>CM031244.1:248347699-253645199 GCA_018340775.1 Taxus wallichiana var. yunnanensis | reverse complement strand
AGGGAGTGTCATGTTAATGACCATGAAGAAATACTTGCACAAGATAATGGACCAGGTTAAGGAGGAAAAATCAATAAGTTTTGTCTTCTTATGAAGATTTGATGAATGTATATGATGAGTTGTGGATGAGAAAATACCTTCAAGGAGGGTGAAGGCAGAAATAGAGATGTGCACTAGTGCACTTGTAAGAAGCAAAGTGAGAAGGGAAACACCAAGAAAGGTGTTTGATGACCAAGAAGCTGGTCACATGTAGAATATAACAATAGAGGAAGACTGTGAGAAAGATGATAAGATGGTGAATCAAAATTACCACCTTGGATAAGCACTAAGTTTCTTGAATGAAGGCATGATAGTTAGGAAGTTAAGCAATATAGATTGCATGTAGGAGACTTGAAGAAAATTCCAAAGGACAAGAAATATTGCATAAAGGAAACCATGGAAAGAGCAGGCATGGAGTTCAAGAAGCCACCAAATTTTCTAACTAATCCAATGTTTACATGTATGAATGCAGGTACAACTCATGAAGTACTAAGTATTGGTGAAAATGAAGGAAGATCATATGATGGAAGTGATGCTAATGGAGGATAAGAAGACCAAATTGGTCCTAAGTTTGATAAGGAGGAAAGAGAAGAAACTCTCACATTGAGAGAGGAGCTGCAAATATTAGAAGAATTGTTTGGATTCATGTCGGGACAACATGTAGGTGGAGGAAAACCTAGAAAGAATGAGGAAATCATGAAGGATTTCAAGGAGAGAGAATCAATAGAGAAAGGGATGACTGTTTTCCAAGAGAGAATCAAGGAGTATAAGAAAGAAAATGGAAAAGAGAGAGAGAATATGTAGGAATAGAAGCCTATATATCTATTAGAAGGATTGAGGAAGGATCATTTGATGGGTAAGACAGTGAATATGCAAGGTCAAAAATTAGAATTCTCGAGGTTGCGGATAAGAATGCGGGTAGATGGGGGTTATAATGTAAGGTCCAGAACAAGCACTTTATGGTGAAGGAGTGAATAATCAAGAAGAAGCTTATGAAGATGATGCATATCTGTTGGAAAAGATAAAGAAGGAGGTGAAATCAGACTTTGCATGGAAAGTAAAATCGGTAAGTACAAAGTTTACAAAGGTAACTAGTCAACAATGCATTAGTATTGGCATAAAAAATAATAGAACAAGAAATTAAGAATACATCCAATACTACAAGAAGGTGAGTGTTGACTCAACACTTATATTTAATAATAATGTTCCTAGGAAAAGCATAATTTTAGGTTTAATATAGTTTATAAGATTGGAAGAAGAAGTCAAATATGGAGAGATGAACTCGGTCTTTATGAAGGACATATTTGATCTGGATGAAATCTCAATGACATGTATAGAAACATTTGAAAATGTATAGATATCAGGTTTGAAGAAACTTTGGAGACTCAAGGTAATGGAGGTGTAAAGACCAAATAAAAGAGTGGACAAAACCAGAAAATGATAGTCATGCCATAATCTAGAGGACAAAGGATGGCATATCAGATAGTTCATGAAGGAAATCAAGAAAATAGAGCATGGGAAACATTGGATTAAGGTAAAGATGTAAGAAGAATCACATGGAAGAGTAAAATTAGAGGTAAGTACAAGTTAATCAATACAATATGGTTTTGGTTACTACTCAAACTAGGTGCAAGTAAGAAAATAGAGAATAAATCCAAGAAGAAACATAAATGTGGTGCACAAGAATATGCACATCAATATGAAATGGGTAATAGAAGCATTCATAGAGAATGAAAATGTAGGACAAATGAGAATGAACCAAGAATTGAGAAAGCAATACAAAGGAGAAAAGTAAAAATGAAGGAATCTCAATCCTTGGATAAGAACAAGGAAGGTACAATCATTACAACAAGTGACATGTTCACAAGGACAGTGAAACAGGGGTATGAGAGTAGGTATGAAACAAAAAGTGTCGATATGACAAGTAAACCATGAGACCTAAGACAAGAACCATGAAAAGCACTATGGAAGGACAAGTAGACCAAAACATATAAAAGAGTAGAAGAAGAATGATGAAGGCATAGCATAAAACATCATATACAACCTTGAAGGAGCTATACACAACTTGAAAAGAAATGAAAAAGCAAAAGAAGGTGAAAAATTGAATGCATTTGATCTAGAAGCTCAATTTTCTCTTCCGAGGGAATATGATGCATGAGCATCATTGATATGCAGGTATGTCAATAGGTTTAGGAATATTGGAAAAATATTTTCCCTCTATAATGGAGTCAGTTAAATTCAAATATGTATGTAATTTGTTGTTGTAAGAGGTAAATAGGCCTGGTAAAAGGATAAAATGTCTAAATAATATGGATATAGTATAAATGAATCCATATGAGGAATGAAAATATGTATGACAGGTTTGTAAGCATGTGTAAGGTTATTTCTAGAATGTTGGGATCTATTTCCAAGTTTGAAAATCTTGTGGAGACAAATTTAGTGTTAGTTGCACTAGAATAGGAGTTTTCTTTTAGTACTTATTGGGCTAAAACACCCATGATAAAGTATTCACGTGGAATTATAAGAAAATTAATGATGTAACAACATGATTAAACAATAATGGAAGGATAATGATTGAACTTGCAAGAATTGATCTCTGTTTTACATGTTTTTGCAATTTATATAGGACTGTGTGTTTGATTTCTGTTCCAGGCCGAGAGCTTAGATTGTGACAGAGATAGGTTAGGAAGCATAATAGAAAACTATGAAGGTTTGTATAGGAGGTCCTATGAGAGAGGATCAACCCAGAATTTTCTTGAGTCATGAAACTATTCCAAATTTCTTCCTGTAGCCTCATTTGTACACTCTTGGGCCCTAACTAGGGCATCACCGTATAGGAATTATATCCATAAGAAAAACTAATGAAATTTAGACATCTTTCTTTCTCATCTTTATCATTTATAACATTAAGATATTTTAATGTTGAATGGAGAAAATCAATTTTTTTGTCCCTTCATTTTCTTCATCAATGATTTGGTTATGGGTTTGGTTTTGATCTAAAGTTGAAAACCACGTTTGAATGTATATCGTATATGAAGGCTCTATCAGTATATTATATGTACTTGTATGCAACTATTTATTTATTCTATGCGTGGAAACCTCCAATGTTATGGTCCTGAGGGAGTTATATACATGCCACATAATAGTAAGGTAATGTTATTTTGTGAATACATGACCGATAGTGTTACCTAGTCTATGAATGAATGCTTGCAATATGTTATGGTGGGAATCATATAAATACTTGGGTATTGTTTTATTTGCATTTTATTCACATGTGTTGGGTGGGGTTATTTCCATGTCTATTACAAGATGTATATGATAAAAGATACTTGGGATGAAAGTTTGCGAATGATAGAATCAGGAAAATTGAATATGGATACTTGTATTATATGAATATTTGGAGAGCGGAAGCTTGATTCGGGGATTTTTTATGTTGGTCTTTTTCGTTCACTATATGAGGTGATAGCTAATCCATGGGACTCCGCATGTAGAAGAAGCTGCGTGGTTCTTATTTTTGAGTTCAAGCTCGTGAACATGTAGCTTAATGTTATTCATATCTGTTCACTATTTTTGGGTAAAAATTTATGAGTGGGTTGTTGATACCCAACTCAATGATTTGGAATTTCTTCATATTCAGTTTGTTCATTGGTTTATGGTTTATTAAATTAGAATGGTCTCGAATAAGATGCCATTTGATCCGGTCTTACTTGTCGCTATTAGTGATGTGCGTGGTTCTTATTTTCATGGCTTAATGTTATTCATATTCTATGAGTTTTGATACCCAACTCAGAATTTCTTCATATTCAGCTTTGTTCATTGGTTTATATTCGCTAGTTGTTATTTTCATGGCACTAGGATGTGTTTCAAGTGAAGGATCTTCACGGTTTCACTTTTATGAAAATATTTACAAATTTGAGTTTACAATGGTGCAATTATGGTGTTTATGTGACTCAGTCACCTACTTTTTTGGGGTATTTTTATTGTTATTGTGAGGCCAAAAGGTTCACTCAAAGTTAATGGAGGTTGGGTAAATTTGACCTTCCTTTATGCTCATTTGTTTATTTCTTAGACCACTTTGTGGTTGATGCAAACTATGAATTTATTATTGTTCACTTTGTGTGGTGAAGGGTTATGATCTTTTGTTTGATTATGGTTTGTTTGAACTAGTTTTTGTAGGAATATATGGAGAACTATGTGGACTTAGACCGATTGGTTAAAACACATAGTCTATCCTTAGGCTTAGTCATATCCTTATATAAATTGTAATGATCATTGTGTCTTCTTTATTTGGTTTGAATAAATTAAGGTTTATTTGGAAAGTTTAAGGTATTCAAATAGTTTAAGGTATTTGATGATAATTAGGTACAAATGTCGAATAAAATATTAGTATAAATCAATGTATATATTATTACTTCTCTGAGAAGGAATAATGTATTTTATACGTAAATACTATTTTGATAAGTTATGGATTGATAATATTAAAGTATGGTGTTTTGATATTTCAATTATTACCTTTATTTAAATAAGACTCTTAATATTACTATTAAGACATGCCTTGAGTGATATAATGCTCTTTGCTTTAAAATCAGTTATATAAATATCAAATAAAGGTCAGTACGGTTTGTATGATTGTCTCTTGATTCGTAATGTTTATATATGATGATAGTGGGAAAAAGTATGGATGATTAAGTATAAATTTTAATACTTTCTTAAATGTTTATAAATAACCATGATCAAGTACAAATGACAGTTTATATGTTTTTACAAATTGTTATTCATACTTGTGATTTGTAGTAATCTGAAATATTCTTTTAATGATTTTGAGTTAAAAATCATATGTTTATTTTAAGAATTATGAAAGAAAGGAAAAAGAATAAAAAGGGAAAATGTTAAGTTGTTATCTTAAATGAATTTCAGATTATGTTGTTTAGCTAAATTATGTTCATTGAAATATTTCAAGTGCTATAAATTGTAAAGATAAGATGGTTGAATTTTTCATGCCAATTCTTTTGAACTGACGGTTGCCTAACATTTTTACAGATGGTGGAATTTAGATCTTATCTAGCGAATGATTTGTAAATGGCTATGTTAATTTCTTAATGTTATGATTAAATGATGTATTCATTACTTAACTATTGTATAAGCGAGCTTGTGATTCGTTGAATAAATTGTTGAAAGGCATTATGGCCTATGAGCTTTTGTATCACTTTTGGAAAAGGAAATAAAAGTTTATATTCAAGTTTTGAATATTGTTGTAATAAGGATCATGGCTTCTTATATAAATTATTCAGTTTTAAGTATCTATTAGGATATAATTACATTTGAATTAGTCAATCTGATTTTATAAGATATATACTATCTTAAGGTTGATTAATAAACTATGCTTGAATAATACCCTGATTTGTAATAACTTTAAATATAAAGAATGAACTAAAGCTATATGAAGGATATGAGATATAAGCTATTAATTAAATGAATGTGATTTATTATTTAATAGTTGAATGATTGGACTCTTGTATGATGATAAATGATTAATGTCCATTTATTATTTAGTCCCAAGTATGTAAACTTTATGAGTATGAATTATTGTATTACATACAGTTGTTGAGTTCAATTATTTTGTACTTAAGAAATTAAAACGACAATGTCATAACTTAAATAAATTAGGGACTACATTAATAATACAATCTACTTCCCTAATTATATTAAGATGCTTAATGAATGTACATAAAAAAACTTATGGAATTTTATTATGAATAATTATTGAAACTAAGTTATGGACCTTATGATCGAATAATTATTGCGATAAAATATTGTTGCGTTATGAAATGTAAATATTTTGTAAAACTAATTCAACGAGGTGAATAAGTTATGACAAACCTAATACATGGTACTCAGCAAGCCAACTTTGGATGGCTACTATAGTCTGGTGTTCATCGAATGACATAGGTCATTCAATGAATACTACCATACAATAGTTATCCTAAGTTTTCCTCAATCTCCATTTATTACACATGTCATAATTAGTGTGGAATTGAGTTGTGATAAGATGTAGAGGTTTTTGTCCAATTCGGTCTAGTTACCTCTATACCAACTTATGTTGTCTATGGGGAAGAAATTAATCACGTGGCAATGCAAGTCATTATGTAAGATCTTTCTCTCCCATAGGAAACCTAAGTTTTCTTAATCTTGCTTCATCGCACGGATGAATTTTTTTATATCAAGTGCGTAATTTGAATTTGATTAACTAAAATAATTGACTCAATTTTGATAATTGAACCAAGTGACATGGTGAAGGGACATGTTTTGGAGACAATGTGTAGTCTAGAAATAAAGCATGCAATGCATGAATCATAACATTTGGCTAAAGTAGTGTATCATTACACTGTTGATCTCACCTAGTTATAACTAAAGTGTGAGATTCCAGATGGGATTCGATTGAATGAATTCCAAGTAGACACTTAGAGAAACACTTGTAAAATCAATGCCGAGAAGGGAACTAAAGGGTATACATTGTATATAGACTCGAAAGAGTAACTTATGGGGGATCATTGAATCTAGTTGACCCATAAATATGCACATGATTTATTGATTTTTTATCTGAAGAATTATAATTATAAGTTGTTGGATTTAAATGTTAGTTTGTAAATTTAAATCATTGAAGGACTATGCTTAATTTGGGAAATAATATTAATAAAAATTCTCGTAATTATGATGTTTGGAAAGTATTTGTTACACTCTTGGTGCTTTTCATACATGTTGTGGTATACTTGAGTAGAATACCATTTCTTTGGAAGAAGTTTGAGGCACCACTTTGGAGCTAGTAATTGTATTAGTGGGACTTCATCTCCCATTACTAACTCTTTTGGATTACCTTGAGGAGTACTTATTCCTTCCTCCTCTATTTTCTATTCACCAACTTTAGGTTTCTTGGTCACCATTATTGTAGTGGATGATTTTTAGGATTTATCACTACCTTGTTCCTTTTCCTTGCCCTTAACCACTTCATGACTTGTAATTTCCTTAGTGACCTCTTCCTATGTTTCATTTACAAGGCTTATAATAACATCTGGTGTTTGTGATGATGTGATACTTTCCTCCTCCCGAGGCTGCACTCCTATTAAAAAAACCATTTCTTTTGATGATTCCCATGCAATTCCTTGATCATCTAGCTTCATTCCAACTATTGAAACTATAACTTAAGTTTGTACACTTTAAATTTCCATACTTTTTTCTTCATTATGAAATTCTAGAGTCTCTAATAATTTGGTGTCCAATGGGGTAATACTCTCTTCTTTCACTATTTCCAATCCTAGTAACATGTTAGTGAGTACTATTGCATGGGTCTCCTCTATTTTATCTACATCTATTATCTCAACTAATGTATTCACTCCCTATTGAGTTGTAGTTGTGATAGGAGCCTCATTACGATTCCTTAGTGGAATTGATTTTTTTACCTTAGGTTCCTCTTTTCCATGTTCTTCTAAGGTTTTTAATTACCAACTATCCAGGGGAGTATTATCAACCTACTTTTCTATTGCTAATATTTACACTTAGTTAGTAGTGTCGATGCATGTGTTTCTTTTTGTTTATCCACCTTGACTATCTTGATTTGTGGATTTGTTTCCTTTTGAGTTGGTGTTGCAAAAATGGTGTTTTGCACTTCAATTGATGGGGCTGAATTAACTACCCCAACTTGTGACTTGATTACTTCCTGAGCCAATATTGTAATAAGAGTCCTTTGTACCTCATCTAATGGGACTTGATTAATGAAATCTAGTTATTTACCTCCTTTCCTATGCCCTTTCACGACCGGGATCATTTTGGCCTTTGATGTCTTAGTGTATATTTCTAAAGGATATATAACTTTGGCCCTTTTAGTTCTCTCAAAAACTTAAGACAAGATTTATCCTTCTATTCAATACTTTGTGCCCTAAGTTCCGGGTCAACATCGGTAGGGGTACCCTCATCCTTTTTCCCATGCTTGATGATTCTCGAAAAGTTACTACTAGAGTTATAGGCCTTGATGCTCCTTCCCCCTTGACTTAGAATGTGATTGCTTGGGTAATGGGGGCATCCTTCATGGTCTTCATCAATATTTCTTAAGCTTTTTAGGTTAGGAGGGACATGGAGGTTCATGTTTTAATTGTGGTTGTATTCCATTCCTCTATGATCCCAAAGTGGTTGGCCTTTTAGAAGAGAGATGAGGTGATTTCCCTTGCAACGGATATATTTGGTCTATTTCCTCCTTCAAGGGAGGATGATATTCTTGTAGAATTCTTGTGGACCTATATTATTATAACACCTTAGTATTTTACAATGATAAATCCAAACCTTTTACACTTAACCATGAAAATGTCCTTATCATCACATGTGTTTTTATAGTATGCAACCTTGTTGTTTCTTTTTCATTTCAGTTAAGTGGTGCAATTAGTTATGATGCCAAATCCATCTTAAGATATTATGGGCTCACTATTTATTTTTCATCTATAAAGCCCTAGGGCATATATGCAATCTTGTAATCAATAACTTGTTGTAAGGTCATTCTAGAAAAATCTCTTAATCTAACCTCTTCCTAATCTCTACAATTCATCCAAAAATATTCATAATGGGCTTCATGTTCATATGAGATCCCTAAGACCAAGCTCACCACCCATATAATATCATAGTTTGGCCTGGGATGAAACTTTTCCATCTTTAATCTGTCCATCTCCTCTTCTAAAATCTTGGCTTTTATGACAATTGAGAAAGGGTATATCCCTATTCAGATGGGGAATTTGATGTTGGTCTTTGTGGTTTCCTGATATCAACTTATGTACTTCTGCTAGTTTCCTTGAGAGTTCTAAGAGTGCCCACTTATTATCTAGGTATCTAGGAAGCATAAAAGGGTGTCCCTAGAAACCACTTACCTTTATGTAAGTAAAGAATATAAATTGGATAAATTAGCATCCATACTAATTTATTTCCTTCTTGGTACCTATATAAATCTATATTGCTCCCATTCTAGCTCGAACATGAACATAATTGGTGAAAAGAAAACATCATTTATCTTTATAAAATTTCCCTTCCAATTCTCAGATTTAGCTAAGGGTATACATCATATACCCTATGGGTGGTGAAATTATTTTTCCTTGGGATGTCAGGGAGGTATTTGTGACATGTAATTTTGTAAAGAAGGTATGACATCATGTAGAATTCACACCTGACAGTAGTGCATTCTCTAATTTGTAAACCATATTAATGAGTTGAGAATGGATGGATGTAGCTATGAATGTGGCCTAATAAACCTTCTCAGTGATATTCAAGATGAGATGGATATAGCTAAAAATCCATTTTTGGAAATCAGAAGCTAACTTTGAACTTGCAATCTTGCTTATTAGAGTAATGATGTCCTTAACTTATTCCAAAAAGTGTGATCTTTTTAACATTTTTGGGAACCTAGAAGAAGAACCTTTGTTCTTTATCAATAACTAGGTGTTCATAATTTTGGCATATTCATCATGTTTGGAATTCCATAGGCCTTGTGCCTTCGTATGTCAATGTTTACAGGATTATCAACCGGGAAAACCTAATATTATTTATAAATTCTTAGGTGTTAAAGATAGGAATATAACACCACTTCCATATAATACCTCCCTGGCTTCTAGGTTGTAGTTTTCAACACAAGCCCACACTAATTTTGCACAATGTATAGAGGGTGAAAAAATGGTAGCTAAAGCAATAACACCGGAATCGATTACTTCCATGTTATTAATTATATCCTTGACACAATATATTTGCAAGAAATATGTGTGGTCAACATACCCTAGGTTAGTATATGTCACCTCATCCAAATTAGTTATGATATTCTAAGTAACACGGGTTCCAGTTGCATTTATCTTCAATTTTCTCAAGATACTATGTTTAATTGTTTATCTAGGAAATATGGGGATCATGGGAATAACTAGGTGTAGGAGAAGAAATAAAAACTACAGGAGATTCTTTAAAACCCTTTTATGCAAACAAAAATTCAAGTAATTTTATAGTTTTGAGGGGAACTTGCCCATGTTTGTGTGTTTCTTCAATATATCATTCACACATCCACGTTAACTAATTCAATTTTCTCAAACAATGTTCTCTGTGATCAATTTACTCTATCCCATTGTTGGGCCCTTGAAATATTGACTAATTATGAAGGTGCGTGAGCACATGGGACCCCTATTATAGGATGGCGCACATGGAAAAAACATGCAAAAGAAAATTCTCAAGGAAGCATATAGTGTGCGCAGAATGCAAAAGGAGGTTCAGCCTTAGCCGATTCAACCAAAAAAGTAGAACATGTGAAAATAATGATCAATTGTGCATGGATAACATGCCACCAAAGAACAGTGGCCTAGGAAAGAGCATGCTAGTAAAGGAGTCTTCTAGAAGACCATCATGAGATGGAGTGGAGAGCTCAGGATTGAGGAAACATTCTTGCTTTGAGGGACCACATTTGACACTTGGCAAAGGATCTGAGGGTGTGGAAAGGCAAGTTGGTAGTGCGGGAAGGTGATAAATACAAGTGCCTATGGACCAAGAAAGATATAGAAACCTAAGAGGAGAAGATAAGAGAGATACACACAAAGAGAGATAACATGGGTAAAGCTCTATAGGATTACTGTAAGGGGGATTTGACGTCTTGAGATCAATATTGTAATTTCTTTTATATTTTGCGTAGTTATACAAGCCTAGTGATGTGCATGACTGTAGTCTACCCTCTATGGCTCTTTGTAATGAAATGATGAATATAGTGAGGTTACCTATTGAATTTAGATATGAATATAAGTGGGTTCCATGTATATTTCGTTCACAAAAGTTCTCCTTCATTTCATGCTATGAATGAATGATTGTAGCTTTCTTTTTGTTATATTATATGTTATGGAGTCTTTTAAAACACACAGTCTAAAGAAACTACAAGGATCTGGAGGCTTTCCTGAGCCCTATAATCCTTATATGTCTAAAATTATTTCCTAAATACTCCTATACTAATCATTGAGGAATGCTTCCCACTAAAAACTCACATAAAAGAGAGATTCGGCACCCGTGCGTGCCTCGGGTGAGAACTCAACTTCTGCTAGGTGATAGGCTAGTGTGCATGGGATTCCTTCCTCTAATAGTAAGAGTAAAATTGACTACATATTGGTTCCATTTCCGGGACCTCTTTTTGAAGTCAGAAGGGATATAACATGCATCATGATCTATGTAAAGAGTAATGATGGATTGGTTGACATTGGAAAATGTTGAATCATGGTTCAAGAGCATGGAGGATGAATTTTCCCAGAGATTCAGCACTGGACTTAAGTTTGATACACGTAGATGGGTAGAGGAGAATCTCTACCATGATTTGTATGAGACTTTTTTCTGTTGCTTCCCAGTAGAGTTATTTGGGTGGCTTTTAGCCTATGCATCTAGATCAAGTTGGCATTATGGATCATAGATATGGACCAAAGAAGACTACTAAAGGTTACAGGATGTAGATTAGACGTGGACCCATGCTGTAGATCACTAGTGGGGAAGAGTACTAGCTAGCTACACTCTGGAATACACCATTTCCACATATTCTTGTCCAGAGGTTACTGAGTTTGAATTTCTATGAGAACCTAGGGGATCATTTCTATGTGCTATCCCTCTAGCTATGAAGATATTAATGGTTACCATGAGTCTAGAAGTGCTCCCAATGGCTGACTAAACCATTCTGAGCGCTGGGTAAGGAAGCTTGGGTGGAGGAAGATGGTAGATGACATGACAAAAAAGGAGAGGGAAAAAAGACGGCTCAAGTATGGTGAAGCACATGAAAGGAAGATTACTAGATGACATGAAGCTACTAGTGTGATGGATCTATGGAAGCAAACATTATGAGAAGGAATTGAGGTTCACATGGAGGACGTGGAGCCTGAGCAGCCTATGCTACCCCATCTTGGCAAGCGTGTGAGGGAGACCCCTTCAGCTTCTGGTGAGAGTTCATTGCATGGAGAAAGGAGAGTTGTTGGTGCATATCTGAACCCACCTAGTGACCGAGCCCTGGTGCTTGGTTTTCCCAAACCAGGAAGAAGTATTGATCTAGTTGAAACTAGTGGAAGAAATAGATCGCACCTAGGAGATACAATTTTACATCCCCTTCTTCTATGACTACACATATTCTAGTATTTGGAGGAGTTTTTGGACAAGGGGAAAGTGTACAAACTTTTGGTCTCGCATCAAGGGGTGGCACGAGACAAAGTAGCGGTGGTGGGGCATCATCACAGACCATCAACACATAGTTCAGTGGGATGTGGGGGCATTTGGCACAACTCCTACATGCCCTATTTGACCTATTGGTCCTAGTGGATCTAGTGGCTCTGGAGGTATAGGACCTGGTGGATCAAGTGGTGGGGGAAACACTAGAGGGAACCAAGTCTATGGTTTAGGACAAGGGCCCCAGCCACCACCTCAAGTTTTCTTTGAAATGTCTCTACACTTACTAGATTACAACGGCATTAAGGATGCTATGGAACATGTTCACAAGTGGGAATTGCTATGGCATGTGAAAGGTATCACAACCCCAGAATGAAAGGCTAGTCAATTTGCAACCATGTTAGGGGCACACATAGCTGGTATAGAAAGTATGACCCTCATCAAATAGTGGTGGATTACACTACCTTAAATAATGCATTCTTGGTAGAGTTCCACATTCTTGAGTTCAAGAAAAAAAGCATTAGCACTTTGAAGGAGATACAACAAGGAATGACAGAGAGTGTGCGGGAGTATGATGTGCACTTTAAGACTCTCTTGTCTAAATTATCATATGATATACATCCTTCTCAACATGCATAGTGGTTTGTTGGAGGATTGATCACCCCTTTTAGAAGGGCCCTGTCTCATAAGAATTTCATAGACCCACACGAAGCATTAGAGGCTGCCTTACGCACCGAAGCCATTGGTAGTATTGATATTGGTGTTAGCCCATTCTTGGAGGCTCAGATTGCTGCTATGGATAAACAGTTGGAAAAGCTATCTGTGAACTCAGTCCATGAGACTCGTAGTGGTTTGTGGTGCATAGATTGTAAGATAGAGGGGCATGTTAAGGATAATTTCCCCGGAGGATGGTACGCATTATAACATTAGATTATGAAATCTATCATGGGGACCATGATGACAGTAGATGTCCCTTGCTATATCATGTGATTAGAAATAATGTATCATGTTATTACAAGATTTACGCCTCCATGACCCATGATACTAAATATTGTAGGCTCATTGATAAGATACATGAGGCCATTGATCACTGGGGGTGCAAAGCAAACTAGAATTTCCAGTAGTTCTAAAAATGATGATCACTATTATAAGGAGTGCACAAATGGAGGCATGCAAGGAAAATATTTTTGAGGAGGATCCCATGGATGAGGTAACCACAGAGGAAGGAGTGAGTTCCTATGAGGGAAATGTTTCAATTGTGGATCTACGAACATTACAAGCGTGAGTGTCCCGGACTTGTTGTAGTGCTCATGGTGTGGAAAGAAGCATAAGTATGAGGAGTGCCCAGAGTTATATGAGCATATGAATCAGCAGCACCGGAAGGACAAAGGCACTATGATGGTCAAGCATCAAGAAGGTAGACATACAATGGATGCCTCGGGTAACACAGATGAAATTTTGGAGCCTGTTTTGGTAACAATAAGGGCAGAAGCCATGCACATAAGAGAGATACCAAGATAGAAGAGCCTCATTTCAAGAGAAGAGGTCATTCATGGAAAGTACCAGACCCTATGCATCAAAAGGAGATATATCAGGACACCATGGATGTTATTTGAAGCTTGCAAGGGGATATCTAGTGTCTAAAAGAGCATTCGGGAGGGAGGAACAAGGAAGGAGGATCGAGGCATAGAAAGATGACTGGATGAGGTCAAGGAGGTGTGAAAATGATAAGGTAGGAGAACATATTTCCTTTGCTAGGATCCTTATTGAGAGAGAAGGTACCACACACTAGAGAAGAGTGCAAGAGGTAGGTATTGCATGCAAACCTTCCCCCTCATAGCCTCAACTATGACAAGGAGATTATATTGAATGTAGTTGTGGATGGATGGCTCCTCAACAATATACTCATTGACACCGCACCGAGGTTAATGTTTTGACTTTGGATACATGGCATCGATGGGGAGACTTGTATTATAGCCATCTTTAAATGTTTTGTTCATGGAAAAAGAGACTAAGGCAATGCCCATCGGTGTCTTAAAAGACGCAGCTATTACTATCTAGGGAGCCAAGTTTACTAGGTACTTTGAAGTCTTGGAACTCGCCAAGGCGGACAACTTCCCAAAGACTACTTGGGTGCCCTTGGTGTTACAAGAATAATGCGGACCTTGGTTCAACAAAGGGTACATTAGTTTGGAGAACAAAGAGGATTAGGTCATTATAACCCCTGGTTGATGGGAATTCAACGCCCTACATTGAATCTGTTAGGAGAAGAGTTTTGGAAAAGATTTATGCATGCTCAATTAGAGACCCCGAGATGGTACACCCTATTAATGGGGTTATCCAGTTTGAGGATGCTCAACAATAAGTGATACCACCAGCCTAGCATGTGATAATTGGGCATATGGGACTTACGAATTAATGAGACGACAGCGCTTGTTGAGAGGATCGGTGACCAAGTTAACTAAGGCATGCACAGTTTGGCACCTTGGGGAAAATAATCGCCTAAGTACTCCAGGAGGAGCCTTCCCTAAGATCTTTCTCAGTAGGAGATAAAAGATCAGTGGAAAAATGAAAAGGAACAAAGGGAGATGATGAGTTACATCTTTCTCAACATAACAGCTCATTGGTGGGCCACGCATTATGAGATCCTTTTAGAATGACACGAGGTAAGAATTTCTCTCTCTGTTATATTTTCTAGAAGTAATATACCCACCATCATCAAGGAGTACCATGGGAAGGAACCTTCCTCTTTCCATATCTAGGAGTGTGAACGGGTCTGGAGAGAAGGTGCGGAGGCCTTGCCACAATCCCTCTGGGTGCACAAGTTGTATTATACACTACAGGGTTGTGTGTGTGCATGGTACATTTATTCAAAGACACGCCATCAAACAAGGAATTGGAAAGAGATTACGGTTGATCTTATTCAAGCCTTTGAGTATCAGAGTACCAAACCATCGGTTGATAAGGCCTTGTAAGGTATCAAGCACCTTACAATGGGGGATAGTGCTAGAATGGAAGATAGGCTATTAGAACTACTAGGTGAACCAGGATTAGAGGCGCGCTTCAAAGAGATTGAAGAAATAGAATAATCCCAGCTTGAGCACGCATGTTTGGAAAAGGAAAAGGGAAAGTTAGTATATGTGATTCATGGAGAGGAACTAGAGAGTTTGAATGTTATCCATTCGTGCAGGCACGCACGAAGTAGTGGGTAGTGTAGATGCTCGTGTGCATGCCTACCATGAGCTTTTAAAGACAATATATGGTCCTGGTTAAGGACCATTGTGACAACTTGAATATAATGTTTTAAAGGTGTAGGTAGTTGAGGATATCCCTCAACATTAAGAAGTGTGTGTTTGCTACACCCTTTGGGAATTTATGGGGCATATCATATGTAAGGAGGGCTTACTTGGTAGATCCCGATAAGGTTGCAGATTATTGTGGGGTTAAGGGAACCTACTAGCTAGAGCGTAGTGCGTGGATTCCTGGGCATATGGGATATTACGAAACGTAGCTTCCATTAGGGAAAGGTGTAGTAGAGGGAGTTAGATACATGAAAAGATAGGCTTATTACCACGCCTATTTTGTGATTTACCTCTTAGGACAAGAATTTCCATGTCCATGTAGATGCCTCAAGAACCACCATTGGAGCAAGACTTGCACAACTAGGTGAGGGATTGTTGATCATCCCGTCTATTTCACAAGTAAGAAGTTAACACCAACAGAGTAGAATTATACCACAACCGAGTAGGAGGCATTATCAATGATCTATGTGCTTTTCAAATTTTGAAGATCTCACCGGAAACACCCTTTGTATTCTAAACTGACCACATGACATTAAAGTATTTGGTAAAAAAGCCCGTTCTTCGAGGGTGCATATGCCGATGGGTGTTGTTGTTTCAAGATTTTGAGTTCACCATTGTAGTAAAGCCCGTAAAAGTAATTGTGGACCTAATCATCTATCAAGAATTGATTCCAGAGAGGACACACAAAGTATTGAGGAAACAATGCCAGACACGTAACTTTTTAGATTGTGACGCACACCCTCGGATTTGGAAGAGATTGCTGTATTTTTAAAAGAAGGTGTAAAGACTGGATAGAATGAATGAATTAGAGAAAAATTAGTTAGCCATACGTGCCACACCCTACATGTTGATTTGTGGAGATTTATACAAATTGGGACATGATGAAGTTTTACAAAGGTGTGTGTTAGAACATGAGCGCATGGCCATAATGGAGGAAACACACAGAGGAAGTGCGGGTGGGCATTATGTAGGTGATGCCACCATGCACAAGATTTTAATGGCAGGTTTATGGTGGGAAACCTTATACAAGGATTATAGAGATTATTGTAAAGCATGTGACCACTGTTAGCACATTGGAAAACTAGGAAGGAGAGATGAAATGCCTTTGCATCCTATTCCTAGCATGGAGCCTTTTGAAAAGTGGGCAATAGAATTTGTAGGACCTATTGCACCGGCAACACGTAGGAATAGGTCACGTTATGTCATCACTTGCATAGATTATCTCACAAGGTGGGTAGAAGCAGCCCCAACTAAATATTGCCTGACAACAACGACAACAAGGTTCCTATGGGAGAACATTATCACAAGGTATGAATGCCCTTTAAGTTTGACTAGTGATAGGGGTACACATTTTCTAAATGAGACGTGAGGATCCTACTATCTGAGTTCATGGTGGCTCATCATAAGACTACGCCCTATCACCCACAAGCAAATGGAACTGCAGAAGCATTAAACAAAATACTAAGTCATACCTTGACCAAGATCTATGATGTTGGAAGATAGGATTGGGATGACAAGGTATCAACAATTTTATGGGCTTACAGGACTACGCATAAAAGACTAAATAAAGCCACACCTTTTCAATTGGTGTTTGGCATGGAAACTATTTTGTCTGTTGAATTTATGTTATCTTCTCTGTGAATAGTGCACATAGGAGGATTAGCTGATGAACAAGCACTGGAAGAAAGAATTGATGAACTAATGAAACTAGATGAGAGACGATCACTTGCCCATTGGAGCCAAATAGTAGAAAAGGAAAAGAAAAAGGCTTGGCATGATCACCATATTAGAAACAAAAAGTTTGAGGTTGGGAAGATGGTGTTACTGTATGATTCTAAATTTTTGCACCATCCTGGGAAGTTGAAAGTCCATTGGTTAGGTCCCTACACAATCTTGTACATCCTTGATTCAGGTGCGTGCCAATTACAAGCGCTGGATGGAATAGAGTTTCTTGGACACTTCAATGGTAGTAGGCTAAAGCCCTACTATAAATAAGTCTTCTTGGTGTTTGTAAATAAGGCAGTTTTTCCAGTTAGTCTAGAATTTTCCTTTATGCATTTTCTTTTCCTTGTGTTTCCCTTTCGTGTTGTTGTTTTGTTTTGTGCCTCGGGTGCCAGTAACCTTATTGCTATTTTTGAAGAATTTATGAGTTTACAGAAGAGTACCACACATCATTTAAGTGTGGGGTGGAGAAAAGTGAAGAAGCATGTGTTTTAAAAGTACCAATGAATTTGTGTTGAAGAGCCTTGTTGAGTAGCCCTGGTTAAAAGAGAGATGAAGAGAAAATAGAGAATGGTTGGTGCCAGGGTAAAGCTACTCATAGATCCTACATATAAAGGAAAATGAAGCACATTTAAAGCAACATGAGGTAGGTGAAAGCAAGAATCTGGATAGAAGAAGTGCCTTCGGCACGGGTGAGCGCACGTAAGAGTCTCCTGTCAGGTTGGTTTGGTTACGCACCGAAGGTTGGAGGAGTTTTCACGTAGGAAGGGTGTGTGAGTAAAGGCGCTGAAGATGGGTTTTGTTTTAAAAATCTGCATTAAATGAACAAATTATGGGGTAGGTAAAGTAGCATTTAATGACCAAAAAAAGGAAAAACTATAAATAGAGGGTCGGGGCACTCTCATTTTACTTTGCAAAAATGAAGAGTTGGAGATATAAGCGAAAGATATAAGCTAGGACTTTTTCAGATTCGATCAGAGAGAAGATTTGTGTGATCAAACAAGTAAAGATCTAGTTTGAGATTGTGAACCAGAAGGAAGGAATTACATGGGATTGGAACGAAGTGAAAAGACGTTGTTTTGTGAAGAATTTATCGAAGTTAGGGTTCAGAAAACTAGGGCATGGGTTTAGGAGATTTGTATCATGTATCTAAGATTGAAGGTTGGGATAAGAAAAGCAGAGTAACAAGGAGAGGAATAGAGTAATACAATTACCTCGACCATGGCACTGAAGAAAGGGAAGGGAAAATTGAAGGCTAAATAATCAGAACCCAAGGTGGAAACAAATGAAGAATGATATGCATAAATGTAGTATCCTGATGGAGTGATGATGGGAAAGGAATGGGAATCCCATTTGAGAAACATACCGATCGCTGACTATAATCACCGCACCCGCACTATAGTGAAAGAAATGACACTAGAACCGGTACGCCCAACCAACAAGCAAACACTCGAAGGGTTTCCTATCTATAATGATGACATGAAGGTCAAGCTGGCGAAGGCAGGGTTGTTGCAACTCTACGAGTTGCCTTATTTTGGGAAGCCGATCACTTGTACTAGTGGTTGATGTCTCGGGTGCATGAGGACTACTTCCACTTTGTTGGGCACAAGATGTGCATAACTCCCCAGTTGATTGCATAGTTTACAGGCCTCATATGCGAGGGAGATAGCCTAGAAGATGACCTTGGTGATAAGGAAGCTATTCAGGAGACCATCACAAAGTATGCCTGCAAGAAAGGGTCATGGTATTATGACATCTCAGACATCAAGGACCTAGTTATGAAGATGGCCATGCACCTAGTAATGAAACTAAATGGCCAAGAAAGGTGGACGTAAGTCAACAAGCCATGGCTACATGTCTGCAGGAAGATTACAGAGGGGACTATTTACAACTTGTCCACATACATTGCCGAGGAAATTGTAAAGTGTGCAAAGGAAGGGGACATGATCCTCTTTGGCAATGTCCTACTCACCATAGTATTTATAGAAGTTGAAGTGCACTAGAGAATTTTGTGTGTGAGTACCTAGCCGAAGACCCTTCACCCATGAAGAAGTTTGAAAAGTATGCATGTGATACAATGACAACTCACCACAAAGCGCAGCTCAAAAAATGGTATACATGCTTGAGAAATGCATTTGGGGTGGAGTGGAGGATCCCCAAACAACTCGTAGTAGCCACACAAGGAGAAGCTAAGTTCACAGTGTACCAGCACTATTGCTTGGGTAGGTTCAAAATTGTTGATGAATCATGGATCCCTTGGTGCAAGATCCCTTTCACATTCACTACCCAGTACTTCTAAGCGGGAGTGAACATATTTAAGGAATCGAAAAATATAAGGTTTGGAGCTAGGAAAATTGGACCAAGAACATAGGGATATGAATAAGAAACTCGAACTATCCTGAGGTAAGCGCATGTATATGGAGAAGTATGTTTGACACGATATCCGCATGACTAGACCAATAACACTTCCTATTATCGAAGGATCCGCGACACGCGTATACGTGCGCATAAGGCCAAAATTTGAAAATGGCATGTACTTGGTGGATGAGATATCCATACCTAAAGACCCCCAGGAATGAAGAATCCAAAGTGTTCAAGAAGAGGGGCAGAGGAGAGAAAGGATCACCAAGTGTACCAACTTCTCGAGATAGTGAGCATGCCTTCTATGACCACCAAGCCAAGCACTTATATTTGGAGGAAGAAGTCCCAAGAAAGGAGAAGACACTAGAAGTAGGGGTTCTCGAGCAACCCACCACCTTGGAGGAGTCACAAGAGGAAGGAGAGAGGGTAGAATCTCCCGACTGTAAGAAGCAGAAGGTAGATGAAGAAGATGACTCCTGACCACCAACAGCTTGGAGAGATATCCGGGAGAAGGAGAGGATGAGAGAAGGAGGTGGTGACAAGGAGAAAGAGCCGAAAAAGGTAAGGAAACTTTGGAACCTAACATAGCTAGTGTCTATGACTCAGAGGAGGAGAGTGGAGAAGAGAAGAAAGAGTTCATATTCACATGGCAGAAAGGCGCACAAGGAGACGAAGGCACTGAAGATATAAGGGTAGATGAGAGGGATGCCGAGGGATAGAGAGCTACAAATTTTACCAAGGAGCATATAATTGAAGTGGTAGAGTGAGAATCAAAGAAGATGCTCGAGATCCTTGTAGACCAAAAATTAGAGTGGAGCACGAGACATAGTGCTAAAGGAAGGAAGGGAAGAGAGAGGTGAAAAGGGACATGACATCCTAAGAGGCCCCGCTCTGACAGTCAACTTCCCCAAAGGCGCGCGCTCGGGTAGAAGACCTTTGGATGTAGAACAAAGGTAGATAATGGGCTACATGGATGACTCAAGGAAGGTGCTAAGTGCATGATTCTAGAGCACATTACCCACCAAAAGACTTATAGCCATGTGATCATTTGAGAAGGAGGGCACATATCCCAGACCAAGAAGATTCTTTCTTGGGCATTTGAATCCCACATCGACGAGCTGGAATTTGAATTTTTCCAAAAGGAGCTTATCATGTTGCCAGAGTCTAAGGGAGACAACCCCTTAGTAAATTCCCAGGAGCTCACAAACAAGCAAGTATGTAACGCTCTAAACAAGGTTGTGGTGGAAATGAAGGCAAGACTATACATGTGGAACAACATCATAAGGGATTTAGAGGGAAATCTGGCCATGATGGAGGAAGAGTTAACTAAGGTGGCTAGAAACTAAAAACATGAGGAATTAATTAGTGCACAGCTAAGGTGCGAGCTCAAGGAGGAAAAGGCAAAGGTGCAGGAGGTCTACAAGAAAGTAGACTCGATAAAAAGTGCCATCATCTTGAAACACCTAGATCTAACGCCTATCCCCCAGAGGTATGCATCGATGCTGGAATGCCTAGAAGACTTAACGCACATCCTCACCATGGAGAGGTAACCCTTGGAATTAGAATCTAATGAGGAAGTAGCCATGCGCCTGAAGGAGGAAGACCGAGTTGAAGGTGATAGCACTAGTTACCAAGTATAGCAAGGTGCTCACAGATGTAAAGGTTGCTTCCCAATCTGCTGAGGCTGCATATGACACATGCACGGATAGAGATAAGGTGGTGAGCTCCTTGGTCACCACACTCAAAGTAGAGATGAAAGAGTTCCAGGAGAAGAATAAAGGAAACAGGGCGAAGTGGGATAGAGTCCTAGCGGAAGTAGAAAGAAGATCTAAGGAGATTGAGGCACTAAGGGGCTCAACCAAGACACAACTAAAGGAACTATATCCTCAAATTACTAGGAGAATGGACAAGCTCGTAGACCTGGGTAAAGATATGGAACAAATTGTGGACACTTTGGGTGCCCAGGGAGCTGGCCTAAGTTTTGATGAGGTAAACCTCCTGGTTGGCGACCTCTGTTAGAAGGCACAAAATGAGGTCGATACATGGAATAAGTTGGAGATAATGTCATGGAAGGACCCTGACCTTTTGGTTTAATGTTCCCCCATTCTTCATTATTTCCCCTATTCTTTCATTCCTTATTCATCTTTGTAATATTTATCTACATCTTGGTTCCATTGAACCAACTTGCACCTTGGTCAAGTAGAATGTTTCGAAGGGTGGAGAACAAGTGTAGTGTAGGGTGATGTTGGGCCCTGAAATATTGACTAAGTATGAAGGCACATGGGTGCGCAGGACCCCAGTTACAAGATGGCATGCAAGGAAAATCACGCAAGAGAAAAGGATCAAGAAAGCATATAGTGTGCATTTTAACGCGAAAGGAGGTTTAAGACTTAGCCGATTCAAGCAACAAAAGTAGAACACGTGAAAAGCATGATCGTTTGTGTACAGATAACATGCCAGCCTGGCAACAAGTGGTCCAGGAAAGAGCATGCGAGCAAAGGAATCTTCTAGAAGACCATCATGAGATGGAGTGGAGAGCTCAAGCCTGAGGAAACATGCTCACTGAGGGACCACATTCGACACTTGGCAACAGATCTGAGGGTGTAGCAAGGTGAGTTGGCAGCATGGGAAGGTGATAAATACAAGTGCCTGTGGACCAAGAAAGATATAGAGACCTAAGAGGAGAAGATAGGAGAGATAAACACAGAGAGAGATAACATGGGTAAAGCTTTGCAGGATTACTATGAGTGGGGATCTAATGTACTGAGCTCAGCATTGTAATTTCTTTTCTATTTTTACGTAGTTATACAAGCCTAGTGATGTGCATGACTACAGTCTGCCCTCTATGGCTCTTTGTAATGAAACGATGAATACAATGAGGTTACCTATTGCATTTAGATATGAATATCAGTGGTTTCCATGTATATTTTGTTCATAGAAGTTCTCTTTCCTTTCATGCTATGAATGAATGGTTGTATCTTTCTTTGTAATGAAACGATGAATACAATGAGGTTACCTATTGCATTTAGATATGAGTATCGTTGGGTTCCATGTATATTTTGTTCATAAAAGTTCTCTTTCCTTTCATGCTATGAATGAATGGTTGTAGCTTTTTTCTTTCTTTATGTTAGATAGGAGAGATACATAGAGAGAGAGATAACATGGGTAAAGCTCTGCAAGATTACTACGAGTGGGGCTCTGATGTACTGAGCTCAGCATTGTAATTTATTTTCTATTTTTGCATAGTTATACAAGCCTAGTGATGTGCATGACTACAGTCTACCCTCTATGGCTCTTTGTAATGAAATGATGAATACAATGAGGTTACCTATTGCATTTAGATATGAATATCAGTGGGTTCCATGTATATTTTGTTCATAGAAGTTCTCTTTCCTTTCATGCTATGAATGAATGGTTGTAGCTTTCTTTCTATTATATTATATGTTATGGAGTCTTTTAAAACACAGTCTGAAGAAACTACAAGGATCTGGAGGCCGTCCTAAGCCCTGTAATCCTTGTATGTCTAAACTTCTTTCCTGAATACTCCTATACTAATCATTGATGAATGCTTCCCACTAAAAACTCACATAAAAGAGAGACTCGACACCAGTGCATGCCTCGGGTGAGCGCTTAGTTTTTGTTGGGTGATAGGCCATAGTGCATGGGATTCCTTCCTCTAATAGTGAGAGTAAAATTGACTACACTCATGATCCAAAATTTCATCTTTAGGGCTCCAAATTACTCAATTTCATTGCATGAAGGTATGCATGTGAAATATTTAGTAAAATTTTAAACCTTTAATACCTTCATGTAAACAACATTAATGGTAGAAGCCATAAATGAATTATATTTGACCTTGACCATTGATCTTCACCTTTTCTTATTTGAATAACTATCCACATGTCCCTTTTGGAAGGGAACGAATATTGGGGTGTACTTTGTATTCATGCATTAATTAAAAAAGTGTAAAATGCAAAGTTAACTAATGTACCCAATATTGATTTACTTTAATAAGATAAAATGTGTCCTTCATCGTGCCTCATGGGGTCAATTCGATTTTTGTATGTTTACATGAACCGTAATACTACAAAGTGTTAATAATCATGAGATTATCGATGCCACCTTACATCATCCCGATGACACATTTCCTTTTCAGTGGTGCAAGGCTTTAAGTGCAGCTTTACATTTTTGCATATGAGATGCACATTGTAAAAGTGTAGCTATGTAAACTAGCCCCGATCCTTATTTTTAATATTTCATGGTATAATATTGTGTTAGGGCCTAGAGATATGTTTTCACTTTTGCATTCTTGTACAAAAGTTCAAATATACTTAAAATTTACACCAATACAAAGTCTCCAAAAAACGCCACATCATCAGGTGATGGGGAGGAAATTACATTTTACATATACAAATAAAACGTAGAGTTTGTGAAGGAAATAAGTTTTGTTTAATTTTATATGCATCCATTATTGATTCATTTGAGTTTCATGCTCGTCTATTTCAAACCGGTTGGATCATTATTGTCTCGCAGATTATGTAAAATTCACATAAGAGTTAATGTATAAATAACATTATAAATTCTACTTGACACGGATCATTCGATTTATAGAAACTAGTTCGAAGGAGAATCTTCTAGGATCACAAACTTAAGTAAAGTAGAGTTGATGAGCATAGGAAAAATTTGGGAGTAAATTTAGTTTAAGGTGAAGGTGTTGGCTCTTGAACTACACCCCATAGGGAAGGGGACCTTACAACGGAAAGGATAGGAGACAAAGGGAGACCCCTGAGATGTGTCATTTTGTAGCCAAGGGAAATCTCTCCCTCTAGTCACCCATCCACCCTTCCCAAGGGGGTGATGGGGAGGCACTGGACAAAGAGTGTGGCTGTAGTCCTCGCTGATGTTGATTGTACCTAAGTCAGGGTGAGAGGACCTAGGAGTGTGGTTAGAGAAAATATGGAGGTTGGGGCATGGAGTCACAATGGTACTCCAAGAATTCCAAAGGGGGAAAATTGGGGTTGGGTGCAGCCACTAAATACAACGCTTGCTCAAGAGAGTGGTAAAAATGTGCAAACATCCGAGGACCCAAACGGATGCGAAGGGAAAGTATTAATCGACGCAAGATTTTGTCCTAAATTTTGATGATCAAATCAATAATAAAGGACTTCAGGTCGGATGTGAGAATAATATGGTTATATCAAGTAAATAATGTGTTCTCCAATGGGTCATTTTGGTATGAAAAAAGTGATCTAAAGCCCGTGAGGTGAGTTATGGTTTTGTTGCAAAGTTGTATGAGTTTTTAGTGAGGATGGAGGGAACTTCTAAAGAAAGGAGGGGAAAAAAGGGGGAAAAATCCTTAGAAAGGAATGATGGGAATTAAGAGAGATAGAAATCCAACCATCATCTACTCATGTCACTACGTAAAGGATGTAAAGGGAGCCTGAAAGAGCCCTTTGAAAAGAAAGTTACATGTAGGGAAAGGTACCAACAGATCGACATCAAAATTCCCGACAATCCAACTCAATACACCTGCGGTAGGGTCATAATATATGAGATCATGCTAAATATTCTAGATCAAGGGACCCCCAAGAAATTACAAGTTATACCCCCAAATCCCACTTAGTCTATAGGGAGTTTTTATAGCCTTTAGAAATGAGGCTTTCAGGTACCCCAAAAACATAAGATACTTACACCCTTCCTAGATGAGATCCAAGCGAGTGTGGGATATGTTTAGAATCAAATTACAGTCATGACCCACAAATAATTATAATGAAAGAAACATATCATTCCCACCCAACATCATTTTGTGACAAAAAAAGAGAATCAACATGAATTCAGAAAAAATTTATTAGATACAAACCATTAAACATAGGAAAAGACAAGGGAAACATATATTGATGCTCTCAAAGTCTGTTAATGATTATACAATATGCAATCATCTTAACAAAAATTCCCGATAATTGGTTTACACAGAGAAAAACCTTCATCATGATCAATCCTTTTTCTTGGTTTACAATGCCACTACAAAATCCCACCAAAAAAATTCTCCCTAAGGACCTTCCCGTCAAATTTTCTACCCTCTTCCCTTAGAATCTCCCCCCTTTTTTTTTTTTGCCTCCATATATAAATCATCTTATCTTCTTAGGGTTTCAGAGGCATATTCCTCAGATACCTAGACTAATTGTCACTACTTCCAACTACCTTGGGCTGCCATGAAACCACAAATGACTACTCTCAAATGACCACTAGTTGTGCCAATTGCCACCGTGTCTTGTGTATGTCATTTGATGACATAGCCAAATATTTTCCAGGTCATATCATATTTAACACTTAAAATTTTTCCACATGTGTACAATCATGATGTGGCTAGAAACATTAATGTGATGAGACATTCTCGAATTATGTGGGTAGTTAATCCTTCTCCGGCGACACGATCCTCATAAACAATTTAATCTTTATTTAAATTCTGCATGTACTAAAAAATTGAAATTTGATATGGCATTAATAATGGAATGATTTTATTTTCCACGTCAATGCCACGCCATGCCTATTTAATTGGTCCATCAACTTCTTTCCTTCATCACCTATCCAGTTCAAACTTTTTTGTAGATTTTCCATAATCGTTTCCTTCCCTGCCTTCCCATTTTCTTCAAAATTCTCAGCAAATGGCTTCATCTTTCCTTAGTGTGAATCCTTCAGGGGAGGAGATGGCCCATATGGGTCAATTTTTTCAACTCTCGTGGCCTAACAAGGCCTTAATCTACTAAGTTTTCAGCATCCCAAATGCCGGGTAAATCCTAGGATTTCCTTCACTAGCCTACCCTGGTACTATCTTTCATAAACCACATGGCTAAAATGTGTCCCTCTTTCCCCATTTTTAGACTCTACATTTTCATTTGGTCTTCCTCAGAGTTTCAAATGAATCCTGAGGCCTTAAGGAATCATTGGTCTCACCATTACCCTCATGTCCATGAAAACCATTGGTACATGATGAAAGCTTACTATGCCCCCTCTCTTTTTGGAAATAGAGCTCAATTATCCACTCAATCTCAGGAGAAAAATGATGAAGGTCCATCATTAGGTGGTCAAGCGAGTGGATTGGAGTAGCGAATGGCTACCTTAGAGTCTTCCATTGAGGATTTTAAAGTAGTGGTTGGGCTATAGATGGTTTATTCTCAGAAGATACGTGCTCTACCAGGTGTGTCAACTAGTGGAGTCACACCTATTTCGCAGAGGCCCACCCAAAGCAAGAGGCCACCCTCCCAAGTCATACATCAGAGGTGGGATTGTTTGACCGAATGGGAAAACATACCCGAAGTAGAGGAGGGAGCTGGTGGACATTCTAAATAGGATGAGGGTGAGAATCTATGTGCTACACAAGAAGGGGGTGTCAAAATGCATGGTAGGGTCCATATAATTTATGTTCTATGCCGAGAACCATAATGACTTCATTCAAAGTGTTGAGAAAAACTCCTAAAAGGTGTCCCCTATGTGTCTAAAGAAAGGGAAATACGACCTTATTGCCACTATAATATGTATCTATTAAATGTATCTAGTTTTATAATTTTTCTCGTACAATACTTATACAACAGAGGGTTGGGGCCCCATAAATAGAACCCCCATTTTGTTACTATAAATGTTGTTTTGGATTATTCCTCTGTGTATGTATAATTATTATTCATCTTCAAGCATACTTTCACATTTTCTTGTTTTCCTATCTTAAGCAATATGAACATCCTCGAAGAAAAAAATTCCATTTGACCTTCATGCCTTAATGCATCACACTTAACTACATAGATCATGGGAAAGAGAAACAAGTCCTCATCTCTCTACTCATCCTTACAAACTGGGTGAAATCGTACCTTTGTTCTTATCCTTTATCAATTTCAAGTTAGTAGGTCGGGTTCGGAACAAAATTTATCAAGTCTAGACATAAGTAAATCGGGCCCGGGTCCTAAAATGTAACTTATTTTAAATGACCAAATAAAAATTTCTTCTCAGAAACTAGGAAAAGCTACCATCAGACTATTTTTGGATGTGACCCGGACGTATAAAATATCCATTCCCCTTTTTACAATAGGGGTTATAAATGAATCGTTGTTTTGAGGGAACTCTTAAATTTACTTAGGAACTTAGTTCACATAGTTCCAGAAATAGCCACCTATGGGATTTGGGGTGAATTGCATTTTTTACATTTTCACTTTGGCCAAGCACACCCAAACTCCCAACTTTATATTACAAAATCAGCACATGATATAATAGAAACTTTCAAGGACTGCCCATGCTGAAGGTAGAACTAACTACACAATCATACATCCTTTTGCAACACCCGTTGTAACACTTATGATATCCTAAGGAATATATTTTGGAATTAAGGTAGAACCAACTACAAAATCATACATCCTTCGCAACACCCGTCTCAGTAACACTTATGATATCCTAAGGAATATATTTTGGAATTAAGTCCCTTATTGATCCATCTCCTTTGAGAAATTTTCTAATAATGCAAAAATGGCCAAACTATGGATAGATACATTTGGGTACCAACAGAGGGATAAAAATGAGCAGCAACACTTTGATTGAATTATAATATTACTCTCTTCTACACTTCTTAGTTCTCGCATACACTTCTTCTCAAGTCACAGGATCCTTATCTATTTTACTTGTCACATCAGTCATTTTTATGTTAGGGCACTAACACCCATTGTTATTACAAAAAGTAGCACCCTAGGATTATATGATGACATATCCCTAATTTTTTTGTAGCATGGGAGCATCTCTCAAGTTCGGGACTTGCTACTTGAGACGAACCTCAAGAGAAAGTTAGTTCCTCTACCTAATCCTAATGCTAAACTACTTCTAAGGAAGGAAATGCAACTATCTAATCCTAATATACCAATTCCAAGGGACCAGGGAGAGAGAGAGTGCATGAAAATGAGAAATCCTAAGCTAAGGGGTGATAAAAACAAGAAAAGGGGTGTGCAAATATCCTACCGAGGGATAATTAGAAGGAAAATATAGTAGAGAGAAGCCAAATAGTTATGGCACAAACCCAAATATTCATTCACCATCTCGCACTCCATAAAACACAATAACCCGAACCTACAAATGATAAATATATGCACATAATAGAACAACAAGAATAGAGACGCAAGGAAAATGCAATAAAACAAATGTCGTGGTTGAAGAAACAACACAAAACATAGATCTTATTACTTTCAAGATATACATAGTCCATTACATGTGCACAATAGAGGCACAATAACACTTGATAGGTCCATGTGAATGTTTACAGGTCATTGGTGTTGAGAAATGTTTTTGATAGAGTTTCCCGCATCCTAGAAAGCCCCCACACTCTCTCAAATGATAAGTGTTTTACAATATATAGAATAAGTGAGAAAAGAGAGAAGAGAAGATGAATCCCAAAATTCCCCTTCACCCACTAAAAATGAATTAATGATCTGAAAAAAGGTGTGGGCAGCCTACAAATCCATTCCTTAATGTTCCTTTTGCTTGTTGGAGAAGAAAACAATACCATATTTCATTTAATATGATTTTTAGCTACCTGAAACTCCACATCTTTAATGTTGGGGACATTTTTCCATTTTCACCCACCTACCATCACCTAACTTAAGAAATGCAATTTCCATGGAATAGATACATTTCCAATGATATAAAATTTGTTAATATCGAGCAATAGGTCATTAATTTATGGCCATTTTAAGTTTGAGCCAAAAACTCCATTTTCCTTTGTTGCACAAATTTTCCTCATTTTTACATTTTTAACCAAGTATGGATTTATTTGAGCTTGAAGAAATGTAAATCAATCCCTAGAACCATTTCAAGTTCCCAAAACATAGATAAATACATTCTTTATCAGATTCTTCATCAAGGTCCCATGAAAATGCCCAAGTCCAGATTTCCAAAGTTAGCCAATTTGCAAGGGGTGTAAAATTGGATAACATTTGGAAAATCATGCTTTAATTTTCCAACTAGATTGAAAATACTAGTATCCTTGAAGCATCCATTGGGTATGGAGACATCCTGGTAACCATGAAACTGATTTGAAACTTGAAACACAATGCCTTGATACCACTTGAAGCACTTAATTGAACCTAAAGTTGATATTTCTCTTGCTCAAATTGACCATTCACATCATAAGAAATATTTTGAATAAGGTTTCATGTGAGTGAAAAATTGTTCGAATCTATAATTTCACCTCTTTTCTCTGAAAATGATCTATTGGGGCTGAATGAATGCATTTGAAACTGTCCCAAATCTGAATTTTTTTCCAAGTTTTGAATAACAACTGAATTGAATCCCTAGAAAATATGAAGCATTACAGAGCTTTGGATCACATGCTGATTTGATTGAGTGTGATTGGAACTATCCTAAACATTATACTTCATGAAAATATCTTCTTTAGAGTCCTCCATAAACACTACTTTTCTGAACTAGACCGTGTAGCAACAAAAAAAAATGCAAAAAATATGTACAAAAGGGAATATTATACATGTTCTAAGTGGAAACATGTAGAGTGTGCACATGCACTTCTTATACTAAAAACAAAACTATCCTACCCTAATGTAACTGAGACAAAGGAGGCTAAACAAAATCTATAACAAGTTGTGAGATATAACACCCCTTCCTTAAAACCTCGGGACCATATAACTGATTTGGCACCGAGCATGGTCATAAGTAAGAGTGAAAAATTTCTTAGAAGCTGGTTCTTCACAATATTCATTAAAGTATCAGCTGAAATAAAACAAACACATATTTTAGTTGCTCGCATTTGGATTTGAAAGACATTACTTGTTGGTCCTTGATAAATTGAGATTCATCCTCATGCTCTGAAATGAACATGATAGGTTACGACTCCTTGGGTGGCTCTAAACTAGCCAAATACTTGATTGGACAAGGAATGATCTTCAAAATCCATCCAAGATTATGATGCTCAACTCCATGAATGGAGTTATCTTGCAGAATTTCTTCCTTAAGGTAGTTATTTGTAATTTGATTTGATCCTTGTGGTGCTTCTACAAATAAACCTATTTCCATCTTGATGGCTTCTAATTTTGCACATGGTTCACCATGGGTCTCTTCATTTCTCTGTCTGTTTTAATCCTCCATTAAGAGTTCATTAATCTCTAGACATGCAGAGTAATAGGATCATCACATTCCATTAATTCACCGTGATCACCTTCAATAAATTCTTCCTCAAGGCCTTGGGTAGCACTAGTGTTCAAAAACACATTCTCTTCCTCCAAAATTCCAATCTGATTTTCCTCCATATCTTCTTGCTATGTTTTAATGTTTAGCTCCTCTTTTTACACATTTTGTATCCTCTCATCCTTTCAATCTAAATCAGACCAATCCTCAACAAATATGGAATTATATTCTTTAGTAGAAATGGATAGAAAAGATGCATAAAAAGTGGATGTTGATTTTTTCATGTTTAGGTAGATATGTTTGATGCTTAAAATACCTGATTTGATCGATTGGAGAAGCCAAATGATCCTCCAAAACATACTCCATGATTTGTTGATTTTATTTCTACAAAATGGATAAATCATCCTTCCTGAAGCCTTGTTGTTTGGAGTGTTACATGGGTTGTTCTTTCTCCCAAAAATCATAACATACATCCCTTTATACCAACCTTATAGGATAAATTGGTCTAGTAAGAGTTGGGTAGAAACTAGGGACAACATATGGAATACCACAACTTCTAGAAACATTAGTACAAGGTTTAGTAAAGTTTGGTAGTGCCATTGGGTGGAGATGGGAGGAAATTTTAAAAAGTTTGGAGAATGATTTGGGCATGAAAAACTTGTGGAGCATCAAATGAAGGATAAGGAAGAAAATGAGCTTCCTAATTTTGAGAAGGGATAATGTATTTTATTTATTTACATAAGGGGAAGGAATAATTTGAGGTGGTGAGGGAAGAATTGCATAAGCAGAGATGAGTTTACTTTTTCTAGCCTGAATAAGTATCTTCTCACTTAGGATAAAATGGAAAAAAATATTGAGGAAGGCTGCCTTTGCTAGGGATTGAATCAATAAAACTAAATCAACATCAAAGGATCTCAGATAATACAAGAATGTCATACATTATGTTCCATAACTTGTGAGGGTCTCGTATTCTTGAGGAATCCTATGCTAGATCCTTGTAAATCGAGGATGTTGAAATCGGGAATAAAATCCATTAGAGATCGATGCATTATACTAAGATGTTTCATAAGGAAAATGATGTATGCATCCTCCTTGAACTGGTTATGTAGTTGTTCCCGATGATTCCACGTGGAAATGGATTTTGGAGCGAAACTGTTGTACCAATATCTTGCCTTTCCTTTGAATAATTAAACAAAAAGTCGAGGAAAACATTTTCTTTTGTGATAGTGTGAATGACACAATGGTTTGATATATCTTGAATGTGATCAATAGGAGATTGATCTCCATTTACATGGAAGAGAGGAAAGTATTTTAGGGTTTTTTTGGGGATAACATCCCACTATTGCAAATGGAGAGGGCTAGAGATAAAATGAGGGAATGGAAGAGATCCTTGGAGAGCCATGAATGAAATGGAAACATTAAAATGAATGTAATAATAAAGGGAAAGGTTTGCAACTGAGATAATGAGATACTTAAATAAATGGAGCTACCATATGTGCTTAGAAATACACCTCCAAAGGCCGGATCTCAACAAGAACACATCAAACCTACTGAGATTAAGATGTATAGCTCCTCAAACTTGTCCCACTTTGGGCATTCCAAAATCAAGTTATCATAAAAAAGTAGCACCTTAGGATTATCGATGATAGATCCCTACTTTTTTCTAACATGGGACCATCTCTCAAGTTGTGGGACTTGATACTTGAGATAGACCTCCAGAGAAGGGTACTTCTTATACCCAATCCTAATGCTAAACTAATCCTAAGGATGGAAATGTAACTATTTAATCCTAATCTACCAATTCCAAGGGTTGGGGAGAGAGAGAGAGTGCATGAAAATGAAAAATTCTGAGTTAAGGGGGTGATAACACCAAGAAAAGGGGGTGTGGAAATATCATGTTGAGGGAGAAGGAGAAGGAAAATGTAGTAGGGAGAGGTCAAACATCTGTGACACAGCCCAAATCTCCATTCACCATCTACACTCCATGAAACATAATAACCCGAACCTATAATTGAGAAATACATGCTAATAATAGAACAATAAAAATGAAGAGGCAAGAAAAATAAAATAAAACAAATGCCAGGGTTGAAGAAACACCACAAAACATAGATCTTATTGCTTTCAAGATATATAGAGTCCATTACATGTGTATAATAGAGGTACAATAACACTTTCTAGGTCCATGTGAAGGTTTGCAGCTCATTGGTGTTGAGAAACAAATTTGATAGAGTCTCCCCACATCCCAGAATATCCCCCACTCTCTCTCAAATGAGAAGTGTTTTACAATATATATAGAAGTCAGAAAAGAGAGAAGAGAAGAAGAATCTTGAAATTTCCCCTTCACCCATAAACAACATACATTAATGATCTAAAAAAGGTGTGGGAATCCTATCAATCCATTCCTTAATGTCCATTTTTCATCTTTGGAGAAGAAAAGAGTACCATATTAAATTAAATATGATTTTTAGCTACCTTGAACTATGCATCTTTAATGATGGTGAATTTTTCCTATTTTCCATCCACCTACCCTCTCCTAGCTTTATAATTCAAACTTCCATGGTGTATAGTATTTCTAGACCTTTCCAAGGATGTAATTTTTCAAAAATTGGAGCAACATGTCAAAATTTATGGCCGTTTACATTCACGTGAAAAACTATTGTTTTCCTTTATTGCATGACTTTTCCTTTGTTGCGTGGATTTTCCTTTGTTGTGTAACTTTTCCTTTTTGTGTGTATTTTCTCATTTTTTTACATTTTTCACCAAGTATGGATTTCTTTGAGCCTGAAGAAATGGAGATAAATGCCTAGAACCATTGCAAGTGCCCAAATCATAAAAACCCTGCTTTTATCAGATTCTTCATCAAGGTCCCATGAAAATGCCCAAGTCCATATTTATGAAGTTAACCAATTTGCAAGGGATGTAAAATTGGATAACAACTATTTTGGACACTACCACCTAAAACTTCAAGGTCCCTTCTAGATGCTCATGCCCTCATTATTTTTGTACATTTTATCATTTGTGGTCAGCCTTGTTTCTTTTTTATCCTTATCCCACATTTGTAGTCAGGATTTTGTGTCACTAATGTCAAAATTCAAGAAAGGGACTCATATATACACAACATACTAACTATTATTCTGGCTAGAAAATCAAGAGGGATTATCACATCTACATACTACTATTACTCAAATGGACTACATTATGTGATGTATACACTTCATAGGATGGGGAAGTGTTGAATTCCATTCCACACATTTGCTTCAAAGGTAGATCTAACATGCTATCTTTGTGTCATTGGCATGAGGGAATACCTAGGTAAAAGACACCATTTCACACAAAAAACAAAAAGGTACACGAATTCTGAAATGTAGTATAGATCCGGTAATAAGTTCACTCATCGAGTGACCTTCATGGTCATTATGACTTCACACATTGCATATTTTATTTAGATCTAATGTGTTTGTGAGATTTTTCTAATAGCTAGGTATTTTTAGATTACAAGTATGATATAAACCCTAACGAGATAAATCAAAGTGTCACATAACAAAGAAAAGTGAATACCTTCCAACTCGTAAGAGATTAGACCCTAAAAATTCACATAGTCACTAGTTCCTAGAACAATCACTAGTGCATGGGGAAAATTTGTAATCTTGTGGGCACTTTTATCTAGCATGGTCTTGAGTTCCATAATCCTTAGCCATCCATCTCAACACTTCTTCCAGATAGATCCAACACTCGGATAGTCCCGATCACCTCTAGATTAAATGAAACTAGCTAAGACACCTTCCTCTCTTATTTTCTTGGGGTTATACATTTTTGAATGCTTACTACTTGTACATTACTATATTTTACTATATGAATATCAAAATTTATATTAAGTTACTATAAAATAAAATTTAATTCAAATTAGATTAAATCATTTGGTGAACCCCACTCCTTAATTGAACTCATTTCCCTAGGATCCACATCCCTCATGGCTACAAAATGGTACCCATCCCCAGATCACCCTATGACCTTTATGAGCATACAACCAATTTTTCCAACACCTACGAAGAATCTAAATTTCTCTCTCATTTAAAGTCCTAAGTATCAACCCCATGTCATCCACCAGCTCCTTACTCTCCAATCATATGACTCTAATGGCCTCCCAAGTTCGAATCTTGTTTTGTCTCCCCTATTCAAACACTTGAAAAATTTCTCTTCCACCCACTACAGACATGAATGTTGCTCCATCTTCTCCCCCTTGTACTATGGTAAATGATAATACTAATTTCAATTTTTTGAATGATGAAACTTTTTTCTTGTGAAAATATAGATGATATTGACTATGATTATGATATTGATAATGCACATGTTAGTGATGACATTTCTTATACTAAGAATGCTGAATGTGAATGTATACCTCCTATCTCTTGTGTTTATGCAATTGTCACCTATGATTGCCATGTTGAAACCAATGCTACTCCTAGTGCATCTCCTATTATTCATGATGACCATACACCCATTTACTCCTCACACACTACACCTCTAGAACCTCTAAATCCACCCCATTCTTCCACATCCCATCACCCTCCTCAAGTCCCTATGATCACTCATAATAGAAATACCCAACCCCTCAATATATCACTCACTAGCCCAAAAATTCCTCTAAAATAATTTATTTATTTCATGAATGTTGGTGATTTGCAAAGAAAATTACATACCCTTATCTTAGAGAGAAAATACTATTATGCTACTATTGACAATAATACCATTCATGGTGTTGGCTAGATTTTCTCGCACAACTAAAAACCTAGGAAATCATGAGATAAATCTCCCTCATTTACTTGGTGAGGCTCCGTGTAATATGTTTATCAATTTAGTGGGTATGAATCCTATTAACTATTTGTGGGGTTTTGCTTTAATAACAAAGATCATGAATCATAGCTAAGAAATTTTGCAACAAGTAAGTAGCTATTTATGAAGTATTTGTAGAAGGGGGAAATAATGGAATTTGGGAAAGAAGAAAGGAAGATATGTAATTTAACCAATAGTTTACAGAGTTGGTTTCATACACATGGATTAAATAAACAAGTAGATCTCACAATATTTAGAAGTAAAGGAAAAGAAAATATTCTAATCTAAATCTTAGATAACACAAAGTTTATCTAAAGATCCACACAAAAGTAAGAAGCAAATGCACTGTGGACAAAAAGTTCTTTGGAAATCTACCTTTATTCAATTCCTCAACTTTACAAAAAAATGACATCAAGGGCTGCAACACAAAGTATGGAACTCAAGAATGCTGATTAAAAATTGTGATCCTTTAACCCATAGGCTCTTCCTCTATTTATAGTGTATAGAGGGAAATTACAAATAGGAAGTTTTTTAATGAATTGCCACATGTGGAAGCTATGAAAAAGGGAAGAAACTAGAAATATTCTTCCTAGAATTACTCTTTGCATGAAACACATGCCTTACAACTAAAAATAGAAACTTCTATTTTACGTGTCTGCCACCTATTTCCAAGTAATTGACTTCTTTCAAGAAGTTGAAGTAACAAATTTTGTAGCCGATTACCTAAGTTTTACAATTTTAGTTGATTTATTAATTGTTTTGTCGAGAAAATAAGAGAAATAATAATAAAGATGAGAAGTAATTAGAAGAAAGCTGCAACACTCTCATTCTTGTTCTTCTTCCATACTCTGCATGCTGATCCAACCTATATTGCACTTCTAGTTCATTCACTTTGAAGCAATGAATGATTTGAATGATATCTCGCCTTGAATCGAGAGATACCTTTTTCTCCCGTATGTTGTTGAATCATTCCTTTGATTATCACTAAAATGGATCGGAAGTAATCGACTATAATTTTTCTTGCGCAGTGTTGCCTTTGATCCGTCTTCCATATTGTCCTTGAAGCTTTTGCAGTTCTTCTCCAAGACGTGCACCAAGAAATGCTTCTTTGTAAAAATTTAGACAAATCTCATTATCTTTTATTTTTAATTGCATATGAGCAATTTTAAATTTTGGAAAGCACTGGGTAAAGGAAAATAAAGGTAAATTCAATGAAGGCTTCAATGGAAGATTGGGATCACATGCACAAGATCCCAAAAGAAATTTTCCATGCAATGAATTCTAGGAGCTACGTTAGAAACAAGAGGATGAATTTTTCTGGAAGCCTTTGCAATTATGAGAGATGGATCTATTTCTTCCTCTGATTCTGAAGATATATTCAATGTATCATACATTGAATTTTTCTTCTTTTCACTAATATGAGCACCAATGAAGTATTCCTACAAATAATTTAGAAAAGTATACAATCCATAGCATGGATATATAATTTATTCACCGAGATCTGATTATAAATCTTGCTTCCCTCTATTTTTAGGCTTTTTTGCATGCCAAACAAGTTAAAAATATTATTTTATTCACTGTGCACTCACATCAACATGCAAATAGCCAAAATAATAAAAAGGAATCCTTTCCAACCCTAGGCACCAAAATTGGATTCTTCCCAACAATAAAGCATTTAGCTATGCGTAATGGGTTACACTTTTAGCTAGAAGTCATGTTAAAAATAAGAAGGTGAGGAAGTGGGAATTTTTACCTTCCAGGCAGCTCCAAAATTCCCATCTTTCACTTAAGTTATTTAACTTTAACTATGGGAGAAAACAACCTTCCAGGAAAGCTCCAAATTCCCACCTTCCTGCCAACACCAAAATTCCCATTGGCACTTAAGTGATTTAAATTTAATGATGGGAAAAAACAAAGTTCCAGGAAGGATCTAAAATCCCATCTTCCTTCCACCACCAAAATTCCCATTGGCACTTAAAAACCCTCCTTCCAAAAAATGTGATTTTCATGGAAGAAAACTTCTTTCTAAAAGTGCGACTTGCATGAAGAAAGATTATTCCAAAAAGTTAGAATTACATGAATTTTACTTTTAAATTTACGTGAAAACTCATCATCAACATTTTATTTCCATTTTTGAATTTTTAGTGAAGAAAATAAAAGCATAGAATAAAATTTTCCATTTTTGGAAAAGGGTCCAGAAGATGTAGTAGCAAAACTTGTAAGTGCCATAACTTTCACCTTGGCTCCATTTTAGCTGTCATTTTCTCTAAAAGTACATATTTTCTTGAGCTCTACACATTGATGGAAATACATTTCTTCTTTTCATTACATCCATTTTAACACCTTTTGGACCAAACAACATGCAATCTCCGAAAGAATCCCGAGCTCGGATCACCTTTGCATGATTAGAAATTAAAAATACTAGATAGATTTTAAAAATCTAGGCACGGGGAAAGATTTGGTAGGAAGAATGAATAGGCTACAGGAATTGCTGGAGAAAACAAACCAAAACATATAAAAAAATAAATAAAATAAAATAAAAGTAGCTGCGGGTAATTGCTATAAAAATTTCTCCACTTAGCTAATATGTAAGTATTCTTCCCCCTGGGTGAATGTTCTTGGGTAATAATGATGGGGTGAAGTCCTTTATATAACCTAAATCCTCCAATCTTAGCTCAATCCATTTTTAAAAGAACTTTATTTATTTAATAAATAAATAAATAAAACGCTTGAAGACAAAGTTTGGTGAAGGAATTGAGTGAGCTTTGGCATGTGGGTATTTTTCAAATTTGGATATTATGTCTCTCTGGGGATACCCTAGAGAAATGCAAACAACTGCAGGCAAAATAAACACAAAACGACCCGTTACTTTGAATTTTTTTTTTTAAAGGAGTAGTCCTATATTTTAGGGTGAAATCTCTGGGACACCACATGGAAATCCCATTCCTAAGAAAATTCACAATTCTATTTTTCCTAAGGGTTTCACTATGCCTACTTTCTCATGTTTCGATGGCATGGGAAATCCTTACATCTTAAATCTTTTTGATTAGCCATGGCTTCATATTCCAATGATAGATTGTTACTAAAATCTTTCCATCATAGTCTTGTAGATATTGCTCTTCAATGATATACACATTTACCTAATATCTATTAGCACTTATTATGATATGGAGGATGCATTCCTTAGATGTTTTATTTCTAATAATGGGCCTAAAGTTACATATGAATGTTTACCTTCTTTACATCAAGGAAATACATAACCAATTTTAGATTATATTTTATGCTTTAATTCTTGCATGCACCATTTATTTTTCAGCCTATTGATCTAGAAATGTAAAAGTATTTTGTCGTGGCTTGATTCCTCCTTTAAAAGAATTTTTTTATATGATACATGTGATTCCTTTACTACTCTTTGTTATAAAGTTATTGAATTAGAAAAGGACCTAAAAGTAGATTTTGTTATGATGCTTTCTTCTACCTCTTCTACTCCTCTACCGCCTACAAAATCCCCTCCTCTACCACCCATTAAAACCCCTTCTCAGTCACCATCTCCTCCACATAATAATTCCTCCTCTCCTCCAGCATATCGGCCTCTACCTATATCTTCCCAACTTCTCACCCATGCACCATTATACTTCTCACATGTTGCTAGACCACATGATATCTTACGTACTTTACTTAATGAGTGTTTGATTTATTTACCCTCTAATCATCATCACCACCTCACCGGATGCACCATCATTGTGACCACCCCTTTTGTAATTTTTGCCACATTAATATCCACTTTGACAATAATTGTTATGCCCTTCATGATAGAATCCAAAAATTAGAAGATAGGGGTGTCGTTGTCTTCCGCACCTAATCTCATGATCACTCTCTCTCGCCTATTCCACATAAGTGAGCCTTTGCAATGATTATATTATCTCATTCACCACCTCCTAAGGTCATTATTATTCCACATCCTAAGGTCATAACTCATCCACCAACACCACTTTTCCTTCCTTATGCCACATCCTCTCAACCTACCCCTATTGTTATTACACCACAATGGATTCCTAAGTAGCCCACTTCTGCATCTCCCACCATCACACCTCCCATTGTTGGCATGGTTTCCTTTGACATAACATTTGGTACCTACAAACATGATAATGTTGTTCCACATGCTTCTAATATGCATCATCTATGTCTTAAGCTATGGTAGATGATCCTCACCTCCATAACATTACTCGATGACACACTCGTGTTCTATAGGTTCATACATGACTGTTGAGGACATTAAATGAATCTTACTCTCACATTGGGGGAAATTATACTTTTCCACCTCCATGATCATCACATTAAATTATCTATTGATGTTACACATCTCATTATCATACAATTATCATTGCATCATTATTTTATCATCTTACATTCCTATACAATCATCTCATCACCTAACCATTTATATCTATTTGTAACTCATTTCCACATTGCATCGCACACACACATATCTACCATATACTATAATATTCATTATTAAAAAATGTAATTATTATTCAATTCATCATTTAACAATTCTCTATGCATCATCACGAATTTCAACATTCAACATTATCTATCAAATCAACAATACCAACAATGCATATAGAACCAACAAAATATACAATCACTTCTCAATGCAAAAATAATCATCACATAGTACACACTAGACATCAAAACTAGATATGGAAATGATAACATGTATAATCTATCTCATCAAGAATCAAAGTTATACAATAAAATCACTGGGGGAAAGCCCCCATGCCTCAAATACATCCTATACAATACATCATATGTCCTCCTCACTATCACTATCTACAACCACGGGAGCTCTAGAACTCAAAGCTTCACCACTAACCCTACATTGTTGAGTTCGGGCCTTATGTCTCTCCAATTGAATCAACAATAAAATACTCTCTTCCACCTACTCTACATATTGGTTATGAATCTCTACATATCATGCAAACACATCCTAGACTAAGGAACCCTCTCCCATAGCCTTTCTCGCTCACTATGTATATGCATGATCCTCATCAAGCTCAATCAAAAACATTGTAAATGTGGATTCTGCTATCACCGTTAGATCAAACAAATGATCATGCTCACCTATAAATTCATCTACTTCCCCTAGCATCCCTTTACCCATGATCACATTTCGGGGCACGTTTTGAATCAATGTGTGTATGGAGGTATCCATGATCAACATCTAATAAGCATCACCTGCAACCACATGACACATACCTCATATTAGAAACTACACATTGTCATATTCATCAACCTAATTAACAAGTAAACAAATAACAATGTACAATACTTATGATCTTCTCTCTCGCTACTACCGCATCATTTACCTCAGGAGTGGGTGCTTCGCCCCGACTCATCCACTTGCCGCATCCACAACCACTAGAAAAAACAAAACCCATTGGTGTGTCATCCACCACTTACTATATTCCTTTGTATACCCCACATCATCCACATGGATTGGCCCTATTGCCATATCTACCTCATCTAGACATGGGGGTACTAGTTGTGCTCCCGTAGGGCTTGGCCTCCATCTTGGTCATCTCATAGCCCTGGTATACTGAAACCATACATATGGCTCTGGGGGTACATCTTGAGCCATCCCAAACTATCAAGATACCCACTCAACCTGCAATAACACTACCACTCCTAGAAAGTGGTACTACAACCACATAGTGTGTTGAATACACCACAACTCAACATCATTCTCCAGGTCATCCTCCATAGTCTCTAGACAACCTCTAAATAGCCACCCGAGTGACCATCGATCTAACATCAACCTATATGTGGTCGTATCCATCCTCCTACTCTAGGTCCCCACCCACCTCACATTGGAAAAATCTCTAATGAAACCCAATCAGTGCCGCGTGGCCCACTAAGTGGCCTCACTATTACTATATGCTCATAAACCCATATATGTAATAGGGTGGTCACTCCTATCCCACCACCATGGTCCTCCTGCATGAATCGATATAAATCCTTATATAAATGGGCCAACACACACCGTGCCCATGCATATCTCATGCCATGCTCCTCTATCCTCTAACAAATCTCATGCATCCTATACAAAATACTAACCCCACCACCCTCCATGACCACTGATGAAGCTAATACAATTGTAATGAATTTCCACAAGTGCGGAACCCTAGATCTCACAATCGCATCCAAGTTAATATATGTCTCACCTCAACTCGAGATCCTAACAAATATCACTGCTTTGTAGCCCTCATCGACTATGAACATCTACTATGGCCATAACTTTTACCCTCTCTCTGATGATAAGAAACCCCAATATCCTATATACATCCTCCAAAGTGTCACCGTCATCACCCCTGTCAAAAATTAAAATGTGTAAGTATCCACACACCACCTCTCACATAATGCTGTCAACAATGACATATTATGCAAAAGATCTCCTCCAATATAGTGATGTCCTACAAGATGACACGGTCCAATACATCCCACTCATCATCGGTCAACCCCAAACCAAACAATGTGCTCAAATGACACCCTATACAAAACTCCCTCAAGTATTTCTCTACACATCACAAACAAGAAACAAAACACAATATTAGCACATGACCATTAATCATAACAACATCAAAACAACCTAAATTACCCAAACAATACCAAAAACCACCCCTTTGACACTAGTGCGCCATGACAGTCAATATTGCTCAAAATTGGGTGTTAGTGTCCTGAAAGACAAAAATACCCTGTCTGCTTCCATCTTGGTCGAAACGCCAAATTTACAAAATTTCAAATTTTGTTAAAACGATAAAAGAAGATATATTTGATGAAAAAAATCTAGATTTGATCATACATACAGGTCCCTAGTCATTTGTGTAGCCATAACCACAATCACCCTCTTGAATCTTGTCCAAATAACCTCCTTGACATGTGGCATCCTCATAACTCACAACTCAAATTACACTCACTCTCGGTTCAAATGAAGTTACTATTCACCTTTTTCATATTACTATATATAGTAATTTGCATTTACTCTATACTATAGTCACTTATTTCTACCATTCTTGCACCTAATAAAAACACACAATTCAACTCATATCATGATCCTCATTACTCTATTTCTCTTCCCATTTGTAGAATTCAAATAAAGGCTTCCTCTAGCACCATACAATATAATTCTAAAAATCTATCTTCAATTATAGCACACACATTATTTAATATCTACATATACTCTATCAACACCGTTAAATCTTCTATACTATCTCTCGATTACTAATATAATCCATAACATCTTTATTTTCAGCTAAGTACTTATTTCTCCACCCCTCACCCTTTTGTCGAAAGGGGCATATAATCAGGATCATCTTATAATCCCTCTCAAGATACAACACAATCAATCGACACTCCTAATACATTACTATCACATTTTCTCTGATCTCATTCAAATATAGTTACATTTATTTTATATGATAGTCGATACTTTTATATTTCAAATCCATTCTTGCAAATGACCTAATCTGGGGGAAAATAAAATCTCTCCATAAGTAATTTTCTAAGTGCAACCTATTTACTCAAATCCTATCATTCAAACCAGTCAATCACTAAAAAATATAATTGTTACTATTTTTTCCATTTGATCTAACTTGGGAACTATGTTATGAAACAATTTATTCTAGATGAGTTAACTTAGAAGGCATCTAATACTACCCAAATCGAACACACATTACTATAGGATTGGGGGAATTAAGATGGCATTTCTTTCCCTATAATGATCCTATGTGGGTCCTTAAAACAAAATGAAAAAATCTCAATTGAAACAAAATGGTAACAAATTGGTCCTTATCCATTTGCAGTGATTGGATATTTTAAAGAAGCGCCAATAGAAGAAGAGAAAAAAACCTCTCCCCAACACTCTTCCTCTGGTAGCATGATGCCCAAATCCTTCAATTATCAACAAATCGGGTTGGGAATTGATCACTCCCTACCTCTTCTATCATCTTTGAAAAATTATGAAATCTCCAATATCATCACAACTATTTCTCCAAGTTGTTCCTTATAACGGGTTTCTATCTCCTCCTATGCCACATGGTTAAAAATGCTGATGCATGGTTAAAAATGCTACAAGTTTCTATTTTCTATGCGTACTCTATATGTTGTTTCTTCGAGACCCTATATAGGTATGTTTCTTACTTCCTTTACACTACTTGAATTTCATTCAAATAACATAAAGGGGTAAAATGTAGACACAAAACTATGCATGTATCATCACTTTATTATGCCATCAATATGTTGTTATATGCATGAATCCTAAGTAAGAAAAGTACACATTGGTGACACTTTCCCTTATCCCTTTACATTCTTTGATTGATTTATATTATGAATCTCTAATTAAGTTCTTAGTTCTACATTCAATTCTAGTCAAGTCACAAGGATCCATGTCTATTTGTCTTATCACATTAGTCATTTTTTTATCTCAAGACAATAGCACCCATTTTGGACACTAGTGCTTAGGTGCTCGTGTCCCTTCTGGGCGCTCATGTCCTCCTTATTATTTTTGCACATTTTATCATTTTTGGTCAGCCTTGTTTCTTTCCTTATCCTTATCTCACATTCGTAGTCAACATTTTGTGTCACTAATGTTAAAATTCAAGCAAGGGACTCATATATATACACAACATACTAACCATTATTATATTTGGAAAATAATGAAGGGCTATCACATCTACATACTACTGCTATTATTCAAAGGGATTGAATTATGGGATGCATATTGTCACATCTAGTGATTTCATTTTACGATATTACAAAATAAAATACGGCATTAAATAATTTACAAGTGACGGGAAACTAGTATCGCTAAGAAGTTCTCAATACCACTTTGCACACATACACATATCCGAAAGGGTATGGATACTTGTGCATAATTTTATGTGTGATATTGAAATGAATCTTGTTTTCATGTCATCACAAACTGGCTAATGGTGTGATTCAATTTTCTTACTTTTCGCAATAGATGTGCATTACGTTATTTTTTCTAGTGATGGGTCATAACCTGTTTCATGAACTAGGTTTTTAGGGATGATCATGTTATCTTGTTTTACATTTTAGGTAAATAATTGAATACTTGCATTAATGAAGCATGTAGTAGAATAACACGTAGTATCTTAATTATCCTTCCTTAATTTAATCGGTCATTGACTAAGATGTGTTAAATAGATTATATTGTGAAGACTATATGAAGGTTAGAGTTCACTATCCACTTGCTTCACTAAATTAATATGGTCTCATACATTAGAAGCATAAGAATGACTGTTGAGAGTTTGAACTCCATCGTGGTGGCAGAATTGGTAAGAGAAGGTAATGTTTTCTTAATAATTTAATATCCCATTGGTTGTGCAAGTATAACAAAAGGTGACAACGTGCTAAGTTGATATTGTTATAAAAGGAAATTTTGTTTAATTAAACATTATGGCCTTAGACCATAGTTGATGGCATTGGTATTAATGATAAAATTAATATCAATATTTTTAATATTGTCATGATTAATATGGATGGTTGTTGTAAATGTTTAAGAAAAGGGGCCATTCAATTGGTTTGGTGTATCATAGAATTTATTTTATTGTAAAAGGTGATTTGGTCCTCACCATACTCGAGAACCTTATGATTATTTGACATTCTATAAGTTTTGGACCTTGACCAAAATTGAAATCATAATAACTGTTTAATTATTCAAATTGGTTTATCAACCATGCAAAGAATTTTGATTTAATTATATTACTATCCAAAAACTACACCGCCATTTTGGGGATAATTAATAGTGGGATTAATAACCACTATGTGGCACAAATTAAGTGGTATGAATTCAATTAAGGTACAAACCTTCTAAGCTTGAAGATTCTCCAATAAGCTATCGATATAAGCATGCATGATTTTCCATTTTATTGTTTTTACAAACTTTGAGTTCTTTCCTCTTGAACTCCACTTCAGAGGTAAATGTGCATGAATCTTATTTAGTTTTTAACCAATTACTCGATGGGGTTTTTATAACCAACCCTGTTGTAATGTACATGGAGGTTAGAGCTTGATTTTATCTATTGGAATCTATGATATGCTTTTGGATTCATCACCGAGGGAGGCTACGAAGTATAGAGGCATGAAATACCTAAATATTATATATTGAATCCTTGTGAGATTTATATTATAGAGTTTGTTTCTATTTTCTTTATTTAATATGAAGTGCATGTATGGCTATGGATAATTTTTCTAAACAATATGCTTAAAATTGTTGTGGCCACTTTGTTAGAAGCATAAAGAATGAGTTTCAATTTACCTATTGATGGTTTGAGTATATATACTCACTATGTTTTATGAAATACAAAGATAGGCTATAAATATTAAAGATGGAAGATATTAGAGATTATCTAGGCTTGAATAGATTACCTAGAGGGATGAATATGTGTTTTCTAGGCTTATGTGAGTGTATTATTGCTGAAATAAACTTAAGCTCTAGACCCTAATGATTAATGAATACCATGATACCAATCTCGTTGGAGTATACCCTCGGAAGCTCCATATCCTGTACTTTCTTATAAATAAGTGATTGGGGTGGTTTATCAAGAAATTTAGAATCTTGTTTACTGACTATCCCTTGATGATAGTTATGTCCATAGCTAAAGAGTTATATGGAATGTAGAGATCTTAGAAAGTTCTTAAATTCTAGACAGTTGTATGGTATCTTCACTTTACTATTTGGAAGATGTAAAGTTACTATTTGGGTTAGTAAGAATGTTGTGATTTATATGAGAAAGTAATGGTCCTGTAACTATATATTACTATTTTTTATTGAATGATCTTGTAATGGGTATGTGATTACTATGTTGTAACTATATATTATTATAGTTGATTATATGATCTGTTATGAAACCGCAATTACTATGTTGTAAATATATATTATTATATTTGATTATATGATCATGTTATGAAACCGTGGTTATTGTGTTGTAGCTATATATTATTATAGTTGGTTGTATTGTCCTGTTATGGACCTAGGAATTCTTTATGGATGTAATGATCCTGTAACTACTATATTATTATTGTGGATTGCACGATCATGTTATGGATCTACGACATCGTATGGAATTAATATGTTATTATTGTTGAATGAAATATCATGTGTTGAATATGTGATTACTATATTGGAAAGAATAACATTGTAAATATGGTGGTGCAATAGTTTACTTATATATGCAATTTAATTTAGATAAGGAAATTAGATAGTCAATTTATACTATTGATTTCATACGGATGCAACATATTAAGAGTGGATGTTTCATGTCATTTTTGATGGAATGACCATACATAAATTAACCTTTACCAGTTGTAAGGATTGAAGGATACTTGAGTTGAATAAAGAGGATGATCATGGTTTGCACTAAATATTTTGTATTTGTTGTACCGACATTATATTTTAAGTGAAATATTTCTTTATTCCTGAAAAGGGGTCTTGAGCATGATAATCTCTTATCTCTTTGTAATTTAGGTATTGACTTGATGTTGCAAATTAATGAAAAGTATGTATTATTATTTGATTTGAAGTGAAGGATATTCTTTACACGTGTGTTAGATCACAAGAAAATTATCTTTAAAGGCAAAAAGTCTTGTTTATTAGTAAGGCCATCTTTAGGCACTTGTGACTTGTATAGAGACTTATTAACTGTTGATATTTAAGTAAATGGATATTTAGATCATTAAATATTGTGTTTGAAATCATATCTATGTTGTTATCAAACATTTATGTATTCATTTGATTGGGTATTAAATGTTTAAAGTACAAATTATAACATGATGTCTTTAGGAAATATGGAAAGATTAACAAGTCTGTAATGGTAACAAGGATACATAAAACTCAGATAAGTAGGTTTATCAAATCCATATTATCTTCCCAAGGTATGAAAGAATGTGGATCTTACTGCTTCCCTTGGGATATCAACTTTCATTAAGTTGATTAAGCATAATAGAGGTAATTAAATGTAATAAATTAGTAATATAACCAAGGAGTTAAGTACAATTGATGTACTTGTTATAATTATACAAATAGATCAATGTTAGAGAATAAACATGATACAAAAATAAAATTAACTGCTGTAATATTATAGCAACAACATACGCCTTTATGGACTAGTCATCTTGTAGTTTGATCAATCTGGATTATGTTGTACCTAATCTGTATTAGGTGAATTAAATTAAACAAGTAACTAGTAATGAACATAGGATTGAGTACCTAAAGAAATGAATAAAAGGATGAAACTATTTTGGAGAGATAGGAATGCTGATATAAATTAGTTTATGTGTTAGATACAGTTCAAATAACACTTCTTTATTTTAATAACAATGACACATAATTAGGTGATTAAGTATTGATGTTGTATGATAAAATTAAAACAATATGAAATAAGTACATTTAATGTACTTTGTGATCACTTAAAAAAGGTACAGGTATATAGATCTACCCTAAGTAAACTAATTGGCATTAATGATGTTTAATTAATGTTGCGGAAGGGTTTCAAGTCTTGTATTTGGCCAAAATAAACTCATAATTAGAACTGATTAGTTGACATAATGCAATGTACTTATCATTCCTAAGAAACTAAACAGACCTAGTATATTTTAAATGGACATTAATGATTATGTAAGTTGATGAACAATGAAATTAATAAATTAAGAATAGAAAGAATCTCGATACTATGAATGAGATGATTTTGTGGTGAATGGAGGGACAAGTTTCATGTGGCTTGTGTGCAGTCATGAAACCAAGCTAGCTAGTGCGATGCCCTAAACTATAGTCATGGTAGTGCAAATGACTGATTGCATTGTCGAATCACTATTTCTTCTTTTAAACTGTGTTATGCCCGAGAGGCTACACTAAGAAGATACACATTCTCTGTACCTTTAAAAGGTTTAACCAAATGATATACTAGGTATATTGGCTCATAATGAGTGTTTGAGGGGATCGAGTAGGATTTGAACCCTTGTAGTTGCACATGGTTATCATAGCTTTTCTAGTTGGATTCTAAACATTAATTAATTTTGGATTAATTTGTTATAAGTTATTAATCATTGAAGGCATCAAGATAATTAAGTGGTTCAGCTAAGATAACTTAAGGGGTTTATAACTATTGTATGATGAAATTTAATTGTCATGTATTAAATTTATTAAAGGTATAAAATGTATTAAATGATTACTATAATTTTTTTCCCTAGTTGGGCGAAGCAAAAACAAGTGTTGCACATACACTTCATAGGAAGGGGAAGTGGGAACATCAAATTTTGTTATAGCCTGCTATCTTGACATCATTGGTGTGAGGGTAGCCCTAGAGAAAGTACACCATTTCACACATAAGAACACAAAATTACATGGAGTTTGAAATGTAGTGCATTTATTGGTAATAAGTTCACTCATAGGGTGACCTCGAGGGTTAGTCTCGACTTCACATATTGCATATTTTATTTAGATATAATGTTTCCATTAGCTTGTGTAGATAGATAGGGTTTGTTTTGCGTGTTATAGGTATGATAAAAAAATTTAACAAAGAAATCGAGTGACACAAAAATAAAATTGAAGACCTTCTAAATCGAAGAGATCGGACTCTAAACATTCACATAGTCACTAACACCTAGAACAATCACTAGTGCTTGGGACACTTTTATCCTCCCATTGGGCACTTCGTCTCGACACAATCTCGAGCTCTAAGATCCTCAACCAACCATCTCAACACTAATTCTAGCTAGATCCAATGCTCGGAAAATACCAATCTCCTTGATTAGCCAAAACCAACTAGGTCATTTTCCTCTCTTATTTGCTTAGGGTTATACATTGTTTAATGTTTATTGTGTGTAATTAACTATATTTTATTTTTTGAATATCATTATTTATAATAAGTTACTATAAAATAAGATTTAAATCAATAAGATTAAATCATATAGTGACATGCTAGGTATTGATCCTAACGTTATTATCCACATTATTCTCACAATTCCTAATGTCATGCCCATCAGTCAAAAGCTATGTAGGATGCACTCTCATGTAGCCCAAATAATAAAAGAAGAGTTATAACATATTCCCTCTATTAACTTCATATTACCTATTTACTTCCCAAATTGGGTATCTAAAAGCACACACCCATAACCAAAGCCACTAGAAAGTTATGTATCTATACAAACTTCCAATATATCAATCTCACTTATCCTAAAGACAAAATATCTTATCTTCACCAATACTCTAGGACTATGTCCCTCTTGCTTGTGAAAGGAGGCTCCTTTTATTGAATGTAAATAAAATAAATATCGTGGGTGGTAAATATGTTGGGGATCACATAGGAACACTCCACTAAACCTATGACAAATTCTTGCATCTAGTACAAGGGAAGAATTTTATTGAGAGGTGAGATAGTGGAAGTGAAAATTTAGAGAGAGGGGTTAATATTGTAAATAGACTCAGGGATATTTTTACAAGTTTTGATGAGAATTTATCAAGACACAATTAGAAGAAAAAAATTTATGAACACAAAATTTCATTAATCCATTCATCAAAGGCTATAACACCTTTCTTGGTTATACAAGATTGTCACATGTAAAAAGATAAAAAGGAGAGGGAAGAAACATATGGAAAATAAATAGAAGAATGCCATCTATTTCTTATTTCTTTGTAGTGCACTAGTTATCTACTCAAAGACTCACAAACTCAAAAACCTTTGAAATGAGCGAGTCACAATATATAGATCTATGAAATGAATCTTTTCCTACCCCCACAAGAATTTTCACTAACCTTTACAACTTGTGACCTTTCATATCCCTAGATAATAAAGTGAGTCCCTTTTTATTAATTTAAGGAAAATAGTTACAATTTTTAACTATAGGTCATATTTAAATGAATAAGTCAAAAGTTAAAAGTAAACTCCATAATAAATAAATAGAACATAAGATAAGAGAGGAGATATATGCTCTAAAGAAGATGGTGCATTTTATGATGAAGATCCACTTGCTAAAAGACTTTGGGAGAGTACTTCTGGAAATATATTAAATTCCTTTAATTCTTTGCTGAAAGGAGGCACTGCGAGCACAACCTTCTCCCGTTGAGGAATGTGCACAAAGCTTAGAGCCTTAAGAAAATTATCATAAGTACTATTGATACTTTTGCATTTTGTGAACCAGAGCTTGATGCTCCTTTGTAGTGTTGGAAATAACACATCTGATCTCTACAAGAGATTCCAAGGTGTCTTTATTGAAGGAAAATGAGCCTCCTACCTCCTTTTTAACTAGTTCCTCAAATGTATTTGGGAGATCATTTGCTAAAGTATTTTAATTTAAAGCAGAACTCCAAGATTCTGCACTTCCTTGTTGATGTCATCTGACATCTTCAAAATTATATCATCACATGAATACAACTCATTAAAATCATCTCAAACCAAATTTTAGGAGTGGATTGGAGACATGTTTTCAGATGTAGAGTTGAACACATTTTTGCCTATCAATGTAGAAGAATCGATTTTGAAAATCTCACTCCCTAATGGAAATACCTAATCCTAACAATATTTATCCTTTTCAATATCATCCATGGTCATATTCAATTTCTAATTAGTGGAAAAAATGAATTCAAAAAGCTAAAGAACTTCTCGAAACAAGGTCCTACCTTTCTCAATATTTTTCTTAGCCACTTGCCATTGGCTCTGCTCGCCTTACATTATGTAGCCAGACATCCTCTTAATTGATTATGGATCAAATATAATTATTGGAGTGAATTATTCAGATAGGAGATATATAATGACATTAGGATCCATGAAGGATTGAACATATGAAGTGAGAGTTCTCATATGTTCTTCTAGTTGTTCAATATTCTCCTTGTACTCCTCATTTCTTGCAAGGAGAGTGAAATAATTTTGAATAGATGATCATATCCTTCATATGTTGCTAGTATTAGAGGAATTTTTGTCATTTCATAGTCAGATGGGGTCATCTCACCACCGGGCTTTACTACGTCGGCCAAACTACTTCCATATATTGATTTCGATGCACCACTAAAGAAGCATAAAGTAATTTGAGATTTCTTACCTTGCTTCACTTTCACCATCATTGAAACAAATTGAAAATTAGGTACCAATTTCTATTGGACTATGTGAGTCTCTCCTTTGATAATTTCCTATACCCATGGGAAGACTTTCATTGCTTCAGGTTTGGCACTAGGCATGATTGTAGTTTCAAGATCGGTACGAGAGGTTACATAGTGCATTTGTTGAGTTGTCTTAGCTGGGGAAGAAGAGTTGTGTAGAGACTAATGTGGAATAAATGGATAGGAAGAACAAATTTCTCCTTGTTCTAGATCTTATATAGGGTCTTGAATGACTCTATATTTCTTGTGAAACCTCTTATATTGGGGGACCTAATTTTTCATTAATTTACTTTTCACGGGATCTCCGAGTGAGTAGAGATTGTAGTTCTCTTGATTTCCTTTTGAGAAGAAACATGAGATGTTTGTCTAATGAGATTATGAATACCACCTAATTCAATAAGCACAAACCTCTTTTTATTTAACTATTGCTTAGATCTTTGGATGACTATCGCGGTTCTTTCATTGATATCCCCTAACTCATGAATTCTCCATGAGATCCGAGAGAGACGTAAGGCCTTCATTACTTAGTATTTAGGGTCATACAATGTGATTTCATCATCTTATATACCATCCATGTACTAATAAAATATGAAATTTCTCATTTTTCCAATGTTCATTCTAGTGTGATCTCGCTTTCTTACGTCAATATCATCCTAGTAGTTGAGTTGGTAATCCTCAATTTGGGGAACATGGTACGAATAAGGAAGACGGAAGGTCTCAGGGTTACTTCGGATGTCAATATTTTCCCTACATGTTATGAATAAAGGTCCAAGGGGGAAAATTAGACTTCAAGTTCGACACATTAGTGACATTCTTACATGAGAAGATTCCAAGAGAGATAGGAAATGACACACCTTTCTTCTTGCATTTTTTGAGTTTTCTATTGACATGTGAAAGTTTCCTACATAGCTCAAACACTACAATATTATCACTGAGTTACCTTAGGATATTTCAAGGAGCAAGGTCAAACCATGAAACTATGATATATGAGAAGGTTGAGAATTGAGTGAAATAGGACCCATATCTCTCAATCAATGCCACAACTTGAGAAGACAACCTAAAATATAGGTTACCTTCAAGAAATCGTATGATGAACATTGTGAATGCATAATTCACCCTTAAAAAATGATGATTTCTTTATTTGAGAGTCATTTGTGGGTACCTTTCATAGGTGGGGGCCCTCTAAGACATTTTTTGAGTAAGATATAATCATCTGAATGGTCTTGTACTCATGAGAGCATATACTAGATATGATGTCATTGTGAAATCTTTGGTGACTTATAACTAAAGTAATTGATGGTGGATGTTATCACTTATGATTTTTCCCCAATTAATCATTTGATTTCCTTTAATGAAAATAAGGATGAATTGTGCCATATAATCTTGAAAATATCTTGTGGCCTCTTCACCCATTACCCTACTCAAAAAAATGATTACATCAGAATAACCTTCATGAAACTCACCTCTAGACAAATATTTTGGTACATGAGAAGGCTTCCTCCCTTGTTTCAACCATGTTGCGAGTGTAATGACTTGGTATATATTGTTGAATATTTTACCATTCATAAGATGCAAACTCCTTTATGACTATGACCATATTGTTACTTGTTGGGTTTCGTAGACACCGTGAAATGCCCTTGAGTGAGCACTACACGTATATAATTGTAATTTTCTCTTATGATTCTTGATTTAGGATCATAATGTAGATTACATGTTATCACTAATTATGTACTTTGAATATACATATGATGAATTAATGAAACATATAATCTGCTTGTGAAAAAATTATCCTCAACTCATTCCCTTGGACTTTCGAGCATCCGACTCTTTAGGTCCTCTAGGTCCATGTGAGCAACATGACTATCACCCACACCTGGATATTATAAATCTAGGGTTGAATCAGGTTCCATACCAAATAACTTGAAATTCATGATTTCAAAAATCAACAAGATGAGAGAAAATGAAACCAAGAACTTTCTACACTTGAATATGAAACTTTCTATTTTTAGCAGGTAGGGTTTAAGAGTTGTTTTTTTGGAAAATGTGTTTTTTTCTCAAATTCAATTTTATGAAGTTCCTAACATATTGATAATAACCTCATTGATGTTTCTTTATTATTTTTGGAAAGTTGATAATTTTAATAAGTTGCTTTTTTGGGAAAACTACCTATTTTTCCTAGTTTAACATTTTCACTATTTTTTAAATGTTCTGAGTAGAGAGATCTTACAATTTTTTAGGGTTACTATTTTTAGTAAGTGGAAGAATAAAAAAATACTATATTTATAATGTGAAATTACTAGTGTCTCTGTTTTCAATAAAAATATGCTAATCGATTCATTTTATCCCCACGATCTCATGCTCCAAATTTCACAAAGTGATTAGTTTTCGTGAACTCTTACAAATCGAAAAAGAAACTTCTATGGAAAGTATTTCATGTTTTATGCTATTAAAAATATAGCAAATAATCAATTTTTCAATAAAAATTTCCTAAAGGAGTCTAGGATGATGATCTACCTGAGAAAATCTCACTAGAATCCTTTTCAGACTTGGAAGTTATGAATAAATATTTATTTTCATGTTCATGACTGCCCTAAATTTTTGGTAGAATGTATGGTGTTTTTGTAGGTATTTGGAGGTTTTCTGACATAAAAATGGTAAAAATATCAAATTATGTGTATAAATAAGCTTGAGAGTAAGTTATTTAATGTTTTTGAGTTACCCGACAACTATTGTTTGTTCATAGATGAGAAAGAAACTTGTATTTTAAAATTAGGGTTTTGAAAGCTTGAGTATGGGGCACATTTTTGTGTCCCCTTAGGATTGGGGAAAAGGGGAAAAGAAAATTTTCCTCAAGTAAATCATGAAAATTTTCACAACTGCGAGGTGTAAGATGGGAGAGACGGAGAAAAGCATGCTTTGGAAATTGAGAGATGGAAGTGGGTCACATGGAGAATTTTAGGAGGGGCTAGGATGGGGAAAATTTTAATTTACTATATGTCCCCTTTGGAATGAGAAGAATAAGGAAAATAAAATACACCCTGACTAGATGATGACAAGTGTCACTGCATGGTGCGAGGAGGGAGAGATGAGTCTATCCTAATAAGCACTCCACCGACTTGAGATGGGTCATATGGAGGACCAGGGAGGAGGGATGAGGTGGGTGAATTTTTGTGTCCCCTTTGTCCCCGTGAAAAAGGGAAAAGAGGGAATAAAAATTATTCCATGAAGCCAAAAGGTGACATGTGTCACCCCAAAAATGACTAAGTATGAGAAGCGTACCTCGCACAAGAGAGAATTTGATGACACAATTCCCAGAGATCTAGATGATATTTTCACATGAAATTTTAAATGATTTTTACTCCCAAGACCATTTAAAGAAAAATTTGATATGTTTCAAACTGCATTTATTATTTAATATTCAAAATTTGACACATTTTTATTTAGAACGAAAAGGTTTGTCTTCTAATAATGAGTTTCCTTAAGAAACCATTAGGTGTTTTGAAAGATGTGATAATTCCACCATGTATAGGATTCCTTCATCTTTCTAATTCCTATTTGTTTTCGTTCCAACTCCCCATGGATCTCCTAGAATCATATGGAAGACTAGAGAGGATGGATGAGGTGGGGAATTTTTTTGTGTCCCCTTTGTCATCTTGGGAAAGGGAAAAGAGGGAAAAAAAAGTGTGCCATGAATCCAAAAGGTGATATATGTCACCACAAAAATTATTGAGTATGAGAAGTGTACTCACAAAAGAAAGAACTTGACGACGTAATTCCCAGAGCTTTAGATGGTGCGTCACATGAAATTTGATATTATTTTGATTCTCAAGACCATTTAAATAAAAATGGGATAGGTTTTAGAATTCAATCCTGCTTGCATATTAAAAAATTGACCCCTTCTTTTTGGAATAATAGGGTGTGTTTTTGATGAATGATTTTCTTTGGGAAACCATTAGTTTTTTTATAGATAATAATTTGGAAAAAGGCTCCAAAGGATCATTTACAAGAAAGATTTTACAATACAAACTAGAGACAAAACTAAATATCTATCAAAAAAACCGAGACAAAGAAACCCCAGGACAGGATCAACAAGACCATTGATCCAGACAAAAATCCCAAATGGAAACAGCATAAGAACCGAAACAAAGACCACCAGTTAGCAAAAAAGTTGCCAAAAGGCCTAACAAATACTGGTTCTAATACGAAGAGCTCGGCCCCACTCCACCTTGACCACTAGTACCAGCAAAATGTTTCCTTTTACTATTGACTTCGCCACTAAGCTTTGAAGGGTATCCACCCTATTCTCCAATGACCTTATCTCCCCATTAGACCGTTGCATACCCCTAAGCAGATTCCTATTCTGAGCTTTCACTTGGGTGACTTCTTCCAAAGCCTCCACTTTACTTGCAAGGAAGACAAAAACCGTATCCTTCTCCCCTTCTTCATCCGCCTTACCAGAAAGATCCTGTAATGCCGACACCACGTTCAGCTCCTTCATAGCCTTTTCCTTCATCTTAAACAACTTTGCATGATCAGCCAAAGGAATATGATCTTCCCAGTCACTTTCCATATGCATACTAACCCCCTTTGTGTTCAAAATAGGCTTACCCGCTCTAACCAGCATTAAGATTAAACCTTGATGCAAAATCAAACCATCTTTCTTTTCTTTGAAATTTTTAATTGAGCTAGTCAATGAATTAAAAAGATAAAAGGGAATACTAATCTTTCAATTCCTACGAAAGTGGTTAAGTAGCGTAAAATACTGAGAGTGAACCTTCCTATATCTGCCATCAAAAGTAATATATTTCATCGGATGAAAACAAACCTCTACCCACCAACCTCGAAAAGAACTATGAGCAATCTTTGTCTTCCATAAAACAAATTCTTTCATCATCCCCCAAAAATATTTTGGCTTCCTCCTGTAAGCAAGATCTATTAGGTTTTATGAAAGATGTGATAATTCCATTATGTAGAGGATTCCTTAATATTTAAAATTCTTATTTAGTTTCCCTCTAACTCCTATAGGGCTCCCATTGATCCATAGGGATCCAAAATGACTCTACTTCATCAGATCATCTAGCACCAAAGAAAGAAAATAGAGAAAAGGAGGTTTTGTTTGCATTTTAATAGAACTATCACTCTACATAGAGAGGAAGTTACAGAACCACCGCCCAACTAGGGCGGTAATCATGTAACTACCACTCAACTAGGGTGGTCATCCTATGACCACCGGTCTACACCGGCGGCCGTCTTGCCACTTTTGGAAAAAAATGGAAGCTTGAATAGACACAAATTTGGAGCGTCAAACTTTGTCCCTTCCATTCCATGACCTTTCTCATTCTCCAGTACATGGGAGGACATGGGGAAGGCTATAAATACTTGGGGAGAACAAATAAATGGATCACCTAAGCATGAGAGAAAGTGAGCAAGGAATTCTTAGTGCTGGAATTGTGTTTGTAGAAGAAAGGAGTTTTTAGGCAGAGAAAACAAGTAATTGGGAGGAAGTGTGAGATATTATCTACTTCTCTTTCATACTTATTGTAAATTTTGTACTTATTATTTGAATTAGCCAATAAAAGTGGGAAGAAATAGCATTTTTCCCTTCCGATTGGTTTTCCTCCTCTAGAGGTTTCTAGGATAAAAATTGTTGGTGTTCATGAGTTACATTTTTTCCTTTCTCTACAATTTACAGTTCTAAAGAATAAGAAAGTATAGTCACTAGCTATATATGTCATTTTCTAAATCGAACGTAGAACAACAACATTTAATTATGATTTTGTGAACAATTCCAAAGTAGAGAGTTTAAAGATCATTTTTTATCAAAGATAACAAGTATCCAAGACTGTGGTGTTCATTCTTATATTTGTATGATAGTGAAAAGATCTAAATCCGAAGAAGAATTACCTTGTGATCCATACATTTCTACAAAGAAGTGGAAATAGAGAATTCGGGGACAAATGGAGGAAGATAAATTGGACCATATAATGAAGATATTGAAGACCATGATGGATAGGGTGTATAGGCATCAACAAGAGCTCTCATATCTAAAAAATATGGCTTCAATGAAACAAGACTCAATGGACTCCATTGTTTGAGCATTGGCCAATAATTTTGGCATAGGAAAGAGCCATGAAGAGGAAGATGAAGAGGAATAATGTGAAGAAGAGACTTACATTGAAGAGAGAAGGTAAAATATTATCATGCTCCCTTTAAAGTTAAAACCAAAGTGAAAATTAAGAGCTTTGAAGGATAAGTAGATGCAAAATTTCTTGATAAATGATTAAAATAGTTGGAATTCTATTTTAGCGTCCATAATGTTACTGAGGCACAAAGGATTACCTTTACACGTCTATAAATAGAGGGTCATGTATTGGTTTGGTGGGAAACCCACTTATCCACTTGTGAAAAGAAGAAATGTCGATTATCAAGTACTTGGGAGGGCTTTAAGGAATTACTTAGAGCTAATTTTTATCCTATTGGCCATAAAACTGACCAGATGATCAAATGGTAGTATTTTAGATAGGGCAGTAGTCAAAGTGTGTAGGACTATACTATGAAGTTTCAGAGGTAGGCCATGTTACTGAATATGGACTTGGAGGATGAGGAAATTATCACCAAGTACTTGGGAGGACTTCACACTCAATTTTGAAGAAAATTCATCTCCATAAAGCCCAAAGATCTCAACAAGGCGTGTGTGCAGGCATACTATATAGATGATGAGAAGAAGCAAGGAGAAGTAGAGCCAAAGACAAAGAAGATGATAAATCAACATAAGAAATAACATGGGAAAATAAGTAACAAAGGTAGCTGAAAGGGAAAGGTAAACAAGCTACCACTACTTTAAATACTTGTAAAGATCCCAAGATTTTTTTCAAGAATTATGATATCAATGGTCATACTACCACTACCTGTTGGAAGTTACATCGTAGTTACATCTAAAGAACGTAGCCAAGGACTCAAATAATTCCATAACAACTATGAAGAAACAAGGGGAGGTGGAAATTGAAGATGACTCTAATGTAGACGAGAGACTTGGATGCACAACCACCAACATGGATATCCAGGAAGAGGAGATGAGTAGACTACTACAAATCAAAATACGAGATCAAGATAACTAAGGTAAATTCTTTCATTAATACCAGTTCTCAGTCTAACTTGATTTTTGAAGTATTCGTAGAAGAATCTTGGTCTTGATACTTACGATCATCCACACCCATATCCCTTGGGTTGGGTGAAAAAGGGTGTTGAAATTTAGGTAATAAAAGGATGTAAGGTTAATTTTGGCATCAATTCCCGGTATATTGATGTATTAGAGGCTGATGTTATTCCACTTGATGCATTTGATGTTGTTTTGGGAGTCCTTACTTATATATTAGGGATGTTATATTCATGAGAATCAAGAACTGATATAGATGGGTCAAGGATAGTATCAACTATAACATCCAGGCACACCAACGTAAGACACAAATTACTATGGTGAGTGCTAACCAAGAAAAATGACTTATTTAGGAAAATCATAATCAATTTTGTTTACTTTTTTAAAGGATAAACAATATGGGGTAGAAGTTTTAGAGATTTATAACCGGGAAAACAATATTTGGATAGTATTATTTAGTTTTTCGGGATCCTAGTGGGTTACCACCAAAACAGGAGGTAGAACATGAGCTTCACTGTTTCTAGATTCCCTCTACCGAACATTGGGTTATATAGGAAATCCTTGTTGGAGAGTAATGAAGTAAAGAAACAACTCCAGGAATGGCTAGACTATCTTTGTGATAGATATGATAACCTCACCATGTGGTTCACCAATTGTGATGGTGCCAAAGAAGGATGGTTCTTTGAGAATGTGCATGGACTACCACTCTTTGAACAAGATTTCCATAAATAATAAATACCCTCTCCCCAACATACATGATCTCTTGGACCAGCTTCAACATGCCAAATTCTTTACAAAGTTAGATTTCAAGTCGAGGTTATCACCAATTCGGAATGAAGGAGGAGGATATATAGAATACTACCTTCAAGAAAAATAGGGTTTGTATGAGTGGTTAGTACTTCCATTTGGTTTATGTAATGCACGTGCTACATTTATGAGATTGATGAATGATGTATTGTGGGATTTTATAGATTTGTGTGTCATTATTTATCTACATGATATCTTGATTTTTAGTGCCACATAGGAGGAACATCTATCTCATTTCCAGCAAGTCTTGCAAGTTCTCAAGGAGAGACAACTGCTATGCAATATGAAGAAATGTGAATTTTCCAAACCATCACTTGTCTATCTTGGGCACGTGGTTGGAGAAGGAGAGATACAAATGGATCTAAATAAGGTAGAATCCATCACCAATAGGAGCCATGGAGACTAGGATTTTTTTGGGAGCAGATACAATACATGTGGAAGTTCATTAAGGCTTCTCATGCAATTGCAACACCTCTACATATAGTGGCCATAAAAATTAAGGGTTTTGACTAGGGTAAGGAGAAACATAAGTCCTTTGAGTTATTGAAGTATAAGATTAGTCATGCTCCAATACTTTCTCTTCCTAACTTGTAGTAACCCTTTGAAGTAGAGAAAATTTCCAAAGTGACTATGCTATGGGCATAGTGTTGCTACAGAGAGGTAATCTAGTCTATTATCATATTGAGACCTTTAGGTCAACATTTAGAGGATATTCAATATATGATAAGGAAATGTATGCACTAGTTTAGGCCATTAATAAATGGAAGAATTATTTATTAGGCAAATTAACTATTGTGCACACTAACCACAAACCTCTCCAATATTTTCAAGCACAATCTAAATTGTAGTAGGTAAGGCACTACAAATGGATGGGGTTCCTTCAACAGTTCCATCTGGTGATCAAATAAAAGAAGGGTAGTACAAACTTGGAAGAAGACATGTTGTCTAGGAAACCTACACGGAGAAAATATTCTTCTTGGACACTATCTCTCGATTGATCCCTTCATGAAGGAATCTTACAGAGAGGCATATGCCTAGGACAGAGATTTTGGGGTGACATTTCAGCAGTTGCAGTCCCAAGGGGATGAAAGGATGGGGGTTGAAGATTATTATCTCAAGGATGGGATGCTCTAGTGATGGGGGATGCTTTGTGTCTTTGAAAGAATAAAGACTTCTATTAATTAGGGAAGCACATACCTTGAAAGTAGCGGAAATTTTGGTGTTGGTAGAACCCTAGCCCGATTGTAAAATTACGTGTATTGGCCCAATATGTAAGAAGAAGTATCAATATTTATACGTGGATGTAAACTTTGTTTTACTAGCAAGTCCAAGACTAGGAAGGATGGTTTTTATATGCCTTTTCCAGTTCTCGCTCGTTTGTGGGATGAAATTTCTATGGAATTTGTAGGAGCATTACCTATGTCTAAACATGGCCATGACTACCTCTATATTCTTGTTGATAGGTTTAGTAATATGTGTATTCTTATGGCATGTAAAAAGACGGTAAAAGCATATGAGGTAGTATATCTTTACTTTTCTAATGTATGGGTGGATTTTGGCTTTCCAAAGTCTATTGTTTCTTAATGGGAAAGTAGGTTATTGGGGAAATTTTGGACTAATTTGTGGAGCAAGTTGGATACTAGGTTACATAGGAGCATGACCTTCTATCCATGACAGATGGAAAACACAAGTGGTGAACAAGAATTTGGTACAATTGATTAGAGGGTATAAAAAAATACCCAAGGACTTGGGATGAGTCCTTAGCCTACATTCAACATTCCTACAACCAAGTAGTACACACATCCACTATGAAGTCACCATTTGAAGCATGCTTGGGATATCTACCTACAAATCCACTAGACATAGTAGTTGGGAAGAAGGATGAGGAGGAGACACAAGACACAAAGGTGACTAGAGAAAACAAATTTATTAAGAGGATATGAAAAATCCATCACAAAGTTAAATAACAATTGTAGAAATCCTAAGCCAAGTACAAGGATAGACATGACTAGCACAAGAGAGAGCATAAGATTCATGTTGGAGACATAGTTTTCTTTACTTGAGAAAGGAGAGACTACAAGGTCAAGCACAAAAGCTCAAGCCATTGTGATATGGACCCTTCACCATATTGGAGTAGGTTGGAGAAAATGCCTTTTGACTTGATTTTCCACCATTTATATAGATGTACTCAGTAGTAAACTATGAGAACTTGCACCTATATGAGCCATCCATGCTAGATGAAGATAAATGATTGCGATTACTACCTTTCATTGAGGATTGTGTCTTGAACTCATGAGGAAAATTAGTGGAGGATGTAGTGCTACAAAAGAAGGTCCGAGAGACAAGAAGGGGTCCATAAGATTCTTGTGAGGCTAGGCTAGATCGAAGGGAAGACACCAAGGTAGGCCCTTAATATTAAAGTAAGGTTTATAGGAAATTAATGTTACATTCTAAAACTCCCCATTAATATTACGTGGGGAACCATATACCAATATTACTGTTTATACAACATGATTTAAAAATTCATAAACCATAATGCAGTTTAGGCTAGCATATCACATTTAAAGGATTTATACACCTTCATCATGCTCAAATTACCTTTTTTACAAAAGAATTTGGAATCCATAAATAAAAACAAATGATTTAGGCTAAGCATCATTTTGAGACTACATCTCACAATTTCTCATGGAAAAAACATCAATCAACATCTCTAAGAGCCATTTATAACACAAGGACATTCTTTACAAAAAGATGCAACACACTCGAATCAAACTATAAACTTAGAGTGAAAAGTTTACAAATATCATAGGGATAATTTTACAATGCTTTACAATTGGAGAAGAAGTATAGAGGAGAAGGAGATATCAACCGATAGGCCATTAGGAGGTTGCGTTGCCATGCAACCTCCCCTTAATGGAAAATCTGAAAGGCCAAGCATTGAACCTTAAATAATTTTACAGAGCACAATGGATTTATAAACATATCTGTAACTTGATCTTCATTTGTGAAGTATTAGAGATCTTTATCACCACATAGAACCTTCTCTCATATAATCTGCATATGACCTTATATATGCTTCGTTCTATAATGCTAAACTAGATTCTTAACAAGAACAATGCAACTTTGTCTATCACATAAAAGAGGAGTACTTCCTTTAGCTTCTATTTGTATCTCTTCCAACATCTGCTTTAGCCACATGACTTCTTTCACTACTTTCATTGCACTTCTATACTCTACCTCAATAGAAGAAATGGAGATTGTTGGCTATTATTTACTATTCCAAGTAATGACACTGTACCAAAAAAATTGAACACATATCTAGTTATATATTTTATATCTAACAAAACATTAACATGGTTAGGATCACAATATCCATATTCACATCATAATAATCATAATATAAATAATTAATGATTTCACTTTTCACCATCTATAAATCATACATTGATAGGTTAAAAAAATTATATACTAACTTAAATAATAATATTATTAACAGCTAACCATTTTATTTACCAATATGTTGAATAATTTCAATATATTAATCTTGTAAAATATATATTAGATGCAATCAGTATTGGGCGTCTCCAATACAAACACAAAGGAATCCTCGAGTGTCATTTGATATGTATATAATACTATTTTTACCAATTATATACTAATATACTCAACTAGATCTTGATTTCAAATCCATTAACTAGTCATCAACAAGACTTATATTTGATAATTGGTTAAAATTACTTAAAATAAGTAATTAATTTACATACCTAATTTTTTTGAAAATACTCAAATTGAAGATGATCTTTTCATCTTTATGAAGGAGATTAATTGCAAATTCAGGTTCTCGACCAAGGAGTAGTAGTATTAAGCGAGCCACATATGTTAAATACTAACCAAATTTATTAATAAAATCACATATAATGATCTTTGATCAAGGAAAGTAAATAATATAAAGGTATAAATTGATTTAACAAGAAAAAAATGTTTCAAAAACCAAGGGGTAAAGGAATGAAACGTGGCTTAATTCCACATGATTTGTAACCAAATGTATTTTGTGGACCTCATTTCCGTGGAATAAATTGAGTTTCAAATAAAAGGTTTTGGTTCCAGGAAGGGTTGAGGTAGTAAAAAGAGACACATGGAAAACTAAAAGTATACATGAGGGAAAGAATGAAATAATAAAAAAGGTGCACATAGGTAAACTGAAGAAAATTAGAAACTGCCACATGTCGACTTGTTGTTCCTCCCAAGATGCACAACTTTAAATGGCCATAACTTTCTATCCAGAACTCCACATTAGTAAAAATTTGTCTCATTGGAAAGGTATATTTGATCCCTTTAATGCAGAATCATCATATTTAATAATTGATTGCATTTTTTGAAATAAAGAGGAAAACTATCTAGGTATTAAAAATGTAGTTCCAGACTCCCAAAAACTAGATTGAATTACTTTATTTATTTGAAACCTTTTGAACCTACTCTAATACCATGTCGAGATCCAAGGGTTAAACACATTAACCATTAGATAATATTCATTATTAATTAAAATAATATAGCAAACATTGTAACAAATTAAATAAAGTAAAATAACACAAAAACCAAGATTTAACGGAAAACCCCAAGGGTAAAAGAGCACGAAAAGAGATAATTCCATTAATGAGAAACATAATTATAGTCTAGATATCCTTCCTTAATTCTTTCCACCAATCCACCATTGTGAATAAAATAACATGACCTATAGCCATATTTATTTTACCCAATAAGTCACGAACCATATGAAGTAATGGGGTATGAATACACAACACCCCGATTTAATATAAATTGATTAATTAATAACTAATTAAACATGAAAAATTAAGTTTACATTAAATAATTAAGAATATAACTATTCTATATTATTTAATTATAAACTAAGGTTTATAGGCACTTAATATTACGTTCTAACAGAGTGACCTTGTTACATCATTTTAAAAATTAGGAAAAGATTTTTCAACACATTGGAAGGACTTGCAAGGTCATGATGAGCATGATACAGAGGAAAATTTGATCCAGAGAGGGCTTAAGGAGGATTTTCAAGAAAAAATTGACATTTGGGCTTAGTTTTCATGGTTCAAGTTTGAATATTTGGACTTGTTAAAATGCATGACAAAATTAACATTAATCAACTTTTAGACCTCATGGCGGGACATGCGATGCTATCTCTTATGGATGGTTTTTCTGGGTATAATAAAATCCTCATCATGCTAGAGAACCAACATATGAAACATTCAATTACCCATTGGGGATAATTTTGATACCAATTCATGCCCTTAAAAATGAAGAATGCATGGGCCACTTATTAATGTGCCATGGCTTATATCTTCCATGATATCATCCATAAAATTGTAGAAGACTACACTTGAAGATCTCTTGGGTAAATACAAGTGGTAGATGGAGCATCTCATCATCCTTGATGTGATATTTTTCTCCTCATTCAATACTTCCTCCACCTTAACCTAGCTAAATTATTATTTGGTGTTCTCAACAAATTGTTTTTAGGGCTTATCGTATTTATCGGGGAATGTAAGTATACCATACCAAAATCAAATCCATCATTGATTTGCCTCCTCCTTCCAAAATCAAACAAATTTTTAGTATCCAATTAGTCTTTTTCTTTATTTATCATCTTTTATATTGTTGTTAACCTTTTCATCTCCTCCAAAAGGTTGTGCATTTCAAGTGGGATGATAACTATCAAAAGGCCTTTGAAGAGCTCAAACAATATCTGCTATCACCACCCATGATCACACATCCATGCGAAGGGGAGTCATTTTACTTATATATATCTACCACGAACCATGCCTTGGGCTCTTTAATAGCACATTGAGATGAAAAGGGTAGAGAGTAGGTTGTCTATTATGTAATTCACACTCTTCATGATGAAAAAATTAATTATACCAAAGAAGAGAAGTTATGTTGTTCCTTTTACTTCCGAATTCTATGCTTCATCACTATCTCCTTAATCATAAGACTTATGTCATCACCAACTTCAATACTCTCAAATATATGTATTCAAAACCTTGTCACAGTGATTACATCAAACCATGGCTCATGATTATGACTGAGTTTAACCTAGAATGCATGTCACAAAATATATCAATGGGCAAGCCATCGTCGTCAGCTCATAGAAGCTCCCCTTCCTAATAATCAACCACTTCATGAACAATTTCCCAATGAGTGTATCAACAATATCAATCAAGAAGACACTCCCCTTAAAATGACACTATTATTTAAGGGTTCTAAGTTTAGGCAATAGGGAGGTATCGGTATCATCATCATACCTCTTGGGGGAATCCTATTCCTCTATCTTTCAAACTAAATTTTGAGTGCACTAAAACCATGGATGAGTTTGAAGCTCTCATTACACATCTCTAAAAATGGTCATGATTGGTGTTTGAATTCTTAACATCTATGGAGATTCACAAATTATCATAAATCAAATCAAAGGAGCTTATCGATGTAAAAATGAAATCTTAAAAAAATGTAAAACCATTATCAACTTCCTCTTAGAATCCTTTGACCAGTATTCAATCCAAATAGTTCCCTTCTCGTCCAAAACATTTACAGACGCCATTACTTGTCTTGTATCACTTATCCCCTTATCAATTAAAGATACCGAGTTGTTTGTTGTTATGCATAGACTCAACTAACCATCTAATACAAATGAAATCCCTTATGTTAATCTTGTCAAACACAATCAATCATATCTCCTTTCCTCTTTACAATTCCCTTGCTTTCTTTTTTGCAAGATTCACGTACACGTTTTCCTCCATAGCATAGTTTCAAGTATCTCCCTTTCCCTTTCACGTGTAATCCTTACACATTTGCTTCTTCTACTCTGGATGTTGTGAACCCTTTTATAAACACCCGTAGGTTTCTCCTTGAATCTTTACAAGATCATTTTGACTCTTATGCATGTGTCATTTCTTACTCGATTCCTATACATCCTTTGTGTGAACTCTTGTCCCCTTATATATTTCCCTTATGCATCAGTCTTGCACTCTCCTTGATGTGATGTCTAGGTTTACTCTTGGAATTCCATCTCATGCACCACCTTCTCCTAACCCTCTATTCTTTCCCTTGGCGAGAACTCCAGTTCTTTCATGCACAATTGTATATCTATGCAGATATGCACCCCTTTCCCTAGTCACCACGTACCTCTCGTGCATGTTGGAATACTTATTCTACATCCTTACATATTTTACAAACTTTCTCTTCTAACTCCTACTCTCTCACATGCATACTAAGACATTAACCTCCATGCCAATCCTCTTTTGCACCATGTGTCCAACTCTCGAGACTTTACGAGATAAAGTGCATATCATAGGAAATAAAGAAAACTACTAACTTTATATGGATCCTAGTAGTGAATAATAATTAAACACATGGAAAGAATAATCTTGCAGTAAACCATATAAAACCCATGACCAATTGGATTGCACCACACATGTCCGGTATGTTTCTTTAACACTTTGTAGATCATTAAATATCCATAAATTATTCTATAGAGATCAGAATCATGTGCACTTGGTCTTGTTTGAAAGCTAATGAGGTGGGATACATTATAGGATCTTTAAAAGAATATTTTGGAAATATTTGGTATTTGAAAATGGGAAAATGTGATTCATGCCATTAATACATAGTTCTGATTGACTCAACCACCTAAATGTTATGGGATATGTCTTCCTTCTTTCTTCCACAAGTAACCTAATGTGGAGAGATGGATTTGAAAGAGTTACGTATAGATTTATAGGAAATCAATGCTTCTTGTCAGTGGTTATGGATTTTAATCCTATTTTTACCTCTCTTTTCCCTCCTTGTCTTTCCCATTCTTGTATATATTGTACAATAATTCCCATTTGTAAAGGTTGGAACCTCTTAGAATGTAGGGTAATTATTTAGAGCAAAGGTGTATTTTGTATTTTAAGTTTAAATCCTCAGATTTGGGTCACTTTGTGTTGATTCTTTCCTCTTCCCTCCATTGTAATGGACTGAATTCACATGAAGCAATAAAAGTTGTGTTTATGGCTATTCTCTAGTGTAACCTATGTTTATTACATCTTCATATATTTCTTTTGCAATATTGGTGTGTTGTGCATGTTCTACATCTATTACATGGTTTATTTTATGTTGTGCTACATGTAAATGAGGGATTAAATGTTGTTATAGATTATGGCATGCATTTATGCCCTTTATTTGTTTATTTTCCTTCATTTTCACTCGTCGAGAGTGTCCTCCCACATATTTATGGTGCTATCACCTCCCCTTAGTTTAGGATATTATTTTTATGCATTTATATCTCTTTTTGGTCCATTAGAATGATATATTATTGTTAGATAGTTGCATTTAATTTGTTAGGAGTATTTTTAGTAGTAGAAATTAATAGAGGAAGTTGACCTTCTTTGGAGGTCTATGTTAAGTGCAAGTCCCACAACTTGGAGACAATCCTATGTTGCCTCAAAGCTATGGATCATCTTGATTTAGGTGTGGGTGCAATTTTAAGATCCAAAAAATTGGCACACCTTATGGGATAAGTATTAAAAGCTCACATTTAATCATATCTAAGTTCTTTAGTGTGACTTAGTAATTCCTAGCCTTTGGAGGCTTGTTTCAAAGACATTTTATGACACCTAATTTTCATATCTAATAGTGTCTAGATAGATTGCCTATTTTATGAGAAAGATAAAAATAAGACAACATACAAGATTCATATGTAAAATAAGCGTATGAGATTCGTGCATAGAAAGAAGTTTTATACACTAATTATTTTTCCAAGTTTGATGTGTTCTTGGTAAATTTTCAGCCTTCGAGAGGCAATTATAAGCACATATGGAGATTTGACTAATAAAACAAACCCATTATCTTAGTTACATACCCTTTCCTTCATTCTTTCATCCATTTCCTTTGTTTCCATCATTCCAGTTTCCCCTTCCATGATATTGTGCAATCATGAATTCATTCCCTCATTGGAATCCTCATTTCAAAGAGCATTATCATTTCCATCCATCCCCATATTATAAAAATCCTCCTCAAAATCAGCTTTATGATCCTCGTCATCATGATTATGTGTATAATACAACCCCAACTAATCAATATGGCTATTATTTTAACCAAAAGGTGTGATTGATGAGCGAATTTGGTTATGTGTGATAGAATGTGAGATGCAACTAATTAACCCCTCCTTATACTAGATGAACAAGCAATGATGTAAAAGGTTCATTTAAAGCCAAATCCAAATGTGAATTTCGATGAAGACAAACACACAAGAAAGGGAAAATGAGATACAAAAAGCAGAAAACAATAAAAAAGATAATACGGAGAAATTTATTCCTTTTTATCCGATCTTAAAGAATATGTAAGCAAAGAGTGATCCAAGAAATTCAGAAGCCCAACATGAATAAGAATAAACAAAAAAACTTATACCACAATGTTATTAGAAGATAGAAAAAAGAAAGAAAATGCAAGAGACTCACCTAAAAGGGTTGTCCCACCGAGCTTGCCAAAATTTTGATCTAATTTTTTGTTTCCTTTTAGGTTAATGAGGTAGTACTAAAGAAAATTAAATAACTTAAAAATGTGAGGGTTTAAGGTACCTCGGGATGCGATATGATAGATACAAGTGTAAAGTAGACAATGGATCCTCATTGCTACAAGTTGATGACTTACACAACAAAGACACTAAGAGGAAAATGGATTAGATGGTATATGGGGGTTTCTGATGAAGTTGGCTCTAAAAATAATTAAATTCCTTGGATAATGTCAACCCCCTGTGTTTGCTAATATATGATAAAAGAAATTATAATAGACATGATAATACGCAGAATCGAGGTACATTTGAAATGAAAAATGTATAAATGCAAGTCATTTACAAATCTAATATAAATTAATGAAAAATGAATTTACCTAGCATGGTCGATGATGAAAAAGGTTGTAGAGGGGTAGGTCGATTGTGATCAGATGTAGAAGGATGGAACAACAATTTGTAAATATAGATCTGGATATTTTGAGTGTAGACATGATGTTTCGGGGCTCTATCTTTGATAATTTGAACATGTAGAGAAGCTTTGAGATTGAAACAAATAGGGGTTGTAGTAAATTAGAGATCTAAGTGATGGATACCACAAAAAATTGATTGGTCAATGGTGATTGGGTAGGAAATGATGACTGGGAATTAACAAGATGAATTTGAGAAATAAAGTGACAACAAGGAGATATGACAATTTGTGTGATCACCTTTGGAAAAGTAATGAGGATATGAGGATCTAGAAAATAGAGGCACAAAGGTAGATGGATGCAAGATCGGTGGTGACCTAACGGGGTCGATGAAAACTGATATGGAATGAGTTAAGTGAAGAGTAAATGGTGAAAAACCAACTTTGTAAGTATGAGGAATGAAAAGGATGACTGAAACAAGGTCTTTGGAGATGATATGGTCTGCCAAATTTTAGATGCAAACAAGATAAAAATATAATGATAATATCTCGAATAAAATAACACAAATATTTTGGTAATCTCACAAAGTATGTTCACAAGTGATGTAAGATAAGTTTAAAGGATCTCCAAGAGGTGCAGAACTATTGGAGGATGCTCAAGCATGAGAAATAGTTCACATGACACAAGAAAAATTATATATTTGCATTTATACCATGGGAAGAGGGGATAGAATGTAATTTTATGGGGTCGATGGTGATCCAGTTGGGTCATCGCTGACTATGGGAAACCATTCCTTGGATGGTAAAATCATTGATTTACTCAAGATATGTGGTTTTTAGAGATTGGGATAAGTGCTTTAAACTATATTAGTGGGTAAGGGTTGTTTAGGGAAGTGTCATGGGTGGATAGGAGATAAAGATGGGTTAGATAAAAGATAGAAAAAGTGTATGGATGTGGATTTAGGTGGTTAGGGATAAAATCATCCCAAAGAAATCCAATTAGAGGTAATTAGCTAATTAGGAGAGATGAAAGCTAATTAGGGGTAATTAGCTAATTTAGGTTAATTAACAAGAATTAATTAAGAATTAAAGGTGATGGGATAATATATGGTCATTTAAATAAAAGAAATGAATTAAATTAAAACGGGTCTAGATAGGACCATGGTGAAAGATGCACACGTAGTCAATCAAGAGTAGAGATACCAAATTTGGTGTTTACATTTTCCCCTTTTTGTTGCATGGTTTGCACTAGCAAGCCGTGAGAAAAAAATGACGAGAGATAAAGAGTAGGATGAAGACTAATGAAAGGTTGATGTTGAGCTTGCCGTCAAACCAAGGATCAAGAATGTAAAGGGGAATCAATGATGAGTTTGAAAGAGGTAGATGTTGAAGGTAAGGCGGGATAAGAAATATGGGTAAAATGATAAGGCAAGGTGAGATGTCCCAAGAAAGAAGGATTTAGATAACAATAGAACCTATGGCGGTGATTCCGATATCACATTGTTAAGGAACAAGGGACAGTCCCAATGGAGATGAAGGTAATGCTCTATGGACTGATGAGTGGGTGAAAATCACTGTAAAATGGAGAGAATCCAATGTGAAACCTCTTAAATGGATGCAATCCATGAGGACCAATGAGTCATAGGAAAACATCAAACTATATGCAACCAAATGAGAAAATAATGTCAAATCCTTCATACATGAGGAATCCATTGAAAAAGGTATGTGTCCAAACAAGATGAGGATGATGATGAAAATAATGGTCCCCTAGCAAAGGGCACAAAAATGGCCTAAATGGTAAAATATAAAAAAGTGATGAAACAAAATTCCCCAAGGGGGAGTAAATATGGCCAAAAAGTGGACTTGAGATAAGATGAAATGGTGCCCAAGAAAAAGAGCATAAAAAAATGAAGAGATAAATAATGGTACCCCAATAAAGGACGATAATGTCCAAGGAGGAGAAATATGAAAAGATGAGGTATGGTGCCCCTAGAGGGAACACAAATATGGATAAAAAAGTGGACTTAATATTTGGTCGATTGGATAATATTTTATGAGATAGATAAGGTGTAATTAGATGATAGATGAGATAATAAATATTTATCAAACTATATGTGACAAAAGGGTAACAAAGATGTTATGTCATATCAAGGAATGTGTGAGGAAATGATGCCTCCAACCGCATTGGAGGGAAATGTTATCCAATTTGCACTTTGGTAAGATTGGACAAGGGGGTCCTATCACGTTCAAAATGAAATAGTAGTCCCAGGAACCCACCTTCGGTTATTATCGAGATGCAATAATTAAAAAAATAATTCCTAAATTGCATATGAAGAGATCACCTAGCATCGAAAGGCACCCAGTTGATCTCGACTCAGTGAAGAGTTCAGGGTCGAGTTGTTAAAGAACCCGGTGTCAAATTGATAGTCATCTCGGAAATCATCTCAGTAGAGACTCTCAGTTGTAAGAGCTCAACGATGGTCTTGTTAATGCAAAATATAGCTCATTGAAAATTGACAAATGAAAGGAACTGTACAAGGATCTCGGTGGAGATCGATGCAAAAAGATCTGAAGGCCAAGTCAGGGAGAGTCAAAGTCAACATGATGCCAGGTTTAATCCATTAAGACAGTGCTCGACCAACCACTTGGGAGAATTATCTTGTTTGACTGAGATGATATGAAATTATGCAGATATGGGAGGTTCAACATCATTGAATCTCGGGTTTGTAATTACATAATGGTGTTCAGACCTTCCTCGGCCGAGCATTTGGTGCACAGGTAGTTGACATGTTGCAGTATAGTAGAAGCCTTTTTGAGCACTTCCAGCAAGCAAGTCGTCCAACGATGTTTTTATCTGTTCAGCATCGAATGCATCCTCAAATTCAGGATTTTCCTTCAAGATATTTTTATGAAAATCGATTAAGTGACAGTAAGAGTGTTACCAGCAGACCTGAGGAAATTTATTACAAAGACTCTCTATCGAGATCTTACTTGTTTTACGATGTAACTCATGGAAGTGAATCTCATAGAGGTGGGACTGTTTCATATCAGAATATTCATGAGGCACAATTTGCTTTGCAATTATATGAGCATCTTCAATGAGTCACTAGATTGGCGAGCATAAAGGATTCTGTCGGAATTATCACACCTTACAAGCTACAGCTGAAATGTTTGCACTGAGAGTTTAATGTTATCCTCAAATCTGTTGAAGGAAAACTCGGCAGGAGAAGATTCATGAAGATCCTGCGCGCTGGTGGAAAAGTGGAGAAATCGGGTCAAATTGCCAAGTTTGCGCGGCAAAGCTGAGGCCGGGGCCCGTGGATTGGTGTGGCCAAGCCGTTATGCGGGAATTCGGAGCTGGTATGCCAAATGGGAAATATTAAGATGGCATTCCAAGCTGTTCCACGCGGGGGAGATTCGGAGCAGCACCGCCAAGTGGAAATTTTGGGATGGAAAACCATGTTGTTTACTCCGCGTAGGGGAGAAATTGGATCAGATTGCCAAGTGGAAAAATTATGATGGCTATCCATCATGAAAACCCCGTGCAGTTTGGAGTAGTCCGAGTCTTTGTGCGAGTTACAGGAGAATTAAAGTGGCAGTTGCAAATTGGGCGTTGAGTAATCTTCCGAGCGATAAGGGAGGATGATGGCAAGATGGTTGAAGACTAGTCGACGTTGGAAATAGTATCCAGTTTCAGGCTCACAAAAAAGAAACACCTTCTCATGGAATACCGTAATTGCAGCTTACAGAAGACACAGGTTTCCGAATGCAACAAACAGATGCCCGACCTGATCATTTCACCTTTGCCAACATACTTCTCCTTTCCCGTTCAGTTCGCCTTTACCAGCATACTTCTCTGAGCATTCGGTGGTCACAAGACAAGCTCCCACGCACTGAGTCAGCGAGGCATGCAGACAAAGAAAAGCCTTTTGAACGCGTTTAAACAAGTAGGTTGTCCAACTGTATTGTTATCTGTTCAGTATCGAATGCATGCCTATCCTTATTCTGAACTCAGATCGAATGACAGCTGCATGAAACAAACATTCACTGCCGTGTACGATGGATTGGAGTCATGCCATTCAAGGCTTCATAAAATTTCCATGAACCAGGAGATGGAGTTTTATTACGTGTAGAATGAAACGATTCATATTGCTCAACATTTCTTCTCCTAGAAATGAATTGAATGTGAAGGTCAACTCTGAAATACCTGGTTGGCCGTTTTGCATGCTGCATCCTTGTTACTCGTAAATGGTCTCTTTGAGAAACTCTGTGGGCAGTAGGCAATATTTATACCCTTCCATTATGTACGTCCAATCAGACAATAAAAAGTATTCCTTTACCAGGTTCAGAGAAACTTGTTTTAACAAATGGATGACTATACTGCAGTTTCAAGCTAATTTTATCTAGCTTTGATCCACGAGTAAGGAAGAATTCATATGGTTGTTACTGTACATTTTTTCCAAGGTCCTCTTGGCTGCCCCAGTTGTTCAATGTATTTTTTGAAGGGCTTATTTTATGTGTTGCAAATTGTAACATGAAGGATCTTCTTAGTTTCTGGAAAAACGAGTATATTGTTTAGCTCACAGATCCCAATAGTGGCATAATTGTTGATTGGAGCGAGATTGCCGAGTGCACTGCCAAAATACCGAAGGGCTCTTTGGCCAAAAATCAGTCTCAAGGGTGTCTATCGACATGTTACGGGCATAAGCCTGGGTCATCATCATGGCAGCATTAGGTCTTTGTTGATAATGGCATTTTCTCATCATTTGGAAGGTACAATTGTGCTTATTATGGCCAAGCTAAAACATTCTTACTGCAAGTGTTATATGATAAGGAAGAACCGTGAACATTGTGGTAAAACCATTCTTTTTAGAAATGTTGGGTTAAGCATGACATTCAAGTGAGTTTGAGCCAACCGGGTGCTCGGGTTGATATGCAAAACAAAGCCAGGTCGAATCAGTTGAAGAGCTCGTGGTGTTGTTTCATGGAGTTTGAACGTGGAATGCATGTGAATATGTGGTCCAAAACAAGAAGAAATAACTCTATCTGTCAAGACTAGAGCTATCACAGAGAAATCAATCGATTCAGTGTTGACAGGGCCACGTAACGTGATCCCTAACAATTTTCATAGCTTGAAAATCATTTCTAAATGGCGCAACATGCAGGAGTGAAATAATTTAAATTCATTGAATTGTTTAACCTCTGTGGGTACAACCAATGTATTATGGATCAAATCCACTAAGTATGATTTAGAGTCAAACTTTTCATATTGTGGAAACATTGGTACCAAGTCGAGATAAAGAATAAGCTCGCGGGTGTTGAAGTTTAATGTATTTGTAGAGGCTTTCAATTTCGGGCTTAAAGCTTCATGTTCACAATGCATATAGGTGGCTTGGTAATTCAGAATGGCTTGATTTGGAGTTTGAAGCAAGACCGTAGAAGTGGCATTCATGAGGCGAGTCTTAATTTGCGTCAGGCCAGGTTCACAGGATCTACATGCATTTTAGCAAAACGATAAGAATCAAGTTTGATAGCTCACCATTTGAAGGACTCAATGCAAAAGAGCTCGATTGCCAAGACGAGGAAAGAGTTAGTGTGGGGTTCAAAATCGATTGCAACATTGAGTTAGAGGATTCGAAGCTCACCGAGTTGAGATTTGTGCAGACTATTTCCACATGGACCCCCCTCCTCTTCAAGTCAAACAGGTCAACAGGGGGGTCCCAACATTATGTTAATTAAATTAATATTTTTATTTAAATATTTGAATAATAATATTTATTATTATTATTTAAATATTTTATTTAAATATTCTTTTAATTAATTGAGAAGACTAGGTCATCAGGCAATTAATGACCCATGATGGAACCTTCTCAGGTAGTTCAACTAACTGCAATAAATACATCATGGGCCTTCATTTTAGGAATGCAATTATGACCATTTCCTCTTCTTTCTCACATATTCTTCTATAAATGTAAGTTGGAAGCTCATTTCAAAGGGTTCCAACAGTTCAGACAAGTTGGACAGTTAGATATCTCAGGCGAGAGTGTATACTTTTCAAGAATCCTCTCTCTTCTGCAAGTTGTTCTTATGTGTTGAGAGAACTTTCAAGCCTCCTCTTCAAGACTGTAATGGCAACTATTGCCTCTTCTGAATGTATGATGCATTGTGCATGTTATTGAAGCAATAAAAGTGTGTGTTTTGTGACTAATCTCGGTCCTTTCATCCTTCTGTGCTTCTTTGTGCCTTTCTCATACTTGTAGGTACATTGTGCAAGTTTAAGTTCTATTGCAGGTTCTTGGAGTTCTGTGCTTATCGAGTGGTGAAGTATTGCATGTAGTTGAGTTGTGGTGTCTATTCACCCTTCTTGAGTTCATCCTTCTTCACTGGGAAACTGGTATATTTCTCGGTCTGATAAAGTTTAACAAAGGGAACGTGTGTCTCTTAGTTTGTGGTATCCTGTACCCTCTCTAAGTTGCAGTAGGTGAAGTTGACCTGTGGTGCACACACCCTCTTCAAATTAACCCTTCCGAATTTGAAGTCACCCTTTATCTAGTGCATCACCATCCCTAGTATAGTTTCATTTCTGTAAATCTCTTTCCCTAAAACCCCATGAAAATGTTAGCATAGGACTAGATAATCATTTTTGTTACACTAGGAGTAGTACATCACTTAGTTTAGGAAGAGGAAGCCGGCCTTCTCCGGAGGTTCACCTCAAGCCCAAGTCCAACAGCTTGAGAGGTGATCCCATGTGTCCCAATCACACTGAACATCCTATTCACATCCACGGCCATTCGGGGTGCGGTGATTTGGTGACAATAGTAAACAAGAAGGGAATATAGGTAACACAAGGAACATGCGACCAAGACATATGTTAACAGATAACCAATGATAGTTAGTTATATCATAGATCATCGGGCAACATGGATGGAATGAACTGATAAACCTAATGTTGACACAAAAAAAGGGGTTTGTGATGTAACTTGTACACGGGAAGAGGATTATCCATAAGTAGTGTTCCCTAAATCTATGCCCAAGCTCGGGAAGGGGAAAGATAAAAATGATCAAAGTGGGAAGTTTGATAGAAGAAATCGATCAATGCGGGAAGCTTTCTTAGGATTCTGCTAAAATGGAAGGATAATAAATGCGGAAAGCATTCAATGTCATGATACAAAAAATTAGCCATCCTTTTAGGGTATGGTCTACTTTATACATATGTGATATTGATGGCAAGAGTGATACACATGATAGCCTTCCTTAGAGGGATCGATCTATTGATTTTGATTTTTTTATAGGAAAAAATATCCTTCGAGAGAGAAGTCTTTTTAACATGAAAATTTATCCTTTGAGGGAGCATCTATTTTTGATAGATTTTTATTTTTTCTTAGAGTATCCATGAACTTTAATTTTAACAGGGGAAGAGTTAGGACTAGCTAGGTAGACCACTTAGAGGGGATAATGAATGTACAAGAGACAATCGTAGACCCTTAGTGTGATTCCAATAGGTAGATAAGAGGGTTATGGATGTAATGATCGTGAAGTTATCACTAAAAAGGGAGAACCTATTCATAAGGAAAATTCTAGTGATAGAGCCATGGTACCCATATTTAAGGTCATGGAGAGGGAAGTAATCGTTGACCACATAACACCAAATCATTACAATGATCTATAGAAGAGGCCGGTGATGGAAGAATGATATAAGGATACAACTAAGTGCTCATTGGTAGACATGCTAATAATAGAATGGTCACAAGTGCAATGCGTTAAGTGGTTCCACTTCTAGTTTTCCATCAAGGAGGCCAAATGATAGGCTCGACCCATACTTATGTGTGATAATGTATGGTCCAATCTAGTTAGGGGAAAAATTTCCATGTTGTCTCCTTTCTAGAGTAGGACAAGGTTACTGAATTTAAAGTCACGATAAGATAAGATGATAGATTGCAAAATATGGGATACAATGAGATAGATGAGCAAATATAAAATCTATGCGCTACCTTTTGAGGAAGCAAAGAAAATATGCATCCCTAACGAGATGAATAAATGTCACCAAGAGTGGACTTGAGATGACATGGTAAATTGGATGAGGTAGATATGATGAGAGAAGGAGGAAACTATGCATCACCTTTCAAAAGTGTAGAAGAGAGGAAATCATGCATCCCTAACAAGATGGAGATGTCTACAAAAGGTGGAGTCGAATGAAAAATATGGTGCCCTAAAAAGAGGCAAAAAAATTGTGAAAAAGGTGGAATTTAATGAAAAATGGTGCCATAAAAGAGGCACAAATATGACCACAAAGGTGGACTTGAATGAAAAATATGGTTCCCCAAACGAGGCAAAAAAATGGCCACAAAGGTGGAATTTCAAAGGAGAAATATGGTACCCCAAAAGAGGAACAAATACGGCCACAAAGGTGGACTTTCATGAAAACAATGTGCCCCAAAAGAAGCACAAACATGGCCACAAAATTGGACTTAGGATGAAAAGGATGGTGCCCCAAAGAAGGGCACAAATATGGCCACATAAGTGGAATTCAATGAAAAAAAGGTTCCCCAAAAGAGGCACAAAAGTGGTTGCAAAAATGGACTTAGGATGAAAAGGATGGTGCCCCAAATAAGGGCACAAATATGGCCACAAAGGTGGAATTTGATGAAAAATATGGTGCCCCAAAAGAGGCACAAATATGGCCACAAAGGTGGACTTTGATGAAAATATGGTTCCCTAAAAGAGGCACAAATATGGCCATAAAGGTGTACTTTTGAAGGAGAAACATGGTTCCCAAAAGAGGCACAAATATGGCCACAAAGTTGGAGTTTGATGAAAAAAAAGGTGCCCCAAAAGTGGCAAAAACATGTCCACAAAAGTGGACCTAGGATGAAAAGAATGGTGCCCCAAATAAGGGCACAAATATGGCCACAAAGGTGGAATTTGATGAAAAAAGGTGCCCAAAAGAGGCACAAAAGTGGCTACAAAAGTGGACTTAGGATGAAAAGGATGGTGCCTCAAATAAGGGCAAAAATATGGCCACAAAGGTGGAATTTGATGAAAAATATGGTGCCCAAAAGAGTCACAAATATGTCCAACAAGGTGGAATTTGATGAAAATATGGCCACAAAAGTGGAGTTAGGATAAAAAATATGGTAGATAGATTGGTTGGCTTGATAAACTAGATGAGATCGGATGGGATGTGTTGAATAATATAAGACAATGTCAAGGGTGAAAAGGAATCAACTGCAAGTAGACTGATCATATAATGATGTCCCCAATGTTAAGGGAGCTATTTGATAGATGTAATGTGGATGATGTGAGAAGATAAATAATGAGGGGAAGATGCTCCCCCAACGAAAGAGGCTATATCAGATTGGGTAACTTGGATGTGGATGAGGGTGTGAATGAAGAAGATTGGATGGGATTATTAGAAGGATTTTTGATGAAACCTTTGGATTTGGATTGGATAGATGGTTGGGGATTAAAGGGATGATTTGCAAGGAAAACAATATCGATGAACAAGGGAGGACCTTCTTGCAGAGGCAACTCAATGGATGGAGATGTAGAAATAGTAATTGGATTGGTTATAGTGAACGGAGATAGCTGATCCTCTTGTATGAGAGATTCATCTTCCTCAACAAGATCATGGATGATGGTTTGGAGGGCCTTATATTGCTTAGTATCATGAACCGAGGTATGATGATAAGTGTAGATGTGATTGAGATCTAACCATGATGGTTTCTTACTATGAGGATAAAAATATTTAATAGGAGGAAGCATGATGGTAGATATTTGAATTAAGTGTTGAAGGGTATCTGCGTAGGACCCAATTGAAGTGTTGGGAGGAAGATAGATTTTTGGGTTTTAATAGGATATTTTGACTTGGATTTATGGGAAGGAGGGGATATATATTGGATGGGTAAATTAGATGTCTTAAAAGATGAACCAAATTTGGGAGGAGGATTAGATTATTTGGATTTGACTGATCATTGGGAGATGTCTTAGATGAAAGTCCTAGCCCTAAAATAGATGGGGATGATCTTAGGATAGATGTTGTGACATTGGATTGCTAAGAAGAGGGAATACTTAAATTCTTATGAGGATACATGAGAGACCTTTGGGGATGTTTACCAAGAGTCTTATATTTTGATCAAGAATTTTTACCCTTGGTGGGGATGAAAAAATATCAACCTGGAGGATACGAAAGTTGTGTGGTTAGTATTGGTGGAGGAAGTAATTTTTATTTGATACTATCTAAAGAGGATGTGGAAGTGTTTGATTGTGAGGATGAGATGGGAGGATCATTTGAAGCCAAGGTGACTTGGAGTGTTTTCACAAGATCTTCAAACGATGAGAAAGATATAGGAACAGAAGATGAAGTTCATGTAGTTACGATAGTTGATGTGATTGGTGTGGGTAAAAGTGTGGAAAGATAAATTTGGATTGATTCTATGGATGGTATAATAGGAAAATGTGGAATGGATGTAAATGAAGTAGTAGGTATGATCAAATCTGATGAAGTGGATGTTATATGGGATGAAGTAGACAGAGGTACAAGATCAATGACGGATGTAAATGTGGAGATTGATGGGGAAAGGGTGTTTGTATTATGTGATTGATGAGGCATATGTGAGATGTGAATGGTTTCAGTTTTAGATTGGTTAATGTATAAATAGTTGGTTTTGTAGAAGAGGCATGAATGCCATTTGTGTTTGTCTTAGGTGGGGATGCTTGCTTCATAATTTTTTTAAGGGGTTTCATAGATATGTTTTGAAATTGAGAATATGTGATTGGTGTGGTAGCGGGTATATATGTGGAAATGGTAGATGCTAAAGGATTAAGTGTAGAGGATTGAGATAAAAGAAGTGATGTGACCCTAGATAAATATGTAGGTATATGCGCTGAAGATGTCAAGGTAGACGTAGGTGAGTTTTCTGATGTGATGGATATAGAGGTAGTTAGGAGTTTATAGGGAGGTGGGAATAATGGTAAGTTTAGTGATATAAGTGATGTAGATTCATGTGTGTTTAATTTTGATATGGGTAAGGGTTTAGATATAGTAGGTTGGGGTATGATAGATGTGGATGAAGTGGTAGGTATAGTCAAAGTCGATGTGGATGTGGTAAAGGTAGGAATAAATTTATATGTAGAAAAAAAAAGTAGAAGTTAATGTGATAAGTGTGGTAGTCATGGATATGGTTGATGTAGATGTGGGGGTAGATATTGGAAGGAGCCATAGGCAAAATTTCTAAGGTAGGGGTATATGATGAGATGGATGAGATGGGTAAGGATGGAGGTGTTTGATGTATAGTACTGATTGCATAAGGGTTAAATTTGTAAGATGTGGAAGGTATTATAATAAATAGTATAATATGCAGAATATGAGGCACACAGAAAATGAAAAATGCATAAATGTAAGGAATATACAAATCTGATCTAAATTAACAAAAAATAAAGTTACCTGGCAGGGTCGATGGTGACCGAGGATGTAGAGGGGTAGGTCGACGATGACTGGAGGAAGAAGGTTGAAACAAACACTATAAATACGAGATATGGATATTTTGAATGTAGACATGAGGATGCTTTGAGGATCCGTGCTCCTTCAATATCTACCCCCACATCTACATCAACCATATCCATGACTACCACACTTATCACATTAACTTCTACTATTTTTTCTACATATAAATTTATTCCTACCTTTACCACATCCACATCGACTTTGACTATACCTACCACTTCATCCACATCTATCATACCCCAACCTACTATATCTAAACCCTTACCCATATCAAAATTAAACACACATGAATCTACATCACTTATATCACTAAACTTACCATTATTCCCACCTCCCTATAAACTCCTAACTACCTCTATATCCATCACATCAGAAAACTCACCTACGTCTACCTTGACATCTTCAAGCGCATATACCTACATATTTATCTAGGGTCACATCACTTCTTTTATCTCAATCCTCTACACTTAATCCTTTAGCATCTACCATTTCCACATCTATACCCGCTACCACACCAATCACATATTCTCGATTTCAAAACATATCTATGAAACCCCTTAAAAATTTATGAAGCAAGCATCCCCACCTAAGAAAAACAAAAATGGCATTCATGCCTCCTCTAAAAACCAACTATTTATACATTAACCAATCTAAAACTGAAACCATTCACATCTCACATATGCCTCATCAATCACATCATACAAACACCCCTTTCCCCATCAATCTCCACATTTACATCCGTCATTGATCTTGTACCTCCATCTACTTTATCCCTTATAACATCCACTTCATCATATTTGATCATACCTACTACTTCATTTACATCCATTCCACAATTACCTATTATACCATCCATAGAATCAATCCAAATTTATCTTTCCGCACTTTTACCCACACCAATCACATCAACTATCATAACTACATGAAATTCATCTTCTGTTCCTATATCTTTCTCATCATTTGAAGATCTTGTGAAAACACTCCAAGTCACCTTGGCTTCAAATGATCCTCACGTCTCATCATCACAATCAAACACTTCCAAATCCTCTTTAAATATTATCAAATGAAAATTACTTCCCCCACCAATACCAACCACACAACTTTCGTATCCTCCAGTTGATATTTTTTTCATCCCCGCCAAGGGTAAAACTTCTTGATCAAAATATAAGACTCTTGGTAAACATCCCCAAAGGTCTCTCATGTATCCTCATAAGAATTTAAGTATTCCCTCTTCTTAGCAATCCAATGTCACAACATCTATCCTAAGATCATCCCCATCTATTTTAGGGCTAGGCCTTTTATCTAAGACATCTCCCAATGATCAGTCCAAATCCAAATAATCTAATCCTCCTCCCAAATTTGGTTCATCTTTTAAGACATCTAATTTACCCATCCAATATACATCCACTCCTTCCCCTAAATCCAAGTCAAAATATCCTATCAAAACCCAAAAAAATCTATCTTCCTCCCAACACTTCAATTGGGTCCTAAGAAGATACCCTTTAACACTTAATTCAAATATCTAGCATCATGATTCCTCCTATTAAATATTTTCATCCTCATAGTATGAAACCATCATGGTTAGATCTCAATCACATCTACACTTATCATCATACCTCGGTTCATGATACTAAGCAATATAAGGCCCTCCAAACCATCATCCATGATCTTGTTGAGGAGATGAATCTCTCATACAAGAGGATCAGCTATCTCTCGTTCACTATAACCAATCCAATTACTATTTCTACATCTCCATCCATTGAGTTGCCTCTGCAAGAAGGTCCTCCCTTTTTTCCTTGCAAATCATCCCTTTAATCCTCAACCATCTATCTAATCCAAATCCAAAGGTTTCATCAAAAATCCTTCTAATAATCCCATCCAATCTTCTTCATTCACACCCTCATCCACATCCAAGTTACCCAATCTGATATAGCCTCTTTCGTTGGGGGAGCATCTTCCCTCATTATTTATCTTCTCACATCATCCACATTACATCTATCAAATAGCTCCCTTAACATTGGGGACATCATTATATGATCATGCTTGCAGATTGATTCCTTTTTTCACCCTTGACATTGTCTTATATTATCCAACACATCCCATCCGATCTCATCTAGTTTATGAAGCCAACCAATCTATCTACCATATTTTTTATCCTAACTCCACTTTTGTGGCCATATTTTCATCAAATTCCACCTTGTTGGACATATTTGTGACTCTTTTGGGGCACCCCATATTTCATCAAATTCCACCTTTGTGGCCATATTTTTGCCCTTATTTGAGGCACCATCCTTTTCATCCTAAGTCCACTTTTGTAGCCACTTTTATGCCTCTTTTGGGGCACCTTTTTTTCATCAAATTCCACCTTTGTGGCCATATTTGTGCCCTTATTTGGGGCACCATTCTTTTCATCCTAGGTCCATTTTTGTGGACATGTTTTTGCCACTTTTGGGGCACCTTTTTTTCATCAAACTCCAACTTTGTGGCCATATTTGTGCCTCTTTTGGGGAACCATATTTCTCCTTCAAAAGTACACCTTTATGGCCATATTTGTGCCTCTTTCAGGTACCATATTTTCATCAAAGTACAAGTTTGTGGACATATTTATGACTCTTTTGGGGCACCATATTTTTCATCAAATTCCACCTTTGTGGCCATATTTGTGCCCTTATTTGGGGCACCATCCTTTTCATCCTAAGTCCATTTTTGCAGCCACTTTTGTGCCTCTTTTGGGAACCTTTTTTCATTGAATTCCACTTATGTGGCCATATTTGTGCCCTTCTTCTTTGGGGCACCATCCTTTTCATCCTAAGTCAAATTTTGTGGCCATGTTTGTGCTTCTTCTTACAGGGCACATTGTTTTCATGAAAGTCCACCTTTGTGGCCGTATTTGTTCCTCTTTTGGGGTACCATATTTCTCCTTTGAAATTCCACCTTTGTGGCCATTTTTGTGCCTCATTTGGGGAACCATATTTTTCATTCAAGTCCACCTTTGTGGTCATATTTGTGCCTCTTTTAGGGCACCATTTTTCATCAAATTCCACCTTTTTCACAATTTTTTTGCCTCTTTTGGGGCACCATATTTTCGTTCGACTCCACCTTTTGTAGACATCTCCATCTTGTCAGGGATGCATGATTTCCTCTCTTCTACACTTTTGAAAGGTGATGCATAGTTTCCTCCTTCTCTCATCATATCTACCTCATCCAATTTACCATGTCATCTCAAGTCCACTCTTGGTGACATTTATTCATCTCGTTAGGGATGCATATTTTCTTTGCTTCCTCAAAAGGTAGCACATAGATTTTATCTTTGCTCATCTATCTCATCGTATTCCATATTTTGCAATCTATCATCTTATCTTATCGTGACTTTAAATTCAATGACCTTGACCTACTCTAGAAAGGAGATAACATGGAAATTTTTCCCCTAACTAAATTGGACCATACATTATCACACATAAGTATGGGTTAGGAGCCTATAATGGCCTCCTTGATGGAAAACTTGAAGTGGAACCACTTAACTCATTTCACTTGTGACCATTCTATTATTATCATGTCTACCAAAGTGAGAACTTAGTTGTATCCTTATATCATTCTTCCATCACTGGCCTCTTCTATAGATCATTGTAATGATTTGGTGTTATGTGGTCAATGATTACTTCCCTCTCCATGACCTTAAATATGGGCACCATGGCTCTATCACTGGAATTTTCCTTATGAATAGGTTCTCCCTTTTTAGTGATAACTTCACGATCATTACATCCATAACCCTCTTATCTACCTATTGGAATCACACTAAGGGTCTACGATTGTCTCTTGTACATTCATTATCCCCTCTAAGTGGTCTACCTAGCTAGTCCTAACTCTTCCCCTGTTAAAATTAAAGTTCATGGATACTCTAAGAAAAATAAAAATCTATCAAAAATAGATCGCTGCTCCCTCAAAGGATAAATTTTCATGTTAAAAACAGACTTCTCTCTCGAAGGATATTTTTTCCTATAAAAAAATCAAAATCAATAGATCGATCCCTCTAAGGAAGGCTATCATGTGTATCACTCTTGCCATCAATATCACATATGTATAAAGTAGACCATACCCTTGAAGGATGGATAATTTTTTGTATCATGACATTGAATGCTTCCCGCATTTATTATCCTTCCATTTTAGCAGTAATCCTAAGAAATCTTCCCGCATTGATCAGATTTCTTCTATCAAACTTCCCACTTTGATCATTTTTATCTTTCCCCTTCCCGAGCTTGAGCATAGATTTAGGGAACACTACTTATGGATAACCCTCTTCCCGTGTACAAGTTACATCACAAACCCCTTTTTTGTGTCGACATTAGGTTTATGAGTTCATTCCATCCATGTTTCCTTCATGATCTATGATATAACTAACTATCGTTGGTTATGTGTTAACATATGTCTTGGTCGCATGTTCCTTGTGTTACCTATATCCCATTTTTGTTTACCTCCAATGCGGTTGGAGGCATCATTTCCTCACACATTCCTTGATATGACATAACATCATTTTTACCCTTTTGTCACATATAGTTTGATAAATATTTATTATCTCATCTATCATCTAATTACACCTTATCTATCTCATAAAATATTATCCAATCGACCAAATATTAAGTCCACTTTTTTATCCATATTTGTGTTCCCTCTAGGGGCACCATACCTCATCTTTTTATATTTCGCCTCCTTGGCCATTATCATGCCCTTTATTGGGGTACCATTATTTATCTCTTCATTTGTTTTATGCTCTTTTTCTTGGGCAGCATTTCATCTTATCTCAAGTACACTTTTTGGCCATATTATTCCCCTTGGGGAATTTTGTTTCATCACTTTTTTATATTTTACCTTTTAGGCCATTTTTGTGCCCTTTGCTAAGGGACCATTATTTTCATCATCATCCTCATCTTGTTTGGACACATACCTTTTTCAATGGATTCCTCATGTATGAAGGATTTCACATTATTTTCACATTTGGTTGCACATAGTTTGATGTTTTCCTATGACCCATTGGTCCTCATGGATTGCATCCATTTAAGAGGTTTCCCATTGGATTCTCTCCATTTTACAGTGATTTTCACCCACTCATCATCCATAGAGCATTACCTTCATCTCCATTGAGACTGTCCTTTGTTCCCTACCAATGTGATATCGGAATCACCGCCATAGGTTCTATTGTTTTTTAAATCCTTCTTTCTTGGGGCATCTTGCCTTGCCTTATCATTTTACCCATATTTCTTCTCCCACCTTCCCTTCAACATCTACCTCTTTCAAACTCATCATTGATTCCCCTTTACATTATTGATCCCTCGTTTGAGGGGGAGCTCATCATCAACCTTTCATTAGTCTTCATCCTACTCTTTATCTCTCATCATTTTTTTCTCATGGCTTGCTAATGCAAACCATGCAACAAAAAGGGGAAAATGTAAACACCAAATTTGGTATCTCTACTCTTAATTGCCTACGTGTGCATCTTTCACCATGGTCCTATCTAGACCCAGTTTTATTTAATTCATTTCTTTTATTTAAATGACCATATATTATCCCATCACCTTTAATTCTTAGTTAATTATTGTTATTTAACCTAAACTACCTTAATACCCCTAATTAGCTTTCATCTCTCCTAATTAGCTAATTACCTCTAATTGGCTTTCTTGGGAATGATTTTATCCCTAATCACCTAAATCCACATCCATACACATTTTCTATCTTTTATCTAACCCATCGAGTATATCTTCTATCCACCCATTACACTTCCATAAACAACCCTTACCCACTAATATACTTTAAAGCACTTATCCCAATCTCTAAAAACCACATATCTTGAGTAAATCAATGATTTTACCATCCAAGGAATGGTTTCCCATAGTCAGCGATGACCCAACCGGGTCGCCATCGACCCCACAAAATTACATTCACTCCCCTCTTCCCATGGTATAAATGCAAATATATAATTTTTCTGTGTCATGTGAACTATTTCTCATGCTTGAGCATCCCTCCAATAGTTACAGACCTCTTGGAGATCCTTTAAACTTATCTTACATCACTTGTGAACATACTTTGTGAGATTACCAAAATATTTGTGTTATTTTATTCAAATATTATCATTATATTTTTATCTTGTTTTCATCTAAAATTTGGCAGCACCATATCATCTCCAAAGACCTTCTTTCAGTCATCCTTTTCATTCCTCATACTTACAGGTTGGTTTTTCAGTCCATTTACTCTTCACTTAACTCATTCCATATCAGGTTTTCATCGACCCTGTTAGGTCACCACTGATCTTGCATCCATCTACCTTTGTGCCTCTATTTACTAGATCCTCATATCCCTGTTACTTTTTCCAGTGATCACACAATTGTCATATCTCCTTATTGTCACTTTATTTCTCAAATTCATCTTGTTAATTCCCAGTCATCATTTCCCTACCCAATCACCATTGACCAATCATTTTTTCATGGTATCCATCACTTAGATCTCTAATTTACCACACCCCCTATTTTTTTCAATCTCAAAGCTTCTCTACATGTTCAGCTATCAAAGATAGAGCCCCGAAACATCAGTCTACACTCAAAATATCCAGATCTATATTTACAGTTGTTGTTCCATCCTTCTACATCTGATCACAATCGACCTACCCCTCTACACCTTTTTCATCATCGACCATGCTAGGTAAATTCTTTTTCATTAATTTATATTAGATTTGTAAATGACTTACATTTATACATTTTTCAGTTTTAGTGTACCTCAGATTCTACATATTATCATGTTTATTATAATTTCTTTTATCATCTATTAGCAAACACGGGGTTGACATTCTCTTAGGAATTTAATTATTTTTAGAGCCAACTTCATCAGAAACCCCCATATACCATATAATCCATTTACCTCTTAGTGTCTTTATTGTGTAAGTCATCAACTTGAAGCAGAAGGATCCATTGTCTACTTCGCACTTGTATCTATCATATATCGCATCCCACGGTACCTTAAACCCTCACATTTTTAAGTTATTTAATTTTCTTTAGTACTACCTCATTAACCTAAAAGGAAACAAAAATTAGATCAAAATTATGGCAAGCTCGGTGGGACAACCCTTTTAGGTGAGTCTCTTGCATTTTCTTTCATTTTTCTATCTTCTAATAACATTGTGGTATAAGCTTTTTGTTTTTTCTTATTCATGTTGGGCTTACGGAATTTCTAGGAACGCTCTTTGCTTACATATTCTTTAAGATCAGATAAAAAGGAAAAAATTTCTCGAGGTATTATCTTTTTTATTGTTTTCTCCTTTCTCGTATCTCATTTTCCCTTTCTTGTGTGTTTGTCTTCATCGAAATTCACATTTGGATTTGGCTTAAAATGAACCTTTTACATCCTTGCTTGTTCATCTAGTATAAGGAGGGGTTAATTAGTTACATCTCACATTCGATCACACATAACCAAATTCGCTCATCAATCACACCTTTTGGTTAAAATAATAGCCATATTGATTAGTTGGGGTTGGATTATACTCATAATCATGATGATGAGGATCATAAAGATGATTTTGAGGAGGATTTTTATAATATGGGGATGGATGGAAATGATAATGCTCTTTGAAATGAGGATTCCAATGAGGGAATGAATTCATGATTGCACAATATCATGGAATGGGAAGCTGGAATGATGGAAACAAAGGAAATGGATGAAACAATGAAGGAAAGGGTATGTAATCGAGATAATGGGTTTGTTTTATTAGTCAAATCTCCATATGTGCTTATAATTGCCTATGAAGGCTGAAAATTGACTAAGAACACATCAAACTTGGAAAAATAATTGGTGTATAAAACTTCTTTTGTGCACGAATCTCATGCGCTTATTTTACATATGAATCTTGTATGTTGTCTTATTTTTATGTTTCTCATAAAATAGGAAATCTATCTATGACACTATTAGATATGAAAATTAGGTGTCACAAAATGTGCTGAAACAAGACTCCAAAGGCTAGGAATTACTAAGTCACACTAAAGAACTTAGATATGATTAAATGTGAGCTTTTAATACTTATCCCATCAGGTGTGCCAATTTTTTTGGATCTTAAAATTGCACCCACACCTAAATCAAGATGATCCATAGCTTTGAGGCAACATAGGATTGTCTCCAAGTTGTGGGACTTTCACGTAAGATAGACCTCCAAAGAAGGTCAACTTCCTCTATTAATTTTTACTACTAAAAATACTCCTAAAAAATTAAATGCAACTATCTAACAATAATATATCATTCTAATGGACCAAAAAGAGATATAAATGCATAAAAATAATATCCTAAACTAAGGGGAGGTGATAGCACCATAAATATGCGGGAGGACACTCTCGAGACGAGTGAAAATGAAGGAAAATAAACAAATAAAGGGCATAAATGCATGCCATAATCTATAACAACATTTAATCCCTCATTTACATGTAGCAAAACATAAAAGAAACCATGTAATAGATGTAGAACATGCACAACACACCAATATTGCAAAAGAAATATATGAAGATGTAATAAACATAGGTTACACTAGAGAATAGCCATAAAACACAACTTTTATTGCTTCATGTGAATTCATAGTCCATTACAATGGAAGGAAGAGGAAAGAATCAACACAAAGTGACCCAAATCTGAGGATTTAAACTTAAAATACAAAATACACTGCTCTAAATAATTACCCTACATTCTAAGAGGTTCCAACCTTTACAAATGGGAATTATTGTACAATATATACAAGAATGGGAGAGACGAGGAGGGAAAAGAGAGGTAAAAATAGGATTAAAATCCATAACCACCGACAAGAAGCATTGATTTCCTATAAATCTATACGTAACTCTTTCAAATCCATCTCTCCACATTAGGTTACTTGTGGAAGAAAGAAGGAAGACATATCCCATAACATTTAGGTGGTTGAGTCAATTTGTAACTATTTATTAATGGCATGAATCACATTTTCCCATTTTCAAATACCAAATATTTCCAAAATATTCTTTTTAAAGATCCTATAATGTATCCCACCTCATTAGCTTTCAAACAAGACCAAGTGCACATGATTCTCGATCTCTATAGAATAATTTATGGATATTTAATGATCTACGGTGTTAAAGAAACATACCGGACATGTGGTGCAATCCAATTGGTCATGGGTTTTATATGGTTTTACTGCAAGATTATTCTTTCCATGTGTTTAATTATTATTCACTACTAGGATCCATACAAAGTTAGTAGTTTTCTATTTTTCCTATGATATGCACTTTATCTGCAAAGTCTCAAGAGTTGGACACATGGTGCAAGAGGATTGGTGTGGAGGTTAATGTCTTAGTATGCATGTGAGAGAGTAGGAGTTAGAAGAGAAATTTTGTAAAATATGTAAGGATGTAGAATAAGTATTCCAACATGCACGAGAGGTACGTGGTGACTAGGGAAAGGGTGCATATCTGCGCATAGATATACAAATGTGCATGAAAAGAGCTGGAGTTCTACCAAGGGAAAGAATAGAGGGTTAGGAGAAGGTGGTGCATGAGATGGAATTACAAGAGTAAACCTACACATCACATCAAGGAGAGTGCAAGACTGATGCATAAGGGAAATATATAAGGGGACAAGAGTTCACACAAAGGATGTATAGGAATCGAGTAAGAAATGACAAATGCATAAGAGTCAAAATGAACTTGCAAAGATGCGAGGACAAACCTACGGGTGTTTGTAAAAGGGTTCACAAGATCCAGAGTAGAAGAAGCAAATGTGTAAGGATTATAGGTGAAAGAGAAAGGGAGATACTTGAAACTATGCTATGGAGGAAAATGTATGCATGAATCTTGCAAAAAGAAAGCAAGGGAATTGTAAAGAGGAAAGGAGATATGATTGATTGTGTTTGACAAGATTAACATAAGGGATTTCATTTGTATTAGATGGTTAGTTGAGTCTATGCATAACAACAAACAACTCGGTATCTTTGATTGATAAGGGGATAAGTGATACAAGACAAGTAATGGCGTCTCGTAAATGTTTTGGATGAGAAGGGAACTATTTGGATTGAATCTTTGGTCAAAGGATTCTAAGAGGAAGTTGACAATGGTTTTACATTTTTGTAAGATTTCTTTTTACATTGATAAGATCCTTTGATTTGATTTATGATAATTTGTGAATCTCCATAGATGTTAAGAATTCAAACACCAATCATGACCATTTTTAGAGACGTGTAATGAGAGCTTCAAACTCATCCATGTTTTTAGTGCACTCAAAATTTAGTTTGAAAGATAGAGGAATAGGATTACCCCAAGAGGTATGATGATGATATCGATACCTCCCATTGCCTACACTTAGAACCGTCAAATAATAGTGTCATTTTAAGGGGAGTGTCTTCTTGATTGATATTGTTGATACACTCATTGGGAAATTGTTCATGAGGTGGTTGATTATTAGGAAGGGAGCTTCGTGAGTTTGACGATGGCTTGCCCATTGATTGATATATTTTGTGACATGCATTCTAGGTTAAACTCAGTCATAATCATGAGCCATGGTTTGATGTAATCACTGTGACAAGGTTTTGAATACATATATTTGAGAGTATTGAAGTTGGTGATGACATAAGTCTTATGATTAAGGAGATAGTGATGAAGCATAGAATTCAGGAAGTAAAAGGAACAACATAACTTCTCTTCTTTGGTATAATTAATTTTTCATCATGAAGAGTGTGAATTACATAAGAGACAACCTACTCTCTACCCTTTTCATCTCAATGTGCTATTAAAGAGCCCAAGGCATGGTTCGTGGTAGATATATATAAGTAAAATGACTCCCCTTCGCATGGATGTGTGATCACGGGTGGTGATAAGAGATATTGTTTGAGCTCTTCAAAGGCCTTTTGATAGTTGTCATCCCACTTGAAATGCACAACCTTTTGGAGGAGATGAAAAGGTTAACAACAATATAAAAGATGAGAAATAAAGAAAAAGACTAATTGGATACTAAAAATTTGTTTGATTTTGGAAGGAGGAGGCAAATCAATGATGGATTTGATTTTGGTATGGTATACTTACATTCCCCGATAAATACGATAAGCCCTAAAAACAATTTGGTGAGAACACCAAATAAGAATTTAGCTAGGTTAAGGTGGAGGAAGTATTGAATGAGGAGAAAAATATCACATCAAGGATGATGATATGCTCCATCTACCACTTGTATTTACCCAAGAGATCATTAGTGTAGTCCTCTACAATTTTATGGATGATATCATGGAAGATATAAGCCATGGCACATTAATAAGTGGCCCATGCATTCTTGATTTTTAAGGGCATGAATTGGTATCAAAATGATCCCCAATGGGTAATTGAATGTTTCATATGTTGGTTCTCTAGCGTGATGAGGATTTTATTATACCCAGAAAAACCATCCATAAGAGATAGCATCGCATGACCTGCCATGAGGTCTAAAAGTTGATTAATGTTAATTTTGTCATGCATTTTAACAAGTCCAATTATTCAAACTTGAACCATGAAAACTAAGCCCAAATGTCAATTTTTCTTGAAAATCCTCCTTAAGCCCTCTCTGGATCAAATTTTCCTCTCGTATCATGCTCATCATGACCTTTGCAAGTCCTTCCAATGTGTTGAAAAATCTTTTCCTAATTTTTAAAATGTTGTAACAAGGTCACTCTGTTAGACTATAATATTAAGTTCCTATAAACCTTAGTTTATTATTAAATAATTTAGAATAGTTATATTCTTCATTATTTAATGTAAACTTAATTTTTCATGTTTAATTAGTTATTAATTAATCAATTTATATTAAATCGGGGTGTTGTGTATTCATACCCCATTACTTTATATGGTTTGTGACTTATGGGTTAAAATAAATATGGCTATAGGTCATGTTATTTTATTCACAATGGTGGATTGGTGGAAAGAATTAAGGAAGGATATCTAGACTATAATTATGTTTCTCATTAATGGAATTATCTCTTTTCGTGCTCTTTTACCCCTTGGGGTTTTCCGCGTTAAATCTTTGTGTTTGTGTTATTTTACTTTATTTAATTTGTTACAATGTTTGCTATATTATTTTAATTAATAATGAATATTATTTAATGGTTAATGTGTTTAACCCCTTGGATCTGACATGGTATTAGAGTAGGTTCAAAAGGTTTCAAATAAATAAAGTAATTCAATCTAGTTTTGGGAGTCGGAACTACATTTTTAATACCTAGATAGTTTCCCTCTTTATTTCAAAAAATGCAATCAATTATTAAATATGATGATTCTGCATTAAAGGGATCAAATATACCTTTCCAATGAGACAATTTTTACTAATGTGGAGTTCGGATAGAAAGTTATGGCCATTTAAAGTAGTGCGTCTTGGGAGGAACAACAAGTCGACATGTGGCGCTTTCTAATTTTCTTCAGGTTTACCTATGTGCACATTTTTATTATTTCATTCTTTCCTCATTATTTCAAAGAAGCTTTGAGAATGATAGAAATAAAGGGTTTCGGGAAAATAGGGGTCTAAGTTGTGGATGCCATAAAAAAGGTCTAGTCAATGCCAACTAGGTAGGGGTGACAAAGACCGGGAAATGGAATTATGAGTATGAGAAATAGAGTGACAATAGGGAGATATGAAAACTATGCGATCATTGAAACAAAGTAACATGGATATGAGGATCTAGAAAATAGAGGCATAAAGGAAGATGGATGCAAGATCGGTGGCGACACTGACAACATCAACAATGGCTTGAGTTGGAATGAGTTAAGTTGAGAGTAAATGGACTAAAAAAGCAACTGCAAGTATGAGGAATGAAAAGGATAGCAAACAAGGTCTGTGGAGATGATATTGTCCTACAAAATGTTAAATGGAAACAAGACGACAATAATATGATAATAACAGAATAATATAACACAAAGATGATGGTAATCTCATGAAGGATGTTCATGAGTGATGTAAGATAAGTTGAAATGATCTCCAAGAGGTCTATAACTATTACAAGGATGCTCATGTACGAGGAAAATTTTGCAAGACACAAGCAAGCTCATATATTTTCATGCATGCCTCCTAAAGAGGGAGTGAATGTAATTTTATAGGGTTGATGAAAATCCTGTTGGGTCATCATCGACTATGGGAAACCATTCCTTGGATGGTAAAATCACTTATTTACTCGAGATATGGGGCTTTTAGAGATTGGGATAAGTGTTTTAAAGCATGTAAGCGGGTAAGGGTTGTTTAGGGAAGTGTCATGGGTGGATAGGAGATAAAGATGGGTTAGATAAAAGATAGAAAAAGTGTAGGGATGTGGATTTAGGTTGTAAGATATAAAATCATCCCAAAGAAAGGCAATTATAGATAATTAGCTAGTTATGATATATGCAAGCTAACTAGGGGTAATTATCTAGTTCAAAGTTAATTAACAATAATTAATTAATAATTAAAGGTGATGGGATAATAGATAGTAATTTAAATAAAATAAATGAATTAAATTAAAATGGGTCTAGATAGGACCATGGTGAAAGATGCACACGAGGGAAATCGAGAGTAACGATATAAACTTTTGGAGTCTACAGATAATTTGGAGAATGGGGTGGAAAATTGCTTTCAAAATAATTGTACACTCTCATTAAGGACCATGTCCACTTCCAAATCACTTACATGGTATTGATTTGTGAGGAAAGGAAACTACTTCTCCTTGAATGTTTCAATATTGGTTTATCCTTCTTTTCCTATTCTTAAAATAGGGTAGTGTAGGTTTGTTTTTGCGAAAAGAAGTTCATGCGCATACTTTGCATGTTTCCTCTTAGAGCATGTATGATTTTCAAAAATTTTACATAGTTTTTTGTGCCTCTTATTTCTTGGCATGGTCCTTTTGGAGGATGTTTCCTTTCTCTCATGAAATGTTTTTGTTTATGAGATGGTTGGATATGTTAGTGTAGGATTTATTTTCCGCACTTTATTTGTATTGTCCTAATCGGTATATTCTACCTCACTTGGAGTTTCCACACACTCATGGGATATTTTTGCTTAGGTGTACACATTACTAAAATATTCTAGGTGTTGATTACCACTTGATTACACTATTACAGGTGCTGGTTACTACTTGAATACATTATTCTAGCTCTTGGTTACGACTATTCTAGGTAGAAAATTTAATGATTCTAAGAGGAGGTTACACATTCACCTCCTATATGTACATATTTTGGATTATATATATATGTTTTTTTGTATTGAGTTAGAGATATTTTTTTGTTATTGCAATTATCTCTCTTGTATTTTCACAATTTGTAGTCTTATATGCTTGCTTTGTTTTATCTTGGAACAATACACATCTTCCATCATTCACCGTGCATTATTCAAACCAGCAGATATGTGGTACTTCTATGATATGGTATCGAGTCTAGCTGATATTGAGATTGAATGGTTATTATTCTGCAAATTTATTTTCATTTGAGATCATTATTTGCAAATTATTTGGGTGTTTTTTGGTGTTGGGTGTCTTGTATTTTCTGGTTTTCTTGGTTTGTGGGAATATAGCCTATTTGTAGGCCCACATACTACATATACAGTCCTAGAGATTGTTTATTATAAGATTATAAGGTGTTTTGTAGACCCTTTAGCTTTGTTGCAGGATCCTTGGAAGAGTTAGATGGCTCTCATAGGCATGTTACAAACCTTTGAAGGTGTTTTGATGTCCCATACAGTCACCAAGGTTGATTACTAGGTGTATCTAGACCTGTTATGTTCTCACCCTTGCAGATATGTTATGTTCTATTCTTACCATTACAAATCTATTCAATTCTATTCTCACCCTTGCAGAGGTTGATTTATATATTTTTACTAACCCTTGCATGTTTTCAAACCTGATCAAGCTCCAGTGAAGGTTTCAAATGACCCATACACATATTATAGATAATTCTTCAATTTTTTTTTTTTGAGTCCCTTGGCATATTTTTTTTTCTATACTTAGATATGTGGTAATATATGGGAATTAATCACGACATTTGGAACTGTGGATTTACATATATACAATGCATAGTTTCAATATGGAACTTGGATACCATGAAAGTGTTCTTAAAATAAAATGAATCATCAATACAAAAGTAAAAGGAATGAAGTAGGGAAAATGAGAAGAAAGGCATCCTCAGAACTATAGATAAAAAATAATTCCTTATGCATGCTAGAGTAAGATAGTTTGGAATAGAACCATTTGTATTTGAATCAATACGATGTTATGCAAAGACACAAAGTTCTAGAAATAACATCCACAAGAATACAAAGCTTCTTGACATAATGTAGAAAAATAATTCAACAAGTATTCAATGGATAGCAAAGAATAAAGGATCAGATGAACAAAGAAAGAAAATCCTTTTGTATTGATTACTTTGCTACTCTTTTACACTTTCAAGAATAAACCAAGTTCCAACCCCTCAAAATGATGGAGAGAGACCACTATATAATTTTACAAATTAGTTACACTTGGTAACTACTTCTTTAAACTAAAGTGTTTTAGTTAAAGGGATGCTTAACGCAAAACCCCAACTAATTTACAATAAGTCCAAATTTAGAAGAAGAAGAAAGAGGGAAGTCAGGAAGACAAGCGATCATGATTGGGATGGGCCCATTGATTTGAGGATCCATTGTCTAAACCTCTTCAAAGCCTCTGCTATGTCCTTGCCACGTGGAACCGATGTGTTGGTAGTAGCCAGGGTCCAAGACCCCAAACATTTCTCCATCTCCTTGTCAAACTCAGTGTGTGTGTGGTACTCTTTGTTTGCTTCATCAATGGTAGACTGGAGGGAGAAGATTTCCTTGATCTTCTCCTTGGTGATGGAGTCCTCTTTGAACAAATTTCCTTTGACAAAAGCTCTAAATTGAGCTTTGATTTCCTACAGGGAGAAAGGTACACCTGAGGTCTCATCATGGAGGTGACAGTGGATATCCTTAAAAGTAGATATCACCAGAGTTTTGAAAGCTTCTCCCTTCTGCCAGCTATTCCTTAGTTCTCCCAAAGCCTCCTCTAGCACTTTGATTTTCCATTCTACACTGAATACCCATGACTGTGACAAGTTATCCTTTACATCATCAAAGACCTTACTTGCCACCAAAATATTTTCATCAGTCTGCCCCATCAGGTGAAGGTCTACTATGTAGCTGCTCCAAAGTTTGAGCTCTTTATCCATGCTCCCAATTGTGGAGGAGAGCTTCTGTTGCAGATTGTTCACCTTCTCATTGAGCTTGAAGGCTTCACCAATGAAATTCAACCCTGCAATAAGCATGTCATCCACCATGGCCTCCATAGCCCTCCCATAGATGGAGTACTCTGTGTATATCCTTGATGCTCTAGACTTCATCTGGATGAGAATCATAGGTGGTGGGAGTGCAGTCAGTGGGGTAGGGTCAAGAACCTTATCTTTAGATAGCAGTGACTTGATGAAACTAGAAAGTACTTGAGCCTACTCCTCCAGCCTGCTCTATAGTCTGTTGCCCCTTCTCTACCCTTCCAATGACCCCGGTGACTATTTCTTGAAGGTTGTGTATCTCACCTTCAGGGGTAGATTCTCCCATAGAAATCCTTGAGAGTTCCAAATCAGAGGCCTATAAATCCTACTCTGGCTTGTCAACCTTGGGTTTGGCTATCTCAAGAAATTGCTGACCTTGGGCATCTATTACTATCCTTGAGGTTGTTCTAGCTTTCTTGGTAGGAGCAGAAGGAGTAGTACCCAACAAGGCCACCACAACATCAAAATTGGGCCCTGAGATCGAGAAGAAGACTTCCTCTTCCTACTATCAACAAATGGCTATACCCATGCAAAAGTGGAAGAAGAGGAAGAGGGAGTAGCAAGAGAACCAAGAGTGAGAGAACTCATGGCACAAGAGAGTGTTTGCTATTGTGGCCTCCAATAAGGATGTGAGTGGAGCAGATGAGGCATCTTGGATAGAAGAATCCACATTGCTTGGAGGCTCGGTGCTATGAATCTCTGCTCCTTATCCATTGTGGTTTTAGAAGCATCTGTAGGATTTGGCATTTCATTATCTTCACTCTCACTGAGAACAATGATGTTCTCTGGCCCAGAAGGTAGCTTTGAATGCTTTGGCAGAGGGTCTTCTTCAACAGGATCCTTTTGACCTCCTTCACCTTCTTTTGATAGACCTGAGTGGAGGAGGAAGGAGTGGAGGATGTAGGACCTTTACTTGATGAGGCAGGAGGAGTTTGTATAGGTACCTCTAAACTAGGTGTTTGTTCCTCCTTCCTCGGGGTCGAGGTGTCTTTGGAAGAGGATTCTCTGCATTCTTCCTTAGCTCACGAGCCTTTCTATCAATCCAGACTTTGGTCTTGACCAGGACAGGGGAGAGGATTTTAGCCAAATCATCTTTCTCTCTCTTAAACCAATCCAGATCCTCTATAGGAGTGTGCTTGATTATAGTTTCATACTCATATGACAATAGGTCTGTGTTGTCATCTCTGGAGTCCTTTAGAATTTGATACAAGTTAAGCTCTTGAACTAACTGCAGAGGAAGCCTGCCATAATGCCTCCTTTTGGCTTCAAAATCATCTATGCAGTCAGCCCAATAATCTTCAGTGTCTACCCTATGATGATAGTTGATTCTGATGTTCAACTCAATGAATTTCTTCAAGTCGAAGTAGGTTCTAGGCCTAAAGAAATGGAAAGTGATGGGAGCAAGGGCCCTCTCAATGTTTTGAGCATCTAGAGTGGTTTTGCATGTATAGTTTCCCAAAGATATGGGAAAGTGCAACCCAGTGATCTTCTTATCCCTGCAGGTTCTGTGTAATTTGTCCAATTGCTGCATACTTCAATCAGGGCCATCTTATCATTACAAAACATGGGGAGCTTAAGAGGAGTGCTCTCATAACCTGCTAGCCTGATGTAAGAGAACTTTTTGAACTGAATGAAGTAGGCTCCATACTTTGCAATCAGGCTCATGGCTTCATCTAAAAACCTCCTTATGGTGTCACTTTCTAGAAGCCTTACAATGTACATGGTGAAGGCATCATTTACCCTCCTAAAATTATGGTTGCTAGTGTCTAGGGTGAACGAGGGCAAGTAAGCATATATAGGATCACCCTTTTGAGCATCAATGTATGTAAAGCCAAACCACTTACCTGGATGTTGCTAGGGTATACATCAGGTAGGAAGTCATGTAGAACTTTTTTGTTTGTTGTACATGGGACAACTGCTCTGTCAAATTCATACAGATGATTTCTACCCAGTTGATGTTCTGGGTGCCTTCACACACTATGTTGATAAGTGGGCACATCTAAGAAGTGGAACTCGTTAGTGGAAGGCAAGCCCATAACTCGAGCTAACAGGATTATGAAGTCTGAGAGCTCCTCATTAAAATCAGACCTAAATAGGGCTTTGGATAGTCGGGATGCCCCCTTTTTAGGGTTCTTCAACCAAGACTTTGCAATTCTAGCTTTGTATTTCTCGTTTTCCTGATCAAAAAGAGCCTGTGCTTGATTTTGGGAGATTACCATGGAATTATCCATCTCTCGGGATTCTTAGGGTAGTGGTAATGGTGGCAACATCAAGCTTGGTGATGAGCTCCCCATGTATATTTGTCAATTCACATGAACCGGGGTTGAAGTGAGCCCCATGCAGGTGAGTACCGTGTCTACACATTGTACCGAGATAGGAAAACCAGCAGAAAATGCCAAGCCGCTATCATTAATCATTTGTGCCATTGGAGAGGGGTTTGGGTCTGTCAACCTGGTCCAAAAATTGGTAAAGTCCAGGTGACGAACTTCACTATCCCCGATATCGGGAATGGCAGACTCGAGTGGAGAAACCTACTCCTGACCTTGGAATTTAATCTTCATGTTAATAGTATTTGGAAAAGCAAATGTACACTTGAATCCATGATGAAATTGTAGGGGGAAAATGAGGATGAGCAAATGGTTTCAATCGCAAGGGTATGAGCAGATGTTAATGAGAAGTAGTGTGTAAAAATGCATAGAGGGGCAGTCTATTAAATAGCCATTTAGGAGAGAGAGGGCTATAAATGTGCATTAAATTCATACCCACCAACTCAAAAAGCAAGCATCGAAAAGAGTAGGAAAAATTAGCCCAGATGGCCTTTGGTACATTTGGGACACGCGTGGGACGTGAAAGCGTGATTCGTGTGATGCGGGTGATGTGGGGATAGACTGCACATGAATGTTTTAGGGACATGAGGGGAAAAAGTACATGGAGGACGTGATGTGATGTGGCCAAATGGGTGAATGGGAAAGAGAGAGCCAGTGAACTTGGGATAGTTGGAACAAAAGTTTCGATGGGCCCGCAGTTTAACAGATTTGGAGAAAGCGGCCGATCGGTGAACAGAGAGCCTTAGTGAACTTGGGACAGTTGGGACAAAAATGTCCAACAGACCCACAAATCACACAAATGACTCAAAAATGTAGAATTTACCAAACTTTTGACTTCTCCCTTTACCAGAACATCAGAAAAAGGTTCCAAATCAAAATTTCAACTTTTTAAACTTTCAAAGGAGGGGAAATTTTGAGAGGACAATCAGTTGGCTCCTTTTGGGGATGACTTGGCTGAATTCAAAGAAAGAGACAAGGCAAGAACTCTCAGAAAACTTAGGGGAAATAGACCAGTGCCTTATCCATTGGGCCATGGAGTCAAAAGCAACCAATACAAAAAACAACACCAAAAGCAAGAAAACACACACAAGCAAGAAAGGAGACACCTATACATAATATACAGAGGATATCCTATTCACCTAGGACTTAAACAATTTTAGGTACTGCCCACTATAAGGAAGTGGGAGAGAAGAACCATCCATGTAATCAAGGTAGAAAGAATTCTCACTAGCAAAGTGCCTGATCTTGAAAGGTCCGAGCCAAAGAGAATCGAACTTGCCATGGCTGCCACGAGGTTCATGTCTTTTATCCCAAGTAAAAATGATATCTCCAACTTTGAAATCCCTGGTCCTAGCCTTCTTATCAAACAAGGCTTTCACCTTCTGTTGGTGAGTGAGATATTCTATCAACAACCTTCAATCTATCCTCATTCAATTTGTAAAGATACATGATCCTCTTATCCAAAGAATCATTAAAGCTAGTGTCTTCAATGGCCTTCATTAAATGTAGGGCTGGTAGCTCCACTATTACTGGAAATTGAGCTTCCACTCCATATACCACTTGAAAAGGGGACATCCCAATAGCTCTTTTAGGTGTAATCCTATCTACCAAAGAGCATCATAGAGCTTCTTGTGCCAATTCCTCTGAGATTCATTAACTAATTTCCTTATAATGGCCACCAGATTTTTGTTTGTTGATTCAACTTGCCCATTCCCCTGAGGATAATAGTATGAAGAGTGAGCCAAGGAGATGCCATATCCATAACAAAAATCCATCATCTCAGTTGAAGAAAAATTTGAAGCATTATCCATCACAATCTTGTTTGGCACACCAAACCTTACCAAGATGTTTTCTTTGATAAAATTGCATACTACTTCAGAAGTAGTACTTTTACTGGAATGGCTTCTACCCACTTAGTAAAATAATCTATGGCTATCAACATGTGGGTATGTCTGGCACTTGAAGAGGGATTAAGTGTTCCAATGAAATCTAAACCCCATTGCTGAAAAGGTTCTTCAATCATGACCGGCTTAAGAGGCAAGGCAAGCCAACTTGGGTCTACCTACAAAGGTCTGACAAGCTTCACATTTGTCAATCCACTTTGATGTATCCTTGAACAAGGTAGGCCAATAATATCCTGCATGAAGAATCTTATGAGCAGTGATGATAGAGATGAGTAATGACCTCCACATGCTTGATCATGGAAAGCTGAAAGAAGCTTCCTCTGTTGTTCTTTATCCACGCATTTTAGAAATCTTCCATCCATCCCACATTTGAACAAAGCATTCTCCCACAATACATATTGGGCTGATCTTAACTTAATAGCTCTTCTCTCCTTGGTAGTCAAATGGGAGGGACATTCCCCATAGGTGAGAAAATGTGTGATATCAGCATACCATTCATCAATTGAGCTGAGAAACAGAATGGTAGGAAGATCAACTTCATCCTTAGGTAACTCATGTCCAGCTCCCTCAGTGATGAGTTCACACAAACCTTTCCACGAGACTAGTTTGGTTGGTCTAATGTCAATATCATATTCTTGTACCTTGGCCACCCAGTTTCCTCTCTTGGATCCAAACTCTTGTTGTGTGAGAATAGACTTGATGGTTGTGTCAGGCACAAGTACTATGGAGTGAGAGTTAAGAATATAAAAATGAAACTACTTGACAACTTTAACCACTGCAAAAGCATGTTTCTCCATCATTGTGTATTTCAACTCATGATTTTTAAGAATATAGCTCATAAATGCAATTGGGAGCTCATGATCATTAGAATCTTCCGAGTCAAAACAACAGCTAGGGTGTTATCTATGGCATAACAATAGATAATAAAATCTTTGCTAAAATCTGGACATGCTAGGATAGGAGTTCTAGCAATAGCCTTTTTAATACCTTCAAAAGCTTCTTTCCCATCAAGAGTCCAACCAAACGTTTGTTTTCTTTTCATCATTTGAGAGATGTTCAAAGTTAGTTCTAAAATCAGGGATAAATCTTCTCAGAAAGTTGATCTTACCGAAGAAAGAATGCACTCCCTTCTTGTTGGTTGGAAGAGGAATCTGTTGAATGGCTTGAACTCATTCAGGATCAATCTTTATACCATCTTTAGAGACAACATGCCCTAACAATTTTCCCTCTGTGACACAAAAATAGATTTTTTAGGATTCAAAGAGATCCCATGCTCTCTGCACTTCAAGAGGACTATTTCCAGATGCTGAAAATGATCTGCTCTAGTTTTGGAAAACACAGTTAAGTCATCTAGATATACAACAATACATTTCCCTTTTAAACTTCCAAAGGCCAAGTCCATAGCTCTTTGGAAAGTGGCACTGCATTAATGAGCCCAAAAGGCATCCTCTTGTAGGAAAAAGTACCCCAAGGGGTGGTGAAAGTCGTCTTGTGCTGATCTGCGGTATTGACTTCTACCTGATTGTACCCTGAGAAGCCATCAAGCATGGACAACATTTCAGATCCCGTAACCACTTGCAAGACTTGATCCATCATGGGTAAAGGATAGTTGTCCTTCAAAGAAGCTTGATTCAGATTTTTGAAGTCAACACAGATACGAATCTCACCATTTTTCTTCTGATGGCACAATGTTGGCAATCCATGTTGAATGGTGGATGGGAAAAATGATTTTGGCTTTCAACAACTTTTGTATTTCCTAAAAAATAGTGTCAGCTATTTTAGGATTGTATTGCCTTTGTTTTACCCTGAAAGGTTTAATCCCAGGTTTGAGAGGGATGAAATGTTGCATCTCTTTTGGTTGAAAAGCTTTTAGATCCTCATAGGAATAAGAAAGAACATCTTTATACTTCCTTAAAAGATTAATTACTTTCTTCTTTTCTTCTGGTGTACAACATTTTCCAATGTTCACAAGCTTAGGGTCAACAGAACTCCCAATATTAGTTTTTTCATACTCAGCAGATTGTTGTGATCCAAGTAGAAGCTTTAGACTTCACATACCTGTCATGCTTATCAAACAATTCTTCTAAGCTCACCAGTCCTTTTGGAATCTTGTTACCTTTGAGCCTGATACATCCATCCTGATCCATTTCTTCTTCCTTGACATCCTCTTCATTGGAAGACACACTTTCACGAGGCAAATTGTCACTTCCTTCAAAATACAACTATTCAAAGTTATCCCTGAGCTCTAAGAAAGAAAGAAAATGTTGATCATCATTGAAAACCTTCCAACTACTTGCATTATTAGGTACACTGGGCCTATGGATCATTTCAATGGTAAACTTCTCTTGAGAAAAATCAGGATGAGGTATCAACAACGACCCTGAGACTACTAGTGAATCAGCCCTGGTGTTCTTTTCTCTAGGCACTGCTTCAATGGAGAAGGTGTCAAGAAATTGATAGAGTCCCAAACCTGATTCCTGTAATGCTTCAACCTTCTATTCTTTACCTAAAAAAGGTTTCTGACTTATTTAACAACAAGTTCTGCATCTCCATGAGCTAGAAGATTCTTTACACCTTTTTCTTTCGCCACATTAAGGCCAAGAATGAGAGCTTCATACTCTGCTGTATTATTGGTATTTTCAAATTGTAGTTTGAATGGGAAAGGATGAACCTCTCCTTTAGGAGACACCAATACTACGCCAGCTCCAGAACCAGCCGAGGAACAACTTCCATCAAATTCTAAAATCCAAACCTCATTAGGATCATGAAGTACTCCTTTAGGAAACTGAGTCTCCTCTGAAGACATAATCATATAGTTACCATGCCCCATATCTTCATAAAGTATTTGCACTTTGGGATCATCTATTTTTGTACAATATACTCGGATTGCTTCTCGGGAAACAACTTCTTCATTTTCCCATTAACTGGTATGAGGGCATGTGACCAATCCATTTGAATTTCTCCTCCCACATCTTTACAGAAGTTCCTACTTAACAACATACCATATGAAGGTGGAATGTCTGCTATGAGGATAGTAGCCAAGACCTTTTTCTCAGGTAAAGTAGAAAAAGCTACTTGTGCATCTTTAATCCTTCCAACTAGAGGCACTTCCTTACTTTCCATGGAATAACAAGACCCATAAGTGCATGTGAGAGTTAGGCCCAAAGCATGGGCTACTTTGGTAGGCATTACATTATCTGATGCTCCTGAATCTATGACACAGTTGTTGAGTTTATGGCCTGCTATAAGGAGGGTCACATAGAATGGTTTGATCTTTTCATTAGGTGAGGTGATGACAGCTACTAGATTGGGTTGAGGTGTGGAGGATGGAGTAGGTAAAAGGCCTTTGGTGGAAATTTTGGATTGAGAATTAACAAAGTGAACCATTTTAGCAAAGGCCTTAGGATGGGTCTGATAATACTCAACCTCTGAAATTTGAACCTTGGTCTTTTTAAGATGATCAATGATATCGAAAGATCCAGAGGTGGATGGGCTATCATCACTTGGAACCTTAGGCTTATCAGTTTTAGGGGTTGAAGAAGAAGAAGAAACTTTAGTAGAGGAATTAGGAAAAGTAGAATTGGTAGAACTCACCTTTTGTGTGGACGTAGTGGGGATAGGAGATCCTCTTTTTGCAATCACAGGGATAGTCGTGGGATGCTCTTTGGATCTTTTAGTAGGAGCTGCATCACTTTCTCCCTTTTATTTGTCTACTCTTGAGTCATGACAAGCATATGATTCACTATTCATGTCCGCTACTACTTCATCATAATCATCTTCTTCATCAACGCCTTCAGTAGTAAAGAAATTAACTCGAGATCCCTCAAGTTCTTCCATTTCTTCATCGGCTTCTTCAACAAGTTCTTCACAATCTTCACCAACCTCTTCATCTTCAGGTTCTTCCACTTCACAGGTTGCATTAACAGGAACCTTGATAGGTGGCCCCTCAAGTGCTAGCCTTGTCTGAGAAGCAGGCAAGTGATTTCTAGGTTGAAAATTCCTCCTCGGAACATCTACATAGGGAGCATGCTGAGCCAGTTGTTTCTTGATGGCAATGAGATCATTGGCAAGCTTTTTGCACCAATGGATCAGTATTAGGTCCTAGGAGTGGAAGAGGAAGAAGAAGAAGATCTAGATTTAGTAGGGTCTCTTTTTAGCTTTCTAGACATAATCAAATCATCTTCGACACTAACAACAAGAGTTTGATCCTCACCAATGTAGCAAGATTGGCTCTCCTTAATGCATAACTAACTTCAGGAAATTGGGCATTCAGGAAGAAGCATTTTTGAATTTGATCTATAGGTTGAGTGTCTGGTGGGATTTTGTTAATCAACTTGTTAAATCTAGCCACAAATTCTCTCATGGGTTCTTGTGAATCTTTCTTTATTTGAGAAATCTGGGCCAACAAAGCATGTACATCCTCTGCAGGCTTGAAATGGTTCTCAAATCTTGTTCTCATTGTGTTCCAGCTGGTAATGGCTCTCTAATGGAAGGTGATAGAACCAATCTACCACATTATCTTGTAAAGTCTCCACAAAAAGCCTCACTGAGACATCTTCATGCTCAACTCGAGAACTCCACATGCAACTATGAAGGCTATAATGTGTTCATCAGGATGCACTTTTCCATCACCTCTGAACTTGGGGAAGTTCTTTTCTATTACCTCTGGGTAACTCATGCAAAGGCTGAGGAAGGGCAAGAGGCCCAACCCGATGGCCCCAGGGAAATGGTGTTGCCATCCTTGGAAAGATGGTTTGAAAAGGAACCAAAACACCAGTGAGGATCAGAGCAATGGAGATTAGGGCTGAGTTTCTCTAAAGGAATAACACCTATAGGGGTTCTATCTTCAATAGGAGGAGTGCTTGCTGAATGAGAGCTCTTCTATTTCTTCCTGTTGAAGGGAAAGGAAAACCTTGTTGTTCCAAAAGTTGAAACTGAGAATCTTCAATACCAAGGGCCCTCCTCCTTGAGTAAAACATGGAGTCGCAGATCAAAGGATGATCAAGAAATTATTTCAAAGAACTGGAATGTGTTTTAATAAAAATGGATCCCCAGCAGAGTCACCAAAAACTGTTGGTCATCAAAAGGACTTTGTTGAGAGCAACAATCAGGGGACAAGAAGTCCCTCCTCTTTAATGGGAGAGGTTCCCTTATTCAAAAGAAAAACCTATTTACATATATACAATGCGTAGTTTCAATATGGAACTTGGATACCATGAAAGTGTTTTAAAATAAAATGGATCATCAATACAAAAGTACAGAGGAATGAAGTAGGGAAAATGAGTAGAAAGGCATTCTCCAGAACTATAGATAACAAAATAATTCCTTATGCATGCTAGAGTAAGATAGTTTGGAATAGAACCATTTGTATTTGAATCAATACGATGTTATTGCAAAGACACAAAGTTCTAGAAATAACATCCACAAGAATACAAAGCTTCTTGACATAATGTAGACAAATAATTCAACAGTATTCAATGGATAACAAAGAATAACAGGATCAGATGAACAAAGAAAGAAAATCCTTTTGTATTGATTGCTTTGCTACTCTTTTACACTTTCAAGAATAAACCAAGTTCCCCTCAAAATGGTGGAGAGAGACCATTATATAATTTTACAAATTAGTTACACTTGGTAACTACTTCTTTAAACTAAAGTGTTTTAGTTAAAGGGATGCTTAACGCAAAACCCCAACTAATTTACAATAAGTCCAAATTTAGAAGAAGAAGAAAGAGAGAAGTCAGGAGGGGAAGACAAGCGATCATGATTGGGATGGGCCCACTGATTTGAGGATCCATTGTCTAAACCTCTTCAAAGCCTCTACTATGTCCTTGCCACGTGGAACCGATGTGTTGGCAGTAGCTAGGGTCTAAGACCCCAAACATTTCTCCATCTCCTTTTCAAACTCAGTGTGTGTGTGGTACTCTTTATTCGCTTCCTCAATGGTAGACTGGAGGGAGCAGATTTCTTGATCTTCTCCTTGGTGATGGAGTCCTCTTTGAACAAATTTCCTTTGACAAAAGCTCTGAATTGAGCTTTGATTTCCTACAGGGAGAAAGGTACACCTGAGGTCTCATCATGGAGGTGACAGTGGATATCCTTAAAAGTAGATATCACAAGAGTTTTGAAAGCTTCTCCCTTCTGCCAATTATTCCTTAGTTCTCCTAAAGCCTCCTCAAAGCACTGATTTTCCATTCTACGCTGAATACCCATGACTGTGACAAATTATCCTTTACATCATCAAAGACCTTACTTGCCATCAAAATATTTTCATCAGTCTGCCCCATCAGGAAAAGGTCTACTATGCAGCTGCTCCAAAGTTTGAGCTCTTTATCCATGTTTCCAATTGTGGAGGAGAGCTTCTGTTGCAGATTATTTACCTTCTCATTGAGCTTGAAGGCTTCACCAATGAAATTCAACCCTGCAATAAGCATGTCATCCACCATGGCCTCCATAGCCCTCCCATAGATGGAGTACCTGTGTATATCCTTGATGCTCTAGACTTCATCTTGATGAGAATCATAGGTGGTGGGAGTGCAGTCAGTGGGGTAGGGTCAAGAACCTTATCTTTAGATAGTAGTGACTTGATGAAACTAGAAAGTACTTGAGCCTACTCCTCCAGCTGCTCTATAGTCTGTTGCCCCTTCTCTACCCTTCCAATGACCCTGGTGATTGTTTCTTGAAGGTTGTGTATCTCACCTTCAGGGGTAGATTCTCCCATAGAAATCCTTGAGAGTTCCAAATTAGAGGCTTGTAAATCCTGCTCTGGCTTGTCAACCTTGGGTTTGGCTATCTCAAGAAATTGCTGACCTTGGGCATCTATTACTATCCTTGAGGTTGTTCTAGCTTTCTTGGTAGGAGCAGAAGGAGTAGTACCCAACAAGGCTGCCACAACATCAAAATTGGGCCCGAGATCGAGAAGAAGACTTCCTCTTCCTACTATCAACAAAACGGTTGTACCCATGCAAAAGTGGAAGAAGAGGAAGAGGGAGTAGAAAGAGAACCAAGAGTGAGAGAACTCATGGCACAAAGAGTGTTTATTATTATGGCCTCCAATAAGGATGTGAGTGGAGTAGATGAGGCATCTTGGATAGAAGAATCCACATTGCTTGGAGGCTCGGTGCTATGAATCTCTTGCTCCTTATCCATTGTGGTTTCAGAAGCATCTGCAGGATTTGGCATTTCATTATCTTCACTCTCACTGAGAACAATGATGTTCTCTAGCCCAAAAGGTAGCTCTGAATGCTTTGGCAGAGGGTCTTCTTCAACAGCTCCTTTTTGACCTCCTTCACCTTCTTTTGATAGACCTGAGTGGAGGAGGAAGGAGTGGAGGATGCAGGACCTTTACTTGATGAGGCAGGAGGAGTCTATACAGGTACCTCCGAACTAGGTGTTTGTTCCTCCTTCCTCGGGGTCGAGGTGTCTTTGGAAGAGGATTCTCCTACATTCTTCCTCAGCTCACGAGCCTTTCTATCAATCTAGACTTTGGTCCTGACCAGGACAGGGGTGAGGATTTCAGCCAAATCATCTTTCTCTCTCTTAAACCAGTCTAGATCCTCTATAGGAGTGTGCTTGATTATAGTTTCATACTCATATGACAACAGGTCTGTGTTGTCATCCTAGAGTCCTTCAGGAATTTGATACAAGTTAAGCTCTTGAACTAACTATAGAGGAAGCCTACCATAATGCCTCCTTCTAGCTTCAAAATCATCTATGCAGTCAGCCCAATAATCTTCAGTGTCTACCCTATGATGATAGTTGATTCTGATGTTCAACTCAATGAATTTCTTCAAGTCGAAGCAGGTTCTAGGCTTGAAGAAATGGACAGTGATGGGAGCAAGGGCCCTCTCAATGTTTTGAGCATCCAGAGTGGTTTTGCATGTATAGTTTCCCAAAGATATGGGAAAGTGCAACCCAGTGATCTTCTTATCCCTGCAGGTTCTGTGTAATTTTTCCAATTGCCTACATACTTCAATCAGGGCCATCTTATCATTACAAAACATGGGGAGCTTAAGAGGAGTGCTCTCATAACCTACTAGCCTGATGTAAGAGAACCTTCTGAATTGAATGAAGTAGGCTCCATACTTTGCAATCAGGCTCATGGCTTCATCTGAAAACCTCCTTGCGGTGTCACTTTCTAGAAGCCTTACAACATACATGGTGAAGGCATCATTTACCCTCCTGAAATTATGGTTGCTAGTGTCCAGGGTGAACTAAGGGTAGTAAGCATATATAGGATCACCCTTTTGAGCATCAATGTATGTAAAGCCAAACCACTGTCTGGATGCTGCCAGGGTATACATCAGGTAGGAAGTCATGTAGAATTTTTTGTTTGTTGTACATGGGACAACTGCTCTATCAAATTCATACAGATGATTTCTACCCAGTTGATGTTCTAGGTGCCTTCACACACTATGTTGATAAGTGGGCACATCCAGAAGTGGAACTCTTTAGTGGAAGGCAAGCCCATAACTCGAGCTAACAGGATTATGAAGTCTGAGAGCTCCTCATTAAAATCAGACCTAAATAGGGCTTTGGATAGTCGGGATGCCCCCTTTTTAGGGTTCTTCAGCCAAGACTTTACAATTCTAGCTTTGTATTTCTTGTTGTCCTGATCAAAAAGAGCCTGTGCTTGATTTTGGGAGATTACCATGGAATTATCCATCTCTCGGGATTCTTAGGGCAGTGGTAATGGTGGTAGCATCAAGCTTGGCGATGAGCTCCCCATGTACATTTGTCAATTCACATGAACTGGGGTTGAAGTGAGCCCCCAGTGAGTACCGTGTCTACACATTATACTGAGATAGGAAAACCAAAAAAAAATGCCAAGCCGCTATCGTTAATCATTTGTGCCATTGGAGAGGGGTTCGAGTCTCATCAACTGGTCAAATTGCAAAGTCCAGGTGATGAACTTCACTGTCCCCGATATCGGGAATGATAGACTCGAGTGGAGAAACCTTCTCCTGACCTTGGAATTTAATCTTCATGTTAATAGTATTTGGAAAAGCAAATGTACAGCTTGAATCCATGATGAAATTGTAGGGGGAAAATGAGGACATGAGAAAATGGTTTCAATCACAAGGGTATGAGCAAATGTTAATGAGAAGTAGTGTGCAAAAATGCATAGAGGGGTAGTCTATTAAATATCCATTTAGGAGAGAGAGGGCTATAAATGTGCATTAAATTCATACCCACCAACTCAAAAATCAAGCATCGGAAAGAGTGGGAAAAATTAGCCTAGATGGCCTTTGGTACATTTGGGACACACGGGATGTGAAAGCATGATTCAACCGATGTGATGTGGGTGATAGACTGGATGAATTTTGGGGACATGAGGGGAAAAGTACTGGCACAAATGTTTTAGGGACATGGGGAAAAAGTACTTGAAGGATAGTTGGTTGCTTAACAATTTAAGAGAAAGCACTGATCAAGAACAAGAGAGCCGGGTGAACTTGGGATAGTTGGGAAAAAATGTCTGATAGACCCACAAGTCACACAAATGACTCAAAAAATGTAGAATTTACCAAACTTTTCGACTTCTCCCTTTACCAGAACATCAGAAAAAGGTTCCAAATCAAAATTTCAACTTTTTAAATTTTCAAAGGAGGGGAAATTTTGAGAGGAAAAATCTGCAAGCACTCTTCCAAGCTTGAAGAGAAACTTTCCTCCCAATCTCTCAAAAATATGTATATCTAAATAATGGAGAGCACTCCACTATTTATAAGTTCCTAGGTTGAGCCATTACAACTAGGCCTTTAACTAACATTTAACTAAAAATAGTAATGTCATTAATAAAAGGGAACAGGATCCCATAAAAATAGCAAATTTGTTGCAGAGGGTTGACCAAGTCAACCCTACAACTTTGACTATTTCTAGAGCTTGAACCTATCCTTTCATGGCCACTCAGCTTTGGCTTGGTTCACCCTCCTCTCCTTTCTCTACATCTTTTTATTGCCCTTCTTCCCATATGGCCATTCAGTGTCTGTATTTGAAGAAACACTTAACAACACCCTGAGTTTCTTCATCTCCAGGTCCACAGGTGTAGTGATTTACTACATCCGTTGTTTCGATCTCTTTTTGATCTTGGCCGGCAACCTTCAAAGCTTACTTATGACTTTCTTTAGTCTCCCTATGAAGTTTTGACATAGAACTAGTCGATCAATGGAGTCACTATTGAAATTCTTTGTAACATTGTCATCCCGCTTCACTAAATCTTTGAAATTTTCTTTAATCTGGTCCTTAGGAAGAGCATCGATATTCTCATTGAAAAACTTACAAAGTGGGCATTGTCAAACTCTTTAGAGATATCATTGAGGGCATCCGTAATTTCTACCCGCTTATCCTCCAATTTCTTAATTAGATCTTGTAGCACCTGACACCATAATTCCATAGCTTTTTGATATTCAAACAATTTTGAGGCATCATCAATTACCTCTTCTAGCAGAAGTAAATCAAAATCTTATCTTCTAATGTCTTTCCATGTTGCCAAATTTAAATTCAAGTTATTATTATCTTCAGAGAGAGATGCGTCCATCTTACTAATGGTGGATTTTGTAATGTAAATTAGTATAAATCTCAATAGCCTCCTTAATTATAGGATTGGCCTCCTGCAAGATCCTTTCCATCCATCCATTCATTGTTCTCCCTTTCTGGCCTAGCTTCTCAAGCTCATGGTAAGAGATATCATCGATTGTAGATGAAATCATCATGGCCATAGTAGTTGAGATGTTAGTGGATGGAGTGGGCTGAGCTACTCTACGTAGCAATGTAGTAAGTTGTTCGAATTTTGCTTTAAGCTAATCCTTGGTGTCCTTTTCTTTGTTGTATTTCTCCAAAGGGCCCCAAGAGTAGTGTGTACATCCTGCTTGGCTCCTTCATGAGTAGCCTTCCCCAATGAGAACTTCAAGATCCAGTAATCCGATTTGTGATGGTTTCTTTAGTTTTCCCCTCAATAGGGGTAGCCACTTCTATCACGCGCTCTCCTGATGGATTAACCATTAGACTTGATATGGTTCTTGGTCTCTTGGCTGTCTTTTTGGCACAAACTCCAATATACTAAGATATATCACATCTCCTAGAGGAACCTTTTTATTTTTCTTAGGAGTCTATCTAAACAACCACTCTGGTATGGCTAGAGCTGAGGAAGACAAAGTAGAAGATCCGATACCTAAAGTACCAATTAAGGAAAGATCGCTAGAAATGCCAACTAATATCTGAGAAGAGGTGGCAATAATGGAAGGTGTAGGAATGAAAAAGACATAGGAATTGACAAGGTGATGCCGGGGTTGAGATTGAAGAAAATGGGAGTGTCAAAGGTAGTGAGGAGGAAATGGGTGACCCAATATTTTCCCCAGCTTATAAAACTAGAAGTGATGAAAATACCTAGGCCATAGAAGGAGATGGGAAAGAGGAAATGGTGGTAGAAGTGGAGGGAACGATATTTGGAGTGTTAATGGAGGAAGGGGAAGATGGGATGGATCTAGAATGACACTAGGGGAGTCACTTACTTCCACAACCTTAGCGGCCTGATAGTGTAGATGCTATAACCCGGGAGTAGCAAACCTAGAAAGAGATGAGCCACCAACCACAAATGAGATCTTCTTTGGGCTGTGGGAACCATTTGAGTCGATCTCTTACCTTTTGTATGTGTTGCTTGATTTATTGTTCATCTGGACCCTGTATTTGAAGGTTGATTTTCCCTTTTGGTTGAGATTCCCAAAGTGGCCAACCAACTAAAAGTTCTTCTTAGAATGGAGTCCGCCCTTTCTTTGGTATTATTGAATTATTCCACATACCAATGAAGCCATGGCGAGTGGTTGATTGGAAACATCATCATCCATGTATGATGCATCTAGGACCTCATCATTATCTTGTAAGTCCTTTGGCACATAAGCCAACCCAAACTACCATACTTCATCAAGGGTTAATCTTTCATAATCCCTTTGCCACATGATGATTTTTTCTCGACAATGGATCCATATATCTTCTAATTAGGGCATATGAGAAATGGATTTCCCTGTCTCCCCAAACTTACCCCAATAGTTAAAGTTAGTTCATGGATGGAAGGTCCGTAGGGTTACCTCAGCCATTTCAGCATCCACATTTCTTGCCTTATGGATAGTTGGGAAAGAATACCGCCAATTATAACAAGGAATTGAATTCCCACCTTATGATGCTTGTTTTGGATTTTGTGGTAATCCAGCAAGTTGCCAAAGTAATTCGAGATGAACCCACTTTTCAGTGGAGCACCTTGGCAACTTGTTGGGGGTGCCTATGAAACCCAAAATCTGAAGGTATTTGAATGTGGGAAACTAAAGGTAGATTTCTCCCCATTCTCACACCTCTTGGAAAGCCTCATCAGAAATTCATCAATTATATACCTCCTTGTCAAAGTGATAAAGGAAAACAATGAAGAAAGTGTTCTTGATTCTTTGGAAGTGCTTTCTCCCTCGTCTAGAGTAATTTGGAGATACAAGTTGTATATTTGGGATGTGCTTTGCGAACACCCTTGGTGTTCAATCCTGAGAAATCCTCCATGACAACAACTGCATATACTAGGAAATATTTCATGTAGAAGGATTTAGTTTCTGCCACCTTTCCCAACTGGTAATGAATGTTGCTACTAATATGTTCAACCCATCGGATAAACTCATCATTCTTCTTGATTGTTGCTATGTACAAGAACATCCATTCTTGGAATTCCTTTACAGAAGGAAGACCTAAAACTTTTCTCAAGAGTATAATGAGTTTGTTGACCTCCTGAATGAAATTTGATCAATGTATAGTCTTGGGCAACTTGGAAAAATTCTTATTCAGGTAGGACTTCATCATGACCTTCAAGCATACTTCCGATTTTTATCCCAGTGCTCAACTATTGTTTTTGGTGAGATAGTGACGTAATATTGCATGTATAGAATTTTGAACAAGTCTTCAAAGAAATCGGGTCCAGACAGATTACCACCTTATTGTCGCTATCTCTTATCGACATAGAGTCCTCGTCATAGTGGGCTACTATATCTAGGACAAATTTTGGGCATTGACATACGGATGTGGGAAAAGTAGTGGAAAGGAAAGACCACTCTCGAAGATGGTCTGTATCCATGGATTTTTATTTGGGGCCTTTAATATTTCCCAGAACTTAGGAAGATCAATCTACCACGAGATCGAGTGTCTGGATATTTCCTAACTCAAAGGTTAAGCAGGATTGGGGAGAAACTCCAAGAAATGTGTACTTCATATTTTCTTTCCCCTTTGAAGTGGAGGAAGACATCAAAACCTGTGTTTTAGGAGTTTGAATGTTACAAAACACGAAAATGTGAGTAGAGAAAAAAATATGAAAACCTAAACCAAAAAGTCGAAAGGAAACACCGAAAGAAATCTACGAAAAGTTTCGAAGTTAGGGGTCCCGAAAATCTGAAATTCCCAATTCTTTGAAAATCCAAAATATAAATTCTCCGAAAACAAGAAACTAAAATCTCTCAAAACCTAAACCAAAAATATCCAAATTTTTTTCTCGAAGTCAAGAAGTCGAAGAAATCTCTGAAAGCGAGTTCTCTGAAATTTTGAAATCCAAAGACTTTGAAGATTTTTGCTGAAAATTTCCTCGAAATAGTTTCCCGCCTTGTGATCTTTTAAAGGAATTATCTGAAATGAATGGTCTCTAGAGGAACTACAAAAAAGAGGTGTTAAGAAACCAAAGTGGATTTTGAGAAACAGGAGGAAGTATGAGGGACTTAGAAAGATCCCCATACTTGAAAACCTAGAGAAAATTTCCACAACAAAACATGGTGAAAAATAAAGACATTACAAGAAAAATAGAGGGAAAAAAATAAAACCAAATGGGAAAAGGAGGGGGGAAATGACCTAAACCAAAAGGAAATAAAACCAAAAACATACCTTGAAAAGGATGCCAAAAATTATGAGAGTGAAATTTCAGAGTGAATGTGTCAGGTAAAAATGAAAAGTAAAAATCCGTGTTTATATAGAAATCCTGACATTAATGGTAAAAATATGATCCGTATGGAGGTAGGTGAGAATTAATCACGCATAGAACCTCTAAAGTTCTGAAACCCAAAATCCTAAAACCTAAAAATTTGGGATTTCGGACTTCGGAAAAATGTAAAGCAAAAAGATGAATTGGTAACCAAAAGTCAAAACCGAAAACCTGAAAGTCTGAAAATTTGAACTTTCAGAGTTTTAGACTTCGGAAAAAATCAATTGAAAATCCTAAAATGACTTGGAGAACTCTAAAAACCCGAAACCCAAAAGTTTGAATTTTTGGACTTTCATTTTGGATTTTGGAAGTCCGAGTCGATTTAAACAAAATGAGCCAAAAAGTTCCAAATTTTTGAAAACTGAAAGTCCAAATTTTTAGACTTTTGGAGTTTTAGATTTCAGAAAATCTCAAATGCAATTCCAAAATTTAGCTTTAAAAAATCCGAAAGGGAAAAACCTTGAAGTCTGAAAATTGAAAATTTTCAGATCCTTGGCCTTAGCAAAAAACCACCATTGTGCGAGGATTTCCTTAAAAACATAAGTCTGACATACAACCTTCCTCCAGGTAGATTAAATGGTTAACAATTAATATATTGAATTCATAAAAAATCACCTCCTTATTTTACTAAAACTATATTTTAGTGAAAAAATTACATTTCAATTTTAGTGAAAATTCATTTAAAATAGGTCTTAGTTACGGGAAATAATTATTGTAAAAATTTTGATTGGTAGCTTAATATCGAGTGCCATTTTTTGCAAAACTTATATATATTTCATTTCCCAAAGCATTGGACCTATTTCATTGTAAAAATCATTAAGTTATAAAGTATTAGAAGCTGTGGGGGCTTCTTGATATAGTTTCGGGGGTATACTATGTGTTTCTTCTTTTGTTTGACTCTTCTTTCTTTCCACACATTTCATTGTTATCTGTAAAAACTGCACTAATTTCCTTTTTGCAAAATGGATCTAAGCTCAATTAATGCACTTACACCTTTTAACTACCAAGAATGGAAATCAAAAGTCACCATTTTACTTAGGAGTAAAGGGTTGTATCATATCACAATGGGGTTAGAAACTGAGCCTAGTGAAGATGCAAAAAAATTTAAGTGGTTTAATAAGTGTGATGAAACTTTTTAAATCTTATGCCTTTCAGTGTCTCCCAAACTCCTCTTTAACATAGATTCATATAAATATCCCAAAAAAGTGTGGAAATCCTTAGAAACCTTGTTTGGAAAATTTGACACTATGAGGGGTCATGAGCTATAAATATATCTTATTAACTTGAGTCCTAGAAACTTTCATACTTTTGAAAATTTATTTACTAATATTTCCTTACTATTGCAGTAGTTGAAATAATGTGGAAGCAGTAAAAGAAGGATGAACAATTAGCTATTTTTTTTTCTTTCCAAACTAGGTCATGACTCTACCTTTTATGCTACTAAGAGGGCTCTTAGAGCCACATGGTCTATGCCATCTTTAGATGAATTTATTGCTGATTTGACTAAGGAGAAAGAAAAGTTAATACAAATGGGTACCTTGAAGTCCTCCAAACCTCAAGCTCTCATTGCAAGAATGGAAAATAAAAAACCTCATTAGACAAAGAGTATAAATAGAATAACAAGGATCAAGAAAGAAAGAAGGATCAACATTCTTCCACCTCTACATCAAACTCTGAAACTTCCTCTTCTAGTGTTAATTCCAAGAAAGAAAGGATAAAATGTGGGTATTGCAAAGGGAGACATGATGAAAGAATTTTTTGAAGAAACAAATTGACAAACTTTGCAAGTCTTCTTAACAAAAACAAGATAGGTGACCCTGAGTCTTCCAGATAGTATTCATGAACCAATGAATCCACCAATATAAATGGAGAAGGGAAAGAGAAATAATTAGGAAAGGGGAAAAAGGGAGAGCCCTTGTTGCAGTTGTACCACCACCTCCTACATGGGTTATTGATTTTAGTCCTTCACTTCATTATAGCTAAGTGACATGTCTACTATACGATTGGGTCACAATAGTTTTGCACAGGTTTTTAGGGAGGTCCTGTTGAAGTGAATGGAGGAACATTCAATAAATTTCTTATTATTCCCTCATGATTAAATAATCTCTTATGAGTCTACGAGATTACTCACCTTAGGTAGGTAATGCGGGTTGAGTTCAATCCATATTTAGTCTATGTCAAAGAGTTACACAGTGACACTATCATTGTAGTGGGTGTAGTTGATCATCAGACTCAACTATATTCCTTCTCTCACTTTTTCCCTCCTTCAAATTCTTCACTAGATTCACTTGTACTTGATGACACTTCTGAGCTTGAGCACATTTCTGATGAGAACTTCTCTTCTAGCACATATGACTACAATAGTGATGGGGAACCACCTCCACTATCTTTATGTCACCTTCCAATTTTAGAGTAGTTAATTTATTGATCCACATACTTCTGGTCCACCTTAGAAATTTTTAGGGAGAAGGCATGTTGATTTAGTACTCATCGAGACATAAGGCAATATTTTACTCGATTACGAACCCTCTACATTCTTTCTTTTCTTCTACATCGGATACATTAGTCCTTCATGGAACAGTTGGTACTTCTACCTTAGATGAGGACCATAGTTCCTTGGATATGAACCATACCATGGTTGGAGATCCATTAGAAACTTAGTGGCTATCTTTAATCTTCTATGGTTATCCAATCTTCACTACATCTACTTGATCCATATTCACTCCAGAAGGTTTATTTACACGATACCAAATGGATAAAGGTAGTTGTATCTTTGAGTGGGGATTTTTAGTCCTACCTTCTCAAATCTGTATTTATTTTGGGGGTGTTTTTTCTCACTAGGTTTTCTCCTTTTACTCTATATTTTTGAGAAATGCATTATACATGGGTACCTCATCAAACCTTGTTTATGGGACCCACTTTCCTTTTTCACTTCCCACCTAAGATGTGCTTATGGGGGTTGTTGATGCAAGATTTATTTTCCTCACTTTATTTTTATTATCCTACTTGGGATATTCCACCTCACTTGGAGTTTCCTTACACTTATGGGATATTATTTCTTAGGTGTATACTTGAGTACACTATTCAAGGTGTTGGTTACCATGTTACTAGACTATCCTAGGTGTTGGTTACCATTTGACTACAATATTCTAGATGTTGGTTATTACTATTCTAGGTAGAGATTGGAATTATTCTAGGAGGAGGTTATACATTCACCTCATATATGTACATCTCTTGTGTTATTCTATCTATTTTTGATCGTATTGAGTTGGCTCTATTTACGTGTTATTGAAATTATCTCTCTTTTATTTTTCATAATTTTCAATCTTGTATGCTTAATTTTTTATCATGGAATAATTCATGTCTCACATCATTCACCTATGCATTATGCAAACTAATAGATCCATGGTGCTTCTCTAATAGGTTTTAGTGTAGAGAGATTCATGGAGGTTAGGTTTTAGAGATGTTACATGGTGGCATTCATTTTAGTTAATAGAAATCCAATTCTTACCTATATTCCCTTGATGATAGTGGAGAGTATTTTGAAATACAACTTTCCACTCTCATTAAACTTTAAATCATAATACTTTTCATAATTGGGAACAATCACTTCAATGTAGAAATTAGGTGGTGCTTCATTGTGCTTCATAGGTGAAATATTCAAATTAAAAATCATATTTTCATATATTAAAGCTAACACCATGATCCATAGGGATCTAGAAAAACACTACTTCATCAGAACAACTAGGATTATAAGGAAAAATGAGAAGCAGGAGAAAAAGGTTAAGTGACAGAACCTCCACTTTTTACAACGACGGTTGTGTAGCCACCCCGATAGTTATATAACCACCCCTATTTGGTTACTAATGGTTATGTAATTTCCCTCTATTTCCACCAATGGTCTTGTCATGATGTAAAAAAAATAATAATAAATCCATGACAGATCACATGATTTTGAATGTTTGGTTTGTGTCTCTTCCTTATATGTCTCTTCTTATTCTCCTGTGTAAAAGAGGACATAAGGAGCAAGCTATAAATAGAAGAATAGGAATTCATCAATATTGGATGGGAGAAGGGAGCATGAAACCAATAGTGATGGTATTGTTTTTGTAGAAGAAAGGTGTATGAATAAAGAAAACAAGTAGAGAGGGTGGAAGTAACAATGTTGTCTTCCTTGACTTCTTATAATATGTAAATTATTATTTTGGCAATACAATGCTCCTTTTAAATTTGAAACTAAAGTTGAGATTAAAAATTTGTAGGAGAAGTAGATGTATAATTATTAGATAAATGGTTAAAACAATTGTAGGTATATTTTTAGTGTTAATAATATCACCGAGGCACAAATGATCACCTTTGCATGTCTCAAGATGGAAGGACTGCATTGGTTTGGTGGGAAACCCATCTAGCCACTTGTGAAAAGAAGAAACATCCTATTGTAAGTTCTTGGGAGGGTTTTAAAGAATTGTTAAGGGAAAATTTTTATCCTATTGGCCATAAAACTGACAAGATGATTAAATGGCGGTATTTTAGAAAAACCATTAGTCAAAGTGTGCAGGATTACACTACATAATTTACGAGGCAAGACATGTTGCTTAATATATACTTGGAGGATGAGGATCTTTTCACTAAGTATTTGGGAGGAATTCACACTCACAAAAGGTCATCTTCACATAGCCCAAGGATCTCAATGAAGAATGTGTTAAATCATACTACATTGATGTTGAGAAAAATTGAGGAGAAGCGAAGTCAAGGAAATAAATTCAAAAATCATTCAAAGAAGTATTAGGGATAAAAAAGTAACAAGGGTAAATGGGAAGGTAAAAATACTACTACCACCTTGAATACTTGTAAAGATCATAATAATTTTTGTAAGAATTGTGATATCAATGGTCATAGTGACACTACATGTTGCAAGTTGCATCTAGAATTGCATCCAAAGAACAAAACCAAGGACTCTAAGAAGTCGATGAAAATTGTAAAGACAGGTGGGAAGGTAGAGATAGAGGATGATTCTGATGTAGACAAGCGGATAGGATGCAATGCCACCATTATGGAATCCAATAACAAGAGGAAGAAATGAGTAATTTATTTCAAATCAAAATCCATATTTTTTTATTATTGCTAAATACTTTTGAAGGGACTATACCCTATTTACATAGATAGCCTAAAATCCAGATAAACATTAAGAGGTTCCACAAAAAAGGATCAACATCCAGAATAGGCATTAAAGCCAACAATAACTGAATAAGAGTTACTAAAGAAAAGCAAACAAGAGTGTGCACTACAACAAAGCAGCCAAAAAACAACAAAAAACAGCAAAAAGTATGATGAAAAGCAGCATCTGCAACAAAGAGCTCCTTTACTTATTGGCATCTCTATTAATTTTGGACTTAATAGATTACAGCGAGGTGAAAAGAGCCACTGTTGTCATGTGTGTGGGGTCCTTAGCATCCAAATTTTCTATGGTTTGAATAATTTCCTTGTCTGTTCCCCAAAGAGTGTCCGAGATCTCACTAAGCACATAAACGCTACGAACATGTTGTTCAAGGAAATCACTTATTGCATTAAAAATTTCCATGTTGTGATCATGGCGATCCTTTTCTCTCCCTAGATGATTGTCCAAGGAGTTTATCTTTTTTTAGATGTCCTTGAATTGCTTATTGCAAAGGCGTATCCTTATCCATTTTCCTTTTGCATTTTTGATTGGCCAAATGCGCACTTCTTCTTTCAGTTGCATCATTTCATTTTCCAAAGCTTCTAGCCTTTGGGAAGTACTTTTTCCCTCTTTTTGTAAGGTCTCTTCTTGGCCTACACTACTGATGTGCAATAAGTTTTGGACATCTTCTAAATCCTGATTGCTATAAAGAACTCTGCCTGAAATAGGGGTGTTCAATTTGGGCTTCTTATGGTTCTTTGTTTTAGGCTTGGTCGTGGTGGAAGGGATGGGGGTGGGGGTAGTGGGAAAGAGTGGAATGGTGCTAGGGGATGATGGGAGACTGGGGTATTTGGAAACACAGAGCTTGTGTAGCAAAAGGATAAGGCCTTGATGTAGGGGAATAGCATGGGAATGCTTCTAGAAATCCAAGATGGAGCATTTGAGGGAGTTCAAAAGATAATGTGGGAAGCAGATAATGATTTTCCTGCGGAAATGGTTTAGGAACACTAGGTGTTTAATAGGAACTGTAACATATCTCCCTTCCAAAGAGATATACCAGACCATCATTTAGGTGATTTCATCAAAGGGCAAGGGGATAGAACTTACCCTCAATCCCATAGTAACAAAAACCAGCTCCTCATTATCAGCAGAAAACTTCTTCTCCTCAACATTTTTGTCGATCCTCTTATTGAAGAAACAAAAGCCATCCATCTCCAGGCCTATAGCTTCAGCTATTAGCTCTTCATTAACAATGATTTTATGTCCTCCATACTCCACTTTTCGATCTTTCCAATCCATAGCAAACTGGACCGAAATGCTCTGATCGTGTCCCTGAATTCGATCAATGAAGTTTGTGATTCCACCCTTCTTGAGGAGGTTCCACATCTCCTTGTTTCTCTTCCATTCTGGGTCACTACTTTGGGTTCTAACTAGCACGGGGCTCCTCCCATTTTTTCCTCTCTGAAATTACTACAAATCTTGTCCTCAAAACCCTTGTTTGAACTGTTGTTTGAAATGTAATTATCTTTCTGTCCTGATTTTAAGAGTTCGCACACTTGTTAGGAGTAATGAAAGTTAATGTGGCCGTAGCTTACATGATATTTCCCACAAGTGTGATATTTTATCCCCTCTAAATCCCACTTCAATTTATCATTATCCTTACTCCATACTTGAGTGCCCATAAATATCCGCTTTAATGTTGCTTTGTACCTTCTCAGGGATGTGATTAACATTATCCCAAATAATTAGATTATTATTTATGCCATGATTAGCCAATGCATCAGCAACCTTATTTCCCTCCCGGTATGTATGCTTGATTCAGATATTTTTGAAGGTTTGACAAATGCTTATAGATTCCATGATGAAATCCTTGATATTCCAGCTAGGAGGTGAAGACTGATTTAGATGATTAATGATGTTTAGTGAGTCTCCTTCCAGAATAATATTCTAAATGTTATGTGTCTGAGAAATTCTAAGCCCCATAGAGCAGCCAAGGCTTCAACATAATGGTTAGTTTGTATCCCCATTTTTCCAGCATAGGCAAGCAATCAAACTACCTCTATGGTCTCAAATCACTCCTCCCCGTAGCAATCCTAGGATTACCCTTAGAAGCCCCATCAAAGTTCAGCTTGTGCCAATTGAGATCAGGAGGGTTCCAATGTATCAAAGACCTGTCAATGCTGGAAATGATGCTATTCTGAATATTATCAACTCCAATCTTCTAGTTGGACAAAATATGCTCTTCATTTTCAGGATAATTCTTGTTCTTGGGAGGTTTGAATCTTTCGATGTTCTCTTTGACAACATTAGTAATCTTAACAAAGTTGAGCTTGCAATGCTATTTAATATTTCTAAAAATGATGTCATTTCTATCTTTCCATATCCTCCAAATAATATGGGGCATTACCAGTTTCCAGAGTCTTCTCACAACACAGTGTTTAAAAGGAGGGTTCCATTGGGTCCAAAACTGGATGAAATCCTTGGCACAACCTAGTAAAATTTGAATTTAGAAAAGGAAAAACTCCAGATTTTAGTGGCATACTCACAATGGACTAACAGGTGTCTGATATCCTCATATTATTTTTACAAAGGTGACATCTATTTGGCATTATGAAACCTTTTCTTATCAGGTTGTCATTGGTGAGAATTCTACCTCTGAGAGCAAGCCAAAAGAAAAAATTGATTTTAGGTGTAAGCTCAGCCATCCAAATCCTGCTCAGTTGAACTCACTCTGAACAGTTTCAAAGAAAGAATTATATCCAGATTTAATAGAGTACTCTCCATCAATAGAGTTGTTCTAGAACAATTCATCCTTAACATCCAACTAACTTAAGGGGATAAGATCCAAATGATCTTCCAAAGAGGACATCAAGTGGTTCAGATCATCTATTTCCCCAGCGAGTTTTTCCATTTCTTCTTATTAACATCCTTGTCTATATAATCCATGATTCTAGTACCATAATTTTATTCAAGGTATCTTTGAATGCTCCAAATATGTCAATAAGACTGCATTTAGACCAATTATCCCCCCAAAAATTTATATCTCTATCATTCCCCACTTTCTATTTACTTCCTTGTTTGATGAAATTCCTAATCTAAACTAAATTATTCTAGAAAATGGATCCATAAGGAAGATGCTCTTCCTAAAGAAAAGAAATGGCTGCTTGTTGATTAAGGTATTTATCCTTAATTAGTTCAATCCAGGGTTGTTTCTCCGAGAACATTCTCCATCCCATTTTTGCAATTAGAGACCCATTCATCTTTTTGATGTCTTTTATACCTAGGCCCCAAATTTTTCTGGAGTGCATACTTGGTCCCAAGCTACCAAGTGATATTTGAATTTATCCTCCATTCCCTACCATAAAAAGTTCTTCTGAATCCTCTCAATTTTTTCTGTGAAGACAGAAGGGATATTATAGAGAAACATGATATATATAGGCAAATTCTGAAGAGTGCTTTTTATGAGCAGACACTTACCAGCACTTGACAGAATGGCTCCTTTGCACCCAGCCATTTTCTTTTGGAATCTTTCCAACAGGTCATTCCAGACTTTAGTTGATACTTTTTTAGTACCAAGGGGAGCCCCAAATAAGAGGACTAGGGTAAATGATTTTCTTGATAATGGTTCTAAATATAATTTTATTTCTAATATGGTTGTAAAGAATCCTAGTCTTGGAACTTATGAGAATCCATATGTTTATCCTTTGGTATGGGTGAAGAATGGTGTAGAAATTTAGGTAACAAAAATATGTAAGTTCAAGTTTTGGATCAATTCGTAATATATAGATGTATTATAAGATGATGTAATTCCTTTTGATGTATTTGATTTTTTTGGAGCCCTTAATTATATAAAAGGGATGATATATTCATGAGGAGGGATAATTGATACATATGGATCAAGGATGGAGTCGATTCACGACATCCGAGCACACCAATATAAGCCAAAACTTGTTATGTTAAAGGCTAACAAAGAAAAGAGACTAATTCAGAAAATCATTTATTTTTTTTTTACTTTTATTGAAAGATAAGAAATATGGGGTAAAATTTTCTGATTTTTCTAACCAATGGATGAAGGATTTAGATAGCATTATTCAAATTTTTCAGGAAGTGTTCCAAACTACCAATGGGTTACCTCTAAAAAAAAGTAGAGTGAGAGATTTCGGTGTTTCCAGAGTCCCCTCTACCAAATATTGGGTTGTATAGGAAATCCTTATTAGAGAGTACAAAGGTAAAGAAACAACTCCATGAGCTATTAGACCAAGGGGTGATATGCCCAAACACCTCGCCATGTAGTTTTCCTATTGTGATGGTGCCAAAGAAGGATGGTTCTTAGAGAATGTGCATCGAATACCATGTTTTGAATAAGATTACCATAAATAATAGATATCCACTCCCACACATAGATGATCTCTTGGACTAACTTCAACATGCAAAGTTCTTCACAAATTTGGATCTCAAGTCTGGTTATCACCAAGTCAAGATGAAGGAGGAGGATATATGGAATACTACCTTCAAAACAAAACAGGGTTTGTATGAGTGGTTAGTACTTCCATTTGGTTTATGTAATGCACCTGCTACATTTATGAGATTGATGAATGATGTACTATGGGAGTTCATTGATACATGTTTCATTTTTATATTTTGATGATATTCTCATTTTTAGTGCCACATGGGAGAAACATAATTTTTTTCAACAAGTCTTGTAAGTTCTCAATGAGAAACAACGATTTTGTAACATGAAGAAGTGTGAATTTTACAAACAGAACTTGTCTATCTTGGGCACATGGTTGGAGGAGGAGAGCTACAAGTGGATCCAAAAAGGTGGAAGCCATCATTAATTGGAAAACACAAAAGGGACCCATACATATTTGGTGTTTTGTGGGAGTAGTACAATACATGAGGAAGTTCATTTTGGGCTTCTCCACTATTACAACACCTCTACACACATCGACCATAAAGAGTAAGGTTTTTATTGGGGTAAGGAACAAGATAAGGATTTTGAGTTATTAAAATACAAAATTAGTCATGCTCCAGTACTTTCTCTTCCTAATTTACATAAGATAGATGGCAACGATTATGCTATAGGAGCAATGTTGCTACATGGAGGTAAGCCAATATGTTATCATTTTGAAACTTTCACTTCAGTAGTTAAGGGATATTCAATATATGATAAAGAAATGTATGCACTATTTCAGGCAATAAAGAAATGGAAACACTATTTTTGGGTAAAGAAACTATTGTGCACAATGACCACAAACCTCTCCAATATTTGTAAGCATAATCTAAATTACAGCAGACAAGACACTACAAATGGATGGGGTTCCTTTAACAGTTCCATTTAGTGATCAAATATAAGAAAGGTAACATAAATTTGGTGGTAGAAATGTTATTTAGGCCACCCACACAACAGAAAATATATAGCTTGGCCACTATCTCTCATTTTGATCCCTTTACAAAAGATGCGTATGAAGATGTTTATGCTCAAGACAAATATTTTAGGGTGACATATGAAAAAATTGTAGTCAAAAGGGGCTGAAAGGAAGGGTATTGATGATTTTTATCTCAAATATGGGTTACTCTACCGATGGGATAAGCTTTGTGTTCTGAAAGAAGAAAGGATTTTATTGATGGGGGAAGCAAATACCTCGATAGTATTAAGGAATTTTAGAGTTGGAAAGACCATGGCCCACGTGCAAAGGTATTCATATTGGCCCAATATGCAATATGAAGTATCTAAATTCATAATAGGATGTAAATTTTGTTTTACAAACAATCCTAAAATTAAGAAGGAAGGTTTGTATATGCCTTTCCCCATTCCTACTCGACCCTAGGAGTATATCTCTATGGATTTTGTAGGATGATTACTTGTATCTAAACATAGACATGATTATCTATATGTTGTTGTATATGTATTTAGAAAAATGTGTGTTCTTATGGAATATAAAAAGAAAATAAAAGGACATGAGGCATCTGAACTTTTCTTTGCTAATATATGAGTTAATTTTGGTTTTCCAAAGTCTATTGTTTTTGATAGATATTCTAGGTTCTTAGGGAATTTTCGGACTACTTTGTGGGAGAAGATGGACACTAGGTTATAAATAATCATAGATTTCTATCCCTAAACAAATGAACAAATATAAGTGGTGAATAGGACTTTGGTATAACTAATTAGAGGGTATAATAGAAAATATCCATAGACTTGGGATGAGTCCTTAGCCTACATTCAACATTCCTATAATAGGGAAGTACATTCATCCACTATGTAGTCACCTTTTGAAACATGCTTGGGGTATTTACCTACCAATCCATTACACATTGTGGTTGGAAAACATGAAGAAGAAGAGATACACTATTTTTATGTGACTAGAGCGGTGAAATTCTTTGAGAGGATCTAAAAATACATCTCAAAGTGAAAGAAAAATTAGAGAAGTATCAAGCCAAGTGCAAGGGTAGAAATGATCAACATCATTGAGAGCATAAGCTTCCTTTTGGAGACAAGGTTTGGTTGTACTTTAGAAAGTAAATACTACAAGGTCAAGTTAGGAAACTCAAGCCACTATGATATGGACCCTTCACCATATTGGAGTAGGTTAGAGAAGACATTTTCAAACTTGTCTTGCCACACTTCATGTGGATGTACTCAGTAGTAAATTATGAAATATTTAACCTATATGAGCCATCTATTCTTAATGAAGAATAAAAATGTAAGTTTTTACCTTCCATAGAATATTACGTTATGGATTCATGAGGCGAGTTAGAGGAGGATGTAGTGCTATAACAAAAAGTCGGAGAAACAAGGAGAGGCACACAAGATTCTTCGCAGGTTGGAATCAATGGGAAGACACCGAGGAAATCCTGGTGGTAGTATAAGGAGAAAGTGAGAGAATTATTTCCTCATCTTCTCCCCCAATAATATTTTGTGGGAATAAAATCCTCCTTAGTAGGGGAGGTGTGATCCATAGGGATCCAAAAACACTATTTCATCATAACAACCAAGATCAAAAGGAAAAATGAGAAGAAGGAGAAATTGGTTAAGTGATAGAACCACCACTTTTTCAAAGTGGAAGTTACATAAACGCCCCTTTGTGGTAACCAGTGGTCATGTAACCATCCTCATGTATCCACCAACGGTCTTATCATGATGTAAAATAAAAAAATAAAAAATCCACGAATAGTCATGGATTTTGAACATTTGGGTTGTCTCTTCCTTAGATGTCTCTTCCTATTCTCTAGTGCATGGGAGGACATATGAAGCAAGCTATAAATATAATGAGATGATGTGGAATTCATCAATCTTGGATGGGAGAATTCAGTAAGAAACCACCAGTGTTGGAATTGTTTTTGTAGAAGTAAGGTGTATGAGCAGATAAATCATATAGAGAGAGTGTAAGTAACATTGTTTTATTTATTCAACTACTTTTTATTTTTAAATTATTATTTTGGCCAATGTAAGACTTAGCAAAAAGAGAAATTTCCATTCCCGACTAGTTTTTCCCTTAATTTGGGGGTTTCTAGGATAAAAATTTGGTGTTGTGTGCTTAATTGTTCATTCTTATTGTTGCAAGTAATTTTAAATCATTAGAAGTCATTCACTAATTTTCAAAACTATAATTTTCAAATAAATTGGAATTAGAACAATAGTTGTTTTATTTTGTAAGTTTCCAAAGTAGATGTTTACGGATCACTCCATAACTAAGGGATGCTTTAAGGCCACCGATATTCATATCTAGTAGAATGATGTTCTTGAAAGTCACCAAAATGTTGACAAAAATAACCCCTTGGTTATTTTGGAAACATTCAATTCCATTCTGACTCTGGCATCCAATTTTAGGTTGCACGGAATACTTATTTTATCCTTAGTGCAGCTTAACATGGTTGCAATTCTTCACACACTCTCCTGCATTCTCTCCTTGCCTCTTTCAATTTCACTCAATTTATTATGTGTAAGCTTCACACAATCATATTCCTCCATTACATATATACAAGTATTTCCCCCTTCCCTTTCACATGCACTCCTTGCACAATTTCTTCTTCTACTCTAGATGGTGTAAACCCTTTTACACACACCACCGGGTTTCCTTGCATATTTGCAAGTTCCCAAAATTTATCCTGTGTGCATGTAATTTCATTCTCAAGTTTTGTGTACCCTTTACATGCAATTTTGTACCCTTTCACATTTCCTTTGTGCATCACTCTTGCAATATCCTTGGCATGACTTCTCTTTTCCCTCTTGGCAAGCCTTCTCATGTGCCACCTTCTCCGAGCCTCCATGATTTTCTTTGGTGGAACTCTTGGTCTTTCATGCACCTTTTCATAAATATGTAGATATGTACCCCTTTCCATAATCCCCACATACCCTCTCATGCATGTCGATGGAATTATTTTGCATCCTTACATCTTTTGTAAACTTTCTCTTCTACCTTTCCCTCCCGCACATGCATCACAAGGATTTAATCTCTATCCCAATCCTATTGTGCCACGTTTCCAAATCTCGGGACTTTATAGATAATGTGAATATCATGAGGAAAAAAGAAAAGTGTCAGCTTTATGTTGATCTTGGTAGTGAATGAAAACACAACACATGGCGATGCCAAGCTTACAGTCAACCAGCTAAACCCCACGACCAATAAAATTGCACCATGTGTCTGGCATGTTACTTCAACATTGAAAAACTTAAAATCACAAAAAATTCTACCACAAATCTTAGAATCATGTGCATTTGGTCTTGCTGGAAATCTAATTACTTGGCCTAAATTTTAGGATCTTCAAAATAAGATTTTAGTAATATTTGGTAGGTGAAAATGGGAAAATGTGATTGAAGCCATTAATGCATAGTTATAGTCAACTCAACCACCTGGATTTAATGGGATATTGTCTCATTCCTTCTTCTACAAGAAACCTTATGTGGAGAGGAGGATTTGATAGAGTTACATGTAGATTTATAGGCATTCAATGCTTCTTGTTGGTGGTTATGGATTCAAATTAGATTTTTCCCTCTCTTTTCCCTCCTCTTCTCTCCCATTCTTCTATATATTATAGAATAATGCCCATTTGTAAAGGTTGGACCCTCTTGGAATGCAAGGGCATTATTCATAGTAGTGTATTTTTATTTTGAGTTGTAGGCCTTAGATTTGGGCCACTGCGTGTTGATTCTTTCCTCCTCCCTCCATTATAATGGATTGTGCATTCATTTGAAGCAATAAAAGTTATGTTTTGTGGATATTCTCTTCCCTAACCTATGTTTATTACATATTCTTGCCTTATTTTGCAATATTGGTATGTTGTGCATGTTTTACATCTCTTGTAGGGTTTATTTTCTATTGTGCTCCATGGAAATGAGATATTGAATGTTGTTCTAGATTGTGGCACACATTTTTTCCCTTCCTTTTCTCATTTTCACTCATGTGAGAGTTTTCTCCCCCTTTTTTATAGTGCTATCACCTCCCCTTATTTTAGGATCTCAATTTTATGCATTTACCTCTCTCTGTGTGGTCCCTTACAATGATAGGGTATAGTTATATAGAAACATTTACTTTCTTAGGAGTAGTTTTAGTAATAGACATTAGTAGAGGAAACCGGTCTTCTCAGGAGGTCTATCTCAAGCTCAAGTACCACAACTTGGAGACAGTCCCATGTTGCCTTAAATTCATGGATCATCTTGATTTAGAGGCAGGTGAAATTTTGAGAACCAACAATACATGTTTATTTCATACACACTTCTTTTCCCCTCCCCAAATGGTCTACTAGGCCTACCCCATCTTAAACAAAGTCAAAAATATATGTACGGATCCAAATTGTCAAAATATAAACCAACCCCTTGAAGGAAAACTATTAATAAAATATTACATCAAAATATGGCCATCAAAAATAAAAAAATTGTAGACCACTCCCTTGAAGGATGGATACCCAATATTATAATGGATACAAAAGGCTTCCCGCATCGATCAACCTTCACATCAAAAGTTAAAATAATCAAAATAATCCTAGGAAAAATTACAGCATCAATCAAATTTCCTATCAAATAGAAACTTTTCCGTATTGGTAACTTAGCACGATAAAAATCTAGTTGGGGCATAAGCCTATAAACCATCAAATGAGATCCTATTATCCCTGGAAAAATTACACATGAACCCTTCCCATGTTGTTAAAATATATATAATCTCATTCCATATATCCATGATCCTACATGTGACTAATTAGTGTTAGTTATGTGTTAACATTTGTTACAAGGCCTCAAGTGTATTGTCATACATATTAAATTTACCATCAGATTATATATATACCAAATCTAGATGAAAAAACATCTTACATTTACTCTTGACCATGTTAAAGTGCATTAGAAACATACAAAGATCACTATACTTAAGTCACATCACATCAACATTTAACATCATATCCATACATCCAATTTATCCAAATATCTCAAAATCACATCAAAAGCTCATACATAACATTAAATAAAAATCAATCACATCACATGAAAAATCATAATCACACACACACACACATCATCATCATCATCATTAAAAATGTTTATACAAATGCCTCGAAAGTGTCTAATATATCGAGTTGTATAAAAAATCTGCCAACTATGTGGTAAATTTAAAATCATATAATTTATCATCACCTCCCTTTCCCCCTATAGTCCTCCATCATGTCTTAGATATCTCCAAGGTTGTACAAAAATACCAGTTCTCACCAAGGTTTCCTACCAAGATCACCTATGATCACTTTCTCTATACTCTGTATAGCAAGGTACATCCGGGAGGCACTTTATCATAAGCCACTCATAGTATCACATCTCATCTCCTAAGGAATGATACTACTCTACAATGAAAAAACTTAGAGGTGTCATATTACCTCCACCCTCATTCATCACTCCTCCCACAAGAACTATAACCTTTCACAAAGTTGGCCCTGGTCCCTATCCTCCACCTACCAAGGCCTTTAAATCCATGCATATATCCCCATACTTCATAAGGTATCAATTTACCTAACTCCACATCATCCTCCTCCTTCACCTCTCCCTCCTCTATCTCATCGAGCCACCGAGTATTGGGTCCGCCAATCACTAAAACCCTCAACTACCCTCTACATCATCAATATCTACACCCTCGATCCTTCCCACCTCTACCACCTACTATGCCTCTTCCATCACTGGTGCTAGAAAGTATCTATCTAAATCATATCACTGATAGATAATCGGTTCACTAGGTGCTTGATGTGGTAATCCAAACTACCAGCTCACCCGAGAAACTATATAACCTCAATCATGTCTACTCACTTCCTCTCAATCCACCACACCTATCTCAAACTAGACAACTCCACATATAAACCCAACCATGTAGGAAATATAACATATGGCCTCAAAATAACATCATCTACAGATATCCCAATGAGGAACTCAACATAATAGGCCTCATCGTTCTCTACCATGTCATCTCTCATCTAATCAAATATCCATCTCATAAATCCCACTACACACTCTAACAGTCCCCAACCCTCCAAGGTATACTTGGTGGCCTCACTATAGTAATATGCTCATAGGACCAATAGTGAAGAAGAAACCCCACATCCAAACCAAATCTATGTCTATTAACATAACCCCATAGCTCACGGTATACTTGTACTAGTAAGGTAAACCCCATGCAAAAACAATATTGTTCTCTATGATCTCAGCTACTACAACCGCCAATGTCCAAAAAAACCTACCTCCTCTTGAATATGGAAGTGCATGAAACGAAATGTCCAACATCGACATCATCTAGTTTCTGGCGTATCTCCATCATAGTAACTCTCAATATGAAATCCCCCTGCAAAGTATATTTGATATCTAGGGCACCATCTCCTATAACCACCTCATTGTCTCTAGAAAATCCTCTCGTGTAATAGGTACTACCCACTCCCCTAAATAAACAACATCAAAATATGGTACACATCCTCCAATGTAACCTTCATCTCTATATTATGAAACTATAATTTCCATGTACTCAAGTCCCACCTATCCAATAAGTCCACCATCAACCTGAAATATCTTAGAATCTATTGGTAGTGGTGGAATCCCCTAAACCAACGAATGAAAAATAATACCACTTGTGCTGTCACATCACCTTTTAATGTCCTCTAATATGTCTAGGATCATATCCCAAAGGTATATAGTATCTCTCTCCTGTAAAAAACAAAACAAATAACATCCATTAGTCAATTTTTCTAATAAATAAACTAATTGCTTCTAATTAATAATCGAAACAATTTACACATGATTATCGATGAAAATCATCCCAATCAATTAGTGGAAATTGAGTATTAACACCAAAAAAATTCCAAATACATGTAACAATAAATAAAAAACAAAAAAAATAGAAACAAAATTATAAAACCCAAATCTAATTACCCCTCTCCTCACTCGTTGCCACTTCTAACCACTCCCGTGTGCCTCCATCTCTCAAAAACTCAAAATCGATTGCTACGAGCACTAAATCATAATTCAAGAACATGAAAATGATCCATTTGCATGCCCAATTCATCTTATATAATCTCTTTTATAGGATCACTTCCGATTAATGATTGAAAATGATAGTGTCCATAACTGCCAATGATCACTAATGGTCATCCATACAATCACATTTTTACACATTAGGTAATCTAGGAGTTATTTTTCTAGATTATATCAAACAATTATCAGCCTTAATGCCTATTCTATATGAATCAAGTAATTTTACATCATCCATAGAAGCAAAGGAAAATACCTTACAAATTTGGTCTCAAGAGGACTCAAATTTTTTTCCCATGTTTTCTAGAATATGAAATTGAAATCAGCCATAATCTCATTACGGTACCTTGTGATAGTTTCCAACTATTCTAATAAGGACATGTTATCTACTTTCTCCTCAAACTATTAACATAGAGCTATACCAAGTTCATCCTAATTGTGAATGGATGTAAATCTCAAGCTTCTATACCATTGAAGTGTTTTATCTTTTAATGAAGAAGTAAAAATTCTAAGCTGGGCGTCATCTTACGTAACGAGATGAACCAAACACACATTGGAAATATCTTGAATATGGTCAGCTATGGTAGTGTGGTTTTAACTAGTGAAGAAAGGGATAATTTTGAATGTAGACACAGGTATATCATGTTGTGCATTAAGAGCTAAGGGACTACCACCATTAAAGATGAAAAAGGTAAATATTATTTTTTGTTCCATGGTTGGGATGGGTCTAAAAACCCTAGAGAATAGCAAGAAGGGCCTACTAGGAGGGGGTGAAAATATTTCTATTTGGAGTTGGTGATCTCTAAACTTCTCCACCTCTTCTTCTCCTTGGTGGAAACTAAAAATATTCAAAATATTGACTATTTTTTGCACTCTTTCTTATATGAGTTCTTCACATTAAAGTGGGCACTTTAATTATTGAAACTAGTAGATTTTAACTTGAGATTATATATATGTGTTTAGAGAAGCCTCCAAAGGATGAAAATCATTAAGTTACACACCAAAAATTGATAATAATGAAGATTAAGTCCCATCGAGAATGCTAAAATTATTGGAGCTGAAAATTATACCCTTCCCTAAATCAACATGAAAGACCCATGATTTTGTGGACACATGGGATTGTCTCCAAGTTTGGGAATTTTTGCTTGAGATAAACCTCTAGAAAAGGATGAATTCCTATACTAATTCATGTGATCATGTATAATTAACTAAGCTATAAATTGAAACTAATATCTACATAGATTGAAAAGAAAATGCTAATTAAACAATGAAACATCAAGATAAGAGCTTAGATGAAATTCTTCTTCAATGAATAAATGAAATTACATGCTAATCTATTTCCTACTCTCTATGATTGTTAACTTAAACTATGAACCTATGAAGAAAATAAGCAATAAAAATAGATTGTTACATGATCTCAAAGATTGAGAATGGAATCTCACCAAGAATGGATACAAGGCCATTTTGGATCTTCCCTATTACTCAATTTTGAGTGAAAGGATGCAAGATGGAGAAGCTATTTATGAAAATGGAGAATGGATCAAGATCAAAATGCTTATAGTTTTCACTATTCAAAGCATGGTATAATAAGAAATGTAAGAAGGAGGGTTCTTTATATAGCTTTCTTGAAGAGGCAATGCTAGTAAATTAATGAATGTGGGATAAAGGTAAAACAAGATTAGTAATGGATAAGGTTGCTCTATAAAAGGTAATATTGATTTAGAAGAGTTTAATTTGTCATTAGTAAGTCATGGGAGTTGGGAATGTTTTAATTAATCAAAGGTGCTTAATTAATAGGTAGAGGTAAGCTTATAGAATTTAAATTAAAAAATAGTATGATTTGTGGAATGTAAGAGAGGAATTTGATCCAATAAATTGTAATTTATCGATTTAGAGTTGAGAGTAATTAATTAATTATAATTAATTAACCCAAGTAGAAGTGGATATTGATTAATGAAAGGTCGTTAATCAGAATCCTTAATGATAAGAAGGATAATTGATTAATGAAAGGTCATTAATTAATGAATATGAAGAGGAATGTTAGATAATTATCAGAAAAACACTAATTATTATGGAAATGACGAAAGAGGATAATCAAAGTGTAATCTTAGCATAAAAGCCTACGAAAGTGGATTTTAGGTATCTAAATTTTCCTTCTCTAGGGTGGCGTAAGTGACGTCACTTAAAAGATAGTAGACAAGTACAAACAAATATAATTATTAAAGAGATAGAAGAAAAAATTAATATAATGAAAGATTCCCCTCGAGTGTCAATGGGGTGATGAAAGAGGGTGATCGACGATTGAAAATATGAAAGAAAAATATAAGAAGTAGAAGAATTGATCCCTATTACTCCAAGTTAATTTTCAACAAAAGTGTTGATAGAAGGAGAGTAATATGGATGAAAAATGAAGATGAAAAGAGATGGATATAGATATCATTTTGTTGATGTAAACAACAACTTTATTTCATCATTTTTTTATGATCAACATCGCGGTCCTTATTAAAAAGAATGAACAAAAGTGTAGTATGATATAAAAATCCATATACGAAAAAATGTCCATAGCTAAAAAAACCAATTCCTCGCAACATACAAAATGTAATATAATATGAGAAAGTAAAAGATGACTAACTCCCTGCAACATACATAATGAAATGCAATACAAGAAAGTAAACAAGCTAACCTAACAAAGAAACATAATGCAATGTTTATGTTATCAAGCTTTGATTATGACCTATGCGAATTAACGAAAAGGGTTAAAAGATGGTGCCTCAAGAAAGGATACATTCAAGGGGAATAATGGAGGACACTTGTGTCCTATGAAAAGCAATTGTGCCTTATGAAATAGTACCAAGCAAACTCGTTGTGCCCCATAGTACAACCATAGTAATAACATTATTTTTGTTGATGGAGGTAGATCAAGATGATTTGTGAGTCACACATAAGAATAGGTGAGAACAAAGAAGTGATGTTTTGTAGGATGATTTTTACCATTTTATATTTTTAGAAACATATTTGAATTTTTTTATTTTGAAAGTTTTCTGAAACTATGTACAGAAAGACAAAGAAGCGTGGATTCCCCAACGATAGATGGGATGTATAAGGCACAATGCCACGTGTATGCAAAAGCAAGTGAAGATGTGAAAATTCCCCAAAAATTAGGTGGGAGTATTCAAAGGAAAAATATTCACATGCTAAAGGGGGATCAAGGAAAATATAAAATAGGTTCAATCATGAGGGAGCAAGGATGCCCCTAGCGTAAGATGGCCAAGAAACACATGAGAGAAAGGAAGTAGAAACTTATCTTATTAAAAGGGGAAAAAAGTGCTTGCAGAAACATGGAAAAGAGGACATCCTATACACATGGATGTTCTAAATGGTTTTCGAAGAATAAATGATGATATGAAAATATTTAGAAGGTGGTTAATGAAAAAATGACTAGCCCAAGGCACAAATAATGAGATGAGACATGCACTAAAGCATGAGTTTGAATAAGGTCCAAAAATAAACACTTGGTAACATACTAATCCTATTTACTCATCAAGATCCTATGTGTATATGTGGAAATGAATTACATCTTGAAGGAAAGATTTGATAGATAGAAAGTGTAGACACTTGACAATGTGTAGGAATGATTTAGTTTGAAAGGTGATTTGTGAATGGATTGTGGAAGGAGATCCGTACATTTCCCCGCTACCATCCAAGCTTCCATATCCTTGATGGAGATGCATTTGATTCTAATCACAACATTTCTCTACTATCAGTTAGGTGTCCATATCCCTGGTAGAGATTATTGGAAATATCCCAAGAGAGAGTTACATATCAATTTGATTTTTATTTTAGATTTTTCTTTTTGATTGATTGATTTTGATTCTTTTTCTTTCTGAAAACTTATTTCATCTCTCTTCTTTAACAAGAGGTTAAGAACCACTGATGGCTTCATGGAAGGATGTTGAAGTGATTGTGATGACGACATTGGATAGTGTCAACAAATATATCTAAAATTTATTTGCAACAAGTTTATTAAATGTGAATTGTGATAGGATCTCTAAGAGGTTAGTCATTCTTTAATTTACCAAGGTGATAAAAGACCAGTATCAAATAGATACCATAGAGATAAATTCCACAAAATGTGTATGAAATAAGCCAACCAAAATATCATCGAAGGAATGAAAATGGTGAATGACTTTGCAGAGGAATATGAAAGAAAGGGAAGAAAGAACATCTATATGTATACAATGTCTAATTGCAATGTTTGATCTTTGTGCGTTGAATTTTAATGTTTTTCTCTTTTTTATATTTTTGATTTTTTTAAAAATAATTTTTCAGTATTTTGGAGATTGGGACCAACCATGTTACTCTACATGATAGGATCTAACAATGATGTTCGGGATTTCCTTTATAAGAGAGACTAAGCATATACTCGATCTTGATGATCATGGTGAGTTCACACTCAACAAATGACAATGATTTGTTTTGAAAAATGGGTTTCGTATGTGGGATCTTGAGTTTCGTATCCATAGGTTTTGAACTTTACGCATGTTATCACCTCCTAAGAGTTGTGAATTTTCCTCTCTAATTTTAAAATTTTTAGGTTAGGTGACTATTAAATGCCCTTGTAAAGGTCCCCTATGAAAGAGCTCTTTTGAAAAAGTTATTCATTTTAGAAAATTTTTAGTTTTGAGGATTTTTCTTCATTTTTCACACATTTTAGGTTTTTTTATCCCTCATGTCCCAAGTTTCTCTAGCCCATTAGTTCCCAATTTTATGCTTTTTCCGATTAGTCTTATTTTTCCTTTTCTATCGGTCTTTTCAGATTTTTGAATATATGGCATCTTGACATCCCAAGGGTGGTCTGTGTCAAATATTTTTGACTTATTTGATTTTAGTGTGTCATGGTGTTTCAGAATTTCATGTCGCGTGTTTCGAGTGCTTTCGGTCTCCATTTCCCCGCAAGTCCACTTTTTACGATTTTCACTTATTGTGGATTTTTTGGGTCTATGCATCCTAGATGTCCTGATGTCCCTTGGGATAGTTGTGCAATATTTTTCCGTCTTTACTGAAAATTGGCTATTTCGGCTCCGCACGTCCCAAATGTCCCAATATCCCTTAGGATAATTGTGCACATTAGTTCCACCTTTTTCGATTCTCATTATTTTAGGTCAGCATAGGGTATTTATTGCTTCATTTATTTCCATCTCGCTGACCTACTTGAGTTTAAATGTGCATAAATAGTCGGGTAATTGGTCATTTTTACCATCTCACTTATATTTTCCAAAGACCATTTAGTTTCTCCCTCTCCACTATTTATAGCCGTGGTCGAGTCCTGTTCCATTGTTTTCAAATCTACAGGTGCAAGAGAAGTTGTGAATCATTGAGGTATTGATCGAGGAACTAAGGAAATTTATCTCACATAGATCTTCTACTCTTGTCATAAAATGAAGATTAGTTTCAAAGGACAAGATCACATCTTTACCTTAGAGATGGTTATATTAAATATTGGGGATAATGAAGCTCAACACCTCGATTTGGAAAATTTTTGGGCATGTATTAATTTTCAAAACCCTTCTCCCATTTCCTAACTAGTCAAGGATAGTGGAATTACAGAGGCAGGAGGTTTCCCCATTTCAGTCCAATGTGCCGACACAATACTAGCTTGTAGTTCCAATTTTAACCCAGAAACAAAGGAAATTGTTGATCCTCAAGGTCAGGTGGTGGATCAACTCAATGAAGATTACATTCACACTTATTTTATAATACCCACAATTGAGGGCTCAAATATTCTTACTAAGGATCAGGTACAACTTCTTTTTATCAAGATAGTGAATGGTATAAGAGCAGAGTGGCCAAGTCTTGGTTTAAGAACCCAAAGAAAGGAGCCTCAAGGCTACCCAAGACAATGTTCATAGTTTATTTACATGAAGAATTGTCAGATGTCATTACTCTCCTTTCCAGATTATGGGAATGCCCTCCACCAATGAGTTTCATTACTAGATGTGCCCCTATATCAATATTATATGTGAGGGTAAGAAAAGCTTGAACTGGGCAAGAATAATTTTTGATAGCCTGATTGAGCAATTGGCAGGTGTTTAGAGGACTCAAACCTTCTACATGACCTCTTATTTGATGTACACCATTTTATCTTACAAAGAATGGTTGGGTTTTTCCCCTATGGAAGACAAGAAAGATGCTCCTATTTATATGTATCATCCACAATTGACTTTGAAGGTCGAAATCATCATTTTAGGAGAGTGAATGATGCATTCACTATGTACATTGTCATATTATTGGAAGGAGATACTGCTAGAAGATTCTTAGATGAGGAAAAACAACTGATCAATGTCTATGGAATATTTTTCACTCAATTTAGGAAATTTTCATATATACAATTGGTCGATTTGAAGGACAACCCCTAAAACTCCCTATGTACTATAGTGATAAGATGGATTTGGTGGAGATATGCAGACAATTTGGATAAATTGCATAGAACTTGCAGGGATAAGAAGATTGCAAGTATTCAGTTCCTAATCACATTGGGTAACTACACTTGTAAGACTGCCTTGGATGCTCAAAACATTGATAGAACCATTGCTCCTCTTACCCTTCACTATTATAAGCCTAGAAATTTCTTTGATATTAAGGAGTTCATTTCCACTAATTTAGAATGGGTTATCAACATCTTTTTGATATTGAAGACTATTGGGCTGATTATTCTAATGATTATGAAGCCCGAAGAAGGTACTATGGAAGATTGTCTTTGCAAAAAATCATGGATTTTTGTATATATGATGTTCCTAAAGGATTGGAGGATGATGATGAGGATCTATAGTCCCTTGAATATGAAATATCAATAAAAAACACTCCTATTGAAACCATTGATTAGTTTGTTAAGGAGAGAGATGATTTAAAGGAGCTCATCAATCTGTTTTAGTAAGAACTAGACTTTGGTTTGATAGAAAGATAAAGATGATCAGGGCAAGAAAATATAGATATACTTCTCAAGATACTTCTACCCCTCAGAATGAAATACCTTTATCATCTCCTGAGACACATGAATAATTGATTCCTTCTCCTCCAAAATCTTCAACTTTGGTGTACACAAAAAGGGAAAGGCTAAGAAGGATGATAAGGTAGTTGAGGTTATTTAAGAGAGTGAGAATTATTCCTCTCCTAAGAAAACTAAAAAATACCTGATGAGGGAGAAATTTTGGACCTTGGAGATGATGATAGTGAAGGAAAAGATCAAGAAAATCCTGAGGAGAATATCCTTGAAGAAATTAGTATGAAGGAAGATCAGTCAAAGAAAATAGTTTCAGAATCTATGGAAATATCTACTAAGGAATATCCTGTCACCCAAGCTGAGACCTCCATATTAGAAGTGGATCTTGTGTAAAACTAAGTGTGATGAGTGCATCTACACTTGGGCCCATTGCTCCTTCCACTTCAAGTTCTTCATTTTCCTGGGTACAACCAATGTTAGAAAGCAAGAAAAGGAAGGCCACTTCAAGTGTGGCTGCTCCTAAGTTTGATGTAGTGGCAGCTCTTCTAGGTACTACTCCTCCCCCTCCAATAAAAATGCCAAAGTCACATCAAGATTGGTTTCAGACTCCCAAGGTCGAAATTCATGGAAATTGCAAAACCCAAGCTTGACAAAGATGAAAAAGACCTATCAATGGGTGATCTAGAATTGACAAGAATTTCTCTTGGTGAATCGACACCTGAAAGTGAGGTGCATAATCTGAGGGAGACAATGTCTAAAGTAATTGAAAGAGTTGAAAAAGGGAAGCAGACACAAGAGTAGTTGGAGGAACATAATCAGATTTTGTCAAGTTTCATCAAATCCTTATTGGCAGAAGATAAGGTACTTGACCCAACTCCCCTAGCTTCCATCCCACCTCCTTCCATCCTGTCTAATGATGAGGTTCAAGCCATTAAATAAATTCATAAGCATGCCACTTATGGGAAGGCAATGGAAGCTATGGTTGATGACTTGATAATCATAGGTCTGAATTTCATTGAGGAAGCATTCAAGGCATATGATAAAATTGCTAAGATTCAATTAAAATTCACTACAAAACTCAATGGTTTAGATAGGGAGTTGAAATTGTGGAGTGAGTGCATTTAGGATCTCATATTGATGAGTGAGATGGATGTGCAAATATTTTTTAATAAATAAGATTTTTGATGATGCAAAGTTGAACATGTTCAAGAAGTGGGTTTTTAGTATTGACTGGAAAATAAAGGTTCTTGAAGAATTAATTAGATAGCTCATAAACATGTTACAAAAAGGAAAATATTTTAAAGCTTGTGTCATGTATTCCTTCCTGGATATTCATTTCCAAATCTTCAAAGATATTTCAAATGATAAATTCACTATTCAAGAGATCAAATCTTAGTTCAAGAATTTTGTTAAAGAATATTTGTTCAAGCAAGACACCATATCCAAGGAGAAGATGAAATAAATTTACACACTACATGCTGCTATCACTAGATGCCAATAAAGAATTCTTGGAAAATGTAGAGTTTGGAAAATAAATGGAGAATTGTTTGGGTAGTTGGACTCATGCAACCGCCAATACAATAATTCCCCAAGGAATGGACATAGCTGAAGCATTGAAAAGATTCATAAATCAATTTCTTAAGACAAAGGGGACTTCAAGTGCTTCTACTAGCATCTCAACTTCCTAGTTCATATTTTCCTTTCTTATTTAAAATATCTAATTAAGGTGGCTTTATCTCTTTAGTCATGTGTTATGAAAATAAGAGATAAATTGAGTTTGTAATATTTAATTAGATACTAACTTTTGAAATTAAAAGAAAGGAAATTGAAAAGGCTCTTTGTAACCATTTATTGGGTTATTTAAAGCACTTTTCTTATCATTGTAAGGGATCAAATTTTGATATCTTGGATGTAAAGGAACATTGAACTATTCAATACAGAAGAATTTTCACCCTCTCTCATGCTTTATCTCTTTCTGTTCCTTATCTGATTCATATAAAGCTATGCATATTTAAGAAAGAAATTTGTGTCTTTCAGTTGATAAGTGTATTTGGAACTTTGTGTCTAATACATGCATGTCCTGTGTTTTTATATGCATAGTCTAAATCTTGTTATTTTATCAAGCATTAGTAAGATATTATTATATTATCTATATGTCTGAAAGTGCTCTTCTCTTCAGTTTCTAAATACCAGTTCTTTTATTTTTATTTTCTTCTATATTGAAAACCTTTTGAGGAAGACATCTAAAATATCAAAATATTCACCAAAATGTTGAACAAGTGTTTATATTATAAATAAGGTTTTGATTTTCTATTTTGTGTTCAATAAGGGAGCCTCTCCCATAAAGAGGAGGGACTGTAGTCCCCCGACTATGCTTGTTTTCAAAGGATAAAATTATACAACTAGCACTGTAATACTTGATGGGTACATTGGTATGAATTCTAGAATTGTGTTTGATTATGAATTTTATAGATGTTTGAGTTGTTGGGAGCTTTGGAGATCTTCAAATTTTTTATCTTTTCTTTATAAAGAACTTATATGGGTTTCTTATAAGCTAATGCTTGAATTTTCTGATCCTGAGAAGTGGGAGAAGAACGTGGATATTTAGAATTTATGAGAGGAATGGAAATGGGATTTCGACAATCATTGATAGCATAAGGTGATGGATGAAAAGGATATGGTCCAAGAATTGAATAAGATGGGCTACCGGGAGCTGAGCCATAGAAAGAAGATGGAAGGCTACTTGGATGTGGCCCTAGTATAGAGGAAGAAGGGCTACTAGGAGGCAAACCAAGAATAGAAGATGAGGGCTACCAGAGGTGTCCTTTATATATAAGATAAGGGGATAGTTAGACGTGGACCCATAATAGAAGCTAATGGGCTACCTGGAGGAGACCCATGAGTAGATTATGAAGGGATACTGAGAGGTGGCCCATTTATAGAAAAAAGTGATGGGCTACTTGGTGATGATCTAAAGTACGATTACGATTGAGGAATTTTTATATGTAAAGAAGTATTTGATGATGAGAAGATGGGCCATGGATCAATACTAGACCAGGTAGTTCATCATAGAATGAAGAATGTGAGGATGAAAGAATAAGAGGAGGATCAAGTTGCATGCTCTTAGGCTCTTCCTCTATTTCTTGATAAAAGGAATCAACCTTTTCCCCATAATACATGAACGCATCGAGGTCTAAAGATAATCCTTGCTCATAATTTGTTAGAGGGATATCTTCATGTGCCCCTATAAATTCCATGATCGCTCCTTCATTTTGAAAGAAATCAATTGATATGGGTTGTTGATCGACCATAGGGGTTTGATTGGAAGAAAAAATTCCAACTATTATGGAATACTTAGAATATGGTTGATGATTATTGATAGAATATTATGACTCAAGAGGCGAAGTAGACTTAGGGATATATGTCTTATGAGTAGAAGAAGATGTGGATTTATAATTGGTTGTAATATCTTTCCCTATAAGATGAAGTCGTGGAGGAAGAATAGGAGGATTTCGTATCCAAAATTCTGTAGATTATGATGTAGGAGTCAAATTAGATGATTAAATAGAAGTACTTTGAGTCATACAAATATTCAAAGTAGGAAGGGTTTGTTGAGGTGACTGATAAAAGAGGTCCTGTGAAAAAGGGGAGGACCGTAACTCGGGATTTGAATTGGATGAATGATAAAGGAGTTCCCGAGAAAAAAAGGGGGAGTGAAGAATTGCAGTAGAAGTATGATGAAGGAGGTCCTATGAAGAAGGGTAGGACAGAATGTAACTTAGGAGTTGAATTAGATGAATTTGAATAGTAGTTTGGATCCAAATCATCAGAAGAATAAGAGGAAATATTTGGATTGGAATCCTCAGAACAAGAGGAAATGTTTGGATTAGAATCTAAAGAAGAGTGGGTGGAACCCAAATAACAATTTGGATTAGAAGTTACCAAACCATACCACCGACTATTAGATGAAAGTGGGGAATGAGTTACTGAATGAGTTTTCTAGTGTGAATAACTAAACATGGTTTAGTCATGATCGATGTCTTTTGATGTGAATGCCTAAATTTTAATTCTTTATGGTCATACATATAAGTAACCCCTGTAATAATTAGTCATGGTTGGTGTTCACTAAGTACAAAGTCCTATAACTAGATAGTGTGATTTAACTCCTTCAAATAGAAGGAAGTTTCATGTCAATTTGGGTAGCATAACGACAACCAATTAGCAATTTTGGAAACAGATAGGGGATGCTTGTGTGATTTTCCAAAGGAAACTAATTAAAACATAAATTATGTTGACATAATATTGATAATATAACAAGGTTTGGACAACAAGTTTGGAGGCGTAAATGTCAATGGATTGATCAAAATTTTAGAAACATAAAGGATAAAAAGGAAATATTTCTAATGTTCGATTGATGAAAAATTTTATTGATAGGAAATGCTTTTGCTAAGGTTTGAAATATATGTTAAAAATGACCATGAACTTAGGAAAAGCAAGAAGATCAAGAGGATCAAACACCCAAAGGATTTTCCTAGAAACAAGTCTATAAGGTGGATAAACAAAAGGAACAATCATGCAAGTTTAAAACACAAAGCCTAACTAATGACCAAAGAATAATGAAGAATCAATGGATCAAAGTGATTGTCCTCAATGGATAATTCAAAATGACGAATAATCACACAAGGTTTATTACAGAACCAATCAATCAATGAACTTACTTCCCAAGTTGTTTCCAAATGGTAATTTGACGTTTAAGATGATAAAAAATGTCACTACTTATGTCAAATTCAAAGAAATGAATAAGACGTAAATAATAACAAAAATCTGATATGATCCCCAAAACAAGTATACTAAAAGTGATCGGAATCTAACTAAGACCTATATCTCAAAAAGTGGAAGTTACAGTATGAGCACGCAACAATACCACTATGATATGTTAACCAAACTTTATGGAAAAGTAAAGTATTAATATAAAAATAATATTGATATAATGTGCACAAAGGTAACAACAACACCTTTCAAAATTGAGGTAATGTTTGAAAAAAACTAATGAAAGAGTACACCAAGGAATTGTTAAGGTGTGCATAGTGTAACATTATAATCTAAAGACTTAGGAAATTTTTACAAGAAATAATACGTAAGTATCAAAATTGTGATGATATGATACAAGCAACGTAATAGTTCAAAGGAGAGTCTAGTGAAGAAACAAGCCTAAATATGATGATGATATTGATGTGGGTATCAAGATCAAAATGGCTTCGAATGATATGAGAATATTCCCACACACTTTATACATTTAACAATCCAGTTGCAAACATGGATGAGCATAAATGAACATAAAAGTGGTGACATAATCAATTGGGAATACACGTGTGGTCACTCTTCTTTTGATAAAAAAAGTGTCAAAATAAACTGAATGAGGTAGTACAAGCGAGGATGAAAAATATTAGCCTCACTTCGGCAGAGTTTTGCCTCACCTTAGGGCAAGTGAAAAACTAAGAAAAAGTAATGCTTCACACATTTCATGATGAATATTGGCTCTCAACTCAAATTGGTTTTAAAATGGTCAAAGTTATCTCCTAGTCAAAGATAGATTCCTAGGTGGTTCACTCAACTAGGTTTCAAAATTTATCTAAGAGTGAGCTCGGTTTGCTAAGGTTTCCCAAGGATTATCCTAGATTTACTTTACCCCCTTCAAGTAAAGTGGGAAATGAATGCGTCCAGCATGTACTCTCACTGGGGTCACGATACATATAACTTTGACACTAAATCTAATGTGTGGAGAACTTCCCATTTGTCCATAAGGCTCCCTCTTTCATGGACTACTTTTTGGTTCCTAGGACCACCCCCATTGTTGTAGCTTACGACTTATTCCAAAGGGTTATGTCCTAGTTTTAAGCGGATGGGGTGTACCCTTATACGAATATGCAAAAAAAGTGTTTTGATTGTGATACGTTATTTTATCTTTTAGACTTAATGTGGTTTATTCGTTCATGTTTGGCAACCTGCAACATATGTGTAGTTAGAAAATTTTATTTTGAACTCTTTTACGTGACAAGCATTTTTAGGTCCTATAGTCAAGCGTTCGTAGTTCTCAAAGAAAATCACATTATTTAAAAGAGGATTAAGAGTTTCTCTTGATTTTGAAAATCATCCAAGGATGCAAGATAATGGCATACACAACAAATAATCCAACTAAAAATTAAAGGAAAGTTTTGTAATTAATGAACCATCAAAAATCTTGATAAATGTTCATTCCCTTAAGCCAAAAACAAAATATGAAGTTTCCAACTAACAAAATGTTAAAAATGAAGACTAAAGTTACTTTTCATTCTCAATATCACCCTAAGGTGCAATATAAGATCATACAAAAACTTTATCCCAACTATATATAAATGGAAAACTTAAAATAAAAGGACCACAAAAATGCTTATAAAGGTTCATTCCCTTAAGCAAAATGAATAATCAAATTTCCAAGTTAATCCAAATGTTGAAAGATAGAGATAAAATTTGTTTTTATTCTCAAGATCACAAAATGTGCAAGAGAATAGCATACACAAGATTTGGTATAAATCAAGTAAAGCATGGAAATACAACATTCATCAAAACATTAGAGATGTTAGAAAATGACGAGTTTTACAATAAAGGAAAACCCTAAAATTTATATAAGTATAAATATTGAATTTATGATTACATTGCATAGTTCACTTCAATACCTTTCCAATGCAAAAATACATAGTCATTTTGATTTTGGGAGAAAATGTTATGGCCTCGGAAGATGGGTTACACATGCTCTTATGCTTATGGGTTTGCACTTAACATGTACTAAAAAATGTCAAAAAAACGTCCCTTAATCTGCAAAAAGGTCAAATTATTTCAACCAAGATTCAATTTTTACAACAACCATCACATTATTATATGAATAGAAGACTCAACACTATCAAACATTAACATTCATGATAAAAAACTTAACATTTTTAAGAAATTGACAAAACTAGCATGTAGAATGTTGAAAAAGTAAGCTCTAAAAATGAAAACATGGAGAAATTTTGAAATTTTCTCACCAAGATTCAATTTTGACAGCAACCCACCACATTAATATGTAAATATAAGACTCAACACTATCAAAAACTAACCTACATACTCAAGAATTTAATATTTTCAATAAATTGACAAAACTAACATGTAGAATGTTGTTTAATGAAGATCTAAACATGAAAACATGGAGAAATCTTAACATTTTCCCATCAAGATCCAGTTTTGATAGCACTTTTCCTCCTTTATACCTAAAATGAAGACTCAACACATGAAAACTCAACAAAACAAGGTAGATCAACATGTGCAAAAGAGGGTTGGTAACCAAAATCGAAACATAACTACAAAAACTTGAAATTAAGTGCAAAGGACAATGGAGTAAGTCCCAATGGGTGTGCCAAATGTGCTCATGTATAATTAAATAAGATATAAATGGAAATTAATATCTACATAGATTCAAAATAAAATGTTAATTAAAAAATGAACCATCAAGATAAGATCTTAAAGGAAATTCTTCTTCAATGCATAAATGAAATTACATACTAATCTATTTCCTACTCTCTATGATTAATAACTTAAACTATAACCTATGAAGAAAATAAGCAATCAAAGTGGATTGTTACTTGATATCAAATATTGAGAATGGAATTTTACCAAGAATGGCTACAAGGCCATTTTGGATCTTCCCATATTCCTCAATTTTGAGTGAAAGGATGCAAGATGGAGAATCTATTTCTAACAATAGAGATTGGGTCAAGATCAAAATGCTTATAGTTTTCACTATTAAAAGCATGGTTCAAGAAGGAAGGTAAGAAATAGGGTTATTTATATAACTTTCTTGAAGAGGCAAGGTTAACAAATTGATGAATGTGGGATAATGGTAAAACAAGATTAGGAATGGATAAGGTTTCTTTATAAAAGGTAATCTTGATTTAGAAGAGTCTAATTTTTCATTAGTAATTCATGGGAGTTGGGGGAGGTTTTAATTAATAAAAGGTGCTTAATTAATAGGTATGTGTAAGCTTATAAAAGATAATTAGAGGAAAATTAGTATGATTTGTGGGATGTAAGAGAGGAATTTTATCCAATAAATGGTAATTTATTGATTTAGAGTTGTGAGTGTAATTAATCAATAATAATTAATTAACCCAAGTAGAAGTGGATATTAATTAACAAAAGGTTGTTAATCAACATCCTTAATGATAGGAAGGCTAATTAATTAATGAAAGGTCATTAATTAATGAATATGAAGAGGAATGTTAGCTAATTAGCGAAAAAACACTAATTATTATGGAAATGACAAGAAAAAGGATATCTAGTGCAATCTTAGTATAAAAATTATGAAATTGGATTTTAGGTGTTTACAATTCCTTATGTTAAATCTACTCATATTTCTAGAAACATAACTATCCAATTCTAATCTAATCATCTAAGGGACTAGGGTTAGAAGGATATACATGAAAGGAAAATCCTAAGGTAACCAAGGTCATATCACCAAGAAAGAGAGGAAAAACACTCTCAATGAGGCAAATATTGGAGGAAATTTTGATGAAGAGGGAAGACATGAGTTTTATAGATCAAAAAAATTTCTTACCTTCCATTTCCATACAAATCACATGATAAATAAACCTTGAAAAGCGCAGAAACATACACAACATACCTTGAATGGATGAAGAGGTGAGAAAATGTAATAGAAAACAAGGTAGGGTAGATAATATCCACAAAACATGAATTTTATTTGCTTATAAGGATGTAAGATCCATTACAATGAATGAAGAAGGCATAAACACATTGCACAAATTTAAATCTAAGGCAGGTAACTCAAAACACTTGTGAAACACTTTGAAATGATGCCTCTTTATTTAGAGATGGCAACACCTTTACAAATTGGCACTATTTTCCATTATATAGAAAAAGAGAGAGAGAGAGGAGGGAAAAGAGAGGGAAATTCATATTTTTTACCTTACCCACCAATAACATGCATTAAATCACTAAAAACAAGCATAAAAACTTGCCAAACATATTACCCATGATATATTTCTTCTTAGAGAAGGTAAGATCCCATAATTAATTAAATATGGTATTTGAGCTATGTGGAACTGTACTTAAATTGTTGATACTATTTTTTTCCTTTTCTTCTAACATAACTCCACCAACCTCTAAATTTCATGATGCAAAAGTGAAGTATATGACAATATTTTATAAGAAGAACAATTTTTCAAGATTTAGAGTTATGGGGACAAATTTATGCCCATGCATATTTCTAGTGTGTGGGAGGAATAGGAAAGAGTTGTTCATGGGTATTGATATGTTGCTTTCATGTTTTGTGTGGTGGGGTGGATAAATCATTTGGGTGGGGAACTCATGGAAGGGGTAGAACGATTCTGTGTGTATTGGTTGCCCGAATTAATCACTTTTTGCTTCTCCTATTTGCCATAGCCTTAGTCAGATGATTGAATATAACTTAGAAAAAAATTAAATTCCCTCTTTTCCTCCAAATCTACCATAAGTGACACCTTGACCCATGATCGACATTCATGGAAAATTAGGGAACACACAAAACAAAGGAACAATTCCATGCATTCCCAAAATGTTTGATTTGGCAAGTTATGCCACAAAGGACCCTAATTTTATATTTTTGGATTTGTATGGAAAATAAGGGATAGGAAAGATAGAAATAACAGTGTACCAAAACTAGTTATACCCCTACTTGATCAATTTATGTTGACCAAGTCCAAGATGGAAATATAAGTTATCAAACTAATCTAGGGGGAATATTTTGGATAATAATTCCTAAATTTCTTCCAACACTTTCAAGACTCCAAAAAATAACCTTTGGATGTTTTATATCTTTCCTTAACTCATCATAAGGATGCATACTAGCTTTAGAAGTACCAAAATTGGCTTTTTTAGGCTTCTAGGAAGACTCATCTTTCACTAAATATTTCTTAATTATTATATAAATTTTGTCACACTTCCTTACATATAGAGGTATGCTTGAAAAACAAATTAGGACCTTCGTTAGGGAAAATATTATGGTACCACTAGAGACAGTTTTGCTAGAAGGAAGTTTCAGTGTGATCGGGAGGCAAAATTTTGCAATGTAGGCTTAGTTGTCATGCTTGAAAGTATCAAATGATTAGCTATTCATTTTTCATGAAAACACTATAAATTTAACATGAAAATATTTCCTATATAAAATTTTCCTATCATGAAATCTTATATAATTATTAGTGATTCTTCCTTCACTTGGGTTCAACCCGTCATTGAGAAAAAAGGGGAAAACTCGCAGCGTGATTTCTCCTAACTATGATGTTGTGTCTAGCTTACTTCAAAGCACCCGTACTCTAATATGAAAAAATCACTTCCTTGATAGTCATGGATTCTTCGGATTCCAATTGGTAGAAATTTCAAATCCCATATCTTACAATAATGAAGGAGAAAAGACTTTGGATGAATATGAACTATGATGATTTTCATTAGGAGAAGTCATACATGAAGGAGATAGTCACACTTTCAAGTAAGTTGCATCAAGGCTCGTTGAAAGGGTTGAAAAATGGAAACAAAATAAAGAAAAATTGAGGATTAGGTTTACATCCTCACTTCATGTATGTAAAATATTTCTTGCCTTGTGACTCTACCTGCTTTAATAGAAATTAAATCTTAGTAAAAAAACTAGTGATCAATAAGATATATCGAAACATCCAACATACAAACACGTAATGAAAAAAATATAAGTAATAAGAGTATAAGAGTGACTTAGTTTATATCTAGTATTCTATACTAAATATGGGATAGAAAAATGGTGGAACATGCTCAATATGGAATTTGAATTCTTTGTCTAGGAGACAATGATATACATGTATAGTGGACAATAGCACTTGGGTATAAAAAGGATCACTCGGGGTGCTAGTGTTTGATATAATAGCTAGTGTCATATCAAATAGTATAGATCTAGTTCTTTTGAGGTCTAATAATGTCACCTTCAATTTATTTTTGTCACATACAATTCATTATAGGGTTTTATTTTCATGATTTTACCTACAAAAAAACCTAAATATATGCACAAGGCTTAAGCATACATTAGTTTAAATAAAATATGTATATTCTTGAGTTAGACTGACTTCTACGATCACCCCAATGTGATTTTCACCAAGAATTGCACTATGTTTCACAATCAATGTAATTCTTGTGTGTTTGTGTCATATAATTGTGTCCTTTAAAGCTAGGTTTCCCTTGTGGAAGTTGCACCAAGACAGTAGGCTACACCTATTTTACCCATAAGATAATGTGTATGATGGAATTAAGAACTTTCCCTTCCTATTTAATGAATAATGCATCCCAAATGAAGTCCTCAAGCGTTCCTTTTTCCCAAGTAGTGGATAGAAGATAGTAGTCCAAATTGCTCCTTAGAATAGTTAGTAAGTTGTGTATATATATGACTCATTTGTTTAAATTTTAACACTTAGTGACACCAAAGGTCAGCCCCAAACATGAAATAAGAATTATAAAAGACCCAAAATCAAGCACCAAGTGATAATTTGAAATATAAGAAATATTGGATGAAAGATCCAGGAAGGGACACTAGCAGCCAGGAACTAATGTCCTTACTAGGTGTTATTGTCCCTATGATAAGAAATATAAAATAGATCACTAAGAGAGACAAGGATCCATATGAAATGGTCATAAATCATATATCCAAAAATTATAAGACAATTTCACAATCAAAATCAATTGAAAACAATAAATGGACTAGAAGACGTGTCACCAATGTCTAATCTTCTCACTTAGAAATCATGCATATAATGGCATACAAGAGGGATAATTTAATAGCAACAAGCTCATAATTTTGTGTCTACAATACCCCATTGACATCCATTCCTTATTCAACTTCAATTTAAGATATTTATCCCAAATATTTCTCTAAATCACATAAGCATAATAACTATGCAAAGGTCTTTAAGACTTGGGTAGTCTTGATTTATAGTGTTAATTTCATTTATGGAGGCTAAAATGCACATGGGTAATTAATTGGGGCCCAAGATACTTCTTTCTCAAATTAAAACTATAAAAATGAAGTTGATTTAAAGATAATTTTGAATCATGATTTGAGAGCAATGGAAGTAATCTGATGAAAATATTCTCATCTACGATAAAAAAAAATTCAATAGATCGCATGATAACCTTTCTTGAACACGGTATAAAAGTGTTGAATTGAGAATTAAATTTCTCAAAGAAATAAAGTTTGATTTATAAATACATATTAATATGGGAGAAACCCTAAATAATAAATCTATGTAGATATGAAATCTCTTTGATGTTTTCTTTTCAAGGAAATTTATTCTAAGCTAAACATAGTGGTAGATGTAAAAGTGAATTGAAAAAATAGTAAATGAAGATTTTTTTACATAGAGGGATCCAATAAAGAAAAAATATATGATCTTTCTAAAATAGATAATGTTGTTAATCAATCATCCTAAATCCTAACAAGTTTTGACAATGGAATTTATAAAATGATTGATGCTAATGGACACCTGGTTAATCAATATATCCAACACAACAATCTCAAGTGAAAGAGAGATCGTAACAAAAGTCATGAATTTTAGATTTTGAGTGTTGAACTACAAGAAATCAATAAATTTAATTCATAGGTTTTCTTCATCTCTAATATATTAATTCATCATCTTCCTCACTCCTTTTATATCTTGTAGTGCCATAAATTTTTTTCTTTTCAAATGGAAGCACACTAAATTTCTAGATTTTATATGTAATGTACAACTAAATATTTCAAGTTTTCAAGTGTATATTGCATAACTATATATTGTGCAGATTTCTAAACAAAACAACACCTTCCAACAAGAGACATTGAAGTAAAAAGTTCATGGTTTCATTTTGATCTCAAATGATAATATTACAAGATTTTAGCAACAATAAAAATAAAAAATTTCTTAGTAAAGACCAAAGTTTACAAGAAGCAATAAGTACAATAATGGTTATTTACAAGAGTGTATAGACTTGACAAGCCACATTTATTTACAAAGTGAAGGCAATGTCCTCCAAAGATGAGGAAGATCAAGATGGCAAGAGGCTCCACTATCTCCAACTTGAGTGTTCTTCCCAAAATGCTGAAATAAGAGGCAAGGCTTGTTTACCACCCAACCAATAGGCATCATCACATGCCTTTCCATGGTTGGAAGCCATGCTAGCCTCCCCCAAGCCCATGGGAGAGAGGAACAAACTTCCACAATGTGCACAAGTATGAAGGGGATAAAGCACACAAGAAAACATAAGACCATTTAACACTTAGACAAACTACAAATGATAAAACAACAACATGAGGATAACAAGGTCAACCTCACAAGGGGGAAGAGAGGAAGTAGGATGCCCAAATCAAAGGTGTCCAACCATAAGAGCACCAAAAAACATGTTTACACAACTCCTTATACCTCCTAATCATTCACCCTCCTTATTCCTCCTTTATGCCATAGTAATCCTTCTTGGGAGGATTTTCAAACCCAAAAGGGTTTCCTCACCAAGAATGGGGAAAGGTTCAAGCCATATGGACCTTTCTCCCACCTCAAACCATATGAGGGGATGAGAAGGGACCTTCATGGCTTGACCAACAACCATGAGGTTTGAGAGGGAAATCCCTCTCTCTTCCCCTACATTCTCCAAAAACCATCAATCCAAATGATGGTGGAGAGAAAACAAAAGAAACAACAAGAACAAGAAACAACTACATTCACTATACACTTCACAATACATCATTTTTCACACATCATTTCATTGATCAAAGCCTAGTTAACAAGATAAGCACAACTAAGAAAGAAAAGGGTTAAGAACCCTACCTCTATAATGCTTTCCAAGACTCTAAGCTTTTCCCTTTGTCCAAGCTCACCTCCAAGCTCCCAAAATTCTCCAAGTGCTCCAAAAAAATGAACCAAGAAGACCCATTCCTTCCACATGAGGAAGAATAAAAAGAGGAACCCAAAAGTTTCCTCACCAATGGGAAAGTGACAAGTGTCACCCCCTCTCCTCTCAAGAGTCAAAGATTCCAAAAACCAAATAAGTAAGAGTAAACTCACCTTTTACCCCTTATCACCCAAAATACCAAAAATAAAATAAAACAAAGTGGAGCAAATTTTAACAATTTCACACAACCCAACCATTTACATGGATGATGACTAAAGAGGGAAAAATGGGAGGAAATATCCCTCCAAACCTTGGAAATAGGCCCCCTACCTATTAGGTAGGATCAAGGGCCCATTTTCATGCTAAGGGAACCCCTAAACTCAAAAGGGGTCCCTAAAAATGCCCAAAATAAACCAATTTCGGGTTTGGCATGCTTGGGCACAAGGGTAGAGGGTGTGGGGTCCACCTAAGGTTCACATGTGGTCCCCAATTCCTTCTACCAACACACACACACTTTCCCAAAACCAACACTTAACTTAAGACAAGATCATTAAACCCCTAAGCTAGTTTACTTAATAAAACACACCCTAAACCTAATTAATTTTACAAAACATAATTACATTACAATAGAGGGGGTTCACCCATGGTTCCCAATTAAATACATCTAATCTAAGGCCTCAAACATTTAGCATGGTTAGGACGTAGCTCGTGGGCCGCTTGTGCACAATTGCGTAGCTGCCCTGAAACCCATGCTCTCTTATACCTATCACCTACACACTCATTGCACATATTAACTGCATCTGTCCAATATAATAAACATCATCTACACATCACAAATTCAATCTAACTTATAATGTCATCACATTATTAAACAATTGATAGTGCAATGCATACAATTATTCACATAGTTTGCCATGAATCACCACCAAATAAAATTGCAACGACATACACATAGGTTAGCATGAAAATTACCATTACTAAATCTAGAACACTATATCATTAATCAAATCAACCATAAGGGACTAACATCTAACCAATAAATCTATCATATAACCCTGTTAGTGTCATCAACATCATAAGAAATATAGTAGTATACAAATCTAGTCCAATTGGTGCTACGCGCCCAAAATGACATAATGTCCATAAGGATAAAATATCATAGTAAAATGTCCAAAGTCTATCAAATTCTCCATCAAAACATGTCTAGGAATAAAGGAACCAACAGCTAACTGGAGCTATGAAAAATGTGGGCACTACATATCTTTTTCCAACTTTTTTTTCCCATTGCATTTTTTTTAAAAGTATTTTCCACAAATTAAAAATTGGTATAACTCCCTTAAGGTAATAAAGGAGAGGAAAAGAAATTTTTTAAAAATAGAAAAGTTACTTAAGATGTACTTATGAGGTAGTTAGGATCCTAACTCTATTTAAGGAGGGAGGTCTCTCACCATAGGGTGTTGGATTTTTAGGAAACATATATACCCAACTATTCATATTTTTATATTTGCTCTTGTTTATGACTATACATCATATTATAGAAAGTAAGATGAAACTTTTACGTTAATTTTGTACCAAGCAATATAAAGAGGAATTATTAAACTTTGTTTCTTTATACTTAATGATATTTATTAAATTTATCTTGGTACTTTATTATCTTGTTATGTGATGTGGCCATAAATAATTTCTTGTCATTAATATTTTGAATGCATAAATAAAGTGAGATATTATTTTGTTTATTGGAAAGTATTCCTCTCTCTCATCTTAACACTACCCTCATACTCTCCTTTTTATTCTCTCTTATATCCTTCCCATTCTAAAATTCTATAAAATATATGTAAAACCCAAACCCAAAGCTTAACTAGTTTGGACACACACACACACACACACACAAAATTCAATCATATTTTTATTTAAATAAATATAACCCCACCTCATAATAGAGGAGGTAATTCATCCCCGTAACTATTATGGAACCCATTTTTCTCCAAGAACAAAATATTCTACCAAAAATATGATATTAGAAGAAAAATGGTCTAGTGTTAATCCAAATGTTTGTAAGTGTGGGAACATAACCTATATGATAGGTAAAAACAAATGGAAATTAAGGTTTAACCTTGTATATTTATTAGTCAATATTGTTAGCGGAGGTAAAATTAAATGAATATTTAATTTAACTTACATAGAGAAGGTGAAGACACATGAAGGAGATGAAAGGTTACATGACTTTATTGCAAATAAATATGAATGAAGGGAGATATTGAAGGTAGAGATGAATTTCCTTTTTATATTTTTTTATTGCTATTATAATGTCTTAGCTAAAGATATCTATTTTCGAGTCTTATTTAACGAATTACTTAGAGTTGTGTTACCTCTATTTTTGGTACTTCTTCCAGTTTGGATTTCATATTGGTTAAATATTCTACTATTCATATTTATCATGTTGCATATTTAATTAAATATATTTAGTGTTTTTAGCATGTCTTAGGCCAGGGGCCTATGCTAAACATAGTGTAGTTTGGAAGAAAAAAATAACATGGGAGAGTGGAAGAGAGAAATTTGATGGAGCATGAAGAATAAGTATGTAATATAATGGATGAAGCAACTTCAGATTAGTGTAGAGTTTTTGAATATAATAGGTAGGAGGCAACTAATAGAAAACATGAATTTATTTGAATCCAAAGATAATATCCTTCCTCTCAAAAGACTACCTTCTACGTAAATTTTTTTTTATTACCGGGATTATATTTTTATCCCTTTTATTTAAGTCTTGGAAAGATAAATGAAAATTGAAGATAGAACTTTTGATTAAAGACTTCAATGTCATGGTGTTGGGGACAAAAATCATGATTACTTATTTTTATGGGGTAAATTTTGTCTTAAATGAATAAAATGTCATCTTTATTTTGGTAGTGAATGTTTCCTTTTCTTGGATAAATTGGTGTGACTTGAGGATGCACATTCTTGTCATTGATTTGAGGGTTACAACATTTTTAATTATCAAGTTCCATCAGAGTGGAATTGTTATGGAAAAAATGTGGAGAAAATTAAGGCTTCTTGTTAGTATTTTATTTGTTTTTATACTTCTTAGGAGCTCCTTCATGTCTTTCCAAGTTCTCTCTTCAGGTTCTCTTCTAACTTCTTAAGCTTGATGAAACTTGGATTCCAAATGAAGTAGGGAGGAATAAGATATCTAAATGGTTGGAATTTTATGAAACATATGGTTAATATACTACACAATAAAGTAACCTCATTCGAGTGTCTCTTTGAATGTTAAAAAATGGTGGTACTTTGAAAAACCAAATTATTCATTTTCTCTTTGACATGGTATTTTATGCAATTTTGCATAGTAGACTACACCATAGAGAGGAATCAGAAGTGAAGTAATTTTATTGAATAAAAATTATTAAATAAATGAAATAGTAGATGTGTAGTGAAAAGGTGGTTGGAATATTGCATTGTAGATTACATAGTCATCATGAGTGCAAAGCGATTCAACATAGTGATTAGATTATAGCTAAAACACTTGAAAAATAGTTGATTACAATTTGAGTACAATAAATAGGATAATTGTTGAAATATGAACTAGTTGGGAGGAATGTTGATGGTTAGAGGTGAAATGTGTATGTATTTTTACAATGATTTCCAAGAATACCATGTATTATGCAATACACTACATAGTAAACCAACATCCCAAGTAGATGTGAAAGGTCCAATGAGGGATAGAAATTATACATGTCGTAGTGTGTAACCATGGTATGACTACACAATAAAAGAACACATATATTGTGGGAGAAACTACACATAAGAATAAGTTCAAAAATGGGAATCTCAATTGTAAGTATATATGAGTAGGATGAATGCATATAGGAACACACAGGATAAATAAGGGCCAACAAGAAAGATGAAGGAGGAAAATGGAATGGGTAGGATGTTGTGAGAGATAACATAAGAGGAAATTATTGTTCATTATATCATGTAATGCCTAGTGCATATTATATCACAGTAAACTCACATTACAAAAAAAAACAATGGTAGACTTGAGGAATGTAGTTGTAATAAAGAATATTTAATGTTATCCCTAGATGATTGAATAACTAGATAGGGTAAATCAATATACATAAGTACAAAGATAGTTGTATGGTATGATAGGAGGTAGAAAAAAGTATGTGGAGGAGCCATAGACCCTAGTAGGAGTAGGAGTAGGTAAATTTCATACAAAAATGTACTAGACGTAACATTTTCTTCTTGTGTTTCAGGACAAGACACCCATTTAAGTCTGGGAAAGTTCTAGAGGGGGTAATACTAAATGAATATTTATTTATTTTCTTGTATATATAAGGTGAAAGGACATTAAGGAGATGATATTTGATAGGATGTTATTGTGAATAAATATGGATGAAGAGAGATATTGAAGGTAGAGATGAGTTTCTGTTTTATATTTTTCTATTTCTCTAGCCTCTTGGATAAAGTAATGTATTTTCACTCTTATTTAATAAATGATTTAGATTTAAGTTTCCTCAATTTTTAGTGTTTAACCTAGTTTGGATTTGTATATTGGTTAAATCTTCGATGTTCACATTTTCCATGTTGTATATTTAATTAAATATATTCATTTTTTTAGCATGAGTTTGGATGAGAGCACTTATATCTCAAACTCACTAATTATAATTAAATACCGTACATATGGTATATAAAGTTGTAGCTTCGTTTTCATTATTGGCTTGGTTTTGGTCTTAGTTTTTGTTTTGATTTTTCTTCTAATTGTTTAATTTCTTACCTTTTAATTTTTTATTAATTTTTTTCTTATTTTTATGACAATATTCTTCTTTATGTCAAAAATTTCCACATTTGTGACAAGTTCCATTGTATTTCACATTGAAATTATGGTTATTCATATTAAAATTAGGGTTGTATTTAAATTTTGATATTAAATTATCTCTAGAGTTAGCTTTTCCATTATTTTTATCACGCCTTATGTTATGGGCCACTCTTGCTAACAATGGTACAATTTGAGTTTATATGAGAGAACGTGGAAGGAGTTTGGAATAAAACTATATTAATGTTTCTACATGAAAGAGAGAACTTTGATGGAGCATGAAGAAAATTTGTGTAATTTAGAGGATGAAGCAACATAAGATCATTGCATATTTTTCACACAATATTTATGAAGGAACTACTAGAAAACATGATACCATTTGAATCCAAGTCTAATATCCTTCCTCTCATAAGACTACACTCCACAAAAAATATTTTAATCATAGAGATCATATTTTATCCCTTTTTAGGCCCTAGAAATAAAAATGAAAATTAAAGATACAACTCCGATTGAATACTCTAATGTCATAGTGTTGGGAATCTAAATCGTACTCATTTATTTGTATAGGGTAACTCTCATATTAAATGAGTATAATGTTGTGTCCATTTTATTATTGGGTGTTTCCTTCACTTGTATGAATTTTTGTGACACGATCTTTCACATTATTGTCAGTGATTTGAGAGTTGTGAAGTTTTTGAATTATCAAGTGTTATTAGAGAGGAATTATTATGGGAAGTATGCATAGATAATTAAGCTTCGAAATAATTTTTTATTTACTCTCATACTTCTAAGGATCTCCCGAAGGTCTTGTTAAAGCTATCTCTTTAGGTTCTCTACTAATTTATTAACTCTAATGAAACTTAGGTTCTAAATCAGGTAGAGAGGAATAAGATATCTAAACCATTGGAATTTTATGCAATGTATGGAACATAGAATATTTAATAGAGTAACCTAGTTTGGATGTCTATTTGAATGTTAAAACATTGGTGGTACTTTGAAAAACTCAATAAATTATTTTCCTTGTGACATAGTATTCTACATAATTACGTACACTAAACCACACCATAGAGAGGAATCCTAAGTGTTATAATTTTATTAAACTTTGGTTACTAAGTAGATGAAACAAAAATGTGTGGTGAAAAATTCATTGGAATATTGTACAATATGGGAGAATGGATAAAAAAAATAAGGGATATGCTAAGATCAAACCCTAGTATATGAAAGGAAGTGCATGCATACATAGGTCAATATGTCAAGATAATTTTTTTACACAATGGGTGTGTCTTTGTGATCACAAGGAGCCAATATAAAACACCCAAAGACACTCCCATTCTTCATCAACATAGATATAGATTAAGCCAAGATAAGAAAATAACATGGTATGATTTCCACAAGTGTACATCCATTTTACATTGAGAGGCAAACACAACCAATTATGAGAGGAATTAAAAATAGAAGAAATGTGTAGCAGAGGATGAATCTCAACCCACATAATAAATGGAACCCAAAATAAGGAGTTAAAAAAGGAAATCTAAAGGTCATTGTGAAAACTACAAAAAGGTAATGACATGAAGAAATACACCTTAGATTACTAGTTTGGTTTTCTAACTTGGATTTTGATAAAATAAAAGTCTCAAGAAACAAAGCTACCAAAGTGGCACTTGAAGATATGGGAATAAAGATGTACCTTCCCAAAGAGAGAGTGTATGTTTCAAATGGAAATCAATACAAAAATTACAAACTATGAACCCAAAAATAAAGTCTAATGAGCTAATGAATCTTCCATACACACTTTGTTCTCTCATGATCAATATAGGTCATGAGGATATCACATAGAATTAAACTTTGAATAACATTATCAAAGAACTCGATGATTCAAGATTTGATCCTAAATTTGAACCACTATAAAAAGGGATTGAAGTGTAACATCTTGATGAGGAAATCCCAATGAAAATGTTTCACGATAAGTTGTGTACACATGAGAAAATTAGATAGGGTAAGGGTGAGGAGGAATGCCTGTGAATAAAGGTGGAAGGTATAATGTGCACGTTACAATTTTCCGATCTAGTGCTAATTGTGAGAACTTCATTTTTTCTACAAGGAACTACCTAAAATTCAAAGAAAGACCACAAGAGGAATATTAAATAATATATGTCAACGGAATTCATAGCATATGCTAGGTCTGAAAATTTTGATACTTAGATGGTTTTGAATCCATTGTTTAATACAATATAATGCAAGAAATAACGTAGGAAAATTAAATCCTACTATAGTTTATATGATTTAGGTACATCACTAAAATACAATAAGAAAATTTAATCTAACAGGTAAGGTTATGATCAGATCTAGAGGTGGGTCGGGAAGCCAAGGTGGATCGGGACATGTTAGGATAAGATTTTGGGTGATTTGGTTTATTTGGGTGAATGTTATGAGGTTGTTGTTATAGGAAGAATTACTAGATACAGAGACCTGATGTCGATCTGGTATGACCGGTGCGGTTGAGAGAAAAGCGATGACGGTTTGGGCTAAGCGGTGTCGGTAGGTTTAGGATGATAGAAACTCAATAAAGTTTGGTTTTGATTATTCTCTGTGATTGCATAGAGAATGGTAGAATGAGAATTAGGTTACCAAAGATGCTTTGATAATTCTCGAGAGATGTCTAGGGTCAGGTATAAAGAGTTGGGAGGTTTTAGGTGGCTAGGTGGAGGGATTAAAAAGGTGGGAGATGATGAGATGTAAAGGAGATTGGGACTCGAAACAAAGATAAAGAAACTCGATATAAATAACCATGGAAAGATGTAGACTCAAATGCACTTACTTGTATATACTGAGACACTGGTGGTTGGATAGAGGTGATGGTTGATATGTGGACTTGGTGATCAGTTATGTATCCATCCTTCCCATAACATTACCATGAATACTTAACCTTCATATCAATGTTGGTGCTAGTTCAGGATGTATGCATGTGCAAGAGTGCTCTAGTGCGTGCTTGCATGTAGATATCTCTTCTATAAAACTCAAATAATTATTCCAATCTCTAGAGAAAGGTTCCCAAAGTGAATATATGGTAACCGATGATGGTTTAGGTTAATTGACGTTAGTTAAGGTGGGATATCCTAGGTTTCCAAAATAGTAGATCTTGGCTATCTTTTGGCTAGTTTTGTATTTGTTGCGGATCCAAAATGGTATTTTCCACGTAAGTGTGCATGTGGTTAGAGGAAGAATAGGCATTTAGTGTTAGGGTTAGACTAAGTCTTAATTAGTTATGGTAAGTAGAGATTGAGTCCTAGTTAAAAGGAAACATGCTAAGAATAGGTCTATGATGAGGTGTCTAGGTGATGTGGTGGGGTGAGGTGTCTAGGTGAGGTGGAAATTAATTTAATTAAGGTATTTATTAATGAATATTGTGAGAATGGGCATTAATTTAATTATAGGTAATTAAATTAATATACATGTGGGGTAAAGGGGAGTGTGACCCAAATTTGGTGTCTACATTTTGCCCCTTTTTGTCACATAGCTTGTATTGGTAAGTGATGTTGACAAAAATAGGAAGTGATTGCCCCATGTGTGGGTGAAGGTGATCCCCCTCAAACCAAGAATTGATGAGGTGTTATACAGAATCGGTGAGTGGTTTGATAAATGTGTAGTTGGTGGAAGTGAAGGTAGGTGGGGAAGGGTATGAGTACTATGGGAAAGGGTGATGGTCAACTTGGGTAATAGGTAATAGGTCGGGGTCAAATTGGGTAATGGGTAATGAAAATCAAATGCACGCACACATATAGATTGCAACACGGTACCAGGTTGAAGATCTTGAAAACTCTACATCGTCCAAGGTCGATAGGTTTATCCAAACAAGGGTGAAGTGTGTCAGGTATCCAAGGTATAGGATATGGTCCGGACACACAACATAGATCAGGTGTGGGAACATTTAGGTATGTTCTAGTACATCAAAGGTTTGGTCTAGATAACCGACACGACAATAGGTAAGGTATGATTGTTAGGATAAAAAAACATAGGTAGTAGCATCACAAGGTATAACAAGTACATAATGTCAATTGTCACACCAAGTAGGTCAAGTCTAGGTAAATAGGTCATGGCACAAGTAAGGCCAAGGTATAGGTAAAATAACAAATCTTGAGACGCAACTAAAGAAATGTAGGGGTAGTTTGGGCTTATAGGTAGGTTTCCATAAGTGTGGGTGAGGTCAAAGGGTATCGGTCAGTGAGGAGGTGAGGTCAAAATGGGAAAAATGGGGTAAAAAGGGTAATAACAGGTGACTGATGTCGGTTAAAACTTAACCAACATTGGTTTGGTATGACCGACATTGGTCATGACTGGTTAGGGTTGATAAAAAGGAAAATTCCACTTTTTATGGAATCATTTTCCATTTTTTAGTATAGAACACGACGAGAGGAGAGGTGGAAAGTTGGAAAGTGATAGAACAAGATGGAGAGATGAGTTAGTGAGCCTCATAGTAGGTGATTGGCATTCGGTAGGTGAGTCCATGAGATCGGGTTGAGTGATTCGATTGGTTGTGAGGAAGCGAGTTGATTTGGTGATGACAAAGGAAGGAGAGGGGTCAGGTGGACCACCAAAGCATGGTGGATTAATGTACCACCACATAGATAACACCGATATGAGGTGGCATCTTATCCGAGCTTCACATTTGTTGTTGAAATAGTGTGTTGAAATTGGGTAAAGTTGAAATATATTTGTGGGTGGGAGTTTAATTTGAATTTGTAAGTAAAATGAATGAAATAGGGAGTAGGAAGTCCAATGGAGTGTAAATATGGGGGATAGAAGGGAGGTAAGGTTTTGGTAGGGTAGGGTGGGTGTTTTTAGGGTGAATGTGTTATTTTTGGAAAGGAGAGTAGGGGTTTACGGATTTTGATGTCGCGAAAATGACCGACGTTGGTCACGTGTTGGCCGATGTCAGTTGGCCTTGGCTGGCATCGGTCAAGTATTGGGTGACTAATTTCAGCTATGATGGACTAATTTCAGTCAATAGTGACTAATGTTGGTTGGATCTCAAGGAAAATAGATTAATAAAAGAAATGGGGTGGGAGGGAATGATAGGAAATTATATGTAAAGGTAGGCTTATTGAGAATAGGTAGGGTAATAGGTACAAATGGTATGAGTTGAGGGGTGTGAAATTGGGATGGGGAAAAAGGGGTAGTCTAGGGAGGAATAAGGGAAGGTGTATGTAGAGAAAAGATGGGAACATAGGTGTTTAGGAGATGGTGGGGGTGGTCACAATCACTCTAGAGGATGTATATAGGATCCTGTGGCTACCTATAGTGGGAGAGAAGGTTTATTATATTTCATCGGGGCATTAAAGAAGTTAATATTGGCGGTGTTTGGAGAGGTGATGGTGGAGATGAGGTACCATAGCGTGAGCTTGAGCTATGGCAACATGTACTCAGCCCATCCACAAGAGACGAGGTTGGTTTTCTGATCATGCAGAAGTGTGTTGCTTTACGTTGCTAGATGTAGAGGGTGGGAGATTCCCATGAGCGCTTATGGGGATTATCCATGACATGATGGAGGATATGACCTATTTTTATTAGGAACTAACATTCTTGGTGTAGTTATACAAAGAGTTGTGGGACTATAGGAGGCTACAGAGCTTTAGTTTGTGTTGCACCTTCCTTATTCATTGTTGGGCATATGAGCACATCGTATGTGTGTGTCTAGTTGGTTTTCAATAGCCTGATGCATTCGATGTGGTCTTGGTCAGTGTTGGTTACAGGCATTGGGTGCCTATTAGGGGAGAGCGCAAGGCTACTAGGGTTGCACATGATGTAGCATATTATAGGTGCATACTAGAGGGGTTGTTAGGGGTTGACATCATTTGGAGGTGATTTGTTGGTTTCCTTCATACAGAAACATGGTCATGGAGTTGGATGAGCTACAACTACTCAAATGGATAGAGGGATGTAAGTCCAGTGAGCACAAGATGATACCCATTGACAGGGTCGACGATAGTTTGGGCTGCCCTAGGATGTGCCTCCACCATTCCCATAGTACATGAGAGATGACATGGAGATGCCTATGCCTCTACCATAGATGATAGTGCCGAAAGGGAAGGAGGAGTAGGTAGTGGACTAGTGGATTGATGACTTTAAGGTTATGGACATATACAGAAGCGGTGGTGAGAAGCAAAGTATGGGAAACACCATCGAGGCTAGGGCAGCCTAACCTAGCCACTATTACATTTCAATGGGACACCTTACATGGGGCATGTGTCCACTTTGCGGACCAGATCATAGTGTTACAGAGGTAGTTGATAGGGTTAGAGGCACAAAGTTGTCAAACTACAGGCTCGGGTGGGGGCCTTACGGTCATAGGTAGCGTAGGGAAAGGTTCCCACATAGGGTTGGGATGGTGATGGAGGGTAGGTAGAATTCTTACGGGAATAGGTAATAGGTTTGTAGTGTCAGTTGGCCACTACATAGGGTAATATTGTGGCCTTACAGGCTGATATCATAGCACAAGTACCCTCACAGGCCTAGGAACAAGGTCACATATTATAGGAAATAGAAGCATTAGGTCTCATAGTACAGGGAGGAGGGTAGAGTTCATAGGGATAGGGGACAAGGCTATCGGTAGCAAGAGAGAGCTCAAAGGTTGATTTGAGACCTATGGTGTCACCACAAATAGTGCCGATGGAAATATTCAATCATTCCCTAAATGAGGCTCATACTACCAGGATCATTTGATGATGGTTTGGATAGATGCACCCTCTTATGCAAATTACAGAGCACAATAGGCCTCGAGTGAGAGGGTGAGATCTCGTACATAGAGTGTAGAGAGTATATGGGGCCGAAATCCTAGAGAGAGGGTCGGGGTGAAGCCACTATTTCACTGAGGCCCGACCCAACTACAAGGCTAGGTGGAGGCTAGATCGAAACCCATGGAGGGTGGAGAGATGCTGGTAGGGCGTCGAGCTGGAGGAGAGGAGGAGATAGATGATACTGATATGGATATCAGGTGGGGTGAGGATTAATCACCCTATATGCTCAATGTATCATTTTTTTTGGTATATATCAAAGCTACGTACAAAGATAACAAGGATGTACATGACATTTTTGTGATTTTGATTATTATACTAGTTTACATGCCAAAGATATTGAGACTATATATGAGAGTTTGTGAGATACTTATTTTGTATCTATGTATATTTGATTGATACACAAACTTTCCTTTATAGATGGTGACATTTATGGCATGGATGTTGTACTTGTGTTTGTAAATTTCCATTGTTATTTGTGTATGTGAGGGAAACTAGGTAATTTAGGCATGATGGAGTTAGGTTGGGTTAGGCATGGTTGAGTTAGGTTGGTTAGGCATGGTGGAGTTAGGTCAATTAGGCATGGTTGAGTTAGGTTGGTTAGGCATGGTGGAGTCAGGTCAGTTAGGCATGGTGGAGTCATGTTTTTGGTTTTGATTTAATTTTCAAGCTATTGGTGAGTATGGAAAAATGAATGATGAGGTATATGTATGTTATGGTGTAAATTTTCAAAATCTTTGATATCATAGAAATGTGAAATGATTTATTGGATGTTTTTATGATGTGATAAAATGGTAAGTATGCATGTGTGGTAAGTTTCCAAGTGTTATAAAAATGGAAATTAATTATGGTACAATTTTAATAGAAAAACATGTTAGAGGAAATGGGTTAGGGTAAAGAGTGGCTAGGTTAAACTCCAAGGGCCGTATGCCCTCGAAGTGTTATGTATATAGCCACGGAGAAAAGGGGCATCAGTCGATGTAGTTCTCCCATAACCTAGGGAAGAATATGCTAAGGTCGAGAGATGGGTTGGTAAGTTTTAGGAATGGTTGAATCTAGGTCATAGGCATTGTTGAGTCTAGGTCATAGGTATGGTTGTGTTTAGGTCATATGCATAGTTGAGTCTAGGTCATAGGCATGGTTGCGTCTATGTCATAGGCATAGTTGAGTCTAGGTCATAGGCATGGTTGAGTCTAGGTCATAGGCATGGTTGAGTTAGGTTGCTTAGGCATGGTTGAGTCTAGGTCATATGCATGGTTGAGTTAGGTTGGTTAGGCATGGTTGAGTTAGGTCGGTGTAGGCATGGTTGAGTTAGGTTGGTCATGTATGGTGGAGCTAGGTAAGTTAGGCATGGTGATGTTGGTAAAAGTGTAATTCTTAACATGTAGGTGTTGATGGTCTAGTCATGTATAGGAGATTCAACAAGTAATGAAGAAGATGAGGGGTATGAAGTGACGAAGGAGCCAACTAATTGATAAAAACCATAATGAGTCTACCATACCATAGATAGGCTTATGAATGTAAGACCCTAAAGGCATTGCATGATCGATTATTCTAAGGGTGAAGAAAGTCACATGATCACAAAATGTCATGTTTGCATCAAGTCCCTTGAGCAGATAGAAAATTAGGGTGAAAAGGAAATGAGGTGAAAATGGGTGGATTAACATAACTTAGTGTACGACAGCTTGTTTACCCGGCAAGGAACCCATGAGCATAAATAGGCAAGTCCATGATGAAAAAGTTATCATTTTTGTCTATTATTTTTGTTTTTGATAGAATTATCGATGTGGGAAGTCTATGTGGGATGAGTATATTATCTCCTTGAGGTCTTTGTGAAGCTAATCAATGGAGGAAGCTTCTGATTATTTTTATTTTGTTTGTGTAAGGATAGTCTCTTTTTCTGATAGACTATGTGTAGTATGACAAGCTTTGTATAGTTGTTTCTCGAGGGAGTAGTCTATTTATGGTGTAGAGATAGAGCGAAGAGATGTCCCTTTTGAGGAAGTCATATTTTTACTAGAATTTTGACTCAAGAAGTTGAATCCCATTTTGCTTTTGGATGTTTAAGTCATGGACAAGATTATAGAGGAAGATTAGGTTCTTGTTTAGAAGACAAAACCATAGCACACAAAGGTTAACTTATGAAAAATATGGTTTCAAGTGATGAATGACCATGGGATTCCATCTTTGAAAAAGATGAAAAGTATCCATGAGAATTATGCCATGAGTAGAGCCATGGTACTCATATTGAAGATAAGGTTGAAAGGTGATGGGTAATCACATGATTCTCATTTAATATTTAATCCTCAAAACAAGAAACATAGAAGTTGAATGGTGCTCAAAGGATGAGCCAGAAATAGACAAAAGGTGATATAAGACTTGACTTAATAATAGAATGGTCAAATATGCAAGGTGTTCAAGGGTTCAGTTAGGTTTACCTTTGAATAAAGACAACTGATAAGCACCTAATCCATACGTATGAGTAACGATATACAATAAAATTCAATTAGGAGAAATTTTTCCTCATTTACTTTTTTCTTCTTTGGTTACATGTTGATTTTTCTTCAGGATGAGGTTACCAACATGGAAGGTTAGTTTTTGGACACATTTATTGTAGGCATGTTTCATATATGTTTTATGTATTTGGAGATGATCAAGATAATTGAGACGATGTTCATCTAACAACTCAAGTTATGCTAAACAGTCCTCGAAAAATTCATCATCATTGAGCATGTCTTGTAGTGAGATGTAGAGAGATGGAATCTAGACTTTGAGAGGAAAGATAACCTCAGTACCATAGACTAGAGAGAAAGGCATGGAAGAAGTCAAAGAGATAATACCAAAGTGTCGTAAGGTGAAGAGAAAGCGAGTTGAATTCCAAAAGTGTCATAAAGCTTTTATAGGGTTTTGTTTTTGAATTGATTTCCGTTATCGGTGATGATGTGATGGTTGATGAATTCACAAATTTTATCAGCTTTGGTATAAATGAGGGGGATAGATTCTACCCATTTAGTGTAGTATTTAATAGCGGTTATAATCCATTGATGGTGTTGTGAAGAATGAGGATTAATCTCTCTAACAAGATCCAAACCCCATTGAGAGAAAGACCAAAGGTCTCGTGTGACCAGTAAGGCATGACTAGGTGTGTGATGAAGATTAGCATGTTGTTGGAATTTCACACAATGATTTACATAGTCATAACAGTCATAGTTTAGGGTTGGCCAATAATATCCTAGGTGAAGAATGTGTTTAGTGACAGCTAAGCCACTAAAGTGACCCCCAATTTCCATCGTGAACTTCCTTGATAGTGTAGGGAATTTTAGAGCTTGTAAGGCATCGTAAGAGAATACCGTCAAAGCCACATTTATAAAGAAGACCACCCATGATGACATAACAAGAGAAACTTTTGAGAAAGCGCGTTGTCTATTATAATTAAGGAAGGGAAGTAGAATGGAAAGGGAAAGGTATTTTGCAAACTACTTATACCAAAGGTCACATGGGTCAGGTGCAACGGTTCTGATGGAGTTGACATCTCAAGATAAATAAGAAGGTGATTGTAACCTTTGTATTGTGACAAAGATTTTGGAGTCGGAAGGAAAAGTGGGTATCTGAGAAGCTAGGAAGGCCATGGTATCCACAAATTTATTAGTAGAATATGGGGTGGTTTGAAGTTCGTAATGGTCAAAGGTAGTCAAAAGTATGTCAACATGATGTTTATACTTTTGGAGTATTTTGTTATGACACTGGTATATACCATTGAATTGGTTTACAACCAGTTGGGAATCACCAAAGATATGTATTGATTTAACATTTAGGGTGATGGTAGTTTGAAGGCCCAATACGAGTGCTTCATATTTAGTGATGTTGTTAGTACAACCAAAATATAGTTTGAAATATAAATGCATAAGTTCACCATAAAGAGGAATGAGGATAACACCTACACGACCTCCACGCTGACATTTAAAATCATCAAAGAATAAGGTCATTTGGTAAGTGGTATCATCCAAGCAGAGGGTAGAAATGGATTCGTCTAGAAAATTGAAGTTACAGGATTTATTTCCGGTGAGATGTGAATCTTCAAGTTGGCCAACGATGGTTTGGCCCTTGATAGATTTTTGGTGGATGAATTATAGGTCAAGGTCTATAAGAAGCATGAGCCAACGTGTAGCATGTTGATGTTGGTAGTATTTTTCGTACATGTAATGTAAGGGATCAATGTTAGTGAGGAAAAAGGTTATGTGGTTAAGTATGCGATGAAAAAGTTTAGTGGTGACAAAAACTAAGGCTAAGAAAAGTTTTTCAATATGGGTGTACCTAGTTTCATAGTCTAAAAGGGTACGACTAATGTAATAAACCACTTTCTCCCTATTTTTATCATCACAATGAGTGACCATGGAACCTAAGGAATGGTCAATAGCATAAATATATAGGTAAAAGTGTTGGTAATCCTTAGGAGGAATGAGCACTTGTGGTTGGAGGAGATATTGTTTTAAGGTGTCAAAGGATTTATGGAAGTCAGCATCCCACTTGAAGGAGAAGTACTTTATGAGGATATGATGAAATGGTTGGCACTAGTCAGAAAGTTGTGAAATAAAATGATGAATAGATTACAACTTACTTTTTAAAATTCTAAGTTGATGGAGATTAGTAGGTGGAGGAATTTTGAGTATAGCCTTTACTTTAGCATGATCGACTTTTATGCCACACAAAGAAATGATGAAACCAAGGAGTTTTCATGAAAGAACTATGAAGACACACTTCTTAGGTTTAAGGAGAACATAATACTTGATGAGGCTATCAAATATGACTTTAAGGAATGTCGGGTGTTAGGCCCGATGTTTGGATTTGGAAAGAAGTTCATCTACGTAATATTCCAATATGCGATGCATTATTTCATGGAAAATATAACTCATGACTCACCGATATGTAGCACCAACATTTTTAAGGCCAAAAGGCATGACTCGATAGTAAAATGTCCCTCAAGGAGTGATGAAGGTAGTTTTATGTTGATCTTTTGGAGTGAGTAATATTTGATTATAACTCGAGGAACCATCCATGAATGAGAGCATCTCATGGCCAGCGGTGATATCAACGAGTTCATCAATTCATGGTAGAGGAAAGTATTCTTTGGGTAAAGCTAAGTTAAGGTCATGAAAATCTATGCAAATGTAGATTCCCCTTGTCACTTTTGTGATAGGAACAATGTTATAAATCCATTGGGGATATTCAATGGGTAGGATGAAGGAAATTGAGAGAAGGTGCTGAAGTTATTCTTTGACAAGAAGGGAAATGTGAGGGTGCATTTTCCTCAGCTTTTGTTTTACGGGTTTGGCATCAAGAATGGTTACGATATTGTGGACCATAATGTTTGGGTCAATACCAAACATATCAACATAGGACCAAGAAAAAGTGTTGCTATGATCCCAAAGGAAATAAGTAAAATCATCTTGTTCAACAACATCTAAAGATTGAATATTTTGTCAAACCAAAATATGAGGTTCAACCACATGAGACATGGGATTAAATCCTCCTCAAAGACAGTGAGGCTGCCTGTTTATTGCTAATCTAAAACACAAGAAATAATATATACAATATTCACACTAATCTAACCATTGGGGTTGGGATGAAATCCCGAAATCCACATTCACACGATTCAAGGATATTGCTTTCGTAAGTGAAATAGGTTAGAAATCATATATGTTGAAAGAAGCACGGTAGAAAAGAAATGGGAGAAACGTATTTTCTTTCGAGTAAACACAGAGCACGAAATAATCATACGAGTTTTAGATCACATATATAGTGTCCGAGATAATTAGAAACACTGAGATTCTATGCAAAGAATAGCTTTAAGATCATGAACATAAGAACACTATCTTAAATAAGATATATTTCACAACACAAAGTCTGCAAAACAATATCAACTTCTATTCTTCAAAATGATTGAAAGAAAACACAAAGTTTTTCTCCTTTCCAATAGCCTCTTAATGCTTCAAAAATTCTCGACCCTTTAGAATGCACAAGCATCCCTTATTTATAACAAAAGAAGCTAGAGATAAAACAGAGATGATCCTAAAGAGTAGCATGTTAACTCGGAGTTTCAGCTTTTGCATGACTCTCACGCAGAGATCAAGTCAAAACATGAATTAAAAATATGATAAAACGGAAATAAGAAAAGACATGTCAATCTAAAAATAGAAATGACATGGGACGTTGGGAATTAATCCGAATCATCATCTTTTGCTTCTTCTTCTTTCTCCTCCTCCAGCTGAGACTGTTTGTTACGAAACTCCTGGAACTTCCGAATAATGCCTTGCATTTCATTCTCATCAGGCGCAGTGGAATGATCATTCCACATTTCGCAGGTTTCATGAACATCACTGGCAGTGCCGGGAAGTTTCTTCAATCCTTTGCTGAGCTTTCTTAAGGCCTCTAAAGTGTGCTCAATCCTTACAAACTGACCAATGACTTCAAGGTCAAATCCGTGTACAGGTTCATGCTGAATAGATTCCTGAACTTGTTTGAAGAGATCATCTGCTGATAGGATACCTGAGTTCCCAACTGACACCTTTGGACAAATCTTTAGCAATTCTTCTTCCAGATCACTTTTCCCATCGATCAATTTATCCCTTGATTCTCTCAACTTGCTGCAGGCTTCGTTGAGAATCTTTACTCTGAACTTGATGGCCTTGATCAGCTGAAAGTGTTTATCTGTATGTGGAAGAACGCCTTCTTCTACCAAGAGATGTGCTGGTATTTGCTTTAGCACTTGGAGAGCTTCACAAGTCAAATCAAGCTGTCCAATTTCTTCAGTGAATTCCTCATCCATCTTCTCTCCTTCCTTCTGAATCTCCCCAAAGACTGATGAACTTTCACCACGTCTTGAATTACTTCCTTCCCTTGTTGGAGCAACTTTTGGATCCATTCATCAACCACCCTTCCTTTTTTAGCAATCTTCTCAATCGTAGGCACCGATGAGAAATCGAATCCGGCAGATACAGAAGAAGATGGTATGGATTCCAGGGGTGTTGAGAGTTTAATCAAAACCTCTGTCAACTGCTCCACTTTTTCCTTAAGCTCATTTCTGCTGTCCTTTGTTTCTTTCAACTTTTGGCACAGGACGTCTATGGAATCCTTTGCATCTTGCTGCGCCCCTTTTGCTGTCACTTTCCCTAGAGCCACCCTGGTTACCTGGTAATCAGCAGCTGTTACATCATCTCTAGTTTTGTCAGCTGAGGGAGTGGCAATCTCTGCGAACTTATCTCCTGAAGCATCCACCAAAACCCTTGAAACTGTTTTGGGTTTCTTGGCTGATCTCGCAGTAGAAGCCTTGAGTGAGCTGAAATCAAAGGCTGGTAGGGGTACAATCACTTTCCTCTTCCTCGGAGTTTGCTCGAGTAGCCATTGTGGTGTATCAGAGGAAACTGCCAATGTTGTAGTAACTGGTATTCTACTCTCAAGGGGAGAAGATTCTACTATTGGAGGGGGAACAGCAGCCAACGTGGTAGTAGGTGCAATGAATAGAGGCACAGGTTGTGGGGAGTGTTGGTGATCACTTGGGTTCCAGCAGAGAGGGGTGAGAGCCCGGAGAAAATATTGGCCATGCTTGAAGAAGTGGATGGGGAATGAGGAGGCTGAAGTGGTTGTTGAGGGGGAGGCACAGATTCAGTTTCCAAAGCCTTGAATGCAAGAGATAAGGTCTCTCCAGTTGAGCAATCAGCAAATGGTGAAGTCAAGAGCTGGCTTCCTCCTTCTTCTAAATTAATCTCCCCTATTTCTGGTGGTGTTGGTGATTCTGGCACAACCACCGTTTGAGCTGGAGAGACAATTGAAGAGATTTGTCTTTCTTTTTTCTTCTTCTTGGGAATCCCGATTTTTATAGACCCCCCAGTAGATTCTTTGTCCTTTTTCTTTTGGGAGGGCCCCACCTCCGTTTCAGCCAACTTTGGAAACTTGTCATCTTTAAAATTCATGCCCCAAGAAGAGAGCCATTTTTTGGTGCGAGCAAGAATGAGAGCCGACCTATCTGTGATAGAGGCTTTTTCGCTGGCCGACCAATCAATAGGCGGGAAAACGTATCGATCTTCATTAAGCCCATCATAGGACATATCCAACACACTTTCATTGTCGGTTGTGCCATCTGGCAAATCAGAAAGCTCTAGCATCTGAATCTCATTAATAGTTAACCTACTATTATCTTTTCTGCGAACTGCAACTTCGTTACGCAGATCCACCCAGATATCCTCAATGTCGGGCCTGTGCAGATGTAGGGCTCCATAGGTTCTAAGTACTCCTCGGATGTCAAAACCATCCCGAGACTTCATATGCTTCTTTAATTTCTCCTGGAGTTCACATTCAACATTTTTGGCCTTTGCCACTGTTGAGCAAGTATATCTCCCAATAGAAATTGGGAAGGATACTGCTGCCTTATGCTTGCTCTGTTGGAATTTGTGAAAATCCAATAGCTGTCTGACCAATTCTATTAGTATCAATCTATCCCCTGGATAGCGAGGCAGACGGAAAGGCTCTCCTGAGTACATGACCGTTCGAAGGTAGGTAAACTTCTTGAACTGTAAGAAGATACATCCCCATTTAGATACCTCAGCCCAAGCTTCGTCTGATACCCTTGTCTTTCTTAGCCCTGGGTTCAGCTGGCAGATGTTCTCGTAGAAAAAGGCGTCATTTACCCTCCTAAAATGATCCTTGGACCCCTTCTTTGTTATTTGAGGATAATACTTATAGACTGGGTTTGTCGTTCTGCTCCCTTTAGTATCCAGTCCGGGATAGCTCCTCATTCCAGCTGCTGCATAGGCCACATATGAGAACATATAAAACTTTCCGGTCGATAAGACCGTCGTCATCTGAGAGTCAATCTCATTACTGATAAGGGTTCCCCAGTCAATCCCTTGCTGGTTCTTCTTGATGGTGACCATAAACTGATACATCCATCCATGAAATAAATTTGATTCCTAAGAAGCCAAAACCCGGCTCAAACAGGTGATAATGTCATTGATTTCTTGTATGAAATCACATCTAGGAATAGTTCTTGGAAATCTAGATATTACTGGTTTTGCCTTGACCAAGAACTTCTTATTGACATCCTTAATGCAATTTTCCTGGTTACTGTCCCAGGCCTTCTGAGCCGACTTGATATTTAGGTCCCCATACTCCTCGAAATTAGGTAGTTTCAGGAGATCATCAAAATAAGCTCCATCTAGTTTGATAACTACCTCACCAGCCTGATTCCTTACTGAACGAGAAGCCGAGTCGTAACTGGACGCACAAGCCAAAACAAACTCTGGACATTGGGCAGACATGGGAAAGCCTGCTGCAAGGGGCAAGCCACTGTTAGCTAAAGCCATCATCCATGGGGTTTGAGAAGAACTCTTCACCCTATTCCAAAAGTCGTCCATATCTATGTTGCCAAGTTCAGTATCCCTGATATCATAATTACAATCAATATATGATGGGGATTCTGGTTTCTTAAATTTGTACTTCATCCTGCTAGACTTCTCGGCCTTCTCCTGAGATGGACCAGGGTCCGACATGAAGAATGTGGAGGGAGAAAGACTCGGAACTCAGGTGATGCTGTTCAAACTGGAAATCCCGATTGACTGAATGCGCTGGAAGAAGAGAAGAACCCGACACGCTGAAGAGGATGTCGGAAAACCCTGAGAACCCGACAAGTTTGATCTGTCGGAACTTTGGCAAAGCCCGACACTTGCTTTTCAATGACGGAAACTGGCGGAAACCCAGCACTCACTGTCAATGGCGGAAATGGGAGGAAATCCGGCGCCCACTTTTGATGACGGAACTTCGGAGATTCCCGACATTTACTGTTGAGGTCGGAATGTTGAGAAACCCCGATACTTCAAGCTTCCTTTATACTCCGGGCCTTTGAATCTGCAAAACAGTCTTCAAAATCCGAGAAACAAAAACAAAGTCTTTCTCGAATTTTCACATATACAACTTCCTTTTTTTTGTTATTCATATTCCATACATCATGCATATAATTAGAATTTGGAAGAAACAACACCAATTGATAATCTCAAAAAGAGATAAACCCTAAAAACCCAAAACCCTTTCCAAAACAACACAGAAAGAAGAAGGAAAGAAAACCTTCAACAACTGGCAAGAAATTGGGAAGAAAATACGCGCAATCGATCCATAAAAATCAAGAATAAAGAAGGAAAGAAAAATACCTTCGATTCGAGACAGGTAAGATCAAAAACAAACGATCCAATCGGGCAATGCGAGTTTGCGGGTTTTGAAAGTGGAAGAGCATGCGAAAAATCCACGAATTAAAAATATGAATGGTAAGAATGACGTGGAAATCCGCGTATTTATAAGAAAATTAGTAATAAATACACTTCAGCTCGGCACGTGCCAACTCACCAACCATTCGGCATGAATGCCATGTCAGCATGTTGGAGGGGTCCGAAAACCCGACACGAAGAGATTTAGTGCATTCCGGGTTTCGGGTTTCGGAAAACATAGAGCACAAAACATGAAGTGCTTAGGTGCTACATAGCCCCGAAAACCCGAAAACAAAGGATTTAGCGGACTTCGGGAATCGGAGAACATGGCGCATAAAACATGTTTTGGATCATGGATGTTCCGATGCTTTGGGGTTCCGAAAACCCGAATACAAAGGGTCTTCTCAATACAAGGCGGGTCTCGGGTTTCGGAAGTCACGCGACACAAAGCATGTTTTAACTCAAGTATGTTCCGATGCGTTGAATTTCCGAAAACCCGATTACAAAGGATTTTCTTAATACAAGGCGGGTTTCGGGTTTCGGAGGACATAAGACATAAAGCATGTTAAAACTTATGTCAAGCTGTTAGTAACACCCGAAAACCCGATTTTCTCTAAAAGAGGCCAAAATGCAAAATCACTTCGAAAATTTTGTAGGGGTTATCCGATCGTTTTGTCGTGAACTCAAAACGGGGATAACAGCTGGCTCCAGTTGGGGACTTTCTTTGCAATACCAAAGGAAGAGAACTCAGAATCTCTGGTCTTATTTATTAGGCTACGGGGTCAAGGAGAAAACCAAAACAAAACAAAACGAAGAAAGAAAGAAAGAAAACCAAAAGCAAACACACAACAAAAAGCAAAATATGTACAATGCAAGAGAGCATCTTGCATTAATGGTAGAACAGCTTTAGATGTTGTCCACTGAAAGGCAAAGGGAGTAACCCTCCATCCAGATATGATAGAAGGAAACTATTTTCACCATTCAACTCGTGGATCTTGAAAGGTCCTTTCCATAAAGAATCAAATTTTCCATGCATTCCTTTCTGTTCTCTCCTTTTATCCCAAAGCAACACCAGGTCTCCAATCTGGAAGTTGCGCTGCTTTGACTTTTTATCGAAAATCTTCTTCACCCTGCTCTGATGATCTGCTATACGATCAACCACCTTAATTCGCTCTTCTTCTAGCCTGGTTAGGTACATAACCCTCTTTTCGATAGAATTCTGAAAAGCTACATCTTCAACCGCTTTCGCCAACTGCAAGGCCGGCAATTCTACTGAGATAGGAATTTCAGCATCAATCCCGTATAGCAACTGAAAAGGGGACATCCCTATGGCTCGCTTTGGAGTGATCCGATCAGCCCACAACGCATCATACAATGCTTTGTGCCATGTCCTCTGATTTTCATCTACTAGTTTCCTGATTATAGTAACCAGATTCTTATTGCTGGACTCAGCTTGCCCATTGCCCTGGGGATAATAGTCAGATGAATGAGCCAGAGTAATGCCGAATCCATAGCAGAATTCTGTTAATTCATGTGACGAGAAGTTAGAGGCATTATCCGCTACGATCTTATGAGGCACACCAAATCTGACGATTATGTTTTCTTTCAGGAACTTGCAAACAGCTTCAGAAGTCGCTTGCTTGATTGGTACAGCCTCTACCCACTTGGTAAAATAATCTGTAGCAGTCAGCACATAGTTGTGTCCAGCACTGGAAGCAGGATTCAATGTTCCGATAAAATCAATCCCCCATTGGCGAAAAGGTTCTTCAATCACCACAGGCTTCAAAGGAAGAGCTGCTAGCTTGGGACGACCAACGAAATGTTGACAAGCTTCACATTTAGACACCCATTCTGCTGAATCCCGGAAAAGAGTAGGCCAATAATACCTAGCCCGTAAGATCTTATATGCTGTTACAGAGGACGAAAAATGTCCTCCGCATGCTAGGCTATGAAAGGATTCTAATAACTTTTCCTGTTGTGATTTATCGACACAACGCAAGAAGACACCATCAATACCTTTCTTGTATATTGCATTATTCCACAAAAGGTATTTTGCAGATCTTAACTTGACGGTCCTCTTCTCTTTTTGATTTAAATGTGGAGGGCATTCACCATAAGTTAAGAAGAAAGCAATGTCCGTGTACCATTCATCGGTCGTACTCACAAAAAGCACCATAGGCAGCTCGGAAGAAGTATCTTGATTCTTCTCACACTCTGCTTCAGCATGATTCTCTGCAATCAATTGACACAGGCCTCTTCCTCGTACCAACTTGGTAGGTTTGATGTCCAAGTCATACTCCTGAACCTTAGCAATCCAAGTACCTCGTTGGCTTCCCAGCTCTTGTTGAGTTAGAATGGATTTAACAGCAGTATCAGGAACGAGAACACGAGTATGAGAATTCAGCACATAGTACCTGAAATGCTTCACCGCTCGCACCACCGCATAAGCATGTTTTTCAATCTGCGACATCTTCAATTCATGCTCTTTCAACGGACAGCTCATGAATGCGATAGGAGCTTCAATGCCTTCTCCATTTTCCTGCATCAGGATCGCTGACACTGTGTGGGCAGAAGCATAGCTATACATGATGAAATCTTTCTTGAAGTCTGGACATACTAAGACAGGAGCACAAGCAACTGCCTTTTTGATTTCTTCAAATGCCAGCTTCCCTTCTGTACTCCATCGAAATGGAATTTTACCTTTCATCATTCCAAGGATATCCTTGGTTTTGTCAGCGAAATCGGGTACAAATCTTCTCAAGAAATTAACCTTTCCGAAGAAAGAATGAACTCCTGTTTTACTTGTGGGCAAGGTAAGGCTCTGAATAGCCTTTACCCTTTCTGGGTCAATTTTAGTTCCTTCTCTGGTCACAATATGACCCAACAGCTTTCCTTCTGTAACCCCGAACATGGACTTCTTAGGATTCAACGAAATCCCGTGACGTCTGCATCTTAAAAGTACCTGTTCTAAATGACCATAATGATCACTCCGCTTTTTAGAAAAAACGGTCAAGTCATCCAAATACACGACTATGACCTTGCCCATCAGATCTCTGAATGCTAGATCCATAGCCCTCTGAAAAGTAGCTCCGGCGTTGATCAGGCCGAATGGCATCCTCCGTAAGCAAAGGTACCCCATGGGGTCGTGAAAGCTGTCTTGTGTTGATCCTCTGTGGTTACTTCGACTTGATTATATCCTGAAAACCCGTCGAGCATGGATAACATTTCCGATCCAGTTACAGTTTGTAATACCTGATCCATGATAGGCAAGGGATAGTTATCCTTCAGTGAGGACTGATTTAAGTTACGGAAGTCAACACAAATCCGGATCTCACCATTCTTCTTCCTGACAGGACAATGTTTGCAATCCAAGTGGAGTGATGGATTGGGAAAATAATTCTAGCATCTAACATCTTCTGAATTTCTGCCAGGATTGTCCCTGAAATCTTCGGATTATAATGTCTTTGCTTCTGTCTATACGGCTTGACATCAGGCTTCAAAGGGATACTGTGCTGTACATCTTTAGGCTTGAAGGATTTCAAATCTGCATAAGACCAGGCCAACACATCGATGTATTTCTTCAAAAGCGAAATGAATCTTACCTTCTCTTCAGGAGAACAACATTTACCGATATTCACCATCCGAGGTTGATCAGATGAACCTAGATTGATTTGATCTACTTCAGAGGAAGAAGCTCCTTCAACTTGCCTTTTGTTTTGGATAAAGCGATCATGTTTGTCAAACAGACCCTCCAGGGAAACCAGACCTTTTGGTATCTTGTTGCCTTTCAGCTGGATAAATTCACCATCAACCTCTTGATATGGCTCTGAAATAGTTTCACGAAAGGCTGATTCCGAACCTTCAAAATATAGCTCACTGAAATTGTCAGCCTTTTCTAGAAAAGCCAACACCTGTTGATCATCATTGAATACCTGCCAGTGAGTTGCATTATCTGGGACGCTAGGGCGGTACACAATCTCGATAGAGTATGTGTCTTGCTTGAACTGAGGATGAGGAAGAAGAAGAGATGCAGATACGGCCAAAGAATCAGCCTTGTCATTATAATCTCTTAAAACTGCCTTAATAGAAAATGCATCAAAGCATTCTATACTATCCCAAACTTTGTTCCTGTAATGCCTCAACCGATCATTTTTCACCTGATATATACCCCTGACCTGATTAACAATCAGCTCCGCATCCCCCGAACCTTGAGATTCCTGATTCCCTTCTGTCTGGCCAATTCTAATCCTAATAACAGGGCTTCATATTCGGCCGTGTTATTAGTATTATCAAATTGCAACTTATAAGCTGATGGGAAAATCTCGGAGCTAGGAGATATGAGAACAACACCAGCGCCTGATCCAGAGGCTGAGCAGCTACCATCAAATTCGAGCGTCCAAATTGCATTGGGATCTTCCTCTTCCACATCTACAATGGGTATCTCTGATGCCATGAAATAATTCCCGAAGCTAGCATCTTCGAAAAGAATCTGAGCCTTAGGATCATCTGATTTAGTCACCAAATACTTTGCCTGCGGTTCAGGATGAAGAACCTGTTGAACCCCTTTGACTGGGATCTTGGCTTTGGTCCAATCCATACTAATCTCTCCTCCGACATCTTTACAAAATCCTCTACCCAAGAGGATACCATAAGCCGCAGGGATATCAGCAACCAGAATAGTCATTTTTACTCTCTTCTCAGGGAAGGCAACAAATGCAAACTGTGCGTCCTTAATTTGACCAATCAGAGGGACTTGTTTAGTTTCCATGGAATAGCACCGTCCATATGACTTAGTCAAAGTAAGCCCGAGGGCATGGGCCACTTTTGCGGGCATAACATTATCAGAGGCCCCTGAATCAATGATGCAATTGCTGAGTTTAAACCCATTTATAAGTAGAGACAAATAAAATGGTTCAATCTTTCCTGAGGAAGAAGCAGAGGTCAGATTATTCTGAGGTGTGGGTTGAGTAGGATTTGAAAGGAGACCTTTAGCAGGTGATGGAACGGCCGCTTTACTTCTGATGAACTTGGCCAGCTTTTCAAATTGTTCGGGATTCGACTGAAGGTATTCTGCTTCTGACATTTGAATTTTGGTTCTCTTTGCATGATCAATAATATCGAAAGCAGTGTAAGAAGGAATGATAGTAGGCTCAGTTCTAATTATATGAGCTTGTGCTGGGGCACTGACCTTAGGAGAAGGAGAATAAGGAGCAGCTGTCTTTTTAGTAACCTCTCTTTCAGTTTGCGCCGAAATAGGGGTACCCCTTTTGACTATGGATACAGGAGGTTCCTTATTCTTCTCCTTAGTATTTTCCAGAGGCTTTCTGGGAACCTGAGATTGGGACCGAGTGAAACAGCAAATGATTGACCATCTGGCTCACATTCATCTTCATCATATTCCAAATAACCAATGCTGGAGTCGCCAGCTGACTCATCATAAGACTCATCAGCATATCCTGAAGCTTCGAAATCCTCACGGGAATCTTGTTCTTCTGGTTCATCATCTTCTTCAATTATTTCCACTGCTGCATTAACAGGCGGAGCTTCAATTGCTAGTCTCGGCTGAGCAGGAGCTAACCGTGGCCTATCTCTGGCAGGTGCACCATTGTTATTAAAATTCCGCCTAGGCATATCCCGATATGGAACATTGTTCACCTGCTGAGACATTTGCTTCTTTAAAGCAATCAAATCATTAGCCATTTTTTGAAACATAGGATCTGTGTTACCTTGAGAAGAACCTTGATTTTTGAGTTTGGGTATATCTTTCTTGATCCTTCCGGCTAAGATGAGATCATCCTCTATTTCAGTAGCCGTTGACTGAGCAGTAGCCAAATCTGGGATAACCGACCTTCGTAATAAAAAGCTTATATCAGGAGGTTGAGCATTGATGAAAAAGCATTTTTGGTTTTCCAGAGTTGGTACAGCTATTACTGGAATTTTCCGGATCAGCTTATTGAACTTAGCCACGAATTCCCGCATAGGTTCATGCGATTCCTTCTTCATATGCGTGAGCTGAGCTAACAAAGCATGAGAATCTTCGGCTGGTTTGAAACGTGCCTCAAACTTGGTCCGCATGGTAGCCCAATCTGGAATGCATGCATTCGGGAGGTGGTAAAACCATTCAGCTGCTACTCCCTGCAATGTTTCAACGAAGAGTCGAACGGAGACATCTTCGTGGGCTACTCCGAGGACACCGCATGCAACAAAGAAAGATGCAATATGCTCATCAGGATGCTGCTTCCCATCCCCATTGAACTTGGGAATGTTTTTACGAGATCCACGTGGTAACTCATTCAATGGAGGAGTCAAGGAAAGAGGACCAATAACTGCACCCCAAGGCACAGGTTGAACCGCCATCCTTCTGAAAAGAGTGCGTACAGGGATCCGAGTATCAGACAAGAGTAGTGCACGACAAGTTGCAGATGCTTCCCGTTCTTCAGGGATCCGGTTTCTCCGAACAGGCGAAGAACTTCTGGCTCGGTTAGAGACAACGCTGTTGGGAGAAAGGCTGAAATTATGCTGCTGCAGTAACTCGAAGAGTGGATCAATTTCACCTTGAGCTCGGCGGGACCGAGTGAAGATCCTCCTGGCCAGCTTGAACTGAAAGGAGATCTTATTAAAAATAAGGCAAATATGGAGTCGCCAGACACCGAGAGGATAAGCTTTATACTATTGATCCGTATTCCCCAGCGGAGTCGCCAAAAACTGTTGGTTGGATATTTTGTCAAACCAAAATATGAGGTTCAACCACAGTACATGGGATTAAATCCCTCCTCAAAGACAGGTGAGGCTGCCTGTTTATTGCTAATCTAAAACACAGTAAATAATATATACAATATTCACACTAATCTAACCATTGGGGGTTGGGATGAAATCCTGAAATCCACATTCACACGATTCAAGGATATTGCTTTCGTAAGTGAAATAGGTTAGAAACTGTTACAGTGAAAGAAGCACGGTAGAAAAGAAATGGGAGAAACGTATTTTCTTCCGAGTAAACACAGAGCACGAAATAATCATACGAGTTTTAGATCACAGATATAGTGTCCGAGATAATTAGAAACACTGAGATTCTATGCAAAGAATAGCTTTAAGATCATGAACATAAGAACACTGTCTTAAATAAGATATATTTCACAACACAAAGTCTCGCAAAACAATATCAACTTCTATTCTTCAAAATGATTGAAAGAAAACACAAAGTTTTTCTCCTTTCCAATAGCCTCTTAATGCTTCAAAAATTCTCGACCCTTTTGAATGCACAGGCATCCCTTATTTATAACAAAAGAAGCTAGAGATAAAACAGGACAGATCCTAAAGAGTAGCATGTTAACTGGAGTTTCAGTTTTGCATGACTCTCACGCAGGAGATCAAGTCAAAACATGAATTAAAAATATGATAAAACGGAAATAACAAAGACATGTCAATCTAAAAATAGAAATGACATGGGACGTTGGGAATTAATCCGAATCATCATCTTTTGCTTCTTCTTCTTTCTCCTCCTCCAGCTGAGACTGTTTGTTACGAAACTCCTGGAACTTCCGAATAATGCCTTGCATTTCATTCTCATCAAAGCGCAAGTGGAGTGATCATTCCACATTTCGCAGGTTTCATGAACATCACTGGCAGTGCCGGGAAGTTTCTTCAATCCTTTGCTGAGCTTTCTTAAGGCCTCTAAAGTGTGCTCAATCCTTACAAACTGACCAATGACTTCAAGGTCAAATCCGTGTACAGGTTCATGCTGAATAGATTCTTGAACTTGTTTGAAGAGATCATCTGCTGATAGGATACCTGCGTTCCCAACTGACACCTTTGGACAAATCTTTAGCAATTCTTCTTCCAGATCACTTTTCCCATCGATCAATTTATCCCTTGATTCTCTCAACTTGCTGCAGGCTTCGTTGAGAATCTTTACTCTGAACTTGATGGCCTTGATCAGCTGGAAGTGTTTATCTCGTATGTGGAAGAACGCCTTCTTCTACCAAGAGATGTGCTGGGATTTGCTTTAGCACTGGAGAGCTTCACAAGTCAAATCAAGCCGTCCAATTTCTTCAAGCTGAATTCCTCATCCATCTTCTCTCCTTCCTTCGAATCTCCCCAAAGACTCGATGAACTTTCACCACGCTTGAATTACTTCCTTCCCTTGTTGGAGCAACTTTTGGATCCATTCATCAACCACCCTTCCTTTTTTAGCAATCTTCAATCAATCGTAGGCACCGATGAGAAATCGAATCCGGCAGATACGTAGAAGAAGATGGTATGGATTCCGTGGGTGTTGAGAGTTTAATCAAAACCTCTCACAATCGCTCCACTTTTTCCTTAAGCTCATTTTCTGTCCTTTGTTTCTTTCAACTTTTGGCACAGACGCCTATGGAATCCTTTCGCATCTTGCTGCGCCCTTTGTCGTCACTTTCCCTAGAGCCACCCCTGGTTACCTAGTAATCAGCAGCATGTTACATCATCTCTAGTTTTGTCACCGAGGGAGTGGCAATCTCTCGCGAACTTATCTCCGAAGCATCCACCAAAACCCTTGAAACTGCTTTTGGGTTTCTTGGCTGATCTCGCAAAGAGAAGCCTTGAGTGAGCTGAAATCAAAGGTGGTAGGGGTACAATCACTTTCCTCTTCCTGAGTTTGCTCGAGTAGCCATTGTGGTGTATCGAGGAACCGCCAATGTTGTAAGAATCGGTATTCTACTCTCAAGGGGAGAAGATTCTACTATTGAGGGGGAACAAGCAGCCAACGTGGTAGAGGTGCAATGAATAGAGGCACAGTTGTCATGGGGGAGTGTTGGTGATCACTTGGGTTCCAAAGCAGAGAGGGGTGAGAGCCCTGAGAAAATATTGGCCATGCTTCAAGAAGTGGATGGGGAATGAGGAGGTGAAGTGGTTGTTGAGGGGGAGGCACATGTGATTCTGGGTTTCCAAAGCCTTGAATGCAAGAGATAAGGTCTCTCCAGTTGAGCAATCAGCAAATGGTGAAGTCAAGAGCTGGCTTCCTCCTTCTTCTAAATTAATCTCCCCTATTTCTGGTGGTGTTGGTGATTCTGGCACAACCACCGTTTGAGCTGGAGAGACAATCAAGAGATTTGTCTTTCTTTCTTCTTCTTGGGAATCCCGATTTTTATAGACCCCCGTAAGATTCTTTTTGTTGTCCTTTTTCTTTTGGGAGGGCCCCACCTCCGTTTCAGCCAACTTTGGAAACTTGTCATCTTTAAAATTCATGCCCCAAGAAGAGAGCCATTTTTTGGTGCGAGCAAGAATGAGAGCCGACCTATCTGTGATAGAGGCTTTTTCGCTGGCCGACCAATCAATAGGCGGGAAAACGTATCGATCTTCATTAAGCCCATCATAGGACATATCCAACACACTTTCATTGTCAATTGTGCCATCTGGCAAATCAGAAAGCTCTAGCGTCTGAATCTCATTAATAGTTAACCTACTATTATCTTTTTTCGCGAACCGCAACTTCACACGCAGATCCACCCAGATATCCTCAATGTCGGGCCTGTGCAGATGTAGGGCTCCATAGGTTCTAAGTACTCCTCGGATGTCAAAACCATCCCGAGACTTCATATGCTTCTTTAATTTCTCCTGGAGTTCACATTCAACATTTTTGGCCTTTGCCACTGTTGAGCAAGTATATCTCCCAATAGAAATTGGGAAGGATACTGCTGCCTTATGCTTGCTCTGTTGGAATTTGTGAAAATCCAATAGCTGTCTGACCAATTCTATTAGTATCAATCTATCCCCTGGATAGCGAGGCAGATGGAAAGGCTCTCCCGAGTACATGACCGTTCGAAGGTAGGTAAACTTCTTGAACTGTAAGAAGATACATCCCCATTTAGATACCTCAGCCCAAGCTTCGTCTGATACCCTTGTCTTTCTTAGCCCTGGGTTCAGCCGGCAGATGTTCTCGTAGAAAAAGGCATCATTTACCCTCCTAAAATGATCCTTGGACCCCTTCTTTGTTATTTGAGGATAATACTTATAGACTAGGTTTGTGCTCGCTCCCTTTAGTATCCAAAGCCCGGATAGCTCCTCATTCCAAGCCTGGCCGCATAGGCCACATATGAGAACATATAAAACTTTCCGGTCGATAAGACCGTCGTCATCTGAGAGTCAATCTCATTACTGATAAGGGTTCCCCAGTCAATCCCTTGCTGGTTCTTCTTGATGGTGACCATAAACTGATACATCCATCCATGAAATAAATTTGATTCCGGCAAGCCAAAAACCCGGCTCAGCAGGGTGATAATGTCATTGATTTCTTGTATGAAATCACATCTAGGAATAGTTCTTGGAAATCTAGATATTACTGGTTTTGCCTTGACCAAGAACTTCTTATTGACATCCTTAATGCAATTTTCCTGGTTACTGTCCCAGGCCTTCTGAGCCGACTTGATGTCTAGGTCCCCATACTCCTCGAAATTAGGTAGTTTCAGGAGATCATCAAAATAAGCTCCATCTAGTTTGATAACTACCTCACCAGCCCGATTCCTTACTGAACGAGAAGCCGAGTCGTAACTGGACGCACAAGCCAAAACAAACTCTGGACATTGGGCAGACATGGGAAAGCCTGCTGCAAGGGGCAAGCCACTGTTAGCTAAAGCCATCATCCATGGGGTTTGAGAAGAACTCTTCACCCTATTCCAAAAGTCATCCATATCTATGTTGCCAAGTTCAGTATCCCTGATATCATAATTACAATCAATATATGATGGGGATTCTGGTTTCTTAAATTTGTACTTCATCCTGCTAGACTTCTCGGCCTTCTCCTGAGATGGACCAGGGTCCGACATGAAGAATGTGGAGGGAGAAAGACTCGGAACTCAGGTGATGCTGTTCAAACTGGAAATCCCGATTGACTGAATGCGCTGGAAGAAGAGAAGAACCCGACACGCTGAAGAGGATGTCGGAAAACCCTGAGAACCCGACAAGTTTGATCTGTCGGAACTTTGGCAAAGCCCGACACTTGCTTTTCAATGACGGAAACTGGCGGAAACCCAGCACTCACTGTCAATGGCGGAAATGGGAGGAAATCCGGCGCCCACTTTTGATGACGGAACTTCGGAGATTCCCGACATTTACTGTTGAGGTCGTAATGTTGTGAAACCCCGATACTTCAAGCTTCCTTTATACTCTGGGCCTTTGAATCTGCAAAACAGTCTTCAAAATCCGGGAAACAAAAACAGAGTCTTTCTCGAATTTTCACATATACAACTTCCTTTCTTTTTTGTTATTCATATTCCATACATCATGCATATAATTAAGATTTGGGAGGAACAACACCAATTGATAATCCCAAAAAGAGAATAAACCCTAAAAACCCAAAACCCTTTCCAAAATAACACAGAAAGAAGAAGGGAAGAAAACCTTCAACAACTGGCAAGAAATTGGGAAGAAAATGCGCGCAATCGATCCATAAAAATCAAGAATAAAGAAGGAAAGAAGAATACCTTCGATTCGAGACAGGTAAGATCAAAAACAAACGATCCAATCGGGCAATGCGAGTTTGCGGGTTTTGAAAGCGGAAGAGCATGCGAAAAATCCACGAATTAAAAATATGAATGGTAAGAATGACGTGGAAATCCGCGTATTTATAAGAAAATTAGTAATAAATACACTTCAGCTCGGCACGTGCCAACTCACCAACCATTCGGCATGAATGCCATGTCAGCATGTTGGAGGGGTCGAAAACCCGACACGAAGAGATTTAGTGCATTCCGGTTTCGGGTTTGGAAAACATAGAGCACAAAACATGAAGTGCTTAGGTGCTACATAGCCCCGAAAACCCGAAAACAAAGGATTTAGCGGACTTCGGGAATCGGAGAACATGGCGCATAAAACATGTTTTGGATCATGGATGTTCCGATGCTTTGGGGTTCAAAACCCGAATACAAAGGGTCTTCTCAATACAAGGCGGGTCTCGGGTTTCGGAAGTCACGCGACACAAAGCATGTTTTAACTCAAGTATGTTCCGATGCGTTGAATTTCAAAACCCGATTTACAAAGGATTTTCTTAATACAAGGCGGGTTTCGGTTTCGGAGGACATAAGACATAAAGCATGTTAAAACTTATGTCAAGTCAAGTAAGAATAACACCCGAAAACCCGATTTTCTCTAAAAGAGGCCAAAATGCAAAATCACTTGAAAATTTTGTAGGGGTTATCCGATCATGGTGATACCGCAATCCGCATGTTTACGAGTGGAGGATGGCGATGACAACCTTCTTTGTGAAGCCAAATACTTTCCATGTGCATTGGTGAAGGAATGTGTGGGAAAAATGGTGGTTAGTGAGGGATTTGTGGTTAGATGAAAATGGTCATGTTTGGGATGGAGGTTCATGTGAATAGGTGGTATCAAGTCCCCCATATGTTAAGTTAGTGAAAAGGTGTGGAGGACCATAAGGGAAAACCTCTCTATGTGATAGTCATAATGAGGATGTTGGCGTAGGTTTCCATATTCTAGAAGAGTGAGGAATGTGTTGATATTATAGAGGTGGTACTCCCCTAGAGTGATGCATTTAAGAACACCTTCAAAGGACTGGTGGTAGATATTTGGGAAGCGGGGATAGAAAAATCACTAGACGATTGGGCATGTGGGGTATCGATCAATTGGGAAGTAGATGGGCTAGCTATGAAGCTATGGAAATAGTAGGAATAAGAGAGTTAGGTATGGGAGAGGTGGCGGTAACATTGGTTGATGGGGCTATGGGTGAAGGAGAAGTGGGGGTAGTGGTAGATGCCTTAACCGGTACAACGACATCGTTAAGTTGGTACAAAATGTTACTGAGTTTTGAATGGTGATGGGTCGGCTAGTATGGTATAATTATGCCCTTCATGTTTGAATTTTACAGTCTTTGTAAAATTGAAGGGATACAACCCATGACATGAATCCGTGGTCATCTAGCAATAGGTTATACTTTGGAACTATCCCTCTAAGATGTAGAATAATTATGGGATCTTTGCGACGGCCTACACAAATGTGAAGAATAATAGTGCCAAGGGTGTAAGTTGTGGTGTCATTAAAAGAGCGTAACATCACTAGGTTATTATGCATATAATTTGAAGGGATGCACATTTGATTTTATGCATGGTAGGAGATAATGTTGATGCTAGCACCACCATCGATCGTAACATGCCATATGTGTATTTTATCGATATAGATGGAGATGAAAAGAGAAAGATCGTGGTCATCTGACCGAGAGGTACAATCTTCTCATTAGAGAAATTAAGGAGGCTACTTGATGAGTGGAAATTGGGGTATAAGAATAAGATGATTTGGTAAGAGAGGCCACATGATGTAAGGTGAGAATGGAGGCTACTTGGTGTGGGGTTGTTAGGTAAAACCTCAATGGATTGCAAAACATCCATAAGGGCTCGTCGATTACATTTAGAAGTTTGGATGAGATCGTACAAGGAATTTTTTAGAGGGGATTGGTGTGATTATTTTATCATTGTAAGATGGGTAACCCCATCATAAATAGGTTATGTGGGCCTTTAAATGGTGATTTTGGGTGTAGGTGCAGATGGTATATAACACACTAGATTGGTTGATGGGCTAGTTATTTTTTATTTTACTTTTTCATTTTGGGTGTTGGTGGTAACTTGGATCATGTTAATCTAAGGGAAGGTGGTAGATGGAGAAGGTGTGGCATGAGTAGTGTAACGACATGATGGGACAAAACCTAATGTGGGGAAGATCCTTGTGAAATGAGTAGGCACACTGGAATTTCGGTGGTGGTTTTTCCAACTCTACGATATAGACCATGTTGATCTCAAATTTTGTAGGTGGATAAAAGGGTTGTGGGGGTAGAGATGTAGGTTGTTGAAGAAATAAGGGAATATGATGTGTGGTGACAAAGTTACGATGGAATATGGTCCTCATCAAGGAGATCATTGTTGTTAAAGTTTTGTTCAAGAGGAAAAAGTTGGAAAAGAATGGTTTCTAGAGCCTTACAACCTTGTACATCATGTCTTGACTATTGGGGTTTTTAATGGTAGTTTAACAAGCCACAGTCAGGGGGAAACAAGTCCCTCCTCTTTAATGGGAGAGGTTCCCTTATTGAAAGCAAGCAGAAAAACTTATATACAAATGTACAAATTTCAAAGTGTGGATTCCTCACACTTTGAAACATTTCATGCCCAAAAGATCATCAATACAAAATAATGAAAGAACTAAAGAGATGAGAGAGGAAGAACATAACAATACTTTAAGGAAATATAAATGGCAGAGTATAACCTTATACATATTGAGCCAGGGAGATGCAGAATAGAATCATTCACTTTCATAACAGATATAATTCCACAAATGCAAAGTTCTAGAAATCATATAAACAAGAACACAAAGTTTCTTATCATAAAAGATTAATGATTCACAAATTTCAGACAAGGAAAGAAGGAATAGCAGAGGAAGAAAGGGAAAAATTATATATTGATTACTTTCGAATCTATTACATCTATAGAGTACTAGGATCCAACCCCATAATGACATGGAGAAGCCATTAAGCAATCCTAAAAATGGTTACATTTGGTTACAAAAAATGATGAACCTGATTTAAGAAATCGACGTCTAAACTTATCTACCACTTCGGGAATTTCCATGCCTGGTGGAAAAACTAGATGCATTATATCACAACCGTTCATTCTACTTCTATAAACTTTGAATTTGAGCCATCCACGTGGGAGAGATTTGTTGAAGCGGGCCTGGGGAAAACTTTTATATTTTGTGCCTTATAGAGAAATGGCACTTTGGAACATTTCAGCCCACCCATCTACTTTTGATATAGGCCTGACATGTGGCTTTACTTGAGTGGTGATGGATTTGCAGCTCACTTTTACAATTTTAACTCTTTTCAACAAAATCTCAAAAACTCAAAGTTCTCCGCCGACCTGCCCTCCGCTTTGACTTTCAATGCGGGCTCAACATTTGACTTTATCCCTTGGCATGAGTGGGGTCATAGGTCACCTTATAACTTTACACTCTCCTTTTGGAAATAAATCCAAAATTACCAAATTTCTCTGACGACCCGCCTTTGCAATTTTGAATTTCAATGCGGGCTCAACATTTGACTTTATCCCTTGGCATGAGAGGGGCCGTGGGTCACTTTATAACTTTATGCCCTTTTGGAAACAAAGGTAAAATTCCTAAAGTGTCATGACAACCGCTTATCCAATTTTGACTCTTCAAAGCATCAAAACACAAAAAGGGCGACTTTCGCCATTGCTTGAAAGATGGCCACGTGTCTATTTGTGGGCCTATTTTATATTTTTGTGTTTTGACTAAATCCCTCTACTTGGTGAGGATTTATGTCCCGACCCATGACACATGGAGGCTTCCCAATCATTTGGAGACTCGTTTGGACTCGACCTTCAAATGTGTGTTAATTGGACACGTGGAGAGTTGGCACACATTTGGGACCTACTTTTGGATTCTCCACCTGAAAGAGTGCCAAAGGGACATGTGGGGCTTTCATTTGGTTCTCCCATGCTTAGTTGATTAAACAAACAACTATACCCCTCCTTTGACTCTTGCCATGTGGCGAGCCCACGCACACTTGGGGACCCGATCTTGATTCTTCCTTTGAAGTTGCATCAAAGAGACACATGGAGAATTCCTTCTGACGTTTGGAATTTTCAACAATGTGAGATCTATATCCTTTTTGGACTGGGACACATGGAAAGCTGACGCTCATTTTGGGAACCACCTTTGGATTTGACCCTTGAAGGTGTGTCGTTGAGACATGTGGATACTTCTGATGGTCCTCTTATACTTAGCTGATTCGGGCCCACTGCCCACTTGACTTCTGTTGGACCCTAGAAACGTGGAGAGCTGGCACTCATTTGAGTATCCTCTTTAGATTCACCACCTAAAAGGGTTCTGAGCTAATGTGTTGCTCCTTCCACTAGTCTAGGACTCTTCAATGGATGACTCTATCTTCTTTTTAACTCGAGACCACATTGTGGTGGCGCATGTTTGGGGGTTTTTATTTGGGTTGCGCCTTTGAAATTTCTCTAATGAGACACATGGATACTTCGCCAAACCTCTTATAATTAGTTGATTAAATGGATGGCTCTATCCCTTTTCCGCCTAAAAAAATATTTCTCCTTGTGGAAAGAAGAATTATAAACAATACCATGCTCGATGTGATCCACAACCATAGAAAAATGATTTGACAATTTCATTCAAATGGAGGAAATAATTTTCAAGCATTCAGACAGGAAAACATAACTTTTATCAAAACATGCAGACTATAAAATTTTAAATTAATAGGGAAAGATTTCAAATAAGCACCAACTTCTTCAAAGCATGAATGTTTTCTATCTCTCCAGACTTCTCACTCTGCTCAAACATCTCTCAAAGGTACCAACTCAAAATTTTTGAAACTTGACTTTATAAATGAGGGGAATTTTGAGGGTGACAACAATTGGCTCTTTCTAGGGATGACTTGGTTGGGACAGAGGAATGAGGTAAGACCAAGAACCATAGAAAAAATCATGGAAAGTAGACTAGTGCCTTATCCATTGGGAAAATAGAGTCAAAGGAAAACCAATACGAATACAACACATACGCAATGGGAAAAGAAACAAACCAAAAAAGGAAGACCAAAAACAAATCACAAAGGAATGACCAATAACAAAAACACTGCAAAAAATATACGAGAAGGAAAGCCTACTCACCTAGGACTTGAACAACTTCAAATCTTGCCCGCTATAAGGAAGTGGGAGATGAGTTCTATCCATATAATCCAAATAGAAAGATTTTTCTCCAGCAAAGTGCCTAATTTTGAAAGGACCAAGCCAAAGAGAATCAAAATTACCATGGCTTCCTCGAGGTTCATGTCTTTTTTCCCATATTAGAACAATTTCTCCCACTTAAAAATATATGGGTCTAGCTTTCTTGTCAAACAAATTTTTCACCTTCAGTTGATGATCTAATATTCTATCAAAAACTTGCATCCTATCTTCATCCAGCTTCTAAAGATACATGATCCTCTTATCTAGGAACTGATAAAGCTTGAATCTTCAATAGCCTTCATTAAGTGCAAGGCTGGTAATTTCACTATTACTAGAAGCTGATCTTCAACACCATACACTACTTGAAATGGAGACATCCCAATTGCTCTTTTGAGTGTAATTTTATTTCCCAAGAGAACATCATAGAGCTTCTTGTGCCAATTCCTCTGAGAGTCATTGAAAAGCTTCCAAATGATGGTAACCAAATTCTTATTTATTGATTCTTCTTGTCTATTTCCTTGGGGGTAGTAGTTTGAAGAATGAGAAATGGAAATTTTGTAACCATAGCAGAAATCCATCATATTACAAGAAGAAAATTTTTAAGCATTATCAGTCACAATCTTGTTTGGCACCCCAAACCTTATCAAGATGTTCTCTTTAATGAAATTACACACCATCTCATAAGTAATGCTTTTGACTAGAATAACCTATACCCACTTTTTGAAGTAATTTGTAGCAATTAGCACGTGAGTATGCCCAACACTAGAAGGTGGATTAAGAGTTCCAATGAAATCTAATCCCCACTGTTGAAAAGGCTCATCAATCACTACTCGTTTTAGTGGCAAAGTAACCAAATTAGGTCTCCCAACAAAATTTTGACAAAGCTTCACACTTACCTTTCCATTTTGATGCATCTCGAAAAATGTAGGCCAATAGTACCTTACATGGAGGATTTTATGGGGTGACAATAGAAGAGAAATTCCCTCCACAAACCTGATCATGAAAAGCTGAGAACAACTTCTTCTATTGCTATTTGTCTACACACTTCAAGAATCTTCCATCTATGCCTCACTTGAATAAAGCATTCTCCCATAATACATATTGTGAAAACCTTAACTTAATAGATCTATTTTCCTTAGAACTCAAGTGGGATGTACACTCTCCATAGGTAAGAAAATGTGCAATATCAGCATACCATTCATCTATTGAACTAAGGAAGAGGACAACAAGAACATCAACTGCTTCTTTAGACAATTCTACATAAACTCCTCAAAGCACTAAGCTCACATAAGACTTTACCTCTCGACTAGCTTATTTGGATTGATATCAAGGTCATATTCTTAGAATTTTTCTACCTAATTTCCTCTCTTAGTTCCAAACTCTTGTTTCGTAAGAATAGACTTGATGGTTGTATCAGGTACAAGCAAAACAGAGTGAGAATTAAGAATATAAAAACGAAACTACTTGACAACTTAAACCACTACAAAAGCATGTTTCTCCATCATAGTATATTTCAATTCATGAGATTTCAGCACATAGCTCATGAAGGCAATTGAAAGTTCATGATCCTTAGAATTTCTCTGAGTTAGCATAACAACCAAGGTACTCTTCATAGCATAGAAATGGATGATAAAATCCTAGTTGAAATCAGGACATGCTAAGATGGAAGTCTTAGCAATGGATTTCTTGATACCTTCAAATTATTCTTTACCTTTAGAAGTCCAAAAAAAAAAATTCTTTCCTTTCATCATGTGAGAAATTCTCAACGTCAGTTCTATAAAATTAGGAAAGAATCTCCTCAAGAATTTTATCTTACCAAAGAAAGAGTGAACACTGTTTTTACTTGTGGGAAGAGGAATCTACTAGATGGCTTGAACTCTTTCTTGATCTATCTTGATTCATTATTTGGAGACAACATTCCCCAACAAATTTCCTTGATAACACAAAATAAATACTTCTTAGGATTGAGAGAAACTCCATGTTCTTTGAATTTCTAGAGGAATTTGCTTCAAGATGCTAAAATTGATCTTCCTTGGTTTTCGATAAACACTCAAATCATCAAGGTAGAACAATACACTTTCCCTTTATACTTCCAAAATCTAAATCCATTTCCCTCCGGAAGGTGGCACCAAAGTATTGATAAGACCAAAAGACATTCTCTTGTAGGCAAAGGTGCCCCAAGGAGTAGAAAAAGTAGTTTTTGTTGATCTCGTGTCACGACTTCCACTTGATTGTATCTAGAGAATCAATCAAGAATGACAACATCTCGAGATCCCGTGACAACTTACAATACTTGATCCATCATGGGGAGAGGATAGTTGTCTTTCGAGAGGCCCGATTCAAATTCGAGAAATCCACACGATGTGGATCTCACCATTCTTCTTCCTGATAGGTACAATGTTGGAAATCCATGTTGAATGATGTATAGGGAAAATAATCTTTTCCTTTAGTAACTTCTAGATCTCTTGAAAAATAGTGCCAGCAACCTTGGGATTGTATTTCCTTTATTTCTACTTGAAAGGTTTGATCCAAGGTTTCAGAGGGATAAAGTTTTGCATTTCCTTTCATTGAAAAGCCTTGAGATCATCATATGAATAGGTAAGAACATCATCATAATTTTTAAATAGATTTACTACTTTCTTCCTCTCTTCTTGAGTGTAACATTTTCCAATGTTCACCATCTTGGGTTCCTCGTGACTTCCAATATTAACCTTTTCACATTCAGTAGACTATCAAGCTCCTTGGGAAGCTTTAGACTTAATGTACCTATCATGCTTATCAAACATATATTCCAAACTCACCAACTCTTTAGTGATCTTGTTACCTTTCAATTTGATGCAACCATCCTGATCCATCTCTTCCTTGATATCTTCTTCATTAGACGACACACTCTCTCTAGGAAAAGATTCACTTCCTTTAAAATATAATTGGTTGAAGTTTTATTTAAGCTCCAAGAATGAGAGAAAGTGCTGATCATCATTCAAAACTTTCCAATTACTTACATTATCTGGTACACTAGGCCTATGAATCATTTCAATGGTAAATTTCTCTTGAGAGAAATATGGGTGAGGAATCAACAAAGATCCCGAGACAACTAGAGAATCAGATCTAGTATTCTTCTCTCTTGGCACAAATTCAATGGAGAAAGCATCAAGAAACTCAATGGAATCCCTGAGACAAGATTTCTATAATGCTTCAATCTCTTGTTTTTCACTTGAAAAAGATCTCTGATTTGTTTCACAATCAACTCTGCATCACCGCAAGCATAAAGATTCTTCACTCCCATTTCTTTTTCCATGTTCAATCTAAGTATGAGAGCCTCATATTTAACATTAGTGTTTGTATTTTCAAAACAAAGCTTGAATGAAAAAGGATGAATCTTCCCTTATGGAGAGATCTACACCATACCATCCCTTGAACCAGCTAAAAACATCTTCCATCAAACTCCAGAGTCCAAATGCCATTGGGATCATGAATCACTCCCTTAGGAAGTTTTTCTTCATTTTATGACATGATCATGTAGTTACCATGCCCTATATCTTCATAGAGTATCGTGCTTTTGGATCATCAATCTTTTGCACAATGTATTTAGTTTGTTTCTTAGGTAGCAACTTCTTCATTTTTCCATTGACCGAGATCAAAGCATGTGACCAATCCATCTGAATTTCACCTCCTACCTCCTTATAGAAATTTCTACTCAGCAACATCCCATATGAGGGAGGAATATCAGCAACCAAAATAGTGGCTAAGACCCTTTTCTATGGAAAAGCAACAAAAGCTACTTGTGCATATTTAATTCTTCCAACCAAAGGAACTTTTCTACTCTCCATGGAATAACAAGAACCAAAGGTATGTGTTAGAGTCAGGCCCAAAGCATGAGCTACTTTTTCAAGATTTACATTGTTTGAAGCTCCTAAGACTATAACACAATTACTAAGTTTATGGATAGCTATGAGGAGAGTCACATAGAATGGTTCAATTTTCTCATTAAGGGAAGTGACTATAGCCACAAGGCTTTGTTGAGGTGAGGAAGAGGGAGTGGGAAAAATACCTTTAGAAGTATTGGATGACGCTTTGGATTTGTAATTGACAAAGTTTACCATTTTGAAAAAGGATTTTGGATGGGTTTGGTAAAAATTTGCCTCTAAAATTTGGATTTTAGTCTTTTTGAGGTGATCAATGATATCAAAAGATCCAGAGGTGGATGGGGAATCATTGCTAGGAACTTGAGAGACTTTTGATTTATTAGTTTTAGGATTTAAAGGAAAAGAATTTTTGGAAACATAAGTAGAAGGAGTATCAACATTACTCACCTTTTTTGTGGAGGCAAAGTGGGAATAGGAGCTCCTCTTCTTGTAACCACTAGAATTTAGTTATGGGAAACTCCTTATATTTCTTAGCAGAGCTACACCAACTTTTCTTTTCTATTCGTTTACTCCCGACTCATGACAACATATGACTCACTATTCATATCTTCCACTTTTTCATCATATTCATCTTCATCATCCATACCTTCAAAGTGGTGAGGAAATGAACTTGAGATCAACTAGGCTCCTCTAGTTCTTCATTAACCTCTTCTTCCGGTTCTTTAAAAATTTCATTAAACTCATCATCGGGTTCTTGAACTTCACAATTTACATTGGTTTGGAACCTTGATGGGTGGGCCTTTAATAGCCAATCTAGTCCGAGAAGGAGGTAAGTAGTTTCTGGGATGAAAATTCTTCCTTGGGATGTCTTGGTAAGGAGTATGCTAAGCCAATTGTTTCTTGATAACAATGAGATAATTTGCAAGATTCTCTACTAACTGATCAAAATTGGCTCTAGGGGAAGAGGAAGAAGAAGAAGCTTTAGATTTGGAGGATTCTCTTTTGTTTACTAAACATGATTAAATCATCCTCAAAACTTATAGCCAAATGATGATCAACATCCAGAGTTACAAGGTTAACTCTCCTTTACATAAATCACTTTAGGTAATCGGCCATTAAGGAAGAAGCACTTTTGGATTTGATCCACAAGATGAGTGTTCGTGGAATTTTATGAATTAGCTTGTTGAATTTATCCAAAAACTTATTCATTGGCTCAAATGTTTCCTTCTTGATATGAGATATTTGAGCTAACAGAGCATACACATCTTCAACAAGTTTTAAACGCTACTCAAACTAAGTTGTCATGATATTCCAAATAGTGATCGACCCAATCGGAAGATGATAAAACCAATCAGCAGAATTGTCTTATAATGTCTCTAAAAAAATCGACAAATACATCTTCATGTTCAAGCAAAAGAATCCCATATGCAATAATGAAGGTTGTAATGTGTTCATCTAGATGAACCTTCCCATCACCCCAGAATTTGGGAAAACTTTTCCTATTACCCCTAGGTAACTCATGCAATGGCTAAGGAAGAGCAAGAGGCCCAACCTATTGTCCCCAAGGCAAAGGGGCTGCCATCTTTGGAAAAATTGACTGAAGGGGAACTAAAACACCAACAAGTATCAAAACATGAAGATTAGGACTGATTTGTTCTTGAGGAATGCTATTCTTGGAATTTATGTCTTTAACAAGAGGTGTGCTTGTAGAATGAGTTCTTCTGTTCCTTCTTGCTAGAAGAAGAGAGAAGTTTTGTTGTTCTAGAAGTTGAAAATGGGAATCTTCTATTTTGAGAGCCTTTTTACCATGAGTATATCTTAGAGTCGCCAGATCGAAAATGATCTTGAAGTTGTTCTTTTAGAAAGGGATACATTTGAAATGAAATCCCCAGTAGAGTCACCAAAACTGTTGGGTTTTTAAATGGTACTTTAACAAACCACAGTCAGGGGACAACAAGTCCCTCCTCTTTAATGGGAGAGGTTCCCTTATTGAAAGTAAGTAGCAAAACTTATATACAAATGTAAAAATTTCAAAGTGTGGATTCCTGATACTTTGAAATGTTTCATGCCCAAAATATCATCAATATGAAATAATGGAAGAACTAAGGAGATGAGAGAGGAAGAACATAACAATACTTTTAGGAAATATAGATAGTAGAGTATAACCTTATACGTATTGAGCCAGGGAGATGTAGAATATAATCATTCACTTTCATAAAAGATATAATTCCACAAATGCAAAGTTCTAGAAATCATATAAACAAAATCACAAAGTTTCTTATCATAAAAGATTGATGATTTACAAATGTCAAACAAGGAAAGAAGAAATAAAAGAGGAAGAAAGGGAAAAAATTCTGTATTGATTACTTTTGAATATATTACATCTATAGAGTACCAGGATCTAACCCCCATAATGACATGGAGAAGCCATTAAATAATATTAAAAAATGGTTCCATTCCATTTCAAAAAACGATGAAACTGATTCAAGAAACCGATGTCTAAATTTATCTACCACCTCAGGCATTTCCATGCCTAACATAAAAATTAGATGCATCATATCACAATCGTTTATTCTTCTTCCACAAACTTTGAATTTGAGCCATCCATATGGGAGAGATTTTCTGAAGCGTGCCTAGGGAAAACTTTTATATTTTGTGCCTTATAAAGAAATGGCATTTTAGAACATTTTGGCCCTATCATCTTCTTTTGGTATAGGCCTTACACATGGCTTTACTTGAGTGACGATGGAGTCGTAGCTCACTTTTACAATTTTAACACTTTTCAACAAAAGCTCAAAAACTCAAAGTTCTTCGCCGACCCACCCTCCCACTTTGAATTTTGATGCACGCTCAACATTTAACTTTATCCCTTGGCATGAGTAGGGCCGCAGGTCACTTTATAACTTTACACTCTCCTTTTGGAAATAAAGCAAAAATTCCCAAATTACTCAAATGGCCCGCCTTCATGCTTTTGACTTTCGATGCAGGCTCAACATTTGAATTTATCCCTTAGCATGAGCGGGGCCATGGGTCACTTTATAAATTTACGCCCTTTCGGAAAAAAGGTAAAATTCCTAAAGTGTCTCGACAACCCACCTCTTTGCTTTTGACTTGGCAAAGCATTAAAACACAAAAAGGGCCACGAATTTCGCCACCACTTGAAACATGGCCACATCTCCCTTTGCGGGAATATTTTGTATTTTGTGTTTGACTAAGTCCCTCTATTTGATGAAAGGATTTATGTCTAACCCAGGACACTTGGAGGCTTCCCACTCATTTGGAGACTTTTTTTGGACCTCGAACTTCGAGAGGTGCACCGATTGGACACGTGGAGAGCTAGCACATGTTTAGTACTTGCTTTTGGATTCACCCCCAAAAGAGCACCAAAGGGATACATGGGGCTTTATGTTGGTTCTCCTATCCGAGATGATTCAACATCCCGATTTCCCCCTCCTTTTACTCTAACCACATGGTGAGCCTGCACACACTTGGGGACCCACTCTTGATTCTTCCTGCTGATTTTTGTAGTTTTCAACGGTCGCCTATGTCTCCATTTTATACTTGGGACACGTGGAAACATGGCACTTATTTGGGGAACTACCTTTGGATTTGACCCTTAAAGGTGTGCCATTGAGACACGTGAATACTTCTACCGATCATCTTATACTTATCCGATTCAGGCCTGATGCACACTTGACTTCGTTGGACCCTAGACACATGGACAGATGGTGCTCATTTGAGTCTCGCTTTGGATTAACCCCCGAAAGTGTCTTGAGCTGACTCATGGATCCTTCCTTTGGTCATGGAATATTAAATGACTGACTCTATCTTATTTTTTACTCTGACCATGTGGCGAGCTTGCACATCTTTGGGGTTTTTCTTTGGGTCGTGCCTTTGAAATTTCATCGATGAGACATGTGGATACTTCACGACCCTCTTATACTTGGTGATTAACGGCAAAATGATTTGTCCCTTTTACGCCTAAAAAAATTCTCCTCGTGGAAAGAAGAACGGTAAACAATACCAGACTTGATGTGATCCATGACCATAGAAAAAGGATTTGGAAATTTCATTCGAATGGAGGAAACAATTTTCAAGCATCCAGACAGGAAGACATAAATTTTATCAAATCATGTGGACTGCAAGATTTTAAATTGACATGGTGAGATTGAAAATAAGCACCAACTTATTCAAAGCAATAATTTTTCTATCTCTCTAGAGTTCTCACTCTGCTCAAACATCTCTCTAAGGTGCCAAAATAAAAATTTCAAAACTTGACTTGAAAATGAGGGGAATTTTGAGGGTGACAACACCGACACACGATGATAGGAAAAAATTTTAGTTTCATTAAACCATTTTGGTTTGGGTTTTAGGGGTCATAAGTTCGAAGAGGTGGTAATTTGATGACAAAAGTGTCTAAGAGGTTGGTTATAATGTTGGCATAAGACCCTACTAATGGATCACAATGGGAAGTGATTGTGGGTTTGGGTAAAGGCATGGATGATCATAAGGGAAGAGGCATTATAGGAGGAGGAATGAGTTGGACCAAGTATTTTTGTAAGTGGTATTATCTTAGGTTTTAATGTCATATAATTGGGTAATGGTGTGGTAGAAGAGCTAGTAATGGAAGGTTTTTTTGGTTTAACTACCTTATTGGAGGGTAGTGGGTTCTTTTCTTTAGAGTGCACCTTATTGGGTAAAGGTGAAATTGGAGTACATGATGCAAAAGGGAAAGAAGATGGTGGAAGAGGACAGCTTACCCATGGGGACAATAGAGTTGTGGTAGAATTTCTTTGTTAGAGGTTGGGTGGATGGTATGGGTTCAATTCGTACGGGGGAAAATTTGGGGTTATTGTAATTGGTGGAGGTTTAGGTGGTAAGAAATGTATGGGTGGGGGTGAGGGTGTTTTTTTATAGGTAAGTGACGTGTAACAAAGGATCGTGATGAAGTAGTAGGTTGTTTAGCTTTCGATTGGCTTTGGGCGGAGCCTGTTTTCCCAAGGTTGATGGGTGAGGTCCTAGGATGGATGAAATGGGAAAATGTGACAAAGGTGTGGTAGCTCGAGAATGGTGTATGAGGCCTAGAAGGTTGGGTATTCCTTTTAGGTGGAGGGATAATTTTGGTGTGGGTTTGGGAAGACATGGATAAATCCAATTTGATAGGTGGATGAGTAAGGCTTGATGTCGGCATGACACCTAAGGTAGTGATCGATCTAGATACGAGATGAAGATATACGTGTGGGTAGGTTCTTAGGCATTATAATGGTTTTAGTCATCGGTAAAGGTTTAGATGTAGGTAGAGTTGATGAAGAAGAATCCATTTGGATAGGCATGGTCGTGGTCGATCTAGCTACTGGAAATACCTTTGGATAGATCATGGAGGTATCTTCGGGGAAATATTTGCATTTGAGTCGAAAAGGGGAGTCGTAGACATCCCCAGAGCATGGAATTATCAATGTAATCCAAGCATTTGGCCAACCATGAAAATGGGACTTCGTAGGAAGAGATGTAGCTAATTTGGTGGAAATCCTTGTAAAATATTTTTGTGAGATAGGGAATTTATTAGCTTTGGTCTCTGTGGGTAAAAGAGCTGAGATCAAGTTAACAAGATCTTGGAATTCTGAGGGATAATTATTCCCAACAGGTAGTTGCGTGTCTGAAGAATCTCCCATGAGTAGGAAAGATGGTAGGTGGGTTGAGCTAGACTTAACCTTTGGTGGAGGAGAATGCGATGATGATTCTCCTATGGATGGGAGAGTTAATATTGTTGGCTGTTCGGTAGGTTGCGAGGTAGACGGTAAAATGGTATTGGAAAAACTTGTGGATTCCCCCATGGGTGAAGGAGGATATGAAGAAGAATCCTCTGAGGGTAAAGGAGTGGAAGAGGTATGTTCCTTTATGGGTAGAGGAACTCGTGCTAGAATTTACTCAATAGATGAAATAGGTGGAATTTGAGGAACGACTAATATGATATCAAAAACCACGTGGAATTCACGGACATTTTTGTCACTAGTTGAAGGTTCTCTATTTTGATTAGATGATGGTTTGTGGTTGGGGAATGACTTCTTAAATATGTGTAAATTTTTATTAAAGGTTCTCTATTTTGATTAGATGATGGTTTGTGGTTGGGGAATGACTTCTTAAATATGTGTAAATTTTTATTTGATGGTGCGTTCTGGTTTTCCACGATGAGGTGTCTATTATCTATCATCTCCTGGACAATGTTCTTAAAAGTTATGCAATTACTATCATTATGGCCTTTGACATGATGATAATTACAGTAGTCATGTTATTTATACCAATCGAGGCATAGGAAGAGTGGGATCGAAACTAGTATGAAGCTTTATGGGAGGAAGTGTAATGGTGCTAGCTTTGAGAAGCTTTTCCAAGACCGAAGAATAGAGATATCCAATTAAAGTGTACTTCCATTATTCCAGCTAGAACTAAAAGGTCCGAACAAGGGAAATATTGGAGGGAGGTTTGGCTTTATTAGAGGGATGAGATGGACCATATTTGAGAAATACCACATTAGTAGATCCTTTGGCCTTCAAATAATTATTTTACGGTTTTGAAGATGAAGAAGAATCATTTGATTTGAACGGGGCATTTTTGTTTCATAATTGTATTTTCTTTTCTTCAATGGTGTGGAATTGATAAGTTCAGATTGAGGTAACTTAAACGTTAATTATTTGATAAGACTTCACTAGCAAGCAACAAAATGTGTGATATATTTGTTGTCATACTGTCATGTTGAATATAGGTTGGTCATGGTTAATTTTTTGACTATATTGATCAAGAACTAGTCCAGGATCGCTTGAGCCACTTGGTTAAAGGAATAGATGGAGTGTCTAGGTATACTTGATGTACTAATCTAAGGAAAGTCCCATTAGGGACATGGGAAATGTTCGTAGGAGTAAAGCATCGTCATAGGAAATTAGGTAGCACCCATGTTTGAATTACTTCAAGTGTTGTTGTGGGTCCTCTTTACTATTAAAATGGTTGAATTTTGGAATTTCCTAATGCATTGGGTATGGGAGAATAGGAATAAATAGATGAATAGGCTCATTACAAATTTCTTAATAGGTCAAGGAGTTATGGCAGTCATAAAATGATGCTTTAGTGCTCTGCATATTTTCCATCATCATCCTAATGAGTTAATTGGTGGGTTGTGAGGAATGGGCACTTCCTACGGTAAAGGGAGGTTGATGATGGGTGGATGGTGTGGATGACATCCTAGTACATGGGGGTGTTGAATATGAAAACTACAAAGGGAGATAGATACAATTGAAATATACCCTGAATAAGTGATATAAGAGATTGGGAGTTGTTGGTGATGCATGTAAATAGATGGGGTGGTTGTAATGGTAATGGGTGGTAGAGATTGAGGCATTGAAAGAACCAAATTTTGGAATGGGGCGTGGGTTGCTGACATTGGGGGTGGTTGTGATGTAACTGGTATATACGAGGAAATGGGGCAGATGGGTTTATGATCAAGGCGGTTGGTGAAGAAATGGTCGACACCATGGGTGTAATAGTCATCATTCGGGTAGCAATTACGATAGAGGTGGGACTTAGCTGAGATACCACGGGAGGTAATGTGGATGAGGGCAACACCGAGCTAGTGGTAGCTGAATCGGAAGTGGGGGTGAGGGAAAGAGGAATGGATACAAGCATGCTTCATACTAGCGGTCCCGAGGAGTCTCGGGTAGATGAGTGGGAAAGGTAGTATTGTAAGGTTACAGGATTCTGATCAAGGAGTCTTTTGAACTCCTCATCACCAATAGAAATGGTGATAGGTTGAGTTGGATCTATAAAAAATAGGATGGAAGGTGGTGATGGGATAGGTGGGAGTGGCTAAAGACTAGCATGAAATATAAGGGCGTTAGCTTGGTTGCGAGTCAACATCATTTGAATTAGTGTTAACCTAGTAAAAAAGTAATCTACAGATGACACAAAAATCACTAGGAATGGGAAAGAATAGATAATGGTAGGTGAATTTGGTCAATGTTTCAATTAAGAATCAAAATAGGAAAAGAAACTCCGGTTGACCTAACCGATGACGGTTTAAGGGAACCGATGATGGTTACAATAACCGATACCGAGTTATTGCAAAAAAACATTAGTTTGAGAAAATGAAGAAGAATTGATGATGGATGAAATGGGGAAACCAAATGTGACAGTGATATCAGAATGTTATAAATATGATGATGACAAGATGAAATCAAATAGGAAAGATAAGGTGATGAAATTTGTTTTAGGTAAAATAATCAAAAGAGCTAGTAATCGACACTGGTCGTAAATCCTGACGGTCGAGATGGGAACCGATGACAATCGCTAGATCGACACCGGTTAGTGTGAAATCTAAAGAAGTGAAGAAAAATGGATTTTTGAATTAAATCAAATGAAGAAATAACCCAAGAGACTTGAGGATTATAATACAAGGCCCCGACACACTTAGAATCGGTGGGAACACTCCAACTATGATGGGGAGTGTGAAATAAAAAAATAAAAGAAGAAACATAATCCTCATAACTCAAAATGTAATTCAAGAAGAAAGCTAAGAAAAACATGTAATCCTCTCGAGTGAATTTTATGTTACTTTATCTTATGCTATTTGAAACTAACTTAGTGAATTTAGAACAAATGTTTTTGTTGGGAAGGCATCCTATGAAGAGGTAATCTAAAGGGAGATTTCAGGTTATGTTTTGTCGGGGGTATTCCTTTCTCACGAGGTATGAATGGATAGAGAAACCATCTAGGTGACCATTTCCAATCCTCAGATTGTGTGATCATTGACAACTTCTTCCCAAGTAAAGTTTTGTTTAAGAAGATGTATAAATTCAGATTTGTGTAGTTTGAAAAAGAGAGATAAGAGAGAAATTTCTTTCTATGATTCAATTGTGTCAACCATCATATGGGCATGACTTCCAAAGCATATAGTTTTCTCTCAGTTTTAAATGTGAGCTAATAGTGTAACATATAAGGATGTAATGCAACAAAATTTATAACCCAAATCGATAGTTATATTCAATGTAGGAAGTGATGAATAGGAGGGAGGATGATTTTCACTAATGCGAGTAAAGAAAAACAACGATTTTTTTAAATGTACCAAAAGAAATGTTTCATTTAGAGCAATTAGAAAGAAGGTAAGATTACCATAGGAGAAGATTTAGTGAATAAATATTTAGAAAGTAAGCACACAAGATGCAACCTCTATGAATATAAATAAACCAACAAACAAGGGTCCCATTGGGTGTGCCAAAATGTTTCATTGATAAGTTGCGTACGTATGAGTGAAATAGATAGGTTAAGGGTGAGGAGGAATACCTGTGAATGAAGGTGGAAGGTAGAGTGTGTGTGCTCTAATTTCCTAATTCAATTTTCATTGCGAGAACTTCCTTTTTTCTAGGAGGGTACCTGAAATTCAAAACAAGACCACAAGAGGAATATTAAACAATATATGTTAGTGGAATTCCTAGCATATGCTAGATCCGGGAATTTTGATACTTCCTAGATGGTTGTCAATCCATTGTTTAATACAATTTAATGAAAGAAATAACGTAGGAAAATAACATCCTATTGTAGTTGATATGATTTAGGTACCTCACTCAAATACAATAAGAAAAATTAATCTAACATGTAAGGTTATGATCAGATCTAGAGGCAGGTCATGGGCCAAGGTGACTGGGACATGTCAGGATAAGATTTTGGGTGATTTGGTGTATTTGGGTGAATGTTATGAGGTTGGTGTTATAGGAAGAATTATCTGGATACTGAGACATCGACATCATTGGTATGAAGCGGTGCCGATTGAGAGGAAATTGATGACGTTTTGGGTTAACCGGTGTCGGTAGGTTTAGGCTGATAGAAACTCAATAAAGTTTGGTTTTGATGATTCTCTGTGATTGCACAGAGAATGGGAGAATAAGGATTAGGTTACCAAAGATGCTGATAATTCTCAGAGATGTCTAAGATCAGGTATAAAGAGTTGGGAGGTTTTAGGTGGCTAGGTGGAGGGATTGACAAGGTGGGAGATGATGCGATGTAAAGGAGACTGGGACTCCAAAGAAAAGATAAAGATCTAATCTAAATAGCCATGGAAAGATGTATAATCAAATGCACTTACTTGTATATACTGAGACCTAGTGGTTGGATAGAGGTGATGGTTGATCTGTGGACTGGTGATCATTTATGTAGTCGTGTTTCCCATAACGTTATCGTGAATGCTTAACCTTTATATCAATCTTGGTGTTGGTTCGGGATAGCTCAATGTGCAAGAGTGCTCTAGTGCGTGCTTGCATGCAGATCTCTCTTCTCCAAAACTTGAATAATTCTTCCAACCTCTAGAGAAAGGTTCCCAAAGTGAATATATGGTAACAGATGATGGTTTAGGTTAACCAACATCGGTTAAGGTGGGAAATCCTAGGTTTCCAAAACAGTAGATCTTGGATATCTTTTGGCCAATTCTTTCTATTGTTAAGGATCCAAAATGGTATTTTCCATGTAAGTAATTATGCATGTGATTAGGCAAATAATATGCATTTAGTGTTACAATTAGACTAAGTCTCAATTAGTTATGGTAAGTAGATATTGAGTCCTAGTTAAAAGGAAACATGCTAAAAATAGATCTATGATAAGGTGTCATTAGCGATGTGGTGGGGTGAGGTGTCTAGGTGAGGTGGAAATTAATTTAATTAAGGTATTTATTAATGAATATTGTGAGAATGGGAATTAATTTAATTATAGGTAATTAAATTAATATACATGTCGAGTAAAGTGGGAGTGTGAATCAAATTTGGTGTCTACTGAGACACCCAAAAAGAAGTACATGAAATACATCCATACAAGTTAGTGCGTGGATCACCATCACAATAAATGGTAACACTTAGATGTTGGGGAGTTCAAATATAAAAAGGAATTCACTCATATAAGAGGATATAACATAGCAATCCACCACACAAGTTGAAAGGAAGGCTACACAAAAAGAGAAGAATAGGCCCAAAAGAGAAAAAATTTAAGGTGCTTAAAAAGGGTGAAATAGATGTTCTCAAAATTTTCTATACAACAAATGGTGGGTAAAAATTCTCCTTCTCCATCCCCATAAAATCTAAGTACTACTCTATAGTAGGTAACACAAGGAAATGCATGTGCAACCCATATAAGTAGAACCGCCAACCACAAATTTGATATCGTAACCACTCCTAGAGTAGAGTGAAAAACCTATACAATATTAAAATTTTAGACAATATCAATAAAAAGAAGGAAAACATAAAAATAAATAAGAACATACAAAGGAGGTTGCATAATAAAAATAAGAGGAAGATATAAAGAGGAAGGATCTCAAGGTGCATCTTAAATAAGTAACTATGCAATAGAAATCCATGGAGGAAAAGAAGACCCACAAGGAAGAATAGATAAAGAAAAATATGACATAAAGAAATGAGAAATATTAATCAATTCCAAGGAAGTGGAAGAGTAGAAAGAAAACTATAAGGAAGAGGCCAAGAAGAAAGAGGAAGAAAACAAGTAGAAAGAGGAAGAAATAAAGAAGAATAGAGAAGTAGAATAGAAGTAGAAAAATTTGTAAAGGATGATGAGAAAGACAAAAATTTCAATGATGCGTGGAGCACCGTGGTAGTAATTATGCTAAATTTTTTTTCCAAAAGGCCACAATGTAGGAAACAACAAAATTCAGAGTATAGATAAGGAAGAGACAAGAAAATGTAGGAGAATATCTACAATTAACTAGTACACAATTACTTCTAGTAAGTACAAAAAAATCTAGAACCTCAAGTGCAACACAATTATATATGGAAGAAACTCAAGAAGGGGACACATAAACGTATTGGTAGGAATCACAATAAAATTTTTAAAAAAACATAGTTTTCTCCTCCCCTCATTACACATTCACATTGTAGTTCCCCTGGAACACTGATACGAGTGCATAAGGTATCACTTCACAAGATTTTTGAGTACTATCAAGGTAGATTTGGAAAACTTAACGTTTCATATATACAAATAGAAGGTGTGTATACATTGAAAGAAAACATGGGATTATACAACTTCACATGGCATAGAAGAAAGAAAAATTAGAGACGCCCTACGTAATCTCAAAGCTCAAATAGAAGACATTCTTCCATATCTTTTCACCGATATCATAGGTGAGAAAATGTTGTTAAATATATTTGTAGAAAAATCCATGGACAAATGGAAGGATAATTTTATTGTGAAGAATATAAAAATGTTGGTGGCCTAAAAAAAGAGGTTAAGGATGTATAAATCTTGTTTTAAAAATATACCAATATGTTATAATAGGTAATGGCACAAGTGAGGCATCTCACTTTTAAATGTTGGATTGGAAAAATCATTTGGAGAACACAATGGATGAAAAAAATGGATACAAATCTGGGAAACATAATGCAAGGTAAAATTTTAATCAAATATGATGATCAAGTGATGGAAAAGGTTTTGTAAATTTCTTAGTAGGCTTGAGACAATGTCGGTGATAGACTATGAGATAGGGAGTTCAACACACTACATAATACATCTGTTGGATTTCAAGCTCAAAGAATGTGGTATTGACTAGAAAAATTGAAATAGGACATCCATAATTCCATCACTTTCCATGGAAAATTTAGAGATAATTCCAAATATGATGGTTTGCATTAATTCATGCAAACATAATCACAATTGTAGATTTAGTTTATCTTAGTGAATTAGGAACTCACATCTTTGGAATATGTATATAGTAGAATTGTAAAAATTCCTCCCCATTGTGAAAACTATGAAGAATCTCCCATGGTATGTTGTATTATATATTCTACTGCACATACTCAAAGAAACTCATATAATTCCACCTCCACATTTCACTCCACATAGTTAGCCAAAACAACCCAAGCAACCAGAGAAATAACTATAAGGAAAAGGATTTACATAAGTTTTCATTAGGTAACAAATATTTTATTAAAGTATAAGTGTACAATTTTTATTGATATCTGTAAGTAGGCCCGCATATATTAAAAATACACAAGGGAGATCTATGAGGAAGTATCAATAGATTGAAAAATTGAAAGCATGTTTTTCTGCAAAGATTACTTAATTGAAAACCTAAAAGGGTGGTTGGTGAAGTAGTACAAAAATGATGAAATATCATAAACAATTCCCTATCTGTGGAGTATGAGAAAAGTATCATAATCACATTGTAATCACTATTTTTCACAACCCATGAAGATTAGCACAAGCCATTTCATATATCATCGAAGAAGATTTTATCTTAGGAATATACAACTATTTAAGTATGGGAAAATTTGGAGTTTAAAAGGATTATAAATCCAACATGAATGTATTTTGTATGATTTCAAAATCATATTGTATATGTATAATTCATATGAGTCAAAGTGCAGAAGATGTAGTGTTTTCTTATGATAGATAAAAATGTGAAGAGACTCTTTTGTACTAGAAGAATAATAAGAAGGGGTTCGCATATCAATGGTCACCTCATTGATTATAAAACTATGCAAGAACAATGTGCATAAGGTTGATCCTTGATCCTAATATAAATCTATTTTAATTCCTTCCATTCTAAAGAAAGTCAATATTTTGATACATTATTAAGTATGCTTGTTTAGTTTATGCACTTTTTAATGATTATCTCTCATTTCCTTTGAATTATGTTGACTATAAAGTTATTGTGTAATTGTGAATTAAGTATTGTTGATTATTGAATGTACTATTCAATGGAGTTAATCTAAATCAATATGGACTATAACATGGTGCAAGTTTTGATTTCATGATTCATGGACCTCTGCTAATAACTATGAATATGTGAAGGCATATCATCTTCTAGTTCCACTAACCACTAAGATTCTTCTTAGTGTGATGTGGTGTTTGATGAAAAATCTCAAGCTTACAAGCCGCCACATAATCCTCCTCCATTGTGTTATATTGAGTTAGAAATAACTTCTAAAACATATTATGATGAACGTGATAGTTTTGAAGGATCCCATTTAGTGAGTTCTGTCATTTAGATGATTATTTGTGGGGAATCTAGTACCTCCACCACAAGTGATAGAGGAAATTTTGAATGTATATTCTCAACGCACACAACCTCAAATAAAATGGTTCTACATAGAATGAAATTAGGTTGGTTCCTTGCTCGGATATCATTATGTTGTTACACATTTGAAATAATTAACTATAACACATGATCCCGAGACTAATCATCAATCTTCTAACCATCTTGATTAGAGAGTTTTGTGTGGAAGAAGAAATTATTTCTTTGAAAAATAAGAAAACTTGGTATTTTGTTTCTTTTATCCAAAACCAAGTATAGGATATTTTTGGTACTTTGAAAAGTTTTGGTGTTGTCATGGATCAATGGAATTAATTTTTTTACAAGTTATGGGTAAATTTAAGTGTTTTGGGAACTATGCTCCATTCTACTAGTCTCATTGTTAGGGAGTTGGTCAAATTTATGAAAAATTGGGTTAGAGATCGGAAATCTACGAAAAATTAGTCTTTAAAGGACTAGGAATAATTGTTCCCGAGTTCTTTTAGTTCCCGATTTACCACCTTGGTTAAAATGGGCATTAAAATTGGATAAGTTGGCGCTTGGATGCACTCATGGACTTGTTCTACTATTTCAAAGGTTCTTCGCAAGCCCACCTTATCCGAACCCTTCACTACCAACCAATAAAAATTAGTAAAGTTGGGAATTCTTCACACACTTGGAACAATTCTCGATTTATATTTGTTCCTTGAACTCCCAAAATTACCATCAATAGTAAAGTCTAGCTCGAATGGCACCCTTAGAATAGTTCTCAAGTTCCACTTGTTTCTCAAAACCCCGCAAAATATGACAAGAGGAAACTACATAAATTAGTTATGGTAATCGATCAAAAACCCACAAAACTATTTAATTGTTCTAGTAGTGCCACAAAACTCTGATGTGATTGATTAAGGAACATAGAGGTAGAATCGATTATGTCAACCTAGGATGGAATAGAGGAATTGTTTTGTCATTCCCTCTATTCCCAAAATCACCTCCTATTTTGTAATATAAAGGATAAATTAAATTGGTGTTTAAAGGCACATAGGGAACTTTCCATAATTCTCGCTTCTTCCCCGATTCAGCAACATGACCAATAAATAGTCCAAAAACATTCTTAGCGAGCTTGTTTTGGACATTTTATCCCACCAAGTTTCTAATTTGAGTATGTAGAGGATAAAATTGGTAGGATCATGCAAGCAAGAATCTATTTTTATCATAAAATTACTAACACTAGAAAATTTTCATGTAAGAAAACTTTCATATCATGTACATACCATTAAAATAGCATGAACATGCAAAGGGAACTGAAATTATTTTTTTAGGCATGCACAATCACTTTCGAAAATGCGATTTCCTATTTTGAGCACAAATTAATCATTCCTTACATAAATCAACTTGTTTCAAGCAAGGTTATCTATTATTTTGTATAAGAGTAGCATGGAGATGCATCATTCATGTTATTTTCTATTTAAAATGATCATACTTACATGTATGCACTTTTTGCCCTTCTTTTATCTCTCAAATCTATATTAAACTCCATAAAATTCATTGTAAAAATATTATATGCACCTTCTTTTCATCATTTTAGATTAATTTAGCATTCGAGTAGAAGATAAGGGTTCATGAATGATTTTTTGTAGTGGCTTCACCTCTTGGATAAATAAAGGAGCTATTTCTACCTTTCTACAACCTATTTATTATGCAATATCATGTCTTTAAGCAGATTTTGTCTGATGATATCATCTTATCCCTAATTTTTAGTTTAAATTATATTCCTTTATGTAGTTATATGTTAAATTTCAAGTCATAGATTGTGTTTAACAACATGTGTGTAGGATCTTGTTGTGGAGCTTACCAAATTTCTCTTTCAGAGCCATTTGTTTCCCTTCTTTATTCTATCACAACTTCAAACCCTTCTCTGAAACACTTTTGCATTGACATATCCCTTTGTAGGTTATGTATGGTTTTCATGGTTAACATGGTTCATATGTGTGGTTCAAATAATTTTGAGATCCTCAAATTTCTAGTGTATCACCCGTTTTATTTTATTTTCAATATTTCTTTCTCCCTTTTTCCATTTTATGCAGTATATTAGAAGTTAGTTTTAGTTATTACTCTAGGGAACCATCCCTTTGTGGAGACTCACTCCAACATACATGTCACCCATAACCTATGAGTGTTTTCATTTTTCCATTTGGAAGGAGAGATTCCACACAACTCTCTAAAGGGTGCATTCCTCTATGACAACAGATTTCTAGCATGCCTGGTACGAAAAAAGAGCAAGAGGATTTGCTAAATATTTGATGTTTTTTCTAGAAATTAGCATTTATTAAGACACATTCATTCAGCTTCTGGTAACTCCACTTTGATCCAAAAAATACCCATTTTCTTAATTTCAAGAAATTTCCTCCATCCTTTCATCCATTTATGAGGTTATGCAATCATGAATTCTTTTCCCCATTGGAATTCTCAGTTCCAAGAGAAATTATCTTCCCCTCCACCTTTTTTTTTTAAAACCCTCCTCTAAATCATTATTATAAGCCCTATCATAATGATTATTCCCATGATCCAAACCTTACTAATCCATATGGTTATCCTATTAATCATGGTGTTTTTCAAGAGTAGGAATATGTAGATTATGGAGGAAATTTCATGCCTAATGATGATTTTTAGATGCAGGTACAACTCATGGAGGAAAACATGGTACAAATGAGGGAAACATGCTCCATCAAAGCATCCAAGCTTGGTTTAAAGGTTCCCTATCCCATGGGTTGGTCGTATGCCAAACTCACATATTCATTGGGAGATGGTAGACTTTGTGTATGAGTTTTTATCACTGAAATTATAGTGGGATGTATCAATTGAATCTTACCAATATATTTTTAGGAAACCATGTCAATGGATTAATTCCTCACTATCATCTTATAGCCCACCCAATCCTACTTCCCAACTTATATAATCTCAACCAAAATTTCATGTTCCTAGTTTTCGTAAGGCTTCCTTGACATCAATTCTCCTTTATAAGTGAAATTTATACCTCCTCAATCATGTAAATACATGAAAAATCATTAAGAATCTAAAACCCTTACCGCCTCAATTTTTCAAACCTATTTTGGAATAAAATTATTAGTCAAACAGAGTTTTAGGAGGATTCAAGTAAAGAAGAACAAATTCAAAGTTCAAAGAAATGGTGGCAAGATTTTGAAATCATCCAACAAGTTCTACATCGAAATATATCAGTCAACCAAATCCATCATAATTATTCAAGGTAAGATTAATTATGGTTAATCATGAATCAAATATTGATAAATAGACTATCTTAGAGCATATGGTTGAAGAAATGGCCACATATTTTGAATAATTGCATGTTGTTTTAAATAAAGATTCCAAGAGAGGATGAAATAGTTGATCTCCAAGAGGAGGAGTTTGAATTTGAAGAGCACATCGAAGAGGATGATCAATAGTCTATATGTTATTAATGCAATATCCATGATGGCTATATATTCTTATAGGCTGTTAATTATTATCATTATCTTCAAAAGGAAGAGTTACTCCCCATGTAAACTCATACACTTGTGTTGGATAATTATGATCAGTAAGAAAATATTAAACAAAATATTCTTAGATATCTTGAGTTAAAAATTAAGGAGTATGTTTCGAGGATTATTTGTCTATTTCTAATGATTGTATCAAAAATCTTGAGCTTATATAATCTTGTTTTGGATGTTGAATTAAGGATAAGCCCTTTACTAGTGTCTCATACCCTTCTCAAATCAGTTTTAGAAAATAAAATGATTCAATAACATTACTTGATTTATATAATTCTAATTTACAATATTAGAATGTGTTGACCATGTAATAAGAGCTATCCATAATTAAGAGAGAAAAAAGATTTGGACGAAAATCAACTTAAACTTAAAGATGAAGAAGGGTTATCGGGTGAGATATATGTCTTGGTTGAATGTAATGATCCTCATTTCTTTACATGTTTATATATTGATTTATTCATGGAAGATTGAAAAAAATCAGCAATTTGGTCTTTAGAAAAGGAAATTAATCTGTTAGAGTTGCATGTTGATGAGGAGAACAAGTTTGAGTTATCATATTTTTTTCTTGAGGATGAAGATAAGAATGAGGCCCCAAGTTTAGAAAATGACTTTTTGTAAAAGAAGAATTAAAGCACAATTCAAATGAGCTTGCAAACAATTGTACAAAAGAAGGAAATCACTAAAGGAATTCAAATCCAAATGAATTTTTACTCAAGCATGGAAAACAAAGAAACATAATTTTTATTTAGCTTAGAACATTTTGATGATGAGGAAGATCTAATTGATAGTTGTACAAAGGAGGAAATCACTAAAGGAATTCAAATCCAAATGAATTTTTACTCAAGCATGGAAAATGAAGAAACATAGGGTTTATTTGGCTTAGAATATTTTTATGATGAGGAAGATCTAATTGAAATTGCAATTATTCTACTCCCATAACTGTCTTACTCAAAAAATAATATCTTGTTACTAAAATTTATTTTGAGCATGAGAAAAACCAAATGAGAACCCATTTGCTAAATTAGAACCAGTTAAAAAGGTTGAGGTGCTTTTGTATCTTAGAATTGCACCCTAGATTTGGTTTTTAGAAAATATAGAATTACAAACAACATTGGATGATCTGAATAATGTAAGACTTACAAATTGAGATCAACCTCCAAAGAAGGTTCGTTCTGAACCTATGTCTAATGATAACATTAAAACTATCTCTAAGATAATCTTATTATAACAAATCCAAGTAACTAGTGAGAGAGATAAGGATAAAGGGACATAATAACCTAAGGTAAAATAGAGGTGATAGCACCAAGAAAAGGGTTGATCACTCTCTCTCAAAGTATTAGGAAAGAAAAGAGGCTAAATGCAATTCTAAAGGGGTAGATAATTAACACAATCCAACCCTACAACTAAGTCTAGTCACAACCCTATTTGATTTGACACAAATTACATGATACTCTAAAAACATAATGAATATGCATAATAAATGATAGAGCAAAAGGAAATAAAACAATAATGGAAATAAGGGGTGGATTCAATTCATAATTGACATAATATTATTTTTGTAAGTTTGTACAAAATTCTACTACCACTCAGAGGGTGAGATACATTATAAACCACATGTCATGCATATAAAGCTCCTTAGTTTTGTAAAAAAATTACATAATAACATTACCAAACAAGAGAGGATCCTTTAATGAAGAAAAAAATATATTTTATAGAAGGGAGGAGAGGAGAGGGGATCAAAATATGCTAGAGAGATAATTGACCTACTAAAACTTGTTAAAAGCTTATAATCCACCTTTAACAGTTATCCTCCATGCCTCATTATGGTTCTTTCCTTTGGAGCTAGCTTTTCTTGTAAGTGAACTCCATATATTTTTTATGGATGAGCACAACTTGCATCTTGATGGATTCTCATGAAATCTATAAGATCGAGGAATGTGATGTTTCCAAATATCCAATTCTATTACACAAATCACTGTTCCTCATCATTTTCATTGGGTAGGGAAAGAATATTATATTTTATAAGTATTCAGAATTATATTTAAGTGAGGAGGATCCAATGATAATTGTACAATTAAAATGGCATCTTTTGACTTCTAAAAGTGACATGTAATGTCCCCAAAATTCTCATTTACAATTTCGTAAAATACTCAATTATTCCTTGTAAATCTTCCTTCTTTTGAAATTACTCTCCAAGATATTCCTAAAATATAAGGAAAAACTAAACATTGTATCAAAATTTATTTCCAAAACCAATCCACGAGCATTTGTGAAGAAATCCTTTATTTCATGTACTCCATGATGATTTGTCTTTATTTCAAGATTTTCTGTTTTGTCATTCATTCTCGTAGCATTGGAATGTTATTAGCTTTGCCTCATAGAATTTTTTTTTTTTTTTTTTTGGGTATTTAAGTGTTTTGTGTCCTTCCAATACCTCCATTGATCGAAAGATCCTCATGTAGCTTTCCTTTAATTCTCCATGGCTACTCATGTGGATATTTAATTCTTAAGTTTTACGGGCCTTTCACTAAACCTCCACAAATTCTAGAGAGGTCTATTTACTTGCTGAGTGATACTTAATTTATCGACCCTCCTTCCTTTGTTCTATGGAAGGATACTTTTGTTTGGTAACTTTACTAACCCCATGGCCTAATTTCCTTGTTTTGTGGATTTGTAAATTCCTTGGAATGCCAAATATTTGAGAATACAATAGAACACTAAGTTACTATTCCAAAACTTCATCATTTTCCACACTCAAAATTTCCATCTATTTTAATTTGCAACAATTAGTGGCATGTTACCCTAACATCACAACCTCTCCAAATTGGGCACCAACCTTTTTGTGTGGAATTTCATGTGCAGACTAGAACAATTCACTATGCAAACTTCATTGACCTTGTGGAGCTCTAACCTTATCCAAGTATTTTGTGTTAATTACTTTATTCCACCCAATTCTAGGAGAACTAGTGGAACACCGATATCTTGGATTCCTCATAATACTACCCTTCATAGTTCTATGTATTTCAAAGTCAAAAATTCTTAAGTATGAAATTGGATTTGTTAATTTTTCAAAATATCTTTGGGGTTATTTTGAACAACAATTTTGGTGACTCAACGAGGCTATCTACTTGCTATATATGAATACCAATAGCCTTAAAAATCTATTGGGCATGGAGCTAAGTAAATAATTTTAATTTATCTCTAAAACCTTTAAAATCTATAACTCAGCCCCGAACTATAATAAAGAGTGAACCTGAAATTAAAAGACAGTGGATTCTTAGAACTTGAATTAATATGCTTTGGAAATAACCCGAAAGTTTGATTCCTCCATGAAACCTACTATGAACTTAATAGTGCATAACCACAAGAAGAGATCCACAGAAAAATGTACAAAAGGATGAAAATCATACATGTTCAAAATAAAAACATGTAAAGTGTGAACAAGAGCTTGTTTTCTAGAAGAAACCACTATATACAAGGTGACACATTACCTCAATAAAAGTTTTGAGGTACATCCTATTGACTATGATGGGGAGTTCATCTTCATCCAACCTTGATAATTTAAAAGTGTTATTTGATATGCAATCGCTGGAGATCCCATAAGGTCCACTCCAAATGGCATTATATTTTGCGTGTCTACCAGGTTGAGCTTCATCCTTATCCCATTTGAGGATAAGGTATCCTTCCTTAACGTAAAGTTTCTTTTCTTTCTTGTCCAATAATTTATTCACTTGGTATTTTTTCCATTAAATTATATGCATGACCTTATCTCTTAGCTCTTCTAGCTCCATTAGTTCTACATACCTGACCTCCATTGCCTATTCCTCAAACATGTCAAGCTAGCTTATGAATTACACCGATGGGAACTCAAGGAAGATTGTCAATCTTGCCTCCTTTCCATAAAAAAATTTGAACGGTGAGCTTCTACTTGAGCTCTTAGGAGTGATCTTGGCAACCCACAAGGATGATTTCAATTTTGTATGCCATGTCCTTTGATTTTCTCCCAAGGTCCTCTCAATAATCCTTAACATATTCTTGTTTTTTTATTCAAAAACCACATTACCTTGGGGAAAATATTTTTAATATATTATTAAATGGGTTTCATTTCTCATATCCCATCCAATTATCTCATTTCCCAATAATTCCAAGGCATTAACTAATATGATGGTTGTAGGGACCCGAAATCTACGTATAATTCCCTCATAGAAGTCTAGGATACTGACTTCATTTTATTCCTTCAAAGTAATAATTTTAGTACATTTGGTAAAATGGTTCGTTGCGATCAATATCCATTCATGCCTCAAGATTGAATTTGGGTTAATCACTCTTATAAAATCAAACCCTAGTTGCATAAATGGTTTCTCAACTGAAATGGAGTGGAGGGGAAGGGATGCAAGTTTTTTCCTACAAAGAAAGAACATTTCTTGTATTTTTGACCCACGCATAACAATCCTTAAATATTTTAGTTTAATAATAACCACCCTTCATGATCTTGAGTACTATGCATCTTGGGAAAAAATGTCCTCCCGTGGGTCTCTCAAAATATTCCTACAAAAAAAAATTCTATATGATTAGCATCAACATATCTCAAAAGAACATAAGTTATGTCCTTCTTAAACAAAATACCATCTATGAGCACATAAGGAATATATGGCAATCTAAATTATCATCTTTCGCTTTTCTTAGACCTTTAGTATAGCACACATGTTTGTAATAAGGTTATCATAACTTAATGCCAAGTATCATAAATTTGGGGAGGAGGAGGTTGATGATTTTATTGTACCATACATATCTCCCTGTCATCAACTAAATATATTGCAAGCTGTTCACACAAAACTTTACCCCTCACAAGCTTGGTGACTTTGATATGTCTAGACACCTAAATCTAATCGCACGCTTTTATTACTAAAGTTGCACCGTTCATCGTCTTACCCATCATTTCCATATAATTAGTGATTTATGACTTATTAGATAACATTCCACTTCATTTATGTCAATTAACAACACTTCATTAATTAACTAACCTCTCCTTTATTCCAAATGTCGCTTAACAAAATTACATTAGTTATAATCTTCTAATCAATTAATTATCTACTTATTAGTTAATTAATTCTTTTTAATCTTGTATTTAATCAATAAACCTTCTTATTGGTTAAATTTCCTTTAAAACCCTCCAAAATCTATCAAATATCTTGAATCACCTATAAATGGCTTCTTAAGCTTATCTTGGCCTATTAATTAATCCTAATTGATTAATAAATCATCTCCAACTCCCATGATTTTCTAATCACTAATTAATTCCTTCTAATCATGCTTAGCCCTTTCTAATTCTAATTTATCTTTATTTCACATTCTCTAGGTTTTTAGCTTCTCCCAAATTGGAAAGCTATATAAAGAACCTAGTACCTTCCTTCCAAACTTACACCACACTTAGCAGTCATATTATATGCATATGATAAGAGAATTTATAATTTTAAAAGATTATTGATCTAGCATCCATTCCCTCTACTTACAAAGAGTAGTAAAGGAAGATCCAAACATGGCCATTAAGCCATATTGGTGAGATCCTTTCCTCTTCATGGAGATAGCCTTCCTTTGATCACTTGTAATCATGATTGGTTCAACAATAGGAGAAACTACAATTTAGAAATCCCATTAAAAATAATAAGGGATGGATTAGTGTTTTAAATTTTAATTTGGATGCATTGATTAAGATTTTCCCCTTATATAGCTTTATCATGATGTTTATGTTTAATTATCTTAGGTATAGGAACTACTTGGTGTTAGTTTATAGTTGTTAACCTAGCCTACTTTTATTTACATAAATATGGCATGCTCAAAGTGGGACACTCCTTTGTCTCATGCATATTTCTCAATTTTGTGTAGTTAAGTTTCATTTTTTTCTTAGTAACCTATATTTTGCACATGTTGATCTAAATTTTATTTTTAACTTGTTTTTCGAGTTTGCATGTGTTGTTTTCCTCAGTAGGTGTGAAGGAGGTAAAGTGCTTCCAAAATTGAATCTTGTTAGCAAAAATTTGATCTTTCTAGACATATTTGGTTATTTTTCCCATGTTCTTTAAGAGACACAGCTCCTCGGCACTAACATTCACCCTCTCCATGTTTATGTAGCTCTTGTGTGCTTCCATTGACCATATGTGCAGTAGCATTGATCCTATGTGCATTTGTGTTGTTTTCTATGTGCTATCATGGTTATTCACGTCCTATTGTAGCTCCTTTTTGTGCTACCATTCTTGGGAAATGTGTTACTATTTGCCTATATTTCTCACCTCTGTGGAAATGTGTTTATGTTGACCAATTGCAGCTGATTTATTAGCATCTTAGTTCATTTATAACTTTTGTGTGAATTAATTCATGCTTTTCCATATTGGGTATGATTATTTTCTTATTTATTTTTGTACATAGTCGTGTTGTTGTGTTGTTTAGCATGTGTATATATTAGATTTGATTAAATGTTTCTTGTGCTTGTGTTATTTTCTTGTACATTATGTGTTATCATTTCATCATTCACATCCATATCATCATATCTAACATCACATCATCATAAAATAAAAAGCAACATGTATGCTAAGCTAACATTACTTCACATCATATCATCAATGGGGAAATAGGGATTATTTTTATCTCCCTCATCCTAAACCATAATAAAAAAATGGGATAACACAATAAATTATAAATATAAATGTAATATACATCAATTCCCATCATCATAAACATGTCTAAACATCAATGTCCATATATAAAAGTTTCTCGATACAATCGGATACAAAACAAGCCACCATGGGAATCAGTCAAAAATGAGTTACTTCATCACAAGGTATATATAAAAACATCCATATACATCGGTTCAAAATTTTTCTTCATCTCAAAGAATATATCAAAAATAATACATGTGTACAATAAATGAGTCAAACTTGACTCTCTCGATGTAAGGGATACCGGCCTATGACTAGGAGAGGGTATATGTAATGATCTTGCTGATTAGGATGGTCTATATGACCTTGATTGGCTACCTATAAGCTAGTCGTAGAGAGGATACCTCGAGCCTTTAGAACCATGACCCGATATAAACCCCTATAATACCCTTCCTCTCCGGAAGCTGCCACAAAGTCATAAACAATGTCCCAGTGCGGATACTAATAATACACACTACAGAGAATCACACTCTCCTCTAATGCAGGTCACATCCATCTCGTAGTTGTATCCTCTCGGCTTCCAACTGTGTCCTCTCTCGTAATGAGTTGATCTCACTCCATTATAGCTGTTGAAACTTCTATATAAGGGTAGACTACTCTAAAATCCCTTCTTTACCTTCCTCTGCAAGGTCTAAACTATGATAAATGCTACATATCCTCGTAGTATGGATATGTCTCTCTAATTTCCAAGAGGCCACTAAATTTTCTCTTAATTTTGGTATCACTTTGAATCCAGCACCGATATATGTGGCAACCATTGTGCGACCTCCACTCCATCCCCATCATCCCCTTGACTTGCAGTAATATCAAGACTACCTTCTCAAGGTGATGATGGTCAACCATGTACTAGAACATGGTATATAAAACATTGTAAATTCTACTTTGTCCTAGCACCTTCTTAATGACTGGAGCTATGAGAATCTTTACTCTAGATATTTGAACTTGTACTTGTACCTATGGCCCGATTGAATCAACGAATCATGTGGCCTTGGCTAAATCAATGGCTCATGTGGCCCCTGCTAAATTTGTGGCACTTTGGAATGGTCTTACCCTTTCCATATCCCTATTTTGTTACAGCCGCAACCTCCTATTGGTCCTTTCGGCCCTATCTCATAGTGGCTAGCCAAGACTCCCACAACTTCGCTATTATGCTCACTACTATGACTTCCTATAGAATAGTGATTCACCTCAAAAACATTATCATATACCAACCTGGATAAACTATTGTGGTCTTAAGATCCATTATCTACACCTATGCATCCCATGCCTATGGGAAGACATTCCAGAAACTCTATCGTGTTATCCATGGTCTAACCGAGGGTCCAAAATCAAAGTTCTCTCTCGCTATACGTGCATACCATAGTTTATCCCCATAAAATCCCATGATAATGCCATGTTGGTGTTGGGCTATGTCAACTTGATACTATTCTAGGATGTGGATGTGAATGGCATTGGTATAATCATAAATCTTTGTAACGATAAGCTCAAATGCATCAAAGTGTACCATTGGTATAAGTGGTATGGTCTCTAGTTTACCAATGAAGCTGCAGGTCATCAAATGCTCGTCTCAGAAACATGATATCTCCTATATGGCCTCGACCACGATGCCCAATGTATCCTAGCCTCGGCATGAAAAATCCTCTGGTTTTCTAGCTCATAGGAAACTTAGGGGGAATCTAATAGAAATGTGATCCCGGCCCATATCGAAGTAGGGTTACGAGACTAAGGATCCTCATCTATTTTTAGGCTATACAATGTAAATCTATAAATAGATGGGCTTGTATGCACTCGACCCCATACAAATAGTTTCCCATTCATCTAATAGGTCACCACTTTGATTAATTCAAAATGAAAATGAGTACTAGTCTTGTCGGGAAAGGTAGTCGGCGACAAGAGTCATAAGGTAAAGGAAGGTGTGTTATCCTCCTACTCTTGAATCATCTATGTATGTGAATTGCCATACCCTCTTGGGGTATGTCCTCATATGTGTCCCTAAATCCAACTAATATCATCATCATATACTACTAGGTTTCCCTAAATTAGCAGCCTTAAGACTGTTACATGTCATCCAAATTCATGGTCATCCAGCTAGTGGGCAATTGGAAATTCGACTCTCACTACGCCATCACTCTGCTAAGGCTATGAGGAGGGCATGATCCAATCTGATCTATGGAAACTATGTAATGTATGTTAGGTTAGTTGACTCAAGTACTATGATCAATCCCCTCTTCCCACATCATGTAAAGGTCATCTCAAAGGCACACAGGCATCCATGATGCTCCCGAACATCTAAGGTCCGCAATCTCTCCCCTGCAGATCACCCAAATCACAAAAATTAACATCATATATTCATTTTTAACATCTAATCACTTCTACAGTCTTCCAAATTATTATAAATTCTCCTAATCAATCAGCCAGCTACACTAGCACACTTCTTGTTGCACTAGAACACTTCCTTTAATGCTAGAACACACTATGGCTATGCTAGCACATCTTAGGGAAACGCTAGCGCATAATGCTAATGATAACACATAACATGTCACACTATTGCATAAAGCACTTGCACTCATGTCATTCAATTCAATGCTAGTGCACATCACTCATGCTAGTGCATGCTATAATGTGCACTAGCATTAAAAATCACTTTTCTACTAATTATAACATGTAATAAATGTAACAAAAATAAATAAAAATTCTTTACATAACATGGCACCATCAATTGGGGTTCATCAATACTATCGACATAGTGTTTCAGGTCTATTACATGCGTCATATCTCTCAAAATTTAGTGTAAAATCTCTCACATGGCAATAGGGTATAATAGCTCAAATGGGTCGTGATGGATTTTACCCCTCCCCCTTCTATTTATACCCCTGGCCCTTATTTTTCATTTTTATCCTCACAAGGGAAGAAGTGCTAGCATTTCCTCTAGTTTCCTCCCAACACATATTGACACTCGACGTGATGATTTATTTGAATAAATCATAGTTTTTTCTACCATTTTTATCTCATTGGGGCATGTTCTTGCTTCTCAATTACCTTTTCTTCTCTCTAGGGCATATTGCTACTACCCGACAACCTAGTCGGTGTATCAAACACATTTTCATTCTTTTAAAAATTTCAAAACATTGGAAAAATAAAAAAATTGCTAAAATTTTCAAAAATCCAAAATATTTGTAAAGTTTTCAAAAATCCAAAAATCCAAAAATGAGTAAACACAACGTTCTAACATCCTACACATTCATAGGAAAAAACATCTTCAAACATAAAAATTATCCTATAAAACATATTTATTTGTTCCTCGCATATTCTTACCCATGACATGCGGATCGGTTTGATCTTCCCTCATTAACAAAGCTAGTTTTTTCTTGCTATGTCTATATTCCCTCGCACATACACTTGCTTGGGGTAGTTTCATAGTTTACGATTTATTTTTCATGAGACTTCTATGTCCTTTTTTATTCACCTTATATGTATCCTTTCTTGGGGAGGGCACTTTTAACCCTTGTCATATAACTCAAACATTTGGGAACTGAAGCTAGATGACAAAAACATTGGTGCAAATGTCTTGAACATTGTTAGTTTGAGTATTATTTTTGTGCTTGTTTCTATGTTGGCATGTTTGTTTAATTTCTTATACTGCATTACTTTATGTAATTGGCTTTGATTTGGTCCTTTATTAATGAAAAATCCTTTTATTATGGATTTTCATGTCATTTTAAACTTTTGTTACATTATTATATCAATTAAAAAGTTTCTCTGATCTAGATACTTCATTGACTATGTTGAGATCTTCTAATACTCCATGTATGTTCTTGTTTTCATTATATATTTCTACCAACCATTCTCCAATTTTTTTCAATTCTAACAATGACCAACAAGGCCTAGTTTGAATCCCTTTCATCACTATTTTATTTACAACTGAGGCAATAGGGATTGTATTTAATCCCCCTCCCTTTATTTCTTACATCCATTAAAACAAAATATTTATTTTCCAATCCTTCCTTTTCCTCCTTTTTATTCTTCGATCGACCTCTTCTATCACCCCATTCACACTCGGGGGCATCCTTAATTCTAATAATTTTTCCTCTAATCCTTCTAAATTTAATTATCTACTATCTTTGAAGTGTTTTCTTCACTTGCATTACACCACACCAAAGAGGGGAAAATATACACACCTAAATATAACCACATAGCTTAATACTAAAATTACACCGTTCATCATCTTTCCCATAATTTGGGTATAATTAGTGATTCCTATCTAATTATCTAACATTTCCCTTCATTTTTGTCGATTAAAGACACTTCGTTAATTAAGTAACATCTCCTTAGTTACGATGCCAATTAATGACATTGCATAAGTTATAATCCTTCGCTAATCAATTAATTAACTACTTATTCGTTAATCCTTTTAATCCCGTATTTAATCATTAAACCTTCTTCTGTTAAATTCCCCTTTTAAACCCTCCAAAATCTATCAAATTCCTTCTAAATCACCTCCAAATGGCCTATTAATTAATCCTAGTTGATTAATGAAATCCTCTCTAACTCTCATGAGTTGCTAATTACTAATTAATTCCTTCTAAACATGTTTATCCCTTTCTAATTCTACTTTATCTTTATCCCACATTCTCTATGTTTCTATCTTCTCCCAAATTGGAAAGTTATATAAATAATGTAGTACCTTCCTTCTAAACATACACCACACTTACTAGTGTTATTATATGCACAGGATAAGATCATTTTTACTCTGAAAAAATTATTGATCTATCATCCATTCCCTCTACTTGCAAATATTAGTAAAAGAAGATCAAAACATGGCCATTAAGTCGTATTGGTGAGATCCTTTCATATTCATGGATATAGCCTTTCTTTAATCACTCATAATCACAATCGGTTTAACAATAAGAGAAAGTAAAATTTAGAAATCCCATCAAAAGTAACAAGGATGGCTTAGTGTTTTCAAGTTTAATTTAGATGCATCGATTAATATTTTTCCCGTACACAACTTTATCCTGATGTTTATGTTGAATTATCTTAGTTATAGGAACTACTTAGTGTTAGTTTCTAGTTGTTAAATTAGCCTTCTTTTACATGCATATAATATGAACATCATACTCCATGACCTTGGTGATCCATCCAACTCTTTTCTCATTCACATCCCTATTCAAGAGGAAATACTTCATGCTTGGATGAGATACTATCATCTAAATCTTGTTATTTGAAATCATGTGCCTGAATTTATTAAGTGTGCGAGATGAACAAAATCTTACTTCTCAAAAAAATTATACCTAAGCTCATAATATTTGAATTATTGGCTAAAAAAATTGTATAGGTTTCTCTAAGAAATCATTTTTATATTGCACCAAGATGACAGAGATGTTATTTCCTCCTCCAAATTCATAAACGATTATATATTTGGCATAATCAGGGTTTATAAGAGTGGGGGCCTAAAAAATGGCTTTCTTGATATTTTCAAAACTATTGTTGCCTTCAGTTGACCATCCAAAGCCAAAATTAAGATTGATCATAAAGGTAATATTTTTCGCTTAAGTATAAAATTTGGGAATAAAAATTCTTACAAAAATTATTCTTCCTAAGAAGCTTTGCAAACGTTTCTTGTTACTTAGAGAGAGAGAGAGAGAGAGAGAGAGAGAGAGAGAGAGAGAGAATTGAATCCACTCTATCTATATATATGGTAAGGCCATCCTCGACACCACATGCCCTAGAAACTTTCCTTCATGAACAATAAACATATACTTCTTATGATTTAAGGAAACACCAAAATCTTGGCACCTATCAAACACCTTTCTAAAATGATTCAAATATTTTCTTATGTGTTTTGGAAGTATGGTTATGACATCCAAATATACCAATATTATATCATGAACCAATCCCTTAAAGGAAATATCAATTTCCTTTTGGAATGTTTCACTAGCATTCATTAACCCAAAAGGCATCTTATTATAAGCATAAGTACCCCACTTTGTGGTGAAAGTTATTTTGAACTGATCTGATTCTTACACAAGGACTTGGTTATATCATGAATAACCATCTAAAAGAAAGAACATATCTATGCTAGCTATTGTATGGATATGTTCCATTGATGGAAGAGTATTGTCCTTTATAGATTCTCTGTTCAAGTCCCTAAATACTACACATAATCTAATATCCCCATTCTTTTTCTGACTAGAACCAAATTTTCCACCCAAGAAGAATGCTTGATTGGGAAAATGATGATTAGCTCTATGAGATTGGCCACTTATTTTCTCATCAAGGGATCTAATTTGGATTCATGGGCCTATGTTTATGCCTAATAGATTTTTGTTAGGATGTAGTTCAATGGTATGTTTTACAAGACTTGGATCTAAACCTTTAAGATATTAATAACTCCATGTAAACACGTCATTATAATATTTACAAAGGTCAACAAGAGATTTATTTTAAAAACTTCCACATAACTTCCCAAATTTTAAAGACTTATCTCTTTAAATGGCAACTTGATCATAACATTCCTCCTTGATTGTTATGTTCATTTTCCATTCTTTGAACTGATCATTTATTTTAAAGACACTTTCTAAAGTGAATAATCCCATAGGAAGCGTGTTATTATTGAGTTGGATGATTTGATACTCATATTTCTCTTGTAATATTGATTGATTTCAAGTGGAGAACTCTTCCTCATCTTAAAAGTAATTTATAATATGCTTATCACTATCAAAAACTTTCCAAAAGGTTGTACTATCTAGAATTACGGCTCTAACCACGAGCTTGACATGATGGTCCAGAATTTTCTAGACATCCTAAGGAATGTTGTAATGAGGTCCAATCGTAAAATCTATCAACATCTTTTTTCCACACTTTGGTTATCACTTGAATGTTGAAAGCATAAAAATCTTCAATCATATCCCATGCTCTATGCTTATAGGATTTTAGTAGGTTGTTCTTGGATACACATTGAGCTCTGACTTGATGTATGACCAATTCACTATCCCCAAATACTTGTAACAACTTGGCTCCTCACCTCCACACCAATTGGATACCTTGGATAAGTTCCTCATACTATACCATGTTATTGGTATAATTGAATTCAAGCCTAAATGCATATAAGCATTTCTCGTTACAAGGAGAAATAAAAAAAACCCCAAGGCCCACACCATTCCAACTTCTTGATCTATCAAAATACAACTACCACACTCCATATTACTCCACTTGTGACTTCATAAGGTTGGGAATTAGGAATTCTCCTCATGTATATAATAATTCCATAACCTTTTCTCTGAGCCATATGATCATAAGGATCAAATTCAAAAATTTCCTTTTCCAAAATTTCATGTAGATTGTTAGGAACCTCCTTTAAAGATGTTGAAAACTCATAAATATCATCACTTTCTTCTTGATCATGCATAAAAATTAATGTTCATAAGACTAGGTGTATAAGGCTCAATATAGTTATTTGAAATAGGATCAACTTTGATACTTAACCTAGTTATATATTTAGTTCTAAGAAGCATATGTAACCAATCTGCAGACAAGTATCCCCCACCTTTGTAATAAAATATATTAAAATGCATATGGAAAATAAGGGAGGGAGGTTAATGATGAAAATGTATTGTAAGATTGAAATACTTGAACATCCATGTAGATTAAGATTCAAATATTTTGTGATCCAAATTGTGTTGATAGAAGTTCCATCTAGTTAGATAATACCCTTAGTGATTTGTGTATACTTAATGCCTAATGAATCAAAAATCTCCTTGGGCATAACAGAACTTCCAGCTCCGGAAATTATCATACGATTGTGTACAAGTTACTTACCAATGAGTAGGGAGACATATAATGGAGGTGTTTTCATGATACTTTTTTTTTCCCCTTCTTTTGGCTAACACAAACTTGTAGAAGAACCTAAAGTAACATTTTTTGGTTCACTTATGTCACCAAGATATCTCAAAGCTTCTTGTAATAAATATATTTGTGCTTAAATGGAGAGTGATTCCCATATATTCATGTTCATGGTGATTTTTTCATTTGTTCTACCACATTTAGAGGAATGTGGCTAATATTTTTTTAGACCTTTGTTATAATAACATCATCTTTGAATGATTTGATGATTATTTCTAAGAGGATTATCATTTTTAATAACGTTATTTTCTTACAATTCATAGGGTTTAGCAATTGTACCTTATTTTGTTGTTTGGGAGGTAGATGTTTGACCACATATGGGAGATATTTCTCCTTCTATAGCTCTCTTCTTATACCTTGTGTTGAGTGCAACCACATTGGTGCTCTTGTTTAAAGCTTCTTGATTTACTCCAAAAACACTCTTTATTTCCCATTAAAAAGAGTAGATTAATTTAATACATTTCCTTGAGTTTCCTTTCCTCTTGTGATTGAATAATCATGTTTATATTGGAGTAAAATTTACCTTGGAATGTCAAATATTTTCTGACAAATCCATTCTTATAATAATTATGATCATGAGGTTAATTACATGGGTAACACTACTCATAATCATGTGTTAGGTTGTTTTGAATTGGGATAGTGGCCTTGAAGATATTGTAATAGTAGGTTATTATGTGTTTAAGGGCCTAGGGTAACCCATTTGGCCTTTTCCTATGGATTTACCTTGATAGGGTTGTTTTTTGGGTTGATATGCCTGATTAGTGGGTTGGTATGGTCTCGATCTGTTGGCTAATTACCTCTTTATAGTTACAAATTCATTTCCAATATTTTACATGGTCATAACTCAATGAAATTCAATTGGGGGAAAGGTGGGAGGAACTGGATGACTGATTTCTCTAGGAATGGATGCTCAAATAGGATGCATTGGGATGAATTATGTAAATAGAGGCATTAGTTTCCTAGGGGATATCTTCCCAGATTGGACTAGGTTATTTTCATTTCTAATAGTTTGATCATAATAATCAGGTAATATATTCCATCTTATGGATTGAATCATAACAATTATATCACTATTAAAGGCTCTAAAAATATAGGAATCCAATATTTGGAGAAGAATTAAATAGAGGGGGATTCTATATTAGGTATTTTGGAGCTTAATATTAAAATCCATAAAAGCTTCATGAGGGGATATCTTGATGGTAGTGAGTTTCTCAATAAGGGATAAATGGTCACTCTTATCTTCAAAATATTTCTACTGAGTTTCTCCCAAGATCATCCTAGGTATGGATAGGGGTTGTTTGTTGACTTCTATACCATTGCAATGCCTTCCCCTTAAAATATGAAGCTAATAATCTAAGTGCTACATCATCTTCATTAATAAGGTGGATAGGAAAACATTTGCAACATCTAAAATATGTTCAATGGGAGTGGTTGAATTATATCATGTAAATAATGGGATGCTCTTAAGGGAAGCTACTGGGATATCATGATGTGCATTTAGAACCAAGGGGCTACCACCATTAAAAGTAACAAAGGGTTTATTCCTTTGAAGGGCCATGAAAGAGTTTGATTTTATATTCCTATGATTAGAGAGGAAGCCCTAACAAAAGGGAGATTTAAATAGAATATATGTGATGGGAATATGGGTATTTTAATAGGTTTTACTATTTTACTTTGTGAGAGACATAAGTTTTGAAAAGACTCATCTCTTTCTTTGATTTTCCTTTTTGTAACCTTCTCATGAAACTCGACACACTTGACTACGAAACTATTAGATACATTTTTGGAGTAGTCATATGTGTTGTTGTGAAGCCTAAAAAGGTTATATATCACCAAGACACACACCAATTTTATCAAACTTCTATAAAGCTCATGATTATTCTCCCATTGGGGCATGCCAAATATTGTTATATCTCATAATTACACCATAGATTTTACTATGGTAGATAAAAATTATGGAGAAAATTGGACGATCTCAACAATTTGGGACTTTTAAAATGAGATCAACCTCCAGAGAAGGTTGGTTCCTAAACCTATTTCTAATGTTAACACTAAAAATATCTCTAAAATAGTTCTATTCTAACACATCCAAATAACTAGGGGTGAGAGAAGGATAAGGGAACATAATAACCTAATCCAAAAAAAAGGTGATAGAACCAAGAAAACGATTGATCACTCTCTCTCAAATTATTAGGGAAGAATGGAGGCTAAATGTAAGAATGATAGGGAAGATACTTTCCAAAACCAAAACCTATAACTAAATTAGCTCACAACCCTATTTAATTTAACACAAAATGCATGAAACTATGCAAAACATAATGAATACACATCGTAAATGAAAGAGTAAAACGAAAGAAAACAAAAATGGACACAAGGGGTAGATTCATGACATAACCGACATCATATTATTTTTGTAAGTAGGCACAAACTGCTAATACCATTTATAGGGTGAGATGTATTACAAAACACATGCCATGGGCTTATAACTCCTTAATTTTGTAAAAACATTTACATAATAACATTACCAATCAAGAGAGGATTATTTAATGAAGAAACACATTATATTTTATAGAAGGGACAAGAGGAAAGGGAATCAAGAGGTTCTTGAGAGATTATCAACCTTCTAAACCATACTAAAACCTTATAAACCACCTCCAACAGGTAAAATCTATGTCTTATGATGGTTCATTCCTTTGGAGCTACCTTTTCTAGCAAGAAAACTCTCAATATTTTTATGGATGAGCTTAACCTAAAGGTAAATGGATGCTCAAGAAATATGGAAGATGGAGGAATGTGATGTTGTCAAATTTGTATTTATGTTACACATGTTGGTTTCCAATTTTATTTTTTGTAAATCATAGCACGTCTCATATTCCCCCTGGAAATTTGGTGTATACCTCCCTCTATGTTAAGTTTTAAGGCCTTTTGAGGATGTTCGGTGTGTCCTTAAGCTTCAAGTTGACTAAATTATTATGCATTCTAAGCCGAGTTGTTAGTATTGATAATGCCTTAATGTTTCATATATTTCTTAGTTGATTTAGTGACTTAAAGGTTTGAGGGGCATGGTCGATGTTGAGATGGCTTTAATGGTGTGATTGATCCTTTGGAATAATGACCCTTGCCTTTGAAAATGAGTTTTATGAAATTTCTCAAGCTTACACTCTTGTAAGTTTGAAACCTACAATATCACCACCAATGCACAATAAATTGAATATTCATACCATCTAGGGGTAAGTGGGCCTTAAGTGTTGCTTTACATTATTTGTAAAATTATAAACTGCACTTGTAACTCTAAGCCCGAAAAGGGAATATAATTGGGATATTCTTTCCTTCATTTACCTTTATGAAAATTCAAACTTTATGTGGATGTGAAAGTTCTAAAATATTCCCTGAAGCATGAGAAAGAATATATTCATAGAATCTTGTCAGGACGAGGCAGGAAATGTTTTCATTCTTTCATTTTACAACTTCATAGTTATTGCAAGACTACAAGTTTCATCCCCATCTCCGCTACATGATAAACAAATACACATGGTAGAATCTAGTGATAGTGAGCCAAAGGAGCATCCTCATAGTGTATAAGTTAGAATCCTTGTAGTTTTTATAATTTTAACAGATGTACTTCCATATCCTTAGCTTGTTAGAAGACATGTACCGACATATAGGCACACTTCAAGCTAGGACATCTTTGCATCTCCATAGTTGGCATCCTTGTAATGCTACAAGCTTCATGTTTACCTCTGAGTTCTTGATAAAATAGATGCGTCGCACAATATAAATCCATCATATAGAGGGGGAAACTTTGTAGCCCTATAATTGGTAGCTTCATAGTTTTTGCAAGACTACTAACTGATCCACTACCCTTGCTAACCCAGAAGAAGGGACGCATGTCTTATTTTCACACTTGGTAAAAACAATAAAGTTGCCTCTAGGCCACACATGAAAATTTAAGAGGTGTAAGGATAAGAAAATGACATGTCACTCAATTGAATCCCCAATGGCGAATCTATCCACATTTAAGGCTCTCATTCAAACTTGATTCATACAATCAATAGTTAAGGATATAAAGCAAATGTTCTAGGAGAATACGTTGATGGCATGGAATTAAAAAATTTACTTGATTCTCCTCCGCACTAGTACTTACACTTCAAGGTTCTTCATAAACTATAGACACCCATTATCTACTTAAACAATCTTTAATGCTAAGAATTCACTAATTATCACTTTTTCCATCATTCTCGTAATAATTAGCGCTTTTCTGCTAATTAGCTAACATTCCTCTTCATATCCATTAATTAATGACCTTTCGTTAATTAATTAGCCTTCTTATCACTCAAAATGTCGATTAATGACCTTTCATTAATTAACGTCCGCTTCTACCTGGGTTAATTAATTATTATTAATTAATTACACATGCTAATCTAAATCAATAAATTCCGTTAATTAATTACACTTCGCTAATTAATTAGCCTTCTTATCACTCAGGATGTCGATTAATAACCTTTCATTAATTAACGTTCATTTCTACCTAGGTTAATTAATTATTATTAATTAATTACGTCTACTAATCTAAATCAATAAATCACCATTCATTGGATCAAATTCCTCTCTTACATCCCATAAATCATACTAATTTTCTTTTAATTAGCTTCTATAAGCTTACCTCTACCTATTAATTAATCAACTTTGATTAATTAAAACATCCCCCAACTCCCGTGACTTACTAATGAAAAATTAAACTATTCTAAATTAATATTACCTTTCATGAAACAACCTTATCCATTCCTAATCTTGTTTTACCTCTATCCCACATTCACAATTTGATAGCCTTTCTTCTTCAAGAAATCTATATAAAGAACCATCCTTCTTACCTTTTTTCTTCCACCATGCTTTGAATAGTGAAAACTATAAGCATTTTGATCTTGAGCCACTCTCCATTATTGGAAATAGCTTCTCCATTTTACACCCTTTCACTCAAAATTGAGTACTATGAGAAGATCAAAAATGACCTTGTAGCCATTCTTGGTGAGATTCCATTCTCAATCCTTGAGATCAAGTAACAATATAATTTGATTTCTTATGTTCTTTATAGGTTCATAGTTTAGTTTAGCAATCATAGAGAGTAGGAAATAGATTATCATGTAATTTAATTCATGCATTGAAGAAACATTTAATTTAAGCTCTTATCTTGATGGTTCATTGTGTAATTAACATTTTCTTTTGAAGCTATGTAGATATTAGTTTCAATTTATAGCTTAGTTAATTATACATGAGCACATATGACACACTCGGTGGGACTTAATCCATTGTCATTTGCACTTAATTTCAAGTTTTTGTAGTTAAGTTTCAATTTTGGTTACTAACCCTCTTTTGCACATGTCGATCTAACTTGTTTTTATAAACTTGTTTTGTTCAGTTTGCATGTGTTGAGTCTTCCTTGTAGGTATAAAGGAGGCGAAGTGTTATCAAAATTGGATCTTGATGGGAAAATTTCGAATTTCTCCATGTTTTCATTTTTAAAGTTTACTTTTTCAACATTCTACATATTTTTTTGTCAATTTCTTGAAAATATTATATTCTTGAGAAAGTAGGTTAGTGTGTGATACTATTGAGTCTTCTATTTACATATTAATGTGGTGGGTTCTTTGTCAAAATTGAATCTTGGTGAGAAAATTTCAAGATTTCTCAATGTTTTCATTTTTAGAGCTACTTTGTCAACATTCTACATGCTAGTTTTGTCAATTTCTTGAAAATGTTAAGTATTTTATCGTGAATATTATTGTTTGATAACATTGAGTCTTCTATTCATATATTAATATGATGGGTTGTTATCAAAACTGAATCTTGGTTGGAAAAATTTGACCTTTTTCGTAGATTAAGGGATGTTTTTTTTGACATTTTTTTGGTACATGTTAAGTGCATACCCGTGAGCATAAGAGCATATGCGTAACCCATCTTCTAGAGGCCATAATGTTTTCTCCCAAAATCAAAATGACTATGTATTTTTTTGTGTTGGAAAAAGTATCGAAGTGAAGTATGCAATCTAAATTTTTTTGGGATTTATACTTACAAAAATTGTAGGTTTTTCCTTTATAGTAAAACTTGTGATTTTCTAACATGTCTAATGTTTTTATGAATGTGGTATTTCCATGCTTTACTTGATTTAGACCAAAGCTTATGTATTCTCTTCTCTTGCACCTTTTTGTGATATTGAAAATAAAAAAACTTTTATCTCTATCTTTTTAATATTTGGATTAACTTGGAAATTTGATCATTCATTTTGCTTAAGTAAATGAACCTTTTACAAAGCATTTTTTTTATGGTCCTTTGATTTGAAGTTTTCCCTTTCTATCTAGTTGGGATAAATTTTGTGTATGCTCTTATCTTGCACCTTAGGGTGATCTTAAGAATCAAAAGTAACTTTAGTTTTCATTTTCTAACATTTGGTTGATTTGAAACTTCATCTTTCATTTTAGGCTTTAGGGAATGCACATTTATCAATATTTTTATATGGTTCAATAATTGCAAAGATTTTCATTACTTTTTATTTGGATTATTTGTTGTGTATTCTCTTCTCTTACATCCTTGGATGATCTTGAGAATCAAAAGAAACTCTTAATCCTATTTCAAATAATGTGATTTTCTTGGAGAACTACTAAACTTTGAATGCAGGACCTAAATACGCTTGCCAAAGAATTGGGATCAAAACAAAATACTAATGCAATTTGATGCAGGTTTCTAAATGGTGTACAACTAAACCACATTAAGAATAAAAGATAAAAACACACCACATTCATAACACTATATTTGTATGTTTGGATAAGGGTACGCCCATCACTTAACTAGGACATAACCCCTTTGGCATAAGCCTTAAACTATAACAATGGGGATGGTCCTAGAAACCCTAAAGTAGTCCACACAAAAGGGAAACTTGTGGATGAAACGGGAAGTGCTCCACACACTTACTTGACTAGTTTTACCTTTGTGAGATTTAGTGTCAAAGTTATCTGTATCGCAAACCCACTGTGAGAGTACACGATGAACACATTAATTTCTCACTATATTTGAAGGGGATAAATTAAAGCCGAGATAACCCAAGACTAGTTAGTATGACTTTCTTTGTAAATCGACCTCACATCTATATAACTTTTGACACGTAGTTGAGAAAACCACATAGGTAATCCATTCAGAAATTGGAGCCAACTTGATGATATAATTTTTGTAAAGAGCTATCATTCATCGTGAAACATGTGAAGCGTTACCTTTTCTTATTTTTTCACTCACCCTAAGGCAAGGAAAAACTCTTCTAAAGTGAGGTGAACATTTTCATCCTCACTTGCACTACTTTCTTGGCTTTCTTTTGAAACTTTGTTGATCAAAAGAAGAGTGACCATATGTGTATTGCCAATTGATTCTGTCACCACTTTTATGTTAATTTACGCTCATCCATGTTTGAGTCTGGGTTGTTAAATGTCTAAAGTGTGTGGGAATGTTCTCATATCATTGGAAACCATTTTGATCTTGATACCCACATCAAGATCATAATCATAGTTAGGATTTGTTCATAATTTGATTCTCCTTTGAATTGTTATCTTGTTTGTATCGTATCACAACAATTTTGATACTTACGTCTTGTTTCTTGCAAACTTGACCTAAGTGTTTAGATTATAACGTTACGCTACGTGCATCATAACAATTCCTTGGTATACTCTAGCCTTGGTTTTCTTTCAAACATTACCTCAATTTTGAAAGGTGTTGTTGTTACCTTTGTGCACGTCATATTAATATTATTTCGATACTAATACCTTACTTTTTTGTAAATTTTGGTTAACGTATCTTAGTGGTATTATTGCATTGTTCATATTCGTAACTTCCAATTTTTTTGAGATTTAGGTCTTGGTTGGACTTAAACTTGCTTTTAGTATACCTTGTTTGGAAATTATATCAACCTTTTGTTATTTCTTACGTCTTGTTCATTTTTGAACTTGGCATAAGTGGTGACATTATGTTGATCATTTTATGGAAACCTATCTTTGACACAAATTTTGCATAAGGAGTATTTCCTTGTAGATTGGCTTTGTGTTTTGAACTTATGTGCTTGTTCCTTGTGTTTATCCATCTTACAAACTTTTTCTTGGAAAATCCTTTGGGAATTTTGATCCTCTTGATCTTCTTTTTTTCCTAAATTCATGGTCATTTTTGAACATATCTTTCAAACCTTAGAAAAATCATTTCCTATCAAGAAAAATTTAAATCAACCGAACATTGGAAATCTTTCCTTTGTATCCTTTATGTTGATAACATTTTGATCAATCCTTTGACATTTACTCATCTAAAATTGTTGTCAAAACCTTTTTGGATTATCAATCTTATGTCAACATGATGTATGTTTTCCTTAGCTTCCGTTTGGAAAATCAAATAAGCATCCCTTATCTGTTTGCAAAATGTCTAGGTGGTTTCCGTTATGTTACCCAAATTGACATGGAACTTCCTTCTATTTGAAGGAGTTCAATTACACTATCTAGGTCTAGGCATTTAGACTTAGTGAATGCCAACCATGACTGATTATTGCAGGGTTCCTTATATGTACAACCATAAAGAATAAAAATATAGGCATTCACATCAAAAGATGCCCAGCGTGACTAAACCATGTTTGGTTTTTCACGCTAGAGAACCCATTCTTGTAACCATTCCCTACCTTCATCTCATAATTAGTGGTATGCTTTGGAAAATTCTGATCTAAATTATTATTTAGGTTCCCCCACTCTTCTTCTAATTCTAATCCAAACATTTCCTCTTCTTCTGAGGATTCCAATCCAAATATTTCCTCTAATTCTTCTGATGATTTGGATCCAAACTACTATTCAAATTCATCTAATTTGAATCCTAAGTCATGGTCCTCCCCTTCTTTGTAGGACCTCCTTCATCATAATTCTACTATGATTCTTGAGTCCCCCTTTCTTCATGGGACCTCCTTTATCATTCATCCAATTCGAATCCTAAGTCATGGTCCTCCCCTTCTTTGCAGGACCTTCTTTATAAAACATCTAATGTGATTCTTCAATCGTGGTCCTCCCCTTCTTCACAGGACCTCTTTTATCATTCACCTCAATGAACCCTTCCTCCTTTGAAGATTTGTGTAACTCACATTCCTTCTATTCAATCATCTAAGTTAATTCCTACGACAAAATCTATGGAATTTTGGATACGAAATCCTTCTATTCTTCCTCTATGATGTCATCTTATAGGAAAGCTATAGCAACCAATTCTAAATCCACCTCTTCTTCTACTCATGAGACATATATCCCTAAGTATACTTCATCTCTTGGGTCATATTCCTCTATCAATCCATCATCCATACTAGTTAAAACTTTTTCTTCCGATCTAACCCCTATGGTTGATCAACAACCCCTACTAATTGATATCTTTCAGAACTAAGGAGAAATAATGACATTTATAGGGGCACGCAAATGTAATCCTCTAGAAAAACACAAGAAAGGATTCTCTTTAGACCTCAATGCATTCGTGTATTGTAGGGAAGAGGTTGATTCCTTTTATTAAGAAATAGAGGAAGACCCTTAGATCATGCAAATCAATCCTCATCTTATTATTTCATCTCCGAATTCTTCATTATTTGATGAAACTCCTAGGTCTTGTATTAATCCATGGACTATATTCTCATCACCCAATCACTCTTTTTCTATCATAATTTCTCAATCACAATCTTTTCGGGGTCAATGCCAAGTAGCCCTTCATCTTCTTCTATGTGTGGATCACCTCTTAGTAGCCTTCCCTTTGTTATTTGTGGGACATTTTTGAGTAGTCCACTATCTTCTATACTTGGGGAACGTATAACTAACCCCATGTCTTCTATTTATGGGTCACCTCTAGGTATCCCATCATCTTCTATTCTTGGGCCACATCCTAGTATCCCATCATCTTCCATCTATGGGTCACATCCTAACATCCCTTTTTATTCTAATCTTGGTCCACATCCCAAGTATCCCTTCATCTTCTATTTATGGTTCACCCTAGGTATCCCATCATCTTCTATTCTTGAGTCAAATCCTAGTATACCATCATCTTACATCTATGGGTTGTATCATAGTAGCTCTTTTTCTTCTATTATTGGGACACATCATAGTAGCTCTTCATATTATATTTGTGGTTCACCTTCTCGTTAGCCCCTCTTATTTTATTCTCGGACCATGTCCTTTTCATCAATCACATTTTTATGCTATCAATGATTATGGAAATTTCACCATCATTCCTACCATCAATTCTAAACTTCCACATTCTTCTCATACTTCTTGGGATTAGAAAATTCATGCATTAGCTTATAAGAAATCCAGATAGTTTCTTTATCAAGATAAGATCAAAACTCTAAAGAGATCCAAAGCTCCCAACAACCTAAAAATAAAAATCAAGCATGATTCAAGAAAGAACACTAATGTACCCATCAAGTATGGCATAAAGTGAAAAACCTATGGGTTGGGAACTCAAGCTCCCACATACAAAACCCATATTACAAAACAAATCAAAATCATTTGTTTACTGTGAGCTCACTAGGATCATCAAGATCGGGATAATATTACACTTAATAAGCAAACGCACTTATTCTCTCTTATCAAGAAAATCAAGAACATCATTTTTGGATCCTATCATGAAAAGTGACATGTTTCATTCCGATAACCATCAAAAAATAAAAATAAAAATCATTAAAAAGTTCAAGAATACAAAAAAATGATAAAACATTAAAACATTAGAAAAACAAAATCAAAGGTACAAAGGTTACACATTACATTCGGGTATTTCATACATATGGATGTTCTTTATTCTCTTTCTTTTAGATTCCTATATTATTCATCCACCATTTTCATCCCTTCGATGTTATTGTGGTTATCCTATTCACACACATTTTGTGACATTTATCTCTATGGTATTTTTTTGACCTCTGGTCTTTTATCACCTTGGTAAATTAAAGAACACTAACTTCTTAGAGATGTTATAACAATTATTATATAATAAACTTGTTGTGAAGAAATTTTGGTTGTGTTTGTTGACACTAGTCAATTTCATCATCAAAATCACTTCCACATCCTTCAATCAAGCCATCGGTTATTCTTAACCCCTTTTAAACAAGAGAGCTGAAATAAGTTTTTAGTAAACAAAACAATAATTAAAATCAACCAATCAATGAAGTAAAATCTACAAATAAAAAACAAATGGATATATAAATATCTCTTGTGGTTTTTCCAATAATATCTATCAGGATATGGATGCCTAACTTGTAGTAGAGATTTTTTTGATTCAAATCAAACACATCTCCATTAGGGCTATGGATATTTGACTGGAAGTGGAGCAATGTACAAATCTCCTTCCACAATCCATTCAAAAATTACCTTTCAAACTAAATCATTACTACACATTGGCTAATGTCTTTACTTACTGTTTATCAAATCTTTACTTCAAGAGGTAATTCATTTCCACATGCACACACAGAATCTCGATGAGTAAACATGATTAGTTTGTTCACAAGTGTTACTTGTTGAACCTTGTTCAAACTCTTTCTTTAGTTCACATCTTGTCTCATTATTTGTGCCTTGGGCTAATCACTTTTTCATCAACCACCTTATAAATCTTTTTATAAAGCATCCTCTGTTCTTTGGATTATTTTTATAACATCCATGTTTATAGGATGGCCTTTTTGTCATGTTTGTAGAAACTTTTTTCCCCTTTTAATAATATAATTTTCTACTTCCTTTCTCTCATGTGTTTCTTGTCTAGCTTATGTTAGGGGCATCCTTTCTCCCTCAAGATTGAACCTATTTTATATTGGCCTTGATCTCCCTTCAATGTTTGAATATTTTCCTTTGAATTCTCCCACCTAATTGATGGGGAATTTTTGCATCTTCACTTTATTGTGTATATGTGTGGCATTCTTCCTTATACATCCTATCTATCACTGGGGGAATCCAAACTTCTTTTCTTCTTGTACATAGTTTTAGAAAAATTTCAAAACAAAAACATTCAAATATGTTTCTCAAAAATAAAAATAATAAAAATCATCCTACAAAACATCTCTCTTTGGTTCTCACATGTTCTTGTGTATGACTCATGGATCATCTTGATCTACCTCCATTAACAAAGCTTATTTGCTTACTATGTCTATACTCTGGGGCACAATGAGTTGCTTGGTACTATTTCATAGTACATGATTGATTTTCATAGGACCCAAGCATTCTTCATTATTTCCCTTGCATGTGTCCTTTCTTGGGGCACCATCTCTTAACCCTTGTCATTAATTCAAACAGGTCGAAATCAAATCTTGATAACAAAAACATTGCATAATGTTTCTTTGTTAGGATTATCTTGTTTAATTTCTTGTATTGCATTGCATTAGGTATCTTGTAGGGAGTTAGGAAACTTTTACTTTTTCATATTACATTGCATTTTGTATGTTGCTTGAGTTGGTGTTTTTAGCTATGGAAATTTATTCGTATAAGGCTTTTCATGTCATACTACACTTCTATTCATTATTTTTAGTAAAGACCAATAACATCGATCATAAGAAAAATTATGAAATAAATTTGGTTTTTACATCTGCAAGATGATAGCTATATGCATCTCTTTTCATCTTAATTTTTCTTCTATATCACTCTCCTTCTATCAACACTTTTCTTCAAAAGAAACTTGGGGCAATAGGGATCAATTATTCTACGTATTCTATTTTGTTCTTTAATATTTTTAATCATTAATCGCCCTCTTTCATCACCCCATTGATACTGGGGCGCATCTTTCATTCTATTAAATTTTCTTGTATCTCTTCAAAAAAATTATTTTTTTGTACTTATCTACTATCTTTGAAGTGGCATCACTTATGCCACCCCAAAGAGGGGAAAATGTAAACACCTAAAATCCACTTACGTAGGATTTAATGCTAAGACTGCACTAATTATCCTATTTTCCGTCATTCTCATAATAATTAGCATTTTTCTACTAATTAGATAGCATTCCTATTCATATCCATTAATTGACGACCTTTCCTTAATTAATTAGCCTTCCTATCACTCAAAATGTCGATTAACGATCTTTCATTAATTAGCATCTACTTCTACCGAGTTAATTAATTAGGTATGTTAATCAAAATCATTAAATTCCCATTAATTAATTAAAATTCACTAATTACTTGGCCTTCTTATCACTTAGGATGTAGATTAACAAAATTTCATTAATTAACATTCGTTTCTACTTGGGTTAATTAAATATCATTAATCAATTACGTCTACTAATCTAAATCAATAAATCACCATTCATCGATAAAATTCCTCTTTTACATCCCACAAAGCAGACTAATATTCCTCTAATTAGCTTCTATAAGCTTACCTCTACCTATTAATTAATCAATTTTTATTAATTAAAACATCCCCCAACTCTCGTGACTTACTAATGAAAAATTAAACTATTCTAAATCAATATTACCTTTTATAAAGCAACCTTATCCATTTCGAATCATGTTTTACCTTTATCCCACATTCATAAATTTGCTAGCCTTGCCTCTTCAAGAAATTTATGTAAAGAACCCTCCTTCTTACCTTTCTTCTTCCACCATGCTTTGAATAGTGAAAACTATAAGAATTTTTCTCTTAATCCATTCTCCATTATTGGAAATATCTTCTTCATCCTACATCTTTTCACTCAAAATTTAGTACTATGAGAAGATCCAAAATGACCTTGTAGCCATTCGTGGTAAGATTCCATTCTCAATCATTGAGATCAAGTAACAATCCAATTTGATTGCTTATGTTCTTTGTAGGCTCATAGTTTAATTTATCAATCATAGAGAGTAGGAAATAACTTAACATGTAATTTCATTTATTCATTGAAGAAACATTTCCTTTAAGCTCTTATCTTGATGGTTCATTGTATAATTAACATTTTATTTTGAAGCTATGTAGATATTAGTTTTAATTTATAGTTTAGTTAATTATACATGAGCACAACAACATTTCTCAAAAGAGTAGAAGATTCCAATTTTTATTTAGAATTTCATTAATTTGAGATATTCACTAATATATTGGTTGGGAGAGTCAAGAGAAAGAAGGTTATTTCTACTGAAATGAAAAAGTGTTTTATCAAACTAGGTAATCATATTTCTACAATTTTATGGATGTTTGAATGCTTATATGCATGCATAAATAAAATATAAAAGGAGGTAGATGGTGAAAATATGGATCTTGACCCATCATGAAACATTTTCATTGTATATGCATGAAAATAAACAAGGGATTCTATAGGGGCCCTATCTTATGGAATTATACAAAAATAATGCAAAAGATATTTTACTTTCTACATTATGGTTCATTATTTACAAATTGTTATGCAAAGACCTAAAGAGGGTTGAAAAACTTCTTCTTGCAAGCCAAAACTCCATATTTTTAGTTTTGTTGAACACAAATTAGATATCTCCTACCATTCTAGAGGATATCCCCATAACCATGAGGCCCCAAATGATCACTTGATGTCCATTGATAATTTGTATAAACTCTTATTTACTTTTTATAGATATCAACCATTCTAAAAGGTAAAATCCTCCCTTAAGGTATGGATTTTTGCATGAGGAGTTTTATATTTTGACATTGGAATTAGATTAAACATGTCTCTTGGCTTGATTTGCGTAGTGCGACATTTTTATAGGAAGGGGAGTGGAATTCACAGTAGATTTTTGAAAGGAAGAGACCATATTATCTAGTATGTTTATTCATTAAATGACTATAACCTTCTTTCCTCGAGGCTCACCTATGAGTTAAAAGCATGGGTGATATTGTTCTAGTACCTCACGAAGCAAAGTAAGAATCTGATTTCATTGGTGTTTCTACCTTGATGAAAGGATGATGAGGAATCCAAATTTACTCTAAAGTGTATGTATGGACATGGTCTATGGACGTAAAAGATGGTGAAGTAAGATCTAAAAAGTTACGAACAAGGGCATCATCATAGAAATCTTAGACATAAATGCCAATGTAATACATTATCCATCAAACTCTCAAGGTGAAGCAACTTCCCATATTGAATTCTGAAAACCATCATGATGAAATATTCATTAGGGCTTATAAGGAAAAATATATAGTATAGGTCCTTCAAATAATGCTCAAATATATTAATTCCCACCTCTTCTAGTGTCATTATCTTAAGCAAATTCTCCCATGAAAATTCTTAGAGGTGCTTTGTTATGAAATAGAAAAAACACTAATAACTTATAACCTTGCAATGGTGATGTAAAAGAAAAAAATTCCTAGAAAATGTGTGTGAGCCATTAATTTCCCAATTCATTGCAGATGTTTTTCAAATTTTTAGCACGAATGAAGGAGGATGAAGATAATTTATTTATGTGAGAGTGTGTTTCCTAACCTTGATTATGAATTGATGCTCATGTCAGTTCAAATTAATTTTTTTGTTGGGTTCTTCATCCTCATTATTTATTATTTTCTATTGAACATTGTTTCAAGTAAATATAAAATAAAATGATAGCGGTAAAAAAACTCCCTAGAGGTGCACATATAATGTGACATGGTAGAAAGATACAAATCATATTTTGTTATACATAATATTATCCAACCTCCATGATGGTCCGAGGTTGTTCCATCTTGTTATATCAAGATTAGATATTATTAGCTAGAATTTATTTCTCATTTTGGTATAGTAAAGGACTTTGTCCCATGTTTTGGGTAGGATTTAGAAGGTCTCTTGGGGGTATTTGGGTATAATCCATGAGGGGAAAATTTGTATAAGAATGAAGGCCTCTCTTCATTCTAGAGGGTATAATTTTCTCACTCTTTTGGTGTTGGAGGCTCTGGGTGAATATATTTGGGAAAATGTAATGGGGATTCTCTTCGAGATAGTTTTTGTAAATTTTTGGTTCATTGTGTCTTCATTTGGGTTTTATTCTAAGGGTATTGCAATTATACATCCATTAGCATGCTTTTAGAGCATCTATATATGTCTCTCTTGTCTCCTCTTGCAAATGAACACATGTGATCAAACTGTCATGTAATGTTTTATGTTGTTTCTTATTGTATAAAAATGATATCAATAAATATTGGTTTTCCTTTGTAATTTTTTGTTCTATCATGTCAAATACCTATAGGGAAATGTTTTGTAATTGATTGTTTGATTGGGAATTGAAGGAAATGGTGTTTTTAGTGTTATATTGCATTATTTTCTTCTATTGTAAACTCCTCTATATGATAACTTTAAATGATACCTTTTTTCATAAGGTTTCTTTTGATTTTATGGATTTTATATGGTTAATGCAAGAAAAATTATTCTTATGTGTCTTTGGTAATGTTTTAAGGGTTATTTTGCATTTTTTTATTTTCTTAGGTGTCTATTATGATAAATAAACTTTGGAAGATAATTATAATTCTTTGGTTTTGGTCCGAATGCATCATAAATGGCTAAGGTTGAAATGGTTAATGCATAATTTTCCTCCCATTAGTCTCCCACTTATCCCATTTACATCCATCTTCCATTCACATCCACTTTCATCTTCACTACCTTTGTCATTTTATCCTACCCTCTTCAATAGATTTCATCACCATTGTATATCCCATATGAGACATGTTGGAAAATCACAAAACACTTTCTAATCAATTGTGTTTTCCCTAATTTGTGAAGCTTAGCATATCAAGCATTATTCCATCCCAATTTTTCAACTACATCCTTTGAGAAATGATTTTGATCACATTAAATTTACCTTTAATATCCTATGTTTGACCTACCAAGTGTTTGCAGTGATTTTATGACCACTCTCTTGAGTGAGAACTACATTGAGTGGTTGCAATTGGTATCAGATTGACCTTTCCAACAATTTTTAGGGTTTGAAATAGTACATCTCCCTCTCTCTTTTAGGATACACCTTAGGTCCTCTCACCTTGGTTCAGGAAGAACCATAAGTAGTAGGTTGATAGTGACACCCTTAGTCAAGTGCCTAATTTTCATTCCCACAAGGCATGGTTAAGGGAGACATATAGATCCCTCCTTAGACAAAAAATTACAAATCAATATTTTTATCCTATTTCCTTCCCCTTTCCTATCATTTCCTTTTATAGGGTGTTAGAATGGGAGCTAATAACATAGATCAATACATTCCTCATCATTTTGACTGGGTATGAGAGGAATATTCTCTTTGGAAATATTCGTAAGGATCTCTAAGTGAGGGGGATCAAACAAATATTTTACAAATGAAAATGAAATATTTTGACTTCTAAAAGTGACGTGTAACATCCCCAAAATTCTCAATTTCAATTTCCCAAAATACTCAATCATTCGTTGTAAAGCTTCCTTCTTTTGAAAGACCTCTCCAAGATGTTCCTTATGGATCAAATCTGAGGAAAAACTAAAATCTATATCAAAATATATCACCAAACCCAATCCTAATAATTTATGAAGAAATACTTTGTTTCATGAACTCTAAGATGATTTGTCTTTATTTTATGGTTCTATATTTTGTTGTTCATTCCATGACCTTGGAATGTTATTAGCTTCGTCTCACAGAAAATCCCTTTGGTTTGTGGTATTTAAGTGTTCCGCATTCATCCAAGACCTTTGCAGATCAAAACATCGCTATGTATACTTCCTCAAATGCTCTACGGTTATTCATGTGGCTATTTAAATATTAAGTTATACAGCCTCGCACTAAACCTCACTACATGCCGCAGTTATATTTCCTCATTGAGTGGAACTTATCTTGGTGACCCTCCTTCCTTTGTTCCATTGAAGTTCACTTCGTTTTTGGTGACTTTACTAACCATGTGGCCTAATTTCCTTATTTCATGGATTTTTTAAGTCTGTGGAATGCTAACTCTTTGGGAACTCAAAGAGAACATGAAGTTAGTGTTCCACTACTTCAACGTTAGCCATGTTTAAACTTACCATCTCTTTTACTTTACAACACTTGATGGCATGTTCCCTTGCATCACGATCTCTCTAAAGTGGTCTCCAACCTTTGTTGTGTAGAAATGTGTGGTGTGTTATAACCCTTCACTTTGTGGACTTAACTAACCCTATCGAAGTCTAACCTTCTATAAATATGTTGATCTAATTCCATTTCTATACTTAAAACTAGAACTCATAGACATTGATATATGATGAAGCTATTATCACTGAAATTCACACTCTCTATCACAATCTTACTCTTCGAATGAGATTCAAAGACATATTTTGGCCAATGAATGCAATATTCCTACTATATTTGATCATTATACCATTAGTATTGTTTTGGATCTAGTAAGATTTTTGGTTTGTCATCTTATCTATCTTTTCAACAATAAGCCTCATCTACCTTATTCTATTTTTACCGCAACTCTAGATGAAGCTATTATTGATTATCTCGATTAACCTTTATAGTGATAATTAAAATATAACACATAATGATAATATGCATTTGCATGATATTTCTTCTAATACTAGTGTAGACACCAAATTTGGGTCTTACGACGCCCTTTACCCCGTATCTCATCCCGCAACCTAACCCTACCTCACCACCTAAAACCTTACACACCTAATGATTCATTAATTACCTTATAATTAATAAATCCACATCTCCAAACCCGCCACCTCATCTCGCCACCTCACCATGACCTAGCCCTAACCCTAAACCAACCTATTTAAGACCTATGACTTGGTCCAGGACTCCACACCCATGAATCGTCACCCTCATCCGCACCAAAACGAGCCTAATAATGACTTGACCAAGCCCACAACTGATCCCTCGAGAGAAAATGAGGGAAAGATGGTTATTTTACTAAAAATAGCCACTTTGACCTAACCGACATCGGTTCCTACTCGACCGCCATCGGTTATGTAACCACCATCGGTTCCCTGTTAATGACCTCCCCCAACCAAAAAGAAAGGATCCAGAATTCATTTTGGGGAGGAGAAAGAGAAGTGAAGCAAGCAAAAGAGGTTCAGAGAAGAGCATCAAGTCAAGATCGCAATCGAGCAATCTGGATCATTTGTCACCCTCGTTCAAGCATTGGAAAAGACTGAGGATAGCTTCATCAACTTGCTTTCCAATATCGGATCATCCCAACTAAGCCTTACTGTCACCACCACATTCCTTGGACCTGTATCTTCATCAGGAACCAGTAAGTATTATCTTGTAGTTCTTTGTTATCATTTTGCTTTAATTCATATTAAATGGGGAACTGACCACCTTCGAAAGGAAGTCTAATATTTCCTAGGCCTAAGGCAGTTCCCTCACCTATTGTCTAACTAAGATCTGGTGGTCTTGTATTCTTACTTACAGGTAGTCCTTCCTAGACAAAAAGGAGTTCTTCACAATCGATCTGATCTCTCTACGGTACACGCACACCTTCCCAACATTCAACAAGTATTCCTCCTAGCCCTAACCCTTATCTATTTCTCAAGAGAATGAAAGGATAGAAGCAAATCTATTCCAGAATGAAATTCTGTGTAAAACATTTTGGCATGCCCGGTGGGACCCATTTCGGGTTTCTTTCTTTCTTGTTTGCTTTCATATAGGGAGCATACTTGTTGTTTCTTTCTTCTAAATATTCACAAAATATTTTTTCATTTTGGTAAAAGAATTTGTTTTTCTTTAGCATCTTTGCATTAGTGAAAGTCATCTTCTTTGCTTCATCGAATATCATTTTCAATTTGGGTTTAAAACACGTGCATCACATTCTTGCTTGCTGTTTTTAATTCTAGTGAACGTAGATTAAGTAACAGGTCGTACACGTGGGGGTGATATCCACAGTATTGACGAGAAATTAATCTTACTCTCACTACACAACACATACCAAATCACATCATAATCAACACAACAGCTCAAACATCCCCCCTTCCCACGGTATTCCTCCGCCCGATTGAGGTAGCCTTATGAGCCAAAACAAACTTGACATCTCCCTTAGGTCTCTTGTTTAGGATTGACATCATCTGGCATCTAAGGAATAAGCCCAAAGTGATTAAAAATAATCCTGGGTTAGTCTATTGATTTTCTTGTGCATCTTGCTTGTTTTTAGTTCTGTTTCTCTATCATACACTGTTTCAGTGATCACTTCAAAGTTTGGTAGGTATATTAAGCATTGTTATCCCCAAACCAGTAGCTTCTTACATCCTCTCTTTTCTTTCACAGTGACCGACACCAGTCCCATACTACCGACATCGGTTAACTGACCGACGTTGGTTACATTCTGACCGACATCGGTTATCTGACCGATATTGCCATCGTGTTTAATAGTTCTTGACACACTAGCAACCTATCAATTCCAACATTTTGTTGTTGTTTTCATTCCAGATTGATTAAATCCCTGCTATGTCCTCTTTTCCATGGTTGTTATCACCTGAAACAAGCAGCAGCCATGGTTTCACATGCCTGTTCCGTGCCTTTGCCTGAGTCACCCCCTTCACATCCTATGGGGAATCCTACGGATACCAACAATTTTCCCAAGATCCCTGTAGGAGATAAGGAATTTGACAAATTTTTGGATGCTAATCCTATTGCCGACATAAAGATATTATTTGTCTCATACCCCGACCGTACACCCGACGGGCCACTTCGCCTCCTTTTGGTATGCCTATTAGTATCGCAGTCCTACTTAGCCCCTTCCCCATCTAATAACTCCACCTTACCATCTTCATTCTTAGCCCCGTCTCCTAGCTCAAGTAGCTTCAAAGTGGTTCATATTGCACCGATTGGTTTTCCTCTAGTTAACTGGGACCCCACATATCACTACCGTCCACCGCCCTACCTCATCTCTCTCGCAGTTGCCTCTTTCATCACTTTTTCTCCGCCACCTATACACACAAGCTTTCCCTCACAAGTTCCGCCCACCTTTTCATTTCCACAAATTCATCCTGGTGGCCTCAACCTCTTATATAAGACAACCTTATTTGACTGCCCCAACACATTCATCACCATTATCTTATCAACATTCAATCCCACCATTGTCTAGTAGCAGCTCTTGGACCAATCCTTCTCTGACAGCACCATCATCTAACTCAACCAATGATTTAATCAAACAGATGATGGACAAGATGAAAAATCTTGAGGCTTCTATTTCAGGAAGTCATAACACCCTGACATACGAGCAAGTTTGTCGGGAGCCTATTCATCCTTCTGTCCCCCTTCATACATATCCTCCTCAATGGGAATTACTGAAATTTACTCGCTTTAATAGTAAGGAGGACCCTCAACAACACTTGCGATCGTTCAGACATTCCTACTATCTGATTGCTCATGACGATGCCTTACTACTCCGTACCTTTCCCATGTCCTTATCAGGACCTACCTTGGAGTGGTACAGTGCTTTAACCCAACATTCAATCTTCTCCTTTAACCAGTTAGCCCAATATTTCTTGGATCACTTCTCCATCAATATTGCCAAGAAAGTATCCATTACCGACCTCTATGCCATCCGAAAATTTGAAGACAAGTCTATCGCAGATTTCGTTGGATGATGGCGGGGCCTCATCAACCAACTTACTTACGCCTTACCTCAAGCCGAGCTCATCGAACTCTTTACGCGGGCCTGTGCTAAACAAATTTCTCCCACCCTCCAAATTCAAACTTTCCGCACCTTTGATGAGGCCTTTACTATGGCTCGGAAACTAGAGATTCGAGCCTTAGAGGAAGAGAAATTGAGGTTATGCAACAAAAGCTCAAATTTCCGGACCCAAGACTCTACCACCAAACCCAACACCACCAATTCTCACACATCGGCTACTTCAAAATCAAAGGGTGTTGTACACACTGTGACACTCAAATCTCAAGCATTGTCTAATACCCAGCCGAAAGCCACCTATAAGTATAAAGTTGAGCCCATCAACTATACTCCCTTGGGAGAAACTTATGGTGTGATCTTAGACAAATTACCTAAAGTGGAGCTATCACCTTGCCTCTTATTAAACCTCACTCCGGGTTTGATTCCACCCACGCTATTCCTTCTTGGTATAAATAAAATGACTTCTGTAACTTCCATCGTGTGAAGGGACACAGTCACGAAAATTGCAAGATGTTGAAAAACATAGTGCAGGAAATGGTTGATGCAGGGGATATAACTCTTGACAATCCTAATGCCCCCGCTAATTGAAATTTAAAAATCTTCAACAAACCATTTCCAAACCATGCATCTAAAAGAATAACAAAAATCAAGACACCTCAGCCAAGGAGAAGAGTGTGCATGAGATCCATGCAATTTTCAACTCCTAACCCAGGGCTTCCATTGAGGAAATTCTGAATCAAGCTTCTTCACCAATGCAGGGATTTTCACCCCCTTCTCCTTCATCAGGACGAGAGGATAGTCCCGCTATTCCTTTACCTATAAAGGAATTAACCACCAAGAGTTCTCTTCTCACAAATGAACATTCTTACACCACGTCCCTGCAAGATTGTGAGTGGATGTTATCTAACTTATCTATTTCCCAAACATCTCCTTCCACCACTCTTGCTGCAACAGAAGAAGGCTTGCCACTTTTTCTGTCACCCTTAGAGGAGAAACCCCTTGAGCCTACATCACCAAACTCCTACATCATAATGGATCCCCTCGAACATGCCCTCCTACCTATTAGTTCTTCATCACCTAAATCTTTCCAGTGACCGGTTTACCTCTTAGTACCCATTGATACGGAGCCTCATTTACCCCTCGTATCACGCCCACAAGTGGGACGGGAATCACAACCCATCCCTCTTCCATACCAAAGTTCCTGTTCACACATGAAGAGTTTCATCCCTCAGAAGATAGACGAGCCTTATGGGAGTGCTTGAGTACACCCTGCTCTACTCAAATGTAGATGACTAATCCAGACACCTCTACCATATACCCGAGGTGTTTACAAAATCTCAAAATGCCTATGTCCTCAACTTCACCCCCTCATCTCTATCAAATCCCTCACCATCTCTATCAACCTAACCAAGCCTTCCCTTACACTTAGGACTTCACCAATTCCCAACCCGACACACCCACCTAAATGTTTAGATTTATCCAAAAATACGCCATCAATCCTCCTAGAGATGGACCCAATCTCCTCGAGTCCAATCTATACCTCTTCCACAACTAAAACCCTCACCCCGATCACACCGATACAACAGGCTCAGCTTCAACCTTCACCATCACACCTACCTTCTATATTAGGGCCTCACCCCTCCACCTTGCCACAATACACCTTGCCTCCCACATCTTCTTTAACATGACCTTTACCTTTACACCCCTTTACACTCACGGGCCTCAGGACACTCCCGTTCACAGCACCGTTGCCTCCCAAGTATCTATCACTCCTCTTTCCCCGTGGTTGTTTCCTACCACCACGTTAGCTGGGGCCTCATCATCTAACCAGCTAAACATAACTTCTGTGTAGAAGAAACCACGCCTAGTTAAAACCACTCATCAAAATCCCTTGCCTAAATCACCACCTGTACGAACCACTCACACCCAACCCTTACCAAAACAATCAAAAATCTCACCCACTCAATCAACAGCCTCATCCTCATCTGAATTTGACCCACTCAAAGGATCTTACTCCAAGATCCTTGATATGTTGGTAGGGGATGCGACCATTTCCCTACCCCCGCTCAGATTATATGATCCATCTAAGCCTCGACCTATAGGTTATGATGAATCTAAAACCTGTGCTTACCATCACACACCAGGACACAATGTAGAAGGATGTAAAGCTTTGAAATCCATCCTTTTCCAGTCACCTATCTCGGATAGACAGCCTAAGAAAGACAATTTACGGAGAGAGAAGCCCTTAGCTTCGATTCCTTCTCCTATACCACCTGTCCCCACCTCACCAAAATCTATCATCATTACAACCCCACCTCTTGAGAAAAATGACTTATCCCCACCATCCTCCTCCTCTTGTATTCATGAGATCAACATGATTAACATTACTACTTGAGGTCGAAAAACAATGGAAAAGCTAAAGAAAGCACACCGTGGCCTCTCTTTCTCCTTCGCCATCCCGATCACACCACCACAAAAGTGGTCATTCATGGCCCCGCCTATCCCATCTCTAATGGATTTGCACACTACACCATGATTAAACAACTTCACCAATCTCTGTCAAATGACACTCTATGATCTCATTCAAACATCTGAATCGCATCGACAAGCTTTAATTGAGATCCTTCAAGGGATAGAGGTCCTACCTAATGAAACATTGCTTGTTGCTTCCATTTTAACACCCAACCACGTTGCTTCTCTCACCAAACAACCTACCTCCACAACCACTTCTATCCCCGCATTGACAACAAGCCACTCGTAAGTTTTTCAAGAAGAAATTGTCGTCTTTGGTGCGTAAGATCCCGATCTGCTCTTTTCATCTCAGCTTACGTCTGGGACATCCAAGTACATCATGTTATGATCAATGGGGTGCTAGCCTAAACATCATATCTTCCAAAGAATTCCAACAGATGAATATCCCTCCTAGCTGTATGTGTGCCAACCCCACCATGTTGTGTTCATTTAACGATGCTATTACTTCTACCTTAGGCACCATGATCCTTAACATTCGTGTAGGGCCACGTACCTTACACGAACTCTTCTATGTCCTTGAGGGAGAATTCCAATACAACATATTGTTAGGCCGCCCTTGGATCCGGGCTATGGGATGCGTTCCCTCCACCTTACATAGATGCATCAAATTCGAGTATGAGGGGAAGTCATACACCGTCAAAGCTGACGCTTCCCCTTCAAAACCTGTAATATGTTATATCACCCTAATGATGTGCTTGTACCAATCAAGGCACCCATTGATCCATCCCAACCATCTACTTCAACCACGCCTCCACCATCTACCTTAACCACACTCACACCTTCAACCAATGAACCCCTTACCGTGAATACCACTTCCTTCCCCACGGACAACATCCCAATTTTAGACACCTTGGTAGATGTTTTTCAACACCTTACGCTAGGGGAATACTACCTATACAATGTTAGCACCTTTCATACCCACTGCCGGTGAGTATGCATGGCAGGTTACATGCACATCCTACCTATGACCGTCGTGGGGAGGTGATCTCGATGGACCACCTAATTACCGCACCAACCTAACATATGGGGGTGTTGACACATCCTCTTTACTTCTAAACCTCCACTTGGTGTGGTTCCCTTCCAATCTGATTTTCGATATCTAACCAACCGCTGCTTTTTCCCTCACATTCCTGACGCGCTGTGCTTGGAAGGGTTTTGGTTTTGGTCTTTATGAACAAGGCCGACACATGATCATTCCCGTAACTACCCGCAAACACAAATATCGTCGTGGTCTTGGATTTTTTGAACCACCTACACCAAAGAAACCTCATGTCAATTGTATCCAGGAAAACAACAAAGTCACCCCTTCCAAACCATCATCACCCATTTTTCCATCTTCACCCACAGAGTCGATAGACCCGGAATCTATCCCTCCTAACTTTTTTTTTTTCGTGAATGCTATCTTCCTGGGTCCTCTCACTTATCAACGCGATAGTGAAGACCCATCTTCTCTCCCCCTTTTGTATCCAGATATGATTGAAGAAGATTCACCTTCAATTAATGTTGTGGAGTGCCAGGATGATGACTCCATCCTCACCTACCTTGGTGCGGATGACTCTTATATTCAACGTGCCTTACCATCTGACACCCAAACTATGTTGAATGAATCGACTATAGAAATCAACATCCACATGGAGGATGATCCTCACATTGTAAAGATCAGATAATCTCTTGACGCATTAGAACAAGCCACCTTCACTACCTTCCTTTGTGCCCGCAATCAAGCTTTTGCTTGGTCCTATGCCGACATGCCAGGAATCGATCCTGACATTGCTGTCCATAACATCACTTTGAAACCAGACTCTAAACCAGTTAAACAAAAACTAAGAAAAATGCATCCATGCATTGCCCTCTTGGTGAAAGAAGAGCTTCAATGCCTTCTTTCTGTTTCTTTCATCTTACCTATTGACTATCCGCAATGGATTCCTAATATCGTACCTGTCACTAAAGCGATGGGGGGACTTCAGATATGCATGAATTTTGGGACCTTAACCTCACTTTCCCAAAGGATGACTTCCCCTTACCTAGCATTGATCAACTTGTTGATCTCACTGCGGGCCATGAGATGCTTTCTCTCATGGATGGCTTCTCGGGATACAATCAAATTTTAGTAGCCCCGACCGATCAACATAAAACCACCTTCATTACCCCCTGGGGGACCTTCTGCTATCGTGTCATGCCATTCGGCCTTAAGAATGCTGGTGTGACCTATCAGCAAGCTATGACTTATATTTTCCATGACATTATGCACACTATCCTCAAGGATTATGTCGATGATCTTCTTGGAAAATCCAAACATCGCAGTGAACATCTCGATGTTTTAACCATTATTTTCGATCACCTGTTACAATACTGTGTTCGTCTTCAACCAAAGAAATGTGTCTTTGGTATTCCTTCGGGAAAACTCCTTGCCTTTATTGTCTCTTTGCGTGGCATTGAGGTCGACCCAGCTAAAGTCAAAGCAATCCTAGAAATGCCCCCACCCACTAACCTCAAACAATTGCATAGTTTGCAAGGAAAACTCCAATCTATCCGGAGTTTCATTTCACAACTCTCAGACCAATGTCAACCTTTCCATCATCTCCTTAAAAAATACATTGTCTTTCAATGGAGCGAGGAATTCCACCAAGCCTTTAAGGCTCTTAAAGCTTATCTCTTGCAGCCACCCATGTTTATCCCACCTCAGGACGATCACCCTTTCTACCTTTATCTTTCTACCACCGACGATGTTGTAGGAGCCATGCTCGCACATCATGACTCTGAACATCGAGAATAAGCAGTTTATTACATAAGCCATACTCTTGTGGATTATGAGACTAGGTATACACACGTAGAAAATTTGTGCCTAGCCCTATCATTTGTGGCCACCAACCTTCGACATTACCTCCTGAATCACAAAATTTTTGTCATCACCAATGCTCACCCCATACATTATATGTACGCCAAACCTCATCTAAACCAATGCATCACCCGATGGCTTATGCTACTTGCCAACCTCGACCTTGAGTTTGTACACTAGAAATTAGTCAAAGGACAAACTATCGCAGACCAACTCGCGGAAGCCCCTTTACCTGGGGAACAATTTACCAATTTTACTTTCCCTGATGAGCTCATCACAACTCTTTCACTCAGTGATGTGTCATATCTAATGACCCTCTTCTTCGATGGATCTAAATGTTAGCATGGTGGAGGGGTAGGCATTGTTCTCATTCCTCTTGAAGGTGAACCCATGCCTCTTTCATTCAGGCTCGATTTCCCCTGCACTAACAATACAATGGAATACGAGGCCCTTGTTTTGGGTCTCCATGTTGTGTTACACTTAGGTGTGAAGTCTATTAATATTTTTGGTGACTCTCAATTGGTAGTAAATCAAGTTACTGGCATCTACCAATGTAAAAATGAGGAACTTCAAAAGTACAAACATTACATGGATTCACTTTTGACCTTATTTTCTCATTATTCTATCCAAACCATTCCTCACTCAACTAATAAATTTGCCAATACTATGGCTTGCTTGGCCTCGCAAATTCCGGCCTCACCAATTGACTCAGACATATTTGTCTTGGTCCAACAACTCTTTGCCCCATCTTACTTAGTTCTAGATGTTTGTATGGTACATAATGTATCTACTGATTCACAGGATACCTGGTATCACCAGTTTCACGACTACCTTACAACCTCTGTTCTACCACCTGACCTTACTAGTAATGGAAAACGTGCTTTTCTTAAAAGTGTTTCTCGTTATGTCATCATGGGGGGACGCCTCTATAAATGTGGCTTTGATGGTATCCTCCTTCGCTATCTAACCGGCACTGAAGTCACTCATACCACCCAACAAATCCACGATGGACTTTGTGGTGGGCACTTTAGTGGCCTCGCCATGGCCAAGCAGATCCTTCGCCTAGGATATTATTGGCCTACTCTCAATAAAGACTGCTGCGAATATGTTAAGTGTTGTGTTATGTGTCAACAACATGCCAACCTTCAACGCACTCCTAGCCACCGTTACAAAGTCGCACTGATCTTTGGCCTTTCTCACAATGGGGTTTAGACCTTATTGGCGAGATTCACCCACCTTCTTCATAGCATCACCATTGGATCATCATGGCAACCAAATATTACACTAAATGGGTGGAAGCTGTTCCACTCATTTCAACCAAAAAAGAGAAAATCGTTGAGTTCATCAATCATCACATTATCTGTCGTTTTGGTGTTCCTCATCACCTGATAACAGATAATGGAAAATCTTTCAAAAATAAGTTGTTACAAGACCTTTGTGATAACTTTGGTATCAAACTTAGCTTCTCGTCACCCTACTATCCACAAGAAAATGGACAAGCCGAATCTTCTAACACAACCTTAATCAAAATTCTCATGAAATTCGTTAACAATTCTGGAAAAAACTGGCATGATCACATCCACTTTGCCCTTTGGGCTTATCGTACCAGCATTCGTACTTCTACTAATGCCACACCATTCTCTCTAGTGTATGGTACCGAGGCTGTCTTGCCTCTCGAAATACAAATCCCTTCTCTCAGAATATCTCTTCAGGATATTCTTACCAATGATGACTTCCGCCAAGAGCGGTTAGCCCAATTAGAGCTTCTTGATGAGCGTCGTCTTACAGCGCTTGACCACCTGCAAATTTATCAAAAGTGCATTAAGCGTGCTTATGATAAGTGAATTCATGAGCATACCTTTAAGATTGGTGATCTTGTCCTCAAAGAGAATCAACATGTAACCAAACTAGAAAAGAGAAAACGTGGAAAATTTACTCCTAGTTAGATTGGGCCTTACATTATCACTCACACTTACAAATCAGGTACTTATCATTTAGCTTCACTTAATGGTAAACCTGAGCCTAAACCCCTTAATGCATTGCATCTCCGACCATTCTATTGTTGAATTTAGTGTTACATCACTTCTTATCTACCTTGCGCTCATCCCTTGAGCTCATTTACCACTCATACACCTTTTTTTTTCGTGCATCTCAAAGTAAAATCAAACCCACGTAGTTTGATCATCAACTCCTCTTAAAGATGCCTTCTCCTTTTTATTCTAGTCCATGACTTAAAAGTATCAAAATAACAAGTTCTCAATTATACAATTCTGGGATATTCTTGAGTCAAACTTCCTGCAAAACTAGATGCTTCATGTCAAATAGACATCTAGACCTCTAAGCTATAAACTAGACTGTTCCCTTGAAGGACAGCTATGTGCAAAGTCAGAATGTTCTCTTATTATAAAATAGACTGCTCCTCGAAGGACAACTATGTGCAAAGCCGCATTTGCTACTATAAGTAGATCGCTCCTCGAAGGACAGCTATACAAAGTTAGCCTCTATCGAAGCTTCTTGCATTGACCAGCTTCTGTGAAGACCTCAAGAATAAAAATGCATATCCCATATAGAATTCCCCGCACCGATGGGTTTATATCCAGAAAAATAAAAGCAATATTCAAAAGTACTTTTGAGTCATGGACTTGTCTATTTTGGTTTGGTTCTCTTCCATCAGAATAATCACCTTATAACAAGTTCTCTGTGCCCCAGCCATACCATCCACCTCACCTCACCATTCTTCACAATAACAAAACTCAAGGGACGTGCGTATATCCGATATATTGTGATTATACAACTCTTTTCACCTATCGACTTCTCGCCTATGTAAGGTACCTAGAGATTCAAGCTCATCCTATGATAATACGTGATTTGTTTAGCTCTTTCCAACTATGGGACATTTTTGCCTCTTTTACCCGAATCTGGGATTATATGTTGACCTTAATCAGGACATGGTTCCCTTATGCTTGGGTAAGATAACCCTTGCTTCACCTATACCTTACCAACTCCAACAACCTTACCCTACCAATATCAAAAATTTTACCAACCAACAAATTGCCTAAATACAACCAAATTGTCTAAATTCATCTCTCCCTGGTCCTAAGGGAGAACTACATCGGTCTGAGGCCCCTCCTTGCTTTATGCAATGGGCTATGTAGGCAGCACTTAGGAGACAGGGGGTCTCCCAAGGTTAGCTCGACCATCCCCTACCATAACCTATCATGTGTTGTGTTTTGCTTAAAAATATAAATGTTTTCACATATTTATATTGATAACACTCACTTTTTGTCCTTTATTAATCCAAACATTCAAAACACAACCATTTCTTATTATTATCATCAACTCAAAATCAACATACATATTCAGTTTTATTTAGATGTTAAACAAATACATCTTCTCTATCATCGACACGTAGGTCGGTTTCCTCATTTATTCTTCTACCCCTATAAAATTCACGTCGGCCCCGCGCCTCATCCTGAACTAGGTAGTGATGGTGATCGTCGATGCCGCTCACCTAGCCTCTCCATCCTCAAAGGGGCCACTACTATTGGATCCTCCCACTGATCCACCAATCTCTCTTGTAACATACGAATATGCCCTCTCATGTGGAGGAATCTTTCCTCTAGTCTCTCCACTCATGACTGCTGAAACCTCTAACAATCCCATTGTCTCATTCACCTGTGTTTGAAGCTGGTGAACTAAACCCTATAGGTGGTCTCTCTCCACTGTAATCACAGCTATGTTAGGATGATCGACCCTCTCACGTGTACCTCATAGCTTTGCTACCCACCATAATCTATAAGACTCTGTCACTCCCGTATCCATTACCTGCACCGATTCACGTTATCTCCTCTCGGTCCTCCTTCGGAAGTGTCAGTCGTGGTGGTGAGAGGGGTGCCTCGGTGTCGATCCTCCTGTATGGTCTTTGAGCCATGGGTATATCTCGAAAAATCCAAATTGTCTCTCGCACACAATCTAGAGGAATCCTCTCATACTCACTCGGCCTGTGTCCCGCAATCCACCTTAATCACTCTACACCCTCAAATCTCGGCTATGTTCACTGCCACCGTGTAGTTCCCGTATAGTCTCCAACGAATATCCACAATCATCACCATCTCCCACATCTTCCTATAATACTCAAAGACCATCCATCATGGTTTCGTCTCTTGCCTCTTGCTCTATCTGGACCCATCGTCTGAATCCCAACCTCTGCATTCCTGTCTCTTCTCCCTAGATTGGTCGGCCTATTGGTCACACACACACAATGTGCTCATAGGCCCAAAAATGTAATAAGTATGCATAATCTAGTGTAGTCCTATGATTTCACCTGCATGCCAATAAACCCCTGTATAACTCCACAAGATATGCAGGTGCCCATGCGAAAGTAACACTACTTTCTATCATCTCACGAATAATACACATCAATGATTTCGAAATCTTCCCCGCATCCACTCTAGGTAATGCATAATACCCCACCGCTATCATTAATACCATCGCAACCTTGTTTCTCGGGTGTGCCGCAAACATTTTACCATAAGTGAATGTCAAACCTCGTTGTGTCAAATCTCATGTAGCTGGACCAAATCATCAGTTATCGCTGCTCGCGCCGCGTTAGACCCGCCTCGATACACTCGGTCTTCCCAGAATTGGGAGTCTCTGAATTTGGAACACATCTTCTAACGCCACCTGTCATCTCCCTGTTGGCGAGAATAAAGGTATTCTTTTCAGGATTCCATCTCTCAATCAACACCTGCAACATAGCATGATTGCGTGCAATCCGTGAATAATAGCGGATTCCGCTTAACCCCACATGGTTTATTAATGCCCACTTAGGTGGTGTTACATCCGCTCGACTGCGTGACAACAAATCGGCACCCTATCATTCACCCTCAACCCCGTCTCGTGCTGTACACATTAAACCAACAAACAACAAATCAACAAATAGCTTCCAACATGTTTTTTATCGCAATCCGCAACTTTACACAGTAACCGATATCGGTTATAGACAACCGATACCGGTTACCTAACCGATACCAGTTATTCCTAAACGATATCGGTCACTGTCAATTCCAATCACCCGCTCAAATAAAAACACCACCTATGATAACTTCTGTGCTCATTTTCCCTCTCTGTACCTATGCACATATCTCCAACACCTGATTACTTACCCTACAACACTCACCCCATCCCAAACCTTTTGCCTATCACCTTTCTTTTTCATCTCTACCCACTTACCTTCCCACATCCTATTCACATGCATGCAAATTTTTTTTTTTAACTTCAACCAAAAATCATATATACATCCTGGGATGCAGCAATTTGAGGTGGAACCTGTCTTCCCTCTCCTCTCTGCCCATTGGATGCTTCTCCTTGTTCATCCATGTTCACCACCCTCTTCACTATTACTTGTCTTTACACCTTCTTACTCCAAGCTCATGATCACTTTACCTGTCTCTTTCCTCCTTATCACTCAATTCTCCCATGAAACTACCTTGTATGGACGACAACAGCCTCGCATCCTCGTATTTAACATGTTGCATGGCTCTAAAAACAAGAATCTAAAATTGCCTCCCCAGCTTTTCTATTTTTAGAAAATCTTGTTTTAACATAACCTGTAGATTTCGGTCAAACGTAACCGACATTAGTTATCTAACCAATATCGGTCAACCTATACCTATTTTGATTATATCCAGGCCTTCTATTTGTTTTTTGCAAAATTTTGGCGGCACCCGCCTCTTTTCCCTACATAATGACATCACTATCAACATCCATCATCATACTAAACATCAATATTTCAAAACATATGCATATCATTAAAACATCATCAACATCATTTATATATACATCATAAACATTCCAATACCATCAACACAAAAACATAAAGCATTATAATATATGCACCAAATCCACAATTACCCACACCATATGGATCAACGTCATCATCTATATATATAATCAAAACAATGTTACAATATACAAATTGCCCTGCATGGGACCTCTATCATACAAACCAAAAATACAAATTCGGCACGCAGGCCGCTATCTCTGTCAAAATCTTGACTCGGATCGCAGGCCGACCTCTCATGTCAAAAATATACTCGACTCGCAGGCCGGTATCAACTATACAACATGTACTCGGCTCGCGCAGTGGTATATATAACAAACATGAATACATCAAATGAGGGCACACAGAGGCCTCTTTATACACACTTGGTTCGTAGACCGGTGTCTCTATCAAATCAGAAAACCAAGCTCGCTCTGGTGTGACTCGGCTCTCTCCCCTCCCGGGCTAGTCTCTCACTGGCCTCGTGCCGGATCTCGCCTCCTACCCATCACTGACCCACATGGCTGGCCGCGCCTCTGTGACTGTGACTCTAGGATGTCTCAACTCTTTGAGTTGCATATGGCTGATAGTCGGCCCGGTACCATCTAGTACATCCTGATAATATCGGGCCTTCGCTCTCGCCTCCATATAGCGGGCCCGTGCTACCATGGCTGGTGGGACTGGGTCTCGACTCCTAATATAATCGGGCCCTACGCTGTACCTATGGTGGCGGTGGAGCTGCCATCGGAGCCTAAACAGGGACCTATGCTTGTGCTTGAACAAGGATCTAGCCTTGTCGGCTGTGCCTGTGCATGTACATGTGCTCGTACTCGTGCTCTCCTCGTGCTCAGGCCAACCGCCCCTATAAAACTCGATCTTTGCCTATGCAGAGTAATCTACCCTGTAATAACCGCACTGCCCAAGAGACGGTCCCTCTCCACTATAACAGCCGCCAAATCTAGCTATGCGGGTTGTGCTCTCATGGCTGCCCTCTGCCCTACCCACCAAACCAAAAATGCACCTGTAACACCGGCATCATCCACCGTATCATCTTCCGTCTCTCCGCGACCCAAACTAGGTCCAATGGCTATAGAAGAGGCAGTGGTGCCTCTACATCCTCCCTCCAATACTGTGGGAAGGGAGGTGGCTCGTCCTGTCATAGACCCAACTGTCGGCATACCCTCTCTAGGGGAATCCGCTCATGCTCCCAGGTCTCTGTCTAGCTATCCAAAAGATATACTGGATCCATCGTAGTTGTGCTCGGGCTCCTCCTCGGGGTTGATGGCCTCTGTATGGCCTCCATATAATATCTAGTGCGGTCAGGCCCTCTAACATATGCCTATAATACGCGACATCTTGCCTGCGCATAACTACTGTGGTGGCCCATGACCCCAACCACCTCTGAAACCCATACCTATACACCGCCACTGACCATGGCTACTCTTTGGGGTATCCCTACAGATCGTAAACACACAATGTGCTCGTAGGCCCAGCAATGTAGCAAGAATGTCGAGCATATCCCGAATCACCTCATATGGCGATAGCCCCAGAGCTCTTTGTATAGCTGCACCAAATACACCGGTGCCCATGCATAGCAGGTGTGCTCCTCCACCATCTCATGCAATACTCCCATCGGCCTCGTGGGAAGCAACCTCCTCTCGAGTCCGAGAGGGCGAAGCAGGTGATAATCATCATCGGCCACGACAAGACGTGTCTCCTGTCGATGTGCGTGATACATATCACCGTAGCAGATGCTCGCGCTATGGTACGTAATCAATGGGGCTGCATCAATGAATACCTATAGGATGTTGTCCATCGTTGTCTTCGCATCCACTGGAACACCACCTCACCTATGATCAGTGAGTCTCGGGATGCGATACACATCTCGTAGTGTGACTCTATCATCTCTCGAGTAAGGATATGGAAGACATTGGTTGCTCGATCCCATCTCTCGATGAGGGAAACCATCAGCCGTGGTCTTATCCATAGCTCCTATATCTCTCGGACTCCGCCGAGTCAACCTCCCGTATGATCGACCATTTGCACTGCAGTCACATGTGGTCGCATACTTGAAGAGAGGCGGCATCCGATCTCACATCATCTCCATGGCGTGCTCTGTAAAAACAACCCACTACATCAGGCCTACTCTTTCCAAAACAACTACCCAATAACCCCAATATCACTAACCCCACCCAACAAAACACCTACAATATCCCCTTTACCTATCCCACAACCTACCACCTACCCCACTCATACACCACCCGATTACCCCCACCCCAATAACCTTTCCTACCAACTCTACCTTTTCCCCTTTCACCCCACAATTCTATCCTACCCACCTACAACAAACCAACACAACAAATTTCACACCCTTTCCCCTACCCATGATAACCGGTACCGGTCACCCTCGACCACCATCGGTCCCCCACCCCTTGTCTATACCCTACTTTTATGCACTGACGTCGGTCGACACATGACCGACGCCGGTCTCTGAACCCCAAAATCTAAACAACTTACATGGTGACCGATGCCGGTCGCTTAGTGACCGACATCGGTCACTGTGGGATTTCGGGGCCGGATCGAAAACGGCCCCCAAATCCCCTTTTTCTATTTTTAACCTATCTACCCAACCCAATTGCCTAAAAAATTACCCACCTGCAATGTTGACTTACGTAGCATATCTACCCACTCCATTTTATGATTTACCTTCATTTATTCATTATTTTATCACATTTTAGATTCCTACCCCAAAACCCACATCCTAGCTAAATTCATCAACTTCACACAAATAGGGATTTAGAACCTACCGGTACCACTACACGTCATCGTCGTGGGATAGGTTGTGTTGGTCCAGCTCCTCCAGCACCTCCTGCTCCTCCAGGCTATGCCATAGCTCTAAATCTCCTCAGCAAGGTCCTCAACCAATCAAACTCTGCCTCTTAATCGCTGGGGCCTACCAATAACTCCCTCCTCCACTCAACTAGTGCCAACTCAGCCCACAAACTCAACAAAATCAATTCAAAACTCAGACAAGCAAAAGGTTGGCACTCAAATTGACAATGTGAAAATGACACGCCATATTTTTATTTTTATAGGTTTTGACCTATAACCGATATCAGTTAGACCGCACCCTAAAACACCGATATCGGTCTTCTAACCGATACCGGTCATAACTAACCGATATCGGTTACATGCCTAGTTTTTCCTAATTCCTGCCCTTATCCACCAATTTCCATTTCTCATCACATCGCCTACCCCCGACTTTGCTAAATAGCCTTATTTTGAATTCATGGGCCCAACCCAAGGCCGTAACCACTCAATTGGCCAACCCAAGGCCGCAACCAATCAATCGGCCCAACCCAAGGCCGCAACAAACCAACCGGCCCGACCCAAGGCCGCAACCAATCACTTGGCCTCGACCCAAGGCCGCAACAAACCAATCGGCCCAACCCAAGGCCGCAACAAACCAATCGGCCCGACCCAAGGCCGCAACAAACCAACCGACCGACCCAAGGCCGCACCCAATCACTTGGCCCGACCCAAGGCCACAACCAACCAATCAGCCTGACCCACGGCCGCACCAATTAAGTACCTCAACCGAAGCCCACAAATTACGATTCTATCCACCCATAATTTAGCTGTTTGTTCAATCGAGCTCACCTGTTCGTGATTTAGCATGACTAGGATACTTGAATTGATCAGCCAACCAGATTTTCTTAGACCGAGACCGTGACGTTTATCTCAACCAAACCAACCATTTGGTACTTCCGAACATGCCTAAACATTCGGTACCTTACCCATTATATCCCCTGGAGCTACTTCCTATGCCTTATATACCAAGAATATATCAACCTTGTTTGGATAAACTATCGACCTTTGCCTATGAATTGCTTTTTTTCTCTTCAATTCGTGTACCCTGGTCACACTACTGTATTTCAATGTGCGTTTGCCTCCTTGAACTTACCCCACCATCTTACCATCATCTCATCATAATTCACCCTTTATCAACCCTATCCCTAATTTCGTAACGTCGCATCAATCTATGATAGATTTGAGGGGATTACCTATACCCTTAACTGGGGTAACCACTTTTATTTTTGTCAGTGCAGCTTTAAAATACAAGCTAAACGATAACAAGTGGTAAATGTAGACACCAAATTTGGGTCTTACGACGCCCTTTACCCCGTATCTTGTCCCACAACCTAACCCTACCTCACCACCTAAAACCTTACGCACCTAATGATTCAAGTAATTACCTTATAATTAATAAATCCACATCTCCAAACCCACCACCTCATCTCGCCACCTCACCATGACCTAGCCCTAACCCTAAACCAACCTAATTAAGACCTATGACTTGGTCCAGACCCACACCCATGACTCATCACCCCTCACCCACACCAAAATGAGCCTAATAATGACTTGACCAAGCCCAAAACTGATCCCTTGGGAGAAAATGAGGGAAAGATGGTTGTTTTACTAAAAATAGCCACTTTGACCTAACCGACATCGGTTCCTACTCGACCTTCATTGGTTACGTAACCACCATTGGTTCCCTGTTAATGACCTCCCCCAACCAAAAAGAAAGGATCTGGAATTCATTTTGGGGCAGGAGAAAGAGAAGTGAAACAAGTAGAGGAGGTTGCAGAGAAGAGAATCAAGCCAAAGACTGCAACTGAGCAACTAGATCACTGTCACCCTCATTCAAGCATTGGAAAATACTGAGGATAGCTTCATCAACTCACTTTCCAATACTGGATCATCCCCTAAGCCTTCTTATTGACACCACATTCCTTGTACCTGTATCTTCATCAAGAACCAGTAAGTATTATCTTGTAGTTCTTTGTCATCATTTTTCTTTAATTCATATTGAATGGGAACTGACCACCTTCGAAAGGAAGTCTAATATTTCCTGGGCCTAAGGCAGTTCCCTCACCTATTGTCTAACTAAGATCTAGTGGTCTTGTATTCTTACTTACAGGTAGTCCTTCCCAGACAAAAATGAGTTCTTCACAATCGATCTGATCTCTCTATGGTACGTACACACCTTCCCAATATTCAACATGTATTCCTCCTAGCCCTAACCCTTATCTGTTTCTCAAGAGAATGAAAGGATAGAAGCAACTCTATTCCGAATGAAATTGTGGTGAAACAACTAGTCGAGATAATTGTATAGTTACATCTCATACTCGTTTCATTTCTGAATATTTTTCAATTGATTCTAAGGTTACGTCTTATGTTATTTCTTCTTCATTATACATTGATGATACACTTGATGAAATATTTACCTTCAATATTTTTCGATATTGATGAGGCACATGATAGTAACGATTCCACCTCTTTGCATACTATTGAATGTGAATCCCCCACTCCACTTTCATCTCCTTCTGAGATTGTGTCTAGTAACATGCATGTTGAATCATCTTCATCCATTAATTCATCTCCTAACAATTCTTCCAATGATATTCCTAATGATGTTATCGATATTCCATGCTCTTCACCACCCATTACCTCTTTCGCACCTGCACCTATGGTGCCTATAACATTGACATCCTCTACTTCTTCTTCGATATTCCTATGATCACTCATAATGGAAAGATACAACCACTCAATACACCATCTACATCTCCTACTATTCCATCACAGGATATCTTATCACTCATGCATGTTGTTGGTCAATTAAAATCTCAGGTCCAATCTCTCACTCTTGAAATCAAGGCCTATTATGCTTCCATTGATAACAATTATTTACATGGAAATCCTATTCTAAAGAAGATTCACAATTAAACATTCTGAAAGATTTCGTTATGCCTACATTTTCATGTTTCAATGGTATATGTAACCCATAATTATATCTCAAGCACTATCGTCTCGCTATGGCTTCTTACTCCAATGATCGATTATTGCTTAAAGAATTTCTTCATAGTCTTATTGTTGATGTTATCCAATGGTAAACACATTTACCTTTCAGATCTATTAGTACCTATTGTGATATGGAAGAGGTCTTTCTTTGTATCTTCATACTTAACAATGGCCCTAGAGTCACCCATGACCGTTTACCTAGATTACCTCAAGGCAAGACAAAACCTATCATTGATTATTTTTGTTTCAATGCTTGCATACATAAATTAGTATTTCAACCCATTAACTTAGAAAATTAATATATCTTTTTCATGGCAGATTATTTCTTTAAAAGAGTGGTTGCAATATGACACATGTGAATCATTCACACTCGTATGTTATAAAGTCATTGAGCTAGAAAAATATATCATTGATGCACATGTTATAGATCATCCTCCTATCATTTCTACTACTACATCATCTAGTTATTTTCCAATTCCATATGTTGAGTGTCCTCCATGGTCTCCATCTCCTCCATGTCGCAAGAAAGTTTAGTCTTATCCATTACATAAGCCTTCTTCATCTCCTCCACCGAGTTAGGATCCACCTCAAACTTCTACGTCTCCTTCATGGGATCCATTACACTTTTCTCATCATGATATACCTCATGATTTTTTGCATTCCTTTCTTGAAAATAAATTGATTTCATTTACCTTCTAATCAGCACCATCCACCTCATCGCTTGTAACACTATCATGATTGACCTTATTGTAAGTATCATTGTATTAATGGCTATCACAACAATGATGGTTGTACCCTTCATGACATATTACAACAATTAGAAGATAAGGGTGTCATTTCCTTCATATCTCATTCCCATGAGTGGTCTACGTCTCTAGTTCCACACAAGTATGTTGTTACTCCCATTGAATTATCTCATTTGTCTAGTTCTAAGTTTGTTATTCTTCCACCAATACGAGGTCATTATTCATGGGCACTATCCAACTCATTCATCCACTGCAACACCATCTCATCTACTACGCACTACCACTTTTACACTGTCTTCCCAAGGCATCAATATCTCGCACTTCCCACCTTTACATCCCCATCATTGGCACCATTTCATTAGGCATTAATTTTGGTTCATATGCTCATGTTTCCTCGATTCCACATTCTTCCACCGTTCCACACTGCTAGGTCTTTGGTAGGTTATTTTCCTCACCCTACCCCCTGATAAAGCACTTGTGTTCTTATGGTTATTACATGACCGTTGAGGGCTCAGTTATAATAAGAACCTCACCATCATTCCATACTACACATTATATTGATATATTTATATAGAATATAGTATCATATCTCTTCCCGATGACACACTCTTTCTTTATGGTTCATTCTTGACTGTTGAGGGGTCTTATATAAATGAACCTTATCATCTACACACTAAGGGAAATCACTATTCTCCTCCCCCTCTTCATCATATTCACATACACTTAAGTACACTTTTATGACCATCTCATTCACATACTCTTTTATATCATTCATTTTATACATACTTTACCATTCATCACAACTCTATTCACACATATAATACACTATCTCATCATTTATTTATCTATAATCACATTAATCATCATTATTCATTATTCAACATCAAAAACTATACATTGTAAATAAAATCAACAAAACAATTATCAAAACATCACACATCACATATAGCGACAATAATCAATGCATCATACATCAAGATACAAGTCCCAATCATCACATTGTACATCAATAAAAATCAAATACAATGAACATACACCAATAGTCCATATATAAATCATTCACAATCGTAGTTACAAAAATGTAAATAGTGGGGAAACCCCCATACATCACTACATCAATATATATCATATCTCATCATAACTATCACTATTTATAATTGTGGGAGCTCTAGAACTAAATGTTTCAACACTCAATCTACACCGATGGTCATAGCCACTATACCTCTCTACCTACATACGTAATAGAGTAAGCTCAATCTACTTCTCCAAAAAGTGACCCTATAGCTCCATAAACCTCGTAAATAAATATTGTGCTAGGGTAGCTCTACACATAACCTCTCTATCTTTCAATGTATCCTCTCGTGCCTCATCCCTCTCACTCAGTAGCATGGTAAATGTCACCGCCGCTAGTGCTAGTGGATTGAATAAATGAGCATGCTCACCCATAATGGTGTCCACCCACTCTAACATACCACCACCTATAAGTACGTCGGTGGGCACATTCTATGTTAATTTGTCAATAGATGTGTCCATAATCAACGACCAATACACATCACCTATATCCATAGATTAACGCATTAGGAAATAATGACAATTACACAACCAAATAATAAATCACAAGTATAAATATACAAATACTCACAGTGTGTTAAGATGCTACCACACTATCAGGGACATGTCCTTGCACCTATACTCCTCCCCTTGATAGAGCTCTTACCACATCCAAAAATAATAGAAACAAAAATACCCACCGATGTGATGCCCACCATGCACGGTATGTCGTCGCCGCATACCCCACGTTATTCACATCTATAAACTCTATCTCTGTTTATGCCTCATCTAACCTGGGAGGTACTAGCTGCACTCATGTGGGGCATGGTCAAACTCCACCCCTCCTAGGTGCTTTAATGGACCTTACTCATATATATGGCTCCGAGGGCACATCTTAGGCCATACCAAACTATCGTGATATGTGATCCACCTAAAATAAATTGGTCACCCCTAGAAACTAATCCTATAGCCACATAGTCACGCCAAATACATCATATCTCCATTGTAAATTATGAAGCAATCACAACGATGATTAAATTATGCAATAACGAGAACCCCGACCTTATTATAAACTTGGGTCCTCATAAAGTACCACCTAGCGACCATCATTTTTCTTTGATCATCATCTATATCCATCACCCGAAACCTCTTACCAAACATAGGAAATTACAATATGTAATATACAACCTCCAAATTCATGGTCATCTCACATGCAGAAACCAAAATGTACAAGTATCTGCACACCATCTCTCACATAATGTGGTGATCATCAACATATTATGGGGCACATCCCACATCCTCAATATGTTTTACAGGCCAAAATGGTCTAATACATCCCACTCATCATCGATAAGCCCAATCTTAACAATTTGCTCAAAAGGAAGCCACCACGAAACTCTTGCAAATAGATATCCCTCTACACACTATAAAATGATAACAAACAAAACATTATCATCTCATATACATGAAAATACACCTACCTATAACATCACCAAAGATCAATTTTAACATTTCTCACACTGGGCTAAGAACTACCTTTCACGGGTTACCAATGCTTATGAGCTAGATGCGGGCACCTAGAAGTAGGTCACTAGTGTCTCGTGCATGGGTACTTTGGAGTCCCAAAGGTCATTAGTGCCTTTGGTGCTCTTTCCTAGGTCTGAAATGCCTAGAAAATAAAAACCAATTTTTTTCCAAATTTCACCAAGGACAGCTAATTTCCACACAGTTTTATAAAAACTTACACTTAATAGCTCGGTTGTCATATGTAACACCACCATTGCCACCACCATCTCAAAACAATTTGACCATGGTGCTCACACTTGAGGCATCTTCACACACCCAAACCTCTAAATCAAACTTGAGCAATAATAAAATGAGTTTCCTATAATACTTATTTTAGTAAATATGGAATTATTCTAGTGTGAGCAACTAAAAATATAGCCAATATTGGAATCCAATATTACTAGTTTTGGATTCCAAAATGTTAAATATTGGAATTATCTGCACTCCAAAATCACACATATTGGATTCCAATATCACATATATTGGAATCTATAATCACATATATTGGAATCCAAAATCACATATATTGGAATCCAAAATCACATATATTGGAATTTATTTTACTCCCGAATCCAAAAATCAAAATATTAGAATCCAAAAATGCATTCTTGGAATTTGTTAATTCTCCTTCCGAAGTCCAATATATTTGATAAAGAATTAAATTAATGAATATGTGAAAAAATGTTTAATGATTTCAAGGAATCCAACATTGATCTAAGAAATAATGCCTAGAATGCTGCAAGCTCATATAAAACAGAAACATGTTTTGTTTTATACAGGACTAGTCGTTGCTAGGATTAATGTTTACTTTGGAATAAGGATCTTATCAGTTTTAAGATGTCTTTAAGATTAAACTATGTAGATTTGAATATTTAAAATTCATTTTTCCTATCAGCTTCTAGGCTAGTGGCATTCACGAGATGTGAGACAGTTCTGATTCATTTTCTATGTTGTGATTGAACTTCAGGGGGTCATAGAATTACCGAAGATGTTATGAAGAAACTAATAGAGGGAGACGATTCATTTTAGGAGAATTTAATTAACTGTAAAACCATTCTAGATATATTTTCATATTTAAATTTAGATATTAATTTAACTTAATTTATTATGGTGTGATTGAACCTCAGTGTGACCAGATAATTTTTGAAGATGTTATGAAGAAATTAGTAGAGGGGGACAATTTAGTGTAGGTGAAAGTAATTAAATGTAAAACCATTCTAGATATATTTTCATATTTAAATTTACATATAAAATTAACTGTAAAAATATGGCATACATATTTTCATATTCAAATATGGATATAAAATTAATTGTAAAACCATTCGAGATATATTTTAGTATTTAAATATAGCTATGAAATAAATTGAAATTAATTTACTAAAAATTGAAATATAGTAAAACATTTGAAGAATAATTTGAATTTATAATGTAACACTATTCCCAAAGATGGGATTCCAAATAAACAATAGAAATTATAGTAAAGCTCCAATAAAATCTACCTATAATTGTGTTCTCGATCTAATAAAATCTGAACATATTCGATGTCCTTCAATGATTGCAAAAAAGGCCACAACACATCTAAAAAGTATTTTTCTTCTGACTTATAATCTATGTTAATTTTTTTGGCAATTATGTAGTTCTCCACATCATTGAACATGTTTTCCTAAAGACTCATCTATAAGAACTATATTTTTACAATTATATGATGCATTAAACCACCACCAAACAGAGTTAAGATTCTTGATATATAATTTGGGATTCCTAGGACCTTCATAATCATAGCATTTGGTCTCAATGCAATTTTCCAAAGTGTAAATATGAACTCAAGCGTCCAACCTCTAAGCCAATTTTTGAAGAAATTAAGGCATTATGTCATCAACATTTGAATTTCTTGTGAATGTCCATGGTACTATTTTGATTTTTTTGCATAATTGTAAGAACTATTTCACATTAGATCTAAGAAAATAAATTTTTATTTTGAGCTCGATTTGCCTGCCAAACTTTTTGAACTGTTTTATGCCGAATCAACCAAGTGGTGGGTGTGTTCAAAAACACTGATTATATCAAATATGATCAGTTTCATGTTGCATGTATTCTTATCTGTAAATGAAAAAACAAAATCAAATGGTTGAGGGTGGTGAATCAATCTAAAAATAAAAAACAATTCCCTTTTGATATTATCAATTGAAAATCAAATGGCTATAGGTGGTGAAGAAGGTAAAAAATCGAAGGGAATTCCTCATTTCTTATTGTTATACTAGGAATAATGTTTGTCCAAAATTTATTTGAATGAAATATAATGTTTCAGCATGACAAGTGTTTACATACCATATTGTAGTTATTTCATTGCATTTGAAAATGGTATATGTTTTCTATTATCGAAGTAAAAAATATTATTTAAGCATGCTCAAAATTAATTTATGAATAATTATATGATTAATAAAACTACTCAAATATTTGTTACAATAAAGTTTCTCTGTTAATTTGCATTTGCAACCTATGCACTCACACTCTCAACTTATAATCAAGGAAAATATAAATGCTTTCAACATATATTCGTACAATCTCAAAGCATATAAAATAATTAAGTATAACCCTCATAAAAACATACGAATGTATTTTATTTACAATGGTAAGAAGAATCATCATAATAACATTTTGAAATGATAAGTATTTATTTAACATTTTCTTACTCCAAATATTTGATTCCCTCTACCACATTCAATCCCTTAGACATTATTAGTGATAAGTATTTTTACAAATTGGTCATCAACCACATATCTTTTGAAAAAATTATTCTTTGCTTCTCATCCCAACTATAAAAATTTCAGAGGGTTTCCCTTTGCACCTAATGTAATACACAATGTGTCTTTAGAACTGTAGGAAACATCATTTCTACTCCAAACCTTTTCTATATCTTTTATTGCAATTCCATCAACTATATTGCAATGTTATTTTCCCAGGTGAGTACTAGATTCAATTCAGTCAATAATTTTTTAGTGAAGGCCTTTGTCATCTTTTCAACATCATCAAAATTGATTTTCTCAAAATAGAATCCAATTTTGAATTTTGTTTACAATGAATTTATAAACTCTTTCGGAGCCACCTCGCAGTTAATAGTCTCTTTTGAATTTGAATGACATCTCCTTAGATTATGATTGGTTTTTATCATACGAAAGCCCTCCAAATCTAAAATAAACAAGTAATTATATTGGCTAACTATATGGAAGTAAATATATTTTTTAAATCGGTCTCATATCAATTGTAACCAATGGAAATAATAAACATTGTAGCTTATGGTGACTAGTTACCAATGGGTATTGCATGTAGGATTGCATCTTATTTACCCAGAGTTGGATCCTTAGATGAAAGATTTATTTCAAAAAAATTAATCTATTCATAATCTAGCTATTTCTATGGAAAATAAAAGCGTATTTGAAAAAACATACTAATCCACGTGGTAATATGAAAAATTTAATATCAACAATTTAGGAGGCTACCACTTACCGACTAAGCGGCTTGGCTTGCATAGACCTTTCCCACCGTTGTTTTTAGTGATGCAAGATTTATTGCAAACAAAATTAATCAATTCATTAATCAATTTCATGTTATGGCAAATGAAAACATAATTGAAAATAATATTTCTCTCTGTGGTATTATGGCAAGTAAAAAAATATGTCTTCTTAATGAATTTTAGTGGTCGCTAGGGGTATTTTATATTCATTGAACCACCCATTAAAAGACAATAGTTATGATAAATAAGACATTAATTTTCTTATAAATTTGTGTGGCTTAGTAACAGTTTTTATTTATAAATTCAGCCAAATAATATGGGATTTGATTGCATATTCATTCCAGATGCGGCGAGAGTTCTTCTCATATATCATCACAACTAGCGAACATAGAATATTATCAAAAAATAAAAAAACATGGCAATGGAAAATGAATCACATTAAGAATAGTTATAAAATGATTGAAGGTTAATCACCTTGTTTAATTGGTTGTATAGTGTTAAGTTGAGAGGGTTGTCCATAAACTCCTATTGTTCTTTGGTTATCTTCATATGAGCATAGTAATGTTTCAAAAACATTTCCTGACTATGTGTCTCAACAATAAAAAATAAATAGGTTGGATTCAACTAATGCAAATAGTGCTACACTATCGTCATGAAGAACTAATAGTAAAAATTTTGTGAACAACATTGAGTGAACATCTCGATCCAGGACTCATATGATCATTTGTAAGGAAAAGGATGTTTGTTTCCTTTTAGGTCAATTTTTCTTGTAGTTATCGATTCTTTGTGGTAATTTTTCCATCCAATCCCTAGTGAATTATTATCTTTCATCATTGTTATCGAACAATTTTCCACACCATTTATTGTTTACATAATACACAAAATTTTAAATTGGCCGCTACTATCATAGAGTCTATAACATCCATCTAGAATTGATTCTTCATTAAATTTAACCTTTTCCATGTATTTTTGTACTATTTATCTCAACATTTTTTAATATTCAATTGGTATGAGAAAAATAATAATACAATCCATCACACTGGTTCCAATAATGTTAGAAACTCCATTATTACTTCGTAATAAATATCACTAGAAAAATTGTAAAAATCAGTGATAACACATTCAACATTGAAAGGATTCGTGGCAGGAATAGATGATAGAGTTAACGAAAGATGGAATGGATATGCACATTGATAAGTAAAATATTATGTTCCCTCCATCCTTACTAGTATATTTTACTCCATTGACATCACATAGTTGTCTAATATTGTCTGATCCTCAATAAGAAGATCTTCTTCCACCACAATTTCTTTTTTCATTTTTCATTTTTTTTTCCCTATTTGGGAATCATATTTTCTCTTTCCTTTTCTATCTTCACCCAATAGTATAGATAACTAGCGGTAGTGTGATTCATGCAATTTAAATTTTTTAATTACATTGGATTCATGACAAAATGTCAATAGAATATTATCTGTATGTTTTTCTTTAAATTATTATAAAAAAATTTATCTCATTTTGTTGTCTCCTTTTATTCTATGGAATTAGGTATCAAATTTCTCTGCTATTACACTTACCTCAATAGAACTAGTTAACCATAATTCCTATGATTTTACTTTATCTCGCTAATCGATAGTTCTTCATTGGTCATTCATCTAAAGAATGATGAATGAATTGGATGTGAATATTTCTAAATAATTTGGATGATATTTAACTTGGTTATCTTTAAAAGGTGAACAAGCAAGGCCACCCGATCTAAACAATTGAAATGTTGTTATCCATTTAGTCAATATATCATCTGGAAACACTAGAAAAGTAAATTTATCATATAGACTTTCGGTTCTTTCCACATTAAAAATCAAAAGGCATTTATTTTCAAATTTCGCATTCAAAGTAAAATCATATTTTTCAAATTTTTATATAACGAAAGTAAATGTTAATAACCAATGCAATAAAATTAAAATACATTACCTTCCACTCTTCTATTTTTGTTTTTGTCAATCTGGGATGTTGAGGACATCCTAGTGATTTCAAACTGATCTAGATTTATGCAACAAATCAATAAACTTAGTGTCTATCCAAGTTTTGTTCACTTCATTATTTTGTTTACAAATAGTAGTAATGGATTCAATAGTTGCATTTTTCTCGAAAGAGTGTGAGCCCTTCAAAATTGTAGCCTCAAATGCAAAGACTTTTATGTATCTGAGCCCAAAATATTTTTTTGTGCACATATTGTATGATGGCCGTCAAGTATATAAAATTTAACATCATCCCTTTCTAGGTATTTCAGATCTTGGAGTTCCACAACGTTATTCGTAGACTACAAGAAGGGAAGAATAATTGTGTCCCTTTGTGTAGGAATAACATTTATCAACATGGAGTGCACAATAAGGTCAACATTATCATCATCTATAGGATGATATTGATATTATAGAGGTGTTACATGAAACCTTGAAACATCAATTGAAAATAATTCACCATTGAACAAAAATTAATCAAACTATTGAATAGTCACAGTTCTCCTTTTGTGAATATAGTGGTTGCTTTCTTCCACAATGCAGCTGATTAAGTCTTCTTTTCAACCCCTCCAACTTTGATTTAGATGGATTGATATCCAATTTAGGAAAAAAATTTCCTCATCATAGTAAACAACTTGGCATGTTTAGGAGGTGAAAGAAAACCTATTCCATTCAAAAATGACAAATAGGAGAGGTTTTTTCAGCTCTATTTTCTTAGTGTTGCAAGTAAGCCACTCGAATGTGTTACGCATTTGAACAACTAGTTTTGTCATTATCTACTAACAACCCCAAATTCCAACCATATAGTGAACAAGAACATGGTTCTTTGTCTATTAAGACTTACATAGTGAATAAAACAACATCCAACTCTATATCTAGAATAAGACTCTTATTATTTCCATAGTCAATGCATTCACGAACACGCGGTGTACTTGAATCAATTAATGCTAAGGATATAACCATAACAACTTCCTTTTTTTTTGTCATCTATAACAAAAAAAACCACATGTTAATGTAGCATTTTTCAGGGGTATGGAGTTCAACAAACCATTTGTCATATCTTTTCTTGTAGAACTCAACACCTTTAATGAATGAAATTGTCGAGAATGGAGTGTGAATAGTGGAATATATTTTTCATGCAATTGGAGTTAAATATCTTAATAATTAATTCACATATGGACTAATTTTTGTTTTCACATTGTATGATGGTGAATATAAGTATTTTCCTTTGGGATCACTAGTCTCTAGAGTACATTACTTTTTAATATTTGAGAGAAATCAATGTAATGGTTAGCGAACGCCAAGATTTGACCAGACATGATAGATAGAATTCAAATGGTTAATTTAATTCATATTTTGTGGATCACATCAATAATAACAAAAACTATGAAAAATTGTTCTTGACAATTAACACGCAACATATTTTGGAAGGATTATCCTTTTTTGTCAACCTTCCACATTGTTTAGATAACATGACGGAAAGTTTGAAAATATAGATTTCATTGAAACATAGGATTTAAGTTGACATATAAATAGATAGTTTTCAACATTGTCTATTGTTAATTTATGAAAATTGAATGGACTAGCGTAGAGGCCATTAAGATTTAATGTTTTTATTTTGAGTAGAGTGTGTGAGAAACAAATCATAATAACGGAGTTAGTGGTCGCTAAACAGTATTTGTTAAACATAAAAAATGTTTAGTTGCTCCTTAACACATATTGCAAGGGATTCAACGGTCGTTAAGTAGTATTTGTTAAAAATAATAATATTTTGTTCTTCCTTAACACATATTACAAGGAATAACTTAGTGGCCGCTAAGACCTAACATGTTTTATTTAAAATTGGGCATTAGAATATATTGTGCATAACATCTAATTCAAATATGTTTGTATCAAATAAAATGATTGGTGAAAACAAATCTCCATTACTAATTCAAAGGAATGATATAGCGATCGTTGGGATATTTAGTTTTTATTTAAAAATAGTGATAGATTAACAAATCATTGTTTATCTTAGTGGCACTTGGTTCCCACCATTACCTCTTTTCATTGTAAACACTCTCTCTACAATTTTTAATCGATATTGATTTTTAATGATTATAAGTGTATCATATTGACTTGACTATACCGACAAAGCCAAGTGTTGCACTACAAACCCTTCGGAGGGATAAAGCCTTATGTAGTTCTCATAAGATATATTCTTTATGAAACATAATTCATGTAGTTTATTATATTATAAAATTCTTAGATACTACTAAGCTCCATTACTAATTTTAAGGAATTACATAATGGAAGGTAGGTTTATTCTTGTCACTAAGCATCTCATCTTTTTAAATCACTTCCGTAGGAATAGATTGGTTTGCTTCCCTCATTATCTTTTAAACTCTCTTGAGCGCTCCATTTTGGAGTTCCAGAAGCATACCCGGGCGGTTCCCTTGCATCAAGGGCTTATTTTGCTTATCCACAAACACTGCCTTCTCAAGTACCCTGGTCTTCCCTCCTCTCCTAGCCCGGCTCCGATGGGCTCTGCTGCTGCCAGTCCTGCTTCCCCTGCTGCCCTTGCTGCCCCTGCTGCTGCCCCTGCCACCGGTGCTGCTACCCCCATGCCAGCTGCACATGTTTCTCCTTCTATTCCTCCTTCTGCTCCTCCTGACACTCACCTCGCCTCTTCCTCTAAACAACCTCTCACCAGGGCTTCTAGGAGACTCAACCTTGAGACTCTTGCAGCAGGGAAAGAGCCTCTTGATCTTGACATTGCGCGTGACCTGATTGAACATAAGTAGTGCCAGTCCCCGGGTAGCACAGATGGATAACCCTTCTAAGAGACTGGAGGCCTTAGAGGCTAAGATAAAAATGCTGAAGGATGAGGTCAAAAATCTAGCTAAGCAAAAAGGTAAGAAAAGCATGGAGGGGGAAGGGAGCATTGACAATAGTCAGGTTGAAGACATATACAAAAAGCTGACCTCCTTGGACTCCCACCTTGGGAAGGCTAAGACTAGGCATGATTACAACATTGCCGCCTTTAGGGCCATTGAGGAGTTCATCGTGGGGCATGCCAAAAGTGTTTCCAACCTCAGCGGTATCCCGACTGCACTTTGGGGCAATGAAAAAGAGAGCAAAAGAACCATCGAGGAGCTCAATAAGACGGATGCTGCCCACATGACCGCTTTGGGTATGTTTCATGCTTGGAAAAAAGTCAAGATCAGTGTTGATCAAGCAGCCAAAAAGTAGTCCTGCATGCTTCTACTGCTCTCTTTTGTTATTCTTACTGTTTCTTGGCTGTCGGGTTACTGTTTTTTTGCTGTTGTTTTGCTGTTAAGCCTCGCTTGTGTAGCTGTTTCTAGGCTACGTTGATTTTCATTGAATAACAAATAATTGTCTATCTTAGTGGCCACTAGGCTCTTATCATTACCACTTGTCATTGTAATCACTATCTATTCAACTTTGGATCGATTATATTTTTCATTAAATATAATTGTATCGTATTATTTGGAATGTAAATGGCGGACCCAATTACTTCACTACATTCCATCAAGTGGGATCAAGACTAATTTATTTATCCTAAGATATATCTTTGTAAATTCTAATCCATATTCATTCGTATCAAATAAAAATCCTAGCGAATGCTAGGCTCAACAATTTCTTAATTTCAAAATAGCTATAAAATAACAAATCATGGTCTAGATTAGCATCGTTAGGATCCTATCATTACCTCTTGTCATAGTAATCACTATCTATACATCTTTAGATCAATTGTAACTTTCAATGATTATAATTGTATCAAATTTTTGGACATTACAAGGCGGAGCCGATTCTTTGCATTACTTTCTATCGAGAGGGATCAAAATTTTCCATTCATATAAAATAAAATGATCTATTTATATCATTAAAAATGGTCTAGATTAGCAGCAATTAGGCTTCTATCATTCTTGCTTGTCATTGTAATCACTATCTATTCAAATTTTGATCAATACTATTTTTCATTGATTGTAATTGTATCCTATTGGTTTTAATTTACATGGTGGACCCGGTTATTGCAGACCGCATTTCATTGATAGGGATCAAGAATTACTTATTTCTCATAAGATATATCTTTGTAAATTAAAATCCATATACATTCGTATCAAAGAAAAATCCTAGTGACCGCTAGGCTCAACAATTTCTTAATTTCAAAATAGCTATAGAATAACAAATCATTGTCTAGCTTAGTGGCCACTAGGATCCTATCATTACCTCTTGTCATAGTAATCACTATCTGTATAGTTTTAGATTGATTGTAATTTTCAATGATTATAATTATATCAAATTGGTTGTATGCTACCCGGTGGAGAACATTGTTGCACTACTTTCCATCGAGAGGATCAATACTTTCTACCCGTATAAAATAAAATTCTTAATGATTCTTAAGCTTCTTTAATAGCTAAAAGGAATATTGTAGCAAGTGCTAAGCTCAACAGTTTCTTAATTTTTATATATATATATATATATATATATATATACATACACACACAAACAATGATCTAGCTTATCGGCCACTAGGCTGTTATCATTACCTTTTGTCGATGTAATCACCATTTGTTGAGCTTTGATCGATATTGTTTTTCATTGATTGTAATTGGATAGTATTGGCTGGAATTTAACCAAGCGGAACCAATTACTACACTACATTCCATCGAAAGGGATAAAGAATTATGTATTTCTCCTAAGATATATCTTTGTAAATTATAATTCACATCAATCATGTATCAAGGAAAATTCTTAGTATTTGAAAGATCCATTAGTAATTGAAAGGAATGACATAGTGACCATTAAGATCAACAATTTATTGATTTGGAAATAGCGATATACTAAAAAATCATGATATAGCTTAGTGACCGCTAGGCTCATACCAATACCTCTTTTTATTATAAACACTATCTTTATAGTTTATGATTAGTACTATATTTCAATCATTAGAATTGTATTGTATGGGTTGGACTAGACCGACTTAGCCTAGTGACGCACTATATACCATTGAGAGTAAGTGATATTTATGTATTTTTTATAATATATATCATTACAACATATAATTCACATTGGTTCTTATCAAATAAAATGCTTAGTGACCATTAAGCTACTTTATTTATTGAAAGCAAAGACATACTTGACGGCTAGGCTCAAAATTCTCTTAATTCGTAAATAATGATAAAATAAAAATCATGATATAGCTTAGAAGCCACTAGGCTCACACCAATATGTCTTTTTATTATAGACACTATCTTTATATCTTCCGATCGGTACTATATTTCATTCATTATAATTATATCATATGGGTTGGACTAGCCTTGACAGAGCCTAGTGACGCACTATATACCCCTGAGAGTAAGTGATATTTATGTAGTTTTTATAACATATATCATCGTAATCTATAATTCACATAATTTTTATCAAATAAAATGATTTACGACCATAAGCTATTTTATTTATTGAAAGCAATGAAATAATGCTTGTTAGGCTCAAAATATTCTTAATTTGCAAATAGCAATAGAATAACAAATCATGATATATCTTAGAATCCGCTAGGCTCATACCAATACCTCTTTTTATCGTAAACACTATCTTTACATCTTATAATCGATATTGTATTTCATTCATTATAATTGTATCATATGGGCTAGACTAGCCCTGATGTACCCCTAAGAGTAAGTGATCTTTACGTAGTTTTTATAATATATATGATTCGCAACATATAATGCACATCGGTTCTTAACAAATAAAATGTTTTGTGACTTGAAAATGCTTTATTTATTTAAAGCAATGACATAGCGGCCACTAGGCTCTACAATTTCTTAATTAAGAAATAATGATAGAATAAAAAATCATGATATAGCTTAGTGGCCGCTACTCTCATCTAATACCTCTTTTTATTGTAAACACTATCTCGTATAAATTTCAATCTATTATTTTTCATTTTTAAATGCAAAAACATGTTTTGAGATTTTAGAGCTTTCATGCCACGTGTTGTCATTTTGGTGGGTACTATTTATATTATAATATGGGGGCTTCATATAGCTTTAAAATTTTTTATGCTTTCTTCTTTATATACACATTTCATAATAAACTTGTCAATTATATTTTTTCTATCAAGTTGAAAATTTCCACGTGGTATAAAGTAATTGGAAAATTATATTTCATTAGTGCACTACATCTAACATTGTCTAGGCCAATTTTGATAAAAATAAAAATGAAAATAAATGTGCCTATACTTTTATACAATTCTTTTGTTCCGTTTTCTTACAATATTATATGTTTTATTTCATTTTTACTATATTAAGCTATATCCAATAACAAAAGGCATTTTTTCAATATTTTTTTGATATCCCGTACCTTTTCTTAATGAACGGTAAATTAAAATTTTGAACTACAAATTCCCCTCCATTTAAGAATATTTGAAATTTTAATATACTCTCAAATTCCCCCACTCTTTCACTTAATGCTTGGGAAGTCTAATTTTCAAATTTTCATATCCCGCACTTTTTATATTTTCAAAATTTCTAACGTGGAATGTGCTAAAAAATATTATTAAATACCCTAGAGAACTAATTTTTAAGGTTTCTATTTTTTCGATCTTGCAGAAAGAAGAAATGAAATCATAGAGAAATACAATAAAATTGTAGATTACAGGCAAAATGTAAGAATCCTAGCCATTTTAGCAAGGGAACAATACAAGAAAGCACACAAAGGATGCTAAAAAGGAGGCACACAAAGGAGGGAAGCAAAAGGGGTTGTGGATAAAATCATGTAGATAGTTTAATGTAGTGGACAAAGGTTTAAAATACATCACCAAGCACAAAATAATCTCATATCTAAATCAGGTATTTATCAAAAACATATATTATAGTAAATGTGCACCTTTCGTATTGCAAACTTGTTCAGTAAATATGTCTTGGACTAGTTCTTGTCTTTTTCACATCCATCCAACCCTACTTTTCCCTACTAAAACATGCTTCATGGCACAAATCTTCTTACCGGTTTCTTTAGATCATCTTTTAAATCGCCTTGTTCTTCAAGAAAACAAGGATTTTGTTGTGCCGTAACGAAAGAAAATTTAATCCCTTTACAAATATAGTTTTTATTTCATTTGAATGCTTTCACATATCCATTGTTCTATGTATCCCTATGATTTTTTCTCTTTGGATATCCACTTTTCTATGTCTCCTCTGGATTGTTTTTCCCGATAATGATGTCCTATCGCATAATCACTAGTTTTAAAAATTGTAATGGTTTGCGAGACTTGAAGTATTGTTTACATATTCCTTACGACTACCTTTTTCCACTTTTTATTATGATGATAGAATTAACCCGATGAAATTATTTCATTGTACATTGTTTATATAATTTCCATGTTGATTGTATGAGAAGATATTTGAAGTTAACAAAAGGATTTAAAACTATAAAATCATATTAAGTTTTCAATTGTATGAAAAAATTATGTATAATGAAGGTAAACATATTATATATACACGTAAATTTTACCAAATAAAATTTTAATCACTATGTATTTAAATGTAAATTTAATTTTCCACCAGAGTAAGCCATGAAGAAAAATCACATACCTTTATAGTGAGGATGATATAATTATTTTTAAACAATATTATTAATAGGCCACGTATTATTGGCGAAAGATAAAGTCTTGACATATATATTAATTCATGATTCTACATGTATTTCTATGTATCCAAATGGAAACTCCATATTTATTTGTTATCATTTATAGATTTTAAATTTGATTTATGCTATCAGAATACAATCAATCAATAAAACGTTGTGGAGAAGAACCACTAGGCTATAATTATCTTTTGAAAAAAACTTGTTTGAATTGCAAAGATAATAAAAATATATGTATAATAGTATAACACATAGAAGGTTTATGTTTAGAGCTTAGTGGTCGCTAGTTGAATCCTTGAGTAAATAAGACAGGATGAATTATTTATTATGAAAAAATATCTCTATACATTATTTGAGTTTACACTTTTGATTTCAGAAGTTGAAGTAAGTTTTTTTGAGGTTAGTGACCACTAGGCTATGCCAAAAATAATTTTGGAGCTTAACGACCGCTAGGTAAAGACATCAAATAATATTTGGAGCCATGCGATGGTTATGATTTTAAAAATAGATTAAAATATTATGATTAAAATAGATAGCCAAAAACATATTACTTAGAGCTTCTCGTCACTATGTACGTCCACAAAATAATATTTTAAACATTATGGTTGCTAGAATTTAACACATTAAAGAATTATATTCTTAGCTTAGCATCCGGTAGGTTATTTTTCAACATATTATTTGGATATTAATTGTCACTAGGATTTAAGAAAAATAAGAAAGATATAACGATCTTAGCGGTCGATAGGGTATATAACAATAACATATTTGTAGCTTACCGATCACTAGGGAGTTATGGATATTTTAAACTTTTAGGCCTTTTAAAAACTACCAAAACATATTATTTGGAACATAGTGGTCACTAAGATTTAACAAAATAAAGTAAGATATTTCAATACTAGCGTCCACTAGGTATTTCCACAACATATTATTTGGAGCTTAGCGATTGCTAGGGTTTCACAAACTAAATTAAGGTGGTATGAAATTAGTGGATACTACGTACTTCCACAACACAATATTTAGAGATTTATTTTTATAGGATTTAAAATTTTAAATGAAATTAATTTGAGCTTTGTGGCCACTAGTGTTTAGAGTGCTATAATATTTAAGCTTAGCGTTCGTTAGGATTTATCGCAAAAGATTTGGAGTATATCGGTCGTCAAGATTTAACACATTAAATTATAATTCTATGAGCCTAGAGCTCACTAGGATATACTTAATAATAATATTTGCAAGTTATCAACAATATGCTTTTAAAATCTAACTCACATATTTTTATCTTCTCGACATCTACGTGCTTCCACAATATAATATTTTGATCTTAGATATCGCTATAATTTAACAAGTCAAAGAATGATATTTTTATCTTAGCGGCCACTAGCTTATGTACAATATATTATTTGAATATTTTTATCGCTAGGATTTAAACAAAAATAAGTAAAATACTATGAGCTTAGTGACTACTAGGTTATGCCACAATAACATATTCTGAGCTTAGCGATTGCTAGTCATTTACGTATATTTTGAAATTTTACGCTACTAAGACATTACCACAACATAATAGTTAGAACATAGTGGTCGCTAAGATTTAACAAAATAAAGTAATATATTTAAGGACTAGCATTCGATAGGTATTTCCATAACATATTATTTTGAGCTTAGCGGTCGCTAGGATTTCACAAATTTAATTAAGGTAGTATGAAATTAATGGCCACTACGTACTACCACAACATAATATTTAGAGAAAATATTTCGACATGATTTAACAATTTAAATGAAATTAATTTGAGCTTTATGCTACTTATTATTTACAATGATATAATAATTTAATATTAACTTTTGTTACAATTTATCGCATAATATTTAGAACATATTCGTCGTCAGGATTAAACATATTAAATTAAGATTCTAGGATCTATTGTTGCAAATCAGTAGCACCCCTAGATGTTGATCATATTTCTAGTTTGATCATCCTAAGCATCCAGTGTGATTGCACAACATTGAATCCTTTCCCCAAGTGTGGGACTTGTAAAATGGGAAAGGAATCTCTAGATTAGAGGCTGGTTCCTCAACTCCTCTGATCAAATTTATCACTTACAAGTTGTAGAGGTTTATATTCCTAGTTCCTACTCTAAATTTCAAAAGGGGAAAGAGATAGAGAATATAAAAAAACTAAAACTAATGCTAATGGGTGATGCACCAAAGGATTGGTGAGCATTTCTCACTTCTGTAGATTGACATAGTTCACAAAATGTAACAAAACTTCATGCAAAAACTGATAACTGTAATGGAGTGTCAAAAATTAGTCAAACAACACAAGAGAGGATAAAACCTTAATCATAGGGCTGTATTGTTATTTTAACATCAAAATCACTTACATTACAACACCCGAGAGGAAAAATAGGTTGCGAGTTCTTGAAAAAAGTCGATATTCCACCAAAATCACTTTAAGTTACAAAGGGGACTGTAATACATGGAAAAATGTTCAACCCTTTGAAAATGAGCCAAATCGGCTTTTATAGCGAGGACAAGCCCAGAGGAGAGAGAAACGTGGGAAAACATGGAAGGGCTTCAACCATTAACCAAAATGCCATCAAAACAACATGGGCGTCCTTACAGACCTATTCGCTGACATTTTTAACCATGCTAGGAGAGAATGCGAGCCATTCTTCATTAAAAATGGTGGTTGAAACGTCATTTCTGTCCATGACCACATGCCAGAGGTGTTTTTCAATTTTCTCTCTCCAAACTCCATCAAAATGAAAAAATGACCTTGGAAACTTGTAGATAATTTTACCAGCTTTTCATTGATATAAAGAATGCAAAAAAACAAGATCTGAATCGAAAGATATGGCCATTTGAAAATTTAGGGCAAAACAGGGCCAAATCGGGTTGGCGGGCAAATTTTTTGAATTTTTACCTTTTTGGTCATTTGGAAAATTTTCCAAAATTTCCCCACACCCCACCATTCCAGGTGCCACATGGCATGTTTTGATTAGGCGGGCCCTTCCTGCTCCATTTTCTTTTATTTTTTCCTTTGGAAAATTCTCAAAATTTCCCCGTCGGGCCGGCGAGTTTGGGACACGTGGCAAGCGTTGATTAGACGTAGGCCTTTCTTTCCGAATTTTCGTGGGTCACTTTGAAATTTTTCAACCTGGACACATGTCAAAACTCCGTTGGATGCGATTTTGGTCTTCCCAAAATTCCCTGTGGGCTTGACTTGAATTTTTGGCGCCACCTGGACACGTGGCGAGGTCCCATTGGTCCACATTTAGGGGCCAAAATTTTCCCTGTAAAATTTCCTTTGTCTTTTTTCTTGGGAAAAATTCCCAATTTACCTCCACCCTCCGTCAGCCCAAGACATGTGGCTGTGTATCATTGGTCACGAGCCCTCTGCAAGCATTTTCACTTTTGCGCAAACACTTTGGGAAAAAATCCCAATTTCCTCCCACGCTCCACAGGTCCGGCTCCATAGGACATGTGGCATCATTTTATTGGGCACGGGATTTCCTTTATAACTTTCCATGTGCAACACTTAGCCAATTTTTTCAAATTTCTCTCTGGTGACACATGGCATTACCTGATTCGTCGGCGGGCCGATGGGGAAAATATTTCCTCTTGAAAACTTTTCCAAAATACTTGGTAAAAAACCAAGTTCTCCTCCAACCCCCACCACTTCCCTGGACATGTGGCAACATCTCATTGACTACGGGCCCTTCAAGGGAAAATTTCCCACAAAAAATCTACCGAGCCATTACTTCAAAAATACATGGAGTTAGAAGGAAAACTTTACCTTTCTAGAAAGCTGAGAAAGAGCTCTATCCAATGGTGTCATATCCAGAAGGTTTTGAATGCCTGAAAACCAAAATATTATGACTAAGGCACAAGAGAGAGGGGAGAATGGAAGGAGTTAGCCACAAAATGAGTAGGGGCCACATTTTGGATAACAATTTTGGCGACTCGAGAGGGGTCATCTACCCTTTGGATGAAGTTACCAATTGCCGAAGCAATCCATTGGGCATGGAGTCATCTAATTCTTTGCACGATACCCCAACCGACTAGAACACTGCAAGGAGGATGATGGAATATCACATGATGTAACAAGGCTGCAAACACATCTCCAAGAACAACAAGCTTGTGTCAAAGCACTTAGGAAAGCAAAACTAACCTACAAGGTGGAGAATTTCCCTTAGTAGTAATGCTTTTTAGATGGATTCCATTGATTGGAATCTACGATTCTTTGCCATCAATGAAGACAATTAGAAAGCATTTGTTGTTTTCACACTTTGTTACCATGTATGGGCCACTCCAAATGGCATCAAATTTTGAATGCTTTCTTGGTTTTGCTCTATCTGCATCCCATTTTAACACCAGATCTCCAACTTGGAAAGATCTATCCTTGGGCTTCTTATCAAAGGTCTTCTTTATCAAAGCCTGATTCTTCTCCATTGCTTGGGATGCTTGATTTCTTATTTCTTAGAGCTCCATTAATTCTGCATATCTAACCTCCATGGGCTCAAACTCCAACAACTCCAATTGTTTCATGAGTTCCAATGTTGGCAACTCAAGTGACATGGGAAAAATTGCCTCTCTTCCGTAAACAAGCTTGAATGGAGAGTTACCTGTAGATCTTTTGGGAGTTATCCTATCAGCCCATAAGGCTGATTTCAATTTAGTATGCCAAGACCTCTGATTTTCATCAAGATTCCTCCTAATGATCCTCAACAAGTTCTTGTTTGTAGACTCAGCCTGGCCATTACCCTGAGGGTAATAGTTTGATGAAGTACTTAGGTAGATCCCATTCTTGACAGCCCATTCAGTCACCTTGGACCCAATGAATGCCAATGCATTATCTAATATTATTGTAGTAGGTATGCCGAATCTGGTTGCTATTCCCTCATAGAAATCTAGGATGCTAGATTCATTTGCTTCCTTGAGTGCTACTGCTTCAGTCCACTTGGTGAAATAATCTATGGCTATTAAAATCCATTTGTGCCCTTGGCTTGAATTGGGATTAATGACTCCAATGAAGTCTAAACCCCATTGCATGAATGGCTAGTCAACTGAAATTGGATGCAATGGAAGGGCAACTAGCCTCTCTTTACCTGTGAAGAATGCACAATTCTTACACCTCTTGATCCATGCATAACAATCATTGAAAATCTTGGGCCAATAATATCCAACCCTCATGATCTTTATATCTGTCACTCTTGGTGCAAAATGACCACCAGCTGGTCCACCATGGAACTCTTCCAACACCCTATGAATCTGATTTGTACCAATGCATCTCAGTAGTATTCCATTCACATCTCTTTTGAATAGAACACCATCAACAAGGGCATATGGGACAACCTACAATCTGAAGTGTCTTCTTTTGGTCTTGTTCATTTCGGAGGGCATAGACCTATTCTTAGGAAGTGCATTATGTCTTGGGTCCAAGCAAGGAATGGGGGCACCATTATTCTCTTCTTGAGTGCTTCATTGCTCATGGCTGTCTTGCAACACCAAAATAGCCTCCTTCTCATTGCATACTTCCTTTTGTTTTCCCAAAATCAGCTGCTCACACAATCCTTTCCCTCTGACCAACTTGGTGACTTTGATCTCAATATCATACTCCATGACATGAGTAATCCAACCTGCCCTCTTTTCATTCAAGTCTTTGTTGAGAAGGAAGTCTTTAACTCCCACATGAGAAACCAACAATTAGACCTTATTGTTTGAAACTAGATTCTTGAATTTCTTCAAGCTCCTGATTACTGCAAGAACATGCTTCTCAATGAAAGAATATCTCACCTCATAGTCCTCTAGGCTTTGGATGAAGAAAGCAATTGGCTGCTCATCATTGTCTTTGTTTTGTTGTACCAAAATTGTAGAAATAGTATCATCACCCCCAAATGCATAGAGGATGAAATCCTTAGAGAAATATGGGTTGATGAGAGTTGGGGCTTAAGAGATGGCTTCTTTGATTGCTTCAAAACTTTCCTTTCCTTCTGCCATCCATTTGAAAGCCATGCTTTTCTTTAACATCTTGGTGATAGGTTTGACAAGGGCTGCAAAATTTGGGACAAACCTCTGAACAAAATTTATTCTCCCCAAGAAACTCTAAAGGGCCTTCTTGTGGCTTGGCAATGGTAGTGCTCTTATGGCTTCAACTCTTTCTAGATCAATTGCTAATCCTTCTTTAGAGACAATGTGGCCAAGGAGTTTTCCTTCATGGGCTAGAAAAACACACTTTTTAGGATTCAAAGAGACTCCAAACCTTCTGCACCTTGTGAATACTTGTCTCAAATGGAAGAGGTGATCTGCTGCATTTCTTGAAAAAATAGTGATATCATCAAGATATATCAGCACTATGTTGTTAATCAAACCCTTGAACGCCATGTCCATTGCTCTTTGGAAAGTAGCTCTAGTGTTGGACAACCCAAATGGAATTTTCTTGTATGCATAAGTTCCCCATTTGGTTGTAAAGGCTGTCTTGAACTGATCTTCTTCCTTCACCATAATCTGATTATACCCTGAATAGCCATCAAGTAATGAAAACCTCTCGGAGCCAACAACAACTTGCAAAATTTGCTCCATAGAAGGAAGTGGATAATGATCCTTGAGAGATGCTCTATTAAAATCTCTGAAGTCAACACATAATATGATTTCCCCACTCTTCTTCCTAACTGGAACCAAGTTGGCCACCCAACTAGAATGCTTGATAGGGAATATGATTCTTGATTCTATCAGCTTATTCAATTCTTTTCTCATGAGAGGCTCCATGTGGGGGTTAACTGGCCTTTGTTTTTTCCTGATGGGCTTAGTATTTAGATCCAATTCAATGGTATGTTGAGCTAACTTGAGATTGAAACCTTTCAAATCTTCATATCTCCAAGAAAACACATCAGGGAATTCTTGACAAAGTTGTATGAACTCATACCTTTCTTTCTCAGTTGTTGTCTTACCAATTTGGAGTGATTTGCCTTCTTCCACCGAGATGGACACTGAATCTTCTCCCTTGATTTGAATGTTTGCTTTCTCCTTCCTAAATTAGTCATTAGGATTGAAAATGGACTCCAAAGCAATAAGTCCCTTTGGTAGTTTGTTGGTTCTCGGTTGTACCACTTGGTCACCATACCGCTGCTCCAACTTTTCCTAATTTTTAGCTGAAAACTTGGCCTCTTCTTGCAAGAAATGGATGATTTGCTGATTATTTTAAAACACTTGCCAACTTACATTGTTGGCCGGCACTAAAGGCATCATAATCACATGGATGTTTGGTTGTACTTTTTCCTTTTGAATGCTTTCAACAACGTCAAAGTCTGCCCAACTTGCTGCTGCAAGCTGTTAGCAGCTTGGTTCTCCTTTCTAGGAATGGATTTTATGCCAAAACCCTCAAAATCCTCAATGAGGTCCCACACCCTGTTCTTGTAGCATTTGAGTAGGTCATTCTTGACAGCATGCTGCCCCCTAACCTGGTTGACAATCAACTCACTGTCACCAAAGACTTGCAAGTTATTTATCCCCCTTTTGATTGACCAATGCAATCCTTGTATCAAAGCTTCATATTCAGCAGTGTTATTAGAGCATGCAAACTGAAATCTAAAAGCTGAATAATACTTAACTCCTTATGGTGAAACAAGCATAGCTCCTCCTCCTACCCCTTGTTTACTCCTTGATCCATCAAAAAACAACTACCATACCTCATTGTCATCCTTGTGGTCTGGCTTGGTGATGCTAGGAATAGGCTGACTTTATTCATGCATGCAATAGACTCCTAGCTCGGATTCCTCTATTTCTTGATAAGGATCAAAATCATGCACCTTGTTTGCCCATTCATCAAGAGTTAGATTTGGGATACTTCCAACCTTGGTATCATCTTCATTAGTACTTCTTAATCTTCTTGATCAAACGTTGAACAATTTGTATTGATCTGACTTGGAGTGTAAGGCTCAATGTGAAAGTTTGTAATGGGTTCAGATCTGATTGTGGATTTAGTTCCATATCTTGTTCTGAACAACATGTGTGACCAATCAGTAGATAAGTAACCTCCAATCTTGGCTATGAAATCCCTTGACAAACATAGGGCAAAGAGTGGTGGAAGGTCTATTACTGAGACATCTTGCAAAACAACAACATTGGGACATGCATGCAAGGTAAGACTCAAGTTTTTTATCACTCCAACTGTTGTTACTACTATCCCATCCAATTGCACTACCCCTTTGGATATGGTTTCATACTGGAGCCCCAACTGATCAGCTATTTTCTTGGGCATTACTGAACTACTCACCCCGAATCAATCATGCAATTGTGTACTAGTTGATTTCTAATGATCAATGAAACATAGAAAGGAGGGGGCTTCAACATTTTACCTTGCTATCCTCCATGATTCCCCTCAGGCTGGGTAGCATTTGTGAGCACTTTCTCTTGCATTTGGACTTACTGATTTGAAGTTGACCAGTCCTTCATGGCAGCTTGTAGCAAATCTCTTTGGCCTGGGATAGATAGTGATTCCCACATTGATATGTTTACATTTTTCTTCTTCATCTGATCAATGATGTTAAATGGAGATGAAGCATCTCATTGTTGTCCCTTGGCCTGCACATTTAATCCTTACACATGGGCAGCAACAACTGGCATTTGAGTTGGCTTAGGAGCTTTTTTGGGCAGTCCTTGTGTGTTTAGATTTGAATTTTGTTTGCCAATAGTTTGTGGAGTGATAGAAGATTGAGGATTGCTTGGGGCTAATGGCTATTCTTCACCCAAATTTCTTCTTTTTGATCTTGTGTTGGCTACAACACTTTGGGAAACCATTTGATTCATGCCACAAAAATCTTCCGCCTGCTAGTTTACAACTTTGGTATCGTTTGGAGTTGACTGCTGCTGGAATGTTTCTTGACCACCCTCACCCTCCACACCAGTTATTGTCACCATCAATGCTTGATTCAAGGCACCGTTGAAGCACATGGATTGGTTTTGAGGTTCGTTGCATGGGAAACACCAATCATACTCTTGAGCTACATTGTTTTGTACTGGCACTAATGCTTTAGAGGCAGATGTAGCATTGGGATTATAAGGCTGAAATGGTCTATTGGAAGGAGGCCTTGTTTGGTTCAAATTTGCAGCTGGGTTGGGTGGTCTTTGGGGTTGATATGGCTGCCTGTTAGGCTGAGCTTGGGGCTGGAAGGGAGGTCTGAAACCTTGGGCTTGTTTCCTCTTGAGTGTAACCAGCTCATTACCTAAGTTTTGTAATTGCTTCATGACTTCCTAAAGTTCATTTGAGGTGCTAGAAGATGAAGTGGAAGCTTCACTTGGATTCTGATTTCTAAGAGTGGGAATAGGAGCTAAATTAGGCGTTTGATTAGTGTTTGGGCTCTCTAAACTTGGAAACAGTGGCATTGGGGGCCTAGGAGCTAGCTTGCCAGCTTGAATCAAACAATTTTCAGCTCTAATGGCAATGCTATAAGCAATGGGGATAGTTGTGCCTCCCATGGACTGAATTAACATAGAAATATCATAATTTAAAGCTTTGAGGTAATAAAGAAAGGCACCTTCTACTATTGGCCTGACTGCCACTGGAATTCTCTCCCAAGTCCTTTGAAATCTGAAATTAAAATCAGTCAGCTACTCATTGGGAGCTCTCTTGATGGTTGTCAGCTGCTCTAAAAGGGACAAGTTGTCTCCCTTTTCTCCAAACTGCTCATGGAGGGCTATACATAGCTGATTCCAATTTTGAATAGAACCTGAGGCAAGACTCCTGAACCATTGCAAAGCTTTCCCTTTAAATGAAGATGCTAGTAGTTTGATAGCAACTTGCATCTCATTGATCTCATGGATTACACAAATATTGGAAATGTCCTTAACATGATCACCAGGAGTAGTCTGATTCTCTCCAGTAAAGTATGGGATGTTCTTGATCTTTGCAATTGGGATTGGATTTTGTGCATTGAGAGCAAGTAGGTGCTTGCTTAGGTGAAATTGACATAGGGATTGTTTTGTGCCATTCTAATTGGCCTTAAAACCCTTGTTGATTGAATGAAAGGCCTACCAGGTGGAGGAGTCGAGAGATTCTATTTGGTGGAGATGGAGACCTTTGAATCCACCTCCCTCTTTACCTTCTTCTTGGAGATAAGCTGTAGATACTAAAAATAACACCTCTTCTTCTCCAACTCTTGACCTTGTGTTGATTCTTCTCATGAGTTTTCATTCGACTACTAAAACCAAATGATTCTTCTTCCTTCTGGAGTCGCGAGGATGTGTAGTTTATAGCTCTTTAAAGCAAGAAACTTGTAACAAATGCACATCAATTTTGTTGCAATGAATATGAAGACTTCTAGATCCCACCGGCATGCCAAAACTGTTGTTGTAAATTAGTAGCACCCCTGGATGTTGATCAAATTTCTAGTTTGATCATCCTAAGCATCCAGTGTGATTGCACAACATTGAATCCTTTCCCCAAGTGTGGGACTTGTAAAATGGGAAAGGAATCTTCAGATTAGAGGCTGGTTCCTCAACTCCTCTAATCAGATTTATCACTTACAAGTTGTAGAGGTTTATATTCCTAGTTCCTACTCTAAATTTCAAAAGGGGAAAGAGATAGAGAATGTAAAAAAACTAAAACTAATGCTAATGGGTGATGCACCAAAGGAGTGGTGAGCATTTCTCACTTTTGCAGATTGACACAGTTCAAAAAATGCAACAAAACTTCATGCACAAACTGATAACTATAATGGAGAGTCAGAAATTAGTCAAACAACACAAGCAGAGGATAGAAACTTAATCACAGGGCCTGTATTGTTATTTTAACATCAAAAATCACTTGCATTACAACACCTGAGAGGAAAAATAGGTTGCAGTCTTGAAAAAAAGTCTGATATTCCACCAAAATCACTTTAAGTGACAAAGGGAGCCTGCAATACATGGAAAAAATGTTCAACCCTTTGAAAATGAGCCAAATCTGGCTTTTACAGTGCAAGGGACGAGCCCAGGAGAGAGAAACGTGGGAAAACATGGAAGGGATTCAACCATTGACCAAAATGCCATCAAAATAGCATGGGCGTCCTTACAGACCCATTCCCTGACATTTTTAACCATGCTAGGAGAGAATGCGAGCCATTCTTCATTAAAAACAGTGGTTGAAATGTCATTTCTGTCCATGACCCACTTTAGAGGTGTTTTTCAATTTTATCTCTCTAAACTCCATCAAATTGCAAAAATGACCCTAGAAAATTGTAGATAATTTTACCAGCTTTCCATTGATATAATGAACGCAAAAAACCGAGCTCTGGATCGAAAGATATGGCCATTTGAAATTTTAGGGCAAAATAGGGCCAAATCGGGTTGGTGGGCAAAAATTTTGAATTTTTACCTTTTTGGTCATTTGGAAATTTTTCCCTGCCCCACCATTCTAGGTGCCACATTTGAATTTGGGCCCTTCCTGCTCCATTTTCCTTTGGAAAATTCTCAAAATTTCCCCGCCGAGCCGGCGAGTTTGGGACACGTGGTAAGCACTGATTAGACGCGGGCCTGTCTTTCCTGAATTTTCCACGGGTCACTTTGAAATTTTTGACTTGGACACGTGTCAAAACTCCATTGGATGCGGGTTTGGTCCTCCCAAAATTCCCTGCGGGCTTGACCTGAGTTTTATGGTGCCACCTGGACACGTGGCGAGGTCCCATTAGTCCACATTTAGGGGGCGGGCTTTTCCCTGTAAAATTTCCTTTTTCTTTTTTCTTGGAAAAAATTCACAGTTTACCTCTGCCCTCTACTAGTCCAAGACATGTGGTGGCATATCATTGGTCACAGGCCCTCTACAAGCATTTTCACTTTTGCGCAAACACTTTGGCAAAAATCCCAATTTCCTCCCGCGCTCCGCAGGTCTGGCTCCATAGGACACATGGCGTCGTTTTATTGGGCACGGGATTTCCTTTATAACTTTGCATGCGCAAAACTTAGCCAATTTTTTCAAATTTCTCTCCAGTGACACGTGGCATTACCTGATTTGTCGGCGGGCCGATGGGAAAAATATTTCCTCTTGAAAACTTTGCCAAAATACTTGGTAAAAAGCCAAGTTCTCCTCCAACCCCGCCACTTCCCTAGACACGTGGTAACATCTCATTGACTGCGGGCCCTTCAAGGGAAAATTTCCCACAAAAAATCCGCCAAGCCATAACTTCAAAAATACATGGAGTTAGGAGGAAAACTTTACCTTTCTGGAAAGATGAGAAAGAGCTCTATCCAATGGTGTCATCTCAGAAGGTTTTGAGTGCCTGAAAATAAAAATATTATGACTGAGGCACAAGAGAGGGGATAATGGAAGGAGTTAGCCACAAAATGAGTAGGGGGCACATTTTGGATAACGGGATCCTAGCACATGCTAGGATATGCTCAATAATATTATTTGGAGGTTATGGGTGGTACACATTAACAAATCAAATTAACATATTTTGAATTGCTCGGCATCTAAGTGCTTCCACAATATAATATTTTGATCTTAGATGTCAGAAACATTTAAGAAGTCAAAGAATGATATTTTTATCTTAGCGGCCGCTAGCTTAACTTGCAACATATATTTTGAAAACTTTATTTCACTAGGATTAAAAAAAACAAGTAAGATATTGAGATATTATCAGCCGTTAGGTTAATTCCACAATAACATATTCTAATCTTATGATCGATAGTCATTTTCATCCATTTTGAAATGTTATGCCGCTAAGAAAATACCACTACATAATAGTTGGAACATGGTGGTCGCTAAGATTTAAAAAATTAAAGTAAGATATTTCAAGACTAACATCTGCTAGGTATTGCCGCAACATATTATTTGGAGGTTAACGGTCACTAGGATTTCAAAACTTTAATTAAGCTAGTATGAAATTAGTAGCCACTACGTACTACCATGACATAATAATTTAAGATACGTAATGAAAATAAGTTGAGCTTAATGGTCTCTAGTCTTTATAACGATGTAATAATTTAAGTTGTGTTCATTAGGATTCAACACATAATATTTTTGAGCATATCAGTCATTAGGATTTAACACATTAAATTAAGATTATAGGAGCCTAGCGCCCGCTAGGATATGCTTAATAATAATATTTGGAGGTTATCAGCAGTATGTTTTAACAAATAAAATTAACATATTTTGATCTCGCTCTCGGTAGCTAGGTGCTTCTACAATATAATATTTTGAGCTTAGATTTCGCTAGTATTTTTTTATTAATGGAAAATAGTTTTGAAGGGACTATACCTTGATACAAAAGAGGCTCAACAACCAGATAAACATGATAAAGTAGAAAAATAGGATCTAAATCTAGATATTACAATAAGCCAGACAATAGTCAAAAAAGAAACTACTAAGAAAAAGCAAGACAGGGATAAAACTGCAAAGAAACAACATAAAAATAACATATTATTAACAACAAAATAGAAACTTGTTCGCAACCAGCCTGCTCTAAAGAAGTTATTTCTTCAAATCCCTATCGATTCATGATTTAACTATCTACAAAGAGGTAAATAATGCTAGAGTGGTGACATGTGTTGGGTCATTTGCATTCAGCTATGAGATGATCTAGTTCCTTTCATTTCTTGTGCCCCAAATGTCCTTAGAGACTCCACTAAGCATAGTAATGTTTCTAACCCATTGTTCAAGAAAATCACATATAGCCTTAAAAATGGAAATATTATGATCATGTCTATCCTTAGATTTCCCAAGTATATTTTCCAGGGAATTCAGTTTCTTGTACATTTCATTTAACAAGTCAAAGAATGATATTTTTAGCTTAGCATCCGCCATATATTATGTTGCAACATATTATTTGAATATTTGCTATCACTAGGATTTAACAAAAATAAGTAAGATATTGTGAGCTTAGCAATCACTAGGTTATGCCACAATAACATATTCTAAGCTTAGAAATCGCTAGCCATTTACGAATATTTGAATATAGTGTGTGTGCTATTTTATGCCATAACAACATATTTGTAGCTTAGCGTGTAAAAAAAAATGCATGTTTAGATAAGTATAGCATTTGGAATATATACATGAACATTCAATCAATTATATAAATTCATCTATTTACATGTCATACATATTACGTTGCTTTGAGTCTATCTCAAATACTACAATTTATGATTCACCATGGTTCTTTCTTAATTATGGGTTGTTATTGATCCGAGTCCACAGGATAAGTAACTTCCTAAGTTTTTCTCTTGTTCGGGACCTCTTTTATCATCTTGTTATTGTGTCACCTCAAAAAAAAAAATTCAAATAATATAATCTCTATTTATCTTTGCTATGTCCACAATCGATTTCTATATAGCACATTAGACTTATCAAGTCAAACTTTTGACTATCAATTCAATTTTTGCAATTTTTGAAGAGTCTCTATTTTCTATATTTTTCCCTACATTTTGGAAACAATCTCAATGACATGTGAAGCTTATCCTTCATTTTCCTCTGTTATTCTCATTTGAAATTAGCCAATAATTTCTTAAGTAATGTTGCGAAGTGTTCATCAGAAACCAATTTGTGGTTTCCGTTAAATACTTCCATGACTGAAGCTTCTGTGAAAATCTAATTTCCTCTCAAAATAATGTCATCAAACTAGAAATATAATCTTCTTACATGTTCATTCCATTCCCTTATTCTTTCCTTTGTATAATTAGCATATATACAACATATACTAGTATCGTCCATGGCCATAATTGAAGGGTCTTTATAAATTCCATTTTCAATGACCTTCCCCATATGTATTAATGTTTTATGCAATGATGTTATTACAGTAAATTTTTTTCATTCATTTTCATGAACACTTCTTTGTGCTCCTTTGACCTTTGATGCATTTCTTTATATTATTTTAAAAGCCATGCAATACCTATTTTACATAACAAAATGTGCCAAAAGGAATTGTGTCTTTTAATTGAGTTTAAATCTCTTTATTTCTAGCTCGTACTCCTCCCACTACTTCTATGGTTGCCTTAGTTGTATCCCTTATCAAGGATTCTGAATTTTCCTCATATTGCACCACTTGGGAAGCTTTGGATTTTTCGTTTCTTTGTAAGAGTGAAGAGGTCTTCTGAAGTTTTGTGCCAAACAATGGCTTGTTATATTGACATCTTCTTTTTGGTTACCCTTTTCAAGGTTCCCATCCTTGGATTGAATTCAATTTTTATGAAGGGCTCTTCTTGTGTCTCCTAATTTGGATTTTCTTTATGGGAAATTATGAAATTTTCTACCCAATCTTGTCTCGCTTCATGTGAAATGGAGGGAGAATATTGAGAGGGTACCTTTGGGGATTCATAGGATGAAATTTTAGTTTTCATATCATCCTCTTCTTCATTTGATGAAGTTAATGCATACGCCACAAAATTTAGAGCTTCATTTAGTTTGGGAAAGACTTATCAAAACTCAAATAGAGTTTCAATTGATGGAGATAAGGAGAACAAGTATTTTCTGAATGTTCTAAATACAAAGTTTCTTTTCTCTTTGTAACCTTATTTTTAATAGTTTCACTAGGAGGTGGAACCACCCCTATCTCTTTCATATTCTACTTAACAAGGATATCTTCTGTTTGGGTAATCCATACCCATTCATTGGCATCATGCACATGTGCATAGGATATATTTATCTGTCCTGTAAGCAATTGAAGGTGCTGGGAAAACCTTTTCATTTGGTCATATTTCCTTAGAGGGTGTTGGGGGAGATGGAATGAATTTATATGGGCTGATGCAACTTTCAAATCAAGCCACCTATTAAATTTCCTACATCCCATGGTGACTAGGAAGGGGGATATGTTTTAAGATTATTCTCTTTACACTTTCCATAAATACCATTGCAAATTTGATATTCCAACTCTTGTTCTAACACATAATATGGAAACATAAGAGGAGGTGTAAAGATCCCGTTGTTCATGATAAATGTCTATTCGGATAAATGCATACAGATCTCATTTTCCTTATGGAAGTGAGGATGTCAGCAGATGTTATCGGTGTCATTGTTTCATGTAATTTTTGGTAGAGAGCATGATACAAATAAGTGCATATATCTTGAATATGAGATCTAAACTAATGGGCATACAAGTCTGAATATTGTTTATTTAGCTTCAAAGGGCTTGAAGGATGCCATCTTTGATAGAAATTTGAATAGTTGAGAACACCACAAATAACATCGAGAAGCTAGGAATCCATGTAAAATGATTTCTAATTTTCGACAAAATTATTTTTGGCTCATTAAATTGAAACTGAGCACTTTCCCTAAGGAGAGAATATTTCCTTGATCAATAATAAATGAAAGTAAAGATATCCAAGAAACATCAAACTTAGAGTTAGAATAATTTCCATATAGCCTTTTCGGAAGGCCATGCCAATACAAACTCTTGGTCTAAACATTTTTATAAGGATATTTCCTAGATGATAATCATCCATATTATCTAATGGGTCAATGACCCAACTTTGAAAAAATATCTTATTCTCCTTTGGGCCATCTAGGACTCAACCGTATTTGTATTGTATAGGGTTTCTAGATCTAGAAGTTTATAATAACTTTTATATACATTCCTACAAAAAAATCTATTCTATTTTTCCAACATTTTTGAAAATAGGGTCATCTCCTTGGACTTGGAAAGATTTAGATAGGAAGTGATTAGTTTCAAAATGGAAGCACCTCTAGTTTAGTTGTAATTAAATAGAGACCAGCTCTTTTATCGCCCTTATTTCTTGATACCTTAGCGCTTGATCTTTGGGCATACCTTTTTGTCTACAACATCAACATCAACACTTCCACCCTATATTGTGGAAAAAATAGCTAAGTAATGATAAGATTCTTGATGTGAGGCAAACTGGATTGAAAATGGTATCTCTAATTACTTTGGTGTCCTCATAGGAATAAAAATAATCATCTACACTCAACATTACTAGGTATTTGAGCATGTTGAAAAATTACAGTCCATGAACCCTTCATACATCATCAATAGAAACAATTACATTGAGAAAAATCATGCACTTGAATTTACAACAACTTTCATATGTCTCTTGTTCGAATATTTGGTTATATCAGAAAATCATTTCCAAAAAATGAAATAAGTGTTGATCCTAGTGGTCTCTAGGGTTAGCCATAACTAAATATTGAGATCTTATCGATTATTAGGCATCATTCACAAACTTATTATTAATGGAATGATAAAAGAGGAGTTGTACATGCACCACCGAGGTGTCAAGATATAAATAGTTTTAACCATAGCGTTCACTAGGCGTCACTCATAGTAAAACAATTAATGCAATGAGAATATTCCGTCAATACAAGCATTGTTGAGGCTTCAAGACTTACGTCGTTAAAATCCTAGCGGTCGTTAATTTCAGCCACAATGAAATATTTAGATATTGGTTATATCTAGACATTATTCACATGAAAAATATTATTAGAATGAGAAAAATTTGTCCAATCTTTACTCTTCGAGGTGTCAAGATATATGTAGTTTTGATGTTAGCGGTCGCTAAGTTCATCCACAATGAATTATTTAGATCTTTGTCGTATCTAGGCTTATTTCAAAGCATAGCTATTATTGCAATGAGCAAAAAAACGCCAATTCTTGCACTACTAAGAGGTATATACATAACTAGTTTTGATCCTAACAGGAACTATGGTCAGCCACAACATATTTTTTAGATCTTAATGATGTATAAGAATCATTAACAAATAAATTTGTACTTCTTATCCTATATGTTACTATAATAAACCATAATGATATTCTATAGGTTAACAGATTACTAGGCATCATTAACAAGAAAATATATAAATCTTAGTGGTCAATAACATTCGCCTCGAAAAATATTTTTAACTTAGTGTTAGCTAAACACCATTCAATGGAAATATATTATTGAGTTGAGAAAATATTTTTAATACATGTTTTCTTAAGGGATCAACCTTTGTTGAAGTTTGATTAGTTGGTCATAGGAAGTGTATACATCTCTTTAATTATTTATAATTATATAATCTCCCAAGTCATTAAATATCACAATTTCCATATGCTTCTACCCACTAAAGTAATTTCAATAATCAATTTATAATTTTATTTCAATTAGCAATCCTAACATTAACTTAAGTTTGATTGTCTATGAAAGAAATGAATGAATAATAGCCCTTTCCAAACAAAAATATATTTTCCTTCACCTTTTCAAGAATATTTTTTTTTTAGCTTCAAGTAATCAAAATTTTCCATGTCAAGAATTATAGTAAATAGTTCTCAATGCTCTTGTGAAAAAATGCCCATAACATGTTTGTGTATTTATTTCAAGCAAGGTATGCACATATTATGCAATCATTTATGGATCATCATATTGAATGACAAAATGATGCCAAAATTGTTGAATTGAGATTTTTTTATTAAAATGCATGAAAGAATAAGGTACTATGGACAAAATTGATCGCCTAAGGGCAAAAATGGGTTTTATTGAAAAGGCTATGGAAAATTCTACTTTTATAGAATATCAATAATTAGGAAGTGATAAAAATGGATTTTATTTTGCATAATTTTTCCCAAAGAAATATTTAGAGCTTGGTTGTCACTAATCAACATTAACATGAAAACTATTAATTCAATGATATCTATATGGAAATAGATGCACTATCGAGGGGTCATAACATACATACTTTTTATTCCTATCCTTCACTAATATGTGCTACAATGAAATATTTATATCTAAACGGTTGCTAGGCTTCATTAACAGTAACACTATTAATGCAATGAGAAAAATATGGAATAACATGCAATTTTGAGGGGTCAATACATATGTTCTCTCGATCCTAGCAAGTAGAGCTAGGGTCAACCAAAATGAAGTATTTTGAGTGTAGTGCGTGCTAGGAATCATTACCAAGAAAAATATCAATGCAATAAGTATAGAGAGGAAAAACATGCACTATAGAGGGGTCAAGACATATAAAATTATGTTCCTAGTGGTCGCTAAGGTCAACCACAAAAAAACATTTACAAGCTTAGTGGTCACTATGATTAACATCAAAAAAATATTTTGAACTTAGTGTTCGCTAGGCATCACTCACTATACATCTATTATCGAACTGAGAAAATATTTGCATTACATGTTTTCTTTAGGGGTTACGCTTTACTTAACTCTAATTAGGTTTTTGCATGAGTTTGTATACCTATCTTTACTTATTTATAATTATACTATATTAGTTGGAATATCCCCTGGTGGAGCCAATCTTGCACTACATACCCTCAAGAGGGATCAAGCCTTATGTAGTTCTCATACTATTTACCATAAGTTATTGAAAGGCATATATAAATTCCACATTTTAATGATAAATGAAATCTCAAAATCCATGGTGATCTATAATTTTTTTGGTAAAGGAATTCTCGAAAGGCCGTGGTATAATTTTAATAAATATAATGAGGACACTCTTTGTAGTGTTAGTATGAACATACAAACTCTAAACCCTATGTATAATCTCCTAGTCATTAAACATCACAATTTTCTAAGATATCACACCTACATATTTTCATATGCTTATTGTCACATTAAGAAAGAAAATCCCTGACATCTTATAATTTTTAGTGTCAATATATCATTAGCTTATTTAACTAAAACAACCAGAGCCTATAATTTTAAATTGTAATTGCTATATATGAATTTCTAGAACTATCATTTAAGTGAAATATTATTGAAAATATTGTTTATCCCGACTTCTCATATTGTAGGTTTTATAGTTCCTCGATTCAAGTATAATCTCACTTGTCATTAAAACTCACAATTCCCCAAGATATCACATCTACCTATTTACATATGCTTATTTTCACATTAGGAAAGAAAAACCCGGCATCTTATAATTTTTAGTGTCAATATATCATTAGTTTATATAACTAAAACAACTAGAGCCTATAATTTTTATCTCGTAATTGTTGTATATGACTTTCAGAACTATCAACTAAGTGAAACAATATGTAAAATCTAGTTTTTCCGACTTCTCATATTATAGGTTTTATAGTTCCTCGATTCATTTTTTTCAAAGAGGAACTGCATGATGGACCTCTTTGTATTTTTTCTATGGCAGTCATGTATATGTTTTTATATAATTAATTTCTCACAATTTCCTTATGTAATCAAACAATTATTGTAAACAAGCAAACAATTATTTGTGTTACTATTACTATTTCATCTACTGGAAGTTACTATCACTATTTCATTACTTTATTTTAATTTACAACGAAATGTCTATAGAAACCGAACGATAGTGGTCCAAAATCCCTAAAAGAATAACAACCCTAACTTTAAAAAATATCTTTTCCTCATCCTTTTCAAGTAACACCCATTTTGTTCACTTCCAGTAATCATTGTTTTCCATGTCAGGTATTTTATGAAACATTTATCAAGTACTCTTGTGAAAAAAATGGCCATAACATGTTTTGTATTACTTGCAAGCACGGTACACACATATTTCACAAATCATTTAGGGATCGACAGATAGAATGAAAAAATGATGTCAAAACCTATCACTTGAGAAGTGTTTTTCAAAGATCATTAAAGAATAGACATATTTAACTACTGGAAGTAGAAAAAATAGCATTTTGTTGAAAAGGCTACGGAAAATTCTACATTCACAAAATTTCAAAAAATTGGAAAGAGAAAAGGTGATAACACATACCGATTTTTTATGCGTTCATGAAAAACAAACCATGTGCTCATAATTTGAGAAATCAAACCATGGTGAAGTTTTATAATAAATGATTACACTTAAAAATTTTTACCCTTACTCCAATATTATCGCCACAATCTTCACAAATTTAAGTGTCCTTAAAATATACTAATAAATGACAATATATAGTTACAAGGAACCAACAATTCTAACTGCCACTTTCTTTAGCACATGAATTACAAAATACACATGTATGCCATTAATTTTATTTATATTTAATGGCTAATTAATGGCTATCAAACAACACACACATTTCGAATATTTAGAGAATTTTACATTGTTTGGTCTAATGTTGGGGGAACCATAATATTAACCATATATTCCACACACAAATATTATCAATATTAACAACATTATCATCAAAAGAACACCATGCTCATTGTTAATATTATCATTTTTAAATTACATAGTGAGTATATAAGTATTCCATAATTTGACTATACTACCAATGATATGTGGTTTAATTGATGTCTCACATATTGAATTATCATATTGTCCTCAACACAAATATACATGTTTAGTGACATCATCTTTAATTTTTTTGCAAAAATAGTATCATTGGATTTATGTGTCAATGCTCTTAGTGGCGCCCATGATGTTAATCATTGGAATTGTTCGAAATAAAAAGAAAAATGCAAAATAAATAAGTATTAGCTAACTTCAATGCATGATCTTTTTTTCTTACATAATGTATACCATTATTTATAATGGAATGAATGATGAAATACTATATTAATATCGTTAAAAAATGTAATTTACCGGGTACAAATTCTTTGCAACTTGAAGTTTTACATCTAATATTTTCTCCATTAGTTTTCTCTCTTGTTCCATTTTTTCATGCTCAAGTTGGAGTCTTCCCTGCTAAATTTCTTTCATTTTTCGACTTAATAGATGCATGCTATTTTTTATTACCTATTTTAAAAATCTATAAGAGTTTATTTTTCTCTTTAAAAATTTTCATTGAATTGCATTTTTATTCAAAGGGGTTTCTTTGTTTTCTCCTTCCAAATTTTCAATGTGTATAGTAAAGATTTATAATTTCCCTCTCACGCTTTTTTTTGAAGTAGAAGTGATTATAATAACCCTTTCTTTTCCATTAAAACCAATAAACTTGTATGTTTTCCATGTAATGTGATCCATATATTCATAGAAACTCCATGTTGAATGTGTTTTCAATGTTATCTTTTCCAATTGTTTCTCCTTCTTGAGGGTTTTCTTTAACTTGTTCATCTTGTATTTTCATTGAATTCTAGTGAGTGTTTTTCCATAATCTTGATTTAAAGCATCTCGCTATATCATCCCAATGTTTTTTTAGTTTTCCATAGTTTAAATATTCATACACCTCTTCATATTTTTAAATAAATGTTTTCACAACAAATTTTGTCCAAATCTCTTCTTTGTATTCTTTCATTAGCTCCTCATTATTTCTATATTTGTCGTATGCATGGGTTATTGAAAATTTTCTTCCAATTTTGAATCCTCAACATCATGAACAATATATGGATTATTTAGATCTATTTGTGAATGTTGAATGTAATGAACCAATATCGGTGTGCCCTTTGTATTTTCTTGTAAATGTGAGACACTTTTTCCATCAAAGTTCTCGCATGCAAAATTCTTTTTCACAATGCAGTCTCTTAGTTGTGTTGAAAAATCCATATTTCTTGGATTTGATTTGAGACCTTGGGATTCGATACTTGAAAGAAAAAGAAAATGGTGACTTTTTCATATCATGCAAATTTATTAGCTACTATAAATATTCACAAATGAAACAATTTTATTGCTATAGTTTTTTTATCTAAACTTCATTTCATTTTTGTTTTTAAAATATATATACAACGGGTGTTGCATTCTCTAATTTTATAGAATCAAAACTTGTGGATAAACATTGAAAATTAGTTAAGTACCTAATAAGAAATGAAATATTTATAATCATTGTGAAATGGATGTAAAAATGAAATTCTTCAAAATGGATTAACAATTCTTTACCTCTTTTAATTTTCTATAATTTTTTTCTTCCCCAATTTGTATATGTGCTCCCTATTTTGGTTTTTTCACCTTCAAAATGAGTATACAATTTTCTATTTTATTGCAATAAAATCAAGAAGTTGATATAGCTTGCATGGATTAAAATTTAATATTGTACCACTCAACATTAAATGCAATATGACAAAATTAAAAAAATTACTTTCACGCCGCAAAATCTTACATTATTTGGTTTAATATTTAATTAATGTTTAGGGAACCACAATATTAATCATGTATCATTTGACCTTACAAAAAAGTGTAATTGTTATTGGAAAGAATTAAGGTAATATTTTTATAACATAATTTTTAATGTATGAAAACCAAATTTTAACATTGTTTGTAACTTAAATTCTACATGCATAAATTTAATTGAAATTAAGTCTTTAATTTTGACAATTATCAATGATAAACTACGTAGCTCAAGGTTACTTCTACTCAATATTATAGACAATTATTGAAAATAAACGTGTATTGTTGAAATATTATGTAAGATATAAAAACCTTAGAAATAATTAATACACATAATTGAATCAAAGTATATAGCATCACCGTTAATCAAATAAAGAGTAAACTTGAACTCTACCATAAAAATAAACATAGCTATACAATTAGACAATAAATTATAGTAATGATTTACTTTGACTCAATATTAATGGCCCTAAATATATATTAAACTTAAATTTGAGTACATTGAACTATTCCTTAGTGTGAGAAATAATTTTATAAATAGTTGTCTTCAAATTGGAGAAGATTGAACTTTTCCTTATTGTGAGTAATAATTTTATAAATATTTGTCTCCAATATTATCGTTTGTGATGGAAGGTTAAAATGTTAATGATGGATTTTGATATCTGATTGATTGTTATTCCAAGTGCTAATTCTTGCACTTCATCATGCAAGGGATTGCACTTTCTCATGTGAGTGGCCATTATTCCAAGTGTGAATTATCGTACTTCTTAGAGATGTACAAGTCCACGAATTTACCGTACTATGATGTGTGATCACTCGCATGTCTATGTGTGAGTTTTTTCACTTGGAACTATGCTCCCTCACACATTGAAGTGCGATCACTAACATTTGACTTGCCATTCTAATCAATATTTGAATTTTTACATGTACAAGAAAAAGTTAAATCCCGGTGACCTCTAGGCTATACAAATTATTCAAGCCATACACTACGTGTTTTATGGATAAAAATATACACACAGTAGTAGGATCTAATAGTATAATATAATGTGTTATGTTATAAAAGATTTAGATTAAGTGAGGTTTTAAATATGTTCATATAAGATGTATATTTTATTTTTTCATTGTGATTTCAATTCTCCATACTAAGTTTAAATATTTAAGTTTCCTCGGTACTAATTTTCTCTTTTTATTTGTGGATGCGGTTGAAAATGAACTCTATTTTCAAAGAAGGAGCACATATGGATTTACTATCTAAAGATGTGAAAGTTACAGAGGGACTAGTTTATACTTTCAAAACTACACTCCATTGTAGAGACATTGGGTTTAGCTTATTTTTTCATAATAAGTATTGTATTCAATGGAAGAGAGAGTGCCATACATAATTGATGATTGTGAAACCATGGAAGAAATTGAAAACAAGGGATAATTTATCCCATGGGAAAGGGATAAAACGATTAAGCATGGGATTTCTAAAGTTACGCACGTGGGGGGTGATGGCATTAAAAACATCACGTGCAGTGACTCGGAGGATACATTTAATGAGGATGAGGTTTTAAATTCTAACAATGATATCCATTGTTTAACAACTCCTGAAGATGAGGATGAATTTACTATAACCTACGTGGTGTTAAAACATAAGCGTGCTTGAAAATAAGGTGACATAGTTGAAGGGTTTATATTCCTAAGTACAAGAACAACATGTGATTTTGGGAGTAGTGTTGGGACCCAAAAATTTTGGTTTTTTGTGGAGAATATTATAACTATATGTAATGATTGTAGAACAAGTCTACAACGCAAAACGAAGTAGCCTAGCCAATAAAAACTTGGTTTATCTAGAAACAAGAACCTCACTTTTCTGTGAATGAAAATTTTGAACTCTAAGAAACAAACGCCACATCAAACACCGACTTTAATTTTAAGTTTAAGGGGGTTAGTATGAATTTGATACATTTATTTCAAAAGAACACAAATTTTTCACAAAAGCAACTATTACAAATGTCTCGTGAAGAAGACATGGTGCGAGTTTAAAAAATTTGATGGAAATAAATTTAGGGTGTATGTTGATAAATTAGTCAGGATTTTTTACAAGGTTTTATCCATATCAGAAGGATCTCTCATCCAATGGCCTTTCAGCTAGTTGGTCCATCCGGATGGTTCTGTTATGGAAGTAAGGCTAAAATAAATTCAGAAGAGTTATCAGTAAAAATTTGGAGTGCATTTGAAGATCCATTTCTTTAACTGGTACACCCAAATTCATATGAATCCTCCATATGTAGTAGTAATGAAAACTTGATAAAAATACCTTACAACTCTTGCAAATGCCAAAATTTAAATTCTAGTCCATCTAGTACACCAAAGGAAAGGGAAAATGGTGGAAAAATAAGAGAACAATTTTTGTCTAAAGTTGATAAAAAACCTTGTTGCAAGGAAGGATGTCTCTTCAATCTATCTCTAATCGCTTTTAATCACAGTTGGAATTTAACTCTAGGGATGAATTAAACTGCCATAAAAAACTTTGTACTTAATACATTCACCACAAATGCTAGAAATTGTGATCAAGGTCAAAATTTTGAACATACTATAGATAAATTGAAGAGATGTATGTCGAATGCATGGTATAGATGTCATGGAATCCAAAAAATCACATATTATAGATTTAGACAATATTGGATTAATGGTAAGAGGAGGGTAGTAAATGAAAATATAAGAATAAAAATCCAAACCGAGTCGCAACTATTGCATTGATATCCAAAATGGTGGAGAGGAAATCTGATATATCCCCACAAATGTCTAGTTGAGTGGGGCAAGATGTTACTAAAGTAACAATGGTTCCACTTCCTACATGTTATAGTTTTTCTTACATCATATAAAAGTGTAACAAGGGCCTTTCACTGTTGGAAATTCCTCCAACATCATAGTCAAATCTCAGAAAAATATGGAAAGAACATTTCTCCCATGTTTCAATCACCAAGAAAAACTTCTTCACCAAATGTGATGAGTGCATAGAGCTTAAGAACAAATTTGAAACCACCTCATGTCTAGAAAAATTGACACAAATAGATCAATTCTAGAAATGGCACAATAATTACGTTCAAATTTTTTTGTTCAACTTACTATATACATAGAGTTAAATCACAACAAAATCCTAATAGCTATTTGAGCATTATGCATGACAAAATGGACAAGATGAAAACTTGCATACCAAGGATGGGAAAAAAAAATTAGTAAGAAATTCTATCAATCTCCCTATCACCTTGACTAGTATGCTAACACATGGGCAAAAAACATGAGGTTTTAGGCACTTTGGTCTCCCTTCCGTTGAGTGAGGAGAAAACTTCACAATAACATCATTAGAACTATGCATCCAGAAGATAGAAGAATCACTTATAGATCAGTATGGTTATTTTTTATATAGTAGTGGGATGTCAAAACACCCATTACATGATGCATTGTTGTAAAATGATGAATATGACAAGTGCAAGTAATACAAGCAAAAAAATGAGAGTTCTCATATAACTAATACTATAAGAAGATGTTCAAGTTTATTTAGAAAACTACAACCAATTCTCTACTTGCAAATAGATAATTATGCAAGTGACAACAAAAATTACACATTGTCGCATTTACATCCATCTTGATAGATAGAATGGTTTTCACCATAGTGTTCATGATTTTCCTTCCAGTGGGTCACATGCATGAAGACACAAATGGGACATTTAGATGATTATAAACAACCTTGTGTAAATTGGAAACATTCTCTTTGCCACAAATAATGGAAACTTACATCAAGTTCCAAGAGGAGTCCAACACATTCATTTTTTACCTTATTGAGGAATTCCATGAATTTAACACCTTTGTGGAACCACACTTGCTAGATGGTAACCAAAAGATTGTGGGTATCAAAAAACCAAAGAATTTTAAATTCCATTTCATTTACAACATTCCCTTTGTGGAGTACAAAGAATTAATCATGGATTCCGAATGGTCATAATCAATTAAAATCTGGAAAGCATTGGATGGGAAACCTTTCGTACCTAAAGCGGATCCTCCATTGGTACCCTTCAAAGAACTAAAATAGATAGTAGACATGTAGAGAGGAATTCGGGAATACATCACACACTGGGAAAAGATTTCAACAGATGGTGGAGAAGCATATTGGGTTCCAAAGATTGCATATTGGAAAAATGTTGCACGTACCCTAGAGAATCCATTTGTCAATTATTTCTATAGACACCAAAATTGGGTCATACTTCCATTAAAACTTCGTTCATTACATTAACCATATCCTACCCATTCATATACCCTATTTCACATGTTAATTGAATTAATTATCTTACTTGAATTAATTAATATCCTCACTTAACGACCTCACCCACTAACTCACCTAGCCACCTCACTCAAATGACCCACTCAAACCTCATTAATGACCTAAGACCAAGTCTAAGTTTATCCTAACCAACTAGGACTTGGTATAAACCTAGACATAACTCCTACTTATCCTTCTATGATCCATCACTCAAGACTCGAAGAAGGTTGGATATCACACCTAAAATAACAACAATCTAGCTATTTTTGGTCAACCTAAATGTTCCTACCTTGATTGACGCTTAGTTATATCTCAACCAATGTCAGTCCCCTAATCTGTTGCTAGTTAGGTTAAATAAATTTCAAAAATCCTATTCCTAGGTTGGTCATTTGATTCGGATATTATAAAAATAGACACTTGGAGAACTTTAATTTTTGAAGCACTAAGGCAAAAGAAAACACATGTGATTACTACCAACAACCATTTGGCATTCATCATCTTCTTCATGATCACGGATTCACACAGAGAAGCATGAAGGTTCAAATTGCCATGACACGAATACGACAAATCTTCTCTCTAGATCTCTACCCTCACCATCTTCATCACCTATGTTCTCTAAATCTACTATTCAGTAAGTACCTAACACTTTTCATTTACCTTCATTTTATTTCAGTAAGATTTATTATTCATCTCAGTAGTTTATCTTTCTCCACACTCATATAATTTCTTCCTCCCACCAACCTATCACTTTACCATACCTGGCCCTTTCACCTATCTTCACCCTCTTCTAATCATCTTTGAGTCTTCAAGACAATTTTATGACCTCACCCTCACCATTTCCAACCTTTTTACAATCACAGGGAGTCTCAGTAAAACTAACTCTGAGAAATTTTTGATAATTTCCCCTACCGACGTTGGTTAGTGAACCGACGTTGGTCATTTTTCATAACTGGTATTGGTCATACAAGCTGACATCGACATCGTGTCTAGAAATATACCTCAAACCAGTGATTTAATACCCACTTCCCAACAACCTAGAACAATTTCTAATCTTTATCAGACCTTACACATAGCTTGTACTATACCTACAATGCAACATCAGCCAATCACTTGAACTAGTTTGACCTCAATCACCTTTTTCCTGACCTTTCTTATTATTTTGTACAAGATACCTAAATGTTTCAATTACAATAGGATCGTTATTTAATGTATACTTTAAATAGCATTAATACCGTTATATAAAAAGTGGATTGACATCCTGTTTGGGGAAAATCACACTTCCCAGATCTAGTTTCCTTTAGGCATTCCACACATTATTTTGTTTAACTCTATTTTGTGGTATTGTTTTGAATTTAAAGGTATTTCCTCCTAGCCAAAAGGTATATCTCATAGTCAACTTGGATCAGGAAATTAGAACGTGCACACAACCTTCAATCGACATTACAAACATGTATTCCTCCTTGGCCTACTACACTTGTCTCTTTCATTAATTTACTAAGAATCCAATGAAACATTTTGGCACGCCGAGAGGGATCCATCTGGAGTTCCTTATATTTTTTTCATTCTTAGGGAACCATTGTATGTTTGTTTATTTTCAAAAGGAAGTTAACATTAAATTCTCTCCCGGGAATCTTCTCTTTCTTCTACTTGTCTCAATGACATTTGTATTTGGGACTAAAATGAATCCTTCTTTCTTTTCTTGCATTTGCATTATTGAAATTCATATCCTTTCTTATTCACTCTTTTTTACATCGAATATCGCATTTCAATTTAGGTTCTAAAATAATTGCATTTCATATTTCTATGTTTGCATTTTTATCTCACATTAAAATTGAGGGCAACCTATATGTTGGAAGTCATGCCCAGTTAATGGTTGACATAATTGAATTGTAGAGCACATTATCTTCTCTCTTTTACAAACCGTAAAAAAATAAACTCATATGTCTTCTTAAACAATACCTTACGGAAGAAGTTTTCAACAATCACATGATTAGAGGATTGACGGTGGGTACCCATCTAGTTTCTCTATCTAGTTTTTATCTTAGTTAAAGGAATGCCCCGCAAAAACATAATCTGAAACCACCCTTAGATATTTCCTCTTCATAGGATACCCTCTTTCCAACCAAAAAAATTGTTATGTTCACAAGTCAGTCTTAAATAACATAAGCTAAAACATAACATTTACTCATAGGATTTCATTTGTTTTTTAGCTTTTTCTTGAGTTATGTTTGAGTTGTGAGGAAACGTTCTCTATTTTATTTCTTCCTTTCACACCCCAATTATATTTGGTGTATTCCAACTTTTTCTGGGTGTGTTAGGGGCCATCACTATCATACTCAGATTTCTGGGTTGATAGTTTATCTAATCTAAGTCACGAAAAATCAATTTTTCTCCATCTTTTCAAAATTCATAGTGACCTGTGTTGGTCTAGAAACCATCATCAATTTTAATATGACCATCATCAGTTGACCTAAGCATTTTCATTTTCCATATTTTTTGGTCATTTTACCAAAAATGTCACTCACCACATTTTATGTTCTTTTTGAAGTCCCCAAACACAACATTATACAATTGGACCTTTAAAATCATTGTAAAATCTAGTGTTTACTTGATTTTCATCAATTATTGCCTCATTTGCAAAACTTTTGATTTCCCACAAGAACTGTATTGGTCACTCCCGATCATCATCGATTACCATCTCACCGTCATCGATTACCCTAACAATTGTCATTCTTGTGTTTAATTACTAATTAAAACAATGAATAGTTTCACCTCCTGGAACCTATTTTTCATCATTTCTTTTGTTTTTATATGTCATTTACAGAGAAAAAATTACCAAGCCTATGCCAACTCACATGGTTTTGACTCATAGTCAAGCCAATGCCCTTGTATTCAAAACAAGCCTTCAACCACTCATGTCTATCCCATCGCCACCTTTCATCCTATAACCTATGGATCCTACTTAGCCCATTATCATTAGTATCAGTGATGAGGAGATCGCAATAATTATTGACCACAACCCCGCTATCTTAAAACATTATCTTACCCATTCCTCTACTTTCGATTCATCAAGAAAGCTGGTATATGGCATACATGTGTGATTTCCTCCTAAGCTCGCCCCTACTTCTATGTCACTACCACTAGCTCTTCATTACCTTCTTCCACCTTACCACCTATAGTATCCCAAATTAACCCCACATCATCAATATCTATGGCACCTACAACATCACCACAATTTTGACGTCATTTCCTCCCATAGTGTCACCATTCATTCATCACCACATTGAGCATAACCCCGTCTACACCGCCACCTCATATATACCTATTTCATCACAGACCACCCATGGTTTCAAAAACCCATACACCATTCCAAAACATCATCCTCTTTATCCCATATTCTTTACCTCCATTCACTACAAATATCGCTACATCTACCCCACCTACTTACACATATGACCAAAAACCCCCAATCTTGTCTATCACCTATTCGGGATATTTTCCACCGCATCTATTCCCCCCTGTGTAGCTCTCGTACTCAACACCACCATATAATGGGATTTTTCCACATCATCAACCTCCTTATATTACAGGGGGTGCTCAATCATCACAACCTACCAATGACCTTATTAAAATGATGATGGAAAATATGCAAACACTAGAAAGATCGGTTTCTGGCTCTTGCAACTCTTTAACCTATGGTGAAATCTACAATGATCCCATTCATCTATCTATTCTCATTCACCCATACCTTGTGCATACGTAAATGCCCAAATTTAACCAATTCAACAGTATATAAGACCCGCAACAACACTTGCAGTCTTTCAAACATGGGTATTATCTAATGGCCCATGATGATTCTTTACTCCTATGGACATTCCCAATTTCCTTAATAGGACTTGCGTTAGATTGGTACTGTATGTTACCTAGACATTCCATTTACTCATTTAATCAAATGGATCAAGCCTTCTTGGACCATTTTTTGATCAATATCGTCAAGAAGGTCACCATCACCAACTTGTACTCAACAAAAAAATACGGTGATGAATCTATTGCAGATTTTGTAGCTCATTGGTGAAGCCTCATCAATTAGCTAACATTCCAGTTGCCTCAAACCAAGCTTATAGAGTTGTTCACTAGAGATTGTTCCAAGAACATCTCACCAAATCTACAAGTAAAAACTTCGTATCTTCGACGAAGCATTTACCATGGCACAAAAACTAGAAATTCATGCCATTGAAGAGAAGAAAATTCAATTATAAAACAAAAATGCTGCCTTTAAATCAAATGATACCTCCTCTTCTTAAAACCCCAAAAAATAATTCAAAAGCCAAAGGATCTTCCAACATAGTAGTTTTAAAGGCTGGCCCATCTCACCCCTCTAATCAATTAAAACCTACCTCCAACCTTTCTCCCATTCAAGCTTTTTAGTTCAGATGGGAGCAATGAAAATACACTCCAATCAGGAGCCTTATTATTTAGTATTAGAAAAACTTCGTAAGGCTGTAGCCATTGCTCTTCCACCCATAAAACTACATACTAGTTTCAACCCCTCTTGTCCTATGCCTACATGGTACAAGGAACATGACTATTGTAACTATCATTGCGTAAAAGGCCATAGAGATGGTAATTGTATAACCTTAAAGAAAATTTTCCAAGAAATGTTAGATAATAGAGATCTTGACTGGACAACCCAAATGCACCCGCAAATCAAAACATGCATATCTTCAAGAAACCCTTCCCTAATCACACCCATCATCTAACTAAAGTGGTGAACCTTCAACCAATGACAACAATGACTGTGAATTCCATGTTGTTTTCAAATTTTTGCCAATCATTCCTCAATTTCCTCATATCCCCTATATAAAGGAGATTCTAGTATGGGATCCTTTATCCATAGAGGATCCTACCTCATCTACTCCTTCACCCATAAAGGATTCTCCTTCATCTCCCCCTTCACCCACAAAGGAGTCCAAAATTTTTGTCAATGTAATTTCACTACCTACCTTACAACCTAATGAATAAACTATGGTGTTAACCCTCATACCCATGGGATATTCATTCTCGCTTTCCTCTCCATCAAAATAGGAACCTACCTCATCCCACCTATCAACTCCCCTACCCATAGGATATCCTTTAGTTTTGTCACTACTTGTTGGTGACAATTCACCATTAGCATGTCAGGATCCCATTGATTTTCTCTTGGCTCTCTTACCTATAGAGTCGAAGCCAACTAGTTCCCCTGTCTCACTGACATATTTTACAAGAATTGTTATTAAGCTAACATAATCTCCTCTTATAATAGTGTCATTTTCATGCTTGGTTGATCGCTTGGATTATTTTGATAATTCCATGCTTTGGGGATGCCTTCTGCCATCTTGTCTTTAACCCAAATGTAGATATCACTGCGGATACCTCCATGATCTATCCAAAGGTATTTCAAGAAACCAAATCAACAATGAACATGTCTATTGAAACAACCTCTTCTTCATCACCCTCTCCTACATCCAAACCTTTATCAACAACCACACCCATTCCTATGCCTAAGAACCTACTCCGCACCTAAACCTTCCCCACATCTAGATCCATTACCACATTGGGTGTCATGATGATATCAAGTCTAGTTCATCCTCCTATCAAATAGGATTTAGCCACATCTTCCCAAACCCTTGCAAAAACTATTCCTCCACCTAAAAGTAATACCCAACCTATTAGGCCGCACACACCAATTTCACCCACTACCTCTTTGTCACCTTTGCCCCTTTCGTATATCCTAGGGCCTTACCCATCTACCTTGGTCAAAGAACCCTTACCTAAGGAAAATCAAAAACATAGTAGGTCACTTCTTCATCACAATCATTTATTACACCTAAGATACCTACATAGCATACACCTTCACCATCACCCACATCTTTCTTACCACCTATACCCCCACCACATATAATAACCTCATCACTACCTATGAGATTTCCTTCTCTTCAACCCATACCTTCCACCTTTCCTTTTTCATCAACCCTCACCTTTCCTCATTTATTACCTTGAATAACTCATCCCGTGCCACCATCTGCTTTCCCTTCTACATCACATATGCCTCCTACAACTTTACCTAAGAGGGTACAACCTAAATTTAAAAACACGATACCCTCCAAGGAGGTAGTTAAGCCTACAAAACCTTCCATTGCTAGTTCATCTACTACGCCTTTACCCAAGAAGGTATAATCAAAGCCTAAAATAGTACCACCTACCAAATCGATGGTCAAACCTATCCCACCTCCAATTCCACCTCCTATATAACCTTACCCACCATGATCAATAATATTTCAAACTAAACCCACACTCACTTCACACGATGATCCTTTGGCAAGATCTTATGCTGATATTCTAGCCAACCTTTTAGAGACTGTTGTCCTCACATTACCACCACTTAAACCTTACAACCCACTAAACCCCAAACCAAAAGGGTTTGAAAAGACTAAAATTTGCACCTACCATCGTGTGTCAGGACATAATGTAGAAAACGTAAGGCTCAAAACCATTCTTATCTAATTATTTCCTCCCAAAGAAAACTTTGATGATGATGATATTCTATATGAGGACCCTATTTCACCCACACAAATCAACACATACCCTCCGCCCTTATTTATTTAATGACCCACATCTCCACCTCTATAACCTTTTTATCTTCCTCCAAGATTCAAGATCAACATGGTCTATATAAGAGAGTTAGCAAAACCCCACCCGAATGTCAACGCATTTCTTTCTTTGCACAACACCAATATATGCCCTCGTCATTAGATTTCCCATCATCTTGCTACACATATCACGACTCACCTTATCCTTCACCACATATCAATATGGTCAACATTGCCACTCGCACCAAAAAGACAAAGGAAAGGAGAAAGTAACCATCCCATCCGCCAATCCTGTGCCCAATATACCATTTGTACCCACATCGAAAATCACCATTTGGGGACCCACATATCCTATTTCAAATGGGGTCACCCATCATACAATGATAAAACAATTGCACCAATACCCTTTAAAAATGTCTTTGTATGACCTCTTCCAAACCTTTGAATCTCATCGACATCCTCATGGAGGTTATATAATCCATCAAGGTTTTACCTAACGACCCAACACCTGTGACCTCCATTATCACCCCTCACCATGTAGCCTCTCTCACCAATTCACCCACTTCCTCTGCTCCTACCACTATTCACCAAGTCACCACCCTTAGTTCTCTCGATGACGAGATTATACCTATCAAATCAGATGATTCTAATCCTTCCCTTTTCATATCCTTTTATATTGATAATATATGTGTTTGATGCATTCGATTGATGGCAATGTCAAGCATCAACATCATATCTTCCCACAAGTACAATAAAATGTGCATCCCTTCAAATTTTATGCATAATAACCTAGTTATGAAGCATTCATTCAATGACACCATCACTTCCACCCTCAGGACCATCATCCTCCACATTCGTGCGGGCCCCCGTACCATTCGGAATTGTTCTATGTATTAGAGGGGGAGATCTAGTACAACATGTTGCTTGGTCGACCTTGGATCCATGTTATGGGTTGTGTCCTTCAACCTTCCATTATTGCATTAAATTTGAACATGAAGGACATAACTATACCATCCCATTTTTCCCTTTACCATTCAAAACTTGTGACATGCTATGCTAACCTAATGATGTCCTTGTACTAGTTAAGGCATATAGCATGCGCGCCACTTCTCCTTCACCCATAGCCCCATCCACCAATATTGTCGCTACCTCTCCCATACCTAATTCCTCTATTTCCACTACCACCACAACATCCGTAGCTGACTCATTCACTAACCCATCTACTTCTCAACCAATGAGTGATTCTTCTTCCAAATCACCAAGTGATTAATCTATTCCCACTTCCCATATATTGACCGTCGATCCCTTAGAAGGTTTTTTTCAATGTCTCACTCTGGGGAAGTACCACCTATATAACATTGACACATTCATTACTCCTCAAGAGTATGGTAACCTTTGCCAATATCCTTGCTATGATCACTGCATAGGTGAATTTTTCCTTTATGGTCCTCCCCACCTTCATACCAACTTAACATATGGGGGATTTGATACTTCTACCTACTCGCCCAAACCACCTTCCCAAACGTGATCATTTTCATCTAATATCTAATCTCTCACCAACTACAACTTTCCCACACTTTACTTCACTTTTGTGCATGGAAAGGCTTTGGATTTGGGTTTTATGAATAGGCCACCATATTGTTATCCCGTGTACCACACATAAACACAACAACCACAGTGGTATTGGATTTTCCAAACCATCTTCTAAGAAATCCCATTTCAAACTCATTGAGGATGAAAAACCTTCTTCACCCCATTTAGAAACTTCACCACTTCACCACAGAGTCTATGGATCCAAAATCCATTCCTTCTAAATTTTTTCATCATAACCACCATTTCCTTGGGACCTCACGAATTATCAATGTGATGGTGAGGTTCTATCTTATCTTCTATTATTGTATCCAGGACATGATTGATGATGATACACCTTCTATTAATGTCATTTAATTTTAGGATGATGAGTCTATTCTCACCTATCTTGGTGCAGAGGATTCTTATATTCATCGGTTGTTTCCTTCTGAGATGCAAACCATGTTAAATTAATCAACCATCAAAATCAATATTAACACTTAGGATGACCCCCACATTCTAAAGATAGGCCAATATTTAGATGCTTCTAAACATGAAGCTTTTACCTCATTCCTCCGAGATCATAGAAATTATTTTGCTTGGTCCTACACTAATATGCTCAGTATTGACCCAAATATTGTGGTCCACAATATCGTAACTATTTCTGAAGCCAAACCCATAAAACAAAAGTTGTGAAAAATGCATCCTCTCATTTCCATCCTTTTAAAAGAAGAACTTGATTGCCTTCTCTCGGTTTCCTTCATTCTACCCATTGATTATCCCAATAGATCTCTAACATCATTCTGTCACAAAAGCGATAGGGGACTCCACATAGGCACAAATTTATGTGACCTTAACTTAGCCTTCCCTAAAGATGGCTTTCCTCTACCTAGTATAGAACAATTAGTTGATCTTACCATTATCCATGAAATGTTATCACTGGGGATGGTTTCTTAGGTTATAACCAAATATTACTTTCCCGAAAGATAAAAAAATTCCTTCATCACTCCTTGGGGACCTTCTCGCTATCAAGTCATTTCCTTTGGCCTTAAAAATGTTAGTGCTACATATCGTGGGCTATGACTTATATCTTTCATGACATCATGCATCGCATATAGGAAGATTATGTAGATGAGCTTCTTTCCGAATCCAAATATTAGTCCGAACACCTTACGGTCCTTAAGGTCATCTTGATCATCTCATCAAGTATTATGTTCTCCTTCAACCTAAAAAGTTTATCTTTTTGTTCTCTCAGGAAAAATCCTTAGTTTGATCATTTCATTGTGTGGCATAGAAGTCAATCCCACTAAAATCAAGGCTATTCTTGAAATTCCTCCACCTATTAACCTTCTCCAACTACATAGTTTGTAAGGCAAGTTGCAATCTATTCGTCATTTTATTTCATATCTTTCTTACCACTTCCATCCATTTCATCATCTCCTCAAAAAGGACATCTCCTTCAAATGGGATGATGAATGCCACAAATCCTTTGAGGCCTTAAAATAGTACCTCCTCTAACCACCTATACTCATTCCTCCTAAGGATGACCAACCATTTTACCTTTACATTTATGCTACTGATCATTCTTATACAGGAGTAAACGGTTTATTATACAAGTCGTACACTTTTCGACTAAAAACATGATACACCCATGCCAAAAAAATATTATCCTTAGTTTTTATTGCCACTAAACTTCACCATTACCTACTTAACCAAAAACCATTGTTGTCGCGAATACAAACCCCTTACATTACATGTATGCCAAGCCCTACCAACATCAATGTGTCATACGTTTGATCATGCTTCTTATAGACGTAGACCTCAAATTCACTCATCAAAAATATACCAAAGGCCAAGCTATCGCTGACTAACTTGCAGACGCACCTCTCTCCAGAGACCATCCCTCTAACTTGGATTTCCCAGACAAATCCATTGCTACCCTCTCTTTGGAAAATACCATTAACCAAATGACCTTATTCTTCGATGGTTCAAAATGTCAGCATGGGGGTGGTGCCGACGTTATCCTCATTCCTCTTAATAGTGAACCTATGTATTTATCTATCAAATTATATTTTGAGTGTACTAACAATATCTCCAAATATGAAGCACTCGTATTAGGTATTCAAGTTGTCATCACCTTAGCAGTCAAATCAATTAATATCTTTGGCGATTCTCAACTAGTTGTAAATCAAGTCAATGGTATATACAAGTTTTGTAATGAAATAATTAAAAATTACAACCATCACATTGACATACTTTTAAATACATTTGATCGTTATGAACTTCAAGTCATTAGAGTAGGTATTTACCTTAGCTCATGTTCACCTAGGTACTTTATTTAATTTTATTGTATTCATCCTCACCCACTTATGTGTGTGGATATTTATTTTTATTTATTTAGATATATGGGGGAAATTATCTAGTTGTTAGGTATAGTTATTTCCTTGATCTATGATATTGACTAGTTCTTTCCTTGATCAATGGTATTGGCTATATCCTTGATGTCTAGTTCTCTCCTAAATCTATGGACTTAACTAGTTCTTTGATGAATAGTTCTTCCCTTGATTTATGGCTTGATCTACGACCTTGAATGGTTCTTAGATTGTTATTCCTTGCATATATAAGCAAGGTCTATTCTCATTGTATTTTATTGAGTTCCATAATAATATATGATATTTCTGCTCAATTGTTTGCAAAGGTTTATGTAAATTTATTCTAGTGAATTACTTTTATCTTATTGATTGTGGTGTTTGATTAGCATCTGTGTTCTTGGCTTGGTAATATCCGGTTATCATTCCTTTTATGGTATTAAAGCAGGAGATTGTTGTTGACATTCATCTTTTAGTTTCATTTTGCAAACTTTTTTTTTATATTCATATATTCAGGATTTGTCTATATTTTTTGTTACATGTGTTTTTATGCAAAACAAAGGCTTCCATTGGTTCTAGAAGGTGAAAAAACCCAAAATCAACAGTAAACATGATCATTTCTAGAGGTAGTCATTTTTTTTGGTTTTTTGTTGTTATAAAGAAACAAACTGGTTTGCCTTGAGATTTGTGCTCATGGTCATATGAGGGCTTAAATTTATCCCGCTTTCATTTTTTTGTGTGGTGAAGAAAAGAGCATTTTATTCTATTTTAGTGGCAACTAAAATAAATAGTAGAGCATATTATTGAAAAGCTTATATCTTTTGATCGGTAACTTGGTTTTAAGTGTCATTTTTGTAAAAGTGCTTGTTTTCTTATGATATTTCTACTAGAAATATTTATTTTGAGAATCACAATATAATTATAAAGTGTCATATTTTAACACGCACTCATGATAAAGTGCAAAAATTTGGGGCGTCTCTTGTTGCATTTTTGGGGTCTTGTTGCATTGCTTGGTTCTTGCATTTATTTTGGTGATTTTTTTAGGATGGAATCTTTATCTAATTCTACATTAGATCATGTTGAGCCATTAACAACACATAATTACCACACTTGGAAAAAAAGAAAGGAAATGATAATTAAGCGAGAAAGGATTATGGGCTTTATATTCTTGAGAAAAACTAGTGTTCACTAGAGAATATGATAAATCTCAAAGTACGGTAAAAATTTGATGAGTGTATGGGTTCGATAGGAACTTATGTAAGTGATAGTCTTTTATTTCATTTAGAAAAATATAACTCTCATTTCAAAATATGTGAGAAAATGGAGGATTTATTTAGTAAGGTGGATCATATGAGAGCCATGCAACTTGAAATTGAGATCACCTCTCTTAATCCTAAATATTTTCCAAAAATTATAGACTATCTTACCAAGTTCAAGAATTTTTTGACACAGTTGAAGGGGAGTGGAAGAGATAAGAAATATGAAGAGTGTTTTTACTTGATTCTATCCAAGTTGAGAGGACCATTTCAAATATTTTCTTCTACCTTTTCTCTAGCATTGATGCCTTAGGTGACAAATTTAAAATGCCTAATTTATAAACATTTTGTGAAATAATTACCATGGAAGAATCCAAATTGTCTCATTTTGAGTCTTCCACCTCTCAAAAGGAATTAGTTGCATCTAATCCTAAGGGAAACATAAAACCAAAAATTAAAACCAAATCCACCCCTTCTCCATCTCAAAATGCTCCTAAACCTAAAGAAAAAAACTCTAAACCCAAGGAGTCTTCTAAATTCAAGAATAAGTCTAGCCTTTCATTCTCCTTTTTTGGGGGTAGTGGTCATGAAGAACATAGCTGTTATAAGTGAATGCAAGCCTTAGAGGATGTGGTCAAGAAACAGAAAATTTATATTTCCTATCCACCTACTTCTAATCAGCATGGAAAATCACTTAATGTTGTTATGAGATCTCAGTCAGCAGTAGCAGACAATTGGGTTATACATTTTGGTGCTTCTCATCATATGAATTCTTCCAAGGAGTCTTTTTTTTTTTCTAGGTTTGAGTTCTACTTCCAAAATTAAGGTTAGAGATTCTTCCTTTCTTTCTGTTAAGGGAAAAGATGATATATAAATTAATGGTGGCGTATCAAGATGCACTATATGTTCCTAAAATCACTACAATTTTCATTTCTATATATTAAATTTTTCATTCTGGTCAAGAGAAAATAGTGACTTTTACACCACATAGGATAGAAGTAAGAACTTTTTGGAGTCTTATTCTCTTTCCTTCTAGCAGATTCTTTCCTTCTTTTGGTTCAATATTTCTTCATGGATATATTGTACATGAGTACCTCATGAGGCCTAGCTTTCAGGACTCATACTGTGGACATGTCACTTCTATTTCGGCCCCTAACTTTACTTGGGGGGGGTGTTAGAGTAGGTTTTTACCTTAGCTCATGTTCACCTAGGTAAATTATTTACTTTTATTGTATTTATCCTCACCCACTTATGTGTGTTGATATTTCTTTTTATTTATTTATATATTAGGGGGATATTATCTAGTTGTTAGGTATAGTTCTTTCCTTGATTTATGGCTTGATATACAACATTGACTGGTTCTTAGATTGTTTTTCCTTACATATATAAGCAAGGCCCATTCTCATTTTATTTCATTGAGTTTAATACTAATATGTGATATTATTTCTCATTTGTTTGTAAAGGCTTATGTAAAGTTATTTTGGAAAATTACTTTCATCTTATTGATCCGGGTATTTGATTAGCATCAATGTTCTTGGCTTGGTATTATTTGGTTATCATTCCTTTTACAAACCAATCCACGTTCCACTAAAAAATTTGTGGATACCATGGCCTAACTTGCTTCTCGGATACCCACTTCACCTTCTCACTCGAAAATATTTGTCACGCTAAAAATATTGCAATCACCTTCTTATCTATTTTGAGCCATCAACCTTGTTGGAACCGTTCAACCTGACCCACGTGACCTTTGGTATAACAAATTTATTGACTACCTTTCCCTTTCAATTCTACCTCCAGACCTTACTTGTAATGGACAACGTGCCTTTCTCACAGGTTTCTCTCATTATATCATTATGGGAGGCCTTCTTTATAAACATGGATTTTATAGTATCCTCCTAAGATGCCTTACAAGTTTTTAAATTCCCTACACCATAAAGGAAGTTCACAATGGAATTTTTGGGGTCACTTGAGTGGCTTAGCTGCCGTTAAACAAATTCTCTTCCGGGATATTATTGGCTAACCTAAACCATGATTATTTTGATTATTTCAAACATTATGTGAAGTTCCAATAGCATTATAACATTATTCACACTCCAAGTCACGCCTTACAGGTCGGACAAGACCTTTGGCCTTTCTCTCTATGGGGTTTGGATCTTGTTGGAGAGATCAATCCCCATTCTTCCTAACGTCATCAATGGATTATCACCACTAGCGAATACTACACTAAATGGTTAGAAGCCATACCTCTTATTTCTACAAAAGCTGAGAAAATATGTGAATTCATCAATCATCACATCATTTTTTTGCTTTGGTGTTCCTCACCATCTCATCACTGATAACGAAAAATAGCTAAAAAACAAAACCCTATAGAAAATTTGTGATGCCTTTGGCATTCAACTGATTTTTTCTTCACCTTACTACCCACAAAAAATGGCCAAGTAGAATTAACTAAAAAAAACTTGAAAAAAATTCTTATGAAATTAGTAGGTGATACTGGAAAGGATTGGCACAAGCACATTCCTTTTTCCTTATGGTCTTATCGTACTAGTATTTGCACCTCAACTATGGCCACCCATTTTTCTATGGTCTATGGTATAGAGGATGTCCTACCTCTTGATGCCTAGATTTCATCTCTTCGTATCTCACTCAAAGAGATTCTCAACAAAAATGACTTTCTCCAAGACCGTTTGGCACAACTTGAGTTATTAGATGAGTGTCATCTCAATTCTCTTGATCATCTAAAAATATAACAAAAATGTATAAAACATGTTTATGAAAAATGATTCGTGAATGAACCTTCTAGGTCTGTGACCATGTCCTGAAGGAAAATAAATTTTATAAAAAAGAGGGAAAAAGTAAATGAGGAAAATTTTATCCTAATTGGATTGGACCCTATATTATTACTCATACCTATCAATAAGGTGCTTATCATTTTTATTTAGTCAAAGGTAAACCCAAACCTGATCCCTCAATTCCTTATATCTTCAACCATTCTTCTATTGAATTAAGTCATATATCACCTCTTATCTATCAAACTCTCATCCTTTGAGCATTGTTCACCTTCAAATTTACCTATTTTAAGGATCAACGACTAAACTAGGATCATGTGATTACCCGTTATCTTTCAACCTTGTCTTCAATATGAATATCATAGCTCTACTCATGGCATGATTCTCATGGATAATTTTCATCTTTTTCAAGATGGAATCCCATGGTCATTCATAGTTAACATCTGTGTGCTATAGTTGTCTTTGAAACAAGAGCTTATCTTTCTTTATTATCTTGTCCATGACTTAAAAGTCCAAAATAAAAAAAAATCAAAATTAAAATGGGATTCAACTCCATGAGTCAAACTTCTAGCTAAAAATATGTCACCCTCATAAAGGACATCTATGATTTTTATCTCGTTTCTATAAATAGATTGCTCTCCTCGAAGGACAACTATACCAAGCTATCCATATTATACATAGTCTACCATCATAAGAAGAATATCTGCAAAAAAAATCAAATTAAATATTCCAAATCTTTCCACATCAATCATCTTCACAAATACCCCAAGGAGAAAATCTACTCATTGTACATAGACTTCTTGTATTGATCATTCTATAAAAAAAAAGTAAAATAAAAAAGAAAAATATTAACATTTTCATCATGTACTTTCCTATTGTGATCTTGGCTCTCTTTCCGAGTTCAACATGTTGTCTCACACTAGGTTACGATAAAACCAACCCGCTTTCACCTCATTGCCTTTTCACCCCAATTTCCTACCCACTGAAGGGATGTGCTATAAATGTGACATTTGAGGATCATGTGACTTTCTTCAACCTTAGAATAGTCCATCATGCAATGCCTTTAGGGTCTTATGTTCATAAGCCCATCTTAGGTATGATAAAATTGTTATGGTTCTTATCACTTAGGCATATCTTTTTGTCACCTCTTACCAACCATCTTCTTCATTACTTGTTGATTATCCTCTACAGGACCAAGCCTTCGACACCTACATTTAATCATACCTAAATGACCTCAATTCACCCATACCTACATGACCTAGACTCAACCATGCCTACATGACCTAAACTCAACCATGCCTCCATGACCTAAACTCAACCATGCCTACATGACCTAGACTCAATCATGCCTAAAACCTACTAACCCATACCTTTACCTCGTCACATTTTCCCTAGCTTATGGGAGAACTACATCATCCCTGAGGACCCTTTTCATCGGGGCTATGTAGGTAGAACTTTGAGTGCATGGGGCCCTTGTAGATTAGCTCAGCCACTCTCTACCCTAACCTATTTTCACCCCCCATTTTTCTATTCACATTCTACCTTAGTTATTTTCCACCTTATACACTACTTTGAAATTAAACAAACATACAAGTATATAATTATGTATGCCTACCTATTTCTTAAATCATCATATCATACATTAATCATTTCACATTTCCATGATATGAAATATTTTGGAACTTTACACCATAACATACATATTCATCATCATTTTTTTTTCCATGCTACCAATAACTTGGAAATTAAATCAAACCCATAAGCATAACCAAAGCATGCATATACCTGACTCTACCATGCCTAACTGACCTAAGGTGATCATGCCTACATGAACTTGACTCCACCATGTATATACTAGACTCAATCATGCCTAAATGGCATAGAATTTATCATGCCTACATGATATAGACTAAATCATGCCTAACTCACCTAGTTTCCATCAATACACAATGAAAATGGAAATTAAAAATATAGATACATCATCTATACAATAAGTATCATCATCTATATAAATGAGAATGTCTGTGTATCAATACATATGTACAAAGATAAAAATAAATACAAGTATCTCAATCACTTAAATACATCCTCACTATCTCTAACATGCATTGGTGGTATAAAACTTAAAATCTCGAACTCTCATGCATAGCCTCACTATTATTGGCATGCGAGGCCGGTATATATCAAAAATCAATACTCAGATCATATCCGGTGACTAATCGTCACCTCACCTGATATCCATACATGTCTCATCTATCTCCTCCACCTATCCTCTAGTATGACACCCTAGTAACATCTCTCCACCCTCCATGGGTCTCGGTCTAATCTTTGCCTGACCCTCACGGGGGTGGCCTCTGTGAACTTGTAGCCTCACCCTGACCCTGTCTTTGGGCTCACTGGCCCCCTGTTCTCTCAGCGTTATGAGTGTGGAATTGAGTCCTCTCACTCATTGCCTATTATTCCTTATACTCCACATAGGATGGGACATCTATACCTGTAGTCCTCGGGTGATCCGATAGTTCTGGCCTCATTCGGGGGCATCCTTAAACCTCACCATAGGCACCATCTGCGGTGGTGCCATAGGTCTTACATCAATCTGTGATCTCTTCCCTACTAATCATGGCCTACATCCATGTCCTTGTGACACCTGTCCTCCTCCATGTACCATGGGACCCTATCCCTGATCATGTGGAGGTCCTATCTGATAACCTAGGCTGTAAGGCGATAACATGTGCCTATGTGTGGTGGTCAATGGCCTGCAAAACTACTACATGCACTTGTAAGGCGATAACCTATACTCCATCACCATCATTGCCATATGTGGGTACTGTACCTTGGCTATTTGAGCCATAAAGGTCACGCCGGGCCTACTGGTGGCCACCTACTCATGAGAGATGCTATCAGTCGACACTATAGACTGTGAGCTATGTTCGAAGAGTGGCCACATGCTCCTACAAGGAATCTCTTTGTACTATCATGGTAGCCAAATCAGGTTGCCATGGTCTCGGTGGTGCCACTCGTTCGTTGCTTTGCTACCTACCATTGGGTGTAACCATATGTGACTCTAGCATCATTAATTTATTTATCATCTAGCTTCTCCTCATGCCCTGTCGGCAAGACACTCGGACGTGGTGGAGACATGGGTCTCCCACATCATCTCTCCATCACTATAGCAAAGGTGGAGGCACATTCTGTGGCATCCCAAACTATCATCTAACCATGTCTACAGGAATCATCTTATGCTAGCTAGGACACCGCCCCTATATCCACCTTAGTAGTTGAAGCTCTTCTAACTCTTCCATCATACCCTTGTATGAGGGATAGCCAATGTAGGCTCTCCACACAATATCGACCCCTAAAAGCCCCTCCGTAATCGTTTATAATATAAAACATCATGGGTGGCCCTAGAAAGTCTGTACTTCCAACCAACTAGTACCCAACATCTATATCCAACTCTAACCAAGCCACCCTCAAACCAATCATGTTGGGGAAAACCAATAGGTTGCATACATACGTTATGCTCATATGCCCAACAGTGTAATAGAAAGGTGTAGCACAAACTAAATTGTTGTAATCTCTCATAGGCCCAAAACTCCTTGTATAGTTGCTTTGATAATGTTGGTGCCGAGGAAAATCATATCCACTCCTCCATCATATCCTGGAGCACTCCCATCATTTCTCGTTGGAATCTCCCACCCTCGGCATCGGTAAGTCAAAAAAACATACCGCCTCCATCATCAATACAAAAGTCTCGTCTCTTAAGGATGGGATACATGCATGTATCCATAGCTAAGGCTCGTGCTATGGTACCTCATCTCACCCATCACCTCCCAAAACACAACCACTATTGACTCAACTGATGCCTCTAAAGAAATAGAATACTGCTGGCTCCCCAACGACCGGTAGCCACATGATCCTATACATGTCCTCTAGGGTGATGGTTATCTCACCCGTAAATAATTGAAATGTGTTTTTCGTTGAATCCAATCTATCAATGAGTGAGACAATCAAGTTAGGATCTCGGGATGTGCCCTGTGCTGAATCCTAATCAGTCTAACATCTGTCATATGCTCCCACTCCTCTGTAGTCATAGTGGATGACATCTACACCAACAGAGGTAGTACTCTATCCTACATCCTAAGCTGGTCCCTAGCCTGCAACATCAAACACACCATTGTCAAGACTTGCCTACCCCAAAATCACCTATTACTCACTAAACCATACCCAACAACATCAATCACCTATTATTTAACCTACTTTCCTATCTTATCCTACCAAACTAACCTTTCTTAACCTTCTTTTTCATTAACGCTAAATAACACTAGTTAGTTTGACCGTCACTAATTTTCATGACCATCATTGGTTCTATTTAGCTGGTGTCAGTCACCTAAGGCGTGATTGATACCGGTCAAAGCCTACGATGTCATCCAAACCTTTACCGAAGTCGGTCTCTATCGCGATAACCAAAACCCCAATTCTCATCCCTAATTATTAAAAAAACTCCACAAAAGCACCTAAATACTTACAAACACCTATCCTCATACCCTAACTTTGTTTTACCTACTTATGATATCCCCATCCTTCATTTCATTCCATTTTACCCAAAAATTTCAATTTACAAACCCCACCCAAATTTACAATAAAAAAACATTTATAACACACTTTTCAACCAAATGAACAATTCAAATTTCCCTTACCTCATCTTGGTGTCATCTCCTTGGTGACATGTACGACCGTTGTGCCGATGGTCAACCTAAACCCTCTCCCACCTCTACCATGTCCAAATCAAATACTCTCCTCAAAGCGATTCGAATCAATCGAACTGATATTGTGGACCCTCTAATTACATGCTAATTACCCACTACGTGGCTAGCCAACTCATCTCAAAGTCTCGTACTCTCACTTTTCATGAAGTCACTATCTCTCTGTTTTTTTCCCCAATGATAACAAGTTACAATGAAACCGTAAAACATGGTTTTTTATTTTATAACCCTAACTCGACATAACCGGTGTTGGTCATACCAAACCGACATTAGTAACCTTATAACCGGCATCGGTCACCTACCAATACCATTTCACCTACATTTTTTCCCACTTTGTCCTACAAACATTACTGCCCCAATACCTCGTAACCTCACCAACACCTAATACACCATACCCACTAGACTAAACTACCTATACATTTCCTTAATTTCATTTAGGGACATGTTATTTACCTATACCTCAGCCTTACCCATTCCATGACCTACATACAATGACCAGAACAACCTTTTGTGACCTTTGAACTTGTGTAGTCGTTATACCTTGTAATCTTCATTACCCGTATTGTTTAGTCGATGACCTTAGTTTCCCTATTGTCGTAACGTTTATCCTAAACAAACCTTTGGTGTACCAGACTATACCTAAAATTTCATGTACTTAATGTACGCCATGTTTTTGGACTATATCATGTACACTAGATACCCGAATCACTTCATTCTTGTTTGGATAAACCTATCGATCTTGGAAAATGTAGAGTTTGAAATATCTTCAACTGGTACTTTGTGCATGATCTATACATGTGCATGTGTTCAATTGTCATTACCCATTACCTGATATGAACCTTGCTTGTTATCCATTACCTAATTTGACCCTTACCTATCACCCAAACTTCCCATACCCTTACCTAAAACTCTCCTACCTTCACTTTCATCACTTACCCATTTATAAAAAAGCTCACCAATTTCGTCTCACACCTCATCAGCTCCTAGTTTGAGGGATATCATCTCCACCCATACTTGGGGAAACCTCACTCCCACTTATATTTGGGGCAACAACTTCATGTTTTAGTCGGCATCGTTTATTTATAAAATCTACGTGACAAAAAGGAGAAAATGTAGACACCAAAATTGGGTCATACTTCCATTAAAACCTCATTCATTAAATTAACAACATCCTACCCATTCATATCCCCTAGTGCACGTGTTCATTGAATTAATTATCTTAATTAAATTAATTAATATCCTCACTTAACCACCTCACCTAGCCAACTCACCTAGCCACATCACTCAAATGACCCACTCAAACCTCATTAATGACCTAAGAGCAAGTTTAAGCTTATCCTAACCAAATAGGACTTAGTTTAAACCTAGACTTAACTCCTATTTAAAAACCTAAAAATAATCCTACTTATCTTTCCATGATCCATCACTCAAGACTCAAAAGAAGTTTGGAGATCACACCAAAAATAGCAACAATCTGGCTATTTTTGGCCAACCTAGATATTCCCACCTTGGTGACACTAGTTTTATCTCAACCGACGTCGGTCCCGAGATCGATTTTCGGTTACGTTAAAGACATTTCCAAAAGTATTTTCCTAGGTTTTTCATTCGATTCAATATCTCATACGAACAAAGACTTGGATCACTCAAATTTCTAAAGCACTCAGGAAAAAAAATAGACAGGAGCACTACCAACGACCATTTAGCATTCATCGTCTTCTTCATGATCATGGATTAACATAAAGAAGCATGGAGGTTTGAACTACCATGGCACAAATACAATGAATCTTCTCTCTAGATCTCTACCCTACCCATCTTCATCACCTATGTTCTCTAAATCTACTATTCATTAAGTACCTAACACCTCTTCATTTACCTTCATTTTCTTTCAGTAAGATTTATTATTCATCTCAGTAGTTTATCTTTCTCCACACTCATATACTTCCTTCCTCCCACCAACCTATCACTTTACCATACCTGGCCCTTTCACCTATCTTCACCCTCTTCTAATCATCTTTGAATCTTGAAGACCATTTTAAAATCACACCCTCACCATTTCCGACCTTTGTGCGATCACAAGGAGTCTCGTAAAACTAACTCCAAGAACTTTTGATAATTTCCCCCCGATATGACATTGGTTAGCAAACCAACGTTGGTCATTTTCCTAAGCTTGGTATTGGTCATACAATCGAAATTGGTTCTTTGTGTCTAGAAATATACCTCGGACCAGCAAGTTAATTCCCAATTCCTAATAGTGAAAAACCATTTCTAATATTTACTAGACCTTACCCAGAGCCTATACTGGCTATGACACAACACCACCCAATCACACGATCCGTTTTGACCTCAATCACCTTTTTCCTGACCTTTCTTATTATTTTGTACGAGATACCTAAATCATTTCAATTCTAATAGGATCGATATTTCATGTATGTTTTAAATAACATTAATATTTCTATAAAAAAGTGGATTGATAACTTTGTTCATGGGAAGCATCACACTTCTCGGGTCTAGCTTTTATTAGGAAGTAAACTCATTGTTTTGTTTAACTCTATCTAGTGGTATTGTTTTACATTTATAGGTAGTTCCTCCTAGCCAAAAGGGAGCTCTCGTAGTCAACTTGGATCAGGAAATTAGAATGTGTGCATAACCTTCAATCGACATTACAAACATGTATTCCTCCTTGGCCTACTACCCTTATCTATTTCATTAATTTATTAAGAATTTAGTGAAATAATAGAATGACAAGGAGAGATTTTTTTGGCCAAAAATAATTCAAGATAACACAATGTATGATTAAATAGTGGGTGCACCACGTCTTGACATGGATAGCTACTATAGTCAAAATGTCCTTTCAAATAAGGATATATATGTTGGGCCTATTTTGATAGACCTCGAGAGGAATTCAACCCAATAGTGGATGTGAATGTTGAGTAGATGATATTTTTAAGACCAAATGATGATAGCGTGTCTATATGGATGGGAAAGGTAGAACAAATTCTAATACAAGATGTTCAAACAAAGGCTCAAAAGATAATGGTAGGTTTGTGGGAACCCTTGGGAATAGAAAATATCGAAAAGAAAGCTACGAGGAATTCTTAAAGAAAAGGAAATGGTGGAAAAAATCAAGGGACACATCAGATATTGATATAGATAGTGTCATCTAGGCATGGAGTCCAAGAAAAATATGGAAAGGAGATCAAATTAAAACAACGAATTGAGGACATGAAGCTATCTAGGAATACCTTGCACAAATTCAAGAACAATAATTAATACTCTTACAAGGGATCGATGTTTATGTAATTTTCAATGTAATTTTCCTAAAGGGATTGATTTCTATGGAAATACATTTTCAAATCCATTTCTTCAAAACAACTTGTTTAATGTAATTCTTAACTCTTTATTGTTCTTTATGATTTACAAAATGGAAAATCATAAAAGTAGTTGACTTTATCACACGTAACTTGCATATTTACAATATCACCATCATTTTTATATAGATTTATATAAAAATTATATCAATAAATAATATACATAAAATATTAAATAAATATAAATTTGAAGTATTTAAATAACTACTATTTTGTATTTTTAAAGGGTAATATTGTAAAATTACCGTCATCTAAAAATTGTTTTATAGGCATAGGTGGCCATCAAATTTAACCCTTGTGCTGATGTAACTTTTTGGCGGCTAGGCTTATGTAAGTTAGGGACCGCTAGGCTTATCTATCTTAGTGGTGGGTAGACTTAAGTAACTGTTAGCAATAGGATGGTGTAACTTTGCATTTGTTAAGATTATTTCACCTAGAGGAATCTACTCTTGTGTAACTTAGCGGCCGCTAGGCTTATGTAAGTTAACAAACTATATGCTTATGTAAGTTAGTTGCTCTTTAGGATTATGTGGGGGAATTAAAAAATAACAAAATAACAATATTAAAATAGCAAAGTTGAAATCCAAAAATTAGAATTTAGAAATTGGGTTCCAATAGTGGAAAAATTGGAATCAATTATAGTGATATTGGAATCCAATATTAGCAAAATTGGAATCGATAATGGCGATATTGGAATCAAATAATAGTGAAATTAGATTCCAATAATAGTCAAATTATAACTAGAATAAGTCCAATAATGACAATATTGGAATCCAATTTTTTAATAATGGAATCCAATAATTGTAATAATGGAATCAATATAGACAAACCTAGAATCCAATATACGCAAAAACAAAGATGGAGTTTCTTAAATACTTGTAATACTAGAGTCTAGATTTGCTAAAATATGTCGATTTAGTAAAATAAGTGTTCTATTCACTTTTTCATATTACTATTTATAGTAACTTTCGATTACCTACCACATTATCATCATTATTTACACCTATCCTCCAAACTAATCAACATCACACGGTTTCAATCATATATGGAGCATCCCTACTCTGATTCTTGTCTCATTTGCATCATTATCTTCAGAATTCCACCTACTATCATATCATACACATTCCACAAACACTATATTCCTCCTTGAAATTGTTTCAACTCAATATACACACACGTTTTTGATACCTATCATACATTCACTATTTCATCATTACACTCTCGGTTTAAGTTCAGCATTCATTCTCATAATCACTCCCCCTTTATCCAAAATTGGGGCATATAATCGAGGCATACTATAATCTCCCTCACACCATTACATGATCATTTTACTCTCTCATTATTGAAAATTTCTACGTAAATTTCAAACCACTTTCTATAAATTCTTGCTAATGACCTTATCTAGGGGTGACAAGTGTAAAATATCTCCATGAGTAATCGATCAAATCAATCACATACATTCAAATCTCGGAAACAAAAATATTTTACTATTCGAAATCACATCAATCAATCAACACAACACAACATATTTATCCTCCCAAATGACCTAACTTGGGAGTTATATCACCACTTTCCCAGATGACCTAACATGGGAAGTTATTCTACATTTTCTACTACTTCCATATGACCTAACATGGAAGCCATCTCATACACATTGCAATGACACCCTTGGAGTAGGGTTAATGAGGTGTGTATTGCTCTATATGGGTTATTCATGTTTGATCGAAATAAATCAAAATGGATCCAAATGAAAAAAATCTGGTCTTTTTCCTTCTACAACGACTAGAAATTTTGAGGATGTAGTTAAATTTGGAGAGTAAAACTAGACCTCTCTCCCTACACTATTCCTTTGGTGGCAGGACGCCTAAATCCTCAATTTTTCACACACATGAAATTGGGTTGGGAACTGATCACTCCTTACCCCAACACATCTCCATCAACAAAAAAATCGAAATCTCCAATCACTCAATATTGAAATCATCAATCTTGCTTAGTGCTCCTCATAATGGTCCGACGTCTCTCATTACGCCACATGGATTGACATGTTGATCCATGGTTCGCCATGGTATATGTTCTTATTCTACGTATACTTCTACAAAATGGGATTCTCTAGACTTTTTCTAGGTATGTTCTTTACTTCATTGACACTACTTGAATTTCATTAAAATATCATAAAGTGGGGCATATATAGACACAAAATCACGTAATTACTACTATTTACTATACCACCGAGTATGTTGTTTTATATATGGATCTTGCATAGTAAAATTATTCACTGGTGACCCATTCCGTAGTCCATCCTCTTATCTTGTTGGTTTTCATTTCTTTTATGTTTCGGACTTGTCACTCATACACCCAGTTCTGGTCAGATCACATAGATTCCTATCAGTCATTCTCCACTCATTTTTCATCATTTGACTTTGGACACTATCACTCAAGATCTCCTCTCCATCCCTGCGTACATGTTTCCTCTTTATGCTTGCTCTTATTTTTCACACTTAAGGTTAATATTTTCAGTTTTCCCACTCATATCTCAAGGTAATGGTTGGCATGTTGGGTCATTAGTGTCTAAATTCAAGAAAGATATCCCTATATAAACACAACATACATACCATAATAAGGGCGGGAAATTTATATCAAGGGCTATCTATCTACATATCAAAGGGGATACATCTTGGACTCATTATACGGACTACATAGGAAGGGGATTTCATTCTATTCCATCCACACATTTGCATTTTATCTAGCTATTGCCCATTATCTTGGTGTTATTAGTGTGAGGGTGACCTAGGAGCACTATTACACACACAAGCACATAAAACTACATTGGGTCTGAGATGTAGAACAACACCTAGTCATGAGATCACTAGTTTATAACTAAGGATAGTATGAACCCTCTTTTTGCATAATTATTTTTAGGATCTGATGTCTTTTTAGGTTTTTACGGGAGGATAATTGTGTACAAGTTTACAATTACCTTGGCAATTCAAGTGCTACATATAGACGACCAAATATGACCAAGTGTGAAACCCTGTGTGATAGTATCGAAATGAGGTTTTGACCTTTTCTGTAGACTCCATTGCCCCAAGGTCTTGGGCACCCGCAGTACCCCTATTCTTGCCAAGGTGCCCATGTATAGAATTTCCACCTCCTCTGCATTTTTCTGAGGCTTATTGCCATGGTATTTATTTTTGTTTCATCACATTCTTCATCCCAGGAACACTTTAGGACAAGAAAAATCAAGGTAAGTGTCTTATCTCTCTCATTTCCTTTCATAATTAAAATAAAATAAATTGCCTAGCATTTATATTTCATTGTATGTCATTTATAACATTCATTTCTTTTATATTCTATTAAATCACTTACTACCTCATTTCTCATGATCAAGATTTGATGTTAAGGACCTTTTCCATATTATTAGTCGACCTTGCCCTCAATTTGGTATAATAGTAGTCCCCAACATTTTTGTTTTCATTCACACAATGGCACATTTTTTTGGAACACTTCTCTATTAACATATCCCATAAGATCTCTATCTTTATTAAATTTTTTTAAGATGAGTCTATCATTGATTTCATCACCGGATGGCAAGGGTTATTAATCAACTCTCCTTCTCCCTTCTATAGACTAAGCTAATCAATTTATTCACTCATTCATGAACTAAAAATATATCATCCACATTACCAATAAAATTATTTTAAGCATTTAATGAATCCTTCACCAAGGCACGAAAATTGGAACTTTGAGCCCTCGAGGATGGTAAGGTGAAATTACGATCTAGGAAACCAAAACATGACTCTTCCTTCAAGGATTCTTCTAACACGAGACAAATCAAAAATCTCGGCAAATGATTTTATTTTGAAAACTATATCTAAAAACCCTAACCTTAGCAAAAATATACATCCATAAAAAAATCATATAGTTCCATCTTTGAAAAACTTATTTCCTCTTGTATGATCATGCTTCCTCCCATTCAACACATCAACATTTCCACAACTAGACCTTCTTGGTATAAATAAAATGAATACTGCAAATATCACCAAGTCAAGGTCATGACATAAAAATGTTCTAATCATTTATAAATGTCCTTGAGAATCTCATTTCCCAAGGTGAGTTCTGACTTGATAATATGAATGCACATCTAATCAAAATTTGGATGTACTAAACAACCTTTTCCAAATCATCCTCTCGAGTAGCATCCAACCTCAAACCAATGTCATGGGTTCTCATCACATCATAAATACCATTCATGAAATTTTATCCATGCACAATACATCACTTTGGTCTCTTCGATGACATCCCAACTAAATAATAAAACTCTCCATAAGACATCACTATATAGGCCTCAATCCCATTTGGGTCTTAACCCTCAAAATCCATCTCATCTACTTCCATAGAAACATCTAATACTTATCCTTCGATATCATAAGAAAAGAAACTTGTCTTCAAAATTTCTAAAATTTCCTTCTACAACCACGTTATCATGTACCAAATCAATAACCTTAGAAATATCATGTCAAAACCCACCACCTTACTCACTAACAAAATACATCGCTCATAGGACCATCACCTAACATTATAATCCCTTTTCCCTCCATTTTGGTGTTGTATATGTCCTCTACACTTAAATTTGTTGTCACATAATCCAATCTAATCTCCACAACAACATATAGACATATGACATCATATACATATCGTGTGTCTCGTACCTTTGAATCATCTAATGACACTCATAATCATACCCCTTAGACATCATGTTAGAAAAATCTGATAGATTTTTAACTAAAACCCTTGAATAGTTCATTCGGTCATCAACTATCACATTACCACCTATTAAACTCCGACCCTCAGGGATAGAAAACCTGCTGGTACAATTACTAGGCATTTTTACCCTTGCCATCAATAATATGAAATTACACTAAATATTGCAAATCCATTCACGCTATCATCAAATAATTTCTAATAAAAGACTCCTAATCAATAAATATCATCCTACTCCACCCATCAAATCAACAAAATCCAAACATCACATCACACCTACTCATAGGGATCCTAAATCGAATAATCCAAATAAATCATCTAAGATCCTCTTTAATAAAAAAATTCCCTCTTGTAATAAACCACCACATTTCCATATTGACGTTGTCTACATAACCACCAGAGCCCACACACTCGACTTGAAGCCCAAAATAAAGACATGCCAAAGGTCTCTATCTTTTGGCTCCTCGAGAGTCACCTAATCCATCACCATCTAAAGATAAAGTTTCCATAATCATGGCCCCTAGAATAAATCAACACCATATATTCAAATCACAATTATCAAATAGCTATACCATGCTCCATTTAAAATTTCCCTATACGAGCTCATTCAAAACTCTCCCCAACATCACCAACTCACGATTGAAGCCCTCCAATCAATTAGAGTTCCTTATAATGAGCCCTAACGTTTTGCCAACCTTTTTGACACCTTGAATATTTTCTATCATTTCATTCGATGACTCTGAGATCCCATCACTCCAACTTGAAGACCATGATCTTCCCTTTTCGTCACCTCCCAAATCAATGATACTCTTGTTAAAAGAGTTATGATTGATAATGGTGCTAGCATAAACATCATATCATCTCATGTGTTCAAATAACTCCAACTACCCAACACCATTTTTTCTCAATCACCTATAGTTATATGTTTTCAATGATACTGTCACCCCCACATTGAGAACAATCATTTACCCATAAAAATATGTTTGAAAAGCCTCCACGAACTCTTCTATCTTGTAGAAGGAGAGTTATAGTATAACATGTTATTTGGTTGTCCTTGGATACACACAATGCATTGTTTTCCATCCACTCTACACCAATGTCTAAAATATGAACATGAAGGTAAAACCATCATGGTCCCTATTGACCCAAATCCATTTAAAGCTTGCCACATGACATACAGACCCAATGACATCTTGCTTCCTCTACAAAATCCTACTCTATGAACAAATATTCTATAAGTTCTTTGATCCCCACATCCAAACTACCAAATGATGAATCTTTGAAGACATCATGAAATACCTTTCACTAGGGGAGTATTTCCTCTATCCCTTAACACCCTTCCCACACCTAAAACATATGGGAGGCCGAAAAAAACCACTTTATGAGCCTAATGTAGGAAGCATCATTTCCTTGACCCTCCATTCCTTCAAACATAGTTAGTGTACGAAGGCATCGACCCCTTCATCTCACCTCAATGATCAACCACACACAAATCCCTTCTCATCGACTTTTCATTCTTAGGAAAACCCCAATTCACCCAAACATACCTCTACCATTGTCGCATGGAAAGGCTTTGGTCTAGGTCGATATGAATAAGGTCCACATGACTTACCCTTTGAAGGATGGAAAGAACCTTACAAAAACATGGTCTGGGATTTAAAATATCTCCTTCCAAACCACCACCATCAATATCCAAATCTCAAGCACCAGTGTCACCATTTTTGGACTCACCCTCTAAAAACGATGACACCATATTCATCCCGCCTAACTTTTTTATTCAATACCATTTCACTTAGACCATTAACTTATCAAGTTAATGGAAAAATAAATCCATCCCCTTAATATTACCTCACATGATATAATAAGACTCTCCTACCATTGACATCCTCCATTGTCATGATGATGATGTCATCCTTGACCTATATGGGTGTTGAAGATCATTATCTTTAGAATACCCTTCCATGACACATCTACCCTCCTTAATGAATCCACAATTTGAGTTAACATTGGCACATTGCAAGACCACTATTATAAAATTGGCCAAGCCTTAGACTCGTGTGAACTCCAAGAATTCATTTCTTTCATATCAAACATAGTCAAGCCTTTGTGTGGTCCTATAGTGACATGCTAGGTATAGACCCTAACATCATCATCTATAATATCATTACCATCCCGGATGCTAAACCTGTAAATAAAAAACTTAGGAGGATGCATCCTCACATCACACTTCTAATTAAAAAATAAATTCATCATCTTCTTTCATCCAACTTCATACTACCCATTGATTATCGTAATGGGATTTAATATCATACCCATCACTAAAGCCATGGAAAATTACACATCTATATGGACTTCCAAGACTTGAACCTCACCTTCCCAAAGATGATTTTCCTCTTCCCAACATTAACCAAGTTGTCGATTTAACAGCAAGCCATGAAATTCCATCTCTTATGGATGGTTTTTCTAGTTACAATAAAATTTTAATCACACCGAGGATCAACACAAGACCTCTTTTATCACCCCATGGGGAACCTTCTACTATAGAGTAATGCCCTTTGGCCTGAAAATGTAGGAGCTACTTATCAACATGTCATGACCTACATCTTCCATGATCTCATCCATAAAACCATGGAAGACTACATTGATGATCTCTTAGGTAAATCCAAACACCGAAGAGACCATCTATTTATTCTTGACATGATATTTTCACATGTTCTACAATTCTTCCTTTGTCTCAATCCTGTTAAATGTGTATTTGGAGTTCTCATAGGAAAACTCCTTGGATTCATTATGTTTATTAAGGGAATTGAAGTTGACCATGATAAATTCAAATCCATCATCAAAATTCCTCCACCATATAATCTTAAGAAACTTCACATCCTTCAAGGAAAACTTCAATGTATCCATCATTTCATCTCATGATTATCATATCATTGTTAACCCTTCCATCATCTTTTATGAAAATACATCCACTTTAAGTGGGATGATAATTTTCAACAAGACTTTGACGCCCTTAAATAGTACATCATATCACCACCTATGATCACACCTCTATGTTAGTGAGATCCTTTATATCTATATATATCCATAACTAACCATGCCTTGGGAGCCATGCTTGTGCATTGAGATGAAAAAGGAAAAGAATAGGCTGCCTACTACATTATTCACACACTTTATGATTATGAAACTCATTATTCTGAAGTTGAAATGTTTTTTCATTCCTTATACTTCACAACATATGAATTCCATCACTACCTCCTCAATCACAAAACTTATGTAGTCACAAATTTCAATCCATTGAAATCTATGCATTCAAACCATATCACAATGATCACATCACTAGATGGCTCATTCTCATGACTGAATTTGACATTGATTTCATCTCTCAAAATCCATTTAGGGGAGGTCAAATAATTTTTTATCAGCTCATAAAGCTCCCTTTCATCTAATCAATTACCTTGTGAACACTTCCCTGATGAATCAATCAAAATGTTTGATCAAGACAACACCCCTCTCAAAATGACCTTATTTTTCAATGGATCTAAATATAGGTAAGAGGGGTGTCGGAATAGTCATAATACCTCAAGATTACTCAATTATATTTTATTTCAAACTTAACTTCAAATGTAATAATAAAATGGTACAATATGAAGCCCTCATTATGGGGCTCTAGAACATTGCCTTTCTAGGTGTACAAATCCTAGACATCTATGGTGACTCACAACTTGTCATCAATCAAATCAAAGGATTTATCAATGCAAAAATGATGTCCTTCAAAAATACAAAACCATCATCGAATACTTATTATAACTCTTTGACCATTATGAAATTCAAACCACCCCTTGCTCATCTAAAAAATTCGCAAACACAATGGCTTCTCTTACCTCTCTTATTCCTCTATCACTCGATGATTCCAAATTATTTTTCATCATACAAAATTGATCAACCATCTTACACCAACACTGATATTCCAACCATTAATCATATAGATAACATGTCATCTGACACATGGTACACACAAACATATGAACTATATTTCCACTATAAAACTACCCCGGATATATCTAGAAATGGAAAAGATATTTTTAACATGTGTCTCTTATGTCATACTAGGGGGTATCATTTACAAAAGAGGATTTAAAAACCTCCTCATTTGGTTTCTTAAGACATTTGAGGATCATCTAACTATCCAAGAAGTCCATGATGGCATATGTGGTGGACACTTCAATGGTTTGTTATCACCAAATGCATCATGCACATGGGCTACTATTGGCTTAGATTTTTAGTCAATACGTTTTGAATACATTAATATCTTTTTCAAATGTCAACAACATGCCAACCTCACACATGTTCCTAGTCACAATATTAAACCAACCCAATATCTTTGGCCCTTCTCACAATGGGGACTGACCTCATCATCCTTATCAACCCTCACTCATCACAATGACACAACTCTATTATTATAAACTGAATATTTTACAAAATGGGTGGAAGAAATCCCCCTCATTTCTACTAAAGTAGATAAAATCATCAAATTCATCCATCATCACATTATATGTCACTTTGGTATTCCTCATAAAATCATCATAGATAACATAAAATCATTCAAAAAAAGCAAATTTAAAAAAATTTGTGATACCTATAACATAAAACTTGTCTTTTCATCTCCTTATTATCCAAAAGTAAATGGAAAATGGTAAAAAACAAGTAAAAGCCTCATGAAAAATCTTGACCAAGTTGGTAGGGATTAGCATCTCCAAATACCATTTGTATTATGGGAATATTAGACTATCTTTCCACACACCTATGAGCACTATGCCCTTCTCCTTAGTTTATGACATTGAAGTTTTCCTTCCTCTCAAAGTCTGAATACCATCTCTATGTGTTTCCCTTAAATATATCCTCCCAGATGAGGATTATCATTAAGAACGTTTATCACAACATAAATTTTTAGATCAACATCATCTAACATCCCTAAAAAATATGAAAATTTATCAAGAATGCATCAAAGGAGCCTATAAAAACATCTTAAACAACATGAATTTAACATTGGTGATCTTGTTCTCAAATAAAACCAACACGTCACTAATATGGAAAAGATTAAACATGGAAATTTTTCCAAACTAGCTTGGACCATATATTATCACTCATAAATATGGTTTAGGGCTTATCGCTTAGCCTCCCTTGATGGTAAACCTAAAAAGAACTCTTAATGTGTTGCACTTGTGGTTGTTCTATTGTTAACTTATCAACTCATGAGGTCTTAGTCAAACTATGATCTTCATCCATTAACCTACACATCTTATCACCCTCGTAATGATTTGGAATCATGTGGTCTCCCCCATCATCATATCAATCACGACCTTGAATATGGGCACCACATCTCTTCTCATAAAATATTCCTCATGGACAAGTTCCCCTCTCATGGCTAGGGAACCTCGTAATCATTACTCACACCATCCCCCTATCTTATCCTATTAAATGATACATGACAAGGAAATAAGTGTAGATTACATTCTTATCTTATCCCATTCTACATGGTCACCTTTGTAGGTTTCCCATACTCAAAATCAAAATATATATGGGATGGATACAATCAAAATATAGACCGATCCCTCGAAGGATGACTATAAAAAAATAAAACATGTCAAATAAATTTGTAGACAAATCCCCAAAGGATGACTAACATCAAATTAAAAATCAATAAAATCATAGACTACTCCCTCAAAGGATGGCTACCAAATCAAATACACAATAAGGACTTCCCGCATTGATTAGTCCTCATATCAAAAAGGGGTTTCTGCATCGATCATCCCTCATATAAATAAAATAAAAAAATAAACCATCCAGGAAAGCTTCCTACATTGATCAACTTTTCCCAAATACAATATTCTTGCATCAATCTACTTGTATACAAAAATACAAAAATGGGGACCATTAGGAAACCCATTTCCTATGATTTATACACACAAAACCTTTCCCATTTCGAAAAGGAAAATATCCAACTATATCATATTTATCTATGATCTTAGTATGACTAACCATTATGGGTCATACATTAACATCTAGTATAAGGCCATATGTGTAGTATCATATATTTAAATCAATCTACCATCATACACTATATGTGTCCAAAATAGTAAAAAGAAAACATTTCACAATAATTTCTTATCCATCGTATAAGTACGTAGATCACACAACAAGATTACCCTTTATCATGACAAAATCATCTCATAATCACATGCATCTATAATCTAAATCATATATTTCAAATATTCCCATCATAACAAAAATCATTAATTAAAACATCATCAACCACATCTACATTCATCACATTGCAAATCATAATTAAAAACATAACTCAATGACAAAATCATATATATATCAAAATGTTTATACATCATCAAGGGCCTAAAAACCAACATATATAAACAACGTACATCATCAAAAATGGATTCAAATGATCCTCACATTTCAATATCATATCTACAAAAATTATTAATTAAAGTGGATGTTCATCAAATGAACACTCCCTCCTACACTACTCCCCTGAGTTCCATCTAGCCCTCCCTCTATCTGGTACTCCCTCTGGACCTCCTTTGGATGAACCATGCTCCCATCACTACTGATGGATCCATCTATCACCATGATAAAAAAATTATACAATGATTCTCATCAAAAATTGTTCTTCACACTATCTCCTCATAATAGCACAACTCTTCACACATCACCTAGTAGTTGGCCATACCCACACTACTAGGTGGTCCCATTTGTATGCTAGTTTAAGTATGAGCATCCTATAGCATAGTCCCTAAAATTAGTGGACTTTTCATCCCACAATCATTTTGCAAGGCCTCCATATCCCACTTGTAACTATCCCTGTCGGCTTCTATATTGTGTGGGATCCTCTTGCACAATAGTGAGCTTTTGGCTTATCCCATATCTCTCAATAGTCAGTGTCACTCACTCATCCAATAATGTGGACTTCTAAGCCTCTAATACTACTGCTCTATCCTCCTCATCACCATAACCACCATATCCACCCTCAATCCCACCACTAACCTCCCGAGGCATAACCTCTACATGAGACCGCACCCGCGTCTCAAATTCATTAAGATCCTGCCCCTCCCCACTATGTCACATAGGCCTTAGTTACCCTAGAATCATCCTCTCCAACTAATCTTCCTTTCCCATCCACCCTCACCCCCACCCCTCCTCAATATCCATATCCATTTCCTCCCAAAAGCGAGAAGTGCCACATCGGTCTTTGCATCATCATGTTTATAGGCCACAACTTCATCTAGAACACCTTGTATCAAACCAAACTATTTTTAGACATGAACAAACTAGATCAAATCAAACTAATCGTCCCTCCACCCCTACACCCATCTATCATTTTTTTTTGTTCCCTCAACATCCCCTTCTATACCAAGCGATCTTGGAAAACTTATATACGACCTCCAAATAAAATCCCCACCTTGTAAACCAGCGGCTAGAATTTTCCTATTTTAAGCCATGCCTCGAGAAAATCCCAATAGCTACAAAATCTAATCAACATCTCATAAAACTAACTAGATATGGTAAAGTCACCCATAAATCCCAAGTCACTTCTCTTGGTGAGCCACTATAATGTGATCATACACCTAGCACTCTAACAAAAGTTATATATCAACCTCGAACTCTGTCTAGTCCTCCATGACCATAAATCCATGTACACCTATGCCAATAAATATGGGGCCCAATAAAATATTATCTTATGAACCAACATATCTGTCACTACCCTTATAAAAATTCATGAGAAGCATCCTCTAGTTGAATCTGGTAAGTCATAACAAATAATCCCCAGCATCATCATATTCACCAACTCCCTTCTCACCTCATCATCTAGTATACATATAGCACCTTATGAAAAATCCCTAAAGAGTATACACTACATCATCACCATACAAATTCTTCATCGCCACACCTCTACCAACCTCGTTAATCACATAAATTTTCTCACCTTGTATCAGAAAGTATAATATCTATTTCACATCCTCTAAATTGGTTGTCATCTCTCTAATATGTAGCTAACACATGTCTTTCATATGGTTCCATCTCTTAGATAGTGCCAACAATAAACCCATGTCCCTTTGGATACGCCTATAGTGATGCATCCCACCCAATCAATTTCGCCTTCAAGTGATCCCAATCATCATGTGACAATAAAGCTAAAATATAATCAAGTATCTTCAATACCCCATCCCATGGGGTCAATCTCTCTCGAGCATACATCCAATAATAAAAAATAAAAATATCAATCCCAATGCACAAAAATTGATCAAAAATCAATAAAATCACAACATATTTATAATTTTCATAAATCTACGAATCGCAAGTGACCCAATCAAAATTTGTAGTGACCCAAAATTGCTAGCTATTTCATATGAAATTTCTAGTTACTTCCTACGAAATCACTAAGCGGTTTCTAATTTCTTTCAATATTCAGAAAAATAAAAACAAAACAAAAAACTTAAGTACATCATCTACCTCAACATGTGTTAGCTTCCATCACCTCTTCACACCTCAAGTTAACTCCTAAATATTAATCAAATAAGGTTTCTTAGGTCTCTCAATTTTCTCAAATTGTAAATAACCAAATGATCCCCCAATAAACTTTTTATATAATTTTTTTGATTCACATCTAGTCACCAATGATTAGGCTAATCATGGCGTTTTTGTCAAATCACTAGAGATTCTTATATTTATTTAAAACATTATTAAAATGGAATCCCAACCTCAATAAATCATCATTTTTTCATCATTCCTTTCCAAAGTTTCACATTTCAGTATGTGCTCTAATTTTGGGCTCGAGACCCTCTATGAAATCAAAAAATAAATCAATCTATATGAAGCTTGCCTTTATCAAATCCGTTTCAGCTTTTTCAGCCATTACAAAAATATTTTCCTTGTAAGCTTTAAGTCCTATGTATATATGACATGAATCCATTGGTTCCCATATCCTTTTAATTTTGATCCCGTAAGCCCACCTTTTTGGAAACATCCTTTATTTCAAGCATGTATTCGCGATACATCATGAATATGCTAAATCTTCTAGGAATCTTTTTCTTGTAGTTGTTTCATATAATTCTTACATATATAGGTTGAGAACCCATTAGTTCCCCTATCACTTGACTCTATGGTTACAAAATTTCACCTTTGTGGCAATTTTTTTATGCCTAGTCATGGGGCATCTTAAATTAAAATGCACCATCATACACACCTATCTCATCCAAGTATAATTTTCAAACTTGTGATCATTTCTCTTTATCACAATAACCCCAAGTTTTCTAGGGGGCACCTATCAACACAAATCCAATCATTTCACTCATTTTTGTCCAGTGGCTTGTCCATCACAAACCACTTGACAAAAAGGGGCAAATGTAAACACCTTTTTCTTGGCTACACCAATCACACCCTCATCCAAAAATCCTAAACACCCGTTTCACTATCCTAAACCATGGAATACCCCCATAAAATCAGATTCTACCCTCCATAAAACCCATTTACCTATTTAAAACCTCTCTAACTACCCTTAACCCATCTAAACCCATTTTTATACTAGTCACGTAACCTCCCAAAAACCTCCCCAACCATTTACATTCGCAACCAAGTCTGAGAAACCTCACTTGGAAGTGGTTGGTACCACTTCCAATCAGATTTCCAATTATTATAACATAATCATAAATAATTATAAAAATATCACCAAAAATTCTTCAAACAGATCTAGAGGCATTTGTAGCAAAGCTTTATTCTACTCCAAACTTAGACGACACTAACACCAAAATTTTTACATTCTTAGTAGCTTTGTCAAGCCCTTGTAGCATCCACAAATGTTTTCAAGGATCCTTCAGTTCCTTCCACTTATTTATACAACAACGATAAGTTATCTCAAGTCATTCACAATATTGAAATTTGTAAGCATCATCTATTAGTCTAAATCAGTCTTTGAATCAACTATTATGCATCAAATCAACATCATATTAAGGCATTAAATTTTTGTCTAAGAAATCACCAATTATTCTACCCAAATCTCTAGTGATCCCTGTCATTCAATCATTTTTATTACTTTTACATAATTTCATCCATTTTATAATTTTTTATAACCATAATTTCGTTAAATATGAACATTTTACTAAGAATCTAGATTTATAATATTATTATTTTTAGTTTTATAATTGTTGAAATTAGATTCCTAAATTTCCATTATTGGTTTTTATCTAGTGTGATATCGGATTCCAATATTTTTATTATTGGAATTTAAGTAGTGTAATATCGGATTCCAATATTTAGAATGTGCCCTACAAGAATGTTTGTAATTCTATATTGATTTTATGAGAACGTTAATATGCCCATTCTCAACAAACTCATAATAAAACTATGTTCTTAATTCTTTTTATGTGTATCTATTTTATCTCTTTTTTTCTATGATTCCTATATGAGGCATTTTGATCCCTTTTGAAAATTAAAACAATGTGATATGGGTATATGTTGTATGAGATAAGAAACAACTATTAATTCTATGAGAACGGAAATATGACCATTCTCATCACATTCATGGTTCAATTATGTTCCTAATTCTTTTTATGTGTATCAACTTTATATTTATTCTTCTTCTACAATTAATATATGAGGGATTTTGAGTTATGCACATATATTTAGGAAAATACCATATAATTTTGTGGTTGTAATGAATGCGTATATCAAGCCTAATTCCTAGAAAAATACAAAGCATTAATATTTTGAAGTGAATTCCTTGTAAATCACATCTAACTCCCTTTAAATCACAAGATCTAATTCCTTGTAAACTTACTTAGAGCATAATTAAGGATTTTTTCAAATTAAATTAATTGTATGGTGGAAATCATATTATTAATAATACATTAATAAGATTGAAGAGTTCCATAAGAAGCACAATGTTTTATAGAATTATACTATGGAAAAATATTTCAAAGTAATATAACACTCAATATTTCATTTAATTATACAATAATAGTACAATTTGTAAACTTTTATAGGACCAAGGTTTACAAAATTTTTAAAACAAAACCCATATCCCGCACTCAAGATGATTTCACATTCAAATTTATGAACTTCAATAGTTTCTCCAAGTCGACATTCCTTATCTTCTTGAAGTAGTTCAAAGTATGATTTAATAGCCACATGTTCTTTATCGGGTATCTTTATGGATCCACTTTCCCAATTTTTGTTTGGTGTCCATTCCCAAATGATGCTATCCACATCGATATTTTCTTTAGGTTCATTTGAGATGGTCCAATTTTTATTTGGCTTTAATAAATACCTATACAATGTTGTACCTTATCCTCTCCCTATAGGTTTCCAATCTTTAACTCTCATATTTTTAATTACACCAATTCCTTTCTGTTCATGGAAAATATCCCCATCTCATTGTCCCCATCCATATCTTTTCATTATCATTTCCTAGTCATATAACTAGCATTTGTCCATTGAACACATTCTTCAATGGGTTGAATTATTTGTTAGATCTTCTAAAAATTTATCCAACATAAATATCACTATTACTTAGAGTATGTTGACTAATATAGTCTTCTTTGTGAATATGTGTGGTTCCTATTATTTAGTCATTGATGTATTTCTCTTGTACTATTTTCGGCCAAAATCAAGCATCGACCTCCTGCTACAATTTACAAATGGTTTATATAAAGCAAGTAAAACATTTTACCAATATGAGATATTTAGAATCCAATAATCACTACCTTCTCCTGTTGCACTTTTCCCCTAATGCTCAATATATGCTTTTATTCCCTTTTTTAGATCTTCCATTTCTTTGAGTTCCTTGAAAGGTGCCAAATTAGGTTGTCCTTACGACAAGATTTGATCACCATTATCCTTTTTAAGCCATATATGGATAGAATGAGGCCATTGTTGATATTTTAATGTATTTTTGTACTCCATCACCTGTACGCCATCCACAACATGAAATAAACACAATTTTTGTTTGTTGATAACCACTATCTTATTCTTTTCCTCCAACAAGAATGGTGCACAAAGTCCTTGAAGTTGTACACTTCCTCAATAAGATAAGGAGTGAATTCACTTTACCCTTGTTGGCATGTTCTGTAAGATTCAATGATATGTGGCAAATAAAATTTGTCTACTTTGTGTAACGATGTTGTTAATCTTCCAAAAGTACCATCTATATCCTCATGGGTGTGTCCCCTTGAAGGAAGCTTACTTATAAAATGTTGAATACCCCTATTTCTCTCAACATAAATACAAATGCAAATAATGTAAGATTATTTTGATCACTTGAACCATTATCCAATAGCAAGTAGAGGATCAATGGTTTCTTTATGAAAGAATTATTCATGTTAACAATACTAATTGATTTTGAATGCTCAAATATTTACTTGTACCTTTCACATTTTTCGGGCACATCATTTTTTAATAATGCATTATGCAATGGATGTTTGGATGATCCAAAATGATACACAAATATCGATACACATCAATTATAGGTTCTTCAAGCTTCCTGAGACACAAATCTAATGATGTGATTGTATAGTTTGCTCTACGTTCAACAAATGGAAGGAAAAATGGATTAAACCCCATCTCTTTTTTCCATCGTTATTGTAAAACAAGTAGTGTAATATCATATTTCAATATTTACATTGTGTTATAAAAGTATGTTCCTAATTCTATATTGAGTTTATGAGAATGTGAATATGTTGATTCTCAACACACTCATCATATAACTATGTTCCTAATTATTTTTTATGTGTATCTATTTTATCTTCTTTATTTGTATTATTCCTATACGAAGCATTTTGATCCCTTTTAAAAATTAGAACAATGTGATATGGGTACATGTTATATGAAATAAGAAGCATCTATGTGTCTATGAGAATGGACATATGCTCATTCTCATCACGGTCAAGGTAAAATTATGTTCCTAATTTATTTTATGTGTATCAACTTTATATTTATTCCCCATCTATAATTCATATATGAGGTATTTTGAGTTATGTAGATATATTTAGGAAAACACATATAATTTTGTGGTTGTAATGAATGCGTAAATCAATATTAATTTCTAGAAAAATTCAAAGCATTAATCTTTTCAAGTGAAGTCCTTATAAATCGTATCAACTCCCTTTAAATCTCAAGATCCAACTCCGTGTAAACTTACTTAGAGCATAATTAAATATTTTTAAAATTAAATTAATTTTATGGGGGAAATCATATTATTGATAATACATTAATAAGATTCAACAGTTCCACAAGAACACAATGTTTTATATAATTATACTATAGAAAAGTATTTAAAAGTAATATAATACTCAATATTTCATTTAATTATCAAATAATTGTACAATTGTAAACTTTTATAGGACCAAGGTTTAGATTTTTTTATAAAAATTCCACATCCCACACCCAGATGATTTCACATAAAAATTTATGACTTTCAATAGTTTCTCTAGTAAAAATTCCTTATCATGTTCAAGTAGTTCAAGGTATGATTTAATGGCCACATGTCCTTTATTGGGTATCTTTATGGATCCACTTTGCTAATTTTTATTTGGTGTCCATTCCTAGATGATGTTATCCACATCAATATTTTCTTTAGGTTCATTGGAGATGGTGTAATTTTTATTTGGCTTTAATAAACACCTATACAATGTTGTACCTTCTCCTCTCCTTGTAGGTTTCCAATATTGAACTCTCATATTTTTAATTACACCATTTCCTTCATGTTGAAGGAAAATATCCCCATCTTCTCTCCCCATCCATATCTTTTCATTATCATTTCCTTGTCGTATAAGTAGAATTTTTCCATTGAACACATCCTTCAATGGGTTGAATTATTTGTTATATCTTCCAAAAATAGGCCCAACATAAATATCACTATTACTTAAAATATGTTGATTAATATAGTATTCTTTGTGAATATGTGTAGCTCTTGTTATTTAGTCATATATGTCTTTCTCCTATACTATTTTTGGTCAAAACAAAGCATCGACCTCTTACTACAATTTACAAATGGTTCATATAAAGCACGTAAAACATTTTACCAATATGAGATCTTTCAAGCCAATAATCACTACCTTCTCATGTTGCGAGCTTTTCCTCAATGCTCAATATATGATTTTATTCCCTTTTTTAGATCTTCCATTTCCTTGAGTTCCATGAAATCTTCCAAAGTAGGTTCCCCTTATGACAAGCTTTGATCACCATTATCCTTGTATGCCATATATGGAAAGAACGAGACCATTGTTTATATTTTAATTTTGTTTTGTACTCCATCACTTGTATGCCATCCACAACATGGAATCTACACAACTTTGGTTTGTTGATTCCTACTATCTTATTGCTTTTGTCCAACAAGAATGGCTCCACAAAGTCCTTGAAGTTGTACACTTCCTCAATAAGATACAGAGTGAATGTACTTTACCCTTGTTGGCATGTTATGTAAGATTCCATGATATGTGGTAAAGAAAATGTGTTTACTTTGTGTAACGATGTTGTTAATCTTCCAAAAGTACCATCTATATCCTCATGGTTGTGTCCCACTTGAAGGAAACTTACATACACAATGTTTAATATAATATTTTCTCATCAATGTTAATCCAAATGCAAATAATGTATGATTCTTATTATCACTTGAAGCATTATCCAATTGCAAGTATATGATTGGTGGTTGCTTTATAAAAGAAGTATTCACGCTAACAATACTAATTGATTTTGAATGGTCAAATATTTGCTTGTACCTTTCACATTTTTCATGCACATAACTTTTTAATAATGCATCATGAAATTGTTGTTTGGATGATCCACAACGATACAAAATATATCCATACTCATCAATTACCAGTTCTTCAATTTTCCCGAGACACAAAGCTAATGATGTGACTGTATAGTTTTCTCCATGTTTAGCAATTGGAAGGCCAAAATGGTCTAAACCCCTGTCTTTTGTCCATCCTTATTAGAATTCAAATAGTGTAATATTGGATGGTAATATATACACTATGTCATAAAAGGATGTTCGTAATTATATATCGAGTTTATGAGAATGGAAATATGTCGATTCTCAACACACTCATAGTAAAACTATGTTCCTAATTGTTTTTATGCGTATCTATTTTATCTTTTTTTATATGATTCCTATATGTTGCACTTTGATCCCTTTTGAAATCTAGAACAATGTAGTTTCGGTACATGTTGTATGAAATAAGAAGCATCTATTAAGTCTATGAGAATGGACATATGCTAATTCTCATCACGGTCATGGTAAAATTATGTTCCTAATTCTTTTTATGTGTATCAACTTTATATTTATTCTCCTTCTATAATTCATATATGAGGGATTTTGAGCTATGCACATATCTTTAGTAAAATGCCATATAATTTTGTGATTGTAATGAATACGTAAATCAAGACTAATTCCTAGAAAAATAAAAAGCATTAATCTTTTGAAGTGAATTCCATGTAAATCATATCCAACTCCCCTTAAATCACAAGATGCAATTCCTGAAAACTTACTTAGAGCATAATTAAGGATTTTTTCAAATTAAATTAATTGTGTGGTGGAAATAATATTATTAATAATACATTAATAAGATTCAAGAGTTCCATAAGAAACACAATGTTTTATAGAATTATACTATTGAAATTTTTTTCAAAGTAATATAATACTCAATATTTCATTTAATTATACAATAATAGTACAACTATAAACTTTTATAGGAAAAAGGTTTACAATTTTTTAAAACAAAACCCACATCCCACACTAAGATGATTTCACATACAAATTTATGAACTTCAATAGTTTCTCCAAGTCAATATTCCTTATCATGTTAAATTAGTTCAAGGTATCATTTAATGGCCAAATGTCCTTTATCGGGTATCTTTATGGATCCACTTTGCCAATTTTTGTTTGGTTTCCATTCCCGGATGATGCTATCCACATCAAATTTTCTTCTTTAGGTTGATTGGAGATGGTCCAATTTTTATTTGGCTTTAATAAATACCTATACAATGTTGTACCTTCTCCTCTCCTGTAGGGTTTCCAATATTGAACTCTCATCTTTTTAATTATACCATTTCCTTCTGTTGAAGGAAAATATCCCCATCTTCTCTCCCCATCCACATCTTTTCATCATCATTTCCTGCTCGCATAAGTAGCACTTTTCCTTTCAACACATCCTTTAATGGGTTGATTAATTTGTTAGATCTTTCAAAAATAGGCCCAACATAAATATCATTATTACTTAGAATATCTTGATTAATATAGTCTTCTTTGTGAATATGTGTGGCTCTATTATTTAGTCATTGATGTCTTTCTATTGTACTATTTTTGGCCAAAAACAAGCATCGATCTCCTGCTACAATTTACAAATGGTTTATATAAAGCAAGTAAAACATTTTACCAATATGATATCTTGAAGCCAATAATCATTATCTTCTCATGTTGCACTTTTCCCCTAATGCTCAATATATACTTTTATTTCATTTTTAGATCTTCCATTTCATTGTGTTCCTTGAAAGGTGCCAAATTAGGTTGCCCTTACGGAAAGTTTTGATCACCATTATCCTTTGTATGCCATATATAGATAGAATGAGACCATTGTTGATATTTTAATGTATTTTTCACTCCATCAATTTTATGCCATCCACAACATGGAATCTACACAAATTTTGTTTGTTGATACCCACTATCTTATTGTTCTCATCTAACAAGAATGGCTCCATAAATTCCTTAAAGTTGTACACTTCCTCAATAAGATAAGGAGTGAATGTACTTTACCTTGGTTAGCATGTTCTATAAGATTCCATGATATGTGGTAAATAAAATGTGTCTAATTTGTGTAACGATGCTACTAATCTTCAAAAAGTACCATCCATATCCTCATGGGTGTGTCCCACTTGAAGGAAGCTTACATACAATGTTGAATACCATTTTTTTGTCAACATTAATACAAATGAGAATAATGTATGATTCTTGTTTTCACTTGAACCATTATCCAATTGCAATTAGAGGATTCGTGGTTTCTTTATGAAATAATTATTCATGCTAACAATACTAATTGATTTTGAATGGTTAAATATTTCATTGTACCTTTCACATTTTTCATGAACATCATTTTTAATAATGCATCATGAAATTTCTATTTGGATGATCCAAAACGATACAAAAATCTCCATACTCATCAATTAAAAGTTATTTAAGCTTCACGAGACACAATGCTAATGACGTGATTGTATAGATTTTTCCACATTCAAAAATGGAAGGCCAAAAAGGATTAAACCCTTGTCTTTTGTCCATCCTTATTGGAATTCAAGAAGTGTAATATCGGATTGCAATATTTACACCTTTGTGTCATAAAAGTATGTTCCTAATTCTATATTGAGTTTATGAGAATGGGAATATGTTGATTCTCAACACACGCATAATAAAACTATGTTCCTAATTCTTTTTATGTGTATCTGTTTTATGTTTTTTTCTATGATTCCTACATGAGGCATTTTGATCCCTTTTGGAAAATTAGAACAATGTGATATGGGTACATGTTGTATGAAATAAGAAGTATCTATCAAGTCTATGAGAATGGACATATGCTCATTCTCATCACGGTCATGGAAAAATTATCTTCATAATTCTTTTCATGTTTATCAAATTTATATTTATCATCCTTCTATAATTCATATATGAGGGATTTTGAGCTATGCACATATATTTAGGAAAATACCACATAATTTAGTGGTTATAATGAATGCGTAAATCAATACTAATTCCTAGAAAAATCCAAAGCATTAATATTTTAAAGTTAATTCCTTGTAAATCATATCCAACTCCCTTTAAATAACAAGATCCAACTCCTATAAACTTACTTAGAGCATAAATAAGGAATTTTATTAATTGTATGGTGGAAATCATATTATTAATAATACATTAATAAGATTAAAGAGTTCCATAAGCAACACAATGTTTTATAGAATTATACTATGGAAAAATATTTCAAATTAATATAACACTCAAGTATTTCATTTAATTATCAAATAATAGTTTAGCTGTAAACTTTTATGGGACCAAGGATTACAATTTTTTTTAAAAACAGAACCCACATCCCACACCAAGATGATTTCACATAAAAATTTATAAACTTCAATAGTTTCTCCAAGTCAACATTCCTCATCCTGTTCAAGTAGTTCAAGGTATGATTTATTGGCCACATGTTCTTTATCGGGTATCTTTATGGATCCAATTTGCCAAAAAAAATTTGGTGTCCATTCCTAGATGTTCCTATCCATATCGATATTTTTTTAGGTTCATTTGCCTTTAATAAGTACCCCAAAAATGGTATACCTTGTCCTTTCCCTGTAGGTTTCTAATGTTGAACTCTCATCTTTTTAATTAAACCCTTTCCTTCCTTTTGAAGGAAAATATCCCCATCTTCTCTCCCCATCCATATCTTTTCATTATCATTTCCTCGTCGTATAGGTAGAACTTTTCCATTGAACACATCCTTCAACAAAGTTGAATTATTTTTATATCTTCCAAAAACAAGCCCAACATAAATATCACTATTACTTAGAATATGTTGACTAATATAGTCTTCTTTTTGAATATGTGTGGATCATGTTATTTAGTCATATATGTCTTTCTCTGTATGTTTTTAGCCGAAAACAAGCATCGACCTCTGCTACAATTTACAAATGGTTTGTATAAAGCATGTAAAACATTTTACCAATATGAGATCTTCGGAAGCAAATAATCACTACCTTCTCATGTTGCACTTTTCCCCCAATGCTCAATATATTCTTTTATTCCCTTTTTTACATCTTCCATTTCTTTGAGTTCATTGAAAGGTGCAAAAGTAAGTTACCCTTATGGATAGATTTGATTACCATTATCGTTTGTATGCCATATATGGATAGAACAAGAACATTTTTGATCTTTAAATGTAGTTTTGTACTCCATCACTTGTATGGCATCCACAACATGGAATATACACAACTTTGGTTTGATGATACCCATTATCTTATTATTTTCGTCCAACAAGAATGGTTCCAAAATTCCTTGAGCTTGTAAACTTCCTCAATAAGATAAGGAGTGAATGTACTTTACCCTTGATGGCATATTCTGTAAAATTCCATGATATGTGGAAAATAAAAGCTCTCTACTTTGTGTAACGATGCTACTAATCTTGTAAAAGTACCATCTATATCCTCATGGGTGTGTCCCACTTGAAGGAAGCTTACATAAACAATGTTGAATACCATTTTTTATGTCAATATTAATACAAATTAAAATAATGTATGATTCTATTTATCACTTGAAGCATTATCCAATTGCAAGTAGAGGATTGGTGGTTCTTTTATGAAAGAAGTATTCACACTAACAATAGTTATTGATTTTGAATGGTCAAATATTTCCTTATACCTTTCAAAATTTTCATGAACATCATTTTGTAATAATGCATCATGTAATGGTTATTTGGATGATCCACAATGATATAAAAATCTCCATACTCATCAATTATAGGTTCTTCAAGATTCCTGAGACACAAAGCTAATGATGTGACTATATACTTTGCTCCTCGTTCAACAAATGGAAGGCCAAAATGGATTAAACCACCTATATTTTTTCCATCCTTAATGGAATTCAAGTAGTGTCATATCAGATTGTAATATTTACAGTATGTCATAAAAGTATGTTCCTAATTCTATATTGATTTTATGAGAATGGGAATATGTCGATTCTCAACACACTCATAATACAACTATGTTCCAAATTATTTTTATGTGTATCTATTTTAACTTTTTTTTTCTATGATTCCTATGTGAGGCATTTTGATCCCTTTTTAAAATTAGAACAATGTGATATTGGTACATATTGTATGAAATAATAAGCATCTATTAAGTCTATGAGAATGGACATATGCTGATTCTCATCATGGTCATGGTAAAATTATGTTCCTAATTATTTTTATGTGTATCACCTTTATTTTTTTCTCCTTTTATAATTCATATATGAGGGATTTTGAGTTATGCACATATCTTTAGGAAAATACCACATTATTTTGTGGTTGTAATGAATGTGTAAATCAAGACAAATTCCTAGAAAAATCCAAACCATTAATCGTTTGAATTTAATTCCTTGTAAATCATATCCAACTCCCTTTAAATCACAAGATGCAACTCCTATAAATTTACTTAGAGCATAATTAAGGATTTTTTTAAATTGTAATAGTTGTATGGTGGAAATCATATTATTAATAATATGTTAGTAAGATTCAAGAGTTCCTTAAGAAATACAATGTTTTATAGAATTATACTATGGAAAATTATTTAAAAGTAATATAATACTCAGTATTTCATTTAATTATCAAATAATAGTAAAACTATAAACTTTTATAGGACCAAGGTTTAGAATTTTTAAAAAACAAAACCCTACATCCCACAACAAGATGATCTCACTTACGAGTTTTGAAATTCAATAGTTTCTCAAAGTCAATATTCCTTATCCTGTTCAAGTAGTTCAAGGTATGATTTAATGGCCACATGTCCTTTATCGGGTATCTTTATGGATCCACTTTGCCAATTTTTGTTTGGTTTCCATTCCCAAATGATGCTATCCACATCGATATTTGCTTTAGGATCATTTCAGATTATCCAATTTTTATTTGGATTTAATAAATACCTATACAATGTTGTACCTTCTCCTCTCCCTGTAGGTTTCCAATATTGAACTCTCATCTTTTTAATTACATCATTTCCTTCCTGTTGAAGGAAAATATCCCCATCTTCTCTCCCCATCCATATATTTTCATTATCATTTCCTGGTCGTATAAGTAGCATTTTTACCTTGAACACATCCTTTAACGGATTGAATTATTTGTTAGATCTTCCACAAATAGGCCCAACATAAATATCATTATTACTTAGAATATGTTTACTAATATAGTCTTCTTTGTGAAAATGTGTGGCTCCTCTTATTTAGTCATATATGTCTTTCTCTTTGTACTATTTTTTTCCAAAACATGCATCGACCTCCCGCTAAGATTTACAAATGGTTTATATAAAGTAGGTAAAACGTTTTCCCAATATGTGATCTTCGAAAGCCAATAATCACTCCCTTCTCCTGTTGCACTTTTCCCCCAATGCTCAATATATGATTTTATTCCCTTTTTTATATCTTCCATTTCTTTGAGTTCCTTAAAAGTTGCAAAAGTAGGTTGCCCTTCTGGCAAGATTTTCTCTCCATTCTCTGTTGTACACCATATATGGATAGAATGAGACCATTGTTGATATTTTAATGTTGTTTTTACTCCATCACTAGTATGTCATCTATATGAGGCATTTTGATCCCTTTTGCAAATTAAAACAATGTGATATGGGTACATTTTGTATGAAATAAGAAGTAACTATTAAGTCTATGAGAATGGACATATGCCCATTCTCATCACACTCATGGTATAATTATGTTCCTACTTATTTTTATGTGTATCAACTTTATATTTATTCTTCTTCTATAATTTATATATGAGGGATTTTGAGTTATGCACATATCTTTAGGAAAATACCATACAATTTTGTGGTTATAATGAATGCGTAAATTAAGACTAATTCCTATAAAAATCCAAAGCACTAATATTTTGAAGTTAATTCCTTGTAATTCACATCTAACTCCCTTTAAATCACAAGATCCATCTCCCTGTAAACTTACTTAGAGCATAATTTAGGAGTTTTTTCAAATTAAATTAATTTTATGGTAGAAATCATATTATTAATAATACATTAATAAGATTCAAGATTTCCATATGGAACATAATATTTTATACAATTATACCATAGAAAAATCTTTCAAAGTAATATAATACTAAATATTTCATTTTATTATCAAATAATAGTACAACTATAAACTTTTATAGGACCAAGGTTTACAAATTTTTTTAAAACAAAACCCACATCCCACACCAAGATGATTTCACATAAAATTTATGAACTTCATTAGTTTCTCCTAGTCAACATTCCTTATCCTGTTCAAGTAGTTCAAGGTATGATTTAATGGCCACATGTACTTTATCGGGTATCTTTATGGATCCTCTTTGCTAATTTTTGTTTGGTGTCGATGCCCATATTATGTTGTCCATGTTAATATTTGCTTTAGATTTTTTTGATATGGCCCAATTTTTATTTTTCTTTAAACAATATCTATACAATGTTGTACCTTAGCCTCTCCATGTAGCTTTCCAATATTGAACTCTCATGGTTTTAATTACACCATTGCCTTCTGTTGAAGGAAAATATCCCCATCTACTCTCCTTATCCATATATTTTCATTATCATTTCTCGGTCGTATAAGTAGCACTATTCCATTGAACACATCTTTCAATGGGTTGGATTTTTTTATATCTTCCACAAACAATCCCAACTTAAATATAATTATTAATTAGAATACGTTGACTAATACAATTCTTTGTAAATATGTATGGTTCCTATTATTTAGTCATATATGTCTTTCTCTTATCTGCTTTTGCTAAAAAAGCATCCGACCTCCAGCCTACAATTTACAAATGGTTTATATAAAGAATGTAAAACATTTTCCCAATATAAAATATTCGGAAGCCAATAATCACTACCTTCTCATGTTGCACTTTTCCCCAATGCTCAATATATGCTTTTATTCCCATTTTTAGATATTCTATTTCTTTGAGTTCCTTAAAAGGTGCCAAATTAGGTTGTTCTTCGGAAATCTTTTCTCACCATTATCATTTTATATGCCATATATAGATAGAATGAGACCGTTTATGATCTTTTAATGTTTTTTTACTCCATCACTAGTATGCCATCCACAACATAAAATCTAAACAACTTCGCTGCGAGATACCCACTATCTTATGGTTTTCATACAAAACGAATGGCTCCATGAAGTCCTTGAAGTTTTACACTTCCTCAATGCAATAAGGACTAGATTTACTTTACCCTTGTTTGCATGTTCTGTAAGATTCCATGATATGTAGAAAATAAAATGTGTCTACTATGTGTAATGATGCTACTAATCTTCCAAAAGTACCACTATATCTTCATGGGTGAGTCCTACTTGAAGGAATCTTACATACACAATGTTGAATACCCTTTTTATCTGTCAACATTAATACAAATGCAAATAATGTACGATGTTTGTTATCACTTGGAGCATTATCCGATTACTTTATGAAATAAGTATTCACGCTAGCAACACTAACTGATTTTGAATGGTCAAATATTTCCTTGTACCTTTTACATTTTTCATGCACATCATTTTGTAATAATACATCATGAAATGGCTATTTAGATGATCCAAAATGATACAAAAATTCTTTATACTCATTAATTGCAGGTTCTTCAAGCTTCCTAAGACACAAAGCTAATGATATGACTATATAGTTTGCTCCATGATCAACAAATGGAAGACCAAAATGGCTGAAACCCATGTCTTTTGTCCATACTTATTGGAATTTAAGTAGTGTAATATATGATTCCAATATTTACATTTTTCCATACAAGTATGTTCCTAATTCTATATTGAGTTTATGAGAATGGGGATATGCCCATTCTCAACACACTCATAATACGAGATATGTTCCTAATTATTTTTATGTGTGTCTATTTTATCTTACTTTTTTCTATAATTCCCTTATGAGGCATTTTGATCCCTTTTGAAAATTAAACCGTAATGCCCCGTTCACCAACGACCGTGTTGCTAAGCATTTAACGTTGTGGTGCTCCTGTTGATATTTTTTGGCTTCACCCTTGTCACAGAGAACGATTGGAATTCTCCCACTTCATCATGTCTTCTCGTGTCGTGTTGATGTTTTTTGTGGTTGGCCCCGCCTCGTCCATTACGTTTTCCTCCTATTAAAGGAAAACTGTGTGCTCGATTTATCAAGCTCGTAAGTTGGTTCTTGTTAATACGATTAATAAGTATTAATAAGTGGTAATAATAATAATAATAATAATAATAATAATAATATTTTATTTATCGATCGACGATAACCTCATTATCTGATCGTCGATTTGTTGTCAACCTTGTTGATTAATTTTTGATAAGTGATTTTATTGTTTTGGATTGGTCACTTCACGGATCGAGCCTCGATTCGCATAAGGAAGCTTGTTCGTGGGTGGCGCCATCATCAAGGACGTAGTGTTCTTGTTTAAGGTTCAAAGTTTTTATCCTTGGCCGTCTAGGTGCCCTTGTATGCTTTGTAAATGTTTGGGTAAATGCCTTCAACTGTAATTTCTTCTTTTCCCCTTGTTAGAAAACTGGTCCATGTATGCCAAGTTAGATAATTATCAAGTTAGTGGTGAATTTGACCACCAGCCTACCACTCTCTGTTGATTATTAATGACCAACCTAGCATACATTCTGAAGGATTTCACATCAGTTTTGAAAATGGCCGCATGAGGAATTAATGACTGTCATTTCTGCACCTTCTTGTAATGGGAAAATGTGTTGGATTTTACCTGGGATCTGGGGAAGCGTGGTTGAACTCTCATTGGGTATTGCATGCTTTTGGGCTTTGTGATTTGTAATGGCTTGCTCGCCACATTTTGGGATCTGCATGCTTAATGTCTTGTGGGTCGCGCGCCTTCGTGGAAGCTCACATTTGTGGGTTTATTACAACATTTCCTTTGCTGCATGGATGATTTTATGAGTGTGCAAAACTTTTGGATGCCTTTCCCTATTGGCCACGTGGAGATTTCGGGTGTGGAGCCTTGTTTGGTTTGGTGGGTAAATACTCTTGCAGTAGCTGCGTGAATCTTGTGGAGAAGTTGTTGGTCGCTCATGGTTTGTCTGGGTCATTTTTTTGCTGGCCTCCAAGTGCACAGTCTGCAGTTGTGTCGTTTCAAAACCATATTCCTTCTAGCACGTTTTTCAGACAGTTCATTCTCCCATGTTTTTCTTGTAAACAAGGGCACTACCATTTGAAGGGTGAAATGATAAGCTTTTCGGTGGCCATTTGGTGTATGTGACATAACTACAACAAAGAGCTCCTTCTTACTAAGTGAGGTAAGGGATTGTAGTTTTAACATGACACAATATGTTCCCTGGTAAGTTCATATCCATTTTTCTTGGAATCAGTTGAACACTAACTATTGTGAGTTTTTAAAATCTCTAGTAAACTTGTTTAAACTAATACTGTATTTTCTTCACATTTTTGTTGAAATGCAATGAACGCACTTCTATCTTGTGGGTTCTATATGATTTTTGGTTTTACAGTCCACCAGTTGAGTACTCGTTATAGACGACATACAATTTTGGGTGAATAATGTAGATTGTAAGAAGAGGTGTCCAGTGGAGTTCGGGTTTGAGAGGAATGTTGGCACCTCGCATGCTATGGATGAAGATTCAACTAGAGGGTTGTTGTTGCTGGACCTTGGGGAGTTTGGATGCCTTGTCGAAGCTGGAGGAGCAGGCAAGATAACTCTACACTTTGCTACTGTTGCTATATTTTTAATATATCATGAAATCGAACCACCATTTCCTTGTATTGATTTGTCAGTTGGACGCCTTACTAGGAGACCTCTCCTTTCTGCTTGTTCTATTCTTGTTTTCACTTTTATCGCTATCAGTGTGTTAGTAGAAAGCACACGCATGTGTCATCATCTCTGGGTGTTATGTTTTCCTTGCTCGAGTGATCGACCTTCATCTTTTCATTTATGTATATCTTCTTCTCTACGATTGAGTTTTAAGTTATTATGTTGTCCAGCTAGTATTTTCGTTGTCGTTAAAATAAGTTGTGATAACTATGCAGCTCCTCCCTATCATCTGAGTTTGTTTTCTTTTTCTTTGTATTTCATTGAATGTTGTTAAATCTCTTCCTCAAACCCCTTCGATAATCTTCTTGACATCGGGAAAGATAGGTTGTAGAATTGGAGTGATCACTGCTTGGGCTATCCAGGTTGGAGCTTCGGTATTAAAACTTTTAGAATGAAAAGTTTGTGTGCAATGCGTTTCAGATCTCGCGTGCTTAGACTCCCGTATTATCTTTCATCTTGTTCCTAGGATTTTAAGGCCATCCTCAGGAAGTACCTTGACCATCCCTATCCACTTGAACCATAACTAGCTTTTCGGATCAGCTAAGCTCGAGGTTTCTATCGTGTGAATCCAGTACCTTGTTAACACTAGAATAGTTTTGGTCTAATCCCCCTCTCAGAATTATTGTTGATGGTGTTTCTTTCTATTTTCCTAACTTGCATTCTTTCTCTTTTATAATTTTAATGCTATTAATTAATATTGGTCATTTTCTATGCACGTAATTTCCTTAATAAACTGGTTATAATACTTTCTTCGACAATAGTCAAACTGAGTTTAAATGGAGTTAAATTTTGACGATTGAGCTAACACCTAAAATTAACTTTTTCTTTTGGCTTGCTCTCAGGGGTAGAATTCTTACCACTGACAACCTGATAAGAAAAGGTTTCATAATGCCTAATAGATGTCATCTGTGTAAAAAAGACTCTGAGGATATCATTCATTTGTTTATCCATTGTGAATATGCTACCAAAATGTGGAGTTTTTCCCTCTCTAATTTTAAAGCTTCCTGGGTGGTTCCGAAGGACTTCAGTCAGCTCTGGACCCAATGGAGCCCACCCTATAAACATTGTGTTGTGAGAAGGCTCTGGAATTTGGTAATGCCTCATGTTATTTAGAGGATATGGAAAGATAGAAAATAGAATTATAATCTCAGTATTGGGAAAATTTCTAATGCTATTAAAGAGAATATTGCTAGATTTAAACCCCCAAGAACAAGAGTTATCCAGAAAATGAAGAGCATATCTTGTCCCAATGGCAGATTAGTGCTGACAATATCCGAGAATAATTCCAGTAATAATATTTATAGATCTTTGATACATTGGCATCCTCCTGATCTCAACTGGTATAAGTTGAATTTTGATGGGGCCTCTAAGGGTAACCCTGGAATTGCAGCTAGGGGAGGAGTGATCGGGATCATAAAGGTAGTTTGGTTGTTGCTTATGCTGGTAAAATGGGAATACAAACTAATCATTTTGCTGAAGCATTATCCACTTTATGGGGCCTTAGAATTTCTCAGACTCATAGTATCCAAAATCTCATTCTGGAAGGAGACTCGCTTAATATCATTAATCATCTTAATCAGTGTTCACCTCCAAGTTGGAACATCAAGGACTTCATCTTGGAATCCATAAGTATTTGCCAAACCTTCAATAATATTTAGATCAAGCATACTTACCGGGAGGGTAACAAGGTGGCAGATGCATTGGCTAACTATGGCATAAATGTTAATCACATTATTTGGGATAATAGTGATCACATTCCTGAGCAGATTCAAAACAACATACAAGTGGATACTTATGAGCATGCAAATTCGGGGTAAGATAAATGAGCATTTGGAGTGGGTCTTTAAGAATAAGACTTTCACATGTGCTGATAAGTTTAAAACAACACTCAAGTAGATCTTGACGGGAATCAAGGATATAGAAAGCATAATGATGACTTAAAGTGGATTTATATGAAGATTAAAGCCACACATGCAGGAAATATTATGCCTATAACAGCTTTTAAACAAGTTTTTATGGATTTTCAAGTCCATAGTAAGGATGATGATGATCTGGAGTGGGTTTCTAAGGGGGCTGAAGTTTGTGCATGCAGGATTTCCTAGGTACATAGCAGCATTCACATAGGCATTCGTGGGAAATGTTATGACAGCAATGGCTACACTATTCATCATTCCCATCGCGTGAGAAAAAATAGAGAAAGGCGGATTGGAAACTACGTCTATTATAGAATTCCTCATAGGGATTTTGAAGATTATACTTTCAATCACTTAAGCACGGTGAAAATGGGAGGAGCCCCTTGTCAGATCGAGCCCAGCGAGGACCCGGAGTGGAAGAATAATGAAGAGCTTTGGAATCTTCTCAACCAGGGAGGCATCACAAATTTTATTGAGAAGATACAGGGTCATGACCAAAGCATTTCCATGTAATTTGTGAAGGATTGGAAGGATCAAAAAGTTGAATATGGTGGACAGAAAATTTTGATCAATGAAGAGTTAATAGCCGAAGCAACAGGCCTTGGAATGGATGGGTACCATTTTTTTAATAAAAGGATTGATAGGGCTGTTGAGGAGAGGAAATTTGTTGAGGGTAATGAGAAACTGGTCTTCGTCATGGTGGGTTTGTAGGTCAGCTCTATCCCTCCACCTTTTGACGAGGTCACCCGTATGATGGTGTGATACATCTCTTTGGAGGGGAGATTCGTCACAGTGCCCTTAAAACATCTTGTGTTCCTCAATCACTTCCATGAAGTTTCACGGTATGTTTCCCTCATTATCTTCTTAATTCTCTTGAGCGCTCCATTTTGGAGTTCCAAAAGCATACTCGTGTGGTCCCTCTACATCAAGGTCTCATCTTCTTGTTGCATAAACTTTGTCTTCTTAAGTTTCTGGCATTCCAACTTCCCCCATCTCTGTTCCATCTTTTCCCCTCACCACTGCCACTACCCCCATCTCTTCTCCTTCTATCCCCATCACCGCTATTGCTACCCCTTTGCCTTCCTTCTTAGCTCCCCCTGTCATCCCCCACCTCTACTCCCACCCCCTTCGCCTCCACTTCGACCAAACCTATAACTAGGTCTTCTAAAAGACTGAACCTGGATACCCCTGTTTCGGGGAACGTTCCTCAGGACTTGGAGGTTGCTCATAATCTCCTTCATATTAGCAGTACTAGTTCATAGGAGGCACACACTGAGAGCTCCACAAAAAGGTTGGAAGCCTTAGAAACAGACATGTTGCTGTTGAAAGAAGAAGTTAAAAACTTGGCTAAGCAAAAAGGTAAGAGGAAGAAGGAGGAGGAGGTTGATATTGACAATAAACAGGTTGAGGATATCTACAAAAACAAAACTCCCTGGACAACCATCTAGGGAAAGCCAAGACTCACCATGACCATAATATGGCTATATTTAGTGCAATCGAAGAATTTATTGAGCAACATGTCCGCAGCGTCTCTAATCTCAGTGGAATACCAGCAACTCTTTGGGGCACGAAAAGGAAAGCAAACAGACCATTCAACAGCTAGATATTTCTGACCCTACTCATATGACGACATTGGCTATGTTCACCTCTTGGCGAGAATATTAAATCCAGAATCACCAAAGCCGCCAAGAAGTAATTGTGGATCTATGCTGCTCTTGCTGCCTTCCTTCGTGTTTTTGCTATTTTTGGCTGCTCTTCTGTAGTGTTCGAACTGGTTTGATGTTTTGGGGTAACTGCTCTTTGGTTACCTTGGGTTTTTATGTCTTATCTGGATCTTGATCCTTCTTGTAATGTTTTTCATTCCTATTCTGGCTTCTAGGCCCTCTTTGTATACAAGGGTATAGTCCCTTTCAAAAAACTATTTACCAATAATAAAAAATTACCTTAATATTTTGTGATGGAAATTGCCTTAAACATTATTAATCTTTGGGAAAACTCATCTTGCATTTGATAGTCTTATGGATTCATAGCGGAAGGTTTTGATTTGTTAATGTCACTTAGTAATTTATGTTTGTATCTATGTGTGACGGTTGGTTGTGTTATCAAGGGTTGCCTTAAATTATTGTTGATATGGAAAAGAGATATTTTCTTTTACCTTAACCGGATTTTAGAATTATTGTGGAGGTTGTAATTCCTTAGAGATATAAATTTGGATGATGTTTTGTATACTCTTGTTTGACAGAAACCCCCCCATTCTTCTCTCACGTGTTGTTACTGGCCTATAAGGGTATTGACCCTTCTTGAATGATTGGGGAATCTTTGGGAGTTAAGGGTCAAGTCTAATATACCTTGCCTTCACTTCGAAACTTAGGTTGTGTTCACTCATATACTCTAAATGATTATAGGGTTGAAAATTTTAGCATGCTTGGCTTTTCATGTTGATCTTTGAACACCGTGATTTCCTCGTTGGGTTGATCAATTCTTGTCTTTTAGAAATATAACATTAAAGCCTATGCTCTTGGTATCTTTTGATAATTCTAGATGGATGGCATGTATATTAAACTCCAATCTTGTAATTATTTAATTGTTTGATGGGAATCTTGTTTCTTATAGATTGTTATACTTTCATTGCTTTTGTTCATAACTAAAGTACAAGGTCTTTCTTCTTTGATTGACATGGTTGAGACTGTATTTTAAATTGAGGTGTTTTTTTTAGTGTTGAGAGAATTGACCCAATTCTTGTAATAAATTTTTTCCTTTCATGGTATTGTTAGATAATAGTTATGGTGGCTTTGTGTAGCCTTATCTTGCTCAGTTCTCATGAACTGACTCTTGTGGAAAATTTGTTGCAGATGGCTTATGCGAGTAGATGAGGGATAGACTTGTATATTTTTGCATCAACCTCTGTTGAGAAGTTCTTTTGCTCGAATCCTTTTTATGTTGTTCAACTATTCATAAGGTCCAGTGGAAATTTTAGAAGAGGGTTAGTGTCTTAGTATAATGTATTGTGGCTTTGGTCATCTTAACTTTGGAAACCTTGGATTGTTTGACTATCATGGAAAATATAAGAAAATTGGTTTGCCTCCTTGTTGAGAGACCTTAATGGATTATCGGTATTCTAAGAATAGTTTAGCATTCCTTGGTCAATGTTATTACTCTCTTGTTCCCTATGCATGGTTCCTTAGAGTTGGTATGTCCCTTTGGGTTGTGTATTGTGCTGGAAAGAATTGATGTAACCTGGTGTTGTTTTCGTAAATGAGAATTGTTAAACTTTACCCTTGAGAATAAATGTTGAGTTAAATCTTGCTATGACTTAGTAATAATGTGCTATAAGTAAAGTAAAATGGGTTGGTTAATCCCTATAGAAGTTAAACTAAAATTTATATGAAAATAAATTAATGTAGAGGTGACCTAATGGAGAACAGGTAATTCCATAAGTGATCTAAGATGAAACTATCCTTTGTAAAGAGAAAAAAAAATTATATAACTTGCTATCCCTAGCAAAACTAGTGAACACTATCCTTTTTATGGTGAATTCTTACACGAGCTTAAGGGAAAACAATGGTTTGTTCTGTAAGATAATAAGATTTAATAAGTAGGAGAAAACAATTTAGAAACCACGCAATCTATCTCTCGCCATTTGGAAGGTAAATTTTTTTTTGTAATACTCATTCAGTGAAGCCTAAGTAAAATCTTTGATAATTCTGGATAAATTCTCAAGCCTCAATTAAATCCTGGTAATAACTAATGAGGTCTTAAAGATGAATTCAACTTGACCTTCTTCCTAACTTTTTCCAAGGTGCTTTGTATTTCTTCTCTTAAGTGTGTTGAATGCAAACCCAGGTTGTCATAAGGGTATGAATGAGTTCTAGTAGCGTAAGTGTGAACAGATGGCCTTGTGGAAATAAATATCCCCTTTTTTACTAAATAAATGAATTAAACAAATAAAGGTCATAATAGAGAAGACTTAAAGCAAAATTCTCTTCAAAGTAAAATCCTAAAGAAATGTAACGACCCATAATTTCCCACCCAAACAACACAGTAAAATACAGGATAAATTTTTTTTCGACACATAACACGACACAACATGCCACCACCAAGGTCACAACTAACTCCGTGGATAACTCAATACAAGGATGACCACAAGGGTAGCACAGAAATGTTCACACACACCAAGGATGGTTCACTTTTCTATCTTGACAAAACAACATAAGAAACCACCACATAACACACCTACAGATAGGGCAAGCCACAATGAGGAAATTATTGATGGTTATTTATTTTTATGTAACCTCTTTCGATCCTTAACTACAGTTTGCTAAGACTCTAGATATGATTTGTACAATGCTTCTTACAATGCTAAGTTTTCTCTGGCTTATTAAATCTTATCCTCTTCTAACAACTAACAGTTCATTTCACCTTAGGGTTATTTTACAAATTTCACCATAAAAGGAATAATGTTCACTAGAGGAGCTAGGGTTATCATGTTATATAATTCTTACTCACAAAGATAGTCTCGCCTATGATTTCTTTAAAGAATTCCTTGCTCTCAAGTTGGTAACCTCTACGTTAATTTATTTAAATATAACTTTTAGTTCAACTTTTATAAGTATTAAACAACTCACGTTATTTTACTTATGTCGCATTATTAATAAGTCATAGCAAGATTTACTCAACATTTCTTTTCAAGGGTAAAGTTTAATAACACTCATTCACCAGAACAGAACAAGGTTACTTCCACACTTAAAATACCAATAATCCAATAAGGTCACTCAACAAGCAGTAACCAATATTTTAATATTTTCAATGATGGTCAAACAAACCAAGGTGTCCAAAGTTAAGATGACAAAATCCACAAATACATTATACCAAGACCAAGATCCTCTCCTACATTTTCCACTGTATGTTATCAATAGTTGAACGATATAAAAAAAAAAGATTCATGTAAGAACTTCTCAGCTGAGGTTGATGCACAAGTTCACAAGTCTATCCCTCATCTACTCGCTAAAATTCCATCTGCAACAAATGTTTACTAGAGTCAGTTCGCTAGAACTGAGCATGATAAGATATAAACCTCACCTAATAACTCATGGCATCTAGCATTTAAATAAATGAAAGTTTTCAATACTCCCTATCAAATAATTCCTAATCATGTATTCAAATCTTAACTGCACATCTCATGATAATACATTTCATACCCATCATTGAACACTTCCCTAAAATTTGCTTACATATGAACAAAAATTCCAAGTGGCTAGAAGATATGCAACCTTAACCTTGCATTTAATCATAATTAAATTACAGTAGTAATAATAACGCTCACCTAATACCCTCAACCTACTTCACATATATAAGTGTCCAACAATATTATCTTTCAATTAAATAAAAGCACCAACGACATTAAGCTCTATAATAAATACAAGTGTCAATCATATGATAATCATCAATATTACCCGAGTATCAACCTTTATAGAAAATCAAGGATATGTAAGTATACTTTTGATACTTATCTCACAATTTAAAGAATGTACTTATGTAAACAAGGGTTCCACCAATCAGTAAGTTCATATATTATTTAGATATCCTATCGGTTGTTTATTATCATGTCTCTATATGCCTCTATTAGTAAAAGAGTCCAACTCAGAGGAATGAATTACGAACAACAATACCGTCATACTTCGTTAATGAGTAGAAGGTACATTTGGCTAGCTAAAACAGGTAAGCGTGGTCCAAGCCACTATAAATACAAGTATCAACATTATCTCAACTCCCAATTGAGATGCAAGTATCAATTTTTTTAGCTATCATAATAATCATCGTAAATGCCAGAAAATATTCCACGCGATCACCAAGTATTGAAATAACATATTTTTCCTTACTGGTTGCCTGATAGCATAATATATCATATTATATAATTCAACCTCCACTTGCATATCTCAATTTATGGGTATTAATCATTGTCCTATATAATGAAGTTAAATAATTTCAGGTCGACTTCTATCCTTAACGTCATATAAGGTATGAACAGTCCCATTATGGTAGTTGTCACCTTTACTTAAGGCTGTGTAAGAATCCATTTTAGGGTAGTTCTCATAACTTCCCTATTCGTCTGTTTTCCTACCAACAAGCATTTCAACAAGCTTTTGAAGTCAAAGTATAGGATAAATTTATAATCTCATATTTCAAGCATTGTCTGAATTCATATGCCTGAGGGCCATCACATGTCAATCAAACTTGCAGAATGTACACATTCATGAGAGTTCGATGTATCCATTATTACTTTAACTGATTCGAAGATCTAAGAAGCGCCTCAAACTTAAGCCATATAGTTATCCACACAAACTAACGTCTTGAGGCTTACCGTATTCAAAAAGGTCACAAAATAGAAACCCCATTAACACATGTTTCAGGAGCGTTCCAATCTAAAAGTAAGCTCATAGTAATAATAATAGTAGAGGGCCTGGTGAGGGGTTTTCAATAATCCCCAAAGTAAACGATAATCAAAGGAGTCGGATAGTATCTAGAAGGACCAGTAAGAACCAGTACGACTCTCCCCAAATAGAAGCCTCCAATCCTAATGGGGGTTATATTATTACCAATCCACATTAAAAGACCAACACAGTCTTCCGAGAAAATTTCCTGTTTTCAAGCCATGTTTTACATAATAAAAACAAGACAAGAAAAATTCTAAATCTCATTCACACACCACAATATTTTCTACAGAAACCACTGTTCACAGGAGTAATCATGGCAAAATGATAAACTAACTTTATAAGGTCGAAAAGCGAGAATCACTGGAGAGAGATCAGCTCATGCAAATTGTGATTAAAAGTCATTCGAAAACCCATTTCTTTTGGGCATCTCGTTCAAGAAAGAGTCAACATATATATGTAAATAAATATTAAATAATATCAAGAATCCAAAACGTTACTTACTTAGTAAAAGAGAATCACACATCAACAATCCAAAGGAGACTCACATATACAGAATTCAAACAAAATTGCAGAGATTGATTTATCTAAATGCTAAAGGAAATAAATCATTAAGAGAGAGGGTTAGGGCTTATCATGCCTTTAATGTGCTTCCCAAGGCAAGAGCACGCTGAAACAGGCCCTTGAAGGTAGTAATGAGCCGAGGTTGGCTGCTACTAAGAACACCAATTTCCGAAGACCAAGAATCACCGTTACAGCATGCATAGTGCCCAAGAATACCACCAATCAGACCAGTAACCAAAGGTGCCTTTTCTGAGTTCAAACAGATATCATTCCAGCCTGTCAAATAAGCAACTCCTAACGCTAGTGCTGTGGCAATCGAACTATTCACTAGCACTTGCATCCAATCCCGTTGGCCTCCCTCCTTGTATTCAGCAACATTTTTGTGAGCTTTGAGGATGAGAAGAAAAAAACACGAGGAGAGCTCCAAACCTGAAGGAAGCCATGATAGATGCTGACATTACCAGGAACCTGGCAAAACCACCTGACAGATTTAAAGACTTTCGCCAAACAGCCCATCCTGCTATGAATAATGCAAGCGCCACACTTATGAAGGCTTTTATTACCAGGCTCTCCAACAACAAATTGTGCTTCATGAATATTCTGATATGAAACAGATCCTCCTCTATGAGATTCTCTTCCATGAGTTGCATCGTAAAACAAGTAAGGTCTCAATAGAGAATTTTTGTAATAAATTTCATCAGGTCTCCTGGTAACACTCTTACTGTCACTAATTGATTTGGATAAAAATAAAAATAAAAACTTGAAGGAGAATCCCAAATTTGAGGATGCATTCAATACTGAACAGGTAACAACATTGTTGGACAGCCTGCTTGTTGGAAGCGCTCAAAGAGGCGTCTACTATACTGCACACGCCTGCTGCCTGGCTAAAGACTGTTGCAGTCTGCTGTGGATCCCCAACAAGAACACAACTCGCAGCATCCAATGAAAGTGGAGGTAACACGCCTACTACACCAGTTGGTCACACAGCTGGCTAGCAAAAGAAAACCGCGCTCCTTCTTCCCCCAAAACGCATCAGGCAACAACAAAAAAACCATGTCCACACGACCACAAAAACGAAGTATTCCTTCACCCCACAGACCCACGCGGCCAGGGCAGGGAAAAAGGGATGCGTCCAAGATCTGCGCACCAGCATAAGGCATGAGGGGGGTTTCATTGTGGCCAGGGAAGACAAAAAGGACGCGCCCAGGATCTGTGCACCAGAAAACGACCACACAGCAAGGAAACTTGCACTAAACTCTTTAATGTGAGGTTTTCATCGGGCGCGCGACCCCCAATCCACTGAGCACGCAGATCCCCAAACTACTGAGCACGCAAATCCCCAAAACAAAGAAAACGTGGCTAGCAAGCCATAATGAATCACGAAGACAAAACGCAGGCCAAAACCCAATACGATTTCAAACACGTTTCCCCAGATCCCAGGGAAGGTCCAACACGGTTTACAAGAAAAGACATCTATTTTGGAGAGAGATCCATGTGATACGCAAATCCTAAATTCTCCCCATTCGAGCACGCCTTAGAAGATTTTACAACCCTAAACCATATTTAAATAGTTCACCTTAAATGCCGAGCAGGATGGAGCTTCATCCTCATTTCCCAGCATTAATTTATGTAATCGCTTATCAAAATTTAACAACAGGGTTGGTATCAAATCGACGATCAGAAGGCGAGGTTAACGTCGACCAATAAAAAAAAATATTATTATTATTATTATTATTATTATTATTACCACTTATTAATCGAAAAACAAGAGCCAACGAGAGGTCAACATAAGCACCACAACGTTAAAAGCTTAGCGACATGGACGTCGGAGAACGGGCATTACAAGAAACTTAGCATTGTAAGAGGAATTGTGTGAATCATATCCTGAGTCCTGGAAAACTTAAGTTAAGGATTGAAGGATGTTTTATCAAAATAAATAACCTTCAATAATTTCTCACTATGGCTTGCCCTAACTGTAAGTGTGTTATGTGGTGGTTTCCTATGTTGTCTTGTCAAAAAGAAAAGTGAATTATCCTTGATGGGTGTGAACATTTCGTGTTACCTTTGTGGTCATCCTTGTATCGAGTTGTTCATAGAGTTAGTTGTAACCTTGGTGGTGGCATGTTGTGTCATGTTATGTGTCAATCAAGTCAAAAAAAGTTATCCTGTTATTTTTTTTTGTGTTGTTAGCGTGTGTGAAATTTTTGGGTCATTACAAAACAATTTGATATGGGTACATGTTGTATGAAAGAAGAAGCAACTATTAAGTCTATCGAATGGACATATACCCATTCTCATCACACTATTTGTATAATTATGTTCCTAATTCTTTTTATGTGTATCAACTTTATATTTATTCTTCTTCTATAATTCATATATAAGTGATTTTGAGTTATGCACATATCTTTAGGAAAATACCATATAATTTTGTGGTTGTAATGAATGCGTAAATCAAGACTAATACCTAGAAAAATCCAAAGCATTAATATTTTGAAGTGAATTCCTTGTAAATCACATCCAACTACCTTTAAATCACAAGATTCAACTCCCTGTAAACTTACTTAGAGCATAATTAAGGATTTTTTTAAAATTAAATTAATTGTATGGTGGAAATCATATTATTAATAATACATTAATAAGATTCAAAAGTTCCATAAGTAACAAATTTTTTTATATAATTATACTATAGAAAAATCTTTCAAGTAATATAATACTCATTATTTCATTTAATTATCAAATAATAGTACAATCTGTAAACTTTTATAGGACCAAGGTTTAGATTTAAAAAAAAGCCACATCCTCGCACCAAGATAATTTCACATACAAATTTATGAACTTCAATAGTTTCTCCAAGTCAACATTCCTTATCTTTTCAATTAGTTCAAGGTATGATTTAATGGCCACATGTCCTTTATCGTGTATCTTTATGGATCCACTTTGCCAAAAAAACTAGTGTCCATGCCTAGATGATGCTATCCACATCGATATTTGCTTTAGGTTCGTTTGAGATGGTCCAATTTTTATTTGGCTTTAAAAAATTCCTATACAATGTTGTACCTTCTCATCTCCCTACAGGTTTCCAATATTGAACTCTCAGCTTTTTAATTACACCATTTCCTTCTTGTTGAAAAAATATATCCCCATCTGCTCTCCCCATCCATGTCTTTTCACTATAATTTACTAGTCGTATAAGTAGCATTTTTCCATAGAAAACATCCTTAAATAGGTTGAATTATTTGTTATATTTTCCTCAAACAAGCCCAATGTTAATATCATTATTACTTAGAATATGTTGAGTAATATATTATTGTTTGTGAATATTTTTGGCTCCTTTTATTTAGTAGTATATGTCTTTCTCCTATACTATTTTTGGCTTAAAACAAGCATCGACCTCCTACTACAATTTACAAATGGTTTAAATATATCATGTAAAGCATTATACCAATATGAGATCTTTAGAAGCCAATAATAAATACCTTCTCATATTGCACTTTTCCCCAATGCTCAAAACATGCTTTTATTCCTTTTTTAGATCTTTTGTTTTTTTAAGTTCCTTGAAAGGTGCCAAAGTAGGTTACCTCTACGGAAAGCTTTGATCACAATTATCCTTTGTAATCCATATATGGATAGAACGAGACCATTGTTGATATTTTAATGTAGTTTTGTACTCCATCACTGGTACACAATCGACAACATAGAATATTCACAACTTTAGTGTGTTGATACCCACTATCTTATTGTTTTCATCCAACAAGAATGGCTCCACAAAGTCCTTGAAGTTGTACACTTCCTCAATAAGATAAGGATTGAATGTACTTTACCCTTATTGGCATGTTCGTAAGATTGCATGATATGTGGAAAATAAAATGTGTCTACTTTGTGTAACGATGTTGCTAATCTTCAAAAACTACCATCTATATCCTCATGGGTGTGTCCCACTTGAAGGTTTCTTACATAAACAATGTTGAATACCCTTTTTTTCAATATTAATACAAATGAAAATAATGTATGATTCTATTTATCACTTGAAGCATTATCCAATGCATGTAGAGGATTGGTGGTTCTTTTATGAAAGAAGTATTCACACTAACAATAGTAATTGATTTTGAAGGGTACAATATTTCCTTGTACCTTTCACATTGTTCATGCACATCATTTTGTAATAATGCATCATGCGGTGGTTGTTTGGATGATCCACAATGATACAACAAATCTCCATGCTCATCAATTACAGGTTCTTCAAGATTCTTGAGACATAAAGCTAATGATGTGACTATATACTTTTCTCCTCGTTCAACAAATGGAAGGCCAAAATGGATTAAACCACCTATATTTTTCCATCCTTAATGGAATTCAAGTAGTGTAATATCAAATTGCAATACTTACATTGTGTCATAAAAGTATGTTCCTAATTCTATATTGAGTTTATGAGAATGGGAATATGTTGATTCTCAACACACTCATAATACAACTATGTTCCTAATTATTTTTATGTGTATCTTTTTTATCTTCTTTATTTCTATTATTCCTATATGAGGCATTTTGACCCCTTTTGAAAATTAGAACAATGTGATATGGGTACATGTTATATGAAATAATAAGTATCTATCAAGTCTATGAGAATGGACATATGCTCATTATCATCACAGTCATGGTAAAATTATGTTCCTAATTCTTTTTATGTGTATCAACTTTATATTTATTCTCCTTCTATAATTCATATATGAGGGATTTTGAGTTATGCACATATCTTTATGAAAATAACATATAATTTTGTGGTTGTCTTGAATGTGTAAATCAATACTAATTCCTAGAAAAATCCAAAGCATTAATCTTTTAAAGTGAATTCCTTGTAAATCATATCTAACTCCCTTTAAATCTCAAGATCGAACCCCCGTAAACTTACTTAGAGCATAGTTACGGATTTTTTTAAAATTAAATTAATTATATGGTGCAAATCATATTATTAATAATACAAGTAACACAATGTTTTATAGAATTATACTATGGAAAAGTATTTAAAAGTAATATAATACTCGTATTTCATTTAATTATCAAATAATAGTACAATTGTAAAATTTTATAGGACCAAGGTTCAGATTTTTTTAAAACAAAACCCATATCCCGCACCCAGATGATTTCACATACAAATTTATGAACTTCAATAGTTTCTCCTAGTCAACATTCCTTATCTCGTTCAAGTAGTTCAAGGTATGATTTAATGGCCACATGTACTTTATCGGGTATCTTTATGGATCTAGTTTGTTGATTTTTGTTTGGTGTCCATTCCTAGATGATGCTATCCACATCCCTATTTTCTCGTAGGTTCATTGGAGATGGTCTAATTTTTATTTGGCTTTAACAAATCCCTATACAATGTTGTACCTTCTACTCTCCCCGTAGTTTTCCAATATTGAACTCTCATCTTTTAAATACACCATTTCCTTCCCTGTTGAAGGAAAATATCCCCATCTTCTCTCCCCATCGATATCTTTTTATTATAATTTCCTTGTCGTATAAGTAGCATTTTTCCATTGAACACATCCTTCAACGGGTTGAATTATTTTTAGATCTTCCAAAAATAAGCACAACATAAATATCACTATTACTTAGAATATGTTTACTAATATAGTCTTCTTTGTGAATATGTGTGGCTCTCTGTTATTTAGTCATATATGGCTTTCTCTGTACTATTTTTTTCAAAAGTAAGCATCGACCTCCCGCTATAATTTACAAATGGTTCATATAAAGCACCTAAAATATTTTACCAATATGAGATCTTTGGAAGCTAATAATCTCTACCTTCTCATATTGCACTTTTCCCTCTATGCTTAATATATGCTTTTATTCCCTTTTAGATCTTCCATTTCTTTGAGTTCCTTGAAAGCTGCTAAAGTAGGTTGCCTTTACAGCAAGCTCCGATCACCATTATCCTTTTACGCCATATATGGATAGAACGAGACCATTTTTGATCTTTTATTTTTGTCTTGTACTCCATCACTGGTATGCCATCCACAACATGGAATCTACACAACTTTGGTTGGTTGATACCTACTATCTTATTGTTTTCGTCCAACAAGAATGGCTCCATAATGTCCTTAAAGTTGTACACTTCTTCAATAAGATAAGGAGTGAAAATACTTTACCCTTTTTTGCATGTCCTATAAGATTCCATGATACATGGCAAAGAAAATGTGTCTACTTTGTGTAGAAATTTTGCTAATCTTCCAAAAGTACCATCTATATCCTCATGGGTGTGTCCCACTTGAAGGAAGCTTACATACATAATGTTGAATACCCTATTTTTTGTCAACGTTAATACAAATGCAAAAAATGTATGATTCTTGTTATCACTTGAAGCATTATCCAATTTCAAGTACTGAGATTGGTAGTTGCTTTATAAAAGAAGTATTCACACTAACAATACTAATTGATTTTGAGTGGTCAAATATTTCCTTGTACCTTTCACATTTTCATGCACGTCATTTTTAATAATGCATCATGAAATGTTTTTTTGGATGATCCACAACGATACAAAACATCTCCATACTCATCAATTACAGGTTCTTTAATCTTCCTGAGACATAAAGCTAATGATGTGATCTGTATAGTTTTCTCCATGTTCAACAATTGGAAGGTGAAAATGGATTAAAAACCTGTCGTTTGTCTATCCTTATTGGAATTCAAGTAGTGTAATATCGGATTGTACTATTTACACCGTGTCATAACAGGATGTTCCTAATTCTATATCAAGTTTATGAGAATGGGAATATGTCTCTTCTCAACACACTCATAATACAACTATGTTCCTAATTCTTTTTATGTCTATTTGTTTAATCTTTTTTTTCTATGATTCCTATATGAGGCATTTTGATCCCTTTTGATATCTAGAACAATGTAATTTGGGTACATGTTGTATGAAATAAGAAGCATGTATTAAGTCTATGAGAATGGGCATATGCTCATTCTCATCATGGTCATGGTAAAATTATGTTCCTAATTCTTTTTATGTGTATCAACTTTATATTTATTCTCCTTCTATAATTCATATATGACGGATTTTAAGTTATCCACATATATTTAGGAAAATACAATATAATTTTTTGGTTGTAATGAATACATAAATCAAGACTAATTCCTAGAAAAATAAAAGCATTAATATTTTAAAGTGAATTCCTTGTAAATCACATCCAACTCCCTTTAAATCACAAAATCGAATTCCTCGTAAACTTACTTAGAGCATAATTAAGGATTTTTTAAAAATTAAATTAATTCTATGGTGGAAATAATATTATTAATAATACATTAATAAGATTTGAGAGTTCCATAAGAAACAAAATGTTTTATAGTATTATACTATGGAAAAATCTTTCAAAGTAATATAACACTCATTATTTCATTTAATTATCAAATAATTGTACAAATGTAAACTTTTATAGGACAAAGGTTTACAATTTTTTTAAAAACAAAACCCACATCCCACACTAAGATAATTTCGCATACAAATTTATGAACTTCAATAGTTTCTCCAAGTCAAAATTCCTTCTCATGTTCGGGTAGTTCAAGGTATGATTTAATGTCCACATGTCCTTTATCCGGTATCTTTATGGATCCACTTTGCCAATTTTTGTTTGGTGTTCATTCCTAGATGATGCTATCCACATCGATATTTTCTTTAGGTTCATTAGACATGTTCCAATTTTTATTTGGATTTAACAAATACCTATATAATGTTTTACCTTTTCCTCTCCGTGTAGGTTTCAATATTGAACTCTCATATTTTTAATTACGAGATTCCATTCATGTTGAAGGAAAATATCCCCATCTACTCTCCCCATCCATATATTTTCATTATCTTTTCCTGTTCGTATAAGTAGAATTTTTCCATTCAACACATCCTTTAAGCGGTTGAATTATGTGTTAGATCTTCCAAAAATAGGCCCAACATAAATATCACTATTACTTAGAATATGTTGACTAATATGGTCTTCTTTGTGAATATGTGGGGCTCATTTTATTTAGTCATATATGTATTTCTCTTGTATGTTTTTTTGCTAAAAACAAGCATCGACCTCCGATTACAATTTAAAAATGGTTTATATAAAGAAAATAAAACATTTTACCAATATCGATCTTTGGAAGCCAATAATCACTACCTTCTCATATTGCACTTTTCATCCAATTCTCAATATATTATTTTATTCCTTTTTAACATTTTCCATTTCTTTGAGTTCCATGAAAGGTGTAAAAGTAGGTTGCCCTTAAAGACAAATTTGATCACCATTATCCTTTGTACACCATATATGGATAGAAGGAGACCATTGTTGATCTTTAAATGTAGTTTTGTACACCATCATTGGTATGCCATCCACAACATGGAATATACACAACTTTGGTTTGATGATACCCACTATCTTATTGTTTTCGTCCAACAATAATGGCTCGATAAAGTCCATGAAGTTGTACACTTCCTAAATAATATAAGGAGTGAATGTACTTTACCCTTGATGGCATATTCTGTAATATTCCATGATATGTGGCAAACAAAATGTGTCTACTTTGTGTAACGATGTTGCTAATCTCCTAAAAGTACCATCTATATCCTCATGGGTGTGTCCCTCTTGAAGGTTTCTTATATAAACAATGTTGAATACCCCTTTTATGTCAACATTAATAAAAATGAAAATAATGTATGATTATTTTTATCACTTGAAGCATTATCCAATTGCAAGTAGAGGTTTGGTGGTTCTTTTATGAAAGAAGTATTCATGCTAACAATAGTAATTGATTTTGAATGGTTAAATATCTCCTTATACCTTTCACATTTTCACGCACATCATTTTTAATAATGCATCATGTAATGGTTGTTTGGATGATCCAAAATGATACAAAAAAATCTCCATGCTCATCAATTATAGGTTCGTCAAGCTTCCCGAGACACAAAGCTAATGATGTGACTATATACTTTGCTCCTTATTCAACAACCTGGAAGGCCAAAATGGATTAAACCACGTATATTTTTTCCATCCTTATTGGAATTCAAGTAGTGTAATATCATATTGCAATAATTACATTGTGTCATAAAATTATGTTTCTTTTTCTATATTGAGTTTATGAGAATGGGAATATGTCGATTCTCAACAAACTCATAATAGAATTATGTTCTAAATTATTTTTATGTGTATCCTTCTTTTTTTTTCTATGATTCCTATATGAGGCATTTTGATCCCGTTTGAAAATTAAAACAATGTGATATGGGTAGATGTTTTATGAAATAAGAAGCATTTATTAAGTCTATGAGAATGGACATATGCTCATTCATCACACGGTCATGGTAAAATTATGTTCCTAATTATTTTTATGTGTATCAAATTTATTTGTATTCTCCTTTTATAATTCATATATGATATATTTTGAGTTATGCACATATATTTAGGAAAATACCATATAATTTTTGTAGGAGGCAGATAGGAGAGAAGAATGTGGAGTGAAGTACTCTACACACACTTATTTTATTATGAAGAAGTGTGTACATTATATAGGAGAAATAATCAACTACATTCCCCTAAACTGAAGGAGGAAGATTTGGATGAAGGAGAGAGAATAATGGAATACACCAAGGAAGAGAAAATAAAGGGATAAAATAAAACAAACACTCCTAAAATATGAACTATGTATGCTAACATTCCCCCTTATTACATTATTCTTGCAAATGTGACCCCTGAAAAGTTCAAATTTCACTTTTCCAAGAGATTTAGTGAGAATGTCAGCAACTTGTGCTTGATAGGATAGTACTGGAGCTGAATTTGATGGTTCAAGACGTGCTCTCGAATGAAATGGCAGTCAATTTCAATATGCTTTGTTCATTCATGAAAAATCTTTGGATTCTGCATGAGCTTCAACACACTCTGATTATCGTAATAGAGAATAGGTGACTATTTTTAGGAATTCCTAGGTTATCCAAAATGTGACATATCCATATCACTTCACACATAGCTCCTCGTGTGGTGCGATATTCTGCCTCTGTGGATGAGATAGAAACAACATTCTACTTCTTGCTTATCCACAAGATAGGTCTAGATCCGAGATGAAATATGTATCTTGTAGTTGACTTCATGTCATCAACAGATCTTGCATGGTCCGAGTCAACGTATCCTTGTAAGAAGAATTGATCATTCTTCTTATATTCAGCACCATAAATGATTGTTCCTCGAGACATATCTCAAAACATGCTTTTCTATATTCCATTGACATTTCTTCACTCTGGACGAACTGGAAAGATAGCCGACAACATAACAAAGATCTGATTGGTATATGTCGAATAGATGATCCCTACAACAAATTTCTTGTAGAGAGTAGCATCTACTCTAGGTGAGTCCTGGAATCTTGAAAGTTGCAAGCCTTTTCCATGGGAGTGGACATAGGTTTATATTCGGACATTCTATACTTTTCCAAGAGTGTCTTAGCATATTTTTTCTAGGAGACAAAAATGTGAAGCTATTTTTGCCATATCTCCAAGCAAAGACAATGTAGTATCCCCAAATATGTCATATCGAAGGTTCTTTTGAGATTATTCTTTACAATATCAACTTGATCTTCGAAGCGCTAGTGATCACAAGATCATCTACATATACAACCAGAATGACAATTTCTTTGCCTACCTTCTTTATATACAAATTCAAATCTAAGGGGCTATGAGTGAACCCATTCTGCAAAAGGTGATTGTTGATCTTTATATACCATACCTTGGGAGCTTGTTTGATCTCAGTAAAGTGATTTGATGAGACAACATACCTTCTTAGGCTGCTCTTCATAAAAAAATCCTTGAGTTAGGTCATGTATACTTCTTCTTTCGAGATCACCATTTAGGAAAGCACTCTTGACGTCCATCTCGCTAAAGTCTCCATCCTTTTTGTCTTTGTAAGTGCACAAACTACTCTAATGGTCTTCATCTTCATAGTGGGTGCAAAGGTTTCTTCATAGTTGATGCCCTCTTTCCGAGCATATCCTTTTGTACAATTCGTGCTTTATGTTTGTCAATGGATCCATCTCGCTTTATATTTTGTCTTGAAAACCCATTTACAGCCTATGGGTTTCTTTCCTGCAAAAGATCAACAAGTTCCCGTGTCGATTTTTCATGAGTGAGTAATATTTTGTAACCATGGCTTCCTTCCAATAAAATTCTGACTAAGTGCTTCATGAACATTATCGGCTCTGAGCTATTCATCGGTGAACTCATGAGTGTAAAGTTTACCTCATTTCTTGTTTGACTCTAGATGATGTATCCGGGAGTTGTTGCAAATGTGAGTCTTGATAGTGCTTTATACCCACTTTGAATGAGAACTTGGCTATTTTTGAGAAGAACTATGTCATTGCCGTGTGGATTGATGTGGAGTCACATTCTCCAGTTCTCCAAGGTCAACAAAAAGTTCTCCTGGTAGCATTTATTTTCTCTAAGTAGTCTCTTCTCGGCTCATCATCCGAGTCGAGACTAATCGATGATATGTAGTTGGAAGTGGATCTTCTGTTGATACTATTGAGTTAAAGGATACATAAAAAAACAAGTGGATTCCCACATTTTTTTCCTTTCACATAGGTTTCTAGGGCAGCAGGATCAATATCAAATTTCCATGCACATTCCAACTACTACAGCTGCTCCAATTTATCAATTCCTCCATGCAATAGGTGGATAGCTTCATTTTTCAGCATAGAAAAAATAAAAAAACATGCACAGTATAAACAACACCTTTTTTTTAAATGTCCACGTTTAAAACAAAATGTATTATCATCTTTTATGCAGGTTTTACAAAACATTTTTCTCCTCTCCACACACGTAGTACAATGAAGGCCGCTCTAATATCCTCCACGCAGGTTCACCTCCATGTATCCATGAGAAGGTAGAATGCTTTACGCAACAACAAGGGAAAAACACCAAGGAAAAAAAAACACCGCACATGAGTCAAAGATTACGTTGCTCGATACCAAACTATAGGAGGCAGATAGGAGAGAAGAATGTGGAGTGAAGTACTCTACACACACTTATTTTATTATGAAGAAGTGCGTACATTATATAGGAGAAATAATCAACTACATTCCCCTAAACTGAAGGAGGAATATTTGGATGAAGGAGAGAGAATAATGGAATACACCAAGGAAGAGAAAATAAAGGGATAAAACAGAACAAACACTCCTAAAATATGAACTATTCAACGTATGCTAACAATTTTGTGGTTGTAATGAATGCATAAATCAAGACTAATTCCTAGAAAATTCCAAACCATTAATCTTTTGAAGTGAATTCCTTGTAAATCATATCCAAATCCCTGTAAATCATAAGATCCAACTCCTATAAACTTACTTAGAGTATAATTACTGATTTTTTAAAAATTAAATTAATTGTATGGTGGAAATCATATTATTAATAATACATTAATAAGATTCAAGAGTTCCACAAGCAACAAATTGTTTTATAGAATTATACAATGGAAAATTATTTAAAAGTAATATAATACTTAGTATTTCATTTAATTATTAAATAATAGTACAATTGTAAACTTTTATAGGAACAAAGTTTAGAATATTTTTTTAAAAAACAAAACCCACATCCAACATCAAGATGATTTCACTTACATATTCATGAAACTCAATAGTTTCTCCAAGTCAATATTCCTTATCATGTTCAAGTAGTTCAAGGTATGATTTAATGGCCACATGTCCTTTATTGGGTATTTTTATGGATCCACTTTGCCAATTTTTGTTTGGTGTCCATTCCTAGATGATGTTATCCACATCGATATTTGCTTTAGGTTCATTTTAGATGATCCAATTTTTATTTGGATTCAATAAATACCTATACAATGTTGTACCTTCTCCTCTCCCTATAGGTTTACAATATTGAACTCTCATCTTTTTAATTACACCATTTCCTTCTGTTGAAGGTAAATATCCCCATCTTCTCTCCCCATACATGTCTTTTTATTATCATTTCCTTGTCGTATAAGTAGAATTTTTCCTTTGAACCCATCCTCTTTAATGGGTTGAATTATATATTAGATCTTCCAAAACTAGGCCCAACATAAATATCATTATTACTTAGAATATGTTGACTAATATAGTCTTCTTTGTGAATATGTGTGGCTCATCTTATTTAGTCATATATGTCTTTCTCTTGTACTATTTTTTCTCCAAAAACAAGCATTTGGCCTCTGCTACAATTTACAAATGGTTTATATAAAGCATGTAAAATGTTTTCCCAATATGTGATCTTCGGAAGCCAATAATCAGTCCCTTCTCATATTGCACTTTTCCCCAATGCTCAATATACGCTTTTATTCCCTTTTAGATCTTCCATTTCTTAGAGTTCCTTGAAATCTACCAAATTAGGTTGCCCTTTAGGAAAGCTTTTCTCACCATTATCCTTTGTATGTCATATATGGATAGAATGAGACCATTGTTCATATTTTAATGTTGTTTTTACTCCATTACCAGTATGACATCCATAACATGGAATCTAAACAACTTTGGTTTGTTGATAACCACTATCTTATGGTTTTCATCCAACAAGAATGGCTCCATGAAGTCCTTGAAGATATAAACTTCCTCAATAAGATAAGTTGTTAATGTACTTTACCATTGTTGGAATGTTTTGTAAGATTCCATGATATGTGGAAAATAAAATGTGTCTACTTTATGTAACGATGCTGCTAATCTTCCAAAAGTACTAGCTATACCCTCAAGGGTGTGTCCCACTTGAAGGAAGCTTACATACACAATGTTGAATACGCTTTTTGCTGTCAACATTGATACAAAATGAAAATAATGCTTGATTCTTGTTATCACTTGAAGCATTATCCAATTTCAAGTACAAGATTGGTGGTTGCTTTATGAAAGAAATATTCATGCTAGCAACACTAACTTATTTTGAATGGTAAAATAATTCCTTCTAACTTTTACATTTTTCATACACATCATTTTGTTATAATGTATCATGCAATGGGTGTTTGGATGATCCATAACGATTCAAAAAATCTCCATACTCATGAATTATAGGTTCTTTAATATTGCTGAGACACAAAGTTAATGATGTGACTTTATATATTGCTCCATGTTCAAGAAATGGAAGTCCAAAATGGCTTAAACCCCCTATCTTTTTCCATCCTTCTAGGAATTTAAGTAGTGTAATATTAGATTCCAATATTTACACCATGTTATACAAGTATGTTCCTAATTCTTTATTGAGTTTATGAGAATGGGAATATGTCAATTCTCAACACACTCATAATATAGCTATGTACCTACTTCCATTTATGTGTATCATTTTATCTTCTTTTTCTATTATTCCTATATGAAGCATTTTGATCCCTTTTGAAAATTAAAACAATGTGATATGGGTACATGTTGTATGAAATAAGAATTAACTATTAAGTCTATGAGAATGGACATATGCCCATTATCATCACACTCATGGTACAATTATACTCCTAATTCTTTTTATGTGTATCAAATTGATATTTATTCTTCTTCTATAATTTATATATGAGGCATTTTGACTTATGCACATATGTTTATGAAAATACCATATAATTTTGTGGTTGTAATGAATGCGTAAATTAAGACTAATTCCTATAAAAATCTAAAGCATTAATCTTTTGAAGTTAATTCCTTGTAAATCACATCCAACTCCCTTTAAATCACAAGCTCCAACTCCTGTAAACTTACTTAGAGCATAATTTAGGAGTTTTTTCAAATTAAATTAATTTTATGGTAGAAATCATATTATTAATAATACATTAATAAGATTCAAGATTTCCATAAGGAACATAATGTTTTATAGAATTATACCATAGAAAAATATTTCAAAGTAATATAATACTCAATATTTCATTTTATTATCAAATAATAGTACAATCAGTAAACTTTTATAGGACCAAGGTTTATAATTTTTTTAAAAAAAAACCCACATCCCACACCAAGATGATTTCACATACAAATTTATGAACTTCAATAGTTTCTCCTAGTCAACATTCCTTATCCTATTCAAGTAGTTCAAGGTATGAATTAATGGCCACATGTACTTTATCGAGTATCTTTATGGATCCACTTTGCTAGTTTTTGTTTGGTGGCGATGCCATATTATGTTGTCCACGTTAATATTTTCTTTATATTTTTTTGATATGGTCCAATTTTTATTTTTCTTTAAACAATATCTATACAATGTTGTACCTTAGCCTCTCCTTGTAGCTTTCAATATTGACCTCTCATGTTTTTAATTACACCATTTCCTTCTGTTGAAGGAAAATATCCCCATCTTCTCTCCCCATCCATATATTTTCGTTATCATTTGCTGGTCGTATAAGTAGCATTTTTCCATTGAACACATCTTTCAATGGGTTGGATTATTTTTATATCTTCCACAAACAGCCCAACGTAAATATCATTATTACTTAGAATATGATGACTAATATAGTCTTCTTTGTAAATATGTGTGGTTTATGTTATGTAGTCATATATGTCTTTCTCTTCTATTGTTTTTAAAAAAAAAAGCATCGATCTCTAGCTACAATTTACAAATGGTTTATATAGAGAATGTAAAACACTTTCCCAATATGGAATCTTCATAAGCCAATAATCACTACCTTCTCATGTTGCACTTTTCCCCCAATGCTCAATATATGCTTTTATTCCCATTTTTATATATTCTATTTCTTTGAGTTCCTTGAAAGGTGCCAAATTAGGTTGTTCTTCCATAAATCCTTTCTCACCATTATCCTTTATACCCCATATATGGATAAAATGAGACCATTTATGATCTTTTAATGTTGTTTTTACTCCATCACTGGTATGCCATCCACAACATAGAATCTAAACAACTTCACTTTGCAGATACCCACTATGTTATGTTTTTATACACAAAAATGGCTCCATGAAGTCCTTTAAGTTGTATACTTCCTTAATACAATAAGGAGTGAATGTAATTTACCCTTGTTTGCATGTTACGTAAGATTACATGATATGTAGCAAAGAAAATGTTTTACTATGTGTAAAAATGCTACTAATCTTCTAAAATTACCATCTATATCCTCATGGGTGAGTCCCACCTGAAGGAAGCTTGCATACACAATTTTGAATACCCTTTTTTTTCTGTCAACATTAATACAAATGCAAATAATGTATGATTCTTGTTATCACCGGACGCATTATCCGATTGCAAGTAGAAGATTGGTGGTTGCTTTATGAAAGAAGTATTCATGATAGCAACACTAACTTATTTTGAATGGTCAAATATTTCCTTCTACCTTTTCATTTTTCAAGAACATAATTTTGTAATAATGCATCATGCAATGGCTATTTGGATGATCCAAAATGATACAAAAAATCTTTATACTCATCAATTGAAGGTTTTTCAAGCTTCCTAAGACACAAAGCTAATGATATGACTGTATAGTTTGCTCCATGGTCAAAAATGGAAGACCAAAATGCTTGAAAACCATGTCTTTTGTCCATCCTTATTGGAATTTAAGTAGTGTAATATTGGATTCCAATATTTACATTATGCCATACAAGTATGTTCCTAATTCTATATTGAGTTTATGAGAATGGGAATATGCCCATTCTCAACACACTCATAATACAACTATGTTCCTAATTATTTTTATGTGTATCTATTTTATCTCAATTCTTTTTCTATGATTCTTATATGAGGCATTTTGATCCCTTTTGAAAATTAAAACAATTTGATATCATGTACATGTACATGTTGTAATAAGAAGCAACTATTGAGTCTATGAGAATGGACATATGCCCATTCTCATCACACTCATGGTACAAGTATGTTCCTAATTATTTTTATGTGTATCAACTTTATATTTATTCTTCTTCTATAATTCATCTATAAGTGATTTTGAGTTATGCACATATCTTTAGCAAAATACCATATAATTTTGTGGTTGTAATGAATGCGTAAATCAAGACTAATTCCTAGAAAAATCCAAAGCATTAATCTTTTGAAGTGAATTCCTTGTAAATCACATCCAACTACCTTTAAATCACAAGATCCAACTCCCTGTAAACTTACTTAGAGCATAATTAAGCATTTTTTTCAAATTAAATTAATTGTATGGTGGAAATCATATTATTAATAATACATTAATAAGATTGAAGAGTTCCATAAGAAACACAATGTTTTATAGAATTATACTATGGAAAAATATTTCAAAGTAATATAATACTCATTATTTCATTTAATTATCAAATAATAGTACAACTGTAAACTTTTATAGGACCAAGGTTTAGAATTTTTTTAAAAAAGCCACATCCCGTACCAAGATAATTTCACATAAAAATTTATAAACTTCAATGGTTTCTCCAAGTCAACATTCCTTATCTTGTTCAAGTAGTTCAAGGTATGATTTAATGGCCACATGTCCTTTATCTTGTATCTTTATGGATCCCCTTTCCCAAAAAAACTAGTGTCCATGCCAGGATGATGTTATCCATATCGACATTTGCTTTAGGTTTATTTGAGATGGTCTAATTTTTATTTGGCTTTAAACAATACCTATACAATGTTGTACCTTATCCTCTCCTATAGGTTTCCAATATTGAACTCTCAACTTTTTAATTACACCATTTCCTTCTTGTTGAAACAAAATATCCGCATCTTCTCTTCCCATCCATGTCTTTTCATTATCAATTTCTGGTCGTATAAGTAGCATTTTTCCATTGAACACATCCTTCAACAAGTTGAATTCTTTTTTAACTCTTCGTCAAACAGCCCAACATTAATATCATTATTACCTAGAATATGTTGAATAACATAGTATTATTTGTGAATATGTGTGGCTCCTCTTATTTAGTCATATATGTCTTTCTCATGTACTATTTTTCTTCCAAAAAAAGCATCTTACCTCCTACTACAATTTACAAATAGTTTATATAAAGCATTTAAAACGTTTTCCCAAAGTATGTGATCTTCGGAAGCCAATAATCACTCCCTTCTCATGTTGTACTTTACCCCAATGCTTAATATATGCTTTTTCCCTTTTTTAGTTCTTCCATTTCATTGAGTTCCTTGAAAGCTTCCAAAGTAGGTTTCCTTCCGGAAAGCTTTGCTCACCATTATACTTTATATGTCATATATGGATAGAAGCGAGACCATTTTTGATTTTTAATGTTGTTTTGTACTCCATCACCAGTATGCCATCCACAACATGGAATCTAAACAACTTTGGTTTGTTGATACCCACTATCTTATGGTTTCTTTCCAATAAGAATGGCTCCACAAAGTCCTTAAAGTTGTACACTTCCTTAATAGGATAAGGAGTGAATGTAATTTACCCTTGTTCTCATGTTCTATAATATTCCATGATATGTGGCAAATAAAATGTGTCTAATTTGTGTAACGATGTTGCTAATCTTATAAAAGTACCATATATATCCTCATGGGTGTGTCCCACTTGAAGGAAGCTTACATACACAATGTTGAATACCCTTTTTTCTGTTAACATTAATACAAATGAAAATAATGTATGATTCTTTTTATCACTTGAAAAAATATCCAATTGCAAGTAGAGGATTGGTGGTTGCTTTATGAAAGAAGTATTCACACTAACAATACTAATTGATTTTGAATGGTCAAATATTTCCTTGTACCTTTCACATTTTTCATGCACATCATTTTGTAATAATGCATCATGCAATGGATTTTGGATGATCCACAATGATATAAAAATATCCATACTCATCAATTAAAGGTTATTGAAGTTTCCCGACACACAAAGCTAATGATGTGACTGTATAGTTTTCTCCACATTCATCAAATGGAAGGAAAAATGTTTAAAAACCCCTGGTAGGTTCATAACATTACTTATTGACTTTACTTTTTTACCCATCCTTGGTATGGAATTTTTCATTTTAACCATTTTACCATGCACAATGCTCAAGAATCCATGAGGCTATTCTTGACTGCAATCTATGGGAATAGTAAGATGTATGAAAATTTTGAATATATCCATTATGCCATTTTTTTTCCTCAATATTTGTGAGTCTTCTTTGGGCATGTGGTGGCTCCATGTTTGTTGAAAAAAATTGTACAATCATCACACTTGGAAAATTTTTTGCAATGGATACATGTGGAAATTTTTGTTCATTATGTTGTTGAAGCTTGAATGTGACACTGAGGAAGTTTTAAGAATTCAAGCTCCTCATTGAATTTTTCACAAGTATATTTTGGGTATAGAATGATGGAAGAAACCAATGGGGAACTTTTACTCCATCCTCTCCTATATAATGATTCATATTTGGAGAGATATCTTGATTTCTCTCAACAATTCTTGATATGCAGGAAATTATTGCAACAAAATTTGACCTTTGTTTCTCATTTCCAGTGTTTCCATTCACTACAAGCCTATTTCCGCTTATCCATTCTGATTTATGTTTATAGAAGGAACTCCTTGGGTACCCATATACTTTGTGTCATGTATTCTAAGAAACATCCATCCCATAAAATTTCATTTTATGTATCTCCATATTTTTCTTACCAACATTTAAGATGACATTTTTTGTTAATGCATCAAATAAAAAAATTGTGAACTTCATTCAAGGCTCTAGTTATGCGCCAAAAAAATTGAATTCTAACTGAAGAAAGAGGTAATTTTTGGAGACAATTATATTTTCAACAAATAAACTCCACATTTTCTACTTCTAAAAAAATTGACCATTTTCTATCCTCATTAAGATTTTGATTTGATGGATTGGCTTGAGGGTTATCTAGCTTCAAACACTTTGTAACATTATAAGATCTTTTTATCACTCTATTATATTAATTTTTATTATTGGCATCATATGAAATTAGATTAAAAAACTAAGGTTTTCAATCTTCTAATACATCCCACATGATGACCTCAACCTCCTTTAGGACTTCTTTGAATCTAATATCCATATGAGAACTGTTTATGTTAGCCAATTGCCTAGCAGGTCATTGTATGAGAGATCCTTCAGATAGGTTGCATCCTTTGCAAAGATAGTCGAATACTCTATCAATATGCACACCGAAGCTATTGGAATCCAATCTATTAAAATGTACCATGTTTCTTTCAACTACATGTGTAATTGTTCCCTCTGCTACAAATTTAGAATCAATTGAGTAGTAATGGATTAATTTTGTGACATCTCCCTTGAACTTAAAATTGTTTTTTTCACCATGTACAAGGTGCAGATGAACAATTTGAGCACCCCCTTCCTTAATCATAAGGGAAGTTATTGTTTCTTCAAAAATCAAATGTTTTATTGGCCAAACAATTGTTTTATTAGGTTCTAGTGAGTATGAGAATTCTGAACACATATTTACCACAATCTCTATGCATACACCAAAATTCAAAGGGCCCAACCTCTCTCCATAAATTTCATGAACTTCTAACACATGAGTTATACAACCCATGGCTATGTCATCATCTCTATTACAAGATTTGTGTTTGAGAATTACATTATTCATGACAAAATCTTTTCTAGATTTAGGACCTATATTGATGGTGCTTTTCACCGTCATCACTAGTTTCTCCATCACTCTCTACATTGTAATCCTCCAAACCACTAAATTTTTTTCACTTACCAAATTGGGGGAATGAATAAATATTCATGTTTTGACAATTCACTCTCTTCTCAAGTAATGTAGTATCGTTTATTCCTGATATACGCAAGGTTTCAAATTCATCAACCATGAAAGGAAATTTTACTCTCCCATCCAATACCGTGTTAACACCTTGACAAAAACAAATCTTCTTCCCACATCTTTGCAATGTAATTTCTTCTTACTTGGATATAATCATTCCTCTCGCAACGTTGGTTCCTTTTGAAAATAAGTCCACATGATCATTTTCTACAAATGCAAAATCCCCTAATACCATAACAACATAAAATAAAAATTTTACGATATGATGGAAAATATACTAAACCATTGCATAAAATAAATTAAAAATTGTCATGTATGTACAAATGTAAGTATATTGAATATGAATAGCACATGAGCTAGGAACTTCTATAATTTAGTAAGGTTTGGAAATACTTAAAAATTATACATATAATTAAAATTGACATGAATATACTTATAACATGATTTCTAAATTATGATTGAACTTGACTCATTTGAATTTAATTGATGAGAAATAAATAGATGAGGTTGAATTTAAATGGTGAGAAATAAATAAATAGAGGTTAAATAGAAGTTAACTAGAAACTTGATTGCTAACCACTTCATCCAAATATCTTCATCATATTAACATAACATATATTATTTTTACAAGAATTCATTATACTTTCAATATTGACTAAGCGTGATAATGGGAATTTTTCAATTTTAAACATTATCATAAAAGGATCTAATTTTCATTCATTCTTTATGTTTCATGTAGGATAATTTTTTTTCTTTCTTTTTATATTGATTTTATGAGAATGGGCATATGCCCATTCTCATCACAATATTAAAACTCTTTGTTTGTATGATAATGGGAATATGCCTATTCTAACCCTTCTAAATTATTGAAGAAATATTGAATTTAATCATTTTAATATCACTATGAAGGATGTGAGAATGGAAAAATTTCCATTCAAGAACAAATTAAATATTAGCTCTATTTTTTTCTATGATTCTTATATGAGAATGGGCATATGCCCATTCAATACAACATAAAAATGTTTGTTTGTATGAGAATAGACATATGCCCATTCTGTCTATGTGTATTGCATCAAGCTAATACCTCTATTTTTATTCTATGATTCTTATATGAGAATGGGAATATGCCCATTCAATATAAGATAAAAATGTTTGTTTGTATGAGAATGAACATATGCCCATTATGTCTATGTGTATTGTCTCAAGATAATAATATTTTTTTCTCAAAAAGGAATAAAAACTAATTCCACTAAATGTTATTCCAGGGTTCTATCTCATTATTTAGAACATCTAATATTAACCTTTGATGTGATTACTATAAGTTATATAGTTTTTATCAATTTCACAACCATATTATAGTATCAGTGATTTTAACACAAACATGTGTGGGAGATTTAATTATTTTCAAGTACATTCAATATATTTATAATGAAACTTGATAAATATTGAATATTCCTATCGAAATATATTAAAAAATAAAACTCAAAGTTAAATGTGACAAAAATCCAAATAAGCAAAAACTTACATCTCATAAAATATGGTATTAATAACAAATAATAGGATTGTCCTTTGTAACCAATGAAGAAATAATAATATATGTTTTGGATCAATCCACCCCATCCCCTCTTTCTATTTAAGTTGACATTCCCATCTAGAGTTCAGGAGTGCTTGAAGAAAGTAAACGATTCAACATTTGAGTGATTTTGTGAAAACCATGCGTCATATATAGTTTCCCTAACTATCCCTCTCTAATAAAAATTAGTACAATTAATTTCAAATGCAAAAATAACCTAAAACATGGCTATGATAATGTTTAAAAATGATATCATATTTTAAATGCAAATAAACTAAATCACGGCTATGATAAAGTTATAAATTTATATTTATATATATATATATATATATATATATATATAGAGAGAGAGAGAGAGAGAGAGAGAGAGAGAGAGAGATTTTATATGCAATAAACCTAAAACATGGCTATGAATTTTTGTGAAAATTTGAATGGTATTTTAAGTGTAATTATTAAACCTAAATAATGAATACTATATTTTTAAAAATTTATATTATTTTTTACCATGGACTAACGAGTCCTTTATTTTGTAAATAAATTCTTTTCCACCATTAATTTTTATTAATTGAAAGTACTTGTTTTTTTATAAATTGAAGGGTACTTATTTTTCAAACACATCTTCGACTACCCATTGGAGGGAAATTTAGTGAAATTCATGACAATTTATTCACTCCACTCTGTGGCACTATAAAGAGAATGATGACGGTTATTGTTTTTGATGATGGGATAGGTCTTGGGAATTACAAGGTTTATCGCGGGTCGGTGAAGCTATCTCTTTCTTGTTCATCCTTTCCACTTTATTTTTCATCTAATTTCCACTTTTTGTTTTTCCTTCTACTTTGGGTTTCCTATTTCATTAGACCATTTTCCCTGTGAAGCAGATGATTTGAATAATAATTCTAATATTTTATTTGTCCTCTCCGCTTAAACTTTGTTGACCCTTACAACTTTGGGCACCCTCGGTTTTGTAATACCATTTCAGCATGTGACACACAATATTTGAAGAAAATTTGAGGCATGAATTATTCTAACTCTTCTTTGTTGAATTATTATGAGATGAAGAGTATCATTTGGTTTTCTTTCCCTTATATTTTGTTTTGGGTTTAAAGATAATGCCCTTTATTTATCTTCTGTATTTTTTTATCTGGGTATTAAGAATATCACTTCAATGTTTTGAAATAAATGTGTAGTTGTTAACCAAATCATAGTTGCTAATATGGGGAGTTATTTGTTATGATTTTACCAAACTACCGAGTGGTCTTACCACCTGGGTGGCATTGCTTTTTTTCCGAGTTGTGCGGGTGAGTTCCACAGGCCGAGAATGTTTCATTATTAGAAGAAGAATTTACTTTTTTATAGTGAAGAAAAATTTTATTTATTTTTTAAATTGAAAATAAGTTTCAAAGATAATTCTAAATCTTATATGTTGATTTATTAGGAGATAAATAATATCATCCTACTTTCTTTCTCTTGTATTCTGATTTGGGTATAAATATAATGTCATATTTTTTATGTTTTGTATTTTTATCTGTTTTTAAGAATATCACTTCAATATTTTGAAAGACTTGCATAGTATTATCCTCCATAGTTAAAAAAGGATGCCTCTAAATATAATATTTTCTTGCATGTTTCGTAGACCGAATAATGTCATTCCCTTGTAAAAAAATGTTTTTAATTATAGAAAAACCACTTCCAAGTCCTTTGTGATAAGACAAGGAGTTAAAATTTTTGTTATTACAAAAGTATAATGTGGGGTTACCACCTAGGCAGTGTTACTTATTTTTCAAGATGGGTAGCCTAGTTGTGCAGGCTAAGATGATTAGGTGAGCTATGTAGGCCTGTGTGGGTGAGAGAACCCGCCAAGCTTGGCAAGAGAGCTGGACGGGTGACTTGACATGAAAAGCCGAGTGAGTGAGCTGACTTGGAAAGATGGGCATGTGATTTGAATTACCAAACTAGGTGGGGCTAATCTAATGGGGTGGGTGGGCTTGTTGACCCACTAAGCTAGGTAGGCGAGGTTGACCTACCGAGGCTGGTGGACGAGAACACTTCAAATCTAATCAATATTGAACGTAATCATTTTCATATAGGGATTAAAATGATTAATTTCAATGATGTATATAATGAGAAAATTCCCATTTTCAAAATTGGAATCATAAAATTAGAACAGAGATAAAATCTAGCTTTCTTTATAATGGACAATTTCCCATTCTCACAACCCTCATAGAGTTAATGAAAAAATAATAAATAAAAGTATTGCATTACAATGATTAGAATTGGCATTCACCCATTCTCATACAAATAAATATTTTTAATCTTCTATTCAATGCTCGGGTCTTCATACCTATGGACGTATTAAAATGTTTAAGTCCAGTATTACTTGTATTAGAATGTTTAGAAGGAGATTATGCCCTTATATGTATAAACAAACATTTATTTATTGTATTTAATGGGAAAATGACCATTTTCATATACAAATCATATATGAAGGATATAGATAAAATAATTAATTTAATTTTTTTAGAATGGGAAGTTTCCCATTATCATATAGGAATCATATAATAAAAATAGATCAAATTTACTTTGTTTTTGAAGTTCCCCATAATCACAACCTTCATATGTATTAAAATTATTATGTTCAATCTTATATCTAATAAACAACTACCTAGTCCCATATAGGAATCATAAAAGAATAATATAGATAAAATCTAATTCATTTTAAAATGGCAAGTTGTCCATTCTCACAACCATCATATAGTTTTTAAATTGATTAAGTTAAATAATTCTTGTATTAGATTGACCATTTATTTTCACACTTATATCATATTACTTTTCCCATTAGTAATGATCAAGTTCAACATTGCTTGTATTACAATTATTAGAATGGGCATATGCAAATTATCATACAAATAAACATTTTTATCTTGAATAGCAGTTTCAGTCTCTTATAGGAATCATTGAAGAAGAATAGAGATTAAATTTAATTTGTTTTTGAATGGTAAATTTCCTATTCTCATATTAGAATAATATATTAGGAAAAATAGAGAAAATTTACTTTTTTAGAATAGGTAGCTCTTCAATATCATTGTCTTCATAGTTATTAACTTAATTAGTAATCCCAATTGTGTATTGAATGAGAAAATGTGAGCTCTCATATAAAATTCATAAAAGAAGAACATAGATAGAATTGAATTATATTTAGAATGGTGAGCTGCCCATTCTCACAACCTTCAAAGAGTTATTAAAAAGATTAAGTTGACTATTACTTGTATTAAAATAAACAAAATTGGAGAATTCCATGGAAACATCCTTGAACTGATTTTCTATAATCATGCATATAGGGAAGGGAACAAGGTTGTTTTTATCTTACAAACAAAGGTTAAAGAGGTTGAACTTTCTGTGTCATTGTAATGATTGAAAATCATTCTCTATCAAGTATTGGGTATGAAGGAAGAGTAAAAATAATGAGGAGACATGATAGAGGTAAGATGATATAAGTTCTTGCATTGGGTTTAGAAAGGAAATTTGGTCTAGAAAAGGGATTGATAAAGTATGATCATTGGTTTTAGAATAGACAAGAAGGTTTTGAAATGGGTTTATTTATTGCCATTTTAATAGAGAAACAAAAAATTGGGTGGTGAACTGGTTCATCTAGAACCTTATTCGACCAATGGGATTAGTAGAATAGTTTGGATGATGCTAGAAAAGGTAGGTATGTCATCTCTATTTTATAGTTTTCAAGGACACAAAGAAGCCCTTAGAAAGGATTTTTATACTCATTGGAAGGATGGTCAGGTTAGTATCCGGGGTTTTTCTATAAAAAAATGTGTGGATTTTATTGTTATAGTGGTTGGGATGAACAACGAGGGGAGGGAGATTTATAAACTGAAAAAAAATACGATGAGGAAATGGGAAAAAAATTGTGGGTAAAGAGAAACTAAGACATCACTGTGTAGGTTTTGAGAAAGATTCTTTACATGATCCTTTCAATGAAATCACCATACACTTGATGGAATTTGTCACCTTGAAGGTTAGGTACAAGGTATTTTATGCCCACCATTTCCCTATGTTAAGTAATATCCTCCATGGTTTGCATTATAATTTCCCATTCTTTATCATTCGTTTCGTGCACAAATCAATCAAGAATTTCCAAAAAGGAAAGTTGATAATCCATCTTCATCAGGGACTAATGATGACCTTATTCTATTTGGGTTCTATAGATTTCATGAAATTTAAGAATTTTAGGGGCTTGTTGAATGATGATGTAAATCATGTTGAGGATGATAAGTGTATGGATCAAGAGGATTACAAGGATTCCCCCTCTTTGGGATCAGATGACATAAAAGAGTATTTTATGTCGTCGATAAACACTGTAGATTTTTTTGGTAATATGGAGAGGGAGGATTTAGAGTACCTAGATGAATTTTGTGATCTTGTTAAACAAATTAATAAATTGAGGAAGATGAAGGGTATTGATATTATGGCCAATGTTTTTTATGTCGATATCAAATGATAACATTCCAAAGGAAAAGAAAATCTAGGGTATGATTGGATTATAACATTGGATAAAATTTCCCTCAAGGTTTTGTAGCTGGAAAAGAACATTTATTCCCTCAATGAGTTTGGGGCGGCCATGATATGTACTTGAATGAAGTATATTGAGGCCTTGAAAAAAAAATCACTTATTAAAATTCCATCGAGAGGAAGGCTGTCTAGACTTAAATATATGGTTATGGATATTTAGAGGAGGCTAGATCAACTGGAGAAGGGAAGAAAAAAGTGCAGGCTTAAGCTTTACCTCATCGGCTCGAGAGGAGGATGATATGGTGAAGGATGATATGAGGGACATTATTGGTAAGGAAGAAAAAATTGTGGAATAAGAACTTTATTTGAAAATTATAATTTAGAAACTACATTCTTATGCACAAATTTAGACTCTTATAAAATCATAATATTGAAGTAGTGTTGTTGAGTCTTATGGGTGTCCTTTAAGTTGGAATACAGGTGAAAAATTGATAATAATGTAAGACCTAGGTTATTCAAGTAGTAGTATAGTATGAGTGATTATGAGATAATAAAAAAATTATAATAAAGATGTAATTTATTTTTGTGTTTTGGGTGTCCATCATGTAGTAATCCAACTAAATAGATGTTACATTTACATTTGGTATTGAAAATACCTTACATTTCTTTTTTGTATTGAATAGATGTTAATATTGTACATTTTTAATAGAATGGAAATATGTCGTTTGTCATTTAGAAAATAATGAGGAAGAAGATGTTGCTTAATATATGAAAATGATAAAAAAGTATATTATTAAAATGGTTGTAATGAGCAGAGGCCCAACCTCAGAGGAAACATAGAATAAGACTAGAAGTTTAGAAGAGGTATATCACATTCTCATATAAGAATAATAGAAGGGTAATAAAGACACAATTTACTTTATTTTAGAATGAAAATATGTGCATTCTCACAACCATTATAGATAAAAATATATTACTAGTGAAAGAAGCTTTATAATGGGCAAAAGGCCATTTTCATAGAAACATCAAATTTTTGTTTTTGTCATTATTAATAATTGTATTATATTAATGGACTATCCCTAGTAGAGCTAAGTGATGCACTACATACCCTTGAGAGGGATCAAGGATTATGTAGTTCTTATCATATAATATATTTAAATGATTTTAAACATTTCAAATTGGGTTGTGAGAATGGGAAGTGTGTTGGTAAAAACAATATTCAATGTAAGCATGTTAAACCGCAGATTAATCTTTATGGTGCCACAGAGTGGCATGAATTAATGCCATTAATTTTTCTGATTTCCCTACAACAAGCGTTTGAAGATGTGCTTGAAAAACAATTATATTAAATTAATAAAAGGTGGTAAACAATTTATTTGTAAATTAATGGTCTCACTTAAACCGATTTCCCTCCAATAGACGGTCAAAGATGTGCTTGACAAACAATTATCTTAAATTAATAAAAGGTGGTAAACAATTTATTTGCAAATTAATGGTCTCACTATGCCATGGTAAAAAAATATAAATATTAAACAATATCGTAGCCATGTTTTAGGTATATGATTCCTATATGACAATTGGCATCTGCCAATTTAATACAAGAAACATTGAACTTAAAAATTGTAATACCTCTATATAAATGGATACCTAACCATTCAATGGAAGATAAAAAGTTTGTTTGTATGAGAATGGGCATATTCCAATTTTAATCATTGTAATACAAGCAATATTGAACTTATTCTTTTCACATGCATGAATTTATCTAACTCTTCTTTGTTGATTTATTATGAGATGAAGAATATCATATGGTTTTATTTCCCTTGCATGGTGGAGAATTACCCATTCTAAAAAACTTTATTTTTATATCTAATATTATTATATGATTCCTATACGAGAATGGGCATATACCCATTGTATATGCCCACTCTCACATAGGAATCATAACATAGTAATAGAGAAGAAAAATATTTCACTATTTTAGAATGTAGTAAACTATATATCTATTCTTCTATGATCCCTTGATGAGAATTGTCATATGCCCGTTATATATGCCCATTCCCACATAGGAATCATAGCTAAACAATAGAAGATTAAATTTAATCCATATTGATTCTAGTGATTTATTCGGAGATGAAGGTTATATGGTAGTGAATCGCCATCAGTAGAACAAAGTAAAGTTCATCTCTATTCTTCTATGGTTCATATATCGAAAGGGAATATTCCCATTGACATATAGGAAGATATATTGAAGTAAATCATTTTGAGAGTTATATAAAGGCTACAATAATGGGGAATATTCTATTCTGAAATAAATTAAATTTTATCTCTATAAATTCTGTGATGATGTATGAATTTTGTTTATGTAAAATATTGACTATGAAATGATCTTATTTAATGTTGACATTTGTATCATTATTAGATGCTACTATTACCTTGTTTTCTATATTGATTATTGTTATGATGAATGACTTTTTTCTTTCTTATCAAATTTGTAGTTGTCTATATGATTATAAAATTAGGTAGTAAAAGTTGTTTTTGAAAAAGATAGTTAACCATTTTGAAACCTTTATGTACGAATAATTCAACATGATTACGAGTTGAAAATTCATGCCAGTTCATTGAATTGACATGCATATAGTTTATTATTTTTGTATGGTATGCAAGAATCAGAGTAATCATTATGAAGTGATACATTGGATTTGATACACCTACAAGGGTGGTAATATTGGGTAAGTGCCCATGCTAAACAAAGTAAATTTTATCTCTATTATATTTATTATACTTATTCACATATCTTTATGATTAAGTAAAATGACAATTCTAAAATAAATATTAAAGTGAATACACATGAAATTTTAAATTTAATCTTTGAGATATCGTTATAACGAATGTGAGAATGAGAATATGACTATTGAACACAAGAAAAAAATTATCAACTACCCACTCTTTAATACATATTTAATAGTTGTGAGGGGGAATCTTCTCATTTTATACATAACAAAACATATTTTTTTGTTTTAAAATGAGCATATGCCCATGGGAATCCTATATGAGAATATAAGATTAAAAATTTGATGCCCATTCAATACAAAATGAAACAATTTTGTTTGCATGAGAATGGCCATATGTCCATTCTAAACATTGTAATACAAGTATTGTTGATTTTATGAGATTGATCCTATTATTCTCTTTATACCTATTTAAAACATGTGAGACTGTTTCATTCACACTCTTCTTAGTCTTCTTCTATTATTCCTATCTACCCAAGAAATTATTCTATGATTCCTAAATGAGAAGGGGAATCTACCCATTTAATAAAAGACAATGCAAAAAAGCTACATCAATTTCATAACTCTTTTAACAAGATGTGAGAATGGGTGCACCTCTAAAACAAAGTAAATTTGATTATTCCTATCATAAAGGGAATATGCCCATTCTAAACATTATAATTCAAGTAATAGGAATGACAATAAATTCTACTATTTAAAATTCCCATTCTAAATAGGCATATGCACATTCTAAACATTATAATATAAGTAATTTGTTTTTTTTTTAGAATGGGCATGTGCCCATTCTAAACATTCTCATATAAGCAATACTGATTTTATGACATGGGAATGTGCTTTTCTCTACATTCTAATACAAGTAATATTTTTGTACAAATCGGGAGAACATGTGTCCATTCTAAAACACATTAAATAGAACAATAATAAATTCTACTATTTCAAATTCCCATTCTAAATAGGCATATGCACATTCTAAACATTATAATATAAGTAATTTTCTTGTTTTAAGAATAGGCATGTTCCCATTCTACACATTATCATACAAACAATAATAATTTTATGATAGTGGGCATGTGTAATTTCTCTACATTCTCATACAAGACTTGAGTGATTTGATTCCTATCTACCAAATCAGGTATTTTAGGATTCTTATATAATAATGGGCCTATGCATTTTTTCTACATTCTCATACAAGCAACATTGTTTTTGATTACTATCTACCAAAGCAGGTCCTTTAGGATTCATATATGAGAATGGGCATCTTCCCATTCCATACAAGACAATGTAAAAATGCTCAATCAATTTCATAACTTTATACAAGCCGTGAGAATGGGTTCCCATTCTAAAACACAATAAATAGGAATGACAATAAATTCTACTATTTAAAATGTCCATTCTAAACAAGCATATGCACATTCTAAACATTATGTTTCCATTAGGAATGAATTGTGTTTTTTTGGAGTAATGGGCATGTGCCCATTCTAAACATTCTCATACAAGCAATATTGATTTTATGACATAGTGGGCATGTGCATTTTCTCTACATTCTCATACAAGTAATATTGTTTTTGATTCCTATCTGCCCAAGCATGTCTTTTAGGATTCCTATATGAGAATGGGCATCTTCCCATTCAATACAAGACAATGTAAAAATTCTCAATCAATTTCATAACTTTATACAAGCCGTGAGAATGGGTGCCCATTCTAAACAAGCATATGCACATTCTAAACATTATAATATAAATAATTTGTTTTTTTAGAATGGGCATGTGCCCATTCTAAACATTCTCATACAAGCAATACTAATATTATGACAGTGCGCATGTGCATTTTATTTTATGCACATTCTACAAGTAATATGTTTTTTTTTTTAGAATGGGCATGTTCCCATTCTAAACATTCTCATAAAAGCAATACTAATTTTATGACAGTGGGCATGTGAATTTTCTCTACATTCTCATACAAACAATATTGTTTGTGATTCCTATCTGCACAAGCAAGTCTTTTAGGATTCATATATGAGAATTGGCATCTGCACATGTGATACAAGAAAATGCAAAATTCTCATTCAATTTCATAACTTTATACAAGTCATGAGAATGGATTCCCATTCTAAAACAAAATAAATAGGAACAAAAATAAATTATACTATTTAAAATATCATGGTTTCAACTTTCATTATTTATTATTGTAGGATAGTTTCAATTTTTTATAACTATATGTAGGATGTGAGACTAAGTGCCCATTCTTAAACATAGTAAATACGTAAAAATTACAATGTATTTAAATTTAGTTACTATAAAACATATATTTTTACAATTTAGGTATTATAAAACATATATTTTTCATTATTCACATAGCTATTTAAAAATTTAAATGGGTCCAATAAATTCAATAAAAGGAACAATAACTAGATCGTACCAAGCCAAGAACACAGATGCTAATCAAACACCACGATCAATAAGATGAAATCAATTCGCCAGAATAACTTTACACAAAACCTTTGCAAACAAATGAGCAGAAATATCATATATTATTATGGAACTCAATCAAATACAATGAGAATGGGCCTTGCTTATATAGGCAAGGAATAACAATCTAAGAACCAGTCAAGGTCGTAGATCAAGCCATAAATCATGGAAAGAACTAGTCATCAAAGAACTAGTCAAGTCCATAGATTTATGAGAGAACTAGACATCAAGGATCTAGTCAATACCATAGATCTAGGAAAGAACTAGTCAATACCATAGATCAAGGAAAGAACTATACCTAACAACTAGATAATATCTCCTAATATCTAAATAAATAAAAAGAAATATCCACACACATAAGTGGGTGAAAATAAATACAATAAAGGTAAATAATATACCTAGGCGAACATGAGCTAAGGTAAATACCTACTCTAACACCCCCTCAAGTGAAGCTAGGGGCCAAAATAGAAGTGGCATGTCCACAATATGAGTCCCGCAACTAGGCCTGATGAGGTACTCATGTATAATATATCCATGAAGAAATCTCGAACCAAAAGAAGGAAAGAATCCTGCTATAAGGAAAGAGAAAGAAGAAGAAGAAGGAAGATGTTCTCACAAAAACCCCTAAGAACAACTTCCGAAACCCCAAGCATTCCATGCAACTCAAGGTAGCGAGGTGATGCAAAAGGCTTCGTAAAGATGTCTGCAACCTGCTGCTGAGTCGGAAGGTACTCCAAGCAAAGAACTCCATCCTGAATGTGCTGCCGAATGAAGTGGATGTGTATCTCGATATGCTTGGTCCGCTGGTGCTCAACTGGGTTGCGAGAAATGTGAATTACACTTTGGTTGTCACACCAAAGTACAATTGGTGAATCCTGTGGGAATCCAAACTCTATCAATAACTAGTAAAGCCAAAGAATCTGCTGACTCACTATAACTGCTGCCCTGTACTCTGCCTCTGAAGATGAAAGTGCAATAGCCTGTTGCTTTTTACACACCCAAGCAACTGGAGAAGAACCAAGACAAAAAGATAGCCAGAAGTGGAACGCCTGTCATCAATAGAACCTACCCAATCTAAATCTGTATACCCAACCAACTGAGTAGAGCCCCTAGTGTAGTGTAGGCCAAAGTGGGAAGTGTCATGCAAATAGCACAAAATCCTTTTAGCAGCCAGTGACTACTATGAGGAGAATGTGCAAACCGAGATATAAGCCCTACTGCAAATGAAATATCAGGGTGAGTATGGGTCAAGTACATGAGACTCCCAACCAACTACCTATACAATGTAGGATCACAAAGTGGTGTGGTACATGTGGATGTAAGAGTAACCCCAAACTGAAAAGGAGATGGACTTGGCTTGCAATCAGCCATATCAAAGCGCCTAAGAAGATCATGGGTGTATTTTTGCTGACTCAAATGAATCCCTGAATCTGTCTGAGAAATATGCAAACCAAGAAAATAATGCAATAGCCCAAGATCTTTCATGTCAAACTATGTAGAAAGAGCCCTCTGAATAGTCTGAATGTGGGAAGAAGAGATGCCAGTAAGTAACAGATCATCAACATACAAGACAAGTATCACAATATCCTCACCGACATGTTGGAGATACACTATATGATCAGAGTGGAAATGAACAAAACTAGTAGATAGAAGAAAATAATCCATCTTCTCATACCAAGCCCGAGGGGCTTGTTTGAGACCGTAGAGAGACCTTCGGAGCCGACAAACAAGAGAAGAATCCTGAACAAATCTAGTTGGCTGCTCCATATATATTTCCTCTTTTAGATCTCCATGTAAGAAGGCACTCTTCACATCCATCTGGTATACGGGCCACCCCTGTGATGCAGCAATAGCAAGTACAAGGTGTACAGAATCCATCTTGGCAACGGGTGCAAAAGTCTCAGAGTAATCAATACCTTCGACTTGTGAAAAACCCTTTGCAACAAGACGAGCCTTATACTTGTCAATGGACCCATCAGCTGCGTATTTGGTTCGGTATACCCACTTACACCTAACCATCTTTCTTCCTTTAGGAAGAGATACCAAATCCCAAGTATGATTCTTCATCAAAGAAGAATACTCAACTATCATCGCATCATCCCACTCTTGTATCCCATGAGCCTTTGAAAAGACTGTGGATCCTCAGAAACTACCTGACATAAAAGTATAGAACCTCTAGAATGTGCATGATGATGCCTAGTGGGTGGAAGATCCTCTATGAAAGGTGCTACCTCGTAAACCGTAGTACAAGCTTAGGCATAGTGACAACATCGGTGGGTATAGGATCCTCAACGACATCTATAACCTCCTCATCAATCTCCTCAAAGAAAATATCCTCAAGATGAGATGAATAAGAAGAAGAAATGGAAGAAGATAAAGAATCATGAGGAGTGAAATGCTCATCAAACCGAACACGTGTTCGAAAAATAACATCATGTGTATCGGGATCTAATAGACGATAAACTCACATGTCCTCACAATACCCTACAAATATCAAGGTTTTACTCTTCTTATCCAAATATTTCCTTTTCTTATTTGGCACAAAGGCCCAAGCATGGCTCCCAAAGACTCAAAAAATGAGACATTTGGCTTAGTGTTAGAAAAAGCTTCCTTTGGAATCAAATGCTCAAGTGCTCTGTGTGGTGTGTGATTCTGAATATAGTTAGCACAATTAATTGCTTCTGCCCAATAGATAGGAGGTATATCTCTAGAATGCATCATACAATTAGCCATTTCCTTCAAATTTCTATTCTTCCTTTCTGCTAAGCCATTTTGTTGTGGAGTATGAGAAACAAAATGTTGGTGAATAATGCCTTGAAAACTCATCGCTGAAGTACTCCCCCATTATCACTACAAAGGATTTTTATGCAACTAGAAGATTGTTTCTCGACCAAAGCCTGAAGACTTTGAAGTGTGAAAAACATCACTTTTGTACTTGAGAAAATAAACCCAAGTACGCCTCAAGAAATTATCAATAAATGTAAGTGCATACTTAGCTCCATTGAAAGATGGGGTAGGAAAAACCATCAAGTCACTATGCACAAGCTCAAGTGGTGAAGAAGCTCTCTTAGAAAATTCTTAGGAAAAGGATCTTGGTGTTGTTTCCCTAATGCACAACCATGACAAACTCCCTCAAGACAAGAAACTCTAGGAAGACCATCTACCATACCATGAGTGCTCAACTCCTTCAAATATCTGTAATTGAGATGTCCAAATCTTTCATGCCAAAGCTTACTTTCTGAATCTGAATGAGAAACCAATCCTGTCCCTATAGAAGAAGTGTCATCAAAACCTTCAAAGTGATATAGTATTGAACTATGATCAACAATACCCTGAGCAACAAGTGAAAAAGGCTCCAACAAAGTTCTTACTTCTGCCCCATGTGGTGTAAAAGTCACTGTTTTCCCTTGACCAGAATGACAAATTTGATATATAGAAAGTAAATTTGTAGTGATGTTAGGAACATATAGTGCATCTTGGATATTTCCACCATCAAGTTTTATATCACCTTTTCCCTCAATAGAAAGAAAGGAAGAATCTCCAACCTCAATTTTGGAAGTAGAACTCAAACCTAGAGAAACAAAAGACTCTTTGAAAGAAGTCATGTGATGAGAAGCACCAGAATCTATAACCCATTTTCTGCAAGTGGTGACTGAGATCTTCCAACAACATTAAGTGCTTTTCCATGCTGATTAGAAGGAGGTGGAGTGGAGATAGAAATTTTATGTTTCTTGATTGCATCCTCTAAGACTTGCATTCACTTATAACACCTATTTTCTTCATGATTACTACCCCCACAAAAAGAGCATGAACGGCTAGACTTATTCTTGGATTTAGAAGACTCCTTGGGTTTTGAGTTGTTTTCTTTGGGTTTAGGAGCATTTTGAGATGGAGAAGGTGTGGATTTGGTTTTACTGTTTAGTTTTCCCTTGCCCTTAGGATTAGATGCAACTAATGCCTTTTGAGAGGTGGAAGACTCAATGTGAGATAATTTGGATTCTTCCTAGTAAGTCTTTCACAAAATATTTCTAAATTAGGCATTTTGAAGGTGTCACCTAAGGCGTCCATGCTAGAGAAAAAGGTAAAAGCAAAAATTTGGAATAGTCCTCTCAACTTGGATAGAATCAAGTAAACACACTCTTCATCTTTCTTATCTCTTCCACTCCCCTTCAACTGTGTCAACAAATGCTTGAACTTGGTAAGATAGTCTATAATTGTTGGAAAATCTTCAGGATTAAGAGAGGTGATCTCAATTTCAAGTTGCATAGCTCTCATATGATTCACATTACCAAATAAATCCTCTAATTTCTCCCATATTTTGAAAGGAGAGTCACACTTTTCCAAATGAAATAAAAGACTGTCACTTACATAAGTTCCTATCAAACCCATACACTTATCAAATTTTCACTGGTACTGAAATTTCTCATATTCTCTATTGAACACTAATTGTTCTTTAGAAGTTAAAGCCCATAATCCTTTCTCGCTTAATTATTGTTTCCATTCTTGGTTTTGAAGTGTGGTAATTATGTGTTGTTAATGGCTCAACATGAGTTAATGTAAAAGTAGATGCCATCTTAAAAAAAAAAATCACCAAAAGAAATGGAAGATCCAAGTAATACAACAAGACCCCCAAGCAATGCAACAAGAGCCCCCTAGATTTTGGCACTTTATAATGAGTGCGTGTTACAATATGACACTTTTTTAATTATAGTGCGATTCTCAAAATAAATATTTCCAATGGAAAGAGCATAAAAAACTACGCACTTTTGTAAAAAATGACACTCAAAACCGAGTTACCGATCAAAAGATACAAGGTTTTCAATATTATGCTCTACTATTTATTTTAGTTTCCACTAAAATAGAATAAAATTCTCTTGCCTTCACTACACAAATAAAATGAAAGGGGGTTGGAGTTAAGCACCTACTAGTAGGAATCACAAGCTTTAAGCTCTCATATGACCATACCATAGTAGGAATCACAGTCGATCTTAGGGATTTTCCACCTTCCGGATCTAATGGAAGCCTCTATTTTGCATAAAAATACACATAGCAACAAAATACGAACAAATCCTGAAATATATGAATATATAAAAAAAAATTTACAAAATAAAACTTACAGACGAATGTCAATAGCAATCTCCTGCTCTGATACCATAAAAGGAACAATAACCAAATCATACCAAGCTAAGAACACAGATGCTAATCAAACACCACAATCAATAAGATGAAATCAATTCACCAGAATAACTTTACACAAAACCTTTGCAAACAAATGAGCAGCAATATCATATATTATTATAGAACTCAATGAAATACAATGAGAATGGGCCTTGCTTATATAGGCAAGGAATAACAATCTAAGAACCAGTCAAGGTCATAGATCAAGCCATAAATCATGGAAAGAACTAGTCATCAAAGAACTAGTCAAGTCCATAGATTTATGAGAGAACTAGACATCAAGGATCTAGTCAATACCATAGATCAAGGAAAGAACTATACCTAACAACTAGATAATATCTCCTAATATCTAAATAAATAAAAAGAAATATCCACACACATAAGTGGGTGAGGATAAATACAATAAAGGTAAATAATATACCTAGGTGAACATGAGCTAAGGTAAATACCTACTCTAACATTCAAATATCTAAGAATATTAAAGCATATTACAAGATATTAAGACATTAATAGGTGGTGATTTTTTAATGTATTATATATTCAAATTTTGAATGTATGTACAAAAATAGCACTATGTATTTTTCATTATTCTAATACCTTTTCAAAACATTTAAATGTTTCTAAACATTGGGATAATATGACATTAAAGCATTAAAGAAATTTAAGCATTAAAGGTTAGTGATTTATAATGGTCGGATAGATTCAAATTTCGAGACTTATAATATTAGGATACTAAAAGAATTTAATCATTAAAGGGTGGTGATTTATTATGGGAGGTTAAATTCAAATTTCAAAGTTTTGGCATCATTTGTTAGAGGGAATTTTTCTCGATCGATTTCTATATATAAATAGGGATTTTGAATGGTTAGGGTTTTTGATTTTTCTCTCTTAAGGATAAGTTTTATTTTTCTGTTACATAATTCTTTTCTCATTCAAAGATTTATTATGAAAAATAAGAATTTATGCGAAGGATTGGGTGTGATTGGAAACAAAGATTATTGAAAAATAAAGTTATGCAGTAAGCGGTAATAAAAAAAGTTTATAAAAAGCTAATTATGGTATTGATTTTATCAAATCATTTTTTGTTTATGTGAAAGGATTTGGCCTGATTGGATACAAAGATTATTGAAAAAGAAACTTGTTGTAAAGGTTAATAAAAAAGAAAGAAATAGACTGGTGGTACTTAATCTATCTAATCATTTTTTGGCACCATAAAAAGGTACGCATTTAAGCGAAATAATTTTGATTTGTATATTCGGTAGTTGTTACATTTACGAATGTAAAGAAATTGATTTATCTATTTGTTTATTGTTACGTCTATGAATGTAAACAAATCGATACATTTTTTAAGCATAAAAATAAATGAGATATATGGAAAACATGGTTCAAATAGTCTATTGGGAACTAGAATATCTATGCTTATACATTTTTTAGGCTTTAGAAGTAAAGAAGGAAAAAATGAGATATAAAACCTAGAATAGCCTCCTCTTCCATTGTTGTTTTCCCTTCAAGAAATATTAAAAAGTCTCCCTTGAAAAATCACTATATCTAAGTTACAATTTCTTCTATTTTCCGCAAAATTTTTGTATCTTTGTATCTCTCATGCTATCGAAAGCTATATATGTTTCACCTGATTCTTAAATATTTCTTTGAAATATTGACAAAACAGATAGGGTAACGTAGGAGGAATAACCGTTAAAATGTTGGTTGATGGGTTGTTACATGCGTATGACTTCTGAATCCATAACTAATCATGAGATCTTCCTTTTTGGCTAGGAGGAACTACCTATAATGGAAAAAAAGACCACCAAAAAGAACTAAACAATATGTGCTATGAATTGCCTAGCGTGTGCTAGATCGGTGAAGTGTGAAACTTCCTAGATGTCTGTCAGTCCACTTTTTAAAACAATTTAACATGGGTAATAAAGTAAATCCTATTGTAATTTGAAATGATTTAGGTATCTCACTTAAAACACAATAAGAAAGATCTGATCTAATAGGCTAGGTTAGAATAGCATCCAAAGGTCAAATAACTGATTTTGAATCTCTACAGGTCTGACAGAGGAAATAGGTAGGTCACAGGTGAATAAGGGTGATATGGAATTAGGTGGATAGGTCACTATTGTAGGTTGTATGGGTAAATATAGAGACCTATGTTGATTAGGAGTGACCGACGACAGTTGGGTGTAACCGATTCCAGATTACTATGGAAAACTAGGAATGCCACCGAATGAGTTTTGGGTCACCTTTTTTATTACACAAAGAATTTTGGCTGGTCGAATGAGGTATTTGGTAGTTTGGGTGGGATTTGGTGAGGTTTTAATAGGTATATGGAGGGGTGAGTATTGAAGGAGGTCAATGGGTGGTTAGGTAAACAAAGGGTGATAATATAATGATGAAATGAAATGAACCAGAGAAGTATAACATTTTACTTACTCAGATTCTGGTCTTGGATGCCTGTGAGTGATGAATGGAGGTGTTGGTGAGAGGTTGAAGACTGTTGAGGATCACCAAACGCTGGAAATCTTCTGCATGGGCTGCATGTGCATTCCTTTTACTTGATTGACTCAAACTAGTGTTGGAGTTAGTGTTGGATGGCTATACAAGAGAAAAATGCTTGATCTCCTCCTCTGCATGTGTGTTCTCTCCGAAATGTGCCAATGATCACCAACATTTTTCCAACCTCTTTGCCAACATTACAAATAAGGTTGTTTTAGGGGTTTAAAGGTGACTGACAATGGTTCCAGCTTAACAAGTGATGGTTAAGGGTAACCGACATCAATCAAGGTGGGATTTCCTAGGTTTACTAAACTAGGAGAGATCTTCGTGATTTTTTGGATCTCATGTCATTAACCCATGGATGAAACTGGAAGCTTTTTGTAAGCATGTAGGAATGTGGTTAGATGGAATGTAGGCATTGATTTTTAGGGTTTGGGTAAGTCTTAGTTAGTTATGGAAACTTACTAAGAATAGGTATTGGGGTGATTTGGCTTGATGAGGTGTTTTGGTAAGTTGTATGTGTGGATATTATCCAAATTAAGATATTTAAATAATAAATATGGTGATGATAATGAATTAATTTAATTAGATTAATTAAATTAATATTAGTGGGGTGAAGGGGGCCATGGCTAGGTGAATGTGGTGAAGGGTGTTATTTGTCGAGGGACCAAAGCGGAGTGTGAGCTAATTTTAGTGTCTACATTTTACCCCTTTTGTTGTGTAGATTGTATTTGTAAGTGATACTCATAAAAATAAAATGTGGTTGCCCCATGTGTGGGTATAGGTGATCCTCCTCAAACTAGGAACCGATGAAGCGAAGGAAGAATCGGTGAGTGGTTTGATAAAAGCTAAATGTGAGGAAAAGGAAGGGGGAGAAGGAGTAAGGTCTACTCGGGTAATATTGGTAATGGGTCAGGGTCAAAGGTAGCAATATTCGAATACACGCACACGTATAAAATGCAGCACGCTAGTGGGTTAAAGAGCATTCAAACACTACATTGTCTAAGGTCGATAGGTTTATCCAAACAAGGTTGAAGTGATTATGGTATCCAATTTATAGGATATGGTTAGGAAACACAATGTAGGTTAGGTGCAGGAACATTTAGGGATGTTCTAGTACACCAAAGGTAGGGTCAAGATAAATGGTCATGGCAATAGGATAGGTAAGGTCGTTAGGTCAATCAATATAGGGAAAGCAGTGAGGCAAGGTATAGCGAACACATGAGGTCAAAGGTTAGTAGCAAGAAAGGTCTAGGTCTAAAGATCTAGGTCATGGCATGGGTAGGGCCGAGGTATGGGTAAAATAAGGAGTCCTCAAAGGAGGAAAAGGGTAGGCATGCAATGAGGAGGTCCAGAGGGTGCATGGTGAATGGTCAGGGTAAAGGTTAGGTGGGGTAAGAGGGTAAAACTTAGGGCAATGTGCAGGTGAAGGTGACCAATGCTTGGTCAAGGGTAACTAGCGTTGGTGTAGGTCGGTCGACCACACGTAAGGTAGGGCATGCGACCAATGCCAGTGAAGGGTAAATCAACATCGGTTAGGTCAGGTTTGTTATAAAAAAAAATCCACATTTTTTGTTATTCATTTGTCTTTTAGCTAATTGAGAAAATGACAAAAGAGAGAGAAAAGAGAGAAAAGTGTTCGGATGGAATGGAGCATTGAGTTGGCGGTGTGAACGACGGTGATTGGTTGGTGAGAAGTGGGTCCATAGGATCAGTGTGAGGGATTTGATTGGGTAGAGGTTGCGGGTAGTGATTTGGTGATGGTGGAGGCTAGAGAGGGATCGGGCGGGCCTTTGGTGCAGTGGCAGACATGCCACTGAGACGTTGGCAAGTGTATGAGGTAAGCATCTAACTTTTTTTGTAGTTTATTAGATAGGTTAGATGATTGGTAGATTGTTGTTGGTTTGTTTTTTTGTTTTTGGGGGTGGGGAAAAGATTAAATTTGGAATGAGGGGAAAAGTGGGTAAAAATAGGAATGGGGAGGGTAATAAATGGGAGAGCAGGCATGGGTCGAGGTGCAAGGGTAGTTTAGGTCATTTGAGGTGGGTAAAAGGGGAAAGGGGGAGGTTGTTTGAGAAAAGGGGTTTTGGGGATTACGGCTTTTACCACGCAGTGGATCGGCACGGTCAAGTTTGGCTAGTGTCGGTAAGGTTGAACCGGTATTGGTCACCAAACAGTGACCGATGTCGGTTAAGGTGTTACCGGGGTCGGTTAAAGGGAACCAACACTGGTCGGTCTTTGGGGAACAAGGGTCAAAAAGTGATGTGGGCTAGGTGGTTGAGATGGGTAGGGTGAAAAATAAGTTGTTGGGAAATGATAGGGGGAAATGGTTGTGAAAATTTAGATTAACATGTTATTTGTATTGGATGCAGGGGAGTGATCAGTTATGTATGTGGGATAGGGTTCTGCCTCTAATGGTGATAGTACGCGGTGCAGCGACCTTGGAGGAGCTGTAGCATGTGGAGGTGGTGGGCTTAAGTGGGGTTTGTCGCTATTGGCATGTAGTCTGACAGCCCAGTTTGATGGTCGCGCTCATTGATAGATGGGATTCTATGACTAACATGTTCCACTTACCGACGGGTGAGATGATTGTCACCCTGGAGGACATGTTCTGGATTCTATGGTTACCCATATTGGGTACACAGGTCTATTCTATCTCCTTTAACACCTCAGAGGATTTGATGCTGACTATTTTTGGAGAGGGGATGGCTGAGCTAACATTCCATAGTGCCAACATTCGATATGGAGAGATGTACTTATCCCATTTAGAGGAGATGAGGCTACTGGTTCTTTTGATGGAGGCAGTGTGCTACTTTGCACTACCAAATGTAGAGGGTGGACATTTTCCCGATCACTGATGGGGGTACTCCATGACATGATGGTAGATGAGACCCACTTTGCCTTGGCACCAACATTCTTGGTGCAACTATACAAGGAGTTGTGGGCATATGGGCGGCTGCGTAGGTTTAACCTGTGTTGTACATTTTTACTGCACTGCTGGGCATATGAGCACATAGTTTGTGTGTGGCCTATAGGGATGCCCGAGTAGATGCATTCCCACTAATATTTGTGTGGGTGGGGTATAGGATATGGGTGTTGGCTATTGGAGAGCAGAGATCTGAGAGGCCCACACATGATGTGGCCTATTTTTGGCAGTTACTAGAGGGGTTATTCGGAGTGGGCATTATCTGGAGGCCGTATGTGGGATTCCCCTCATATAGGCATATACACAAGGAGCTAGCTAAGCTCTAGCTGGTGAGATTGATACAGGTCACCGTGTTGGGGAGCACGAGATGATCCCGGTGGACAAATTCCAACAGCAGTTTGGGCTATTACAGGACGTACCTCCACCCTTCCCATAGTACTAGAGAGATAACGTGGAGAGGCCCTTACCTCTACCACAGCCTATAGTGCCCACAAGGTAGGAGGAGCAGGTAGTGGACCGGTGGATAGATGACGTCGGGTGCACAGACAGGTATAGATAGTGGTGGGCGGCTCATTTACGAGCCATACCACCTAGACCAGGGCAGCTAGATCTAGCCACCATCACGGTGTAGAGAGACACCCTACAGGGGCAAGTGGCTACTCTGATTACCTAGTTGGACATACCTGTAGACACGAGATGTAGAGCTCGAGGGAGAGGTAGTAGAGCTACATGTACATGTGGCTAGTCTACAAGCCCAAATGGCAGTGAAGGAGATGGAGATGGAGAGGAGGGTGATGGTCAGGTGGTGGCCTTACAAGCTTAGGTGGCAGGTTTATAAGGCCATTTGGCCATATCCCAGCCACAGATTGGGGTCTTACAGGCCCAGATATAGGCACAAGGATAGGGGCACGACCACATGCACCACCATCATAGGAACCAGGACCGCATCCCATTCACGAGTAAGAGCAGGCAGTACAGGGGGCTGAGACCTATGTGACCAAAATAGACCATGCCTATATCTAGGTTACGGGATGCCCTAGGTAAGGCTAGATACTACCAGGACTAGCTGATGGTGACCGGGATAGACTTCATATCTTATGCCAAGTACAGGGAACAACAGGAATCCAAAGTGAGAGGAAAAGATCCTACACTTACACCGTGAAGAGCACAGGAGCCAATGACCTCTAAGGCTAGATCAGGGAGAGGCCACCAGCTTATGGAGACCAGCTCCAGGTGAGGTACCAACAAGGACCCGTGAGCTAGAGGGTACAAGTGATATAGAGATGGAGGACATCCATCAAGATACCTGATATGTGGTGCCTAGTTTTTGATGTATGATAGTCATTTTTGTGATATATATTAGCCTTGTGTCTTTGAGAGATAGTTGTATTTTTGATCACATACCGGCCTATGTGCCGAAGATAGTGAGGATGTATGAGAGATTTTTGTATATTTCGAGCATATACTGGCCTATGTGCCGAAGAGATTTTGTATTATTTCATTATTTTATTATATATATGAGACCGACCTATGTGTCGATGACATTTTTATTACGTATATGCCTGCGTGCCGATGATTTTGAGAGGATGGACATGATGAGACAACCATGTATATTGTATTGAGATACAAATTTATTTATACGATGAGATACATGATATTTCTTGATTTGTTGATGTGGTGATGAGATGTTTGATTTGTTGGTGCATTAATGAGATTTTGATTTGTTGTTTTGATATGGATGGAAATTAGGTGAGTTAGGCATGATGGAGTCAGGTCATTTTATGCATGGATCGAGTCAGGTTATAGGCATGGATCGAGTCAAGTTTTAGGCATGGATCAAGTCAGGTCATAGGCATGGTTGAGTCAAGTTTTAGGCATGAATGAGTTGAGTTCAAAGTAGGTGAAGTTGTGAGTTTTTATTTTGTGAAATGAATGATAATATGGGTCATGTGTAAGATGTTGTATATTACATGTATGTTGATGTTAGAGAAATGGTAGTCATAGTAAATGCATGTTGTGCTGATGATAAATATGTTAAGCAACTTGTTGTTTGTTTGGTTTAATTTCCAATTTGGGATATAAAAGGAAACTAAGTGTGGTAGGATGTAATGTTAGGAAGAGGAATGATGAATTGTTTAGGGTAAAGAGTGGTCGAGCTATCCTCGAGGGGCACCATGCCCATGGAGTACCGCCTACATAGTCCCGGTGAAAAGGGACATCATGTGATGTAGTTCTCCCATAAGCTAGGGAAGAATATGAGAGGGTGTGAAAATGAGGTGGTAGGTTTTAGGTATGGTGTGGGTTTAGGTTTTTAGGTGTGGGTTAGTTAGAGGTAAAGTGATATAGGTGATATTGATTGTGTTAAAATAAGAAAGGTTACCCCAAAAGTAAGTATCAAGGACCCAAGTCTGTATAAGGTAATAAAAACATAAAAAAGGATGGCTAAAAGATAAGAGGGGGTGATAAATCCATCGATTGGTGAGGATCATACCGAGTAGATCACACCTTGAAATAGGTGATGAACGGAAGACCCTAAATACATTGCATGATTGATTTTCTATGGTGAAAAGTAGTCACATGATCACCAAATGTCATAGTTTCCAAGAATTCCCTTGAGGCAATGAGAAATGGGAGTCGACATGGTTTAAAGGGTGAAACCTGGGTAATTTTGTATGGTATGAGGTAGCATGCTATTTGGGTAAGAGATCCGAGGTCACAATGGGCAAGTCCATGACTAAAAAAATTTCTATGTTGACTTGTATTTGAGATAGACTGATCGATGCGGGAAGTCTATATAGGATGAGGAATTTAACTCCTTGAGGTCTTCGTAAAGCTGATTGTTGTGGGAAGCTTTGGTTGCTCTCTTTTTTTATAAAGAGCTTTACATATCTTTCCTTCGAGGGAGCAATCTATTTATAGCAATGATTGTCTAGAGATAGATGTCCTTTTAAGGGAATCGTCATTTTATTAGAAGTCTGACTCAAGGAGTTGTGCCCCATGTGAGGGATTTGAAGTCATGGACAAGAAAATGGTGGAGAATAGGACTCTTGTGCAAAAGGCAGGTAAAACGACCATGGGATCTCATCTAAAGGTAGACAAAATTTCTCCATGAGAATCATGCTATGTGTAGCATCGTGGTACACATTTTCAAGAGAAAGTAACAAGTGACGGGTACTCACATGATTTTTTTAATCATTGGTGAGGTGTATGAAGTGGATAATGCTCAAGGGATGAGAATGGAAAGAGACAAAAGGTGAGGTAGGAATACAAGTCAACAATATAATGGTCGAAGATGCAAGGCATTAAATGGCTTAGGTTCAAGTTTACCATCGAGTGAAGATAAACAATAAGCACCGATCGTAAGTATGGGTCACGATGTATGGTCCAAGCCAATTAGGAGAAAATTTTTCCCGTTTACTTTTTTCTTCTTTGGTTACATGTTGATTTTCTTTCAAGACAAGGTCACCGGCTTTAGAAGGTTTGTTTATGGACAAGTTTGCCATAGGCACGTTTGGTACTTTTTGGTAAATTTGAAGGTGGTCAAGAGCATTAAGAGAAAATTCATCTAATAACTCTAGTTGTGCTAAATGGTCCTAATGAAAGCCATCATCATTGAGAATGTTGTCGAGAGAAATGCAGAGTGAGGGAATCTAGACTTCAAGAGGTAGAACCGCCTCGGTACCATAGACCAGAGAAAATGGTGTGGTGGCAGTGGAAGTGTGAATACTAGTGTGGTATGCCCACAGGGAAAAAGGAATGTGCGTATGCCAATCCTTCCCAATATCATTAACCACTTTCATAAGAATTTTATTTAAGGTTTTGTTAGTGGATTTGGCTTGGCTGTTAGTTTTGGGTAATAAGGTGATGAGAAACGAAATTTGAATGTCAAGGCATCGCAAATTTTTGTAGGGTTTTGTTTTGAATTGTTTTCCATTGTTAATAATGAGGTGATGAGGAACACCAAAGTGAAAAATGATGTGATGATTGATGAACTCACATATTTTCTCAGCTTTCGTGGAGATGAGTGGTATGGCTTCCACCCATTTTGTATAGTATTCGATAGCAGTAATGATCCATTGATGGTCTAGGACGAATGGGGATTGATTTCTACGATAAGATCCAAACCCCATTGAGAGAATGGCCAAAGGTCACGAGTAACCTGTAAGGCATGACTGGGTGTATGATGAAGATTGGAATGTTGTTGGCATTTTACACAACATTTGACGTAGTCATAACAATCATAGTTAAGGATCGACAAGTAATAGCCTAGGTAAATGATATGTTTAGCAATAAAGCAAGGCCACCGAAGTGACATCCACATATGTCATCATGAACCTCCTTAATGGTATAAGGAATTTTAGAACTTTTGAGGCATCGTAAGAGAATACCATAAAAACTATGCTTATAGAGGAGGCCCCGCATGGTGACATAATGAGATACTTTTTAAGGAAGGCATGTTGTCCATTACGAGTGAGATCAGGAGGTAAGATGGAGAGAGAAAGATAGTTGGAGTATTGTTTGTACCAAAGGTCACTCAGGTCAAGGGGGTACTTCCAATGGAGTAAACATCGTGAGGTAGATAAGAAGGTAATTGGAGTCATTATATGGTGACAAAGATTTTAGAATCGGCAGGTGAAGCAGGTATTTGGGAAGCCAAGCAGGCCATGGTATCTACAAATTTTTTAGTTGAACGTGGGATGGTTTGAAGGGTGTAAGGGTCAACGGTGGCCAAAATTATGTCTACATGATGTTTATACTTTTGAAGTATCTCGTTACAACATTGGTATATACCATTGACCTGGTTTATGACCAATTGAGAATCACCAAATATGTTGATTGATTTCACATCTAGGGCATAGGTGGCTTGGATACCTAATACGAGTGCTTTGTATTCAACAATGTTGTTTGTACAATTGAAATATAATTTAAAATACAAAGGCATGGGTTCACCATCAAGTGAAATGAGGATGACACCAGCCCCCCCCCTATGACCGACACTTTGAACCATCGAATAAAAGTTTCATTTGGTAAGGGGATTCATCCAAGGAAAGAGCTACAATTGACTCATCTGGAAATTCAAAATTGGAAGGTTGATCCTCGGAAATAGGTTGATTTTGATAAGGTTTGGTGTACATGAAGTGTAAGGGGTCAGTGTTGGTCACAACATAGGTTTTGCATGTAACAAAAAATAAGGCTAAGAATTTTTTTGGGGTAGGTGTATCAAAATTCATAGTTCAAAAGAGTCTAACTTATGTAATAAACCACCTACTCCTTGTGTTGTTCATCATGATGAGTGAGCATGACTCCCAAGGAATGATCGGTAGCTCATATATAAAGGTATAAAGGTTGATCATATTTAGGTGGAATGAGTACGGGTGGTTGGATAAGGTATTGTTTTAGGGCCTCAAAATATTTGTGGTAGTCATCATCCCATTTAAAGGACACATCCTTCTTGAGTAGATGGTGAAATGGTTGGAACCGATCCGATAATTGTAAAATGAAACAAAGAATAGATTGCAACTTACCTTATAGGATATGGAGTTTTCAAAGGTTAATGGGTGGAGGAATTTCGAGAATAGCCTTGACTTTAGCAGGGTCAACTTCTATACGACATAGGGAAACAATAAATCCCAAGAGTTTTCCAGAGAGGACTGCGAAGACGCACTTCTTAGGTTGAAGGTGAACACAATATTTAATGAGATGGTCAAAGATGGTTTTGAGGACGACAAGGTGCTTGGAGCAGCACTTATATTTGGCCAAGATATCTTCCACGTAATCTTCTAGTATGCGATGCATGATGTCATGGAAGATGTAAGTCGAGCCCGCTAATATTTGGCACCAGCATTTTTAAGGCTGAAAGTCATGACTTGATAGAAGAAGGTCCCCAAGGGGTGATGAATGAGGTTTTTATTGATCCTCTAGGGAAATAAATATCTGGTTATAACCCAAGAAGTCATCCATGAGTGATAGCATCTCTGGCCAAGTGGTAAGGTCAACCAAATTGGTCAATACCGTAAGGGAAAGTCATCTTTCGGACATGCTAGGTTGAGGTCACGGAAGTCCATGCAAATGTAGATTCCCCTTATTACCTTACTGACATGGATAATTTTAGAAATCCAATGAGGATAATCAATGGGTAAGATGAAGGAAACGTAAAGAAGGTGCTGAAGTTCTTCTTTGACGAGAAGGGCAATGCAAGGGTGCATTTTCCTTAGCTTTTGTTTGATGGGTTTAGCATCGGGAACAATGACAATATTATAGACCACTATGGTGGGGTCAATATTGGGCATGTTTGCATAAGACCAAGTGAAAGTGTGGTTATGATGTCTGAGAAAAGAAGTGATGGATTCTTGTTCAATGCGGCATCTAAAGATTAACCAATATTCAGGATGTGCAAGTTGTCCTGAGTATGAATGTTAATCTCGATAGTCGATTCATTTAACATGTTTTGCATCTCAAAAGGTAACATTTGATGAATATATGAGTCTTATGAACCAAGGTAGGTGAGTATGGATTCATCATCCTAACATTGAACGACATTAATTGAAGGTGTATCATCATCGATCATTTCAGGATACAGGAAGGGAAGAGAGGAAGGAGCCTTGCCATCGTATTGATAAGTAAAAGGCCCCAAGGAAATGGTGTTTATGAAAAAAAATTTAGGAGGGATGGATTCAAGATCCATTGACTCCATTGGAGAAGGTGGAGTAGGTGAAGAAGGTGGAGAAGGGCTGATGTCCTTGATGAGTTCAATGTGGGCCTATTTGGTAGGTGGTTCAGGAAAGCCGATACCACTACGGTCATTATGTTTGCAGGTGGTACATGGAATGATAGTATGGCAACCTTTCTCATAAAATCCAAAATTTACACCCTTCCATGCACATCGCATGCAAGAAGGTGTGGGAAAAACAAATATTGGTGAGAGACTGGAAGTCAACGGAAAATGGGTGGGTTTGTGATGGTGGTTTGGGTGTGTAAGTGGTAGTATCAAGTCCCCCATAGGTAAGACTAGTACAAAGGTGAGGAGGACCATATATGAGACGTTCTCCTATATGATGATCATAACATGGGTATTGGTGAAGGCTTCCGTACTCCTCTGGAGTAAGGAATGTGTTGACACTATATAGGTAGTATTCCCCTAGAGTAAGGCATTGAAAAATACCTTCCAAGGGATTGCTGGCTGGTATGTAGGTAGCTGGGATAGAAGATGTGTCGGAGGTCGACGTGGAGGTGGGGTTAATAGCTTGGGAGGCTAATGGGTCAGCTATGGAGGTTACGGGCGGTGGTAGGAATGGAGAAGGTATGTGTGGTTGAGGTAGCAACTGTATTGGTAAGTAGAGGTTTAGGTGAAGTAGTTGTGGTCGCGAAGGTAGATGCTTTAACGGGTATGAGCACATCATTGGGTAGGTAAAGCATGTTGCATATTTTGAAAGGTAATGGATCATTTGGGATAATATAGGTGTGCCCTTCATGCTAAAACTTTACAAAATTGGTGTAAAGTGGAAGGAACACAACCCATGACATGAATCCAAGGTTTTCTAAGAAAAACTTTATATTGGAATTCCCCTTCCAAGATGTAGAATAGTTCGGAATCAAGCGGGGCCCACGTGAATGTGGAAGATGACAAAGCGCCTAGTGTAGAGGTGATAGCGTCATTGAATGAATGCAACATGACATGATGTTTATGCATGTAATTGTCAGGTATACATATTTGAGAGAATGCATGGGATGAAATGATGTTAATGCTAGCGCCCCATCAATCTTCACACGGCATACCTATATGTCATCGATGTGGACGAGAGATGAAGAGGGTTGGGTCCGGATCATTGGTTTGGTGTGGTGCGATCTCTTCCTCCGAGAAGCTAAGGAGTCTACTTGGAGAGTAGGATGGGGTGAAGATGAAGGTGGTAATTTGGTAAGAGAGGCTACATGATGGGGTGTGATAATAGAGGCTATGGGTGTAGGGTCATTGCGTAAAACCTCAATAGATTGAAGAACCTCCATGAGAGCTTAACAATGGCATTCGAGGTTTGGATGAGATCATATAAGGACATTTTGAGGGGGATTGGTGTAGTTGTTTGAGCATGGTGCGATGTGTAACCCCATTGGAAATAGGATATGTGGGGGCTGCGAGATAGTGATTTTAGGTATGGGTACGAGATGATATGTTGGGTACGGGATTAGTTGGTGGGTCAATTTCCTTTTCTTCATCCTTATCCTTTTGAACATGTGTATCATGTTGATTTGAGAGGAGGCATGAAATGGATAAGGTGTAGGATGAGTGGTATAATTACATGATAGGAAAAAACCTAATAGAGGAGAAAATCCTTGTGAAGTGAGTGAGTGCAACGACATTTAGGTCATGGCAAGGAAAGTTATCTGATGCAAACCATGTTAATTTCAAATTTGGGGGTGGCTCTCAGGAGAGCTGTGAGGGTGGAGGTCATGGTTGTGAGGAATGGTCCTTACAGGATGGGGAGGAGGTCGAGTCATGATTTTGGGTCTTTGGTGTGGTCTTGGGCATTGGTCGTGTCTATTTGGGTAGGGGTATGGTTGTTTTGACTACCTTGTTGTGGGGTAGCAGAGTTTTGTCTTTGGGTTGCACCTTCTTGGGTAAAGGTGATATGGGTGTATGAGGTCTAGAAGGAAAGGTAGATGGGGGAAGAGGATGAGTTACCCACAGGGGATAACGAAGGTGCTATGAAGGTAGAGGATGTGGGTCATGTAGGAGGTGTAAGGGATAGAGATTGAAGTGTAGTGGGTAGTGAAGGAATTGTTGAAGGTATTGGAGGTATGGGTGGTAAAGATGCTATGGGTGTGGGTGTAAGTCATGTTGGGAGCCTGGGTATGTTAGAGGTTTATGAGGAAGGAATGGGCTATTGTGTTTTTGATTTATTGATGGGTGGAGGTTTCTTAACTGTGTTGGGAGGTTGAGATCCTAAGATGGATGGAAAGGGTGAAGGTGTGACTGGCGAGTTGGAGTATGAGTTCTATGGGCTTGGTTATTTGGTTCAGGTGCCGGAGTAGGTGTGGTGTTGACTTTGGAGGATGTATCTAAATCCAGTTTGATAGGTGGATGAGTAAGGCTGGTGGTTAGGGTGACCCCTAAGGTGGTAATAGGTTTAGTCGAGGAAAAGTTTTTAGGTGTGGGTTTGGGTTTAGATGTAGTTTGGGTTATGGGTAAGGGTGTATGTTGAGTTATGATGGGTGTCATGGAAGGAATGGTGATAGAGGTGGTTGTATTCAGTTTGATTGGTCGGAATACTTTTGGGTAGATAGTGGAAGTATCAGTAAGTGACATCTGCATCTGTGTTGAGACCGGAAGTAGAAGACGCCCCCATAATAAGGCTCTATCCACATAATCTAAGTGATCGGCTAAGCATGAGAATGGCACAACTATAGGTGAGGTTGAAGAGGACTTCAAGGAAATTCTCGTAAAGTTTTTTTTAGTGATGGGGAATTGGCGGCTTCAGCTTCCGTTGGTAAGAGAGCCAAAAGTAAGTCTGTAGGATCTTGGGAAACTAATCAAGAATGCTCACCAAGAGGCAAAGGTATATCAACTGGGTCTGTGATGGGTGGAGGATATGATGGGTGCTCCTCTGTAGGTGGAGGAATAGATAGGTGCTCCTTTGTGGGTGGAGGAGGTAATGGGTGTTCCTCTATGGATAGCGGTTCTCTAAGTGGAGAATCCAAAGGTGAAATGGTCTTGATGTTAGTGGAAGACTCCTCCATAGGTGATGAAGGAGATGAAAGGTGTTCCTCTATGGGTGGAGGAATAGGTGTGGTGGGTTCTAACACGGAAGGAGGATTTTGCGCTAGGATTTCCTCTATGGAAGGAATGTGGGGTAATTGGGCAAGTAGCGGATACGTCGTCACTAAAAGTAGCGTGGACCTCGTGGGTATGGCCATCATGAATTGAGGTCTCACTAGTTTGATTGGACAAAGGGGCATGATTAGGAAATGGTTTCTTGAAGATGTGTAGGTTTTGGTTGGTAGGTGTATTAGGATTATCCACAGTTAACTCACCTTTCTCAAGAATTTCTTGGACAATATTTTTGAAAGTGATGTAATTTCCGTCACTATGACCCTTTACTCGATGATAGTTACAGAAGTCATGTTCTTTATACCATGCGGGCATGGGGCGAGTAGGGTAGAAACCAGTGTGTGGTTTTATAGGTGGAAGGGTGATGGCTCTGGCTTTGATAAGATTTTCTAAGACATACGAGTAAGGTTCCCTGATTGGGGTGTATTTCTATTGTTCTCGTCTGAATTGAAAAGTTTGGATGGGTAAGAGATTAGATGAGGGGGTAGCCTGATTTGATGGATGAGTTGGGCCAGCCTTGAGTACCACTATGTTAGTGGTGCCCTTAGCTTTTGAATAATTATTTTGTGGTTTAGAAGAAGAAGAGGTATCATTTGACTTGAATGCTGAATTCTTATTGCGTAATTGGATTTTCTTCTCTTTGATGGCCCAAATCTCTAACTTTTGTGCCATAGTGAATGCTTCATCAAATGTTTAGAAGGTTTGGACCTACAAGGTTGGTGAGATATGTCTAGCACAAGCCCATGTGAAGAGCTCAATGAGTTTTGTTTGTGGCAGTTGGAAGGTGAGTTGGTTGATTAGGCTACGCTAGCGAGCGACAAAATCTACAATAGATTCATCTTCATACTGACGCATGGAGTATAGGTCAGTCATGGTAACCTTCTTGATGATATTGATGGAGAAGTGATCCAAGAAGGCTTGGGCTACCTGATTAAATGAAAATATAGAGTGTCTAGGTAACCCACTATACCAATCTAACACAATCAGAGACATGGGGAAGGTCCTCAATAGCAAAGCGTCATCATGAGCAATTAGGTAACACCCATGTTTGAAAGACCACAAATGTTGTTGCGGGTCTTCCTTGCTATTGAAACGATTGAATTTAGGCATCTCCCAATGCACGGGGTATGGACGAATAGGAATGGATGGGTGGATGGGTTCATTACAAATCTCGTCGTAGGTGAGAGTGTTACGGGAGCTAAAAACCGATGCCTCCAATGTCTACATCTTGTCCAACATCAATTTGATTAGGTTGTTGGTAGGTTGCGACTCCCGTAGCATGAGAGGGTTGATTTTGGGCATATAACGGGGGTGACACTCCAGTGTATGGTGCTACCATGTAGGTTGATTGAGAAGAAGGTAGTGAAACAGGGGGTATGTACCTGGAGGGAATAATAGATGAAACGGGAGGCTACTGATAGTATGTATATGGAGGTGGAAGGGTCGTGGTGACCCTAGTGGCAATGGGGGCTAATGATTGTGGAATGGAAAGTACCACATTTTGAAAAGGGGTAGGGGTCACCAACACCGGAGGTGGTAGTGTAGCTATGGGTATGTGTGAGACATTAGGGGTGGATGAGGTTGTGTTTTAGGTAGTTTTGAGGGTATGGTGGATGTGGCGAGTGCCACGGAGGTGGCAAACGTGAAATTCATAGCGGGTATAAGACCTAGCTGCGAAACAACTAGGGGTAAGGTAGATGCAGGAAACACGGAGCCAGATGGGGCTGATGCAGGAGTGGGAGTGAGAGTCAGGGGGATAGATATGGGCATGCCATATATCAATTGACTTGAGGCATCTTAAGTAGATGAGTGGGAAAGGTAAAACTGCAAAGCGGCAGGGTTTTGGTCAAGGATTCATGTGAACTCCTCATCTCGATAGTGATAGTGATAGGTTGGATAGGATCCATGGCTGGTGATAAAATGGAAGGTGGTGAAGGACTAGGTGGGAGTGGTTGATAAGTAGCATGAAATACAAGTGCGCTTGCTTATCTTTGGGTCAACACCATGTGAACCAATACTGATCAGGTAGGGCTGCTTCTCTGTAAATGACACAAAATAGCAAGAACAGGTGAATCTGGTGGTAAAAAGTGGATTAGGTACCAAATGTTGGTTGGAAAGTGAAATAGGCTAACCGATGCCAGTTAGGGAAAACCGATGACGCTGGTCAGGGGTAACCACTGCTAGTCACTATAGAAAATGGACAGTGAGTGAAAAACAAGGTATAAGGTCAAATCTAATAGGTATGCCAAATCTGATGAGGTTTACAACATCAATGGGAATGATAGTAGTGACAGGGACTGTGAAAAGTGGAAGAAGATGAATAAATAGCAAGGATGAAGATGAATAAATGTCCCTTTGAGTAGGTTAACAAAAGGACTCGGAATCGATCTTTGGTTGGGTATAACCGACGATGGTAAGAGGGTAACTAATGACGCTAAAATGACACCAAATCACTATGAAATTGAAATAGTGATGAAGAACGGTGGTTGTGAATTAATATCTGATGTAGAAACAGACCCAAAATTCTAAGAATGATGAGAATATGGCCCAGACACACTTAGATGAAGTGGAATACACTAGATATGATGAGGAGCATGTAAAGATGAACAAGAAGAATGAAGACCATGATCTTTCACCTCAAAACACAATCCAAGTAGAAACACTAAGAAAGATGTGATCCTAAGAGTGCCTTTTCTATTATGTTTGTTTAGCTTATGATATTTAAGGAATGACTCATGTATTGTAGGATAGAATTTTTTGGTGAGGATGCCTTCCTATGAATAAGGAGATATAAAAGGTGAGGTTTCTGGTATGTTATGGTGGGGAAGGCTTTTCTCGAAGTATGGTTTGATAGAGTAGTGAGTGGGAGTACTTACCAATCCTTAGATCAGTGCGATCATTGACAGTGTTCCCAGGGAAAGATGTTGTTTAAGAATATCTAAAATTTTTAAATTTGTGCAATTTGGTATGACTCAGAGAGAGAGAGAGATGTTCTTTCTACAATTCATTTTTCAACCATCATCTGGGCATGACTTCTAGTGTATAGGTTGCCCTTAATTAATGTGAGATAATGCGATAAATCATAATGCAATGCACTTATTTTAAGACCAAATCGAAATATTAAGTTGGATGACACAAATAGATGAAGAGGAAGAGGGATGCTCTTTCACTAAAATGCAGAAAACAAGAAGATATGGTTCTTTTTAATTACACCAAAAGAAAGGTTTCCTTTAGAGAAAATAGAAAGAAAAGGTGGGTTACCAAGGAAGAAAATTAATGTGTATACTTTTAGAAGGGAAACAAACACACAAATTTTCCTAGGAATGAATAAAATGCAAGGAACCCCGGATGGGTCCCACTGGGCATGCCAAAATGTTTCACTGATTCTTAGACATTTCTTTGAAATATTGACAAAACAGATAGGGTAACGGGTGTAGGAGGAATACTGTTCAAATGTTGGTTGATGGGTTGTTGCGCGCGTATGACTTCTGAATCCACAACTGATCATGAGAGCTTCCTTTTGGCTAGGAGGAACTACCTATAATGGAAAACAAGACCACTAGAAAGAATTAAACAATATGTGTAGTGAACTGCCTAGCGTGTGCTAGATCCGGGAAGTGTGATACTTCCTAGATGGTCATGTCAGTCCACTGTTTAAAACAATTTAATGTGGGTAATAAAGTAAATCCTATTGTAATTTGAAATGATTTAGGTATCTCACTTAAAACACAATAAGAAAGATCTAATCTAATAGGCTAGGTTAAAATAGGATCTAAAGGTCAAATAACTAGTTCTGAATCTCTACAGGTCTGACATAGGTCTCAGGTAGGTCACAGGTGAATAAGGGTGATATGTAATTAGGTGGATAGGTCATTGTTGTAGATTTTATGGGTAAATACAGAGACTGATGCCGGTTAGGGTGACCTACGATGGTTGGGTGTAACTAGTGTCGGTTACTGTTGAAAACTAGGAATGCCACCAAATGAGTTTTGGGTCACCTTTATGATTGCACAAAGGATTTTGGTTGGTCGGAATGAGGTATTTGGTAGTTTGGGTGGGATTTGGTGAGGTTTTAATGGGTATATGGAGGGGTGAGTATTGAAGGAGGTCAATGGGTGGTTAGGTAAACAAAGGGTGATAATATAATGATGAAATGAAATGAACCAGAGAAGTATAACATTTTACTTACTCATATTCTGGTCTTAGATGCCTATGAGTGATGAATGGAGGTGCTGGTGAGAGGTTGAAGACTACTGAGGATCACCAAACACTGGAAATATTCTACATGGGTTGCATGTGTATTCCTTTTTCTTGATTGACTCAAATCAGTGTTGGAGTGAGTGTTGGATGGCTGTGTAAGAGAAAATGCTTGATCTCCTCCTTTGCATGCATGTTCTTGCTGAACTCATTCTTAGAAGATGTGATATCTCTCTAAAAAGTGTAAATGGTTGCCAACATTTTTCCAACTTCTTTGCCAACATTTGAAATAAGGTTGTTTTAGGGGTTTAAAGGTGACCAACGGCGGTTCAGCTTAATCGGCGACGGTTAAGGGTAAATGGCATCGGTTAAGGTGGATTTCCTAGGTTAACTAAACTAGGAGATCTTCGTGATTTTCTCGATATTGTGTTGTTAACCCATGGATTCAACTGAAAGCTTCTTGTAAGCATGCGGGAATGTGGTTAGAGGGAATGTAGGCATTGATTTTTAGGGTTTGGGTAAGTCTTAGTTAGTTGTGGCAACTTACTAAGAATAGGTCTTGGGGTGAGTTGGCTTGATGAGATGTCTAAATGAGGTGTATGTGTGTATGTTATCCAAATTAAGATATTTAAATAATAAATATGGTGAGGATAATGAATTAATCTAATTAGATTAATTAAATTAATATTAGTGGGGTGAAGGGGGCCATGGCTAGGTGAATTTGGTGAAGGGTGTTTATTTGTCGAGGGACCGAAGGGGAGTATGACCTAATTTTAGTGTCTACAATATCTTCTTCTTTCTTCGCAAAATCTTGATATCATCGTATTTTTCAGCTACATCTACATTCTTCGGATTTCCCCAAGTAAATCTCTAAATGAAAAAATATCAGTCGCAATAGAGAAAAATCAAAACCTGATTCATTCAAAATCATTATTTTTATAATGTACTTGGCCAAAAAAATTCCTCATAAAAAAGAGTGCCCAAAATTTAAAATTTGAATCAAACCTACCATAATAAATGACCAAATCTAAAAAAAGAGCACCAAAATTTAAAATTTGAATCAAAGATACCATAATAAATGACCATTAAGAGCCTTCCAAAAAGAAAGTGCTGAAAATTTGAAATTTGAAACAATCGTGTTGGTATTATTAAAAATTAATTAATCAATAACAACATGTTGGTATTATTAAAAGTTAATTAATCAATGACAACAAGTAATAATAGAATTAAAATTGTTTCTAATCAAGATATGATATTAGTAATTAATAGTACTATAATAAATTAGTATTGCTACTAATTTAAATAATTAATTAATAATATTATAATTAATTAGTAAAAATTATCCTATCAAATAATATTAAATACAAGAATTATTATTACCAACAAACTTAGATTACTATATTAACTAGAAACATATTAATAACATCTAATTATATTATTAAATTTTATAAATATAATGCTTAATTAATTATAGTGCAAATTATCCTATCAAATAATATTAAATACAAGAATTATTATTACCAACAAACTTACATTACTATATTAACTAGAAACATATTAATAACATCTAATTATATTATTAAATTTTATAAATATAATACTTAATGATTATAGTGCATTTTAAAATTATAAAAAATACAATAAAACTAATTAACGACATTAACAACATTATTTCAAAAAATTAGAAATTAAAGAATATGTATTTAACATATGATATTAGGACTAAAGAAAATTAATTAATTAACAACATTAATTAATAATACTAATAAATAAATAATTTATTCATCACCATTATTTATAATGATTAATTAATTATAGCGTGTTTTAAAATTATGAAAAATATAATAAAACTTTATAAAACTAATCAAAGAATATGTATTTAACATATGATATTAGGACTAAATAAAATTAATTAATCAACAACATTAATTAATAATACTAATAATTAAATACAAGAAATAACATCGTATCATTTAATAATACAAATAAATTTCAAAACTTCATATGGGCATCTGTCTACTCGAATGGGCATGACATGAAGATGAAGTGGATTGTGCCCCATTTGGAAATGAAAGGAAAATGAGATGTTATTCTTCACATTGAGAAGAGTTAGAAATTTTTTTTTTTTTAATTTTCATGAAGAGAGAGAGAGAGAGAGAAAAGAGAGAGACCAAAAGCTAGAGAATAAACACTATAAAGGCTGCCATAATGGGCCTTTCCATTGCAATAGTATTCCTTCCATGCAAAATGGGGAACAACGGTAAATGTTTGTTTGTTTAAGAATGGAAAAATGCCTAAAACTATTCCTAAAACAAAATAATGAACTATGTAAGGCTTGATCCCCCTTGAGATGGTATTTAAAAAACATGTTAATTACAATCAATTTAATACAACTATGAGCTATGAGAATGAGCACTTGACATTTTTAAATCAATTTAATACAACTATGAGAATGGGAATATTCCCAAGGGTATGTAGTGCAACGCTTGGCAGAGCCATGATACCCATTCCTAAAACAAAATAATAGAGATACATAAGGCTTGATCCCCTCGAGATGGTCTTTAACAAAAATATGCTAATTACTCCAATATGAGAATGGGCATATGCCATTTCTAAATCAAATGGGCATCCCCCTAGAGATGGTCTTTAAAAAAATATGATAATTACTCCAATATGAGAATGGGTATCTACCATTTTGAGAATTGGCATCCCCTAGAGACGATCTTTAAAAACTATGCTAATTGCTCCAATATGAGAATGGGCATCTTCCATTTCTAAATCAAATTGATACAACTATGAGAATGAGCATCTATCATTTCTAAATCAAATTAATACAACTATGAGAATGGGCATCCCTAGAGATGGTCTTTAAAAAAATATGCTAATTACTCCAATATGAGAATGGGCATCTTTCATTTCTAAATCAAATTGATATAACTATGAGAATGGGAAACTTTCATTTCTAAATCAAATTAATACAACTATGAAAATGGGCACATGCCATTTCTAAATCAAATAAATACAACTATGAGAATGGGCATCTACCATTTCTAAATCCAATTAATACAACTATGATAATGGGCTTCTTCCATTTCAAAAACTAAATAATAGAGCTACATAACGCTTGATCCCCTTGAGATGGTCTTTAACAAAATATGCTAATTACTATGAGAATGGGCATTTTCCAATTATAAATCAAATTGATACAACTATGAGAATGGACTTCTTCCATTTATAGAAAAATAACAGAGCTACATAACGCTTGATACAACACTTGGTAGAGACACGATGCCCATTCCCAATACAAAATAATAGAGCTACATAACACTTGATCCGCCTAAAGACGGTCTTTAACAAAATATGATAATTAGGAAAAAAATGAGTATGGAAATCTGCCATATATAAATAAAATTAATATAACTATTCGTACAACAAAATTATAGAACTACATAAGGCTTGATCCCCCTCGAGGGTATGTAGTGCAAAGCACTTGGTGGAGACATAGCATATCTCTGTCAGGGATAATCCCACCTAAATGATACAATTGTATTCAAGATAAAATGAAAAAAATGTTTTTTTGTATGAAAGAATGAAAAATGGGCATCTGTCTACTCAAATGGGCATGACATGAAGATAAAGTAGATAGTCCCCCATTTTTCTATGGAAGGAAAACCAGATGTAATTCTTCACATTGAGAAGAGTTGGAAATATTCATTGTTGTTTTTATGAAAAGAGAGAGACCAAAAGTGAAAGACTAAACAAAAATTAGAGATAGAGGCTTCATATCCCTTTAAGGGTATGCAGTACAACACTAGGCTCCTTGAGGGATAATCCAACCAATATGATACAATTATTAAGTCTATAAAGGATGTCAAAAAAATTTACACTACTCAAACATGAATTTGAATGAATATTGAGATGAGGTGAGATGGCGAGCAATGGTCCTCCTTCCATGAAAAATGGGGAACTACCCAACAGTAAATGTTTTTTTGTTCGAGGATGGAAAAATGCCCATATTTCTAAATAGTCCAATACAATTGACAAAAATATGGCCAAACCAAAATGTTAGAATGTCTAGAGAATGGGCTAATGTCTATTCTCATTATTACGAGTGGTCCAAGTCTTGTTTTAAAATAATTACCTTTAATTAATAAATACATGGTGGTAAACAATATATTTGCATGTTGGTCTCGATATGTCATGGTCTTAAACAATATATGTTAATTTATCCTATATGAAAATGGGCATCTACCATTTCTAAATCAAATTAATATAATTATTCCTAAAAAATTATAGAACTACATAAGGCTTGATCCCCTCGAGGGTATGTAGTATAGCACTTGGCAGAGGCATAACATGTCTCTACCAGGGATACTCTAGCCTAAATGATACAAATGTATTCAAGATAAAATGAAAATAATGTTTTTTTTTTGTATGAAATAATTAAAAATGGGCATCTATCTACTCAAATGGGCATGATATGAAGATAAAGTAGATATTACCCCATTTTAATATAGAAGGAAAACCATATGTAATTCTTCACATTGAGAAGAGTTGGAAATATTCAATATTGTTTTCATGAAAATAGAGAGAAAAAAAGAAAATGAATAAACAAAAATTAGAGATAGAGGCTTTATATCCCTTTAAGGGTATGTAGTGCAGCACTAGGCTCCTCCAAGGATAGTCCAACCAATATGATACAATTATTAAGTTTATGAAGGTTTTCAAAATGTTTTTTACACTACTCAAACATGAATTCAAATAAATATTGAGGTGAGGTGAGATGGCGAGAAATAGTCCTCCTTCCATGCAAAATGGGGAACTACCCATTAGTAAATGTTTGTTTGTTTGAGGATGGACAAATTCCCATATTTGTAAATAGTCCAATACAATTGAAAAAAATATGGCCAAACCAAAATGTTAGAATGTCTAAAGAATGGGCTAGTGTCTATTCTCATTATTACAAGTAGTCCAAGTCTTATTTTGAAATAATTACCTTGAGTTAATAAATAAAAGGTGGTAAAATATATATTTTCATGTTGGTCTCGATATGTCATCGTCTAAACAATATATGTTAATTTATCCTATTTGAAAATGGGCATCTCCCATTTCTTAATCAAATTAATATAACTATTTCTAAAACAAAGTTATAGAACTCCATAAGGCTTGATCCCCTCAAGGGTATGTAGTGAAGAACTTGGTGTAGGCATAACATGTCTCCACCAGGGATATTCCAGCCTAAATGATAAAATTGTATTCAAGATAAAATGGAAAAAATGTTTGTTTGTATGAAAGAAAGAAAAATGGGCATCTATCTACTCAAATGGGCATGACATGAAGATAAATTAGATAGTCCCTCATTTTTCAATAGAAGGAAATTCATATGCTATTCTTCACATTGAGAAGAGTTACAAATATTCGTTGTTGTTTTCATGAAAATAGAGATATGAAAAGAGAAATACAAAATAGTAATTAGAGATAGAGGCTTCATATCCCTTTAAGGGTATGCAGTGTAGTACTAGGCTCCTCCAAGGATAGTCCAACCAATATGATACAATTATTAAGTCTATAAAGGTTGTCAAAATGTTTCTACACTACTCAAACATGAATTCGAATGAATATTGAGATGAGGTGAGATGGCGAGCAATGGTCCTCCTTCCATGCAAAATGGGAACTACCCAACAATAAATGTTTGTTTATTTGAGGATGAACAAATCCCATATTTCTAAATAGTCCAATATAATTGACAAAAAATATGGCCAAACCAAAATGTTAGAATGTCTAGAGAATGGGCTAATGTATATTCTCATTATTACGAGTGGTCCAAGTCTTGTTTTAAAACAATTACCTTCAATTAATAAATACATGGTGGTAAACAATATATTTGCATGTTGGTCTCATAGGCATAAGGAAAACTACATATGATCCATTTCTAAAAAAAATAATAGAGCTACATAAATATTGATCCCCCTTGAGATGGTCTTTAACAAAATATGCTAATTACTATGAGAATGGACATCTACCATTTCTAATTCAAATTAATACAACTATGAGAATGGGGATTTGCCATTTCTTAATCAAATAAATACATCTATGAGAATTGGAATCTTCCCAAGGGTATGTAGTAAAAACCCTTAGAGGAGCCAAGATGCCCATTCCTAAAAAAATTTATAAAGATATATAAGGTTTGACCCCCTCGAAATGTTATGTAAAAAAATATGTTAATTATGAAAAAATATGAGTATGGGCATCTGTCATTTCTAAATCAAATTAATATAACTATTCCTAAAAAAATTTATAGAACTACATAAGGCTTGATCCCCTAGAGGGTATGTAGTGTAGCACTTGGCAGAGGCATAACATGTCTCTGCTTAGGGATAGTCTATCCTAAACGATACAATTGTATTCAAGATAAAATGAAAAACATTTTGTTTGTTTATATGAAAGAATTAAAATGGGCATTTGTCTACTCAAATGGTCTTGACATGAAAATAAAGTAGATAGCTCCCCATTTATCAATGAAAGGAAAACCAAATGTTATTCTTCACATTGAGAGCCAAGTCTTGTTTTAAAATAATTACCTTTAATTAATAAATACACGGTGGTGAACAATATATTTACATGTTGGTCTCGATATGTCATGGTCTTAAACAATATATGTTAATTTCTCCTATATGAAAATGGGCATCTACCATTTCTAAATTAAATTAATAGAACTATGATATTGGGCATCTGCCCAAGGGTATGCAAAGATAAAATTAGAAAAATGTTTTTATCAATTTATTGTAGCATCTTGATATTGTGCATATGCCCATTTTAAAAATAGGAATCTCAAAGAAAAATGGACATAAGGAAAACTACATATTCCCATTCTAATAATAGGAATCAGAAAGAAAAATAGGCATAAGGCAAACTACATATGGGCATCTGTCTACTCAAATGCACAAGACATGAACATGAAGTGGATTATTCCCATATTTTTTACAATGAAATGAAAATCAGATATTATTCTTCACATTGAGAAGAGTTATAAATATTCATTTTTGTTTTTCATGAAAAGAGAGAGAGACCAAAATCATAGGGGCTATCCGCCAGGGATAGTGTAGCCAATATGATACAATTATTAAATCTAGAAAGGTTGTTAGTATTTTTCCTTCCATTACAATCATCCTCCTTTCATGCAAATTATGGGGAACAATCCAACAGTAAATGTTTTTTTGTTTGAGGATGGACGAATGCCCATAAATATAACTATTCCTAAAAAAAAACTATAGAACTACATAATTCTTGATCTCTCTCAAGGGTATGTAGTGTAGCACTTGGCAGAGGAAGAACTTGGCTCCATCAGGGATATTCTAGCCAAAATGATATAATTGTATTCATGACATGAAGATGAAGTGGGTTGGGCCTCATTTTGTTTCTTTTGAAGGAAAACCATATGTTATTCTTCACATTGAGAAGAGTTAGAAATATTCATTATTTTTTCTCATAAATTTCCTTGATATTCTTCATGAAAAGAAAGAGATCCCAAAAGTAAAATAGTAAACAATAATTAGAGATAGAGGTTTGATCCCCTTTAATGGTATGCAATGCAGCACTAGGCTCCACCAAGGATAGTCCAGCCAATATGATACAATTAATTACTCTATAAAGGTTGTCAGAATGTTTTGACACTATTCTTCTTCTAATATGGTCCTCCTTTGATTGCAATGGTCTTCCTTCGACGAAAAATGGGGAACAACCAAAAAATAAATGTGTGTTTGTTATGGGATGGACAAATGCCCATATAAAAATGGGCAGAGATTGGGCATCTATCATTTCTAAATAAAATTATTAAAAATGGATATCTTCCCAAGGGTTTGTAGTGTATAACTTGGCGTAGCCAAGATTCCCTTTCTAAATAAAAATAATATAACTATATAAGGCTCAATCCCCTCAAGGGTATGTAGTGAATCACTTAGGAGAATCACAACTAGTCTCTACCATGGCTAGTCCATCCAAAATGATATAAATTTTTTGTGGCTTTCCAATATGAATAATTATCATCATATTCAAAAACCCTATTTAAAAATATGGAGTGACATGAAACATAACATGAGACTGATATTTTTATAAAAAAATTACCAACAATGCTTTAATGCTTCGAAAGTTTCCCATTCTCATAGCTTTTATAGAGGTATAAATTCTCACATCTTATACAGAGGTATTAAAATGATTAAGTTCTTGTAAAAACTAACTTCTCATTCTCACATCCTTTATAGAGGTCTAAAAATTATTTAAGTTCAATATTTACTTGTATTGAATGGGTAGATGCCCCTTCTCATGTATGAATCAAAGAAGAAGTTTGTTTAAGAATATTTAGAATTAAAATTTATCTTTTTCCCATTGTAAACATTCTAATACCCAATACTATACAATAGAAGGATTTTTTTCAGCAAGGTAAGATCATAGTAATGGAAGTGCAACATTTAATCTCGAAGGATAAACCATGTGTACCTTGGCCTTGTGTATGTGGTAAATAATTCAACAATGCAAAGAGAAACATACGATATCAAGGCTAACTGACGTGGCCAAGTAGAAAATGATTCACCGTTGGGATAAAATGCCTTACTTGACATGATTCACCATTGATGCAAGGCCAATTTGCAAATAATTCACCTTCGGGATAAAATGATTTAATTTTATTAATATTATCTAGCCTTGATGAACATCGATCATGAACAAAAAAATACAATTTTATGGATGAAAGAAGAATTATAGAATTATCATTTATTTTGTGATCAGCTATCACACCCCATTCAGAAACTAAGAAATTCATCCCAGGTGGTAAGCCCACTCTGTACTTTGGTAAAAGCATAACAGATAACTCATTGTCTTAGCATGAAGGATTGGAAGTGGATTTATTAGGTAACTCCTGTCTTACCAAGAAGGAGAATTATATACATATTTTGCAAGGGAATGTGATTATGTTGAGACTTTAAAACATGCATTAAATGGTCATATTTAGATGTAATCTTTTATAACTATGGAGGATAAAAACTATGCAATTATTACAAAATTTTGAAGTGATATTTTTAAAACCCATATCAAAAATACAAAAGTTCTAAAATATGGCATTATAATTTATCTTTATACCTAAAGACTTGGAATACAACAGAGAAGAGTTAGAAGTATCTTTGAAACTTATCTTCAATTTAAAAAATAAGTAACTCCCGTATTAGCAACTACGATTAGGTTAACAACTATGCATGTCTCACAAAACATTGAAATGATATTATTAATACCTAGATCAAAAAATACAAAAGATAAAAAATAGGGAATTATCTTTAAACTAAGAATAGAATATAAGGGAAAGAAAACTAAATGATATTATTCATCTCATAATAATTCAACAGAGAAGAGTTGAATAATATATGCCTCAAATTGTCTTCAAATCTAGTTCTTCAAAATCCAAAATGGTCTTATGAAATAGAGGGAGCCAAAAACTAAAAAAGGGTCAACAAAAAATTAGTGGAGAGATAAAACAATATCTTAGAAATATTGCTCAAATTTTCTTCGCAGATGAAATAGTCTATGGGAAGGTACTTTGTTTTATAATGGTAAGCTTTACATCATAACATTCTTTATAGAAGTTGTGCACGTTTATAATGGGAACAAGCCCATTCTCATACAAATGAACATTGTTTTTGTAATAATTAATAATTATATTATATTAGCACCCTCTCCTAAAATCTTAGTTTCCTTGCACCCCCTCTTGAATGGTTAACTACACAGACAAAATAGGAAATCATTCAATCCATGTGTGTGTTTGTATATATATAAGTGTTTGTATTTTTACGAAATACAAGAAGCCCAAAAAAGTGGAAACTGGATGAAAAAGAAAACAAAAAGGATGAACAAGAAAGAGATAGCTTCACCAACTGTGGTTAACCTTGCAATTCCCAATATCTCTACCATCATCGAAAAATAGTAACCACCGTCATTCTCTCTACCATGCCACGGAAGAATTATTTTCCATTAATTTCACCAATTTCCCTCAACAAAGGTGCTTGAAGACATGTTTCAAAAACAAGTACCTTCAATTAATCAAAGGTGGTACACCAATTTATTTGCAAATTAATGGTAAACAAGTACTCTATGAAGGTTGTGAGAATGGGCAACTGTCCATTATAAAACAAGCTACATTTTATCTTTTTTTTCTTTTATGATTCCAATTATGAGAACGAGAATTTTCTCATTAGATACATTATTTAATATTGTTTATCTCAGAAGTGAGTGAACCTACCCACCCATCTAGGCCTACATAACTAGGCCACCCAGATAAAAAAAAAGTAACCCTATCTAGGTCCTTCTACTTTGGGTTGCCTGTATTTCGTAAAAATATAGATAATTACACACACACACACACACACACACACACACACACACACACACACGGACAAAATTAAAATGTATTGAATACTTTCCCATTTTTCGTGTAGTTATACATTTTTTGTAAGGGAATTATCTTGTTAAGACTCAAGGATAATACTATACATGTCTTACAAAATATTGAAGTGATATTCTTAAAACACATCAATAATACAAAAGATCTAAAATATGACATTATCTTTATACCCATACTAGACTACAAAAGAAAGAAATCTGGATGATATTCTTCATCTCATAATAAACCAATAGAGAAGAGTTATAAGTATATTTGAAACTTATCTTAATTTATTTTTATTTTTAAAATTCTTCTTCTATAATGCGCATTTGCCCAATTCTAAAACAAAGTAATATTTATCTTCCATATGCCTCTTCTAAACATATTTTTTTCTTCTATGTTTTATATGAGATAAAAAAATTCCCACAATTCTTCTATGATTATTATTTGAGAATGGACATATTCCCATTCTAAACATCTACTCTTATTTAGTCAATTCTTCTACCTTTTCTATACGATAATGGGCATCTGCCCATTTTAATGGGCTTGACATGAAGATGAATATTACTTTGTTTTACAATGGTTCGCTCCTCACTTTTCAATGGAATATGTGTTTCAAAAAAATTACCTTTAATTAATAAATAAAATGTCTCAAGAAAATAAATAATAGCTACCAAAACATGACAGTTAAATAAAAAAGACGCAATTCTTAGTCTAGCTAAACTGATTGAGTTTAATATTTCCCAGACCATTGTAAAACTAAATAATAGAACTAAATAAGGCTTTATCCCTCTTGAGGGTACATATTGCAGCACATGGCTCCACTAAGGTTAGTCCAGCCAAAATGATAGTAACAATTATAAACAAAATAATAGAACTACATAAGGCTCATTTTTTCATTTGTTTCCCACCGCATGAATATGGATAAGGAATTGGGCCAACAAAAATTACATTAAAAAATGTTTACCATGCTCGAAGACAAAAATATGTTTACCATGCTCAGAAGACAAAAATTATCTATGCTAGAAAAAGACATTTCAGAATCTGCAAAAGAGAAATTATTATTAAAACAAGCTCAAAATTGATGAAAATATTCATCTTTTTTTATTTAATGAAAATTCATTCAAAATTGATATTGGTTGTTGCCATGTAGCTCTAAAAATACCTATACATATCACTTGATTTAGCAAGTGTTAGTTTCCTTGTCCACTCTATGTTATGCAACCATGTACCTTTTCAATGGGATGTAATTTTGCTTCCTTTTTAAAAAAATTACTGGTGTTATTTGTTTTGGGCTTCCATTGTATGTTTCCCATAATTTCTATATTATTTATGGGAAACATACAATGGACGCCCAAAAACAAATCCTTGCAAATCCTGATTTTCCATCTATTAGTTATATAAAAACTACATGGAATTAAATTTATCTCTATTATTCTTCTAATAACTATATAAAATAAACTACATGAGAATGGATATATATATTGAGATGAGAACTACATAAGGATTGATCCCCTCAAGGGTATGTAGTGCAACACTTGGCTCTGCCAGGGATAGTCCAACCAATATGATATAATTATAAACAATTATGAATTATAAATGCATAAAATTCATTTCAAGGTATGTCATTTATTTTTTCCATATATGGTGTTCATAATTCAACTGGTATGGAGGTGGAATATGTGACAGTGGATCGGGATTGGCAACATTCAGAGCCCTTGGATATTATCAAACTAAATGAAATTAAAAATGAAATTGGATTTATCATCCCTAAACATTATTTCAAATGATCAAGATCAGTGCATATTTGGGAGCACATGATCGAGAGATGCAACTCATATGTGTCCCCTATATGCATATTTGGGAGCTCATGAACAATTATCAAGTATTTTTTAAAATTTAATATTCTTTTTACTTGTCAATATTAGTTTGAATCAATTTGATAAATATATATTAATTTCAATTTTTATGTGTAGATACAGTTGGAGAATATCCAAAAAAATATATGTAAAGAAATAGGTAAAAATATTAAACCTTTTCATTTGTCAATATTAGTTGGAATCAATTCGATAAATATATCCTACTTTTAATTTTTATGTGGAGATGCAGCTGGAGAAAATCTAGAAAATCTACAACTAACAAATATGTGTAAAGAAATAGGTAAAATTATTTTTGTGAAATATTATTATAGTATTTGAAATACATACAAGTTAATAATGAAGTTTAATAACGAATTTCTATTTCCCAATTTCTAACTTTTGTATCTAAAGAGTTTTATCGAATTGCATTCTCATGGTCTACGTTGGATATAGATGCCAATGTAGAAAAAATAAAGTGGACAGACATCCTTTGTTTTGTTGTGGTATGGAGCATTGCGAAAAGAGGGAGACAAATTTATTAAAAATTTGGAAACAATTTGGAAAACACCAGAATTTCCATACAAATGTGAAACTATAGTTGTAGTTAATGTAATCAACAAAGGAGTTCTTGAAGAATTCTTTTTGGTGTCTCCAAAGGTTTCTAACAAAGACTTTAAAAATAATAAGTGGCTTATGTCATTGTTGTTTACAGAAATATTCTTGGTAAGGATTTTGGATGATGTAATAGACATCTTAAATAGATGTTCTCTATTTGAAACAATAGTGGAACAAATCAATATATAAAATTGTGTTTATTACATTTTTCTAGTTGTTTTCCCATTTCCTATTTTCCATTTGAAGTAATGTTATTAATGGTTATTAGTATGGTGTTTCACCATTTTCTTTACATTTTGAAATGACAAAAGCAGAGATAAGGGTAAGGGCTAAGGAGGAATACTGTTAAATGTTAGTTGGTTGATGGTTGTTGCACGTGTTCTGACTTCTTGATCCACAGATGAATGTGAGAGCTTCCTTTTGGCTAGGAGTAATTAACTGTAATAGAAAACAAGACCATAAAAGGATAGTTAAATGATATATGATAGTGGACTGCCTAGTGTATACTATTTCCGAGAAGTGTGATACTTCCTAGATGGTTGTCAACCAACTGTTTAAAAAAATTAATGCAAGAAACAAGTAAAGTCCTACTGTAGTTAATATGATTTAGGTATCTCATTCAAGTACAATAAGAAAATCCAATCACAATAGGCTAGGCTATAGTTGGATCTGAAAGATGAGGTATCTGTCAAGGTATTGAGACTGGTCAGGGTCTTATTCTTGGTTATTTAGGTCAACTGGTAGGAGGTTTATTTGGATTGTTCTTGGGCAGGGTATAAAACACAGAGACCAATGTTAGTTGGGTATAACCAACGACGGTTAAGGGGAGACTGACGACGGTCTTAGATAACTAGTGTCGGTAAGGTCGGGGTGAAAGGAACTTGATAAGATCTAGTTGTGGGGATTGAGTTGGGGCTAAACAGAGATGGAAGGATAGAGGGGAAGGTAGATAAAAGCCTCAGGTATGCTCAGAGGTGGGTAACAGGTGAGAATGGTGATTTGGGGGTGTGGGTAGAGGAATGGTTAACTCTATGAGTAGACAAGATATGGGAAACACTCATGCAAGGTGTGAACAAGGTGTGAACTGGTGACAAAAATGACAAAAGACTATTATACTAAAATGGACTAGGTTGGTAGAAGGTATACTTACTGTTTGATGTAGGCTTGATGGTTGAGTGGTGATGGCAATTGATTAGAAGGATGGTGTTTTGTGCCACAGTAATGTCTCCTGGAATGCTCCTGTGAGTGTAAATGCTTCTGGATTTTTCCTGGTGATGGCTCTGGATGTCTGGATATGTGAAATGATGATGGTTTCATTTGCATGCAACTCTGATATCATTCCCTTGCTCTCATAATGTGCCAACCCAAAAATAAGGTTGTTTAGGTGAATAAATGGTAACTAACGATGGTTCTAGGTTCACCGGCATTGGTTTAGGGGTTACTGGTGTCATTTAAGGTGGGATTACCTAGGTTTACTAAAATGGGTAGATCTTTCTGATTTCTTTTGGCCCAGTTCATTTATTCTTGTGGATTAGAATGGAAACTTCCCTTCTAATGAGCGGGAATGTGGTTAGAGAGATTTTAGGGATTGATTTTAGGGTTAGACCAAATCTTAGCTCTTTAAGGTAAGTAAGACTTAATTTTTGTTAGTTATGGAAACATGTCAAGAATAGGTCTAGGGTGAGGTGGTTGGATGAGGTATCTAGGTGAGGTGGTGGGGTAGAAATAAAGGTAGTTAGATATTAAATATTGTGAGGATATATATTAATTTAATTAAATTAATGGGTATGTGGGGTGGAAGGGGCCATGGTTAGATGAGTATGCTTGAGCTGGTTAGTTGACAAGGACCAAGGGGAGTGTGACCCAATTTTGGTGTCTACATTTTGCCCCTTTTTTTTTGCATAGCTTGTATTGGTAAGTTTACGGTGACAAAATAAGATGTGGTTGCCCCATATCTTGGTGAAGGTGATTCCCCTCAAACTAGGAACATATTATGTAGAAGATAGAATTGGTGAGTGGTTTGATAAAAGGTGGATGTGATGAAGAGGAAGGTGGAAAATGGGGGTAATTGGGTAATGGTCCAATCGGGTAATCTAGGTAATGGGACAGGGTCAAAGGTAGAAATAGTTAAATGCACACAAATGTATAAACTACGATATGGTACCAAGTTGAAGAGCATGCAAACTCTACATCGTCTAAGGTCGATAGGTTTATCCAAACAAGGTTGAGTTGATTCCAATATCTAAGGTATAGGATATGGTGTAGAAGCACTTCGCAAGTTAGGTGCAGGAATGTTTAGGTATGTTCCGGTACACCAAAGGTTGGGTCAGGATAAATGGCACGATAAGAGGCAAGGTAAGGTCATTAGGTCAAACAACACGGGTAACAGTGTTGCAAGGTATAGTGAGCACATGAGTTCATAGGTCACTAACAATGTTCCAGGTCTAAGTAGCTAGGTCACGGCATGGGTAGGGCTGAGGTATGGGTAAACTAACAGTCCTGAAAACATAATTAAGGATAGGTATAGGTAAGGTAGGCATGGATGTTGGTTGCAATAAGGGTGGGTAAGGTCAAACGGTGGCTGGTTTGGTTAAGTGTTGGTTGGAAATGGGGAAAGGGTATGGGAAAGAGTATGATAGGTAACCAATGTTGGTCATATGTAACCGGTGATGGTCTAGGTAAGCTAATCAAAGTTTATTAGGAAAGATGACCGATGTTGGTTTGGGTATAACCGACCATGGTGTGCTAGGGCATAGGACCGATGTTAGTTTAGGTATAATCGACATTGGTCAGGTCAACATGGGTATATAAAAAGAAAAAAATACGTATAATACGGATTCATTTGTACATTTTGGATTTTGTGAAAATGACAGAGCACTTAACGAGTTATGATTTTTTGGGAGTTAATGACAAGGGACGATATCCTGGTGAGGTGGAGAGATCCAGTTGGTTAGAGGAGCTAGCATAGAAGGGTCCACGAGCATAGTGGGATCAATTGTGATTGGGTGGGGGTCAAGAGGATTAGATGGGGTGATTAGACATGACAGAGGTGGGAGAAGGTTATCGTGGAGCTTAGAGATAGATAGATCATAGTGTGTGTCATTTTATAGCTGAGGATGAGATCTAACTAGCCCTTTGTCACTTAGATTTTTGGAGGGATGGATATCACCTTCAAGAGGATTTGACATGTCCTCACTACTTTAGGCCATGCCTTTTGACCAGCGTGAGAGGACCCGTAGTGTAACCTCTATTTGATGAATGAGATGGAGATATCCTTCTTTTCACAAGTTTTATGAAGAACCCCTTGGGAAAATAAGGTCAATAATCCATAATTTAACTCTCAAGAGTAATCACTTCCAAAATATGGAGATAATTTCAACACAAGGCTAAGGTTACTGAAGACATTAAGAAATCCTGATTGTTCTGCATATTTTAGTAAGTAGATTTTGTTCCTTTGTTGATATACGGGAAAAAGGGGTAGTTCAGGATGGATTCATGGTTTTTGAATGATTTTGGTGGGAGATGAAGTAGGATAAATTTTATTATACCAAATATTTGAGGGACTTCACAACAATGGACAACTCAATAACAGAAAGCTTTAGAATAGTTAAGATGTTCCTTCAACCAGAAGGTGTGCTTCAATGGAGGCCCAGATCAACACGTTTTCACACAATCTTTGAGACTCTAACACGAAGGCTCAAATTGAAAGACTCAATTAAACACCAAAATCTCTTATCAATCACACCTAAGGTACACCCAAAGACTTACAGACAATCTTTATCAACAAATGATAGTGAATTGATTTTAAATTTGTTTATCTCATCACAAGATGAAGGATCTTCTTGAAATGAAATTGAAAATACCACTAAACTGTCATAGGGATGAGATCATGTGTGATTTCACAAAGATTTCAATGTAAGATTGCAATAGGAACAAAAGAAACCATTTGCAAACATTCTAAAACAAAGAAGACACAAATTTCTAGAGATTAGACACAAATTAATTTCAAAATTACTTAGATTCATCAAGCAAGGGAAAGATTCCAGAGAAATCTTAGTGCTCGTCAATGGCTATACATCTGTAACCAACTTGACATGATAGAAAATATAACACAGAAGAAAATAACAAGTTATCTCAAACTTGGTCTCTTAGGAAGATAGCTTTCTCAAATTTTATCTTAAGAATTCAACCCCGACCCTTTGCAAGAGTATTCTCATTGCATTTATACATTTCACTCACTCAAATTTTCCCCCAAAAGAGAAGAATATTCGAGGGACCTTTTCTTGTTACCAATTTTTTTAGACAACGACATTTAACAAATTCAGATCTAAAATCTACTAGGTGGACCAATTGTGAACTGATTACATTTCTTGGGCCCTCAACTAATGCCTATGATTCTATGCCATAACTTTTTAGAAATCCTTCTAATCATTCTAATTCTGTCATGCAATAAATCCCCTTTTTCATCATTTTTTGGAGGCTCTGCACAGCTGGATATGAGAGGTAATCCTTTTTTACTCTCAAGGCAACACCTTTTTCATCTTGTATGCCCTGTAACATTCATCATTTCATCCTTTTCCCTTTCTTTCCTCTACAACTCTGTCCTGCATCCAACTTTCTATGGTAATTCCTTTTTAACAAGTGCTTGAGTAATTCCAACTTCAAAATACTGACCTAACAATCGTTGGACTCATAAATTAAGTTTTGAATCCATTCAATGGTACTTTTCTGAAAGAGACAGAGATGACAAATAGTGTGTATTCACATCTCTAGGAGTCTTGAAGCAAAAATGGTGGAAAAATAGATGCAATACACAACAATTGTTGATTCTTCCCCTTTTCTACTTTATATCATATTCATCCACGTGTTTTCTTAGCACAACTGCAAAGGAGAGGTATAGGGGAAAGTTTCCAAACAAGCGCGGGCCTTCCATGTGCCTTGGGCCTAAAAAAATCCCTTTTGGTCTCTAAAAACGTCTCAGAAAAAAAGAAGCAAGCGGAATCCTCCACGTGTCTTAATGGCACACTTTGAGATGGTCCCTAAAAGTAGAGACCCCAAACAAGTGTGGGCTCACCATGTGTCTTAGTCTGGTAGAGTTGTTTAAAAAGTTGAAGGATCAATGAAAGGCACCATGTATCCAGGGTCCGAGATAGTTTTCCTTGGCCATTGAAAAGTCCAAGAAAAGGGTAGAGTGAGCGGAAGCATCCAAGTGTCCTCTTGGCACTTCTTTAAACTAAAACTTAGGGGCCGGTCCCCAAACATGTGTGGTATCTCCACATGTCCCAGACCTTTTAAAATTGATTTTAAAAGTTTAAGTATAAAGTGGAGCCGGCGGAAGCCTCCACATGTATTCTGTCGCAATTGTTAAGGTGGGACTCGAGGTGGATCCTCAAATGAGCGCTAGCCCTCCACGTGTCCATGGTCTACCAAAACTATATCGACTACATGAAAAATTTGTCTAAGTCTTGACAAAGTACTGCAGAAATCAACACGTGTCTCCCCAGCGCAACTCCAAGGCCAAACCAAAAGGTGAATTTTTAGATGAGCGCCGGCCCTCCACGTGGACAAGTTTTGAGTTGAATCGGGCCTTAGAGTTTTCAAAGTGCCCTACCAAACCGCATCCAACCAGAAAGGGACACATTTCCACCGATCTTTGAGATGTAAACTTGACAGGAAAAATATACATGCCAAACCTTAAAATGCAGGAAAATCACTATTTGAGCCCAGAAATGAATCTTTCTTCATAGCAGAGAGTTTGGAAATGATATAAGGCCCAAATGTGATCATCCAAACCACATCCAATCACGTTTTTAAATATACTTGGGATAAAAAAGATAGGGATAACAAAATGCGATTGTGGAAAATGGAAGGAAGGAAAAAACCTAGTTTACGCCCAAGTTACACACACTTTCACATGGACAAAGGAACGAAAAATAAATTCTGGAGTTTTAAGTGATCCTCAACCAAGGGGTGATCATGGCAACCAAATGGAGAACATAATTTTATGCATCAATATGGGGAGATAGAGAAAATGATAGAGCCTGCAAACCAAATAAATTCAAGGAAAAATGGGGCAAGACTAATTTGAGCACCAACATCAGCTCTGACTCGGGGATGGGCACTCCTTGTGAGTGCCACAAGAACAAATAGCAGACCAAGTGCCAGAAATAGACCATTGGGCAATCGAGACTCAAAGAAAAATCTTGCAGAGTAGAACAATAATAACCAACTCCCTAAGGAAGAAGGCGAGAAACCAACAAAACCAGCTCACCAAGGACTAGAATGAACAAAAACACAGAAGTTGAATGAAAACAAAGAACTATACACTATATAATGGAGTTTACCTTGATTCTGAGAAATCAATCAAGGAAATGTTTCAAATGCCTACCATTAATAGGAAATTCAAGAAGTTCCCCATCTAAGTCTTTTAGGAAGAAGGTATTTTCAACAATTCAAATGTCAATTGAATAAGGGCCCATCCATAAAGAATCAAATTTACCATGCATGCCCTTATCTTCTTTCCTGTTATCCCATAATATCACCAGATCCCCAATGTTGAAAGCTCTTGGAGTAACCTTCTTTTCAAATAACTTCTTCAACTTTTCTTTGAACTTCACATGCTATTAATGGGATTCCCTTCTTTCTTCATCCAACTCAATAATTTCATTCATCTAAGCATCATATGGACTAGCTTCTTGATCTTCAATTTGTTGAACAAACTAAAATGAAGACAATTGTAAATGAAGGGGCAGCAAATTTTGAGTTCCATATACCAACTCAAATGGGATCTTACCAGTAGCTCTTTTGACAGTGATTCTGTCAGCCTAAACACCAAACTTTAGTTTCCCACCCCACTTCTTTTTGTTCAGCTCCAAGGTTCTTCTAATGATCTTCAACAAGTTTTATTACTGGATTTAGATTGTCCATTTCCTTGGGGATTGTAGTTAGAAGCATATGTCAAATTGATCCCATACTCTTTGCACATTGCCATCAAAGGTTTGGCTCGAAACTTGTGGCATTATCAGTAACAATTTTAGATGGCACTCCAAATATGCATATGATTTGATTCAACATGAAGTCCATGATAACTTGGTGTGTTTTTCTTGGTGGGGATTGCTTCCACCCACTTAGTGAAATAATCAGTGGCTACAAGAATCCATTTATGACTAGCACTGGAAGGATCAGAAAGTTCACCAATGAAATCCATTCCCCATTGTTGAAATGGGGCTTTAATTAACATAGGGTGCAAAGGAAGGGAGCCTAAATCTTTCACTCTTGCAAAAAAAGCTTGGCAACTTTCACATTTCCTAACCAATAGAGTTGTATCTTTGAAGAGAGTTGGCCACCAATAACCAACCCTCAATATTTTATGTGTTGTAACTCTTCCAGCAAAATGTCCCCCACAAACTCCTCCATGGAGATCAGAAATTATTTTGGGGGCCTCATCTTCAGTAATGCATCTCAAGAGCACTCCCTTGGGGTTCTTCCAAGCTAACCCAAAATTAGTAATGACATATTTTTGAGAGGCTAACTTAAGAGCTCTTTTCTGATTTTTACTCAAATATTTAGGGCAGCATAGATGTCTGAGATAAAAGATTATATCCTTGTACCATTCAGAGCTTACCAACTTTTCAAGGACATCCACCCTTTCTCCTTCTACTTCATTCACCTCAATAGTTTGCAAGTTTCTCTCAGCCATAATCTTAGCTAGGCCCAAACCTCTTACCAATTTTGTGGTTTGGATATCCATGTCATACTCTTGTAACTTGTTCACCCATCTACATATTTTTCTTGAGACCTCCATATCTGATAAGATTTCTTTCACCATGGTGTGGGGAACATAAGCAACAACTTTAGAGCTCAAGATGTAGGGTCTAAAAACCTTTGTTTCTTTCACCAAGGAAAATGCTTTCTTCTCCATGATGGTGTACTTCAACTTATCTCCTTGCAATGCCTTACTGAAAAAGGAAATTGGTCTCTTAGCCCCTTCATCATCCTTCTGCAATAAGACAGATGCAATGGTGTTTTCTAAAGAAAAAGAAAACACTTGAAAAGGATTTTTGTAATTTGGAGCTACCAAAATAGGGGCATGCTTTAGTGCTTCCTTGATCCCATTGAAATATTGAATGGAAGCTTCTTCCCATTTGATAACTTGGTCCTTCTTCAACATACTAGTAATGGGGATGGTTAGCTCAGCAAAGTTAGACACAAATCTTCTGATAAAGTTTATTTGTCCAAAGAAGGATTGAATTCCCTTCTTAGTTCTTGGAATTGGAACCTTGCTGATGGCTTCCACTCTCTCGGGATCAATCATGACCCCTTATTTTGATACAATGTGACCAAGTAGCTTTTCCTTTTACACTCCAAAGTGGCACTTCTTGGGATTCAATGATATGCCATACTCTCTACACCTTAACAACATTATTTCCAAGTGTTGCAAGTGATCATTTCTTTTTCTAGAAAACACAATTACATCATCTTGATAAACAACAATGAATTCATTGATATAACCAACAAATGCTACATCCATTGCTCTTCTTTGGAAATTTGCTCCATCATTCACTAATCTAAAAGGCATCTTGACATAGGCATAAGTTTCCCAAGGAGTGGTAAAGGTGGTCTTTATTATTTCTAACTCCACAACAACTTGATTATAGCCGGAGAAATCATTCGAGTAGATAATAGTTCAGAACCCATTACCAATTGTAGCATATTATCCATGTTTGGAAGAGGGTGATTATCTTTCAATAATGCTTTATTCGAGTTTCAAGTCTATGCATAACCTTATATCACCATTATTTTTCCTGACAGGAACTAGGTTTACAACCCAAGATGAGTACCTTGTGGGATGAATGATCCCTCCATCCCTCAACTTCTTTAGTTCTTCTTGCATCTTCAAAGAAAGGAGCAGATTGATGGGCCTATATTTTTTCCTAAAAGGCTTGGCATTAGACTCAAGAGGAATTTCATGTTGGAATAAATATTCCCTATATGCCTTTAACTCAGAGTAAGACCAAGCTAGGAAGTATTGATATTTCTTCAACAATTTAACATAGGACTGCTTCTCCTCCTTACTCATTGCTTCCTAACCAGATTTTGCATGGTTTTTCCTTTGTGCCCAGGTCATGTTCTTCGACATCTCTTGAAATTGACATACTTCTTTTAATAATGCAATCAACATTATCAAAGTTTTATTCCAGTGCCACCAAACCTCTAGGAATTTTGTTTGTCTTCATTTGGATGATGTCTTTGCCAAATAAAGTTTCCTTTCCTTCAATAGCACACACCATTAGTTCCCAATCTATATTTTGTTGAGAAAAATCACCTTGGTTCTACGAAACCATTTCACTTCAACATCATCATCAAACACTTATGAATTTTAAATGTTATCAAGGATAGAAGGCATTATTAGTATTTCAACATCATACTCACAAAATGGAGACACTGTACAATTACAAAATATAGATCCTAGTCTGCTAACTTGTTTGCAACATCATTAAACTTTCTATCATGGTGCACAATATAAAAATATTCAAACATTTGAATCAAATCCTAGATGCATGTTTGTATTGTTTCATTCTCTCGATTTTTAGTAGCATACGTTTTCTAATTTGCTTGACAATCAATTACGAATCCCGTTTGAAAATGATATCCTTTATACAATATTTCATGCAATTCTCAAGCCTAATAACAATGCTTCATATTCAACAATTTTGTTAGTGCATTTTGTAGTGTCCACTTCCTTTTGACACTTTTAGATACTAATTTTGATACTATTGATCATATTATGGACACTATTATGTTTGTTTTAGTATGATGGTTAGATGTTAGATCATGGATTATTATTGATCTGGATTCAGTTATTATGCTTGATGATTACTAGAGACATGTTTATATGTGGTTGATGATATAATTTTGATATGGATATATTATGGATGTTGATTTGGACTTATGACATTAGATGTTTGAGAATATCTACTTGGAATATTATTGATGATGATATAGTTGATTTATTTAATTAAAAATGATAATGTTGAATTAATGATATTGTTGTGATTTGTGTGTTTAGATGATTTTGAAATATTGTTTATATCATTTTGGATGTCTGATGCAGCCATGAGGCTGAAGGAGGTATTTACATTTTGTAGGTTAAAAATCACAACAATGTCGGGGGACTGAAGACTAACCATATTGAAATTTGGGTGAATTCAACAAGGTCACCATGGCAACTGTATTGTTTGTGTGTTGTGTTTTGCTAGGAATTCCCATGGGGGGATTTCCATTATATGTGACCATGGGATATGTGTTTTATTTATGTGTTCCTTTTTATTATTGTTGTATGTATTTTTATTTGTAATGTGTTCTTTTTTAAAATTAATTTGAATGTGAGAGTCATATAGTTAAACTTTATTTAAAATTTAATTGGGACATGGAATGTAATTAATAAATTTGTTGATTTTAAATAATGATGTTGGAAGATTTTGTAAGTTAATATGTATGAATTTGTAAGTAAGATGTAAGAGTCTTGTAAGGCAGATTTCGGAATGTCAAACACTCCATCTTGTATGAAAATTGAATTTGAACTTTGAGGCCAAAATTTGAAGGCTTGTGGGATAAGCAAAACTTGTCCCACATACCTTAAAATGATCCAATAACCATGCCTATGGTTTTGAGGTTAAATTTAGGCATTTTTAATGCTTTTTGAAGTTACAATTTGTAAGTTTTAATTGCACTTCCCTTACATATTTTTAATGCGGTCCTTTTTGGAGTATGGTTGAATTGGAGTATGTAAGTTATTTTTTCATGTTTAATTTATTGTGATTTGTTTTTTGATGTTGAATTCCTCTTGGGGATGAGGAAAATGATGTGGCATCCCACTTGGATTCACATCATCTCTCTCTTTCCTTTCTTATAAAAGTGAAGCTTCTTTGCTCATTTTGGAGGTTGTTGAAACTTGGTTCTTCCTCTTTGGGGTCAATTTTTTTATTGTTATGGGAGTCTTGCTTGTGAGGGAGTTTGAAATTTCATTTGCATGCATGTGTGGTGTTGTTGTTCTTGGAATTCTCTTGGTCATTGAAGAGCTTTTATTTTAGACTGTATTTTTGGCATTCAAGGAGCTTATTTTGGAAACAAACTCCATTATGGAGAGGTAGAATCTTTCCCTTTTAAATGTTTTTTTATTTTTCCTTGCATGAGAAAAATGGTTAATGTGTTGTGTATTGTTGTCTGGTTGGAGTAGAACTCTTAGGGTATGGTGTAGTAGAAGGCTATGGGGATTTCATATGGGGTGGCATAAGGGATTGCCAATGGCACTATTTTATTGAGGAAGTTTTGGTTTTGGGATCCACCTTGGAAAAGAAACTACTTGCATTTATTACTATGGGGGCATAAGGGATAAACTTGGGGGGCATAAGGAGGGGTTGGGAGATATAAGGTTTATGGGGTTGATATGTATATTGGCGGTATGCATTTTGGTGGATGCCCAATTCCAAATTGGGAGGCATAAGGAGTTCCCCATAGTTCTTGCTCTTGTTGGCTTGCTTGATCAAGCCTATGTTCTGTGTGAATGATTTCAAATGCAGTTGTGAACTACTGTCCTTGTTTGGAATGTGTATCTTATTAATCTGTGCATGTGAAAAGAATGCTACTTGTTATTGTAGAAGCCATTGTTGCCATGAGTTGTCTCTCATTCTTTATTTCAATATGGTTGGGGCTCGGGGGCCAATGAGGAAGGACAACTTCTCCCTTATCATTGGATGTCTTGGTTTGGTGGAGAGCATTGCCTTTCCCCCTTCCTTGTTGTGATCAAAGTTGAAAAGATGGAGAAACTAGCATGCGTTGTTGTTTGGAGCAGGAACATATATAGTTTTGACAGTCCCAATATTTTGAGAAAATTTATTGTAACCTTTCCCACCTTGAGTGGATGAGTTGTATAATGTTTGTAATGAGAAACCATTCATATTGATGATGGAAGTTTTGAATTGAATTGAGAAATGTAAAGATATGTATTCTAGTCTCTGTTTGTAAAGAAATGAAAAGAATGTATATGTATGGTTTATTGTATTTCAAAGTTAAAAGAAAGAGATAAGTTGTATAGATGTTCTCTATTTGAATTCAATAAATAAATTACCAACTCATTCTTATTCACACTATTATAATTGAAATGGGAATATCAAATGGTGATTGAGGTTGTGTTTTATTGCAATGGAAGAAAATACGTATGAGAAAGCTAAACTGTATTGTTCTCATTTGAATTGTGCATTAGAATTGAAATCTAAACTGTAATTTAATTTAGAAATGAATAGATGTCTTAATCAATTAAATGTATTTGACTAATTTTTGGAATCATATGCACATCCAAATTACAAAAATTGATAAACAAATTTAAAAGAAATAGCTCACTATTTTAAAACTTAACTCTGGCAATGTACATTTTAATAAAATGAGCAGTTCAAACCTATACTCAACAATAAGTTATGAAATTTGAAATTCATAGATAGGAGGACTTGAGGAACCCAAATTCAATAAAACAATAACAAGAATGAATCTCTAAAACTCAAGGAATTCCAAATTAGAGCTTACACGGTCGTTTTTCCCGTCAACTATTGGAAAAATGTAAACTTGTATAAATGAACAAATTTACTTCACTAAAACACTCTAAATCCTCCCTAGACTGATCCTCCATGTCTTTTTGACATGTTGAGTGAAGGAGGAGTTCTAATTTTATCAAAATTATAAGTTGAAAAACTACCAGTTCACATATTAAAAGCCTGCAGATCGATTTCATAAAATTGACCCTTTAAACTTCATCAAATTTTAAAATTTGTGACTCCTATGCAAAGAGGGCATCGAGAGATTTTTGAAAAGTCCTTGTTTTCCCAAATCTGACATTCCTATCAAAAGTTATGGCCATTTGAAGTTTTACTTCAATTTGGCATTCAAAAAAAAAATAATACGATTTAATCTAACTATAGAAAAATTAAAATTTGACCTTGGAAAGATTTCCCAAAAAGGTCCGCTGCCCTGCCATCCCACAACCAATCGGGCCTGCCATGTGGCACCCCAGGAGGGGTGGACTAATTTTTTTAAAACTTATTCCTTTGAAAAATTTTACTTGGGAAAATATTTCATTTTCCCTCCGCTGGCCCACAACCAATCAGAGGGTGACACGTGTCCTCTAAGGGCTGAGGAAGAGGTGTAGTTCATTTTAAATTTTTATCCCTTTCAAAATTTTAGGGAAAATCTATTTTTTGACCCCGCCATCCCCGCCTAATGAAAACGTGCCACGTGGAACTTTGGGGGTGGAACGGATAGGCGGAGCCCTTTTTTGTTTTGGGGTTTTCAGCCCTTGGAAAAATTATAAAATTTATTCCATGGCCTACTTCTCCACCTCCCCCTTTGGCGCCTTCTTCTTCCTTTTCTTCCTGTGGGGCGTAATGCTCCAAAATTCTCGGCCACACGCCAAATTCCTCACCTCTTCTCCATCGTGCGCCAAGGCTCGACACGTGTACACCTGGGGACCCGCGGGGAAGGAATGTTTTATACCCTTGAGATTTGTGATGGAAAAATTTCCCTATGCCACCCTGCGACCCGCCAAGCCACCCAAGTCGCAATCCCCCTCCTCTTGCCACGTGTCCCTCTAGGGAAAATTTTCCCTAGAAACTCCCACTCATAACTTGAGTTCTGCTTGGAGTTAGGAGGACTTCCTTATATCATCGGAAAGGTGAGAAAATTTCCTATCCATTGGGAATGGTTTAGAGAAATTTTGAAAGTGTTGAATAGGAGAAAAATATAGTTGAAGTTATGAGCCTGATAGAGAGTAGGTATGGGGTAAGATTACTCCCTGAATCTAACTAGAACATCTAACCCTAAAATTTAAACCTTGTAAACGTGTTATAAGTTCATAAAGGAAACTTGTGTTTTGGTAAGTAGGTTTTGTTTTGGAACCTATTAGTGAAAACTAATGTCTTGCAACTTAGTTGTAGACACTTCAAATCAAAAAAATTATCCCATAATTTTCTAGCTAACCCTAGGTTGTTTCTTTGGTCTCAAGTGGTTGTTTAAACAGGAACTATAGTTTTGGTATCAGAGAAGTGGTTCAAAGGATTGGACCATTGGGCACACTAGAAAACTTGAGACATGAAAACTTAAACCTAGCACACTGTAAATCAAGAAAACAACTTAGCAAGAATTTTTATGTTTTAGTAAACATGGAAGTTGTATAACTTAGCAAATGAACTGACTCTCACTTTTTTCTGTGCAGGAGGTGCAGACAGGAGTGAGAGGAACCTTCATAGAGACTCAGAACCACCACCAGCACCACCACTGGATCAAGGTGTAGCAGCCATTCTACCTCATATTCTATAGACCCTTTAGGATGTTAATGCCGCTCTACGTGGAGGATTAGGTGGAGGGCAGAAAGCTAGTCATGATAGAGCTCCTTCTATCGAGGGCCAGTGCCTCCTCATTTTAGTGAAGAGCATAGAGGAGAGAACTCCCATGCGGAGTCAGCCAGAGTAGAGTCACCACCTAAGAGATAGGGTGATAGAGTTCTAGAGCATAGAGAGAGGTCTCGGAGCCCTACGCTTAGGGATGAGTGTACAGAGAGACCTAAAGGCTAAAAGACCATAGCAGTGGATCACATCAGGGAAATCCTGAAGCTTAGGCCCTCATATTACTCAAGTGATATAGGTGGATTTCAGGTAGAGGCTTGGCTAGTGAGCTTGAGCGGTTGCTTCAAGATTTGTCCTTATTCTAGCAACATGAAAGCTCATGTTGTGATCCATCTATTGAGGGATGGAGCAGGAGTATGGTGGAGGATAGAGGATGTAGATTCAGAGACAGTGACTTGGGAGCTGTTTGAGGAGAGATTTAGGAGTAGGTACCTATCATGGAGGTTCATCCAACAGAGGATTGACAAGTTCCATGACCTCGACATACTACCCTTTTTGTAGCAGAGTATGAGAGTAGATTTCTAGATCTACTTAGTATGTAGAGTATATGTAGGATGAGTAGGTGTAGATTCACAGGTTCATCTAGGGCCTGAATTTGGACATTGGAGGTGCAGTGTGGATTCACTATCCATAGAATTTAGCAGAGGCCATCGAGAAGGCCTATATTATAGAGGAGACTGGGTAAAACCCAGCAGGCTAGAGACCGAGTCAAGAGCCACATTCAGTAGATGTAGGATGGTAGATCGAGAGGTTCAGCACCTCTCCCTCATGGTGGTCAACATTTAGCATAGTCATCCTTTAGGCCACAGTAGCAGATAGTAGTAATAGTCCCGCCCACCATATAGACCTCCACAGAGAGTTGATGCAGAGAGGTCAGAGCATGGGGCCTCCTCCTAGGGGTCCCATCAGACATAGGGTGGACCTAGAGCTCAGTCGGTGGAGCTCACTAGTAGAGGCCATAGTAGACCACAGCTAGATCATCAGGATCCACACCACAAGATTCTAGGGAACCTACTGGAGGTGTTGTTCCTTGGAGAGGATCAGGTGGTTTCTTTAGATGTGGAGTAGCTAGACATTTTTGGAGAGATTGCCCTCAAAACCCTAACAAGGGTAAGGCACAGTTTCTAAGCCGATAGTTGGTGACATGGGACGCAGCCACAGGATCTATGTAGTGGTTGAGAACCGCTAGGTAGAGCACTAGAGCACAATCATTGAGACCACAGGTAGCATTGGTGGTATTCCTACCTCTATATTGTTTGATTCTGGTTCTTTTGATTCTTTCATTGCACCATCTTTAGTAGAGCGATGCAGGTTGGTGGTAGTTAGGCAAGGTCTTAGTTGGGATGTCGAGATGGCTTCTGGAGCTAAGATCTCTGTGGACTCCTTAGTTAAGGAGTGTGTAGTGGATTTGGGACCTTTACCACCACCTCGAGATCTTTGTATTCTTCCTTTGGGCTCGTAGGGATTCATTTTAGGTATGGATTGGTTATCTCGCATACATAGGGCTAGGATGTATTATTATCATAAGACTATAGCTTGTGCAGATGATTCGGGAGTTGAGTCGGTGATCTCAGGAGTCAGGAGACCTATTTCTATTCACACCATTTCGCTATGCAACTTAAGTGGTGTGTGTGATGGGGTTGTCAGATGTATGTTGTTACAGTTAGTGATAGGTTAGAGGATGGGTCTAGTGGACCATCACTAGATGATCATCCCATCTTGAGAGAGTTTTTCGATGTTTTTCTAGGGAGCTACCGGGGATACCACCCCATGTGAGATTGATTTCCATATAGACCTAGTTCCTGGAGTAGAGCCTATCTCACGGGCACCTTATCAGATGACCACCCTGAGCTCTATGAGCTCAAGTTTGTAGCTTGAAGGCCTTTTAGAGAAGGGCCTTATCCATCCTAGTGTATCCCCTTGGGGTGCACCGGTGATTTTGTGAAGAAGAAGGATGGATCATTATGGTTGTGTATTGATTACCATCAGTTAAACAAGGTAACAATTAAGAATCGTTATCCTCTTCCTCACATTGATGACTTGTTTGATCAGATGAAGGGAGCCACAATTTTCTCTAAGATTGATCTTAAGTTAGGCTACCATCAGTTGAGGATTTTGAGGTGGACATTCATAAGACCACTTTCTGTATGAGGTATGGGCACTATGAGTTCACAGTGGTGCCTTTTGGTTTGACGAATGCCCTGCAGTGTTCATGAGTTTGATGAATGGGGTATTCAGGACCTTCTTAGATCACTTTGTGCTCATCTTCCTAGATGAAATTTTGATATACTCACATACACATGAGGAGCACGAGGGGCACCTTTGATAGGTTCTTCAGTGTCTTCGTGAGCAACAGCTTTACGGGAACTTGGAGAAGTGTGCTTTCTTCCAGACAAAGGTGCATTATTTGGGTCATATCATTTATGGGGAAGGTATCACAGTCGATCCTTCCAATATTAGGGCCATTATGGATTGGCCAACACCCACTATAATGACTTAGGTGTGCAACTTCATGGGTTTAGCAGGTTACTACTGGAGATTTGTTCAGGACTTTTCTCGGATTACACACCCTATCACTTCCCTTCAGAGGAAAGGGAAGAAGTTTTTTTAGATAGAAAGATGTGAGTAGACCTTTAGGACATTGAAGGAGTGCCTCACTACAGCACCCATTCTTATAGTACCGGATCCATAGGGTGAGTTCTTTGTTTACACAGATGCTTCTTTAGTAGGGCTTGGAGGTGTGTTGATGTAGGATGATAGAGTTATAGCTTTTGAGTCTCGTAAACTCAAGGATCACAAGATTAATTATCCTACCCATGATCTTGAGCTTACGAAAGTGGTGCATGATTTGGTTAGATGGAGACATTTTCTTCTTAGATAGAGATTCACACTCAGGATAGATCATTTGAGTCTTTGCCACCTCTTCACATAACCCAATCTAAACACTCATCGGTGGCGTTGCATGGAGTTGCTTTGTGAGTATTGCATGGAGATTGAACATGTGAAGGGGAAATATAATGTAGTAGAAGATGCTCTCAGAAGATGGAGACATGTGGCTATGGCTACTACAGTGAGCATAGATTTACGGAGTAGGATTCTTCAGCAACTTCCTCTTGACAACTTCTACATTGTGGCTCAAGAAAAGATAGAGTCATAGAGACCCCTTGAGGGGAAGTTTGATGGTTTCACCTTAGAGGTAGATGGTCTTCTTAGACATAGAGGCTAGATATATGTTCCCTAGAGATGGAGGCTTGAGGCAGGACATCTTGGTAGAGGCACATCATGCACCCTATTCAGCCCATCCCAGGGTGAAGAAGATGCACACCACTTTGTGACAGTTGTATCACTGGAGAGGACTTCGTCAGAGATGTGGCTCAGTTTGTGTCATGGTGTTTAGAGTGCTAGAGGGTTAAGGACAAACATCAGCATCTAGCAGGTCTTATTTATCCTCATGCCATACTAGAATGGAAGTGGGACACCATTTCCATGGATTTCATTGTTGGACTACCTATGTCGAGATATCACCACGATGTCATTATAGTCACCATTGATAAATTGACAAAAATGGCTCACTTTTCTTTGGTGAAGACCACTTATACAGATTAGAGTAGTGGCACGAGTATATTTAGATGAGATCCTCAGGTTGTATGGGATCCCGAGAAGATCATTTGTGACCGCGATCCTTTGTACACTTCACATTTCTGGACTACCATGTAGTATGTCCTCGGGATGAGGATTAACTTCAGCACAACATATCACCCTGAGACAGATGGAAAGACCGAGCAAGTGAATCATATTTTGGAGGATATGCTCAGGATGTACATGATGGATCAATAGTCTAAGTGGGAGGAGTACCTGTACTTAGTGGAGTTTTCCTACAATAATAGTTTCGAGTTCTATAGGCATGGCTCCTTTTCAAGAATTATATGGTAGAGAGTGCAAGACACCCCTTAGCTAGGACAAGTTAGAGGATAGAGTATCTCTTGGACTAGATCTTTTATAGGACATGGAGTAGTAGGTAGTGTTGATCAGGCAAAGATTGTAGGAGGCACATGACAAGTAGAAGAAGTATGCAGATCAACATAGGATTGATCATATTTTTGATGTGGGCATGAAGGTTTTCCTTCATGTCAGGCCACACAAGAGCCCTATCTACTATGGAAAAGGTTCTAAGTTAGCTCCTAGATTTGTTGGTCCTTTGAGATCTTAGAGCGTATCGGCCCTTTGGCCTACCATCTAGCATTGCCACCCAGCTTATCTCGCATACATGATGTGTTTCATGTTTATGTCCTTAGGAGGTACATTGCAGATCCTTCTCGTGTGTTGGACTAGACATCATTGCAGGTGCAAGATCAGGGGAAGGTGACGATGGATCCCATCTGTCTCATAGATCACATGACCTATGGACTTTGAGACAAAGAGATTGATCATGTATGGTGTAGAGTGGGATAGATATGATGAGACTTCAGCCACTTGGTAGGATGCCACGGTATTATTGAGCAGTGTAGTTTCCACACTTTTTCTAGTGACTTCCAGGAGGAAGTCGAGTCTAAGGGGAGGGGGATGTAGTAACCACTTTCCTTTGACACTTTTAGATACTTATTTTAAGACTATTGATCATATTATGGACACTATTATGTTTGTTTTAGTATGATGGTTAGATGTTAGATCATGGATTATTATTGATCTGGATTCAGTTATTATGCTTGATGATTACTAGAGACATGTTTATATGTGGTTGATGATATACTTTTGACATGGATATATTATGGATGTTGATTTGGACTTATGACATTGGATGTTTGAGTAGACCTAGTTGGAATATTACTGATGATGATATAGTTGATTTATTTAATTAAAAATGATAATGTTGAATTAATGATATTGTTGTGATTTGTGTGTTTAGATGATTTTGAAATATTGTTTATATCATTTTGGATGTTTGATGTGGCCATGAGGCCAAAGGAGGTATTTGCATTTTGCAGGTTAAAAATCACAACAATGTCGGGGACTGGAGACTAACCATATTGAAATTCTAGGTGAATTCAACAAGGTCACCATGGCAATTGTATGTATTTTGTGTGTGTTGTGTTATGTTAGGAATTCCCATGGGGGATTTCCATTATATGTGACCATGGGATATGTGTTTTAATTATGTGTTCCTTTTTATTATTGTTGTATGTATTTTTATTTGTAATGTGTTCTTTTTTTAAATTAATTTAAATGTGATAGTTTTAATGTGAGAGTCATATAGTTAAACTTTATTTAAATTTAATTGGGACATGGAATGTAATTAATAAAGTTGTTGAGTTTAAATAATAATGTTGGAAGAGTGTGTAAGTTAATATGTAAGAATGTGTAAGAAAGATGTAAGAGTCTTGTAAGGCAGATTTTGGAATGTCAAACACTCCATCTTTTATGAAATTCGAATTTGACCTTGGAGGCCAAATTTGGAGGCTTGTGGGACAAGTCAAACTTGTCCCACACCCCTTAAAATGATCCACCAACCATGCCTATGGTTTGGAGGTTAAATTTAGGCATTTTTAATGCTTTTTGAAGTGACAATTTGTAAGTTTTAATTGCACTTCCCTTGCATATTTTTAATGCAGTCCTTTTTGGAGTATGGGTTGAATTGGAGTATGTAAGTGATTTTGTCATGTTTAATTTATTGTGATTTTTTTGTTGATGTTGATTTCCTCTTGGGGATGAGGAAAAATGATGTGGCATCCCACTTGGATCCACATCATCCTCTCTCTTTCCTTTCCTATAAAAGTGAAGCTTCTTGCTCATTTTGGAGGTTGTTGAAACTTGGTTCTTCCTCTTTGGGGTCAAATTTTTTTTATTGCTGTGGGAGTCTTGCTTGTGGAGGGAGTTTGAAAATTCATTTGCATGCTTGGTGTTGCTATTCTTGGACTACTCTTTGGTCATTGAAGAGCTTGTTGTTTTGGACTATATTTTTGAGCATTAAAGGAGCTTGTTGTTTTGGAAACAAACTCCATTATGGAGAGGTAGGATCTTTCCTTTTTAAATGTTGTTTTCTTTTTCCTTGCATGAGAAAAATGGTGAATGTGTTGTGTATTGTTGGCTGGTTGGGTAGAATGCTTAGGGCATGGTGTAGGAGAAGGCTATGGGGATTTCATATGGGGGCATAAGGGATTGCCAATGGCACTATTTTATTGAGGAGGGAGTTTTTGTTTTGGGATCCACCTTGGAAAAGAAACTGCTTGCATTTCTTACTATGGGGGGGCATAAGGGATAAACTTGGGGGGGGCATAAGGAGGGGTTGGGAGATATAAGGTTTATGGGGTTGATATGTATATTGGCGGTATGCATTTTGGTGGATGCCCAATTCCAAATTGGGAGGCATAAGGAGTTCCCATAGTTCTTGCTCTTGTTGGCTTGCTTGATCAAGCCTATGTTCTATGTGAATGATTTCAAATGTAGTTGTGAACTAGTTGTCCTTGTTTGGAATGTGTATCTTATTAATCTTGTGCATGTGAAAAGAATGCTTGCTTGTTATTGTAGAAGCCATTATTGCCATGAGTTGTCTCTCATTCTTTATTTCAATATGGTTGGGGCTCGGGGGCCAATGAGGAAGGATGGCTTCTCCCTTCTCATTGGATGTCTTGGTTGGGTGGAGAGCATTGCCTTTCCCCCTTCCTTGTTGTGATCAAAGTTGAAAAGATGGAGAAACTAGCATGCTATTGTTTGGAGCAGGAACATATACAATTTTGACAGTCCCAATCTTTTGAGAAAATTTATTGTAACCTTTCCCACCTTGAGTGGATGAGTTGTATAATGTTTGTAATGAGAAACCATTCGTATTGATGATGGAAGTTTGAATTTAATTGAGAAATGTAAAGAGATGTATTCCAGTCTCTGTTTGTAAAGAAATGAAAAGAATGTATATGTATGGTTTATTGTATTTCAAAGTTAAAAGAAAGAGATAAGTTGTATAGATGTTCTCTGTTTGAATTCAATAAAGAAATTTCAAGCTCATTCTTATTCACATTGTTATAATTGAAATGGGAATATCAAATGGTGATTGAGGCTGTGTTTTATTGCAATGGAAGAAAATACGTATGAGAAAGCTAAATTGTATTGTTCTCATTTGAATTGTGCATTAGAATTGAAATCTGAACTGTAATTTAATTTAGAAATGAATGGCTATCTTAATCAATTAAATGTATTTGACTAAGTTTAGGAATCATATGCACATCCAAATTACAAAAATTGATAAACAAATTTAAAAGAAACAACTCATTGTTTTAAAACTTAACTCTGGCAATGTACATTTTAATAAAATGAGCAGTTCAAACTTATACTCAACAATAAGTTATGAAACTTGAAATTCATACTTAGGAAGACTTAAGGAACCCAAATTCAATAAAACAGTCAAGAATGAATCTCTAAAACTCAAGGAATTTCAAATTGGAGCTTGCACGGTCGTTTTCCCGTCAACTATTGGAAAAATGCAAACTTGTATAAATGAACAAATTGACTTCACTAAAACACTCTAAACCCTCCCTAGACTAATCCTCCATGTCTTTTTGACATGTTGAGTGAAGGAGGAGTTCTAATTTTATCAAAATTATAAGTTGAAAAAATGTCAGTTCACATATTAAAATCCTGCGTAGATCAATTTCATAAAATATACCCTTTAAACTTCATCAAATTTTAAAATTGATGATTCTTGTGCAAAGAGGGCATTGAGATATTTCCGAAAATTCCTCGTTTTCCCAAATCTGACATTCCTATCAAAAGTTATGGCCATTTGAAGTTTTACTTCAATTTGGCATTTAAAAATAATATGATTTAATCTAACTATAGAAAAATTTAAAATTTGACCTTGGAAATATTTCCAAAAAGGTCTATGGCCCTGCCATCCCACAACTAATCGCTTGCCCGACACGTGTCACCCTAGAAGGGGCGGACTAATTTTTCAAAAAAACTTATTCCTTTGAAAAGGAGAAAAGAATTCATTTTTCCTCCCGCCGCCCATGACCCAATCGAGAGGGCAACACGTGTCCTCTAAGGGCTAAGGTGGAGGTGCAATTCATTTCATATTTTTATCCCTTCGATTATTTTAGGTAAAATCTACATTTTTGACTCATTTGACCCACGACTAATGAAAATGTACCATGTGGAACTTTTGGGTGGCAACGAGGTAGGCGGGGCCCTTTGTTGTTTTGGGGTTTTCAGCTGTTGGAAAAAATATAAAATTTCTTCCATGGCCCACTTCTCCACCTCCCCCTCAAACTTGGTCCATTCTGCAGGTGCGTAGACCCCTGTGCCCTCTACTTCCTTTTCTTCCCTATTGGGTGCAATGTGCCAAAATTCTTTGCTGCTCTGCCAAACTCCTCACCTCTTCTCCGCCGTGCACCAAGGCTCGACACATGTACACCTGGGGACCTACGAGGGTGCGGAATGTTTTTTCCAATTGAGATTTTTGATGGAAAAATTTCCCTATGCCACCTCGTAACCTACCAAGCCACCCAAGGCACAATCCCCCTCCTCTTGCCACGTGTCCCTCTAGGGAAAAATTGCCCTAGAAATTCCGCCCATTCATAACTTGAGTTCTGCTTGGAGTTAGGAGAAATTCCTTATATCACTTTGGAAAGGTGAGAAAATTTTCTATCTATTGGAAATGGTTTAGGGAAAATTTGAAAGTGTTAAGTAGGAAAAATCTAGTTGAAGTTATGAGCACGATAGAGAGCAGGTATGGGTAAGATTACTCCTCGAATCTAACTAGAACATCTAACCCTAAAATTTAAACCTTATAAATGTGTTATAAGTTCATAAAGGAAACTTATTTTTGCTAAGAAAGTTTTTTTGGAACCTATTAGTCAATTTTGATGTCTTTCAACTTATTTGTAGACATTCATATCAAAGAAAAAAATTATCCCATAATTTTCTAGCTAACACTAGGTTGTTTCTTTGGTCTCAAGTGGTTGTTTAAATAGACACTACACATTCAAAGTTGAGTTTGAAAGAAAATACAAACTCTTCTTGCCCTGGAGAAATTAAATCAATGCCTACACCATTTCCAAACTTGGAACAAGCTCCATCAAAAAATAAGGTCTAAGGTAAACCCACTTGTTCAAGACATTTACGCTAATCAATCTTGTGCTCCTTACCATCAGCATACCCCACAAATTTATCTCCATCTACATCAGATTACAACACTTCATAAGAAGAATTTTCGGGATCTTCAATGAGGTGTAACATATTTTTCTCTCCATACAGCTTTACAATGTTGCCTTCAATTGGAATGGTGGCAAATGACATATCCATATGAACACTTCCACCAACACTTACGTCCCACTTTCTTGATAACAACATGCCCCATTTGGCGGGGCAATTAACAATAACAACATTAAGTTTCAAGTTCTTACGGATAAGCTATAAGTTGTACCACCAAAAATTTTACACATACTACAACAGAAACCTCTCTAGAATCCATTACAAGACACCGACCATACAAGCTGTTATCACTTTAATGTTCAATTCATTCATGACTTCCAGAGGCATAACATTGTAGGATGCTCTAGAATCAAACATACAATTGTGCAGTAGTCTGTCTTTAATAATTAGTGTTGTAAAAATGGATCAACATTTAATTGAGACTCAACCAAAGATGTTCCCAAGTAAACTTTCAGGTGGTTCACCTATCTCCTCCAATGCTGGTGGTTTTTCTAGGTCGAAATTATTGGAGGAGTGTTTACATTATTTATATTTCTACCTTGGGAACTCCTATCTTCCTCCAATCCCAAATACTCAAAATCCCTCTTCTTGTGCTCAGGAATCCTAAGCAGTTCAACAATTGGGACATAAATCTTGATCTGACTCAAGACTTGGGCAATGTCATAGGGAATGTATTTGGGCAAATCAACATTTGGAGAAAGATTGAAAAACTCATCAAATGGCACAAGATTTTTCACATTTTGGGCATGGGTGGGAACACCAGTTCTACTTGAGACAAAAGGTCTTTTCCATATGCATCTTTCTTTGGAGCCTCTTTTGGGAAATTGGTGAGAACTGGGGTCTTTGGTTTGGCTTCGAGCCCTACCCCTTTGTGCCTTTACTTCTTTTGTTATACTCCTTTTCTAGGGCAACAACATCATTCATTAATAGTTCTCTATCCTCTTCTGATGGGATTTCTCCATCGTAATTCTTAATCATTAGAGCTATTAGGTACTCAAAATCATTATTATGAAGTTCAAATGCTTGTACCATATCTATTTCTAAAGCATGAGAGGGAGGAATAAGGCGTACCCGATGAATGCGAGTCCCAAAACTTACTGATAGTTCTTGTGCTTATTACCTCGGTTGAAGTTATTCCTTGTTGTGAGCTTGTAGAACAGTCCACATTGCATGCATCATCATCAGTGTTATCATCATCATCATCTTCTTCTTCAACTTGTTGATCTATTTCACATGGTGGGTTGGGTAAGAAACATTTTCACACCAATCCATTTGATTTATCTCTTCAAAAACAACTCGGCATTTAGAGGATCATGCACTACTCTACTCTCCCTTGCTTGGGGTTGTCTAGCTCCCATGGGCCCCTTTACCTTTGTCATCATATTTGTGATCATTTCTAGGATGATTTATAAATATGTCTTGTCCCATTTTCCTATCTTGACCTTGAGAAACTTGTCCAATTATTTTCTCTGCCATGGCTAGCTTATAAGAGATTTCTTTGATAGCTCCGAGAAAAATTCTATACAACTTCCTCAAGATCCTGACCTTACTTGATTGAGGCTTTTTCGGGTTGATCGGTTTAACACCCTCCTTCTTAGGAGGTTTTCCAACTACTTTAATGTTGTTCTCAATTTGTAGAGCCATGGTAAAGGCCTACCTCAAAGTTCCAGGGTTCTTATCCCTTAAATAGTAAGTAGCTTTCCTATCAAATGCATCGAATACTTTATCGGACATGATTCATTACATGGCCTCAAATTAATAGGAAGTATTCTCAATGTTTTGTTAAATCTTGTATTGAAATCATGTACTGATTCATTAGGATTATTTTTTATATTTTAAAACTCTGATAAAAGAAACCTAGGTTTTGTTTTATCACCATAATGCATTCTAAAAGCATTATTCATCTTTGTCCAAGAGTCAATGGAATTATCTGGCAGAGATTTATACTGGTCCCTTGCATCTTCTTCTAGAGTATGGATAAATAATTTTATGTATACATCCTCAAACTCTATTTCAAAGTCCTCCATCATATTGACAAAGAGCTTCAAATGCTGATCATAAGTGATTGCATTATTTCCCTGAAAACTAGGAAATCTACTTCTTACATCTTGTGGCACAACATTTGGACAGACTAGCCATACCTCTAAAAATAATAGGACCAAAAGTATTAACAACAAATGGAGGTGCTGGGTGGAGGTTTAGCCATATTATTTTGAGGAGGTGACCCCGGAGGAGATGCAAATTGATGAGGAGTGATAAGTCTATGTGGTACAAGGATGCAATTCTCAAAATGACTTCCCTCTAAAGGCTTTGTTTCTTGGAAGACTCTATGATTTTGAAAACATAGGGAATATTGAGAAGTAAATGTTTCAAATATAGATAAAGGCCCTCTCCAGATGGATAATTCAATTCAACAAAGATACTACCCGATTCGAATAACTTGAGGAAGTATTGTAATCTTCAATCACAGGCTGATCAGTTTCACCAATGGAGATCTCTTTTCTTGATGCTTGATCTCCAACAACCTTCCAAATTCTTCTTCCTTCTAAATTAGACTTTCCCAGCTCTTGAAACAACCTTCTACTAGGGTCCTTGGTGAAGAAATATCTTCTTCCTTCCAGCTTTGTAGATATTAATGACAAATCTTACTTGATATATGTTAAGACATTGGTATTTATAAATAATTTAAACAACATGGAGTCGCCACTAAGGATTTTCACCTTAGTTTGTGAAAATGTACTATGAAATACCTATCAAATGTCTGTCAATACCAGATTCATGCAAATCTTACAAGATCTTCTCTTCTTTTACCCAAATTTATCAATGATGATATAAATCTTAGTGTAATAACTGTATAAGTTGTAAATATTACACTCAAAACTCACAACTTTGAACAATTCTTATAGATCTGAATAGATAATGATGTTTTAGAAATGTATTTGCACTTTAAATTTTTTAAAAAGTATTACCAAGGTTTGTACATGTACACCTTTGTTCAAATACTTCAAAGAGTCCTTGACAGTAAATAGCGCCATGAGTTTTGGTATCCAAATTTCTTCTCCTTTTCAAGATGATCAAAGCAACACATGTTGGACATGGAACTTAGAGACAGATAAATCATAGTGTGTATAATTTTGTAGCCAGGGATGATATCTAATTGGTCCTTTATCACTCATATTTTTGGAGAGATGGATAACATCTTCAAGAGGATTTGACCTTTCCTCACTACTTTAGGTCATGCCTTTTGACTAGGGAGAGAGTACCCGTAGTGTAACCTTTGTTTGATGAAGGAGATGGAGATATCCTTCTTTTGCATAAATTTTATGAAGAAATCCTTGGGAAAATATGGTCAATACTCCATAATTTAACTCTTAAGAGTTTTCACTTCTAAAATATGGAGATACTTTCAACACAAGGCTAAGGTTATTGAAGACATTAAGAAATCCTGATTGTTCTGCATATTTTAGTAAGTAGATTTTGTTCCTTTATTGATATACAGGGCAAACAGGGGTAGTTCAGGATGGATTCATGGTTTTTGAATGATTTTGGTGGGAGATGAAGCAAGATAAAGTTGATTATACCAAATCTTTGAGGGACTTCACAACAATGGACAAATCAACAACAGAAAGCTTTAGAATAGTTAAGATGTTCCTTCAACCAAAAGGTGTGCTTCAATGGAGGCCCATATCAACACGTTTTCACACAATATTTGAGACTCTAACATGAAGGCTCAAATTTTAAGCTCATTAAACACCAAAATATTTGATTAATAATGGCTAAGGTACACCCAAAGACTTACAGACAATATTTATCAACAAATGATAGTGAATTGATTTTAAATTTGTTTATCTCATCACAAGATGAAGGCTCTTCTTGAAATGAAATTGCAAATACCACTAAATTGTCACAGGGACAAGATCCTATGTGATTTCACAAATATTTCAATGTAAGATTGTAATAGGAACAAAAGAAACCATTTGTAGACATTTTGAAACAAAGCAAACACAAATTGCTAGAGATTGGACACAAATTAATTTCAAAATTGCTTAGATTCATCAGCAGGGGAAAGCTTCTAGAGCAATCTCAGTGCTCGTCAATGGCTATACATCTGCAACCAACTTGACATGATAGAAAATATAACATAAAATAAAATAATAGGTTATCTCGGCTTGGTCTCTCAGGAAGATGGCTTTCTCAAATTTTCTCTTAAGAATTCAACCCCCGACCATTTGCAAGAGTATTCTCATTACATTTATACATTTCACTCGACTCAAATTCTCCCCCAAAAGAGAATATATTTCAAGGGACCTTTTCTTGTTACCATTTTTTCGAGACAATGACGTTTAACAAATTTAGATCGAAAGCTGCTAGGTGGACCAATTGTGATCGATCACATTTCTTGGGCCCTCAACTAATGACTAGGATGCCATGCCATAATTTTTTTGAAATCCTTCTAATCATTCTAATTATTTCATGTGAGAAATCCCCTTTTTAATCATTTTTTGGAGGCTCTGCATAGTTGGATATGACAGGTAATCCTTTTCGCTCTTGAGGCAACACCTTTTTCATATTTTATGCCTACAACTTTCATCATTTCATCCTTTTCCCTTTCTTTCCTCTGTAACTCTATCCCGCATCCAACTTCTCTGGTAATTCCTATTTTTGCAAGTGCCTGAGAAATTCCAACTTTAAAATATTGACCTTAACAATCCTTGGAATCATAAATTAAGTTTCAAATCCATTAAATGGCACTTTACAGACAGAGATGACAAGGAATTTCATCAAAAAATGATGAAAAAATGTGCGTTTTCACATCTATAGGAATCTTGGAGCAAAAATGGTGGAAAAATAGACGCAATACATAGCAACCATTGATTATTCCCCTTTTCTACTATATATCATAGTCATCCACGTGTTTTCTTGGTGGAAGCTGTCAGTAAAGGATATTTATAGGGGAAAGTTTCCAAACAAGCGTGGGCCTTCTATGTGCTCTGGGTCCAAGAAAAACACCTTTTGGTCTCTAAAAAATTTTCAGCAAAAAAGGAGCCAAGGGAAGCCTCCACATGTCTTAATGGCGCACTATGAGATGGTCCCTAAAAGTAGAAACCTCAATCAAGCATGGGATCACCACGTGTTTCAATCCAGTAGAGTTTTTTTTAAAAGTTAAAGGATTAGTTGAAGGCGCCATGTGTCCAGGGTCCGAGACAGTTTTCCTTGGCCATTGAAAAGTCCAAGCAAAGGGAAGAGTGAGTAGAAGCCTCCGAGTGTCCTCTTGGCACTTCTTCAAAATAAAGCTTAGGGTCCAGTCCCCAAACATGTGTGGTCCCTCAATGTGTCCCAAGCCTTTTAAAATTACTTTGAAAAGTTTAAGTATAAAGTAGATCTGGTGGAATCCTCCACTTGTCTCCCTGTCACAATTGTTAAGGTGGGACCCTAAGGTAGATCCTCAAATGAAAACCATCCCTCCATGTGTCCATGGTCCACCAAAACTATACCGGATGCATGAAAAATTGTCTAAGTATGGGAAAAGCAGTGGAAATCTCCACTTGTTTCCCGATGTAGCTCTAAGGCCAAACCAAAAGGTGAATTTTCATATGAGTGCTGGCACTCCATGTGCATAAGTTTTGAGTTGAATCAGGCCTTAGAGTTTTCAAAGTGCCCCACCAAGCTGCATCCAACCAAAAAGGGCCATGTTTCCACTTATGCTGAGATGTAAACTTGACAGGAAAAATACACCCGTCAAACCGTAAAATGCAAGAAAATCACCATTTGAGCCCGAGAAATGAATCTTTCTTCATGGATAGAGAGTTTGGAAATGATATAAGGCCCAAATGTGATCCTCCAAGCCACATCCAATCATGTTTTCATAGATACTTGGGACAAAAAAGATAGGGACAACAAAATGTGACTGTGGAAAATGGAAGGAAGGAAAAAACCCGAGTTTACGCCCAAGTTCTAGACTCTTTCACATGGATAGAGGAATGAAAAACAAATTCTAGACTTTTAAGTGATCCTTGACCAAGGAAGGGACTAATCATGGCAACCAAATGGAGGACATATTTTTATGCATCAATACGGGTCAATATAGAAAAGCGATAGAGCCCATGCAAAACCAAAGAATTTCAAGAAAAATGGGGTGATCCTAATTTGAGCACCAACAAGAGGTTTAGCATAACTCGGTGTACGATGATGTGTATTTCAGAACAAGAAACCTAGAATCCATAATAAGAAATTCCATAACAAAAATTTCATCTTTTTCTTTATTTGTTTGTTTTTAATAGACTGATCGATGCGGGAAGTCTATATGGGATGGGTATATTATCTCCTTGAGGTATTTGTGAAGCTAATCAATGTGGGAAGCTTCTGAATAGTTATTATATTTTTGTAATGACTGTATATAGCTATCCTTTAAGGGAGAAGTCTATTGATAGTGGTAGAATATAAAGAAGAGATGTCCCTTTTGAGGGAGTCATATTTTGCTAGAAGTTTGACTCAAGGAGTGGTATCCCTTTTGTTTTTAGATGTTTAAGTCATGGACAAGACTATAGAGGATGATTAGGTTCTTATTTAGAAGACAAGACCGTAGCACACAAATATTAACTATGAAGAGGAGGTTTCGAGTGATGAATGACCATGGGATTCCATCTTGAAGAAGATGAAAAGTATCCATGAGAATCATGCTATGAGTAGAGCCATGGTACTCATATTGAAGACAAGGCTAAAAGGTGACGGGTAATCACATGATTCTTGTTTAGTCATGGATCCTCAAAATGGGTAATATGGAAGGTGAACAACACTCAAGGGATGAGCGATCAATTGATAGAAAGTGATATATGAATTGATATCAACAATAGAATGGTCAAATATGTAAGGCATTAAGGGGCTCAGGTTCAAGTTTACCTTCGAGTGAAGAAAAATGATAAGCACCTAATCCATAGGCATGGGTGACGATATAGGGTCCAAGCTAATTAGGAGAAAATTTTCCCCATTTATTTTTCTCCTCTTTAGTTACATGTTGATTTTCCTTCAGGACGAGGTCACCGACCTGAAAGGTTCATTCATGAACACATTTATTATAGGCATGTTTGATACGTTTTTAGTAGATTTGGAGATGGTCAAGATCGTTCAAACGAAGTTCATCTAATAATTCAATTTGAACCAAATGATCTGGTGAAATTCATCATCTTTTAGCATGTCTTGTAGTGAGATGCGAGAGGGATGGGATCTGAATTGAGAGATAAGACAACCTCGTACCGTAGACTAGAGGAAAGGAGGTTGCAGCAGTCTAAGTGTGAATACAAGTGCAATAAGCCAACAAGGTGAAAGTAATGTGTGTATGCCAATCTTTCCTAGTATTGTTGACTACATTCATAAGATTTTTTTGAGTTTTTATTGGTTGATTCAGCTTGACCATTAAGTTATGGGTAATAAGGTGATGAGAAACTAAGTTGGATGCCAAAACCATCACATAGTTTTCTTAGGGTTTTATTTTTTAATTTTTTTCCATTATCGGTGATAATACGGTGAGGGACATAAAAATGACAAATGATGTGATGGTTGATGAATTCACATATTTTCTTGTCTTTGGTGGAAATTAGGGGAATGGCTTCTACTCATTTAGTGTAATATTTAGTAGTGGTTATGATCCATTGGTGGTGTTGTGAAGAATGGGGGTTGATCTCACTGAAAAGATCCAAACTCCATTGAGAAAAAGGCCAAAGGTTTCGTGCGATCTATAAGACATAGATAGAGGTGTGATGGAGATTAGCATGTTGTTGGCATTTCATGTAGCATTTGACATAATCATAATAGTCATAGTTTAGGGTTGGTTAGTAATAACCTAAGTGAAGAGTGTGTTTTGCAACAATGAGACCACTAAAATGACCTCCACAAATTCTTTCATGGACTTCCTTAATGGTGTAGGGAATTTCAAAACTTGTAAGGCATCGTAAGATAATGCTGTCGAAACTACATTTGTAAAGAATTCTACCCATGGTGACATAATGGGAGACACTTTTAAGAAAGGCACGTTGTCCATTACGAGTGAGATCAGTGGGTAAAATGGAAAGGGAAAGATAGTTTGCATATTGTGTATATTAAAGGTCACGTGGGTCATGGGAAGCATTTCTAATAGAGTAAACTTCACGAGAAAAATAAGAGGGTGATTGTAGTCTTTGTATGGTGACAAAGATTTTAGATTGATAGGTGAAGTAGGTATCCGAGAAGCCAAACGAGGCCATGGTATCCAAAAATGTATTAGTAGAATGTGGGGTCATTTGAAGTGCGTAACGATCAAAGGTGGTCAAAAGTATGTTTATGTGACTTTTATAATTTTGAAGTATCTCATTACGACACTAATATATACCATTGACTTGGTTTATGACCAAATGAGAATCACCAAAGATTTCTATTGGCTTAACATCTAAGGCATAAATAGCCTAAAGACCCAATGTGAGTGTTTCGTATTCAACAATATTGTTTGTACAATCAAAATTGGGTTTTAAATACAAAGGCATAGGTTCACCATCAAGTGCAATGAGGATAACACTAGTCCCACCCCCACCGATACTTGGATCCATCGAAGAAGAGTGTCATTTGGTAATCAGGTTCATCCGGGAAAGGGTTGTTATAGACTCGTCTAGAAAGTCGAAGTTAGAGGGTTGATTCCCATAAATATGTGCGTCGGCCAATTGGTCGGAAATATTCTATCCCTTGATGGAATTTTGATGGATGAATTGAAGGTCGTGGTCCGCCAAAAGCATAATCCAACGTGTGGCACATTAATTTATATAAGGTTTGACATACATGTAGTGTAATGGGTTAGTATTAGTAATGACGAAGGTTTTATGGTTGAGTAAATAATAACGGAGTTTTACGGCCATGAAAACTAAGATTAGGAAAATTTTTAAGGCGTGAGTATATCTAGTTTCGTAGTCAAGAAGGGTATGACTTATGTAATAAACTACTTGCTCTTGGTGTTGGTCATCGCGATGAGCGAGCATGGCACCTAGAGAATGGTTAGTGGCGGAAATATATAGGTAGAAGGGATTGTCATCCTTAGGAGGAATGAGCATCGGTGGTTGAAGGAGGTATTGTTTCAAGGCTTCAAAGGCTTTATGACATTCATCATCCCATTTGAATGATATGTATTTCTTGAGAAGATGATGGAATGGTTGATAGCGGTTGGAAAGCTGGGAGATCAAATGACAAATTGATTAAAAATTTCCCTATAGGCTTCAAAGATGATGAAGATTAGTGGGTGGAAAAATTTCAAAGATAGCCTTGAATTTAGTAGGGTCGAATTCTATTCCATGCAAAGAAACAATGAAACCTAGGAGTTTCCCAGAAAGTACCGCAAAGATGCACTTTTTTGGTTGAAGATGAACGTAATACTTGATGAGGTAGTCAAATATGAATTTAAGAATGGGTAGGTATTTGGTTCGATGCTTAGATTTGGAAAGTAGATCATCTATGTAATCCTCCAATATGTGATGCATGATGTCATGGCCCGTGATAAGTAATACCAGCATTTTGAGGCGAGAGGGCATGAATCGATAGTAGGAAGTGGCCCAAGGAGTGATGAAGACAGTCTTGTGTTGATCCTCGGGAGCTAGCAATATATGATTGTAGCACGAGAAAGTGTCCATGAGCGATAACATTTCATGGCCAGCAGTGAGATCAACTAATTGGTCAATACCTGGTAGTGGGAAATCATCTTTGGGACTGGTGAGGTTGAGGTCATGGAAATCTATGCAAATGCAGAGTCCTCCTATCACTTTCGTGACAAATATGATGTTAGAAATCCATTGGGGATAATCAATGGGTAGAATGAATCAAACCGAGAGAAGGAACTGAAGCTTTTCTTTGACCAGAAGAGCAATGTGAGGATACATTTTCTACAACTTTTGTTTGATGGGTTTGTCATCAGGAATGGTTATGATTTTGTAAACCATGATTTTTGGGTCGATACCATGCATATTGGCATAATACCAAGAAAATGCATTGATATGGTCCTCAAGGAAAGAGGTGAAGCCTTTTTGTTCAAGATCGTCCAAGGATTAGATGATCTTTAGAATGTGCGGTCGTCATTCCGAGTATTAATTTTCATTTTGATGGTTAATTCATTCAACATGGTTTGCATCTCAAAGGGTAACGACCAATGAATATAAGAGTCTTCTACACCAAGGTAGGTGAGGATGGACTCATCATCCCAACATTGAATGACATTAATTAAAGGTGTATCATCATCGATCATGTTAGGAGATAGGAATGGGAGAGAAGAGGAGCCTTTCCATTGAGTTGATAGGTCTATGGTCCTAGGGAAATGATGTTTATGAAGAAAAAGTTAGGAGGAATAGATTCAGTATCTATGGACTCCGTGGGTGAAGATAGTAATGTGGGTGAATGAGAGGGGGAATATTTATCATCTTGTATAAGGTCAATGTGAACCTTCTTAGAGGATAGAGCATCAAAACCAATGCCACTATGGTCATTGTGTTTACACGAGGTATAAGAGATGACAGTGTGGTGGCCTTGTTCATAAAAACCAAAGCCAAATCCTTTCCACATGCACCGGTGGAGAAAAGTGTGAGTAAAATGGTGGTTAGTGAGGGAGTGTAGGACGGATGAAAATGGTTGGGTTTGGGATGGAGGTTCAGGTTTATAGGTGGCCATATCAAGTCCCCCATATGTTAGGTTGGTGCAAAGGTGGGGAGGTTCATAAGGGAAAATGTCAATGATTTGAATGTCATAATTGGGGTATTGATGCAAATTATTATACTCTTGTGGGGTGAGGAAGGTATCTATATTATATAGGTGGTATTCCCCCAAATTCAGGTGTTGAAAAACACCTTCTAAGGTATTAGTAGTTGATATGTGGGTAGCAGGTATAGATGGCTCACTAAATGAAGGGGAAACATGGGTGCTAGTAGTAGAGGCTATAGCTACAGTAGGGATAGTGAGAGGTTAGACATAGAAAAATTAGTGGCAATTTTGGTGGAGGGGCTTGTGGGTGAAGGTGAAGTGGTGACAATGGTAGATGCCTTGATTGGTACAAGCACATCATTGGGTTGATATAGCATGTTACAGGTCTTGAAAGGTGAGGGGTCGGTAGGGATGGTGTAATTATGTCCCTCGTGTTTAAATTTGAGGCATCGATGTAAAGTCGAAGGGACACAACCCATAGCATGGATCCAAGGTCAGCCAAGCAGCAAGTTATACTGGAATTCCCCTTCTAGGACATAGAAAAGTTTTAGGACGGTGCGGGGACCTACGCGGACATGGAGAATGACGGTACCTAAGGTAGAGGTCATGGCATCATTAAAGGAATGCAACATAACAGGGTTACCATGCATGTAATTGGAAGGTATTTACATTTGGTCGTACGCATGGGAGGAGATGATGTTAATACTAGCACCACCATCAATCATAACATGTTGTATGCATATATTATTGATAAAGATAGAGATGAAAATAGTGGGTGCGGGTCATCAGACTAGAAGGGAGTGATCTATTCATCTGAAAAGCTAAGGGAGGCCACTTGGCAAGTGGTTGGAGGTGTAGAGGAAGGTGAAGACCTAGTGAAAGAGGCTACATGGTGAGGGGTAATGATGGAGGCTACGAGTGTGGGGTCATTTGTTAAGACTTCGATAGATTGAAGGACCTCCATGAGGGCTTGACAATGTGACTCTGAGGTTTGGATGAGGTCGGATAAAGACATTTTGAGGGGGATTTGTGTATTTGTTTTAACATTGTGCAATGTGTGACCCGTCGAAAATAGAATATACAGGACCTCGAATGGTGACTTTGGGTGTGGGTGTGGATGGTATATTGGGTACATGGTTGGTTGATGGGCTAGTTGATTTCTCCTTGCCCTTTCCTTTCTAAGCATGGGTGGCAACATTGATCATGTTAATATTAGGGGAGGTGGATGAAGAGGGTGTGTCATAGAAGGTATAGCGGCATCAATACGATCCTTGGGAAATGAGTAGGGCGCATTGGAATTTTTGTGGTGATTTGGCCAACTCTCTTATACGAACCATGTTAAACTCATATCTTGGGGATGGATCAAAGAGTTGTGGGGTGGAGATCTTGGTCATTTGAGTAGGTAATGGGAGATGATTTTGGAAATTGGTGAAGGCGAAATGGGGTCCTCATCAAGAAGATCATCGTCGTCAAAATTTTCTTTGGGAGGACATAATTGGATTAGGGAAATTTTTAAGGCCTTGCAGTTCTCTACGTCATGTCCTAGCACACGATGGTAGGAAACAAATTTTGTTTTGTCAAACCCTTTTGGTTTGGGTTTGAGTTGGTCATAAGGTCAAAGAGGTGGTAATGTGATGACAGAATTTTCGAGGAGATTGGTTAGGATTTTGGTGTAGGATCCTACTAATGGATCACAATAGGAGGTGAATGTGGGTTTAGGTATAGGTGTGACTAACGGTGGAGGAAGATTCTTTACAAGAGGGGGATTAGGTGGGTCTATAAGTTTGGTGTGTGGTGTGGTCTTAGGTGTTGATCATATCTCGCTTGGGTAGGCACATGGTATATGAAGCCCGGTAATGGAAGGTTTGGTTGGTTTAACTACCTTATTGGAGGGTAGTGTATTTTTATCTTTAGGTGGCATCTTTTTAGGTAAAGGTGATATGGACATACAAGATGTGGAGTGAAAATTGACGGTGGAAGAGGGCAGGTTACCCACCTGGGGTAACCGAGGTGTTTTGGAGGTAAGTGGTGTGGGTTGGGCGAGAAGACGTAAGTGAAGGGGAAGAAAGTGTCATGGGTAATGAAGAAGTTATTGATTGTAGTGGAGGCATGGGTGGTAAGAAGGTCATGGGTGATGGCAGAAGTTGTGTGGGTTTCTTGGGTATATTAGAGATTTGTGACGGGAAATGGGTTGTTGTGCTCTTGGTTTACCGGTGGACGGGTATTTCTTGGTCAGGGTTGAGGGGTGAGGTCCTAGGATGGACGAAAGGGGTGATAATGATAATGGCGTGGTAGGTGAAGTTGGTGTATGAGGTCTAGGAGATTGGATCTTCATTTTAGGGGCCGAGTTAAGTTTGGTGTTAGTTTTGGAAGATGTGGCTAAATCTAATTTGATGGGTGGGTGAGTAAGGCTAGTTGTCGGTATGACCCATAATGTAGTGTTAGGTTTAGGTAAGGGAGATGATATAGGCTTTGGTTTAGGTGTAGATGTATGTTAGGATATGGGAAGAGGTGTGAGTTGGGCCATGAGTGGTGCCATGGAATGTATTGTAATAGTTGTGGTTGTGTTAGGTTTGGTCGCTCGAAACACTTTTAGATAAATAGTGGAGGTATCAGTGAGTGACAACTATATTTGTGTTGAAACCGGAAGTAGAAGGTGTCCCCAAATTAAGTCTCTATTGACATAGTACAGGAGATTGGCCAAGTATGAAAATGGTGTTGTTATAAGCGGGGCTAACGTGGATTGAGTGGAAATCCCTGTAAAATGTGTTTGAGATACAAGGAAATGGCTAGCCTCGGACTCTATGGGTAAGAGAGCCGAAAGCAAATCAGTGGGATCTTGAAGGTCTAATGGTGAATGGTCATCTACAGGTAGTGGGGCTTTTATAGTTTCCTCTATGGGTAGATGAGAGGATGGGCCAGCAGAATTGGACTCTCCTTGTGTTGGTGTAGGTAGTGGACCTGCATCTTCTATGAGTAGGAGAGGTGCCACTGATAACTGCTCATAATTTTGAGGGGTCAAAGGTGGTGTGCTAATTATAGGCTCTTCCATGGGTGAAGGGGAAAATGAAGGGGGTTCATCTATGGGTAGAGGAGTAGATGAAATAGGTTCTGGTGCCGGTAGGGAAGCGTGGGCTAAGATTTCATCTATGGAAGGAATATGAGGCAATTGGGAAGCAAATGACGTGTCATTGAAAATAGCGTGGACCTCATGAAAATTACTATCATTAGTTGAGGCATCACTAGCTTGGTTAGAAGATGGGGCATGATTAGGGAATGGCTTCTTGAAGCTATACGGGTTTGGTTATTGTGCATGCACTCAAAGCTATCCAATACTAGATATCCATTGTCAAACATTTCTTAGATGATATTTTTATAGGTAATGCAGTTATTGTCGCTATGACCTTTGACATGATGATAGTTACAAAACTCATATTCCTTATGCCATGCGGGAATGGGTCACTCAGGGTAAAAACCAGTATGTGGTTTTATTGGTGGAAGGGTAATGGCACCAGCCTTAACAAGCTCTTCCAAAACAAAATAATAAGATTCTCCTATGGAAGTGTACTTTCGTTGTTCTTGTCTGAACTTGAAATCTTGGACGAGGGAGATATTAGAAGGAGGTTTGGTTGGGTTTGTTTAATGAGGGGGACCAGCTTTGAGAACTACAAGATTATCAGACCCTTTGGGATTTGAATAGTTATTTTTGGGTTTTGAAGATGAAGAAGTATCATTTGATTTGAATGGGATGTTCTTTTTACGAAGTTGAATCTTCTTTTCTTCGATAGAATGAATTTCCAATTTCTATGCCATGTTGAATGCCTCGTCAAAAGCGTAAAAGGTTTACACCTACAACACTTGTGAGATATTTCTAGCACAAGCTCAAGTAAATATCTCTATGAGTTCATTTTGAGGTAATTGAAATGTGAGTTGGTTAATTAGGATGCGCGCAGACGGATGAAGTTAGCGATAAACTCATCGTCATAGTCTCGTGTGGAATAAAGATCAGTCATGGTAACCTTCTTAACAATGTTGATGGAGAAGTGATCTAGGAAGGATTGGGCTACTTGATTAAATGATTAGATAGAGTGTCTTGGTAGCCTTTGTATCAGTCTACAATGTAGGTTTTATCGGGGATATTGGGAAAGTCCTCAAAAGTAAAGTGTCATCGTGGCAATCAGGTAACACTCATGTTTAAAGGACTGCAAATGTTATTGTGGGTCTTCTTTACTATTGAAGTGGTTGAATTTTGGCATTTACCAATGTACGGGGTATGGTCAAATAGGAATGGATAGGTGAGTAGGCTCATTACAAATTTCATTTTAGGTGAGGGAATGTGTGAGTTTGGAAACCAATGCTTCTAGTGTCGCATCTTTTCCATCATCAACTTGATGAGGGCATTGGTAGGTTGTGATGGAGGGACACATCTCGTGGCATAAGGGGGTAGATATTGAACCTGATAGGGAGGTTGAGAATAGGGAGGTGACATAGAAGGCACATATCTAGAATGGGTGATATATGAGATAGATGGTTGTTGATAGTATGTGTATGTAGGTGGGATGGTCGTTGTGACTCTGGTAGCAATTGGGGGTATTGTTTATGGGATGGAGAGGATGAGATTCTAAAATGCAGTAGGGGTCATCGACACCATGGGAAGTTGTGTTGTAATGGATATTTGTGATACAATGGGTGTGGACTAGGCTATGGCCTAGGTGGTCGATGAGGGGGCAACAGATACGACAGGCGCGATTGAAACTGCAAACTCAATGGTCATGGTGGGTATGGGGCCTCGCTACAAAACTATTGAGGGTGAACCAAGTGAGGGTAACACCACATTATTAGGGGCTGATGCAGAAGTAGGAATAAGGGAAGGAGAGATGGATATAGGCATGTCATATATCAAATGACATGAGGAGTCTCAAGTGGAAGATTGGGAAAGGTACAACAATAAGGTGCGGGATTACGATCAAGGAGTCATGAAAACTCTTTGTCGCTAAAGCAGCAATGATTGTAGGAAATGTTAGATCCATGGGTGATAGGACAAAAGGAAGTGAGGGACTAGGTGGGAGCGATTGATGACTAGCATGGAATATGAGTGCGTTAGTTTGGGCATTGTGATTCAAAGCACCATGTGAACAAGTCGACACAGTAAGACTATATTACGTAGATGACACAGAAAGCAATATAAATAGAAAATTATGGGGTGGGAGGTGAAGTTGGCCAATTTCTAGATTTTGAAAATCAAACACATACAATCAAGATGATGGTCGGGTTGACTGTGGCGGTTGAAAGTGAAAATACTTGATCGGGTTGACTAGTGATGGTTGAGGGAAAACCGATGATGGTTGCTAAAACTAATACTAGTCAGTGTGGAAGAAACCAATCTCAAAGAATGAAACAGGAATGTTGGATGTGTATTGGGAAAACTATGTATGACAGTAGGTATCAATAAGGGAGAAATATGATGATGCCTTGAGGGATAGAAATAGAACAAAAAGAGTGATGAAGGCTATTCTAGGTAAAGTAACTAGAAATCTAGAAGTTGACACCAGTTAGGGTTTAACCGATGAAGGTCAGATGTGAACCAGCAGAACGGTTCTTTGGACCGACATCAATGACTATAAAATTAGAAAGAAATGAAGAAAGTGGGTTTTGTGAATTAAATTAAGTGAAGAATCAAACTCAAAAACCTAAGAATGAGGAGATGGGGCCCCAGGACACTAAGACAAAGTAAGAATCAGTAACTTCTGATGGTGGAGTGTGCAAGGAAGAAGAAAAATGGAGAGTCATAGTCTCATACCTCAAAACACAAGTCAAGAAGAACACTAAGAAAAAGCACGATCCTAACAATGATTTTCTTATGTTTTTTTAGCTTATACTATTTAGGACTGACTATGTGTATTTAGAACATAATTTTTTTGGTTAGGAAGGCATCCTACGAAGAAGGATATCTAAAAGGAGGGTTTTTGGTATGTTATGGCGAAACAGGCCATCCTCTAAGATGATGACTCGAAAGAGGCAACAAGTCGGGAGTACCTATCAATCGATCATGTGATCACTGATAGATGTTCCCAAGTAAGATGTTGTTTAAGAAAGATGTGTATATTTTGATTTTGTGCAAGTTTGGTAAGACACACAGAGAGAGAAAATGTGATTTCTATGATTCTTTGTGTCAACCATCAGCTGGGCATGACTTCCAGCATATAGGTTGCCCTCATTTTAATGTGATCTAAATGCAGCAAATCAGAATGTAATGTAATCAATTTTAATCCCAAATCGAAAGATTATGTTTGATGACACAAATGGTGAATAGGAGAGGGTATGCTCTTTCACTAAAAGCAAAATAAAGTGCATATTTTAGAGAAATTAGAAATAAGAGAAGATTACCAAGGAATAAGATTAATGTGTAATATTTTTGAAGGGAAACGAAAACACAACTTTTTCCTAGGAATGAAGAAAATGCAATAACAACCCCTGATGGGTCCCACTAGGTGAGCCAAAATGTTTCACCGTTATCTTTTCGTTTTCGACATGATGAAGCAGATAAGGGTAAGGGCTAAGGAGGAATACCTATTAAATCTCGAGTCGGTTGATAGTTGTTTCACGTGTTCTAACTTCTTGATCCACGACCGAATGTGAGAGATTTTTTTGGCTAGGAGGAACTACCTGTAATAGAAAAAAAGACCACAAAAGGATAGTTAAATGACATATGACAGTGGAGTGCCTAGCGTATACTAGTTCCAAGAAGTGAGATACTTCCTAGATGGTTGTCAAATCACTATTTAAAAAAATTAATGCGAGAAACAAGTAAATTCCTCTGTAGTTGATATGATTTACGTATCTCATTTAAGTAAAATAAGAAAATCCAATCACAACAAAGCGAGGCTATAGTTAGATCTCGAAAGATGAGGTGTCTGTCTGCAGTCTTGGGACCTGGTTAGGGTTTTATTCGGGTTATTTAGGTCAACTGGTAGGAGGTTTATTTGGTTTATTCTTAGGAAGGGTATAAAACACGAGAGACCAATACCAAGAAGGTATAACCAACAACAAGTTAAGGGGATACCGACGATGGTCTTAGATAAGCGGCATCGGTAACGCGTTGGGGTGAACGGAACCCGATAAGATCTTGTACTTATGGATTGATTGGGGCTAAACAGAGATGGAAGGATAGAGGGGAAGGTAGATAAAATCCTCGGGTATGCTCATAGGTGGGTAAGCCGGTGAGAATGGTGATTCGGGGTGTGCGTAGAGGAATGGTTAACTCTATGACAAGACAAGAGATGGGAAATAGACATTTGAGGTATGAACTAATGAAAAAAATTAAAAAATACTACTATACTAAAATCGACTAGAGTGGTAGAAGGTATACTTATTGTTTGATGTAGGTTTGATGGCTAAGCTGGTGATGGCATTTGATCGGAAGGATGGTGTTTGGTGTCGTAGTAATGTTTTTACGGAATGCTCCTCGTGAGTGAAAATTATTACGGAACTTTCTTGGTGATGGCTCTGGATGTTTGGATACATGAAAGGATGTTGGTTTTTCTTACATACAGACTCTCGATCTCATTCCCTTGTTCTCTCGAATGTGCCAACCCAAAAACAAGGTTGTTTAGGTGAATAAATTGTAACCGATGATGGTTCCAATTTGATCGAGTGTCGGTTTAGGGCTGACCGAGTGTCGGGTTAAGGGGATTCCCTATGTTTACTAAAATGGGAAGATATTTTTGATTTCTTTTGGCCTATTTTGTTTATTCTCACATATTAGAATGAACAATTCCCCTCTAATGAACGAGAATGTGGTTAGAGAGATTTTAGGGTTAGATGAAATATTATCTCATTAAGGCAAGTAAGACTTAGTTATTGTTGTTTATGGAAACATGCCAAGAATAGGTCTAGGGTGAGGTGGCTGGATGAGGTGTCTAGATGAGGTGGTGGTGTATAAATTAAGGTAATTAGATATTAAATATTGTGAGGATATATATTAATTTAATTTAATTAATTAAATTAAAGGTAATGTGGGTGGAAGGGGCCATGGTCGGATGAGTATGCTTGAGTTGGTTATTTGACAAGGTAATAAGGGAGTGTGACCCAATTTGGTGTGTATATATGTAGCGCTCAAAATGTGTTTATTACATTTTTAGTTCTTCTTCACATTTCATCCAAATAATTTGCTTAGTATATAATGCTCAAATCTAGCTTTAACAAGTTTATACAAAGATCTTGTTTTCCATGAAAATAAGTTATTAGTTTTGGGGGTGGAAATTTGAATGCATTATAGACACATTTTCACACTTAATGTGTACATGGGTTATTGAATTTATTACCATCATTTTATGAAAACAAAAACAAAAAAAATATGAATTGTGTTATCTCATAACATATTTCTGCAATTACCGAGCTTGATTGTTTACTTATTAGCATTATGTTTATTAATAAATATAAATTAATTGGCTTCTTTTTTGTAGTCTATCTCATAACAACTCATTTATTACCATTATTTTATGTTGTAAATATTCGACAACACATTTCCTACCTTCATTCTATGCAAATAAATCAATGTTATAATTAAACATTTGTCACACAGATATATATGATCGAATATGTAAAATATACATCATTCAAATGTGCACTACCCCTTAGTTAATATAAATCACATCTAAATTTTTATGTCTTTCTATATGGAGTTTATTTTTCTTCTATGATTCTTATATGAGAATGGGAATATGCCCACTCAATACAAGATTAAAATGTTTGTTTGTATGATAATGGAAATATGTCCATTCAATACAAGATAAAAATATTTGTTTGTATGATAATGGACAAGTATAAGTATTTTTATGCATTGCAATGTTATAAATGTATTAATTATTCTAATAAGTATTTCTTAATATTACTATAAAATTGTAAACTCCTAAAATGGAAATCCCTCATACATGATATATAATTCCAAAAAATCCTTTTTTGGATTCCAATAATAGCCAAATCAAATTCCAATATTTGGTATAAGAAAAACAATATAGCTGATTTCAGTATTTAATCTAGATTGTAAAATGTCCAAATTTAACGAAATTATGGTTTTATATATAATCATATTATTTCCAAGATGTGTCTCCCTATAGATGACAATGACAAGTGAATCACATCCCATATCCAAAATTTACCATCTTTCGATCATTCAAAACCCTTCATATAGCGGCGAGTTCGGTATCAAAGATCGTACATGAACTTAGCCTTAACGTCATTGCCTCAACACCTAAAATCAAATGCATAGAAGACCAAATCAAAGTCATACAAGAAGAATGGGACACCGCTAAACATTTTGGATTGACTACTTCCTAGAATTTGAGATGTCCGTATCCCTCACTTAGGTCACCTATCACATGGAACAAGATCTCTCTATTCATTTTGAATTCTAATCATCCCTCATTTTTTCAATTATCTTATTTTCACAATCACTTAATTGTAAAATGAGTTGACACCCTTCAAGGAATCCCTTTGGTTTTTGGATCAGCATTTTTCGAGCACTCGTCAAATCTCTTTGTCTAATATCTATCTTTTCTAGTTGTATTTACATTTAGGCTCTCTCATTCACCGGAACAAGGAGTCTCTTGTGTCTTTGGCATCCATTCATCCTAAAATTGTATTTTTGGTGTAGGTTTTGTTAAACCTCATAATCTTCTATTTTTTTGGTGTTTTATCATATAATTTATAACTTCAATTCACTAGAAATAGTCTTACACAATGATCTATTAGATGGCCATGTATAAATGATAGTCACACTAATCATTTTCTTTATACCATGTGGGTTTAGGTTGTCCTTCTTCAAAATAATACATGAATGGGTATGTTACCATTTTAGCGCTTGTGAGTTGATGGAGGAAACTTGAAAGGATTTCTTAAAGAGGTGTAAATTTTCATATTTTTACCTTGCGTGGAGTAGTTTCTTTGCTAGAAAGGACTAGAGGTTGTTTATATTTTTCAATTTTACTAGATTGTTGATAAATTTAATTTTTTACATTTTAGGTATGACGAGAATCAATGATTATATCATTTACAACATTTCTATTTTGATTCATAAATTTATATTTATCGTGGTTTTTGTTGTGATTATTAGGTTGATCTTTTGAAGGTGTCTTGATTAGTATCTTTGCAATAAGATCCCTCTCAATATGTTGTCCTTTTTTATTACTTCTTTGATGTTAGTCAAACAATGCCTGAATTTATATTTGGAATGAAGATGCTAAATAATTTATTCTCGGGTATAGAGAAAGGGAATCAACTTGTAATTCCTCACCATCATTGAATAAATGATGTGAAAGTTTCATTATTCCTTTGTTTTGTGTTACAAAGTTCCATCATTGTAATTTTAAAATCAAGATTGAATGATAAATTTTTGACAAATTTATATGAGAGTTTTGTGAATGTGGTGATCAATCCCTTTGGAAGGTGTAAGAACCAGTCCAAAGATATCCCTCATAAACTTATAGGGAAGAGGCGTAAGAGAAAGATATCATTATATACCACTTCTTGACATGCCTTCAAAAATTATTTGGTATGTTCTCTTGGATCATGTTTTCCTATGTATTTGTTAAATTTTGGAATTTGAAAGGACTTAGGAAAGTTACACCTAACATGTCCCTCTTTAATGGGTAACGACATATTTCGTCGAAATTGAATTGATTTGTACGCTTATGAAGTCCTATTAATGTTTCTTTCATGCTCCTCAATTCTTGTGTGAATATGGAGTTGGCTTGAGGAATGTCCATGGTGACATCATTGTCATGCATTTATTTTTTTCTTCCCCTATTTTAGAATTTTCATTATTTTTGAGTTGGCATTGTAACTCTTCAATTTTGGTGAAAAAATCTTCTTTTGATGAATCAAGTCTATTAGTTGATTTGTAATTTTTGTACTAGACTCAGGTTTGTCTATTTAGTCATTTAAGTGTTCATGCCCAAAATCTAAGGGTAGATTTTCACCCCATTTCAAAGATGCGAAGTAGATATTGGTTTTTTTTTCATTATGACATGATCAATAGCTTCTTTCTCACATGTTGATAGTTCAGTTCTCCAATTTATTCATCTACAAAAGGGTCATGACCAAAAGGGTTGAATCTTTCCAACTCATCATGGACATGAGTAATTTTAGTACATGTAAACACCATTGTTTTATAGGTAAATACCTAAGTGAATAGTGTTTTTGAGATTTGGTAGAAATTGTGACAAGGTTTGAGCTAAGAAGATAGATAAGAGTGATTGTTTTAGCTTTGTTTGATTGAATTAGATTGATTTTTACTTAATATGTGAAAAAAGTGAATGTTCAACATATAAAGTTTAGATGTTGACTTTATTTTCTTAATACGTGAATAAAGTGAATATTCAACGTATAAGGCTTGGATGTGATTCATGATTTAATTACGTATGATTTTCCTATAATTGAATAAAGTGAATATTCAATATATAGGGATCTTGATTGGATTTGATTTGATGTGGTTTAATACATGAATAAAGTGAATATTCAGCATATAAAGGATTTGATTTGATCGGATGTGCTTAAACAATGGATAAAGTGAATATCTAATGAAAAAGGATTAAATTATGATGAGATTGGATTTTTCTTAAGTCTATGATTTTTGGTAAAATCAAAGACTAAGACTAAGAATGATTTGGATTTGAGTTGGTAAGTTTATGGAACAAGAATGGAATCAGTAGGCCCTAGTTTGTCAAGCTTCCTAGGGGTTAGGGAAAATTTTCACTCACCAAAGTTCCTGAATGAGTACTTGTGCTAGAAAATTTCTTTCCTAGCTATGGACTATACCCCATAATCAATTAAGACTACTTATGGCTTTCTCACAAGTATTACTAGTCAAGTAGGATTTGGGTGCTACCCGTTTTGTTGGTCGGTTCCCTCAAGGTGCCAACTACTTTGGGGTTCATGTGGTACTCCTCATAATGATTTTGGGACTATGTACAAACACTTACGAGTTAAGCGAGATGGAAATAAACCCTTATATGAACCTGTAATACAAATTTTTATATAGTTTATTAAAATTTAGAAATGATTTTGTTGTCTTTAACCAAGGAAAATTACATACAATATGTTAAGAATTTTCTTGATATTTCAAGGTATTCATTAAATAATATGGTCCTACACATAATGAATTAGTATTTTTATTGCAAACAAAACACGATGTAAAAAATGAAACAAACATCACCTTTTTATTCTCAAGATTACCCAAGAGGGTGTGAGAGCAGAGAAAACATGGTTGGTTAGATTATATTATATTATATAAATATTGAAAACAAAAAAATATTTTAGATGCTTGATTTATGGAAACATGTAGAAAATAGGTTGAAAAATAGTGCTTAGAAATGATGAATCGAAGTGAGTTAATAGGTTATAAAGTTATAAAAATAGCAAAAACGAATTACATAACACTAGAACACATAATTAGGTGTGCTAGCATGAGTGTTACTTGGTAGTGCACTCAATTAGATATGTTAGCGTAACTATTAATAGTAGTGCACTCAATTAGGTAGGCTAGCATGATAAAGAGAATTCCTAGTTAAGAAGCTGGTTATGGTAGCACATGCAATGATATGTTATCACGTGCATAAATATAGTTAACAAATAGTTTAATGGAAATACATGCAAAGTAAGATGTCGTGCATCAAAAAGACAATTAAAATATGGTTTAACAATAGCGCATGTAGTGATACACTAGTGCATGTACGAGACAATTGACATACAATTTATGGCTAGCATATGTAGTGTTACGTTAGCACATGAAGTAATACACTAATGTGTGCATATAAACAGATTAACAAATACTTTATCGATAGCACATTTACTACTATGGTAACACGCTTCATGGGTGATGGTAGCATGTTTCTTTGCTACGGTAGCATAGGTATCCCTGTAGATACATAAAGAATGAAGAAAAACACAAAAAAATGAATGTTTTTAGGATTTTCACTCAATTTACTCCACCAAATACCCTAAAACCTTGATCGTAGATCCTTAAAAATAAATAACACAAACACAAATTTATATTGACAATAAATAAGATAAAAATATAAATAATGTGTGGGTGTCCCACTGGGCATGTCATAATGTATAAAATTAAAATTTAAAGTAGTAAAATAAATGAGCAATGAAAGACAAATGTAAAACTTCCTTCAAGTTCTCTTACAACCTCAGATGAGATATCTAAAGTTTGGAATGGAGTACCACACTTGTTGGATAACTTTGGATGATTTGGTTTTGGATGCTCAAACTTGGTTCCAAATGGAAGAAGGATCTTTGTGAGAAATGGATGATTAAATGGGCAGCGTTTTGGTATGAAAATTCTAGTGGAAATTTATTAGAGTATTTACAGTAAATTCTTAAATCTTCCAAAGATGAATTGTGAAGGAAAAAGCCTCATATTTATATTTGAAGGAGAGGCCATATATTTTGGATCAAGGTTTGAATGAGTTACATGCAAATGAATGCATTTTCCTAAATTAGTAAGTTGATTTGGTTTGTGTAGTTGGATGGTTTAAATATTCACTTAAGGGACAATGAAAATTTATTTGGATTTTGATTTTATTCATAAAGGTGGTTATACATGAACATTTTTCTTTCACCTTTGTAGGTTTCTATAACTTTAGTGAAGTGAGCTAGTTCAACTTGACTTAGTTGAATGGTGAAGTGGAGATGAGTGGAGGGTGAGTGGATGATTAGCTATTTATTTATTTAAATAAGTAATTATATTAGTCAAGGGGTATGAGTGTATACTTTATATGCATGATAGAATTAATTTTAAAGGGATGTGGGTCAATTTTAATGGAATGTGATAGGGTAGTGATATATAATGCATTCTAAAACTTATTTGGCATATTGTATAGGTAATTGTGATGACTAGGAATAGGTATGTATTTTTAGGGTGTCTACAATCCAAAACACATATATAAGCAAGTTATTAATCTCTCACTAAAAAGAGGGAATTATACCAATTTGACTCATAAGATTCCAATGAGTAAACACTAAGAGAAATTATAAGAAAATCTTCTCTAAGACTCCCTTGAGCCTTAAATACTTTTCATACTCATTCTAAGGAAGTCATCCACTTATATCTACAAGCACAAAAGATACATTATCAAATTCAAGTCAAGTTAGGGAAAAGGTTCAAGTATAATCACATTGTTGGAAGGTCATGATTACCAATGTAGTTGGATACATTTTAGATATCACATGTTAGGGAAGAATGACGTGTGATTTGAGCCCTCTTTTGAGTAGTGGTGATGTCAGAAGTGCACAGGGGTTCCCACAACCCAACTAATGTTTTTTACAAGATTCATTCACCATCTAGGGTTTTGAAAATTCAATCAACTGCACAACAAGCATCACATAGTTTCAAGGGTCCAAATTATAGATAGGAGCAGATTAGGAAATAGTGTATAGACCCGAGAAAGTTTCAAGAGATAAAAGTATAGAGGGAAAAGGGAATATAGAAAGGGCCATAATGTGGGTATACTTTGGGTAGTACCATATGCTTTGGGCTAAGTAGTTATTCAGGAAAAAAATTCAATACCAAATATCATTAAATAATTTCCATCCTTTTCCAGTCATCAATTCAGCCTAGATTAGCACATAATCTAGAATATCAACTAAATATTCTTCTCCCTCTCATTGCTAGTAAATGGTTACATTATCTATCATTATTTAGCTTTGTTCAATGATTATTCCTAGTATTACTACAATTATATTTGGAAACTAATTGATTAGATTAATCTACTATTAGTTACCACTCCTTATAAAATGTATTCCCTTCTCTATGTTATGTTGGTCAATACCTATATACATGGTGCCACTCATGATACTTTTATATATGCTACTTTTGCACTCCCTGGTATGCATTTATTTCTCCCAAAGATTCTATATCACCTCTTATACTTTTTATTGGCCTTATATCTCTCCCTCTTCCTAATGTTAATACGGGATACCCTCATTGCATTGAGTATTTTATGTATTTATTATATCCTCATATTCCTCTCGATAATACATTAGTTCTTAGATCCACAAACTATTTGTAATATACATTTTCTTAATCTCACACATTTACATGTATAAGATTTTTTTACTTTGTGTTTTTAGATTTTAAAATGGATACCTCTTTGTTAACTTATCTCGAGACCCACTTGGTATACATGCAAACTCTCACAATCACTCTCAAAGATACATGCATTTGTTTAGGTGTTTGTCAGACTGACAATATATCATGTTTTATCATGGTTGGTCATGTGATGAATGATGAAAACATTACCTTCACACCATCTTATATTCCCTCTCCAACCAAGGTTCTTTTTAAGAGACCTCTGAGAAATTAAAGGTGGAAAATCCATGGCGAATATGGTGAGAACAAATTTCGTGAAACAAGCAATTTTTTTGGGGTTTATATGCAACATTTTTGCTTGATTTTCAAGACATGCGATAAAAAGGTTGTTGTCATGCAGCAAAAAGTTTAATATCATATGAAAACAACCTTGTTATCAGGAAACAATAAGGTCATTGTCATGTAAAAACAACCTTGTTGTCGTGTGTCTGCAAGGGTGTTGTTATTGCACGACAACAACCTTGTTATTGCACGACAACAAACTCACTGTTACATGACTGCAAACTCACTTTCGCGTGATTGCAAAATACAAATCCCATATCGTGCATCTGTAGCCTCCTGTCATGTGTCAACAACACATTATTTTCATGCGTCAACAATCTCCTATCATGCATCAACAACTTCTTGTCATGCATCAACAACCTCATGTTGTGCGTCAACAACCTGCCCTGCAAGTTCATGATACTTGATATGCCAGTACCTCAGTAAGCTAGTAGTAAGTTAGTAGTATACTACGGCGAATCACCTAGGTTTATATAGGAGATGTTTTCAAGGGTTGGTGAAGGCAACCCCTAAAAAAATATATTGTAAATTTTAAGTGAACAAGAAATTGACCTACTCTAAAAAATTCACCTTTTCAAATTTTCCTAAACTGAAATATTCGCCACTAAAATTATCCCTATCTCCAACTAATATTGATAATTCTTCTCTATTGTTTATCCAAGAAAAAATCTATAATGTGTTGGTAAAAGGTGCTCTATTCAATAATGACTCTAGCCTTAACATATATAACATTTCTTTTTTACATCAAATAGGAATTTCTTCTAATGACCTAACTCCCTCTTCCCTATGTATTCTTTGGTTTGATGTTATGCCTATGTGAGTATTGGGGGAGATCATTTTTCTAATTATAGTCGGTCCTTGTGTTCTTAATGTTATATGTCAAGTCATGCCTAATAATCTCAATTATAATATTCTTATAGGTCGGCCTTGGTTTCTGTCATGCATGTTGTGCCCTCTACTCTACACGCACAAGTTAAGTATTTATACCAAGGAGTAGTATATGATGTTCTGGATGATCCATCACCCTTTACTTGTAATAATAATGTTGATCATGAGAATCCACATACTCACACTATCAAGCCCAAAAAGCATATGGTTAATTACAATACATATGATCTAGGTTATAAATATTTTATACGACAAGGATTTTCGGGTATGGTCTTGATAGAAATGGTCAAGGCATCCCCAATCTAGTGTCACTTATCAAACAACTTGATAAGGATGGAATTGGCTATATTCCTCATCATCCTCAATCCCTCTCTCTAAATTTTTGTTTTCTTCTCACCAAGTGCCTCTAAGAGGTATGTAATGTTTATTCTACACACAAGCTTTAGTTGGTTAGCCCACACCTTATTAGAAATTCTACCTCTCTTGAATTACTTATATTTGATGGGTTTCCTAATGATAAGGCCCTCCTCAAATACATATGTTCTTACGAGCATCTCCCACTCCACTTTCATAAAAATGTTTTCCCAGTCAACCACGCACAACAACTCTTACTTTAGCAAAAGTGACCCTACTAATATACATAGATATACGACACTATTCAAATGTAATCATATGTTAAGGATTGGTCCACCCTACTTACCTGAAAATACCACACCATATAACCTCGATATCATCGATGATCCCCATTTGGTTCTTTTGGCCGCATCTCTTAGTGCTACTAAAAAAACTAATTTTCAGCAAGTCTTTAAGGAATTTTTAGATCTCTTTTCATGACACTACAATGACATCTTTGGCATTAACCCTTGAGTGGCCATGCACAACATCATACTCCATAAAGGTGATAAACTTGTACAATAGAAAATTCATAAGATGCACCCTCGTGTGGCATTATTGGTTAAATAAGAAATATGACTATTGGTGTTATGAAATATTATTAGTTATTGTGAACATTAATAATATTTATTATTTGTGTGATCACATGGATATGCAAGTATTTATTGGAGATAGAATAGGGATCATATTGTTATCAATTTGTTGTAGATTAATATTAACTCCACCGGTATATGATATGAATAACCTTTATATTGTAGAAATTTTATATACATGAGTTTTTATTATTATCTTTGAATATATTATTTATACAAGGTTTCTCTAAAACTTAACATTGGTATTAGAGCAGGACATGATCTCGGTATGGCCCACTCAACATTTTAATGTAATCTACAAACAAAGTGAGCATGGATTAGTCTCGATTCCACACATTGTGCACCGCATCTATTATCCATACATATAAACTTGCAGGTTACACATTACATCAAGAGGTAATTTTAATGTGTATTGTGCATTGAATAGTGTCCTCTCTATCAAGTGCATATTTTTGTCACGAGTGAAAGTCATTATTAGTGTCAATATTTTCATTGTATTCTCTTCTTATTGATTTTTTGGTTTATGTTATAGTTTTTAAATGATCTAGGTTAAAGTTAGACTTAGAATCTTTAATATTTAGCAAATATTTTTATAATTTAAGGTCACTTGTTATTGTAAGAGTAATATTGTTCTTACTAATTGTTGTAAGTTTAATTTGTGTTTGAATGTCAATATTGTCATTTTTTTAATAAATAGATATTTATAAGTATAAACTTACTCTATATTAGAACTTAGTTATGTAATTTTGTTTGTTTGTTTAAGGTCAAAAATATTGAATGTAATCATGTCATTATAAGTTGAGTTGTGTTGTCAAGATTGTTCATTCTTGTGTTTGTAATTTGACATATCATCGATTGAAACCGAAATCCTCGTTTTGTGTTAATTTGTGAAAAAGGAGAAATTACTTCCGATTGAGAAATTTGAAGGGAAATACTTTCATACTTGGAAAATACATATGCAACTTAGTTTGATTGAAAAGGATCTTTGGGATGTCATCAAATCAATCGTTGTTACACCAACAGATGCAACCAAGCTTGCAAAATAGAAAATCAAAGATCAAAAAGCATTGGGGACTATTGGTCTTGGTTTTCAAAGGCATATTTGCACCATGTGGACTTCATGAAGTCTGCCAAAGAAATTTGGGAATCATTAAACAAGCTTTTTTATCGAAGAAAATAATCCAAAGACAACATTGAAACAAAGATTATGTATTTTAAAGATGGAAGAAGGAGCTAAAATTGTAGATCATATAAGTACTTTTTTCTCTATATGGAATCATTTATCTAGCATTAATGAAAATTTAAAAGATGATGATGAAAAAGTAATTATTCGAATTGCATGCCCAAAAGATATTCTAGTATGATACTTACTTTGAGAAAGGTATAAAATTGGTTTGGAAGGAGTGCTTTCTAATCTACTTGATCAAAATGAAAATATAGAATCAGAAGAAGTAATGTATGTACAAACTAAGGAAAGCACATCCTTAAAGAAAAAATTGAAACCTAAACCTCCGAAAGGAAAATATATTTACATCTATTGTGAACACTAGGGCATATAATTTTGAATTGTAATAAGAGGGAAAAGGAACTCCTAGATGACAAATTGGATTAAAAGGCTTGTGAAATGGAAGAAACTAACTGGGAAGAGTATGCTTCTAATGAAAATATTTCTTGTCTTAGTGATGAAGAATTTCTCTACTAAATAAAATTCTAAATGGAGGATGGAGGCAATGAAGGAAGGAATGAGATCAACGCCTCTCGTTAGTCATCAATGATGAGGTTATATTTTCTAGTGGTGACATCATAATTTTCAATTGTGTGTTTTTTTTAATATGAAGAATAAGAAAATAAGTGTGTGCCTGTTCACTTGGAATGTTTGAGAATTTTGGAATGTTTGAGCATTCCTAACGTAAAATCTTGAATATGTTGTGATATCGCATGGAATGTGTGGAACTAGAAGAATTTTTACGAAGGAAATCTTGACTACAGATATCCGTTAATTGCCGAATTCATTGGAAGTATGGTCAGATGGTGAAGATGTTCGCTGGAAGTGAAAGTGGGATGAGTTCTTATATGTAGGTCATCATGTGTAGCAAGTTCCAGATAGAAATTGTAGAAATTTGTAATACTCATGCTTTTAGTTGTATTTTTCCCCATGTTCACACTAAGGGGGTGAATGTTAGGAAATATTATTAGTTATTGTGAAATTTAATAATTTTTATTAATTGAGTGATCTTATGGATATGCGAGTATTTGTTGGAGATAGAATAGGGATTATACTATTATCAATTTTTGTATATTGATATTGAATCCACCATTCTAGGAGCTCAATAACTTTTATATTGCAATATATCTCTGAAGAAAGTATATATACAAGAGTGTTTATTATTATCCATGAATATATTATTTACGCAAGGTTTCTCTAAAACTTAACGGGATGTTGGATTTATCTAAGTTGTTGACTATACAAAATGGGTTTGCAATATCATTATGGTAATAAAACCTAATAGCGAAATTTGTTGTTGCGTCGATTTCCACATCCTTAACAAAGCATGCCACAAAGATAGTTTTCCTTTGCCACTTATTGACATAACTTTTGACTCCATTGTTGGTCATGAAATGCTTTCATTCATGGATGGCTTTATGGGATATAATTAGATTAAAATTAACCCTTCCAATCAAGAAATGGCATCTTTCACTACCACATGGGAACATTTTGATATATTATTATTCCTTTTGGCCTCAAGAATGCTAGATGCACCTACCATTATCTCATGACTCATATATTTCATTATTAAATTCAAAAATTCATTTAGGACTATGTTGATGAGATACTCACAAAGTTAAAGCATTGTGTTAACCATGCTCAAGATCTCTGAACACTTTTCATGCATTTGAGGTAGTAGAATGTAATACTTAACCGTAAAAATGTGTCTTTGGTGTTACTACTAGGAAGATCCTAGGATACATCATATTACGATGGGGTATCAAAATTGACCCACAAAAAATTGAAGCATTTAGATACACCTCTTCAGTAGCTATGTTCCTTATAAGGAAAAATTTAGGTTGTCCATCAATTCATCACAAAAATTATTGATAAAACTAAACCATTTATGTGATTGATGAAAAAAGACATTAAGTTTTTATGGGATGAGACATGTTAGCAATCCTTTGATGTCATTAAAGCTTCTTTTATCAATCCACCATTCTTGGCACCTCTAGTCTTAGAGAGAATTTTACTTTTATAAATTTAATGTAGCCTTTCATGTGTTGGGTGCCTTACTTTCTCAGCATGATGATTTACGTCGAGAATGCATTGTCTACTCGATTAGCCATACATTTCTATGATATAAATACAATTATAATTACTTTGAGAAATTTTATTTAGGAATAATTTTTTTCATAGATAAGCTCATCAAGAGCGTGAGAAAATTTAAAGAAAAATGATAATAATTTTTACTCTTTTCATACAAGATGGATTGCCTAATTTATAGGCAATATGAATCTAACAAAATAGGAAAACTAAAAATGCTCTACCGAAAATACATGAACAACTTAATGACTTTAAAAATACATAATACATAATACATGAGATTATATCTCATAAAAATAATCTAAATATAAACATTACAGTAATTCATGTGAGAAATATTAATAATTCCTAACATTCCCCTTATCGTAAACATCGGAGAAAAAAAAATTCACTTCTTGTACAACTTTTTGCCCTCGCGTACTCATGATCTCGGATGGTTTTTAGGACATCCAACAACCTTCAAGGATGGTTTTACTAGAAAACCACCAACAAAAGGGATGGTTATATGAGAAAACCACCAACAAATAAGTATGGTTTTTTTTTGTTGGTGGTTTTTTAGACAACCAACAACATCAAGAAGGATGGTTTCTCAAATGGCTTACCACAAAACTTGACATGAATAGGCCCCATTAATTTTCCACTGTGGTTTTTTGGATCTACCACAAACCTTTTAAACATCCATGAACTTAATTACTCTAGTACTTTTGTTTTCCATTGTTTTTTAACATAAGGGAAGTATATATGAATCACAACTTGTGTTAGGAATTTCAGGCATTAAGAGGGGGGGGTGAATCAAGTAATAATTAAACTTTTATACTCAATTTCCACTTCTTAAGCACGTTCCAGTTAAACTATATTGATTTACATAAGCACACATAATTTAATTGTGATAGATATTGAGAGAAATAAACACACACACACACACACAAATGAGGAGACCAAAATTAATGTGGGAAATCCTTTCAGGACAAAAATCACGAAACCAATGAAATAATTTTCAACAACTTGTCCCATATAGTTACAATTATTTCTTGATTGAGCTACAAATCAACTGGAGCTACAACTTGTCCCGAGATTTGACAAGATAAAACTTTTATAGAAGCCACAATTCCTAATTTTGTACAACACCCATTGAAAAGGAGGCTTCAACCCCCTGGAATTTAATCAGCCTCTATTTATCTTCGTAGGCCACTACCTATAAAGAGGATGCAACCCCCGAATATGCTAAGATACAACTTAAAAATTTTACAAATGAGTTTGATCATCTAAATTCTATGTTGCACACTCAAAATATTATGATCACCTTGTTATTTCTCTCTTCACACACTCTTCAAACTTAGATATACAAGATTCTTCTTTCCTCTTTCTAGTCTCTCCCCTCAAACATTCATTGAACCAGTTCTTTGATTGATGGCTCAGTCATTAATATTCTCATTCAACAATGGATGTTCATTTGGTATCACTTTTTCTTATGTTTCTCTCTAACTTTGTAGCAATTCTTCAACAAATCTCCATTATACATTTTTTTAATTTCCTTGCAAAAATCCTTTGCTTTGCTCGCCTCTCTCTCTCTCTTCACATTCAACAATAAATATTCGTCTAATGGCTCTATCTTCTTCCTCTCTGCAACTCTTGGCTCGACTTCTCTCTTCTCTATTTTCATCAAGCACTCATATTATTCTCAAAATTTGGATTTTAAAGGAAATTATATCTCTCCATATCTCTATAGGCATGCCATGCATCTCATATTATTTGCATGCATTGGATAATTTAAATGATTGCCAAAATTTCCATCTAAAAGTGTGTCACATGTTCTTGAGTTATTATTTCTATAGTTGGCCTTAAAAATTATTTTTCTTATTCCAATTCCTAGAGGATTGAATTCCTTTTCAAACGAGTCAAAGAACATCGAATTTTGATACCTGGAACTTGAGATATGGCCATGCAGGTATAGGGAACTCATGAGGTAGATGATTTACCAGTCACATTAATATATGCTCCTTTATACCTTAGAAACTTTACAAAATTTTCATTATTTATTTTAATCATGTCTAGTGTTAATAAAATATTATGGGTTGTTTGGGAACTCATGCTACATGGACTCTATTCTCCCACATTTGTACTTGTCTTCACTTAAATTTCCCTTCTCTCTCCTTTGTTTTGTAGATACTGTTGGTTTTCGGGAACTCGGGGTACTCAAGAATGTGGGTCATCCCATCCTTGTTCCTCTACATCTCCACTCCTCCACACTACACTTTGTGTTTCTCCTTTGTATTTTAGACATCTTGACCTTTTAAGGAACATGAGATTTTATGGAAATTGTGCCCTCGGGGTTACAAAGTGCCCGCAACCCCTGTTTCATCAAAAATATTCTGTCCTCTCTCTCCTCATCCTTTTTTTGGGTTGAATCTTTGACCAAAGAACAGTGGAACTTGGGAACTATACCATCATGGTTCATTGTACCCATGCAATGTCATTCTCATCTACAAATATCTCCTCTTTGCCCAATATTTTTCTTGCGGGTTGACTACACCTACGAGGAACTTAGATATTTGGGGTACTTGTTCCGTCCAGGGCCTTAGTGCGAATTCCTTCTCCAAAATGCACATATCCAAGTTCTTAGTTTTTCAGTTCAATCGAATTTGAAGAACTTGGACCAAATAATAACTATGTCATCAATGCCTCTTATGTCTGAAATTTTTGTTTGACCCATAATACTCTATACTCTTTGTTTTGTGTACTAAATTATCTTGCAGAAACCTTTACTCACTTGGAAAATGTACCTCCAAACTCCTTTGTGCCCGATTTCCACCCGAACCCACATTAAAAAGAATCCTTTTCTTTTTGGCCCAAGCTCACTTGCGGGAACAAAGATATTTGTGGAACTTGTACCGTCAGGTCTCTTGGGCCTGATTTACCCATCTAACCCATGAAACAAAGAGTTATTTTAGACATCTTGACCTTTTAAGGAACATGAGCTTTTATGGAAATTGTGCCCTCGGGGTTAAGTGCCACAACCCCTGTTTCATCAAAAATATTTTGTCCTCTCTCTCCTCATCCTTTTTTTGGGTTGAATCTTTGACCAAAGAACGGTGGAACTTGGGGAACTATACCATCATGGTTCATTGTACCGCAATGTCATTCTCATCTACAAATATCTCCTCTTTGCCCAATATTTTCTTGTAGGTTGACTACACCTACGAGGAACTTAGATATTTGGGGTGATTGTTCGTCCAGGGGCCTTAGTGCCCGAATTCCTTCTCCAAAATGCACATATCCAAGTTCTTAGTTTTTAGGTTCAATCGAATTCGAAGAACTTGGACCAAATAATAACTATGTCATCAATGCCTCTTATGTCTGAAATTTTTGTTTGACCCATAATACTCTATACTCTTTGTTTTGTGTACTAAATTATCTTGCAGGAAACCTTTACTCACTTGGAAAATGTACCTCCAAACTCCTTTGTGCCCGATTTCCACCCTGAACCCACATTAAAAAGAATCCTTTTCTTTTTGGCCCAAGCTCACTTGCGGGGAACAAAGATATTTGTGGAACTTGTACCGTCAGGGTCTCTTGGGCCTGATTTACCCATCTAACCCATGAAACAAAGAGTTATTTTAGACATCTTGACCTTTTAAGGAACATGAGCTTTTATGGAAATTGTGCCCTCAGGGTTACAGTGCCCGCAACCCCTGTTTCATCAAAAATATTCTGTCCTCTCTCTCCTCATCCTTTTTTTTGGGTTGAATCTTTGACCAAAGAACAGTGGAACTTGGGGAACTATACCATCATGGTTCATTGTACCTACAATGTCATTCTCATCTACAAATATCTCCTCTTTGCCCAATATTTTTCTTGCAGGTTGACTACACCTACGAGGAACTTAGATATTTGGGGTACTTGTTCCGTCAAGGGCCTTAGTGCCTGAATTCCTTCTCCAACATGCACATATCCAAGTTCTTAGTTTTCAGAGTTCAATCGAATTCGAAGAACTTGGACCAAATAATAACTATGTCATCAATGCCTCTTATGTCTGAAATTTTTGTTTGACCCATAATACTCTATACTCTTTGTTTTGTGTACTAAATTATCTTGCAGGAAACCTTTACTCACTTGGAAAATGTACCTCCAAACTCCTTTGTGCCCGATTTCCACCCTGAACCCACATTAAAAAGAATCCTTTTCTTTTTGGCCCAAGCTCACTTGTGGGGAACAAAGATATTTGTGGAACTTGTACCGTCGGTGGTCTCTTGGGCCTGATTTACCCATCTAACCCATGAAACAAAGAGTTATTTATCTTGCAGCCCTAAGACCATTCGAGTAACTTGTGTTCTGGAGAACTAGTTATTTTCATACCCTTTCCATTTGCATTACACTAAAACTCAAAATACTCATTTTTCACAAATTTTTCTAAGTACCCATAAATTTTATTTTCTTCATACACACTTTGGGAACACTTAGAACATATACAATTGAGTTTTAGGCCTCTAACTCCACTGAGTCAAGTGTACCAACCTCTTCAAATTTTCTCCAGTGGACCCCTGTCTCACTTTTCATGATTACAAAGACATGTATCATCCTTAAACCAATCTCTTGAGCACATCTTTGATCATGTTTGACCACCTCATCATATCATTATACCTATTGAACCATGTACACATCTTGGATCCTTAGAAACACACTGGCATCCATCAAGGCCATTATCCCTGAAATCACCTAGTTCAACCTTCTTCACATGCTTTCTGAGTTGCCTCATGATACATCTATTAAATGACCTTGTTTGATATCTTGGGAACTCATTGAATCATTCAATCACTATCAATCTACCAAGACTAAGGAGACACTTCTAATCAACCTTCATTTCCCTTGCAAATTATTTCTTCACCACTCACTTTTTTTTCTGTTGAGTTTATCCCGATTGTTCACTTCAATATTTACTTTTTTCATCAATGCCACTTCACATCAATGAAAAAATCAATGAAAATGACCAAATTTCAAAAATATCCTCCTTTGTCATTGATCGTAACATACTCAAAAACCTATAAAATTTGATGGAAAAAATTTGCAAACATGGTTTATGTATCCCTCCCCTTTGAAATCTATCATAAAGGGCCAACCTTATAACACCATGATTAATGTACGAATAAAAACTTGATAAACTAGTATCTTACCTTGAGAATCCCCCTTGGATGATGTTGTTATTTATCACTCGGTTGCATGACATTCTTCACACCTTTTACCAGTGTTCTCCTTTTACATAGACTCCCCCCGAAACCGTATTCCTTCTTCTCTATGTTAAATTAGCCAAAAATATGATATGAATCTTTCTAGATCTCCCTCTAAGATGATGCACTCCATGATGGGATTTAATCTTATCATGAATTTCTATTCTATGTCACTTACCTGCTAATTTCATTAGCACTAACTTTAGAGCTATCATAGTCACCAATAACTTTGCTTCTTGTTGCTCAAGAAATTTCTCCTATCACCTTTAGCTCTCTGTCAAACTCCTATAGGATTTCCTTCATAATCCGAGTTCATAGATAAGGCTCTAACATTCCTTCTAAGATCTCTTTGACTTCTTCATGAATTCAACTACCTTAAGATATATGATTCCATGTCTCTTCAACTCCATGTCCTTTTAATTCTTCATGAATTCAACTTCCTCAAGATATATGATTCCATGTCTCTTCAAATCCTTGTCTTTTAGTGACTTAGACAACATTGACTATCTCGTAGAAATGATATACCGAAGAGAATTTAGTTCACTCTGTCACTCTCTAACCTATGTCAACAAAATCATATTCAACTATTTCAAGCTCACTCTTACATCAATATCAAATTTCATTCAGATATGAAAATAATTTTTGTAGGCTAGGACAACACCTTATTGATTTGAGAATGGGAAAATTTTGAAATTTTCCTTGAGATACACTTGTTATACAAGTTAGAATAATGTGATTTTATTCTCCTATTCTAGCTAGGTATAGTACATACTTGTGAGTGAATTCACAATTTATACTAGGTCTTCTTAGTCCTATTTTCAATTTCTGGTGAACTATCATGAACAACTGCAATAATTGATTTATTATTCTATTTGATCCATAGATCTTTACGTCTTTAATTTAAATGCAATTTCCCGTTTTTGTGAGCATTTACGTGTCATGTTGTTTGTTTAATCTTCATTTTTAATATAAAAAGGATCTTCATTACAAAGTGTTAATTGATCTTGTTGATGATGTTATTGTTGCAGCCTTTCATGATGAAGTAATCGCAACTTCATGTTTTCTCCTTTTGGTGGGTTATGTCATTCTTCCATCACGTGTTCCTTGATAGACTTATATACTGACTAAACATAATGCATACTTGTCACATTGACAAATCTAGTAATCAAGATCACTTTTGGCACACATGAACACATATTTTGCATTTCTCTCCTTATTGATAACTTCCATGTAAAATCGATGAGAGAGTCATATGTGGAAAATTGTAACACACAATACTTGGCTTGAATGAACAATATGGAATAAATTGTGCCTTTTATAAACTTGAGTGTTCATTGTCATATTTCGCAAGACAAATGAACATTAAGAACCAATCTTCCCCTGGGATAGTCCAACTTCATCTTGTCAACACATTTCTATCTTTGAAAATTGTAATTTCCTTAAATGCTACATACCACTTTTGCTTCCTTATGGATAGATCACCACTTGACATATATTTCATTTGCATCAATTTACATTTTTATATTTTATAACTTACTAATTGGAGGCATCAAGACTCAAGCCTTTGATCATGAAACTTATGACTAAACCTTTTTGACATCAAGAGTCACATGTTGACCAACACATGCTAATATAGGAGTTTGACATTACATGGTAAACCTTGACATCACATACTAATTTGAGATGAAATTAGTTGGTATCTCCTCTTAGAAACTCATCACCTTGACTCTTTGACCCAGGATAGACTTATCAAGAAGATACAAGAATTTTCCTCAAAATACCAAAAAAAAAATTGACAACCCATAAGAGTAGTCTCAGTGGTTTTAAACTTTCTTAGAGACTTCTCTTTCTTGAAACCACTCTTCAAAGTATTAAGAGGATATACCAAAGTTATGAAATCTATAGACAAAACTATTCATTCATGACTCAGGGAAGACATTTAAAGACTTTTGGAGAAAAAATATATCATACAACATCATTTCAATAAGCACATAACTTCAATAAGGGAATAAGCAATTTTTACTGGTCATACCTTAACAACCTGATGATAAAAAAATTACCAACAACATATGAAAAATTCTCTTTGGAGCATACTTAGGACCATTTACTCGTCTTTGATTACAAATAAGACTTTACTTCTTTCAACTATTAAAAACCTGTTATAATCTTAGAAAAGGCTCACCATATTGCAATATCATTTTAAAACAAGATATAGTCATCAAAGCAACATGATGACTCAATCCTTTCTTTTCTTGTCCCTGAGATCTTGTCATTCTTCTTGGAACTCTTTCTTGGTGTGATCTCCACATCACATTAGCTTTCATTTTTGATTGTATGCCGAAAGACACAAATGTTACATTTTCTATAAAATTGCTTGAGGAATAATTTCTTCATTGTTCGTATTCAACTTGTCTCTCTTCTTCTTGCCTTTATCAACACTTACTGTTGTCTTATTTGTCATGGATTTCTAATTTTCTACATCATCTTTCCATGTTGGTCCTTTTTCCTTATTTTCTTATTTAACTCCTGAGTTTACTTCCTTGATCTTGTATATCCATTTAGTTTTCTTCTTTTCAAGAGTTGTTTTAACCATACCCGACTTAGTCTCATTTCTAGGGCTGACCTTCATATATGGAGTTTTCCTAACTTACCTTTTGAATTCATGCCACATGTTATTATATTTACAATTATGGCAGTGTCTTGAAATATTACCTTGTCTATGACAATTGAAACATACAACATTCTTCTCATTTTTCAGTTTTACATATTCTCCATGGATGTTCTCTATTAAAGTTCTTCATGCAATCCCTTGCTCTATATCCAAAACCATAACATGAGTATGAATATCCATTTAAATTTATTTCATATCTAAAATCATTATGTTTCCTAACCCGACTTAGGCCTTCCCGTGTTTTTCTTCTTAGTTTGCTTCATGTTCATTTTCATTCTAGGACCAACCCTTTCATCTTCCTTGGTGTTTGAAAATATTTGACAAAAAACATGGCTTGATTCATCTTTCAACTCTTTTTCCTTCCTTGTTCCATTTCCTCTACGATATTTTTCAGATCTCGCATTTAGTTTCTCACATTCTTTACTCTTTGCTTGAATGGTTGTCGACATTTATCAAATTATTTAATCTTCATGGTATTTACTTCCTTTTTTAGTTCCAGGCATTCATTCTCTTTGGCTTTTAGAGATCTTGACACATTTTCAATAAATAAGACCATCTCATTAAGTTCCTAACCATTATGAGATTCCATGTGCTTGATCTTATTTTAAAGACCTTCTATCATAGTTTCCACAATTTCATATTTTCTCTTCATAATTGATTATGCTAGAGTACCCATGCTTATGTATTCATGATCACCTCCAAGTTTTTAGTATTAACACAAAATAACTAGTTCTCTCATACCAATTATTAGGAATTTTAGGCATTGAGAGGGGTGGTGATCATTTCGATAAAACTTTAACAATCAATTTCCACTTATTAAGTATGTTCCAACTAAACTATATTGATTTTCATAAGCACACATAATTTAATCATGAGAGATATTTATAGAAATAAACACACACACAAATGAGGAGACCAAAATTAATGTGGGAAACACTTTGAGGAAAAAACCCACGAAACCAATAAATTAATTTTGGACAACTTGTCTTATATATTTATAATGATTTCCCGATTGAGCTATAACTTCAATAATTTAACCAAGACACTACCTAGTCTGACAAGCTACAACTTTTCCGAAAGCCACAACTCCCAATTTGTTACATCACCCACCGACAAGGAGGCTTGAACCCCTAGAATTTAATCAACCTCTATTAATATTCTTTAGGTCACTACCAGGAGGCTACGACCCCGAATATCTTGAGCTACTGACTTAGAATTTTTACAAATGAGTTTTATCATCTAGATTTTATGTTACAAACTCAATAGATTATGATCACCTTTCTATTTCTCTCTTGACACACTTTTCAAAATCAGATATACATGATTATTCTTTCCTCTTTCTGCTCTTTCCCCTTAAACATTCACTAAAGCTTGGTTCTCTCGATTGATGGCTCACTCATTGATCTTTGCATTCAAAAATGGATGTTCATTTGGCAAGACTGTCTCCCCTATCTCTCTAACTCTATAGTGATTCTTCAACAAATATGTATTATACAACAATGTTTGTTTTTCCTACAAAAACCCTCTTCTCATCTCACCTCTCTCTCTCTTCACATTCAACAATAGATCTTCATCTCGATGGATCTATCTTCTTCCTCTCTCTTTCTCTACAACTCTTGGCTTGACTTCTCTCTTCTCTATTTTCAATAGAAATCATACTATTCTTGAAATTTAGATTTTATAGGCAAGGATATCTCTCCATCTCTCTCTTGGTATACCATGCATTAGATAATTTGAAAATTTGTTGCCAAATTTTCCCTCTAAAATTTTGCCACGCAGCGTACTTGAGTTATTCTTTCTATACTCAACACCAAAACTTGATTTTTATTGTTCAAATGTCTAGTGGATTGAATTACTTTTCCAACGAGTATAATAACATCAAATTTGGATACCTGGAACTTGAGATATGGCCATGCGGGTGTAGGGAGCTTGTGAGGAACATGATTTACCAGTCACATTAATATATGCTCCTTTACACCTTAGAAAATTTAGAAAATTTTCATTATATCTTTTAATCATATCCAATGTTAATAAAATATTGTGGGTTATTTGGGAACTCATCTTTGTGTAGACTATATTCTCCCACATTCTTACTTGTTTGTACTTAACTCTCCCTTCTCTCTCCTCTATTTTACGAGATACTATGGGTTTTAGGGAACTCAGAGTACTCGGGAACATGGGCCATCCCATCCTTGTTCCTCCACATCTCCACTCCTCCACACTACACTCCATTGTATTGCTCCTTTGTATTTTAGACATCTTGACCTTTGGGGAACATGAGCATGTGTGGGACTTGTACCCTCGGGGTCGCCACTTTCCACAACCCCTGTTTCATTCGCAACACTTTTTACTCTCTCTCTTCATCCTTTATTATAGGTTGACTTGTTGACCAAAGAACTTTGGAACTTGAGGAACTATACCAGCAGTAGGTTCATTTTTCTAGCAGCCTACTTTCTATCCACAACTCTCTCCTCTTTTCCTAAGCTTTGTCTTACGGGTTGACTACGCATATGGGGAAATTCGATCTTTAGGGTACTTGTTCGTATGGGGCCTTAGTTCCCAAAAGCATTCTCTAACCTCCACATAGAAAATTAATTAGTTTTTCAACTTGAATCGAATTGCAGAGAACTTGAAGAAAATAAAATTGTGTCGTATATGCCTCTTATGCCCAAAATTTATTCCCATCCCAAATACTCTATACTATTTATTTTACGGACCAAATTATCTTGCGGGGAACCTTTACTTATTGGGAACACGTACTTCCAAAATCCTTTGGGGCCTATTTTTACCGTGAACCTGCATTACAAAGAATCCTTTGCTTTTCGGCACAAGCTCACTTGTGGGGAACAAAGACATTTGTAGAGCGTGTACCAAGAGGGTCTTTTGTGCCCGATTTACCCGTCTAATCCAAAAAAATAATATTTCTTTATCTTGTGGCCATAAGACCATTATGGGGGAATTTTGTTCTTGAAGAACTAGTTCCTTTTGTACCCATTCCATCCACATTCCACTAAAACTCAAAAATACTCATTTTTTCACAAATTTTACTAAGTACCCATAAATTTTCTTTTCTTAATACACACTTAAAGAACACTTAGAACATATACAATTGAGTTTAAGGTCTCTAATCTGTCTTGAGTGAAGTATACCAACCTCTTCAAATTTTCTCCGGTGGACCCATATCTCATTGTTTATGATTGCATAGATTTGTCTCATCCTTAAACCAATCTCTTAACACATATTTGACCATGTTTGACCACATCATCATACCATTGTACTTGTTGAACCATGTACACCACTTAGAACCTTTGAAACACCTATCATCCATCAATTCCATTATCATACAATCACCTAGTTCAACCTTCTTCACATGCTTTCTTGATCCGCCTCCCGAGACATCATGTTGAATGAACCCGTTTGATCTCTTGAGGACACCTTCGATAATTCAATAATTGTCAATCTACCTCGACTAAGGATACACTACCAATAAACCTTCATTCCCTTTTAGAGTCTTTCTTCACCACTCACTCTTTTTTCATTTTGACTTTATCATGATTACTCACTTCACCATTTACCCTTTTTTCCATCAATGTCACTTGACATTAATGAAAATGACCAGTGTTCAATAACTCTCTTATTAAAAAATGGAACAATAGAAGACATACTAGAAATAGGTTTCAAATTACATACTATAAGAATCACAAATTTCTTAATTGCATCTACTTTTGTTGATCATGGTCACTCGATCGAAATAAAATAGATAACTTCCACTTCCACCTGGAATCTTTCCTTGACTTTATCCGAGTTTGTCACATAATGGAAATAGAGCATTGGTGTCATGTTCCCCCCCATAATGTGAAATTTCCACTTATTCACAAAACTAGGAACATTGAAAGGTGAATCATATCATATTACATAATACTTCCATGATCTTGTGTTCGGATATTGGTACACATGATCACCATTTTCAATGAACATATTCACCGGTGATCATCCTTCAAAACATAAAGGTAGTTAGAGGATCACGGTCAAAGGATCTCTGCAGTCATTTTCTCTCATATACATCTATTTTTCCATCATCCAAAATACACACCACTTAAACTAAAAAACTAAAAAGAAACACACTACTCAATTAAAAATCACATTATTACTCAAACCTTAAAAATTTCACCACAACTCATATGCATCCATATCATTGGTGACTGATGAGAGATCATTGAACAACCTACAACCTCTTGTGCCTTCATCCTCTAGTGTAATACTACTCAATAAGATCAAATATGAAGCTCAAATTTACACCATCTTCCATCAACGTTGATTCCCCACCAATTTTTATTTGGCACTGAAATTGAAGCAAGGGTGCTGGGATGGTAGCCCCAAGCTTGAGCTCAAGGGGAAACACCCCTTGTAGGGTCCTAGGGTTGAATGTGGAGCCCCTGAAGCCAAGCACATTTTCCTTGTTTTGTAACCTTGAAAAACTTTATTAGAAATACAATATTTTTTATTTTATTCCCCATCAAAAAGGCACGCACTAGATGTCGGGTTACATAAAAATGCACCCATAAGGTAAATTTTTTTCTAATTTTTAATGACTTGCAAATTTGATAATGACACTTTGACTTAGACAAAATGGCACAAAAAATAATGACTTAAGAAAATATACTTATTGAAAGTGACATAAAATGAATTCATTTTTGAAAGTGATGCTTTACTTTGATAATAATGATGAAAAATAAATAATATCTAATCATGTTTTAAAAAAATAATGACTATCTAAGATAATCTATTTATAATGATAGAACGATGTTAAGTACTAGACTAAAATAACTCCAAAGTAATATTTAATTACTTTATGTAAGTAGTGAAAATTACCAAACAATGAAAGATAAATGAAAGAAACACAACAATACCTATCTTGTAACTTTATTACAAACCTCAAGAATATTTTTAAAGTACTTAAGCTTGTAAAATCTTAAGATATTTGAATTTTGGGAGATCTTGATTAATTGCAGTAAATGGATGAATGCAATTCTATGAGATAGGATACACAAGTGCGAGAGGAAAATTTAGCAGAAGTTGGCTATAATTTATATAATTTTATAGGGATGAGTTTGTAAAGGAAATGACATGCTTTTATAGGTAAGGGTCATGCCATGAAAGGTGGATATGATTTTTCAACTAAGCTTCAAGTTAATAATTGTAATTACCTAGAATAGAAATTAGACTTATTATATGGAATTGCATATTTTAAGGGGTAATGGACATTTGTATTGGTAGAAGTTACACCTAGGAAGTTGGTTGTATATGAAACTCAATTTCCCCTCCTTTCTAGGAATCTAGAAGTTGAGTCTAACTAGAGTTGACTAGAGAATAGGATTAATTAAATAACTAATTTAATTAGTTTTTAATTGTGAGGAGGTGATTAACCACTTAAATAAATAAATTATTATTTATGTTATCTAAGAGGTGTTTGGAATTAATTTAATTAATTCCAAGAGCATAATAGAATTAAATTAATTAATTCTAAGGGGGTAGGAATATGACTTAAGTAATAGAATTAATTTAATTAATTCTAATTGGATAGAAGCATGCTAGAAATATGAATGTATTTTTAGGGTGTCTACATTTTCCCCTCTTTAAAGTGTTATTGTGAAGTAATAGCATTTAATGTATAGTAGATACATTCATATTAGCAATCAAAAGGTGGTGAATCATTTGGATGCCACAATATGTAAGATGGTAAAGGAATTCCCAATCAATAGGGTGAGTGATGCAGCAAAGTGGTGGAAGGTCACTTTATAGGAAGAAAAGAAGGATGGGAGGAGTTGTACTCATAACATGAGCATCATTTGGAGAGTGTGAATATAAGAGTAACCTTTATTTTGTTCTTTCATAATAATTTTATCACCATGATTATGAAGGAATCAAGATGGTTACCCAAAATACACATAAAAAAACACAAACATAGAAAAGGATAGATAAAAGGAAAATAGACCCAATATACATAGTAGGTGCAAGCATCAAGGTTATAACAGAACCAATATGTTATCATGGTACCATAAATTGGTCCAAAAAGTAAACATCAACAATGCAACATAACATCAAAGAATAATACAATCAGCTATGCCCCTAATGTGTTCCACAATGATGATTAAGAATATGAAAATGCCCCCAAGCACTAAAGGTATGAAAAGTGTGTGAATATGATCAGACTAGAAGAGCGTAGTGATTATTAGATACTCCAAAAGATACTCTTATTTGATTTGTTTTGCAAATTACCTAAGAGAAATTACCCTAGGAAAAGTTGTATCGTAAAGGAAAAACAATTGTGTTTTTATAGTCATAAAATTAGAACGATCACGAGGGTAGTATATAAAAGTACGAATTTATCAAGATTGTGTAAGAATATTATGATTTCTATGATTATTGAATGTTTGTTTAAATTTTTATAAGTTGTTTGAAAAAAATTGAATTTTTGAATATATGATTTTTAATGGTTTTACAATTTTTCTAGAAAAAATTGATGAAAAGAAAGAGGAGCAACATTTTTGTTACACTTGATTTATTATGGATAAATTGATGTTGAAAGCATAAGAAAATCATGTCAAACAAATATAATATGAACATGAAGGAACCACACCAAATTTATATGTGAGCTAAGATGCAAATAATTTTCCTATAATTGATCTACAATGAAAAAGTACAACAAAATAACAAACTAGAAAAAGAAAAAGAATCATCACAATGTTGATAAACCACAATAGTACAACACAATTTATACTAACAATATCTAATAACACCTCCTAATGTGTTCCACATTACAAAATTATGCAGATATGAATTCCCCTAAGTGACATCTTAGAACGAAAAAGGATTGGATCATGCCGAAGAGTGGAGTGATGCTTGGATACTCCAAAAGATACTCTTTTTAGATCCCATTGAAGTTTGATCTATATTGGAGTAAAATGTGAAATCCAAGTCTTCCCCAAGAAAATTTATATTGTGAAAGGGTAATTGATCGATTAGCGAAAGATAATCGGAATGATCCCTGAGGAGTGTCGTCAAATGATGATAGTGTTGAATCTGTGTTGTTCGAGTTGTTTAAATTTGTTAAACAAAGTGTTTTGAATGTTTTGTTTTCGCTAGTTTTATATTCTTTTTTATTTTGTAACAGTTTTATAATGTTTTTTTGAGGTTTTGGACCATATTTGAATGTTTTTAATTTTTGTACATTTTTGAATGTTTTTGTATTTTGAAACATATTTGAATGTTTTTGGATTTTGAAACATATTTCAATTTTTTATATGTTTGACTCGGTATAAGGGTGCAAATTATAAACTCACGTTAAAATAATTTTAAGCATTTCATTCCATTGGTAGATTGTAGATGATATAATCATAGGATGTCTCACTCCACTCATGACTCCACGCAACTAGGAAGATGTGAGGGCTCATCACCCGAGATCCAAAAATGATGTGAGAACTAGGTAAATAGTGATATGAAAATTAATATTATGGTTGCAAAGATACAAGGTATAAAAATGATCCATATGGGAAAATGTGACTCATCTCAAGTCAATATTATCTTATCGATTCCAAGATGATTTCACTATATAGGTTTTGACTAGACTTAGATCGATTGATGGGATCTTGATTGATAATATCCATTTGAAGGATTTTTTTCTCTCTTAACATAAGGAACTAAATTACATCTTGGGATATGTATGATTAAGCACTTTTGATTCAAACTTTCATAAGAATTTATTGGTTGATAATTTTTGTGACATAACCCCCTTCATGTTACCACATGCCACTAGTAAGAGACAAGGGATCAACACCAAATAAAAATGTAGGTGAGTAAGGACACCTACCTCCATTCCCAGTCTCATACTATTAGTGAGAAGTATGGGCTCATCAAAAATTATTGTGAAGGATGAAAGATGTAATGATTGATTTATATTTTTTGTATTTTATATTGATGTTTCCTTGTTTATTGATATTATGTTTATTGGGAAGGAACATTATACCCCCAAGTCTTAACCTTGCGTGACTATTAGGATGTAAGGATTCAACACCGTAGATTGATATGGGTGGTTGAAAAGGACCGGGTAAAGAATTTTGATCTTTATCTGAAAGATAGAGATTATTTGAAAGGAGGAGTTACCATCAATAAGCTTCAAGACAAAACCATAGGTAAAAATATATGAAATGGTAGAAACAATAACAAGGATGAGACACATAATGCCAAAATAGGAATAAGATTGACTGTGTCATGATAGTTGAAGAATGCAAAGATATGATGATGATATGATTAATATATTTTCCAATAGATGAAAAAATTAAAAACAATGTTAAATGAGTTAACCATGTAAGTGGCATTCCCTAGTGTAGACAGAACACGTGGAAGAATATATTTTCTCTTATATTTTTATGATGTTCAAATAGATCTTTAATGAGGAGTTGGATATGAAATTCAATTCTCTTTTTTATGTTTTTTAATTTTTTATTTTTTTGCAAATGAGGATTGTTAACGGAATCATCGAGAGAAAGGTTCATGTTATAAAAATTGAATGTTCCTAACTTATGAGACTTTGGAAGACGAGATCCGATTCAAAGGAGTATCTAGAAGGATTTTTAATGTATCCATGATTGAAGTAGTCCTAATTTATGATACTTGGGTAGAAAAGGTCCAAGTCAAAGGTAGAATCCAATTATTCAATGAGTCCTAATTTATGAGACTTTGTGAGACATGTTCTAAGTCAAAGGAGGGAATCCTAATTTTGAATGATTCCATATGTACGAGACTTGGGTGGAAGAGGTCTAAGTCAAAAGAGGGAATCCAAAGATATGATATGTCCTGAAGTAAGAGACTTAGGTAGAAAAAATCAAATTCAAAGGATGTGTGATTGGATAAATCTTTGATGAGATCAAAAGATTTATGTGATGTTAGAGGAGGATTATCAATGTTGATAATATGTTGAAATTTGTATTCACCTATGAGTGGAAGAATGTGAAGAAATAAGGATTTATATCTAGATGTATATCCAAGGTTACTTATAGGCCGTAGAAAGAAAATATTCCATTTTTTCCTTCAAGGTTGTGGATTAATTGATTTGATGAAATATTCACAATTAAATATTAAAAGGTTGTGTAAGGATATTCCTAGGTATATGAACCTTGTAGTGTGTATACATGTAGATGTATTGACATGTAGGAATCATCATTGATGAGATTCCAACAAGATTGATCATTAGAGGTATTTTGGACACAAAAGGTTACATTAGTGCATGTGTCCAATCTTGTGGTTGATGTTCCTCTATAACAAGGTTAGAGATGTCGAGCATAGGAGTGAGAATTAATAGAATAGAATAAAGCTCAAATGTGTTTGATGATGAACCCTCTTCTTTAGAGTCTTCATGTATATCAAGGGTTAAAAGGGAGTCTTGAAGAAAGGTTAATCTCTTATTTAATGTTGGAATTTTTTTCCAAAATAGGTTCAATGTCGATTAGACTAACATAAGAAAATCTAGAGAAGAGATTGATTGGTTTTGATTTAGAGACATTTGACCATTGTTGTTGTGGTCTCATTGAGTGTTATTTTGTATGGGATTTAAAAAAATATTCAAATCTGCATTAGAATATTTGGCAGTTGATATGTCTCTAGTTTTGATAGCTCCATCATCAATTTTTATTTCAATGGATTCATTATTAATTAAGTCTTGGGCATAATTGTAGAATCACACACATTTTTTAGTAAAGTAGCCATCAAAGTGACTAAATTCATGGTATGTATTGAGTTTTACTAATATGGCTTATGTTCCCCTTTGAAAAAGGGTTTTGTAATTAGATATTTCATCATTCTAGCAATTACTAATTGATGAAAGATACGATAGAGACTCTCCCGAGTGGTGTAAACTAACGTTTAACTTTTCACGTAGTAGTGTCATCGCTAGGTTGTATGATTGGTTTTTGTGTTGATTATTCATGTCTGTTATGCATATTTCAATTTTTCATGACACCATCATTGATGAAATTGTGGTTTTGGTTATCATAACAATATTTATCATTCTGAGTGTTATTATTATTATTATTATTATTATGCCTAATATCTTTAGAATGAGGCTTGATCAATATTTTAGCAATAAGTGCCTTTTCAATTTGAGGTCCCTTTGTGAACTTCCTCAAAAATGTTGAGGCAAAGTGCATTTACATGTGAAATAATTAGTTGTTAAGGTTTGGGATGAAGATGCTAACCATTTGTTTTTTCATATATTGACTATGGGTACTTGACTTGATTCCTCTACATCATTTTAAAAAATTATGCAAAGATTTCATTTGGTCGTTGTTTTGAATTGCACAAATCCATCATTATGACTTCACATTCAAGGTTGAAAGAAATTTTTTTGACAAAATTATATGAGAGGTATATGAAGGTAGTTATGTATACCTTTGGAATGTCTAAGAACCAATCAAAATCTTGTCTTCATAGACTTATAAAAAAGGCGCAAGAAAAAGATATCATTATATGTCGCTTCTTAGCATGCTATGAAAAATTATCTGATATGCTCTCTTAGATCAATTTTTCCCTTTTACTTATCAAATTTTGGTGTCTCAAAATATTTTGGAAAGGGTATACGTAAAATTTCCTTATCAAAGGGGTGAGGACATAATTCATCAAAATTGATTTTTTTGAGTTGTGTTTACATACCCAAAATTGTGTCTTTCATCATTTTCCATTTCTAAGAAAATAGTCAATTGTTTTGTGGATTAATGATGAATTATCATTCTTAAGATATTTGTTCTCTTTATTTGGCATGGTATATGTTTTATATGGATCTCCATTGTTCTTCTTTTATTCTTTGTCAATTGTGTCACTAGTGACTCTGGAAGATATCAGAGCTAGTTATTTTCTCATCTCAGTAAGTTATTCTAATAACTTGTTGTTGTATGTCTTACGTGAATCCATCATATTTGAAAGAAAGGGAGAATTAATAAATGCATGATGAAAAAATCAACCTTTAACAAAGTGAATGCTAAGATGGAAGAGATGAAAAGGTTTGAAATATTGAATAGATCAACCCTTAGCAAAGTAAATACTAATATGGAAGAGGTGAAAAAGGAAGATTGAAGAATTCAAACCTTAGCAAAGTGAATTCTAATATGGAAGAGGGTAAAAGGTTTGAAATATTGAATAGCTCAGCCCTTAACAAAGTGAAAGCTAAGATATAATAGGAGAAAAAGGAAGAGGGTTAATCGATTTCCCAAATCTTAACAAAATGAGTGTTAAGATAGAAGGGACTAAAAGTTTTGAAAGGTTGAATCTTAACAAAACTAGGATTAAGATAAATGAAATAGTTTAACTTCGCAACTCTTAACAAAGTGAGAAATATTAAGGTAGAGGAGGGGGTTGAGAGGTTATATTATTGGAATCTTAACAAAATGAGTGTTAAGAGAGATGAAAAGGTTGGAAATATATCTCAACCCTTTAGAAAGTGAATATAAAGATAGAAGAAGTGAAAGAGGTTAGTTTTCTCTACTCTTAACAAAATTAGAGTTAAAAGGGGAGACTTAGAGGGCACGGTGGAAGATTCTCAACACTTAACAAAATTAGTGTTAAAAGAGGAGACTTGGAAAGATTATGAGGATGCTCAACTTTTAAAAAAATGAGTGGTAAGAGAGGATACTAAAAAAGGAAGGGAAGCACTCAAATAATGACAATGTGAATTTTAAAACAAGAAGTGAAGAAATGATGATGAAAAGGTTCAAATATCATAAAAGTGAAGATAAGGGACAAAGGAAAAGTGATTGATTAATGATATCAAATTATAGAAAAGTGAATTCTTTAAAAGAGAGGAGTGAAGAAATATTGAAGATGTCAATAATTCAACAAAGTGAATGTTAAATGTGATGATGTAAGAGGGTGAAATGCTTAAATTTCAACAATGTAATGTTTAACTTAAGACTTATTAAAATGAAATATCAAGGTGATCCTGATGGTGATTGATCGTGATAAATTTATTATCATGATGTTGAGACTTATATGGCATATGATCATGCTTAAACTCAGATATGGATGTCTAAAATTTAAGATGTAGAATTTTGATCAAATGGAGAAAATTTGAGGAGATAGAAAGTGATAATGAAAAGGATGTGAAACACAAACTTTGTAAGATGGAGAGAAAGAGTATGAAAGATATGAAATATGGAACACAAACTTTGTGAGGTAGAACAAATGAAGAGTGTGAATGATAAGAAAGTGGAACATGAACTTGTAAAATGTAGAACAAATGAGAAATATCTTTTGTTTAAGTTGGCCTCTACCTTATATTATCTTGGTCAAGGTGTGATTTCTATAATAATTTCTCTCTCTAGGTGTCAATAGTATATTTGAGAAATCATAGTACTATTTCTATTTTTTGGCTTTACTTTACCCCCTTTGATACAATGATAAAATATCTTACTCAAATGAATCGCACTGGGGTCTCCACTATGGATATATGTGACTGTAATCTCACAATATCCATACTAGTTAAGTGGGTGGAGGATCCTATTTTGTCATCCACTACACGCAAGGAACTGACTACATTTGGGTTCCTGTGGTACTCCTCGAATGAGTTTTTGACCCCTGGTCAAGTATTTCCCATAGATATGTCGAAAAAGGGAATAATCCCAGCTCCGAAAAATTAATTAAGGTTAATTTTAAAAAGTTTTTTTAAAATATGATAAAGGGGTTTTCTTGATCCGTGAACAAAACAACCTATAGTTAGTAGTTTGAATGTTTTTAACAACTACCTTAGAGATGGTCCTACAATCAAATAGTTAGAAATTTTTTCCCTGAGGTAGATAAAGAGAAAACACAAAAATAAGCAAATAAACACATGTTTCTTATTTTTAAGATCACTTTTATAAGTGCGAGAAAAGATCATACATGTGGTTTATTGTGATTAGCTTCACAAGAATGACAAAAATGTAATAAAACCCTCCCACAAATTGTTAGTTACGGTGCAAAAATGAATAAACATTTACAAAGGTCTCAAAAAAAATGATTTTAAAGGGACGAAAAACATGCAATAACCTTGCATTAGCAATTTTCACAGATTAGTTCATTTTATGACATTGACGAAATAAATTAAATAGAAGGGTCCTAATTATGGTTAAAACACCTAATGTAATTTAAGTAATGTAATTAATTACTTAAAACAAACTAATTAATTAATTAAACTAATGAACTAACCAAAAAAACTAATTAGCTAAAATAAATAAATAAAAAACAAACCTACATATCATACCTTAAATCTATGAAATGCCTAATTAAATGAATTGAAAAATAATAATAATAAGGTTAAACTAAATAAATAATAAAAAATAACAAGAAACTAAAGGTTAAACCTAAGTTCTAAAGGTTCAAACCTAGTTTAAAATTGTTTTAAAAGATCGACAAATAATCTAAACCTAAGTTTGTTATTGCAGGGGGTTTGAGTATTGACATGAATGGCTCGACAACTTGGAATGGATGGTAGGGAGACCATGGAAAGGGATTGATGTATGAAGGGACGAGGTTAGTTTGTTGTAGTGATGCAACAATGGTGAAGCATTGTGCAGATTGGTGTTTGACAAATCTAGTAGAGGTGGTGTAATGCCCCTTGATTTGTTTGTCATATTTGGAAATTGTGTTGTGATATTAAAGGAATGTCGAGGGTGAGACAATAAGCCTCATTGTGTAGCTATGTGTATAGTTGCATGCATGGATGTATGTCCTTAGAAGGGTATACACACATACATGTAATTACACACGTAACCACTCGACATCACTTATTTCCTAGCAGTAGCACCCTTAATTAACTTGACATTCTCATCTTACCTTTGTTTCTGGTAGGAACGTAAAGAATACTTACGTTGATAAAAATATGAAGTTGGCAGTGTGTTGTTGTTATCTCTTGCTGAACTTATTTGAATTATGTAAGCATGGTTTCACATCATTTTCTATTGGTCACCTGCCTTGCCATAAAAGACAATTTGATATAAATTGTTATATATGATGATTGAATGTGATAACTTCAATTCTATATTGAGTAGTGACTTGTAAAGGATGACTGAAATTACTCGTTACTACAAGGTGTTATTTCAGCATGAAACAAGGTTAATGAAAAAGGAGTGACCCGCTCTTGGGATGAAATTTGTAAACCTTGAATATAAGTACTATATGATTAATTTGGTTCATTATGTTTAAAAATATTGGTATGGATCAGCTGTTCTTTGATCACCATTATTTTCTAGTGGTTCGAATGATATTTGTAACCCATTCAACTATCGTTAAATTGAGAAAAGATGAACTTGTAAACGAATACTTTGGTATTTAGCTATTGGGTAAAATTTGGGTGGAATCGATAGTGTTAGCCCTAAGATTTTCTAAACCTATAATGGAAACATATTATTCTTATTTAAATTATCAGTCAACCAAGACCACTAAGTGAATTCCCATTCTTGGATTATTTCAATATTTGAGGTATAAGACATGTAGTTTTGGGTAAGTTTGATAACTTAGTGTAAATAGTAAAATTGGTCATTTTAGACCCATGCATTACTAAGACTTATGTTTCAATTAAGCCTTGACCTTGCATAGACTTCATGCATGTCATAATTTGGTGGAAAGTTATGTGTTAAGTGGAGAAATAGACATCATGCTAAGCATATTTGATTTGGAATCTTAGCTCCATGTAGAGCGTTTGACCAAATGATGGGATATTATTGGATTCCCTCATGTAAATAGAGGAATTAATTTATATTTTTAAACCCTGCTAATTCTAGAGGGAAGCATTGGCATCGGAGGATTAGTTTTTAAAACTACCAACAAGGCACTGCATTCTTAAATGCATTAAGTGTGCATTTACTTCATTGGAAATGATGAAGCTTCTTAGAGAAGCTAACCACATTCTCACCATTTGACCATTCTTGTTTTTGGTTGATAGGTTAAGTGGAAATGATGATAAGCTATGATCAAAGCGTGAAAAGTTTTGAGAGGATACTCAAGCTCTAGCTCCAGTATTTTCATGCAAGTTTAAAGCTATTATGAGGTCGTTGAATTGTGTTAAATACGTATTTTGGGATTGTTTTGGGAGCTGGGAGTAGATTTCAGTCACCATTTTTGGGAAGAGCTTGAGAGATAATTCACAGGAAGTGTTGTTTGTGCCTAGAACGTTTTGGAGAATTGATTGATAATGTTTTCTAGGCATGATAAATCTCTTTCCCTTCTCTAGCAGTTTATTCCATTTCAAATTTATGTAAATGAAATTTCTTGCATAAGTTTTGAAAGTTGAAATGATTTGGGTTTTTGGGTTGCTAATTTCTTGCAATAGTTATGTCATGTATGTAATAAAGTTTCCTGATAATATCAAATATGTTGTAGTTTTACGAACTCCTTCTGCATATTCACCCTTGGTCTTGTGAAATCTTGAATTGTTATCTCTAGTTGTAGCTATATAGATTTATTCATTCAACTATTATAGCGGTTATAAGAGCTCCTGAATTTTCCTTTAGCTGTTAAATAATTTAAAACATAGTAATTGGGTGTGTTGAGAATGTACGTTTTGATGGCCAATAGAACCCTATTGGGGAACGTGGAGAATACCTAAATCTGTGTATTATCATTAATAGTCTGATAAATGTATGATGGAGGATGAAACTCGAAAATGAAACATCTTTGGAACCTCAGTTATTGATTTACTGAGCTTTTAGTGTCTGGGATATGAAATGGAGTTACAGTACATTAATAAAAAGTTGTAGCTAAACTATTTTCCTCCAGTGAATACACCTTAGTTATGTGAGTTATTGATTTGTTTCCATTACTGTAAATAATTTTATAACCAGTACATGGATATGTATGTATTATACTTTTTTTGGTTAAAAGAATCCCTTGGTAAGGGAATATGCTTAATGCTAGATTCTGGGTTTTACCGATAATTGTTTGATAAGTGTCAGAGGGGAAAGAAACACTTGAAAAAATTATCATGTGGATCTCGGCTATGGTCTTATTGTGTTATGAAGTGTTTTAAAAATAAGATAAATTTATAAGAACTAAATACATGATTCAGTTATAAATTGATAAGAATCTTGTCGTCTTGAGCCTTGTATTGCAAATTCTAAGATCTTTATGTAAATGGAAGATCACAAAGATAATTCTCTCTGTAGGTGAAAAATATGACAGTAGCTTTAAGTTCTGGCTAACCGTCCGGATGGACTAGAATCGTGTTTTAGAAATATGCCCTTGTGATTCCACTTTAGTTTATAAAGAAAAAAAAAGGGGCATAAGTAGGGAATAATGGTTATGGTGTCTTGGTAGAGAAAGATCATGAACTTCTATGGGTTAATAAGAAACTAAATCAACCCCTACTCGACTGAAGTAACATTCTGAGCTAATTGAATGTGTATTATCACCATGGGGAAACTAGTTCGATACAAGTATCCATCTTTATATAATTTTGAAATATACTTACCATATCTTAAAACTATTATTAGTAGTTGTCAAACCAGTTGCATTGAGCTTCGAGACTATAAGTAGAGAACTAATTTCAGCTGATTAAGTGTATAATCACTTTTCCTGAAACTATCTCGCTTAGTTCACAACAACTTCCTGAAATTGATAAGTAATTTGTGATTGTTTGCTAATGGTTAATGAGTTGTAAGGTGACATCAAACACCATTAGGGCTAGCGATATATGTAATAAGTATATTTGTATAGCTTACTTAGATGTAGAGTAAGTTATGTAATAAGTATATTTGTATAGCTTACTCGGATGTAGAGTAAGTTATGTAATAAGTATATCTGTATAGCTTACTTGGATATAGAGTAAGTTATGTAATAAGTATATCTGTATTTATATAGCTTACTTGGATGTAGGGTAAGTTATGAAATAAGTGAATCTGAATATAACTGCATGATTTACTCGAACAACATAAAAAGGTAAACATAGTTACTTCAAAGACCTAAGCTAATAAGGTATGGAAAAGGGTAAGTTGAATGGATTATGTGTTTTATCCTCTTATACCTATATGAGTTATTAGTTGTTTGATGAAGGAATAATTAATTGGTTATGTTGTTATTACTAACTTGTCCTTTTGTGTGGATTATATGAATTATTGTAATGTAGCTTTTCATTTACTTAAATGATCAATGGCATAAACTATTAGGCATGGGATAAATATTTTTCATGCTCAGTTCGTATGAACTGACAGGTGCTAACATGTTTTGCAGATGAAGCTCCGTAAGTTGGAAGGAAGACCAATTTGAAAAGTTATCATTATGACTGAAAATAACTACTTCTAGAATTGTAAACTATTGATTTATCACTGATTTCTCATGTTATTACAACAGGCATGATTTAGATACTTGGTTATAATTGTACGATGGTAATCAATGAAAGATGAATGTTTTGATCTCTACAAAGTCTTGCTTTTAAGCTATGTAAATGAATGAAATAAAAAGGTTAGCAGTTAATGAAGGAATTCAAAGGAATGAGTGTTTACTATAATTTTGATTGTTGTCATCATGATGAGGGTTCAATGAATGAATTAGTAAGTCAGGGTGGTAGTACTAATTGGACTGCATCATGACTGTACATCTGTCTATAAAATAGAATGATGCAATAACATTGGACATGACTTAAGGATATTCATATTTGTATTGCCAAATTAAGTAGTAAATTGTCCTATGTGGAATTGACAAATGTAATATTATATATTTAATGAGAAAGATGTATATAGCTGAGATAGATATTAAATCATATTAAAGGTATAATATGAGTCATGATGTGATAAAGCATTCATGAGCTAGAGTGCTATTCCTTGGCAGATAAATTTTGCCAATATTGACCTCTAATAATAGAAGCCCAAACACTCTCTTCCTTGATCAGCCTCCAACTCATTTTCAACAACATTACTTTATTCATTTTGGTCCAATCTTTGATACCAAAACCTTCAAGTTTTGGGGCGTAAACCTTTTCCCAAAGAATTAGGAATTTTATGTTTGGGTTCTTAGCCACTCCATAGAAATATTTTTTGAATACTCTCTATCTTACTAGCAATTGAGGAGGGTAACCTGTATATAGACATTGTATAAATAGGTAAATTATGAATCAAGCATTTGAGGAGGACAACCTTGCCATCTTGAGATAATAGAGAACCTTTCCAAATTTCAAGTTTCTTCCAAAACTATCAATTAAGAAATTCCAATCAGCATTCTTAGGTTTTTCCACCCCAATAAGCATGCCCAGATACCTAGTTGGGAGAGATTTAGAAACACAACCAAGAATTCAAGAAATTTTATTGAATTTTCTTTCGGGGTGTTGATAAAGAAAGCTAATATTTTCCCTTAATTAATCAATTGATTTGATTCCTCCTCATAGTCAGCCATTAACTATTTGAATTCCATAGCCTCCAGGACAGAAGCTTCACCAACCAACATAGTATCATCAACAAAATGTTCATGAGTAACCCTATTGCAGTTAACATCAGGAGAAATACCTCTAATCCTACTAGCCAAGGCAACCTTATTAAGAGCTGTACTAAGGGTATCAACCATAATAATGAAAAGAAAGGGAGAAATAGGATCACCTTGTCTTAATCCATGCGTGTTGTTAAAAAACCACAAGGGGTCCCATTAATCAGGACCGAGAACTTAGCTGTGGAAATACATGAGAGAATCATCATCTTAAAGTCTTCACCAAAGCCAAACCTAGTAAGAACCTTCAGAAGGAAGGGCCAAGAGACTCTATCATAGGATTTTTCCATATCAAGTTTAATAAACATGGCTTCCTTCTTATTCTGCTTAACCGAATGAAGGGTCTCTTGAATAGTGACTATACCATCTTGGATATTTCTTCCCATAACAAATCCTCCCTTTTGCTCAGAAATGATCGATGACAAGACAAGCTAAATTCTTAAAGCCAGGATTTTGGAGCACATTTTGTAAACACAATTACATAGGCTTATAGGTCCAATTTTTTGAAATTCATAGGATCATGATTCTTAGGGATCAAGGATAGAAAAGTGTTATTTAACTCTTGAAGAATATTTTTATTCTTAAATAATTCTTGAATAGCATTGCAAGTATCATCCTTCACAATCTCCCAGAAATTTTGGAAAAAGAGAGTTGGAAACCCATCCGGTCCTGGAGCTTTGTCAGGATTTAGGGATTTCATCATAAATTCAATTTCTTCCAATGAAGGGATTTTGGTGAGCATATAATTTTCCTCTTCATTAATCAATCAGGGAATAAAATTCAAAACTACTCTTCCTTAATGTTGTTAGAAGCTCTGGAAGAAGCCAAAAGCCGATGAAATAAGAACTAGTAGCTTGTTGGATTTCCTTAGTGTCATTAAGCAACACTCCCTCTTCATTCTTGATACAAATAATTCTATTAGAGCTCCTTATTTTAAGAGTTGATATATGAAATAAATTTGTGTTCTTATCACCTTCTTTGAGCCATTGGACCCTTGATTTTTGTTTCCAAAAAATTTCCTCCTTCAGGAGAATGTTATGATACTCAACTAATAATTCCTTCTCTTTTTCTTGATTGAGCAGTAGATTGTCCACAAAAAGACTCCATATCACCTTAGAGGGATGAAATATCATTATCCAGAGACTTATTTTTCTCAAAAATGTTACCAAAACTTCTTTTATTCCATCCTTTCAGATTTTTTTCACATGAGCTAGCTTTTTAGCAATCTTGAATAAAGTTGTTCCTTTGATTTTCACATTCCACCAGCCCTTGACTAAATCAAAAATATCCTCATCTTGTAACCACATCTTCTCAAATCTAAAGGGGGTCCTCCTCCTCTCTTTATCCTTGATCTAGAAGAGGATAGGATTGTGATCAGACTGATGCGGGGAAGGGAGAACAAACTAACTTCTTTGTTCAACCATCCCCATGAAATCAGAGCTCTATCAAGTTTAACTTGAATCAAATGATCACCTTTTCTTCTGTTTGACCAAGTAAATCTACTACCCCGCAGCTCAACATCCATAAGGTTATTGAGAGAGATGAAATCTTGAAGGTCTTCCATACTTTCAGTAAAATCAATATTTCCCCTTTCTTCCCTGGGACATAAAGACCCTCCTCCTCCTCCTCCTTGTCATGTTCACCTTTCCCACCGACTATTCACATTTCCCACCATTTCTCATATGATTCACAAGATTTCTCAATTTCAATCAAACTTATTAATCAACCTCTAGTGGCCCTATAATTCCTATTTCGATACTTCCCACTTAGTTGGTGTGCCTCATGATGTATTTATAATGATTATATATTGGACTTACGTAATGACTTAAAATTACAAAAAATTTACCAATAACACTAAATAATTCAAACAAAAACACACCTTTTGTATTAGTGAAATGTGATGTGGATTAAACTGCAAATGTTAACGTGTGTTTATAGATATGTTTTTTAACAAAGGATGAAAAAACTTGAGATCTTCTTGGAGAGGTTAAATTTAGAGCTTGATGTAGGTGGAATGGAACTTGGGAGTCAAAGTCAAATCATATTGTCTCAAGAAAGATCTCCCCTTCATATATATGAATATGATCTTGAAATGTCCATCATATAATGGCCCTCCAATAGTTTGTCTTGTATGATAGAGACATCAAAAATATTAAAAGTACGTAATATGTATCTCAAAATATCAATTTTGACAAATGATACTTATATTTGATACAAAATAAAATTGTTCTTTGTACGACTAATATGAATAGTAATACGACTCCAAAGAGGAGACAAAGAATATGAATGGGAGTGATTCAATGTGGTATAAATGTGTAATGGGAGATATGAACATGTTCTTACTAGATCTATGGATACAATGAGTTTCTTAACAATATACCAGCACAAACCTCCAACATACACTATGTGAATTAGATTGTACATGATTTAACAAACCAACATCAGCTAGCACCATGAAAATCAATGCATGTTGTTAATCACCAGGTTTGTGACCGATCAATGTACTACATCATTCAATGGCAAATGACTCTCATTTGGAAACCACCATACTCTAATACCAAATGAAGAGCATGGAGCATATTTGAACAAAAATGATAATAATTTTGTACTCTTTTCATACAAGATGGATTACCAAATTTATGGGCAACATGAATCCAACAAAATAAGAAAGCTAAAAATTGCTGTACCCAAAATACTTGAACAACTTAATAACTCTAAAAATACATAATATATGAGATTATATCTCACAACAAACAATATAAATATAAACATTACAATAATTCATATGAGTAATATCAATAATTCCTAACAACTATGTCACTACATGATACAAACATAAATTCATGTTATTACTAAAGTGGAACCACTATGGTATTTTCTTTCAAAACACATTTATCGGGTCATTTATCCTAATGGGTAATGTTACTGAATTTCATCTCAAGTTAATTCCACAAAAATCAATAGAAGGAAGTTATCATTGATCAACTAGTTGCAGTAATAGTAGATTACCCTTCTCCTATTTACGATGATTTTCATGATGACTATATTATTTACAACATTGACTCATAAGTCTGGACTATGTATTTTGATGGTTCTTGTTGTGCCACTAGAGGTGGGGCTGGAATTATTCTCATCACACCACATGGTGAACTCGATGCCCTTTTCTTACAGTTTAGGATTTTCTTGCACAAATAACATTGCCAAATATGAAGCATTGATACTTGGCCTATTTTCAGCCCACACTCTCCAAATACACCATATTTAAATATTCAAATATTTTCAGCTCATTGTCAATTAGGTTAGTAATGTTTAACAAGAAAAGGAATAAAATTTGATTCCATACAATACAATTGTTAAGAACCTTCTAGCTACATTTGGTTCTTACACTATTGCCACTATCCCTTATAAAGATAATAGACACACAAATGTTACAGATAGTATTTCCTCTCTAGTCCCACTCGATATCATGAGAGACCATGTTACCTTTTTTAATTAACATTTGTGTCGTCCTTCTATTGAATCTCACACACACAAAGCCTTATAGGTTCTTGTGGTCACACACAACACTAATGATCTTGAATGGTATACTCGATACCTATAAATTTCTTTACATGAAATCATTACAATAAAATGCATCACCATAAAAAGTGTGTCAGCTATACCACGAGGATTCTCACCATGTTCTCATTAGGGATCATTATTTAAATTCTCTTTTATGGTCCTTTTCTACATTTCCTTGGGGTTGATGAAATTCCCTAGCCCTATCAAAAATCCATGATAGTCTATGTCGAGGTCACTTTAGTGAAAAGGTTATGTCTCAAAAATTATTAAGGAAATGATATTATTGGCCTACCATGGAACAATATTGTCTTGAATATGCACAAATATGTTATTAATGTCAATTAAATAGTAATCTTATCCATGCCTCAACATATGAATTGTAACCTATTGTATCTCCATGGCCTTTTTGTCTCTCCAAATTCAACATTGTTCGAAAACTAAACCTTGAATTAGCTAATGGACTTAAATTTATTATCACATCCATCAAATATTTGACTAAATGGGTCAAAGAATCACCTTTGCACATGACCACTAGTGAAGATATCTATCAATTTTTGGGCACACATATTATCACCCATTTTGGGGTTCCATATGTAATTGTTAGAAATAATGGGCCATCCTTTGAAAACCATATGGTCAATAAATTTTGTGCTAAGTTAGAAATCAAGCATACCTTCTCCACTCCATATTATCCTTAATGGAATGGTCAAGTTAAGGCTGCTAACAAGACTATTGTTAAGACACTAGAAAAAATTGTGGGCATACATGATGTCGATTGGCACAATCAACTGATATAAGTCCTCTAGGCCTATCGTACAAGTGTGCATGTTCCTACCAATGCTACCCCATTCTCCTTCATCTATGGTACTGAAGTTATCATAACATTAGATTTAGATATCTCATCCTTACATTTTTCACGAAATATATTCTAAGAGAATAAGTACCATGAGCAACACCTACATGAGTTAGAAATTATTGATCAATGATGCTTACAAGCTTTAGAGAATCTTCAGAAGTACCAAGAACATTTAAAATGGGCATAATCTTAAATTTTGTCCATGTGAATTGAATATTATTGACCATGTCCTGAAATAACTTTACAATAATACTAATGTTGAAACTTCCATCAAAGTAAAATTGAAACCCAATTTATTAGGCCCATTCATTAGTACAAACAAAATAAAAAATGACATGTATTACCTCACAACTCTTGTGGGAAAACCCATTAAAACCCCCATGAAAATTATACATCTAAAATAATACTACACATAAATGGGTCTCCTTTATCATATATTTATGAGTACTCATAGATTACCCTCCCTTCTACTTGTAGAATATGTTTTCATGACTCTCTTTACAAGATTTGACAAGGAAACCTACTCTAATTCCTACACTAGGGGCATCTGAATTTCCCCATGATTTCTTGATGACACTTTTAATAGGTTCAACTTGATTGTTAAGGGAGTAGCTACACACCGAAACCTCACTTTTCATACACACATTGGGAGGAAACCTTGCTTCCCCTATCTAGTTGCATAATCTTTATTCATCAAAAGCACTAAAAATATAAATATTCCCCACTAGGGGCATTCTTGGATTACCTTTCCTTATATTTGGAGAATATATTTTCATCTATGCCCTTAGGATGCATAAAAATCCAAAAACATTCATTTTTGCTAAAAATAAAAAAAACATTCAAATAAATACATACATCCAAAAATATTTGCATTGTTTTTACTTGCTTGCATTTCTCCTACACACTTATATTGTTCATGTTGCACATTATTTATCATGTTAGCCTAATACATAATTTATTATATTCATTTTATAATAACATGTCCATTCATGTGGCCCATTGAATTGAATCCAGGATACACAGATATCGTTACATGATGCGAGAATGTTTAACACTACTCTCCACTAGTTCTTACGTAGCTACTAGGAGCGTCCACTTCACATTATCTCATATACAGGTGATATTTTTTTAATATTTTATACTTTTCTTTTTCTTACCTCATTCACTCAGTACATACATCATGTCATAATATTTATTAATTTAAAATTCTAGTGGGTTCTTCATTTATAGTATTGTTTTTGCATTTTACTTCCAAACTGGGATCATTTTCATACTATGGTTTATTTCTTGTTTTACATGTTTAATATTTATTTTCAATTTTTGCAAGTAATTCCTATGACACTTGATTGTTTCTTCTTGGACTTGAGTTCTTTAATTTTTTTTTTGACATCTTAAGTGGTGTCCCATGTATGTGGCATCTTGTTCATTATATTTTTTATTTGTTTCTCCTTGCACACTTTTTCTTACATCTACTATGTTGTTTTCCTATTGCTTGTTACTAAAAATTTTCTAGTTTTTATATTATATTACTATGTATATGCCATGGTATACACCATTTTCACTCCCCTATTCCTCCTTCCCAAATCCTAAAACACATGTTCACATCATCTATATGTTCTCTTGTTTGGTCCGCACTCACATTGTTCCATCTTATGTACCCTAAACTAAGGGGAATTAATTAGATGATATCTCACCCTCACGGTAGATCATAATCATGAAACATAATAACATGTACAAAATCAAACATTTTATAGGTTCAAAAATGGCTCGAAGATAAAATTGGGTGACAAAATATATAGGGACCAAAATGTATAGAAAATACCATAACAATTGGATGCTATTACCCATTCCATACACTTACGCCCTAGGGAAGATTTGATATTTTTCTTAGTAAGTATAGTTTCTCAAGGAAATTTACAAGATTTTTAATCATTTTCAATGATAGAATTCATGGTATAGTTTATATTATGGTGGTACCAATGGTACATTTAAGCTAGTATTTATCGGGTACATTGTTTCATCATTTGCAAATAAATTAGGTTCATGTTCATTTGTAGTGGAACTTATTTGTGGGTCTTGGAAAGTGTCGAGGTGATTGTTATCCTCATAGGCTTGAATTCCCATTTCTCATATTTTTGTAAGGGATGTGGAGCAACTAGAACTCTCCCCATACAATTCTCTTCACCATATGAAGTACATTTGCACTTCTTTCTATCATTGGCACATTCCACTTACAGTGATCGATCACCCCTAAGTCCTTCCAACAAGCTCCAATATAAAGTTCAAAAAAATCTCCATGGAAATTTTGTGGGAGTACTCTCTCTCTCCCCCTCTCGCAAAAAATTAAGTGTACTCTTTCCTTTGTTTTTATTTTCTATTTACATATTGTTATTTTCACAATAAATCTCAAAAATGTTAAGTTAAAGTTTGATTTCCTTTACGATAAACATTGACTACACTTTTATCTGTAGGTACTCATCTTGGAAAAATAAACACAAAGGAAACAAAATATAATGTCCTAACACAATCACAATGTGCTTCAAATAAAGGCAAAGTGTGTCTACACAATCATGTGTCTTTTCTTTAAGCATGTAATTTCTTATTCCATACTTAAAGGTGGAGAAATTTACACACTCATTTTAGTAATTCATGTCTTACAACAACAAAAATTATTAAACACTCTTGCACTAGCCCACATTTTCTTAGCTTGACCAATTATGTTATCCCTACTGTAAACACCAAAATTGGGTCATACTTCCATTAAAACCCCGTTCATTGAATTAACCATATATTACCCATCCATAACCCCTATTTCACATGTTAATTGAATTAATTATCTTAAATTAATTAATATCCTCACTTAACCATCTCACCCACCAACTCACCTAGCCACCTCACTCAAATGTCAAATGACTCACTCAAACCTCATTAATGACCTAAGACCAAGTATAAGCTTATACTAACCAACTAGGAATTAGTCTAAACCTAGAATTAACCCCTATTAAAAACCTCAAAAGACTCCTAATTATCTTTATGTGATCCATCACTCAAGACTCGGAAGAAGGTTGGAGATCATGACAAAAATAACGATCCGGCTATTTCTAGCCAACCTAGATATTACCGCCTCGACCGATCTTGGTTATATCTCAATCGATGCGATCCCCTAATCAAGTTTCAGTTAGGTTAAATAGATTTCCAAAATCCTTTTCCTAGGTTGGTAATTTGATTTAGGATCTCATACCAACAGAGACTTGGAGAACTCAAATTTTTGAAGAACTCTAGCAAAAGAAAACACACAAGAGCACTACCAACAACCATCTTGGCATTCATCATCTTCTCTATGATCGTGGATTCATACAGAGAAGAACGGAGGTTTGAACTACTGTGACATGAATACAACAGATATTCTCTCTAGATCTTCACCCTCACCATCTTCATTACTTGTGTTGTTTAAATCTATTATTCAGCAATTCCTCCTAGCCAAAAGGGAGCTCTTGTAATCAACTTGGATTGGGAAATCGAAAGCACACATGACCTTCAAATGACATTACAAACATTTATTCGTCCTTGGCCTACTACCCTTACCTATTTCATTAATTTGCTAAGAATTCGGTGAAACATTTTGGCATGCCCAAAGTGGGACCCATCTAGGGTTCCTTGCATTTGTTCATTCTTAGGGAACCATTGTATGTTTGTTTCTTTTCAAAAGGAAGTTAACATTAAATTATCTCCTGGGAATCTTCTCTTTCTTCTACTTGTCTAAGTGATATTTGTACTTTGGGTCTAAAAAGAATCTTTCTTTCTCTTCTTGCATTTGCATTAGTGAAAGTCATGCTCTTTCTGTTCACTCTTTTGTTTACATCGAATATCACATTTCGATTTGGGTTCTAAAATACTCACATTTCATACTTCTATGTTTTCATTTTTAGCTCACATTAAAACTAAGCGTAGCCCATACAATGGAATTCATGCCCAACTGATGGTTGACATAATTGAATTGTAAATCACATTCTCTTCTCTCTTTGCCAAAATACAAAAAAATAAACTCACACATCTTCTTAAACAACACTTTACCTAGAAGAAGTTGTCAACAATTAGAGGATTGACAGTGGGCACCAAACTAGTTTCTTTGTCTAGTCATTAACTCGAGAAAAGGAAACCCCACCATAACATAACCTGAAACCATCCTTAGATCTTTCCTCTTCATAGGATAACCTATTTCCAACCAAAAACTCTATTATGTTCACAATTCAGTCTAAAATAGCATAAGCTAAAACATAAAATTCACTCATAGGATTTTATGTTTTTCTTAGCTTTTTCTTTAGTTATGTTTTGAGTTGTGAGGTCATGTTCTTCATTTTATTTTCTTCCTTTCACACCCCACAATTATATGTTAGAGTAGGTATTTACCTTAGCTCATGTTCACCTAGGTATATTATTTACCTTTATTGTATTTATCCTCACCCACTTATGTGTGTGGATATTTCTTTTTATTTATTTAGATATTAGGAGATATTATCTAGTTGTTAGGTATAGTTCTTTCCTTGATCTATGGTATTGACTAGTTCTTTCCTAGATCTATGGTATTGACTAGATCCTTGATGTCTAGTTCTCTCATAAATCTATGGACTTGACTAGTTCTTTGATGACTAGTTCTTTCCATGATTTATGGCTTGATCTACGACCTTGACTGGTTCTTATATTGTTATTCCTTGCCTATATAAGCAAGGCCCATTCTCATTGTATTTCATTGAGTTCCATAATAATATATGATATTTTTGCTCATTTGTTTGCAAAGGTTTTGTGTAAAGTTATTATGGCGAATTGATTTCATCTTATTGATCATGGTGTTTGATTAGCATCTGTGTTCTTGGCTTGGTACGATCTGGTTATCGTTCCTTTTATGGTATCAGAGCAGGAGATTGCTATTGACATTCATCTGTAAGTTTTATTTTGCAAATAAATTTTTATATATTCATATATTTCAGGATTTGCTCGTATTTTTTCTGCATGCATTTTTATGCAAAATAGAGGCAACCATTGGATTCAGAAGGTGGAAAAACCCTAAGATCGACTGTAAACTCGACCATTTCGGGAGGCAGTCATTTTTTTGGTTTTTTTTTTTGTGTAGCTGGATTCACCTCGGGATTCGCGCCGTACGGAAAAGGAAAGAAAAAAAAATTTTGGGTTTTGCTGGATTTCTACAGATCTGATCTGGGTTTTTTTTGTTGCTGTGTACAATTTTCGGTTTGCGCGCAGGAGGTCTTTTTTCGGAAAGACGTTTCTTTCCTCTTTTGGCAGGGGTCCACGGATGGCGGCACATTTTTTTGCTTTTTGGGAAAATCCGCAGACTACTATTTTGGGCTGAATGTCTATTTTGGGTCAGAAATAGAAGTTTTTGAATATCACTTTCAAACTTAGCCCACTGGTCATATGGTATGGTATATGAGGGCTTAAAGCTTGTGATTCCTACTAGTAGGTGCTTAACTCCAGCCCCCTTTCATTTTATTTGTGTGGTGAAAGCAAGAGCATTTTATTCTATTTTAGTGGAAACTAAAATAAATAGTAGAGCATAATATTGAAAACCTTGTATCTTTTGATCGGTAACTCGGTTTTGAGTGCCGTTTTTTTGCAAAAGTGCATAGTTTTTATGCTCTTTCCATTGGAAATATTTATTTTGAGAATTGCACTATAATTATAAAGTGCCATATTGTAACACGCACTCATTATAAAGTGCCAAAATCTGGGGGGGCTCTTGTTGCATTGCTTGGGGGTCTTGTTGCATTACTTGGTTCTTCCATTTCTTTTGGTGATTTTTTTAAGATGGCATCTACTTCTACATTAACTCATGTTGAGCCATTAACAACACATAATTACCACACATGGAAACCAAGAATGGAAACAATAATTAAGCGAGAAAGGATTATGGGCTTTAACTTCTAAGAACAACCAGTGTTCACTAGAGAATATGAGAAATTTCAGTACCAGTGCAAATTTGATGAGTGTATGGGTTTGATAGGAACTTATGTAAGTGACAGTCTTTTATTTCATTTGGAAAAGTGTGACTCTCCTTTCAAAATATGGGAGAAATTGGAGGATTTATTTGGTAAGGTGGATCATATGAGAGCTATGCAACTTGAAATTGAGATCACCTCTCTTAATCTGAAGATTTTCCAACAATTATAGACTATCTTACCAAGTTCAAGCATTTGTTGACACAGTTGAAGGGGAGTGGAAGAGATAAGAAAGATGAAGAGTGTGTTTACTTGATTCTATCCAAGTTGAGAGGACCATTCCAAATTTTTGCTTCTACCTTTTTCTCTAGCATGGATGCCTTAGGTGACACCTTCAAAATGCCTAACTTAGAAATATTTTGTGAAAGACTTACTAGGGAAGAATCCAAATTATCTCACCTTGAGTCTTCCACCTCTCAAAAGGCATTAGTTGCATCTAATCCTAAGGGCAAGGGAAAACCAAACAGTAAAACCAAATCCACACCTTCTCCATCTCAAAATGCTCCTAAACCCAAAGAAAACAACTCAAAACCCAAGGAGTCTTCTAAATCCAAGAATAAGTCTAGCCGTTCATGCTCTTTTTGTGGGGGTAGTAATCATGAAGAAAATAGGTGTTATAAGCGAATGCAAGCCTTAGAGGATGCAGTCAAGAAACACAAAATTTCTATCTCCACTCCACCTCCTTCTAATCAGCATGGAAAAGCACTTAATGTTGTTGGAAGATCTCAGTCACCACTTGCAGACAATTGGGTTATAGATTCTGGTGCTTCTCATCACATGACTTCTTCCAAAGAGTCTTTTGTTTCTCTAGGTTTGAGTTCTACTTCCAAAATTGAGGTTGGAGATTCTTCCTTTCTTTCTGTTGAGGGAAAAGGTGATATACAACTTGATGGTGGAAATATCCAAGATGCACTATATGTTCCTAACATCACTACAAATTTGCTTTCTGTATATCAAATTTGTCATTTTAGTCAAGGAAAACAAGTGACTTTTACACCACATGGGTAGAAGTAAGAACTTTGTTGGAGCCTTTTTCACTTGTTGCTCAGGGTATTGTTGATCATAGTTCAAGACTATATCACTTTGAAGGTTTTGATGACACTTCTTCTATAGGGACAGGATTGGTTTCTCATTCAGATTCAGAAAGTAAGCTTTGGCATGAAAGATTTGGACATCTCAATTACAGATATTTGAAGGAGTTGAGCACTCATGGTATGGTAGATGGTCTTCCTAGAGTTTCTTGTCTTGAGGGAGTTTGTCATGGTTGTGCATTAGGGAAACAACACCAAGATCCTTTTCCTAAGAATTTGTCTAAGAGAGCTTCTTCACCACTTGAGCTTGTGCATAGTGACTTGATGGTTTTCCTACCCCATCTTTCAATGGAGCTAAGTATGCACTTACATTTATTGATAATTTCTCGAGGCGTACTTGGGTTTATTTTCTCAAGTACAAAAGTGATGTTTTTCACACTTCAAAGTCTTCAAGGCTTTGGTCGAGAAACAATCTTCTAGTAGCATAAAGAACCTTTGCATGCGATAATGGGGGAGTACTTCAGCAATGAGTTTCTAAATTTTTGGAAACTCAAGGCATTATTCACCAACATTTTGTTCCTCATACTCCACAATAGAATGGATTAGCAGAAAGGAAGAATAGAACTTTGAAGGAAATGGCTAACTGTATGATGCATTCTAGAGATATACCTCCTATCTATTGGGCAGAAGCAATTAATTGTGCTAACTATATTCAGAATCGCACACCACACAGAGCACTTGAGCATTTGACTCAGAGGAAGCTTGGTCCAACACTAAGCCAGATGTCTCATTTTTTTGAGTCTTTGGGAGCCATGCTTGGGCCTTTGTGCTAAAGAAGAAAAGGAAAGCTTTGGATAAGAAGAGTAAACCCTTGATCTTTGTAGGGTATTGTGAGGACATGAGAGCTTATCGTCTTTTAGATCTGATACACATGATGTTCTTTTTGAACACATGTTTAGTTTGATGAGCATTTCACTCCTCATGATTCTTCATCTTCTTCCATTCCTTCTTCTTCTTCATCTCATCTTGAGGATCTTTTCTTTGAGGAGATTGATGAGGAGGTTATAGATGCCGTTGAGGATCCTATTCCCATTGATGTTGTCACTATGCCTAAGTGGGCTCGTACTATAGTTTCTGAGGCAGCACCTTTCATAGAGGATCTTCCACCCACTAGGCATCATCACGCACATTCTACAGGTTCTGGACTTTTATGTCAAGTAGTTTCTGAGGATCCACAGTCTTTTTCAAAGGCTCATGGGATACAGGAGTGGGATGATGCGATGATGACAGTTGAGTATTCTTCTTTGATGAAGAATCATACTTGGGATTTGGTATCTCTTCCTAAAGGAAGAAAGATGGTTAGGTGTAAGTGGGTATCGAACCAAATACGCGGTGATGGGTCCATTGACAAGTATAAGGCTCGTCTTGTTGTTGCAAAGGGTTTTCACAAGTCGAAGGTATTGATTACTACGAGACTTTTGCACCGTTGCCAAGATGGATTCATGTACGCCTTGTACTTGCTTATTTGCATCACGAGGGTGGCCGTATACCGAGATGGACGTGAAGAGTGCCTTCTTACATGGAGATCTAAAGAGGAAATATATATGGGAGCGGTTGGCTGGATTTGTTGAGGATTCTTCTCTTGTTTGTCGGCTCGAAGGTCTCTATGGTCTCAAACAAGCCCCTCGGGCTTGGTATGAGAAGATGGATTATTTTCTTCTATCTATTGGTTTTGTTCGTTGCCACTCGATCATACAGTGTATCTCCAGCATGTCGGTGAGGATATTGTGATACTTGTCTTGTATGTTGATGATCTTTTACTTACTGGCAGCTCTTCTTCCCACATTCAGAGTATTCAGAGGGCTCTTTCTACATAGTTTGACATGACAGATCTTGGGCTATTGCATTATTTCCTTGGTTTGTAGATTTCTCAGACAGATTCAAGGATTCATTTGAGTCAGCAAAAGTACACCCATGATCTTCTTAGGCGCTTTGATATGGCTGATTGCAAGCCAAGTCCATCTCCTTTTCAGTCTGGGGTTACTCTTACATCCACATGTACCACACCACTTTGTGATCCTACATTGTATAGGTAGTTGGTTGGGAGTCTCATGTACTTGACCCATACTCGCCCTGATATTTCATTTTGTAGGGCTTGTATCTCGGTTTGCACATTCTCCTCATAGTAGTCATTGGCAGGTTGCTAAAAGGATTTTACGCTATTTGCATGGCACTTCCCACTTTGGCCTACACTACACTAGGGGCTCTACTCAGTTGGTTGGGTATACAGATTCAGATTAGGCAAGTTCTATTGATGACAGGCGTTCCACTTCTGGCTATCTTTTTGTCTTGGTTCTTCTCCAGTTGCTTGGGCATGCAAAAAGCAACAGGCTATTGCACTTTCATCTTCAGAGGTAGAGTACAGGGCAGCAGTTACAGTGAGTCAGTAGATTCTTTGGCTTCGCCAATTATTGACTGAGTTTGGATTCCCATAGGATTCACCGATTGTACTTTGGTGTGACAACCAAAGTGCAATTCACATTTCTCGCAACCCAGTTGAGCACCAGTGGACCAAGCATATCGAGATACACATCCACTTCATTCGGCAAAGCACATTCAGGATGGAGTTCTTTGCTTGGAGTACCTTCCGACTCAGCAGCAGGTTGCAGACATCTTTACTGAAGCCTTTTGCATCACCTCACTACCTTGAGTTGCGTGGAATGCTTGGGGTTTCGGAAGTTGTTCTTGGGGGTGTTCGTGAGAACATCTTCCTTCTTCTTCTTCTTTCTCTTTCCTTATAGCAGGATTCTTTCCTTCTTTTGGTTCGAGATTTCTTCATGGATATATTGTACATGAGTACCTCATCAGGCCTAGTTGTCGGGACTCATACTGTGGACATGCCACTTCTATTTTGGCCCCTAGCTTCACTTGAGGGGGGGTGTTAGAGTAGGTATTTACCTTAGCTCATGTTCACCTAGGTATATTATTTACCTTTATTGTATTTATCCTCACCCACTTATGTGTGTGGATATTTCTTTTTATTTATTTAGATATTAGGAGATATTATCTAGTTGTTAGGTATAGTTCTTTCCTAGATCTATGGTATTGACTAGATCCTTGATGTCTAGTTCTCTCATAAATCTATGGACTTGACTAGTTCTTTGATGACTAGTTCTTTCCATGATTTATGGCTTGATCTACGACCTTGACTGGTTCTTAGATTGTTATTCCTTGCCTATATAAGCAAGGCCCATTCTCATTGTATTTCATTGAGTTCCATAATAATATATGATATTGCTGCTCATTTGTTTGTAAAGGTTTTGTGTAAAGTTATTACGTGAGTTGTGTTTTAGTTGTGAGGTCACCTTAATTTTATTTTCTTTTTGCCACAATTATGGGTGTATTAGGGTCCATTACTATCATACTGTGTTTATGGGTTGATATTTTATCTAATTTAAGTCACAAAAATCAAATTCTTCCACCTTTTCAAATTTCATAAAGTGACCAGCATCGATCCATTGAACGTCATCGAGTTTTCATCTAACCATCACCGTTTTACCTAATAGTTGTCAGTTTCTAGATTTTTGCTCATTTCACTCAAAACAACATTCACCACATTTTCTATTTTTTTTGAAGTATTTAGACACATCATCATACCTCTGGACATTTAAAATCACTATTAAATCTAGTTTTCAATTTCATTTTCATCATTTATTGCCTCATTTGCAAAAAAATGATTTACCATAGTAACCAGTATCGGTCACATTTAACATCATCGGTTACCATCTCATCGTCATTGATTAATCTAACCCCCATTGATTCCTATGTTTTAGTTCCTAATTAAAACAACGACCAATTTCACCTCTCAGAATCTATTTTTCTTCAATTCTTCCATTTTTTTGTGTCATTTACAGAGAACATATTACCAAGCCTACACCAACTTACATGGTTTTAAATTGTAGTCAATCCAACACCCTTTTATTCCATGCAAGCCTTCATCCACTCCCACCTAGCCCATCGCCACCTTCCATCTTGTCACCTATGGGTCCTACTCAGCCCATTATCATCAATACTAGTTATGAGGAGTTCACAAAAATCCTTCACCATAACCCCGCTTCCCTACAAAATTTTCTCGCCCATTCCTCTACTCAAAATTCATTAGGAAAATTGGTATATGACATGCCTATGTCCATTCCTCCTGCCCTCACCCCCACTTCTGCATTAGCTACCACTAGCTTAACATTACCTTCTTCCACCTTACTACCCATAGTATCTCAAATTGACCCCATATCATTAATATCTATGGCACCTACAACATTGGTTGCACTTTTACGTTAGTTTCTCCCATGGTGTCAACCATTCCTTCATTAGCCACCTTGAGCATAGCCTCGTCTACACCTGCAACCTTGTATATACCTATTGCATTGCAACCACCCATGGTGTCAACAATTCATGCCCCATTCCAAAACATCATCCTCTTCATCCCATAGTCTTTACTTCAATTACTACGAGGATCACTACATATACCCTGCCTACTTACACATATCACCAACAACCCCCAATATTGTCTATCACCTATTCCAAATATTTTCCACCTACATCTAATCCCCCCACACAATTATCATATTCGGCACAACCATATACTGGGATGTCCTCTGCATCATACATTCATCATCAACCTCATTATACTGCAGGGGGTGCTCAATCATCACAACCTACCAACGACCTTATTAAAATGATGATAGAAAATATGACAACATTGGAAGTATAATTTTTGGATCTCACAACTCCTTAACCTAAGATGAAATTTTTACTGATCCCATTCATCCATTTTTTCCCATTCACCCATACCCTATGCATTAGGAAATTCCAAAATTCAACCGGTTCAACAATATAGAAGACTTGCAGTAACACTTGTGGTATTTTAAATATGGGTATTATTTAATCACCCATGATGATGCTTGAATCCTATGGATATTCCCAATGTCCTTGACAAGACTTGCATTATATTGGTATAGTGGTTTATCTCAACATTCTATTTACTCCTTTAATCAAGTGGCTCAAGCCTTCTTCGACCATTTTTAAATCAATATCGTCAATAAGGTCACCATGACCAACTTGTACTCAACTTCACAATACGATGAAAATTCTATCACCGATTTTGTTTCTCGTTGGTGGAGCCTCATCAACTAGCCAAAATTCTAGTTGCCTCAAGCCAAGCTTATAGATTTGTTCACTAGAGATTATGCCATACACATCTCACCAAATCTGCAATTACAAACCTTATGTAACTTCAACGAAGCATTTACCATGGCATGAAAATTGGAAATTTGCGTCATTGAAGAGAAGAAAATTCATTTGCAAAAATAAACTCCACCTTTAAATCAAATGATACCTCCTCCTCTTCAAAGCCACAAAACAACTATTCCAAAACAAAAGGATCTCGTGAATGAGTAGTTTTAAGGGCTGGTCCATCTCACCCATCTAATCAATCGAAACCTACCTCCAACCATTCTCCCGTTCAAACTTTTCAATTCAGATGGGAGCAACAAAAATACACTCCAATTGGGGAGCCTTATTATTCAGTATTAGAAAAATTCCTTTAGGTCGGAGTCATTGCTCTTCCACCCATAAAACCAAATACTTGTTTTGACCCTACTCATCCTATTCTTGCATGGTACAAGGAACATGAATATTGTAACTATCATCACGTAAAATGCCATAGCAATGGTAATTGTATCACCTTCAAAAACATCATCTAGGAAATGTCAGACAATAGAGATCTTGTCTTGGAGAACCTGAATGCACCGGCCAATAAAAATTTACACATCTTCAAGAATTCATTCCTTAACCATACCCCATCATCAAACTAAACAAGTGAACCTTGAACTAATGACAAGAATGTCCATGAGTTCCATGTTGTGTTTGATGACATACCGACCCTTTTACAATTTCCTCCTCTTCCCTCCATCGAGGAGATCCTAGCATGAACTCCTTTACCCACAGAGGAGCCTACTTCATCTACTATTTCACCCATAGAGGAGTCCCCTTCATCTCCCCCTTCACCCATGGAGGATTCCACAAATTCTACGGATGTCATTTCATCACTTACCTCGCAACCTAACAAATAACCTATGGTATTAACTATCCTACCCACAAGAGAGTCATCCTCGCTTTCCTCTCCACCAAAAGAGTAAACTACCTCATCCTTACTATTATCACCCCTACCCATAGGGGATCCTTAAGACATGCCACTTCCTGTTTAGGAGAATTTTCCATTAGCATTCTAGGATCCCGTTGATCTACTCTTGAATATCTTACCCATAGAGTTCGAAACCAACTAGTTCCTTGTCTCATAGAAACATTTTTAAGGTATTTCTCCTAAGTTAACATCATCTTCTCTTACAAAATTTATGTTTTCACACTTGGCCGACTACTTGGATTACATTGATAATTCCATTCTTTGGGGACGCCTTTGGCTACCCTTTTCAACCCAAATGTAAATGTCACCTATGGATACTACCACGATCTATCCAAAGGTATTTCAAGCAACCCAATCAACCATGACCATGCTTGTTGAAATGACCTCTTCTTCATCACCCTCACATACATCCAAAACTTTACCAATAACTAAACATGTTCCTATGCCTAAGAACATACATGCACCTACACCTCCCCCCACATATAGACCCATTACTATATTGGGTGTCATGTTGACATCAAGTCTAGTTCATCCTCCTATGAAATTGGATTTATCTACATCTTCCCAAATCCACGCAAAAATCATTCGTCCTCCTAAAAGGAAGACCCAACCTTATAGGCCACATACACCATTTTGAGCCACTATGACTTTGTCACTTCACCACTTCCATCTATCCTAGGGCCTCAAACATTAACCTTGGCAAAGTAGCCACCTATCTAGGGAAAATCAAAAGTGCAAAGTAGCCTACCTCTTCATCACAATCCTTTATTACACCCAACCTACCAAAGACAACATATACCTTCGCCATTACCTACATTTTTCTTATCACCTATAACCTCACTACTTACAGTAAAAACATTAGTACCTATGATATTTCCTTCTCTTTAACCCATACCTCCCACTTTTCCTCTACAAACAAACTTCACTACGCCTCCTTTATCACCTTGGGTAACTCATCCTCTGCCACTATCTCGCTTTCCCTTCTACATCACATACACCTCCTTAAAATTTACCTAGGAGGGTGTTTCACCATTTTCTTTCAGTATTTGACAAAACAGATAAGAGTGTGGACAAATGAGGAATACTAGTTATGATGGTTGATTTGAAGGTCGTTGCGCGTGTTCGACTTCTTGATCCAATGCTAATTTTAAGAGCTTCCTTTTGGCTAGGAGGAACTACCTGAAATACACAACAAGACCAAAAAAGAGGATTAAATAATATATGTCAGTGGGATACCTAGTGTGTGCTAGATCCAGGAAGTGTGATACTTCCTCGGTGGCAATCAACCCACTATTTAATACAATGTAATGCAATAAATAACGTAAGTAAATAGAATCCTACTGTAATTGATATGATTTAGGTATCCCATTTGAATACAATAAGAAAATATAACATAACAAGCTAGGCTATGATCATATCTAGAAATAAGGTAAATAACTAAGGTGTGAGAACATGTTAGGGTCATATTCTAGGTCACTTGAATCACCTAAAAGGGGTATTGGGATGCAGTATTACCAAGACTACCAAATATAGAGACTGATGTTGGTTTGGTATGATCGATGATGGTTTAGTAAGAACTAATGATGGTTACTGTGGGATGGTAATAACTCAATAGTTCATATTTTTGCGGATTTTTCAAAGGCTAGATAAGAGATGGTGAGGAGTTGGTTTAGGTCTGGGGAGATGTTGGGAATATTCAAAGGTACTCGGGGATAGAAAAAGGTGATTAATTCTTGGTAGGTTTCACAAGAAGGAAATAGTGGTAGGGTGAAAATATAGCTGATGGTTGATAAACAAAGGTGAGGAACACTTATAAACTGAATAGAAATGAAGTGGTGTAGGTTAGAGACACACTTACTGCTATGCAGGTTCAATGGCTAGGTGGTGGTGGTGGTTGATCAGCGAAATGGTGATTAGCATCATGGAGGTGCTTCCCGAAGTGCTCATGTGAATGCAAATACCTTCGATCAATGGATGTATTGGTTATGGCTACTGGATGTGTGAAAGAGCTCCATCTCTTGCTTGCATGTAGATATATTTTTCTCCAAAACTAGAGAATGTGTATAACCTCTCAAACAAGGTTACCAAAATGGTTATATGGTAACCGACAATGGTTTAGGGTTCTTGACAATGGTTTAGGGTTACCGGCATTATTTCTAGTTGACTGGCATCGGTTAAGGTGGGATATCCTAGGTTTCCTAAAATATCAGATCTTGGATATCCTCTTCCACCTTTTTCTCTTTTTTTCCTAGGTCTAAATGGAACATTACGCTTAGGTACATGAGAATGTGTTTAGAGGAAGAATAGGCATGTAATTTTAGGTTATACTAAGTGTTTGTTCATTAAGGTAAGTAGGGATAAGTTTTAGTTAGTTATGGAAACATGCTATGAATAGTTCTATGGTGAGGTGTCTAAGTGAGGTGGTGGGGTGAGGTGGAAATTGGTTTTAATTAAGGTAATTAAATAATGAATGAAGTGAGGATGAGTATTAATTTAATTTTAAATAATTAAATCAATATTAATGTGGGGTGTAAGGGTCATTGTTAGGTGAATGTGTTTAAGCTAGTTATTCGAAATGAGACCAAGGGGAGTGTGACCCAATTTTGGTGTCTACAAAGCATGCAACCTGAATTTAAAAACCCACTACCCTCTAAAGAGGTAGTTAAGCCTACAACACCTTCCATTTCTAGTTCATCTACTACACCTTTACCCAAGAAGGTATAACCCAAGTCTAAAATAGTACCACCTACCAAACCGGTTGTCAAACCTATCCCAACTCTAATTCCACCTCATGTAGTACCTCACACATCATAATCACCTAAACTTAAATCCAGACCCACACTCACCTCACATTACGATCCATTTGCGGTGGTCTTATCCCAACATTCTAGCTAGGGTAGGTAGGTAGATTTTGGTAGGGAAGGGTAGGTGGGTAGGGTAGAAGGTTGAATTTTAAGAGAAAAAGGGTGCGGTTTCATGGATTTTGTCATCACGATAGTTACCAAATTTGGTCAAAGGTTGGCCAACGTCGATGGGAGTTAGTTGGCATCGGTCACGGATGAGGTGACTGATTTCAATTTTTATTGACCATGGTTGGTCAATAAGAACCAATGCCATCGACATTTAGAGGAAAATGGGCCAACAAATGAGAGGGGTGGGGTTGAGATAGGTCATGAGATAGGAAGATATTGTCAAAGGAAAAGAGCTAGGGTAATAGGTATAAATAGGGATGACTCGAGGGATGGGGTGAGGGAGAGAGGTCATGAGATAGGAAGAATCTTGGGAATAGGTGGGGTGTCGAGGGTGAAGTTGGGTATGGTCGAGGTTTAATGATGTTATGGTTTGTTAGATGTAGGTGAGAGACCCAGTTGTGGATGCGTGATAGGGTACCACCCCTATTAGTATCGGTACGAGGGAGTGCGACAGCCAAGGAGTGGCACCATGTTGTAGATTTCATCCTAATTGGGGTTAGACACTACCAACATGTAGTTCGGGATTCGAGCTTGATGGTCACCCTCATCGACAGATGGGATTCGGTGACTAACACATTTGACCTACCGATAGGTGAGATCATATCACCTTGGAGGATGTGTATAGGATCATGTGGCTACCGATAATAGGGATGTAGGTGTATTCCATTACCTCATAGGCATTTGAGGAGTTGATGTTGATAGTGTTTGGTGAGGGGATGATGAAGTTATGGTTCCATAGCGCCAACTTGAGTTATGGAGACATGTATAGGGCCCATCCCGAGGAGATGAGGTTAGTGGTTCTAATTATGGAGGAAGTTTGTTGTTTTACATTGCCACATGTGGAGGGTGGGAGATTCCCATGGGAATTGATGGGGGTTCTTCACAACATGATGGAGGATAGGAACCATTTTGTATGTGCACTAACATTCTTGGTGTAGTTATATAGAGAGTTATGGGCCTATGGGAGGTTACGATGGTTCACTGTGCTTCACATTTCTACTACACTGTTCGGCATACGATCACATCATGTGTGTGTGTCTAGTTGGTATACCCCATCCGGATGCATTTGAGGTGGGCTTGGTCTGAGTAGGCTACAGGTGATGGGTACCTGTTATTGGAGAGCATCAGGCTACCAGGGCTACACACGATGTAGCATATTACAGGCATGTACTAGAGGGGTTGTCCAATGTGGACATCATTTGGAGGCCGTATGTGGGATTCCCATCATATAGGTAGATGGCCATGGATTTGGATGAGCTACAACTACTTAGATGGATAGAGGGATGATGTACTATGGATCACGAGATGATACTTGTAGATAGGGTCAGACGATAGTTTGGGTTACGTAGGATGTTCCTCCACCCTTCCTACAATATAAGAGGGACGACGTGGAGAGGCCTATGCCTTTACCACAACTAATGGTACCAATAGGGTAAGAGGAGTAGGTAGTAAACTCGATGGATTTATGATGCCAAAGTGACAGAGATAGATATAGACGGTGGTGGGTAAGACGGCTATGGGAAGTACCACCGATTTCAAGGTAGCTCGACTTAGCCACTATCACATTTCAGAGGGACACCTTGCAAGGGCAGGTGACTACACTAGTGACATAATTAGGGATAGTGCAAGGGCATCTGACAGGTTCAGAGGAACAAGTTCCTACTATATAGAAATAGGTAATAGTCCTTCATGCCTAGGTGTACAAGGACGAGGCACCCACAAAGGGTGGAGATGGAGATGGGGTATATGTGGCCACCCTACAAGAACAAGTTGTAGGTTTGCAGGCTAGCTGGCCATTTCACGGTGACAAATGTGGCCCTTCAGGCCCAAGTACAAGCACAAGCACCCACACATGCTCAGGGATAGGGTCCCATTTTACAAGAAGGGGTGGGATAGGGTCCCATGGTATAGGTACAGGTTAGAGACCAATGGCACCGCTACAGATAGTACCAATGGCCATGTTTATGGATGCCCTAGGTGAGGTGAGATACTATTAGGATCACCTGATGGCTGCAGGGATAGATGTCCCTACCTATGTAGAGTATAGAGCACAACAAGCCTCAAGTGAGAGGACTAGGTCTCACACTCATAGTGTGGAGAGTACAGGGGGCCGACTAGCCTTGAGATAGGGTTAGGGTGAGGCCGTCGGTTCATGGAGGCTAGATCCGGTGAGGTACTTTTAGAGGTTATATTGAGGCCCATGGAGGGTGGTGAGATGCTAGCGAGACGATAGACAGGTAGAGAGGAGGAGACAGGTGGGGTGACAATTAGTCATTGGAGATGATTATTGTATTGATTTAATGTTCATTTATCATTTTATGTATCCCATGTCACCGATAACTTAAACCTTAAATCAACATTAAAAATAAAACTCCCTCATGCCTATGACTTGACTCCTTCATGCATATGACCCGACTCTATCATTCCTACAACCCGACTCCATCATGCTTATAACCCGACTCCATCATGCGTATGACCCGACTCCATCATGCCAATAACCCGACTCGGCATGTCTATAACCTGACTCCACCATGCTTATATCGACTCTAACATGCCTAACTGACCTAACTCAACCAACCCTACAAGACTGGACTCAATCATGCCTAATTCACCTATTTTCCATCACATACACAAATAATAATATAAATTAAAACAAGTACACCATCCATACCATAAATATCATCATCTATATAAATGAGAAAGTTTATGTATCCATACATATGTACAGAGATACAAATCAATACAAATATTTCAAATCACTCGATATCTGACCTCACTATCTTCAAGCATGCAAGCTGGTATAAAAATCAAAATCACAAAACTCACATATGGATCCTCACTATCTTCAAACATGTAGGCTAATATATATATATATATATATATATATATATATATATATATATATATATATATATATATATATTAGCCTACATGTTTGAAGACATCGAGGATCCATCACATACACAAATAATAATATAAATTAAAACAAGTACACCATCCATACCATAAATATCATCATCTATATATATATATATATATATATATTAACCTACATCTTGAAGATAGTGAGGATCCATATGTGAGTTTTGTGATTTTGATTTTTATACCGGCTTGCATGCAAAAGATAGTGAGTCTCGTATCGAGAGTGATTTGAAATATTTGTATTGATTTGTATCTGTGTACATATGTATGGATACATATACTTTCTCATTTATATAGATGATGATATTTATGGTATGGATGGTGTACTTGTTTTAATTTATATTATTATTTGTGTATGTGATGCAAAATAGGTGAATTAGGCATGATTGAGTCCAGTCTTGTAGGGTTGGTTGAGTTAGGTCGATTAGGCATGTTAGAGTCGATATAAGCATGGTGGAGTCGGGTTTATAGACATGCCGCAGTCAGTTATTGGCATGATGGAGTCAGGTCATATGCATGATGGAGTCAAAGTTATAAGCATGATGGAGTCAGGTTGTAGGAATGATGAGTCAGGTCATATGCATGATGGAGTCAAGTCATAGGCATGAGGGAGTTTTATGTTTTAATGTTGATTTAAGGTTTAAGTTATCGGTGACATGGGATACAAATGGTATTGTTTTAAGGCATGTTATGGTTTAAGTTTCCAAATATTTTCTAGAGTGGAAATGTGAAAATGATAAATGAACGATGTGATGATGTGGTAAAAATGTTTATTAATTGTTGCTTGTTTGGTTTAATTTCCAATTTTGGATATAAAATGAAAATGAGCAAATGTAGGATGTGAATAGTAAAATGAAGGGGAAAATAGGTTATGGTGAAGAGTGGTCGAGCTAACCTTCAAGGTCCCCATGCCCTCAAAGTACTACCTACATATCCCCGACAAAAAGGGGCCTTAGGCCAATGTAGTTCTCCTATAAGCTAGGGAAGAATATGATGAATTAGGGGGATGGGTTGGTGAATTTTAGGCATGATTGAGTTAGGTCATAGGCATGGTTGAATTTAGGTCATAGGCATGGTCGAGTTAGGTCATAGGCATGGTTGAATTTAGGTTATAGGCATGGTTGAGTCTAGGTCATAGGCATGGTTGAGTCTAGGTCATAGGCATGGTTGAGTCATTTAAAATTTAGGTGTCGATGGTCTGGTCCTGTATAGGATAATCAATAAGTAATGAGGAAGGTGAATGATAAGATGTGGTAAAAGAGCCACTTAATTGATAAGAACCCTAATGAGTCTACCATACCCAAGATGAGCTTATGAACATAAGACCCTAAAGGCATTGCATAATGGACTATTATTATGGTGAAGAAAGTCACATGATCACAAAATTTTGTAGTTGTGAAAAGTCCCTTGAGTGAATAGAAAATCAAGGTGAAAATGAAATGAGGTACAAAATGGGTGGTTTAGTGTAATTCAGTGTATGACCACATGTTTACTTAGAAAGAAACCCAAGATAAAAAAAGGGGCAAGTCCATGATGAAAATTTCATCATTTTCTTCATTTGTTTGTGTTTAACAAACTGATTGATGTGGGAAGTCTATATGGGATGAGTATATTATCTCCTTGAGGTCTTTGCAAAGTGATCAATACTGGGAAGATTTTGGATATTTTTATTATATTTTCGTAATAACTTTATATAGCTGTCCTTCAAGGGAACAATTTATTTACAATGGAAAAAATAGACAGAAGAGTTGTCCCTTTTTGAGGGAGTCATCTTTTGATGGAAGTTTTACTCAAGGAGTTGAATCTCATTTTGTTGTTTGGATGTTTAAGTCATCGACAAGACTATAGAGTAAGATTAACTTCTTGTTTAAAAGAGAAAACCATAATACATAGGGGTTAACTATGAAAGGGGTGGTTTCAAGTGATGAATGGCCATGGGATTCCATCTTTAAAAAGACAAAAAGTTTCCATGAGAATCCTGCCATGAGTAGAGCTGTGGTACTCATATTGAAGATAAGAATGAAAGGTGATGGGTAATCACATGGTTATTGTTTACTCACAGATCCTAAAAAATGGGTAACATGGAAGGTGAATGACACTAAAGGGACAAGTGATCAATTAACAAAATGTTATATAGGACTCAAGGTGTCAATAATAAAATGGTTGAATATGTGAGGCATTGAGAGGCTCGGAGTTCGAGTTTACCTTCGAGTGAAGAAAATGATAAGAACTTGATCCATATGCGTGGGTAACGATATAGGGTCCAAGCCGATTAGGAACAAATTTTCCCCATTTACTTTTCTCTTCTTGGTTACATGTTGATTTTCATTCAGACAAGGTCTCCGACACGAAAGGTTCATTCATGGACACGTTTTTGTATGAATTTTGATACGTTTTGGGTATATTTGGAGATGGTCAAGAGCATTGAGATTACATTCATATAATAACTAAAGTTGCACCTAACGATCCTGGGAAAATTCATCATCATTGAGCATGTCTTGTAGTGAGATACGAAGAGATGGAATTTGGACTTCTAGAGGTAAGCCAACCTTAGTGCCGTAGACCGAGAGAAAAGGTGTGGTAGCAGTCAAAGTGTGAATAATAGTACGATAATCCCATAAAGATAAATGAATGTGTGAATGTCAATCCTTTCCAATATTGTAAACTACTTTGATAAGAATTTTATTCAAGGTTTTACTAGTCGATTCTGCTTGGCCATTGGTTTGTAGGTAATAAGGTGACAAGAAACCGAGTTGGATGCTAAAAGATTTGCAAAATTTACGTAGGGTTTTTTTTTTTAATTGCTTTCTGTTATCGGTGATGAGACAATGAGGAAAACCAAAGAGATAAATGATGTGATGGTTGATGAATTCACATATTTTTTCATATTTGGTAGAAATGAGGGGGATGGTTTCTACCCATTTAGTGTAATATTCAGTAGCGGTTATAATCCATTGATGGCATTGTGAAGAATGGGGATTTATCTCACCAACAAGATCTAAGCCCCATTGAGAGAAAGGCAAAAGGTCTCGTGCGACCTGTAAGGCATGACTAGGTGTGTGATAAATATTAGCATGTTGCTAGAATTTTACACAATGTTTGACATAGTCACAATAGTCATGGTTTATGGTTGGCCAATAATAGCTAAGGTGAAGAATTTGTTTTGCAATAGCTAAACCACTAAAGTGACCTCCACAAATTCCATCGTGAACTTCCTTGATAGTGTAGGGAATTTTATAACTTGTAAGGTATCAAAAGAGAATACCGTCGAAGTCGCGCTTATAAAGAAGACCACCCATGATGACATAACAAGAGACACTTTTAAGAAAGGCATGTTGTCCATTATGAGTGAGATCAGTGGGTAGAATGGAAAGGGAAAGATAGTCTACAAACTACTTATACCAAAGGTCACATGGGTTAGGTGCAATAATTTTGACGGAGTAGACCTCATGAGGTAAGTAAGAGGGTGATTACAACCTTTGTATTGTGACAAAGATTTTAGAGTCAGCGGGTGAAGTGGGTATTTGAGAAGCCAAACAGGCCATGGTATCCACAAATTTATTGGTAGAACATGGGGTGGTTTGAAGTTCGTAACGATCAAAGGTGGTCAAAATTATGTCTACGTGATGTTTAAACTTACGAAGTATCTCATTACGAAACCTGGTATATACCATTGACTTGGTTTAAAACCAACCGGGAATTGCCAAAGATATTGATTGACTTAAAATATAAGGCATGAGCATCCTAGAGACCCAATACAAGCTGCTTTATATTTGGAAATATTGTTTATATAATAAAAATTGATTTTGAAATACAAAGGCATAGGTTGACCATCAAAAGGAATGAGGATAACACTAGCCCCACCAACATGCCGACACTTGGAGCTATGGAAGAAGAGTTTCATTTGGTAAGTGGGTTCATCTAAGGAGAGGGTAGCTATGGAATCATATGGGAAATCAAAGTTAGAGGTTTGATTCTTGAAAATAGGTACATCTGCTAGTTGGTTAGCGATATCTTTGCCCTTGATGTACTTTTGATGGATGAATTCGAGGTCAAGGTCGGAAAGAATCATAATCCAACATGAGGCACGTTGATTTTGATAGGGTTTGGCATACATATAGTATAGGGGTTAGTATTGGTAACAAGAAAGGTTTTTGGTTGAGTAGGTAATGACAGAGTTTGGTGGTAACAAAAATAAGGCTAAGTAGAGTTTTTCAGCGTGGGTGTATCTAGTTTCCTATTCTAGAATGGTACGAATTATGTAATAAATTGCTTTCTCTCTGTGTTTCTCATCGCGATGAGAAAACATGGCACCTAAAGAATGGTCGATGGCATAAATGTATAGGTAAAATGGTTGGTCATCCTTAGGAGGAATGAGCACTGGTGGTTGGAGAAGGTATTGTTTTAAGGCATCAAAGGTTGTATGGCACTCATCATCCCATTTGAATGAAACATCCTTCTTGAGAAGATTATGAAATGGTTGTGAGTGGTCGGAAAGATGTGAGATAAAATAATGAATGGATTGTTACTTACCTTGTAGGATGTGAAGTTGTGAGATAGTAGTAGGTAGAGGATTTTCTAGAATAGCCTTTACTTTAGCAAGATTGACTTCTATGTCATGCAAATAAACCATGAAACCAAGGAGTTTTCCTGAAAGTACCGCAAAGATGCACTTCTTTAGTTGAAGATGAACACAATACTTGATAAGGAAGTCAAAGATGACCTTAAGGATGGTCAGGTGTTTGGCTCGATGTTTGCATTTGGCAAGAAGATAATATACATAATCTTCTAATATGTGATGCATGATGTCATGGAAGATGTAAGTCATTGCTCGTTGATATGTAGCACCATAATTTTTAAGGCCAAAAAGCATGACTCGATAGCAGAAGATACCCGAAGGATTGATGAAGGTAGTTTTTTTTTAATCTTCTGCAGCAAGTAATATTTGATTATAACCTTAGAAACTATCTATGAGTGATAGCATTTCATGACCAGTGGTGAGATCAACTAGTTGGTCAATACCTAGTAGAGGAAAGTCATCTTTGGGACAAGCTAGGTTGAGGTCATGAAAGTCCATGCAAATATAGAGTCCCCCTATAGCCTTTGTGAAAAGAACAATGTTAGAAATCCATTGGGGATAATCAATTGGTAGGATGAAATAAACTAAGAGAAGGCACTGAAGTTCTTCTTTGACCAGAAGAGCAATGCGAGGATGCATTTTCTGCAACTTTTGTTTGATGGGTTTGGCATTAGGAATGGTTACGATATTGTGGACCATGATTTTTGGGTCGATACTAGGCATATCGGCATAAGACCAAGAAAAATCATTGTTATGGTCACAAAGAAAGGAAGTAAAAGCTTCTTGTTTAGCAACATCTAAAGAATAACCTATATTTAGGATGTGCGGGTCATGCTGAGTATTAATGTTGATTTCGATAGTTGATTTACTCAACATAGTTTGTGTCTCAGAGGGTAAAAACCAAAGTGAATATAAGAGTCTTCTGTACCCATATAGGTGAGGATAGACTCATCGTCCTAACATTGAATGCTGTTAATAGGAGTATCTTCATCGATCATGTCAGGATATAGGAAGGGAAGAGAAGAGGGAGTCTCTCCATTGCGTTGATAGGTCAGAGGTATTAAGGAAATTGTGTTTACAAAAAAAAGTTAGGAGGAATAGATTCGAGATCTATGGACTTTGTGGGTGAAGATGGTGACGTGGGGAGAGTGAGGTGGAGAAGGTTTTCTTCCTCAATAAGGTCAACGTGGGCCTTCTTGGGAGGAGGTGTGGAAAATTCAATGTCACTACAATCATTATGTTTACAGGTGGTACATGAGATGATAGTATGGTGACTTTGTTTGTAAAAAATCAAGCCAAAACCTTTCCATGTGAAATGGTAGAGGTAAGTGTGGGAAAAATGCTAATTAGTAAGGGATTATAGGTTAGATGAAAATGATCATGTTTGGGATGGAGGTTTTAGTGAATAAGTGGAAATATTAAGTCCCCCATACATTATATTAGTGCAAAGGTGGGGAGGACCATAAGGAAAAACATCACCTATGCAGTAGTTATAACTAGGGTGATGGCGCGCAGTTCCCATACTCTTGAGGATTGAGGAATGTGTCAATATTGTATAAGCAGTACTCCCCATAGTGAGGAATTGAAAAAAACTTCTAAGGGATTAGTAGTTGGTATGTGGGTAACGAGGGGATAGACAACTCGCTAGATGATTAGCAAGTAGATGATTCAGCTATAGAGGCTAAAAAGGCAATAGGAATAACAAGGTTAGATGTGGGAGAGGTGGTGGTAGCATTGGTGGATGGGCTTGTGGGTGAAGGTGAAGTGGGGGTAGTGGCAGATGCCTTGAATGGTACAAGCACATCATTGGGTTGGTACAACATGTTACAGGTCTTGAATGGTGACAGGTCGGTGGGGATGGTGTAGTTATGTCCCTCATGCTCAAATTTTACACAATGGTGTAAAGTTGAAGGGACATAACCCATGACATGAATCCAGGGTTTTCCGAGAAATAGGTTATACTCTAATTCCCCTTTAGGATAGAATAGTGCGGGGATAGTGTGAGGGCCTACGTGAACATGAAAGATAATAGTGCCAAGAATGGAGGTGATGGGTTCATTATAGAGAAAAACATAATGGGTTATTATGCATACACGTAGAAGGAATACACATTTTATTATATGCGGGGAGGAGATGATGTTAATGCTAGCACCACCATCAATCATAACACATCGTATGTGTATGTTATCAATATAAACATAAATGAATAGGGTTGGATCGGGGTCATCTGACTAGAAAGGTACAACCTCCTCATTAGAGAAGCCGAGGGTGGCCACGTGAGGAGTGTTCATTGGGGTAGAAGGAGGATCTGATTTGGTTAGTGAGGCCACATGGTGAGGGGTGATAATCGAGGCCATTGGTGTGGAGTCATTAGGTATAACTTTAATGGATTGTAAAACCTCGATAAGGGCTTATCTATGGGATTCGGAAGTCTGGATGAGATCATACAAATACATCTTTAGAGGAGACTGATGTAATTGTTTTATCATTACGTGATGAGTGACCCGTTCAGCGATAGGCTATGTAGGTCTGTGGATGGTGATTTTGGGAGTGGGTACAAATGGTATATTGGGTACAGGGTTGGTTGATGGGCTAGTTTCTTTTTCTTTTCCTTTGTCTTTTTGAGTGCGGGTAGCAACGTGAACCATGTTAATCTGAGGGGAGGTGTATGGAGAGGGTGTGTCATGAAAGGTACAATGACATGAGGGGAAAAATCCTATGGGTGGATAAGAGCCTTGTGAAATGAGTAGGGCACACTAACATTTGGGTGGTGGTTTGGCCAACTCTCTAATACGGATCATGTTGATCTCAAATTTTGGTGGTGGAAAAAAATGTTATGGGGGTGGAGATACTGGTCGCTAAATTGTTAAAGGAAAATTATTTGTGGTGAAAGGTGAAGGTGCAGCATGGTTCTCATCAATAAGGTCATCATCGTCAAAATATTATTCAAGAGGAAAAAGTTGGAGAAGAACGGTCTTAAAAGCTTTGCAATTTTGACATCATGTCCCGACACACGATGATAGGCACAAATGTTGATTTCATAAAAATCTTTTGGTTTGGGTTTGAGAGGATCATAAGGTTGAAGTGGAAGTAATGCAATGATGGAAGTCTCTAAAATATTTGTTAAAATGTTGGCGTAGGACCCCGCTAATGGATCACAATGGGAAGTGAGTGTAGTTTTAAGTATGCAGTGTATGGATGATTATGAGAAGAGGCATTATAGGAGGGGGAATGTGTTGGTCTACCGGGTTAGTATGCGAGTGGTCTTATGTATTTCTGGCATCTTCTTGGGTAAAGGATGGGTATTAGATCTGGTGATGGAAGGTTTGGTTGGTTTGACTACCTTATTGGAGGGTAGTGGATCCTAAAATTTGAGATGCACCTTTTTGGGTAAAGGTGACACATGAGTATGAGATGTAGAAGGAAAAATAGATGGTGGAAGAGGATGGGTTACCCACAAGGGCAATTGAGTTGCAGTAGATGTGGAGTAGGTGGCATTGGTTGGAGTTGTATAGGTAAGGTTGGGGTTATAGTAACTGGTGGAGGTATAGGTGGAAATAAGTGCATGGTTAAGGGTGAGGGAGTTTGGTTTTTAGGTGAATAAGGTGTAAGAAAGGCTCACGATGCAGTAGCATGTTGTTTATCTTTTTACTGGCCTTGGGTATGTGATTGTTTAGTCAAGGTTGATGGATGAATCCCTAGGATGGATGGAAGGGGGAACGTGACAAGGGTTTAGTAGGTGATACCAGTATACATGGCCTAGAAGGTTGGGTTTTATTTTTAGGTAGTTGGATAATGTTGATGCAGACTTTAGAAGACGTGGCTAAGGCCAATCTGAGGTGGGTGAGTAAGGCTTGATGTCGACATAACACCCAAAGTAGTGATGGGTCTAGATATATGTGGGGGGATAAGTGTGGGTATGTTTTTAGGTTTGGGAATAATTGTGATGGGTAGAAGTTTGGATGGAGGTAGGGATGATGAAGAGGAAGCCATTTCAATCGGCATGGTCAGTGTAATTTTGGTTGCCGAAAATACCTTAGGATAGATTGTGGCAGTATCTTCAGGAAACATTTACATTTGGGTCGAAACGGGGAGCTGAAGACATCCCCAGAGCATGGAATGATCAATGTAATCCAAATGATCAACCAACCATGAAAATGAGACTACTGAAGAAGAGGATGGAATAGGTCGGGTGACAATCCCTGTAAAATATGTCTCGGGATAGGAGTAGGCTGGCTTTAGATTCTGTAGGTAAGAGAGTCAAGATCATGTCAATAGGGTCTTGGGATGCTAGGGGAGAACTATCCCCAATAGGTAGTGACATGTCTGAAGAATCTCCCATGGGTAGGAGAGATAATAGGTCGGGTGAGGTAGACTTCTCTCTCAGTGGAGGAGAAGGTAATGATGATTCTCTTGTGGATGGGAGAATAACAAGTGTTGATAGTTCAAAAGGTTGGGAAGTAGATGATGACACAACATTGGTAGAAAGTGTGGGTTCCTCTGTGAGAGCAAGGGGAGATGAGGGGGACTCCTCTGTGGGTGGAGGAGCTTGTGCCAAGATTTCCTCAATAGATGAAGTAGGTAGGTTTTGAGGAACAATTGGCATGATATCAAAACTATGTGAACCTCATGAATGTTGATGTACTAGATGAAGGTTTGCTATTTTTATTAGATGATGGTTTATGATTAGGGAATGGATTTTTGAAGATGTGAAAATTCTTATTTGATGGCACATTCGGGTTGTCTACGACAAGGTCTCCATTGTATATCATCTCTTGAACAATGTTTTTGAAATTTATGTAGTTAACATCACTATGTCCTTTAACGTGATGATAATTACAATAGTTGTGTTCTTTATACCATGCGGGCATAAGATGAGTGAGATTGAAACCTGTATGAGGTTTTATGGGATGAATTGTAATGGCTCTGGCTTTGATAATTTTTCCAAGACTGAAGAATAGGTATCTCCGATCGAAGTGTACTTCCACTGCTTCTGCCGAAGCTGAAAGGCTGGATAGGAGAAAGATTGGAAGAAGGTTGGGCCTGATTAGAAGGATGAGGTGGACCCTCCTTGAGGACTACCACATTGGTAGATCCTTTGGGATTTGAATAGTTATTTTTGAGTTTTGAAGATGAAGAATAATTTTTTGATTTGAATCGGGTGTTCTTGTTCTGTAATTGGATTTTCTTTTCTTCAATGGCACAAATTTCCAGGTTTCAAGCCATGGTGAAGACTTCATCAAAAGTTTGGAAGGTTTGGACTTGTAGAGTTGGTGAGGTGTGTTTGGCACAAGCTTTAGTGAACAACTCAATAATTTCAGTCTGAGGTAGTTGGAACGTCAAGTGGTTAATAAGACTCGCCAGTGGGTAACGAAATATGTGATAGATTCATCTTTGTACTCGTTGGGTTGAATAGAGATCAGTCATGGTGACTTTCTTGGTAACATTGATTGAAAAATGATCTAGGAAAGCTTGGGATACTTGATTAAAGGAATAAATAGAATGTCGAGGTAGTCCATTGTACCAATCTAATGCTGGTCATGTCAGGGACATTGGGAAAGTTTGTAGGAGCAAAATGTCATCATGGGAGATTAGATAACACCCATGTTTGAATGACTATGCAAGTGTTCTTTGCGGGTATTATTTATTATTGAAGTGATTGAATTTAGGAATATGCCAATACCTTTGGGTAAGAATGAATGGGAATAGATGGATGGATAGGATCATTATAGATTTCATCATATGTTAAAGAATTACAGGAGCCGAAAGCAGAGATACTTCTAAGGTCCGCATCTTCTCTAGCATCATTTTAGTGAGGTCGTTAGTAGGTTGGGATGAATGGGTTCCCGTATAGAAAGAGGGGGTTGATGTTGAATGTACAAGGTAGGTGGTATTATGGTTTACGGTCGTGATGAGTATGAGAACCACATAGGAGGAATAGATGTGGGTGGCATAGATCCAAAGCATAAATGATAGATGAGGTCAGGGGTTATTGGTAATATGTGTATGTGGGTGGGGTAGTCATAACAGATCTAGTGGTGATTAGGGGTAAGGATTGTGGGATAGAAATGATGAGGTTTTGGAAAGGGGCGTAAGTTTTCAACACCGGAGATGGTTGCAATGCAATGGGTATATTTGAAGTGGCGGGTGCAGATGGAGCTATACTCATAGAGGTGTTTGAGGGACAATGCATGTTATAGGCACAATTGATGGTGTAGATGATGTAGTTATAACGGTTGTGGGATTTAGTTGAGGCACCACAAGTGATAAAGATGATGATAGCACAAAACTGGTGCTAGTTGACATGGAAGTGGGGGATAGAGTAGGGGGATAGATATAAGCATGTTGTATATTAACTTTCTGAGTAATCCCGGGGTGAAAGAATGAGAAAGGTAGTCTTGGAGAGTAGCGAGGATTTTGGTCGAGCAATATCATAAACTCCTCATCGCTGGTAGTGATGGGTATAATCTGAGTTAGATCCATATGTGACAGAATGGATGGTGGTGAAAGATTAGGTGGGAGTGGATGACGGCTGACATGAAATATGAGGGTGTTAGTTTGGTTGCGAGTCAACATCATGTGAATCATTGTATATCAGGTGAACTGTACTCTGTAAATGAAATAGGGAACATTAGAGATGGGACAAAACAAATTCTAGGAGGGAAAGTTTGTAAATTTTTTGATTAAAATAAAAACATAGTGAACGATGTCAGTCAAACTAACTGATGATGGTTAAGGGGTGACCGATATCGGTTACAGGAACCGATACCAATTATTGTGATAAAATAACAGTTTCTGAAAATGAGGTAGAAACTAATGAATATCTGATAAGAAAGGTGTATTTGATGATTATTATCGAGTACATGGTGTATAATGATACATAGAGACTCTAAATAGAAGAGAAGATGAGATAAGTGTGATTTGTATAAAGTAACCAAAATAACAAGGAACTGACACCTGTTAGGTAAATTGATGGTGGTCAGATGTAAACCAATGATAGTTCTGGACTAATGCCGATTCTTGTGAAATTTGAAGAATGAGAAAAAATGAAATTTTGTGAATTTAGATTAGATTATTAATCAACCCAAAAGTCTGGGGATGATAAGATGAGGTCCTGACACACTCTGAGAAATTCAGAATACTCCAACTATGATGGCAGAGTGTGAAAGGAAAAAGTAAAAATGAAGAATTGTATCTTCACACCTCAAAATGCAAGTCAAGCACAAAGCTAAGAAAAATATGTAATCCAACAAGTGATTTTAGTGTGTTTAGCTTATGCTATTTAAAAGACTGACTTGTGAATTTAGAGTATAGTTTTTGGTTGGGAAGGCTTCCTATGAAGAAGGAAATTCTAAAGGTGAGGTTTTAGGTTATGTTATGGTAGGGGCGGGCCATCCTCTGATGGGGTATTGAACAGAGATAACCTACTCGGTGCCCACTGTCAATCCTCTAATCATGTGATCATTGACAACTTCTTTACGGGTGGGATGTTGTTTAAGAAGATGTATATATTCCAATTTGTGCATTTTGACAAAGAGAGAGAAGAAATAATGTGCTTTTCTATGATTTAGTTATGTCAACCATTAGTTGGGCATGAATTCCAACATATAGGTTTCCCTCATTTTAATGTGAGCTAAGATGAAATGAATGAGAATGCTATGAAAGTGTTTTAAGCCCAAATCGAAGTGTGATATTCGATGTATCAAGTAGTGAACAGGAAGATGTATGCTATTTCAATAATGCAATATGAATGAAAGAAAAGAATTATTCTTTTTATAACACCAAAAACACAATTGCTTTTAGACAAAAGAAAGAGAGGAAGATTCTAGAGAGAAAATTTTAATGTGTAAGCCTTTCAGAAGGGAAACAAACACACAACGTTTACCTAGGAATGAATAAAATGCAAGGAACCCCGGATGGGTCCCACTTTGGGTGTGCCAAAATGTTTCATAGTTTTCTATAAGGATTTGATGAAACAGAGATAAGGGTGTGGACCAAGGAGGAATACCTATTGTGATGGTGGGTTTGAAGGTCATTGCATGCGTTCTGACTTATTGATCTAATGTTGATTGTGAGAGATTCCTTTTGGCTAGGAAGAACTACCTAAAATACACAATAAGACCAAAAAAGAGGATTAAATAATATATGTCAATGGGCTTCCTAATGTGTGCTAGATCTAGGAAGTGTGATACTTCCTCAATGGCATTCAACGACCTTTGTTTAATACAATTTAATGAAAGAAATAACATAAGTAAATAGAATCCTACTGTAGTTGATATGATTTAGGTATCTCATCTAAATACAATAAGAAAATCTAACATAACAGGATAGGATATGATCAAATCTAGAAATAAGGTAAATAACTAAGGTGTTGGAATAGGTCAGGTTTATATTATGGGTCTCTTGAATCACACGAAAAGGGGTATTAAGATCTAGTATTAGCAGAACTACCAAATACAGAGTGACATTGGTCCGGTATGACCAATGATAGCAGGTTTAGTAAGAACTAGTGACAGTTATTGTGGGCTGGTAATAACTCAATAGTTCATAGTTTTGGGGATTTTTCTGAGGCTAGATCAAAGATGGTGAGGAGTTAGTTTAGGTATGGGGAGATGTTGGGAATATTCAGAGGTACTCAGGGGTAGACAAAGGTGATTAAAAGGGTTAGGAGTGATGGGAATGGTTGGGTTCACAAGAAGGAAATAGTGGTAGGGTGAAAATATAGCTGATGGTTGATAAAAAAGGTGAAGAAATCTTATAAACTGAATAGAAATGAAGTGGTGTAGGTTAGAGACACACTTACTATTGTGCAGGTTCAATGGCTAGGTGGTGGTGATGGTTGATCGGTGAAATGGCAATCAACGTTGTGGCAGTGCTTCCCGGAGTGCTCATGTGAATGCAAATACCTTTTGATCAATGGTTGTGTTGGTTATGGCTTCCTTGAATTTGGAAAGAGCTATGGTTCTTTCTTACATGTAGATCTCTTTTGCTCCAAAACTCAAGAATGTGTCTAACCTCTCAAACAAGGTTACCAAAATGGTTATATGGTAACCAACGATGGTTTAGGGTTACCGGCGTTGGTTTCGAGTTGACCGGCATCAATTAAGGAAGGATATTATAGGTTACTTAAAATAGTAGATTTTGGCTATCCTCTTCTATCTTTTGCTCATTTTTTCCTAGGTCTAAATGGAATGTTATGCTTAAGTACACGAGAATGTGGTTAGAGGAAGAATATGCATGTACTTTTAGGGTTATACTAAGTCTTATTTCATTAAGGTAAGTAGGGCTAAGTCTTAGTTAGTTATGGAAACATGTTATGAATAGGTCTATGGTGAGGTGTCTAGATGACATGGTGTGGTGAGGTGGAAATTGGTTTTAACTGAGGTAATTAAATAATGAATGAAGTGAGGATGATTATTAATTTAAAAGTAAATAATTAAATTAATATTAATGTGGGGTATGACGATCATGGTTAAGTGAATGTGTTTAAGCTAGTTATTTGAAAGGGGACCAAGGGGAGCGTGACCCAATTTTGGTGTCTACATAAGTTTGCAACCTAAATTTAAAAACCCACTACCCTCCAAACAGTAGTTAAGCCTACAACACCTTCCATTGCTAGTTCATCTACTACACCTTTCTTGAAGAAGGTATATCCCAAGTCTAAAATTGTACCACCTACCAAACTTGTGGTCAAACCTATCCCACCTCCAATTCCGCCTCCTAAAGTACCTCACAGCATAATCACCTACACTTCAATCCAGACCCACACACACCTCACATTGTGATCCATTTGTAGGGTCCTACACCAACATTATAGCTAACCTTTTAGAGACATCCATCATCACATTGTCACCCCTTAGACCTTATGATCCACTCAAAACCAAACCAAAAGGGTTTGTCGATACTAAAATTTATGCCTACCATCATGTGCCAGGACATGATGGAGAAAATTTTAATTCTCTATAAATAGTTCTTCTCCAACTTTCTCCACCTAAATAAAACTTTGATGACAATGATTTTCTAGATGATGACCTATTTCCACCTCCACCTATCACCACACATCCTCTCCCACTACCTATTCAATGACCTACATCACCACCTCCACAACCCTTTTATCCACCTCCAAAATTTAAGATCAATATGGTCCATATAAGAGAGTTAGCCAAAACCCCACCAAAATGCCAGTGCACCGGACTCATTTCACAAGGTTATTACCCCGCAGTAGTTTTTTTTCCATCATGCTCTTATACTTTTCTTAACACACCTTCTCCATCAACCTCTCTTCCTCGATTAACATGATCTAAGTTTCCACTCACACCGAGAAAGACAAAGGAAAGGAGAAAGAAACTAGCCCATCTACCAATCCTATGCCCAACATACTATCTACACCCTCACCAAGAATCACCATTAGGGGCCCACATATTCTATTTTTGATGGGGTCGCCCATCGTAATATGATAAAACAATAACACCAATCCCCTCTAAAATATTTTTGTACGACCTCATCCAAATCTCTTAATCTCATCGATAGACCCTCATGGGGTTACGCAATCCATCGAGGTTTTACCTAATGACCCTACACTTGCGGCCTCCATTATCACTGCTCACCATGTGGCTTCTCTCACCAATTCATCCCCTTCCTCTACACCTACCACTACTCACCAAGTAGCCACCCTCAGTTTCTCTGACAACGAGATTATACCTCTCCAATCAAATGATCCTAATCCCACCCTTTTCATCTCCGTTTATATTGATAATATATGCATTTGACACATTATGATTGATGGCGTTGCCAGCATCAACATCATCTCCTCCCATGTGTACAATCAAATGCACATCCCTTCAAATTACATGCATAATAACCCAGTTATGTTGCATTCATTCAATGATGCCATCACTTCCACTCTTGGCACCATCATCCTCCATATTCATGTGGGCCTACGTACCATTACAAAATTGTTATATGTATTAGAGGGGAGTTCTAGTACAACTGTTGCTTAGGTGACATTGGATCGTGTCATGGTTTATGTTCCTTCAACCTTACATTGCTTTGTGTAAAATTTGAACACGAAGGACATAACATACCATTTCCGCTGACCCTTTGTCTTTCAAAACCTGTAACATGTTGTACCAACCTAATAATGTCCTTGTACCAGTTAAGGCATCTACCATTACTACCAGTTCTCCTTCACCCGAGAATCCTATCCAATAATGTTTCCACTACCTCTCCCACACCTAATTCCACTATTCCCACTACCACCACAACCTCTACAAATGACTCATCCACTAAACCATCTACTTCTCAACTAACCAATTCTTCTTCTTCCCAATCACCTAGTGATTCATTTATTCCCACTACCCATATACCAACTACCAATCCCTTAGAAGGTGTTTTTCAATGTCTCACTCTAGGGGAGTATCACCTATACAACATTGACACATTCCTTACTCCTCAAGAGTATGGTAACCTTCACCAACATCCTTGCTATGATCACCACATAGGCAAGGTTTTCCCTTATGGTCCTCCCCACCTTCGCACCAACTTAACATATGGGGGACTTGATACTTCTACCTACTCACCCGAGCCACCTTCCCAAATGCGACCATTATCTTCTGACATTCAATCCATCATCAACCACCACTTCACCCACACTTTCCTCCATCATTGTGCATGAAAGGGATTTGGATTTGGATTCTATGAACTTGTCTTCCAAACTTTCATCTTTTTACCACACATAAACACAATGATTGTAGTGGTATTGTATTTTCTAAACCATCTTCCAAGAAATCCAATGTAAAATTCATTGAGGATGAAAAACCTTCTTTACCCCATTTACCAACTTCACCACCTTCACCCACAAAGTCTATGGATCTAGAATCCATTCCTCCTAACTTTTTTTTTTCGTAAACACCATTTCCCTAGGACCTCTAACTTATCAATGTGATGGAAAGGTTCCCTCTTATTTTCCATTCCTATATCCTAACATGATTGAAGGATATACACACTCTATTAAGATCGTTTAATGTCATGATGATGAGTCTATTCTCACCTATCTTGGTGTGAGAGGATTTTTATATTCATCAGTCATTTCCTTCAAAGACACAAACCATGTTAAATGAATCGACCATCAAAATCAATATTAACAATTAGGATGACCCACACATTCTAAAGATAGAATAATCTTTAGATGCCACTAAACAGTAATCTTTTACTTCAATCCTCTAAGATCATAGAAATGATTTTGTTTCGTCCTATTCGATTTTCCTAGTATTGACCCCAATATTGTGCTCCGTAATATCATCACCATTCCTAAAGCCAAACCTATTAAACAAAAGCTATGAAAAATGCATCCTCACATTTCCCTTCTTTTCAAAGAAGAAATTCAACACCTTCTCTTGGTTTCCTTCATCATACCCATTGATTATCCCCAATGGATATCTAACATCATTCCTATCACAAAAGTGATAGAAGGAATCCACATATGTATGGATTTCCATGACCTTAACTTAACTTTCCCTAAAGACGACTTTCCTCTACCTAGTATAGACCAATTATTTGATCTTACCACGGCCATGAGATGTTATCACTCATGGATGGTTTCTCGGGTTATAACCAAATATTGCTTACCCAGAAGATCAACAAAAATCCACTTTCATCACTCCTTGGGGTACCTTATGCTATCAAGTCATTCCCTTTGGCCATAAAAATGTTGGTTCTACATATCAACGGGATATGACATATATCTTTCATGACATCATGCATTACATATTAGAAGATTATGTAGATGACCTTCTTGAAAAATCCAAATATCAAGTTGAACACTTTACGAGTTCTTAAGGTCATATTTTACCATCTCATCAAGTATTGTGTTTACCTTTAACCTAATGAGTTTGTCTTCGATGTTCTCTCGGGAAAAATCCTTGGTTTTATCATCTCTTTGTGTGACATAGAATTTGATCCCACTGAAATCAAGGTTATTCTCAAAATGCCTCCACCTATTAACCTTAGCCAACTACATAGTTTCCAAGGCAAGTTGTAATCTATTCGTCATATTATTTCACAACTTTCTTACCACAACCATCTGTTTCATCATCTCCTCAAAATGTACTTCTCCTTCAAATAGGATGATGAATACAAAAAAACCTTTGTGTCCTTAAAACAATACCTCCTCCAACCACCTGTACTCATTCCTCATAAGTATGACCAACCATTTTACCTTTACATTTATACTACTGATCATTCCTTGGGTGTCATGCTCGCTCATCGCAATTAGTAGCACGGGGGAGAAAATAGTTTTTTATATAAGCCATACGTTTTTATACTACAAAACTAGATACACCCATGCCAATAACCTTCTGCTTAGCCTTAGTTTTTTCACCACTAAACTTCATCATTACCTACTCAACCATAAAACATTTTTCATCACCAATACTTACCCCTTACATTATATGTATGCCAAGCCCTACCAAAATCAACGCGTTACATGTTGGATCATGCTTCTTATAGAATTAGACCTTGAATTCATCCATCAGAAATTTGTCAAAGGACTATCCATCATCGACCAACTTGCAGACGCACCCTCTCTGTAATCAATCCTCTAACTTTAGTTTCCCATATTATTCCATTACAACCCTCTCGTTATATGATACCATTTAACCGATGACCTTATTCTTTGATGGTTCCAAATTTCAATGTGGGGTTGGTGCCATAGTTATCCTCATTCCTCTCGATGGTGAGCCTATGCCATTATCTTTCAAACTAGATTATGAATGTACTAACAATATCGCTGAATATGAAGCACTTGTATTAGGCCTTCAAACCACCATCACCTTAGACATTAAATGAATTAATATATTTGGTGACTCTCAATTGGTTATAAATCAAGTCAATGGTATATACTAGTGTTGTAATGAAATTTTTCAAAAGTAAAAATATCATGTTGACATACTTTTGACTACCTTTGTCATTATGAACTTCAAACCACTCCACGTTCCACTAAAAAAATTGTGGATACCATGGCCTTCCTTGCTTCTCAGATACCCACTTATCCCTCTGAATTGAAAATATTTCTCACACTACAAACATTGTAATCACCTTCTTATCTATTTGAAACGTCAACCTCATCGAACCACTCAACTCGACCCATGTGACCTTTGGTATAAGCAATTTTCTGATTACCTTTCCCTTTCAATTCTACCTCCAAACCTTACTCGCAATGGACAACGCACCTTTCTCAAAGGTGTATCTCGTTATGTAATCATGGGAGGCCTTCTTTATAAGTGTGGCTTTGGTGGAGTCCTCTTAGGATGCCTTACAAGTTCTGAAATTCCCTACACCATCAAGGAATTTCACGATGGAATTTGTTGAGGCCACTTCAATGGTTTAGCTATCACTAAACACAATCTCTACCTAGGATATTATTGGCCAACCGTAAACCATGATTGTTGTGATTATGTCAAACATTTTGTGAAGTGATAGGAACATACTAATATTCATCACACACCTAGTCACACCTTATAGGTCACTTAAGACCATTTTCCTTTCTCTTAATGGGGTTTAGATCTTGTTGGATAGATCAATCCTCATTCTTCCCACCATCATCATTCGATTATTACTACTCAATGATGATGAATTTCTCCATGACCACTTGGCACAAATCGATTTATTAGATGAATGTATTCTCAATTCTCTTGACCATCTCCAAATCTACAAAAACGTATCAAACATTCCTATGATAAACATTTCCATGAACAAGCCTTCCAAGTCTTCAACATCATCCTGAAGGAAAATCAACATGTAAAAAAGAGGAAAAATGTAAACATGGAAAATTTGTTCCTAATTGGCTTGGAACTTATATCGTTACTCATACCTATAGATTAGGTGCTTATCGTTTTCTTCACTCAATGGTAAGCCTGAACTGTGCCCCTCAATGCCTTGTATCTTTGACCATTATACTATTGAATTAATCCCTATATCACCTTCTTTCTATTTAATGATCATCCATTGAGCATCGTTCACCTTTTGCTTACCTATTTTAAGGATCATTGACTAAACAAGAATCATGTGCTTACCCATCACCTTTTAAGCCTTGTCTTTAATATGAGTATCATGGCTCTACTCATGACATGATTCTCATGGATAATTTTCATCTTTTTCAAGATGGAATCCCATGATGGTTCATAGTTAACCTTTGTGTGATATATTTTTGTCTTCGAAACAAGAGCTCATCTTCCTTTATAGTCTTGTCCATGACTTAAAATTCGAAAAGAAAAACAATTTCAAAAGTAAAATGTGATTCAACTCTTTGAGTCAAACTTCCAATAAAAATATGATTCCCTCAAAATGGATATCTATGCTTTCTATATCCTTGTTATAAATAGACTGCTCTATCGAAGGATAGCTATACCAAGACAGCCAAATTGTACATAGTCTATCATAATAAAAAGACTATTCTTGTAAACAATAAAATAAAAATATTTTGAAGCTTCCCACATCGATTAGCTTCATGAATACCTCAAGGAGAAAATATAATCATCACACATGGACTTCCCACATCAATCAGTCTATCAAAACAAAAACAAAAGAAAAATAAAAAATAAAAAGATAATTTTTTTGTAATGGAATTTTCTATTTGATCTTACGAATCTTGCTAAGTAGGCATGATGTCTCACACCGGGTTATGCTAAAACCAACCAGTTTCACTTCATCACCTTTTCACCTTAATTTCCTACCTGCTCAAGGGATATGGAACAAATGTGACATTTTGAGATCATGTGACTTTCATCAACCTTAGAATAGTCCATCATGCAATTCCTTTAGGGTCTTACATTCATAAGCCCATCTAAGTTATGATAAAACATTTATGGTTCTTATCAATTAGGCGGATCTTTTAGTCACTTCTTACCCTTCACCTTATTCATTACTTGTTGATTCTCCTATACAATACTAGACCATTGACACCTACATGTTAAGAATTCCCCTTTTACCAACATCACCATGCCTAACTAACCTAAACTCAACCATACCTAAATGACTTAGACTCAAACATTCCTAAAACCTACCAATCCATCCCTCTACCTTATCATATTCTTCCCTAGCTTATGGGAAAACTACATCTTCCTAAGGCCCCTTTTCTCCAAAGCTATGCGGGTAGCACTCGAGGGCATGGGGCCCTTGGAGGTTAGCTCATCCACTCTCTACCCTAACCAATTTCCACCCCCCATTTTTCTATTCACATTCTACCTTAGTTAGTTTCCACCTTATACACTACTTGGAAATTAAATAAACATACAAGTATACAAATATGTATACCTACCTATTTCTTACATCATCATATCATACATTAATCATTTCACATTTCCATGATATCAAATATTTCAGAAATTTACACCATAACATACATATTCATCATCATTCATTTTTTCCCATGCTACCAATAACTTGGAAATTAAATCAAACCCATAAACATAACCAAAACATGCCTATACCTAACTCCAACATGCCTAACTAACCTAACTCAATCATGCCTAACTCACCTAGACTCCACCATATATAACTAACCTAACTCACTCATTCCTACATAAACTAAACTACCTAACTAACCTAGAATCAATCATGTCTAACTCACCTAGACTCGACCATGAGTAATTGACCTAACTCGATCATGCATACATGACCTAAACTCAACCATGCCTAACTGACTTAAACTCAACCATGCTTAAGCTGACCTAAACTCCACCATGCATAAATGACCTAGACTCAATCATGTTTAAATCACCTAGACTTTGTCATGCCTACATGACCTCGACTCAATCATGCCTAATTCACCTAGTTTCCATCAATACATAATGACAATGAAAATTAAAAACATAGATACATAATCCATACCATAAGTATCATCATCTATATCAATGAGAAAGTCTGTGTATCAATACATATGTACACAAATACAAATAAGTACAAGTGTCTCAATCACTCAAATACATCCTAACTATCTTCAACACACAGGCCGGTATAAAACTTAAAATCTTGAAACTCTCATGTACAACCTCACTATCATTGGCACGTAGGTTGGTATATATCAAAAATCAATACTTAGATCATATTCGGTGACTAATCATCACCTCACTTGATATCCATACCTATCTCATTTGTATCCTTCTCCTTTCCTCTTGTCTAAGGCCCTGGTAACATCTCTCCACCCTCTATGGGTCTCGGTCTAATCTCCACCTGACCCTCACGAGGGACTGGCCTCTGTGAACTCATAGCCTCACCCTGACCCTATATCTGGGCTCATCTCCCTCCTGTGCTCTCATCACTATAAGTTTGGGATCTAGTCCTCTCACTCATTGCCTAATGTGCCATGTACTGTGCGTAGGATGTGACATCTATCCTAAAAGTCGTCATGTGATCTTGATAGTATCAGGCCTCATTCAAGGCATCCCTAAACCTTGGCATAGGCACCATCTATGGTGGTGCCATAGGTATCACATTAACCTGTGAGATCTTCCCTGATAAATTTGGCCTCTTTCCAATCCCTGTGAACACTGTCCTCATCTCTATACCACAAGACCCTGTCTTACTGCTGCCTAAACTATGGGACCCTATCCCTGAGCCTGTGGAGACACCTGTACTACAACCTGGTACTGTAGGGCCACAACCTAAGCTTGTGTAGTGGATAGACGACCCTTTAATCCTTCTATATGTGCCAGTAAGGCAGCCACCTATCTTCTATCTCCATCACCACCATGCACGAGAACATGTCCTTGTACTACCTTAGCCTATAAGGACACCACCTAAGCCTATAAAAGGGCAAGCTATGCCTCGGAACTAGTAAGTTATCCCTGTAAAACTATAATCTATGCCTAAAGGGAAACCACCTAACCCTCGTAAGGTATTCCTATGCACTTGTGATTGTGGCTAAGTTTGGCTGCCCTGGTCTCGTTAGTGTTGCTCGTAGTTGTGCTACCCACCACCGCTTATATCAATCAGTGACCCCAACATCATCAATCCGCATATCCATTAGCTTCTACAAGAAAGATATATAAAGAAACCTCCTTACCTTTCTTATTATACCATGCTTTAAATAGTGAAAACTATATGCATTTTGATCTTGAACCATTCTTCATTTTCATAAATACCTTCTCCATCTTGCATCCTTTCACTCAAAATTGAGTAATAAGGGAAGATCCAAAATGGCCTTGTATCCATTCTTTGTGAGATTCTATTCTCAATCTTTGAGATCAAGAAACAATCTACTTTGATTGCTTATTTTCTTCATAGGTTCATAGTTTAAGTTAACAATCATAGAGAGTAGGAAATAGATTAGCATGAAGTTTCATTTATTCCTTGAAGAAGAATTTCCTCTAAGCTCTTATCTTGATGTTTCATTGTTTAATTAGAATTTTATTTTGAAGCTATGTAGATATTAGTTTCAATTTATAGCTTAGTTAATTATACATGATCACATGAATTAGTATAGGAATTCATCCTTTTCTAGAGGTCTATCTCAAGCAGCAAGTCCCAAACTTGGAGACAATCCCATATGTCCAAAAAATCATGGGTCTTTCATGTTGATTTAGGGAAGGGTATAATTTTAAGCTCCAATATTTATGGCATTCCCGATGGGACTTAATCTTCATTATTGTCAAGTTTTGGTGTGTAACTTAATGATTTTCATCCTTTGGAGGCATCTCTCAACACATCTAGAGAATCTCAAGTTAAAATCTACTGGTTTCAGTAGTTAAAGTTCCCATTTTCATGTGAAGAATTCATATAAGAAAGAGTGCAAAAAGTAGTCAATATTTTGAACATTTGAAGTTTCCACCAAGGAGAAGAAGAGGTGGTGAAGTTTAGAGATCACCAAATCCAAATAGAACTCTTTCCACTCCCTCTAGTAGGCCCTTCTTGTAATTCTATAGGGTTTTTAGACCCATTCCAATCATGGAACAAAAAATAATATTTCCCTTTTTCATCTTTAATGGTGGTATTCCCTTAGCTCTTATTGTACAACATGATATACCCTGTGTTTGCATTCAAAATTATCCCTTTATTCACTAGTTAAAACCACACTACTAAAGCTGGCCCTTTTGGAACACTCGGACACGATGGAGACAAGGGTGTCTCCACGCAATCTCTCTAGTACTTATGGGAAAGCTGGAGGCACGTCATGTGCTAGCCCAAATTGTCATCTTACCCTATCTACAGGAATCAACTCATGGTCACTGGCATGCTGCCCCTGTATCCACCTTAGTAGCTAAATCTCATCTAACTCCTCCATCATACCCCTATACGAGGGATAGACAATGTAAGGTCTCCACACAATATCAACCCCTAAAATCCCCTCTAGTAATCATTTGTAATATAAAACATCATGTGTGGCCCTAGCCACTATGTGCTTCCCACCAAATGGTACCCACTGTCTATATCCAACTTTGACCCAACCACCCCCAAACTAATCATGTTGGGAAAACCAATTGGATGCACACATACGATATGCTTGTATGCCCAAAGTAGTGTAATAGAAAGGTGCAACAAAAACTAAACCACCGCAATCTCCCATAGGAGCACAAATCCATGTTTAGGTGCACTAGATTGCAAGACGCAAGCAAAGAAAATTTTCTCCTCCATCATATCTTAGAGCACTCCCATCAGTGCTCGTGGGAATCTCCCACCCTCAGCATTTGGTAAGGTAAAATAACATACCACCTCCATCATCAATACAACTAGCCTCGTCTCCATGAGGATGGGTTGCATACATATCTCCATAGCTAAGGCTCACGTTATGGTACCTCAACTCACTCATCACCTCCCCAAACACAATGACTATTGGATCCACGGATGCCTATGAAAAAAAAAGAACATACTATCTCATCAATAATCAGTAGCCACAAGATCCTGTACACTTCATCTAGGGTAGAAGTCATCTCACCCATTGGTAAATGAAATGTGTTAGTCACTAAATCCCATCTATTGATGAGTGTGACCATCAAGCTAGGATCTCAGGTTATATGCCTATAGCGTCGGATCCCAATCAGTCCAACATCCATCATATGTTCCCACTCCTCTGCAGTCATGTTGGACCGCATCTACACCAACAATGGTGGTACTCTATCCCACATCCTGAGCTGGTCCCTATCCTGCAACATCAAACACAACATTGTCAAGACTTTCCTACCCCAAAATTACATCTTACCCACTACACCATACCCAACCACATCAATCATTCCTACCCCATTTACTTAATTCACCTACAAATATTTTACCCTTTACAATCATGACCCATCATCTTAACATTATTTAACCTACTTACCTATCTTATCGGCCAAACTCACATTTTACCCTCATCCCTCTACATACGCCCTTCATGTACCCCTTCCCACCTATTTTTCTTTCCAAACTAACCCTTCTTACCCCATGTTGTTCTTTAACCCTAACCAAGACCACTTGCTTTGAACATCATCAGTTTTCCCATGACCATCATTGGCTCCCCTTTACCTGGTGTTTGTCACCTTATCCCTCATTGACATCGAAAAAGATAACTAGCATCGGCCAAACCTAGACTGACATCGGTCTCTGTCACGATAACCAAAATTCCAAACACATCCCCCATTATTAAAAAAATCCACAAAAGTAACTAAATACTTACACACACCTACCCAAACTTTCCCTACCCTCATGCCCCAACCTATTTTACCTACTTATGTTATTCCCACCCTTCATTTCATTCCATTTTACCCAAAAAATTCCATTTACAAACTCCACCCAAATTTATAATAAACAAACACATTTACAACACACTTTTCAACCAAATGAAAAATTCAAATTGCCTCCTACCTCATCTTGGTGGCACATCTAGCCACTACATCAGTGGTCCACCCATACCCTCTCCTACCTCTGCCATGTCCAAATCAACTACTTTCCTCCAAACAAATCGAATCAATCAAACCGATCTCGTGGACTCGTTAATCACACGTTAATCACCCACTCACGTGGTTCTCCAACTCTTTTCAAAGCCTCATACTATCGCTTCCCACAAAGGCACTACCTCTATGTCATTTTTAAAAATGACAACAAGTTAAAATGAAACCGTAAAACATATATTTTTTTTTTTAACCCTAACTCGACATGACCGGCGTCGGTCATACCAAACCGATGTCGATAACTTTAGAACCGGAATCGCTCACCTGTCAGTACCATTTCACCTACCTTTTTCCCATTTTAACCTACAAACATTACTACCCAAATACCTCATAACCTCACCAACACCTCTTACACCATACCCATAGGCCTAAATTACCCATACATTTCCCTAATTCTATTTATGTACTTTTATTTGACCTATACCTTGGCCTTACTGTGCTTAGGACCTATATACCTTGACTTGAACCAATTTTTGTGACCTTTGAACTTGTGTACTTGATATACCTTGTGATGTCATTACCTGTGTTGTTTATCCTAATGACCTTACCTTGCCTATTGTTGTGTTGTTTATCCCAACCAAACATTTGGTGTACCAGATCATACTTAAATATTATTACACCTAACATAAATTGTGTTTCTAGACCATATCCTATAACATGGATACTTGAATCACTTTAAACTTGTTTGGATAAGCCTATTGACCTTGGATGATGTAGATTTTGCAAGCTCTTCAACTTGGTACCGTGTCACAATCTATACATTTGTGTGCATTCGATTGTCTTTACCCATTACCCGATATGACCCTTTCCTATTACCTATTACCTAAAGCTCCCATACCCTTACCTACAACTCACCTACCTTCACTTTTATCACTTACCCATTTATCAAACCACTCACTAATTCCATCTCACACCTCATCAGCCTCCCTGGTTTGAGGGGATCACCTACAACACTACTTGGGAAACCCCACTCTCACTTATATCTTGGGAAATCTCTCTTCTTGTTTTTGTCAGCACCATTTATCAATACAAGCTACATGAAAAATGGGGTAAATATAGACACCAAAATTGGGTCATACTTCCATTAAAATCATGTTCATTAAATTAACCATATCCTACCCATTCATATCCCCTAGTGCACATGTTAATTGAATTAATTATCTTAATTAAATTAATTAATATCCTCACTTAACCACCTCACTCAAATGACCCACTCAAACCTCATTAATGACCTAAGACCAAGTCTAAGATTATCCTAACCAACTAGGACTTAGTCTAAACCTAGACTTAACTCCTATTAACAAACCTAAAAATAATCCTACTTATCTTTTTGTGATCCATCACTCAAGACTCGGAAGAAGGTTGGAGATCACACCAAAAATAACAACAATTTGACTATTTTTTTGCCAACCTAGATATTCCCACCTTGACCGATGTCGGTTATATCTCAATTGACGTCGGTCCCCTAATCGCCTCTCGGTTAGGTTAAATAGATTTCCAAAATCCTTTTCCTAGGTTGGTCATTCGATTTAGGATATCATATGAACAAATACTTGGAGCACTCAAATTTATGAAGTACTTAGGAAAAATAAAACACATGGGAGCACTACCATTGACCATTTTAGCATTCATCATCTTCTCCATGATCAGGGATTCACACAGAGAAGCACGAAAGTTTGAAATTCTGCGGGATGAATATAATAGCTCTTATCTATGGATATCTTCCCTCACCATCTTCATCACCTACGTTATCTAAATATACTATTCAGTTGTTCCTCCTAGCCAAAATTTATCTCTCATAGTCAACTTGGATCGGAAATCGAACGCGTGCATGACCTTCAACCCAAATTACAAACATGTATTTTCTTTGGCCTACTACCCTTATCTGTTTCATTAATTTGTTAAGAATCATTGAAGCAATCATTTTGGTAATTCATGTCTTACAAAAAGAAAAATTATAAAACACGCTTGCACTAGCCCACATTTTCTCAACTTTACCAATTATGTTATCCCTACCTATAACCCACTCATTCTTACTTACACACACATTCCTATTTGTTTGCATAACAGTCATATTAATCCATCTAATCGGCTAAGCCCTCGCATATTACAATTCCAACTTTCATATTACTCACACATGCATATGGGACCATAGTGTCCATAAATGTCCATAACACCCATATGTAATGAACCAAACTAGCCATTTTGGTCCCTCTTACTCTATCGATACTTTTATTGTTTTTAATTCCTTTTTTATGCTTCTATTTGGCTTTATCTAATTTTTCCATATCTAGAACACAAATATTAGCAAGTTGTTCATCTCTCATTAAAGGGTGAATTCTACCTACATGACTCATAATATTTCGATGAGAAAACACTAAGAACAATCACAACAAAAGCTACTCTAAGAATCTCTTGAGCCTCATATACTCTGCATAGTCATTATAGGGTAGTCATCCCCTCATATCTATAATCAAAAAGGCACATTATCACAACCAAGTCAAGCGATGGAAAAGGATAAAGTATAATCACATTGTTGTAAGGTCATGATTATCAATATGGTTGCATACATTCTAGATATCACATGTTAGGAAAGAAAAACATGTGGTTTGATCCCTCTTTTGAGTAGTGGAGACATTAGCGATGGATGTGGGTGGAAATAACCCAACTAATGTTTGTTTTGTAGGACTCCTTCACCATCTAGGTTTTAGAAGATTCAATTAATTACACAATGAGAATCACATAGTGTCAAGGGTCTAAATTGCAAACATGAGTAGATCAAGCATAATTTCATAGAATCAGAAAGTTTTAGGAGCTGAAATTATTTAACAAAAATGGTGTATAGAAATAACAATAACAAGGGTACTCTTTGGGTCATACCATATGCTTTGCGATAGGTAACTATTCGGGACATAGTTTCATTAACGAATCTCTATAAGATGATTTCTAGCCTTTTCTAGACATTAGTTTGGCCTATATTAGCACAACAATATGAATATCATCTAAGGTTTCTTCTCCCTCTCATTACTAGTATTTGGTTATATTGTATATTAATATTTAGCTTTGTTCAATTATTATTCCCGATATTACTTCAATTATCTTTGGAAACTAATTTATTAGGATAATCTACCAATGGTTACTACCCCAATAAAATTTATGCCCTTCTTAACGTTATGTTTTCCAATGCCTATATACATGATGTCACTTATGATACTTCTATATACGGATACTTTGTACACAAATTGGTATGTTTTTATTGCTCCTAATGCTTCTATATCACCTCTATAATTGTGGTTGGCCTTGTGTCTCTCCCTCTTCTTGAGGTTGATTTAGGATACCCTAACTGGATTAAATCTCTTACATATTTATTATATCCTCATATTATTCTTGATAATATAGTAGTGCTTAATTCATACATGGTTCAATGTTTTGTTCTTATAGGTTTCCCCCTCATAATCCTATACAATAATAATCTAAGTAACATATAGATTATTGTGTATTTATTTCACCTTAATTTCCTCTCAATTTTTCTATGGCATATACATTTGAGTCACATTGTTTATCATAAATAATACCCAAAGCCTCCATCTCCCTTGGAATTTTCTCAGCCTCCTCAAGAGGTTCTCATTGGATAGTTCATATGCTACTCACACATTGGGGAAATCTGACTTCCCTCTCATTTCTAAATGACACACTCTATTTATAGGTTCAACTTGACTGTTGAGGAAGCAAATACACATCCAAAACCCACTTATCACATGTGTGTGCATGCATACACACGCAGGGGGAAACGTTTCTTCCCATCTCTAGTTGTATGTTCTCTATTCATAAAAAGAACTAAAAATCTAAATTTTTACCCCTATGGGAATTCTTGGATCACCCTTCCTTCTATTTGAATAATAGGTTTTCATATATGCCCTCAAGGGGCCTAAAAATCTAAAACATTCATTTAAGATAAAGATTCAAAAAAATTAAAATAATATACAAACCTCCAAAAATATTGGCATTGCTCTTGTTTGGTTGTTTATTATTGCACAATTATATTATTCATGTTACACATTTATCATGTTATCCTAATACATATTATTTTATATCCTTTTTCTATACACGTGTATTCACGTGGTGAATTAAGTGGACTACATTCTACACACATATTTTTACACATTGCAAGATGCTTGACATTGTTCTCTACCAGTTCTTTTATAGCTATAAGGGCGTCCACTATATACTTTCTCACATACATGTGCTATTGTTTCAATCTTTTCTACTTTACTTTTTCTTACCTCATTCACTCAATACATACATCATGTCATATTATTTATTAATTTAACATGATAATAGGTGCTTCATGTGTAGTAATTTTTTTGCATTTTACTTCCAAAGTGTAATCATTTTCCAATTATGAGTTTCTTGTTTTAAATGCTTACTCTTTTTTTTCACCTTTTTCCAGGTAATGCCCTATGTTACTTGATTGTTTCTTGTTGGCATTAAATTCCTAAATTATATTCTAAAATCCTAAGTGGTGCCCCATGTATGTGGCATATCTTTTTCTATGTTTTAATATTTTTGTGTCCTTGCACACTTTTTCTTACATCTACTGCATTATTTTCATATTGCTTATTACTAACACTTTTCTAGTTTTTCTATTATATTACTATGTATGTACCATGGAATATGATTTTAAGAAATTAAATCTTAATCAAAGAAATGGAATAAATGATAAATATCATAAAAATGAAATATATAACATTCAATGATAATAAAGTGCAACCAAAAAGAGGATAAAAGTGACTTAGTTGATATCTAACTATCTAGACTAGATATTGGCTCTATTGGTATTAGAATAGGCTCAATCTAGATAGTATATGATTCTTCTAGAAAATAGTGATCGGAAGGTTATTCCAGAAAGGATTTCGTAGATATAGATAGTATAGCATGAGGCACTATTTTCCTAGTAAGAACTCCAAATAGGATTCTTTAAGTTTCTTAGGATGTCACCTTCACCTCAATGTATGTCACATCCACTTCATTGTAGGTTTATTCTATCACACACGCACCTATAAAAACCTAGCTACCTATATAAGACTCAAGAGAACATTGCGTAGAATAAAATATACATATGTGTTATCATGCAAATGTGTGACAGGGAAATTTGAAGTTTCCAAGCATGACAATTATACCCATGTGCCAAAATTTTCATGTTTTATCATTCCTAAGAACCCTAGGTCAAATCCATCACCTGGTCACCTCGTATTTGGTGTAAAATTTTTCCCCTATGTGATTTTAGGTGTTATTTAAAAATTCAAAAATTCGGGTAGTCATATAAATGGCTATTGATGGCCTTCCTAGGACTAGATCAACCCCTAGAGCAGAACGAAAGGGAAAAATTAAACATGGAGGTGAATTTAATACCTTAGAACATCATGGAAATTATTTTGGAAGGTTTTGGGAAGTTTTGAAAGACTTGGAGTAGTTTGAATAAAAAATAGGGTTCATAGGCCTAGGCAGTGCACAAGCCAAAATAAACTAATGAGCTTTAGAAGAAGATTTTGGGAGCTCTAGATGGAGTTAGGAGTAAAACAAAACATCATCAGAAATATAATTCTAATACCTAAAAGATGATGAAATCATATTTTTCACAACACCTTGGCGCATAGGGTTTGCAGGTAGTTTTTCTTAGGTACAAATAGAGTACCAGATAAAAATTACTTTTTTAGAGATTAGATGGAATAATAAAGACATGATAACCCCACCATTGGATTAAAAATTCCATTTCCAGTCAAGATCATATAAAATTTCACCAATAAATTCCACCGGAGCTCAAGTTATCATCGTTCCAAGTTACCCTCTTGAAGACAATTTGGGAGTTAGTCAATTTTCGAAGGACACGTGTCAGCACTAGGATCCTAGTGGGATTTTATATCCCCAACATCCCTGAGGTCATGTACATCAACCTTGGAAAAATGTTCCCAACCCCATGTGACCTTTAGACTTGATAGTTCAGCCCCCAAGTGCATTTTTGGAGCTCAAATTCCCTACCGTCGGATCAAGGACACATGTCATCCTCTTGCTCACCATGGAATTTGATGTCCCTCATGTCCCTAAGGTTAGAGACATCAAGGAAAAAAAAAAATACACCCAAATCCAACTCCAAAATTTGAAAAAAATTCTATTTTTTTGGTGCTTCTTCGCTTCTAAAGAAAAGTCACAGAGAACACCAGTCCACCACTCCACCATTGCCAAAGCTCAAACCAGCTCCATCACAACACATTATCCTTCACTCCATGATGGCACATAGGTCATAGAAGGAATATTTATCAAACCAAGAATAAATAACAAAGAACAGAGGAAAAGAAGTTTGAAAACTCCATTGCCATAAAACCAAGAATCGAACATATCTTGCAAACTGTTACATGGATTGAAAAATCATTTGTTACTAAGTTCTTCTCTCTTGAAGGCCATTAAAAATCATATTCAAACCTCAAATTTTCAGCAAGGAATGCTCATAGTGAATAAATTTCACTTCTGGCTCCATGAAGAATAAAGTTCAATTTCCCATCAAACCGGTTGTCGGATTGAAGTAAAATTTTGCGTGAAGCACCAAAAGCAAAAACCTATCGCAATGGAATTTATTTAATCGCAAATAAAAACAAAAACTAGACCTAAAAATTTCAAGCTCCATTAATGGCCACCATGACATAGTAATGGAAAAAATCAGCAAGCTACCTCTTCATTTCTCAGAGTTCCAATGGGCGAAATCACCCAAAAATTAGAGGAAATGATCATGTAAAAATATAGTTTTGCACAAACTAGTTTTCACACCATGAAGTCCATTTTTAGGGATATGGGGAGATTTTTTTATCATAATTATTCCCTCTTCAAATAAATTTTCAAATTCCTGAAGATCCAAAGTGGGTGAAATCATCCAAAATTCAGAGGGAAGGGTCTCCAAAAAATCTAGTTTCTCTCAAACTAGTTTTTGCACGATGAAGTTGCCAGTTTCTCAAGATATGAAGGACTAAATTTTTATTAGTATTCTACCCTGGTAGCTCCATACCTGAAGCTCTTACAAGACATAAATTTCCATTTTTCATTTCTGAGCTTTTTGGAAAGTGAATCATGATGAAAATTGGAGCACGAGTTCGTGACAAAGATTTGAATCCAAAAAGTTGTTCCCGTCACAAACAGAGGTCATTTTCACCACTTACTAAAAATAACATATGTTATATTTCCTTGCATGATATAAATGATGAGTCCCATTGAATTTCAATTTCTATCACTCAAGACAATCAAAAAAGGGGTAAAATGAAAAGTAAGACAAAAATGACTTCTCAAAATAGTAGGTCCCCAAATAACAACCTACTAAAAATAGAAATGTGCTAAAAATAGAAATATATCAGTAACATAAGAGGTTGGAATATGGTATATAGTTCAAAATGTGAAATTGGAACAAGACATGTGATATGTCTCGAATAGCAGAGCACATGCTCATATTCTAAAAATAGAAAGTTTTCATTTCAGAGTGGAAAGTTGCATATGACTTCATTTTCACTCACCTTACTAATTTTTGGAATCCCTTTTGGATAATGAGATGGTTTCATGAGTTGAAAAGGAGGAATGAGAACTTCATAGAGGTCTTGGAAGCATCATCTTGAGAGCGATGGTTTACAGAAGCAAAGCAAGGCATCACAAGGCACATCATCCAAATTCATCTTCATCACTTAAGGAACCGAGTGATCCAAAGTGAATTGGTCGAAATATTTCAATGAGTCAAAGGGTTCATCAACCATGTTTCAAGGAGGGTCATCATGGGCATCATATGTGTTCATCTCAAGTTTGCAATGGTAAACATCATAACAATGTTTCTAGACACTCATTCTATGGTCCAGGATGTCCATGCATCATAGAGTTTGTGGTCATCACTAGATTGGGAAAATGATTCAAATTTATTCAAGGGAGAAATATTCATCAGTGTAGAAGATCACCAGTGGAAGAAATCCTCACTCAAATTTCATGGTTGCATCAAGGCATTCAAATCATTTCATCATGAGGAGTGTTTTCCCCTCCATCCCTTCCCTCTCCCTCTCTTTCCCTCTCTACTTTCTCTCTTTGTTCTAATTCTTCATTATGTGTCATCATTGTATTTCATCCTATTCACTTAAGTGACCCATTTTAATTGTAAAAAGTATCTTCTCAAAATTATAAGAGAAATACTTAATTCATGGAAAATGAAAAAGTCACGAGTGGAATATGGAAATGAAGAGTCATGTGAGGGAGGTGAAAGGTCAATTCAAATTTTTAGAAATTGTAATGAGCTCTTCATTCCAAAGGGTTCTTCTAATTCTGAAAATTTTCTTGTTGGTTGTATTATTGTAAGTTCATGAGAGATATTTTTCTCACTCATGAATGAAAAGAGTTAGCCATTTTTCCCATATTCTCAATGTCTTCCATTCTCATACTATGTACAATTTCTGCTTGAGCATCAATATAAGAAGAAGGAGTTTCAATCCTTTTTTGACTAAGGGATTTACTAATACTTTATGTTAATTAAATTCTAATTGGTATTGTTATTTTTGTAGTATTGTTTCTTCCTAACTTTATTGCATGTGATTAAATTTCTAACCGGTGTGTGTGTAGGAATCTGATTTTCTATTTGCAACATTAGTTCTCCTACCTCATTTCTCACTCCCCCTTTGCCTCTTTATAAAAAAAGTCTTCCCTATCAAGAGATTGCTAGCTTTTCCGTAGGGTTAGTGGAGTTCCCTTGTTGGATCCTCGGTTAAAAGGCCACCAAAAAAATCCACATTCTCTCGTGTATACATATACAACAACTTCACCGATTAAGCAAAGGGACTTAGATTCCTAGAGCATTGGAAAGAAATCCACAAGTTTGTCAACCCCAAAATTTTTCTCACCAATAATATGCTTGAGACAAACTGACCTCTGAGGTCACCCTAATGTGATTGTCACTGAGTGTTGCACTATGTTTGAGACTCAATATAGTTCTAGTGTGTTTGTGTGTGTGCGCGCGCACGTGTATGCGCACGTGTGTGTGGGTGTGTGTGTGAGTGTGTGTGAGAGAGATGGAAATTATGACCCTTGAAGCTAGGTTTCCCTTATTCAATTATTACTAAGATAACGGGATACAACTAATTTTCTCCCGAGATGATGTGTTTTATAGATTTCAGTCCTTAAGTTATTCCTTTAGCCCCATTAGTAAATAGAAAATAGTAACCTAGTTGTACCTTATAATAGTTAGTAGGTTGTGCATGTATATGATTCCTTTACTTTAATTTTGACACTAATAACACTTGAATCCAACCTAAAATGATCAATACAAACTTAGAAAAGATTAAAAAAGGTGATGGTCATTTTTAAAATATATAAGAACTAAGTGAAGGGAAAAAGAACACGTAGGTGGATAGTAGCATTGGACGTTATTGTCCCTTACTAATTGTTTAGCTAAATAAAACATTATGTTATGTTCAAAAGTAAATGGATAATTCTAGAAAAGTATAGGAAAAAGCATGGAAAGATAAAATAATGTTATTATAAACCAAAATAAGTGTTATCAATGTCTAATTTTCTTGCTTAAGAATCGTGCATATAACAACATACTAGAGGCATAATGTAATAGTAAGTGCATAATTTTGTGTCTACAGTATATACCATTTTCACTCCTTTATTTCCCCTAAAGGAATCCTACAACACATGTGCACATCAGCTATGTGTACTCTTTTTGGGACACACTCACATTGCTCCATCTCACATCCCCCAAATAAGGGGGTACAAAATTTGAAATTTTAGAGGTTACAAAATGGCTCAAAAATAGACTTGGGTCACAAAACATACATGGATAAAAACGTACTAAAAATACCATAGCATCCAAACACTATGGCCCTTTCCATATGCTTCTATCCTAGGGGCAGGTTCAGTAATTTTCTCAATTAGTACAATTTATCAGGGACATTTACATGATTTTTACTCATTTTCAATGAAAAAATGCATGGTATAGTTCAGATTATTGTTGCACCAAGGGTACACACAAGATATCATATTCCTGGTACATTGTGTCATCATTTAGAAATAGATTGGTTTCATGTTCATTTATAGTGGTGCTTATTTGTTGGTCTTAGGAAGTGTCAAGGTGATGATTATTCTTATAGGCTTGAATTCCCATTGCTCATATTTTTGTGGAGGGATATGGATAAAATGGAATGCTCCTCATATAGTTATCTTCACCATGCAGGTGCATTTGCACTTCTTTCTATCCTTCGCACATTCCACTTAGGGAATAAAACGAGGGGATCACTTAGTAAAAGTATCATATAGGATGTTCATTTAAAGGGTATTAAAGAATACCCTTAATGCTAGTTTTTACCTCTAATTATTCAATTGATAATACCCCCTCCCATTATATTACTACTATGAAAATACCCCTATTTTTTCCATGTAACTTTCTTACCCATTTTTCTACTACAATTTTATTTACCCTTATTATTCCTACCCTAATATATCAAATAGAAAATATATCATGTTTCCACTTAATTATTATTTCTGAATACACCCTTCGTAGAAATATATTTTTAATCCATTCATGACATATTACAAACTACCTTGATGTTAATCGTTAATCATTTATCAATAGTTATTCATATAATAAAGATGGTGAAATAATATCATTTGTGTTGCAAATCATACTCAATCCTAATTTTACTAATGACCCCCAATTCCTTCTAACCAACTCCAATACAAAGATCCTTCAGATAATTTCTAGCCTTTTCTAGTCATCAAGTGGCCTAGATTAAGCACTGTAAATCGAATATGAACTAAGTCTTCTTCTCCCTCTCATTACCAGTACTTGGTTACATTGTATATTGATATTGATCTTTGTTCAATGAGTATTCTGATATTACTTCAATTAGATTTGGAAATGAATAGATTAGGATAATATACCATTGGTTACTACCCCCAATAAAATTTATGCCTTTCTTTATGTTATGCTTTCCAATGCCTATGTACATGGTGCCACTTATGATAATTCTAAATATGCTACTTTGTACACAAATTAGTATGTTCTTATTGCTCATAATGCTTCTATATCACCTCTTATATTTGTGGTTGGCGTTGTGTCACACTCTCTTCTTGAGGTTGATATAGGATACCCTTACTACATTGATTCTCTTATATATTTATTATATCATCATATCTCGCCCGATAATACAATAGTACTTACTTCATACATGCTTCAATGTTTTGTCGCTATAGGGTTTTCCCTAATAATCCTATACACTAATCATCTAAGTCATATATGGCTTCTTGTGTATTTATTTCACCTTAAATTCCTCTCAATGTTTCTATGACATGTACATTTGAGTCACATTATTTATCATAATTGATAGCCAAGCCTCCATCTCCTTGGAAGTTTCTCCATGTCCTCAAGAGGTTCTCATTGGATAGTTCGTACACTACTCACAAATTGGGGACATCTCGACTTCCCCCTCATTTCCCAATGACACACTCTATTTATAGGTTCAACATGACTATTGAGGGAGTGGATACACACCCAAAACTCACTTAGCACATGCTCTCACGCAGTGCGCGCACGCGTACGCACACACACACACACACACACACACACACACACACACAGACCTAGGGAAAATTTTTCCCCTCTCTCGGTTGTATGTTCTCTATTCATAAAAAGAACTAAAAATATAAATGTTTACCCCTATGGGAATTATTGGATCACCCTTCCTTCTCTTTGAATAATAGGTTTTCATGTATGCCCTCAAGGGGCCAAAAATGTAAAAACATTCATTTATGATAAAGATTCAAAAACATTAAAATAATATACAAACCTCCAAAAATATTGGTATTTATCTTGTTTGGTTGTTTATTATTGCACAATTATAATATTCATGTTAAACATTTATCATGTTATCCTAATACATATTATGTTATATCCTTTTTCTATAAACATGTGTATTCATGTGATGCATTAATTTGAATGCATGTTACACACATATTATTACTCGATGCAATATGCTTGACAATGTTCTCTACTAATTCTTTTGTAGCTACTAGGGGCATCCACTTTACACTTTCTCACATACATGTGTTATTATTCCAATCTTTTCTACTTTACTTTCTCTTACCTCATTCACTCAGTACATACATCATGTCATACTATTTATTACTCTAACATGCTAATGGGTGCTTCATGTGTAGTATTTTTTTACATGTTACTTCCAAACTGGAATCATTTTCATACTATGGCTTGTTTCTTGTTTTACACGCTTACTCTATTTTTTCACTTTTTTGTAGGTAATTCCCTATGTTACTTGATTGTTTCCTTTTTTCCTTGAGTGCCTCAATTGTCTTGTGACATCTGAGTGGTGCCCCATGTATGTGGCATATCTTTTTATATGTTGTTATATTTTTTTGTCTTTGCACACGTTTTCGTACATCTACTACATTTTATTCATATTTCTTGTTACTAACACTTTTCTAGTTTTTATATTATATTACTATGTATGTACCATGGAATATGATTTAAAAAAACTAAATCTTAATAAGAGGAATGGAATAAATGATAAATATCATAAACATGAAATATATAACATTCAATGATAATAAAGTGCAACCAAAAATAGGATAAGAGTGACATAGCTGATATCTATCTATCTATACTAGATCTTGGCTATATTGGTAGTAGAATACGCTCAATCTATCTCGTATATGATTTGATTGGAAAATATTGATCAAAAGGTTCTTCAGAAATAATTAACTAAATTTGAACAAGTATAACTGGGGCATTATTTTCCTAGTAAGAATTCCAAATATGATTCTTTCATTTTCTTATGATGTCACCTTCACCTCACTTTATGTCACATCCACTTCATTATAGGTTTATCCTATCACACATGTACCTTAAAATACCTAGCTACCTACATAAGACTCAAGTGCACATTTGATAGAATAATATATGCATATTCTTGATTCAAGCTAGCCTTGGAGGTCACCCTAAAGTGATTGTCATCGAGCGTTGCACTACATTTCAAACTCAATGTAGTTTGTGTGTGTGTGTGTGTGTGTGTGTGTGTGTGTGTGTGTGTGTGTGTGTGTGTGTGTGTGTGTGTGTGTGTGAGAGAGAGAGAGAGAGAGAGAGAGATTGTGACCCTTGAAACTAGGTTTCCCTTATTCAATTTTAACTAAGATTGTGGGATATGACTACTTTTCTCCCAAGATGATGTGTTTCATGGAATTTATTCCTTAATTTATTCCTTTTGCCCCATTAGTAGATATAAAATAGTAACCTAGTTGTGCCTTATAATAGTTAGTAGGTTGTGCATATATATGATTCCTTTACTGAAATTTTGACACTAACAACACTAGAAGACAATCTGAAATGATCAATACAAACTTAGAAAAGATTAAAAAAGGTTATGGTCATTTTTTAAATATATAAGAACTAAGCGAAGGGACTGAAGCACACATAGGTGGATAGTAGCATGGACGTTATTGTTCCTTACTAAGAACTTATGTATATAAAGTTAAAAATATAAATCATGAAGTCCTTAGCAGAATAAAACATTATGTGATGTTCAAAAGTAAAGGGATGATTCTAGAAAAGTAGAGGACAAAAGCATGGAAAGATAAAATAATGTTATTGTAAACCAAAATAAGTGTTATCAATGTCTACTTTTCTTGCTTAAGAACCGTCCATATAACAACATACTAGAGGCATAATGTAATAGTAATAAGAGCATAATTTTTTGTCTACAATATATACCATTTGCACACCTTTATTTCCCTACAGAATCCTACAACACATGTGCACATCAGCTATGTGTCCTCTTTTTTTGGCCGCACTCACATTGCTCCATCTCACGCGCCCCCAAATAAGGGGGAAATAATCATATGATATATCACCCTAATAGTAGATAAAAATTGGGAATTAGAATAACATGTACAAAATTTGAAATTTTAGAGGTTGAAAAATTGCTCAGAAATAGATTTGGGTCACAAAACATACATGGATAAAAACGTACTAAAAATACCATAACATTCAAACACTATGGCCCATTCCATATGCTTCTATCCTAGGTATAGGTTCAATAATTTTCTCAATTGGTACAATGTATCAGGGACATTTACACGATTTTTAATCATTTTCAATGACAAAATACATCGTATAGTTCAGATTATTGTTACACCAAGGGTACACACAAGATAGCATATTCTGGTACATTGTGTCATCATTTATAAATCAATTGGGTTCATGTTCATTTACAAAGTGGCGCTTATCTTTCAGCAGTCTTAGGAATTGTCAAGGTGAAAGTTATTCTCATAGGCTCTACTTCACATTTCTCATATTTTTGTGGAGGGATGTGGAGAAAATGGAATTCTCCTCATTTAGTTATCTTCACCATGCAGGGTGCATTTGTACTTCTTTCTATCCTTCGCACATTCCACCTAGGGACTAACACGAGGGGATCACTTAGTAAAAGTATCGTATAACAGGTTCGTTTAAAGGGTATTAAAGAATACCCTTAATGTTAGTTTTTGCCTCCAATTATTCAATTTATAATACCCCTCCCATTATAGTACTTGTATGAAAATACCTCCTATTTTTTCCATGTAACTTGCTTACCCATTTTTCCATTACAATTTTATTTACCCCTTTTTATTTCTACCCTAATATATCAAATAGAAAATATATCATGTTTTCCACTTAATTATTATTTCTTAATACACCTTTCTATAGAAAGATATTTTGAATCCATTCATGACATATTACAAATTACCTTAATGTTAATCTTTAATCATTTATCAATAGTTCTTCATATAATAAATCATATGGTGAAATAATATCATTTGTGTTGAAAATCATACTTAATCTTAATTTTACTAATCACCCCAATTCATTCCAAAGCAAACACCAACACAAAGCTTAGGAATTATTCACATCTATGGTAACAGGATTAATCTTTCCCCCTCTCTTGTGAAAAATCATGTTACTATTTCCTTTGTTTTAATTTTCTATTTACATGTAGATATTTTTACACTAAAGTTCAAATTTTTCAATTTAAAGTTAGATTTCATATACTATGGACATTGGATACACTTTTCTCAAAAGTAGGTAATCATATTGGAAAAACATACATAACCAAAACAAATAAAAATTCCTAGCACAAGCATAAATCCTAAAGTTGATTTAATGTTCAAAGAATAAATGATGAAACTTGTGCATGTAGGGTTTATAAAGCTAATGAACTACTCTATGTGGTTGTCTAACATTGTCCGGTCCTTAAAAAATAATGGAAAAATAAGGATATGTATCGAATTTAGAGACATAAACAAATATTTTCCTAAGGATGACTTCCCATTACCATCCATTGATATCATTGTTGATGCAATGGCTGGTTATGAGTTGTTATCCCTCATGGATGGGTTCTCCAAATACAACTAAATAAGGATCTCTAAGGAGGATCAGACCAAGACTACCTTTACCACTCCCTAGGGAACCTTCTATTACGTAATCATGTATTTTGGTTTGAAAAAGGATGGCACTATCTATTAACGCACCATGACTTATATATTCCATGATATTATTCACAAGATTGTGGAAACATATGTTGATGATCTCTTAATGAAATCTAAGAAGAGAGGTGACCACCTTGAGGTTATTTAAATCATTATTTCATGTTTGATCAAATATGGTGTGACCTTAAATCCATAGAAATGCATATTCATAGTCATAGGAGGTAAGTTATTGGGTTATATCATTTCCTCTCGAATAATTTATGTATATCCTACAAAAATTTGGGCGATTCTTGAAATGACTCCACCAACAAATGAGTCTTGTATTAGGTATTTCTTGGCCAATATTGGGGCAATCCGTAGGTTTTTCCCCAAATTTACATATGTTATTTTCCTATTAATGATGTGTTGAAGAAAGACTATTCCAAGGCATAGTCTAATGAATGTCACAACGTGTTTGATTCACTCAAGTGTTTCCTCATGTCACCACCAACACTCATGCTGCCCAAGGTCAATCATCCTCTAATATTGTATTCTTGATCCAAAAATGTTTCAATGGTGTGCATATTAGCATATGAGGATGAAAATGGTCTTGAACATGCCATATATTTGATTCGCTTATAAACTCCTTGACTATGAATCTCGGTATACCCAAGAAGAGAAATAATGTTTATCCATTTTTTTTGTAACTAATAGGTTAAGGCATTACATGGTTAACCAAGAAATAAGAGTGATTATTAAATTAGATTAGTTTCAAACATTTTTAACCCAAGCATCCTTATTTAAGAGGGAAAGTAGATTCATAACCTTAATGGGTGAATCTGAGCTTACTTTAATTAACCAAAAGTATGTCAAAGGAAAAATCATTGTTGATTGGTTAGTTGATAACCCTATAGATTTTGGTCAAATAGTTAAGTTGAACTTCCCCGATGAGTTTTTTTACTACATAGAGAATCTTTTCATGAATTCATGCCCCTAGTATATGGATATAATAAACCACATTATAGATCGAACATATCCGAAGGGGAAATTTTGTAAAAAAGGAAAATATTACATGTCATAACTTCTAAGTACATAATTATAGAAGAATTTTTATATCGAGAGAGCTTTCAATGACATGCTACTAATATGTGTTGATGAAGAAGTGGAAAATATTATATTTGAAGTCCACATTAGATTCCATGGTGACCACTTTGAATGGAATTCCACCACTGAAAATCAATCGATGGGCTACTTATAGCCCACTTTAGAGCATGATGTTATGGAATATGTGTGAAATTTCTAGAAATGTAAAGAATTCTCACATGTTATACATATCCCAACCCAAGATTTACAACCAATAGTTACACCCTACCCCTTCTCTACTTGGGGTTTGGATTTTATAGGGGAATTTTCTCCTCGTTATCGATAGCCTCAATTTTATAATCGAACCACAAGATATTTTTAAAAATGAGTTAAGGTCATGACTGTGATGACGATACCTAGATCTGGCATTGTTAAATTCATCTTGAACTAGATCATCCATAGGTATGGTGTTCCACAAGTCATTTTTTATATAATGGAACCCATTTTAAGAATGAGGAGGTATACGAGCTATATGATTAATTTAAAATATCTCATCACATGACCTCCTTGTATTATCCTCAAGAAAATGGATAGGATGAGGTGACAAATAAAAATTTGAAATCCATTTGTTGATATAATTTTTATTTATTTTCAAGTTAATGAATTAGTACCAAATAAAATTAAATAACTCCAAAATGCAAGGGTTTAAGGTACCTCAAATGTGTGATGGATGAAAATGGATAGGCACAAATTGAATGATCTCAGTGCAAACTCGATGAACCTGTAAGACAAGAAGAACTAAGAGGAAAATGGATTAGATGGTATATGTGGGGGTTTTTCGATGAAGCCGGTTCCAAGAAGTGTTACCTTCCTTTCACAGATGTCAACCCCCATTTGATAAAGTAAAACGATTAAAATGAAAGATGGTAGCATAACATGTAGAAATTAATAAACAACAAAATATGGAAATGATAGAGGTAGATGAAAAGCACTAATCTAATCTAAATAAAAATAAATAAAAATTATACCTAGATGGGTTGATGGCAACCCAGTGCAGTATAGGGTCAATTCGATGATGACATGAGTAGATGAAGTTGAAAAAAATTGGAAATGTAGATCTGCAAGGATCTGAGTGTAAGCAAGGTGATCATAGAAGCCTAAGAACTCTAACTGTAACCTACAAGGGAGGATTTGAAACACAAAAATAGAAAGGATATAAGTAAAAAAATATTGCGATGGGTTGGATGGAAAAAGGACTCAGTCGATGGTGACTAGGTTGGGTTGGCGGTGACTTGAGTACAAACAGGACACATTTTGGGATGACAGAGAGAGAAGGAAGATAAATATAATAATTGGGAAAAATAATAGGAAAAAGTATACACTGGAAGGAATCTTGAAATAGAAAGTATGGTGACATAGGTTTAGGTTGATGGAGACCTAGGTAGAGTGACAGTGAAAAAAATCTTAAGGTATATGGGTTGAACGAGAAACGTGTAAGCAAAACAGTGGAGGAATAGGCTAAGAGTGGAATTTGATAGTAGTTGGACCTGCAAGAAGTTAGATTCTATAAGATAATAATGAAAATAACATATGATAGTATAGATAAGCATAAAATCAAATTAAACCTCCCAAATATCCATAAGTGATAAAAAGAAATCTTCAATGGACTCTAAGAGAGGGTTGACACATTGCAAGGATGATCATAATCGAAGATAGGTTTGCAAAGTGCAAGAAAGCTTGGGTTGTGTCTTGTTTTGGAACAAGGTGAAATCATTCATATAGGTTCAATGACAACCCAACAAGGTCACCACTGACTATAGGAAATTGTTCCTTTGATGGTAAAATCACATATTTACTCAAGATACGAGGCTTTTAGAGATTGGGATAAGTGTTTTAAAGCATGTAGGCGGGTAATGTTTGATTGGGGAAGTGTCATGGGTGGATATGATATAAATATGAGTTAGATAAAAGATATAAAAAGTATAAGGATGTGGATTTATGTGGTTAGGGATTAAATTATCCGAAAAGAAAGCCAATTAGAGGTAATTAGATAATTAGGAGAGATGAATGTTAATTAGGGGTAATAAACTAATTTTAGTTAATTAACAAGGATTAATTAAGAATTAAAGGTGATGGGATAATAGATAATCATTTAAATAAATGAAATGAATTAAATTAAAAGGGTTCTAGATAGGTCTATGGTGAAATATGTGCACACGGGCAATCGAGAGTAGCGATACCAAATTTTGGTGTCTACATTTGCCCCTTTTTATCGTGTGGTTTGCGCTTGGGCAAGCCATGAGAACAAAAACAACGAGAAATGAAGACTAATGGAAGATTAATGTTAAGTTCCCCTTCAAACAAAGGATCAATAAAGAAAAGAGGAATTGATGACAAATTTGAAAGAGGTAGATGGTGAAGGGTGGGTGGGAGAATAAATATGGGTAAAATGATAAGGTGAGGCAAGATGCCCCAAGCAAGAAGGATTTAAACAACAATAGAACCTATGGTGGTGATTCCGATATCATGTCAATAGGTAATGAAGGTCGGTCTAAATGGAGATGGAGGAAACGTTCTACAGACCACTAAGTGGGTAAAAATAAATACAAAATGGAGGGATTCCAATGGGAAATCTCTCAAATGGATGTGAGTGGTAAGGACCAATGGGTCATAGGAAAACATCAAACTATGCGCAACCAAATGCAAAAATAATGCAAAATCCTTCGTACATGAGGAATCGGTAAAAAGGGGTATGTATCCACAAAGGAAGAAGATGAAAGAAAAGGTGCCCCAAAAAATGACACATAAATGGATGAAAAGGAAAAATATGAAAAAGTGATGATATAAAATTCCCCAAGGGGGAGTAAATATGGCCACAAAGGTGGACTTTGAGAGTAGACAGGGATAAATAAAATGTTGAAATAAAATTCCCCAAGGGGGAATAAATGAGGCCATAAAGGTGGAATTTGAAAGAAAAATAGATGAGGCCTTAGCAAAGGACACCAAAAAAAGAGGAGGGAAAGCCAAAATAAGGGTTGTCAAAGTGATTTGTTGGTGACTAAGGACGATTAATGACGGTGACCCAATGGAGTTGACAATGACTTACCTGTCAATGGATATATAAGCCCAAAATTTGGATGGAAATTTTCATTTTGACACCTATAAGTGAGGATTTAGATCGAGAGACATAAAAATAAATATTGAGAGATGGAGGTCATAGGAGTAGACAAGAAATTCCAAAGGGTGCGTAGGATGGTGAGTAATGAAACCCATGCTTGTATTTTAATTTATTTTATGTATTATTTATTTATTTACATTTTTTAGAAAAATGGATGATGCCAAGGGTGGTTGGTAGTGACTCGGATGGGTCATCTTCAAATTGTCCCTAAGGCATGCCGATTGACCCCTATAGATGTTGACCCAACCTAGCTCAAAATCAACTAGGGCTAGATTGGACATTTTTATAGATAAATGAGATGATGATGGGAAAATTAATGTTTGTGTGTTGTTTGGATGATTACAGGCTAGAGAGACCTTATATCTGAGAGACCAAGTCTCGAATCTATATGATAAGATGAGAGGAGATGTGATGGATGTCGAGTGGTAATAGTTTGCAACTGTTGGCTTGAGGATTTAGACATTATCAGTAGATCCCATGGGATGTAGGGTTAATGATAGCTTTGGTTGAGAGATGATACAAGAAGAAATACACATTTTTTTTTAGGATGGGTGAGATGAATATCACCCTAGAGGATGTATATTGCATCCTGAGATTACCTCTTTATGAGGAGAAGATAGTTCCCATCATATCGATAGAAGACTTGTAATGTTTACATGGCTATTTAGAGCCAATGTGTCCCACATCATATTTTCTTAAGGGTATTTTTCATATGAGCTAAGGTACAAAGTTGGGGTACCATGGAGCCATTTGATTTGTCTTTTTTATGGTGGTTTTGTTTTATGCATTTACTTACTCGGGAGGAGCCAAGTTTTCATGGGCTTTAACAAGTGTTGTAGCAGATATTGTTAAACACCGAGATAATGTCTTCATTTGGCACTGCTTTGCTAGTGCAGGTGTTCCATGAGCTAGGTATGTACAGAGTAGGGAGGAAATCAGGATTAGATGTAGGCTTCCTACTAAACTAGTGGGCCTATGAGTATATTGTAGTAATCAGGCCACTAGGGATACCATGGGTAACAAAGGACCACATAGAGATTGCAATGGGGTTTTGAGATGTTGAGCTGATTAGGCTCATGGAGAGAGGAAGATAGGGGTATGGATTGGTATGTGGACATGTTTAAAGATATGGATGTGGATCAAATCAGATGGTGGCCATATAGAGACTTCCTTACATGTCCTGGAGTGGATGCAAAGTTAGTTGGTATGCATAGGATGAGGTGGTTATAGGATAGATGACCAAAGATGATAGAGGCCATATATTTTTATAGAGTACGATGACCGTTTAAAGTTGTAAAGACTATTCTGAGAGATCCTACCTCATATAAGAGAGAGAATATTGATAGGTAGTTGTTGAGTCCAAACATGGCAGATCCATTAAAGGAGGAAACAACACATTGGGATGATGATGATGTCATGGGAGTTGGAGTGGGATTCGTTGATTAGATGACCACATCTTGGGTAGTTCGTGTTGTTGGGGAGAAAGGATATAAGGAGAAGGAGAAGGAGATGGAGGAGATGGATGTAGGGAAGCTCCATGAGGTAATGGAGATGGGATATAGGAGATCCTGCCAAGGTGGAACAATTGCATACAAAGCTATATCAGATGTGGGTTGGGAGAGACATTTCCATCTACAGAGAGAGATGTAGTGACACAAGAGAGGGACCGATTCACTTAGGATTGGGACTACTACCAGAGATAGAGGGAGGCCTATAGGAGTCCATTTTGGAGATCTTATAATGATCATAGCTGCTAAGGGTGTAGGTGGTACACTAGTAACATAACAAGGAGGAGGAGATGACACCTCCTGGCATGATTTTGATAGATAGATACATAGCCTTAGCTATAGAGGCTAGGTATTATGAGGGTATTATGATCCAAAAATATCCAAATCACTATGATATTGCGAGCATCTATAGAGGATAGTGGTAGTTGGAGTGGGCCACTTGAGCATAATGAGTGTGGCTCATCCACATCAAGAGAGGGTGAGGTAGAGGCAATGTGGTCAATAGAAAGACAAAGGAAATTTCCTCATAGAGGAAAGATTTTAGGCTTTTAAATGTGAGATTCATTGGTTTTATTGATATTTCTGATTTGAGAGAGGACCCTTAGAGGTTGATGATGTATTAATACATTTTATTTTGGTGATATATATATGATATGATATGATTTTTTCATGGTTTAGCATGTGTATATTTTATGGTGTTGATTATTTTATTTATGATGACATGATGTGGATATGTGATGATAATGATGATTGCTTTCATGTTTTACTTATATTTGATGATGATGGTAAAATTATAGGATGATATGTTGTATTTGATGATGATTATGATAATAAAATGTTTTATATTGATGATGGTGATGATTATGTGTTTTACTATGGATTTAATTATGATGATAAATACATATGCATGATTGGATGGTTTTGAAAATAGATGTGATGATTGATGGGTATTATTAAGGGTAAGAAAGTTAATGTGATATCATAGATGAGTAGCATAAATGGTATTTACATAAAGAAGATGTGCTTGTAATGAAATAAAGGAGAGATAAAAGATAGATGTGGAAATGTTTAGAATAAAACACAACTTAATGATGGTGACCCATGGGTACGAATAACACTACATCATATCGAGGAACACATGAGAAAATATTCCTTCAATTTCATTGGAGGTAAACAAGAAGGGGATCTAAGTAACACAAGGCACATGCGACCAAAACAACATGAAGCATATAACCAACAATAGTTAGTTATATCAAAATACTATGACGGAGATATGGATGAAATAATATCATAAACCTAATGTCAACACGATAAAGGGGTTTATGATGTAACTTGTACATGGGAATATTGTTCTCCATAAGTGGTGTTCCCTAAATCTATGTACCAGTCCTGGGAAGAGGAAAGAGAAAATTGATAAATGTGGGAAGTTTTATATAAGAAGGCTAATCAATGTGGGAATCCTTGATGTCATGTTATGAAATAAGATTATATCCTTTGACGGTATGGTATAATTTATACATATATGATTTTAATGGAAAGGATAATATACATGATAACTATCCTTTTAGGGATCGAGTCTTGATTTTTATTTCATCTTCTTTTTACATGAATAGATGTCTTTCAAGGGAGCATTTTGTTTTTATATCTTTGACTTTTGATAAGAGCATCCATGAATTTTTACTTTTACATGGGAAGAGCTTGGGATAGCTAAATATACCACTTAGAAGTGGATAGTGAATGTACAAGAGACACTCATGAACCCTTTACATGGTTTTAAGAGGTAAACAAGAGGGTGATGAATGTAATGATCATGGAGTCTTCATCACAAAGGAGAACCTACCCATAAGTAAAATGATATGGAAAGAGCCATGGTGCCCATATTTAAGGTCATACCAAAGAAATTAATGGTAGACCACATAGTTTGAAATCATTACAATGATAGATGGAGGAGGCCAATGATGGAGGAATGATCTAAAGATATGAGTAAATGCTTATTGGTAGACATACTAACAATAGAATGGTCACAAGTGCAAGGTCTTAAGCGGTTCCACTTCCGAGTTTTCCATCAAGAGGATGCCAAACGATAGGCTCCCAACCTATACTTATGTGTGATAATATATGGTCCAATCTAGTTAGGGGAAAATTTCCACGTTGGCTCCTCTCTAGAGTAGTAACATTATGATTTTTTGTAAGGACAAGGTCACTAACATTGAATTCATGTTCTTTGAGGTGATTTTTGTATGCATGATTAATGCATTATTGATAAACATGAAGGTGTTCAAGGGTGAGGAGGTGGTGTTCATCTAACAATTTGAGTTGTGTTAGACACTTCTGGTAGTAATCCTCATCAAATATGAAGTCATGAAGAGATACGCGTAAGGATGGAATTTTAACTTCAATGGAAAGAATAGATTCAGAGCTGTATACAAGAGAAAATGGTGTAGCACCCGTCGAAGTGTGGATTCTAGTGTGATAAGCCCAAAGAGAAAAGGGTAGATGAATATGCCAACTATGACCTGACTAATCAATAGTTTTTTTAAGAATGTTATGAATAGTCTTATTAGTGGCTTTGGATTGGCCATTAACTTGAGGATAATATGGAGAAGAGAAACTAAGTTGAATATTGAATGAGTCACAAAGTTTCTTGAGATCTTTTTTTTAAAGGAATTTCCATTGTCCATGATTAGTTTGTGAGGAACTCCAAAGCGGAAAATGATATGTTGGTAGATAAAGTTAATGCTTGAACCAGATTTAGTGGTGGTGACGGGAATAACTTCCCCAAAGTTGGTGAATTATTCATATAAGGTGATGATGGAGTGATTTTTTTGTCAAGATCAAGGATTGATAAGACCAATGAGATCAAGACCCCATTTTGATAAGGGCCAAAGATCTTCATCTGGCTACAAGTCTTGACTAGGAACGTGAATAAGATTGGAATGTTGTTGACATTTAACGTATTTCTTAACATACTTAAAGGACTCATGGTTGAGAGAGGTCCAATAATATCCAATATGAAGAACACGCTTAGCAACAGATAATCCACTAAATCTTCCACCATAGATATCATTATGCACTTATTGGATAGTAAGAGAATATTCATGGTATTTAAGGCATTAAAGGAGAATTTTGTCAAATCCATGCTTATAAAGAATGTCACCAAGGATAAAGTAGCGGTTGGAAATGTTGAAGAAAATACCTCCTAGTGTTCTTGGATAGATCAAAAGGAATGATTGATTTAGATAGATAATAAAAAATTCAGGAATACCAAAGATCCGATGAACGGGATTCAATAAGATTAATGAGAGGTAGGTCATGAAATTTTTGATCACTATGATGAATGATGAGAGAAAGCTTGGATTATTTGGTTGTCCATGAGATGAGATCCACAAGGTATGCCATCATATCATAAAAATGATTAGATGATATAGGAACAATATGGATAGTGTAAAATTCAAAGTCCTTAAGGAGGAGAAGTATGATATCTCTGTATTTTTGAAGAGTATCCTTATTACATTGATATTCACCTGTAAATTGTTTGACGATAAGCTCAAAATATCCATATATGTCAAGAATTTGAACACTAAGAAAGGAAGCAATTTCAAGACCTAAGATGAGGGATTCATACTCTACCATATTATTAGTGCACTCAAAATTGAGTTTTTTTGCGAGGGGAATATGAGGATCCCCTAGAGGGAAGAGAATTAATTCGAAACCTCCCCATTTTTGGCACTTAGAACCATCAAAGAAGAGGGTCATTTTAAGGGTATCCTCCTCATAGTAAAAGTGATTGATGGATTCATCTGGAAACTATTCATGAGGAAGATGCATACTAGGAAGAGGGGATTTAGCTAATTGGTCTATGATAGCTTGGAACTTAATGGATTTTTGAGAAATGAACTTTAGATCGAAATCAGTCATGAGCATGAGCCATCAATTGATACAATTTAAAATGCATCATCTTAAAAGATTAAAACTAGTAACAACATAAGTCTTATGATTGAGAAGATAATGTTGAATCTTAGAGGTGTAAAAAAGAGGGTGCAACATAGCTTTTCATATTCGGTGTAGCAAGTTTCATAGTCGAGAAGGGTGTGACTGATGTAATAAACAACCTTCTCATAACCCTGGTCATCATAAGGTGCTAGCATAGCCCCTAAAGCATGATCAGTAGCGTAGATGTATAGATAAAAGGAATCCCCCTCATGTAGAGGTGTAAGCATTGGTGGAGACAATATATTTCTTAAGATCATCAAAATCATGGAAGTTATGATCTCAATTGAATTTTGTGTCTTTATGAAGAAGATGATGAAAGGGTTAGTTATGATCTAAAAGTTGAGAGATGAAATGGTAGACTGATTAAAGTCGGCCTTGAAGATTGCAAAGTTACTTAAGATTAGGAGGCATTTCGATGATTTCTTTTATTTTTGTGGGTTCAAATTCAATTCCCCTAATAGACATGATAAATCCAAGGAGTTTACCGGTTAACACTCTAAATACACACTTGGTTGGATTAAGATGGATTCATAAGTGAATGGGGTAATCGAAAAGGACTTCAAGAACATAAATATGGTCATGGAGATATTTAGATTTACCTAAAAGATCATCGACATAGTATTCTATTATTTTGTGAATGAGATCATGAAAAATATAAGTCATGGCCTCTGCTAATAGGTAGTTTCGACATTTTTCAAACTAAAGGGCATGACGTGGTAGAAAAAGGCACCCCAAAGATTGATGAAGGAGGTATTCTATTGGTCTTATGGTGCAATAATAATATGATTACAACCAGTAAAACCATCCATAAGATAAATCATCTCTTGACTGCTGCAAAGTAAGATCTACAAGTTGATTGATGTTGGGAAGATGAAATTCATCTTTAAGGAAGCTGAGATTAAGATCTTGAAATTTGTTGTATTTATAAATATTTCCAGATGATTTATAGATAAGTAATATGTTATAAACCTATTAGGGATAGTCAATGGGGATGATTAAATTGGCAGAAAGAAGATGTTGCAACTTCTCTTTGACAAGGAGAGAAACTCAAGGATTCATGTGGAGAAGCTTTTGCTTAACCGATTTTGTGTTGGGAAAGGTGACAATATTATGGATGATGATATAAGGGTCAATACCTAGCATATCTAAATATGACCATGTGAATTCCTTGATATGATGAGAGAGAAATGTGGTGAAATAATAAAGATCATGTGGGTCAAGAGATTGACCCATTTTGAGGATACTGAGTCTCTGGGAGTCCTGATATTGACATCAATTGTGGCTTCATTGAGAAGATTGGATCTGTTAGATGGTAAGGTCTTATGAAGATAAAAATATTCCACCCCATGTGAGAGAGAATGGTGTCATTGTTAGCACACTGAAGAATGTCAATGGTAGAAAAATATTCTTCTATCATCTACGAATGGCCGAGGGGAAGGGACCTAGTTTGATTTTTAGGACCGATAAGTGACCAGTCCTAAGGTGATGGTGGAGACTAAAATAAAAATCCAGAGGTAATAGACATGGTGTCATCCACATCCATGAACTCATGTGATGCGAGAAGATGGAGAAGGCATGTCTATACAAATATCAGATGGTGAAGTGGGGTCATAAGATTTCTCCTAATAGCCTAGTCTAAACTTTTCTTGAGGCTAGCAACATTTTTTGATAATAAGGCCATGTGACCCGTGCTCATAATGTCCCATGAAAAATCCCTTCCATGCACAATGGTGGAGATAGGTGTGGATGAAGGATGGTTTTTTGAGGAAGAAAAAACCACTGGTATAAGGTTTTTCATGTGGGTGATCGGCAATGTGAAAAGGAGTGTCAAAATCACAATAGATGAGATTGGTTCAAAGATGTGGAGGGCTAAAAGGAATGATGTCCCTGACATTGGGCTGATACATTGGAGCTTTTTAAGGTTTACCAAGATGGTGAGGAGTGGAAAGGGTAGTGACTTTGAGAAGATGATATTGAACCAACTTGATTTTGTCCATTACTTTATCTAGGGAGTCATCGTTAGAAAGTTTGGATGAAGGAATTGATGAACTAGTGGATGGTGCAAATGGATCATTATTGGGAATGAGGACATCATTGAATCAATAGTTCATGTTGAAAATTTTGAAGGGAGAATCATCCCCAAGAGTGTCAAGATCTTCCCCTCATGCTCATATTTAAGACAATGTAGTGTAGAGGGGACATAATGCATAGAAAAATTCAAGGTCATCTAAGGAGAACATTGTATTGAAATTATCCATAAATGATGTAGAAGACCTCATGGAGGATCTTCTCACCAATGTAGATAGATAGGAAAATTTTCCCAAGGTGAGAGTAATAGTGTCGTTGAAGGCTTGAAGGACCACGGGTGTTTAAGTGAAGGTGGATTTTGGGATCTTGATTTGATTTGAGGTATGTGATGGGATGATGTTAATGTTTAGCCCATTATCCTTTTACTAAATGAAAATAGTTTTGAAGGGACTATACCATGTTACAACAAAGGATCAATAACCAGATCAACATGAAAACACATCAAAATAGGATCTGAATCTAGATATTATGATAATTTCAACAATAGTTAAAAAAGAAACTACTAATAAAAAGAAAAATAGGGACAAAGCAATGACTAAACAAAAAAATAGCAAACTATCAGAAAAAAAAATAGCAACTTGAACTCCTCCATCCTTCCTAGAAGGTATTATTTCTTCAAGGCCCTTTCAATCCTTGAATTGATCATCTATAGGGAGGTAAAAAGCACTAGAGTGGTGACATGTGTTGGGTCATTAACATTCAGCTGCAAGATGACCTGATTTCTCTCCTTTTCAGTGCCCCAAATATCCTTAGGGACTCCACTCAACAATGTGATGCTTCTAACATGTTGTTCAAGAAACTCACTGATTTCTTTAAAGATGGCCATATTATGGTCGTGTCTATCCTTATTTCTCCCCAGTCTATTATCCAGTGAGTTCAATTTTTTACAAATTTATTGATCGATCTATGCCAAAACCTACATCATCATTTATCTTTCTTTTTCCCTTTTGCTTGTTTAGCTGATGTATCTCTTTCTTGATATTATCTACCTCTTTTTCTAGCATTTTCATTCTAAGGAGAATATTATCCCTCTCCGGGAAGATTTGTCATGCCTGCATTACTGATATGCAAGATATTGTGAACCATTTCCATATCCTTGTTACTCCAAAGGACATGACTAGAGGTAGGTGGGGTCACTTTATGGGGTGCAGGGTTCTTAGCCTTGACATTCCTATAATTGGAAGAATTGGCCGGGTTAGAAGTGGGTGTGCTATGAGAGGGAGTAGGATGAATGCTAAGGGAAACATGAATGGTGGGGAAATTGATGAGGCAATGCTTGTGAAGGAGAAATATGAGCCCCTAGTGAAGGGGAGTGTCCCTAGTATATTTTTGAAAATAAATAATGGATCGTTCCAAAGAATTCAGGAGATAGTGCGGGAAACAAAAAACAATATTTTTCCTTAATTGATTAAAGAAAACCAAGTGTTTGGTGGGAACAGTAATGAACCAACCTTCAAGGGATATAAACCACACCATCATTTTAGTAATTTCATCGAAAGGTTCCAGAATGGAACTTACCTGAATTCGGCTATAACAAATATGATCTCTTCCCATGTGTCGATAAACTTCTTTTCTTCAAAAAAATTTTCAACCCTCTTGCTGAAGAACCAAATGCCATCCAAAGTCATTCCTGTAACTTCGCAATTAGCTCCTCATTCATCAACACCCTTTTCCCTCCATATTTAACCTTCATGTCCTTCCAATCTATGGAAAAACACACTGAAATGTGTTGATCATGACCTTGGATTTTCTCAATAAAGTTGGAGACACCCCCATTTGAAGATAATTCCATAGCTCAGCATTATCCTTCCAAGTAGGATCACAAAGCTAGGTTCTAGGCTGCACACGGAGCTCCCCATATTTCTTCCTATACTATTTCCATGATTACTCACATTTGCAAAACACCCATGAAAAGGTTGTTTTTGTTTTGCCTATACCAATTTTTAAGAATCCAACTAGAAATCGAGAAGCATGTGAGCGTTTATGGTGGTAATTAGTATAACTCCTCTCGCATGTGCCATCTTTCTTATCCATTGAATCCCACGCAATCTCATTAGAGATTCTATCTAGGATGTGAATGCTCATAATTATCCTTGGTAATACCATTATGTACTTCCATGGGGGTGTTCTTTTCATTATCCTAAGTGGTGAAATTATTATTGGTACCATAGTTAGCTAAGGTATCCACCACCTTGTTTCCCTCTCTATAAGTATGACCAATTTTAATATTTTTGAAGGTATGACATATATTAATAGATTCCTAAATGAAATCTTTAATAGTCTAACTTGGAGGGTGTATTTGATTAAGATGATTTATAATATTCAAGGTATCACATTCAATGATGATGTTTTGATTGTTGTAATCCCTAGAAATTCTTAGACCCCATAAAGCTGATAGAGCTTATACATAGTGATTGATCTGATTTCCCATTCTACTAGCATAAGAAGTAACTAAACAACCTTTATGATCCCAAATTATTCCTCTACCAACAATTTCCCCAAGGTTTCCTTCGAGGATCCATCAAAATTAAGTTTATACCAAGAGTTTGGAGGAGGGATCCAATGAATTAGAGACTTGTCAATATTTTAAGTTCTTCGTTTCTAAAATTTTCAATATCCATCTTCCAATTTGATAGAATAAATTCTTCATCTTCAGGATATTTCTTATTCTTGGGAGGTTTAAATATTTCAATATTGTCTTTAATTGCATTACCAATCTTAGTAAAGCTTTTCTTGTAAGGCTGTCTACTATTTCTAAAAATTATGTCATTTTTATCTTTCCAAACTCTCCATATAACATGGGGCATCACCAGTTTCCAAAGTCTCTGAACAATACAAGTGTTTAAAAGGAGGATCCCACTGAATCCAATATTGAAGAAATTCCTTTGGCACTGTCCAGTAAACATTGAATTTTGAAAAAACATAACTCTAGATCTTTGAAGTGTACTCACAATGCAAAAAAATATGCTTTATGTCACGAGCCTCTTTTTCACATATGAAAAACATATTTCACATTATAAAGGATCTCTTGATAAGGTTTTCATTTATGATTATTATTCCTCTGAGAACAATCCAAAAGAAGAAATTGATTTTAGGATTTAGCTATGGCATCCAAATCTTACTCCATTTGAATTCATACTACATGTTTTCGAGTAGGAATTGTATCCATTGTGACAAAGTGTATTCCCCATCACTTGATTTGTTCCAAAAAAATCATCCTTAAATTCTATTTGACTCATGGGTATGCTATCCAGATGCGCTTGTAATAAGGAGATTATGAGATTTAGCTCATCACTTTCCACCTTTAGTTGCTTCCATATTTTTCTACTACCCTCCATTTCAATGTATTATTTGACTTTAGTTTCATACGTTTCCTCTAGAATATCTTTGACAGAACCAAATTTATCATTTAAGTTGGGGCTAGTCTAGTTATCACACCAAAATTGAATATCTTTTCCATTTCCCACCTTCCATTTACAGCCTTGTTTGATAAAATTCTTGATTTGTCTCAAATTGTTCCAAAAAATAGACCCTTGAGGTAGCTGGTCATCATGAAGGAAAAAAGTTATAGTTTTCTTGAGCTAGATACTTAGCCTTAATTAGATCAATCCAAGGTTGCTCCTCAATAAGCATTCTCCAGCCCATTTTTGCAATCAAGGCCATATTCATTTTTCTAATATCCTTTATGCCTAGCCCACTAATTATTTTAGGAGTACATACTTGTCCCAGGCCACCAAGTGGTATTTGAATCTTTCATATGTTCCCTACCATAAGAAATCCTTCTTAATCCTTTCAATTTATCACTAAAGACAGTAGGAATATTGTATAGAGACATAATGTAAATAGGTAAATTTTGGAGAGTGATTTTGATTAGTAGACATTTTCTAGCATTAGAAAGTATGGCCCCTTTCCAACCAGCCATTTTCTTTTTAAATATTTCTAGTAAACAACTACAAATTTGTGGTAGAAATTTTTTTCGTTCAAAGAGGAAGAACCAGGAGTAAGTAGTGGGTAAGGAATTGGTTTTGCATCCCTAGAATTTGAGTGATTGTTTTCTATCTTTCCAGATGAGTATTAATAAATAAGATGGAACTCTTATCAAAATTTATCTCCTTCCCTGAGCAAACCTCATAAAATTTCAAAATAGACTTGATAGCCTTAGCTTCAAGGATTGAGTCCATCAACAGAAGAATTGTATCATCCACAAACTATTGATGTGAAGTTATTTGGTTTGTATAAGTAGGCCTAATTCCTTTTAGAAGACCTTCATTAAGAGTTTTGGTAATGGATCTACTGAGACTATCTACCATAATTATGAAGAGAACAGGGGATATAAGATCACCCTTTCTTAATCCCCTACTACTAGCAAATAAACCCATCGGCTCACCATTCACCACCACAGAAAATCTAGCAGTAGAAATGCATGCCTTAATGATTCTTTTGAAATTATTAGGAAAACCAAATTTAGCCATAACATTGTCAAGGAAATACCAAGAAACTTTTTCAAATGCCTTATTCATATCAAGTTTCATAACCATGCTAGCTCTTTTGTTATTATCCATAGAGTGAATGATCTCATGCACCATGATCACCCCATCTTGAATTATCCTACCTTTTATGAATCCACTCTGCTGCTTTGAGATCATATCATTTAGAATAGTCTGGAGTCTTGTAGCAATAATCTTAGTAAAGATTCTATAAATAACGTTAACCAAACTAATGGGGTAGAAGTCCTTGAAATCTTTAGCATCCATTTTTTTTTGGAGAAAGAAAAATGTGGGTGTTATTTAGCTCTTTTAAGATATTACCAGTTCGTAGAACTCATTCACTACCCTTAGTAAGTCATCTTAGCATATTTCCCAAAACTTCTAAAAAAATTAGCAAAAAAACCATCAGGGCCTGACGCCTTATCCCCTTCAAGAGTAAAAAAATCTTTGTAGTTCCTCCAAAGTGACTATTTTAGAAAGGTCTTTTAGTTTTTGCACATCAATTCTGTCATTCAAAATGGATTCTAATAGAAAAGAGGCAGCCTCTTCATTTTCCGCACTATTCTCCTTGAGCATATTTTCATAAAATCTGAGAGCTTCATCCTTTATATCCTTAGGGTCTTTGATGACAACACCATTTCCTTTTGAAACTTCCATTATCCTATTGCAAGCTCTATGTTTCATGGTGGTCATATGAAAGAATTTTGTGTTTTCTGTCTCCCTCTTTCAGCCAAATTTCCCTAGATTTAAGCCTCCAAAAAGTTTCTTCCCTACTATAGACCGTATGTAGCTCAGATAAAATATTTTTTTCCACTAATTGATCCTCTAAAGACATGCCCTTTGTAGTAATTTGAGATTCCAACTCCTATAGTTTTTCTTTAATTCCTTTTTCCTGACAAATATATTGCCAAAAACATCTTTATTCCATTTTCTCACTTGCTTTTTAACATTTTTTAATTTCTGAATTAATCTAAACTAGGAAGTTCCTTCACCATCCCAATTCCACCATTCTTTAATTCTATCAAAGATTTCATCATGCTCCATCCACATATTTTCAAATTTAAAAGAGTTATGTGTTGGTTTAGCCTAGTTAAAAAGATTTAAAACAATCAGATTATGATTGGAGCCAATTCTTGGAAGAGAGGAGAGATGGAAGTCTTGATGCAAAATCCAATTAGCAGAGATGAATGCTCTATCAAGTCTAACTTGAATCATTTCACTACCCACTCTTCTATTTGTCCAAGTGAATTGATTACCATGAAGCTCCACATCCATGAGATTTGAATCAGAGACAAAATCAGAAAATTCATCCATGCCATTGGAGAAAGCAAGATTACCCCCTTATTTTTCACCAAGGTTTAAAGGGGAATTGAATTCACTCATGAAAAGCTAGTTTTAATTTTTGTGTTGACTTCTAAAGAGCTTTAGATCATTCCAGAGCTTCCTTCTCCCATATACATAAGTAGGCACATAGATATTTAAAAGGATCCAAGTAAAATTATTATCAATAACATAAAACTTACCAGAAAGATGATGGTTGGTGTTAAAGATTACCATATCAGTCAAAATATTTTTGTCCCAAAAGGTAGCTAAACCACCAAAATCTCCCTAAGAATCAACCGCAATGATTTCCAAGTTGTCCCATAAATTCTTTTTGCAATTTTCAAGGATATTTGAATTCATTTCAGTTTCCTATAAGATCAAAATGCTAGGCCTACTTGAGAATATTAACTCTTTAAGTATTATTTGTTTAGAGTTCCCATTCATCCCTCTTATATTCCAAGAGATTATCTTCATCTAAATAGTATGGGGGATGAATTTTCTAGATGGCTCAACTGACTCGAGTTCCATCTGCAATATCTTTTTCTATTTTCTTTTTTCTGAGATCCTTCTTTGAAGGTCTTCCTTTTTAGAGTTGCTTCCAAAATCTACTATCCTTCTAGTAGACGATCTAGTTGTTCTAGAAGTTGAAGCATCCTAGCTATCTACATATTTTTATTGTTATATAGTGTATCTGGGATCTCCTCAAAACCCTTGACTCTTTTTTTCGTATTTAACCTCTATAAACCCATTGATCAAATCAGTTTCATCATCAGAAAGTGTCTTGAATGGTGTTACTTCTCCTTCCTCCTTTTCTCCTTGTTCTTGATCCTTGTATGTAATTGCTACTTTATTACTTGAAAGAGGTTTCCCATCTTTAGGTGAGAGATTTTCTGTCAAAGAGAAGTTTTCCTTCATTAGAAGGTTTGGTTCCATGTTTTATTTTTCATCATTTATCTCTTCCTCTATGATGTATAATGGATCATTCTCACCCTTCTTTGTCTCTTCTACCCCTGATTCTAATATGTTCTCATTTTCATGACCCAACAATCTAGTTTGATCTTTCATATTCAAAATTCCCTCTAAATCCTTGGATAAAAGATTAACTCTTACTGTAGCGGTCTTCTCATCAACCTCTAAAATCACCTTCACAGGTGTCTCCATTGCTAGATCTTCTTTTATGCTTGGTAATACTAGTTTTTCCCCTGGAGTTTTTGGGTGCAGAGTTTCCTACAGACTAGAGGTTTCTTGATTGGAGTTCGAAACCCCTTTTTTCCTTTTTTATATTTCAGATCTGGTAGGTTCAGAGTAATCCCTTCCATTTGACCTTGTTTCCTTTTTTCAATATCCTTAGTTGGGATCCTGAGATCATTCTCTTTCCTAGCTTCAGGTGCCTTTTTAGATCCATCATTTTTCATATCATTTTTATCCATCCGAATCGCCTGAGGTAACCCTTCATCCTTGTGTTTAGCCAAGGTTGGGAATTTTCTGGTGAAGTGACCTATTTGATGGAATTATCACACCTCAAATGGAAAGTTTCATATTCTATATTTTTATTCCATGAACCAGCTTTTGACTCCATGAAGAAATGAAAAATCTTGCAAAGGAAAGTCTGGATCTATTCCTCGTTGGTCCATCAAGTCCAATCGAGAGATCCAATAGATTTGGAAACATTTAATAGGATCTCATCATCCCAGTATTGAAGGGGTAGTCCTGGGAGTCTACACTAGACATGGATAGTGTGTATATTCTCAGTATTGGGATCAAACCCTAGATACCATATTTTTTTTAAAAAGACCCATATTTCCCATGTAATAGGACCCTCCCAGAAGCACCAATTCTAAATTAATCTACTTGATTAAATTTAGCCAAGAAAAACCTCGTGACATGGTAGTAATAATCAGATCACCCTTTGGTTGCCACTTTCTTAGAGCCCATTTCCTAATAGCATCAATATTAGGTCTAGGGCCGAGAAACTTACCAACTAGTGAAATATTTGCTTTACCCATTTCCCGATACAGACATCCATCTGCTGCACACTGAGGTGGGTCATGCCTTCCTTATCCTTTGTGCTCATGAACTACACCTTTACTGGTGATTGCAGACCCACATTCTTGTCCAGAGGTTCTTTGAGAATCTTATTCCAAGAAAAAGGGGTGGATCCCTTTTCGAATCAAACTACGTGAGCATATTTTCAACAATCTAATTCATGTCAAAAATCTACCCTTTCACATTTAGATTTGGTGAGAAAGTAGAAACTCTATAGTAAGAACCGATGACACAATGTTAAATGTTTATTCATCTCCCTCCTTCATTTCCATTATCAATCATGGATCATTGAATGAAATTATGATTGATCTTAACCATGATGGAAAGGGGAAGGTCATGTTCTTTCGAGTGTGATGTCCGGAATCTCAAAGCATCATAGAAAAAGATAGTAATAGAAGTTTGTAAGTATCATACAAGAGATGCAAAGGGATAATCCTCATCACTGGATGTTGGATTTTCTTGGATGAGATCGTAAAGTGATATCTTAACTAGGGCACTGATGAATTCATTTCACATTACTTTGTCAATAGGTTGACGAGAAGCTAAAATATAAACCTTAGAATTTAATGATGAGGCACGTACTCCTTATGATTTTTGTTGGGGTATCGATTTAGGATCATGGGGATTGGATCGAGTGGATATCTAAACATAATTGATGAATAAAGGGGTACCATCCTTAGAGTAATATTTTTTTAGAGGTGGGATGGCCGTAAAATTCCATGAGGAATGAGGGGAATTTTGAATTTGGATGGATGAGGTAGAAGGTGTAGATGTTGGATGGATATGGAAAGAGGATATTTGTTCTCCTCAAGAATAAGGTCATCTTCCTCGATGATGTTGTGGACAAGGGTTTGGAGTGCTTTGCAATGTTTAGTGTCATGTCCAGGGGTACGATGGTAGGTACATATGAGGTTGGAATCGAACCACGATGGATTCTTACTATTTAGGTCAAAGGCCTTAATAGGTTGAAATGTGATGGAAAAAATATAAAGTGTTGGAGGACCTCTGCATATGATTTAACCAAGGAATTAGGAGGTGTCTTGTCTTTGTGAGATTTCTTGATCTTAGAAGAAGAAATGGATGTTTTGGATGTCAATGGTGGATTTGAGGTTTTGATGCTTTAGATTCATTTTTATGATGGTTTATGTTCTAGAAGAAGAAACATTGGATGTTTTCTGCTTGGGTTAATTTTTTGGTTGAAATTTTTTTGATGAAGGGGCTAGTTCTAGAAGACATGGATGTGGTCCTAAGATAGACGATGTGGAATTATATTGTTTGATCTTAAGATGAGTGATATCAATTTTCTTGTGGGGACGTGAAAGGGAAGATTGAGGAAATGTACCAAGGGTTAGAGGGTGCCATTGGGAGGGATGACCAAAATCTCAACCGGAGGGTATGAAGGTGGTGTTGCGGTTAATATAGGTGGAGGGAGTAGTCTTTGCATGATGAATTCTAAAGAAGGTGAATATTGGTTTGATGTATGAGTAAATTAGATTGTGTAGATGAGATGAGGGTATCACTTGAATTTTCCACAAGTTTAAGTTCTTTCCAAAATTATTCAATTTAAAGTTACGTGGAAGGAGGATGTGATGTAGATGTGGTCATAATAGTTGATGTGGTGAGTACAGGAAAATGTGTGGAAAGAGGAACTGAAATTGATTATAAGTGTAACATCCCCATTTTAAGATACTAGAACAAGGGAATTTTTTTATTTTATTTTTATACAACATTCCCTGTTATGAATTATATAATTCAAACACATGTTCAAGTTTTAATAATTGTTCTCTATCTAATTAATGCAATTTGGATCACACAATTTCCTTTTAAAACTAATGTTCTTTGCTCACATATTTTCAATATGGAGTGCCAATCAATCATATAATAGATACCATATGCTATTGTAAATGACTCGAAGAACTACCGACCTCCCACTTTATGGCTCGGAGTTTCAGCGATCTCTCATTTCATGACTCGGTGACTTACCGATCCTTCATGTTAATTCATCCATAGTATAATGAATATACAGGGTTCTTTTACCATTTCCGGTTATTGAAGTGATCCATTTAAGAATCCTATTTGAATATCTGTTACTGATATTCATCTGACATCCTACATCTTAAACTAGGTGATTAGGACAACACAATCAGCACTTGCGATACTTTGGCAAAATATTTCACATGCTGTGCATGATCATATTCCTAGATGTGATACACACCAATGGAATATGTCCTTCACCTCACTTTGTCTATTATCTAGAATGGTCTTTCCTGGTCTCTACCAGTCCTTCCATTTAAGGTCAAACTCTAACCCCAACTAGCAATATGAATGAGTATAGGAAGTTACTCATGGTAACTAAAGATACGCAGACATACGGTGTCATTCCTAGATGACTCCGTGTGTCTAGTTACCTTTAGTCCTCCGGAGTCACTCCGTATATGTGATCACATTCCTATCCCTAGCCAAGAACTTATTATCCAGCTTATGTAAACTTGATGATTTAATTCGGGAGGGCATTGTAATATGTCAGCTATAACATTGTGTCGTCATGAAGGCCCCACCTTCACGAAGACACCATATTTTAGCTGGCGTATGTCAATGTCTATGGAATCCTCTCATCGAGGGTACACATCAGCTCAATTAGTGATTTGGTTATAATCTTAGTATTTAAGATCAACTTTCAAAGAACCATGTTGGTCCTTTATCCTTGTTCTTGTTACGGTTGTATGTAGCTAAGAGAGACTTAATCCATCTTCTACCTTAATAGGCATCTCCTCCTTCATACCGAAGGGTTGCATATTCACTTCTTGGTTCCTTTCTTAATCATTTGGACTAATCAGTCCATTATCGATAAACTTAATAAGTTTAACCTATTAAACTTAGCCAAGTTTTTCCACAATAAACAAATTCAGAATTCCATCTTATTAGACGTCATTTAAACGAGGTCTAATTCTAAATGAATTTATTCATTTATCCTCCTTAACCTTACTTAGTTAAGTGCATTAACAATAGATATGATTTCCCATATCTTTATCTTTGAATTTAAACATTCGAGGCTATTAACGGAGTCCGAATACAAGGTTTGACTGCCCCTAAGTTATTTGATATCCCTTAGCTTTCAAACTAATCCCGAATACCTTCCAATTAGGATTTCATGTTTATCTAAATCTTTTTAATGTCAATTCAAAATTCATCTTAACCCAAGTATGAACTAATTGCACATTTCAACGTAAAAGTTGCATTCAGGTAAAGAATAGATGTTATTTCTTTTTAAATTCATCCATTAACATTTGAATAATTCCAAGTCAAGGAATAATGTTATATTCTCAAACTTATTCAACCATATCAAACTGATATAGTTATTGAAAATATCACACTTTTACTTGTATTCATCCATCAAATTTACAATCTATACATTTCCAGTCAAAGCATTTGGACTTTTTTATATCAAACAACATTACAACTCATAAAGATAGAAGAATGTAACTTCTTCCTTTCTCATTTCCTCGTGGAGGAGTAATAGCTATCAATACAATCCATCTTCAGTTAATCAAAGAAGTATCAGAAAACAACCATGTCTTCATTTATACTCAAGTTCCATCTATAAAATTACTTGCACGGGTCAGTTCATTGAACTGAGCATATTAAGCACTTGTCATTAAAATGAGGTGCTTTTAATTAACTGTCTCAATAAAAGAACCCTGCTTTTATGAAACGTTAATATGAACATCATTCAATAATTAAGTACCGAAAAGGATGAACAACATAACAACTCAATCATCTAATTACCATCCCAATCAGACAAAGGATTACTGCCCTCTTTCCCAAATAATTATTACAAGGAGTAATTTCCATCAAACAGTTCCAGATTACAACATCTGTAAGAACTACAAACACAATTTTGCAAACTGTTGTTCTAGCATAAATGCTATAATTTCCATTCCTTACAATAGTTATAATTTCAAAAGATAGAGTATAACTGAAGATTCAACCGAACTACTTTCCTTTGCTTTCATACAACTCATCGGAATTCAAACAATCAAACGCAGAAGAGAAAAGTAAACAACAATTAATGCAGATGCTTAAACCAAAGCAGTACAAAATTTAATCCATAATAATTATAGATTTCCAGCTGTAAGAGAGAAGAAATGAACATTAATTCAAATTATCCATCCACACTCTCTTTCCTTTCCTCATAGCTGTACTGAGAATTTTAATCCAAACGTGATATCAATCAATGATAACAGTCCAAAGAGAAATGAACGAAAATCAATAATCGAATAAAAGGGAGAAAGATCATATCACCTCTTCTCACTGTCTATCCAAATACCCATTATTTAGAACAGACATATTCCAATAGTATAATTCATTCAGAATAGTATATTTCAGTATTCAAAATCTACTATTACCTTTCCAAAATGTTGACCAGAGTTCATTGCAACTGGTCCGTAAACATTAGTACCAAAAGAACCTATAAACGCAATCATTTCCTTTTAAACATTTCACTCTACAGACATTCACGTCTAGATATAGACAAGCAAGAATGCACATCTAGTTTTATCAGCTATCGTTTCATCAAAACCAACATTTCAGCTAGACCTGAACAACATGAATGTACAGCCAGCTACAAAATTATGAGCTTCCTCATAATAATAAAAAAAAAAAAGAATCATTTTCCAAACATTCAAAGTAAGAATTCCACTTCAGTTTAGCCTTGATGAAACAACAAGAAATCTAAAGGGTAGTTCGTATAGGTATACAATCACATATTTATGCAAATAATTCATCATCCAATCCAAAGAAGACTGAAATAGTGAACTCTAATCTATCTGGTAAATATCTAGATACTCAGTTCCAGAATCAAGAATTAATTCTTTTAAACAAAGTCTTTCATGGAATTCAACCAAACACGGATGCTTTTTAATCATTTTAAAAAGGAAGTGAGAGTAAAACGATGAAACAAGCCCACTGTTCCAAGTATTTATATTCTATGCGCTGTATACCCTCAAGAAAATAACTCACCCAATAGTTCCATCTATTATTCTCACGGTTCTTCAAAAACCGTTCACGTACAACATTCAGAAAAACAATCTCCTTATCAGTATTGTTTACATAAGACCGAATCCATAATACACAATAAAATCCACTTACCATTAGCTTCAGATTTCCAACAGCAAAAGAGAAAACTAGTTCATTAATAGTTTTAGTAAGAAAAACACTCATTTTCTTCAAAACGCACAAGAATACTCAAGTCGTATTCATCCATATAATGACTGTTCAACCAGACATACAAAAAAATCATCTCATCCTCCTATTTTCACAAGGATGCGTAGAACTCAGAATTGCTACATGCACAACTAAAGTATTCATAAGCACAAACTCATAAAATAAAGAATGAATCCCCAATACTATCGAAACGAATCCACTCAGCATGGGCAGTGTATTCCACTCAATAATTATGCAAAGAATGCTTAAGTCGCATACAGCAAAAGAAAATGACTCAACCCAAAATCATCTCAACAAAACAGCCAAATCAAATAACCAAAACCCCCATCATAAGAGCAGGGTTGTTTTAATGAGATGATTAAACAAAAGCAAGTAGTTTAAGGAGAAGGGCTTAACATGCTGTTAATTTTTCTTGTGGCTTTGAAAAGAAAACCGGCACCCTAGAGTTGTTTCTCTCCATGATGTCCTCGGTAAGGCTTTCCAACCAGTCACTAACTTCCACAGGCTCAAGAATAGCCTTTGTTTTTCCAAAGAACAGAGATAATAATAAAAACACAGCTGGTTCGACAGAACCATGGAGAAACAAAATGTAGAGCAACTAAAATCCAAATGCACACAACAACAAACAATTTTCCTTTTTCCTCTATCCTCTTTCCAAGGCGAGCTGGTCGCTAAGACCAAGGTAATTGAATGCATTGAATGCATTGCTTTTTCCTAATTTTTCACGCCACCGCCGACTCAGGGTTGGCGAGTTCCCAATTTCAAATTTTTGCATGAAATCATAGTTTAGCTTCATAGCTAGTTGGACGCCTCCAACTTTTCCATGTTCCCGCCAAACTTGGCGCTGCACATGTAAGGACTCCATTTACTGTCCCATTAAATTTCCTACCTTCCCCCCTTATCCTTTCCATCCACATGGGTCTATGCGTCCCCTTCCTTAGGTTAGGGTTAGTTTAGGATTTTAATAGTCCATATCTAGGTCATTCGCCTAGTTCCTAGGTTAATAGAATTCACATCTATTTTCATCCTTATAAAATTTAAAATCCATATAGGATAGTAGTTTAGGGTATAGGATAAAACTTAGGGGTAGGTTAGGGTTTAATCCCCTAATATTTAATTAACTAGTTTCCATATCAAGTCTTTCCACTGACAGTCATATTCAACATTAAGCAGGACATTTCGTCCTAAGTTCCACATACCTGTGCCACTTGCATCCAAGCCCTTATCGTCTTACGCTATCTAGCGTTACAACGGTGTGTGGTTTGAGAATCGAACCTTTTTCATTGGCATCTACGTACCAGATATTCATACCATAAATCAGGTGCTACAACATTTATATCAACCTTCAGTCTTGTTTAAAAGTAAATCGACAAAGCGATCATCAGAAGGCCACAACATACCTTGGATCAATGGAATTGATTCAAGGTGTGATGTCAATCAGCAAATAGAGTTCATCAAGCATACGAAGAGTCTGTTGTCTCATTAGCAATCACACAGCAATAATAACTTCTTTCTCAAGTATCAAGTTACAGCAAACAAGGGTCCAGATCAGCAACACATTCCTCTAAGATCAAAAATGTGTCTTAACATATTTATCTTCATTTTGCGATTAAACCTCATGAAAGGTAATTACCATGATAACTTACAAAAATCAAGGCGTTACATTCCTCCCTTCTTAAAGAATCATCCCGATGATCAAATTAACCAATTCAAGGAGTTTCTAGGACAAAATTTAGTTATTGTCCTTCCATTCATAAGTTCATACCAAAAACAAATTCACTCTTTAAAATAGTGTTTTAAGATAACTGTAAAATAGACCAATAATTGTCTAAATTTGGTAGAATTATCAGTTTTTTGAATTTCAATTTCGATCAAACAAGTATGGAAAAGCAGATCTCATTTCTTGAGATTTTCCCAAGTTACACTTTCTTCACTAAACTGGTCCCCCTTTGGACCTTACATTGATTCACTTCGCGATTTCTTAACACAATTGGTGAGTTCCCGGCACTCGAATGGGCTTAATCATGATTATTCCTGGGTCTTGGACCTGCAAGGAATTCAATTCAGCACATGTGATAAATCTGTTACGTATTTCTTAAGCAAAGAAATATGAAAAACATCATGCATTTGTGATAAAGTAGGAGGTAATGCTAGACGATAAGCTACAGGGTTGATTATTTCAACAATTTCAAAAGGTCCCACGTAACGTGGCGATAACTTGGCAGCCTTGCCAAAAGTTATTGAGCTCTTTTTCAGCTTAACCCGAAGAAAGACCTTCTCACCAAGTTTATAATTCCTATCAACCCGCTTTAAGTCTGCATAACTCTTTTGCCTATTGGCAGCCTCCTTTAGATGTTCCTGAATCATTTTGATTTGTTGTTCCATTTCCGTGAGGATTTCTGGCCCAATTACCTCTCTGTCCTCTACGTTGTCCTAGCTAACAGGGGTTCTACATTTTCTTCCATACAATGCTTCAAAGGGCACCATTTTTAAAGAGGCATGGTATGTATTATTGTAGGCAAATTCAACTAGCGGAAGGTATTCCTCCCATTTATACTGCTGGTCCATGCAATACATCCTTAACATGTCCTCTAAAACTTGATTGACTCTCTCGGTCTGTCCATCCGTCTCCGGATGATATGCAGAGCTGAAGTTTAATTTAGTTCCCAAGGCCGCATTAAGTGTTTGCCAAAACCTTGATGTCATCCTCGGATCTCTATCGATATGATCAATTCGGGTATTCCATGCAATCTGAAAATTTCATGTACAAATCTTCTTGCTAACACTGGTGCATCATCTTTCAAATTACCAGCAATGAAGTGTGCCACTTTGGTTAATTTGTCGACAACAACTAGGATGATATCATGCTTATTCCTTGACATAGGCAATCCTTGAACGAAATCCATCGTTATCACTTGCCATTTGTCTTGTGGAAGCGTTGTGGGGATCTGATAATCAGCGGGATGCATATGTTCCACCTTAACATGCTGACATTCCAAGCAGTGTGTTACAAATTCCACCACATCCTTTTTCATTCCCTTCCAGAAGTATTGTTTCTTAAGATCAGCAAGCATTTTCGTAATGCCAGGGTGTCTAGAAAAAGGTGAATTATGAAATTCAGTTAACAATTTCCTTCTTAAATCATTTGCCAAGGGTATATAGACCCTATTTTTGAACCTCAGAATTCCTTCGCTATCAAAGTGAAATCCTTTATACCTCACATCCTTTGGATCTGCAGCAAGTGTTGTTTTAACTTGTTGGAAATAAGGATCTGATTCCAAGGCATCTTTCACCTCATCCTTAAACTGAGTTCTTAACGTTATAAGAGCAGAGATGTGCTTCCTTCGACTCAGAGCATCTGCCACTCTATTTTCCTTGCCTTTGATGTAGCTTATATCAAAATCATACTGAGACAGAAATTCTAACCATCTTCGTTGTCTTGCATTCAAATTTGGCTGAGTAAAAATATACTTCAACCCCAGATGGTCAGTTTTTAACTCAAAAGGTTTGCCTAAAAGGTAATGCCTCCACATTTGAAGTGCATGTACAATGGCAGCAAGCTCTAGGTCATGTGGAGCATAATTTTGTTCATGTAACTTAAGCTTTCTACTTTCATAAGCTATGACATGGTCATTCTGTAACAGAATACCTCCAAGGCCTTCTCCCGATGCATCCGTTACAACCATAAAATTTCCATTTGGATCTGGTATAGTTAAAATAGGTGTTGTAGTTAACTATTCCTTTAAATTTTTAAAGGTAGATTCACATTTGTCAGTCCAGACAAATTTCTTATCCTTCTTTTGCAGTGAAGTGATTGGGGCAGCAATTTTTGAAAAATCCTTAACGAACTTTCTATAATATCCTGCCAAGCCCATGAAGCTTCTTACTTCATGCATGTTCTTAGGCGCAGGCCACTCGGTTATAGCTGTGATCTTTGAAGGGTCTACAACTATTCCATTCTTGCTTATAACGTGTCCCAAATAATGCACCTCTGCATCATAAAAGGAACATTTAGATAGTTTACCATACAACTTCCTCTTTCTTAAAACTTCCAGCACTACCCTTAAATGTTCTTGGTGCTCTTCGACATTTTTAGAGTATATAAGAATGTCGTCTAAGAATACAAGCACAAACTTGTCTAGGTATTCTTGAAAAATATTGTTCATCAGATTCATGAAGGCGGCAGGTGCATTTGTCAACCCAAAAGGTAACACCGTGAATTCATAATGCCCGTACCTTGTTCTAAAAGTTGTTTTATGAATATCTTCTTCCTTTATTCTCAGCTGATGATACCCAGATCGAAGATCTATTTTTGAATAGACTGATGCTCCACGCATCTGGTCAAACAGATCATCAATCCTAGGAAGTGGGTATCGATTCTTAATAGTTGCCTTGTTCAACATTCTATAATCAATGCACAGTCTCAATGTGCCATCCTTTTTCTTTACAAAAATTACCGGCGCTCCCCATGGTGAGACGCTCGGTCTTATCATCCCCTTAGTCAAAAGTTCCTGTAATTGAGCCTTTAGCTCTACCAACTCGAGGGTGGTCATTCTATAAGGTGCCTTAGATATGGGTTCAGTTCCTGGCTTGATTTCTATTGCAAAGTCAAACTCTCATTTGGGTGGAAGACCTGGTAATTCCTCTAGAAATACATCACTGAAATCCCTTAATAATGGATATCTTTCCATGAAATCATTATCCTCCTTAGCATTTTCTATCATTTTTACTGCATACAAGGTGCAGCCTCTATTTTTAGCCCTTTTTAGTTGCATAGTTGTTAGTTTCCTAACTGCAACTTCATGCTTTACACCTTGAATGACTCTTTGCTTTTACGAGGTCGTCAAAACAACAAATTTGTTTTTTCATAATAGATCGACCTTTGCCTTATGTTCTTCCAACTAGTTAACTCAATAATGATATCATATGATCCTAAAGGAGTGACATACGAGGTCAACTTCGGTGGAGAAGCTGGGCAAGTCAAGAATTGCCCAAAAAGGCACATTTATTTGTATGGACAACATTATTCCCATAATGCCTTTGTCCATGTCTTATCCATCTGTTCAGCCTTTCTTTTTAATTTCATTGCAAGTTTAGTAGAAATAAAGCATTCAGTGGCTCCAGTATCAAAAAGTATGACTACAGGTGTACCGAATAACTTACGGAACTTCTATAGGCGTAACTTGCTTTTCGACTTGTTTGTTAGCCACATGACGTGTATCTATGTTGTTGATCATGATCATCCTTTTTCAGAGGATAGTGACTCACGTAATGGTCCTTTCCACAGTTGAAGCATCCTCCAGTGGCCCTTTCCTAGGCTCAAATTTGTTACCAACTTTGAAGTTATCATTCTGGCTCCCATAGGACTTTTGTCCATTGCCACTAACTTTTGTGAAGTATTTCCACACACTATTTACGAGGTTTGTTCATTACTGATTTCTTGTTGTTATCTACAACAATTTTTTTTTCACACCAAACCTTTTCCAAGGCCCCCTTTTGGGTGTGAGAGATGAAGAAGAATTGGGAATCTTCTTCCTTATCTCTTCCTATGAGCAGAAATTGCTCTCGGTTTTATTCTATCTTATTGCCTTTTCGACAACTCCTTCCATGGTGGTTGGACCGTGGACATCCACTTCACCACCAATGATGGGATTTAGTCCCATTATGAACTTTCGTATTCTGAACTTCTCGTCAGCAGTGCTTTGCGGCACATACTTAAGGAGTTTAGTAAACCCTTCCCAGTATTCTGTCACCGTCAGCCTTCCTTGCGACCAGTTCTGAAATTCAGTCATTTTCCTATCAAAATAGAGTTGAGGCAGCCACCATTTCCTAAAGTAACCCTTAAATTGATCCCAAGTTATGTCTGATTCAACAATATTCAACTCAACCTTACGGTTGTCCCACCATGATGATGCTTCATGAGAAAGTTGATATGCTCCCCATATCGCTTTGGTCTCCTCGGAGAAGTTTCTTATTGCAAAGTACTTCTCCATTTCACTGAGCCAATTCTCAGCTCCATCCCCAAGGGTTGTTCCATCAAACTTTGGAGGACTTATTCTCTTTATGTCATTTGTAAGTTCAACTACTAATCTTGCCCTTTTATTTTCAGGATGATTAGGAGCATTCACATTACTATTATCAACACCCGGATTCCCTCCATTGGTGTTGTCCACAAGAGGTGGTTGATCATTTATATCAGCTTCTTCTTCCTCCTCTTCATTTCCCATTGACTGCTATTCCAAAATAGTCAAACGATCTCTCGTGTCTAGTAGGGTAGTAAGGATTTCATCCAACTTTTGAGCAGTAGTTGCTTCTCCACCCGATAACGGGTTGTTCGCAGCATTTCCTCTTGTTCTGACCATTTTCTGTTTAATAAGAAAATGTAAACCTTATTAAATTGTGGACTCATTAGGTCCAAGAGCTGCAACCTTCAACTCTGATACCAAGATGTAACATCCCCATTTTAAGATACTAGAACAAGGAAAAAAAAAAAAAATATACAACGTTCCCTGTTATGAATTATATAATTCAAACACACGTTCAAGTTTTAATAATTGTTCTCTGTCCAATTAATGCAGTTTGGATCACACAATTTCCTTTTAAAACTAATGTTCTCTGTTCACATATTTGTAATATGGAACACACATTCAGTGCCATTCAATCATATAACAGATACCATATGCTGCTGTAAATGACTCGAAGAACTACCGACCTCCCACTTTATGGCTCGGAGTTTCAGCGATCTCTCATTTCATGACTCGGTGACTTACCGATCCTTCATGTTAATTCATGCATAGTATAATGAATATACAGAGGTTCTTTTACCATTTCAGTTATCGAAGTGATCCATTTAAGAAGCCTATCTGAATATATATTACTGATATTCATCGACATCTTGCATCTTAAACTAGGTGATTAGGACAATCAATCAAGCACTTGCGATACTTTGGCCAAAGATTTTCACATGCTTTGCATGATCATATTCCTAGATGTGATACACACCAATGGAATACATCCTTCACCTCACTTTTACATTATCTAGAATGGTCTTTCTGGTCTCCACCAGTCCTTCCATTTAAGGTCAAACTCTAACCCCAACTAGCAATATGAACGAGTATAGGAAGTTACTCATGGTAACTAAAGATACGCAGACATACGGTGTCATTCCTAGATGACTCCGTGTGTCTAGTTACCTTTAGTCCTCGGAGTCACTCCGTATACGTGATCACATTCCTATCCCCAGCCAAGAACTTATTATCCAGCTTATGTAAACTTGATGATTTAATTCGGGAGGGCATTGTAATATGTCAGCTATAACATTGTGTCATCATGAAGGCCCCACCTTCACGAAGACACCATATTGTAGCTGGCGTATGTCAATGTCCTACGGAATCCTCTCATCGAGGGTACACATCCAGCTCAATTGTGATTTGGTTATAATCTTAGTATTTAAGATCAACTTTCAGCAGCCATGTTGATCCTTTATCCTTGTTCTTGTTACAGTTGTATGTAGCTAAGAGAGACTTAATCCATCTTCTAGCTTAATACGCATCTCCTCCTTCATACCGAAGGGTTGCATATTCACTTCTTGGTTCCTTTCTTAATCTTTGGACTAATCAGTCCATTATCGATAAACTTAATAAGTTTAACCTATTAAACTTAACCAAGTTTTTCCACAACTGTAAACAAATTCAGAATTCCATCTTATTAGACGTCATTTAAACGAGGTCTAATTCTAAATGAATTTATTCATTTATCCTCCTTAACCTTACTTAGTTAAGGTCTATTAACAATAGATATGATTTCCCATATCTTTATTTTCTGAATTTAAACATTCGAGGCTATTAACGGAGTCGAATACAAGGTTCGGCTACCCCTAAGTTATTTGATATCCCTTAGCTTTCAAACTAATCCCGAATACCTTCCAATTAGGATTTCGTGTTTATCTAAATCTTTTTAATGTCAATTCAAAATTCATCTTAACCCAAGTATGAACTAATTGCACATTTCAACGTAAAAGTTGCATTCAGGTAAAGAATAGATGTTATTTCTTTTAAATTCATCCATTAACATTTGAATAATTCCAAGTCAAGGAATAATGTTATATTCTCAAACTTATTCAACCATATCAAACTGATACAGTTATTGAAAATATCACACTTTTACTTGTATTCATCCATCAAATTTACAATCTATACATTTTCCAGTCCAAACGACTGGACTTTGTTTATATCAAACAACATTACAACTCATAAAGATAGAAGAATGTAACTTCTTCCTTTCTCATTTCCTCGTGGAGGAGTAATAGCTATCAATACAATCCATCTTCAGTTAATCAAAGAAGTATCGAGAAAACAACCATGTCTTCATTTATACTCAAGTTCCATCTGCAAAATTACTTGCACGGGTCAGTTCATTGAACTGAGCATATTAAGCACTTGTCATTAAAATGAGGTGCTTTTAATTAACTGTCTCAATAAAAGAACCCTGCTTTTATGAAACGTTAATATGAACATCATTCAAGAATTAAGTACCGAAAAGGATGAACAACATAACAACTCAATCATCTAATTACCATCCCAATCAGACAAAGGATTACTGCCCTCTTTCCCAAATAATTATTACAAGGAGTAATTTCCATCAAACAGTTCCAGATTACAACATCTGTAAGAACTACAAACACAATTTTGCAAACTGTTGTTCTAGCATAAATGCTATAATTTCCATTCCTTACAATAGTTATAATTTCAAAAGATAGAGTATAACTGAAGATTCAACCGAACTACTTTCCTTTTCTTTCATACAACTCATCGGAATTCAAACAATCAAACGCAGAAGAGAAAAGTAAACAACAATTAATGCAGATGCTTAAACCAAAGCAGTACAAAATTTAATCCATAATAATTATAGATTTCCAGCTGTAAGAGAGAAGAAATGAACATTAATTCAAATTATCCATCCACACTCTCTTTCCTTTCCTCATGCATTTATCTTGAGAATTTTAATCCAAACGTGATATCAATCAATGATAACAGTCCAAAGAGAAATGAACGAAAATCAATAATCGAATAAAAGGGAGAAAGATCATATCACCTCTTCTCACTGTCTATCCAAATACCCATTATTTAGAATAGACATATTCCAGTAGTATAATTCATTCAAAATAGTATATTTCAGTATTCAAAATCTACTATTACCTTTCCAAAATGTTGACCGAGTTCATTCAGAATCGGTTAAAGTAAACATTAGTACCAAAAGAACCTATAAACGTGCAATCATTTCCTTTTAAACATTTCACTCTCTGAGACATTCACATCTAGATATAGACAAGAAAGAATGCACATCTAATTTTATCAACTATCATTTCATCAAAACTAGCATTTCAGCTAGACCTGAACAACATGAATGTACATCCAGCTACAAAATTATGAGCTTCCTCATAATAATAAAAAAAAGAATCATTTTCCAAACATTCAAAGTAAGAATTCCACTTCAGTTTAGCCTTGATGAAACAATAAGAAATCTAAAGGGCAGTTCGTATAGGTATACAATCACATATTTATGCAAATAATTCATCATCCAATCAAAGAAGACTTGAAATAGTGAACTCTAATCTATCTGGTAAATATCCAGATACTCAGTTCCAGAATCAAGAATTAATTCTTTTAAACAAAGTCTTTCATGGAATTCAACCAAACATGGATGCTTTTAATCATTTTAAAAAGGAAGTGAGAGTAAAACGATGAAACAAGCCCACTGTTCCAAGTATTTATATTCTATGCATTGTATACCCTCAAGAAAATAACTCACCCAATAGTTCCATCTATTATTCTCACGGTTCTTCAAAAACCGTTCACGTCTGACATTCGAGAAAAACAATCTCCTTATCAGTATTGTTTACATAAGACCGAATCCATAATACACAATAAAATCCACTTACCATTAGCTTCAGATTTCCAACAGCAAAAGAGAAAACTAGTTCATTAATAGTTTTAGTAAGAAAAACACTCATTTTCTTCAAAACGCACAAGAATACTCAAGTCGTATTCATCCATATAATGACTGTTCAACCAGACATACAAAAAAAAATCATCTCATCCTCCTATTTTCACAAGGATGCGCAGAACTCAGAATTGCTACACGCATAGCTAAAGTATTCATAAGCACAAACTCATAAAATAAAGAACGAATCCCCAATACTATCGAAACGAATCCACTCAGCATGGGCAGTGTATTCCACTCAATAATTATGCAAAGAATGCTTAAGTCACATACAACAAAAGAAAACGACTCAACCCAAAATCATCTCAACAAAACAGCCAAATCAAATAACCAAAACCCCCATCATAAGAGCAGGGTTGTTTTAATGAGATGATTAAACAAAAGCAAGCGGTTTAAGGAGAAGGGCTTAACATGCCTGTTAATTTTTCTTGTGGCTCGAAGAAAACCGTGCCCACTGGAGTTGTTTCTCTCCACGATGTCCTCGGCCAGGCTTTCCAACTAGTCACTAACTTCCACGAGGCTCAAGAATAGCCTTTTTTTTCCAAAGAACAGAGAGATAATAATCAAAACACAGCATGGTTCGATGAGAACCAGGGAGAAACAAAATGCAGAGCAACTAAAATCCAAATGCACACAGCAACAAACAATTTTCCTTTTTCCTCTATCCTCTTTCCAAGGTGAGCTGGTCGCTAAGACCAAGGTAATTGAATGCATTGAATGCATTTCTTTTTCCTAATTTTTCACGCCACCACTGACTCAGGGTTGGCGAGTTCCCAATTTCAAATTTTTGCATGAAATCATAGTTTAGCTTCATAGCTAGTTGGACGCCTCCAACTTTTCCATGTTCCCGCCAAACTTGGCGCTGCACATGTAAGGACTCCATTTACTGTCCCATTAAATTTCCTACCTTCCCCCCTTATCCTTTCCATCCACATGGGTCTATGCGTCCCCTTCCTTAGGTTAGGGTTAGTTTAGGATTTTAATAGTCCATATCTAGGTCATTCGCCTAGTTCCTAGGTTAATAGAATTCACATCTATTTTCATCCTTATAAAATTTAAAATCCATATAGGATAGTAGTTTAGGGTATAGGATAAAACTTAGGGGTAGGTTAGGGTTTAATCCCCTAATATTTAATTAACTAGTTTCCATATCAAGTCTTTCTGCCTGACAGTCATATTCAACATTAAGCAGGACATTTCGTCCTAAGTTCCACATACCTGTGCCACTTGCATCCAGGCCCTTATCGTCTTACGTTGTCTAGCGTTACAACGGTGTGTGGTTCGAGAATCGAACCTTTTTCATTGGCATCTACGTACAGATATTCATACCATAAATCAGGTGCTGCAACATTTATATCAACCTTCATCTGGTTTAAAAGTAAATCGACAAAGTGATCATAAGAAGGCCACAACATACCTTGGATCAATGGAATTGATTCAAGGTGTGTTGTCAATCAGCGAATAGAGTTCATCAAGCATACGACAAGTCTGTTGTCTCATTAGCAATCACACAAGCAATAATAAATTTTGTCTCAAGTATCAAGTTACAGCAAACAAGGGTCCAGATCAGCAACACATTCCTCTAAGATCAAAAAAAACATATTTATCTTATTTCTGCATATTTATCTTCATTTCAAGGCGTTACAATAAAGATGGTATAATTGGTAAAGTTGAAAATGTCGATAAAATTGAATGATTAGTGGAATTGATTAATGGTATGAAGAGTGTTTATGGTATGATCATTGGGTGCTTAGGATGTAGAAGAGGTTGGGGCTTGAGTTGTTGGTGTGTGATTGGAAAATGGTTGTTTAAATATGTCAAGTGGTTGGTTAGGGGATGCATTAGGATTTTCCACTTGAAGATTTCCTTGATCAATGAATCTTTGGACTAAGTCTTTAAAGGTTCGACACCTCTCTATACCATGTCCTCAGACTTGGTGGTATTTACAGTAATGATCCTCATGATACCACATGGGTTTTGGTATAGACTCATCAATTGGTCGGACAACTTGTCAAATATTAAACTATAGGATTATCCAAGGAGAGTATAGTTGGGCATTGTTCTAGGGGCTAATTGTTGAGTAAATTTGATAGATGTAGGTGCGAAGAAGACATGATGACCACGACATTGGCCGTAATATTATATTTATCATTATGTGCGACGAGTTTGGTTAACTTGGTTTTGGGTTTGTTTGACTTAATTTTTAGTTGGCCTTGTTCAAGGGCACAAGTTTTGAGTTTACAAGCCATGGTGAAGGCTTCTTCAAATGTTTGGAATGATTGTATTTGTAATGTAGAATAAATATGCTTCGCACAAGAATGTGAGAAGAGTTCGATGAGTTCATTTTTTGGAAGATAAAATGATAGTTGGTTTATTATGCCACACCATCATGCGACAAATTATGTAATAGACTCATCATCAAACTGTCTAATGGCATATAAGTTAGTGATGGTGATTTTTTACACAAAATTAATCGAAAAGTTCTCTAGGAAAAATTACATGATCGGGGTGAAGGAGAATAAGGAATGTTGGGGAATTCCATTGTACCAATCCAATGTTAGACTGACCAAGGACATAGGGAAGGTGTGAAGAATAAGATCCTGATCATGTGCAATAAGGTAACATGCATGCCTAAATGCATGGAGATGATGTTGGGGATCTTCCTTGCTATTAAAATTGGTAAACTTGGGAAGATCCTAATGAGGGGGTAAGGTTTGATTGGAACCAATGGATGAATAGGTTCAAGTACAAATTTCATCATAAGATAATGTAACCTTTGGAACCAATGAATGAATAGGTTCAGTACAAATTTCATCATAAGATAATGTAACCTTGTGTTCCAAAGTAGTGGCCTCCAGACTAGCCAACCTATTCATTAAGACATACATGGGATCGTTTGATCGATGATCATTGGGATTGTGATTGTGTGGCATGGAAAGTATCTTGATAAGGTGGTTGATAAGTTTGTGGATGTGTGGGTGTTTGAGGAATCATTTGATAAGGATGTATGTAAGTCATGGGTTGAGATTGAGGAGGTGGTTGCAATGTTTTATGTTGCGATATGGGGATGTGATATGATTGTTGGGATTGTGTTGGTTGTTGTGGTAAATGATGAGTGGGAATGTAGGTGTGGAATTGTTGATGGATTGGATTAGACATTGTATAATGCAAATCACTTATAAGGGGAGGTTGGGAAGAAATGACATGTATGTGTGATGTGAGAGGAAAAGAAGGGTTATGTTGTTTGGACATGGGATGTAATATTTGGGCAGATTGGGTAGGGACACTAGTGATGATAGTGGCCAAAGAGGTAATAGGAATGGATGTGGTGATAGTTGTGTTGATTGGAGGGAGATTGAGAGGAAATTTTGTTAATACCTAAGTGGTTTGATGAGGTGGTGGATTGGTATAAGATGAATCATGATCATGTTGGTTTATAGAAATCTCATTCACAATTCGAGGAAAAAGCACTATAAGATATGAAGAGGAAAGTTGGGTGGTTTCAGGATTTGATTGATAAGAATAAATTTGTTGAAGTGCTTGACCATCAACAAGAAGCTGGTTTGACTGCCTACGAAGGTAATCTTGAAGATCTATTGGATTGGCATCAAGAAGCTCTTAGAATTCCAAACTACCATGAGGGATAATATGAGGTCCAAAAGGTTTAGATGTAGGAGATGGAGGGGTGGTTAGTCGAGATGGGATAGGTTGATGATATAAGAAAGGATTAGTCTCACCTAAGGTAGTAGTTTGAACAAAATATCCTTGATGAAAAACATTGATGAAAGGTTGGGTGCACATGGACGAAGTGACCAAGGGAACAGATGACACATTGGTGTTGGCATGGTGTCCTAATAGGTGTTGTCATTGATGAAAAACTACATTAATGAAAAATTGAATGTTGTAGGATGATGTCATGATGTTGTTTGTAGAGCTAACATGATGGTTCACATGTGTAGTAGCTACTACAAAGTGGGATTTAATGAGGGTGTTTGCTCTAGTAAGCCTATATAAGTTCCTAGAAGGTATATCTTGGTAGTGTGAGAATCCTGGATGCTTGGTAAGTATGTTGGCATGTTTTCTAGAATGATTTTAGGGTGCTTGAGCACTCACAATAGTGGTATAGTGTAGGTACATGTGGTTCACCATGTTATAGGTGCTCATTGGGAGTAGATATGCTTGTTTAGAGGTGTGAAAAAGTGGATTGGAGCCATTTGAGCACATGGAATAATGCAAACAAGTATATCATGGCATATGAGGTATCTTTTGGTCATTTTTAGAGGTTATATGTTTAGTTATTGCATTATTTAAGTTGACCCTAGTTGCGAGATAAAGACATAGCTAAGTCTTAGTGAATGAAGAGATTGAGAAATTTAATTTATAATATGATTATTGGATTTGTTATAGGGATGAGTGATGATTCTCTTAGAATCCCACATTGTGTATTTTTCCAATTATGACCAATTTTGTGAGACAGAGTTAAGAATAGGTGAAAATTAACCTTGAATTTGAACTTTGGTGCTTGTTGTGAATAGTGTGACTTTCATGGGACCTTGTGGATTTCATGGATGCTTCTAAGGTGATTTTATAATGTTTCACAAAAATAATGATTTCAACTAATTGTCACATTTTTATGAACGAATGTTGAGAAGCAAAAGAGGTCTAAAACCCTAGTTAAACCCTAGCTAGGAGCAGCGATTGTGAGAAAGTGAAGTGTTGTGACCCATTTTGATTGATTAATAAAAAGTGATGATTGGATGTTGTATAGGACTCCTCAGGATTTCTAGAAATGTATGGTTGAGGTCATGATGATATGTGGGCCCCACCTAAAAATAATAGTTTCTGAAGAAATAGAAGGTGTGAGGACAAGGTTTTTCAAAGGAGTAGCATACAAAATTGATGGTGCATGGTTATCAAGAGTTTTTATTTATTTCCATGGATGTTTCAAGACATGTATATGCATTTTCTTGATGTTTTGAGGTCCAAACAGTTGATTGGTCAAATGGTAGTTTTGGGGTCTCAAATAGCAGGGTCAATAAAATGGTCATAACTTGAGCTATAAGTGGAATTTTGAGATGATTCAAGTTGTGTTGGAAATTATATTCAGATATATTTCCATTTATATATGTATTTAATTATGATGAGGTCAATTTACATGGTTTTAAGTTAATTATTTGAGAAATAATATTTTTGGTAGTTCAAGACAATATCTGTTTTGGTGAAAGTTTGATGTTGTTTGAAGCATGAAATGGATTGGTTGATGTTTCCTATCACCTATAATGTGAAGAGAGATTAATTTTTCATCCAATTAATCAATGTATATGTATTTAATTTATGTATAAATTATTTTATGATCTAACCTTTGGAAACATATTTTTGGTAGGTTGTTTTGGTGAAGGCAAATGTTGTTATGGTTTGAAGTGAAGGATGTTTCATGACTTATAAATTTATTAGAAGTGTTATACAGGTTCTTACATTTATTTTGAGTGGAAATATGTCATGTTATGATGAAGTGTAATTTATTTGGTGGCATTATGAAGTTTCTAGGGTGATGAAGGGTGCAAGAAATAACTATTTTGAGAATTATAAAGGGAACTAGGCCTAGTAAATGAAATAATTTGATTGGTTGATATTAATTGCGACCATGTATGAATTTTTTTATGATATTTTATTCATATGTAAAGTCTTTTCTATCATCACATTAGTTGTGTTACAGGTTGAGGAATATAAAAAATCATGTGTGCAAGATTTTGAAGCATTGAGAAGTGAAGAAAGATCTAGATTGTGCAAGTTGAAGACTTGGGGTTTGAGCAATAATTTGGAAGAGTTTGGAGCTGAATATTTGGATAACTATCAAATTTGGTATCACAATATTTTTAGTGGTCATAAATCAAAAAAATCTTGTGTGATGAGTCATATTCATGTAAGTCTCTTGTTGTGAGTAATATCAACAAGTGTTTAGGGGTTAGTGCTCCTTATGGGGTTGGTGCCTCACTAAAGAAATATCTTGTGATGTGTAATATTCACTTGATTCTTTGTTGTGTGTAATATCAAAAAAATTTCCAGTGGTTTTTCTTCCCCTTGAGGGTTTCCCACTTATATCTTGTGTTTTGTGTTGTTTCTCTTTCTCATGGTTTATAGCATGTATGGAATTTGATTATGTGCACACATTAATGGATGGTTAAGTGATTATGTGTTTTGAATAAGTAATCTAAAATATGATTTGAATTTTTATAAGGACTGATTCACCCCCTCTCATTCCATTGTGCTTCCAACAATTGGTATCAGATTTGGTCCTTTTGGAGAATTTTGACAACTTGAAATGAGATCTTGAAGTACAAAATGGAAAGTAATAGAGTTACGAGTAAAGGAAACAATGTTTCATGAAAAAAACTATGATTTTTCAAGTGTAAGGATGAGGATCTACATTATTTTAGAAATATTTTATGTTTTTAATATTATGGTATCTGGTTATACTCCTCCTGTCACTCCTATTACCAAAAGATAAGGATGCATATGAATAAAATTCTCGAGGCCTTTAATGCTATCATTTAGAGTCTTGGATAATATGAGTTAGGAAAGGTAATGTACTGAAAATCAGAAAATGAAGCATGGGATAAATTTCAAGTCCTATATGAAGGTGAATCAAAGGTAATAATTTCTAAACTTCAAACCTTTAGAAATCAGTTTGAATCTCTTAAGATGAATGATGAAGAGTCCATTGCTGCATATCTACTTAGGGTTGAAAAAATTATCAATAACATGAAAGGATTAGGAGAATAAGTAAAATAAGAAGTGGTTGTTCAAAAGGTTCTAAGGTCTCTAACTCCAAAATTTTATTTTAAAGTATCTTCCATAGAAGAAGCAAAATATTTGACTATCATAAATATGGATGATTTTCATGGTACTTTGAATTCTTATGAGATGAGAGTAGGTGATCCCAAACTAACCAAGAAATAGGCTGCATTAAAATATGAAATGAAGACTAAAAAAAATAAAGTGAAGGATGATGAAGCTACTCTTGAGATTGAAGATGAAGAGCTCTTTGTTATGATGGCTAGAAGATTGAAACTTGGATCTAGTAGGTAAAAAGGTAAGCTTCCTTAAAAATGTTTCAAATGTGGTAAAATAGGAAATTTTGTTGTTGATTATCCTCATAGGAATAATAAGGAAGATCATGATGAATATGAGCATGATAATGATCATGATAATAAGAAAAAAATATATGATAAGAGAAAGAAAGTATTTAAAAAGTTTTATTACAAAAAGGATAAAAAGAGTTTTTATAAAAATGCAAATGATGTACTATCTGATGCTAGAAATGGAGTTTCAGATTTTGAATCTAAATCAGATTGTGAGAACATTGGAAATTATGCTTTATTCATGACTAAAGTAGCCATGACATCTTCTAATTATGAATCTTCTTTGTTAGGAGATTTTATTTTAGGTTATTGCAGCTATTCTACTAAAGATGATGAGGAAGATAAAGTTGATGTTAAAGGAATTCAAGAGAATTTAAAACATGTTGAGAAAGAAAATCAAAAGTTGAGTTTGCATATCAATGAATATGGGAATAAATGTCATGAGCTAGAATAATAGTTGTTTGAATCTTCTAAGAAAAGTGAGTCAATCAACTTGTTAGAATAAAAGGTAAAGTATCGTATTGAAAATTTAAAATATAAAAATATTTTGTGTTCAAAATTTTAGGAGGATATAGATTTGCTAAGAGATGGGCTACTAGAGTCTAGCAATAAGACTATGTCCTTTCAAATTTTGAGAAAAGTGCAAAATACCTAGATGACCTACTTGGAAAAAAATAGCAATAGATGATAGAATTGGCTTAGGATTCAATGAGGAATATAAAGTCATGGAAGTGAAGCAAGAAGACATTTTTTCAAGAAAAGAATTAGATGAACCTATCACCAAGGAAGAGAATAAGGTGACACTCATGAAGGAAAATGTGAAACCAAGGCCTATTAGGCATCCTAATGCCTCAAGGTATGAGAGAAATTTCAATGGTTATTGTTATAATTGTAAAGAATTTGGTCATAGGGCTAAATAGTGTCAAATATCTTCAAGAAGTAAAAATACTTGAAACGATAATAGAATTTAATATACAAAGTATGTTGTATGTTACAGAGTGCAATAAGATAGATCATATTGCTATACTTTCCTTGAATAATTCACCTAGATATGTTAATGGTTTCAAGAGGAAGAATTCAATAGTATGTTACAGTTGTAACAAGGTTGGTCATGTTGTAAGAAATTGTTATCAATCCTTTTTAGGTCATGAAAAGAATTCTCAAGGTCTTAAAGAGAAAAGAAGTGGGTTTCAGTGGCCTAGAGTGCAAGGTAATGGTCCTAAAAGGAATTGGGGACCTAGGAAAGACCTTGGTGTCTCATCAAGAGTTGTAAATGATGCAATAAAAGGAAAATCATAGTGGTTTGATCAGAGAAGGTAGGATTAAGGACTTTTAGAGGTTCCCAAAAAGGATTGGGACCTCTTCAAGACCTTCTTTTAGGTCTCCATGGAATAAGTATACCTTCATTATGCTTCTTGAAGGTATATCAATGCAAATGAAGCATATAGGTGAGGGGAGTAGTCTATGTCATTTTTGCAAGGTCAAGGTATGTTTGTGTTTTCTCCTCACATTCTTGTTTTGGTTCATAATGGTGATTCTTGTGTAATAGCCTTGTCATTTTTTCTTGCATCTATGTGTTGTTATTGAAGTAGTCTATGTGGTGTATGCATGATTTATCAAAGTTTGAAGCTCATATTTGGTGAATCTTGAATGGTTGTGTATCATCTTAACTTATCTCTGTAAGATTCTTAAGGGTTTCGGTGGTCTTATCTAACATACTCATGTTATTTTTGTCTAAATTTGAACTTAGTCTTACCTTTGGGTATGTGATGATCTCCACAATCTTGTCGAGTCATAAGATGTTTATATGGAGTAGTCAAGAAGTATAAATGGTTCTGACAGAAGTTTCATATTGTCATTCATGTGTGTGAAGTCACAAGTTTTTGGCATTCCTTTAAAAAAGTTGTCAAACATTCATAATAGCTATGTTGTCGATCCTTAGAGGTCTGCGTTTAGGTCTAGGGCTGTGAAGGTCTTTTGTGCTACTCTAATGATTTTCTTAGGATTCTAAATCAAGCTATCAAGTTGGAGTATCATAATGAAGATGGTGTAAGTGATCAAGTGCAAAATTGGTCAAGTACTTGTGGAGAGAAGGGATCTACGGTGCTCAAAATTAGGTTTCTTCAATTATTTTGGAGTGCTACAGTCCATCCTAGTGGTATGCAGGGAAACTCACTTTTGGAGATAAAAATGAAGGAGTTAGAACATGAAATTTTGGGAAAATAATCTAGGTTCATAGGAGGTAAAATTTTTGATCTCCAGGTATGCACAATGTTTCAATTATCTATGATAGTTTAAGAGATTTTTTCTTGTTGCACTGAGAGAGGAGGACTAGGTTAGTATAACCATAATAGTTGGATTTATTAAGGATTTTCAAGGAATTAAACATGTGGTTCTTTTCTAAATGAGTTCTCAATATGGTGTATGAACTATTCTTCCTGGTTAGGTATGATAGTCATGAAGATTTGATTCTATAACACCATGTTGCATGCTAAAATTACTTGATATTGTACAGAGGCAGAGATGTTGGTTCTTGGGGTAAGTTTGATGATGGTTCTTCATTTGTATTTTCTAGCTCTATGATTCCCTTGAAGTGTCTTAAGATATTTGGAAGTGCATTCACTATTGATCTTTGTTGATAAGTTCTTGTTAAGGTGTCTTAGTACTCCATGAATAAAACTGATTACCTAAAGGTTTGATGGGCCATCTTGATCACAAAGGACAATGTATAAAGGTATTTTATCCTAATCATGTATCAAGACCACTATGTGATGATGTTTGACTTGAACATGTGATTGATGGAAAGAAGGTTCTTATAACGAGACTTGGCTAATGATGTTGTTTCTCAAAATGGAAAGTTTAAGTGCTACGGTGCTACAATATCTCAACAAGGGTCTTCTATAGGTATACATACATGATTCAAGGGTGTGTCATGATTTTAATGTGCATTGAATAAATTTGTTCATTCATCAAAATAATAATGTGCAAGGGTAGTTAATGGATGTCCTAGTTGCATTTAGCTAAAAATAATACTCTATAGGCTTGAAGATGGTAGTCTTGTATGGTGTCATGGTAAATCATATAAAAAAATGCTCTCTCAATCCTTATTTTAGTTCTTCGTGGTGTATATCTATGGATAAGGGTGTTTATGAGATAAAATTATTAGGTTTTAGACCTAATAGATGGTTCTTATCTTTCATGAGATGGCTGAGACAACGCTATAGAGGTATAACTGTAAGGAGTTGTATTTTTTCCATTAATATCAAAGGGATCATGTGTTGACTCTATATGATTCATGGTGTAAGTGTTTAGAATCCTCAAGTCACCTTATAACTGTCCAAATTAAGTTTTTAGTACTAATATGATGAATATTGTACTCAAGTTGTCGTGAAAATGTTGTTGTAGCAAGAAATTTGTTGCTCTTTGTGTATGTATGTTGATCACAATACGGCGAGTACACTGGTTTTCCTTCCATAGATGATGACTTGCCATTCTCAAGACAAATCCTAGGTGAAATTGAGGTTTGTTCTTTCATTCATGCTTAAGTTGATGTGTTATAGCCTATATCATTCAAAATGACTATAGAAGAATGAAATGGTGCTTTAGGACCTTGACAAAGTTGTAAATGTGAATTCAAGGCCTGATAACAAGACTAGTTACTCAATTTTGTGCTCAGAAGCTAGAAGTAGAGGTCTTAAGGCCAGGGGAGCAATATTTTCATGGATCTAAGCATGTTTGACATGTAGATGCATGTTGAAAATGGTCTAAATTGCACTAAGAAGTATGTTATGGTCTCACAAAGTATTGTTCTTAGTATGAAGTGAATGTATATGCCTTGATATGCATGTTTTTAGCCTAGAAATGGTGGATCCTAGTCTAGAATGATTGAGTAATGATGTAGCATGATCCTTTATGACATTGTTGGCATGGTTTAGAGATTGAATGGCTCAGATATCTATTGCTACAGCAGTACCCTTAAGAAGGCTAAAATTGGGTTGAAGGAGAAATCGATGTTTTACATGCCTAAAGGAGGAAAATTACATTTTTCCCATTGCAAGGAGAGATATTGTTTATTTCATGCTTGAATAATGGTTTTCAGATTTTGGAGATACTTTTCCATGGGGAGCATGGTGCTAGCATGCCCGAGAAGAGGCTAAGAATCAATTTTTGTGTAAAATCAAGAGATGGAGATTGTTTTGAAACCTTTGGTTGATGTTTCTAACCAAAGCATAGAGGTATGAAGATGAAGAAGGTAAGTTATAGGTATGATTTTTTCATTAATGTAAAAAGGAGGAGAAGTTCAAAGTTTTTGCATTAATGACAAAGGGGGAAAATGTTGGCATGCTATCCAAACAACTGTTGCCATTAATGAAAAACCACATTAATGAAAAAGTGAATGTTGTAGGATGATGTCATGATGTTGTTTGTAGAGCTGAGATGATGGTTCAAATGTGTATCAAATACTACAATGATTCATTGAGGTGTGTTTTCTCTAGCAAGCCTATACAGGTGCCTAAGAGGTATATTTTGGTAGTGTGAGCTTCCTCAATTCTTGGTAATCATGTTGGCATGTTTTCTAGCATGATTTTAGGGTTCTTGAGCACTCAAAATAGTGGTATAGTGCAAGTATAGGTGGTTCACCATGTTACACGTGCTCATTAAGAGTAGGTATGTTTGCTTGGAGGTGTGATAGAGTGGATTGGAGTCATTTGAGCTCATGGAATCATGAAAATAGGTATATCATGGTATATGAGATATGTTTGGGTCATTTTTAGAGGTTTTATGTTCAATTATTGCATTATTTTAGTTGACCCTAGTTGTTAGTATGAAGATCAAACGTGTCGGTATAAATAAGTCTTAGTGATGGAGATATTGAGAAATGGAATTAAAAATATGATGATTGGAGATTTAAGAAGGATGATTTATGATGATCTCAGAAAAATTTCAGTTTCCCATGTTGTGCATTTTTCCAGTTATGAGTGATTTTTTTGAGGCAGGTTCAAGAACAAGTGAAAATACAGCTTGAATTTGAACTTCTAGTGCTCGTAGTGAATTGTGTTCTTTGCATGGGACCTCCTAGATTTAAAGGATTCTTATAATTTTAGTTTATAAGGTTTCAAAAAAATAATGAGATAATTTGATTGTCGCATGTTTATGAATGAATGTTAAGAAGGAAAAGAGGTATAAAACCGTAGTTACACCCTATCTAGGAGAAGTTGATAGAAAGTGCAGTGTTGTGACCCCATTTTGATTGATTCATAAAAAATGATTATTGGATGTTGTATAGGAATCCTCAATATTTCCATAAATGTATGGTTGAGGTCATAGTGATATGTGGGCCCCACCTAAAAATAGCAATTTCGTAAAAGAAGAGGGTTTTAGGAAAAGGTGGTCCAAAGGATTAGCATACAAAATTAATTTTGCATGATGATTGGGAGTTTTTTAATTTATTTCCATGGAGATTTAAGTATTTTTTCATGAAGTTTCATGATTTTTTGAGGTCTAAATAGGTTTATTGGTCAAAGGGCAATTTTGGGGTCTCAAATAGCGAGAGGTCAAGTAAAATGGTCATAACTTGAGCCACAAGTGAAATTTTCATATGATTCAAGTTTTGCAAGAAATTATATTTAGATATATTTCCATTTATATATGGCTTGCCTTATGATGAGGTCATTCTTTGAGAAAGAATATTTTTGCAGTTCAAGACAACATCTATTTTGGTGAAATTTTGATGTTTTTAAAGCATGAAATGGATTGGGTGATACTTCATATCACATGTAATGTGAAGAGGGATGAATTTTTCATCCAATGAATCAATTTAGAGATACTTAATTTATTTAAAAATTATTTTATGAGATAACCTTTGGAAACAAAATTTTTGTGAGTTGTTTTGGTAAATGAAAAATGTTCTTGTGGTTTGAAGTGAAAGATGTTTAATGACTTATAGCTTACTTAGAAGTGTTATAAAGGTTCTTACATTTCGTATTAGTGGTCAAATGTCATTTTTGATGATGTGGAAGTGATTTTTTGTCATTAAGAAGTTTCAAGGGCTATGAAGGATGTAGGAAACAACTGTTTTGAGAATTATAAAGGAAACTGGGCCCAATAAATGAAATAATTTTATTGGTTGATATTAATTTAGACCATGTATGAATTTTTTATGATATTTTATTCATATTTAAAGGGTTTTGGGTCATGAAAAATTATGGTACTAATGTTAGGGAATTTTTAAGATTGTGCCCAAGGAATTGACCCATTTTGGAACATGTAATGAGGTTTTTGGCTAGGGACGACCTAATTGGGTCACTTGTGAATGTTGTATTTAAAATTTAAAAATTTTCCTTGATGTATGGGTCTAACAAAATGGAGGGAAAAGGTTGATCTTGTTAGGCCCCTGAAATATTAGCTAAGTACAAAATGGCACGCAAGTAAGACCGGTGAGAAGAAGGGAGCTGGGGAAAGTGCACGTAACAAAGGGGATTTAAGAAGTGTTTAAATGAAACTAAGGTACGCATGAAAGGAATAACAAGGATTTAAAGGGCTTAGCCATATTTGGCATTCTAGATGCACTTGAGGAAAAATGTGAGGACCTAACTAGGCATGATGAGTGGATAAGGTGCCAGCCTGGAACCTTGGAGGTCAAGAAAAGGATATTCCACGTAGGGAATATTCCTAGAAGACATCATTGTAGAGAGTGGAGGGTTTGCAAAGGGATAAGCATTCACCATTGGAGGACCACATCGACACTTAGCACACAATATTTTTAGGAGAGAAGACATGGTGGTGGGTGTTGATCCTATAAAAAGAGATGCTCGGGCTAGAGATATGGATGATGAAGAAAGAGATACGAGATGAAAAAAAGTGTTGTAGTAATGCTAGGGTTTAGAGAACTTAGTGATAAGGGTTATAAGGGATTCCATAAGCCTCTATATGGCACTAGGATCTGTAACAAGGGTTAAAATGGGAAAAGTATAGTTAGGGTCTCATATCAGAGATGTTGATAGGAGTTGAGTCTCTGTCATTTAATATGTATGGTCTGAGATGACCCTTTTGACTATAATGTGGCTACCAGAACTATTTTGAATCAATATATATGGGTTCATTCTGTATATCTTATTTAAGGGTGTAAACCCTCGTGTTATATGACTATCATGGCTCAGATCTGGTTTATTATGCTTATTATAATGTTATTTAGTTTTTAAAATGCGATTAGGTGTGGATTTGTTAGTTACATCTTCTACCTCTTTAAATAAGTGAATGTTATTCGCTTCTATAAACCATCATCTACTAATGGAAAAACCTTCTCACAAAGCTCACATAAAGGAGGGGCTTAGCACTTTCACATGCCTCGGGTAAGCGCCAAGCACCCTACATTTGGATGATAGGCGATGCCCTTGGGGTTAATGTAATATTAAGGGTAAATAAATGACTACATATTAGTTTCCTTGTCGGGAACTATTTTTGAAGCTATTGTGAGAATGGTGCGACGACATGAGCACTTGACCTTGGAAAGTGAGAAAACATGGCTTAAAACCACAAAGGATGAATTTTCTCATAGATTTAGTACTAGACCTAAGTTTGATGCACATAAATGGGTAGAATAACATCTATATCATGAGTTGTATGAGACCTTATTTTGTTGTTTTCTAGTAGATTTGTATGAATGGATTTTGGCGTATGCATCTAGATCAAGTTGGTACTATAGACCTCATATATGGACTCAAGATGAGTATCAAAGGTTGCATGATGCTGATCTAACTTGGACATGTGTTGTTGATCATTGGTGGAGTAGAGTGTTGATGAGTTACACCTTGGAGTATGCAATTTATATGTATTCTTGTCTAGAGATTGTTGAGTTTGAGTTCTTGAGGGATCCAAGAGGATCATTCTTGCATGTTATCCCTTTAGCTATAAATATCTTGATCATTACACTAAGTTTGGAAGCATTTCCTATGGTGGGATAAGCTTCTCCGAGCCTTTGGGTGAGGGAGCTAGGGTGGAGGAAGATGGTGTAACTTGTGAAGGAAAAGGAGAGGGAAGAGAGAGGACTCAATTATAATGAAGCTTGTGAGAGGGAGTTATATATATAATGTGAAGTTACAGGACTTATTCCTTAACACTATCTAATGTTCATCAACAATATCCATAATTTTGCGCATACCTATAGCATGGTTAACATTCAAATTTTCCAATTTTTCACCATCGATCATGTAGACCAATTTTCTTTTTTCTCTTTTTCATGCATGCATGATCAAGTTGTATCTCCTCCGATTATTCCTCTTCAAAGTGTGCTTTTAAACTAGGTTCACCCAATAATTCCAGTATTCTATCCTCTATCATGGCACTATATCCCATCATTAGGTGCTTAAAAACTTGCAATGCCTTATCCACTGATGACTTGGTACTTTGATATTCGAAAGCTTGAAGGAGGTTAGTCATCAACTCCTGCGAGTTTCCTATCTGACGAAAAATCTGAGTTAATGTACCATGCACGTGCCTAGCCTTGTAAGGTGGGGTACAACTTATGCACCCATAAATAAGGTGACAAGTCTTTTGCACCTTCCATCCAAGCCTTCTCACATGCTTGGACGTGAAACGAGATGGGTTTCTTCCCATGATATTCTTATATGATAGTAGGTGCATTAATCAGGGAAAACCTAATAGATAATGTGATTCTCACTTCATTTCACTCTAGAATGCTATCACGATGAGTCGCCCACCAACATTTTGTAGTCCCAAACAAGGTATAACATAGCATCCTTCTCCTTTCGATACCACTTCTCCACTAGGTATCCATTTCTCATAGGAAAACATTAAGATCAACCCCTTTAGAATAACTTGGCAAATTCTTTCCTCCTAGGTGCTTGAGTGAGCACACCTTTATTACTCTCATCATAGAGCCTCTTAAATTCCTTTCACCTAACTCATATGTCACGTGCACATAATTTTCACATGCCATAGTATTTGTATCACTTATAGATTGAGAATCTTCCCATTGAATAACACCCTCCTTTTTGGTTTCATAACTTCATGGTCCTAGGTAGTGTGCATGTAATTTTTTTCTAGATATTCCTCTCCTAAAGGCTCAATATAGGGCATTGAATTCTCATCTATCAAAGGAATGATAACCCATTCCTCTTTGTTCTCAATACTTATATACCCCTTATTGAAACATAATTTAACTTTTTTCTTATAGCACCGGGGGTGAGTAAGTAGCACTAGAAATTTATCTTCCTCAACAAGTGCTAATACTTCAAAGTCTTCAATGAATTTCACCCCTTGGATAGCAATAACAAAATCCTTTAAAACACTAGTGGGAATTGTCTTTTCTTATTGGCCATATATAACACATTTGAAGATGGTTATAATAGGGGCTTTCCCATTTGATTCCAGGAGTCCATGGTGAGAACATTGAATTTCGTGCCTATGTCAATCAAAATATTACTTGAGTCATCCATCAACAACTGCATTAAAGGTAATTTCCTTATCATAGTCAAGGATGTGGGGAGGAACATTAGCATGCAAAACATGCCTCTTGCACTCTGCTCCAACACTTGGTATCTTATTCCTCAATAATTCTCCTAATAAAGGAATGATATTTTCTTGGAAAAATATCTTACACGTCTCGACATCATCTATATCGAATGAGGGACCTCAACACTTTTTTTCTACCACAACTTCCTAGATTGCTCCTTCAAATGTTTAATTTCCCCTTGAAGACTCTTGATTATGTCCATGGTATCTTGATAGAATTACTTCTGATGGGTAGGGTCCAGATACTTCCCATACACCAACTCTTATCTTGTAATCAATGGTCTCTACTTTGGTATCTCCCTGGTGTGTTCAACCTCATCTCACGTTGTCACCAATACAAGTTCTAATTTTGACTCATACGTTACCCTTGACATCAAGCTGCGAGTCTTATTTCTTAACGCTTATGATCTTGATGCCTTTTTTTGTCTCTTGTTTCTATCTCATATGTTAAAATAGTTATAGGTAATCCCATTACTTGTGATTATTTCTACACCAAGAGCATTATAAAAGATCAGGGAATTCATGCTTATAGTGCTCAATAGACCCACGGTTGTTACAAATTCCACGCTTGAGAACTCACTTCTTCCACCTCTACAACTACCATGACCTCTAAATCCTTCGTGAAAGCCTCTAACATGAGCTCCTCCATCCGCGCTTCCTTCATAGTGATGACCATAATCCTTGGAATTGTTTTCAATGTTGGTCTAGCGCACACCAATATGAATAACATCATGTATCTAGTCAATCAATCTACAATCCTTGGTATCATGAGTGGTAGAGGTGTAAATATTGTAATAACAAGACACATTCTTATAGATTGTGCTCTGCAAAGATAGCGGACACCTACTTACATCATGATCTCCATGGAAAATCTCATAGTCTATGATTATGGCATATACTGATCTCTGAGGAAAACTATCCTTTATATGCCCCTCTACCTCACAATTCATGCACTATAGGCCATTGTGAGTCTCATGTGCTAAGTTCACGAGATAGATTCTCTAGCTGCTTGGCCATCAAGAAATGTGGATACCCTTTCTCTCGAGGTCCTCCCGAGAAAAAGGATGCCATCAAGAATATTGTTGAAGCCTATGACTACAAGAAGGGGTCGTGATACTTTGACATCTACGAGATTTTCAACCCTGTAATGAGGGTGGTCGTGCTCTTGGTCACAAAAATAAATGGGCAAGAGAGATGGACATAGATCAATAAGGCTTGGTTGAACATTTTCCATAAGATCTCGAGGGGACCATCTATAACCTCTCGATGTTCATAGCATAATAAATCATCAATATCACGCATGGTTGATAAAAGATCATGTTTCTTAATTTTTCCTTACCATCATCTTTTGAGAGATTGGAGTGTGTGATGGGCTAGATAAAAAATTTTGGGAGTACCTAGATGAGAACCCTTCCCCTACCAAAATATTTGAGAAGTACACTTGTGACACCATGATGACCACCCATAAGGCACACCTAGAAAAATGGTATAAGTGGATGCATGACGCATTCGGTGTTGAGTGGAGAATACCTTAGTATTTACCTATTTTACTACATGGAGAGGCTAAATTTTTCATGTACCAATTATTTTTTATTGACATGTTTACTCTAGAAAATGGCGCCAAGGGTCCCTGGTGTAAATTGCCATTCTCCTTCACAACACAATACTTCTAGGTCAGATTTAATAGATTCAAAGAGGAAAAGAAGCTAAGGTTTGACCTCAACACAATAGACCAGGATTACCCCAAGCTGCACTTGACATTGATATATCCAAAGAAGTGCACCTATGTGGAGAATTATTTCTCCTATGACGTACATATGTTGAAGCTAATAACATTTCCTTTTCTTTGGGAGGACTGCAGTGGAAGAGAAAGGGTATACGAGTGCATAAGGCCTAAGTATGAGAAGGGATATTACTATCCTAGAAGACCCCACCATAAGAAAGAAGGCCACACCAAGGAAAAGGGAGAGAGAGGATGCCCCAGAGAAAAATGCTTCAAGTATATAGATAACACGGTCTTTAGGCATGCGGGAGTTAGGTGTAAAACCAAATACCTATGCATGGAGGAAGAAGTCCCCCGTAGAATAGAGATATAATGCACATGAGGAAGGGGCACCAAAGTAAGAGAATCCCCTTGTGAAATAAGATTCGTCGATAAGAAAGGAGTAGCCCGAGAGAAGAAGAAAAAGAAGGATCTCCTATATTGGAATCACTAGTTAGGAAGAAGAAAAGAGTAATCAGAAAAGGTGGACTCAAAAGAAACAGAGAGCATGGAGGATGAAAAGGGTGATGAGTAAAATAGAGAGTGATGAGGCTCATTACCATCTTGTGTACGATGTTCATGAGTCATAGGAGGAGGAAAATGAATAGAAGGATGGGGAAGAAGTAGGCACTCATGGAAAGGGGGAAGTGAGGAAGTCAACATTAAGGATCAAAGGACTCCAAGCCTGACTAAGGAGTAGAAAGAGAATGTCACAGAGAGGGAGGTATAAGGAATCATAAAATAATTTTTGGATCAAGAGGTGGAATGTAGAGGCGAAGAAGTACTCGAGGAGATGGAGGGAAGAAGATAAATTATAGAAAAGGTGTATGGAAGCATGTGTGGAGATCTCATCATATTGGTAAGCTTCCCAAAGGTAGCACACACAAGTGGAAAGGGTATGGTAGTAGCGCATGAGAAAGGAATGAATTACATCAATGATCCAAATAAGGTATTGTGCATGCATTTCCAAAGTATTGTTCCTTCAACCAACTCCTTACATGGTCTTATTTTGATGAAGAGGGTGCATACCCATGCACAAGGAAGATGTTGTCTTAGGATTTTGAGTCCCATGTTGATGATCCCAAATTCGAGGTCAAACATGAGGTGTTGATTAAGATACCGAGATACCGAGGGTAAACCCTCTAGTGAATTCTCAACAACAATCAAATGATCAAGTTTTTAATGCACTCAACAAAGTGTCGGTGGAGGTTGAGGTTAGGCCCTTTGGGATAAATCATAGAATAAGGGTCGTGGAGGAAGAACTTGAAAAGAAAAATGAAGAGATCATTGAAAAGGACAAGGAATTAAAGCAATAGGAGTTGATTAGTGCATAATTGAGGCATGAATTAAGGGAGGAAAAGGAAAAGTTGCACGAGATCCATAAGAAAATAGAGATGATTTTAGATGCCACAATCTTAAAGCACCTAGACCTGACTCCTCCTAATAAAAAATGTGAGCCAACCATGTAATTCTTGGAAGACTTGACCCACATCCTCGCCATGGAAAGGCAGTCACTCACATTGGAATCAGTAGATGAGGCATTGGCGCTGCATAAGGAGGAAGAAAAACTGAAGATCGGGGAGACAATTACTCTCGTGATTCTGAGCTCCTTGTCACTGTAAAGACCGCCACATAGATGGTTGAGGCTATTTTTGGCAATTACGTTGATAGAGATATGTTAGCAAGAATATTGGTTGCTACAGTTGAGATGGATCTCGAATGAGTTTCAAGAAAAGAATAAATGAAAAAGGAAGATCGAGATAAGATCCTAGCCAAGGTTGAAAAATTGTTTGAAGCAATCAAAACCTTACAAGGTTCAATTAATAATCATCTTAAGGAACTATATCCCCATGTCACTCACATAATGGATGCACTAGATAATCTTAGCAAGAAACTAGAAGGAATTGTAGATACACTAAATGTTAAGAGTGACAAATTGATTTTTGATGAGGTGAGCACTCTAGTAGGTGACCTACTTCAGCAAGCATAGGGTGAGGTGGATGCTTGGGAAAATATTGAAGCAACAGTAAAGAAGGAATTCCCACTCCTCCTACAACAGTAGAAGATTCTTCCATTATTTCATTATTTATTCAAATTGTCCCTGTCCCACTATTCTTTATTATTTTAACAAGAAGGATCTTTCTAAGGATGGTTACCATGCTTAGTGTGGGGTGATGTTGGGCCCTTAAATATTCACTAAGTACCAAAGGGCGTACGTGCATGACCAAGGAGAAGAAGGGTGTTTAGGGAAAGTGCGTAGTATAAAGGGGTTTAAGTGAAACTAAAGGGCACGTGAGAGGTTGAACTTGGGTTTAAAGGACTTAGCCATATTTGGAGTTCTAGAGGCACTTGAGGAAAAACATGAGGATCTAACTAGGCGTGATGAGTGGATTATATGCGAGCACGGAACCTTAGAGGTCAAGAAAAGAATATTTCATGCAAGGAATATTCCTAGAAGATATCATTACATATAATGGAGGGTTTGCAAGGGGATAAGAACTCTCCATTGGAGGACAACATCGACACTTGGCACACAATTTGTTCGGGGAAAAAGGCATGGCGATGGGTGTTGATCCTATTAAAAGAGATGTTTGGGCTAGAGACAAGAATGATGAAGAAAAGATAATATGACAACAAAGTATTGTAGTAATGCTAGGGTTTATAGAACTTAGGGTTAATGGTTGTAAGGGATTCCATAAGCCTTTATATGGCACTGAGATATATAACAAGGGTTAAAATGGGAAAATTATAGTTAGTGTCTCATATCAGAGATGTTGATAGGAGTTGAGTCTCTTTCATTTAATATGTATGGTCTGTGATGACCCCTTTTGACTATAATGTGGCTACAGAAGTATCTTGAATCAATATATATATATAAATGGCTTCATTTTATATATCTTGCTTAAAGTGTAAACCCTCATTTTATGAATATCATGGCTCGGATATAGTTTATTATGCTTATTACAATGTTATATAGTTTTGTAATGCATTAAGGTGTGGATCTATTAGTTTTATCTTCTACCTCTTTAAATAAGTGGATGTACTTCTACTTCTGCAAATCATCCTCTACTAATGGCGGAACCTTATCACAAAACTCACATAAAAGAGGGTCTCGACACCCACGTGTGCTTTGGGTGGGTGCCCATCACTCACCTTGGGTGATAGGATGACGTGCTTGGGGTTAGTAATGGTATTAAGGGTAAATAAATAACTACATCTTAGCTTCATTGTTGAGGTCTCTTTTTGAAGCAATTGTGAAAATGGTGTGTGATGACGAGATCACTTGAACTTGGAATGTTTTGAAGCATGGCTTAAAATCACAGAGGATGAGTTTTCTCATATATTTATTACTAAACCTAAGTTTTATGCACGTAAATGGGTATAATAACATTTGTATCATGAGTTGTATGAGACGTTATTTTGTTGTTTTCCAGTTGATTTGTATGAATGGATTTTGGTGTATGCATCTACATCAAGTTGGTACTATAGACCTCTCGTATGGATGAAAGATGACTATTAGAGGCTACATGATGTTGATCTAACTTGGACACATGTTATTGATCATTAGTGGAGTAGAGTGTTGACGCATTACACCTTAGATTATGTAATTTATATGTATTCCTATCCATACATTATTGAGTTTGAGATCTTGAGGAGCAAGATGATCATTGTTGCGTGTTATCACTTTATATATAAATATCCTAATCATTACACTAAGTTTGGAAGCATTTCCTATGGTAGGATAAGATTCTTCGAGCATCGGGTGAGGGAGATAGGGTGGGGAAGATGGTAGACCTTGCGGTTGAAAAGGAGAGGGAAGAGAGATGACTCAAGTATAATGAAGCTCATGAGAGGGAGTTAGATATACAAGATGATATTGCAAGAGTGATGGATTTATGGATGTAGACATTATAGGAAGGAATAGAGGTTCATGTGAAGGAAGTGGAGCCTAAGCGGTCTATGCTACCCCATCCTAGAAAGCATGGGAGAGAGAGACCCTTCAGCTTCTAATGAGATCTCGTCACTTAGAGAAAGGAGAGCCATCAAAGCACGTATATAAATCCACCTAGTGACCAAACCCGGCACTTAGTTTTATAAATCCGAGAGATAATTATTTCTAACTCGGTTGGTACTTGGTGGATGTAACCGATCAGCAATTAGGAGGTATAACTTTTCATTTGGCACATCTATGGCTGCACAATCATTTCTTATGTTTGGAGGTATATTGTCTAGAGCGGCATTTGGGAAAATTTTTGATACACAAAGCTTGGGTATCACATATGGAAGTGGCACGAGACACACATCTAGTAACAATGCAATATCACATATTGTTGGTGTACTGATTCAGCGTGGTAGTGGGGACACAAGATGTAACCACTTCAGGACCTTTTCCAACTATAAGAGATTGATCAAGTGGATCGGTGGAATAGGAACTAGTAGACCTTGTGGACCTGACATATCTATAGGAACTTGTGGGTTAGGAGGTAAAGACCCTGGTGAATCTAGTGGATCTATTGGTTGAGGAAACACCGAGAGAGAATCAAGGTTCTGGATCAGGCAGAAAAGGGCCTCAACCACCTTTTCAATTATTTTTTGAAATGTCTTTACATCTAATATATTACAAATGTGTTGAGGATGCTGCAGAACATATACACAAATGTGATCTACTATGGTTCGCGAAGGGGATAACTACCCCATAACGGAAGGTAAGTCATTTTGTAACAACTTTGTAAGGATGCATGCATAGTTGGTACTGGAAGTATGACCCCCACTAAATAATTTTCATTTAATATGTATGGTCCGAAATGACCCCTTTTTATGTAATGTGGCTACTAGAACTATTTTGATTCAATGTGTGTGTGTGTGTGTGTGTGTGTGTGTGTGTGTGTGGGTTCGTTCTATATATCTTGCTTAAGGGTGTAAACCCTCATGTTATATGACTATCATGGCTCAGATATGGTTTATTATGCTTATTACAATGTTATTTAGTTTTTGTAATGCATTAAGGTGTGGATCTGTTAGTTGCATCTTCTACCTCTTTAAATAAGTGAATGTACTTCTTCTTCTGCAAATCATCCTCTACTAATGGAGGAACCTTCTCACAAATCTCAAATAAAGGAGGGGCTCGGCACCGCACATGCCTCACAGTGAACTCCCAATGCCTTTGGGTGATAGGCTAGTGTGCTTAGGGTTAATAAGGGTATTAAGGGTAAATAAATGACTATAGATACTAAGTTTGAAAGGTTGAGAAGCATATAAAAGCATGTTTTTGGGTGATTTTCCAAACTAGATGAGTGTGTGCATGTGGAGCGACCTAGGGAAAGTATTTTTATAGGTATATTAGCATGAATTTATATTAGGTCAAGTTTTTTATAGGTTGAGGAATATCAGAAAGCATGTGTGTAAGAGTTTGAAGCATTGAGAAGTGAAGAAAGAGCTAGATTGTGCAAGTTGAAGACCTAGGGTTTGAGAAAGGGTTTGGAAGAGTTTGGAGCTGAATCTTTGGATCACTATCAGCTTTGGTATCAAAATATTTTTAGTGGTCATACTTCAACAAAATATTGTGTGATGATTCATATTCATGTAAGTCTCTTGTTATGAGTAATATCAACAAGGGTTTAGGGGTTGGTGCTCCTTGTGGGGTTAGTGCCTCACTAAAGAAATATCTTGTGATGTGTAATATTCACTTGAGTCTTTGTTTTGTGTAATATTAGAAAAAAATTCAATGGGTTTTCTTCCCCTTGAGGGTTTCCCACTTATATATTATGTTTTGTGTTGTTTTTCTTTCTCATGGTTTATAGCATGTTTGGAATTTGATTATGTGCACATATTAATGGATGGATAAGTAATTATGTCTTTTGAATAAGTAATATTAAATCTGATTTGAACTTTTTATAAGGACTTGTTCACCCCCTATCATTCTATGTTCCATTTTCTTGGAAACTGAATGAGTAACTATGGGCATGAAATGAAAACAAAGTTTATACTAACTAGATCAAGCAAGTTAAGAACAACTTTTTCTTTATTAAGAAAGTGTGAAAAATAAAAAGGGGAATGGATAAAAAAGGTACCTAGGAAATGGAAATCTAGAGTTGGTTTTGGGTAGTTATGGTTGGGGAGTCCTCAATATACCTGAAGGTACGTGAGGCCCAAGTTTGTGTAGGATTTCTAACTCAGCCAAAAAGCGTGATGAATTCTATTGGGTGATGAAATCCCAATCATTCCACCTGGTAGGAAGATGTCTAGATGTGTAGATTGATGTGTGAATTTGGTTGTGTGTGATAGAATGTGAGATGTAACCAATTATTAACCCCTACTTAAGCTATGTTGATCAAACAAGGATGCAAAAGGTTCATTTTAATCCAAATCCAAATGTGAAAGTTTGATGAAGACAAACACACAAGAAAGGGAAAATGCAATGCAAAAGGAGAAAATAAGGAAAAATGAAGAATACTTGGAGAATGCTTTTCCTTTTTATCTAATCTTTAAGAAGATGCAAGTGAAGAGTGATCTAAGAAACTCCAAAAACCAACATAAACAAGAAAAAGTAAAAAAAAATTTCCATGAGTTTTAGTGGAAAATAAGAAAATGAAGAAAAATGCAAGAGACTCACCTAAAAGGGTCGTCCCACCAGGCATGCCAAAATGTTGATCTAATTTTTATTTTTTCAAGTTAATGAACTAGTACTAAAGAAAATTAAATAAATCCAAAATGTGAGGGTTTAAGGTACCTTGAATGCGTGATGGATGCAAATGGACGAGTGTAAAGTGAATGATCTCGTTGCAAATTTGATGAACCTGCAAGATAAGAATAACTAAGAGGAAAATGGATTAGATGGTATCTCGTAGGGGTTTCTCTAAAAATATGGCTCAAATAAATGTTACATTCCTTTCATAGATTTCAACCCCCATTTGATAAAAGAAAACAATATAAATGAAAGATGGATGGATAGCTTGCAGAAGCCGATAAACAACGAGAATATGGAAAATACATATGTAGATGAAAAGAACTGATCTAATATAAATAAACAATAAGAAAAATTGTACTGGCTAGGTTGATGGTGACCCAGCATAGGGGTTAGGTCAATGGAGACCTAAGTAGATGAAGCTAAATAGCAATCTAAAAATATAGATCTGTAAGGATCTAAATGTAAACAAGGTGATCATATAAGCCTGAGAACTTTGACTTTAATCTTTAGGGGAGGATCTAAAACACATAAACAAAAAGAATGTAAGAAAATAGAAATTTGAATGGGTTGGATGAAAATGGGACTCGAGTTGATGGTGACTAGGTTGGGTTCGTGGTGAGTGGAGTGCGAGCAGAACAATTTGGGATGACAAAGAAGTAGGAAGACATATCCAATAATTGGGAACAATAATAGGGAAGAAGCGAAGCTATAAGGAATATGGAAATAGAAAGTATGATGACACAAGGATGGATCGATGGTGATTGGTTGGAGTGACAGTGACCTAGAAATTACGAGAAAAATAATAATAACTAAGAGGAAAATGGATTAGATGGCATATGTGGGGTTTCTCAAAAAATATGGCTCAAATAAATGTTACATTCCTTTCATAGATGTCAACCCCTGTTTGATAAAAGAAAACAATATAAATGAAAGATGGTTGGATAGCTTGCGAGAAGGTGCCGATAAACAACGAGAATATGGAAAAGACATAGGTAGATGAAAAGAACTGATCTAATATAAATAAACAGTAAGAAAAATTGTACTTGGCTAGGTTGATGGTGACCCAGTCAGTATAGGGTCGAGTCAATTCGATGGTGACTAGGTTGGGTTGGTGGTGACTAGAGTGTAGACAGAATAATTTGGGATGACAGAGGAGCAGGAAGACATATCCAAGAATTGGGAACAATAATAGGGAAGAAGCGAAGCTAGAAGGAATATAAAAATAGAAAGTATGATGACACAAGCATGGGTCAATGGTGACTTGGTTGGAGTGATGTGACCTAGAAAGTGCAAAAAAATCTGAAGGTAGATGGTTTGAATGAGAAACCCGAGAAAAATGGTGGAGGAACAGATCGAGAGTGGAATTTCGGACATGTAGTTGGACTTGCAAGAAGTTAGATTCTATAAGATAATAATGAAAATAACATATGATAGCATAGATAAGCAAAAATCAAATTAAACCTCCCAAAGCTCCATAAGTGATGAAAAACAAGCTTCAATGGACCCTAAGAGGGTTGAAACAGCTTCAAGGATGCTCAAAATTGAAGATAAGTTCGCACAGTGTAAGAAATCTTGGGTTGTGTCTTGTTTGGGTAGGGGTGAAATCAGTCTTATAGGGTTGGCGGCAACCTAGATGGGTCACCGTTGACTATGGGTAACCCTTCCTTGGATAGTAAAATCACTTATTTAGTTGAGATAAGGGAATTTTAGAGATTGGGATATGTGCTTTAAAGAATTTAGGTGTGTAAGGGTTGATTAGGTAAGTGTCATGGGTGGATAGGAGATAAAGATGAGTTAGATAAAAGCTATAAAAAGTGTAGGGATGTGGATTTAGGTGGTTAGGGATAAAATCATCCTAAAAAGAAAGCCAATTAGAGGTAATTAGCTAATTAGGAGAGATGAAAGCTAATTAGGGTAATTAGCTAATTTAGGTTAATTAACAAGAATTAATTAAGAATTAAAGGTGATGGGATAATATATGGTCATTTAAATAAATGAAATGAATTAAATTAAAATGGGTCTAGATAGGACCATGGTAAATGATGAGCACACTGGAAATCAAGAGTAGTGATACAAAATTTTGGTGTCTACACCATTCTCCTTAAGAAGGTTAAGGAGAATAAAAGAGACTAGAACCTAAAACTATTTCCCGCATTGTGGACCTATAGGAATTTTGTTCAAACACCAACGAGGACAACCCCTTTTTCTCTAGCTTTCAATGTTGAAGTGGTCTTACTACTCTTTGGAAGTAAAATTACCTAGTCTTTGTGTATCCGTATAGGATATTTAAGATAAAGATGACTACTAAAATGTGTTTAGCTGATTTAGAAATCCTGGATGAAAGAGTCTTAGATCCGAGAAACATCATTGGGTCTATGGAGATAGAATGTGTCATCGACAAAAATATATCTATATGCGTGAAATCTAGGTAGGAGACCTTATTCTAATACTTGATAGATGAATAGACAAAAAGTTGGTGAAGGTAGGAAATTCAGGCTGAAATGGATAAGGCACTACCAAGTAATGGAATATTTCAAGAACATTGCATATCATCTGTGTACTCTTGATGGTGAGGAGTTTAGCAAATCCATTAACTCATTTCACCTTAAATGTTTCTACATATAGTCATTTTCATTTCCACATTGTCTTCGCTTGCATTTTTTGGAAGCACAATGGACTGAAGGGGGTGAATCATTCCTAAAAACCTTTTCCTTCATTAATCAAACCATACATTCATGAATTGGATTTTCCAGAAATCATTCATTAACCATGTGTTCTTATTCATATATTTAACATCAATCACAAGAGCATGAAATAATGTACACAACATAATAACACCATATGTAAGCGGGAAACCTTGGTGGAGAAGAAAACCCACTGAATTTTTTTTTATATTACACACAAAAAAGTAATTTAGTGAAGTAACAACTTCACTAGGACACCAACCCTGATTTAGTGAGGCACCAACCTCACAATTAGCACCAAACCCTAGTTTAGTAGAGCATCAACCCTAAAAGGAGTACTAACCATTAATTTATTGAAGCACCCACTCCACAAGGAGGATACAACCCCCTAAAGATGACCAAGAACCAACTCAGCCACCTAAAGATATCTTATCTCTAGTTTTTCTTCTCCCACAACTAATGGAGATCACAATTTCAACTCACAAACCCTAGATCACACACTAGGTCTTTAATATCTCATAATATTTCTCTTTATTTACTTGTGAAATATATAATCACATGAAAATATTGTCTCTAATATTATTTAACCTATTATTCTCTTCCTCAACCTTCAAATCATGCTCTCATACCTATAAAATATCTTCTTATAGGTCACACACCTTCCCTCCAAGATCACTAGTTATAAAATGAACTAAATAAACAATTAAATATGCTTTTCTTCCTTCCAAACCAAATGATTTCGATCCCTCATGATAATTTCTACCCATACATCTCTATAAAATTCATAATTTTAAATTAAAATAGTTACATATGACCCAAGTAGATCAGCCTAGCTAAAACCCACATTATAAGTGCCAAAGATGGCTCAAAACCCCATAGGCACATTATTAAAAATGTTGTAACATTAGTACCATAATTTTTCATGACCAAAAACACTTTAAATATAATTAATCCATCACAAAAAATTCATATATGGTTTTAATTAATATGAACCAATCAAATTATTTCATTTAATGGGCCCAGTTCCTTTTACAAATCTTAATGAGTTATTTCCGCACCCTTCAAAGACTCGGAAACTTCATTTGATAAAAAAATAACTTATACTTAACCAAAACATGACATATACATTTAAAAATAAATTTAACATATTTTATAACACTTATAAGTAATTTATAAGTCATGAAACATCTTTCACTTCAAACCACAACAACATTTTCCTTCACCAGATCAACCTGCCAAAAACTATGTTTCCAAATGTTAGCTCATAAAATCATTTATACATACAGTAAAGACCTAAAAATTGATTAATTTTATTCCAAATCCATCCCTATTAACATTACATGTGATATAAATCATCACCCAATCCATCTAATGCTTCAAACGACATCAAGCTTGCACCAAAACAGATGATGTCTTGAACTACTAATTTTTTTCTCAAATAATTACCTAAAAACCATATGAAATGACATGATCATAAGGAAAGAGATATATCACTAGAAATATATCTGAATATAATTTCCATGAAAACTTTAATCATATAAAATAATCCACTTATAGCTCAAGTTATGACCATTTTACTGGACCCTGCCATTTGAGACCCCAAAATTGTCCTTTGACTAATCAACCTGTTTGGACCTCAAAACACCATGAAACTGCATGAACATGTCATTTAAACTCAATTAACATAAATATAAAATTCCAATAATCATGTACCATTAATTTTTCATGTTACTCCTTTGGACTATCTTGTCCTAAAACCTTCTTTCCCAAAAACTGCTATTTTTAGGTGGGGCTCACATATCACCATGACCTCAACCATACATTTATGTAAATCCTGAGGATTCTTCTACAACACCCAATCATAAATTTTTATTAATCAATCAAATTTTTTCACAACACTTCACTTTCTGTCAATTGCTCCTAGCTAGGGTTTAACTAGGGTTTTAGACCTCTTTGCCTTCTTAATATTCGTTCATAAAAATGTGACGATAAAATGACCTCATTATTTTTTGAAACCTTTAAACTCACCTTATAATCATCCCTTAAATACATAATGTCCCATGAAAATCATACTATTCACAACAAGCATCAAAATTTCAAATTCAAGCTTGATTTTCACATGTTCTTGACCCCTGTCTCACATCACCTATCATAACTTAAAAATTTCACATCAAAGAAAACCTGAAATTTGTCTAAATATATTATGAAACATCCCTCTAACATATCAAATAATAATAATTTTCGTACCATACTTCAATCTCTCTAGCCTATCTCATTTGCATTGCCTTACCTTAGCGATTTTCACTCTAGAAGCTACTATCAACTGAAATAATGCAATAAATGAACAAGAATCCTCTAAAAATGGCCCAATAATACCTAATATGCCATTATGAAACTTAATTAATTCTTCCATGAGATCATGTGGCTCCAAACCACTGTGTCACACCTCTAAGCTATTATACATGCTCATAATGAGCACCTATAACACAGTGAATCACCTATAACTGCACTATGCCACTACTATGAGTGCTAAATAACCATAAAATCATATTAGTAAACATGTCAACATGCTTCCAAAGAAATAAATAAGCTCATATTGTCATATTACATCTCCTAGGCACATGTATGGGTTTGCTAGAGCAAGCAATCCTCACTGAATCTCATTGTAGCAGTTGATATACATATGAATTAGAATTTTATAATCAAGAGAATCATCCCGACATCATCATACAACAATCACTTTTTCATTAATATTTTTTTCATCAATTAAAACACCTATTAGGCCCACATGCCAACAATCTCCCCCTTTTTCATTGATGAAAAACACTGTGAACTTCTCCCCCTTTTTACATTAACGAAAAAATCATACTTGGAGTAGCATATTCTTCATCTTACATATATTCAAAGAATCATGTTTTGGTTATAAACATAAACCAAATATCTCAACTTAGCTCAAAACTTTGAGATTTACCTCAAAAGTTGATTTTGCTTTCATTTCAAGCATGCAATCACCATGTTCCCCCTAGGACAAGTAACTACAACATCTAAACATCATCAATAAACAACATAAAATCATAATCATACGTTATTTGGAGCAAAACATCATTCTCAATTTCCTAGGTATGCAAAACAAGCACTTTTTCTTCTCTACCTTGGTTTAAAATTCATGGAAACTTTGTAATTGAGTGTACAATAGAGCCATAACCATCATGAATAGGTCAACAATGTCAAAACACGCATGATGCCTAATCATATCACCTTACTAGGCCATAAAATAGATTTTCTAGGCCTAAAACAAGCTCTACCGTGCTCATTCTTACTCACCATACCATGCTTGAGACTTAGAGCCCTAAATAGACTTTTTAGTGCAATTTCAACCAACTTTGAATTTCTCCCCATCTTCACTCAGCTCAAGATTCAACAAACTAGTACCCCCTGGACTCAAGAGCACTATATCTAGTAGAGAGACTCAAATTCATGCATCTTACCTTGGTTACTTAGCTATAAATCAACTTGAGTAGATTTTACCAGTCTCGATCTTTGATAGTCACATTTGGTGAGATGTGACAACCTTTCACCTTGACAAACATAAACATGCAAAACTACACCTCATAAGCCTAGAAAACATCATTTTAACTTACCATAGGTCAATTTTATGCTTCCCTAACTTTAGTAGGATTAAATACAATTTGCACAACATGTTCATACTGTACAAACATGTTCCAATATTGTAGCACAATCTCATAGCTCAAAGTCATCATATAGAGAAAATATTCATGTGATACATAACCATGAATTCTTCATGCAAGCATCAAAATAATCATTTATGAGTCACACAAGATCTTGACCACACATCATACATGAGAAAACATGCATATTTTTCACATCAACAACATTGAAACTTGTAGGTGGATGTTTTTGCACAGAGAGCCATAACACGACTTCCATAGACTCACTATATCTCAAATCATATTTCATTGAATTCCAAGGTATAAATGCATCTTTACATAAGCCAAATTATGATATTTGAGGTAAAGATATAACAAATATGATGCACCACAACTTTCATACCTAAATTAAGTCAATGTAGCTTCTTTCTTTGTCACTTTCTCGATCATGTGGATATCTTAATGACATATTTTTATGTGCACTTATACAGTCATTATGCATGAATATGAATCTAATTAATTAATGAGACCCTAATACTGAGATGAAACCCTTAGTATACCCTTTCCCGGTCCACCGATGAAGAGAAACGTCATTTAAGGACTCAATCCTTAAGTTTTCATGCATAATGGCCTTTTTCAATCTATGAATGTTCAGTGGAAAGCTCACTTTGCTCTTGAATCATATTGTATACTCACTCACCAACTTAGAAAACTACACAAAATAGGCTTCCACCCATTCAAAATAGACATTCAAGGTACAAGCTGATTTGTAGACCCTTACAAAGAGGAGACACACACTTTTGAGCTACTTGATCTTATACACACAACACTTGTGATATCTCAAACAAGAATCAACAATAAGACAACACCTAGACGACATTTTCTTGCTTCAAACTCAAACATTATTTGATCACCTGTAGCTTGTATTAGAATAGGTAGGCCTTGATTTGCACTATAATACCAATTACTTATTCTTAAAAAGTGGGAGACTTTATCTTTATCACTTGAAACCGCATCATCTTATCTCTTCCTGTAGCTCATCATCCTTATACGCTTGATACCTTTCAAAAAATTTGAGTAAGAATGAATAATTCATCGTGAATGTGGTACTAGACCTAATGTACACTTATATCATTGAATTGAATCACCTTTGACAAATATCTCAGAGCACTTACAACTAGATCATAGACTTTAAGTTTTTCATTGTTGCATAAATAGGATTACATCATACACATTCAACCATAATTTCGTTAAATATGGACATTTTACTAAGAATCTAGATTTATAGTATTCGTATTTCTTGTTATATAATTATTTAAATTGGATTCCTAAAATGCCATTATGGGTTTTTATCTAGTGTGATATTAGATTCCAATATGTTTATTATTCGAATTTAAGTAGTGTAATATCAGATTCCAATATTTACACTATGTCATACAAGTATGTTCCTAATTCTATATTGATTTTATGAGAATGGGAATATGCCCATTCTCAACATGCTCATAGTACCGCTATGTTCCTAATTCTTTTTATGTGTATCTACTTTATCTCATTTTTCGCTATGATTCCTATATGAGGCATTTTGATCCCTTTTGAAAATTAAAACAATGTGATATGGGTACATGTTATATGAAATAATAAGAAACTATTGAGTCTATGAGAATGGACATATGCCCATTCTCATCACACTCATGGTACAAGTATGTTCCTAATTATTTTTATGTGTATCAACTTTATATTTATTCTTCTTCTATAATTCATATATGAGGTATTTTTACCTCTTTTGAAAATTTATATCTTGGTAGACAATAGGTTAAGTCATGGTGCATTTCCAGACACTCTTGTTGAGAGAATTAAATAATATATCTTGGCACTCCCAATACTATAGTTTTGTATTCAATAATTAGGGGATTCTAGGCATATAATTTAGTATGTACACTTTAGAAAGGTTTTCATTTTATAAAGTTTTAGAAAAATTAAACAATAAGTTATCTAGAATCATGCACATAGCTTTAGGAAAAGACCATATAATTTTTGGTTGTAATGAATGCATAAATCAAGACTAATTCCTAGAAAAATCCAAAGCATTAATCTTTTGAAATGAATTCCTTGTAAATCACATCCAATTCCATTTAAATCACAAGATCCAACTCCCTATAAAATTACTTAGAGAATAATTAAGGATTTTTTTCAAATTAAATTAATTGCATGGTGGAAATCATATTATTAATAATACATTAATAAGATTCAAGAGTTCCATAAGAAACACAATGTTTTATATAATTATATTATGGAAAAATATTCCAAAGTAATATAATACTCAATCTTTCATTTAATTATCAAATAATAGTACAATTGTAAAGTTTTATAGGACCAAGGTTAGGAGTATTTTTTTGAAAAAACCCACATCCTGAGCCAAGATGATTTCACATACAAAATTATGAACTTAAATAGTTTCTCCAAGTCAACATTCCTTATCATATTCAAGTAGTTCAAGGTATGATTTAATGGCCACATGTCCTTTATCGAGTATATTTATGGATCCACTTTTCCAATTTTTGTTTAGTGTCCATGCCTAGATGATGTTATCCACATCGATATTTGCTTTAGGTTCATTTGAGATGGTCCATGTTTTATTTGGCTTTAAACAATCCTGATACAATGTTGTACCTTCTCCTCTCCCTACAGGTTTCCAATATTGAACTCTTAGCTTTTTAATTACATCATTGCCTCCTTGTTGAAGGAAAATATCCCCATCTTCTCTCCCCATCCATATATTTTCATTATCATTTCCTGGTCGTATAAGTAGCATTTTTCCCTTGAACACATCCTTTAATGGATTGAATTCTTGGTTAGATCTTCCACAAACAGGCCCAACATAAATATAATTATTACTTGGGATATGTTGACTAATGTAGTCTTCTTTTTGAATATGTGTGGCTCCTATTATTTGGTCATATATGTCTTTCTCCTATACTATTTTTGGCCAAAAACAAACATTTGACCTCCTACTACAATTTACAAATGGTCTATCCAAAGCACGTAAAACATTTTCCCAATATGTAATCTTTAAAATCCAATAGTCACTACCTTCTCCTATTTATTTCACTTCCCCCAATGCTCAATATATGATTTTATTCCCTTTTTAGATCTTCCATTTCTTTGAGTTCCTTGAAAGGTGCCAAAGGAGGTTGCCCTTCCGAAAAGATTAATTCACCATTATCCTTTGTACACCATATATGGATAGAATGAGACTATTTATGTACCTTTAATGTTTTTATACTCCATCACCACTATGTCATCCACAACATGGAATCTAAACATCATCAGTTTTCTGATACCCACTATTTTATAGTTTCCTTCCAACAAGAATGGCTAAACAAAGTCCTTGAAGTTGCAAAATTCCTCAATAAGATAAGGAGTGAATGTAATTGACCCTTCTTGGCATGTTCTATAGGATTCCATGATATGTGGCAAAGAAAATGAGTATACTTTATGTAACAATGTTTCCAATCTTCCAAAAGTCATATCTATATCCTCATGGGTGTGTCCCACTGGAAGGAATCTTACATACACAATGTTGAATACCCTTTTTTTGTCAACATTGATACAAATATAAATAATGTATGATTATTGTTATCACTTGAAGCATTATCCAATTTCAAGTAGAGGATTGGTAGTTTCTTTATAGAATAAGTATTCACACTAGCAACACTAACTCGATTTTGAATGTTCAAATATTTCTTTATACCTTTTACATTTTCATGCACATCATTTTGTAATAATGTATCACGTAATGGATGTTTGGATAATCCACTATGATACAAAAATATCAATACTCATCAATTATCGATTCTTCAAGCTTTCGAGACACAAATCTAATGATGTGACTGTATATTTTTCTCCGTGTTCAATAAAGGGAATGCCAAAATAACCAAATCCCCTGTTTTGTGTCTATGTCTGAGTATACTAGTCAAAGTAATTGGTAGGTTCATAACATTACTTATTGAATTTTCTTTTTTACCCATCCTTTATATGAAAATTTTCATTTTATCCATTATATCATGCACAATGCTTAATAATCCATGAGGTTGTTATTCGACTACAATCTATGGGAATAGTAAGTTACATGAAAACTTTGAATATTTTTAGTGTGCCATGTTTGTTCCTCGTCAATCTAGGCATGTGGTGGCTCTACATTTTTTTAAATATGTGCATTCATCACACTTGGCTACGAAAATATTTTTTGTAATGGAAACATGTGGAAATTTTTTGTTCATTATGTTGTTGAAGCTTGATTGGGACACCTGAGGAAGTTTCAAGAATTCAAGCTCCTCATTACATTTTTTTCAAAGTATATTTATAGTAAAGAATGAAGGAAGAAACCTTTAGGGAAATTTTGATACATCATGTCCTATAGACCGATTAGATGTGGAGAGATATCTGAATTTCTCTCAACAATTCTTGATATGCAGGCAATTGTTGTGGCAGTGTTTGACCTTTATTTCTCTTTTCTAGTGTTTCCATTCATTGTAAGCCTATTTCCACTTATCCATTTAGATTTATGTTTATAGAAGGAACTCCTTAGGTACCCATATACTTTGTGTCATGCATTTTGTCAAACATCCATCCCATACAATATCATTTTATGTATCTCCATAGTTTTCTTACCAACATTGAAGATGGAATTTGTTGTTAATGCATCAAAAACAATTTTTTTTTGTCAACTTCATTCAAGGCTCTAGTTGTGCACCACATATTTTGAATTCTAACTAAAGAAAGAGGTAATTTTTTGAGACAATTAGATTTATAACAACTAAACTCTACATTTTCCACTTCTTCTAAAAATATTGACCATTTTCTATCCTCATTAGAATTTTGATTTGATGGATTGGCTTGAGGGGTATCTAGCTTCAAACATTTTGTAGCATTATAAGATCTTTTTATCACTCTGTTGGATTGATTTTGATTAGTTGTATCATATGAAATTGGATAAACAAATTGATTTTTTCACTTTTATAATACATCCCACATGATGACCTCAACCACCTTTGGGACATCTTTGAATCTAATATCCATTTGATAACTATTTATGTCAGCTAATTTCCTAGTAGGTCATTGTATGAGAGATATTTCAAATAGGAAGCATCCTTTGCAAGGAGGGTTTAATATTATATCAATATGCACACCAAAGCTATTAGCATCCAATCTATTAAAATGTACCATGTATCCTTCAACTACGTTTGTAATTTTTCCTCTACTACAAATTTACACTCAATCAAGTAGTAATGGATTAATTTTGTAACAGCTCCCTTGAACTTCAAATTATGTTGATCGTTGTGTACAAGGTGCAGACCATCCAATTGAGCACTCCCTTGCTTAATCATAAGGGAACTTCTTGTTTCATTTAAAATCAAATGTTTTATTGGCCAAACAATTGATTTATTAGGTTGTAGCAAGTCTAAGCATTAAGAACACATATTTACCACATTCTCTATCCATACACCAAAATTCAAAGGACCCAACCTCTCTCCATCAATTTCATGAACTTATAGCACATGAGTTATAAAACCCATGGCTATGTCATTATCTCTGCTACAAGATTTGTGTTTGAGAATGATATTTTCTGTGAAAAATATCTTCTATCTTTAGGACATGTATCGATGGTGCTTTCAGTGGCATCACTACAATCTCTTTCACTCTCTACATTGTAATCCTCTGAACCACTAAAAACTTTATCACTTCCCAAATTGGGGAAATGGATGAATCTCGCATGCTTTAAAAATTAAATCTCTTCCCAAGTAATGTAGTATCCTTTATTCCTGACATCTACTAAGGTTTCAAATTCATCAACTGAGAAAGGAAATTTTACTCTCCCATCCAATATTTTGTTAACACCGACAATAATTGATGCAACCTAGAATTTACTAAGTAACACCCTAGATGCATCGACACATCACTCGGCTTAGACCGAGTGCTCACTGAAGCGAAAAAATGTACCATGATCCCTCTTATGGGTTTCTATAGTAGGATGTTGGCATGATGAGGAATTAAAGCTTACAGATCCATAGCTAATACATCATTCTACAATACACGACAGTTCTAGATCTAAGGAAGACTAGAGTTTAAACAATAATCATGATGGAATCAAGTACATGCAATATCAAATTACACACAATAATAACACTTAGGTTCGGCCAATATCCTCCACATATTAAAGATAAAAATTACGTGGAAGATTCTTACAATAATGCCAATCTATATTCCTATGCATGTACTGAAAAAGATCTCGATTCAAGATAATCCAGATCCTGCATACATGCATACATATCCCACTCTCTCTATGTCTGTATATTCACCATCATACATCTATATCTACTACGCAGTCTACTACATATATATAAGGGTGGGGACTTTCCCTTCACCACTTATCCATTCCAAAAATAGGTCACATGCTATTAATAGACACGTGTCGTTACAAAAACAACCACACATATAAGTGCGCTAACAATAGACCACGGTAGTTAACTACGGTGATAATCAAATTCCTAGCATGTATCCATGCAAAGCGTTTTGATATCTGATCCTCCAAAATAGCCAATGCGTGCGCGCACATCTCTACCTTGTTTTTGTGCTCTGCATGCCATCTCTAAAAATAGACCTTCATGAGCGAAAAGGGCTATGTCCCAAAGTGAACTTCTTCTTCGCGCATGCGATCTCCCTATCTATTCGTGCCTTTCAATATGACCTTATTTATCACACAGAATTCTTGTGTGCCTTCTTTCAAGTTCTCTATGATCAATATTAATAAATACTCTTCCCACATCTCTACAATGTAGTTTCTTCCTACTTGGATATACTCTTCCTCTGTAACTTTGGTTCCTTTTGAAAACTAGGCCACATGATCATCCTCTACAAAGGCAAAATCCCCTGCTGGTGTAACAACATAAAATTCAAATTTTACAAGATGATGGAAAATATATTAAAACATTGAATAAAATAAATTAAAAATTATCATGTATGTATAACTGTAAGTATATTGAATACAAATAGCATATGAGCTAGGAACTTCTATAATTCAATAAGGTTTGGAAATAGTTCAAAATTATACATATAATTAAAATTAACATGAATATATTTACAACATGATTTCCAAATTATGATTGAACTTGAATCATTTAAATTTAATTAATGAGAAATAAATAGATGAGGTTGAATTTAAATTATGAGGAATAAATAAATAGAGGTTAAAAACAAGTTAATTAGAAACTTTATTGCTAACTGTTTCATACAAATATCTTCATTATATTACCATAGCATATATTACTTTTACAATAATTCATCATACTTCCCATATTCATTGACTATGAGAATGGGCATTTTTCCATTTTAAACATTGTCATAAAAGGATCTAATTGTGAATCATTTTTTATGTTTTTGCGTAGGATAATTTTTCTTTATTTCTATATTTAGTTTATGAGAATGGACATATGCCCATTCTAATCAAAATGATAAAAATATTTGTTTTTATGAGAAATGGCATATCCCAATTCGAATCACAATAATAAAATTATTTGTTTGTATGAGAATGGGAATATGCCTATTCTAACCCTTCTAACTTATTGAAGTAATATTGAACATAATCATTTTAATATCACTATAAAGGATGTGAGAATGGGCAACTGTCCATTCTAGAACAAACTAGATATTACCTCTATTTTAATTCTATGATTCTATTATGAGAATGGGCATATGCCCATTTAATACAACATAAAAAAAATTATTTGTATGAGAATGGACATATGCCCATTCTGTCTATGTGTATTTCCTCAAGATAATACCTATATTTTTCTTCTATGATTCTTATATGAAAATGGGCATATGCCCATTCAATATAAGATTAAAATGTTTTTTTATACGAGAATGGACATATGCACATTCTGTCTATGTGTATTGCCTCAAGATAATAATAATTTTTGAAAAAGTAATAAAAACTAATTGCTCTAAATTTTCTTCTAAGGTACTATCTCATTATTTAGAACATCTAATATTAAACTTTGATGTGACTACTATAAGTTATATAGTTTTTATCATTTTCACAACCATATTATAGTATCGTTGATTTTAACACAAACATGTATGGGATATGTAATTATCTTCAAGTGCATTCAAGATATTTATAATGAAAATGTATAAATATCAAAGATACATATGAAATATATTAAAAATACAACTCAAGGTTAAATGTGACAAAAAATCCAAATAAGAAAAAAACTTAGATATCATTAAATATGTTATTAGTACCAATTAATAGGATTGGTAAGAAATGATAATATATGTTTTGGATCAATATGCCCCATCCCCTCTTTTTATTTAAGTCAAGATTCCCATCTAGAGTTCAAGGAGTGGTTGAAGCAACTAAACGATTCAACATTTGAGTGATTTCGTGAAAACCACGTGTCATGTATAGTTTCGATTAATTTCAAATGAAAACAATAACTTAAAACATGGCTATGATAATGTTTAAAAATTATATTTTATTTTAAATGTAAATAACCTAAAATCATGACTATGATAAAGTTTAAAGTTTAATATATATATTTTATTTAATATATAATAAACCTAAAACATGGGTATGAATTTTTTTGAAAATTTAAATTTAATTTTAAGTGCAATTATTAAACCTAAATCATGGCTACCATATTTTTTAATATTTATATTTTTTTACCATGGAATAGCGAGACCATTAATTTGCAAATAAATTGTTTTCCATCGTTAATTTTTTATTAATTGAAGGTACTTGTTTTTCAAACATGTCTTCGACTACCCATTGGAGGGAAATTGGTGAAATTAATGGAAATTAATTCACACCACTCTATGGCACTATAGAGAGAATGATATCGGTTACTATTTTTCAATGATGGGATAGTTCTTGAGATTTTCTAGGTTCACCACGGGTTAGTAAAGCTATCTCTTTATTTTTCAACCTTTCGCTTTATTTTTCATCCAGCTTTTGCTTTTTTTTCTCCTTTCACTTTGGGCTTCTGTTTCATTAAACTATTTTTTCCTATGAAGTAGAATATTTGAATAATATTTATGAGATATTGTTCATTCGCTCTGCTAAAATTTTGTTGACCCTTACTGCTTTGGGCTCCCTCGGTTTCTTAATATTGTTTTGACATGTGACGCACAAGATTTGAAGAAAATTTGAGGAATGAATTATTCTAACTCTTCTATGTTTAATTATTATGAAATGAAGAGTATCATATGGCTTTCTTTCCTTATATTTCATTATGGGTTTAAATCCCCTTTTATCTTTTCTATTTTCTGATCTATGTATTAAGAATATCACTTTGATTTTTGAAAGACATGCATAGTTGTTAACCAAATCTTGGTTGCTAATACGGGGAGTTATCTATTATGATTTTACCAAACAACCTAGTGGTCTTACCACCTAGGCAAAGCATTTCTTTTTTTTCCGATTTGTGCGGCAGTGAGTTCCACAAGCCAAGAATGATTCCTTGTTAGAAGAAGAATTTACTTTTTATAGTGAAGAAAATTTTTACTTATTTTTTAAATTGAAGATAAGTTTCTAACTCTTATCTTTTGATTGATTATGAGATGAAGAATATCATCCTTCTTTCTTTCTCTTGTATTCTAATTTGGGTATAAATATATTGTCATATTTTTATCTTTTGTATTATTTATATGTGTTTTAAGAATATCAGTTCAATATTTGGAAATACTTGCATAGTATTATCCTCCATAGTTATAAAAGGATGCCTCTAAATATGACCGTTTCTTGCATGTTTCAGAATTCCAATCCTTCATGCTAAGATAGGGAGTTAACTATTTTGTTATTACCAAAGTACATTATGGGGTTACCACCTAAGCATCGTTACTTATTTTCTGAGCTAGGTGGCCTAGTTGTGTAGGCCAAGATGGGCGGGAAAGCTACCCAAGCTGAACTCGGTGGGCGAGCTAATCTCTTGAAATGGAGGTTGTGCTAGCACCAAGCCGGGATGGGAGATAATCTACCAAGATAGGTGGGATCGGTGACTGCTTTAAGCTAGACATGTGAGGTTGACTTGTCAAGTTGGGCAGGAAAGCTCACTACTAAGTTAAACAATATTGAACATAATCATTCTCATATATGAATTAAAATGATTAATTTCAATGATGTATCTAATGAGAAAATGTCCGTTCTCAAAATTGGAATTAAAATGGGGTTACCACCTAGGAAATGAGTTTCCCAAGCTCTTCTAGCTAATTTTTGTGTGGTTCTTGGGCTGCTTCCAAGGCCTCACACTTTTATTTAACCAATGTTAATCTTTCTACGTGGCCCAATGTGTCATCCTTCATCACTTTCTAGACTTGGTGTTCTCCTCCAAGTTTTTATGTTGATGAGCACCTCCGGAGCTGTGCGAGATGTTCAAGGCTTGGTCTACCTTCTTCAGATTCTTCTTATAGCACTTATAATAGTCATTCATATGAAGTAATCTTTTGCATCACTGAATCCTTTCCTCGCTCTGCATATTATGCTAGATCCTTTGGCACTCGTGTGCACAGAGTTTCATCTTCAAGCACTAGGTACACAAATGTACCTACATAGTGTATTGCCGAAGGAAATCTCTTTGGTACCTTTGGCTCTAAATGTGGCCTAGATCTTATGACATTATCACCAATTTCCTCTACAATGCTTTGATAAATACATAGTTCTTTTCTACGCTAATTCTCTTTCTGTGTTAGGTGCGCTATCTCCTCATTCTTATTTTTGATCTCTTCCCTTAACACCCTAATTGTAGTATCATTTTCCATATTCTTCCTTTCTACCTCTGTTGAGATTTTTATCAATGTATTTCTCACTGTTCATCTGACATAACAATAGGATTTACTGTTATGTGTCTAGCTTGAGGTGTCTTTTTCAATCTCCTCGACATGCATGACTCTTCACACACATCAAAATCTGGTTCATCCATGTGTGTGTGCATTGACCATGATAATTGCTTCTGGTGCACATTATAGCCATATCCTCATCCATTAATTCCTAGCCATATAAGTCCTTTTGTGTCAGTGTGCTCTAGAAATGGCAATAGACAATTTTACTTGTGTCCTCAGATAACCCATGGCTAGTGGAATGTGCTCTCCACTTGTTCTTCTTGACCTAGGATGCTTAGGAACTTGAGCTTCCAGATTTGGAACTTGTGTTTCCATGTCTTGAGTAGTCTTGGTATCTGTCTCATCTATTCTCTTTTCTTCCTCTTCTCCTTCCTTCATTTCTTCACCTTGTTGTCCCTCTACATTCTCTAGAGGTGTGGTAGAATTAGATGCACTTTCCTCTAACTCTTCCACTTCCTCATTCAATTTTAGTTTCCTTCTCCTCTTCTTGGTTATCTCCTTCTGTGGAGAGAGTCTGGGTGATCTGCACACTATTTACAAAGTAGCACCTTGGTTCCTTGTTCTCTTGAACACTCTCTTAAATCAGTGCTCTCCTTGGACTACATCCAAGTCCTCATCATCCCCCTCATGTGGACGAGGTGGTGTAGTTGTGCACTTAGCTTCATCCTTATTTCTAGAATGTATTCTACCTCTACGTTACAAAACACCACTATCTTCACGCTCATCCTCCTCATCCTCCACTTCAATTATCTCTATGGGCTTAGGCACTAGAATGTTCTCCATGGTATGCTTACCCTTCAGCATCACCGGGAGTGTGAACTCATTCTTTATGTACTTGTTACTCTCCAACTTAGGCTTCAGTTGAAGGTACACTAGTACTGCTCTAACATCTCCCACATCCAAACTTACTAGTTTAATTCTCAATACATCTAAAATGAACCTTTCAATATATGCACCCCAACCTAGATACACATATTTATTCCTTAGTGTGTGGTAGTCACAATCTACCTTGTCCACATTGAATGTTAGGAATCGTGCATCCGTGAACCTATGTACTAATGCCTGGATATACCTTGTTGTAAAGGCATATGGTAACTTACACCAAAGGCTCTATGTTCCATCCATCATGGCTAACCACGCTATGCAAAAGTGCTTGGTATACAATGAATCGAATCGCCTTTCCAACCATCGAGGAAAATTCCTTGGGGATGCGTCATTCTTCTTCAAAGGCCATGTGGAGCCTATCGTACCACTTCTCATCCCTTTACTTGACTGGTTCTATCATGGATCCTTTACATAGGTATTTACAAAACCACTTCATCATTGACTTATGCTCCATGGGATACTCCCATATATTCTCTTTTTGTCCATCAAGTACTCTAATCTCCATGAACACCAACAACAATAGAACAGATCCAAAGTTGATTTTCCTCCTATGCGTGATTTTTTAACAATAGTTTTTGCAATATAACATGTAATATTATAGATCACCCCTTCAGACATTCTTTTAGCAATGCACAACCACATGGTGTTCACTTGTGACCACCTCTCCAGTCATTTAGATTTGTCACAAGGTTTGAAGCTACTTACACAACTAGATACTTCTTCAATTTATCTTTGTCCATGCCATGCGGACCCTTTGTGTACCCCAGCTCCTTTCTGGTCTCCAATATTTCAGCCTTATCTATCATTCAAATCTTCTCTAGTGCCCTTCAATCTTGTTACCATGGAGATTAACACAGCTGAAAATCTGGCTCGGCATCCTGCAAAGTAGAAAAAATCTTTGTGCACTCTACTCATGAGCCACTAGTATAAGGGCTCATATTTCCCGAAGTAAGGGAGATCATATAGTTGATAAACTCCAATATTCTTTAAGAACTTATCATCAGCATCATCATACATCGACATGTCTTCCACCATGCATTTATTCATATTTGTTTTCAGCAAGGCATCAAGCTCCATCTTATTCTCTATGGTACGGTGGTTGTATTCACTCACCTTTCTTCTCCTTATGTGAGAATCCCACTCCTAGCCTACGATGACCCCCTCTGGATATTGCATTTTAGAAAATTGCTTTCGAGAGCCATCTCCTCTTCTTCTATGACCACCTTCTTCTTTCCCTTCACTCCTGCTACAACTGCTTTCTTGGGTGCCATTTCTACCTTGCAATCCTTTATAAATGCTTACTTCTTGAATTTTGTAATGTGTGAATCAAACCCTATCTCGATTCACCATACCCTAGGTGAAATCATGTGCCCTCTCTCCTCTCCTTTACCTTGATTAGCTCAAAACATTCACCACCGGGATGTAAGCTCTTTCTGGTACGTGAGATCCCATCGTCACAACTGGCTACACACCTTTCACACCTCAATTCGATCACTCAAATCTTTACACTTAGATTTTTTTCAAATACTCTTGATTGCAATGGTCAAATTGAACTTGTATCCCTTCCTTCACCTACCAAATATCCTCTCATTAATTGACTAATTCCATTATTTCCACACGGTAAATATTCGTGACCCATCTATAACCTTCTAGCGCACCCTCCTACCCTCTGGTCATAGACTTCTCTTTAGCATGCTTCCTTGTGCCTGAGTACCTCATCACTATACCTTCTTTTGGTAGTTGTTATGGCCTCTATTTACCTCATCTTATACTTTCCTTCATCCATCTCCATCTTTGGTCACTTTTTAGAAGTAATCCTTTCACTTAGAAAGCACTCGTAATGCAACTTATTCCTTTCACCTTTCAATTCCCATAATCTTGTACACGGATATCGATAACCACTCCACACTAAAAGTATGTGCAAGCTCCCTCGTGCATAAACATGCTTCATATGCGCAAGTGTGCTTATTACACAAGAAAAATAACTAAATTGACAAAGCATAACAACAAAGAAGGAAACACATTAAGGAAATGAAGAATTGAAAACCTAATCTAAATGGAAATATTTCCTTATTACACAAACCAAGAAGACTTATTTATAGTAGGGCTTCAGCCTACTCCCATTGAAGTAACCGGGTAGCCATGTTCCATAAAGTGCTTCTAACTGGAAAGTGCCTATTTCAAGGATGTAAATGATAACATACGGCCCCAACCAATGTACCTTAAGTTTTCATGGATGGCGTAAGAATTTAGAGTCACAGAGAAGTACCACTTGTCCAATCTCAAACTTCTTATCCCTTATATTTCTATCATGACATGCTTTCTTCCTAGCCTTTTCTTGCTTCGAATCCAACACTTTCTCAATCCAACGCCTTGTCACTCATCTAGCTTAATATCTTTTCAATCTGTTCTTCTAAAGCTTTCTCATCGCCTAGACCTCCAAAGGCACGTAATACGCAAAGAAGGTAACATAAATTATATACTAAGAATGGCTTCGCATCAAACACTAACCGAAATGGTGTGGCCTTGTTCAACCTCTTATAATTTGTTATATATGCCCAAAGAATAGCGAGACACTTTTTCATCCCAATATTTTTTTCCAACATCACAAATTTTTGTCAATTTATGGCTCAATTTTTTTTTGAAAGCTTTAGTAGTTTCATTTTCTTGAGGATGATAGGGTGTACTCTTATGGTGTGCAATCATGAACTCATCCAATAAAATTCTAATTGTCTCATTAAGAAAATGTGTGCCTCATCACACGATAAAAGTCAAAGGACATCCATACCTTGTAATAATATTTTCCCATACAAACTGAGTTGTTGTAGTTGTTGTACTGAGTCCTTTGTAGGTGCTACTTTTATCCACATTGTTAGATAGTCTATGCAAGTTATAATGTAGTATGATCCAGTTCTACGTGCAGCTAGTGAAATAGGACCCACAAAATCTATAGCCCATTTCTCAAATAGTTCTGTGCTAGTAATAGGTCTCAGAGGCATTTCATCTCGTTGACCTAGTTTTCCAAGACGTTGACAATGATCACATGCCTTACAAAATTCCTTACAATATTTATAGAGGGTCTCCCACCATAATCCAGCAAGTAGAATTTTTCATGTTGTGGTATCACCGACATAGAGGCCACCTACAATACCACAATGAGCTTTTTCCATAATATCCATGCACTCATATTCTAATACACAACAAAGCAATACCTCATCTTAGCCCAATTTGTACAAGTCACCATTGATTAACATATAAGGTGCGGCACATATAGCAAGTTGTTTATTCTCCAAGGATTTCATTCATTATGGTGCCATTGCTTTTGTAGAAAGACATCAATTTCCTCTAGTTCTGATGGTGTGCATTGTAACCTATATAACCATACATCTGGCATGGTGTCTTCAATTTCCTAGGCTTTTTCTCCGACTATATCCTTGATAGATGGTCTAGTCCAAAATTACTTTTTCCTATTTTTACCATAATCGTGAAATCAAATTCTTGAAATAAGATCACCCATCGACATATGTGCCCTTGTAAAAGAGGTTTATTTACCAAATACTTCAATGCCATGTGATCTGTATAAAATATGAATGGTGTAGCTAGTAGATACTGGAAAAATTTATGTAGCACATAGATCATTGACAAAGCTTTGTGCTCTGTAGTTGTGTAATTTTTTCTGTAGGAGTCAACTTTCTACTAGAAAAATAGATAAGATGATCTACACTACCTTCTCCAGGTTGATCCAACACTACACCAATGGCCATGCCAGAGGCATCAACATGTACATGAAATGTTTTTTCCCATGAAGGAAAACATAGAATAGGTGTGGTAGTAAGTTTCTCCTTCAATGTCTCGAATGCACGTTATTGTTTTTCTCCCCAATAGAACGTACCTTTCCTTCTAGTAACTCTTCTAATGGTGCAGAAACTTTGGCATAGCCTTTGATAAAAATTTTGTAATATCCTGTATGACCCAAAAATTTGTGCACCTCACTTTGACTGGTAGGCTCCCTTAGGCCTATAATGACTACAACCTTTGTTGGATCAACTAACAAACCTTCCTAATAGATTATGTGCTCTAAGATTATCCCAAATGGTGTAGAAAATATGCACTTCTTAATGTTTAAAGAGATAATCAACAATTTACACCATTCAAACATTAAGTGTAGATTGTCACAATGATCCTTAACTAATCCATACACCGTCCAATCGTCTAAATATACATGTAAGAAGTTGTGAATAAATTCCTTGAATTCTTAGACAACTATGCACAAAAATACAGTAGGCACATTTTTCAGACCGAAAGGCATCCTTTGTATAGGAAAAGCTTCCCCATTCAGTAGTAAACGTAGTCTTTTCTTGATCCTCTTGGGTAATTTGAACCTGATGATACCCAGAGAACCCATCTATAAACAAATAGATTTCACCCTGCAACTCCTAGTATTTTCTTAGTGAATGGCATAGGAAATGGATCGGGTTACACATGCAACATTCGAGATCCTTGTAGCCCATACATATTATAATCCATCCATCCTTCTTGATATTTATTACCATTAGACTAACCCATTCGACTCATTAAGGGGCTTGATAATCCTAGACTTCACCATGTTATCAATATCTTCTTTGACCTTTTGTGAAAATTGGGGTTCATTTTGTAAGGTCTCTTTCTAACTAGGTGTGAACCCTCTTTAAGATTTATCTTAATCTCCCCCAATGATTCATGCATGCCTTTAATTTCATGGAATCCCCTAGGAAATAAGTCCTAGTAATACCTTAGTAACTCTATGATTTTTTCCACTTCAGAGTCTGACCAATAGTCTCCAATTATGGCTTCCTTAGGCTCAATATTTGTTCCAATATTCACCCGCTTTGTCTTCATAGGTTCATGATAGGCGTGCGTGGTCTTATCCACACTATCCAATACATCACACCTCCTTATTGAATGGTTTACATCTAGGTTATCTACTTCTTCGTCATCCACTAAGTAGACCATTTTTCCTTTCTCTTTCTCAAGGCAAGCACGTTGAAATAATGTTGCATCGGCCTCTAGTTCTTCATCAAGATGCACTCCTGAGTCTTCTTTCTCTAATAAATCTTGAAGGAGTTCTTCAATCTTGGCACTATCTCACATAGTTAAGTGCTTTATGAATTTCAATGTTTCTTTTGCTAGAGGATTTGTAAAGAATAAGTAAAACATCTGGGCCATTCCCGTAATTAAATTCTACCAATTTCTAGTTTCTCTATGAAGTTCTACATATACATACCAAGCATGTACGCAGCCTTGTAAAGTGGAATAAAACCAGTGCACCCATAGTGAAGGTGGTAAATTTTCCTACCCTTCTATCCAGAGTCTCTCACACTTTTGAATGTGGTGCTGAACAGTTTGATTACCATGATAAGTATTATTTGAGTAGGTACATTTCTCCTAAAAAACCTAGTAGTAAGAGCAATCCCAATTTCATTCTATCTGACAAGATTATCCCTATGGACCACCCACCAAAGATGTCAGTAGTCCCACGTAGTGTATAGGCTAACATGTTTCTTCTTTCCATTAGGTCTATCCACTTTTCTTTCATGGTGCACAAGAATACCATGTGATCCCCTTCTCCTATGTAACAAGGTACCGAGTTGTTTCATATCCTCATAACATAACACGGTTTTGTGCCTCGAGGAAATATGATCTTTACTTCGCACCCTACCAACTCATAAGTGTTGTGAGACCAATTATCACAAGAAATACTTGTAGTTTTGCTAATATATTGTGTATCCTCCCACTTAATTAATCCTTCTTTGGTTGGTTTAACCATCTCTGGATCTCGGATGGCACGTACATAAATCCTATTCATATATTCTTCACTTAAGGGCTCAACATAGGGCACATATTTTCCATCTGTCAAAGGGATAATAACTCTTTCCTCTTCATTTTCAAAACTGATATAGCCCTTGTTGAACCGAAGATCAGCATTATTTGCATAGCACCAAGGATGCCCCAATAGAGCTGGGAAGCTATTTGACTCTACCAGCACTAAAACTTTAAAGTCTCCAGTGAACTTGGCTCCTTGTATGGTAATGGATGCATCCTTCAAAACTCCAACGAGAGTGGCCTTAGTCCGATTAGCCATGAATAATACATTAGAGGATGGTTGCAATGGGGGTCTTCCCATTTGGACCCATGCATCCAAGGTAAGAACATTGACTTCGCATTTATATCAATCAATATATTACTTAATAGCCATCCATCCACAACAACATTTATATTGATCTCCTTGTCATTATATAGGCTATGAGGGGGAAGATTTGCATGCGTAATATTCCATCCAGCCTCAAGATTTGCATAGAGTGGTTCCTTTTAACCAACTCCCTAATAGTGGAATGATGTTTTCTGGTGCAACATTTTACACACTTCCCTCAAGTCATCTATATCATTTTGGACCATCTCTAATGCTTTCTTTTGCTCATTTAAGTATTGTATCTCACCTTGAAGATTCCTTAGAACTTCCGTGGTTTTCTGATAAACCTCCTTCTGATAGGAAGGATTTGGGTACCATACATGAAGAACTTCTTCTTTAGTGATGGTAGGTTTTTGTTGTGATGCTTCTCTAGTGCATGTTACCTCAACATGGGTCATGATCTTCACTTGTAGTGCCTCGGATTCTACTCCATCTTAGGCATCAATTGATTTTAAAAAGTGTGATGTATCCTAACCATCCCTACACCTTTGTTTTCTTGTTTCAGTACTTACTCAAATGCTCATATAATTTGGGCACTCCTCATAGCTATGGTTCTTTCTACAAAAAGAACATGAAATATTATGAGGATTTTCATGCCTATAGTGATCAGGAGATCCACATGTATAACACATTTTGTGAGGGAACTCACTTCTCCCACCACCATGGCATCATCCTCTGAATCCACCTCGATATCCATGTCCTCTTCCATCACCTCCATCAAAAACCCCTCATTCATGTCTTAGTGCGGTTGGTTTTGATCCCCATCTTGGTGCTCATTCTTATTTTTAGAACTATCGATTACACTTGTCATTCATACCCCAATGTCTATAGCATCATGGATCTGACCAGTCAATCTACAATATTCAGTATCATGGGTCATAGACCAGAAAATTCTATAATAACAAGATACGTTATTTATTATCACACATTATAGCAAAGGATAGTGGCTAGCATCATGATTCAAATGATATATCTCATAGTCTAACAACAATGAACATATGGACCTACGAGGAAAACTATCCTTGGTGTGTCCCTCCACTTCACAATCTATACACCAAATCCCTGAGTGCGTTTCATGGGTTGAATTCACCGATAATTTCTCTAACTACTTTTCCATAGCTGCAATCTATGCCTCTAAGAATCAGCTAAAACTAGTGTCAATTCTCACAAATACCTCAGCACGTAGGGCTACCTCTAATGCCTTGCGCGGATCAAGTATATGTCTTATGTGACAACGCCCTTCTAAATGGTGTAATCAATCCTCCAACGAACCATTGTGCATGTTGGCTTACATGAATATCATAGGAAATCTTAGACAAAAGCATTTTAAAATGGGCATCATACTCACGCACACTCTCAGTAGTGCCTTGCTTGATATCTTTGAGCACGCTTATACTCTTCTGCTCAAATTCCAAAATATAGAACTCTTTTAAGAATGCATCCTTCAATGCTGCATAATCCACGCAAGTTTGATCAGGGTCAAACTTCATATACTAGCTATGTGCACATCCCTATAATGTGGTAGAAAATTGGCTTGCCTTGTGCTCTGAAGCCATGATCCCTTTTGCACGCCATAGCATTTTCACGATGTGCACATGTTCAACAACATCTTCTATTCATCTATACTCCGGGAGACAAAGAGACATCTCCATGTAAATATTCTGAGGTTATGGTGGGCCTTTCCCACTAGATCCATAACCTCTTGTGTTTCCTCTACCTCCAGAACCACCAGATCCACCGAAACTAGAACCACCCATACCTCCTTATCCTCCACATGTAGTTGGAATAGGACCTATAGATATAATCCCCTTGTATTCTAACAAAGTAGTACAATACTAAAACCCTACGGTCTCGTGAAGTAGCTCCAATTCAAGAGGTGAATCCAACATTCTTTGTGCTCACATTCTCGTGTAAACGATGCACCTAAAACCGTACCTCCAAATAAAAATGAAGTCATCTACCCCGTCATTGATGTACTTTCCTCTTACTTCCCAAACTCTCTTTTTGTACTAGATACTAGAAAACCAAGTGTAAGGGATAGGTTATTAGGTAGGTTCAGATGTACACCCATGGCCTAGGTCATATTTTCTTGTACGCTTCCTTATGAGGCCAAGGAGGGTTCCTATCATGCTTTCCTAGATGGAGGAGTTCCGATGCTCTAGCTCCATGTATTCTACGTGAGCTCCAAATCCTTCATGAGCCATCTCTCTCCTTAACTACATCTTCTATGCAACATCATGATGTTTCTCTATCTCCCTCTCATGCGCCTCATTATACTTAAGCCATCTTTCTTCCCTCTTCCTTGCCACCGTTAATTCTGCCATCTTTCACCAAACTTGCTCCTACCCCCATGGGTGGTGGGGTTTATTTAGCCATCGGTTTACTCTCCAGATTCAAAGTTACCATCAGGATATTGATTTCTAGTGCAATTCCTTACAGGTAAGTTCCCCTTGGATATCATAAAAACTAGAATTCATCTACCTCTGGACACGAATAAGTGGAAATTGAGTATTCCAAGATATAACTATTCAAGACACCATGGAACCCCATATCTATAGCTCAATTCCAAATAAGATTAGCATCATAAAGGGCCTAGAATTCTTCCTATGTCCAGACAAGTGTGTGATACCCCCAATTCCACTTAGATGCATAAGAAATCAACCAATCGTATAATTCTACTAGAAAGATAGTGAAAAGGATCACATATAAACTGTCATACAGATTCTGTTACACCCACATGCGTGCATTAAACTCAGATCCAATGCTGAACTTGCATACGTATTCTTCCTCCAGATCATGTATCCACTCCTCATAACTTGCTAGATTTAACCGGTACCTCTTCATCACGAACCATCCTAGAAACAACTGAAAATGAGGTCCCAGAAATGGAACCAATGATGCAACCTAGAATTTACCAGTAACACCCTAGACGCCATGGCAGATCACTCAACCTAGACTAAGCACTCACTCAAAGCATGCAAATTTACTGTGTCCCTCTTTAGGGTTTCTACAAGTAGGATGTTGGCATGAGGACTTAAAGCTTATAAATCCATAACTAATACATCATTCTACAAAGTGCATGATAGTTCTAGATCTAAGGAAGAATAGACTTTAAACAATAATCATGATGGAATCAAGTACATGCAATATCCAATTACACACAAGAATAACACTCAGGTTTGGCCAATATCCTCCATATATTAAAGATAACAATTACATGGAAGCTTCTTACAATAATGGAAATCTATGCCTATGCGCGCACAGATCTGATTCAGTAATCCAATCTTGCATACATACATACATATCCCACTCTCTCTATGTCTATGTATTCACCATCATACATATATATCTCTTATGCATTTTACTACATATATATAAGGGTGGGGACTTTCCCTTCACTGCTTATCCATTCCAAAAATAGGTTGCATGCTATTAATAGCCATGTGTCCTTATAAAAATAACCACATATGCAAGTGTGCTAACAATAGACTACTGGTAGTTAACTATAGTGGTAATCCTATTCCTAGCCTGTATCCATGCAAAGGGCTTCATATCCGATCCTCCAAAAATATCCAATGTGTGGCAAGTAAGTCTCTACTTTTTTTTGTGCTCTACATGTCATCTCTAAAAATAAACCTTCATGAGCGAAAATGACTAAAGTCCCGAAAGTGGAAATTTTCTTCTCGCACGCATGTTCTCCCTATCTATTCAAGACTTTGAATATGACATGATTTCCCACATGAAAATCTTGTGTGCTTTCTATCAAGTGCTCTTTGATCAACATTAATAAATCCTCTTCCCACATCATTGCAATGTAGTGTCTTCCTACTTGGATATACTCTTCCCTCTGCAACTTTGGCTCCTTTTGAAAACAAGTCCACATGATCATCCTCTACAAATGTAAAATCCCCTGCTAGTTTAACAACATAAAATTCAAATTTTGTGAGGTCATGGAAAATGTATTAAAACAATGCATAAAATAAATTAAAAATTATCATTTATGTACAACCATAAGTATATTGAATACACATAGCACATGAGCTGCAAACTTATATAATTCAGTAAGGTTTGGAAATACTTCAAAATTATACATATAATTAAAATTGACATGAATATATTTATAAAATGATTTCCAAACTATGATGGAACTTGAATCATTTGAATTTAATTGGTGAGAAATAAATAGATGAGGTTGAATATCAATTATGAGGAATAAGTAAATAGAGATTAAATAGAAGTTAATTAGAAAATTGATTGCTAACCATTTCATACAAATATCTTCATCATATTACCATAACATACATTACTTTTACAATAATTCCTCATACTTCCCATATTCAATGACTATGAGAATGGGAATTTCTCCATTTTAAACATTGTCATAAAATGATCTAATTGTCATTCATTCTTTATGTTTTGCGTAGGAGAATTTTTCATTATTTCTATATTTAGTTTATGAGAATGGGCATATGCCTATTCTAACCCTTCTAACTTATTGAAGCAATATTGAACTTAATCATTTTAATATCACTATAAAGGATGTGAGAATGGGCAACTATCCATTTCAGAACAAATTAAATATTACCTCTATTTTTATTCGACGATGCTTATATGATAATGGGCATATGTCCATTTAATACAACATAAAAAAAATATTTGTATGAGAATGGACATATGCCCATTCTTTCTATATGTGTTTCCTCAAGATAATACCTCTATTTTTCTTCTATGATTCTTATATGAGAATGGACATATGCCCATTCAATATAAGATGAAAATGGTTTTTTATACAAGAATGGACATATGTTCATTATGTCTATGTGTTGCCTCAAGATAATATTATTTTTTTCTAAAAAAGGAACAAAAACTAATTACTCTAAATTTTCTTCTAAGGTACTATCTCATTGAGCATCAAATATTAACCTTTGATGTGATTACTATAAATTATATAATTTTTATCATTTTCACAACCATATTATAGTATCGTTGATTTTAACACAAACAGTATGGGATATGTAATTATTTTCAAGTGCATTCAAAATATTTATAATGAAACTCGTATAAATATCAAAGATACTGTTGAAATATATTAAAAATACAACTCAAGGTTCAATGTGACGAAAAATCAAAATAATTAAAAAACTTAGATATCATGAAATATGGTATTACTACCAAATAATAGGATTGGTAATAAATAATAATATATGTTTTGGATCAATCCACCCCATCCCCTCTTTCTATTTAATTCGACATTCCCATCTAGAGTTCAAGGAGTGGTTGAAGCAAGTAAACAATTCAACATTATAGTGATTTCATGAAAACCACACGTCATATATAGATTCCTTAACCAGCCCCTCTCTAGTATAAATTAGTATCAACTAATTTCAAATGGAAAAAATAACTTAAAACATGGCTATGATAATGTTTAAAAATTATATTTTATTTTAAATGTAAAGAACCCAAATCATGACTATGATAAAGTTTAAAATTTATGTTTTATTTAATATGCAATAAACCTAAAACATGTGTATGAATTTTTTTGAAAATTTAAATTTAATTTTAAGTGCAAGTATTAAACCTAAACCATGGCTACCATATTTTTTAATATTTATATTGTTTTTGACCATGGAATAGTGAGACCAATAATTTGCAAATAAATTGTTTTCCATTGTCAATTTTTTATTAATTAAAGGTTCTTATTGTTTATTAATGAAGGTAAAAATTTTAAACATGTCTTCGACTGCCCATTGGAGGGAAATTGGTGAAAGTAATGGAAATTAATTCACACCACTCTATGGCACTATAGAGAGAATGATAGCAATTACTATTTTTTTATGATGGAATAGGTCTTGAGAATTTCAAGGTTCACCTCACGGTCGGTGAAGCTATCTCTTTATTTTTCATCCTTTCCGCTTTCTTTTTCATCCATTTTCCACTTTTTTGTCCTTTTGCGTTGAGCTTCCTTTTTCATTAGAAATTTTTTTCCTATGAAGAAGAATATTTGAATAATATTTCTGAGTTATTGTTCATTCACTCCACTTAAATTTTGTTGACCTTTACCACTTTGGGCTCCTCGTTTATTAAGATTGTTTCGACATGTGACACACAATATTTGAAGAAAATTTGAGGAATGAATTATTCTAACTCTTCTCTATTTAATTATTATGAAATAAAGAGGTTCATATAGTTTTCTTTCCCTTATATTTCGTTATGGGTTTAAAGCTAATGCCCTTTTTAATATTTTCTATTTTTTGATCCGGGTATTAAGAATATCACTTTATTTTTGAAAGACATGCATAGTTGTTAACCAAATCGTAGTTACTAATACGGGGAGTTATCTATTATGATTTTACCAAACAACTAAGTGGTCTTACTACCTGGGCATAATTTATTTTTTTCCAATTTGTGCAAAGCGAGTTTCGTAGGGCAAGAAAGATTCATTGTTAGAAGAAGAATTTACTTTTTTGTAGTGAAGAAAAATTTTACTTTTTTTAAAAATTGAAGTTAAGTTTCAAAGATACTTCTAACTCTTATCTTTTAATTTATTATGAGATGAAGAATATCATCCTTCTTTCTTTCTCTTGTATTCTGATTTGGGTATAAAGATATTGTCATATTTTTTATCTTTTGTATTATTTATATGTGTTTTAAGAATATCACTTCAATATTTTGAAATTCTTGAATAATATTATCCTCCATAGTAATAAAAGGATGCCTCTAAATATGACCATTTCTTACATGTTTCAGAATTCCAATATTTCATGCTAAGATGGGGAGTTAACTATTTTTTCATTACCAAAGTATAGTGTGGGGTTACCTCCTAGGCAATGTTACTTATTTTCCGAGCTAGGTGGCCTAGTTGCGCAGCCAATATGGGCGGGCAAGATGCACAAGCCGAGCAAGGGCGGTGAGTTGATCTCATTTGAGTGGAGGTTATGCTATCCAGTCGAGCTGGGGTGGGGGGCTAACCTACTGAGTTGGGTGGGATAGTTGACCACCGAACTAGGCGAAGTGGTTGACTTGTCAAGGTGGATGGGAAAGCTCACTACCGAGCTAAGAAATATTGAACTTAATCATTGTCATATATGAATTAAAATGATTAATTTCAATGATGTATCTAATGAGAAAATGTCCATTCTCAAAATTGGAATCATAAAAGAAGAACAAAGATAAAATCTAGCTTGTTTTATAATGGACAGTTACCCATTCTCATAGCCTTCATAGAGTTATTGAAAAAATTAAGTTCAATATTTATTTTATTACAATGATTAGAATTGGCATACACTCATTCTCATACAATCAAACTTTTTTATCTTCCATTCAATGGTCAGGTATCCATACCTATAGAGGTATTAAAATTTTTAAGTTTAGTATTGCTTGTATTAGAATGTTTAGAAGGAGATTATACCCTTATACATACAAACAAGAATTTATTTCTTGTATTCAATGGGCAGATGCCCATTTTCATATACGAATCATATATGAAGGATATAGATAAAATTTAATTTTTTTAGAATGGGAAGTTTACCATTATCATGTAGGAATCATATAATAAAAATAGATCAACTTTACTTTGTTTTTTAATGGGAAGTTCCCCATAATCACAACTTTCATAGGTATTAAAATGATTATGTTCAATCTTGTATTGAATGAACAACTTCCCAATCCCATATAGGAATCATAAAAGAATAATATAGATAAAATCTAATTCATTTTAAAATGGAAAGTTGCCCATTCTCATAGCCTTCATATAGTTTTTAAATTTATTGTATTAGATTGACCATTGCTTTTCACTCTTATATATTATTACTTTTCCCATTAGTAATGATCATGTTCAATATTTTTTGTATTACAATGATTAGAATATGCAAATGTCCATTCTCATACAAAAACATTTTTATCTTGAATGGACAGATTCCCACGAGTCTCTTATAGGAATCATTAAAGAAAAATAGAGATTAAATTTATTTATTTTTTTAATGGGAAATTACCTATTCTCATATTCGAATCATATATTAGGAAAAATAGAGAAAATTTACTTTATTTTAGAATAGTTAGCTATTCATTATCACAATATTCATAGTTATTAGATTAATTAATAAGTTCAATCATGTATTGAATGAGAAAATGTGAGTTATCAAATATGATTCATAAAATAATAATAGAGATAGAATTGAATTATATTTAGAATGGCCAGTTGCCCATTCTCAAACCCTTTAAAGAGTTATTAAAATTATTAAGTTCATTATTACTTGTATTAGAATAAAAATAAAGGGAGAATGCCATGGAAACATCCTTTAACTGATTTCTTATAATCATGTCTATAGGGAAGGGAAAAAGGTTGTTGTTTACCTTGCAACTAAAGGTTAAAGAGGTTAAACTTTTTATGTCATTGTAATGATTGAATCATTTCTCTGTTAGTATTGGTTATTTAAGAAGTGTAAGAAATAATGAGGAGACGTGTTAGAGGTTGGATGATATAAGTGCTTGTGTTGGGTTTAGAAAGGAGATTTGGTATAGACAAGGGCTTGATAAAGTATGATCATTTGTTGTAGAATGGAAAAGAAGCTTTCAAAATGGGTTGGTTTTATTTTCATTTTAATATAGAAACAAAAAAATAGGCATTGAACCTGGTTCTTCTAGAACCGATTCAACTAATGGGATTAGAAGAAGAGTTTCGATGATGCTAGAAAAGATAGGTATGTCATATCTATTTCAAAGTTGTAAAGGCCATAAAGAAGCCCAGAGAAAGTATTTTGTTACTCATTAGAAGGATGGTTGGGCAGTATCGGGGATTTTTCTATAAAAAAATTATGGATTTTATAGCTATAGTGGTTAGGATGAACAATGAGGGGAGGGATATTTACAAACCAAAGAAAAATGTAATAAGGAGATGGGAAAAATGTTGGTGGGTAAAGAGAAATTAAGACATCATTGTGCAGGTTTTGAGAGAGATTCTTTACTCGATCCTTTCAATGAAATCACCCTACACTTGATGTTAATTCATATATGCCATGGTATGAATTATAATTTCCCATTCTTTCTCAGTCATTCTCTGCACAAATCAATCAAGAATTTCTAAAAGGAAAGTTTAAAATCCCTCTTCATTGGGGATTGATGATGGCCTTATTCCTTTTAGGTTCTACAAATTTCACCAAATCTGAGACATTTAGGTTATTTTGAATGATGATGTAAAGCATGTTGAGGATGAGAAGTATATGGAGTAGGAGGATTATGAGGATTCCTCCTCTTCGAGATCAGATGACATAAAAGAGTCTTTTATGTCGTCGATAAACATTGTAGATGTTGTTGGTAATATGGAGAGGGAGGTTTTGGAGGACCTAGATGACTTTTGTACTATAGTTGAACGAATGAATAAATTGAGGAAGAAGAAGGGTATTGATATTGTGGTTGGTGTTTCTATGTCTGATATCAAAGGGGAACCTTCCAAAGGAAAAGAAAATATAGAGTCTAATTGGAGTATGAAATTGGAAAAAAATTCCCTCAAGGTTCTACAGCTAGAAAAGAATGTTGATTCCCTCAATGAGTTTGGGGTGGCCATGGTATGTACTTGTATAAAGTATACTGAGGCCTCGAGAAAAAAATTTACTTCTCAAAATTCCATCAAAGAGGAATTGTCTAAGATTAAAAATATGGTTATGGATATTCAAAGGAGGCTAGTTAAACTAGAGAAGGGAAGAAAAAAGTGCAAGCTTAAGATTTACCTCCTCGGAAGAGCGAGGACGAGATGGTGAAGGATGATATGATGCACGTTATTGGAAAGGAAGAAAAAAAAGTGGAATAAGAACTTTATATGAAAATTATAATTTAGAAACTACATTCTTATGCACAAAGTCAAAATCTTATAAAATGATAATATTGAAGTAGTGTTATTGAGTCTTATGGGTGTCCTTTAAGTTGCAATATAAGTGAAAATTTGATAATAATGTAAGACCTAGGTTATTCAAATACAAGTATAGTATGAGTGAATATGAGATTAAAAAATGAAAATAATGAAGTAGCATTGTTGATGGTTTTGGGTGTCCATCATATAACAATCCGACTAAATAGATATTACATTTACATTTGGTATTGAAAAGATATTACATTTATTTTTTGTATTGAATAGATGTTATATTTATATTTTGTATAGAACGAGAGTATGTCCTTTGTCATATAAGAAATACGAAGGAAGAAGATATTTCTTAATATATGAAAATGATAAAAAAAAAAATCTATTATAAAAATGGTTATAATGATAAGAGGTCGAGTCTTGTATAGGAAACGAGAATAAGACTAGATGTTTAGAAGTGGAATATGCCCTTTCTCATATAAGAATCATAGAAGGATAATAAAGACACAATTTAATTTATTTTAGAATGAAAATATGTGCATTCTTACATGCCTTACTTTATTTGAAAATGGGAATGTTTGCATTCTCACAACCCTTATAGATAGAAAATATTGCTAGTGAAATAAGATTTACAATGGGAAAAATTCCATTCTCATACAAACATACAATTTTTGTTTTTGTCATTATTAATAATTGTATTATACTAGTTGGAATATCCCTGGTAGAGCCAAGTGACGCACTACATACCATCGAGAGGGATCAAGGCTTATGTAGTTCTCATCATACAATATATTTATATGATTGTAAACATTTTTAGAATGGGTTGTGAGAATGGGAAGTGTGTTTGTAAAGGCAATATTGAATTTAATCATGTTAATACCTCTCATAGGAGTCATAGAAATGTTTTAAAACAAAGTAAATTTTAATTATGTTATTCTTCTTTGATTCACAAATGAGAGTGGGCATCTTCCCATTCTATATGAGTAATATAGAATGGGATTATGTCATTTATATTTTGTATATTTTTATGCAGATCATCCAATTACCACGTATTTTTGTGCACAGATATCTACTAGTGGAAAACATACCTACATTATATGCTAAAACAATCGAGGTATATATTCAGTTGAACCCATAAATACAAGACCAAAATGTTTGTTTGATTGAGAGTTGGCATACACCCATTCTAAACATTCTAATTCAAGCAATATAATTTGAACTTAATACAGGCCACTACGTGGCACAAAGGTGATATTATTGGCGGTGTATTTTAAATGAAAATAACCTAAAACATGGCTATGAAAAATGTTTAAAATCTATTTTTGTTTCTGACCATGACAGAGCGAGACCACCATGCAAATATATTATTGACCACCATTTTTCCATTAATTGAAGGTAATTGTTTTAAAACACCTCTTTGACTGCTTATTAGAGGGAAATTGGAGATATTAATGGAATTTAATTCATGTCACTATGTGGCACAGTGGAGATATTAATGGCAATTAATGTTTTTAAGGATGATAGAGTTCTTAGGAATTTGAAGCTTTACCATTATAAAACAAATTAGATTTTACATCTATTATTCTTTTATGATTCCTATATGAGAATGGGCATTTTCTCATTTCGTTAGACTATTTCGTCTTGTGAAGCACAAGATTTGAAGAAAATTTATGATATATTGTTTGATCTCTCCACTTTTTTGTTCTTCCTTTCACTTTGGGCTCCTCTATTTCGTTAGACCGCTTCTTGCATATGACCTATTTGTTTTTGATTTTTATACTTTTACTTTTGGGTTCTCTCTTTTTTGGACTATTTTTTCTTGTGAAGAAAAATTTATCAAGTAAATTTATGAGAAACACCAATCCATTCACAGGCATGAATTTATCTAACTCTTCTCGTTGATTTATTCTGAGATGAAGAATATCATATGGTTTTCTTTCCCTTGCATGGTGGAGAATTTCCCATTGTGCAACATTTTATTTTTATCTCTAATCTTATTCTATGATTCCTATATGATAATGATCATACTCCCATTGTATATTCCCACTCTCACATATGAATCAAAACATAATAATAGAGAAAAAAATATTTCATAGTTTTAGAATGTAGTAAATTCTATATCTATTCTTTTATGATCCCTATATGAGAATGGTCATATGGCCATTCTCAAATACGGAATCATAGCAGAATAATAGAAAATAAAATTTCATCTATATTTATTCTTTTGATTTATTCGAAATGAGAAATATCATTGATTTATTTTTCCTTACATGGTAGTGAATCGCCGTTGTACAATAAAGTAAATTTTATATCTATTCTTCTATGATTCATATATGAGAAAGGGAATATGCCCTTTCACATATAGAAAGATATATTGAAGTAAATCACTTTGAGATATATATATATATATAAATGTTGCAATAATGGGGAATTTTCCATTCCGAAACAAATTAAATTTTATCTCTCTTAATTTATGTGATGATGTATGACTTTTTTATGTAAAATATTGACTATGAAATGATCTTATTTAATGTTGTCATGTGTGTCATTATTAGATGTTATTATTACCTTGTTTTATATATTGATTATTGTGATGATGAATGACCTTTTTTTCTTGCTTATCAGATTTTTAGTTGTCTATATGATTATAAAATTAGGTAGTAAAAGTTGTTTTCCAACAAAGATTGCATTATTACCTTGTTTATTGATAATATGTACTATGTAGATAAAAAGGATAGTTAACCATTTTGTAATATTCATTTAATAATAATTCAGCATGATTCTTAGTTGAAAATTTATGTCATTTCAATGAACTAACATGCATACAGATTTATTATTTTTGTATGGTATGCGGGAATCGGATTAATCATTACAAATTGATACATTGGATTTGATACACCTACAAAGGTGGTGATATTGGGTAAATGCCCATGCTAAACAAAGTAAACATTATCTCTATTATCTTTATTATACTTATTCACATATATTTAAGAATAATAATGGACTTTATCTTATGAATCTTATTAAAGAGAATAGGAAAATTCCCATTCTAAAATAAATATTAAAGATAATACACATATGCCATTTTTACATATTCTAATTTTAGCAATATTAAACTTAATCTTTGAGATACCTCTATAACGGCTATGAGAATGAGAATATGACTATTGAATACAAGACAAAAATCTCAACTTGCCCACTCTTTAATATGTATTTAATGGCTGTGAGGGGGTATCTTCCCATTTAATAAAAGACAAAACATATTTGTTTTTTTTAAAATGAGCATATGCCCATGGGAATCTTATATGATAATATAAGATTAAAAATGTGATGCCCATTCAATACAAAATGAAACAATTTTGTTTGCATGAGAATGGGCATATGTCCATTCTAAACATTGTAATACAAGCAATGTTGATTTTATGAGATTTCTCCTATTATTCCTATTTATACCTATTTAAAAATTATGAGACTATTTAATCCATACTCTTCTTATTCTTCTTCTATTATTCCTATCTACCCAAGAAATTCTTCTATGATTCCTAAATGAGAAGGGGCATATGTCCATTCAATAAAAGACAATGCAAAAAAGATACATCAATTTCATAACTCTTTTAACAAGATGTGAGAATGGGTGCACATTCTAAAACAAAGTAAATTTGATTATTCCTATCATAAAGGGAATATGCCCATTCTAAACATTATAATACAAGTAATATTTATTTTTTTGAGAATGGGCATGTGCACAGTTATGATTGAATAATATTTGTTTTATGAGAATGGGAACATTCTCATACAAGCAATATTGTTTGTGATTCCTATCTACCCAAACTAAGGATTCCTATATGAGAATGGGCATCTGCCCATTCAATAAAAGATAATGTAAAAATGGTCAGTCAATTTCATACCTATTTAAAATCTATGAGCATGTATAATCCATACTTGCAAGTCTTTAATGATTCCTAAATGAGAAGGGGCATCTTCCCTTTCAATAAAAGACAATGCAAAAATCTCCATCAATTTCATAACTCTTTTAACAAGATGTGAGAATGGGTGCACATTCTAAAACAAATTAAATTTGATTATTCCTTTCATAAAGGGTATATGCCCATTCTAAACAAGCATATGCACATTCTAAACATTATAATACAAGTAATATGTTTTTTTTAGAATGGTCATGTGCCCATTCTAAACATTCTCATACAAGCAATACTAATTTTATGACAGTGGGCATGTGCATTTTCTCTACATTCTCATACAAACAATATTATTTTTTATTCCTATCTTCCCAAGAAAGTCTTTTATGATTCCTGTATGAAAATGGGCATCTGATTATTCAATAAAAGACAATGTAAAAATGCCCAATCAATTTCATAACTTTATACAAGCCGTGAAAATGGGTGCCCATTCTAAAACACAGTAAATAGGAATGAAAATAAATTCTACTATTTAAAATTTCATTATTTATTATTGTAGGATAGTTTCAATGTTTTTATAACTTTATATAGGACGTGAGAGTGGGTGCCCATTCTAAAACACAGTAAATACATAAAAAGTACAATGTATTTAAATTTCATTATTATAAAACATATATTTTTACATATATGTTTCATTATTCACATAGTTATTTAAAACATTTAAAGGGGTTTAATAAATTTAAATATCTAAACACTCTAAAGCATATTATGGAATATTAAAGCATTAAAAGGTGGTGATTTTTTAATGTATTATATATATTCAATTTTGAATGTATATACAAAACTAACACTATGTATTTTTCATTATTCTAATACCTCTTCAAAACATTTAAATGTTTCTAAACAATGGTATAATATGACATTAAATCATTTAAATATGTACCCTTTCACAGTTAAGTATTTATGATAAACTTAGGATATAAGGATATTAAAGGAATTTAAGCATTAAAGGGTAGTGATTTATAATGGTCAGATAGATTCAAATTTCGAGACTTACGATATTAAGATACTAGAGGCATTTCATCATTAAAGGGTGTTGATTTACTATGGTAGGTTAAATTCAAATTTCAATTTTTGGTGCCAGTTTTTAGAGGTAATTTTTCTTGGTCAATTACTATATAAAAATATAGATTTTGAATGGCTAGGGTTTTGATTTTTTCTCTCTTACGAATACTTTTTTTCTCTGTTACAACAGAGATTTTTTCATTTAGATATTTTGTATGAGAAAGAAGAATTTATGTGAAAGGATTTGGGCTGATTGGAAACATAGATTATTGAAAAAGAAACTTGTTGTAGCGATAATAAAAAAGATACAGAAAGAGAAAGGTGGTATTGAGTTTATCAAATCATTTTTGCTTTTACGAAAGGATTTGACTGATTGGATACATATATTATTGAAAAAGAAACTTTTTGTAGATGTTATTAAAAAAGACACAAAAAGAGGTAGGTGGTACTTAATCTTAATTATTTTTTTACACCATAAACAAATACATATTTGAATGAAATAATTTTGATTTGTATATTTGGTAGTTATTACATTTACGAATGTAAAGAAATTGATTTTTGTATTTGTTTTTGTTACGTTTATGAATGGAAACAAATCGATACATTTTTCAGACATAAAAATAAACGAGATATATGGAAAAACAGTTCAGATAGTCTATTGTGAACTAAAATATCTGTGTTTATACATTTTTAGGCTTTAGAAGTAAACATGGAAAAAATGAGATATAAAAACCTGGAATAGCCTGCTCTACCATTGTTGTTTTCCCTTCAAGAAATCTTGAAAAGTATCCCTTGCAAAATCATTGTATCGGCGGCTATTTCTTCTTCTTTCTTCTGTAAAATATTTGTATCTTCGTATCTCTCCTGCTATCGGTAGCTATATCTTCTTCTTTCTTCTGCAAAATCTTTGTATCTTTGTATTTCTCTAGCTACATCTACGTTCTTTGACTTTCCCAAGTAAATATCTGAATGAAAAAATATCAGTTGCAATAGAAAAAATCAAAACCCGATTCATTCAAAATCAATATTTTTATAATGTACTTGGCAAAAAAAAGTGCCTCATAAAAAAGAGCACCGAAAATTCAAAATTTGAATCAAACCTACCATAATAAATGACCAAATCTAAAAAAAATAGCACCAAAATTTCAAAATTTGAATCAAAGATACCATAATAAATGACCATTAAGAGCCTTCCAAAAAGAAAGCACTAAAAATTTGAAATTTGAAACAATCGTGTTGTATTATTAAAAATTAATTAATCAATAACAACAAGTAATAATAGAATTCAAAGTGTTTCTAATCAAGATATGATATTAGTAATTAATTAGTATTGCTACTAATTTAAATAATTAATTAATAATATTATAATTAATTAGTAAAAATTATCCTATCAAATAATATTAAATACAAGAATTATTATTACCAACAAACTTACATTACTATATAGTGCAGGTGCATTTTAAAATTATTAAAAATATAATAAAACTTTATAAAACTAATTAACGACATAAACAACATTATTTCAAAAAATTAGAAATCAAAGAATATGTATTTAACATATGATATTAGGATTAAAGAAAATTAATTAATTAATAATACTAATAAATACATACAAGAATTATTATTGCCAAAAAACTTACATTACTATATTAACTAGAAACATATTAATAACATCTAATTATATTATCAAACAAAAAAGCAATATTTTTAAAACAATTAAATAATATTATAAAAATATAATTAAATTTTATAAAACTAATTAACCACTTAATCACCATTATTTATAATGTTTAATTAATTATAGTGCATTTTAAAATTATAAAAATATAACAAAACTAATTAACAACATAAACAACATTATTTCAAAAAATTAGAAATCAAAGAATATGTATTTAACATATGATATTAGGATTAAATAAAATTAATTAATTAACAACATTAATTAATAATACTAATAAATAAATACCAAAATTATTATTGCCAACAAACTTACATTACTATATTAACTAGAAACATATTAATAACATCTAATTATATTATCAAACAAAAAACAATATTTTCAAAACAATTAAATAATATTAAAAAATATAATTAAATTTTATAAAACTAATTAACAACTTTATCACCATTATTTATAATGCTTAATTAATTATAGTGCATTTAAAATTATGAAAAATACAATAAAACTTTTAACATATGATATTAGGACTAAAGAAAATTAATTAATCAACAACATTAATTAATAATACTAATAATTAAATACAAGAAATAACATCGTATCATTTAATAATACAAATAAATTTCAAAACTTCATATGGGCATTTGTCTACTTGAATGGGCATGACATGAAGATGAAGTGGATTGTATCCCATTTTGAGTTGGCCTAATGGAGTATCCCTGAGTTGGCCTAGTGGTGAAGAACATGTTCTCTTGAAATAGAGGTCACAAGTTCAAATCCTGCAGGGGGTAGGGTATGTACGCCTCGTTTGTAGAAAAGTTAGTTGCCTCCCGCATGTGAGTACGAGGTAGTCCCATATGCTATAAGCCGCTTGTAGACCCAAAAACAAGCTGCCCCATGGCATTGTGGACTGTAAAAACCTATTATTATTATTTGGAACTGAAATAAAAATGAGTTGTTATTCTTCACATTGAGAAGAGTTAGAAATATTCATTTTTTGTTTTTCATGAAGAGAGAGAGACCAAAAGCTAGAGAATAAACACTATAAAGGTTGTCAGAATGTGTCTTTCCATTGCAATTGTTTTCCTTCCATGAAAAATGGGGAACAATCCAACAGTAAATGTTTGTTTGTTCAAGGATGGACAAATTCCCATATTTCTAAATGCCTACAACTATTCCTAAAAACAAAATAATATAACTACATAAGGCTTGATCCCCCTCGAGATGGTCTTTAACAAAACATGTTAATTACTCCTATATGAGAATGGGCATCTGCCATTTCTAAATCAATTTAATACAACTATGAGCTATGAGAATGGGAACTTGTCATTTCTAAATCAATTTAATACAACTATGAGAATGGGCATCTTCCATTTCTAAACCAATTTAATACAACTATGAGAATGGGCATCTTCCCAAGGGTATGTAGTGCAACACTTGGCCGAGCCAAGATATGAGAATGGGCATCCCCTTGAGATGGTCTTTAAGAAAATATTCTAATTACTCCAATATGAGAATGGGCATCACCATTTCTAAATCAAATTAATACAACTATGAGAATGGGCATCTGCCCAAGGGTATGTAGTACAACACTTGGCAGAGCCAAGATGCCCATTCTTAAAACAAAATAATATATCTAGATAAGGTTTTATCCCCCTTGAGACGGTCTTTAAAAATTGTGCTAATTACTCCAATATAAGAATGGGCATCTGTTATTTCTTAATCAAATTAATACAACTATGAGAATGGGCATTTGCCTAAGGGTATGTAGTGCAACACTTTGTGAAGCCAAGATGCCCATTCCTAAAAAAAAAATAGATCTACATAAGGCTTGATCCCCCTCGAGATGGTCTTTAACAAAATATGCTAATTAATCCAATATGAGAATGGGCATCTACCATTTCTAAATCAAATTAATACAACTATGAGAATGGAAATCTTCCATTTCTAAATCAATTTAATACAACTATGAGAATGGGAATCTGCCAAAGGGTATGTAGTACAATACTTGGTGGAGCCAAGATGCCCATTCCTAAAACAAATAATAGAGCTATATAAGGCTTGATCCCCCTCGAGATGGTATTTAACAAAATATGCTAATTACTATGAGAATGGGCATCTGCCATTTCTAAATCAAATTAATACAACTATGAGAATGGGCCATTTCTAAATCAATTTAATACAACTATGAGAATGGGTATCTACCATTTCTAAATCAATTTAATACAACTATGAGACCCGCAACACTTAGCGAACTAAGATGCCCATTCCTAAAAAAAATAATAGAGCTACATACGGCTTGATCCCCCTTAAGATGGTCTTTAAAAAAATATGCTAATTAGGAAAAATATGAGTATGGGCATCTGCCATTTATAAATCAAATTAATATAATTATTCCTTAAAAAAATTATAGAACTATATAAGGCTTGATCCCCCTCAAGGGTATGTAGTGCGGCGCTTAAGCGAAACATAACATGTCTCTCGTCGGGGATAATCCAGCCTAAACGATACAATTGTATTCAAGATAAAAATGAAAAAATGTTTATTTTTTTGTATGAAAGAATGAAAATGGGAATCTATCTACTCGAATGGACATGACATGAAGATAAAGTAGATATTTCCCATTTTACAATGAAAGGAAAACTAGATGTTATTCTTCACATTGAGAAGAGTTAGAAATATTCATTGTTGTTTTTCATGAAAAGAGAGAGACCAAAAGTGAAATACTAAACAACAATTAGAGATAGAGGCTTGATCTCCCTTTAAGGGTATGTAGTACAACACTAGGCTCTCTAAGGATAGTCCAGCTAATATGATACAATTATTAAGTCTATAAAGGCTATCAAAATGTTTTTACACTATAATTCTTCTTCTAATATGATCCTCCTTCCATTGCAATGGTCCTCCTTCCATGCAAAATGGGGAACTACCTAATAGTAAATGTTTGTTTGTTCAAGGATGGAAAAATGCCCATATTTATAAATAGTCTAATACAACTGACAAAAATATGGCCAAACCAAAATGTTAGAATGTCTAGAGAATGGGATAATGTCTATTCTCATTATTACGAGCGGTCCAAGTCTTGTTTTAAAACAATTACCTTTAATTACTAAATACATGGTGGTAAACAATATATTTGCATGATGGTCTCGATATGTCATGGTCTTAAAAATATATGTTAATTTATCCTATATGAAAATGGGAATCTACCATTTCTAAATCAAATTAATAGAACTATGAGAATGGGCATCTACCCAAGGGTATGTAAAGATAAAATTAGAAAAATGTTCATATCAATTTCTTGTAGCATCTTGATAATGGGCATATGCCCATTCTAATAATAGGAATCACAAAGAAAAATAGGCATAAGGAAAACTACATATGGGCATCTATCTACTCGAATGGGCAAGACATGAACATGAAGTGGATTGTTCCCCATTTTTTTGCAATGAAAGGAAAAGCAGATGTTATTCTTCACATTGAGAAGAGTTAGAAATATTCATTTTTTTTTCATGAAAAAGAGAGAGAGACCAAAATCATAGGGGTTATCCATTAGGGATAGTCCAACCAATATGATACAATTATTAACTCTATAAAGGCTGTCAGAATGTTTCCTTCCATTACAATCATCCTCCTTCCATGCAAAATGGGAACAATCCAATAATAAATGTTTTTTTGTTCAAGGATGGATGAATGCCCATAAATATAACTATTCCTAAAACAAAACTATAGAACTACATAAGGCTTGATCCCTCTCGAGGGTATGTAGTGCAGGGCACTTCACGGAGGTAGAAATTGGCTCGTTAAGGATACTCCAACCAAAACAATACAATTGTATCCAAGATAAAATGAAAAAATGTTTGTTTGTTTGTATGAAATAATGGAAAACTCGAATGGGCATGACATGAAGATGAAGTGGGTTGGGCCTCATTTTTTTAAGGAAAACCAAATGTTATTCTTCACATTGAGAATAGTTAAAAATATTCATTTTTGTTTCTCATAAATTATTTGATATTCTTCATGAAAAGAAAGAGATCCCAAAAGAGAAATAATAAACAACAATTAGAGATAGAGGCTTGATCCCCCTTTAATGGTATGCAGTGCAGCACTAGGCTCCACCAGGGATAGTCCAACCAATATGATATAATTACTAACTCTATAAAGGTTGTCAAAATGTGTTTACACTGTTAGATTCTTCTAATATGGTCCTCCTTTGACTGCAATGGTCTTCCTTTGATGAAAAATGGGGAACAACCTAAAAATAAATGTTTTTTCCTTCGATGCAAAATGGGGAACAACCCAAAAATAAATGTTTTTGTTATAGGATGGAAAAATGCCCATATTTCTAAATAGTCCAATACAACTAACCAAAAATATGGCCAAAACAAAATGTTAGAATGTCTAGAGAATGGTCTAATGTCTATTCTCATTATTACGAGCGGTCCAAGTATTGTTTTAAAACAATTACCTTTAATTAATAAATACATGGTGGTAAATAATATATTTGCATGTTGGTCTCGATATGTCATGGTCTTAAAAATATATGTTAATTTATCCTATATGAAAATAGGCAAAGAATGGGCATCTTCCATTTCTAAATCAAATTATTAAATATAATTGCATGTCAAGATGCCCTTTCTAAAAAAAATAATATAACTACATAAGGCTAGATCCCCCTCAAGGGTATGTAGTGCAACACTTAGTGGAATCACAACTTGTCTCTGTCAGGGTTAGTCCATCCAAAATGATATAAATGTTTGGTAGTGTCGCAATATGACTAATTCTAGTCGTAGTCAAAAACCCTATTTAAAAATATGGAGTGACATGAAACATAACATGAGACCGATATTTTTATAAAAAAATTACCAACCATGATTTAATGCTTTAATATTCCTAATGTTTAGACCCCTTTAAATTTTTTAGAGAGTTATTAGAATACTGAAAAATAAATAATACTAAAATAACATTTTTAAAACATTGATTGCATTAAAATGCTTAGAATGGGCATATGTCAATTCTCATATAAACAAACATTTATGTCTTGTACTAAATTTCTTTCATTTGAATGTTTAGCATGGGCATATGCCAATTCTCATATTAAAAAAATATTTTTTCTTGTATTGAATTAGGCAACCAAATATTTTTTCCTTGTATTGAATCAGAAGTTTCCCATTCTCACAACCTATATAGAGGTATTAAAATGATTAAGTTATTGTACAAACTAACTTCTCATTCTCACATCCTTTATAGAGGTCTAAAATTATTTAAGTTCAATATTTACTTGTATTGAATGGGTAGATGCCCCTTCTCATGTATGAATCAAAGTAGAATAATAGAAATAAAATTTAGTTTGTTTAAGAATATTTAGAATTAAAATTTAGCTTGTTCCGTTATAAACATTCTAATACCCAATACTATACAATAGAAGACTTTTTTTCAGCAAGGTAAGATCATAGTAATGGAAGTGCAACATTTAATCTCGAAGGATAAACCATGTGTACCTTGGCCTTGCATATGTGGTAAATCATTCAACAATGCAAAGAGAAACATATGATATCAAGGCTAACAGACGTGACATGATTCACCATTGATGCAAGGCCAAGTAGAAAATGATTCACCATTGGGATAAAATTCTTTACTTGACATGATTCACCATTGATGCAAGGCCAAGTTGCAAATGATTCACCTTCGGGATAAAATTCTTTAATTTTATTAATATTATCTAACCTTGATGAACATCGATCATGAACAAAAAAATTCATTTTATGGATGAAAGAAGAATTATAGAATTATCATTTATTTTGTGATCAACTATCACGTCCAATTTGGCAACTAAGCAATGCCTCCCAGGTGGTAAGCCCACTCTATAATTTGGTAAAAACATAACAGATAACTCCTTGTCTTAGCATGAAGGATTGGTAGTGGATTTATTAGGTAACTCCCCATCTTACCAAGAAGGATAATCATATACATTTTTGCAAGGGAATGTGATCATGTTGAGACTCTGAAACATGCATGAAATGGTCATATTTAGATGTAATATTTTATAACTATGGAGGATAAAAACTATGCAAGTCTTACAAAATATTGAAGTGATATTTTTAAAACCCATATCAAAAATAAAAATATCTAAAATATGGCATTATAATTTATCTTTATACCTAGAGACTCGGAATACAACAAAGAAGAGTTAGAAGTATCTCTGAAACTTATCTTCAATTTAAAAAAATTAACCCCCGTATTAGCAAATACAATTAAGTTTAAAACTATATATGTCTCACAAAACATTGAAATGATATTCTTAATACCTAGATCAAAAATAGGGCATTATCTTTAAACCAAGAAAAAATATAAGGGAAATAAAACAAAATGATATTCTTCATCTCATAATAATTCAACAAAGAATAGTTGAATACGGGGATAATTTTAGTGGTGAATATTCATAATATGGTGAATAATCCATTTTTGAAAAATTTGAAAAGATAAATTTTCTGGCGCAGGTCAGTGACCTGTTCGCTTAAAAATTATAGTTTAATTTTTTTAGGGTCAGCTTCACCTACCCTTGAAACTATCCCCTATATAATCCTAGATTATTCGCCAGGTAGAACACTACTAGATCACTCATACCACCTGGGGGCATATGTATTATCAAGTACAGTAAATGCGCGACATGAGGGCAGAGGCTACAGATGCATGACAGGAGGTTAGAGGTTGCAGACGCATGAAATGGAAAGTTTTTTGACGTGTGACATGAAGATTTTTTTGATGTGTGACAGGAGTGTGGAGGAATTAGATGTGTGACAGAGAGTTTGTTGACGTGCGACACGGAGATTTTGTTGTCGCACGATTAAAGGGTAGAGGTTGTAGACGAGCGACAGAAGATTTGTTGTCACGCATCAACAAGGCGGTTGATGTGCGTCAACGAACCTCACTGACATGCATCAACAACCTCACTGACACATGTCAACCACCTTGTTGATGCATGACAAAAATCTTTTGTCGTGCATCTACGACTTCTTCATCACACGTCTTAAAAATTAGGTGAAATTTTTTTGTTAGACCCCCAAAAAATTCCGCTTCCCGTGAAACCGGTTCCAAGGATATTCACCAAGTATTTTCCACCTCCAATTTCTAAGAGGTCTCTTAAAATGAACCACTGGTTGAATAATATATGCCTCAAATTTTCTTCAAATCTAGTTCTTCACAAGACAAAATGGTCTTAAGAAACAAATGGAGCCCGAAGTGGAAAGGATCAAAAAATAATAGCGGAGAGAAAAAATAATATCCCAAAAATATTTCTCAAATATTCGCTTCATAGGATGAAACAGTCTATGGGAAGGTACTTTGTTTTATAATGGGAAGTTGTGCATTGTGACATCCTTTATAGAAGTTTTGCATGTTTATAATGGGCACAAGCCCATTCTCATACAAACAAACATTGTTTGTTTTGTAATAATTAATAATTATATTATATTAGCACCCTCTCCTAAAATATTAGTTTCCCTACACCCCCTCATGAATGGTTAACTACACAAACAAAATGGGAAATCATTCAATGCTAGTGAATCATCTCCATGTGTGTGTGTGTGTGTGTGTGTGTGTGTGTGTGTGTGTGTGTGTGTGTGTGTATAAGTATTTGTATTTTTATGAAATACACGTGAGCCAGAAATTGGAAAGCTGGATGAAAAAGAAAATGGAAAGGATGAACATTGAAGAGATAGATTCGTCGACCATTGGTGAACCTTGCAATTCCATGACTGTACTAAAGCATAAAAAGAGTAATCATCGTCAATATCTCTACAATGCCATGGAGTGGCGTGAATTAATTTTCATTAATTTTTTTGATTTCCTCCAACCTGGTGGTCGAAGATGTACTTGAAAAATAAGTACCTTCAATTAATAAAAGGTGGTAAATAATTTATTTGTAAATTAATGGTCTCACTATGTCATGGTCAAAACCAAATATAAATACTAAACAATATCGTAGCCATTTTTAGGTATATGATTCCTATATGAAAATTGGCATCTACCCAAATAATAATAGTAATATTGAACTTAAACATTTTAATACCTCTATAGAAATGGATATCTAACCATTCAATGCAAAATGAAAAAAATTTGTTTGTATGAGAATGTGCGTATTCCAATTCTAATCATTGTAATATAAGCTATATTGAACTTATCCTTTTCAATAACTCTATGAAGGCTATAAGAATGGGTACCTATCCATTATAAAACAAGATAAAATTATCTCTATTCTTCTTGTATGATTCCAATTATGAGAACAGACATTTTCTCATTAGATACACCATTTAATATTGCTTAGCTCGAAAGATGAGCTCTCTCTCCCAACTCGGTTGCCAACTAAGTAGATCATCTCTCCCACCCATTTCGGCCTACGTAGCTCACCCGCCCATCTAGGCCTGCGCAACTAGGCCTTCCAGATTGAAAAATAAGTAACCCTTACTAATTCCTTCTTCTTTGGGCTTCCGTATTTCATAAAAATACAGATAATTATATATATACACATGGACATGATTCACCTACATTGAATGATTTCCCATTTTTTCTATGTATTTATACATTTTTTGCAAGGGAATGATCTTGTTGAGACTTTGAAACATGCAAGAAACAATCATATTTAGATGCATCCTTTTATAACTATGGAGGATAATACTATGCAAGTCTTACAAAATATTGAAGTGATATTCTTAAAACACATATCAAAAATACAAAAGATCAAAAATATGGCATTATCTTTATACCCATATTAGAATACAAAAGAAAGAAAGCTAGATGATATTCTTCATCTCATAATAAATCAACAGAGAAGAGTTAAAAGTATATCTGAAACTTATCTTCAATTAAAAAAAAAAAAAAAAATCTTCCTCTATGATTCATTCTTCTTTCATGATTTCTATATGTTAAATGGACATCTTCCCAATTCTAAAAAAAAAAAAAATAATATTTATCTTCCATATGCCTCTTCTAAACATCTATTGTTCTTATATGTTTTATATGAGATAAAAAATTCTCACAATTATTCTATGATTATTATTTGAGAATGGACATATGCCCATTCTAAACATATATTCTTCTTATGTTTTTTCTTCTACATTTTCATACAAGAATGGGCATCTACCCATTTCGAATGGGCTTGACATGAAGATGAATATTAATTTGTTTTACAATGGTTCATTCCTCATTTTTCTTTAGAAGAAGTGTTTCAAAATAATTACCTTTAATTAATAAATAAACTATGTTAAAAAATAAAACGAGACAATTAAATACAAAAGACACAATGCTTAGTCCAGCCAAAATGATTGAGTTCAATATTTCATTCCCATTCTAAAACTAAATAATAGAACTACATAAGGTTTGATTCCTCTTGAGGGTATGTAGTGCAGCACTTAGTGGTGCCAACACTTGGCTCCACTAAGGTTAGTCCAACCAAAATGATAGTAACAATTATAAACAACATAATAGAACTAAATAAGGCTCATTTTTTTCATTTGTTTCCCCTTTGCATAAATATGGATAAGGAATTGGGCCAACGAAAATTACATTCAAAATTTTTACCATGCTCAGAAGACAAAAATATGTTTACCATGCTTAGAAGAAAAAAATTATCTATGCTAGAAAAAGGAATTTCAAATCACACTTTCAAGAGGTGAAGCGATCTGTAAAAGAGAAATTATTATTAAAACAAGCTCAAAATTGATGAAAATATTCATCTTTTTTTATTTGATGAAAATTCATTCAAAATTTATATTGGTCGTTGCCATGTAGCTCCTACAAAATTACATCCCGCTAAAAAGCTACAGGGTTGCATAACATAGAGTGGACAAGGAAACTAACACTTACAAAATCAAGTGATCTATATTACTACATAAGGCTCATTTGGTTCATCTATTTCCCACCGCATGAATATAGATAAGGAATTGGGCCAATGAAAATTACATTAAAAAATGTTTACCATGCTCAAAAGACAAAAATATGTTTACCATGATCAGAAAAAAAAATTATCTATGCTGGAAAAAGGCATTTTAGAATCACACTTTCAAGAGGTGAAGTGATCTACAAAAGAGAAATTATTATTAAAACAAGCTCAAAATTGATGAAAATATTCATCTTTTTTTATTTGATGAAAAGGCATTCAAAATTCATATTTTTCATTGACATGTAGCTCCTACAAAATACCAATACAGTCACTTGATTTAGAAAGTGTCAGTTTCCTTGTCCACTCTATGTCATTCAAATGGTATGGATGTGGAAGATGTGACAGTGGATTTAGATTGGCAACATTCAGATCCCTTGGATATTATCAAACTGAATGAAATTGGATTTTTCATCCCTAAAAATTCTTTCAAATGATCAAGATCAGTGCATTTTTGGGAGCACATGATTGAGAGATGCAACTCTAATGTGTCCCTTGTATTAATATTACATGGTGGGACAAATGCATTAAACAAATAATTCCTCTCTTATCTTTATGGTGGAGAATCGGAAGCAGGATATCATGCTCCAACAATATTATAAATGTCTAACTATGCCTCCAAGTTCATCCCCTCTCCGATTTTTGGGTTCTTTTTATTATATCCATTATGTATACGTTAATTATTAACAATTTTTTCACACTAAATTTTTTCACATGACCACCCTAAAGCATAGGTCCTGTAACAAAATCACTAAGGTATCCAAAGGAAATGGCATTGTCACCAAGGATCAAAATGATATAAAAGTAGAAGCTCTCAAGTTTTATGAAAATTTGTTGACGGAAAGTAATATTTGTAATGAAGAAGCAACTTCTTTTCTTCTAGATGTCATCCCAAGTAACAATATTTCGATGAGAGATTCAAAATCCTTACAAAATCTGTAACCATTAAGGAGATGAAGAAGGTTGTTTTTGCACTTGAAGGAGACAAGGCACCGAGCTTGATGGTTTTTCTATAAATTTCTTCCAAAAATGTTGGGATATCTGTTTGGAAGATCTACTGAAAGTTGTAAATGAATTTTATAGAATAGGAAATCTAATGAAGGAGCTAAACAATACTCATATTTTGCTAGCCCCAAAGAAGTTGGATGCTAAAGACTTCAAGGATTTCCGGCCTATCATCCTGGTAAATGTTGTTTACAGAATTTTTACTAAGATTCTTGCTACTAGATTACAACCTTTGCTAGCTGATCTAATCTCTAAACAACAAAGTGGCTTTATAAAAGGAAGGATTATTCAAGATGGAGTAATCATGGTTCATGAAACCATACACTCCATGGATAAAAGTAAAAAATAGGTATGGAAATAAAATTGGACATGCATAAGGCCTTTGATAGAGTGTCTTGGAATTTTTTAGATAAGGTCTTGTCAAAATTTGGTTTTCAGAGAAAATTTAGAAAAATCATTTAGGCTTGCATTGCCACTTCCATATTTTCAGTTGTTGTTAATGGTACTCTGGTGGGATTATTTTCTAGTAGTAGGGGTATAAGACAAGGGGATCCCATATCCCCCTTACTTTTTATAATAATGGCTGACAACCTTAGTAGATCCATAACTAAGGTTGTGAATACTGGCATGCTAAAAGGGTTCAAACCTACTTCCACCAACCATACAACTTCACATCAGCAATTTGTTGATGACACAATTTTTTTCTATTGATGGCTTATATTCTTGAGGCTAAAGCTATAAAGACTATTCTCATATTCTATGAAGTAGCTTCTAGCCAGAAAGTCAACTTTGACAAAAGTTTGGTGTATTTTTTCAATACTCCTTCAGATAGACAGAAAATAATTGCACTCATTTTGGGATGTAAAATCAGCTCTCTACCCACTACCTATCTAGGCTTACCTTTGGGCACTAATAAAGTCTCTAATGCTGTTTGGAATGCCTTGTTAGATAGATTTCACAAAAAATTGGCTGGGTGGAAAGGTGTTGTTCTCTCTAGTGCCGAAAAATGCTTGTTAATCAAAAGCACACTACATAACTTGCCCATATATATAATGTCTATGTATAGCATCCCAATAGTAATTTTTGACAACATTGAAATAATTCAAAAGAATTTTCTATGGCATGGAATTGAAGAAAGATTTAGGTACCATTTAGTTGTTTGGGATCAGGTTTGTACACCCAAAAATATTGGTGGCATGGGTATAAAGGATATCAGGAAGATGAATGTTGCTTTAATTTCCAAACTTGGTTGGAGACTACTAAAGGAAAAACAACCTTGGACAAAACTCATTAGGATCAAGTACTTGGCTCAACAAAATATGAATTCTTTTCTTTTGAAGAAACTAACTTCCCAATGGATCCATTTTTGGAACAACTTGCTTCAAATCAGGCACATCCTTACTAAAGGTTGTAGATGGAAAGTAGGAAATGGTTAGGATATACATTTTTGGCAAGACAACTAGACTAATTTTAGGCTGAGTGATAAATTTGGCTCCATCAAAGACAGTCTAAGTGAGAAATATGGGAATAAAGTAAAAGATTACATAGAGTTGGATGGAAACAAGAGAACTTGGAAGCAACTCAAAGTGGATAAGAAAATTTTAAAACTTTATTTTTCCTATCTAAAATAACAGCTTACACTCATTCCTCTTAATCAAAAGGATTCCAAGGATGATCTTATATGGGTTGATTCTTTTGATGGGGACTATACTGTCAAATTGGGCTACAATACATTTTTGAAAATATTCAATGTGATATAAACTGGAGTAAAATTTGGATGCCTGAGTTAACCCCAAAAGTTAATTTCTTTTTGTGGCTAGTATTAAAAGGAAATATTCTCACTAATGATAACCTAATTATGCCTAACATGTGTTGCATGTCCAAAAAGAGGCTGAAGACATCAAACATCTACTTTTACATTGTGAATATGCCTCAAAGGTCTGGAGTCTCATCTTTTCTAATTTTAATTTACATTGGACTCTTCCTAATACCTTCTTACAGACCTGGGAGAAATGGGATCCACCATATAAACATTGCATGATAAGAAGATTATGGAATTTTGTCCTGCCTCATACCATTTGGAGATTGTGGAAAACCAGGAATGGAATAATCTTTAGGAACAACAGATAGGTATGCAACAAGATCTTTAAGGAAATTTTTATTTTTGTCAAAGATAACATAGAAAGGTTTAGGCCTCCAAAAAATAGACCATACCCCAAGGAAGAAGAACCTATACTTGTTGCTTGGAAGATTGATATTGAAATTCACATAGGAATGATCAAAATAGCATTGACAGATCATTAGTTCATTGGATTCAGCCACCCAACTTATGTTACAAGTTGATTTTTATGGAGCATATAAAGGAAATCTAGGGGCATCAAGAGGAGGTGGGGTGATTAGGGATCATAGAGGCTGTCTTGTTGTTTCATTTGCTGGAAAAACTAACCACCAAACAAACCACTATTCTGAATCCTTAGTAGCATTATGGGGGATCAGGCTTGCGTAAGAGATTGCAATATCTCTAATATTATAATTGAAGGGGACTCTTTGAACATAATAAATATTTTAAATCAAGCACAACCCCCTAGTTAGACCATTAGGGATTTCATTTATGAATCTATTGAGATTTGTAAATCCTTTACAAACTACCAAATCATCCACTCCTATCATGAAGGCAACAAAGTGGCGGATAGTCTTGCTAACTATGGAGTTAGTAATAACATGAAAACTTGGTTTAGTGATGACATTCTCCCTAACAAGGTACATAATGACATCATCAAGGATAAATATGAAATCAAAAACCATCATTAAGAATTCCTTTGTTATTTTGAGAGTGATTAACTCCTTATGCAGGGCTAATAATATCACTCAACCTTCACACACTTTCTGGGTATGCAAAGGCACGTTGTTAAGAAGCAATTTTGGGGAAGAAACATTGCCATTGGGAACCAAAAAGAAAATTACGAAAAAATGGGTAGAGCTCCATGCCAAACTGAACCCACCTACGACTGAATTGGAAGGATGATGTGACCCTATGGACTTATCTACAAATGGGTGGGGTCTCAAACCTCATTGAAAAAATGCAGGGTCACAATCAAGACATTTCTCTTCAATTCGTGGCTGGGTGGAAGTAAATAATGGTAGAATATGGTGAAATCAACATTAAAATCACTGAAGAGATTATTGTTGAGGTCATAGGGCTTAGCTTAGAAGGTGCCAGATTCTTCAGTAAGAGGGTAGACAAGAAAATTGAAGCCAAGAAATTCCTAGTAGAGAGAAAATATCAAGTTTGTTATTGTAGGCATAAAAGTGACCTCCATTCCAGAGCCCTTTGATGAAATTGCAAGGATGATTTTTAGGTATGTCACTTTGGAAGGAAGATATGTGATGGTTCCTCTCAAACATTTGGTTTTCCTAAATCATTTTAGAAGGAATTTGCATGTTAGCTTTCTGCATTATCTTTTAAACTCCTTGGAACGCTTTGTTCTTGAGTTTCAAAACCACACTCGTGCCACCCCCTTCACCAAGGCCTCATTTTGTTGCTTCACCACCATTTCCTTTCCCAACATTGTTCACTACTTTTACCCCTACCCCCTTACCTTGGCTCCACTTCCCCCACCACTACTTCTAGTCAAAGGAAAATCAGAACCAAAAACCCGCTTTACCCTCTTAATCATCCCTTCCCCTCCCAAAGAATCCTTCATAGCAACAAAGAAATTGAGTTTGCTAAAAATATGCTTCACATTAGTAATCCAACTGGTGCTTTTTCTACAGATAGGGAGGATTCCCTTATCAATAGAATTTTCAAACTATAAAAGGAGGTTGGGGTTTTGAAAGAAGATCTCAAGTAGGTCTGTAAGAGATAATACAAAAGGAAGATGCAAAATGACCCTGAATAGGATAATGATCATATTCTTTAAATATATACAAAGATTAACTCATTAGATAGCAGACTAGAAAATACAAAAGGAAGAAAATACTACACCATTTCTATGCTTAAGGTTATCTACAACTTCATGGAGAAACATGTCAAAAGTGTATGTGTGCTTAGTGACATTCTTGTTGCCATTTGGGAGTTAGGACTAGTATAGGACTTGATTCTCTCACAGTTGGACAAGAAGGATCCCTCCCATATCACTTCCTTAGCACTCTTCACCTCTCTACAGAAGGTAAGGACAAATATTGACAAAGAAAACAAGTGAAGAGGACTATCCTTACTTCTGGTTTTCTATTTTGATGTTTTTAGGATGTTGTTTTCATGTTGCTTTGTTGTAGTTTTGTCACTATTTTGATCCTTTTGTATAGTTTCTTAGATAACTATAGTTGGATATTCATGTATAATCTAGATGTTGATCCAAACTTGATGTATTTATTGCATTATCTAGCTTTGGATCCTTTTGTAATAGGGTATAGTCCCTTCAAAACTATGGACTATTTTTCTGCTCTATCTGGCTTTTGAGCACTTTTTATAACAGGGTATAGTCCCTTCAAAACTATTTACCCCTAGTAAAAAAATTATTAACAATGTTTACTTTGTTCAAATATTAAGATGTACAACCTTCATGTAGTTTACTCCTAAACGTTCTTTTCATGTTATAGAATATATGTAAACAAAAGTTTAAAGTTTAATCAAAAGAATAGAGTTAAAATTTATCCATTCTAGCAAATTTTATATATTTCTTAAAATGATTAAGTTCAATATTTTTTAGGTATATGCCCATTCTCATATAGATATCATAGAAGACGAACATGGAAAAAATTAAATATGTTTTAGAATATTTAGAGGTATTAAAATGATTAATTTTAGTATTGCTTGTAGTTGAATTTTTACAATGGGCATATGCCCATTTCTAAAAAAAAAAAATTAAATATGTTTCAAAATATTTAGAGGTATTAAATTGATTGAATTCAATATTGGTTGTAGTTGAATGTTTACAATGGGCATATACCCATTCTCGAACAAACAAACATTTTAATACCTCTAAATATTCACTTTGTTTTAGAATGGGAAGTAGTGAATTCTCACAGCCTTTGTATTGTATTGAATGCCCATACTGAAGCTACATCAAACCCTTCACCATCAATTATGATAGTTGGCTCATGAACAGTTATCAAGTATTTTTTAAAATTTAATATTATTTTTACTTGTCAATATTAGTTTGAATCGATTTGATAAATATATATTAATTTCAATTTTTATGTGCAGATATAGTGGAGAATATCCAAAATATATATGTAAAGAAATAGGTAAAAATATTAAACCTTTTCATTTTTCAATATTAGTTGGAATCAATTCGATAAATATATCCTAATTTTAATTTTTATGTGGAGATACAACTAAAGAAAATCTAGAAAATCTACAACTAACAAATATGTGTAAAGAAATAGGTAAAAATATTTTGTAAAATATTATTATCGTATTTGAAATACATACAAGTTGATAATGATGTTTAATAATGAATTTCTATTTCCCAATTTCTAACTTATGTATCTAAAGAGTTTTATCGAATTGCATTCTCATGGTCTACGCTCGATACAGATCCCAATGTAGAAAAAATAGATAAAGTGGACATGCATCCTTTGTTTTTTTGGTATGGAGCATTTTGAAAAAGAGGGAGACATATTTATTAAATACTTGTAAAAAAATTAGAAAACACGATAATTTCCATACAAATTTGAAACTATCGTTGTAGTTAATGTAATCAATTAAGGAGTTCTGAAGAAAAATTTTGGTGTCTCCAAAGGTTTCTAACAAAGACTTTAAAAATATTAAGTGGCTTATGTCATCATTTTTACAAAACTATTCTTGGTAGGGGTTACGGATGGTGTAAGAGAAATCTTAAAGGGATGTTCTCTATTTCATATAATGATGGAACAAATCAATATATAAAATTGTGTTTATTACATTTTTCTAGTTCTTTTTCCCATTTTCCATTTGAATTGATGTTATTGATGGTTATATTATATAGTTCTCAAAAAAAAATTATTACAACTTTTTATTTCTTCTTCACATTTCATCCAAATGATGTGATTAGTATATAATGCTCAAAACTAGCTTTCACGAGGTTTATACAAAGATCTCGTTTTCAATGAAAAGAAGTTATTGGTTTTAAGGGTGGAAATTTGAATGCATTACAGAAAACTTTTCACACTTAATATGTACATGGTAAAATCATGTGGACTCACACCCAAATTTACGTTGGTCTTCAAAAATATTGAAAAAAACAATTACTAAACTTGATTGAGTTTATATAGATAAATTTAGTTTTTTAATTCTTTTTTCTCATAAAAATTCATTAATATTGGATTTATTACCATCATTTTATGAAAAAAAAAAAATGTGACTTGTATTATATCATAACACATATTTCCATAATTACTGAGCTTGATTGAGTTTACTTGTTACTATTATGTTGATTAATAGATACAAATTAATTGGCTTTTTTTTGTAGTCTATCTCATAACACATTTCCTACCTTCAATTTATGAAAATAAATCCACGTTATAGTTAAATATTTTTCACACCAATATATATGATCAAAATATGTAAAATATACAACATTCAAATGCGCATTACCCCATAGTTAAGATAAATCACATCTAAATTTTACTTTCTTTCTATATTGAGTTTATTTTTCTTATATGATTATTATATGAGAATGGGCATATGCACACTCAATACAAGATAAAAAAATGCTTGTTTGTATGAGAATGGATGTATACCCATTCAATACAAGATAAAAAAATTGTTTGTATGAGAATGGACAATATAAGTATTTTTATGCACTATAATTTTATAAATGTATTAATTATTCCAATAAGTATTTCTTAATCTTACTATAAAATTATAAACTCCTAAAATTGAAATCCCTCATACATGATATATAATTTTAAAAACTCCATTTTTGGATTCCAATAATATCCAAATCAAATTCCAATATTTGGTATAAGAAAAACCAATATAGCTGATTTCGTATTTAATCTAGATTGTAAAAATTCCTAACTCCAAAAATATGGTTATTCAGGGCATAGTCACAAACTCTTGAGTGTTTGACATGGACCTTAGGAAGCATTATAGCCCATACTCTACTTTTTTTTCTATCTTCAAGTCTTTGCTCCACTCATAATGGCATTACACACTTCCACAGATGATGACAAGGATGGACATGACATAGACTGAGAGTACACTTTGGCTAATGGAGATAACATGGGCCTTGAATAACTTAATTCCCATGTTTTCTTCTTTATTTAATACAACTTCATATTATGTACTCTTGTAACAATTTTGCAGATAACTCAATCCTCTTATAACAATATCAAATCATTTATATCATGCAGACACTAATGTTCTTGTAATGTTTTCAATGTCAAAGATTCCTCTTAAATCCTTCAACTAGTTAAACATGTCTCCTTTAATGTTGAAAAATTGTTTCTAAAGGTCCATAAATCATCCTACAGTCCATCTCGATAAAACAACACTTTGTGAATACAAGTGAAACATACTTAACAAGCTCATGAAAACTTTCAAGTGGTGTATAGAATACTTTCAAGGACACCACATCATTTCAAAGTGACCACCTACATGTTAGACAAGTCACAAATCTGTAACATATTGTGTACTACCTAAAAGCATCAATTTTCAAACACATACCTTGATATTAACCAAAAATCATCCTTAGACATCTGTACCAAGTTTCACTGATACCTAAACACATTATTTTGATACCTCACTAAGAAATTTTTGGGTTAATATCGGGTTTCAATGTTCTATCCCTTACAAGTTTTTTTCATCTTGTTGATAGGAGGCATCATCAATATTTTGTATAAACCATGACATTAAGGAGATAGCCATGAAAAGATAATAAGAAACCCTAAAGGATAGAATATATCCACAAGTAGAATACAATTTTGTGCATCAAAGGATAAAAATGGCAAACATTAGAAGAAGCCACGGACAATAATATATGTCCACTTTGAAGATGAGAAGAAGCTCTCGAGAAATAACAAATATTTGATACATGGAGGAAGCCACCAAAGACTGGGAAAATCTGTGTAACATTGGAAACAGTCCACGAAGTTGATATTAAGCTATGGAATAAAGAAAACACACCAGTTTGAGGCATAATCCAACAGAGGAACGAGTCAAAAGAAGTGTCTTTTGAAACATATTGTATTTTGTATATTTATTGTAACTAATGTATTGTATAAGTGTGCATCATGAGAGAAATATATGTGAGTGCCTTTTTGAGATTATGTATGAGAATCAAGAGAGATAGAAGGAAAGGAATGTGTATGTACTGGAATGATGTAATATATTTTGATAAATAAATAAAGATTGGAGTTTTGGGATGAATTACATTGCACGCATTTAGTTACATTTGTTCTTAGTGTAGTGGTGGTGTATTTCCTTATACATCCTTAATTGAGATTGATTATACCTAATCCTCACAATATTTTTGGGGTTTTTAGGTCAACACATCTCTATCACTATATTCACTTCATGATAAATTTATTCCTTTTGAATATATGAGTTACCTTTAGACTTCATGCTACATCCTCATATTTGAGCTCTGAGTCAACTTTGGAATCCATATTCATGCTTGAATGTGTCAAAGACCTTAACATTGTGTACCAATTTCATTATTCAAACCAAGAATCATGCTAGAGATAGCTTTGAACAATTTCCAAGAGTGCACTATGCAACTTCCTTCAACTATAGCTCAAAGATAACACTTATCCATGTAGCAATAACTTTGATCTTTACTATCTTTGGCATTACTAACTAACAAGCTTCAAGACCACCTGAATTTCTGAAATTTGATACCTTCATTTGTGACTGAGTTTGAAACTATGCAACACCCTTTAGAGGTGTATTTCATTCATCGAGTTGTTCTCTTCATTATCTTCTTCATTATTGGCTAGGTGTCACTCTTCTCCTTATTCATGATAGCTTAAAATTCCCGAGACACCATACTAAACAAAAACTTGACCTTTCCATTTCTTAGATGCTTTCATGCAGAATGTACACTTATAGGAACATAAGCATTCCTCTTTTCAACTTAAGCACTACCTTTTTTATGCAAAAAAACTCATACCTTTTTCCTTAGAAGACCGTTAGATTAACCTTATTGATGCTCACGCTTCTTTCTCATACTTTTGTGACTATGATCATGTCTTTAATGTTCTTAATACCTTAGACCTTATAGAATTATTCAAATATTCCTCAATCACAAATGGTATCAACTCCAAAAACATTCATGAATTCAAATAACATTTACAAGATCAAACACTTTGGTAAGACCTATCATAGACTCAAGACTTGAGGTTTTAGACTCATTTTTGACTAACATGTGGGATGATAGAAGACTTCAACCAAGACTACTAGCAACAAGACACAATATTTACCACGACTCCATAGTTATCAGTTTTGCAATGAAGAAACAAGTACCCACTTCTCAACCTTGGAATACATATATGAACTTAAGGACATTAAAATGATACACAATTTTTCATACTTCACACCTCTTGAAACTTATGCATATTTTTCAACCTACTTTATCATGAATTCATTTAAATCCAACACATCGACTATGAAAAACAAACCTTAGATGACCTCCATAAAGAGGTAAAGACCTTACAATATCATAATCATACACATCTTGTAATGAACAAGCCTTGAAGAGATTGTATACAGCCTAGAGACACTACTGAGAACCTTGGACATGATTACAAATATACTTTGATAGTGATGGATGCTAAACAAGAGAAAAATTAATACACCTTATAATATTACTTCACTTGATAATGAAACTCATATGCATACCTTACAGAGATGATAATAATACTTTGACAATTGTCTATCACCTTTGCTATAACCAACACCTTCATTTTCATGGGCAAAAACCTTAAACAATTATTTCACAAGAGTACAAAATCATAATGGGATACAAGTCATAATTTATAAACACCTACTTATACCTTGACACAAGTTTTGGAAGACTCAGACTCTACAAACAAATTTATTACAGATCAACAACCTTCTTGAGTATTCACAACTTTACACACAACACATAACACAACCTGAGATAACATGACATGCTTGAATCCTTGAGACCTTAGATAACCAATTGAGACCTCAAGACACATTTTGAAGATATAAAAATACAGGTATGTATCATGACAAAGTGCTAAAAACATCAAAGACATCTTGATAATGATAATATTTTCCAATAACACAAGAATTCATTAATCAAACCCTAATATGATGAGAACACACTTTAAGACCATGACATACCAGATAGAAATAATTCTTCATGATGATAAACACTATTGAAAATAGTGACAAATTTCAAGACACGAGATACCTATTAAGGACTCAAAGACACATAGAGATATCATTTGACATACCTTATGACTTAATGAGTATCCCATACTCCTAATTCTGTCATATTCTCATGCATGAAGATTACTTTACTTTAACTCTTGAATCAGTCTTCTTTATCTCTCTTGCATGGATAGGCCTCTTTTCATCCATATTTTTTCTTAAGCTCTCCTTGGCTACCTTTTGATCATTTACTTTGACTGATATAGATCCTCTTATGACATATTTTAGCATCCATACTTCTTTCACCTTTAGATGACACTTGTAGCAAGTAACCTCATGTTTACCAATAGACTGATCACTTTTGTGTCCTTTTCCATTGCTCCAAGGGTACTCACAACTGAAAAAATTCCTACAATACCTTTTCCTATGACCATAACCATTACAATCATAACAATAACCATGAAAATTTGCATACCTTATTGCATTTGGATGTCTAATAGGATTAGGCCTTGAATATACCTTCTTTCCATGAACACCATCATCTTCACTTGTTTTGGAACTAGGACCAACTACTGGATCTGTAAGATTAGGCTTCTCAACTTATTTGATCTTTAGGGTTTGAATCTCCTCTTTGAGCTTGTCACATTATTATTCCTTTCCCTTAAGAACACTTGTTAAACCCTTGATTTTAGTCTTCAATATGATTTTCTCCATCCTATGGAGTTCTAAATCTTCTTGTATATTAAATACCACCTCTTTGAATTCAACTTGTCCATGTACACACACCTCATAAGGCTTGTTTCTTAGTCTTTCACATTCCTCTTCCTTTGTGCTCAGATCTGAAATTTCCTTCTCCAACTGACTCTTGAGATATTTTATGGTTTATTCATCCTTCTTAGCCATGGATTTAAATTACTTATTCTCTTTCCTAATTGTTTTCATCATATTGTGCTTCTAGGATCTCCTTCAAGTTGTTAGACTTGCTTCTCAAGGACCTTCTTTGATACCAATTGTTGGAAGCACAATGGACTAAGAGGGTGTTAAATCAGTCCTAAAAAAATTTACTTCATTAATCAAACCATACATTCATGAATTATATTTTCCATAAATCATTCATTAACCATGTGTTCTTATTAATATATTCAACATCAATCACAAGAGCATGAAACAATGTACAAAATATAATAACACCATATGTAAGTGGGAAACCCTCATGGGGAAGAAACCCCATTGAAACTTTATTGATATTATACACAAAAATTAATTTAGAAAATCACAAACTTCACAAGTAGCACCAACCCCGATTTATTGAGGTACCAACCTAACGACGAGCACCAATCCTACAAGGAGCACCAACCCCTAATCTAGTAAAGCACCCAATCCACAAGGAGGCTACAACCCCCTAAAGATGAAAAATCACCAACTCAGCCACATGAAGATATCTTATCTCTAATTTTTCTACTCCCACATCGATGGTGATCACAATTTTAGTTCACAAACCCTAGCTCACACACTAGGTCTTCAATCTCTCATAATATTGTTCTTTCTTCACTTGTTAAATATATAATCACATGAACACGTTATCTCTAATATTATTTAACCTTTCATGTTATTCCTCTTCCTTCAAATCATGCTCTCATACTTGTAAAATATCTTCTTCTAGGTCACACACCTTCCCTCTAAGAGCAATAGTTCAAAATGAACTAAACAAGCACTTAAATATGTTTTTCATCCTACCAAACCAAATTAGGTCTATCCCTCATGATAAATTTGACCCATACATCTCTATAACATTCATAAATTTGAATCACAACATTTACATATGACCCAAGTAGGTCATCCTAGCTAAAACCCACATTAAGAGTGCCAAAGATGGCTCAAAACCCCATAGGCACATTCTTAAAAATTCCCCAACATTAGTACCATAATTTATCATGAACCAAAACCCTTTAAATATTATTAATACATCACAAAAAATCATAAATTATAGCAATTAATATCAACCAATCAAATTATTTCATTTAATGGGCATAGTTCATTTTACAAATCTCAAAACAGTTGTTTCTGCACCCTTTAGCACCCTAGAAACTTCATATGATCACCAAATCACTTATAATTAACAAAAAAATTCCATGTTACAACTCAAAATAAATTTTAGAACCTGTAGAACACTTCTAAATAATATATAATTCAAGAAACATCCTTCACTTCAAACCACAACAATATTTACCTTCACTAGATCAACCTAACAAAAATGTTGTTTCCAAATGTTAGGTCATAAAATAATTTATACATATAGTAAATATCTCAAAATTTATTGAATCCTCTTAACATTCCAATTGATATGAATCAGCATCCAATCCATCTCATGCTTCAAAAATATCAAACTTTCACCGAAAAGGATGTTGTCTTGAATCACAAAAATATTCTTGCTCATAGAATTACCTGTAAACCCTATCAAATGACCTCATAATGAGTAAATAAATATATCACTATAAATATATCTAAATATAATTTCCAAAACAACTTGAATCATATCAAAACTCCACCTGTAGCTCAAGTTATGACCATTTTACTAGACCCTTCCATTTGAGACCCCAAAATTGTCCTTTGACTAGTCAACCTGTTTGGACCTAAAAACACCATGAAAATGCATTAACATGTCCTAAAACCTCCATTTACATCAATAATAAGTCCCAATCATCATGCAACAGAAATTTTTCATGTTACTCCTTTGGACCATCTTGTCCTAAAACCTTCTTTCTTAAAAATTGATTTTTTAGGTGGGGCCCACTTATCACCATGACCTCAACCATACATTTCTGGAAATATTGAGGAGTTATATACAATATCCAATAATAAATTTTAATTAATCAATCAAAACCGGTCACAACACTTCACTTTTTGTCAATTTCTCCTAGTTAGGGTTTAACTAGGGTTTTAAACCTCTTTACCTTATTAACATTCGTTCATAAAAATGTGATAATAAAATGACCTCATTATTTTTGTGAAACCTTATAAAATCACCTTATAATCATCCCTAAAATCCAAAATTTTCCATGAAAATCACATTATTCACAACGAGCATCAAAAGTTCAAATTCAAGCTTGATTTTCACCTATTCTTGACCCTATCTCACATAAACTATCATAACTTGAAAAATTCACATCAAGGAAACCTGAAATTTTTCTAAGAGCACTATGAAACATCCCTCTAACATATCCAATCATCATAATGTCATTATCATACTTTAATATCTCCAACATATCTCATTTGCATAGCCTTACCTTAGGGATTCTCATTGTAGAAGCTAGTATCAACTGAAATAATGCAATAACTGAACAAGAAACCTCTAAAAATGACCCAAACATACCTCATATTCCATTATACACCTGAATTCATTCTTCCATGAGCTCATATGTCTCCAAACCACTCTGTCACACCTCCAAGCTACTATACCGCTCCACAATGAGTACTTGTAACATAGTGAATCACATGTACCTACACTATGCCACTGTTTTGAGTGCTCAAGAATAGGTGAAAATCATCATTTCAACATGCTTATCAAGAAACCAATAATATCTTACTTTCATATTGCATCTCCAAGGCACATGAATGGACTTGCTAGAGAAAGCAATCCTCACTAAATCCCAATGTAGTAGTTGATATACATTTGAACCATAATGTTATAATCAAGAGAATCATCATACAACGTTAATTTTTTTATTAATGTGGTTTTGCATCAATGAAAACACCTATTAGGCCCATATATCAATAACATTCACATTATCTTATTACTGCATTATCATTTTGTTGAAATTATAAAATGGAAAATTACGGTTCAAGTAATTCTTTGACTTTAAAACATTGGATAATTTCTTAATCATACCTATTCTACACCCTTTTCACACGTTTTGATTATATAATCCTTATCATCACTTTCATTCGTGAGACAAATTTTGACATTGTTTTATAAGGACTTGCATGCTCAATCTTCTTCATGGTTGTTTCTGATTTGGATGTTTCTTACCCATATTTTTCTTTAGAAGCTTCTTTATGATGAATATTTCCCTAAAAATATCTCTCCATGACAAAAGCATTCTAAACATTTCATCTATAACCTTTATTTTCCTATCTCAACCTTAGGTGATGAGCCCTCACATCTTACTAGTTGTGTGGGGTTGAGATTAGGGGAAAATATTTCTTCCTAAAAAGAACAATCCAAAGTCAAACAAGATAAAACAAAAAAGTTTATTAAAAATAAACACAAAAACTCTTATTGCAAATAATTCCATTTTTCATAACTCCCGACCTTTTTTATGAGCCCATGCTTCTTTTTGGTAGCATCAAGTTGGGAAAGGGGGAAGTGCCCTTACTCACCTATGTTTTGTCTTTGGTGATGAGCCCATGCTTCTTACTAGTAGCATGGGGAAAGACGTAGGGGGTCACATCAATAAATCAAAAGTTCTAAATAAATAAGGAAATAAAAGTGCTTGAAAGTATAAAATTCCCAAGAAAATGAATTAGATGTGTATGTTAGAGAGAGACAAACATTCTTTAAACCATATTTCATCAATCAATAGGCCATCCATGGATCTAAGTATAGTCAAAACTTGCAAGAAAAATTCATTTCAAATTGGTTAGTTAATTTTGATTGGGGTTGGGTTATAAGTTTTTAAATAAATCTTTGTTAAAATTATTGTCTCTTTGTCATCATTCTCATTCATAATCTTCAAATCACAAATCTCACGTTCTTCCTAGCTCTCGATAGTGATCCCTCACATCCCACTAGTTGTGGGAGTTAAGAATGAAGTGAGGTTATCTTATCATCATACTATATTCAACACATTTTTCCAATAGAATATAAATGCTAAACATTACTTGAAAAATAAAGTTTCCTAATTACAGTTTGATTATCATATACATAATCATAAATATCATTTTGTTTACCACATTACATAATCATCCATAGCATGCATTTAAAAATAAAAAACATCAAAAATTCTAAGCCATCTAAGAATATACAGATGAGAAAAACAAAAATGAAGTCAATTGATGAAAAGAGATGCCGAACAAAAATATGTCAAGTATCTCATATACAATGTCATCCCACCATAGTACAAGTGTGATCAAAATTCTCACCATGAGACAAAAATACAAAAAAAATGATACATACATAAAAATTGTCTCAAATTAATAAAGGACCTAGGTATATCCATCCCTACTAGATCCATGTGAAGGAGAAAGGAAATGAATCCTACTACGACTCCTATATCAAGTTTTATTGGGTGTAGCATGAGAGCTTTTGTGTGTCGATCATTGAGAATGTCCATGTGAATGAACTTTGGTAGTAGCTCTGCTACATGAGTATCCTCCTTTTCTCTGTCAATCCTCATGTACATAAATCTCCATCCTCAATGACTCATCTTTTCCACATCATGTTAGGCTATAGTGAACACATCATTATGATGGTTGGCATGTGTGGGAAGTCTAGGGTCCACCTGTAATGCCTCATGATTCATCACGGTTGGGATCGTAAATAAATTTAATAGTGTGCATCAAATAAGATCCTATCATCCATTAGTTGTGACTACAAATTGAAAACAAACAATAGTGAGTTATAAAATGTAAAATAAATAAATATCCTACTAACATATAATTTAGGAAGTAAGGTTAAGATAAGTTTTTTTCACTCACTCGAGTCTCTAGGGACCTAGCTCAAGTTTTCAATCTGGAGTTTCTTTAGAGCCTCTACGACATCCTCCTCTTTATCCCTCTCTCCTCCTCTTTCATCTCCTTTGTGTGTACTTGGTCCATCCTTCATCTCCTTTGGGTGCACCAAATCCTCTTCTTCCTCCCACCTCATTTTTGGCAGCTACTTAGGCCTCTCTTGTACCCTTCCACTTAGGGTTTGACTCTTCATTCGAGCCCAAGTTTATCTCTGCATCCTCCCCCCTCCTCCTCCTTTTTATGTGTTATAGCCTCACCAATATTTAAAATAGGCCTCGGTCTAGCTACAGCACCAATAGTTTGGTCTAGTGTAGCTCATGGTGAGCCAATTGAAACCCGGACACTATAACTATCCAATGGATTTGGCCCTTCTAGATATCTCTCACCTCTCATATCCTTTTGTAAATGGTAGCTACTACTAGAAGAGAATATGGATAGGGAAACCCAAAATATTAGGGATCATGAAACACCGTATGAGTCTCCACTTTACTCTTACAATCAACTATCTAAATAGTGGTGGGATAAGTATTCAAGGTAATACACTCCTCTCCTCATCTATCGACCATATCCTGATATGGCTTTAAGATCGTTTTTGTTGTAGTAAGGGTAGATACTAACTATTGTGTGCCCCAAAGTGGAGCCATATCAACCCATCTAGCGGCCCCGATCTCTATGGGATTTAATAGCCCAATACCCCTCTCGTAGGGGATAACTCAATCATATACCCATGACATCACTAGTGTGGGGTGGTTAAGAGACCTCACTCCACATCTAATAATCTTGTACAAGATACAGTTCCTGTTGGAGCTCAAATTTGCACCCATCCCAAATCTGATTAATCTAGGGCTTTAAGGTAACATGAGACTATCTCCAGAAAATTTTGGTTCCTATACCTATTCCTAATGTTAAAAATACTCTTAGAAAGGAAAATCTAGACCTAACACTAATATATGATTCCAATGGCCCAGGGAGAGAGGGAGATGCATAAAATTAAAATCCTAAACTATGGGGAGGTGATATCACCAAGAACAAGGGGTGGAGATATTCCAGTAATTGAAAATGAGAAGACATGGGTTCCATGATATGAAACAACATTTAAATCATTATTTTCATGGAGTATAATAGATTTAAACCCCTTGCAAGGAGAACAAGATATGAAAAATATACCTACAAATGCAATGAAATAAAAATACATGCAATACAACACAAGCTAAGGTAGATACCAGCCATAAAACATTAATGTGTTTCTTAAAAGGATGCATAATTCATTACAATGCAAGTAAATAAGATAATAATTTCCTTGTAAAATGCTAAAATATGAGAGTCTGCAACTCATAAAAGTTCTAGAAAATTTTTATAGAGTTCCTTTACATTTTTAGAACATCCCCCTCACAAATGAGGGGTTTTACATTATATAGAGAGGTAAACTCGAATTTTCTTCCACCAACCAACAATCTGCATTAAATCTTTGAAAAGAGGTATGGGTAACCTTAATAATTTCTTTCCCAATGGTACCTTTCCTACAAGAGAAAACATGTGCACCATACCTCATTAGACTAGTCATTTAGTTATCATGTACTACATTATTTAATGCCCAACCTATCATTATTATTCATGTTGGTATCCAAGAACATAATTTTGGATTTTGTCAACATAAATTTTTCCTTTCTTCACTCTAAGTATTGGCCTACCTTGCATTAACCTTTAGTGTCAAGCAAGTTGCAATTTTCTTTCTACCTACTAGTAGCATTTAATTCCTCATGTATCTGATTGTAACATGTTTGGTGTTGATCATTCCCTACTACCGGTTGGTAGCATCCTTTTCCTATTGGTGGGTAACATGAATTTTATATCGGCCCGTAGCATCTAGACATGCTACAGTGGCCCATTTCATCCTCAACTAGTGTTGTCTAAACATGCTACCACCAAGTAGTATCTATACATGCTAATGTATATATTTTTGTTCTTGTGCCTACTCTAAATCTTGTGACACATGGTTTTCTTGAACTTCTTCATTGAGGCTCCAACATACTACCAAATTCAAGATTTATCAAGTTTTCCATTTTGTAGGGGATGTAAAATTGGACAATAGTTTGGAGACTCTTGGGGTAATATTCGTATTATATTGAAAGGGTCGATGACCTTGAAGCATCCAAATCGGCATAGAATCATCCCTGATATTCTAAAAACTTATCTAAAATTTGAATAAATTTCCCTGGATCCACTTGATTCTCCACCATAACTCCTCGCATGTTGACCTATTGAAGTTAAATGAAAGAACTCTAAAAACTACCCAAAACACCATTCGTCCATCATGAAACCATCTTTGAAATTGATCTTGCAATAGCAAATAGGGCACAAAAACTATGTACAAAATGTAAAATTATACATTTCTAAGTGGAACATGTAGAGTGTACACAAGCACTTCTTATAGAAATCAAACCTACACTACAAATAGAATAATGTGTTGTAATAACTTGGATGAATTGAAAACTAATTTAGTATGTACAAGATGTTATAAGAAAACTTAGTGTGAATGCTTAAGACAAATCCCATTGAGTGAAATTGGTAGTACAGCACTAGGTCCGACAACTCAAAATATTTTACCTCTTTGCAAGAAATAATGATATATGGACCACTCCAAATTACATCAAATTTGGAGTGTCTCCCTGGTTTAGCTTTGTCAGCATCCCATTTCAAGACCAAATCACCAACTTTGAACATTTAAAACCTATCCTTTTTATCAAACCATTGTTTAGTTGATTTTTGATGTTTTAACTTGATCATGGATAAATCTCTCAGTTCTTCAAGTTCAACCAGTTCTACCATTCTAATTTCTCTTTTATCTACACCCTCAAATTCTAACTACTTGGCCAATTCAAGTGAAGGCAATTCAAGTGACAAAGGTAGCCTAGCTTGTTTTCTATAGATAATATTGTAAGGGAAAGTACCAATTTCCTTTTTCATTGTAATTTTGTCAGTCTAAAGAGCATTTATAACCTTAATATGTCACTACCTTTTATTAATATTCATTTTTCTCTTCATGATCCTAATCAAGTTTTTAATATTGGACTCTACAAAATGATTACCTTGAGGATAATAATTTGAAGAAGTATTCAAATAAATTCCAATTCCAAGAGTATAATCAAAAAAATTGGATCCCAAGAAATTTTTACATTATCGAAATGATAATTTTAGGGATACCAAACCTTGTCACAATGTCCTCAAGGAAGTCAAGGATGATTGATTTAGTTTCTTCCTTCAATGGCAAAACCTCTTTCCACCTAGTAACGTAATTTGTTGCTATTAAAACTCATTTATGATCAGCACTTGATGGAGGGTTGATCATGTCAATGAAATCAAGACCCCATTGCAAAAATGGTTGATCTTTCGGAATTGGATGAAGTGGGAGAGTGGTTAACCTCTTCTTATTAGTGAATAAAGTGCATTCCTTGCATTTTCTGGCCCATTTATGAAAATATACAAATAATGTAGGCCAAGAGTAACTTACCTTTAGGATTTTCATTTCACTAGCTTTGGTTGAGAAATTCCCACTAGAGAAACCATCATGGAATTCTACCAAAACCCTGTCACAATGTTCACTTTCAATGCACTTGAGAAAAACTCCATCAATGTTGCTTTTAAACAAAATTCCATCAATCAATGCATAAGGAATGGAATGAAGCCTCATATGTCTCTTTTTTTTCTTGTTCAAGTGTAATAGGATAAGAACCAGTAGTAAAAAGGTAGTTATATCACCAATACAATTGTGATTATTGATTGCATCTCTTTTATCCTACCGAGTTTCAGGGTTATGTCGAATTTCTTCATTCATGAAAGAGGTCTCTTGATTGACCTAAGAATCCAAAGAAATATGATCACATAGTTCTCTACTTATTACCAATTTTTGGCATTGATACTCACATCATACTCCTTTATTGTATTCACCCATCTGACACTTTTTACAGTTATTTTTTCTCCCATGATGAAGTCTCTCACATGGAATGTGAGACCAAAACTTCAACATGATTAGTTGAAAACATTCTCGTGAATTTATTTAGATCCCTCATGATGGTAAATACCTATTTTTTAATGTCATTATACTTCAATTCATAATCCTTCAGTGTTTGAGTGAAGAAGTTCATTGGCATTGCCATTCCTTGAACATTTTTTTGAGTCAAAATAGTAGCAATTCTAGATTTAGCTCCATATGCATACAAGATAAAATATTTATCATAGTTAGGATTGATAAGTGTAGGATCTTGAGAAATTTCTGTTTGATCTTGGAAAAACTTTCTTTCCCTTCTTTTGTCCATTTGAAATTTGAATCCTTCTTAAGAATAAGAGTGATAGGCCTAACTAATCCTACAAAATTAGGAATGAATCTCCTAACAAAGTTAATCTTTCCTAATAATTATTGTAACGTAATTATTGTTTGTTGGAAAAGAGATAGAGAGAGAGAGAGGATGGCTGAGATTCTTTCTAGATCATTCAAATTTCATACCTTAAAACAATGTGCCCCAAAATATTTCCCTAAGGACTGCAAAGTTACATTTCTTGGGATTAAGAATCACCCCATATTCCCTACATCTCTCAAATACCTTCTCAAGATGGTTTATATGATCTTTACTCTGCTTTGATAAAATGGTAATGTCATCTAGATAGACAAGGATGAATTCATTAATATACCCTTTGAAATCAATTTTCATTTCCCTTTGGAATGTAGCACCTGCATTTGATAAACCAAAAGATATTTTCTGATATGTATATGTTCCCATTTGGTTGTAAATGTAGTCTTGTATTGATCTTCATCCCTAAACTTGATCTAATTGAAACCTAAGTATCCATCAAGCATAGAGAACCTTTCAGCTCCTGCCACAATTTGTATAATTTTCTCCATAGAAGGTAGGGGATAATGATATTTTAGGGAGGCTTTATCCAAATCTCTAAAATCAATGCAAATTTTGATTTCTCCATTCTTCTTCCTCACTGGAACAAGATTTGCCACCCAAGTAGAGTATTTGATAGGAAAATTTATTTTTACCTCAATCAATTTGGATAACTCCTTCCTCATGAGGGGCTTTATCTTGGGGTTAATTGGTCTTTGTTTTTGTCTAATTGGCTTCACGTTAGGATCAAGATCAATGGAATGTTGGAAAATGTTTGGATTAAACCCTTTAAGGTCTTCATAATACCATGAGAATAATACATCATTGACAATTTGACATAAGGAAATGAAATCTTGCTTCTCATTCTCATCACATACATTTCCAAGAAGAAGTTCCTTTACTTGTGAAATGGTGACTGGTTAGAAATATTCTTGCCTAGTTATTATGTTCTTCTCTTCGCCTCTAAATTCATCATCAGGACTAAACATATGCTCTAAGGTAACCAATCCTTTCGGAAATTTGTTTTCTTTAGCTAAATAATTTGGTCACCATAACTATCATGCAAATTGAATTACATATTTGAAGAAATTCATCTTCATTATATATAAATTTCATAATTTGTTCATCATTGTCAAATACTTGATAGCTAGTTTCATTATTTGGAATATATTGTCTGACCACTAACTTGATATGTTTCATATCTCCCTTAACAAGATCCTCAGCATGTGAGAATTGTGACCCAAGGGCTATCATCTTGTATGTTTTTTTGTTAAATCTTCTTGGCACAGCTTCAAATTAAGTGCATAAAAACTTTCTAAAAGGCCCCTGGACTCTGTTTTTATAATCTTTCAACACTTTTTTTCTTTTTGTCACACTTCCCTCTAACTCTTTGGTGGATGACCAATTTCATGTCCCCAAATATTTTTAATGCATTGATTTGTCTCTTTTCGTAGTTATAAGACCATGTACTAATGCCTCATACTCTACCACATTATTAGTAGATGCAAACTATAATCTATGAGAGAAGAAGAATTTCTCATTCATTTTAGAAATTAGCACAACACCTACCCTAGCTCCATTTTTGCTTCTAGAACCATCAAATAACATCTTCCACAATCCAGAAGCACTATCCTTTTCTTGCTTAAGTGGTGCAGGTAGAGTAAATCCTTCTTTAAGAATGTAGTAGGTTCCAAGTCCAATTTCCGGAGTTATATCATATGGATCAAAATCATAGCATTGTGTGTACCATTCATCTAATAAAAGATTAGGAATTTAAGGAGGAATAGGATTCTCTTCTGAAAATGTCTCATGATCTTGATTTTCTTGTACTAAGAATTTTTCTTGCAGAGGGGTGGGGTCATAAATCTCAACATGATACAAAAATATATTCTCATATTGTATGGTAGATATTGTACCATACCTAGTTATTAGAGCATATGAGACCAATCTAAAGATAAGTAACCACCTACTTTGGTCATAAAATATCTTGATAAGCAAATGGTAAATATGGGAAGAAAGTCAATTACATATATATCATGAGTTATGGTTAGAATTGGATAAGCATGGAGGGTTAAATTAAGATCTTTTATCTCCCTAGGACACCAATGGTTAAACCATGAAGCTGTAGAAAACCTTTAGAATTAGGGTTGTACTTAAGACCCGGAAATCAATAATCTTTTTGGGCGTTAGGAAGTACTAGCTCGTGAATCAATCATGTAGTTTTGAACCAAGTGTTTTCCCAATATTAATGACATGTAAAAGGGTGGATCTTGAAAAAAATTCGCACATGTTCTTCCTTTAATTTACACAAGTTGATGTAGCATGATTCTTTTGAATAACTAGATCAGTTTGAGGAATTTGTTTGAGAGCTTCATGTAAGAGATACCATTTTAATGGAATAGCTAGAACATCCCACATTATCACATTAACATTTTTTTTCTTCATTTTCTCAACAATTTTGAAAGGAAGGATAATGGACTTTTGCATCCGTGGCACAATATTCTCCTTCCTTGGTTGCTGCAAGACTAGGATAAGCATATTTGGTTAGGAAGTAACTTCCTTGCTGGGAACCTTAGGTAATTTTTTTAATCTATCCCAACTTCCTTCTCCTTTTTATAACATTGCCTTGATTGGAAGAAGGTGAAATTTGATATTCAATCATCCTTTTCGAGATCTTGTATTATCAGTAACATGAGTCTTAGGCTTGTTGGAAATTTCCATTGCTCTATTCATTACACAAAATTCATTAGTTCCAAATATCATGAGATTGGTGGCAGGAATGACCTCTTGGAACTCCTTCCACATTAGGATAGGTTGCTTTTAACAATGGTTCTTTCTGATTAGAGTAATTTTGAACCATAAGGGCATAAGCATGTAATACATTTACACAAATAAGTTTATTATGTGGCTGGTTTCATGGGAAACACCATTTCATTTCTTGTATTACATTGTTTTACACTAAAACTAGTGCCTAACTTGAGATAACAATAGGAAGTGACTAAAAAGGGGTAATCTGTTTGAAGTGGAAGAGGTGAATTTTAACCCTTCCACTTACTTATCTATTTATTTTGTCTATATATTTGATTAGGATGTTGGTTCCTATATGGTTGATAACCTTGGTTAAATCCTTGGTTTGGAGATTGCCCCTGGTTAGAATAATTCCTATAATATTGGGCTTGTTATTTTTCCAAGGATATGACTTTGTTGGATAGATTTCTAATCAATACCTTCATCTCTTAATCCTCATTTTTTTGTGTGAGGGAATAGGATGTGGAGTCAGTGGGTTGGGAACTTTTATCGGGATATGGGCAATAGAGGGTTGAGTAACTTAATGTGATTCAGATACAAAGGTATAGGAATCCTAGGGGTTATTTTTCCATCTTGTATTAAATAATTTTCAGCCCTAATGGCTATTACATATGCCCTAGAAAATTTTCCACCCCTTATGGGTTGAATCATGATAAGCAATATCATAATTTCATAGCCTTAAGAAGTAAAGAAAATCACGTTATGAGAATAAGTCTCACGAGAACTAGAATTATTTCCCATGTCTTCTAAAATCTAAAATTGAAGTCCTTCATACAAATGGTTGTACTAAGATCATCCTAATTAGTAATTATTCCTGGTCCAAAAATCTTAAACCATTGAAGATATTTTCCTTTGATCAAGAAGCTAGCACCATTTTAGCTACATATGTTCAATAAATTGATGAACCACAAAATTCAAAATATCTTGAATATGATCAGTTGGGGTAGTATGATTTTTCCCAGTGAAGAAAGGGATAATTTTTAAGGTTGTCACTAGAATATCATGTTGTGCATTGAGAGCAAGAGGGATACTACCAAAGTGAAAGTAACAAATGGTAAATTCCTATTTGGTGCTACCATAATTTGAATAGGTCTCAAAACTCTAGATGACCGTAACAAAGTCCTACTAGGACATAGAGTAGAAAGATTCCTATTTAGTGGTGAAGGTGATCTTTGAACTGCTCTACCTCTTATTCCCCTCCTTGGTGATAACTACAAGTAATCAAAATCTCCTTCTTCCACTATTCAAGACCTTATCTAAATTTTTCTCATGAAAGTGAGCACCTTGACTATTGAAACGTGTTGATATGAAGATTGGATTTTCTAGATGTGTAGAAACAAGCCTCCAAAGGCTGGAAATTATAGATTTACACACCAACACTCAGCAAAATGTTGAAAATAAATCTTTCAAGCATCTCACTAGGCATGCCAAAACTATTGGAGCTTTAATTTTCACCCATCCCCAATCAGATTGATCTCGGGATTTCAGTAAACATGGGACTTTATCAAAGTTGTGGGACTTTCACCGAGATAGACCTCCAGAGAATGTTGTTTCCTCTACTTATTCCTAATGTTAAAAATTCTACTTGAAAGAAAAATGCGGATACCTAACACTATCTATGATTCCAAGGGACCAGGGATAGAGGGAGATGCATAAAATTAAAATCTTAAACTTTGGGGAGGTGATAGCACCAAGAACAAGGAGTAGAGATATTCTAGTGAGCAAAGATGAGAGGAAAATGAATGATGAAAGGGTAGACATGAGTGCCACAATACAAAAAAACATTTAAATCATCATTTTGGTGGAGCATAATATATTTAAACCCTTCAAGGAGAAAAAAATATGCACAATATACCTTCAAATGTAATGAAAGGCAAGGGCATGTAATACAACACAAGCTAAGGTAGATAAAAGCCAAAAACATGAATTTATTACTTAAAAGGATACACAATTCATTATAATGTAGTAAATAAGACAAGAATTTCCTTGCAAAATTCCTAAATTTGAGGCTTGCGACTCATAAAATTTTTGGAACAATTTTGATAGAGTCACTTTACATTTTTAGAACATCCCCCTACAAATGAGGGGGTTTTACATTATATAGAGAGAGGGAAACTTGAATTTTCTTCCACTAACCAATAGTCTCGCATTAAATATCTGAAAAATAGGTATCAAGAACCTTTCTAATTCGTTTCCCAATGGTACCTTTCCTAAAAGAGAAAACATGTGCACCATACCTCATTAAATTAGTCATTGAGTTACCCTATATTGCATTCTTTAATGCCTGATCCGTCATATTTGTTTTTGTTTGTAGCCAAAAGTATAATTTTGGAGTTTTTTTATAGCAATTGTTCCTTTCTTCACTTTAGGGTGTCGGTGACTACATTAAACTTTGGTGTCAGCAATTTGCAACATTATTTCTACTGACTGGTAGCATTTAGTTCCTCATGTAGTCGATTACAACATGTTTGGTGTTAATCTGTCCCTTACTACCAGTTGGTAGCATCCTTTTGCTGCCAATTGGTAGCATGAATTTTAATACCAGCTAGTAACATCTAGATATGCTATGGGAACCCATTTCTTCCTCAACTCGCATTGTCTAAACATGCTACAAGTATATATTTTGGTTCTCATGTCTTCCAAACCTTACGACACACCATTTTATCTAACTTAATTGAGGCTACAATTGTCAAATTTGAGATTTGTTAAGTTGTCCAATTTGTAGGAGTGAAAAAATGGACAATAGTTCCTAGACTGTTAACTCCTATGCATATACCCTTCCGTAGAGCTCAATACTCTCAACAATTAGAGCCCAACAAAATAATAAAATTTCCCACCCTTATTTCCAATCAAACGCGAGGCTAATATGTCCATGATGGCCTTGGGGATAGGATTTATATCCACTATAACAAGTCTCACTCCATGCTTGGCACCCATGTTAAGTACATGTACATCACCAAGATAGGTATCCAGTCAATGGGCCTCAACTATCGAGGCGGTGCTCTTCAAGACGCCTTGTCAATGATAGGAACTCTAAAGATCCTATAAACATCCTCCAATGTGATCGTCCATTATCCTCAGACACTAGGAAATTGGAATGTGTTCTGGTCTATAATGAATAATAAAATAAGTCATATAGAAGGTGACTCCCTAGGCAACTGGTTATATCTAGGCTATCCTCCATAGGCCTACCCTCTCTAACACCCTCCTCTTTGTAAGTGTTAATAACTATAAAATGAGAGGAAATCATTCATTCTCTCATGCTCTATTTCATCTCGATGTAGCTCCCTAGCATCCAAAAATGAGAAAAGATGAACAAGTTAGAATTTGATTAGTGTTTAATATGCTCACAAAAAAATACAAATGTAAACGAAAACAAAAAAATAAATACTTAGCCTTTAAAACACATTTATTTGTGATGGTTACATAACCATTTATCTTAGCAAGGTGGTGGTTATGTAACCATCGTGGTGGTTGTGTAACTCCTACTCTTCCAAAGAGGTGGTTAAGTAACCATCTCTCTACATAGAGTGGTGGTTACATAACAATTATGGCAGATCATGCCCACAAAATAGGGTTGTGCTCTCAAACACAAAAATTCAAAAAAATACATCAAATTTACCAAAACATATAGATAAGTTATAAAGCCTAAAATACACCCTCCCCATGGTCATTTTGACTACAAAATCATTGAAAAACCTCCCCTCTTATAGCTAGTTTCAAAAAAATGCTACATTTTACGGAAAAATTAAAAAAATGCCTATAACTTATGTTATCATGACCTTGTTCTACCACCACTAGTTACACTTCCATTTTGATTGAGTTCTCTTCAATTTGATTTGCATTCTCAAGAAAAATGGTCACTTTGGTCATCCAAAGCTTCAAATTTAGCTAAGCGGGTGTGTAAAAATGATTTCTAGAATTAGTAAAAAGTTTTTATATCACTTAAATTTGGTTTTCTAATGTCTCTTTAAGTGAATGTACGCATGGCTGGTGTGTTACAAAAGGTATATTTCTCACCCCACGATATGGTGAGTAATCTTGTCATTTCATTTCAAAATATTTTACTAATTTTTTTATATCTGCACTTGATTCCCATTTCTCTTTTATGTGTAGTGAGAAGTTCGGATTGGATTGATTTCAACACACCGATGAATAAGGTATAATTATTAACACTCCCATTTGGGAGCGTCATGCTCGGAATCACATTTTATGTCTATTTATGAATAAAATGCTCATCTAAGAGTGCAATATGTATGCACCCAAAAATGCATAGGTGTTACATTAACAAATACGGTAAAGTATCCAATGATGAAATAATCCTTCTCTAGAATAATGATGAGATATAGATCCTCTCCCCTCACATTTATCATGTTTCTTTTATCTTACCTTTTGTACTTCTAAGTCTTTTAGCTTTCTGTGCATTAGGAAACTGATTTTTGCCCCCTTTCATTGTTGTTTTCATTTTAAGTGACACCACTACCATGGTGGTTATGTAACCACCGGTATGCCTATACCAGTGGTTACACAACCACCGTAGTGGTTGTGTATCTGCTGGTCTATGTAGATCATCAAACCTGTCATTCTTTTATGTGAGTTCCAACCGTGTGTTCTAGGATGTGTGTTTAAAGTTTGTGAATGGTTTTCTCCCACATTTCTTGATTGTTTCACATCATTTTTGGCTTGATGGATTCATATTGGAGTCTCCTTATAATTTTACTATCTTTAGAATGTTAAATCCCTCTTTTCTTGATGATTTGACACTTCTTGATTGCCATATGTTCTCGACTCTTTCTTCCTTAGATTTCTATAAAAGCTGAATTTTTACTCGGATGATGGGTTGGAGATTTATGGTTTGTATTGCACTATTATGCTGCCAAAATCCTACTGAGAATTACATAGAAAACATAGTACATTACTTTGTTCATTCCCAATCATTAATTTGTGACTAGTTTTCTTACAACCAAAGCGAGCTCCAAATTTTTCTAGATTTCTTTCAAATTAATCAAATACAGTTAGTGTAGTCATTATTTTACCCTAATACTTCTTGCTAACCCCAAGCACATCGTCTTATCATCTAACATACATTAGTTGCTTACCCAAGGAGTGCACGGGCACCGATCCGCTCCTTTATGTGAGCTTCACAAGATATTTCCTTCATTAATGGAGGATTATTTACAGAAAAAGAAGTACATGCATCTACTCAAAAAGGTAGAAGATATAACTAATAGATCTACACATCAATGCATCACAAAAGCTAAATAAACATTGTAAGAAGTACAAGAAACCAAATCTGAGTCATGATAAGCCAAATAACATGAGGGTTTACACCCATAAGAAATTTATATAGAATAGATCCATGTATATTGATTTAATAGAGTTCTGGTAGCCATATTACATTCAAAAGGGTCATCTCAAACCATATACATCAAATGATAGAGACTCAACTCCTGTAAACCTATCTGATCAGATATCCTAACTATACTTTTCCCCATTATATCCCTTGTTATAGATCCTAGTACCCATACATATGCTTAATGGTATCCCTTACAACCCTTTAGCACTAAGTACTCTAAACCCTTAGCATTTCTACAACACTTCATTACTCTCCTTCTCTTTCTCTACTCCCCTTTGCACTCTACACCCGTATATCTCTCACTCGTGTCCGCACTCTCTCTTTGTTATTTTCCTAATAACCTCTTTAAATAAGAACATTAACCACCTCCATGACTTCTCTCCCGAGAATATTGTGTGCCAAGTGTCGATGTGATCCTCTATTGGTTAATTCTTATCCTTTTTGCAAACTTTCCACTAAGCGTAATGATGCTCTCGGGAATATTCCCTATATGGAATATCATTTTCTTGACTTCCAAGGTTCCAGCTGGAACCTTATCCACTTATCACACCTAGTTTGGTCTTCACATTTTATGTCAAGTGACTCCATGATGCTAAATATGGCTAAGTCCTTTAAACCCTTGTTTTTCCTCCCCACGCACCTTGGTTTCACTTAAACCCCTTTTTCCTACGTGTTTTCCCGAGTGCCCTTTTATCCACTAATCTCGCGCATGTGGACCTTATGATACTTAGCCAATATTTTAGGGTCCAACATCACCCCACACTACGCATGTTCTCTATCCTTAGAAACATTCTACTTCCTCAAAGAATAAATAATAGAGGTATTGAAACAATTAAATAATGGAAGGATGGAAGAATGGAAGAATAGAATAATATGCTATAGTTATAAGAGGAATGGGAACTACTTCTTCATGATGCCTCGATATTCTCCCATGCATCTACTTCTCCGTACACCACAAGCAGTCACCCACTAATGAGCTTACTTCATCAAAACTAATTTCCTCACTCTTAGCTTTCAACGTATCTACAATGCTTTCCAGCTACTTGCTAAGATTTCCTAGCACATCCATCCTACGAGTGACTTGGGGGTACAATTCCTTTAGCTTATTCTTAATCAAACCCCGTAAGGTTTCGATTGCTTCCAACTTCTTCTCAACTTCAGCCAAAGATCTTGTCACACTCCACCCTATTGCCTTTGTGCTTCTCCTAAAATTATTTCAGATCCACCTCGTGTGTAGCAACTAATATGCTTGTTACCCTGTCTCTAATGGCACATTTATCATACACATTTATCTCCCCAATCTTCATCTTTTCCTCCTCCTTTTGGCGTTTCATCACCTCCTCTGCTGACTCTAATGCGAGTGGTCACCTTTCCATGGTGAGGATGTGGGTCAAGTCTTCCAAGAATTGCATGGTTGACTCATATTTCTACTCATGCAGAGCTAAGTATGGGTTCTTCAAGATAAATCCATCTAAAATGGCCTCTATTTTCTTATGGAATTCACGCACCTTTTCCTTTTCATCCCTCATCTCACACCTTAATTATGCACTAATCAATTCCTTCTATTTTATCTCTTTGTCCCACTCAATGATCTCCTCATTTTTCTTCTCAAGCTCTTCCTCCAAGACCCTTATCCTTTCATTTATGCCGAAGAGTCTTTCCTCCACCTCCACCAATTCTTTATTGAGTGCATTACAAACTTTCTCATCGGACATTTTTCGGGAATTTACAAGAGGGTTTACTCCCTTGGCATTTTGTATCTTCATCAATGCATCTCAATTTACCCCAAACTCAACTTCATCAATGTGGGACTCAAAATCCCAACATAGAATTTTCCTTTTGCATTAGTACACACCTTCTTCATCAAAAGAAGACCAAGCAAAGAGTTGGTTTGTGGGAACGATACTTTGGAAGTGTGTGCATAGTACCTTGTTTGGATCAATCATATAATTCATTTCTTTTTCATGTGCCATTACAATGCCCTTTCCACTTGTGCATGCCACCTTTGGGAAACTTACTCCTAAGTGGGGTCTCTGCCCATGCTCCCATACTCCTTTCCTACACTTGCACTCTCCTCAGTTTCCTTCACCACTTCTTTGGAACTTCACTTGACTTTGTGCTCCACCAAATGTTGGATAATTCATGTCACTTCCCTTTGTATGGTATTATCCATCTACTCCTTGGTCAAGTTCAAGTTCTTCTGATTCTTCATGTTTACTTCCTCACTCCACCCTTTGTCATTAGCACCTCCATCATTCTTATCCTTCTCTTCATTTCCTTCTTCCTCTGACTCGTGTACATCATACACATGATGATTTTGAGCCTTGTCGTACTCTTCATCATCGACCTCCATTGTTTCTATTTTTTCCGAGTCTAACCTTTTTGTCACCCTCTCGCTTCTTCCTTATTGTTGACTCCAATTCAGGGTACTTCTATTTTTCATCTTTCTCAGGTGACTCTCCCCTTATTAGATACTCTTCCTTCTATGGCAATTCCTCCTTCTACGGTGACTATTTTCTCATGGGAGACCTCTTCCAGTGGACGTAAGTACTTTTTCCCACGCCTGACTCCTATACCCCTACTATTTTTATTATCCGTGTGCTCGACACCTTTTTCTCAGGAGCCTCACCTTTGTCTCTTTTCTTTTACACATTCTTTTTCCATACAATGGGGCCTCGGGAAAGTAGACATCATCTTTATCATAATTTCCCTTTTCATACTTAGGCCTTATGCACAAATATACCCTCATTACTATCCTCCCTGCAATAGGTAATGTCATTAGTTTTAACATGTGCGCGTCGTGGGAGACATACTTCTCCACATAGGCACACTTCTTGGGTTATATTAGTTTCCTAAGCAGCTCGCGATAGTCCGAACTTCGCACTTAGATAAAATCTGATTTTCATCACCCCCATGAATCGATTAACCCTAGCTTGGAAGTACTGTGATGTGAAAGAGAAAGGAAATTTACACCAAGGACTCTTGGTGCCATCTAAAAACTTAAATATTTCAATACAAAAATGTTGGTATACGAAAAATCATCCTCTCCTTGTACTAATGAAGGTAACTACTCAGGTATTCTCCATTCATCCCCAAATTCATCACACATCCACTTATACCACTTTTCTAGGCGTGCCTTATGAGTGGTTATCATGCTGAAATAGGTATACTATTCAAATCTCTTGGTGGGGGAGGGGTCCTCATCTAGGTATTCCCAAACAAACTTATCCAACCCATCAAGAACTCCAATCTCTAAAAATACAATGGTGAGGAGGAAATTACTAAACATGATCTTATCTTCATCACGTGTGGCATTTATGATCTCCTCTATTATAAAACTTGAGAGGTTATATATGGTCCCCTTTGAGATCTTAGGAACACATTCAACTAGGCCTTATTGATCTATGTCCATATCTCTTGCACATTCAACTTTGTAACCAAGAACATGGCCATTCATCACTAGGTCAGTAATTACATAAATGTCGAAGTATTACAAACCCTTCTTGTAGGCATAAGCCTCACCCGGTATTTGTAAGGGCTTCCTTATCTTCCAAATCATCATCCAATGATTCTCCTTCATAGATAAGGTCGGTGAACTTAGAAATTAGCTGGGGGGTTATGCACATCCTCCAACCTATGAAATAGAAGTGGTATTCATGCATGTGTTACATCAACCATTGGTTTAGTCGCTAAGGCTTTCCGAAATAGGGTGATTCGTAGAGTTGCAAAAACCTAGCCTTCTCCATTTTCACCTTCACTTTATCATCATAGATGGGCAATCCATCTAGTGTCCTCTTCTCTATAGGTTGAACCAACTCTTTTTTATTTCATTTTATGTGGTGCTCATTCGATGATTTTAATCACTGATGACCATCTTCATGATGTGAGACACCCATTCTTTATTAAGTAATATGTCATCCGGGTACTACATTTTTGCTTACCATTATTCATTGAAACTTGTAGAAATGGATTGTTTTCCCTTGCCCCCGCCCTTCTTCTGTGAAACATTTAATACTTTCCTTAGTGTCATTCCTTTGTCGGGTCCTTAAAAATTCTTCATATATCCCGGTCCTTGCTCTGTTCAACTTTTGGCTCAACTCCTTTTCCAAAATTCCTTCAAACATTGTACCCTAGCTACGCAACCCTAACTTGTAAAACCCTTTTCCATAAGACAACATAACACTCACTGGATTCTTCCACACAACCTTCCCCACTTATGTCGGTGTACTCCTTTCTACTCTAGTTTGTTGATCAAGTTAGCTATGCACACAAGTCTTCACAACTCTTCTCAAACCTTCTTTACAAGGATGCCCTAGTTCACTAGAGCTCTTTGATAACTTAAAATTAAATGTAGAAAATAAATCACCCCCGATATTCTATTTATAACTTTTATTTTTCTCTATGATAATTTCCATACCAAGTACTAATGTACTTTTGCAATAAAGGAATTTTTTTCCAATGCCAACCTTCAACACTTTTTCTCCATGTTCAATCCTATGCAAACACTTTTACAACCTTTCGCATGCACGAATCGCCTTGACCATAGAGTTCTTCATGCTTTCTCCTAAACATAATTTAATTCTTCCTCGATGGCTTGGACCAATTTCTTTTTATTTCCTACCTCATGGTGCTCCTTTGCTTTTCATTAATTTACATGGTTTCTATAAAGCCTTTTGACACCATCTTTCCCTTGTGTTCACCTTTTCCATGTGCAATCTTCCAATCCACATGTTTTTTTATTTTTCAACCTGGGTCATCAACAACCATAGCTTCCAAAACTTGTCACATCACTCCACCCCACACAAAAATGATTGTACATTCCTCTACCTATAGAAATTTTTGAAAATAATAAGTGGATACCATAAGACAAATATGCACAAAACAAATTAACAAAAAATGGAAACACACAGAAAGGAAATTGCACCAAAGAAAAACCTAAGCTGACTAGAAATACTTCCTTATTTACAAATACAAAGAAGAATTATTTATATTAGGGCTTCATCCTACTCCCATTGAAATGGCCTAGAAACCGTATTCCATACAATGCTCATAACTAGAAAGCACCTAAATCAAGTATATAATATACAATGTACAGGCCCAACCAATGGACTTTAAATTTCCCAAGATGGAGTAGAAACTTGGAATCATACAAGAGAACCATCTTCCAAACCTAAAACTAATTGTTCTTGATGTTTCTATTAGGCCATGCCTTCTACCTAGATTTTTCTGTTTTCTGACTCTAGCGAGCAATAATGCACCTCTCATCTAACTGCATCAAATTATCAATCCTCTCCTCAAGCACTTGTTCATCATCTAACCCTCATGCGCGCACTATATGTAGTGATGGTAACATGAATTCAATAGGTAACACAACTTCTACACCAAACACCAATTGAAAAGGTGTGGCCTTGTTCAATCTCTTATAAGTAGTCCGATATGACCATAACACAATATAAACTTTATCATCCCAATCCTTTCTTCCCACATCACAAATCTTGGTTAACATGTGATTCATAATTTTTATAAATGCTTCAGTAGTCCTATTAGCTTGTGGGTGATAAGGGGTAGTCTTGTGGTGGGCTACCATGAATTCTACCAATAAGATTCTAACTGTACAATTTAAGAATTGAGTACCCCTATCACTTATTAAGCTCAGTGGGCATCCATATCTATTGATTATATTTTCCCACAAGAACCTAGCTATTGTTGTCACTGTGTAATCCCTTTTAGGTACTACTTCTACCCACCTTGTAAGGTAATCTATACATGTAATGATATAACATGAACTTGTCCTTCACACGAATAGAGAAATAGGGCCTATGAAGTTAATTTCCCACTTTTTAAATGGTTTTGCACTGCAATCGGTCTTAATGCCATTTCATCTCTTTTCCCTAGTTTACCAAGGCACTAGCAATGGTCATAAGCTTTGCAATACTTGATACAATCTTTGTAAATCATTTCCCACCAAAATCTGCTAGAAGGATCTTACATGTAGTTGCATTCCCTACATAGTGTCCTCCTATAATTCCACCATGTGCTTCATCCATGATTGCAACACACTTATGATCTAACACACATTGGTGCAAAACCTCATTACAACCTAGCTTGTATAAGTCTCCACTAATTAGCATATAGGGTGCGATGTATATGGCTAACTACTTCATTTCCAAATTCTTCATTCCCTCCAAAGCTACACACATTTTGATAAACACGCAATATCTTCCAGTCGAGGGCATGCACTACAATCTAAACAGATGTGCATCTAGCATTATATCCTCAATGCTATCCATGTCCTCTCTTGATTCTATCCTTGATAAATGGTCAGGCTCTAAATTACTCTTACCTAATTTTATAACAACTTTAAACTCAAACTCTTGAAATAGTAGGACCCACTGGCATATGTGCCCTTGTAGAATGAGCTTATTTACCAAGTAATTCAATGTCATGTGGTCTATATAGAATACAAATGGTGTTTCAAATAGATACTACCTAAATTTGTACAAGGTGTAGATTATTGACAATACCTCGCGCTTAGTAGTAGTATAGTTCTATTTTTCTAGGGTTAGCTTCCTACTAATAAAGAAAAAGGGGTGGTCAACAATTCCCTCTCCATGTTGTGTTAATATTTCTCCAATCGCCATCCTTAAAGCATCAACAAGTACATGGAATGGCTTACCCCAAGAAGGAAAGCATAATATGGGTGCGGTGATAAGCCTATTCTTTAATGTGTCAAATGCCATATGTTGCACCTCTCCTTAATGAAATTTACTTTTTTGCTTTAGCAACTTTTCCAATGGTGTGGTGATCTTGGCATACCCCTTAATAAATTTTCGGTAATACCTCATATGACCAAGGAATCTATGCACCACGCTCTAGGCTGGTAGGTTCCCCCAATCCCACAATAATGGTAACTTTGGTAGGATCCACCAGCAAGCCTTCCTTACATATGATATGCCCCAAAAGGGTGCCAAATGGAGTAGTGAAAACACATTTCTTAATATTGAGGGATATACTCAACTATCGACATCTCTCAAACATCAGCCTCAGATTGTCACAATGGTCCCTCACTAATCCATATATTGTCCATTCATCTAGGTAGACATGTAGACATGTAGAAACTTATGGATGAAGTTCTGAAAAACCTAAACTATAATGCACGAAAACATAGCAGGTGTGTTCTTCTATCCAAAAGGCATGACCGTGTAGGAAAAAATTCCCCATTTAATGGAAAAATTTGTCTTTTCTTGGTCCTCCTTTGCAATTCTAACCTAATGATATCCTAAGAATCCATCTATGAAAGAATAGATCTCTCCCGACTACTCCTTATAGGATCTCCTCAGTGAAGGGAGAGGTAAAAGGGTCGATGACACATACCACATTCAAATCTATGTAATCAACACAAATCTTTATCCTTTCATCATTATTAATGCTAATTACCATCAAACTTATCCATTCTCATTATTCAACAGCCTCAATGATGTCTGATATGATCATCTTATCAATATCCTCCTTGAATTTGACATGCAGATTTGGATTCATTCGATAAGGTCTCTTCTACGTTGGCTACGCACCTTCTTTTAACTTGATATTCATTTCTCCCAAGGACTGGTGAAATCCTTGAAGCTCATGGTACTCGCATGGAAAAAAATCTTGAAATTCATGCAATAGATCGATTATCTTTGAAACACTCTTTTCTATCCAGTAATCTCCAATTGTAGCCTCCTTAGGTTCCGCCTTTGAACCAATGTTAACTTTCTTCATTTTTAGGGGTTTATGGTAGGCACACACTTTCTCATCAGCACTATCCATAACCTTGTGTGTGCCCATAGTATGGTTAACATCCAAGTTTTCCACCTCTTCACCATCAATCACATAGACCAACTTTCCTTTCTCTTTTTCTATGCATATGCACTCAAGTTATATCTCCTTTGATTCTTCCTCATCAAAGTGCACTTCATATCCAAGTTCACCCAATAATTCTAGTATTCTATCATCTTCCATGGCACTATCTCCCATATTTAGGTGTTTAATAACCTGTAATTCCTCATTCACCAATGGATTAGTACTTTGATACTCGAAATCTTGAAGGATATCATTAACAACTCTTTTCAATTTCCTATCTCGACGGTGCAACTCGAGTGAATGTACCATGTGCATGCACATCCTTGTAAGGTGTGGTAAAGCTTATGTACCCATAAAGAAGGTGGAAAGGATTCCATGCCTTCCATCATAACCTTCTCATATGCCTGGATGTGAAACAAAGTAGTTTCCTTCCCCGACAATCTTGTATAATAGTAGGTGCATTGGTTTGGACCAACCTAACAGAGAACGTGATTCTCACCTCACCAGCTCTAGAAGGTTATCGCAATGGGTTTATCACCAACATGTTATGGTCCCAAGAAAGTTATAGCTAATAATTCTTCTACTTTCGATCTCACATCTCCATTGGGTATCCATTACTCGTAGGAAAATATCGTGGTCGGATCCCCCAATATAACTTGGCAACTTCTTTCCTCTCGGTGTGCCCTGATTGAGCATGCCTTTGTTACTCTTGTCATGAGCCTCTTAACTATCTTCCCACTAACTCATATGTCCCATGCACCTAATTTTCATATACCACACTAGTTGTATCATGTATAGATTGAGCATCTTCCCATTAGAGAACTCCTTCTTTTGTTGGTTGCAAAACCTAAGGGTCCCTGATAGTGTGCACATAAATTTTGTTTTAGGTATTCTTCTCCTAAGGGATCAGTATAGGGTGCTGACTTCCCATCCTTCAAAGGAATTATAACACGTTCCTCTTTTTTCTCAAAACTTATATACCCCTTATTGAAACATAAGTCAACATTTTTCTTATAGCACCAAGGGCGCCCAAGTAATGCTTGAAATTTTTCTACCTCAAGCAAGTGCTAAGACTTTGAATTCTTTGGTGAATTTCATCCCTTGGATACTAATAGCATCATTCTTTAAAAACTAATGGGCATTACTTTTGTCTTATTAGTCATATAAATTACATTTGAGGTTGGTTGTAATGGTGGCCTTCCAATTTTTTTCCATGCATCCAAGGTGAGAACATTAACTTTCATGCCCTGTGTCAATCAAAATATTACTTAGCAGCCATCCATCAACAAGTGGATTCAAGGTAATCTCCTTATCATATTGAAGGCTATGGGGAGGAAGGTTAGCATGCAAAATCTACCTCTCATGCTCTCCTCCATCACTTGGTACTTTATCTCTTAGCCATTTTCTGAACAGAGGAATGATATTCTCTTAGCACAACATCTTACACACCTCTCTAACATCATCTATATCTGACTGAGGGACCTCAGTGCTCTTCTTCTACTCCAACTTCTTGGATTTCTCTTTTAGACACTAAATTTCCCCTTGAAGACTTCTCGATTATGTCCATGGTCTCTTGATAGACTTCCTTCTGATGCGTAGAGTCCAGATACTTCTCATATACCACCTCTTCTCTTTTAATCAAGTGGCCTTTACTTTGCTATCTCTCTAGAACATGCAGCCTCAGCTCATGTCATCACTAGTACATGTTCCAATCTCGACTCATGTGTGCGGCGTTGGCTTCACCGCTAGTCAAATTTCTTCACATTTACCATCCAATCGACCTTATCCTTCCACCGCTTCGGCTCATGTGTTCAACTAATTCCGTGCACTCATTATACTTGTTCTTCTTTCCACACCAAGATTATTATAACACATCGGGAATTCACGTTTATAGTGTTTTGTAGACCCATAGTTATAACAAGTTCCACATGGGAACTAATTTCTTCTACCTCTGTAGTTACTACAGCCTCTAAATCCTCCATGAACACCTCTTCCTTGACCTCCATCTATGTGCCCTTCATAATGATGACCACCATCCTTAGAGCTATTGGAAACACCTGGTATGGTGCACACCAAGTATCCATGGCATCATGTATTTGGTAAACCAATCTACAATCCTTGGTGTCATGAGTAGTAGAGGTGTAAATTTTATAATAACAATACACATTCTTACGGATCGCGTGCTACAGTAGTGGACACCTACTTACATCATGATCTCTATGGCAGATCTCATAGTCTATCATCATCACATGTACCGATCTCTAAGGAAAACTATCCTTTGTATGCCCTTCTACCTCACAATCTATACACCATAACCCATTATAAGTCTCATGATCTGAGTTCATAGACAATTTCTCCAACTACTTTTCCATTGTAGAAATTTTGGCTTCTAGGAATGGACTAACTCATGTATCAACACTTCTTACTGCCTCATTGCATAAGGAAACCTCTAAGGCCTCACATGGATATGTGAAAGTATTCTATGAAAGTGCGCTCTCCAATGATGTGATCAATCCTCCAATGAACCATTGAGCATGCTATGAAGGATGAATGTCATAATATAACTTAGATTGAGAGTATTGAAACACATGTCATAATCCCACACACTCTTTTCCATTCCTTGTTGAATCTTCTTCAACGTGCTGATGCTTTTCTATTCAAAATCAGGTATGTGGAACTCCGCCAAAAATGCATTACATAAAGACAATGTAATCCACCATTATCTGGTGTGGGTCATACTTCCTATACCAGCTATGCACGCGTCCTGCAACATGGTTACAAACTAACTTTATTTTCGATACAAGGAAGTGATCCCCTTTATGAACCATAGTAATTTGAACTTGTGTACATATTTCATGGAATCCTCAATACCCTTGTAATCAGGTAAGTGGAGTGACATCTCATAAAACAATTGTTGATGGTATTATGGACCTTGTATGCCAAATCTAAGACCTTAATTCTCTCTGATGTTACCTCCACCACCAAACCCACTATATCCACTAGTTCTAATGCCTCCAAATCCACTACATCCTCCTCCTATCATAGAAAAATATCCTAACACAGTTGAGCCTTGTGAACTCACTGTCGCGCTAAACTATGAGTCGATAGTCTGTGATACCAAACCATTCCCAGATATGTTTACAAAGCACCACTCCTAGATGTGATACTCAAACCTTTTGATCCCACACCTTGTCCAAATTTTGTGCTAGAAAAAATACCCCCAAACATAGGAAATGACTATGCAACCATAGATGTACCAAATGAAAAATTATACCTCCTAGGTGTCACTTGACTATGAATATCGATACTAACTGGATTATCAACACGTATTTAAGGAACTAGAAAATTAAACACAAGGGTCTCTGGTCACCATGTGGGTTAATATGTGTGCCTATGGATCTTCTCCTTTATTCATATGATGAGCTCTCTCCGAACTCGAGGGGGTTTTTGTTTTGCACTTGCTAATTTGGGGTAGCTCACACTTCTCGTGTTTCACGTCCTCAACGCAAACCTCAAATCCTTCCCACAAAATCTACCTCCATAAATCCATCACTCCTATAGCTTCATGTTGTCTTGTAAACTCCCTTTCCCAAGATTCATTATACTTGAGTCGTCTCTCCTCTCTTTGCATTTCTGCCGCAAGGTTCGCCATCCTCTACCATGTCAGCTTCTGTGCCCCGCAACTAGCAGGATTTTAGCCAGCCATGGGAAAGGCTTCTAAACTCAAAGTAATGACTAGGATCTTGATAGTCAGTGGGATGGCATGCAAGAAAAATCCTCTAGGATCCCTTAAGAACTCAAACTCGGGAATATCTAAGAAATAATATGTAGAAATAACATAGCCCAAGGTATAACTAGTCAAAGACTCTACTCCACTAGTGATCAAGGACACGGGTCCATGTCGATTGGAATCATGCAACCATTGATATTCGTCCCGGGTCAAAACACAAGGTCTATAGTACTAACTCTTCCTTGATGTATATGTTGATAGTCATTCATACAACTTTACTGGGAAAGAACAGAAGAATTTATTATAGATTTTGTGATACAAGTTCTCCTCCACCCATTTTTGTGCATCAAACTCTGATCTAGTACTAAACCTCTAAGTAAACTCATCGTCCATGTTTTTAAGCCAGATCTCAATAATGTCCAAGGTTAATTTCTCTGTCATTACACATTTCTCTCAAAATAGCTTCAAAAGAGGTCCTGACAACGGAACCAATATGTGGTCATTTTTTTATGCTCAACACTTCTTTCTAACCCAGAGCACGTCAACCTATCTTCCAACATATGTTGGGTGCTCACCCAAGGTGCGCGTGGGTTATGATCCCCTCATTTATGTGAGCTTTGGGAGATATTTCCATCATTAATGGAGGATTATTTATAGAAATATAAGTACATATATCTACTCAAACATGTAGAAGATATAACTAATAGATCTACACATCAATGCATCATAAAATCTAAATAAACATTATAAGAAGTACAATAAACTAGATATGAGTCATGATAAACCAAATAACATGATGTTTTACACCCATAAGAAGTTTTTACAAAATAGATCCATGTATATTGATTTAATAGAGTTTTGGTAGCCATATTACATTCAAAAGGGTCATCTCAAACCATATACATCAAAGGAAGGAGACTTAACTCCTACAAACCTATCTTATCAGAGATCCTAACTATACTTCTCCCCATTATATCCATTTTTACAAATCCCAGTACCAATACATATACTTAATGGTATCCCTTACAACCCTCTAAAGCATAAGTACTATAATACCTAGCACCATGAACTCTAAAACCCTTAGCATTTCCTAACATTTTTGTAATACTTTGTTACACTCCTTCTCTTTCTCTACTCCCCTTTACACTTTGCACCCATATATCTCTCTTTTTTGTATATGCACTCTCTCTTTTTTCCTATCTGAAGCACCTCTTTAAATACAAACATCGACCACTACCATGACTTCTCTCCTAAGCAAATTATGTGCCAAGTTTCAATGTGGTCTTCCATTGGCAAATGCTTATCCTCTTTGCAAACCTTCCACTAACTGTAATGATGCCTTTGGGAATATTCCCTATGTGGAATATCCATTTCTTGACTTCTAAGGTTCCAGGATGACACCTTATCCACTTATCACGCCTAGTCGGGTCATTGTCGTTTTCATCAAGTGACTCCATGATGCCAAATATGGCTAATTCCTTTAAACCCTTGTTCTTCCTCCCGTGCGTGCCCTGGTTTCACTTAAACCCTTCTTAAACCCCATTTTCCCACATTCTTTTCCTTAAGTTACATTTTATCTACCGATCATGTGTGCACGTGCCTCTTGGTACTTAGCCAATATTTTAGGGTCCAACAGTCAGTTCTTTTATTCACCTTGATACTAGCTAGCTTTACACACCTTGGATCATCTAGAACTCATATCTAGAAAAGAAAAGAAGATGAGGGGATAATAAATCCATCATCACACTTGGGAATATTTCACAATATAATTGTCACTAGGTTTAGGGTGTATTTTCATTTCTTTGACACTTTCATCTAAACATTATTATTTAGATTAAAAATACATTTGTTTTAAGAGGTAGAATTTATCATTTCTTTATTTCTAGAATTTTTGTGTACGAATAAACTTCTAATGATATCATTTTCCCATCTTATCCCTATGGATGTGTAAGGGAAATAATTTGGAGGAAGATTTTGTGTCTACACTTCTTCATTTATTTCTTCATTGTTAATTACATGTACATTTTATTTCATACTTTGCAGTGGAATTTTCGGGGAAATAAAAGATTGCTTTTGAGAAGATTTCTTTCTTCCCATGAATCTGAGGTAGAAGTAGTTAGAGGAAATTAGATTTCTATAATTATAAATTAGAATACATCCTTTTTAAATTGGATTTAGTTCCACACCATATAACAGAAGAATAAATACATTCAGTTATTCCCGATTGTTTTATTTTAGTGTAGAAGTATATTGTGTTATTTAGATTAATTTCTTTGTATGTGTCTGTAGATTTTATTTTATTTTATTTTTCAAATACCAAAAAAACCAAAAAAATAGTTTAGAATTTAATTAGATTTATTTATTTATTTCATTCAAAATATTCATTAAAAAATACAAAAATAATTAGATAGTTTACTTTATTTTTCTTTGATTAAATACTTGCAAATCGAATTTAATTAAATTGAAAGGAGAAATCAATCATATTTTTTTTAATTCAGATTCATTTGTTTTATTTATTTAAAGATAGGAACTTAAAGTAATTTAGAATTGGAAAGAACACAATCCTAATTTCCCTAGCGGCCTAGGCTACCAAAACTTAGCTCTCAGTCCCTTTGGATACTAGTTTGCTTGTTTGTTTCCATTCTTGTTAATTCGGTGCCCACATGACCATTCCGGGTCCACCGCAACCACATGTGAGAATATTTGATCTGATCATCAACCAACCAAACATTGATAGAAGCCAAGTGGACATTGACCAAGGCTTATGCCAATTAGTTTTTAGGGAAACACATGTACCACATGAGATTATTGGTCAACTCATTTCCCTTAAAGACAAACAAGATATTGCCAAAGAATTTTGGGCCAACCAAGTAGATAGGATTAGACCACGTAACCATTGATTTTTATTTTACCTATTTCCTCTCATTTTTACATGACCTTCTTTAGAGAGGAATAATTAGAGGAAGAAGGACAATTATCCCACATCCGTCAACAAGGTTAGGATATACTCAGCCCACATATATTAATTGAGATCTACACAAAGCGATCATCCTTGGTTGTAGCATCACTCTCGTATAGGTTAGGAAAGCATTCATCACTCTTGATGAACAAATACCCAATTTTTCAATTGAGAACCTTTGATTTCCTTTACTAGTATCCCTATTCTTATCACCATTCCCACCTATCCCATTTATACTCTATCTATCCATCACATTATCATCTCATTTATCACATTTTGTCTATCTTGATACAACCTCAAGAAGTCGCATGCATCTAAAATCACTTATTGATTTTCAGATATACAATCACATGGATCATTGTCTATCTATTTTATCACAACTATCATTTTTGGTCTAAAGGCACTAGAGCCCACCCTATACACTAGCGCCTGTGTGCTTGTGTCCTTCTAGGCATTCTTATCCTCTTTTTTATTTTTACACATTTTAAAATTTGTGGTCAATCTAACTTCAAATAATACATATTTTATTTAGATATAATATCTTTGTGAGCTTATGCATATATCTAGGGTTTTTTTCAAGTTACATGTGACATCCTAACCCTAATAGAGAAACCAGAGTGATAAGGAATGAATAGAAGCAAAGATATTCTGACCTAGAAAAGACCATATCCTAGACATTTGTGTAGTCATAAGTACTCAGATCAATCACCAAAGCACCTAGGGTGCTTCTATCCTCATTTGGTCGTCGCACGTCCAGATAACTGACCCGAGTTCTGAACCCTCAACCAAACATCTCGACATTATTTCTAGTCATATCTAGCACTCAAAAATTTGAATCACCTACAGATCTCTGAAATCATATAAGTCTCTATCCCTTTGCATTTACTTAGAGTTAATCAATTCGGATCTTTTTAAATTGAATATTTTTGTATATAATCATATGAATATCATTCATTAGATTAGTTACTCTAAAATATTATTTAATTCAATTTATATCAAATCAATTCGAATAAACTAGAATAACACTTTTCAAAGAATGATTAGTTACTTAATAAATATCAAAACATAAGGGAGAGAGGGAACTTAGCTGATTTTATATGGATATGGAGGATTCTAGGCAATCGACTATAGGAAAAGGTAGATCTGGAATTATTAATGCTTTTTCTATGAAACTATGACCTAAAATTGAGACTATTCAAAACCATACAACTCATTCAATAGCATCCGTATGTTACCAACTCTTCGTATGGTTTTAACCTACTTCAAATTTAGGTTTGAAACTTCTTGATTTCTTTGCCTACCTAGAAATGTGTGTCATTGTCTATTAGTCTTCTTCACTCACCTTTAGAATGAAATTGTAAAATTTTCTAAAACCCTTAAACCCTTGTAATAAAATAAGGAGTTCCTATAAAATAAAGTTAGTTAGGTTATTAGCACCCCTATGCACCTCCAACGTATGACTATGTACTACTCTAAAGAGGCCTCAAACCACACATTGTTCTCCTAACAAGTAATATCTAGTGTAGTGCAATCATAATTTGATAATTGTACTTTAACAATGCCTTACTTGAGTTTCACACTTACTCAAGTGCTTGGGAAGGGTCACTTTACTTTATTGTATGGTGAAAATGGAGACTCCTAAACTTATAAGGACATTTCACATATGTGGAGGGTGCTTCCTAATGGATGTGCTTGAGATATTTCACTTTTTAGGTATCTTTGAGTGCCCTTAGTGCTAGCTTTTACATGCATAGTTCATGAAGTGTTAGTTTCTTAAATGAGGTATGATTTGCTTACTTATATATGCTTGTAGATGCCAATTTTCTGGCTACACCTCTCACGCCCTCATTCAAAAATCCTAAAACCTATCTCTCTATCCTAAAACATGACTTCACCCTCTGTAAAATCACATTCTACCCTTGGTGAAACCCATTTACCTATCCTAAAACTTCCCTAACCACACCTAACCCATCTAAACCCATTTTTATCCTAAACACCCAACCTCTTAACTCCTCCCAAAACTCCTCAACCATTTTGACTCATCCATTATCCCATAAACCTTATTTGGAACTGGTTAAAACCACTTCCAAGCAAGGTTCCCCACTTTCTCAGGTTGCCAACAATTCTAAAAAAATCATCATCAATTATAACATCAACACGAAACCTCCTTGAAATGTATCCTTAGACATTTATAAGGAATTTGTGTTCCACTCTAGACCTAGACGATATCAACATCAACATTTTAATATCTCCATTAACCCAAGCTTAGACCCTTGGAGTACTCACATACTCTCATAAGTCTTATTTAACTCTGTTAATATATTTTTTATAGAAAAGGTAAGTACTACCATTTAATGAAATTCCAATCTATTTAAAGATCAGTTATGATTCGATACAACCATGAAATCAATCATTCTTCACATAATATGCATTTTGTCAAAGAATTAATCTTGTCCACGATAATCGCTAGCGATTCTACCTTAATCACCAAAGTGATCTCTATCATTTCATAATTTTAATCACATTTTCCTTATCTCTATCATTTTATCATTTTGTCTCTTATTTAATCTACTTGTTTTCAATATGTTCCTCTTTGTATATGAAAGTGTCAGGTGAGTCAAACCCCATTAATAACATTTACGATATTTTTATCATTTAACAACCCTTCATCTAGGAATAGTTTGACATCATAAGGAGCTTAGACTTTGTGTAATTGTTTGACACTTGAAATAGAACACAAAGAATACCAAATCGAAATCATATAAGAATAATGGGATGCCTCTAGACAATTCTAGTTTGACTACTTCCTGGACTTTCAACTTGTTGTAGCCCTCACCTAGGCCACTTACCACGCCGAATAGGATCTTCCTATCCCTATGGAATTCTATTAATTCCTTTTATTTTCTATTATTTTCATATCATATCACTTAATTGTAAAAATGAGTTGACACCTAACGAGGAATCCCATTGGTTCCTAGGATCTTCCTTTTCGAGAAACTCATCAAATCTCTATCTAATATCTATTTTCTTAGCTATCTTTACATGCAGGTTCTCTCATCTGCTAGAAGGATTCCCTCACATCTTTGGAATCTATTCATCTTGACATTGCATTGTTAGCATAGGTATCATCAAACCATGTTTTCTTCTAAGTTTTTGGTGTTTATCACATAATTGAAAACTGAGATCCACCATAAACAATTTAGCACACCTGTGAGACCCAAGTCCCTTTTTCATTAGATTTCATATATTTATATTTATTTTCAATTCATCTGACCTTGTAGCTTTTATTTTTTTCTCTCACTTCTTTAAAAACACATAAAAATATGAAAAATCAAAAAGGAAAAGAAAACACGAATATGTTCTTTTTCCTTAATTTTCTTTCGGGCATTGCATTTTCTTAATTTTCCTTCATCAAAATCAAATTTTCCTTTTGGATCTTAAAATGATCATTCATATATGATTTCTCATCTAAATTAATTGGCGTTAAAAATTACATTTGCAATCTTCCCTCATACATGACCAAACAAACCACGTCTCGAATAAAATTTGTATCTAAACAATTCTTCCCAAGTCTACCTACTTGGATTTCATCACAAATAGGGAAGCTAACTCGGTGTTCCATTTGAGCATAAATAATCTAGTGGGTGGTATATCGACTAAGCACTCAACACCCTTATCGGTGTGGGATTATGAAGTGATAGTGTAGGCCCCAATATGATGCCTCATACCAATACCAAAATAGATTTGGGCCTCTCATACCTTTAGGTTTATCAAGGACTTCAACTTTAAACTTACGAAACCATCCTTAGTTAGCCTTTTCATAGGTCCCTTTTATCTATTTTTCATTTCACACTTTTCTTAATTTAATCAAGATAATCAAAAATTTCTTATGATTGTGTGGTCTTTGATTATCTAAAAACAAGCATCTTTCATTTTTTATTGTTTTCTTATCCAATTCATGGTCCTAACTAGACAAAAGTCTCACCTTTGAAATAGTTCGACATGATAGACTCACTTCAACAATCCCGTTAACTTTACAAGTTACCCTTGCTAGGAGGGATTTTAAAATTTTCTTGCAATTTTTTTCCTTTCCCATTCCTTAGATTTTTTCGAAAATTTTGTTTAAAAATTTCCTTAGCATCATTTTTCACTAGATTTCAGATTTCAGAATTTGACTGTATTTTCATGAAAATGAGTGTTGAATTCTCAAGTACGAAATCCATCCCCATCGTAATTCAAAACCGGAAGTCGAACTACAAGTGCATTTTTACATAGTTTCTCTCCCAAGTTTTGAAGTCTGAATCTATACCATTATTTCAAAGTTTGGAGTTCAAAGAGAAGATTACATATATTTTACACCTTAGATTCTAAATTTTGAAACTGGCCCCTTCACCATTTCAAAATTTCATAATTTTAGACTTCGGAGTCTGAAGTGCATGTTGCATGCCAACCTCCAAATTCTTATTTCCGAAGGTAATAAATTATGAACCACCTCACAAGTGTCGACCTGTAATAATTAATTTTTACCCACCTATAAATATGTGAGTTTTAAGTTATCATTTTTGTTGGATCGATTAAGTACACTGACACACTAACAATCTTTGAACCCCAACTGTACCCCTAGGGTGACTTTCGTGAGAGCATGATTTTCCCACTATTTTGGGTAAGTTTTGCAAGTTTATTTTGTTTTCCATTTTGGGGCTCTTATTTTATGTTTTACTTACTATCACATCCTTTTTTCACTACATTCCTCTTAGGTTCTTAAAAAATCAAGTCATGGCTTCTTTTTCCTTGTTTTTGTTTCTTTTAAGTTGCTAAGATGCCCAATGGATAAGTGGGTTCTAGTGGAAATGGTTCATCAATTGTTGAGTTATCACAAGATCCAACATGATTAACATAAATTAGGAGCCCAATTTCCCATAACTATAGGTAGATATACATGTGCTTCTACATAAAAATATAAGAATATTGAGGGGGAGATTTTGTAGATGACTCTGAAAATATTCCACCCGCACACTAATTTTGACTACTGGGACAAGTTCGGGAAAACAAGATCATCTAGTATTCACATACCTCAATCGGAGGAGATTTCGATCCACTACAAAAATAAGAATTTTATAACGCAACGAGAGTTTTAAAGGTTAACTTTTAAGAAGTCACCCAATATGGAGTTTTGGTTGTTCCCAAGGGCATACAGGATGACAATCGGGTTTTAGACCGTGCTTATGATAAAAACAATGTCATGAATCAACATTTAAATTAGATTGAGTGGTCGATTAAGGAATGTAGAAACATAAAGGACAGGGTGGTTCACACTCTAAATCAGATCTACCAATGGTTGATAATTTTGGGAATTATTCCCAAAGTGTTTGAACAACTTACCACATAATTTATACAAACATAGTCAATGATGGGCCATGCCACTCCATCAAAAGGGAAGAGGTTGACTCCAAAACCTATCTCAATGCCTTGTAATATTTATTTCATTGTTAGAGGTTCAAGGTCCTCTTCGGCATCTCTACAAAGGGAGCTACATCTCCCAAAGTGTAATCAACTTAGGTCTTTGACCTAAGTGTTTCCCCTCAAATTCCTCAAGTGCCACAATTGCCCCTCTCCTCATCCTTTCCATCCTCAGTGCTTCTTTCCCATCCATCTATCACTCTTCATTTGACCTTGTTTTCCATTTCCTCTATTCCCACTTCTCCTACATATCTCACCATATCTCCCTCTATGGCCCACGTTTTCTCTTCCTTCCAACCCTTTCAAATTGGAGAGATTTTGAGATTATGATCTCCTTTTGGAACCCTTATTATCAAAGAATCTATTCATGTTTCCACTTCTATTTCACCCACACCTAAGGCCATCCTTTCCACTCTACCCTCCATTATCACCACATCACTATCACTTTCCATGATTGTGACTAGTTCCCTATTCATATCAACTACCCCAATTACTACTGTAATAATGCCAATATTGTCATCTGAGTCATCTTCTTCTATTCTTATGTGGTTACATAGGAAAAAACCAAAATAGAAGAAGAAAGTGACTATTATTATGGTGTCAATTTGAGGGTTTAATATTTTACTTCCCAAAGGAAAGATAATCGACCGAGATTTGTTTCTAACTTATTGGTTGATCAAATAGGGGAACGATTCATTTAGATGGCTACTCCAACTATAGAAAAACTAGAGAAATAATCACATTAGCATATTATCAAGTTTGTAGGTTTTTCTTAGAAAAAACACCCATGAAGGTGCAAAGAAATATGTTTAGGTGGCCCTAGGTAATTTACTGGAGAAATATGATAAGGATAAAGCAACCAAGGATGAACTTAAGGGAAAGGTTGAGCAGCTAACTACTCTGTTAACCAAGATCACACAGCCTTTCCAAACTAACAACACTCTCACTATTCCTCCGAGCTTCGATGACACATCTTTTTAGTGGTAGAAAATATTGGACAAAAGGGAAGAGTAGTAGGGAGTTGGATGGAAAACCTAATTCAAGAGGCAGATCCATTGATTAAAGTTGTTTTTGATTTGTATAGTGAATTGTATGCTGAAAAATATGTCATCTTGAAGATGAATGAACTCCTTACTGAGGAGAGTGATAACTTAGACCTTTCCCTCGAAACATGGAAAGAGATTCAAAGTATCTTCTCAGACCTATTTTAAATGAGGGTGTTATAGATGATGTTTTAAAGCCTTTTGAATTTAAGGAAGCCATGGAGTTTAGAGCTCAAGTATTAAGAGATCATTTCAAAATTAGAAGAAAAATGAGTTGAAGTAATGGATGGTTTGAATGAAATTATGGAAGAATTTGACAATATAAATTACAAATTCCTAGACAAAAATGTTGATGTTCTTCCAATTGATCAAATTATTTCTCATTTTAGGAGTTTGGTAAATCAGGATGATGATGTAAAAATATTTTAGTCTTGACTCTATTTACAGGTTGGTATCTTACCAAAACTTCTTGAGTCATCTTAAGAAGGTGATAAGCAAGACTAAAACATTTCCAACTAAAGTAGCAAGGAAAACTGAGTCAGCTGAAATTCTAAGTTCTTTATACATGTGGAGCTAGGGATGAAGAGATCAGGGGACTATCAAATGGTTTCTCGATTTTAGGCACAATTTAGTTGAGGAATAAGAGAAGAAGGAATAATCAGATCAAGGAATAGGAGGTGTTAGTCATAGCTAGGCATGTAAACCATTTTTAAATAACCTCCAAGCTAAAAACCTCTTTGGAAGTTTTATGGTTGACTTGGTCAAACCTGTGCAACTATTTTTGTTATTTTCATTAGAGGTTGTTCACTAAGAATTAATGAATTATTTTCTTAGTAGGAAGTAGTTAAGGGGTAGAGCTATAATTTCTCAATCCTCTTAGTCTATATATATGAGGATGCATTATGTTTTTAAAAAACTTTTAGATCTTATTGTGAAGGGGCTCTATAATTTTGAAGAGTCCAAGAACAAGCTTTAAGCCTTTGATATATTCATAACACTATTTTTCCTTTGAATACTTGGTGTATTGTGCAATTTGATAATTTGTTTAATACTTGTGAATTCTTTAATTCCTTGTATGTGGTGAATTATATTTCCTTTACATCAGTTATCTTCCTTCAATTATCTGTGAGTTGTGGTATGAAATATTTCCATTTCAGTTGTGGAAAATCTTGAATCCCTTCTATTATTAAAGTTTTGTACTTAGTTAATTCAGTGATTGAAAAATATTATTAGGAGATGTGCATGTTATATATTATTCTGAGATATTACTCTGTGCATATGAAGTAGATATTCTTGTTCTATTTACTCTTGGTGCATCACCACTTTTATATATTTTAGTTAATCTCTTTTCCCTATTCCTAAGAACAATTAGATTAGTTTTATTTCAAGTATTGTATCCCTACATCTTGATCTTAAATCAAATGCACCAAGTTTAGAATGAATTTTTCCTTCTCTAGAGGTTCATCCCAAGGTGCCAAGGTCCCACACCTTGGGGATGTTCCCATGTTGCACTAGATCACTTAAATATTTAGTGAGTGCATGATCCAAGTGACAACAATTTTTGGCATGCCCAGTGGGACACTAAGAGTTGGTACTCCTCTTAACATTTGCATAAATCAAGGTACCTAGTGACTCCATATCTCTGAATTTCAAGATTCATTATGTTAACTTATGTTAATTATTCAAACAAGAGATTCTTCAAATAAATGAGGTCAATAGTATATTGAATTGTCTTTGTATCCTCTAAGTAGAAGAAAAGGTGATGCTTCGTCGTCATCTCATAGAGGTCATTCTACACCTCCTTTTAGAAGGTTCCCTCCTCCAAGATAAAATCAACCACTTGCCACTATGGCAGTAGTATGAGCTCAATATTTCCCTACTTTTAATGGTGGAAGTCCTCTTACACTATCTCAACGTGATGTTATACCCATAGCTGCACTCAATATTTTACCTTTATACATAGGGGAAACAAGTATAACTCCCATAGGTTGCATTTAGGATGTGACTAGTATCTTTGTAGTTCATAATGTCACTAAGGAAAATGTTGCAGTCTAGCTTCTTACTATTTCCTTTAAGGGAAAATCACTTCAATGGTTTCATGGGTTAGAGGTTGGCACTGTACACAGCTGGGATGAATTAGGAGAGAATATTTGTAAATAGTTCAAGGATAAGAGTGATTACTTGTCTCTTATGGAACATCTAACCACCATAGAGATAGCTCCTTAAGAGTTTATCAGACATTTCAATTTTTGATTCCATTAAAATTGGAACATGAACTAGTATCGATAAAGAATTCCCCAACTAACACATTTTTTACTACTTAAGGGCTTTGAACAATGATGTTTCAATCATGATTCAGCCAATGGGTGGAACAATGTTACTTGATTGCTATGATATTTCCATAAGAGATGAAAAATGCTTGATCTAGGATGGGAAAATATCCCCAAGACCACCATTTCCTTTATATCCCAAGTTTCCCACTAATCAATTAATTATCTCTCATCTTCCTTTTGTGCCTAGTCAACCAACTCCATCTACATCTACACCATCAAATGATCTTCATGAGGTCAAATCATTGCTTCAAATATTTTGAAACGAATTGGTATCTCTTAAGAGAAAATAGTCCCAATATCCTCATCCTTATCAATCCCAAAACTAGCAGTATCAATCCAATAGGAAGCCCTTTTGGAATAATAACCAAGCTCAAAACCAATTTCTAATGTTAAACCCTTTAATGTTAAGGTTCCAATTGTTGCTAGTTCCTCTAGCGCCCTTGTCTCTATGAAAAACAACTTGGTCCATTATTTCGAATGGTATTACCCTTGCTCTCAAATACATAATCAAAATCTATGCCCCAATCATGTGTTTAGTCAAGCCCTTATGGTCTAGAGAAAATCTAAACTTGTTGAACAAATAGAGAACACATCTTCACAATAGGTTTTTGATTAGTCATAGGCATCGGAAGAGACTACCTTATTGAATTGGAAAGAGGAATATTTTTGTGGTTTTAATATCAAATTTACATCAATGGATTCCAATACACTTTGTTAAGAAAGAGAGTGTTAGAAGCCCCTGTCACCAAAGACCAATCAGGCATCCACTTGTCAACCTTGTTCACAAGTAGTTACAAACAAAGATGTGGGGAAATGTTTCCAAAAACATAGGATAATCAAGCATCAAGGAAAGAGAATTCCTCTAATGTTACAGTGTCAAATACCCATTTTACTAAGGAAGATATTAACATTCAATGGAACATTGGCAGAGTAGGAGGCATCCCCTTCAGTATTTTTGAAGAGATGAAGAAGAGTAACTTCAATTTCACCATGTGGGAATCACTTTTGATTCCTTCACAGAGAAATATACTACAAGAACCTCTAAAAAAATTGTTACACCTAGTGAATCAGCTAAGTGGGAATTCAATCGCTACTATCTTCTTGTCAACTAGAAGGAAAAAAATCTACTAAAACTAATAAGCCACCACTATTCTACATTTATTTTATCATTGGTAAGTATTTGGTACACAACTATATGATTGATTCCAATGATAGTAGCTTGGTAATGCCTAAACAGATTACATATGTGTTGGGTATTCAATATACGATGGTATCTAGGGATTTGTTTAGTTAGATGGCACAAGTAGTTTAGACTATTGGGATTATTAGGGATTTCAATATTACTATTCATGTGTGTCCCAACTTGTAATTTACACAGGGACATATTGGTCATCGATTTTCCACCTTTCTTTTCCATATGCCTTTCCGGATATTTCACTACCAAAATGGATGGGTATTTATCTCATTGATTAGTCTTATATGCTTCTCGGGACTAGGTATGGGAAAAAGTAACTATAAGGGCAGAACCAATTCATCAAAATCATGTTGAACCTTATACTTCCAGCACCATCGATGGGAATTATACCATATGTGACCAGGAAGAAGAAGTTACGGATCATTAGTCTACTACTCTTGTGGAAGAAGTACCTAATATTGTACTTAATGATGTACGTATGAAACATTAGTTTGATCCTTATGTTTAGGAATTAGCAGAAGAGGAATTTGGTTTTTTTTTTAGAGGAAAATTGGTTAGGCACGTACTGTATTCATGAAGAGGGAACAATTATACATCATCTTTTTAAAACCTAGGACAACCTTAAGGGGACTATGCAACTCTTTTGGATGGTTCAAGGACTAAGAATGCACCGTGCACTAGTGTCATGCTGATTTATCCACAAGGTGATAAATATTTCTCATATTTTTGACTAGTTTTCATCTAAACTAATAATGCGCCAAGTATGAATCACTACTACAAGCAATCCAAAGCTAGCTCATAAGAAGAGAATCAAGGCATTAACTATTTTGGATATAGTGATCTTGTCATACATTAGGTAATATTTTAAAGTACATAAAAATGATCTCTTAAGGTCATACAAAAAAAGAGTTTGGGATTTGGTTGAGGAATTTTAAGCCTTTGGTATCCATGTGGTTCCTAGGAATCAAAATCAAGATGTCGATAGGCTTGCAACGGTGGGTTCACAGTATGACGTGCATGTTGATATCATGAGGAATGAAAAGCAGTATGTCAAAATGGTTTTGAAAGCGATAGTACTGATAATATAGTAAGTTGGAAATTTTTTTATAGCGATAAGAAAATTATTCTTTTTCTACATCAATAGGTTGAGTTTTCATCGAAGAACCAAAATAAGATTCAAGAAGCGTACAGCGATAAAATAATACTGATTGAAAACTAATAATCTGCCAAAGGTTCTAGTCACTCTCAAATCAATTTCTAATTTGGATGATTAAGTTAAAATACAATTGTCAATATGGTAGCCAAGGAATATGATTTTGAGCAGGTTTAGGTTACGGAAGAAAAGATTCAGAAAAATGGGAAAGTATGCTCTCCAGAAGAAAAGTGATCTTTTCTTGATTTTTCCAGGCATATAATGATATTTTTGCATGGAGCTCTGAATACATTTGTGGTTTTGATCCAAGATTAGCATATCAAACTATTGAGCTCAATCTAAATTCCAAGCCAAGTATGGAAAAAGAAGAGACCAGACAACCCCAAGATTGTATCAATTATGAAGAACGAGCCTTCAAATCTCATCAAAGATAGTATCATCTTCCCAATCAAATATTCCTCATGGGTGGCTAATCTAGTCCCCATTAGAAATAAGAATGGGGAGATCATGCTATGTGTGGACTTCAAATATTTTAACTGAGCCTCCTTGGAGGATCATTACCCTCTTCCATCTATGGAGTATATTCTTCAAATAGTAGTGCCGAGGAGTAAAGGTTTTCACTACTTGATGGTTATTCAAACTATAACCATATTTTAGTTGAGGAATTTGATAAATTTAAAATGGACTTCACTACCAAGTAGGGTACGTATGCATACAATAAAATGCTTTTTGGATTATCCAATGTTAGAGCTATTTTGCAATGAGATATGGATATGGCCTTCAAAGGGATAATAAATGTTATGATCCTTGTTTATCTTGATGACATAACGGTATATTCCAAGCATGCGAGATGATCACATATCTCATTTGGAAAAAACATTTAAGTGATGCATGGAATTTTAGGCCTCACTAAATCCCCAAAATTGCATTTTTCAATGCACAAAGAAATTGCAAGTCATAAGAAATGCCTTCAAAGTTTTTTGGGAATGATAAACTTTGTAAGAAGGTTTATACCTCAATTTTCAGCCTTGGCCAAACCATTAATAGCCATGTTGAAAAATTATATGCCCTTTAGCTGGAAAAAATAAGGAATGGAAAGCTTCAAATCCATAAAGACAACTATCTCTCAGGATCCTACATTGGCTATATGACAAATATTTCATCCTCTATGCCTTTACAAGATAGGAAAGTATTTCAAGAATCCTCACACATCATAATGATGATATGATGGAGCAACCAATTAATTTTTCAGCCATTTCCTCAAAGAATATGAAGTCAACTACTCGTTTATCGAGATACAAGTTTTTGTTGTCATTCGAGAATTAAATAATTTCAAACATATGTTGTCCAATAACAAGATACAATTGATGGTGTCATATTCAAGAGTAAACGATTTCTATTGAATAAAGATATGAATGATAAATGAGCTAGATGGATTACTAAAGTTAGGGAGTATGACGTACATTTCAAGGTAACTAAGCTAATCGGAGGAATGGCCTATGTCAACAACTCACTCCAGATTTGGAATCGAAAGATGAACGAGACATGGTGCTTCAAAATCATCCTCAAGAAGATATTCCTACCAAATGGATATCAAAAATGAAGAATTTTCTTCTATTAGGAGAGTATCCTTTTGACTTGGATAGAACCAAGACATGAAGTTTTTGACTTTATTCCATTTCTTATGTTCTTATAGATGGTGTTATTTTTTCCAAGGATCGAATGGTGTTCTCCTTCAATGTATAGGGCTAGAACAAGTAGACAAAATACTAGATGAATTCCAAAATGGTTTTTAGGAGGACATTTTTCAGCAAGAACCACCACTATGAAGATCATGAGGGTTGGTTATTATTGGCTAGATTTATTCAAGGATCTCCATCACTGGGTTAAAAGATATAAATAATAAGACTTTTTCACAAGGAAGCGTAAGCTAGCTTCCATTCGCCCCCTCCTTATGATTCAAGTAGATCAAAAAAAAATTAGTGGTGTTTGTATTTTATTAGAATGATCAATCCTCTATCCAGTGATGGACATAAGTGGGTATTAATAGCGATATATTATTTCACTCGATGGACGAAGTTGTAGCATTGAAGGAAGGAAATGAGAAGTCTATTTTAGATTTCTTGGAAAGTATAATGACAAGGTTTGGTGTCCCTTTCATAGTCATTTCAAATAATGCCATGGCCTTCTTAGGTTTAAAACTCAGTCAGTGGGTTGTTAAAAATGGGGTGTATCTTAATACTTTGTCTAACTATTATCCGCAAGGAAATGGTTTGGTTGAGTCTAGCAATAAGAACATTATACGGATCATCAAACAAACAATGGAGAATAACAAACAGAGACTTGGCATACACAACTCAAGACTGCCTTATGGGTGGATTGGATCATTCTAAAGAGGACCATAAGAAACTCCCCTTTCATGCTTGTATATGGTAGGGAAGTAAAAATTCCATTGTCTCTATAATTACCTTCCTTGGAGTTAGCACATTGGTTGGAGGTTATGAAAAGTGATCCTATGACGGTAATATTTTTGAATTAATAGAATTGGAATAAGCTAAGAGAAAAGCTATGAATACTTTGGAGTAGAATCAGACTCAAACAAAGAATACCTTTGACAGAAAGCTTCTCATAAGACCTTTCAAGAAGGAGATTTGGTTCTCAAATGGGATGTTGATAGAGCCAAGCTAGGAATGCATGCAAAATTTGATGCCCTCTGGAGCGGGCCATACATCATTACAAGTTGTAAAGAGGAAAATTCATTTTTCCTATCCAAACTCAATGGAGAAGCATTGCCTATCCTAGTGAATGGGATACATCTCAAAACTTGTTTTGAGAAGGTTCAAACTTGTACAGTATTAGTCTCGGTTGTGCTTTGCACATTTATTTTGTTTTCTTTGTTTTTCTTGGTTTTGATTTTCTTGTTTTTGTTTTGTTATGAATGTTTTCAAGGTTTAGGACTCTTTTTCCCAATGGATTTCTAAAGGCTACTGAACTAGTTCTTAGCAGGAAACATCCCCAAGAGGTCACCAAAAATGTTAACTTTACAAGTTACCCTTTTTGGGAGGGCTTTTAAAATTTTCATGCAATTTTTTTGTCTTTCCCATTCCTTTGATTTTTTTGAAAATTTTGTTTGAAGATTGCCTTAGCATCATTCCTCACTAAATTTCAGATTTCAGAAATTGACCAACATTTTGCATGCAAATTGGGCATTGATTTCCAAATTTTGAAGTTTACCCCATTAGAATTCAAAACCAAAAGTCAGAACTGTAGGTGCATTTTGCACTTAGTTTCTCTCCGAGTTCCAAATTCCGATTCCATACCATTATTTTAGACTTTGGAGTCCAAAGAGCATATTACATGTAGATTACATGTTAGATTCTAAATTAAAACTCGGCCCTTTCACCATTTACAAATTTCAGACTTCAAAGTCTAAAGCAGGGATAATTTTAGTGGAAAATATTTGTAATATGGTGAAAATTTCATTTTAGGATAATTTGAAAAGGTGATTTTTTCAGAGCAGGTCGGTGTCATGTTCACCTAAAATTTATAGTATATATTTTTTTGGGGTTGGATTCACCTACATTTGAAAACATCTCCTATAAAAACCTAGGTGATTCACCGGGTAGTATACTACGATACTACCACAAGTAGCTTACCAAATTACCAATACCATGAACTTGCATACTCTTAAGCACCAGAGATTGTTGTTAGTCTGTTAGTAGTTTAGATTCCGAGTGACAAATGATATTTACTGATGTGTGATAGGGATATAGTTGACATGTGATAAGGAGGTATTGTAGACGTGCAACAATGGGGTTAGTAGTTGATATGCAATAAAGAGGTATTACAGATGCGTGATAAGGGGGTTAGTTGTTGACGCGCGATAGGGATAGAGTTGATGCACAACAGAGATAGTTGATGCCTTGTTGACTTACACAAGGACATTTGATGCATTGTTGACACATGACGGGGATAGTTGACATGTTTTTGATACACAACAAGGGGTTAGTTATTGATGTGCGGCAGGGATTGCAATAGTTGATGTGTGACAGAATTTTGAATCTAACTTACTACTTGGTTCTTTTGTTGATGCATGACTCTATTCAGAATAATGGAAGGTGCTAGTCCTCGAATGTGAAGACCCTAAAAGTAACTAAGAAATCTCAGAAGTCCATATTCAAGTATTTTGGAAACTCTGTTGATACAGATATTAAAAATACCAACAACCATATAGCTGCCACCAGAAAGAATCAGAATATTGACTATGTGGAAGGTAATATTGAGGTGGACATGCATTCGCGTATAGTATCAAACAAATGACACCTACAATAATATGACAAATATTGAAGATATAAGCTGTTGAAATGCCAGATCTTGAAGAATTGTATGATTTTTGCAAATTGGTAAGATGAATCAAACAAATCTACATGCAAAACTCATACAATTCTCTACTTTATTTCACATACTAAATAAAGGAAGACTGATTTTGGATTTCCTTAATTTCAAAGTTTTGTATCAATATAATGGAATTCTGAATGTACCTTAGCCTCATTGGTCTGAAATTAGTGGAAGGGAAATAGAAAAATTCCTTTCGATGATAGAGAAGGAAGATTTGAAAGATAATGTAAAAAAATCAAAGTTTATCTCTCTTTCAATTGATGAAGTGATAGAATCGACAACACTTTGCATGGGTATGCATCCACGTCTTCACTTTAGAAAATAATATAAGGACACCTCATCGTTGGGTGTTATGAAAATGGTTGAAAAGCGTAATGCCAAAAACCTACATAAAATAGTTGTTTCTCATTTGAAACATATTTCTAGAATAATTGATTATGAAATTGCTACAAAGTTGGTATGTGTCGGAGCAGATGGTGTATTTGTCATGCGGGATCAAGTGAACATGATTGTGTGTTAGATTACAAAAACATTGGCCCCATATATGCTACCAATTCATTGTATGCCTCACATAATGAATTTAGCGTATAAAATGGTAAGAAACTATGAAAATGTTGCTAAATTAGAAGACCTTATAAGATAGCTTCATGCTTATATGGCAAGCAGCCCAAAGTGATTTCTTGAGTTCGCAAATTCACAATTGGAATTACTGAGATGGCAAAAACTTCAAAAATATGTTGAGACTATATGGATCTCTTTGTATGAACCTACATGTAGAGTTCGTGAGGAGTATCCTTCGTTGGTTGGTTTCATGCACAAATATCGTCATGAAGTTGAAAGTGTGAGGGACTTGTTGTTCCATTTAATTGATTTGGAGACATTTCTTACATTGGTTGGTATTCTTCCAATGTTGTGGGAGATCCATACACTGATGAAACATTCATAGGGGAGATTAATCTATATTGTGGATTTTATACGGATGTGAAAAATGGTATGTCAAAGTCTTGATATATTGTATTGTTCCCAAGATAGTTTTGATACACCTGTTTTCAAGAATTGGAAAGCTTTATTAGATCTTTAAAATCCCAGTAACTATTTGAGATTTAATATCCACGATCACCTCTGCATCATTGTTAATGGGAGGGACATACCACTGCACATTTTTCAAAAATGTCAAGATATTATAGGATCAGAATGAGAAGATGTTCCCATGACACGTAATCTCTTTGAGTCTATTATAGTTGAAACAAGAATAAAGCTTAAAAAAATTTAGAATCCTTATCATCAAAAATTAGAGAACATTTCTCCAAAGATAAAATTCTTGAAGCAATGGGTGTGATGAATCCTAATTTTTGGAATATTGAAGGTGGTCATGTAGACTTTATAAAAATCATTTCCATAAATCCATGGGTACACTAATGGAACATTTCAAAAAGTCTTCAGAGTTCAAGGGTATGGAAATCAAAGGTATACCAAATGCTGATTTATTAAAGTTTCAATCATCAAATTTTGCAACAACAATGAGGAACCAATATAAAAATTTAGACAAACCTTCTGAAAGTGGTGCTATTACAAGTTTGTGGCAAGGAATCTATCAAAATTCTATCTTACAAGAAGATATTAGTGAATATTTTAGATTATATGAGTTATGCCAAACAATGATTTTGGGGTCTGTGGAGGACGAAAGGGTTTTCAGTGCATTATCATTTATAAAATCAAAACTGAGAAATAGGTTAGATAAAAATCTAAAAATTTGTGAAAGAAGAGGTGTGAATAAGATAGATACAAGTACAACTATTCCTAATGTTGAGATTGGAAATGGCACATCGTCACACTCTAGAAGATAACATCAATTTTGAAGAAGCTATTGATAATGGATTGTTTAAACTTTAAATAGGTATCTCCTTCACCTTACTTTTATTATTTGTCACCTTAAAAAAAAATTTAGCTCTTGTTATCATTAAATATGTTACAGGTATATATATTTACAATTATTTAAATACTTTTTTTTTTTTTTTTTAAATGTGGGTTGACATCCATCCGAGGAAGTTGGTACTTCTCGGGACTGACAATGTCAGAAACTCACCCATCTATCTACTAATCCATTTCTCATGTTGAGTTTTCTTAAAACAAAGATCTAGCACACTACGAGTGATGATTTCACAACCATCTAAAACACTAGAGGTAACTTAAACCCTATCATATGACCTTTCTTGATTTTTTACAATTATGTTTAATTTATTTTTATATTTACAAAATGCTTTGATATATTTTTTAAACTTTGTGGGATAAAATCACACAATCAAATTTTACAAAGAGGAAGATTTTTCCATATTATACAATTCATAATCCACGATCCATTATACAATTCATCATCCATGATCATGTTTGAAGCTAAATCTACATCCACATAAAATTCATCATCATCTGTATATATCATATCATTATCATATCATAATCTTGACACTCCAATTATTATTAAAACAATTATTTATCTATTTTAAATGTGCGAAACATATCTGTCCTAACATTCCATTTTTTTAAAACAATTATCCATTATCATCATTCATCATCATCTATATCCATTCTAATGTCATCATGATCATATCATTACAAGTATAGAGAAGAAGAATTTGAGAACGTTTAAATGTCTCTGTCGTACAACATTCTAAATTTTCTTAAAACAATTATCCATTATCATCAACTGATTCCATGATCATGCTTGAAGCTAAATCTACATCCACATACAATTCATGATAATCCATATCTATGAGATTGATTCTATTGTAATGTCATCATCCACATCTAATGCAATCATCATTACAAGTAGAGAAGAAACATAAACGCCATATACAATCTAGAAATTCTATACATAATATATATGAAGTTATAAAATTAAAGATTATATAGTATTTCAAATTTCAAATCCAGATAATAAAATTCAAATGCCATGACCATAACATTCAATGTTTCAAATTTTCAAATATAGATTCAATTTTTCAAGTTTCCACACTCAATAATGAAAATTTTCAACCCTTAATTTTTGTACCCCTTTCAACTCCTGTAATCCTTTCCCTAATGGCTTCTCTGTCTGCACTCCCTTCACCCAATAAAGAGAAATTATCCCATAACTTATGAGATCTTCTGCAACACTGTCTAGATTTTTTAAAATTCTTTCTTCTTGCTTTGTCGCATCTCCATGGGACAACAAATTTGGATCAGCAGCTGCCTTAGTTTTGAATAAAATTTCAGGGTCGAATCCATGCTCTTTAATTATCCACTTCAATGTATTGTTTTGTTTGTTAACCAAAACAATATTTTCCTTCAAATTCTTTGTTGTGGATAAACTATTCTTTGCGGTTTCCAAGTGAACTTGGAAAACCTTTGCTTGACTCTTCAAATTTTCATATTTCAACTGCACAAAAAAAGTGATGTCAATTCAACATATTACTAAAATAAGAAAACTTTAAATTAACAAAAAATATTGTTTGAAAGTGATAATACTTACGACCGCTCTATCTCTCTCGACATTTGCAACTGCTACAAGATCCTTATCCTTAGACCATTTGTTAAAATATGCCTAGGCCTCAGCACTAATATTTTCCAATTTTTTAAATGTCTTATCCAAAATGTTGTCTTTATAGTTGTTGTTATACGTGACAGTCCCACTTCTTACTTGGGTAAGTAAGGAATCCATCTTCGCAAGTTGATTCTAGACTACAGTGTATAAACTATCCCTTTGCCAATAATTTTCATAACGACTTATTATCTCATTAATAAGTACTTTATCCCTTCTCTCCCATTCTATGAGTTGACTGATATGAGGTAGAATAAACTCATCGACATGGGATTGACAATCATAACCAATTAATTTATCTAAAGGAAAAGGTAACAACTGTTCACCATCTATATTTGATGAAGATGATCTCATGAAGAGGTATGGGGGATTTTGGGTTGATCAACTGCTACTTGTTTCTACCTTTGGGTGGCCTGATCCTGTTTGTGATAAAATAAATCAAGATTCAAAAAATAAATCTAAAGTGAAATGTAATTCAATATGGTAAATTATGTTGAAATAGAAGTATACATGTTGGACTTGAATCATCTCACGTGTATTGAAAAATCCAGTTGGGTCATTGCTATCAATGCCCAAGTAATCTTCATCTAAATTTATATTATTTAAAAATGATATGTCCATTACGTTGGGTAAGCCACCAAGTGAGAGGGTTGGAATTTGAAAGGAGGAGGCAATGTTTAGTGTCCCACTAGGGGCCGGAGTAATTGGCATGTGTTTACCAATGTTCTTTTTTCCTAATCCTCCGGTTGGAATTTTGAATATTATTGGGGGGGGCGGTGCCGCTATTTGTACAGAAGGAGGACTACAATGTGTTGAAAAGTTCAAGAAAAAAATATGAAAAACTAGAAAACAATGCAAAAACTACGAAATTAAACGAAGTACTATTTGAAACTTGTACCTTATTATTAAGGGGTAACTTGTCACGGTGCTTGAGGTAGCCATGTTGGAGTAGTAATTGGTGGTTTTGAGCTATCTGTTGCTGGGATTGTTGAGGTGGTTGTTGAGAAGACATAAATGCATGTGACTGAACTGAGTGAGTTGGGGAAGATGGTTGACTTTGAGAAACACGCGTATGGTCCAAAGTCCCTGCAATGTCATCAACATACAATTGTATGTCAATTCAATAGGGTAAAATTTAAATGGGAAAATGAAAATACAAATTTGGAATTTGTAAATAATACATGTAAGGGTATTACTTCTCTAGTGTTTAACGAATTCAAATAGTTGGGGGTTCGGAGATGAGTGAGCTTCCATTTCAGATTGTGAATCTCCCAATGCCTCAGCGTGTTGTTGGCCTCTTCCTCTTGATGCCACCTTTTTCGGGGAAGGGCCTCCATAAATCTTCTCTGAAAACAAGTAAATAGTTAATACCTGTGCACAGTGTAATGTCGAAATACAAACTTTATAGTTTATACCTGTTGTTCTTCAAATGGAATTGACAAATTCATCAATGCCTTGTCCGTGCAAGTGGGAATTGGTTTGTTTTTTAAATTTAAAAGAGCCTTGTAATAAAGGCCAAGGAGATAGTTTTTGAGTAAATGATAATTTTTTCTAAAATCTGTACATTTGTAATGTCGGCTTTTTTTTTTGAATAAAAAGGTCCACAATCAAAAACTGAATAAAAAATGAAGAATGAAAATAGTTTACACTTACAATCAACATGGAAACCGAAAGTCAATTCGAGATATTTCTTATCATCTTCGATGAGTGTTGCCTTCATTGTAACAAAGGGTAAATTTTTTAATGGGAGGCCTATAAACCGATGAATATTAGCTGGGTCGATACCGAATTGAAACAATCGGTTGTCGTCCATAGTAACATTAAACAAGCCTTTGTATTTTAAAAGGAGAGAAGGTAGTTCAAAATATCTTCATTTGTTTCGAAATGGAGCATCTTAACAATCCCACCAAACTCACATGCATCGATCAAATCCTTGTATTTTGAAGTCATTTGTAAAACAGTCTAGATGTGGGGGCACAAAGGATTCCTGTAGAGTATCTTTCCCATGGATAGGGCTTGTGGGTTGACTAGATTTTCCTCTTGATTTTTGTCTTGAGCTTGGGATGCACTTGTAGTCGCCATTGTAGTTGTCCTTGAGCTTGATTATACCTGACCTAGATAATGGATTCCTGTATACAAGAAAATTTGAGAGCTGAAAAGTGTAAATGTGAAAATGACCGGTGGGAGGGTATTTATAGGACAAAACCAAGGTCAAAAACCTCACAATCAACATGTGTCAATGAGTCTTGTTGACGTGCGTCAACCTACCTTGTTGATGCGCATAAACAAGTCTTGTTGATGCGCATAAACAAGTCTTGTTGATGCATGTCGTGAGTCTCGTTGACGCGCGCCAATAAGCCTTGTTGACACGCATCAACAAGAATCATTAACACGTGATAACCTACCTTGTTGACGCGCATCAAGGACTCTTGTTGACACACATTAACGAGGCTTCAACAAGGCTTGTTGACGCGCATCAATGAGGCATCAGTTTCTACAAATTTGCATTGTCTCTAGCTCAAAAAAATAGGTGAAAATTCAGTTCTAAAAAATTGGTAAATTCACCTTTCACTGAAACCGGTTCCGGGGATATTCACTAGGTATTTTCCACCTCCAATTTTCTATAGGTGTCTTAAAATGAACCCTGGTCTGAAGTCCATGTTACATGCGGCTTGCATGCCAACCTATGAATTTTGAATTCCAAAGGCAATAAATTCCCAACCAACTCACATGTGTCGGCTTGCAGTAATTAATTTTTACCCTCCTATAAATATGTAAGTTTGTCTTATCATTTTTACCGGATGCATTAACTACACTTCCATGTTGACAAATCTCTAAACTCTAAGGAAATTTTCGAGCATTATTTTCATGATTTTCTCATTATTTTGGGTAAGTTTTGCAAGTTTATTTTTTTTTCCATTTTGGGGATCCTATTCTATGTTTTACTTCTTCTCCCATCCTTTATTTCTCTACATTCCTCCTAGGTTCTTAAAAATTCAAGCCATGGCTTCTCTTTCCTAGTTTTTTTGTTTCTTTTTAAGTCTGAAATTCAAGATAGTTTATCAATAGGAAATAAGAGTATATTTTTGAAAACAAATAGCCTTTGAGGTTCGGGATTCCACATTTTGGAGTTAGAAGGTTTCATCGTAGGCCTAACACTCGAGTTTATGTTTTGGGAGTTATCATTTTGGAACAGGATTTTGGAGCTTCGAGGGTTTTGGGTTTCTAGGGTTTTAGGTTTAAGAAGCCTATCACATCGAAATTTTGGAGATATTCTTCAAGTTATAAGTTCTAATTTTAGAACTTCGAAATTCAGAATTTGGAAGTCTCGGGTTAGTTTTACGGGGTGTTCTACGGGTATTCACTTCCACCCCGAATTCTACTTTTTTAATTTTTCATCAAGGAAAATGTCTTGTTCTTCATCCAAGGGTAAGGACAAGATGAAATATGGCTATCAAGGATTTTAACCCACTACAATAATTTCATTCGATGTAGATAATATTGGGGATACAAACTTGGGGCATATTGATATGCCCAAATTTTGGGGAAGGGTGAAGGCCCCAAACAAGAAACTGTTGGATATTAAATATGCACCCGTCCTTGAATCATAGACAATTAAGGATTTGATACAACATGAGACTATCTCCAAGTTGTGGGAATTGAATTGAGACATACCTCTAGAGAAGACCGGCTTCCTTTGCTTACTCCTAATGCTAAACTACTCCTAGGAATTGAAATGCAACTATCTAGCTCTACTCTAACTTTCCAAGGGACCAAGGTGAGAAGGAGATGCATAAAACATAAACCTAATCTAGAGAAGGTGATAACACAAAAATACAGGGATGAATACTTAAGAAAGAATGAAAATGGGAGAGAACGATGAGGAGGAATATAACGAAAGCCACAAAGTCAAAATCATGTTGAGCTCCATTTTCATGATGCACAATAGACACAGAGACCTCTAAAATAACACATATAGCACACCTATAAATGAATGAGATGAAATAGAATATAGTAAAATAATAGCTAAGGCCAAAACGATCCACAAAACCAAAGATTTTATAGCTTAAAATTTTATTCACATATCATCACGATACAAGAGGAAGATGCGAAACATTTACAGAGATATATCCCAATTCATGTGAATCTTAGAACACTTGTGTAGCATGAAATGATGCCCTCATATTCCTAAATTATCCAACATTAAAACTAGGCATCACTTTACAATATATAGAAAAATGGAAGAAAGAGAAGAATAAGAAAAGAGAAGGAGATCAGAATTCTTCTCCCACAAGGTGAACACCTTCATTAAATTTTCTGAAAATATCTAATTATCTCTATAAATTTTTCCTCCCATGCCACTTTTCTTGTTGAATAAGGAACATCACCCATACTACATTTAATTTTGGTAGTTGGGCCGACAAGAATAGATGCTTTGCATGTTGGAGATGTCTCCCTTTGTTTTTCCCACCTACCACCTTCGTATTCAAAAAATTTGATCTTATCCCACGGAGGAGGATAAGATTTCTTCAATAATATCATATTTACAAATATCTAATCATCAGATTCTAAATTTATATCAATTTCAATTCCCCACAGAAAATTGTTGTCTTCTTTGTTATACGACTTTCTGTTTAATATTTTTGTGGATTTTGAACTTCACGCTTTTTTCATCTTCATTTTTGGTTCCATCATCTCCTTTGTTTGACCCACGGTCTATTCACTTTTCATGTGGTTTATGTCAACATCCACAGACTTCTTGATTTGCTTTTACTCATGGCTTTCTGCTTCAATGTATTGTGTCTTGCTAGAACATTTGTGATTTCCTTCTATCCTTTCTTGGCACAACTAGGACCTTAGTTATCACTCTCTTTTCCCATGACTTCACCAGATCATTTCCTTTATTCCACGGTATTCATGTGGCACAACCTCAATTTTTCTTGTGTGAACTACCTATTCTTCACCCCGTGGATTTTATTTATTTCCGTAGCATACTCAAACCCTTTCACAACCTTCAATTTGTTCAATTTTCTCAAGGGTGAAAAAATAGACAACATTTTTGGTGACTCATAGGGGTTATCTGCTTGCTAGATGAAATGATCAGCAACCTTGGCATCCATTGGGTATGGAGTCAACTTGAAATCCTTGAGTGTGATTTATTTTCTCTGTATTTGATTTTCTAAGGTGATTGCAACTAATCATCGATATTTTGAATCTCCTTCCTTTACATCTTGAGAACATGATGAAAAATGCACGAGAACATCTCCAAGCAACAAGACTATGTAAAGAACTTAGGGAAAGAAACCTACACTACCAACAATTCAATGTGCTGAAAGCACTTAGAGGAATTGAAATTCTAATCTATTATGTACAAGATGTAATGAACAATCTTAATGAGAATTTTTGAGATGAATCCCATGATGGGATTTAAAACACTTTTTCATAAATATCAAACAACTCGAATGAGTTATCCACCTTATAGGCGTTGATAATGTATGTCCACTCCAAATAGCATCAAATTTGGAGTGTCTCCCTGGTTTAGCTCAATTTGTGTCCCACTTCAAAACTAGATCTCCAACCTTGAATGTTTGATCTCTAGATTTTCTATCAAACCACTATTTGGTTAATTCCTGATGTTGTTCCATCTTGACCATGACAACATTCATGTTTTCCTCTAGTTCCACCAATTCCACCATTCTAATTTCCCTTTGATATGCACCTTCAAATTCCAGTTGTTGAGCTAACTCAAATGAAGGCAACTCAAGTGACAATGGAAATCTTACCTCTTTACCATATACCAGTTTGTAGGGAGAAGTGCCAATAGCCTTCTTCATTGTTATCATATCCACCCAAAGAGAATTTTTTACCTTTTTGTGCCACTTGTCTTTGATTGATGTCCATTGTCCTTTTCATGATTCTGATCAGGTTCTTGTTAGTAGATTCTTCCAATCCATTACCTTGGGGGTAATAATTAGAAGAAGTTTTCAAATAAATCCCAAGTTCCAAAGCCCAATTAGAGATCTTTGATCCTAAGAAATCCTTTTCATTGTCAAAAATGATAGTCTAAGGGATGTTAAATCTTGCAATAATTTATTCAAGAAATTCCAAGATGACTGATTCAGTGGCTTCCTTCAATGACTTGGCCTCAGTCCACCTAGTGAAATAGTTTGTGGCTTTGACAACCCATTTGTGACCAGAACTAGATGGCGAGTTGATCATACTAATTTCCTAACACACCTATGAGCATCCATAGAAAATGTAGGCCAGAAGTAACCTACTTTTATAATCTTCATGGTTGTAGATTTAGCAAAGAAATTTCCACCCGAGAAACCATCATGGAACTCATTCGAGACCCTGTTAAATTTTTCACCTTCAATGTACCTCATTAGTGCTCCATCGATGTTCCTTTTGAATGGGATGCCATTAACTAATGCATAAGGAATAGATCACAACCTCAGATGTCTTCTCTTTGATTTATTCAAACCAAGAGGGTATGTACCAATAGACAAAAATTTACATGTTACCAATCTAGTTGTGATCATTGAATAGATTCCTTTCATCTTACTACCATTCAACATCATGCGGTAGCTAATCATTTGAGGGTGCTTCATTTATGAGGGCGGTCTCTTGAGATTTCACAACATCTAGAGCCAAATACTCACAAATTTATCTTCCCCTTACTAACTTTGTAGCTTTAATGGTCACATCATATTCCATGATTTTATTCACCCATCTAGCTCATTTCTCAAATATCTTTGCTCCCATGATAAATTCTCTAACGCTGGAATGTTATACTAAAACCTTTACGTGGCTAGAAGCAATCATAATTTTGAATTTCTTCAAGGCTCTCATGATGGAAAACACTTGTTTTTCAATGTGATTGTACTTGAGCTCATAATTCTTCAATGTTTAACAGAAAAACACTACAGGATGATCCATTTCTTTCTCATTCAATTGTTTCAAAAATATTTTTATGCTCGATTCCACCCCATGAGCATAAAAATGAAATCCTTGGTATAATTTGGATTAATCAATGTTGGGGCCTAAACAATCTCTTGTTTTATCTTTTCAAATATTTCCTTCCCTTTTGTGGTCCACTTGAATGTTGCATCCTTCTTGAGCATGAGATTAATAGGTTTTACCAAACTTGTGAAGTTAGGAATGAAGCACCTAACAAAGTTGATCTTTCCAAGGAAATATTGTAATGCCTTTTTGTGAGCTGGCAAGGAAAGATCCACAATAGCTGCAATTATTTCTAGAACAATTCCAATGCTTCTATGGACTGAAAATTTTCAATTTTTAGGATTAAGGGATACACCAAACTCCCTACATCTTTCAAATACTTTCTCTAGGTGCTTTATATGATCTGCACTCTACTTGGAGAAAATAGTAATGTCATCTAGGTAAACCAAGATGAATTGATTGATATATCCTTTGAAAGAAATATACATTGCTCTTTGGAAGGTAGCATGTGTATTTGATAACCCAAGGGGTATCTTTTGATAATAAAATTTTCCCCATTTGGTGGTGAATGTGGTTTTATATTGATCTTCTTCTTTCACTTTGATCTAGTTAAAACCAAAATAGCCATCAAGCATGGAGAACCTCTCTGCTCATGCCACTATCTACAAAATTTGTTCCATGGAAGGAAAGGGATAATGATCCTTGAGGGAGGATTTGTTCAAATCCTTAAAATCTACACAAATTTGTATTTCACCATTCTTCTTCCTTACTAGTTTCCACCCAAGTAGAATACTTAATTGGAACAATTATTTAGGCCTCAATGAGTTTAGAGAGTCCTTTCTCATGAGTGGATCAATCTTGGGATTTCCTGGCCTCTATTTCTATCTAATTGGCTTGATTTTGGGATCAATATAAATAGAGTAATATATTATTCTTGGATTAAATTCTTTTATATCTTCATAATTCCGCAAGAATACATCATTGAACTTTTGACACAAGGAAACAAAAGTTTTCTTTTTACTTTCATCGCATACCTTTCCAAGTAGAAGTTATTTTCCTAGAGAAATTGAAACCTATAGAAAATCCTCCTGATTTTCCACCATGTTATTTTCCACTCCTTTGAACTCATCATCTGGACTAAAAATTTTCTCCAAAGTAACCAATCCCTTTTCCAACTTATTTTTTCTTAGTTGAATAATTTGATCCCCATATACTTCCTACAAATCAGATTGCATCTTCGAGGAGAAATCCACCTCATTTTGGATGAAATGCACAATTTTCTCATCATTTTCAAACACCTTCCAAGAGGCCTAGTTGTCTGGAATAGATGTCCTAACCACCATTTCGATATGTTGGGAATTTCCTTTAATCAAATCCTCAATAGGGAAAATTGAGAGCTAAGGGCCTCCATTTGGTCTCGTGTCTTTGTTTAACTATTTAGGCACAACCTATAGGTTAATGACATCAAATATTTCTATAAATTCCCAGACTCTGTGTTTGTAATCTTACAACATCTTATTCTTTGTCACACATCTACCACAGATTTTGTGATGACTAACTCGGTGTCCCCAAAGACCTGCAACTCCTTGATTTTCTTCCTTTCCATGATCAAAAAACCATACACTAATGCTTCATACTCTACCACATTATTAGAAAATGCAAATGGTATTTTGTGAGTGAAGAATAACTTTTCATTTTTGGGGTAAATAAGCATAGCACCTATCCCGGCTCCTTTTCTACTTCTAGAACCATCAAATAACATCCGCTATAGTCCATAAGTACTTTCCTTTTCTTGTTTGAATGTCACTGGTATCACATATTTATCCTAGATAATGCAATAGGTTCTCATACCATTCTCAAATGTCTTAATCTCTTCATCATAAGGATCAAACTTATGATCTCTCTCATCCCATTCATCCAACAACAAATCAGGCATGGAAAGAGGAATGACTGTTCATCTAGGATAGAATCTTTCTCATGTCCTTCTTGTATTAAGAAATTTGATTGGATAGGAGAAGGGTCATATGACTTGATATGGTAAGAAAATATGGGCTCAGCTTGTATTGTGAATCTTATACCATATCAGGTTCTTAGGAGCATGTGAGTATAGTCTTAGTTTCCTACCTTAGCAGTGAAGTCTCTAGATAAACAGATGGAAAACATGGGAGGAAGGTTGATGAATGAAATATAATAGGTTATGGTGAGGCTTGGGAATGCATGAAGTGTCAACTCAAGGTATTTTATTATGCATAGGACATTCAAAATCGACCCATCAAGTTGTAAAATTTTCTTCGACATTATAGAGGTATTAGCCCTTGAATCAATCATACAATTATGAACTAGGTATTTACCCATAATTATCAACATGTAAAAGGGTGGGGTTTTGATATTTTTACTTACTTAATCATCTTTTTCTTGATATACATAGATCGTGGCATGAACCTTTTGCAATATTGAATCATGCGGGAGGTAATTACTTGAGTTCTTCACATAGGAGATCATGTTGTGATGGAATAGCAATTGCATCCCACATTGAGACGTTGTCATTTGTCTTTTTCATTTGCTCAAAAATTTTAAATGGAAGACCCACAAACTTCTAAATTTGTGGCATGTTACCTTATTTTCTATGATGTGGTGCCATTTGATTAGGAGGCCTTGGTTGAGTAACAATTTCTTTATTTAAACTTCAACAAGAAGCTCGGGCATCTTGTTTTTTTCTGTAAATTATTTTTCCTTACCCGCAACATCGGTGTGATCCGCACTAGGTGAAGATTGTGACTCTAACATATTTTTCTTGTGTCACATATTGTCAGCAATGTTGGTTTATGGTCTTCTATAATTTCCTACCACTTGGTTGAACACGTAAAAATCCACACTCTAAAGAACATAAGGTTTATATCATTGTTGGTTTCTTGGCTTGCTTTCTACAATTGGATTTGGTGCCTCTAGGAGTAGTTCCTATTTACCTGGAATATCGCTGGACCATATATGCTTAAGATGCATTTCTATTTTACAACCAAGTTGGTTATATGGAAAATTACATGGAAAACACCAATATGTTATTGACATAGGAACTAAAGCCTAACTTGAATCTGAAATGGAAGAGCTTATGGAGGAGGGATTTTTCCAATTGAAGAGGAGCATTTTGACCTTTCCATCTATTATTGTGTTGGTTTAGTGCATAGCTTTTATTAGAATGCTTATTTCTATATGGTTGATACCCCTGATTTGTAGCTTGCCCTTGATTTTAATAATTCTTATAAGATTGGGCTTGATGCTTCTCTAGGGATATAACTTTTTTCAAGTTTCTAATCAAATCCTTCATTTCTTCATACTCCTTTTGTTGTGAAAATTTTTTTGATGTCGAAGTAAAAATTTTCATCTTTGGCTCAGGGGTGGAAGCAATAGAGGGTTGAGAAACTTGAGCTAATTTAGGATACAATGGAATAGGTGCCATAGGAGATAATTTCTCAGGTTGTATTAAACTATTTTCAGCTCTGATTGCAATTACATAAGTAGTGGTAGAGTTTTTCCTCCCATAGATTATATCATAATGATATATTAGAGTTAAGATATTTTAAAAAGTAAAGAAAGGAACCTTCTGTTGTAGGTCTCATAAGAGCTGGAATCATGTCCCAAGTTCTCTAGAATATGAAGTTGAAATATGCCATTTTCTCATTAGGTGCTCTCTTGATTGTAGTTAACTACTCCAAAAGAGATAGGTTGTCTTCTCTTTCTCTAAACTAGTCACAAAGGGTTGTGCACAATTGATCCCAGTTTTGAATTGTTCTTTCCCTAGGCTTCGAACCATTGTAGAGATTTTCCTTTAAGTGACAAATCCAAAATTTTCACTTTCATGTCCATCTCAAAAACTTCATGTATAAAGAAAGACATTTTCAATGTCTTGAATGTGATCAATCGGAGTTGTGTGGTTTTCTCCAATAAAATATGGGATATTCTTCAAGGTTGCTACTGGAATAGGATTTTGAGTATTCAAGGAAAGAAGACTACATCTTGTGAATTTTACAAATGGATTTTTTATTGATGATCCATTCTGATAGGTATGAGAACTCTTGTTGACTGCAAGAAGGACCTACCAGGAGGAGGTGTTGAAAGAGTTTGATTTGGAGGAGATGGGGATCTTTGAATCTGTCTTCCTCTTCTACCTCTACCTAGGATAACTACAAATACTCAAATATGCATTCTTCTCTTGTTCTCGATCGTGTTTGGATCCTTCTCATGAATCAGGGACACTTAAATCACCAGTACTACTGAAACCAATAGATATTTTTAATGGATTCGCCATATGTGTTATTAAAAATCCTTCAAAGGATAGATCTTCATCAATATACATATAAAAACTTGATAAAAATGAAAAAATAAATTTCAATGTCCCACTGGGCATGCCAAAACTGTTGGATCTCAAATATGCACCATTTCCGAATCATAGAAAATTTATTTTTTTGACAACACGGGAATATCTCCAAGTTGTGGGACTCGAACTAAGACAGACCTCCAGAGAATGCTGGATTCCTCTACTTACTCCTAATGCTAAACTACTCCTAGGAATTGAAATGCAACTATCTAGCTCTACTCTAACTTTCCAAGGGACCAAGGTGAGAAGGAGATACATAAAACATAAACCTAAACTAGATAAGGAAATAAAGACCGAACGTAAGTGGATGAATACTTAAGAAAGAGTTAAAATGGGAGAGAACAATACCGAGGAGGACCAAAACGAAATCCACAGATCAAAATCATGTTCAGAGTTCCATTTTCATGATGTAAAATACACACATACCTATGAAATAACACATATAGCACACCTATGAATAATTGAGAGGCAAGAGAATGCAGTAAAACAATAGGTAAGGCCAAAAAGAGCCACAAAACCAAATATTTTATAGCTTAAAAAATCATGCATAGATCATCACAATATGGGAGGAAATTGAAATAAAATTATAGAGATATAGCCCAAGACATGTGATCCTTAGAACACTTGTGCAACATAAAATGATTCCCTCATATTCCCAAAGTATCCAACATTAAAATTGCTAATCACTTTACAATATATAGAAAAATGGAAGAAAGAGAAGAAGGAAAGAGAGGGAGATTCGAATTCTTCTCCCAACAATAACCACCTTCATTATATTTTCTAAAAATATATGGTTATCTCTGCAAATTCTACCTCCCCCTACCACTTTCCTTGTTAAAGAAGGAACAGCGACCATACTACATTTAATTCTCATAGTTGGGCTGACTAGAATAGATGCTTTGTGTGTTAGAGACGTCTCGATCTTGCTTTTCCTACCTACCCCCTTCCCGATTTAGAAAATCCAATCTTATTCCATGGAGGACAATATTTCTTCAATAATATAAAATTTACAAATATCTGATCATTATATTCTAAATTTATATCAATTTCAACACTTTGTGAAAAATTGTTGTCTTCTTTGTTATGTGGTTTTCTTGTTTAAGCTTTTGTGCGATTTTGATCTTTGTGGATTTTTCATATTCATTCCATGGCTCTATTATCTCCTTATCTTGACCTATGATCTATCCACTTTTCACATGGTTTATGTCAACATCCGCGGACTTCTTTATTTGCTTTTACCCCCAGATTTTTGATTTAGTATATTATGGCTTGCTAGAACATCCGTGACTTATTTATATCCTTTCACTGAATAACCGGAGGACCTTAACAATCCCTCTCTTTTCTCACAGATTCACCAGAGCATGCCCTTTAATTTTTGCTATTCACGTGGTATGACCTCAATTTTTCTTCCACAGACTTCCTATTCTTCACCCTATGGCTTTTGTTGATTTCGCGACATACTCAAACCCTTCCGTAGCCTTCAAGTTGTTCAATTTTTGCAAGGGTGAAAAATAGAAAACATAAACCATATATACAATCTATTTGTGACAAGAGACTTCCCCTTTCAGCTACATTTTCCCAATATATGCAATGTCCTAAACTTGTGCTTGTCGCAACATCTCACTTTGACAAAAACTCACGTACCATAAAAATGATGATGGAATAGTGGTGATTAGGCTAGATAGTTGCTTATTTAAGGACTTCTTAAAGCTCCCGATGCAAAACAATATTCCACTATCTCCCGAGTCGGCTCTAGAGCACTTGGTTGTAGAGAACTATTGAGTTTTGGAGCTTAATTGCTTCACAAATAACATGTTTTACAACTTGTAGGTTTACACAAGATGGCACCGCATCGCGGCTAACGCGTCGATCACCGGGAACAACTAGCATTTGTTACCTATGTATTTATGTTTTTATTTAAGACACAAGATTAGATCTAACCTTTGATTAAAAGGTGATCTAAGGGTTGTAATTGTATTGCTAAAGTGCCCTAAGTTTGTATATGCTTATATAAGCTAGAAAGATAGGGTTATAACAAGATATTAATCATAATTGAGATAATATTTTCTTAGAGAGAAAAGAGAAGTGTGTGAAGCTGTACATCCAAAGAAGGTATGGAAGATTTCAGATCTTCATTATATTTCCTATATAAATAAAAGATTAATAGATTAGATGTTTTTGGTGGACGTAGCCCATCTTGGGTGAACCACATTATTTATTATGTATTGTTCTTCCGATTTATTTCCATATTTATTGCTTGTATGCTTAATTCTAATTATAGATCTCGTATAACAACAAAGTGTGCTAACCCCTAATAACTAGTATCAAAGCATTTTTGTTTGAGGTTTTGTGTGTTAAAAGATTTACACATAGAGGAATTTCGATTGAGTGGGAGCACAAAGAATGGCGTAAAAATAAATACAAAGTGAAGAAATTTGACGGCCATAATTATCAATTATGGAAGATGCGGGTGGAATATTATTTGTATTAGAAATATTTTTATTTTTACCATTAGATTCAAGTGTGAGGCCTACGAAGATGACTAATGAAGAATGGAATATTATTGACAAAAAGGCTCTAAAATCTATAAGATTGAGCCTGGAAGCATCTATACCTTCTAATATTACTAAAGTAGAAACTATGGTAGATTTGATGAAATCTTTAGCTAATTTATATGAAAAACCAAGTTCTTTGAATAAAGTTTATTTAATGAAGAAATTATTTAATTCTTAAATGCAAGAAGGTTGATATGTATCAAACCATTTGAATGATTTCCATTCCATTGTAAACCAACTAAAATTAGTTAATATTCCATTTGATGATGAAGTGAAAGAACTTTTATTCTTATGCTCTTTGTCGAGATAGTTGGGATAACTTGGTTATGGCTATTAGTAATACAACATCTACTACTAATATTTTAAATTTTGATGATGTGGTTAGTATAATCCTGAATGAATAAATACATAGGAAAAGTATAGGAGATTCATCATCTGGAAATGCTTTTAATGTAGAAATCATAGGAAGGAAGAAGGAGAGATCCAAGAGCAAGAATAATGGGAAATCAAATTCTAAGAATGGCATATCTAAATCCAGAGGTAGAGGAATAACTTGTTGGAATTATGGAAAGAAAGGACATGCAAAGAAGGATTGTTGGTTCAAGGAAAACAAAGAGAATATACTAGACAAAGGTAAAGAGGAAAATGTTGCAATAGAGGTAATGCAAGATGCCCTTATTCTCTCCTTGGATAATAAAATAGAATCATGGGTTTTAGATTCAGGAGCTTCTTTCCATGCTACCCCTAATAAGGGTTATTTCATAAATTATGTCCAAGGTAATTTTGGGCATGTTTATTTAGGAGATGATGAACCATGCAATATTACTTGGTAAAGGAGAAGTTCATCTTAAATTGCGAATGGAAATACATGGATATTAAAAGATGTGAGGCATGTGCCAAGCCTCAGGAGAAATCTAATTTCTGCAAGAAAACTAGGTGAATCTGGTTGCATGGTTACATTCACATCCGACTCTTAGAAATTTACCAAGGGATATCTTGTTGTGGAAAGAGGAAAGAAGGTAGGAACATTGTATTTGTCTATTTATATTACTAATTCCTTTTCTATTCTATCTACTTTAGATTCAGATGCAAGCATGTGGCACAATCAGCTAGGCCATATAAGTTAAAAAGGAATGTAGATCTTAATGGAAAAGGGTAAGTTATTAGATTTAAAAAATGTAAATCTTAATTTCTATGACCATTGTATATTTGGAAGGCAAAAGAGAGTGAAATTTCTCAAATTTTTAGCAAGAGAGAAAGAAAAAAATTGGAGCTTGTGTACTTAGATGTGTGGGGACCATCCTGTAGCTTCACATGGAGGATCCCAATACTATGTGACTTTCATTGATGATTCCACAAGAAAGGTATGGGTTTATTGTATAAAGCATAAATCTGATGTTTTTGAGACTTTTAAAAGATGGAAATCCCTTGTTGAAAATGAATCCAATTTAAAATTAAAATTCTTTAGATCTGACAATGGTGGTGAGTACTACAGCAAGGATTTCAATGATTATTATTTAATGAATGGAATACGTAGAGAAAGAATAGTTCCTAGAACACCATAGGAGAATGGTGTTGTAAAAAGAATGAACAAGACTATCATGGAATGTGTAAGAAGCATGAGGATACATGCTAGATTACCCTTACAGTTTTGGGCAGAAGTAGTAGATACAACAGTGTATTTAATCAACTGTGGGCCTTCAAGTGCACTAGATGGTGGAATACCAGAAGAAACTTTGACCTAAAAAGAGGTAGATCTTTCTTTCATTAGAGTATTTGGTTCAGAAGATTTTGTGCATGTTGATAAAGAAAATAGAAAAAAGTTGGATGCTAAATCCAAGAGATGTACTTTTATTGGTTGTCTATGGTGATTTTGGATTTTGTTTTTGGGATTTAGAAGATTCTAAGATTGTTAGGAGTCATGATATTGAATGGAATGAAAAGAGAATGTACAAGGATAAAATTTTGATACCCAAGGATGAATCGGTGGAAGAGTTTGTGGAATAAAATGCATTCTTTGATTTAAAAAAAGCAAAGTGCCGGCGTTGGTGAGTATAACCGATATTGGTAGACACATGACCGAAATCATTAGTTAGAACCCACGTCGATTCATAAAAGAATAATACCGGTGTCACTCACCGGACCGATGTCGACTACACGTGACAAGCATTAGGCACTATCATAGGTTGATACGAATGTACAGGATGTCAAAACAAATGTTGGTACCCTAAATTCCTATGAGAAGGTCAAAAGCAGGTAAGTAAACCTCCATAAAGATTTACAACTTACTTATTTTATCTATTATTGACTGATAGTGGTGAACTGGAATGTGATGAATAAGCAATGCAATAGGAATCCCACAAGAAGTGGGAGCATGGCATGGATGATGAGATGGATTCCTTGAAACAAAACCAGACATGGGATTTGGTTAAATTCATAGCAGGTAAAAGAGCATTGCAGAACAAATGGGTTTATAAGATCAAGGAAAAAGAGGGTGGAAAGAAATGATACAAGTCAAGCCTTGTGGTAAAAGGATTTGCATAGAAATCAGTAACTGATTTTGGTGACATTTTTTCTCCTTTGGTAAAAATACTTCCATACGTACTATTTTGAGTTTATTTACAGTAGAATATTTGCACTTAGAACAACTTGATGTTGAGATGGCTTTCCTTCATTGTGATTTGGACCAAGATATATGTGTGTGTGTGTGTGTGTGTGTGTGTGTGTGTGTGTGTGTGTGTGTGTGTGTGTGTGTGTGTGTGTGTGTGTGTGTGTAATGATCATTTGGGTATGAAGTCAAGGTTAAGGAAAAACTTATGTGCATGTTCAAAAAGAGTTTGTATGGGCTCAAGAAAGCCCCAAGGAAATTGTATATGAGGTTTGAAAGTTTTATGCATAAGGATGGTTATATGAGATGTGAATCGACCATCGTGTTTATTTTACGAATATTGAAAATGGAAGCTATATTATTTTTTTATTATATGTAGATGATATGCTTATTGCATGATCTAGTGTGCAGGACATATTTAAGCTTAAAGAAAAGTTAGCTCATACATTTGCAATGAAGGATTTGGGAGCTACAAAGAAAATCCTTGGCATGAAAATTCATAGAGACATGAAGAACAAGAAATTTTATTTGTCTTAGGAACATTATATCAATAAGGTGTTGGAAAGGTTTAATATATAGAATTCAAAACTTGTAAGTACACCTATGGCTGGACACTTCAAATTGAGTAAAGATCTATTTCCTACATCACATGAGGAGGTCAAGTACATGGCATGAGTTCCATATGCTTTAGCAGTTGGAAGTATCATGTATGTTATGGTTTGTACCAGACCAAACATTACACAAGAAGTGGGAGTTGTGAGAAGATTTATGGAAAATATAGTTAAAGAGCATTGGAAAGTGGTCTAATGTATTCTCAGGTATTTGAGAGGGAAATCCAACATGATATTATGCTATGAAGGGTCAGATATTTCTTTATGCGGATATGTTGATTCATATATAGCTGGTGATTTGGATGGTAGGAGAAGCACCACTGGATGTGTATTCATAGTAAGTGGGATGACAATTAGCTAGATTTCTAGGTTGCATAAGGTTGTGGCCTTGACTACTATAGAGGATGAGTATGTTACAGCTACAGAGGATAGAAAAGAGATGATATAGATGAGAAGGTTCATGGAAGAGTTGGGAAAGGATAAAGAGGATCGCATATTGTACAGTGAAATTAAAAATGTGATTCATCTAGAAAAGAACTCAATGTTTCATTCAAGAACAAAACACATTCAGTTGAGATATCACTTCATATGGTAGGTGTTGGAGGATGGGTAGCTAAAACTGGAGAAAATTCATGTAAATGAGATCCCTGTGGATATGGTGACAAATTTGTTGTCAAATGAGAAGTTGGAGCTACACTCCACTTCTATTGGTCTTCAAGTTTGAGACTTGAAGAGGAAGAAATAGGCCAAGGAAAGGATCCAAGGATGGAGCTATATGATTTAGTGTAGAAATTTATCTCCAAGTGAGATATTGTTGAGTTATGGAGCTTATTGCTTCATAAATAACATCTTTTAAAACTTCTAGGTTTACAAAGTAACCGGCATCGGTTGGGGTAACTGGCATCGGCTAGGTCTATGTGTTTATGTTTTTATTTAAGACATGGGATTAGATCTAACCTTTGATTAAAATGTGATCTAAGGGTTGTAATTGTATTGCTAAAGTTCCCTAAGTTTGTATATGCTTATATAAGCTAGAAAGCTAGGGTTAGAATAAGAGATTAATCATAATTGAGAGAATATTTTCTTGGAGAGAAAAGAGAAGCTTGTGAAGGAAAAGTATTGTACATCCAAAGAAGGTGTGGAAGATTACAGATCTTCATTGTATTTCCTCTATAAAGCAAATATTAATATATTGGTTGTTTCTTGGTGGACATATCCCACACTGGGTGAACCACGTTATATCTTGTGTATTATTCTTCTGGTTTATTTCCATATTTATTACTTGTATGCTTAATTCTAATTATAGATCTTTATAACAAGAGTTTGCTAATCCCCAACAAGAATAATACTTGTACAAGGGTTGTCAACAAGATCTACTTGGCCAAAACTAAAATTTCATTGTCTAGATTCCCTAAGACAATTCCCTGATCTGATTTCATTCAAGAAGTAAATGATATTATTACAAAATTGAGTAGGGTTTGGGGTTCCCTTCCTCTAGGGAATTCCAATAATGGATGTACCTTTACATTTCCACAATTAAAAGGAACAATGGCCTTATTCAATGGGGTGAACATATAAGTAGTAACATATGTTTTCAACTAGGAGATGTGTTGATATCAAGCAACTTATACATAACCTCCTACCTAGTGTACACAATGGAGGGGATGAGAAACTATTTGAGATTGACTCCAAAGGGGTCTAGGAACATAATTCAAATATATTATTATTATCCCTAACTCATAATGGTAGAGGGTACTAAGCATTTCATGAGATTAAATGATGCCTTCTTCACAATTTTCCTATATTTCTTTGATGAAGAGTTATACAACCAAATGATATTTGATGAAGCTCGCAAGGAAGTGTAGGAGTGGGGAGGTATCTACCTATTGTTCCCAAAATTCACATACATCATAGTAGGTAGATTTATAGGTGCTCCTATCAAGGTGCCAAGATGCCTAATGGACAAGTGGGTTTTGATGGAATTGGTTTGTCAATTGTTGAGTTATTACAAGATCCAACATGATTTACATAAAGTAGGATCCAAATTTCCCATAAATATAGGTATATATATATAGGATATTCTACATAAAAATCTAACAATATTGAGTGGTAGATGTCACAAATGACTCTAAAAACATTCCACCTGCGCATTACCGAACTTTGACTACTAGGACAAGTTCGGGAAAACAAGATCATCTAGTATTCACATACCTCAATTGGAGGACATTTGGATCCACCGCTTTGTTGAGATGAAAACATAGTAAGGGAAAAAGATTTTAAAAGGTTAACCCTTCAAGAAGTCACCCAATATGGAATTTTGGTTGTCCCCGAGGGCCTATAGGATGACAATCAGGTTTTAGATCCTTTTTATGATCAAAACAATGTCATGAATCAGCCTTTACCTTGGATTGATTGGTCAGTTGAGGAATGTAGAAACAAAAAGGAAAGGGTGGGTCCCATTCTAAATTATACCTACCAATGGTTGATAACTTTGGGAATTATGCCCAAAGCTTTAGAACAAATTTCTACGGAATATGTATAAAGCACAATCAATGGTGGGCCATGCCACTCCATAAAAGGGAAGAGGTCGACTCCCAAACCTATCTCGAAGGACTCGTATGATTTATTTCATTGTTAGAGGTTCATGGTCCTCTTATGGAATATCTACAAAGCTAGATGCATCTCCTAAAGTGCAATCAACTGAGTTCATTGATCTAAGTGTTTCCCCTCAAATTCCTCAAGTGTCGCAGTCACCCCTCTCCTCATATTTTCCATCCTCACCATCCTTAGTTCCTCTTTCCCCTCCATCTCTCACTCTTCCTTTGACCGTGTCTTCTATTTCCTCTATTCCCACTTCTCCTACATCTCTCACCACATCTCCCTCTATGGCCCATGTTTTCTCTTCCCTTCCAACTCTTTCAACTAGAGAGATTTTGAGGTTAGGATCTCCTTTGGAACCCCTCTTCCCAAATAATATCTTCCTGTTTCCACTTCTATTTCACCCACACCTGAGGCCATCCTTTCCACTTTGTCACCCACTATCACCACATCAGTGCCACTTTTCATGACTACAACTAGTTCCCTAGTCATATCAACTACCCCAATTACTACTGTAAAAATGCCTATATTTTCATCTAAGTCATCTTCTTCTATTCTTGTCATATTTAACATTTTTTTAAATGGAAATCCTTGGTAGAGAGTGAAACATATCTTAAGGTAAAATGTCTCGGGTCAGATAATAGATGGTAGTATTGCAGCAATGAGTTTAATTATTATTGTTCTAAGAATGGAAACCGTAGGAAAAAAATGGTTTCGATAAATCCATAGTAGAATGGGGTGTCATAAAGGATGAACAGAACAATAATGGAATGAGCTAGGAGCATGAGATTAAATGAAGGAATTTGCCTCTTTACTTTTGGGTTGAAGCTATGAAAAAATTTGTGTACTTGATAAATAGAGGACTTGCAAGTAACTTAGATGGAGGCATACCTAAGGAGGCTTGGTCGGTAAGAAGTTTGATTATTCATTTCTTAGAGTCTTTGAACATGTGGGGTTTGTCCATATTTTCAAGGATGATAGGACCAAGTTAGAGGCTAAATCAAATAAATGCACTTTCATTGCTTATGGTGGTGATGATTTTGGATATAAATATTATATTATTAACTTGACAAGAAAATCATTTGATCTAGGGATGTGGTCTTTACTGAGAAAGTTATGTATAAGCAGTAGTTACAAGAAAAGAGGGAAGAATATAGGAAATAATATGTAGTGCTAGAGGATATTTTGGATGGGGAAGTAACACATGAATCAATTCATGAACTTACTCAACAGAACCCCAAACTCCTATATTTAGGATGTCTTCTATGGTAAGAAGATAACTTGAACATTTTTCTCCTTCTCTTAATTATTTATTACTCATTGAAAGTGGAGATCCAGAGAGATTTGATGAAGCAATGCAGGTAAATGTCAGGAAGAAGTGGGAACAAGTCATGGATGAGGAGTATCATGCTCTCATGGAGAACCAGAATTGGGATTTGGTGAAGCTACCCAAAGGAAAAGAGCATTGTAGAATAAGTGGGTGTATAGAGTTAAAGAGTAAGAAGGAGGAAAGAAAAGATACAATGCTCGGTTGGTGTTCAAGGGGTTTACAGAAAAAAGGTATATGTTTTGATGATATTTTTCTCCCGTAGTAAAAATGAATTCTATTAGAACTATTCTTGGAATAGTGGAAGTGAATACTTGCACTTAGATAAGCTAGATGTAAATACTAAATTTCTCCATGGTGATTTGGAGGAGGATCTATATATACATCAATCGAGGGCTATGAGGTCGGAGGAAAAGAGGAGATGGTATGCAATCTAAAGATTGTATGGTTTGAAACAAGCTCCATGTCAATGGTATAAGAAATTTGATAGTTTCATGATGGAGCAAAGTTATATTATATGTCTTTCTAAACATTGCATGTATATAAAGAAATTTCATGATGGAATTTATATTATCCTTTTCTTGTATGTGGTTGACATGTTGTTTGTAGGAAACATGCAAGAAATAAAAGTACTCAAGAAGCATCTAAGTGAATCCTTTACTATGGAGGATTTGAAGGGGCAGCCAAAAAAATCTTTTGTATGAGGATATCCCGGGATAGGAAGGAACGGAAGCTAAATTTCTTCTAGGAAGACTACATTAAGAAGGTATTGGAGAGGTTTAATAAGAAGGATGTTAAACTTGGTCAAACACCTTTGGTAGGCCATTTCAAGTTATAAAAGGAGTTGTGTCCCAAGACAAAGCAGGGGAGAGAAACCAAATGTCCAAGGTACCTTACTCATCATCATTTAGCAGAGTTTGATTTATGGCATGGTGTGCACTAGGTCTAATATTTCTCATGCAAAGTGGAAGTAGTGAGTAGATTTATGAGTGATCTAGGTAAAGATCACCTGGTAGGCATTAAAGTGGATACTTGGTACTTGAGAGGGACCATGGGGATAGTTTTTACTACATTGGTTTGTACACCACTTTTCATGGTTATGTAGATACAAACATGGCTATAGATGTAGACAACGGGAGGAGAACAACATATTATATTTACATTTTAGGTGGGATAGTAGTGAGCCATATTTCACGACTCCTAAATCTTGTGGCTTTGTCAACCACAGAGGTTTGAGTATGTTGTTTCTACAGAAGTAAGAAAAGAGATGGTTTGGTTATAGCAATTTCTTGAGGATTTAGGTCATAAGAAGGAGGAAGGGAAGTTACATAGTGATATTCAGAGTGCTATAAACCTAGCTAATAGCTCTAATTTCCACTCTAAGATGAACCATATATAGTTAATGTACCATTTCATTAGGACATATTTGGATGAAGAGAAGTTGAAGGTGGAGAAGATTCATACTAGTTAGAATCCTACAGACATGATGACTAAGGTGGTCACAAGGGAGAAATTGAAGCTATGTTCAGCTTTTTTTGGTCTTCACAGATAACAATGAAGGGTTGAGAAGCTTTCTCAAAGGAAAACCTATCTCCAAGTAGAAGACTATTATGTTTTGGAGCTTGTTTTCATGTGTGGAAGTGTTGAATATTGTACACTAAAAGTATTGTACACTATCCACAATTTTCTCAGGAAGATTCCTCAAAAAACATGCATAATACCTCAGGATATGTGTTCTTATCATATGGGTGATATTTTGACCCATAGGTTTATGGGGTGGTTTTGGCCCATAGTTTTGGTACCCATGGTATTGTAAAACTATTTAAGTATTTGCCAATTGATGTGTTTTTTACATATGGTGGAGTAGATGTAACATTGTAGATGTGAAAGTTTAAGTGTGAATTCAAGAGAGTTTGTTTAGCACAACTCTAAATAGATATGGGTATTGTATTTAAAGATAGAGGTGGATTGTTATAAAATATGAGCAAGTGATTCTTAGTGGAAATATCCCAAATTGGGTGAACCATGTTAAATATTGTCTTTTTGTTGTGTTCTTTTATTTTCTCGCACTTTTGTTTCAAATATGTGATTTTATTTTGCATATTAGTTTCGAATAATGTGATTCTCGTGTGGGATTGTTCCACATGTTTTATCCCTTATTTCCTAACATCCCCCTCTTGCAAGCTAGGTTGGTGTCCCTCACTCTACAAATACATTAATCATGTTTTAACTTGTTTCATCACATGACCTACATCTTCAATTCAAAATCTAGTCCTATACATACCTTCATCTACACCACCTATCAACATGACTTTAATTCCTAGTACTCTCCCCTTCTCACAACAGAATCCACTGCTACCATCCCACAATATGGTTATCTTTCCTCTCAATACATACCATAATCAACATAGCCTCTCATTAACACATATATCCCAACAACCTCATAACACCTTAGGGATCTTTCCCCTTTCCAAAATCATACCCTACCCTACCTTGTATACCAACAATATAACCTCCATATCCACCATCAATCTAACCCATCCTCTTCAAATATCAAACAGCGTATCCAAAAAGATCCTATGTAGGTTTTAATAAGTATAATTAAAAGTCTTGAAGTTGTTACCATGGGACCTAAGAACAACCTTTCATACGAATAAATTTGTAATGAACTTATCATTCCATCTATACCATTGAAATTCTATCCTCCTCATTGGTAACTACCTAAGTTTATCAATTTTTATAGTCGGGAGGATCCATAACAACACATCATGTCCTTTAACCATACCTATTATCTCATCACCCATGATCAACATTTTATGTTAAGGACCTTCCCCTTATTGTTCTTTGGCCTTATAATTGACTAGTACAATAGTAGTCCCCAACATTCCTTTTTGTCATTCGCACAACTAGTACAGTTGTTTGTAGAAAATTTCTCTATTAGCATAGCTCATAAGATATTTATCATTCATATGTATGATATCAAACAATTTGAAGATGATTCTACCACCAAGTTTTTCACCAGATGGTGAGTGATTATCAACAAACTCTCTTTATCCCTTCCACAAACTGAGCTAATCGAGTTATTCACTTGATCATGTACTAAACATACATCATCCACATAACAAAACCAATCATTCCAAACCTTTTATGAATCCTTATTCATGGCCTCGAAAATTGGAACTTCAAGCCCTCGGCAATGGTAAGGTGAAATTTTGATCCAAGAAACCCAAACCTAACCCATCCTTAAAGGATTCTTCTAACACAAACAAATCTAAAGGCTATGCAAATGCGGTTGTTTTGAAAACAACATCTAAAATCCATCAAAACTCTTATAAATCCAAACCTCAACAAAAATATACAACCCTATGAGAATCATATAGTTCCATCTTTGAAAAACGTTTTCCACTTGCATGATCACACACCCTCCCCTTCTAATTCTCGATGTTTCTACTTCTAAACCTTATTGGTATACAGAAAATGACTACTATAAATATCACTAATTCTGAGGAAATGATATCAAAAGGTGTCGATCATCTAGACATGTCCTTTAGGATCTCCTTGACCAAGGTGAGTAATGACTTGATAACTTGATCGCACCTCCTAATCAAAATTTGGATGTGTTTAAACAACCTTTTCCAAATCATCCCCCAACTAGCAACTAACCTCAAACCAACGTCATAAGGTCTCATCACATTTTCAATACCATTAGTGAGCTCTCACTTACACCCAACACATCATCAATTTCTATGACTAAAACACCTACTTAATAATAAAACTCTTTAGATGGCATCACTACAACTTAAAATCTCAATTACATCCAGGTCTCAACCCTCAAAATTCATTACATCCACTTCAAAGCAGAGATATTTGATATTGTCCCTTCAACATCACCATAGAAGAAACCTTTTGTTGAGATTTTGAATATTTCCTTCAATGACCATGTCATCATGCACCAAATTAAAAACCCTATCAATCTCATTTCAAAACTAACCACCTACTTGACTAACAAATTACATCTCTCACAAGACCACTTTGCCAAACTAGTATAATCCCTTTTCCCTCCATTTTGGGGCCACGTCCATCTTCTAAACTTAAATTCACTAACACATAATTCAAACCCATATCTAAAGCAACATCTAGACATACCACCTCGTACACGTATCATGTTCCTTGTACCTCCGATCTAACCGATGACACTTATAATCCTACACCCTCAACATCATATCAATAAGATCGATAGGGTATTATACTAAAACCCTTGAACAACTTGTTCGATCATCAACTATCACATTACCACCTATCAAACTCTCTCGACCCTCGAGAGATGGAAACATTCCCGGTACAACTACCATGTGTTTTTTTCTTACCAACAGATATTAGGGCATTACACTAAAGATTGTAAATCCCTTCACACCATCATTCAAAACCTTTCTAATAAAATAATCCTCCCAATTAACAAATATCATTCCATTCAACCTGTCAAATCAACCAAATCAAAACATCACATCACACCTGCTCCTAAGGTTCCTAAATCAAATAATCCAAAGAAATCATATGAAAAGCACTTTAACAAAATTATTCCCTCTTCTAGTAAACCACCACATTTTTAGATTGACAATGTCCACATAACCATCATATCCCGCACACTCGACTTGAAGGCCTAAAATCAAGATAGGCCCAAAGTTTCTATCTCTACTGAGATCCTCCTAAATCACCTAATATGTCATCATCTATGGCTAAATTTTCCATACTCACATCCCCTTAGATTTAGCTAACAAAATATACTCAAAATATCGTTCTCAAATAGCTACACCAAGCTCTAGTTAAAATATCCTCTACGAGATCGTTCAAAACTCTCCACAACATCACCAAGCCATCATTAAATCTCTTAAATCAATCTTATTCCCTTCCAATTGGCCCCAAACTTTTACTAACCTTTTTGATTCCCTGAATATTTCAAATACCATTATATTCGATGACTCTAAGATTCCATCACTCCAAATTGAAGAACATTATATTCCTCTTTTCATCACCGCCCAAATCAATGACACTCTTTTTAAAAGAGATATGATTGACAATGGATCTACCATAAACAACATATCATCTAATGTGTTCAAAAAACTCTAACTACCTAAGACCGTTGTCACCCAATCACCTATCTTCTTATGTGCTTTGAATGATATTGTCGTTACTACCTTAGGAAAAGTTATCATGCCCATAAAAGTAGGTCTAAAAATCCTCCATGAACTCTTCTATCTAGTAGAAGGATATTTTTAGTATAATATGTTTCTTGGTCATCCCCTGGATACATGTCATTCCTTGTGTCCCATAAACTCTACATCAATTTCTAAAATATGAATACAAAGGTAAGTTTTTCATGGTCCCCACTCGATCAAAATCCATTTAAATTTTTCCACATAACATACGAGACCTAATGAAATCGTGCTTCCTTTACAAGATCCTACCTATATAATTGAATCTTCCACAAGTTCTTTGATCCCAACATCCAAACTACTAAACAATGATTCTCTCATTGATTTCTTATAATTCCTTTCAATGGGGAATACCTCCTATTAACCCTTAACACACTTCCCACACCTAAAACATATGATGGGTGACAAATAACCCCTTTGCGAACCTAATGTAGGAAACATAATCTCCATTAGCCCTTTTTCCTTCTAACAAAGTTAGAGTATGGAGCCATTGACCACCCTTCAAGCCATTTTGACAGTTAACCACATGTAAAACCTTTCTCCTTAGATTTCTCATTTTAGATAAGCCTCTGTTTTCTTATACTTATCTTCATCATTGTGCTGGAAAGGCTTTGACATTGTTCATTATGAGCAAGGTCTCCATGACTTCCCCTTTGAGGACTTCTACAAGCCTTATGAGAAATATGGTCTAGGATTCAAACCATCCTCATCTAACTCATCCACATCAACATCATCTTCCCAATCATCCATGTCATCACCCACATCATACTCCTTTTCAAAAAATTATGACACCCTATCTATTCCTCCTAATGTTTTTTATTCAATACCATTTCACTAGGACCATTAACTTATTAGGTTAATGGAAAACAGAATCCATCTCCTTACGCTTACCTCGAATGATAAAAGAAGACTCTCCTACCATCCAAATTATCCAATTTCATAATCACAATTCCATCCTAATATATATGGGAATTTAGCATCATTCTATTTAGAAGACCTTTTCATCTAACATGTCTACCTTCCGAATGAATCCACTATCGACGTTGACATTTACACACACCGCAAGAGTTAGACATTATCAAACTTAGACAATCCTTAGACTTACGTGAACTCTAATAATTCACTTATTTCCTATCTAAAAATATTTAATCCTCTATATGGTCCTACAATGACATGTCATGTATAGACCTTAAAATCATTACCCACAATATCGTCACCATCCTGGGTGTTAAACCTATGAAGAAAAAACTTCGTAGGATGCATCCTCATGTTTTACTTCTAATCAAAGATGAACTTCAACATCTTATTTTAGTCAACTTCATACTACACATTTATTATCCACAATGGGTTTCTAACATCATTCCCATCACTAAAACCACTATAAAATTGTAAATTTTCATGGACTTCCGAGACTTGAAGCTCACTTCCCCCAAAGATAATTTTCCCATGCACAACATCAACTAGATTGTTGATTTAACAACAGGATACAAAATTCTATTTATTATGGATGGATTTTTTGGTTATAATCAAATCCTTATCACACTATAGGATTAGTACAAGAAATATTTTTTTACCCCATGGGGAACCTTCGCTATATATAGTAATGCCTTTTGGAATGAAAAATGTAGGAGCTACTTATCAATGTGTCATGACCTGCATCTTCCATGATCTCATTCACAAAAATGTAGAATACTACGTTGACGATCTCTTAAGTAAATCCAAAAACTAAAGGGGCCATCTAGTTGTCCTAGACATGATCCTGTCTACATCTTCTATAGTTCTACCTTCGCCTTAATCCCGCCAAATGTGTATTTGGAGTTCTCATAGGAAAAATCCTTGGATTCAAAGTGTCTATTATGGGAATTGAAATTGACCCCGCTAAATTAAAATCCATCCTTGAAATGCCTCTACCATCTAATCTTAAGAAACTTCATAATCTTTGAGGAAAGCTCCACTCCATTCATTGATTGATTTCTCAATCATCATATTGTTGTCAGTCCTTCCATCATCTTTTACAAAAATATACCCACTTCAAGTGGGACGAAAATTTTCAACACGAATTCAATGCCCTCAAACAAAACCTCCTATCATCACCCATGCTTGTACCTCCACCAAAGGGGAACCTTTCTATCTATATATCTCTCGCAACCAACCATACCTTGGGAGCCATGCTTACATGTTGAGATAAACAAGTTAGGGAATGGGTCGTCTATTACATAAGTTGCATCCTTCATGTGTACAAAAATCATTATTCGGAAGTTGAAAATTTATGTTTTGCCTAGTACTTCGCAACTTATAAAATTCATCACTATTTAATTATTCCTCTATCACTTAACGATTTTAAATTATTTTTCATTGTACACAAAATCAATCAACCATACTATACCAACATTGATCTTCTAACCATCAATCATATAGAATACATTTCATTTAACACATGGTGCACAAAAATATATGATTATTTATCTAATAGTAAACTACTTCTAGACCTATCTAGAAATGGAAAGATATCCTTTCAACAACACACATCTTACCATGTCATCCTAGGGGTATCCTTTATAAAAGAGGATTTGACATCCTACTCCTTTGATGTCTTAAAACTTTTCAGACTCATCTAGCTCTCTAAGAGGTCCATAATGGCATATGTGGTGGATAATTCAACGGTTTGGCTATCACCAAATGCATCTTATGCATGGGATATTATAGGCCTAAAATAAATCAATATTTTTATGACTAAATTAATAAATGTACTAATTTTCAACAACATGCCAACCTCACACATGTTCCTAGTCACGCTCTTCAGTTGGCTTTGGATCTTTGGCCTTTCTCACAATGGGTAATTTACCTCATCGACCTTAACAACCCTCACTCTTTAAAATGACACAACTCCATTATTACAAAAATTAAATATTTTTAAAAATGGGTGAAATCAATCCCCCTCATCTCTACTAAAGTAGATAAAATCATTGACTTCATCCATCATCACATTATTTTTCACTTTGGTATTCCTCATAAGATTATCACGAGATAATGAAAAATCATTCAAAAATAAAAAATTCAAAAACTTTGTAACACCTACAACATAAAACTTATATGTTCTATACCATACTATCCACAAGAAAATTGTCAAGCGAGAGGCCTCTAAATAAATAATCAACAAAATATTTATGAAAATTTTAGATCAATTCGAGAGGGATTTACATCTATAAATTCTCTTCACATTATGGGCCTATTAAACTAGCATACATACCCTTGTAAGTGCTACACCTTTTTCTTTATTCTATGGCATTGAAGTTGTTCTTCCCCTTGGTGTTAAAATTCCATCATTACGTATTTCTCTCAGAGATTTCATCACTGATGATGATTATCGACAAAAATTATTATCACAACTAGAATTTTTAGATGAGCATCATCTAAGTACACTAAAATATGTTAACATATATCAAGAATGAATCAAAAACACATATAAAAAAATCTCAAAAACATGACTTTAACATTGGTGATCTTGTTCTCAAAGAAAAATATCATGTCACTAACATAAAAAGAGAAAACATGAAAACTTTTCTCCAAACTATCTTGGACCATATATCATCACCATAAATATGGGTTCAAGGCTTATCATTTATCCTCCCTTAATGGTAGACTTGAAAAGGGGCATCTTAATGCACTGCACTTGTATTCATTCTACTATTAACTTATCAACTCATGAGATCTTATTCAAACTATGATCTTTGTCCATCAACCCACATACCCTATCTCTCGTAATGATTTAGAATCATGTGGTCTCTCTCATCATCATATCGTTCGTGACCTTGAATATGGGAACCAAGGATCTTCTCATAACATATTCCTCATGGACAAGTTCCCCACTCCTGGATAGGGATCTATATGATAGAAAAGTGACAGGTGAGCATGAGAATCAACAAGTAGCCTTTCTTCATACCTGACCTCCCGAGGTCGTGTCGAGATAGCTGGTGGAAATGAAATATATGTGGGTGTAGACAAACTAGTTGGGCAATCTGATATCCTCAACACGTAATAATGGGATCTGTGAGTCTAAGGCAAAGAAAGCTCTCCTAACCTGAATTGGTGTAATGGATCGTTCAGATATAATAGCTTCTTGGAGGCTCCAATCAATGTTGAGCTCTACCGAGATCCTATCTATTGGCTGTTGGATGTGTGGAAAGTGACTTGTAGGTGCTTCATGTATATTTCTAGACAAGGTCATGAAAGTGGTAGTGAGAGGTGTAGTGGATTTGTAGGGAACTATGGGTGGTTTTCTGGTCTAGCCCAGAAAATATTAGCTTGATTGGCTTCTATATTTAATATGGAAAATTTTGTTATGATATTTGGTGGGAGTGGTGAAGATCTAAATACCAACGTACGTAAATTGGTGTCAATATTTAACTAATTAGCAGGCTCATTGGGTTGTGGGACCTAGGGATCACAACCATGAGTTCATGGTTATTGTGGACCTATTATGGTCATGTGAAGAATCAATCTCTTCTTATGAAAATCTAATAGTCTTAAGCTTTTTCAGCTTCTATGTTTAATACTAGGAGTTTTGCGATCTTCTCAGAATACCTTACGAGTGTTCTGGAAACTTGTATACGTAAGCCTATGTCTATGTCAATGAGAGGCTCCTGCATTTGGCTGTGGAACTAATGAATCACAACCAAATATTTTCTCTCTTTCGAGTTCTTGTATGGTCATGTGGATATCCTATCAAGGAAATCTACAAATTGGGTTGATTTTACTAGAATGGGTATCCTTTGTTGTTTTTAATATTCAATTCTCTCAATTTCTCGCTAACTACTTGTGGGTTTTTTTTTTTTTTTGAAAGATGTGAAATATAAGACCTTGATCTATATCCATTAATGTTGTGAAGATATTTGGCTAAGGTATTACCAGTTTGAATACGTAATCCCTGGGCTCTCTGGGTCCCATAATTGTCATGCAAGAGATAACCAAACTTAACTGAAAGAAATAAATGAATTATGAAAGATATATCTACACTATGCTTATATTCCCCTTTTTTTGTATTTTCAAAGATATGAGTTTGAATGAAATTTAAAGAGTGACTATTCTACAATATTAAGATAACGAAAAATTAATCTAATAACGGAATTAAAACAAGTAAGATAGCCAGATATAGCTATTTTCCTGTGCATTTGTGAATTTATCCTAAATATTAAATAACTAATTTAATTGAAAATACCTTCAATCTTACCTCATAAGTGAGGAATAAATCACATCTTCTCAGAAGCTATCATTCCCCACAACTTCCCTGGTAATACTGAAAGCAAGATTAACTGAAATAAAATGATTTACTATTCTATTTGATATATTGCAACTATAACTTTGATAATTCAAACCTGGATTTTCTGAGTAATGCAAAAAATCCAGTTGTATTGTGATTTTCCCCTTAGTGTGATCTCTTCATTCCTCCGTGTTCTCATGAATCCATAAAATTTGTAATGTGAAAGTGGCAGTGGGAGAATATGTTCAAATAGTGGAAGCTTATACGTAAGCTAAACAGAATGTAAGCAGGAGAAGGATAGTGCAAGAGAACAAAGCTTGACTATGCGATTCCTAGCAGATTGTTACAAGGATACAATACAAGCACACTAAAATCTCTAGGATCTATACTTCCTGTGACAAAATAACAACCTATAATTCTAATCAGAATCAAGATTCAAATGGACATGATCTAGGACCAGAATTGTGGAGCCTTGAACTAAGAGGTTGAAAGCTTTACAAAATCTAAACTTGTTGAGACTTATTGAAGAACTTTCAAAACACACTGAATAATAATTCATAGAAGGAGAGGGGCCATTTTCTTGTAAACAAGCTTGGTATTTATAGCACTTTGATTTACCAGAGGGTAAGTTTGAATTGAACTCTTCTATTATAAACAAAGAGGAATTACTATTTACCAGGCGGCTAAAACTTAAATGCAAGCAAGAGTGGTTGAGAAATACGAGTGCCACTTGATTTTTAAGTTGACGAAATCGTCAAAAGTTCTTGAAAATGCATATAGGACTACTTCCCTATGCAAGGAATAGGTGACAGGACCACCTCCCTATTCTAGGCGGTGATCACGGGACCGCCACCCAAGCAGGGCAGCGGTCCTAAAACTAAAGACCAAAATGCAAGGAAAGAGAGGAACAAGGTTAGAATAAAGCATGCAAAGGCTGGATAAGGAATTTTAGGATGCAAATGTATACTCAAAGCATGCTTTCTAGATTCGAACACCTTGTGAAGAGATCTGAATCATCATTGGGGTTTCTATAACCTCTTTCCGGTAGTACAGTACATACAATTTTGGGTACGTATAGGATCCTCACAATCATTACTCACACCATCCCCATATCTTATCCTATTGAACAACATGACAAGGACATAAGTAAAGCTTACATGCTTATCTTATCCCCTTCTACATGAGTACTCTCAAGTCATCCTCTGCTCAAAATCAAAATATCTACGGGATGGATACAATCAAAATATAGACTAAACCCTCGAAGTATGGCTATCAATAAGAAAACATGTCATATAAATTTATAGACCACTCCCTCGAAGGATGGCTACTATAAAATCAAAATTCAGTAAAATCATAGACCACTCCTTTGAAGGATGGATACCTAATCAAATGCCCAGTAAGGACTTCCCATATTGATCGGTCATCATATCAAAAAGAGGCTTCCTCAATGATCAACTTGCATACAAAAAATCAAAAATCAACCATCACCTTTGGAAATCTTCCCGCATTGATTAGCTTTCCCAAATGCAAGTTTCTTACATCAATTAGCATATATAAAATGCAAAAAATCTAGGGGAAAACCATGGGGACTATCAAGAAGAACTTGTTTCTGTGTTCTTACCGCACACAAAACCGTTCCCATGTCGTAAAGGATAAGATCCAAATATATCATATTTATGTATCATCCTAGTGTGACTAACCATTGTGAGTCATATGTTAACATATAGTAGAAGTCCATATGTGCAGAATCATATGTTTAAAATCAGTTTACCACCATACACTATATGTGTCCAAAATAGTAAAAATCAAACATTCATGATAAGTTTCTATCCATCGTATAAGTGTGTAAATCATACAACAAGATTACCATTTGTCACGAAAACATCTAAAATAATAAAAACCATATCATAACACAATATAAATCATACATTTCAAATATTTCCATAACACATCATATCATAACAAAAATAATTAATTAAATCATCATCAATCACATCTACATCCATCACATTGCAATCATAATTAAAAACAAAAACATAACTCAATGATAAAATCATATATATTTTATGTGTGTGTGTGTGTGTGTATATGTATGTATGTATGTATGTATGTACGTATGTATGTAGGTATGTATGTATGTATGTATGTATGTAAGTATGTATGTATGTATCTATATATATATATATATATATATATATATATATATATATATATACATACATACATATATACATACATACATACATACATACATATATATACATACATACATACATACATACATACATACATACATACATACATATATATATATATATACATACATACATACATACATACATACATACATACATACACATACATACATACATATATATATATGTATGTATGTATGTATGTATGTATGTATCTATATATATATATATATATATATATGTATGTATTTACATCATCAAGGGCTTTAAAACCCCATATATCAACAATATACATCATTGGTAAGGGTTTCAAATGAGCTTCATACATCAAAATCATATCTATAAAACTATTGGGTAAATCAAATGTTCATCAAATGAACACTCCCCTATACTGCTCCCCTAAGATCCATTTCTCCCTCTATCTATTCCTCCCTCCATACCTCGTGGTGGTTGACCCACGCTCTTACCACTACCTAATGGAGCCGTGTGTTGTCGCACTAAAAACATTGTATAACAAGTTTCATCTAGAAGCCTGTTAGTGCAAAATCACAGCACCCCTAGATGTTGATCAGATTTCTAGTTTGATCATGCTAACATCCAATGTGATTGCATAACATTGAATCCTTTCTTTGAGTGTGGGACTCGTGAAAATGAGAAACGAATCTCCAAAGAAGGCTGGTTCCTCTTCCTAAACTACCTGCCACAAGCTGTTCCAGTGCAGGCAAGCTGATCTAAACCTAATCTAACCATGCCAAGGAGACAAAGAGAGAGAAAAGGGGAAAAACAGAGCCTACACTAAAACGGTGATACACCGTAAAAGAAAAATGTTGAACATCTATCTAGGCGCCATGGGACAAGGAGAGGTGAGCAATGGGAAGGATGGATGAGATGCATCATAGGCCCAAGGATAGATTTCACATAGAAAATGTCCCAAAAATCCATGAACATAGCTCCAAACTTGCAATGAACATTCAAACATGCACAAATATCTGCAATGAAGAGAGGCAAGAAGAAAACAAGCAAAAGCGAGTAAGGATGGACATATGCATCACGAAACACGTTTTTGTTGCTCGAAGTTTACACGAACATCATTTCAATAGTAAAAGGCAAAAACGCCATTACAAAGAAGGGGAGGAGGTTCGAACTCCATTTTCAACCCTGGAGAAGAAAATAAGGGAGGGCAGAGCCGAAAAGATGAACCACCTTTTAAAAATGAGCCAAATCTGGCTTTATACAATGCATGGGTCGAGCCCAGGAGAGAGAAAAAATGTAGGAAAACATGCAAGCAGCCCAACCATTGACCAAAATGCATTCTTCATTAAAATCAGTGGTTGAAACATCACTTCTGGCCATGCTGAAGAAGAATGTGACCCATGTGCATTAAAACTAGTTGTTGAAACGTCAGTTCTGGCCATGTTGAAGAAGAATGCAACCCATGTGCATTAAAATTGGTTGTTGAAACGTCAGTTCTGGCCATTACCACGTGCCAGAGACATTTCTTGATTTTCTCTCTCCAAACTGAATAAAAATGCAAGATTGACCTAAGAATCGTGTAGAGAACTTCACCAGCTTTCCATTGATATAAAGAACGTGAAAATCCGAGCTCTGGATCAAAAGTTATGGCGATCTAAAGATTTAGGGCAAAAACAAAGCCAAAACGGATTTTGAATTTTTCCCACGCTCTGCCACTTGGATGACACGTGTCGGGCGCTGATTGGATGAGCAATTCTCTCTCCTTCCCTTTCTGTGGGTTTTCCTTTGAAAATTTTGACTTTTTATAACTTTGGAAAATTTTCCATTTTTTCCGCGCCCGCCACTTGGGACACGTGGCATGATCTAGTTGGAGGACAGGGGCGCGGGGTCATCCTTGTCTTTTAATTTTTTTGGCCCAATACTCTTGTCAAATTTTTCTAAGTCTTTCCCTGGCTCCAAACTCCCCTGCCTTAGGACATGTGTCTGTTTCGATTCATTCGCAGCCCCCTTGTCTCTTTCCGGCCACTTCACCTTTCGCGTCCCCACGCGTACTTTTGGCTGGCCCAGATGTCCCAAACTATCTGGGACAAATTTCTCCAAACCACTTGATTCGGGCTTCCTTGTTCCTGTTTGCAGCGAAGACACATGGCAAGATTCCATTCACTCTCGGCTCTTTCAGCTTTCTGCGTCCTGCACGTACTTTTGGCCCGGATGTCCGAAACGAAAGTCCTCTGTTTCAGCCGAACCAGCCGGTTCACGTCCCCGCATTTTTTGGCCCAAGCTGCCCGGGCATGTCGGGACAAATCTTTCGAACCGCCCGAAATGGTGACTTGCGCCAAACCGGCCGATCCACGTCCCTCACGTACTTTTGGCCCAACTGTCCCTAACTGCATGAAATAAAAGACTTAGGTAATTTTTTCCCTCCTTCGGCCAATTCGGCTTTTCGCGCCCCCGCACGTCTTGTTGTCCCAACTATTCCAAATGCTGCGCAGACCGCCGGTGACTTTTCGGCCGATTCGTGTCCCGACGTCCCAACTTTCCCAAGTGCTGCCTGGGCTAGGACTTAGCTGTTTTTCTCTGTATTTCGGCACCAAGCTTGGTTTCTTGCAATTTTATCACCTTTTCTAACTCGTTGGATTTTCTTCTTGGACAGGAGAGTTAGAAAGAACCCAAGGGACCCTAGAAACACAATTTTGGGCCTTGAATCAATCTATTTTCCTAGGACTTGAATATTTTGATGCATGTTATCAAAATTACCCTAGGGGGTGAATTTTGGATAACAGTTTTGGCGACTCAGTGGGGTCATCTGCCTGCTAGATGAATGATCAGTAGCCTGAAGCAATCCATTGGGCATGGAGTCATGAGTAGTAGCCTGAAAACTGATCTGAACTTTGAAAACCTCCTCTCTGAGCCACTTGAAAACCCACTGGACATGGAGTTGTTCTCACCAAAATGCCACTGAAATGGACTGTGCAAGAGCAAAACCAGCACCACAAAAACTATGTACAGAACTGAAAATCATACATGCTCCAAATGGAACATGCAGAGTGTGCACAAGCACTTCTTCTGCTGAAAGCAAACCTACCTACTCTACTCTAACTGGAAGCAAAGGCAAGCTAAACAAACCCTACAATTGGTTGTGAGAAATAGCTTCCCTTTCTCAAAAGTGGCAGCCATGCAATTGATTTGGCATTGAACATGGCTGATTGGATGAATGGAAAATCAACAAGAAGCTGGTCTTCCACCCAAATCATCAAGGTATCAGCTGAAGGCAAATTCAATACCTCTTTTAGTTGTTCTGCATTTGGATTAAAGAGGTATGACAGCTGATCCTTGGTACTTTGTAGCTCACCGTCATGCTCGAAGCAAGCAGATGGTTGTGACTTCTCCTTTGGATCAATGAAGAACATGAAAGATTAAAATCTTCCAATCTTGGTTCCAAAGAGCTGCTATAAGATGCAGGCTGCTGCAAATGAATGTTCTCCTTCATGACAGCAGACTCAAGTGTCTGAAAGGTGGATGATGAAAGAGAGAATTGTGGAAACTCAACCGGCTCTTCTCCATTAAAACAGTCCTCCAAATCTGATAGATAAAATGCCTCATGGCTGCCCTACTACAAATGCTCCATTTCCTCCATGGTGTCTTCTTGATCTGTAACTTGACCACCATGGTTTCTTTCACCCTCCAATATTGAGTTTGAGAGATCAAACTCCTCTTCAGTACTAGAACTTGAGAAAGGTGAAGTAGAAAGAAGAACTGAAGGTTCTCCTATAGCTCGCTTTGTGCTCAAAGCCCTTGGATCTGTAATTTTCTCCTCCACAACTAGAATGTGCTCTTCTTTTGGATTTGGAGCAGCTTCTCCTCCTCCAATGTTTGAAGGCAATCTTGCTCTTGATAGAACTCTTCCTCCAGCATGAAGTTTGTCAATTCAAACTCTTCAATCTGCTGCTCTAGAGGACAAGTTAGGACTGCAAGATCTTCTTCTGAGCTTTCTTCCTTTATGGCTAATTGTGCAACTTGAATTGAATCAGCATTCCCTTCAAATAGAGTGCTAACATGGACACTACTTTCTGAGCAAACTGGCTGCTGATCTGCTTCTTCTTTTTGCTCTTCTTCTGCTGCCACAAAATCATTCTTAACCACCATTTGTTCAACCTTAGCCTCTTCTGTAGGTTTAACCATCAAGGGGATCTTTGTCATCCCCAATTTGGCAGCCCAAACCCTCAAGTTGTCTGTCATTTCTTTTTGTTGGGCTCCTCTTCTTGCTGTCCTTCATGGCCGATTTTTGCAATTTCTTCTTCCCCACATGGAATTGGGAATGCAAGAGGAGGGATGGGTTGTAACTCAATTGATTTGGCAATTTTTTGTGGTGGTAGAGGAGGTGAAAACTCTTGTTTCTTTGGGGGAGAGTGTATTTCTTTTAGCTCTTGTGGAGGGGATGACTGTTTGGAAGGAAAAAGGAAAGAAGAATTGAGATGAGGTGGAAGACTAGGGGGTGGAGAAATGGATTCAACACTTGGGACAGCAGATGGAGAGTTTAAAACTTGACACTGCTGAGATAAAACAGATTGGGAAAGAGGAAAAGAAAAGGCATGAGATGGTGTGCTTACTCGTTGACAAGGTTGCTGAATACTCCTCTCATACACCTCTATTCCTTCAATCCACTTTGCAAGAAATGGCAGCATTGCAATCATGAAGTCAAGCTTCTCTTGAGGGCTGTAATGCCTTGGGAAAGGTCCCACCCATGGATAGGGTGCTCCACAACCGATTCCAAATGCTTTCATTTGTGCTTGAGCCCTGGATTGCACCATGTTTACCTCCATCTTTTGGATTTTCTCCAACAGACCAGCATCTTGCATCTAATTGTCTTCATTGTATGCACACCCTTGCTCTTAGAAAGCTCCATAGCCAAACTGATTTTGGCATTGCTGCTCATATGGGTATGTATGCTGATTTTGAATTTGTTCAAAATGCTGATTTGGAGGATTTAAAAAACATGTTGGAGGTGTGAAACATTCTGCTGTTGTTGAAAATGTGAATTCCATGATGGAAATGAAGTCATGATTGCACAACTTCATGGAATGGAAAAGAATGAAAGGGATGGAAAGAAGGATGGATGGGAATGGATGAAAAACAGGTCTGTAACTTCAGAAATGGGTTGCTGATCAGATGGAGTTGCGGATGTGTTTGCGCAAGTGCCTCTAAAGGCTGAAATCTTCACGGGAACACACCAACCTACAAAAGATGAAGTGGAAGACCTCTAAGGTCCCACCGGGCGTGCCAAAACTGTTGGTGCAGACGCACGGTGGCTTAAACTTCTTGTTGATAATGAGACACCTCTAAAAGATGAAATAATCTAACCTTAGTGTCCCACCAGGTGTGCCAAAGCTGTTATCCAAAATTCACCCCTAGGGTAATTTTGATAACATGCATCAGAATATTCAAGTCCCGATCAAATAGATTGATTCAAGGCCCAAAATCATCTTTCTAGGGTCCCCTCGGGTTGTTTCTAACTCTCTATCTAAGAAGAAAATCCAACGAGTTAGAAAAGGTGATAAAATTGCAAGAAACCAAGCTTGGTGCCGAAATACTGAGAGAAAAACGGCTAATTCCTAGCCCAAGTAGCACTTGGGGACAGGTTAGGATGTCGGGGCACGAATCGGTGAAAAGCCGCCCGGCCCGATCTGCTGCGGCAGATCCGGGATAGTTGGGACATCGGGACACGTGGGGCGCGAAAAGCCGAATCAGCCGAAGGAGGGAAAAAATTACCTAAGTCTTTTATTTTGCGCGGTTAGGGACAATTGGGCCAAATGCAGCGCGCGGGGACGCGGATCGGCCGATTTGGTGCAAGTCAGTCTATTTCGGGTGGTTCAAAAGATTTGTCCCCAGATGATGCAGGACAGTTGGGATAAAAAATGCACGGGGACGCTTGAACCGGCCGGTTCGGCAAAGCAGAGGACTTTTGTTTGGGACATCCGGGCCAATAAGATGCGCGGGACACGGAAATCGAAAGAGCCGAGAGTGAATGGAATCTTGCCACGTGTCTTCACCAAAAATAGGAACAAGGAAGCTGAATCGGGCGGTTCAGAGAAATTTGTCCCAAAGCAGTTTGGGACATCCAAGCCAAAAAAGTACGCGTGGGACGCGAAAAGGTGAAGTGGCGGAAAGAGACAAGGGGACCCGGACGAATCGTAACGGGACATATGTCCTAAGGTGGGGGAGTTCGAGATCCAGGAAAGACTTAGAAAAATTTGACAAGGGTCTTGGGCCAATAAAATTAAAAGACAAGGATGACCCCGCACCCTTGTCCTCCACCGAGATCACGCCACGTGTCCCAGTGGCGGGGCATGGGGAAAAAATGGAAAATTTTCCAAAGTCATAAAAAGTCAAAATTTTCAAAGAAAAACCAATGGAAAGGGAAGGAGAGAGAATTGCTTATCCAATCAAGTGCCCGACACGTGTCATCTAAGTGGCAAAGTGCGAGAAAAATTCAAAATCCATTTTGGCCTATTTTTGCCCTAAATCTTGGATCGCCCATAACTTTCGATCCAGAGCTCGATTTTCACGTTCTTTATATCAATAGAAATCTGGTGAAGTTCTCTACATGATTCCCGAGTTAATCTTTCATTTTGGTTTAGTTTGGAGAGATAAAATCAAGAAACATATCGGCACGTGGTAAAGGCTTAATCGCGTTCAACAACCGGGTTTTAATGCACATGGGTCGCATTCTTCTTCAACATGGCGAATCGACGCGTTTCAACAAATAGTTTTAATACACATGGGTCGCATTCTTCTTTCGCATTGCGAAGTGATGTTTCAACCACCGATTTTAATGAAGAATGCATTTTGGTCAATGGTTGGGCTACTTGCACGTTTTCCTACATTTTTTTACGTCCCTGGGCTCGACCCATGCATTGTATAAAGCCGATTTGGCTCATTTTTAAAAGGTAGTTCATCTTTTCAGCTTTTCCCTTCCTTCTTTTCTTCTCCAGGTTGAAAATGGAGTTTGAACCTCCTCCCCTTCTCTGTAATGGCATTTTTTCCTTTTACTATTGAAATGATGTTCGTGCACAAACTTACGGAGAAAAAAATGTGTTTCATGATGCATCTGTCCATCCTTGCTCGTTTTTGCTTGTTTTCTTCTTGCCTCTCTTCATTGCAGATATTTGTGCATGTTTGAATGTTCATTACAGGTTTGGAGCTGTGTTCATGGAATTTTGGGACATTTTTCGTGTGAAATCTATCCTTGGCCTGTGATGCATCTGTCTCATCCTTCCCATTGCTCACCTCTCCTTGTCCCATGGCAATCTTGATAGATGTTCAATAGTTTCCTTCTCTCGGTGTATCACCGTTTTAGTGTAGGCTCTATTTTTCCCCTTTCCTCTCTCTCTCTGTCTCCTTGGCATGGTTAGATTAGCTTTAGATCAGCTTGCCTGCACTGGAATAGCTTGTGGCAGGTAGTTTAGGAAGAGGAACCTGCCTTTTCTGGAGATTCCTTTCTCATTTTCACGAGTCCCACACTCAAAGAAAGGATTCAATGTTATGCAATCACATTGGATGTTAGCATGATCAAACTAGAAATCTGATCAACATCTAGGGTCTTTGTGATTTTGCACTAACAAAGCCTTCATCACATTATATCCTTATAGTAGTGCAACTCCTTGCACATTGCATGGTATTTGGCCATACCCACACTACTATGTGGTCCCATATTTCAATTATTTGGAGCCCTAACAACATGTAGCTCGGCTCCTAAAATCAACGAGACCTATCACTCAAGGCCTCTCATGCGGCTGTATCGATATTTATTAGCTATGTCATGTGTGAGCTTCACTGCTCATAAGTGAACTGTTGGTTCAAACCATCTCTCTCACCTCTCGGTGTGGATCACTTAGCCAAAAACATGTCCTTCTTTGCCTCCAATACACGCCAATCTATCCTCCTTATCTCCACCACCACCCTCCTGAAGTAAAACCTCTACATGAGCATGTGCTCGCCTCTTAAACTTGTCTACACCGCCCTCGCTACCATTTCACATAGGCCTCAAGTAACCCTAGCATCATCATATCCCACTGCTACTCCCTTCCCATCTACCTTCACCCCTACCCCTCCTCATCTGTCATATCCACTACCTCCCAAATTTGGTAATGTTACATCGGTCTCTACATCATCATGTTGATAGGTTATTATTTCCTCAAGAACATCCTGAATCAAACCAAACTATCTTAGACATGACCAAATTTGATCATCTCTCACTCATTTTTCTTCCATCCCACACCCATCTATCTTGTTTGTGTTCCCTCAACTCCCCCACTATACTAAACCACACTAGGAAACCGTATATGGCCTCCAAATAACATCCCCACCCTGTAAACCGAATATAATTTTCCTGTAATAAACGCCACCTCGAATAGGCCATATAACCACAAAAATTAACCTCCACCTCATTAACCCAACCAGATGATGTAAATTCACCCATAAATCCCAAGACACTCTTTACGGTCGAGCCACTTCAATTTACTATTACACCCAACAATCTAAAAAAATGATACATCAATCTTGAACCTTTGTTTAGTGCTCTAAGACCACAACTCCATGTAAACATGTGCCAACAAAGCATGGAACCAAGAAAACAACTGTCATGTGAACCAACATATCCACCACTACCCTTATCAACATCCATGATAATTTCCCTCCAACTAAATCCCGAGAAGGTGTAATAAATGATCCTTATCATCATCATAGTCACTAAGGCTCTACCCTCCTCATCATCATTGTATAGGGATCCATATGAAAAATCCCCTGAAGTATACACTACATCCCCTCCATCATCACCATAAAAAAATTGTATCGTAACACCCCTATTGGCATCATCAATCACATAAATCTACTCACCATGTATCGGCAAGTGTAATATCCAGTACACATCCTCTAAAGTAATGATTATCTCCCTAGTAGGAAACCAGAATGTGCTTGTCACATGGTCTCATCACTCAAATAATGTCAATAGCAAACCCATGTCTCTATGGATGTATCTATAATGACACATCCCACCCAATCTAACACCCTTTAAATGATCCTAATCATCATCTGACAATAAAGCTCGGACATTATCAAGTATCTTCGAGATCCTATCCCATGTGTTTAAACTCTCTCGATCCTACATTTAACAAGAAAACAATGAAAAAATCAATCCAAATCCACCAAAAATCAATCAAAAATCAATAAAATCACAACATTTTTAGAATTGACAGTGACTCTAACCGAATCGATGGTGACCCAATCAAAATTTCTAACAACCCATAAATCGCTAGCGATTTCATATGAAATCACTAGTGGTTTCTAAGTGCTTCCAAATTTTTAGAAAAAATATAAAAATAACAATAAAAACTTAAGTACACCACCTACCTCAACACATGTTAGCCTCTATCACCTCTAAACACATCTAGCTGTCTCCATGTCACTCAAATTATCAAAAAAATAACAAATTAGGTTACTTTTGGTCTCTTAATATTTTGAAGTTGCATTGACCAAATGAGACTCCAAATCAACTATTTATATCAAATTTTTGTCACCCACCCAATAGCCAACGATTGGGCTAATAACCAACAATGTCTACTAAATCGCTAGCGAGTCACTCCTTTTTATCCAAAAAAAAATCATTAAATGGCCTATGAGCCTCATCAAGCCATCATTTTCATCATTCCTTTCCAAAATTATACATTTTTTTAAGTATGTGCTTCCTTTTTGGGCCCCAAGACCCTCTAAAAATCAAACTCAAGCAACTTATACAAATCCTACCTTTATCACACTCCATTTTGGATGTCACTTCCATTAAGGAAACTCTCCCCCTATCAACATCTATATGTCAAGAACTCATTGGTCCCTATACGCCTCGGAATCAACACGTGATCCTAGATGCACTTCACATCCCGAGGTCATGCCGGGATAGCTAGAATGTGAAAGATTGTGAGAATACTGATGGGAAACTATAGGAATAATAGGGACTAAGATCGGGTAGTGTGAGTTCCTAGTAGTTGAGTTGGAAAATGGGAAATTAGAGGCTATGCACCGGTACCATAAGTTCCCTATTGTTAAATTGTTTTATTTGATTTTTTTACAAACTACGTTGAAATTTTGTTTTAAATAAATTAAGAAAGTAAATTTAGCATAAATAAAAGAAAAATTTGTTGAATATTTTAAGTAACTAAATACATTCCCAATTAATTAAATAAAAATAAATGAAATACCATATATTCTATTTTTCTGAACTAGAAATGAATTAAAAGAAAACTAACTAATTAATCAACATGTTTTTTTATTTTTAGAGTTTAAATGAAACAAATAAATAAGTTATTTTACGAAACATGAAACTAAATAAAATACTACTACTTCTAATAAAATAAAATAAAAATAAAGGATAGTCGGATGTGGTTATTCCTCTATTGCAAGGTTTTCTAAAAATTCTATTCTAAAAGAATGTATTCAAAAAAATTAATCTAAATAAAATAAAATAAACTTCTTCTAGAAAAGCTTTTTCCTCAAGTTTTTTGGAAAGGGAAAGCTTCTCTGAAGAATTTTCCTCTTTATCGTATGAACTTTCCCTAGAAAAAGTAAATCCAAACTAATTAAAAGAAATAAAATATGTGCAATAATTTCTTCACTTCCTCCTCCATCTAATTTCCCGAGTAGATCCGCATTAGAATGGGGTGTGAGAAAGGATGAACAGAACAATAATGGAAAGAGCTAGGAGCATGAGATTACATGAAGGAATCGCCTCTTTATTTTTGGGTAGAAGCTATGAAAAAAATTGTGTACTTGATAAACAGAGGACCTTCAAGTAACTTAGATGGAGGCATACATAAGGAGGCTTGGTCTAGTAAGAAGGTTGATTATTCATTTCTTAGAGTCTTTCTATATGAGGTGTTTATCCATATTGACAAGGATGATAGGACCAAGTTAGAGGAAAAATCAAATAAATGCACTTTCATTGCTTATGGTGGTGATGATTTTGGATATAAATATTATAATATTAAAAATAAGAAAATCATTGATCTAGGGATGTGGTCTTTAATGAGAAAGTTATGTATGAGAAATAGTTGCAATAAAAGAGGGACGAATCTAGGAAATAACATGCGAGTGCTAAAGGATCTTTCAGATCGGGATATAACACATAAATCAATTCATGAACCTACTCAACAAGAGCCCCAAACTCTTATATTGAGGAATTATTCTATGGTAAGAAGATAACTTGAAGCGTTTTTCTCCTTCTCTTAATTATTTATTACTCATTAAAAGTGGAGATCCAAAGAGATTTAATGAAGCAATGCGGGTAGATGCTAGGAATAAGTGGGAACAAGTCATGGATGAGGAGTATCAGGCTCTCATGGAGAACCTGCAGGTGGGATTTGGTGAAGCTACCCGAAGGAAAGAGAGCATTGTAGAACAAGTGGGTGTATAGAGTTAAAGAGGAAGAAGGAGGCAAGAAAAGATACAATTCCTGGTTGGTGTTCAAGGGGTTTGCACAGAAAAAAAGGTATATATTTTGATGATATTTTTCCCCGTAGTAAAAATTAATTCTATTAGAATTGTTCTTGGAATAGTGGCAGTAGAAGACTTGCACTTAGAGCAGCTAGATGTAAAGAGTGTATTTCTCCATGGTGATTTGGAGGAGGATCTATATATATAGTATTTGGAGGGCTATGAGTCAAAGGTAAAGAGGATATGGTATGCAAACTAAAGAAGAGTTAGTATGGTCTAAAACAAGCTCCATGTCAATGGTATAATAAATTTGATAGTTTCATTATGCTTCAAGGTTATATTAGATGTCATTCGAACATTTTGTGTAAATTTCATGATGGCATTTATATTATCATGTGCTTGTATATGGATGAAATGTTGGTTGCAGGTAAAAATATGTAGGAAATAAAAGTACTCAAGAAGCAGCTAAGTGACTCCTTTACTATGAAAGATTTAGAGGTAGCCAAAAAATCCCTTAGTATGAGGATATCTCAAGATAGGAAGGAACGGAAGCTAAATTTATCTCAGAAGACTACATTAAGAAGGTATTGGAGAGGTTTAATAAGCAAGATGTTAAACTGGGTCAAACTCCTTTGTGAGCTATTTCAATTTATTAAAGGAGTTATGTCCTAAGATAAAGTAGGAGACAAACCAAATTTCCAAGGTACCTTACTCATCACCATTTGGAAGTTTGATTTGTGCCATGGTGTGCACTAGGTCTGATATTTCCCATGCAAAGTGGAAGTAGTGAGTAGATTTATGAGTGATCTAGGTAAAGATAACCAGCAAAAAGTAAAGTGGATCCTTTGGTACTTGAGAGGGACCATGGGGACATTTTTGTGCTACATTGGTTTGTACACCACTTTTCATGGTTATGTAGATTCAAACTTGGCTAGAGATGTAGACAGAAGACATCAACATATTATATTTACATTTTAGGTGGGACAGAGTGATATATATTTCATGACTACTAAATCTTATGGCTTTTTAAACTACAGAGGTTGAGTATGTTGTTGCTACAGAGGTAAGAAAAGATATGGTTTGGTTATATCAATTTCTTGAGGAGTTGGGTCATAAGAAGGAGGAAGGAAGTTGTATAGTGACATTCGTGAGTGCTATACACCTAGGTAATAACTCTACTTTCCATTCTAAGATGAACCATATACATTTAATGTACCATTTCATTAGAACAACTTTGGAGGAAGAGAAGTTGAAGTTGGAGAAGATTTGTACTAGTTAGAATCCTACATACATGATGACTAAGGTGGTCACAAGGGAGAAACTGAAGCTATGTTCATCTTTTATTGGTCTTCACGGATGACAATGAAGGGTTGAGAAGCTTTCTCAGAGGAAAACCAGTCTCTAAGTAGAATATTATTATGTTATGGAGCATGTTTTCATGTTCGGAAGTGTTGAATATTGTACACTAAAAGTATTGTACACTATCCACAATTTTCTCGCCAAGATTCCTCAAAAAAACATGCCTAATACCTCTAGATACATGTTCTTCTCATATGGGTGATATTTTGACCCATAGGTTTATGGGGTGGTTTTGGCCCATGGTTTTGGTACCCATGGTATTGTAAAACTACTTAAGCATTTGCTTATTGATGTGTTTTTTTACATATGGTAGGGTGGATGTAACATTGTAGATGTGAGAGTTCAAGTGTGAATTCAAGAGAGTTTTTTTAGCACAACTCCAAATAGATATGGGTATTATATTGAGAGAAAGAGGTGGCTTGTAATAAAATATGAGAAAGTTATTCTTAGTGGACATAGCCCAAATTGGGTGAACCATGTTAAATATTGTCTTTATGTTGTGTTCTTTTATTTTCTACACTTTTATTTCAGATATATGATATTATTTTGCATATTAGTTTCTACTATTGTGATTTTGTGTGGGATTGTTTTGCATATTTTATCCCTTATTTCCTAACATCCTTCTCTTTCAAGCTAGGTCAGTGTCCCTCTCTCTATAAATCCATTGATCATGTCTCAACTTGTTTCATTGCAACAACCTACATCTTCAATTCAAAATCTAGTCCTATACATCCCTGCATCTACATCACCTATCAACATGAGTGTCATTACTAGTACTCTCCCCTTCTCACAACATGCATCCACCGCTACCATCCCACAATATCGTTATCTTTCCTCTCAATACATACCATAACCAACATAACCTCTCATCAACACATATATCCCTATACCTTATCAATATATTCAATCCTCTTCACAACCTTTAGTATCCCAATAACCTCATTAAACCTTAGGGGTCTTCCCCTTTCCAAAATCATACCCTACCATATCATGTATATCAACAATATAACCCCCATATCTACCATCAATCCAACCCATCCTCTTCAAATATCAAACACCTATTCAAAAATATCCCATGTAGGTGTTAATAAGTAGAATCACAAGTCTCTAAGTTGTTACCATGGGACCTAATAACAACCTTTCATATGAATAAATTTCCAATGAACTTATCAATCCAACCATACCATTTAAATCATATCTTCCTCATTTGGAACTACCTAAGTTTATAAATTTTTATAGTAAGGAGGATCCACAACAACACATCAGGTCCTTTCACCATACCTTATATATTATCACCCATGATCAACATTTTATGTTAAGGGCATTCCCCATGTTGTTCTTCAGCCCTATAATTTACTAGTGTAATAGTAGTCCCCAACATTCATTTTTGTCATTCATGTAACTAGTAAGAGTTGTTTGTAGAAAATTTCTCTATTATCATATCCTGTAAGATCTTTATCATTCATATGTATGATATCAAACAATTTGAAGATGATTCTACGACCAATTTTGTCACCAAATGGTGAGAAATTATCAACAATCTCTCTTTCTCCCTTCCACGGACTGAGCTAATCAAGTTATTCACTTGATCATGCACCAAACATATATCATTCACATAACAAAACCAATCATTCCAAACCTTGTATGAAGAATTCACCATGTTCTGAAAATTGGAACTTTAAGCCCTCAACAACGGTAACGTGAGATTTATATCCAAGAAACAAAAACCTAACCCATCCTTAAAGGATTCTACTAACACAGAGAAATCTAAAGGCTCCACAAATGCAATTCTTTTGAAAACTAGATATAAAATCCATCAAAATTCTTATAAATCCTAACCTCAACAAAAATATACACCACTATGAGAACCATACAATTCCATATTTGAAAAAAAAATCCACTTGCATGATCACACACCCTCTTGTTCTACTTCTCGATGTTTCTACTTCTAAACCTTATTAGTATATAAAAATGACTACTATAAATATCACTAATTCGAGGAAATGATATCAAAAGGTGTCAATCATCTAGAAATTCCCTTTAAGAACTCCTTGACCAAGGTGAGTTACATCTTGATAACCTGAATGCACCTCCTAATCAAAATTTGGATTTGTTTAAACAACCTTTTCCAAATCATCCCCACTTAGCAACTAACCTCAAACCAACATCATAGGGTCTCATCACATCATCAATACCATTAGTGAGCTCTCACTTACACCCAACACATCATCAATTTCTATGACTAAAACACCTAATTAGCAATAAAACTCTTTAGATGGCATCACTACCACTTAAATTCTCAATTACATCCAGTCTCAACCCTCAAAATCCATTACATCCACTTCAGCAGAGATATCTTATATTGTCCCTTCAACATCACCATAGAAGAAACTCCGTTGTTGAGATTTTGAATATTTCCTTCAATGACCATGTCATCATGCAGCAAATTAAAAACCCTATCAATCTCATTTCAAAACTAACCACCTACTTGACTAACAAATTACAACTCTCGCAAGACCATCACCAAACTAGTGTAATCCCTTTCCTCTATTTTGGGGCCACGTCCATCTTCTAAAATGAATATCACTATCACATAATCCAAAAACATCTCTAAAACAACATCTATAAATACCACCTCATACACGCATCATGTTCCTTGTACCTCTTATCCAACTAATGGCATGCATAATCCTATACCCTTGACATCATCTCAACAAGCTCTCATAGGTTATTATACTAAAACTCTTAAAAAACTTGTTCAATCCTCAACTATCACACTACCACCTATCAAACTCTTTCACCCTAAGGAATGGAAACATTCCTGGTACAACTACAATGTGTTTTTTTCTTACCATCAAATATTAGGGCATTACATTAAAGATTGTAAATCCCTTCACACCTTTATTCAAAACCATTCTAATAAAAGACTCCTCTTAATCAATAAATGTCATTCCATTCATCCTGTTAATTCAACCAAATAAAAACATCACATCATACTTGCTCCTAAGGTTCCTAAATCAAATAATCCAAAGAAATCATCTAAAAACCCCTTTAACAAATTTGTTCCCTCTTCTAGTAAACCACAACATTTTTAGATTGAGATTGTCCGTATAACCACCAAAGCCCACACACTTGACTTGAAGGCCCAAAATCAAGATAGGCCCAAAGTGTCTATCTTCATGGCTCCTCCTAAGTCACCTAATCCATCATCATCGAAGGATAAATTTTCCATACTCACATCCCCTTAGAGTTATCTAACAACATCTACTCAAAATATCATTATCAAATAGCTACACCAAGCTCTACTTAAAATATCCATGTACGAGATCGTTCAGAACTCTCCCCAACATTACTAAGCCATGATTAAATCTCTCAAATAAATATTAGTCCCTTCTAATGGGCCCCAACCTTTTAATAACCTTGTTTATGCCCTGAATATTTCAAATACCATTATATTTGATGACTCTAAGATTCCATCACTCCAACTTGAAAACCATTATATTCCTCTTTTCATTGCCACCCAAATCAATGACACTCTTTTTAAAAGAGATATGATTGACAATGGATCTAACATAAACATCGTATCATCTAATGTGTTCAAAAAACTCTAACTACCTAAGACCATTGTCACCCAATCACATGTCTTCTTATGTGCTTTGAATGATATTGTCATTACTACCTTAGGCAAAGTTATCATGCCCATAAAAGTAGGTCTAAAATCCTCCATGAACTCTTCTATCCGGTAGAAGGAGATTTTTAGTATAATATGTTTCTTGGTCATCCCTAGATACTTGTCATGCCTTGTGTCCCATACACTCTACATCAATGTCTAAAATATGAATACAAAAGTAAGTCTTTCATGGTCCCCACCAATCAAAATCCATTTAAATTTTTCCATGTGACATACAGACCTAACAAAATTTTACTTCCTTTATAATATCCTACATCTATAATTGAATCTTCCACAAGTTCTTCGATCCCAACATCCAAACTACTTTGAATAATGATTCTCTCAATGATTTCTTATAATTCTTTTCAATGGGGAATACCTCCTCTTAACCCTTAACACACTTCCCACACCTAAAACATATGATGGGTGAAAATCAACCCCTTTGCAAACCTAATGTAGGAATCATCATCTCCATTAGCCCTTTTTTCCTTCTAACAAAGTTAGAGTATGGAGGCATCGACCACCCTTCGTGCCATTTTTATAGTTAACCACATGTAAAATCTTTCTCCTCAGATTTCTCATTTTAGATAAGCCTCTGTTTTCTTATACTTATCTTCATCATTGTTCATTATGAGCAAGGTCTCCATGACTTCCCTTTAAGGACTTCTACAAGCCTTATGAAAAATATGGTCTAGGATTCAAACCATCCTCATTTAACTCATCCCCATCAACGTCATCTTCCCAATCATCCATGTCATCACCCACGTCATACTCCTTTTCAAACAATGATGATACCCTATCTATTCCTCCTAACATTTTTTATTCAATACCATTTCACTAGGACCATTGACTTATCAGGTTAATGGAAAAACATAATCCATCTCCTTACACTTACCTCACATGATAAAAGAAGACTCTCCTACCATCCAAATTATCCAATTTCATAATCACGATTCCATCCTAATATATATGGGAATTTAGGATCATTATATTTAGAAGACCTTTTTATCGACATGTATACCTTCCTTAATGAATCCACTATCGATGTTCACATTTACACACTGCAAGAGTCGACATTGTCAAACTCGGACAAGCCTCAAACTTACGTGAACTCCAAGAATTCACTTCTTTCCTATCTAAAAATATTTAATCCTTTGTATGGTCCTACAATGACATGGCATGTATAGACCCTAATATCATTACCCACAATATTGTCACCATCCACGGGTGTTAAACCTATAAAGAAAAACTTCATAGGATGCATCCTCATGTTTCACTTCTAATCAAAGATGAACTTCAATATCTTCTTTCAGCCAACTTCATACTACACATTTATTATCCATAATGGGTTTCTAACATTGTACCCGTCACTAAAGCCACTAGGAAATTTTTAATCTACATGGAATTCTAAGACTTGAATATCACTTCCCCAACACAATTTTCCCATGCACTAAAAACATTTTATAACAAGTTTCATCTAGACACCTTCATCGAGCTATATCCTTATAGTAGTGCAATTCCTTGCATAGTGCTCAGTGAGTTGGCCATACCCACACTACTATGTGATCCCATATTTCCACTATTTCATTCCCTATCATCATGTAGCTCAGCTCCTGAAATCAACAGACATGTCATTCGAAGGCCTTTCATAAGGCCTCTCTTTCTTACCTTTATCGAAATTTATTGGATATGTCATGTGTGAGCTTCACTTTCTTAGAAGTGAACTATTGGCTTAACCCATCTCTCTCACCTATTAGTGTGGCTCACTTAGCCAACAACGTGTCCTTCTTTGCCTCCGATACGCGCTAATCTATCCTCCTTATCTCCACCACCACCCTCCCGAAGCAAAACCTCTACATGCACCCATTCCCACCTCTCAAACCCATCCACACCGCCCCTGCCACCATTTCATGTAGGCCTCAATAACCATAGCATCATCATATCCCATTACTACTCACTTCCCATCTACCCTCACCCCCACCCTCCTCATCTACCATATCCACTACCTCCCAAATAGTTAGCAAAGTTACATCAATCTCTACATCATCACATTGATAAGTTATCGTTGCCTCAATAACATCCTAAATCAAACCAAACTATCATCAAACATGACCAAATCAGATCATCTCTCACTTATTTGTCTTCCATCCCACACCCATCTATCTTTCGTTGTACCCTCAACTCCCCCACTATACTAAACCATTCTAGGAAACCTATATAGGGCCTCCAAATAAAATCCCCACCCCGTAAACCGAGTATAAGTTTCCTATAATAAGTGCCAACTCAAATAGGCCCCGTAGCCACAAAATCTAACCTCCACCTCATAAACCCAACTGGATGATGTAAATCCACCCATAAATCCCAAGACACTCCTTATGGTCGAGCCACTTCAATGTACTATTATGCCCATCGATCTAACAAAAATGATACATCAACCCCGAACCTCTATTTAGTGCTCCAAGACCACAACTCCATATAAACATGTGCCAACAAAGCATGGAACCAAGAAAACACTTTGTCATGTGAAGCAATTTTTCTTTTTCATATGAAATTTCCCTGGTAAAAGGAAATCTAAAATAATGTATTCGAGAATTATTAATCCAAATAAAATAAAATAAACTTCTTTTGGAAAAGATTTTGCCTCAAGTTTTAGTAAAGGGAAATCTTCTCAAAAGCAATTTCCTCTTTGTCGTATGAATTGTCCCCAAAGAAAAGGAAATATAAACTAATTAAAAGAAATAAAATACGTCCAAGAATTTCTTCACTTCCTCCTCCACTAATTTCTCGAGTAGATCGCAAGGATAAGTTGGAAAGAAGTTATCAAGTGAAGATGTATGCAAGAAATATTTTGAAAAAAATACTATAAATAAAATAAATACAATCAGAAGTGATGAAATATTTTTCTTCTTCAATTCTACCAACTCAAAAAAATGCATTATTTATCCTCTAACAAATATAAATTAATTACATCCTCAAAGAATTCAAGTACAACATTAACCGGTTACTATTGTACTATGGTAGCTTCCCAAAGATGAGATGTTCTTTTTGTCTCCTCATCTTTTTATCCTCTTCCAAAGATGAATTCCAATTAATCCAGGAATGCACAAATGTTGTCTTGTAGCAAAGGAAATAAAATACTAGTTTTAGCTAGCTTGGTGCAAGAAACGAATGAAAGGCAATGGTTAGAAAGAACAGATCAAATAATTGGTTGTCTATTTGGTTCCTCTCAAAATTTCAGCAGCATAACTTAACCTCAAGAATATGAAAAATCCAACCTCCCTCATACGGGTAAAATTTTGGCTTTTATAAAATATGGGAAAGAAGAATTCAAATACATGTGTCGAAGAATAAGTGAAAAATCAAAAAGGGAGAGGGATTCAATATTCTAAACATAGCCAAATAGGAAGATAAAATCAATATGATTCCAACGAGTCCAAAAATAGGCAAAAATTTGAGAAATGAGTGAGAAAATTGCTCCCAAAATCCAAACATGCATAAAAAAATGTGTGTTTTAAATCTCTAATGTTAAGTGGCAAGACCAGCGGTGAACATAGAGGGGCGGTTGCACAGACAACCACTAGGGTAGTTACGTAACCATCACTCGAGACAAAGAAAAATTTAAAAGTGGTCTTACAAGAAAAATTAAGTTTACAGATAAAACAAAAGGGTTGATTTGAGTCAAATGAGGGATACAAAGAATAGGGGAAGGATCTAGACCTCATTTTTACCTTGGAAGAATTTTTTATCATCATTGGAGATTTTACTGTTCCAACAATATAGCACCATGCAATTTTGGGTGCATACATATTGCCCCCTCAAAGAATCATTTTAGCCATGAAGAGGCGTAAAACATGAAGTCGAGTATGACGCTCCCAAATGGGAAAGTTAGAAATTATACCTTATTTGCCAAAGTGTGTTAAAACCATGTCAATCCATCCTTCTCGCCACCTATAAAATAAATACGAGAATCAAGTGCAGATATAAAACATGATTAGAAAAATACTTTGAAATAAAATGACAAGATTACATACCGTATCCGCAAGGTTGAGAAATATACTGCTCTAGTGCATGCAATCCCTACACATAATGTTATCAAATCCAAATATATTGTTATATATGTCATTTTTACTATTTTTAGAAATCACTTATGTTTTATAAGTTTGTTGAATTTAGAGAAATTGGTTTCGCAATTGTTTCATTCGTGAGTATACTTAAATTGGAAAGGATTTAGAAATGGTGGTTTCGAGACACAATGAGAGTAGAAGCGGCTCGGGAAAAAATTAGATGTGAGATTTTTGATATTTTTCCATTAGGATTTAGCTTTTGACTTTTGAGTGCACTCGGAAAGAACTTATGGGAAATTTGTAATCAAGCAAAGTGGTAAGGGGTCTCAAAGAGGTTGATAGGAAGAACACTTTTATTGCTTAGTCTCATTTTTGTATATTTTATTTTATTTTTTTATATTTTTGGCTCATGGTGAGCATTTTGACCACACTTACTCTATGGTTTTATGGTACTTCACGCAAGAAACTTAACATTAAATGTATACATATATACTTTTTTTTTGGTTCGGCATTCCTTGTAAGAGTTGACTTCATTGTAGTTTTCTTCATCTATGTACTCTTAGATGGTTTGGAATTTAAGATTATTTTTATATGTTTGTGGATGATGCTGATGCAAGGGTGATAAATAGAATGATCATTTTTTTGTTTATATATATATATATATATATATATATATATATATATATATATATATATATATATATATATATCGATGACGATATGAGAACAAATTATAATGTAGATAATTTGATTTTCAAGAAATATTTAGAACTTTTGTTTTATTGGAAAAATGTGATGAATGTGATGAAATATAAAGATGAACTTGCTCCATTCCTAACTCCATGCAACCAATAAGATGTGAGGGCTCATCACCAAGAGCTAGGAAGGATGCAAGTTGTATGATTTTGATGAATGAGGATGGTGACAAGAAGATAATATTTTGACAAAGATCCAATTAGGAACCTACAACTCAACCCTAAGCAAGGTCAACTAACTAGTTTAGAATGTGATTTTCTTGCAATTTTATCTATACTTAGATCCATGGATGGACTCTTGATTGACAAAATATGGTTTTAAGGATTAACTCTCTTGTAACATGCACATCTAATTCATTTTTCATGGGATTTTTAAATTACAAATAACTCCTTATTTAGTTGACTTATTTAAAAATTATTGACTTATTTGAATTGACCCCTATATCTTTCCCCATGTTGCTAGTAAGAAGCATGGGCTCATCTCAAGGACAAGATGCGGGTGAGTAAGGGCACTTCCCTCCTTTCCTAACCTCACGCCACCAGTAGGAAGCATGGGCTCATCACCAAAGATTGGTAAGGAAAATAACTCCAGGTGAAATTTTTAGATTACTTTTGTTATCATAAAGGTTTCAGGAAAGATGTGACATCAATAAGCTTCTAGAATAGACTATGGGAAAATAAACCCAAGTTAGAAGAAACCATTAATATGACCCATTGTGTAAGTTGTCAAAAATTTGTCTTAAATGTTGAAACGATGAAGATATTAGAACAATTTGGTGATGATATGATGGATACTTGAAGAGGTATGATTAAATGTTTTTACCAATATTTGAAAGTTTTTAAAAGTTTCTTGAAAAGTAAGTTTCAATTTACAATTTCACAAAATGATAATGCAAATGATAAATAACATGGATGTAATAATGTACAATGTGGAAATGCAAATGAACATGCATAAAATATTTTAGGATGAAGCCAAAGTTACGGATGTCAAACTCCTCACCTCCCAAGTTACATAAATGATATGCATGATATTTGAAATTTTTGTTCTCTTTACGCAAGGGCCTAATCCCTTAGGTTTCAACTTACAATCGTTGCCTACACTTATACACATCCGAACACCTATCCTTGACATGAATCTGTCCATTTGAAAGGGTTCTTTGTGAACCTCATTGTCATTACTTTGGTATATCATGTTCATGTGAGCATGACTACGTTTCTCAACTATGTTCCTTATGTAGGCATTGGGCCTCAGAATATTGGCTAAGTACAAGAAGGCGTGTGGGCATGTGGGACCTATATGAAGAAGGACATGTGGGGTGAAGGCACGTAGGATAGGGTTTTAGAAGGGTTTAGCAAAACCCAAGGCATGTGTGCAAGGAAAAGGAAAGGGTTTCAAGACTTAGCCATATTCGGTGTCTTAGGAGGCACACGAGAAAAGTGTAACCCGACTGAGCATGCGAAGTGGATAAGATACTAGCCTAGTAGCTCGATGGTCAAGGAAGGAATATTCCATATGATGGAAGGATCCAGAAAGACATCATTGTAGAAATTGGAGATCTCGGATGGGAAGTAGCATGCTCCATTGAAGGACCAAATTGACACTTGACAACTGATCTACTACTTCAGGAAGGCATGGCGGCGGATGCAAAATCTATATATAGTGATGCTCGGGTTGAAGGAAGGGATGGATCTTTTGGAAGAGGGCGTCAAGAGAGATTTCAAGAGAGGTAGAAGATAAGAAGAGGAGGGGCAAAGATCTGCAAAATAGCGATGGGTTCTAGGAATTCTCATTAGGGAGGCTATAAGAGAGATTACTTAGAGGAATAGGTCTATGAATATCTTTGTAATATGGAAAGCATAGTTTAGGATTTTGATGTATAAGTATTATCTACATTAATACATTTGGTCTATAATGACCTTGAGGAATGTAATGTGGTTACTAAGAGTAATATGAATATATGGATTTATTTTAAAATATATGAATTGTTCATGGGTATAAACCCCGGTGTCGTTCTCGTCATTTCTTTGTATTATCAAATCTATTATACGTTTGGTATTTCCTTGTTATCTAAATAGATGCCTTTATATAGTAACTCATCTTAATACCCTCAAAATGAATGCATGTTTATTTCCCTTCTTGCATCTAAGATTCTATTAGTAGGAGATGTATTCTCACAAAACTCACATAAAATAGAGGCTCGACACCCGCACGTGCCCTGGTTGAGCACCCAGCACCTGTTGGGTGATATAGGGTGCGCACATGGGATTAGACTATTATTATTAGGGCATTAAAATGACTGCATATTTGTTCCATTTCTAGGACCTCTTTTCAAATTTGTTGTGAGAAATGGCATACATCTTGGTCCCTGTGATGTGTGATGATTGAACGTCTGACCTTGGAAAGTGTTGAAGCATGGTTCAAGAGCACAGAGGACGTGTTTTCTCAAAGATTCGGCATTGGACCTGATTTCGATGCACATAGATGGGTAGAAGAGAACCTATACCATGAGTTATATGAGACATTCTTCTATTATTTTATAGTAGAACTATATGAATGGCTTTCAGCATATGCATCCAGATCGAGCTAGTACTATAGATCATGTGTATGGACCCAAGATTATTACTACAAAGGTTAGGATGTAGATCTGACTTGGATGCGTGTTGTTGATCACTGGTGGAAAGGAGTCCTGACCAGTTATACTCTAGAATACACCATTTCTATGTATTCTTTCCCATAGGTTGTTGAGTTTGAGTTTCTGAAGGGGCCCAGAGGATCATTTTTACATTTTATCCCTTTGACTATGAAGATCTTGATCATTACCCTCAGTTTAGAGGCATTCCCTATGGCTAGCTAAGCTTCTCGAGCGTTGGGAAATGAAGCTAGGGTGGTGGAAGATGGTGGAGATTGTGGCTGAAAAAAGAGAGAATAGAGACAACTCAAGTATAGTGAATCTCATGAAAGGGAGATGGCTAGACAATGTGAGGTTACAGGTGTGATGGATCTATGGATCCAGATGTTGTGGGAAGGAGTTGAGGTTCACGCAGAGGATGTGGAACTTGAGAAATCTATGTTACCCCATCTTGGAAAGCACAAGAGAGGAGCCCCTTCATCTTTTTATGAAATTTTGTTGCGTGGATAAAGGAGATTCATTTTCATGCATCTAAACCCACTCGCTAACAAACCCCGGTGTTTGGTTTTCCAGATCAAGGGAGAAGTATTACTAATCTAATTAGTATCATGGAAGTAACCAATCTACACCTAGAAGATATAATTTCTCATTTGGGACATCCATGGTTGGAAAACCATTCCCGTATTTGGAGGAATTTTTGGACAAGGTGCAAATACACAAGGTTTGGGTATCACGTCTAGAAGTGGTGCGCGACACACAACTAGTAGCAAGACAATATCATAAATCATCGGCATTCAGTTCAGTGGGATGTTAGGGACACTAGGCGCAACCACTTCAGAAATTTTTGGATACGGAAGGATCATCCGGTAGTATAAGAGCCTGGAGGACTGGTGGACCTATCGGGTCTAGAGGATTTGGTAGGTTAGGAGGAGCAGAACCTAGAGGGTGTTAAAATTTTAGGATTCTAATAAATACGAATTTAATCAACTTACATATTACATAATGTTATAATAAATATTTAGATAAATATTACATCATAACATAAGTAAATAAAGAAATACTTACAAGAAATAAATAACATAGGTGAAATAAATAAAACCACTTTGAAAATAACCTTTTATTTCGAGAACTTATTTTACATCCAAGAAGATCACTTCCTCCTTTGAAACCCTATTTACTAAGGTTAAAACCAAATCACTTGATTTACACACACTTTGATATATTTCCCGAATATATCAAATGAGGACTTAAAGTCCTTTTTATATAAGGTGATCGGGTATATCTCCGACCCACCTTTTCAACCTAAAATGGTTAACACATACACCTAGGTTTATAATATTTAATATTAGAAATATAATCATTTCATGATATTAAATATTTAACCTAAAGTATATACCTAGGTTATCATATTTAATAATATAAATATAAATATTTCATATTATTAAATATTAACTTATATATTAGTGATGGACCCATATACATTAAGGGTTGGTAGACCACTTAATCATTATGTTCCAACACTCCCCCTTAATGTTAAGTGGGATAACATAACATATGCCAATAGATTACCTGCTGTGGTACACTACAGGATTTACAATCCTTAAACCATAAAGGTTTTAGGCTAGCATATCGGTTGAAGGAATTATAACACCTTCATCATACTCAATTTACCTTTTGGTACAAAATGATTTGGAATCCCAAAGATCATCCCATGATTAGTGGCTAAGTATGATTTGTGATTTTTACATGTTCTCACATATTCTCATAAAAGGTTATTGAACCCAAGCATATAGGAGCCTTTTACAACCAAGGACCTCCTTAACAATATGCTTGTACTGGATGTTTACTAGTAAACTCAATAACACTAAAGAGTTTACTAAAGACCGCCTTTAAGATATTTCTACACTTCTTTCTAAAAAGAATTCAAGGAGGTATACATGCCTCGAAGGTCTTTTTACAATTTCCCAAAGGTCTTTTACAAATGCCCAAAGGTCTTTTTAGAAAAACTAAGTTCCATTAGGAGGTAACATTGTCATGCACACTCCCCCTCAATAGAAACTCCGACAATCCAATATTTTCATGAAAGTGACAAAACTTTGCAGCACTCAGAAACTTTGTGAAGATGTCAGCAACATGCTCATCATTCAACATGAACTTGATATTTATTTATCACTTTGCACCTTCTCACGGGTGAAGCGTATATATATCTCAATGTTCTTTGTCCTATGATGTTGAACTGGATTCTTAATCAAGAGTAATACAACTCTGACCACCACATAGAAGATAAATACTTCCTTTAGCTTCCATGTGTATCTCTACCAATAGCCATTACAGCCACATGACTTCTTTACTTCTTCCATTGTACTACGTACCTCAATAGAAAAATGGAGACTGTTGATTACATTTTTGTTCCAAGTAATGGTTCCTACACCAAAAACTTGAACACATATCTGGTATATTTTATAACACAACATTAGTATAGTTAGAATCACAAAATCCATATAAGATAGCATTTTTATTCTTATTATAATGCAACCCATAATTGATTGTTCCTTTCAAATATCTAAAAATTATTTTTGCAAGATTCCAATGATCTCTAAAAATGTTCTTGCATAAACCTTGAAGTAATTCCTATTGTATAGGAAATATTTGATCTAGTTATAGTTAGATAAATCAAACTATCAACTAACAATGTATATAAAATAGGATCAACCTTTTTCATATGCAGATTTAGGATCAATATTTATTCCAACTTCCATTGAAGTAGAAAATGGTTTACAATCAATCATAAGAAAATTTTTCAATACAATGGTTGCATATTGTGTTTTGAAAAATAACAATAGAATGAAATACAATCATATAAATAACATGATGTGAGAGACCTAACTCATTCATTTCAAAGTATTGCTTCAATTTCTCTTTAATCCTATGAATTAAATCATAATTGTCACCAAACATAAGAAAATCATCAACATATATACATATAATGATAATATGTGAGCCTTATTGCTTAATGAATATATCATTGTTAGAAGAATAATTAACAAAACCTAACAATTTAAATAAGGAATCACTTTTCACATACCAAGCTCTAAGAGCTTGTTTTAAATGATACAAGGATTTCTCAACTTAAAATCATAGTTTTCTTTACCAGTTTCTTCAAATCCTTTAGGTTTAAACATGTAAAGTTATTCTTTTAAATCGCAATTCAAAAAAATATTTTTCTTATCCATTTGGTAGATTTTCCACCCAAATTGAGCGGCAATTACAAATAAGGCCCTAACAATACTCATTTTAGCTACAGGAAATATCTCAACATAATCAATACTAGGTTTCTGAGTGAAACCTCTAGCAACAAGTCTATATTTATGTTTGTTAATACTACCATTAGCATTATATTTTACTTTGTATATCCACCTAGACCCTATTATACTTCACGGCTCAAGTTCATACAAGGTAATTAATGTATAGTACATATAATGGCTTTTGGTCATTTTCCTAAGGTTAATAGGATTTGAAATTTCTAACATAGATTGAGCCCAATTTAATTTCTTATCTAGGAGATAAGAGTTTCAAAAAAATCTATAACATCAAAACATCATTATGACCATTTACTAAATCAAAATCAAATCATCATTTAGAAGCATTTTATGAAGTAACTTTAAGAGAAGAAGAAAAAACATGTAAAATTTTTACTAGATTATATCTAGACATTTCATATAAGCTTCGATAATTAACATGTCCTAACCTTTCATGCCATAGTTTTGAATTATTCAAACTTTGAGATATAAAACAAGATATAAAAGAGAAATCATCAAAAATATATAGAACATTTATTTGAATTCCTTCATCTATTTTACTCTCATTACTATCCTTGATATACCAAGTATCCTTCATGCATGGATTCTAGTTGTGTCCATACCTCTTTTGGATGTTCGATATTACCAATGTGTAGAAGGTACTTATTGTTCACATTACGTAGAATCATGAAAGAGCCTCTGCATTCGTTGTAAGAATGTATTTATATTATATACGCTGTTTGCTTGACAACAAGTTGGAGCAACCTCATATCTAGAAACAATCGTCTAGAGTTTCCTCACCATAAATTCTATTTTGACCCAAATGTTGTAGTTGGTTTCATTCAGGATTTGGGTTTTGTCAAGACATAAATAGTTGGACATCATTATTTTCCTAAACCTGTAAAACACACCCCATTATAATATATAATGTACCACAGAGTTAGATACATATTTATCAATAAAAACAACACTTTTAATAGAATTAGATCTAAATTTTATAGATCTAAAGAAACTATTTGATCATAACTAATTTTGTCATTACAATGCATATTAATTAACCTCCCATGATCAAAATAATAACCCGCATTATAAAGGGCTCTGCATTATACCCAGATTTATATAAAAATATTTCCGACCATATAGAAGTGAAGAAGAGACCCCTAAGAATGCATAACAACTTCAAATTTCTGAAAAAAAAATAATGTAGACAAAAATCTAGCCAGCTTAAATTTGACGTCTAAATGACCATCATAATGGCTTATTTTTTGGTCTATCGTGATGGTCATTTGACCATCAATTTTAACACAATGAAAGTTTTCCTGAACTTAAACCTACATATGACCATCATATTGTCTTATGTTTGGTCTACCATGATGGTCATTTGACCGTCAAATTTAATGAAGCCAAAACTTGTTATGTATTTCTAGAATGTGAAATTCTAGAATTTCTTCTTCTATATAATATTAGGGAGGTTATATTTTAACACATTATAATTTATAATGTAAAAATATATACACTTTTTATAAAAAAATGTATATAATTTATAGAATGAAAATAAAAACAACATATAGTTCATAAAAATTATAAACTATAGTATATTGTTTTTATATTAAAAAACACATAACCCTTATTAAAGGGGTTTAAAGGACATAAACCAGGTTAAAATAATTTTACCACGTGCAAGTAGATTTATGAGAGTATAGATTAACTGTGTATTTTATGTAGGGACAAGTAATTTCACCCAACCAATGAAATAAATTGAAATCCCTATTTTCATGAACCTTGTCTCGTCCCTTCATTTACTCTTAATTTTACCCCGCACACATTTAAAAGTATGAAAATATTACAAAATACTTTATATAATTCCTCCAAGCTAAAAACTTTAAAACTTTTATGTGGCTATAACTACCAATATTTTAATAAATATTTACCACACTTCACATGGGCCACCAATAAACTAGCCACCTTTTTTAATTCTCCATTTATACTTAAGAGTTCCACATTTATACTTGGGATATTATCTCATTTTATTCTCCACTTCCGCTCTTATATAAAAGAAAACCTTTAAATATGTTTATTTATATAGTTTTTATAAACTATAAGATCTAAATGAATGGGGTCGCCCCGACATGGATAATATAAATGGATAATATAAATTTAATAAGTATTAAGATTTAAAAAATAATCCCTTTATGGCCAAGAAATAAACACGGGCCCCCTTACTAAAAAAAGTAAGCACTTAATTTTTTTTTAAACATATATAGACCAAATCTAATAAAATTTATATTTTAAGTGGTTTAAACTAACCATATATAAAATATGATTCAAACTTAGGTTTGTTTCTTTTTTTAAACTATATATGCTTAGATTTATAAGTTAAGTTTAAATATGATTTAAACTTAGGCTTAGAATATGGTCTGTTGACTCTTCCCTCAATCCCATGTAATTTTAATATGGTTAAAGGCTTTTAAAAAAAAAATTTCCAAAAGTATATCAATTTTAATATGATGTTTATATAAATTATTATATAAACCTTATTCTATATTATATATTTTTTTATTTAAAAATAATAATATAGTTTTCAAATTATATAGGATATAGTTATAGATTAACTATAAACTATAGTTTTTCAAATCAAATCCTTTTAGAGGGGACAAAAAAAACATGGGTATGAAATTACCTTCCAAAATATTTAACCTACAAACATTTGAAATTATAGAAAACATGAAAATTATTTCATATAGTAATAAAGTCTTTTTTTTTCCGTATGTAACTTTCACGTAGGTAAATATTTGAAGCCTCTTTCACCTATGCACACATCAATCTCAAACAAACATTAATTCCATATAATTTACAAAATGTAAATGAAATTAAGAATCATATAATATTATCTCTCCCAAAAAAATTAGGATTTAAAATTAAAAAAACCTAAAAATTTTACCGAGAGTTTAATTACACAAATGTAATGCCAAAATAAATTGGGGAAAAAAAAAGGGGCCGAATATTTTTAAATACCATTTCAGGTTGGTTGAAAAAACCCGTACAAATTAAATAAATAAAATACAAAACATTTGATCTTAATTTATTTAATTTACCTCACTTGTTACCATGTTAGAATTTGAGGATTCTAATAAATACAGATTTAATCAACTTACATATTACATAATGTTACAATAAATATTTAAATAAAGATTACATCATAACATAAGTAAATAAAGAAATACTTACAGGAAATAAATAACACAGGTGACACGGTATTTATAGTGGAAAACCCCAATAGGGTAAAAACCACTTTGAAAATAATATTTTACTTCAGAGAACTTATTTTACATCCAGTGAGATCACCTCCTCCTTTGAAACCATATTTACCAAGGGTAAAACCAAATCACTTGATTTGCACACCTTGATATATTTCTTGAATATATCAAATGCGTACCTAAAGTCATTTTTATATAAGGTGAACGGGTATGTCTCCCGACCCACCTTTTCAACCTAAAATGGTTGACACATACACCTAGGTTTATAATATTTAATATTAGAAATATAATCATTTCATGATATTAAATATTTAACCTAAAGTATATACCTAGGTTAGCATATTTAATAATAGAAATATAAATATTTCATATTATTAAATATTAACCTATATATTAGTGATGGACCCATATACATTAGGGGTTGGCCAGAACACTTAATCATTATGTTCCAACAGAGGGTCTAGTGGATCCGGTTGTGAAGGAAACATGGGAGGAAACCAAGGTCCGAACCCACCGACAACCAACCGAGTTAGGTGGACAAGGGCCTCAACCACCTCCACAAGTATTCTTTGAGATGTCTTTTTTGGGAAATCCATTTTTTGGACTACATATGTATTGAAGATGTTGCAGAGCATGTGCACAAGTGTGAATTTATATGGCACGTGATGTTGGGATCACTAGACCACTTCGGGCCAGTGAAAATCATGTCATTTTGTAAAGACTTTTCAAGGACATATGCATAGCTAGTACCACAATTATGACCCCCACCTAGACGGTCATGGATTACACCGCATTGAATAACACCTTCCTAAAAGAGTTCCATATCCCTAAGTTCGAGCAAAAGAGCATGCAAAGTGTGAATTACTCATGCAAAAGGAGATCCAACAAGGAATGGAAGAAAATGTGTGGGAGTATGAAATATGATTCAAAACTCTCTTGTCAAAACTATCCTATGAAATTCACCCTTCTCATCATGTTCAATGGTTTATTAGAGGATTTATAATGTTGTATAGAATGGCATGACATTTACACACAAGACTTTCATAGACCCATTTACGAGGCCTTGGAATCTACCCTCCACGCTATTTGAAGCTATTAGGAGCATTGATACTTGTGTTAGTGTTAGCCCTTTTCAAGAGGCTCAAATTTCTGCAATGGCTAAGTAGTTAAAGAAGATGTCTGCAAATTCAGTGCATGAGGTTTGTAGTGGTCTTTAGTGCACAAAATTTAAAGTGGAATGGGATCCAAAGGATAGTTTCCCTCAAAATTTTGTATGTGTCATGGTGGTAAATCGTGAGATTTTCCATGGGGATCATCATGCAAATAGGTGTCCTCTAATACAGCATGCAATCCACAAGATTGTTTCTTATTATTGCAATATTTGTACCTCTAGGACCTATGATACCAAGGATTATAGGCTAATTAACCTAGATTCATGATGTTATTGATCTTGGTGTGCACCGGACTAACCATGCAATCAATTCTAAGGATGATGATTGCCATTGTTATGAAAGGCACATGTAAGATGGAGGAGCATGTGGAAGGGGTTTTCAAAGAGGATTTTGGGATCGCAATAACCACTATGGAGGAAGAAGTGAGTTCCCATGAGGAACCTATTATAACTATGGGTCTACATAGCATTATAAGTGTGAGTGTCTGATCTATTATAGTGCTCATGGTGTGGAAAGAAACATAAGTATGAGGAGTGCCCTAAGTTGTTTGAGCACATGAGCCAATAGCACCAGAAAGAAAAAGGTGTTAGGATGGTGAGTATAAAGAAGGTCGACCCTATAGTGGATGCTAAGAGTGGCATGTGAGTCAGGATTAGAACCTATACTAGTGACAAGCGAGTAGATGTTACGCACGTAAGGGAGATGCCAAGAAAGAAACTGGTTGTTATGGAAGAAGTGGTATATGGAAATTATCCAGACCCTACTCATCAGAAGGAAGTGTATCAAGAGACTATGGATGTGATTCGGAGTTTGCAAGGGGAAATCCAATGTCTAAAGGAGCAGTCAAGGTAGTTAGAGCAAAGGAAGAATGTTGAGGCTCCACAGAAGGATTTGGATGAGGTCAGGGAAGTGTACAAAATGTTAAACCAAGAGAATACCATTCCTTGATAGGATAATGGTTAAGGGAGAAGGTACCATACACCGGGAGAGAGCGCAAAAGGTAGGTTCTACATGCCAATCTTCCTCCTCACAACCTTGACTATGATATAGAGATTACATTGAATGTAGTTGTTGATGAGTGGCTTCTAAGAAAATTCCTCATCGAAATAGGAGTGGAGGTAAATGTTCTCACCTTGTATGTATGGCATCAAATGGGAAGGCCCACATTATAGCCATCTTTGAATGTGTTTTATATGGAAAATAGAAAAAGGCAATTCCCATTGGAGTCTTGAAAGATGTGGATATCATTATTCAAGGGGCCAAGTTCACTAGGGACTTTGAAGTCTTGGCACTTGTCTGAGGTGGATAATTTCCCAACATTACTTGGGCATGCTTGGTGTTATAAGAACAATGCCGACCTGCATTTAACAAGGGGTATATCAGTTTTGAGAACAAGGAAGAAAGGGTGATCATCCCTTAATATATGGGAATTCAACACCCTATACCAAGCCCTTAGGAGAGGAATTCCTCGACATAATCTATGTGCACTCCATCAGAGACCCTAAAATAATTCATCCTACAGAAGGGGTTATCCAATTTGAAGATGCTCAATTGATGAGTGATACAACTAGCATATCATATGACAATTGGGCACACAAGACTTATGAATTTATCGGGTGATAAGTGAGAGGATATCTAATAATGGTGAAGAAGGCATGCTAGTTAAGATCCTAGGAAGAAAGAAGCTACCAAGTTACTCTAGAGGGGAAATCTCTTATGATTTCCTACGAGAAATGGAGGCTCAGTGGAAAAATGAGGATGAAAGGAGAAGTATGCTCAGTTATAAATTTCTCAGTACTACATCACCATCGTGGGAAAAACATTGCGAGAGTCTCCTAGAGTGGCATGAGGTAAGAGTCACGTTCTTTGTAAGATTTTGTAGAAGCAACGCACCCACTGTTATCCAAGACTACCATGGTAATGCACCTGCCTCATTCCATATCTAAGCTTGTGAGAAGGCCTGGATGGAGGGAACATAAGTAATACCACCTTCATTATGGGTGCATAAGTTATATTCCACCTTACAAGGTTGTTCGCGTGCATGGTACATCCACTCAGAAACACACTGTCAAATGGGGAATTGGCGGGAGTTAACAGCTGATCTCATTCAATGTTCTTAATATCGAAGTACCAAGCCATCAGTGGATAAGGCGTTGTAAGTTTCCAAGCACCTTATAATGGGAGATAGTGCTATGGTAGAAGATAGGCTACTGGAGTTACTGGGTGAACCTTTTTGGAGACACACCTCAATGAAGAAGAATTAGAAGAAATACATCTTGAGTGCATGCACATTGAAAAGGAAAAAGGAAAAATGGTCTATGTAATATATGGTGAAGAGATGTAAAGTCTTGATGTTAAAAATTCAAGGTATGTCTGAAGTCATAGATAGCGTGGATGAGCAAGCATGCACCTACCATGAGCCCTTAAAAATGAAGAAGGTTAGCATTGGCTCAAAGGAAAACCTAAGGAAGCTATCATTGGGGACTATTGGTCAAAGAAATAAGTTTCAAAGATCATTGATCTATTGTGCAAGTTCCAGGATTTGTTCCCATGTGGGTACCATGAACTCAAAGGCATCCACCATTCCTTGGGGGAGATGAGGATCAATTTGAAGGAAGGTGCATGCCTAATTCGAAAGAGGCCTTATCGGATGAATCGAACTTGCGCATATGGGTCAAGGAGGAAATAGATAAGATGATCACTTCAGGAATCATTAAGGCTATGGAGGAATCAAAATGGATAATCCCAATGGTCATCAATATCAATAAGGATGGAAGAATAAAGATCTATGTTGACTACAGGGACCTAAATGTAGTATGTGTCATCAATCCTTTCCCAACCCCCTTTACTGAAGAAATTATGAGGAGTAGCCAAGCACTACTCTTTCACGGATGGGTTCTCATGCTATCGCCAAGTTAGGATTGCAAAGTAAGACTAGAGAAAGACAAATTTTGCTAATGAGTGGGGAAGTTTTTCCTATATGGTCATGCCTTTTGAATTGAGAAATGTGCCTGTTGTATTATCACACATTTGGTACAAGCATTTTAGGAATTCATCCACAAAATTCTTCAATTCTACCTAGATGACTAGACTATGTATGGGCTAGTAAAAGACCATTGTGATAATTTGAGGATGATGTTTGAGATATGTTGGCAATTTAGGATATCCCTCAACATTAAGAAATGTGTCTTTTCCACTCCATTTGGAACCTTGTTGGGGCATATCATATGTAATTAAGGCTTACTAGTGGATCCCACCAAAGTTATAGTTATTATGGGATTGGGGGATCCTACTAGTCAAAGCAGTACGTGGATTTCTTGTAAATATGAGGTACTAGGAAAGTTCATCAAAGGATATGCCAAGATCATCAAGCCCTTGGAATAATTTCTAAATCACAAGAGTTCCTTTCATTGGGGAGAGGCACAGTATAAGGCATTTGACACTTTAAAGGATATCCTTGTCACACTTTGCGACCATCTGCATTTTCCTTCTTGGGATAAGCCTTTCAATGTGCATTTTATGCCTCAAGAACAACCATGGAGCAAGTACTAGCACATTCTCGGTGAGGGATTGATGATCATCCCTTGTGTTTTGCAAGTAGGAAGTTGACACCAGGAGAACAAAATTATATCCCTTGTGTTATCACTAATGATCTATCACTACATAAGTTCAAATAGTACCTGGTGGCAACACCTTTTATATTCTATACAGACCACATGGCATTGAAATACTTAGTGAACAATATTTTTCCGCAAGGGTGCATATGCCATCGGGTCTTGTTATTTCAGGAATTTGAGTTTTTAGTTGTGGTAAAACCAGGGAAGAGTAATTCAAGGCCTGACCACTTATCAAGGATTGACTCAGGGAAGGATGCACAAAGCATTGAGGATACCATGCTAAACACGCAACTATTTAGGTTGTGATACATGCCCTCGGACTTAGAGGATATCACATTATTCTTGAAAATTTGTGTGGTTCTGAAAGGGATGAAAGCTCTTGAGAGGAAGCAATTGGCTATACGCACCACACCTTACATGTTAATTAGTGGAGATCTATATAAGTTAGGATGTGATGAGGTTCTATGTTGATGCGTATTAGAACATGAGCGTGTGGTAATTATGGAGGAAGCACATGGTGGGATTGCAAGATGACATTATATAGGAAATGAGACCGTGTGGAAGATTCTAATGGCAAGGCTTTGGTTGGAAAGCATCTACTAGGATTATATTGAGTTTTGCAAGGCTGTGGCCATTTCCAGTGTCTTGGAAAACTGGGAAAGAGTGATGAAATGCTCTTACAACTAATATCCAAAGACTCGATCCATTTAAAAAGTGGGAAATCAACTTTGTAGGGCCAATTTCACATGCCGCACAAAGGAATGGTTCACTCTACATCATTACTTGCGCAGATTACTTGACAAGATGGGAAAAAGTAGCACCTACAAAGGATTGTACTATAGTGATAGCTGCTAGATTTTTATGGGAGAACATAATCAGCAAGTATGGTTGTCCTTTGAGCTTGTCTAGTGATATGGGTACACATTTTCTCAATGAAATAGTCAAGATTCTACTAGTAGACTTTATGGTGGCCCATCACAATACTACCGCCTATCATCCCTCGGAGTAAATTGAATTGTTAAGGCATTTAAAAATATACTAAGTCATGCGTTGACCAAGATTTGTGATGTCAGAAGATAGGATTGGGATGAAAAAGTATCATCCGTTCTATGGGCATATAGGAAAACCTACAAGAGGTTGAATAAGGCCACACCATTTTAGTTGGTGTTTGGCATGGACGTTGTCTTACCAGTTGAATTCATGTTACCAATGTTGTGTATAGCACGTGTAGGAGGTTTAGATGATGAACAAGAGCTTGAGGAAAGGATTGAAAAATTGATGTAGTTAGATGAAATGTGATCACTTGTTAGATGGAGTCAGAAGACTGAAAATCCAAACAAAAGGCATGGCATGATCGTCATATCAAAAACAAGTAGTTTGAGGTTGGGAAGATGGTTTTGTTATATGATTCCAAGTATCTGTGCCATCCTAGGAAGTTGAAAGTCCATTTGTTGGGCCCTTACATCATCTCATACATCCTTGATTCAAGTGCATGTCAGTTACAAGCATTGGATGGGATGAATTTACCTGGCCATTTTAATGGGAGTAGGATGAAGCCCTACTATAAATAATCCTTCCTAGTGTTTGTAAATAAGGTAGTATTGCCAGTTAGTTTAGGATTTCCCTTTATGCATTTTTTTTTCTTGTGTTTCCCTTTCTCGTTACTTGTTCCTTTCTTTTTGTTCTGTTTTGCACCTTGTGTGCCAGTAACCACATTATTTTCAAAAATTTATGCATGTGCAGAGGACCACACATCTATTTTAGTGTGGGGTAGAGTAGTGTGAAGTGAAGTACAATTTGACAAAGAAATTTGTAAGGCACGGATGAAAGGATTAAAGGTGTGAAAAATAAAAGACTGCGATAGAAATGGTAGACGATAATGGTTGGTGTGAGGATAAGGCTTTATAAATACCACGAAAAAAGAAGGACAAGTGCAAGAACAACATGAGGTATGCGAGGGAAAAATTAGGTAAAGGACAGAAAGAATTTTTACATGCCAAAAGGTTGTAAAGAGTTTTTCATGTAGGATTGGACGCGTAAGTAAGGGAACTTAAGGTTGGCTTTAGTGGAAAAATATGCACTTAATGCTAAGTACGTTAGTAGGTGGAATAGAATTTATTGTTGGAAAGGAGGAAAAATCTATATGTATGAGTTCGAGGGAATCATTATTTTACCTTGCGATTATGAAGTGGAAGAGCTCTTGCAAACTAGGGCACCCAGAGAGATTTGTGTGAAGGAAGAAGAATCATAGAGATCTAAGTGCGTGACTAGGGTTGATCTGCAAACCGGAGTGGAAGGAGTACATGGGCATGGGGAGAGTTCTTTTGAAGTACATCATCTTATGGAAGGGTTTTCCTAGTTATGGTTTGACAACTAGGGCACGGAGGTAGGAGGAGTTTTTGTGGAGTTGTGCCTTAGAGTTAAGTAGAGTAGTAGAGGAGAGCAAGGAGGCATTTAAGTTTTAATCCAACAAGTAGAATGGCACAAAAGAAGGCAACCATCTCGCTAAAGAAAATGAAGGGTGGTGGGCAAGGAAAACAAATTGTTGTCATCGCTAGTTCGAATGAAGAGTGGTATGTAGAAATGAAGTACCTAGACGGAGTGTTTCTAGGGAAATGGTGCAAATCACACTTGAGGAAGATGGTTATAAGTGACTATAATCATTGCATGAGCATTACAGAAAAAGAGATGATGTTGGAACTGGTTCATCCAACTAACAATAGGACACTAGAAGGAATTTTGATCTACAGTGACGAAGTGAAGGTGAAGTTGGAGAAGGTTGGGTTCTGCTACAACTTTATCGAATTGTCCTTTTGTAAGTCCGAGAAGTTATACCAGTGGTTGATGTCACACATACACAAAGACCACTTCTATTTTGTAGGCCACAAAATGTTCATAATTCCTCAACTCATATCAAATTTCATTGGCCTAATTTGTGAAGGATACTCTATAGATGATTACTTGGATGATAAGGAGGCTATCAAGGAAACCTGTGGTGGCCAATGACTACAAGAAGGGTTCGTATTATTTTGATATCTCGATATCCTGACCCTATTATGAGAATGTATGTGTGCTTGATTACCAAGCTGAATGATCAAGAAAGGTGGAAATAAGTGAACAAGGCATGGTTGAATGTATCTTTGGAAGATTTTGAAGGCACCATTTATAACTTATCTGCATACATTCTGGATGAGATCATTAGCAGTGTGCGGGAAGGACGAGAAGATATTATTTGGCATACTTATCATCATCATCATCTTCTCGGAGAATGGAGTGCCCGATGGGCTAGAGAAGTTTGTATGAGAGTATCCGAGAAGAAAACCCTTCGCCCACAAAAAGGTTTGAAAAATATACTTGTGAGACCCATGACGAATGATCATAAGGTGCGCTGGAAAATGGTAGAAGCGGATGCGTGATGAATTTGGGGTTGAGTGGAGGATACCTGAGTAGTTTCCCATGCTCATAGATAAAGAGGATGATTTTGGTATAAATCAGAAAACTTGTCACCTTTTGAGGCCCAATTAGGACCAGTCGCTTTAGAAAACTTGTCATCGTTTGAAGACTATTTTCTAGTTCTGAGTTTCATCGACTTTGTTGAATTCTCCTTATATAAGGGAACTTGTAGGAAGTTTCTCATTGCACGTTCATCCATGGAACATCATTTTTGGACATGGTTTTCTGAGCCCTCAAGATAACTTTTATTCTTTTGCAATTGGGTCAATTATGACCAATGGCCCCAGAAAACTAGCCGCCAAACGTAAATTGTTCGAGCCCAAATTCCATTAGTTGTTATGAACTCTTAGTATATAAGCATAGATTGGGTTATATTGAAATTTATTATATGTTGTAAAGTTAGACATTGTGCTCCTCATACATATAATTCATGTAATATGTGATGGTTCATGTCATGATTTAGGGGCATATTGTGAGCGTATGATCCCTATTGTACAATGATTACACTTTGGGTGCACAATGTGGTAATGTGATGTATCATAACCCATGAAAATAATGATTGTGTTTTACCCTGTATATATACCATGCATAAGATGCTATGGTTAATTTGCGTGAATCACCATTGTGTTAGTGATGTAGTTATATGTTATGTTGTGGACCCTACACTAACCAACCCTAAGGGAAATTGGTAAACTGTGTATGTTTGGAGTGAGAAAATGTGTATTATTGACTAGTCACTCGAGTCGAATACGAGATAGGAAGTGGATCCTTACAAAGGCTGAAACCCCACTTTTCTTCGTTTGGTATGTGTGACACTTGCTCAATGGGTGTCATGCATATTGTGTTTCGTGGACACCTTAGGCTCAGTAGATGGTGACTTGTACTCTTTTCTCTCTCTTGATATGGTTATTGTATGGATTCAACCTATGTGATTTTGACTATGTTGAGCCTTTTCAAAGTGGTGGCGGGATGATTCAGACAAAGATGATGACAGTTGTATTATTGATATGATATTTTACGAGCTAAGGCTCAATGTTTCGAGTGCCAACAACTCATTGAGTACCCCCCTTGGTGGTTGTATAAGGCCACATAGTTATCGTAATGTGTTATTCCTATACATGTATTTTATTCATAAATCAAACACTTTCCCTTTTCTTGCTAGAACCAGCAATTTTCTTGACTAACATGTTCTTATATTTTGGGCATTTATTTGGTTTTTGCACTAACATTCAGATTTTTCACTAACCATGGCTAATTAGCCATTTGCTTTTCTCAGTTTTAAATTGCGTATCAAGTTTAAAATTTTATAGCCTAGCCCAAGGCTTGGGATTGTTTCCACTTGGCATTTGATATGGATTTTTATGCTAGTTCTAATGTTGTAATGTGTTGGAATAGGGTCATGGGATTCACCATGGAGTGGTGGGACCTATGGACCTACTTTGTTGTATGGGGGTACGCCCCAAGGAGTTACAGATAACTAGTGGGTTGTTGAACCACAAGTTATTATGTCACTTGGGTTAGAGGTATCTGGACTCTATGCACCTAGGGCCATAGGGTGACCGACCTCTTTTAGGGAGCAAAAAGGAAAATTTATGTTTATTTTATCACTTGAGGGAGGCATAAGAGACTTGATGGAGGCATAAGAGATTGGTGTGGGTGTGATTGATGTTTTGAGAGGCATATGGAGTTGTTTTGTGATGTTTTTGGAGGTGTATGGTGTCGGTGGTATGATTTATGTGTACTCTTGTGAGTCCGGTTATGTTTTGTGATGTTGAGGATTGATGCTTCCATTGTTGGTATGATGTTGTTTCCATCTTGGCCTATATAGCTACAATTATGGTTTTTAGTTGTGTGAAATACATGTATATGTACATGTTGGGAATTCCATGTTGTTGTAGTCTGCTTATGTTACGAGTACCTTTATGTCAAAAGCATGTGTGACAAGTACTATGTTGTAAGGGTTATGTATGTTCTTTCCACAGTTTATTTGAGTTCTTGTGATGTGATACAATAGTGCAAATATGTAGCAAGATGTATCATGGGTCATTTGTGTTGTGTTGAGTTTTGTGTGACATCTTGATGTCGCCATTGTGGGCACCCACAAACATAAGATAATTGAAAATATTAAAACAATGAAATATTAAGAGCTTGAGATTAATAAGGACTGTTAAGGAAAAAAGTAATTAGGAAATATTGTAATCTGAAAACTTCCAATATTCATATAACATTAACAAATTGTTGATCTTTTGCTCTTCCGTGTGGTTGTACTTTCACAATGAATATCCTCCTTCATATGTGACGTGAGTCGTTGATGATTTCCACCTTGCTCATGAGCACCTCTTCTAACCTTGGATTTGAGATGCATTGAGGATGATGCTCTTATAAGAGGAGGGAAATGTAATGCCACCATTAAATAGTAATAAAATGGAATCTTTTTTTTGAAATAAAATAAAATAAAATAAATGAAAATGTTGGAAGGAGTGAATTGGGAGTAGTTGGAGGAAATGATGAATCCCATGTGGGGGCACATGGTCTCCTTGACAATGGCATGGGCATCCTCAGCATACTTCTTGACATGTCTTTTTACTTCCAATACAATACAAGCTCTTTATTGAGGTCCATATGCATTAACCATGCTGAAAACTAGTAAACAATGTAGATTTTTGTAATAACGGGTAGTTGCAGTGTGTACCCAATGTGATGGGGGTATATTTTCTTTGGATGTTTTAGTCACAACAATGGCAGCATACAAAAGACATGGGTTTCCTCATGGAACAGTCACACAGTTTCACCATGGCAACAAACAGGCTCCAACCTGATCTATCCACATCTTCCAACCTCCTCTCAGTCCGTGTCAAAACGTGAGCCTGAAATAGGCTATGGATGTCCATCATAGTAGAAAAGAAACAATATTTTTTTTCAGATATTTTAGTTTCTAATGCTCGGTTAGTCATGTACGTGAATGTGGAAGCACAAGCCTGGAACTATTTGAAAAATACCTCAAAATGCGTGGCTTTTTATGGAATGCATTGAGTTACAGTTGTGCAAAAAATTGGTGCACTTGAGGGGGTTGTTGGGATCTCTAATAAATGTCTCATTCAATTCCTTCTCATGGACTACCACAAGTGATAGTATGCACAAAATGGAGCTGATGAAAGGGTGTTTGAGATTCTAAGCAAGTGCATTTGGCAAGTGTAAAGCTTCCTCCAGAGATGCAGTAGATCCTTCCTCCCATTGGATGCATGGACTATGTGTTAAATGCGTTAAAAGGGATTTTCAAAATTTTAACTAAATGCAGTCAAGGGCATCCAACTCAAAGCAAGTCACCTTCACCAGCTTCCCTCGGTCATGTGCAAAACATGAGCTTGAAACAGATAACCCACATCCTCAAAAGTGCAATGGAGGATGGAAAGTATTTTATCAGTGTTTGTAGTCGAATATGTTAGGGGGATGCATTCCCATGGAAATAAATGAGTGTTGGTAATAGCATTCCACCTAGAACTGAATATTATGCCTAATTGGTTGACATTCCCAAACTCTAAACTTTATCATCAACTCATTAATTAAACCTGTGGTGGTTGTGTGGACATGTTTGGTTGGTACCCCTATAGAGCACATAATAATATGGGACTGAGTGAAGAAATAGTGCATGGTATACTAATAAGAGTGTATGGATGTGTTAAATGATTTGAGAACTTGAAGCAAATGGCAGTGGCAAGTGTAAAACAAAGATCCTAAATCTGTAGCAGCATTTCCTAGTTTTTGCAAGAGGACAACTTTGAAATGGGTATGTACCCATCAAAGCATAATAGAAGTGGGTTTCTCAGTTGTAGTAGTCGTCTATACCTTGGTAGAAATGTTTGTAAAAGGGATAAATGTGTACAAAATTCAAGTGGAGGTTTTTCTGAATGCATGCAACCTGTTTGATGAAATGCCTAAGTGAGATACCAAACCGAATCCCAGTGGTTTCGACCAGCTTTGTTCCCAGGCATGGTTCATCTCCCCTTATCTTTCTTAACTCTCATACTTTATTTTTTCATTTGTAACTTAATATAATTTTAAAATATTAGGATTATAATACATTTAATTGTTTTATATTAACTTGTTGCAAAACAATAAAATGTCGTGTCATAACTCACGAAATCAAAATAACCCTTTTATATTAAACCATGAACTTCAACCCTCATTCTAAGGTAATTTAGGAAACTTCCTACCCAACTAGATTGCTTCAATATTATTTTATCGACAAGAAAAAATTAACTTCCCAACAAAAAAATGTTAACCATCTCCCTATTTAAATAGATAATTTTACATTTTTGGAGACTCGTTAAGTACCCTTCGTAACTCCAAAAATGGGATGTTAAGCTTCATTCGTGTGCTGGTTATGTGAGGAGTCACCTTAACCTTTACTTTGACCCCGAATGAACATTTGTGATATTTTTGATGCCATACTAGAAGCAATGTTACACTATTTTGTAGTTATAAGAAGCTACTAAAACTATAAAGTTGGCTTTCGTTTTGAACCCCAATTGAAACTTGGATAGAGAAATTATTATCCGTCTTCATGAAACTCTAGTGTTTTTACTAGACAATTACATGGAACTTTCAGTTTAAGGAAAACACTTTTCTGGATAGTTTGGCAATGGCATTTTGTAGGCCTTTGGTTGTAGTTTGACTAGGTCAAACTGGACCAATTAAGACTAGTGGCTTCAGAAAACTTGTCGCTGTTTGAAGACTATTTTCTAGTTCTGAGTTCCATCAACTCTATTGAATTCTCCTTATATAGGGGAACTTGTAGGAAGTTTCTCATTATGCATTCATCCATCGAACGTCATTTTTAGACGTGGTTTTTTGAGCCCTCAAGCTAACTTTTATTCTTTTGCAACTGGGTCAATTACGACCAATGGCCCCGGAAAACTAGCCACCAAACGTAAACCATTTTCCAGTTCCAAATTCCGTCAATTCTTTATGAACTCTTGGTATATAAGCGTACATGTAGAAATTTAACCGTGGTGTGTTTTCTCATCGGAATACAACATTTGAAAGTGGATTCTTAGCCTCGAACCTGTTTTGAACGTTTTTGTAGCTAGCAAGAAAATGTAAAAATAGAAAGTTGTGGGACCCTATGACAGGTATAGTTTCCAAACCATAGTGGAAAATTTTGACACCTGTAAATAATTGTTTGAAAACTCTATAGTGTAACTTGTTTGAAATAGAACTTTTGACAAAATGGTGTGTCTCTCTCTTCCTCTCTCCTTGGATTACAAAATGAAGTGAAATGAAATGTAATGAATACATGTCCCTAAACCTTTTCTTTCGATTGAAAATTGTAATTATTATTATATGTAAATGGGAAACTGAAAAATGTTAATTATGTTAGATTAGGGTGGATGCCATGCCAACGATTTATCGCTGATTTCATGCTCACGTGGTTTTGCAGGATGCAAGAATGATGGCGAAAAGGTGATGTGTAATTCATTATTTATCATTGTAATTTATATAGTTCATTGTAAAATGAATATATGTATAATGTAGTCTCATGTTACAGAAAATTTATATTCAAAATTTGTTAATATGTATGAGATGCTAGTTTTTAGGGACATCTAGGAAATGTGTATTTAATCATAGGTTCAATTTGATTCATAGTACGTATGGTAAAAATATTTGATATATATATATATATAGTAAATGAATTTGGAGTAATATCTTGTAGTGCATATTTAGTGTTCAATAAATGATTAATTAATTAGCTTGTTGTATTCTTACCTTGTAAACGTAATAAAGAGATTTAATCAAAACACTCAACCCTTGTATAATATCTGAGCATAACATGTCTTCATGTGTGATACTTTTTACCATAGAAGAAATTGAAAACCGTAGAATGAACTTAAACTCTGCACTCGATGGAACCTCCTAGTTTGGGTAAACAAGAGCCCAAGAATGGGTTTATCATCTTAGTTGGTATGTTTAGTGACATTGTCATAAACCTGACAGATAGGAGTGACACAGTCAAACTTTATTTGGAGTAAGTAGAGCTAACTCTTCCTTTGTATCCTAGTGGACTACCTTATCTTCGAAGATAGATTTAAAATTAAAATCTATCATCAAATGAAATCCCTGTTGGATTCAGATGACATAAATGGAGATCATGATATAGTTGTTCTATGTCTTACACTCTTGTTAGTGAACTCTTTAGTCCCTCGCAGCTAAATGTCTTATCTTTGGCTTGTGAAAATATAGTGCCTTGATCTCTTATGAAGGGTTTATAGGGTAAATACGTTTTAACCTTAATCTAATCTATAATAGGGATTAAAGCCCTGGGTGAAAATGGGAATTAAGATAAACCTTAGTTGATTTGGAGGTTAACATGTGGGTAGAAAATTATAACTCTTTTCCAAACAAAATTGTTTTGAAAGATGTTGACTTTAGAGAACCCAAGAAACCGAAATCTTGTTCGTAATACCTTGTTATGTCCTTTTTATGACATTAAGAAATAAATAATATTTCACATGTGGAATCGTGAAATGTAGAAAAATGGGACCTTACCTTGAACACAAATCACTTGTGGTTCATGTGTAGTTTATAATGCTTCTAACCATGTACGTCTTCAATATGTTAGATAAATAATTTTGTAACTCCTTTTACAAGACTATGCTAATAATGGGACCTTAATGCGATGTAAAAGTAAAGCATATAAGAGAAAAAAAAGAGATTTGAGGTTAGGAATAATGCCATTCTTGGAGTCCTTATACCTCAATTAAATATTTTCATGTGTTTCAATAAAATATGAATTACCTTGGTGTGATCAAACTTCGAGAAAACAAAAGATATATATATATATATATATATATATATCAAAATGAAATTCCACAAGTCATATATATATATATATATATATCATTGAATTGAACTAGAATAACTATTGTAAGGAAATAACTATACCGTGATCGAAGAATGTTTTTGGGAAAAATCTATCTTGTATCTAAATCTCCCTTAAATCATAATATTACGTTCTAGACATCAAGTCACATTCACTTGAGTTGTAAGGGTAAAAATGTAGACATTGAATAAATGTTTGAGAAGAATATTCTTAACATAAGAACAAGATAATTAAGGACTTTATATGCAATTTGAATTATACCAAATAAGTATGTAAGTTGTGGAAATTTCTCGTAAAGGATAAAAATCCAACTTAAAATGGTCAAACTGTAAATTAAATGTGGAATGAACTTAAGAATACGTAGATGGAAAAATGATAAAGTTTTCCTTGCACAATAATGTTCTTGGAATGTTGATCATAACTAAAATGCAATTAAAGAAATGATGTGTTGTGGGTTTTCCAATTCTTGTGTCCTTTTCTTGTGATTGGGTCATTACTAGTATTCATTCATTGGGAAAAGTGTGGCATCAACATGTCTATGGTGTTTTCATGTGTCTATGTGAGTTGATGAATTATGTAAGTGTCGTATGTGTTGTCAATTTTTGTATTTGGAGCCCTTGCGGTGTTGTGTAGTGAGCAATGTAAGTCAAAAAAATTATCCTGGTACTTTTACTGTTGTTTTTGTGTGTGAAAAATGTGGGCATTACAATCATCTTCTCGAGATATTGGAGTGTCCGATGGGCTAAAGAAGTTCATATGAGAGTATCCAGAATAAAATCCCTCACCCACGAAGAGGTTTGAGAAATATACTTGTGAGACCATGACCGACGCTCCACAAGGCACGCCTGGAAAAATTTTACAAGCGGATGCGTGATGAATTTGGGGTAGAGTGGAGGATACCTAAGCAATTACCCATACTCATAGATAAAGAGGCTGAATTTGCTATATATCAGCACTTCTACATTAGAATATTCACTTTGACAGATGGGACTAAGATTCCATGGTGCAAGCTATTGTTTTCTTTCACCACGTAATACCCAAGTGGGGTCAACACTTTAAGGAGGCTAAGATACTAAGGTTTGAACTTAGTGAGGTAGACCAAGACCACCACAAGCTACAAAAAATATAGAATACCCAAAGAAGCATGCATATGTGGAGAAATAAGTCTCCCACGAAGTGCAGATGATGAAACCAATAATGCTCTCAATCACGGAAGGGCTCAGCAAGTAAGGGTATCTTTGTACATAAGGCCAAAGTTTGAGAAGGAACCTACCTAGAAATATGTCTCCATTCCGAGAAGACCCCACGGGAAGAAATAATTTTGTGCCAAAGAAGAGGGGGAGAGAAGATGTACAGAACAAGAAGGCACCAATTGTGTAGACAACACAACTTTTGGGCGTGCTGGAAACAAGCACTAAGCCAAGTACTTACGCACATAGAAAAAAGTCCCCAGTCAAGGAGAAGACCCCAAAAGAATAAGTACCAGAGTAAGAGGTTCCCCTCACAAGAGAAGAGTCTCCAAGGAAGGATTCTCCGATGAAGAGAAAGAGAGGGAAGAGTCTCCTTTCTGGAATCACCGTTAGGAAGGACCGGAAGGTGGTGGAGAAGGTAGAATCGAGGAAACAAAGGACTTGGATGCCTATAAGGGTGAGAAGGACAACGATGAGGGTGAATAATTTCATAATCATCCTATGTATGATATACATGATTTAGAAGGAGGAAGAAAAAGGAAGAATATTGAGGAATAATTTGATATTCAACACAAGGGAGTGCATGAAGAAGTGAACACAAGAGATTAGAGGACCCCAAACCTCACTATGGAGCAGATAGATGAGGCCATGGAGAGAGAAGTGGTACGAATCATCGAAACGTTAGTGGAACAGAAGTAGAGTGTAGCACAGATGAAGTGATGAGGGAGATTGAGGAAGAAAGCATTGGAAAGGAGTATGGTAGCATGGGTGGAGATCCCAGCCTAGCAGTGAGTTTTCCAAAGGTTGCACGAATAAGTGGGAAGAGTGTAGTGGTAACACAAGGGAAAGGAATGGGTTACATCAATGATCCAAGCAAGGTGTTACGTGCATGCTTCCAGAGCACCATGCCAATAGAACAACTCATGGCTATGCACTCATTTAACATAGAAGGCGCATACCCACAAACCAAGAAAATAATATCTTGGACGTTTGAATCCCATGTCAATGAACTCCGAGTTCGAAGTGACCCGAGGGGCATTGATGAAGGTGCCAGAGATGAAAGGAGTAAATCCCTTGGTGAATTCTCAACAGATTTTCGAAGATGAGCAAGTTTGTAATGTACTCAACAAATTTTAAGTTGAGACTAAGGCCGAGACTCTTTGTAAGGAATGATAGGGTGAGATTCCTAGAGGTAGAGTTGGAGAAGGAGGAGGAGGAGCTTCTCGAGAAAATCAAGGACCTGAAATAAGAAGAATTGATTAGCATGCAGTTAAGGTGTGAACTAAAAGAGGAGAAGGAAAGGGTGCATAGATTACACAAGAAAATTGAAATGATTATAGATGTTATTGTTTTAAAACATCCTAGCCTAGCGCTGCCGAGTAAAAATATGAATCAACTTTGTAGTTCTTATAGGACTTAACTCACACCCTCACTATGGAGAGGTGGACACTTACCCTAGAGTCCCTAGAAGAAGCGCTAGCACACCAAGAGAGAGAAGACAAGCTGAAAGTTGTAGGGATTATGGCTTAGTATACCAAAATTCTTGTCGATGTGAGGGTCATCGTGTAATTTGCTAAAGTTTTCTATGATAATTGTGTTGATAGAGATAAAGTAGCAAGCATCTTGGTCACTACACATGATATATAAATCAAGGAGTTCTAGGAGAAGAATAAGGGGAACATAGTATAGTGGGATAGGATCCGGCGGAGGTAGAGAATAAATCGAGGCAATCAAGACCTTGCGGAGCTCGATCAAAAACTATTTGAAGTATTTTTACCCCTAGATCTGTTAGTGTGAGTTATACTATGTGTCATCATCTCATATTGGAGGGTCATCTCACATGGGTTAGGTTTAAGGTTAGGTTTAGGGTTTCATGTGTGTCATGCACTGTGGTTACTCAAAGACCCTATATGTACCCCTTTACTATTCATTTATGAGCATGCCAAGACACTTTGTTGTCTTTCCTCTATGCAAGCTTTGTTTTTTTTTAGCAAGTTCTTCCATTACTCGATCAATTCCTTGTTGCAATTGCTAGAGCTATCATGATTCTGTTGAGTGTAACTACTTTGTGGTGCCTTGTTTCCAATTCAATTCTCGCAAACTCTTTTCATGGTATCAGATCCAAGCAGTTAAGCATGCCAGCCCCAAAGTAGTGTGGCGATGGGTGACCTCTCGGGAAATTCCCGATGTCACTGCCTCCTAATGCTGATGGGCCAATTGGGTGTATACCCGGCTCCATCATGCGGGAGGGTGTTGGCATAGTAGCTAATTAACATGATGAGATCCTCTCCACCATAAGTTCAAGCTTTTGGTGTGACGGTAAGTCATTTACCGTCACACCAAAATCTCAAACTTATGGTGGAGAGGGATCTCATTGTGTTAATCAACTACTACGCCAACAATATCACCCGCAAGATGGACGCCCTCGAGGATTTGGGAAAACAACTAGAAGTAATTGGTTAAACAATGAGCACCAAGGGGGAAGGGCTAAGCTTTGAGGAAATAAGATCCCTATTAGGTGACCTGCGGTCGGCTCGGTGTGAGGTCATTTCTAGGAGAAGCTAGAGGTAGATATAGGGAAGGATTTTCCCTCCTCCTTCAAAAATGAACATGTTCTCCTTCATTTCCTCATTCTTTCATTCTTTCTCCCAACTCTTTATCCCTTAATTATTTTTCCAAATATTTAGAACCCACCATTCTATATTCATTGAAGAGAAGTGTTTTTGAGGATGGAGAACATGCATAGTGTGGGGTGATGTTAGGCCTCAGAATATTGGCTAAGTATAAGAAGGCATGTGGGAATGTGGGACCTATATGAAGAAGGGAAAGTGGGGTGAAGGCACATAAGACAGGGTTTTAGAAAGGTTTAGTAGAACCCAAGGCATGCTCCATTCAAGGACCACATGGACACTTGGTAACTCGATCTACTACTTCAGGAAGGCATGGTGGTGGATGCAAAAGCTATAAATAGTGATGCTCAAGTTGAAGTAAGGGGTGGCTCTTTGGGAAGAGGGTGTTAAGAGAGATATCAAGAGAGGCAGAAGAAAAGAAGAGGAGGGGCAAAGCTCTGTATAAATAGTGATGGGTTCTAGGGATTCTCATTAGGGAGACTATAGGAGAGATGACTTACCTAGAGGGATGGGTCTATGAACATCTTTTTAATTTGGAAATCATAGTTTAGTATTTTGATGTATAAGTCTTATCTGCATTAATACATTTGGTCTGTAATGACCTTAAGGAATGTAATGTGGTTACTGAGAGTAATATGAATATATGGCTTTCTTTTAAAATATATGCATTATTCCCAGTATAAACCCTATTTTCGTTTCTTTGTATTATTAGATCTTTTATATGTTTGATATTTCCTTGTTATCTAAATAGATGCATTTATATAGTAACTCATCCTAAGACCCTCAGAATGAATGCATGGTTCTTTTCCTTCTTTCATCTAAGCTTCTATTAGTAGGGGATTTATTCTCACAAAACTCACATAAAAGAGGGGCTCAAAGGCACGGGCGTGCCTCAGTGAGGACCCAGCCTTTCTGGGTGATAGGTCGGCACGCATGGGATTAAACTGTTGTTCTAAGGGCATAAAAATGACTACAGTAGGGAGTAGTGATTACATTTGAAATTTTTTTTGCTATTGGATTATGTCCTATAGACACAATGATCTTGGTTTTTGACATATTTATATCTAGACCAAGGCTAGGAATGGAGGAATCCCTAGAGATGGCTTTGATGGGTATCTCTTTGTTCTCAAAATCCTCTCCTTCCTTCATTATTTCTATCATGTTTATACCTAGATCAAGATCATTGGTAGGAAGAGAAGTTATACCAAGGAGGTTACCCATTCCTTGTGGTTTGAAGGGGAGAAGGATCGGTTCATCACTCTCTAAGAGTTTCATAATCTTGGTTCGGTTTTGGTAGACATAATTTCTACAAATATTGCATTATATTTATCTATTTTTTCTTCCTTAATTAATTTTGGGTCATCAAATTCAACATTCGGAATGTTTGGGGTGGTCATGACCAATCCTTTCTATGGAAGTGACTTGTTTAACTTATTTACAGGGAGCTCATATTTCAAATAGAGACCTAGTTTCTTCATGAGATTATCCATTTGTATATCAAAGGGCTTAGGATCCCGTTGAGTAATGATGACCTTTCCCAAATGGAGAAATCTAACTTCTTATAAAAAAGTGGAGGGAATATCCTTCATTTAGTAAAACCGGAGAGTCTCACCGAAGATCATGTTATAATTTATTTCCTTGTCAACAATGCAAAATTTGTCAAGATGGTTTTTAGCTTGAGGGAGATATGAAGAACTATCGTTCAAATTGAGGTTGCCTTAATACTATCATATTTGCGTAATGTTTTTCTTAGAGGAGAAATTAGTAGCCCCATATCCCAAATTTTACAAGAAAGAGAAGGGGACTATATTCACCACAGCCCCATTATCAATCATTTCTCTCTTGATGTAATTATTATATACCCAGAGACTTGTAAATATAATGCAGATCACCTCTTGAGTTATTTCGGTATAAGAAAGCATCTTGTTTATATAAAAAAAAAAACCCAGTATCCCTATAAATTTTTCCCAGAGGCTATATGTCAAAGTCAATATGATTTATTTGAGCTCCAAGAGGAGGCATAACATAGATTAAATGACCAAGACCCAATGCATCAAGAAATGCGGAATGATGCGGGGAATTCTTCAACAAATCTAGAAACGAGATGTGAGAAAAAGGTCTTTTTCAAATCTGATATCAAATCATAGTCTCCCACCAGTTTGATACTATATGAATGTCATCCTATGAGAAAGAATGAGGGGGAGGGTTGTGAAACGTACTCCCTTTGTCCGAGTTGTTGCATTGATTTATAGTTCAACCTATAACTCAAATAATCCCAAAATCTTTGCATTTTTTGAACTAAGGTTATAAGAAACTTGAGAGTTATCAGAAATTGAGGCCTCATGGTCGTTATTCCCTATAGGAATACCCTTGTTTATGTTATGAGGATTCATTTTAATATCTTTAGGATGCTTAAGGAACGGGTCCCAATAGATGCCTAGGTTTGCATTCTGAGGTGTGAAGGGACCTATATTACTAAGTTGTGAGGTTCCTTCAAGATTTGCTAAGAAGATGTCCACAAAGAGCTTCCTTTGATTCTCGGGGAGTCTTTATATGAAATTGTTGCAATCCCTACAAGTTCTAGCGTCATGACTAATAACACGATGAAAACCACAATAAATATTAGTATCATAGTCTCTTGGCCTTTGGTTCAAGTTTTTGTTGATTATGACCTCGGTTGTAGATTTGAAATTAGTTGTTATAATTATGGTTTATTTCCCCTTTGCTAGAGTTTTGGTACTAGTTCATGCCTTCAATTTGAGCCTGTCAAGGAGGGGGATGATTGACATCAACCATGTTGAAAAAGGAAACTAAATTAGGGCTTCTTTGATGATCACCCATGTTATTGTTTTTATGTTTATTGTTAATGTTACCATTTTTGTAAAACCAACGTTCTTTTCTTGATCAATAATACCATCCATGGTAATACCATGATTATGATTAAGGACCTTGTGTCCTTGGTTTTGGCTCCATTACTTTTGTGTTTTCTATTATTTTGATTAGGGGACACCAATTTCCCATTAATACCATAAGTCTTACACCCACTATCGATAATGGCTTGGTCGATTCAAAGTGCACCTTCCAACACTTCTTTGAAGGCGAGGAAAGGAAACTTTCGAGACTTCTTCCTTTGTCTCTGGATTGAGAGAGTGAAGGAAAAGATCAAAAATTTCCATCTGTTTTATGTTAGGTGCACTTGTAGATGACTAAAGAACTTGATGCCATCTTTGAATGAAATGGGCAGGAGATTCATTTTACTCCTACATGATATATAAAAACACCCTAATCCCTATTTGTAGTAACTTATTCATATCAAATGCTCTGATGAATTCTGAAAAAGTTATTTAAAGGAATGTATAGAAGCTTATAGAATCTGATAGTATCAATCTAAAGAGATTCTCTCAAGGGTTTTCGGAAACATCTTAGCCACCACATCATCCCAAAGAAGTAATATCGTGATAGCAGTAACATAGGCCTTAATGTGAATGTTGGGATCTCTTTCTCCCTTAAATTTAGGAAGATCATGAAATGGGTGAGGGAGCATGACACCTAATATGGTAAATTCAAGGGGTTCTTCCAAATACTTAGCATAATTACCCTTTGCGTAGGACTCCACCATTGAAGCTCCTTGATAAGGAGGTGGAGGAGTTGGATAGGCTATAGTGTAGGTGTTAGCTAGAATGTATGGACATCCTTGATACGATGTATAAGGAGTAGGGAAGGTATATGGGTCCATCTGGGGGACTTTTAGTACATATATAGGTAAGGTGGGACAACACTAGGAAATGGGCTAGTGGGCATAAAACTAGGGAACGTCACATTTCCTAATGGATCAAAGCATTCAAGAACGCACTTCTAGCCAGCCCTTATATATGATAAGCATGAGAAGGGTGAGGGCCCATCCTGTGGTGTTGGATCATATGAGAAGATCACCTGTATTTTATTAAATAGGATAACCTTGTTGCATAGGATGTTGCATTGGTTTTGTGTTAATAGGGGTGTACCCTTTGTTGTTGATGGGATGCCCCATGTTCTTCCCTACTGCATAGGTTGGTTATAAAGGTTGGGTACTCTCTAGTTATCTAATCCTCCCTACTAAGGTGGAAATAACATCATGGGGTGAGGATTGGGTCTCTTGTTTGGGTGCTGTTGTGTAGGGTTTGGTTGAGAGGACACGTGATACCCTCTTATGAATTGTTCAATGTTGTCATTCTTATTTTCCTTAAAATTAGGATTCTCAGGATAGGTTGTCAATACATTGTTATTGAATAGTTCTGAAGTATGAATCTTCATCCTATCTAAGGAATCATCTATTTTATGAAGATGATTAGCAATTTGCATAAAAATGTCATCTTTTGTTGATAGCATGACAATGTAATGTCTTGACAAGACTCTAGGGTAAGGATTTCTTCCACTCGTAAAAGCCATATTGTTTGAAATATTTTAACTACATTGTATGTTCTAAGGTTGATCAACCTCCTCTATTCTCACATGACTAATGGGGTTTGAGACATAGCTAGGGAGGCTTGCACATTATTGGTGTAGTTGTCAAGCCATTCGGAAAGGGAAGGGGATTTTTTTGGTTGAACCTTTGTGTAATATCTATCAAAGCCAAATGGACCACCAAACTCTCTACTAGAAATATTTTAGATGGTATAAAATACCTACCAAAATAGGGGAAGAAATGGAAAGGTGAGGTAATAGAAATGAAAGAAAAGGAAATAAAAAGGAGCTAGTCTTTCACGTCGGATTCACCAATTTTGTATGCCTTAGAATCAACACGTGATCCTATAAGCACTCAACCTCCTGAGGTCATGTTGGGACATCGGAATGTGAAATATTGATGGGTAACTATAGGAGAATTAGGGACTAAGCTGCGGTAGTGTGAGTTCCCGTGAGTTGAGTTGGAAAAGGGAAATTAGAGGTTATGCATTGGTACCGTAAGTTCCCTATTATTTAATTGTTTGATTTGATTTGTTTTCCAAACTACATTGAAAGTTCATTTTAAATAAATTACATAAAGTAAATTTAGCATAAATAATAGACAAGTGTGTTTAATCTTTTAATTAACCAAATTCATTCCCAATTAATTAAATAAAAATGAAATGAAATACCATCTATTCTAGTTATCGAACAATAAATGAATTAAAAGAAAACTAACTAATTAACCAACATATTTTTGTATTTTTCAGAATTTAAATGAAACAAATAAATAAATTATTCTACGAGACACATGAAACTAAATAAAATAAACTAAAAACAGAGGATAGTCGGATGTGGCTATTCCTTTATCAGGAGGTTGTCTAAATTTTTATTCTAAAAGAATGTTTTTGAAAATTATTAATCCAAATAAAATAAAATAAATTTTTTCGAAAATGTTTTTCCTCAAGTTTTCTGGAAAGAGAAATCTTCTTAGAAGCAATTTCCTCTTTGTCGTATGAATTTTCCCCGGTAAAAGGAAATCTAAAAGAATGTATTCAAAAATTATTAATCTAAATAAAATAAAATAAACTTCTTTTGGAAAAGCTTTTGCCTCAAGTTTTCTAGAAAGGGAAATCTTCTCAAAAGCAATTTCCTCTTTGTCATATGAAATTTCCCCAGAAAAGTAAATCTAAACTAATTAAAAGAAATAAAATATGTGCAAGGATTTCTTCACTTCTTCCTCCAACTAATTTCCCAAGAAAATCCACAAGGATAAGCCGGGAAGAAGTTATCAAGGGAATATGTATGCAAGAAATGTTTTGAAAGAAATACTATAAATAAAATAAATACATTTGGGAAGTGATGAAATCTTCCGCTTCTACAATTCTACCAACTCAAAACAAATGCATTATTTCTATTCTAACAAATACAAATTAATTAAAGCTTTAAAGAATTTAATTACAACCCTAACCTAGTTACTATTATACTGTGGTATCTTCCCAAAGATGAGATGTGATTTTTGTCTCCTCAGATCCATATCCTCTTCTAAAGATGAATTCCAATTGATCTAAGAATGCACAGATGCTACTGGTAGCTAAGAAATTAAAATATTTGTTATGGTTGGCTTGGTACAAAAACGACCTGAAAGTAAATGGTAGGAAAGAACAGAGAAAATATATGGTTGTCTTTGTGGTTCCTCTCAAAATTTCACCAAAGATAACTTAACATCAAGAATATGAAAATCTAACCTCCCCTCATATGGATAAAATTTTGGCTTTTATAAAATGGGAAAGAAGAAGTCAAAAACATGTGTCAAAGAATAAGTGACAAAGCAAAAAAGCAATATTGGTCAACATTCTAATTATATCCAAAGAGGAAGATAAAATCAATACAATTCCAATGAGTCCAAAAATAGGAAAAATGGTTGAGAAATGAGTGATAAAATCACTCCTGATATCCAAACGTGTGTCAAAAAATGTCCTGTTTTAAATCTCTTACTTGTAAATGGGCTAGGCGGAATACCTGTTAAATATGGTTGAAGGTTGTTGTGCACGTATGACTTCTTGATCCACAACTGATTGTGAGAGATTCCTTTTGGCTAGGAGGAACTACCTAAAATAGAAAATAAGACCACCAAATAGAAGTTAAATAGTATATGCAGTGGACTGCCTAGCGTATGCTAGATCCGAGAAGTGTGATACTCCCTAGAAGGTTGTCAATCCACTATTTAAAATAATTCAATGTTAACAATAAATGAAATCCTACTATAGTTAAAATGATTTAGGTATCTCATTCAACTACAATAAGTAGATTAGTTCACAACAAGCTAAGCTATGATTAAATCTAAAGGTCAAGGTCTCTGTCAGAGTATTGGTACTGGTCAAGGTTTAGTTTTAGGTTGTTTTGGGTATTTGGTGAGGATTTTAGGCTCTATTATTAGCCCGAGGGTAAAACCACGCAGAGACCAACATCGATCCTGGTATGAACAATGTTGGTTTAAGTGAACCATGATGGTTGTGGGTAACCGGCATCGGTGTGGTCAAAGCTAGATGAAACTTATAAAAATCTTGGTGTGAGGACAGATCTAAGGCTAAATGTAAATGGAGAGGGCAATGGCAAGGTCTATAGAGATCTTGGATATACTCAGAGATCTTTAAAATTTGGGTATGGGTAGTTTAATGGTGTGAGTGAAGGAATCATCAATTTTGCGTGAAGGTAAATGGTGGGAGAATGGGAATGTAAGTAGAAAGTGGTAACAGAGGTAACAGGCCTCCTAAAAGAAAAGTAGATGAATGTTGGTTAGTAAAAACTTATTGTTGTATGAGCTTGATGGCTAGATGGCAATGGCATTGCTTACATGGAGAGAGTTTGATGTGATGATGGCGCTTCTCTGGATGCTTCTATGAATTCAAAATGGTTATGTGATTGCTTCTAATGTTGGCTATAAATGCTCTGATGTGTGTGTAAATGCTAGTTCTACTTGCATGTATCTTTGGTTTCCTCTCTTACTCTCAAAAAATGTGCCAACCTCAAAATAAGGTTGTTTTGGGGAATAAATGGTAATCGAAGATGGTTAGAGATGACTTAAGGTGGTTTAGGGTGACCATGGCGTCGATTAGGGCGAGATTTCCTAGGTTTACTAAAATGGGCAGATCCCCTTGATTTCTTGGATCTCATTCATTTTCTTCCACGAATTAGAATGGAATATTCCTTTCTAACGGGCGGGAATGTGGTTAGAGGGAATGTAGGCTTTGAGTTTTAGGGTTTAGTTAGGTCTTAGTTAGTTATGGAAACATATTAAGAATAGGTCTTAGGTTAAATTGGCTAGATGAGATGTACAGGTGAGGTGGGTGTGTGGGCATTATCTCAATTAGGCTATTTAAATAATAGATATTATGATATCATGAATCAATTGAATTAAATTAATATTAGAGTGGGGTGAAAGGGGCCATGGTTAGGTGATTGTGTTCGAGTTGGTTATTTGTCGAGGGACCAAGGAGTCGACCGAATTTTGGTGTCTACACTAAGCTCTAAGAATCTATTATTATCACCTAAGGTTACATCCAAAGGAATTTCAAGAGCATCAAAGCATCCATCTACCTTCATATAAGGGAAAAGGGACTTCATTTTCTGCATACATGCATAGGAAGTGAATTTCATTTTGACATCCACACATATATTTACATTCCGCACCTAGACATTTCCCGTTATTCAATGCATCTTACACAAGAGCCACCTAGTGCATGATTCTTCACATACACACACACACACATAGAATTACATGGAGTCTAAAATGTAGTGTAGCACTTGGTTGTAAGCTCACTTGTCTAGTGATTTTCAAGGTCAATCTAACTCCCTATTTGCATATTTATATTTTAGGATTTGATGTGGTTTGGGGTTTTGCAGAAATCATTTGTTTTGTAGGTTATAGGAGAATTTTGTGGGCATAAGGTCGATAGGTTTATCCGGACAAGGTTGAGGTGATTCCGGCATCCAAGGTATAGGATATGGTCAGAAACATGACACAAATTGGGTGTAAGAACATTTAGGTATGTTCGGTACACCAAACGTTGGGTTAGGAAAAATAGCCGTAAAGAGGCAAGGTATGTCGTATGTCAATCAACATGGCTAACAAAGTGCCACAATGTATAGTGAGCACATGAGGTCACAAGTCACTAGCAATGTTCTAGGTCCAAGGAACTAGGTCATGGCATGGGTAGGGTCAAAGTATGGGTAAAATAATGAGTCCTCGGATGAGGACGAAGTGAGGTAGTAAATGATGAGGTCAAGAGGATAAAGTGAAGTGTTCAAGTCAGGTGTGGGTGAGGTAAAAAGGATTAAGGTCAGAAAATTAGGGGTAGGAGGTAGGAAAGAGACTAAGCATGATAAATAAAAATGGTTAGAAGGAACTGATGTCGGTCACGATGGACCAACCATGGTAAGCTAGGGCACACGACCGATGTCGGTCAGGGTAAAACCATCACCGGTCAAGTAAGGTAGGCTATAAAAAGAAAATGTTCTTTGTTTTTAAAATTATTTTTCATTTACCAAATTGAATAAAATGACAAGAGAGGAAGAATGAGGTGGAAAGTGACGAAATGACATAGAGAGCTGAGTTAGCGAGCCGCATAGCATGTGAGTAGAAGTCAATAGGTGGGTCCATGAGATCAATTTTATTGATTTGGTTGGTTGGAGGTGATTAGGTTGATTAGGTGATGGAAGAGGCAAGAGAGGGATCAGGTGGACTACCAATGTAAGAAACTGATGTGCCACCATGGTGATGGGAGCATGATAAGGTAAGGGTAAATCCTTGTTCGTATTTTTGTGAGGTAAATTTATGTGGTGTGGAGGTCAGGTTTGAGAAAACAGGTTTGTGGGGGAAATGAAATTTGAATTTTGGGAGGGAAAATCGGGTAAAAATAGGAGAGGTGGGTGGGTGAATGAGGGGTGGGGAGGGGTTGAGGGGGATTGAGGTAGAAATGGGTGGGTAGAAGGGTAAAAAGGGAGGTTTCTTGGAAAATGTAGGGTTTGGGTGTTAGGGTTTTTTGTGATAGTGTGGCGTCGGTCAAGGGTTAACCGACATCGGTGGCGTAGAATCTGGTATTGGTCACAAAATAGGTGACTAATGCTGGTTTAGAGGGGACCGGGGTCGGTTAGAGATAATTGGTACCGGTCACGATTTAGGGAAAAAGGGGGCCAAAAGTGCCCTAGGTCGGGTGGGTGAGATAGGTAGGGGTAAGAGAAGATGTTGTGGTGAAAGACGTTGTGTGGGTAAAGGGGTTGAAAGAGGTATGGGTGAGTGATAATGGGTTATGGTTGAGGTGGGTAGATAGAATATGTGATATACAGGTAAGTTAGGAGGGAAAAAGAGGTAAGGTTGTAGGCATATGTGAGGTGCTGAGTGGGATGTTGGTTATGATTAAGGTGTATTCATGTGAATTTTTTTGGATGCATGCAAGATATCAACTCGGATGTGAGAAAGGGTATCACCCTTGCTCTCGATACTGTGGGGCCACGATAGTCGAGGAGTACCGACACATGGCAGATGTGGGCCTAAGTGGGGTAAGATACTACTAGCATGTAGTTCAAGAATTGATTTTGATGGTCACCCTCATCGATAGATAGGATTCAAAGTGACCAACACATTCGACCTATCAATGGGGAGATGACTGTCACCCGGAGGATGTTTACAAGATCCGGTGGTTACCAATATTGGGGACATAGGTATACTCAATCTCTTCATAGGCATCTGAGAAGTTGATGCTAATAGTATTTGGCGATGGATTGGTAGATATGACATTCCATAGTGTCAGCATGAGCTATAGAGAGATGTACCTGGCCCGACCAGAGGAGATAAGGCTAGTAGTGTTATTGATGGAGGTAGTCTACTGTTTTGCACTACCGGATGTAGAGGGTGGGAGATTCCCACGATCATTAATGGGGGTGCTACATGATATGGTGATGGAAAGGACCTACTTTGCATGGGTGCCAGCATTCTTGGTGTAGTTATATAGAGAGTTATGGGCATATGGGCGATTCCAGGTTGGTTCAACTTATGTTACACATTTGTTTGGCATTATTGGGCCTACGAGCACATTGTGTGTGTTCATCTGATTAGTATGCTTCATGAGGATGCATTCAAGCCGGGTTTTGTGTGGGTAGGTTACAGCGATGGTTATGTCTCTGTGATTGGAGAGCATCAAGAAGATAGGGCTACTCATAATGTATCATATTACAGGAGGTTATTGGAGGGGTTTTCCAGCATGGACATTATTTGGAGACCGTATGTGGGTTATCCCTCATACAAACATATGACTGATGATTTAGACGGCTTGTAGCTACTCGGTGTGGATAGAGAGGTGTCACGGGAGAGCACAAGATGATTCATGTAGATAGGGTCGAAGATAGTTTGGGCTGCCACAGACATATCCCAACCCTTCCCACGCACCTTAGAGATGATGTAGAGAGACCATCGCTGCTACCACGCCCAACAATACCTATAGGGCAGGAGGATTATGTGAGAGACCAATGGATTGATGATGCTGGGGAGACTGATAGATATAGATAGTGGTGGGTGGTGAATCTAATTACACAATTGGGGATGTTGCAAGGGAAGTTAGTAGGTTCATAAAGCAGAGGTGGACACTTTGCATGCACATGTGGCCAGCCTATAGGCCCAGATGGCCCAGGTGGAGATGGTGATGATGATCAAGTGGCTTCCCTATAGGCAAAGTTACAGGTTTACAAGGCCAGTTGGTCACTACATAGGCACATATTGAGGCATTACAGCCCGGATATAGGCACAGGGTGCGAGGCCAATGACACCACCATAGCATTCGGGACAGGTCCCATAGGCCAAGTATGTGGTTAGAGGCCAATGGGGATACCATAGATAGTACCCATAGCACTTGATGATGTGGGATGCCCTAGGTGAGGCCAAGTATTATCAAGACTAGTTGATGGCGGCAGGGATAGATTTTCTATCCTACGGAGAGTACAGGGCACGTGTAGTCCTCGACCGAGAGGACCAGATCCCACACCCATAATGTGGAGAGCACAGGGTCCATTGAGCCCTAAGACAATATCAAGGTGAGGCCACTAGTTCACAGAGGCCAGCCCCATGTGATGTACCCACAAGGACTCAGCCCACAACCCATAATGGGTGGTGATATGTTAGCAGGCTCGCCGAACAGGAGCCAAGGGGGAGGAGGAGATAGAGAGATTGATATAGAGGATATCCAAGAGGATGATTCCCGATATATGTCCCTCCATTTTGATGTAGTTATTCATTTTTTTAATATATCGGTATGCGTGCCGAAGAGAGTGAGGATGTATACAAGAGTTTGTTTTATTTTTATCATTGTCACCCTCTGCGTGCCAAAGATGGTGAGGTTGTATATGAGATTTTTGTTTATTTTTTATCATATACCGGCCTATGTGCTGATGGTGAGGATGTATATGAGAGTTTTGTTTATTTTTTATCATATACTGGCCTGCATGTCGAAGATGGTGAGGCTGTATATGAGAGTTTTTTTATTTTTGATCATTTATCACTGCGTGCCAAAGATGGTGAGGTTGTATATGAGAGTTTTTAGAGATGTATATTATTTCGTATCAGTGTATATTGTATGGATACACAGTTTATATGATGAGATGGATGATTTGGTGATGATGTATCTATGTTGATAGAATTTGATTGTTATGCATAGATGGATGGATGATAGGTGTGTTAGGCATGGTGGAGTTAGGTTGTGGTTTAGGCATGGATGGAGTTAGGTCATAGGCATGGATTGAGTCAGTCCTAGGCATGGATGGAGTCAAAGTTATGGTTTAGGCATGATGAAGTCGAGTTATGGTTTAGGCATGGTGAATTTTAGATTGGTTTAGGCTTGGTGAGTCAAAATTGGTTGAGTTTGTAATTCATTAATTTTTGTTGTTAATGATGAGATGAGTCACGTTGAGATGTTTTATAGTAACATGCATGATAATGGTACGTAAATGGTAGACATAATGAATGTATGAATGATGATCATAAAGATGTGAAGTAATTTGTTGTTTGTGTGGTTTAATTTCCAATTATTAATATAAAAAAGGAAATTAACTAGGGTAGAATGTGATTAGAAAAGGGAAAGGAGAATTGGTTAGGGTAGAGAGTGGTGAGCTAACCTAACCTCCAAGGGCCCCATGCCCTTAGAGTGCTACCTACATAGTCTCGGTGAAAGGGACCTCAGGCCCATGTATTTTTATCATAAGCTAGGGAAAAATTGGAAGTATAAGTATGGGTTGGTAGGTTATAGGCATGATTGAGTCTAGGTCTTTTAGGTATGGGTGAATTGTGGGCACATTGGTATGGGTGATTTTGAGTTGATTGTGGCAAAAGAGGAAAAATACCCAAAGATAAGAGTTGAGGATATAGTCCTGTATAGGATGATCAATACGTAAGGAAGAAGGTTAAAAGATAAGAGGAGGCAAGAAAGCCACCTGATTAGTAAGGATCATAATGGGTGGGTCATACCTTGGATAGGTTGATGAACTTAAGACCCTAAAGGCATTGTATGATTGATTATTCTAAAGGTGAAGAGTAGTCACATGATCACCAAATTTCATGGTTCCAATAGGTCCCTTGAGGCGGTAGGAAATGAAATTGTGAATGGTGAGAGGGTAAAAAGTAATTAGTTTATATGGTATTTGGTAGCATGCATTTTGGCGAAAGATCCAAGATAAAAATGAGCAAGTCCGTGATGAAAAAGTTTTCTATTTTGACTTATATTTGAGATAGACTAATTGATGTGGGAAGTCTATATGAGATGAGAAAATTAACTCCTTGAGGTATTCATGAATCTGATCAATGTGGGAAGCTTCAGATTCTCTTTTTTTTTTGAAGTAGACTTTACATATTTGTCCTTCGAGGGAGCAGTCTATTTATAGTAGATATGTAGAGAGAAATATGTCCTTTTTAAGGGAGTCATATTTTTATTGGAAGTTTGACTCAAGGATTTGGATCCTACGTGAGGACTTTTAGGTCATGGACAAGACTAAGGTGAAGAATCAGATTCTTGTTCAGAAAGCAAGGTGAAACAACCATGGGATCTCATCTAAAATTAGACAAAAATTATCGATGAGAATCATGCCATGTGCGATGTCTTGGTACACATATTAAGAGAATATAAAAGAGTGACCAGGTACACACATGATTCTTGTTTAATCATTGGGGATGGCACGGTGAAAGGATGGAAATGAAAAGCACTCAAGGGATGGACATAAAAAGAGGTAGAAGGTGAGGTAGGATTGAAATTCAATAGTAGAATAGTCGAAGATGCAAGGCATTAAGGGGCTCGAGTTCGGAGTTTACGTCTACTAAAGATAAATGATAAGCACACGATCCATAAGTATGACTTGCGATGTATGGTCCAAGCCAATTAGGAGAAAATTTTCCCAATTTACTTTTTCCGCTTTGGTTACATGTTGATTTTCTTTCAGACAAGGTCACCGACTTGGAAGGTCTGTTCATGGACACGTTTGTTATAGGTACACTTGATATTTTTTGGTAAACTTAAAGATGGTCAAGAGCATTAAAATGATGTTCATCTAATAACTCAAGTTATGGTAAATGGTCCCTGGAAAAATTCATCATCATTGAGCATTTCATGGAGAGAAATGTAGAGTGAGGGAATCGGACTTCGAGAGGTAAAATAGCCTTTGTACCGTAGGCTAGAGAAAAAGGTGTGGCAGTAGTGGAAGTGCGGATACTAGTGCGGTAAACCCATAGGGTGAAAGAAATGTGCATATTTCAGTCCTTCCCAAGTATCATTAACCACTTTCATGAGAATTTTATTCAGGGTTTTATTCTTGGATTTGGCCTCGACCATTGCTTTGTGGGTAATATGGTGACGAAACTTAGTTGAATACCGAAGGCGTGGAAAATTTTCTGCAAGGTTTTATTTTTGAATTGTTTTTTGTTATCAGTGATGAGGTGATGTGGGAAACCAAAGCAATAGATGATATGATGATTTATGAACTTGCATATTTTCTTAGCTTTTGTGGAGATGAGAGGTATGGCTTCAACCCATTTGGTGTAATATTCTGTAGTAGTGATTATCCATTGATTTTGTTGGGAAGAATGGGGATTGATTTCTCTAAAAAGATCCAATCCCCATTGAGAGAAGGGCCTAAGGTCATAGGAAAACTATAAGGCATGAATGGGTGTATGATGAAGGTTGGTATATTGTTGGCATTTTACACAACGCTTGACGTAATCAAAAAAATCATGGTTAAGGGTGGCTATTTAGTAATATCCTACGCGAAGAATACACTTAGCATTAGCAAGGCCACTAAAGTGACCTCCACATATGCCATCATGAACTTCCTTAATATTATAAGTAATTTCACAACTCGTAAGTCATTGTAAGAGAATACCATCAAAGCCACACTTATAGAGGAGGCCACCCATGATGACATAACAAGAGACCCTTTTAAGAAAATCATGTTGTCTATTACAAGTGAGGTCGGGAGGTAAGATGGAGAGGGAAAGATAGTATGAGTATTGTTTATACCAAAGGTCACTCGGGTTGGGAGTAACGGTTCTGATAGAGTAAACTTCATGAGGTAAATAAGAGGGTGATTGGAGTCTTTGACGGTGACAAAGATTTTAGAATCGGTGAGCCAAGTAGGTATTTGAGAAGCCAAGCGAGGCCATGGTATTTGCAAATGTTTTGGTAGAATGGGGGATGGTTTGTAGGGTGTAACAATCAAAGGTGGTCAACAAGTATGTCCACATGATGCTTATACCTTTGAATTATCTCATTAAACCTGGTATATACCATTAACTTGGTTTATGACCAATTGAGAATCACTAATGATGTTGATGGACTTAACATCTAAGGCATAGGCAGATCTAGAGACCCAATACGAGTGCTTCGTATTCAGAAATATTGTTTGTACAATCGAAATCAAGTTTGAAAGACAAAGGCATGGGTTCACCATCAAGTGGAATAACAATAACACTTGCCCCACCCCCACGTTGACACTTGGAACCATTCAAGAAGAGTGTCATTTTGTACACGGGTTTGTCCAAGGAAAGGGTAGAAATAGACTCATCTAGAAACTAAAATTTAGAGGGTTGGTCCTCGAAAATAGGTGCATCAGACAATTGGTCAGTGATATCCTAGCCCTTGATGGACTTTTGATGGGTGAATTCAAGGTCGAGGTCAGCCAGAAGCATAAGCTAGCATGCAGCTCATTGATTTTGGTAAGGTTTGGCATACATGAAGTGTAAAGGGTCGATGTTGGTGACAACATAGGTTTTTTGATTAAGTAGGTAATGGCAAAGTTTGGTGGCAACAAAAACTAAGGCTAAGCAAAAAAATTCTGCATGGGTGTATTGGGTTTTGTAGTCTAAAAGAGTATGGCTTGTGTAATAAACTTCCTTCTCCCTATCTTGTTCATCGCGATGAGCGAGCATGGCCCCAAGGAGTGATCAATGGCTGAGATGTATACGTAGAAGGGTTGATTGTATTTAGGTGGAATGAGTATTGGTGGTTGTAGAAGGTATTGTTTTAAGGCTTCAAAAGCTTTATGGTAGTTCTCATCCCATTTAAAGGAAACATCCTTTTGATAAGGTGATGAAATGGTTGACAGATCAAAAATTTGTGAAATGAAATGGCAAATAGACTACAACTTACTTTTTAGGCTACGGAGCTGCCGTAGATTAGTGGGAAAAGGCATTTCAAGAATGGCCTTGACTTTAGCAGAGTTCAACCTCTATACCACATAACAAGACAATAAATCCCGAGAGCTTGCCCGAGAGAATTGCGAAGATGCATTTCTTGGGTGGAGGTAAACACAATACTTGATGAGGTAGTTAAAGATGGTTTTTAGGATAGCAAGGTGCTTAGAGCGGTGTTTAGATTTGGCCAGGAGATCATCTACGTAATCTTCCAATATATAGTGCATGATGTCATGGAAAATGTAAGTCATAGCCCGCTGATATGTAGCACCATCATTTTTAAGGCCAAAAGGCATGACTCGAAAGCGAAGGTCCCCCAAGGGGTGATGAACATGGTTATGTGTTGATCTTCTGTGGCAAGCAATATTTGGTTATAACCTGAGAAACCATCCATGAGTGATAGCATCTCATGACCAGCGGTAAGGTCAACCAGTTGGTCAATACCGGGTAGAGGAAAGTCATCTTTTAGGAAAGCTAGGTTGAGGTCATGGAAATCTATGCAAATGCAGAGTCCCCCTGTCACCTTAGTGACAAGGACAATGTTAGAAATCCATCGAGGATAATCAATGGGTAAGATGAAGGAAATGGAAAGAAGGCATTGAAGTTCTTCTTTGACCAAAAGAGCAATGCGAGGGTGCATTTTCCTCAACTTTTGTTTTATGGGTTTGGCATCGGGAATGGTTACGATATTGTGGACCACTATGGTGGGGTCAATATCGGGCATGTCTGTGTAAGACCAAGCAAAAGCATGGTTATGATCTTTGAGAAAATAAGTGATGGCTTCCTATTCAACAATATCTAAAGATTGGCCAATCTTTAGAATGTGTAGGTCGTCCTGAGTATGGATGTTGATTTTAATAGTTGATTTGTTCAACATGGTTTGTGTCTCAGATGGTAACGACCGATGAATATATGATTCTTTTGCACTAAGGTAGGTGAGTATAGATTCATCATCCTGACATTGAATGACATTAATAGAAGGTGTATCGTCATCGACCATTTTAGGATACAGGAAGGGAAGAGAAGAGGGAGCCTCGCCTCGCATTGATAAGTCAGAGGCCCCAAGGAAATGGTGTTTATGAAAAAAAAAAATTAGGAGGAATCTATTTTGGATCCATCGACTCTGTCGGTGAGGGTGGTGAAGAAGGTGGAGTAGATGAAGAAGGTGGAGAAGGGCTGATGTCCTCAATGAGTTCAATGCGGGCCTTCTTGGTAGGTGGTTCAGCAAATCCGATACCACTACGGTTGTTATGTTTATAGGTAGTACATGGAATAATAGTATGATGGCCTTGCTTATAAAATCCAAAACCAAAACCCTTCCACACACATTGGTGCAGGAAGGTGTGGGCAAAACGATGATTGGTGAGTGACTAGCGGTTGGCAGAAAATGGGCGGGTTTGTGATGGTGGTTTAGTTGTATAAGTGGTAGTATTAAGTCCCCCATATGTGATATTGGTGTGGAGGTGGGGAGGACCATAAAGTAGATTCCCTTCTATGCATTGATCGTAATGAGGATGTTTATGAAGGCTTCCATACTCTTGTGGAGTAAGGAATGTGTTGACATTATATAGGTGATACACCCTCGAGTGAGGTGTTGAAAAACACCTTCCAAGGGATTGGTGTTCGATATGTGGGTGGCTGGGATAGATGATGTGTTAGATATTGGATCTAAGGTGGAGATATATAATTGGGAGGATGATGGGTTGGCAGCGGAAGTTGTGGCGGTGGTAGGGATGGAGGAGTTAGGTGCGGTTCATGTAGCGGTGACATTGGTGGGCTGAGGTGTAGGTGAAGAGGAAGTGATCATATATGAAGATGATTTAATGGGTATGAGCACGCCATTGGGTTGGTAAAGTATTTTTAGGTTTTGAAAGGTGATGGGTCATTTGGAATGGTATAAGTGTGCCCTTCATGCTTAAACTTCACACAATGATGAAAAGTGGAAAGAATGTAACCCATAACACGAATCCAGTGGTCTACCAAGCAACAGTTGTATTGAAATTCCCTCCAAGACATAAAATAACTCTAGAATAGTGTGGGGGCCTATGTGAACATGGAGGTTGACTGCTCCAAGTGTAGAGGTGATAGCGTCATTAAATGAACACAACATGACAGGATGTTTATGCATGTAATTTTTGGGTATGCACTTTTGGTTGAACACATGGGAGGAGATGATGTTAATTATAGCACCCCATCAATCATAACATGTCGTACACGTATATCATCAATGTGACAGAGATGAAAAGAGCCGGATCCGGGTCATCAATTTGGTGCGGTGCGATCTCTTCATCCGAAAAGCTAAGGGTGGCTACTTGGTGAGTGGGTGGAGGTGTAGAAGAACATGGTAATTTGGTAAGAGAGGCTACATGATGAGGTGTAATAATGGAGGCTACAGGTGTAGGGTCATTGGGTAAGACCTCAATAGACTAAAGGACCTCCATGAGAGCTTGGCAATGAGATTCAGAGGTTTGGATGAGGTCATATAGGGACATTTTGAGGGAGGATTGATGTAATTGTTTGAACATCACGCAATGTGTAACCCCATTATAAATAGGATATGTGGGGCCACGGATAGTGACTTTAGGTGTGGGTGTAGATGGTATGTTAGGTATAGGGGTGGTTGGTGGGTCGGTTGCCTTTTCCTTTCCTTTATCCTTCTGCACGGGTAGCAACGTGGATCATGTTTATTTGAGGCAGGGGAGATAGGTGAGGTAGGTGAGCCATGAAAGGTATAGTGACGAGGAAGGAAAAATTCAAGTGGCGGGAAGGAACCTTGTGGGATGAGTTGGTCACACCAACATTTGGGTGGAAATTTTGTGAGTTCTTTAATGTGCACCATGTTAATTTCAAATCTCGGAGGTGGCTCTAAGAGTTTTGGGGGTGGAGGTCTTGGTCGCCGAGTAGATAATGAAGGAAAAATTATGGAAATAAGTGCTTTGGAAAAATGGGGTCCTCATCGAGAAGTTCATAATCGTCAAAGTTTTCTTCAAGAGGACATAACTGGACAATAGAAGCTTTCAAATCCTTACAAGATCAACATCATGCCCTAGCACATGATGGTAGGCATAAATTTTGATTTCGTCAAACCCTTTTGGTTTGGGCTTGAGTGGGTCGTAAGGTCTAAGAGGGGGTAATGTGATGACAGAAGTTTCAAGGAGGTTGGTTAAAATTTTGGCATAGGATCCCACCAATGGATCACAATGGGAAGTGAATGTGGGTTTGGGTGTAGGTGCGGCTGATCTGTATAGGAAGGGTCTTTGCAAGAGGGGGAGTGGGTTGAGCTATGGTTTTAGGTGCTAGTGTGGTCTTAGGTGTTGGTCATGTCTACTTGGGTAGGGGCATGGTAGATGAACTGGCAATAGAGTGTGTAGTTGGTTTGACTACCTTATAGGAGGGTAGAAAATTTTTCCTTTAGATTACACCTTCTTGGGTAAAGGTGATACAAGTGCATGAGATCTAGAGGGAAAAGCATATGGTGGAAAAGGTCAAGTTGCCCTGGGGATAACTGAAGTTACGTGGAGGTATATGGTTCGGGTCATGTAAGAGGTATGAGGGAAAGATCTTGAAGTGCCATGGGTAGTGAAGAAGTTACCGATGGTATGGGAGGTATGGATGGTAAAAATGTTGCATTGTAGGCACAAGTTGTGTCGGGAATTTGGGTATGTTAAAGGTATGCAATGGAAGAATGGGTTGCTGCATTTTTAGTTTACTAGTGGGTGGAGGTTTCTTATCCAAGATCGAAGGGTGGGGTCCTACGATGGATAGAAGGGGTGAAAGTAATGAAGGTCTGATCAGCGAGGTTTGGGTACAAGATCTAGGGGATTGGTTCTTCTGTTTTGGGGCTAAATTAAATTTGGTGTTAGTTTTGGAGGATGTGGATAAATCTAATTTGATGGGTGAATGAGTAACGCTGGCCGATGGGATGACCCCTAAGGTAGTAATAGGTTTAGGCAAGGAATACGATGTAGGTGTAGGTTTGGATGTAAAAGCATGCTGAATTATGGGTAGAGGTGTGAGTTGAGCCATGAGTGGTATTATGGGAGAATTTTTGATAGTTGTGGTTGTGTTTGGTTCAATTAGCTGAAATATTTTTGGATAGATAGTGGAAGTGTTAGCGAGTGACATTTGCATTTGTGTTGAGATAGGAAGTAGAAGACACCCCTAAAGTAAGGCTCTATCCACATAATCTAGGTGGTCGGCTAAGCGTGAGAACGGAACTGTAGTGGGTGAGGTTGATGTGGATCCAATGGTGATTCCCGTAAAATGTGTCTTAGAAATGGGGAATTCGCTAGCTTCAGCCTCTGTGGGTAAGAGAGCTGAAAGTAAGTCCGCAGGATCTTGGGTGGCTAATGGAGAATGGTCACCTAAAGGTAGTGGCATTTCTACTAGATCTTTGATAGGTGGAGGGGATGACGGGTGCTCCTCTGTGGGTGGAGGAGATGAAAAAAATTTCCATTGGTTAGAGAGAGTTACTATTGGTGACGGCTCTCTCAGGTGGAGAAGCCAAAGGTGAAATGTTCTTCATGTTAACAGAAGACTCCTTCACAGGTGAGGGAGGAGATGAAGGGTGTTCCTCTGTGGGTGAAGAAATAGGTGAAGTGGGTTCATATATAGGTGGAGGACTTCGGGAAAATATTTCCTCTATGGAAGGAATATGACGTAATTGGGAAGCACTGGTCCATCACTGAAAATAGTATGGACCTTGCAGGTATGGCTATCATTAGTTGAGGTTTCTCTAGTTTGATCAGAAGAAGGGGCATGATTAGGAAATGGTTTCTTGAAGATTTATAGGTTTTGATTGGCAAGTGTGTTAGGATTATCCAAGACTAACTCGCCATTCTCGAGTATTTCCTGGACAATTTTCTTGAAACTGATGCAATTTCTGTCGCTATGACCTTTTACTTGATGATAGTTGTAGAATTCATGCTCTTTATACCACACAGGTGTGGGGCAAGTAGGATCAAAACTAGTGTGTGGTTTTATGGGAGGAAGGGTGATGGCCCCACTTTAATGATATTTTCTAAGATAGAAGAATAAGGCTCCCCAATTGGGGTGTATTTCTGTTGTTCTCGTCTAAATTGAAAGGTCTGGACAGGAGAAAGATTAGATGAGGGGTTAGCCTAATTTGATGGATGAGCTAGGCTGACCTTGAGTACCACTGCATTAGCGGTTCCCTTGGCTTTTGAATAATTATTTTTGGTTTCAAGAAGAAGAGGTATCATTTGAATTAAATTTTGAGTTCTTATTGCGTAGTTGAATTTTCTTTTCTTCGATGGCCCGAATCTCTAGCTTTTGTGCCATGGTGAATGCCTCATCAAAGGTTTGGAAAGTCTGGACCTACAGGGTTGGCAAGATATGTCTAGCACAAGCTCGAGTGAAGAGCTCTATGAGATTGGTTTGTGTTAATTGGAATGTGAGTTGATTTATTAGGCTACACTAATGAGCAACAAAATCCGCGATAGACTCACCGTCATATTGACGCATAGAGTAAAGGTCAGTCATGGTAACCGTCTTAACAATGTTGATGGAGAAGTGATCCAAGAAGGCTTGGGCTACCTAATTAAATGAGAAGATAGAATGTCTAGGTAACCCACTATACCAATCTAATGCGAGCCCAGTCAAAGACATGGGAAAGGTCCTCAAAAGTAAAGCATCATCATGGGTGATCAGATAACAACTATGTTTGAAAGACCGTAAGTGTTGTTGCGAGTCATCTTTGTTATTAAAGTGGTTAAATTTAGGTATTTCCCAATGTACGAGATATGGAAAAATAGGAATAGATGGGTGTATGGGCTCATTGTAAATTTCATCGTAGGTGAGAGAGTTACGTGAGCCGGAAACCGATGCCTCCAATGTCTACATCTTGTCCATCATTAACTTGATTAGGTCATTGGTAGGTGGTGATGGGTGGGTACCTCCTATAGTATAAGAGGGTTGGTGTTGGACATATGATGGAGGTGGCATTCCAGTATATGGTGATGCCGCATAGGTAGGTTGGGAATGAGGGAGTGAGATAGGGGGTACGTACCCTGAAGAAATGATGGATGAAATGGGAGGCTGCTGATAGTAAGTCTATGGAGGTGGAAGGGTCGAGGTGACTCTAGTAGAAATGAGGGCTAAGGATCCTGCGAAATAGAAGGGAAAATGTTTTGAAAAGGGGTAGTGGTCATCAAACGGGGGTGGTTGCATCGCTATGGGTATATGTGAGACAATAGGCATGGATGAGGTTACATTCTTGAGTGGTGGACAAAGGTATAGTGGAGTTTACGGGTGTAATAGATGTGGCAGATGCAGTGGTCATAGTAGGTACAGGGCCTAGCTATGAAACGACTAGGGGCAAGGTAGATGTGGGTAACGCGGAGCTAGAAGGGGCTGACGCAGAAGTAGGAATGAGATTCAGGGGGATAGATATGGGCATGCCATATATCAACCTGACCGAGGCATCTTGAGTGGATGAGTGGGAAAGATAGAACTGTAAAGCGGCAGGGTTCTAGTCAAGGATTCATGCAAACTCCTTGTCCCCTATGGTGTTAGTGATAGGTTGGGTAGGATCCATGGGTGATAAAATAGAAGGTGGTGAAGGACTAGGTGGGAGTGGTTGAAAAATAGCATGGAATATGAGGTTGTTTGCTTGGCTACGCGTCAGCACCATGTGAACAAGTACTGACGTGGTAGGACTACTTTCTGTAAATGACACAGAAATACAAAGCAAAGATAGAAACAATAGATGGTGGTATGTGGTGGTTTAGGTGGATTAGGTAAAAATTGTGCGCTAAAAATTTGAGCAAGCTAACCGATGCGGTTGGGGTAAACTAACGTCGGTCACAGATAACCGCATGATACCACTATGAAAAATGGACAGTTTGTCAAAACAAGGCAAAAGGCTAATAATCTTCCAAGTAGATAAGATGCTAATGGATTTTATCATGATAGAGAAGATGATAAGAGTTATAGAGACTCTGAACAAAAATAAGGTGAAGTAGGTGTCCTTTTGGGAAGGTTAACCAAAAGAACAGTAAATCGACACCAGGTTGGGTAAAACTAATGACGGTCAGAGGGTAACCGATGACGATCGCTGGACCGACACCGGTTACTGTGAAATTGAAACAGAGATGAAGAAAAGGTGATTGTGAGTTAAAATCAAATGTGGAATCAAACCCAAAATTCTAAGAATGATGAAAATAGGGTCCAGGCACACTCAGATGAAGTTCAAATACACCAACTATGATGAGGATCGTGTAAGGAGAAATAAAAATGAAGAATGTGTCCTCTCACCTCAAAATGCAACCCAAGAATAAACACTAAGAAAAATATGATCCTAAGATTTCTTTTTATTTTATGTTTGTTCAGCTTATTCTATTTAGAAAAATGACTCATGAACTTTAGAATAGAGTTTTTGGTGAGGTAGGCTTCCAATGAAGAAGGAAATCTACAAGGAGAGGTTTCAAGTATGTTATGGTGGGGGCGGGCCGTCCTCTGAGATAATGACTTGATAGAAGTAACAAGTTGGGTGCCCTCTTTTCCGTGATCATTTGATCACCTACAGCGTCTTCTGGATAAGATGTTGTTTAAGAATGTGTATATTTTTCAATTTTGTGATGTTTAGATAAGACTCAAAGAGAAAAGAATAGAAAGAAAGTTCTTTTCTATGATTTTTTTGTCAACCATCAGTTGGGCATGACTTCTAGCGTATAGGTTTCCCTCATTTAATGTGAGCTAATGTAGTAAATCATAATGAAATGTAGTTAATTTTAAGACCAAATCAAACTATTGAATTCGATGACACAAATAAATGAACAGGAGAAGGGATGCTCTTTCACTAATGTGATACTAATGAAAAGAAAGAAATGTTTGTTTTAAAGCACCAAAACATGATTGATTTTAGACAATAGAAAATAGAATATTCCAATGAAGAATTTTAAGGTGAGAATATTTCAAAAAAGAAAAAAACATAAAACTTTTCACCTAGAAATGAATAAATGCAAGGAACCCCGAATGGGTCCCACAAAGTGTGCCAAAATGTTTCACCTAATTCCTAGAGTGTTTCTTTGAATATTGACGAAACAGATAAGGGTAAATGGGCTAGGAGGAATACCTGTTAAAGCTAGTTGAAGGTTGTTGCACGTGTATGACTTCTTGATCCATAGCTGATCATGAGAGCTTCCTTTTGGCTAGGAGGAACTACCTGAAATAGAAAACAAGACCACCAAATAGAAGTTAAATAGTATATGCAGTGGACTACCTAGCGTATGCTAGATCTAGGAAGTGTGATACTCCCTAGAAGGTTGTCAATCCACTGTTTAAAACAATTCAATGTTAACAATAAATGAAATCCTATTGTAGTTAAAATGATTTAGGTATCTCATTCGACTACAATAATCGATTCATTCACAACAGGCTAAGCTATGATTGAATCTGAAGGTCAAGGTCTCTGTCAGAGTATTGGTACTAGTCAGGGTTTGGTTCTGGGCTATTTTGGGTATTTGGTGGGGATTTTAGGCTCTGTTCTTAGTCTGAGGGTAAAAACACAGTAGACCGACGTCATCTGATATGACTGATGTCATTTTAAGTGAACTAGTGATGGTTGTGGGTAATCAGCGCCGATATGGCTAGGGTATAGAAAACTTATTAAAATATCGATGTGAGGACAGATCTAAGGCTAAATGGAAATGGAGAGGGCAATGGAAAGGTCTATGGAGATCTTGGATATACTCAAAGATCTTTAAGATTTGGGTATGGGAAGTTTAATGGTGTGAGTGAAGGAATGATCAAGTTTTCATGAAGGTAAATGTTGGGAGAATGGGAATGCAAGTAGAAAGTGGTAACATAGGTAACAAGTCTTACTAAAACAAAAGTAGATGAATCTTTGGTTAATAAAACAATTACTATTGTATGAGATAGATGGCTAGATGGCAATGGCAGTTGCTTAGATGGATAGAGTTTGATGTGGTGATGGTGCTTCTCCGGATGCTTCCATGAATTCAAAATGGTTTTGTGATCACTTTTGATGCTAGCTATGAATGCTCTGATGTGTGTACAAATGCTAGTTCTGCTTGCATGCAGCTCGGTTTCCTCTCTTACTCTCGATTTCAAGTTTGATCACCCTAGCATCCAAAGTGTGATTGCACAACATGGAAACCTCTCTCCAAGTGTGGGACTTGTGAAACCGAGAGAGGAACCTCCAGATTAGAGGTTGGTTCCTCAAACTCCTCCAATTAGATCTAATGCTTGCACAACTATAGAGGTTCGAGATCCTAATCCTACTCTAAATTGCAAGGAGACAGGGGATAGAAGTGCAAAAATTAAAACTAACTAGAGATGGTGATGCACCAAAAGGAGTGGTGAAACATTTTTGTCATGAAAATAGACACAAACCAGAGATTGTAACATAAAACATACACGGGATGATAAGATATAATTCAGGATCCGAAATGCAAAGAAATAATACAAAGGACTAAAACCCATTCACGAGTTTGCATTATCATTTCCAGTGTCAAAACCATGCATTACAACCTCAGAGAGGTAAAAAAATGTTACAGTCTTTGAAGAGGTCTGATTCTTGCTTGATTCACTTGCTAGAGGTGAAAGAAGAAGATTGTTATGTCAAAAAGTACCCCACCCTTTGAAATGAGCCAAAATTGGCTTTTTACATTGCATGGGTCGAGCCCAGGAGACAGAAACGTACAAAAACGTGAGAGCCCATTCCTCCTTGACTGCAGATGCATTAAAACAGCATGGGGGACCTTACAAACCCATACCCTATCATTTTTGACCGAATTGCAGGAGAATGCGACCCATTCTGCGTTAAATTTGGTCGTTGAAATGTCACTTCTGGCCATGAACACACGTCAGAGCTGTTTCTTAACTTTCTCTCTCTAAAATACACCAAAATTCAAGATTGACCCCGAAATCATGTAGAGAATTTCATAAGCTTTCCGTTGATATAAAGAACGTGCAAATCCGAGCTCTGGATCGAAAGATATGGTGATCTGAAGATTTAGGGCACAAAACAAGCAAAAATGGATTTTAAATTTTTTCCCCCACTGCTACCTAGATGACATGTGCCAAGCACTAATTGGATGCGTAATTCTCTCTCCTTCGCTGTCCCATGGGTTTTCCTTGAAAGTTTTGACTTTTTTTTTATTTTGGAAAATTTTCCACCTTTTCCCCGCATACCAGCCACTGAGGACATGTGGCATGATCTGATTGGAGGACAGGGGAGCGGGGTCATCCTTTACTTTTTAGTTTTTTGCCAAAACTGTTGCCAAATTCTCTAATTCCTCCCCAAGCTCCACACTCCCCTTCTCCTTAGGACACGAATCCTCTTTTTATTGGCTCGAGCTGACCCTTCAAACCTCGCCCTTTGAACTTTTGGACGTTTCCCCTTGTGACACGTGTCATGCTGTGATTCGTCCACGGGCCTGCCGGTTTTTCGCGTCCCTCACATCCCCTTGGCCCGGCTGTCCCAAACTACTTGGTAAAATTCCTCTAATCTGCCCAAAATGGGCTTCCTTGTCCCTTTTCTACCTATGACACGTGGCATGATCTGATTGGCTCTCGACTTTCTCGGCTCCCCGCGTCCACCACGTACTTCTGGCCCGACTGTCCCAGTGCTAAAGTTCTCTGTTCCGGCCGATCCGGGCGGTTCGCGTCCTTCGCGTCCTCACGGCTCGGCTGTCCCAAACTACCCCTGTGCAACAGTTAGTCAATTTTCTTTTCTCCTTGGTGAACCAGTTTTTCACGCCCCACGCGTCTCAATCGCCCTGCTCGTGGCCCGCCTGGCGCCCTTTCGGCCAATTCGTGCCCCGATGTCCCAATGTCCCAAGGTCCCAAGGACCGCCTGGACTAAGACTTAGCCATTTTTCATGTTTTTCCTGGCCCAAGCTTGTTTTTTCCAACTTTTTCACCTTTTCTCTAACTTTCTCTTTTCAACCTCGGGACAAGAGAGATAGAAAAAAATCGAGGGGACCCTAGAAACATGATTTTTGCCCTAAATCAATTAATTTACGGGACTTGAGAATTTAATGCATGTTATCAAAATTCACCCGGGGTGAATTTTGGATAACAATTTGGTGACTCGGAGGGGTTACTGCCTGCTTTAGGTAGAAGATACCAATTGCACTCAAGCGACCATTGGGCATGGAGTTATCAAATATTCAGTTTAGAACCCCAACTGACCTAGAATGTGTAAGGAGGAAGATGGGATATCACATGATGGGAGAAAAGACTACAAAACATCTCCATGGATAGCAAGTTATGCCAAAGCACTTAGGGAAAAAAAAACTAACCTACAGCAAAACAATGTGCACAAGCACTTGGAGGAATGAAAATCTAACCTAATATTTACAAGGTAGTGAATTTCCCTCTAGAAGCAACACTTGAGATAGATTCCATTTACTAGAATCTGTAGTTCTTCACCATCCAATGAGGCCAATTGGAAAGCATTGTTGTTCTTGCACTTTGTGACCATGTATGGGCCACTCCAGATGGCATCAAATTTTGAATGTCTTCCCCGTTTTGCTCTATCCACATCCCATTTCAACACTAGATCTCCAACTTGAAAAGATCTATCCTTGGCCTTCTTATCAAAGGTCTTCTTGATCAAAGCTTGATCCTTCTCCATTGCTTGGGATGCCTGATTTCTGATCTCTTGTAGCTCCATCAACTCTGCATACCTTACCTCCATGGGCTCAAATTCAAGCAACTCCAGCTACTTCATGAGTTCCAATGTTGGCAACTCAAGTGACATGGGCAAGATTGCTTCTCTTCCATAGACAAGCCTGAATGGAGAGTTGCCTGTGGATCTTTTGGGAGTTATCCTATCAGCCCATAAGGCTGATTTCAGTTTGGTATGCCAAGACCTCTGATTCTCGTCAAGAGTCCTCCTAATGATCCTCAACAAGTTCTTGTTTGTAGACTCGGCCTGGCCATTACCTTGAGGGTAATAGTTTGATGAAGTGCTTAGGTAGATCCCGTTCTTGACAGCCCACTCAGTCACCTTAGATCCAATGAATGCCAATGCATTATCAGAGATTATTGTAGCAGGTACACCAAATCTGGTTGTTATCCCCTCATAAAAGTCTAAGATGCTAGACTCATTTGCCTCTTTGAGTGCTACTACTTCTGTCCATTTGGTGAAGTAGTCGTGGCTGTCAAAATCCATTTGTGCCCTTGGCTTGAATTGGGATTGATGACTCCAATGAAGTCCAAACCCCATTGCATGAATGGCTGGTCAACTGATATTGGATGCAATGGAAGGGCAGCAAGTCTCTCTTTTCCTGTGAAGAATGCACAATTCTTACACCTCTTGATCCATGCATAGCAATCACTTAAGATTTTAGGCCAATACTAACCAGCCTTCATGATTTTTTTTAGAGTGTCACTCTTGGTGCAAAATGACCACCACTGGTCCACCATGAAACTCTTCCAACACCCTTTGAATCTGATTTGTGCTTTGATGCACCTCAAGCGAGACTCCATTCACATCTTTCTTGAACAAAACTCCATCAACAATGGCATACGAATAACCTGCAATCTGAAGTGTCTCCTTTGGGTCTTGTTCATCTCTGGAGGGCATAGGCCTGTGCCTAGGAAGTGTATAATACCTTGGGTCCAGCAAGGAGTGGGGGCAGCATTGTCTTCTTCTTGATTGCCACTTGGCTCATGGCTGTCCCGACATTGCAAAACAACCTCTTCTTCATTGCATACTTCTTTTTGCTTCCCCAAAACCAGCTACTCACACAATCCTTTCCCTCTTACCAGCTTAGTGATCTTGATCTTAATGTCATACTCCATGACACGGGTGATCCAACCTGCCCTTTTCTCATTCAAATCCTTGTTGAGGAGGAATTCCTTAACCCCGCATGTGAGACCAGCAATTGGACCTTGTTGTTTGAGACTAAATGCTTGAATTTCTTCAACCTTCTTATTACTGCAAGTACATGCTTCTCAATAAAAGAGTACCTCACCTCATAGTCATCTAGGCTCTAGCTGAAGAAGGTAATTGGCTGCTCATCATTATAATTGTTCTGCTGTACCAAAATGGTAGAAATAGTGCCATTACCTCCAAATGCATAGAGGATGAAATCCTTGGAGAAGTCCGGGTTGATGAGAGTTGCTTCTTGAGAGATGGCTTCTTTGATTACTTCAAAACTCTCCTTGCCTTCTACTGTCCACTTGAAAGCCATGATCTTCTTTAACATTTTGGTGATGGGCTTGACAAGGGCTGCAAAATCAAAATCTAGGACAAACCTCCGAACAAACTTTATCCTTCCCAAGAAACTCGAAGGGCTTTCTTGTGGCTTGGCAACGGTAGTGCTCTTATGGCTTCAACCCTCTCTGGATCAATTGCTAATCCTTCTTTGGAGACAATATGGCCAAGGAGCTTTCCTTCATGTGCAAGAAAGATGCACTTCTTAGGATTTAATGAAACTCCAAATCTCCTGCACCTTGCGAAGACTTGTCTCAAATGAGAGAGGTGGTCTACTACTTTTTTAGGAAAAACAGTGATATCATCAAGGTAAATAAGCACCACATTGTTAATCAAACCTTTGAACGCCATGTCCATTGCCCTTTGGAAGGTAGCACCAGCGTTGGACAGCCCAAATGGAATTTTCCTGTATGCAAAAGTTCCCCATTTTGTTGTGAAGGTTGTCTTGAACTGATCCTCTTCCTTCACCATAATCTGATTGTAGCCTGAGTAGCCATCAAGTAGTGAGAACCTTTCTGAACCAGCTACAACTTGCAATATTTGCTCCATGGAAGGGAGTGGGTAATGGTCCTTGAGAGAGGCTCTATTCAAGTCTCTCGAAGTCAACACACGATCGATCTCTCCACTTTTCTTTTCGACTAGAACTAAGTTGGCAACCCAACTAGAATGCTTGATTGGGAATATAATCCTTGACTCAATCAGCTTGTCCAATTCTTCCCTCATGAGAGGCTCCATGTGTGGATTGGACTGGTCTTTGTTTTGCCCGATGGAGCTTAGTATTTGGATCCAATTCGATGGTATGCTAAGCTAAGTTGGGATTGAAACCTTTCAAGTCTTCATAGCTCCAAGCAAACACATCAGGGAACTCTTGATACAGTTGTATGAACTCATACCTTTCTTGTTCAGTTGTCATCCTTCCAATTTGCAATGGTTTATTCTATTCTACCAAGATGGATACTGAATCCTCTCTCTTGACCTAAATGTTTGCTTTTTCCTTTCTAAACTAGTCATTGGGGTTAAAAATGGACTCCAAAGTGATAAGTCCCTTGGGCATCTTGTTAGTTCTCAGTTGTACCACTTGGTCACCATCTTGTTGTTCCAATTTTCTTGATTCTTGGGCCGAGAAATCAGCTTCTTCTTGCAAGAAATGGATGATTTTTGGTCATTCTCAAACACTTGCCAACTAACATTGTTATCCGGCACTGAAGGCCTCACAATCACATGGATGTTTGGCTGTACTTTGTCTTGTTGGATGCTTTCCACAATGTCAAAGGCTGCCCCTACTACTGCAAGCCTGTCAGCAGCTTGATTCTCTTTCCTAGGAATGGATTTGATGCCAAAACCCTCAAAATCTTCCATGAGGTCCCACACTCTGTTCTTGTAGCACTTGAGAAGATCATTCTTGGTAGCATGTTGTCCCTTGACCTGATTTACAATCAATTCACTGTCACCAAAGACTTGCAAGTTCTTTATTTTCTTCTTTATTGCCCAATGCATCCCTTGCACCAAGGCTTCATATTCAGCAGTGTTATTGGAGCATGCAAATTGAAATCTAAAAGCTGAATAGTATTGTACTCCATGAGGTGAAACAAGCATAGCTCCACCTCCACCTGCACCTTGCCTACTCCTTGATCCATCAAAAATAGCTGCCATACCTCATTTCATCTTTGTGGTTTGGCTTGGTGATGCTAGGAATAGGCTGATTTTCTTCATGTATGCAATAGACCCCTAGCTCGAGACTCTTCCGCTTCTTGATAGGGATCAAATGCATGTATCTTGCTTTCCCATTCATCAAGAGTTAGATCCAAGATGCTTCCAACCTTAGTGTCAACTTCATCGGTGCTTGGGTGATCTTCTTGATCAAATCTTGAGCAATTGGCATTAATCGACTTGGAGTGTAAGGCTCAATGTGGAAGTTTACAATTGGTTCGACCTGATTGTAGCCTTAGTTCCATACCTCATTCTCGAATAGCATGTGTGACCAATCAGCAGAAAAATATCCCCAATCTTGGGTGTGAAGTCCTTGACAAACAAAGGACAAAGAGTGGTGGAAGGTCTATGACTGATACATCTTGTAAAACAAAAACATTTGGACATGCATGCAAGGTAAGACTCAAATTTCTAATCACTCCAACTGTTTACTCTGCTGTCCCATCCAGCCTACACTACCCCTTTGGATGTTGTTTCATACTAAATCCCTAGCGATCGGCTATCTGTTTAGGCATTACCAAGCTACTTGCCTCAAAGTCTATCATGCAATTATGCATTAGCTAATTTCCAATGATTATTGAAACATAGAAACGAGGGGGCTTCAAAATTTTACCTTGTTGTCCTCCATGATTTCCCTCGGGCTTAGCAGCATTTGTAAGTACCTTCTCTTGCATCCGAACTTCGATTCGAATTTGGCGATCCTTCATGGCATCTTGTGAAGCAGATCTCTTTGGCACGGGATGGATAGGGATTCCCACATTGATATATTGACGCTTGTCTTCTTCATCCGATTAATGATACTTTGAATGGTGATGAAGGATCTCTTTGTTGTCCCTCGGTTTGCACGTTCACTCCTTGTACGTGGGCAGCAACAACTGGTATTTGAGTTGGCCTAGGGGCTGTTCTTGGCTGCCCTTGTGCATTTGAAATTGGACTTTGCTTGCCAACCATTTGTGGAACCATGGAAGGTTGTGGATTGGTTGGGGCTAATGGTTGTTCTTCACCCAAATTCCTCCTTTTTGACCTTGTGTTGGCTGCAACACCTTGAGGAATTCACTGGTTCATGCCACAAAAATCCTCTGCTTGCCAATTTACCAATGTGGTGTCATTTGGGGCTGATTGCTGTTGGAATGTTTCTTGTTGTTGGTTGTTTCCTTGACTGCCCTCACCCTCCACACCAGTAGTTGTCACCATTAATGCTTGATTGAAAGCACCATTGAAGCACATGGATTGGTTATGAGGCTCATTGCATGGAAAACACCAATCGTACTCCTGGGCAATGTTGTTTTGTGTTGGCACCAGTGCCTTAGAGGCAGATATGGCATTTGGATTATAGGGCTGGAATGGTCTATTGGCAGGAGGCCTTATTTGATTCATATTTGTAATTGGATTAGGTGGCCTTTGTGGTTGGTATGGCTTCCTGTTAGGATGAGTTTGTGGCTGATAAGAAGGTCTAAAACCTTGGGCTTGTTGCCTCTTGAGAGTAACCAGCTCATTGCATAGGTTTCGCAATTGCTTCATGACTTCTTGAAGCTCATTCATGCACTTGGAGATGAAGTGGAAGCTTCATTTGAACTCTGATTTCTAGGAGTGGGAGAAGGAGCCAAATTAGGTGCTTGATTGGTGTTTGGACTCTCTAAACTTGGAAACAATGGCATGGGAGGTCTAGGGGCAAGTTTTCCAGCTTGGATCAAACAATTTTCAGCCCTAATGGCAATGCTATAAGCCATAGGGATAGTTATGCCTCCCATGGACTGAATCAACATAGAAATATCAGAATTTAGAGCTTTGAGATAGTAGAGAAAAGCACCTTCTACTGTTGGCTTTGATTGCCACTGGAATTCTCTCCCAAGTCTTTTGAAATCTGAAGTTGAAATCGGTTAGCTGCTCATTGGGAGCTCTCTTGATGGTTGTCAGCTGCTCCAAAAGAGACAAGTTGTCTCCCTTTTCTCCAAATTGCTCATGAAGTGCTATACACAATTTGATTCCAATTTGTGATAGAACCAGCTCAAGGCTCCTAAACCATTGCAATGCTTTACCCTTGAATGAAGATGCCAAGAACTTGATGACCACTTATATCTCATTGATTTCATGGATTGCACAAAGGTTAGCAATATCTTTAACATGATCACACTGGAGTAGTCTGATTTTCTCCGGTGAAGTAGGGAATGTTCTTCAAGGCTGCAATAGGAATTGGATGTTGTGCATTGAGGGCAAGTGGGCTATCATGCGTGTGAAGTTGACATAGGGGTTGTTCTTCATCTAATTAATGATACCGAATGGTGATGAAGGATCTCTTTGTTGTCCCTTGGTTTGCACATTCACTCCTTGCATGTGGGCGAAACAACCGGTATTTGAGTTGGCCTAGGAGCTGTTCTTGGCTGCCCTTATGCATTTGAAATTGGATTTTGCTTGCCAATCGCTTGTGGAGCCATGGAAGGTCGTGGATTGGTTGGGGCCAATGGCTGCTCTTCACCCAAATTCCTCCTTTTTGACCTTGTGTTGGCTGCAACACCTTGAGAAACTACTTGATTCATACCACAGAAATCTTTTGCTTGCCAATTTACCAATGTGGTGTCATTTGGGGCTGATTGCTGTTGGAATGTTTCTTGTTGTTGACTATTTCCTTGACTGCCCTCACCCTCCACACCAGTAGTTGTCACCATTAATGCTTGATTCAAAGCACCATTGAAGCACATGGATTGGTTATGAGGCTCATTGCATGGAAAACACCAGTCATACTCCTGAGCAATGTTGTTTTGTGTTGGCACTAATGCCTTAGAGGCAGATATGGCATTTGGATTATAGGGCTGAAATGGTCTATTGGCAAGAGGCCTTGTTTGATTCATATTTGCAAATCTGGATTAGGTGGCCTTTGTGATTGGTATGGCTTCCTATTAGGCTGAGCACGGGGTTGATAAGAAGGTCTAAAACCTTGGGCTTGCTACCTTTTGAGAGTGACTAGCTCATTGCCTAGGCTTTGCAATTGCTTCATGACTTCTTGAAGCTCATTTGCGGCACTTGGAGATGAACTGGAAGCTTCGTTTGAACTCGATTTCTAAGAGTGGGAGAAGGAGCCAAATTAGGTGCTTGATTGGTGTTTGGACTCTCTAAAATTGGAAACAGTGGCATGGGAGGTCTAGGGGCAAGTTTTCCAGCTTGGATCAAACTATTTTCAGCCCTAATGGCAATGCTATAAGCCATAGGGATAGTTATGCCTCCCATGGACTGAATTAACATAGAAATATCAGAATTTAGAGCCTTGAGAAAGTAGAGAAAAGCACCTTTGTTGTTGGCCCGACTACCACCGGAATTCTCCCCAAGTCTTTTGAAATCGAAGTTGAAATCGGTCACTACTCATTGGGAGCCCTCTTGATGGTTGTCATCTACTCCAAAAGAGACAAGTTGTCTCCCTTTTCTCCAAATTTCTCATGAAGTGTTATACACATTTGATTCCAATTTATAATAGAACCAGCTCCAAGGTGCTAAACCATTGCAATGCTTTCCCCTTGAATGAAGATGCCAAAGAACTTGATGTACCACTTGCATTTCATCAATTTCATGGATTGCACAAAGGTTAGCAATATCTTTAACATGATCACCTGGAGTAGTCTGATTTTCTCCAGTGAAGTAGGGAATGTTCTTCAAGGCTGCAATGGGAATTGGATGTTGTGCATTGAGGGGAAACGGGGCTGACCGTGAAGTTGACGTAGGGGTTGTTCTGTGCCATTCTAATTGGTCTTAAAACCCTTGTTGACTGAATGAAAGGCCTACCAGGTGGAGGAGTTGAGAGAGTTCTGTTTGGTGGAGATGGAGACCTTTGAATCCTTCTTCCTCTTTGCCTTCTTCTTGGAGATAATTGCAGGTATTCAAATAGCACTTCTTCTTCTCCAACTCTTGACCTTGTGGTGATTCTTCTCATGAGTTTTCAGGCCTGCACTGCTGAAACCAGTTGATTCTTCCCCTTGGAGTCACCAGATATGCAAATAATAGCTCTTTTCAAGCAAGAAAATTGCAGCAGATGCACATCAACTTTGCTGCAATAAAAATGAGACCTCTAGTGTCCCACCGGGCGTGCCAAAACTGTTGTTGCAAGTTCACAGCACCCCTAGATTGTGATCAGATTTCAAGTTTGATCACCCTAGCATCCAGTGTGATTACACAACATGGAAACCTCTCTCTAAGTGTGGGACTTGTGAAACTGAGAGAGGAATCTCCAGATTAGAGGTTTGTTCCTCAAACTCCTCCGATTAGATCTAATGCTTGCACAACTACAGAGGTTTAGATCCTAATCCTACTCTAAATTACAAGGAGACAAGGATAGAAGTGCAAAAATTAAAACTAACTAGAGATGGTGATGCACCAAAAGGAGTGGTGAAACATTTCTATCATGCAAATAGACACAAACCAGAGATTGCAACATAAAACATACACAGTGATAAGATATAATTTAGGATCTCGAAATGCAGCAAATAATAAAAACAAAGGTGAAACCCATTCACACGAGTTTGCATTATCATTTCAAGTGTCAAAACCATGCATTACAACCTCGAGAGGTAAAAAAACAATGTTACTGAGTCTTTGAAGAGGTCTCGATTCTTGCTTGATTCACTTCTTTGGAGGTGAAAGAAGAAGATTGCTATGTCAAAAAGTATCCCACCCTTTGAAATGAGCAAAAGCGGCTTTTTACATTGCATGGGTCGAGCCCAGGAGACAGAAACATACAAAAACATGAGAGACCATTCCTCCTACACTGCGCTGAGATGCATTAAATCAGCATGGGGGACCTTATAGACCCATACCCTATCATTTTTGACCGAATTACAGGAGAATGCGACCCATTCTGCGTTAAATTTGGTCACTGAAATGTCACTTCTGGCCATGAACACGCGTCAGAGCCATTTCTTAACTTTCTCTCTCCAAACTACACCAAAATTCAAGATTGACCCCAAAATCATGTAGATAATTTCATAAGCTTTCTGTTGATATAAAGAATGTGCAAATCCGAGCTCTGGATCGAAAGATATGGCGATCTGAAGATTTAGGGCACAAAAAGGCAAAAATGGATTTTAAATTTTTCCCCGCGCTTTGCCACCTAGATGACACGTGTCCAAAGGCGCTGATTGGATGCGTAATTCTCTCTCCTTCACTGTCCCGTGGGTTTTCCTTGAAATTTTTGATTTTTTTTTTATTTTGGAACATTTTCCACCTTTTCCCACGCGTCCCGCCACTTGGGACACGTGGCATGATCTGATTGGAGGACAGGGGCGCGGGGTCATCCTTTACTTTTTAGTTTTTTGCCAAAACTCTTGCCAAATTCTCTAATTCCTCCCCGAGCTCCACACTCCCCTTCTCCTTAGGACACGTGTCCTCTTTTTATTTGCTCGGGCTGACCCTTCAAACCTCGCCCTTTGAACTTTTAGACGTTTCCCCTTGTAACACGTGTCATGCTACGATTCGTCCATGGGCTTGCCGGTTTTTCACGTCCCTCGTGTCCCCTTGGCCTTGGCTGTCCCAAACTGCTTGGGGAAAATTCCTCCGATCCGCTGAAATGGGCTTCCTTGTCCCTTTTCTGCCGATGACATGTGGTGTGATCTGATTGGCTCTCGGCTCTCGGCTCCCCACGTCCACCGTGTATACGGCCCGATTGTGCCCCAGTGCTAAATTTCTCTATTCCACTCAATCTGGGTGGTTCATGTCCTTCACGTTCTCATGGCCCACTGTCCCAAACTGCCCTATGTAACAATTAGTCGATTTTCTTTTCTCCTTCAGCCCAAATCGGCCTGGTTTTCGCGTCCCGCGCGTCCCAATTGTCCGGTGCTCTGCGGCCCGCTTGGTGCCCTTTCGGCCGATTCACGCCCCGATGTCCCAACTATCCCAAGGACCACCTGGACTAGGACTTAGCCATTTTTCATGATTTTTCCTGGCCCAAGCTTGTTTTTTGCAACTTTTTCACCTTTTCTCAGAACTTGCTCTTTTCAACCTAGACAAGAGACTTAGAAAAAATCTGAGGGGACCCTAGAAACATGATTTTTTACCCTGAATCAATCAATTTTCCTGGGACTTGAAAATTTAATGCATGTTATCAAAATTCATCCTGGGGTGAATTTTCGATTACACTCTCCGAGATAAGGTTGGTTCCTCTTCCTAAACTACCCGCCACAAGCTATTCCGAGTGTAGGAAATATAATCTAATCCTAATATAACTTCCAAGCAGATAGGAGAGGAAGAAAACAAGGAAAAAAAGAGCCTACACTAAAACAAAGTGATACACCGAGAAAGAAAGTGTTGATCATCTATCAAAACTACCATGGAACAAGAAGAGGTGAGCAATGGAAGGATGGACAAGTGCATCATGAGACCAAAGATGGATTTCACACAAAAATGTTCCAAAATTCCATGAACACAACTCTAAAACCTGCAATGAACATCCAAACATGCACAAAAACCTACAATGAAGAGAGGCAATAAGAAAACAACCAAAAAAATGAGCAAGGACGGACAAATGCATCACAAAACATGTTTTTATTGCTCCGTAAGTTTGCATAGAATCATCATTTCGTGGGTAAGAGGAAAAATACCATTACAGAGAGGAGAGGAGGAGGTTCAAAGTCCATTTTTACCCTGGGAAGAAAATAAGGGAGAGACGGAGAAGAAGGATAAACAACTTTTTACAAACGAGCCACAACCGACTTTTATCTCTCAAACAGAAAGAAGGAAATGAGACAATGTGAGAAAATCAATTTTAAAAATCCAAACACCAACAAGATTCATTCAATATGCTAGAAAAATGATGGGTTTCCATGAAAAATCCCATATTTCTAAGTACATTGCTTCGCAGAGTGAGAAAGAGGCCCATATTTCATTAATTTTGGTGGTTGAGGTCATTTTCTGTAATTTTTCCATGCTAGAGACGTTTTCCCAAATTTTTCCCCTCAAACTCCATCAAAATTAAAAATTAAAGTGTCCATCATGTGGATAATTTCACCAGCTTTCCAATGATACTAGAAACGTGAAAATCCGAGCTCTAGATCAAAAGATATGGCCCTTTGAAGATTTACGGCAAAACAGGTGAAATTAGGGCAAAATTCGGGTTCACGGGCGAAATTTTAACTTTTTCCCTCTTTTCAAATTAGGAAAAATTCCAAAAAACTTCTCCATGCCCTGCTTCTTTTCTAACACATGGCACCCTCTAGTTCGACCGTGAGCTCAAGACAACATTTTGCCTCTTTTCACAAAATTGGGAAATTTTCCCAAAATTTTCCCTATTGGTTGATAGGACTGTGGGTTCAAGTTTTCATTTTTGTGCTTTTGTGGTTTTGGTAAAAACTTAAAATCCTTCCCTTCCCTCGACTCCCCCGATGATGTGGACACGTGGCACCTCCCGATTCGATGCGGGGCCTTAACAAATTTTCTCCATTCTCTTCCGTGGGCCCGCATGTCGTTTTATGACTTTGTAACTTTTGGCCAAAAGGGCTAAGTGTGATATTTTTCTCCACACCTTCGCTCTACCTTGATACGTGGCACTTTCTAATTGGCTACAAGTCCGCTATGGAAAACTTCCTCCAAATTCCACGAGTCATAACTCAAAAACTACAAGAGTTAGGAGGACTTCCTTACCTTTCTAGAAAGGGGAAAAAAATCTCTATCTAATGAAGCAATACCTAGAAAAATTTGAGTGCCTAAAATGTGTAAAAATTTGACTGAGGCACAAAAGGAAGCTAGTTAACCCAAAATAAGAGGGAGCTTATTTTGGTTAACAATTTGGTGACTCTCAGGGGTCATATTCTGCTAGATGAATGATCAGTGGCTTTTGAAGCATCCATTGGGTATGGAGTCAATCGTGATAACCAATTCGATCTTAATCGTAAAAATCGACCTCTGAGCCACTTGGAAACCCACTGAAACTTGGAGTTGATCTTCACCAAAATCCATTGAAATGGACTATGCAAGAGCAACCAAAACAACACCAAACAACTATGTACAAAATTGGAAATCATACATACCCCAAGTGGGATATGCAGAGTGTGCACAAGCACTTCTTCTATTGAAAGAAAACCTACCTACTCTACTCTAACTAAGAGTAAAGGGAGCTCAAACAAATCCTACAACTGGCAGGGAGAAATAGCTTCCCTTCCTCAAATGGTAGCCATGCAATTGATTTGGCACTAAACATGGTTGGTTGGATGAGTGGAAAATCAACAAGAAGTTGGTCTTCTACCCAAATTAGCAAGGTGTCAACTGAAAACAAATCAAATACCTCTTTTAGTTGCTCTGCATTTAGATTGAAGAGCCGTGACAATTGATCCTCGGTGCTTTTCATATCATCCTCATGCTTAAAAGCAAGCATGACTAGTTGTCAGCTTCTCCTTTCACTCTAATGAAACCAAATACCTGATTGGGCAAGGTCTAATCCTTTGGATGTGCCCATTTCTCTTAAATCTAACTCCAAGAATGGAGTCTTCTTGTGGACCTTCTTGAATTGATGGTGTGGAAGAAATGGTGGAACCTTTCTACCCTTTTCCTTCCTCCAATGAAGAACATGGAAGATTTTAACCTCCCAATCTTGGTTCCAAAAGGTTGTTACAAAACACAGGATGTTATTTTTCAATGTTCTCCTTTATAGCAGTAGGCTCTTGATGTTGGAGAACGAATGGTGAAGAGGAAAATGTTGTAATTTCAGCTAGCTCCTCATCCAAACATTCTTTTAAGTCTGACGGCAAATCAAACTCTTCAATGTCCTACTGTAGTAAGGTCTCTCCCTTTTGTATGGTGACCTTCAAATCTGAATTTTTCACCATGTGGAGCTTCATCTTCAAACATGAAGCTTGTCAGCTCGAACTCATCCAAAAATCAAATTTTTGGAGAGATGAAGTGGGAGAGAAACATGAAATTTCTTGTGCATCTTGTTCATGATTCAGTGCCTCTAAATTTGTTTTGGTCACCTCCATGATGGATTCATCAATCAAATCAGGCCCTTCAAATGAAAGCAAAAATCTTCAATAATGCTTCCTTCATCTAGTTCCAATTCTGATTTGATTTCTTCTAGTTGCTCCTCTTCAATGGGACTTGGAGCTGATTGTTCTTCCTCCTTGTTGACTGGTTGTGTAGCTTGGATTGGACCAGCATTTTCTTCAAGTAGAGTGCCAACATGGACACTACATTCTGAGCAAACTTGATTGCTGATCTGCTTCTTCTTTTTGCTCTTCTTCTTCGCAACAAAATCAGTCCTAACCACCACGTGTTCTTCAACTCTAACCTCCTATGAAGGCTTAACCATCAAGGGGATCTTTGTTTTTCCAAATTTGAGAGTCAATCTTACCAAACTTCTGATTTTTTATTCTTTGTTTGGCTCTTCTTCTATCGCAAACTCGACCTCAACTACCACTAGTTCTTCAACCTTGGCCTCCTCCATTAGCTTGACCAACAAGGGGATCTTTGTAATCCCGAACTTGGCAGCCCAACTCTTAAGATTGTCTATCATTTATTTTCTATTGGGCTCCTCTTTTTGCTGTCCTTGACTAGTTTTCTGATTTTTATCTTCCCAACATGGATTTGGGAATGCAAGAGGAGGGGTGGGTTGTGACTCAATTGATTTTGTAATTTTTGTGGTGGTGGAGGAGGTAGAACCTCTTGTTTCTTTGGAGGGGATGACTGTTTGGAAGGGAAAAGGACAGAAGAATTGAGATGAGGTGGAAGACTAGGGGATGGAGAAATGAAATCAAAATTTGGGGTAGCATTCAATGGGAAGCTTATAAATTGAAGCCCAAATTGAGATGGTGTTGCTTGATGAGTAGAGAGAAAATTACCGAGATGGTGGTGTAGGATTTACCCATTGACAAGGCTGCTTGGCACCAAGTTTATAGGCCTCTAACTCCACTATCCATTGTGTAATTTGGGGAAATATCTCAATCATGAAGTCCAGCTTCTGTTGATGGCTGAAGTGTCTTGGAATAGGGCCAACCCATGGATAAGGTGCCTCAGAACAATTCTCGAAAGCCTCCATTTTAGTTGTTGCTCTTGACCGCACCATGCCAATCTCCATTTTTGGATATTCTCTAACAGACCAACATCTTGCATTTAAATTTCTTCATTACATGCGTACCTTGATATTAATATGCTTCACAATCAAACTAATTTTAGCACTACCGCTCATATGGGTATGCATGTTGATTTTGAATTTGTTCAAAATGCTAATTTGGAGGAGTTGTAAAACATGTTGGAGGTGGAATGTATTGCTACTATTGTAAATGTGAATTCCATGATGGAAATGAAGTCATGATTGCACAACTTCATGGAATGGAAAAGAGTGAAAGGGATGGAAAGAAGAATGAATGGAAATGGATGGAAAACAGGTCTATAACTTAGAGAATGAGTTATTTACCAGATGGAGTCGCCAGATGTGTAAACTGAAGCTTCCAATAAGTAGGAAATTGCAACAAGTGCACATCAATCTTGTTGCAATGAAGTGGAGACCTCTAAGGTCCCACCAAGCGTGCCAAAACTATTAGTGAAAATTCACAGCACGTCCAAATGAGTTATGGATCTACTTTTATAAGGAAAACTCATTTAATGTGATTGCATAACATTGAGCTTTCCCAAAGTGTGGGACCTTTACAAATGGTGAAATCTCTCTAAAGAAGGATGGTTCCTCTTCCAAAACTACTCGCCATAAGCTATTCCAGTGTAGGCAAGCTAATCTAATCCTAATCTAACTTCCAAGGAGACAGGGATAGGAAGAAAACAAGTAAAAATAGATCCTACACTAAAATGGTGATACACTAGAGAAGGAAAGTGTTGATCATCTATCAAAACTGCCATGGAACAAGAAGAGGTGAGCAATGGAAGGATGGACAAGTGCATCACAGACCAAAGATGGATTTCACAAAAAAAAAATTCCAAAACTCCATGAACACAACTCCAAAACCTGCAATGAACATCCAAACATGCACAAATACCTGCAATGAAGAGAGGCAAGAAGAAAACAACCAAAAAAATGAGCAAGGATGGACAAATGCATCACAAAACATGTTTTTATTGCTCCAAAAGTTTGCATAGAATCATCATTTCATGGGTAAGAGGAAAAAACACCATTACAGAGTAGGGGAGGAGGTTCAAACTCCATTTTCGACCCGAGGAAGAAAAGAAGGGAGAGATAAAGAAGAAGGATGAACAAATTTTTACAAATGAGCCAAAATTGGCTTTTATCGCTCGAACAGAAAGAAGGAAATGAGAAAACGTAGGAAAATTAATTTTAAAAATCCACCATCGACAAGATCCATTCAATTGGCCTGAAAAATGATGGGTTTCCATGAACAATCCCATACTTCGAAGTACATTGCTTCGCAGAGTGAGAAAGAGGCCCATACTTCATTAATTTTGGTGGTTGGGGTCATTTTCTGTAATTTTTCCATGCCAGAGACTTCTTCCCAAATTTTTTCCATCAAAATCCTTCAAATTTCAAAATTCAAGTAACCATCATTTGGATAATTTTTCCATCTTTCCAATGATACCAAAAATGTGAAAATATGAGCTCTGGGTCAAAAGATATAGCCCTTTAAAGATTTAGGGAAAAACAGTGAAATTAGGGAAAAATTTGGGTTTCGAGGCTGAAATTTGAACTTTTTCCCTCTTTTTCAAATTGGGAAAATTTCCCAAAAATTCTCCACACCCCACTTCTCCGCTAACACGTGGCACCCTCTGGTTCGGCCGCAAGCTCAAAACAACATTTTGCCTCTTTTCACAAAATTGGGAAATTTTCCCAAAATTCTCTACTGGGCCCAACTCCCGCTGACAACGTGGACACATGGCACCACCCTATTAGTCAATGGGACCGCGGGTTCAAGTTTTCATTTTTTCACTTTTGCGGTTTTGGCAAAAATTGAAAATCCTTCCCTTCCTCGACTCCCATTGACGACGTGGACACGTGGCGCCTCCTGATTCGATGCGGGGCCTTAACCAATTTTCTCCATTCTCCTTCGTGGTCCCATGGGCCCATGAGCTGTTTGTGACTTTACGCCTTTTATCCAAAAGGGCTAAGTGCTGAATTTCTCTCCACGCCTCTACTCTGCCTTGACACGTGGCACTTTCTAATTGGCTCCGGGCCTCTGCCTAGGGAAAAAATCCCCTCCAAACTCCACCGAGCCATAACTCAAAAACTACAAGGAGTTAGGAGGACTTCCTTACCTTTCTGGAAAGGGGAAAAAAAATTCTATCGATGAAGTAATACCTAAAAATTGTGAGTGCCTGAAATGTGTACAAATTTGACTGAAGCACAAAAGGAAGCTAGTTAACCCAAAATAAGAGGGAGCTTATTTTGGTTAACGGTTACATGCAAAGGAATTTTGAGAGCATCAAAGTATCCATGTAGCTTCACATAAGGGAAAAGGGACTTCATTTTCTGCATACACGCATAGGAGTTAATTTCATTTTGACATCCACACATATATTTACATTACTACACCTAGATATTTCTTGTTATTCAATGCATCTTACACAAGAGCCACCTAGTGCATGATTCTTCACACACACACACACACGCGCGCATAGAACTACATGGATACTGAAATGTAGTGTAGCACTTGGTTGTAAGATCACTAATTCGTGATTTTCAAGGTCAATCTAACTCCCCATTTGCATATTTATTTTTTAGGATTTGATGTGTTTTGGGGTTTTACAGAGATCATTTGTTTTGTAGGTTATAGGAGAATTTTGTGGGCATAGTGCACACCTTTGGTGACCAAATTAATATTAGAAAACATCTTGTGACACTATAAAAATCAATTTTTGAGGCTTTGAGCAGTCACAAGCACCTGTAAGCGATCTACAAGTGCCCCAAAGTGCCCTTGACCGATCCAGCATCCCATTCCAAGAACATCCGACAGTTGCATAATTTTCAGCACAGTTGTAATAGATTCCTCATCATTTTTATCATACTTCCATTCTAGCACACTTTAGGATCAATTGTGAAATTAGTTGAGTATCTTATTCCCTCTCTTACACCTAGGGTTTAAATTTTATCTAGCTTATTGCTTAGGTCCTATTTGTACTTCATTTCTCATCGTGTGTTATGACTCTGTAATTAGGGTTTTTAAAAATTCAATATTTTTTAAATCATTTGGTGAACCCATTCTTTCAAACCCTACATTCTAAGTATGTATCAAAATTTCTCATCTCCTCAAGCTATGGATCAATCAACATATCCTTATTTCACCCCAACCAGGGTTTCTAGCATGATAACTACTACTGCAGATTTTATGCAAGTTTTTACTCATCATTCTCCTCACTTTATTATGCCTACGGTTGATCCAACTATTAATGTAGTCACCACTCACTACACTCGTCCTCCCTACAACTCCACCCATTTCTATCCCACCACTTATATCTTCCATGGATCTTGCTACTACTTCTAGGGGCTATGATATCATCGAGCATATTAAGAATACGCCGCCAAAAATATCACTCTATGAATTATTGTGCAATGCACTTTATTTTAAATCAAACATTAGAGGTTTCCCTTTGGTCTATTCACATTGAAAGCAATAATTCTTCAGTGGAATTCACACATATTAGTCAGTCTCTCAAAAATTTACCACATGTTATATCATTTAATGATAAGGACATATCTCCATATGTTATTGATAATCCATGTGTGCCTCTGCTTATCACTGCTATCATTGGCACCACCTATATCAAGCGTGTACTCATTAATAATGGATATGCCATTAATCCATGTGCTCACTCTCTTTTAAGGAAAATTGGAATTATTGATAATCTCATCACTAAAAATTCCACTCTCATTCATGGTTATGATTCCACTACTCACACATGCTTAGGCATTATCACATTACCTATACAAGTTGGGCTTAATATTTTTCCTATGGTATTCTTCATTATTGATTACTCATTTTAGTTTAATCTCTTATATGGTAGACCTTGGATTCACACAATGCATGGTTTCTCATCTACTTTCCATTGATACGTCAAATTCTCACATGATGGCTATTAACATACCATTTCTTTTGACCCCAATCCATTACATTTTTGTCGCATAGACCCCATTACTACGATGTCTATCCCTCCATTGTGGCCTATTCTATATAGCCACATTGATACATATGATATTGGTCAGTCTAGTGCTTCACAACCTTCTTCCACTTTTGCAAGAATGTCATCCATTTCCACTCACACTATTGATATCATTTCACCTACCATGTCTACTCCCATACCCATCACCACTACACTCACTGAGACTCCTCTTGCTCCTACATCTAGCTCACCTCCTACCAATATCCTTGATATAGCTATCCAGCATGACAATGCCAGCACTAATGATTCTGATGATGAGGTTGATATTGTTAAGATTAACTATGACAATATGCATAGTATTAATTTTACTCCTATCGAGATAGATGATTCATATTTCAATGAAACTTTCATTGTTGTTGGCCCTAGTGAATATCAATTCAAGCAACCCCCTCCAACTAATGGTAAGGTGCTTTATTGGGTTTTTGCCCATACATTGGACATCATACCACCTATCTCTTCTTCTCATGAGGAGTCTGCATCTACACTTCCTCCTTTCACATGCACCCTTTTCATGAATAACTCGTATTGGCATCACATTCCATTCAATACTACTTGCTCTGACATTGTTTGTACACATGGTGGCTTGACTTGGATTGGGTTTACACTTGATGATATCTTATCTCTACCTCATTCACCTCATCTCTATCATGGATATGTTCATATTACTACTACTTATGGTCTTCACATTTTCCATCTATTAGTCTTTTTTACATGCACTTCTCCACTTACTCTTGGGTAGTCTTGGCTTGACTAAATAATGGGCATTCTAGATCCTAATCATATTGATATCACATTTCCTATTCCCTTTAGTCGTGTTTCTATTTGCAATGATTTCTTAGTTATTCACAAAATCTCTCTTGGTGGTATGCACATAGATGTCCATTACCACCTTTCACCGATGAAGACTATGCAATGGGCATGTAAACTCTACGCCGCAATGGCTCCTTACTTGATCAACCACATACTATTGCTTACCAAGTCTCTGATGCATCTTCATTTGGTTTTGACCATGAAAATGATGATCTCTTAGATGACATTACTTGATTCTTCTACACATCATACACTTGGGGGACATCATGCTTACTCTCCCCTTCTAGCATTGTCAGGTGTCTCACATTTCTACTATGTCACTTCATGCTTCAGATCTAGTATTTCACACGCATCTTACACATCTTGATACACTTGTATTGTCATTACCCTATGACACACTCTTGTGTTATGGTTCACACTTGACTGTTGAGGGCTCACTACATTCATGAACCTCACATCATATACATGACACATTTCACACTCAGCGCATTCATGACACATCTTTCTAGCATCACATTCTCACACATCATCACTACCTAATGACACACTCTAGTTCCATGGTTTATATTTGATCACATGGTCTAAATCTAAAATTATCATCATGACACTCACTCACTCTCTACATTCTACACTTTTTGATCATATATTTCTAGTGCATAGTTAAAACCATTTCCCAATAACGTACTTTTATTTTATGGTTCATTCTTGACTGTTGAGGGGGCATTTATAAATGAACCTCATCACATGCATACTCATTCACATTCGCTCTCGGGGTCACATTGCTCCTATCATTCAATTTATATATCATTCTATTCACACTCACAACACATTGCATATCTTGGTTGCATTTACTTTTTCTTACTTATGCTTACATGTACACGTTGTTACACATGATAGACATGATATTTTGTATGTCATTATATTTTCTATACACACATGCACGTTCAATTTCCTTCTAGTTGTGAATGTGGACTTTCTACATATCCTTACATGCAACACAGATGTTTGGCATTATACCTCTTACCATTTTCACAGTGCTTCCCGGGGAATCTACTTTCTTACACACTAAAGTTGTTATTATTTCATTATATACTTCTTGATATTCTTCATAACACACTACTCTATATCGGGCCATCCATCCTTTGACATACATTTTATCTTTCTAACATGCTAACGAGTGCTTCATGTGCAGCATTTTCTTTGCATGAACTATTTGCCACCATGGTTGTTTGTTACTTTGCTTGCTATTGTTTGTCATTGTTTTCCATTATTTATGGTATTTTCACTTTGTCTTATATGCACATTGTATGCTTTTAGCTGCTTCAAACCCGATTATCTTGTGACATTGTGAATGATGTCCCATGTTTGAAACTTATTTTTCGCTATCTACATTGTTTTCTTTCTTGTTAGATCACACATTGTATTTTATGTGTATATTTCTTGTTTACACTAACACATGTTTCTATCCATATTATTTGCATGTGCTTTGGTTTCTACCATCCATATTCCCTCCCCCCTATAGGGCATCATTTTCACTTAGCATCTGGTCCTATCCTTTGGGTTCGCATCCTCCTAATAACGTTGCATGAACCCCAAATGAGGGAGAGCATACATTGGGTGAAATAGTCACCCCATTGAAAAATACACGGTCACGGTTTAGACCTGCATAATACAAGAACAAAGAAGTCTTCAAGAATAAAGACGCCCTGAATATAACTTTGGTCCTCAACATAGCATAGAAACTAGTGCCCAAATACAAACATTAGTTCCTAGGTGCCCCCGACCCTTCCTATGCACCTATGACTAAGGGGAAGTTACATAATTTTTCTTAAATTGGCACAATTTACACAACGGTTTATACAAAACAAGCATAGTCCTCTAGTAATCACCATGCATGCTACCTCCATTTTTCTATCTTCATTGAATCAAACTAGATCAAACTTCAACAAAGTAGGATCACACCATCTACAATGGTGTATAAATCATTGGGAAGCAATCAAGGTTGGAGAATAACACTAGACATTTCTCCTCAACACTTCTTCTAATGTGATGTGAAATCACTCAAAAAATCATTCATCTATAGCATTTCAGGACACTTTCTATCCTACTTGCTCAAAATGGATTAGGTGCACATGTTCCTTTTACTAATTTTTGCATTTTTACACACTTTTACATATTTTGATCAAATTTTTCATATACACGTATTTGACTACTCTTTTTCTCATCTCTCTTGTAGGTTCTTTCTTATGAGAAGAAGAAATAAAATCATCAAACACATCAAGTGAAAATGAAAATAGGTACAATATGACATAACACATACACTTTCACCCCTAGGGTCACTTCCTCTTCTTTAGCTTCCACACTTCATTTTCATCACTCCATGTTTTTTATTTTCTCCTCAGAATTCTTTTGTCACAAATCTACATGGTTATTAAGTATGCATATCTTATCTACTTTATGTTATCGAGTATTCACTCAACAACATAAAGTGGGGGAAAATGTAGACACTAAATCACACACTTGGGTACATTTCTAGGTCCTAATCACATACCACTGTTCATATGATTCCTAAGCGATAAAACTAGTAATTGACATTTTTTTGCCTCTTTGATTTCTCTCTCACTTTCTATGTGGTCTTCAAACCTCATTTCCCAATCTAACTTTCACTACTTTATCTTTCTTGGCTCTGAACACCAGCGCATAGCTAGGACACTAGCACTTAGGCACCCTCATCTCCTTTGGGTGCCCCCAACCTCTTTGTATCTTTCTCACCCCTTCTCGGGAATTTTTTTATCTTTTGGGCGTCTTTTTTTCTTGGTGGTCAAACTTTTAGATGTTAATTATGAAATTCAAACAAGGGAATCATATAAATTTAAAGCTATGTGACCATAATAAAGGACCAAGCTAGAATCATCTATTACTATCACCTAAGGTTACATCCAAAGGAATTTCAAGAGCATCAAAGCATCCATCTAGCTTCACACAAGGGACAAGGGACTGCATTTTCTATATACATCCATAGGAGGGGAAGTTCATTTTGACATCCAAGCATTTATTTACATTGCTACATCTAGTTATTGCTTTGTATTCATTTTATCTTGCAAAAGAGCCACATAGGGCATGATTATTCACACACACACATAGAAGTACATGGAGTCTAAAATGTAGTGCAAAGTGCTTAGTTGTAATCTCTTTCTTTTGAGTCAGTCTAACTCCCCATTTACATCTTTCTATTTAGGATTTGATGTGTTTTGGGATTTTGCAAGAGATAATTTATTTTGAAGGTTACATGTGAATTTTTCGGGCATAGTGCGACACACTAGTGACCAACACTAAATATTAGCAAACATCTTGCAACAGTGTAAAAATTAGTTTATGAGACTCTAAGAAGTCACAGTGCCTGAAGAAGTCTACAAAGCTGCCTGTGTACTCCAATCCAGGCACATCCAACACCAGTCACATAATTTTTAGGCACATTTGCGATAGATTCCTCCTCCTACTTATCAAAGCATTCCAGTTTGACACACTTGAGAATCAATTATGAAATTAGAAAATTATCTTATTCCCTCTCTTACACCTAGGGTTTCAATTTTATTTAGCTTATTGCTTAGTTCATATATGTACTTCATTGCTCATCATTCCTTTGTGACTCTTTAATTTGGGTTTTACAAATTCAATATTTGTTAAATCACAACATCATTTATCAATCCTACGTTTCCTAGTACACCATGGATACCATAAACATTCACGAACATTTTCCTACAACTACTTCCTATGAGTCATACGTATATAGGTCAACAACTCATTAGTTCCCCTATCACTTGACTCTCCTAGGTTACACAAACTCTACCTTTGTGGCAATTTTTTTCATGCCTAATCTTAAGGTATCTTAAATAGAAACACAAAATCACACAAACCCTGTCTCATCTAGAAACCTATTTAAATCAAAGTGACCATTGTAATAACCCCAGTTTGAGGGGGGACCACCTATCCAACAAAAAATCATAGCATTCCACTTGTTTTTGCCTAGTATTTTTCTTATCACAAACCACTTAACAAAAAGGGGAAAATGTAGACACTTATTTCTTGGCTACACCCCTCACACCCTCATTCAAAAATCCTAAAACCTATCTCACTATCCTAAAACATGACTCCACCCCTGTAAAAGCACATTCTACCCCCCGTAAAACCCATTTACCTATCCTAAAACCTCCCTAACCACCCATAACCCATCTAAACCCATTTTTATCCTAAACACCCAACCTCTTAACTCCCCCAAAACTCCTCAACCATTTTCACTTATCCATTAGCCCAAAAACCTTATTTAGAAGTGGTTAAAACCACTTCCAAGTGGGTTTCCCCACTTTTCCAAGGCCGACAATGATTATAATAGAATCGTTGGTGATTATAAAATCAACACTAAACCTCCTTAAAATGGATCCTCGTATGTTTATAGCAAAGTTTTGTTCCACTATAGACCTAGATGGCATCAACATCAACATTTTAATATCTCCAAAGCAACCTAGTTAGACCCTTGGAACACCTGGATAGGTAAAATTTCGATAATATATGCCTACTATGAATGTTATATTCATAGTAAATTAATTAAAAAAAATTAAGTACAAAAATTACACCCAAAAACTAAGCAATAAATTATGAAACCCTAATTGAAAGGAGGAGAAAAGGGTACTTAGCTGATTCACAATGTAATATGGAGTGTACTAAGGTTCTAACTAGGTGAACAGAGAAGTAGGAGTGTCACATAGAGACCCAAAAAAATTCATATATGGAAGAACATGCTATAATAGGGCACCTAGAGAGGGAAAGGGGCACCTATGGGCACCCTAGACCTATAGTTGGGCATCAAGGTCTGCAAAAAGCTCTTAAAACTTCCTCTAAGGGGTCACTAGTTGTTTTTTGTTATTTTCCTTTTGTCTTTATGAGGTCACACTAAGATCACCAAGGTCACCGGAAACCTTTAATTAAGTATGAACCTCGTAAAACCTCAAATAGACATCAAATCCTAAACAAGAAAGATGAAGAATGAGGGGTCAGACTATCCTCGGTTGTCACAATGGTGATTTTACGACTGAGCATTTTACTAAATGTTAGACCCAATGTAGTTTAGTGTGTGTGTGTGTGTGTAGAATTGTGCCCTAGGTGGTAAATAGAGACGAAAGCCTATAGAATTTTATTAATATTCAATTAATCATTTACATAGGTGCAGAGTTGTAAATGTGTGTGTGTGTGTGTGTATTTGATAGTTGTATATAAACAAAGCAAGATGTTGCACATGTCCAACAATATTCCTTAATACACAAGCTTCCAAAAAACCATCCTGGGAAGCATAACAAAACTAAATACAACAGGCATATAGTTACAAAAATAAATAAATAATATGGTTAAATAACATAACCATATAACAATGTAACTAATTAACCTATTTACCATAGTTACCTATAATAACAATAAATACTAGGAAAAATTACTATTTACCCTAACATTCTCCCCCTTAATTTTAGATTGTCTCAAGGGATGAGGAGAGGAACTCTCTGAACATCTTGAATTTTTCATGTGCAAGTGACTTTGTGAATATATATGCTCATCATTCAGATGTTGGACAAAAATGAAGTTGTATATGTTTCTTCAAGACATGTTCGTGTATGAAATGTACTTGTACCTCAATGTGCTTTATCCTTTCATGAAAGACTGGATTGCGAATAAGCTTGAGAACACCTTCATTGTCTACATACATGGTGTTTGGTTTATCCTATGGTGTTCTAAGTCCTTCGAGTATGCGATGTAGCCATATCACTTCACAGAGAGCCTCTCCTGTAAAATGATACTTGGATTTTATGGAAGAGTGAGAAACAAAGTTTTTTTTCTTACTTCCCCATGATATTGGTCCAGATCCCATAAAGAACATAAACCCTAAAGTGGATTTTATGTCATCAATGTTTCCTACATGATCTGAATCTGAATATCCTGACAAGAAGAAGTTGTCGTTCTTCTTGTATTCTAGACCAAGATCCACTAATCCTTTGAGATATCTCAAGATGCACCTTGTTGCTTTCCAATGACAAAATTTGGGTTCTTGCATGAACATGAATAGATAGTTCACTACAAAGTTGTATCGGTCTATTGTAGGTCAGGTAAATGAGACTCCCAATCAACTTTCGATAGAGAGTGGCATTTACCACATGATATGGATCTAAATGAGATAACTACAATCTATTCTCCATAGGTGTAGCAATAGGTGTGTAATCCATCATCCTGAATTTCTTGAGTGTTGTCTTGGTATATTTCATCTAAGAAATAAAGATGTGATTCTATTTCTTCCATACTTCCAATCCAAGACAATAATGCATTAGCCCGAGATCTATCATGTTGAATGATCGATTAAGATCTTTCTTCATTGCATCAATCATCCTCACTGAACTTCCAGTGATGACTAGATCATTGACATAGACAACAACAATCACAATCTCCCCTTGCTTTTTGAGGTAAATATTGGGATCGTATGGATTTCTAATAAATCCATGTTGTACGAGATGCTCATCAATTTTGATGTACCGTGCCCTGGGTGCCCATTTGAGGCCATACATGATTTCATGAGTCTCGCATACATTTTCTTCTTGATGAGGTACAACATATCCCTCAAGTTGAGTCATGTAGACTTATTCTTGTAAATCTTTGTTCAAAAAGGCACTTTTTACGTCCATCTGATAGACTTTCCAACCAAATTGTGCAGCTAGAGAAAATATCATCCTAATCATTTTGAGCTTATCTGTGGGAGAAAATGTCTCCTCGTAGTGAATGCCTTATTTTTGTGCATAGCGCTTTACTACTATTTTCTTTTTATAATTTTCCATGGTCCCATCTACCTTGTACTTTTTTTTGAATATCCATCTACATCCAATGGGTTTCTTCCCTGGTGGAAGATTTACAAGTTGTCAAGTGTTGTTTTTCATCACTAAGTTGTATTCAACATCCATGGCATCTTTCCAAAATTTTGACTGTAGGGCTTCCTGAACTATAGAGGGCTCATTAGATTCAATAAATATACTCATTGAAGCAAATTTAACTTCTTATCTTGTTTTACTACAAGTTTGTGGTCTAGGGGTGGATGTATCTAGTGGAGCATCCATTCTTGCATATTGTAACATGTTAGTATACCACTTGGGCATGCGTTGATCGGTTCCAGAGATAGTCATGGTTCTATCAGATCATCACCATCATCCCCATTATTAATTTCATCATATGTGGGAACATAAGCTTTAGTTTTTATAACCGGTGAAGAATCTACATCGTGTGAGTCAAGGAGGAGACTCGCTTGCTTCTTCTCAAAGAACTCAACATCTCTTTTGGTGTAAACTCTCCTGGTCTTCAGATCCAACAATTTGTACCCAAGAGTCTCTTCACTGTACTCAATGAAGATGAGTTTTTATGATTTCATATCCATTTTATTTCTATTCTACTTGGGTATGTGCATACTTGCTTTGCACCTGAATAATCTGAGGTGTGCAACAGATGGTTTCTACTTTGACCATGCTTCATGTGGCATTACTCCATCAAGAGAAACTATGGGCACTTTATTCAAAAAATGCACAATTGTATTTGTTGCTTCTACCTGTAATGGATTTTCTAGTCAAGATTCATCAATCATACATCACACCATTTCCATGATTATATGATTTCTTCTCTCAACAACAACATTTTTCTACGGTGTGTGTGGAGGAGGCATTTTTCAAAAAATCCCATGAGCTTATAGGTAGTATTTAAACTCATTACTGGTGAATTCCCTTCTCAATCTAAGTGGAGAGTTCTAATGTGATGACCAGTTTCATTCTCAACAGCTACTTTGAGATTTTTGAAGGTTTTAAAAGCTTCACTTTTCTTGCAAAGACAATATATCCACATTTTTATCAAATAATCATCAACACAAAGCATGAAATACTAAAATCCAGAATGAATCAGTTGCATTAGACCGTAAAGATCAGTATGAATTAGGTCAAGCTTTCCATGACCTCAAAAAGTACTCTTCGAAATGAAGCTCGTGTTGTTTACCTACTTGGTAGTGAGGAAATTTGTCTATATCCTTTTGGAGAGATGGTAAACCATTTATCATATTTTTCCAGCAAAGTGTCTTGATATACTTGAAACTTATATGACCAAGTCTCGATGTGACAACTATATACAGTGTAGAGTTATTATCCATAAGATCTTGATCATCTCTTTCAACAAAATTAAGTGGAACATACATCCCACATTGGATTATTTTGCAACTATTTTTGAGCCTCATGATTTATCTCAAATCAAACACAATTTCTTACCAAAATTACTATCAAAGTTAATTTTTAGGTTATGATCAAGGAGTTGATCTGATCGACATCAGATTTTATTCAACCCAAGGACACATAGAACATCTCGAAACCAGTCTTTGTGGCCAATCATGTGTTGAGTGGATCCCGAATCAACATATTATGCATCACTAGATGACATGGAGGGTTCATTTAATTGAAAAGTGTACAAGTAGTCTTCATTATCTCGAATGTTATTCTTGCTCAAAGAATATTTCCTTGTTGATGGGGTCTTCTTTTCTAGCTCTCCTTTTTCTTCACATGATTGCAATTTGTATGTCCCTTATGAGATTGTTGGTGTTAAGGTTCAGAATTACTTGATGAACCTTTTTCTTGTATGTATTATACAAACAATCTTTCAACTCATGTCCTCTTTTTCGATTGGACATTTCTTCTTCTCGTTGTTTATCCCCTTGTTGATTTGATTCTAATATTGGGAATTTTTATAGGAATTAGGTTTTCCTTTTCCTTTTCCTTTCCATTTTTATGAGAAGAAATTTCTTTCTCTTATTCATTAGCCTTATTATACATGGCTTCCTCTTGTTTGTAGTAGGTTAACTAGCTTGTCAAAACTCACCGTCGTATCTCGACAAGTTTAGGGTCATACAAAAATTTGGTAGGAAGAAGGGAGAGCTCTCGAACAATAGGTATGAGAGCTTCATCAATGAACAGCTTATCCGAGGGATAGAAGTGAAGCCCTTAAATCTACAAATCTTCTCAAAAAAACTTCATTTTTTTTCATTTTTCTTGAGCTTTAGTGTGTCTAACTGACTTTTCAAATTCAAAGTATCACATTCTTATTTTTGGCCTCATAAATCGTGCTCAACTTATCCCACATTTCTTTTTTTTTTTTTGCATCTCGAATGTGGGGTTACACATCATCGGACACTCTAAATAAGATGATGAGTTTGGCCTTCTGATATGATCTATCAAACTGTCATCGTTGTGTTGTATCAGTAGTTGATCTAGTTAGAGTACCATTCACAACAGTTCAAATCTCTTACAAATTTAGTTATGTATTTATTTTAGTCTTCCATGAAGAATATTTATTACCTCTAAGTAGTTGTGAATCTGGAAGAAATAATTTGGGGGCATTGGTGCCCATTTTGTAGAAATCACTGACAGGGTTAGGCTCTTATCACTCCAAGTATAAGGTCTCCCAATCTATATACCATGAGTCCCATATATTGAACCTTTCTACATACGCACCCTTCTGATATACCCATTGGTACATGGAAGAATATTTCCCTCTCTATATACCAGGAAGTACATGAAAGAGGCATTAACATATGTGAAAGAATTTGATACGTGGTACCAAGACAAGATTTAAAAGGTGTATGTGCGATTATTGACACCAACTCTAGAAATACCCTCATATGCATGCGTAACTTCACTATATACTTGGATAATTTTTCATTCTAGATTTAAGTCTTGTAATCATTCATAGACGGATGGGATGGCTGCACAGTGTGTGCATTGTGTCATTATTACTCCCTATCGATTTAAAGGGTTGATGCCTAGATGACATCATTTACAGCTATATTAGGCATTAAGTGTAGTAGTAGTCATGAAAGATTTACCTGTAAGTGCTTCTCAGAGGCACTGTATATATCGAACATTGGGAATGAGATCTAGGATCTTGTGAGTGTTTTAGAACCAAATTTCACTATTTTTTATTACAATTCTCTGCTAGTTTCTGAGAAGTTACAATGTTTATAGTTGACTATGGAAACCTACAAATTAGTATAATATACTGAAGCATACAATTACATTCAAAAATTTGGAAAAAATGAATGGAAGGCAAAATATTTTGTTTTATGGGCCTTGGTGGCCTCTGGAGCCCAATACGACCCTCTATGCCAAAAATTGCAAAAAAATAGCTGAAAATGCAATTTTTAGGTATACCTCCTTTAGCAAAAGTTTCTCAGAATGAAAAAATAAGAGGTCTAGGAGAAAAAAATTGCCCTAAAATAGGTTTTTCTCACTAAAATTTTAGGGGCCTGTTTAGTCATAACTAGATTTTTAGCTGAGGTTTTTCGACTAGTTTTTCCTCCAAGTTTGGCAGTTTCACCAATTTTTCCTCCAAATTTCAATGGTTTAAAATTTGTGTTATGGGTGGGGGTCAAACCCCTTACCTCACCCACCCAAGTCGATCAATGTAAATAGCTCTGATTGTTTATCCGCTTGTAACAAATCAAGAAAATTGTATTTAAATTAAAGAAAATATGACTGACCTATTGAAATGCAACTTGGCAGGAATAGAGGCTCCACATGGAGTGCATGCGTGGAGGAGATCTTTGAAGATGTGTCACTTGGAGATAAATGTGGCTCAAAAATAGTTTAGGTTTTCCTTTTTTAGGATCCGAAATGCCTATGTCTTTGCTTTTGATTTTATTTTTATCCACCGTGTGTTTTTGCTCCAATGTTTTTACGGGGTTGGTGTGGAGTGGTTTGTTGATCACGAAAGCCTCAGATACTGTCGCTACTTTTGCAAATGTTTTTGATTTACTATTTTTTTTGTTTTGTTATGTAGGTCGATGCTTTGTTCTTTGATTGTGTCATTGATTATAGGTAGCATAAAGAGGATCCAAGGGGAGGAGGCACGGGTGGAAAGTTGTACCAAATTCTAACTTCTATAAAGTCGCTCCACACTTTTATTTATTTCTTTACCTCTATGTGTTGAATGAAGGTCACTTTTTTGGCTTTAATAAATCCTTTTGTGCATAAGAAAAGTAGCTCGATCAGAGCTCAACATACACATAGGCCTCCAAATGTGTTAAAATAGATAATATTATCTATAACTAAGCAATCCTCTAGATTTAGATGCAAAACCCCTATTTGGGAAAAAATTAATTTTCTATTCCTGCAAAGAAATTTTTCCTAGTTGTGGTGCACCGGTGCGAAAAAGAAATTGTGTTACAAACACCTAGAATGAGCAAAAGTTTGTGGGGAGGTAGGAATGGGTCTAGGAAGTTATAGGATGTTGCACATGCTCTCAATTGCTGCAAATTCTTCTCCAATATCCTCTATCTCTACTGCTCTCTCTTTCCACTCCTCCGCTCATAGGTCTAGATTAACTAACTCTTGTACCAAATGTAAAATAGGGGGAAGCCTCGTAGAATTTTATTAATAATCAATCAATCATTTACATAAGTGCAAGCTATAATATCTCGTGTGTGTGTGTGTGTATTGACAACCGAATACAAACAAAGTAAGATGTTGCATAGGTCCAACAATATTCCTTAATATACAAGCTACCAAAAAACGGGAAGCATAACAAAACTAAATACAACATTCACATAGTTACAATAAATAAATAAATAATATGGTTAAAGAACATAACCATATAAAAATGTAATTAATTAACCTATTTACCATAGTTACCTATAGTAATAAAAGAAAATCTAGGCAAAATTATTATTTACCCTAACATGTGGCTCTTGTGCGTGCACACTTGATACTAAGAAAATAGATAAATGTAAAGAAATGTAATAGATGTGTGCATGTAGATAAAGCAGCCCTTGTGTCCCTTATATGGTGTTAGACGGATGCAATGGAGCTCTTAGATGCTTGATGAATGCAACCTTAAGTGATGATAGTTAATGCTTAGTTCTTGTTCCTTAATTATTATCACATAATTTTATATTTATATGATTCCTTTGCTTGAATTTTGTAACTAACCCCAAAAAGGCCGACTACCAAAAAGATAAGATGCTCAAACGGATAGAAATGACCCAAAAAGTGTGAGTAAAATATTAAAGGGACAGGGTACCCGGTGGGGACAAGGGCACCTCGCTACGGCATCCTGGTTGGGCACCGTGTCTAGGATGATAAATGTAGAAGTATAAAAAGGTAGATGGGCAAGTAAGGCTGCAAGACCAAAAGTAGCAACATAAAGAAAATAAAGGCATCAAAGACATGGGTTAATTAGTATTTTTCTTACTTAGGAATCATATGAATAGTAATGTGTAATCGGGACTATATAATTACCCAAAGTGTGTTATTTAGTGTCTACATTTTCCCCATTTTATGTTGGTGAGTGAAAATCTTAGTATTATAAAGTAGATAGAGATACATACTTGATAACCATGTAGATCAATGATGAAAGCATGCCAAGGGACTAAACAAAGTGTGGAGTGATAAAAGTGTGAAGCGTGGATGCTAAGGAGGAGAAAGTGTAAAAGTGATGATGAAAATGAACCTAGGGTAGAAATGCATATGTAGATGTCACGATGTATCTGTTTTAGATGTCGATGTTGTTGTTGGTGTTGTGAATGGCATTGATGATGTTGACTATTGCTTCCCATACAGACAAACTTGTAAAAGAGAAAAAAAACAAGTAGTCAAATACACATGTATATGTGTAAAAAGTATGTAAAAAAGTATGTAAAAATGCTGAAAATGTGAAGAAGGAACATGTGCACCTGATTCATGATGAGGAAAGAGTGTAGAAAGGATCCTAAAGATTTCGATGAAGGGTGATTTTTTTAGGGAGATCTCGTGTCATAGCAGAAGTAGTGTAGGGAGAAAGGTCTAGTGTCATTCTCCAACATTTGACTACTTCTCGGAAGTGTTGAGCGACCGAATGTTGGTTTTTGGGAAATTTTGTGCCATGACTTAAGAAGTAGTGTAGGGAGAAAGGTCTAGTTTTATTCTCCATCATTTGAATACTTCCCAAAATATGGAACACCACTGCAGATAGTGTGTACAAATGTAAATTTTAAGGATTGTATGCCTGTAAACTTCATTGTGTGGAGTTCTATAGATTGTGTTGAACTACCAATTGTTGTGTAATTGCCCCCGACTACATGCATCTAGGAAGGACATTGTTGTGCTAAGGACCCAAGTCTGATTCTAAGCCCTATTTGAAACTAACCATTGTGTTGTATTGGTACTGTGTTTTTCGTTGTATAACGTTATATGGGTGACTGATTCACCCAAATGATGTCTCCTCATTTAGGGTGCATGTGATGTTGTTGAAGGATTATGTAACCCAAATGAGGACCAACCATTGTGGTGAAACTATGCCTTGTAAGGGGAAAGGGGTTGTGGTTAGTATAAACTAAGGCACACAAAAATAAAGTGGCTAGGATTCAAGTGTTAGTATAAGAAAACATACGTGTAAAAGACAAGTGCATATAATGTGTAAGGTAAGTCACAAGAAGATAATTTAAACACAAAAGAAGACAATGTAGATCGTGAAAAGTGGGTTTCAAACATGGGACACCACTCATGATTTTGCAAGACAATAAACCCGAGATGGCAGAAAGTATATAAGTGTGCACACAAGAAAAAGGGGAAATCCAAATAAGAGCATAGAAAGAGAAAGCAATGGAATTTAATGTAACAGAAACCAACAGAATTAAGTAACCCTACATAAAAAATGTTGTAATGTATGAAATTAAATGCCCCTAGGAGCCATTATGGAACTGGTAACAGGTAATGTGTGTGTGTGTAAGTGTTTCTACAATTTTAACCAAATTTAAAGTAAGAAAGCTACCACCTAGAAATAGATTCCTAACATAGCTAAATATCATAAATATGCACCATCATGATGAAGAAATGAGCAAGTCCTACGCTTAACATTAATAACTTTGAATTAATCAAAACATAATGTAAATTAATGAACTCTATTCCCCTTAATTGCCTAATTAAACTTTTAAAATGAACCTAAGTAGTCCAAATGGAAATCAAATCATATTTTCTTGCTTTGATCCTTCAATGGATGCTTGGGTGTGAGGCTTAGCTCTTCAATAATGGAGGATGGAGCGCTCAAGAATGATAAAAGACTATTATTATGAAACTATGTGCTTTCTTTTGTCTCTTGGGAGATTTAGGTGTAGGTATAAATATAGAAGGAGGGCTCCTTATATAGCCCAACAGATAAAGGAAACACTTCATCCCTTTGCATGTGGGATAAAGGTAATGTAACATTCCTATTTTAATACTTTAGAAACAAGGAAAAAAAAAGAAAAAATCATGATTAATGTTCTCTATTCTAAATACATAATTTAGAACACACATATCATAACATTGATTCTTATAACAAATAACCATATGCAGCTGTAATGACTTGGTGTACCACCGATCTATTCATTCCATGACTCGGTGAACTTCTGATCTATTCATGTGTAACTTTGAGCTTCAAGTCTTCTATTGAATACTTCATATACATGGTTCTCTTACCCCATTTTGGGTTCTGAGTGATCTGCCCAAGGAACCTATCTGAATAATTTTTACCACTATCCATCGGCATCACGATCCTTAGACTAGGTGATATAGGACAACGCAATCAGTAGCTTGTGATACTTTGGCCAAAGATTCATAACATATTGTTCATATTACTTATTCCTTGACGAAATACTTGTCAATCCGGAATACGTCCTTCACCCCACTCTATTGTTATATAGAATGTCTTTATTGACTTCTATCAGTCCCCTTGCCCCAAGGTTTCACTCTAGATCGGGTTAACGTCATAGTCCACGTTATGAAGAGGCTCTTAAGGACTAAGGATAAATTGGCATACAGGGTCAACCAAAGTTAACTCCATGTGCCAAGGTACCCTGAGACTCAAAGGGCTTCCTCATAACCTAATTATGGTCCTAACCAGTCCCAGAGAGAAATATTGATCAAGTCTCCAGGTGTGTAAATCTTAACGATCAATGCAGAAGGGTGTTGCCACATGTCATCTACATTGTTGTATCCTCAAGAAGATCCTAACCTTCTCGAAGGTACAACCTTGCAGTTGACGTGTGTCAACATCCTACAAAACAACCTTGGAAAGATGTACATACCTCCAAGAATTACTTACGTTAAGTTATATTTGGGTTACAAGACTACATATTTAGGCAGCCTTCTCTAACCCCGAGTCCAACACTCCTTAAGTTACCTTTTTGTAATTAGGGTTCAATTTTACGAAAAGGGTCTTAATTTTCTTTTGATTGTTTCTTGGTTGTCGGTTGGGGCCGATCAACCTTTTATCCACAAAAATAGGACAACAACCATTTAAGTTTCTTAATTTAGAAAAATAACTCAACCAACGAGGGAAATGTATCAACCTAATAGGTTGAGACATATCAGACTTTATACTGTTAAGTCTTAATGATTTATAGTCATTTATTCCTTTTATAATTATTGCATTACAAGAGGGGAAGGTCCTCCTCTTCTTATAGGTACATTTTAGGGCATAACCCACTCTCGATGTTCCCTATAAATGTAGTGATCTTATTTTCAGTTTTTACTCACAATCATAAGTTATAATGAGTCACTAATTAAGAATGTAGTAATCAGCCACATCATTAGCTATGGCTTACTTAAGAAGATCATCAATAATCCATTATTCAAAACAATAAGAATGCACACTCATTCATATAGCCAATAAGAAGATCATCCCAACAAAATAAGATACACATTCTTCATAGGTAATTTCCTCACAATTTCATTCATTTCCAAAACCATACAATTACAACTTATGCACTTCTGGCATGCTTTAAGACAATAGCCTTCAACAAAAGAGATAACCTTTCTTTTCACAATACAGTTTAAAAATCTAATCAGAATTCTTCATAAGAACCAATTTAGAACAATCAATGCATCTTATCAGATTTTGTCTTCCTTTGCCACTTACGAAGACCATCTGTAAAATTGCTAGCACGGGTTAGTTCAATGAACTAAGCATGATAAGCACTAATCCTTAAAACAATTGCATTCCTCTAATTGTTTCAATTAAACAACCCTATTAAAATGACTTCACTTAATTCATACTTTATATCCTAGAATGAAATCAATATAAAGAGAGTCTAAGTACACTATTAAAACCAAAAGGACAGAAGGAATATTCTATTCTACTTGTCCTCAATTTAAAGCATAATTGAATCCAACAATTACCTTCACAATCCAAAATCATAATACACCCTGAGATTTCTTTCTACCAATTATAATACAACTTCATATTACAATATAAATTACAGACATAATTTCAACTAAATCTATTTCGGATGATTCATCCCATTTCTTGCAAGAAAGTAAGAAAGAGCATCTTGATTATTATGCACCTAATCATCCGAAAAAACTGAAATAGTGTATATCATGATTTGATCACCTTTATTTATCACTAAACCAATTGAAATATTAAATCCAATAGTTCATACAAAAGTAATTTAAAAAGAGGAATGGATTGCTATCACTTGCAAGTTCACTTGCCAATCTATCCTTCATCTTAATATAACTGATTTTCAATCATGGCAAGTATGTAAAGCAATAAATATTGGATTACTTTACAATAAGAATAACAATAGTAAGTTTATATCAATATCATAACCTGTTGTAAAATGAAAGGAGTTTCCCATATTAGGATCCCTAATCCTAATATCCCTTCCATCTTTTAAAGTAAAAATCCGCCATCCCATAACTTTACTAATTGGGTTCCTTAAATAATTTCAAAAAAAAGTATATTAACATACAAGAAGAAATCAACATAACTTTCCTTCTTTTACATCCTCTTTCCAACCTATCTTTTCAACTCAAAGATAAAACAAAGATGACCAAACACTATTGTAACCAAGTTTTAGAACTAAATCCAATTTCCATGAAATAATAACCATTTAATAAACCTAATCAAGGAATAAGGATCTATTTTTGGCACTTAATTACATTCAACAGTGTGATTCAGGTAGAAACACTATATAGAATTACCCTTAGATCCTTACAGGATCTACCACTATACATTCTATGAAACCAAAATCATATTCTACATAAACGCATTACAACCTATCAAACTCGATACAGACCTGATTCAAATAAACAGGCTATTTTCCTTCATATGCTCAAACCATTCAAGATGAGAATCAAGTTAGGTTATCTTAACGTTTTTCCTTGATTACATGGTAATCCAATACTAATCAAAGTGGACCAAATCATCGTTCGGTGCCATTTCTTTTAAACACTAATCAAGATTGAATATTCAGTATGTGAAACGTATTCAAATCCTAATTTGAAATCACCTAAGGTCAAAATATTCTTACCATTATAAAGAATATGCAATAGCAGTCAAAGTAAAATAGACCTTCCATAAGCTTCAACCATTTTACTTCTAATGTCAAATTCAAAATATCTTTTAAAATCCTAGAATTGATGAACACCATTTTCCGTTACAAGTTATCCAAAAAGCAACAAGAATTCGCAAGAAGAACATGAACCCCATTCAACAACTAATCTTTTCGTATAACTCATATTACCAACATACATGGACACCTTAAATTAACAACTAATCCATACACTGTATTACTCGTAGTACCTGAGAAAATTAAAAAGCAAACAAACACCTTCACAAGAGGTGTTAAGGATTCAATCATTCCATGTTTCCAAACACACAACATGTAACAATCAAGTTTTCTTTTACTGAGTTTACGAGCAACCCGATCTCACAATCATTTTCCAATTCTCTTGATCATAAACTTGTTACAGTCAGAGTTTCTCAAGGCGGAGTAGACAATCTAACAATCCATTCACAATACCAAGCAAAAGAAATTAACTTAGCATTAAAACACGTAATATTTTACAAATGATTCCTTTCATGGAACAAGCTTTTATCCAAGTAAATCAAACAGATAGAAGCTTACAGCATTAGCTAGCTGGTTACCCAAAATGGGTATGAAAACACAATAGTTCACAAAACCCAGATCAATGAATACAACCAAAACGTTAACTTCAATAAGGATTTTAAGAAATCGAACACATTTACCAATATCAACACCAAGTAAACCCTACAGAGTCTGGTACAGGTTACTTTGTTGCAAATACCTAGTGTAGAAGGGTAATACGATAGTTTTAATAGGATAAGAACTCCAAGCTTAAACCACAGCAAGGGAACAAGAAAACAACAAAAACAAGTTTCCTTTTGAACTAACATTTCCAAGTTCAATCCAGAGCCCAAGTTTACATAAAATCCACAAATCATTCTACCATCAAGCCAAAAATGTGCAAAAATCATCAGAACAGAGTTGTTTTAATGAAAACATTTAAAGGAAAAGTAATATTTTAATAGTTAGGGCCTATCATGCCTGATAGTGTCGCTTAAAAGTCGAAGAAGACCTCTAGATGAGCTCACCCTTTCTTCTCCTTTCCACGAAAGATTAAACAATAAAATATTGCTTCCTCCATGCCTTATATATTCCCCACGACACTGAAGTAAATTTGAAACATTCAAAATTGCCATGCATTAGAAAGTAAACTGCTGGTTCGAAAACCCAGTGCTCATGCAAAGCAAAAAATGGAAGGCGCAACAAAATAAACAACCAAACAAAATTCCCTTTGCATGTCTCTCAAGGCGGCCCAAGCTCAAGAACACATGCAAATTAATTGCATTAAATTATTTTCTCCTCGCCCATTTTCCATTGCCATAGTCGCCAAAGTTGGTGAGTTCTACATCACAAAACACAAGAGTTTCCATTTTAGAGATGTTGCCACGTAAGCTTCCCTCTTTCCAAATTAACCTCCGCTAACCTTGGCAGTACTCCCTACCCCTTCATCCTTATCCTTTCCTTAAATTCCATTGAAATCACCACCCCAAAGCTTGCGACCCCTCCCTTAGGTTCCTTTCCATAGCATTAGTTTAGGATAGGTTAGTGACTTAGGTTAGATCATAGGTTAGTTTAATCTTAACACCTTAGGTTATAACATAAGTCACCCACCTTAGTATTAGGTTTAGATAACCCTTAGGAATATCAAGTACATAGTTTTAGGACTAGGTTAGATCAACTAACCCTAGCAACAATAGGTTATAGTTTAGGTTTAAAACTAATAACCTTACTGATTCCAATTTAAGTCTATTTTAATAGGCTGAAATCATCATTCTGAATTCAAATAGAATACAACATTCCCATATCAGATTCTGGATTTGCATCAAGCAATTAGCTTTAGATGGAAAACTTACATATCTTACCTGGCTTAAGGTCCAGGTCCTTTCCGATGCCAAAATGATTGAGACCCGATTCCATTTGCAATGACCGCCAAGATTAATTTTGAATCCAACAAAACTTCCACTACGGAAATATTTTCATATGAAGAAGGTTTTAAAAGAACTTATACTTTCTAAGTTCAGTCAGACTTAATAATTCACGAAATGTCAATACATAATTTTTCATCCCGAATATAATTAAAACATTCCTTGGATCAATGCAATTGATCTAAGGATGAGTCATAGAGATAGATAAGTCTACGATCTCCCAGAAATCAGATTGCACTCAAATGTGAGAAATGAAAGAAAATAAATCCAAGCATATTCTCATTCAATCATAGATCTTGAGAGTATAAGGGACACAACTAATTCAAGCATGATTTCCAAAAATCAAAAGAACATATCCTCATAAGGAAAAATCACATATCAACACTTGAATGCAAAGGAGAAAGTAACAACAGATTCAGTGGTGTTACGGGTAAAATGTGATTAGGAATGGATAAGGTTGCTTTATTAAAGGTAACCTTACTTTAGAAAGGGTTTAATTTATGCTTAGCAAGTCATGGGAGTTGGGGGTGTTTTAATTAATCAAAGGTGATTAACTAATAGGTAGATGTAAGCTTATAGAAGCTAATTAGAGGAATATTAGTACGATCTAGGCTATTAGAAGGGGATTAAATCAATTAAATATTGATTTACTAGTTAAATGAAGGGGAAGACTAATTAATTAATAATAATTAATTAATCTAGATAGAAGAGGTGATTTATTAATGGAAGGTCGTTAATTAGGGTGTTAGTTGGATAGGTGACTTAATCAATTAGCGTATTGTAATTAATTAATGAAAACAAGAGGGAATATGAGTGCTTTTGATGATATGTCGTCGATTTGTGAGAAAGGGGATAATTAGTACAATTATAGTATTTAAATTGATTAGGTGTAATTATAGGTGTCTACATTTGCCCTCGTTGGGGTGGCATAAGTGATGCCACTTCAAATATAGTAGACGGAAGAAAATTTTTAAGGGATAGAAGAAAAATTAGTAGGAGGGAGAGATGCCCCTTGAGTGTCGATGGGGTGATGAAAGAAGAAGCCGATCAATGATCGAAAAAGGTGAGATATAGATAGAAGAATGGGAAAGAGGCTGGAAGCCCCAGGTGAGAGAGAAGATTAGGGGTGAAAGGGAAGTGATGCAGAAGGAATATGGATGATGGGAGAGAAGAGCTTAGCCTCTAGCCTGCTATGTATTGGAAAATTTTTGGTGTCATCATATTGCCATAAGAGCTATGTCATCAGTCCTTATGAAAAATATAAGCATATGAAAAGGTAGAATGACATGAAAAGCCATGCTACGAATGATTTTCCATTGCTGAAAACACAAACAACATGTAACATACAAAATGCAATGTAATACGAGAAAGTGAAAGATGCCTAACTCTATGCAACATACAAAATGTAATGCAATACGAGAAAGTAAACAAGATAAACTAACAGAGAAACATAATATAATGTTTTTACTATCGAGCTTCAAGCATTTACGACTGTGCAAATTAATGACAAGGGTTGATGATGGTGCCCCAAGAAAGGATACATGCGAGGGGAATAACGGAGGACACTTGGGTCCGATGGAAAAGCAATGTGCACTACGAAACAATACCAAGCAACTTGTTGTGCCCAGAGTATAGATGAAGTAAGCAGCCTAGATTTTGTTGATGGAGGTAGATCAAGATGATCCGCGAGTTGCACACATGAATAGGTGAGAACCAAAGAGTGACATTTTGTAGGATGATTTATATTGTTTTTGATGTTTTTGAAACATATTTGAATGTTTTTATTTTTCTAACATATTTGAATGTTTTGATTATTTTTCTAACATATTTGAATGTTTTTGATGATTTTTCTAACATATTTGAATGTTTTTGATTTTTTGAAAGTTTTCTAAAACTATGTATAGGAAGACGAGGAAGTGTGGATGCCCCTAGCGATAGATGGGATGTACAAGGGCATAAGGCCACGTGTGTATGAGAAAGGTGAAGATGTAAAAATTCCCCAACAATTAGGTGGGAGTATTCAAAGGCAAACTCTTCACGGGTAGAAGCGGGACCCAAGGCCATTATGGATAGTTCAATATGACGGTGAATGTTAAACCAATGAAGTGTTGGGAAGAAGTAAGGATGCCCCCAGCGTAATTTGGCCTAAAAGCACATGATAGAAAGGAAGGAGAAGATTATTTTTGTGGAAGGGGACAAAGGTGTCCACAAACATGGAAAACAAGTAATCTTATACACATGGATGTTCTGAACGAAGTAGAAGAATGATGTGAATGATATGAATGTAGCTTAGAAGCCTCGCAGCGAAGAAGTGATTAGCCAAAGGCACAAATCATGAGACGAGATATGGACTAGAGTAAGAGTCTAAACAAGGTCCAAAAAAAGACACTTGGTAACATACTAATCATGTTTACTCATAGAGATCCAGTGTGTGCACGTGGAATTTATTACCTCTTGAAGGGAAGATTTAATAGAAAATAAGTGAATACACCCTAGCCAATGTGTAGGGATGATTGATTTTGAAAGGTGATTTTGTGAATGGATGGTGAAAGGATAGTCGTACATTGCTCTGCTACCAGCCAGGCATCCATAGCCCCGATGGAGATGTATTTGATTCTAATCACAACATTTCTCTATTGTCAATCATGTGTCCATAGCCCCGATAGAGATTATTGGAAATACCCCAAGAGAGATTAATATATCAATTTTCTTTTGCTTTGTAGCTTTTAGCTTTTGATTTGATTGATTTTGTTTCTTTTGATTTCTGAAAACTTATTTCAGCTCTCTTGTTTGACAAGGGGTTAAGAACCACAGATGACTTGATGGAAGGAGGTGGAAGTGATTGTTATGATGACATTGGCTAGTGTCCACAAATATGTCCAAATATTCTTTTCGCAACAAGTTTATTATATGTTGAATGTGATAGGATCTCTAAGAGGTCAGTCGTTCTTTAATTTACCAAGGTGATGAAAGACCAAGGTCAAACATATACCAGAGAGATAAATCTCACAAAATGTGTGTGAATAAGCTAACCAAAACATCACCAAAGGGATGAAAATGGTAGGGAGACTTGCAGAAAAATAACAAGGAAGGGAACAAAGAAACATCCATGTGTACACAATACCGATTGCAATGTTTGATCTTTGTACCTTTTATTTTTGTTGTGTTTCCTCAATATTTTTTGTATTTTTGAATTTTTTTTTTTTTTTTGAGAGTTTTAAGAGGTTGGGACTAAAAAAGTCACTCTGTGTGGTAAGATCCAACAATAATGTCTCTGACTTCCTTAATAAGGGAGACTAGGCGCGTTTGTTTATCGAGAGTGATATTATCCCTGATCTCGATGATTGAGGTGAGTTCACACTCAATAAATGACTGTGATTTGTTCTGAAACATGGATTTCATATGCAAGAGCTTTAGTTACCTATCCAAAAGTTTATGCACTTTTTGTCATACTTGATGGTTATGTTGATGTGTGTTCTTGAATCTTGCTTGATTTAGAATTTTGAGATTGTTTGATTTGTTGGGAGCATAGAGCTCTTTACAATTTTAATTTGAGCTTGATTAAGAAGTTGTTTGGGTTTCTTATAAGCTAACACGTGACTTGTCTAATCCCGAGAAGGAGAAGAAAGTGAACATGGACATTTAGAACTGATGCGAGAAATGACCACGGGCTTGCCACCATCTTTGGTAAAAGAATAATGTGATTGATGAAAAGGATACGGTCCAAGGATTTAATAATATGGGCTCTTTGGGAGGTGAGCCATAGATCAAAGATGAAGGGCTAATAGGATGTGTCCCAAGAATAGAAGAAGGGCTACTAGGATGTGATCCATAGATGTAAGATGATGTACTACTAGGATATGGCCCAAGAATAGAAGATGATGGACTACCCGAGGGTGATCCAGACTTAGAAGACTAGGAGGGGCTATTTGGACGTGCCCCAATAATAGAAGATAGTCGACTACTAAAAATGTCCCACAAACAGAGAGGGAGGGCTACTAGAAGGTGACCCACACCTAGATGAAGATGAAGGGCTACTTGGCATTGACCCCATAAGAGATTGTGATTGAGGAATTATGATAGACAAAGAGTGATTGGGTGATGAGAAGATAGGCCATGGATCAATGTAAGACCTGGGAGTTTCCTCACTTAATGAAGAATGTGAAGATGGAAGAATAAGAGGAGGATCAAGTTGCATGATTTGAGGCTCTTCCTTTGTTTCTTGATAAAAGGAATCAACATTTTTCTCAGAATATGCAGCGCATCGAAGTCTAAAGAGAATCCTTTCTTGTAATCTTCTAAAGGAATATCTTCATGTGCCCCTATAAATACCCTGATTGTTTCTTCATTCTGAAAGAGGTCAATCAAGTATGATTTGTTGATCGACCACTAGGGGTTGATTGGAAGAAAGAGGTTCACTTGGTGTGGAAGACTTAGAAGACATTTGATGATGATTAATAGAAGAAGATGAGATGAGAGACGAAGAAGATGTGTATCTAGATGTCTCAGGAGTAAAAGAAGGTGGTGTGGACCTACCTATATAATGGTATGTTGTATGTAAAATAGTAGGATTACATCCAAAGTCTGTAGATTGCGATGCATGGGTTGATTCAGATGTTTGAATCAAAGGAATTTGAGTCACATGAATCTTCAAAGAAGGAAGATTTATTGGGGGTGATTGATGAAGAAGGTCCTGTGAAGAAGGGGAGGACCGTGATTTAAGAATCGCATTAGATGAATAATAATAAGGGTCCTACACAAAAAGAGAGGACCGCGATTCCAAAATTTTATTAGATGTTTGTTTGGAGGGATTTAGAGTCACACGTATCTTTAAAGGAAGAAGACGTCGTTGAGGCGACTGATAAAATGGGTCCTGTGAAGAAAGGGAGGACCGCGACGTAGGAGTCACATTAAATGTATGATGAAGAGGTTCCTGCGAAGATAGGGAGGACCGCAACGTAGGAGTCACATTAAATGTATGATGAAGAGGTTCCTGCAAAGATAGGGAGGACCATGACATAGGAGTTGCATTAGATGACTTAGGAGTTGAATTAGATGAATCGAATAGTAGTTTGGATCTGAATCCTTAAAAGAGTCAGAGGAAATATTTGGATTGGAATCCTCAAAAGAAGAGGAAATGTTTGGATTAGAATTAGAAGAAGAGTGGGGGGAACTCGAATAATAATTTGGATCAGACGTGTCCAAATCATACCACCGACTATGAGATGAAGGTGGGGAACGAGTTACCCATATGGGCTCTCTAGCACAAAGAACCAAATGAGGTTTAGTTGTAATGGGAATCTTTTGATTTGAATTGCTAAACCTAGGTTCCATATTTTTGTAAGTATGGGGAACCACACGATAGTCAGTCATTTTGGCATTGTTTTAAGCACAAATGTCTAGATCTAGATAGTGTGATGGAACTCCTTCAAAGGGAAGGAAGTGACATGTCAATTTGGGTAGCATAAGGACAACCAAGCTAGACATTGTGTAAGTATGGAGATGCATGCATGATTTTCTAAAGAAGGTCTAAGGAAAATAGACATTGTATTGATGCAATATCGATGAGATCGAGAGGGATTGTCCTAGAAAACAAGTTTTTTGAATGAATAATCACAAGGAACAATAATGCGAGTGTGAAACACAATTCCAATCAACAAGGAAATACACCATATGAAATGCGTATGCGCAAAGTGATAGTCCGATGCAAAATGGTCAACACAATGTCAATATTTTAGTCAAGCTCGAAATGAACAAGGCGTAAATATTAACAAAGGGTAAATGCGACACCCAATCAAAGGATACCATGATAAGTTCAACAACCAACAAGACCTAAATGTTAAAGGGTGAGGATTACAAACGTGAGCCACGTAACCACACCAATTGGACATGTTAATCAAGCTATACGAAGAAGCGAGATATTAGTGTCAAAGTGGTATCGAAACGATGCAAAAAAGTGACACTCTTCAAAATTTTGGATAATGTTTGGAGCCAAACCAAGTCAAGGTATACTGAGGATTTGTTAAAATGTGTGCAACGTAATGCCACAATGCGGATACTTAGATCACATTTATGAAAAACACGACATAAGTATCTTAATTGTGTCGAGACAATGCAAACAAGGTAACACGTCAAAGGGAGATCAAATGATGAATTAATCCAAACTATGATGATGATCTTGACATGGGTATCAAGATCACAAAGGCTACCAATGATATAAATACACCTCCACACACTTTAGATGTTTAACTTACCCAGCCGCAAACATGGATGGGCGTAAACAGACAAAAAAGTGGCAGAAGCAACCGATTGGTAACACAAAGGTAGTCACTCTCCTTCTGATCAACAAAGTGTCAAAAGAATGTGAAGGAAGTAAATCAAAAATGGGATGAAAAATGTTTGTTTTACTTTGGCAGAGTTTCACATTGCCCTAAGGCAAGTAAAAACTAAGTAAAAGTAACGCATCACACGTTTCACAATAAAAATATGGTTCACAACTTAAAACTATTTTAAAATGGTCAAAGTGGGATTCTGGCCAAAGTATATTATCCTAGGTGGTTCTCTCATCCTATGTGTTACAAAGATTATCCACAAGTGGGACGATTTACCCAAAAAGTCACATTGACTAGTTTGGGAGTATCTCGACTTTGCCCCCTTCAAGCACAGTGGGCAGTAAATGCATCCAACGTGTACTTAAAAGGGTCACGTAGGGACAACTTGTAACTCTATCTCATAAGGGAATTACTAATCGATAGGTAGTGCCGAGCACTTCCCATTTCATCCACAAGGTTCCCTCTTGCATGGACTACTTTGGGGTTCTGGAACCACCCCCATTATTGTAGCTCAAGGGTTATGCCAAAGGGCTATGTTCCAGTTGAGTGGAGAGGGATGTACCCTTTTCCAAAACTTGCAATACATTGTTTTGAATATGTTTTTCATTTTATCTTTTTTAATTAGATGTGGTTTGCTTGAACACCATTTGGCAACCTATATAACAATTGTATTAGTATTTTCCGACTATTGTTTCAATTCCTCTCGTTATTTGACAAGTGATGGCATTTTGGTCCTGTATGACGATTTTTAGTATTTTTCCATCAAAATAGAAGGCATCATTTCTGATTCTCTAGATCATCCAAGGATGCAAGAGAAGAGCATACATGATTGTCTTCAAAAATCCAAAAATATATCAAATGGAAAAACACTTTAATTCAACTATACCAAATCAATCAATTCCAACTCAAATACTCTTAACAATCTCAAAGTATCAAAAGGACTTAAGAATCATTTCTGATTCCCAAGATCACCCCAAGGGACGCGAGGGAAGAGCATACGCGATCTTAATCCTATAAGTAAACAATGCAAAATATTACCTAATCAAATACAAACATGTAAAAATAGCCTGCAAAGACAAATATATGATTAGATAAACCTGCAAGAATGTTAGCACATCAACACTTTAATTTCAAAAAATGCAAAAGGACACATGTGCCCCTTTTTCAACACCTACGCGCGGGTTAGGGCGTATGTGCCACTAAATGTTATTTTCAGCTCATAGTGTACTGCGCCACCCGAGAGATGTGTGCGCCATGAAAACATTTCCTACACCACTCGTGAATTTTTGAATTTATCAAGTGCCTGCGCCACCAGAGAGGTGTGTGTGCCACAAAAATAGTGTATGTGCTACTCTAAGAAAAATAGATAGAACAACTACATTACCAGAAAAATGTGCCTGCACCACTAAAACAGTATGTGCACCCTAGTTAGGGTGTGTGCGTCGATCTGAAAAGTTTCGATAGATGATGAAGGTATAGTATGAAACGACATGTGTGCCCAGGTTAGTGCACCTACGCGCTGGTTAGGGTGTGTACGCTGAGTCGATAAACAGAGTGGTAGATTTTAATAGTGTGCCTGCGCCACCAGAGAGACATGTGTGCCCTAAAAACCATGTATGTTCCATGAAAATCACGCTTGTGCCCCTAAAATCATGCCTGCGCTAGACCTGCAACCAAAATATGGCAGCAAACACAAGAAAACTCACAATATCTCAAATTTTGACAAGTTAGCTTAAGAATGGCAATAACCCATTAAAATTATGGCTATGAACATGAGGTTACACATATCAAATGAGCAAAAATTCCAAGAAAATGGACATTAATTACTACATGTGCATATCAAAAGTTAGCCAAAACAATGAAACTTAAACTAAAATGCCATGGGACTAAGGGTCCCACCGGGCATGCCAAATGTGTGCAAGTGTTTCTACAATTTTAACCAAATTTAAAGCAAGAAAGCTACCACCTAGAAATAGCTTCCTAACCTAGCTAAAAATGAGAAATATGCACCATCATGATGAAGAAATGAGCAAGTCCTACCCTTAACATTAATAACTTTGAATTAATCAAAACATAATGTAAATTAATGAACTCTATTCCCCTTAATTGCCTAATTAAACATTTAAAATGAACCTAAGTAGTCCAAATGGCAATCAAATCATATTTTCTTGCTTTGATCCTTCAATGGATGCTTGGGTGTGAGGCTTAGCTCTTCAAGAATGGAGGATGGAGGGCTCAAGAATGACAAAAGGCTATTAGTATGAAACTATGTGCTTTCTTTTGTCTCTTGAGAGATTTAGGTGTAGGTATAAAGGTAGAAGGAGGGCTCCTTATATAGCCCAATGGATAAAGGAAACACTTCATCCCTTTGCATGTGGGATAAAGGTAAAACATGATTAGGAATGGATAAGGTTGCTTTATTAAAGGTAACCTTACTTTAGAAGGGTTTAATTTATGCTTAGCAAGTCATGGGAGTTGGGGGTGTTTTAATTAATCAAAGGTGATTAACTAATAGGTAGATGTAAGCTTATAGAAGCTAATTAGAGGAATATTAGTACGATCTAGGCTATTAGAAGGGGATTAAATCAATTAAATATTGATTTACTAGTTAAATGAAGGGGAAGACTAATTAATTAATAATAATTAATTAATCTAGATAGAAGAGGTGATTTATTAACGAAGGTCATTAATTAGGGTGTTAGTTGGATAGGTGACTTAATCAATTAGTGTATTGTAATTAATTAACGACAACAAGAGGGAATATGAGCACTTTTGATGATATGTCATCGATTTGTGAGAAAGGGGATAATTAGCGCAATTTAAGTATTTAAATTTCTTGGGCGTAATTATAGGTGTCTACAATGTGTCAAGTATTCATGTTGTGTGTATAGATTTGTAGAATCTCCTATCACAACTAGAAAGGCAAGTGAACATGCATGTGTGTATGATAAAGATAATGGCATATAAGATATCTATCTAGCATGTGTAATAAGATGAACTGTAAAATCATGAGTAAGCAAGAGTAAATACAACCAAGATATGTAGTATGTTTTGGATAAGATGGAATGAAATGAAGTGTGAATGATAGGAGTAGTGTGCCTCTCGAGCGGATGTGTATGTATGAAGTGAGGTTCATTTATTTATGCCCCCTCAGTAGTCAAGAATGAACCGTAAATAAGAGTGCATCATTAGGAAATGGTTTGAGTTGTGTGTATTAGAAAGATATGATCATGAAAGTGCAAAGTGCAAAGTGTAGAGTAAACATGTGAGTGAGTGAGCTAGTTGATTAAATGTGTGAATGTGATGAGGTCTATTTGGGATGTATACCCTCAGTAGTCGAGTATGGACCATGGGACTAAAGTGCATCATAGGGTAGTATGTCGCATTGATTTTATTCGAGAGTTGTGTTGATTATGTGCAAAAAGGATTGATTGTGTGATTTGTATTGTTTGACCATGTAATGTGTATCGTTGACTATGTTGTGTGTTGTATAGGAGAGAGAATTAAGTTTTGAATGTGGAATTTTGTTGATTACATGCAAGAGAGAAATATGTTATGAATATGTCACTTGTGTAAGTGATTGATTGTGAATTTATCTTATTGTGTTGTGTATTGCGAAGGTGTCGAGTGTGTAGTATATTGTGTGGATTACATGTAAGAGAGATATATCGTATGATGTGAAATATGTATGTCATAAAAGTGCTATGTTGTAGTATGTTATAGATATTTTGAGTGTATTTGGATGTGTGTAATAGGAAGAATCTATCACAAGTGTGTTATTTGTGATGTGTAGTATGTAGTATGCAATATGCGTACACGGTGCAGTAGTGTGCAAAAAGTGTGTAGTGTGTAGTGTGCGGTGTGTAGTGTGCAGCGGTGTGCGGTGTGTAGTGTGTAGTGTGTATGGTGTGCGGTGTGCAGCGGTGTGCTACGTACTACGTCGCGTGGTTACATGCTTTGCGTGTTACGTGTTGCGTGTTACGTGTTGTGTGTTGCGTGTTGCGTGTTGCATGTTGCGTGTTGTGTGTTGTGTGTTGTGTGTTGTGTGTTGTGTGTTGTGTGTTTTGTGTTGTGTATATAGGATGCCCTCAACAATCAAGTGTAAACCAAAGCACAAGAGTGCATCATCAGAAATAACAATACTATAGAGTGTTAATATGTGTGTGTCATATGTGGAATTCTAGATTATAAATGTTAGAGGAAGAGATAAGTGTAATTCCCCCAAGTATGTGGTGATGAGTGTGTTCAAGTAATGTCATCTAAGAGGTCGTCATTGTCATGATCAAAACCGAATGGTGAAGCATCTAAAACTTGATAAGCGATAGTGTTAGGTTGGTCGTGTAAAGAACTAGGAAGGCGTAAATTGTACATACCCATAGTTTATTCCTCTTTAGTGAATGGAGGTAACGGAAAACCATGGGCATACCAACAAGTGAGATTTTTTAATATCCTAGGAATGAGTCATTGCAAATGAAGACGTGACCAAATGGCATGGGAAATGATATATCAGTATGATCAGGGTCTAATGTGCCCCCAATGTAATCAAGACAATATTTCCCTAACGTAAGTGGAGAAGATAAGGGACTCTCACAAGAAATATTGTGAGATGAAAGACACGCAGACCATAGGCAGAAGTGATAGTGATAAATCCATGATATAGATGAGGATCATGAGATGGAGGATAGAGTTCCTTAAAAGTGATTCTTGGTTGATTCAAGCCATTATGCACACATATAGTTTCATCACAAGTAGGATCGAATGTAATATGTTTGTAATAAGAGCCATTCATGAAATATGTGCATGTAAATAGATGGTGTACTAATGAATATTGCTCATGCAAAGGTATGGGATTAATCGATGTCCATGGACTAGATAGCCCCCGATAAAGAATCGTAGCAATAGTAGTAACAAGTGGAGGTGATGGCATAGATGAGATAGTATCTAGCATGTAAATAGCACCTTTAAGTGGTGGAAAATGATCTGTAGTATTCTGGGTTGTGTTTCATTAGTAGTATTAGTTCTTGGAGTAGGAAGTGTAGTATTTGGATCATGGTCGCAATATTTGTATGGATGATGGTCATGAGGAATGGTATACTCTATGCCCTCATGTATGAATTTAACATAGTGATGTACAGTAGAGGAACCGCTTGCATGGCATGAAGCCATGGCCTACCAAGTAAACAATTGTATGAAACGAGGAAGTCAATGATAAAGAAAACCGTGTTGAGAGTTTTTGGTCCAACTGTAATAAGTATAGTAATGCGACCTAAGCATGGATGAAAAAATCCATCATATGCATGAAGAGAAAGACATGATGGACTAACATTAGTAGTCAAAAGACCAATATTTTCAAGGAATGACATAGGACAAATATTGAGTTTAGATCCATTATCAATTAAAGTACACTTAACACCCACATTGTAAATGTGAATCATGATATGCAAGGGTGGATCATTGTCAAAAATAGTAAGACCAATGTGAGGATTATATGGGAAAGTAATATTCTAAAAAATACATCGACAAAAGTTTGATAAACCGAGTCTTGATGCATATTAGCTGGAATGTGAGTGGTAGCAAGGATATTTTTACCCTATCTCTTAATTCAAGATTAATAAGCAAGCAGTCATTAATTTAGATACTCATGATGATAAGAACTATTATCCACTTTTACACCCAGTGTAAAATGGGCTAAGTCTGTCAAATTTTGGAATTGGTAGTATATTTAGGTCTAAGTGATGAGGCAATATGTTACTGACCTCTATAAAGCTAGAGAACCGACCATGCGTTGGTAAAATATTTTGATGCTACCGACAAGTAGCATAATGTCAATGGTAGTTGGGTAGTAATTCATGAGGCACTAGTAATAGGGAAGGATGTTACGGATTGGTATCAATTTGGAGCTACTTTTGGAAAGCAATAGAAAAGCACTACCGACCGGTAGTAAATTTTTGTGCTACTGGCTAGTTACATGAACACGCAAATGTCTAGAAGTAGAAACCATGTTCTGGTGACTCTAGAAAGGTTATACCGTGTCGATTGACGTCTTGAACAAAGGATAATGTGACCTTCCTTCAGTGGATTAACTTGCAATCGACCAACTATAGGAACAACCATGGCATGCCGAGACACTAAAAAATGCAGGTACATGTAGCTCAATGACCGATTTAATGAGGTATGGCACTCATGTATGCCCATGTAAGCAAGGTACCATTGGGAAACAAGTTAGCAAGGTTGCCCATACCTCTTTTCATAAATTTAATGTAGGTTGTTGGTTGGTGAGGAAATTTCAAGGTTTCCTCTCTATTTAATGTAAATTCTCCTCATTTGTGGAGAGATATTCGAAATGTAAAGGAACTTTGTCAAAATTATTCCATAACTTTTGAGTTGTAGGCCTCGGATATGAGCATTTTGCAAGGTGATTCTTACCTTATTTCTTGTATTTTAATGAATTTTACATCCTTTTAAGAAATAAAATTCATGTTTTGTGGCTCTTTCTTCCCTAGCTTGCATTATATTACATATCTCGACTTTAATTGCATTTCTAGGTATATTGTGTATATCGTATTCTCCTCACATGGTTCAATTTTTGTTGTGCTCCATGAAGATGATGATCCGAATGTTGTTTTGGTCCTGGGGCACATCTATCCGCCCTCTCCTACTTCATTACTATTTCATTTTCACTCATAGGAATGTCTCTCCCCCTTTTGGTATTATCACCTCTCTTAGTTTAGGATTTTAATATTATGCATCTTCCTCTCTCCTTTCTCCCTTGGAAATATAGGTTAGTTTTAGGTAACTACATTTCCTTTCTATAAGTAGTTTTAGCATTATATTTAGGCAGAGGAACCAGCCTTCTCTAGAGGTTTGTCTCATTTCCAAGGGTCCCACACCTTGAGACAATCCCATGTTACCAAAAACATTGAATGTTCATCCACAATTTATGACATATCATAGGGTGTTGTTTTTTAGTTATAACAGTTTTGCACACTTGGTGGGACCGAAGTTAATATTTCCATTTATTTCCAAGTTTAGGTGTGTACCTTGGTAAAATATCAACCTTTGAATGCTCTATAGAAACACATATGGCGACTCCAAGCCTCATATCAACTAGTTTCAGTAGTCAGAGTGGCTCAAGTTCATGAGAAGAATTCAAACAATGTCCGAACAAAAGAAGAAGAAGCTTTTGAGTATCTACAAGCTGTCACCAAGGAGGAGAAGAAGAGGTAGAGAAATTTAGAGATCACCATCTCCACCAAATAGGACTCTATCCACTCTACCTCTTAGTAGGCTTTTCTTGCAATCTACTACAGTTTTGAGACCTATTAGAATGGCACTGAGAAAACAAATATACCATTTGTTAACTTTATTGGTAGTAGTCCTCTTGCTCCTAATGCTCAACATGACATTCAAGTATCTACACTTAAAAGTATCCCTTTCTTCACTGGGGAAATCATACTACTACCGTAGTTGACCATATTCAAGACATTGCCAATAGTTGTGTTATTCATCAAATTGTTGAACATAATGTAGCTATTAAGTTGTTAGATTCTTCATTCAAGGGAAGAGATTTGTAATGGTTCAGGATTTTTAGGGCGGGAACAATTACTAATTGGATTGAACTTGGAATATCCCTTGCAATTAATTCAGGGAAAATTTAGATAACATCTCTTTGTTAGAGAAGCTAACAACCATAAAGAGGGATCCCACCGAGCTCATGGTAGACTTCAATTTCAGATTTCATAAGACATGGGATAGAATTCCAGTCCTAGTGAGACCAACTCCAGAAGGTGCTTTTCTTTACTTTTTAAGAGCATTAAATTCTAATATTATTTTTATGATTCAATCTATGGGGGCTATAACATTTCCCAATGTTTATGCCGTGGTCATTAGGGCTGAAAAAAATTTGATTCAAGTTGGGAAACTTTCTCCCAGACCTCCCATGCTTATTTACCAAAAAATTGAAGACCCTAATCGAACCCCTAAGTTAGCACCCATTCCAACCCCAAGAAACCAGATCTCTAGTGAAGCATCCACCTCCTCAAATACTTCAATTGAATTTTAGGAAGTAATGAAACAATTGTAAAATTTTGGGAATGAGTTGGTATCCCTTAAGAGACAGCAAGCCCAAAATTTCAGACCTTATCAACCTCCATACCAACAAAATAAAGCCCCTTACTAGTCAAATAAGCCTTCATCCTAGGATGCTCCCAAAAATCAGAACTAGTTTCCCTCTGTAAGACCTTTTCAAGTTTCAACCATATGATCCAAATGTAGCTAGCTCATCTCATTGGCTTTGGTCCTTGTTCAAAAGCAGTCTTGCACAACATTGTGAGTGGTGTTTCCTTGTCATCTTTTGCATAATCAAGAAACATGCCCCAATGGAATTTTGAACTAACATTTAATGGTGTAAAGTGCATTTATTTATCGAGAAGTGGTAATAGAGGAAAATCAGTAGTAGTTAATTGCTTAAGAAACACCTCCAAGTGACACTTCACTTGTAAATTGGCAAGCAAAATAGTTTTTGTGGAATGAATCAAACTCTTCCTCAAGGGGTGGCTGCAAACACTAGGTCCAAGAAGAGAGCAATAAAAGATGGACAGGGAATCAAATGTAGGACCATCCCAACCTTATTTGATAATCCAAGTTGGTAGTAGTTCAAACATGGTTTTGTAGTGCCCATGTTTTTATAGCCTCAGTTATCTATTGACTTCTTTATTCATAGACATGATTTGATAGGGATTTGATATATGTTGGACAGTATGTTATGATATTTGACCTTCTTGGACATGTATGGAGATTTAGGTGCGTAGCGCCAATTTGACTTGATTAGTATGTTGATTTTTTTTCATTGATATTTCAGATACTAACTTATTACGATGTTGTTTGGACCTAATTGATATATGTTGGATACTTTGCTTAGTCGCATGTCTAGATTATATGGATGTATGTCATTTATATTTATCTCTATGGCTAACTCATGGTAAACTATGTGTAATTGAGCATGTTTTCACACTTACGATTTCATGATGATGTTAGGATATCATATATTTCATTGATCGCTTATTGAGTAGTTGATTTACATTGTATCAGAGACAGTGCGTTTAATGTGTGCAATGAATGTGCAGGTGACAGGTCACGAAAGAACATGGGTTTCAGGGCAGCTACATAAATTTTACACAAGCGACCCACGGGGCTAAGTCCTAACCGTGTTTATTATATGAGGCCTTAGTATTAGCTTTCATTATTTCGGGCACCATGAGTGACCTTCATTTGTAATGTAGTATGTCATGTAATATTAATATTTTTTAGGATGTTGAGTTGCTTTGTAAACTTGATTTGGGGACTTAATGGTCCCCACTTGCATTAAGTTTTGAGTTTGGGTAATGATGTAATTAATTAGAGGGGATTAGGGTCACATGTGAACCCTTGGGTGGGCCCCACATCCTCTACACTTGTGCCTAAATGTGTCAAACCTGAAATTTAGCTATTTTAGGCATTTTAAGTGACCCCTTTTAAGCTTGGGAGTTCACTTAGCATGAAAATAGGCCCTTTGACCCTACCTAATAGGTAGGGGATTAATTTCAAGGCGTAGAGGAGTTTCCTCCCATTTTCCTCTCTTTGGTCACCATCCATATAATATGGATTGGTATGTGTGTTTGTTAAAAGTTGCACAAGTTTGTTTTGTTTTTCATTTTGGGTAATTTGGGAGAAGGGTGTTAAAAGCTATTTTATCTTTTCTCTCTTTTATTTTGAGAATCTTTGACCTTGAGGGAAGAGAGGGGTGACACATGTCACCCCCTAATTTGTGAGGATTTTTGTTGGCTTCTCTTCAAATTCTCTCTCATGGGGAAAGAAGAGGACTTTTATTTTGGAGTTTTTGCTTGGAGGCTTGGTGATTTTGGAGCTAGAGTTTGCTTGGATATGGAAGAGGAAAAGCTAGAGTATTTGAGAGATTTTGGAGGTAGGATCCTTGAGCTCATTTTATGTTTTATATTATGTTAGATATTAGTCTTGTTTTGTTTAAAATGTGTGTTTTTTCTTGTGTGTATGCTTGTGTTGCTTTATTTTTTTCTCCATCCATCATATGGCATGATGGATTTTGGAGTTTATGGGGGAAGAGAGAGGGATTTTCCCTCTCAAACCTCATGGCTTGATGGACAAGCCATGTAGGTTCTTTTTTTTTACTCCCCTCATATGGTTTGAGGTGGGGAAGGTGGTTCATATGGTTTGAACCCCCTTCCCCATTCTTGTTGAGGAAACCCAATGGGTTTGAAAATCCTCCCAAGAAGGATTTTGGTGAATGGGTGGAGATATAAGGAGGGTTTGGTGACTTTGGAGGAATAAGGAGGTTGTGAAGATTATTGTTTGTGTGCATCCAATGTTGGACTACACTTTTGACACTTGGAGATTTCTTCTTCTCTTCCCCATTTTGGAGGTAGAATATGGTTTCTCCTCCTTTCCTTCTTTGCAAAAATTGGTGTTTTCTTAGTATTTTTCTTGTCTTATATGTGAAAATAATGTTGGATTGTCTCCTTAATCTTGTGCAAAGTTTTTGGAAGCTAGTCCTCTCTCCCATGGGCTTGGGGGAGGCTAGCATGTCTTCCAACCTTGGAAAGGCATGTAATGATGCCTAAAGGTTGGGTGGTTAAACAAGCTTTTTCTCCTCGTGTTGGTCTTTTGAAAGCATTCAAAGTTGGAGCTCAAGTGGAAGATAGTTGGAGATTCTTGTCATCTTGGCTTCTCATTGTCTTCTTCATCTTTTTGTAGACACCACTCTCATTGTAACTTTAAGAATATGGCTATGTGGAAGCTTTCATTGTCTTGCAAAATCCTCCCTTTTGTATATGGGATCACTTGTAGACTTGAGTCACATTTTCTTGTGCAATCTTCCTTTCAACCTTGCATAAAGTGGTAATGATATTTCTTAAGTAGCTCATGTATTTTGGAGACATGTTAGATTTGTGAGCTTAAGCAATTGAAAAAAGGGATCTTGTAAAATAGTTGATATTTTTACTATGAATTGTTGGAAATCCATTTTGAAAAGAAAGTTCATAGTTTGAAAGTATGTTTTTACGCAAAAGGATGTATGCAAAATGTTATGTTGAGAACACCAAAGGAAAATGTAATATTCTTGTTGGATCTCCCTTTTGCTTAAAGATATGAAATATGAATTCCTTCTTGTTAGCTTTAAACTTATTCCAAGTCTCTCACCTTTTTGAACTATCTTATTTTACTCTCTAAATTCATCACATAAATGAGAAATATCATTTAATGAAGATATATTGCAAAACATTATATGTAAACCACCGTTTTATGACATTGTATATTGGAAATCTCATAACAAATGAAATGAATATGTTAGAATATTTTCCTTTAGTTAAATTTTAGAATATAACTAAAATGTTTCTTTTTAAAAAGTTATTTATTATTGTATATATATACATTGTTATAATTATAAGTCTTAATAGTATATATATAAAATAGTGAATTATATATTATGCATATACCTCAAAATTTTAAAAATAAAATAAATGAAAATAAATAAATAAATACTAATTAGTATTAATTAATATGTTATTAAGATCATAAGTATTAATTAATATATATTAATTTTACCATATAATATAATATATATAATACTTATTTTAAAATATAGATTTAAGCTTATTAAATAAAGGTAAACAAAAAGAAATAATAAAAAAACAAATTTACGGTGAAGTGGGGAGGGTTTTGATTTAATAAAAGAGAGAAGAAATGGGGAGGGCCGAACCCTCCCCAACCTGCACACATTAAAACCCTCACCACCGCCCACCTCCTTCCCACTCTCCACACCTCTTCCTCCACGTGGCTCCCACCTCCCTCACCCCTCACACTCTTCCACCACCGCATACACAAAAACTACGGATTTACTCTTGGGTTACGGTTGTTTGCCTAAAACATTTTTTTGTTTGGATTTTAATAAGATGTAATATATATATATATAGTTTTCCCTTATTTTACAAAGGAAATTTTTGGGTATTCCATACACCCAATAAATTGAGGATTTTCAGGTAAGAAGAAATAAATTAAATAAAAGGGGAGAAATAAAATATGTACATAATACAAATTGAGTCTTCCATTAAAAAAAACCCCATGGAAGTAAGCCTCCATAACTCCTCAACCTGCACAGCAAAAAGAAAACAAAATGAAAACCAAATGAAAAGGAAAGAGAAGATAAAGTTGAGTTAGGTCAACTTTAGGGCAAGAGGAGATCAAGGGCCAAGATTTTTTCAATCCTAGGGTCCATAAGTGACCCTACACACTTTTCTTTTAAGTCATGGGATTTAAAGTGGGAATGGGAAAATAACTTTTGTGGTGTGTGTGGGCAAATTAATAAAAAGGGGGAAAATTAATTATAGTAAAAGGATGTAGACTTAAGTTTGTGACCCTAGAAAATACCTAGGAGAATAAAATAATTAAGTTGTTATTGGGTTAGTGTTTATTTAAATTCGGGTAAATTAAATTAATTATTTAAAGGGAAATGGTTAAACGAAACATTAATATTATTTAGTTCACTTAAAAAAATTACCCTAATTTCCTAATCGAATTTTTAGTGTGGGTTTCTATGTCCCGAGGTGGGGCATTACACGTTCCAAACATGAAAAATTAGCCCAATGGCCCTCCCACATTAGCCCAAGTGAAATAAAAATTTGTCATAAGTAGGGTACGACAAAAGGATAGTAGAACCCCTTTGAATTTTCTTGAGAAAATGAAGAAAACTAATGTAAGCATATCTATGTGGGATTCATTGGCCATTCCAAGAAAAATAGATCTATTACAGGCAGCTATAGCCAATATGTCTTCCCCAAATGAGTCACCCAAAGATCAGGACAATGTTCTTACCAATGCCATGTAGCAGAAGGAAGGTCAACCAAATAGAAATATAAAAGCACCACCTTTCTATGTATCTTTGATCATAGGAAATAGCTTGGTTCACAATTGTATGATTGAATCTGGAGCAAGCAATTCAAAGAATACTAGAGAAAGTTATATATCAACTAGGCCTCAAGTATGAGCCTCTTTCTAAAGGAGTAGTACAATTATATGGGATACCAATGGGAACTATTGGAAATATCAAAGGTTTAAGCCTCACGTTGCATGCATGTCCTAATGTCATAGTTTCCCAAGATGTATTAGTGATTGATCTTCCTCCACTCTTTTATTATGTTTATCTAGGGATTTCTTTGAAAAATCAAAGGTTGCATATCGTAGATTGGTCTCACATGCTCTTCAAGACTAGGTATGGAACTCAAAGTTCTTGTTAAATCGAACCAATTTCTACACACCATATATACCCTTATACACCTAGACTGTCAATGTGAATTATACAATCTCTAATGAAGAGGATTACCCAAGTACTCGAGAGACAAACACTCAAATTCGGAGCATTATTGACTTAACACTTGATGAGTGGGCACATAAACTTTATAACTATCATCTGTATAAAGAGATTAAAGAGGATGGTCTAGGTATCTATTATCTGCAGATGAAGCGAATGCACTCATGCCTAGTGTTACCAAACCTAATAATGAAGAAGAAAATGGAGTTTGGAAAATGTTCTTTGATGGATCAAAGAGAGGCAAGGTACATGTGGGGAGGTGTAGTTCTTGTATCTCCTAAAGGTGTCAAATATTACACATCTTTGAGTTTAGTTCATCTGTTCAAACAATATAGCAGAGTATGAATCCCTTATCTATGGACTACAATGGGAAAGGAAGAAGAACATCAAAAATTTGTAGACCTTTGGGGATAGTGAATTGATAGTGAACCAAAGTTAGAGGTTCCAATGCAATTAAGAATGATCTACTCAAAGCTTACAAACATAGGGTATGGGATCTTTTGGAGGATTTTAAATCCTTCAATATTCATGCCATTCCAAGAAAGGAGAATGAGGCTACTGACAAACTTGTTGCAATTAGAGAAAGGTTTGATGTTGTTAAGGATGTTAGGAGAGGAAGCATTCAACCTCATATCAAGATGACAGTGAGACCTACCATACTGCATAATAACACAACTTGGAAAGTGTTTGAGAATGACCAGAAAATTGTCAGTTTCATTCAAGAAGCTGAGTTATCTTCCAAAAATAAGGACAAATTAGAAGGGAAGTATGGAGAAGGTTTTACAAATTAGAACAAACAAGATACCTAAGGGCCTAGTGATCTTGGATTCTATCTTCAACGCTAATGACTAGTTCAAAAATAAAAGGTAGACATAATGGTCAAGGGTAATGATGTAGAGCCTATCTCAGTAGATCAAGGAAAATCTCTTCAGATTGACAAGGTAATCTCTTCTCAAGATAAGTATGGTTTTTTGAGACTTTTCAAGAGTTTGTTGATGTTTTTACATGGATCTATGAATACATTAAAGGTTTTGATCCTATCTTAGCTCAAAGCACACCATTGAGTTGGACCCTATAGCCAAGCCTATCAAATAAAAATAGAGGCCCATCAACCCACATATTGAGCCCTTGATGAAGAAAGAGTTGAACAAGTTGATCAAAGCAAGCATAATTTTTCCTATCAAACATTCATCTTGGGTTGCCAATATTGTTCTAGTACGAAAGAAGAATGGAGAGATCAAGTTATGTGTTGACTTTAGAGACTTGAACAAGTCTTCCTTAAAGGATCACTACCCACTAAATTTAATGAAAAAATTATCAAGTGGTAGTAGGTTCAGGAAGGTTTTCCCTCCTTGATGGGTACTTAGGGTATAATCAGATCATGGTAAAAGAAGAGGATTAGTTCAAGATAGCCTTCACTACAAAATGGGGCACATGTGCTTTTAGTAAAGTTCCATTTGGTTTATCTAATGTAGGAGCAACATTCCAAAGGGCCATGGACATGGCATTCCAAGGTCTAATCAATAAAATTGTTCTTGTATACCTTAATGATATCACAAAGTGTTCTCCAAGAACTCAACTTATCACCTCCTTCATCTTAAGCAAGTATTTTGAAGGTGTAGGTAGTTCGAGTCTATCTTAATCTCAATAAGTGCATCTTCTTATCCTACGAAGGTAAACTCCTAGACCAAATTTTTCTAAGGAAGGATTAAACATTGATCTAGAGAGAGTTAATGACATCTTGTATTATCACTTCCTAGTCATAAAAAACTCTTCAAAGCTTCTTAAGAAGGATTAACTTTGTTAGAAGGTTTGTCCCAAATTTTCCAATCTTTTCAAGCCACTGACATTGATGTTGAAGAAGAGCATGTCTTTCAAGTGAAAAGTTGAAGGAAAGATATGCTTTGAATCCATCAAACAATCAATTGTACAAGCCCCAAATCTTGTTAATCCATATTTATCAAAGGATTTAATTTTGTATGCCTTTGGAGGTTTAAGGACAATAACAATTGTACTAGTGCAACCGAATCAAGAAGGACTTGAGAAACCTATTGCATTCTTCATCCAAGGCCTTGAAGATTATGAGGTAAGGTATTCATTCATTGAGAAACATTTTCTTTCCATGATAAGAAGTTTAAGGAAATTAGACATCTAGTATCAAATAATAAAATTCATCTACTAGTTTCACATGTTGGTGTAAAGGATTTTCATTTAAACAAGGAACTGTTGATGCAAAATCACAGCACCCCGGGTGAGATCAAATTTCTAGGTTGATCACTTAGGTATCCAGTGTGATTGCATAACATGGAAACCTCTCTCCAAGCGTGGGACTTGTAAAACCGAGAGAGGAATCTCCAGAGAAGGCTGGTTTCTGCTCCTAAACTACCTGCCACAAGCTATTCCAGTGCAGGCAAGCTAATCTAATCCTAATCTAACCATGCCAAGGAGACAGAGAGAGAGAGAGAGAAAGGAAAAAAACAGCAAAAGCCTACACTAAAACGGTGATACACGAGAGAAGGAGAACGTTGGACATCTATCAAAGCGCCATGGGACAAAGAGAGGTGAGCAATGGGAAGGATGGACGAGATGCATCACAGCCCAAGGATAGATTTCACCACGAGAAAATGTCCCAAAACTCCATGAACACGGCTCCAAACCCGCAATGAACATTCAAACATGCATGATATCTGCAATGAAGAGAGGCAAGAAGAGGACAAGCAAAAACGAGGAAGGATGGACAGATGCATCACAAAACACGTTTTGTTGCTCGTAAGTTTGCACGTAACATCATTCCATTAGTAAAAGGCAAAACGCCATTACAGAGCAAGGGAGGAGGTTCGAACTCCATTTTCAACCCTAGAGAAGAAAAGAAGGGAGGCGAGAGCAGAAAGAATGAACAACCTCCTTTTTAAAAAAAAAAAAAAATGAGCCAAATCTGGCTTTTACATTGCATGGGTTGAGCCCGGGGGACGAAACGTGGGAAAACGTGTAAGCCCATTCCTCATTGAATACCTACGCATTAAAATGGCATAGGATACCTTACCAACCCATACCCCGCCATATTTGACCGATTTTGGAGGAGAATGCGACCCATTTGTATTAATTTGGCCGCTTAAAATGTCACTGTCGTGCAGAAGAAGAAGAATGCAACCCATTAGCATTAAACGGGTTGTTGAAAAGTCACTTCGCCATTACCACATGTCGAGCCGTTTCTTGATTTTTTCTCTTCAGACTACACCAAAACTCGAGATTGATCCCAGAATCATGTAGAGCATCTCAACAGCTTTCCGTTGATATAAAGAACGTGGAAATCGAGCTCTAGATCAAAAGATATGGCGATCTGAAGATTTAGGGCACGGAACAGATCAAAACGAATTTTAAAATGTTTTCCCACTCTTCGCCATCTGGACGACACGTGGCACGTGCTGATTGGACGAGCAATTCTCTCTCCTCCGTCTTTCGCGGGCTTTCCTTTTGAAATTGCTTGTGGGCCCCTTAAACTTGGACACGTGGCGCCATTTCATTGGTTCGGTTCAGCGCTCGATAACTCGTCCCTTTGACCTTTTGACTTTTCTCTTGTGAGGACACGTGGCACCTTCTGATTGGTCCTCAGCTGATTCGGCTCCTTCGCGTACTTCGCCTCCATTTGTCCCGGATGTCCCATTTGATTTGGGGCCCTTTGTGCTCATTTCGGCCGGTTCGGGCATTTCGCGTCCATTTGTCCCAGATGTCCCTGTTGACTTTGGGCCCTCTGGACTCATTTCAGCCGATTCGGCAGGTTCGGGCATTTTTGGCCCGCTTGTCCCACTTTGCTTCGGACTGACTTGACTCTTTTCGGCCGGTTCGGCCGGTTCGCGCCTTTTTGTCCCAATTGTCCCATTTGCGTCCCTCTCAGCAGTTAGCCAATTTTTTCTCGGTCGAACCGGCATTTCGCGCCGACCACGTACTTTTGTCCCGAGATGTCCTGTTGCTGCGGGCTGTTTGTGCTTACTTGGCCGAGCCGGCGGTTCGGCCATTTTGTCCCAAATGTCCCGATCGCCCTAGGGCTAGGACTTAGTCATTTTTACGATTTTTTCCCGGATCAACCTACTTGCCTTCTCGCAACCTCTTTTTGCATTTTCTCAGCTTGCTCTTTTCCTCTCAGACAGGGAACTTAGAAAATATTTGAGGGGACTCTAAAGAACATGATTTTTGGCCCCGAATCAATCAATTTTCCCAGGACTTGAATATTCGATGCATGTTATCAAAATTACCCAAGGGGGAAATTTTGACAACAGGAACTTAACGAGAAAAAAATTGGCTGGATACCAAGATTATGGAATATGACATTGATATCAAGGTGACCAAGTTGGTTAGAGGTAAAGGTTTGTGTGAGCATTTGGCTTTAGACCAACAAATTGAGCAGGAAGTTGCTTTAGTATTTCAAGATGACCAGGCACAATCAGCCAATGCCTTACCCAACTCTTGTTGGACTCAGGATATAGTACACTTCCTCCAAACAAGTCAATGCCCTCAAGGATTGAGTAAGGCCAAGAGAAGGTACTTCAGCTTCATTTTATTCCATATGTGTCTTGTTAATGATATTTTTTTAAGAAATATGTAAATGGTGTTCTCCTAAGGTGCATGAAAACAAGTTAAATAGAGAGATAATTACATGAGTTCCATGATGGAGAAATAGGTGGTCATTTTTCCCTAAGAGTAACATCTCTCATAATCATGAAAGTTGGATATTACTGGCCTAATATTTTCAATGATTGTTATGCATGTAATAGGAAATGTAGTAAATGTGCATTCTTTAAGGGAAAGGAAAACTAGCAGCTCTTCCACTCCACCCTATCTTAGTTGAAAAGCCATTCATTCAATGGGGCTAGATTTTATTAGTGTGATTAATCCAAATTTAAGAATGGGCCATAAGTGGATCCTCACAACCACATACTATTTCACTAAGTGGATAGAGGTAGTTACACTAAAGGAAGCAAATGAGACCAGCATTCTAGACTTTTATGAAGGTATTATGACTAGATTTGGTTTTCCTTCAACTATAATCTCTGATAATGCTTTAGCATTCCTTAACACAAAGAGAATAGATTGGGTTGTTAAAATGGTATATACTTGAGCACATATTCAAATTATTATCCCCATGGTAATGGTCAAGTTGAGTCCATAAACAAAAATCTCTTAAAAATCATAAGGAGGAATTTGGATGAGAATCAAAGGACTTGGCACACGAAGCTAAAATCATCCTTGTGGGCTAATAGAATTACACCTAAAAGGTCAACTAGTAGCTCTCCCTAAAAACTAGTTTATGGAAAAGAAGCAAGGTTGCCAATATCTCTTGAATTACCAGCATTGGAACTTATAAAGAAGCTAGAGTTGTTTGAATTTGAGGCCATGGAAGTGAGATATATAGAACTTATGGAGCTTGAGGAGCTCAAAAGTCAAGTTATGCAAGCAATGGAGAAAGACCAGGCCCAAATTAAGATGAGATTTGATAAGAGGAAAAATCTAGGAGTTTCCTTGAGGGAGACTTAGTCTTGAAATGGGATGCAAATAGGGCCAAACCAGGAAGACACTCCAAGTTTGATGCAATGTGGAGTGGCCCTTACATGATTTCAGGCTGCAAGGAAAATAATGCTTTCTAGTTGTAAAAATTGGATGGAGAAGAATTACATATTCCAGTCAATGGAATATATCTCAAACATTGTTATTAAATCAAAAATATCCCATGTACATAGTACATTAGTTCAATTCCTCCAAGTGCTTGTAGTACATTTTTCCGCATTGGAAGTGTAGTGTCAAGTCTCGGTAGTTCTTTAGATTAATTTAGGGTGAATCCTTTAGGTTTTAGATCAATTTTTGGTTATTAGGATGACTCCATGCTCAAAGTGGATGCTTCAAGGTCACTAATATATCCAATATAGCAGAAGATTTCCCCATGAGTCACCAAACTGTTATCCATTTTTGCACCCCATGAAAAATGGAATAACCTACAAAATTTTAGACTTTATAGTATATTCGGGGCCAAGTGATGAAACAATATGTTAAACCTATAGAAAACTAGAGAACCAACTATGCGTCGGTAGCATATTTTGATGTTATAGGCCCGTAGCATGTTTGGATGCTACCATTCAGTAACATGGCAAGATGTTCTCGGGTGGCAAAGATCTTATGATACTACCGGCTAATAGCATAATGTTGATGGTGGTCAGGTGGTGATTCATGAGGCACTGGTAGTAGGGAAGGATGCTACCGACTGGTAGAAATTTAGCACTACCGGACAGCTATAGAAGGAAACTACTGACCAACAGAAAATTTTGGCGTTACCGGCATGTTGCATAAACACACAACAGGCAAGAAGCAGAAACATAAAGTAGAAACTGTGTTCCTGACCGACTCCGAAAAGGTTATACTGTTGGTGACATCTTGAATGAAGGATAATGTGACTAGTTGTCAGCAGATTAACATGTAACTAGCCAACTACAGAACAACCATGATGGGTCAGGCATTAAAAATGTAGGTACAGGTAGCTCAACAACCAGTTTAATGAGGTATGGCACTCATGCCTTCTCTTGTAATCAAGGCACCATTGGGAAATGAATTAGCAAGGTTTCACATACCTCTTTTCAGAAATTTAATGTAGGTTATTAATTGGAAAGGCAAGTTTGATGTTTCCCTTTATATAATGTAAATTCTCCTCATTTGTGGAGAGATATTTTGAAACGTAAAGGAACTTTGTCAAAATTATTCCAAAACTTTTGAGTTGTAGGCCTCGGATTTGAGCATTTTTCAAGGTGATTCTTACCTTATTTCTTATATTGTAATGAATTGTGCATCCTTTTAAGAAATAAAATTCATATTTTGTGGCTCTTTCTGCCATAAATTGTGTTGTATTGCATATCTTTCCTTTTATTGCATTTGCAGGTATATTATGCATATCTTATTCTCCTCGCAAGATTCAAATTTGTTATGTTCCATGAAGATGATGATCTGAATGTTGTTTTGGTCTATGGCACATATGTCTTCCCTCTCCTACATCATTTCTATTTCATTTTCACTCATAGAAATGTCTCCCCCTTTTGGTGTTATTGCCTCTCTTAGTTTAGGATTTTAATTTTATGCATTTTCCTCTCTCCTTGGTCCTTTGGAAATATAGGTTAGTTTTAGGTAGCTACATTTCCTTACTAGAAGTAGTTTTAGCATTAGATTTAGGTAGAGGAATCAAAATTCTCTTGAGTTTTGTATCATTTGCAAGGTTCCCGCACCTTGAGACAATCACATGTTACTTAAAAACATTTAATGTTCATCCACATTTTATGACATATCAAATGGTGTTGTTTTTTGGTGATAACAAGACCCTAGAAAGATGAGAAAAAATATCCTAGAAGTGTGTAGATCACATTGGGTTCACCAAAATGATTAGATGAAATGTGGATAGAATATGCCTAATTTGAATTCTATAGTAGCAGTAATTGAATAAACAATTAAGTACAAAAAATTACACCCAAACAACTAACCAATAAATTATAAAACCCTAATTAAAAGGAGGAGAAAAAGTTACGTATTTTATTCGTAATGCAATATGGAGTGTACCGAGGTTTGAACAGTGAACAGAGAGAAGCAAGAGTGTCACACAGAGACCTGAAATAATGTAGATCTGGAAGAATAGGTTGGACTGGGGTGCCTAGAGAGGGACAAGGGTGCCCACGGACACCCTAGACTTGTTTCTGGGTGCCTAGGTATGCGGAAAATCTTAGGAAAATTCACGAGGGTCATTAATTGCTCACTTTCTTTTTCCTTTTGTTGCTATGAGGTTACACCAAGATCACCGAGGTTGCTAGAAACCTGCAATAAAGTATGAACCTACAAAACCCTCAAATAGACATCAAATCCTAAAAAGAAAGATGTAGAATGAGGAATTCGAACTGTCCTTAGCTATCAAAATGGTGATCTTATGACTTAGCGCTACACTACATCTCAGAACCAATGTAGTTATGTGTGTGTGTGGAATCATGCCTTAGGTGGCTCTTATACATGTCGCATTTGATAGTGAGTAAGTAGCTAAATGTAAAGAAATGTAATAAATGTGTGCATGGAATAGAATGAACTTCCCTCCTAAAGTGTATGGAATAGAATGAACTTCCCTCCTAAAGTACATGGAATAGAATGAACTTCCCTCCTAGAATGAACTTCCCTTAGATGGTTCTATATGGATGCAATGGAGCTATTAGATGCTTGATGGATGCAACCTTTGGTGATGATAGCTAATGCTTAGTGTTTGGTCCTTTATTATGATCACATAACTTTATATTTATATAATTCCTTTGCTTGAATTGTAATAAACCCCAAAAGTGATAACTATGAAAAAGATAAGATTTTCAAATGGATAGAAATGATGCAAAAGGTGTGAGTAAAGTACAAAGGGGATAGTTGCACTGGCCCTAGCATCTTGGTTGGCGCCGGTGTCCAAGATGATAAATGCCGAAGTATAAAAATGAAGACTAGGAAAGTAAGGGTGCAAGACCAAAAGTAGCAACAAAAATCAAAGAAATGGGCTAATTAGTACTTTTCTTACTTAGGAATCATATGAAGAGTAGTATGTAATAAGGACTAGATAATTACCCAAAGTGTGTGATTTAGTGTCTACAAGCACTCAAAACTCTCGTAAGGATTCTTCAACTATGTCACTATTTTCCATATAAATTGTATGTACTTCCATATAATCACATTCCAAGCTCTTTAAACATCACTTACAAGTATGAGACAACCATTAAATCAGTCATTTTGTACCTAATCTACATTTTGTCAAAGAATTAATATTTTCCACATAGATCGCTAGTGTTTTAAGTAGAATCACTAGCAATTCTACTTATATACTTATATCGCCAACGATCTCTCGACATTTCATCATTTTAATCACATTTGCATACTCTCTATCATTTTATCATTATTCTCTTGTCTTTTTTTTCAATATGTGCCTCTCTATAGATGACAAAGTGTCAAGTGAGTCACACCCCATTACCGTATTTACAATCTTTTGATCATTCAAAACCCTTTGTCTAGGAATATTTTGACATTATGCATGAACTCGGCCTTTGTTCCATCACCTTGACACCTAAAATTAAATACATAGAAGACTAACTCGAAATCATACAAGAAGAATAAGACATCGGAGGATAGTTTTGGCTTAACTACTTCCTAGACTTTGAGCTTGTGGCAGCCCTTACCTAGGCCACCTACCACATAGAAAATGATCTTATTATCCCTCCGGGATTTTATTCATTCCTTGTATTTCCTATTATTTTCATATCATATCACTTAATTGTAAAAATTAGTTGATACCCTTCAAGGAATTCCATTGGTCCTAGGATTGGCCTTTGCCAAGTAACTCATCAAATCTCTATCTAATATCTATTTTGTTCATCTATCTTTGCATGCAGGTTATCTCATCCACTAGAAGAAAGATTCCCCACATCTTTGGTATCCATTCTTCTTGACATTACATTTTCAATGCATGTATCATTAAACCCTAATGTCTTCTCGAGTTTCTATTGTTTATCACATAATTGAAAACCGAGATTCACCTTATCCAACAACAAATATGATCATTCCACTTGTTTTTGTCCAACGTTTTTCTTATCATATACCACTTGAAAAAAGGGAAAATGTATACTCTTGTTTCCGGCTACACCTCTCACGCCCTCATTTAAAAATCCTAAAACATGACTTCACCTCGTAAAAGCACATTCTACCCCGTAAAACCCATTTACCTATTCTAAAACCTCCCTAACCACCCTTAACCCATTTAAACCCATTTTTATCCTAAACATCCAGCCTCTTAACTCCCCCCAAAACCTCCTCAACCATTTTCACTCATCCATTAGCCTCGGAAAACTTATCTGGAAGTGGTTAAAACTTCTTCTAAGATGGTTTCCCCACTTTTCTCAAGTCGTAAGTAATTCTAAAAAAATCATCGATGCTTATAAAAGAAACACTAAACCTCTTTGAAATGGATCTTTAGACATTTGCAATGAATTTTTGTTCCACTGCGTACCTAGACGACATCAACATCAACATTTTAATATCTCTAGCAATCTAGTTAGACCCTTGGAGCACTCAAAAACTCTCGTAAGGATTCTTCATCTCTTTTAGTTTGTTTTCCATATAAAAGGTAATTATTTACATATAATCACATTCGAAGCTCTTTAAACATCACTTATAAGTCTGAGACAACCATAAAATTAGTCATTATGCACCTAATATGTATATTTTCAAAGAATTGATCTTTTCCAAGTAATCACTAGCGATTTATCATAATCACCAAAGTGATTTTACCTAAATCACCAACAATATCTATCATTTCATAATTTTAATCACATTTACAAACTCTCTATCATTTTATCATTTTGTACCCTATTTAATCTATTTTTTCAAGATGTGTGTCTCTATAGATGACAATTCTAGGTGAGTCACACCCCATTACCATCATTTACGGTTTTCGATCATTCAACAACCCTTCATATGGGAACAGTTTGAGATCGTGCATGAACTCAACCTTTTTCTCATCACCTTGACACCTAAAATCAAAGACATAGAAGACCAACTCAAAATCATATAAGAAGAACAGATTTCGTTAGATAATTCTACTTCAACTACTTCATGGACTTTAAGCTTGTTATATCCCTCACCTAGGCCACCTACCATGTAGAACAGGATCTTCCTATCCATCTATAATTCTATCCATTCCTTATATTATCTATTATTTTCATATCATATCACTTAATTATAAGAAAATGAGTTGACACCCTTCAAGGAATCCCATTGGTTCCTAGGATCGACCTTTACCAAGAAACTCGTCAAATACATATATAATATCTATTTTGTTCATCTATCTTTGAATGCAAGTTCTCTCATCCACTAAAATGAGGATTCCCTCACATCTTTGGAATCCATTCATCCCAACATTTCATTGTAATCACAGGTATCCTTAAAGCATGTTGTCTTGTAAGTATTTGGTGTTTATCACATAATTGACAATTGAGATTCACCTCAAATAATGCTTGAAGGGTTTTATGACATGAAAAGATGACCAAAGGGGTGTATTTATTCATGTGATGGTGATGAAATTGAAATAATTAATATAGAACATGTTTTTCCAAATCCGTATGATATGGTCGATATGTAATTTTTCACAAACCGACCAAGACTGGTGGTTTTAGATATGAGAGAGAAAAACACATTGTGACTTTATGGGCCTAAGGATGGATGTTTCTAGATGTATTTTGTGTAATTAGGTGTTAGAAATTATCATTAAAGAGGTGTGCAAAGATAAGAAAATACATGAAGTGCTATTAGGGTATGTTAAGCAAGAGTGAAGAGAGTGCATTTGTCTATACAAGTGTGCAATGTCAAGATCAGTAGTGTCAAAAGATAGATTACCAAATTTGAGTGTCTATAATTAGTACCCCTATAAAATTTAACTATTTAGGTTAAATCATTTGGTGAACATGTTATAGGAAAACATTTCTAAGGTCACATACATAAATATGTATAGCTTTTATACATGGATAATATCCCGTACTTGGATAGAATCATGTTATGGTAGTGTTCTAATATTCGATGGTTCTTTTGAGCTTAATTTCAATAGTCAAAAATACCAATCTTAGGAAATTGTTGATTGTATAGTGGTTCATGAAGGAATCACTTACATGAATACAAATTACACTAGAGATATGTTGCATTTCATAGTTAATGTAGGGGGCATGGTTAATTTTATTATAGATTCACTATATTTTGTGATAAAAATATAGGGGGCATGATTACTATGGAAATTACGTATAACATATTATTATATTTGTTTCAAGCATGTCTAGTTAAAAAATTAGTAACTAGATCTTTTTGCGGTAATATAGTTTAGAAAAGGTATGTTAGGGTTTAATGACACTAAACATCCTCTAATATTGTATTTTGTGGGCCCATATGGTTCCAATTTTCCTTCCTCCTTAAGACTCTTAATTTACTTTTCGTATTACTCTTTTAGTTTTATATGTTGGGGCTCTACATCTCCTATCTCCTTATTAGATATTTTGGTTGGGAAAGTTATGCTCCCAAGCTTATTCTAACAGGGTATTTGATCATCCCCAATTCTCCATTGGTGTTGCTACAATATCTATTTTATCATGCCTTGATAAAGTGGCATGGTATTCTATATTTGTAGGGAAAGAATAGGTTCTACACACACAAATATACACATTCCTTATTCGTCTATATTTTTACACATGTCAAATCCAAATTTTGTATTATTCAAAGTTAAATTTATAGTTTTCATTATATGGACACTGCATACATTTTTATGTTGTAGATTATTCTCATAGGCATCTTGCATCTATTCAAAAATACAAACAATCAAGCAATCATGAAAAGGAAAGTGTGTTTACACACTTAGGTCTATTTTTCCTTTTAAGCTAGAAAATTTCATTTATTAGCTAAAGGGAAAATGTAGACACCTAAATTTGGTAATGATTTCACTTTTTAAGTGATTAATCTCAACATTTTTAAGCTTTAGAATGTTTCCTAAATAATATGCATAAAAAGGATGAATTATTGTTACAAGAGGATATTTTGATTTAATTAGCTACCAACATTAATTGCACAAATTAAAATAACACTTCACAAAGTGACTATTGATCTAGAAACTATTAAACCACAAACGAGAAATTGAACTTAGTTGATTATTTGGATCGAGAGAGTCTTAGTGATCTAAATGCAAGAAAAGATTGATCGAGGCTGAAAATGCTTTGTTACAAGAACTAGCACTAAATCTGGACCTCGGTAAAACTATAGGAATAGTTCAAGACCGTCAATACTGATTCTAACCATATTGTATGGTATTGTCCCTTCTTGGAATATGGGCCTACAACTCTTCATGGAATATGGGCCTACAACTTCCGAGTGCTTCACCTACCTAAAAATGACTATCATTGTATGTCATTCTTCTTCGTGCACCTTTGAAATGGATTTATAAATGTTTCTCAAACCCTTATAGTGTAAGGAGTTCCTGTAAAACAAAGGTAGGTGTGTTATGGGCACCCCTTATGTATCGATGGCATTGTCACTACTCTAAAGAGGGCTCAAACTACATTTCGTTCTCCTAGCATATGATATCTACTATAGTGTAATCAAAACTTGATAACCATGTTTTGACAATACCTTGCTTAAATTTCACACTTGCTCAAACCCTTGGGAAGGGAAAATTTGTTTGCTTGTAGAAATAAGATGGAGACTAATAGACCCGATATGAGACTTTAGACTGTAGAGGGTGTTGCCCTAATGGATTTTCATTAGTTACTTTGTTTTTTAGGGAACAATAAGTGCCTTTAGTGCTTTTTTTAACATGAGGAGAACATAAAGTGTCATGACCCTAAATGAGGTATGATTGACTTGTTTATATAGGCTTCTGATGGTTATTATGTCGTGAAAGGATGCCAAGAGGGAATATTAGTTCATATAAAAATGATGGAATTGAGAGTGTGGTCGTAAAACATGTCAGTCTAAAACCATATAGTAGGGTTAGGATTGACATGTTTCAATATCGACTGAAACCTATGGTTTTGAATAGAAGGGAAAAGACATACTTTGACTTTACAGTTTGGATGATGGATGTTTTTAGATGAATTTTATGCTAAAAAACCTCGAGGAACTGATGATAGAAAGGTGACAAAGATAAGAAAATATTTAAAGATATGTTAGGGTGTGCTAAGCAAGAGTGAGGAGAATGTATTTTTACAAACAAGTGTGCAATGCCAAGATCAACATTGTCAAAGTATAGATTGCCAAATTTGAGTGTCTACATTTCCCCACCTTTATGTATGAAATAAAAATTACATGCTTAAAAGCATAATATACATGAGTGTGTAAATACAATTTGTATTTTCTCATAATAACTTTCTTTTGCATTATCTCATTGTGTCAAGTGTTGACACACTCCAAAATGAACCTACAACATAGTGTGTAGTCAATTCCCAAAGTAGGAAAATGAATTAAGTCAAAATGTAATGAAATTATTATAAATAAATGTGCAACAAGAAATGCTAAAAGAAATGTAAAATATGGAAGGAATACACCTATTTTTCTTGTAGAGGGAATGTGATCCTATTCTTGTGCCTTGGAGGTTTTGGATTTGTTGAAATTTTATGAAGAATTGGGGGTTATCGGTCCCCAATTTGCTTTGAAAAGAGGTTGATGTGCTATATGTACCAACTCAACACATGAATGTCGAAGAGAAGAACAAAAAGAGGATTCAAAGCACCCCTACTAAAGAGGAAGACCATGTATCAAATCCATTCAGAAACTTTGATATCTTCCCCTTAAGTGCAAAGAGGATAGGAAAGTTCTACCTCTAAATACCTTAGTTACTTTGATACCTTCCATGACCCCACACACCATACCATGGCAGATGGATAGAATCCCAATTTTGTAACTTAATACACATAATAGAAAAGAGAAATAAGTGCCCCCATTCTCTTCTCATGTGTTTTACAACTAAATAGAAATTGACTATAACTAATTACATGTTGAAACCTGAGTGGAGAAAGGATACCCATGACCCCTGTGTCTAAAACTAGAAGTGAAACTGAGTAAGGTAGAGAAGGGAAGAATGAAACACTTCATACCCCTTGAATTTGTTCCCATATGATTCAATATGAGTATGAAACCACATAAGAATGATGTAATAATGGTGATAAACCTGAAAATGATGAAAAATGTGGAGAAAATTACCCCCTAAGAAAAACCGTATGATAAGGTCAAGACCATCTATATGGTCCTGAATAAATAGTATGTTCTTCACCATGCAGGTTTTTGCCAATTTTCTAAACTTGAATCCAATTCTAGGTAATTTTACCTTTATGTGCCCAGAAATATGCATGTATCTAATGAAAATGTAGAATAAAACCTCAATGATTTCCCCACTTTTTAGGTGTGTGTGATGAATAATTTGAGCACACGACTCGAGAATAAGAGATGAATATCTAAAACTAAGAGGATGAGAACTTGTAGATAATCTCGGAAAATTTGATTTGTATACGTGAAAAACATATGTCCGTGGTAGAAACCATGGATTGAAATAAGAACAAGAAGGAGAAGAAGAATGATAATCCTATTAATGTTAATGCATCAAGATAGTGATAAAAACAATATAAAATGATGTGTTAGTAGAAAACAAGTGTATACAATGTCGAATTAAGTGCAAACATGTCAAGTAATGTCACACAAGAGGTAAAAATGAATGTAAACATTGGACACCCACGATGTCACAAGAAAATCAAGGCCATTAGGCCAACAAATAAGATATGCATAATCACACACAAGGAATTATGCCACAAACATGGGACACCCATGGTGTCACAAGATAATCAAGGCCCTTAGGCCACAATCAAAGTAGAAAACAAACATACACACACAACTAGAAAACATGTATGAAAGACAAGCATAACAAGATGTGATGAAAATCATATGATATATGATATATGAAAGAGCTAGCAATAACTATAAGCATTGCACATGATACATGTGTTAATCTTGTTAGTTTGAAAGATAGCAAATACACAAGATATATATGTAACCAAGTGTAATGAGGAAAGAAAGGAACTATAATGGAAATATAACACCTAGATATAATATGTGAAAAGAAGATGCCACTAGATATTAACAATCTAGGTAAAGGGTAGGCTAACACCTATCATCATGTATGACTCTATGCATTTTTTTCACCGAAAAACAACACCCTCAAATTTTTCATGAGTGGATGAATGAGAAATCAATGTTTATGGGTAACATGGAACTATCTCTCAAGTTTTGGGACTTGTTACTTGAGACAGACCTCTAGATAAGGTTGGTCCCTCTACCTAATCCTAATGATAAGCTACTTGAGACAGACCTCTCGATAAGCTTGAAATACAACTATCTAATCCTATTCTAACAATCTAAGGGACCGGGGGAAGAGAGAGATGCATAAAAAGGGAAATCCTAAGATAATAAGGGTGATACCACCAAGAAGAGGGATAAATACACTCTTATATGAGTGGAAATGGGAGGAAAATGAAGGAGGAGAGGGTATACATGAGTGCCACGGTCCAAAACAACATTCAAACTCTCATTTCTATGGAGTACAACATAAATAAACCCTGGAAAAGGATAAGGAACATACACAACATACCTACAAGTAAATGAAGAGGAAATATGATGCATTAAACACATGTTAGGACAGAGAATAGCCACAAAACACATATTTTATTGCTTCAAAGAGATGCAGTCCATTATAATGAAGGAAGAAGGCAAGAATCACCCTGTAGAGGTCCAAATTTGAGGCTTGCAACTCAAAATACATATGCAACACTTGTAGAAGGATGCACCAAAGCATTCCAAGAGGGTCCAACCTTTACAAATGAGCATCATTTTATAATATATAGAAGATGGGAAAGAGAGAGGAGGGAAAAGAGAGGGAAACTCGTATTTCTACCTTTAACCACTAATAACATGCATTGAATGTCTGAAAATAAGCATGGGCACCCTGCCAAGACCATTCCCCCATGATAATTTTCTTGTAGGAGAAGGAATGGGCACCATACCTCATCAAATATTGTGGTTGAGCTACTTGGAAATACTCTTTTAATGTTGGAACTATATTTCCCATTTTCACCTACCTATCCCGACCTTTCATGGTGTAGTACATGATGAGACCTTTCTAATGAGTTTAATTTTGTGAAATTTGGAGTTACAGGAAAAATTTATGGCCCTCTAAAGTTCAGGAGCTTGGGAGAAACACGATGGGGTACCCTACAAGATGTTACAGACCGCTTTAAATGTTTTTTTTACTAGGCGAGATGGATCAGCTAATTAGTAAACTAAGGGAAGGGTGGAAATATTCCTACCGTGGTCACGAGACCTGACTTAACCAATTTCTTCATGGGTGTGTATGTGGGTGAAGAATCGGGGTTGGGGTGGAACTGTGGAACATTTCCACCTGTTTTGTCAAGACCCAACTTATCCAATTTTTTCATTACCTCTATTCCCCGCCATCTATTTCACTCGATCAGTGAACTATTGGAACACAAGAATGTTCTATCCATTCCCATAGTTCCCACCTTACTTGTCTCTTTCTTACTAAGGTGTCCCTCTCAACCCATTCGGATGGATTGGTAAAACAAGGAATAAGAGGAACAAATGAAGAGTTCCTCTTGTTCCGCCAAATCTTGATTTGGCCGAACTTGTCCCAAATGCATCCATTTTTCCTATCAAGTTTAAAATAATAATGCAAGTTATCAAAATATCTCAGGGGTATTTTAGATAACATGTATTTCATGCATCATGTTTAATATACCATGTGAACACGTGTGTAAAGAAGAAATTATATCTATCAAACTAAAGGAATAAACAACATGCATAATGTAGAGTGCAAACAATGTATGTTATAAGAACAAGTCCTGATTTTGTATTTTTTTCCAATATTTAAATGTTTTTTGTGTTTTAGGCCCTCCATGAGGGCATAGATGAAAACATGTTCTCTAAAGAGAAGGAAGGGTGATCAAGAATGCCCCCATGAAGGGGAATAAATAAATATTATGCAACTAAAAGAAAGGAATCAATATTTCCCCTGATGTGTGTGTGTAAAGTAAAATTTGAGTGTGAAATGGCTCCCTCAATAGTCAACTTGAACCTATAAGATGAGTATCATCAAAAAAAAGAGTGTGTAATAACATGGGAACTAACCCAAAAGAAACTTACAAGTAATTGAAGCAAATTTTAAAGATGATAGAGGATCAAGCCTCAAATGTGGCATAGAATATGACTCAAGTGTGGTGGTGATATATGCCACAAAATTTGTATAAGGAGAACTACAAATAGTATAGCACTTGGGTAGAATGCAATGTATCATATCAGTGGGGTGGAATAGAAGAATTAGAACTCCTAGAAGATGAATGAGAAGTTATAATGTGATTCATAAAGATAGAAGATCTACATAAGATAGTAAGAGGTTCATGAGCTACTAGAGATAATATGTACATAATAAGGCATAGGGGAGACTTAGAGGCCCTATAACTATATGAGGTAACGTGTGCAACTAAAGGCCCGTCAATAAGTCTAGAATGATATAAATCCATGTGTGTGATCAAAGGCCTAGTATGAGGTCTTTTATCCAAAATACCCCCCTCGTGATATTTTGATAAATTATCATTTCATCTTAGACACAGGGCGGTAAAAAAATGATAAGAAATGAGAAAATTCACATTTTGGAAAATATTGCAGTAGTTCAAGGCATTCCCTCCTCCTTACAAAACCATTCGAACCAGCACTTAGCCAAGACCCACCCTGTGAAAATCTTAAAATTGGATAAGTGTTTAGAGTTTTCTTCATTTTGGGTTTTTAGGTCCCTCATGCATCAAAATATGTTGATCCATTGACATATTCCATTCCTTTGGTTTTCCACCCCTGAATCCTGAATTTCCTTGTTTTAGGTTTCAGACGTGTATTGCAAGTCCAAAGTTTTGCCTCTTCATTTCAGGATTTTGGGACTCTCTTCCATCAAAACATCGCAACCCAAATGTATGTTTGGTGTAATATGTTTTCTAGTTTTGAAACTCGACAATATTCATTGTTTTGGTTTCAGAGCATTGAAACATGCCGACTCATTTACACATTCTATGTTACTTGCTTTCTAGTTTGAAACATGATTTTCTTCATTTCGGGTCTTCAGGGGTCAATGACATCAACACATGTTAACGATGCATCAAGTTTTTCAACCTTTGATTCCCAAAAATCACATTCCTCTATTTTAGAAGTTTGAAGGTGCATTATAGATCTGAATTTCTGCACTTGTATTTTGGAGGTCAACAGATGCAAATCATGGTCAAACTTTGAAGTTTTGCCCTTTCATTTTGGTTTTTGGAAATCTTCAACATCGGAACATGGTAACCCAAACACATGTATTTTCCACTTGTTTTTCAATCTCTAAAACCTAGTTTTCCTTGTATCAAGCTTCCGAAGGTGTTTTAAAGGTCAAATTTTAGATGAAGGCATGATTTAACAATTCAACCACTTGCATTTATCGCAGTATGGCACTTAGATTTTAAAATAGCCATAAATTTCTCCCAGAAACTCTGATTTTCACAAAATTGGACTTTTGGAAATCTCTCAGCATCCTCTCCACTAAAAATCTGGATTCATTATTTTTAATGAGGTTAAGTATTTTAAAAATGGGAAATATAATCCTCCATTTTTAGGAACAGTTTCAGGTAGTTCAACCACCAAAATGATGAGGTATGGTATCCATTCCTTCTCCCAAAAGAAAAATTACCATGGGGGAATGGGTTTGGTAGGGTTACCATTATTATTTTCAAGCATTCAATACACTTTTTTGGTTTTTGAAGGTGGATATCCAAATTCCCTCTCCCTTCCCCTTCTTTTCTCTCTCCCACTTCTATATGTTGTAAACAGATACCCATTGGTAAGGGTGAACATTCTTCATTTGGCCCCTCTCCTTCTCTACAAGTTATTGTAGGTGGTGTGGGTTAAAAACATTTCATTTTGAGCATTTAACAAGAGATTCATGCCTCTCTTCTTGATTTTAATGAACTGTGTCATCTATTAAAGTAATAAAATCAAGCTCTGTGGTTATTTTGCAACCCTCTTCTTGTGTTTTATTGCATTATCTAACCTTTGCATTGCATTTTAAGGTATTTTGTGCATTTCAATGATCTTTTGAAAGCTCTAAATGATTGTGTTTAATGGAAATGATAGTGTAAATGTGTGTTTATAGACTGTGGTGTCTCAATACCCTCTCTATCTCCATTTTCCTTCATTTTCATCCTTTGGAGAGTGTCCAAGCCACCTTTTCTTGGTGTTATCACCTCTTTAGTGTAGGATTTCCCTTTTTCATGCTCTCTCATCATAAGATAGGATTAGATATTTGTTTCCCCTTCATTAGGAGTAGTGTAGTGCTTATTTTAGGAAGAGGAACTAGCCTTCTCTGGAGAATTATCTCAAATTGCAAGGTCCCACACCTTGAGATAATTCCATGTTACCTAGTTACACTGATAGCTCATGCACACACACATGAAAAATCAGAGGGTGTTGTAATTTGGTGATAACAAGAACTAGGAGGACTAGTGCTATATTAAGTAGTGTGTGAAACATTAGGCATATCTATAAATACACTAGGAAGTGGATGGAAACTACAAAATAGTGGGGCACATGAGGAGACAAATCCATAAAAGGAACATCTCGGATAGTGACAACTTGTTGATGACTATCACTGATGAATAATGGATGGGACAACCCTAAGAGTACATAGCCAAGGGAGACCTAAATGTAATAACCTAGTAGTAGTAGATTTAACAACCAAGAATGAATTTTGTGTAGTGATAGATCCAACAGTGATTGATAGTGTAATGCATCAAAGATGTAGATCATAATCAAGTGTAAGACTATTAAAATAAATACCAAGAGACTGAAGTAATGGCCATGCATGTAGTCATTTTTATACCCTTAGACTAATAGTCTAATCCCATGTGTGTCAACATATCACCCAAATGAGAGTGGGCACTCATACAAGAGCACGTGCGAGCCCCAAGTCTCTCCTTTATGTGAGTCTTATGAGAATGCACCAGCTTATGATAGATAATCAAATACGAAGGACAAAAAGAACTATACAACATTCGAGAACCTAGAATGAGTTTTCATCTCATTGCATCCAGAAAAAGAGTAATAGAAAACAACATATGAAAATGGTTCATATATAAAGGAAATGCATAAGGAATATAATCATGAACACATATATGGTTTACAATATAGCCTTATATTCATATCAACATGTTTAAGTCTCACATTACATTCCATGAAACCATTACAGACCTTCATATCATAATGCATAGCCAAGTCATGCATTAGAATTGGACTATGTCCCTTATACCCCAAGGATAATCATAGAACCATCCCCCTAAACATGCCATCACTCCAATAGTTCTCCTAATTCCTAACCCCTAGAACCTTCCATTATATTTCTTCAAAGCTTCGCCTCTCTTTTCCCTTGTTCTTTTCTTCTATCGGGTGCTTGTATTTATAACCTTAACAACCACCATGATGCCTTTCTGAAGTTATAGATCGGTTTCCAAGTGTCAAAGTGGTCCTCCATGGGAGCATGCCTTCTTAGATCCGAGCTCTCCACTCTTTGCAATGATGTCTTTCTAGATCCTTCTATCACATGCCTAGAATATTCCCTTTTTATCCTACGGTTGCCAAGTGGCACCTTATCCATAAGGGTCGCACTTTTCTCATGTGCTTCTGGGACACCGAATATGGCTAAGTCCAAAATTGTCTTGCCTTGTGTGTGTGCATCGTGTGTTCTAAAAAGTCTTGCTAGAACCCTTCCTATGCACTTTCAATCCCACATGCCCTTCTTTAACTAGGTCTTGCGTGCCCACATGCCTCTCATCCTTAGGCAAAATTTTGGGGGCCCCAACAATGCATAAATATTGTATGTATGATGTAGAGTAACCTAGACATTCTGAATAAGAATTTGATGAATAGAGACTAGAATATATCATGTATGATAGATAAGTGTGTCATCTATATTAGAATCATTATAAGAAATTATCAGTGTAGAAGGGAATGTGTGAGAAATAGTGCCAATCATAACATCCAATGGGTGATCATAAGAAGGCGGTGGTGGCACCACATGATGTGTGTTATGAACTTCCAAAGTAGATGGATCATTAGTATGCTTAGGAAGTGGGTCATTAAATATTTTAAACTTAGCATTGTTATTGAGAGGCTTAGAATATTTAGTGGGATCATCCCACTTCATTTTGTTAAAGTCGATAAGATCCTAAATAGTGTGTCACAACTTAAGACAATGATCTTTAGAGTGACCGATACATCTATGATTATCACAATAAGAATTAGCATCAAATATCTTACTTTGGGGCTTGCTTGTATTAACCTCAAATGATGGAGGGAGAGACACAAGATTACATTCAAGTAATTTATTTAGAACCATGCACATGAAACAAGGTAATCGTGTAAATCAAGATCTTGTAGGTTGCAATTGGAGCTTAGTAGGTTGAGCAACAACATTGACAATGTCTTTAGAAGAAACCTTAGGGTCATGATTTTTGCCTTTGAAAGTAGGTTTTCTTTGAAACTTTGCATTGGAAGAATTAGAGGTGCTAGCAACATACTTTAGTTTTTTCATATGTAATATCTTAGTTTCACACTCTTTCAGTGTATGACATAGATGGTCAAAAGATTAAAATTTATCAAATATGACCTGATTCTTGCAATAAAGGAAGAAAAATTTGAAAAAAGGTCTTGTAACTCATTGTCATCTAATATGTTTCTCATCTTAGTAAGCATCACTCTATAGTGTAATACATGGTCACCGATATACTCTTCATATCCTTGTTTGAGTATAGATGCTTGTGCCTAAGATAGATTATCCCCAATGTTGATTGAAAATTGTGTCAAGAATTGGTTTGATAATGTAGTAAAAGAGCACACATAATGTGTGGGGAGATTATAAAATCATTGCAAAGAAAATTCCTTAAGAATTATAGGGAATAACTTAGTAAGCAAGATATCATTAGATGCATAGTAAAAGCAAGCAACATGAAAAGATCAAAGATGCTCTTAGAGATCACCCTTGCCATCATAGATAGGAAGATTAGGTGCATTGAAACCAAGAGGAAAATTTATGAGACAACATCAGGTGTAAGTGGATTATATAGTAATTGAAAATATTCCATAGCACTAGAAGTATGAAAGACACCTTCTTGCAATTGTAATATTTGTTCTTGGAGAGAATGAATAAAGGACTTGAGAGCTTGTGTGTTATTTGAAGAGGCATGTGATCCAATATGATGATAGATAGGAGATGTAGTAGCAATAGTGGCATGTAGGCACGTGCATATATAAATTTTTCCAAGGAATGTCAAGTGCCCCTAAAGAAGTAGGCACAACAAATGTAGGTACAATATATGTTTCTACATAAACATGCTTAAATTGATCTCGACAACATATATAAGAAGATCAATGTCATCGGGATGGTCATACAATATTTATTATAGATGTTGGAACTCGTCTTTAGAAGGTCCTATGATATATATTCTAAAGCTTAACAATATATATCCTTTCTAATATATTATATAATGCCTTCCTAATACTCGTCTTTAGGATGGTCCTATAATATATGATAATGATTCCTCGAGATGAGTTCTCAACCTTTTAAGCTTTAGAAATTTTTTTAACTAACATGCATAAAAAGGATGAATTACTTTGTTATATGTAGATATTTTGATTTAATTAACTTCCAACATTAATTGCACAAATTATAATAATGCTTCACAAAGTTACTATTAATATAGTAACTTTAAAAACACAAAGGATAAATTACACTTAGTTGATTTTGTGTGGAACTGAGAGAGTCTAAGTGATCTAAGTGCAAAAACAAGATGATTTGAGGCTAAAATGCTACGTTACACAAACTGGCACATAAAAGTGGACCTAGGAAAACTTGTAGGAATAGGTCAAGGTCGTTTGTATGGTTCTAACCCTACTATATAGTCTTGGCTCTACTTATAATCTGGTCTTGTGACTTCATGAGCACTCCACCTACCTATAAATGAATATCATGTATGTCGAGTCTTCTTCTCTCACCTTTGAGATGGCTCTATAACTTTGGTCAAACCCTTGTAGTTTATGAAGGAATTCCTAGAAAACAAATTTGAGGGGGTTGTGGGCACCCCTGTGCTCCATCAACCTCGCCACTACTTTGAAGAGGGCTCAAACCACATATGGTTCTCCAATAATGTGATATCTACCATAGTGCAATCAAAACTTGACAACCTTGTTTTGACAATACCTTCCTTGAGTTTCAACCTTTCTCAAATAATTGGGAAGGGTCACTTTGCTTACTTGTAGAAAGAAAATGGAGACTCCTAGACATGGTAAGAGACTTCAAACCTATAGATGGTGTTACCCTAATGTATTTTCATCAGTTACTTTGTTGTTTAGGGAGAAATAAGTACCTTCAGTGATTATTTTAACATGAGGAGAACATCAAGTGCCAAAACCCTAAATGAGGTATGATTGAATTGCTTGTATAGGTTTATGATGCTTATTATGTCATGAAAGGCTGACCAAGAGGGAATATTAGTCCATATGAAAATGATGGAATTGAGATTTTGGGCCCAAAACATGTCAATCAAAACCATATAGTAGGGTTAGGATTGACATGTGTCAATATCGACCAAAACCTATAGTTTTGGAAAAGAGGAAAAATCATATTTTGACTTTATGGGTTAGAGGATGGATGTCTTTAGATGCATTTTATACTATAAAACCTCAAGAACTAATGACAGAAAGGTGTGCAAAGATAAGAAATTAGTTGAAGAGCTATCAAGGTGTGTTAAACAAGAGTGAGGAGAGTGTATTTGTGCATGTAAGTGTTCAATGCCAAGATCATCATTTCAAAGTATTTATTGCAAAATTTGAGTGTGTACAAGTAATTAGGTTCTTAATAATATTGATTTGGATCATATCCCTTAATCAGAACTTACATGCAAAAAATAACTTAAACACACTATCTTATTCCCTCATAAGGCTTGCAAATACTTCATATTATCTCTCTATGATGTTCAGACACCTACACCTCATTGCACATAAACATCATGCATCTCCTATCACACTTCTACATATCTTCACTCACTGCATTCCATTTCCCTAGACACTATCATCCAAATTTAAATAGAACTGTAGTATTGTTAAGTTCCTTTCGGATGGTTTTTTTCATCAAACGACAATTGTTAGACTTTTTTATGTTTATCTTATTTTCCTTAATATTTAACCTTAATGTGAATTTATATATCATGGAGAAATATAAAATCAAGTTAGACACGCTCATTTACTCACCTAGAATTCTCAAGAGTTCATGTAGAAAATACTTATCAAGTCTTATACAAATTTTCTGTAATCTTCCCTAAATCAAGAGTAGACATTAGGAATAGATTCTATATAAATTTGAGGTACTCTAAACAAGGTTAAGAGTAGACCATGTAAATTCAAAATCATCTCCAAAGTCAAATCAAGTGTGTTATCAAGCACCTACACACCAAATAAAACTTCAAGGGGTTATAATCTAGCAAGATCTATCTATAAACATTATATTTTAGCATTCTACTTTAACACTCTATTCCACACTTGTAAAGGGAACATTGTGAATTATATCTATTTATGCCCACAATTAGTGTTTAGGCATAAGGGAAAAGATAGAGGAAATACTCTAGATTTGCATTCACTCTTGTATGAGCACTAGGAGAACTTCGTGGAGATTAAGCCCTCATTTAAGCAATATATGGAAGTTCTTGGTTAGAATCAACAAGGGCATTATCCACCAATGGTATTCCAACTCCACCACACACCAATTTATTATATAATGTTTATTTTAGTGTTATCATAAGAAACTAGGGTTTTGATCATTATAGATACAAACACAAGGATTATGAAAGAAGCGAAAGTGTGAGAAGTAATTAGAGACAAAGAGAACAAAACCTGAATTGAAGTAGAAGTACAAAATAGCACCAAACACAAGTGTGAAACAAGATAAAATCCATAAATTCTAGTGTCTAGCTAGGATGCTAGTGGTTAATGAGTATCAATGGTTCTATTCCAAATACTAAGCACATTCAGCCTTATCACAACATGTTTGACCTAGTTTAAGACCTATATTTTCCTATGAAGAAACATAAATATCAATGAACTCATCCCTTGTGTTTTAATATATTTAAAATGTGCCCTAATTGAATGAAACATCTTTACATCACTTTACATGTACTATTAGATATGAATATTGGAGCATTTATTTATTACTTTGATTGTACATTTATGCATTCAAGATTTTACTCTTAATTAGAACAACCTTTAATTTTAATTTAGGGTAAATCATGTACTAGCCAATATGCAATCAAACATCATAGCAACAAGGAAGTATGGAATCCTTAGGGGTGGAAGTGTGCTAAATTGGAGCCCCTTTGTTCCCCTTTTGATTCCTTGGCTAAATGTACACACACAAACTCATTAAACACTTCAAAATGTCTACACATACATGAATACCAAAATTAAGACATAGATAACAATATACTACACAAGAGAAAAAATTGTATCCACCTTTATTAATAAAAGTTAATAATCAATAATTTTAACAATCATGTACTTACCCACATGACATGTAAGTAGCTAAATGTAATAATCGTAAATCCACAATTAACATACCATCCTTACTATTAATCCACAATATAACCTTTACATATATCAACTAATTATGAAATCATTAGTATACATAACATAAATGATGATAATTATCCATATAACATCTACATGTGTAAACATATCGGTGGAGCCAAGAAATAAACCATTATACAAATAAATCCATATAAAGGAGAAATAAATACAAATAAGGGAGTCCATGCATCCCATGTCAATAACTAGTAATGGAAAATATATAATGCAATAAGTAAAATAAAATTATATGATTAGAAATACAAATTGAGCCTCACAACGATTAATTTAAGAATTTAGAGAATAAATTCAAGAGTAAACATATATGAAGCATTTATTACTTCATAAGCATTGTCATTGAGAATAGACTTATATAATGGGCCACTTCACTAAAGCATTGTATTATAATAGGTGTATTTTTTTGAGATTGTACATTATTTGTTAACGGAAAGAGTTTATATAAGCTAAACTCGAAAAGAATGAGGTTGTAAAAGAAATGAATACACACAAATATAAAGATATTATTATTCATTCATTTGGGGTTCACAATGATGGAGGATTAAAATTAAATAGCTCAATGGTCTCCCACTAAAATAGGAGTCAAGGTTAATCTTTCAACCCACAAATCTCTCCCATATCTCCCAATCCCAACTATCACTCAACTTACTCCAAACTAAGCTACATGAGTTGAATTCTACAACTCACTCACATTATTGCACACAATATTAATAAACTGTATTATTAATATAAGTTGTATTATGACAACTCATTATTAATAATATTACAATATATAAATAACACACAAATATAAATCTAACTCATATCAAATAAACATGTGAGAACTAATACAAATAGAATATCCATAACATTCCCTCCTTTGTGCAAACATGGTGGAAAAACATTCACACTCTCAATTGTAGTATGCTCACCCCTATGACATGCCCAAGTATGTGACTTGTGACCTTGATCTAAAGAAAATATCTCTCCTTCCATGGTTTTAAACATGTTTACCACAAACCTTGACATGAACATGAACCCATCGATTGTCGACCTCGTGGCGAGCTTTTTTGGATCTATGAAAACCTTTTCAAGATCCATGAATTGTCTTACTAAGGGTGTTTTTGTTCCTCCACAACATTTTAACATTAGGGAAAATGCAGGAAATACTACTCATGCATGAGCTCACTCATTACAACAATTGAACAAAAATGAGCATTTGTTCTTATTTTCACATAGCATAAATCAAACACATAACTAAAACAAACTACCACAACACCATTGTGCAGCCTCGTCACTTGTGGTCTGGTGAGAGTTCATTGATTGACTTCCTTCATTCATTATCTCCTTCCTCCACCATGTCACCGCTTAACTCAACAAGATGTACTTTTGAATATCATTTCACAATATTATCCCCCACAAGGTGAAATTATTATTGGACGTCGGACTCCATCAAAAATGTGTTTTTTAAGGCAATTGTTTTTATAATTATTTTTAAAATTTCAAACTTTTTTACACTTTTGACGACTTTGACATTGTGATCTATTACAAAATTGACTTTAAATTAAACTTTTAATAATAAATATTCCAATTGGCTTGATTGACATGAACAATATACAATGACACAACTTACTATCGACTCAAAAAAATGACTCTTGATAAATATTAAAACAATAACTCAAGAATCTAAAAGCAACAAAATATTTTAAAATTAATTTAACTTGATTACTTTTAAAATACTATACGAACTATAAATATTATTACTTATGAATAGATGGAACACTAATTGATTAAAGACTTTAACAAAATATTAAACAAATGACACAAAAACTATAGACCAAATATCATAAAATACTTTTTTAAACAACTAGCAAACTTTGAACAATTAATAATGAAAACTCTAAAACAACCTATTAACTCGACAAACTAAAGTAATTAAAAAATAAATGCTCCTAGCATACTCGTGAATGATAATTTTTTGAACCTTGACATTGACCACCTAATATGGATGATGAAATTTGTGCTTGTAAGAACTTGAATCTAAAATTTGAATTTATTATTGAATATTGCAAAAATTGCAATACTAATGCATAGTTCTGCAATGGATCGACTCAGAATTGATGCACATTGATCACAAAACTATGTATGTGGGCATTGAGATTTGGATGTGGTTGTTTGGCATTAACGTTAAACTCAAACACCGATGTAAGAGTGCTAATGTAAAGGTCTAAATCTTCAATTAATCTACATCACCTTTCCTCCTCCAAATGATTTTCCAAAATTGATTTTGTTTTCTTATAAAGGCATATATGTGGATCTATAAAAAGAAGAGTCCTTGAATTCACATATCAACATTGTTAATGAATGACCATGGTGATTATTTTAGACAAAAAATCACACACATATTACTATTTTACTATGTCGTCAAGACGCGTTGCTTATATGTATGGATCTTAAGCAAGAAATGTCTTCATTGGTGACACCATCTCTTGTCCATCTATGTCTTTGATTGATTCTTACTACATTTATCTTCAACATTTATCATTTCTACAAACACTTCCGGTCAAGTCACAGGATCCTTGTAGTCAATTTTTATATCCCTTAAAAATAAGGACAATCCGTGTGTGTTGGCCTATCACCCAATAGGCGTTGGGCACTCACCGAGGCACACGCGGGCATCGAGCCCCTCTTTTATGTGATTTTTGCAAGAATGTAGCATAGATGTGTAATAGAAAGAAAGAGGAACCTCCTTATTCAACTAAGAACTTCAAGTAAATGCTACACTAATGTATCCATTCAGACAAGAAGCACATTAACAAAACATAGATCTGAACCTTGAGGGAAAGAGGATGCATAATGATTATACTCATTCATATGAAACACACTAAACATAAAAAAAAGAGATCTGTATGAGCCGCAAACCACATATATTCATATTTGAACATGTCCAGTAATCACATTACATCTATCAGGGTCATTACAGACCAAAATGATAGTGCAGATTAGAACCATGTAGCAAGACTGGACTTACATCCCTTACAATGTAAAAGAAAAACATGTACCCATCCCTTGATACATCATTCTTCCTACAGATCTCCTAGCCCAACCCATAAATCTCTCCATGTATTTTTGCAGAGCTTCATCTCTCATATGCTCTCTCTAATCTCCTCCTTTTCCTTTACTAGACGCTTGTATTTATAGCCTTTCTCAACACCTTCAAGCCTTCGTGGGAGTTGCATATCCATTTCCAAGTGTCCAAGGTGGTCCTCCATGGGAGCATGCTTCTTCAGACTTGAGCTCTCCACTCTTTGCAATGATGGCCTTCTAGAATCTTCCATCACAAGGTATATTCCTTCCTAGGCCACCCTGTTGCCAAGCTGACACCTTATCCACTCGTATGCGTAGTCGGGTCACGCTTATCTTGTGTTATGTCTGATCCGCCAAATATGGCTAAGTCCCAAAACCTTTGTTCTACCATGCGCATGCATCACTTGTTCTACTAAACCCTCCTATAACCCTATCCTACACACTTTCTCCTTGTGTGCCCTTATTTAAGTAGGTCATGCGTGCCCACTCACTTCTCTATACTTTGCCAATAAATTAGGGCCTAACATTGCCCCCACACTACGCTTGTTCTCCATCTACAGAACATTTTCCCAAAGAATAAAGAATGAGAATGGAAAAAAGTGAAGGAAGTAAGAATCAGGGAAGAATGAAATAATGGGGGAGACTATGACTACTACTGCAAAAGGAGGGGGAAATCTTTCCTTAAGTCTGCTTCTAACTTATCCCAAGTATCGACCTCATCTTGTGCTTGTTGGCAAAGGTCACCGACTAGGGTGCTCACCTCCTCAAAATTCAGTTCTTCTCCCTTGGCACTCATGGTTTCCACAACCTCTTCCAATTGCTTGCCCATATCCTCAAGTGTGTCCATCCTACAAGTGATCTGGGGATATAATTCTTTAATTTGGTTCTTAATTGAGCCTTGTAAGGTCTCAATAGCCTCTCGATTTCTTTTCCACCTTGGCCAGAATTTTGTCTCTTTCAGCCCTATTCCCCTTGTTTTTTTCTGAAACTCCTTGAGCTCCACCTCATGGGTGGTGACCAGGATACTCGCCACTCTATCCCTATCCATACAGTTGTCATAGGCAGCCTCTATTATCAGTGCGACGGCCTTTACATCGGCAAGGATCTTGTTGTACTGAGAAAAAATCTCCACCACCTTCATTTTATCCTCCTTTTCTTGGTGTGCCAACACTTCTTCTATAGACTCTAATGCCAGTGGTTGCCTCTCCATGGTGAGAATGTGAGTTAAGTCTTCTAGGCATTGCAGGCTTGATTCATATTTCTGCACGGGTGGTGTCAAGTCTGGATGCTTCAAGATAATAATGTTTATGATCATCTCCACCTTCTTGGAGACTTTGTCTACCCTTGCCTTCTCTTCTGTTATCCAAAATTCACCCCCCCCTAAGGTAATTTTGATAACATATTGATTCAAGGACAAAAATCATGTTTCTGGGGTCCCCTCGGTTTCTTTCTAACCCTCCTGTCCAAGAAGAAAACCCAACATTTTAAAAGTATGTGAAAAAGTTGCAAAGAGCCAAGGCTTGAGGCCAAAATACAAAGAAAATCGACTAAGGCAGACTAGGGACAATTGGGACGTCGGGGCCTCGATCGCTGAAAAACCGCCAAACGGTCCATGCAGCAAAGGGACATTCGGGCCGTGGGGACATGCGGGACGTGAAAGGGCGAACCGGCCGAAGGTGAAAAATTGACTCGATTGTTGTGCGGGCGCCGGGACATCTGGGCCGTGAGTACGCGAAGGACGTGAAAAGGCAAAGCGGCGAGAGCAAACGGCCCATTTCGGTGGTTCGGAGAAATTTGTCCTGCAGACCCGAGACAATTGGGACAAAGGTACGCGGAGGACGCGAACCGCCCGGATTGGCTGAAACAGGGAACTTTCCTCTGGGACACCCGGGAAAAATACGCACGGATGAAAAGCCGAAAGAGCCAAGAGCCAATGGAATCTCACCACGTGTCTTCACCACAAAGAGGAGCAAGGAAGCCTAAATCAAGCGGTTCGGAGAATTTTTTTCCTGCATAGTTTGGGACATCCGAGCCAAAGGTACGCGAGGGATGCGCGCAGGACATGAAAAGGCAAAAGGGCCGCAAAACAGAGACAAGGAGGCCCGCGCCAATGAAATCGTGCCATGTGGTAGGGGAGTTCGGAGCTCAGGGAGAGTTTTGGAAACTTAGCAAAGTTTTGGCCCAAAACTAAAAGGTAAAGGTTTTCCCCATGCCCCTGTCAACGAACCAAACGATGCCACGTGTCCCCATGGCGGGCATGGGGGAAAATGAAAATTTTCCAAAGTGTAAGAAAAGTCAAAATTTTCAACGAATACCTAAAGAAAGGGAAGAAGAGAGAATTGTGCAGCCAATCAGTGCCCAACACGTGTCATCCAAGTGGCAGAGCGCGGAAAATATTCAAACTTTTCCCGCCGATCCGATTTTGGCCTGTTTTTGCCCTAAATCTTCAGATCGCCACAACTTTCAATCCAGAGCTTAGATTTTCACATTCTTTATATCAATGGAAAGCTAGAAAAATTCTCTACATGATTTCGTGGTCAATCTTGAATTTTGGTTCAATTTGGAGTGAGAAATTTGAGAAACGCCTTTGGAACATAATAATAGACAGAAGTGACGTTTCAACAACCAGCTTTAATACAACAAACAGTTCACCGTTTCTGCTAAATAGCCCGCCATTTTGCCAGGATTCGCCGCTTCTGCCATAATGAGATGAGTTAAATGTAGCCTAGAAGTGGTTGGGGTAGATTTGGATTTCCTCTCTCTTCCCTCTCTCATTCTTCCTATAAATTGTAAGGAGGGGCTTCTTTCTAAAGGTCGAACCTTCCTGTTTTGCCCCTCCCTTCTTCTCTTTGGCAGGTGAATTTGTGGAGTTCGAACCTCCCATTTGAAACTGTAATGCGACTCTGCCTCTTGGAATTTTATAGTGTATTTTATCAATCTTTGCAACAAGTAATGCATGTCTGTGGATGATTCTCAACCCTCTCTGTGTTCATTTGCATCCTCCTAATCTTTCACTGCAAATTTTGTTATCTGTGCATGATCTTGCATCACATTTTAATGGTCTCGTGTTTATTGGCAAGATAGGTGTTCTTCATTCCTCGGCATCACCTCTGTTAGCTTAGGTTTATTTTTATGCATCTTCTTACCCTATCTCCTTGGTAAGATTAGATTAGATTTTGAGTAAACTCTCTGCATTTTTCGTGTGCATCTGAACAGAGGAATAGGAACCAGCCTTCTCTGGAGATTTCTTTCTCATTTTTGCAAGTCCAACACTTGGAGAAAGGATTCGATGTTGTGCAATCACACTAGATACTAGCATGATCAACCTAGAAATCTGATCAACATCCAGGGGTGCTTTGTGATTTTGCATCAACATTTTGGCACACCCGGTGGGACACTAGAGGTCTCATTTTTATTGCAGCAAAGTTGATGTGCATCTGCTGCAATTTTCTTGCTTGAAAAGAGCTATTATTTGCATATCTGGTGACTCCAAGGGGAAGAATCAACTGGTTTCAGCAGTGCAGGCCTGAAAACTCATGAGAAGAGTCACCACAAGGTCAAGAGTTGGAGAAGAAGAAGTGTTGTTTGAATACCTGCAATTATCTCCAAGAAGAAGGCAAAGAGGAAGAAGGATTCAAAGGTCTCCATCTCCACCAAATAGAACTCTCTCAACTCCTCCACCTGGTAGGCCTTTCATTCAGTCAACAAGGGTTTTAAGACCAATTAGAATGGCACAAAACAACCCCTATGTCAACTTCACAGGAAGCAGCCCACTTGCCCTCAATGCACAACATCCAATTCCTATTGCAGCCTTGAAGAACATTCCCTACTTCACTGGAGAAAATCAGACTACTCCAGGTGATCATGTTAAAGATATTGCTAACCTTTGTGCAATCCATGAAATCAATGAGATGCAAGTGGCTGTCAAGTTACTGGCATCTTCATTCAAGGGTAAAGCATTGCAATGGTTTAGAGCCTTGGAGTTGGTTCTATCACAAATTGGAATCAGCTGTGTATAGCACTTCATGAGAAATTTGGAGAAAAGGGAGACAACTTGTCTCTTTTAGAGCAGCTGACAACCATCAAGAGAGCTCCCAATGAGCAGCTGACCGATTTCAACTTCAGATTTCAAAAGACTTGGGAGAGAATTCCAGTGGCAGTCAGGCCAACAACAGAAGGTGCTTTTCTCTACTATCTCAAAGCTCTAAATTCTGATATTTCTATGTTGATTCAGTCCATGGGAGGCATAACTATCCCTATGGCTTATAACATTGCCATTAGGGCTGAAAATTGTTTGATCCAAGCTGGAAAACTTGCCCCTAGACCTCCCATGCCACTGTTTCCAAGTTTAGAGAGTCCAAACACCAATCAAGCACCTAATTTGGCTCCTTCTCCCACTCCTAGAAATCAGAGTTCAAATGAAGCTTCCACTTCATCTCCAAGTGCCCCAAATGAGCTTCAAGAAGTCATGAAGCAATTGCAAAACCTAGGCAATGAGCTGGTTACTCTCAAGAGGCAACAAGCCCAAGGTTTTAGACCTTCTTATCAGCCCCAAACTCATCCTAACAGGCAGCCATACCAACCACAAAGGCCACCTAATCCAGTTGCAAATATGAATCAAACAAGGCCTCCTGCCAATAGACCATTTCAGCCCTATAATCCAAATGCCATATCTTCCTCTAAGGCACTGGTGCCAACACAAAACAACATTGCCCAGGAGTACGATTGGTGTTTTCCATGCAATGAGCCTCATAACCAATCCATGTGCTTCAATGGTGCTTTCAATCAAGCATTAATGGTGACAACTACTGGTGTGGAGGGTGAGGGCAGTCAAGGAAATAGCCAACAACAAGAAACATTCCAACAAAGCAATCAGCCCCAAATGACACCACATTGGTAAATTGGCAAGTAGAGGATTTTTGTGGGATGAACCAGCAATTTCTCAAGGGTGTTGCAGCCAACACAAGGTCAAAAAGAAGGAATTTGGGTGAAGAACAGCCATTAGCCCCAACCAATCCATAACCTTCCATGGTTCCACAAATGGTTGGCAAGCAAAGTCCAATTTCAAATGCACAAGGGCAGCCAAGAACAGCCCCTAGGCCAACTCAAATACTGGGCAGTTGTTCTGCTGCCACGTGCAAGGAGTGAATGTGCAAACCAAGGGACAACAAAGAGATCCTTCATCACCATTCAAGTATCATTGATCAGATGAAGAAGACAAATGTCAATATATCAATGTGGGAATCCCTATCCATCCTAGGCCAAAGAGATCTCGCATGCAAGCTGCCATGAAGGACTGGCCAACTTCGAATCAGCAAATGCAAGACAAAGTGCTTACAAATGCTGCCCAGCCTAAGGGAAATCATGGAGGACAAAGCAAGGTAAAATGTTGAAACCCCCTCCTTTCTATGTTTCATTGATCATTGAAATCAGCTAGTGCACAATTGCATGATAGCTCCGGGGCAAGTAGCTCAAGAATGCCTAAACAAATAGATCGATCACTAGGGCTCCAAAGATGAAACAATATCCAAAGGGGTAGTGCAGCTAGATGGGATAGTAGTAGCAACAGTTGGAGTGATTAAAAACTTGAGTCTTACCTTGCATGCATGTCCAAACGTTGTTGTTTTACAAGATGTATCAGTCATAGACCTTCCACCACTCTTTGCCCTTTGTTTGTCAAGAGACTTCACAGCCAAGGATTGGAGGATATTTGTCTATTGATTGGTCACACATGTTGTTTAGAATGAGGTATGGAACCAAAGCCACAATCAGGTCAGAACCTATTGCAAACTTCCATATTGAGCCTTACACTCCAAGTCAGATTAATGCCAATTGCTCAGCATTTGATCAAGAAGATCACCCAAGCTCTGATGAAGCTGACACTAAGGTTGGAAGCATCCCGGATCTAACTCTTGATGAATGGGCAAACAAGATACATGCTTTTGATCCTTATCAAGAAGTAGAAGAATCTGAGCTAGGGGTCTATTGTATACATGAAGAAAATCAACCTATTCCTAGCATCACCAAGCCAAACCACAAGGATGACAATGAGGTATGGCAGCTGTTTTTTGACGGATCAAGGAGTAGACAAGGTGCAGGAGGTGGAGCCGTGCTTGTTTCACCTTGAGGAGTAAAGTATTATTCAGCTTTTAGATTTCAGTTTACATGCTCCAATAACACTGCTGAATATGAAGCCTTGGTGCAAGGGATGCATTGGGCAATCAAGAAGAAAATAAAGAACTTGCAAGTCTTTGGGGACAGTGAATTGATTGTAAATCAGGTCAGGGGACAACATGCTACCAAGAATGATCTACTCAAGTGCTACAAGAACAGGGTGTGGGACCTCATGGAAGATTTTGAGGGTTTTGGCATCAAATCCATTCCTAGGAAAGAGAATCAAGCTGGCACGACAAAGCTTCAGCAAAGAGGGGTTAGCCTTTGACATTGTGGAAAATATTCAACAAGACAAAGTACAACCAAAATCCATGTGATTGTGAGGCCTTCAAATGCCGGATAACAATGTCGGTTGGCAAGTGTTTGAAAATGACCAGCAAATCATCCATTTTCAGAAGAAGAAGTTCGAGTTCTCACCAAGAATCAAGAAAAATCGAACAAAAGATGGTGACCAAGTGGTATAGCTAAGAACTAACAAGCTTCCCAAGGGACTTATCACTTTGGAGTCCATTTTTAATCCCAATGATCAATTTAGGAAGGAGAAAGCAAACATTCAAAGTCAAGAGAGAGGATTCAATATCCATCTTGGTGGAAGAGAACAAACCATTGCAAATTGGAAAGATGACAACTCGAACAAGAAAGGCATGAGTTCATACACTGTACCAAGAGTTCCCGATGTGTTTGCTTTGAGCTATGAAGACTTAAAAGGTTTCAATCCCAACTTAGCTCAAAGATACCATTGAATTGGATCCAAATACTAAGCCTCACAAAGGTAGAAACAAAGACCACCAACCCACACATGGAGCCTCTCATGAGAAAATAATTGGACAAGCTGATTGAGTCAAGGATCATATTCCCAATCAAGCATTCTAGTTGGGTTGCCAACTTAGTTCTAGTCAGAAAGAAGAGTGGGGAGATCAGATTGTGTGTTGACTTCAGAGACTTGAATAGAGCCTCTCTCAAGGACCATTACCCACTCCCTTCCATGGAGCAAATCTTGCAAGTTGTGGCTGGCTCCGAGAGGTTTTCACTACTTGATGGCTACTCAGGCTACAATTAGATTATGGTGAAGGAGGAAGACCAGTTCAAGACAGCCTTCACCACCAAATGGGGCACATATGCCTACAAGAAGATGCCATTTGGCCTATCAAATGTTGGAGCCACTTTCCAAAGGGCAATGGATATGGCATTCAAAGGGTTGATCAATAAAATAGTTCTGATATATCTTGATGACATCACTGTATTCTCCAAAAATGTAGTGGATCACCTCTTTCATCTGAGGCAGGTATTTCAGAGGTGTAGAAGATTTGGGGTATCATTGAATCCCAAAAAATGCATATTCCTGGCTCATGAGGGAAACTTCTAGGCCATATTGTTTCAAAGGAGGGATTGACGATTGACCTAGAAAGAGTTGAAGTAATTTGAGCATTGTCATTGCCAAGTCACAAGAAGGCTCTTCAAAGCTTCTTGGGAAGGATCAATTTTGTCCGCAGGTTTGTTCCAAACTTTGCAGCTCTCGTAAAGCCAATAACGCTGATGTTAAAAAAGAGCATGGCATTTAAGTGGACATCTGAAGGCAAGGCAAGTTTTGAGGCAATAAAAGAGGCTATATCTCAAGCTCCCACTCTTGTCAATCCAGACTTCTCCAAGGGTTTCATGCTATACGCCTTTGGTGGTGGAGACACAATTTCTGCAATCCTGGCACAAAAAAACAAAGAAGGATTAGAACAACCAGTTGCTTTCTTCAGTCAAGGCTTGGAGGAATACGAAACTAGGTACTCTTTCATTGAAAAGCATGTACTTGCAGTGATCAGGAGTTTAAAGAAATTCAAGCACCTAGTCTCAAACAACAAGATCCAATTATTGGTCTCTCATGCGGGAGTCAAGGACTTCCTTCTAAACAAGGATCTAAATGAGAAACATGCAGGATGGATAACCCGTGTCATGGAATATGACATCAAGATTAAGGTCACCAAACTAGTACGTGGGAAGGGACTATGCGAACAACTAGCCTTGAGTTAGCAAGTTGAAGCAGGTAATGGAAAAGAGGTTGTCTTGGTACTACAGGATGGTCAAGAATAGGAAAATGATGATGTGCCCACTCCCTGTTGGACTCAGAATATGATACACTTCCTACAGACAGGCCTATGCCCTCCAGAAATGAGCAAAGTGAAGAGGAGATACTTTAGATTACAAGCCATTCCATATGTGTTTGTTGATGGTGTTTTGTTTAAGAAAGACATCAATGGAGTTCTACTGAGGTGCATTGGGACAGGTCAAATTGAGAGGGTGTTATGAAATTTTCACGATGGAGATTTTGGAGGACATTTCGCCCCATGAGTAACATTTCTCAAGATAATGAAGGCAGGGTATTATTGGCCCACAATGTTTAGTGACTGTTATACATGGATAAGAAAGTGCAAGAAATGTGCGCTCTTCACGGGAAAGGAAAGACTAACAGCGCTTCCATTGCACCCAATTTTGTTTGACCAACCATTTATGCAATGGGGATTGGACTTCATCGGGGTCATCAACCCAAACTCAAGCCAAGGCCACAAGTGGATTCTCACGGCAACGAACTATTTCACCAAGTGGACCGAAGCAGTAGCACTCAAAGAGGCAAGTGAGTCTAACATACTAGACTTTTATGAAGAAATAGTGACTAGGTTCGGTGTGCCGGCCACTATCATATTAGATAATGCATTAGCATTCATAGGTTCCAAGATTACAGAATGGGCTGTCAAGAATGGAATCTATTTAAGCACCTCTTCAAATTATTACCCATAGGGTAATGGACAGGTAGAGTCCACGAACAAAAAGTTGCTAAGGATCATCAGAAGAACTCTGGATGAAAACCAAAGGACATGGCATACCAAGCTAAAATCAGCATTATGGGCTAACAGGATAACACCAAAGAGGTCTACAGGTAGTTCTCCCTACAAATTGGTCTATGGGAAAGAGGCAGTATTGCCTATATCATTAGAATTTCCAGCATTGGAGCTCATGAAGCAGTTGGAGTTGTCTGAGTTCAAACCAATGGAGGCCAGGTACGCAGAGTTGATGGAATTGGAAGAAATAAGAGAACATGTAGTTCTGATGATTGAAAAGGATCAGACCTTAGTAAAAAGATGGTTTGACAAGAAGGCAGGAGCAAGGACCTTCCAGGAGGGGGACCTAGTTCTGAAATGGGATGCAGATCGGGTGAAACCTAGAAGGCATTCCAAGTTTGATGCCATTTGGAGTGGCCCCTACATGGTCACGAGATGTAAAAGTGGTAATGCCTTCCAATTGTCTGCATTGGATGGAGAAGAACTCCCGATTCCAGTTAACGGAATCTATCTTAAACATTGCTACTAAAAAGGAAAAGGTTTACCCTTGTAAATATTAGCCTAGATTTCAGTTCCTCTAAGTGCGTATGCACATTGTCTTGTTGTAGTTAGGTTTCTTTTTCCTAAGTGCTTTGGCATAGGTTTTGTCGCTCTCAGGTTGAATTTCTACAGTTCAGAGCACTCTCGAAGAATGAGTTGCGGTATCAGGATCGGGATCGAGATCAGGTTGGTTTCAGGTTATTACTCCATGCCCAATGGATTGTTAAAAGGCCACTGATCTTCTACCTAGCAGGCAGGTGACCCCGCTGAGTCGCCAAACTGTTATCCAAAATTCACCCCCAAGGTAATTTTGATAACATATTGATTCAAGGCAAAAATCATGTTTCTGGGGTCCCCTCGGTTTCTTTCTAACCCTCCTATCCAAGAAGAAAACCCAACGTTTTAAAAGTATGTGAAAAAGTTGCAAAGAGCCAGGCTTGAGGCCGAAATACAGAGAAAATCGACTAAGGCAGCACTAGGGACAGTTGGGACGTCGGGGCCCGAATCGGCCGAAAAACCGCCAGACGGTCCCGCAAAGAAAGGGACATCCGGGCCGTGGGGACGCGCGGGACGCGAAAGGGTGAACCGGCCGAAGGTGAAAAAATTGACTAACTGTTGTGCAGGCAGTCTGGGACATCTGGGCCGTGAGTACGCGAAGGACGCGAAAAGGCGAAGCGGCCGAGAGCAAACAGTCAGCCCATTTCGGGCGGTTCGGAGAAATTTGTCCCAGACAGTCTGGGACAGTTGGGACAAAGGTACGCGGAGGACGCGAACCACCCGGATCGGCCGAAACAGGGAACTTTCGTCTGGGACACCCAGACAAAAGTACGCGCGTGGGACGCGAAAAGCCGAAAGAGCCGAGAGCCAATGGAATCTTGCCATGTGTCTTCACCACAAAGAGGAGCAAGGAAGCCCGAATCGGGTGGTTCGGAGATTTTTTTCCCAGATAGTTTGGGACATCCGGGCCAAAGGTACACGAGGGACACATAGGGACGTGAAAAGGTGAAAGGGCCGCAAACAGAGACAAGGAGGGCCCGCGTCCAATGAAATCGTGCCATGTGGCAGGGGAGTTCGGAGCTCGGGGAGAGTTTTGGAAACTTAGCAAAGTTTTGGCCCAAAACTAAAAGGTAAAGGTTTTCCCCGCGCCCCTGTCAACGAACCAAATGATGCCACGTGTCCCAAGTGGCGGGGCGCGGGGAAAATGAAAATTTTTCCAAAGTGTAAGAAAAGTCAAAATTTTCAAGGAAAACCCACGGAAAGGGAAGAAGAGAGAATTGCGCAGCCAATCAGCACCCGACACGTGTCATCCAAGTGGCAGAGCGCGGAAAAAATTCAAACTTTTCCCGCCGATCTGATTTTGGCCTGTTTTTGCCCTAAATCTTCAGATCGCCATAACTTTCGATCTAGAGCTCAGATTTTCACGTTCTTTATATCAATGGAAAGCTGGAAAATTCTCTACATGATTCGGGGTCAATCTTGAATTTTGGTTCAGTTTGGAGTGAGAAAATTGAGAAACACCTCTGGCACGTAATAATAGACAGAAGTGACGTTTCAACAACCAGCTTTAATACAATAGACAGTCCGCCATTTTTCCAGGATTCACCGCTTCTGCCATAATGAGATGAGTTAAATGCAACCTAGAAGTGGTTGGGGTAGATCTAGATTTCCTCTCTCTTCCCTCTCTCATTCTTCCTATAAATTGTAAGGAGGGGCTTCTTTCTAAAGGTCGAACATTCCTGTTTTGCTCCTCCCTTCTTCTCTTTGGCAGGTGAATTTGTGGAGTTTGAACCTCCCATTTGAAACTGTAATGCGACTCTGCCTCTTGGCATTTTGTAGTGTATTGTATCAATATTTGGAGCAAGTAATGCATGTTTGTGGATGATTCTCAACCCTCTCTATGTTCATTTACATCCTCCTGATCTTTCACTGCAAATTTTGTTATCTGTGCATGATCTTGCATCGCATTTTAATGGTCTGTGTTTATTGGCAAGATAGGTGTTCTTCATTCCTCAGTGCATCACCTCTATTAGCTTAGGTTTATTTTTATGCATCTTCTTACCCTGTCTCCTTGGCAAGATTAGATTAGATTTTGAGTAAACTCTCTGCATTTTTCATGTGCATCTGAATAGAGGAATAGGAACCACCTTCTCTGGAGATTCCTTTCTCATTTTTGTAAGTCCCACACTTGGAGAAAGGATTCCATGTTGTGCAATTACACCTGGATGCTAGCATGATCAACCTAGAAATCTAAGCAACATCCACGGGTTCTGTGATTTTGCATCAACATTTCCTTTAATTCATGCCTTAGCCGAGAGCCGACTAGTTTCTCATGTTTTAACTCCTTAGTCCTATCCAAGAGCTCTTCATCCTTCTTCTCCAGCTCCACCTCTAGAAACTTCACTTTGTCATTCCTCCCAAATATTCTCGGCTTCCACCTCGACTAAGACTTTGTTCACTCACAAGCGTTGCAAATTTTTTTTGGATGGACACCTACCGAGAGTTCACTAAGTGGTTCATCTTTTTTTGTTTTTGGCACTTGCATAAATGCTCCTTGGCTTACTTCAAACTCAGGCTCGTCGAGGTGGGACCCAAATGCCCATGAAAGCATTTTCCTCATATGAGGGTATGCGCCTTCCGCATCAAATGATGTCATAGCTAGGAGTTTCTCTGTTAGAATAGAGCTTTAGAAGTGCACACGCAACACCTTGTTTGGATCATCAACATAATTCATCTTCTACCTTTGGATCTCTATGTGCCTTCCTCCTATGTGCATGCCCTTTGGAAAGCTCACCGTAAAATTGGGGCCTCCGACTGCATTTTCGTGATCTTTTCCGACACTTTCTTCTTCATCCTCCTTCAGCAATATCTTTGCACTTCGCTCCAACTCTTGTTCTACCAGGTTTCAATAATCTTTTCCACTTCCTTTTCTACACCTCATTTATCTACTCCTTTGTGAGGCTTGGGGTCCTCTGATTCCTTGTACTTACTTCCTCGCTCCCTCATTTTTCTTGAGTGCCTTCCTCCTCCTGGCTACCCTTCCTTCGAGCAAAGAGGTAGTCATTCTTCTCTTCCTCTCCCTCTTCCTTTGAACCATGCACCTCAAAAACTATTGGGCCTTGAGCTCCTTTAGGTTCATACTCTTCATCATCATCCCTTTCACCTCTGTAGGCCTCCAAGCTCTCGTATCCTCCAAATTAGCTTTCCCCATCACCTTCTATTTCTTCCTAACCTGGGACTACAGTGTGGGAGATGTTGCTCTCTCTTCTTCCTTGTCCGGTGACTTCTCCTTTGTGATAGGTTTTTCTTGTTCGGCATCTTTTCTCGATGGGGACTTCTTCCTACACGCGTAAGTGCTAGGCTTAATGCTTATCTTTGGAGTTCCCACTATTGGTACACTTTGGACACTTGGTGCCTTTTTCCCTTGCACCTCTTCTCTTTCTCTCTTCATCAGCCAAGGATTCCTTCTTCCCATAGCATCTTTAGGAATGGAGACATCACATTCCAAGTATACACCCTTTTAAACTTTGGCCTTGTGCGTAGATACACCCTTGGTGTGGTCCTTCCTACAATTGGTAAAGTCGGGGACTTTGTCATTTAGACCTCGTGGGAGACATAATTCTCCACGTATGTGCACTTCTTGTGGTAGAGACGAGTCATCCACGTAGCTCTCTCGTGGTCTTGATCTACTTTACTAAGGTTGAACCTTATTCTCTTGGCCTCTTTAAACCTATTCATCCCTACTTGAAAATATTGTGTGGTAAAGGAGAAGGGGAGTTTGCACCAGGGGCTCATAGTTTCATCTACTAATTTGAAATGCCAATGTAGAAGTGCTTTGGTATACTACAAACTCTCTTCTTCATCCAAGAGCACTGGTAGTTGCTCTGGAATTCTCCACTACACCTCAAATGCATCCCGCATGTGCTTGTACCACTTCTTAGATGCACCTTGTGAGTGGCCGTCATGTTGTCACAAGTATATTTTGTGAACCTTTTAGTGGGTGAGGGATCCTCTTCTGGGTACTCTCAAGCAAACCTTTTTGGCCCATCGGGCACTCCGATTTCTGAGAATACAATAGTGGGGAGGATGTTACCAAATAATATTTTATCACCCTCTTGTGCACTGCTTATGATTTAATCCATGATGAAGGTGGAAAAATTGTAGATGGTCCCCTTAGATATTTTTTGGCATACATTAAGCCATGCCTTGTTCACCTTCATCCATCTCTCCTAATCATTAAGCTTCATAACTAGGCATGTGCTCATCCTCATCATAGGGTCTAGGATCTCAGTGATGTCAAAGTATCGTGACCCTTTCTTATAGGCGTATGTGACTACTATCTCTTTGATGACCTCTTTGTCACTCAAGTCATCATCTAGACTCTCTCCTTCATAGGGGAGGCCTGTGAACTTTGAAATTAACTGGGGAGTTATGTGAATCTTGCATCCTACGAAATATAAATGATCCTCATGCACACGTGACATCAGCCACCATTGGTAGACACACTCAGGCTTTCCAAAGTATGGAAGTTCATAAATTTGCAGCAACCCTACCTTCTCCATATTAACCTTTACCTCATCACTATAAATGGGCATGCCTTATGGCATTCTCTTGTTGGTTGGGCTCACCAATTCCAAGGCCATCTCCTTCTCTTTTGTAGTTTTGCAATGGTTATAATCACTTTCCATCATCTTCCTTAGGTATGATTCCCATTATTTTCCTAGCAACACCTCATTTGGGTACTACATCTCTACATACCATTCTTCATTTGTGCTCTCGATGGTTGTTGTTTGTTTTCCCTTACCCTTTTGTTTTTGCTTCTTTGGTGAGATGGTTGGTTTTCTAGGTGCCATCTTTCTGACTAGTTTTAGTACTTAGAACTTCTCCCTCTTTCTCTTCTTTACCACTCTATCTAGCCCTAAGCTCGATCTTCAGGAAAAAAATCTTTCTAACTTCATGCCCTAGTCACCAAACCCTAACTGGAAAAACTCTTCCACAAGACGGCATTTGTTTACTAACTTCTCCACCCCTATGTACTCCTTTCCTACTGGTTTGCAAATTTACCCTAGCTATGCACTTTAGATCTCTCAAATGCTTCCTTCATCGCAAATATCTTACTTTGGATGCCCTAGTCCGTAAGAGCTTTCTTCCCTTCATAATCGCAATGAAAATAATGAAGTGCCCGACCTCTTATTTATAGTTTTTCCCTTTTCCTAGCATTAAATGCTCTCTCACCTACCACCATAATTTGACCTTAAATGTGGATTTTTCCACTAAGTCGGTCTTAAGCACCTTTTCCCACATGCCACATCTTTCATGAAAATCCCTTTATAACCTTCTGGTGCACAAAAATCCAACCCGACTGAAGACTCTTACACGCACGTTCATAGTGCCGAAGGCACTTCTTCCGTCCTTTTCCCTATTTTTTCCTCGCCTACCTCATGTTGTTCCTGCACTCTTCCTTTTTCTTGTACATGGTTTCTTCAAGGCTTTCTTGACACCAACCATTCATGTCCATCTCTTCTCTACATGCCTATTAACCTTACGCGCCTTTAGTCCTTTAACCGGGCCATTCACCGCAACTTCTACTACCAACACACACTTGTATTACATGCTATACTTCCTTTCACTCCATCCCACACTAAACAATGTGTGGTCCTCTGTGCATACACAACCTCCCAAATGTAATGTGGTTACCAGTGCACATGGCACAAAATAAAACAACAGAAAGGAATGAACAACGAGAAAGGGAAACAAAAGAAAAGAAAATGCATTAAAGGAAAGTCTATTCTAATTGGCAACACTACCTTATTTACAAACACCAAGAAGACTTATTTATAGTAGGGCTTCAGCCTACTCCCATTGAAGTGTCTCTAGTAATCTCATCCCATCTAGCACTTATAACTGGCATGCGCCTGAATCAAGGATGTACGAGATGATGTAAGGGCCCAACTAATGGACTTTTAGCTTCCTAGGATGGCACAAAAACTTGGAATCATATAGAAAAACCATCTTCCCAACCTAAAACTTCTTGTTCTTGATGTGATGATCATGCCATGCCTTTTGTTTTGCTTTTTCAATCTTCTGGCTCCACCTGGCGAGTGACCGTCTTTCGTCCAACTACATTAATTTTTCAATCCTTTCTTCCAGTGCTTGCTCATCGGCTAATCCTCATGCGTGCATTATACGCAACAAAGGTAACATGAATTCAATTGGTAGGACATCCTCCATGCCAAACATGAATTAAAATGGTGTGGCCTTATTTAACCTCTTGTAGGTTGTCCTGTATGCCCAAAGAACGGATGATACTTTGTCATCCCAATATTTTCTACCAACATCATAGATCTTAGTCAATGTGTGACTAAGTATTTTGTTAAATGCCTCAACAGTTCCATTTTCTTGAGGGTGATAGGGGTAGTCTTGTGATGGGCCACCATAAATTCTGATAACATAATCCTAACCATCTCATTGAGAAAGTGCGTACCTCTATCACTTTTCAAACTCAATGGGCATCCATATATGTTGATTATATTTTCCCATAAAAATCTAGCAATTGTAGTCTTTGTACAATCCTTTGTAGGTGCTACCTATACCCACCATGTCAAATAATCGGTCAAGTGATGATATACCACGTGAACCATTTCCTTCACGCCGCTAGCAAGATTGGTCCTATAAAGTCGATAGCCCATTTCTCAAATGGTTTCCACATTGTAGCTATTGGTCAGTAAGGGCATTTCATCCCTCTTTCCAGGTTTTCCAAGGCACTAGAAATGGTCACAGCCTTGCAAAACTCAATACAATCTTGGTAAATGGTTTCCCACCAAATCCCTATGAGTAGAATCTTCCACATAGTTACATTTCCCACATAGTGTCCTCCTATAATCCCACCATGTGCTTCTTCCATAATTGCAATGTGCAAATGTTCTAGCATGCATTAGCACATAACCTCATCATGTCCCAATTTGTATAGATCTCTGCTAATCAACATGTAAGGGAGCAGCAATTATGGTCAATTGTTTCCTCTCTAAGGCCTTCATTCCTTCTACGCCACACCTATCTTAAAAAATACCGCAATGTCCTCCAAATCTAAGGGTGTGTATCGCAACCTAAATAGTTATGCATCTCGGCATAGTCTCCTCAATGCTGCTCGCGTGTCCTCCCCGAGTCAATCCTAGCCAAATGATCGGGTCCAAAATTACTCTTTCCTAGCTTCACAACCATGGTAAACTCAAATTCTTGAAAATAGGACCCACCGACATATGCACCCTTGAAGAACAAGCTTATTGACTAAGTATTTTAATGTCATGTGGTCCATGTAGAATATAAAGGGTGTTTCCAAAAATACTTCCTAAACTTTATGCAAAGCGTATAGATCATGGATAATGCTTCATGCTCGTAGTTGTGTAACTTTTTCTCCGGTGTTAACTTTCTACTAGAAAACACACGTGTTAACTTTCTCCCTTCAAAACACGTAAGGATGATAAACAATCCCTTCACAAGTTGTGCCACGAAGGATGATAAACAATCCCTTCCAATGGTCAATGGTGCTCGAGGGATCAACATGAACATGGAAAGGCTTATCCCAAGAAGGGAATCGTAGTATGGGCGCAGTGACAAGCTTATCCTTTAAAGTATTAAATTCCTTCTATTGTACCTCTCCCTAAAGGAAGGCACTCTTGTGTTTAAGCAACTCTTCTAAGGGCATGGTTATCCTAGCATATCCCTTGATGAACTTCTTGTAATACCCTATATGCCCAAGGAATCCATGCATTGTGCTTTGGCTAGTAGGCTCCCCCAACCCCACAATGACAACAACTTTGGCGGGATCTACTAGTAAGCCCTCCCTACATATGATGTGCCCCAATAATGTTCCAAATGGGGTAGTAAAGACACATTTCTTAATGTTGAGGGATATCCTCAGCTCGCAAACATCTCTAAACATTAATCTTAGGTTATCACAAAGTGGTCCTTCACTAGCCCATACACTTATCCAATCATCTAGATAGACTTGAATAAATTTGTGGATAAAGTCCTTAAATGCTTGTACCATAATGCGTGACATGGTTATCCTAGCATATCCCTTGATGAACTTCTTGTAATACCCTATATGCCCAAGGAATCCATGCATTGTGCTTTGGCTAGTAGGCTCCCCCAACCCCACAATGACAACAACTTTGGTGGGATCTACTAGTAAGCCCTCCCTACATATGATGTGCCCCAATAATGTTCCAAATGGGGTAGTAATGACACATTTCTTAATGTTGAGGGATATCCTCAATCCAAACATCTCGAAAACATTAATCTTAAGTTATCATAGTGGTCCTTCACTAGCCCATACACTGTCCAATCATCTAGATAGACTTGAATAAATTTGTGGATAAAGTCCTGAAATGCTTGTACCATAATGCGTGAGAACACAATAGGCGCATTCTTCAACCCAAAGGGCATGACTATATAGGAAAACTTCCCCACTTAGTGGAAAAAGTTGTCTTCTCCTGGTCCTCCTTTACGATCCAAACCTGGTGGTACCCTGAAAATCCATCCGTAAAGGAATAGACTTCATGTCCGGCCACTCCTTCCAAAATTTCTTCAGTGAAGGGGGTTGGAAAAGGATCGATGACACAAACTGCATTCAACTCCCTATAGTCTACATAGATCCTTATCCTTCCATCCTTTTTGATACTAATGACCATTGGACTTACCCACTCTGACTCTTCAACAAATTCAATGATTCCCGACACTATCATCTTATCTATTTCTTCCTTGACCTTCACACACAGGTTAGGATTCATTCGGTATGGTCTCTTCCAAACTGGGTGCACCCTCCTTCAACTTGATCCTCATTTCCCCAAGGAATGGTGAATGCCTTTGAGTTCATGATACCCGCGAGGGAATAAATCCTAGAACTCATGTAACAAATCAATGATCTTAGAGACCTCCTTCTTTGACCAATAATCCCGATGATGGCCTCCTTAGGTTCCTCTTCTATACCAATGTTAACCTTTTTTGTCTTTAATGGTTCATGGTAGGTGCGCGCCCATTCATCAACACTATCTATCACTTCGCACGTCCCTACAGAATGGTTAACATCTAAGATTTCTTCTTCCTCCCCATCAATTACATACACCATCTTCCCTTTTTCTTTTTCCATGCACGTGCACTCAAGTTTTATCTCTTCTGATTCTTCTTCCTCAAAGCACACCTCTCAAGCCAGGTTCTCCTAGCAACTCTTGTATTCTATCCTCCACCATAGCACTATCCCCTATTGTAAGGTGCTTGAAAACATATAATGCCTTATCCGTTGATGGATTTGTACTCCGATACTCAAACACTTGAATGAGATCAATCATCAATTCTTTCCAATTACTAGTTAACAACGCATCTCTCGAATGTATATATCATACACGTGCATACCTTGTAGGTGGAATACAACTTTGTGAACCCATAATGAAGGTGGTAATGCTTCGTGCTTCCCATACAGTGTTTTCTCACATGCTTGGATATGGAATGAAGTAGTCTCTCTACCATGGTAGTAGTCTTTTATGCCATGGGTGGGTGCATTTTCTTGCTGGAAAACCTTACAGAGAACATGATTCTTACCTCGTGCCACTCCAAGAGGCTCTCTCGATGTGTAGCCCACTAGCGTGTTATAGTCCCGAGTAGGATGTAACTGAGCATCCCTCTTCTTTCATCCTCATTTTTCCATTGAGCTTCCATGTCCCATAAGAAAATTTTCAGGGTATGCCCCTCCGAGTAACTTGGTAACTTCTTTCCTCCTAGGTGCTTGAGTGAGTGTGCCTTAGTCACTTTTTTATAGACCCCCTCAAGCTATCACCCAATTAACTCATAGGTCCCATGCACCCAATTGTCACACACCATGCTTGTGGTATCACTCATAGACTAGGCATCCTCAAATTGGATAACTCCTTCTATAGGGTGAATTATCTTTGGGTCTCTGATGGAGCACACATAAATTCTATCAAGGACCTCTTCTCCCAAAGGTTTAGTGTAAGGTGTCAACTTCCCATCCATCAAAGGGATGATGACCCATTCTTCCTTGTTCTCAAAACTGATATATCCTTTGTTGAACCTCAGGTCAACATTGTTCTTATAGCACCATGGGTGCCCAAGCAATGCTGGAAAATTGTCTACCTCGGTGAGTGCCAAGACTTCAAAGTCTCTAGTAAACTTGGCCCCCGAATGGTAATCACTACATCCTTTAATACTCCAATGGGCATTTCCTTAGTTTTTTTTGCCATATACAACACATTCGAAGATGGCTATAATGTGGGCCTTCCCATTTGATGTCAGGCATCCAATGTAAGAACATTGACTTCTACTCCTGTGTTAATCAATATGTTTCTTAGAATCCAACCATCCACAACTACATTAGTGTGATTTCTTTATCATAATCAAGGCTATGGGGAGGGAGGTTTGCATATGCAAACCTACCTTCTCGTGCTCTACTCGGCGCATGGCATCTTCTCCCATATCCATTCTCCTAGCAAGGGAATAATATTCTCTTGCCTTAACATTTTACATACTTCCTTGACCTCATCCAAGTCCTTCTATGGAGCCTCAACATTCCTTCTTTGCTCCTGCTACCTGGACTACTCCTTTAGACACTGGATTTCTCCCTGCAAACTCCAAATGACATCCATTGTCTCTTGATACACCTCCTTCTGATGAGAAGGGTCTGGGTACTTCCCATGTACCACTTCTTCCCTTGAAACTAGGTCCTTTTGCCTTGGTATTTCCTTAGCATGTGCTGTTCTTCTACTCATGTTGTCACCAAAATAAGTTCCAATCCTGACTCACACGTCACCCGTGGCATCCACTATGTGTGTCAGCCTTCTTTATTCTCACCATCGCGGCGCCCTTGTCTTTTCAGTGTTGTTGGCTCATGTTCTCAAACAACTTAGGGAACTCCTCATACTTGTGCTTCTTTCCACACCACGAGCACTACAATAACTCTAGGCACTCGCACTTGTAGTGTTCTATAGATCCACAATTGAAACAGGTTCCTCGTGGGAACTCACTTCTTCCTCCTCCGTAGTTACCATGACCATAAAATCCTCTACAAAAATATTTCCATGTGTGCTTCCATCTACGTGCCCCTCATAGTGGTGGTCATCATCCTTTGAACTGCTTGCAAGGATAATCTAGCACACACCAAGATCAATAGTATCATGAATCTAATCAATAAACCTATAGTCTTTGGTGTCATGTGATGTAGATGTATAGATATCTTGTAATAGCAAGATACATTCTTACATGGATTGCACTATAGTAGAGGGCACCTACTTGCATCATGGTCCCCGTGAAAAATTTCATAGTCCATCGATATAGCACATACCAAATTTTGAGGGAAGCTATCCTTTGCATGCCCCTCCACTTCACAATTTGTACACCACATTCCACTATGAGTCTCATGGGATGAGTTTGTAGATAAATTTTCTAGTTGTTTAGCCATAACAGCGATTTGAGCTTCTAGAAATGGACTAACACTAGTATCAATGCTCCCAATAGCTTCAACACATGCAGAAAAGCTTCCAACACCTCACATGCGGGTATATGAAAGTCTTATGTGATAATGCCCTTCTAAATGGTGTTATCAACCCTCCAACAAACCATTGAGCATGTTGTGAAGGGTGAATGTCATATGAAAATTTTTGACAGGAGAGTTTTAAACCATGCATCATACTCCACACACACTCTCTTTGTCATTCCCTGTTAAATCTCCTTTAGAGCGTTGATGCTCTTTTGCTCAAACTCAGGGATGTGGAATTCTGCTAGGAAGGCATTTTTCAATGTGGTGTAATCTACCACCATCGATGGGGTCATACTTCCTATACCAGCTATGCACGTGCCCTTGTAACATGTTTAAATTGACTAGCCTTCCATTCTGGGGTTGTGATCCCCTTCATGCGCCATACAACTCACACTTGTGAACATGCTCGTAACATCCTCTATGCCCTGGTAAGTTTGAAAGTGTAAAGACATTTCAAAAATTACCTTGAGGAGGGGTTGAGGCCCTATCCTCCTGATCCAGATCCTTGGTTTCCTCCGGTGTTTCCTCCTCCACTGGACCCACTAGATCCACCAGGTCCTATGCCCCCAGATCCACCAGTTCCACCTCTAGATCCTCTTACGTGGCTATAATGGGCCTGAAGTGGTCATGCCTAGTGTCCCCAATGTTCCACTGAACTACATACCAATGGTCTATGAGATCGTTCCACTACCAGATGTGTGTCCCGCGCCACTCCCCGATGTGTTTGCCCAAACCTTGTGTATTTTCCCCTTGCCCAAAAATTCCTCTCAAACACTGGAATGGTATGTGCAGCCATAGAAGTCCCAAATGAGAAATTATATCTCCTAGGTGTAGATCAGTCACTTCCACCGATACAAACTGGGTTAACAATACTTCTCCCTTGATCTGGAAAACCAAGCGCCAAGGTCCGGTCACTAGGTGGGTTCAAATGCATGCCAACGAATCTTCTTTCTCCATGTGAATGAACTCTCATTAGAAGCCAAAGGGGTTCTCTCCCATGCTTTCCAAGATGGGGTAACACATACTGCTTAGGTTCCACGTCCTCTATGTGAACCTCAACTCCTTCCCACAACATCTGCCTCCATAGATCCATCACACTTGCAACCTCACATTGTCTAGCAATCTCCCTTTCACGCGCTTCACTATACTTGAGTCATCTCTCCTCCCTTTCTTTCTCAATTCGCAATGTCTGCCATCCTCCTCCACCCTAGCTTCCTCACCCAGTGCTTAGAAGGGTTTATCCGGCCATTGGAAATGCCTCTAAACTCAAGGTAATGATCAAGATCTTCATCACCAAAGGAATAACACATAGAAATGATCCTCTCTGGGTCCCTCAGAAACTCAAACTCAACAACTTTCAGACAAGAGTACGTAGAAATGGCATATTCTAGAGTGTAGCTAGCCAACACTCCCTTCCACCAATGATCCACAACATGAGTCCACATCAGATCTACATCTTACAACCTCTGGTAATCATCTTGGGTCCATACATGCACTCTATAGTACCAGCTTGATCTAGACACATATGCTGAGAGCCATTCATACAGCTCTACTGGGAAGCAACAGAAGAAAGTTTCATACAACTCATGGTAGAGGTTCTCTTCTACCCATCTATGTGCATCAAACTTAGGTCCAAGTGTTGAATCTCTGAGAAAATTCATCCTCCATGCTCTTGAACCATGTTTCAACACTTTCCAAGGTTAAACACTTTGTCATCACACAATACAGATACAAAGATGCATGCCATTTCTTACAACAACTTCAAAAAGAGGTCCCTAAATGGAACCAAGATGTAGTCAATTTTTATACCCCTTAACAAATAAGGACAATCCCATGCATGTTGGCCTATCACCCAATGCTGGGTGCTCACCCGAGGCACGCATGAGCATCGAAGCCCCTCTTTTATGTGAGTTGTGTAAGAATGTAGCATAGATGCGTAATAGAAAGATACAAAGAAACTCCTTATTCAATTGAGAACTTTGAGTAAATGCTACACTAATGTATTCATTAGACAAGAAGCACATTGACAAAAGATAGATCTGAACCATGAGGGAAAGAGGATGCATAATGATTATACTCATTCATATGAAACACACTAAACATAACAAAAAGAGATATGTATGAGCCGTGAACCACATATATTCATATTTGAACATGTCCAAGTAATCACATTACATCTATCAGGGTCATTATAGACCAAAATGATAGTGCAGATTAGAACCATGTAGCAAGACTAGACTTACATCCCTTACAATGCAAAAGAAAACATGTACCCATCCCTTGATACATCATTCTTCCTACAGATCTCCTAGCCCAACCCATAAATCTCTCCATGTATTTCTACAGAGCTTCACCTCTCATCTTTCTCTCTAATCTCCTCCTTTTCCTTTACTGGGTGCTTGTATTTATAGCCTTTCTCAACACCTTCAAGCCTTCGTGGGAGTTGCAGATCTATTGCCAAGTGTCCAAGGTGGTCCTCCATGGGAGCATGCTTCCAAACTTGAGTATCCACTCCAAGGTGGTCCTTCCATCGTAAGGATATTCCTTCTAGGCCACCCTCTTGCTCGATGACCTTATCCACTGCATGTACTTTGGGTCACACTTTTTTTGTATTCTATTGGATATGATGGCTAAGTCTGAAACCTTTACTTTCTTACGCCAATCTTCCATCCTATAAGGTACGCTTTCTCCTTACGTGTCCTTCTTTAAGTAGGTCCCATCAAAGGGACTACATTTTTGGGTTGCATACACTGCATAGGAAGGGGAAGTGTTGAATTCCATACCACACATTTACATCTAATCTAGATACAGCCCGCTATCTTGGCATCATTAGCGTGAGGTCAACCTAAGGATGCTATTTAACCCAAAGGCACACATAACTACATGAAGTCTGGAATGTAGTGCAACACTCGGTAATAAGTTCACTCTTTAGGTGACCTTCGGGGTCATTCTGACTTCACATTTTACATATTTCATTCAGATTTGATGTGTTTGTGAGCTTGTACAGGTAGCTAGGGTTTGGTTTTCAGATTACAAGTATCTTCAACATTCAGAGAGTGAATGTCGAGTGACCAAAAATATTTAACAATGAAAACCTTATGACATAGAAGAACAGAGATCCTAATCATTTACACAATCACCAACACCGAGAATCGAAACCGTGCCTGTGTGCCCCTATCCGCCGTGGGAACCCTTATCATGCCTCAAGTGTAAAGTTACAAAAAAATTAGCGATATCCTGTGACATCATTTATAGCCAATCTAGTATATACACAAATTCTCGACTACCTATAGATTGCACATGAAACAACTAAGTCAATTATCTCTTTCATTTGCTTATAATATTGCATTACATTGAGTGCTTAACATTTGTATTGCAATGTATTTTATCACATTAGTTAGTCTAAAATATAGATTTAATTCAAATTAAATTAAATCATTTGGTGAACTTGCTTTTATTCAAACTCCTTTCCCTAGGATCCTAAAACCCTCATGGCTAAAAAGAGGTTCCCATCTCCCAAGCATGATATGACCTATACGTATATGCAACTAGTATTTGACAATGTTGCTGTAGAAGTTGAATTTTGTGACCTCATGCACAATCCCTAATATGATCCCATAATCCTCCAACAACTCCTTGACTTCCAAAACCCTTTCTTGTTGGCTATGAAACCCTTGATTTTTGCATAGTCTCCCATGACCAAAATTTTACCTCATGTTCTCCCTCATCCACCATAGTCACCAATGTTGTTTCATCCCCTCCTCCTTATCTTATAACAAATGATAACATTAATATAGATTCTTTTCATGATGAAGTTCTTTCTTGTGAAAACATAGATGTTAATTATTCTACTTGTTATTATGACAATGTAAATACACATATTGGCGCTTTTACTTGTAGTCAAGATGAATGTAAATCTCTATCTCCTACTCTTCCTACTTTTGAAATTTTTTCTAATGATTGTAATGATAAATATGATGCTAGTACTCCTACAAGTTATTTATATGTTGATGATACTCTTGATGAAATCATTGTTCTGCAAAAATATGACTGATAGTGATTTTGATTATGCTTTTGATCATGAACATGTTAGTGATGATGTTGCTTCTATTAAGATTGTTGAATGTGAATTTACTACTCCTCTTTCTTCTACTTCTAAATTTATTTCTAATGTTTCCCATGATGATTCCACTTCTACCCCTAATGTACCTCTTATTATCTCTCCGAAATTACACCTAGCATCCTAATAAATCCTCCATGTTCCTCTCCTCCTCTTACACCTTTTCCTCCTTCCACATCCACTCCTCATTCTCAAGTTCCCATGATAACTCATAATGGAAAGATCTAACCCCTCAATGTGCCCCTAAATTCACCACTCATTCCTTCACATGATATCCTATCCCTCATGCATGTTGTTGGTAATTTTCAATCTCAAGTTCATACCCTTACCCTCGAAAGTAAAGCCTATTATGCTTCCATTGACAATAATTCCCTCATGGCAACCCCATTCCTAAAAATATTCACAATTATTCTTTCCCCAAGGACTTCATCATGCCTACTTTCTCTTGTTTCAATGGTACTGACAATCCTTATTTACGTCTCAAGCATTACCATTTAGACATGGTTATTTATTCCAATGATCGCTTATTACTCAAAGCATTTCATCATAGACTTGTTGATCATGCTCTCCAATGGTATACTCATTTTCCTTATGGATCCATTAGTAATTATTATGATATTGAGGATGATTTTCTTAGACAATTGATTTCTAGCAATGGTTCTAAAGTTACATATGAATGCTTGCCTTCTTTGCATCAAGGGAAGAATGGACCAATTTTTTATTACATTTCACACTTCAATTCTTGTATGCATCAGTTATTATTCCAGCCCATTGATTTAGAAATGCAATTTTTTTCATGGCTTAATTCCTCACTTAAAGGAAATTCTATTATATGATAGATGTGAATCATTTACTCTTTTGTGCTATAGAGCTATTGTTTAATAAAAAGATCAAGTTGTATATAATGTCTTACAACCTTCTTCTACTTCTTCTATTTCTCCTATGCCCACTAAGTCTGCCCCTCTTCCATCTATTCACCCTCTTGCATGATCCCCATTTTGCCTTCACTCAAGTGTCTTTCTTCCCCTCCACCACGTCAGCATTCACTAATTATTCTTCATTTCCCACTCATGAACCATTGCACTTCTCACATAATGTTAAACCACATGATATCTTGCAAACCTTACTTGATAATCTACTCATTTTTCTACCCTATAATCAACATTATCCAACTCATTGCTTACATTTCCAGCGTGACTACTCTTTCTATAATTTCCACCACATCAATGACCACCATGATAATGACTATTATGCTCTCCATGATCACCTACAACAATTAGAAAACAAATATTTCATTCTCTCTCTCTCTCTCTCTCTCTCTCTCTCTCTCTCTCTCTCTCTCTCTCTCTCTCTCTCTCTCTCTCTCTCTCTCTCTCTCTCTCTCTCTCTCTCTCTCTCTCTCTCTCTCTCTCTCTCTCTCTCTCTCTCTCTCTCTCTCTCTCTCTCTGTCTCTCTCTCTCTCTCTCTCTCTCTCTCTCTCTCTCTCTCTCTCTCCTATCCCACATAAGCGAGCTTCTATTCTCTGTCTCACTCTGTATCCTTCACCTCCTCCTAAGGTTATCATCTTCCCACCTCCTAAGGTCATTATCCATCCGTGTCCTCTAGATAATCCACCTATAGTTACATCCTCTCATTCCTCACACATTTCTACAACACCTCATTGGATTCCTAAGCCTCTTGCTTCCTCAATTTCTATCACAAAGACCCCCATTATTATTAACTCCATTTCCTCTGACATCCAATTTGACACTTATCCTCACATCATTTTCTCTTTACATGCTCCCTCCATGCCTCGTAGGTCGCTTCATATTTGGTAGATGACATCCATTTTCCATCTCATTACCCTATGATGCACTCTTGTGCTATGGTTCACACTTGACTATTGAGGGAATATTACATCAATGAACCTCTCCTTTCATACCTCATGTTTTGTGCTTCATGTCATATCTTTTCTAGCATCTACTCACATGCAACAAACCCATTTCCCGATGATGCACTCTTGTTCTATGGTTCATTCTTGACTGTTGAGGGGGCATTTATAAATGAACCTCATTCTCACACTAGGGGGAAATTGATCTTCTTCCCCCCTTCATTCTCATCACACGTAATTATGAACATTATTTTACATCTCATCATTATTCCATTATCAACACATCATTATTGTTACTTTTATTTATCTACCACATTACATCACATCCATACATTTCTACTTATTACATGTTATACCATACATTCCTATTCACACACATTCTTTATCTAGTCCATTACTTGGTTATTCTTTCCACATCATAGCACATTTCAACCATCAATAATATATCAAATCAACCATCCCAACAATTCCTATAGAATCTATCAAACTAAATAAACACTACCAAGAACATATCATCATCATCACATAGTATACAATGCACATCAATAATAAATGCCACATCAACACAGTCAAGTCATATATATATATATATATATATATAAGCTAAAAGATAAAATCATTGCGGGGCAATCCCTCATACATCAATACATCATATACAATGCATCATTTATCATCCTCTATTTCACCCGATTCTTAGATCATTTCTTGAAAATGAGGAAACAAATAAGGGTAATGGGCATAGGAGGAATACATTGAAATGTTGGTTGATAGGTTATTGCACGCATATGACTTCTAAATCCACTGATTGATCATGAGAGATCCCTTTTTGCTTGGAGGAACTACCTGAAATGGAACATAAGACCACCAAATAAAAGTTAAATAATATGTGCAAAGTGGATCGCCTAGCGTGTGCTAGATCCGGAAGTGTGATACTTCCTAGATGACTATCAATCCACTGTTTAAAACAACTTAAAGCTGGTAATAAAGTAAATCCTATTGTAGTAAAAATGATTTAGATATCCCATTCATCTACAATAAGCAAATTCATTCACAACAGGATATGCTATGATTGAATCTGAAGGTCAAGGTCACTGTTAGGATACTATTATTAGTCAGGGTCAAATCTGGGTAGTTTAGGGTATTTGGTAGAGGTCTTAGGCTCTAATCTGGGTTTCTGGTAAAAGACACAGAGACCGACGTTGGTTTAGGTTAACCAGTGACGGTTATGGGTGACTAGCGTCGGTATGGTCGAGGTACAGAAACTCAATAAAACTTGGTTGGGTGATAGATCCAGGATTAGGTGAAGGTGGAAGGGCAATGGCGAGATTTGTATGGATCCTGGATATGCACAGAATGATGAAAATCTGGGTATGGATAGTTCAATGGTGTGGGTAAAGAGGTAGTTAAGTTTGCATGGAGATAAAATGGTGGGGAATGGAAATGAAAGTAGAAACTAATAACAAATGTAAAAGGATCTGCTCAAATGATAAGGAAACAATGCAGGTTAACAAACTTACTATTTGTACGAGCTTGATGCCTAGTTGGTAATGGTGGGTGATCAAATGAACTTGGTGTAGTGTTGGCACTTCCTTAGATGCTCCGTGAAGGTAGGTGGTTGTGTGATTTCTTTGGGTACTAGCTATGGGTGTTTTGATGTTGGTACGGATGTTGGTTCTACTTGCATGCAGCTCTAGTTTTGTCACTTGTTCTCAGAATATGTCCCTCTCTCTCAAAAATGTTCCAACCTTAAAATAAGGTTATTTTTGGAGTTAAATGGTAGCCGACGGTGGTTCCAGATTAACTGGCGGCGGTTAAGGGTAATAGGTGTCGATTAGGTGGGATTTCCTAGGTTTACTAAACTGGGAAAATCCCCTTGATTTTTTGGGATCTCGTTTCATTTACCCCATGGATTATACTGGAAGCTTCCTTCTAACATGTGGGAATGTAGTTAGAGGGAATGTAGGCATTGATTTTTAGGGTTTGGGTAGGTCTTAGTTAGTTATGGAAACTTACTAAGAATAGGTCCTAGGATGAGGTGGCTAGATTAGGTGGATATGTGGGCATTATCTCAATTAGAATATTTAAATAAATATGGTGAGGATAATGAATTAATTTAATTTAAATAATTAAATTAATATTATAGTGGGGTGAAAGGGGACCATGGCTAGGTGGATGTGTTCAAGGTATTTATTTGACGAGAGACCAAAGGGAGTGTGACCTAATTTTGTTGTCTACATTTTGCCCCTTTTTATTGTGTGGATTGTATTGGTAAGTGACGTTGACAAAAATAAGATGCGGTTGCCCCATGTGTGGGTGGAGGTGATCCCCCTCAAACCAAGAACTGATGAGGAAAAAGGCAGAAGCTATGAGTGGTTTGATAAAATGTGGATGTTAGGAAGAGGATGGTGGATAACGGGGGGGAAAAGGGAAAAGGTCTACTCGAGTAATCTACATAATGGGTCAAGGTAAAAGGTAGTAACAGTCAAATGCACGCACACATATAAATTGCTATACACGTTTTAGTTTGAAGAGTAGGAAAACTCTACATTGTCTAAGGTCGATAGGTTTATCCAAACAAGGTTGAGGTGATTCTGGTATCCAAGGTATAGGATATGGTCAAGAAACATGATGCGCAGGGAGGTGCAGGAATGTTTAGGTGTGTTCTAGTACACCAAAGGTAGGGTCAGGATAAACGGTCACAAATGCAGAGGTAAGGTAAGGTCATTAGGTCAATCAACATAGGTAATAGTGTTGCAAGGTATAGCGAACACATGGGGTCAAAGGTCACTAGTGATGTTCCAAGTCTAAGAATCTAGGTCACAACATGGGTAGGGCTGAGGTATGGGTAAAATAACGAGTCCCTGAATGAGGATGAGGTGAGGGGGTAAAGGGTAAGGTCAAGAAGGTCAAGTGGTGTGGCCAAGTGAGGTAAGTGTAGGATAAAAAAGGATTCAAGTCAAAAATTGGGGGTAGGGGGTAGGAAAAAGACTAAGTAGGGAAACCGATGACGGTTTAAGGGAAGGCGATGTTAGTCAAGCGCCATCGACCATGGAAAGCTAGGCACTAGACCGATGTCGGTGAAGTTAAAATCGACGTCGGTCCGTCGGGATATTATTAAAAAAATCCACGTGTTTTACAAATCATTTGTCTTCTTGCGAATTGGGAAAACGACACAAGAGAGAGAGAAAGGGGAAAAGTGTCGAACAGAATGGAGAGTTGAGTTGGTGAGTGAAGCATGGTGGGTGATTGGTAGTTGAGAGGTGGGTCCATGGGATCAGATTGTGTGATTTGATTGGTTGGAGGTGTGGTTAGCGATTGGTGATGGTGGAGGCCGGAGAGGGATCGGGCGGGCCACCGGTGCAGTGGCAGACATGCCACCATGACGACAACAGCATGATGAGGTAAGAATCAAACCCATGTTGTGTTTTGTTAGATAGATGAGGGAATAAGTCAAGGTTTGACAAATTGGGTTTTTTGTTTTGGGTGGGGAAAAAAATGAAATTGGAAATGTGGTAGGGTAAATTGGGTAGAATAGGAATGGGGAGAGAGGTGGGTGGGTGAAGGAGGGGTGGAGGGAGCTGAGGGAGTTTTGGTGAGGATGGGTGGGTAGAAGAGAGGGAAAGGTGGATTTTTTAGAGAATGGAGGGTTTGGGCATCACGGTATTCACCCGCACGTGTGACCGGCGTACCAAGGTTAGCCGACATCGGTAGGGTCAAACCGGTATCGGTCACGAAACAGGTGACCGATGTCGGTTTAGGGGTGACTAGGGTCGGTTAGAGATAACCAACACCGGTTAGGTTTTGGAGAACAAGGGGCCGAAAGGGCCCTAGGTCGAGTGGGTGAGATAGGGAAGGGTAGAATAGGGTGCATTGTTGAAAAACCTAGAGTAGGTGGGGGAAAATGGGTTTGGGGAAATGATAGTGGGTGAGTATGGGTATGATGAATGTGGATTAATTTGTTATTTGTATTGGATGTAGGGGAGAGATTAGCTACAGATGATGAGAGACGGTGCTACCTCTACTCTTGAGAGTACAAGGCATAATGACCACTGAGGAGTGGCAGCACGTGGAGGAGGTGGGCCTAAGTGGGGTTCAGCGCTATCGACATGCGGTCCAGCAGCTAAGTCTGATGGTCACTCTCATCGATAGATGGGATTTAGTGACCAACATGTTCCACCTACCGATGGGTGAGATGACAGTCACCTTGGAGGACATGTTTAGGATCCTGTAGCTACCGATACTAGGGGACGCAGTGTATTTGATCTCCTCTAAGGCCTCGAAGGAGTTGATGCTGATAGTGTTCGAGAGAGGGACTGGTAGACATGACATTCCATAGTGTCAATATGAGTTATGGAGGGATGTACATAGCCCATCTAGAGGAGACGAGGCTCATTGTTTTATTGATGGAGGTAGTGTGTTGTTTCATTGCCGGATGCAGAGGGAGGGAGATTTCCCCACTCGTTGATGGGGGTATTACATGACATGGTGATAGATCAGACCCACTTTTCCTGGGTGCTAGCATTCCTGGTGTAGCTATATAGAGAGTTGTGGGTGTATGGGTGTCTCACTTGCGGAGTTCACTGTGTGTTGTACATTTTGATACACTCTTGGGCTTATGAGCACATAGTTTGTGTGTGGCCAATAGGTATGCCCGAGAAGATGCATTTCACCGAGATTAGTGTGGGTGGGGTATAGGCAATGGGTACCTATGATTGGAGAGCAGTGATTAGATATGGCTACACATGATGTAGCCTATTACAGGTGTTTATTGGAGGGGTTGTCCAAAGTGGACATCATATGGAGGACATATGTGGGTTATCCCTCATTAGAGCAAATGCATGATGAGTTATATGGTCTTTAGTTATTGAGATGGATAGAGTGGCGTCGTGCCATGGAGCACGAGATGATCCTAGTGGATAGGATTAAATTGCAGTTTGGACTACCACAGATATACCTCCACCCTTCCCACAGTACATGAGAGATGATGTGGAGAGGACATTACCTCTACCATAGCTGCTGCAGTGCCCACAGGAAGGAGGAGTAGGTGGTAGACCGGTGGATTGATGATGCCGGGGTTACAGATAGATACAGATAGTGGTGGGCGGCTCATTTATGAGCAATACCACCCAGGTCGGGGTAGCCAGACTTAGCCACCATCACGGTGCAGAGGGATGCCCTATAGGGGTAGGTGGTGACCCTAATTACCTAGTTAGGTATGGTGTAGGGACAACTTCTATACCACATAGGAAACGATAAATCCCGGGGAGATTTCTTGAGAGGACCACGAAGACACACTTCTTGGGCTAAAGGTGAATGCAATATTTAATGAGGCGGTCAAAAATGGTTTTGAGGATGGCGAGATGCTCGGAGCGGCATTTAGATTTGTCAAGAGATTGTCCATTTAATCTTCCAATATACGATGCATGATGTCATGGAAGATATAAGTCATAGCCCACTGATATGTGGCACCAATTGTTTTAAGGCAAAATGGCATGACTCGATATCAGAAGGTCCCCAAGGGGTGATGAATGCGTTTTATGTTGATCCTCTAGGGCAAGCAAGATTTGGTTATAACCCAAGAAGCCATCCATGAGTGATAGCATCTCGTGACCAATGGTAAGGTCAACTAGCTGGTCAATACCGGGTAGAGGAAAGTCATCTTTTGGGTAGGCTAGGTTGAGGTCATAGAAATCTATGCAAATGTGGAGTCCCCCTGTCACCTTGGTGATAGGGAAAATGTTAGAGATCCAACAAGGATAATCAATGGGTAATATGAAGGAAATGGAAAGAAGATGTTGAAGTTATTCTTTGATGAGAAGGGCAATGTGAGGGTGCATTTTCCTTAGTTTTTGTTTGATATGTTTGGCATCGGGAACGGTTACAATATTGTGGACCACTATGGTGGGGTCAATCTGAGCATGTTTGCATAAGGCCGAGCAAATGCATGGGTATGACTTTTGAGAAAATAAGTGATGGCTTCTGTTTTCACCACATCTAAAGATTGACCAATCTTTAGGATGTGTGGGTAAATCTGAGTATGAATGTTGATCTTGATAGTCAATTCATTCAACATGGTTTACATCTTAGAGGGTAATGACCGATGAATATATGAGTCTTTTGCACCAAGGTAAGTGAGTATAGATTCATCATCATGACATTAAATGACGTTAATTAAAGGTATATCGTCATCGATCATTTTAGGGTACAGGAAGGGAAGAGAGGAAGGAGCCTTGCCCTTGCATTGATAAGTTAGAGGCCCCAAGGAAATGGTGTTTATGAAAAAAAAATTAGGAGGGATAGATTCTGGATCCATCGACTCGTCGGCGAAGGAGGCGATGAAGATGGAGTGGGTGAAAAAGGTGGAGAAGGTCTAATGTCATCGATGAGTTCAATGCAGGCCTGCTTGGTAGGTGGTTCAAAAAGCCGATACCACTACAGTCATTATGTTTACAGTAGTACATGGAATAACAAATGATATGGTGGCCTTTCTCATAAAAGCTAAAACAAAAACCCTTCCACGCACATTGGTGTAGGAAGGTGTGGGTGAAATAGTGATTGGTGAGAGACTGGAATTCAGCGGAAAATGGGCGGGTTTGTGACGGTGGTTCAAGTGTGTAAGTAGTAGTATCAAGTCCCTCATAGGTGAGACTAGTATGAAGATGAGGAGGACCATAAAGGAGACGTTCTCCTATGTAGTGATTGTAGTGAGGGTGTTGATGAATACTACCATACTCTTATGGAGTAAGGAATGTGTTGACACTATATAGGTGATACTCCCCTAGAGTGAGGCATTGAAAAATGCCTTCCAAGGGATTGGTGGTTGGTATGTGGGTAGCTGGAATAGATGATGTGTTGTAGGTTGATGCGAAGGTGGAGTTAATATATTAGGAGAGGTGATGGGTTGGCCGTGGAGGTTGTGGCAGCGGTAGGAATGGAGGAGGTATGTGTGGTTGAGGTAGTGACTGTATTGGTAAGCGGGGGTGTAGGTGAAGTGGTAGTGGTCATGGAGGTAGGTGCCTTAATGGGTATAAGAACTTCATTAGCTTGGTAAAGCATGTTGCATGTTTTAAAAGGTGATGGGTTAGTTAGAATGGTATAGGTGTGTTTCACTTTTTTTTCTTAGATTGTTTCTTTAAATCATTGATTGAAACAAATAGGGTAACGGGCATAGGAGGAATACTTGTTCAAATGTCATTTGATGGGTTATCGAGCACGTATGACTTCTAAATCCATAGGCTGAGTGTGAGAGATTCCTTTTGGCTAGGAGGAACTACCTGTATTGAAAACAAGACAACTAGAAAGCATTAAATAGTATGGGTAGTGAATTGCCTAGCGTAAGCTAGATCCAGAATTATGATACTTCCTAGATGTTTTCAGTCCACTATTTTAAACAAATTAATGTTGTAAACAAAGTAAATCCTATTGTTATTTTAAAATGATTTAGGTATCTCACTTAAAACACAATAAGAAAACAGATCTAATCTAACAGGCTGAGCTAGAATAGAATCCACGAGGTTTAATGGTTGGTTCTGGGTTCGTAATTCTAATAAAGGTCTCGGGTAGGTCAGGGTAAGTGAGGGTAAGGTAAAATTAGGTTGATAAGTCTTTGTTTAAGGCTGTGTAGGCAAACACAGAGACCAGCGTCGGTCAGGGGTGACTGACCACGGTTAGGTATAACCAGCGCCGGTTACTATGAGATTTGGGAATGTCACAGAACAGGGGTTTTTGGTCCTCTTTGTGATTGCACAAAGGATTTGGTTGGTCGGGATAAGGTAATGGGTGACTGGAGTAGGCTTTTGCAAGGTTTTGATGGGTTTATGGAGGTGACAAGTGTTGGAGATGGTCAATAAGGAGCAAGATAAACAAGGGATGATAAAATGATGATGAGATGAAATAACCAGGAAAGTATGATGTTATACTTACTTGGATTTCATTTATGAAAGTCTGTGTGTGAAGGATGGAGGTGTTGATGATGGGTTTGAAGGCTGCAAGTGATCACCAATTGAAAGAAAGCTTCTGCATGGGCTACATGCACACTCCTCTTTGCTTAGATAGATCCGAATGTGGCTGGGATGGCTGTGCAAGAGAAGATGTTCAATCTCCTTCTTTGGATGTGAGTTCTTGCTAGAATTGACTCTCTCAGAGATGTGTTATATTTTGAGATATCCTTCTTTCTCGTCAACCCTTTCTCTATCAAATGTTTTCCAACCTTGAGAATAAGGTAGTTTAGGAGTTAAAAATGGGTAACCGACGGTGGTCTGGCTTAACTGGCGATGATTAGGGGTAACCGACATCGGTCAAGGTGAGATTTCCTAGGTTTACCAAACTTAGGGAGATCCACTTGATTTCCTCATATCTCGTGTGGTTATCTCATGGGTTAGACTACGAGCTTCTTGTGAGCATGCGGGAATGTGGTTAGAGGGAATGTAGGCATTGATTTTAGGGTTTGGGTAAGTCTTAGTTAGTTATGGTAACTTGCTAAGAGTAGGTCTTAGGTTGAGTTGGCTTGGTGAGGTGTTTAAGTGAACTATGTGTGGATATTATCTAAATTAAGATATTTAAATATTAAATATGGTGAGGATAATTAGTTAATTTAATTAAATTAATACTAGTGAGGTGAAGGGGGTCAGGTAACTAGGGTGCTTATGCGAGGGACCAAAGGGAGTGTGACCTAATTTTAGTGTCTACATTTTCCCCTTTTTGTTGTGTAGCTTGTATTGGTAAGTGATGTTAACAAAAATAAGATGTGGTTGGCCCATGTGAGGGTGAAGGTGATCCCTCTCAAACCAGAACTGACGAGGCATCAAGTTGAAGTGGTGAGTGGTTTGATAAAAGGTAAATATGAAGAAAAGGAAAGTGGGTATAGGGGAAAAGGGTGAAAAGTCTACTCGGGTAATCTAGGTAATGGGTCAAGGTCAAAGGTAGCAGCAGTCAAACGCATGCACACGGATAAACTACAGCACGCTACCGGATTGAAGAGTAGGAAAACTCTACATCGTTTAAGGTTGATAGGTTTATCCAAACAATGTTGAAGTGAATCCAATATCCAAGGTATAGGATAAGGTCAAGAAACACAACGTAGGTTAGGTGCAGGAACATTTAGGTATGTTCCGATACACCAAAGGTAGGGTTAGGATAAATGGTCACGATAATAGGCTAGGTAAGGTCATTAGGTCAACAACACAAGTAACAGTGCACAAGGTATAGTGAACACATGAGGTCAAAGGTCACTAGCGATGGTCCAGGTCAAAATATCGAGATCACGACATGGGTAAGGCTGAGGTAGGGGTAAAATAATAAAGTGTCAACAAAGCAGATGCGAGGAGGTTGAAGAAGGTGGAGGGCTAGAGGTGAAGGTAAAGTGGTTCAAGTAGGTGTAGGGAGGGCAAAAGAAAGGGAGGTGAGGAAAAAGTGGGTAAAAGAGAGGGTAATGAGTACGCAGGTAACCGACATCGGTCATAATGAACCGATAATGACGGTGTAGGGAACCGATGGTGGTAGTCTAGGGTAAAAGACCGACAAAGAATCAAGGGTTAACCAACGTCGGTCAGGTCGGGTAGGGTATAAAAAGTGGAAAACCCGTGTTTGAAAAATTCATTGGTGCAGTTGGAAAAGGAGAAAAGGAGGAAGAGGACAAAAGAGTATAGTAGAGAGCTTGGGTGGTGAGCCACATAGGTGAGAGTGGGTGAGTGAGAGGTGGGGCCGCGAGATCAGGTGGCACGATTCATGTGGCTGAGGATTGGTTGTGCAGTTGAGGATGGCAGAGGTAGGAGAGGGGTCGGGTGGTCCACCCGTATAGTGGCCAGATATACCACCACGGCATCAACAGAGGGATGAGGTAAGCTCTACACCATAGCTTAATGATTTGTTTGATTAAGTAGGGTAAAATATGGGTTGTAATAAAAACGTGGGGGGAAGTTTTGAATTTTGGATTAGGAGGTAAATCGGATATAATGAGGGTGGGGAGGGAGAATATTGGTCAATAGGAGTGGGAAGGGAAGTAGGGAAGGTTTATGGAGGTTTGGTTGGGTAGTTAGGTTTATTTGGTCAAAATTGAAAAAAATTGGGTTGGGGGTTTGGCGCGTTCGGCACCATAGTGATCGGTGGCGATCACGGAGGTCGCGTCATCATGTAGAAGTGGCATCGGTCACGACACAGGTGACCGATGGTAGTTAAAGGCTACCGGTGATGGTTATGGGTAACGAGTCGGTGTGAAAATAAGGAAATGGGGCCAAAAATGGGATAAAAATGGGTTAGCAAAGTGGAAATGGATGGTCAATGAGGAGGGTAGAACATGTAAAGGTGTGGGATGAGAGAGAGAGGGGACATGTTAAGGGTGGCTTGGGTAAGGATTAGGTAGAGGGGTAGAGGGAAATTTAGGTGGTTTGGGGGTGAACACAGGGTAAATTAGGAAGGCGTATTAATACATAGTGTTAGTTGGATGCAAGTTGGGGATGAGCTGCGGATGAGGGACCGGGAATCACTTATATTACTAGATCTACATGGACATGTGACTTTCGAGGAGTGGAGCCACATTGATGATGTCGGTGTGATTGGGATCCACCATTATGGGTGGGTTGTGAGAGAGAAGAGTTTGATGGTCACACTCATCGAGAGATGGGAATCGTGACTAACACCTTCCACTTGCTGACAAGGAGATGACCATCACCCTAGAGGATATATATAGGATATTGAGACTACCAATTAGTGGAGACTAGGTGTACTTAGTGACATCGAGGTCACGGCGAGGTGTATCGATGAGGTGTTAGAGAGAGAGCGGGTGAGCTGCACTACCACAATGCCAACCTGAGTTACAGAGAGGTTTATGCTGCCCATCCTAAGGAGATGAGGTTGACAATGTTGATGATGGAGGGAATAGGGTTCTACGCATTGCTAGATTCAAAGGGTGGGATTCCCACAGTCATTGATGGGTGTCCTTTGGGACATGATGATTGATCATACCAGTTTTGCATGGGCACCGGCTTTCTTGGTGCAGTTATATAGAGAGTTGTGGGCCTACGGGTGATTGCGGAGATATAGTCTATGTTGCATTTTCCTTCTTCACTATTGGGCCTATGAGCACATTGTGTGTGTGCGACCAATGAGCTTACCTCGGGTAGGCGCAGATGGAGGAGGAGGATTCATTCGAGTTGGTTGCAAGTGATGGGTGCCGAAGGGTATGTATAGAGATCCCGAGCTACATACGACGTAGCATATTATAGATAAATGACTGGAGAGCCTGTCCAGTGGAGATATAGTCTGGAGACCCTATGTGACTTATCCCTCTTACAAAGGGATGTATGCAGAGCTGGAGGGACTACAGTTATGGAGGTGGATAGAGGGACACCGTGCCGGGGAGCACGAGATGATACCTATCGACCGAGTGAGGTGACAATTTGGTTTAGTGTAGGATGTGCCCCCGCCCTTCCCGCAGTATAGGAGAGAGGAGGTGGAGAGACCTTTGTCTCCACCCCATCAGCAGAGTTGACAGGGGAGGAGGAGGAGCCCATGGACCACCACAGATGATGGGGGTGACAGTGGCATATAGCTAGTGGTGGGCCATATAGAGCAAGGTCGTAGGTACAACTAGGAGGCTAGGGGTCACGTAGTATGTAAGCCGAGAGGCCAAAGCCACGAGATATGAGTAGAGAGGGCGAGGTCTCATAAATATGTATAGGAGGAGGATCCGATCTATAGATATTGGTGGATGGTGTGATGATATCACCACATGCGATCCCGAGTGAGTAGACACAGTCACGCACGTATAGTGCTGAGAGTGTAGGTGGCGAGAGCCCGAAGGAGAGAGCAGAGGACATCTATTAGGGCACGGGGGTTAGCATCAGATGCCGGGCCGTCGAAGTGGTAGATAGTGAGTAGCGAGCCGCCGCTCTGGGTCAGAGGGGACTATTGACATTACAGATGAGGTAGATATGTTATATCAAATGGGAGACAGTATGTCACCTATTTTTGTATTTTTGGATTTTGGATGTATATTGGCTTTGTGAGCAAAATATTGTATTTACATTTTTGTACATTATACCGCCTATGTGCCAACATTTTGAGATGATAGCCATGATGATCCAGCATGTTTATTGAGATACAAATTTATGTGATATGGGTGTACATTGTTTTGATACACACATGTATATATGAGGAGATAGATGATATTCAGGTGATGTTGTTGTGATGTGTATGAGTTTTACTTTACTTATGATATGGATGGAAAATAGATGAGCTAGGCATGATAGAGTCAAGTCATAGGCATGGATTTTAGGCATGGATCGAGTCGGGTGGTTTAGGCATGGATTGAGTCAAGTTGGTTTAGGCATGGATTGAGTCAAGTTGGTTTAGGCATGGATTGAGTCGGAGTTGGTTTAGGCATGGATTGAGATTGAGTTAGGTTGGTTTAGGCATGGATGGATCGAGTTAGGTGTTTAGGCATGGATCGAGTTAGGTCGGTTTAGGCATGGATCGAGTTAGGTGATAGGAATGGATCGAATCATTTCAGTTTTTTTATAACAAATGGTAATGTAAATGCATGAGATAGTGTAAAATGTGAAAAATGTTGGTTATGTATGAAAATGTGAAATGATATAAGTGGTAAAAGTTATGTGGTATATGGTTTAAATGTCGAGGTTTTTGAGATGAACAAGAAATCAAGTAAGGGTGAGGAAAATGGTTAGGGTAAAGAGTGGTCGAGCTAACCTTCCAGGGCCCCATGCCCTAGAAGTGCTGCCTACATAGTCCCGGTGAAAAGGGACCTCAGACCGATGTAGTTCTCCCATAAGCTAGGGAAGAAGATGAAAATGAGTTGGTAGGTTTGTGGTCATGTTATGGGTTTGGGTTGAATAAGTGGGGGTAGATGATAAAAAAAATTGTTGTAGGTGAGGGTGACTATGGCGAAAGGGGAGGATGACCCCAAAAGGTAAGCATCGAGGACTAAGTCTGTATAAGAAGATCAAAAGGTAATGAAGAAGAGAAAAGATAAGAGGGGGCAAGAAATCCACCCAATTGGCAAGGATCAAAATGTATGAAACACATCTATAGATAGGATAATGAACGTAAGACCCTAAAGACATTACATGATTGATAATTCTAAGAGTGACGAAGAGTCACATGATCACCAAATGTCATAGGTTTAGCAAGTCCCTTGAGGTATGAAGTGAAAAGACAATGGGTAGAGAGGTGCAGGTAATTGGGTCATAAAATGGGAAGTAGAATGCCTTGGGTAATAGAGCCAAGATCACAATAGGCAAGTCCATGATGAAAAATCCTATATATTTTATTTTTTTTTGACTTTTAGATATACTGATCGATGTGGAAATCTATAAGGAGGAATATATGTCTCCTGAGGTCTTCGTGAAGCTGATCGATGTGGGAAGCTTCTAAATTTTGATTTTTGAGAAACAATAGTCTTCTTTTTGGAAAAACTATGTAGAGAGTTGTGAGCTTTTTATAGCTATCCTTCGAGGTGCGGTCTACTTATAGTGATAATTGAGGGTGGAAGATGTCCTTTTGAGGGATTCATCTTTTATATTGGAAGTTTGACTCAAGGAGTTGATCCACATTTTGGAAGATGTCCTTCTGAGGGATTCATCTTTTTTTTTTTTTGGGCTTTTAAGTCATGGACGAGACTATTACGAAGCATTTGGATCTTGTTGAGAAGGAAAGGGTGAATGACCATGGGATCTCATCTAAAAGAAGATGAAAAGTATCCATGAGAATCATGTCATGCGCAGAGCCGTGGTGCACATATGTAAGATAAGGCAAAAGGGTGACGGTAATCACATGATCCTTGTTTAATTGTTGGAGATGAGGTATGGAAAAGGTAAATGGCACTCAAGGGATGAGCATGAACTAGATAAAATAGTGATGTAGGACTAGATGTCAACAGTAGAACAGTCGAAGATGTAATGCGTTAAGGGGCTCAAGTTCGGTTTACCCTCAAGCGAGGACAAACGATAGGCACCTGATCCATAGGTATGAGTTACAATGTATGGTCCAAGCCAATTAGGAGAAAATTTTCCCCATTTGATTTTCTCTACTTTGGTTACGTGTTGATTTTCTTTCAAAACAAGGTCACCAACTTGGAAGGTTCATTCATGAACACGTTTTTCATAAGCACGTTTGATACATTGTTGATAAACTTGAAGGTGATCTAGAGTGTTAAGACGACATTCGTCTAATAACTCCAGTTGTGCTAAGTGGTTCTAACGAAAGGCATCATCAGTAAGCATGTCATGGAGAGAAATATGAAGTGAGGGGATCTAGACTTGAGAGGTAGAACAGCCTCGGTACCGTAGACCAATGAAAAGGGTGTAGCCGCAGTGGCAGTGTGAATACTAGTACGGTATGCCCATAGAGAAAAAGGAATGTGCGTATGCCAATCCTTCCTAGTATCGTCAACCACTTTCATAAGAATTTTGTTGAGGGTTTTGTTAGTGGATTTGGCTTGGCCATTGGTTTGTGGGTAATAAGGTGAGGAGAAACTAAGCTGAATGCCGAAGGCGTCACAAAGTTTTTGCAGTGTTTTTTTTTTGAATTGTTTTCCATTATCAGTGATGAGTCGATGAGGGACACCAAAGTGATAAATGATGTGATGGTTAATGAACTCACATATTTTCTCGGCTTTCGTGGAGATAAGTGGTATGGCTTCTACCCATTTTTGTAGTATTCGATAGTGGTTATGATCCATTGATGGTGTTGGGAAGAATGAGGATTGATTTCTCGAAAAGATCCAAACCCCATTGAGAGAAGGGCCAAAGGTCACAAGCGACCTGTAAGGCATGACTGGGTGTATGATGAAGGTTGGAATGTTGTTGACATTTCATGTAGTGTTTGACATAGTCACAAACAATCATGATTAAGATTCAGCCAATAATAGCCTAGGTGAAGAATACACTTAGCAACAACAAGGCCACTAAAGTGACCTCCACATATGCCATCGTGAACTTCTTTAATGGTATAGGGGATTTCAGAGCTAGTGAGGCATCGTAAGAGAATACCATCAAAGCCTCATTTATAGAGAAGGCCACCCATGATGACATAATGAGAGGCCTTTTTGAGAAAGGCACGTTGTCCATTACGTGTGAGATCAGGAGGCAATATAGAAAGGGAAAGGTAGTCCGCAAGCTGCTTATACCAAATATCTTGTGTGTTCAGTGAGGTAGTTTGGACGAGGTTAATACAACAAGATTTATAAGAAGGTCTTGGTATGCATTTTATGGTAACAAATATGTTTGAATCGTTAGGAAAAGCGGGTATTTGAGAAGTGAGGCAAGCCATGGTATTCGTGAATTTATTGGTGGATCACGGAATGATTTGAATTTTATAGTGGTCAAAGGTAGTCAACATGATGCCAACGTAATGTTTGTATTCTTGAAGTATTTCATTATGACACTGATAAACACCATTGACTTGGTTTACTACCAGTTGAGAATCACCAAAGATATTAATGGACTTAACATCTAAGGCATAGGCAGTCATGAGACCCAATACTAGCGCTTTGTATTGGTGATATTGTTGGTGCATTCAAAGTTGAGTTTAAATGATAAGGGCATGGGTTCACCATCAAGAGGAATGAGGATAATGCCTGCACCACCCCCACACTAACATTTGGAACCGTTAAAGAATAAGGTCATTTGGTAAGGGTCATCATCCAAAGAGAGGTTAGCAATGGATTCATCAGGGAAATCAAAGTTTGAGGGTTGGTCCTTGGCAATAGGTGCATCAGCCAGTTGGTCGGCAATATTCTGGCCCTTAATGGACTTTTGGTGAATGAATTTGAGGTCAAGATCAGCTAAAATCATAAGCCATCACATGGTGCGCTGATTTTGATAAGGTTTAGCGTACATGATGTGTAAAGGGTCGGTGTTGGTCACAACATAGGTTTTGTGGTTGAGTAGGTAATGGCGGAGTTTGGTGGAAATGAAAACTAAGGCTAAGCAAATTTTTTCAGGGTGAGTGTATCGGGTTTTGTAGTCTAAAAGGGTATGGCTTATATAATAAACCACTACTCCCTATGTTGTTCATCACGATGAGCGAGCATGGCTCCCAAGGAATGATTGGTAGCTGATATGTATAGGTAAAAGGGTTGATCATCTTTAGGTGGAATGAGTACGGGTGGTTGGAGAAGGTATTGTTTTAGGGCCTCAAAAGCTTTGTGATAGTCAACATCCCATTTGAAAAAGACATACTTCCTAAGCGAGATGATGAAATGGTTGAAAATGACAATTGGAGAGTTGGGAAATAAATTAGTGAATGGACTATAATTTACCTTGTAGGCTACGGAGTTGTTTAAGGTTAGTGGGTGGAGGCATTTCTAGAATGGCCTCGACTTTATTTGGGTCAACTTCTATACCACGTAAGGAAATGATAAATCCCGAGGAGCTTTCGAGAGAATTGCGAAGACGCATTTTTTTAGGTCAAGGAGTAAGGATTGTGGTAACACTATATTTAATGAGGTGGTCAAAGATGGTTTTGAGGATAAGCAAGGTGCTCGTACGCGGCATTTAGATTTAGCCAAGAGATCATCCACGTAATCTTCCAATATGCGATGCATGATATCATGGAAGATGTAATCATCATAGCATCTTGATATGTATAGAAGTGGTTTTAAGGCCAAAAGGCATGACTCGATATCGTAAGGTCCCCGAGGGTAATGAATGTGGTCTTGTGCTGATTTTACGGAGGTAGATGGCAAGCAAAATTTGGTTATCCGAGAAACCGTCCATGAGTGAGAGCATCTCATGACCCATGGTATAAGTGTCCACAAGTTGGTCAAACCGGGCAAGGCAAAGTTGTCTTTCAAAGGGAAGGGAAAGGTTGAGGTCCCAGACCCACAAATATGGAGTCCCCCTGTTGCTTTAGTGATAGGTACAATGTTAGAAATCCAATGAGGATAATCAATGGGTAAGATGAAGGAAATGGAAAGAAGACGTTGAAGTTCTTCTTTGATAAGAAGAGCAATGCGCGGGGTGCATTTTCCTCGGCTTTTGTTTAATAGGTTTGGCATCGGGAATGGTTACGATATTGTGGACCACTATGGTGGGGTCAATTTGTGCATGTTTGTGTAAGACCAAGTGAAAGCGTGGTTATGCCCTGGAGAAAAGAAGTGATGGCTTCTCCATCAATCATCACACGCCATCTAAAGATTGTTTGATCTTTAGGATGTGCGGGTGGGTCTAGAGTATGAATGTTGATCTCGATAGGTCATTCATTCGACATGGTTTACGTCTTAGAGGGTAACGACCGATGAATATATGAGTCTTCTACACCAAGGTAGGTGAGTATGGAGTCATCATCCCGACATTGAATGGCGTTAATGGTTGGTGTGTGTCATCGATCATCTGGGATACATAAATGGAAGAGTGGAAGGGCCTCACCTTCGTGATTGATAAGTCGGAGGTCCCAAGGAAATGGTGTTTATGACAAAAAAAAAAAATTAGGAGGGATAGATTTAGGATCCATCGACTCGTGTGAGGGCGGTGATGAAGGTGGAGAAGGGCTAGGGTGGATAATAGTTCAATGTGGGCTGTTTGGTAGGAGGTTTGGGAAGCCAATACCACTACAATCATTATGCTTGTGGGTGGTACATGGAATAATTTGTACCTTGTTCATAGAAGTAAAACCAAAACCCTTCCAGAGGGTGTGGTGTAAGAAGGTGTGGGCAAAACGGCAATTGCTAAGTGATTGGAAGTCGAGAGGAAAATGGGCGGGGTTATGATGGTGGTTGGTGTGTGTAGGTAGTAGTATCAAGTCCCCCATAGGTGAAACTAGTACTAAGATGAGGATGGCCATAAAGGAGGGATTCTGAGTGGGTAGTGGTGATCATGAAGCGAGGTGTTGGTGAAGACTTCCATACTCATGTGGAGTAAGGAAGGTGTTGACACTTTATAGGCTTATAGTACTCCCATGAGTGAGGCATTGAAAAACACATTTTAAGGTCACAAAGTTGGTATCATCAAACCCTTTTGGCTTGGGTTTGAGGGGGTCGTAAGGTGAAGTGGCGGTAATGTGATAACGAAGTCTCGAGGAGGTTGGTTAAAATTTTGGCATAAGACCCTGCTAGTGGATCACAATGGGAAGTGAATGTAGGTTTGGGTGTGGGTGTGGTTGGTTGTCTGGGAGTTATTTTGGAAGAGTAGGAATAGGTCGAGCTATGGGTTTAGGTGCTAGTGTGGTTTGAGGTATCGGTCGGGTTCGTTTGGGTAGGGGTATAGTAGATGGACGGGTAGGAGGGTGTGGTTTTGTTTTGACTACCTTGTTGTGGGGTAGTGGGGTTTTGTTTTTGGGGTGCACCTTCTTGGGTAAAGGTGATGTGGGTGTACAAGGTCTATGAGGGAAAGTAGATGGAGGAAGAGGGTGAGTTACCCATGGGGATAACAGGGGTGCTATGAAGGTAGATGATGTGGGTCGTGCTTGGGGTGTGAGGGACAATGATGACTGAAGTGTAGTAGGTAGTGAAGCAACGGCTGAAGGTATTGGAGGTATTGGTGGTAAAGAGACTGTAGGTGTAGATATGAGTCATGTTGTGTGCCTGGGTAGGTTAGAGATTTGTGAGGAAGGAATAGGTGGTTGTGTTATTGGTTTATGAATGGATGAGGGGTGCTTGACCCTATTGGGTGGCTGAGGTCTTAAGGCAGATGGGATAAGTGTGGGTATGATTGGTGTGGTAGGTGTATGAGGTTGATGAGTTTGTTTCTTTAGTTTGGGTGTCAGAGTAGGTGTGGTTTTAACGTTGGAGGATGTAGCTAAATCTAGTTTAATAGGTGGATGAGTAAGGTTGGTGGTCGGGGTGACCCCTAAAGTGGTAATAGGTTTAGTGGAGGTAAATGTTGTGGGTACAGGTTTGGGTTTAGGCATAGGTCGGGTTATGGGTAAGGGTGTGATGTGAGTGCTAACGGGTATCATAGAAGGGGTTATGGCAACAAGTGGTTATATGTGGTTTGATGGGTGGAAATGTGCTTGGGTAGATAGTGGAGGTGTCATCGAGGGATCTCTGCATCTGTGTTGAGACAGGGAGTAAGAGGCACCCCCATAACAAAGCTCTATCCACATACTCTAAGTGATCAGCCAAACGTGAGAATGACACGTCAATGGGTGAAATTGGTGAGGATATAATGGGAATTCTATAAAATGCATCTTAGAGATAGGGAATTGGCCACTTCAACTTCTGTGGGTAAGAGAGCTGAAAGTAGGTCTATTGGATGTTGGGTAGCGATGGAGAATGCTCGCCAAGAGGAAAAGGTATCCCCACCGGGTCTATGATGGGTGGAAGGGATGATGGGAGTTTGTTTATGAGTGGAGGAATGGATAGGTGCTCCTCTATGGGTGGAGGAGGTAATGGGTGCTCCTCTGTGGGTGGAGGAGGTAATGGGTGCTCCTCTATGGGTGGAGGAGGTATGGTAGGTAAAGGTTTGCTAAGTGGAGAAGCTAGGGGTGAGATGGTCTCAATGTTAGTAGAAGACTCCTCCATAGGTGATGAAGGGTGTTCTTCTATTGGTGAAAGAACAGTGATGGTTGGTTCGGGATACATGGAAGGAGGGTTTTGGGCTAGGATTTCCTCTATGGAAGGGATGTAAGGTAATTGAGAGGCATCAGGTACCTTGTTAAAGATTGCATGAACCTCACAAGTATGGGTATCGTGAGTGGATGTCTCACCTATTTTATTGGATGAAGGGGCATGATTGGGAAATGGTTTTTTAAAGATTTGTAGATTTTGATTAGGGGCGGCGTTGGGATTATCCACAGTCAACTCACCTTTCTCGAGCATTTCTGGACAATATTCTTAAAAGTGATACAGTTTCCATCACTATGACCCTTCACTCGGTGATAGTTATAGAAATCTTGTTCCTTATACCATGCGGGCATGGGGCGAGAAGGGTCAAAACCAGTGTGTGGTTTTATGGGTGGAAGGGTGATGGCACCATCTTTGATCAACTTTTCTAAAATAGAAGAGTAAGGTTCCCCAATTGGGGTATATTTTCGTTGCTCTTGTCTGAATCGAAAAGCCTATATGGGTGATAGATTGGATGAGGGTGTGGCTTGATTGGATGGATGAGCTGGGCCGGCCTTGAGTACCACTGCATTAGCGGTACCTTTAGCCTTTGAATAATTGGTTGGTGGTTTAGAAGAAGAAGAGGTTTCAGTTGACTTGAATGTCGAATTCTTATTTCATAATTGGATTTTCTTCTCTTCAATAGCCCGAATTTCTAACTTTCGTGCCATAGTGAATGCCTCATCGAATGTTCTAAAATTTTGGACCTATAAGGTCAGGGAGATATGTCTAGTGTAAGCTCATGTGAAGAGCTCGATGAGTTCAGTTTGTGGTAGTTGAAAGGTAAGTTGATTGATCAGGCTACGCTAGTGAGTGACAAAATTTGTGATAGATTCATCCTCATACTTGACATGTGGAATATAGATCGGTCATGGTAACTTTCTTGGCGATGTTGATATAAAAATGATCCAAGAAATCCTGGGCTACTTGATTGAATGAAAATATGGAGTGTTTAGGTAACCCACTATACCAATCTAATGTTGGTCCAGTGAGGGACATGGGAAAAGTTCTCAAAAGTAAGGCGTCATCATGAGAAATCAAATAACATCCATGTTTAAACGAGCACAAATGTTGTTGCGGGTCTTCCTTACTATTGAAGTAGTTGAATTTAGGCATCTCCCAATGCACAGGGTATGAATGGATGGGAATGGATGGGTGAATAGGCTCGTTGCAAATATCATCATAAGTGAGAGTGTTGTGGGAGCTGGAAACCGATGCCTCCAGTGTTTACATCTTATCCATCATCAATCTAATTAGGTCATTGGTGGGTTGTGATGATTGGATGCCTCCTATAGTGTGAGGAGGTTGGTTTTGGGTGTATAATTGGTGTAACATTCCAAAGTGTATGGGGCTATCATGTAAGGTGGTGGAGAAGAAGGCAATGAAATAGGGGTACGCACTCCACAATGAATAATAGATAAAACAAGCGATTGTTGGTAGTATGTATATTGGGGAGGAAGGTTTGTGGTAACCATAGTGGCAATAGGGGCTAGTGATTGTGGAATGGAAAGAACTACATTCGAAATGGGGTAGGGGTCAACGACACTAGAGGTGGGAACGTAGCTATGGGTATGTATGAGACATGGGGCGAGATGAGGTCATGTTTGGGGTAGTCACCGAGGGTATGGTGGATGTAATGGGTGCGCAGGGTAACAGACGTAAATGTCATACTGTATAGGACCTAACTATGAAACGACTGGGGTAAAGTGGAAGTGAAAGCACATGAGGAGAGATGAGGCTAAAGCGGAAGTGGGTATGAGAGTCGGGGGATAGGTATGGGCATGTCATATATCAACCTGACCCGAGGCATCTCGAGTGGACGAATGGGAGAGGCAAAATTGTAAGGCAACAGGTTCTAGTCAAGGAGTCGTGTGAACTCCTCATCTTCGGTGGTGATATTGGTAGTGGATGGGATCCATGGCTAGTGATAGAATAGAGGGTGGTGAAGGACTAGGGGGAGTAGTTGGCAAATTGGCGTGGAAAATGAGGGCGTTTCGCTTGTCTTTGAGTCAGTACCATGTGAACCAAGATTAGACGGGTGATGTTTCTTCTCTATAAATAATACAAAGGATAGTAGGAACAGTGAATCTAGTGATAAAAATGGATGAAGTAACAAATGGTGTGTGGAATGTGAAACAGGTAATCGATGCTAGTTAGAGACAACCGACATTAGTCGGGGTAATCGTTATGGATTCACATGCGGAAAATAAAAGTGAGTAATCAATGAGGTAGAAGGCAAAATCGACAAGTATGACAAATTTGGGGATGTGTAAAACATCAATGGAAAAAGTGATAGTGACAGAGACTGTGGAAAGTGGAAGAAAGTGAAGTGAAACTGTCCTTTTGAATAGGTTAGCAAAAGGACTCTAACCGACGGCGGTTGAGCTTAACCGATGGGCGATGAGTAACCGATGACGGTCACTATGAAATTGATATAGTGATGAGAAAAAGTGGTTGTGAATTAGAATTTGGTGTGGAATCAAACCCAGAAATCTGAGAATGATGTAGATGTGGTCCAGACACACTCAGACTCAGTTAGGATACTCTGACTATGATTGGGAATGTGTAAGGAAAGACAAAAATAATGATCGAAAGCTCTCACCTCAAAACACAAATCAAACAGAACACTAAGAAAGAATGTTCCTAGAGTGCCTATTCTATTACGTTTGTTCAGCTTATGCTATTTAGGGACTGACACATGAATTGTGAAATAGATTTTTTGGTGAGGATGGATTCCTACAAAGAAGGAGATCTAAAGGGCGAGGTTTCAGGTTTGTTATGGTGGGGGTGGGCTACGCTCTAAAGTATGACTGGACAGAGCAGCGAGTGGGTGCCCACTATGTCATGATTGTGTGATCACCTATAGCTTCTTCCAGGTAAGATGTTGTTTAAGAATGTATGTATTTTGAATTTTTGTGTGGTTTGGTAAGACTCATAGAAAGAGAAAAGGATAGAAGTGCCTTTCTACGATTCGTTTGTCAACCATCAACCGGTAATGACTTCTAGCGTATAGGTTTCCCTCAATTAATGTGAGCTAAAGCAAAAATCAGAATGAAATGCAATGATTTTAAAACCCAAATTGAAAATGTGAAATTGGATGACACAATAAGATGAAGAGGAAGAGGGATGCTCTTTCACTAAAATGCAGAAAACATGAAGAAATGATTCCTTTTAAATACACCAAAAGAAAAGTTTCTTTTAGAGCAAATAGAAAGAAGGAGTGGATTACTAGGGAAGAAAATTAGTGTGTATGCTTTTAGAAGGGAAACAAACACACAATTTTTCCTAGGAATGAATGAAATGCAAGGAACCCTAGATGGGTCCCACCAGGCGTGCCAAAATGTTTCACCTTTTTCTTAGATTGTTTCTTTGAATCATTGATGAAACAGATAGGGTAACAGTGTAGGAGGAATACTGTTCAAATGTCGGTTGATGGGTTGTTACACACGTATGACTTCTGAATCCACAACTAACCATGAGAGCTTCCTTTTGGCTAGGAGGAACTACCGTATTGAAAACAAGACCACCAAAAAGCATTAAATAGTATGGGCAAAGTGAACCGCCTAGCGTAAGCTAGATCCGGGAAGTATGATACTTCCTAGATGGTTGTCGATCCTGCATTTTAAAGAAATTAATGTTGTAAACAAATTAAATCCTATTTTTATTTTAAAATGATTTAGGTATCTCACTTAAAACACAATAAGAAAACAGATCTAATCTAACATGCTGAGCTAGAATAGAATCCACAGGTTTAATGGTTGGTTCTAGGTTTTGTAGGTCCGATAAAGATCTCGGGTAGTTCACGGGTAAGTGAGGGTAAGGTAAAATTAGGTGGATAGGTCTCTAATTAAGATTGTGTAGGCAAACATAGAGACCAGCGTCGGTCAGGGGTGGTGACCACGGTTAGGGTATAACCATGCCGGTTATTGTGAGATCTGGGAATGTCACAGAACAGGGTTTTTGGTCCTCTTTGTGATTGCACAAAGGATTTTAGTTGGTCGGGACAATGTAATGGGTGACCTAGAGTAGGCCTTTTTGAGGTTTTGATGGGTTCATGGAGGTGACAAGTGTTGGAGATGGTCAATAAGGAGCAAGATAAACAAGGGATGATAAAATGATGATGAGATGAAACAACCAGGAAAGTATGATGTTATACTTACTTGGATTTCATTTCAAAGTCCGTGTGTGAAGGATGGAGGTGTTGATGATGGGTTTAAAGGCTACAAGTGATCACCGATCAAAGAAAGCTTCTACATGGGCTGCATGCACACTCCTCTTTGCTTAGATCCGAATGTGGTTGGGATGGCTATGCAGAGAAGATGTTCAATCTTTGTCTTTGGATGTGAGTTCTGCTAGAATCGACTCTCTGGAGATGTGTTATCTTTTGAGATCTCTTGCTTGTCCAACCTTTCTCCCAAATGTTTTCCAACCTTTAGAATAAGGTAGTTTAGGAGTTAAAAATGGGTAACTAATGGCGGTCTGACTTAACCAGCGACGGTTAGGGGTAACTGACGTCAATCAAGGTGGGATTTCCTAGGTTTATTAAACTTAAGGAGATCCTCCTAATTTCCTCAGATCTCATGTGGTTATCCCGTGGATTAGACTAGGAGCTTCTTTTGAGCGTGCGGGAATGTGGTTAGAGGGAATGTAGGCATTGATTGTTAGGGTTTGGGTAAGTCTTAGTTAGTTATGATAACCTGCAAGAGTAGGTCTTAGGTTGAGTGGCTTGGTGAGGTGTTTAAGTGAATTGTATGTGTGGATATTATCTAAATTAGGATATTTAAATAATAAATATGGTGAGGATAATGAGTTAATTTAATTAAATTAATACTAGTGAGGTGAAGGGGGTCATGGCTAGGGATGCAAGGGGAGTGTGACCTAATTTTATTGTCTACAAGGTGTGTCCTTCATGTTCAAACTTTACACAATGATGCAAATTGGAAGGAACACAACCCATGACACGAATCCAAGGTCGCCAAGCAACAAGTTATATTGAAATTCCCCTTCCAAGATGTAAAATAACTCGAGCAGTGTAGGGGCCCATGAGAACGTGGAAGATAACGATGCCTAGTGTAGAGGTGATAGCGTTGTTGAATGAACGCAACTTGACAAGATGTTTATGCATGCAATTGTCAAGTATGCACATTTGAGAAAATGCATGGGATGAAATGATATTAATGCTTGTGCCCCCATCGATCATTACATGTCGTACATGTATATCATCGATGTGGATAGAGATGAAGAGAGCTAGGTTTGGGTCATCGGTTTGGTGCGGTGCGATCTCTTCCTCTGAGAAGCTAAGGGAGGATATTTGGTGCGTAAGGTCAAGTGTGGATAAAGGTGTGGATAAAGGTGGCAATTTGGTGAGAGAGGCTACATGACGGGGTGTGATAATGGAGGCTACGGGTGTAGGGTCATTGGGTAAAACCTCAATAGATTTGCAGACCTCCATGAGAGCTTGACGATGGGATTTCAAGGTTTGGATGAGGTCATATAAGGACATTTTGAGGGGGGATTGGTGTAGTTGTTTGAGCATTGTGCAATGTGTGACCCCATTAGAAATAGGGTATGTGGGGCCGTAGATAGTAATTTTAGGTGTGGGTACAAATGGTATGTTGGGTATAGGATTGGTTGGTGAGTCAGTTGCATTTTCCTTGCCTTTGTCTCTCTGAGCATGGGTAGTAATGTGGATCATGTTGATTTGAGGGGAGTTGGCAAATGGAGAAGGTGTAGGATGAGTGGTATAATGACATGATGGGCAAAAACCTACCAGGGGAGAAAATCCTTATGAAGTGAGCTGGTTGTAATGACATTTAGGTAATGGTGTTACAAGTTCTCACGATGCGAACCATGTTAATTTTGAATCTTGGGGGTGACTCTAAGAGTTATGGGGGTGGAGGTCATGTTTGTTAAGTAGGCAGTGAAGGAAGGACTGTGGGAATGGGTTTTAGTGAAACGGGATCCTCATCAAGAAGTTCATCATTGTCAAAGTTTGCTTCAGGAGGACATAACTGGATAAGGACGGTTTTCAAATCCTTGCAGTTCTCCACATCGTGCCCTAGCACACGATGGTAGGAACAAATTTTAGTGTCATCAAACCCTTTTGGCTTGGGTTTGAGGGGGTCATAAGGTCTAAGCGGTGGTAATGTGATGATAGAAGTCTCAAGGAGGTTGGTTAATATTTTGGCATAAGACCCTGCTAGTGGGTCGCAATGGGAAGTGAAAGTGGGTTTGGGTGTAGGTGTGGCTGATTGTTGAGGAACGGTCTTTGCAGGAGGGGGAGTGGGTCAAGATATGGTTTTGGGTGCTGGCGTGGTCTTGGGTGTTGGTCGTGTTTTCTTGGGTAGGGGTATGGTAGATGAACTGGTAAGAGGGTGTATGGTTTTTGACTACCTTATTGGAGGGTAGCGGATTTTTGTCTTTGGGTTGCACCTTCTTGGGTAAAGGTGATATGGGTGTATGAGATCTAGAGGAAAAGGTAGATGGGGGAAGAGGGTGAGTTACCCATAAGGATAATGGAGGTCTTTGTGAAGGTAGATGACATGAGTCATGCAGGGGGTATGAGGGACTGAGACTAAAGTGTAGTGGGTAGTGAAGAAGTTGTGGATGGTATTAGAGGTATGGGTGGTAAAGATGTTGCAGGTGCGGGTGTAAGCCATGTCGGGCACCTGGGTATGTTAGAAGTTTATGAGGAAGGAATGGGCTGTTGTGTTTTTGGTTTATTGATGGGTGGAGGTTTCTTAACCGTGTTGGGAGGTTGAGGTCCTAAGATGTACGAACGGGTGAAGGTGATGAAGGTATGATTGGCGCAGTGGGGTGTGAGTTCTATGGGTTTGGTTCTTTTATTTGGGTACCAGAGTAGGTTGGGTGTTGACTGTGGAGGATGTAGCTAAATCTAGTTTGATAGGTGGATGAGTAAGGATGGTGGTTGGGGTGACCCCTAAGGTAGTAATAGGTTTAGTCGAGGAAGATGATGTAGGTGCGGGTTTGGATTTAGATATATGTTGGGTTATGGGTGAGGGTGTATGTTGAGTTGTGATAGGTGTCACGGAATAAGTTGTGATAGTGGTGGTTGCATTTGGTTCGATTGGTCAAAATATATTTGGGTAGATAGTGGAAGTGTCAGCAAGTGACATCTACATCTATGTTGAGACAGAAGCAGAAGACGCCCCCACAGTAAGGGTCTATCCACATAATCTAAGTGATTGGCTAAACGTGAGAACGAAATGTCTATAGGTGAGGTTGATGAGGACCTAATGGCAATTCCCATAAAATGTGTCTTAGAGACAGGAAATTTGTTAGCTTCACTTCCATGGGTAAGAGAGTTGAAAGTAGGTCTGCAGGATCTTGGGTAGCTGATGGAGAATGCTTGCCTAGAGGCAAAGGTATCTCTACTAGATCCTTGATAGGTGGAGGAGAAAATGGGTGCTCCTTTGTAGGTGGAGGAGATGATGGGTGCTCCTCTGTGGGTGGAGGAGATAAACAAGTATCCTCCATGGACTAAAGAAGTACTGTGGGTGATGACTCTCTAAGTGGAGAAGCCAAAGGTGAAATAGCCTTGATATTAGCGAAAGGCTCCTCCACGGGTGATGAAGGAGGTGAAAGGTGTTCCTCTATGGGTGGAGGAATAGGTGAAGTGGGTTTAAGTGTAGGTGGAGGACTTTGGGCTAGAATTTTCTCTATGGAAGGAATATGAGGTAATTCGGAAGCAACAAGTGCGTCACCGAAAAATAGCGTGGACCTCGCGGGTATGGCTATCATGAGTTGAGGTCTCACCAGTTTGATCAAACGAAGGGGCATGATTAGGAAAAGGTTTCTTAAAGATGTGTAGGTTTTGATTGGAAGGTGCGTTAGGATTATCCACAGTTAACTCACCTTTCTCGAGCATTTCTTGGACAATGTTTTTGAAAGTGATGCAATTTCCGTCACTATGACCCTTTACTTGATGATAGTTACAGAAGTTGTGTTCTTTATACCATGCGGGTGTGGGGCGAGAAGGGTCAAAACTAGTGTGTGGTTTTATAGGTGGAAGGGTGATGGCCCCAACTTTAATGAGCTTTTTCTAAGATAGAAGAATAAGGCTCCCCAATTGGGGTGTATTTGTTTTCTCGTCTGAATTGAAAAGTCTAGATGGGTGAGAGATTAGATGAGGGGCTAGCTTGATTTGATGGATGAGATGGGCCAGCTTTGAGTACCACCACATTAGCAGTTCCCTTAGCTTTTGAATAATTATTTTATGGTTTTGAAGAAGAAGAGGTGTCATTCGACTTGAATGCCGAGTTCTTATTATGTAATTGGATTTTCTTCTCTTCGATGGCCCGAATCTCTAGTTTTCGTGCCATGGTGAATGCTTCATCAAAGGTTTGGAAAGTCTGGACTTGTAGGGTCGGCGAGATATGTCTAGCATAAGCCTCGCATGAAGAGCTCGATGAGTTCGGTTTGTGGTAGTTAGAATGTGAGTTGATTAATCAGGCTACGCTAGTGAGCAACAAAATCTGCGATAGATTTGTCATCATACTGATGCGTGGAGTATAGGTCAGTCATGGTAACCTTCTTAACGATATTGATGGAGAAGTGATCCAAGAAAGCTTGGGCTACCTGATTAAATGAAAATATAGAGTGTCTAGGTAATCCACTATACCAATCTAACGTAGGTCTAGTCAGAGACATGGGAAAGGTCCTCAAGAGCAAAGCATCATCATGGGCGATTAGGTAGCACCTGTGTTTGAAAGACCACAAATGTTGTTGTGGGTCTTCCTTACTATTGAAACGATTGAATTTAGGCATTTCCCAATGCATGGGGTATGGATGGATAGGAATGGATGGGTGGATAGGCTCATTACAAATCTCGTCATAGGTGAGAGTGTTTCGAGAGCCAAAACCGATGCCTCCAATGTCTGCATCTTGTCCATCATTAATTTGATTAGGTCGTTGGTAGGTTGTGATGGTTGGGTGCCTCCTGTAGTGTAAGAGGGTTGGTGTTGGGCATATGATGGGTGGAATTCCAGTATATGGTGCAGCCGCATAGGTGGATTGAGAAGAAGGTAGTGAAATAGGGGTACGTACCCAGGATGAATGACAAATGAAATAGGAGTCCATTGACGATAGACGTATACGAGAGGTGGAAGGGTCGTGGTGACCCTAGTGGCAATGGGGCTAACGATTGCGGAATAGAAAGGACAATGTTTTGAAAAGGGGTAGGGGTCACCAACACCAAGGGTGGTAGTGTAGCTATGGGTATACGCGAGACAATAGGGGTGGATGAGGTTGTGTTCTGGGTGGTTAGCGAAGGTATAGTGGATGTGGCGAGTGTAACGGATGTAATGACAGCGCAACATAACGTGTATAGGGCCTAGCTGCAAAATGACTAGGGGTAAGGTAGATGTAGGCAATGTGGGGTTAACAGGGGATGGAGTAGAAGTAAGAGCGAGTGTCGGGGGATAGATACGGGCATGCTATATATCAACTGACCCAAGGCATCTCGAGTGGACGAGTGGGAAAGGTAAAACTGTAAGGTGACAGATTTTGGTCAAGGAGTCATGTGAACTCCTCATCTCCAGTAGTGATAGAGATAGGTTGGATAGATTCCATGGTGAGTGATAAAATGGAAGGTGGTGAAGGGCTAGGTGGGAGTGGTTGACAACTAGCGTGGAATATGAGGGTGCTTGCTTGTCAATGCGTCAGTACCATGTGAACAGGTACTAACGTGGTAAGACTGATTTCGTAAGTGACACAGAAATACAACACATGTAGGATAAATAGATGGTGGTAGGTGAATTGGGGCTAAATGACACAAAGCAACTAATTCCGATCACAGGTAACCATTGTCGGTCACTGTGGAAAGTGGACAGTTGGTCAAAAACAAGGTATAAGGCCAAATTTACCAAGTATGCAAAATGTTGATGAGATTTACCAGTAAAGTGAATATGATGAGAGTTACAGGGACTCTAAATAGTCGAAGAAGGTGAATATGTGTCCTTTTGGGTAGGTTAACCAAAATGACAGTGAAGCTGAACCGACACCGGTTGGGTATAGCGATGACGGCCGAGGGTAACCGACGATGGTTCTTTGGACCAACACTAGTTACTATGAAATTGAAACAGTGATGAAGAAAATATGGTTGTGAGTTAAAATTTGATGTGGAATCGGACCCAAAGTTCTCGATAATGATGAGAATATGGTCCAGCACACTCGAGATGAAGTCGTAATATACCAACTGTGATGAGGAGTATGCAAGGACAAAAAGGAAAAATTAAGAATGTGACGTCGCACCTCAAAATGCAAGCCAAGTATGAAGAGTGCTTTTTCTCTTATGTTTGTTTAGCTTATGCTATTTAAGGACTAACTCGTGAACTCGTAGAATAGAGTTTTTTGGTGAGGATGGCTTCTACGAAGAAGGAGATCTACAAGGAGAGGTTTTGTATGTTATGGTGGGAGCGGGCCTTTCTCGAAGTATGACTTGATAGAGCAACGAGTGGGTTCCCACTATGTCGTGATTGTTTGATCACCCTCTCTGTTTCTTCTAGGAAAGATGTTGTTTAAGAATGTGTATATTTTCAATTTTTGTGGTGTTTGGATAAGACTTGAGAGAGAGAGAGAGAGATGTGCTTTCTACGATTCATTTGTCAACCATCAGCTGGTCATGACTTCCAGCGTATAGGTTGCCCTCATTTAATGTGAGCTAATGCGAAAAGCTAGAATGAAATGAAATTAATTTTAAACCCAAATCGAAATATGGAATTCGATGACACAATAAGAGGAATAGGAGAAAGTATGATCTTTCACTAATGTAATGCAAATGAAATAGAAGAAGATTTCTTTTTAAGCACCAAAACATGATTGCTTTGAGACAATAGAAAGAAGAGAAGATTCCAAGGGAGAAATTTTAATGTGAGAACCTTTTAGAAAGGAAACAAACATGCAACTTTTCACCTAGAAATGAATGAATGCAAGGAACCCCAAATGGGTCCCACCAGGCGTGCCAAAATGTTTCACTTGATTCTTAGATCATTTCTTGAAAATGACGAAACAAATAAGGGTAATGGGCATAGGAGGAATACTGTTGAAATGTTGGTTGATAGGTTGTTGTGTGCGTATGACTTTTGAATCCACAACTGATCATGAGAGCTTCCTTTTTTCTTGGAGGAACTACCTGAAATGGAACACAAGACCACCAAAAGTTAAACAATATGTGCTAGTGGACTACCTAGCGTGTGCTAGATCCGAGAAGTGTGATACTTCCTAGACGATTGTCAATCCACTGTTTAAAACAACTTAATGTTGATAATAAAGTAAATCCTACTGTAGTAAAAATGATTTAGGTATCTCATTCATCTACAATAAGCAAATTCATTCACAACAAGCTAGGCTATGATTGAATCTGAAGGTCAAGGTCACCTTTGTCAGATACCGTTATTGGTCGGGGTATTTGGTAGAGGTCTTAGGCTCTGATCGGGTTTTTGGTAAAAGACATAGAGACCGATGTCGATTTAGGTTAACCAACGATGGTTATGGGTGATTGGTGTCGGTATGGTTGGGTACAGGAAACTCAATAAAACTTGGCTGGGTGATAGCTCGGGATTAGGTGAAGGTGGAAGGGCAATGACGAGATTCGTATGGATCCTGGATATGCATAGGAATGATGAAAATCTGGGTATGGATAGTTCAATGGTGTGGGTAAAGAGGTAGTTAAGTTTGCATGGAGATAAAATGGCAGGGAATGGAAATGAAAGTAGAAACTAATAACAAATGTAAAAGGATCTGCTCAAATGACAAGGAAACAATGCAGGTTAACAAACTTATTGTTTGTATGAGCTTGATGCCTAGTTGGTAATGGTGGGTGATCGAATGAACTTGGTGTAGTGTTGGCACTTCCCGGATGATCCTGTGAAGGCAAGTGGCTGTGTGATTGCTTTGGGTACTGGCTATGGGTGTTTTGATGCTTTGGTATGGATGTTGTTTTGCTTGCATGCAGCTCTGGTTTTGTTACTTGTTCTCAGAAGATGTCCCCCTCTCTCATAAATGTGCAAACCTTGAAATAAGGTTGTTTTGGGATTTAAATGGTAATCGACGGTAGTTCTGGCTTAACCGGTGGTGGTTAAGGGTAGCGGCGTCGGTTAGGGCGGGATTTCCTAGGTTTACTAAACTGGGTAGATCCCCTTTGATTTTCTAGGATCTCGTTTCGTTTACCCCATGGATTAGACTGGAAGCTTCCTTTTAACATGTGGGAATGTAGTTAAAGGTAATGTAGGCATTAATTTTTAGGGTTTGGGTAGGTCTTAGTTAGTTATGGCAACTTACTAAGAATAGGTCTTAGGATGAGGTGGATATGTGGGCATTTCTCAATTAGGATATTTAAATAATAAATATGGTGAGGATAATGAATTAATTTAATTTAAATAATTAAATTAATATTATAAAGAGGTGAAAGGGGACCATGGCTAGGTGGATGTGTTCAAGGTATTTATTTGACAAGGACCAAAGGGGAGTGTGACCTAATTTTGGTGTCTACATCCTCATTATCACTATCAAAACTTGTGGGAGCTCTAGAACTAGAGGCTTTACCACTCACTCTACACTACAAGTCTCGACCTCTATACCTCTCTAGTGACTCAGTAACACAACAAGCTTTGTTGTTTGCTCCGCATATCGAACATGTAGCTCCACATATTGTGCAAATATATCCTGAGCTAGGCCTCCTCCTCCTGCAAACTCTCTCGCTCGCTCTCCCTCTACACGAGCCTCATCACACTGACTCAACAAAACTATGCACATCACCACTACTATAGCCATTGGCTCAAATAAATGGGCATGCTCACCCACAATAACATCAACCCAATCCAAAGATAACTCCTCCCACAAGCATATCTGGTGGCACATTTTGAGTCAACGTGCATATGGAGGTGTCCACAATCAACAACCAATACACATCCCCTATAATCCCACAACAAATATTACCTATTATACATCTTTGCATCAATCAAGAAACAATTACCAAATAACATACAACACTAATTCGTACTTACATTATGCTCTTGTTGCAGCCGCTTATATCATCTACATCGGGGAATGTTCCCGCCCCTCAACTCCTCCAATTGTTATTGGCCCACCTGCATTGCATCCACCACTGCTAGAAATAACAACACCCATGATGTGTTACCCACCAATGATTTGTGTTCTTGTGCACAAAGCATCATCAACCTATATGGGATTTTATGATTGCATCTCGCCTCATCCTGGACTCGAATGCACTAGCTATGCTCCTATTATGACAAGCCTCGCCCTAGTCATCTTGCTACCCTACTAGATCGACACCATATAAATGGCTTCGGGGGCATATCTGGGCCATGCCCAATTGCCTTGATACTTGTTCACCCTGGAACAACTCGGTCACCCCCAGAAACAATCCTCTAACCACATGGTGTGTCGTATGCATCGTAACTCCACACCATCCTCTACCCATCTGCCATAGTCTCTATACGGTCTCCATATAATGGCCCCAAGGCCCATCTGATCTATCATTGACCTATATGTGGTTGTACCCATCCTCCTACTACGAGTGCCCACCCACCTCATTGCAAATATCTCGATTGAGCCCAATCAGCCCATGGCCCACTGAGTGGCCTCAATATAGTAATATGCTCATATGCCCACACATGTAACAAAGTAGTGGCTCTTATCCCACCACCATGATCCTCTTGTGTAAATCTATACAAGTCCTTGTACAAATGGGCCAATACACACCATGCTCAGGCATATCTAGTACCATGTTCCTTGATGTTGTGACAAATATCATGCATCCTGTACAAAATCCCCACTCCACCACCCTCCACTACCACCGACGAAGATATCACCACTGCAATAAATTTCCGCAATCGCGAAACCCCAAATCTCAAAATAACATCCAAACTAATATGTGTCTTGGTCAGACGTGTGTTATTGTAAAATACCATTGTGTCGCCCTCATCGACTCCTGCATCCAATACACCAAAATCTATAATCTCTCTCCTACTATAGGAAACCATAGTATCCTATATACATCCTCTAGTGTCACTATCATCTCACCTATCGGAAACCAGAATGTACAAGTATCTATGCACCATCACTCACACAAAGCAGTCAACATAGGCATATTATGGGGTATCTCCCTAATCTATTAATGTTCCATAGGCGACATGGTCTAATATATCCCACTCAACATCTGACAACCCCAAAATAAGTAATGTACTCAAGTGATGACCTGCACGAAACTCTCTAGAGTGTATGTCCCTCTACACAACACAAAAAATGAAATTCTTATATAAGTACACCATTAATATTACAAAATCCCTCATCATAACATAAAATTAATCAGAATACATGCATTTTGTAAAATAATACCACTACCCCGCTCTAGGATGTTAATGCTTAGGATCAGGTCACCGACATCCAAAAGTAGGTCATTAGCGTTAGGAATTGGGTGTTAGCGTCCCGACAAAAAAACACCTTGTATGCTTCCGTCCGGTCGAAACGCCCAAAACTATAGAAACACAAATTTTACTAAAATTGATACAAATGAGCATATTTGACATTTTTTTCGAAAATAACCATACATACCAGCTCCTTGGTCATCTGCGAAGCCACGACTGCCGCCACTCTCTCAAATCTCGTCAAACTTGTTTCTCTAATATGCGACTTTCTCATAGCTCATAGCTCAAATCTCAAACACTCTCAATACAAATGAAATTACCATTTCACCTTTCTACTATTACTATATATAATAATTCTAATTTACCATATTCTATAGTTATGGTTTGCAACTATTTTATAACTAATACACGTTACACTATTTTGCTCACATCTTGAGCCTCGTAACTCTGTTTGTCTCGCTATTTGTGCCACATGGATCATAATCTCCTCTAGCACAATACCATACCAATTTCAACATCTCATATTCAAATATGGCACATGCACTACTCCATATCATATTATTATCCCATATTATTTCTCATTTACTATTACAACATCTTATACGTCTTGCTTTTGGCTCAGTGCTCATTTATCCACCCTTCACCCTTTCGTTGAAAGGGGGCATACAATCAGGATCATCTTATAATCCCTCTCAGGATACAACACAATCAATCAACACTCCTAATACATTACTATCACAATTTTCTCTGATCTCATTTAAACAAAGGTACAATCATTCTATACGACATTCAATACTTTTTACTATTTCAAATCTATTCCCCCAAATGACCTAATCTAAGGAAAACAAAAACCTCTCCATGAGTAATCTCCTAAGTACATATTATTTCAAGCAATATCTTATCACTCAAATCAAATCAATCAATCGGTATAATAAGCACATTTACTATCTCTCCTAGATGACCTAACTTGGGAGCCGCATTACATTATTATCACTTCCAGATGACCTAACTTGGAAGCCATCTAGTACTATTCAAATGTAGCACCCATTACTATAAGAGTGGGGAAATGAGACATCATTACCTTTCCTATATTGCTCCTATATGGGTTCTTTAATCGGAACAAACAATTTTTCAATCGGAACTAATCAGAACTAAATTTGGTCTCTATCCATCTACAACGGTTAGACCTTTTGGGGATGTAGTCATGGATGGAGAGAAAAATAGACCTCTCTCCCCAACACTCTTCCTCTAGCGGCGACGCCCAAATCCTCCCATTTTCAAACAAATCGGGTTGGGAATTGATCACTCCCTACCTCTTCTATTGCCTTGAACAACAATTCAAAATATTCAAAGTCTCCAAATCATTTCAACTATTTCTCCAAGTTCTCCTTACGACAATTTTCTATCTCCACTTACGCCACATGGGTCAAAGCATTGATCCATGGTTCGCCATGCTACAAATTTCTACATTCTACACGCACTCTACAATATGGCTTCTTCAGACTCTATACAGTATGTTCTTTACTTCCTTTACACTACTTGAATTTCATTCAAATAACATAAAGGAGGGAAAATGTAGACACAAAATCACACACATATTACTATTTTTTTATTAAGGGTAAATGTTTTTTTGATCGGGATCCTAATGTGTACAAAAAAGGCCACCACCTAGATTTACAATGAAATATCAATAAAAAATCAAGTGTGGAGAAAGAAACCAAACCAAAACATCACAAAAACATCGAGCTACCAATAAAAAATAGCAAAAAGTCAAGAACTCCACAACCGAGAAGAGGCGGAAAGAAGTAATCCAAAATACACCCAAAATCACGGTGGAAGTTAGCACAAACTCAACATGAAGTCAATAGTCATCCTACAAAGTTGAAACACCATCCAAACTAATTCAAAATCTTCTGAAAACTCTTTTTGACATTCTCTAGGCTCTTTTTGATATCTCTGAAGGTTGTACCTTTGTTGCTTTTGTCCTTACTGGGAATGTCAAATTGAGAAGTGAAAAGGGAAAGGAAATCAAGAGTACTCTTATGCATACTAAGGAAGTCACACTGTTTATTTTTATTCCTTCCACTTCTTTTTCCATCTTATTAACCCGAATGAGTAAATCATGCACTGAGTCCTTGCCATCTAGGTTCTTGCCACCGACTTTAGCTTCAATATTGTTTTTCAAGTTCTTGATTTTTTCCAATCGATCGTCAAACACATATTACTATTTTACTATGTCATTCGAGTATGTTGTTTATATGCATGGATCTTAAGCAAGAAAAGTATTCATTGGTGACACCATCTCTTGTCCATCTATGTCTTTGATTGCTTCTTACTATATTTCTCTTCCACATTTGTCATTTCGCATCCGCTTCGGTCATGTCACAGGGATCCCTGTCTGTCTGTCTTTTCACATCTGCTGCCGTCACTTATCCCACGACACCAACACCCACTCTGACACTAGTGCGTAGGCGCTTATGTCCATTTTTGGCACTTCTATCCTTTGTTATTTTTACACATTTTGACATTTGTGGTCAACCTTTTCTCCTTTTTGTCTTTATCCCACACTCATAGTCGGCTTTTTGTGTCACTAGTGTCAAAATTCAAACAAGAGATCCATATATATATACACAACATACACACTATTATTCGGTTGGCAATTTTAAGGGGCAATCACATCTACATACTATCACTACCATCAAAGGGACTGCATTTTTTGGTGCATACACTGCATAGAAGGGGAAGTGTTGAATTCCATACCACACATTTGCATCTAATCTAGCTACAACTCGCTATCTTGGCATCATTGGCGTGAGGGAAACCTAAGGACACTATTTCACACACAAGCACACAAAACTACATGGAGTCTGGAATGTAGTGCAACGCTCGGTAATAATTTCACTCTTCGGTGACCACCGGGGTCATCTCGACTTCACATTTTGCATATTTCATTTAAATTTGATGTGTTTGTGAGCTTGTGCAGTAGCTAGGGTTTGGTTTATAGATTATAGGTATCTTTGCGATCAAAGAGTGAATCTTGAGCGACCAACAAGAATCAACAACGAAACCCTTTGAGACACAAAAGAAAGCAGATCCCGATCATTTCCATAGTCACCAGTTCCTAGAATCGACCAGCGCTGTGCGCCTGTCTTGCTTGCCATGGGCACCCTTGTCCAACCTCAAAGTATAGAGTTCCGTAATCTTTAGTGAGCTCCGGTGACAACATTTCTAGCTAGATCTAGTATATACACAATCCCAACTACCTACGGATTGCACATGAAACAACTAAGTCATTTATCTCTTTCATTTGCTTATAGTCTTGCATTGCATTGAGTGCTTGGCATTTGTATTGCAGACCGTATTTTATCACATTAGTTACTTTGAAATATAGATTTAATTCAAATTAAATTAAATCAACTAAAGGGTTTGCTGATCTCATGTAGACTTGAGCAGGTGTTGAATGTGTGAATGAAGCCCAACACATGCAATTCTCCAATGCTAAAACGTTGAAATGCTCTTTGAACAAAAAAATTCTTGTGGTCTTTTTATACATGTAGAATGGAATAAAGACAATTGCAAACTTATACCTAAATTTCTCTTAAAAATTCACAAGAATCTCATTGTTAGGAACAATGGATAATATTGGCTCTCATGCAAAGATTGAAAGCATTTCATAGTTGGACACAACCACTCGATACCAAATATTAATGGAAAGAGTTTATATAAGCTAAACTCTAAAAAAGAATGTCGCCGCAAAAGAAATGAATACACACAAATGTAATGATCTTATTATTTATTCATTCGGGGTTTCACAATGATGGAGGATTACAATCAAATAGCTCAATGAGCTCCCACTAAAATAGGATTCAAGGCTAATCTTTCAACCCACAAATCTCTCCCATATCTCCCAATCCCAAATATCACTTAGCTTACTCCAAACTAAGCTACGTAAGTTGAAACTACAACTCTCTCACATTATTTGCACACAATATTAATAAACTATAGTATTAATATGAGTTGTATTATGACAACTCATTACAAATATAAATCTAATCCATATCAAATAAACATGTAAACACTAATACAAATAGAATATCCGTAACATTATTGAGGGCAAAGTGACGCATATCAAGGAAGTTATGTAGGGCTGAAAACAAATCCTTTTCCTCATTAGTTTATAGTGTTAGTTGCTCTATCAAGATTTTAAAGAAAAAGATCAATTTACCATAGATTTATGTTAAATTTTAAAAATATAAGCAAGGGTTTTGAAGCCCTTGACTCAAGGAATAGTAAAACCCTTGACTCAAGGAATAGAGTCGTGAATTCATATTCGACAAATGTGATAATTACCGGAAATATTACTTGATAGTCCCAATAAAGTGACCTAACAATCTTAGAAGAGTAGCTTAATTTTTTTGAGAAGATGGTTGGGTTAAATCAATATTTCTAACCCTAAAACCCCCTCCCTAAAACCCCTATTTCGATCATATGTCACGACTGTTCCCACATTTAAGCCAAATTAGATAGTCTTCTAAAACCATCATGCCTATTATTACTATGAAAATAGTTTACCGATTGTGTATTACAATGGAAATAGTCTTGTAAAAACTACTTTCCCATAAAATAGGGAAGTAAAATGGTATAATAGTACAGCTGTGACATCCAATGTGGACGAACCTGACTAGAATTAGAGCTCAATAAATGAGTCCACTCTCTCTTGGAAAGTGTCACATTCATACTCTGGAAAATGTCACATTTGACGCGACGTTGTGCCAAATCAAGCAGCACCCCCGAAACAGAGACCAAACTATCATCTCTTTTCACACTGAGTAACACGAGATCCAATCCACACACATCTCTGAAGATGAAGATGAGCCTACCTACACATAAACATTTTGAATTGAAGGAAGCACAAGTGGATTACAATCGGTCTCTTCCCATTGCCTAGTACCCAATTGCGAATGCAGGTCAGTTCTTACAACACGATTGATTTGATTCACATTCATATTATAGAGATTACAATCTAGTTGTTGCAATATCTATATGAGCTATCTGTGTTTATTGATCAGAGTTATCTGTGTTTATTGATCAGAGTTATGTGCGTTTAATACCATCTTTTCGTCAATTTGCCTACACTGCAAGCCCTGATTTTATTGACTAGCGCAGTCTGAAATATATACGTACATTACTTTAGTTCACAAGCTACGCTAACCTTTATCACCCTAGCTTTCCAAGCTCACAAACTTCTGCACAATGTTGTTTTTCATATTCCAGATCCAGATCTTGAACTTCTCAATGCTACAGTCAAAACTTTGAATCAATTTGAAGCTTTCATGTGAATTTGAGGGTCAAAAACATGGGGAGGCATTTCAAATTTCTGTTTGCGTTGTGCTTATGGGCTGTAATATTGTTGTCCTTGTTAACGTCCTGCCTAGGCAAGTTTAACACTGCTAAGGCTTTTCATGGAGTTCCTGAAATAATGAGCACTGAATCCTACGATCCATCAAACTATGAGAACCGCAAGCCCACTTACAGCCGTTTTAATGAGGTAAAGCAAGACTGTGGGTCTGTCTTAAAAGTGGCCTCAATGTTGCCTCACAATCCGAACCGTATATATATGATTCAGAATGAACTTTCTTTTGTAAATGGAGATTGGAACCAAGGCAAGGGTTCTGCACCTCTGATGCCATATACATCCAATGGTGACTCCAATTATACGACGGAGGCAATGCATTCTCCAATCAATCTGGCTTCTTTCTATATCAAAGATGTGCATTCAGACAAGGAGTCTGGCAAAATGGTGAATGTAAGTGGGTTCTTACGACTGGCTATAGCATCAGACAGAGGGGCATACTTTGAGGGGAGCAACCCTCAGAGCTTTGAGATTTATCCTGGCTTCACTTCGCTTGGCATTGCTTTTGAAGGTGTCTACGTAGAATCAAAAGAAGAAAGGCTGTTGTGTATGTTGGGAAGTTCAAATTTTCCTCTCGTGGGGAGAATGCTTCAGATCCTTGGGAATGGGTAGAAAAATCAGACTCTCTGTCACCAACTCTGTTAGAAGATGATAGAATATTGCTAAAACTGCACTTTCCTAACAACCTTTCTTTGACTACCAGAGAAATTCGTGGAAAATTGATAAGCCTCAACAGGCCCTCCAGTTCTAGATTCTTTGATGAAATTGTTATCTCTTCGCAGTTGGGTGCTTTTGCAAATTATCAGTTTGGTTCTGAAAGCTTGGTGGCAAAGGCTTGTGATCCTTACCCATATTCGGATGAAATTGAAACAAAAGGTATTCAAATCTACAGAGGAAAGCAATTTTGTTCAACCTTAATGGAACTGATATCTGGTCAGATTTTGGATGTGGTTCCAAGTTGGCAATGTCATGGCACAGATGAATACTGTAGCAAGTTGGGCCCATTTATTAGGGATACAGAAATTCAGGCAACAGATGGCAGTTTCAATAATACAAAGCTTGCTGTGCAGGATGTTAGGTGTGTAGATCCATCTAATCCCAGTCCTGTCAAGTCGGATTTTGCAAATGTCAGTGTTGTTTTTCGAGTTGTACCTCCTTCACACAGTCGGACTTTGGCATTAGAAAGATCAGGTCTTAATGGCCTCACTCTGTCTGCCGAGGGAAAATGGAGCTCGTCTTCTGGCCAGCTTTGTATGGTTGGATGTCTTGGATCCAAGAGCACTGATGCTGGTTCTTGCACATCTCGGATCTGCATATACATTCCTCTTTCGCTGTCCATCAAGCAAAGAAGTGTAGCTGTTGGCAGCATTTCCAGTATTCAGAACATAAAAAATTCCTCATTCTATCCTCTCGCATTTGAGCTTCTATTACATCCTCCACAGTTGCCGTGGGATGTATTGAGCAACATGTCATACATATACAGCAAAATCAAATTAGCAGGAGCCATGTTGGAGAAAGATGAGCCAGTTGGTTTTGGTGAAGAGCTCAAGAAATCATTCTTGAAGTACCCGTGGAAAGAAGCTGGAAGGACAAGAGAGAGTTTTCTCTTCTATGCGAAGATCTCTCAGTGCATTCTTTGGGCATTTTAGAACCATTCTCCAAAAGAAATTTTGTCAAAACCTTCATTGACTTGGATGTCATAGCTATTGACGAATTTGTAGGAGTTGACTGGGTGCAGGCCGCAAACAATCCTTTCATAACCGAGGATACTAGAAGATCATCTCCATCAAAAGGACCAGAGGAGGAGAAGTTCTTATTGAATGTTGCTGCACGGTTGAAAATGGCAGGAAATTTATCTGATCTATTTATTGAAGGTTTATATGATCCAAGAGTGGGTAAAATGTACCTTATAGGATGCAGGGATGTTCGAGCCCCATGGAATGTTATGCACGATAGTGGTGATCTGGAGGATGGTTTGGATTGCTTGGTTAATGCCAAAGTGGAGTATCCACCAACAAATGCCAGGTGGTTCATGAATCCAACTGTGAAGATTTCAGTCACAAGCCAACGGAATGAAGATGACCCTCTTTTTTTCCAGCCAATAAGGGTCCAAACATTGCCCATTCTATACAGGAGGCAAAGAGAGGAGATCATTTCTCGCAAGAGTTTGGAAGGTATGTTGCGCATATTGACACTATCAATGATGATTGGGTGCATCCTTAGTCAATTATTCTACATTAGGAAGAAGGTAGATGTTGTACCATACATCTCTCTTGTCCTGTTGGGTATTCAGGCCATTGGATACAGTATTCCTCTCATAACAGGTGCTGAGGCTTTGTTTGAGAGGATGAAATATGATTCTGAGAATAATGAGTATTCGGTTCTCAAAGATGGTCGAATGTCTGAGATCATTGACTACATGGTTAAACTTCTCCTGTTGATTGCATTTTTATTAACACTTAGATTGGGCCAAAAGGTTTGGAAATCTCGCATTCGATTGCTCACAAGGAGTCCTTTAGAGTCATGGAGAGTCCCAAGTGACAATCGAGTCCTTGCCATTTTCTTATCTATTCATGCCTTAGGTTTTTTGATTGTGCTGATTGTGCATACCGTGAAAGTCAGTCATCGTCCAATTAAGTCTTCTACCTATCTGGATTGGAAGGGCAACGTGCATAACCAGCGTGAATGGGAGACTGAGCTTAAGGAGTATGTAGGTTTGATGCAAGACTTTTCCTGCTTCCTCAAATCGTGGGCAATTTTCTTTGGCAAGGCGATTGTAAACCTCTCAGGAAACTATATTACATTGGTGTCACTGTTACGCGGCTTCTACCTCACATATATGACTATTTAAAATCCCCAGTTTTCAATCCTTACTTTGCAGATGAATTTGAATTTGCAAATCCCAGCTTAGATTTTTATTCTAAGTTTGGGGACGTTGCTATTCCGGTTACTGCTGTGTTGCTTGCAATTATGGTTTACATCCAGCAAAGATGGAACAGGGTTACACTGAGTCGGGCATTGAGATCAAGCTCAGCTAAAATCATGCGGCTTGGATCAAGCAAGTACGAGAGGCTTCCCTCGCAAGCTTTTGAAGCGGAGCTTGTTTCTGGTGTCAACATGCAAACAAATGGCCATTCTCACATGAGTGAAGATGCAATTGTAAATTGATCATAGTGCTTCTCAAAGTTGATGTTTTTTTTTTGATTATAGAGGAAACTTTGATAACATAACAAATGAGCCTGAGATTAGATGGGGGCTTCTTTGTTTTCTCTATTAACAGAAGACAATGATCCTGCAACTGCACCATAATGCACATCTCTACTCAATGAGATTTTTCTTCCTGAATAATTGAGTCATTAAAAATAAATGATCGGATGAAGCTTCTTGACAAGGCTATGCAACCAACAAATGATAGCTGCCTAATTTTCAGTGCTATTTCAATTGTCACAAGAGTAAATGCATTTTTTTGTTTTAATATGTTGTACCCCCTCCGTTCTTATTACTTTACAAAAAAATCACCTTACATACATCAGCCACCTTAGCATTTGTCTTTATGGCCATTGAAAGTGGCACTTTTGGTAAGAAGGCATCATGTTTAACTAATTAGTTTCTCTGCTCAGGCACAATTCCATCTTTTAACCAAAATTTCAGGTAATATTAAACTAAAGAGACCGATAAGTTTTGGTTAGGTTTGGCATTTTAACTCCTCAATTGCTGTTTCACTTTTACAATCTATGAGTGTAAGTGTTTTCCCAAAATTAATTTTGCATCTTGAAAGTCACAATTACCTTGCCATTGTGTTGCTGGTGTTTTTGTTCTTGAGATGTCACGTAATATGGTTGATGCATTCTACATAAGGTCATATCTGTTGGATATTTTCTGTGGTACAATATTTCATATATTATGTCAATATTCGTACTGCTTCCTTCAAGTGCATGTTGACAATCAAGTAATATATGTTAAACTGCCAAATGTAAGGCTTATCTTGCTGTCATCCTGATGCAAGACTTTTCCTGCTTTCTCTAATTGTTGGCAATGTTCTTTGGTAAGTTGATTGTAAACTGGTTAGGGAATCATATACCTTGGTCTTCCTGTTATGTGGCTTCCACCTCGCTTATACAATTATTTTAAATCCCCAGTTTTCAATCCTTACTTTGCAGACAAGTTTGAATTTGTCAATCCCAGCTTAGATTTTTATTCTAAGTTTGGTGAGCTTGCTATTCCAGTTACTGTCCTGGTGCTTGCAATTATGATTTACATCCAGCAAAGATTGAACAGGCTTACACTGAGTCGGGCATTGACCAGGCTCAGCTAAAATCACAAGGGTTGGATCAAGCATGTATCAGAAGCTGCCCTTGCAAGCATTTGAAGCAGATCTTGTTTCTGGTGTCAACATGCAAACATATAGCCATTCTCACTTGAGTGAAGATGAAAGTGTATATTGATCATATTGGTTCTCAAAGATAATGTGTTTTCTTTGATTGTAGATGACACTTAGATGACATATTAAAAGAGCCTTAAATTGATTGCGGCTTCTTTAATTTTGCGCTTAACAGCAGGCAACAATCCTGCAATTGTGCTATAATGCACAGCTCTACTGAAGGAGATCATTCTATTTGAGTAGTTAAGAGTCAGTAAACGATAAATTGGATGAAGCTTCTAGGAAATGCTTTTTCAGCAAGAAAAGATAGGCGCCTATTATTCCATGGTATTTCAATTGTCACAGAATAGATGCTGTTTTGATTTTTTTATGTTGTACCCACTCTCTTCTTATTCCGCCACAACGTTCACCTTACATACATCCACTTTGGCATTTTTCATTTTTTCCTTTGAAGACGGCACTTTTGGTAAAAACTAAGAAGGCAACATGTGTAACTACTCAGTCTAGCTGCTGGGACAATTTCCATCTTTTAATCATAATTTGAGCTAGTTTCATTTAAAAAGATGGGTATGTTTTGGTTACGTTTTCTATTTCAACTCCTCTAGTGTTGTTTCAATTTTTACAATCTATGAGCATAAATGTCTTCTGAAGTTTAATTTTACATTCAAAAGTCACAATTATCATGCCATTGAATGTTGCTGGTATTTTTTTCTTCAGATATCATGTAGTATGCTTGATGCATTCTACATAGGTTCAGATCTGTTGGATATTTTCCCTGGCACAATTTTTTTATATTCTGCAAGTATTCGTACTGCCTTGAAGTGCATGGTGACAAACTGACAATCATGTAATATATGTTAAACCGCTGAATGGAAGGCTTATCTTGCTTTCATTCTGATGCAAGAATTTTTCCTGCTTCCCAAATTGTTGGCTATGTTTGACAATTTGATTGTAAACCACTTAGGAAACCTTGGATAGCCGGAAATGCCGTTGGGACATACCCGGTATGGTTACGGGAGCTGATACAACCTGGGTACATTTCAGAAATGCCTTTAAATCATGTGTACGGCTCTGCCATACCCGGGCTGTTTCATTGCTACTTATTTTTTTGAAATGTCAAAAAATTTAAAAATTACATTCAAAAGCGAAAAAAATTAAAACTCACATCATATTTTCAGTTTTTGTAAATTTAGGAGCTTGAGTATTATCTTTTAAAATTAATTTCATTTCATTTCAAAATATTTTAAGTGTTTTATCTTTTATGGACTAAAAATGAGTATTATGCATTTTTAATATATATTTTGTAATAATATATTGTATGGATGTTTTGGTGCCGTTTTGTACCAAAGTTTTTTTGAAAATTGGCATTTTTGTGTTTGTACCTTTTTCTTGGCAATTTAGTAGGAAACTATATTACATTGTTGGCACTATTATGTGGCTACTACCTCACATATATGACAATTTAAAATCCTCAGTTTTCAACCCTTATTTTGCAGACGAGATTGAATTTGCAAATTCCAGCTTAGATTTCTACGTAGTTACCCAAGTGTTGTGGACAAGGACGAGGTTTCCAGGACAGCAATGTTTTTTCCAGATTTTGGGGATGCCAGGGGAGATGGCTATTAAAATAATATATAGAAATCAATATTCAAATATTTTAACTTTATGCAATGAAATCTAGGGGTTTAAACTATATTTAATGATTTTAAGGTACTTTCAAAATTAGAGTTCAATGTTTTTGTAAAAATAACAGCTTTTTAAAATTAAAACACTAGAAATTTCAAAAAAATGTGGACATCCCTCCTAGTCTTCAAAACGTTTGGGATGTCACCAAAATCTCGGGACCTGCATAACACTAGATTTTTATTCCAAGTCTGGGGGTATTTCTATTCCAGCTACTGCTGTGGTGTTTGCAATTGTGGTTTACATCCAGCAAAAATGAAATGGGGTTACACTGAGTCAGGCACTGAGATCAAGCTCATATAAAATCATGCGGTTTGGATCAAGCATGTATAAGAGGCTTCCTTCACTAGGATTTGAAGTGGAACTTGTTTCTGGTGTCAACACTAAGGAAGTGGCCGTCCTCATTTGAGTGAAGATGAAAGTGTAATTTTATCGTATGGCTTCAAAAAGTTAATGTTTTTTTAAATTTGTAGTGCTTGTACTTTAAAAAGCTTTTAATTTTATCAAAAACATTGAATTTTGATTTTGAAGTTGAAAGTACCCTAAATCCATTAAGAACAGTTTAAACCTCTTAATATCATTCAATAAAGTAAAAATATTTGAATATTGATTTTTATATATTTTTAATAGCCATCCCTTCTGCCGTCCCCAAATTCGGATAAGTTTTTGCCGTCCTAAAAACCTTGTCCCTCCATCTTATCGTCCACCCCATCCCTAAGACTTAGGTAACTATGATATTGATTGTTCTTTTAAGGATTTTAAGAGAGGGAGATCCAATCGACTTGCTATCGAATGCCAACAAGATAAGCCTTCCATTTGGCAATTTAACATATGCTACTTAATTGTCAACATACACGTCAAGGAAGCAGTATGGACGCTGATAGGATATATGAAAACTCGAGGTGGAGAAAATATTCAACATATAAGAAATATCGAAGGACAAAATCGCGAGAAACATACATTGGTATGAGAATTGTGACTTTCAAATGTAAAATTATGTTTTAAGGCACTTGTACTCATAGATTATAATTATTGAAACAACCTATGTTGCCAGGAAACGGGTACGGGTATGGGTCCGAAATGCGGAAATACTGATTTTCAAAAAAACCTTGGGTACAAAATGTTACGGAAACGTCCATATATATATATATATATATATATATGCATATGCATAGTACTATATTTCAAAATTTTAGTACTCATTTTCAAAATTTTAGTCCATGGACCATAAGAGATAAAGCACTCAAAATATTTTGTATTCATTGAAGTTCTAAAGATTCATCATTCAACATGGTTACAATTTCAATGTTTCATATATACATGATTATAATCTAGATTCTAGAATATATCATCTAGATTTTCTTCATAATCATTTGTCATGCATCCATGTTTCAAAAATTATAGTTGTAACCTGCTTCATTGTATTCATTTGATTGAGGATTCCAATGGAAAATTCTAAGGAGCAGTAATATACTGAGTCAAAACCTGCTTTCTAGCCTGACATTTCTTGGTTTCTGCTAGATTCTTCCTACTTTCTTTGGATTACTATTCTGACCCAAACTATCTTTAGGCTTGTTTAATGTGCCTCCTTGTTAGTATAGTTTTAATGTTATAAGACTTTACAACTGAGCACACTGTAACTTATTCCTGGGTTTGGAAAATTCTCTGAGCAGAAATATAGGCTATATTTGAAAAGATTAAGTGGAGTAACACAACAGCAAACTGGAATAAACTCTTCCTTATAATATATAAGCTGCGAAATGTCCCGGGGTTTTGGGACGTTGCGTACTGTTTCGCACCGGAAACATTTCAGGCTGGATACAGAGGGGTGGGGGACGTTTTCTGGCAACATAGGAAACAACACTAGAGCACTTGAAATGGCAAAAGTAACCAGCGCTTACACCTATTTTGTTTTAAATTAGCTAAAATTTTGATTAAAATATGGAATGTGTCACCGAGCATCTAGACTAAATAGTTAAACTTGTTGCCTTCTAAGTTCTAATCAAAAGTGTCACCTTTGACAGCCATAAAGACGAAGACCAAATGGCTGATGTAGGTAAGGTGAATATATGTAGAGGAACAAGACGAGAGGTTATAACATTTAAAAATTTATAACAATACAGCATTTATTATTTGTGAAAATTGAAATAGCATTGCTAAATAGGCAGCTATTTTTTCTTGCTAGCAAAGCCTTCTCTAGAAGTTTCATCCAATCATTTATCTTTTTCTGACTTGTAACTATTAAAGAAGAAAGATCTCCCTCGTTCGAGCTGTGCATTATAGTGCAATTGTAGGATCATTGCCTTCCATTAAGCGAGAAATTAAAGAAGCCACAATTTAATTTCAGGCTGGTTTGATATGTCATCAAATTATCCTCTACGCTTGAAGAAAAAACCTATGTTGCCAGGATACGGGTATGGGTTCGATACGCAGAGATATGTCGATTTCATAAAACCCTTGTGTACAATACGTCCTTACATACATACATACATACACACACACACACACACACACACACACACACACACACACACACACACACACACACACACACACACACACACATATATATATATTATACATATACTCATTTTACTCATTTTTTAGTCCATAAGAAATACAAAACTTGAAAAATATAGTACGATCAATGTTCAAAACATTCACTATACTTGAGATTTTACGTTTTCTATGATATACGAATATTGTATTCCTTTGTGTTTCATCCTTTTCCTTTGAGATTAATTTTTGTGTTGCGACGGTGGTCATCAAAGATGCATATAAGGAGTTTCTAAAGGACCTATTTAATGAGATTGACTCTAACCTGCCAATGATAACTAAAGAGGTCAGCCCAATGGTTGGTTCTTGCATTCATATTATCCGAAATCACCTTCTAATCCTCCTTAAGGATGTGGGAAGGAGTCAATCTTTGTGCCTTGGTAGTTTTTGGGAAAGGATGCTCTTTGAAACTTTAAGCTATGCAATATGTGGTTCCAAATTTTTCTATTAGTATTGAAGATCATCTGAGATTTGATCTCATAAATAACTTGTATGGAGGCTCAGATATATGTCCAAATTTCTATGAATAGCTTCTTTCCTTGGCCAATTGCGATAATCCCAAATAATTACCTCAAACATTCTTGACATCCGTTAAATATTTTCTCTTCAATAAACTAGAGGGATTTTAAACAATCTCCATGTTTCCTTGTGGTTGCCATGCCCTCCTAGTTTAGTCCTGATTAAAACTGAAGTTTGTTCGAGTTAAAATAAAATAAAATAAAACTTTTTAGACTCCCCCACTCCCCGACCACCTTGGTACGTCCCGGCACGTGAAAAAGTAACCGGGATGTACCCAGACGTATCGATATTGTGCACGGGATGTATACGCATCAGTGCACGTATCCGAGGGTATGGGTGGGTGGGGACGAACCTGTTAACATAGAATATTTTTACTTTATTGGATGAAATTAAGAGGTTTAAACTGTTCTTAATGGATTTAGGTTACTTTCAACTTCAAGATCAAAATTCAATGTTTTTGGTCACTTTAATAGCTTTTTAAAGTACGAGCACTACAAATTTAAAAATATTAAGAACGGGACGTTCCTCAAGTACCCAAAATGCTTAGGACGTCCGACATCATCAAAATATAGGGGATGCGTCCTTGTGTAGCACTAGTCAATATAAACCAAACCTTGTCCTTTCTCCGGCGGCCCTGCATGGTTAGGTCTGGCAGAGAAGTTGAGAATCTATTCTTCATTTTGCAAATATGAGCCATTTTGAAAACTTTGTTCAATATGATAGGTCACTTTGGTAGGGACTTAATAATCAGCATCGCTCTCAAAACGGGGTTAGATTTCTCTCGGGCGAGGCATTAATTGTCTACAAAGGCTCTTGCATGTTTCAAAGATTCTAAGTGTCGGTGACACCTAAATTTGTTACATTCAAATGGGGATATTTCGTAATTCATAGGGTTGCCTTCCCTATCCGGTGGGGGTCCCCATACCGACAAGATGTTATGTGTAGCATGAAATATCTCTTTTTACTTCTTTTAGTTTAGGAATGTATCAGATAACCACAGTTTGATGCAATGTGTCATCATAAGCTTCGGTATGCAATACCTTTTTCTCCACAACCAGCAAGTTCCATGCTTTATATGTAGGAAGCTGGTTGCTTGTCCACAAAGCAAAGACTATGTTTGAATTCGATATTTTTCACCTCCCACTACAGATCCGCTTATTTAATACAAATCATCTGTCACTCCGACCATTTTGTTGAGGTTTGCCACTTCTTATCTTCGGTATATTCCTCCAAAAGATGAAGACCATTCGCGAAGATTTTCATCTAAACTTTCGGTGCTTTTTAACTCTTAGTTTAAAGAAAAGCAACTGTTGATGAAATGAAAAACAAACAGTCAACTAGCTTGAATCTATCATTAGGTATGTTTCTTTCTAATGTTCTCGTGTTATTCTTACAATGATTCCAATTATGTAATATGAGGACCGGCTATAATGATTCCAATTTTGTAATGAGAGCCGCTTATAGTCATACACTTAGGTTTTTGAGCTTGGAATAGGTGCTAGTTGCGTAAAACAAATTTACTACGATAAAGGCCACTTTTGGTCCCTGTCTGATCATGTGAAAGGCATGAGAAAAATGCCCTAAACACCACCTACTACAGAATCTTTTATTTTGGACATAAATAAGAGTTTACATATCTTTGGCAAAATTAGGATGCTAAATGCAGAATTCTATCGGAGAAAGGCCATTAATAGTCCGATTGCCGACTCCATACGCTTGATCCATGTGATGATTGTATTTGATGTTCTATCGGAGACAATATGCCTTTTATTTTTAACTACCTATTTTGGATGTGTATCTTGAACAAGGGAAATCAATTAATCCATCCAAACAGGATGGGTGGACTTCAATTCTAATTAATGAAAGCAGAGTTTCTTTGCTTGTTAAAACTGTCGTAGAATTTCGTTTTGATTTCAAGTCTTTTTTGAAACTTGCTTAGATTTACTCTTCAAACTTGTGTTCCACAATCGATCATTGAAGGGTATATTGTTTGTCATTCCGTAATTCCACATGACTTTCCCAAATATGAATGCTTAATATGCTTCCTCTTTTAAATAATTATGCTGAAATAATGTGATTTTGGCTCAAGTGATTTGCAAACAAGAAGGCTTATAATTTCAAATCGCAAAGAGATTTCTTTGCAAATAATGTTTCAAAAGGATTCACATTCTTTTTCTCTATTAAGTGCATTAATGATAATTTGGGATTCACAATTTTGCTTTGCTCAAAATGCCTTCTAACTTCCAATTTAGAGTTTTTTCTTTTATTATATCATTAATGATAATTTGGGAATCACCCTCTACGTGTACCATTCTAAAGCCCTTATCAAGTGCCGTTTAAGGCCCTCTATCAATGCAAACAAATTTGTACTTCATTGTTAGTCGCCATAGAAATAAAAGCGCCACCCCCCACCCCCGCCCGCCCCGCCCGCACCCCTAATAAGAAGTGCCTCTTTTACTCCTCACCAAACATCCAACATTGGTTTGACCCAAGCTTTTTGATTGGTAAACGCTTTTAACCGGAGCTATGAACCGGTGGGGAGAGGGACCCCAACCCTACAACAAGAAGAAGAAGGGAGAAGAGGAAAGTCGGAAGGAGAGAAGGAGGTAGAAGAAAACTGAAAACGAAGGGAGGAAGAGAACGCAGAGACAAAGGTGACGAACGCGCTACGAAGGGGCGAGGGCTACAACCATTAACCCGAAGAAGGACCAGCGCGCGAAGAGGCCGCATGCAACAAGAAATTGAAGGCTGGAAAAGCACGATCCTTAAGAGCGTTCAACTGATCCACTGCGGAGTGAAGAGGAAAGAGGGCCGCTTCAATATCGACCACCGGTAGAAAGCGCTGGTCCAATGATGGATGGAAGTTCTGCGCGAAAGTGACTAAATCTCTGTACTGCCCACTGAGCCAACGGATGTCCCGACCAGAACCGATGGCCAGCTCGTCGACTTCCTCCACCCACAACAATGGGTCCGGAAGTGAGAAATCAGCGAGTTGTTCTTGAAGGCCGACGCAGTGGACAACATAGATTTGGTCCAAGGCGACCCGTTCCACGTCCGCCGTGTTGGAGTGAAGCAGCAGGCAGAAAGAGATGAAAGCGGAAGCGATGTCGGAATCTGTCCGGGGCGACGAGCATTGAAGCGGTAGGAATCACCGAGGATGGCTTCAATGGCTTCGGCCTCAGCTGACGTAGAATATTTGAAGATCATTGCTAAACGGCGCCTGTCAATGGCAGAAACGTTTGCCAGTTCACGAAACTACCCCAAAGGGCCACAAAGGGGAAGCCGACGAAGGACATGGCGCCAAGAAGAAGCCGAACAGGAGCCGAAAGAAACAAACCTGGAGAGCGGCAATGAGGGACAGGAGCATATGAAGGTAAAGAAGAAGCACCCCGGGAGGAGAAAGCAGACAAGGGGCGCGCGGACGTGACTGAAAAGGCCAGATCCTCGTGTGGGAGTGCGGCAGAAGAAAGGAAGAACGCCGCCGAAAGAAGGGAGAGAAGACAACACGCACGAGGGAGCTGCCAGGCGCAGTGGAGGCGCTGACAAGTTACCCGCTGGTACCCCTTCGATCTTGGGAGAGAAAGGGGAAAAGCCATGCCACACATGTGCATCAGCTGGAGGAGATGATAGCAGAGGGATTGTCTATTGCATAGTTAGCCAGGAAGTCCGCTGCCCGATTGGCTTCCCGAAAATTGTGGGAAATGTTCCAGGAATGGAATTTACCTAGCCAATATAGTATAGGAGGAATGAGGAGGTTCAACTTCCACGACGGGGAGGCTCCACTGGAAACAACGAAAATAAGGATTTGAGAATCCCCTTCAATACATAATTTGAACAACCAAGATGAGCTGCCATCTTAACCCCTTCGAGAAGAGCCTGGGCTTCAGCGATATTACAAGTGCCCTCTTTGAGAGGGAAGGAACCAACATTGATGAGGAGTCCTCGATCATCTCTAAGAATGCAGCCAGCTCCGAGATAAACCCGGATTACCTCTGGAAGCTCCATCGAAGTTTAATTTCCAGTGCCCCTTTGGAGGAGGACGCCACCTGGTATTCTTCCTTAGTAACATCTTTTCAATTTGAGAGAGCCCTTTGCGAACAATTGATCCAGGTTTGGGGATTTTTATAAGTGGCCAATGGTGGAGAATCGAGAAATCCTTGGAGGAAAAGGAGGAAAGGAGGGACACTTAGCACTAACACATTCCGAAATGGCCACCTCGAGCTTAGAAAGGAAGGTAGGAAGCTCAACCGCTTGCTCCCGAAAAGACGAAGGTTACGTTCCCACCAGATATGCCAGAGCAAAAAATAAGGACTGACATGCCAGATAGAGCTGAACAAGCAATTGGGGGAAAAGGACGGCCAGGAAGAAAGATTATCAACAATGTTGATTCAGGGGACCCAGGAGAGATTTAACTTGTTAAGGAGCCATTCCCAGCAATTGGAGGCGAAGGGGCAGAACAGGAAGAGGTGATCCAAGTCTTCCTCCGCCGCCGCACATAAGGCATTTAGAGGGGCCAGGGAAACCCCACGCACGCCTTTTAGCATGGGTGAGTACCTTTTGTTTAAAACTAACCAGCCGAAGAAAGCTACTTTCGGGGTGATGTTAGGATGCCAGCAACCAAAAGAACTCGGAGAACCCTTTCCTGCTTGAGAGACGAGAATGTTATAGCCGGCTTTAACTGAATATGAACCAGTTCTGTCGCCAACCCATAATAAGCTATCATCACAGTCGAGGAACGCGACATGTCTATCCTCAATAGAATTCAAAAGGGAGGCGGCTTCATGGGCAGAGGCGCCAATAGACATTATATCTTTCCAAAGCCAAGAAGGTGAGCCGTCAGGGTGTTGGCAACCGTAGTTTGAGACAAGAGAACCCCAATGCAGTTTGGAGGAGTTCATGACACCATTGAGAGTAGGCAGCAGATTGAGGGGAGGGAAACCATTCCAGCTTTCATCCCAAAATGACACTAGCCGACCATTATTTATCTTCCATGAGACCTTCTCAGCGATGAGATTTTGGAATTACACAGGAAATTCCAAATGTGAGAGCCCTTCGGTAACTCGGAGCTAGAAAGAATTAGCTCATGCCGGTGCCCATCGAGATATTTATGAGAGAGGACCTGGAAGGCGAGTCTGCTTCCTTCAGAGATGAAGTTCCACACCAGTTTAGCACCGAGGGCCATATTTTGAATGGCAAGATCCAAGATACCCATACCACCCAACTTCTTAGGAAGCTTGACCAGATCCCAATTAGCAAGATGGAATTTGCGTTCGGTGCTGAGTCCTTGCCAAAGAAAGGTGCGAGCCACTTTTTCAATTTTAAGCAGTACAGATTTAGGAATCTGTAAAATGGAAAGCATGTAAATTGGAATTGAGAGGAGCACCGAGTTGATGAGAAGCACACGGCCAGCAAGAGACAACCATTTGCCTTTCCAAGAGAGAAGTTTGGAAGAAATGGAATTCAAAAGCCCGTTCCAAAGGTGAGCCTTGCCCTTTCCATGAAAGAGTGGGATACCCAAATATGTATGGGGAGTTTACCCAAAGAGAAGCCGAGAATCTCTTTAATTCTACGCCTGAAGCCGGGAGCCACGTTGAAGAAGAAAATAACAGATTTATGAAAGTTTAAAACTTGACCCGCAGCTAAAGAATAAGAATCCAAGATAGAGGAGAGGCACCTGGCTTCAGGGACAGTCCCTTGACCGAAGAGAAAGGTGTCGTCCGCGAATTGCTGATGGGAAAGAGGTGGGAGGTTGGAGGTGATGTGGAGACCTTTCAGAGAACCCTCTTGTATAGCTGCCTTAATGCTGCGACTGAGAGCTTCCGCAACCAAGGTGAAAAGGAAGGAGGAGAGCGGGTCTCCCTGACGAATGCCTCTGCTACTCTGAAAGAAGCCTTCCATGAGCCATTCACAAGAACCGAAAAGCGAGGGGAGGCAATGCAATTAAAGATCCATTTACAGAAGTGAGCAGCAAAACCCATAGCTTGCAAAGATTTGAGGAGGAACCTCCAATTGACGCGATCGTAGGCCTTGCTGAAGTCAAGTTTTAACAACATTCCAGCTCTAGAAGAATTTTGAAGTGAGTGAATTAGTTCGTGAGAGATAATAATACCCTCGGTAATAGACTGCCGGAATGAACCCACTTTGTTCCCGAGCAACCAATTTATGCATCAAGGGGGAGAGCCTATTGGCAATAGCTTTAGAGATAATTTTATACGTGGTATTACACAAAGAAATTGGCCTGAAATCATCCAACTTCTCTGCGGGGATTTTTTAGGGAACAAGCATATGAAAGTATGATTAAGGTTCCCAAGAATCTTCCCGAAACCCTGGATTCCTCGACCGCGTGCCAAACTGAGGGACCGACAATATCCCAAAAATCCTGGAAGAAAGAGGCAGGGAAACCGTCGGGCCGGGGCTTTATCCCGTTTCATAGAAAAAATAGTTTTCGAACCTCCTCCAGAGAGAAGGGTGAGAGAAGCATAGCATTATCAGCATCCGTTATAGAAGAAGGGATCTGAGAGAGGAATTGTGACTGCGCACCAATGGGGGAGGCCGTATCATTCAGGAGCTTGCAAAAGAAATCCACCGCTTCAATTTTGATCTGAGCTTGTGAAGTGGCGATGGTGGAGTCTTCGAGCTTGAGAGAAGAAATGTAGTTGAAGTTTCTTCTAGCTTTGACAGAAGCGAAATTTTTTTGGTGTTCTTATCCCCATCCAACAACCAGGCTTCTCTGGATTTTTGACGCCAAAAGTTTCCTCTTTCAGAAGGAGATCCCCCAAATCCTTGAGTAGAGATTTTTCTTTCTGGTAATCCTCCTGTGTCATCCCATGCACCAGAATGGTCTCATTAAGGGAGCGAAGATCCTTCTCTACTCTGATCTTTTCTTGAAAAATGTTTTTAAACTTCGAATGATTCCAGCATTGTAAGTTATCTTTTAACAAAGTGATAACTTTTTAGAGAGTTGAAACATCTTGGTCCCTTTGACAACAAAAGAGTCCCACCAGCCCTTGACCAACGACTTCAGTGAGGGGTCCTGAAGCCACATGTTCTCGAATTTGAAAGGGGAGCGACGCGGAGGGAGGTCGAAATTGAGAACCACGGAGATAGGAAAGTGGTCTGAACCGGAAGAGAGGGAGAACCGAGCTTTTAAGAAGGAAGTTATGATGCAGCCAATGCTCGGAAACCAGGAAGCGATCAAGACGCACTGCAAGGAACTGAACCCGGATCTCCTATTGTTCCAAGTAAACCAGCCCTTGCAAGGCTCTAAATCAATCAAGTGAGCAGAGGAAACGAAAGAAGAAAAATCCACCTGCGAGCGAGGTTGCCAAAGAAGACCTCCACGCTTATCACGATCAGAAAGAGTAGCATTGAAGTCACCAGCGACGATGATTTTTGCGGCAAAGTCGGAAGACAAAAGCTGACTGAGGCTACTCCAGAGAGCTCTTTTCCTGATAGGAGAAGAGGGACCATAAATATTGCAAAGGAAAAAGAAATCCTCAGAGTGTTTAATCGAAACTTTACACCAAATGAAGTTAGGGTCGATTACAAGGGGTTCAATCATGCAACTGCTAGATTTCCAGAGAATGCCCAAACCGCCCGAGGCCCCAATGGAGTTCGAGAAGCTGCCTTCCCAGCCTTTCCATTTTCTGAACCAACTGCTTTTACAACCATCTTCGACATTTTAGTTTCCTGAATCAAACAAATATCCACAGCCTCATCCAAGGCGTAGCGTCTTAACAGACGCGTTGTTTGTTAGGGGCGTTAAGACCCCTAACATTCCAAGAGAAGAGGATCATATTTGCTTCAGAGAGGACTCGCCTCTCCTACTCGAAGACGGGAAGAAAGAACGAAGTTGAAGTTGCTTCCCGTGGGCAACTTCGTTGAGAGAAAGCTTACTTTTGTTGGGGCGACCAAGAATGCTTTTTGGTCCGAAATCCACGTTGAGAAGAGGTGGAGTGGGAAGAAGCGGTCCCAACGACTGATTGAGAGGGGAATGAAGCTCTGCTATTGCTTCATGGTCTTCTGAAGGGTCACCATCTTTTGACTGGAGCAGATCCTCTTTTCCATAATCCATTTCTCAAGGGAGGTTGAGCTACCTCCCATACCTATGGAGATGCCCTCGTGGAACAGGATAGGATCCTAGAAGAGTCCTTTACAACAAGCCGCCGTTTCTTTAACGAGGGAGAGAGTATCAGGATCCAAAGCAAGAGGTTCAAGAACGGGGGGGAGAGTGAGGGACGATGGGAAAAGGTGACAAAGGAAGAGCGCGGGGGGAGGAAGGTGGGCGAGGAGCATGGGGAATGGGGAAACTTTCCGCCATTGCATGGCACCAGGGGGAGCTTTTACAAAATTTGCGAGAATGACCGGGCTTCAAGCATTTGAAACAGAGATTAGAAAGACCTTCGTAAGCAACTTTCTGTTTCCAAATACCCGAAGGAGTTGATATGAATAACTTCCTTTAGCTTAAGAGCGGGATTGACAGAAATGCAAACTCTGGCAAAGGAAGAGAGAGTACCATTCAAGGTAACAGGATCAATGCGAATGACACGACCAGACAAGAGCAGATTTTTGTGAGAATGGGAGCCGACCAAAATTCACTGGGCAGGGAGTAGAGTCTGATCCACACTTGGTGTCCATCCGCATCCGCTTTGTTACAGTCAAAGAGAGGTTCCCAATCGCGGATCACAAGACCAGAGTCGGAGAGGAGAAAATTTTTCCTTTCCATTGTGTCATTTTTCTGAGCAGCGCTACGAAAGAGCACAAGGAAAAAACCTTTTTCCAGGGAACGAATACTCAGGCGCTGCCCCACTGAGTTTCGCACCAATTTCTAATGCCCGAAAATGAGAGTCTTCTCCCAATAAACTTAGCAAAAATAGCCCTCGAATAGAAACACTTGGTATGTGCGGTAAAGCAGCGTCCTCAACCAGGACACGAGGGGAATGTCGTCCTGTTGAGCGTGCAGGTCACTATCCGACGGGGGCGAATCTGACTCAGAACCAAGGGGACCCAATCGTTTTTGCATAGCTTCCGACAAGCCCTGGCCCGCCAGTACACCATTCGGTTCAATTGCATATTGAACCTTTACCCAACAATCTTTCCTTTAATTTTTTTATAATTCCTTCGTAATCGGATGTTTTAGATGATATTTTCTAGGAAACTCGCGAAAGGGGCTCAAGGTTCTTCAATCCACTTGGCCAAGCTGCAAAAGTATCTTTACCGACCCAAGGCTTTACTACCCAAATATGATCTAGTTTTATTAGCCACATGTTCCGAGATATGACTAACATATTTACAATGTAAGAGTAGATGGCAATGAAATTCCCCATCCTCACAAAATACACATCTAGATGGATAAAACCTCCCCATCCTCCGAAGATGATCCTGAGGCAAGATTCTTTCCAAATACGCCACCTGAGCAAAAGAGTTAGCTTTGGGATCAAAGAGAGAGATTTTAGATAAGATTAGAAGGCCATGTAACATCCATGGGACAATCTTTCATAGGCAAGTTGTACTCAGCTCCAACAGTGTAAATACTAAAATTATGGCCAATGCGTCTCAATACAACCTCTGACAATTCGAGAGGGACCCTTCTTAGCAACAAAATCTCAGCTAGTGTATGCTTCTGATTTTTCGGAAAGTTGAAATCCTCAAAGGACTTCTAATGCCACCAAGTTCTATTGTTCGCCACTAATTCATTCCAATAATAAGACTTTTGAACCCCACATTGGAATGAGAATCCTTTGAGCATCACCTGTGCTCACTCTTCCGTGAAGCAAGCAAGTATTTTTGCCAAGAGTCCGCACGGATGGTTGCCTTTTAATCATTACCAATATCCCATGTTAAATTATTAGTGATTAGATTTCTACAAGTGATGAAATTCTAGATATAGGATCCTAGAGGTAGGTGGAGATCAGTAGTAAAAATCGTCTCGGGGTATTCAATGTCCAAATATTTAACTCTCAAAGCATTTGGCTCCATGGCTGATCTACTTCCTCATACTCTCTTCAAGCCAATTTAGCCCCCTACGCTTCATTATGCTGCAAAAGATTGTTAACCCCACCTTCACCAAACCTTCTTAGGTCTACATACATTTTCCAATTAACAAGATGAAATTTTGTCTCAAATTTTCCTTGCTATAATTTTTTTAATAATCTTATTCACCTTGTCTACCACTCCTTTAGGAACCCTCGGGTGAAAAATATAAATAGAAATTGCTTGAAGGGCCACACTAAAAACCAACCTTCCAGCCCGAAGCTAACCATTTGGCTTTCCAAACAACTAAATCTAGCTTGTAGACTCTTTATATGATTTTCCCGAGACTTCATTCTTTGCAGCCTCCATGAAGAGAGGAATCCCTAAATCTTTTCTTTAAAGCAACCAGAGGAATGCCCAAGTATCCCAGAATTTTTGCATGCCTCCTCCTTGGAACATTTATGAAGATCACCTCTAGCTTCGCCAAACTTACCAATTGTCCTAAAGATTCCTCCTAGCTATTCAAAATTCTCTAAAAGGCTTCCGCCTCTCGTACCTCATCCTACCCAAAAAGGATAGTGCCATCCACAAATTGAAGGTGTGTACTAGGTTTACATTATGGCAAGATTTCAGTTTTAAAAGTTATTTATTATCCTTTGCTCCTTTGATGAACACCAATGCTTAAACAAGAATGATAAACAAGTATAGGCAAAGGATCCTGCATCGAATACCCCGAGTTTTAAAACAAAATCCATAAGGCTGCCATTCACCTAAACAGAAAAGAATACCTCACAAACACAACACATAACCCATGAATCCAATCTTCGCAAACCCAATTGAACTCAACATTTTCCTAAAAAGGTTCTATCCACTCTATCACAAAGCGAGGCCTTTACAATATCAAGCTTGATTACCATACTAGATTCTTTATTTATTTTGTGTCAACGCGGAATCTCATGAGTCATACCCACCACATCCGAAATCTTTGTACCACTAATAAACCCTCCTTATTCTCGAGAAATGATTGAAGGCAATATGTCTTCAATCGCTTAGCAATAGATTTGGAGATGATTTTATACGTTGTTTTATATAAAGAAATCGACACGAAATCAATGGAAGGATTTACCTTTATCCCAAATAGATAGGAGAACAATTTAGATCCTTCAACACCAAGTACCACTTTAGTTACTCTAGATTTGTTAGCTACTTTTATCAACTTTGAGCCCATTCCAATTGTTTTGAAAGAAAGGCGAACATGGAATCCATCCAGTCACAGGAGCTTTGCTACCCTCCTTTTAAATAATAACAACTTTAATTTCTTCTTCAAAAATGGCTTAAGAAGGTCCTCATTCTCACTTTGTTAGTAATGATTTTAGGGATCTTTGCTTCTCATCCTTGGGGTTACCTTCCACTAGGAATTTTTTGAAAAATATTTAAACCCTCACCTTAGTGTCTTCAAGATCCATTCAAAGGACTCTATCACCATTCATGTTCTCGTGACTTCTCACCACGGTTGATTGTTGGAAATATTTTGTATTTCTATCCCCTTGACTCAATTCTCCCGATTTTTTTGTTTCCAAAAAGCCGCTTCTCGATATACCCCATTCAAAATTTCTATTAAGTCTTCCTCCTGAAACCTTTCATTCGTTGTAGGAGAGACTTCATCGAATTGGTTAAGCGTTTCTAATTCTTCTTCCAAATTACAATTTTAACTAAAATATTCCCAAAAACATTCTAATTCCAATCCTTTAAAACTTTATTTAGCTATTTCGATTTTCTTGAAAATAAGAACACACGACCTATAACTAGAATCACAATTAGCCCACTAGACCTTTATCCAATCTTCAAGTTCTACATCCCAAAATCATAACTCAAACACAAAAGGGGTACTTTCTAGTGCTTTATATGTGCGGAGCATGAGGGATATTGGATAATGATTTGATCCTAAGGCGTTATGAATGATTCCATAATCCAATTCCCAACCATCCATCCTAGTGAGATTAAAAGTCTATCCAACATTTCCACAATTTTGTGGATTCCCCTTCGTCTATTGTTCCACATGTTTTCCTTGACTTTCGTGGCGATCCACGAGGGCACAAAGATCCACAAACTCCTGAAAATATTTTTCAAATTGAAATTTATTCGTACAACCTCTCCTCTCCTTATCATCAAGGTTTAATATTGCATTAAAATCTCCCCCGACGCCATTTTCTTTTCTTCATTATGACAAATTAAGCCAAAATGTTTCTCTCATTTTTTTTCTCTTGACAATGCTATTTCCTTACGCATTAATTAACATACCTAAAATGTTCTCCTTGTACCAATTAAAGTCACAAACCATCCAATTAGTTGCCTTATCCACCATGGAGCATGTCAAAGTCAGGAGATTCCATAGGATACCAAGACCCACAAAACATCCTAAAACATCACAAACATACTAGGCATACCTCTTCCATCTTCCCCAACTACTAGCTAAAAATTTATTGACCTCCTTTAAAAAAGGCAAAATTTTAGTGGCGAATGTTCGTAATTAGGCGAATAGTAGAGATTCCCTAAATCCCATTTGGTTATTTGGTCATCGTATACCGCCCTTGCTTCACAAAAAAATCTCACAATTTTAACTATTTCTGCTCGCATAGCCAAAGAATTTGTAGTTTTAATGAGTTTTTTTAATGGATCACCTTCATATCGACGGTCGAGGATTGTAAAAATGTTTGCATCGCCACATTATATGGGCTCTTGGATCACAATCGTTGACATTGGAGAGGAATTTTTTAAATTTAATTGAATTCACCACACACACGCACACTCACACGCACATGCAACATTTACTTGAAAGTAAATGCTTTTATTTTCTTTTATGAATTACAAATTTGTGACTTTGGCATTGATCCGAATAGAAAAGGAATCAACACACACACATTACATTTACTTTAAAGTAAATGCTTTTATTTATCTTTTGTGAATTACAAATTTGTGACTTCGGCATTGATCCGAATAGAAAAGGAATCAAAAATAACATATTGCTTAGTGCTTACAAAATTTAGATAAACAAAGCTCTTGCAGTCATCACGTTCAAGTTTACATTATAGTAGCTCAGATAATTGGTAAGTCAATTAATCAATGATCCATTTTAAATTTGATAACATGTTTGTGTATTGTGATCATGTGATGTCGCATTGCTTTTTCTCGCCTTTGTGAGTTAGCGATGCTATTAAAATTTGTGATGCTTTTCAAATTGTCTTTTCTTAATCTGTGGACAACCAGTGTAAGTGTGTCATCACCATTTTCATTTTTCATCTATTGCTCTTTACACGTCCCACCATACTTTATTCTTTCTATACCACGTGACACCATAATGCCTTAGTCGATTTTTAGTTTATACTGCAACCATTTCCTATGTTCCGCGTGTCTTGCGATATATGAGTTCCTTTGCACCACAACATTTAACTAGGTTGCGAAGGTCTATTGTACACTGCGAAAAATTATTTTGACTTGCCCCTCAATGACGATGTTCAATTTCAAATCTTCATACATTGCAAAGCTCCATTCCTTTCACCATGTTTTTTAATATTTTTATTTTATTAATTATTCCCCATGTGATGTTATTCTCGTTTTTATGCTGCTCTATAATAAGAAAAAAACCATTCGTACAGGAAAATGACAGGTAACGAGGAAACCTTGGGAACGAAAGCAAGTGCAACACCTTCTAGTTTTAACCCAAGAAGCATTGCATCTTATTTTGAGAAACCATCTATGAAAGCTCATCCATGTCCACCACTATCAAGGGATCATGATAACATTCAAAATTAAACTCAAAATGAGTTCATTGATAATTTCATGACTGACATTGTCAATGACGATGACAATGAAATGCCTCCCCTTGAATACATACACTTGGGACGAACTTGAATCAGATATCACTTTGGAAGCATTACATTCTAACTCTAGTGTTGGAATGTCAAGTTCTACTCTATTGAATGATGGAAGTGGAAATTCATGCAGTCAATGAAATTACACCACGCCAAATACTCCAAGGACACCTCTTTCTAAAAGAAAGAGGAAGAAACTAAAATGGGACTTGGGAAAAAGTTTAGGTGTTAGCACATGTTTCTAAGTTTCCATTTATTGAACATGTTGAAAATTAAAATTAAATTGAACCTCCCAAGAATGCAAATGTACAAATTGAAGCTGGAAATTGGGTAGGAGAAGGCAATTACTTAAATTGATACTATTGAAAAACATATGGGAAAGATATATGAAAAACAAATTGTTGATGGAGTTGTGAAGAATGTCGTGAGATGGAAAACTATGGATGATTGTTTACATATGAGGTATGCAAAATATTATGAGGAGCACATGATAAATTAAAGAATACTTGCTGAAAAATGGAGGGACAATTAAATCTCAATTTAATAAGGTCATTCAAACAATCTTTTAGGTAAAACAATTTAGCTAGTTATTGCTTTTCACACTCTAAAAAAGGTCGTCCTATAACATATTTTCTTGAAAATAAGAAGATGCTCTCTTTTCTTAGTGTCCCACACTTTCCTCATTCTCACTAGTTTGAAAGTAGTGGTTGGGATTGGAAAAAATTCATAGCTATGGTTGAGAAAGAAGACTTGAAAGAGAAACTTAAGTGTGCATGGTATGTGTCTTTGTCTATTGATGAGGTTATAGTAGTAGATAATACTTATTGGGTCTGTATGCATATTTATACTATTGAAAATCATGTGAGACAACCTCACTTACTTTCCATTCACAAGATGAAAGAAAACTCCAATGCTAAAAACCTTTGTGAACTTATAATAAAGAAGTTTTAAAGAGATTGGCGGCATGGACGATTCTTCAAATGTAACAAAGCCAATATGTGTTGGGGAATATGGGGCATCTGTAATGCAAGGTCATCGTAATGGTCTATGTGTAAGAATCTAAACATCTCATTTCCATGTATGATTTCCATTCATTGCATGGCTCATAGAATGAATCTAGCATATAAAATAGTGAACAAATTTAAACATGTAGCAAAAGTGGAAGAACTTGTTCGAGAGGTGTATGTTTATTTCTGTCGAATTCCTAAAATATTCATATAATTCTAAAGCTTTGCAGAAGTACTAACAAACAAGGATAAACTATTAAAATATATCGACACCAGGTGGGTCTCATATCAACCGGTTTTACAGCAGTGTGTACGATGAGTATATATCCTTATTGGGAGTAATGTGGCGTAATAACATGGAAATGGGAATAGCTCAAGATTTGATACATCATTTGATTGGTCTAGAGACATTGACAATGTTGTGTGGTCTCATTCACATGTTGGATGAAATGCATAGTTTAATTAAACAAGCCCAAGAAAGAAGTATATATATTGTTGATTTTACAAGTTTGAGGAAACATGTTTGTTTGGCTATAAAAAATTATTTGTGAATGAGATTGCTTTTTCAGGTCCAAAGTTTGAGAGTTGGAACACTTTGATAAACATTAGAAGTTGAAGTAACTATCAAAAGCTCAATTTGTTTGGATAAATATGTTCTTATGTGCGTGGATATGAGATACCCATGTACTCCTTTCAAAGAGTAGACAATGGTAACATTGAGAAGTTAAATGTCACATAGATGCTCTTTGATCAGATTGTATCATCAACAAGGATAAGGTTAAGAGAAATTGTAACTTCCCTACTAGGAGAAATAAGGGAACATTTCAGTAGGGATGTTTTTCTTGAAGAAATGGTTGTAGTAAATCCCGCCTATTGGAATAGTGCCCAAAATGAAAATTATTTGTAGGACTACCACAAAAGATTGACTACATTGATTCAACATTTTTTTTGCAATGGAATGGATATTCTAGGTATTTTAAACAAGAATATGTTGGTTGATCAATCCCAACAATTTGCCTATACAATGCTTGATCAATTCAAATATTTGGATAATCCCTTTGAGTGTGGAGCAATAACTCAACTATGGAAAAAAATTGGGTTTAACAATATTTTGCAAGAAACCATGACTAAGTTTTTTTCACTAGTCGATTTATCTCAAACAATGATTTTGAGTTTAGTTGAAGATGAGAGAGTTTTCAATGCCTTGTCCTTCGTAAAGTCAAAATTACGAAACAAGATTTACAAAAATTAGAAAACTGTTTGAAAATTTACACATTATGGTACGAAGTGAATAAATTTCCCTATGATAGGGCTTTAGCAATATGGAAGTCAATTAATGAAAGGAGAGGGGCTGTTAATAATGCCAGGAATAATCCAAATGACCTTACTAAAAACAGGATGGATCTATTCAGACTGGGTTGAATGTCTACAAAGTCGAGAGAAATGGTCAAGCAAATGATATAGATGTTCCAACATCAGCAAATTGGAAGCTTTCATTCGTTGATGTGTGATATAGATGTTCAGATAATATATTCAAATAGTCATTACATTGTTCAAATAATATCTTCTTCTTGAATCTTTATTTATATTTATTCAAAACACATAATAGAAGTCCTATTAAACCCTTAAATCAATTTGTAGAGTCTTTAGAATGAAAAATTGAAGGAGTTGGAACACGAAATGAATGAAAAATTGTATCATGTGGATATTTTGATATTGTTCTATTTTGTTCCAATTGTGTACATTGAGTAAAAGAGAATGAAATTCTCTATGTGCATTGGTATAAAATTACTACTTATTCAAGTTTTGCATGAATCCTCTCCTCAAACCTAGACTAATTCCTCTTCTTCTAAAACCTATACTAATTCCTCTTCTTCTAAAACCTAGACTAATTCCTCTTATGTAGATCTTAACTCTAATATAATCTTATCCATGTCACCTACTAGTCTGAATGCTTACATTTCAATATTTTCTTCATAATAGATTTCACAAGTGTAACTCCCAATTGATGGTAAATCATTAAACTCAAAGTTACTATACTAATTCTATCAATCAAATATCCATGCAAGATGTGTTTCCAACCATATGCCACAATTATACTTAAGTAAGAATTCCATACTCCCAACAATATAGTGCAAAATAGAGATACATTGATTAAAAGAGACTTATGTGAACCATTAGCTTGAAATAAAAGATAACACTATTCCTCATTCATCTTTCTTGAGACACCCCCTATATCGAACAAAATGAAAAGTACAACAAATACAATAATTTTCAATAATAAATTAATCTTAATTGAATTTACGCTTTTCTCTTTTAGTGGCTGACAAACTTGCACATCATTTTGTAACATGTTTCACTCTTCATCTATTGGAATTGTAATTTGTTGTAACTCATAGTGACTTACATGTAGCTTTGTTAACAATTCATAAATTGAGAGTGGAGCTTTCCTTTATTGTATTATGCAAACTCATTGAAAATGTTATCAATGGTTTGGCGTAACTAAAAAAGTTGGCGTCATCTAGTTTATTAGGAAATTGGTTCTTATATTGCATCATTTTTTCCTTCATATTCCTCTAGAAAACATCCTTTGTAATGAATTTCTCTGTTTTGTCAAAAGGCATTGGAAAACCAAGCTTTGTGATCTCTTCTACCTTTCCATACAACTCCCATAACATTGTTTAACACTTATTCAACAATTCTTGTGCTTCACCTAACATCACACACTTCTAAATGATAGATGATGCCTTTATTAAAGCATCACTCCAGTTGTGAATTCATTTGGATGCCAATTCATTATCATTGATTTTGTAGATAGTTTCTAAAAACAAATTCATTGTATCCTCTCTTGAGGTAATCACTTTTCAACTTTCAATTATGTATTTTGAAGCTCAATAGAGCGATCTTATAGACCATCCATGAATTCAAATATTTTAATCAAATCATCATTTTTCTAATTTATTTCCCCAAACGTTATCTTTTATATGAATCATTGTTTGTTTATAAAATTTAGATAGTTTGGTTTTGGAACATAGTAATTCCTTTCCCGCTTTCACCAGTTCCTTTTGCAATATTTCATTGTATTCTTTCTCTTCCTTTTGAAATCTTTCATTGAATTTTTCTCTTCCTCCAGTTTCTATTCCCAACTTGTTGCTTTTGCTTTCTCCTCCTTCACATTCTTTTGCACTTCACCCAACATTTGTTGTAAATTACTACACTTATTTGTGGTTTCCTCTAAAATTTTCTTCACTTCTTCTAATTCCACAACTACCTGTTCATTCATAGTGATCATAGATATAGAGGCATATGCTTTTATCCTCTTCTCCAAGTCACTAGTCTTGTTAATTTCCACTTTCCTACTTGCTTTCTCATTTTCCAAGTCTACTTCTAACTTTTGTATTTTATTATTCAAATTATTTTTTCCTCTCTATCTTTAACAATGCTATTTATACCACATCATTGTTCATTTTTTACAGTTATCTTGTTACAATTTTTCATTCCGCTAAAATCCAATGAAAGGGTAATTACTTCATAGTCAATGCAAACCGTTTGATCCTATGATTTGCTAAATTTTGGGACAACATATATGTATTCCATGGTATATGTATCTAGGTTTTATGTAGGAAATACGGTGGTTCTGAGGCTCTGGAGTTGTAAGCATTGGTTCTTTTTATTCTCTTTCGATTTTCGGGCAAACTCATCTTGGTAATCAAAACATGAGGCTGCTGAAGCAATCCACTACTTGAATGGAGAAAGAGAAATTGGTGTTTTTCAATACTACTAGCAGGAGGGGGTGCCACCGCATGTCATACATATTTCCTTTGAGGTGAAGATACCATCACAAGATTACTTATATATGTCATTGTCTTTTGCCTCTTATCATGGCCTTGTTGGGTTGTAGTACCTATCTCTATTGACCTCTTTTGAATATTGCCTTGTTGAATTATAGAACTCAGCTTGGTAATCAAAACATGAGGCTATTGGGGCAATCCACTTCTTGAATGGAGAAGGAGAAATCGACATTTTAATTGTTGACCCTATCATACTACCAACGGGGAGGGGTGCCACTACATGTCGTAAATATTTCCTTTGAGGTGAAGATACCATACACAATATTACTTGTATATGTCATTGTCTTTTTCCTCTTATCGAGGCCTTGTTGTGATGTAGTACTTGTTTTTATTGACCTTTTTGAATATTTTTTATTGTGGCACTTCCGACCACTAATACTACCTCTACCACCAGGACCAGTAGCCCCAAATTTGTTTCCATATCCTATGCCACTTAAATATTTAACCCGGAACTTATTTAGAGGATTTGGATTGAAACAAATTAAATTGGACTACCACTTCTTGTATGAAGTGGGCATTCTTTCCTAACTCCAATGCCTAGTGTATATGCATATTGTCTAGGTTCAACCTCGGTGCTTGCTAAATACATTGTCTGTTGAACCCAAACCACCACCCTCATAACCCCTTTTGGGCTATAATTTCCCCTATACCATATGTTTGTTTTATGCTTTCGGTTAGACTAGGTTTATATGAGTAGTCTATACCCGCATGAGGAGGAAATATTTCTTCCTCACTTTCATCATTGGATTCATCACTTATTTTCTCGAGAGGATGTGTTATCCAAAATTCACCCCTCAAGGTAATTTTGATAACATGCATCAAATTCTTTAGTCCCAAGCAAATAGATTGATTTAAGGCCCGAAATCGTGTTTTTGGGCCCCCTCGGCTTCCTTCTAACTCTCCCATCCAAGAAGAAAACCCAACGAGTTAGAAAAGGTGAAAAAATTGCAAAAATCAAGCTTGGGGCTGAAAAAATGAAGAAAATCAGCTAAGTCCTAGTCCGCGCAGCGATTGGGACGTTAGTGCGAACCGCCAAAAGCCGCAAGCGATCCAGCAGCAGATTGGAGCAGCCGGGACAAAAGTACGCGCGGGACGCGAAAAGCCGAAATGGCCGAAAAGTGGAAAAAATCACCAAGTTTTGTTATCGCGCGGTTTGGGACATCTGGGCCGTAGGTACGCGAGGGACGCGAACCGGCTGAAAAGCTCAAAACACCATTTCGGGTGGTTCGGAGATATTTGTCCCAGGCAGTCCGGGACAGTTGGGACAAAGGTACGCGCGGGACGCGAACCGGCCGAAAAGGTGAAAAGGCAGCAAAAGAGGGACAAGGAAGCCCGAATCGGCCGAAGCAGGAGATTTTCGTTTGGGACATCCAGGCCAAAGGTACGCGCGGGATGCGAGGGATGTGAAAAGCTGAAACGGCCGACAACAAAGAAGAAAAGTCAATGTTTGACCCGTGAAACTTCAAACGGCCATAACTTTTGACTCCGAGCTCCGATTTTCATAAAATTGGACTTTCTGGAACAAGCACGACGTCCTCTACGCCACAAAAACTATATTTATTATTTTTAATGAGGGTAGATATATTTAAATAAAATAAACATATTTGGCTCTAGTCAGTTAATGCTCATTCCCGTCAAATGATAGAAAATGCCTGCTAGACCCAAAATAGCTGCCTCGCACTCAGAAGGCCATAACTTTTGCATTTCTCAACAAAATCACACAATTGGTACCGTTGGAATCATGGCTCCGAGCCCGACGCATAGCAATCAAGAAATTCCAGATTTGATGGGAGATTGATCGAGATTTTTAAGAAAACGTGGCTGGGTTCATAACAGTGTTTTATTTTGTGGTTGGGAGTGCAATTAAGAGGCATGGTCATCATTCTTTCTCTGCTGCAGCACCTGGGATAGTATGGGGAGCCTTTTGCAAGTAATATATAATCATTTTACTCCATTTAATGCCTCTTATAGGTGGTTGAAGGACAGATTTCAGGATTTCCATTTTCCCTTCTCATTTTTCTATAAATTGGAGTGTTGGGCTCATTGTAAGTAGAGGTAGTTTTGTAGCAAAGCTCTACCAAAATTTCTTTGTAAAGCCAATGTGTTGTAGGCCCTTGTTGTGGACTCCTTGCATGGTGATCCAGGCCCTTATCTTGTAATAGATTGAACTGTGCATATCATGAAGCAATAAAATACAAGTTTGTGGATGTATCTTCCCCTTTGTGTTTTCTTGTATTCTCCTTGCCCCTCCAATCTTAGTTATAAGAATATTGTGTCTATTATTATGTTCTTGCAGGGATCCATTATCATTGTGTATGTTTGAAATATTGTGGTGAATGCATTTTGCTAGATTGTGGAGAACTGTCATCACCCCTTCTAATGTGCATTCTGCTTCTTTATCTCACGCATTGGGAGACTACTCTCACACCCTCCTTTTCTGGTGTATCACCGCTTTAGTGTAGGCTTTCATTTTATGCATTCTCTCTCCCTGGTCCCTTGGAAATTTAGATTAGAATAGTTAGTTTCCCCTGCATTAGAGTAGATTGTGGCAGGTAGTTTAGGAGCAAGAACCAACTTTCTCTGGAGGTCTATCTCAAGTAGCAAGTCCCACAACTTGGAGATAGTACCCATGTTATCCAATCACACCGTGAATTCAAGTATATGCGCTTGTATAAACCATAGAAGGGTGCTGTGATTCGGTGATAACAGGATGATCTTCATTCCATAATCTACAAAATTCTAAATCTTCATCAATGTCCTCCAATTTTGAATTAGCTTGTAGATAGCCTAGGTCCTTTCTCATAGACTAAAAGGAAGTTATTTTTACCTTGTCCAACCAACATCTTCACAAGCTACTTTTATAACAAGTGGTATGTTTTCATAAGAATATTTAGGGGAAGCTTTTGTATAAAAATTGTCATATATTAAGCTCTTGATTGTCTTACTCGTCTCTTTCTTTCGGTGGATGCAATCCCAAAATGATTTCCTTTCTCAACAAAAATTTCTTCCATTACTTTTTTCACCTCATCCCAAGAGTTCTTGTTTTTCAATCTTTCTAGCAGGGGCTCCTTTCATGTTGAATTTTACTTGTAGAGCTCTTGTTTGTCACTACCCTTGATTTAATCACCTCACATGGGTTACAACTAGTGAGAGTCAACATCAAGATTAAAATTTTCAAATTTTTTATGTGCATAATGAATGCTTTTCTCAAATGTGAACCCTCCACCCGAAAAAGGTAAAGAAGGAAATGTGCTCTTCTTTTCTTGACTAACAAAAGAGAGTTGATCTATGCTATCCATCGCAATATATATATTCCAAGGAAAAAACCCTCTCCGACACAAGGACTAGAATTTTGTGGTGATTTACTCCCGATCCATGATATCTTAGCACAATATATTCCTCAGGAAGTAGCGACAGCAATTTTATTTCTAATCCTAGTCGAATGTAATCTCCATAAGACAAATAATCTAGGCATTGGAGTTTTTAAAATTGCATGAAAAAGTGAAGCAAAGAAGTAGTCCACAAAATGATTGTAGTTCCTTTTACAATCATGCAGCCTTATCTTATGGGTCCATAGTAGTGCCCACCCATGTGGGACCTAAACACAAGACCAAATATACTAGGATATATTTTTACTTTGGTTTACTTGATACAAATATGTGACACCATACATGCTCACAAGAGATTGCTCAACACCACATGCACATTTACACCAACATGAAGGACATGCAAATATCAAATGACACAAGATGTAAATTGATGCCACACTTATATAACTAAAAAGTATGAAATCACAACCCAACCACAACATGAACATCACGAATAAGAACCTTCCACAATGTCACATTTTTATGGTTATCTCTTTATTGAAATCATATTTCGTTATTAGGCTTAAAGGTTCGAAGAACGCTTAACATGAAAACTGATTAAGAAAATATTGGAAAACAAATGCTAAATCCTAATTTAGTTACAACGCAATGATATATCAATTAAGTAATGAAGGTTACCAATTGATGAAAGAATTTTGTAAGATTGATTTTATGACCTTGTTCTTGTACTGGTGTTGGTAAATTAGAGTTCTTTATGAACTAATATTGAGTGTAGGAAGCATTGATTAAATTATATTTACAATCATAAACTTGCTTATCAAATAGTAAAGAGCATTAGTAGATGGTATTAAACATGGAAGATTCAAATACTTCTAGATGTCATTACGAACTAAGGAACAATGAATTGGTAATGCAATCTGAGTAACATAAAGCGAACCTACGAGATAAACAACCAAATATGAATGTTGTTCACATATACTTATGATGATTAATGGCAAGTGATTAAGTGTGTAACAATGAGATAACAAGTTGTTGTAATCATATAGCAATGACATACTCTTTGAAGTATGTAACCAGGGAGGAAAAATATGTCAACAAATATATCCCATCTTCTAAGGTTTGAAGTAAGTAAATCATACCGTTGTCTTAAAAAGGTCTACATGTATAAGACTAAGGCAAGCTGGTACATTGATATTTCAATACAATCTAGAAGTAGAAATGAATTATGAGTATATTATATACCTAGATAAATGATTGATATCAGTATTAAAGTTATAACACTACAGTATATGTTGTTGTTCTCTAACATCAACAATCTTCATATTTTTAGTATCATCATAATATTATCGATTTAAACAAAGATGGTGAAGTTACAAAATTTTGAAATAAGGTACAACAGTATGTTGACAACTCATTATGTATTACTAGTGTACTTAAATTTCATAACTAAACACAAAATTAAGATCTTAATGATGTTGTTCTATTAATATGATTTAGCAACGAAGTATATGGTTCATGGAGCGACATCCATGTCGCAGGAACCTTGACCATACTAGCCAAGGCTGGCTGTGGGAAATGTATCGAACACATAATGACACAAGTCATTACATGAGAGAAACCTTCCTCATAGGCAACCTTAGGTGGTACTGTCAAGATTCATGGGACCCGATTTTCGAACCACGACACCTGTTACTTTGGTAGTTAAAATTATTATTTAAGGATTTATTCGAATGCTAACAGAAACAACTATTAATGATGTACTTAGTACCGATAGATATATTAAGCACTATCTCGTACACCTAGATCTATAGGATTCCATAATTAGCTATATAATACAAACAAGACGTTGTCATTAATAGCAGTGATATGAAATCACATGGATTAAGTATCATTAGTCATATGAACAAAACATGCCGATATGGAATGAAGTACGTAGGTAATTTTAGATCACTGGGATTTGGTATAAATGTAATTATCTGTCTTATAAACTAATTCAACCTAGTAAATAGGAATAGACATTAATGAATGCCTAACTTCAAAAGTATGAACTTAATAATTAAGAAATGAAAAAGAATCCATACAAATCAACAAAGTAATTAGGTGATATGACAAGTTCCTAATGACAAGTGTGCCATTACGGAACCGAGTATGGCATACATGTCTCTGAAACTTTAATCAAAGTAGTATAAGTTGTTGATTACACTGTCCTGCTTTCACCAAGTTCTAATTTGTAGGGATATTGGATGGGATTCGATTGGTGAATACCTATGTATACACTTAGAAATCATCACTTTATTATCAATTCTTGAAAAAGGAAACCAAATAGTATACCTTGTATACACACTTGTAAAGAGTAATCTATGAGGGACATTTACTAATAGATTCATGTAACTGCACGTGGTTTATGATTGTTATCGGATGGATTGAATTTAAGATTTATGTTAGATTTAAATGCTGGGTATTTAAATCAGGGAAGCATGAAGTTAATGTAAAGGAAAAAAATTCCGAGTTGAGAAACGTAATAATGAGGGTGTTACATTTGTGTATCGAGCTGAATGTTGTAGCTCTTAGACTTATTGGGTCCATACGCTAATTGATTAGATAAATTTGTTAACTAAGAACATTTGAATAAATGAAGGATAAACTATGGAGAATGAACCATATCTAATCAAGCTTTAGGTTTGGCAAGTAAATAAGTTAGATAACATTCTAACAATCCTTTGTGACACACTTAACTAGAAGGATGTTGGGAGAAAATTGTAAAGTGTGAACATGATGAACCAAGGTAAACAATTTGAAGCGATTGATAACAATCAATGAGGGTTTATCGATTGTTGAATTTTCATAATGACAGATTTTGGAACTTGAATCCAACATGAAATAAAACCCACAAAAGGAAGATGAAGTAGATAGGAGAGGATTGTTTGTTGTAATAACAATGATTTGAAACTCCATTAAGGAAATAATAGAATCTGCGATAAATTCGACTCAAAAAGAAAAAAGGAAATATACAAGAGCGTTAGCTCTTCTCCGCTCAGTAACTTTAAGAAAAGTAGGTGAAACAATATGGCGGTAAATGTAGATTTCAAAATGAGTTAAACAAGAAAGACTTGCTGTGATTTCCAAAGCAAGTAAGTAACAACGCTATGGTGACTAATAAGATAAGATGAAGGAACACAATTTCCTAACATGACATCGGGTAAGTTAAGTATAAGTTCTGTTATTGTTTTAATTTTACACTAGTACAACCGAGTTCTTGGTATCTAGTGATTAGTCTGAAACAAAATTAGAGATCTTATTATCCTTTTCTTATGAGGAGAAATAGTAAATTTATGACTGTCAATGTAACACTAACATTGAAATTAGCTGAGCCTCATCATAGAATTTGGAGTTAATGATTTTTTAAAGGACTTAAGACAATGATTAAATTTGACTATTCTGTCATAAATCAATGTTTTTGTTGATATGGAAGATAATCAGAGCCTCAAACATGCAAATCAACATGCCTAAAAGGAAAAGAGAGGAACAATTTTGATGATTTAAGTAATCACTGAAAATGAATCACGGATGAAGATACCCTAATAAGGGATGAGGCCTAAAATTATTAGAATGATCATGGTGGTCACTTAGGTCCTAGACTCTTAGGAACTAGACCTAGGTTAGGCCTTCAATAGTTCATTAAGAGACAAATCTTGATAATGTGAAGGGTCTAAGGGGCCAAGTTTAAGTTTAAGGCTTGTGGAAAACATATAAAAGACTCCATTGTAACTAATTGGATCATCACTCGGATGGTCAAGGAAAGAAAGCTCCAAGAATATTAGAGGTGGAAGATTTTGGGTATACATAGATGGTAGTAAAAAAATCACGATTTTTTCCTAGAGATGATCAAAAGTAATATATGCATGTAATGTGTTTAAAGTATTATGATTGATAAGGAACAAAATAATGAAGACAACCTTTTGTAGTCGGAGTATTAAGGAGATCCATGCATAAAGTTTCAAAACCTTTCATCCCAGAGACCTCACCATTGATAATCTATTATTTACAAGGGATGTTCATGATTATTTTGATCACGAGATCATGACAATCTTCTTGATAACCTGTAGAAATTGGTTATGAGGATAGGGTTTATAATCATTTCTTGATTGCTTGATTTCCACACAATGAGAATAAACCTCAAAAATAAAATAAAGATCCCTACAGACATTTCAAAGGATATTTCATTAGTTTGATCCTTATATGGTGATGATGTTCTTGTACTTGATAACATTCCCGATACGGTCTAGCAGAAATCGAAGAAAAGATCACTTGAGAGAGTTATTTTCTCAAAGTAGCATGGAATGGGATCATGGAAGAGAGCCTCAGGAAGAAATCTTGTAATGAAATGTAATTATGAATAAAGATTGAGTATTGGTTTTATAGAAAGACCACAATAATAATGTGTGAAGAAACTATAAATATGAGTGAAACTAATCAAAAAAAGATGTGAAATTCATGACTTATGACCTCTAGTTATTGGTACAATCCTTATTCATATGAATTCTATATGCATGCAATAGTATTTTTCCGAGACTTGTTTAATACTTATTGAGAATCTTACAACAATGCATGCCTACTTAAAAAGAGAATTGATCATTCTTTATGTAAAATCATGGAATTTTCTTTTTAATTTATCTCATGGAAGGGTGGGAGACACATCTATGTAGAGGAGTAATTATATTTGAGAGGAAGTCTAATTCCAAAGTGTAGTGAGGACCTAAAGACTCGTGTCTTTGTTAACCATTATCGAGATAAAGTAAAGTTGATCAATTTATTTGAGAGATTGTTGTGTTTTTTTTCCATTGTTGTTGCTCGAATGAAGGTAAGGTCCTTATGGGTCTCAAGAAAAGGAAATATAGGTATGAGAATCAATTACATCAAGTTTCATATGCATTTAAAGGTTATAGGAAGCTAAATACCCTTGTTCTTAGAAAATATAGTCTATTCTGAGACCATTGTGCATCACAAGCATTATTTCTTGATCAAGTACTACATTTAAAATCACCGGGACGCATGTGCACCCTTTTGTGGAATCTTTTTAGCCATGACACAAATTTAGTGTAAATGGGAAGGATATGAGACTTCTCGAGTGACTATGAAACTCTTTTAGGAATTTTGTGAAGCAAAGTAGTTTGGATAATTAACACATGCATTCAAGTTCTATAAATTTGTATAAACCATCTCTAAAGAATTTCCATACTTATAAAAAAGGATTCAATATAAGAAGAGGTCTTAGTTCATAAATATTTGTGAGAGTTATATGCTCAAGCCTGAAAGTGTGAGTTTGGGGATTGAAAGCTAAACCAAATGATATAATGAAGATCGCTCTTAAGGTGTTATAATTTAAAAGTTGAAAGTCATTATCCCCAGTAATTCCTCATCAAGATTCAAAAATAACAAAGTCATAAAAAGTTGTCATTAAAAATGGAAATCAAGACAATTTCGGGGAACCAAAGAAGGATTGTTTTTTTATTAGGGGTAAATAGTTTTGAAGGGACTATACCCTATTACAAAATGTGCTCAAAAGCCAGATAAAGTAGAAAAGAATAGTCCATAGTTTTGAAGGGACTATACCCTTTTACAAAAAGGCTCCAAAGCCAGATAAAGCAGTAAAAACATCAAGTTTGGATCAGCATCCAGAAAATACATGTATGTCCAACTATAGTTAACCGAGGAACTATATCAAAAGATCAAAACAATAACAAAACTGCCACTAAGCAGCATGAAAACAACCTCCTGAAAGCATAAAAAAAACCACTAAGCGGCATGAAAACACCTCACGAAAGCATAAAAAAAAAACCGTAGTAAGAATCATTCTCCTCACTTGTCTACTTTGTCAATATTTGTCCTTACCTTCTGCAGAGAGGTGAAGAGTGCCAAGGCAGTGACATGGGTGGGATCCTTCTTATCCAAATGTGAGAGAGTCAAGTTCCTTACTGGTTCCGGCTCCCAAATGGCAACAAGAATGTCACTAAGCACACATACACTTTTGACATGCTGCTCCAAAATTGTAAATAGCCTTAAGCACAGACATGGTATAGTCATGCCTTCCTTTTGCATTTCCCAGACCTATTATCCAGTGAGTTAAGCTTCTTGAGAAATTTGATCATTATCCTGCTCAGGGTCGTTGTGCATCTTCCTTTTTCCTTCTCTCTTACAAACCTGCTTGAGTTCTTCTTTTAAAGCCCCAACCTCCTTTTCCATATTGACAATTCTATTGAGAAGGACATCCTCCCCTTCCGTAGCTGAAGCACCAGTTGGATTGCTGATATGGAGCAGATTTTTAGCAGACTCAATTTATTTGTCGTTGGAGTTAAGCAAGTTTCTTAAACAAAGGAATTGAGTAGTGAATTACATTTTCAAACTAGCAAGCTAGAAATTTGAAGGTGATCTATATTACATCCAAATTAATAGACCCTAACAAAAGATTCTATAATATTGATCTTCATTACAATGGTAGGACATGGGATTGAAGGCTACAAAGTGACAAAGAAGACTTGGAAGAAAATGGTTTTAGGGCTTTCCCTTTTCTTGTAAAAGCTATAAATAGGAATTAATACTCCTTAAAATGTCCTTATTCATAATCAATAAGAAATAAGTTTGGATGAGTTATCAATTGGTGGCGATTTGTGCGGTCATGATTCTAACCTATGTGTGTTATTAGGAAAAGTCAATGCAAAATTGAAGAATTAAGCCTTGTACTCAGAATTTAGCCTCAAAATAATTTGTACATAGAACCTTCTTGGTGTAAGGAAGGTGTTTTTAAAGGTTTAAAGATTAAATCCATTCCAAGAAGCTACAATTAATGGTAGTTAGTTTTAGATCTGTGTATTTTGGGCCTTGGAATATTGGCTAAGTACCAAAGGGAGTGCGTGCACAGGACCAATAAGGAGAAGGGAAAACATGGAAAAGTGCGCGGGAAAAAGAGGTTTAAGAAGGGTTTAGGAGAAACCAGGGTGCACATGGAAGGAAGAGCCTTAGGTTTAAACGACTTAGCCATATTCGGTATTCTGGAGGCACTTGAGGAAAACCATGACCGACTAGGTGTCTTTGAGTGGATAAGGTGCCACCTAAAACCTTGGAGGTTGAGTAAAAGGATATTCCATGCAGGGAATATTTTTAGAAGACATCATTATAGAGAGTGGAGGGCTTGCAAAGGGATAAACATTCACCATTTGAGGACCACTTTTACACTTAGCATGCAATCTATTCATGAGCGAAGGCATGGTGTGGGTGATGATCATATAAAAGATATGCTCGAAGCAAGAAAAACTCACCGAGATAGAGAGAAGAAAGAAGAAGAAAAGACACAAGTGCTGCAGTAATGATAGGGTTTGGAGCACTTAGTGCTAAGGGTTCTAAAGGATGTAATAGGCCTCTGTATGGAATTAGGGTCTGTAACAAGGATTCAAATGAGAGGGTATAGATAGGATCTCTCATCAGGGAAGATCTGTAGGGATTAAGTCCTGTTATTTAAGATGTATGGTCTGTGATGACCTCTTTTGAATGTAATGTGGCTACCAATGAATATATAGAATATTTCACTCTATATATCATGCTTAGGGGTGTAAAACCTTGTGTTATATGGCTATCATGACTAAGATCTTGTTAATTGTTATTAAGTTTATGTAAAGCATTGATGTGTGGATATGTTAGATGCTCCTTATACCTTAATAACTAAATGATTGTACTTATCATTCTACAAATCATTCTCCATCAATGGAGAAACATTATCATAATTCTCACATAAAGGAGGGCTCGGCGCTTGCGATATGCCTCGGGTAAGCTCACAACGCCCAGTTGGGTGATAGGCCAACGTGCTTGGGGTTAACAAGTTATATTGAGGGTAGATAAAAATGACTACATCTTGTTTCGATGCGAACCTCTTTTCTAAGATGTGAGAATGATGCGTGATGACAAAGCACTTGATGCTGGACAATATCGAACCATGGTTTAAGAGAACAAATGATGATTTTGCTCAAATATTTAGTATTGGACCTGAGTTCGATGCATGTAAATGGGTAGAATACTTTTGTATCATGAGTTGTATGAGACCTTATTTTATTGCTTTCAGTGCGGTTGTATGAATGGATTTTGACATATGCATCTAGATCAAGATGGTATTATAGATCTTGAGTGTGGACCCAAGATGAATATCGAGGCTACATGATGCTTGATCGACTTGGAAATGTGTTTTTGATCATTGGCGAGAGAAGAGTGCTAACCAATTATAGCATGGAATACATTATTTCTACGTATTCTTGTCGAGAGGTCTTTGAGTTTGTATTCGAAGGAGCCTAGAGGATCATTTTTGCATGCTATTCCCTTAGCCATAAAGATCCTGATCATTACACTAAGTTTGGAAGCATGTCCTATGGCCGACTAAAATTCTTCCGAGCCTTTGGACAAGGAAGCTAGAATGGAGGAAGATGGCGGACCTTACAATGAAAAAGGAGAGGGAAGAGAGATGAATCAAGTATAGTGAAGCATGAGAAAGGGAGTTGGCTAGACAACATGAGGTTGCAGGAGTGATGGATCTATGGAGGCAGATGTTATGGGAAGGAATTGAGGTTCACGTGGAGGATGTGGAGCCCGAGCGATGCTGTCTTGCTACCCCATCTTGGAAAGTGTGGGAGAGAGACCCCTTCAGCTTCTGATGAGAGTTCATCACTTAGAGAAAGGAGATCCGTTGGTGCACATCTAAATCCACCTAGTGACCAACCCCTAGTGCTTAGTTTTCCAAATCAAGAGATAAGTATTACTAAACCAGTTGGTATTGGTGGGAGTAACCGATCTACACCTATGAGGTATAACTTTTCATTTGGCACATCTATGGTTGCACAATCATTTCCTGTGTTTAGAGGAATATTGTCTGGAACGAAGTTTGGGCAAAGTAAAGGTACACAAAGCTTGGGTATCACGTCCGGAAGCAATACGGGGCATACATATGGTAGTGGTGAAATATCAGAAAATTTTGGCGTGCGATTCGGTTTGTGACAGTGGGAACACTAGGCGTAACAACTTCAAGGCCTTTACCAACTATGGGAGGTGGATCTAGTGGAATAGAATCTAGTGGACCTAGTGGACCTAGAGGATATGGAGGACCTAGCAGATTAGGAGGAATATGCACAAGTGGATCTAGTAGATGCGGTGGTGGAGGCAACACTAAAGGGAATCAAGGTTACGGATCGGGCAAACACAGGACCTCAACCACCCTCGGTAAGTATCCTTCAAAATGTCTTTACATCTACTAGAATACAAAGGTGTTGAGGATGTTGTAGAGTATGTACACAAGTGTGAGTTGCTATGGTGTGTGAAGGGGATCACTAACCCTGAATGAAAGGTAAGTCAGTTTTCAACAACATTGCAAGGATGCACACATAGTTGGTACTGGAAGTATGACCCCCACCAGATAGTGGTAGATTACACTGTGCTAGATAATGCCTTCTTAGCTGAATTTCATATCCATGAGTTTAAACATAAGAGCATTGGTGTGCTAAAGGAGATCCAACAAGGTATGGTAGAGAGTGTGTGTGAATATGATGCATGTTTTAAGACTCTCTTATCAAATTTGTCTTATGGTATTCACCCTTCCCAACATGCTCAATGGTTTTTGGAGGGTTGATAACACCTTTTAGGATAGCGCTTTCACACAAGACTTTCACGAGACTTACGTGAGGCCTTGGAAGCGTCCGCTTGACCGAGGCTATTGGAAGCATGGATATCGATGTTAGCCCCTTTCTTGAAGCTTAGATTATTGCAATGGCAAAGCAGTTGGAGAAGCTATCTACAAACTTGGCGCATGAGACTCGTAGTGGCCTATGGTGCATATATTGTGAGGTAGAGGGGCATACAAAGGACAATTTCCCTCGGAGATTAGTACACGCCATGATAGTGGACTGTGAGATTTGCCATAAAGATCATGATGCAAGTAGGTGTCCACTATTGCAGCGCGTGATCCATAAGAATGTGTCTTGCTATTACAAGATTTTCACCTCTACTACTCATGACACCAAGGATTGTAGGTTGATTGACCAGATACATGATGTCATTGATATTAGTGTGTGCCAAACCAGCCTCACAAATAATTCCAAGGATGATGGTCATCACTATGAAGGGCATGCAGATGGAGGGGCATGTGGAAGAGGTTTCAGAGGAGGATTTTGTGGTCATGGCAACCACGAGAGGAGGGAGAAGTGAGTTCCGCATGGAACTTGTTACAACTGTGGATCTACGGAGCACTATAAGCGCGAATGTCTTGATATGTTGCAATGCTCTTGGTGTGGAAAGAAGCACAAGTATGAGGAGTGCCCAGAGCTATTTGAACATATGAGCCAACAACACCGGAAGGAAAAAGGTGCCAGAATGGTAAGCATAAAGAAGGATGACTCACAATGGATGCCAAGGGTGGCGCATGAGTTAGAACTAGAACCTGTACTAGTGACGACGTGAGTTGGAGCTGCGTGCTCCAGGAGACACCAAGGTAGAAGCCACTAATTCTACAAGAGAAGAGGTGGTGTATTGTAAGTATACTGAGACCATACTCATTAAAAATAGGTGTATCAAGAAACTATGGATGTAATTTGAAGCCTATAAAGAGAAATCAAGTGCCGAAGGAGCGATCAAGGCGGTTAGAACAAAGGAAGAGCGCCGAGGTTTCTGAAGGATCCGGATGAGGTCGGGGATGTATCAAGATGTTAAGGCAAGAGGATATCATTCATTTTCTAGGGGAATGGTTATGGGAAAAAGTATCACACGCCGAGAGAAAAGTGTGAGAAGAAGGTTACGCATGCTAACCTTCCTCCCCATATCCTTGACTATGATAAGGAGATTACCTTGAATGCAATTGTGGATGGGTGGCTCCTAAGAAATATTTTGATTGAAACAGGTGTGGAAGTCAATGTTCTCAGTCTAGATGCCTGGCATCAAATGGGAAGGCCCCCATTACAACCATCCTTGAATGTGGTGTATATGGCTAACAAGATAAAGACAATACCCATTAGTGTCTTGAAGGACGTTGTTATCATTATCCAAGGAGTGAAGTTCATTAGGGATTTTTCAAAGTCTTGGTGCTAGTTGAGGCGGGCCACTTTCTAGCATTACTTGGGCGCCCGGTGATACTAAGAACAATGCTGACCTACGGTTGAATAAAGGGTACATAATTTTTGAGAACAAGGAAGAATGAGTAATCATCCCCTTGACTGATGGGAAGTCAACACCCTATACTAAGTCCTTGGGTGAAGAATTTATTGACATGATCTATGTGCGCTCTATCAGGGACCTTGAGGTGATTAATCCTATGGAAGGAGTTATTCAGTTTGAAGACGCTCAATCTATGAGTGATACCACTAGTGTAGCATGCGATAATTGGGCACATGAGACTTATGAGTTAATTGGGTAGAAATTAAGAGGATCTGTTACAAGAGTAAAAATGACACATTTAGTCAAGTGCCTAGGAGGAAAGAAGTTGCCAAGTTACTCTAGAGGGGCCAACCACGATGTTTTTGTAGTGCCCACTCTCCTTTGACAATGTTGAGATATCGATCCCGGCACTATTGATCATATTTTGGATATTATTATATTTTGATGTAGTATGATGTATCGTGGATTATTATGGACACTATTATGTTTTGATTAGTATGATGGTTAGATGTTAGAATATGGATTAATATTGACACGGATGCTTGAGGATCATTGAGACATTACTATTATTATGTGGATGATGATATACTAGTTGACATTGACTGATTATTGATGTTGATTTTAGACATGTGACATTGACATTATGAATAGATCTAGTATAAAATATATTTGATGATGATATAGTTGCAAAATTGAATTTAAATGATAAATGTTAAATTCTTGATAATGTTGTGATTTAGATTTAAAAATTGTATGTTGCTTATATCATTGGATGTTATGATATGGCCACGAGGCCGAAGGGGTATTTTTCATTTTGCAGGTTAAAATCACAACAATGTCGGGGGACTAGAGACTAACCATATTGGAATTCAATGTGAAATCAACAAGGTCACCATGGCAATTGTGTTTGAGTTGTATGTTGTGTTTTGTTAGGATTTCCCATGGGGGGGATTTCCATTATTGTGACCATGGGGTATATGTGTGCTTTATTTGTTGTGTCCCTTTTTAAAATTATTGTTGTATGTATTTTATTTGTAATGTGCTCTTTATTTTAATTATTTTAATGTGATAGTATAATGTGAGAGTCTTATAGTTAAATTTCAATTATATTAATTGGGATGTGGAATATAAATTAAATGTTATTGTCTTGGTTGAAAATGAAAATTGACTTATATATATTATAACCATGTGGTAAATAAATAAATCTTTATAAAATATTGTAATAAATAAATGTCATAAATATAAATGCATGTGTAAGAAATTGTAAGAGGATGTAAAAGTTGTGTAAGTAAAATGATAGATTGTGTAAGGTAGATTTTGGAGTGTAGAACACTCCATCCTCTTTGAAACTCAGATTTGGTCTTGGGAGCCTAAATTGGAGGCTTGTGGGACAAGTTAAACTTGTCCCACACCTCTCAAAAACCTCCACCAACCATGATTATTGATTTAGAGTCAAAATCAATCTATTTTATTGTATTTTGATATTAATTTGGGCAAGTTTTGATTGCACTTGTCTTTTAACTTTAAATGCATTCCTTTTGGGGTATGGGCTACATTGTGTGTGTAAGTGATTTTGTCATTTTTCTTTAATGGTGATTTGTTGTTGATGTGGATTGCACTCTTGGGGAAGGAAGAAAAATGATGTGGCATCCCACTTGGAATCCACATCATCCTCTTCCACCCTCTCCTTTAAAATTTGAATTCCTCCTCATTTTGAGGTTGTTGAAGGTTGGAGATTTCACTCTTGGGTCAAATTTCTCTTGCATTTTGGAGCTTGCTTGGTGGAAGAAGTGGATTTGCTTGTGCATACATTTACCTTGCTGATTTGGGACTAGTTTTTGGTGAAATAAAGACTGCTGTTTTGGAAGCAAGTCTCCATTATGGAGAGGTAGAATCTCACTTTTTAAAATTATTGTTTTCCCCTCTTTTAGCATGAATTTTGAATGTATTTGTGTTTGCAATTCTTAGAGGGATGGGTAGAATGCTTAGGACATGGTGTGGAGAGAAGACTATGAGTTTTATCGAGGAGGGATAAGGGATTTACCATTAACACTTGTCTTGTGGAGGGAGTGTTGGTTGGGATCCACCTAGGAAAAGAATATGCTTGCATTTCTTGCTTTGGGGAGAGGTATAAGGGATAAATTTGGAGGGATAAGGAGGGGTTGAGGAGGGATAATGTTTATGGGATGGTTATGTTTTGGTAGTTTGTTTTAGGTGGATGCCCAATTTCAACATGGGAGGCATAAGGAGACCTCCATAGTCCTTGCTCTTGATTGGCTTGATTGCTTGGAGAAGGAGCCTTTGTTTTGATTGAAATTGTTGTTGTAGTTGAGAACTACATCTTTTTGTTTGTGCATTTCCTTGTGCATGTGAATGTATGTTATATGTGAAAGAAGCTATGTTGCCATGTGTTGTTTTATCATGTTCCATTCCAATATGGTTGGGGCTCGGGGGCCAATGGGGAAAGATGGCTTCTATTTTCCCATTGGGTATCTTGGTTGGGTGGAGAGTGTTGCCTTTCCCCCTTCCTTGTTGTGATTAAAAGATAAAAGATGAAGAAATCAGCCTGTTGCTGTTTGGAGCTTGGAGAAATCAGTTTGACAGTCTTTTCCTTTTAGCAAGTTCATTGTAACCTTCCCACTTTGAAGTGGATGATTTGTATTGTTAATTGTAATGAGAAGACATCTTGTATTGAAATTAAAAGGTTGAAAGTGATAAGTGAATTGTAAAGAATTATTATTCCATATTGTGTTATGAGAAGAATGTGAAAGAAAGAAATATGTATTGTGCATTGTAACTTGAAATTCAAAGAAAGAGATAAACTGTTGAATTATTGTTGGAAATCAAATAAAGAATTACATTCCTTTCTCAAAATTTCATTGTTGTATTAGATCCGAGTTGTGAAATGAAAACTCTGTTTTGAAAGAGATTAAGAAATAGCATTGCCAGTAAATGTACTATGTTTGAAATCAAAACTAGAGTTTAAACTTTGCATATGAACTGTCAATTAATTGTTCGAATCAATTGAATGTCTTAGATAAGATTTGAAATGCCTCCCCATATTTGGAAGATGCAAATTGGTTAATAAACTTGTTAGCAAATGATCTTTGTTTCTTTCTTTAATTCTGGCAATGAATTCCATCAAAAATGTATAGTTCAGATTTTTAGTTAAAATTGAGAAAGGAAACAAAGTATTATAGATGTATTAGGTCCTATTGAACCCACATTGAACTTCATATTTAAGACAATATCTTAAAAACTCTATCAAATCCAATTTTAACTTCACAATCCAACTTACTGTCAAAAAACATAAAATTTACCAAATGCAACCCAATATCCAAATTGGACCTTGAAAATATACTTAAACTTACCCAAGACCATTTCCCAATGCTCAATTTACATGCTCAGAAGAAGAAATATCAAAATTGAATCAAATCTTATAAGTTGAAAATTGCCAGTTTTAAAATTATAAACCCTGCAGATCGATTTCTTAAAATTGACCCTCAAAACTTCACCAAATTCTAAAATTGATGATTTTTGTGCAAAGAGGACTCGATAGCTTTCTGGAAAGTCCTTGTTTTCCTAAAATGGAGCTTCCTATCAAAAGTTATGGCCATTTGAAGTTTTACTTCAAAATGGCCATCCCAAACCAAAAATGAAATAATTCGACCTTAGAAAAATTTAAATTTTTGCCTTTGGAAAAATTTCACTTTTTCTTTGTGCCCCGCACCCCACTACCAATGGGGTGATGACATGTGTCCCCATGGGTGCGCGGGTCCATGTAATTTTTTTAACCTTTTAACCCCATGGGTAAAAACCCAAATTTCCTCCGCATGCCCGCAACGAATCACAAAGCGCCACGTGGCCATTTGAGCAAGTGCGGAGGCACGGAGGAAAATTTTACTTTGGAAAATTGAGACTTTGGTTTTGGGAAAAATTTTAAAATTTTCCTGTGACCCATTGGCCCGAACCAATCATGTGATGACACGTGGCATTTGAGAAATTTTTCCCAATTTTCTCCCTAACCCCGCGGACCTCCAAGGGAAAATTTTCCCCTAAAACTCCGCCCGGCCATAACTTGAGTTTTACAAGGAGTTAGGAGGACTTATTTATATGGTTGGAAAGGTGAGGAAATTTCCTATCCAATGAGCCTAGTTTAGGAAAGTTTTGATAAATCTAAGTGTGTGAAAAATTTAGTTGAAGTTCAGGGCTTGATAGAGAGCAAGTAATGCAATAAATTTCTCCCTGAACCTTAATAAAACTTGTAACCTCCAAATTGGAACCTTGTAAACTTGTTATAACATAAAAATGGAAATATTGTGTTTGGATAATTAGAATTTGTTCAGGAACCTATTTAGTTTCAAACTAGTGTCTTGCTACTTGTTTGTGGACCCTTCTTACAAAAAAAAATTATTGCATAATTTTCCTAGTTTGTTTCTTGGTCTCAAGTGGTAGTTGAAGCGGGCATTACTATTTTCTTATGAGAGATGGAGACACAGTGGAAAATTGAGATCGAAAGAAGAAGGATGCTCAACTATAACTTACTCGGGACCGCAGTGCATTGGTGGGTGACCCATCGTGATAGCCTTCTAGAGTGGCACAAAGTAAGAATCACGTTCTCTTTTAGGCTTTCCCAAAGTAATACACCCACTATCATACAAGACTATCATGGGAAGGAACCCACCTCGTTTCACATATATGCATTTATGAAGGCTTGGATGGAAGGCATGGACACATTACCACATTCTCTATGGGTGCATAAGTTGTACTCTAATTTACAAGGTTGTATGCACGTATGGTACATTCACTTACAAATGCGCCGTTAGACAAGAAATTGGCAAGAGTTGTCGGATGACCTCCTCCAAGCTTTTGAATATTGGAGCACCAAGCCATCAATGGATATGATGTTGTAGGTTGTTAAACACCTAATGATGGGAGATAGTGCCATGGTGGAGGATAGAATACTAGAGCTATTTGGTGAACCTGGTTTAGAAGTGCGATTTGATGAGGAAGAATCAAAAGAGACAACTTGAGGGCGCATGCATGGAGAAGGAGAACGAAAAGATGGTCTATGTGATAGATGTTGAAAAGCTAGAAAATTTAGATGTTAACCATACTAAAGGTATGCATGAATTTATGGATAGTGTTGATGAGAAAGAGCGTGCCTACCTTGAGCCCCTCAAAACAAATAAGGTTAACATCGGTTCAGAAATGAAACCTAAGGAGGCTATTATTGGAGACTTTTGGTTAGAAAAGGAGGTTTCAAAGATAATTGACCTATTACATGAGTTTTAGGACTTATTTTTGTGTGGGTACCATGAGCTTAAAGGCATCCACCACTCATTGGGGGAAATTAAAATCAAGTTAAAGGAGGGTGTGCGGCCAATTCAGAAGAGATCTTACTGAATGAATCCAAATTTCACGTCTGGATCAAGGAAGAGATAGACAAAATGATCACGTCAAGCATCATTGAAGCTATGGAGGAATCAAAATGGATAATCCCCATCATCATCAACATTAAGAAGGATGGAAGGATAAGGATCTATGTTGACTACAGGGACTTAAATGTGGTATGTGTGATTGATCCTTTTCCAACCCTCCACGGAGGAAATCTTGGAAGGAGTGGTTGGGCACGAAATCTATTCCTTCACAGATGGATTCTTAGGGTATCATCAAGTTAGAATTGCAAAAAAAGACCAAGAAAAGATAATGTTTTCCAATGAATGGAGAAGTTTTTCCTACATGGTCATTCCTTTTGGACTAAATATTACGCATGTTGTGTTTTCATGCATAGTGGTCCAAGCATTTTAGGATTTTATCCATAAGTTCCTTCAGGTCTACCTTGATGACTGGACGGTGTATGGACTAGTGAAAGACCATTGTGACAATTTGCGGTTGATGTTTGAAAGATGTTGGCAGTTGCGTATATCTCTAAACATTAAGAAATGTCTCTTCGCGTCTCCATTTGGAACCTTGTTGGGGCACATAATATGTAAGGAAGGATTACTGGTGGATCCTACAAAAGTTGCCATTATTGTGGGATTGGGGGAGCCTACCAGCTAGAACGTAGTGCGTGGATTCCTTAGGCATACAGGGTACTACTGGAAATTTATTAAGGGGTATACCAAGATCACCGTGCCATTGGAGAAGTTACTAAAACATAAAAGTGCATTTCATTGGGGAGAGGCACAATAGACAATGTTTGATACATTGAAGAATAGGCTTATCACTGTGCCCATATTACGTTTTCCCTCTTGGGATAAGCCATTCCATGTACATGTTGATGCTTCAAGGATGGTGATTGGGGCAGTCTTAGCACAACCTGGAGAAGGGATTGTTGACCACCCCTTATGTTTTGCTAGCAGGAAGTTAACACTAGTAGAACAAAACTACACTACTACTGAGTGTAAAGCACTATCAATGATCTACACACTACACAAATTCAAGCAATATCTTTTGGCAACACCCTTCATATTTTACACATACCACATGACATTGAAGTACTTGGTGAACAAGCCCATTTTGCAAGGGTGCATATGTTGGTGGGTCTTGTTATTTCAATATTTTGAGTTTACATTGTTTGTGAAACCAGGAAAGAGTAACTCGGGGCCTAACCCTTCGTTAATGATTGAATCGGGGAAGGACGTATAGAGCATTGAGGATACTATGCCGATGCATAAATTTTTAGGTTACGGTGCGTGCCCTATGACTTAGAATATATTGTTGTGTTTCTCAAAATGGGTGTGGCACTGGAAGGAATGAAGACTTTGGAAAGAAAACAGTTAGCCATACACATCGTGCCCTACATGTTAATCAGTGAATACTTCTACAAACTAGGTCGCAATGAGGTTCTGCGCTAGTGTGTGTTGGAGCATGAGCACGTTATAATCATGGAGGAAGTGCACGGTGGGATTGCAAGAGGACACTATGTAGGGAATGCCACTGCGTGAAATATCCTACTAACAAGGATTCTTTGGAAAATAATCTACCACGATTGCATTGAGTTTTGCAAGGCTTATGGCCATTTCAAAGTGCCTTAACAAACTAAGAAGAAGGGATGAGATGACCTTGAGGCCTATAAATAAAACAAAACCATTTGAAAAGTGGTCCATTGATTTTGTAGGACCAATTTCACTTGCCACGTGAAGGACTGGTTTGCACTATACCAACACTTACACTAACTACTTAACAAGATGGGAAGAAGTAGTGCCTACTGAGGACTCGCACAACAAGAACAACAACAACTAGGTTATTGTGGGAAAATATAATCAGTAGATATGGATGTCCGCTGAGCTTAATGAGTGATAGGGGTACTCATTTCTTGAATGAGATAGTTAGGATATTGTTGGCAAGAATTCATGGTAGCCCACCACAAGACTACCCCATATCACCCAAAAGCTAATGGAACTACTTGAGGCATTCAATTTTTTTTTGAGTCACACGCTGACAAAAATTTATGATGTGGGAAGACAAGATTGGGATGAAAAAGTCTTAGTTGTACTATGGGTGTATAGGACTACCTACAAGAAATTAAACAAGGCCACACCATTCCAATTAGTGTTTGCACTAAGGATTATTAAGTATAATTCATGCTACCATCCCTATGTATTATGTGCACAGGAGGATTAGTTGATGAACAAGAACTACAGGAGCGCATGGAGAAGTTAATGTAGTTGGATGAAAGGTGATCACTTGCTAGGTGGAGTCAGAAGACTAAAAAGGCATGACATGATCACCATATTAAAAAAAAACAATTTGAGGTTGGGCAAGATGGTCTTTCTTTATGACTCTAAATTTCTGCACCATCCTAGGAAACTAAAAGTACACTGGTTAGGGCCATATATCATCTCATACATCCTTGATTTAGGTGCATGCTAGTTACAAGCACTGGATGGGATGAGATTACCAGGCCATTTCAATGGGAGTAGGCTAAATCCCTACTATAAATAAGGCTTATGTGTAATCATAAATAAGGTAGTATTGCCATTTAGCCTAAGGTTGCCTTTAATGCATTTTTTTCCCTTTCTCTGTGTTTCCCATTCTTGTTGCTTTTCCCTTTCTTTTTGTTGTTGTGTGTGCATTGTGCACTAGTAGCCACTTATTATTTTTAAAAATTTTCTATGCGCAAAGAATGACACATCCATTTTTGTGTGGGGTGGAGTAATACGACAAGTAATGGAAGATGGTAGTGGAAGCTATGTTTTGATGGCCCAGATTAAAGAATAAAAAGTGCAAAGTTTGGATGAGCGCACGTAGAAAAGGTGGACATAAGAAGTTTGGTGTTAGAAGAGCTTTACAAAGACCACATACAAGTATGAAAAGCACAGGAACAACATGAGGTAGGTGATGTCAAAAATCAGGGTAAGGATAGAAGAAGTGCCTTCGGCGTTATGAGCATGCACGTAAGGATCTTTGGTTAGTAAGGATTTTTATGCGCCAAAAGGTTGTAGAAGTGTTTTGCGCAGGATTGGGTGTGGGGTAAAATCATTTAAGGTTGAATTATGAGGAAAAAGCCTCCTTTATTGTGAAGGTACAATGGTAGGTGGCATTGCATTCTATGCGAAAAAAGAAATAAAAACTATAAGTAATGTGGTGGAGATACATTATTGTTACCTTGCATTTGTGATATCGAAGAGCTCTTGCGAACTAGGGCATCCTTGAGAAAAATTGCATGAAAGAAGGTTGTGAAGATCTGAGTGCATAGCGAGTTTGATTAACGAATCAAGATGGAAAAATAGTACACGAGAATGAGGGAAAGGGTTATTGGAGTTTTGAAACCCGTAAGGGAATACACCATCTTATGGAAGGAAGGGGTTTTTCTAGGTTAGGGTTCCAAAGCTAGGGCATATGATTGAAGGGATTTTCATGTAAAAGTAGAGCCTCAAAGTTAAGCAGAGCCAGGATCAAAAGGAAGAAATACTTTTAAAATGACCCAATGAGAGAAATGGCACCAAGGAAAGTAACCACCATTTCACCAAAGAAGGGCAAGGGCAAAGGGAAACAAGCTATTTCCACTAGTTTCAATGAGGAATGGTACGTGGAAATGCAATACCCAGATGGCGTATTACTTTGGGAAAAGAATGGGTGTCTCATGTGAGAAAGATGGTTGTAAGTGACTATAACCATTGAACGAGCACCACGGAGAAAGAGATGAAATTGGTGATGGTTAGACCTATAGAAAAGACGACACCGGATGGAATGCCCATCTATGAAGATGAATTAAAGGTGAATATGGAGAAGGGCAGGTCATTATAACTCTATGAGTTTCCCTTTTTTGGCAAACCCAAAGGTTGCACCAATGGGTAATGTCGTGCATGCATGAAGACCATTTTTACTTCGTAGGACGAAGGATGAGGATAACACCCCAAACTGATCTCTAAATTTACTAGTCTTACCTGTGAGGGATATTCCTTTGATGATGACTTGATGAAAAGGAGGCCATAAAGAAAACTATGGACGCCTATAAGTATAAGAAGGGATCATGGTCCTTCAACATATCATCAATTTCTGACCCTATGATGAGGATGAACGCGTGCCTAGTATCCAAGTTGAATGGACATGAGAGGTAGACACAGTCAACAAGTCCTAGTTGAATGTTTGCCAAAAGATCTCAAAAGGAACCATCTATAACATCTCAACGTTCATAGCAGAAGAGATCATTAGTGTCGTGTGTGATGGGGAAAATATAATGTTTAGTAACTTCCTCCTTACCATCATCTTTTCAAAAATTAGAGTTCTGGATGGGCTAGAAAAAATTGTATGGGAGTACCTAGATGAGAACCCCTCCTCTGCCAAGAGATTTGAGAAGTACACTTGCGAAACAATGATGTCCTCCCATAAGGTTCTCTCCTGGAGAAATGGTATAAGCAAATGTGTGATGCGTTTGGGGCCAAGTGGAGAATACCCAAGTAATTACCAGCTCTAGTGCAAGGAGAATCCGAGTTTGCGGTATGCCAAAGCATTTATGTATTGGCAGGTTCACTTTGACAGACAACACCAAGAGCCCATGGTGCAAATTACCATTCTCATTCACTGCATAATACTTCCAAGCCGGGTCAACCACTTCAAGGAGGAAAAAATGCGAGGTTCGATCTCAACACGGTGGACCAAAACTACCGCGAGTTGCACAAGACTCTAATATATCCAAAGAAGTGCATCTATATGTAGAAGTATGTCTCCCATGATGTGTATATGATAAAGCCAATAACCTTTCTTGTTTCTAGAAGCACCATAACAAGGGTATATCTGCACATAAGGCCAAAATATGAGAAGGGTGCCTATGTGGAAAATGATGTCTCAATCCTAGAAGACCCTACCACAAGAAAGAAGGCTGCCAAGGAAGAGGGAGAGAGAGGAGGCTCTTGAGAAAAAATCACCAAGTATGCAAATAACACAATCTGGTGTGCAAGAGTCAAGTGTAAATCCAAGCACCTATGCATGGAGAAATAAGTCCCCTGAAAAGAAAAAGAGAAGACACCTAAGGAGGAAGTGTTAGAGCAAGAAAATCCCCTAAAAAAGAAGAATCACTAGCAAGGAGGAGTCACTTGTTGAAGAAGAGAAGGAAGAGTCTCGTCTACTTGAAGGTAGAAGGTAGAATAAAAGGTAGACTCATAAGAAATAGAGATCCGGAGGATTACAAGGGTGACAGGGATGACAAAGAGTGCAAAGAGGCTCGAACCATCACATGTATGATGTACACGACTCGAGGAAGGGAATGCAGAGAAGATGTAGATGAAGCAGATGCTTATGGTAAGGGGGAAAGTAAGGAGTTGAACACTAAGGATCAAAGGACCCTAAGCCTCACCAATGAGCAGATAGAGGATGCAATGGAAAGGGGGTAGCAGGTATCATAGAGGAATCGGTAGAACAAGAGGTGGAGCACAACACTGATGAAGTGCTCAAGGAGATGGAGAGTAAAAGCATAGAGAAAGAATATGGAAGCATGGGAGGGGATCCCAACCCCGGTAAGCTTCCCTAAGGTAGGCACACAAGAGGAAAAGGTTTGGTAGTGGCATAGGAGCAATGAATGGGTTATATCAATGATCCAAATAAGGTACTTCCCGCGCACTTCCAAAGTACCATGCCTTCCAACCAACTCCTTGTATGGTATTCATTCAAGAGGGTGCATACCATCGTACAAGAATGATACTATCTTAGGCTTTTGAGTCCCATGTTGATGACCCAAAATTCAAGTCGGTGGAGAGGAACTAATGAAAATACCAAAGTCCAAGGAGTAAACCCTCTGGTGAATGCTCAAAAATTATCTGATGAGCAAGTCTATAATGAACTCAACAAGGTGTCGGTGGAGGTTGAGGTGAGAATCTTCGGGAGGAATGATAGAGTAAGGGTCCTGGAGGAAGAACTAAGAAGAAGAATAAATAAATCATGGAGAAAAACAAGGATTTGAAGTAGGAGGAGTTGATCAGCACACAACTAAGGTGTGAATTGAGGGAGGAGAAGGCGAAGGTGTGTGAGGTATACGAGAAGATAAAGATGATTACATACTCTATAGTATTGAAGCACCTATACCGGCCCCACCCGAGGGAAAATATGAGTCAACCTTAAAATGCTTGGAAGACTCAACCCACATCCTCACCATAAAAAGGTGACCACTCATGTTGGAGTCGGAGAAGAAGAATTGGTGCACGAGAAGGAGGAAGAGAAAGCAAGGGGGGAAACAATTACTCAATATTCGAGCTCCTTTCCCTTTATTAATACCTCTATGTAAATGGATGAGGTCATGTATGATAAGCTATACGCATGATAGAGACAGGGTAGTAAGCATACTAGTTGCTACACATGAGGCAAGTTTGAAAGAATTCCAATATAAGAACAAAGGAAACAGGGTGGAGTGGGATAAAATCCTATCTGAGTTTGAGAAGAGGATGAAAGCAATCGAATCCTTGTGGGGTTATATTAAGAACCAGATCAAGGAGTTGTATCCCTAGATCAACCGCAAAATGGACATGTTGGGCGACCTTAGCAAGTAGCTAGAAGGAATTGTAGATATGTTGAATGCTAAGGGAAATGAACTAAGTTTTGAGGAGGTGAGTGATCTAGTGGGTGTCCTACTTCAGCAAGCATAGGGTGAAGTGGATGCCTAGGAGAAGATTGATGAAAAAGTGATGAATGAGTTCCCACTCCTCTTACAGCAGTAACAAATTCTTCAATTTTTTGATTTTTCCATTCTTCATTTAAATCATCAGGGTCCCTTTATTCTTTATTATTTGAGGAAGCAATATGTTTCTGAGGACAAATAACAAGCTTAGTGTGGGGTGATGTTGGGCCTTGGAATATTGATTAAGTACCAAAGGGTGAACACGCACAAGAACAGTAAGGAGAAGGGCATGCAAGAATAAATGTGTGGGACAAAGAGTTTTAAGAAGGGTTTAGGACAAACTAGGGCACGCGTGGAAGGAAAAGCCTTGGGTTTAAAGGACTTAGCCATATTTGACATTCTGGAGGCACTTGAGGAAAAACGTAACCCAACTAGGCATGCTGAGTGGATAAGGTGCCATCCTAGAACCTTAGAGGTCAATAAAAGGATATTCCACGTAGGAAATATTCTCGAGAAGACATCATTGCAAATAGTAGAGGGCTTGAAAAGGGATAAAATTTTTCCATTTGAGGACCAATTTGACACTTGGCATGTGATTTGTTCAAGAGAGAAGGCATGGTAATGGGTGTTGATCCTATAAAAAGAGATGCTTGAAAGCAAGAAAAACACACTGAGATAAAGAGAAGATAGAAGAAGAACAAACACAAGTGTTTTATTAATGCTAGGGTTTGGAGCACTTAGTGATAAGGGTTCGAAGGATGTAATAGGCTCTCGTATGACATTAGGGTTTGTAACAAGGATTCAAATGAGAAGGTATAACTTAGATGAATATGAAACTACACACACATGTATATCCTAAAAGGATATACACACATACTTGTGATCACATTCACAACTACGTAACAACGATCACTTCCTAAAATTTGTAAACCATTTATAATATATGAAAATTTCCTATTTTTCTTAGCATGTACTTGTTTGTTTGGGTACGATGAATTCAAAGTACATGATGGATGGTTGTATTTCTATAACAATAGTGAATAACAAAGTATACCGTGTTATGTGTTGTAGTATGAGTACTTAATTTTGAAGTTGATGGTTACATGATGGAGTACAATGTGTAGTTTTTGTACCCCTCTCTCTTTGTATTTAATGCTTTTAAAAATAAGGTAGATTCTTATAGAAGAAGGGTATTACTTGACTATATTAGTGTCACGATGCTAACCCATGGAAACTACTTGATGATTAATCATCTCCATGATTGGCTTGACAAATCGAGGACAATATTGCAGGTGTTTCACTAATAAGTTGATATAAAACACATAAGGGTAAATGTGAGGAGGTACCTCTGAAGTTGAATAAGGGTTGTGCACATTATAGAAGACCAGTTTGAATGTGAAGAACTTCTTTTTTTCTCAGAAGGACTACTTGAAATACAAAACAAGACCACAAGATAACATTAAAAACATCGGTTGGTGGATTTCCTAGTGGAGGCTAGATCCGGGAAGTAGGGTGCTTCCTAGAAGGTTTTCAATCCACGTTTTAAGACAAATCAATGCTAACAAAGAACATGAAATAAAGAGACCTACTATAGTTGTATAGTTTAGGTATCCTACACAAGCATAATAAATTAAATCTAGTCTAAATAAATGCATACAAGACTAAATATAAAGAGGGTGGTTGGTTGTTTGAGGTCTGTGGGTATGACAAGAGGATGTTAGGGAAGTCTGGGTGAGATTCTAGGAAGTTTTGAGAGGTTTTGGGTAGGTAAATTAGCTTGCTAGTTTGGGATAAATTACCAGTCACAGATACCGGTATTGGTTAGGTCACTGATGGTGGTACCTAGTATTGATCAACATCGGTTAGGTAACCAATTTTGGTAGGGGCATTGAGGTAGAAATATGGAAAATGGGAGGTTTATAACTCTCTGTGATTACATAGAGAATGATGGAGGCTTAGGGAAGGTCGTGGGATTTTTATGAAGACTCAAAGATAATAAAATAGGTATTTGGATGAGGTATGAAGGTTCTTTGGGAATATGGTTGGGTGAAGGTGCTGTGGAGAAGATCTGGGTATGGAAAAAGTTGGAAGGAAGAAAATAACTGATAAACAACTAATCTACTGAAAGAAAATGACAAAGAAGAAGATTACTTGTGAAATGAAGGTGAATAAAAGATGGTGGTGGTAGTTGAAGGAGAGGCTAGACCCGATTGAATGCGATAGCAGGAGGCATGAAGCTGTCTGTGAATGCACCGAAAAGCTCTAGAACAACTGGTTAGTGATTGGTATGATGTTTGGATGCTATAATGGTCTTTGGTATGTCATAAGATTGCTGGAGAAATTGAGAATAAGGATGAAAGGATGCAAAATCCAGAACTCCGGATGGAAGACTCGGGAACCGGGTAAAGGATTGGAAATCATTATTGAAGGTAACCGATGGTGGTTAGGTGACCGGCGCCGACCGAGGAATAAGCGGCATTGGCTAGGGAAAAAAGGTCATACTTTGCCAAAAATAGCCTTTTCTTCCCAATTTTGGTATGATTTAGAATTGATTCGAGTCAAGAGTGTGGAATGGCACTAAATGGAGTGGAAAGTTGGTTGGAGGAATGATAGGCAATTAAGGTTAGGGTTAGAATGAGTCCTAGTTAGTTAAGGGGAGTGGGGAATTAGTCTAGGTTAATTAATAGGCTTGGAATAGGTCTAGGATGAGGTGGAGAGGAGGTGGCTAGGTGAGGTGGAAATTAATTTAATTTAGGTAATTAAATTAATAATGATGTGAGGAGGGTCATGGTTAGATGTATGTTAATCGAAGGGGACTTGGCAGGGTGTGACCTAATTTTGGTTTCTACATTTTCCCATTTTTTCCATGTAGCTTGTATTGATAAGCGATGATGACAAAAATAGGAAGTGGTTTCCCCATTATGGGTGGAGGTGATCCCCTCAAACCAGGGCGATGAAGTAATAGGTAGAAAAAATGATGGGTTTGATAAAGTGGTAGGTGATGAAAAAGGTGGTAAGGTGTGGGTGTAGGTAATGGTGATATTGGTGTGGGTAATAGGTGGGGGCATTAAAAAAAAACACACACACACACACACGTGTAGAATGTGATAAGGCACTAGGGTTGAAGAGATCACAAACCCAACATCCTCAAAGGTTGATAAATTATCTAAAAAAGGTTGATGTAGTCCAGGTATCCAAGGTATATGATATGATCCACGGAAACACAATGAGGCTAGGTGCAGGAACAGGAATTAGGTGGGTTCTAAAGCACCAAAAGGTTTGGTCTGGTCAATATAAACATCATGGCATAAGGTAAGGCAAGGTCGGTAGGATAAACAAATCAAGTAGTGTCATTGCAAGGTACATTGAGTAAGTGAATTCGAGTGTCAAATGACCGGGTTCAAGGTGGGTCTATAGGTAAGGCCATGGGTAAGGCTGAGGTGTAGGTAAAAATGTGTCCCTCAATATAATTAGGGAGATGACTAGGTGAGTGGGGCTTTTAGGTGAGGCCATAGGTTGGTGGTAAGGTTGTGGCAGTAAGAAAATGGCCTCCCAGCAAAAACATTAGGCAAATTAGGCAAGATGGTTTATATAGGGTGACCAGTACCAGTTGAGATGTAACCAATGCCGGTAAGGGAGACCTACACCAGTATCCTAGGGCATGACATGACCAATGTTGGTTGACTTTGTCGATGTTAAAAGTAAAAATCTGCATTAAAATAGATCATTTCAACATTTTAAATTTGTGAAAATGATAGTGAGACAGAGAAAAAATCATGGGAAAAAATCAGATTTGTCCTTGTGAATGTGTTGGAAAGAGGTTAGTGGGTTTTGGAGTGGAGTGTGTGGGACCACGAGATCTATCCGAGTGATTTGATTGGGTGAGAGATTAGAGGTGGATTGAGACATGCGAGAGGCGGAGGAGAGGGTGCAGTGGAGGAAGATTCCTATTCCTAAGATCCCACCATGGAGGTGGTGTCGAGTAGATGTAATATTTGAGTGAGTTTTTTGTTTTCGGTTAAAACTAAGGTAGAAAAATGAAAAATGTGGAATTTGAAATGTGATTGGAATTTTGTTTAAAATTGGGTGAAATGGGGTATGGGGAGGGTGAAATTTAGTCTAATTAGGTGGTAAATTGAATCAAAAGGAAAATGAGGGTGATTTGGGTGGGTTGGTTGGGGGTTTTAGTTAATTTTTGAAAATAGGGATGTGGAGGTTTGGCTCTAGGGCCAAAACATTGACCAATGTCATTTGATTACCGGCCGATGTCGGTGGATTCAAGGGGTATGGTATCGATTAGGGTTACCGATATTGGTCACTATGAAAAGTGATTTTTTTTAGTGAAGGGTAAATTGGGGAGTTTGTAAGTTAGGGGAAGGTTGGGTAGGTTGCGTAGCGTAAGAGTGGGAGCGTTTTGGCTAGGTTAAGGATGGGTTAAAGCTAGGTGAGGCTAAATGGAGAGAAATGGGAAGATGTAGGGATGAAGAAAAGGTATAGGTCAACAATGGAGAATGGGCGCAAGGTGGATGAGGTAAGTTAGGTCAAATAGGTGAAGGGGGGAAATAGATGAAACAAATAAAGTGTAAATGTGTAGGCTAGGTAGAATGGATGTCGAAAAGCAGGTTGGGTAAAGGTGGGTAGGCTAGGAAAGGTGTAGGTAGGTATTGGGCTAGGTACAATCAAATAAATGATTGAAATGGCCAATTGATGAAAATGTTTAAATGGTGTTGGTGCAAGAGAGACAACAATTGACGATGATGAGAGATAGAATGCCAACCCTTTTGGTGTGTATGCGACCTAACATCATAGAGGACGAGTTAGCGGACATGAGGGATGTTGGGGTAGGCACCATTAAATGGTATAAGAGGATAGTCTAAGATCACAACATGATGGTTGATCTCATCGGAAGATGGGATCCAACGACCAACACATTCCACTTACCGATAAGAGAGATGAGGATCACTCTAGAGGACATCTACACAATCTTGAGGCTGCCCATTGTTGGAGAGTTACTGTATCAGATTTATTTGGATGAGGCATTCGGTCCTATGGTTATAGTTTTTTGAGAGGCCATGGGAGAGTTGTTTTATCATAGTGTGAGCATTAGATATGACAAGATGTATGCCACACATCCATAAGAGACCCAAATTGCGGTGTTGATGATGGTGGGGATTGGTTGTTTTGCACTCCTAGACTGAGAGAGGGATATTTCCATGGGCTTTGATGGGGGTTTTGGAGGATATGATTAACGAGAGAGTTTTCTTTGTATGGGCACTAGCATACCAGTACAACTTTGCATGGATTTGTGGGCCTATAGGGGATTCGACGGTTTGGTGTGTGTTGTACCTATCTTCTTCATTGTTGGGCCTATGAGCACATAGTATATCTTTCTCCACCATGCCTTCCATGATAGGATTGGTTCAGAGGTGTTTATAGAGCAAGGTTTAGGAGGTGAGTACCGATAGGAGAACATCCTAGGGTGGATGAGGCGTCACAAGATGTGACATATTACAGGTGATTGTTAGATGGCATATTAATAGTTGATATTTTGTGGCGGCCCTATGTATATTTCCCTTCATATGGAGGCATGGAAGAGGAGCTAGCATGTTTACATCTAGTTCGATGGATACAAGGATGGAAACCAGGGGAGCACGAGATGATAACGGTTAACCTAGTCGAGATGCTAGTTTAGGTTATAATGGGATGTGCCTCCAACCTTTCCATATAGTACTACAACAAAGAGGTGGAGAGACCATTATCTCCTCCACATCTATTAGATCCCATAGGGCGAGAGAGTAGGGTTGCGACAAGAGGATTGATGATACGAGGCATGAATCCGGGTATAGGTAGTGGTGGATAGCCCAACTACGAAAGCAGGACCACCGAGGCCAAGACAACCTGATTTGGCCATTGTTATAGTAAAGAGAGACAAACTACAAGAAGTGGTGGCTAGGTTATAGTGGAAGCTAGCAAGCACTCAAGCATATGTGGCCACTTTAATAGCACAACTAGCAACAACACAAGAACATGAAAATATCGAGATGGGAGGAAGTTAGCATCACCGTAGGCCCAAGTGATTACTTTACATGCACAGTGGCCACATTACATGCACAACAACTAACAATCGTATAGGCACCGATAACAAGATAGTGTTCCGTTGTAAAGGCACATGCACTAGGACATGGTCTTATTTTATATAAAGTGATGATGTGGCTCTGCTGGTACAAAAACATGGGCCACATGTTAGGGTTAGAGCAATGACACATCCCTAGGTGATATCCATGGAAAAGTACAAAGATTTTGTGGCTAAGGCTAGGTACTATCGGGATCGGATTATAGATGCCAATCTCTAGGTTTTTCCATATGCCGATTACATAGCACAACAAGTAGCCAATGAGAGGACCAGCTCACGAGACCCATAGCACCATTAGTTCAGTAGTCACCGATCACATGGGCAAGGCCATAGATAGGTGACCAATTCATGGAGATTGAGGCCAGGGGAGGAGACAGGGGAGAGTAGTAGAGGTGCCGACCCCTCCTAGAGATGATGTGGAGTTGGAGATGTTGATTATGTTTGAGTTTTGACTATATTGGTTTGTGTGTCAAAGAGGCAAGATGTATATGAGATCTTTTGAGATACTTGTATTTATATCTGTATATATAGTGTATTGATATACAAACATTCCAGTTATATAGTTGATGATGATATTTACATATGATGTGTTTTATTGTATTTCCATTGTATTATTATCATGGAAACTAGATATAGGCATGGTTGATGTTATGGTTGTATAATTTTATTTCATTATATTGATGTCATGGAAACTAGATGATTAGGCATGGTTTGGTGATGTATGATTATGACTTGGTTTAATTTCCATTTTATTGGTATGATGGAAACTAGTTGTAGGCATGGTTTGGTTGAAATTTCCAAGTTATTGGTTTTATGGAAATTAATTATAGGCATGGTTTGGTGAATGTATTGATGAGTTGTTTTCATTTCCATTATATTGTTGTCATGGAAAGTAGATGCTTAGGCATGGTTTGGTTTAATTTCCAAGTTATTGATGTTATGGAAACTAGATGTTTAGGCATGGTTTGGTTTAATTTCCAAGTTATTGATGTTATGGAAACTAGATGTTTAGGCATGGTTTGATTTGGATTTCCAATGTATTGATGTTATGGAAATTAGATGTAGGCATGGTTCGGTTATGGTTTATTTTGATTTGATTGAATGGTTTAATTTCCAATGTATTGAGGTTTTGGAAATCTAATGATTAGGAATGGTTTGGTTAATGTTGTTGTAATATGAGATGATGTTATTTGGATTTCCATAGTATTGGTTTTATGGAAACGAGATAACTAGGTTTTTGGTCATGGGGAAGAATGGTGGGGAAAAGAGTGGCTGAGCTAACCTTCGAGGGCCCCATGCCCTCGAAGTGTTGCCTACATAGCCCTTGCGAAAGGGGCCTCAGGCCGATGTATTTCTCCCTTAAACTAGGGAAGAATGAGATTGGATTAGGTAAGTTGAGTAGGTAGGGGTAGGAAAGTAGGTTAGAATAAGTTGGTTGGGTAAGGTATGTTTGAAAATAGGCAAGGTTAAATGTTGAATAGGTAATAGGCAAGGTGAATTAAATGTAGGCATAGATGAAGGTGTTATGGTTGATTCAATTTCGATGGTCTTGTCTTGTTGAAGAAACAACAAGTAAACAAATAAGAAATGAAAAGAAGCAACATGCCCGTATTTAGCAAGGACCATAATTTTCATACCCCTAGACTTATTGAACATAAGTCCCTAGATACACTGCATGATCAATGGGTCTAGAGTTGAAAGAAGTTGCATGATCACAATGTGTAGAATACATGCCACGTCCCTTGAGTTGATTTAGAAGATAATAAATAGAAGGTAAGATGGAAGAGTTTGTTAAGCATAACCTTGTTGTGGGACAACATGCCCCTTCTACAAGATACCCAAAACTAGAATAGGCAATTCCATGACCAAAAGTTTGTATTTTTCTTGACTTTTTATTTTATTTTTATTTTTACATGTATAGACTGATCGATGTGGGAAGTCTATATTGGGATAAATAGATTCTCCTTGAGGTCTTCATGAAGTTGATCAATGTAGGAAGCTTTAGAATTATTTTATTTGAGAGATACATATTAGTCTTCTTTTGGGGATAGACTAAGTGCAATAGATGGCTAGATTTTTATAGCTGTCCTTCGAGGGAGCAGTCTACTTATAACAGTATGAGAGAGAAAGATAGATGCCATTTTGAGGGAATAATCTATTTTTTAGAATTTTAACTCAAGGAGTAGAGTTTTTGCTATGCCATATATATTTTTTCCTTTTATTTTTGGACTTGAAGTCATGGACAAGACTATAAAGGAGTATAGGCCTCTTTTAGGAGGGCCGAACCATAACATGAAAAGACTATCTATGAAAGAAGGGTATTAAGTGGTGAACGACCATGGGATTCCATCCTGAGAAGGATAAAAAGTATCCATAAAAATCATGCCATGAGTAGAGCTGTGGTACTCATATTTAAGACAAAGATGACTAGTGACGGATAATCACACAATTATGTTTGAGTCGTTGGCCCTTAAAAAGAGGTGTGGTGAAAGGAAAGGGTTCCTCAAGGGATGAGAATGTAAGTGACATAAAGTGATGTAGTAATTTATTCAAATGGTCGAAGATGTAAAGAATTAAGGGGCTCAGGTTTGGGTTTACCCTCAAGAGAGGATAAATGATACACTCCTGATCCATAGGTATGGGTGATGATATATGGTCAAAGCTAATTAGGATCAAACTTGCCTTGTTTAATTTTCTCAGCTTTAGTTACATGTTGATTTTACTTGAGGACAGGATCACCGATTTTCAAGGTTTGTTCATGAACATGTTTTTCATAGGCTCGCTTGATGCATTTTTGGTAGATTTGGAGATGGTGTAGAGCATTTAGATGGTATTCATTTAGTATCTCTAGTTGTGTCAAACGTTCTTGGAGAAAATCATTGTCGAGAGAGCATATACTTAATTGATATACGAAAATATGGAATTTAGATTTGAGAGGTAGGACATCCTCTATATAGATTGAAGAGAAAAGTGTGTTATTGGTTTGGGTATGAATTCTAGTATGATAAGCCCATAAGGTGAAAGGAATGTGCGTGTGCTACTCCTTACCCATGTCGTAGATGAATTTCATTATAATTTTTAAAGGGTTTTGTTGGAAGATTCGGCTTGGCCAATTTCCCGTGGGCAATAGGGTAAAGAGAAACTGCGTTGAATGCCAAATTTGTCACGTAGTTTGCGAATTTTTTTCTTTTGAAATGGTTTTCATTGTGAGTGATAAGGCGATGAGGAACACCAAAATGAAAAATGATATGATGATTGATGAATTCCATGATCTTTTTGGCTTTGGTAGAAATGAGAGGAATGACCTCCACCCATTTTGTGTAGTATTCGGTCGTTGTGATGATCCATTGATGACGTTGAGAAGAATGAGGGTTAATCTCTCCGATGAGATCCAAACCCCATTAAGAGAAAGGCCAAAAGTCTCTGGTGACTTGTAAGGCATGAATTGGGGTGTGGTGAAGGTTAGTGTTTTATGACACTTCATATAATGCTTGATGTATTCACAACATTCTTGGTTAAGGGTTGATAGTAATAGCCAAGGTGAAGGATACATTTATCAATGTGAGGCCATTGAAATGTCCACCACAAATCCCATCATGGATTTCTTTAATGGTGTATAAAATTTCAGAACTAGTGAGGCATCTTAGGAGGATATTTTCAAAGCCATGTTTTTAGAGAAGACCCCCATGAAGACGTAACATGAGACACTTTTTAGAAAGGCTCGTCATCTATTACAAGTGAGATCTGGAGGCGAATTGAAAGGGAGAGGTAGTAAGTAAATTTCTTATACCAAATGTCGTGTGGGTCGGTTTTGATTCTTCCCATAAAATTAATGTTGTAGATAAGATAAGAGGGTGACTGCAACCATTGTATTGTGACAAAGATTTTAGATTCTGAAGGTGAGGCATGTATTTGTGAGGTGAGGCAAGCCATGGTATCCACAAATTTGTTAGTGGATCATATAGTGGTTTGAATGAGGTAGGTGTCAAATGTGGTCAAAAGTATGTCGACATGATGTTTATACTTTTGAAGGACCTCATTATGACACTAGTACAAACCATTGAATTGGTTCATGACCAGTTGAGAATCACCAAAAATATTAATGGTTTTAACATCTAAGGCTACGATAGTTTGAAGGCCCAAGACAAGTGCTTCATACTCGGTAATGTTGTTGGTGCAATCAAAGTCAAGTTTAAATGATAGTGGCATAGGCTCTCCATCAAGAGGAATCGAGGAAGGACCATGCACCACCCCACGTTGAAATTTTAAACCATCAAAGAATAAGCTCATTTGATAAAAAAATGTCATCCAGGGAAAGAGTGGCAATGTATTCATTAGGAAAATCAAAGTTAGAAGATTGATTTCCGGGAAAGGGACTGTTGCAAGATGATCTGCGCAATAGTTTTTCGTTGAATTTTTTTGATGAATGAAACCCGTGTCTAGGTATGCAAGGAACATGAGCCAACATGCGGTGCATTGGTGTTAGTAAGGTTTAGAATACATGTAATGTAGAGGGTCGGTGTTGGTGACGATGAAAGTTTTTTGGTTAAGTAGCTAGTGGAAAAGTTTGGTGGCCACAAAGACTAAGGCTAGGTAAAACTTTTCAGCATGATTATATTGAGTCGATAGTCTAAAAGAGTATGGCTTATGTAATAAACCGCTTACTCCCTGTGTCTCTCTTCACAATGAGCTAACATGAAACCCAAGGAATGATCAATGGCATAAATGTAGAGGTAAAAAGGTTTATAATCTTGAGGTGGGATGAGAAAAGGTGACCGAAGAAGGTATTTCTTCAACACTTCAAAGGATTTTGGAACTCATCATTCCAATTGAAGGAGACATCCTTTTTAATAAGATGATGAAAAGGGTGACATTAGTTAGAAAGTTGGAAAATAAAGCATTGAATGGATTGCAATTTTCCTGAGGAAAACTATGAAGTTGTTGAAGGTTAGTATGTGGGGACATCTTGAGAATAGCCTTGATTTTGGCGGGATTGAATTTGATGCCCCGTAAAGAGATGATGAAACTAAGTATTTTTTTGGACAAAACGGAAAAAACACACTTCTTTGGTTATTAGCAAACGTAGTATTGAATAAGATGAATTTTAGGACTGGTAGGTGTTCGACATGACTTTTGGACTTATCGAGAAGGTCATCGACATAATATTCCAATATGTCATACATGATATCGTGGAATATATAGGTCATAGGGTGCTTGATAGGTGGCACCAAAAATTTTCAAGCTGAAGGGAATGACATAATAACATAAGGTCCCCAAGGAGTAATGAAGGTGGTTTTGTGTTGATCTTCTAGAGTGAGTAATATTTGATTATAACCCGAGAATCCATCCATAAGAGATAACATCTCATGACCAGCTATAAGATCAATAAGTTGGTTGATGTTAGGTAGAGGAAAGTCATCCTTAGGGAATGCGAGGTTAAGGTCTGAAAAGTCCATGCAGATGCGGAGTCCCCTTGTTGCTTTGGTGACAGAAACAATGTTGGAAATCCATTGTGGATAATTAGTGGGTTGAATGAAGGAAACATAAATGAAGTGTTGGAGTTATTATTTTATAATAAGGGAAATGCGTGGAAGCATTTTTTGTAGCTTTTTTTTCACAAAGTTGGTGTTGGGGATAGTCACGATATTATCAACCACAATATTAGGGTCAATACGGGCATATCGACATAGGACCACCGAAACACATTGCTATGATCTCTAAGGAATGAGGTGAAGGTTTCTTGTTCAAAAGAATCTAAAGATTGGTCTGTCTTTAGAATTTGCGGGTTATCTCGAGTATAAATGTTTATATTTATAGTCGATTCATTCAACATGGTTTGTGTCTTAGAAGGTAACGATTGGTGAATGTAAAAATCATTTGCACTTAAATAGGTGAGAATATAATCATCATCCTGACATTGAACCAAATTAATAAAAGGTGTGTCATCATCTAACATGTCAGGATAAAGAAGAGGAAGGGAAGAAGGTGCCTCACCATCATGATTATAGGTCAATAGTCCCAAGGAAACAATGATTATGAAAAAATTAAGGAGGGATGGATTCTGGACCGATGGACCACGCGGGTGAAGGAGGTTCGATAGAAAAAATATGACGAGGAATACTTTTATTCCTCGACGAGGGTAATGCGAGCCTTTTTAGGAGGAGGATGTGAAGGAAAACCAAGTCCACAATGGTATTTATGTTTTCGGGTAGTACAAGGTATGACTGTGTGATGACCTTACTCATAAAGACCAAAGCTAAAGCCCTTCTAGCCACATCGATGAAGAAAAGTGTGGGTGAAGCGATGGTTGGTGAGGTATTGGAATTTGGATGAGAAATTTGGGGTTTGGGTAGGTGGTTTAGGAGAATAAGAAGAAGTGTCTAGTTCCCCATATGTTAGGTTGGTACGAAGGTGCGGAGGACCGTATGGAAAAACCTCTCTTACATGATGGTCATAATGTGGGTGTTGGTGAAGGATTTTATACTCCTAAGGAGTAAGAAAAGTCTTTATGTTGTAGAGGCAATACTCCCCCATGGTAAGGTGTTGAAAAAAACCTACAAAGGGATCATAAGTTGGAGCCTAGGTAGCATGGATGTATGAGCTACTAGAAGTTTGAGAAGGTGAGGAATCGATTACGGTGAAGTAGGTGAGTTAGTAGATGGGTTAGTTGTGGAAGCTATGAAAATAGTGGGGATAGATGGGATGGTTTTGGAAGGTGTGGCAGAAGTGGTAGATGAGCCAAATGTGGAAGGTATAGTGTAGAAGTGGTAGATGAGGTAACAAAAGAAGATGAAGTGGTAGGGGTGGTAGATACCTTGACTGGAACAAGGACATCATTTGGTCAATAAAGCATGTTACAAGTTTTAAAAGGGGAAGGATTTGCCTTAATGGTGTAGGGGTGCCCTTCATATTCAAAATTTAGAAAAAGGTGAAGGGTTAAAGTGACACACCCCATAGCATGAATCCAAGGTCGGCCAAGCAAAGCATGTTATATTGAAATTCCCTCTTCAAGCACATACAATAGTTTGAGACTTGTGCGGGGACCCACATAGATGTGGAGGATGATGGTGCCAAGTGTAGAATTCATGGCATCATTGAAGGAACACAACATAACATAGGTTTTATGCATGTAATGGGTGGGTATGCGTAATTGTTCATATGCATGGGAAGAAATAATATTAATGTTAACACCACCATCAATAATAACGCGTCAAATATAAGTATCATTGATGTAGGCAGTTGTTGGGCCCCTAATATAGTTACCTAATTTTAAAGGTGTGTAGGCGTGCATGGTCGAGGAAGCATGCAAGTGAAGGCATGCATGGTCGGAGGAAGCGCACAAGTGAAGGTGTGTAAGGCGAGAATTAAAAAGGGTTCTTGGAGAACCAAGGATGCACACGCATGTGAAGAACAATTCGGGACTTATCCGTTTTTGGCCTTTTTGGTGAACAAATGAAGAATGTGTTCCATTTGGATAAGGTTCTAGCGTGGTGACAGGGTGTCATGGGAGGAATATACCTTTTGATAGGAAGATCCAAAAATCTAATCATGACATGGAGAGGCATGCGCCCGAGGTGATTCACATTGACACTTGGGGTCAAATCTAAGGTTACAGAGGAGTTTTTGGAGCTCGATGCCTATTTATATATGCGCCCTTGTCAAAGAACGAGAAAAAAGTCGAGTAAGCGGAGCTCTATAGAATTACTATGAGAACTATGGGATAGAATGGGTAGATGATTCTAGGAAGGATGTAATGGGAATTAGGGAATGCAAATTTTGTTTTGTGAGCATACATATATGGATCTAACTATGGTGTATGATTGTGGTCTACCACTCTGTGATGTTTTGGAGTAATACTATGAATGGATATGATAAGGTTACCACCGCATTTATATTAAGATCTCTTTCCGTACTATCTCGCATGTTTCTACTATGCTTTTAATCTTGTATAATCATGAACCTTACTTGAATGTTAAGTCTATTAGGAATTTACAACTTCCTAGTTCTATTAATTCTGTTATGCACTTTACTTTGTTATGACTGAAGGGGTATAGAAGCCGTACTGAGCTCTATAGATTCTTTATGTCTATTAAATCACTAAGTCAAGATCATGAATTATGCCTTCCACTAAACTCACATAAAAGAGAGACTCGGCTCCCTCTCGCGTGCCTGGGTGAGCACCCAACGCTCTGCTGGGTGATAGGCTGGCGCGCATGAGGTTCCCTTGTTCTTGGTGGGTGCAAAAATGACTACATCTTGGTTCCGTTGCCGGGACCTCTTTTTGAAGTTGTAGTGGAACATGGCATACATCATGATTTGTACAAAAAGTGATGGTGGAGTTCTTAACACTTGAAGGTGTTGAAGATTGGTTTAAAAGCATGAAGGACGAATTTACTCGGGGATTCAATCTGGACTGGATTTGACACAAGAAGATGGGTGGAGGACACTCTTTATCATGAGTTGTACGAAACCTTCTATGCTTCCCAAGAGAGTTATTTGAATGGCTCTTAACTTATACATCTAGATCGGGGTGGTATTATAAGTCACACCCTTGGACCCAAGAAACATATCAAAACTTGCAAGATGCTGATCTAACATGGACCTATGCTATAGATCATTGGTGGAAGGGAGTATTGACTAGATACACTATGGAATATGCCATTTCCATGTATTCCTATCTAGAAGTTGTTGAGTTTGAGTTTTTACAGGAGCCTAGAGGATCATTTCGAGTGCTATCCCCCTTGCGATCAAAATCTTGATGGTAACTATGGGTTTAGAGGCATTTCCTATGGCCGGCTAAACCACTCTGAGTGCTTGGTGAGGAAGCCAGGTTGGGGAAAGATGGCTGATATAACAACTGAAAAGGAAAGGGAGGAGAGATGGCTCAAGTATAACGAAGCGCATGAAAGGGAGATCGATAGACAGTGCGGGATTACAAGTGGGTTGTGGAGCCAGACATGGTGGAAAGGAGTTGAGGTTCACGCGGAAGATGTGGAACCCGAACAATATGTGATATCCCATCTTGGTAAGCACGGGAGAGAAAACCTTTGGCTTCGATGAGAGTCATCGCATAGAGAAAGAAGAGTCGTTGGCACACATTTGACCCCACCTAGCAGACCAAACCCTGGCGCTTGGTTTTTTGAACGAGGGAAAAGTATAGTTGATCCATTTGATATTAGTAGAGGCAAACAATCGGCACCGTAAGATACGACTTCTCGTTTGGGAATTCTATGGCTTCACACACTATTCCAAAGATTTGGTGGAATGTTTGGACAAGGCACATATCCAGCTGGTTTTGGAAGCATGTTAGGAAGTGTTGGAGGAAATACAACTGGGAGTGGCACTAGTTCAAAAACTATCGGTGCACAATTCAATGGAATGACGGGAGCATTCGGCATAGCAAACACGGGCCCTATACTTGTAACAAAGGAGGATTTGGAGGTGGAAGTGGTGGAGCTGGTGGTTTAGGATCTAGTGGATCCGGTGAGAGGAGGGAACACTGGAGGAAACCAATGGACTGGATCGGGAGAAAAGGACCTCACCACCTCCTCAAGTCTTTTTGAGATGTCTCTACACTTACCAGATTACAGTGGGATAGAAGATGTCGCAGAGCATGTGCATAAGTATGAGCTACTATAGCACATAAAGGGATCATGACCCAGATCGAAAGGCCGATAGAATTTGTGATGACCTTGCAAGGATGCACGTATAGTTGGTATAGAAATTATGACCCTCATCAGACTATTGTGGATTATACCACACTGAGAAATGTGTTCTTGGTAGAATTCCACATACCTGAGTTTGAATAGAAGAGCATCAACTCTCTCAAAGAAATCCAAGTAGGGAATGGCAGAGAGTGTGTGGGAATATGATGCACACTTTAAAACTCTATTGTCTAAATTGTCTTATGATATCCACCCTTCACAACATTCTTAGTGGTTTGTCGGAGGGTTGATCACACCCTTTAGGAGGGCTTTGTCTCATAAAACATTCATAGAACCACACGAAGCATTGGAAGCTGCTTTGCACGCTGAGGTAGTTGGTAGTGTTGACACTGGTGTTAGCCCATTTCTGGAGGCTCAGATCACTACCATGGCTAAGAAATTGGAGAAATTATCTGCCAACACATCTCCAAAGATTTGTAGTGGGATGTGGTGCATGGATTGTAACGTAGAAGGGCACACAAAGGATAATGGTGGGATATGTACTTGGAAGGTGGTATGTGCCGTAGTAGTAAACTGTGAAATATGTCATAGGGACCATGATGCAAGTAGGTGCCCCCTGTTGCAGCGTGTGATCCATAAAAACATGTCTTGTTATTACAAGATATGTACCTCAACCACACATGACACCAAGGATTGTAGATTGATTGACTAGATTCATGAGGCAATTGATCTTGGTGTGTGCAGACTGGCATTGCCAGTAGTTCCAAAGGAGATGAACATCGGTATGAAGAGTGTAGAGATGGAGGTGCGCGTGGAAGAGAGGGTTTCATGAGGATTTTTTGGTCGTGGTAACCATGGGGAAGAAGTGAGTTCCCGTGTGGAACATGCTTTAATTTTGGAACCACAGACCATTATAAGTGTGAATGTCCAAATATTCTACAATGCTCACGGTGTGGAAAAAAACATAAGTATGAAGAGTGCCCAGATTTATATGAACATATGAGTCAGTAGTACAGAAGGATAAGGGCACTGCCATGGTGAGTATTAACAAGGTTGACGCACAATGGATCCCGTGAGTAATATGTGAATCGAAAAAGAGCCTGTTATGGTAACAACAAGGGCAGAGTCCGCGCGCACAAGGGAAGTGCCTAAGCAGAGACCTCTGGTTTCAAGGGAAGAAGTAGTACATGGGAAGTATCCAAATCTAGCTCACCAAAAATAAGTCTACCAGGAAACCATGGATGTAATTCAAAGCTTACAAGGGGAGATCCAATGCTTAAAAGAGAAAACTAGAAAAGATGAGCAAAGAAGACTAGTAGAAGCACCAAAGGATGACTTGGATGAGGTTAAGGAGGTGTGTAAATTGCTGAGGTAGGAGAATATTATTCCCTTTCTAGGGGCATGGTTGAGAGAAAAGGTGCCATGCACCGGGAAGAGCATGAAAGGTAGATCTTGCATGCAAACCTCCCACCTCACAACCTTGATTATGACAAAGAGATTACCTTAAACGCAGTAGTGGATGGATGGTTACTCAGCAACATCCTCATTGACACATGCACAGAGGTTAATGTTGTCACTATGGATTCCTGACATCAAATGGGAAGACCTGTATTACAACCATCTTCAAATGTGTTGTATATGGAAAATAAGACAAAGGCAATGCCCATAGGTGTCTTAAAGGATGTGGCCATTACCATTTAGGGGACTAGGTTCACTGGGGATTTTGAAGTCTTGGTGCTTGCCGAGGCAGATAATTTCCAGCTTTACTTGGGCACCCGTGGTGCTATAAGAATAATGCAGATCTCTCGGTTTAACAAGGGGTACATAAGCTTTGAAAACAAGGAAGAGAGGGTGATTATACCACTTGCTGATGGAAAGTCCACACCCTATACTGAACCCCTTGGGAGGAAGTCCTAGATAGAATATATGTGTGCTCCATAAGAGATCTAGAGACCATCCACCCTATAGAAGGAGTCATCCAGTTTGATGATGCTCAATCTGTCAGTGATACTACCAGTATAGCATGCGATAATTGGGTGCATGGGACTTATGAAATGATTGGGTGACATCTGAAAGGATTAGTGACTAAGGTAACAACATGGTGCGTATAGTTTGGCACTTGGGAGGAAAGGAAATAACCAAGTATTCTAGGGATGCATACACTGAGGTATTTTTGAGAGAAATGGAAGCTCACTAGAGGGAGGACGAGTGACGAGGTATGCCGAGTTATGTTTTGATAGGCACAACAGTGAGATGGTGGGCTGCGCATGCATAGTGAAAACTTGGTTGAATGGCACAAAGTTAGAATCACGCTCACTATTCAATTCTTGAAGAGCAACATAACCAACGCTATCAAGGATTACAATGACAATGGACCCACCTCTTCCCAGATCCAGGCATGTGAGAGGGTCTGGGGAGAAGGCACGGAAGATTTACTACCCTCCCTTTGGGTGCACAAGCTATATTCGACATTATAATGTTACGTGTGTGATTTGTACATCCATTCTGAAACATGCCACCAAACAGGAAATTGGCAGGAATTAGCGGCTGACTTGGTTCACACATTCGAGTACCGAAGTACCATGCAACCGGTTGATGAGGCATTTACAGGCTATCAAGCACCTCACTTTGGGGGATTGTGCCATGACAGAAGATAGGTTAGTAAAATTACTTGGTGGACCTAGCTTGGAAGCGTGGTTTGAAGAGGAGGAACCAAAAGACATACAATTCAAGTGCGCGTGTACGAGAAAAGGAGAAAGGAAAGATGGTATACGTTATTGATGGAGAGGAGATGGAAAGCCTAAATGTCAACCATTCGGATGGAATGCATGAAGTAGTTGATAGTGCGGATGCATGTGTGCATGCGTATCAAGAACCACTCAAAATCAAGAAAGTTAACATCGGCTCGAGAGGGAACCCAAGGAAGATATCATTAGGGACTACCGGAGTCGACAAGGAAGTATCAAAGATCATCAATCTCTTGCACAAATTTGAGGATTTATTCCTATGCGAGATACCATGAGTTCAAAGGCGTCCACGATTCATTGGGGAAATGAGGATAAAATTGAAAGATGATGCACGCCTATCCAGAAGAGACCTTACACAGATGAACCCCAACATGCACGTAAGGGTTAAAGAAGAGCTAGACAAGATGATAGCATCTAGTATCATTAAGGCTATGGAGGAATCAGAATGGATAAGTCCAATGGTGATCAACATAAAGAAGGATGGATGGATTAGAATATGTGTAGATTACAGGAATTCAACGTTGTTTGTATCATAGATCCTTTTCCCACCCCCTTTCATGAAGAGATTTTAGGAGTCACTGGGCATGAGGTCTATTCTTTACGGATGGATTCTCGGGATATCACCAAGTAAGGATTGCTAAAGAGGACCAAGAAAGATGACTTTCGCCACCGAGTGGGGAAGCTTTGCATACATAGTCATGCCCTTTGGATTGAGGAATTTACCCGCTATATTTTCACGCATAGTGGTACAAGCATTTCAGGACTTCATCCACAAGTATATTTGGATGATTGGACAAAGTGTATGGGTTGGTCGGGGACCATTGTGATAACTTGAGATTGATGTTTGAAAGATGCGGTAGTTAAGGATCTCCTCAACATCAAGAAATGCATCTCTCGCAACCCCTTTTGGAACATTGTTGGGGCATATCATATGTAAAGAGGGTTTTGGTGGATCCCGTGAAAGTTGCGTAATTATTGTGGGATTAGGGATCCCACTAGCCAAATTTCCATGCGCAGATTTCTTGGACACACTGGGTACTACAAAAAGTTCATTAAGGGATATGCCAAGATTACCGCGCCTTTGGAAATATTTCTCAGACATAAGAGTGCCTTTCAGTGGGGAGAGGCACAGCAGAGGGCATTTGACACTCTAAAAGAAAGGCTTATCACCGCACCTATTCTACGATTCCCATCCTAGGATAAACCTTTCCATGTCCACGTGGATGCCTCTAGTACAACAATGGGAGCCATTCTTGCTCAACCAGGAGAGGGGATTGTTGATCATCCCTTGTGTTTTGTAAGTAGAAAGTTGACACCAACAGAACAAAATTATACAACGACCGAGTGCGAGGCATTGTCAATGATCTACGTGCTCCACAAATTTAGACAATATCTACTGGTGACTCCCTTCATATTCTACACTGACCATATGGCCTTGAAGTATCTAGTAAACAAAGCAGTGTTGCAAGGGTGCATATGCCATTGGGTACTTTTATTTTAGGAATTTGAATTCAAAGTGGTGGTAAAACCGAGAAAGAACAATTGTGGGCTGGATCATTTATCAAGGATTGATTTGGGAGAGGATGCACAAATTATCAAGGAAACTATGCCAGACGTGCAACTATTCAGGTTACAGCACGCACCCTCAGAGTTAGAAGACATTACTATTTTTCTCAAGGAAGGTGTGGCACCCAAAGGGATGAATGCATTGGAAAGAAAAAGGTTAGCCATACGCGCCACGCCCTTCATGTTGATTAATGGGGATTTGTATAAAATGGGCTGCGATGAGGTTTTGCACCGGTGTGTATTAGAACATGAACGCATGGCCATAATAGAAGAAGCCCATGGTGGGATTGCTGGAGGAAACTATGGGGAATGCAACCACACACAAGATCCTAGTCACCGGACTATGGTGGGAGACGATTCACTAGGATTGCATTGAGTTTTGCAAGGCCTGTGACCACCAGTGCCTTGGAAAACTTGGAAGAAGGGATTAGATGCCCTTGCGCCCCATTTCTAATGTGAAACCTTTTGAAAAATGGGCAATAGATTTTGTCAGACCAATCTCACTAGCTGCGTGAAGGACTAACTCATGGTATATTATTACTGTACTAATTATCTGACAAGGTGGGCAGAGGCCACACCCACTAAGGATTACACCACAGCCACAACTGCTAGATTTTTGTGGGAGAACATTATCAGTAGGTATGGGTGCCCATTAAGTTTAATAAGTGATAGGGGCACTCACTTCTTAAATGAAACAATCAGGATTCTATTGGTAGAATTCATGGTAGCCCACCATAAGACTACCCCTTATCACCCTCAGGAAAATGGGACTGCAGAGGCATTTAACAAAATCCTTAGTCACACATTGACTAAGATATGTGATGTGGATAGGCAGGATTGGGATGACAAGGTGTCAACAATTCTTTGGGCATATAGAACAACGTATAAAAGGTTGAACAAGGCCATACCATTTCAACTGGTGTTCGGTGCGGAGGCTATTTTACTAGTCGAATTTATGCTACCATCACTGCGTATAGTGTGTGCAGGAGGGTTGGACAATGAACAAGCATTAGAAGAAAGAATAGATGAATTGATAAAGTTGGATGAAAGGTGCTCACTAGCAAGATGGAGCCAAAAACTGAAAAAGCTAAGCAAAAGGCATGGCATGATCGCCATATTAAGAACAAATAGTTTGAGGTTGGCCAGATGGTATTGCTATATGATTCAAAATTTCTATGCCATCTTGGAAAGTTGAAGGTGCATTGGTTGGGTCCTTATGTAATTTCATACATCCTTGATTTGGGCGTGTTCGTTACAAGCGTTGGATGGAACAAAATTACCTGGACACTTCAATGGGAGTAGGTTGAAGCCCTACTATAAATAATGCTTCTTGGTGTTTGTAAATAAGGTAGTTTTTCCAGTTAGTTTAGAATTTCCTTTTATGATTTTCCTTTCTTGTATTTCCCTTTCACGTTGTTGTTTTGTTTTGTGCCTTAGGCACCAGTAACCTTATTACTTTTTAAACTTATGAATGCGCAGAGGACCGCACATCGATTTAGTGTGGGGTGAGGTGATAAAGGGAAGCATGGAGTTATTCTGCCAGAGGATTGGGTTGGTAGACCATTTGAATTGGCCCTATTGAAAAGATGCATTAGGAGAAAATAAGGCATATGGGTGGCAAAATAAGGTTACATTGGAAATCCATGTACAAGGAGAAAAAGCGCAAAAACACGAGGTAGGTGAAAGCAAGAATCATGAGGATGGAAGAGGTACCTTTCATGCTGGTAACATGCAAACAAGAGTCTTATGTCAAGATGGATTATTTGCACACTAGAAGGTTGGAAAAGTTTTTGCGCAAGGATTGGGCACGGGTGGAAGCAGTTTTACGCAAGGATTGGGCGCAGGTGAAAAAATTTTCACACAAGGATTAGATGTGTAAGGAGAAGCGCTGAAGTCAGGTTTTGTTTGGAAATTCCACATTAAACATGGTCATACGGTGGTAGGTAGCCTAGCCTTAAATGCATAAAAGTGGGAAAATCTATAAATACAAGAGTGGGCATTTCATTATTTTACTTTGCAAAAAAAAGAAGAGTGATTTTCTTTCAGAGCTAGGGTTTTGAGAACTGACTTGTGCAAAGGAAAATCCCAAAAATTAAGTACAATTGGTCCATTAGATCTACAAACTAGAGCAAGAAGTGATTCACGGGTGTGAGGAACATTGTGAAGTAGCACCGTGATCGAAGGATGAAAATTAGAGATTAGGGTTTTCTAGGGCATGGGGTACGTGAGGAAAACTCTCAAACAAACTCGCAAGTTAACCTGGAATGAAAGCAAAGGGTTCAATGGTGGCCACAAAACCAATAGGTTAACCTACCAAACAATCTAAGAAGGGAAAGGGTAAAGGAAAAGGGAAGAAGAAATAAGAGGAAATACCCTTGGATACGAACAAAGAATGGTATTCGGAGATATAATACCTGGATGGGGTTTTGTTAGGGTAAGAGCGGGAGTCCCACATAAGACAGATGACCATGATAGACTACAATCACCTGGTCAAACATAATCACGAAGGAAATGGCGCTGGAGCTGGTGTGCCCAACAAACAAACGAACACCTGACGGGTTGCCAATCTACAATGATGTGGTCAAGGTAAAAATGGAGAAGGTAGGGCTTCTCTAACTTTACGAGTTGTAATATTTTGGGAAGCCTGAGCACTTGTACCAATGGCTGATGATGCATGTACACGAAGACTTCTTTTGCTTCACAAGGTGCAAAATGTGCATAAATCCCCAGTTAATCTCTCACTTCACAAGCCTAACCTGTGCAGGGGACGTGTTCATAGATGACCTCCAGGATGAGGAGGTAATCAGGGAAACCATAGCATCCTAGGAATTGAAGAAGGGATCAAGGTACTATGACATCTCGGATATCAGTGATCCGGTGATGAAGATGGCCGCGCACCTTGTCTCCAAGTTGAATGGATAAGAAAGATGGACCTGTGTGAGCAAGCCCCTGGCCGAATGTCTACAGGAAGGTCGGAGAGAACAATATACAACATCTCCCAAAACATATAGAGACAAAATCATAAAGCAAACACGAGAGAACGGGGAAAAATCCTATTTGGGAACATTCTGTTGATAATTGTGTTCTCGAGAAATCGGGGTGCTGAGACACATCTAATAAATTTGTGTGGGAGTACCTCATGAAGATCCCTCACCCACTGAGAGATATTTTAGAAATATATATGTGAGTCAATGATAGGGGTACACAAGGCACACTTATAAAAATGGTATAAGCACCTTAGAAACGCATTTGAGGTCGAATGGTGGATCCCTAAACAACTCCTCACAAAGAACCGAAAGAGAAGTAGAGTTCGTGGCCTACCAGCACTTCTGCATTGGCAGGTTCATCTTGGTAGATGATAGTTAGAGTCCATGGTGCAAACTCCCATTCTCGTTCATCGCCCTATTTTTCCAAGCGAGGGGGTAAAAACGGATACAAGGAATCAAAGAAATCAAACACGGAGTTTTCCACCCTTGATAAAGAGCACATGGAAATGAGAAAAAGCTGGTCTACTCAGAGAAGTGAATGTACATTGAGAGGTACATGTCATAGGATGTGCATATTATAAGGCCGTTGACCTTACCTATTCTCGGGAGTAATAATTCCGCAAGGATCTACCTACTGCGCGAAGGTCGGAATTTGAAAAGGGCGTGTACATGGAGAATGAAATATCCATCTTGGACGACCCTATGGGAAAGAAGAAGCCAGTGCCAAAGCACAAGGAGAGGGAAGAGGAGGAAGAACAAAGGGTGGCGGAGAAGTAGAATGTAGATAAAGTGGGGCCAAGTACATATGTCCGAAGAAGAGGAGAACGGTGGTCAGGGAGAAGACCCTAGAGCCTGAAGCCACCATCCCCTGAAGAACCCTTAGATGAAGAGAGAAAACATCCCCGACTCTGGAGTTTTCTACAAATGAAGAAGAATAAGGGATAGAGGAACAAGAGTCTGAAGATACAGATGACCCGAATGCCTATATAGGTGAAAAGGATGATGATGAAGGGGAAGAGTTGGAGGTGAATTAGGAACCGGTTGATGTCCATGATTCAGAGGAAGAGGGAGTAGAGGATACAAATGATGCTTTCATCTTTGTAAGGAGGAAGGGCACCCAAGGGGAGGAAGGCATGTGGAGTGAAGAAAAGAGTGAAGGGGCAAGTACTAAGGGGCTAGATATGCCCAAGCTCACTCAGGAGGAGGTAGATGAGAAAGTGATAAGGGAGGTAGAGAAGATAATTAATACCTTGGTCAAAGAGGAGTTGGAACACAGCGTAGAGCTCGTACTCTTGGAGAATTCAAAGAAGAGTAGAGGGAGAAGAGTGTGGGTAGCACAAAAGGCCCAACTATTTCAGTAACTATTCCCAAGGGGTGCATGGGAAGTAAATGCGCGGAAGGGGGAAGAACAACGATGGGATACATTGATGACCCCAACAAAGTGTTGCGTGTGCATTTCCAGAGTACCATACCCATGAAGGAGCTCACCACCATGGAATCCTTTGACCCAAAGGGTGGGTACCCACGCACGAGGAAGATGCTATCATGGGCATTCGACTCCCACCTCGACGAGCCTGAGTTCGAGGTTAACCAGGGATCCGGTATTAGCGCTGTTCGAAGGAAAGGGGGACAACCCCATTGTAAACATGTAACAACTATTGGATGAGAAAGTGTGTAACACACTCAACAAAGTCTCCATGGAAATTGAGGCTAGGCTCTTCTACAGAATGATAGGGTAAAAGTCTTGGAGGACCTATTGGAGAAGAGGAAGGAAGAAGTAGTGAAGCTAACAAAGGACCTCAGCCTTGAGAAACTAATCAATGCTTAACTACAGAGGGAGCTTTAGGAGGAAAAGGCTAGGGTATGTAAAGTTTCCAAGAAGGTGGAGCTCATCTCCCAAGATATTATCATGAAGCACCCAAACCTTAACCCTCCCGCGCAAAAGTATGGATCCTCCCTAGAATGCCTAGAGGACTTGACTTGGATCCTCACCATGGAAAGGCAACCTTTGGCCTTGGAGTCGGTAGAGGAGGTAGCTACACACTTGGAGAAGGAGGACAAGTTGAAGGTCATCACACTCGTGGCTGAATATAGCAAGGTGCTCGCGATGTAAAAATAGTCGTATAAACCATGGGGGGTCACCTATGACCATGCGTGGATCAAGACAAGGTGACAGCATGCTACTTTCCAAAGTGTCGAGGCCGAGCCAAGGACTTCAGGAAAAGAATAAGGGCAATAGAGCCTGAGCAAGAAAAGATCATAGCCGAAGTGGAAAAGAAGTTTGAAGCTATTGAGAACCAACGAGTCTCAATCAAAACCCGGCTAAAAGAGCTCTATAAGGTCATTACGAGGAAGATGGATGCCCTGGAGGATCACGCCAAGGAACTAGAGACTATGGTGGAGACCATTAACATGAAGGGGGAAGGGTTAACCTTCGACAAGGTGAGCACCTTGGTTGGCGACATCTACACTAGAGCGCATGATGAAGTCGGCACTTGGAATACACTGGAGGCCAACCTGTGGCAAAATTTTCCCTTCTTCTTCTTTAGGTAGTTTTCCCTCTATTCTTTCTCTCCCCCATTCTTTATTCTTTCCCTCCATTCTTTTCCAAGGCAAGGCCTTGCATTTTTGTACTGCATTCTTTGAAAAGGTTCCTGAGGGTAGAGAACAGGTGAAGTGTGGGGTAATGCTGGGCCCCTAATATAGTTACCTAATCTTAAAGGAACGTAGGTGCACACACGACCAAAGGAAGCACACAAGTGAAGGCACATAAGGAAGAATTCAAAAGGGTTCTTGGAGAACCAAGGATGCACTCGCACGTAAAGAACAATTCAGACTTAGCCATTTTTGGCCTTTTGGACTCAAGCAGATGAAGAATGTGTTCCATTTGGATAAGGTTCTAGCTTTGGTGACAGGGTGTCATGGGAGGAATATACCTTCTAATAGGAAGATCCAAAAATCTAATCATGACATGGAGAGGCATGCGCTTGAGGTGACCCACACATTGATACTGGGGCCGTATCCGAGGTTATAGAGGAGTTTTGGAGCTCGATGCCTATTTATATATGCGCCCTTGTCAAAGAAACGAGAGACAAAAGTTAGGTAGCGGAGCTCTATAGAATTACTACGAGAACTATGGGATAGAATGGGTAGATGATTCTAGGAAGGATGTAATGGGGAATTAGGGAATGCAAATTTTGTTTTGTGAGCATACATATATGGATCTAACTATGGTGTATGATTGTGGTCTACCACTGTGATGTTTTTGAGTAATACTATGAATGAATATGATAAGGTTACCACCTTTGCATTTATATTAAGATCTCTTTCCTATACTATCTGCATGTTTCTACTATGCTTTTAATCTTGTATAATCATGAACCTTACTTGAATGTTAAGTCTATTAGGGAATTTACAACTTCATAGTTCTATTAATTCTATTGCGCTTTGCTTTGTTATGAATGAAGGGGAATAGAAGCCATTTTGAGCTCTATAGCTTCTTTATGTCTATTAAATCACTAAGTCAAGATCATGAATTATACCTTCCACTAAACTCACATATAAAAAGAGAGACGGCTCCCCTCGCGTGCCTTGGGTGAGTACCTAGTGTTTCTTTGGGTGATAGGATGACACGCATGAGGTTCCCTTGTTCTTGGTGGGGTGCAAGAATAACTACAATAGTGATGAAGAGGGTGGGATCATGATCATCGATTATAGAGGGAAATATTTAAATCATCGAAACTTGATGAGGGAAACTTGAGGAGAGGTAATGGGGGTAGAAGTTTGATGTGAAGTGGTGAGGAAGGACATGATGAAGGGTAAATATGGCAGCCACTAGTGTTCGATCATTTGGTGGAACCTTGATAGATTGTAGGACCTCAATGAGGGCCTGATGATGAGACTCAAAGGTTTGAACTAGGTCGTACAAAGACATTTTCATAGGATATTGATGCAATTGTTTAATCATAGTGTGATGTGTAACTCCCTTAGAAATAGGATAAGTCGGCCCATGAATGGTTACCCGGGGGAAGGTGTAGGTGGAATGGTGGGTGAAGGTGCACTGGATGGGCTACTTGTTTTTCTCTTTTCCTTTATCTTTTATGATCGAGTGGCTACTCGGATCATATTTATTTCAAATATCGAGGAGGAAAAGAGGGTTGTGGAGATGCAAGTAAAGGCTACTGAGTAGATATAGGGATAGGCCATGTGGTAGAGGGTAAAGAGGGAATGGAATTATCCTCCAGCAAGTCATCTTTTTGAAGATACCATCGAAGAAAAAAGTTGAAAGAGAATGTTTTTAGGGCATTTAAACTTTTAAATCATGCCCTAATGAGTGATGATATGGTTTGGGTTTGAGTGGGTCATAAGGCTTAATAGGAGGTAGTGTGATAGGAAGGTTTCTAAAAACCTAGCAAGGATGTTAGAATAGGATCCTACCAATGGATCACAATGAGAAGTCAGAGTGGGTTTGGATGAAGGTGTGGATGATTTTCGTGAAAGAGGTGGAGTTGGGGGTTGAGTTGGTTTAACTACAGTTTTGGTAGGTAGTGTGGTGTTTAGTTTGCTAGGTTGACCTTCTTGGGTAAATGTCTTGAGAGTAAGCAAAGAAGAAGGGGATTCGAGAAGGTGTAGGCATGTGATTCAACCAAGGTGAAAATGGAGGTGTGGGTAAGATCATGGTCGAGGGTAATGTAGAAGGTGTAGGTAAAAGAGAAGGTAAAGGCATGGGTGATGAAGAAGGCATGGGTAGAATAGAAGATCAAAGTGAGGGTGTGGGTTTCCTCGCTTTAAGTTTTCCTTGGGGAGAGGTAGCTTGACCAAGGTTGATGGATGCGGGCCTAATATTGATGGAAGAGGAAAAGGTGAATAAGAAGGCATGAGAGAAACCAAGGTGTGAGGCGTAAGAGGTTGGATCTTCCTCTTAGGTGTGGGAATATGCTTGGTGGTGGTTTGCAAAGAGGTGGTCAAATTGATCTTCACAGGGGGATGGACTAGACTAGGCATCATAAAGACTCTCAATGTAGTGGTAAGTGTAGGTGTAGGTGAGGGTCTGTGTGCAAATGGATGTTTGGGTACAGGTGAAGATTGGGGTGAAGATGAGGCTGATGAAGAAAAGGCTGATATAACCGAATTAGGTGTGATAGATTTGGTTGTCTTGAATACTTTAGGATAGATAGTTGAAGTATCCGGGGATAACATATGAATTTGGGTGGATATTGGGAGTCGAAGGCACCCTAAAGTGTGGAGTAATCAACATACTCTAAGTGATTAGCCAAACGAGAGAATGGTGTAGAGGTAGAGGAAGATGATGATGACTTGGTGGTAATCCCTATGAAGAATTATGAGGTTTGTGAGATAGGGAATTTTTTGGATTCTGAATCTGAGGTAGAAGTGATGTAAGAAGGTTAATAGGATCTTGGAAGACCCTAGGAGAAACATCACTTACAGGAAGAGGATATAAAAGTGGCTCCTCTATGGGTCGAGGAGGGAGCAAGGTAGGTGGTGTAGACTCTTCCTTAGGTAGAGAAGAGGATAAGATAGGATCTTCCATGGGTAGAAGCATGGGTAGTGTAGGATCCTCAATAGGTGGAGGGATAAGTGGGGTAATATCCTCTGTAGATGAAGGAGTAGGTGAGGTAGGCTGTTTGGTAGGTAAAATAGTGGGTAGGGTCAGCTCCTCCGTGTGTAGAGGAGTAGGCAAGGTAGGCTCCTCCATGGGTAGAGGAGTAGGTGAAATAGGCTCCTCCGTGGGTAGAGGAGCTCACGCAAGAATTTCCTCAATAGATGGGATGGGAGGTAACTGAGCAGAAGGGACATGTACTATGTCGAAGATGACATGAACCTCATGAACATTGGTGTCATTACTAGAGGTCTCACCAGCTTGGTTTGATGAATGGGTATGGTTTGGAAAAAAATCTTAAAAACATGAAGGTTTTGATTTTTTAGTGCGTTAAGGTTTTCTAGGATGAGATATCCATTATCTAACATTTCTTGGACAATGTTCTTAAAGGTTTTACAATTTCCATCACTATGTCCCCTAACGTAGTGATAGTTACAATAGTCATTCTCCTTATACCATGTGGGTACAGGATGGGAAGGGTCAAAACTAGTATGTGGTTTGACATGTGGAAGGGTGATGGCTCCTACTTTTAACATCTTTTCCAACACAGAGGAGTAAGGCTCTCCTATGGGGGTATAACATTTATGTTCATACTTGTACTGGAAATTATGAATAGGGGAAAAATTAGGAGGAGGTTTTGGTTGGTTTGACAGATGAGAGGGGCTGAATTTCAGGACCACCACGTTGGTGGATCCTTTTACCTTAGAATGATTGTTGGAATGATTGTTTTATGGTTAGAAGAAGAAGAGGAGTCATTTGAATTAAATGGAGTTCTCTTGTTGCGTAACTTAAGCTTTTCCTCTTCAAGGGCATGAATCTCTAGCTTCGAGCCATGGTGAACGCCTTATTAAAACTTCGAATGTTTGTACCTAAAAATTTGGGGAAATGTGCCTGACACAAGCCCTAGTGAACAACTCTATTAGCTCGGGTTGTGGAAGTTGAAAGGTGAGCTGATTAATGAGACCTCACCAACATGCAACGAAGTCAATGATAAAATCATCATCATATTGATGAATATAATAGAGATCAGTCATAGAGACCTTATAAATATTAATTGAGAAGTGATCTAGGAAAGTCTGGGTCAATTGGTTGAAGGAAAATATTGAGTGTCTAGGTAAAGCATTATACCAATCTAGGGAAGGTCTTGATAACGACATGGGAAAAGTTTGAAGAAACAAGGCATTATCATGGGAAATCAAATAACAGATGTGTTTGAATGATCACAAATGTTTTTAAGGGTCTTCCTTGCTATTAAATAAATTAAACTTAGGAAAATCCCAATGTACGGGATAAGGGTGAATGGGTATGGATGGATGAATAGATTTCATCATAAGTCAAGGCATTGTGAGAGCTAGAAATAGATGCTTCGAGGGTCTACATATTATCCATCATCATCTTTATAAGATCTATCATAGGATTAGATTGAGGAGTACTCCTGCGGTATAAGGGGGTGGATGAGAAAAATAAGTCATTGACGACACACCGGCCTATGGTGGTGCCGAATAGGAAAACTGAGATGGGGGTATGTAAGAGGGAATAGATGACAAAGGCATGTACCTTGAATAAGAAGTGGAGGTGACGAGTGGTTGTTGAGGTAGGGTGTAGGTGGGAGGAGCTTGTGTAAAGACCCTCATGGTGATGGGTGAAAGAGTTTGGGGTATAGAAAGGACCAAATTCTGAAAGGGGTATAAGCTTTTGATGCCATTGGCGATTGTAAATTTATAGTAATCGATGACATAGGAATACCTATAATAGGAGCTATAGATGAAGATATGGTAGATATCGAGGCAATGACAGAGGTCGGGGAGTAACAGACGTTGAAGGTGTGATAGATGTTGAAGGTGTGATAGAAGCCAAAGGTGCAGTGGATGTTGAGGGTGCAGTAGATGAACATGATGTGGGAGTAGGTAATGCTATAGTAGCGTTCATAGATATGGTAGGGGGCATGGAGGTGGGCATACCAAATAATGGCTAGCCTAATTAATTGTAGGTAGAAGAGTGTGCGAGGTAATGTTGTAAGGCCAAGAGATTGTGATCAAGGAATTTAGAAAATTATCGTCACCTACAAGTACAATCATGATATTAGGATCCATCAGAGATGAGATGGAGGGTGGTGAAGGGATAATGGGAAATGGTACAGAACTAGCATGAAAAGTGAGGTATCATGCTTTTTGTCGAGTCCAAACCATATGAAAGGTGGGAAAGAGGTTTTCTAGTCTCTATAAAACTGAAAAAAATTAGAAACAGATGTTTGGTGAAGTCTCATGCAGATAGAAGTTGATTGTTATTTCTGATAAAAATAAAAAACATAGAGACCTACATTGGTCATAAACTGGCTCAGTTAGGTAGAAAAATTGATGCCGATTGCTAGACCAATGTCAGCATTATGAAAATAAAGAAATTTTACAATTTGGAGAAGAAAATTGGAAAACGATTAAAACTGGGTCCTATTAGGGGTGACATAGAGTCATAAAAAGTATATTTAAAGAGTTATAGCATATAAAGTTAGTATGTAAGAATATAATGATAGTTTTTGACATTATAATAAAAAACAGAGTTCTTGATGATGGTTAGTTAGCTAGTGCTAGTATGGTGAAAGAAGCGATGCCGGTCACTAGAGCGATGCCGGTTACTAATATTTTTGAGAAGATGAAGAAATTTTTAGATTTTGAAGTGAATTAAGTCAAAACAAGCCAACATAGAAGTTGTGTATGGAAGAAATATGTCCTATCACACTAAAAATAGAATACACCAACTGTGATGGTGGAGTGTGAAAGATAAGAAAAAGTGATGAATCATCCTCACAACTCAAAATGCAGAATATAAGAAAGAAATCAACAATCCCACAAGTAAAAACAAGCAAAAACACGTAAATGAAATAGAGTGTTTTGATTTAGGTTAGTTTTGGCTAAATAGTCCTCGATATACATTTCGATATGTAAGGTCCAACCTCTGATATGATAAACCAGACAGAACACCGGGTGAGGCCCACCATCAATGGGTTGTTAAATCCTTGACAACTTCTTCCTAGAAGGGAAATGTTTAAGAAATGTGTAAATTGTGTAAGTGGTTTGGCTTGGGATTGTGTGCACAAATGTGAACTACACTTAATCCAATCCAATCTAATCACCAAGTGGTCACGACCTTCACCGTGTGATTGCAAATTAAATCTATGTGATCTAATGCAACACCCAAAAGATTAAATGCACATATTTTAAAACCCAAATCGAAAATGATATTTGATGTAGATAATATGAGAATAGGTAGAGGAATGATTTTCACTAATGTAGTATAAAAGAAATAAGAAGTGTTCTTTTTAAGCACCAAAAGACATATTTCCTTTAGACAAATAGAAAGAAAATCATATTTACCAGAGAGATTTTTAGTGAATATTTCAGAAAGAAACAATTTTTTTACCCTATATGAAAATAAAAACCCACAAGATGGGGTCCCACTAAGCGTGCCAAATGTTGGAACATAATGATTAAGTGGTCTATCCAACCCTTAATATATATGGGTCCATCACTAATATATAGGTTAATATTTAATAATATTTATATTTATATTTATATTATTAAATGTGCTAACCTAGGTATATACTTTAGGTTAAATATTTAATATCATGAAATGATTATATTTTTAATATTAAATATTATAAACCAAGGTGTATATGTCAACCGTTTAGGTTAAAAATTTGGGGTCGGAGACATACCGATCACCTTATATAAAAAGACTTTAGGTCCTCATTTGATATATTCGAGAAATATATCAAAGGTGTGTAAATCAAATGATTTAGTTTTACCGTTAGTAAATAGGGTTTTAAAGGAGGAGGTGATCTTCTTTGGATGTAAAATAAGTTCTTTGAAGTAAAAGGTTATTTTCAAAGTGGTTTTTACCTTATTGGGGTTTTCTACTATAAATAATGTGTCACATGTGTTATTTATTTCTTGTAAGTATTTATTTATTTACTTAGGTTATGATGTAATGTTTATTTAAATATTTATTGTAACATTATATAGTATGTAAGTTGATGAATCCGTATTTATTAGAATCCTTAAATTCTAACATAGTAACAGAGCGAGGTAAATTAAATAAATTAAGATCAAATGTTGTGTATTTTATTTATTTAATTTGTACGGTTTTTTTGAACCAACCTGAAGGATATTTAAAATATCCGGTGCCTTCTTTCCATTCGCAACCTTGTGAATAATTAAGGTGAATTCACAACCTGAAAATTTTAGAAATTTTTACCTTCCATGAAAACTTGTGTATAGGTAAGGGTAAAATATTTGAATTATTTTTTTCCATAGTTTTAATATGTACAGGTTAAAAAGATATTCAAAATAAAAACACAAAGTTAAATACAAGAAAAAGGAGACAAGTTTCATAGAAATAAGATTTTCAATTTATTTCATTGGTAGGGTGAAAGTAATTCTCCCCTCTATAAATCTCCAGGTTAACTTGTATTTTTTATGTGGAATCATGCCCCTTGGTAAAATTTATTTACTATTTTAACCTTATTGTGTTTTCAAAAGTAATTTATGTGTGTCCTTTGGAATCCTTTAATAAGATTCGATTTGAAAAACTATAGTTTATAGTTAATCTATAACTATATCTTATATAATTTGAAAACTATATTATTATTTTAAATAAAAATATATATAATATAGAATAAAGTTTATATAATAATTTATATAAACATCATATTAAAATTGATATAGTTTTGAAAAAAACTATATATTAAAAGCCTAAACCATATTAAAATTACATGGGATTGGGGGAAGAGTCAACAGACCATATTTTAAGCCTAAGTTTAAATCATATTTAAACTTAACTTATAAATCTAGGCATATATAGTTTAAAAAAGAAAAAAACCTAAGTTTGAATCATATTTTATATATATGGTTAGTTTAAACCGCTTAAAATATAAATTTTATTAGATTTGGTCTATATATGTTTAAAAAAAAAACCTAAGTGCTTACTTTTTTTTTTTGGAAAGGGGGCCCGTGTTTATTGTTTGGCCATGAAGGGATTACTTTTTAAATCTTAATACTTATTAAATAAAACCTAACATGTGTCCCTAACCATTTATATTATCCATGTAAAGGGGTAGCTCCATTCATTTATATCTTATAATATCTCGGTATAAACGTGAAATTCTCGTGTATAAATATTTTTAAAAAAAAAAATCTAATTTATTGGTACCCACGTGAAGTGTGGTAAACATTTATTAAAATATTGGTAGTTATAGCCATATAAAAGTTTTAAAGTTTTTAGCTTCATAAATTATATAAAATATTTTACAATCTTTCCATAGTTTTAAATATGTGCAGTGGTAAAATTAAGAGTAAATGAAGGGAGAGACAAGGTTCATGAAAATAGGGATTTCAATTTATTTTATTAGTTGGGCAAAATTACTTGTCCTCCGTAAAATATGTAGGTTAATCTATTCTCTCATAAATCTACTTACACTTGGTAAAATTCTTTTAACCTAGTCTCTATCCTTTAAACCCCTTTAATAAGGGTTATGTATTTTTATAAAAATTATACTATAGTTTATAATTTTTATGAACTATATGTTGTTTTTATTTACATTCTATAAACTATATACCTCTTTTTAAAAAAAGTGTATATATTTTTACATTATAAATTATAATAGGTTATTATAATGTGTTAAAATATAACCTCCATAATATTATACGAAGAAGAAATTCGGAATTCCACATTCTTGAAATACATGAGTTTTGGCTTCATTAAATTTGACGGTCAAATGATCGTCACGGTAGACCAGACATAAGACAATATGACGGTCATTTAGATGTCAAATTTAAGGTCGTAGGTTCAATGGAACTTTCATTGTGTTAAAATTGATGGTCAAATGACCGTCATGACTGACCAAAAAATAAACCATTATGACGGTCATTTAGACGTCAAATTTAAGCTAGCCAGATTTTGTTTACATTAATTTTTTTCGAAATTTGAAGTGTTATGTATTCTTAGGGTCTCTTCTTCACTTCTATATGGTCGAAATATTTTTATATAAATATGGGGTATAATGTAGAGCCTTTTATATCATGGGTTATTATTTTGATCATGGGAGCCTAACTAGTATGCATTGTCATGACATAATTAGTTATGATCAAATAGTTTTTAAGATATGATTCTATTAAAAGTGTTATTTTTATTATCAATAAATATGTATCTAACTTTGTGGTATATTATATATTATAATGGGGTGTGTTTTACAAGTTTAGGAAAACAATGGCGTCCACCTATTTCTATCTTGACAAAACCGAGATCCCGAATGAAACCAACTACAACCTTTGGGTAAAAAAAATTTATGGTGAGGAAACTCTAGAGACGATTATTTTTAGATCGAGGTTTCTCCCACCGGTTGTTAAGAAACTATAGATAACATAAATACATTCTTGCAACGAATGCAGGAGGCTATTTCTATGATTCTACACAATGTGAACGATGAATACCTTCTACACATTGGTAATATCGAACATCCGAAAGAGGTATGGACACAACTAGAATCCATGTATGAAGAATACTTAGTATATCAAGGATAGTAATGAGAGTACAATAGCTGAAGGAATTTAAAGAAATGGTCTATATTTTTGATGATTTCTCTTTTGCATCTTGTTTTATATCTCAAAGTTTGAATAATTCAAAACTATGGCATGAAAGGTTAGGATATGTTAATTATTAGAGCTTATATGAAATGTCTAGATATAATCTAGTGAAAAATTTATGTGTTGTCTTCTTCTCTTGAAGTTACTTCATTAAATGCTTCTAAATGATGTTTTTGATTCTGATTTAGTAAATGGTCATTATGATGTTTTTATGCTATAGATGTTTTTGAAACTCTTATCTTCCTAGATAAGAAATTAAATTAGGCTCAATCTATGTTAGAAAGTTTAAATACTATTAACCTTAGGAAAATGACCAGAAGCCATCATATGTACCATGCATTAATTACCTTGTATGAACATGAGCCACAAAGTATTATAGGTCTAGGTGGATATACAAAGTAAAATTTAATCTTGATGGTACTATTAACAAATATAAATCTAGCCTTGTTGCTAGAGGTTTTACTTAGGTTCTGGTATTGATTATGTTGAGACATTTCGTAGCTAAAATGAGTACCGTTAGGGCCTTATTTTCAATCACCAATCAATTGGGGTGGGAAATCCACCAAATGGATAAGAAAAATATTTTTTTGAATTACGATTTAAAAGAAGAACTTTACATGTTTCAACCTCAATGATTTGAAGAAACTAGTAAAGAAAACTATGTTTGTAAGTTGAGAAATATTTATATGGTTTAAAACAAGCTCTTAGAGCTTGGTATGTGAAAATTGTTTCATTCTTTAAACTTTTAGGTTTTGTTAATTATTCTTCTAACAATGATAGATTGATTAAGTAATAAGGCTTGCATATTATCATTATATGTATATATGTTGATGATTTTCTTACGACTGGTGATAATTTTGATTTAATTCATAGAATTAAAGATAAATTAAAGCAATACTTTGAAATGAATGAGTTAAGTATCTCACAATATGTTCTTTGTATGGTTGTATTTCATTCTATTGTTATTTTTCAAAACACAATATGTAACTATTGTATTGAAAAAATTTCTTATAATTGATTGTAAACCATTTTCTACTTCAATGGAAGTTGGAATAAATATTGACCATAAATTTGCATATGAAAAATGTTGATCCTATTTTATATATATACTGTTAGTTGATGGTTTGGTTTATCTAACTATAACTAGATCAGATATTTCTTATACAGTAGGAATTACTTCACGGTTTATGTAGGAACCTTTTTTAGAGATCATTGGAATCTTGTAAAAAGAATTTTTAGATATTTGAAAGGAACAATCAATTATGAGTTTCATTATACTAAGAATGAAAATGCTATCTTATATGGATTTTGTGATTCAGAACCATACCGATGTTGTATTATAAAATATATTGGATATGTGTTCAAGTTTTTTGGTGTAGGAACCATTACTTGGAACAACAAATACAATCAAAAGTATTCATTTCTTCTACTGAGGTAGATACATACAATGGAAGAAGTAAAGAAGCCATGTGGCTGCAACGAATGTTGGTAGAGATACACATGGAAGATAAAATAAGTATTTATATTCTATGTGGTGGTAAGAGTTTTATTACTATTGATTAAGAATCTAGTCCAACATCGAGGATGAAGAACAATGAGATACATGTATGATTCACTCCGTGAGAAGGTGTAAAGTGATGAGATAAATCTCAAGTTCATGTTGAGTGAAGAGTAGGTTCTGACATCTTCACAAAGTCCCTGAGTGTTGCACAGCTTTGTCAATTTCGTGAAAGTATTGGATTGTCGGAGTTGCCATTGAGGGGAGTATGTATGACAATGTCACTTCCTAATGGAACTTGGTTTTGTTCAAATACCTTGGGAATTTGTAAAAGACCTTCAGGTAAGTGTTAAAAAGACCTTTGGGAAAGTGTAAAAAGACCTTCAAGCATGTATATCTCCTCGGTTTCTTTTTAGAAAGAAGTGTAGAAATATCTTAAAGGTGGTCTTCAGTAAAATATTTAGTGCTATTGAGTTTACTGGTAAACATCTAGTACAAACATATTGTTAAGGAGGTCCTTGGTTGTAAAAGACTCTTATATGCTTGGGTTTAATAACCTTTTATGAGAACCTCAGTAAATGTAAAACTCACAAATCATACTTAGCCATTGATTATGGGATGATCTTTGGGATTCCAAATCTTTTTGTACAAAAAGGTAAATTGAGTATGATGAAGGTGTTATAATTCCTTCAACCGATATTTTAGCCTAAAACCTTTATGGTTTAAGGATTGTAAATTCTATAGTATACCACATGACTTTTAATCTATTGACATATGTTATGTTATCCCACTTAACATTAAGGGGGAGTGTTGGAATATAATGATTAAGTGGTCTGGCCAACCCTTAATGTATATGGGTCCATCACTAATATATATGTTAATATTTAATAATATGAAATATTTATATTTCTATTATTAAATATGCTAACCTAGGTATATACTTTCTGTTAAACATTTAATATCATGAAATGATTATATTTCTAATATTAAATATTATAAACCAGTGTATGTGTCAATCGTTTAGGTTGAAAAGGTAGGTCGGGAGACATACCCGATCACTTTATATAAAAAGGACTATAGGTCCTCATTTGATATATTCAGAAATATATCAAAGGTGTGCAAATCAAGTGATTTGGTTTTACTATTTGTAAATAGGGTTTTAAAGGCAAAGAGGTGATCTTCTGGATGTAAAATAAGTTCTCAAGTAAAAGGTTATTTTCAAAGTGATTTTTACCCTATTGGAGTTTTCCACTATAAATAATGTGTTACATGTATTATTTATTTCTGTAAGTATTTATTTATTTAATTATGTTATGATGTAATGTTTATTTAAATATTTATTGTAACATTATATAATATGTAATTTGATTAAATCCATATTTGTTATAATCCTCAAATTCTAGCACCAAAATGTTTCACCAATAAGTTGAGATAAAAAAATAAGGGTAAAGGTGAGGAGGTTTACCTGTGAAGTCAAATAAGGGTTGCACGTGTTGTAGAAGACTAGGATGAATGTGAAGAACACATTTTTTTCTCGGAAGGACTACCTGAAATACAAAACAAGACCACAAGATAACATTAAAAACATCGGTTGGTGGATTACCTAGTGGAGGATAGGTCCGGGAAGTGGGGTGCTTCCTAGAAGGTTGTCAATCCACATTTTAAGACAAATAAATGTTATGAAATAGAGACACTACTTTGTAGTTTTATAGTTTCTGTATCCTACACAAGCATAATAAATTAAATCTAGTCTAAATAAATACATACAAGACTAAATCTAAAGAGGTTGGTTGGCTATTTAAGATTTTTGGGTATGACAAAGGATGTTATAGAAGTCCGGGTGATATTTTGCGAAGTTTTGAGAGGTTTGTGGTAGGTAAATTAGCTTGCTGGTATAGGATAAATTACCAGTCACAGAGACTAGTATCGGTTAGGTGATCAATGCCGGTACCTGGTAATGACCGATGCTATTTGGGTAACCAGTGTCAGTAGGGACACTGAGGTAGAAATATGGAAAATGGGAGGTTTGTCACTCTCTGTGATTGTATAGAGAATGATGGAGGCTTAAGGAAGGTCGTGTGATTTTTATGAAGACTCAAAGACAATAAAATAGTTATTTTGATAAGTTACAAAGGTTATTTTAGAGAAGATGGTTAGGTGAAGGTGTTGTGGAGAATATCTGGGTATGACAGAAGTTAGAAGGAAGTAAATAACTAATAAACAACTAATCTACTAAAAGCAAATGCCAAAGAAGAAGATTACTTATGAAATGAAGGTGAATAACAGATGGTGGTGGTAGTTGAAGGAGAGGTTAGTCCGAATTGAACACAACAACAAGAGACATGATGATTCCCTATGAGTGCACCAAAAAGCTTTGGAAAAACTTTTTGGTGATTGGTATGATGTTTGGATTCTATAATGGTCTCTAGTATGTCACAAGATCACTAGAGAACTCAAGAATAAGGATGCAAGGATAAAAATCAAAACTCTAGATGCCGATTCAGAACCTGGGTAAAGTACTGGAAATCCTTATTTAAGGTAACCGACGATGGTTAGGTGACCCATGCCGGCTGAGGAATAATCATTTTGGTTAGGAGAAAACGTCATACTTTTCCAAAAATAGCCTTTTCTTCCCAATTTTGGCATGATTCAGAATTGATTCCGGGTCAAGAGTGTGGAATGGCACTAAATGGAGTGGGAAGTTGGTTGGAGGAATGATAAGTAATTAAGGTTAGGGTTAGAATGAGTCCTAGTTAGTTAAGGGGAGTGGGGACTTAGTCTAGGTTAATTAATAGGATTGGAATAGGTCTAGGATGAGGTGGAGAGATGAGGTGGCTATGTGAGGTGGAAATTAATTTAATTTAGGTAATTAAATTAATAATGATGTGAGGAGGGGTCATGGTTAGATGTATGTTAATCAAGGGGACTTGACAGGGTGTGACCTAATTTGGGTGTCTACATCAGGCATAAAAATCCCCCTTTCGGAGTTATCAATGATACTAGTCAATCTTGGTTATAGAGCAATGAAGGTAAAGGTAAATGAGACCATTTGTATTTACTTGATACTCACATTGGGCATTGATTATGTGACAAAGGTATAAAATTTGAAACCATAGGTGTTATTGGTAATATGATCTTGTTATAAAAATGCATTAGCTAAACATTAAAGCTATGTTGTATGTTATAAGGAAGGGTCTAATGTTTATAAAGTAAGGACATTAATATTAAATGGCCCATGTAAGGTAAAGCTAAGGTTTATGGTATTAGAACCCATCATGTTCTATGCTTATGTCGAGGGGGAACATTGGTAATCCTCCTTATGAGGCTTGTTCAAATCGTAAATAATTAAAGGTATTCCATTACCTTCGATATGAAAAAATAATGCAAATATTTGAAACTAAACTTGATCGATCATTATCTAGTCACGATGCATAAGCTAAAGATTTGATTTCTTAATTAATATTTAAGGTTAAATCAACCCATGCATGTGGAAAATATTTGTTATTGTTATTTGAAACCTAGTTAACTCCAGTTATAGTTGGAGATAGCTTTGGATGGATAAAATGGACAATATTTAGTGGAATTTGGACACTACGTGACACTAAGGGTATTAAATACAATTACATGAAAGGGAAAGCTTTGGAAGCAAAGTGAATCTTCTGAAGAAGCTATTGGGAAGGCTTGTAATCCATTTTTTCTTGCATGTTAAAACCGTGAACTCCTTTTCGAAAGCTCCACTTTTGGAACCATTTTGCATGCAAGCTTTAAATCTATTTAGATGAAATTCTTAGGGAATAAAAGAAAAGTAAATTAGAATGCGAGAATAAAAGTCAAGAAAATTTGGTTGTATATTAAAATTATGGAGATATTGTTGTGTATTTGTGGGTTTGATTTCATGAAAAATTGAGGGAGATGGAAGAGACTTGGGAACAGAAAAGCTACAAATATTTTTAATTGTAGTCACATGAAAATATTCTAACTTCCAGTGCATGGAATGTTCTCGCACACACCCAAAATTGGACGTGCTACATTGTCAGGAAAAAATGGTTATAAAGGTCCCCAGTGATGATTCAAAATCCTTTCAAGAAGGTGTTTAAGCTCCAAAAACCTATTTCCAGTATATATTTATAGCCTAGATAGCCTTACTTATCTTTTCCTTGAATTTTCCCTTTTCCCCTTCTTTATGTGCTTGTTTTGGCCTTCAGCACTGGACCACAACCCTACCTAGGTGGCGGTTCAAAACCACCGCCTTGATGGGGTGGTGGTCCTGAAACTTCGCCCGCACAGGTGACAATCCCGATAGATTTTTCTAGAATCTTCACGTGAGAAATTACATGCGATGACTCATTTAAGTTTATCTTTTGAACGTGTCCGTGAGTCGAATTTGCTAAAAATAGCTTCGTCTGCTTGGTTATCCTAGTTCCTTCTATTTTTAAATAGATTTAATGAGTGGAAATTCCTCTTCAATTTCTTATACATGAAGTAACCTTCTATCCTCCATTCCTATATATTCCATGCTTGTATTCAAGAAAAGGGCCTGAGAATTTTGTGTATCTTGTATTGTTGTGTTGCCATAATCTTGCTAGGAATTACATAGCCAAGTTCAGATCTCTTGTGTTATCTTTCTTCTACCTGAATTACATCCAGATTACTTCCAAGCTACCATCACTCATGCACCATCTTCTTGTTGATGTTCTTTGCATTCCTAATCCTTAGACTCACTTGAACATTGAGAGAAAGAAAGGAAAAAATGAGGGGACAGATACTCATACTACTAGATTTGTCAAATCTCTTGCTCTTCCAGGTTGGAGTTGTGTATTTGTTTGCTTTTTGTCAAATCGTCAAATTGCATATCAAATAGAGTAGAGAAACAATTTATTTCAATTAATCAGATAACTACAAGTAAATCAAGTCAATAGGAAGTTTTCTCTTCAATATTGCTAGGGGAGTAGTGGGTGAATAATAGCTCTGTTAGAGTCATGATTTATTCTTCACTTCTAAGGTAGAGTTGGAGAGATTTTATTTGAATTAGAGTAGATCTTAGATTTAGATTCACACATCTGCATAGATAGCTAGCTACATCCGGCTAGTTATTTGTTTTTATTTAAATTGTTTATTAGATTAGATGCATTGTTTGAAAATTTAGAAAAGCACAAAAATATTTATTTCCATAGATTAGTTTGTTTTATTGATTTGTTATATATATTGAGAAAAAACCAAAAATATAGTTTAGATTTCCTTTGATAGATAGTTTATTTACCGAAAATGAACCAAATTATTTTGCATGACCATCAACGGTCCGCAACAGGAAAATATCTATGGTTGTGATCCTCTGGTCCCACAACCCAATGGGCCAGAGTTAGTAACTGATATTGACACAAGTCTGTGCTTAACAATCTTATGCACACCCACCACATATGTAGAGAAAATAAGATAGTTAGAGACTTTAAACATAGCTGCTAATTAGGCCTACAACTTTTGGACTGCTCCTGGAAATAGGATTTGATTGCATGCATGACCATTCAAGGGCCTCAACCTCAATGAGTCTTTGGTTGTGACCCACAGGTCCCACAACCCAATGGGCCTACTAGTCAGTTAGATATCGACACTAGCCTACACACACATGTATTCATATCCTCACCACTTCCACTTGATATTATCACACAACTTTCATTGTTGAATATAGCAACCGATTAGGCTAAGACTTTCTAGACAAGACCAGAGAATCGCCCTTAGTTCTTGCAGCTCCACTACATCTCTTGTCTCAATTTCCATGACCTTTTCTGGAAACCCATACAAGGCACTTGTAGGTTACTTTCCACATATTCCACAACCAATCAATAGAATCTTGGATGAGTTAGAAATCGATTGGAGTCTCTCGAGTAGCTATTATATCAGACCCTACCATCACACCCCTTCAGATTAGGAGAGCATTCTTTTCCTTAGATTTATAGATTATGTTATTGCGTGTTGAAGACATAATCTTGCCCAATTAGCTTGGTCAGCGCCATCATTTTCACTCCCATTTCAAATTCCACACCGGCTGTCTTAGCACGACCTCGGGAGGTTAGGTGTGAAGAAGGTCACATGTTTATTTTCTGTTGTACAAATTGGTGAACCCGACGTGAAGAGCTAGTCTCTAAACATTTTTGCTTTCATCCATTCTTCATTCTATGAGTATTCTTATACCCCGAATATGTCGGGATATGACGAGTAATTGTTGAACCATCCCGATTTTTGAATTATACCAAGATTTAGTCAAACATACTACAACAATCCCCATCACTTTCATTATGGACATACAACCGTTCATCCACTCAAAACCCTCGCTCAGTGGAACCAATGTTGGTTCTTTTCAGACGCATCAAAGAACTAGATCAGATCACTTAGACTTACCCTCTTGAACAATCAAGTTCAAATAACATGACATTTTGGAGAAGTGAGCTCATCTCCTTGGGTATTGTTTTGATAGCCCATTACCATGCAGTCTGACCAACTCCCCCATATTAATGAGGAATATCTAGCGTGATATGCTAGGAGTGAGCAGCAATTCCAATAAATGAACCAATCTTTTGATAGGTTGTAAGGACAAGGTGGTGTCCCACTTCAAAACAATAATGCTACCCCACCACCAACTAATAATACAACCAATGAGGGGTGGCAACATCATGAACAATTCATAGTGGGACACCATACTCCTCAATAACCTCCAAGGGTTCAACCAAAGGAATCTAAGCAAGGCACCGCCCCATCAACGGGTGATGTCATTTCAGCTTTGTTTGATAAAGTAAAGGAGTTAGAGCTTGCCCATAATACACATAATTCATACACAAGGCAAACATGGGCTCCTTCCTACCCATAAAACTATGGGCAAATACCGACTGCCCAGAATCCAACAGTCTACATGAATACTCCAAACCATGCATACTTGTTAACTGGGACAGGTACCTTGAGAATGCCTCCTCAAGCCACATATGGATATCTACAATAGGCGCTAGCCAGAAGTGCATTCTTAAATGCCATACCAGCTAGAAATGTGACATTCCCTGGATTCGTGCCTTCTACTCCATATCAAGGAATTCAACCTTCTTATATACACATGTATTCTAAATATCCACAAGGGGACATGTACACCTACCCAGGTCCATATGGATAAATGTAAGGGATGTCATACGCCCCACCATATGTCTATGCTATCCCATTTCAGTAGCCAATGCAGCCCCCACCTCCCTAACAATGGTCTTCAATGGTGGAAACATATGCAATGGGGACTTATTCTGAGTATCTCAAAGAACCCCTAGATTTCTCCATTCGGGTAGTCATGCTCTTGAGACCCCTGCCTGATCTCCCAAAGTTCAAGGGGGAGGGTGATCCAAATTCCCACATCAAAGCTTATGCAATGGCCATTCGAGAGCTACTCCCATGGGATGTAGTCATTGCAAAGATTTTCCCTAAGACACTAGAAGGTATTGCTCTTGACTAGTATTATAGGATACTGGAGGCTTCGATACACTCGTTCAAGCAACTAGTGTTAGAATTTATCAAAGCCTTTGATATGAACAAGCTTTTGCAAATAGGAATCAAAGAATTTCTTCATATCAAACAAGAACATAACAAGTCTGCAACTCACTTCATTCAGAGGTGGCGACATGTTCTCTACTCTTCCGCAAGTGCTCCAAACATGGACCAAATGAAACTTTGTGATTTTTTCCTCCACTCCCTCAATAGAGAGATGAAGGAAGAGGTTCAAAAGTTCCGCTAAGGAGCTATGAAGAGGTGTTGGAGGGTGCTCTTCGGATTGACCATGTGGCCATCGACAGTGGTCGTAAGACCTACGAAGAAAATGAGAAGTTAGTTACCCCTTCTCAAAACACTCTCGGTTACTCTAACAATACAAAAATAATTAAGGACCAAAGATTCTTAATAAGAATCGTGGAGTCACAACCGAAAGTGTAATCGACTAGCGAGAAAGCCTAATCTTGTTAATCTCATTAGTATAGGTACAACGAATAACAAAAACAATGGGAATAAACATGGCAACAACTAGAGGGTAAAAAAATTCTCTCCCTCAGTAAACACTGTGGATGTTAATCATCCCCAACAACAGCAACAATCTTAGCCATAAAGACAAATGCCGACCCCAAGCCCTAGTCAATACCCCAACCAATTCCAGAATCAAGGGCAAGGGTTCCAAAGTGTTAATTATAATAGTCAACAACCAAACAATAACCGTGGTTTTGGACCATAACAAGGAACAAACCAAAGGCCTCAAGATTATGATCCTGACTTATATTGTGGTTTCCATAGGGTCCGTGGGCATGACGTAATAACCGATAGGATTGTAATAAGTTTTTGCAATGTTTACTAGAAGACCAATGATAGTTATTTGTTGACATGTTTCTGGCCAACCCAACTACGCCTAATAAAAATGCCTATATGGGACTAATGTCTCCATAGAACACGCCGTTGGGAATCTTCAACGATCCTCTCCCCATGCATCCAAAGGATGGTAGACTGGTTGAATAAAGGCATTGTAATAGGGACTCGATGATCATGAAACCTCAACTTCGTCAAAACCATAGGTGGCACCTCCTTTGGATGGTCACCAGCAAATGAATATTGTAGGTTTGGTTGAGTTGGACACTGAACTCCAAATTAACACTGCAACAAGAGCCAGAGACTATTCATCACGGCCGATCTTGATTTACCCAAACCTATGTAGAATAGTGTTCATGACATGCTAAGCAAGCCAATAGGGGATTATTACTTGATCAGCGATCTAACCAAGACCTTTTCACACATTTCCTTTTTAGATCTATTGAAGAATTATCCCGCTCATCGATCCACTCTCTTGGAAGTGCTTGGTCTCGGCCATTTGGCTAACGTTACCCCACTACCAGAGGCGCAGATAAACCATATAGACTTTGACGTTTTCCCTCTAGGGAAGCCCGAGGGGATATTGGGTTTGTATTTGACATAAGCAAGATGCCTACAGATGTTGAAATAGCTCGTAGAGGTGATCCGAGCCTTGTTTTTATAGGTTTGGATCTACAACAACTATGTGAAGCATGCAATGATCGACGATGGGGCAGCAATTAATATAGTCCCCTTCTCTTTTCTTCAAAAGTTAGGATATGGGGAGACTAATTTCTCCTTGATGTGAAACACATTGAGGGGCTATGATAGTCTTAAGGTGACCTCGATCGGAACCATAGTATTACTAGTCACTCTTGGACCCAAGACGGTGCTTACTGAGTTTTATATTATAGATTAGAAACCAACTATAATATGATTCTTGGTCACCCTTGGATCCACCGTATGAAAGCAATCTCGCCCATCGTATTCCAAGAAGTCAGATTCCTGCATTTAGGGAAAGTCTTTGTCACTCAAGGTGATCCAAAGCCCTTTGATATACATCTGGCCAACTTGAGGAAAAAGCTAGGGGTCCACTCTGAATTCGAGCTTCCCACCAACCAGTTAAACAAACCAACAAGCATGTTACCAGAATAAAAGCTGGTTCCCACAACAGAATTAGAGGTTACAGGTTTGATTGAGGGTATTCTAGACGTCAAGGATGAAAGTGTTGTTGTAGAGACAATTTTGTTAGGAACTACAACAAATATTTTTGAAATATTAGAAAAGGATTTGCCTATCCTTCTCCCCTTCGATTCCATGGGTATCGGACATGCTTTGGGACTTGGTTCCCTTCCAACAGATGAGGTTTACATGGTAGATGTAACTGAGATAAAACAAGAACTTACAAAGGATGACTTAGCATCTATCTTTCCAAGTAATTACTGAACCCTCCACTTTGATGGGGCCAAGTGTCGCTTCGGTCTTGGGGGTGCGTAATCCTTACCTCACCCAAAGGAAGGGTTTTATCTTTTGCTTTCAAATTGAATTTTGAATGCACAAATAATGGGGCTGAGTATGAGGCTCTCATATTAGGTCTCATTATATCCAAGAGAATGGGAATCCTTAATATTAGGGTGTTGGGTGATTCAAAACTAGTCGCAAATCGTATCCGAGGTATACAAGACTAGGGCTGAACACTTACAACTCTATAAAAATGCCATCTTAGACCTAACTAAGGGGTTTGATTTCATATCAATCAAGGTAGTTCCACATAAATAAAATTTTTTGGAAGACTCTATAGCAACTTACACCTCACGCTTCACCCCAAGTAATAATTTAGAGGACACCAACTTCACGGTTTCACTCCGTCGTTGAACCCTTGATTTGCAAAATGCCAGTGGCATCAATGTTGACATATGTAGAAGATGAGGGCCAATTTGAATCTTCAGACCCTCGTTAATGGTAATGATTCAACTTTAGCTTATTTAAACACTTTGGCAGAGTTACATCTTACCTGTCAAGAGGTAGACTTTTCCCTAATTCCATGTTCCTCCTCTTATTTTGGGAATCCAATGATTGAGTCATCTCCGAGAAGAGATCTTGAAATTTATGAGGTAGAAGAGGAAGGGGACTTGGAGTTACCACCATCCCCACCTGAGTTTGAGGAGGGTAATGCCTCCTTAATTGAGGGAATGATTGATATAAACATCGGAATAGAGGAGGAACCAAAAATCTTAAAACTAGGGTCCTCTTTAACTCCAGAGGAAGTAGAAATTCATACCCAAGTCCTTAAGGAACATCGGAAAGCCTTCGCATTTAGTTATAAGGAAATGATGGGAATTGCACCACACATCGTCGTTAACAATATCTTCACTAAACTGGATGCCAAACCAATTAAGTAGAAATCAAGACCTATGAAGCCAAAGGTAGCCCTTATGGTAAAATAAGAAGTAATAAAGCTTCTCAAGGTAGGATTTATCAAGCTGGTTGATTATTCACAATGGGTATCTAACATTGTCCCCATTCTAAAAAAGAATGGAAAGATCCATATTTTCATAGAATTCGGGACATTAACAAGGCTTGTCCCAAGGATGATTTCCCACTACCATCCATTGATGTTATCATTGATGCAATGGATAGATTTGAATTTTTGTCCCTCATGGATGGGTTTTGGGATATAATCAAATCAAAATCTCTACTAAGGATCAAGCTAAAACTATGTTTATAACTCATTGGGGAACTTATTGTTATGCCATCATGCCATTTGGTCTTAATAATGCTGACACTACATACTAACAAGTAATGACCTACATATTCCATGATCTTATTCATAAGATTGTGGAATCCTACGTGGATGACTTACTGGCCAAGGCTAGGAAGCACTGCGATCACCCAGAGGTGCTTCATATCATTCTTTCATGCTGATTTGAGTATGGAGTCACGTTGAATCCAGAGAAATGTGTATTCAAAGTGTAACAGAAAAAAGCTCCTGGGTTACATTATATCTTCACGAGGGATTGATGTTGACTCGGCCAAAATCCGAGTTGAGTTAGAAATGGTTCCACCATCAGATGAGTTTGGTATTAGATATTTTCTTGAGAAACTTGGTGTAATCCAAAGGTTCATCCCTAACTTGACCTTTGCTGTTCATCTAATCAATAATTTATTAAAGAAAGATTATAGCATTGATTGGACGGAGGAATGCAACGAGGCCTTTAAGGTGGTTAAACGATTTTTATTATCTCCTCCCATGATAATGCCACAAAGGTCAGATCACCCTCTAATATTATATTCACAGGCTACAGACATTTTGCTATCTTGTATGTTGGCTCAAGAGGACGATGACAAGCAGGAACCAGCTGTTTATTTTATCGGTCGTGTTGGTACCCAAATTTTTTCTCCTTTTCAGTTTGAGTAGAATTAGAGATATGTCATGAAGCTTGAAGATAGATAGATCATGATGTATGCCATTTGTTATCTGGGGATGTGATCTAACCGACACTCAAATTTGAGGAGAGATGGATGACACTCAACTAGGACATGATCTTGTCCTAACTATTTTAGGTTGTGCCTTTCAACCAAGGTAAGAGGGCCTATTTTATAACCCTCAAATGGTGAAGGAGTTGAAGATATCCCTAAATTTGTGCAAATAGTATGAAGGGGCCTTGGGAAAATATGATCAACACTCTAAATCCAACTTTCACAAGTTGTCACTTCCAGATTATGGAGATAATTTCAATGCAAGACAAGGGTTACTAAAGAAATTTTGAAATCCTGATCTATTCTGCATACTTTAGCAAATGGATTTTGATCTTCTGTGGGTATACAGGTCAAAACATGGGTAGTATGGGGTAGGATTAGTTGTTTAAAATGATTTTTGGTGGGATATTGACAAGACAAACTTGACTATGCTAGATATTTGACAACCTCTATAGTATTTGAACAACTATCAAATAAAATACTTCAAAATAGTCGAGGATGTTCTTTCAACTAGAAGAGATACACAAATGGAGGTCCAGTTTGCACTCTTCACAAAATATTTGAGACCTCAACATAAAATCTTGAGTTAAAGGTCTCAATTAAACATCAAACTCTACGATCAAATCACGCCTAAGGTACCCCCAAAGGCTTACAAGCAATCTCTGTCAACAAATGAAGGTGAAGTGATTTTTAAACGCTTATTTCAATGCCGGATGAAAGCTCTTCTAACTGATGAAATTGAAAATGCCACTAAACTATCAATAAGGATGAGATATATGTGATTCCTAAAGATTTCAATGCAAGATTGCAACAAGAACAAGGAAAAATATTTGCAGACATTTAAAAAATGATAACAGACATCATATTTCCCAAAATAACATACATTAATTCAAAAGCTTGTTAGATTCATCAGTAGGGGAGAGTTTCAGGAACAATCTCAGAGCTGTGTGATGGCTATACACTTGTAAACAACTCAACATGAATGAATATCTAACACATAAGGCATTAACCAAGTTTTTTGGAGGGTTTCTCAGAAGATGAGATTCTCTCAAAATTTTCTCATGATTTTCAATTTCTCAATCCTTTGCATATCAAAAAACATGCATTATATATCTCTCTATTACATTTGATCCTTCTTTCCTAAGAAAATAATATCCTATGACATCTTAGTTTGTTACAAATTCACTCATGACTTGCAGAAAGGGACATCTAATAGAGAAACATTCAAAAAGTTGCCAGGTGTGCCTCAAAAAGGTGAATCATTACAAAATTCACATCATTATCCACTATGGAGGCTGATTTTTCATCTTCAAAGCTTGCAAGCCCCCTTCCTTTCATTATTTCATCCTTATCCCTCCAAAATTTGACTCTACAACTTTTGGATTTGATATTTCACGTTTTTAGATGGGTTAGGGAAAAAATTTATTCCAAAAACATCTCTTGATCTTCAAATTGATCCTCAAAACCAATTGCATTGGTCCTTTAAGGCACAAATAACATGAATTCACCAAAAAATCGATCAAAATCGATGCAAAAAATGCATTTCCACATTTTCTAGAGCAAAAATGGTGGCCAAATTGAAAAATGCACAGTTATCGTTGATCTACCTTTCTCCCTTCAATCTAGGCCCTCCACGTGTCACAATGTGATTGGAAATGGGTTTGGGATCATTTTTTTGACTTTTCAACATTTTTGGAAAAATGTAAAAATTTGACATTTTTCTCCGCCTCTCCGCACTTGAGATTTGGTGTTGACATGTGTCCCAAGGTGGGTCCCATTGGAATTGTGCTCGATTCTACACATTTATACCTTTTTGGAAAAAAACAAATTTTTCTAAAAAATCCCCATGGGCACGCACCTCCACTTCGTCCTTGACACATGTTGGTTGCTACTTCACACTGCAGGGCCATAACTCCCTATTTTGCTTCGTACTTCCTTCACAAAATTTTAACGTTTTTCAAAACTCACCGGTAATGCGCTCGCACTTCCCTCTTGCATTGATTTTTGACACGTGTCTCCTTCGATTCATTGTGGAGCCAGCGTTTAAAATTATCACTCTAACACATTTTACCAAAAACACAATATTTCCCTTTTTGCTCTAGCGGCTTACACTCCTCTCGCCTCTGTTCCGCCATGTGTCCACTCTTGATTAGCCTTGGGCAGATCGTGACCTTTTTCAAAACTTTTTCTCCCTTTCACCAAAAAGAAATTTTTTTCTAAGTCCTCCGCTAGCCTTCCATCCTACTTTTGATGAAAACATGACATGTGTCCACCTTTGATTCGCTGAGGGCCTACATTCTGAAGCCACCACGTGTTCCATTCTATTTCATTGTGGGCTTATGCTCTGAAGCCGCCACATGTTCCATTCTGAATCGTTGCGGGCCCTAGGAATTTTCTTTGTACTTTAACTCTTTTTCTAAAATGCCTTAAGGCACAAAAAGACCCGCCCGTCCGCCTTCACTCTACTTACGACACATGTACCTCCCTCTAGGACCTATGGGGGAAATTTACACTTGTTTCCAAAAACACAAAAACGTTAAGTCTTTAGAAATGACCTGTTGATCCTTGTCCAATTAGAAAAATCCATGTAGGAGAAGATTTGTGAGCTAAAATTTGATGGGTAAAGGATGCCCGTATGACCGTCAAAAGACAAAAGTTTCCAATGATGCCCTAGAATGTGAAGATGGATTTGATGGGAAAATCACACCGTCTGACCGTAAAAAACACAGAAAATGCTAGGGATGCCCAAAATCAATTTTTCCTTCATGGGTGAAGAATTTTTCAATCAAAAGACAAATGGAAAGTGTTTTTAGGAAATTTACGACCATGACAAGGGATATTTGAGGGAAAATATGTATAAAATGAACAATTTCAAGCTCCAAAGGCCGGAAAACATGGGAAAAATGACAGAGGTGTTTGAACAGGAAAAATTAGGGAAAAACACATTTCTCCTTAGCAAATTAGGGCAAGGTAATGAGTTTGTAAACAATCCAATGCACAAGAATGGAGCTACAACTTCACATCATCGATTTCATGAGAAAAAATGTTTCAGAGCACAAAGAGCAAAGGGGAAACATGGTAAAATGACAGAGGATTAAAATGGGCACCAACATCGGCTCCTGCTCGGGGATGGGCACTCCCAGTGAGTGCCACAAGAAAAAAATAGACCAAGTGCCAAAATAATCCATTGGGAAAATGGAGTCATGAGCCAAAACCACCAAAAACTAGCCGAGAAACTGATAAAAATGGCTGCCACACACCAAGGCAAACCACGAATTGACAAAACACCAAAAATAGAGCAAAAGCCAAACACTACACTATAAAAGTTGGTGCATACCTCAAATTTGGGGACTAATCCAAGAAATCTTTAATATGCCTACCATTAATAGGAAGTTCCAACAATTCCCCATCTAAATCCCTGAGAAAAAAGGTATTTTCACTAATTATTATATCAGTGGAGTAAGGGCCCATCCAAAATGCATCAAATTTACCATGTTTGCCCTTATCTTCATTTCTGCTATCCCATAACAAAACCATGTCTCTAATAATGAAGGCCCTAGGAGTGACTTCCTTATCAAACAACATCTTCAACTTCTCTCTAAATCTGACATGCCTTTGGTGGGATGCTCTTCTTTCTTCATCTAGCTATATAATTTGATTAATCCTTGCTTCATATGGACTAAACTCTTGATCTTCAAGTTGTTGAACAAACTGAAAAGAAGATAATTGCAGATGTAAGGGCAACATAGCTTGAGTTCCATACATCAAATCAAATGGTCTCTTACCAAAGTAGCTTTTTTGGCGGTAATTCTATCAGCCCAAACTACAAATTTTAGTTGTTCACCCTATTTTCTCTTGTTCAACTCGAATGTTCTCCTAATGATCTTCAATAAGTTCTTATTGCTGGACTCAGCTTGTCCATTTCCTTGAGGGTTATAGTTTGAAGCATAAGTCATATTGGTTCCATACTCCTTACACATTTCCATCAAGGGTTTAGCTCTGAAACACATGGCATTATCAGCAACAATCTTGACTAGCAGACACCAAATCTGCATATGATATGATTCAACAAGAAGTCCATAACAACTTGGTGTGTTGCTTTCTTAGCGAGGATTGCTTCCACCCACTTAGTGAAGTAATCTATGGCTATAAGGATCCAATTATGTCCAACACTAGAAGGGTTTGAAATCTCACCAATGAAGTCCATTTCCCATTGTTTGAAAGGAGCTTCAATTGATACAAAGCAAAGGAAGGGGACCTAAAGCTTTCATTCTTCTAGAGAAACGCTGGTAGCTTTCATTTTCTAACTAACAAGGTTGCATCTTTGAAGAGAGTAGGCCACCACTAACCAGATCTCAAAATTTGTGTGTTTGTAACCCTTCCAACAAAGTGTCCTCCATAAAATCCCCCATGGAAATCAACAACTACTTGGGAACTTCATCTTGAGTTATACATTTCAAGAGGACACCTTCGAGGGGTTCTTCCAAGCTAGCCCAAAGTTAGTAATGATGTATTTTTGAGAAGCCAACTTGAGGGATCTTTTTGATTTTTATTTAAATGATCGAGGAAGCATAGATGTCTAAGGTAAAATATTACATTCTTGTACCACTTAGAGCATACCAATTTCTCAAGAACATCTTCCCTTTCTTCCTCTACTTCATTCACTTCAATTGTCTGCAGGTTGATCTCATCCATAAGCTTAGCCAAGCCCAAACCCCTTACCAATTTTGTGGTTTGGATGTCTATGTCATCATTCCTACAGGTTTGTTCACCCATCTACATATTTTTCTTGATATCTCCATCTATGATAAGATGTATTTTACCATGGTATGGGAACATAAACAATATATTTTGAACTTAAGATATAAGGCCCGAAAACATTTGTTGCTTTCACCAAGGAAAATGCTTATTTTTCCATGACTGTGTACTTTAACTCAGCAGCTTGTAAAGCCTTGCTAAAGAAGGCAATAGGCCTCTCAACCCCATCTTCATCCTTGTGCAGCAAAACAAATGCTATGGTGTTTTCAAAAGAAAAGGAAAAGATTTCGAAAGGCTTCTTATAATTTGGAGCTGCCAAGACAGGTGCATGTTTAAGTGCTTCTTTGATTCTTTCAAAATCCTGAATAATAGCCTCCTCCCATTTGATAACTTGGTCTTTCTTTAACATGCATGCAATAGGAAGAGTCAATTTAGTAAAATTAGAAACAAACCTTCTAATGAAATTGATCTACCCAAAGAAGGATTGGATGCCCTTCTTTGTTTTTGGAATTGGAATCTTGCTGATTTCTTCTACCCTCTCAGGGTCAATCATGACACTATCCTTTGAAACAATATGACTAAGCAACTTGGCCTTTTGCACCCCAAAATGGCACTTCTTTGGATTGAGAGAAATGCCATATTCTCTACATCTGATCAACATTCTTTCCAAGTGCTGCAAGTGATCTTTTCTGCTCCTTGAAAATACAATCACATCATCCTGATAAACTACAATGAACTCATTTATGTAACTAGAAAAATCAACATCCATTGCTCTTTGGAAGGTAGCTCCAACATTCATGAGACCAAAAGGCATCCTTACATAAACATATGTTCCCCAAGGAGTGGTAAAGTTAGTTTTAAATATTTCCAATTCCTTGATAGCAAATTGATTATAGCTAGAGAAACCATCTAAGGTGGACAACAATTCAGATCTAGTCACTAACTGCAATATGTTTTCCATGTTTGGCAAAGAATAACTGTCTTTTAATGAAGCTCTATTCAGATTTTCAGAAGTCTACACAAATTCGATATCTCCATTTTTCTTTTCGACTAGCACAAGGTTTACAACCCAAGATGAATACCTTGTGGGTGAGTTATCCCTCCCTCCTTCAATTTCTTCAATTCATCTTGCATTTTCATTGAGAGGAGTGGATTAATTGGCCTTTTCTTTTTGTTTGAATGGTTTTGCATTTGTTTCAAGAGGAATCTCATGCTGAAACAAGTTTTATTTGTATGCTTTCAGCTCTGAATAAGACTAGGCAAGGCAATCATGATATTTCTTCAATAGTTGAACATAGGACTGTTTTTCCTCTTTGTTTAGATTGCCCTCAACCAAACTCTTCTTGGTTTATCACTAGTGCCCAAGTTATGCTATTCCACATCCTTGAGGTAGACGTATTTCTATTGATGATGTAATCAACATTGTTAAAATTTGACTCAAGTGCAACCAACCCTCTAGGAATGGTGTTAGTTTTATTGGATAATATCCTTTCCAAAAAAAGTCTCTCTTCCTTTAGTCACACATACCATTGGTTCCCAATCAATATTTTAATCTACAAACTCACCTTGATTTTGTAAGAACCTTTGCACTTGAGCATCATCATTAAACACTTGCCAATGCTTGATGTTGTCAGGGACAGCTGGCCTAGTTAACACTTCAATATTGTACTCATAATAAGGTGAAACAATGCAATTTCTAAATCTTGACCCCAACACTGCCAACTTTTCAGCAGTAGCATTGAAACTTCTATCATGATGCACAATGTTGAAGGAATCAAACATCTCAATTAGATCCCAAACTACATGTTTGTACTGTTTCATCCGCTGATTTTTTGTAGCATACAATTTTCTTATTTGTTTGACAACTAGCTCTGAATCTCCTTTTGCAATGATGTCCTTGACACCATACTTCCATGCAATTCTCAGACCCAACAACAAGGCTTCATACTCAGCAATGTTGTTAGTACATTCAAAATTAAGCTTGAAGGAAAAAATAAACTCTTCCAAGCTAGGAGAAATCAGAATTATACCAGCACCATTTCCAAATTTGGAGCAAGCTCCATTAAATAGAAAGGTCTAAGGAGAACCTACCTATTCAAGGCAATTTGACTGATCCATCTTGTTCTCCTTACCATCAGCAAACCCAATAAAATTATCAACATCAACATCAGCAAATAATACTTCATAAGAAGCATTGTTTGGATCCTCAATTAGATGCAACATCTTCTTCTCTCCATATAATTTTACAAGGATACCTTCAATGAGAATTATGGAAAATACATATCTATTTGGACACTCCCTCCAACACTTGCAGCCAACTTTATTGTTAATAACATACCCCATTTGGCGGGGCAATCAATAATCACAACATCAACTTTAAATTCCTCCCAAGATAAGATGCAAGTTACACCACCAAACCCTTCACACAACTAACTACGGCACTTCTCTTGAGTCCATGGAAGTCCAATTTCCATAGGCTGCTGTCACTTTGATATCCAACTCATTCATGACTTCTAGAGGCATGACATTACATGATGCACGGAATCAAACATACAATTGTGAAGTAGTCTTTTCTTTATGATCAAAGTTTTGAAGAGTGGATCAACATTCAATTGGGAATCAACCAAGGATGTCCCCAAGTATACCTCAGGTGTTTCTCCAAGATCCTCTAGTGCTGGTGGTGTTTCAAGGTCTGTAATGATCTGAGGAGGAGTTTCAACAACATTTACATTTCTTCTTGAAGTACTCCTTTCTTCTTTCAAACCTAGGTACTCAAATTCTCTCTTCTTGTGCTAAGGAATCCTAAGCAACTCAATGATTGGAACAATCACTTTGATTTCACTCAATACTTGGGCTATGTCATAGGGAAAATTATTTGGCAAGGCAACATTGGAATGGAGACAAGCAAATTCATTAGATGGCATGGGATCCTTGGCACCTTTGGCATGAGGAGGACTGTAATTTTTACTTGGGACAATAGAGCTTTTGGTAGGTGTTTCTCTTCTAGGATCTTCTTTGGGAATGCTTGTGAGAAAGGGTGTTTTAGGTTTGGCCTAAGGCCCATCTCCCTTAACAAATTTTCTCCTAGTGTTATAGTCTTTCTCTAGAGCTACAACAACATTCATCAACAATTGTCTATCTTCTTCCGAAGGGATACCACCATCATACTTCTTAATCATCAAATATCTTAAGTATTCAAAGTCATTGTTAGGAATTTAAATGGCTTGTACTACATAAACTTCAAGAGCATGAGAGGGAAGAAAGACTTGTTCTTGTTTTATGCAATCCCAAAAGTTGCAAATTGTCCTTGCACTTATTACATCAATTGATGTTGCTCCTTCTTGTGACCTTGAAGAATAAACCACCATGTAAATGTCATCATCAGTACCATCATCATTATTAGCTTCACCATCTTGTTGGTCCACTTCACATGGAGGATGGGGTAGAAAACACCTATCAAACCAATCAATATCAACAAATTCCTCAATAGCAGCAACCCTAGCAGTTAGGGGATCAGGCAACACTCTTCCTTCACGTGCTTGAGGATGTCTATTTGCAGACCCCATGGGTACTTTCCCTATATCATATTCCCTTTGATCACCTCTAGGATGATTGGAAAATCTGTCATGGTTTTGTGCTTTTTGCTGACCTTGTGAAGTTTTCCCAATTCCCTTCTCAGCTCTTGCCAACTTGTAGGAAATCTCTTTGACAACCCCTACCAAAGTTTTCACCACTTCCTCCAAGTCTACACTCTTTCTTGCTTGAGGCTTTTCAGGGTTTATCAACTTTACACCATCTCTCTTGAGAGGTTTCCCAATGGCCTTAATGTTATTTTCAATCTGTAGTGCCATGGTAAAGGCCTGCCTTAAATTGGTAGGGTTCTTGTCTCTTAGGTAATAGGCTACCTTCTTATCAAATGCATCTGCATATTTGATCAAGCATGACTGATCACATGGCCTCAAATTAACTGGCATCCTTCTCAAAGTTTTGTTAAACCTCGTGTTGAAGTCATGAATCATGGGGTTCTTCTTGATATTCTCAAATTTAGACAAGAGAAATCTAGGATCAGTCTTGTCACCATATTGCAACCTAAATGCATTGTTCATCTTAGTCTAAGAATCAATAGAATTATCGGCAAAGCCTTGTACCAATCCCTTGCATCCTCTTCTAGTGTATGAATGAACAATTTAATATACACATCTTCATGCTCAATCTCAAATTCTCCATCATGTTAACAAAAAGTTTTAGGTGTTGATCACCAGTTATTGCATTGTTACCTTGGAACTTTGGCAATCTATTTCTAACATCTTGAGGGACAACATTAGGATAACCAACCATTCCTCTAAAGTCTATAGGACCAAAGGTGTTAACAACAAATGGAGGTCTAGGCTGAGCCATATTGTTTTGAGGTGGTGATCTTGGAGGAGAAACAAAATGATGAGGAGTGAGAGGTCTTTGGGGCACAAGAATGTGATTCACAAAATTGGTACTCTCTAGGTGCTGATTTTCTTGGAAATTTTTATTTGAATTGAAGCACACAGGTGCAGATTGAGAAGAGAACAAACCGAGACACAATGAAGGATTTTCACTAGTTGAAGTAAACAAATTTGTGAAAAGATTGCTTGAATAAAAATCACTAGAGGAAGAGTGATAATCCTCTACCAAAGGCGATACCTTTTCGATGTCGACCCTTAACAACCTTCCAAACCTTTCTTTCGTCTAAAACTATCTTTCCCAATTCTTGAAATAACTTTCTACTTGGGTCCCTCCTAAAGAGAGATCTTCTTCCTTCCAATTTTATAGAGATTAGCAACAAAAAAATAAATGACAGAAAGCTAAGACACTGGTATTTATCAAGATCAAATCAACATGGAGTCGCCACTAAGGGTTTTCACCCTAGTTGTGAAAATGCACTAAAATACTCTGTCAAATACCTATCAACACTGAAAATCTTGCCAAACTTTATAGATCAGACCTTCCTTTTCTTGAATTTATCAATCACAAATGCAAATGAAGTGCAACAACTGCTGGAAACTGATAAAATTGTAGGAAAAACTTATATCTTCACTTAATCCTTACAAATATGATTATAAAATGATGCTTCAACAATGTACTTGCATGCAACATTTGTAAGAAACATTACCAGGGTTTGACATGTATCCAAATATCTCAAATATTTTCAAAAATTCCCTAGTAATGGTGCCACTAGTGTTGGTACCCAAATTTGTTCTCCTTTTCAATTCTGAGCATCATCAGAGATATGGCATGAAGCTTGAAGATAGATAGATCATGATGTATGTTGTTTTGTAGTCGGGGATGTGATCTAACTAGCACTTAGATTTGTGGAGAGATGGATAACACTCAAATAGGACATGATCTTGTCCTAATTGTTTTAGGTTGTGCCTTTCAACCAAGGTAAGATGACCTATTTTGTAACCATCAATTTGTGCAAATAGTATGAAGGGTCCTTGGAAAAATATAATCAACACTCCAAATTTGACTTTCACAAGTTGTCACTTCCAGATTATGGAGATACTTTCAATGCAAGGCAAGGGTTACTAAAGACATTTTGAAATCCTGATATGTTCTGCATTCTTTAACAAATGGATTTTGATCTTCTATGGGTATACAAGTCAAAATATGGGTAATATGGGGTAGGATTAGTTGTTTAGAATGATTTTTGGTGGGATATTGACAAGACAAACTTGACTATGCCAAATCTTTGACAACCTCTATAGCATTTGAACAACTATCAGATAAAATGCTTCAAAACAGCCATGATGTTCTTTCAACGAGAAGAGATACACAAATGGAGGTCTAGGTTTGCACTCTTCACATAATCGTTGAGACCTCAACACAAAATCTTGAGTTAAGGGACTCAATTAAACATCAAACTCTACGATCAAATCACGCCTAAGGTACCCCCAAAGGCTTACAAGCAATCTTTGTCAACAAATGAAGGTGAAGTGATTCTTAACTACTTATTTCAATGCCGGATGAAATCTCTTCTAATAGATGAAATTGTAAATTCCCTTAAACTATCAATAAGGATGAGATCTGTGTCATTCATAAATATTTTGATGCAAGATTGCAACAAGAACAAGGAAAACTATTTACAGACATTTAAAAAATGATAACATACATCATATTGCCCAAAATAACATAGATTAATTTAAAAGATTGTTAGATTCATCAGTAGGGGAGAGTTTCAGGAACAATCTCAGAGTTGTGTGATGGCTATACACTTGTAACCAACTCAACATGAATGAAGATCTAACACAGAAGACATTAACTAGGTTTTTTGGAGGGTTTCTCAGAAGATGAGCTTCTCTCAATTTTTTTCGTGATTTTCAATTTCCCAACCCTTTATATATCAAAAAACATGCATTATATCTCTCTCTATTACATTTGATCCTTCTTTCTAAAGAAAATAATATCCTATGGCATCGAGTTTATTACAAATTCACTCATGACTTGCAGAAAGGGAAATCTAATAGAAAAACATTCAAAAATTTACTAGGTGCCTCAAAAAGGTGAATCATTGCAAAATTCACATTATTATCCATTGTGGAGGCACGTTTTTCATCTTCAAAGCATGCAGAACCCTTAATTTCATTATTTCATCCTTATCCCTCCAAAATTTGACTTTGTAACTTTTGGATTTGATATTTCACGTTTTTAGATGGGTTAGGGAAAAAATGTATACCAAAAACATCTCTGATCTTCAAATTGATCCGCAAAACCAATTGCATTGGTCCTCAGAGGCACAAATGACATGAATTTTCCAAAAAATTGATGCAAAAAATACATTTCCACACTTCTTGGAGTAAAAATGGTGGCCAAATTGAAAAATGCATAGTTACCATTGATATGCTTTCTCCCTTCAATCTGGGCCCTCCACGTGTCACAATGTGATTGGAAATGGGTTTGGGATCATTTTTTGACTTTTCAACATTTTTGTAAAAATGTAAAAATTGACATTTTCTCTACCCTTGAGATTTAGTGCTAACATGTGTCCCAAGGTGGGTCTCATCCGAATGCGGCTCTATTCTACACATTTCTACCTTTTTGGAAAAAGGAAAATTTTCCAAGAAATCTCCGCTGGCCTGCGCCTCTACTTGTCACGACACGTGTTAGTCGATTGCTTATTTGTGGGGCCATAACTTCTTTTTTGCTTCATACTTCACAAAATTTCAATGTTTTTCAAAACTCACCGATGGCTTGCACTCCCTCTTGCATTGATTTTTACACGTGTCTCCCTCTGATTCATTATGGAGCCACGTTTCAAATTATCACTCTAACTCATTTTGCCAAAAAGGAAATATTTCCCTTTTTCCTTTGGCGGCCCACACTCCCTCTGCCCTTGATCCTGCCACGTGTCCACTCCTGATTAGCTGGTGGACCCGAAACCTTTTCACAACTTTTTCTCCCTTTGCCAAAAAGAAATTTTTTTCTAAGTCCTCCACCAGACCTTCCATCCCGCTTTTGATGAAAACATGACATGTGTCCACCTATGATTCGCTAAGGGCCTACGCTCTGAAGCCGCCACGTGTTCCATTCTATTTCATTACGGGCCTGCACTCTGAAGCCGCCACGTGTTCCATTCTATTTCATTGTGGGCTGCACTGTGAAGCTGCCATGTGTTCCATTCTGATTCATTGCGGGCCTTAGGCATTTTCTTTGTACTTTAAATATTTTTTCCAAAATGCCTTAAGGCATAAAAAGACCCGCCCATCTGCCTTCACTCTACTTACGACATGTGTACCTCCTCTGGGACCTATGGAGCTGCTGGGGGATTATTGAACTTTTTCCAAAAACAAAAAAAACGTTAAGTCTTTAGAAATGACCCGCCGATCCTTGTCCAATTAGAACAAGCCACGTAGGAGAAGATTTGTGAGCTAAAATTTGATGGGAAAAGGACGCCCGTATGACCGTCAAAAGATGTAAAAGTTGCCAATGATGCCCTAGAATGCTGAAGATGAATTTGATGGGCAAATGACACCCGTCTGACCGTAAAAAAACATAGAAAATGTCAGGGATGCCCAAAATTGATTTTTCCTTTGTGGGTGAAGAATTTTTTTAATCAAAAGACAAATGGAAAGTGTTTTTAGGCAATTTACAACCATGGCAAGGATATTTGAGGAAAATATGTATAAAATGAACAATTTCGAGCTCCAAAGGCTGGGAAAACACAGGAAAAATGATAGAGGTGTTTGAACGGGAAAAATTAGGGCAAAACACATTTCTCCTTAGAAAATTAGGGCAAGATAATGAGTTTGCAAGCAATCCAATGCACAAGAATGAAGTTATAACTTCACATCATCAATTTCATGAGGAAAAAATGTTGTAGAGCACAAAGAGCAAAGGGGAAACATGGAAAAATTACAGAGGATTAAAATGGGCACCAACAAGTCAAACATTACTCGACATTACGAGACATGCTACACGCAGGTAGAAAAGGAATGCCTCGCCATAGTTTTTACAACCAAGTGCTTAAGACATTACATGCTTAATCAAGAGACAAGGGTCATCATCAAGTCAGACCACTTATGGACATTCCTCATGCAAGGGTCCTTGTCTAAAAAGGTTGGGCATTTCATTACATTAATGGGTGAGTTCGAGCTAACATTTGTAAATAAAAAATCCATTAAGGGTCAAATCATTGCAGATTGGTTGGCTGGTAATCCTTTAGATGGGGTGATTTGGTAGATTTGGACTTTCTCGACGAGTGCGTATATTTAGTTGAAACCAAGCCCCATATCTCTTTATGTCCTTAGTACATTGACATTGTCAATTTCATCATGGACCACACGTACCTAGAAGGGGAAATGTCACAATAAAGAAGGTGGCTACACTTAATTTCTGCCAAGTACATTATCCTGGAATAGGTGCTTTATCACAAAGCCTTTGACATAATGTTATTGAGATGTGTTGATCTCAAGAGTCTCGAAAAGGTTATTTATGAGTCACATAGTGGGGTATGCGGTGGCCACTTTGGTGGTCACACCACTACTGGAAGATACATCGATGGGCTATTTCGGCCCACCCTCAAATATGACGTGAAAGAGTTTGTGCACGGATGCCACAAGTGTCAATATTTTTCCCATGAAATCCACATACCGGCACAAGATTTACAACCAATCGTAACTCCATGGCCCTTCTCCATGTGGGGCCTGGATCTGATAGGGAAGTTCTCTCCCTCATCGAAGGATGGGCATAATTTCATAATTACAGCCACAGAGTACTTTACTAAGTGGGTAGAAGCCATGTCCCTTACCACTGTCCCTGGCTCTATAATCGCTAAGTTCATCTTGAACTAGATCATTTATAGGTATGGGGTACCACAGTCATTATTTCTGATAATGGCACGTCTTTCAAAAATGACAAGGTGCATGAGTTATGTGCAAAGTTAAAAATAAGTCATCACACGGCTTCTCTCTACTACCCTCAGGATAATGGACAAGCTGAGGCTACCAATAAGACTTTAAAGTCCATTCTTCTAAAAACTGTTAAGGAGAATAAACGAGATTGGCATCTGAAGCTTTTTCCACTGTTGTTGCACTCACAAGCACCCACTGGATGCGAGATCGGGCTTCTAGGTTGATCACTCTAGCATCCAAAGTGTGATTGCAGAACATGGAAACCTCTCTCCAAGTGTGGGACTTGTGAAGCTAAGTGAGGAATCTCCAGATTAGAGGTTGGTTCCTCAAACTCCTCTCGATTTAGATCTATATTTTGCACAACTACAGAGGTTTAGATACTAATCCTACTCTAAATATCAAGGCGACAGGATGTAGAAGTGCAAAAATTAAAACTAACTAAAGATGGTGATGCACCAAAAGGAGTGGTGAATATTTTTGTCATGCAAATAGACACAAAACAAGGATTGCAACATAAAACATACACATGAGGATCGATAAGATATAATTTAGGATCGAAATGAAGCAAATAATACAAACAAAGGATGAAACTATTCACAAAGCTTGCATTATCATTTCCAACGTCAAAATTATCGCATTACAACCTCGGAGAGGTAAAAACGGTTACAATCTTTGGAGAGGTCTCGATTCTTCCAACAATCACTTCTTTGGAGGTGAAAGAAGAAGATTGCTATGCCAAAAGTATTCCCCCTTTAGAAATGAGAAAAATATGGCTTTTACATTGCATGGGTCGAGCCCAGAAAGAGAAAATGTACAAAACATGGGAGCCCATTCCTCATTGACTACAGATGCATTAAAATGGCATGGGAGACCTTACAAACCCATACCGTATCATTTTTGACCTAATTGCAGGAGAATGTGACCCATTCTACGTTAAATTTGGTCGCTGAAATGTCACTTCTGGCCATGAACATGCGTCAGATCTGTTTCTTAACTTTCTCTCTCCAAACTACACTAACATTCAAGATTAACCCCGAAATCATGTATAGAATTTTATATGCTTTCCAATGATATAAAGAACGTGCAAATCTGAGCTCTAGATCGAAATATATGGTGATATGAAGATTTAGGGCAAAAAAGGCAAAAATGAGTTTGAAATTTTTCCCGCGCTTTGCCACCTGGATGACACGTGTCAAGCGCTGATTGGATGCGTAATTCTCTCTCCTTCACTTACCCATGGGTTTTCCCTTGAAATTTGACCTTTTGTGATTTTGGAAAATTTTCCACTTTTCCCCCATGCCCCCGCCACTTGGGACACGTGGCATGCGTTGATTGGTTGACAGGGCGCGGGGAAGACCTTTGCTTTTACCTTTTTGGCCAAAACTTTTGCCAAATTTCTCGATTCCTCCCCGAGCTCCACACTCCCTTTCTCCTTAGGACACGTGTCCTCTTTTGATTGGCTCGGGCCAGTGCTTCAAACCTTGCTCTTTGAAATTTTGGACGTTTTCCCTTGTGACATGTGGCGTCTCCTAATTCATCCACCGGCTCGCCGATTTTCGTGCCCTTCGCGTCCTTTCGGCCTAGATGTCCCAAGCCCATGCTGGGACAAAAACTTCCGATCTACCCAATTCAGGCTTCCCTGTCCCTCTTTCGGCTGATGACACGTGGCGTAATTTGATTGGCTCTCAGCTCCTTCGGCTCTCTGCATCCGCCGTGTAATTTTGTTCCAACTATCCCGGTGTTTGCGGGGACAGATTCTTCGAACCACCGAAATGGGCTTCCTTGTCCCTCTTTGTGTCCAATTCACCTTTTCGCGTCCTTCGTGTCTTTTTGGCCCGAGATGTTCCAACCTTATCTCAGGCAATGATTAGTCGATTTTATTTTCTCCTTCTACGAACCGGCTTTCCGCGTCCGTGCATCCCAATGTCCTAAGCTGTCCCAAAGTGCTCTGCAGCCTTTGATGGCCTTTCGGCCGATTCGCGCCTCGACGTCCCAACTGTCCCTACTGCTGCAAGGACTAGGACTTAGCCATTTTTCATGATTTTTCCTGGCCCAAGCTTGTTTTTTGTAACTTTTTCACCCCTTTTTAGAACTTGCTCTTTTCCTCTTGGACAGGGGAGTTAGAAAAAATTTGAGGGGACCCTAGAAACATGATTTTTTGCCCTGAATCAATCTATTTGCCTGGGACTTGAGTATCTTGATGCATGTTATCAAATTTACCCTGGGGGTGAATTTTGGATAACAATTTGGCGACTCAGCGGGTTACCTGCCTGCTAGGTAGAAGATACCAGTTCCTAAAGTAGTCCATTGGGCATGGAGTCATCAAATATTCTGTTTAGAACCCCAACTGACTCAGAATGTGCAAGGAGGAAGATGGAATATCACCTGATGGAAGCAAGGATTGCAAAGCATCTCCATGGACAGCAAGCTGTGCCAAAGCACTTATGGAAAACAAAACTAACCTACAACAAAACAATGTGCACAAGCACTTGGAGGAATGAAAATCTAATCTAATATTTACAAGGTAGTGAATTTCCCTTTAGAAGCAATGCTTGAGATAGATTCCATTGACTGGAATCTGCAGTTCTTCACCATCCAATGAGGCCAATTGGAAAGCATTACTATTCTTGCACTTCATGACCATGTATGGGCCACTCCAAATGGCATCAAATTTTGAATTCCTTCTCGGTTTTGCTCTATCCACATCCCATTTCAACACTAGATCTCCAACCTAAAAAGATCTATCCTTTGCCTTCCTATCAAAGGTCTTCTTGATCAAAGCTTGATCCTTTTACATTGCTTGGGATGCCTGATTTCTGATCTCTTGCAGCTCCATAACTCTGCATACCTCACCTCCATGGGCTCAAATTCAAGCAACTCCAGCTGCTTCATGAGTTCCAATGTTGGCAACTCCAGTGACATGGGCAATGTTGCTTCTCTTCCATAGACAAGTTTGAATGGAGAGTTACCCGTGGATCTTTTGGGAGTTATCCTATCAGCCCATAAGGCTGATTTGAGTTTGGTATGCCAAGACCTCTGATTCTCATCAAGAGTCCTCCTAATGATCCTCTACAAGTTCTTGTTTGTAGACTCGGCCTGGCCATTACCTTGAGGGTAATAGTTTGATGAAGTGCTTACGTAAACACCGTTCTTGACAGCCCACTCAGTCACCTTGGATCCAATAAATGCCAATGCATTATCAGAGATTATTGTAGCAGGTACACCAAATCTGGTTGTTATCCCCTCATAAAAGTCTAAGATGCTAGACTCATTTGCCTCTTTGAGTGCTACTGCTTCTGTCCATTTGGTGAAGTAGTTTGTGGCTGTCAAAATCCATTTGTGCCCTTGGCTTGAATTCGGATTAATGACTCAATGAATTCCAAAACCCCTTGCATGAATGGCTGGTCAACCGAGATTGTATGTAATGGAAGGGAAGCAAGTCTCTCTTTTCCTATGAAGAATGCACAATTCTTACACCTCTTGATCCATGCATAGCAATCACTGAAGATTTTAGGCCAATAATAACCAGCCTTCATGATTTTTAGAGCTGTCACTCTTGGTGCAAAATGGCCACCAGTTGGTCCACCATGGAACTCTTCCAACACTCTTTGAATCGATTTGTGCTAATGCATCTCAAGCAAAGACTCCATTCACATCTTTTTGAACAAAACTCCATCAACAATGGCATATGGGACAGCCTGCAATCTAAAGTGTATCCTTTGGGTCTTGTTCATCTCTCAGGAGGGCACGAGGCTGTGCGTAGGAAGTGCATAATGCCTTGGGTCCAGCAAGGAGTGGGGGCAGAATTGTCTTCTTCTTGATTGCCACTTGGCTCATGGCTGTCCTGGACTATCAAAACAACCTTTTCTTCATTGCATACTTCTCTTTGCTTCCCCAAAACTAGCTGCTCACACAATCCTTTCCCTCTTACCAGCTTGGTGATCTTGATCTCAATGTCATACTCCATGACACGGGTGATCCAACCTGCCCTTTTCTCATTCAAATCCTTATTGAGGAGGAAGTCTTTAACCCCAACATGTGAGACCAGCAATTGGACCTTGTTGTTTGAGACTAAATGCTTGAATTTCTTCAAGCTTCTGAAAACTGCAAGTACATGCTTCTCAATAAAAGAGTACCTCACCTCATAGTCATCTAGGCTCTAGCTGAAGAAAGCAATTGGCTGCTCATCATTATCCTTGTTCTTCTGCACCAAAATGGTAGAAATAGTGTCATTACCTCCAAATGCATAGAGGATGAAATCCTTGGAGAAGTCCGGGTTGATGAGAGTTCTTTGCTTGAGAGATGGCTTCTTTGATTGATTCAAAATTCTCCTTGCCTTCTCTTTGTCCACTTGAAAGCCATGTTCTTCTTTAACATTTTGGTGATGGGCTTGACAAGGGCTGCAAAATTTGGGACAAACCTTTGAACAAAGTTTATCCTTCCCAAGAAACTCTGAAGGGCTTTCTTGTGGCTTGGCAATGGTAGTGCTCTTATGGCTTCAACCCTCTCTGGATCAATTGCTAATCCTTCTTTGGAGACAATATGGCCAAGGAGCTTTCCTTCGTGTGCAAGAAAGATGCACTTCTTAGGATTTAAAGACACTCCAAATCTCCTGCACCTCGCGAAGACTTGTCTCAAATGAGAGAGGTGGTCTGCTGCTTTTTTGGAAAAAATAGTGATATCATCAAGGTAGATCAGCACCACATTGTTAATAAGACCTTTGAATGCCATGTCCATTGCCCTTTGGAAGGTAGCACCGGTGTTAGACATCCCAAATGGCATTTTCTTGTATGCAAAAGTTACCCATTTGGTTGTGAAGGCTATCTTGAACCGGTCCTCTTCCTTCACCATAATTTGATTGTAGCCTGAGTAGCCATCAAGCAATGAGAACCTTTCTGAACCAGCTACAACTTGCAATATTTACTCCATGAGGAAGGGAGTGGGTAATGGTCCTTGAGAGAGGCTCTATTCAAGTCTTTGAAGTCAACACACACGTCGATCTCTCCACTTTTCTTTTTTGGAACTAAGTTGGCAACCCAACTAGAATGCTTGATTGGGAATATAATCCTTGACTCAATCAGCTTGTCCAATTCTTTCCTCATGAGAAGCTCCATGTGTGGATTGGTGGTCTTTGTTTCTACCGACAGGCTTAGTATTTTAATCCAATTCGATGGTATCTTTGAGCTAAGTTGTGATTGAAACCTTTCAAGTCTTCATAGCTCCAAGCAAACATGTCGGGGAACTCTTGACACGGCTTTATGAATTCATACCTTTCTTGTTCGGTTGTCATCCTCCCAATTTGCAATGGTTTGTTCTCTTCTACCAAGATGGATCTGAATCCTCTCTCTTGACTTGAATGTTTTCTTTCTCCTTTCTAAACTGGTCATTGGGGTTCCAAAGTGATAAGTCCCTTGGGCAGCTTGTTAGTTCTCATCTGTACCACTTGGTCACCATACTGCTGTTCCAACTTTTCTTGATTCTTAGCTGAGAACTCAGCTTCTTCTTGCAAGAAATGGATGATTTGCTAGTCATTTTCAAACACTTTCCAACTCGACGTTGTTATCCGCAAGCCTTTGAAGGCCTCACAATCACGTGGATGTTTGGCTGTACCTTGTCTTGTTGAATGCTTTCCACAATGTCAAAGGCTGCCCCTACTACTGCAAGCCTGTCAACAGCTTGATTCTCTTTCCTAGGAATGGATTTGATGCCAAAACCCTCAAAATATTCCATGAGGTCCCACACCCTATTCTTGTAGCACTTGAGTAGATCATTCTTGGTAGCATGCTGTCCCTTGACCTGATTTACAATCAATTTATTTGTCACCAAAGACTTGCAAATTCTTTATTTTCTTCTTTATTGCCCAATGCACCCTTGCACTAAGGCGTCATATTCAGAAGTGTTATTGGAGCATGCAAATTGAAATATAAAAGCTGAATAATACTTTACTCCTTGAGGTGAAACAAGCAAGGATCCACCTCCTGCACCTTCTCTACTCCTTGATCCATCAAAAAATAGCTGCCATACCTCATTGTCATCTTTATGGTTTGGCTTGGTGATGCTAGGAATAGGTTGGTTTTCTTCATGTATGCAATAGACCCCTAGTTCAGATTCTTCCACTTCTTGATAAGGATCAAATGCATGTACCTTGTTTGTCCATTCATCAAGAGTTAGATCCAGGATGCTTCCAACCTTAGTGTCAGCTTCATCAGTGCTTGGGTGATCTTCTTGATCAAATGCTGAGAAATTGGCATTAATCTGACTTGGAGTGTAAGGCTCAATGTGAAATTTTGCAATAGGTTCAGACCTAATTGTAGCCTTAGTTCCATACCTCGTTCTGAACAGCATGTGTGACCAATCAGCAGACAAATATCCCCCAATCTTGGCTGTGAATTCCCTTGACAAGCAAAGGGCAAAGAGTGGTGGAAGGTCTATGACTGATACATCTTGTAAAACAACAACATTTGGACATGCATGCAAGGTAAGACTCAAGTTTTTAATCACTCCAACTATTGCTACTGCTGTCCCATCTAGCTGCACTACCCCTTTGGATATTGTTTCATACTGGAGCCCTAGCTGATCAGCTATCTGTTTAGGCATTACTGAGCTACTTGCCCCGGAGTCTATCATGCAATTGTGCACTAGCTGATTTCCAATGATTAATGAAACATAGAAAGGAGGGGGCTTCAAAATTTTACCTTGTTGTCCTCCATGATTTCCCTTAGGCTGAGAAGCATTTGTAAGTACCTTCTCTTGCACCTGAACTTGCTGATTCGAAGTTGGCCAGTCCTTCATGGCAGCTTTCAGCAGATCTCTTTGGCCTAGGATAGATAGGGATTCCCACATCGATATATTGGCGTTTGTCTTCTTCATCTAATCAATGATATTGAATGGTGATGAAGGATCTCTTTTCTGTCCCTTGCCTTGTACATTTACTCCTTACACGTGGCGAACAATTGGTATCTAAGTTGGCTTAGGAGTTGTCCTTGGCTGCCCTTGTGCATTTGAAATTGGACTTTGCTTGCCAACCATTTGTGGAACCATGGGAGGTTGTGGATTGGTTGGGGCTAATGGCTGTTCTTCACCCAAATTCCTCCTCTTTGACCTTGTGTTGGCTGCAACACCTTGAGAAACTACTTGATTCATGCCACACAAATCTTCTACTTGCCAATTTACCAATGTGGTGTCATTTGGGGCTGATTGTTGTTGGAATGTTTCTTGTTGTTGTTTGTTTCCTTGATTGCTCTCACCCTCCTTTTGATGGTTATCACCATTAATGCTTGATTAAAAGCACCATTGAAGCACATGGATTGGTTATGAGGCTCATTGCATGGAAAACACTAGTCATACTCCCGAGCAATGTTGTTTTGTGTTGGCACCAATGCCTTAGAGGCGAGATATGGAATTTGGATTATAGGGCTGAAATGGTCTATTAGGCGGGAGGCCTTGTTTGATTCATATTTGCAAGCTGGATTAGGAGGCCTTTGTGGTTGGTATGGCTTCCTATTAGACTAAGCTTGGGGTTGATAAGAAGGTCTAAAACTTTGGGCTCTTTGCCTTTTGAGAGTAACCAGCTCATTGCCTAGGTTTTGCAATTGTTTCATGACTTCTTGAAGCTCATTTGGGGCACTTGGAGATGAGTGGAAACTTCATTTGAACTCTAATTTCTAGGAGTGGGAGAAGGAGCCAAACTAGGTGCTTGATTGGTGTTTGGGCTCTCTAAACTTGGAAACAGTGGCATGGGAGGTCTAGGGGCAAGTTTGCCAGCTTGGATCAAACAATTTTCAGCCCTAATTGCGATGCTATAAGCCATAGGGATAGTTATGCCTCCCATGGACTGAATTAACATAGAAATATCAGAATTTAAAGCTTTGAGATAGTAGAGAAAAGCACCTTCGCTGTAGGCACGACTACATTGGAATCCTCTCCCAAGTCTCTTTTGAAATCGAAGTTGAAATCGGTGTTTGCTCATTGGGAGCTCTCTTGATAGTTGTCAGCTGCTCCAAAAGAGACAAGTTGTCTCCCTTTTCTCCAAATTACTCATGAAGTGCTATACACAGCTGATTCCAGTTTGTGATAGAACCAGCTCCAAGGCTCCTAAACCATTGCAATGCTTTACCCTTGAATGAAGATGCTAGCAACTTGACAGCCACTTGCATCTCATTGATTTCATGGATTGCACAAAGGTTAGCAATATCTTTAACATGATCACCTGGAGTAGTCTGATTTTCTCCAGTGAAGTAGGGAATGTTCTTCAAGGCTGCAATAGGAATTGGATGTTGTGCATTGAGGGCAAGTGGGCTGCTGCCTATGAAGTTGATGTAGGGGTTGTTTTGTGCCATTCTAATTGGTCTTAAAACCCTTGTTGACTGAATGAAAGGCCTACCAGGTGGAGGAGTTGAGAGGGTTCTATTTGGTGGAGATGGAGACCTTTGAGTCCTTCTTCCTCTTTGCCTTCTTCTTGGAGATAATTGCAGGTATTCAAATAGCACTTCTTCTTCTCCAACTCTTGACCTTGTGGTGATTCTTCTCATGAGTTTTCAGGCCTGCACTGCTGAAACCAGTTGATTCTTCCCCTTGGAGTCACCAGATATGCAAATAATAGCTCTTTTCAAGCAAGAAAATTGCAGCAGATGCACATCAACTTTGCTCTGAGTAAAAATGAGACCTCTAGTGTCCCATCGGGCGTGCAAAAGCTGTTGTTGCAGCTCACGGCACCCCGGATGCGAGATCGAGGCTTCTAGGTTGATCACTCTAGCATCCAGTGTGATTGCAAAACATGGAAACCTCTCTCCAAGTGTGGGACTTGTGAAGCTGAGAGAGAGGAATCTCAGATTAGAGGTTGGTTCCTCAAACTCCTCGATTTAGATCTATATTTTGCACAACTACGAGAGGTTCAAATACTAATCCTACTCTAAATTGCAGGAGACACGGGGATAGAAGTGCAAAAATTAAAACTAACTAAAGATGGTGATGCACCAAAAGGAGTGGTGAATATTTTTGTCATGCAAATAGACACAAAACAAGGATTGCAACATAAAACATACAGACTAATAAGATATAATTTAGGATCGAAATGAAGCAAACAATACAAACAAAGGATGAAACCATTCACAAAGCTTGCATTATCATTTCCGAGTGTCAAAATCACTGCATTACAACCTCGAGAGAGGTAAAAGGTTACAATCTTTGGAGAGGTCGATTCTTCCAACAATCACTTCTTTGGAGGTGAAAGAAGAAGATTGCTATGCCAAAAGTATTCCCCCTTTAGAAATGAGCAAAATATGGCTTTTACATTGCATGAGTCGAGCCAGGAGAGAGAAAATGTACAAAATGTGGGATCCCATTCCTCATTGATTGCAGATGCATTAAAATGGCATGGGAGACCTTACAAACCCATACCCTATCATTTTTGTGAATTGCGGGAGAATACGACCCATTCGCATTAAATTTGGTTCTTTGAAATGTCACTTACGGCCATGAACACGTGTCAGATCTGTTTCTTAACTTTCTCTCTCAATGCACACCAAAGTTCAAGATTAACCCTGGAATCATGTAGATAATTTTATAAGCTTTCCAATGATATAAATAACGTACAAATCCGAGCTCTCGATCAAAAGATATGGTGATCGAAGATTTAGGGTACAAAGCAGGCAAAAATGAGTTTGAAAATTTTTCCGCGCTTTGCCACCTAGATGACATGTGTGCGTTAGCCCGATTGGATGTGTAATTCTCTCTCCTTTGCTTACCCATGGGTTTTCCCTTGAAATTTGAACTTTTTGTGATTTTATAAATTTTCCACTTTTCCCCTGTGCCCCTCGCCACTTGGGACACGTGGCATGCGTTGATTGGTCGACAGGGGCGCGGGGAAGACCTTTGCTTTTAGATTTTTGGCCAAAATTTTTGCCAAATTCTCTGATTCCTCCCCGAGCTCCACACTCCCTTTCTCCTTAGGACACATGTCCTCTTCTGATTGGCTTGGGCCAGCGCTTCAAACCTTGCCCTTTGAAATTTTGGACGTTTTCCCTTGTGACACGTGGCGTCTCCTATTTCATCCGTGGGCCTGCTGGCTTTTCACGCCCTTCACGTCCTTTTGGCCTAGATGTCCCAAACTGTCTGGGACAAAAACTTCCGATCCACCCGATTTGGGCTTCCTTGTCCCTCTTTTGGCCGATGACACGTGGCATAATTTGATTGGCTCTCGGCTCCTTCGGCTCTCCACGTCCGCCGCGTACTTTTGTTCCAACTATCCTAGTCTTTATCAGGATGATTCTTAGAACCACCCGAAATGGGCTTCCTTGTCCCTCTTTGCGTCCGCTTCACCTTTTCGCGTCCTTCGCGTCTTTTCGGCCCAGATGTCCCAACCTTATCTGTGCAACAGTTAGTCAATTTTCTTTTCTCCTTCGGCCGAACCGGCTTTCCACGTCCCGCGTGTCCCAATGTCCCAACTGTCCCAGTGCTCTGCGGCCCGCCTGGTGGCCTTTCGACCGATTCGCGCCCCGACGTCCCAACTGTCCCTACTGCTGCGAGGACTAGGACTTAGCCATTTTTCATGATTTTTCCTGGCCCAAGCTTGTTTTTTGCAACTTTTTCACCCCTTTTTAGAACTTTCTCTTTTCCTCTTGGACAGGGGAGTTAGAAAAATCGAGGGGACCCTATAAACATGAATTTTTGCCCTGAATCAATCTATTTGCACGGGACTTGAGTATCGATGCATGTTATCAAATTTACCACTGGGGTGAATTTTGGATAACTGACCTTGTGGGCCTACCAAATGTCACTTAGAACACCAACGGGAGCAACTCAATTTTCTTTAGTATTTGGTGCCGGGGATAATTTTAGTGGCGAATATTCGTAATATGGCGAATATTCCATTTTTGAAAAATTTGAAAAGGTGAATTTTCTAGTGTAGGTCAGTGACCTATTCACCTAAAAATTACAGTTTAATTTTTTTTAGGGGTCAGCTTTGCCTACCCTTGAAACTATCCCCTATATAATCCTATATTATTCACCAGGTAGAACACTACTAGGTCACTCATACCACACTGGGGGTATATGCATTATCAAGTATAGTAAATACACGATAGGAGGGTGGAGGCTATAGATGCGCGATAAAGAGTTTGTTGACGCGTGCGTGAGGAGAGTTTGTTGATGCGTAATAAGGAGAGTTTTTGATGTGAAATAGGAGTGGGGAGGAAGTAGACGCGTGTGAGAGAATTTTTGATGTGCGACACGAGATATTGTTTTCTATTGCGTGACTAGATGGCGGAGGCTACGACGCATAATAGAGATTTCTTTGTCACGTGTCAACAAGGTGGTTGACACGTGTCAACGAATCACTGACACATGTCAACAATGTTATTGGAACATGCCAATGAGGTTTGTTGACACACGTCAACCACCTTGTTGACACGCATCAGCCAAGGTGGTGTCTCGAAAACAAATATCTATCGCATGTCTGCAGCCTTCTATCCTACCACTTAAAAATCAGGCAAAAATTTTACTGTCAGACCCCCAAAAAATTACCTTCCCATGAAACCAGTTTTGAGGATATTCACCAGGTATTTTCCACCTTTGATTTCTAAGAGGTCTCTTAAAATGAACCCTGTTCGGTCTTGAGGTAGTTACGGCACTTGAATTCAAAATACCCAGCCTCCACATTTTGCTACATAGGATCCTAGGAGAGGAGGGTTATCGAGAAGCTCATCTCTCCCAATTAGAAAGCTTCGATGAAGTTAGGCTGAATGTTGAGCAACAACATGGTGTGTACATTGACTGCATGGCTCGATAATATAATAAGAGGGTCTACAAACATGAGATCTACGAAGGATATTTGGTATTAAGACTCGATAGCCAAATAGACAAGAAGAATGATGAGGGAAGAAAGTTCAGACCGAGGTTGTTAGGTCCATATCAAGTGGTGGAAGATTATAAAAATGGTGCGTTTCATTTGTGTACTCTAGAAGGTGAGGAGTTTAGTGAATCCGTGAACTCCCTTCACCTAAAGAGATACTACGCATGATCCATCAACATTCTCATATGTACATTATTACATCTGCATTGCATTTTCATTTGTCTGTTCATTTTGTAAAAAGTGTGATCAAGGAGCTTATTCTTATAGCAATCCCCAAAACTTCTGAAAATATTGGCAAAACATTCAAATCATGTCTCTTCAAATCTTCATTGTATCATCAACTATTTCTGTATCGCTCATCGATCCAAACAAGATAAGACAAAGTTTTGACAGTAACCATGCAAAGGCCTGCATACTTGGTTTCTTTTTAAAATAGGTGTCTTTTATTCATGGTCTATTCTAGAAGCTTCATGGTGTCACATCTATCCCACATACATCTCCTTAGAAATAAGAACATTCTAAACATTTTTCCCAAATAAGTAAGTCAAGTACAAATCAATTTTTTTTTATTTTACACATTTCTTTGCCCTACCAACCTTCGGTGTTGAGCTTGTGTCTCTTACTAGTGACGTAGGGTTGGGAAAGGAAGGAAATGCCCTTACTCACCTATGCTTTGTCCATGGTGATAAGCCCATGCTTCCTACTAGTAGCATGGGGCAAGGTATAGGGGGTCTCTTTGACAAACCTGAAAGTCATAAACAATTAAATCAATTACTATGAAATCTTAAGTCAAAACAAAGTGAATTAGATGTTCAAAATTCAAGGAAGAATTCAAAACCTTAAAACTAGATTTTTTCAACCAAGTGGCCATCTATGGATCCAAGTCTAGATAAACTATAGAGCAATTCACATTCTAAACTATGAGGTAGCATTAGTGGGGTAAGGTTGTAGTGTCCCAATTTGGCTCTGTCAAACCTCTATCTTCGTCTCACCACTACCATTCAACAAATTTCATGGCTTGTGCCCTTTCTAACTCTCGGTGTTGAGCCCTTGCATCTTACTAGTTATGTGGGGTTAGGAGTGGGGAAAGCATATCTATTCATCATATCATTATGTCATCACATTTTGTCAAGACAAATATGAAGTACCGAATATTGCAAAAGAAACTAAGTTTAAGATCACATTGTGTTTACATCATCATATATTAGCATTATGAAATACAAAAAAATCATTCTATTATCATTTCACATCCATTACATACATTCTAAAAAGCATAGAAAAGTGGAACTCTAAACATCTAGAGTACACATGAGAGATAAGCCAAAGAGGGTCAACTCGGATACAATGGAATGCCAAACCAAAAATAGAGTCTGTATATATCATAATGGATCAAGTTTGTATACAATGTCATCATGTGCTAGGCATGGTCAAAAATGCTCACAATGAGCCTGAAATGTACAAAACAAAATTGTATAATGTCAAAAACTAGTATCAAAGCAATAAAGGCTCAACAACTTGTCAATCCCTATGGGATCCCTCATATGGTGCAAGGTGCGCTAGGACTCTGCTGCGATTGCAAAAGACCGAGAATGGACTGAATGGTGTGAGTTCTCATGGTGGCACCCACTTCCCATAGCCTCACTATGAGAATGGCTTCATCTCATCAAGCTCAATGGTCTCGTACCTAGCTACTGTGGCACAAAGAGAGGTCACCATCTCCACGATCTTCTAGACATGAGAAAATTCATCGAATGTTAGTCAACATCTAAGGGCTGCCCTGAATCAACAGCCAACTCGGCCCGAGTCTTCCTAAGGGGATCAACAGGGTGTCCAAACATACCCACCGAATGAGCTCTCGCCACTCATGTACAAACGCTACAAAAGGAAAAATAAGAGATAGTGAGCAAAGAGAAAATCACATAATGCAAGTAAGAAGATAATGTTAAACTAAACCTATGAAAATCAATAAGAAAAAATAGAGAAAGGAGTATTAAAAATACTTGGGTCTTCGGGCATCCATGTTAGATCAATGGCTACTATGGTAGGAGCTGGTGGTGGCTATAGAGCCTCCCTGAATCCAAATACATGGTTTTGTCCCATCACGGATTCATCATCTCCTCCAAGTGTCTCCTCTGAGACCAGAGTCTCTCACTCCATGCTCACCTCCTCACACGCTACTATGAGAATATCCACGAGTGTCATGCCACTCGGGGTTCTTCATCACTCCCTCCAAAGGTCCTGCCCCCTCATCCTCCTCTCCACCCAACTCCTATGTGTCATCTCCCACCTCCTCCTCGAGTTGGAGTCCAAATAAATCATTTCATCCTCTTCCCCACTGTGAGCAGGAGCCACCCCAATCTAAAGTAAGGGTTCTTGAGGAGCACCAGCTTCCCACCATGAGCCTGAAATACATGCCTAACTACAATAGGCACACTAGAGTAACAACTATCCAACCAAGATCCCCTCTAGGACCTCTCCGTGCCTCCTGGATAGTCGGTAAACAAGCGTCACTAGAGGAAGCATGATAGGGTATGGAAGACCAAACTACTGAGGTACCTAGTCAAAGGGATGAATCTCTAGTCTCTTAGCCCTGTCAACTAGTTGGCTCATGGAAGAGCAGCTACCATCGTCGTAGTCTCCTCACCCCATATCCCTACCATGTCCTGATAGGGTGTGGGGGTCATGTCCATTGTAGTCAGAGAGGCCACCAACTGATGTGGAGTCTGAAGCACTGACATGCCTGTCCATCTAGCTGCCTCGATAGCCCCTAGCTCGACACCTCCACCCCTACCATATAGGATGAAACCCTTGTAGACCTAACTCATAACTAGGGTGGGGTGGCTCAAGGACTTTATCGTTGTAATCCGATCGACGACTCTATATAAATCATGGTATGTGGTCCCCAAGATATCTATTCCCAGGCATACTTACGGCCATGAGCCTTGATCTATGTAATGATGGGGGACCAACAATATAAAAGTGTATCTCCCTCTTGTCCCCGATTAGTCTTGAGGACAGGATACCCATGATGGCTCTCTCGAAGGGTAGGAATGGGAGCGGTAGCAATAGACCAAACCTTCATTCCCTTCTTCAAGCCAGAAGAGACGATAACATCTCCAATATATGTAGCATGATATCTCATCATGGCTCTGGATCCCACTGTCTCCAATGTCAGTTTCCTACCAAGTATTGGGAGACCAAGAATGTGGTAGACATCCTCCAAAGTGATGGTCCACTCCCCCTGACACCTGGGAACCAGAAAGTGTTTTGGTCTGCATCCTAGTAAGAAAATAGGTCACACAGAATATGACTAGCAAGAGCAACATGGGGCACTGTGCTATCCACCATATGGATGCGCACTATAAAAGATCTGTCTCACTGGGTTAGCTGATCTAAAATCCTAGGGAGCCAATCACACTCTCTCTCTCTCGCTCTAGTGTATGTACTCCACCTTTTTCTGCATCCACCAAAACATGAGAAAAGAGCAAGTTAGTAAAGTACACCACACAATAAGCTCATCAAAAACATAGTAAACTCTCGAAAATCCAAAAAAAGTCAAGTTTTGAGCATGTTTTGACGTTCGTCCAAAACCACCGCCCAAAGTGTAGGGTGGTAGTTCTGGATCACCACCCTAATTTGGGTGGTGGTCCTGACCGTGACATTGACCTACTTTGGGTGGCGGTCCTAAACCAATTTTCAAAACGTGCCATTAACCCTAGAAATGACCAAAAATGTTGAAATTGACCATTTTTACAAAATAAAAGCATGCCCTATGGGTGCCCCCTAAAGACTTATTCGAGACAAGAAATTTTGAAAATCTCCCCCTTAGGTGAGATTTTCAATGTTTTAACTTTTAGGGTAAAAAAAGACAAACAAGGAAATAACTAACCTGAGAGTGTGCTAGCTGATCTCCCACTCACGGAGGAATGACCACAATCTCGGCATGAATGTATCGGCTGTATCCTCATCAAAAATGGTCACCGTGAATCTAGAGCTCCAAATCAATCAAACAATCCAAATCAACAATGCACAAATGAATTGAGAAATGAATTTGTTTTGATATATATATGATATTTCTAACTTCATTTTGAGTATATGTGTTTACAGGGCTGGAGCGTTGGCACAGGTATATTTCTACATCCCCACACAAATGGTAAGTCCTCTTGTCATTTTAATTTAGTGTTTATTTTTTGATATTTTGTCTATCTGCACTTGAGTCTTCTTTTTCTTTTGCAGGTAGCAGGAGTTTGGATGACGAGATTTCGACACACGGGTGTGTTAGGTATAGCTTCTAACTCCCCATTTTAGGAACGCCATACTCAAACTCTACATTTTACGCCTCTTTCATGGCTAAGACGCTTCTCCGAGGGGGCAATATGTACACACCCAAAATTGCACGTGCTACATTGTCGGGAAAATGGTTATAAAGGTCCCCAAGTGATGATTCAAAATCCTTTCAAGAAGGTGTTTGAGCTCTAAAAACCCATTCGTAGTATATATTTGTAGCCTAGATAGCCTTACTCATCTTTTCCTTGCATTTTCCCTCTTCCCCCTTCCTTATGTGCTTGTTTTGGCCTTTAGTGCTAGGACCGCCGCCTTGCCTGGGTGCCAGTTCGCAAACCACCGCCCTGAATGGGGTGGCACTCTTGAAACCACCACCATGCACAGGGCGGTGGTCCTGATCGATTTTTCTAGAATCTTCACGCAAGAAATTACATATGATGATTCACTTAAGTTTATCTTTTGAACGCGTCCATGAGTCAAATTTGCTAAAAATAGCTTTGTCTACTTAGTTCTCCTAGTTCCTTCTATTCTTAATAGTTTTAATGAGTGAAACTGCCTCTTCAATTCCTTGTGCATAAAGTAACCTTCTAGCCTCCATTCCTATATATTCCATGCTTGTATTCAAGCAAAAGGCCTGATAATTTTGTGTATCTTACATTGTTATGCTGCCATAATCTTGCTAGGAATTACATAGCCAAGTTCAGATCTCTTGTGCTATCTTTCTTCTACCTGCATTACATCCAGATTGCTTCCAAGCTACCATCGCTCATGCACCATCTTCTTGTTGCTGTTCTTTGCATTCCCAATCCTTGGACTCACATGAACACTCAGAGAAAGAAAGGAAAGAACTGAGGGGACAAATACTCATACTACTTTGGATTTGCCAAAGCTCTTGCTCTTCCAAGTTGGAGTTGTGTATTTTTTTGCTTTATTTTGTCAAATCGTCAAATTGCATATCAAATAAAGTAGATAAAAATTCATTTCAATTAATCAGATAGCTGCAAGTAGATCAAGTCAATAGAAATTTTTCTCTTCAATATTGCTAGGGGAGTGTGAATAATAGCTCTGTTAGAGTCATGATTTATTCTTCACTTTTGAGGTAGAGTTGGAGAGATTTTATTTGAATTAGAGTAGATATTAGATTTAGATTCACACATCTGCACAGATAGCTAGCTACATCTCGGCTAGTTTTTGTTTTTATTTAAATTGTTTATTAGATTAGATGTGTTGTTTGAAAATTTAGAAAAGCACAAAAATATTTATTTCCATAGATTAGTTTGTTTTATTGATTTGTTCTATATATTGAGAAAACACCAAAAATATAGTTTAGATTTCCTTCGATAGATAGTTTATTACCGAAAGTAAACCAAATTATTTTGCATGACCATCAACGGTCCACAACAAGGGAAAATATCTATTGTTACGATCCTCCTGTCCCATAACCTAATGGGCCAAAGTTAAGTAATCGATATTGATACAAGTTTGCGCTTAACAATCTTACGCACACCGCCACATACGTAGAGAAAATAAGATAGTTAGAGACCTTGAACATAGCTGCTAATCAGGCCTACAACTTTTGGACTACTCCTGGAAATAGGATTTGATTGCATGCATGACCATATAAGGGCCTCAACCTCAACGAGTCTTTGGTTGTGACCCACAGTCCATGCAACCCAACAGCCTTGTAGTTAGTTAGATATCGACACTAGCCTATGCACACATGTATTCATATCCTCACCGCTTCCACTTGATATTATCACACAACTTTCATTGTTGAATATAGTAGCTGATCAGGCTAAGACTTTCTAGAAAAGACCAGAGAATCACCCTTAGTTACTGCAACTCCACTACATCTCTTGTCTCAATTTCCATGACCTTTTCTGGAAACCCATATAAGGAACCTGCAGGTTAGTTTCCATGTATTTCACAACCAATCAATAGAATCTCAACTGAGCTAGAAATCAATTGGAGTCTCCGAGTAGCTATTATATCAGACCCTACCATCACACCCCTTTAGGTTAGGAGAGAATTATTTTCCTTAGATTCATAGATTCCGTTATTGCGTGTCGAAGACATAAGGTTGCCCAATTAGCTTGGTCATCGCCATCACTTTCACTCCCATTTAAATTCCACACCGGTTGTCTTGGCACGACCTCGGGAGGTCGGGTGTGAAGAAGGTCACGTGTTGATTTTCTCTTGTCATACATTTCTCTTCTTACTTGTTAATCCTTTTTAAAATAATTGAATACCCAATGGTTGTTTAATCAAATATTAATATTATTATTTTAGGTTAAAGGAAATTAGTTGACCTTTCATTATTGTTAATAGATTAGAGAGGGTTTAGTGACCTTTGAAATTGTAGTAAGATTTTGGATGATTTATTTAATTAACTGATCTACAAGGTAATATTTAGGTTTAGTTATTACTTACATTTTCTCTCAAGGTTTGAACTATGGTAGCTTTAAACTATTCTCGTGGACATATACTATAAGGGAGGAATGTCCATGTGGGCTATTATTATTACTTATATTATTTAAATATATTACGAGATAGGGGATATTAAGAGAATTTAGCTGGTCTTTATCTAGGAACTAGAATAGTGACCCCTGATCAAGTACGTTGTTAGCAATGTTGAACTAAAAATGTTTACTTGTTAAATAAGAAAAGACCAGGGTTGGAATTTCCATTGTGTGATTGTACTTCCCACAAATAAATCTAATTTTTTGTTATGAAAAATCATTGGATATAATTTCATGTGGTTGAGTGTATGTTATCGGTACTCATGATTTAGGTATTGATTGGTTTATATAACAAATCAGTTGTGGGAATATTGGCTTCTTTGTATGTAGGAAAGTTAAATCGTTATCTAATCTTTGTGAAATTGGTTGTGAACTTGACCAAATATAGTGGTTCTAAGCTTTGGATATTTTCTCATGTGGTTGTGAGTATGTTATCTTACACTGGTTTCTTCTACAATAAATCAATTGTGGAAATATTGGATTTTTGTATGCATGCAAGTTAACTTAGTTACATGTATCTTTGTGAAATTGAATGTGAACTTAACTAGCTATAGTGTTCCTTAAGTTGTTACTTAATCTTGATCAAGTTATATTATCTTGTTATGATTATAATTATAGTGATGTAAAGGTAGGATTGGATACAACACTTTGATTGGATAAAATAAGATTGTTTTGATCAATGGGATAAAGGGTTTAACTTTGATACTATGTGGAGCTTTGATAAGCGGGGTATAGTTATAAGATGTTGATTAAATTGGTTTAAGAATTTTAATCCTTTTCGAATATGTATTTGTTAGGAAACTTCTATGTTGGATAATTAAACAAATGGTAAGGGTATAATTATTTCATTAAGAAGTAATAGTTAAAGAGTTGAGAATTCTATGTTAGTTCATGTAGAGCTAACCTGTTTTGACCATGCATGTTTGAAAGGATTTTCCGAGATGATTAAAGGCAGATAATATGACTTGCATGATTTTATTATGCTTACTATTAAGAAATAAAAGAATGTATTATCCTTGATTTAAAAGAGAAATACTCTCCTAGTGATTGATATGTAACAAAGACTATTGATCTGAGGTGTAAATGTACTATCTTGAAAGTCTCCTATTTTAGCTATGTAATAAGTATTACAATGAAGGTTACTAATTGATGAAAGAATTTTGTAAGATTGAGTTTATGACCTTATTATTGTAGTGGTTTTGGTAAATGAGAGTTCTTTATGAACTGATATTGAGTGTAGGAAGCATTGATTAAATTATATTTACATTCATAAAATTTCTTATCAAATAGTAAAAAGCATTAGTAGATGGTATGAAACATTAAAGATTCAAATACTTCAAGATGTCATTATAAAATAAAGAACAATGGATAAGTAATGCAATTTGAGTAACATAAATCAAACCTACAAGATAAAAAACCAAATATTAATGTTTTTCACATATACTTATGATGATTAGTGACAAATGATTAAGTGTGTAACAACGATATAACATGTTGTTGTAATATTATAACAACGACATACTCTTTGCAGTATGTAACTAGGGAGGAAAATTATGCCAACAAATATATTGCATATTATAATGTTCAAAGTAAGTAAATTACACCATTGTATTAAAAAGGTCTACATGCATAAGACTAAGGCAAGCTGGTACATTGAGATTTCAATACAATCTAGAAGTAGGAATGAATTATGAGTATATTATATACCCGGATACATGATTGATATATATATATATGAAAGCTATAACAACATATTATATCTTGTTGTTCTCTAACAAAAAATATTCATCTTTTTAGTATCATCATAATATGATCGATTTGAATGGTATGGTAAACCTACCAAATTATGAAACAAGGTACAACAACACGATGACAGCTCGTTATGTAGTACTAGTGTACTTAACTTTCATAATTAAACACATAAAGATTAAAGAAAATATTAATGATCCTAATGATGTTCTATCAATATGATTTAGAAGCAAAGTATAGGGTTCATGGAGTGACATCCATGTCACGGGAACCTTGACCATAGCAGCCAAGGATGGCTACCCGAAAGGTATCAAATGCGTAACAACGCAAGTCATTACGTGAGTGAAACCTTCCTCGTAGGCAACCTTAGGTGGTACTATCAAGATTCATGGCACATAATGTTCGAAACACAATACCCATAGCTTCAGTATTTGAACTTATTATTTAAGTATTTCGTATGAATAATAAAAGGAAACAACTATTAATGACGTACTTGGTGTTGATAGATATCTTAAGCACTTTATGTGGACCTAGATCTCTAATATCCCATAATGGTTATATTATACAAACATGATGTTGTCATTAATAACAACGACATGAAATTACATGGATTAAGCATCATTAGTTGTATGAATAAACCATGATGGTATGGAATGAGGTACGTGGGGAATTTTAGATAACTAGGATAGGGTACACATATAATTATATATCTTATAAACTAATTAAACCTAGTAAATATGAATAGACATTAATTAATGCCTAACTTGTCAACTATGAACTAGATAATCAAGAAATGGAAAAAGTCCATATAAATAAACAAAGTGATTAGGTGATATGAAAAGTTCCTGATAATTTGTTTACCATCACAGAACCGAGCATGACATACATGTCTTTGAAAGTTTGATCAAAGTAGTGTAAGTTGCTAATTACACTGTCCTAATTTAACCAAGTTATATGTGTAGGGATATTGGATGGAATGAAATTGGTGGATACTTATGTATATACTTAGAAATCATCACTTGATTATCAATGCTTGAAAAAGTAAACAAAAAATATACCTTGTATACACACTCATAAATAGTAATCTATGAGGGGACGGTTACTAACGACTCATGTAGTTGCAGATGGTTTATGACTATTATCGGATGAATTGAATTTAAGATTTGTGCTAGATTTAAATGTTGGGTATTTAAATAAGGGAATCATGCATTTAATGTAAATGAAATAAAAAATAAAAATTCCTACTTGAGAAGTGTAATAATGATGGTGGTATAGGAAAATACCGATTCTTCCAAGTTCTTATTTATATTTTGAAGCATACATGTCAATATTTTTGGCCTTCATTGTATAAATGGTGAAAGTTGTTCCTTTTGAGTTACAGTAGCTCATATTTATGGATGTAAATTTGGATATTGATTACTCCATAAGATCATTCAATGTGAAATAAATATCACTATTTTTTGTTTATGGGTAGAAAAAGACTTCTCTGTTTGATTAAAATGAAACAATTTTAGTTATCTTATAAGATTTCAGTGCTCATTGGCTATTTTTATAAGAAAATATTGACTATATAATAAGCTCAAAGCTCTATGGTTTAATTTCAATCATTTGATAAAGTTCTTGAAATATTTTTAGTATGTAACAATGATTCTATGATGCATGCATTTTTGTTGTCATTTTTGAGGAAATAATGATAAAGATTTGGGGATATGAGTTTTATTGGTTATATCTTATATATAAGCTTTGATGGAAGTTACAAGTTGGAAATAATAGAACATTTTTGAACTAGTTTTTATCACATGTGAATTCATATTTTGGGGTTTCTTTATTCAAAACTTCATATTTTAATGACTCGAAATGATACATGAACTTGTTTTGGTTTTAAACAGAGATGGTATTTTGATTTGTCACTTTGATTGATTGATGAATATTGTGGAAATGGATATCAATAGTTGAAATAAAATGGTTCTGTAGAACATATAGAAGCATGTTTTCTCTCAAAGAAATTAAAATTTTCTCTTGTAAATTACTCTCACTTGAAGTTTTGATTGGTGACTCTGTTTTGAGAAGTTAATGATCCTTCATGCTAAAATTTGGTGATTACCTCTCTTTCCAACACTAATCATGTCCATATACAAGGTTGGGGTTATAGAAGGTCTAGGTCACATCACTCTTGGGGGAATAATAGTTTCCAAGGTCAACCATAGTGGTAGAGGGGTTCACCTAGGGGTGGCCGAAGGGGAGCTAGTACACTTCGAGGAGGTAAGACTTTTGTTAGACAGGGCCCTACATGTGTTTCTGTCCATTTTGATGCTAATGAACCCTACCTTCATAAAGTCCTAGAAGTAATTGAATCCTATCCACATAACTAACCTTCCCATAGAATTAATAATCATCATTTACATAATGTTGAGCATACACGTGAAGATCATAATGTAATATCTTCTAATAGGTCTATTCAATATTCTCCTTCTCATGTACCTCCACATTATGTCTTACCTGTTACCACTTATCTTCTATTACTTGGACAAAACCAAGTTGTACCTTCACAATAATATCCACAAAAATCTAAGCATGCTAGTTCCTCTTTTGCAGTTCCTAAGGTGACAAGTGTGGTGAAGAGAGTTAAATTGGAAGTGGAGGAAGAATATGGAATCATCACTCGCACTATACTTCTAGTGGAACCATATGAATATGTTGAGATGATCACTAAGGTAGGGACACCATTGTTGGATTTGACAGGGGAGGATTTATTATAATACATTGGGATTGATTAGGTCTAAATAAATACTTTGCATATAATTCATATTTTTGGATATTATACTCTAATATTTTGGGATATGTTTGGTGAACTTATGATGACAATATTATATCATTATGCATTTAAGTAAATGGTTGTTTCATGTTAATGATGTGTTGGTTTTTGAAAAGGATGATGCTTTAATGGTTGTGTTTTACATTTATTTAATGTGTGGAATATCTAGTGGGCCCATGTTTGATGACTCATGCCTCATTTAAATGCCCAAGTGAAATGTTTTAAAAAGTGACATGAGTCCTTGGTTATAATCTTATTTTATTATAAAGCATCACTTGAGTTATAAATGAAGACTTATTATAAAGTTATAATTTATTCATTTAAAAGAATGCAATCGGTTATAATTGGTTATGTTTAAGAAGAATGTTATAAAAGGACTTGGAAGACACTATTGAAGGGGATGAGAAATCAGGTATTGCAAATATTTTTTAAGGTTATTTCATTTTGAATTATTTTTGTGCAATTTTTTTCTGAGACAAGTGATTTTATAGGCATTGTGATGACATTGTTTTGAGGTTTGAGAATGGATTCGAATGCAAAAGATATATCTAGACTTAATATTATTTCTCGATTATTTGATTGATCATTACGTATTTTATCTAAGCGATTGCATATTTTTTGTCTGTCACATCCGAGAGAAATCCTTGATTATATATTCATCTCGATCTTGAAATAAATGCAATTTTATAGCCATTTTGGATTTGATTTTGAATCATGACCTTGTTAAGACGTTGTTTTAGCAATCATTGTACTCTCTTTCATTAATAAAAAACCCATTTCTCTTCATCATGTCTACTTTTATTTTATTGTATTATCGGTTGTGTAAATATGTTCATATGTTGATATCTTTAGTTTTCTTTTGTGGGAGTATGTTTTTGTGTTATTATCTTCAAGATCATAATATCATTGCTAAATCATTACAAAGAAGAGAATATAATATATCACTCAAGTTTTCACCTTTTCAAGGGTTAGAAAACTTATAGGTTTCACTTTGTTGATAATACATACTTTTTTATATAGAAAATCAGTTTGATCTATGAGTGATTATCTTGCATATAAAACCATTAAGATTAATGAAATATCTTTATTAATATAATTAATATTTGGGTGGTCTTGTTGCATCTTTTTATGTGTTTTATTTGTATTTTTGTTAATAAGTGTACATTCTATTTTCTTTCGAAATAAAAATTTGCATACCTTAGGTTGAATAATTATTGAAACTTTGTTAAACTACCCATGCTTAAGACAATTCTTAAGTACAACTATGATTAAACTGTTTTAATTCCATCTTGAGATTTTTTTAGGTGAAAGGGTTGATTGGTTATCGGTCTAATTTTTATCAACAACACAATACCATAGATTGCACATACATTTGGAAGGATGAGCAACATTATCAGTACGCATTAGTGGGTATATGTAATTTTAGACAGTCCTTTCAACATTTCTTTCTATACTTACATTTCAAAGTATCCGTGTTACTGAGACTATATTTTTCTATTGACCACCCCATGTTATGCTATTGTAAAATGTGGTGATCAATGGTCAGCATATGTATACACCTATTTTTCACTTTTCATCTTTCATATCTATTACTAAAATTTACCTTTGTGCGAGATAAGGGTAATTGATGCATATATTTATAGAGTGGGTGCGTTAAGGAGCCTACCTGGAATGGGGAATGGTTATTCACATAACCATTATGGGTTAGATAATGAACAAAAAGAGAGTGTCACTATTATGTCTTAGACTTATCTTCCATTGTACTAGGTATCCTTGTCTTCCTAGGACTCATGTACATCACATTCATAGTTTCTTTCTTTCATCTCATCACTTGGCATCTTGTTTATCCTTATCCATGATCTATGACACCTTTATTTCACTTTTCATGATACCTAAACTCTTTTCAACATCTATGGCTGAAACCATTGCCCATGGGTGATTGTTTTGGTATTACATCTCCCATGGTTGACGTCATCACCCACAAGTGATGGTGTCATATATATAACCTCACCTCATTTGAAAATTATAAGAATATGAATCTGTAATCATTTGTAATGCCATTATATTTTGCGCCATATTCACATCTTATCACCTATCTCTTGGTTCATCTTGCATATTTATTAGATTGGATTGGATACTCTTCTTCTTGGATGGTTACTTCCACTATTAGGTCACCTACAATAAGTCTAAGATAGGAACGATGTTCCCCTTATCCACATAATTGTTACCCTCTCTACGTGTTTCTTCTTTAGAGAGATAGAGGCATCATTGACCACACTAGGATTATGACATGAGTGCTCTAACCATTCCTTGTCATTTTTGCATAGGTAAGTTAATTTCCTTGTTCATTGTGCGATGTTAGATTAGTATTTGATATGTTTGGATGCTATCTAGTATAGTTATCTAATCAATTATCATCTCATTATATTTCATTTCAATTATTTCATGTATGATTATTTCATTTAATATTGATCCATACCTCTCCACACCTAACAACTGATATCTTCACATGGTTACTTCCTCTATCTTGATCACGAGCCTTGGAAACCCTAGGTTGAACTAGTGTAGGGATTACTACCCTCTAGATGTGTGATCCTAGCATTCATTATATCCCATTTAATTATACACCCTTGTATTTAGGTACATGCATGTCTCCTACTCATTTCCTCAATACCCTTATAGAATGATGACTTAGGAGTGCATGTTATTGAGACACATTTTGGTCTACATACACACTCCTTTCAAAAATACCTTCAAGCTGAATATAAGAGAAATTACATTAATTGTCTATAAAATTTATATAAGATATTTGAAATTTTCATCATGAGAAGTTACCTATTCAAATCTACAGAGTTATGGAAAAATAGAAAACCTCAAAAGCTAGAGTAGAAGGTCCTAAAGAAAAACCTAAACTTTTGAAAATAATTTCATTTCAATTCGAGAGCTAAAAGACCTCTATCTAAAAATAGTATTTTTTAAGGCTTTAAGTTCTCAAATAGAGTATGTTTCTAAAAATGGTAAACCATCACAATATTTGTTACTCCAAACAAGAAAAATCCATTAAAAAGTGAAAATTGTGAAAACTTACTAAAAATAGCTATCCTAGATAGGGCCTGCCAAAATTAATAAGTATTGAAATTGAACTCAAGTGACTCCCATAAGTTCACATTTCACCCATCTCATTATTTTTATCCACCATGAAGGCCAAGTATTCTGGTCTTGAACCTATTTCAATACTAATCAAATAATATCCCAACATGAGAGACAGTGACCCACATGGACCTGGAAGACCTGAAGGAAATAATGATAAAAAGGCCAGAAGAAGTAGTGGAGGAAAAGATAATCTCAAGTGGTTTATTCAGGGAAAGAGTACATCTACTATATGTTGTGTCCTGTCATGTGTGCCTCATTATGATCCTAACACTAGAATAACCATGACAAATGATAAATCAATCCTCGCAGTCCTCACTACAAAGGGAATTTATTAGTTCTTACAGATTCCCACTACCAAAAAACATGTTCATCATAACCAAGGAATTTGATTCTGTAGAGTTGGAAAGGACTAACTCCTATTTGCAAGGCTAAGCAATGGGTTCCTAGCTTAAACAAGGTAGAAAACCCTCTTGGATCCCAAAAATTATGTCACAGAGTGAATTCCATGAAGCATATTCAAATGCCATTTTCCTTCCGAGTAGAGTAATAGGTGAGGATAAAATTAAATAATTTCATCATTAGATGGATTAGTTCATCCTAGTGGAAACATAAGAAAACCAGATGGTGGATTGGAGGCGGATAAATAACAACAACATCTATTGGCAAATATTGTAGTTACCTACCACTAAGAAGGTTACCTATACTTCTTACTTGGTGTATGAATTTCCTTCACAAGACCCTTCCGAGGCCTATCCTGATGTAGACTAACTCACTATTACAAAATATTCTTTGATCAAGCTCTAGACAAAATACATGGGAATCTCTAGACCAAAATCTTGATGGAGTATTTCAACCTCTACAAACATGAATTGAGACTCCCAAGTGAATAAAAATGATGTTCAAGCATCATATCCACTACTCCGAATGTACTTCAAAGGTCACCTGATTATGAGAAGTATCCATTACTCACTCACATGGAGATAAATTCAAACTATTCTAGGGTGAATGATGCATTCACCATGTACATCATGAGATTACTCAAAGTTAATCTAGAACAAAGGATCCCTTCCCAAGTAGTTGCACTAATAAAAAATTATGGGAGTAGTTCCATATATTCAACTACGTCATATTTACAAGCTATGATCTTGAATCGTAGGCTACAGAGGTACCCAATACCATATTGTCTGCATGATCAAGAAGTCATCATATATCCACTCAATGCAAGTCTCTCAATAGTGTTTTTGAGCACTCATTAAATTCCTTGGACTGTACTCCACATGTCATAGAAGAAGGAGATTATAACCACAATGTTTCATTCCAACAAGAGGTTAGAACAAAATAATTTCATTTAAGGAGTAATCCTTATACCTATAGGAGAAGGATTATCTCAATGAGGAGCAGATTAGCAAGGTGTATGGGAATCCTGAGTATGTTTCCATTACAAAAAGAGACATCTTTTTGGCTAAGGCAAATTTTGAAGCTAAGTAGAGTAAGGTGATGATCTCAATGTTTTGAATTTGACCTTTTGACTAAAAAGGATAATCATATTTCCATGATAGGAAAACATCTCTAGTTCACATGGTACAATTAAATTAATAGTGTTTTTGAACACTCATTTGATACCTTGAAGTATTTCTACATCTCATAAATGGAAGAATTTACATTCATAGTGTTTCAATTCAATAGGTGGTTAGAGGTTAAGAATCCCATTCATGAATCATTACCTCAATGGTCCATGAGAGGCAAATTCTTCATCAACATGAGCTTTCCCATCTCTATATTTCCACTTATCTCCATTTTTCTCTCTCTTCCATCTCTTTAAAATTATTCCTTCATTGAGAATGTATGTTTCAATCTTTCATGTTATTCACTTAAGTGACTTAATGTTGCATTGTAAAATTCCCTTTTAAAAAATAAGAAAAGGACTTAATTTCATTCCTAACGGAATGTGAAAAGTCATAAGTGGTGGTGAGATGAAGATTCACATGGGGAGGAAGAGACATTTTGTAGGTATAAATTGGAATGGATTCTCCATTCCAAAGGGTTGGAAATTATTTATTGTTGTTAGTTGTTGGGTTTTGTATCACTACTACTACAAGAAATAAATCTACATTTCTTCTATCTCCTTGTCTATGTTCCTCTACTCTCTCTCTACTTTCCAACTTTTTCAAGCATTGTAATCTTGTACAACCAAGAAGGAACTTTGTGTCCTTGATTAATGGATCTATAGAAATTTGTGTCTTTGATTTATTAGTCTTGTTGTTGCTTACATTGTTGTGTTCTTCTATTGAATGTGGACCTACTCTAGTTACTGTTGGTGAGAATCTACTAGTGCCTACTCACAACATTAACCCTCTCTCTCATTTTCTCCTACTCCCATTTACATTTTTACAAGATAATTCCTTTCTTGTATATTGTACAAGTAGTTTACCATATGTTTAGTGGATTATTATTGTGTGATACCCATCCTATCAGCCACCCTAAAAATTTAGTTAGTTTACATTCAATAATGGGAGCCTCCCTATACCAAAGAAGGAGGGGCTTAGCCTCATGACCATTTGTGAAAACTAATAATCTGCATGGCAATAAATTATTTAACCAATACAATGTAAATATTTTCCCTTAAAAGAGGGTGTCGACAATAAGACTACAACATTTTATTAAGTGACGTGATGTATAAAATATGTGTTGGCCACATCCTTAATGTTCTCTATAGGGGTATTTTGATTCTCTTAGGTGAAATATGGAACACTCTTAAGGGAATACACAAGGATGTCATCATGTTGGGAAAGATTCAGTGGGCTGCCACCATTGAAGGGAACAAAAACTAGGTTTCTAGGGATGTCCATACTGGGATTTAGACTTGATATGGGGAATTTTAGAGGTAAGATTTGATTGCTTGAGATAGAGGGATTTTTAGTGTATGGCTTAGAACTAAAAAAAATCTTTCTCTTTTCTAAATTCAAAGGTAATTCAATAAAATCAAATGGAATACCTCTTGTAGTTGATCTGGTTGTAAATTTTGGCATGAAAATTGAATTGATTTACTTTAATGTTGTATGTATAATTTTGGAGTTGTTAGATGTTAGACATATGTGTCTAAAAACTGAAACTTGCTAGGAAAAATATAAAATATTTAGCAAATCCTCTTGTTCTTCGCTCCCACCAAGCGTATTAGAAACTATATTCATGAAGGAATGCACCCTTAGGGAAGTGGTGTGATGAATCCCATTAAAAAATAAACTGAAACACTCCTATGCTACGGGTGACCTAAATTTTGAGTGACTCTCTAAAAATCCTAGTTCCCCTAATGGAATGCCTAAAACTAGCTTCTACTCTACCTGCATGAACTTGGAAGAGGGAGAAGAAATTAAGGGGAAAACTAAAAAGATGGTGATACACTAGAAATTTGAGTAACACAAGGATCAAAAGAACCATGTACATAAAAACAACTTAAAAATGGATATGTTAATGAAAATTTTTTTAGAGAAATGTTTGAAGGTATGACATGATAAAAAAGTGCAACAAATGGATCTAGAACGGAAATTTAGCACAATCCACAGCTAGATCCTACACACACTCTATTAAACATAGGATTTGACCTAAAATGTATCATATAAGTGCATAAATGAATGGAAATTATATTTTAAATCAGGGATATAAAAATATCACAAGATAAAATCATCTTAAAAATACACTATTTCACAATAAAATTAAGTCGTAAGAAGGTATAAATAGCTCCTTTATTGATCATGTTGGCATGGTGTCCTATTAGGTGCTATCATTGATGAAAAACCACATTAATGACAAAGTGAATGTTGTATAATGGTCCTATGATGTTTTTTATGGTTTTAATATGATGTTTTAGATGTACATTAGCTGTCTGATACAATGGGATTCAGTGAGATGTGCTTGCTCTTGCAAGCCTATACATGTGCCTAGGAGATGTATCTTGGAAGTATGAGATTCTTGGATGCTTGGGAAGCATGTTGACATGATTGATATCATTTTTTTAGGGTTATTAAGAACTCATAACAGTGGCATGGTATAGGTACAGGTGGATCACTTGGTTACATGTGCTCATTGGGAGTAGGTATAGTAGATTAGAGGTGTGACAGAGTGGTTTGGAGCTATATGAGATCATGGAAGCATGAATTAAGGTGTATCATAGAATATGAGGTATGTTTGGGTCATTTTTAGAGGTTTCTTGTTCATTTATTGCATTATTTTAGTTGACCCTAGCTTCTACAAAGTGAGGATCTATCATAAAAACATAGGTAAATATTAATTATTGGAGATATTGAGTTATGGTTTTGAAATTATGATGATTTGATATGTTATAGGGATGATTCATAGTGATATCTGAAAAATTTCAGGTTCCCATGATGTGTATTAAGTCCGATATGACTGATTTTGTGAGACAGGTTCAAAATCAAGTGTATTTCCATTTGGAGGTGCAACTTCGGATGTTCGTTGTGAAAAATGTGCTTTGCATGAGAAATTGTTATTTTCAGGAACTATTATGTGGTGAGTTTATAAGGTTTCAAAAAAATAATAAGGTCAGTTGATTTTCATGTTTTTATGAATGAATGTTAAGAAGGTAAAGAGGTCTAAAACCCTAGTTAAACCCTAGCTAGGAGTAGTTTGTAGAAAGTGAAGTATATTGACCCAATTTTGACTGCTAGTGATAAATTTATGATTGGATGTTATATAGGAATTTTCAATCTTTCCCTAAATGTATGGTTGAGGTCATGGTGACAAGTGGGCCCCACCTGAAAATAGTATTTTCTGGGAAAGAAGGTTTTAGGACAAGATGGTCCAAAGGAGTAGCATGCAAAATTGATGTCTCATGGTTAATGTGAGTTTATATTTATGTCCATGAATTTTAAGAGAAATTTAATATAGGTAAATGGTGTTTTGAGGTACAAATAGGTTGACTAGTCAAAGGGTAGTTTTGGGGCTCAAATAGTAGGGTCGATAAATTGAGCATAACTTAAGCTACATGTGGATTTTGAGATGATTAAAGTTGTGTTGGAAATATAATTAATATATAATATCATTTATATAATTTTTTCCTCATGATGAGCTCATGTGTTATTGTTTCTAGGGAATTATTTGGACAAAAATATTTTTGGTGTTCAAGATATGATGTGTTTTGGTGTAAGTTGGATGTTGTTTGAAGAATGAGATGAATTGGGTGATGCTTTCTATCACCTAGAATGTAAAAATGGATGAATTGAGAATAAAATTAATCCATTTAGATGTCTTGAATGTTTTTATAAATGCTTTGATGAATTAACATTTGGAAATAATTTTTTTGGTAGGTTGATTTGGTGAAGGAAAATGTAGTTGTGGTTTGAAGAGATGGATGTTTCATGAATTATAACTTTATTATAAGTGCTCTACAGGTTATGTAATTTCCATTTATTTGTCACATGGAATGGTTTGGTGTAATAGAAGTGATTTTGTGACCAAATGAAGTTTCCGGTGGTGTTGAAGGGTGTAATAAACAATTGTTTTTGAGATTTGAAAATTGAACTGGGCCCATTAAATAAAATAATTTGATTAGTTGAGATAAATTTTGACTATGTATGAATGTATTATGATATTTTAGTCATGTGTAATGGTTTATGATTCATGAATAATTATGGTACTAATGTTAGGGCATTTTTAAGAATGTGCCCATGGGGTTTTGAGCTATTTTAGGCATATGTAATGGGGGTTTTAGTTATGCCAACCTCTTTGGGTCATATGAAAATGTTTTAATTCAAATTTATGACTTTTATAGATATTTTGGGTTGAAATTATCATGAGGGACTGCCTCTTTTGGTTTGGAAGGAAGAAAAGCATATTTAAGTGCTTGTTTGGTTCATTTTTGAACTAGTGCTCTTAGAGGGAAGAAGTGCGACCTAGAGGAAGATATTTTTCAGGTATGAGAGAATGATTTGAAAGCTGAGAAAGATAATGAAAGTTTTAGTAAGATTATATATCATGTGTGCATGTGATTAGAGATTTGACAAGTGAAGAAAGAGCAAGATTATGAGAGATTGAAGACCTAGTGTGTGAGATAGGGTTTGTGAGTTGAAATTGTGATCTCCATTAGTTGTTACAGCAGAAAAAATAGATATCAAATATCTTTAGGTGGCTAAGTTTGTGCTTGGTCATATTTAGGGGGTTGTATCCTCCTTGTGGAGTGGGTGCTTTACTAAATTAGGGGTTGGTGGTCCATGTGAATTTGATGCTTCACTAAATCACCTTTCTTTGTGCAATATAAGTAGAATTTCAATGTTTTTTCTCCCCCATGATGGTTTCCCACTTAATTTTCATGTCTTGTGTACTCTCTTGCTCTTGATCTTGTGTATGGTTGTTTATATGTTGAAGTAAACTCACTATTGATTTGTGGTTGAATGAATATTGTATGAATGATAACATATGATGAATGGTAAATGAAATGAAATTTTTGTAGGAATGATTCACCCCCTCTCTCACCCCATTATGCTTCCAATAGAAATAAGAGGTAAAAAAATTAAAAACACTAGTAGGCGTCAACCACGACCAACCAGAGAGTATCCATTTTAATGAATCCTCTCTCTGTATATATAGGAGAAATGGAATATAGAGAAGAAATAATATGAAAGAGTTCAAAAATTCCAACTTTATGACATCATGTAGTTTCACAAACTAAAAATAACCATGGATTCAATGTTCTCCAATAGGCCTGTTACGTTATCTTAACATAAGATTCAACTCTCCTTCATATTTCCCTCGCATGCTTCACTTCCTCTTAACTATAACTTGATGTACACTTTCGGCTTGACCAAAATGATAAAAGTGGGGTTTTGCTTCAAGTATGTACCTATAATTATAAGTTTTGTAGCTTCTCATAATGATATTCGGGATTTTTTCCATTTTCAACCCTGCGAGACACAAAATCATGCACTTTGAATCATTATCTAGCCACAATGGATATTATTATTCATATGATTCCTAAGTAAGATGAATACTGATTAACCCATGTCTTTAGCCACCTTTCCTTGCTTTCTATTTATACTTTCAGTCTTGCACCTTTATTTACCTTGTCCATATTTTCATACGTCAGCTTTTTCCTTTTATTCACTGGAGAACCTAACTAGGACGCCAATGCCGTGCACCCTCATCCCCTCTAGGTGCCCTTGTCCTCTTTACACTTTACTCTCACTTTTTGGGTCCTTTCTAGCTGTTTGAGCATCTTTTATTTTTAGTAGTTAGCCTTTTTGGTGTAAGTTACTAAATCCAAGTGAAGGAATGATATAAATATAAAGTTATGTGACCATAATAAGGGACCCCGTACTAAGAAATTACTATCACTACCTAAGGTTGCATCCAAAAAGGAATCTATAGCTACATTTACATCCATATAGCTCCATCATAAGGCAAAAAGGATAGTTCATCTTCATCACACTTCATAGGAGGAGAGTCTATTATTTTCATGCACAAATTTATTACACTCTACATCTAGTTACTTGCTCGCTACTTCACAAAGTGTGACTAACACAAGATAAATCAAGGGCACAATTACACACACACACACACACCTAGAACTACATTAGGTCTGAGATGTAGTGCAACAATCAATTATAAGTCCAATTAAGTAGTGATGACAATCGGCCCCTTCATATGCATCTTTTTTTAATGGTTTTGATGCTTTATCTAGGATTTTTCAGGTGATTCTTCATTATAAGTCTACATTGACATTGGAAATCATACAATGACATTCACATTATAGGAAGAAAACCCAAGGAACACTTAGCAACACCTCAAAATAGGTTTTTCTGGTCATTTTCATAGACAAAGGCACCTAAATCATAGACAAGAGCACCCACGTGTTCCCTTATCCCTCTCTAGGTGCCCCAGTCAGCCAGAAAATCTAGATTTGCACTTTTTCATGCTCCTATGTGAAGGTTTCCTCCTCATGTTCATCCCTTATCCATTGTAACATAGTTTTGTGACATCATCAAATCAACTAAGGCCTTTTAAACCCTCTTTGCACATTAGGGTTTCACATTTAATTGCTTAGTTTTCCTGGGTATTATTTCAAGTACTTTATTAATTCATTTAATCAATTATTTTATCGCTCCTATAACATTAGATTACACTAGAATATTAAATTTTAGTTAATCATTTTGGTGAACCCAATGGATCCAACCCTTCCTTTTGAACATGTCTTCTCCTTATCAAGTCATGGCTCAATCATCTTATCCTTATTTCGCACCAACTAAAGTATCTTGTATAGTCACTACTGCTGCTGATTTTATATAAGTGTGTACTCAACATCCTCCTCACTTTGTTACCCCTAGGGTTGATCCATCCATCAATGTAGTTACTACTCGCTACACTCGCTCTCCGATACTCTTCCTCTACCTATAACTTCCTCAAATCCTTCATATCCTCCTAATGGTTATGATATCATATAACAAATTAAAAACACACCAAATACTATTTACCTCTATGACCTCTTATGTAGTACACCATACTTTCATCAAACACTAGAAACAACCCTTCATGTCATTCATATAGAAAGTGATAATTTTGCGGTGGCCTTTACACATCTCATACAAAATCTCAAAATCTACCACATGTTATATCCTTCACTAATGATGATTAATCACCTTTTGTTAAAAGAAATCCATGTGAACCCTTGCTCATTACCGCCATCATTAGCACCACTTGTATCAAACACATAATTATTGACAATGGGTCGACGTCAACCTATGTGCTCATTCTCTTTTAAAACAACTGGGTATTAATGATAATCTAATTTCTAAGAATTCTACTCTCATCTAAGGTTATGATTCTACCACTCACACATGTTTAGGGACTATCTCATTACACATTTAGGTTGGGCCTAAGACCATTCTCATTTACTTCTATGTTATAGATGCCTCATTTCAATTCAATCTATTGCTAGGTAGGCCTTGGATCCAAGTAATGCAAGTGGTCCCATCTACTATTCACCAATGTGTCAAATTATTACATGATGGATATGAACACACTATTTCGGCAGATCCTAAACCTTTCAAATTTTGTCACATAGACCCCATTACAACTATGCCTATTCCTCCTACACAACGTATCCCATATAGTAGTATTGATACATATGATGTTGGTCAGTCTAGTGCTTCCCACTCATCCACCACTTAGAATACTCTAGTCATTTCTACTCATACTACTATCATCATTTCACCTATAGTGCCTACCTCTGTCTCGCACTCCTACTCAACCTATTGAGGTTTCCCTCGCTCCTACACCTAGTACACCTCCTAGCAATATTCTTGAAAAATCTATACAACATGATAATGTTAACACAAATGATTATGAGGATTTAGATGATGAAGTCGATGTTGTCGAACTCATTGATGAAGCATTAGGCCAACTGAATTTTACACCTGTTGACATAGATGACTCTTACTTCGAAGAAACCTTTATGGTTGATGGCTCGAGTGAATATAAATTCAGGACCCATCCTTCTACCAATGCTATGATACTCTATTAGGGATCCATTAAAACTTTAGACATTGTTTCATCTCTTCCCATATAATATACATCATCTCCACCTCCTTTCACATACATAATATTCATCAATAAATCCTTTTGGCATAACATCCCGATTGATCATACTTTCTTAGATACTATTTGCACACTTGAGGGCTTAACTAGGCTTGGTTTGACACTTAATGACATCTTACCACCAATTCACTCACCTCATATTTATCATGGCTATTTTCACATTATGGCCACCTATGGCCTTCGTGTATTTCATTTGATGATCTTCATTGCACACATCCCTTGCAATTCTCCATTGACACTGGGAAAATATTGGATTGACTATATTGGTGGTACTATAGATACATACCACACTTATCTCACGTTTCCTATGCCATTTGGAAACATTTCCATTGGTAATGACTCATCTCCTACTTATTCTTAGAATCTTTCTTATTGGTATGCACATGACTGTCCACTAGTACCCTTCACTGATGAAGAATATGCCATGAGTGTCTACACCCTACGTCACAATGGTTATTTCTTCAATCTACCTCATTCTATTATTTATCATGTCTCAAATGATACTCTGGTGGGTTTTGATCACGACAAAAATGATATGTTAGATAGTGTCACATGATTATAATAACCACCACACACTTAGGGGAATGAAATCTATAGTCCTACCCCTTTAACATTGCAACACCTTATTCTTCCTACTTACACATACATCTTAAAATAAACATTTACATCGACCATTACTCGACAACACACTCTTATGCTTCAGTTCACACTTGACTATTGAGGGGATCATATACACATAAACCTCACAAACCGCATGGTAGCCACTACACACTACACACTATGTACTACACATCCTACACATCTACTCACATGTACTAAACTCTTTACCCAAGGACACACTATTGTGCTTAGGTTCAAACTTGACTGTTGAGGGCATTCTATACACATGAACCCCACACACTTCACTAAGGACACCGCATGTCTTCATACATTCTACACTTTTTTTTCCTATGTACATCATACACATTCTTCTCATGCCTCACATACTACACCATAACCACTACATATTGCACATTTTCACACATCATACACATCATTTTATATTTTACATCCCGATGACACCCTAAACTCTACAAATAAAATTACATGACTAAACAAGGAAATATAACACCATTTCCATCCATCTAGCTAGGAGTTCTAAGTCTAGGAATGTAACACTAAGATAGAAACTTAAAATAATGCTTAACTAGTATGAAAACAATACAAAATATAACTAAACATGCCTACTAATATGCTTGAATTACCTAACATGGGCCTAAATAGACCTAAGAGGGCAATCAAATGGTTATGGTTGCTAATCCAAACAAGGTGAAATGGCCTCTCCCAATGACTACTTGGTCATTTTGGATATCCATCTACTAACCCCATTGAAGGCTTTAAGCAAGGATTGAACTTGGCTATATATCATATTTATTATATGAGATTCAAATCAAAGCATGATGTGTAATATAAAGGAACGAGGTGCACCCTTTTTATAGTTTTCCTTTTGGGAGAAACTTGTATTTTGGTGCATGTGGGACTAAAATCCTCAAATTAGATTATAATTGCTAATCATGATTAGGCCTTGCTAATCACAATTAGTGAATTACCAAGTGATTTAGAGGTGTGAAGCTCTAATCAACCACTTAGGGTCAATTAGGAGGCTAGGATAAGATTTTAAATCTTGTTGAGACATTGTAGAGGTGAATGGGGTGATTTTGAGTGGTTAGAAGAGGGGTTTGAGTCAATACTAGGGTATATTGATGAAAAAACAAGGGAAAATAGGCTTAATTAGCTAATAAATGCTAATTGTCTATTTTGAAGAGGATTTTGACTTACGATTCACCGTAAAGTGGCATCCTAAATGCAAAAGGGGTTACGCAATCAAAAAAGTGTTGTTAATTGGCTAAAGTGGTAAGAAATGTTAGTTAATTAGAAAAAACCACTAATGATAATAGATTTAACAAGAATGAGAGTGATTTACATGTTTTTGGAAATAAGATTGCAAAAGTAGAATTTAGGTGTCTACATTTGCTATTGTTTGAGGTGAAGTTAGTGAATTCACTTCAAACATAGTAGACAAGCGTAAAATAGGTAAAATTTTGAAGAAAATTTAGTAGGATGAAGGATGCCCCCTTGAGTTTCGATGGGGTGATAGAAGAATTCAATCGACGATCAAAAATATGATTTCAAATGGATAGAAGAAAATGAATTAGAATGGGTGAGAAACCCTTAAGTATTGAAAATGAATAATGATAGGGATAAATGTGGTTGTTTATTGCCCCAGGTGATTTGGAAGAAAAATTAGTAGTGGTAATAAATGATAATGGAGAAATATAGGACAAGCCCAATATTTGCATCCAACCTTTCAATAAGCAACCTATTTATATCATTTTTCCCCTAGGTCTACATCATCGGCCTTTATTTAAAATAAACAAAAGTGTAAGATAACATGAAAATCTAAATTACTAATAATTGTTTACTACTAAAAATATGTAACTCCATGCAACATATATTATGTAATGCAATACGAGAAAGTAAAATGATATTTAGCTCCATGCAACATACAAAATGCAATGCAATACGAGAAAGTAAACTAGCTAACCTAATAGAGAAACTAGTATAATGACACATACTAAAATAAAAATGTTTAAGATAGTTGCACTGATGTTTTTGTTATCAAGCTACAGTTCCCAAATGTTCATGTTGTAATGAAAGGGTTAAAAATGATGCCCTAAACAATAACACATGCGAGGGAAAAATGGAGGACACAAGTAGTCCCATGGAAATCATTTGTGCACTATGAAACAAGACTGATAACTCACTGTTGCATGGGAGTACCAACATAATAAGTAGACCTAACTTTGTTAATGGAGGTAGATCATGATGATCCATAAGTAGTTTGAGACTAGAATAAACAATAACCTTAGAAATATGTTTTTGTAGGAAAAATTTCAGTGTTCAAGGATAATGCAAGTGATACAAAGCTTCAACTGTATGCACATTGTTTACCAATTTTTTTGGGTTTTTCATTGTTTTACCAATTTGTTTTTTGATTGTTTTACCAATTTTTAGGTTTTTCTGAAACATATTTGAATGTTTTTTATTTTCTATAAGTTTTCTAAAGTTATGTACATGAAACGAAGAAATGTGGATGCCCCAATGACAGATGGGATGTATAAGGGAAGAATTCCACGAGTATGCAAAAGAAAATGAAGATGTGAAATTACCCCCAACATTATATGGGAATATTCAAAGGAAAGCTCTTCACGCACAAAAGTTGGATCAGGGCCAATATCAATAGGTTCAATCATGATGATGAATGTAACCCAATGATGTGCTAGGAAGGAAAAAGGATTCCCCCATCGTAAGCTGGCCGAGAAGCACATGATACAAAGAAGTGGAAGATTTTTTTGAGAAAGGATACAAAGGTTCCCACAAACACAAAAAAAAGGAAATCTTATATACATGGATTTTCTAAACAAAATAGAAGAACAACATGAAGGTTGTGAATGTAGCTTAGAAGCCTCACAATGAAGAAGTGGTCAACCAAAGGCACAAATCATGAGACAAGATACAAACTAGAGTAAGAGTCTAAAAAAGGTCCAAAAAAAGACACTTGGTAAAATACTAATCTTGTTTGCTCATTGAGATCAACTATGTGCAGATGGAAATTTATTACCTCTTGAAGGGAAGATTTGATAGATAACAAGTGAATAAACCCTAGACAATCTGTAGGAATGATTTATTTTTCAAAGTTGATTTTTATGAATGGATTGCGAAGGTGATTCATACATTACTTCGCTTCGATGTGCATCCATAGCCCTGAAGGAGATGCATTTAATTATAATTGAAAAATTTCTCTACTATTAGTTAGGTGTCCATAGCCCCGGTAGATATTATTGGAAATACCCTAAGAGAGAGTTACATATAAATTTATTTTTACTTTTAGCGTTTCCTTTCACCTTTGTGATTTTTGATTTGTTTGATTTTTTTCTTTCTAAACACTTATTTCAGATCTCATTTTTGACAAAGGGTTAAGAACCAATGATGTCTTGATGAAAGGAGGTCGAAGTGATTACGATGACGACATTGGCTAGTGTCAAAAAATATGTCTAAAATTTCTTCGCAACAAGTTTTTTAGATGTTGATTGTGATAGGATCTCTATGAGGTCAGACATTCTTTAATTTACCAAGGTGATAAAAGAAAAAGGCCAAAAAGATACCATAGAGATAATTGTCACAAAATGCGTGTGAATATGCTAACCAAAATATCACTGAAGGGATGAAAATAATAGGAAGACTTGTAGACGAATAGAAAGGAAGGTAAGAAAGAACATCCATGTGTATGCAATACCTAATTGCAATGTGTGTTTGTAACTTTGATTTGAAATGTTTTCCCTTTTTTACTTTTTTTTTTTGTATTTTTGAATTTTTTTGGAAAGATGGGATCGGCAAGGTCACTTGGCATGATAAGATCCAACAACAATGTTAGCAATTTCCTTGATAAGGAAGACTAGACATGTTTGCTTATCAAGAGTCATATTATCCTTGATCTCAATCATCATGGTGAGCTCATACTCAATATATGATTATGGTTTATCATGAAAATTACATGTTGTGTGTGGGATCTTGAGGTCCCTATCTATAGGTTTCTACACTTTATGCCATACTTGATGGGTGTGTTGATGTGCATTTTTGAAGCACGTTTGATTATGAAATTTAAGATTTTTAAATTGTTTTGAGCTTTGGGGATCTTGGAATTATTTATCTGAGCTTTATGAAGGAATTGTTTTGGTTTTCTATAAACTACTACATGACTTGTTTGATCCCAAGAAGTGGGAGACGAAAGTGGATGACTAGATTTGATGTCAAGAATGATAGTGGGCTTGAAAAAATCATTGATAGAAGGAAAATGTGATGGATGTGAAGGGTATGGTCCAATAATTGAAGAGGATGGGCTATTGAGAGGTGTCCCATAGAATGAAGATAAATGCCTACAAGGATGTGGCCCTAAGATTGAAGATGAAGGACTTCTTGTGGTACCCTACTATAAATGAAGATGGGATTCTAGGAGATGAGCCACATATAGGTGATGAGGGGCTACTTGGAGGTGGCCCACATATACAGAAGATTATGGGCTACTAGGTGGTGATAAAAGGTAAGATTGTGATGTAGTAATTGTGATAAATAAAGAATGATTAGGTAATGAGAAGATATGTCGTGGATCAATGCTAGACAAAGAAATTTCATCACCTAATGAAGAATTTGAAGATGGAAAAATAAGAGGAGGATCATGTTCGATGGTCTTATGGTCTTCCCTTATTTTATGATAAAAGGCATCAATCTCTTCCTCCCAATATGTGAATGTATTGAGGTATAAAGAGTTTTTTTGCTCGAACAATTCTAAAGGAATGTATTCATGTACCCTCATAAATTCTATAATTACTTCTTCATTATAAAATGAATCAATCAATGTGGGTAGTTATTCTACCACAAGAGGTTGATTAGATGAATGTGATATGGGAGTCGACTTGGATGATTGATTATAAGGACTTTGAATCAGAGAGATCTTCGACAGAAGAAGGGGTTGTTGAGGCGGTGAATAAGGGAGGTCCTGCAAAGTAAGGGAGGACTATGACTCAAGAACCAAATTAGAATTTTCGGAAGTCCTAGGTGAATATGAAGAATCAGAATAATAGTTTGGATCGGAGTCAGAAGAAGAGTGGGAGGAACCCAAATAATAATTTGGATCAGATTGTCCAAAACATACCACCGTATATGAGATGAAGGTAGGTAACAAGGTACTTGGATGGGCTCTCTAGCACGAAGAATCAAATGAGGTCTAGTTGTGATAGGAATCCTTTAATGGGAATGCTGAAACATAGGTTCCTTACTATCGAAGTAGGAAAAATTGCATGATAATTAGTATTTTTTGGCACATGTATAGGCATAGATAGTCCAAGGGATATCAAAGGGGTTATTGTGTTGACATTTTCAACATGTGTATCTACACAACCAATGAGAGCATCAAAATGATTCTCCTCATTAGACACACAATTAGCATTCTTGTCCTGATTATGTTTAGGAAGAGTCTTCATAATGGGGGATTTATTAGGAGTGGATGAATCCATCTCCACCTTTCCACTTCCGATTAAGTCCTATATGTAGTGCTGCAACTTCAAACACTTGTCTATTTTGTGACATTTAACATAGAGGAATTGGTAATATTCATTATCTCTAAACCATGATGGTTTAGGTATGTCATCCTCATAAGGCATAGTTTCAGGATATCTAACCATATTAACCACCTCTAGCTGTTTTAGTATTGATGACATTGAGTCAGATAGAGGAGTGAAAATATGACACTTATACTCCATATGTGGAGCTCCCTTTGAAATATTCAAAGGAGTATTGTTTTGAATGACTTGTACTTGTTTAAAGTATACTATCCGATCACTAACAATATTTTTGTTCTTATTAGGAATAAAATTTGGCTTGTCATTGGTCTTGGAATCGGTAAAATCTCTTAAAAAGGGATTTAGGTTCCCTCTATTTAACAATGTCTTTTCAATTCGACTCCATTTTTCTATTACCTCTTTGAACATGTTACCATAATGAGTTTTATAGTGAAATTTAATGTCTGGATGGAGGTTGGGAAAAAATATGCCTATCAGCTACTTTTCGGTAGGGAGTAAGGAAAGTGACTAGCTAACCCTCTCCATCTTTGTAAAAATGCAGTGAAGTTTTCATTGTTTCATTTCTTGGCATTACAAAGATCTAACATGGTAACGTCATTTTCTATATTAAAAGAGAAGTGTTGTACGAAAATCTCTGCTAGTTCTGGCCATGTTGATATGGATCCCTTAGGGATATGCACAAACCAATCTAGCACCATTGCCCCTAAACTTCATGGAAACAAGTGCATAAGATAATTTTCACTGAATGCCACCTCTTGACATGCCATATAAAAGTCCTTTATATGATCACGAGGGTTACCTTTTCCCTTATATTTATAAAATTTGGGAAAATAAAAATGTCTTGGGAAAGGTACCTACAACATGAATTTGTCAAATGGGTAAGGACATAACTAATCAAACTGATACTTTTTATTATTGTTATCGGTTTGGCCCTCTTGTAACGCTTGAAGGGTGTTCTTCATTTTTGACCACTCTTGATTAAAAAGTGGATCTTGCATGGGTGGCGGTGTAGGTCTATACAAAGGGTTAGGCCTAGGTGTACGACCACCATGGTTTTTTGTGATAATCTCTTCATAAGGATCTCTTTATGCCTCCCATCGAGGAGTGTTTATTGGGAATTCATAAAACGAAGCTTTAGGTTTTTCCTTTGGTATAGTTTGTTTCACAACTTTTGGTTGTTATTTTTGTATATGTAAAGCCAAACTTTCCAATTGATGAGTGAGGGATTAAACTGTTGTTCTAACGTAACCTCTTTAATAGGTATTTCATGATGATATTTGTTAGGAGGAGGTTGTGCATGATGAACATGTTCTTCATGGTCTTCACAACAAATTTTAATAGGAGGAAAATGATAGTCTCCATCATTTTCAAATGGTATCTCCTCATTATTCTACTATGCAGAAGTAGAGGCATGACCTGGATTTAAAATTTCATTAAGAGTGCAATGAGGGAGGTCTACTTCTTCTTCTCCCCAAACCATGTCGATGATAAGAGAAGGGTCTACTATGGAAGGTAATTTGGCTCCTAGTTCCACAAACCGCATAACATGTTTGTTATGAAAAATGTAGTCATCAAAATGGGTGAAATGAAGCTCTGCATCCACACGAGGAGACTCTTCCTCTCCACCACTATGGTTGACCATGAGATTATCCTCCATAAGAGGGTTGTCACCTCCAAAGATATTGGCTGCCAAATTTCATGACCCCATTCTCATAGTAGGAATTACTTAGAATAGAAGGTACAACAGAAAGATTTCCACTAAGGTTTATTAACAAGGGACCCTAGTCAAATTTTTGCAGTGTAATGACCCTAAGTTGTTTAAAACAAGGTGACTATAGAATAACCACAAAAGTGATAGGTCAAAGCAAACGTACAAACCAAATAATAATGAATAAGCTACCCTAGCAAGGTAATATATGACACAAGTTTTCCTTAGAATAATATAATGACATACAACGCTCAAAATTTAGTTTACACCAAATAGTTTATTCTCTAAGATTCTGTCTAGATAGGTTTGCAACCAAATAGTGACAACACAACATCACCAGTTAGGTCAAGTTTGTAACAAACAAGGCCTAAATGATAAGATAATGTTGACGCGATCTTCTAACAAGATATACTAAAAACCATTTTCTAAACACTAACAAAGTCCAAGTCTCGTAAAATGGACGATAACAATGTGAGCAGTGTAATGACACTATTTGGACACGTGAACCAAGATTTCAGAAAGTAATATTTATAGTGTCAAAATGATGTTATCACAATGCTAACAATATATCCTCAACACTCACAAAACTCAAGACAAAGTTAGGATGTAAAAACTATGTCTAAGTATAACAAGAAATTGTTATGCATGTGAACATCATAACTCTACAATATAGAGATTTAGGCCTAATTTCACAATGGAAACAAGACATAAATATCTCAATTGTATGGATACAATGTGGGTAGAAAAACAACTCAAAAGAAGACAAGGATGAAAACACCTAACTATGATGATAATAAGTCTCAAATATGGGTTTTTGAGACAAGGGGCCTACTAGATCGTGAGTACGTACCATGCACACTTTCAACACTTGTGCTTCGGAATTACAACCTAGTCGCGTAAGTAGAATACAAAAGTGGTGGACATGAAATATCTAGTGGTATCCATATATGTTGTTCCCTTTTGTCCAAAAATGGGAAACAAGAAAATAAGGGTGTAGACCAAATGGTGTTGAAATAAACTTGGTGTTATTTCAAGTAGAGTTTTGCCTTGTCTTAAGACAAATGAGAAACTAGGAAAAATGACACTAAGTATATTTCGTGATGAAATGTCACTCGTTTCAAATTTAAGAGATTATTTCCCTTGTTTGAAAAAAAAAAAAAAAATAGTTTGAATCAAACAAAGTTGTTAGTTTGTGAGAGCTCTCAACTATACTATCTAAGACAAAAAGAATGGCTCCAAGTTGGAAATCTTCCTAGGTGGTTCTCTTTCTAGGTATCACAAGATATCTAGGAGTGAGCTCGATTTACCAAAAAATTCACACTAAATAATTTGGGAGTATCTCGGCTTTACTTTACCCCCTTCAGTATAATGAGCACAAAAGTACATTCAGTTATATTTTCACCAGTGGTCGCGATACGATATATTTGATGCTAATCTCACCAAGGTGTACTAGACAAATTTGGTAGTGTGGAGCACTTTCTGTTTCATTCACAAGGTTCCCTCTTGTGTGAAATACTTTAGGGTTCTTAGGATGACCCCCATTATTGTATATTAAGGCTTATGCTAAAGGGGTTATGTCCTAGTTAAGTAGGCAGCCGTAGCTCTTAACCAAAACTTGCAAGTACAATGTGATGATTGTGGTGTATTTTTATCTTTTAGATTTAATGTGGTTTTTGTTGTACTCCTTTTGGAAACCTACAATCACACATGTAGTTATAATTTTTTAGGTCCTCCTTTCTTTGAATAGCGTTAGGTCCTTCACAAAATGGTTAGTAGTTTCAAAAATATATTCACAATATCATAAGAAAATAACCATGAAAAATTCTTGTAAATCAACTAACTACCATCAAATTTTACAAAAACAAGGTTTATTCCCAATTCATCCAAGTGATTTTTAATGAAAAGAATAAAATTTCTTTTGATTCCCAAGATCACAATAGGTCCAAGGAAGAGCATACATAAATTATAGCCTTGGTTATTTAGCAAAAACATTCAAACTAATATATGTTTAAAAACATTTCCTACTTACTCTAAAGGATAACAAAAGAAGGTTTAAGAGTGCTTTTTATTCTCTAGGTCACACGAAGTGCAAGAGAAGAGCATACACACCTTAACCCAAACTCATACAAAGCATGGAAACAAGATTAATTCCTTCAAACCCTAAGTGATTTTATGAGAAAAATTACTCTAAATATATGAAATTGACAAAAATGGCATCTAAAAACCTCTGAAAAGTAACAAAAATCCTAAAAAAATGGAAGCTTTGAGCTTACAAGAAAAATTTATACAGACACACCTGCATACCCCTATCTATGTGTGCATGCCTATTTCAAATTCTACGTTCCCCTACCGATGTGTACACTCCCCTTGTAAAATGACGAACATTTTGAAAAATACGAGACAACCTTTGTAGTTCCGAAAAGTGGGTGTTCTCCTATTTTGACGCTTGCAATCCCCTATTGACGTGTGCACTCCCCTTTGTAAAAATGATAGATAGTTGAAAAATACAAGCTGATGTGTGCACTCTAACTTCAATGCCTATGCTCCTAGTTCAATACCTACACTCCCCTACCGACATGTGCACTCCCCTTTGTAAAAATGATAGACAGTTGAAAAATATAAGCTAATGCGTACACTCCTACTTTAATGTCTCGCACTCCTAGTTCAACACCTACACTCCCCTACCGACGTGTATTCTCCCCTTTGTAAAAATGATAGACAATTGAAAAATACAAGTTGACATGTGTGCTCCTACTTCAATGCCTCGTGCTCCCGGTTCAATGCGTACGATCTCCTACCAACATGTGAGATCACCTTTGTAAAAAATGATAGAGTTGAAAAATACAAGTTGAGGTGTGCACTCCTGCTTCAATGCCTACACTCCCAATTCGATGTCTGTGTTCACAATTCAATGCTTGTTCTCCTAGTTTAACGCCTGCATGCCTCTTCATAGGAAGTGGCCAAAATTCAAGTTTTGACAATAATTTCTTCAAAAAGGTTAAATATTTGGTATTTTTTTGGCAATTTTGACAGGGCTTTGCCTCCTTGAATCCTGTAAAAAGAAAGAAAATACAACTTCTACCACTAATCTAGTTGAAATAAATTTCAAAAATAGAAATTAATCTATAAAAATTTCAAAATTACTCTAAAACTTTGAAATTAATCTAAAAATATTGAGGAAATAATCTAAAAAGCTTGAAAATACTCTAGAAAGCTTGAAATTTAAACTAGAAAACTTGAAATTAATCTAGGAAACTTGAAACTAATTTATAAACTTGAAATAAAAATTTTGAAATTAATCCAAAAAGCTTGAGAAACTAATCTAAAAATCTTGGAAGTACTCTAGAAATCTTGAAAGTAAACTAGAAAACTTTAAATTAATCTAGGAACTTGAAACTAATCTATAAACTTGAAATGTTTTTTTGAAACTAAGTTAAAAATGCTTTAAAATTGATCGTAATGGGGTATTGTCCCACCGGGTGTGCCAAATGATGACACCCTAAACTTTACAAAGAAAATTGCATGACTAAACAAGGAAATCTAACACCATTTCCATCCATATAGCCAAGGGTTCTAATTCTAGGAATGTAATATTAAGATAGAATCTTAAAAGAATTCTTAACTAGTATGAAAACAATACAAAATCTAAGCGAGCATGCCTACTAATATGCTGAAATTACCTAACATGGGACTAAATAGACCAAAGAGGGCAATCAAATGGTTATGGTTGTTTCTCCAAACAACGTGGAATGGCCTCTCCCAATGAATACTTGGTCATTTTAGATATCCATCTACTAGCCTCATTGAAGGCTTTTAACAAGGATTGAACTTGGCTATATATCATATTTATTATATGAGATGCAAATCAAAGCATGGTGTGTAATATAAAGGAACTAGGTGCACCATTTTAATAGTTTTCCTTTTGGGAGAAACTTGTATTCTAGTGCATGTGGTACTAAAATCCCCAAATTAGATTAGAATTGCTAATCATGATTAGGTCTTGCTAATCACAATTAGTGAATTACCAAGTGATTAACAAGCGTGAAGCCCTAATGAACCACTTACGGTCAACTAGGAGACTAGGATAATATTTTAAAGCTTTCTAAGAAATTGTAGAGGTGAATGGGGTGATTTTGAGTGGTTGGAAGAGGGGTTTGAATCAATACTAGGGTATATTGACCAAAACAAGGGAAAATAGGCTTAATTAGCTAATAAATGCTAATTGTCTATTTTGAAGAGGATTTTAACTTACGTTTCGCCATAAAGTGGCATCCTGAATGTGAAAGGGGTTACACAATCAACAAAGTTTTGTTAATTGGATAAAGTGGTAAGAAACGTTAGTTAATTAGTGAAAACCACTACTTATAACAGATTTGGAAAGAATGAGAGTGATTTGCATGTGTTTTGGCAATAAGATTACAAAAGTAGAATTTAGGTGTCTACACATCCTACACCTTACATAATACATCTTGCGTCTTACATCTAATATGAATTTACCCATCTTAAGTCATCTACGTATCTTCCATTTCATACCATCCACCCTACTATACACATCAAACATTTTTCACATTCTCTTCTACGTGCTGCACTCACTACCCAATGAAACACTCTAGTCTTGTGGTCCATACTAGACTGTTGAGGGTATACATCACAAATGGACCTCATCACCCTTACACGTTCATCATTCATTCTTTTCTCATGCGATATACCTAGATTAAGTGATATACGCTTTAGGCTATAGGTCACTTCTTCTAGCATCATCTCGTGATAGGCTACATCATCACTTTATCTTACATCATTTAGTGGTGTACGGTTTTAGGATAAATCACCATTCCTTTCTATTCATCTTACCATGATATACGCTTAGGCTAAAGCGTCACAAAAAAATCCATCTCTATGTTATATCATCACTACACACTCATCACAATTTGTTGCACACAACCCATAGTTCGACCATTTCCTAATGACACACTCTCATTTATGGTTCATTCTTAACTGTTGAGGAGGAATACTAAATGAACATCACTTGCATACAATTCCAGTCACTTAGGGGCATACAGATCCCATCATTCACTCTACATTCTACTCCATTTATCCATAACATACTACATTTTATTGTTGCATTTAATCTTTCTTGAACTTATTTTTACATGTATGTTTTATTAAAAATGTTAGATAGATATATTTTATGTCATTAGCATTATCATACACACATGCGCGTTCACTTTCTTTCTAGTTGTGATCACAGCCTATATAAGGATATTGAATGTAGCATGGATGATTGACTATCATTCCTACAATGCTTCTTGGGGTTATCCACATTCTCATACTACAGGTGTTATTGTTTACTTTTTTTCATAGAAAACTACTTTATTTACTTATACATGCTTTGAAATACATTTTATCTTTATAACATGATAACGGGTGCTTCATGTGAAACATGTGTTATGCATGGATACTTGTTTCCATACTTATTTTTATACTATCTACAATTTTTTTCATTTTTATCTTATTTTCTCTTTGACTTGTGTGCACACTTGTTTGTTTATAGCCACTATGGCCTTAAGTGTCTTATGACACCGTGAGTTGTGTCCCATGTTTACAACCCAGTTTGTGTGGCCTACATTGTATTATTGGGTGTTGACATTATCTACGTATGATCTAGCTTACACATTCTCTATTTGGCTTATACTTGTTTGTTACATGCATATTTTTACTAACACTTGTTTTCTAGCTACCTTGTTTGCTTGTGCCTTGGTTTCTACTAAGAATATCCCCTCCCCTATGTAGGGCATAATTTTAGTATCCATGGTCCATCCTCTTTTGGGCTGCATTCTCCTATCTATGATGTCACATGTACCCCTAAAGAGGGGGGACATCATTTGGGGCTACACACAATCACTGGTACAGTTCAACTTTAAGTTTTTGTCCATAACACAATGGGTTGCACAACAAGTGATTTTAGACCCATCTACAAAAATTCATACATAGAGTATTTTTCCTTATCATTCTGGGGAGAAGTTATAGGTTAGAGGATAAAGAAGACCTTCCTCTCTACACTACTTAAGTTAGTGGCATCAGATCACCCAAAAATTATACAATATAGAGATCTCTTCACTTTTGGGAAGTGGTTACAGGTTGGAGGATAAATCACACTTTCCTCCCTACAGTTCTTCGACAAGTGGCATGAGATCACCCAAAAAATTTGCATGAAATTGATAGTATCCTTTCTACATCCGTTTTCTCATCATGGATTAGGTGCACATGTTCCTTTTTCATTATTTTACTTTCTTTACATGTTTTTAACATATATACATGCATTTTTACAGATTACACATCACATATATACATACGTATTTGACTACTTGATCCTCTTCTCTTTTATAGGTCCATCTATATGGGAAAAAATAAGTCAACATCACACACATGATACTAACCATGCAGATACACCACACACATTGACATCTACACACGTGTTTTTTTCCTAGGTTCACTCTCATCACTTTTTTACACTTATACATCTTTAGTCTCCATGCTCCATGTTTTTATCACTCCACACTTTGTCTAGTCCTTTGACATGAATTCTATAACACTCCACATGGATATCAGGTATGCATCTCTTTATACTTTATATTACCAAGCATTCTTCTCACCAACATAAAGTGGGGAAATGTAGACATAAAATCACACACTTTGAGTCAAGATTCAGTCCTAATTTCATACTACTATTTGTATGGTTCCTAAGAAAGAAGAGTATTAATCACCCATGTCTTTGGGCACATTTCATTTCTTTCTATTGATACTTTTGGTCTTATACCTTTATTGACCCTGTCTATCTTTTCATACACCAATTTCACCTTTTCGGTCTAAAGCGCCCACCAGATGCCAACATTAAGCACCCTCATCCCCTCTGGGTGACCCTATCCTTTTTACACTTTACCCTCACTTTTTGGGTCCTTTATAACCATTTTAGTGTCTTATATTTTTAGTAGTTTCCCTTTTTAGGATTAATTATGAAATCCAAGTGAAGGAATCATATAAATATAAAGTTATGTGACCATAATAAGGGCCCAACACTAAGGACTACTTATCACCACCTAAGGTTGCATCCATCAAAGGCATCTATACATTTGCATCCATTTAGCTCCATCACAAGGCACAAAGGATAGTTCATCTGCATCACACTTTGTAGGAGGATTCTATTATTTCCATGTACACATTTATTACATTCTACATCTAGTTACTTTCTCTCTACTTCACAAAGTGCGACTGGAATGACAACAACCTAGCGCATAATCACACACACACACACACACACCTAGAACTATATTGGGTCTGATATGTAGTGCAATGCTTAGTGATGAGTCCATTAATTTGGTAATTGATGATATTCTAAACCCTTCATATGCATATTTATTTTCTAGGGTTTCTATACTTTGTCTCGAGCTTTTTTCAGGTGATTCTTCATTACAAGTCTACAACGACATTGATGATCATACAATAAAATTCACATGATAGGAAGTGAACATAGGCGAATACTTAGTGAAACCTTAGAGGAGGTTATTTTGTCATTTCCATAGACCAAGGCACCTAGATCTCATACCAAGGCACCCATAGATGCCCCTAACCCTCTTAGGTGCCCCAATCTAGCCGGATAGTCCAGATCTACACTTTTGTAGGATTCTGTGTGAAGGTTTCCTCCTCTTGTTCATCTAGTCTCCACTATGACACAATCCCATAACATGATCAAATTGGATAAGGCCTTCTAAAACCTCTTTACACATAAGGGTTTCACATTTTATTTCTTAGTTTGTTTGGGTATTATTTCAATAACTTATTTTTTCATTTATTCAGTTATTTTAATGCTCCTATAACATTAGATTACACTAGAATATTAAATTTTAGTTAATCACAATGTCAAAACTACTTTAAAGCATAGAATCAGGCAATTGGAGGAACTCGGGAATAGTTTCTCATGTTCCTCCAAAAGATGACTTAATTTATTTGTTCCCTCTGAATCCAACTTAACCTATTTGGTCCCTTAGTTCCCTCTGGAGCCAACTTAACTGATTTGTTCCTCCGAAGCCAACTTAATTAATTTAGGATTCAAAAATCATCTTTGGAGAATATGTGGAGAACTAAAAACACAAGAACATCTCCTCTTGGGCCTTGACCACCGACTTAAGTAATTTATTTTGTATTTTGGGGCTTAGGTAGTGTTTTGGAGTACATAGGGAATAAAGGACATGTTCCTTCAATTATATTTGGGCCCAATGTTTCTAAATTAGTGATATCAAGGATGTGGGAAACATGTGGAATAAAGGAATAGTTCCTCATATTCCTAAAAAGGCCTACTTTTCCTATTTTAACTCACTTTTACCAAAAAAATGACTAACTCCTTTGAATAAGGCTTTAGCAAGAGAGAGGGAGGAATATGACCATAACATAGAAATTTTGCCCATGACATCTAACATTTCAAGATTCTACAAGTTAGGTGAAAAAATGTGTAAAATATTTCTAAGACCCTCCTCTTATAAGTACCATGATTGTACTTGGTGAAATAGACCATGGTGATTGAAAAGGAAACAATAATTTGAAAAATATATGGAAAGTGAAAAGACTAAAAATAGGGTGTGCATCTCCTCCTCCAAAATGTCATCACTAAAGGAAAATACACCACCTCTTATTATGTGCTTTTTTTTTTGTAAAGGTACATAAGCTGAATCTTGACACTTTGAAACTCTTCTCCATGCTTTAAAGTGAACATGATAGGTAGAAAATTTGACTTAGGCTATGATCTAGATAGGTATCAATAGGACACCCAAATTTCAAAACCAATAGACTAGCTTATCTGATTTTCATATTTTCTTTGTGTTAATATCCATCTATGGAGCTTGCAAACAAATATTCCTTTTTCTTCTTCAAGGTCTAAGACTTAACTATCTTGTATTATTTAAATTTTAACTTTTTCAATCCTGTGATCTCCTACCATGTAGGCTCTTCAAGTGAAGACATATTATGATCATCACACCAATCTCTACTATAAATCATGAAGTTCACAAAGTCTTCAAGTATGAAGGACAGTTCATCTTTCTTGTGTCCCTTATATGTATAATTTTTAGGCTTAATTTCCTCTACATCTACTTATGGCCTCATTTGAACACCATTAGCATACAATGAGACCTCTTGATCTTCCTTAGGTACATGTGAAATTTTGAATATAAGAAAAATTTTGTTGGGAAAGAAGATGGGTTCAAATGGAGGACTTATGAGCTCTATTGATTCTTCTTCTTCATTCATAACTTTAAGTTCAAAATACATTTCTTCCTTTCATGGTTTAGATCTAATGGTGCCTCTAAATTTTTATAAATACAATTTCCAAGAGTTTTAGCAAGATTTTTTTGTTTACACCCTAATTAAATTAATAATGTTATGATTTTACTAAATGAGGATGTAAAGTTTGTTATAGGGGATTATTCTAATTAATTAACTTCCAACATTAATTAATCTATATTAGAACAACGTGTTAATAATTAAAATTATTCATAATGATATGTTATGAGCTCAAAAATAAAAGAGGAGAGATACACTTAATTGTACAAAGTGACACAAAGAGATTTGGGTGTACAAACTAGAGAATATATAATTAATTAACCTAAATATGCTTCTTTATTGATATTGTAGCTATAAAATTACATGGTATGAAACCATACAATTTGCATACGGAATGTTGGTATTGTCTTATTAACACTATTATATAGTTTTGAAATTTATCAAAGTATGGCTCTATATATTCATGTGACCTTCATTTTTTTAGAAATGTATGATGTTTTCATACCCTAAGTGTAACACAACATTGCGAAACCATCCAAATAATATAAATCAAACTCAAAACCTAACCACAAGTGGAAGACCCTACACAAATATTAGTGTTTGGGTTGAAGTTTAAGTCATGCACTACCTACATCAGTACTAATCTAAAGAGTCCTCAAACCACTCAAATTTATATACCTAGCATGTGATATCTATATGAATGCAACTAGTTTGGAAACTTAAACCACTTTGACAATGCTTGGGATGATTTTTATCTTGCTAAGACATTGAATTGGGATCTTTGGATGCTTGGAAATGAGGTAAGTTGAACTCCTTGACTTATTAGAATGCTTAAAAATTGTATTAATGACCACCCTAATGGATATTTGGAAATATTTATGGATCCTTACATGTCTTTAGTGTGGGTATTTGCAATGATAACTCATAAGAGTGCTAAGTATGTAAATGATGTGATATTAGATTCCTTATATAGGGTTTCAAAGGTGATTTTTTTATGAAAAGGCCAACCCAAAAGGATGAAATGATCCAAAATAGATAATAAAATTGAAATCTAAGTTGAAGGATGTGTTAGTCTTAGACCATATAAGTCATATAAGAACATATTCCACATCCTAACTAGACCATACAATTTTTGGATAGGGTGATAGTGTATACCATCTGAAAAATGTTAAAGAGGGATATTCTTATCTAAAAAATTGAAACACACATTATTATTCATTGAAATATTCATATGGGAGATTACATATAAAAAAATATAATGTGAGTAATAAATAATTTATTCCTAACACCCCCTAGTGTAAACATGGGGAAAATCTATTTTATACTACAACGTACTAATTTGATGCTTGTTCATGATCTCAATTAGTTTTTTAGGATAACCAAAAACCTCTATGATGGTTTTTAAAGTGGTAAACCAATAACCAAAAAAATTATTTTCAAGATAACCAACAAACCTTTAGGATGCTTTTCAAAATGGATAATCAAAACCATAATTTCATGATGCTATAGTATTATCATCATCTCTCATTACATTCTTCCATTAGAATATCACATAGGAATTGTGCTCACATATTACATTCTAAAAAATAAAATGAAAGGAAATGGAACATTGGTGTCATAAAAAAATAAAAAAAAAAAATCCCCCAAACCATGTGAAATTTCAACTAATTTTTTTGAAAAATAATCTTCATGTGGACCCATCGTTGGTGATTAACGAGAGATCATTATTCAACATCCAATCTTTGATGCCTCTGTCCTCTAGTGGTCTACTATTAAATCAGTTAGATTAGATCATGAGGCTCAAATACATTACCTCAATTAGATGTCGATTCTACCAAAAATGCATCTCGTAAGGTAAAAATAATATTTTCTAACATGTTTCCAACTTGAAATTTAACAAAACAAAAATTCACTAAATTTAACAATGAATTTAACAAAATGAAAAAGGCATGATTTATTTTGGATATACTCAAATAAATAAACTAATTGAAGAACCTAATAACATATATTGATTGGCATACATATATAATAACTTAGACACAATTCCATAAACTAAATATGACATAAAATATTACCAACCTAATACACTTTATGAAAAAGGATACCAACAAATTATTAACACTATACTCTAGATGTTCTATGATAATTTTTATGATTTAGACAATACCAATATCCGAACATAAAAACTAACCTTACTTGAACATAATTTACAAAAATAAAACTTTTGAACTTATATGGAGTTTGAATTTTAAATTGACACGTAATTTATACCATTTTATGAGGCTGAACTATTGTAATAAATAATGTAATAAAACCAAACATTAAATAAACAAAATACTCGAGATTTATAAATATATACACTTACATATAAAAAAATGAATAAGAATTGGGTGAATGATAAGAGGCAAAAACAAGCTCCATTTGTTGAATGAATCATGGTTGTATAATCGAAGATAACATATTAGCATAGTATATTTTTTTGTAGAGAATGCGAGTTATAATGATAAGGTGTCCCTTTAACATACAACTACTAATCTTAGATTTACACGAATATGTGAAAAGAGAATAGGGTAAGTGTAGAAAGTTGGGGGACAAAAAGAGGTCATAAGTGGACGTCATATTGTAAAAAAGTGAAATCTCAACTTGTAGGGCTTATTAACAATAAACACTCTCAAAATTAGAAAAAGTTATATAAATATGAATCGTAGAATCCAAAATCTAGTTTCTAAACTACTATTTTTAAAAAAATAAACAAGTTTAGATATACTAAACACTCAAAATTATATGACTTGGTATTTATTTCTAAGAAAACCTATAAGATTGTAGTATGTTTTCCCATGATTTGAATGACCAAAACTTGTTATTTTTTTTCCTTTGGTGAAAAGTTAGATGTACACTGTCTATCTTGGGATGGATTTTATTTTGTATTTTTTGAGCAATATTTTTTAATGATTTTTTTCCATGAAAGTGTCTAAAAATTTTAGAAAACAGAGCACTTTTCATTTTCTGCCATAACTACATCAAAAAATATCGAAATCAAATATATTTTTTTGAACGTGTATAGAATTTTTCAGGCTTGGGATGGTATAGGTTTTATCACACTCGACAAGAAAAAAAAGTTGTAGTCTTAAACGTAGGCATGAAAATTAACAAGAAAAAGTGTCTTAAAGACCTACTATCAGTAAAAAATTATAAAATGAGATTTACCTTATTCTATTTAATTTAAAATCAATATTTCTATGAAGCTAACAGTATCCCCTATGTGATGGTACCATTTTTGTGACATGTTTTCATTATTTTGGCATGGTTCAAGTCTGTGGAAGAGAAAATTTGAATTTTTGGCCTTTCACATGCCATAATGACCTCCCAAAGCTCTAGTTCGAGAAAAATAGAGATTTCCCAAGCTTTGAGGGTTAGATTTGACGATACAATAAGAACCGTGATTGCGGTTGTAAATTGATCTATATCAAATAACCGTGATCTTGGTTATTAAAATCATATTTACATGAATTATAACATTGAATTCACCATGTGATTTTATTATCTGATTTGATTTGTATGAATTTTTGTGAAATTATGCCACCTTCTGTTCTTTCTTGTCATCGGAAGCTATTTTTTTACTATTTTTAAGGTGCCATGCATCATTTGGAGTTGTCCTACATCAATTGAAACATCATGGGAGACAAGAAACAAAGTCAAAAAAGGAAATTAATAAGTAAAAAAATATCGGAGGAATTAGAGGCAACAAGATTGAAAGATTCATAGCGAATGTGGAAACATCATGAATCAAAAAGAGGTTCATCTTCAACCCCTACTATTGTAAACAATGAGGAACCAGGTAATGTTTTTACTATCAATGTTGAAGATGAATTAAATACTCATGATGAAGATGAATTAAATACTCATGATGTAGTTGATGTTGAAATTGAAGGAGACAATGAAAATGTGAATCAGGAAATTCATTTTGAAACCGTAGACAACCAAAATTTGGCAAAAATACCTCCTAGGATTTTATAAAAGAGACCTAATTATTTTATTGAAATTGATGAGAAAATTTTGAAACCAATGTCCTGAAAATTTTTCTAAATGACAAATCATAAGAAAAACCACTGAAATTTGGGATAATCATTTTGAAATTTTAAATGATTCCCAAAGATGTCACTTTTTGGTTAGTTTGATGAAATTAAATAAAATGAGACTTACATTAAACACCTTAGGATTGAAAACATCTAATATACGTGGTCAAACCTCTATAATTGTTGATAACGTACATGATGCATATCACATTGTTGGTGTAAAGAGATGCACAAGGGATAGTAATATTGTGCATTGTGTACTTGTTACTAGTGTTATAAGTGAATCAACAAAAAACAACGTTTGATTAGCCAAAAAAGATGAATGTTTAAAGTTAATCAATAAACTATAATAAAAGAAATTAGAAGGCGTAATATCCTTCAATCACCCAATAACACTAATTTTTGGGCATTTTCTGCTAGAGCATTGTGTAAAGACAAAGATATATCTGATGTTATAAGAGAAGTTGTTGTTCAATTTTGGCATGGTAACACCGGAGTTTCACCGAATACATGAGGTGTTTTAAAACGGAGCGTTGGTTCTACTAATTGCGAGCCACATCTAAAGCATTTCTTAGATATGACTCGAACTCATTTTTTTGTAATTTTGAACAGGAGCATCCATAAATTAAAATTAGTCAACATTTTTTTATGAAATGTTGAAACCATTCTATGTGAAAATCAACCATGTTCGCACCACTTGTTGTAGGAAACATGTTTAATTTGCAATGCATTATGATAATTTTCAATGTATTCATTCTTATTTTCATTCTAAAACTATGTTACCGGAATTTGGTGTTCAAGTTCCACCAATATCTTCTAGGGATTTCATTCCTATGATATTTTGTGAAAGAGAAGTTGGACAATTTTTTTATAGTCAAGATTTTTTAGATGGAATTTGTGGTACGTGAACGAGATTACCTAAATTGGAAAGTTGTATCCATAAAAAAATGGGATGTCTAATATGACATAATTTAGATGGGTTTAATAAATATAAATCAGTACCATACCAATTGAAAGATAGAAAGGAGTCTAAAAAGTGTGAGCTAGTTACAAAACATATACCTATTTTTCAATTTATGAGAAAATTTAAAAATGAAATTATTTATCAAGTATGCTTTAGGCATACATACTGAGATCTCGATGGTTGGATGAAAAATTCAAGATATATAAGAACACATATCCTATTAGTGCTATTGTTTCATTGGCTGATTTTGTAGAGATTTACATGTTGCAAACACAAATGGAGGTTCAATCGTAATATTAGAACTTAGTACAAGTTAAAATTTTTGTGCATATAGATTTTATACATTCTTCCGACAATACATAGAATGATCCATTTTTAAGAGAGTACCACTTTTATATCAGTGATGATCAGACTCATTCTACGAATATGTGCAAGGGTGTTTCAGTTATTTTATGAAAACTTGTCTGATAGGGACATTTGCTTCATTCAACATTATATATGGTAATTACATGTACCAGTTTAAGAATGCATAAATGTTTTATTAGATGAGAAGGATACATGTCAAGATGGGTGTGCAACATATTTTGAGTTTCACCGAGGCTAGACATGGAAAATGAGAGCATGACATGGCAGAGGGTCATGTGTGAAAAGAGCTCTTGCAAGAGAAGAGTTGAAGCACAAAGATGGTGCTAAATTGAAAGATGTAAAGAACATAGTGGTATAGTGTATTGAAAACATGGATTTTGGTTCTCAAGAAAATTCTATAGTTCATAGATATTTTTAGTTGATAGAGGAACAATAAATTTCTAACTATGAGGATTGTATGAAACTCACATGGTCCATTGATCTATACTCATTTTGTAAATAAAATACTTATTTGTGGGCCACATGGACAAGAAAATTGGTGTGTTTTTATGCATCTTGTATTGAATTTGTCACTACTAAGTGTGATTCACAAAATGGGTGGGTGGATAGATTTATAGGCCTCTAACTCCTCTTTCCAATGATCAACTTCCACATGTATCACGACTTGTTTCTCCAAATGAAGTTGCAAGATCCAAGGACTTTGACGACATTTGGATTTTGGTGTGACAAGGTAAATGGTTATTTATAATTTTTTTTATTGAGTTATATGTCCATTGAAATTAATATCTAATTTAAATTTTAGTTCAAACCTCTATTTTTATAGGACATGTGTTTGTAATTATTGGGACTGAAGACAATGAATAAGGAACAAAATATTTCTTATATTTTTGCATCAAGTAAAGAAAGAAGTTTCCTTCTCCTATTATAGATGGCGAAGATATTAAGTACCCTACAAGGTCAAGGGTAGTTACTGGACCTTGGATTTGACGGTATCCATTAAAATGTTCCTCTGTTTGGGTGATTGAAGACTTTGAGACACACAGGAAAATGCTCTTATATTTACATCTAGTTCTAGTGAAAAATATTTAGTTGTATAGATATCGAGGAAGGCCCGATAACAAGATTCTTTGGAAGGTTTGAGATTCGAGATCATGAAGTAATCATGTCTCTGCTATTCAAAGTAGATCTAATCCTAATGGTTCATTAGAATGAATTTACATGCTCAAGTCGGCATATATTTCTTTGAAGTTTATAAAATTGTATATTGGATTCAAGTTCATATATTTTATATTTAATTTGTGTATTTTTATATATCTAGTACATGGTTTTGATTCAACAAGTAAATTACTTTGACTAACACTTCTATACAGAGTTAAATTGGCATAAAAGCTTAGACACCTTCACATTGTTGGCATTGTTAGTAGATGCAATCCACGATGGTTCATTGGAATGAATTTACATTCTCAAGTCAGTATGTATTTCTTTGAAGTTTTAAATTTCTACATACTAGATTCAAGTTCATATATTTTATTAAATTTGTGTATTTTGTATATATAGTATGGTTTTGATTCAAACTTAATTACTTTGACTAATAATTTTATGCGGAGTTAGTGGTGCTAGAAAAGCTTCTACCTTGACATGGTTGGCACTACTAGTAGAGAATTTTATATTATTCAAGATAAGAGAAGATTTCATTATTTTCTAAGCAAAGAGAAGAACTTTAGAACAATTTATGTACTTGTGGAGGGGTTCTTGACTCGGATGAGCTAGCCTGAAGCAATTGGGAGCGTAGGGAACTAAAATGACACCTCTCTAATTGTTTAATAGGCCATATTCACATGTGTGCACAATCGGTTTGGTCCCACAAGCTTCCCTTTGTAAAATATAGCATTTGACAACCTTACACCGACTAAAAGCGCACTATTTTACGTGTTTATAAACAATAGGGTAGTGAGAGCATCGATTGGAGATGGAAAAACTGAAATAGTCTATTGTAGAGGGTCTATACATGGAGGTGTATGATCTAACGAGATGTCTCTAGGTTCCATGGAGACTAAGTAATCACTGTCAAAGTTATACAGCTTTTTTGGTCTAAGGGCTCTTAAAGGACTATGCCGAAATGAAGTAGCCTAGAAGCAACAACATTTTCCCACAAAAAAAAGACACTTCCACTAGTGTTTCCCTGGCCATTAGGATGTGTTGGAATAATTGGTTTGGTTCCACAACCCATTGTTTGTAAAATAAAGCATTTGAGAGCCTTACAATGGCTCAAACTACATTATTAGGAGTTTTTACAAACAATAGGGAAACTAGAGCATTGGTTAAAGACAGAAAAAAAAAGATAGGGTGTTTCATAGGGTCCATATGTGTAGGTGTAGGATCTTATGAGATGTCTCTAGGTGCCACGGAGACAGAGTAATCATTTATCAAAGTTATACCTTTTTTTGGTCTTAGGGCTCTTAAGGGACTACGCCCAAATGAAATAGCCTAGAAGAAAAAACATTATACCATATAAAAATGACACCTCCCTTAGCATTTACCTAGCCACCCATATGTGTTGGAATAGTTGGTTTGTTACCACGAACTACCGTTTAAAAAATATAGCATTTGACAATCTTACACTGGCTCAAACTCCACTATTTGGTGCATTTACAAAAAATAGGGTAGATACAACACGATTGGGGATGGAAAATAAAAAGATAGGATATTGTAGAGGAACCCTAAGAAGAGGTGTAGGATCGACAATACATCTCTAGGTGCCATAGAGACCGAGTAATCACCCGTCGAAGTAATAAAGGTTTTGGTCTCGGGGCTCTTTAGGGACTACACACAAACGAAGTAGCTCGGAAGTAATAACATTGTACCACACCAAAAATACATGTATCCTAGTGTTTATCTAGCCACCCAAATGTGTTGGCATAGTCGGTTTGGTGCCACGACCCACCGTTTACAAAATATAGCATTTGACAGCCTTATAATGGCTCAAACTACACTATTTGGTGTGTTTGCAAACAATAGGGTAGTGAGAGAAATGATTTGAGATGGAAAAATGTGAGATAGGATATTATATAGGGTCCCTACATAGAGGTTTAGGATCAAACGAGACATCACTAGGTGCCACAGAGACCGAGTAATCACTCGTTGAAGTTATATATTTTTTGGTCTCAAGGCTCTTAAGGGACTATGCTCAAACGAAGTAGCCCGAAAGAAAATAAATTTTTCCATACCGAAAAAAACCTCCCTAAAGTTTAACTAGCCACCTGGGACTTTTTAACACAATCGGTTTGGTGCCACAACCCACCGTTTACAAAATATAGCATTTGAGAGCCTTATATTGGCTCAAACTGCACTATTTGATGCGTTTACAAACAATAGGGCAATGAGAACACCAATTAGAGATGGAAAAACTGAGAAAAAATATTGTAAAGGGTCCCTACATGGAGGTTTAGGATCCAATGAGATGTCTCTAGGTGCCACAGAGACCGAGTAATCACCCGTCGAAGTTATACGATTTTTGGTCTCAGGGCTCTTAAGGGACTACCCCCAAACGAAGTAGCCCATAAGCAAAGAAATTGTACCATACTGAAATGAAGCTTCCCCTAGAATTTACTTGTCCAACCAAATATTTTGGCATAGTTGGTTTGGTGTCATGACCCACCGTTTAGAAAATACAGCGTTTGACAACCTTACAATGTCTCAAACTGCACTATTTGATGCACTTAAAAACAATAGGGCAAGGAGATCACCGATTGGAGATGGAAGAAACTAAGATATGATATTGTATAGGGACCATACATTTGGGTGTAGTATATGATGAGACATCTCTAGGTGCCACGGAGATCGAGTAATCAGGTTGAAGTTATATGGTTTTTGGTTTTAGGGCTCTTAACCGACTACACATGAATGAAATAGCCCATAAGAAATGGCATTATCCCACACCTAAAAGACACCTCCCTAGTATTTAAATCTCCACTTGGATGTGTTTTCATATTCATTTTGGTGCCATGACCCACCGTTTGTAAAATATAGCGTTTGAGATCCTTACACTGCTTCAAACTACACTATTTAGCGCATTTACAAACAATAGGGCAGCGAGAGTGCCAATTGGAGATGGAAAAAACTAAGATAGGATATTTTATAGGGTCCATACATAAAGGTTTAGGATCTAATGAGGTGTCTCTAGGTGCCATGGAGACTGAGTAATCACCCGTCGAATTTATATGATTTTTGGTCTCAAGATTCTTAAGGGACTATGTCCAAACGAAGTAGCCGGAAGAAATGAAATTTCCTACACTAAAATTATACCTCTCCTAGAGTTTATCTAGCCACCAAGACATTTTTACATAATTGGTTTGGTGCCACGACCCACCATTTGCAAAACATAGCATTTGAGAGCCTTATATTGGCTCAAACTGCACTATTTGGTGCATTTGCAAACAATAGTGCAAAGTGAGAGCACCGATTGGAGATAGAAAAAAATAAGATAGGTTATTATAGAGGGTCCCTATGCAAAAGTGTAGGATCCAATGAGACATCTCTAGGAGTCACAAAGACTAAGTAATCACTGTTGAAGTTATATAGTTTTTGGTCTCAGGGCTCTTAAGGGACTACTCTCGAACGAAGTATCCAAGAAGAAAAAAATTTTCCTACACCAAAAAAAAAATCCCTAGCATTTACCTAGCCACTCAGTTGTTTTTTCACATTTGGTTTAGTGTCATGACCCACCATTTGCAAAATATAGCATTTGACATCCTTACACTAGCTCAAACTGCATTATTTGGCGTGTTTGCAAACAATAGGGCAATGAGAGCACCAATTGAAGATGGAAAAAATGAGATAGAATTTGTAGAGGGTCCCTACATGGAGGTGTAGGATCCAAATATATGTCTCTATGTGCCATGGAGACCGAGTAATCACCCGTCAAAGTTATACAATTGTTTGGTCTCGGACCTCTTAAGGGATACACCCAAACGAAGTAGCACGGAAGTAAAGACATTATCCCACAACAAAATGACATCTCCCATAGAATTTACCTAGCCACCTAGACATGTTGGTGTAGTCAGTTTGGTGCCACAACGTCCCGAGGAATGAATTCTTACTACTTGGCTCCGTTCATTTCCTAGACTCGCCTAGAAAAGGAAGTCTGAAAATAATTATGCCATGAAGGCTCAAGAAATGCCACGGCCCTAAATTTTTGGGTGAAATTATAGGCCTCCTTCGTTCAAGTTTTTTCTTAGACAATTCTTGATTTGGATGATTGAGCACCAAGTTATGATCATCAAAAGTTTCCGCTGAAAATGTGAATTGGGATCAATAGGAAGGGGTTCTTGATTCTTGATCGGGTGGTCCGACTCGAATCAAGCCTCGCTAGAGCCCACCATAGGACCCAAAGGCATATATTACCCTATAAGAGGATGTGTTGGTGGTGGAAATTTTCTCTCATGACGTCTCAGGGAATGAATTCTCACTACTCGGCTCGCGTCAATGTGATTGCTACATGGTAAACACACTACCATGAAAATACTCTAAATTTGAATGTTTGATCTATAATTAAAGCATGTAAATACACAATAGAGTGTTAATAATATTTTTACATATCTTGTGCCAACTAAACTACAATGTTTATGTATATTTTTGAACAAATGAATTCAAATTAGGACCTTATTATTACACACATCAATAACACTTAATTTAGACTAATACTTAACAAATAAATTGTAAGTACACTAAAAACATATAAATGACTCGTAATAAATGCTTCGGACCATTTTTTATTATGTTGTATTTTGTACCACTTTGGAGTGTGTTAACCACGTGCTTAAAATAAGAAAATTGATATAACTCCACAATTGAATCTCTTGAACAAAAAATGATCTTGCACCCAAGAACCTTCAAAACCATTATATAACATAACATCATATATCATAAGAATAACCTCTTAGTAGTTCATAAAATGGTCCATATCTACAGTATTGTGAAAATCCATAATATATAAATCCACACTTGAATCTCATGATAAAAAAATGATCATATGGTAGTGAGTTAATAGTCCTCAAAATATAACAATGAAAATCATTAGAAAATCATTCACAATTTTTTTCCCAATGAGCATCGCAAGTACATGCATGATATGGATAATGGTCACATAATCTAGGCCATCCAATCAAATAAAACATTGAAGTAATATGGTTATAAAAACAAACATAGAAGTATATCATGTGAAATTAAATGAAATCAAATATCAAAGTAATATGGTTATGAAAACCAACATGGATATAATGTATCAAACTAAGTGTGCCATGTCTCTAAAAATATAAAAAAATGTATCAAACTAAGTGTGCCATACACATAGAACCACATGCAGTCACATAAGACTATATACATAGACTACGAAGAATCATGAACTAGTACCAGATGGCATATATATCTATACATGGGTCCTATGAATCTAATCATGAAACATCTTCCCTCTCTTCGCCCTGTTAGTAGAATCATGTCCACAACCTATGGATTTAGTGGAGGGAGATACCACTAAGAATTTCATCAGTGTGGTCATGGGCATTAAGATACCCTATAACTTAACCGCAAATTCATAAGCATCAAGTTTTTAACACCCAAATTTTTAAAATACATTCAAAATTCTTAACTTAGAAATTTTAATGCATGTGAAATCTTATTGCAATCTCATAATCCCTATCAATTTGTTATTATTTCGCTACAAGTTCAATGGTAGAATCACTAGGGGTAGGCTACATACAAATAAATAGTTCAAATTAAATATTTCATGTACACTTTGATATTGTAGATAAGTATTAAGAAAACATTCACGTCTAAAATTTAACAAATTTGAAAAATTGTACCGAGTTCTGGATCTACTGTAAGCTAAGACAACATCTACATTATCCTCCATATTCTACATATAGGGGGGATTTTGTGTGGCAGTCATAAGCTAGAAACATAACATGTAGATCAACATTAATTGAAAATTATCTAGGAGAATGGTGTTTAAGGTATAAGAAAATTTCTTCCTTAGAAACTTATATCCTTCAATAGGTGACAATGATGTAAATCATATTGATTTGGTAGAGTTTTGGATATGAACGCAAGATGGAAAGAGGAATCCATTATTCAAATGCAAATGTGGGTGTAAAGATAAAGGATATGTTTGTAAAAGAGGTTATGTTTGTCAATGTAACAACTAGGTGTATAAGTGAGATAGTTGTTTATGCCTAAGTGATGAAATATTATTGTACTAAGAGGCAAGAAATAGGATTTAGAACATGCACAGAGAGCATGTAGGGATGTAATTTTATCCTCCTCCAAATTTAGATGTTGTTGAGCTCTCTAAGGAGCTAAGAATAAGGTTTCTAGGGAGGCTAGTAAGAAAAAGAGGGAGCTATTTGAGGGATTTGATGATGATATATGGAGGATCAAGATGTAATAGAGCCAATTAATGAAAGAAGAAGACATGTGTTTATGTTTTAGATACAATTTTGTGTGAATTTTATTTAAATTATTATTTTTGAATGGATCTGTTTGTATGTTCCTTTTCTCAGGCCAAGAAAGATGAGATACATGAGTATTAGCATGAGAAGAGGACTAGTAGCAATAAGGCCTAAAAAAGAGTAATGTAAGATTGCAAGTGTATGAATGAACAATAATTTAAACACCTTATAATAAAGTAGAGAAGGTGTCTTAAGAATATTAAAAATTAATTCATTAAATATGTGGAATGTATTTGGTATGTAGAAATTGGTTTTAGGCCTCACAAAGCTATATCCATTGTACATGAGAATGCAAATATAGATAATTTGATGAATAAAAGATATAATATGAGATTGGGTGTGTATAATTACATTGGGAGTACTGGTGATAAGCATAAACCAAGGGACCAATGATGTGTTTAGAAGTGTAGGTAACTTGTTCCATATTTTCATCTCTTTGTTGTTTAGAGAGAAGAGGGTTAATAAAGAATGCATATAACTAACAATGTTGACAAGGTTAGTTATGCATACATCCTAAGAAGCTAAAAGAGATCCTCTAGAGGCAAGGGATGATGGAGAAATAATTAGAGATGGAGTTCTCTAGAAACATGTCTAGCATAGAGGTAAGTGTCCATGATCATGATAAAAGGAGAGTTTGTATATCTAGGAGAGTGTTTACTTAACCCTTGCATCATAAGAGCTTAATGTTATGATCAAATTGTACTTGGCTAGAGTTATGGGATTGCAAACTACTAGAGAATTCCATAATTAGAAAATTCCACAATTAGAAACAATGTGTAAAGAGAAAACTAACCTGCGTAAAAGTCACATGAGGCATGCCAATAGCCTCAGTGCCCAAAGTAGATGATGAACCTCCAAGATTTTGCATATAAAAAACAAACATATTAATATGTACATGTACACGTGAAACACTATACACGAACATTAATGTGTATTTAATAATTAACATGGAATCAAATGAACTTTGAAATGTAAGTAACTTGAAACTTACATTTGTGACATGCCCAACTATAGTAGCTATCATGTTGACACCGAATGTGTCCTTCACCAGATCTTACTGTTTAAAATAAAATAAAGAATAGTTTTTACATGTATGTATGACATAATAAAATACATATATATTAAAATCTCAAATGAAATAAACTATGTATATATATTATATTTATTTGACATTTACTTGTAAAAGACCAAGATCATTTGCACTAGTTCCAAAAACATCTGCCATCATCTCATCTAAAGAAAATAAATCCTATGATCTAGAAAATGATGTGTCTCCTATAGTGCATATGACACCACATTATTTGAAGTGGTATGGTGTGCTAAAATTGGTGCCTCCACCAACATCACTAGATGTAATCTAGCTACTATGCTAGGTTATAGTGTCAGTGAGCCCCCTCAATGCATGTAATGTGTCAATATCCATAAGATAATTCACTATAGGAGGGATAACTGAAGGTAGTGAGGGTTTTGGGGCAAGGGGATACTAGGTTGACCAACACGTGTACCAGTCTACTATATACAAAGACACCTCCTTACCCATAAAAATTAGAAAATTCAAAACAATTTGGGACCTCATTAAGCAAAAAATCTCAATATAATTTCTTAAAAAAATAAAGAGGAACCTCATTTTTGTTGGATGGTGGATAATAAAAAACCATCCACCATCGACCCCAAAATTTTTTCTTGATTTGGTCTTCATGGCACCAATGGATTGGGAACCATTTTCAAGTATTCGTGGAGGGGGAAATTGGTTCTCGGGTAAATAAATAATGTACAAATGTGGTCTATTTCTTTTTTGTCTTTTACACAATTGTATGGGATAATTTATCTACATACCAATTCCTACAATCAACTCTAAAGGTATTCCATATGTCTCTTTGGTTTGTTGTAGATTCAACTTCACCAATCAATGTTTTTGCAGTGTGTTGGCTAAAGTCACACGAGATGGATGTGTGGCATGATTTTGTCTTATTATTTGAATAAGGTTCTCAATGGCAATTTTATTTTGTCAGATTCTTCCAACGATATCACCTTGTGTTCTTGTTGGTTTTGTGGGGACAAAAGGAGCCATAAGAGGTGGATGAACATTCAGAGGAGGGTTTTGAGGAATGTTTGGAGGGTTTTGAGGAATATTTGGATGGTTTGGAGGAATATTTGGATGGTTTGGAGGATTACCACCTTGCCGAGCAACTGACAAAATAAAGAAATTGTATACATAAACAAAAAATTGAAAACCCATGAAAATCACAAAAAAACCTAAAATGCAAGAAATTTGATCAAAATTGAGGGCTTACCTCTTCGATTTAGTAGAATCGTTGAAAATTTTGTGATTCAAAAGTTCAAAGAGTAATTTGTAGGGGTATTCAAAGTGTGAGTGCCAATAGTGGGGGAGAAATTGTGGTTCGTAGGAAAAAATGGGGGGTTTCGGGTCTGTTATTTTTGTCTTAGAGGACCGCAATGATGCAGCTTTTATATCTGCGATCATGGTTTTAGGTTCAGAATTCCCAAACTTGAAGAAAAACATCCGTGATCGTGGTTTACAAACCATGATTGTGGTACGTGAATTTCACCTTTTCATGTTCACTTGTTTGTCCCCCAACTTTCTATACTTATCCAACTTCCATCTAAAACTATCAAGAAAATGTGGAGGAAGTAATGTGGAGCACCCCAAATCTGTATAAATTTAGCTAATTAGAAATAAATTATTATATGATTAGGAAGACAGTGTAATCTCCAATTTTAAGTATATGTTGAGATTATCCACTCAAAGAAGACCAAATTCACCAAATTTGTTTCATCATTTCAATCTCAATCTCTAATGTGTTTGGTCGTGGCTTCTAGTCATTCGATTATTGTTATGCCTTATCTATTTACAAAATCAATTAAGATCCCACCTTCAATATTGTATGACTTACAAATGATGATGGAAGCATGATAATATGCTCAAGACATAGCCCACAAAATAATATAAAACTTATCTTTGATTATATACTTTCGATTTCTTCAAATCATAGAAGAAATGAACATGATAATTGGTGATACCTATGGTGGAATATGATAAAAAAAAGTGTGATAAGATCGACTTATTACGATACACAACATTTACATTTGAAAGTTTATCAAAAATTCAAAACTCTCACAAAAAGAGAAACTCCATCTTCATTAAACTTCCATAAGAGGTTGTTCACATCGTTTCTCTTATACCAAATAAAGAAGGATATTCAAATCTACACAGTTGAAACATGGATTATTATTCATTGATATATTCATACGGGTGATTGCATATAAACAATATAATGTGAGAAATAACTAATTAATTCCTAAAAGCGTATCATGATAAGAAGATATGAAATACTAATATTATGCATTTATATTAATTTTTTTATAACACATTAGTGTGTAGAAATAAGAAAGTTATGAGAGAGAGACAATAATATGTAATCATGCGGAGATGAATGTGTAAAATTATATTAATAACAGATCATTGTCATAACTAATAGTGTCAAAGTGCAAATTTCCAAATTTGAGTGTCTACATTTTCCCCTAGTTTAAGTATGAAAGGAAAATATACCTTAGTGTGTTGTGTCAGATGTGTTGGTGTTTGCATGAAAATAACACACCATAACTTACAATGAGATAAGAGAGAGATACTAAAAAAATAAATAAGAATGATATTCAATATTCTCCATTATGTTCAATGTATAATAGATAGGATATTATATAGCCAAGGATATAAAAAAACAACTTCCTAGTAAATAGGAACGTATACCCTAGAATAGTCACGGGTAACATAATAACAAACTATATTGTTATAACCATATAACAATTATGTGAGCACTATAATAATTTCCTAACATTCCCCCCCTTAGTGCGAACATGGGGAAAACCTACCTTATACTTGCACTGCTCATGATCGGTTATTTTCAAAGTATGGTCACAAACCTCAAGGATGGTTTTACAAACAATTGACCAAAAATGAGAATGGTGGTTTCACAATTAGTTTACCACAAACCACAAAGTGATGGTTTTGTGAATGATTTACCAACAACCAAGAATGGAGGTTTTACAATTGGTTTAACAAAAACCACAAATGAAGGTTTTTAAGTGGTTTACCTACAACCACATCATCATGTTTGTGCCAAGTACTATTATCAGCCCTCATCACATCTCACTTTGCGAGGGAATAATATAGGAAAATGTTTTTCTCATACACACAAAGTGAAAAATTGGAAATGGAACATTGGATCATGTCCCCCCTCCATAATGTGAATTTTTCACTTATTCAATCATGAAAACAACAAACCGACACTGAGAAATTCAAAGAAAAGAACACTGTAAAAAATGAAAGTAAATCACAAACACACATGCCACAAAACCTTTGTGCGGCCTCGTCGTTGGCGATTGAAAAGAGATCAGCGATTGACCTCAAACCTATGATTCCTCCACCCTCTAGTGATAAGATGCTAACTCGGTTGGATGTGATCATGAACGAGAAAAGTTTCCACATTAGGGTTATTTGTATTCACCCCTGTAATGTGAAATGGTTTATTTTGCAGACGTCAGGTACCACCAAAAATGCGTCTGTGAAGAATTTTTTTAGAACTTTTACAATGACATGAATTTTGATAATTTGACATAAACACATTGACTTATGAACTTGACTTTATGGCTTTTACAAAATGTCATCCTATATTTTAAAAGATCAAACGAATGACTAGTAATAAAAAATACTATAAAACTAGAACCATGTTTGGTAATCGTCTCAATAAAAAGAATTTTGACTCACAATCTAAACCTATGTCACACTAGGCACAAAATACACCTAACACCTTAGAATTTTACAAATATCTTTTGATACCTATTAAAAGTGACATGAAAATAGGCATCAAACTAGATTGACTAGCCAGAGAAGAATTAAATATTATTATCTAAAAATATTAGACCAAACCAATAGACTAGTGAGTATTCAAAGTAATTTCTTCCTTTCGCTGGCTCTCGAGGAAGGATTCTTACCACCGATAACCTGATGAGAAAAGGATTCATAATGCCTAATAGATGTCATCTTTGTAAAAAAGATTCGAGGATATCGGTCATCTGTTTATACTTTGTGATTATGCTACTGAGAATATGGAGTTTTTCCCTCTCTAAATTTGAAGCTTTCTCGGTGGTGTTGAAGGATTTCATTACCTATGGACTCAATGGAGCCCACCCTATAAGCATTGTGTTGTCGAAGGATCTAGAAGTGGTTATTCCTCATATTATTTAGAGGATATGGAAAGATAGAAACGATATTATCTTTAGAAATAAAAACCAAAAATACAAGCTTAGTATTGGTAAAATTTCTAATGATATTAAAGAGAATATGGATAGATTTAAACCCCCCAAGAAAAAGAGTTATCCAAAAAATGAAGAGCATATTTTATCCCATTTGGCGATTCGGTATCAATAGCATGATAATTCGGTAATAGTATTGATAGATCTTTGATTAATTGGCATCCTCCTGATCTTAACTGGTATAAGTTGAACTTTGATGGGGCTTCTAAGGGTAACCCTAGGATTGTGGCAGGGGAGGAGTGATCCGGGATCATAAAGGTAGTCTGATTGCTGCGTATGCTAGAAAAATGGGAATTCAAACCAACCATTTTGCCAAAGCATTATCTGCTTTATGGGGCCTGAGAATTGCTTAGACTCATAATATCCAAAACCTCATTATTGAAGGGGACTCACTTAATATCATTAATCATCTTAATCAGTGTTCACCTCCAAGTTGGAACATCAAGGATTTTATCTTGGAATCCATAAGTATTGGCCAAACCTTCAATAACATTCGGATCATGCATACTTACCGAGAGGGTAACAAGGTGGCAGATGCATTGGCTAATTATGGCATTAATGTTAACCATATTGTTTGGGATAATAACAACATTCCTAAACAGCTTCAAAACAACATTCAAGTGGATATCTATGTTCATGCAAATTCATGATTTGAGATATGAGCATTGGGAGTGGATTTGTATTACTAAAAATCCCACACGTGCTGACTTTAATACAACAATTATACATATCTTGGCAGACAAACAAAATTGTATGAAGCATAATGGGAAATTCAAGTGGATTTATATGGAAATGAAAGTCACACATGTGGGTAATATTGGGCTCTTAATAAATTATACACAAGGCTTTACAGATTCCCAAGACAAAAATAAAGATAATGATGATCTAGAGTGGGCTAGCAAAAGGACTGTAGCTCTCACATGTGGACTTTCACAGGGGCATAACAACAGTCACTTAGGTATTCATGGGAAAAGAAACGACTATTCTAATCAGCATTCTCACTGCGCAGATAATAATAGTGAAAGGTAGACTGTTATTAGCACTCTAAAGGATTCTGAAATTTCTATTGACAAGAAATTAAACACGGTGAGAATGGGGGGACCTCCTTGCCAGATTGAGCCCAGCGTGGATCCGGATTGGAAGGAGAATGTAGAACTTTGAAATCTCCTCAGCCAGGGTGGCATCACCAACTTTATGGAGAAGATTCAGGGCCACAATCAGAGTATTTCAAAGTGTGATTTGCGAAGGATTGGAAGAATCACACTTGTGGATTATGGTGAGAAGATTCCTATCAATGACGATTTAATTGCTGAAGTGACTGGCCTGGGCATGGAGGGGTACCATTTTTTCAATAAAAGGGTGGACAGAGAAGTTGAGGAGAGGAAATTTGTTGAGGGAACTGAGAAGTTGGTCTTTGTCACTATGGGCCTGCAAGTTAGTTCGATCCCTTCGCCCTTTGATGAGGTTACCCGAATGATGGTGCATTTCATTTCTTTGGAGGGGAGGTTTGTCACTGTGCCCGCTAAACATCTTGTTTTCCTCAACCACTTCCATAGGATTCGCACGGTATGTTTCCCCCACTATCTGCTAAACTCTCTTGAGCACTCCATTTTGGAGTTTCAAAAGCATGCTCGTGCTTATTCCTTTGCACCAGGGACTCATCTTTTGCTGCATAAACTGTGTCTTCTTTGTTCTCCTGGTTTCCCTTCCTCCCCTGGCTCTGTTCCTCCTCTGCCCGGTGCCACTGTCGCTAGCCCCTTCTCTCCACCTTCTGTCCCCACCACTGCTATTGTCACCCCTTTACCTGGGATTCTCGGCTCCATCTTCCATTCCCCTCACCTCTACTCCCAACCCCTACGCCTCCACTTCGGCCAGACCAGTTACTAGATCCTCTAGAAGGATAAAACTTGATACCCCTACTGTGGGGAAGGATCCTCAAGAGATTGAAATTACCCATAACCTCCTACATATTAGTAGTGCTATTTCTCAGGAAGCACATGTTGAGAGCTCCACAAAAAGGCTGGAATCCTTAGAAGATGATATGAAGCTGTTGAAGGAAGAGGTTAAAAACTTGGCTAAGAAAAAAGGAAAGAGAAAGAAGGAGGAGGAGGTGGCTATGGATAATAACTAGATTGAAGATATATACAAGAAGCTGAAATCCTTAGACTCTGTTTAGGAAGGCCAAGACTTTCCATGATTATAATATGGCCATTTTTAATGCAATGGAAGAGTTTATTGAACAACATGTCCGCAACATCTCCAATCTCAGCAGAGTTCGGGAAACCCTTTGGGGCACTGATAAGGAAACCAAAAGGACCATTGAATAGCTGGATGTTATTGATTCTGCCCATATGACGACATTGGCTATGTTCACCTCTTGGCAGAATATCAAATCCAACATTGACAAAGCAGCCAAGAAGTAATTGTGGGTGCTTTTACTGCACTTCTTTGTAATTATTGCTATTTTTTTGCTACTTTTCTACAGTGCTCGTGCTATTTTTGTTTCGATAGGGTAGCTGCTCTTGGGCTACTATGGTTTTCATTGTCACATTTGGATCTTGATCCTTTTTGTTCTGATTCTCATTCCTATTCTAGCTTCTAGGCCCTCTTTTGTTCTCAAGGGTATAGTCCCTTTCAAAAAACTATTTTCCAATAATAAAAAAAAAAGTATTTATTACATGTAAAACATATGAACAAGACCAACAAAATATAACACTTTAATAATACACAACCAACCTTTAAATGCGAGGGCTTTGGGTTTGCATGGTATTCGAGGTAGATAGGAGGAAATGCAAATTATTTCACACCTTGTTGTGACATATATTCCAAGCCACATGTCTAGTAGGATTGTCAACACCATAAATTCCATGCATGGCTCTATTGCACAATGTAAATATAGCACATCAATTGATCATAATTGTATCTCTTATCCCTCGTATTGCATCATTAAACATATAGGTCCTTGAATCTCAGTCTATGAATGTAAATCTAATAGTTGGAGCTATTCTAAAATGTTTCAAGCTCAATGAATGTTGAAAGGATTGCAAAATAGAGATGCTAGTTGAGTATTTGATCTACAAATGGAGAATCTTATGTAAACTAGGCTATTTACAGTACATGGGTGCTTACATGAAAATATATCCATGTGATCAATGAAGTAAGAACTTCCTGTATATCTGTTGTGGGAGAATTCCAGTGGTCTAACAACTGAGGAGTTGATTGTAGGACCTTGTAAGATGACAAGTGAGGAAAAATTATGATGTAAATGCAAGTGTGTGGAGGGAGTCACCAATCCATGGTAATGTGTAGGTCCCTGTGTAATGGGTGAGTCGATAGGGGGCATGTGCGAAGGAAATTGTAACAATGTTGTAGATTAACTAAGCTCTCAAAGACTGCAAAAATGCTTCAATGACACCAATTATGATGCTATATCCATGTCATTATGTCTGCCCCTACCCCCAAAAATTAAATTTCCAACACAAAATTTCAAGATTCTCGATAACCACAATGATATGACAACACTCGGGTGAGTGGTGCTAAAAAAAAATATGTTCATTGGTTAGGGTAATTGTAATGTATGAAAAACTCCCCTCACGGACTCTCACACCAACCTCATCGTAGGAAATGGACTAAGGTTGCTCGATGCCAAATGAAAATAACACATTAGAATTTGCAGCGAGATCAAAGAGAGATGCTAAAAAAACCAAGAATGATATTCAATATTCTCCATTATGTTCAACGTACAATAGATAGGCTATTATATAGCAAGGATATAGCAAAACAACTTCCTAGTAAATAGGAATGTATACCCTGGAATAGTCACGGGTAACATAATAACAAACTATATTGTTATAACCATATAACAATTATGTGAGCACTATAATAATTTGATAACACGACATGCTCTATGGTGAAACCTATAATACATACTATAATTATTTTCCATAGTATAAATTAAACTATAACTCAAATGTAAGCTGTATAATTTGAATTTTCATAAAGTGAAATTAAAAAATTTAAAACATAGAATGAATAAACCTATTTGTTTTACAGAGAGGAGAAACTCCCATTTTTATTTACACTTAGATATTATTATTGTATTGTTGAACTTTTCAAATGATTATAAGTGATCAATGCCCAATTATGCCAAACTAGAAATTGGAGTTTTGGGCGCATGCAACCTAACACCAAAAAGAATATTAAGAGATAATAAGGGAGAGGCATCGAAGTACCTGTGAAGGAAGAAAACTATGTATCATTATTTTTGGTAACCTTGATATCTTCCCCTTTGAGTATATAAGGGGATAGGAAGTATTTCCTATGAATAAATTAGCCACTTTGATACCTTCCATAACCCCAAAAACCACACTATTGTAAACATATCTATGAACAATTTAATATATATAGAAAAAATAATAAAATACAATGGGTGCCCCTAATACCTTCCTATTTGCCACAAAACTGATTAAGAGTGTGTAATATGCCAAGATGATGATGGAGAATGATACACATGCCCCTGAAACCTCATATCTATAACTAAAAAGGAGTTTTGAACTAGATAAGGAGTGCAATATTCATGCCCCTTGTAAACTACTAAAATATGACTATTGAGTCTAAAACCGTGTCAAAAGTTTGTATATGTAAGTAGAAACTCGAAACTATAGAAAAATATTATGTGACTACCTCTATGGAAAAATACGTGGGAGGGTCTAGAATGTCTATAAGGTCATGACTATTCTATATGTTTTTGAGCCTATGTAATTTTTTCCCAGTTTTTATTTGAAGATATTTCGAGGACCCATTCCCTATGAAAACATGTTCCTTAACTCATAAATAAGTATATAGTTGTATAATATACCCCGATGAATTCCCCCTCTTTTGAGGCATGTGTGATAAATAATTTGAGTTTGGATCAAGAGAAAAAATGTGTATCCTTATTTTATAAGTATGATAATCTATGGAGGAACACATAAAAGGTCATGGTGGTGGTTGATGATGGGATAAATTCCTACAAAGGAGATGTGCATGATAGAGACCATGTCATGCAAATAAATAAGTAACAATAGTAGTAGTAGTAGTAGTAGTAGTAGTAGTAACAAGTCATGCGTAATAGGATAAAAATAGAGACAAAGTAGTATTCAAGTGAGAAAAATAAGTAATAATATGCATAAAAGAGCCACATCAAGGCATAGAGAGAGAAACATGAGAAACCCACTTTGTCAAAATATAATCAAGGCACTTAGGCCACATACAAGAGAAGTGATGTCATGTAAGAAAGGAATAGAACCAAAACATGGGACACACATAGTATCAAAAGACAATCAAGGAACTCGGGTTTCATATAATGAATCATAAAAGTAAAAATAAGTAGCAAACATGTATAGAAAATAGTGATTTTAAACAGTGATAAAAGCATTATAGCATGCAAAGAAAGAAGCACATAAAACAAGCTATGTAAGGGCTGTACAAGACACATGTGATAGTATTATAAACTCAAAAGACAACATGTACATAATATATGTAATAAAGTGTAATGAGGAAGTACAATATAACTATAATGAAACAATAACACTTGTATTGAATTAATGTGAGGTTACCCCAAATGATCTTGGTATAATGGAATGGATATGACGAAACCTATCATCATGTGGTGCTTTATGTGGGTCATGAATTAATTTCAATATACCTTTTGAATGCATATATGTAAATATTACATAAAAATATATGTTATCTATCAAATCATAGAAAAAAACAACATATGTAATGTAAATAGCTAACAATTAAAGCAATGTATATAGGTCCTAGTTTTATATTTTTGTAAATATTTGAATGTTTTTGTTGAAAGGAACGATAACTAGATCATACCAAGCCAAGAACACAGATGCTAATCAAACACCATGATCAATAAGATGAAAGCAATTCACTAGAATAACTTTACATAAAACCTTTACAAACAAATGAGCAACAATATCATATATTATTATGGAACTCAATGCAATACAATGAGAATGGGCCTTGCTTAAATAGGAAAGGAATAAAAATCTAAGAACCATTCAAGGTTGTAGATCAAGCCATAAATCAAGGAAATAACTAGTCATCAAAGAACTAGTCAAGACCATAGATTTAGGAGAGAACTAGACATCAAGGATCTAGTCAATACCATAGATCAAGGAAAGAACTAGTCAATCCCATAGATCAAGGAAAGGACTATAACTAACAACTAGATAATATCTCCTAATATATAAATAAGATAAAATAATTATTCACACACATAAGTGGGTGAGGATAAATACAATAAAGGTAAATAAAGTACCTATGTGAACATGAGATAAGGTAAATACCTACTCTAACACCCCCTCAAGTGAAGCTAGGGGCCAAAATAGAAATGGCATGTCCATAGTATGAGTCTCAAAAATTAGGCCTTATGAGGTACTTATGTATAAGTAGGAAAAAGGGACACTGCAAGGTACCCAAAACCAAGAATAATAAAGTAAAGAGAGTAAAAATCCGCTCAAGGAATACAAAGAAGCTCAGCTCAAAAAAATCATCCAATGCTGAAGAAGTTTGGTGTGCACTGTGGTTTGAATCCACTGCTCGATCACAAAACTCAAAAACAACTAACATTAGGATTCACTAGAATAGATCCATACAAGAAGACTGTCAATGGAGTGATGTCGAAAGTACATAAAACACCAAACATAATTTTATCAACTGCCGCAAATAGGTGTGTCACGATCTAAGAACAATAACCAAAGCAACAAGGTAAGGAAACAATCAAGAGTGTCATGATCCAAGAAAATCCAAGGTAACAAGGCAATGAAACACAACCCGAAGAAGCGGGATCAACACCACACCCTCCCACACTTTGCTAAATGGGTGGAGGGATGCTATAAATTTGTATGATTTTTCAAAACAACTACTCGAACACTAACAAACTAACACTTGGACTCCACCGAATAGATCCACCAAGAGATCATGTCAACATGCTAAAAGTGTCAAAAATATAGATACAAAATCTCTCAACAAACAAAGAGATACATTACACTTGCTAAAGAAAAATTCTCAAAACAAGAAGCATCCCCATGCGAAGGTATAGAAAGTGGAGCTAGAGGCCGAATGGTGGAGGAGCCATGCCTGTAGAGTCATCTCAACGAATTTCTATGTCGCTGCCACAAGTGATTAGATATCCACCCCAAATCAACACAGATGGATGAAGAAGATGTCTGCATATGACTTGGTGCAAAATGCACAATGGGTGCATGTAAAAGAACATCAGAATGTGTGTCAGGTTGATCATGTTTGACAGCTAAAATCTCAGGTTTCTCAAGCCTGAGTGAAGATGTAGAACTCATGTGTTTCTCATGATCCTCAAAAAGAGTTGAGTGAACAAACAAAGGAGCTCTGTCAATGTGTGATCCCAATGAAGTATCTGCATGAAAACCAATGTCATGGTGAGAATTCCACTTAACATGTGGAAGAGGGGAAACAATACCCTATGAGTGTCTACCAATACCTCCACTAGTGAAACCCATAAAATAGAGCATGTGAGAACTGAAGGCAGTGGTATGCTTCTCAAAAAGGCCATGCAGTTGAGTAGAAATAGGATACACAACATGTGGTACTGTAATAGGCACATATGTGGAAGAGCATGCAGTAACAAGCCTCATAGGTTTAGAAGCATCAAGAGCAGGAATAGGCTCAAAGACTAACATATCAATGTCAGTGGGTACATGAGCAATAGTTGCAAGTGGACTAGGAGCATGGATATGGCTGTCCACAATATCATGGTGATGTTATAGGCTAGCAAGTTGTTGCTGCAGGAGTGGATTATTGTATCCTTATCATGAATGAGTGATTGTAGAAGATAATTTCACTTCTTGAGCGATCTATTTTCTTCCAAAAATTTTACAATATCCTCTTGAAGTCTACATACTTCAAAGAAAAGCATATCATTCTTAGAATCCATGATAGAGAAGAATGTAACTCACTAAAAGTTTAGGATGTCGGGATTAGCTAAAATCGCCACTAAAACAAAATATAATATTGTTGCCTCCACCACACAAATAAATTTAAAGGGGGCTAAAGTTAAGAACCTACTAGTAGGAATCACAAGCTTTAAGCCCTCGTATGACCATACCATATGACCAAGGGCTAAGGATTTTAATGGAACTACATTACGGTAAAAATACTATTTACGGATTTGTGTAGACAGTGACCTTTGTTTGCCAAAAATAGCAACCTGCAGATTTTCTTGAAATAGTAAAAACGTGCACAACATTCGTGGACCCCTGCCAAAAAAGGAAAGATCCAAAAACATCATACGCACAAACAGAAACAACTATGCTACATTAAGTTGGTGTAAATCCCAAGGTGAACTAGTGTGCTTCTCTACAACAACAAAAAAACAAAAAAATGACTACCTACGAAATGGCCAAGTTTGATCGATCTTAGGGTTTTCATGCCTTCCAAATCCAATGAAAGCCTCTATTTTGCATAAAACTACATGCAACAATAAAATACAACCAAATCCTAAATATATGAATATACAAATATTTTATTTACAAAATAAAACTTACATAAAGATGTCAACAACAATATCCTCTCTCGATACCATGAAAGGAACGATAACTAGATCATACCAAGCCAAGAACACAAATGCTAATCAAACACCATGATCAATAAGATGAAAATAATTCACTAGAATAACTTTACATAAAACCTTTACAAATAAATGAGCAACAATATCATATATTATTATGGAACTCGATCCAATACAATAAGAATGGGCCTTGCTTAAATAGGCAACGATTAACAATCTAAGAACTAGTCAAGGTCGTAGATCAAGCCATAAATCAAGGAAATAACTAGTCATCAAAGAACTAGTCAAGACCATAGATCAAGGAAAGAACTAGTCAATACCATAGATCAAGGAAAGAACTATACCTAACAACTAGATAATATCTCCTAATATCTAAATAAGATAAAATAAATATCCACACACATAAGTGGGTGAGGATAAATACAATAAAGGTAAATAAAGTACCTAGGTGAACATAAGCTAAGGTAAATACCTACTCTAACATTTTTATTATTGATATTTGATATATACAAGGAGAGAGGTAACCAAAGGGATACCCAATGAGATCCTCATGGGGAGGCAAATTGGATACTAAAGAAAAGGGAATCACTGGGCCTTAATCGTGCCAAATAATGATGCTAATGTGCAAGTGGAGTAAAATTGATAATATGTACCGTATAAGTCTTGAGAGGAGAGCCAAGTGGAGTATATCCATGAAAAATAATGTATGATGGGAATGACCTATGAGGAGGACTAGAAGAGTGATATTAATAAGAGATAACATGTGCACTAGAAGACCTATGAGGAATCCTAGGAGGGTGAGAGCCACTAGAGATAACATGTGTGCTAGAAGACCTATGATGAATCCTAGGAGGGTGAGATCCACTAGAGATAAAATGTGAAATAGAAGGCCTATTTGGATACCTGGGATTAGGAGTTGAAACTATATAAGAGTGACTAGGAAATCTAGGAATGGGATCCGAAATGGAATACCCCAAATTGTGAAAAAATTTTTATTGGTGAATAAACATGATACATTGATGTAAGATATATGGGACAATCCTAAGAGCATGTAACCAAGAAAAACCTAGATTCATGTCACCTATTATAGGAATAGAGACCACTATAAATGGAGACTATGTATTAATTGAGCTAAAAACAATGGGAATAGTAATATTTCAAAATTCAGAATTAGAATCTTGTGTGATTTTTTTTTAGAATAACTAATAGAATGAAGTAGTTGTATCAATTGTAATTTAAATTAGTTAATCAAGAGTATATAATATAGTTATTAAGCAATGGATGATGTGCTAAATGATGTTTCAAATTAGATATACATACATAAAAATATAGTAACCACTTTTAGGAAGAGATATAAGAAATCAAAGGTGGGATTGAGATGAGAAGAGTCATTTAACTTGTTTATATGAGATTTTAGAACGTGTCAATGATTGATCTAGAACATAGAAAGATTCTTAAAATTGGAGAATTTTTTTTTGTGTTGTTAAAATTCTAGGAGTGGAACCATAAAACACGGTCAAAATTGTATATCACAACCTGACCAGACTCTATGGTTTTGAACCTACATAGAATAAGGATTTTCAAATCTCTTTGTTTCTTTATTTCAATATTTGATGCCTTTTACAATATTTAGTATCCCATAAAACCCCAAATTCAGCACCTGTACTTGTAAAAAACCCTATATAACCTACAACATACTCAAACACACATTAAATGAAAATAAATGTAAATTCTTAAGTCAAAATGACCTCAATGGTCACCCCACATGTGAATCATTGATAATTGCACTACATTGCAGACTCAATGTAGTTCTCTTAGTGATTTATGTTGGTTTGCATGCAATTATCCCTTGCCCTAGTATTTCCCTTGTGTTTCCAATCGATAGAAAGATACGATAATTCATCCCATTCAAAACCCTGCATGTTATTGGAAGAAACCCTAATTATTCCCTCTTATGTTGTGTATCAATATGCAACAATATTTATTTCTCCTTCAATTTAGTATTATGGTAGATAAATACATGATTTCTAGATAATAAAAGCTTAAGTTATACTTGTATATATATTAGTTCATTCTCTTCATTTTTTATTCTTAGTTGTGGGAAAGGAAAACCCAAACATTTCAAAAACTCATTAAAAAGGATAGTGAAGTGACCCATAAATCAAAAATAAGAAAAAGGTAAGAGGGTCCAAAAGAGTATAATAGGTATAGAAACATATGAATAGATCTTGCCTGTGTACAATTTTGGATTGAAATTATATGTGAAGGAGGTCTAAAAGCAGAATGATACAAAGGCCACTATAACTCACCATAAAATCCCAAAATAAGAGAAAAATAATCAATAGTAAAGATCAAACAAAGCAATTAAAATTTGGATGAGGGTAGGTTATGCCATTAAGATATAGTTTTAAAGTATTAAACACATGCACATATAATTCTAACAAAATAATTATGTAGTAATTATTTTGTGAAAATTTTAGTGTCTACATTTCCCCCTTTATGGTAGTGAATTAAATTTTATAGTTTAAAGGAGAAAAAGAGGTTTTTTTTTATGATTTTTTCAAGGGAAAAGTTCGAGTTATGAAACATGACAACTGTACCCAGTGTCAAATTTTCATGTATAAACCCTCCTAAGAACTCCCGTTGGTATCAAGATTATCCCCATCCTTCATGTTACCATATGTGTTGTAATACCCTTCATGCGGATGTTTTAAATGAGAAACAAAGCTCGTGAGGTTCTCCCAATGTAGTCCTTCTCAAGGAAGATTCCTCAATGAACCTAAAAATATTATTCTTAGCCTTTTTGAGACATGTGTCCACTCAATGGGACAGATTTCAAGGCTCAAAATCATCATGAAGAGGTATGGATGAGCCAATAACATATTATAAGTGATTAAGGAAATTTAGGAAATATTTGGAGATTTAGGAGCAAGTTCGGAAAAAGCGGGTTTTTGAAGGTGAAGTAGCTTGCAATTCAAAAGCACCTGAGCTTTAGGAGATGATTCCAAAAGGTCTAGAATGATTTTGAGGTAAAAAAATAATATTAGAAATATAATACAATTATCTATATGATGGTGCTTTTATATTTTTCACAAGACCGGGGACGCTTCTTTCCTGACCCATTTTTGGTAGGAACACCTTGCGGTGCTAAGAAAAAGGATATTTTGAGGAGGTTTCAGGAAGAATCATAGCATGAAACCCATCCCATTCTTTGAATTTTTTTCAAGTAAAATTCATATTAAGAAGTTCCCAAAAATACCTCAAGGAGCTCCATCAACTTCATCTTCAAGCTCTCTCTCAAGGACACTCTCGCAGTTAGAAGATTTTTCTAGTGCCATGTGTCAGCATGAGGTTTTGGCACAATTTTATGTCACTCTTATCCCTTTTCCAAGGGGAAAATGGAAAAACAAATTCAACGCTCCCCTTTTTGAGCTTTTGGACCCACATCATGACCTTATAAAGCCTCCATAAGCACCTTTTGGTAGTTTTCTATCCCCGCCTTGTGCATCGCATGTATGCCACTTATCACCATGATCCTAAGGAAAATTTTGTGTCCCTTTCATGAATTTTTAATGGGACAAGGGGAAAGAAAATTTACCCCACCTTGATCCTACATTATTCCTCACATGAACGAAACTCAATTCCTAGGTGCTAAAAATAAGTTCCTCCCTCCGCTTCTCCACAATACATGTCTACTACTTTTCCTCATAGGGATAGGGTGAATTTTTATGTCCATTTCATCCCTTTTCCAAGGGGACAAGGGGGAAAAATAAATTCCCGCCATAAAGCTAAAAAAATAGGGATATTATGTTTTTGGTGATTTTCCTCCATTTTCTCAAAATCCACCCGAACTTTGGCAAAAATTTTCCAAACATTTATCTTTGCATTTTTATACCTCATTGAATCCCTTCATATTGTCATAATTTTAGTAGGAAAATCATTCATGAAGTTTTAATGTCTTCAATCTTCAATGCCATTTTTCTTCCGAATGACTTCATTCCCTAGATCGAAGAAAATTCATATCACACAATTTAGTAAACGAATCGATGTGAGATTTTTGACAATCTTATTATTTTCAAAACACCTTTAAGGATAAAGTGAAAAAATATTAAATGATTACATATATTTATAATGAAAAAAACTCATTTTGGGCCCCATATTTTGTTTCTTCAATATCCCATCATTTCGTGCAAGATGGGTCGAGATAAAAATTTGAACATGGAGTCGAGAAGAAAAACCAATCCGTTGAAGCCAATTTCATCACAATCTAAGGTGGGAAAGAAAAATTTCTAAAAATATTAGGGATAATAATTTCTACCATGACATAAAAGTGAAAAGGAAATGATGCACATAATCACTTCCCCAGGGTTCTAATGGGTGAAATCTTACATAAATTAGAGCAGAGCTTCAAAACAAATTATGTAAACTTATGCAAGGTGTTTGGTTCGAATCGACACTAGGAAGACAAATTTATATATTTAGTAAGCCTATATATGATCACTTAATAGTTAGTCTTAGAAAATTGTGCATTCATACTCCTCATTCCATTCCCCCATGATGGAGACACTCAAAATTGGTAAAATTTACAAAAATGATAAATAGTTGGCTAAATGGGACCATAATGGTGGATATTATAAATATATTAAATGGGTAAAACAATCCAATAATGGTAAAATTACATATTTTAACCATCTTTCCATGGTCTAAGAACTCCCAAGAGCTCCCCTCTTTATTTTTAAGTCAATTCTTGCATTCCCTGATGCAGTGAGTGATGCTTAGTGTAAAGGAGAAATAGAGGGTTTTTTCATGTATTTTTAAATGGAAAAATTCAATGATTGTTGGGATTTAGAATATTGACTAAGTCCCAAAGGGTGCATGTATGTGTAGGACCAGTGAAGAGGATGGATGCATGTGGCAAAGCAAGATAGGGGTTTTAGAAGGGTTTAGTAGAAACCACAATGCGTGTGCAAGGAAGAGCAAAGGATTTGAATCTAGTTAGTCATATTTGGCTTTCCAAGAGGCACTTGAGGAAAAATTTGACTCTACTAAGAATGCTAAGTGGATAAGGTGACAACCTCAAGACTTTTGGTCAAGGAAATAATATTCCATAGATAGAAAAATCCCAAAAGAAATCATTGCAAAAAGTGGGGAGCTTGGATAAAAAAAGAATGCTCCATTGGAGGACCACCTTGACACTTATAAACTAATTTGCTACTTTAGGAAGGCACAACGATGGGTGTTAAACCTATTTATAGAGATACTCAGGTAGAAGAAAAGGAGATAGGAGAGAGGAACATTCTAGAGAGGAGCATCATTGAGAGATCTCGAGAAGAAGAGGGCCATGATATGATAAGCCCTAAAAGAGTAGGTGAAAATCTGCACAAATAATAGAATATTCTAAGGGTTGGGGTTCTCATTAGAGGAATATAGGAATGTTAGCATATCTAAGGGAACATGTCTGCTAAATTTTTGTAATAGGCCGATGACATGGGGTTAGAATGTTATTATATGGGCATAAAAATGACTACATTTTAGTTCTGTTGTCGAGACCTCTTTTTGAATTTGTTGTGAGAAATGACTTCATCTTGGATCCATTTGACACACGATGACATAGCACTTAACCTTGGAAAGTATCAAAGCATGGTTTAATAGCACAAAGGATGAGTTTTCTCAAATATTTAGTATTGGACCTGAGTTTGATTGATGTAGATGGGTAGAAAAACACATATATCATGAGTTATATGAGACCGTATTTTGTTGTTTTCTAGTAGAATTGTATGAATGAATTTCAACATATGCATCTAGATCAAGCTGGTACTATAGATCACATGTATGGACCCAAGATGATTACTAAAGGCTACATGATGTGGATCTAACTTGGACACATGCTATTGATCACTGGTGGAGAAGAGTGCTAACCACTTATACCTGGAATACACCATTTCTACATAGTCATTTCTAGAGGTTGTTGAGTTTGAGTTCCTAAGGGAACCTAGAGGATCATTTTTATGAGCTATCCCATTGAATATGAAGATCTTGATCATTACACCAATTTTGGAGGAATTCTCCATGGTTGGCTAAGCTTCTCGAGCACGGGCATGGAAGCTAGTATAGAGGAAGATGGAAGACCTCGTGGCATAAAAGGAGAGGGAAGAGAGATAAATAAAGTATAGTGAAGCACATGAAAGGGAGTTGGATAGAAAACATGAGGTTGTGGGAGTGATGGATCTATAGAGGTAGATGTTGTGGGAAGGAATTGAGGTTCACACAGAAGACATGGAACCGAGAAATCTATGCTACCCCATCTTTGCAAGCACGAGATAGAAACCCCTTCAACTTCGATGAGAGTTTTTACATGGAGAAAGGAGAGCCGTTAACATGCATCTTAACCCACCTAGTGAATGACCCCTAGAATTTATTTTTCCAAATCAAGAAACAAGTATTACTAACCTAGTTGGTACTGGTGGAAGTGACTGATCTACACCTAGGAGGTATAACTTATCGTTTGGAACAGCTATGGCCACACAAATAATTCTTGTGTTTGGAGGGATTTTTGGGAAAAAGTGCAAATAAATAGAGTTTGGGTATCGTGTCTAGGAGTGGCACGGGATACACGTCTAGTAGCAGAGTAGTATCACAACCATCGGCATGTAGTTCAATGGGACGTTGGGAACACTAGGTGTGACCTCTTTAGGCCCATTACCAGCTACACGAGGAGGACTTGGTGGATCTAGCAGATTTGGAGGTGGATCTGGTGGATCAGGAGGCATAGGACCTGATAGATCTAGTGGATATGGTGGTAGAGGGAAAACCAAAGGGAATCAAGGTTATAGATCAGGAAGATAAGGGTCTCAGCCACCTCCACAAGTATTTTTTGAGATGTTTGTACATATACCAGATTACAAGGGTGTTGAGGATGCTAGAGACCACATGTACAAGTGTTAATTTCTATGGTGCTTCAAGGGGATCACTACCCCGGAGTGAAAGGAAAGTTAGTTTGCAACAATGTTTTAGGGACACACACATAGTTGGTACCAGAAGTATGACCCCCATCAGACGGTGGTAGATTACACCGTGCTATGGAATGCCTTCTTAGCTGAATTCCATATCCTTGAGTTTGAGCAGAAGAGCATTAATGCCTTGAAAGAGATCTAACATGGAATGACAGAGAGTGTGCGGGAATATGACACACAACTCAAAACTCTATCTTATGATATTCATCCTTCTTAGCATGCTCAATGGTTTTTTGGAGGATTAATAACACCATTTAGAAGAGTGCTTTCACACATGACATTCATAGACCTACGCGAGGCCTTAGAGGCTACCTTGCATGTTAAGGCTATTGGAAGTTTAGATACGGTGTTAGCCATTTCCTTGAGGATCGGATTCTTTGTAATGGCCAAGTAGTTGGAAAAACTATCTAGGAACGTAGCACATGAGGCTCGTAGTGGTCTATGGTGCACAAATTGTGAAGTGGAAGGAAATACAAAATACACTTGTCCTCGGAGGCCGGTACACACCATGACGATGATTGTGAAATTTTCAATGGGGATCATAATGAAAGTAGGTTTCCCTTTCTTTGTAGCATAGGATCCTTAAGAATGTGTCTTTTTATTGTAAGATTTGTACCTCTACGACCCATAACACAAAATATTGTAGGCTAATTGACTAGATACATGATGCCATTGAGCTTGGTGTGCACCAGACTAGCCTTGCAAGTAGTTCCAAGGATGATGATCACCTCTATGAAGGGCACACAGATGGAAGAGCATGTGGAAGAGGTTTCCACTAAGGATTTCATGGTCATAACAACCATGGAGGAAGAAGTGAGTTCCCACATGGGACATGTTATAATTATGCATCTGAGAGAATTATAAGCGTGATTTTCCTAATCTATTGCAATGATCATGGTGTAGAAAGAAACATAAGTATGAGGAGAGCACTATTTGAGCACATGAGCTAGCAAAGACCATAACGACAAAAGTGATGGGATGGTAAGAATAAATAAGGCCAACTCATAATGGATGTAAAGAGTGGCACACAAGTCAAGACAAGAACCTATACTCATGATGACGTGAGTGGAGGCTTGCGCGCAAGGAGATACCAAGAAAAAGAATACTGGTTACAAGATAATAAGTGGTAAATGGGAAGTATCCGGACCCTACTCATGAAAAATAGGTGTATCAAGAGACTATGGATGCAATTCATTGTCTACAAGGAGAGATCTAGTGTTTAAAGGAGAATTCAAGGTAGTTAGAGAAAAGGAAGAATGCCGAGGCTCATGAGAAGGATTTGGATGATGTTAGAGATGTATGCAAGATGTTAAGGAAAGATAATGTTTTTCCCTTAATAGGATAATGGTTATGGGAGAAGGTACCATGCATTGGAAGAGAGTGCGAGAGGTAAGTTATACATGCTAACCTTCCTCCCCACAACCTTGACTATGACAAAGAGATAACCTTGAATGTTGTTATAAATGGATGGCTCTTGAGCAATATTACGATCGATATGGGCACACAAGTCAATGTTATCACCTTGGATGCATAACATCAAATGGGAAGGTCCACATTATAGCCATCTTAAAATATGTTTTATATGGAAAACAAGATGAAGGTAATGCCCATTGGTGTCTTAAAGGATGCGGTTATCACTATTCAAGGGGCCAAGTTCACTGGATATTTTGAAGTGTTGATGCTAACTAAGGTAGATAAATTTCCAACATTACTTGGGTGCCCCTAGTGTTATAGAATCAATGCTGACCTATGGTTTGACAAGGGGTATATTAGTTTTGAGAATAAGGAGGACCGTATCATCACCCCCTTAACAGATGGAAAATCAATGCCCTATACTGAGCCCTTAGGAGAATAAGTCCTTGATAGAATCTATGTGCACTCTATTAGAGACCCTAAGGTAATTCATCCTACAGAAGGAATTATCCAATTTGAAGATGCTCAATCTATGAGTGATACAAATAGCATAACATGTGATAATTAGACACATGAGACTTATGAATTAATTAGAAAACAATTTAGAGGATCAATAGTTTAGAGGATTAATGATAAGGGTAATAAAAGCACACTTGGTCAAACACCTAGGAGGGAAGAAGTTACCAAGTTACTCTGGAGGAGCTAACCCGATGATTTCTTATGAGAAATGGAGGCTCAATGGAAAAATGATAATGAAAGAAGAGGTATGCTCAACTATAACTGCTCATCATACAAGACTACCATGGAAAATAACCCACCTCATGTCATATCCAATCATGTGAGAAGGCCTAGATAGAAGGTGCAAAAGCTTTACCACCTTCACTATGGGTGCATAAGTTGTATTCCACCTTACAAGGTTGTGCATGTGCATGGTACATTCACTGAGATATGCAATCAGATAGGGAATTGGTAGGAGTTGGTGGCTGATCTCATTCAATATTTCGAGTATCGGAGTACAAAGCCATAAGTGGATAAGGTATTTTAAGTGGTCAAGTGCCTTATAATGGGAGATAATGCTATGATGGAAGATATGATACTTGAGATATTAGGTGAAATTGGTTTGGAGACACGTTTTGATGAGAAAGAATCAGAAGAAACACAACCTCAGCGAGTGTGCAAGGAAAAGGAAAAAGGAAAAATGGTCTATGTGATAGATGGTGAAGAAATGGAGAGTCTGGATGGTAACCATCCACGAAGGTATGTACAAAGTTAAGGATAATCTTGACGAGTGAGAATTCACCTACCTTGAGCCCTTGAAGACAAAGAGGGTTAACATTGGTTCTAAGGTAGAACCTAAGGAAGCTATCATTGGGGATTATTGGTTGGACAAAGAAGTTTCTAAGATCATTGAATTTTTGTGTGAGTTTCAGGATTTTTTCCCACATGGGTACCAGGAGCTCAAAGGTGTTCACCACTCCTCGGGGGAAATGAGGATTAAGTTGAAGGAAGGTGCACACCCGATGTGGAAGAGACCATATTGGATGAATCTGAACTTACGCGTATGGGTCAAGGAGGAGATAGACAAGATGATAACATCGGCATCATTGAGGTTGTGGAGAAATGAGAATGGTCAATTCCAATGGTCATAAACATTAAGAAGGATGGATGGATAATGATCTATGTTGATTACAAGGACTTGAATGCGGTATGTGCCATTGACCCTTTTTTCCCCGTTCACTAAAGAAATTATGGAAGGAGTATCTAGGTGCGAGGTCTATTACTTCACGGATGGGTTCTTATGCTACCAAAAAGTTATAATTTCAAAGGAATACCAGGAGAAGAAAAATTTATCCATTGAATGGGGAAGTTTTTCCTACATGTTCATGCCTTTTGGGATGAAGAATGCACCTGTTGTGTTCTTGTACATCATGGTACAAGCCTTCTAAGAATTCATCCATAAATTTCTTCAAGTCTACCTGGATGACTGGAATATGTATGGGCTATTAAAAGGCCATTGTGACAATTTTAGGCTGATGTTTGAGAGATGTCGGAAGTTGAGGATATCCCTCAACATTAATAAATGTGTCTTTACTACTCCATTTGGAACCCTATTGGGGCATATTATATGTAAGGAAGGCTTGCTGGTGGATCTCACCAAAGTTACAATTATTGTGGGATTGGTGGAGCCTATCAATAAAAGCACAGTGTGTAGATTCCTTGGGAATATAGGGTGCTACAAGAAATTTGTTAAGGGATATGCCAAGATCATAGCTTCCTTAGAGGAATTTCTTAAACATAAGAGTGCCTTTCACGGGGAGATGCACAAGAAAGGGTGTTTGACACATTGAAGGATAAGCTTATTACTACACCCATATTATGCTTTCCCTCTTGGGATAATCCTTTCCATGTGTATTTTGATTCCCTAGGAACAACCATTGGAGCAATATTGGAACAACCTGGTGAGGGGATTTTTGATCACCCCTTATGTTTTTCCAGTAGGAAGTTGACACCAATAGAACAAAATTACACAACTAGTGAGTGCGAGGCATTGTCAATGATCTACGCACTACATAAATTTAGGGAGTATCTACTGGTGACACCATTCATTTTCTACATGAACCATATGGCATTGAAGTACTTGGTAAGCAAGCCCATTCTGCAAGGGCACATATAACATTGGGTCCTATTATTTAAGGAATTTGAGTTTTCAATTTTGGTAAAACCAAGAAAGAGTAATTGAAGATTAGATCATTTATCAAGAATTGACTTAGGGAGGACTCATAGATCATTGAGGATACCATGCTAGATGTGCAACTATTTAGGTTCTTTGCACGCGCCTACGATTTAGAAGATATTGTAGTGTTTCTTAAAATGGGTGTGGTGTCGGAAGGAATGAAGGATTTGGAGAGAAAGTAGTTGGTTATACGCACCTTGGCTTACATGTTGATTAGTGAAGACTTATATAAGTTAGGATGTGATGAGGTTCTACACCGATGCATATTAGAAAATAAGCACATTGCAATCATGGAAGAAGTGAATGGTGGGATTACAGAAGGACACTATGTAGGAAATGTAACCACGTGGAAGATTCTACTTACATGGATTTGGTGGGAGATTATTTACCAAGATTGTATTGAGTTTTTCAATGCTTGTGACCATTACTAGCACCTTGACAAACCTAGAAGGAGGGATGAAATGCCCTTGCAGCGATAGACAACATTGGACCATTTGAAAAGTGGGTAATTAAATTTGTAGGGCCAATTTCACTTACCGCATGAAGGACTAGTTTTTGTTACATCATCACTTGCACTTATTACTTGACAAGATGGACAAAGGTTGCAACTACAAGGGATTGCACTACAATGAAAACAACTATATTCTTATGGGAAAACATAAACAACAGGTATGGATGTCCAATGAGTTTAAAAAATGAAAGGGGTACACATTTTTTTAATGAAATGGTTAGGATTTTGTTGGAAAAGTTTATGGTGGCCCATCACAAGACGACCCCTTATATCCTGCAAGCAAATGGGAATGCTAAAGAATTTAACAAGATACTAAGTCACACATTAACTAAAATTTGTGAAATTGGCAAAAAATATTGGGATGACAAGGTATCAACTGTTCTATGGGCATACAGGAAAACCTACAAGAGATTGAACAAGGCCGAGACCATTTCAACCGGTGTTTGGCATGGAGGTTGTTTGACCAGTTGAATATATGCTACCATCGTTGCGTATAGTGCATGCAGGAGGATTGGATGATGAAGAAGTGCTCAAAGAAAGAATTGATAAGTTAATTTATCTAGAAAAAATATGATAACTTGCTAGATGGAGTCAAAATACGAGAGATGGAAAGGCAAAAGCATGGCATAATTGTCATATTAAAAACAAACAATTTGAGGTTGGGTGGATAATTTTGTTATATGACTCTAAATTTCTGTGCCATCCTGGGAAGTTGAAAATCCATTGGTTGGGACCATAAATCATCTTGTACATCCTTGATTTAAGTGCTTTCTAGTTACAAGTGCTAGATGGGATGAGATTACAAGGTCATTTCAATGGGAGTAGGCTGAAGCCCTACTATAAATAAGTCTTCCTTGTGTTTGTAAATAAGGCAATATTTCCAGTAGCCTAGGATTTCCCTTAATGTATTTATTTTTCTTGTGTTTCCCTTTCTTGTCACTTGTTCCTTTCTATTGTGTTGTTTTTACGCACCTTGTGCACTAGTAACCACTTATTACTTTCAAGGGTTGTGTATGTGCAAAGGGCCGCACATCTGTTTTAGTGTGGGGTGGAGTAGAGTAAAGTGAAATAGAGGTTGGAAGTGAAAGTTGTGTTTTAATGTCCTAGGTTAAAAGATAAAAAATGCGTAAGCTAGGAGAACATGCGTGGAAAAATGTGGATAAGAAATTTTGGTGTCAGGAATACTTTACAAAGATCACATATAGAGGATGAGAAGCACAAGAACAACATGAGGTAGGTGAGGGAAAAAATCAGGTCAAGGACAGAAGAAGTGCCTTCGGTCTTTGAAAGTGCACGTGTAAGCGTCTTCGGTCATTAAGAATTTTGTGCTCCGAGGAAGGTTGTAAGGATTTTTACACAGGATTGTGTGAGTGGGAAAGAGTTCTTAGGATCAGATTTAGTGGAAAAATATGCATTTATTGCTAAGTACATTAGTAGGTGGCATAGCATTTATTGTGGGGGATAGACAAAAATATAAGTAAAGGTCCGGGCACATCATTATTTACCTTGCTATTATGAGATCAAAGAGCTCTTACAAACTAGGCATTCATGAATAATGATTAGTGTAAAGGAGAGTGAAAATATGAAGTGCGTGACTAGGGATATCTATGAACCAAAGTGGAAGGAGTACACGAGCATAGGGAGGTTTCATCAGAAGTACACCATCTTGTGGAAGAGTTTTCTAGGTTAGGGTTCGTAGCTAGGGCACGGGAATAGAAGGATTCTTTCACGGAGTTGAGCCATAGATTTGAGCAGAGTGAGGAAGGAGAGCAAGGAGTTTATTCTTTTAACCTAACAAGAAGATGGCACCAAAGAAAGTGATTTTTTCACCTAATAAGAGAAAGGGCAAAGGAAAATAGACTGTCACCACCATTTTCAATGAAGAATGGTATGCAAAGATACAATACCTAGATGAGGTGTTACTTGGGAAAGAATGGGTATCCCATGTGAGGAAGATTTGTGTGAGAGACTATAATCATCACACAAGTACCATAGAAAAGGAAATGACACTAGAGCTGGTTTTCCAATAGATAAGAGGACACTAGAAGGGATGCCAATTTACAGTGATGAGGTGAAGGTAAAATTAGAGAAGGATGGGTTGTTATGCTGCTCGAGTTGCCCTATTTTGGAAAGTCCGAGAGGTTATACCAATGGTTGATGTTGCGTGTGCATGAAGACCAGTTCTACTTTACATGACGTAGAATACGCATAACTTCCCATCTCATCTCCAAGTTTACCATCCTTATCTGTAAAAGGGATTTGTTGGATGATGACCTGGAGGATAAAGAGGCTATTAAGAATACTGTGGAAGAGTATGAATATGAAAAGGGTTCATGTTACTTTGATATCTCAGACATACCCTACCCTGTAATGAGATTGGCCATGCACTTGGTATCCAATATGAATGGGAAAGAAAGGTGGACATAAATAAACAAGGCATGGTTGAATATATGCCAAAATTTTTAGAAGGGACTATCTATAAATTTTCCACCTATATTGCGAAGAGATCATCAAGCAATGTGAAAGAAAGAGAGAAGATAATGTTGTAGAAATGTTCTTCTCACAATTGTCTTCTAAAAAAATTGGAGTACCCGATGGGCAGAGAAGTTCACATGGGAGTATTTAGATTGATATCCCTCCCCAAGAAGAGGTTTGAGAAATACACATGCGATACCATGATGACCACCCATAAGGTGCACATGGATAAATGGTACAAGCGAATGTGCGATGCATTTGGGGCTGAGTGGAGGATACCAGAAAATTTTCAAGTACTAGTAAATGGAGAAGTTGAGTTTGCTATCTAACAATATTTATGTATTGATAGGTTCACTTTGGCAGATGGGACCAAGAGTCCATAGTGAAAATTTCCTTTCTCTTTCACCACGCAATATTTCCAAGTAGCGGTAAATCGCTTCAAGGAAGATAAAAGACTAAGGTTCGACCTTAGTGAGGTGGACCAGGACCACCATGATTTTTGAAGGAAGATGGTATATCCAAAGAAGTGTGCTTATGTGGAGAAGTATGTCTCCCATGAAGTGCACATGACAAAACCCTTGACATTTCCAATTGCTATAAGGGCCACAACAAGAATATACTTATGTATTAGGCCCAAGTATGAATAGTGTGTTTAGTTGTAGAATGATGTCTCAATCCCAGAGGATCCCATTGGTAGGAAGAAGGCCACACCAAAGAAGAGGGAAAGGGAAGAGACCCTAGAGAAAGAGGCACCAGAGAAGAAAGCACCAAGTGTGTAGACAACACAATATGTGGGTATGCGATAATTGGGTAACAAACCAAGCACATATGCGCACAAGAAGAAGTTTCCCATCAAGGAGAAGGAAAATACACCTGAGGAAGATGTGCTAGAACAAGAAGAGTCACCTAGAAAGGAATCACCCATTGGGGAGGAAGAATCCCTAGATAGGAAGAAAAATAAGGTAGCATGGAAGGAAAACTCGAAGGAGATGGAGATCTTGGAGGCCTACAGGGGAAAGAGAGATGACGATGAGGATGAAGAAGTTCAGAATCATCCCATGTATGATGTACATGATTCAAAAGAAGAAGGAAATGAAGAGAAGAATGAAGAAGAAGAATGGAGAATAAGAAGTCACTCAAGGAAAAAGGGAGAGTGAAGAAGTAAATACTAAGGATCAAAGGACCCCTAACCTCACCAAGGAGTAGATAGAAGAGGCCACAGAAGGAGATGTAGTGGGAATAATAGATAAGTTAGTAGAGAAATAATTTAAGCAAAGCACATATGAGATAATCAAGGAGATAGAATAAGAGAGCATAGGGAAGGAGTATGGAAGCATGGGCAGAGATCCTAGCCTAGTGGTGAGCTTTCCAAAGGCTGCGTGCATAGGAGGGAAGAACATGGTAGTAGCACAAGGGAAGTGAATGGGTTGTATCCATGATCTAAAAAAATTTCTATGCACACAGTTCCAAAGCACCATGTTGATAGACCAACTCCTGGAAATGTCTTCATTTAAAGAAGAAGGGTGTACCCATGAACTAGGAAAATGCTATTTTGGTCATTTGAGTCCCATGGCGATGATCCTGAGTTTGAAGTTAACCAAGGGGAACTGATGAAGGTACTAGAGAACAAAGGTATAAACCCTCTAGTGAATTCTAAACAATTGTATAATGAGAAAGTTTGTAATGTGCTCAATAAGGTTTCAGTTGAAGTTGAGGCAAGAATTTTTGGAGAGGAATGATAGGGTGAGATTCCTAGAAGGGGAATTGGAGAAGAAAAAGGAGGAGCTCATTGAAAAGAGCAAGGATATGAAGCTATAGGAACTAATTAGCTTACGTTAAGGTGTGAGCAGAAGGATGAAAAGGAAAGGGTACACGAGGTAAATAAAAAGTTAGAAATGATTACAAATGCTATTGTCTTAAAGCATCCAAACCTAGCACCACCTAAGCGAGTATGAGTCAACCTCATAATTATTAGAGGACTTAACTCACGTCCTCACCATGAAGATGTAGTCACTCACTTTGGAATCAAGAGAATAAGTGTTAGCACACCACAAGAAAGAGGAGAAATTGAAGGTTGTGGAGATAGTCACTTGGTACACTAAGATCCTTTCAATGTAAAGGCTATTACATAGATAGCTGAATTTGATTATGAAAATTGCATGGATAGAGATAGAGTGGAAAAAATTCTAGTTGCCACCCATGAGGTAGAACTTAAGGGTTTTAGGAGAAGAATAATGGGAATAGGGAAGAGTGGGATAAGATCCTAGCCGAGGTATAGAATAATTCTGAAGCCATCGAGACCCTGAGAGGCTAGATCAAAAATTAGATGAAGGAATTATATCCCCAGATCACCCATAGAATAGATGCATTAGATGAACTCAAAGAAGTAGTTGGTAAACATCGTTGATATCTTTGAATGCTAAGGGTGATGAACTAGGCTTTGAATATGTGAACTAGGTGACCTCTCACACAATAGGTGCAGGGTGAGGTGGATTCTTGCGATAAGATTGAGGTAGATATAAGGAAGGATTTCCCACTCATTCTTCAACAATGAAAAATTCTTCTTCATTCCTCCATTATTTATTTCTTTTATTTATCATTCTTCATTCTTTAGTCCCGTCGGTCTTTATTTTTTGGAGAAGATGTTTCCGAGGATGGAGAAAATTTTTAGTGTGGGGTGATGTTGGGATTCATAATATTGACTAAGTCCCAAAGGGTGTGCATGCGCATGGGATCATTTTTGTATTTGATAATGATGTTGGAAAGTCACTACAATGCTCCAAAATTGATGCCATTTCTTGACATTCTTGACATGTAGGATCATTACACTCAAAAGAATCAACTTGTACACTTGAGAGTCTTTCTTCTTCAGCTTGCACATTATCTTCTCCAATAGACTCTGCCACCTTTGGTGATTCATACTACTTTGATGGAATTGAACCAATATGGATACTGCATTATGAATACGTAGACTACCTGGTCGTGCTCGTTCAACTATAATTTTTTTTGGTACAAAACTAGTTTGTTCCACTTGTTCTTGAGTCTCAACTTCTGCAGAAGGTTATGTTAGGAACAAAGTTTTCTTGGTGTTAAGTTTTGCAGCCAATTCCTTCGATTATTTGCATGCTCTCCTTTTCTATTCTCTTTGACCATATACTCCTCCCTGTTTTCTCATTTCTTGACAATTCTCTTCCCAAAATGGATTTGGGACTATAAGAGGAGGGGTGGGTTGGGATTCAACCGATTCCCTCACTGTTTGAGGAAGAGATTCATTCTCTTGTCTTGATGGCTCTTGTAGAAAAGAGGGAACTTTAGAAGGACGAGGCATGAAATATTCACGATGGAAAGGAGGAATAGGAGGTGAAGGAAAGGAATTCTCAACATGTGTTGATGGTGAAAAGCTTGGAATTTGAGGTTTGGACTGAAATGACCTTGGCTGAGAAATGGAAAGAGAACCCTGAGGTGGTGGTAGTGTAGAATCAACCCATTGAAAAGATTACATTACATTGAACTCATAGGCCTCTATTTTTTTATCCATGTTGGGAATTAGAGACTGTGGAATAGTGCTATGATTTAATAATAAACAAAATCATGCACACATGATCTAAACAATTCCCCAAAATCTACAATAGTGGAAGTATAAACTAGAATAATCCAAATCAAAACAAAGTATACACACATAACACAACATGTACCGTGGTTCACCCAATGTGGGCTACGTCCACCAAAGATAGAGATCTCATATATATAATACAACAAGAGTACAAACCAACTCTTTAAATACAAGAGTACAATGCATCTCTCCAAGAGTATCTCCTCTCCTCTAGATCTCTAAACAAATCTCCATGAGTGCACTACAACTGTGCCTCCAAACACCACCAACATATCTCACATAACTAGGAACTACTACATCTCTGAACTGCTACCAAGTTCTCTGTGGATCTGCAATCAAGACCTCTCACATGGGTCTACCATATGTGCAACTATAACTATGCACCAAGAAGTAAGTATGTCTCTCCATCACTGCATAACCTATGCAAACATGAAGACAACCTCCTCTACAATATCTAGATCTACATGGATCAACAATACAATATGATCTCATGGATCTACAATACAAGACTAGATCTACATAGATCTATAATACAAGATCTCACCAACATGTGGATCTACAAGAAGAAACTCTATGTGCTTTGCATACTATGCAAGCCATTACAATGAGACAATAACTATACAAAGGAAATACAGTAGAAGATGTTACCCTCTTCTCACCATTTAGATGTACCTGCTATTTCCTTCTATCTAGCTCCTTTCATGGAGACTCTGTCTTCATGTAACCTGATTCTTTCTTTCTCTTCTTCTTCTTCTTTGTCTTCATCCTCTCAATCTAGGAGAATTAAGGATCTAATTCAATCCTTCTCTTAATTCTCTTTCTAAACCCTAGATTTTATGCTTATATATATATTTTTATAAACTTAGGGCACTTAGCCATGTAATTAAATCAATAAATATAATTTAATACTAAAAATATATTTAATTCTTGAGAGTTAATTAAAACTTTCTCACACAGTAATGAGATGCCGCGATTAACCATGACCGACATGAATTACTTTACCGACCTAGAATGATCGATGCCGGTTAGCCTTGGATCGATGCCAATTAGCCCCGATCCGCACACATTACTTTTCCTAACTCTGGATCGATGGCGCGGTTATTGTCGGGAACGGTAACATGTAAAACATGTAATCTTTGAAGCAATTCAGCTCCACAACCTAACAATCTCCCACTTGGAGATAAATTTCTGAACCTTTTTACCTGTACCTGTACCTATACATCACCGCCCTCTAACACCATGAAGACCATCTATTCTTTCCTTCAAAAATTCTCTCAAAAATAAAACCAAGAAGATCAAACCATCTTCTCAAACCAAGAAGATTAAAAAACATGACTTACCAAATACCTACATGAAGCTACTACTGATTCATGATAACCGAGCTATCCATACATCAAGCTCCCACTGAATCATAACACCAAGCCTCTCATGTAGCCAAGCCATCATGACTAACACACCTGCAAGAGCTCCCACTCAAACTGAAGTACTGAGCTTCAACTGCAACCATAGCCATACCTATAAAACCAACCATGTTCTCCATCCATCTATCCATGTCTCCATGCAACCACTAATGAAATTGTCCAAAGATAAGTCAAACTAGAATATGTGAAAGAAAAACAAGATCCTAAGTAAAAAATGCCCTGAATGAGTTCTACATGTAATAGTGGGTGATTAATCCACAAACACCTGCATAACTCAAAGAAATCCAAACACTGCAATTTACAAATCCAACCCTACATAAACAACTAGCATGTCCAAGACATTCATCTGTAGATAACATACCTATCAAGGAGTAACATAGTAATCAAGAGGAAATACAAACATCCCCTACTCATGCTCAAGGCATCTAAATCGTGCTCATAGGCATCCATGTGTAAATCAAACATCTACATCATCATAGACTCACAAAACTAAATCTATCCACATGTATAAACTCACCTATACATCCATCCATATCATCAGGCTCTCCAAAAGTTCCAAGTCTCTCACCGACTAACTCCAAAGCCATATATGAATCCTATGCTCATCAATGTCAATAAAAACAACCATGCTAAACCATGCAACTAATACCAAGTGCAAATACTATACTTTGCTCAATCAACCAAGATGAAAGCAAAACAAGGGCACCATCTAAAAATGGTAAATAAACATTGTTGTCAAACCTATGACCAAACCGACCACGGTTTCCCCTGACTAACCCCAGTCACTGTATGACCCACCATGGTTACCAGATGACCGACCATGGTTAACACTAACTAACACCGGTCTCTGTAATAGTCATATTTTCTCCTTTTCACCCTTCAAACTTTGAAAATTGCTCTATCATCTAAAATCAACTAAATCTACTATCAATTGCCATCCCTAAGGAATATCCAGGCACCATAAAATAAACCAGAAGTGACATCACAAAGCTATAAACTCAATATACCTACAAATCTGTGACTGCCCTCCAAAACCAACTAGTGCCTCTGCCACTCTAAATAGTAGCAACCTCCTCTCACTCTACATGTGCATCATGTATCCAATCCTGCAATGCCAACAACCATGGCTTGCTCCCACTGAACATGAAATCCCCTACACTGCCTCTAACACCAAGCTCAAAAGCTAATATGTCAGTGAGAAATAAAACCAGATGAAAAAAATATAAAATGATTCCCTTCTTATCAAAGAATACTCCTACATCATAGAATTTTGGACTTCTTGTGAAGTAGGTGAATCAACTTCATTTCATCTTGTGTACTCAACATCTTCTGTTACTTGCAACTATGTCTAACCATGACTTTTCATTGAGGATCTCATCCTTAGACTAGATATCCTTGTCCTCAAGATTCCACACAACGGGAAATAAAAGTCAAACAACACAAAAAAATGGTGTAAATCCGTGCACACTATCCAAACATAATATCAGTTGCTCCAAACAAAAGAAATAAAAATGTGAATCATATAGAGATACCTAACTCAAAGTCTCACTGGACTAACCAAGCCAACTCCATCCTCTTTCTGATCCAAACATTGAAGTGATCTACACCATCTCTGCCATATACACTATGTGCAAGAAACTCAATCCTCCAAACTAGGACACTGAACCAGCCATGCCCTCTTCTACTATAAGAAACCCTGTGTAAACTCGTTGTCATAGAGATCAACCATGGTTCACTGACCGATACCGATTATCCTCTGTGACCGATGTTGGTTACTTGATCAACATTGGTGCTACTGGAACTAACACAACGCCCCAAATTTGCATAGGTCACCAAAATAGGTGCCTACTCGACCAAACCCAATACTTGTGTTGAGCCAGTCATTTCAAGAAGCACCCAACTGTTATAGGGAAAATTTGAGAAATGTATAGATTGATGTTATTAATGTTAGGGATGACTTAAAATGTTCAATATTTGTTTGTTGCTTTGAGTACTATTGCTAACTAAAATCATTTGAATAACTCTTTTTGGTAGTAGCTTATGTACTACTATAGTAGTTCTGGTTTGTATGTTTAGAGAACTTTATCATCGGTTTTTGATCTTCATATTGCAGTTGTATATCTCTATTCTATATTGAATAGTTATTGTGTGTTTCAATGGTTGATAGAGTTGAATAATCTCTCGGTCGAAATGGTATCAATTATTTTAATCCCGATTTATACTCCTTTTAGAAAGGAATAATGAGATCTTATCTCAGCTTTAATTTTGTCATTCCTTCTCTCTATTTGGAGTTAAGGTATTCCATTCTATTCTCTTCAAACTCTGAAGGAAGATAGAAGTTGTCTCTCTCTCTTTTCATTCATTCTTTCATCTATTTTACTCCTGTGTAAGGAGCTGACCTATTCGGTTACATTAGATGGAAGGAATTGCAGAGTGGGTAGTAGGAGGATAAATCTTACTTTCTTCTCCTTGACTAATGCTTTGATAGGGATGTAATTATTGTTGTATGTGACCAATTCCAAGTGCATGTAAATTGAATGTATATCCTTTATCAAACCTATTGATGCTTAACTCAAACTTAGGCTAGAGTTTGGCTTTGAATTTGGATGTAGTATCTTAAATAGGAAACTCTTACTTTAAGATGTTGATGGTTCATCCTAAATTTTGTCTTAAATATTGAATGAGATTTGCCTTAGATATTTTAGGACATGGAGTAAGTAATGCTGAGTATTGTGGTTCATTCCTTCTTAAAAATAATTATATTTTTATGAATAATTAGAGTTAGTATCTTACTTTGATTTAGATAGAATGAATCAAGAGATGAACTATAAATATCTATAGTAGAAATGTGGTAAGTAATTTGGTTGAATATTAATTATCTGATATAATTATTATGAAATCATTGGATGAACATTGTTTTAATTACACCATGATCTCTACTTAATGATAATATGGTTTAACAATTTGTTCTTCCTTTCATGACTATTATTTCTTTATGATGTATCTTTCTGTAATGCTTTAACTTGTTTCTTAAAAGTAGAGTTCTTTTTATGAAACAATTAGTTAAAAGCACATCATTTTAATGCTTAGTGCTTATCATGCTCAGTTCAATGAACTGACCCATGCTAGAAATTTTTGCAGATGGACTTCGTAAGTGATAAAAGGAGACAAGTTCTTTTATGATGTTACTTTTGTTTACCTAAAGACTGGAACTTTTATGAGGAAATATGATTCATTATTGAAATGTATTTGTAAGAGGAAAAGTTTTATTTCTTAATTGAGCTTATTGATGTTGTTTGACATTAAAGATGTCTAAAATGTTTGGACTTGTAAAGTATGTATTCCACTTAGATGAATGGAAAAGGTTGTGGGTTATTTGTACTTTATGTGCCATTCTCTTTGTACATTATGTGAAGGGAATTGTAAGCTTATCTTTATTCTCTAATATTCATATCTGTATGGAACCATTTCAATTGAATTATAATGAATTAGGTGGTAAGGGAAATAGATACACTACCCCTTTATTAAAATGTAACTTAACAAGCTGGAATTCATGGCTGATCATTTAACTAAATCACTATGGTTTAATAAAATGTTGATAGTGCAAATTCATTATGATATCTTGAATAATGTAAGGGGTTGTAATGAACCCTAATTCTTTATAAGAAAGAGGAAAATGAACCACCTCTTGACAAATACCTTTAAAGGTATAAGACAAATGAAAGCTAAACATGAACATTTAACAAGTAAACTTCATCTTAATGAAGTGTAATATAAAAGAACCTAATTCAGAACTTAAACAAGCTAAGAATGGTTGAGTAAAATGAGTGAACCATATTGTTTGATTGTTGCTTCTATTTTATTAAAATGAATCCTAAAGTAGGAAGTTAATGATTGAGAAAGAAATCTTTATTTTTCTGCAAGCAATTACAACCCAACTATGGTTCTAATCCTTAGGGGTTAATGAAACTAGGAATTCAACAGGGTTTTTGTAATTAGACCTTAATTATAGAAAATAATTAAGTAATTAACTCCTTCATGGATATGTACATCCAGATGGGATGACTCAGATGGATGTTGGCACATGCCAACTGTAGTACAATACCTTCGTGAAGACTTGGGTCTTTGCAAGGATACTGTGCTGCAATTAACATGTTGCAACACCCTTTAGAGTTGAATCAACTAGATTTACATAACTTGGACTTGTCCTTAGTTATACCCTAGGTTAGGTTAGAAGCATGATTTAGTGTCGGGGACATCTCAACGACTTAGGATAACTAGACACACGTGATTGAATTAGGTCAATTGAGTATGTATATGCATATGTAGTCCTCTACACTAAACGATGTTGCTACCCTTGGTTAGGGTAAAAATGGGAATAAGTGGACTAACAGAAGTTAGTAAAGACCATTCTAGATAACAAATGAAGTGGGGTAAAGGACATATTCTATTTGATGAGTATGCTATCTAGGAATGATAATATGAATAGTATGTTGGAAATATTTGGCCAAATTATCTTAAGTTATTGGTTGCGTTGTCCTATGTCGGCTAGATCAAGAAGCAATATTTTTGTTTAATATTGGGAAAAATGTTCGAGATAGGCATCTTAAACAGAACACTTAATACCTAGAAAAGGGTAAGAGAACCAAGTATACCTATTATAAAATTCATTTAGTTAACATGAGAAATTGGTATGATACCAAGTCATGAAATGATAGATTGGTGTTTCACCGAGTCATTATAGTTGCATATGGTTATCTATCATGAGATTGATTGACATGGAATGTGTGTTCTAAATTATGTTTATTTAGAAAAGAGATCATTAAAATTTTTCCCCTTGTTTCTAAAGTCTTAAAATAAGAATGTTATAGTCCCACCCCTTTTGAGCTCCTAGACCCACTACATGACATTATGAAGTCTCCATAAGTAGCTTTTGGTAGTTTTCTAGCCCCCACCTCGTGCACCGCATGTATGCCACTTATCACCATGAGGCTAAGGAAAATTTTTGTGTACCTTTCATCCATTTTTAATGGGACAAGGGGAAAGAAAATCCCCCACCTTGATCCAACATTATTCCTCACGTGGCCGAAACTCGGTTCTTGGGTGCTAAAAATAAGCTCCTCCCTCTCGCTCCTCCACAATACATGTTCGCTACTTGTCCTCGTAGGGATATGGTGAATTTTGAGTCCATTTTATCCCTTTTCCAAGGGGATAAGTGGGAAAAATATACCCCCATTAAGCTAAAAAAATAGGGAGATAGTATTTTTGGCAATTTTCCTCTATTTTCTCAAAATCTACCAAGAACTCTGGTGAATTGTTTTGAAAAATTTACCCTCCCTTTTATTCCTCATTTCCTCCCTCCATGTTTTCATATCTAGACTAGGAAAATAATTCATAAAGTTTTCATTTTTTCAATCCTAAATGCCGAATTGTTTCCAGAATGACTTCGTGCCCTAGATCAAAGAAAATTTCATATCACACAATTTGGTAAATGAATCGAAGTGAGATTTATTTCAATATTATTCTTTTCAAAACACCTTGAAGGAAAAACTAACAAGATACTAAATTATTTCATATATTTTTAATGGAAAAAAATCCTCATTTTGTGCCCCATTTTTTGTTTCTTCAATTTCCCATCATTCGAAAAATGCGTCAAGATAAAAACTTGAACATGGAGTCCAGAAGGAAAACCTATTCCTTTGAAGCCGATTTTGTCACAATCTAAGATGGGAAAGAAACATTTCTAAAAATATTAGGGACTCTATTAATGTCTACCGTGCCATATAAGTGAAAGGGAAATGAGGCCCATCATCACTTGCCGTGGTTCTAATGGGAAAAATCTTACAAAATTTTGAACAAATCTTTGAAACAAATTATATAAACTTCTACAAGTTGTTTCATTCGAATATGACACCGGAAGACAAATTTCTATTTTTAGAAAGCCTTTATATGAGCACTTACTAAAAATAGTAATTTTTAGAATATTGTGTATTCATACTCCTCATTCCATTCCCCATGATGGACACACTCAAAATTGGTAAAATTTACAAAAACAATAAAGAGTTGGCTAAATGGGACCATAATGGTGGATATTCTAAATATATTAGATGGGTAAACGGGTTCGAATGGCAAAATTACATATTTTACCCATCCTTCCATGGTCTCATAACTCCCAAGATCTCCCCTCTCTATTTTGAAGTCAATTCCCGCATTCCCGATGCAAAGTGAGTGATGCTAGTGTAAAGGATAAAAAGAGGTTTTTTTCAAGTGAAAAATTCATTGATGAAACATGACACCTATACCCTACTATAAAATTTTTCATTTATAAACCATCTTGAGCACTCCCGTTGGTATTGGGATTATTCCCATCCTTCAATTTCCCATATGTGTTGTAATACCCTTCAACGAGTGTTTTAAATGAGAAATCAAGCTCACGAGGTTCTCCTAATGTCATGCTTCTCAAGGTAGTTTTCTTAGTGAACCTAAAAAGATTATTTTTATCCTTTTCGAGACATGTGTCCACTATATGGGATAGATTTGAAGGCTCAAAATAATCAAAAATTGATATGGATGAGCTAAGATCATATTCAAGTGATTAAGGGAAATTTAGGAGATATTTGGAGGTTTAGGAGAAAGTTCAGCAAAAGTGGGTTTTGAAGGTCAAGTAGCTTGTAGTTCAAAAAGCACCTCAGCTTCAGGAGATGATTCTAGGAGGTCCAGAATGATTTAGAGGTGAAAAAAGATAACATTAGAAATATAATGCAATGATCTAAATGATAGTGCTTCTTTCCAAGACCAAGGTTCTTCTTTCCACAACCCATTTTTGGTAGGAACACCTTGCGGTGCCAAGAAAAAAGTATATTTTTGAGGGGGTTTCAGGAAGAAACATAGCATGACACCCATAGCATTATTTGATTTTTTTTGTTTCCAATAAAATTCATATTAATAATTTCCCAAAATACCTCCAGGAGCTCCAACAACTTCATCTTCAAGCTCTCTCTCAAGGAAACTCTCGCACTTAAAATATTTTTCGAGTGCCATGTGTCACCATGATGTTGAGGTGCACTTTTATGTCCCTCTTGTCCCTTTTCCAAGTGGACAAAAATTTCACCCTCCCCTTTTGAGATCCTGTAACCACCACATGATCTTATGAAGCCTCCATAAGCACCTTTTTGTAGTTTTCTAGCCTTCGCCTTATGCACCGTATGTCCACCACTTATCACCATGAAGCTAAGGCACATTTATGTGTCCCTTTCATCCACTTTTTAATGGGACAAGGGGGAATTATCTATGACTAATATATCATTCCAAAGTGCATGTTCAGATCTAGATCTAGAGAATAATAGACTTAAAAGATAACCATGATGAAATCAAGCATGCAATACTGAACTATAACCATGATAAAACCTTGATTCAGTCCATAATCTCCATTATATTAAATTAATAATACACAAAAGCTTCCTTACAATAACAGTAGTATACGCTCATGTGTATCAGATTTGGCAACATAATCTCACTATAACATAGTTCTCACACCTCTCTCTATGCTACATAGTTCAATACATATTTATAAGGGTGGGGACTTTCCCTTCACCACTTATCTAATCCCAAAATAGGTCACATGCTATTATTAGCCACATGCCATTACAAAAATAGCCACACATGCAAGTGTGCTAATAATAGACTACTTTTAGTTAACTGATAGTAGTAGATCTATTCTCATCTTGTATCCATGTATCCATGCAAAGTGCACTTCAGTAGATGATCCTCCAAAAATAGCCAATGTGTGTCACACAAGTCTTTGACTGGTTTGTGTGCTCGCACGCTATCTCCAAAAATAGATCCTCATCGTGAAAATGGCTAAGTCTCAAACCTGTTTCTGTTCTTCGTGTGATCCTTTCCGATACTTTTGCCTTTTGAATGTTCTCTCTCTCTCTTATGCAAACCTTTTGTATTTCCTTCGCTAAGTGCCAGATTTTGATTGACCAACATTACCCCACACTAGTTGCATTTCCCTCAAAAATGGTTGTCTCCAAAATGAATCAAAGAATATGAATAAAGAATAGAAAGAATTTTTGATGAATAAAAGAATGTCTTTACCCTAGTAGTATTTTGCTTCAACCTGAATAATCAATTCTAGATATTCTTCTTTTATTTCCACCTCTAGAGTCTACCAATCATTGAGTGGCCTCTACCTTCTCTGGAATATCCACTACAATTGATTCTAACTCATCCTTTGCAATCTCTCCTTTCTCATTCTACAAGACCAACACAATGCTAGACATGGCAGTCATTCTCCTTCTAACAAGTCCATATTTTGTGCGATGAGTTTCCAAGCTCATCCAACCTTTCCTTGTGTGGTTCTTGAGCTGTTGTAAGGGCCTCACATGCTTTTTTTGACAAGTGCTAATCATTTTGCATGGCCCAATGTTTCATCTTTCATGGCCTTCAAGACTTCATTGTCTTCCAAAATGGTCTCTGGTCCTTATAATGGCTTTTGGCGCTGTACAAATATTCACGCTTGATCTACCTTCTTTAGTTCCTCCTGCAAGCTCTAAAGCAACCCCTCATATGATGCAATCTTCGCATCACTAAAGCCTTTTCTCACTCTACTTCATGTGCTGGATATTTTGGTGCTGGCATGCATGCAGAGGTTCATCTTCAAGCACTAAGTCCACCAATGTACTTACATAATGTATTGTCAAGGAAATGTCTTTGGGTACCTTTGGCTCTAAGTGTGGCCTAGCCTTCATGACATTGTCCCCAATCTCCTCTGCCATGCTGATAAAAACAATGTTCTTCTTTTGTGCCAAGTCTTTTTCCTTCTTTAGGTGCTATTTCCTCATCCTTAGTCTTGATCTCCTCCCTCAGTGCCCTAATTGTTTGCAGCTTTATCCATATTCCATCGTGCCACTTCTATCGAGACTTTCACCAAAGCATTGCTCACTTGTTCATCTGACATAATAATAGGCTTTATTATTATGTGTCCTAGCCTGAGGTGTCTTCTTCAACCTCCTGAAACACACATGACTCTTCACATACATCAAAATATGGTTCATCCATGTGTGTGTGCATCGACCATGACAGTTGCTTCCTTGTGCATGTTTCCATATCTTCATCCATCAACTCCCAACCATATAACTCCTTTTGTGTCATTGTGCTTTGGAAATGGGATGCGGAAAATTTTACCTATGTCCTTGGCGTAGCCCATGACTAGTGGAAGATATTCTCCACTTGTTCTTTTTGATCTAGGCTACTTAGGAACTTGGGCTTCAAGATTTGGAACTTGTGTTGTTGTGTCCTGAGTAGTCTTGGTTGTTGTCTCATCTACCTCCTTTCCTCCTTCCTCTCCATCCTTCATATCTTCATCTTTTGGTTCATCCTTGTTCTCTGGAGGTGTAGGGGAATTGGGTGCTTTCCTCAGACTCTTCACTTCCTCATTCAACTTCAATTTCCTTCTTCTTTTCTCAGTTGTCTCCTTCTGTGGAGAGAGTCGAGGTGATCGTACACTGATTATGGAGTAGCACCTAGGGTCCTTGTTCTCCTAAATACTCTTTTGAAATGACACTCTCCTTGGACTGCATCCAAGTCCTCATCATCTCCCTCTTGTGGCTGAGGTGGTGTAGTCATGTGCACTCAACTTCTTCCTTATTTGGAGGTTGTCTTCTACCTCGTGCTCCAAACCACCACTATCTTCATGCTCTTCTTCTTCATCATCTACTTGAATTGTTTTTATGGGCTTAGGCATTGGAACATTTTCCATTGTATGCTTACCTTTTGGTGGCCCTGGGAGTGCGAACTCATTCTCCACATACTTAGTGTTCTCCAAGCTTGGGTTTGAGTTGTAGGTACACAAGCACTACTCTCAGTGTCCCCAACTTACCAAGCTTATAGGCTTCATGCTTATAATATCTGAGATAAGCCTCTCAATGTAGGCATTCCACCCTGGATATACATATTTCTTTCTTAGAGTGTGGTAGTCACAATCTACCTTGTCTGCATTGAAGGTTAGGTGGTGTGCATCTAAAAACTGGTGAACTGATGCTTGGAAATACTCTTTTGTGAAGGCATATGATATTTTACACCATGGGCTCCAAGCTCCATCCTTCATTGTAAATCATGTGATGCAAAAATGTTGGTAGACTACAAACTGAACTGCCTTACCCACCATTGAAGGAAAATCCTTGGGTATGTGCCATTCTTCTTCAAATGCCACGTGGAGTCTATCATACCACATCTCCACCCTCTACTTGAATGGTCCACTCATTGATCCATCACACAAGTATTTGCCAAATATTTTCACAGGTGACTTGTGTTCCATGGGGTACTCCCAAATCTTCTCCTTTGGCCCATCGGGCACCCCAATCTCCATAAACACTAAAGACAATAACACAATGCCAAAAATTATTCTATCACCATTTCTGCACTTCTTCAATGATTGTCTTTTCTATGTGATCTACAATATTGTAGACCACTCCTTGAGACATCTTCTTTGTGATGTGTAACCACATTGTGTTTACTCTGACCATCTTCCTTGGTCATTCAACTTTGTTACAAGATGTGCAACTGCCTGCACTACTGGGTACTTTTTCAATTTGTCAATGTCCATGCCACACATGGACCTTTGGTATACCCCAACTCCTTTCTTGTCTCTAGGATTGTGGCCTTATTAGTTAAATCACTATCCAGATCCACTCCTGAGGCCCTTAGTCCTGTCATAGTTGAAATCAAAGCAGTTGTGATTCTAACCCTCCATCTTGCAAAGTAGAAGAAGTCCTCATGGACTCTTCTCATCAACCACCGATACAATGGTTCATACTTTCCAAAGTATGGCAGCTCATATAACTAGTAGACTCCATTTTTCTTTAGTAACTTCTCACCAACGTCATCATACACCGACATATCTTCTGTTGTGTGCTTATTCATTTTTGTGCTCAAACAACGCATCGAGCTCCTTCTTATTATCTGATGTTGATGGTTGTAATCATTGATTTTACATTGATGGATGGGAATCCCATTCTTGTCCCACAATCATGCCCTCTGGATACTACATTTCTGAGAAATTACTCGAGAGAAATTTCTTCTTCCACTTCAACCTTCTTCTTCCCTTTTTCTCCTACTCATGGGTGCTTTCTTTGGTGCCATCTAAAAAATCTCTTTTCTTCCCTCTGTAATCGAGAAAGTCAAAACCCTAGTTTAAATATTCATGCCCTAGTGGAAATCACATGCCCTAGCTCATTTGTAAATGTGTCTTCTTCACTCAAACCCTTCACCTATGGGAACACAAGCTTCTCCTATGCACAACCTTCTCTCTCTCCATGTCTGGTTTCACACTCTTCACACCTCAACATGATTTCTTGGCTCATTCACACTTAGCCCTTTTCAAATTCTCTCAATTGCAATGGTAAAAATGAACTCACATCCCATCCTTATATAGAATTTCAAAAATTTAGTGCATTTATTGCTCCTCCACCTACCAAAAATCCTCTCATTAATCGACCATTTTCATTCTTTCCATGTGGTACATCTTCGTGCCCAAGCTATAACCTTCTAGTGCCCTCCTACCTTTTGGCTGCAGACTTCTCTTCAATGCACTTCCATGCCTGAGTACCTCATCACTGTGCCTTCCACTGGTAGTCTTCATGGCCTCTGCTTACCTCATGTTATACTTGTTTCTTCATTCCTCTCTATCTATGGTCCTTGTGTCAGAAGAAATCTCTTTTTTTTTCAATTCTCCAACCTTGAATAACACCCATAGATAGTTCCTTTCATGTGTACTTATTTTCATCAGTCATATACCTAGATATCAACAACCTACCCCACACTAAGGGTATGTGTAGTCCTCTACACATAAAAATTCTTCAAATAGTAATTAGCTTTCTAGTGCGTAAACATGCTTATTACACAAACACACCAACTAAATTGACAAAGCATATGAAAAAGAAGGAAACACATTAAGGAAATGTAGAATTGAAAACCTAATCTAAATGGAAACACTTGCCTTATTACAAACACCAAGAAGACTTATTTATAGTAGGGCTTCAACCTACTCCCATTGAAGTAACCGAGTAACCATATTCCATCAAGTGCCTCTAATTGAAAAAAGCACTGATTTGAGTATGTGAGTGATAACATATGGCCCCAACCAATGTACCTTGAGTTTTCCTGGATGGCACAAAAATTTAGAATCATAAAGGAGCACCATCTATCCTATCTCAAGATTTTTATCCCTGATGTGCCTATCATGCCATGCTTTTCCTTGGCCTTCTTGTTTTTGACTCCAACGTGTTATGGCTCATCACTCATCCAACTTGATTAACTTTTCAATCCATTCTTCTAATGCTTTCTCATCAGCTAGACCTCCAACATGCATAATATACAAAGAAGGTAACATAAATTCCATAGGAAGAACTACTTCTGTGCCAAACACTAACTGAAATGGTGTGGCTTTGTTCAACCTTTTATATGTTGTTTGATATGCCCAAAGTACTGTAGATACTTTATCATCCCAATCCTTTCTTCCAACATCACATATTTTTGTCAATGTCTGGCTCAAAATTTTGTTGAAAGCCTCAACAGTTCCATTTTCCGAGGATGATAGGGTGTAGTCTTATGGTGTGCAATCATGAATTCATCCAATAAAATTTGATTGTCTCATTAAGAAAATGTGTGCCCCTATCACTGGTCAAACTTAAAGGACATCCATACCTTGTAATAATATTTTCCCATAGAAACTTGGCTGTTATAGCCACTATACAATCCTTTGTAGGTGTTGCTTCTACCCACCTTGTAGATAATATGTGCAAAGTTATGATGTAGTGTGATCCAGTTTTTATGTGTAGCTGGTGAAATAGGACCCACAAAATCTATAGCCCATTTCTCAAATGGTTCTGCACTAGTAATAGGTCTTAGAGGCATTTCATCTCATTGACCTGGTTTCCCAAGACATTGACAATGATCACAAGCCTTACAAAATTCCTTACAATCTTTATACAGGTCTCCCACCATAATCCAATGAGTAGAAATTATGTGTGCAGTGGCATCACCTACATAGTGGCCACCTGCAATACCACCATGAGCTTCTTCCATAATATATGTGTGCTCATGTTCTAATACAATGGACACAATACTTCATCCCGACCTAACTTGTATAGGTCACCGCTAATCAACATGTAGGGGGTCATGCATGTATAGCAAGTTGTTTCTTCTCCAAGGATTTCATTCCTTTTGGTGCCATACCTATTCGTAGAAAGACAACAATGTCCTCTAGTTATGATGGTGCTCATTGTAACCTATATAACTATGCATCTGGCATGGTATCTTCAATTGCCATGTGCTTCTTCTCCTGACTATATTATGGATAAATGGTCTGGTCCAAAATTACTTTTCCCTAGTTTTACCACAACTGTGAAATCAAATTCTTGAAATAAGAGTACCCACCTGCATATGCCCTTGTAGAATGGGCTTGTTTACCAAATACTTCAATGCCATGTGATCTGTATAAAAGATGAATGGTGTAGCTAGTAGGTACTATCAAAATTTATGTAGCACATAGATCATTGACAAAGCTTCGTGCTGTAGTTGTGTAATTTTTCTACAGGAGTCAACTTTTCTACTAGAAAAATAGATAGGATGATCTATAATACCTTCTCTAGGTTGAGCCAACACATGCACCAATGGTCATGCAGAGGCATCCACATGTACATGAAATGGTTGGTCCCATGAAGGAAAACATAGAATAGGTGTGGTAGTAAGTTTCTCCTTTAATGTCTCGAATGCATGCATCATGCTGTTGTGGTTCTCCCCAATAGAATGTACCTTTCCCTTTCAGTAACTCCTCCAACGGTGTGAAAACTTTGGCATATCCTTTGATAAACTTTCTGTAATATCTGTATGACCCAAAAATCCATGCACCTCACTCTGACTAGTAGGCTCTCTTAGGCCTATAATAACTACAACCTTGGTTGGATCAACCAACAAACCTTCCTTGCAGATTATGTGTCCTAACAAGTATTCCAAATGGTGTAGAAAATATGCACTTTTTGATGTTCAAAGAGATACTCAACTGTCTACATATTTCAAACATTAAGCACAGATTGTCACAATGATCCTTAACTAATCCATACACCATCCAATCATCCAAATAAACCTGTAAGAAGTTGTGAATAAATTCCTTGAATGCTTGAACAACTATATGCAAAAATACAAACAGTGCATACATTTTTCAGACCAAAAGGCATTACAGTATAGGAAAAGCTACCCCATTTAGTAGTAAAAGTAGTCTTTTCCTGATCCTCCTGGGAAATCCTAACCTGATGATACCCAGAGAACCCATCTATAAATGAATAGATTTCACACCCCTACAACACCTTCTAGTATTTCCTCAATGAATGGCGTAGGAAAGGGATCAGTCACACATGCAACATTCAGCTCCCGTAGTCCACACAGATCCTAATCCATCCATCCTTCTTGATATTGATCACCATTGGACTAACCCATTCTGACTCATCAAGGGGCTTGATAATCCCAAGACTTCAACATTTTTCAATCTCTTCTTTGACCTTTTTTCACGCAAGTTGGGGTTCATCCTGTAGGGTCTCTTTCTAACTGGGCAACACCCTCTTTAAGCTTTATCTTCATCTCCCTAATGATTCATGCATGCCTTTAAGTTCATGGTACCCCTAGGGAATAAGTCCTTGATAATCCCTTAGTAACTCTATGATTTTTTCCACTTCAGAGTTTGACCAATAGTCTCCAATTATGGCTTCCTTAGGCTCAACATTTGATCCAATATTCACCTTCTTTGTCTTCATAGGTTCATGATAGGTATGTGTGGTCTTATCTACACTATCCAACACCTCACGCCTACCTATTGAATGGTTTACATCCAGATTTTCTACTTCTTCATCATCCACTAAGTAGACCATTTTTCCTTTTTCTTTCTCAAGGAAAAGCATTGAAGTAGTGTGGCATCGACCTCTGTCTCTTCAACAAGATGCACTCCTGAGTTTCCTTCATCCAATAACTCCTAAAGGAGTTCTTCTACCTTGGCACTATCCCCCATAGTTAAGTGCTTTATGACTCTTAATGCTTCTTTCACTAGAGGTTTAATAGAGAAGAAGTCAAAATCTCTAGGCCATTCCTGTAATTAAATCCTACCAATTTCTAGTCTCTCTATGGAGTTCTGCATATACATACCAAGCACATGTGCACAACCTTGTAAAGTGGAATAAAACTTGTGCACCCATAGTGAAGGTGGTAAAGCTTCCCCCTCCCCTCTCTATCAGAGTCTCTCACACTTCTGAATGTGGTGTTGAAATAGGTTGATTACCATGATAAGTGCATATTTGAGTAGGTGCATTGCTCCTGAAGAACCTAGTAGCAAGAGCAATCCTAATTTCATTCCATCCTACAAGATTATCCTGTGGGCCACCCACCAAGCATGTTGTTGTCCCACGTAGTGTATATGCTAGCATATTTCTTCTTTCCAAGTGGGTCTATCCATTGTTCCTCCATGGCATGTAAGAATACCATAGGATCTCCTTCTCTAGTGTAACAAGGTACCGAGTTGTTACCTATCCTCCTGACATAACATGGTTTTTTTCCCTTAGGAAATATGCTCTTTACTTCACGCCCTACCAACTCATAAGTGCTATGAGCCCAATTATCACAAGAAACACTTGTAGTATCACTAATAGACTATGCATCCTCCCACTAAATTATTCCTTCTTTAGATGGCTCAAGCATCTCTGGATCTCGGATGGCGTGTACATAAATCCTATTAAGTATCTTCTTCACTTAAGGGCTCAACATAGGGCAATATTTTCCATCTGTTAAAGGGATAATAACTCTTTCCTCCTTGTTTTCAAAACTGATATAACCCTTGTTGAACCAAAGATCAACATTATTTTCATAGCACCAAGGATGCCCCAATAGAGCTGGGAAGCTATCTGACTCTTCCAAGTGCTAAAACCTCAAAATCTCCAAGTGAACTTGGCTCCTTGTATGGTAATGGATGCATCTTTCAAAACTCGATGGGAGTGGCCTTAGTCCGATTAGCCATGAACAATACATTAGAGGATGGATGCAATGGGGTCTTCCCATTTGTACCCATGCATCTAAAGTAAGAACATTGACTTTCATGCCATGTATCAATCAATATATTACTCAATAGCCACCCATCCACAACAACATTCAGAGTGATTTCCTTGTCATAATCTAGGCTATGAGGGGGAATATTTACATGCAGGATCTTCCATCAGTCTCAACACTTATGCGTGGAGTGTTTCCTTTTAACCAATTCCCCAATAGTGGAATGATATTCTCCTGGTGCAAAATTTTGCACACTTCTCTCAAGTCATCCATATCATTTTGGACCATCTCGATGCTTTCTTTTTGCTCCATCTTCCATGATTGCTCCTTTAAATATTATATTTCACCCTAAAGATTCCTGAGTACCTCCATGGTTTCCTGATAAACCTCCTTCTGATGGGTAGGTCTGGGGTACATGCATGAAGAACCTCCTCCTTAGTGATGGTAGGATTTTGTTGCAATGCTTCTCTGGCATGTGCCACCTCAGCACAGGTCATGATCTTTACTTGCAATGCCTCAGACTCTACTTCCAACTTAGGCATCCACTGATTTTCCACATGCATGTTGTATCCTAACCATCCTTGCACCTTTTTTTTCTTGTTTATGTTGCTTGCTAAGATGCTCATACAAGTCTGGGCACTCCTCATAGCTATGACTCTTTCCACAGAAAGAACATGTAATATTTTGGGGACATTCACGCCTATAGTGGTCAGGAGATCCACAAGTATAACATGTTCCATGAGGGAACTCACTTCTTCCACCACCATGGCCTCATCCTCCAAATCCACCATGGTATCCTCGACCTCTGCCATGACCACCTTCAAAATGCTCCCTTCATTCCGATCATAGCATGCTTGATTGTGATCCTGGTCCTGATGCTCATTCTTTCCTTTAGAGTTATTTGAGACTCTTTCTATATCATACACCAATATCTATAGCATCATGGATCTGACCAATCAGATAGTCTTCCATGTCATGAGTCATGGACCTATAGATTTTATAGTAGCTTGAAACATTCTTCCTTATCATTGTTGTAGTAAGGGGAAGTGGCTAGCATCATGGTTTAAATGGCATATCTCACAATCCAAACAACAATGAGTGCACTGATCTATGGGGAAACTATCCTTTGTGTGACCTTCTACTTCACAATCTGTGCACCAAATCCATGTGCGTCTCATGTGTTGAATTTTTCCGATAGTTTCTCCAACTACTTTTCCATAGCTATGATCTATGCTTCTAAAAATGGGCTCACCCCAGTGTCTATGCTTCCAACTACCTCAGCGTGTAAGGCTACTTCAAGTGCTTCACGTGGATCAGTGTATGTCTTATGTGATAATGCCCTCCTAAAAGGGGTAATCAGGCCCCCAATGAACCATTGTGCATGTTGGCTTGTATGTATATCATAAGAAAGCTTAGATAACAATGTTTTAAAATGGGCATCATACTCTCTGACACTTTTAGTAGTGCCTTGCTTAATATCCTTGAGTGCACTTATACTCTTCTGCTCAAACTCAAGGATGTGAAACTCTTTAAGGAATGCATCTTTTAAAGTTGTATAGTCTATGCAAAGTTTGATCAAGGTCAAAAATTTTGTACCAGCTATGTGTGTGCACCCTTGTAATGTAGTAGAAAATTGGCTTTCCCTATGCTCAAAAGCCATGATTCCTTTTGCATGCCATATATTTCACACATATGCACATGTTCAACAACATCTTCTATGCCCCTATACTGGAAGATGAAGAGACATCTCCATGTAAATATTTTGGGGTTGGTGTGGACCTTGCCCACCTGATCCAGAACCTCTCTGTGTTTCCTCTACCTCTAGAACCACTAGATCCACCTAGAGCTAGAGCCACCTATACCTCCTGATCCCAAACCTGTAGCTGGGGTTGGACTAGAAGATGTACTTCCTATGTCCCAATAGTAGAACTAAACTATACCCCGATAGTTCTGCAAAGCATTACTACCCAAAAGATAGTCCAAAAATATGTGCCTAAATTTTGTGTCATGATGATACACCCAAAAAGGTACTCCCATATAACAATGAATCCATTTGCACTGCCATCATTGTGCCTCTTATAAGACTCACTCCTACTCTCCCACTACTTGAATTAGCTTTTTGATTATTTTTTGTACTAGATGTTGGAAAACCAAGTGCAAGGGCAAGGTTTTCTAGGTGGATTCAGATGCGCCCCATGGCCCAGGTCATCTCTATCTGGTGCACTTCTATGTGAGGCCAAGGAGGGTTCCCTATCATGTTTTCCCAAATGGGGGAGTTCCTGAGGCTGGGTTCCATGTCTTCTACATGTGAACTTCCACTCCTTCCCAAACTATCTTTCTCCACAATGCCATTTTTCTGCAACCTCCCGTTGCTTCTCTACCTCCCTCTCATGTGCCTCATTATACTTAAGCCACCTTTCCTCTCTCTTCCTTTCTACCGCTAGGTCTTCCATCTTTCACCAAACTCTCCCGCCCCCATGCATGGTGGGGTTTAGTTAGCCATCGGTTTACTCTCCAAATTCAAAGTTACCATCAGGATCTTGATCACCAGTGGAATGCCTTGTAAGTAAGTTCCCTTGGATATCATAAAAATTGGAATTCAGCTACCTCTGGGCATGAATAAGTGGAAATTGAGTACTCCAAGATATAACTATCAAAACACCATGGAACCATATATCCACACATGTGAGTCCAAATCAGATCAACATCATAAAGGGCCTAAAATTCTTCCTACATCTAGACAAGTGTGTGATACCTCCAATTCCACTTAGATGCATAAGCAATCAGCCACTCATACAATTCTACTAGAAAGATAGTGAAAAAATCTCATATAAACTATCATACAAATTTTGTTCCACCCACACACGTGTGTGTTAAACTCAGATCCAATGTTGAAACCATGCATGTGTATTCTTCTTCTAGATCATGTATCCACTCCTCAACACTTGCTAAGGTCAACCGGTATGTCTTCATCATGAACCATCCTAAAAACAACTGAAAAAGAGGTCCTGGCAATGGAACCAATGATGCAGCCTAGAATTCACCAATACAAGCCCAGGCACACTGGCACATCACTCAGCCTAGACTGAGCACTCACCCAAAGTGTGCAAAGGTACTAGGCCCCTCTTTAGGGTTGTTGTTGTAGGATGTTAGCATGATGAAGACTTAAGCATTCAGATCTATGACTAATATATCATTCTACAAAGTGCATGTTTAGATCTAGATCTAGAGAATAATAGACTTAAAAGATAACCATGATGAAATCAAGCATGCAATACTAAACTATAACCATGATAACACCTTGATTCAGTCCATAATCTCCATTATATTAAATTCAAGTAATACATAGAAGCTTCCTTATAATAATAGTAGTATACGCTCATGCGTGTATCAGATTTGGCAACATAATCTCACTATAACACACTTCACTCACTCTCTCTATGCTACACATAGTTCAATACATATTTATAAGGGTGGGGACTTTCCCTTCACCACTTATCTAATCCCAAAATAGGTCACATGCTATTATTAGCCACACACCATTACAAAAATAGCCACACATGCAAGTGCGCTAACAATAGACTACTTTTAGTTAACTGACGGGGAGATAGTAGTAGATCTAGAAATGAGGCACATCATAACTTCCCAGGGGTTCTAATGGGTGAAATCTTACAAAAATTGGAGCAGAGCTTCGAAATGAATTATGTAAACTTCTGCAAGTTGTTTCATTCGAATCGACATCGGAAAGACAAATTTATATTTTTAGTAAGCCTCTATATGAGAACCTACTAAAAATAGTAAGTCTAAGAAAATTATGCATTCATACTCCTCATTCCATTCCCCCATGACCGAGACACTCAAAATTGGTAAAATTTACAAAAATGATAAAGAGTTGGCTGAATGGGACCATAATGGTGGATATTCTAAATATATTAAATGGGTAAAGTGAGCCAAGAATAGTCAAATTACATATTTTACCCATCCTTCCATGGTATAAGAACACCTAAGAGCTCCCATATCTATATTCAAGACAATTCCCACATTCACCGATGCGGTGAGTGATGCTAGTGTAAAGGAGAAAAACAATTTTTTTTCATGTATTTTTTCAAGGGCAAAATTCAGTGATGAAACATGAAAACTATAACCTAGTGTTAAATTTATCATGTATAAACCCTCCCGAGAGCTCCTGTTTCCATCAATATTATTACCATCCTTCAAGTTCCCATATTTTTTGTAACACCCTTCCCTGAGTGTTTTAAATTAGAAATCAAGCTCATGAGGTTCTCCCGATGTAGTGCTTCTCAAGGTAGTTTTTTCAATGAACATAAAAATATTATTTTTAGCCCTTCCGAGACATGTGTCCACTCTATGGGACAGATTTGAAGGATAAAAATCATTAGGAAGTGGTATGGATGAGCTAAGAGCATATTGTAAGTGATTAAGGGAAATTTAGGAAAGATTTGGAGGTTTAAGAAAAAGTTAAGAAAAAGTGGGTTTCGATGGTGAAGTAGCTTCATAGTTCAAAAAGCACCTAAGATTTAAGATATGATTCTAGGAGTTGCAAAATTATTTGGAAGTAAAAAAGATAAAATTAGAAATATAATGCAATGGTCTAAATGATGGCTCTTTAATATTTTTCACAAGACCAAGGTGCTTCTTTCCACAACCCATTTTTGGTAGGAACACCTTGTGGTGCCGAGACAAAAGTATATTTTTAAGGGGATTTCAGGAAGAATCATAGTATGACACCCATCGCATTCTTTGAATTTTTTTGTTTCCACTAAAATTCATATAAAGAAGTTCCCAAAAATACCTCTGGGAGCTCCGACAACTTCATCTTTAAGCTCTCTCTCAAGGAAACTCGCGATTAGAAGATTTTTCCAGTGCCACGTGTCAGCATGAGGTTGAGGAACAATTTTATGTCCCTATTGTCCATTTTCCAAGGGGAAAAATTTTTACCCCTCCCCTTTTGAGCTCATGGACTTGCCACATGACCTTATGAAGCCTCTATAAACACCTTTTGGTAGTTTTCTAGCCCCCATCTTGTGCACCACATGTCCGCCACTTATCACCACGAGGCTAAGGCACATTTTTGTGTCACTTTAATCCATTTTTAACTTGAGAAGGGGGACAAAAATTTCTCCCCACCTTGATCCCACATTATTCGTCACGTGACCAAAACTTAGTTCCTAGGTGCTAAATATAAGCTCCTCCCTCTCACTCCTTCACAATACATGTCCTGCTACTTGTCCTCATAAGGGTAGGGTGTTTTTTTGTCCATTTTATCCCTTTTCTAAGGGGAAAATGGGGAAAAAATATTCCCCATAAAGCTAAAAATAGGGAGATAATTTTTTTGGCAATTTTCCTCCATTTTCTCATAATCCACCTAGAACTTTGGCGAAATTTTAAAAAAAATTTATCCTCCATTTTATTCCTCATTTCCTCCCTCCATGTTTTCATGATTGTAGAAGGAAAATAATTCATGAAGTTTCCATTTTTACAATTTTCAATGCTGAATTTTTTTTAGAATGACTTTGTGCCCTAGATTGAAGAAAATTTCATATCACAAAATTTGGTAAACAGACCGAAGTGATATTTTTTGAAATCTTATTCTTTTTAAAACATGTTGAAGGAGAAAGTGAAAGAATATTAAATTATTTTGTATATTTTTAATGGAAAATAATCCTTTTTTGGCCCCATCTTTCATTTCTTCAATTTCCCATCATTCGGCAAACAGTCAAGATAAATTTTTTAACATGGAGTCTAGAAGAAAAACCTATTCTGTTGAAGACAATTTTGTCACAATCTAAGTGGGAAATAAAAATGAATAAAATTATTAGGGCTTATATTAATGGCTACCATGACATAAAAGTGAAAGTGAACGATGCACAATGTCACTACCAGGGTAGTAATGGGTGAAATCATGTAAAAATTGGAGTAGACCTTCAAAACAAATTATGTAAACTTCTACAAGTTGTATCGTTCGAATATGATACCGAGAATACCAATTTATATTTTTAGTTATCCTCTATATGAGCACATACTAAGAATAGTAAGTCTTCAAAAATTGTGCATTCATACTCCTCATTCCATTCCCCATGATGGAGATAGTCAAAATTGGTAAAATTTACAAAATGATAAAGAATTGGTTAAATAGGACCATGATGGTGGATATTATAAATATATTAAATGGGTAAAATGAGTCAATAATAGTCACATTAAATATTTTATCCATCCTTCCATGGTCTCGAGAACTCCCAAGATCTCCCCTCTCTATTTTCAAATTGATTCCCACATTCCTCAATGTTGGGAGTGATGCTAGTGTAAAGGAGAAAAGAGGTTTTCTTCATGTATTTTTTTCAAGAGAAAAATTCAGTGATGAAACATGACAACTATACCCTAGTATCAATTTTTTGATTTATAAACCCTCCTAAGCACTCTGTTGGTATCAAGATTATACCCATCCTCGAAGTTTCCATATGTGTTGTAATACCCTTCCCCAAGTGTTTTAAATGTGAAATCAAGCTCATGAGGTTCTCCCAATGTAGTGCTTCTCAAGGTAGTTTTCTTAGTGAACCTAAAAAGATTATTTTTAGCCTTTTTGAAACATGTTTCCACTCTATGGGACAAATTTGAAGGCTCAAAATCATCAGGAAGTGGTATGGAGGAGCTAAGAGAATATTGCAAGTGATTAAGGGAAATTTAGGAAAGATTTGGAGGTTTAGGAAAAAGTTCAACAAAAGCGGGTTTTTGAAGGTAAAGTAGCTCATAGGTTCAAAAATCACCCGAGCTTCAAGAGATGATTATAGGATCTCCGAATGATTTAAAGGTTAGAAAAGATGAAATTACAAATATAATGAAATGATATAAATTATGGTGCTTTAATATTTTCACAAGACCAAGCGCTTCTTTACACAACCCATTTTTGGCAGGAACACCTTGCGGTACTAAGAGAAAATGATATTTTTGAGGGAATTTCAGGAAGAGTCATAGCATGGCACCCATCCCATTCTTTAAAAGAAAAATTTCTAGTAAAATTCATATTAAGAGGTTCTCAAAAAGACCTTGAGGAGCTCTGCGACAACTTCATCTTCAAGCTCTCTCTTAAGGACACTCTCACGGTTGAAAGTTTTTCTAGTGCCATGTGTCGGCATGAGGTTGATGAAATTTTTGATGTATCTATTTTCCCTTTTCCAATGTGACAAACAATTTCACCCCTCCACATTTTGAGATCTTGGACCCACCACATGACCTTATGAAGCCTTCATAAGCACCTTTTGACATTTTTCTATCCCCGCCTCGTGCACCACATGTCCGCCACTTATCACCATGTGGCTAAGGCATGTTTTTGTGTCCCTTTCATCCATTTTTTAATTAAACAGGGGGATAAAATTTTCCCCCACCTTGATCCTACATTATTCCTCACATGACTGAAACTCGGTTCCTAGTTGCTAAAAATAAGCTCCTCCCTCTCACTCCTCCATAATACATGTCTCGCTAATTTTACTCATAGGGCAAGGGTGAATTTTTGTGTCCATTTTATCAGTTTTCCAAGGGGAAAAGGGGAAAAATATTCCCCACATAAAGCTAAAAATAGGGAGATAGCATTTTTGGTGATTTTCCTTCATTTGCTCAAAATCCACCCATAACTCTAGTGAAAATTTTCAAAACCTTTATCATCCATTTTATTCCACATTTCCCCCTCAATGTTTTCATAATTGCAGTAGGAAAGTAATTCATGAAGTTAGAATTTTTCAATCTTCAATGCCGAAATTTTTTGAGAATGACTTCATTCCCTAGATCGAAGAAAATTTCATATCACACAATTTGGTAAACAGATCAAGTGATATTTTTATAATATTATTCTTTTCAAAAATCCTTGAAGGAGAAAGTGACATAATATTAAATGATTCCATATATTTTTAATGGAAAAAAATCCTCCTTTTTCCCTATCTTTCATTTCTTCAATTTCCCATCATTCGGCAATGTGTCGAGATAAATTTTTAACATGGATTCAAGAAGAAAAACCTATCTTGTTGAATCTGATTTCATCACAATATAAGGTGGGAAAGAAAAATTACTAAAAATATTAGGGAATCTATTAATGGCTGCGAAGTGAAAGGGAAACGAGGCACATCATCACTTCCTAGGGTTCTAATGGGTGAAATCTTGCAAAAATTGAGCAGAGCTTCAAAACGAATTATGTAAACTTCTCGCAAGTTGTTTCATTCGAATCGACACCGAGAAGACTAATTTATATTTTTAGTAAGCCTTTATATGAGCATCTAAAAATAGAAACTATTAGAAAATTGTGCATTCAGACTCCTCATTCCATTCACCCATGATGAAGACACTCAAAATTGGTAAAGTTTACAAAAAAATATAAAGAGTTGGCTAAATGGGACAATAATGGTGGATATTCTAAATATATTAAATGGGTCAAACGAGCCAAGAATGGTCACATTACATATATTACCCATCCTTCCATGGTATTAAAACTGCCAAGATATCCCCTCTATATTTTCAAGTAGATTCCTACATTCCTTGATGTGGTGAGTGATGTTAGTGTAAAGGAGAACAATAATTTTTTTCATGTATTTTTCAACGGAAAAATTCGGTGATGAAACATGACAACTATACCCTCGTCAAAATTTTCATGTATAAATCCTCTTGAGCACTCCTATTGGTATCAATACTATCCCCATCCTTCAAGCTCTCATATGTGTTGTAATACCCTTCAAGAAGTGTTTTAAATGAGAAATCAATCTCAAGAGGCTCTCCCAATGTAGTGCTTCTCAAGGTAGTTTTCTCGGTGAACCTAAAAATATTATTTTTTGCCCTTCTAAGATGTGTTTCCACTCTATAGGAAAAATTTGAAGGCTCAAAATCATCAAGAATTGGTATGTATGAGCTAATATAATATTACAAGTGATTAAGGGAAATTTAGGAAAGATTTGGAGGTTTAGGAGAAAGTTAAGCAAAAGCGGGTTTTGAATGTGAAGTAGCTTGCAGTTCAAAAAGCTCCCGAGGTTCAAGAGATGATTCTAGGAGCTCTAGAATGATTTGAAGCTCAAACAAGATAACATTATAAATATAATTAAATGATCTAAATTATGGTGCTTTAATATTTTTAACAAGAGAAAGGCGCTTCTTTACACAACCCATTTTTTGTAGGAAAACCTTGTGGTGCCGAGACAAAAGGCTATTTTTAAGATGATTTCAGGAATAATGATAGAATGTCACCCATCCCATTCTTTTATATTTTTTTCTAGTAAAATTCATAGTAAGAATTTCCCAAAATGACCTTCGAGAGCTCGACAATTTCATCTTACAGACTCTCTCTCAAGGACACTCACATTTAACATATTTTTCTAGTGCCAAGTGTCATAATTAGGTTGAGGCACACTTTATGTCCCTCTTTATCCTTTCCCAAGGGGAAAAAGGTGACAAAAATTATGCCCCTGGCCATTTTGAGATCTTGGACCCACCACATGACCTTATGAAGCCTCCATAAGCATCTTTTGGCGCTTTTCTAGCCCCCACCTCATGCACCGCATGTTTGCCTCTAATCACCATGAGGCTAAGACACATTTTGTGTCACTTTCATCCATTTCTTAACTTGATAATGGGGATATAAAATTTCCCCCACCTTGATCCCATATTATTCCTCATGTGATCAAAACTCAATTCTTGGGTGCTAGAAATAAGCTCTTCCGTCTCACTCCTCCACAATACATTTTGTTCCTTGTCCTCATAGGGATAGGGTGATTTTTTTTCCATTTAATACCTTTTCCAAGGGGAAAAGGGTGAAAAAATACACCCCCATAAAGCTAAAAAAATAGGGAGATACATTTTTGGTGATTTTCCTCCATTTTGTCAAAATCCACCAAGAACTCTGGTGAAATTTTTCAAAAAAATTATCCTCCATTTTTCTTCCTCATTTCCTCCCTCCATGTTTTCATAATTGCAGTAGGTAGATAATTCATGAAGTTTGCATTTTTCAATATTTAATGCCAAAAATTTTATAGAATGAATTCGTGCCCTAGATAAAAAAATTCATATCACACAATTTGGTAAATGGATCAAAGTGATATTTTTGCAAACTTATTCTTTTCAAAACACCTTGACAGAGAAAATAACAAAATATTTAAAGATTTTTTTATATTTTTAATGTAAAAAAATCTAATTTTTTTGCCCCATCTTTTGTTTCTTCAATTTCCCATCATTCTCACATATGGGTCGAGAAAACAAATTGAACATAGAGTCTAGAAGAAAAACCTATTCATTGAAGACAATTTCGTCACAATCTAAGGTGGGAAAGAACAATTTATAAAAATATTAGGGAATATATTAATGGCTATCATGACATAGAATTTAAAGGGAAAGGAGCCACAACATCACTTCCTGTGGTTCTAATGGGGTAAATATTACAAAAATTAGAGCAGAGATTCGAAACGAGTTATGAAAACTTCGCAAGTTGTTTCATTTGAATATGACACTGGGAAGACAAATTTATATTTTTAGTAAGCCTCTATATGAGAAAATACTAAAAATAATAAGTCTTAGAAAATTTTTCATTCATACTTGTCATTCCATTCCCCCATGATGGAGACACTGAAAATTGGTAAAATTTACAAAAACAATAAAGAGTTGGCTAAACGGGACAATAATGGTGGATATTCTAAAAATATTAAATGGGTAAAATGAGCCAAGAATAGTCACATTATATATTTTACCCATCTTTCCATGGTATCGAACTCCCAAGAGCTCCCTCTCTATTTTCAAGTCAATTCCTGCATTCCCGATGCGGTGAGTGATGTTAGTGTAAAGGAGAAAAATAGGTTTTTTTCATGTATTTTTTCAACGGAAAAATTTAGTGATTAAACATGAAAAATTTACCCTAGTGTAAAATTTTTCATGTATAAACCCTCTTGAGAACTTCCATTGGTATTAGGATTATCTTAATCCTTCCGAGTTTCCCATATGTGTTGTAATACCCTTCCCGATTGTGTTAAATGAGAATCAAGCTCATGAGATTATCCCACCGTAGTGTTTCTCAAGGTAGTTTTCTCGGTGAACCTAAAAATATTATTTTTAGCCTTTCCGAGACATGTGTCTACTCTATGGGATAGATTTGAATGCTCAAAATCATCGGGATGTGGTATAGATGAGATAATAGCATATTGTAAGTGATTACGGGAAATTTAGGAAAAATTTGGAAGTTTAGGAAAAATTTCAGCAAAAGTAGTTTTTTGAAGGTGAAGTAGCTTACAGTTCAAAAAGAACCTGAGCTTCAGGAGATGATTCCAAGAGCTCGAGAATGATTTTTAGGTCAAACAAGATAACATTAGAAATATAATGCAATGATCTAAATGATGGTGGTTTAATATTTTTCACAAGACCAAGGCACTTCTTTTAACAACCCATTTTTGGTAGGAACACCTTACAGTGGTAAGAGAAAAGCCTATTTTTCTTTTAAATTTTTTTCTAGTAAAATTCATATTGATAAGTTCCAAAAAGACCTCCGAGAGCTTCGACAACTTCATCTTCAAGCTCTCTCTCAAGGACACTTTAGCAGTTAGAAGATTTTTCTAGTACCACGTGTCAGCATGAGGTTGAGGTGAAATTTTATTTCCTCTTTCTCTTTTACAAGGGGAAAAAGGTTACAAAAAAATTATGCCCCTCTCCCTTTTGAGCTCATGGAATCACCACATGACCTTATGAAGCCTCCATAACCATCTTTTGGTAGTTTTCTAGCCCCCAAATCATGCACCCCATGTTTGCCACTTATCACCATGAGGCTATGGAAAATTTTTGTGTCCCTTTCATCCATTTTTTAAAGGGACAAGGGGACCAAAAATTCCCCCTGCCTTTATCCGAAATTATTCCTCATGTGATCGAAATTCAATTCCCCGGGTGCTAAAAATTAGCTCCTCCTCTCGCTCCTCCACAATACATGTCTTCTACATGTCCTCATAGAGATAGGGTGATTTTTTCTGTCCATTTTATGCATTTTACAAGGGGAAAGGGGGAAATAGGACCCCATAAAGCTAAAAATATGGAGATATCATTTTTGGTGATTTTCCTCCATTTTCTCAAAATCCACCCAAAACTCGGTGAAATTTTTCTAAAATTTTATCCTCCATTTTTTCCCTCATTTACTCCTTTCATGTTTTCATAATCGCAGTAGGAAAATAATTCATGAAGTTTGCATTTTTCAATCTTCAATGTTGAAATTTTTCCAGAATGACTTCATACCCTAGATCGAAGAAAATTTCATATCACACAATTTGGTAAATGATTGAAGTGAGATTTCTTGCAATCCGATTCTTTTCAAAACACATTCAAGGAGAAATTGATAGAATATTAAATGATTCCATATATTTTAAATGGAAAAAAATCCTCAATTTTTGCCCCATCTTTTGTTTCTTCAATTTCCCATCGTTCCGAAAGAGGGTTCAAGATAATTTTTTTAACTTAGAGTCCAAAAGAAAAACCTATTCCATCAATCTAATTTCATCACAATCCAAGGTGGGAAAGAAAAATTTCTAAATATTTTAGGGAATATATTAATGTCTACCCCGACATAGAAGTGAAAGGGAAATGAGGAACATCGTCACTTCCCAAGGTTCTAATGGGTGAAATCTTTTAAAAATTGGAACAGATCTTTGAAACGAATTATGTAAACTTATGTAAGTTGTTTCATTCAAATTTGACACTAGGAAGACCAATATATATATTTACTAAACCTTTATATGAACACCTACTAATATTTTTATAGTGACACATGTTAGTATGAGGTTAAGGCACACTTTTATTTCCCTCTTGTTCCTTTTCCAAGGGGAAAAAGGGGAAAAAAATTTCACCCCTCCCCCTTTTGAGCTCATAGACCCATCACATGGCTTGAAGCCTCCATAAGCACCTTTGGCGTTTTCTATCCCTCGCCTCATGCAATGCATGTCCACCACTTATCATCATGAGGATAAGGCACATTTTTATGTCCCTTTAATTCATTTTTAAATGGGATAAAGGTGATAGAAACTTTTTCCATCCACCTTAATCTAACATTATTCCTCACGTGATCAAAATTTAGTTCCTCGGTGCTAAAAATAAATTCCTCCGTCTCTCTCCTCCACAATACATGTTTACATACTTGTCCTCATAGGGATAAGGTGAATTTTTTTGTCCATTTTATCCCTTTTCCAAGGGGATAAGGGGGAAACAATACGCTCCCCATAAATCTAAAAAAATAGGGTGATACCATTTTTGGCTATTTTCCTCCATTTTCTCAAAATTAACCTTAGAACTCGGAAAAATTTTCCAAAAATTTATCCTCCATTTTCTTCCTCATTTCCTCCCTCCATGTTTTCATAATTGTAGTAGGAAAATAATTCATGAATTTTACATTTTTTCAATATTCAATTCAAATTTTTTCAAATTGACTATGTGTCCTAGATCATAGAAAATTTCATATTACACAATTTGGTAAATGGATCGAAGTGAGATTTTTGCAATCTTATTCTTTTGAAAACACTTTCAAGGAGAAAGTGACAGAACATTATATGATTCCATATATTTTTAATATAAAAATAATTCTCATTTTGTGCTTCATATTTTGTTTTTTCAATTTCCCATCATTTCCGCAGACGATGTGTTGAGATAAAAATTTGAACATGGAGTCCAAAAGAAAAACCTATTATGTTTAAGCTGATTTCATCACAATATAAGGTGGGAAATAAAAATTTATAAAAATATTAGGGACTCTATTAATGGATACCATGACATAGAAGTGAAAAGGCAACGATGCACATCGTCACTCACCAGGATCTAATCGGTGAAACCATGCAAAAATTCAAGCAAAGCTTCAAAACGAATTATGTAAACTTCTGCAAGTGGTTTCATTTGAATCTGACACTAGGAAGATCAATTTATATTTTTAGTAAGCCTCTATATGAGAACCTACTAAAATTAGTAAATCTTAGAATATTTTTCATTTATACTCCTCATTCCATTCCCCCATGATGGAGACACTCAAAATTGGTAAAATTTACAAAAGTGATAAAGATTTGGCTAAATGGGACCATAATGGTGGATATTATAAATATATTAAATGGGTAAAACGAGCCAAGAATGGTCACATTACATATTTTACCCATCCTTCCATGGTATCAAAACTCTAAAGATCTCCCCTCTCTATTTTCAAGTTAGTTCTTACATTCCCTGATGAGGTGAGTGAAGAGTGTATAAATGAGAAAATTTCCATTTTTGTATCAAGCACCATTCTAGATAACCTCAAATTGGGTACACGATAAAAAGGTGAAGGTATTGGTTTTGATTTCATTCCTCTCTTATTTCTATGTGATCGGAAGTTTTTATACTTTACTCATCATTAATGTTCATGTAGTGGGAAAATCAAGATTATGGTGGGGTGAAAAAAGTGCATCCAATATCTCTCATGTGAATGTTTGATCATGAAGTTGCTACAATGTCTCAAGGATCAGAAGGATTTTATCAATAAGGGGAGTCATCTTCTAGTATTATAAGTGGTCTACTTCTCAAGTTTTCATCAATCCTCCTCTTGATGTGTTCAAGCAATGTGGTGAAGGTTCATCATTTCAATGGTTTTCGAAAGGGGAAAGGTGTTCAAAATGATCTTCATTGAAAAGTTTCATCATTACATCAATGTGGAGGATCATCTAGGGTTATATTGTTACCTTCAATACCACTAGAGCCGATCTTAATAGAAATTCATGATTTGGAGTATTCCTTCTCTTCCCTCCTCATTCTCCTCTTATGTATATCCTTTCTAATTCTTCGTTGAACATGATCATTATATTTTGTCCTTTTAACTTAAGTGACATAAATTTTAAATTTTAAAATTATTTTCTTAAAATTATAAGAGAAATACTTAGTTTGTCTCTTCTAGGAGAAAATGAAAATTCACAAATGGAATAGGAACATGAAGAGTTATGTGGGGGAGATGAGAGGTCAATTCACATTGCTATAAATTTAAATGGCTTCTCCATTTCAAAGGATCTTGAAAGTTAGCATTATTTGGTAGCAATTGTGAATTGTTGTATATTGATTTATGCTTTGTACTCATCACTACACAAGAAATGAAATATAATTTTCTTCCATTTACCTTTTCCTATGTTTCTTTTATTCTCCTCTTATGCACTTTGCAAGCATAGTGATCTAGAAAGAGCTTTACATATTTGATAAATGAATCTAAGAAATTTATGTCTGGGTTTATTAATCTCACTAGATAGATTCATTGTTGCTTTCTTCTATATTGAATGTTGAACTAGTCTAGTTATTTGGTGTGAAATATATAATTGGATTTCTCATGCCAATAACCTTCCTTTACTAATTTATCTCATTAACCCCTCATCACTACAATTTCCTCCCTTGTAGCCTATACAAGCACTTTTCCACAGGTTCAGTGGAGTGGTCTTATGTGATCCCTATCCAATTTTTCTAACCTAAAAAATTAGATAGGATTATATTGTTTTACCTTTAATACTGGGAGCTACACCATTCAATGCAGAGGGGCATAGCCCCATGAACATTGGTGGAGACACCTAATTTTCCATATTGACAAATTTTCTCACCAAAATTTTTCAGGACTCCACTAGGGAGATATTTTCCATGGTGCACCTAAATAGATCTCTGGGAAATATAAAAATAAAAAATAAAAAATTAAAAAAACTATATACTTGAATGATTAAAAGCCTTGTTCCAAGCCTCTTTAGAAAACTTGGCTGAAAAAAGATATACAAGATTGCATATGTTTAGAGGAATCATTGATCCTTCTTTTGAAGCTTTAAAAAATCAATAATGAGAAAGAGATAACCCATACTACTTCTCTCAAGATTCATCCCTATTTGATTCATCAAGTGGTACCCTTGGTAACCCTATTCAAACTCCTACCAACACTCCTAAAAATTCTCCTTTCACCCATCTTCAAAATTTGAAATTCCAAGAGAAGAAGAAAAAGAGACGAATAATTGGAAGAAGAAAGAGAGGAGGAATAAATAATGGTACAAGTACTTGTACCATGGGGGGAAAAACACTGGTTCATTTTCTTTGAATCCTCCACTTCATGAGCTTCCACAAGGGTCAAGAAATATTTTTTGAAGCTGTGTGGAGATGGAAAATAACACCCTGATGATCATATCATAGAATTTATCACAGCCTATGACACCCTTGGAGTGAAACATGAAGTTATTATTGTGTGGTTGTTTATAGAAAAAATGCAAGATGTAGTGGAATATTTGTTCTACCACTTGCCATAAAGCTCAATCTTCAATTGGGGTGATATCAAGAGGAAATTTAAATATAGGTTCAAAAAATTTGAATATTATCATGCCCTCATTACTCAACTCACTCAAATGAGGAAAGAGCCACAAGATTCCATGAGATACTTTATGGAAAAATTCAACAAGTTGATCAACAAAATTCTTGTCGCTTCTCTTCCCACTATGAATAACCTAAAGATATTGTTTTTTAATGGTCAAATGTTTGAAGTGATTTTATTTCTATGGGGGTTCAACCAAGATTTGAAAAATGCTCAAGAAATTTTTGTTGAGGTAAAATATGACCTCATCTTGTTGGGTAAGATCAATAATCCTTCAATGAAAGATAAAACCCAAAGTTACCAAGATAGGAGAACTGATCTAGTGTTGTAGAAGTTGGAAAATGAATTGATCATGCTGAAAAGGGAAGTCAGTCAATGAACATTAAAAATAGGTCAATGTAATGTACAAGAGTAATGAAGATGAAGAAAAAAATTTTCAATCAAAAGTTGAGGATGAAGAAAGTGAATGTTCTTGGATTGGGTTTCATGAATACATACTCGATGATGAATAATACATAGATAATTACTCATATGTAGTGTTCAGTCATTAATTAAAGGAGAAATAAGGATCTTCTTCTACTTCATAAGACAAGAAATTGAATCCTTAAAATGGTGACTATGAAAAAAGAAACAAAAGGAGGATAATCAAAGTTTTCTTCAATAGGGTCAGCTGAGAAGAAGCATGAGATCAATCCAACTAAAAATCCTTATACCTCTTCAAGTAAGTCTCATTCAAGTTTTCTTGAATAATCAATTTTTGTAAATCCTAAGAGAATCCATGGAAAATATTCCACAACCCTTGATGTTCCTATCACCTCTTCATCCTTTGACATCATTAACCATTTCAAAATATCCAAATTCCAAATTTCTAAATTTGAGTACTTGAGAACTCATCCCAAGAAACTTGAATATAGTTTTAGTATATCAAAGGAGGTAGATTTGTTTCTAAATATGTCATCACCAAATAACAACCTCGTGCATATAAAACCACTCCATATTTGAACTATCATGACTCCACACCCTCCACCTCTAGGAAGGTATAACCTTTCTACATAGCCTTGTTTGTCAATGAATATAAGCTAAACAATTACATCATTGACTCTAGTGCCTCGAGACAACATCATACCTATGAAAGTTTCTAAAGCTATTGGTTTCTCCTTTTCCCCTACCTCTAGTCAATGTCTCTCCATGGAAATGAAACAAGTTCCTCTCATTGGACAAATCAAAGATGTTGAGGTAGCATTGGAATATTTTCCTGAAAATAAAATCACAATGAGAATCCTTGTAACAGATATGCCCACCTCATATGGCATGTTGTTGGGACAAAGATTTTGTCAAGATGTTGGAGGAGGTATGTAGTTGGATTGGTCACATGTCACCATCCTAGTCAATGGTAAAGCAAATAAGCTACTTCTCATCAGAAAATGAAGTATATTGTTCAAAGACCAAATGAACCAATGATAAACATCCTGTGACAAAATTCCAAATCTTAATTTTTTTCATGATCTTCAAGGAAGATCTTGAGCTTCCCTTATTGGTGGAGGACTATCCAAACATCACAGAACCAATCAAATAACACAATGATAGTTGATGAAATTAAATTTTGAAATGGTGTACTTCTCATGCGATAAGAGTATAAATGAATTTTTTCCACTAGATGTTGATGGTGATGATGAGATCCTTGACATCCAACAAAGAAATATTAAAGAGATGAGAAATTCAAATCAAGAACAAGGAATAGTCCTTGACTATTTCTTGAAAAGTAAACTCCATGTTTCCAAATATTGATATGATTTTCTATGTGATGAGTGTGTCACTTGAACTTGAAATATTCTATTTATCATTGGAAGAAGATGACAAAGAATGCAAGAATGGCATCATACTTTCACCTCTTGAACTTAAATATACTAAAGCAAATGATTATTTCATTATGGAAAAGACTTTTTGGTTCTTTGATATAAATATTGGTAAAATAATAATGATGATATTTCAGCTCCAATGTTGTGATAATTTCCTTTTCATGAGGATGGAAACATTATTAAAAAAATGGAGGAACCAATTGTTGCTTTGTCATAAATTTGATTTTTCTCAAAATGGAATTTTTCTCAATAGACTTCAACCCTTCAAAGCACTCCTTCCACTCAAGAGATAGATGCTCTCAACATAAAAATGGAGGACAAATCCCAAAATGTACAAGGTGAGGAAGATGGAAATTTCCATGTTGTATACCCAACCTTGAGTTCATTCTCTTTCCAAGAGGATGATGCAATGTGCATGACACACTATGTAAGGAAGAATGTTGTGAAATATATGGAACATGATAAATACTAATCCATGAAATAATTGAAAAACATAGAACATCAAGAGGTGGGTAATGATGCCAAAATTTTTGAGACATCTATTGAGAATCAACCTATGAAAGTGATGGTCATGAAGTAGATGCAAAATTATTTTTTTATTGTTATGGAAATGATAAGTCAAGAGTAATTAAGAAACATCTTCATGGTAGCAGAAAATAAGTAGCAAATGGAATGAACTTTAGAAACTAGAGAAGCCGAAAAAATGTGTCAAAGAAACAAAGGCGAGGTAAGGAACAAATTGATCATCAACTGCATGAGAAATCATGCTAGATTTCTCAAGAAGCTAAGGAGAGGTTCATACTTTAGTGAACCTATCAATGGATTTATGGAAGAAAGGCATCCAATGATACCCATTTATGGGTAAGCCCTCAATTCAAGTTCATGCTTCAATGAAAATGGGGTTTACCCCATATGTACATAACTACATAGGTGATTAAGGTTGTTTCCATTTTTTTGTTACATGTTTGATTTTGTGTTTCCCTTTTTGTTATGTGTTTCCTTACCTTGTCTCACATGTTTGGCTCTTGTCATGCATATGTGTTCAATAAAGCAAGTTGTGTATTATATATTTCTAGTGACTCTGTAAATCCCAATGGATAAGGAATTGGTCCACACAATGAATTGAGATTCTAGGGTTCTGCATGATATTTCCTTGATGTTCTCGATCCAAAACATGTCCCAAAGATAGAGACAACTATTTTCATGTATTTTTACAAGGGAAAAATTCAGTGATGAAACATGACAACTATACCCTAGTGTCAAAATTTTCATGTGTAAACCCTTTTCAACACTCCCACAGGTCGGTTTTACCCTCAAGTATTAGGCCTATCCTCACCCTTAAAGTGCCAATATGTGTTGTAATAAACTTCCCTAGGTGTTTTAAATGTGAAATAACAATCATGAGGTTCACCCAATGCAAAGTGCTTCTCAAGGTATTTTTCTCAGTGAACTTAAAAAGGCTATTTTAGCTTTTCTAGGATAGGTGTGCACTCTCTAGGATAGAGTTGAAGGATAAAAAATCATCGGGAAGAGGTATGGAGTACCTAAATGCATATTTATGGAAGTTTATAAAATATTTGGAGGTTTAGGAGTAAATTTAGCAAAAGTGGGTTTTTGAATGTGAAGGAGCTTATAGTTCAAAAATCACCTGAGCTTTGAGAGATCTGGATAGATTAGGAGGTCAAATAGGATAACATTGGAAATAAAATTCAATGTTCTAAATTATATTTCTTTCATATTTTTCACAATACTAAGGAACTTGTTTCCACATCCCATTTTAGCGGGAATATCTTGTGGTACTAAGAAAAAAGGCTATTTTGATGGGGTTTCGGGATGAATAAGAGCACAATACCCATCCCATTCTTCTCAAAAATAAAATTTGGTGAAATCGGTATAAATAAGTTTTCAAGATGACCTCCGAGAGCTCTAGAAATTTCATCTTCAAGATCTCTCTAAAGGACACTCTCACAATTAGAACATTTTTCTAGTGCCACGTGTCAGCATGAAGATGAGGAATACTTTTTTGTCCCTCTTGTCCCTTTTACAAGGGAAAAAATGGGACAAAAAATTGTTCCCATCCCCCTGTAGAGCTCATGGATCCACTAAATGGCCTTGTGAAGCTTCTATAAGCACTTTTTAGTTGTTTTCTAGCCCTTTCCTCATGCACCGCATGTCCACCACTTGTCATAATGAGGATAAGGTGAATTTTGTTGTCCATTTTATCCATTTTCCAAGTTGAAAAGGGGATGTAAAAATTTACCCCCATATTTCTCCCACATGATTCCTCACATGACTGGAACTTATCTCTTAGGTGCTAAACATAAACTCCTCCCTCCCGCTTCTCTACAAATTTATGTTTCCGCTTGTCCTCATACCGCTAGGGTGATTTTTTTGTCCCTTTTGTACCTTTTCCAAGGGGAAAAGTGGGGAAAATATTCCCTCCCATAAAGCTAAAAACTATGGAGATAACTTTTTTGGTGATTTTCCTCCATTTTCTCAAAATCCACCATAACTCGATGAAAATTTTCTATAATTTTCCCCTCCATTTTTCTTCCTCATTTTCAATATTCACACTTTCACAATCATAGAGGGAAAATAATTCATGAATTTTTCATTTTTTCAAGCTTCCATGCTGAAGTTATTCTAGAATGACTTTGTGCCCTAGATCAAAGAAAATTTCATATCTCACAACTCGATAAACAAATCAAAGTGATATTTTTTGCAATCTTATTCTTTTCAAAATTCCTTCAAGGAGAAAGTGACAACATATTGAATGATGTCCTATATTTTTAATGGATGAAAAACCCTCATTTTGTGCCCTATCTTTTGTTTCTTCAATTTCCCATCATTCCGGTGGATGGGTCAAGCTAAAAATTTGAACACAAAGTCTAGAAGAAAAACCTATTCCGGTGAAGCTGATTTCATCACAATCCAAGGTGGGAAATAAAACTTTCTAAAAATATCAAGAAATACATTAATGTCTTCCATGACATAGAAATTCAATTTTATCAAGTAACCTCACCACTTCATAGGGTTCCAATGGTGAATCTCATGAAAATTGGAGTAGAGCTTCGAAACAAATTATGTAAACTTTTAGAAGTGGTTTATTTCAAATCGACACCAGAATACTAATTTATAATTTTGGTAAGCCTATATGTGATCACCTAATATATATAGTAACTCTATGAAAATTTTTCATTCATACTCCTCATTCCATTCCCCATGATCAAGACACTCAAAATTGGTAAAATTTGCAAAAATGACAAAGAATTGGCTAAATGGGACCATAATGGTGGATATTCCAAAAAAGAAATTAGTAAAATGAGCAAATAATGGTCACATTATGATCCTTCACCCTCTTATTTCTCATTTTGATCTCGCCCATCTAATCTAATTATGCCTTCAAAAGTTTCCATAAGCTTGGTTTTTCAAGACTAAAAACACGTATGCTTGAAGAATGAAATCCTATAGAATATAATAAAATATCATGTTTAAGTCATGAATCCAATGTAAATTTAAATTTTTTCGGGAAATTGTAACCATTCTATTTCTATGAAATTTCCATAAATTTTTTTCCGAATGATCATGATTATCCTCGTAAATTAATCTTGTGTGTTGTCCCTATTATATCTAGTGAAAATTTCACTTTGTTCTCGATGCCGAAGATATGTGGAATGCTATAATTTCTGGTACCGTGAAGAGTTATGTTTGTAAAATTACACAAATTACTTAAGGATTATAGATTGTAATCCAAACCCCAAAACTGGACAAAATATTCTAAGGAATATTTGAGTTATAAATGCAAAGTATAAAGAAAACCTCACTTAGCGAAGGGAACATCTATCTAAATATGATTGGAGTGGGGAAATGGATTATCGATGTACTTTAGCACTTAAGGCTAAATATAATGCAAAGTGTGAATGTATCTCCAAATTTCAATAAAGGACATGTGTTAGTTCTTCATGCAAAGTCAATAGGTAGATGCTTGGGTCAACTTTGTAGTTTTACACCTAGTCAAGAAAAAACAAAAATTCAAATAAATCCCGAGACTCAAAGTCACTCTTAAGATTAAGACATGTGTCAACTAGTCATTAAAAGTCAAGAGGTTGGGTTTTGGGTGAAATTTACAAACTTCTAATCATTTGAAAGGTAATGTAAAAATCCAAAAAGACTCCCTAAGCCTGTAAAGCATTAGATCAAGCCATGTGAATGGTCCACATTCAAATGAAGGAAGCAAGTTGGGCAACTGAGATTTGACACATTAATGGCTACCACCATTAATGCATTTTTGCATGAATCCAAGAATATTTTAAGGAAATTTTCATACATTTTGAGTTGTTACCCTATCATGCAAGAGAGTTGGATGCCCTAGTAGTACTAATTGGAAAAGGAGTAAAGAAAAATTGACTCAGAAGTGGTTGAATTGAGCTAAGGAATTCAGAAGTATAAGAGCATAGGAGAATTTCACATAGTTTGTAGAGAAATGGGTAAGTACTTTTTTTCCTTATTGATTATTGATACTCATATTGGAATTAAAACACAAGATTAAATTCTCAAGATGATTTCCTTGGGGTTAGGTTTGCATGTAAGTTTAAATATTTCCAGTGATTTAGAAAAATTTGTTAACACAAAATTTCTAAATGTTGATCTAGATGATTTCCGGAGGAGGCTGAATGCTTAAAATAAAAGAAAATGGATGGAAGCCATTGATTCCTATCATATTTCCCTAACATCTACTTTCCCACCATCTATACACTCTCTTGATCTTATATGGTTATGTGACAAGAATTATGACCCAAAGAAAAAATAGGTGTTTGATGGAAGTGGAGAAAGGGTGAAAAATTTAACATTGGAATATTTTAGGAAATATTAGGGTTACCTAGATTGGTCTAACCAATAATTGCTACAATTGAATTAGTACAGATTGATTATGAAGATATCCCTACCAAGAAAGTAACCTACCAGATAGTCATGGATTTCATTCTGAATAATATAATTTGTAGGTTTGGGGTACCTACAAAAATAGTTGTTGATAATGCTATGAGATTTAGGGATAAACCATTAGTGACTATGTGCCAAGAATATGGAATCAAACTGACATATGCATCTAATTAAAACCCTTAAGGGAATGGTCAAGCTAAGTCAAGTAATAAAAATTTCCTCAAAATACTCAAGAGGAAATTGGATGTCAATAAGAGAAAATGGGGTGAGAAAATTAAATTTTCCCTATGGGAAGATCAAATTACTACTAAAAGAGCTATTGTAAATAGTCCCTTTGAGTTGGTCTATGGAGTCCAGGATCTCTTACCCTTACATATGTAACTATCTTCTTATTATTTCATGCAACAGATTGAGGATGAGGGAGAAGTAAACACTTATTGGGTAAGGATAAACCAAATATCGGAGTTAGATGAAGAGAGAAGGGAGTCCCATGAGAGACACCTTAATTTCAGGGAAAAAATCAAGAAAATATTTGATAAAAAGGTGAATCCTAGAGCATTTAATGTTGGGGAACTCATTTATTTATGGGATAGTAGGCATGAGGACAAAGGAAAATAGGGAAAATTTGATGCATTATGGATGGCTCCCTATTCCATTGATATAAGGATTGGTGAACACACGTTCTTCATGAAACACTTGGAGGGAGACTTTTTAGAGTTACCTCGTCAATGGCAGAACCTCAAACACTTTTTGGATTAGACACATGTGAGAAGGTATGAATTTTTTTATAGTGTAACATTTTTATGTTTTATGTTTTTGTTTCTCTTTTTTGTTTTCTGGTCTATAGTGACTAGTTGCCTTGGTATCTCGGTGTATTTTTTTGAAGTATGTTTCTCTGGTAGACCTTGTGTGTGTTTTTGAAGGAATCCATTGCCTAATGGATTAAAGCACTTGGTTTGTGTGATTTTTGGTTCATGTGGTTCTTGTGGCACCTACATAAGGTGCCCATCCCCAAGTTGGAGCCAGTGTTAGTGCTCATTTTGATCTCACCCTTCTATCCTAAGTGTGCCTTCAAAATTTTCCATAACTAGTTTTACAAGACTAAAAACACATATGCTTGAAGAATGAAATTCTCGTAGAATACAATAAAATATCGTGTTTGATTCACAATATAATGTATATCATTTTTTTGGTTGGGTAAATTGTAACCATACCATTTCTATGAAATGTACATAATTTTTTTTTCCGAATGTTTGTGATTATACTTGTAAATTCAACCTATGTGTAGTCCCCTGTAATATCTAGTGAAAATTACACTTTGTTGTCGATGCATGAAGATACGTGACATGCTACAATTGGTGGCACTATGATAAGTTATGTTTACAAAATTACACAAATTGCTTAAGGACTGCAAAGTGCAAGCCAAACTCCAAAACTTGAAAGAATATTTGAGTTACAAATGCAAAGTGAAAATAAAACCTCTTTTAGTGAAGGGAACACTTTTCTAAATATGATTAGAGTGGGGAAATGGATTATTGGTGTAATTTTGCACTAAAGGCCCAATATAATGAAAAGTTTGAATGTATCTCTGAAGTATGATAAAGGACATGTGTTAGTGCTTCATGTAAAGTCAATTGGAGGATTCTCGAGTTAAATTTACGAGTTTTACACCCAATCAAGAAAATAGACAAAAATACAAATAAATCCCGTGACTCTGTCACTCTTAAGATTAAGACATGTGTCAGATTCTCAACAAAAGTCAAGAGGTGGGGTTTTGGGTCAAATTTACAAACTTGCACTCATTTGAAAGGTAATGTAAAAATGCAAAAAGACTCCCTGAGCACGTAAAGTGTTAGATAAAGCCACGTGGATTATCCACATTCAAATGAAGGAAGCAAGTTAGATGACCGAGATGTGGCTCATTTATGGGTACCACCATTAATGCATTTTACATGAATCTATGTAGTTTTTAAGGAAGTTTTCAAACATTTTATTTGTTACCCTAACACACAAGAGAGTTGGATTCCCTAGTAGTGCTAATTCACAAAGGAGTAAAGAAAAATTGACCGAGAAGCGGTTGAATTGAGCTAAATAAATCATAAGTATGAGAGAAGAGGATAATTTCACAGAGTTCATAGAGAAATGGGTAAGTACTTACTTTTCCTTACGATTATCGATACTCGAATATGAATTAAAACACAAGATAAAATTCACAAGATGAGATCTATGGGGTCGGGTATCCATGTAAGTTCAAATATTTCTAGTGATTTAGACAAAGTTTTGGACACAAAATTGTTAAATGATGATCTAAATTTTTTTTGGAGGAGGTTGAATGCTACGAATAAAAGTAAATGGATGAAAACCATTGATGCTAATCACATTACCCTAGCAGCTTCTTTCCCACCATCCATACACTCTCCTAAGCTCGTATGGTTGTGTGTTGAGAATTATGACCCATAAAAGAAAGAAATGTTGGAGAGAAGTGGAGAAAGGGTGATAAATTTAACATCCAGAAGATTTTAGAGAATTATTAGGGTTACCAAGATTGGTCCAACCAATAATTGCTACAATTTAATCAACATAAAATGATTATGATGCAAGGCATGATTAATATGTGGGAATGTTAAATTCCCTATGGTTGAAATATAAAAGGCCATCTGTCAATATAATCCCCAAGAGATTGACCAGGGCCATGTTTTTGAGGAAGTTGAGGACCTCATTGTGCTTACTAAGTAGAATGACAGGGTTAGAAGGAGCTAATGATTTTCAAGAGTGGATGTTCCCTTTTATAATGGTTATCTTAGAGGAACAAGGAAATTTTTGTTGGGCGAGATTTATATCAACATCCATTCATGCTCATCTTATGACTATAACTACAAATATTAGGATAGGTGATCCAATTGACATTAAATTCTATATGATGTCCTATCTCATCTTTAACATTACATGTGTTTAAATCATTTCGTGTCTTCCAATACAAGAAAATTTTGAAGATCATAGGGTGTATGATGTGTATCCACAATTAAGATTGGAAAGATGGAAAGGGAATGTCAGGTTAGTAAATGATGCTTTCATTTCCCCTATAACATGCCTTTTCAAACTAGAATGGGAACTATATAAATTATCTACGTTAGTGATAGGGCATAAATTCTAGAGTATTGTTTCATTTTTATACAATAAAAATTCTTCACAGATTTTAGGGTGAGCGGATTTGAAGGACAACCTCCTAGATATGTTAATTTCAAGTGGGATTTAATACAATCACAATATAGTTGGCCCCTATACACAAAATAATGCAAGAAGGCATAAAACAAAGATCAAATTCCCTCTCTAAATTGCGAGATATTGATGCCAAACCGAGTAAAAGCGATTGATGGAAGAATAAATGGAGTTATTTAAAGTGGATAAATTCATACCAAGAATTAATTATGACATTTAGTGGGTTGTTAGTATAGGAGATAATGAACCTCATTTCGAGGATTATTGGATGAATTGTTTAGATAAAGAAGAAGTCATATTGAGGGACTATTCCATAATGACCTTAAGGAAAATTGTTGATTTAAAAATTGTTGTGGTTCCCAAGGATTGTACATGATAAATATGTGGTGAGGAAATATTACCTTGACCAAAAAATTGATTCAAAATAAATAGTTCTATCGATTGTAAAGAGACAAAATAAGATAACCCTCATATGAGAATTTACGATGTAATAAGGAGAACAATGACTTGGTTAAGCTGGAGAGGTTCTAGACTTATCTCTGTAAAATACAAAGGTATTGATGGAGTTTCATGAACTGAAAGTTTTGGAGGAATATATCCCTCCACTAAAGGAGAGAACAAACAAAATAGATCCATTGAATGGAAAAGCTCCTCGGCTACCCAAGTAAGAATACTTCCACCGAGATTATTGATGAGTGGACATCATCAAAAAGTAATAATGGAACTTCAAAAATTGTCTTAATCCAAAAAGATAAGGGAATAATATTGAAGGCTATGCCCATCCCGCACATTGGTAGCTTTTTTACCATTGAGAACAGGAAAAGAAGTAGAGGAAACATGGGGGGTCCACCTTGCAAAACTGAACCGACCCACAATCCTGAGTGGAAAGAGAACACGAGCTTTGGGATTACCTACAAATTGGGGGCCTGTCTAATTTCATTGAAAGGATCCAAGGCTTCGACCAAGACATTTCTATCAAATTCACCCAGGGTTGGAAGAATAGGATTGTCAAATATAGTAACATGGAGATGGAAATCACGAGAAGAGATCATCGCTCAGATCATGGGCCTCAGCCTGGAAGGCACCAAATTCTTCAATAAGAAGGTGGACAGGGAGGTGGAGACCAAGAAATTTTTGGAAGAGGGGGAAAATCTTGAGTTCGTGACTGTTGGCATCAAGGTGGCGTCGATTCCTGAACCTTTTGCTGAGCTGGCCAAAATGGTGGTTAGGTATGTTACCCTTGAAGGAAGATTTATGACTATACCTCAAAAGCATCTGATATTTCTGAATCACTTTCGTAGAAATAACATTATCAGCTTTCCTCACTATTTGATTAACTCTCTGGAGAAATCTATAAGGGAAGTTCAGAGCCACTCTAGGGCTATCCCTTTGCACCAGGGACTTATCCTCTTGATCCACCGCCACTGCTCCAGCTGCCCTCCCGTGAATCCTACCCCACCTCCCTCCTCCATACCTCCACCTGCCCACACTGCTTCCACTCCCCCCTGCTTAAAAGAAAGAATGAAGATGTTGTTTCCAGCAAGAAAAGCAAGAGCCTTAAAGCTAAAATCCCTGCTTCCCAATGGGTCCTAAGGAGCCACAAATACTTGTAACTTGCTGAAAACCTCCTGCATATTAGCAATCCGGTGGAGGAGCCCGGGGAGGAGGAATTGTCAAGGCGGGGTGGATAGATTAGAAAAGGAGATACAAGAGCTCAAAGGGGCTATAAAAAACATGGAAAGAGCTAAGGGTAAAATTATACTTGGCGAGGAGGAAGAGGGGGTTATTGCTGAAGTCTTCAAGAAGCTACAGTCCTTAGATGGCAGATTGGGGAATGCTAAAAGCCGCAATGACTGCATATTGTCTTCCCTCAAAAGCATTTATAATTTCATTGAACAACATGTCCATAGTGTCTGTAGTTTAAGTGGGGTTAATGAGGACATTTGGGGTCCTAAAGAGAAAAGGGATATTGCAATTGCCCAAGTAGATATGCAAGACTCCTCTCAGGCCACTACCATTGCCTTCTTCATGTCACTGTAGGCTATCAAGACCAAGATTGATAGAGCCATCAAGTAACGGGTTGTTGTGATGTTGTTTTTTGGCTGCAATGTGGTGTCATCTGGCGGTTCTGGAGCTGTTTTTGGCGGAGCTCTATTTGTTGTTTCTCTTTTGGTTTCTTTTTGGTCTTTCCTTCTTACTTTTGGATCTTTGTACATTTAGATCCTTTTTTCACTTATATTGTAATATTTGGCTGTTGAGCCCTTCTTGGTTGACTGTTTTGCCCTTCTCTGATCAAGTTTCTCGATCTTTACTATCTCGGCTTTTGAGCCCTTTGGTATATAGGGTATAGTCCCTTCAAAACTATTTGCCCTTAATAAAAAAAAATATTGAAGGCAATGTAAGATGCCCCCATCACTAAAGCAATTCAATCCAAGAAAGCGGGAAAGGATTAGATGCAAAAATTCCCACTGAGGTATTAACAAGATCATCTAACACTGGAAAGATGATGAGGGGAGGTGTTGATCTTCAATCCAAATCACAGAGTGCCAAATAAAGAGAGGCACCAGACCTCAAGAAATTCAAGAAAGATAAGAAGAAAACTAAGATAATACTACGTTTGGTAAGGGACATTGGTATTTCAATGAAGGAAAGTGGCCATGTATCGAAAAAACATAGACATAGAGATCCTAAGGTAATTGATCCTCCTCTTGTAATTGAAGCTCAAAAGAGGGTAGTTACTTCATTTTCTCACCAAGTAATGCCATTTCAAACTCATATTCACTCTACTACAGTTATACACCCATCACATGTAATTTCATCTTTATCTCCCACTGAAACTATTCAAAGAATAGTTTGTAATGCTCATGTGTCTACTCAATCATATGATGTTATGAAATAACAAATGCAAAGTAAACTAGTGGTTTAACAACTTGAGGAAAAGTAAAAAAAATTATTGAAGGAATTTATTTAGATTTACTCAAGGAGACTCATGAACTTGAAATGGATGATGTGAAAATTGAAACTTATAATACTGAGGGTGTAAGTGTCCCAAAAAAACATCAAGTGCAAGATTGGGGGATCAATCTCAAAGTTTTCAAATCTAAGGAACAACTCATGTTATGGATATTAAAACAATAACTCAAACAATTTTGAATGAAACACATGTAATAGGTGTTGTCTATACTAAAGACCAACCACCCAAGGATTCAAAGGTATTCAAGGAGGGTGAGGTTTCTCAAGGGAAAAGTGTCATGAAAGAAACTTTGACTGAGATTTCAAAAGAAATAAGTAAACCTATAGAGGTCAATCCTGAAGAAAGTACAGGTAAAAATGAGGAATTAAACCTTGAGTATCAACTAAAAAATCATAAGATGGTTGAAGAGAAGCTCTAAGAAAACTTATCCACTAAACAACCACTTATAGAGGGTGAAGATATTTCAAAATATAAGGAACCATTTAAATATTCAAGTCTAGATAAAGATATTCCAAAGGAGGTTACAAATGTGATAGATACTTTAGTAGAAAAGTTAGATACAAGTACAAATTCCACTCCTATTGAAAATCAAAAGGAAGCATTAAATGAACCGTAGTTTCTTCAGAGACTAAAGGTAAAGATGAGAAAATAGGGAATGACAAGGGGTTAGAAGATATCACTCATTCTCATATTGAACTGGGAAAAGGGTAGTCAAATATAGTACCTTTGGAAAGTGAAAAGAAAATAGTGAGAGTGGAAGAAATATCAAAAGAATTAGTGGTGTATTTTGAGACTCAATACCTCAAACCGCAAGAATAAAAGAAGGGGAATGCCCCTATGACTAGATGGTTAGGAGGACTTCTTCAAGAAAGGGAGAAGGAAGTTATTCAAAAGGAATTTTTAGATATCACCAGCATTACATTTCCGAAACCTAACAACTCTTTAAAGAAAGAAAAGATTATTACTAAAACACATATAGACTAGCATGGATTCAGGACCTTGGAAATTATAACTCCTCACCAAGGAAAATCAAAGTATGATATTACAGTAAGTGACTATGATATCAAATACATCCAATTGGGAAAACTTACCAGGGAATCATTGAAGCAAGAAATCATAGTGGGAGTTTAAGGAATACTAAAAATGTTGATGAAGATAAAATATCAAAAAATAAGATGAAAAAATAGAGAAAAAAATTGAATTCATGCTTGCAAAAATTACTAGGGCCCTCAGAAGGAGATCAATAATTTTCCACTACTATTACCCCTGAAATAATGGATAAAGTAGAAAAGGTTGGTAAGAAATTTGAAGTAATAGATAAATGGGTAGAGGACTTGTTTCAGAAAGGTAGAAAGGTCATTGAGAAGACAATAAAAAGGTATGCAAAATTTACCAAAACACTCAGTGATATTAATGAAATCAATGAGCAAGTGTGAAAGTGAATTGTATTATTGGGAGGGGATCTTTCCCAAACTTGATGCAATAAACCAGCTTGATGAATATTTGGTAGAAATTGAGGAAATAATTCCACTTGAAGAGAAAGGGAGTCAATATGTAATGGAATATATATCCAAGATCAGGTTAGAAGTTGTAAATCAGGTTAAAGAAAAGTTGGAAATTGAGAAGGAATGGGTAGAAAAGAGTATTGATACCATGGATAACATAGTAGAATAGATGGTATTTGATAAGCATAAATCTACTTATGGGGATATGGAAGTTGATACCCTGATTCAATATTTTGACAAGTACATCAAGGAGGAATACTTATCTTATGATGTTATCAAAAGGCTCATATTTTTGAAACACAATATCCCCAAGCTAACTAAAAAATTGAGAGAGTATAAGCCAAGAATGTCCAAATGTATTGATGTCCTAAATAAACATTACTTGATATTAAAATATCACTTGGGACTTGATGAAGAAGATCTGATACCATTGTTCCAAAGGTATGATGCATAAAGAGAAAGATAATCGGATGAAGAAGAAGGTGAAAAAGATGAAGATGTGACCATATTGACCAGTGAACAAGCTTAGGCTGGTTTTTCTTAATAACTCTCATATTTTCAGTATTGATACTCTTGTTCTATAATAATTAAAAATTACTTTGAATTGTTAATTTCAAGCATGAATGTAATATGATACAATACAATATAATTTTATGTTTCTTTAATAGAATTATAAATCTATTATGAAGCATGTGGATTAATGTAATAGTTTGAATTTTTTGTATTGTTGAAAAATAAAAATGGGGTTCTATAGGGGCCCTAGCCCATGGAAAAAGTTACATACATTCTTGTGAACTATATCAAAAGTAAACTAGAGAAAAGAAAACCTAATTATCTTCCAATACCATAAAATCCTCACTGAAAGGAGGAATTTTTTTAGAATCTTGTTTTTCCTTGGAACAAACTCCTCTGACCCAACAACCATTTTGTGCGATAAGAACTTTCCTTTCCAAGTGCAAGAAATCCCCATAGTAATGAGTTCCTTAATATCCATCCTATGGCCATCCAAGATACTCATCAATTCCATTTTCTTCTTATAATAAGAGACACAATTTAGGAGATCCAGGCCACTGTGGGAAATGATTTCTTCCCTTTTTCTTTATAGATAGAAGGCTAAGTAGGAAAAATTGATGTGGCTAGAAGTGCAAGTACAGTGGTCCTTGAAGTTGGCTGAGTAAGAGCTTTGGAGCTAGATTCACCCTTTTCTTTCTACATAACAGATGGTGAAACTTTAGGAGGTTGAGAAGGAAGAGATTAAGTGGGCCTTTTCTCCAAAGACAAAACACATTGTTCCAATTCATTCACCCCTGTGAAAAGAGTAGGAATTGTTTCCATACAAACCCCTTCCCCAAGCTCATAAGATTTTGAAGGAATCTCCTTCATAGTGAAATATTCATTACAGATGAAAGGGCATATGTTTTCAATTGCACCTTTCATAGATGGCCTGCTCTTGAGCTAGAATTTCTTTAGTACCTCAGGAGTCTTCTGATACTCCCACCTGAAAAGATCAAAGTACATAATTTAGAAGGTGGAAAACATAAAAATGATTCTAATGAGCCTTCAAATAAACACTACACAAAAAAATTGGGTGGTCAATGACCCATTGTAGTCCTCTGGGTCTGTGATATCAAATAAAATCCTCAAAAATGCCTCATCGGGGCTTGTCAAGTCAAATATTTGATTCAAATATTTAGAGGAGACCTCCTTCAAGTTGGATGCTAATATCATTCCCACCATGTTGTAGATAGAGAAATTTACTAAGATTTTTCACACTCAGAAGAAGAGATATAAATTTTTTGGAGAAATGATGGGAATTTATAGTAAAAATAAAGTTGGTGAGTTAAGCTGAGAAAAATCATGATGAGCTAATCGTCAATATTGTCTATAATACCTGTAAGAAGGATATAAGTGTGAAATAGACTAATATCATATAAAAATGAGGAATTTATCTTGATATGATAAAACACATGCAAAAAAATTTAGCTCAAAAGGATATGACAATGATTATGAGTGTTTCAAGGTATATTCTCAAAAGGTGAGAATGATTAAATATAGAAAAACCATTTGGAGGCATTCGAAATCATTAAAAAATCTCTCGACTGCCTATAAAATAAATAATTAAAAAAATGATACTAAAGGATGACATGGCATCCCAGTCATTCTAAGATAGAGAAAAATACAAATCATTTGTAATCCCTCCACATGACATCACGAAAGAAAAGTATTTTCAAAGGAATAATAAGTAGATCAGATTGTGTGCCAAAAAGAGGAATATTATTTTGAAGATTCACATTTGGGGGGGAGGGAAAGAAAAGGCAAGAGAGAGAGAGATAATTGTATATATACGAGAGGAATGTTCTCGTATCGATGGGGTTACATTTTTCTAAGTTTTTAGAGAAAAATAATGAAAACGATTGTAATCTTCTTGAAAAACCTGAATCAAACCGAGAGACCTATGATTTATTTTATTTTTTCCAAATCTTCTCATGCCAAGATGATTGCAAGTGTACTGATCATTGGAAAGCATTGAGGCCATAGGATTTATGGCCCCTTGTTGAGAAATTTGAATTTATTGAAATTAACTATGTGTTTTCTCCTGAGAAATGTTGTCTTTGTTCTTAAGGTGAAATACTTTGAATCAACTATTTGCCTTCCTTGTTGTAATCTTATGTTGATAGTTTCTTTGAACTAAACTATATATTATCTTAATTAGTGGCATTTTGGCAACTGCAATTACACTATAGATAGAGCTTTCTTTCTATGGTGTGATAAATAGTTTTAAATTCATATTGCCTCTATTTGGTTGAAAGGATCTTAGTAAGCTTTTAAGTGTATCTTGAGCGTAGTTGAATAGAAATTGTTAGTATTTTATTGAGAGTTTAGTATGATCTTTTGTGTTTAAATTCTCAAAGGTTGTGTGAAATCTTATACTCTTGGGCTTCCATTAGGGAAAATTTTAAGGGTCCCTTTGACAAAAATCCTTAGAAAATATTTGACGAATATTAGTAAATCCACTTTTGCTTATATGGTGAATTGCGGGAAAAATTGTTTTGCGCGGGAGGTAATGTTTTAAGATATTTTTTTAACTAACGAGAGAATGCAAATACTACCAACCAAGTAGCATTTTGTACGCTTGGTCGAAGCATGAATAATTCTACCATCGGTAGCATTACGCATGCTATATCGTTGACAACATGCAAAATGCTAATGGCGGTAGCATTATGTATGCTACTAGCTAGTAACATCAACTACTAGTTGGTAAAGCATTGATGCTACCAAGACTAGTAAGCATCGAGAATGCTACCGCCATTATAATTTTGCATGCTACCGACTAGTAACATTCAGAATGCCATTGACCAGTACCAATTTACATGTTGTCTGCTGGTAGCATGTAGAATGGTACCAGTCAGTAGCATGTAGAATGCCAGCGGCCTATAGCATTTACGCATGCTACCATTTGGTGGCACATTTAATGCTACCAATCGCCCACTTTCACTCCTATAAATACATAAATGTGGTCATTTTCAGTCCACACAATAGAGAAGCCAAAGCATTGGAGCTACAAGCATACGAGGAAAAACAAAAGAATAAACTTGAATGCCAAAGGACATCGACATACAAAAATGAAGAATCCATAATGCCAAAGCAGAGCTACAAATAAGAATTTTATAATAGTTTGAAAAAATGCCAAGAAGAAAGAACACTTCTAGAGAGTTGAACATCGAGTTGTGTGAGAAAATATGAATAAGTTTTCATATAAGAGCCTAGTATTTCCTCAATTGTACAAATTTCTAGAGGATCCTAGTACATTTTCCCAATGGATCGAAGCAACTAGTTTCACAGGGCTACATTGTATATGCCCTAATTTAAGATAGAGCACATATCACTTAACAATATTCTACTCAACTATGACACTTCCACTTTCACATTTCATTATACACTCCCATCTCATGTAGAGTCATTTGGAATGTCACTTGATGACATTGAGCATTTCACAGGACTACCACACAAAGATGTGGATCTGTCATGATAAAGGTTGTTTATCGGATGAAGAATGCAAGTATTTGGAGTCTAGTTTTCAATTTTCTATTGATGCAATTGCGCATTGCTTCTTCTTGTAAGTTTATTTTCTATTTTACAACATTACATTTTCATTATTTTCAATTTAACAATTTTTTATGTTTAAAATTTACTAACAAAATGTTTCTCTTTTTGTATTGACAATTAGAGCTTCCCAAAACCCTTCAAAAAGAGGGATTCAACTCAAGGATTTCAGTCACCCATTTCTACAGGTCGTTGTGTAGTTCTTCCAAGCCAGAATTATTTTACAAGGTTGATATACAAATATTCCATGGTGGGCTTTAGCGTATATCATTCATACCTTAAGTGGGCAGAAATTTGATTGGTGCAGCTACTTATCCTCTAGGATTAGAGCTGATTTGGTAAATATTAATTTAAATGAGAATGTTACCATTAGCTCAACAAATTTTATTCTTGGTTTATATTATGAGTCTCTATATAATTTACGTGTCACCTCTCCTTTGATAGAAATTCATTCAAAGCTAATGGATTTGAATTTAACACTAACAATTGAAGAGAAAAAGGTGAGTCTCAATTTTTTATTAGATGGTTTTTAATTATTTTCTTTCATATTGTAATATTTATCTTTTAAATTTAATATTGTAATTAAATTAACATTTTACTGTTAAATTATAATAGAAGGTGGCAGTTGCGGCTACATCATGAAGGGATGTTGCTATCAGAGGTCACTTACTACCAGGTTTAAGAGATTCTATTACTATTTTTGATGATCCAAAAACAGAGGAGAACACCCCTCCACATGCTAAAAAGATGAGGAGTTCCATAAACCCTCAAACCCAATCATCAAAATACCACATACATTAATCGTAGGTATTTTAATTTATGATGTATATATGTTTCAATTTTTTGAAAATAAATGTAATTAATTATATAAAACTTGTATGTGTTTCAAAATTTCTTACAATTTATATTGCTTTGTTGTAGAAATTACCAACAGAATAGGATCGTATCATCGACCTCAAACACAGGAAGTAGAAATATCTTCAATACCTCAGTCTATTTCCCTAGGTTTGAATCTCTTATTTTTATATGTTTACTGATAATTGATGATATAAAATTCAACACTCTAATAGATATTTAATTATTAATTATATTTTAGATCACATCTACTAGTATTTCTAGTCTACTCCTCCACAACCACTACATCAATAGAATCAGGATTCATTTGCACCTCAACAACATTCCTCTCAACAAAGTAATTTTAATTTTTAATAATCTTATATGAATTTATTTATTTTTAATTTCTATTATGTTTGAATTTTGAATTTTGTCATATTATTTACAAAATTACAATTCAATGTCTTAGGGCCTCAATTCAGTGTCCACTATAAATGCATATTCAACCTTCGTCACCCAGAACATTAAAAATGAGGACAATGTTCACTGGCAATAATATTTCATTTTCTTAGCCAATTGCAAGCAGGGGCACACTTAATTTTTCCTCTGAATTTCCAACATTTTCAGTGGGAAATTTTCCTAGTGGACATGGTGTTTCAGTGTTGAACAATATTGATTTAGATGAGGAGTATATTGGGATTGAAAGAAAACTTCAGGAGCATGGAACATTCAATCCCCAAGATATGATTCATGTAGAAAGGCAGCCTTCTCCAAGAAGACAAGATAGATCAAGAACACCATCTCCAGTACCGGTGACATTGTCTTAACTGATGACCAGAAAACTACTTTTCCACTTGGTGTTCTTTTGGCTGATAACATAGAAGCCAATATTGATATTATTTCAAAGGAGGTTGAAGAAATAATTTTTTTGGAGTTTAGGGCTAAAGTTCTGATTAAAGAAATAAATTCACGATATAAAAATCACAACCAAAGACATATATTGTATTCTTCACATCAAAATGAGCAAGAAATATTGATATTTTGTTGAATCAAGTTGTGTCTGGTTCTGTATCATTTGATAATAATTATGAAGATGAAGTGTTGAACATTATGTTGAATAGAGTTGAGAATTTAAATGTAGAAGCACAAGCCTACCACAATATGTGGTCACGAGACAAGGGCCTTGTAGTTATAGAAAATGCGGAACGAGATAAGGCATTGGTAAGTCTTACTAATTTTTCAAGTATTATTTTCTTTTAAAAAAATTTTACTAATAGTTTTTCTCTTGTGAAATGCAGTCAAAGTATGAAAAATTTGAAAAATGAGGCTAGTGTGCTTAATTTGCATTTACAAAGTGCAAGGAAAAGTGTAAATGCAACAATTGAATTGAAAGAGAAGCTTGTTATCCTAAACAAGAAGAATAATACCTTTATAATAATTATAAAGGCAAATAAAATAGACCCGGACATACTATGAAGAAGAAATCTAAAGACGATCAAACATTATTATTTCTTTGGTGAAGTGGAAAATCAAGAAAAAGTGATTCTTTCGAATATTGAAGTTGCTGCAAAGGATTTGGTTCAGTCTAGTGTTGTCAAAGAAAGTTCTTTAGTGTAGGAGAAAGAATCACATAGAGAAGAATCTTCTCAAAGTTGAATATGCAAAAAACATTATGAAATTATAATTGTTGTTGTTGAATCTTTTTATAAAATTGTTTCAAATTATATGACAATATTGAAAGTTTCAAACTTTAATCAATGTGGATTATGGCATTTTACTTTTACTTTTGTTATATTGTGACTGTTTTGCTATTCAAACTGATTCTAAATGTGATTGTTATTCTCGATTATATTTGTTATATTTATTACATGGTAAATTTCTTATTATTATCATTTTAAAATACTTTGTTGACATAGAGAAGAATCTTCTCAAAGTTGAATCTGCAAAAGACATTATGAAATTATAATTGTTGTTGTTGAATATTTTTATAAAATTGTTTCAGATTATATGACAATATTGAAAGTTTCAAACTTTAATCAATGTGGATTGTGGAATTTTACTTTTACTTTTGTTATAATATATTGTGATTGTTTTGCTATTCAAACTGATTTTGAACGTGAATGTTATTCTTGATTTAATTAGTTATATTTATTACATGGTAAATTTCTTCTTATTATCATTTTAAAATAATTTGTTGACAAAATAGTGAACTACAAGTAGCATTTATATTTCAAAGAACAAAAACAAAAATTATCTAAAAATAGTGAAAATTCTCCAATAATGTAATTATATATATTTTTTCATTTTAAAGACAACAAAACAATAAGTATGACACATTTAAAAAATCTAAACAGTAAACACATTACAACATTGAAAGTAATGTTGTAAAATGTATGTAGCGTATAACACAAATAACACTATACATAATTATAATCAAAATCCTGATATGAAAATTCCTTTCCAGAATAAAAATGTATAGCTAGTCTTCTTTATTGAATATCAGCTAGATCAAATGAAAAGTTATCCTAAAAAGTTTGTTGCCCAACACTTTTATCTAATCTTTCGCTGTGATTTTCAGTCACTGTTTCATTGTTATCTGTAGTCCCTGTATTAGTATTATTGATCCCTCTCCTCTCTGCAAGAGAATTCCATACAACCATTACCCATTTGTAAGGAAAGGTATCCACATCATATCTTAAAACATATAATCTCAAACACGTCTCAAGATTTTTATCAATCTTGTTCCGATATTTTTATTTTATAAATGTTAATGCGCTGAAAACTCTTTCGTCTTCAATTGATCCCAATATCATTGTCTGAAACAGTTCATACAATTAGAAATACTCACTTATGCTTTCATGAAGGATGGAACTAGGATACAACATTTTCCATAGAAGTGTTATTTCTCCCTTCTCTGTTGGATCTTTCAGTTCTTCAAATTGTTCCTTCATTACCTGTCGAAATCATTTGATTGCAATGCAAGAGTTTCCTTTTGAAGAATACCATTAATCTGAAATCCATTACATTCAACTGATTGTGAAAAATGTTTAATTATAGTACCCATGTGTCTTTTAAATGCATCAAAAGAATTTCTAAAGGATTCCAAAAGTTAGGATTGACAACTCCCATGGCCTCAAGAAGCTCTCCTTTTTGAAACGATCTCTGATCTCATTTGATAAGCATTGTGAGATTTTCTAATTTTTTTCCTTGTTTCAAATATAATAGCATCATATAAATTACATGTAATAGGAACTTCTTCAAGCTCGATCCAACAATATCAACTCATTTTTCGAATGTGTGCATTTTAATCTCTTTCCGTTAACAAAGATACACAAATGACTAGATATATTGAATCTGAAGTAGTTGTTAGGATCTTTTAAATCTATCAGAGCTTTCCAATGACTAAAAACATGTCCTTTAAAGTAGTCATCAGAGTTATATAACATATCTAGAGTCTGACACACCCTTTTTCTGAACCTAATGAAGTCAGATATATATATGGACCATTCTTGTGCAAGTTTTGTTATGCAATTCATCTCATGCAACATTGGAAGAATCCCACAAAGTGTTAACAATGTTTCAAAGTCTATAAGTCGGTAAAGAAAATATTTTTCCTGTCAACTTGCCTATGGTTCTTATACATGAAACTAGTTAAAGATGGATATTCCTCAAAAACTCTATGTGTAGGCTCATACATAGAAATCCATCTAGTATCAACATCTTTAAGAAGTTTCTTACCATTTGTGACCCCAAGTGAAAACTTCTGAAACTCTAGAAATATTTTTGGCTGCTTGACATATAGGCATGCATTTCATAGATAAGCTCTTCAAATTTATAAATACATTTGAATGTGTTGACTATCCTCTATGGAAGATTCATCCTACGAGCCACGAAATGAATATGAATCATGTAAGGAGAAAAATATGTTTGGAGACACACACATAGACCATTTATGTGACCTGCATCACTGATGCACCATCAACACCAACACAAATCAGATTTTCAGCTATAGAATAATTATCCATTCATGCTATGTACTTCAAATTAGATATCACAAATTTGGAAAGATTTTCATCATTTCAGTTTTCTTGCATTTTATGAACCGATAGTAAATGAGGTATTTTGGTGTGGTTTTGGAATGTATATACATGCATAAAAACCCAAGAAGTGTTGTCAATGGTTGTAACTTCATCAATTTAAAGGGAGATAAAACTTTCATTCTTTACATTTTCTTTCAGATCTTCTTGTTTAATCAAAGACAAGCAATCTCATTATTTCCTAGGCACTACTCTCTGACCAATGTGAATTTGGAAGGTTTGGAAACCCATTGAACTTGAACAATTTTTTATATTTTGAAAAGTCTGAAATTGGTCTGCCCATTTTCAAAATAAAGAATATGGTTGAAAACTGTGAGGTTTTTGCCTTCATATTTTCATTTGTAGCTTTTCCAAAATTTGCATTTATGGTACCTCCTTTCTCCTAAAGTTTTTGTGTGTGTTTCATCTTATTGTAATCCTCCTTATATCTTACATGCATGCAATCCTTTGCATTTTTCCATCTATGAGTCTTTGTTTTTTTCCCATCATTTTCAGTGATTGTGTAATAGACTTTTCCACAATGTTTCTCTATAGTGTCCAATTTAAGCTGCATTCTATGTTCTTTACCTAATTTCCAAGTAAAAATAGTACATCTACATTATTTGGGAGTATCACTACCATTATCTTGTTGTACAAGCTCAATAAATGGGTATTTTTCTACCCAATCTACTTGAAATGACCTTCCAATTATCCAAGATGTTTTCTTCTTTCTCCCAGACTTATTTTTTTGAAGGTTTCTGTCATTATCATCTTCTGCTGGAATCTTTTCATTTGAACCTTCATCTCTTAAACACATTTGGCATTTAGGAAAATATTCAAGCTCTGGCATGTCTGGGTCAATATAATATTCATCTACTGAAATAATTATTTCCTTAGGGTTTATGTTTTGGTTTACTATTTCATTATGAATAAAATTAACAGAAGGGGTTTATGTTTTCAAAAACAAAAATGTTTTGACCGTTACAAAATTATTAAAAAAATTTAACTATACTAATGAAAAAATTAAAACAGGAAAATGTCAAATGGTTATGATAGTCTGTTACAACTTACCAGTAGGAATATCTTCAAGCTTTGACATGTCTAGGTCAATATAATCTTCATCTACTGAAATAATTGTTTCCTTAGGGTTTATGTTTTTGTTTACTGTTTCATTCTGAATAAAATTAACATAAGGGGTTTCTGTTTTCAAAAATGAAAAATGTTTTGACCATTAGAAAATTATTAAAAAATTAAACTGTCTTGATGAAAAACTTAAAAGAGGAAAATTCCAAATGGTTATGATAGTTTGTTACAACTTACCAGTACCCTTGTTCATGTTTCCAGTGGTAGCAACTTGGGTCTTCATTTTTTTGTGGGGCTGAAAAAAATTCTATGCTACCTTTTCTTTTTTGTGTTTCGCCTTTTCGTTGATTTTTCAGAGAAGCCATTTTACCTATCCATGAAAATATTTAAATTAGATAAATGTAATCAACATCTAAACAATTCTAATTTTTTTAAATGCAATCAAAAGAATAATGGATGATCTTGGTTAGTCGAATGCAACATGCTTCTTGGTCGGTAGTGTGGCTACATGCTATCAAACAATAGCATGAAAATATGCTACCCACTAGTAGTAGCATTATGAATGCTACCGACCGACAACATACAAAATGTTACCATTTGATAGCATGGAATATGCTACCATCCGGAAGCATGCAACATACTACATGTCAACAACATGGAGAATGCTACCAATCAGTATCATACAATAGGCTACCGAGCGGTAATATTTTGCATGCTCCCAATTGGTATCATTGCCATCCAGAATATTCTTGGTAGCAGTGCATGAGAATGCTACCGGTCGAAGCATTCTTCATGTTTTTAGTTTGTAGCATTCGAATGCTAACAACCAATACCATGCTGAATTCTACCAGATGGTAGCATTTTTCATGTTACCTGCTAGACATTATGCCACATTCATGCTACAAGTATAGAAAAACCAAAGTACCTTGAAAGTAGAAAGGAAATATCTACCTCTTCTCACTAGTCCTCTAATTTCGAAAGCAGAAATCCTTAATGAAATATTATGTAATGGAAAATTTACGGAGGTTCCAAACTCGATGCTTAGAACTATGAATAATAAACTATAAATACTTAAATATAATATATATATATATATATATATATGAGGCAAATTTGACATATTTTAATTTCACTCTAAAGGTGATTTAAATGATAATAGTTGGTTGTCGGTGGAAAATCCTAGGTGAATCGACCCCTAACATTAAATTGTACCGAGAAAATATTGGAAACCCAAGTACTATTCATACGAAAAATTCTCCAAATTTAAATTTTGAAAAGTGGAATATTCATGAATTAACGAATATTTACCACTAAAATTATCCCTAGCTTTCATGAGTGCATACCTTCTATTTAAAGGGTTGTTACTAGTTATGTGATGTGTTCCTCTTGACTTGGGGTAATTTCCAAACATTTGTAAGGTTATCTTGAGAAAGTTGTACAATCAACTTTATCTTGCTTTAATCTCCCATTCATACAAAAAAATTACAACCTATAACTGTTAAATCCTTCTGAATTACCCATGTTTTCCCTACCTATAACCATTTGCAAAGGAACTCTGCCATTTCTACCCTTCCTTTCCATAAATATGAAGAAGAAAGCTAAGATTTACACTGTCTAGAGTGACCTGAGTCTTTTTTTGAAAGACATCTGCATTATTTAGTGTGACAACTCGTGAGAGTTAAATGATGCTTGCATTGACTGTGTCTATTCAGGAATATCCTTCATATTTCCAAAAGAAATCTTAGAGACTGCAATTTCATCCACATTTCTCACAATTACAAGTCACAAAATGGGTCCTATCACCCTAGTTAAAGGTAGAACCTAAAGTAGGAGGGAAGGTCATCCTCTTTGTGAGTGTAATCCAATGTCTTCCAAGTCAAGTATCAAAGAGTTTGACAAATATTTCCCTAGCTATAAACGATTAAATATTTGGTCTATCTTTCTCTAAGCATCCAACTCAGATTGTAAATGTTGCTTGGCTCATAAGGTGGTGAAGATTTGGGTACCAACACACCCATCCTTCAATGGTCTTAGAACTAACAAGATATGTCCTCTCTGTTTTCAATTCAATTCCTACATTCCTTGATGTAGTGAGAAAAAGCGTCAAAATGAGAAAAAATCCAATTTTGTATGAAGGACCATTCCATTTCACCTCACATTACGTGCATGATCAAAAGGTGGAACACATTGGTTTTTATTTCATGTTTATATCATTGCTCCATGATCAAAAGGTTTTTATGCTTCACTCATAAGCTATTTTATCACAGTGGTAGAATCAAGATCATGGCGGGGTAAACAAAGTGCATCCAATCTCTCTCAAGTGAATTATTGATCATGAAGCTGCAATAATGTCTCAAGGATTAGAAGGATTTTATCAATAAGGGGATTCATCTTCAAGTATTCTTAGTGGTCTAATTCTCAAGTTTTCATCACTCCTCCTCTCATTGTGTTCAATAAATATGGAGAAGGTTAATCATTTCAAGGTTTTTTAAAAGGGGCAAGGTGTTCAAAATGATCTTCACAAGATATTTTCATCAGTACATCATTGTGGAGGATCATCAAGGGTCAAATAGTCCCCTTTAAAACATCTGGAGCTGATTTTAATTGAAATTCATGCTTTTTAACACTCCTCTTCCCTCCTCATTCTCCTCTTCTTTATATCCTTTCTAATTCTTTGTTGATCATAATCATTGTATTTTTTCCTATTCACTTAAGTGACATAAATTGTAAAATTATTTTATCAAAATTATAAGAGAAATACTTTTTTCTCTTCTAGGAGAAAATTAAAAGTCACAAGTGGAATATGAACGTGAAGAGTTGTGGGGGAGATGAGAGGTCAATTCACATTGATATAAATTGAAATGGCTTCTCCATTTCAAAGGATCTTGAAAGTTAGCATTATTTATAGCGAGTTGTGAATTGTTGTAGAATTATTGATTCTTTGTACTCATCACTACATAATAAATAAAATGTACTTTCATTTCATTTCCCTTTTCTTATGTTTCTTCTATTTCCCTCTTATTCACTTTACAAGAATAGTGATCCGATTTGAGCTTTACATCATTAATATATGAATCTAAGAACTTTTTGTCTAGGTTTTTGTTCTCACTAGATAGTTATTGTACTAAATAACTTTGCAAGTTATTTGGAAACTTAATTTTTATTCTAACTCGAATATTTAAAATCTAGGGTATGCTCACTCTGGTAGCACATTAGCACGATTCTGAGTTCTTCTATGCACCATCATGCACTTTCTTTGTTTCTTCCTTGGGATTTATTCTTCCTTCTCTCTCTCCTACCACAGTATCTATACGATCCTACTTCCCTCTATATATTCTACCCTCTCAATTCTCCTATGTGCCTTCCCTTTGCATGCTTTCTTTTATCCCAGATCTATTACACACACTTGTAGACTTACCCTCTAATTTGAATAAGGCCCTGGCATGCATCATGTGCACATGCCATTCCTTATGATTCCTACACATTCCCTATGCACACTCACCTTGCTTTTCCACATCCTTCTATGGTGAATTAAACCTTTGAACTTGCGTTTTGCATGCTTCCTTTCTTCCTAGCTTGGTTTGCATGCCCTTTCCTTCCCTGTCACCATGTATTCCTCATGATTCTTGCACCCACCGGCATATTTCTCTCCTATAGTTATACATACTTTTCTTCTACACACATTACCTTTAGGTGAATATTTTTGTTATTCCCTTTCACACCTCATGCTTCTATGCTTTCCTTATGCATTCTTCCATGTCGCCATTGTGCCACATCATCAACTTGTCAAATTTAAATGTGCTACATGCTGACCTATCAAATCATGTCAATTGGGTGCCTAATCCTCAGTAGCAAACCAATGTTAAAAACATGATGAAATTTAAAAAAATGAATATTTGTTTGAATCTTCAATCAATCAACACGTGCCACATGTTATTGTGTGCCCATTTTATAATGCATACCTTCGAGATCAAAATAACTTCTCTTGTAGAGCTTAGATTCCCACTCGCCTAGGCTCGTTTGGGAGCTACTAATGTGGGATACATGGTGGAATTTTCAAAATCAGATTTTGGCAGGATTTAATAGGAGAAGAAGAGGGAAACATCACTCATATCATAAATTCAGACATCTAATCGATGCAACCACTATATTTTCATTCATATTTGGCCTTCTTCCCTCTCCTACACACCAACTAGACATGGGAAGATGCATTTGAAAAAATTACGGGAAGATTTTCAAGAATTTATTTCTTGTTGTTGGTGGTTGAAAGTTTAAAAATAAGTTTCCCTCTTCTTTCTCCTCCTCTTCTCTCCTTCTTTTATAATTTTTAGAGCTCTACTAATTGAAACAAATACCTCTTTGTTGTAACAACATAATGCCAAAATTGTGGCCAAATTGCCATGAGTTCCAAACCTTGGACTTGGTCTCTATAATGTATTATCACCTCCTATCATGAATGTAAATGACTATGCATCTATTAAGAAATAAAAATCAGGTTTTGTGGCACTTCTATCTGCCCTTTTCTCATTTCTATTGTGTCTTGCTTCATTTTTTTCCTTTTTGGCATTTTGTGCACATTTTCCACTTACAGGTTCCACTTTCACTATGTTTTCAATGCACTGGAAGATGAGTTTATGTGGTTATCTATGGCATGCACTGTTCACCCTCTCTCTTGCATTATCTAACTTTCCTTCCCCTCGTAGAGAGCGATCAACCCTCTTTCGGTTCTATTGCCTTCCCTTATCTTAGGATTTGATTCATGCATCTACTTCTTGCCCTGGTCCCTTAGAATCATAGAGTAGCATAGATAACTTCCTTTCTAGAATTAGGAGTAGATTTAAAGCATTAGGAATAGGTAGAGGAAAAAAATTTCTTCGAGAGGTATGTCTCAAGAATGCAAGGTCCCACAACTTGGAGACAGTCTCATTATTGCCTCAATGACCTAGTCCAACCTGATCTTGGATGGGTGCAAGTTTGAGCTCCAAAAGTATTTGGCACACCCGGTGGGACATAGTTTAAAGAGTTATACATCTTCATCTCAACAAATTTGATGTATTATTGTTGAGGTCCCACCATTAGAGGCATGCTTTAATACAAATGGAAACTCCCAACATCCATATCTACTAGTTTCAGTAGTTTGCACACCCTATTAGCAAAGAAAAGAAAAGAAAAATCATGCAACCACGTGCACAAGGAATACATTCATGGATGCACACATGCATCAAAAGGTATAATCAAAGGTGAATCTTTATCATGTGTAAAGGCGAGCAGCTATTAGTGCGTAACACAGTAATGCGTGTGGGAGAGTACTCTTGTTAATTCATATGCTAAGATTGGTGTTTTCTTCATAGATATCTAGCCTTAGGAGGTTATTCTAAGCACATCTTGTGACTCCAATAATTCAAATCCAACCATTATCTCATTTGCAGACCTTTCCCTTCATTTTTCCATCCATTTCCTTTCTTTCCACTTTTCCATTTTCCTCTTCCGTGAAGTTATGCAATCATGACTTCATTTCCTTTTTAGGATTCCCATTTGCAGTAGTATAACTATTCCTCTCCATCCCCACATTTTTAAAAACCTCTTCTAAATCAGTTTTATGAACCCTATGAGGAAAAATATGCATATAACCTACCCCCATTGTTCCATATAGTTATTTTCCTAACCAAAATGTTTATGAAGAATATGGTTATGAATATGATGGTGGAAACTCCATGATAGATGATGATTTTCAAAGGTAGGTTCAAGAAATAGAGATGAACATGATGCATCTCAAAGTTACATGCTCAATAAAGGAAGTTAGATTTGGCTTCAAGGTCCCTTGTCCATGAGTCGGCCCTATGTTAGGCTAGTTCAACACCCATCGAAGCTACACTTTATTATTGAGATGATGCCTAGATTATAGAATGGGATGGAGAAATGGAGGATCATAAATCTATTATTAGAAAACCCTGTTAATGGGGTATCCTTGCAATACCATCCTATAACCCTTTCATTCCTCCTCCCCAAGTTACACTATCTCAACCCATTGTCTATTTTCCTATATTTTTGTGTGCTTCCCCCATTGAGAATTCCTTTCCTTCAACCTATCCCTTTCCATCTCACCTTTCTTTCACATGTATTTACATTCCTTCTACACACGTCCCTTCTACACACGTCCCTTCTACACCCATCCTCCCATATTCCTCATAGTCCCCTTCTCCCAACCTGTGAAAAAATGATTAGTCCTCACCTCTGAATAATCCCAACCAAGTATCATTATGTATTATGATTACAAAACCATTACAGAGTGGTATGAATCTGATTGGGAAGATTATATTGTAAGAGCGAGAAAAAGATGGTGTATGTTTCAAGAGAATATTATTTAGTTTTAAAGGTAACTATTTTGAAGGAGACACAATTTTTGTTGATGCGAACCGTGCGTAACCCAACATGAAAAAATCCTCCCTTAGGAAGAAAGTCTACAAGATAATACCATCTATGGGATTGAAATTTAAGAAAATGGTAAAAACTAAAGAATTAGGTCATTCCTGATTAGATATTTGGCTATTTTAGATCCAAAACTAGAGTTTCCACTAGGTATGCTCATGTCAGAGCATGAGGTATAACTTCAACATGCCAAAGGTCAACAACAATGCCTCCCAAATCCAAATGTAGAATAACTAAAGGATGTATTTTTTTTGTTGATAATTTGGGAAGGGTGAAAATCCATATGTAACTAAATTCTCACTCTTGACTAAGACCATGTTAAGAAAAAAACTAGTAACATGTTATTAATTTGTAAGAAATGGAAACTACTTATCCTCGCTGTTGCGAGGTTTTCTTGAGCACCCTTTTCCTCTTGTTAATATAGGTTAGTGTAGGTTTTATTTAAGAAAACCAAGTGCTCATGCATACTCTGCATGTTTCCACTTGGGACATGTATGTTTTTAGCTTGTGTACATAGTTATTAGGCTTGACTTGCTCCCTTTGGAATTGTTTCCTTTCTGTTACACGCTCTTGCATGCCCCTTTTGTTGCTTCGGGATGATAGTTCAAGTATTAAGAAAGAAGAAGTTCCAATAGTCTAAAAATAGTTTTTCACTCTCGAGAATCCAAATTAGAACATCTTCACATGATAATATCAGTAGTTTAGTTCGAGTTTAGATAGTTCTTTGAGAAAATTCGGTGGCGTTCTTTAAGTTGCAAATCATATCTTCACATTTCCGGGAAGACTCTATGCCCAATGAATGCTTCTAAGGCTACTCGTCTCTTCACCTAGTAAGTAGATGGCCTTGAAAATTTTCCAAACTGTTGTCCTAAATAACTACAAAATTTATTTGGACAATTTATATTTTCATTCTAACACTTTGAAGCTACAAATTTCAGGTTGCGCTCACTCTAGAAGCACCATGGCACAATTGTAGTTCTTTTGTGTGTCATTGCACATCTTCATTTTTTCTTCCTTGGGATTTATTCTTCTATTGATCCCACCTTGTTAGTTTCCATGTTCTCCTACTTCCCTCTATATATTCTATACTCTTCATTTCCCCTCCGCGCCTTCCCTTTGCACACCTTCTTTCATCCCTGGTTTTCCATGAACTCCTTACACATATGCCCGTAGAATTTCCATTCAATTTGGATAAGGCCCCAACATTCCTAATGCATGCTTTCCCTTCCTCACAAGTCCCACACATTCCCCGTGTGCACTCACCTTCCTTGACCCCATTCTTCCATGTCATATTAAGCCTTTGCACTTGTGCATTGCATGCTTCCTTCCTTCATGGCTAAGTCAACATGCTAGTTCCTTTCTTTCACAACATATTCCTCAATAAATGATCGTGCCCACTCACATACTATTCTCTTGTAGTTATGCATCCTTTTCTTCTACACACATTACCTTCACGCACCTATTTTATGCTATTCACTTTCATGTCTCTTACTTCGCACATGCCTTACGCATTATTTTGTGCTAGTTCTTGTGCCATGTCATAAACCTGTTATATTTGAGTGTGCTCCATCTAACCTATCAAAAAAATCAATTGGGTGCAAAATACTTACAACAAACTAGTGTGTGACACATAAAAGAAATGAAAAAAAAAAAAATAGTTGCCAACCCTTGATCAATTATTGCACACCACGTGTCATTGCATGTTCGAGTTTTGTACCGCACACCTTCATATTAACATAAATTCTGCTACAAAGCTCTTTTTTTGGCACACCGGGCTTGTTTAGAATTTTCTAACTAAGGCTACATGTTGGAATTTTTAAAATCAGACTTTCGTGGGAATGTGTAGCTAGAAAGTAGGAAACCTCACTTAGATCATCAATATGGACATCTAATCAACAAAACCACCATATTTTTATTTAGATTTGGCCTTATTCCTTCTTCTACACTCCAAATAGACATGGGGAGGCACATCCGATAGTATTGTAGGTGGATTTAGAGGAATTTATTGCTTTTTGTTGGTGGTTAAAATTTTAAATCTGATTTTACCTCTTCTTTCTCCTCCTCTTCCCTTCTTCTTCTATAAATTGTAGAGCTCTTCTCACCGAAACATATCCCTCTTTGTTGTAACAACACCATGCTAAAATGGTGGCCGACTTCCCATGATTTTAAGACCTTGGACTTAGTCTTTGCAATGTATTCTTGCCTCTTGATAAGAATGTAAATGAATTTTCATCCCTTAAGTAATAAAAATTGAATTTTATGGAATTTTTTTCTACCCTTTTCTCATTTTTGTTTTGTATTTCTTATCTGTTAACATTTTTTAGCATGTTGTGCACATTTTCTGCTTACAAGTTCCACTTTCCCTATGTTTTCAATGAGTTGAAATAAGAGTCTACATGGTTGTCTATGTCACGTGACTTTCTTCCCTCTCTCCCATGCTATCTCACTTTCCTTACCCTCATAGAGAGCGATCGAACCTATTTCCAATGCTATCACTGTCCCTTAGTTTAGTATTTCCTTCATGCATCTCCTTCTTACCCTAGTCCCTTGTAATTGTAGATTAGCATAGATAGCTTCATTTCTAGCATTAGGAGTAGTGTTAGCGTTAGGAATATGTAGAGGAATTGGCCTTCTCTGGAGGTCTGTCTCAAGCATGCAAGGTACCACAACTTGGAGATAGTCCCATTATTTCCTCAACGACCCGGTTCAACTTGATCTAGGAGGGGTGCAAGTTTGAGATCCAACAATAGCTTCATTATTGTTTTCTTCTATATTAAATGTTGAAATACTCTTATTATTGGGTGTGAAATCTTCAATTGGAATACTCATGATAATAGCCTCCCTTTCCTAATTTCTCTCCTATACCCTTTGTCATTGTAATTTCCTCCCTTGTATGCTTTGTACAAGCACTTTGCCATAGGTTTAGTGGAGTGGTCATGTGTGATCCTTGGCCTATTTGGTCAACACACATTAGTTAGATAGGATTAGATTATTTTACATTCAATAATGGGTGATGTACCATTCAATGCAAAGGACCGTAGCCTTCTCGAGCATTGTGGAGACACCTAATTTTTTTGTATCAAATTTTTTTCTCACCAATAGAAGTGTAAATAAAAATTTACGAGAGAAAGTAAAAATAAGAGTGTGATAAGAGAAATTAACTATGTGGGATGAATTTTATGATCCAACGATTGACTCTTGTAGAGCTAAGGGAGAAATGTGTTGTGAGTGTCGAGGTATATTTCATGACTATTTGAAAATATCAGTTCAAAGACATAAAAATTTACATTTGGTGTATTTGAAGGGTTGAGGAAAATCAAATCTCCAATAGATTTTGTCCATGCATTCCAAATTTCACCAAAGGAAGAGTGTCACTACAATGCTTCCAGAATGGGACCACACCACTATAGATGGATCTATATCACATTACTATTGTGAAAACTGATACAAATGTATTAGGTAATGATGTTTCATTTCCGCCACCATATAATGTCTGGGTGTAAAAATTATAAATTTTAAAATTGTTATTTGTGTGTATATTTAAATGTGTTTTTCCCCTGCATTTATAAAGTACAATGACATTATGGTGTTTGTAATGAGTTGTTAATTTTTTTATTGAATTTTGATTCATTAGATCGTGAAATTAGGTTCATGAATTGTATGATTGAGAAAATAAATTTGAGATTTCTAGCTACTTTGCATATAGTTTTTTTGAGAATAATAGATAATGAAGGATGGCCTTATGTGACCAAAAACTAGTTCTTTATTTGTAAATTCCAAAGATATAAAATGTGGACAAACCTATATAGTCGACCCTATATTTTCCCCCTTCAAATGTAAAGTGACATAGAGGCACCATGTCACTTTAGTCAAAAGTATGTAAAGTAGAGTGTGTGTTGATGTAATGTCTATTAGGACATAAGACTTGTTGATGAGTAAAATGATACTTGCAAGATCAAGAGAAATTCAATAAGATATATAATAGAATTGTGTAGAGGATATATGATATATAGACAAGAATATACATACACAAACATGTAGTGTGTATAGTATACCGAAGGATAACATGGTGCGGGAGTACAAAAACACAAAGGAAACGTTATAGATGGTGTGTAAAATATAGTAGTGGGCCCCAAGATATGGTCCATATTGCAAAAGGGGTATTAGTAGATAGTTATACTTTCGTCATAGTGAGAGGCATAGTTTGTTAGTGGAAAGAGTTACTATAAATATAGTAAATAGAAATTTTAATAAGGTTAATTTTTCATTTACAATTGAGTAATTGAAAATTATGCTCTAAGGCTAGAAGTATGCTTTGAGGGAAAGAGATGTTATTCTATCTCAATTTGAGAGGTTAATAAAGGCCATACATATGTGAGGGATAAATGATTTAGTGAGTGTATTTAATGCACAAATTTTAGTAGGAAAGTAGCACTGGTGTTTGTAAATTTTCAATTTTTGATGTATTTTATAGAAAATATGAAAATGGACAAAATAATATGGTTCTAGACTTGGGTTGAGACTTTAATAAAGTGTACTATTCGAGCCTAAAATTGGATGATTTTGACCACAACCTCACATTTTGACCCAAGTTATATGTTTGATAAGTGATATTTGGAAAACATGTTTTGATAATTAAATGAGAAATACATGGCATGAAAGGGTCTTTGATACATGGATTTGTGTTGATTTTTGTTTACAAAGAGATATGTACTGAGAGAGTTTTGTATTGGTCAAAACATGGATACCCTATTTTCTCTAGATTTGGATGATGTTTATTGGGACCTACTAGATAGATAAATGATTCTTTATATAACACGATTGGGGAATGTTCCCTCAAATATGCATCGATTTCAACTTTGTGTGACGGGAAAAACCAACACATGTACATTTTGGCTCCCAACATGGGAGATGGCAATCACTTTAGAGGATGTGTATTGAATATTTAGATTACCATTCGTTTAAAAGGGGGTATAGGTGGTGCCCACATATAAAACGTATCATATGAGAGCTATATGGAGATACATTTTAGGATAGGGTAGGATAGGATATCCCTCAATTAGATTAAGGACTATAGTGACATATTAGGTTACGTGGTTACATAAATATATGGAAGTGTTAGTAATTTTATGTGTAACCATTGATGGTGGTGGGTATCTAAATCATATAGGATGTGGTATATTTTTAGGATACAGAGGATCATGGGACCTACTATGTATGGGATCGTAACATGCTAGCGCACCTATATAGATACTTGTATAGATTCACTTTGCAGAGCCACGATGGTGTTGTTGAAACTGTCACATTGTTACATATTTGGGCCTACAAGCATATCACCTATGTGGGCCACATATTTATTAGGCTCATCTAGAGATAGTGGTAGCGTAATGGATCCTATCTTGAAGTGAGGTTTTGACACTATGACTTATAGATCGATTTTTGATAGTTTGAAGCGAAGGATATTATCTAGAGAACGTATAGAGATTACTTAGGGTGGTGGAGGATGTTTTATATCTATAGTATATTTTATGGACCATGTGGTTAGAGGATTGATTCCCCATGTATGGGGAATTATATCAGTATGAGAGAGTGACCCGCCAGTTTGGGATCACGCAGGAGGTTCCCCCACCACCATACCCATGGAGGAAATATACATATGCAACACATAAGGATGGGGCCTATCCACGGGTCCACAATTCCTGTCCTATTACCACCACAATGGTGAGGGATAGGGATGATATGGGTTGTACGATAGCCTATATAGCATGGTGGACCTAAGATCGACGGGTGCTCATGTTTCCCATATTAATGGGAGGCCCAAATGGAGGTGCACACTTGGTGGTGTAGATGGAGCTCAAGGTTTCCACCTATAGGTGGAGGAAGAGAGGATATTCCTTTGGTGGGGATGTGGTATGGAGGTGTAAATAAAATTACAACAATTAATATGTTATACATTGGGTTACACTCATTTAGTTGTCAAACCAGGGAGTGTAGATTTGAAATACTGCCTTTTTTATATACATAGTTATAATTGATCTAAGAGGTTGGAAAAGAAATAAATATCATATAAAAATGTTAAAAGTAAAATAAAACTCAGACTTGAAAATGGAATATTGCTAAATGTTATTATTGCAACAAAGTTATATATTTAGAGAGAATAATGTTCCTAAGGGAATATGCATGAACTGAAACAATGGAGGGTATTTAACAAACCTCAAGTGGGCTCTAACTTGGGTGATAATCCCTTCCTAACTCTATAAATAAAAACTAAAGGATAGAACTTATATTTCTTAATTGTTTTACATAAATCATTACATTTAGGAACAAAAGAGATTACTCTAATTCTCTTATAACTCCATTCACTCTTTTCTCTAATCCCAAATATGATGTCATGTTATAAATAACCCACCCTTTCCTTTATTTATTATCATTTACAACATGTGAGAACAAGAATAATACAACAAGGAGTCTTCAATAGAATAAGTGAGAGATTCAACACATGTTTGAAACATATAACAAGTTTTCAACTAACAACTAGTTCTTAATCAATGACCAAATCAAAGATTGATTTGTTTCTCAATTTTCCATATTTTTGTTGTAACTAATTCTCTAATGGTATGTAAGGACTTAAGTGCCATCACTTCATTTTTTAAAATATCTTCATAAATGCAGGATCTTTGTTGTGAATTATTTCCTTATGTTGTGGATGAGTTGTTGCATATAAGTTATTTGGCTACGAGACGATTTCGGCCGTGGATAGGTTCCTTTGGTGCATATGAAAAATTATTACAACCAAGAGTGGCATCAACACATATAATCAGATAAAAAATATTGGAATAACAAGAATAAATGTATAGATAATATCAAAAAATAAATACAATTAGATATAACTATATCATTTACTCATTATGCAAAAATTTCATGGTTGTAATAATGATGTTCAACAATGTACTTAGGAAATACATATACATCGCTAAAATGATATTATAAAAATAAAAAATATGAGTTGTTATGAAAGAAATTAATGCAACTCATCATGGTAGTAGTGGTAGTGAATCATCATAAACATATATTATGATTGATTTATTTGTATGCATGTGTAAAGAAGATAATCTAATCAATAGAAACTAACACCAAGTCATCTCGATAACAAAGCTAATCTAACAAACATCATAATAAATCCTTTAAAAGGAAAAGATTAACTAGTGCATAAAACATTAAGAACATCAAATGAAAAACTAATCCTTTGATATTTGGATGTTCTTTGTGAATGTAGGTAATCCTTTTGTGAGTCGGACATTCTACGTGTGATCAAAGGATATTCTCCATCAAAGAGGAAGAGATCTCACCAATGGATTAATTACCATGTACAGTTCTTCTCTTACTACTATTTTCAAAGTAGAACATATAAATGGTTGTTTGATTAATAAACTTTTACATATTGAAATGCTCTTATCATATGTAGATGTCTTACAAGGACATGGTGTAAATTTGGACAAGGTGTACTAGGTTATTTATATAGCTTTCCAATTTGGGAGAAGCTTGCAACCTAGTGAATGTGGGATAAAGGTAAAGTAGAATTAGAAAGGGATAAGTATGATTAGAAGAGATTAATAAAGGATTAACAACTCATGGGAGTTGGAGATGATTTAATTAATCAACTAGGATTAATTAATAGACCAAGATAAGCTTAAAAATCCATTTGGAGGTGATTTAGAAGGAAATTAGTAGAATTTGAAGGGTTTGAAAGGGGGATTTAACCAATAAGAGGGTTTATTGATTAAATATAAGATTAAAAGGATTAATTAATTAATTAAAAGAGGATTATAACTAACGAAGTGTCGTTAATTGAAATCTAGGATGGGGGAGGCTAGTTAATTAACGAAGTTTCGTTAATTGACCAAAATGAAGGAGAATGTTAGCTAATTAGTGGTAAATAACTAATTATAATGAAATTATGGGAAAGAGGATAATTAGTGCAATTTTAGTATTAAAACTATGTAGTCAGATTTAGGTGTCTACATTTTCCCCTCTTTGATGTGGTGTAGTGTAAGCGACACCACTTCAATGATAGTAGACAATTTTAGACAATTTGAAGGAATAGAAGATAAATTACTAGGATAGATAATGTTTCTCCCTCAGTGTCGATGGGGTGATAGAGAGGAGATTGACACTCAAAAATAAGATAATAAATTATCATCCTAAAAAATCTGAACTCAACAACAAGATATGTTGGTCTTAATAGATCTAGTGGAAGAAAAATGCATAACGATGAAGTGATTCAAACTGGGCCTGGTTGGCCATTGTTGGAATCGATAAAAAGAGCAGGATCTCATTCCTCAATTGGAAGAAGCAAGGGAGAGGGAAGAATTAGAAAATTATAGGTAGAAATTTAGTTAGAATGTAAATGGGAAGATATATGGAGAATGGGAAGATCATGACGTAGCTGACATACCATATATCTCAGAAGTAACTATCTATTTGATATAAGCATACAAAAAGTGTAGAATGAAATGAAAATCCATAATAATGATTTTTGTTCCATGCTAAATGATTGAATCAAATAAAAATACATAAATAAATGTAGTACAATAAATTAAACAAGTAGACCAACAAATAAACAACCAAAAACAAACATACTCAAACAAACAATGTTTAAGAAAGTTGCAGCAATGTTTTTGTTATCCATCTCCAGTTCCTAAATGTTCAAGTTATATGACAAGGGTTCAAATTATGCCCTAAGAAAGGATACATGTAAGGGGAATAGACTGAAGACATATAATTCCCATGAAAAATAAATCATTCACTATGAAACTTCCCTAAGTAAGGATATATGTTGGGAAGATAGACACATCAAAAAAACTAGCTTTGTTAATGAAGGAAGATCACAAGATGATCCTTATGTTGTATGATAAAACAAACAAGCATTGAAGTAAGCTATTTTGTAGGATAGTTTTCGAGTTTGAGGATGTCATGTTTTGTGAATATTTAGGATGTGTTGATGTTTTACCAAATTTTGTATATTTTGAAGGTTTTACCAATGTTTTTGGATTTTTTATGTTTTAACAACATTTTTTTTATTTTTAAAGGTGTTGGTACCAAAACCAATCCCACCTTATAAGAAGAGCAACATCAAAAAATAAGAATAATGATTATAGAAAGACATACCAGGATTTGATTCATTTTGTAGTCTGGGATGGATCTAACGGTATATTTTCACTATCTGGGGAGTATTGGATAACACCTCAACTAAGGGTATGACCTAACTTGCTACTTTATGTTCTACCTAAAAAATGGGTGAGAGGACCTATTTTGTAACTTGTATTTGTAAATGGAATGGATATAACGGTAATATTTAAAATCACTTTCTCATGGATGTGAAAAGGAAACCTTAAAAGACATGGTCAATACAACATCATCTAACTCTCACAAGTTGTCACACTTGTAACACCTTGTCAAACTGTTATATTCCTCTTTTGCATTACAAGTGTTGACATGTGATTTTTAGGACAAATGTATGTTTCGTGGTTGTTGAAAAATCATGCTTACCATGGATAAATCATTTCTGCTCTTTGATTGTAGGGCTAATATGCTATTACTTGCAATAATCTATTTCACTTCTTATGAGTAAGTTGTAATCTGGTTTGAATGGTTGCAAAATTATCCCTTACTATTGGACTCATCCTTGGATCAATTCCATTGATCCAAGGTATGTTTTAAATATTCTTATCTAAACTGAATGAAAAACTAACATTCATTGATTAAGAGACTTAACAGACTAAACTTGTGTTTGTTACAAATTCTTTATTATCTTGAAAGACCGTGCCTGCATTGTATTTTGTGTTGTTCTTAGCTCTTCTTGATTTACTCTTGTAGGGAACTTAATGGCATTAAGGGAAAGGGAAACCTACTTTGGGATTCGGAGAAAGAGTGTATAATGTGTCCTATATCTAATAATGCCTATCCTAATGGGATTGGAGGCACAGGTAAAATTTCCTAATTCCTTCTACACCACTCTACGTGGGATGACATCCTAACCTAAGTTGTAATACTAAGTTAGCATGAAGGGAAGTAACCTAAGGGATGCTAAGTTATTTCTAACCTATTACCTATTGTATTTTGTTAAGCTATGTCCTAACCTAAGGTGGAAATCTATTGTTTGGGGTTATATCCTAAGGTTATACTTTTAAGTTAACCTAAGAAAATTGTATCTATCCTAAACTAATGGGATATGAAAGGGAACCTATGGGTTGATTGGCAAGTGGGAGCTAAGCGGTGGTTCCTAAGCTATTAATGAGATGTGATTTTTATTTAAAAAGGTAGAGTACTACCAGACTTGGTAATTACATGGAAATTTGGAGGAACCTACGTGGAGGCATCACTAAGTTTGGAAATGCATGTGGAAGTTAAATTTAGTCTCGCCAACTTTGGATGGCGGTGGCAAGGAGAGATAGGCGGGAATATGCAAATTAATGGCATTAATTCACCTTGGTTTTGGTGAGCAAGCTATCTTGGAAGGCATGCTGGCGGATTTGTTGGGGTTGTTTTGCTTTGCATGCTTCACAATTTTTCTCTACATGGAGCTATCTGGTTTTTCGAACCATCAGTTTGATCTACACTTAGTGGCTATTTTTGAATTCTCTGATCTATTTTCGGTTCAAGGAATGTATAAGAGGCACTGTGGAAAAATATTATTGTTGTTTGATCTTTCTTGGAGAAGAAGGGGTGTTGGAAACTCGGATGGAAGTCTTCTTAGAATTGGCGGAGGTACTTATCAGGCATGATAAGATCTACCCATTAATATTTCTTGCTTTCTTCTAAATGGTTCATTAAAACAACTCTGGTCACTGGACATATATTTTTGCATGATGTATTTGGTTATTTTCTTGCTTGTTTTCTTGAAATTTATGTGGGTTCTAGAATGTGAATCCTTTGTTGTTAATGGTAGTTTGAGGGAACTTTCTCTGTACTAGTTTTCAGTGGTATTCATGCAAATTTGTATTGAGGACTCTGTAACTTGTACTAGAAGCTTTGAAATTTGTAGTGGAAGCTCTATAGCTTGTATTCAAAACTTTGTTTCTTACATTCGAGACTAATGTTGAAAGAACTAGCTTGTTACTTGTTTGGTTCGAATTCTGTTTAGTCTTGTGTTTTTGAAGTAGAGCTCCATAGTGTTCTAAGCTTGTACTTGAAGCTCTAAAATTAGTATTGAAGCTTTGGAATTTGTTAAGAGTTTGTATGGGGACTATGTGTTTGTGTTGGACTGTGTTGGAACTTAGTGTAGATCTGTACTTTAGGTTGAACCTTTGTATTCGACATTGTACTTATATTTAGTTCTTATGATGAACTTGTAGTCGAGTTGTGAGTTTTGCTCTGTATAATTACTCGAGCTAAGGTTTAATTATTTTTATGGAATTATGAACTCTAGACTCACAATGGATTTTTGTGTTTTCTGAACTAGTAATAGAATCTTGGGAAAATTAGAACTTATGTTTGAAGCTCGTATTCATCTCTGAACAAGTATTCCGTTATTGTGAATTTAATTCTCTACCTATTTTACGAGCTGGGTTTTGTTGGTTTATCTAGTTTTGGAAGCTTAATCTCCTTTATGGACTGTCTGCTCGATGGTAGCTTGAGAGTTTATTTCAGTTTGATGCCAAACTGGTAACCTCCTTGTAATCTCCTTCGTGTCACTCCTTGGGTGTGAATGGTTTTATTGCTTATGTCCTTTGGACTGTATAGCCTCCCTTGAACTCGACAGGGTGAGAGAAATCGAAGTAAAACCTCTCCCTCTCTGCCCTGAGTGAACCTGTGTCGTGTGGGAAGCTTGGTTGTTTTATTCTTAGGAATTAATGGACTGGAACTGTGATCTATTTTGGGATAGTCATATCGATTGTAGAGGTTTATGGAATGTATTATTTATTTCCTTTTTGTCTTGATGTTGAAAAAATCCTTACCTATCTTAAGCTTTTAAATGAAACTTGTGAGGCTTGTGGTGATTCTATTCAGTCGATTGGAGGAAGTTGGGGATAGTACTTGTCTTGAACAAATTGTTTAGTTCCTTACTCTCTTCAGATATTTCATCTGATTCGTGGGTTTTAATTGAATGTTGAATTTAAACCTATTTTTAATGTGTGTCATTTGAAGGGAATACTAGTATCCCTATTCTGAATGCTTGGAAATTCAGTCCCTAGGACCATGAGTTTCATCAACCCTTATCTATCTTGCATTGTTGCATATTTCTATTCCTTGTTGGGTTCTTGAATGGATCTCTAGGTTTTTGACAGAGAAGTGAATAGGATCTCTTGGGGGTAGTATGTTGTTTAGAAAATATACTGTGAATTTCATTTTGAGATTGAATTTGGATTTGAGCTTGGTGAATGAAAATAGGTAAGTAGTTGTAAGTTTTGTAATGGATGATGGTAATGTGCATCCTTTGATTGTGCAATCTGTTTGAGTTCTCTTTTGGGAACTAGCTAAAGAATTTCTAAGTTTGTACTTAATAAAGGATTTCATTTCATAGTATAAATGAAATGAAATATGGATTGGGTCCATTTTGGTTTGAGATCCTTTTATGTTGACTATATAAGTTCATTGATTGAACTTCTCGTTATTTGATTCTCTTCTAAGATGGAAATTTTCTAGTGGATTGGTTAAGAGATTTAATTGCCAAAGTATAGCTTGGATTTGTGGGCAGTCTGAGTTTCAGACCTTTGCATTATATCTACTAGCAGATAGAAGTTAGTAAGGCTTTCTTTTAGACTATTTTTAATCTGCTTGGATTGAATTGGGATTCTTGTTTTGTTGTTGCCTCTTTATTTATGGACTCCTTATTTTTTCATCTTTGGACTGAGGCAAGTGATGTGTGTTCTAAACCTGATTCTTTCCTTTAGAGGAATTGTGTCTGAGAAATAGATATGTATTGCTTATCTTCTTTGATTTATATGAAAAGATGAAGCATACTAAAATGAGATATGCTATAAATAAATTATTTTGATGCTTGGTAAGGATAAATGTGTATTTCTATTCTTATGGGTTTATGAAATAATTGAATGACAAGACTTGTTGACTATTTAAAGTAATTGATAGGATCAATTAAGTCTTGTGATATAATTCTGATGTTGCAGATTATATTATGCTCTTTTCTTAAAAGTAAATTCAGATTTTCTTAATTGTACTTCTTTCTAGATGTTATTACTTATGATTATTTGTATGTTGTATATTAATTGTTTCATTAAAGAAGATTTGTTTAATGAAACAATTAGTGGAATGCACTTTACTTTAATGCTTAGTGCTTATCATGCTTAGTTCATTGAACTGACCCGTGCTAGCAATTTTGTAGATGGACATCGTAAGTGATAAAAGAAGACAAGAACTTTCATGTTGTATTGGGCTTATTTAATTATGGATCTTATGTAAAGAGTTTCAGTTCATTCTTGAGTTGTATTGAAAAAGAAAAGTTGTATTATTCGGGATAGAGGTTGTTTGTTGTACAGTATGCCGAAATGCATAGTCTTGTAATATATAGTTTTATAATGATGAATTGAAAGTTGGAGATTTACTTGTATTGGTTGTGTAAATTATCTTGTATTTATGAAGAAGATGGAAATCCTATCTTGATGATATTTTTGTATTTTTTATATGATTAATTCGGATAAACTTGATTAGTTGGAAAAGGGAAATAATTTAATTTCCTTTATTTAGATGCAACTTGTTAAGTTACATAAGATAACAAATTTTATCTAAACAAATCTAACATAGTAATGGAATAGGTAATGAATATGCAGTAAAATTATAGAAATTATGAAAGATAATAAGGGTACGACAAACCCTAACACTTAATCATGTAGAGGAAGATTCTTCCTCACTCAAAGAAATGTAATCTAAAGAATGGTGATATGATCGTTAATCGTTAGACTTCATTTCCTATAAAGTCTACTGCTAGTTGAACCTATTTGGTTGCTACACCTTCTTTGAATGGTTAAGTTACATTTAATGGGACTTATGATGTTGTTGTCTTGTCCTTTGGATATCTATTTGTTAAGCCAAGTAAAACGAACCTAAAAAGCAATCATAACTTAAGGAAGTTCTTTAATGACTAAATGAATCAAATTTAGAAAAGAACTTATGGAGTGTTGGATTAAGGTTTAGCAGGGTTTCTATAATCGATGTAATAATCCAAATTAATAATGTATTAATAACCTCCCACGGGGTATGTGCATCTTGATGAGGCAGTTTTTGTATGATGTTGGCACATGCCAATCGCAGAATGTACCTTCGAGAAGACAAGGGTCTTCTTGAGGATACAATGTTGTAGTTCACATGTGGCAACACCTTTATGCATTGATCATATAGATCTACACAAAATTAAGGAATTGAACTTATTTTCTCTCTAGGTCAAGTTAGTGGCATGTTTAGGATAGGTAGTAGATTTCAATGGCTTAGGGTACCTTGGCACATCTGGTTGACTTAGGGAAACTGAGTATGCTCATATACCCTAAGACATTGTGAGCATCTTTCTATACTAAATTATGTTTCTAATCGGGGCTAGGGTTAAACCTTGGGCAAGTGGACTGATGGACGGTAGTCGAGTAAAGATCATTCTAGATAACATAAGAGTTAGGTGAAGAACGTATTCCAGAATGATGAGTATGTTGTCTAGGAATAGTAACATGAACAATATGTTGAAAATATTTGGCCAAAGTATTGCAAGCTACTGGTTGTGTTGTCTTACATCACCTAGTTTGAAGTAACATGATGTCAAATGAATATCGGTAACAAATATTTAGATAGGTTCTTTAAACAGATCACTCAGTACCCAGAATAGGGTAGGAGAACCAAGTATACGTAGTAGACATAAAGTATTCTATACTTTAAGTTAACATGAGAGATCAGTTGATAACCGAGTCATGGAATGAGAGATTGGTATCATACCTAGTCATTACAGCTACATATGGTTATCTATTATGAGATTAATTGGCATGGAATGTGTGTTCTAAATGATGTTTTATTTAGAATAGAGAACATTATGAATTTTTTTCCCTTGTTTCTAAAATCTTAAAATGGGAATGTTACAACACTAGAAAATGTAGATATCTTCTATAAAGGATCAGGTTACTAAAGAAAGTTGTAAATTCCAGTTTGCTCTTGCATACTTTGGACAAACGATGGAAAAATTTAATAAATGTGCACAATATTTATTCCTACACAGTGCAAGTTAGGGTAGTTACGGTGAGTCTAATTGTTATTGGTTATAATTTTGATGTATTTTTGGGAAGTTAAGAAGGATAAAATTGATTATACAAAGAAATCAAATGAACCTTGCAAATATTGTAGACAATTGCTCTTGATGTAAAATATGGATCACAAAGTCAAACACATTCCTTTAATTAGAAGGTTTGTGTTCATGGTGTCCCAAGAACAAATGATTTCACACAAAATTTGAGAATTCAAAACACAAAATATCATGACAAATTCTAAAAAAAATACTAACAATCTTTGATCAAATATGCTCCAGATACACTCAAGAACTGACAAAGATATTAAGACAAACAACTACAAATTGATTTTAAAACTGTTTACCACATCATGAAGGAAAGATCCATCAATCATGTAATTGTAGTTACTAAATTGTCACTATTTTAAACCAAATATTTGTGTAATTCAGAGAGATTAATTAACATAAGATTGCAATAGAAATGTAGACAATTGATTCAAAATAATTCATCTTGAAAAAAGTAACAACACTCGTGAAAATACACATATATTAATTCAAAGAACTCCAATTCTTCAATAAAGGGACACAACAATTATGACCTCAATATATGAAAATGGTTGTGCAGTGCAACCATCTTGGCAAGAAGGTTTGGGAACAAATGAATAACTCAGGTTTCTTGGATCGGTTTAGTTTTAGCAAGTATAAACGAGTTCTTTCCTTTTTGTATAAATCTTAGAAAATATAACCCCCTTTATGTGAGAGTATTCTCATTGCATTTATACAATCTAAATCACTCACTCATCATTTAATATCCCCCAAAAGCATGAATATTTAGGAAAATCAGTGGCATCCAAATTGAAAGACATATCTACTAAGGATTTACACTCAATGTTTGATTTGTCAGGGCCTAGAAGAGGAATTTGTAAGAATTCTATTTGAGATTGTTGATACTAAAGATTATCTTGGTCCTTTGACAACTCAATTTGTTTGGGTTGCATTGGTTAGAAGCCTTATTAGGATAAGTCCCATTTTTATTCCTTCCAAATGATGTATTTTCATCTCTTCAGGATGGAAAATCAAAAGACTCCTAATGCATTGAAGAAATTTTGGCTTGTGAGCATCCCTAGTGTGCAAGGTTTGACCAATTACAAATGCTCCTTCATTTATAATGAAGCATTTACTGTGAAAGAAATCCCCTTTCATTCTTATGTACTTGATGGAGAGATTTAACTAGGTAATTTTTACCGTTTTAATCTACTTTGAGAAACCAATGTTGAAATCGATTAGAATTTTTTTGAAATCCTTCACATGGAAGTTTTCTACAAATTGGAAATTCTCCAAGTCTCAAAATTCCAAAAATTTAGACTTCGGACTTCAAGGATTTTCCCTTTTGGAGTTTAATTGGCATGGAATTGAAATTGTGTTTTCAAAGTCCCGAAGTTTGAAACCCTGAAATTCCAAAATTTTGGACTTTCAAGTTTTCAGAGTTCGAGTTTTCTTTTGATAAATTGCCAATTTTGAGCCCGGAGTTCCAAAGTCTAAAACCCCGAAAGTCTGAAATTTTGGAATTTTGGGATTTCGGGTTTCAAAATTCTAGGTCACAATTTTTTAGAAAATTCCTTTGGAGTTAGAAAGTTCGAGAACCACGAAATTCTAAAATTTTGGACTTTCGGGCTTTTAGGTTTCAGAACTCTAGGTCACATCTTTTGGAAAAATTACTTTCGGACTTCGAAGTCCAAAAGTTCAAAATTTCAGACTTTCGAGGCTTTTGGGTTTTAGAACTCTCCTAACCATTTTGAGTAATTTCTCCTTCAAACATTGAAGTACAAAATTATGAAAGTCGAAACTTTGGAATTTCAGGCTTTTGGGTTTCAGAGTTCTTCCATCACTAGTTCACGTTTTTTAAGTCTCGATCTCCGAAGTCCAAAACCCCAAAATTCTGAAATTTTAGAATTTTGGACTTTTGTATTTTGAAATTTCAGAGTTCTTTACTCATTTAATTTCTTACCTACTTCCATACGGACCAAAATTGGGCCATTAATGTCAAGTTTTTCCTATTTAAAATCATGTTCTACCTGTCATTTTCATTTGAAATTTTCTCTAACATCCGGGTTTTTACTGTATCTTATACTTTTTGACATCATTTTTGACATATTTTATTTTGGTTGTTTTCTTTTTGGTTTAACATATTTTTCTTTGTTTCCTCATTTTTTTTCTTTTGTTCCCCTATGTATGCCTTGGGAGATGAAGATCCCATTGCCCACAATATTACCTTTGACTGTGTTTTTTATCCTAATGGTTCCACGATCTAATTTTCTATAGGAATTCAAGAAGGATCTCATCACAGTCCTCATTTTCCTAAGCATTCAAAATCTACTCTTTCGGTACTTCTCATTTTTTTGGAGTTCAAAAGATTTTCTTTTCGAGGTTCAAGGATTTGACTGTTCAAAATTTCTTAGTTCTTGGGAATCATGCCTATCTCCATTTCAGACTTCTCAAATTCAGTTTTTTGGATCTTTTTGTTTCATAACTTCATAACTCTCCTTTTCAGGATTTGAAGTCTCTGTTTGAGAGGTTGAATCTTTTTTGGGTTTTAAGACTTCTCCAATTCGGGTTTTTGGAAGTCTAGACTTTAGAAATCTATTTTTTGGGTTTTCAGAGGTTTAAGGTTTTCATAATTTTGGAGCTTTTACTTTGTATTTTTGGAATTCTCTATTTTGAAAGTTTCCCTTTCAGGATTTTAGAGATTGCAGTATTTCAGGTTTTTGGAGGTTGAAGCTTTCAGTTTTTTCAGACTTTTCTTCATCGGTAATTTCAACTTCGGATTTTAGAATTCAGAAAGTCAACAGGTTCCAAAATTCAAAACTTGATGTCTACTTCTACATCCAAAGGCAAAGAAAAGATGAAATATTTGTTCCTAGGATTTTCTCCTCACTCTTTCTTATCTTCCGACCTAGGGAGTATAGGAGACACCAATCTCAGAAAAATTGATTTTCTAGACTTCTAGGAAAGGGTGAAGGCCCCAAATAAGAAATCCTAGATGCAAGCCATATATGAAAATGGGCTTGCTCTTGCTTCAATTTTTCCTCATTCATGCATTTCCCAGAGTTTGTCTTAGTTGTTGTAGCCCACTTCCATAAAGAATCCATGACAATTAAGGATGTTGATGGCAAGGTTGTAATCCACTTGGATCTAGATTTCTTTGAAGATTTTCTCAAACTCCCCAATGTCAAGGACTACACGAAAATTTCACCAGAGTCAGTGGTAGAACATTGGGACAAAGAAGTGGATTTGTGCATGAGGGTCATGTTGAAAATTTATCTAGCCAAGAGTGTTGCCAAATTGCCAAAGACCATGTATCGATTAGACTTCATTCAGGAAGTTAGTGATATTATTGTGTTACTGAGTAGAGTTTTAGGCCTTCCCTCTGCAAGGGAATTCTAGGAGTGGATGTTCCTATATATCGCCACCATCAAGAAAAAAAAGGAATTTATCAGATGGGGGGAGCATATCAGTAGCTCCATTTGCTATCAGTTGAGTAAGGTGTTATCCTCAAAGAGTTTCTATATGACATCCTTTTTGTCTATGTTGTAACTTCCATGGGAGACTTCACTGGATTGAATACTAAGGGTATTCAAAGTACTTCTCAAATCTATGATTTCTATCCTCAGCTGACACTGGATGAAGGAAGTAGGCACTTCCACGAATTAACGATGCTTTCTTTATTGTTATTCTCTACCATTTTGATAAAGAGTTGTATAATCAAAGGATTTTTGATAAAGCCTTCAATAAAGTGCGTGAATAGGAGCTATTTACCAAAAATTCCGTGCATTCAATTACATTCAAATTTTTGGCATCGTAGGTGCTCTCAAAGAAGCTGCCAAGATGTCCCACTGACAAGTGGGTCTTGTTAGAATTGGTTCAGCAATTGCTGGACTACCATAAGATCTAGAATAAATGACACAAAGTGGGAGTTTAGTTCCCTATTTTGATTGGCAGATACACTTGCCCGAATATTTATAAGGCTAAGAATGTGGATGCTAGAAATGGCAGAAGTAACCTTGCAAAATTTTCATCCATGGACAAATTTTGACTATTGGGGTAAATTCAGTGAAACAAGTCAATCTAGTTCCATGTTCCCTAGTTGGAAGACATCTAGATTCATTGTCAAGATGAATTCATCATCCGACAAAGAGACTACGAAAGGATAACTTTGGATGAGGTTTGATAGTTTGGTATAGCCGATGTCCCAAAATACATGCAAGATGATGATGAGGTTTTGGATGTAGCATATAAAAATGATAATGTTTCCAATCAACCATTGCCATGGATTCATTGGTATGTATAATAATGTTTAAATACAAAGGAGAGGTGGGACCCATTCTGCAGAGAACCTATAGTTGGTTGGTTACCTTGGGAATCTCACCCAAGGGGTAGATCAACCTACAAATACAGAAGCCCCATCAACCATGAGCCAATCAACACCCACAAAGGGGAAAAGGTCAATTCAAAAGGCCCATACAGTCCGCTAAAAATATTTCATTTGTAGTAGGCAGCTCATCTCTCTCCAAGGCTCCTATTTCCAAAGCCATGTCTCCTGTAACAACCATATCAGAAATAGTGGAAGTCAGTGATTCTCCAATTGTCTCACAAGACCTTTCATCTCCTCCATTGTCACTTCCTACATCAGTTGCATCTACTTTAACGATCATTTCTTCTTTCCCATCTCCTTCCATGGCCCAAGTATTCTCATCCCTTCTAGTTCTCTTAGCTGGGGAAACTATTGGGTCACCCATTTCTACTTCACTTCCCCTAACACTTCCATTTCCTTCCATCTCATCTCCTAATATCATTGTATCCACTCCTATGGCAGTCCTCACATCCACCTCATCTATTCGCCACTTTTATTCAAATGGTAACTAATGTTACGGATGATCTTGTTGGGACTAATGTTTTAGGTACTATATCTACTATTCTATCTCTCATCCCGGATCACCATTCCGAATGGTGTTTTGGTAGACTCCAAAGAAAAAGAAGAAATTTTCTATGTGGGATGTCATAGATCTAAGTATATTGGAGCATACACCAAAAAGATAGGTCAAGAGGCCAAATATGATTTCTATCCTGATAGTGAATCCATCTGGGGAATGAGTTATAGAGGTTGCTTACTCTCATTGAGGGAAAAACTAAGGAAACAATTACATTGCAGAATTATTGGATTTATATATTTTCATTGGGAAAAAACACTCATAAAGGAGATAAAAAAATTGTACACACTACTCTTGGAATTTTTTTGGAGAAATATGATAAGGATAAAGCTTCTAAGGATGAGCTTAAATCCAAGGTCGAGAAGCTCACTACATTACTATGAAAAGTAACACAACCAACTCCATCTATTGAAGTCTCAACTACTACGGCTATGAGAATTTTTTCTACCGTCGATGACATTTCTTATGACAAGATTGAAAATATAGGACAGCAAGGGAGATCAGTAAATGGATGGATGGAATGTATATTGCAAGAAGCTAATCCTGTAATTAAAGAGTCTCTTGAAATATATAATGATTTACAGGTTGGAAGAGATACTATTTGTAAAATGGATGAATCATTTTCTAAGGATAATAATAATTTGAATTTGAATGTGGAAAAATGGAGTGAAATCGGAGAGAATAAGATTCGAGATCTACTCCTTCAGGAGGATGTAATGAACAATTCTTAAAAGTTGCTCGAATATCAAAAGGCCATGGAATTCCGGTGTCAGGTGCTGCAAGATTTAATTAATAAAATGGATGATAAATGAGTGGAAATTATGGATTCCTTGAATGATATATCAGAATAATTTGATATTGTTAATTATAAGTTATTCAATGAAAACATTGATGCTCTCCCAGAAGATAAAATCAAGGAAAATTTCAAAGATTTGGTGAAGTGTGATGATGAGGTTACCAAAAATTTTAGCAGTGAATCTATTGATAGATTGGTTTTATGCCAAAATTTCACAATGAAGACTAAAGAAATTTGTGAGTAAAATTAGAAGAATTCCAGCCAAGATCACAAGGGAAATCAAGACAACAGATGTAGTGAATCACTATGCATGTGGGCCGGGAGACAAAGAAATTTAGGGGATCATCAAGCATTTCCTTGAGTACAAACATCAAATGGCTGCATGGGAGGGAGCACAACAAAAACCTACAGAAGGAGAAAGCGTTACAGAACTAGACCAAATATGAGCAGCCATGGAAGGACATATCCAAGCTCTAGATTGGTCAAAGTTGCAGGGTTGACTGAGTCAAACCCTTGCAACAAAATTTTTATTTTTATGGGAGCTTGTTCCCTTGAATTTAATGACATTTCTATTTTTAGTAAAATGTTAGTTAAAGGCCCAATTGTAATGGCTCAACCTAAAGAACTTATAAATAGTTAGGTGCATAGAGTCCTGGAGAGATATATAGATCATTTATTGATTAAGTTGCTCTTCAAGCTTGGAAGAGTGCTTCAGAGATTTTGAAACCTTTTGATTATATTAAGAGTGATATCTTTCCTTGAAGAACTTGACTTATTGTGTTGAATGGTTAATTGGTATATGCTTTGTGAATGCATAATTCCTTAGTGCTAATGATTAGCTTACCTTTATTTCAAATTATCTATTTTATGTTATGAGGAAGTAATTTAACAATCTTTTATGTCAATTGTGGAAATATTTTTTTCCTTTTGTTGTTAAAATTTGCATTATCATTATCTCGTAATCATTGAAATGAATGTTTCACATATGCGTGTGTTATATCCTCATGATTAGTTAATTGGGTGTTCAATAAAATTTTATCTCTTTATTATGTATACTTCAAGTTTAATAAAGGAATGCATGCTTCCGTCTATGGTATTTTGTGCCCTTTCTAGGTTGTAATAGGTGAAGGTGATTAACGGTTCCCACATCCTACTCACATTAACCCTTCCTGAGATTAAAAACATCCCTTTATTTGGTGCATCACCATCCCTAGTATAGTTTCCTTTCTGCAAATATCTTTCCTAAAACCCATGAAAATGTTAGCATAGGATTAGATAGCCATTTTATTACACTAGGAGTAGTACAACACTTAGTTTAGGAAAAGGAAGCTAACCTTCTCTATAGGTTCACCTCAAGCCCAAGTCCCATAGCTTGATAGGTGATCCCATGTGTCCCAATCACACCGAATGTCTTGCTTATAGTCTGGACATTCGGAGGGTGCAGTGATTTGGCTACAATGATAATGTGCCTAATCTTTTTCATAGAATGAATGAACTAGAAAAACATGTTTCAATCATGTCGAAGAAACCATTAGGGACTACAACTTCTCATCCTCCTGAAACATTACCCATCTTTGTGAAGAAATATAGGGGTAAATTTAGTTCCAGAATCCCACTCCATCTGCTCTAGGATTAGTTGTTATTTCACTTCCAACTCAAGCTACCAATTCATCATTCACTTCCAAAGCAACAGAAATTTTTTTTTCCTAAAGGAGGTTTGGACATGACTGAATGGGTTTCCTCCTATGAGAGGAGATCATAAATGCTTAATTTTTTTAATGTTCCTATCACAACTATTGATGGACTTGGGTATTTTGGTATGTCTCTCACCCTCACTGAAGACATTGTGTTTGTTAAAATGACATTGGGAATAGAGAAATTTATTCTTAGAAAGAATAGGTTGGTGAAGAAACTTCCTCTTTACAGAGAGGAATTTTTAGTGGAAGATGATTAGGCTTATCTTTTCTTGTTTCTTTCTAATTTAGTTTCCAAAAATGTATGCAACCCCTTTTTTATGGGTTGGGGCCCCTATAGAACCCCAATTTTTCTTTTTTCCACAATACAAAAGATGTCAAACAGTTACATTAGTTTACATGCTTCATAATAGATTTGGAATTCTATGAAAGCAATATAAAGATCTAATGTATTGCATCAAATTACATTTATGTTTGAAAACAACAATTCAAAATAGCATTCAGTTCTCATGAAACAAGAGTAATAGTTAAAATAAGGTGAAAACGTTTTTCAAAGAAAAATGAGCCTAAACTTTCTCATTAGATTTTACAATTACATATTCATCTTCATCATATTCTTCCTTAACTGGTTATCTCTCTATATAATCATCATATATTTGAAACATTTGCATTATCTCTTCCTCATCAGGTCCCATGTGATGTTTATAGATTAAGAGATGATTATTCAATATGTAACAACATGTGGACATTCTTGGCCTATATTCTCTCAACTTCTTGTTCAACTCAGCAATTTTATTCTCTTCCAAGATTATTTTTGATAACCTCATAAGAACAAGATTCCTCTCTAATATTCTTGTCAAATGATTGATTTAACGTATCAATTTTCTTATTCCCATAAACCACATTGTGCTTCTCAAACACAATTTATTCCAATATACAATCTATATAATCAATAACCTTCTCCACACAATATTTTTCAATCTCCAACTTTTCTTTAACTTGGTTTATGGTTTCCACCCTGATTCTAGCTAAGTCTTCCATTACATATTGAGTGCCCTTCTCCTTGGGTGACATTATTCCTTCTTTCTCCAGTAAATTCTCATCCAGTTGATTTATTGCTTCAAGTTTAGGAAAAATTTGATCCCAAGAAAACACTTCATTTTCACATAGCTCATTAACTTCATTAATTTCATTGAGGACTTTAGTAAGCTTGATATGCCTATCTCTTTATTTTTCAATCAATTTTATACCCCTTTGGGACAAATAATCTACCCACTTATCTAGTGCTTCAACCTTTTTACTAGATTTTTCAACTTTATCTAGCATCTCAGGGGTAATGGTGGTGATAACTTCTTCATGAGATCTTACCAATTTATGCAAGCACAAGGTCAATGTTATTACCTATTATTTTAGCTTCTCTTTGGATATCTTATCCTTAACAAAATTATGCAAAAAAAATTCAAATTACTTAGTGACCCCTTGATTCAATGATTCTCTAGTAGGTATTCCCAATTGGATATGTTGAGTATCATAATCAATATCTGCGATATCATACTTTGTCTTTCCATGATGATGAGTTGTAACCTCCAAAGTTCTAAACCCATGTTGATCTATTTGTCTCTTGGTAAGAACCCTTGATTTCTTCAAATATTCTTTGGGATTTGGAATTGAGATGCTTGTGATGCTTAAGGTTTCATTTATTATGATTCATTTTACCCCTTGTTGAAGAATTCACTCTAACCATCTAGCTATAGGGGTGTTCCCCTTCTTTTATTTTTGTGGGTTGCAGAATACACTACTAATTCCTTCAATGTTTCTCCAACTTTTTCTATTTGTTTTTCACTATCCAATATAACATCTAATTTTTCTGCATCATGCCCTTGATTTTTGGTGAGTAACATCCTATGATTTATTTCCTCCTATTGCTTCTTCACTTTTACCTTTATTTCCTATAGAAATATCAGTAGAAATAATTGTTTCACTTGACACTCCTTTTGGATCCTGAATAGGGATATTCATTGGACTTGTATCTACATTTTTCACTGAAATATTTGTCACATCTATAATTTCCTTTGGGGTAATTTCATCTAGGCTTAAATTTTTAGCTTCCCCCTTATCCTTCGGAATATTTTCATCTTTTGTTGGTGATTTTTTGGTGGGTGGATCCACTTGGAGCTACTTTTCAACTACTTTGGGCTCTATTGGTTGAGATCCTAGTTGTGATTTCTATTTTTTTCTTGTATCTTCTTTAGGAGGAATCCTAACATATTTACTATTTTATTTTAACATTTTAGTGACATCATCCTTCTTAAAATCAGTCTTCTCGAAAAATTTTATCTTCCCCTCCCGAGTTTGAATTTTTGGTCATTGAACATCAATAGGAAACCTACTCTCTAGAAGTGCCTCATCCAAATTTTCTTCAATTATTTTCTCATCATTTGTGAAAAAAATCTATATTTTTATTCTGAGTATCTTAGGGTTTATCTCCCATACTTGCAATTAATACTTGATGAATATATTGGACATGCACCTCTTGTTCGAGGATACTTACATTGTCAGTTGTGTAAGTCTCAATATCTACATCAATCACTTCCAATTAGGGAACCTTATTTTAAAAATGGATACCTCATCAGTTATTTTTGGTTGGATCCTCAAGCTGCTTAGTCACTAGTTTATCTTGTATTTGTTCTTTCTTTACTCCGGTGATTAACTAGACATATGAGTACTATTAATTTCTCCTGTAATTTTTTTCAACGAGAAGATGAAAATGCAGATACATTACGTAGTGTCACATTTGCAATAGAATGCATATTCCCAAGGGTCTTGAATGGAAATAATTGATGGGATAGAAAATAAACAACCCTCCTTTGATATTTAGTCAAAATAGGAGGATCAATCACCTCATGCTCTATATGCTTGTGTTTTCTTGATATATGACCACCAAAATCTCTTGTCAAAGGTGGTTAATATATAAATTTAATCTTCTTCTTGGTTATTTCAATGTGCCTGAGATTTGGTGCCTCTCTTTCTTTGGAAACATTTTATTTGGATTGGATATTGTAACTTGGTATAGCTCCTCTCGTCATCTTTTCAATGCCATATGGTCTTGCTAATACCTTTTAGGAGGTTGTTTGTGAAATTAAGATTTTCCCTTTGCTTATATCGGTACTTCTTTGGTGATGGGAGCATCTTGCATGGATTTCAAAGGTATCACCTCATATTTTTGCACCAAAACATACCTTGAAGTCCTAGTATTACTAGTTGTTGATGTCCATTCATCAATAATTCTTGTGGTGGGCCTACTACTAGGTAGTTGTGGATCCTATCCATTTAAAGGGTCCATTTTGTCTGCTTCTTCCTTCAATAGGTTAATATCTCCTTCTAAAAGGTTCAAATCTTGGAACTTATTTAATATTTTTGTATTTTGGAGGGATAGATCCAAACCTTTTATAGTTAACTAATTCAATGTTATTCTTAATACATTACAAATATTTACATGAGGTCTATCGATTCCTTCTCATTCCAATCAACATAGTTGATTATCTTTGATTCAATTTTCTAGTCATGATAATACTCCTCTATTACCTCTTTGTCATCTTTAATCCCCTTTGGGACTACTGTAATCTTGAAATCAATAATTTAGGTTAATGTCATCCTGGATAAGTCTCTCAATCTGAACTCCTCTTCATCAAGACATTTCATCCAATAATATTCAAAATGAGATTCATGTTCACCATTGCTAAAAAACCATCTAACATCATAATTTCATCTTGGTGTGAACATATCTATTTGAAATATCTCCATTTCTTCCTCCATCAATCGGCCTTTATTATACTTTGGAATGAAAACTTGCCGGTTTGTAGAGGGAATTTCATATTTTATTGAGATTCTTTACAATCATTTTATGCATGGGAGTAAGTTTTCTTGACAACTCCATCAGGGCCCATTTGTCACTTTAATACCTTGGTAATTTACAAGGTTATCCCTAAAATCCACTCATCCTAAAGTATGTAAAGAACCTATATTACAAGAAAATGCAACCATATTCTTGAATTCTTGCCCGATAGTAGCATAATTGATATTGTTCCCATTCTAGCTTAAAAATGCATGTCATAGGGGCAATAAATGCATCATTCACCAACCTTACATTTCCTTTCCAATTATCCAGCTTCAATTGTGGTTATACATCATATACCCTATAATCATAAAAAAATTCTTATAATGGGAGTCCTGGAAATGATTTGAAGCAAACAACATTATAGATAAATTAAGATATCATATAGAAAGTACTATGAAATGGATTATCCGTTCTACTTTTACAAATCATTGCTAAAAATTGAGCATGTATATATGTTGATATGAAAATTTCCCAAAAAAAAATTCCTTTCTCTTCCAAAATAACCATTATAAATCGACACATCCATTATTAAAAGTCTGTTATTCCTTCTGACCCTTCCATTATGTTTAATAACACAATTAAGTCTTCCACCTCATAGACAAACATAGCCTTGGTTAATCTTTTGGGAATCTTTTTGATGGATGTTTTTTTATCTTTTAGCCATTGAGAATTCAAGATTGTAGTATACTCAACATGCCTTTTCTCATAGTCCTTTTGCACCGATTCAACTATAAAAATTATTGTTTGATCTAAATTCAACAACCCTAGAATTGCTTTAAAGGCTTATGTTGTTAAATTTATCATGCTTTCTCCACCTCCATCCAATACCTCCTTCGATTCTGGGTTGTAATTATCTGTGCACAACCATACAAGCTCATGAGCATATATGGAAGGTGGGAAAGCAACTACTAGGGCAATGCCACTAGCATCAATAGTTTTCATCCATTTACTTTTATTTGGTTTTCTCAATCTTCTCTGGAAATCCTCCAAGTTGGAATTTAACAACTTCGTGTCCCTAACATTATCTAATCACTAGTACTACTGGAATTTACGTGAAAAATTGACACTAGATACTTCATCTTATAAATTTTATCTTTCCTTCTATACGAATTTGAATTAAGTATGGCAAATTGACACTTACCTGTTTATCCAAAATCTTTGTGAATTTATCTTTTTCTCTCATGCCTCCCGTAGACACCCATAATTATGCCAAAGCAATTTAAATACTTAAATTGTGCTAATAATCCCCCTTCTTGCAAATTGAGGACATATCGTCAAAATCTCTCATCTTCCCTACTAGTTTTCACAATTAATAACACTAAGATGATTAATTAAGTCACTTTTCCAAAGAAACATCCCGATTAATGACCTTCTATTAATTATTACCCCCTTCTATCTAGACTAATTAATTATTATTAATTAATTAGCTCTCCCTTCCATTTAACCAATAAATCAATATTTAATTGATTTGATCCCCTCTAATAGCCTAAATCGTACTAATATTCTTCTAGTTAGCTTCTATAAGCTTACATCTACCTATTATTTAATCACCTTTGATTAATTAAAACACCCCCCAACTCCCATGACTTGCTAAGTATAAATTAAACCCTTCTAAAGTAAGGTTACCTTTTATAAAGCAACCTTATCCATTCCTAATCATGTTTTACCTTTATCCCACATGCAAAGGGATGAAGTGTTTCCTTTATCCATTGGGCTATATAAGGATCCCTCCTTCTACCTTTATACCTACACCTAATCTTCTTGAGAAAGCACATGCAAAGTATATAGCAAAATAGAATAAGAGCTTGCCTTTTGTTTTCTTGAGGATTCATCATCTTGAAGAGTTAAGCCTCTTTCCTAAGTTCTTAGGTCATATGTGAGGTGTTAAAAGGGTCTTGTAGCCCAACTTTGACAAGCCCTTAGTCTTATGTTCTTGGAATACCAAAGACAACCATTTTTTATTACCATGGAGCCTAATTAGGTCCATTCATTTTTTTTTGTTAGAGAATAGAGGATTTAGATGCTTAACATTGTTAGTTTAAAAGTTTTCTATATTTATGAATGTTAACATCTAACCCTTGTTTAATTCTTATCATGATGGTGCTAAGTAGTTTGTTTAATTTTTGCTAATTAAGGCTATTTAGGTGTTAGTATTTACTTACATTAGCATTAGTTTTAAATAAAACACATGCACACATTTGGCACGCTGGTGGGACCTAGTACCTTAGCATTTTAGTTTAAATTTTATTGTTTTGGCTAACTTTTGATATGCACATATAGTAATTAATGTCCATTTTCTTGGATTTTTACTAATTTTATGTGTAAGTTGTTGTTCATAGAGATAATTATAATGAGTTGTTGCCATTTTAAAACTAATTTGTCAAAATTTGAAGTATTGTGAGATTTCCTGTGTTTTTTGCAATATTTTGGTTGCAGGGGTGGTGCAGGCACATTTTTAGGAGTGCAGGCACGTTTTTGGTGGTGCAGGAACCTCTCGGGTGGCGCAGGTGCACTATTTGAACCTGGTTCTCTATTTATCGATCTTGACACATACACACTAACCCCAACACACATACCCTAACCAGCGTGCAGATGCAATAACCTAGGCACAGACACATTTTGTATTATACCTTCACTACAATTCAAAACCTATCAGATAGGCGCATACACCCTTACTTGAGTGAACACACTGTTTTGGTGGCATAGACATATTTCTGGTGGCACGATCATTCTGTTGGAATCTAAGACTATTTTACAAAGTGGTGGCACACATGCTTTTCTGGTAGCACACGCACTTTTCTGGTGGCACACACGCTTTTCCGGTGGCACAAGCATTCTATCTGAATTTCCACTTGTTTTATTGAAGGTGGCACATACATTATTTTGGTGGAACACACGCTTCTTGGGTGGCGTAGGTACACGGTAAGCCAAAATCACACAGAGTAGCACACACATCTTTTTTTAGTGGCGCACATGCCTCTCGGGTGGCGTAGGTGCACTGTAAATCAGAAAAACACAGAGTGGCGTATCTAACCTAACTTGCACGTAGATGCCAAAACAGGGGCACATGTGTCTTTTGTTTTCTTGAAATTAATGTGTTGAGGTGCTAACATTCTTGCAGGTTTTATCTAATCACATACTTGTTTTTGTAGGCTATTTTTACATGTTTTTACTTGATTAGATAAACTTTGCATGTTTACTTATAGGAATAAGATCACATATGCTCTTCCCTCACATCCCTTGGGGTGATCTTGGGAATCAGAAACAATTCTTAGGTCCCTTTTTATGCTTTGAGGTTGTTAGGAATATTTGAGTTGGAATTGGTTAACTTGGTGTATTTGAATTAAAGTGTTTTTCCATTTGATATCTTTTTGGATTTTGGAAACATCATGTATGCTCTTCTCTTGCGTCCTTGGACAATCTGGAGAATCAGAAATGGTGTTTTCTCTTTTGATGGAAAACTACTAAAAATCGTCATACAGGACCAAAAACCTCATTTGTCAAAGAAAGGAGGAATCAAAACAAAGTCAAAAACTACTAATACAGTTGTTATATAGGTTGCCAAACAAGGTGTTCAAGAAAACCACACCTAATTAAACAAGATAAAAAGAGCAACATATTCAAAACACTATAATGCAGGTTTTAGAAAAGGGTATGTCCCTCTTCACTCAACTAAAAAATAACCCCTTTGGCATAATGTCTTAAGCTACAACAATGGGGGTGGTTCCATGAACCCCAAAGTAGTCCACGCAAGAGGAAATCTTGTGGATGAAATGGGAAGTGCTCTATATCACCTATCTGACTAGTGATTCCTTTGTGAGATAGCATTACAAGTTGTCCCTGTGTGACCCTTTTAAGTACATGATGGACATATTTACTACCCACTGTGCTTGAAGGGGGAAAAGTCGAGATACTCCCAAGATAGTCGGAACTATTTGGGTAAATCGTCCTACTCATGAATAATTTTTGTAACACCTAGGATGAGAGAACCACCTAGGAAAATATACTTTGGACAGAGCCCACCGTGACCATTCTAAAACAAAGTGTTGAGTTGTGAACCATCTTTTCATTGCAAAATGTGTGACGTGTTACTTTCACTTAGTTTTTACTTTCCTTAAAGGCGAGGTGAAACTCTTTCAAGTGAAGCCAACATTTTTCATCCCCATTTTTGAGTTACTTCCTTCACATTATTTTGAAACTTTGTTGATCAAAAGAAGGGTGATTACCTCTATGTTACCAATCGATTGTTTCTACCACTTTTTGTCCGTTTACATCCATCCATGTTTGCGGTTGGGTAAGTAAAACATCTAAAGTGTGCAGAGATGTTTTCATGTCATTGGTAGCCATTGTGATCTTGATACCCATGTCAAGATCGTCATTGTAGTTAGGCATGGTTCATCATCTTGAAATTCCTTAGAAGGGTTAGCTTGTTTGTATCATATCACTACAATTTTGATATTTATGTCTTAATTCTTGTAAAATCAACATAAATATCTATATTGTAAGGTTACGCTACACACATTTTAACTATTCCTAGCTATACTTTGAGCTTTTGGTTTGATTCTATTATTACCTAAATTTTGAAGAGTGCTAGGTGTTACCACTTGTGCGTGTTATATCAATAGCATCTTGATATCAATACCTTACTTTCTCGCAAATTTTGGTTAACATATCTTGGTGATATTGTTGTGTCACTCACAAATTGTAATTGGCACTTTTTGAGATATAGGTCTTAATCGAGTTTGAGCTCACTTTTAGTATATCTTGTTAGGAGGTTACATTAACTTTTTGTATTTACTTACGTCTTGTTCATTCTTGTGAACTTGGAATAAGTAAGACCATCTTGTAAATTATCTTGCAACACTAAACCACTTTCCAAGACGTAGTCTAGGAAGTATTCCATCGAGATAGGCTTAGATACCAAAAATTTGTGTCACTAGTGATTTATCACTCTATTACATTAGTATTCTCACATTGTTATTCATTCATATTCTTGACAATTTATCTTTCATTTCACTTAGGTGTGGTCACAAAGTTTTGAACACATTTACAACTTACCCTAGTGAAAATATCACAAATCATGGCTCCTAAAACATGATTAGGACTCAGAAACAAACATACAAGGAACAACAAGTGCAAGCTTAGGAAGACTCTAATAGACAAGGGTCAAACCCCTTTATTGGACATGATCTAGGGCCTCTGTTTTTTGCGGAAAAAGAGATAGAAGATATGGTCGATCATAGTGGTAATGAATTGGAATCTCCACATGTAGAATTTGACTTTGACCCCACTCTATTAGATGAGTTTATTTTCAGAAATAAAGATAGAGTGCTAGCACAGGTCATGGAATTAGGGGCCAAAATGCCCACTGAAAATGAAACAATCCCACCTGCGAATAATGCTAATGAGGAAGAATGACCCCTTATCAATATGGAGGATATTTTAATGCATGGACATGCTCTACCTCCAACATAGGAAATAATAAGATAGTGGGACATAGAATACCCTTTATCAAAGTGCCACGTAAAAACATGATAGGACATGAGAATGGTGAAGAACCTCCACAATACAAGGAAGAGGAGGAACCTTTAGAAGAAGAAACCACAATTCAACAACAGATTAGTAACCTAAGCCAAAAATTAGCTTTGCTAACCTCCCATGTACAAAAGGAAGCAAGAAAAAATATTCAAAAGTCAAGGCCAAAGGTTAAAATCAATGAACTCCATATGGAAAACTAAGGAGAAGATGATACAGGGTATCATCGAGTATATATCCCCGCTTCTCCCACTAGAGAACAAATACTCATAAAATAGGTACAATCTATGAAAGAAACACTTGTAAGCCTCTAAGAGAGCAATATAAGGAGCATTATAAAGTATCAATATGAAGAATTATGCCCCTATCCTTTTGAAAAGACTATGACCCTTCAACCCTTTCCCAAGAAATTTGATATGCCAAAATTCGACAAATATAAAGGGAAGGGAGATCCACAGGATCATGTCAAATATTTCTATATGGCATGTCAAGAGGTATCTTATAGTGATAATTATCTCATAAGACTTTTTCCCAAGATTCTAGGAGGTCAAGCCTTGGAGTGGTTTACATGTTTACCTCGAGGATCAATTTTTACCTGGCCAGAATTGGCAGAAAGGTTTGTGCGTCACTTCTCATACAACATAGAGAGTGATGTCACCATGGTAGATTTATGTGGTGCCAAGCAATGCCCTAATGAGACTTTCACCAGCTTCCTCCAATGGTGGAGAGGGATAGCTAGCCACTTCCCTTGCACTTTCCCTGAAAAATAGTTGGTTAGTATTTTCGATTCCCAACCTAAACCTGGACATAGCCTTCCACATCCAAATGAATTGTGTTCTCACTTTTGAGGAGGTCATTGAAAAATGGGTTTAGATAGAGAAATCTTTCATTGCAAAGGAACTATTAAGTCCCAATCTAGATATAATCAAAATGTTAAATCCACGAGATAAGCTAAAGTTTTTAGCAAGAACAAAAATAAGGTGGGAGGCGGGATCACCGATTCCAAATGTGTACAAATGCTCCAAACATGTCAACCTTTTAAACCGACTAAGGGACCAATTCAACCACCACCAAAGTGAAGAATGCTCACCTCTCTTAATGAACCTTTGTCGGTTATACTAAAATAATTGGATATGGCGAGATGATGACATATCCTATGACACAACCATTTGATGGCAATGCTCCAAAACTTCATGGTACAAAGAGCATGAATATTGTGAAATGCATCATGTCAAAGGACATAAGACAGAAAAATGTCCGTGACTCCACCATTATATCCAAGACCTCATTGAAAATGGGGAGATAGAGGTGGACAACCAAGGATAAAATCAAACACCTAACGAGAAAATGGGGATATATAAAGAGCCATTCCCTAGCCATGATAAATCAAAAATTCAAAGCTAGATGGGGAGAGTCATCCCAAGGTTATAAAGCGTTGAATTACTTAAACACCAAAAAGACAACAATCATTATGATTCACTTATTGGATGTATTCTCTCTCCTATCGACCATGTCAACACCATATGAATCAAGGAAAGGATTACACTTTGCGGTAACAAGGATTTCCTTCCTCGTGATTCTAGAACCTTCTCCATCCACCCCACAAACCGGTAAGTATAACCTCTTAGAGCAACTTGAGAAGACATCTGCTAAGATATCGATCTTATATCTTCTTAAGATATTTAATGTACACAAAGACATTCTATACCAAACTCTTCAGGGTCGGGAGTGCCATTAGAGGTCAATCATATACACCTTTAATCTGCGGTGGCCAACATTGTACCAAATGATCATATTACCTTCAACCATAGGGAGATACCTACTAAAAATCCAATGCATAATATTCCTTTGTACATTGAGGTAGTTGTTACCCACAGAACATCAAATGGGTGCTTGTCGATAATAGATCGAGGGTTGAACATCTACACACTAAAGTTGGTTAAATAAATCTAACATATGGGGGTAGATCTTGAGTCAAATATCATCACTATGACCGCATACGAAAATGCGAAGGGAGTCAGCGAGCACAATCATGTTGCCCATGGAGGTGGGTCCCACTTTCCATCAAACAAAGTTTCATGTCTTGGACTTGGAACTCCGTATAATATTCTTCTAGTACGACCATGGATTCATGCCATGTAGGATGTGCCATCGACGCTCCATCAGTGCATTAAATTGAAGCATGAGGGACACACCATTACAATACAAGGAGATTCAGAGCCCTTTGCTCACTGTAGAGCTCTTAATAGTTTTGCACGAAAGGGCACATATGCATGTCCCTCCACCGATATAGTTTTCCCTCTCCAATCTGAGGCCATAGAATCCTAGATAGATTCAGATTCTCTCAGTTCTTACGCCCATAGTGTGTCTACATAAACCTCTCCTTTTGAATCCTAGGAGATGAAAATCCTTGAATATGGTTGTGAGGAATATAATGTACAACAAGCCCTCTTGGTTTTATACCTCTCATTGTCACCCAAGACTAGGGGTCGACCCAACTATCACTTCAGAAGACCTAGAAATGAACACACTATTAGGTCATTCTTACCCAGGGCTTATTGGCCGAGGAAAAATTTCTAGATCCACCTACAACTTGGGTCCCAGAGGATACTTATCCATCATATTATCAAACCCATGAATACGATAAATCTAGAAAATGATGAACTCCATGAGCTATAAGGGCCTAGGATGTGGTAGAAACGAACAAGGACAAAGAGAACCAAAGTGCCTCTTTCAAATTTTAAAATAGAAATATATAGTATTGGAATTCACCCTTATGGAGCACACCCCAATGATCAAGAAATTACTTGTTCTGAATGTAAGGATAGCTCGACTATCTAGACAACGATCTGATTCCCATTGTAGCCAATAGGAGGATCTTACTTCCACAAACTTATTCATGAACAATGATGTCCTAACCATAACCCCTATGGAACCAACCCTTGACCTTGTTTACTCTTCCCTTTTCATATGGGAAAAACAATGTCACATGTTGCTAGATCTATTCAAGAATGATGAAGCTATTGCAGAGTTCATGGGCATTCGGGACGCAATTCCCATTGGAGACCGCAAGAAGGGTTTCTTTATTGACTTGGAAACCTATGCCTACTTCGGTGAGTAGGATGAGCTTCATGGTCAGCAAAACTTAAGAAAAAGAAAGAGAAAAATTTCCAATGTAAAGCCTCGGAAAAAATCAAAGTCCAAGTTGCATATTGAAAACCTCTTTGAGGCACTAGCTGACAAATAGGTGCAAAAATCAACGGACAATAAAAGTGACCGTGCCAAGGATGAAAATATCATGGAGACATCCTTGGATGAGTATCTCAACCTTCCTCCTGATCCTATGTGTATGGAGGACTTATCAAAATTCCTAGTTGAAGAAACGATTGATGTCAACATTGGTATAGAAGAGGACCCAATGATAGTAAAATTGGGAGCATCACTTTCAGCTAGAGAAAAAATACATTCACTATGTTGCTATGAGAGTTCATAGATGTGTTCGCATGGTCTTAGAAAGACATGTCAAGCTTAGATCCAACTTTGGTCGTGCATAACCTAGTTTTACACGTAGATGTTAAGCCTATCAAATAGAAGTTCGAAAGATGCATCCATGGGTAGCCCTCTTTTGGTTAAAGAGGAACTAGAAAGATTGCTTGTGGTAGGATTCATCCAGCCTATTGATTATTCTGAATGGATATCCAACATGATTCCTATCCAAAAAAATCCTATCGGTATTAGAATTCGCACGGATTTTAGATACATTAATAAGGTTGTCCCTAAGGATGATTTCCCGCTGCCAAATATTGACATGATTATGGATTCAACAACGAGATACGAGATGTTATCTCTCATGGAAAAATTTTCAGGATACAACCAAATCAAGATTACTGATGAATATCAACACAAAATGGCTTTCACCACTCCTTGGGGTACCTTCTATTATCAAGGGATGCCATTTGGTCTCAAAAATGCTAGAGCTACTTATCAATGGGAAATGACAGTTATTTTTCATGATATGATTCATGATATCATGAAGGACTATGTGGATGACATCCTAAAAAAGTCCAAGACAAGATAAGAACACCCTATCATTTTGTGGCATATCTTTGAGTGCCTACGAGAGTACAAGGTCAGGTTGAATCCAAAGAAATGCATATTCGGTGTGTTATCAAGAAAACTATTTGGCTTTATCGTATCTCGAAGAGGAATTGAGGTAGCCCCGATAAAGTGTCTACTATTACTGAAATGCCTCCACCTAAGAATATTAAGCAATTGTGTAGTTTACAGTGGAAAATCTAGGCTATTCACCACTTCATCTCCCAACTTGTAGATAAGTGCCACTCATTCACCCACTTGCTTAAAAGGATGTTGCCTTCATTTGGGGACCAAATCAAGAGCAAGCCTTTGCCTTGCTTAAATAATACCCGGCTAATCTTCCCGTGCTCATGCCTCTAACTCTTAGGGAGCCACTCTTGCTTTATATCTCTACTACGCAATTTTGTTGGTGGTGCTACTCACTCACCCAATATGACCTTGGTCATAAAGAAAAAGTGGTATATTATATCAGTCACATTCTCATCGCCTATAAGATCAACTATCCCCGAATTGAAAAATCTTGCTTGGTTGTTGTTTCTACTTTTTGAAACTTCACCATTACCTATTGAATACTAAAACAAAGCTAATATCCAAATTTGAGCCACTCAAGTACGTGTTATCTAAACCAGCCCTCATAGGTAGAATGGATAATTGGATCATTCTACTAAGTGAGTTTGATATAGAATTTGTACATCAAAAGTTGGTTAAAGGACAAGTACTCACTGATCAGCTAGTAGAAGCACCTTTGCAAGGCACTGAACCTTTGAATCTAGATCTTTCAGATGCCTCCTTTCTCTACATTGAAGAATCTATCATGTGGCAGATACATTTTGATGGGTCCTTTACTTTTCATGGTTCAAGTGCAAGGGTAGTCCTCATTACTCCTTCTGGCGACCCTATACCACAAGATTTTTGCTTGGGTTTTCCTTGCACAAACAATATTGTAGAGTATGAGGCACTTATCATAGGGATGAAGCTAGCTATCAAGTGGAACATTCATCATGTCAAGGTTATGGGTGATTCTCAGTTAATTATCAAACAAGTTAATGATGAATACAAGGTTAAGGATGACAAGCTCATACCTTACAAAAAGCTAGTAAAAACTCTAAAGGAGTACTTTATGCGCATTACATTTGAAAAAATCCCAAGAGTGCAAAACAAATCGACAGATGCTATGGCGACAGTGGGTTCTATGCTTCATATTCCACCAAGGAATAATGACATGCCATTCTTTGTAGAAAATTTTCACCAACCCGTGTATGACATGTCAGAGTCTTTCTGGCTTGTGATGTTGTTGGTCCTAATTCCCCATGGTACAAACCCATCTTTACCTATCTCAAGGACAACACGTTCCCTTCCAATATCTCATGTTCTGAGAAAAAAATCTCGATTCACCAAATAGCCCGTTACACCCTTTTAGGAGGTACGCTTTATCATCGTGGTTACGATGTGAATCTGTTACGTTGTCTTGACATGATGGAGTCGATCCAAGAAATAAAAAAGGACATGAAGGGGTGTGTGGAGCACATACAAATGGAATGGTTTTGGCCAAGAAATTTTTAAGAGTAAACTACTATTTGCCTACCATGAAAATTGATTGTTGCAATTATGTCAAGAAGTGTGTACTTTCCGAAGTATAGAAACTTCATCCATGATCCATCGTAACCATTGTAACCTATCACTACCCCATGGCCATTTTCTAAATGGGGACTTGACTTGATAGGGAAACTTACCCCTACCTCATTTGATGGTCATACCCACATCATCACGGCTACTGAATACTTTACAAAGTGGGTGGAGGTTGTCCCTTTAACCTATGTAACAAGAGCTCAGATTTCTAAATTTATCATGAATCATATCATTTGTCAATATGGCATTCCTTCACCATTGTTACAGATAATAGAAATTCATTTAAGAATAATATTGTAAAAGGTCTTTGTCATCTATTCCAAATTAGGTTAAAATGGTCTACACCATATTACCCCCAAGGTAATGGATAAGACGAGGCCACAAACAAGAATTTAGTGAGAATAATGGAGAAGATGGTCAACAAAATAGATCGTAATTGGTACTTACAAATCCACATGGCTCTTTGGGATTACAAAACCTCCATTCACACTCCTACAAGGGAGATACCATATTCTATAGTATTTGGGATCAGAATCCATCATCCCATTAGAAATTGAACTTCCTTCCCTGAGAATCTCTCTTAGGGACTATTAGATAAAGATGAGGATTACCGGGTAGCAAGACTGGCTGAATTAGAGCTCCTAGATGAGAAGTACATTTGCACTCTTAATCACCTCAAATTGTATCAGAATAGAGTCTATAAAAAATAAAACAAGAGAATCATACCTCGTTAGTTTGAGGTTGGTGATTTAGTCATGAAGGAGAATCAGTTCAACACAAGAGTGGAATGAGAAAAGAAAGGAAAGTTCAAACCACATTGGTTGGGACCCTACGTTATTGTGGCCAAGTATGGCACAAGGGCATACAAACTTGCTCACCCCAATGGTGATGAGCTCCATGAGCCCATGAATGCCATGCATCTTAAGTAGTTCTATGCTTAAACATGGCACAAAAAAGCAAAAAACTCAAAAACATGGAAAATATTCAAAAACACAAAAAATCAAAAAGTAATAAAGAAAAATAAAAAAAAGGTCATCCACAAGTGAAAACCAAGCAATTGTGGAACTTTGGATAGGTCCTTAGGTGAAAACCGGTTTCGACGACACTGGGAGGATTCGTTGTTCACAAGCATCTTGCATCTAGAGGGTACTTTTACTTGGCCTAGCCCTAGTTCTACCTTCACGATTTCCTCGTGAGCCCAATCATGTCAAGCCTTGATCTGAATTTATCTTCTTTTATTCATCGTGAGGGGCATGGTCTTTCATTATTCCCCATCTTACACTCGGGGAAATCCAATGACTTCACCTTCTTGTTCATAAGCGCGTGGCTTCTACCCTTATATATTCCCCATCGAATGTTGGGGGCATCGACACTTTCTTGGTTACCTATGCATAACTTCAGAAAAATGTTAGAAAACAACACAAAACCAATAGAAAATTATTTCAAAGAAACCTAAATAATAGAAAATTGTTTCACATAAAGCAAAAACAATAGAAAATTGTTTCAAAACACCAAAAATAATAGAAAATTGTTGCATGAAAACAAACTTACAAAAACATTTACTTGCATTGTCTTGTTTCTTGCTTTGCTTGTTTGCTTGTATAGTTGATTCATGTTTGTGCTTTTATGATTGTTTGTTGCTTGGGCATATTTTGTTAGGATTCATATTTTCTTTCTTAGATTAGATTTATTCTTGCTTGTGCATATTGAGGTTTGTTGTTGCATGCTAGTAAATCATGGTGCATTATTATGTTAATTCATTGTGTTCTTTGCTAGCATTTGATTGTGTTTATTGCATGTGCATTGTTTTGTTATCACAACATCACATTACCATCATTATCATCACATATAACATCATCTATACTTCATATATCAAGAAAAATCTAAGTATACATCATACATGAATGTTAAGCTACTCATCACATATCATATCATCAAATGGGGAAAGAGGGATCACAAATATCAAAATCTATCCCCCACACCCTTATCATCATATCATCCTATCCACTAAGTATGACACATCACATAAAACAAAACACATTTGACATATTATACAAGATCACATCATCTAGAAATCAAAACACATGTGATACATCAACAAGATCATAATACATATACATGTCAAATCAAAATCATATAGAATCATAAGCACATCTATCTATCCATGAGAAATAATAAATAAATGTCCATCTCATATACACATATGTCATGTCACAAATGTCTAAATCATACATGTGTGGTATATCTGTATCAAAAAGGGATATACATCACGGAAGTACATTAAAAAAAGCCTTCATCTGAGGCATACAAAAGAATGGTACATCTATAACAGAATAAAATCCTTCATCAGAGGCATGTATAAAAACTACTCTATATCAAAAATGCCTTCATCTGAGGTGTACAAAAGTGATACATCTATAACAAAATAAAATCCTTCATCAGAGGCATGTGTCAAAAATGTTGTACAAATACAAAATGATATACATGGAGCACAATCTGCTCATAGCCTTCATAAAGAGGCGTATGTGGATATACAAAATATTAGGGCTGACTTGAGCCCTCTAAAGGAGTAGCTAGACTATTCTCAGAGGTTGCATGGCATGAGCATTTCGACTCTCTCTGGTCATGGCTGCTCTACTGAGGTCTGAGGCCTCTTAGATCTGGTGCCCCTACTTGACTGTTGACTATAGGACGGTGCCGTATCTCAGAGGCACGCCTCAAAAGATAAATACCTATAGTACAAGGATCTTCCCTCTAATGTCTCAAAATATCTATGCAGGCAGTCACTGTGGTACCCTCCATGCGTCGGTAGGATGCTATCTCTACTATAGCTCAGGCTAGATCAGCCTGGCCTACTACATGCTGCATCGCTCGAGCCTGTCTCGCTCTAATATCATAGGCTATAGCTGAGCCTGTGTCTATTGGTGTAAACCTGTCACCTGGGCCATCTGAGTGGCCATCTTTCAAATATGTAGGAAGAGCACAACACTATCACCTCCTAGGCCATCTTAGGCCGAGCACGATCTCACTCTAATAACAATGTCATAATCTAGGTCTGAGCCCGATCTCACTCATCTTTCACAAAGTAACAAACTAGCCTCGGGCCTCATCTCTCTCTACCCTATCCTGATCTCTCTCAAATAGGGCCTACAGTAACTCACTTTTGTTGTAATGAGGCTATCGGTGTGCCCTTTGGTTGTACCGTTAGGACTAGTCCCTATGGTGCTCTAGATGACTATCCTGGCTCTAAGACCTTGGTTCTCAAAATTTATCTTGGTACCTATCTTGGGCCCGGTGGCCTCGATCACCCCGTGCACTGTGGGGCACCCTACTCATAATGTGGTAAGCCATCAAATGGATCCTCTAGATCAGGCCCTGCTACTCTCTCTCTCCACTCCAAACCATGCCGAGATATCTATGGGTAGTCATGTACCTAATACCAGGCATCCTCCGGGATGGTAATTCGCTGAGGTAATAGAGTGGCATACTAATTCGAGTCATCTATTGTCATCCCTAGGTCCCCGACTATTGTGCTAGGTCCCATGCCTATGGAACCACCTGTGAAAAGCTCACCTTGGCTTGGGCCACTAGTATGTGAGGCCCCATAGTATGCCTCTCTAAATATCTATGGGCATACCATATATCAGGATATGGAACCCCATGTACTATGCCAAGATATCGCTGGCACCTATCAACTCTATACAACTCTATGATGTAGTTGTGACTACCAATGATAAAGTGCTCTACTGAGCACACACTGAGCTCTATAGCATCCTCTAGCCACTGGATATGTCTGTAAGGTATCCATATAATATCTATCTTGGGAATCTTATCAAACTCTCACTTGTATCTGAATAGGTTACCTAGGTGGCCTCGTGCATTGCCACCTACTGGTACCCATGCCATGTAAGATGGCTCCTCTGGGTCTCAAACACGCAAAGTGCCCACAGGGCATCCAATCACAATGTGGTCCCATGACCAAATCTGTAACAATGAAGCTGGCCCCATGATCTTCTGATCGTGGTAAGTAATCAAGTGTAAATCCTAGTATAAGTGGGCCAATATACACTACCCCCAAAGCAATATCACTCCCTACTAAAAATGTCATATACTAAGGATGGTAACCTCTCGGGAAGGATGTCTCTGTCTTATCAATAATAAAAAACCACTGATAAGTGCCATGATGTAAAGAGTCCCCGATGCAGTGTTGCGTCAGAAATGCACTCATGTAAAGCAATGGTCATACCATCATGAGGTATGTCATCTATGTCGAAACAGTCACTACAGGCTGCTCTAATCAACCCTACATCAGAGTTGTACTCAATCAAAGTGCCCATGATCAGCACATGGAGAATCCACCATACGTCCTCTAGGGTCATGGTCATCTCCCTAGTCGGCAATCTAAAACACTGGCTCTTGCTTATGCCATCACTCGGCTAGTGTAGTCAACAAACCATGGTCCAGGGTGATAGATGACATCCGAGACACGGGGCCTAGCCCCACCACCTCGAGAAGTATAGACATAGCTCACTAGTCTCACCGATGCATGCTCCCCTCTACCTCAACTATCCGGGTGTGACACTCCCGCATCTGCAATACTGGTAGATGTCTCTACAAAATATCAAATCACTCGTTAGTTACTAACATTTCTTCTAAAAATCTATCTATTATTTTAGGGTTAACCCAAAAATCCTAAAATTTTCTTCTAAGTGTCATCTTTTTGGCATTTTTCTGTCTGTCCTCCGCTAGCCTGGGATTCTGTGTGCCCTTTTGGGCATGTGCACCTCCTTTTGGCATGTGCACATGCATGTGTTTGTCTTCTAGCACTTGCGCCATCATTCAGGTGCCTACACACCTTTTTGGGTGTGTGCACCATGTATTCGGTGCTTGTGCCATCATTTTTGTGCCTACACTTGCACGCATGTACCCCTCTATTTGTGTGCCCTTCTCTTTATGTGCACCCTCTTTTTGTGTGTGCACCCGCTTTCTAGTGTGTGCATGTGCACGCATATGTGTAGTGTGTGCACGTGCACGTGGGTGTTCCTACACTTGCGCGGTGTGTTTTACAACACATGCACCCCCAATGAGATGCTCGCACCCCAACTCGACACCTGCACCTATGCGCATGCACGCCAACACGACCTCCTAGCCCTAATCACTAAATTTAAGGCATTAATGATGAGAATTAATGAGAAAAGTTTGGGTAATAATGAAGGGGATATCGTCAGCATGTTGTTGGTACCCTCAGATTGCGTCTACTCACCTCACCCGATCCCGTGTGATCACTATCATCCTCATCATTATCAGAGCCTCATAGTAAAAAATCAATAGTAGTTGGTAACAAATGAACTGGTTTCGGTGATTTACCCCCCCAGGTGGGGTATATCAAGCTGTTTCTCATCCTCGGGAGGGCTTGGAGGCTTGTTTTGACCGCCGTTTTCTCCTCTATTCACTGTGGAATAATTATTTTTATTAAATAATTATTTTTCTCTTATTTTTCACTATATTGGGGCATTTTTTTGCCGTCAATACCACTTTCTTCTCCCTAGGGAAATTTTATTGCTTCTAGGTGATTTTTCTTCTTATTCACACTCTTGTAAATAATTATTTTTCAAAAATAATTATTTTATTAATTTTTCCACTAAACAAAGACATTATTTGTCACTTGTTTCTTCTTTCTTCCACCTAGGGCACTTTTTGTTGCACCTAGGCCCTTCATTCTATTTCTTCTATTTTCCTCTCATGTCCACCACATTTTAGAAAATAGAAAAAAACATTATATATATATATATATATATATATATATATATATATATATATATATATATATATATATATATCACGTCAAAAATCCAAAAACAGGGCAAATTTTTTCACAAAATCCTAAAAAATAAAAAACCTACAAAAATGGTAACTTGCTTATTACGAATGAAACTTGTGTCTTGCACATGGTATTTTCTCCATATTCTACTAGTTTGTTTCACATCTTCCCCGATTAATATGACTCACGGATTCACAGTATGGATTTTCATGTCATTCTACTTTTGTCGTATGCTTACATTTTTCATAGGGATTGATGACATAGCTCTTATGGAAATATGATGACATCAAAATTATTCCAATACATAGTGGCTAGAGGTTAATCTCTTCTCTCTCCTCCATATTTCTTCTACGTCACTTTCCTTTCACCCCTAATCTTCCATATTACAGGGGCATCCTACCCCTTCCCATTCTTCTATCTATTTCGACCATTTTCGATCATCGATCGTCTTCTTTCATCACCCCATCAATACTCAAGGGGCATCTCTCCCTCCTACTAATTTTACTTCTATCCCTTCAAAAATTCTTCCATCTACTATCTTTGAAGTGGCGTCACTTACGCCACCCCAAAGAGGGGCAAATTTAGACACACATAATTACGCCCGAGCAATTTAAATACTTAAATTGCACTAATTATCCCCTTCTTGCAAATTGAGGACATATCGTCAAAATTTCTCATCTTTCCTCTTATTGTTGTTAATTAATTACACCAAGCTAATTAATTAAGTCACTTATCCAACAAACATCCGATTAACGACCTTCCATTAGTTATTCACCCCTTCTATCTAGACTAATTAATTATTATTAATTAATTAGCTCTCCCTTCCATTTAACCAATAAATTAATATTTAATTGATTTAATCTGCTTCTAATAGCCTAAATCGTACTAATATTCTTCTAGTTAGCTTCTATAATCTTACATCTACCTAGTAGTTAATCACCTTTGATTAATTAAAACACCCCCCAACTCCCATGACTTGCTAAGTATAAATTAAACCCTTCTAAAGTAAGGTTACCTTTTATAAAGCAACCTTATCCATTCCTAATCATGTTTTACCTTTATCTCACATGCAAAGGAATGAAGTGTTTCCTTTATCCATTGGGATATATAAGGAGCCCTCCTTCTACCTTTATACCTACACCTAAACTTCTTGAGAAAGAACATGCAAAGCATATAGCAAAATAGACTAAGAGCTTTCCTTTTTTTTTCTTGCGGGTTCATCATCTTGAAGAGTTAAGCCTCTTTCCTAAGTGCTTAGGTCATATGGAAGGTGTCAAAATGGTGCAGTAGCCCAACTTTGACAAGCACTCATTCCTAGGTTCTTAGAATACCAAAGACAACCATTTTTTATTGCCATGGAGCCTAATTAGGTCCATTCATTTATTTTGTTAGATAATAGAGGATTTAGATGCTTAACATTGTTAGTTTCAAAGTTTTGTATATTGATGAATGTTAGCATCTAACCCTTGTTTAATTCTTATCATGATGGTGCTAAGTAGTTTGTTTAATTTTTGCTAATTAAGGCTATTTAGGTGTTAGTCTTTACTTACATTAGCATTAGTTTTAAAAACAACACATGCACACACCTCCGAGTCACTTCCAGTTGATTTTTCCTCTTTCGCTTTCACAAATTCTCACAGTTAGGGAATCGAGATCTTCATGTGTAATAGAAAAAACTTGAAGTGTTTGAATGTTTCAATCAATTTTACTTCAATCCATGCAAAAATCACATTAATGACGGTAGTCATAAATGCATTATATCCCCACCATCCACCTTACTTTTTTCATTTGAATGTGGACCGTCCACATGGGTCAATTTGATGCCTTGCGGGCTCGTGGAGTCTTTTCACACTTTTGCACTATCTTTTGAATGTATACAAGTTTACATGTTTGACCCAAATTCCCACTCTTGATTGTTATTGAGATCACAACACGTGTTCAAATCTTAGAGGTAACGGAATTACGGGACTCTTTTACACATTTTCTCATTCTCCCAACTAGATACAAGTTTACTATGTTGACCTGAAGCCCCACTTCTCTGAATTTTCCTATGGAATGGACACGTGTCACCTGTTAGGATTTCGGGTTATCTTTTCATTTTACATTGTAGTACATTTTTTTGTAAAAATGCACTGCTAGTCTATTTTCTCACTCCAATTATTTTCAAACACATCACCTCTTTTAGGAATGGGGTCAACTTTTCCTTTTGTATCTCTGTCACACCCTCAATCCCTCATTATCTTTTTCCTAAAATGAATTGAAGAATTAAAATAATTAGTGAGTATTGCGACATCCGGTACCCTTACATTGTCTCATGTACCATTGTGGACACATATGCATAGATGAAAGGGTATGCATACACGTGCACAATTGTACATGTGACATCGCAATGGCTCTGTTGTCACATAGCCACAAACTAATTAAGGTTGTAATTCATTCTACGTGTTGGCATGCTACCTTGTTTCTATAGATGATGGTTTTATTAATCATCTTGGATGGCTATGTTGTCATGTTGTGTGCTGTGAAATATCTTCTAGTTAGAGGAGATGAACCTTCATTGTGGGATGCATAACTGGCATCCATACCTCCATGGATATTATTATTATTTTACTTTTGTTTTCTGGGTGAGTTAAAGTTGCAAAAATATGGTTGAACTTATACACCACTTCTATACTTTAGTCATTATGAGGAAATAATGATATGGTACTAAACTGTATATTGAGCTTGGTTTCTTACATGACCGCTACGACAAGTTCGATCAATTCTTACATTTAGTAGTATGGGATAAATGTTTGAATAATTTGACAGTGAGCTTGGTTATGAAGTTGTTGTAATTATCACCTTCGACCTAGTGAATATCCTCCATGTCAATTCTGCAGTATGATAAACCTCCATAATTTTATGTACTTTATTAAATAACATTTTAAGTTATATAGAGGCATTCAATTATTAAAATAATTGAGAGGCTATGAGATAGTTGTTTTGATTAATATTACCAGGATTTCAAATATGAAATAAAATATTTGTGGGCATAGTTATTAACTATATAGGCCATTCATGAGGCTTAAGGATTTATAAATTTGAATGACTACATTGATTAAATGCAATTAATAATTTTTTTCTACTAGGCTTAGTTAATCACAAACCATGATTATGTTATTTTCTATGCTAGTAGATAGTTATATGCCTATCCATGTAAGTAGTTAAATTTGGAAAAATAATATAAAGTTTTCTAAATGTGTGAATCCCACCTTTTGTGGAGGAGAAATTAGAGGCCGACGGTGACAACTAGTTGGTCATTAAATGACATTGAATATATTTAATGCACTTAAATGTGAAGATAAACTTTGGAAGTGGTGAAGCTTCCTAAAGAAGCTATCAGACATGCTAGTGATTCATTTTATTTTTGTTCTTTCAAGTTGCAACTATGAACTCTTCTTCTTTCGAAAGTTCCACTTTTGGAACCAAATTTGCATGCATTTTTTGAAAGATAGTTCATTGGAAATTTTGGAAGATAAAAGGGGCTCAAGTATTTTATATAGAAGGAGGATACATGATATAGATAAGTTTTATTTGGAACCGTGTATTGTTGGCTTTTCACAAGGAGCATTGGTAATCACATTTCGGTGGTAAAGAATAGTTGTTGGGACTGCGAGGTGGAAGGATTTCAATTTTTACAAGCATGGATCACTCTCTCTCCCCCTCTTAATATCTTATTCAATCTGATATTTGAATAGATAATCTTTTTCAACATTTCTTTTGATTTCAATATGAATGAGGAAGGTTATTATTGTGTAAAATATGATTTTTGTGAAATTATGAGTGATTGTGTTTGAGCTTTCAATGAGTTGTGGTAATAAGCTGTTAGTTTAGGTGTTGTTGTATTGCATTATTATTACTTTGTTAAAAGCTGTGTGTTGTTATATTATTGGGAAGTGTAAACTCATTTACCTAAGTTCTAATATCCTATATTTTGATTATTACTTCATTAACTCTAGGTATTGCCGAGATGCTTGAATTGTTTATACGGTTAAGGAAAAATACCTTGAGGTGTATGCTCTGTAATTTTTGGTGTTATGGGGATTGTGTTGGCTTCACTTTATAGCTAAAACCATGTTTAGTTTTAGATTATTCTTCCTTCACGAACATGGGGTCAAATTCATGTCACAAAATCCAACGACAATCTTAAATAAAAACCCATAAGGGGATTTTCGATTTGGTAGTTTTTAATTGAGTAGTTTTATCCATTCATTCAGGTGCATAAAATGATTGATACTGCATATATGATAAATATATCTAACGTGTAATTTGATGTGCATGTTTGAGCATGAGTGATTGACTTGTGAGCTACAAATCCTATATATGTTGTTTAGCTATGTTTTATCGGTCATGGTAATGTGAATACGAAGACCTCCTGGCAATGCAAATAAGCCAGTAATAAGTTATTTCCTTTAAGGTGTTGATTATTATCAACGTTAGCTGGGATAGGTCTTGATCAAGTAAGAAAGTTATAGGAATTTGTGAAGGCTCTTGATTCGAGGTAAATAAAAGTTACTTTATTAACATCTAACTTGGGAATTTGGGCAAGTATAATATCATACGTTGAGTTTAGTGGTTTCTATATCTAGGAAAAATAAGGATTCCCTCGTAAGATATATTTAACTAAGATTAAATAACATTAATAATCTATTCTTACAAGAGTATACCAGCCGTTCTAAAAGGAAATGTATATTATTTTCTTAAAATAATTATCTACCTATTTGGCAATAGATGTCTAGTGTAAAGTAAGGAGGAAGAACATTTTTTAGGGTTTCTATTGTGAATATCCATTTATAATGAATTTTCGCTACATGCATTGAGTAAAGCATCTTGAGAGTAGTCCCTATGGACAACAAGAATAATACCTTAAGGATATAACGATGTAATACCTGTAATTACATGTTTTTAGAATTTTTTTCTACCATGGCTCAATTCTATTAAGTCTATAACATCTATTAATTATTCCATATTACATTATTGGTGAATGAGATCATGAGGTAATCGGATCTCATCGATTTCATTTCAATTAATTTGGTGGATATTAGATCCAATTCACGGTTGAGATACCTTGTTTCTTATTTATATTTCAACATCTTGAGTCTCATCGAGGCTGAAAGTTATTATACAATTTCTATATTTTATAAGTTAGTGTTTTATTTTCTACTCTTGTTTGTTTCGGACTAGTGAAACTATTGTGAAATTAATTTAGACTTGTAATTTATCATGTTATTGAAAGAGGAATAAATGCTATGAATTCTTTAATCATGTGTTGCTATATGTGATCTATTCCTATGAATTCCTTTTATTGAGGCATTTAAAATCTATGACAGTGAATAGTTTTCAAATGGATGAAAAGAAATTATTCTAAACATATGATGATTGATTCTTTGCATTATTGTGTTGTTACTATGATCTTAATGTTGCAGCATATCATTTAATTAAATATTATATTACATAAGTCATTAAGTGGGGAAAAGGTCTATTCATGCTAGTCATGTTGGACTGACCATGTGCAATTTTTACATCAACTATTTCAATGTAGCAAAAAGGAACTTTGTGGCAATTGAAGTCTAGACAATGCATTTTGTATTTTCCTTAGAATGCATGAGTGATTGGATTGTATTGAAACCGTAATTTTTAGTCTTATTGTGAATATGATGGCTATTAAGCTTAAGATATTCGACTCACTTATGAGCTTCTCCTTGATCGTGTGTTTTTTTTAAAAAAGGGCAACAATTGATGATGTGTAGAAAAGGTTTCTGTTTTAACCAGAGGCAATAATCCTATTTCAAATTATGTTCAAGTTTATTAGACATTTTGACTTCTTTATCTTATTCTTTAATTGCTGAGATGCAATTGAAGATATTTATAGATCAACTATTCGAATGAATATAAAATATGATGTTTCGATTTACATTTGGGTGCAAGAGTCATTTTGTATTATGGGTTACAATAAATTTTATACCTTGGAAAATATTATTGGTTATGTTAACAACTATCTATAAGTTTCCAAATATGTAGTTCTTATGGACTGTCTACCAAATAAAAATGTTGAGAAAATATTCTATTATGTTACTCTTTAGTAATGAGGTAAATAAAGAAATAACTCATATTATTTCAATTATTATTAATATTAGGATAACATCACAACATAGGTAATGATGCATGAAAAATTGTTGTGTATCATCAAAATAAAGCTAGGTGCTATCTACTTAAACCATGTTTGGTATATCCGGTGAAGTGACCTCACACCATAAGGGTCTTAAGAACTTGACCAATTAGCTTAACTAAAAAGATATGAATATGTATTGGTAGCATGTATGGATACCCTGCAACACTCTAACCTCAACTACTATGAATTAAATTAATAAGATTAGAGGTAATTATTAATGAGATAAAAGGTAAATATCAATAGTTTTGGTAGTTAGATAATAGGATAATATTCTTAAGTGATGGATCATATCTAATACCTTGAAAGGTCATGTAATATAATCCAACTTACATAAATTATGATCTTAAAGTTTAACCATTATCAATAATGGCGAAACCTACTCTTATTTGGATTAAGATGTGATGCCATGTAAGGAAATAGTAATGGAACAAGTAGAATGATTGGAATTCAGGAAAGATAAATTGCAAACGAAGTAAAAAGGACTTCATGGATAATGTGAACCATGTTGTGAAAAAATAATATAGAATTTATATCCAAAATGGTATAGTCAACTATATGAAGTTGACTATTGTTCACACAGACAATATTTTAATCTTTTATGGTCAAGTGTGTTGTCAGGTAGACCATCTATGTCTATTAAGTATTCAAGTGAAAGAGAATACAAGGCTAGCTAATCAATTACCAAGGTACGTTGATACCTCTATGAAGGATTAGGGTCCACACTTGCATAAAGATAAGTTTAATACAACCATAAAAGTGTGTAGACTTACGTCAAATTATAGGAAGAGGGTGTTGGTCCTATAGCTGATGTACATTGTCATATGACTACGATCACCAAGGAAGTTGACATGAGGATATAATAAGATTGGTCTCAAGAATTGCAGAATGTGATAATTGTTCTAGGAGATGATGAATTTTATTGGGGTTGTCCCATAATGCATCATTATGAGCATATAATTATGATATCCAGTTACAATGGAAGTAAAATGGAAACATGCTTACTAAGTTGGAAAGAACATAGTACTTGAACCCTAACCATGACAATTCAATACGTAGTAAACTCTAAGGAGGATTAGTGAACAAACATTATAAAAGAGATTAAGAGATATTATGTAAAAAGGTTATATAGGAGAGGATGAATGGGAAATTTTTCCTCCAATCTAACATCTTAGATACTCCAAACATAACTTACTTGATGGACATATTAAAACAAATGAACGCTTTGGATTAAGCTGCAACTAAGAAAAGTGAAGTGTTTGTGCTTAATTGTGTACTAGCATAGATAGTCTATGGTACTTGACAAAAGGCATGAATCATACCTTAATACTTAGCCTTATGCAAGTACATATCCCAGAATGTAAAATAAATAAACATGGGCTCAATTTATTAAGTTGGGATAGTATTTAAATTGTAATACCGATCATAGATCTAGATAGTATTATTTTCCATTTATGGTTAACTTGGGCATGAGATCTTGAAAGGTAATTTAAGTATTCAAAGCTTAAAGGTGCTGGGATCAACCTTATCCCAAACCTTAAGTACAACTCATTCATGGAGAAGATTTTGCAAGGCGTAGGCATCATAGGATGATTTAGAGATACTTCTTCATGTAGGTTAAACTGAATTTGTACCTTGTTCAAGATTTGTAGTTGTTTACAACATTTATGTTATGCATCCATATAACTGAATAAGTGATTAAGGTGAAACAAAAATTTCCTAATGAGGAGTGTGCCATCATGGAATTGAGCATGGCATACATGAATCAGAAACTTTGTGCAAAGTGGTGTAAGCTACTGTTACACTGTCGATATTTCACTATGATCTAAGCTATGAGATTCCTGTGGATTTCAAAGGTGGAAACTAGGTAGACACTTAAATAGGACTAAGCTGTGATATTCCTGTGGATTTCATAGGTGGAACCCAGGTAAACACTTAGAAGTTTTCACTTATATATTTATCATATTCTGATCAAGGAGAACCCAATGATACATTTTATGTATGAACTCGTACAGAGCATTGAGGGAGAATGAATAGGTTTTGTAATATCTCAAACAACTGCACATGGTTCATAACAGTTATAGGAATGGTATTGCATTAAGATTTATGTAGATTTAAATATATGGGTATTTAAATCAGCTTCATAAAATAAATATAAAAACAATCCTAATTATGAAGTGACAAAAATTGGATGTTACATCTTGGTATCAAAGCTGAAGGTTGCAACTCTTGGACTTATTGGGTCCTTACGCTAATTAAATTTTTTATTTTGTTTTCAGAATAAAATGGATATGAGAAGTATGTACCAAGAGGAAAGAAAGGGGTCATATTTTTCTGTTGTTTCAACGGTGCAAAATTTAGAAAAAATTATGGTAATCCTTTAATATACCCAGAATCGGATAGATGCCTTGGAGCAGCTGGTGATGGGTGAAAATGATAAGTTGGATAAAAGAAAACTTGAGATTGTTACTAATAAGCAATAGGGGAGTTGTTTGAATGATGAACTGGTCAATGGTGGCAAGTTTTGGACTTACCAATCCAAAGATGAAATAAACCCAAAATTGGGGAAAACACTGGATAAACTTGGACCTTTTTCCGATAAGATGATAGTTGGAAAATCCAGTGGGCTAAAACCAAATCTGCTAGACATTCCCACTCATAAAAATGAAAAGGATCATAAGAATGATAATTCTTCTTCATCTCAGAATGCTAAGAAAATTTGGTGGAAAAAGGATAGCAAGAAAATGTGTTCTACCAAAAATAAATTTGCACAAAAACTTGTTGTGATAACCTGCAAGAAAAAGCATAATACTGCTGCAAATAGAAAGGTTAAATGCGGTCAATCGGGACCTATTGGAGGATGTTTCTTGTGTGGTAATGGACATTATGCCAACAAATGTCCTTTAAAGAAGATGAACAAGCCTTGAATGATGAAGCATGCTGTAAGGGTAGACAACAAAGGAAAGGAACATGTACCCCTAGCAGGATACAGAGGAAATTGTGAAGGGATCCATGAGATTAGTATTCTTCAATACTAAAAGAAAGAAAATATGGATTTGTTGCACTCAATGAAAAACTGGTCAACAATTTTGAAGCCTAACTCTTCCTTGTGGTATGGATTAAAAATATCCAATTTCAAACTTGTATCGGATAAAGTAGCATTTATTTGAATGATTGTTCGAGTTTTTGTTAAATATTTGACGTACTTAGTTACTATTTCAACTCCAAGATATGGAAATATATCATATTTCAGTCTATTGACTCTTAATATTGGAATATAAAGTTGTTGATGGAAAATTCTATAGCTTATAAAGTAACTTTGATACTAGTCACTTCGTAAGATTTAAGGTAAACAAGTTTTCTCGGTCTTCTACAAAAAAATTGTAGACTTCTTGCTTAAGGATAGGTAAAAAGACTATCTGTACTCATTTGTGAGTCAATATTTGTTAAGAGTTCCTAAATGAACTTGTTGATGGCTCATTATGCTTGGGTAACCAAGTCGACTATTTTCTTTGATCAAACTAGGATTTATGAGTGATGAGTAAGATATGTCAAAGTGGCAGATAGATGATATAGCCAAGTATGACTTATATCATAATGAATGCTTGGTTATACCAGTTGCAATGAAAGGATAAGAAAGTCTGGACTTATATATTTAAGTGTGACCAAGTTTCGGTTGAGACCTTACTTGAAATTGGATCTTATTACAACTGAATGTGATAGGAAGTAACTCAATTTGATGTGTTGTATTAAAGTTTATACAAGGTTGTATGATGAGTTATGAAGTATATTTTTCCTTCATTCTTATAAGTTATTACTATATATAACTTGGAGGTATATGGCGGTAAAATTATTATTCCATCTTGGATTTTTTTGAGTTAATAGTAAGTAATGTTATTAGAACAAACATAATATAACTCTGCAGTGACATAAGTATGGGCTTATATGGTTTTAGTATTACTAGAATTGATTATGGAAAATGGATTGAGTAGATACTTATGAAAAACATTCTACTCACCACCTTGATACTAGTAGATATTGGGAAAACTAAGGTTGAATACTTGCACGTCTTATTCTACTTATTACTTGTAAGTAGTGATTCAGCTGAAATATGTGCAGCTGGGTTATTATAAAATAGATTGGTAAGGTATTATTTATTATAACCAACATCTGTATGATTTTAAGGTTTCTGAATTGTTAGGTTTGTAATGATAAACCATTGAGTAATGGCATTACTCAAACAAATGAAACATAAACTAGTAACCTAGAGGTCTAATTTATGTGTGAAGGATCTATTTTTCTTTATCTATGTGGTTAAGAAAGGAACAAAACCATTTGTGTTTGATAAAACCAGCTTTAAAAAGGAATCTTTGGGAGAAACTCTATGAAAATAGTAATTACATAGGAAAATATTTGGGAAAAACAAGTAACGAAACAACCCAGCCTTATAATACTTGGGAAAATAGAAAAGAGATAACTTTTCCTTGCTTGTTTCAGCCTTATAAAAACTTGTTTTTGAATTTTCTTTTGTATTCATTACATAATATTTTATAATATGATGGACTGTAATGAAAAATCCTGCCATGTATTTTTCTATGGGAAGATTTTTTCTTACAAAAGGATGCTACTACTGCCGATGGAATAAATTTTTCAGACCTAAAAAATTGCAAGATTTTGAGGAAAATTGTGACTATTCTTCTTGGAAGAAGAGTATAATTCTTTGTTTGAATGATGTGATTGTGATTATTAGATAGAAATCATCGGGATGATGATTCATTAAGAGGGGAAGAATGTCACACCCCTCAATCCCTCATTCTCTTTTGTCGTAAAATGAATTGAAGCATTAAAATAATTAGAGAGTAGTGCGGCATCCAGTACCACTACGTTGTCTCATGTACCACTATGGACACGTACACATAGCTGAAAGGGTATGCATACACATGCACAATTGTATGTGTGACATCACAATGGCTCCTATTGTCACATAGCTACAAACTAATTAAGGTTGTAATTCATTCTACGTGTTGGCATGCTACCTTGTTTCTGTAGATGATGGTTTTATTAATCATCTCGGATGGCTATGTTGTCATGTTGTGTGTTGTGAAATATCTTCTGGTTAGAGGAGATGAACCTTCATTGTGGGATGCATAACTGGCATCCATACCTCCATGGATATTATTATTATTTTACTTTTGTTTCTGGGTGAGTTAAAGTTGCAAAAAAATGGTTGAACTTATACAACACTTCTATACTTTAGTCATTATGAGTAAATGATGATATGATACTAAACTATATATTGAGCTTGGTTTCTTACATGAACACTAAGACAATTTTGATCAATTATTACATTTAGTAGTATGGGATAAATCTTTAAATAATTGACGGTGAATTTAGTTATGAATTTTTGTAATTTTCACCTTCGACCTATTTGAATATCCTCCATGCCAATTTTGTTATGATAAACCTCTATAAGTTTATGTACTTCATTGCATACCATTTTAAGTTATATAGAGGCATTCAATTATTAAAATAATTGAGAGGCTATGAGATAGTTATTTTGATTAATATTACTGCATTTTGAAAATGAAATCAAATATTTCTGGGTATCTTTATTAACTATATAGGCCATGCATGAGGCTTAAGGATCTATAAGTCGAATGACTACATTGAAGACCCACCAAGAATTATTTAATACATTGATTAAATGTAATTAATGATTTTTTTCTACTACGTTTAGTTAATCAAAACCATGATTAAGTTATTTTACATGCTAGTAGATAGTTATATGCCTATCCATGCAAGTAGTTAAATTTGGAAAAAGAAATAAATTTTTCTAAATGTGTGAATCCCACCTTTTGTGGAGGAGAAATTAGAGGCCGATGGTGATGGTTGGTTGGTCATTAAATGGCATTGAATATATTTAATGCACTTAAATGTGGAGATAAGATTTGGAAGTGGTGAAGCTTCTTGAAGAAGCTATCAGACATGTTAGTGATTCATTTTATTTTTGTTCTTTCAAGTTGCAACTGTGAACTCTTCTCCTTTCGAAAGTTCCACTTTTGGAACCAAATTTGCATGCAGTTTTTGAAAGATAGTTCGTTGGAAATTTTGGAAGATAAAAGGGGCTCAAGTATTTTGTATTGAAGGAGGATACATGATATAGATAAGTTTTATTTGGAACTGTGTATTGTTGGCTTTGCACAAGGAGCATTGGTAATCACATCTCGGTGGTAAAGAATAGTTGTTGGGACTGCGAGGTGGAAGGATTTCAGTTTTTACAGGCATGGATCACTCTCTCCCCCTCTTAATATCTTATTCAATCTGATATTTGAATAGATAATCTTCTGCAACATTTTTTTGGTTTGAATATGCATGAGGAAGGTTATTATTGTGTACTATATGATTTTTGTGAAATTATGAGTGATTGTGTTTGAGCTTTCAGAGAACTGTAGTAATAACTATTTGTTTGGGTGTTGTACTACGTGATTATTACTGTTAAAACTATGTGTTGTTATACTATTGGGAAGTGTAAACTCATTTACCTAAGTTCTAATATTCTCTATTTTGATTATTACTTCATTAACTCTGGGTATTACCCAGATGCCTGAAATGTTTATACGATTAAGGAAAAATACCTTAAGTGGTATGCTCTGTAATTTTTGGTGTTATGGGGATTATGTTGGCTTCACTTTATAGCTAAAACCATGTTTAATTTCAGATTATTCTTCCTTCTGGAACATGGGGTCGAATTCATGTTAGAGAATCCAACGACAATCTTAAATAAAAACCCATAAGGGGATTTTCTGATTTGGTTGTTTTTAATTGAGTAGTTTTATCCAGTCAGTCTGGGTGCATAAAATGATTGATACTGCATATATGATAAATTGATCTAACTGGTAATTTGATGTGCATGTTTGAGCATGAGTGATTGACTTGTGAGCTCCAAATCCTGTATATGTTGTTTAGCTATATTTTATCGGTCACCGTAATGTGAATACGAAGACCTCCTGGCAATGCAAATAAGCCAGTAATAAGTTATTTCCTTTGAGGTGTCGATTAGTATCAACGTTAGCTGGGATAGGTCTTGATTAAGCAAGAAAGTTATAGGAATTTGTGAAGGCTCTTGATTCAGTTAAAGGTAAATAAAAGTTTATTAACGTCTAACTTGGGAATTTGGGCAGTATAATGTCATACGTTGAGTTTAGTGGTTTTGATATCTAGGAAAAATAAGGATTCCCTAGTAAATATATTTAACTAAGATTAAAGAACATTAATAAACTATTTTTATAAGAGTATATCAGCCATTCCTGAAAGGAAGTGTATATTATTTGCTTAAAATAATTATCAACCTATTCTAGTAAGAGATGTCTGGTGGAAAGTAAGGAGGAAGAACATTTTTTGAGGGTTGCTATTCTGAATACCCATTTATAGCAAATTTAGGATACATGCATTGAGTAATACTGCTCGAGATCAGTCCCTATGGACACCAGGAAGAATACCTTAAGGATATAAGGATATAATAGTGTAATTACATGTTTTTAGAAGTTTTTCTACCAAGGCTCAATTCTATTAAGTCCGTAGCGTCTACCAATTCCGCCATATCCCCTTATTGGCGAACGAAATCATGAGATAATCGGATCTCATAAATTTCATTTAAATTGATTTGGTGGATATTAGTTCAAGGGTGGGATACCCTCTGTTACTTCTTTATCTTTCGACATCTCCAGTCTAATCGAGACTGAAAATTATTATACTATTTCAGTATTTTATAAGCTAGTGTTTTATTTTTCCACTCTTGTTTGTTTGAGAATAGTGAAACTATTGACAATAATTGATTTATACTTGTAATTTATCATGTTATTGAAAGACGAATAAATGCTATGAATGATTTAATCCTATGTTGTTATGTGATCTATTCTTGTGAATTCCTTTTATTGAGGCATTTAAAATCTATGATAGTGAATAGTTTTCAGATGGATGAAAATAAATTATTCTAAACATATGATGATTGATTATTTGCATTATTGTGTTGTTAGTATGATCATAATGTTGCAGCATATCATTTAATTAAATATTATATTGCACAAGTCATTAAGCAAGGAAAAGGGCTATTCATGCCAGTCATGTTGGACTGACCATGTGCAATTTTGTACATCAACTTTTCAGTGCAGGGAAAAAGGAACTTTGTGGCAAACAAAGTTTGGATGATGCATTTGTATTTTCCTTAGAATGCATGAATGATTGGATTGTATTGAAACCGTAATTTTCAGTCAATACTTATTGTGAATATGATGGCCATTGAGCTTAAGATATTTTGACTCACTTATGAGCTTCTCCTTGATCGTGTGTTTTTTAAAAAAGGGGGAACACTTAATTATGTGTAGAAAAGGTTTTGTTTTAACCAAAGGAAATAACTCTATTTAAAATTATGTTTAAGTTTATTAGACATTTGGAATTCTTTATATTATTCTTTAATTCTTGAGTGTAATCAAAGATCTTTACAGATCAACTATTCAAATGAATATAAAATATGATGTTTTGATTTACATTTGAGTGCAAGAGTCATTTTGTATTATGGGTTACAATAAACTTTATACCTTGGAAAATATTATTGGTTATGTTAAATTTTTTCTATAAGTTTCCAAATATGTAGTTCTTATGGACTGTCTACAAAATAAAATTGCTAAGAAAATATTTTATCATGTTACTCTTTAGTAATGAGGTAAATAAAGAAAAAACTCAGATTATTTCAAGTATTATTAAAAGTAGGTTTGCATCACAACATAGGTACTGATACACGAAACATTATTGCGTATCATCAGAATAAAGTTGGGTGCTATTTACTTAAATAATTTTTGGTATATACAGTGATGTGACCTCACACCGTAAGGGTCTCAAGAACTTGATCAATTAGCTTAACTGAAAATATATGAATATGTATTGGTAGTATGTATGGATACTACTGTAACACTCTTACCTAAACTACGTGAATTAAATTAATAAGATTAGAGGTAATTATTAATTAGATAAAAGATAAATATTAATAGTTTCAGCAGTTAGATAATAGAATAATATTATTAAGTAATGCATCATATCTATTACCTTGAAGTGTCATGTAATATAAACCAACTTACATAAATTATGATCTTAAGGTTTAACCATTATCAATAATGGTGGAAACCTACTCTTATTTAGATTAAGATGTGATGTCATGTAAGAAAATAGTAATGGAACAAGTAGAATGATTGGAATTTGGGAAAGATAAATTGCGAACAAAGTAAAAAGCACTTCATGGATAATGCAAACCATGTTGATGAAGCAATAATAATATGAAGTTATATCCAAAATGGTATAGTCAATTGTATGAAGTTGACTATTTTTCACACAGACAATATTTTAATCTTTTATGGTCAAGTGTGTTGTCAGGTAGACCATCTATGTCTATTAAGTATTCAAGTGAAAGAGAATACAAGGATAGCTAATCAATTACCAAGGTACGTTGATACCTCTATGAAGGATTAGGGTCCACACTTGCATAAAGATAAGTTTAATACAACCATAAAAGTGTGTAGACTTACGTCAAATTATAGGAAGAGGGTGTTGGTCCTATAGCTGATGTACATTGTCATACGACTACGGTCACCAAGGAAGTTGACATGAGGATATAATAAGATTGGTCTTAGGAATTGTTGAATGTGATAATTGTTCTTAGATATGATGACGGATTTTATTGGGGATGTACCATAATGCATCATTATGAGTATATAACTATGATATCCGGTTACAATGGAAGTAAAATGGAAACATGCTTACTAAGTTTGAAAGAACATAGTACCTAAACCCTAACCATGGTCAGTCAATACTGTTATTAACTCTAAGGAGGATTAGTGTACAAACATAATAAAAGAGATTAAGAGATATTATGTAAAAAGGCTATACAGGAGAGGATGAATGGAAAAGTAGTGCCTCTAATCTAACATCTCAGATACTCTAAACATAACTTACTTGATGGACATATTAAAACAAATGAACGCTCTGGATTAAGTTGCAACTAAGAAAAGTGAAGTGCTTATGCTTAATTGTGTACTGCCATAGATAGTCTATGGTACTTGACAAAAGGCATGAATCATACCTTAATACTTAGCCTTATGCAAGTACATATCCCCAGAATGTAAAATAAAGAAACATGGGCTCAATTTATTAAGTCGGGACAATATTTAAATTGTAATACCGATCATAGATCTGGATAGTATCATTTTCCATTTATGGTTAACTTGGGCATGAGATCTTGAAAGGTAATTTAAGTGTTCGAAGATTAAAGGTCCTGGGATCAACCTTAGCCCGGACCTTAGGTATGAACCATTTGTGGAGAAGGTTTCGTAAGGCCTAGGCATCATAGGATGATTTAGAGGTACGTATTCATGTAGGTTAAATTGAATTTGTACCTTGTTCAAGATTTTTAGCTATTTACCACATTTACATTATGCATCCATATAACTGAATAAGTGATTAAGGTGAAACAAAAATTTTGTAATGATGAGTGTGTTGTCATGGAATTGAGCATGGCATACATGACTCAGAAACTTTGTGCAAAGTGGTGTAAGATTCGATTACATTGTTGAGATTTCACTATGATCTAAGCTATGAGATTCTTGTGGATTTCATAGGTGGAACCTAGGTAGACACTTAGATAGGACTAAGCTATGAGATTCCTATGGATTTCATAGGTGGAACCTAGGTAGACACTTAGAAGTATTCACTTATATATTTATCATATTCTGATAAAGGAGAACCCAAGGATACATTTTATGTATGAGCTCATACAGAGAATTGAGGGAGAATGAATAGGTTCAGTAATCTCTCATACAACTGCACATGGTTCATGACAGTTATCGGAATGGGATTGCATTAAGATTTATGTAGATTTAAATATATGGGTATTTAAATCATTTGTATAAAATAAATATAAAAAAATCCTAGTTATGAAGTGAAAAAAATTGTATGTTATATCTTGGTATCAAAGTGAAGGTTGTAAATCTTGAACTTACTAGGTCCTTACGCTAATTAAAACTTTAAATTTTTTTCAGAATAAAATGGATATGAGAAGGATGCACCAAGAGGAAAAAAATGGGTCATATTTTGCTACGGTTTCCATGGTGCAAAAGTTAGAAAAATTTTTGGCAATCCTTTAATATACCGGAACCGGATAGATGCCTTGGAGCAGCTGGTGATGGGTGAAAATGATAAATTGGATAAAAGAAAACTTGATATTGTTACTAATAAGCAATAGGAGAGTTGTTTGAATGATGAAATGGTCAATGGTGACAAGTTTTGGACTTACCAATCCAAAGAAGAAATAAACCCAAAAATGAGGAAAACACCGGATAAACTTAGACCTTTTTCCAATAAGATGATTTTTGGAAAATTCACTGGGCTAAAACCAAATCTGCTAGGCATTCCCACTCATAAAAATGAAAAGGATTATAAGAATGATAATTCTTATTCATCTTGGAATGCTAAGAAAATTTGGTGGAAAAAGGATATTAAGAAAATGTGTTCTGCCAAAACTAAATTTGCACAAAAACTTGATGTGATAACATGCAAAAAAAAGCATAATACTATAGCAAATAGCAAGGTTAAATGTGGTCAATCGAGACCTACTGGAGGATGTTTATTGTGTGGTAATGGAAATTATGCCAACAAATTTCCTTTAAAGAAGATGAAAAATTCTCGAATGATGCAACATGCTGCAAGGGTAGACATCAAAGGAAAGGAACATGTACCCCTAGCAAGATACAGAGGAAATTTTGAAGGGATCCATGAGATTAATATTCTTCAATACTAAAAGAAAGAAAATATGGATTTGCTGCACTCAATGAAAAACTAGTCAACAATTTTGAAGCCTAACTCTTCCTTGTGGTATGGATTAAAAATATCCAATTTCAAACTTGTATCGGATAAAGTAGCATTTATCTGAATGATTGTTTGAGTTTTGTTAAATATTTGACATACTTAATTACTATTTCAACTCCAAGATATAGAAATATATCATATTTTAGTCTGTTGACTCTTAATATTAGAATATAAAGTTGTTGATGGAAAATTCTATAGCTTATAAAGTAACTTTGAAACTAGTCACTTCGTAAGATTTAAGGTAAACAAGTTTTCTCGATCTTCTATAAAAAAAAACTGTAGACTTCTTGCTTGAGGATAGGTAAAAATATTATCTATACTCATTTGTGAGTCAATATTTGTTAAGAGTTTCTAAATGAACTAGTTGATGGCTCATTATGCTAAGGTAAGCAAGTCGACTATTTTCTTTGATTGAAAATATGATTTATGAGTGATGAGTAAGATATGTCAAAGTGGCAGATAGATGATATAGCCAAGTATGAATTATATCATAATGAAGCGCTTGGTTATACAAATTGCAATGAAAGGATAATAAAGTCTAGACTTATATATTTAAGTGTGACTAAGTTTCGGTTAAGACCTTACTTGAAATTGGATCTTATTACAACTGAATGTGATAGGAAGTAACTCAATTCGATGTATTGTATTAAAGTTTATACAAGGTTGTATGATGAGTTATGAAGTATATTTTTCCTTCATTCTTATAAGTTATTACTATATATAAATTGGAGGTATATGGCGGTAAAATTATTATTCCATCTTGGAATTTTTTTTTGAGTTAATAGTAAGTAATGTTATTAGAACGAACAAAATATAACTCTACAGTGACATAAGTATGGGATTATATGGTTTTGGTATTACTAGAATTGATTGTGGAAAATGGATTGAGTAGATACTTATGAAAAACATTCTACTCAACCACCTTGATACTAGTAGATATTGGGAAAACTAAGGTTGAATACTTGCACGTCTTATTCTACTTATTACTTGTAAGCAATGATTCAATGAAATATGTGTAGATGGGTTATTATAATATATATTGGTTAGGTATTATTTATTATAACCAACATCTGTATGATTTTAAGGTTTCTGAATTGTTAGGTTTGTAATGATAAACCATTGAGTAATGCCATTACTCAAACAAAGGAAACATAAAATATTAACCTAGAGGTGTAATTTATGTTTGAAGCATATATTATTATTTATCTATGTGGTTAAGAAAGGAACAAAACCATTTGTGTTTGATAAAACCAGCTTTAAAAAGGAATCTGCTAGAGAAAATCTATGAAAATAGTAATTACACTACAAAATATTTGGGAAAAACAAGTAACAAAACAACCTGACCTTATAATACTTGGGAAAATAGAAGAGAAAACTTTTCCTTTCTTGTTTTAGCCTTATAAAAACTTTTTTTGAATTTTCTTTTGTATTCATTACATAATATTGTATAGTATGAATGGTTATAATGAAAAATATTGCCATGTATTTTTCTGTGGGAAGATTTTTGCTAGCAAAAGGCTGCTACAGCCGATGGAATAAATTTTCAGACCTAAAAATTGCAATATTTTGAGGAAAATGGTGACTATTCTCCTTAGAAGAAGAGTATAATTCTTTGTTTGAATGATGTGATTGTGATTATTAGATAGAAATCATCGGGACAATGATTCATTAAGAGGGGAAGAATGTCACACCCCTCAATCCCTCATTCTCTTTTGTCGTAAAATGAATTGAATCATTAAAATAATTAGGGAGTAGTATGGTAGCCGATACCTCTAAATTGTCTCGTGTGCATGATGGACACGTACACATAGCTGAAAGGGTATGCATACGTGTGCACAATTGTATGTGTGACATCACAATGGATGCTATTGTCACATAGCCGTAAACTAATTAAGGTTGTAATTCATTCTATGTGTTGGCATGCTACCTTGTTTCTGTAGATGATGGTTTTATTAATCATCTTGGATGGCTATGATGTCATGTTATGTGTTGTGAAATATCTTCTGGTTAGAGGAGATGAACCTTCATTGTGGGATGCATAACTGGCATCCATACCTCCATGGATATTATTATTATTTTACTTTTGTTTTCTAGGTGAGTTAAAGTTACAAAAATATGGTTGAACTTATACACCACTTCTATACTTTAGTCATTATGAGGAAATAATGATATGGTACTAAACTGTATATTGAGCTTGGTTTCTTACACGACCGCTACGAAAAGTTTGATCAATTCTTACATTTAGTAGTATGGGATAAATGTTTGAATAATTTGATGGTGAGCTTGGTTATGAAGTTGTTGTAATTATCACCTTCGACCTATCGAATATCCTCCATGCAAATTTGTTATGATAAACCTCTATAAGTTTATGTACTTAATTGAATAACATTTTAAGTTATATAGAGGCATTCAATTATTAAAATAATTGAGAGGCTATGAGATAGTTGTTTTGATTAATATTACCTACATTTTGAAAATGAAATCAAATATTTGTGGGTATCGTTATTAACTATATAGGCCATGCACGAGGCTTAAGGATTTATAAGTCGAATGACTACATTGAAGACCCACCAAGCATTATTTAATACATTGATTAAATGTAATTAATGATTTTTTCTACTAGGCTTAGTTAATCACAAACCATGATTAAGTTATTTTCCATGCTAGTAGATAGTTATACGCCTATCCATGCAAGTAGTTAAATTTGGAAAAAGAATATAAATTTTTCTAAATGTGTGAATCCTACCTTTTGTGGAGGAGAAATTGGAGGCCGGTGGTGATGGCTGGTTGGTCATTAAATGGCATTGAATATATTTAATGCACTTAAATGCAGAGATAAGCTTTGGAAGTGGTGAAGCTTCCTGAAGAAGCTATCAGACATGTTAGTGATTCATTTTATTTTTGTTCTTTCAAGTTACTCGTTGTGAACTCTTCTCCTTTTGAAATTTCCACTTTTAAAACCAAATTTGCATGAAGTTTTTAAAGATAGTTTCTTGGAAATTTAGGAAGATAAAAGGGGCTCAAGGATTTAGTATAGAAGGAGGATACATGATATAGATAAGTTTAATTTGGAACTATGTATTGTTGGCTTTACACGAGGAGCATTGGTAATCATGTTTCGATGGTAAATAATAGTTGTTGGAACTGTGAGGTGGAAGGGTTTTGGTTTTTACAAGCATGGATCACTCTCTCTCTCCCTCTTAATATCTTATTCATTTTGATATTTGAATAGATATTCTTCTGCAACATTTATTTTGGTTTGAATATGCATGAGGAAGGTTATTATTGTGTACAATATAATTTTTGTAAAGTTATGAGTGATTGTGTTTGAGCTTTCAAAGAGTTGTAGTAATAACTATTAGTTTGGGTGTTGTTGTACTATGTGATTATTACTATTAAAACTGTGTGTTGTTATATTATTGGGAAGTGTAAACTCATTTACCTGAGTTCTAATATTCTCTATTTTTATTATTACTTCATTAACTCTGGGTATTACCCAGATGCCTGAAATGTTTATATTGTTAAGGAAAAATACCTTAAGTGGCATGCTCTGTAATTTTTGGTGTTATGGGGATTATATTGGCTTCACTTTATAGCTAAAACCATGTTTAGTTTCAGATGTTTATTACTTATGGAATATGGGGTCAAATTCATGTTAGAGAATCCAACGACAATCTTAAATAAAAACCCATAAGGGGATTTTCTGATTTGGTAGTTTTTAATTGAGCTATTTTAACCAGTTAGTCGGGTGCATAAAATGATTGATATTGCATATATGATAAATTGATCTAACTGGTAATTTGATGTGCATGTTTAAGTGTGAGTGATTGACTTGTGAGATTCAAACCCTGTATATGTTGTTTAGCTATATTTTATCGGTCACCATAATGTGAATATAGAGACCTCCTGGTAATGCAAATAAGCCAGTAATAAGTTATTTCCTTTAAGATGTCGATTAGTATCAACGTTAGCTGGGATGGGTCTTGATTAAGTTAGAAAGTTACAGGAATTTGTTAAGGCTCTTGATTCAATTAAAGGTAAATAAAAATTACTTTATTAACATCTAACTTGGGAATTTGGGCGTATAATGTCATACGTTGAATTTAGTGGTTTCGATATCTAGGAAAAATAAGGATTCCCTAGTAAGATATATTTAACTAAGATTTAAGAACATTAATAATCTATTGTTACAAGAGTATAATGACTGTTCTGAAAGGAAGTGTATATTATTTGCTTAAAATAATTATCGACCTATTCTAGTAATAGATGTCTAGTGGAAAGTAAGGAGGAAGAATGCTTTTTTAGGGTTACTTTTTCGAATACCCATTTATAGTGAATTTCCGCTACGTGCATTGAGTAGCATGCTGAGATCAGTCCCTATGGACACCAGGAAGAATACCTTAAGGATATAAGGATATAATAGTGTAATTACATGTTTTTAGAAGTTTTTCTACCATGGCTCAATTCTATTAAGTCTGTAGTGTCTATTAATTATGCCATATTCCCTTATTGGTGAACGAGATCATGAGGTAATCGGATCTCATCAATTTCATTTCAATTGATTTGGTGGATATTAGTTCAAGGTTGAGATACCTTCTGTTACTTCTTTATCTTTCGACATCTCCAGTCTCATTGAGGCTGAAAGTCATTATACTATTTCTATATTTTATAAGCTAGTGTTTTATTTTTCCACTCTTGTTTGTTTCAGACTAGTGAAACTATTGACAACAATTGATTTAGACTTGTAATTTATCATGTTATTGAAAGTGGAATAAATTTTATGAATGCTTTAATCCTATGTTGTTATGTGATCTATTCCTGTGAATTCCTTTTATTGAGGCATTTAAAATCTATGACAGCGAATAGTTTTCAGATGGATGAAAAGAAATTATACTAAACATATGATGATTTATTATTTTCATTATTGCGTTATTATTTATGATCCTAATGTTGAAAGTATATCATTTAATTAAATATTATATTACACATGTCATTAAGTGGGGAAAAGGGATATTCATGCCATTCATGTTGGAATGACCATGTCCAATTTTGTACATCAACTTTTCGGTCACGGGGAAAAAGGAACTTTGTGGCAAATGAAGTCTTGATGATGCATTTTGTATTTTCCTTAGAATGCATGAGTGATTGGATTGTATTGAAACCGATAATTTTCAGTCAATATTTATTGTGAATATGATGGCTATTGAGCTTAAGATATTTTGACTCACTTATGAGCTTCTCCTTGATCGTGTGTTTTTTTAAAAAAGGGGAACAATTGATGATGTGTAGAAAATATTTCTATTTTAACCTGAAGGAAATAAGCCTATTTCAAATTATGTTCAAGTTTATTAGAAATTTGGACTTCTTTATATTATTCTTTAATTTCTGAGATGTAATCGAAGATCTTTATAGATCAACTATTCAAATGAATATAAAATATGATGTTTGATTTACATTTGGGTGCAAGATTCATTTTGTATTATGGTTTATAATAAATTTTATACCTTGGAAAATATTATTGGTTATGTTAACAATTGTCTATAAGTTGCCAAATATGTAGTTCTTATGGAATGTCTACCAAATAAAATTGTTGAGAAAATATTCTATTATGTTACTCTTTAGCAACGAGGTAAATAAAGAAATAACTTAGATTATTTCAAGTATTATTAAAAGTAGGTTGGCATCACAACATAGGTAATGATGCATGCAACATTGTTGTGTATCATCAGAATAAAGTTGGGTGCTATTTACTTAAATCATGTTTGGTATATCGGTGATGTGACCTCACACCATAAGGGTCTCAAGAACTTGACCAATTAGCTTAACTGAAAAGATATGAATATGTATTGGTAGTATGTATGGATACTCTACAACACTCTTACCTCAACTACTGTGAATTAAATTAATAATATTAGAGGTAATTATTAATGAGATAAAAGACAAATATCAATATTTTTGGCGGTTAGATAATAGGATAATATTATTAAGTAATGAAGCATGTCTATTACCTTGAAGGGTCATGTAATATAATCCAACTTACATAAATTATGATCTTAAGGTTTAACCATTATCAATAATGGTGGAGACCTACTCTAATTTTGACTAAGATGTGATGCCATGTAAGGAAATAGTAATGGAACAAGTAGAATGATTGGAATTTGGGAAAGATAAATTGCAAATGAAGTAAAAAGGAATTCATGGATAATGTGAACCATGTTGATGAAACAATAATATAGAAGTTATATCCAAAATGGTATAGTCAACTGTATGAAGTTGACTATTTTTCACACAGACAATATTTTAATCTTTTATGGTTAAGTGTGTTGTCAGGTAGACCATCTATGTCTATTAAGTATTCAAGTGAAAAATAATACAAGGCTAGCTAATCAATTACCATGTTATGTTGATATGTCTATGAATGATTAGGGTCCACACTTGCATAAAGATAAGTTTAATACAATCATAAAAGTATGTAGACTTATGTCAAATTATAGGAAGAGTGTTTTGATCCTATAGCTGATGTACATTGTCATATGACTACGGTCACCAAGGAAGTTGACATGAGGATATAATAAGATTGGTCTCAGGAATTGCAGAATGTGATAATTGTTCTAGGAGATGATGACGAATTTTATTAGGGCTGTCCCATAATGCATCATTATGAGCATATAATTATGATATCTGGTTACAATGGAAGTAAAATGGAAACATGCTTACTAAGTTGGAAAGAACATAGTACCTCAACCCTAACCCTGGTCAGTCAATATTGTTATTAATTCTAAGAAGGATTAGTGTAAAAACATAATAAAAGAGATTAAGAGATATTATGTAAAAATGATATACATGAGAGGATGATGGGAATTTTTTTCCTCCAATCTAACATCTCAGATACGCCAAACATAACTTACTTGATGGACATATTAAATCAAATGAACACTCTGGATTAAGCTGTAACTAAGAAAAGTGGAATGCTTGTGCTTAATTGTGCACTATTATAGATAGTCTATGGTACTTGACAAAAGGCATGAATCATAACTTAATACATAGCCTTATGCAAGTACATATTCACTAGAATGTAAAATAAAGAAACATGGGCTCAATTTTTTAAGCCGGATAGTATTTAAACTATAAAACTGATCATAGATCTAAATAGTATTTTTTTCCATTTAAGGTTAACTTGGACATGAGATATTGAGAGGTAATTTAAGTTTTTGAAGATTAATGGTGCTGGGATCAACCTTATCCCAGACCTTAATTACAAACCATTCGTGGAGAAGGTGTTGTAAGGCCTAGGCATCATAGGATGATTTATAGGTACGTCTTCATGTAGATTAAACTAAATTTGTACCTTGTTCAAGATTTGTAGTTGTTTACGAAATTTACGTTATGCATCCATATAACTGAATAAGTAATTAAGCTGAAACAACATTTTCCTGATGATGAGTGTGCCATCATGTAATTGAGCATGGCATACATGAATCAGAAACTTTGCGCAAAGTGGTGTAAGCTGCTGATTACACTATCAAGATTTCACTATGATCTAAGTTGTGAGATTCCTATGGATTTCATAGGTGGAACCTAGGTAGACACTTAGATAGGACTAAGCTGTGAGATTCCTGTGGATTTCATAGGTGGAACCCAAGTAGACACTTAGAAGTCTTCACTTATATATTTATCATATTCTGATAAAGGAGAACCCAAGGATACATTTGATGTATGAACTCATATAAAGCATTGAGGGAGAATGAATAGGTTCAGTAATCTCTCATACAACTACACATGATTCATAACATTTATAGGAATGGGATTATATTGAGATTTATGTAGTTAAATATATGGGTATTTAAATCAGCTGCATAAAATAAATTTTAAAAAAATCCTAGTTATGAAGCAACAAAAAGTTGATGCTACAATATCATTGACTTGAATATTTGAAAGCATTATCTTCAAACTTCGGGGATAGACTTGCAAATTGTATTTGTAATGCTAAATGACAATGATTATTTACAATTAAAATCCTCCACAACACAACAAATGGTGTTGCACCACATATCACCGGGACTAGGAAAAGCTATTACATTTTGTAATCTACACTAGGAACAACAAGGACGACAATCGAAGAGGATAAAACATGGTTTTACATTAATTTTTCATCATATTTCGTAGGGATTTTTCAGTTATGACACATTTCCATAATCCTCGACTAGAAAATAGGATTTCCATAATATAACGACAAGATCTAACATGATTTTTTAAATGGTGCTTTTCTCTTTGACATACATATTTCTTAACTCAATTAATCAGACAGAAAAATTTTGAAGGCATTTTTGAGGAAAAAGGGGTGTGATTAAATTGAGCATCAACAAAAGGTTTTGCTAATGTTTGTAGTATTTTTTAATGTTTTACTAATGTTTTTGGATTTTTTATTGTTTGACCATTATTTATGGATTTTTTAAAGTTTTACTAACATTTTTTAATTTTTGATATTTTACCAATGTTTTCAAATTTTCTAGGATTTTGTGAATTTTTAGGATTATTTGAAATTTTTCCAAAGATATATACAAGAAAATAATGATGCAAACATTCCCCCAACATTAAGTGGTAATATATAAGGGAGAATATTGTGTGTATATAGAAGATTAATATAAGAAAGATCAATGCCAAGATGGATAGGTTCAACTTAATGATGAACTCAAACCAATGAAGTGCTAGGAAGGAATGATCATACCCCAATGGAAATCAAGCTAAGAAACACATGATAGAAAATTAGTAGAATATTATTTATTAAAATAAGGGACAAAGGTTCCTAAAAACATGGTAAAAATTAAATGTTATACACATGAACGTTCTAAAAAAATAAAATAATAGTGTGAATGTTATGGAAAGGTATGGAAAATGTAGCTAGAAGACTGGAGATGATAAGGTGATTATCCAAAGTCACAAATCATCTCGACAAGAAATAGGCTAAAAAAGAGTAAGAACAAAGTACAAAAAAACACGGTAACATACTAGTCATGTTTTCTCATCGAGATCCAAAGTGTGTACACGTGTATATTAATTTCTTCTCAAAGTGAAGATTTAATAGGAAGAAAAAGAAGACAAACTAGCCAATGTGTAGGAATGATTTATTTTGAAATTTGATTTGTGAATGGAGGGTAGAAGGAGAACCAAACATTTTCTCCACTTCCAGCCAAGAATCCATAGCCACTGACGGAGATATGTTTGATTCTAGTTGCAACATCTCTCTACAACTATCCAAGCATCCATAGCCTTGGTAAAGATACTAGAGATACCCCTAGAGAGAGTTTTATATTGATTTTATTTTGATTATTGATTTTTTGATTGATTTTTTTTTCTAAAAATTTATTTCCGTTCTCTCTATTATTATGATAAGGGGTTAAGAAAAAATAATGGCTTGATGGAAGGATGTGGAAGTGATTATGATGACAACATTGTCTAGTGTCAAAAAATATGCCCAAAAGGTCTTCGCAACAAGTTTATTAGATGAAGATAGTGATAGGATCGCTAAAAGGTTAGTCATTCTTTAATTTACCAAGGTAATGAAATACCAAGGTCAAATAGATACAATAGAGATAAATGTTTCAAAATGAGTGTGAATAGACTAACCAAAATATCATCAAAGGGATGAACATGGTGAGAGACTTGTAGAGGAATATGAAGGAAGGAAAAAACATCCATGTGTATGCAATACCTAATTACAATGTTTGATCCTTATACCTTTAGTTTTTTTATGTTTTAATATTTTCTCTTTTTTATATTTTTAAATATATATATATATATATATTTTTACGGTTTTGCAAAGGGAAAACCAAGAAAAGAGAAGAAGATGAAGATGAATGATTAGGAAGTTAGGACCAACAATGTCACTTTGTGTGATAAGATCTAATAAAAATGTTTGTGATTTCTTTGATGAGGGATACTAGGACCTTTTTCTTATCAAGAATAATATTATCTTTGATATCGATGATCATTATGAGCTCATACTCTATAAGTGATTGTGGATTATCTTGTAACATGGATTTTTGTGTGGGAGGTTGAGTTATCTGTTCATATATTTTTACACTTTATACCATACCTAGTGTTGGCATTAGTGAGTATTTTTTTTATCACATTTGATTTTTGGATTTGTGAGTGTTGGATTTATGGGGAGAGTTGGATCTCCTTAGATTTTTTATTTGAGATTGGTAAAGAAATTGTTGTTGTTTCATACAAGCTAACGTGTGATTTTTTTTTATCTAGAGAAATGGGAAAAGGAAGTGGATGTTTGGGATTGATGATAGGAATGTTATGAATGATGGTGGGATTTCAAAAGTTTTTGACATAGGGATGATATGATGGACTAAGAGTATAAGGTCCAAGGATTGAAGAGAGTGGGATACCATGAGGTGAGAAAGAGAGAAAATATGAAGGGCTATTAGGATATGGCCAAAGGATTGAAGATAATGGGCTACCAAGAAATGACCCACAAATAAAGGATGAAGGGCTACTAGGACTTGGCCCAATTATAGATGATAATGTCCTACAAGGATGTGGTGTCAACATAGAAGATAATGGACTATTGGGAGGTGACCCACACATAGAAGATAAGGGGCTACCAGGAGGTGACCAAAAGAGAGATTGTGATTTGTTGGCATGTTGTGATTTAGGTGTTATCATTGATGTAAAATACCATTAATGAAAAAGAGGATGATGGAGTAGAGTTAGATAATTATCACTATGATGGTGTCATGGAGTTTAAGGTGTGTTCTTGGTTGCATGAGTTTATTCAATGAGAATGGTTTGTTCTAGTAAGCCTAGTTAGGTGACCTAGCTAGCCTAGGTGATGGTTCATGGTGGTATTAGATTCTTGATAGATTTTGGGGGCATGTTGGCAGTATGGAGATCATATTTATAAATTTCTAAGAACTCACATGAGTATCAAGATGTAAATTCAAGTTAAAGACCAAGATTCCAATGTTTATTTGGACCAGGTATGGGTGCTAAGAGGCATCATGATTATTTTTAGAGATATATGCACTCATAGATTAATTAAGGATGTTTTTTCATGATCTATCAGGTATTTTAGGACCTTTTGGAGAGTTTATATGGTGATTTATGATGTTATTTCAATTTACCCTAGCCTAGACAGTGAAAAACTTAAGGAATATCTATGGAAATGAGATGGGATGGAAATATAGAGATATATTTATGACATGGTGATTATTGGAGATGTTATTAGGATGTTTCATGATGTTATGGGAAAACATTTAGGTTTTCATGATTTTTATTTTGTAATTTATGTTATTTTATGTCAAACATGTTCAAGAATAAGGCCATTTCTAGCTCAAATTGAACTTTCTAATGTTCACCTTGATTTTTGTGATTTACATAGGACCATGTGGATTTCAAGTATATTTATACTTTGAGTACTTAAGGTTTTAAAATAATAACTAGGTCATTTCATCATCACATTTTTACAAATGAATGTTAAGAAGGTAAATAACTTTTTTGTGTGCTTGAAATCCTAGCTAGAAAGAGGTTTGAGAGAAATTGATCATAATTTCCCAGAATTGATTTATAGTACATGGGTGATGATTGGATAATGTATAGGAATCATTTAGGTTTATAGAAAGGTATGGTAGTGGTTGTGGTGAATCGGTGATGCGTGGAATCCCCTCAAATAGACATGTTTATGAAGAAGTTCAATTTGGGACAAGTTTTTCAAAAGGAGTTACAAATAAAATGGAAATTATTTTTATTATGTAAGTTTTTATTTATGTCCATGGTGGTTTTAGGTCATGAGGATGCATAAAAATAGAAAAGTGTGCCTTATTTGTGAAGACTAGTCAAAGGGCAATTTTGGGGCAGTTTCAGGTAGTTTGCATATATTAGCTTGGTTTAAGGACTTCCACTTAGAGTTGGAAGGATTTATAGTATGTTATATAAAGGTAATTAAAATATATTTCCATTGATATAACTTTTTTCTCATGATTATGATATTTTAAGGGTCATTAATGTAAGTTTGTGAGCAAGAAGGTTGTTGGTTTTCCAAGACATGATTACTTTTACTGAAAGAATGAAGTGATTGAAGCATGAGATGGATGAGTTGATACTTGATATAACTTAGAGAGTGAATAGGGATGAAAATTTTTCCTATTTAAGGAATTTTTAGTTCCTGTAAGTTTCTCCAAGGGTGAAAAATAGTTGAGTTTGAAAATTAGGTTTTGGGCAACTTGATTCGAGAGAAGAGGAAAGTTGTTGTGGATTGAAACATGGATGTTTCAAGGTTTTGAAATTTCATGGATGTTATTTTAAGGTAATAATGATTCTACCTAATTTTTTCATGCCATATTTTAGGTTTTCTTAGGTGATATTAAGGTCTAAAGGTGAAGATAGGGTCCTAGAAATAACTATTTTGTGAAAGATATGAGCCAAGAGGGCCCATTTACTGATTTACTTGATTATTTAAAGTAAATGTGTGATAATTTGTGATGTTTATATTGTATACTGATCATGTATGGTGAATTTGGGAGATTTACTAAGAATGGTTCTATGATTTATAGTTTTATCTCTTCCTAATGATGGGGTTTTGAGCATTTTTGGTGTAAGTTGGATGGTTTTGGGCATGTCTGATGTATATGGGTCATATGTGAATGTTTTTATGATTCATTTAGGATTTTTTTAATTTTAATTATCTATAAACAAGGAGGAAAATTAATTGGTTTAAATTTGAATCAAGAGGAAGGTATAAGAATAATGTTTTTGGTGTTATTTGACAATTGTTATGCATATGTGAAAAGTGTAACCTATGTGTAAGTGAATTTTAGGTAAAAATGAATGTGTGTAGGAAAAGGTCATACAATTACTACTATTTATTATATCACCAAGTATAGTGTTTTCTATATGGATCTTGCATAAGAAAAGTATACACTGGTGACCCATTCCCTAGTCCATCTACTTATCTTGTTGGTTTCTATTGATTTTATCTATCACACTTTTCACTCATACACCCAAGTCTAGTAATATCATAGGGGTCCCTGGTATTCAGTCTCTAATAATTTTTCATCATTTATCTTTGGACACTAGAGCCCAAATGCTCTTATCCATCTTGAGCACATGTGCCCTCTTTATGTTTGATCTTATTTTTGACATTTGAGGTTGGTAATTTTGATTTTCCCACTCATATCCTAAGGTAATAGTCAGAATGTTGGGTCATTAGTATCAAAATTCAAGAAGGAGATCCCTATATAAAAAAACATACATACCATAATAAGGAAGGTCAAGGGTTCTCTATCTACACATCAAAGGGATTGCATCTTGGGATCATTATTCGCATAAAAACTACATAGGAAGGGGAATTCATTTTATTTCATCCACATATTTTCATTTTATCTAGATACGACCCACTATATTGGTGTCATTGGCACAAAGGTGACCTAGGAGCACTATCACACACACACTCACATAGAACTACATTGGGTTTGAGATGTAGTGTAGGGATCGATCATAAGTTCACTAGTTGTGATTGTGGATAGTTTGAACCCTCATTTTGTATCTTTATTTTTAGGATTTGGTGTCTTTTTAAGTGGCTTACAAGAGTATATTTGTGTGTAGGTTTATAGGTACCTCAACGATCCAATTGCAACATACAAGTGACCAAAGGTGAACAAGTGTGAAACCCTAGCAATAATCTTGAAACCATTTATGTAGACTCCGGTGCCCCCACAAAGCTCTTGGGCACCCACGGGAACCCTTACTCTTTCCTAGGTAACCATGTTTAAGAATTTCCACCTCTTCTATAGTTTTACGAGGTTTTTGCAATTATTCTCAATCTCTATTCATATGGTTAACACTTTGGAAAATTATAGGAATAATTGCTAAACATATAAGTCATCCTAGCTCTTCTTTAAAATCTAGGTTTCATATATCTTGGTTTATTTTGCTTGGGTTAATTTTTGTACTTAATTGATTATTCATTTATTTCTGTAATAACAATCAGATTAGGCACATATTTCCATATTTATCTTAATCATTTTGGTGAACTCGTAGCTTAGAAGTCATTTCCCTAGCATTCACTTAAACCCTAATGGTTAAGAGTAGCTCTTCTCCTCCTACCCAAGATATGCATCATAGGAGTGTAAACCCTATCTATGATGACATAACTATCGCTGAAATTCACACTCTTTATCACAATATATCTCTCTCGTATGAGATTAAAAGACATCTTTTTCTAATGAATTTAATGTTCCTATAATTTTTTATCATTCTACTATTAGTATTGTTTTGGATCCGAGAAAACTTTTTGGGTTGTCATCTTAGCTATCCTATCATCAATATGCCTCCTCCTCCTTCTTCTATTTCTACTGCAACTCTAGATGAGGCTATTATTGATTATCTACTTAACATTGATAGCAATAGTATAAATACAACACATAATGACAATGTACATGTGCATGATATTGCTTTTAATACTAGTCAGGATAATTGTATAGCTACATCTCATACTCCTTGCATTTATGAAAAGGTTTCTAATGATTCTAAGGTTACTTCCTATACTATCTCTTCGTCATGGTACATTGATGATAGGATTGATGAAATATTTTCCTTTGAATATTTGTCTCATATTAATAAGGCACATGATAGTAACGATTCTACCTATTTGTATACTACTAAAGGTGAATTCCCGGTCCACTTTCATCTTCTTCTAAGATTGTGTCTAGTAACATGCATGTTGAATCATCTCCTTCCATTACTTCATCTCCTAAAAATTATTCCAATGATATTCCTAATGATTTTATCAATATTCCATGCTCTTCACCACCCATTACTTCTTTCGTACCTACACCTACGGTGCCTATAACGTTGGCATCCTCCACTTCTTCTTCTGATATTCCTATGATCACTCATAATGGAAATATACAACCACTCAATACACCATCTACATATCCTATTATTCCATCATATGATATCTTATCACTCATGCATGTTGTTGGTCAATTACAATCTCAGGTCCAATCTCTCACTCTTGAAATCAAGGCCTATTATGCTTCCATTGATAACAATTCTTTACATGGCAATCCTATTCCAAAGAATATTCACAATTCAACATTCCCTAAGGATTTCATTATGCCTACATTTTCATGCTTTGATGGTACTAGCAACCCATATTTACATCTCAAGAACTATCATCAAGCTATGGCTTCTTACTCTAATGATCATTATTGCTTAAAGCCTTTCGTCATAGTATTATTGTTGATGCTCTCCAATGGTACACACATTTACCTTTTGGATCTATTAGTACCTATTGTGAGATGGAAGAGGTATTTCTTCATCACTTCATACTTAACAATGGCCCTAGAGTCACGCATGACCACTTACCTAGCTTACATCAAGGAAAGAAAAAACCTATCCTTGATTACATTTTACATTTCAATGCTTGCATGCATCAATTAGTCTTTCAGCCCATTGACTTAGAAAATAAATTCATATTTTTAGTGGCTCGATTCTTGCTTTAAAAGAGTACTTACAATATGACACATGTGAATCATTCACACTTTTATACTATAAGGTCATCGATCTAGAAAAATATCTCATTGTTACACATGTTATAGATTATCCTCCTATCTTTGATCTGTTACATAATATATTTCTTCTCCACTTCCATCCATTGAGCATCCTCCATGGTCCCCATCTCCTCTACCTTACAAGAAAGTTCAATATTATCCATTACATAATCATCCTTTATCTCCTCCACCATATAGGGCTCCACCTCATACTTCTACATCTCCTTCATAGGAGCCATTACACTTTTCTCATCATGCTAGACCTCATGATGTACTATGTACCTTTCTTGACAAGTGCTTGATGTTTTTTCCTTGTAATCAACATCATCCATCTCATCGCACAACTCCAACATTATCAAACTTATTATAACTATAATTGTATCAATTTACATCACAAAAATGACTATTGTGCCCTTCATGATAGATTACAAAAATTAGAAGATAAGGGTGTCATTTCTTTTGGCTCTCGCTCTTGTGAGTGGTCTATGTCTCCAATTCCATGCAAGCATGTTGTTACTCCAGTTAACTTATATCCTTCATCTAGTTCTAAGGTCATGTCATTATTCATGTGAACTCTCTATACCATTCATCCACTACTGCACCATATAATCAACTACACAATGCTACTTCTACATAATGGCTCCCTAATGTCCATAATTCCATTTCCCACCACTGCATCTCCCATCATTGGCACCATTTCATCAGGAATTTGTTTTGGTTTATACATTGATGTTACTTCCATTCCACATGCTTCCATCACTCTGCACCCACTTGGTCTGTGGGAGGAGTTTTTCCTCACCCTACCGCCAATGACGCATTCATGTTCTTATGGTTCTTACATGACTATTGAGGGATACGTTATAATAAGAAATTCACCATATCTCCATGCTACACATTATATCGATATATTTATCTAGCGCACACTATCATATCACTTCTCGATGATGCACTCTTTCTTTACGGTTCATTGTTGACTATTGAGGGGTATTATATAAATGAACCAAATCATTCATGTGTTAGGGGAATTTTTATTCTTCCCCCCACACTCTCTTCATCATACTCACAGGTGATTCAATACACTTTTTCATCTCATTCGCTCTACACGTTTTCATCATTTTTATATCACATGGCATAATCACACTATATACACTATCTATTATCACATACACTATCTCATCATGATAACATTAATCATCATTATCCATTAGTCAACATCAACAACTACACGATGCAAATCAAATCAATAAATACAAACAATGCTCCAAACATCACACATCAAATATAACAATAGTAATAAAAAAATATACGATTACTAATTATCACATTGCATATCAAGAAACATCAAGTACAATGAACATATACGAATAAACCATATATATATATATATATATATCATTCAAAATCATGGTTACAAAATACCAACACCGGGGGAAAACCACCCCATAAATTTCTACATTGCTATATATCAAATCTCATCATCACTATCACTATCTATGATTATGGGAGCTCTAAAGCTTGATGATTTCTTTGCTCAATCTACGTCATTGATCATGGCCACTATATCTCTCCACCTGCAAACGTAATAATGTAGCCTCAGTCAATTGCTCCAAAAAATGACCTTATAGCTCCACGAAGCTCAAAAATATATGTGTTAGGTACCTCCACCTCACCAATCTATCTCTCCATGTCTCCTCTTGTGCCTCATCCCTCTCATTCAATAACATAGTACACGTAGCCACCGCTAGCACCACTAGATCAAATAAGTGCGCATAACCACCTATAATACCATCCAAATGCTTTATCATACCGCCACCTATGAGTACATCAATTGCACACATTTTACATCAATGTGTAGATGGATATGTCTACTATCAATGACCAATATGCATCACCTACATCCATATATCATCATGTTAGACAACATGTGAATTATGCAATCAAACAACCAATAAAAACATCACTATATAAATACTCGAAGCTCTCTTTGTCTCTACCGCTTATGATATTGGGGGCATGTGCTTTACCCTTTACTCCTTCCCGCGGTGGTGCTCTCTTCACATCTACAAAAACTGGAAACAAAAGTACCCATCAACATGACACCAAACATGCATGGTATGCCTTCATAGACTCTACGTCATCTACATCTATCGACTCTATCACTGCATCTACCTTGTTTATACCAAGAGGTACTAGTTATGATCCCTGTGGGCCTTTTTATAGATCCATCCATTATTGGTTCCCTAATGGAGATAACCCATATATATAGATTTGGGGCCACATCCTAGGCCATACCAAATTGACGTGAAACAATCTCTACCGGAATAGCTCAGTCACCCTTAGCAGCTAATCCTCTAACCACATATTATGTTGAATACATTGTAGCTTTACTCCATTTTTTGGCCTTCCTCCGTAGTCTCGGTAAAACCTTATATCACAATCTCTATCCCATATGATATAATATATCCCAATAGGTATCAGTTTCCATCTTCCTACTATGGATACATACCCATCTCCACTTTATGCGTGGCCCACCAACCAACCTTAATATCACAATATGTTCATAGGCCCATACATGTAACATGTTGTAGCTCCAATCCCTCCTTTGTGCTCCTCCTGCATAAATCTATATAGATATCTATATGAGTGGGAAAATACACATCATGTCCAAGAATATATCGTACCATCATCTTATATCAGATGGAAAATATCATGAATCTTATACAAGATGCCCACTCCACCGCCCTCCATTGCAAATGACAAAGCAATCACAATGGAAATGAAATTTTGTAATTGTGGAACCCCTAACCTCGAATAACATCTAGAATGATACAGACCTCAAAGATGAAATCAGGTCCATGTAAAGTACCACCTAATGGCCCTTATATTTTTTTGAGTGTCACCTATAGCCATCACCTAAACCCTCTCACTAACAATAGGTAATCAAAATATGTGATATATGTCCTCCAAAGTCATGATCATCTCTCTGGTAGGAAACCAAAATGTGCAAGTATCTACACACCATCTCTCACACAATGTGGTGATCATCGACATATTATGGGGCACATCCCCCATCCTCGCTATGTGCTTTGCAAGATAGAACTATCCAATACATCCCACTCATCATCTAACAAACCCAATCCCAACAATGTACTCAAATGATGGCCACCACAAAACTCTCATGAATGAATATCCCTTTGCATAGAAAAAATCAACAAAAAACATGGCGTTAGAACCTCATACATATGAAAATACACCTACCAATAACATAAAAACAAATCGGTTTCTGCATTTCATGCACTCTGGGATAATAACACTCCTTCCGGGTTGTCGATTGCCTAGGAGGAGGACGCAGACACCCAAGAGTAGGTCACTAGCACATATATCTTGGAAATGGTGTCCTAAAGGTCAACATAGCCTTCACTACTCTTTTCTAGGTCTAAAATTCCTAGAAACTAATTTATTTTTTACAAAACATCATAAACAATGACTAAATTCAACACACTTTTTGTAAAAATCACACTTACTAGCTCAACTATTATACATGATGCTCCAACTTCTGCCACCATCTTTAATCGACTCAATCTTAGTTATCTCACTTGAGGCATCTTCACATGCACAAATCTCAAGAACACACTTGTGTAATAATCAAATGAATTTCCTATTCACTTTTTCATATTACTATTTATAGTAACTTTTGATTACCTGCCACATTATATTCATTATTTCCACCTATCCTCGAACTAATACACACCGAATAGTTTGAATCATATCTTGAGTACCCCTACTCCAATTCTTATCTTGTTTACATCGTTATCTTAAAAATTATTCCTACTATCATGTCATACATAGTCCATAAACACTATCTTCCTCATTGACATAGTTTCAACTCAATATACACACATTTTTGTGATATCTATCATGCATTTGTCTCATTCACTATTAAATCATTACATGATTACTTTCATCTCATCATTCATTCTCATCATCACTCTCCCTTTTACCAAAAGGGGGAATATAATCAGGGTATCCTATAATCCCCCTCACACCATTACATTATCATTTTACATTTTTAACTCTCTCATTATTGAAAATTTTCTTGTACTTTACACAAAATTTCACACCACTTTTAGCGATTCCCCCTAATGACCTAAAATTTTGGGGCAATGAATTTAAAATATCTCCATGAGTAATCAATTAATCAATCAATAATGCACATTTAAATATCGACAACAAAAACTTATATGATTCAAAATCACATCAATTAATTGACACAATACAACATATTTATCCTCCTAAATGACCTAACTTGGGAGTTCCATCACCAATTTCCCAAATGACTTAACATGGGAAGTTATTCTACATTTTCTACCAATTCCGGATGACCAAACATGGAATCCATCTCATATAAATTGTAGTGAAACTCTGGATTGGGGAAATGGGATGCCATTTCCCTTATGTTATCCCATTTTTATGATTGTCAAGAAAATGGAGATAACCAATCAAAATTTTATGATTCCCTTCTAAAGTCTCTTCTAATTCAAATTCACCTTTGAAAAATTCCTTAAAAAGTCCATTTTGTTGTATTTTAGAACCCTATTAACAATTAACATGAAAAGTGTTGCTTGCTTCCTGAACCCGGGATCCCGAATTATACTATGCTATCAAATTTTGGAATCTGATTGCATCAAACAAACAAAAATTCAAATGCATGCAAAGTGTTCCATGAATTATATATCCAAAGTCTGATTTGCACTACATACTGTTGGGTTTTGGGTTTTGGTTACATTAGAAAATCATCCCGCTAAAAACATGTTACATGTTCCCGCATTCCAAACCCAAACTCCAAATCAAACTACGTGTTGTCATCTTTCGTAACCCGATCGCATTCGGAACATATCACTTTCCAATAACATGTAAGATGCCTCATGCTTCCCAATTTTGAATTCCAACATTATAAGGCCTCATTTTTAGGGTTTTATATGGTGTAATTACATGGTGCCAAATGTAAGCATTCTTCCGGTTCTGAAATAAATGCATTTAATGTCTAGCTAGTGGGTTGGTAGGAACACATGTCATGCTAGGTGTAATTAATGTTAGGGTTTTATATATAGGGTGGTTTCCATGTAATATTTACCTTATATTTTCTAACGTCGCATGGATTTTCCTCTTGCTGAATTACTCCTGAAACCAAAACCAAGTTTTTCATGGAATTTTTGATTGTTTCTCTAGATCTTTCATTATTTTCATCTTGAGGTAAGTATGTTTTTCACCTAGGTCATATTTTGGGTTTCCTGAATTCTTTCCTTATCTATATTTTGGGTAGGTTTTGAGTTTTTTCCCATGGTCTCTTTGTTTTCACTTGATTTAGTCATTTTCACCATTAGTCACAGGGTAGATTTACTCTTATTTCCATGAAATGAAGTTTTGAAGAATTGAAAGATCAAAATCAAATTTTTGATATGAAAAGGTTCCAAACCAAAGTTTCTTCTATTTTTCTTCCAAGTGATTTTAGTGACTAGTTTCCCATGTCGGATTCTGGAAAAGGGAAGGGAAAGAAAGAGGGGACAAAGGAAATGAAGTACAAGTACCAGGGGGTTGAAGATCCCTCATACATTGATGCAAATTTTGACATTTGGGACAAAGAGCTAGGAAATATTGACATGGAGGAGTTTTGGGGAAGAGTTAAAAGTTCTTCACAAACTTCATGGATGTAGTCGATTTGTGCCAGTGGACTACCTTTAGCGGTTACCTTCCCTGTATCAGCTCAATGTCTTGATTTCATCTTAGCATGTGCTGCCAATTATTACTCAAGCTCCTACTCGCCTATAAGTAGGCAGGAGAGAAAATGATCAAGTTGGATAATGATTATTTTGATCAACTCCTCAAACTTCCTAATTTTGAGGAATATGTTGGCACAAGTCTTTAGTCCGCACAACAATCCTAGGAAAATGATTTTGACAATTGTGTAAAACACGTAAATAAGAAATTCTAGATAAAAAATAAGCTTGCTATGTCAATATTTATAAAGAAGGTTCCCAGAAGTGACTTTAGTTTGGAAATTAGTGACATCATTACACTCCTCAATAGAGTATTTGGGCTCCCAGAATCTAAAGAGTTCTATGGTTGGATGTACCAATTCATTACCATCATAAAGAATAATGATCAACATTTGGATTGGGGAGTTCTCATTAGTAACAACATTGATGCTCAAATGAAGGTAGTTATTTCTACTAACAAGTTTTATATGATGTCCTATGTCACTTACATTGTTGCCAAAATGCAGAACTACCTGTGTTAGACACCAAGGGAAACCTATATACATATCATATATAAATTCTATCCTTAATTGAATTTGAAAGGAAGTTTGGAACAATACAGAAGGGTGAATGACACCTTCTTCTATGAGATCATTTGCATATTAGACCCTAATCTTAGAAAGTGAAGGGTTTCCGATGAAGCATGGAATGAAGTGTCTAAGTGGGGTGGCATCTTCTTGTAGTTCAAAAATTTCACATATCTGGTGGATTGTTATATGTCAAGAAGATCCTTTCTATTTACCTAGGTATCCCAGTGATAAGATAATTCTCATGGAATTAGTTAGGCAGCTCCTAGATTTCCACAAGTTTCAATAGAGAAAGCATAAGGCTGTTGTCTCATTCCCTATCTCAATTGGAAGATACACATGCTCTTCTGTCATCAAAGCTAAGAATGTGATCCATGAATTGCAAGAAAATATTTTAAAAAACATGAAGCCAAGGACATGGTTTGAATTTCGAGGATTCCTTAAGGCTCATGGGATGTTGCAGCTCCATGTTCCAAACATTGAAGATATCTGGATTGATCTTAGGGATGAGGTTGCAGTATGAAGAAAGGATAATATCTAGTTGAATTTAGATGAGATAAGGATGTTAGGTCTCACCAAAGTTCTTGAGGACACAGTCAATAATGAAAGTGTTGTTGAAACAATGTATGAACAAATGGATGGAAATAACGATGGATTTCCGACAATCGATTAGTTAGTCAGCAGAGACAACATATATAATAGAGAGGGCTGCCTAAACCCTTAATTGTAGGAATTCTTGGTTGATTTCATGGGGTATGAATCTCAAAGAATCCAACTTCCCAAAGCTTCTAGTCACGTCAGCGTCAGAGGTGGGCCCCTCACATGGGGAAAAGGATAAAGGTGTAAACCCACCTAAAAGGTTGAAATTCAAGTTTTTTCAAAAGGAGAAAAGTCTCAGCCTTTTCCATCTACTGCACCATCTTCATTAGTTGAGATTCTCGATTCACCCCCTCCATCAGTTCCAAAGGGAGTTCAAGTAAGTATTATGGTTGATTTATCTATCACTCCTTCCACTCTTGGCACTCCTTCCCAGCATGTTTCCACTTAGTCATCTCCAATGCTCCCTTCTATTTCTTCTCCCTCTCTCTTTCTTTCCTCTCCACCTCATTCTTCTCCATTTCCATCATCACCACTCATATCCACCATGGCAAGTGTTTTCTCATCCCTATCTCCTCTTTCAAGTGGAACAAGATTGAATTTGGAGTTACCAATATCCTCTAGGATCTCAGCCTCCATTCCAATTTCTTCACCCATGTCCTCTTCCATTATTACCACTATTCTCACCACTCCTCCATCTCTAGTATCCACTTTTCCCACTTCACAAATTTCCTCTAGAATAGTCTTCGTTCCCTACTAAAGGAATATTGCCGGTGCCATCTTGGTTATCTAATCAAACCCCAAGGAAAATAAAAGTGATTGTTCCACCTGAAGCATTTGACTTCGGATCATTGAAGTTGGTGTCTGCTTAATCAAATAAGAAACCAAAGGATGTTTCACAAATATCATTTGATGGATTAGGATAGATATTTGTAAATATTTTCGTACCTATGGTGAATAAAACTAAAGAAGATATCACAACTGTAGATTTTTATATCACAAGGATCGATCTCAGGAAGGTCACTACTGAAGTTTCCCAATAGGATTATCAAAGAGTTGGGGACTTTTTTTGCAAGAATCTCAAAGAGAATAAGGTCTCAAGAGATGAGTTAAAGGAAAAGGTTGAATAGTTAATAGAGGTTTTTCTCAAACTCTCCAAACTTCTACAGCAATAGATAATAGATCCTACGCCCACCCCCATTCAATTTGATTTCTCATCAGTACCTAGAATGGAAAAGTTCAATGAAAAGGGTAGGGTTGTCAATGAATGGATTCAATAGATTCTTGTTCAAGGAAAGAAGACCCTTAATGATACAATGAATGTTTTCAACTCTTTGGAGGATGTAAGGAAAGAGGTTGATAAGTTAAATGATGAACTTCTTGAAGAGATTGGTACCTTGGAATTAACTTTGGAAGCCCTCGGTGCTCTTAAAAATATTCCTTTGAAATTTTTTTAGGGAGGGAGTAGTTCCAAATGCTGACAAACACTTTCAATTTTGCAAAGCAATTGAGTTCAGAGTCAAGATCCTCAACGAAGCTTGCAGTAAACTAAGAGAATCAAGAGATCAATTGCTAGATGCTACTAATGATATTGATGAAGAGTTATCAAAAATATTCATGAAGGTTATGGATGATAGCATGAATATTTTTTCAGCTGATGATTTGTATAAAGTGTTTTAGGAATTGGTTGAAAAGGAGTTTGCAGCAGGTGAAAAGTTTGACATGGCAACCATTGACAAACTAATCCATTTTGAAGGTGTTTTAAGCACATTGGCCAAGTTCAAAAAGAATTTACAAATGATTTAATAGATTTTTATTAATATGCAAGATAATTGAAAGGTCTTGAATGAGTACTCTTGTGGACTAGATGAAGAGGAGGTGCAAGAGATAATTCAAAAATTCCAAGAATTTCGTGTCAAACAAGCTGAGTAAGGTGATGAAGAAGACAAGTCTGAATAATGAACTTGTCATGACATTCTTATTTTCAATTTGGCATGTCTTTTTCATTATCGTTTTGACATACTTTGAACTTGGAAGGTTTGACTTGGTCTCCTGCATGAGAACCAGTCAAAATGGACTCATTATTATTATTTACTATTTTTAGTATGTTGTTGAATTATTTCCTAATTTCTCTCCTTCTCTTTTCTATAAATGTGAAATGCTTTGGCATTCTTAAGGGTTGGAAAATTTTGATGTGACATTGAAGAAAGGTTGAGAAAAGAGAAATACTTTTTTTTCCTTTAATCATTGAAGAATATAAAATATAGTTTATTACAAACTTTGTGTTGTGAGGATATATCGGTATTTGAGGTATTGTTCTTATGTTCAATGCTTTAAATTATTCTTTGTTTGGCATATATTGTCTATCAAATATTTTTCAAGTTATTACAATCTAAATCACATGTGATTATCTTTTGATTTGTGTTTTCTTAAGAAAAATCATGTTCTTGCTTATTCCTTTCTTTTCATATTCTATCAAATTATTCTCTTTCTTATCTCTCCTTTTATTCATGCATATTTATCCAAATGTCTTGGAATGAGAACCCAACTCTAATGCTTAGATTAGTGTGATATATATATATATATATATATATATATATTTGTCATGTTTTAGATTAGTAATAAACATGGTGCCTCCCCTTCATTTGAGAAAGGATTTAATCTCATGTACTGTGGTTGAACCTCATATTTTGTCTACGAAAAATATCCATCCAACATATTCTTATACTAATCCTACATGGGCTATTCATGATTGATTGAAATGAACCAAAATGGATCCAAGTGAACAAATACAGTATTTTTCCATCTACATTGGCTAGAATTTTTGAGGATCTAGTTAAAGTTGGAGAGTAAAAGTAAACCTCTCTCCCCACGCTCTTCCTCTAAAGGTAGGATGCCCAAATCCTCATTTTTTAAACACATAAAATTGGGTTGGGAAATTATCACTCCTTATCCCAACACATCTCCATCGGTGAAAAATATAAATCTCGATAAATCAATACAAAAACCATCAATCTCACTTATTTATCCTTAAAACAGTCCCACATCTCTCGTTACGCCACATGGATTGACATGTCGATCCATGGTTTGCCACACTATATGTTCTTATTCTGCACATACTTTTGCAACATGATCTTCTCCAGAATTCTCGTAGGTATGTTCCTTATTTCCTTTACACTAATTGAATTTCATTCAAATAGCATAAAGGGGGAATGTAGACACAAAATCATGTACTTACTACTATTTACTATACCACCAAGTATTTTTTTATATATGGATATTGTGTAAGAAAGTATTCACTTATGACCCATTCCCTAGTCCATCCACTTGTTTTATTGGTTTCTATTGATTTTATCTTTCACACTTGTCACTCATACACCCAATTCTAGTTAGATCATAGGGATCCCTATCAGTTAGTCTCCACTCATTTGTCATCATTTGTCTCTTGATACTAGCTCCTAGGACTAGACACTAGTGCTCAAGATCTCCTATCCATCCCAAGTTCTAGTGCCCTCTTTACATTTGATCTTTTTTTTTTTTAACATTTGAGGTCAGTATTTTAAGTTCTCCCACACATATCTCGAGGTACTAGTCAACATGTCAGGTCACTAGTGTTGAAATTAAAGTAAGAGATCCCTATATAAAAAACATACATAACATAATAAGGTGGGTAATTTATATCAAGGTCTATATATCTACATATCAAAGAAAATGAATATTGGGATCATTATTTTCCATAAAAATTGCATAGGAAGGGGAATTCATTCTATTCCATCTATACATTTGCATTTTTTTCTAGCTACTGCCACCTATCTTGGCATCGTTGGTGTGAGGGTGACCTAGGAGCACTATTGCACACATAAGAACATGGAAGTACATTGAATCTGAGATGTAGTGCATCTCTTAGTCATAAGTTCACTACTTGATAGATGAGGATAGTCGACCCCTAATTTTCATCATTCTTTTCAATATTTTATGTATTGTTTAGGGTTTTGTAGGAGGATATTTGTGTGCAGGTTTACAAGTACCTTAGTGATCCAAGTGAAACATACAGGTGACCAAAGGTGAACAATCAGTAAAACCCTAGTGAAAATATTAGAACCATGTTCCAACCATTTCTGTATACTCTAACACCCCCACGAGAGGTCTTAGGTGCTTGCAGCACCCTTTTCTTCCCAGTCACCTATGTCTAAGAATTTCCACTACCTCTACATTTTTTTGAGGTTTGTTGTGACATTTTGTATTTTTGTTTCATCACATTCTTTAGTACATGCACACTTCAAGATAATAAAATTATGTTAAGTGTTGGAACATAGTGATTAAAGTGGTGGCCAACCCTTAATGTATATGGGTCCATCACTAATATATAGGTTAATATTTAATAATATGAAATATTTATATTTCTATTATTAAATATGCTAACCTAGGTATATACTTTAGGTTAAATATTTAATATCATGAAATGATTATATTTCTAATATTAAATATTATAAACCTAGGTGTATGTGTCAACCATTTTAGGTTGAAAAGGTGGTTGGGAGACATACCCAATCACCTTATATAAAAAGGACTTTAGGTCCTCATTTGATATATTCAGGAAATATATCAAAGGTGTACAAATCAAGTGATTTGGTTTTACCCTTGGTAAATAGGGTTTCAAAGGAGGAGGTGATCTTACTAGATGTAAAATAAGTTCTCTGAAGTAAAGGTTATTTTAAAAGTGGTTTTTATCCTATTGGGGTTTTCCACTATAATTCTTTGTGTCACCTATATTATTTATTTCCTGTAAGTATTTATTTATTTACTTATGTTATGATGTAATATTTATTGTAACATTATGTAATATGTAAGTTGATTAAATCCATATTTATTAGAATCCTCAAATTCTAACATGGTAACAGAGCGAGGTAAATTAAATAAATTAAGATAAAATGTTGTGTATTTTATTTATTTAATTTGTACGGGTTTTTTCAACCAACCTGAAAGGGTATTCAAAGTATCTGGCCCCTTCATTTTTTCCCCAATTTATTTTGGCATTACATTTGTACAATTAAACTCTCGGTAAATTTTTTAGGTTTTTCAATTTTAAATCCCTAATTTTTTTTTGGGGGAGATGTAATATGATATGATTCTTACTTTCATTTACATTTTGTAAATTATATGGAATTAATGTTTGTTTGGAGATTGATGTGTTGTTATCAATTTTACTCCCATTATAAGAGGAAGGAATACCATGCACGTCACCTATCACCCAGCCAGGCCGAGTGCTCACACCGAGGCACGCAGCAGTGCCGATTCTCTCTTTTATGTGAGTTTTAAGCGGTAAGAATTCATCAATGACTAGTATAGGAGTATTCGGAAAGAAGTTTAGACATACAAATATTACAGGCTCAAGACGGCCTTTAGATCCTTGTAGTGTCTTTAGACTATGTGTTTTAAAAGACTCCATAACACATAATATAACGAAATAAAGCTACAACCATTCGTTTAAAGCATGAAAAAGAAAGAGAACTTCTATGAATGAAATATACATGAAACCCACTGATATTCATATCTAATTATAATAAGTAACCTCATTGTATTCATTGGTTCATTACAAAGAGCCATAAATGGCAGATTGTAGTCATGCACATCACTAGGCTTGTATAACTACACAAAAATAGAAAAGAAATTACAATGCTGAGCTCAATACATCAGAGCCCCACTCATAGTAATCCTATAGAGCTCTACCCATGTTATCTCTCTCTGCGTGTATCTCTCCTATCTTCTCCTCTTTGGTCTCTATCTCTATCTCCCCTCCTTTCTTGGTTAGTGGGCACTTATATTTATCACCTTCCTACGCTACCAACTCACCTTTCCGCACCCTCAGATCTGTCACCAAGTGTCGAATGTGGTCCTTCAGTGAGCATGTTTCCTTAGGCTTGAGCTCTCCACTCCATCTCATGATGGTCTTCTAGAAGATTCCTTTGTTGGCATGCTCTTTCCTAGGCCACTGTTATGAGGCTGGCATGTTATCCATGCACAACCGATCATGCTTTTCATGTGTTCTACCTTTTTACTTGAATCGAGATAATTCCTAACCTCCTTTTGTGTGCCATGCACTATATGCTTCCTTGAGCAATTTCTCTTACACACTTTTTCCTTACGCACCATCCTCGTAACTAGGGTCCCGTGTACTCACGAACCTTCGTACTTGTTCAATATTTCAGAGCCCAATATCACACCACACTACACCTTTTCTCCACCCTCGGAAACATTCTACTTGACCAAGGTGCAAGTTGGTTCAAATGGAACCAAGACGTATATAAATGGAACCAAGACGTAGATAAATATATGCTTCCTTGAGCCTTTTCTCTTACACGCTTTTACCTTGTGCGCCATCCTATAACTGGGGTCCCGTGCACTCATGTGCCTTCGTACTTAGTCAATATTTTAGGAGCCCAACATCACCCCACACTACACCTGTTCTCCACCCTCAGAAACATTCTACTTGACCAAGGTGCAAGTTGGTTCAAATGGAACCAAGACGTAGATAAATATTACAAAGATGAATAAGGAATGAAAGAATAGGGGAAAGAATGAAGAATGGGGGAACACTAAACCAAAAGGCTAGGGAAGTCCTTCTGTAAGACTGCCTCCAACTTATTCCATGTATCGACCTCGTTCTACACCTTCTGACAGAGGTCGCCAACTAGGAGGTTTACCTCATCAAAACTTAGGCCAGCTCCCTGGGTGCCCAAAGTGTCCATAATTTGTTCCATATCTTTACCTAGGTCTATGAGCTTGTCCATTCTCCTGGTAATTTGAGGATATAATTACTTTAGTCATGTCTTGGTTAAACCCCTTAGTGCCTAAATCTCCTTGGATCTTCTTTCTACTTCTGCTAGGACTCTATCCTGCTCCGCCTGTTTCCTTTATTCTTCTCCTGGAACTCCTTCAGCTCTACTTCAAGTGTGGTGACCAAGGAGCTCACCACCTTATCTCTATCTGCACATGTGTCATATACGGCCTCAACATATTGGGAAGTAACCTTTACATCTGTGAGCACCTTGTTATACTCGGCAACCAATGCTATCACCTTCAACCGGTCCTCCTCCTTCAGGCACATAGCTACTTCCTCCGCAAATTCTAATGCCAAGGTTTGCCTCTTCATGGTGAGGATGCATGTTAAGTATTCTAAGAATTCTAGCATTGATGCATACCTCTAGGGGATAGGTGTTAGATCTAGGTGTTTCAAGATGATGGAACTTTTTATCGAGTCTACTTTCTTGTAGACTTCTTGTATCTTTTCCTTTTCCTCCTTGAGCTCACACCTTGATTGTGCACTAATTAATTCCTCCTGTTTTAAGTTTCTGGCCACCTTAGCCAACTCTTCCTCCTTCTTGGCCAACTTTCCCTCTAAATCCCTTATGCTTTCATTCTATGTGAATAGTCTCGCCTCCTTTTCCACCGCGACCTTTTTTAGATCATTACATATTTTCTCATCTATGAGCTCCTGGGAATTTACTAAGGGGTCGTCTCCCTTAGACTCTGGCAGCATGATAAGTGCCTTCTAGCAAACTTCAAATTATGGCTCGTCGATGTGGGATTCATATGCCCAAGAAAGCATCTTCTTGGTCCTGGGGTATGTTCCCTCCTTCTCGAATGATCCCATGGCTATAAGTCTTTCAGTGAATACCATGCTCTAGAATCATGCACGTAGCACCTTCCTTGAGTCATCCACGTAGCCCATCATCTGCCTCTGTTCTGCATCCAAAGGTCTTCTACCCGAGCATGTGCCTTTGGGGAAGCTAACTATTAGAGTGTGGCCTCCTAGGATGTCATGTCCCTTTTCACCGCTATGTTCCCTTCCTTCCTTTAGCACTATGTCCGCACTTTGCTCTAATTCTGGTCTACAAGGATCTCAAGCATCTTCTTCACTTCTCGCTCTACCACTCTAGTTATCTACCGCTTGGTAAAATATATGGCTTTCTACCCTCGATGTCCTTCTCTTACGCCCTTGTATCTTTGGTGCCCTCACCTCCTTGTGCACCTTTCCGCCACGTGAATATGAACTCTTGCTTCTCTTCTCCACTCTCCTCCTCCGAGTCATAGACACTAACTATGTGAGGTTCCAAAGGTTCCTTGTCTTTTTCTGGCTCTTTCTCCTCATTGCCACCCTCTTCACTCTCATCCTCTCCTTCTCCCAGATATCTCTCCATGTTGTTGGTCACCTCCGAGTCGATTCTTCATCTACCTTTTGCTTCTTCCCGAGAGGTTGCTTCTAGCTAGGAGATTCTACCTTCTCTTTTTCCTCTTGGGAATCCTCTAAGGTGGTGGGTTGTTTTGGTGCCTATACTTCGGAATCTTCTCCTTTACTAGAGACTTCTTCCTCCAAACATAGGTGCTTGGCTTGATGCTCGTAGAAGGCATGCTAACTATCTAAGTAGTTGGTACACTTGGTGATCCTTCCTCTCCCCTAACCCTCTTCTTAGACACTCGACTTCTTCATTCCTAGTGGGTCTTCAAGAATGGAGATCTCGCCCACCAAGTATGCGCCATTTTCAAATTTTGACCTTATGCACATGTATACACGCACCGCAGATCCTCTAGCAATAGGAAGTGTTATTGGCCTAGTCATGTGGATCTCGTGTGACACGTACTTTTCCACGTACACGTGCTTACCTCTAGGATAGTTTAGTTTCTTCCTCATATCCCTGTGTTCTTGGTCTAATTTACCTAGCTCCACCTTAGTTTTTCCGATGCTTTAAATCTATTCACCGCCACTCGAAGTATTGGGTAGTGAACGTAAAAGGGATCTTGCACCAAGGGCTCAATGATTCATTAACAATTTTGAACTTGCCCAAGAAAAAGTGCTGGTATACCGTGAACTTAGCTTCTCCTTGTGTGGCTACTGGGAGTTGTTCGGGGATCCTCCACTGCACCAAATGCATTTCTCAAGTGTGTATACCATTTTTCAAGCCACACTTTGTGGGGAGCCATCATTGTATCACATATATACTTTTCAAACCTCTTTGTAGGTTAAGGGTCTTTGGCTGGCTACTCCCACACAAACTTATTTGGTGCATCTGGCACTACAACTTCTGTAAACACTATGGTGAGCAGGACATTGCCAAAGACGATCCTATCCCCTTCCTTTGTGCACTTTACAATTTCCTCGGCAATGTATGCGGAAAATTTGTAAATAGTCCCCTCTGTGATCTTCCTGCAGACATCCAGCCATGGCTTGTTGACTTGCATCCATCTTTCTTGGCCACTCAGTTTCATTACCAAGTGAGCGGAAATCTTCATAATTGGGTCCTTGATGTCTGAGATGTCATAATATCGCCACCCTTTCTTATAGGCATACTCGGTGATTATCTCCTGAATATCTTACTTGTCGCTAAGGTCATCTTACGGGATATCTCCATCGCATATGAGGCCTATAAATTGTGCAATCAACTAGGGAGTTATGTGCATCTTGCACCCAAAAAGTGAAAGTAATCCTCGTGTACCCGAGACATCAACCATTGGTACAAGTGATCACGGCTTCCCAAAATAAGTCAACTCGTAGAGTTGCAACAACCCTACCTTTTCCAGCTTGGCCTTTACATCATCATCATTGATAGGAAACCCTTCGGTGTTTGTTTGTTGGTTGGGTGTACTAGTTCTAATGTCATTTGTTTCACTATAGTGCTGGTATGGTGATTATAGTCATTGATCGGGTATGTTCCTCAAATGGGATTCCAATTCCTTTCCAATCATTACTCCGTTAGTGTACTACATTTCTACATACCATTCTTTATTTATTTCCACCTTGGACTCTAGTTGTTTAGCCTTCACTTTGCCCTTCCCTTTCTTCAGTGCCATGGTCAAGGTAATTGTATTACTCCAGTCCTCTCCTTGTTACTCTGCTTTCCTTCTCCCAACCTTCGATCTCAGATCCGTGATATAAATCCCCTAAACCCGTGCCCTAGTTTTCCAAACCCTAACTTCAATAAATTCTTCACAAAATGTCTTTTCACTTCATTCAAAGCCTATTTAATTCCTTCCTTCTAGTTCACAATCTCAAACTGGTCTTTACTTCTTTGATCACATATATCTTCTCTTAGATCAAAACTGAAAATGTGCTAGCTTATATCTTTTGCTTATATCTCCAACTCTTCATTTTCTCAAAGTAAAATGAGAGTTCCTCGACCCTCTATTTATAGTTTTTCCTTTTTCTCGGTCATTAAATGCTACTTTACCTACCCCGTACTTTTTTATTTAATGAGGATTTTTAAAACAAAACCCATCTTCAAGATTGCTTTTACTCACGTGCCCTTCCTGCATGGAAACTCCTCCAACCTTCCGGCGTGTAACCAAACTAACTCGACAGAGACTCTTACGTGCATCCAACCGCGTCGAAGGCACTTATTCTATGCAAATTATTTCTTTCACCTACCTCGTCATCGCTTTAATGTACTTCATTTTCCTTTACACGTGGGATTTATGAGTAGCTTTACCCTAGCACCAACCATTCTATCTTTTCTCTTCATCTCTCTTTTAACTAGGCTACTCAACAAGGCTCTTCAACATAACTTTCTTGGTACTTTTAATCACGTGCTTCTTCAATTTTCTCCACCCCACACTTAAATGATGTGCTGAGTCCTCTACACACTCATAAATTCTCCAAAAATAGCAATAAGGTTATTGGCACTGATTTGCAAAACAAAACAAACAACGTGAAAAGGAAACATAAGGAAAAGAATATGCGTAAGGGAAAATTCTAGACTAACTGGTAAAACTGCCTTATTTACAAACACGAAGAAGACTTATTTATAGTAGGGCTTCACCTACCGCCATTGAAGTGTCCAGAAACTTAGTTCCATCCAAAGACTTCAGAATCGGCATGCACCCGGCTCAAGGATGTATGAGATTGTGTAGGGACCTAACCAATGGACTTTCAACTTCCCAATATGGCGTAGAAATTTATAATCATACGGTAACACCATCTGCCCAACCTCAAACTTCTTGTTTCTAATATGGTGATCATGCCAAGCCTTTTGATTTAATTTTTCCATTGTTTGGCTCTAATGGGCAAGTGATCATCTCTCATCTAGTTTCATTAGTTCATCAATTCTTTCTTCCGAGTGCTTGTTCATCACCTAATCCTCCTACGCACGGTATTCGTAGAGAAGGTAACATAAATTAAATCGGCAAAATAAATTGTACCAAACACCAATTGAAAAGGTGTGGCTTTATTTAGTCTTTTATATGTAGTCATGTACACTCGAGAAAACTACGATACCTTGTCATCCCAATCTGTCTTCCAACATCACAGATTTTGGTCAAGGTATGACTTAGTATTTTGTTGAATGCTTCCACCATTCCATTTGCTTGAGGGTGTAGTCTTATAATGAGCCACCATGAACTCAGATAGTAGGATCCTCATGGTCTCATTTAGAAAATGTGTACCCCTATCACTGGTCAAACTTAAAGGGCATCCATACCTTGTGATAATGTTCTCCCATAGGAACCTTGTCATTGTTGTTGCCATGTAATCTTTAGTTGGGGCTACTTCCACCCACCTTGTGAGATAATCTGTGCAAGTGATGACATAACGTGACCCAGTCCTATGCATTTCTAGTGTAATAGGTCCTACAAAGTCTATCGCCCACTTTTCAAAAGGCTCCGCGCTAGGAATAGGATGCAAAGGCATTTCATCTCTCCTTCCTAGTTTGCCAATGCGTTGACAGTGGTCACATGCTTTACAATAATCTCTACAATCCCTATATAAGGTTTCCCACCATAAACCTTCCATTAAAATCTTGCGCACGGTGGCATCACTGCATAATGCCCACCCGCACTTCCTCTCGTGTGCTTCTTCCATGATGGACAAGCGTTCATGTTCTAATACACATCTATGCAAAACTTCATCACATCCCAATTTGTATAAATCTCCACTAATCAACATGTAGGGCATGACGCATATGGCCAACTACTTTTTCTCCAATGCCTTCATTCCATCGGCACCACACCTTCTTTTAAAAATACAGCAATCTCTTCCAAATTTGAGGGTGCGTGGCACAATCTAAACAATTGCGCGTCTAGAATTGTCTCCTCAATACTTTGCGCGTACTCTCCTAAATCAATTCTTGATAGATGATCAAGTCCATAATCACTTTTTCTAGGTTTCACTACAATGGTGAACTCAAACTCTTGAAACAAAAATACCCATTGACATATGCACCCTTGAAGAACGGGCTTGTTTACTAAATAATTTAATGCCATGTGGTCGGTGTAGAATACAAAGGGTGTTGCCAGCAGATACTATCAAAATTTGAAAAGTGCATAGATCATTGACAATGCCTCGCACTCGGTTGTGGTATAATTCTGCTCTGCTAGTGTTAACTTCCTACTTGTGAAATAGAGAGGATGATCAACAATCCCCTCACCTGGTTGTGCAAGTATTGCTCCAATGGCGGTTCCTGAGGCATCTACATGGACATGGAAAGGCTTTTCCCAAGAGGGAAATCATAAAATAGGTGCGGTAATAAGCCTATATTTTAATGTATCAAACACCCTCTGTTGCACCTTTCCCCAATGGAAGGTACTTTTGTGTCTAAGTAGCTCCTCTAAAGGCACGATCATCTTGGCATACCCCTTAATGAATTTTCTATAATATCCCGTATACCCAAGGAATCCACAAACTGTGCTCTAGCTAGTAGGGTCCCTGAATCTCACAATAAGTGTAACCTTAGCGGTATATACCAGCAAGCCCTCCTTACATATGATATGCCCCAATAAAGTCACAAAGGGTGTAGCAAACACACACTTCTTAATGTTGAGGGATATCCTCAATCGCCTACACCTTTTAAACATTAATCTCAAGTTGTCACAATGGTCCTTAACTGCGGACCATATCCGCCCAATCATCCCGAGAAACTCGAAGAAACTTATGAATGAAGTCCTGGAATGCTTGCACCACTATGCATGAAAAGATAGTAGGCACATTTTTCAACCCAAAGGACATGACTGTATATAGTCGGTGGTGAAAGTTATCTTCTCTTGGTCTTCCTTTGCAATCTAGACTTGATGGTATCTTGAAAATCCATCCAGTAAAGGAATAGATTTCATGCCCAACGATTCCTTCCAAAATCTCTTTAGTGAAGGGGGTTAGAAATGGATCAATGAAAAAAATACATTCAATTCCCTATAATCCACACAAATTCTAATCCACCCATCCTTCTTGATGTTAATTACCATCTAACTTATCCATTTTGATTCTTCTACTGCCTCAATGATCCTAGAAGCTATCATCTTATCTATCTCCTCCTTAACCTTCACGTGTAAGTTGGGATTCATTTGGTAGGGCCTTTTTCTAACTGGGTGTACACCTTCCTTTAGTTTTATCCTCATCTCCCCAAGGAATGGTGGACACCTTTTAACTCATGGTACCCGTGTGGAAATAAATCCTTAAATTCGTGCAATAGATCAATGATCTTTGATACTTGCTTCTCCATCCAATAATACCCAATAAAAGCTTCCTTAGGTTCTTCTCCGAACCGATGTTAACCTTTTTTTCTTTAAAGGCTCATGGTAGGCACACACGTGAGCATCTTCACTACCCACCACTTTGTGTGTCCCCAAAGAATGGCTAACATTTAAACTCTATGACTCCTCTCCATTAATCACATATACTAAATTTCCCTTTTCCTTTTCCAAACATGAGTCCTCAAGCCGGGATTCTTGTTTCTTCAATATCTTCAAAGCACACCTCTAATCCTAGTTCACCTAGTAGTTCCAATAGCCTATCTTCTATTCTGGTACTATCCCCCATTGTAAGGTGTTTGATACCTTGGAAGGCCTTATCAAACGATGGTTTGGTACTCCGATACTCAAAGGCTTGAATAAGATCAACCGCAAGCTCTCTCTAGTTTCATGTTTAGTGGCATGTCTCAAAATGAATGTACCATGCACATGCACAACCCTGCAGTGTAGAATGCAACTTGTGCACCCAGAGGGATGGTGGAAAGGATTCTGCGCCTTCTCTCCAGACCTGTTCACACTCCTAGATATGGAAAGAGGTAGGCTACTTTCCATGGTACTCCTTGATGATGGTGGGTACATTACTTCTAGAAAATATGATAGAGAGAGAAATTATTACCTTGCGCCATTCTAAAAGGATCTCTTGATGCATGGCCCACCAATGAGCTACTGTGCCGAGCAAGACATAACTCAACATCCCTCTTCATTCCTTTTTCATTTTTCCACTGAGCTTCTTTCCTGCAGAAAGACCTCAAGGAAGGCTCCTCTAGAGTACTTGGGCAGTTCTTTCCCCAAGGTGTTGAACCATGTATACCTTAGTTACCTTGGTCACCGATCCTCTCAACTACCGTCCCATTAATTCATAAGTCTCACATACCCAATTGTCACATGTCGGGATGGTGGTATCACTCACTAAATGAGCATCCTCAAACTGGATAATCCTCGTTAATAGGGTGTACCATCTCGTGGTCTTAGATTGAGTGCACATAAATCTTATCGAAGACATCTTCTCCCAACATTCGGTGTAGTAGGCGCTGAATTCCCATCAACCAGGGGTATAATGACCCGCTCCTCTTTGTTCTCAAAACTAGTGTACCCTTTGTTGAACTGGAGGTCCGCATTGTTCTTGTAACACCAAGGGCACCCAAGTAGTGATGGGAAATTGTCTGCCTCAGCGAGTGCCAAGAATTTGAAGTCCCCAATAAACTTGGCTCCCTGGATAGTAATAGCTACATCCTTTAAGACACCGATGGGCATTTCCTTAGTCTTTTTTTCCATATACAACACATTTGAAGATGGTTGTAATGTAGGTCTCCCCATCTAATGCCATGCATCCAAAGTCAAAACATTAACCTCTGCGCTAGTGTCAATGAGTATATTGCTAAGGAGCCATCCATCCACAATTGCATTTAATGTAATCTCCTTATCATAGTCGAGGCTGTGAGGGGGAAGGTTTACATGTAATACCTGCCTCTCATGCTCTTCTCCGGTGCATGGTACCTTCTCTCTCAACAAGGATCCTAGAAAAGGAATGATGTTCTCCTGCCTTAACATTTTACACACCTCCTTGACCGCATCTAGGTCATCTTTCTATGCCTCAATCCTCCTTCCTTATTCCTCCTTCCTAGATTGCTCTTTTAGACACTAGATCTCCCCTTGCAAGATTTGAATAACATCCATGGTGTCTTAATATATCTCCTTATGATGTGTGGGGTATGGGTAATTTCCATGAACGACCTCTTCTCTCAAAATGAGGCTCTTCTTTCTTGGTATCTATCTTGCACGCACGGCTTCTACCCTTGTTGTTCCCAAAACAGGATCCAAACCTTCATCCCATGTTACCCGAGGCGTCCATTATATTTCTACCTTCTTGATGCTGACCATCATATAGACCTTTGTCCTTCTAGTGTTGCTGATTCATATTCTCATCTAACTCTAGGAACTCCTCATACTTATGCTTCTTTCCACACCATGAGAACTACCACAAGTTTGGGCACTCACGCTTGTAATGTTCTATAGATCTACTGATTGAAACATGTCCCTCAAGGGAACTCACTCCTTCCTCTGTGGTTACCTCATCTATGAAATCCTCCTCAAAACCTTTTCCTTGTGTGCCTCCATCTGTTCACTCCTTATAATGATGATCATCATTCTTAGAACTACCGACAATGCTTGGTTTGGCACACCCCATGATCAATGGCCTCACGTATATGATCAATGAGCCTATAGTATTTATTATCATGGGTCATGGAGGTGCAAATATTACAATAACAAGATACATTCTTTATGATCATGCTCTGTAGCAAGGGACATCTACTAGCATCATGGTCCCTATGACAGATTTCACAATCTAATGTTACAGCATTTACCACCCTCCGGGGGTAATTATCCTTAACATGCCCTCTATCTCACAATCTAAGCACCACAAACCATTGCAAGTCTCATGGACCGATTTCACAGATAGCTTTTCCAACTATTTAGCCATAGCAAAAATCTAAGCCTCCAAGAATCAAGCTAACACCAAAAGATCAATACTAACAATGGCTTTCACGTGCAAGAAAACCTCTAATGCTTTGTGTGGGTCTATGAAAGTCTTATGAGACAGGCCCTTTTAAAAGGGGTGATCAATCCTCTAATAAACCATTGTGCATGTTGAGAATGATGTATATCATATGATAATTTAGACAAGAGAGTCTTAATGCAAGCATCATACTCCCGCACACTTTCTACCATTCCTTGTTGTATCTCCTTCAAAGTGTTAATGCTTTTTTGTTCGAACTCAAGAATGTGGAACTCTATCAGGAATGCATTTTTTAAGGAAGTGTAATCCACCAATGTTTGATGAGGATCATACTTTCTATACTAGTTATGTGCGTGTCCTTGCAACATGGTTGCAAATTGACTATCCTTTCATTCTAGGGTTGTGATACCTTTCACGTGCCATAGCAATTCATACTTTTGAACATGTGTCGCAGCATCCTCAATGCCCCCATAATCCGGTAAGTACAGAGACATTTCAAAGAAAAATTGAGGTGGTGGCTGGGGTCCTTGTCCTGAACAAGAGCCTTGGTTCCCTCCGTGTTTCCTCCGCTGATCCACTAGGTCCACTGGGTCTTGTACCTCTAGAGCCACCAGATCCACCAGGACCACTGGGTCCAATAGGGCCTGTAGGAGCTGTTCCAAGTGCCCCACGGTCCCACTGAATTATGCACCAAAAATATGTGATGGTGCCCCACCACCGCTACTTTGTCCCACGCCACTCCCTGGTGTGAGACCAAAAGTTTGTATGCTTGCCCCTTGTCCAAAAAATCCTCCAAATACTAGAATATGTGTAGCCATAGAAGAAGGGAATGTAAAATTATATCTCCTAGGCGTGGATCTATTTCTTCCACTAGTTTCAACTAGATCAATACTTCTTCCTAGTTTAGGAAAACCAACTGTCAGGGCTCGGTCACTGAGTGGGTTCAGATATGTGCCAACAACTCTCCTTTCTCCATGCAATTAACTCTCACTAGAAGCCGAAGGGATGTGCTTGCCAAGATGGGGTAGCATGACTACTCAGCTCCATGTCTTCTCGTGTGAACCTCAATTCCTTCCCACAACATTTGTCTCCAAAATCCATCACATTAGCAGCTTTCGTCATCTAGTAATCTCCCTTTCATGCACTTCACCATACTTGAGCCATCTTTCTTCCCTCTCCTTTTTCGTCATATCATCTATAATCTTCCTCCACCCGAGCTTCCTTACCCAATGCTCATAATGGTTTAGCCATCCATTGAGAGTGCTTCTAGACTCATGGCAACCATCAATATCTTCATAGCTAGAGGGATATCACGTAGAAATGATCCCCAGGTTCTCATATAAACTCAAATTCAGTAATCTCGGACAAGAATACATGGAAATGGCATATTCCAGAGTGTAGCTAGATAGTACTCCCAACTAGTGATTCACAAAGATGGGTCCATGTCGATCTACATCTTGCAACCTTTGGTAGTCTTCTTTGGTCCATATCCGTGATCCATAACACCAACTTGATCTAGATGCATAGGTTGAAAGCCACTCAAATAAATCCATGGGAAGTAGCAGAAAAAAGTCTCATACAGATCATGGTAGAGATTCTTCTCTACCCATCGACGTGTATAAAACTCAGTCTAGTGCTGAATCTCTAGGTAAATTCATCCTCTCTGTTCTCTTGAACTATGATTCAACATTTTCCAATGTCAACCAATTTATCATTACTCTTTACAAAAATCATGATGCATGTTATATCCACTACAACTTGAAAAGAGGTCCCGGAAATAGAACCAAGATGTAGTCAATTTTACTCCCATTATAAGAGGAAGGAATCCTATGCGCGTCAGCCTATCACCCAATAAAAGCTGAGTGCTCACCTGAGGCACGTGAGGGTGTTGAGTTTCTCTTTTATGTGAGTTTTTAGTGGGAAGCATTCATCAATTATTAGTATAGGAGTATTTAGGAAATAAGTTTAGACATACAAAGATTATAGGGATCAGGATGGCCTTGATTCTTGTAGTTTCTTCAAACTATATGTTTTAAAAGACTCCATAACACATAATATAACAGAAAGAAAGCTACAACCATTCATTCATAGCATGAAAAATAAAGAAAACTTCTATGAACGAAATATACATGAAACCCATTGATATTCATATCTAATTGTAATAAGTAACCTCATTGTATTCATTGGTTTATTACAAAGAGCCATAGATGGAAGACTGCAGTCATGCACATCACTAGGCTTGTATAACTACATAAAAATAGAAAAGAAATTACAATGCTGAACTCAATACATCAGAGCCCCACTCACAGTAATCCTGTAGAGCTCTACTCGTGTTATCTCTCTATGTGTGTATCTCTCCTATCTTCTCCTCTTTGGTCTCTATCTCTATCTCCCCTCCTTTCTTGGTCCGTAGGCACTTGTATTTATCAACTTCCTGGCTTTGCCAAGTTGCCTTTGTCAGTGCCCTTAGATCCATCACCAAGTGTCCGATGTGGTCCTTCGGTGAGCTCTCCAATCCATCTCATGATGGTCTTCTAGAAGATTCCTTTCTTTGTGCACGCTCTTTCCTGGGCCACTGTTGCCAGGCTGGCATGTTATCTGTGTGCAACTAATCATGTTTTTCACATGTTCAGCCTTTGTTACTTGAATCAGCTAAGTCCCGAACCTCCTTTCACATGTCGCACATGCTATATGCTTCCTTGAGCCTTTTCTCTTGTGTTCTTTTGCCTTACGCGCCATCCTATAATCGAGGTCCCATGCACTCACATGCCTTTTTACTTAGTCGATATTTCAGAGCCCAACATGTGTGCATAGGTGAAAGGGGCTTCAAATATTTACTGCGTGAAAATCACATATAGAAAAAGAAGGAATTTATTACTATATAAAATAATTTTCATGTTTTCTATAATTTCAAATGTTTTCGGTGTTAAATATGTCGGAAGGTAAATTCATACCTATATTATTTAGTCCTCTAAAAGGATTCAATTTGAAAAACTATAGTTTATAGTTAATCTATAATTATATCTTATATAATTTAAAAACTATATTATTATTTTTAAATAAATATATATATAATATAGAATAAGGTTTATATAATAATTTATATAAACATCATATTAAAATTTATATAGTTTTGGAAAAAAAAACTATATATTAAAAGCGTTTAACCATATTAAAATTTATGGTGTTGATGTGTCATTGTTGTTCTATCGCTGTACATCAGTTGTCTTTTTGCTGATGTGTTGTTGGTTGTGGTTTTTTTCTTTGCAGACAACTTTCTATAGTTGGTCATTATTGTTCTATCTGGATTTTGATCTCTTTTTTGTGCTCAATCTTCCATTCTAGCTTCTGAGCCTTGTTGTACAAGGGTATAGTCCCTTTCAAAAAACTATTTACCAATAATAAAAAAAAATTACATGGGATTGAGGGAAGAGTCAACAAACCATATTCTAAGCCTAAGTTTAAATCAAATTTAAACTTAACTTATAAATCTAGGCATATATAGTTTTAAAAAAAAAGAAACAAACCTAAGTTTAAATCATATTTTATATATATGGTTAGTTTAAACAACTTAAAATACAAATTTTATTAGATTTGGTTCATATATGTTTGAAAAAAACTTAAGTGCTTACTTTTTTTGGAAAGAGACCCTGTGTTTATTGCTTGGCCACAAAGGGATTACTTTTTAAATCTTAATACTTATTAAAATAAAACCTAACATGTGTCCCTAACTATTTATATTATCCATGGAAGGGGAGGCCCCATTCATTTATATCTTATAGTTTATCAAAACTATATAAATGAACCTATTTAAAGGTTTTCTTTTATATAAGAGTGGGAGTGGAGAATAAAATGAGATAATATCTCATGTATAAATGTGGAACTCTCAAATATAAATGGAGAATTAAAAAAGGGCTAGTTTATTGGTGGCCCACATGAAGTGTGGTAAATATTTATTAAAATATTAGTAGTTATAGCCACATAAAAGTTTTAAAGTTTTTAGCTTGTAAGAATTCTATAAAATATTTTGTAATATTTCCATAGTTTTAAATGTGTGCAGGGTAAAATTAAGAGTAAATGAAGGGAGGAGACAAGGTTCATGAAAATAGGGATTTGAATTTATTTCATTGGTCGGGTGAAATTACTTGACCCCTCTATAAAATATACAAGTTAATCTATACTCTCATAAATCTACTTGCACCTGGTAAAATTATTTTAACCTAGTCTATGTCCTTAAAACCCCTTTAATAAGGGTTATGTGTTTTTTTATATAAAAATATACTACGATTTATAATTTTTATGAACTATATGTTATTTTCTATTTACATTCTATAAACTATATACGTCTTTTTTTAATTAAGTGTATATATTTTCACATTATATATTATGATAGGTTATTATATTGTGTTAAAATATAACTCTCCTAATATTATACGTGAGAAAAAGAAATTCGAATTTCACATTCGAAATACACAACAAGTTTTGGCTTCATTAAATTTTGATAAATAATGATCACATGGTAGACAAACATAAGACAATACGATGGTCATTTAGACGTCAAATTTAATCTCATAGGTTCTAGGAAACTTTCATTGTGTTAAAATTGACGGTCAAATGACTGTCACAACATACAAAAAATAAGCCATTATGACAGTCATTTAGACGTCAAATTTAAGCTGATCGGATTTTTGTCTACATTAATTTTTTCTGAAATTTGAAGTTGTTATGCATTCTTAGGGGTCTCTTCTTCACTTCTATATGGTTGGAAATATTTTTATATAGATCTGGGGTATAATGCAGAGCCCTTTATATTATGGGTTATTATTTTGATCATGGGAGGTTAATTAGTATGCATTGTAATGACAAGAATTAGTTATGATCAAATACTTTCTTTAGATCTATAAAATTTAGATATTATTCTATTAAAAGTGTTGTTTTTATTATCAATAAATATGTATCTAACTCTATGGTATATTGTATATTATAATGGGGTGTGTTTTACAAGTTTAGGAAAACAATGACATCCAACTATTTCTGTCTTGACAAAACTCAAATCTTGAATGAAACCAACTACAACATTTGGGTCAAAACAAAATTTATGGCAAAAAACTCTAGATGATTGTTTCGGATCTCGAGGTTTCTCCCATCGATTTTTAAGAAATTGTAGATAACATGAATACATTCTTGCAACGAATGCATGAGGCTCTTTCTATGATTCTATGCAATGTGAACAATGAGTACCTTCTACACATTGGTAATATCAAACATCGAAAGAGGTATGGACACAACTAGAATCCATACATGAAGGATACTTGGTATATCAAGGATAGTAATGAGAATAAAATAGCTAAAGGAATTCAAATAAATGTTCTATATATTTTTGATGATTTCTCTTCTGCATCTTGTTTTATATCTCAAAGTTTGAATAATTCAAAACTATGGCATGAAAGGTTAGGACATGTTAATTATCGAAGCTTATATGAAATGTCTAGATATAATCTAGTGAAAAATTTACATGTGTTGTCTTGTTCTCTTGAAGTTACTTCATTAAATGCTTCTAAATAATGGTTTTGATTCTTATTTAGTAAATGGTCATGATGATGTTTTGATATTATAGATGTTTCTGAAACTCTTATCTTCCTAGATAAGAAATTAAATTCGGCTCAATCTATGTTAGAAAGTTAAAATCCTATTAACCTTAGGAAGATGACTAGAAGCCATCATATGTACCGTGCATTAATTACCTTGAATGAACGTGAGACATGAACTATTATAGGGTCTAGGTGGATATATAAAGTAAAATATAATGCTGATGGTAGCATTAACAAACATAAATCTAGACTTGTTGCTAGAGGTTTTACCTAGAAACTTGGTATTGATTATGTTGAGATATTTCATGTATCTAAAATGAGTACTATTAGGGCCTTATTTTTAATTTCCACTCAATTTGGGTGGGAAATCCACCAAATGGATAAGAAAAATATTTTTTTGAATTGTGATTTAAAAGAAGAACTTTACATGTTTCAACCTAAAGGATTTGAAGAAACTGGTAAAGAAAACTATTATTGTAAGTTGAGAAATATTTGTATGGTTTAAAACAAGCTCTTAGAACTTGGTATGTGAAAATTGTTTCCTTCTTTAAGTTGTTAGGTTTTGTAATTATTTTTCTAACAATGATATATTCATTAAGCAATGAGGCTCACATATTATCATTATATGTATATACGTTGATGATTTTCTTATGTTTGGTGAAAATTATGATTTAATTTGTAGGATTAAAGAGAAATTGAAGAAGTACTTTGAAATGAATGAGTTAGGTCTCTCACATCATGTTATTTGTATGAATGTATTTCATTCTATTTTATTTTTCAAAACACAATATGCAACCATTGTATTAAATTTTTTCTTATGATTGATTGTAAACCATTTTCTACTTCAATGGAAGTTGGAATAAATATTGATCCTAAATCTACATATGAAAAAGGTTGATCCTATTTTATATATGTTGTTAGTTAGTAGTTTGATTTATCTAACTATAACTACATCAGATATTTCCTATATAGTAGGAATTACTTCAAGGTTTATGTAGGAACCTTTTTAGAGATCATTGGAATCTTGAAAAAATAATTTTTAGATATTTGAAAGGAACAATCAATTATGGGTTGCATTATAATAAGAATGAAAATACTATCTTATACGGATTTTGTGATTCTAACCATACCGGTGTTGTGTTATAATATATACTAGATATGTGTTCAAGTTTTTTGGTCTAGGAATTATTACTTTGAATAACAAATACAATCAACAGTATCCATTTCTTCTACTGAGGAAGAGAAGTACAATGGAAGAATTAAAGAAGCCATGTGGCTGCAACGGCTATTGGTAGAGATACACATGTAAGCTAAAGGAAGTATTTCTCTTCTATGTGGTGGTCAGAGTTATATTACTCTTGATTAAGAATCCAGTTCAATATCAAAGGATGAAGAACATTGAGATATATATATGCTTCACCCGTGAGAAAGTGTAAAGTGATGAGATAAATCTCAAGTTCATGTTGACTGAAGAGCAGGTTGCTGACATCTTCATAAAGTCCTTGAGTGCTACAAACTTTTGTCACTTTCGTGAAAAGATTGGATTTTCGGAGTTGCCATTGAGGGGGAGTGTGCATGACAATGTCACCTCCTAATGGAACTTTTTTTTTGTAAAAATACCTTTGGGTATATGTAAAAGACCTTCGGGAAAGTTTAAAAGACCTTCGGGCATGTATACCTCCTTGGCTTATTTTTTAGAAAGAAGTGTAGAAAGATATTAAAGGTGGTCTTCAGTAAAATCTTTAGTGCTATTGAGTTTATTAGTAAACATCCAGTGTAAGCATAGTGTTAAGGAGGTCCTTGGTTGTAAAAGGCTCCTATATGCTTGGGTTTAATAACCTTTTATGAGAACTTGTGAGAACATGTAAAACTAAAAATCATACTTAGCCCGATCATGGGATGATCTTTGGGATTACAAATTATTTTGTTCTAAAAGGTAATTTGAGTATGATGAAGGTGTTATAATTCCTTCAACTGATATGCTAGCCTAAAACCTTTATGGTTTAAGGATTATAAATCCTATAGTGTACCACGGGAAGGTAATCTATTGGCATATGTTATGTTATCCCACTTAACATTAAGGGGGAGTGTTGGAACATAATGATTAATTGTTCGCCAACCTTTAATGTATATGGGTCCATCTCTAATATATAGGTTGATATTTAATAATATGAAATATTTATACTTTTATTATTGAATATGCTAACTTAGGTATATACTTTAGGTTAAATATTTAATATCATGAAATGATTATATTTCTAATATTAAATATTATAAACTTAGGTGTATGTGTCAACCATTTTAGGTTGAAAAGGTGGGTTGGGAGACATACCCAATCACCTTATATAAAAAGGACTTTAGGTCCTCATTTGATATATTCGAGAAATATATCAAAGGTGTGTAAATCAAGTGATTTGGTTTTACCCTTGGTAAATAGGGTTTCAAAGGAGGAGGTGATCTTACTAGATGTAAAATAAGTTCTCTAAAGTAAAAGGTTATTTTCAAAGTGGTTTTACCCTATTGGGGTTTTCCACTATAAATACTGTGTCACATGTGTTATTTATTTCCTGTAAGTATTTCTTTATTTACTTATGTTATGATGTAATCTTTATTTAAATATTTATTGTAACATTATGTAATATGTAAATTCATTAAATCCATATTTATCGAGAATCCCCAAATTATAACATTAAGCTCCCTATCTCTTCCATTTGCAATCATAATTAGTATTGGATAAATTACATAACATCTATATTTCATTATATATGATTTATAATAGTCATTCCTTTAAGATTTTAGTAAAATAAAATTCATATTTTATTAAATCAATGTGTTGATAGCTTAAAGAGTGGATGACAGGTTGAGGAATTTTTGTAAGAGTGTGTGTAAAGGTTTGAAGCATTGAGAAGTGAATAAAGTGAAGGATTGTGCAAGTTTGAGTAGTTAATATTTGAATAAGGGTTTGAAGGAGAGAGAGTTAAATCAATGATCCCAATCAATTGTGGTAGTAAAAATACATTTGATATCTTCATAAAAATTTGTTTGATTTTGTTGTTCATCATCTTGGGGGTTGTAGCCTCCTTATGGAGTTGGTGCTTTACAAAACTAGGGTTCTTGCTCCTTGTAGGGTTGGTGTTTTACTAAACTAGGGGTTGGTGCTCCTAGTGAATTTGGTTATTCACTAAAAACCATTTATTTGATTAATATAATAAAAAAATTCAGTGGGTTTTCTTCCTCTTGATGGTTTCCCATTTGTATATATTTTTATGGTGTTACTTCTCTTGTTGATAGTTAATTGAATGTGTTTTGTATGTTTTTGTTTACAATCTAATGTATGGATAATTGATTCATGGGTTATGTGAGTAATATGAAATTTATATTAACTATTTAAGGAATGGATCACCTCCCATCTCATTCCATTATGCTTCCAATAATTGGTATCTTAGTCGGTCTTCGGATAATTTTGATCACTTGAAAAGAGATACTTTGAAGTGTAATAAAGGTGAATCAACGGAGTGTTTTCTCTACCAATAAGGAACCCTTGTTTGATGGAACATATTATGATTTTTGGAGTTTTAGGATGAAGAATCATATCATTTCTCTAGGGTTTTATATTTGGGAAGTTGCAGAAAATGGCTATACACCTCCTCCCACTCCACCAACTATTGTTGCATATAAGAAGACATTTAATGAAAATTCTATGTGCAAGATTTAGTTGGCTATTCAAAGAGAATCATAAATAACACCTAGTAGTTCTAAATAATCTATACTAAAATTTATGCACCATTATGTTTAGAGATTAAAAAGACTAATATACAAATATATTTTCATTAGAACATGAATAAACATCCAAACTAATATGCTAAACAATTAATTTCTATCTCTATTAAAGGATAATCAATGAAATGAACCTATTTAGATCCTTAGCAATCAAAGGGTTGATTGTATGTTTTAATCCCAGGTTTCAAGAATGGATTCTTGTCAATCCATGGCTATAATACAACTTGACATATCTCAATATGACTTCAAACTTGGATGGATGAATGCAAGAAATGAATATAGCTAGCTCATGTAATGGAAGAATGCTCTAAGATGATAAAACAACTATAGTCTAGGCTCTATGCTCATTTATGTGTAAGTAGAAAGGTAGGAGAAGGTATCATTATATAGCCTAATGGATAAAAGAATATTTTCATCCCTTTACATGTGGGATAATAGTAAGGTTGAGTTAGTTGGGGATGACCATGGTTGAAAGAGGGTTGAGTCAACCTTAGGAGAGTTTAGTTTGTCCTTTAGTGACTCATGGGGTTTGAGGGGATTTATTAATTAACCAAATTGATTAATTAAATGAAATATTATAGAATTTTTTAGAAGAATAATTAGTATGATTTAGAGGATAAGAAGGATTTAATCAAATAAATGATGACTTATTGATCTAATAGAAGAGGAAACTTAATTAATTAAGAATAATTAATTAATTCAGGTAGAAAGGGGTTTAATTAATGGAAGGTCATTAATTTTCATCTTTGCTAGATAGAAGGGTCAATTAATTAGCGTAATGTAGTTAATTAACGATGATAGAAGAGAAAGTGTGCGATATTGACGATATGTCATCAATTTGTGGGAAGGGGTATAATTAGCACAATTTTAAGTATTTAAATTGCTAGGGCTAAATTATAGGTGTCTAAAAATTAAAAGGATTTTAATTCTATCATATGTGGTTTAGGATAATATGAGATGGTAAGAGTAATGCATTTCAAGTCAGTAAAAGAAGCATGGGAGAAACTTCAAGTTTTGTATGAAGGAGAATCCAAGGTAATAATTGCTAAGCTTTAAAATTTTAGAAATCAATTTGATATTCTTAAGATGAATGATGATGAGTCTATTATTGCATAATTACTTAGGGTTGAAATTTTTTCAACTCCATTAGAGGGTTAGGAGAATACGTGAAAGAAGAGGTATTTGTTCAAAAGGTTTTGAGGTCCTTAACTCCTAAGTTTGATTCCAAAGTGTCTGCTATTGAAGAGGCCAAGGATTTGACTAAGTTGAAGATGGATGAGTTACATGGAACTTTTATTACTTATGAGATGAGGGTGGTTGATACCAACCCATAAAATAAAGAGATAATAAGTTCAAGGTTGAGAAGATGACAAAGGGTAAGAAAAAAAAAGTTGATGACATTGCTCATGAGTTAGGTAGGTGATGAAGATTTATTTTCCATGGTTTTTATAAGACTACATGTTGGAACTAGTAAGTATAAAGGAAAAATTCCTTTAAAATTCCTCAATTGTGGTAAAGTATGTCACTTTTCTTCTAAGTGTTCTCATAGGCATGAAAAGAAATATGATGATGATCATGAAATTGGTCATGAAAGGAAAAATCATAGGTATATTAAATAGGAATTCAAGAATTTTTATTATAAGAATAAGGGTAAGAAGAGTTTTTACACTAAGGAAGAGGCATATTCCTCTAAAGTGAGTAGTGAAGATGATGGATCTTATTTTAAGTCTGAATCTGATCACATAGATGTAGGTGATGAGGTCCTATTTATGAAAAAATATGCTATGAGATCCACTAGTGGAGGTTCTACATTGTTGGGTGACTTTTTATCAGGATCTTGCAAGAATTCAGAAGAAGGAAAAGATGATGTTGAAACTAAACTAGCTTTTGTTCAATCTAAATTGATGTATGCTGAGAAGAAAAATAAGAAATTGAGATCACAAGTCAAAGAATATGAGGTAAATATTCAAGAACTAGAAGAGAAACATTGGGCTATTATTGAAAAGCTTGATGAAACAATGAGAAGGTTAGAGATGCAGATGAGTACCATGAATTTAAACTTGTAATATAAGGAGGAAGAAGTGATCCTTATCAATAATGAGTTATCTGAATTAGAAAGTAAAAGAAATCATTTCAGAAGTTTGAGAAAATTTCCAAGGATCTTGATGATATCTTGAGAAATAAGAAATCAGCAGGTGATAGAGTTGGTTTGGGCTTCATACTTGAAGTAAAATACAAATAAATAAATAAATAATAAGGAATTAAAATCAAGTAAACAGGAGAATCAAGTATCAAGTATGGAAAGAAAGATATCTTCATCAAGGAAAATGAGAAGATCAATCCTGTAAGGAAATCAAATGCCTAAAGGTATGAATGAAGTTATAATTATTATTGTTTTACATGTAATGGATTTAGTCATAGGGAAAAAGAGTGTATAATGTCTATTAAATATGTCCATCCATGGAGAGACATTAGGATTGAGAAAGATAAGAATTTTATATGCTATAATTGCAATGAGAAAGGTCATATTACTAAATTTTGTTTGTATGATCCACCTAGTCAAGTTGAAGGTGTCAAAGGAAAGAGTTATGTGGTGTGTTACAATTGTAATTAAGTTGGTCATGTTGATATAAACTTATATCATGGCTATATAAGGCAAGACCTAATATGCATGAGAGAATATTTCAAAGGCCTAGGATGCATTATAACAGTCAAGGAAGGTCTTGGGAGCCTAGAAGAGACAATGGTGTCTCATCAAGAATAGATGTTGATAAAAATCAAGTGATGACTCGTATTTTTGGTCTGAAACAAGGTGATGAAGGATATTATTAGTTTTCTAATAAGGTTGAGACCTTTTTAGGTATTTATTTTTGACCATCCATGGTGTTCTATGCCTCTACTAGGCTTCTTAGAGGTATATCAGTTTGTATAAAACATTAGAATGAGGGGAGTTGTCTAGGTTTGTTTTTATCTCCTCCAAGGTGTCAAGGTATTTTGTGTCAATTATTTAAGCATGATCTAAAGTCTTATTGGGTTAACCAAGTTGTGTAAATGTCAATTTCATTACCTTATTGTCTCTGAGAAGTGTATGAATTTGTTCTCAAGATTGTATCTTCTCTATCATGGTGTGGTATCAATTTATAAATAGTTTTTGTGGGTAAGTGTCATGTTATCATCTTAGGATGTTTTTCATATCATGGTGACAAAGTATAGAGTCTTTTCTTGGTCTAAGTTAGTGATTAGTGTTGATGGAAGACTCAAAGGTCTATGTCACCTCATGTTGTTTGGTCTAAGACAAAAATGGAAGTGTCATTGTTTTTTCATAAGATATATTTTCTATACAAATCAATTCTAGAGTGTATAAAGTGTATAATGTTGAAAGGTAGTCTCAAAATACAAGTTAAAGTGTGAAAAGTCTCTTTGAGCATACATGGTCATTTGTAGGTCTCTCGTGGTCATCTAGGGTTATTTTAAGTCCAAATGTTCTAGGTTACATGTTGTTGAATGAATAAAATTACTAAGTATGAAATACATGCATGGGATTTTTAAGTGCATGCGAGGGAGGAACGAAGGAGTGCATGAGAAGGGTGGTAGAACAACACGTGGGAGGTTCTAGATTTTGGACTTAGCTGATTTTGTAGATTATAGGATAAAAATAAAAAGAAGGATAGATTATAGACCAAGAAAAGAGATAAAGAATGATAACTGGTCAAGCAAAGGATATTTTTGGAGAATGAAAATGTAGATAGAGCATAGGCATGGAGGATATAAATAGGTTAAAAGAAAGTATTTTTAATAGGATAATCTACTATTAGATGTCTTTTAAACCATGTATGTAAGTACACATGGATTTTTTTAGCATGACTATTATTAGGAGAGTGCATGGGTGGTGAAGGGAAAGTTCCCACCCCTATAAATACTTGACTTAGTATTAGTTATGTAACATGTTATTTATGTTAGGGTTACGCTTATTTATTATATCTGTGCGCATGACTCTATACTTACATTTTTGTAACAAATTCTTGTTATGTAGTTGTTTTTTGAGTTTAATGAATAATTGTGCTTGGATTGTGATCATTGACACGTCTAAATATGGTGATTACATGGTGAAATTATTATTGGTAATTATTTGATCTGTCATGTTTCCTCATTATGAGTGTTTCCAATTGAATGTATGCAATGGTGTATTATGATTGAATGAGTACTTGGTTAAATATCATAAATATGCATGCTAACATCTTAACAAAAAAACAAAGGAGGGACTGGTAGTTTCTCACACTTTGGGTGAGAATTCATCTCTAGCTAAATGAAGTGCCAATGCACATAGCATTCTAGTGGGAAATAAAATACTATATTTTGATGAAATAATCCTTATCACCCTCAAGCTAATGGAAATGTAGAATATTTCAAAAATATCTTGGAAAAAACATTAATCCAATGCACTAACAATGGTCACATGCCTTACAATATTTCTTACAGTTTTGATATAGGGTCTCCCACCATAATCCAACCATCAATATCTTGTGTGCAGTGGAGTCACTTACATAGTACCCACCTACACTACCTCCGTACACCTCTTCTATTATGGCTAGGTGCTCATGTTCTAGCACACACCGGCATATAATCTCATCATGTCCTAATTTGTATAAATCCCCACTAATTAACATGTAGGGTATGGAGCATATACCTAATTGATTTTTATCAATGCCTTCATTCCATCTAGTGCTAAACCTATCTTGAGAAATACTAAAATATCTTATAAGTTTTAGGGCACGCATGGTAACCTAAATAGTTTTGCATCTGGCATGGTATCCTCAATGCTTTGCACATCCTCCCCTGAATCAATTCTAGACAAATGATCAGGTCTGGAATTACTTTTTCCTAATTTGAAAACCACTGTGTACTCAAATTATTAGAACAATAGTACCCACCAACATATGCTCCCTTGTAGAATGGGCTTATTCACTAAATATTTCAATGCCATATGGTCAGTGTAAAATATAAAAGGGGTTTCTAGCAGATACTATCTAAACTTGTGAAGTACGTAGATAATTGACAATGCCTTGCACTCAGTTATAGTATAATGCCTTGCTTCGCTAGTATCAACTTCTTGCTTGTAAGGCATAAAGGATGATAAAAAAATCCCTTCACCGGGATGTGTGAAATCTTGATCCAATGGTGGTTCCTAAGTCATCAACATGAACATGGAAGGGCTTATCCCAAGAGGGAAATCATATTATGGGCATGGTGACAAACCTATCCTTTAAAGTGTCAAATGCCTTCTACTGCACCTCTCCCCCATGGAAGACACTCTTTTGTCTAAGTAACCCTTCTAAAGGCATGACGATCTTAGCATATCCCTTGATGAACTTCCTGTAATAACTCATGTGTCCAAGGAATCAATGCACTGCACTTTGACTAGTAGGCTCCCCCAATCCCACAATTACTACAAATTTGGCGGGATCTACTAGTAAGCCCTCCTTACATATGATGTGCCCCAATAATATTCCAAATGGGGTAGAAAGACACATTTCTTAATGTTGAGGGATATCCTCAACTTCCGACACCTTTAAAACATCAACCTTAAGTTGTCACAATGGTCCTTCACTAACCCATATACTATCTAATCATCCAAGTAAACTTGAAGAAATTTATGGATGAAGTCCTGGAAAGCTTGCACCACAATGCACAAGAACATAGTAGGTGCATTCTTCAACCCAAAAGGCATGACCATATAGGAAAAATTCCCCACTTAATGGTCAAAGTCATCTTTCTCTAGTCTTCCTTTGCAATCCTTACCTGGTGATAGTTTAAAAATCTATCCGTGAAAGAGTAGACATTACATCATTCCACTCCCTCTAAGATTTCTTGAGTAAATGGGGTTACGAAACGATAAATGACACACACTACATTCAGTCCCTATAATCAACACAGATCCTTATCCTCTCATCCTTCTTGATACTAATCACCATTGGAATTATCCATTCCAAATCTTCCACAGACCTCAATGGTACTGATGCTATCATTTTGTCTATCTCCTCCTTGACCTTTACGCACAAATTGGGATTCATCTAGTATCAACTTTTCCTAATTAGGCATGCACCTTCCTTCAACTTTATCCTCATCTCCCCCAAGGAATGGTGGACTCCTTTAAGCTCATGGTACCCACATGGGAAAAAATCTTGGAATTCACATAACAAATCAATGATTTTAGAGAATTCTTTCTCCAAGGAATAGTCTCCAATGATTACCTCCTTAGGTTCTACTTTTGAGCTGATTTTAACCTTTTTCTTTTTTAAAGGTTCATGGTAGGTGTGTGCCTGTTCATCAACACTATCTATGACTTTACGCATCCCTATAGAATGGTTAACATCTAATATTTCCTCCTCTTCCTCATCAATAACATACACCATCTTCCCCTTTTCTTTTTCTATACACGTGTTCTCAAATTATATCTCTTATGTTTCTTCTTTCTCAAAGCACACCTCCGGACAGTTCACCTAGAAATTCTTGTATTCTATCTTCCACCATAGCACTATCCCCTATTGTAAGGCACTTGACTACCTACAATGCCTTATGTATTGATGGATTTGTACTCTGATACTTGAATTTTTGAATAAGATCAGCCTCATATTCTTTCCAATTACCAATTTGGCAATGCATCTCTGAGTGGATATACCATGTGCACACACAACCTTACGGGGTGGAGTACAAATTGTGAACCCATAATGAAGGTGGAAATGATTCTACACTTCGCATCCGGGATGTCTCACATACTTGGATATGGAAAGAGGTGGTCTCTTTACCATGGTATTCTTTTATATCCGAGGCGCATTGCTTCGCAAAAATTATAGAGAAGGAAATTCTCACCTTGTTCCATTCCAAGAGGTTCTCCTGATGTGTTGCCCACTAGCGCGTTGCAGTTCTAAGTAGGTTGTAATTCAACATTTCTCTTCTTTCCTTTTCATTTATCCATTAGGCCTCCATTTATTGCAAGAAATATTCCGGATTATCCCCTCTCGAGTAACTTGGTAGTTTTCTTCCTCCTAGGTGCCAGACTATACATGCCTTTGTCACCTTGGTTACCGATCCTCTTAAATTTCGTTCGATCAACTCATAGGTCTCATGCGCCAAATTATTGCATGCTATATTGGTAGTGTCACTTATGAACTGAGCATCCTTAAACTGGATAACTCCCTCTGTGGGATGAATTATCTAAGGATCCCTGATTGAGCGCATGTATATTCTATCAAGGACTTCTTATCTAATGGATCTATGTAGGGAGCCAAATTTCCATCTGTCAAAGGGATGACCACCCATTCTTCCTTGTTTTCAAAACTGATATATCCTTTATTAAACCTTATGTTAGCATTATTCTTATAAAACCATGGGCACCTAAGCAATGCTGGAATTTTTTTGCCTCGCGAGCACCAAGACTTTGAAGTCTCTAGTAAACTTAGCCCCTTGGATGGTTATCACTTGCATCCTTTAATACTCCAATGGGAATTGCCAATTTTTTTGCATTATAAAACACATTTTAAGATGGTGTAATGTGGGCCTTCTACTATGATGCCAAGAATCTAAGGTAAGAACATTCACTTATGCTCTTATGTCAATGAGGATATTGCTCAGGAGCCATCCATCAACAACAACATTCAAAGTAATCTCTTTGTCATATTCAAGGTTGTGTGGAGAAAGGTTTGCATGTAAAACATGTCTCTTGCACTCTTTTTGTCACATGGTAGCTTATCCCTTAGCCATTCTCCTAGCAAGGGAATAATATTCTCTTGCCTTAACATTTTACATACTTCTTTGACCTCATCTAGGTCACTTCTTGGAACCTCATTATCCTTCTCGCTACCCCACCTGCCTCGATTTCTCCTTGAGACACTGTATCTCCCCTTGTAAACTCTAAATTACATCCATAGTCTATAGTCATTTTTACACCCACAAAATAACAAGGGAATATCATGTGCACCGTGCTATCACCCAATGGGATTTGGGAACTCACATGAGTCATGCGCGGGTGCCGAGTCTCTCCTTTATGTGAGTTTAGTGGGAAACATCATCTATGATAGGAACTTAAGGAGAGTGAGTGGAAACAAGACATGTAATCATCTTAGAGCCTAGAATGGATTCTAGACCAATGTAGTCCTTCCCAGACAGAAAAATACTTATGCATTATAGGACTAGACCAAAATAGAAAGGAAAATGCATAAGGATTCATACTCATTTCATAAACATATATGAAACAAAACTACGAGGATATGTGTATGGACTAGAATCATCAATAATCATATTCAAATAAGTTGGTAACCTCATTACATCCATTAGATCCATTATAGAACATCACAATATGGCAGACCGAAGTCATACATCATAACTAGATTTACATCCCTTAGCTCTCAAAAATAAAATTTACAATCCCAAGCCCCTTGATGCATCCTTCTCCTATATTTCATCTACCTAACCCAAAGACAACTCCTCATAGAATTTCTATAGAGCTCCGCTCTCTATTGATCTACTCTTTTTCTTTTGTGGGTGCTTGTATTTATAGGCCTCTTGAACTGCCAACCCACCTTTTTGAGGCTTCAAATCCATCGCCAAGTGTCCCAATGTGGTCCTCCATGGGAGCATGCTCCTCCAAGCTTGAGCTCTCCACTCCTTGCCATGATGGTCTTCTAGAAGCTTCCAACGCAAGGTATATTCCTTCCTAGGCCAACCTATTGCAAGGATGACACCTTATCCATTCATCATTTGTAGTCGATTCATGCTTTTCACATGTCTTGCCTGATATGCCAAATATGGCTAAATCCACGGAACCTTTTTCTTCCATGCATGTGTGCACTACTTGTTCTATTAAACCCTCCTAGAACCCTTCCTTACGTGCCTTTTATTTGCATGCCCACCCCTCAACTTAGGCCTTGTGTGCTCATGCACCTTTTTTACTTAGTCAATATTTTAGGGCCCAACATCACCCCAAACTTTACATGTTCTCCACCCTCAAGGACACTTCTTCAAAGAAAAGAGAAAATAATTACAATAGACTTAACCTCCTGGAAAATGAATAAGGGAATGAAGAATTGGGAAAGATGAAAGAATGGGGAAGTGTTGTCATTCTTTATGCAACAAGCTAGGAAAATCTCTTTGTAAGTCATCCTCCAACTTGTTCCAGCATAACAACTTCATTTTGTGCTCTCTGCGAGAGATCACCAATTAGGGTGCTTACCTCCTCAAAACTTAGTTTGTCTCCTTGAGTATTCATTTCCTCAACCACCCCTTCTAGTTTCTTGCCCACATCCTCAAGTGTATCCATCCTTCTTGTAATCTATCGGTACAAATCCTTTAGACAGAGTTTTTAATTGAACCTCATAAGGTTTCAATAGATTTTGACTACTTCTCAACCTCAGCTAGGATCCTCTCCTTCTCTGATATATTTCATTTGTTCTTCTCTTGGAATTCCTTGAGATCTACCTTATGAGTGGCGACCAGAATACTCACCACTCTATCTCTATCTGCATAGTTGTCATATGTGGCCTCAGTAGCTTTGTTAGCAATTTTTACATCAGCAAGGACCTTGTTGTACTTGGCAATGATTTCTACAACCTTCAGTTTGTCTTCCCTTTTCAAGAATTTTGATACTTCTTCCATGGATTCTAAGGCCAAAGGTTGCCTCTCCATGGTGAGGATGCATGTTAATTCCTCAAGGCACTCCAAGGTAGATCCATACTTCTACATGGGTGGTGTTAGGTCTAGATGCTTCAAAATAATGGAATCTATGATGGATTTTACCTTCTTATACACCTCATGTACCTTTTCCTTCTCATCCCTTAACTCACGCTTTAGTTTTCCTTGACCAAATCTTATTACTTCATATCTTTTGTCCTCCCAAACTAGCTCTTTTTTTTTTTCTAGTTCACCTCTAGAAATTTAACTTTGTCATTCCTCCCAAAAAGTCTATATTCTACCTAAACCAAAACTTTGTTGAGCACGTTACAGACTTGTTCATCCATAAGTTGTTAAGTGCTCACCAAGGGGTTGTCTCCTTTTAACTCAGGCACCTTCATTATTGCTCCTTGGCTTACTTCTAATTCTGGCTCATCGATGTGGGACTCAATATCCCACGAAATCATTTTCCTCATCCAAGGGTATGTACCTTCATCATCAAAAAAATTCATTGCCAAGAGTTTATCTATTGGTACTGTGCTTTGGAAGTGTGCGTGAAACACCTTGTTTGGATCATTAATATATTCCATTATTAGTCTCTAGATCTCCATGTACTTTCCTCCTATGTGTGTGCCCTTAGGAATAGTTACGGTTATCTTTGGGGCCTTCCACATTGTCGTGATCTTTTGCTACTATTTCAGCACTTGTGCTTCAACTCTTGTTTCGCAAGGCTTTAATAATTTTCATTTCATTTCTTTATTTTTCCCCGTTTATCTCGCTCCTGCGTGAGGCTTGGAGTCCTCTCGATCCTTCATGCTAACCTCTTCACTTCCTCCCATGTCCCGGGTGCTCTCCTCCTAGTAGCTACCCTTCCTTAGCTTAAAGCGATAGTCATTCTTCTCTTTGTCGCCTTCTTCTCCCAAATCGTACACACTAAAAACAAGTGGTTCTTGGTATCCTTTAGGTTTATATTCATCATCATCATCCCTCTCACCCCCGTAGCTCTCCAAACTCTCTATTTCCTCCGAATCAACTTCTTCCATCACCTTATGTTTCTTCCTAACTCGTGGATTCCAGTATAGGGATTCAATTCAATCTTCTTCTCCTCTCCGGTGATTTATCCTTTGTGATAAGATTTTCTTGTTCTAGTGCCACCTCTCTCCGTCGGGACCTTTTCCCACACATGTAAGTGCTAGTTCTAGCACTTGTTCCCAAAGAACCCACCATTTTGTGTACCTTGTACACTTGGTGCCTTTTTCTTTATCTCTTCTTCCTCCTTTTTCTTGGGTGTGATCTTCTTTCTTCTGTTGAGTCTTCGGTATAGATATCTCATTTTCAAGATAAGCACCCTTCTCAAACTTGGGACTGATATGAAGGTATACATGCGTCGTGGACCTCCCGCAATAGGTAGAGTTAGAGGTTTCATCATTTGAACTTGATGCATTACGTATTTTTCCATATATGCACTCTTTTTGGGGTAGACCAATGTCTTGTGCATCTTCCTGTGGTCCCAATCCATATTTCCAAGGTCAAGCTTTAGCTTCTTGGATTTCTTGAATCTACTTAATCCCACCTGGAAGTACTAATTGGTGAAGGAGAATGGAAGTGTACACCATGGGCTCATGTTTTCATCAACCAACTTAAATATGATAATGAAGTGTTGGCATACTGCAAATTCAGCTTCTCCATCTGGGAGCCTTGGAAGTTGTTCTGGGATCCTCTACTCTACACCAAATGCATTCCTTAAGCATGTATACCACTTCTCAAGATGTGCCTTGTGAATGGTCATCATGCTATTGCAAGTGTATTTTTTGAGTCTTTTTACAGGCAAGGGGTCTTCCTCTAAGTACTCCCAAATGAACTTATCTACCACATCTGGCACTCTGATCTCTGAAAACATAATAGTTAAGAGGACATTGCTAAAAAGTATCTTATCTCCTTCCTGTGTGTTGTTGATAATTTCATTTGTGATGAAGGTAGAAAAATTGTAGATGGTGCCTTCTAAAATTTTTTTGCACACATTTAACTAGGCCTTATTTACCTGTGTCCACCTTTCTTGGTAATTAAATTTGGTTACTAGGTGTACGGCCATTTTCATCACCGGGTCTTGGATATCCACAATATCAAAGTACCTTGACCCCTTCTTGTATGCATATGTGATGATGATTTCTTTGATGGATTCTTTGTCACATAGGTCATTCTCTATACTTTCTCCTTCACAGATGAGAGCTATGAATCTTAAAATCAGCTAAGGAGTTATGTGCATTTTGCACCCCATGAAGTGAAAGTTGTCTTTGTGTACACGCAATATTAGCCACCGATAGAGGCAATCAAGCTTCCCAAAGTAGGGCAAGTCATAGAGTTATAAGAATCCCACATTCTCCAAATTCACTTATACTTCATTGCTATAAATGAGTAACCCTTCTGGTGTCCTCTTGTTTATCGGGTGCACTAACTCTAGTGCCATTTCCTTTTCAGTCATGTTTATGTGATGGTTATAATCACTTTTATAATTTTTATGAAATGGGACTCCCACTCCTTTCCAAGTAAAACCCCATCTGGGTACTGCATTTCTGCATACCATTCTTCATTGGTACTTATGGTAGTTTCTTGTTGTTTTCCCTTTCCCTTGCCTTTTCCCTTCTTAGGTGTTATAGCTGGTTTCTTGGGTACCATTGTGTAGGTTATCTTTGCACTTCAACTTCTCTTGCTCTGCTTCTCTACCCTTTCCAAGCTTAGATCTCAAAATTGTGAAGAAAATCCTTTTCAACCCATGCCCTAGCTGCCAAACCCTCACTAGAATATCCCTTTCACAAGACGGAACTTCTCCACAAATCTCTCTACACCCATGAACTACTTCCCTCCTAGTTTGCAGATCTAAACTAGTCACTCACGGTTAAATTTTTCTAATTTTTCTTCACACAGATCAACTCTGGAAACCCTAGTTCACAAAATCTCTTCCTTCTTCATATTTGCAATGTAAATAATGAAATGTTCAACCTTCTATTTATAGTTTTTCCTACTTTTTAACATTAAATGCTACCTCACCTACCACCATAATTCAACACTTAATGTGGATTTTTCAACAAAACTTGACTTTAGCACCTTAACTCATGCACCCAACCTTACGCGGATAATCCCCCAACCTTTTGGTGCGTAACCAATCCATCTTGACAGGAGACTTTTGTGCATGTGTCACCAGCGCTGAAGGTACTTCTATCATGATTTTTTCTCTCACCTACCTCATGTCACTTTTTCTATTCTTCCTCTCTTGTATGTGGATTCACAATGTAGCCTTAACTCCGACACCAACCATCCTTTTTCACCTTTCCTTTCTCATCACATCCAGCACTTATAACTAGAATGTGCCTAAATTAAGGATGTATGAGATGATGTAGGGACCCAACCAATGGACTTTTATGTTCCCATGATGGCACGAAACTTGGAATCATGTAGTAGCACCATCTACTTAACCTCAAACTTTTTCTTGACGTGAAAATCTTTCCATGCCATTTTTAATTCTTTTTAGTTGTCCGGATCCACCTTGCTAATGATCATCTCTCATCAAATTTCATTAATAAACCCACTAAAGAACAAGGGAATCCCATACACACCAACCTATTACCTAGCAGGTGTTGAGTGATCACCCAAGGCACACGCGGGTGCCAAGTCTCTCCTTTATGTGAGTTTAGTGGGAAACATCATCTATGATAGGAACTTAAGGAGAGTGAGTGGAAATGAGACATAGAATTATCATAGAGCTCAGAATGGATTCTAGACCAATACAGTCATTCTAGATAGAAATATACTTAACAGATTATAGGACTGGACCAAAACAAAAAGGAAAATGCATAAGGATTTATACTCATTTCATAAACATACATGAAACAGAACTACAAAGATATGTGTATGGACCAAAATCATTAATAATCATATTAAAATAAGTTGGTAACCTCATTTCATCCATTAGATCCATTGAGTAACATCACAGTCTGGCAAACCAAGGCCATACATCATAACTAGATTTACATCCCTTAGCTCTCAAAAAGAAAATTTACAATCCCAAGCCCCTTGATGCATCCTTCTCCTATATTTCATCTACCTAACCTAATACAACTCCTCACAGCATTTTTCAGAGAGGTCCACTCTCTATTGATCTACTCTTTTTCTTTTGTGGACACTTGTATTTATAGGCCTCTTGAACTACCAACCCACCTTTTCGAGGCTTCAGATCCATCGCCAAGTGTCCCAATGTGGTCCTCCATGGGAGCATGCTCCTCTAGGCCTAATCTCACCACTCCTTGTCATGATGGTCTTCTAGAAGCTTCCAACACAAGGTATTTTCCTTTCTAAGCCAACCTATTGCGAGGATGGCACCTTATCCATTCATCATTTACAATCGGATCATGCTTTTCACGTGTCCCGCCCGATATGCCAAAATATGGCTAAGTCCTCGAAACCTTGTTTTTGCCCTACACATTTGTGTTACTTATTCTATTAAACCCTCCTAGAACCTTTCCTTGCACACCTTCTACTTGCGTACCCACCCCTCAATTTAGGCCTTGTGTGCTCATGCAAATTTTTATACTTAGTCAATATTTTAGGGGTGTAACATAGTCTTCTTGTATACTTCTTTCGATGGGTAGGGGTCGGTACTTTACATGTGGCACCTCCTGTCTGGAAACTAATGTCCTTGGTTTAGGCATCTCTTTGGTGTGCATGACCTCTACACACGTTGTCACCAGTACAAGTTCTAGCTCTAACTCACGCACCACTCTTGGCATCGATTGTGAATCGGCCCTTTTACACTCACCATAATAGTACCCTTATATTTTCGGTGATACTAGTTCATATGCTCATAATGTTCTAGACACTCTTCATACTTGTGATTTTTCCCGCACCACGAGCATTGTAATAGATGAGGACATTATCGTTTATAATGTTTTGTGGATCCACAATTATAACATGTTCCATGCAAGAACTCACTTCTTCCTCCTCTGTGGTTTCCACGATCTCAAAATCCTCCACAAGAACTTCTTCCATGTGCACCTATATTTGTGTCTGCTCATAACGATAGTCATCACCCTTATAAATACCGGTAAGGCTAGTCCACACCATGATCAATGGCCTCATGGATCAGGTCAATAAGCCTAAAATATTTAGTATCATGGGTTGTAGAGGTGCAGATCTTATAGTAGCAAGATAAATTCTTTTGAATTACACGTTGAAATAAGGGACATCTTCTCCCATCATGGTCCCCATGATAAATCTCACAATATACTGCTATGGCATGTACTATCTTCTGGGGGAAACTATCCTTGGCATTCCACTCTACTTCACAATCCATACACCACATTCCACCGTGAATATAATGAGATGAGTTTCTAGATAAATTTTCTAGCTACTTGGCCATAGCAGCAATTTGAGCTTCCAGGATTAGGTTAACACTAGTATCAACACTTCCAATAGCTTTGGCATGCAGAGCATCTTCTAATGCCTCACGCGGGTCTATGAAAGTCTTATGAGATAAAGCTATTATAAATGGTGTTATTAACCCTTTAAAAAACCATTGAGCATGTTGTGAAGGGTGAATGTCATATGACAATTTTGACAGGAGAGTCTTAAACTACGCATCATACTCTCACACACTTTCTGCTATTCCCTACTAAATCTCCTTGAGGGTGTTGATGCTCTTCTATTTAAACTCAAGGATGTGGAATTCTACTAGAAAGGTATTTTTCAATGTGGTGTAATCTACCACCATCTAATGGGGGTCATACTTCCTATACCATCTATGCACGTGCCCTTGCAATGTCATTGCAAATTGAATGGCCTTCCATTATGGGGTTGTGATCCCCTTCGTACACCATAGAAATTCACACTTGTGAACATGCTCCACAACATCCTCTATGCCCTGGTAGTCTGGTAAGTGTAAAGAAATTTCAAAGATTACTTGAGGAGGTGGCTAAGGCCCGATCCTCCCGGTCCAAATCACTTGTTTCCTCCGGTATTTCCTCTACCGGATCCATTAGATCCATTAGGTGTTGTGCCTCCCCATCTACAGTTCCACCTCTAAATCCTCCTACAACCAATAATGGGCCTAAAGTGGTCGCACCTAGTGTCCCCAACATCATTGAACTATGCACCAATGGTGCGAGATCGTTCACCGCTGCGGATGTATGCCCCACACCACTCCCTCGAAGCATTAACCAAACCTTTTGTATTTTCTCCTTGCCCATAAATTCCTCCTAACACTGGAATAGAGTGTGCAGCCATAGAATTTCCAAACAAGAAATTATACCTCCTGGGTGTCGATTTGTCACTCCCACCGATACCAACTATGTTATCAACACTCCTCGATTTAGAAAACCTAGCGCAAAGGTTTTGTCACTAGGTGAGTTTAGATTCATTCTAATGACACTTCTCTCTCCATGAAACGAACTCTCATTATAAGTTGAACAGGTCTCTCCCACTCTTTCCGAGATGCGGTAGCACGGACTACTTAGGTTCCACGTCCTCTACATGAACCTCAACTCCTTCCCACATCATTTTCCTCCATAGATCCATCACACATGAACCTCACATTGTTTAGAAATCTCCCTTTCATGTGCTTCACTATACTTGAGTTGTATCTCCTCCCTTTCTTTCTCAGTCACAACATCTGCGATCTTCCTCCACCCTAGGTTCCTCACAAAAACACTCGGGAAGGTTTAGCTAGCCATCATAAATTCCTCTAAACTCAAGGTAATGATCAAGATCTTGATCTCTAAAGCAATAGCACATAGAAATGATCCTCTGGCTCCCACAAAAATTAGAACTCAATAACTTCACGGACAAGAATATGTTGAAATAGCATATTCCAAAATGTAGCTAGCCAATACTCCTTTTAGCCAATGATCCACATCACGAGTCCATGTTAGATATGCATATTGCATCCTCGGTACTTTTCTTGGGTCCATGTGTGTGATCTATAATACCATATTGATATGGATGCATATGCTAAGAGCCATTCATACAGCTCTATTGGGAAGAAACAGAAGAAATTTTCATAAAACTCGTGGTAGAGGTTATCTTCTACCCATATGCATGCATCAAACCCAAGCCCAATGTTGAATCTCTAAGAAAATTATTCCCCCATTCTCTTAAACCATGATTCAATACATTCGAGAGTTATGCATTTTGTCATCACTCATTACATATATCATGATGTATGTTATTTCCACTACAACTTTGAAAAGAGCTCCTAGCAACAGAACCAAGATGTAGTCATTTTTACACCCACTAAGAACAAGGGAATCCTATGCATGTCAACCTATTACTGAGTGGGTGCCGAGTCTCTCCTTTATGTAAGTTAATATGGAAACATCATCTATGATAAAATCTTAAAAAGAGTGAGTGAGAATGAGACATGCATTTATCATAGAACTTAGAATGGCTTCTAAACAAATACAGTTTTCCCACTAAATGGTACTTAACCAATTATAGAGAGGAACCAAAATAGAAAGAAAATGTATAAGGATTTACATTTAATTTTATAAGCATTCATGAATCATAAGCGTAAGTTATAAACATGGATCATAAACATTAATAACCATATTGTATCAAGTTTAGTAACCTCATTATATTCATTGGATTCATTACAGATTATCACAGCTATATAGACCAAAGTCATACATCATAGTTGGATTTATATCCATCAGTTCTCAAGAGAAAATTTACAATCCCAACCCCTTATTACATCCTTTCCTATAGACTCCTACCCAACTTATAAAGCTCTCACAATATTCCTGCATGGCTTCACCTTCTTTTACTTCTCCTCTCTTTTTCCTCTAGCGGGTGCTTGTATTTATAGCCCTTCTCGACATCATCAAGCCTTCACAGAGTTGTAGATCCATTGCCAAGTGTCCAAGGTGGTCCTTCATGGGAGCATGCTTCTTTAGGTCCAAGCTCTCCACTCTTTGCAATGATGGCCTTCTAGAAACTTCCATCGCAGGGTATATTCCTTCTTAGGCCAACCTATCACTAAGATGACACCTTATCCAATCTGTATGCGTAATCGGGTCACACTTTTTTCATGTTCTACGCGATATGTCAAATATGGCTAAGTCTTGAAACCCTTTTTTCTCACATGCACACCACTTGCTCTATTAAAACCTCTTATAACCCCGTCCCGCACACTTTCTCCTTACGCGCCCATGTGCCTTCTTGTACTTTGCCAATATTTTAGGGGACCAAAATATCTTTTTCTAGGTCAATAAATTTATAGCATAAGAGAATGAGGGACTCACAATTATTATATTGTAACCTTTTCTTAAGTGGAGGAATGAGGCCATGAAAAAATTAAATTTCTTTTCTAAGTCACTAGGTTGGAATATGAGTTGGTGTATACAAGCATTAAACCGTAAGATATAATCCTGGATAGGTTCATAGGAGCCTTGATGTAAAGTAGGTATGTGGTCATAAGTAACTCTAGGGCCATTATTGAGAATGAAATGATGGAGGAAAGCATCCTCCATGTCATAGAAAGTGCTAATGGACCCAAAGGGTAAATGGGTGTACCATTGTAGTGCCTCATCAGTAAGACTATAACAAAAGGCCTTAAGAAACAATCGATCATTAGAGTAAGTGGTCATAAGTGTACGTTAATGTATGATATGAGCATGAGGGTCACTGATACCATCAAAACATGTGAAAGTGGGCATGATAATTTTTGTATAGAAGGTGTAAGTATGAATATTTTTAGGAACAAGATTGTCATGTAAAGAATTATTGTCAATAAAGGCATAATAGGATTTACTTTCTAAAGTGAGAGTATGAACTTGAGATTGGAGTTGTCCTACAACATGCATGAGAGATAGAATATCCTGTGAGGGGATGGTAGGAGATGGAAATAATGTATTAAGTGGTTGAATTTTGCTATTATGAGTGATCATAGGGATGTCAAAAGGTGAGACAATGGATTCTGATGTTAAAGGAACATTAGCAGTATGTGTCAAAGGAGCTAGAGTAGATGATGGTGAAGGAGCTATAGTATGACTAGTATCAAGCACAATCCCTAATAGGTGTAGTGAGAAAGGATGAAACTTATATATGTGAAGATGAAGTAGGAGCCATGGATTGTGTTGGAATAGAGAGAGAAGAAGAAATAGATGGTGGTGACTCATGCACAATAGTAGATGCACCCTCAGGAGTAGACAACAATGGAGTGGGAGAGTCACACTCAGCGGTATAGAAAGAAGGAGACTCATGATAATTATCAGGAGGAGATGGAGGTCCTAGAACAATGTTGTTGTTATCAAAATTATCAATAGGATCATCAATGTAATATGAAGGAGAATGCAAGATAGAATGAGATGTGGGAGGAGGACTATCAAAAGCAGAGAAGACATAGGAGTAACTATAGTAAAGTAGGTGGAGTAGAAGAGGATGAGTCATGATGTACACCTGATTGTGGATCAATGCCTAATAAGTAATCAATGATAGAGTCATCTAAAGCATTGGGTGACATATCAGAAGGACCACATGTAACTGGATGGCACAGGGTACAACAAGTGAATGCAATAGGGTCATCAACAAGGAAAATACCTATAGGAGAATCGAAAAGACTAGTCGGCACATGTTGTTGGCCATCCAAGAGGGCTTGTTGAGTATCATCAGGTATATCCATTGGGGTACTATATAAAGCTTTGAGCTTAGCTATGGCGGCCTCATCATAGATAGGATTAACACTAAAATGAGACATGACAGACGAAAGAAAGAAGAACTATGTTCAACCACTAAGGTATCAAAAAGGATCCAAAGGCAAAGTATTCAAAAGTAAAGTTCACCAAAATGATTAACTAAAATTTATTTTATTTTATATTTTATGAATTAATCGGAATATAAAAAGAATGCTATACTAAAATACTATGAACTATATATATTTTATTTTATTGCGTGAATGTGTTGAAATAATGAAAATAACAGGGATATGGTAATAACCTCAATTTGAATTACCTTGCTATGTGCTAGAATGAAATAGAATGATGTGTAAACTAGGAAAGCTATGACTACATGGCCTTGGGAATGGCGTGAAGTTGAGTATCCGACTAAAACGGGGAACTTGGAAGGATATTGGGGCATCCTAGTCTATGATTTGGGCATTGTAGTCTATAGAAACATTCAGAACCTAAGGTTGGCAGTGCCACAAGATCTTCGCAATATCTTCATATTTATCATGCGGGTGTCGTATAATTTTTCTTGTGTCATTGTAAATTCGGTGTTAAGATCCACCTAGAAAACCCTATTCAAAACATCAATTCCTAATAAATAAAACTACATATGAATAGGTCGAGATGGCCTTAGCTACCGTAATGGTGGACTTACGACTAAGTGTGTGAAATGGAAAGTGGAAAAAGCTATGGAATGAGGCTAAAGAACCTCAAAGCTTTGCTAACTCATCCATGCACCTTAGGATTAGAGCTAAACAAGAGAAACTAACATGCAATCATTATAAATTTGATAAAAACATCAAAAAATAACATATATACTAATCTCTACTCTATGAAAGCTTAATGAAAGTGAACCTAGTTAGATTCTAAGCAATCAAATTGTGTGTTGTTTACTCCATGAGGGTGAATGAATCTCACTAAATGGCTACATGGCAAAGTGTAGCTATTTCATTACTAACCTAACATGGGTGCAAGATGAAGCTATTTTAATGGTGGATGACCCAAGATCAAATTCCTTATTAGCTTGGCTAATACAAATGAGCTCTTAATATTTCTTAGGCTTGTTTTGGCTTTAGCTTCGTAAAGTTGTAGTCTTTGAATGGGTAGGCTTAGCCTTGTATTTATATTTTTCCACTTGGGAGAATTTGGAATTTTGGTGCATGTGGGACTAAAGCTCAAAACCACTTTTAGATTATATTAGGATAAACTTGCTTTAGGCTTAGTTAATCTAGGATTAGGCTAGTTAAACTTGATTAGCAAGTGATTAGAGACTCATTGAGAGTTGGGAGGGTCCGGATAACCAATTTTACTTGATAGATAGCCTACGAAGCTAATAGAAGTGGTCTAGAGAGAACTAGGGAGGTTCTGAATGGTCAAAAGGAGGAATGTTTAGCTAATAAGAGAGATATTAGCCAAATAAGCTGATTATAGGAGGAATATGACCAAAAGAGTGTCATAAATGGGTATTCAAGAATGGAGCAAAGTATGGGGATTTAACGAAGTGTTGTTAATTGATTGGATTGGATGAAATTATAAGTGTAAGCATATTTTATGTGTCTACACTAAGCATTGCACTACATTCCGGACCCCATGTGGTTTTGTGTGTGTGAATGTGTACGGTTTTTACCTAGGATTCCCTAGTACCAATGACATAGAAGTAGGGAGCAATAAATAGATGTAAAAATGTAAACGGTGGATGGAATAGAAAGAATACAACCCTTTCCCCTTATGTTCGTGTGTGATGTATACATAGAATATGCCTAAATGCAATCCCTTGATTTAGTAGATAGTTTCCCTTGATAGTAAGATGTCCACCCCTAATGTAGTAAGTATGCTATGTTTATATAGTGATATATTGTTCAAATTCAGACACTAATGACCCAAAACACCAACTAAAACCTAGGGAAATGCATAGGGTAACAAAAAATACCAACCTCAAACAAAATAATTAGGACCACGAATTATGAAAATAAGGGTGCCAAAAATCACGAGACTAGGGTGCCCAGGTGTGCCCCGAGACTTACCCTAGGTACCCTAGTATAGGATTGAATATGACAATAACGTAAATTATGACACCTGAGACACCCTAAAAGATGACCAAAACTCGCATAAACAATAGATGATTATACTAAACAAATAACACTGATGACCAACTAACTGATAACAAGACTAAAAGATGGGTCATTAGTGAAAATTTTTATTATGTAAGATCCATATATAAAATAACATACTTGGAAGTGTAAATGTAATGCTAAGTGCGTGATTTTATGACTACAACTGGGAAAAAATCAATATAGCTAGAAATGATGGCCTCCCCCAAACAATGCCTCCTAATCTTTAATCTTTTTTTTTCTCTTTTGTAAATAATAACCAAACAATGGCAGAAATAGTTTTATTTCTCTCAAATAAAATTGAAATGGATTCAGTGTAGATGTAGATCCAGCTCAATCACTTTACAAATAGAAAAATAAGGAGATATTAGAGTTACAGGATTATCTCCATGCGCAGGGCTGATTAACCTTATTGGTAATGATTTTAGGATAACTATTAGCGAGAGATTCATTCAACATTGTCCCTGCAATGTTTGCATTTTTTGAACCAACCAATTACTACTAAATTTCCAACGTTGGCCTGGGTTTCATGTGGTTAACACCTCTGATTTCAAAATAAAGTGTTTGAATTATTATGAAAGGGACATGACAGTTTGAAAGGTCCTTCATGATGGCCATACCCTACCATAACACCTTTTACACACATCCACCAATCACATTTACTCCCCACCCAATGCATTTACTTTTATTTATATTTTAATTCTTCTACTTTGTCAATTTTTTCATAGGAACATTTTTACTTCTTTATTTTATTTTGTCAATTAAAATGATATTTTATAAAATGATCTATCTTATTTAAATATGTTTATTTATCTATTTATTATTATTATTATTATTACTATTACTATTACTATTACTATAAGAATGATAATAGTTATGAAATCATTATCTCAATTATCGACGTGGTCACGTGGACGGGGATTAGGGTACGTTATGGTTTTGTGAGGGTTCAAAAGGCCAAACTCATGCAAAACACTTGCAAGAACTTGTTAACCAAACTGGGGAATTAGAATTGTCTTATCACCTAAGTACGTGACAAGTTACTACCTCAGATATACAAACACATTTGATCAACATTTAATGTCAACCTTGAGTAATTACAAACACCACTTGCAAAGGTTCCTGAATGATAAATATTACTCATTTGTCATAAAAAATGACACATCATTCCACGGAAAGGGTCTCTCAATCTCACCCACTAGGTGCAACAGAGTGGGGCATTAGATGATGGATACTTCCGAGGTGTGTTGATAAAGAGAAACATGAATGATTTCGAATGTATATCATGATCAAGCCTATGGTGGAAATTTATCTTCCATGGTCACTACACATAAGATCCTTTGAGGGAGGTACTACTAGCCTACTCTCTTTCAATATTCTCAATAATGGGTGTCTAAGTGTGAGCCTTACCAATATTTTGTGGGAAGACCACAACTTGATGCACTCTCATTCGACCGATGGTGATTGAAGATCCTTTCCAATAATGGGGTCTAGATTTCATCGTTTATATTCATCCTCATTCTAGTGTAGGTCATACCTTTGTGACCATAACAATGAATTACTTCACTAAGTGGGTGAAGGCCAAACTAGTCAAGAAAAAAATTCACAAATGATATGTAACTTCATCGAGGAAAATATTATGATCCGTTTTGGAATTCCACATAAAATAGTTGTTAATAATACCACATATTTCTCTTTTATGGAATTAAATGAATTTTTCTATGGATACAAAAATCATTAGCCCAAAAATATGACTATTACTCTTAGGGAATGGTCAAGATGAGTCTAATGAAGAAAGAGAAAATATGACAACATGATGATCTATGGGATAGTAAAAACATGAACCGAGTTTCACTATAGAAATGTAAAGAGGTTCCATGGGGAGTGAGTACTAACCATGAAATGTTCATGAAAAGAATGGAAAGGGAAAAATCTCATTCACCATCCTCATAGATCGAGAAGAAGGGGTACAAATAGGGGTGAATTATGTAACTTGGTGCAAGTAATCATACCTCATCTAGTGGAATAGATAAGTTATATTCACGAAATAGAAGCAACTCCCTTATGACACATTGACGTGTATAATGCAATAGAATATTTTCATAACCCCTACGAAACCTAATACAACTATGACCTCATGTAAGTGAGATGACTCATCACATGATGTGGAAACTTCACACACCAACACCCCCTTCATTGTAATCTTAGGATGAGGCAAGTAATTCAGAAATGGAAGTTAGTCCTGGGTAACAAAACCTGATGAGGCACCCAAGAACAAAAAGGATTTAAAGTAGTAGGAAAACTTTGGTGGTATAAATATCCACAAAAATAGATGGAGAATACTCTCTAAAAATATAAGAAAGATTCCATAAATAGGTCCCGTAAACCGAGGAGCCGATAAGATACCCGTGTAAAAATGGTAATATCTCTAGAAGAAGATGAAGATATGAGATAAAGGAGACAAGAGGGACTGTAGAATATTCCATAGATGGATCTAAACTCTGCAACCCTAGAAAGTCTCTAAGAAGAGTGGGGATGACATGTTCATTAGATTCTAGACTGAAGAATAACCAAACACATTAAATAGTGTACCTACACTTAGGAAGTACATGCATAGAGTACTAGAAGTCCTCCCACTTTGTCAAGTAATCTAAAGGTAGAAGTACACACAAAATTGATTTTGGTCCATGGAAATGAGACACACATCTAGAAAATGAATGCCAAGGAATCAAAGGTAATGCCATGAGTGTATAAATTTCATATTATCAAGGAGGAACCTCATCCAAAAGGATTCCCAAGTGGAGTGAAGTTAATACAATAACCCCCATAACAAAAAGAGGATCCACAAGAAAGGGTAGATCAAGGATGATCTTTTAAAAATTTGAAGTGATAAGAGTTAAAGAAGGGGAAGTCAAAAAGATGAGATGAAAGACTCCTCTAAAAACCTATATATGGAAGGAAATTCCCATACTAAATAACAAGTAGAGTACTAGGAATAGATGACAAAGGTCTAAAAGATACTCTTCCTAAGGAGGGGCTTGAAAAATAAAAGAGAAATTTTAGACAATTATGAATCATTCATGCATAAAGGAGGAGTGGAAAGGTCCTCGCACACTATAAGTGGAATGTATGTAGATTAAATGATGGTATGATTCAGGTAATGAGACTAATTGATGTACGATGAGAAGGGAGGAGTGTTGAAATACTTTAGAATAGGGATGAGAGGAGGAGGAGAGGATTCCTCAATAGTACTCTCATCATCAGAACTTAAAGCAAAATCCTCATCTTTTGGGATAGAATCAAGTGATTACGTGTCATACAAATTATCATCACATGAAGTAGAAGAGGAGACAAATCAGTTGTAGCAATGAAAGTAACTAAAGGGTATCTAAACAAGGACTAAAATATCTTCCATATGGTGGGGAGGATCGATTCTTCAACATGAAGGAAGAGAGATCTCAAGACATGTAACATTAAGTGACTAAAAACATGGTCTCATGTGTCAAGATAGTCTTCAAGATGATAAGAATCAGTGGTTGTAGGAATTAGCCCATGTAGAAAGGGAGTAAGGACCAAGTTGAAAAAGTAATGTTCCATAAAGGCATGCCATGATGTATAGTTATCTCTACTGAGAAGAAGTGGCAGAGGATGTAAATTTATCCTGCAAATCTCAATTATGGAAAGAGAATCCTCCATAGTGCATTTAAAAGAAGTTTAGAAAGCACAAGAAGAGGTGTGTGGATACAAAAAAAGTTGCAAGACATCTAACTCTACCAAGAATGCATCTCGTGTACAATATAACACCTAAGAAAAATGATAACCCCCTATTTATGGTACTTTATAAGTAGTGTGTGGTTACAATAGGGTGTGTTTGTATGATGTGGGATAATTGACCACTCACTTTATAGTAGGTGACGAAGCACACAAGAGTGGAGGACATAATACGTCCTTGTTAGAAGAAGAGAAATGACATGTAATCATTTACAAAAGGGAAAAAAAAAAAAGGGTTACAACACATATCATTGTGATATAAGGCATATAACATTGCAATGATGAGATCTCTTTCCACAAGGCTTTGGAAGACACACTCACTAGCCTCGGGAAAGAGGAGCACTAAAATGATGACGAGCTAGAAAAGAGGCCCTGGGAAATCCCATTAACCCTATAAATGGACCCCAAACAAATAAATCCCCCCTTAATGATGAATTTTATTAATATTTCCCTTAATTAGCTAAGTCTAATTAGAATAGGGAAAAAATGAAAAAACTCCAAAGGAGTGAGAGAAATTCTTGGCTTGGAGGGTGAGCTAGAAGGAAGCTAGGTGAGATGGGTTACTAGATGTTATAAAAGTTACACTAGGGATCTCAATAAGTTGTGTACGAGAGGTGAAGGTTGAGTTGATCAATAAGCCATGTAGAGGTGCTACAAGTTGTGTAGAGGATTTAGCTCATTTGTTGATCTAAGTCACATGGTTAGTTAGTGGGTGGGTGAGTTGACTATGGATATGGTGAGATGGTAGGCCGATGGGTCAAAGTTGTTTATTTTGGAGGCTATGCTAAGTAGGACTGGAGGCCACACATTGGAAAATGAGTTGTAATGGTTGATACCAAAGATAGTGTGGTGAGTTTAAAACAAATTTCACATGGTGATCCAGAGGCAAGAAGATGGCATGTTAGACTTGTTGCAACAAGATTCATTAGAAAATGTGGAACCGACACAAGAAATGGAGAGGAACCATCTAGGCACATGGAAAATTTAAGCACGACACGTGGGGTACCGGTGGTGAGTCAAGGACAATAGAAGGAGATGAGGTAGATGTAAACTTTAGAGCTAAACCAAAGGTGAGTAGGTGCAACCATGAATGAGCACGACACAAAACCTAGGGTGCAACTCAAGGAGGTTGAGATGTTAAACGGCCCTAAGGAAATAACTAGAGGGCTAGGGTGAGCATAGGCATAGTGAGTTATAGGAATTATATGGATAAAATGTTAAAAATACTAGAAAAAATAATGAGTGGTATCCAAACAAACAACTTGGGAGATTTAACAAATAGGTACAAGGCACGAATAAATTAACAAACATGCCAATGTAATGAGCTCAAGAATAAGGAACAATACATGCAAGCACATAGAGTCAAAAACTAATCCATGGGTGAGCAGAGAGTTAAATAGTAGAGAGTCATAGTAGATGTAGATAGAGTCAAGGTAGTGAGCGGGGTTAGCTCGGTTCCAGCTTAGCGAGATAGGGCCGAATTGAGCCCAAAACAAATTTCACAAACCTTAACCAATGCACAAAACCAGCACAAAAACACTCTAAATTGAAACTTGAACATGCAAAACACCTCTAAATAACATGAAAACCCCAAAAATCTAAAAACACTAGAAAACACGATCCAATCAATCTCTAAAAAAGTAAAACTTGATTTAGTGCATTTGATGTTAGAATCACAATGAACTAAGAGGGGGTAAATTAGTCCTTACAATAATTCAATTTTAGATTTCAGATTTTTTTAATCTAAAAAAAAAAAATTAACCATTCATTAATGCTTTCTTTCAACAAATAATGCTTATGTCACTAAATCTAGACATATTCAAGTGAATCTTGACTCCAATATTACATGTTTTGGAAGAAATATATCACCATTTTTTCCTATATTGGATTCCATTTTTGTCTATATTGGATTTTGTTATTACTATTGTTGGATTCCATTAGTAACAATATTGGATTCCAATATTGTCATTATTGGACTTATTTGAGTTCCAATTTCAGTATTATTGGATTCCCAATTTTGCTACTATATGATTCAAATATGACTATTATTGGATTCCAATTTCCATTTTTTAGATTTTCATGTTAGGAGTAAGTAAGGCTAGCAAATCGCTAACTATTATAAGGCATGATCCCATTAGATTAATAAAAATAAAAAATTAACAATAACTTCCTGCAAAATCCTCGATGTAAGGTGAGTAGTCACTAACTATTATAAGTCATGAGCCCGTTGTATTAAATGAAAGTGCAAAAGCCTTGATGTAAGGTTAGTTGTCACTAACTATTATAAGTCATGATCTTGTTGTATTAAATGAAAGTGCCAAATCCTTGATTTAAGGTTAGTAGCCACTAAATATTATAAGTCATGATCCGGTTGTATTATATTAAAAAAAAACAATAAATCCCGGTAATAACAAGTTCGAGGTACTAACCACACACTTTCAAATGGATAGCCTCACATTGTTGAATTCGTGATATTTGCACTTTGAAAGTTATGAAAAATAATAGAGTCGCACTTTTAAAATTTGAGGCACACATTGTCTAATTTGCAAGCCTCATACATAAAGCTTACTTACGATCCCGCCCTCCGAAAGTGTGAGCCCCGCACTCTAAAATTATGATCCTCAAACTTTGAAATTGTGATCCTCAACTTTGAAAGTGTGGGACTCACACTTTCAAAGTGCGAAGTTGACACTTTTAATGTTTATTATGCATTTCCTTCAATTTGACACTGGCCTTAAATGCTAGTGGTGTTATTTTGATTTCTTGTGGAACTTAAAATAAAATTATGTTCTCAACCCGAGATATACCTCAGAATAACCGAAGTATTGTTTTCTTAGATTGTACATGACATTAAGTTCACTAGTGTTTATTATTATAAACTATATCTTTGGGTAATCATTAAAAACAAACGGTATATTTGGGAGTTTATGCATATCACAAATTCTATTACTATGAAAGATAGTATAATTTATGCTTGTAAATTATTCCATTCTCCATATAAATGATGAGTCACTTCCGTGAGAAGGAAAATGAAAACTCCTTAACACAATGTAATCAAAATGTTTTTGATAAATGTAGTCTTATACCCTTGAAGATACATTAAACCAATATTTAATAGTTTACATCAATCAAAAGACTCATTGTGCCACAATTGTATTCTTTTTGAGTCAAGAAATACCAACACCTTTTTCCCAATGTCCGTCCATGTGAATGAGCTACATTTGCATCAAACCCCTTAATATGGTATAACACTTTTCTACTATTTGTTTTCACAATTCTCCCTCTTGTAGCCCATTCTCTTAGCCTTGTAAAAGTGCCATGACCTTATTGTTCTTAAGGAATTTGATTGGAATATCATTTTTAAATATTATAAAATCCAAATCAATGATGCATGTTTCAGAGAACATAGTAAATATGAAAATATTGTTTTTGATTAGACGTAAAAAGGGTTGAGGGGACCCTACCCAATAAAAAGTATTACCAAATCATTACAAAGAGGCCAAGGGATTACCATTGAAGCCCAACCAAAAACTAAAGCATCACGAACCAAACAACTAAGAGAAACCACCACAAAGTAAATGTTTCCAAACAATAAATAAGAAGTAAAATAACTAACAACAGAAAGACATAAGAACTAACAATAGAAAACCATTATCCCATTTTTCTTCATCATTATTTTATCATGTCCCCCATTGTATTCATACAGCCATTCCATTCTTTGACAAGGGAGTCGATAGTAGATTTCCAATACTTGTAGTTAGGCTCAGGAATCTCCACTTTGGGGCCTTTTCCTTATTTTTCTTTTTCCTTTACAAGTTCCATAGAATGAATCATCTCTGCTAATAGCTTGAGGTGGTGGATGGTGATTTTAACATTGAGGAGATGGACATCATGAATCTGAAGAATGATTTCTTTCATCTTCAACATTTCCTTTTCCATCTCCAAGATTCTTTCATTAGCATTTTTGAGTTGTTCACTAAGAACCAAAGAAGATAACTTTTCCACTTTTTCAGTTAGTTCCCTTAGGTCCATGGAAACCATACTGATCTTATGTCTATTAATATCAGTATCAAGCCTGCAATTCTCAAATTCCCACATGAAAGCATGTGACTTGACAACAGAGTCCTGGGTGGTAAACAATTTTGTTTGGGTAGTTTTAAGAGCATGCAAGATTTCAATGGCCTCCTCCGAGTTCTTTGAACGCTTTCCTTCAGAAGTATCCAAAGATTTCTCACTCTCCATCTCATCACTATTTTCCCCTTCAACAACATCTTTATCCTTACTAGAAATTGAATGGTCTAGGTTTCCTTCTTGGTTCTCACCCGAATCTAAGATAATCTCCACTTCCTCAACCGTCTTAGGTTCCTCCTCAACCCTGCTTTGTTTCTTGATGCCACCTTGACTCAGGTTGGATCTAGTTCTTTTAGCCACTAGTTTTCCAAATAGATCCTCACTAAAAATTTCATCCTTGGGCTCTAAACATTCGGTGAGTCAAGCCCCAAAGTTTTCAATTTTTCACAAAAGGGGAGTACCTAGCCTGATAAGGGATTTGATGAGGCCTTAGTGAAAAGGTAAGGAGAAGGTACCTTTCTCGACCATGGTAATAGATTTTGTGAGGGAAATATATAGGAAGAAAGGAAAATTATAGGGCTTAGCATTACAGACATGGTTCAACATAGGGAAGTGATATCCATATATCACTTTGTATCATCCTTCTAAGGTAATGTAGGACATAAACAACTGAGAAATTTCATCAAAAGGAGGGGGAAAATTACCTCAAGCATAACCATTATGGAGAGAGACAGGTGCCCCCTTACCTTACATAAAGCATTCAATCTCTAGGCTATAGTCTGACTTAGGTTTGTAGATGCATCTTCCTTCCAGAGCTAAACCTGAAACTTTGGCAATAAGCTTGGGGGTAATGGTAAAGGAGAATTTACCAACCTGAACATGGCCTTCTTTCCACGTTTTCACCACAGCTTCACTCAACTTTTCATTGTAGCCATCAAAGATGTTGAAGAAGGGTAACATACCCTCCTTTTCAAGTAGGATCTCAGCTTCTTTGGATATCTCCTGTCTCTTGCTAGGTTCAGTTCTCACTAAGTCACCCCCATGCTTCTAAAATTGTTCTTCTTTCTATTCTGTGAATGGTTACCTTCCCCAATCTTATCATCCCACTTCCAAAAATCAAAAAGATCTGACCTACCCCGTGAGGATTAGAAAGGAGATTTTGCACGAGTTTGGGAATCATGAGAAAGAGATGTCACAAGTTTGAAGAATTATTGCCTCCTCATTTGTAGGAGTATTATTAGTTATACCTTCCTTTTCATGATTTCATTAAATTTCTACCTTCATCTTATTAGGATCATCTACCACCTTAAGACCCCTTGCGTTCACCCCCATATTGGCCATAAAATCAGCTAGAGTGTTTCCTTCGCGATACACATGTTGAAAGGATATAACCTCAAAAGAGGATAATAAAAGCTTAGTTTTATTGATGAAGTCATCAACAGAAATAGAAGGTTGAGATTTTCCTTTCAAACATGATATGATATATAAAGAGTCCCCTTCCACTTCAAGGTGTTTTAAGCCTTTCTCCTTTACTAATTTCACCCCCAAAACATCACAAGTTTGCTCTCGCAACATTGTTAGATTGAAATCCTAGGTCGAAGAAGTAGGCAAGAAGAAATCTTCCTTGAGAATCACAAAGGACACCTCCTCCCCCTACTTTCCTAGGATTACCTTTCACTGCCCCATCAAAGTTGAGTTTAAATAAACCTTCCCTAGGTGTATTCCACTTAATCCCCACACGAGGATTACTTCTTTTGGGTTTGGGGTCACCTATAATGTTCTAATTCTTAAAGAAGAAGTGTTATTTATTGTCAAGAATTTCCATTTCAATTTACTTTAGGATAGAAAAATATTTCTAACACTGTAGGAGTTCTTTTATAGTCAATCTAGTGGGGAATTTTCTTGTTTTTTAAGATCATTTTATTTCTTTCTCTCCATAATTCCCACCAGAGGTGACCTAAACTCACGACCCAGATATTTTTAAGCCCTTGATCTGAAGAATGGACAATTCCATCTATTCCGGACATCCTTGATCTCTGTATGGATTACCTAGTAAATTGAGAAGCATCCCATTATAGAAGATAACATTATATGGGAAAAAGGACATTCTAGGAACAGATGATTTATAGTTTCCATATTCACTTCACAAAGAACACATCTATTGGCCATATGGAATCCTCTTTTAGCAAGATTATCAACAATAAGAATTTTATTTATTACTAAAAGCCAACTAAAAACATTAACCTTAGGAGTTATGTTCTTGTTCCATATCTTACCAACATTTAAATCTTCTTCTCTAGTTTCTCCCTTAAAAAAGGGAGTAGGCAGATTTGAGAGAAATTACCACTTTGTTCTTTGTCCTAGACTATTCTATCTTGGTCCTTGCTATTAGAAGATACATAATTTTTTAGAAAATCATTGAGCCTGCTCAAGTGTTCATTGAGTTCTGTCTATCCAATTCCATGAGTTTCCATGTCTGAAAGTTGTCTTCATCAGCGATATAGTTATTGATTTTTTCCCCATATTTATCTTCAAGCTAACTAGAAATTTGGGGGAATTGGTCTTTAAGGACAAAATTCCCAGCCCATTTATCTTTCCAGAAGCTTATCTCATTTCCTTTTCCTATTTTCCACCTACCGACCCTAGCCATAGTTTATTTTTCCCGAGTTAATAGCTTTGCGTATGCACGAACCATTGGAGGATACCCGTTTAAAAATCCATCTATTGTCATTAACATCCATCCAATATTGTTCCTTTAGAATTTGGTCCAAACCCCATTTTCTTTACTTAACCTCCACCCATTTTTGCATGAAGGGAATTATTCATTTTAGTCCAGTATCTAAGACCAAGTCCCCCTATCTTTTTGGGTTTACAAAATCTGTCCCACACCATCAATGGGATTCTTTTTTTTCTTTCAGTGCCACTCCATAAGAATTTTTTTTGGATTTTTTCTATTTTTTCCCTAACAACTCCAGGAAGTTGATAGAGGGACATGACATACACCGGTAGAATCTGAAGAGAACTAATGAGAAGGGTAATCTTTCCATCCTGGGATAACACATTATCTTTCCATCTAATAAGTTTTCTTTCAAACCTTTCAATTAAGAAATTCCATTCGAACAAGAAGGTATCTTGTCCCCAAGATGTATTCCTAATTTAAAGGTAATCAAAGATTTATAGTCACATTCCATAATTTCAGCTATCTTCTTACAATGACTATCCATGGTGTTAAGGAAGAAGAGAGATATTTTTGAAGTTTACCATCTGTCCCAAAACTTCCATATAGTCATCTAGGAGAGATTTTATTTTCTTAGCTTTGGGGACAGAAGATTCCCCCACTAAGAAAGTGTCGTCAAAAAAATGTTGGTGTGACACTTTTTCCATCTCCCTTGCCAGGAAATCCCTTTGATGAAGCCATTTTTAGTTTCAACATTTAATCTTCTACTTAAAGCTTCCGCCATAATAATGAAGAGGAAAGGGAAAATGGGACCCCCTTACCTTAAACCTTGAGAGCTAGGAAAAAACCAAAGGGGGACCCATTAATGAGAATTGAAAACTAGACATTAGAGATACATGCCTTAACTAGATTCCTAAAGGATACATCAAAGCCAAACCTGTCAAGGATTTTATCAAGAAAGCACCATGAGACCGCTATAAGCTTTGGCCATATCTAGTTTTAAAAAAAACAAAACCTTCTTACTGAGCTTAGCTGAGTGAATTATTTTTTTGATTGTAATGATCCCATCCTAGATTTTGCATCCAATGACAAAACCCCCTTATTGATTAGAAATGATAGAGGGGAGTAACAATTGTAGACAAAGAGCTAGAATTTTTGTGCAGATTTTATAGGATGTATTGTAGAGACTTATAGGTATGAAATCTTTTAATTCCATGGCATTACCACATTTCGGAACTAAAGTTAGAAAGGTACAATTCATGTCTTTTAGCATAACTTTCTATCTGAAAAATTCCTTCACAGCCTCAAAGACATTTTTTAATTATGTCCCAGAAGTGTTGAAAGAAGAAGGCTTGGAAACCATCCGGCCTAGGAGCCTTGTCAAGATTGAGGTGTTTTACTATGAATTCCACTTCCTCCATTAAAGGGATCACTAAAAGCATCAAATTATCTTCATCTAAAACCAAAGGGGGATGAACTTTAAAAATTCTTTCTCTTTAATCAAATTTGGATCACAATTATTAGTCAACAGGTTTTGGAAAAAGGAGATAGCCTCTTTACTTATTTCTTCTTTTTCTTCCACCATAACACCCTCTTATTTTCTAATTCTATTAATTCTATTGAAGCTTCTATGTTTTAAAGTAGACAAGTGAAAGAATCTTGTATTTTTATCCCCTTCCTTTAGCCATGTAATTCAATATTTTTGTCTCCAGAATATTTCCTCTTTGCCCAAGATGTTGTGGTATTCCACCAGGAGGGAACGTTCCTTTTCATGGTCCTCTATATCCATCTCGGAATCCCAACTCTCTGTCTATCTTTGAACATTCTGCAGTTCAACTCTGATTTCTATTTTCTCTTGAAAAATATTTCCAAAGCTTTTTTATTCCAGGCTTTGAGGTGAACTTTAACATTCTGGAGTTTTTTAGAAAGTCTATACATTGTTGTTCCTTTAACCTTCAGTTTCCACTAGTCATTAATGAGGGCATACAGTTCCTCATTCTAGAGCCACATCTTCTCAAAATGGAAGGGAGTTCTTCTTCTAGATGGGCTCTTGATTTGTAAGAGAATAGGGTTATGATCAGACCCTATCCGAGGAAGAGAGAAAAGAGAGATATCCTGGATTAACCACTCCTCCGAGACTAAAACCTTGTCTAATCTTACTTGAATATGTTGAGTTCCAACTCTTCTATTAGACCAAGTGAAACTGCTTCCTTTAAGATCAATATCATGGAGTTGTGAGGAAGTAATAAATTCATTAAAATCCTCCATGCCTACTGTAAACTCCTTAGATCCTCCTTTTTTCCCGGAGTCTGAGGGGTATTGAAATCCCCTATGAAAATCCATCTTGAACCTTTGATGGAATGATTAAACGAAAGAAGGTGATGCCAAAGATTTTTCCTTTCTTTATGAAGGGTAGGAGCATAAATGTTAGATAAAACCCATATATTTTTGTTTTCAAGATCTCTCATCATCACCGCCAAATGATTATCTCTTTTGACCAAAAGAGTTCCTTCATAGCAGGCTAGATTCCACACCACAGCTAAACCTCTAGAGGCTCCTTTCAAACTAACAACAAAAACTTTATAATTATTCCAAAAAGACTTGTAAGAACTTAAAAAAGGTCTTCTTTCATTTTAGTTTCTTGTACAACTAACACATCAATTTTCTATCTTTCAATCATGTCTTTGAGAATCCTCCATTTCACAGGGCTATTGATCCCTCTACCATTCCATGAGATGTAATTCATTTCCGCATATTGGGTTTATTTTTCTTAAATACCTTTTAGTCTAAACACATCTGCTTCCCTGAATCTATATACTTTTGGGTATTTTTTCCCTTGATTCAAATTTTCTAGGCCTGCCTTATTTACTACTAACAACTTCCACATTTATAGGATTCTCAATATCCTGAGATTTAGGAGGGGAGGATATTGAGGATTCCCCTTTTCCTTTTGAATCCACTTTTCTTTTTCCTAAGGGGTTTTTTCCTAGAGATTCCTTTGTTTCCCAACATTATTTCTTCTTTCTTCTCTTCCATCATCTTGATTGGGGACATATTAACATTCATAATTTCCTCCATGGAGAGGTTACTAGAATTTATCCCTATCATCCCCTCACCTGCATGGGAATCCAAACTTACCTTCTACCCCAGTGTTTCTTCCCCCTTACTCTATTCCTTAACAATTTCCTCCAACACAAAGTCCCCCAACTTCCCATCTTCCTTTAAATTTTGTTCAATCTTAGCCGGTTCCTTGAGAGTGTCCTCATTCCCTCTTGAGGAAAAAATATCTATCTTCCTACCCTTCATGAAATCCTTAATAGGTTCTTCCATTTTTCCTTGAGGTCTTCATGAAGTTGATCGATGCAGAAGCTTCAAAATATTTTATTTTATTTTTGCAAGAATGGTCTTCTTTTGGTGATAGATTATGTATAGTATGGATAGCTTTGCATAACTTTCCTTCGAGGGAGTTGTCTATTTATAGCATCAAGATAGAAATATTAGATGTCCTTTTTGAGGGAGTCATCTTTTTGTGAGAATTTTGACTCAAGGATTTTTGAATTTGAAAATCCCATATATTTCTTTTGGAATGTTTTTATTTTTACTTTTAGGTCATGGACAAGACTATAGAGAAGTATAGGCTTGTTTTATGAAGAAAAAACCATAGCACATAGGGGTTAGCTATGAAAGAGAGGTTTTAAGTAATGAATGACCATGGGATTCCATCCTAAAAAGGATCAAAAGTATCCATGAGAATTAGGCCATGAGTAAAGCCATGGTACTCATATTGAATATAAGGCTGAAAAAGTCACAGGTAATCACATGAGTCTTGTTTAGTCATTGATCCTTAAAATAGGTAATTGGAAAGTGAATCATGCTCAAGGGACAAGAGTTTAATATACAAAAGGTGATTTAGGAATTTATTCAAAAATATAATGGTCGAAGATGCAAGGAATTTAGGGGCTTAGGTTTGGGTTTACCTTTGAGTGAAGACAAATGATAAACACCTAATCCATAGGTACAAATAACAATATAGGGTCCAAGCCAACTAGGATAAATTTTTCCCGTTTAATTTTCTCCACTTTTTTAACATGTTGATTTTCTAGATCCAATGGGGATAATCAATGGGTAGGATGAAGGAAACTTAAATGAGGCACTGGATTTCTTCTTTGACAAGAAGGGAAATGTGAGGATGCATTCTCTGTAGCTTCTACTTCATGGGTTTGGCCTCATAAATATTTACGATATTGTGGACCATAATGTTTGGGTCAATACCGACATATCAGCATAGAACCACAAAAAAGCATTGCTATAATATTGGAGGAAAACAATAAAATATTCTTGCTCAAAGCAACATCTAAATATTGGCCTATTTTAAAAATATGTGGGTCATCCTGAGCGTGAATATTGATTTCGATGGTCGATTCATTCAACATGGTTTTTGTCTCAGAAGGTAATGACCAGTGAATATAAGAATATTCCACACCAAGGTAGGTGATAATAAATGCATTGTCTTGACATTGAATGGCATTAATAGAAGGGGTAATGTCATTAATCATGTGAGGATACGGGAAGGGAAGAGAAGAGGAGCATCACCATCTCATTGATAAGTTAGAGGTCCTAGGAAATGGTGTTCACAATATAATCTTAAGGGTGGTGCATGGGATGAAAATATGGTGCCATTATTCATATAAACCAAATCCAAAGCCCTTCCAAGCACATCGATGAATGAAAGTGTGGGTGAAGCAACGGTTGGGGAGAGATTGAAAGTCAGATGAAAATGGTCGATTTTGGGAAGGTCGCTTGGGTGAGTAGGTAGAAGCATCAAGTCCCCACATGTTAAGTTAGTGTGAAAGTGGGGAGGATCATAAGGGAAACCCTATCTGTGTAATTATCATAGAAGGGATGTTGGTGTGGTTTATCATACTCTTCGGGAGTAAGGAATGTGTCAATATTGTAAAAGCGGTACTCCCTAGAGTGAGACATTGGAAAACACCTTCTAAGGGATCGATAGTGGGAATGTCGGTAGCGAGAATGGATGAATCACTTGTTAGTTGTGAAGAAGAAGTATTAGTTATTGAGAAGTAGATGAGTTCGCTAATGGGTCAGCTATAAAAGTTGTGGTAGTAGTGGGAATAAAGGAGTTAGGTGTGGAAGAGGTAGCGGAAACGTTGGTGGATGGGGCCATGGGTGAAGTGGTAGTGGTAGCGATGGTAGATACCTTGACTAGTATAAGGACATCATTAAGTTGATATATAATGTTACAGGTATTGAATAGTGAAGGGTCGGAGGGGATGGTATAGTTATGCCCTTCATGTTAAAATTTTAAACATTGGTGTAAGGTTGAAGGAACCCAACCCATAGCATGGATCCAAGGTTATCCCAAAGTAGCATGTTATACTAGAATTCCCCCTCTAAGATATAGAATAATTTAGGAATGGTACGGGGCCCACAAAAATGTGGAGAATGATGGTGGAAAGGGTGGAAGTCCCGGCATTGTTGAATGAATCCATCATAAATGGGTTATTATGCATGCAATTGGCACGAGATGCACATTTGGTTATATGCATGAGAAGAAATGATGTTAATATTGGCACCACCATTGATCATAATACATCGAACACATATATTATCAATGTAGATGGAAATGAATAGGGAAGGATCAGGATCATCTGATTAGAGAGGTATAATCTCGTCGTTAAAGAAACTGAGAGCAGCTACTTGATGAGTGGTAGCGGGTGCAAAGGAAGGGGATGAAGTGGTGAGAGAGGCCACATGGTGAGGAGTGATAATGGATGCCACAAGAGTAGGGTCATTAGGTAAAACCTTAATAGATTGTAGAACCTCAATGAGGGCCTGTCGATGAGACTCAAAGGTTTGGACAAGGTCGTATAAAGAAATTTTGAGAGGAGATTGGTGCAATTGTTTGATAATTATATGATGGGAAACCCCATCATAAATAAGGTATTTGGGTCCACGTAAGGTAATTTTAGGTACAAGTGCAAATGGGATATTGGGTAAAAGAGTAAAGATGGGCTAGTTGTTTTATCCTTTCCTTTATCCTTATTGTCTTGACTGGTAATGTTAGCCATTTTAATATATGGTAAAGGAGAAAGTGAGTCATGATAGGTGTAAGCGACAACATGGGAAAAAATATGGGGAGGGCATATACTAGTTTTGTGAAAATAATACATCGCATTGGAATTTTGGTGGACATTTGAATATCTCTCTTATGCGGACCATATTGATCTCAAATGTTTGAGGAAGATAGAAGGGTTGTGTAGGGGGACATGAATTTCTATGAACAGGTAAAAGATGAGGGTGTTTGGTGACATGTGAAGGTAAAAAGGGTCCTCGTCTAAAAGATCATCATCATCAAAATTTTATTTGGGAGGACATAGTTAGAGAAGAATAGTCTTAAGAGCCTTACAATTTTCCACATCATGCCCTTGCACATGATGGTAAGCATAAATTTTGTTTCATCAAACCCTTCTAGCTTAGGTTTGAGTGGGTCATAAAGTCTAAGAGGTGGTAATATGATGAAATAGGTTTCCAAAAGGTTAGCTAAGATGTTGGCATAAGACCCTACCAATGGATCACTATGCGAAGTGTGATTCTAAATGAAATGTGGGTGATTTTGGAGAGAGGTGCCATGGGATGTGGAATTGGAAGTTGAGTCAATTTGACCACTTGTTTGGTTGGTAGTAGGGTTTTAGGTTTGGATTGCACCTTCTTAGATAAAGATATAATAGATGAGCTAGTGGTTGAAGGTGGTGTAGGTTTAACTACTCTTTTTAGGATAGTGGATTTTGGACTTTGGTTGCACCTTCTTTGGTAAAGGTGAAGATGGTGCATGATGTGAAAGGGAAGGAAAATGGTGGTGTGGTGAAGGTTGTGGGAAGAGGCAAGGTGGAAGGTACTAGTTGAAGAGAAGGGAATATAATAGGTAATGATGAGGATATGTTAAGTGGTGTAGGCATAGGCGGTAAAAAGGATGCGGTGACAATGAAGGTGTAAGCTATGTAGGTAATTTGGGTGTAACAGAGGATTGTGACAAGGAGTCGAGGTGTTGGGATTTTAGTTTACCTTGAGTAGGAGGTTGTTTGGCCAAGGTTGATGGGTGGGGCCCTAGGATAAATGGATATGGTGAAGGTGATAGAGGGGTAGTAGGAAAAGTTGGTGTATGTGGCCTAAGAGGTTGGGTCTTCCTCTTAGGTGGGGGAATAGTCTTTGCACTAGCTTGTGAGGTCATGGTTAAATCTAGTTTGATAGGGGTTGGACTAGGATTGTTGTCAACATGACTCCAAATGTGGTAATGGGTTTGGATGCGGAGGAAAATATAGATGTAGGTAAGGCCTTAGACATTGGAAAAGGTTCGATTAATGGAAAAGGTTTATGTGTGGGTGAGGGTGATGAAGAAGAGGTTTCTAAACTGGCATGGGCATGGTGGGTTTGGTTATCTAAAACACCTTTGGATAGATCATGGAAGTATTAGCGAGATAACATTTGCATACGAGTTAAGAAAGGTATTTGAAGGCATTCCCAAAGCATGGAATTGTTGACATAATCAAAGTGGTCATCCAGATGTTAAAATGACACCATTGGAGGGGGACATGTTGATTCAATAGTAATCCTCAGTAAAGAATGTCCGTGAGACAGGTAAATAGTTGGCTTCGGACTGTGGGTAAGAGAGATGAGAGAAAATCAATAGGATATTTGAAATCTAATGGAGAATTGTCACCAATAGGAAGGGGTGCTTCTAATGGATCCCCTATAGGTAAGGGAGATGACAAGTAGGATGAGGTAGGTTCATATTTTGGTGAAGAGGAAGGTAAGCATGACTCTCCCATGGGTAGGAGAGTTAATACTACGGGTTATTCATTAGGTTGAGAGGTGCATGGGGAAACTACATCGGTAGATATGGCAGACTCCTCTATGGGTGAAGGGGGAGATAAGGGAGACTCCTCTGTGGGTAAAGGAGTGGATGAAAAAAATCTTTCGTGGATGAAGGATCTCATGAAATAATATCCTCGATAGATGGAGTAGGAGGAAATTGAGGAAGAGTTGGTATGATGTCAAAAACAACATGAACCTCATGAATGTTATTGTCATTGGTAGAAGGTTCATTGGTTTGGTTAGATGACGGGGTGTGATTTGGGAATAAATTCTTGAAGATGTGAAGGTTCTAATTAGCGACACGTTAGGGTTATCTAAGACAATATATCTATTATCTAAAATTTCTTGGATGATATTTTTGAAATTTATACAATTAGTGTCGCTATGACCTTTAACATGATGATAGTTACAGTAATCATTTTATTTATACCATGTGGGCATAGGATGAGAGGTGTCAAAACTTGTGTGTGGTTTGATGGGTGGAAAAGTGATTTCTCTAGCTTTTATAAGTTTTTCTAAAACTGAAGAATAGGGTTCTCATATGGGATTGTATTTTTCTTTCTCCGCTTGAACCGAAAAACCCGAGCAATAGAAAGGTTAGAGGAAGGATTTGATTCGTTGGATGGGTGAGATAGGATGAATTTCAAAACTACCACATGGGAAGGTCATTTTGTTTTGGAGTAATTAATTTTATGTTTGGAAAAAGAAGAGGTTTTTTTTAATTTAAATGCAACATTTTTGTTATGCAATTTTATCTTCTTCTCTTCAATGACACGAATTTAAAGTTATCGGGCCATGGTGAACACCTCGTCGGACATGTAAAAGGTTTGCGCTTGGAGAGTCGGTGAGATGTGCCTAACACAAGCCCTAGTGAACAATTCTATTAACTTGGTTTGAGGTAGTTGAAACGTGAGCTAGTTGATTAGGATTTGCCAACGAACAACAAATTTTTCAATAGATTTGTCTTCGTATTATCATGTTGAGTACAAGTCAGTCATGGTGACCTTCTTGATGATATTGATAGAAAAGTGGTCTAGGAAAGCTTGAGCTACTTGGTTGAATGAGTAAATGGAGTTCCTAGGTAGACCACTATACCAATCCAATGTAGGTCATGTCAAGGACATTGGGAATGTTCACAAGAGCAAAGCATCATCATGAGTGATTAGATAACACCCATGTTTAAAAGACCACAAGTTTTTTTAGGTCTTATTTTCTATTAAATCAGTTGAATTTAGGAATTTCCCAATGTGTAGGGTATGGACGAATTGGAATGGATGGGTGAATGGGCTCATTGCAAATATTGTCGTATGTTAGAGAATTACGTGAGCCGGAGACCGATGCTTCCAATGTCTACATCTTGTCCATCATAATTTTGATAAGATCATTAGTAGGTTGTGATGACTGGGGAAACCCCGCAGTATAAGGGGGTAGATGATGAAGGTATGATGTGGGTGACATCCCAGTATAGGGTGGTGCTGAGTATGAAAATTGTGAGGGAGGAATAGATGCAGGTGGAAAGTATCTGAATAAGTGATAGATGAGATTGGGGTATGTTGGTGATAAGTGTAGGTAGATGGAGTGGATGTAATGACCCTCATAATAATTAGAGGAATATCATACAGGATGGAAAGGACAACATTTTGGAAGGGATTATGGGCTGCCAACACCATAGGTGGTTGAGATGTAATAGGTATATGAGTGTTGGTAGGTGTAGATAGACCCATAATGAAGGTGATTGACAAAGGAATGGTTGATACCATAGGAGAAATTGATGTCAAAAGTATGATAGATGTCACAGTGCAAAAAATATCAATAATGTAGGGTCAAGCTGGGACACCACATGTGGTAAGGTGGAAGAGGGTAATGTCGAGATAGTAGTAGCTGATGCAAAATTGGGTGCAAAGGTAGGAGGAATGGACATAGGTATGCCATATACAAGTTTCCCTAATGAATCCCAAATGGATAAATGAGATAAATAGTATTGTAGAGCATCAAGGTTTTTATTCAAGTAGTCTTACAAACTACTCATCACCCAAGACTAATGATAATAGGTTGACTAGGATCCATAGGTGATAGGATGGAAGGTGACGATGGGATGGCGGGAGAGATCGAAGGCTAACATGGAATACAAGGGCATTGGAATGGAGAAAATAGTTCTGGAAGGTGAAATTTAGTCATTGTTTTAATTGAAAAATTAAAACACGGTAATGGATGATGGCTAGGTAACCGATGTCAATGATAGGGGGTAACTAATACCGGTCGGAGGATCAATAATGGTTACTATAAAAAATGAAAGTATTTATAAATGGCAACAAATGACGAAAATGGAGCAAAATATGGACTTTGACAAAGTGATTTCAAAGACACAGAGATATGGTGAAGTAATTGAGGAAACCCCAAAAAGAATAGAAATATGATGAATTCTACTTTGGTTAAAATTAATAAAAAAACATGAAAATGACAACGGTCGGAGTAAACTAATGATGGTCGGATGAGTAAACTAATGATGGTCGCTAGATGAAGCCGATCCTTTGTGAAATTTGTGAAAAGATGGAAAAAATTGAATTTGGTAATTTAGATCAAATAAAAGACCAACCTAGAAACCTAAGTATGGCAATGATTGACCCTAACACACTCAGAAAGAGTCATAATACACAAACTATGATTATGGAATATGAAATGGAGGAAGAATGGAGAATACAATCTCACACCTCAAAACATAGATCAAACAAAATCCAAGCAAATGTGAAATCCTACGTCATGGATTTTATGTTCCTAGCTTATGCCATTTAGGAATGACTTGTGAATAGCGCATAATTTTTGGTTTGATAAATGTGTCCTATGAAAATCCAACAACTAAGGATGGTTTCGAGGTAAAGTTTTTGCAAGGGATGTCCTTTCTTTGATATAATTACTAGATAAAGAAACTAGTTTCAAGCCCACTGTTAATCCTTTGATTGTGTGATCATTGACAAATTCTTTCTTGGGTAGGATGTTTTTTAATAAAATGACTAATTTATTTTAGTGGTTTGGTATAGATAAAGAGATGTGGAAAGTGTAAGCTACTATTTAATTTATCAACCATCATCCGGCATGACTTCTAGCATATAGGTTGCCCACAATTTTAAATGAGCTACAGATGTAACACTCAGAAATGATAAACAAATATTTTAAACCCAAATCCACAATGACATTCGATGAGAGAAATGATGAATAGGAAATATTATGTATTTCACTAATGAAATACAAAAATAAAAAGAATGGTTCTTTTTAGTACAAAATATGAGTGTCAATGAGGCAAGTAGTAAGAGAGATCAAGTTCCAAAGGAGAAAATTTAATGTCAACGCTTTTCAAAAGGAAATAGACACCCAATCATTCACCTAGAAATGAACAATGTGAAAGAACCCCTGATGGGTCCCACCGGTGTGCCAAAATGTTTCACCGAATAATTATACAAAAAAATAGATAAGGTAAATGGTCAAGGAGGAATACCTATGATTATGTAGTTGCTAGGTTAAATGTGCACATTACTGAATTTATCCAATTTGATCATAGAGAACTCCTTTTTGTCTAGGAAGGAATACATGTAGATACAAAGCAAGATGACCAAATGACATTAAATAGTAAGAGTCAGAGGACTACCTAATAAGGATAGATTTAGGAAGTGTGATGCTTCCTCGAATGGTAGTTAATGCTCTATTTTTATCAAATTAATGAAAGTAAATACGAGAAATAAAGTTTTTATTGCTAACACTTTAATTTAGGTATCTTAAAATGTTATCAACAAGCTAGATTAAACAAATTATTAAAATCTAAACTAATTTAGCATCAGACAAGGTATGTTTCTTGTTGGGATAGGTCACAAGGGTGTTAGGTAAGGTCACAGAGGTATCTGGTAAGGTTTGGGTGGAATTTAGGTGATGTTAGAGGTAGTTTGGTGAAGGTCGTAAAAATACAATAACTGATGCAAGTAAAGAGGGGGACCAATGATGGTTAAGGTGATTGGTGTTGGTAGGGGAAATTTGGTAGTAATTAAATAAAAGTAGTTTTGGACTTCTCTGTGATTACATAGAGAATGAAGGGAGAATGGTTGGGTTCATAATAATGCCAAGAAGACTTAGGAATGCATAGAGGTTAGGTATGGAGAGCCAGAAGGCTATGGGTGGTTGGATGGGTAGATTGGTATGAAGGTGGGGATAGAGGAATGCAGGAAGGAATAATATGTAATAATGAAATATAATGAACCTACACTTTAAGATAATACAGAATGACACAAATCAAGTTTACTTACTTGCATTTGTAGGTCTGGTAGGTGAAGAAAGTAGTTGATATATGAAGAACTTTTGTGGTCAGTTTCATGGCATTATTTCCCCAGTGTTCCCTGTGAATATTCTAATGCCTTGGGACAAGCATCAGGTGCTTACTTGGGCCTACGGTTGAGTATATCCGTCTTCTAGATGCTAAGAAGTCTCTGATTCATTCTTAAATGCAATAGAACTCTCCCAACTGAAAATAACCAACCTGGGTAAAGAGTTGTAAAAGTGTATATAAGGTGACCGATGGTGGTTAAGGTGACTTGTGTCGGTTGAGGGATAATTTACTATTTTTAGCATGATTTTGATTGAGTCTACTTAGGGAAGTGGAGTTCACATGAGAGAAGGTAGGAAGGTCATAGAATAAGTCCAATTAGGTTTTAGGAAGAATTCTTAGTTAGTTAGGTTAAGTGGTGACTCAACACTAGGAGTGATGACTCGGTCATTATGAGTTAAATGCCTCTAGAATGGGTCCAGGTGAGGTTTTGAGGTGATCTATAAATTAACATAATTAAATTAATTAATAATGTGAGGATGAACATTAATTCAATTGTAAGTAATTAAATTAATACGAATGCGGGGTAAAGGGGTCATGGTTAGGTGAACACATTACTTTAATTGAGAAAAGGGGACCAAGGGGAGTATGACCTAAATTTGGTGTCTACACTTACCTGCGAAGAAGATCCCAACATGTCAGTTCCTATTTCTATGGAGAAAACATATCATCTAGGTTAGGAAAGTGGAGTGAACTAGGTCCCGCCCTCAGTCTCTCACCCCATTTGGACACACCATACATGAAATACATTAGGATGTCAAACTATTTGTACAAATCTCCAAAAAAATGCCACGTCCATCACAATTTCCTATATATAACGATCTTAAGAAAGAAAGTGACACAACACAATTGAGGTTTTATCCAATTCCAATTCCATGCAAACCCTATACGCTAGCTTGATCTAATGATGACCCATCTCCAAATCCCAATCCTTCATCGAATGTATGATAAGAAGATGACAAATGAATGTTGAAGAAACTTACACATTTACCCTTGGACATCCATCTAAAGAAAGATAATCATCTCCAAGAACTCCCTTAATAACAATCATGTCTTTCTTTGATTCAATCTAGAAAATGGATTTCAAATGACGATGTGAAATTTTTGTATAAAATCCCATTTCACACTCGACACAAAATTTACATGAAAGGAAACATTGGAAAGGCCATGACAGATGAAATGAAATCTAGTGAAATAAAAGAGAAAGATTTTGAAAATAAGGGAGAGCGGATCAAGTAAATATATGGAATAACTATGTCATCACATGCTTAGAATTAATATAAGCTTGGTATGGGCTTTAATATCAACCTTTATTGGAAAAGGTGATGAGTCCAACCAATCACAAAATACTTGGCCACTCCTCGATTTTCTCGTACAATCTTCCTATTTAGTATCCTCCCAATATATAAGATTTAAGGTCCAATCTGTAATTAATTAAAGCATAAAAAAGGAATTTAATCACACAATATTTTTTATGAAACTCATTAGCAATAATATGAGATTATCCTCTAATAATTAATTCATTACTACTCAATTCATTAGCCACGACTAGCAATATTATATCGCTTGAATTTATTGATTTATACTTTTATTAATTTACAAAAATTATATCATTAGTCATGTTATTAATTATGAGATTAGCCTCTGGAAGAAGATCACCTTTTTCACTATTATCTTGCCAAACAAATTTTATGAGGATTGGAGAGAGGCTACCACACACATTTAGCACTTAGACCCATATTTTTGTTTTTCCTAGTTCAAAATCCCTCTTCCCCATAATATTTAAAAAGTGAAACATCGACCCATTTAACAATAGGTATTTTCTTGGTCTCGTTGGTTCCTTTCCATAGATAGGCCAAAATAGTTTGTTGATTTTATCAAACACATAATTGGGGATCCTTAGAATAGAAACCATATAAATGGAAATAAAACAATAGTATATCAACAAGATTAGATCAATGCAATAGAAGTTCATCATTTAATCATGCACAAGAATCCTATTCACCTTCACCCTACGTATGTGGTAGATCGTTTAGGTCTATTTTATTTGAAGGATGATTTTAATAAAATATGCAAGGCAAAGAAAGACATGATACTTCTTCAGGTTTAAATAATGTACACTTTTATGATGATCTAACCTTGCCATATGTGTGGCTATTTTTATTAGCAGAAAATGTTTATCATAGCAATAACAAATCCTTCCATTTCATTAAATAATAACGTTTATCGGTTCCAAATCATTTTTTTATATGAAAAAGATATGAATTATGTTTTATGCACAATATATCAAATGAGAAATACATAAGGAATCAACCTTCTCGAAGGTATGTATTCAAGGACTTGGTTCTACCAGGGATAGTCCATCGAATATAATATAATTACAAATAATGACAACACACATGTTGATATTGATTTTTGCATTGTTAAAATGGATTCTTTGACAATATAGAGGCTAGTGGACAATATCTTTTAATTAACGAATAATTGGAAAATAGACTCGATTATTTATTATCAAGAAAAATTTGTGTTCATCTTTGCCCTTGATTTTTATTAAATTGATTAGGACTATTTTTTAATAGGTTATTTCTGCAAATACGTAGGGCCAAGATGATCAAGATACATCTTCAGGTTTAAAATATGTACTTATATTATTATGATCTAACTCCTATATTTTTCGCTAAGGTGGATAATAATTTTTATTAGGTCGATATTTTTAAAAATAGAAACAATAGAGCTTAGTAAGCGCCAAGCCACTCCTTTCAAAAGTATGTAATGTAGCTTAGTGATCACTATGCATTTTATTTTATATGGACAAATATGAAAAATCCCTTGCGACCACATTTTAACCCTTCATATGATCTATTTTCGAGCACTAGATTCTCGTAAGTATTTGAGCTTAGCGGTCGCTAAACATTTTCTTTAATACAAATTTTTTTATCTCTATTTTCATAATTAAGAAATATTTTAGCCTAGAGGCCACTAATTTACTCTTTTATCGACAAAAAATAAGCAATAAGCCTAGAGATCTAAGTTTTGGAAGTATTCGAGATTAGCGGATGCTAAGCATTTTCTTTAATACAAACTATTTTTTATCTCTATTTTTGAAATTAATAAATAGTTTATCCTTGAGGCCATTAATATATTACTTTCTCAAAGACCTCCATAGCTTTTGACAATAAATAATTTTCATATCTCACATATTTATCATCTAAATATACTATGAAAAATTCATAGTGACCGAAAATATATATTATTATGATCTTTTATTAGAGTGCTATGTTTTATATAAGATATTGTTTAGCCTAGTTGCTGCCAATTCATTCCTTTATGTAACTATTCTATCTTAGCAATCATTAAGAATTTTCTTTGATACAAACTATTGTTTAATCTCTATATTCAAAATTAAAAATTAGTTGAGCCTAGAAGTCACTAATATACTCCTTATAATAAGTATTAGAGCTTAGTGGTTGCTAAGCATTTTCATTTATGCCCACCGATATGTAAAAAGAAAAGATGCAAATGTGTGTGCATAACTATCACTATGATGTTATATAAGCACCCTGACAACATTTTTAATAACCATCTTTCTTCCCAACTATACAAATACCTCCATAGCTTTTGATAATACAAATTTTCCATATCTCACATATCTGTCATCGAAATATATTATGGAAAATTCCTAGCGACCGCTAATATCTATTACTATGATTTGTTATTCTAGTGCTATGTTAAAAATAAGAAATTGTTTAGCCTATTTTCCACATGATCATTCCTTTCTATAAGTATTTGAGCTTAGCGGTCGCTAAGCATTTTCTTTCATATGAACTGTTTAATTGATCTTGTTCAAGTAATGGAGCTTAGTGGTTATTAATTATTTTACTAGATACAAACCGATATAAATTATGTGTTAGACACAAAAACTTATGAGTAATATAGAAATTATGATATCTTTCAAGGGTATGTAGTTACAGACTTGGTTGTGCAAGAGACTATATAACCAATAAGATATGATTATATTTATTGAAAAATACTAGTGATCCAAAACTATAGAGATATTTATTTACATTGTTGGAAAGGAAACCTAGGAGTTTTAGAGGCTAGCGACTACTAGGCTTTTGCTAAACAAATAGATGGAAAACATATGACATGTAGTGTTGTTCATTAACATGTATTGAAAATAATAACATGGTACTCTATAAAATCTACATATTTATTATTTTGAATTCGGTGTAACAAAATATTATTAAAATGGATCATATCGGTTGCTATTTTATTTCCTATCTATAAGGTACTCTCAAGTTCTTGTGAAGTGTAAAATTATGTTTTAGTTTTTCAATATTAATGTATAAATAACACAAAAATATTGACGATCACAAGATAAATTATAAATTTCATGCCACATGTCAACATTTTAGTGGATTACAGTTATAACTTAATATGGCAGATTTTTATAGGTAAAAAGTATTTGTTAATTCTATCACTAATTAAAAAATTCTTAATAAATGTGTCAATTATATAGTTGTGTAATTAACTGGTTCAAACTTGCAAGATGTCACATTTTATTGGATTTTTTTAAATTAACGCAAACGATATTTAAAAAATATTGAATTTGCATTTGATAAAAATTAATAATAAATGTGCCAATGACCATGTATGAGCCAATGACCGTGAATGGGAAAGTACCATTAGTTGTTTCAATTAAAGTGAGCACATGTCATTTTCAAAATTATAAATTAAATATAAACCAAGCCAATAAAGCAAGTCACATCAAGTCACATAAAAAGGTAACCAATGAAATGGTGACACATAGGCATTCCATAAATGGTGACTTTATTCCCAAGTAATAGGTCACCTTAAATTTCTTTGTATTCAAAAATACTTAATTTAAATGCCTTAAAAATATGCTTTCCACACAATTTTAATGCTAAAAAAAAAAATTATATTGAAAAAATCATAATCTATTAATTTTTATAATTATAATAATTAAGTGGTTTTAACAACTTATATTTTCTAAATGGTTTTTTATTATGCTTAAATTAATATTTTCATTTTCTCTCAAGTTCACAAACAAAAATGTATCATTGTCCCACTTTTTTAAAAAGATTAAAATTAATAAATTTGATTTCCCTATTGTTATCATTGAATCAAAACACCCTCCGATTTTTTAACATGTAAGTGTGTTAAGGAAAACAGTGTGATTGTGTAACATGGGTACCATCTCTCAAGTTGTGGGACTTGCAGACTTGAGATGGACCTCTAGAGAAGGTTGGTTCCTCTTCCTAATCTAATGCTAGAACTAACTCTAATGAAGGAAAATATAGTAACTACTCCTAATCTATGATTTCCAAGGGACCAGGGAGAGGGAGAGAGCATGAAAATGAACAAATCCTACACTAAAGAGGTGATAACACCAAGAGAAGGGTGTGAAATATCCTACTTGAGGGAGAATGGGAGTGGTGAATGCAAAAAGGGAAGACAAAAAGTTGTGACACAAAACCAAGCTTCATTCACCACCAAATATCCATTAAACACAACATTTATACGCACATGAGGGAGAAAATGTACTGAGAATATAACAATAAAAAAGGAGAGACAAGAGAATGCAAGAAAAGTGAGAAAGTGTTGATAAAACAGCACAATTCCAAATTTAATTATTCCATGAAGTTGCATAGTCCATTAAATTTGAAAAATATAGGCACCATTACATTTGCAATGTCCATGTGAAGGCTTTGTAAATTGAGCAGCAGGGGTGGAAGCTTGATTAAATTTACTAAACTAAATGAACCAAGTATAATAGTGCAAGATACAATATTTATTTATATTTAATAGCCTGGATACAAACAAATGAGAAGTTGCAACAATGCAACAAAAATATAGTAGCTTCCAATATTACATCCGGGAAACATATAATTGTTATAACAATCATAACAATTATACACGTGAAGAAATAAAACAAATATGGTTAATAAAACCAATTAACAAAAATATTTAATTAATAGCATTAATTAAATAATTAATTATATAATGCATAATTAATTAACCTAATATCCCCCTTAATTGTGCATTGTCTCAAGGGATGTGGAGAGGAACTCTCTGAACAACTCAAACTTGTCACATGTAAGTGAATTTGTGAAGATATCTTCTTGTTGTTCAATTGTTGGACAAAATTAAAGTTGGATGTTGTGCTTCAACACATGCTCGTGTATGAAATGAACCTGTACCTCAATGTGCTTTATTCTTTCATGAAACACTAGATTGCAAAAAATATTGAAAACACCTTCATTTTCAACATACATGGTGGTTAGTTTGTCATGTGGTATTCCAATTCCTTCTAGTATGTGACATAGCCAAATCACTTCACAGACAACTTCTCCTGCAGAATGATACTTGACTTCTATGGAAGAACAAGAAACAAAGTGTTGTTTCTTGCTTCCCCATGATATTGGTCAGATCCCATAAAAAAATACAAAATCTTGAAGTGGATTTTCTCTCATCAATATTTCCTGCATGATCTAAATATGAATATCCAATTAAGAAGAAGTTGTCATTCTTCTTGTATTCTAGAACAAGATCCACTGATCCTTTGAGATATCTTAAGATGTGCCTTACTACTTTCCAATGAAAAACTTTGGGTTCTTGCATGAACTTGGATATATAGCTTACTTGCGCAAAGCCGATATCCGGTCTAGTGCGGAGTTAGGTAAATGAGACTCCCAATCAACTATCGATAGAAAGTGGCACTTACCTCGGGAGATGGATTTGAATGAGATCACTGCAATCTATTCTCCATAGGTGTAGCAATTAGTGTGTAATCCATTGTCCTAAATTTTTCAAGTGTTGTCTTGGTATATTTCATCCAAGAAATAAATATGTGATTCTCTTTTTTTCATACTTCTAATCCAAGACAATAGTGCATCAGCCCAAGATCTGTCATGTACAACGATTGATTAAGATCTTTCTTCATTGCATCGATCATCCTCACTAAACTTTTAGTGATGACAAGATTGTCGACATAGACAACGAAAATCACAATCTTCCCCCCTTGTTGTTTGAGGTAAAGATTGGGATCATATGGATTTATAACAAATCTATTTTGTACAAGATGCTCATCAATATTGATGTATCATACATGGGGTGCCTATTTAAGGCCATAGAGAGATTTTCTAAGTCTGCATACCTTTTCTTCTTGACTAGGTACTACATATCCCTTAGGTTGAGTCATGTAAACTTCTTCTTGTAAATATCCATTCAAGAAGGCACTTTTTACATCCATCTGATGGAATTTCCAACCAAACTATGTAGCTAGAGCAAAGATCATCCTAATCATTTTGATCTTAGTTGTGGGAGAAAATGTCTCCTCGTAGTCAATGCCTTCTTTTTGTGCATACCCATTTTCTACTAGTCTCGTTTTATACTTTTCCATTGTCCTATCTACTTTGTACTTTGTTTTGAATATCCAATTGTATCCAATGGGTTTCTTCCCTAGTGGAATATCGACAAGATGCCAAGTGTTGTTTTTCATTATTGACTGATATTTAAAGTCCATGACATATTTCCAAGATTTTGACTGTAGGGCTTCCTAGACTATAGAGGGCTCATCAAACTCGATAACTTTATTCATCAAAGAAAGTTAACTTCTTCTCTTGCTTTACTGTGAGTTCGTGGTCCAGGGGTTGATGTATCTGGTGGATCATCCATTCTTTCATCTCGTAATGTGCTAGTACACAACTTGGGCATATGCTAAACTGTTCCCATGGGTCGTGGTTCTATCAGATCAACACCATCATCCCCATAATAAATTTATTCATCTGTGGGAACATCAATTTCAATTTTTACAACTGGTGAAGAATCTACATTAGGTGATTATGGAGGAGGATACTATGCTTCCTTCTTCTCAATAAACTCAACATCTTTGGTGGTGTATACTTTTATGGTTTTTGGATCCATCAATCTTTACCCAAGAGTCTCTTCACTGTACCCAATGAAGATGAGTTTCTGTGACTTCATGTCAAATTTCTTTCTATTCTGCTTGGGTATGTGCATACTTGATTTGCACCTGAATACTCTAAGGTGTGCAATAGATGGTTTCCGTTGGCCATGCTTCTTGTGGTGTTACTCCTTTAAGAGAAACTATGGGCACTCTTTTCAACAAATACACTGTTGTCTTTGTTGCTTCTACCTAAAATGTCTTTGTAAGTCTAGAGTCATCAATCATACATTACACCATTTCCATGATAGTACTATTTCTTCTCTCAACAACTCCATTCTCGATGTGGTGTGTGTGGGGAGGAATTTTTAAGAATCCCATGAGTTTTTAGATAGTCTTTGAACTCATTACTAGTGAATTCCCCCTCGATCTGAGTAGAGAGTTCTGATGTGACAACCAGTTTCATTCTCAACCACTTATTTGAACTTATTGAAATTTTACAAGATTCACTTTTCTTGCGAAGACAAAAAATCCACATTTTCCTTGAATAGTCGTCAACACATAGCATGAAGTACTGAAATCCAGAATGACTCGGTTGCATCGGACCACAAATATCGGTATGAACTAGATCAAGCTTACCATGAGTTCAATATGTATTCTTCTAGAATGAATCTTTGTGTTTTTTTTTCGCTAGGTAGCAATGACACTTGTTCATATCCTTCTGAAGAGATGGTAGTCCATCTACCATATTGCATTGACGTATTATATTGAGATACTTGAAACTAACATGACCAAGTCTCTGACGCCACAACTATGATGAGGTGGATTTATTAGCCACAAATGCGATCATCTCTGTGGAAAAAATCAAATTGGAACATGCGTCCCACTTTAGAGGCTTTTGTAACTATTTTCAAGCCTTGAGATTTATCTCGAAACAAACACGTTTTCTTTCCGAAATGAGTATCAAATTCAAATTTTAGGTTGTGATCTAGGATTTGACTAATTGAAAGCAGATTCTTTGTCAATCCATGGACATATAAGACAACAGATAGTCTACACTTGCATGAACCAAGGGGTAGAGAAATGTTCCCAATCCCCTAAATTGTATATGAAGAATCATCACCCAACGAAACATGGTTTTTTGAAGACGTGTCCCTCATTGAGGTAAACCAATCTCTGTGGCTGGTCATGTGTTGAGTGGATCTTGAATTAACATACCGGACATCACTAGATGACATTGATGGTTCACTTGATCGAGCAGTGTACAAGAAGTCTTCATTATCTGAATGTTGTTCTTGCTTAACAATATTTCTTCTTGACGGGGTCTTCTTTTCCAGTTCCCTTTTTCTACGCCCTTGATTATAGTTATAATGTCCCTTGTAAGATTATTGTTGTAGAGGTCCATAGTTCTTTGGATGAACCTTTCTTGTAAGTATTATACGAACAATCTTTTAATTCATGTCCTATTTTACAAAGTGGACATTGTTTCTTGTTTGTCCTGTCCCGTGATATTGATTCGATGTTGGGAATTTTGATAGTAATTATTTTTTCCTTTACCTTTTCATTTCCATTTTTGATGTGAATAAATTTCCTTCTCCTCTTCATCATCCTTATTGTGTATGGCTTCCTCTTGTTGTAGTAGGTTTACCATCTTGTCAAAACTAACTATAAATGTAATCGACACGTTTAGTGTTGTGATAAAATGTGGTAAGAAGAGGGGAGTTATCTCAGAACAATGGGAACAAGAGCATCATCTGTGACCACTTCTCCCAGGGATAGAAGTGAAGCCCTAAACTTTGTAACTCTTCTTAAGAAAGCTTCAATTTTCTCATTCTTCTTGAACTTCAGTGTATGTAACTAACTCTACAAATTTAGTATGACATTCTTGTTTTTGGCCTCATATACTATGCACAATTTATCCCACACTTATTTGGTTATTTTGGCATATTGAATTTGGGGTTGCACATCATCATACACTCTAAACAAGATGATGAGTTTGGCCTTCTGATCTGCTTTATCAAATTACCATTGTTGTGTTGTATCAGTAGTTGATCGGTTAGAGTACCATTTACAATAGTCCAGATCTCTTCAAACTCAAGTTGTGTCTTGATTTTAGTCTTCAATGTAGCATAGTTGTTTCCTCTGAGTAGTTGTGAATCTAGAAGAAAAAATTTGGGGGCATTTATGCCCATTTTACAAAAATCACGTACTAGGTTAGGCTCTTATCACTCCAGGTATAAGGTCTCCCAATATATATACCATCACTTGATATACCAAACCTTTCTATATATGTGCCCTTCCGATATACTTGGTGGTATGTGGAAGAAGCTCTCCCTTTTATATACCTAGTGGTATGTGAAAGAGGTGTTAATGTACATGAAATAATTCAATACATGGTACCAAGACAGTACTGAAAGGGGTCTTTGTGATTATTGACATTGGATCAAAGAAATATCCTCATACGTGCGCGTAACTTTGCTATATACTTGGATAATTTATCAGTCTGGATTTATGTCATGTAATTGTTCATAGACGAATGGAATGGCTCATAGTGTGTGCACTGTGATCTTATTACTCCCTATTGATTTAAAGGGTTGATTCCCAAAAAAAAAAATTTGTAGTTATATTAGGCGTTAAGTGCGGTAGTAGTTACTGACAGCTTTACCCATAAGAACTTCCGGAGGCACCGTATATACCGAATGTTGCAAATGAGATCTAGGATCTCGTGAGTGTTTCAGAAACAATATTTACTGTGCTTGATTACAACTCTCTTCCATTTTCTAAGAAGTTACAATATTTATGGTTGACTATGGAAACCTACAAATTAGTACAATATATTGAAGTATACAAATTACATTCAAAAATTTGGAAAAATTGAATGACAGGAAATGTTTTTTTTTTTTTTTTTACGGGTCCTAGTGGCCTCTGGAGCCCAAAATGACTCACTATGCCAAAACATTACAAAAATATAGGTGAAAATAAAATTTCTGGATCGGCTGCATTTTGTAAAAAATGCTCAGAATGAAAAAATAGGCCTATTAGGAGAAAAAAATTTACTCTAAATTAGGGTTTTTCTCGCTAAAATTTTAGAGACCTGTTTGGCTATATCTAGCTATTTAGAGGTGGTTTTTCCACAAAATTCACCTCCAACTATGGCATTTTTTCTAAATTTTCCTCCAAAGTTCAAAATTGTTTGAAAAATGAAGTGGTGGTGGGGATCAAACCATTCACCTCATCCACCCAAGGCTTTTGGTCTATCCACTGAGGCACCTTGTGCACTTAGGATATGAAATGAAAAAACTTGTATTTAAATAAAGGAAAAGTTGACTCACCTTTGTAAAATGTGACTTGGCTAAGTTGGAGTCCACGTGGCTAAGGAATGAAGTAGATTTAGGTCTTCGTGTGCACGAGAAGTGTATATGAAATGAATTTATCTCCTTGGTATTTCTTTTATTTTCCTTTGGTCATCATTTATCTCCCTTATTTTCTTGTTTGCTATGTCTATCGCCACTTGCATGCAAGTTTCTTAGTCACTATATGTTTTTTTATTTTGTTTTGATCACAGGTTGTAGGTTTGTGAGGAGGTGCTTGATACCGGGTTGCGGGGGTGAGGATGTAGCTCAGCCATGTGCATTTTCTTGTGCCTACATGGTCGAGTCTCGTAGTTTCAACTTGGATCACGTATTTGAATGGCTCGGATTTGTATTTGTTGACTCAGAATAGAGAAATTCTACGCACTACAGCTCACCCGCACAATGGAATCAACTTGGTCGAAGGTGGTGTGTCATTTCAACTAAACCATTCGATGCTTTACACACTATGTTATTTACATGAGCCAGACAGGGGTTACTCTGGATTCAACATGAAATGGATCGGTGCAATAGTGTAAAGTGGACACTCAAAAGGATCTTGACTCCTTCAAAACAAATTGCTAGGAAAACCAAGAAACTAACTCGGTGTGTAAATGTAGAGCTCGGTATGAGCCAGCTCATTTTCGACCTTCTCAGCTTGCCTGGTAACTCGAAGCAGGGTCCTCCAAAAAAGCACAAAGTCCTCCGATTACAACAAGCACTGGTAGTATTAGCTGAAGCTAATACTTACACCAGATTTAATGAAAAAAACCGTAATGGGGAAAAATTAATATATATAGATATATCTATTTTAAAATATTTTGAAAATGATCAGCTTCCAAATAGCAAATTTGAAATTTTGCTTTACATTTACTGGAAATCACACACGAGGTTGTGGGTTTATAGGGATATGTGAGAAGCTGTTGGAGGTAACTCGGCTCTTCGTTGTTGCAGATTTCTTCTCCACGAATTCTTCTTCCTCTGCAACCTTCTCTAACCTTGCGAGAAGCTTCAATTTGTTCAGTACAAAATGTAAATTAAACAACATGGGCGAGAATCCGATTAACTTTATTAAACTCAATCAACCAAGTACAATAGTGCAAGCTACAATATTTATACATATTGGATAGCTTAGATACAAACAAATGAGAAGTTGCAACAATGTAACAAAAATACAGTAGCTTCCAATATTATATCTAGGAAGCATATAATTTTTATAACAATCATAACAATTATACCCGTGAAGAAATAAAACAAATATGGTTAATAAAACCAAATAACATAAATATTTAATTAATAACATTAATTAAATAACTAATTATATAATGCATAATTAATTAACCTAATAGGATTTTTGATTAAATAATTTGAGAAAAAAATTAGTAGAGTTTCCCCTATGCTTAAGAATATCTCTCTTCCCAAATGAGAAGTGTTTACAATATATAGAATAAGTGAGTGAGTGAGAGAGAGAGAGAAAAGGGAAACTCAAAATTATGCTCCCACCCACAAACAAGATGCATTAAATTTTTGAAAAGGGGCATGGGCATCCTGTCAAGGCCATTCCTTCATGATGTCTTACTTTTTGGAGAATAAATAAGTGTTATACTTTAAAAATTCTAGTGGTTGGGATGCCTGGAATTGTACTTTTGGAGTTGAGTACGTTTTCTTATTTTTCACCCACCTAACCTCACCAAAATTAATATTTTAGGCTTCCATGGTGTAGAGGATGTTGAGACCTTTCCAATGATATAAAGTTTGTCAAATTTCGAGCACCAAGTCAAAAGTTATGCCTATTTGAAAATTTGCATTAATCCACACAATAGATGGTGAACTTGCAAAAGTGCAAAAAAATCCCCCAAGACCCGACAATGTAAAAAAACCGCCAAGGCCCAAAATTTGAAAAATACGAAGAATTAGAGAGATTTCTTTATATTTTCAGAAAGAGGGAGAAATTTCCTATTTGATGAAGATGCTTTCGGGGATCCTTGAGAACTTAAAATATATAAAAGGTCATATTTTGAAGCACTAAAGGTGGAAAATGGTGATAGTTAACAAAAAAAAAGCATTAGATTATTTTAGACAACACACGTATCACATGATATCCCCGAATTGAATGAAAATATTAATGAGGGGTGAATTCAAAGTTCGATATGAAAAATCCCTCGCATTAAATGCATATCTTTGAAATTTCAAAATCCCCCACTTTTATGTTTTATGAAGGGGAAATTTTAAATTAGAATTTTTCCTATTCCCCCTTTTCTTTCATTTTTCTTAATTTATTTCCTTGTATGTTTTTCGAAAAAACTAAATACACTTGAAAAATATATATTAGAGTTTGTTTTTTATTTTGAAATCACAGAAAAGCATATCTTGAATTCAGATTATAACACGCAAAGGCACTAATTTAATTTTTGAGTGCTCGATTCCTATCCATTTTTAGGAACAAAAAGCTGAGGTAGTGATTATAATATCATTTAAGGGTACAAAAATAAGAAAAAAATTTGATTGTGGATAGATCACGGGTATGAATGCAGATCAGGAGCCCCACAAAGGAAGGAATCAAAAGAAACAAACAAAACAAGTTATGGATAAAATCTCACGAGATACTTTATTAAAGAGAGAATGCAAAGATTTAACATACATTATCAACAACGTAAAAATTCGAGATACTACTAAAACAGGTATTTATCAAAATAATCTATGTTATTGTATGTATACCATAGTAGATGGCGGGCACTTTTAGTCACTTTGTACTTGCCGGGTTCCCTGTGTTTTTGCATCGCAATCCATCCCCGCCTTTCCTCACCACCTTTATAGTTTCATTTCATCTCCTTTTCAAAACATGTTTCTCTATCTAAAACCACAATTTTTCCTGCCATTACCGAATAAATTGTAATCCCTTTTACACTATTTAGTCTTTTTGAAAACTTATTTTGTATGTTCAACCGTAGCTCAAGTATTCATGTCTATTAAACAAGTTCCCTTTTTAGACCTTCTATCTGTCTCTCTGGTTAATATTTTGTGGATTTTTCATTCTCCTTCCTACATTTATTATTTCCCATAAGTGGTGACATCTATCCCCTAGTTGCAAAACATGAGTCACATATTCTTTTTAAAAAAATTTGTAATGGTTTGATTTTGTATAGTTTAGGTAATCATTTTTACCTCATTTAATGATTTTTAATATCAAATAAATAGTTGTGCCTAATTATTTCAATTTTCAACGCTTACATGATTTCGCATTGATATATATATAGTTAATTGTATTCATTTTCCCACGTATAAATATTTAAATGTAATGTCTTTAGAAAGTTTTTTTATGTTTAGTAAAAGGTAAGAACATTATATGTACTCGTAAATATTATTAAATATAAATGTTAATCATTCTATTTACAAACATATATTTCATTTTGTGGACCTTATGTTATGCCATATATTTTTATTATGCTACATATCATTGGTTGAGTTTAGAATTTTTTGAAATATATTAATACAAGATTGTACTCGTATATTTATGTACCTTTTTGTAAAGTCAATCAAGAAAAATGTTGTTTAACCTAGCTGCCATAGAGGTATAATTCTTTTTTGTCAAAAACATTCATGTAGAAAACAATTAGTAATGACTTACTTGATAAATGAGCCAACCTAAAGTAACAATTTTTAAATTCTAAAATACCATATTCCAAGACTAGCGACCACTAAGTTGGATGTTTATGACATTGCTTAGCTATTACAAGAAAACACAAGGAAACAAATATTCCAAGACAAGACAAATATTAAATATTTTCCTGAATACATTTATTCAAACAAGAATGGAGATTAATGACCACTAAGATACTGGTTGAATTGCATATGATACAAGTAGTGATGAATCTCCTGATAACCAAGCTAAACACCATTCTTATATTTAGATTTTTAGATTATGATATTTGAATCCAAACATGATATTGAAGCCTAGCGCCAACTAATGTCAAATATTATTAAATAACATTGGTTCAATATAACAAAGACTTTAGATTAATGGCCTCTAGGATATTTTTATCTTTCATACATGACACTAAGTAACGACCCCATTGAAAAACTATAAAAGCCCCATTATTGTATTTCGATTTTACAATACTACCTTTTAAGACTAGCGACTGCTAGGGGATGTTTAATTTACTTTTTTGATGTTCCAAGACAACAAATATTCCAAGAAAATATTAATTTAAATGATTTTCCAAAATACACATATTCCAAAATAAAATTTTCTTCAATATGGATGTTGAGTTCAATATGTTATTCTAAGTCTATAACATGATATTAAAATCCTAGCGGTTGCTAAGGTAATAGATTATTCCACTTAATTGGTGTAACATAACAAATAATTGAGATTAGTGGCCACTAGGATAATTTTTGTCTTGCATTCAAGATAATCAGTAATGACTCTACAGAAAACTAAAAGCTGAAACTTGAACTAAGATCCAACACCAAATTTGTATCCTAACGGCCTCTGAGTGCAACATGCTATTCAAATTTTATTACATTATATTCCTAGCCTAACACGATATTTGAATCCTAATGACCACTAATGTCGAAGATAATTACATAGCGCTAGTGGAAAATCATAAAGAATTGAGGTTAACGGTCGATAGGATATTTATTGTCTTTCATACAAGAACAATAGTAATGAATCGAATAAAAAAATAACTATGCTCCATTACTATATTTAAATTTTACAAGACTATATTGAGGTTAGTAGCCACTAGGATATTTTTTTCTTGCATACAAGACAAATAGTAACGACTTGACTAAAAAACTAACTATGCTCCATAACTATATTTAAATTTTATAAGACTATCTTCAAAGATTGACGACCACTAGGGTGGATTCTTACTACATTTATTTTATGTTCTAAGACAAGAGAAGACAAAAGTTTCCAAGAGAATACAAATATTCATGACTTTCCTTAATACTCGTAATTCAAAATGAGATTTTAAGCCTAGCGGTCGATGAGTTCAATATGATATTTGAATCCTGTCACATGAGATTTGAAACCTAGTGGCCACTAAGGTTGAATATTATTATTTAACATTGTTGCAAAATCAAAGAGACTTGTGGTTAATAGTTGCTAGGATAGTTGTTGACTTGCATACATAACAATTAGTAATGACTCGATTGAAAAATTAACTAAGCTCCATCACTATACTTAGATTTTAGAATACAATTTTCCAAGAATAAAACTATTATGGTGGATTATTACATCATTTCTTGGATATTCCAATACATGAAAATACAACAAATATTCAAATACAAGATAGATATTAATGGTTTTCCAAAGATTTTTGCATTGTTAAAATGGATTTTTCAACAATATAGAGGCTAGCGGCCGCAATCCTTCTCATCAACGAATAATTGGTAAACATAAAACATGGATTTTTTTTTCATGGACTCGAGATCAGTTATTCTGATCAAAATTCATGTTCATCTTCACCCTTGATTTTTAGTAAATCATTTATGACTATTTTGTTTAATGGGTAATTTTATCAAAATATGCAGGGCCAAGATGATCAGGATATGTCTCTAGGTTTAAAATATGTACTTCTATTATTATTCTCTAACTCTTATCTTTGTCGCTAAGGTAGACGATGAATTTTTATTGGGTTGATATTTTTGAAAAACAAAAGTTGTAGAGCCTAGTGAGTGCCAAGCTAATCCTTTCAGTAAGTAATGTATATTAACAACCGCTAAGAATTTTCCTTGATACGAACCAAAATGAATTAAATGATAAGACAATATACCCAATGACTAATACATAAGGCTTCATCCTTTTTATTATTATTCTCAAAGTTAAAATGGATTCTGAAAAAATGTAGAGGAAACTAACTAAGGGAAGTTAGGAAGTTTAGTGGTGACACATAATTTTCCTTTCTTTGATGTTCCAAGATAAGAGAAGACAAAAAACATTCCAAGACAACAAAAATATTTATGACTTTCCAGAATACACATAATTAAAAACAAAATTTTAAGCCTAGCAGTCATTGAAATGAATATGATTTTTGAAGTTTATTACATGTTATTCCTATCCTAACATGATATTCAAATCCTAGTAGCCACTAAGGTCGAAGATAATTACATAGCATTGGTAGAAAATAAAAATACTTGAGGTTAGTAGCCTCTAGGATATCTTCTTCCTCGCATACAAAATAAGTAAGTAGTAACGAATCGATCTGAAAAACTAACTATTCTTTGTTATTATATTTAAATTTTACAAGACTATCTTGAGGTTAGTGCGCTATGATATTTTTTGTCTTGTATACGGGACAAGTAGTAATGACTACAATAAAAAAATAACTATGCTCCATTATTTTATTTAAATTTTACAAGACTATATTCAAAGACTAGTGACAATTAGGGTGGATGCTTACTACATTTATTTAATGTTCCAAGACAAGAGAAGACAACAAATATTCCAAGGAAATACAAATATTTATGAATTTCTTCAATAGACGTAATTCAAAATTAAATTTTAAGAGAATACTATCAAAACATATAAGTGTGTCCCACTTGGTGGCCAAAAATATTTTAAAATAGGAATAGTAAATACATATTTAAAAATAGTATAAAAAATTTTAAAAATCAGGGAAATTCTGGATTCCCTACACCTTGGTATTTATAATCTCTTAAAAATACATGAGTGGTAATTTTATATGTTTTTAGTCATGTTTTGGTTGTCGTACATATTTTACTGAATGTACAAAAACTGTAAAAAATTGGGACACAATTATATGCTTTGACTACACGTAGTCAAACATGTAATCTTAAGCCTAGCACCCACTAGGTAGATTAGCTGCTAATCGGATCCTAATAGATGCCGGGGTTGTCCATTATTTATTTATTATTTGATCACTAATTTTAAAATAAGAAACAATTGAGGCTTGAGACTAGGAAACCATTACTTTCAATTACAAATTGAATCTAGTAGTCGCTAGGCATTTTCCTTTATATTAGACAATTTGAATTAGGTTGTATACACGGTATATCTTATGATAACTATAAAATGAACCTAATTAGAATACCCAATCACATCATGAAATATAATATTTTTTATTAATAAATATTCAATTCTCAACCATTATCGACCATGTTAGATTCCAGGTTTCCATAATGATGTAGTGTAACTCAAATTTGTTTTTTACAGTGATGGGAAGATAGCCATCAATCCACTATTAGCTCCTCTATCCTAAAGCTATACAAATTGTTTTTTACATTGACAAAAATATATCCTGGAATATATAGATGTTAGCAGCCGCTAGTCTCCACTTCTAGCAAAAAAATCACAACTTGAAACAAACCAAATTTAATAGCGATTAATTGTTTAAATTTCTTAGTGAAACGCATAAAAAAAAAATTATTAATGATTTATTGTTTTTTATAAATAAAGGATGGTTGAATTATTCATGATGACCACTAATCTATAATATCCATTCCTATTGAATTTTAATCTATGAAAATAGTGACATCAAGATACATCATCTCCTTGTTATTGCACTATTGAGAAACACTATTTATCCTTCCCAATTACTTACGAATTAGTAATCTGTTTAATTCCTTTTTTAGGTAATATGTATTCCATTGGTTGCACTCTATTTATGCAAATTCTTAGGATTTAAGGAGCAAAGGATATTAAAAATAGAGATGATGAATGGTTTGTAGAAATACATTCCCTAGAAAATTACCATAGTCATATGTGGTTTTTTTTTGTTCATGAAGACATTGTTAATGAATTCGGTATGGTATTAAATTTAGAAGTTATTGATCAAAAAATATTGTGTATTCAGTTTGAATGCATTGACATTGTAATGAATAAGTTCCTTATTCTTGACATGGAGTTGGAAGTTTCATTATTCAAGAAACTGGAAATGAAGGCTTCTAGAGAAAGTAGGACGTGTTTTTGTTCTAAATATGGTTGTAATTTGATGATTCTCATACATTTAGGAAAAATAGGATGTGAAAATTCCCTTTAAATTCATAATAACATGAATTTGGTATTCAAAAAATTATATAGAACCGAGAATACCTCTTTTATTTGTCATTATTTGAATAGAAAAAAATTCTTTCTCCACCAAAACATGCAAAGATATTTACAACACTAAGGTGATCTTATTTGTCTAAATTAGAGATAGATTCCTCTAAGTCAAATTTACAAGGGCTTAAAAAGAATAAAAAATCAATTGTATTGTTGAAGAAAGTGACCAGTATATTTAAGCAAGAAGAATCCTCAACCATTGAACAATTACATTTTTTTGTTCAATGGTGATTTTTTCCAATTGAGGTTTGTAGGTGCATGTGTCACCTCCGAATATCAATACCATCCTATATATGATGATAATTTTGACCTTTTTTCCATTCAATGTTGATTAATGTTATTCCTATACTAAGGGATGCAATCCTTCATCCCTTTTATTGAAAGAGTTTGAAAGAATCAAATCAGAAACGATGCACCACAAAGTAGTTACACTCAAACAGAATCATGATAGCTCTAACATAATCACAAGGATTGATCAAGAATGGAAGAACTTTCTCAATAGAAATAAAGCTTGTGCATAGAGGAAAAGGAATCGGAGTGTCTTGGAATACTCATAAATCATAAATGGAAGGGTACATATAGGGTGTTGAGTAACCCTAGTGCATGAAACACAAGCAAAACCTAAACCTAACCCATGTGAGATGACCCTCCATATGTGAGTGGAGGACACATAGGATCCCACACACCAACACCCCCTTCATCAAATTTGGGGTAGCAGCTATGATGAGTTAGACAGAACAAGAAGACACTCCTAAATAACTAAGAAAGATGTGTCAATGGGGCCCGAAAACTAAAGGCCTAATAAGGTTCCCATATACAAACAACATCTTCCTAGAAGAATAAGAAGAAGAGAAGGACTATATAGCCCAAAGAAGATGAGTAGCTATATAAGACCTCACCCCAAGAAGAGACCGCAAGTGAAGAAACTTTACTTCAGTGAAGGGCTTAGTGAATATATCTGTAATCGATCAATTGTTTAAATGTACCGAATGTGGATGATACCATCATGAATAATCTCTCGTATGAAGTGCATATGGATCTCAATCTATTTCATCTATTGATGATGAACTGGATTTCTACAAATTGAGATATTTCTCATGTTATCACAATAGAAAATGGTAGGCCACCAAAAGTGGATGCCAAAATCTTTCAGAATACCCTATAGCCAAACAACCTTTATGTCAGCATTAACTACTCCTCTGTATTATAGCTCTATAGAAGATATCGTAATTACATTTTGCTTCTTTCTAGACCAACTAACATGACCCAAAACAAGAGAGAAACTATAGCCGAGGTAGATTTTTGATGATCTAGGTCACCAACCCAATCAGAATATGAGAACCTAATCAAGTCAATATTCACCCCTCCATAATAGTGAATGCCATCAGTATAGATACCATGAACATAATGAAGGATCCACTTAGCTGATTTCTAATGCAGCTCATGTGGCTCTTGCATGAATCTATACATGATCCCAACAACATAAGATAAATCCAGTCAAGTTTGAGTCAAGTAAATCAATCTCCCCACCAACCTGTCGATAAAGGATACCATCAACCAAAGGAGTAGAGAAATCGAAACCAACTTAACCCTGAGATAGAAATGGATTAGGAGAAGACTTGCAATCGGACATCTGAAAATGAGCAAGCAAGTCAAGAGCATACTTAGGTTGTGAAATCAAAATTCCTGAGTTAGATTGTGAAATCTAGATCCCAAGAAAGTAATGACTAAGACCTAATTTAGTCATGGAAAACCTATTAGCCAAGGTGATCTTCAAAAAATTAATGATAGAGGAAGAGCTGCCTATGATCAATAAGTCATCAACATAGAGAACAAGGATGAGTATGGATTCATCTTGTCATAGAATATAAACATTTGGATTAGAGTGACACCTAGTAAACCCTAATGAAAGTAAAAAAGAGTCCATCTTGGCATACCAAGCCCGAGGGGCTTATTTAAATCCATAAAGAAACTTCTTTAACTTACAAATGAGGGAGGGATCATGGATATAAACCAGAGGTTGTTCCTTGTAGATCTCTTCCTCTAGGTCACCATGAAGGAAGGAACTCTTAACGTCCATTTGATGGAATTTCCATCTGTTTGCTACGGCAATGGCAAGGGTCATTCGAATAGAAGTCATCTTTGCAACCGGAGAAAAGGTTTCAGTATAATCAACCCAAATTATCTAGGAGAAACCCTTAGCTACTAATCACACTTTAAAATTTTCAATGTCTCCATCTAATCCATACTTTTTCTAGAACACCCACTTACACCGAATGATTTTTCTTCCTTTCAAAAGAGGGGTGTGATCCCAAGTATCATTCTTCAAGAGAGAGGAATACTCCTCATCCATGGCAAAATCCCACTCAAGAATATTAGAAGCCTCCTAGAAATAATGTGGATTAGAAGAAGAGGTGAAGAAAGAGTGGGTTATAATGAAATCGAGAAAGCACGTCTCATATCTAAAGTATCTCCAAGTAAATCTCCAGTTCTTTGTAAAGTTTTCCTAGTCCAAAGAGGACCAGGATGATCAGGCTTTGAGTCGAAGATTCATCACTTGATTGAGAAGGGACATAGTCATCATCGTCACTCTGTCATAATTAGAAGACTCAAAGGTCTGATGGTCGGGAGGATCAGGAAGAGGAGCATGCTTAAAAACATCATCATCTAATGAGTCAGAATCTAAATCAATGAGCTGAAGAACCTCAATAGGTAGAGAATTAAAAGTTGAAGAAGAATCATCAAACTTAAGACTTCTCTCAATATAAAGCTCATGAGAAGTAGGATTCAACAATCTATATCCCTTCACGCCATCAGGATACCATACAAATATACAAGGCTTGGATTGTGGTTTCAATGCCTTACATTTCTTCTTGGGAATCCGATCCATACCGTTGGATCCGAAGACTCAAAAGCTGCTCAACATTAGGCTTGTGTCCAAACTAGGATTCAAAGGGTGTAATACCTCTTATTGCCTTGTGTGGAACACAGTTCTGAATGTAATTAGCACAATTCACTGCTGTAACCCAATAATGCGGAGGAAGAGACTTGAGTGAATCACACAAGTGGCCATATCCTTAAGGGTATGGTTCTTTATTTCTGCTACTCCATTCTCGCAAAGGGCTATAAACAACTATATGATACAATGAGATCCCTTCATAAGTACATAAATCCATGAACCTATTATTTACATATTCGCCTCCATTGTTGGTTCGAAGAACCTTGATAGACCATTCTACCTATTTCTAAGCAAGATCCTTAAAGTCCTAAAAATGTTCAAAGACTTTGAACTTAATCTTAAAAAAATATACCCAAGTATATCGCGAATAGTCATCAATGAAGGTGAGCACCTAAAGAGCTCTAGTAAACAAAGGAGACAAAAATGGACCAGAAATATCACTATGAACAAGATCCAAGGGATGAGTAGCTCTCCAAGATTTTCCATTGTCAAAGTTCATTTTAGGATGCTCTCTAAGGGTACAACCCTCACAAAGACCCTTAGAAAACTTGACACAGGGTAACCCATTGACCATTTTGTTTTGGCTCAATTGTTCAAGGTAGCAATAATTTAGATGTCTGAAACACTCATGCCATAGCTTACTAACATCATTTACATGAGTGAGCAAGGAAGTGGGTGTAGAATTAGAAGTAAAGTGGGAAAAGGTATACAACTATGAACAATGATCTAGCTTTCCCTCAACCACTGTAGTGTCATCATTAAGCTCATGAATAATCACCGATTTAGTACCAAATTCCACTCGCATTCCTTCACCAAGGTGAGTAATTTGGTTAAACGATAAGAGATTGGTAGAGAGATCGGGAACACTCAACACTTGGTTGAATGTTCCCCCATCCATCTCTACCAATCCACTACTAGAAACCAACACTATCATGTTATTACCCATTGTGATTTGGGACATACCACAAGGCTTGATGTTGGAGAACTCAACATGTGAAGAAGCCATGTGATGTGAGGCATCAAAATCTATAATCCACGTTGATGAAGGATAAACTTTGGCTACAATGGCCTTTCCTTTCTTATTATTAGATTTAGACCCTTTTGTAGTAGAAGACTTTGCCTTTGGAGCATTTTGTTTGATAGACTCAGGAACATCTATTTGATTTTTCTCAAGTAAATGATTAAGGTGATCAATTTTTTTTTCTCATACACATATGCTCTTTATGATCAGGCTTCTTGCAATAGGAACACAAAAACTTATCTTTCTATGCTCTAGGCTTAGAAGTCAAAGCACTCGTGTTAAATTTATTTTCAGTCTTGGTTTCCTTCTTAAGTTGATCCTTTTTTTCTTTCATCTTTTCAGGCTTCTTTTCCTTACTAGTACTTGCTACAAGGGCACATGACTCGGACTTGAGAGACCCCATTTGAATGATTTTTTCCTATTCTCGAATGAGTTAGGATGAAAAATAGTCAAAGGAGGGCATATTCCAATCCTTTCCCAAGGTAAATTTTGTAGCGTAAAAATTTGACACAAAGATAGAATATTCAAGACCTAACTTAGAGAGAATCGACAAGATCAGTTGAGAATATTTCTTCTCTACTTGACATTCCTTTAACAACAATCTAGTGTGGGAAAAATTAGAGAAGAATTCTTTTCGGTTTTCAAAAGCACTAGGATTTAACCCTAGTAGTTCATTTTCCAACTCATATGCTCTCATGTCATCTTGTTGTCCAAACATTCCATCTAATGTTTTCCACACAGAATTAGGTGTTTCAAATGACTTAATGTGGAAGAGCAAGTCGGGGAGAAATAGACATGCAAAGTAGACCTAAAGCTTCATCACTATAGTTTAACCATTAATATATTTCAGTGGTCGTCATCTTGTTCAATCTTAGTTCCCATGGTGATGTAAAATAACCCTATACCCCTTAGTTTCATAATCATTTTTGATATCCATTCAAAGAAGTTGAACGCGTAAGCAAAGGAATTGAAAGTTCATATATAGTGAAGAGAGAGAGAGAAGGAAATAAGAAAAGAAACACAAGAATCACAACCACCTAGGATATATAATAATCCCCCTACTTTTGGCACTTTATAGTTTAATGCGTTGAATATAATCGGGTCCGAGTGTGTATCTCAAAACATTTAATAAATCACCTTGTAATCAGTGTAGTAACACTAAAGAGAGGAGACCACAATTTTGTTTCGTGGAGCACAACAAAGTGACACCGTATATAAGCACACCTTGTAAAAACTAGGAAGGAGGTAAAATCAAATCCTAGTTGTGAGAAAGAGTGTCTCACGTCGCAATGGATACCCCCTTGTTACAAACTGTGGCGGATGCGCTCACTAGTCACAAGCAATAATAAGGGTAAATACAAGTTTTAGATGAACTCAAGATGAGTCCTAATGATCTTCATAATGCCGAGAAAAGTGCTTGGAAGGAAAATAGGTGCTCAAAGTGCCATTGCACTCTTGAGTGCATGATGAGTAAAAATCAACAATAATGCCTAAAAATTGCTATTTTGAAATGTCTAATATAGCTAATTTTAAAGCTATGGGAGTAAAAAAATGATAATTAATGTTAATTTAAAAGATGATTTAAATTATTACTAATTGAAAAGATAAATAAATTAGATTCATAATTAATAAAACTAGATTTACTATAATTAATTATAACTAATTACGATTAATAAAGGAATACTAATTAATATCTAATTAAAATTAAATCCTAATTAACTATTTAAATTTATTTCCTTTTAAAGAAATCAAATTTAAATTGTTTCCCACTACAATTTGAAAAACTAACCGTTATTCCTTAAATAATTCTAACTGCCCACTTTAAAAAATCCACCAAAAGATTTAAAAAACTTACCATAAATAAATGTTAACAAACTTACGGTTGTTTGAAAACCCGAGTTGGAGGGAGACTATGGGAGGATCCCGAGTTGGGCTCGAAAGTTGAGGGAAAAGCAAGGATCCCGATGTGGATCGCAGTTTGAATCCGTTGGAGAGTGGGCCAAGGTGTAGATGGGCTTAGGGCTCGGGACATGTGCGCAGGAGTAGGTGACCCAACACGTGGTAGGGGTGAAGCCGAGGTGGGAGTGTAGGATTGTGGGGGTGAGCGAGGTAGGGAAGCTAGAGGTGAGTTGCAGTCAAGTGAGCAAGAGCATGAACACGTTAGGAGTAGGTCGCCAAAGGAGCAGGAGTGTGAACCGGGGCCAAGGGAAGGACACCATGCAGAGGATAAAAAAATGAGTCACCTCAAGTAAAAACAAACACATGAGCCAAGTAAAACACAAGTGAGCTAAAACACATCATGGGAATAAGGAATGGCTTATTTTAGGGCCATACACAATGTGAGTTGAAAAAGTACGATGATCAAGCACAAAGAAAATCAATTGTTTGAGCACGAGTTGAAGGTTTCAAGAGCTCAACCACAATGTAAAAATGCACCAACACGAACTCGCTCGTGGTTTGAAAGAGGTTGAAAAAGGAATGGTAGGAGCTTGGTTTAGAGAGAGCTCATGGTGAGCTGAATGAATGAGCTTGGTGGACAAGAACACCACAAAACCTTCATCCCGGGATTTGAACCTATATTCTGCACATGTACGAAGAACAAAATAAAACCGAAACTTGTTAAATACGTCGAAATAATTTTCCAGAATATAACGATCAAAAAACTTACATGAGGAGTAAATAAATGAAACCAAGAGTAATCACAACTCAAATGACAAATGCATGTTTACCCAATCTCATCTCTGATACCATGAAAGAGTTTGCAAGAATCGAATCAGAAATGATGCACCATGAAGTAGTTGCACTCAAACGGAATCGTGATAGCTCCAGCGTAATCACAAGGATCGATCAACAATGGAAGAACTTTCTCAACAAAAATAAAGCTTGCACATAGAGGAAAGACAACGGAGTGTCTTGGCATACTCATAAATCAGAAATGAAAGGGTACATATAGGGTGCTAAGTAACCCTAGTGCATGACACACAAACAAACCCTAAACCTAACCCATGTGAGATGACCCTCCATATGTGAGTGGAGGACACATAGGATCCCACACACCAACATTTACATTATACAAAGGAACTTGTGCAACTCAAGGATCCAGATGACTTGAAAAGGAATGAAGTGCACTTCTACATTCTTGACAACCAACATACCATTTTTGCCCAAAAAATAATTAGCTGAAATAAAATACAATTCATTACATATTAAGATATAATTTAGAAAGTATCACATTATGTATTCAAATGCACATAGAAAATACATTGTTCATATTTGTAAGAAGAGAAATGAGGTAAAAAAATTGTATTGCAACCAATTTTATTGATGTACTCTACACGGATCGAACGATTTGGAGATCCCTAGAATTTCCTCGAAGGGATGGAGTGGGAAACAAAAAGACAAACGAGTTGGGTCTAATGAAACTTATTTTAATGCATTTGTATTTAAAATTTAATTTGGTAATATACAGAAAGTAAATATACTATTTCCTCTTTTAATGCAATGTTTCGAGAAGAAACATCTTGTTATTTTCAAATTGGCTAAAACAGAGATTCGTTCTAAAAAAATGACATTTCTATTTTTACTTGAGGACATATGGACAAAATTAACAAAAACTTTGAGTTATTTAAATTAGGTGGGATTTCTTGTTTTCCTTTTAAGGATAACCAACCTAACTTTAAAGAAAATTCACTGGCAAGGTTCATAGTGAATTTCTTCAGGCATGTAAGAGGATTGACCGATGAGGAGCTATCATTACTAGAAGATAAAGTGAAATCAAGGAAAGTATGGATAATTGGATCTATGAAGCAAGATTCATAGAAAATACTTTTGATTCTTACTGCCAAAGAGTAAAAATGATAGAAGAATGAGAGGAAAAGTTCTAAAATATTTGAAAAGTAAATATCTAGGTAATATTGTATTGGTAGAATGCACTTTGAAAAAAAAATTATTGAAAATTTTGGTTTGCATGAATATCACTATTGCTAGTTGTGTGTATTCATGGGATAAGAGAATAAAGGAAAAAGAAAAGATGATACTAGAAGAAGTGAAAAAAATTGAAAAAAGAAAAAGTGATGTTGAAGTGGAAGAGGTTCTCCTAACAAAGAGCTCAAAAATTATAGACAACTACATGATTTCAATGGAAGAACGAATTCTAGTAAGAATGGAAGACATCAAAGATTTTACCTCTCAATGTTCATATCCCTTCTAGATTCAATCAAAAATATCATCAACTAATCCATTCAATGCAGAATGTGTGATCATAGATTTCTATAATTTTTTAGTATAATAACTTTTGATCCAATAATGGACCCGATTACAGCTTTTGGATCTAGTTTGCTAAATTGTGTTATTATTTTCCTCTTACCTATTGCTTCTTCAAAAATGTTAAGAGAGATGATAAAAAAATAAATTCAAAAAGTTAAAGATAAGTGGGAATCAGTTATGGAAGGTTATTACGTTTTTATGACAACAATAAAAAATTTAATAGATTGTTTCTTATGTATACAATAATTGATGTGCACAATTGTGATGTTGATGATGGGGATAGAGTAGAAATCACCATGGATTGGATGGACCAACTTCCACAAAAATTTGTGACTGAAAGTGAAATCGGCCTACAAGGAAAGAAACATCCTTTTCTTTATAAGATATCTTTTGAGTTTTGGTCTCATATGTTCACATGACTCACTTCGAAAATTATCTGATAATATTGCTTTACAATGGTAGTGTTGCATTGCATGCTTTGGTTGACTTGGATATATCTACGGTTTTTATTTTTGAATCACATGATCAAGAAATTTTTTTAAAACATTATTATTCTCATTTTAAAAAGGTACGTTGATTAAGATAACATTAAACAATTCTATTAGTTTAATGCATTTGAATTGATACATATAATATTTATGCAGAAAAAAAAGAAATAGAGGAAGACATCATCTCTTCCTCTCCACATACAAATAAAGGAGATGATTTCATTCTTAACATGTCACAACCAATTCAACTTGTTGCCCCTTATGTCATTGACCATCCATCCAATGAATCTATAAAAGGTGAGTGGGAAATACTCATTTTATAAATTTATCACTACATGAAGTTTTTGATTGTCATTGTTTACATATTTTTAATAAAAATTCAAATTTTTACAGATTTGATGCCAAATGGGGAGGTTATTGGCATGTCACGCATGAACTTGCAGACAAAAAATGGTAGGAACCTATAAACAAACCCATTTATAATCCTCTCATAATTGTAGGAACTTATAGTGAAGAATTTTATTTGTTATATGTATTATCCTAGTGGTTGCTAACATACATATTTTAATTTGATTTATTTTGAATTGAGTAAATTTTTGTTTCTTGGTTAATATTAAATTGCGGAAAATTGAAAAAAATTTACTTTTGTATAGTTGGATATTTGTGGCTACTAAGCTAATCAAAGAATGTCAAGCAAACCATAGTCTAGGAAATAATGGGTTAGCGTAGAAGTCACTAATATACATCAATATCTATGTAATATTTTCCATCAAAGGTTTTTTCATTGAATAGAAGCAAGTTATATCATGAATTTAAATATGTCAATATGGTATTTATTTTCAATTGATAAATGTTTATTAAATTGGTTAACAATAAACTACCGAGAATTGAAAAAACAAATACATTTGTGCAATTGTCCATTAGAGGTCACTAAGCCCATTAAATAATGTCAACCCAAACATAGTCCATGCATTAATTTCTTAAGCCTAGTGGTTGCTAATATATAACTACATCTATGCAATATTGTCCAAAGAAAGAGTAGAACATCATATAAAAGTAAGTTATATCACGTATGTTTTTCTTTGACTTAAAATTAATTTTTAATTGATTACTATCTTTGCAAATAGAACATGTATCACAAGCACCTACTGAGGTGATAGAGGGAATCCATGTCAAAATATCAATCAGTAAGTGTTAACCTGCTGAAATTTTTATTATTTGAATTCGATAATATCAAATTGTAGAAGATTGAGAAAAAATTACTTTTGTGTAGTTGGCCAATAATATTATTTAATTATTTTAGATTTGGAGGGTTTTCTATATGATAAAAACCAATCCCATAAGGAGTTGGAAAACAATTTTGGTAAAGAGACTATCAAATTATGAGGTGGGCTCAAGGAATTTTTAAAGATACTGGCAGAAAAATATGAAGTGGGATTTTGGTCTAGCTATCTCTCTTCTTCCAAAGTTGAGAAGTTGATTAAGGATTTGAAAAAAAAATAGTGGTTGAATTTAAGCCAGTTATTTTTTGGGGTAAAGAACATTGTTGTGTAGAAGAAAAAATTGCAGTAAAATATCTCCAAAATATTTAGAGTAGAGAGGATATTGTTTTTGGCCCTACAAAATAATTGTGCATTACAATGGGATCATAGGAAACCCTCTAGAATATTTTATGGTGGGGAGGAAATCTAATGAAGGAAAATATTTCAAAGATAATTGGTTGATGACCAATTTGTACACAAACATATCACAAATATTGTCTCAGGGTTTGAGTGTTGTAGAGGGCATAAAAATAAATAAAATAAAAATTATATAACTATTCATTATTTCAAAATGGTTTTTATAATGATATTCATTCGTACATTCATATGGTCACTCTTTATTTTATATGTTGAGATTACAAATTTAAAAGTTGACAATATTTATATCTTCATTATGATTAAGTTGATATTTTAGTTTTATAATTTGTTTGTGTGAATTACCCAAAAAAATATTATCACAATAATATGTTGACTTGTGTTTAATCACTTTTGGAATCTTACATTAATTCGAGTTGTTTTTATGGATATAATTATGAAGCCTCGAAATTACTAGTTTTGGGAGTTAAAGGTTTACCATTTGTAATTTCGGTATTGGTGACAAAATACCTTGTAATATGGTTCCAGACTTTATATTCTAGAATAATGAATACTTTGAATGAGAATTTTTTGTTTAATTGATGAGAACTGCAGAAAAATATTTTGACATTTCCTTATGGTCTTCATTTATGGATTCAACAATGGTGAAATATATGTGTTATCCAAAATTTACCCTCAAGGTAAATTTTATGACTTACACAATTACTTTAAACTTGAACAGGAAGAAATGGTGAAAACAAAAAAATGGATTTTGGAGGCATATTCATTTCTCTAACTTCCATATTCAAGAAAAAATAGGAAGTGAAAATTTGCTAAAAATTTAGAGAAATGGGTCAGTGAAAATTTGCTAAAAATTTAGAGAAATGGGGAAAAGGCCTATTTTAATGTATTATGGGTCTTGGGGCTGCTGAAAGAGGGATTCACCCGATGTCGAAAAGTGATGCACCACAATGAAACATGGTAACGCCAAGCCAACACAATAAAGATTCAAAACTCAATAAGAAGAACGCTCATACTCATAGATCGAAAAATAGGAAGTACAAATATGTAACCATGCCTAAACATGGAAAGAAATCAATGACGACGACTCATATGACGTTGATGACACATATGATAGAAGAGGAGTTACAATTCCAAATAAGGAATGTAACTCCTATGACACATTGACGCAAATGACAATGTCGATTCTATGAGAATCGACACTTTCATTTGACTTCCTAAGACCTATGACTCTCGCAAGGCGAGATGACTCACCTAGGTGATGTGGACGATGATTGGATAGTCACACACACCAAGCACCCCCTTCATCGAAGCCGAGGAAGAGGTCAAGGTAAGCTAGAATAGAAAAAGAAGACTCCCCTAGACAACTAAGAAAGATGTGTCAATGGGCCCCAACAACTAAAGGCCTGATAAGGTGCCCATGTACAAACAACATCTTTCTGGAAAGAAGAAGAGGAGAAGAAGGAGGACTATATAGCCCGAAGAAGATGGGTAGCTGCAGCAGACCTCACCCCAAGAAGAGACCACAAGTGAAGAAACTTCACCTCAGTGAAGGGCTTGGTGAAAATGTCTGCAACCTGATCAGTTGTCTGAACATACTGTATGTCGATGATGTTTTCATGTATCAGCTCCCGTATGAAGTGCATATGAATCTCAATGTGCTTCATCGCTGATGCTGAACTGGATTTCTACAAATCGAGATAGTGCTCATGTTGTCACAGTAGATAATGGTAGGCCGCCGAAAGTGGATGCCAAACTCTGTCATAATACCCTGTAACCAAACAACTTTTGTGGCAGTGTTAACTGCTCCTCTGTATTCTGCTTCTATCGATGATATGGAAATGGTGTTCTGTTTCTTGCTGGACCAACTGACAGGACCTGAACCAAGAGTGAAACTGTAGCCTGAGGTAGACTTCCGATGATCTAGATCACCGGCCCAATCTGAGTCTGTAAATCCAACCAAGTCAATCTCAGTCCCTCCTAAGTAATGAATACCATCTATGTGAGTGCCATGAACATAGTGAAGGATCCACTTTGCTGCTTTTAAGTGCAGCTCATGAGGCTCCTACATAAATCTGGACACGATCCCGATGGCATACGATAGATCTGGCCGAGTGTGAGTAAGGTAGATCAAGCTTCCCACCAACTGTCGATAAAGGGTACCGTCAACCAAGGGGGAAGAGCAATCAGAAACCAACTTAATCCCAGAAAGAAAAGGAGTAGGTGAGGACTTGCAGTCGGACATGTGAAACCGAGCAAGCAAATCAAGAGAGTACTTAGGCTACGAGATCATAATTCCTAAGTCAGATTGTGAAATCTGGATCCCAAGAAAGTAATGAAGCAATCCTAAGTCAGACATGGAGAACTTGTTGGCCAAGGATATCTTCACATAATCAATGATAGAGGAAGAGCTACCGGTGATCAACAAGTCATCAACATAGAGAACAAGAATAAGCATGGAGTCATCCTATCACAAAATATACACATTTGGGTCAGAGTGACACCGAGTGAACCCTGATGCAAGTAAAAAGGAGTCCATCTTGGCATACCAAGCCCGAGGGGCTTGTTTAAGGCCGTAGAGAGACTTCTTTAATTTGCAAACGAGGGATGGATCATGGACATAACCCGGAGGTTGTTCCATATAGATCTCCTCCTCTAGGTCCCCATGAAGGAAGGCACTCTTAATGTCCATCTGGTGGACTTCCCATCTGTTAGCGGCAGCGATGGCAAGGGTCAGTCGAATGGAAGTCATCTTCGCAACCGGAGCAAAGGTTTCTGAGTAATCAACCCCAGCTACCTAGGAGAAACCCTTAGCTACAAGTCGCGCTTTATACTTCTCAACTTCTCCATTAGCTCCATACTTTGTTCGATATACCCACCTACACCGAACGATTTTTCTTCCTTTCGGAAGAAGGGTAAGATCCCAAGTGTCATTCTTTATGAGTGAGGAATACTCCTCATCCATGGCAGAATCCCACTCAGGAATCCCAGAAGCTTCGTGGAAAGATGGTGGATCAGAAGCAGAGGTGAAGAAGGAGTGAGGTCCAGTGAAGTCTGAGCGAGTACGTCTCTCATCCAAAGGATCTCCAACTAAATCTCCAGCACTCTGTAAAGTTTTCCTAGCCCAAAGAGGTCCCGATGGCTCAGGCTCAAGTCGGAAGATTCTTCACTTGAGTGAGAAGGGACATAGTCCTCATCATCACTACTATCAGAATCAAAAGACTCAGAAGTTTGAGGATCGGGAGGAGCAGGGAGAGGTGGAACTCGCTCAACAACATCATCATCTGAAGAGTCAGAATCTGAATCAATGGGCAAAAGGACCTCAGTGGAAGTTAAAGTCAAGGATGACTCATCAAACTTCACACTCCTCTCAATATAAAGCTCACGGGTGGTAGGGTTCAACAATCAATATCCCTTCACGCCATCAGGATACCCAACAAAGATACAAGGTTTGGATTGTGGATCCAATGCCTTGCGTTTATTTTTGGGAATCCGAGCCATAGCCTTGGATCCGAAGACTCGAAAGTGCTCGACATCAGGCTTGTGTCCAAACCAGGATTCAAAGGGTGTCATCCCTCTTACTACCTTGTGTGGGACATAGTTCTAAATATAACAAGCACAATTCACTACTTCAGCCCAATACTGTGGAGGAAGAGATTTGAGTGAACCATACAAGTAGCCATCTCCTTTAAAGTTTGGTTCTTTCTTTCTGCAACTCCATTTTGGGAAGGGTCTGTAAGCAATTGTACACTGCAAAGCAATCCCCTCAGAAGTGCAGAAATCCTCAAACCTGTTGCTCACATACTTGCCTCCATTGTCGGTTCGAAGAACCTTGATAGACCATTCCACTTGTTTCTCAGCAAGAGCCTTAAAGTTTTGAAAATGCTCAAAAACTTCAGACTTAAGCTTAAGAAAATATACCCAAGTATAACGTGAAAAGTCATCAATGAAGGTTAGTATATATAGAGCTCTAGTAAAAGAAGGAGACGGAAAAGGGCCAGAAACGTCACTATGAACAAGATCCAAGGGACGAGTAGCTCTCAGGATTTTCCCTTGTCAAAGCTTTTTTTGGGTGCTTTCCAAGGGTACAACCCTCACAAAGACCCTTAGAAAACTTAACTCGGGGTAGCCCATTGACCATTTCATTTTGGCTCAATTGTTCAAGGTAACGATAATTTAGATGCCCAAAATGCTCATGCCATAACTTGCTAACCTCATTTGCATGAGTGAGCAAGGCATTGGGCGTTGAATCAGAAGAGAAGTGGGAAAAGGTATACAACCGTGAACGGTGATCTAGCCTTTCCTCAGCCACAGTGCAGTCAGAGTTAAGCTCACGAATAATCACCGAGTTAGGACCAAATTCCACTCACATTCCTTCACCAAGGTGGGTGATTTGGTAAACTGATAGGAGATTGGTAGAGAGATTGGGAACACTCAACACTTGGTTAAATGTTCCACCTTCAATCTCTACCGATCCACTACCGGAAACCGACACATGAGTGTCATCACCCAATGTGATTTGGGACATGCCACATGGTTCAATGCTAGAGAATTCAACCTCTAAAGAAGCCATGTGGTGAGGCACCGGAATCGATAATCCAAGTTGATGATGGAGCTGATCTAGCTACGAGGGCCTTACCTTTCTTCTTTTCATTTTTAGTCTCCTTTGCATTAGAAGACTCACCCTTCTGAGCATTTTGTTTAACGGATTCAGGAACACTTATTTTATTCTTCTCAAGTAAATGAGTTAAGTGATCAATTTGTTTCAAAAACAATGTTGCTCGTCATGGCCAGTATTCTTACAATAGGAGCATTTATACTTTTCCTTCTTTGCTTTAGGCTCAGAAGTCGAAGTATGAGTGATGGGCTTAACTGGGGGTTGGTTGGTCTTGGTTTCTTTCTTAGGTTGGTCCTTAGTTTCTTTCTTCTTTTCATTTTTCTTGCCCTTATTCGCCACAAGGGCATGTGACTTGGATTTTAGAGTCCCCATTTGAATGAGTTTGTCCTGTTCTCGAATGAGTTGGGATGAAAAATTGTCAAAGGAGGGCATAGTCCAAGTACTACCCAAGGCGGCTTTCGTGGCATGAAAAGTTGAAACAAAAACAGAGTATTCAGGACCTAACTTAGAAAGAATCGACAAGATCAATTGAGAGTCTTTCTTATCCACTTTACATTCCTTTAGAAGCATTCTAGTGTGGACAAATTTTGAGAAGAAGGCCTATAGGTTTTCAAAGTCACTAGGATTTAACCCTAGTAGTTCGTTCTCCAACTCATGCGCTCTCATGTCATCTTGCTTCCCAAACATATCATCGAGCGTTTTCCACGCTTGATCGGGTGTTGAGGAAGTTTCGATGTGGAAGAGCAAGTCGGGAGAGATGGACATATACAGATAAGACCTAAGGCTTCATCACAACGGTTGAACCATTTAGATTTTTGGGTTCATCAGTAGGTTCGGTCTCTAACCCCATGGTAACTCTGGTATAACCCTTTACTTCACAAAACCAATATAATTTTAGATTTCCATTCGAAGAAATTAAAAGGTGTGAGCACTGGTACTTTAGAGATATCCATAATGAAGAGATAGAACCAAGGAATGCAGAAGGAAGGAGAGAGAAAGAAACAACCACCCCAGAACAAAATTACACCCCCGAGTTTGGCACTTTATAATTCAGTGCGTTGATTACAACCAGATGCGACTGTGTTCCGAGAACCAGTTTGTCACTCACCTTGCAATTAGCATAATAACGCGCAATGGTGGAGACAACAATCAAGGTTCATAGGGCGCAACAGATCAACACTGCAAGCAAGCACAGAAAGAGAGAAGCAAGAGGGGGAAGAAAGATCTTTGTGAGAAATAGCATCTCACATCGCACAAAAGAATCCCTTTGTTGTAAGACTGTGGCGGACGCGCTCACAAGTCCACACAAAAAAGGAATAGAACAAAGCTCAAGAAAAAATGAGTTGAATTAAGCAATACAAAGACACCCCCTAGAATGTGGAACTTTATAAAATTAGTGTGTTTACAAAACTAATGATCCCATCATCTAGAGTGTGAAAAAACATGCAACTTTGACTAAAGAAGTGCTCAAAACCGAGCAACGAGTCAAAAGTTATAGCAAAAACCAATTCCTACAACTGATGAGAAAAAGCCAATAAGCCTGCAAACAGATTAAAAAAGTGCCCTAAATGCATGCAAAAGGTGTCGTATGTATGCCCGTTGGAAATGGCATGGAATTTGAGATAGGGTTTGTTTGTATTGCGAGGGGGGATTAGCCACCTGCCAATCCCGGACCTCACCCTTCGTCTTCGACACTCGATGGAAGGTTAATAAAACAAGCCAAAAAACTTACAATGCCAATAAAATGTAATGTTTTTACCTTATACCTTTTAAAAATAATGAAACAACACATTTTTTTAGAAGAGTGATAAGATAAAAAGAATGCAAACACGTTTTTTTAAGAAAAGTGAATAAAAAACGTATTTTTAGAGAGATATTACTTGGCAACAAACAAGAAGGCCACGTGGGGATGAAAGGCAGGTAAAAATAGATAATGTAGTGACTGCCCACCCAATTCAAAATGCTAGAATAGTCCAAAAAATGCCAAATGAAAGAAAAAAATGCCTACTACCCAAAAATACGCCTCAACGGTCCAAAAACACCGTAACAACGTGTAAAAACATAGGAAAGGAGAAAAAACACCTTAGGAATAAGTTAAAAAAACACCGCAGAGGTTGAAAATGCAGCCAGTGATAAAAAAATGCTGAGGAGTTTAAAACACCTAGACAAAGGAAAAACACAAAGAGGGAGAAAAACGCTGGAGGGGAAAAACGCAGCCTGGGGGAGAAAAATGCACCCGAGGACAAAAAAAAAACCTGAAAGGAGAAAAAAGTTAGAAAGGCCTGAAAAAAAACTGAGAGGTTTTGAAAATGCTGAAGCAGAGGAAAAATGTGAGTAGCTTTGCAAAAAACGTGAGAGACCAGGCAAAAACGTGAGAGGTTTTGCAAAAACATGAGAGATTTTGCAAAAAATTTGAGAGACTGCAAAGGTAATTTTGAGACAACAAGGAACCACAACGATGAGGAAAAAGATCGGAATAGTCTGAGTATACACCGGTGAAGAAAAAACAATGATTCCAACCAGTAATCACAGGTCCACTCCAAAAAATGAGCTCTTCTTTTACCCTGCAGCTGAATCTGAACACAACCAACAAGAAACACACAAACAACCTGAAACAACAACCACAAAGATCTAGAAATATCCAAATATGAACTCAGCTGATAAGCAAACCAACCAAATACCTTAACTTGCAACTGCTGAAACCTCAATACGAGGTGAGCAATAATTCCAAAATGATAATCGAAAAAAACTTGCACACGAGGAAATGAGAAGAAACCAGAAGTAATAAACAACTGAGAAACGAAGAGTGCACATTTACCAAAACCAGCTCTGATACCATGAAAGAGGGATTCACGAGAACCGATGTCGAAAAGTGATGCACCACAACGAAGTTGCACTCCGATGGTAACGTCAAGCCAACACAATATGCAAGATTCAAAACAATGGAAAGAAGATTGCAAGTAAGAAGAATGGGTCTGCTCATACTCATAGATCGAAAAATAGGAAGTACAAAATAGGTAACCCCATGCCTAAACATGGAAAGAAATCAATGATGTAATGACCGATGCATGCCTAGAAGAAACATTGGAAAGTAACTCCTGACGATTGATGATGACAATGTCATTCATGACGTAATCCGACACTTTTCATTTGACTTCCTAAGACCTATGACTCTCGCAAGGTGAGATGACTCACCTAGGTGATGTGGATGATGACTAGATAGTCACACACACCAACAAAGCAAGTGGGTAGAATGACCGCATGTAGAACTAGGGTTCTTTGCCCTCGAATTTGGTCCAAAATGCTAACAATTATTTTTGGGTAATTTGGGTCCCGAAGGCCTAAGCGGTCTAGGTTCCATTGGGCCACAAGTTCCCAAAATATTGATTTGAAAAGGAATTCAAACCGGTGTAAAGTATTGTGGATAATTTCAAATTTTGGGGCCCGAATGGCACAAGTACCACAGAGACATGAGTTCCCACGGAGGTGAAATTTGCACAAAAAGGATGTAGAGTCTATTATGGATAAGGTGGAAGTTTGGGGCCCGAATGACACAAGTGCCACAGAGACATGAGTTCCCCGCGGAGGTGAAATTGTCACACAACAAAGGAGGAAAAGTCTATTATAGATAAAATAGAATTTGGAGGCCCAAATGGCCCTTGTACCCAAGTGCCTTATGTCCCATATAAACCCGCAATACCCACAATGCAAAGGGAAAATGGTTTAATGTAGATTGTGAGAGCCCGTGTGGAACACCCGACCAAATTTTCACCCAGAGTTCCGATTTTGACAAAATTGGACTTTTCGGTATAGTGAGAGTGAACATCCACAACTCCAAATATTAAATGCATAGTCCCATGGAAGTAACAATTAAACCTATGAAACTCAAAATGGGTGTGATCACTCAAAAGGTCATAAATTGAGAAATTTTCAATGGATTTTCACAAAATTTGTTTCATTGTAATCGTGGCTCGAAAGGCGCAGACACACAACATTCAAGAAATCTATAAATTGATGAAGTTTTGATGGTGTTTTTTAAGGAAGATGAGCCTAGTTCTGTTTGGTTGTTGAACATTGGGTTGAAAAAACATTTAATGAGCATGGTAAATCATTCCTTCACTACTACAGGTTATGGGACACCTTTATATTTCCTTTGTAGGTCCAAAATCACCAACCACACTCATTTTTCATGAATTAAAATTGGTGGAAGAGAGGATTTTGGGAATTGTATCCTCTCTCCCTCTCCTCCTAGAATTCTATAAATTGAAGTGTTGGGATCATTGTAAAAGGAGAATAATTTTGAGTAGAAAAACTCTACCATTTTTGTTTTGTGAAGCCAATGTGCTACATGCCCTTGTAGTGGACTCCTTGCATGGTGATCTAGGCCTTTCATTTGTAAAATTTTGAACTGTGCATATCAATGAAGCAATAGATGCAAGTTTGTTGATGTACCTTCCCTTCCATTTTTGTTTGCATTCTTCTTGCCTCTTCAATCTTATTACAGGTGTATTATGTCTATTCTATGCTCTTGCAAGATTCATTACTATTGTGTATGCATAGAAATGGTGTTGTGATTGTTGTTGTTAGATTGTGGAGAATTGTTATCACCCCTTCTAACTTGCATTTCATTCCTATTTTTACACATTGGGAAGTTATTCTCACACCCTCATTTTCTGGTGTATCACCGTTATTAGTGTAGGATTTATTTTCATGCATTCTCTCTCCCTAGTCTCTTGGAAAGTCATATTAGGATTAGATAGTCTTTCCTGCATTAGGAGTAGTTAGTGGTAGGTAGTTTAGGAGAAGAACCATCTTTCTCTGGAGGGTTATCTCAAGATCGCAAGTCCCATAGCTTGAGAGATGACCCAATGTCACACAAGTTACACTAAATTCCCCATCCACAAATCAATCCATTCAAGGGTGCTGTAATTTCATGACAATAATACGTTCATAAAAAAATTAGTTGGTTGTGAGATACCCACTTTAGGTTTATTTCTGGATTCCACCAATGTAAGCTCAAAAAAATACTAGTCAACAGATAGTACACATTTTTGGTAATGTATATGGTGAAAAATATTTTTTGATCGATGATGCGATATTCTTGTCACACAAAGTCAAAGAATAAATTACTCTTAAAACCCCAACATACTAGAGATTTTATGGAAACTATAAGACTGATTCAAAAATATATATTGAATTATGTACATGGTTGAAACATGCAGGAGAACACAAGAACATGTGTAGGTCATTGAAAACTTTCAAATAAACCATTGTAATTTTAATTATATTATTTTGTTTCAAATACAACACTATATTATGCATTTATATAACATATAATAACTACCTTAAAGTTCGTGAAGATTTGCAGTGTGAGATTATTTTTTTCGATTATCTTTTTATAAGAAAAAACATTTTTTTTTTTTTTACGAAGGGTGAAGAGACAATCATGGATCATGGACCAAATAAAAGAATTATGTTTCTAAGATCAACATATTTTATTATAAACATATTTGAAAACTGGTAAGAACCTCCTCCAAATCAAAAATTAAACCTAAAGACGCTAACATGTAAAAATAGAAACATATAGTGTTTATTGTTTCACGAGATAGATGTTGGCTTCCCGACATCATTTTTTTCCCCAGTTATGCATGATTTAATCTTAAACACATTTTTAAAATTATAAGAACCTTATTCCAAAGAAAAAATAATCATAGTGGCCACTAAACCACATAAATAAAAACTGTTATGTTATTGATTTGCAGATCCATGTTGGATTCCCTAAAATCACAAAATTAATTTTAAATAGATATGCATATGTTAATCTTAAAGAAAATTTAAAAATGATTAAACCTTCTTCTAAAGGAAAAATAAATCCTAGCAGCCACTAACAAGTATAGAATAGAAATATTTTTTGTTTAATTTTTTGTAGATCATTATTTTAAATATTTTCTATTTATTGATGTGTGCAAATCGATAAGAATTTCAAATTTTAATGACATGATGGAATCATTCCTATGATACATAATTTTTTTGGATTTTGATAGCTTCAAGTTTATATTCATACAATAATATTGCATTGTGACCAAATGTACCATTTATTGAGGATCCAGGAATCAAAACATATTTCTCAAAAATCTTAGCACCGTTTAGAGAAAGTGTAATGCATATTACAATTGTAAAAATATACCTATTGAAGGATGAATTGTGGCCTATAATGCATATTACAATTCTACTTGATAGATGAATTATGGCCTATATTGAAAATATTGAAGGATGTGGAAGATGATGTGGAGACATCTGCGATGTCATTAAATCAATAACCCAATTACAATTATGTAATTTTTCCCTAAATTTATTTGATAACACCTTTCTATATAATGTGTGTAACTATATTTAGTAATGTTATTTTATATAAAGTGTGCTTATCAATCAACGGAAGCCTTTATTCATAATATATCCAATGTATGTGAAAATATTGATGATGCCATTCATTATTTATTACGTTGATCTCCCTCACATGATTCGAGGGACTAATTAATAGGGTTGTGGATTTTCCTTCCCTTACTAATTTTATCACATTTATCTCTATTGTTTTCCTCTACCTTATCATGGCATCTACCTATGTTCCTTTCATCTTATTACATAGTAAGAAGCTAGAAATGGCTTTCCTCTCTCCCGTGCCTTCCACTTGTCTTCGCAATTTCTTCTACATTGGCTCAACACCTATTCTAAATGTGATTGAGAAGTTCTTAGGCTTGAATTATCTCTAGAGCATCGGGAGAGCTTGCATCAACTCGAGATTACAGATGTATTCATGTGAAATTTCCTAGTGTTGATTGTAGATAAGGCAGTGATTATGGTGGTTGTATCCCATTTCATTTACCCAAGTAATCATATGGTTTTTGTCAAAGCTCTAGTAGGAGTATTCCTTCCTACAAATTTTTCTAATATGTATCCTTGTTTTCTCCTTTCTAGGTTAACAACAAGATTTGTAATGCCCTAGAATTGAAAATTTGGACCCTCCATCAATTTTCCGAGTTTGTTCAAAGCATCTATCCATTTGATGGGTTGTTTATCTCCAACATTCGATACTGGACCTGGTCACACTTGTAAAACCTTCCCCACCCCTTCTTGATCACATGGTGTAGTTGAAAACTATTTATGGATGGTACTTTTATTCCTAAGGAATATTGCAACAATTGGCTCAAGTGGATTAATTAGAAGTGGAATCCTAGGGTTTCTCTATCATTCCGCCACTATATTCTTGTTGACATCTCTATGTTTTCTATAGGCCTGGTTATTCATGTTACAGATTTGACCTCGTTATTCACATTCTTTCCTACTGGATTTTGGTATTTGTATGTATCCCTTCATTGATCAAATATTTCTATACTTGTAGGGTGGGGACCCATCAACCCTTCGGTTCATAGCTCTACGGTCAAAAGTGTTTAACTATCTAAAAATAAAATTATGTAATTTGTCCCTAAATTTATTTGAGAACAACTTTTTGTATAATGTGTGTGACTATCTTAATAATGTTAATATGTATAATATGTGTGACTATATTTAGTAATTTTATACTACAATAAAGGATTTAAATGATAATATATAAAAAGTCTACATAACATTTTTATTTTTGGTGAATTCTAATTTGATTAATGTTAATTTACCTAGATAAGCTACATTGACATTACCTAGCGAGCATTAAGTTTTAACTCTCTTACTTTTTTTTAAGTCATATTATCCTCTCGACTTCAAACCTGTCTGCGGTGCACAATTTTTTACATCGATTAAAGCAATTTAAAGAATTGAAAAATTCTCAACCACTTCAACAATCAATGCGTTCATAGATATCATGTAAATAATTTTATTTTGCTATGATTTATTCTGTGAATTTGGGATCCCAGTGTGATGAATAGTTTTACAATGAAATTCAAATAATTCTTAAAATGATTTACCATAATTCTACCTTTAAAAAGATTTTTAATTTATTTCATATCTATATTTAATTATGAAAATATATCCTCCTGATAAGGGGAGTAAGGATAATTTTAATTGTCATTTAAAGTGTTAGGTGTGGGAGGAAAATTTCCCAAAGTGATTTCATGTCCCTTCTTTTGAGGCACACAAGGATGGAAGAAGGTGATGTGGGGATTAATGATGAATTCCACTATGAATTTATAACTATTAAGGGGATGTTAATGTTTTTGTAATCTAGGTTTATTCCTCTCTTGGAATCCAGGTTTATAACTATTAAGGGGATGTTAATGCACATTTATTCCTCTCTTGGAATCCAGATTTTAGCTCATGCCCTTACAAGTGCACTCTTAAGTGTCATGAGTGGCACAAGTTTGGCATCCTTACGAACTAAGAACACTACTAAAGAGACCCCACCCACCAATATCTAAGGCCGATAATTCCAAGTCCAATGGAGATGCATTGTCCACCTTCTCTCACTCATAGGGCGGTGTTGTGATCGTAGTTTGTCATATATGATGTAATATGAGCTATCAATGCACATAAAAATTTCCTTACAAGAATCTTGTCCCAAAAGGTGACACATACACCTTAATAATGGATAAGGCTCAAGGACCTCACCTCCGAGAGAAGCATCACTTTGGTGGGGATATTGCTTCCTCTACTTCGGGGCTTCCTAGTCTCAAAGGAGGAATAGACTCGCTCTCGACAACTACATGCACCTGCAGAGAAATGATGAAAATTCTATTCAAGTTACCAATTTATCGAGAACCATGAGGGATGTCAATCTAAATGAGATTTTTAAGTCATTTGTACACATCACACATGTCTACGTGGCCATGGATCATAAGATGAATTAAAAATGGATTTGGTTTTGTTAATTTCATCAACATGGAAGGATGCTCAGAGAGCTATCAATAAGCTCAATGCCTATGGTTATGATAATATTATTCTTAGATTCAAATGGGACAATCCAAGGAAAACATTATTTTAATTGAATCAAGGAAGAGTGATAAGTAGACATCTTTCCTTCTTTCTATAGAGTCTTTTAATTATTTCCACTTTAGGTTTTGTAGGGTTTTTAGTGTTAATAGGATCAGTTGTGTTTCACTTGAATGCAACAATTCTCCTTTTATTTTTACTTTCCTAGATGAGTATAATGAGTTCTTTTTTTCATTAAAGAAAACCTATCGATATTAATTTTTTAAAAACATTGTCATTTTTCTCATGGTATATATTAGAAAATTCAAAGTTAAAATTTTAATTTAACCTTTTACTATTAAGAAATCATTTGTGTACTTATAAGAAATATTTGTTTGTTTACTCTTAGGTAGTATTTTATATCTTGAGAAATTTTGTTTAATGAATACTTGAAAATAAAGAGTTTATCTCACATTTAGTTCAATATTTACTTCAATGAAGACTAAACTCACTTTGGCTCTTACATGCTTCTTATCAAATAAAGTGAAAGTAACAAGTAACTTTCGTAAAGTCAATTATTATTTGATTTCCATTCTATGGTGAGTAGTGTAGGTTTTAGATATATGATTCTTGAAGGAATGTGATGTGGAAGGATATTTACCTATTATATGAGTTATAATATGGTTCCCCCAATAATAATGATTCCCTAATAAAAGGACTAGATTTTAAAATTAAGTTGTACCAAAATATGCAACAGATACATAGATGCACTATAAAGGACTTCAGTTGGTTTTTTTATTTTTATAAGAAACATGTTCTGATAAGAGTGTCTTACCGATATACGTGTAGAGATCCGCTACTTATGAAATGTTGTACATCATTGATCACATTCAATAGGTATCCACCATAACAAACACGTTTGTTTAATTTTATTTGTAGGGTGATTTGATTTTTGTAAACCCTTAAAATTTACTCCAAACATGTGAGGATTTCCTAGCTTTGTGCATTTCTTGAGTTAGGGACGACAATGATAACATCCACCAGAGTGATATGCATGGAGTTTGAGTAGGATGATATTGAAGATATAGGATTTATTCTTCCACCAAAAAATATCGTCGGGTTAGATGAAGAAGATCGTTGAATACAAGTTCAATGAGCAGGTCCAGAAGATGCTTCATACCATTACCATGTGCATTAGAAGACGGATCACATTTTATTATGTTCTCATAGTCTAGATTATTTCCTCTTCTATTTTCTTCATAATATCTTAAGTAATTATCTAGTTACACTAAGGTTCAATCACATCGTAGTAAATGAACCTGAAAGTGTCTCACATATATTGAAAGGCATTAGCCTAGTGGCTATTATCTTGTATAAAAACAAAACATGATCATTTTTTTTTTTGCGAGTAACAATGTCGGCTTCCATGATATCATTAAATTATTTTCCCATGATATGCATATTTTAATGTTATTGAAAATTTAGAACTGATAAGAAGTCTATTCTCAAGTAGAAGTTAAAGCTCAAGCGTCATTTATCCCTTATAAAACATAAAAAAATTATGTTTATTATACTATAGATCAATGTTGGATTCCTGAAATCATTAAATGATGTTTCCAATAATTATATAGTTTAATCTTAAGGACATTATAAAATTGATAAGAAACTTATTCCTAAAAAAATTAATCCTAGTGCCCATTAGCCCCTATAAAAAGGAATAATGGTCAGTTTAAGTTTTTACAAACAAATATTTTTATTAATGGAAAATAGTTTTGAAGGGACTATACCATGATACAAACAAGGCTCAACAACTAGATATATAAGAGTAAGTAGTAGAAAAGGATAAAAAATCTAGATATTACAATAAGTGAAATAGTAGCCAAAAAAGGAACTATCAAGGAGGAGCAAACTAGGAATAAAACTACTAAAAATAGCAGTTAAACAACAAACTATCAAGAACAAAACAACATGTTGCTCACAACCGTAATGATTTGAAGAAGTTATTTCTTCGAATCTCTGTCGATTTGTGATTTAATAGTCAAGTGAGGTAAATAATGCCAGAGTGGTGACATGCGTGGGGTCATTTGCATCTAGTTATGAGATGATCTAGTTCCTTTCATCTCCAGTGCCCCAAATGTCATCTGAGATTCCACTGAGCATAGTGATGCTTCTAACCTGTTGTTTAATAAAATCACATATAGCCTTGAAAATTGCAATGTTGTGATCATGTCGATCCTTAGATTTCCCAAGTATATTATCCAGGGAATTCAATTTCTTGTAAATTTCATTTATTTGATCTTCCCAATATCAGCATCCTCATTCAATTTTCTTTTACCCTTTTGCTTAATTAGCTGATGCATTTCTTTTTTGAGATTTTCCACCTCTTTTTCCAAGATTTCCATCCTATGTGAAGAAGATTCTCCTTCTCATGCTGAGTAATGTTGTCTTGTCCTGCAGTGCTGATATGCAACAAATTATGGGCAATTTCAATATCCTTGTTGCTCTTGAGGACTCTTCCAGAGGAAGAGGGGTTCAATTTGGAGAAGGAAGGGTTTTTTTTCTTGAATTTCCTTTGACTAGAGCTGGTGATCGGGGTGACAGTAGGAATAGGGTGAATGGGAATGGGCGGGGTAACAAGGGTAATATGTATGGCAGGGTATTAGGTGAGACAATGTCTATGAAGGAGGAAAATAAGATCCTGATGGAGGGGAATGGCCCGGGTGTGGTTTTGGAAATCAAAATGGAACTCTCCATTGAATTTAGAAGATAGTGAAGGAAGAAAACAAAATGATTTCTCTTAAAATGGTTACGAAAAATCATGTGTTTTGTTTTTACAGACAAATGTTGGATTCTATGAAATCATTAAAATATTTTCCCAATATATGCATGGTTTAATGTTAATAACATTTTAAAACTGATAAATACCTTATTCCAAAAAAAAAATTAAAGTCTAGTGGCCACTACTTGCTTGATCTAAAATAGAAACATGTTATATTAATGGTTTTGCATATCGAGTTAAATTCCCTAAAATCATTAAATGATTTTTCCAAAATTTGTGTAGTTTAATCTTAAATAATTTTTAAAACACATAAGAACCTTATTAAAAAGCAAAAAAATCCTAATAGCCACTAGCTCTGTATAAAATAGAAACATATTATATTTGTGGTTTTATAGATCAATGTGGGATTCCCTCAAATGATTAAAATATTTTCCAAGAACTTGTTATCCTGTAAAATTGACAAGGGCAATTTTGTAGGTAACCATACCAATTTTTTTGTTTTGTTCCCTTGAGGAAGTCTGTTGACGTTCAAAATGGCCGAAATACTCCCTTCCAAAAATCAAGTTTTAAGAACTTAGCCATTTTCAAATTTTTTCAATTGGGCGCAAGAGATGTTGTGTCAACATCATGAAATTTGCACCCTTTGAAAACCCTTTGGCGTGGGAAACATTATGTCAACATCCTTAAAAATGTGCCCACTCTTAAAATCCTTCGGCGCGGGAAATTTTGTGTTAACATCAATGAAGTTGTGCCCCTTTGGCACAAGAAATGACATGTCAACATCATTAAACATGCACCTAGAATGTGTGCTAAGGCACTGAAAGCATCATGTCAACATCGAAAAATGTGCACCTAGGCATGGGATATTTTGTGTTCACTTCAAGAAATGCACATTAAGGTGTTGAAAGTATTATGCCAACACTAACAAACTTGCACCAAGGTGCATTTACACTGTCTGATCTAGAAATTGTGCCAAAGAAAGTTGGTGGAATAATAAATGCCAAGTTTTCTATAAATAGGCACCCGACACCTGTCATTTTCATGAATTGAAAATTGTGAAAAGTATTTTCTTTGTGCCTGTTAGTTGTCCTTGTCACCCCTGTGTGCCATTTTTCAAGCTTGTGGACCCCAATGTCATCCTTCATCCTTTATAAAATTGGGTAAGTGGCTTCTGCCATTCTCGTTGTTGTTGTTGTCTTTTGTTGTAGGTTTATAAATCTAAAAAGGTTAAATCTAAAAATGAATAACTTAACAATCTAAAAATCAATTGGAAACCCCTTTTCCTCTCCTTCCAGATTTGTGCAACTGTGAAGGCCCCTGCCTCTAAAAAAACCTAAGGCCTCATTTTCACTACTTATTATCTTGTTACAAAACCTCTCTTTACCATTTAACGAAACCAAGAGAGAGAGGAAATATGAGAAAATGTAAAGAAATCACTAAAAACCTTGGTGCACTATTTTTACATGTTACAACCCTCACAGTTGCGCCTTGGCACACTGTCCTCGCTTACAACATATCCCTGACCCACTGCCCAGTATAAAAACACTTAGCAACTTTGTAAGGGCGCAGGTGCATCCTGCACAACATCAACATAGGATGTTGTGAGCTTCAAAACCATGCCAAGTGCTTTCCCCTTGGCACATTGATTTCCTTTGTAGAATCTTCTCGAGATTGTGCCTTGGGTGCACTTAAAACCCATGCAACATAGACATTTCCTATGCCCCACTAAAGAAAATTTCCTAAGGCACAGGCACATATTCCCTAACATCAACATGGCATGTTGTATGTTGTAAACCCGTGCCCTGCGCTTTTCCCTTGGTGCTACCTTCTGTCATGCAACACCTTTCAAAAGTGTACCCTTTATAACCTGAGCACAAATTTTCTCCTATCAACACAGTGCACCTTTTTCCATGTCAACATCCTCAAAAGTGTACCAAGCCTTTTTAAGCCTCTGCAGCATGCCATGAACCTGCACCTTGTTCCCTAAGCATTATAATTGCTCATTCTTCTTTCTGCAAGATTTTATTATGAATAACATGACGATTGACATGTCTCTTCTATGTTGGAGCTCCTTGATTCTCCTTGCAGAACAACAATAGCCATCCTTGAGCTCACACATGTCTTCATTAAGAAAAAATCCAACCAATTATAAAGGTAAAGCTAAAGGTCGACGCAGAACAAGAGATGAAGTACAAATATCAGAAAGTCAAGATGCCTGACTCATATGCAGAGAGTGATCTTGACATCAGAGACTCGAGCTTGGGCATATTGATATGGATGACTTCTGGGCAAGAACCAACCAGGAAACTAGTGGCCCATGGATGAGTAAACTAGTGGGTAGTGGATTGCACTTTGCAGCCTAGGCTACCAAGAAGTCTTTGTAAACAACAAGTTCATCATGTTGGTTTGTCGATGTTACAAATAGGATACTAGATGTGTTGAAGATAAGGAGGGAAATATGATCATCGACCTCACATCCCATCACTTTGAAATAACCCTGGGCATTCCTCATCATAGATAATATGTCACCATAAGTCTAGAAGACTACAAGAAAGCATGGGACGACAATGAGGACAAATGCATGCAAATGATGAACGAGCTATATCTTAAGAACAAAAAGCTGGTGAGTAGATGGCCTCATACCATCCACCGCAGTGACTTCAATGAGGAATTGAGTGATAAATAACATTCCTAAATAGAGTATATGGGCTTCTTGATGCCCATTATTTTCACAAATGGATGTTGAGGTACTTAGGGACCATGAGCAAGAATACACATGATCAATGTTCTAGATGGGGGAATCATCGGTGACACCATCTCCTAATAGCTTCAACAGTACTAACAAGTAGGAAGTTCTATATGAATTCCCTACGTTGTATACGCTGTAACATCAGTGAGAGATTTCGTAGGAGGCTCGGCTCGAAATGGGGTATGGCCCCAGTCAAGATATATGAATTCTACCTAGAGATAATGCTCAAGAAAAGCATCCCATGAGGTGATCTACCTATTGAGGCCAAATATGAGACACGGTTGGACCAACATGAGTGTGATTACTGCCATGAAGAAATGGGGAGAATTGTTCACAAAGTTTCCCACGTTCACATATCTCGAGTGGTGAATTTTAAGGGTGAACTAAAAAGCTACCAAGGTATGTTAGGCCAAATCTAATTCTCTTGGATTTGTCAAGGCAATCGATCATATACCATGAGAAGTGCATGAAGAGAAAGAAAGGAGGGACTCCATTTCCCCTTACAGTTGGTTGATACACCTACACAACATTGGTGAAAGCACGGGACATGTATTCCAAGCTTGAATTACTGAATCTAAAGCACAACTTCCCAGCCAGGCCTACCTTCGCTATCGAAGTTTCCTCCCAAGGGCCAAAATTGATCCCATCCATGTTCCTGAGATCGTGGACATCTGGATCAACCTAACACATGAAATAGATACCAGGAGAAAGGATCACTCTCGGCTAGCTCTAGAAGAGATCGTCCATTATGGCGTAGCCATCATTCCAAAAGGATTCCAAGATCCTGATCAAGAAATTGATCAAGTTTACCTTGGCATAGATGGGGACGATTGGCCATTCGTAGATATTGATAGAGCCAAGGCACCAAAGACCATTCAGGAAAGGGTCAAGCCCACGTTGCAGCGCACCAAACATTGGTGCAAATAGAATGGTCTCACCTACCTCGGGGTAGATTTCATTACTTCCCCTTCGAGTAGAGAACCTCCAAGAATGGCTATGGTGCTGAAAGGAAAAGGAAAAGACAAGAAGGGAGAATCAAGCAAGCATGAAGAATCTCCTCAAACCCCTCCTTCTACTTTTGAGAAACAAGTGGTCGACCTGGTGTCTCCAGGTAAAGAAGAAGAGACCACCAAAGTTCCAATGGATACATCCACCTAGGATGTTATCCCAGCTACAACCACTAAGGTACCCACCATTCCTTCTTCCACTCCTTCTCCTCCCCCTGTCGTTGAAGCATCTATTCCAATGGATGTTTCTTCTTCTCTCCCTTCCTCCCTTCCATCTCCCACCTCTTCCATCTTCTCCTCTCTTGCGGATCTATCACCCAGTGTTCCCTCCATCCAATTACAGATCCCTTCTACCTCCATGTCCTTTTCTTCCCCTGTAGTAACTCCAGGCCCCACAAGCAGTAGCACATTGGACTCCTTGTCGATGCCACTACCAAGTGTCTCAATGTTCTTCCCTATAGCCTCTTCAGTTGCTTCCCCTTTTACTCTCATTTCTTCTTCCATTCTTTGTCTTCGCTTCTCCCATAAGTCCAAGTCTGGATTTCGGACCATCCGGGTAAAAACAAGAGAAAGGTTCCCTTCACACTCATGGAATTCTCTGTCATTCGAAGAAGGGACCAAGAAGTAGAAAGTGATAACTCACTTTTCTAAGAGCACTTCGGGGAACAAGTCATGGAGATTGCATAGCCAGATCCCACTAAAGAAAAGAAAGATCTATCTCCTATAGATTTCATAGTGACTCAAGTCACGATGGGAACCTCATCTGAAAACCTACAAGGAAAGGCCTTATCTAATGTATATGCTCTCTGTAAAAAGCTTTAGGAAGCAAAAGAGGAGAAGAGAATACTCAAGGAGAAAAACAAACATCTCCTCTAAGCATTGTAGAGAATGGGCAATGATCTCTTTGTAACTACCACCGAACCCATCAAGTTTTCATTCAGGATAAGATAAATGAATACGCTAAGATAGGTGAATAAGGCATAACAATATCCTCCTAGATAGATAAAATCCTCAGAGATAGAGAGGAAATGATCAAGAAATTCATAGGGCTCTACCAGGATATAGATCAGGAAAATAAGGAGCTACAAGAAGTAGTAAGATCCCTCTCTCGAGGAGTTGGATAATGCTAGATCACAACATGAAACATTCCAAACAATGGAAAACTACTCAGTCGATGACCTATTGAAGGTTAGCACCATTGAACACCCATGAGCACATAATAAATCTCTTGTTGCATTAGATTACCAGGTTGATCAAATGGAATATATCTTGGAGAGGATAGATAAAATCAAGGTCGAAGCCCTCGATGTGAAATATAATATAAAATAGATGGTTACAAAGATGTCTCTAGGGATGCTCGGTGAATCGCTCACCTGAGGGAAGTAGACGATATGTGTTAGCTCTTCAAGGCTATAGCCACTCAAGGTTTGGCACTAGAGGTCACTTTCAACTGAGAGTCTATCAATAACCTTCTTGCTTGCTACGATTTCATTAGATTCTTGATCGATGCATGCGAAGAGTATACTCGGTTACCATAAAAGCTCAAGAATGAAAAATAAACTTACGAAGTCAATGACAACCATTTCAAGGGTCCAGATCATAATCAACTTCAGAAAATGATTAGCAAGTTTATGGAATACCGAGCTTAGTGTCACATCGCCTCTCCTGATTAGAAGTAAGACACTCTGTTTAAGCAAAGAGATGATGAGGAGTAGTTTCTCCTCTTATGTACGCTTCGATCATTTTTGTAAAAATATTTTAAAAGTATGTTGGCATTTACGATGACATCATCCATGTTGCATCATGGGATGTTGCCATCCAAAACTTGCCCAAAGTCAAATTTTGACTTTTTAGATATTTTGTAAATATTTTGTAGATATTTTGTAAAGTGGTTGGTTTGTTTTTGTCTTCTTTCCTCTTCTCCTTCTATAAATACTGGAATACTTGTATTCTAGGTGGACATTTTTGTATGAAAAAAGAAGTGAGGAGAGAAAGACTTTGTACTTTCTTGTATCAGAAGAAATATTAATATATATGTTCAAACTTTGTGCTCAATATATGTGTTATTTGCATCAGATCTTTCTTAAGTTAGATCTATGTTTTTGTTCTGTTGGATTCATTCTTATTATCATCATATGTTCATCAATATTTCTTTATCTATTTATGCAAGTAAGCTTGGCTTTGTTTATTACCAGCCCAAAGCATAAACCTTCTGACCTTTTTGTCTTGGAATTCATTTCTTTTCTTCCTTCATATCTACCCCGCTCCATTCGTTCCCTCTTACCTTTTTGTTTTTTTTTGGAACTACTCTACCGGGATGAGATCCCAAACCCCCGGAAGTTAGAATAGTGTATATTTGCACATGATTCCGCTTGATAGATTAACAATAAACTAGTTTCGCTTTGTTGTCTCGAGAGAGGCTATGCCCGCACACTATTGGCCTGCTGTTTCACCACCACCTGTCTAACTAATAGATTTTCAAACCAATAGTTTTGGTGACTCACTGGGATCGAACTAAGGAAATAATTTTTAAAAATGTAAAAATCACTACCAGATTGCAAATTTTAACTCTTTGTTAAAAATTAAATTTTTTTGCAGAAGTGATCAAAACTAAAAATTTCCTTATACAAATCCATAGATCTGGGCCAGATAGGAGCTTTTAGTTCACTGAGTTTTTACAAAAACTTGTATATTTCCGTAGATATGAGATTCTAACATTTGATGTTATTTTCAAAAACTTGCAAAATTCAAGTCGAAGATTAGAAAATAAGATTTCTAAATTGACCCACCTTTTATCCTTGTTAATATTTATTAGAAACCACAATCGGTTGTTATTAAAGAGGATCAATTTAAATATTAGAAAAAGTACATTCCGCTGATTTTTGCGAAAAATCAGAAAATCAGCAAGTACAAATAAAATTTTGTTGTTGTAAATCTACTCTTTGTTTCGCACGGAATGTTTCGGCTATGTGGAATAGATTTGCTACTATCCTTTCATTCCTTTGAGAAATAGATAAGGGTTAGGGCTAGGAGGAATACCGTTGAATGTTGAGATGGTGTGTGCAGATGTAGAGAAAGATCGGATCGATCGCAAAGAACTCCTTTTTGTCTTGGAAGGATTACCTGCAAGTAAGAATACAAGACCACCAGATTTTAATTAGACAATAAATGAGGGAGCTGCCTTAGGCCCAGGAAATATAAAACTTCCTTTCGAAGGTGGTCGGTTCCCCTTTTAATACGAATTAACACAAATGATAACAAAGAAAGCTATTGCAAAATCACGATTTAGGTACCTCGTTACAAAGCAATAAAGGCTAAACTATCAATAATAAAGAGTCATGTTGTTTGTTCGACTGGTTGTTGATACATTCAGGTTGAGTTACAGGGATAAACCAGACTGGACCTGAGGTTGTTAGGTGATAAAGAGGCGAGAGGAAGGTTTTGGGGTATAAGTCACAGTGACCGATGCCGGTCACTGGATAACCGACCGCGGTTAGAGAACCCCTGCTGGTAGGGGATAACCGACACCAGTAGGGTCAGTAATCTAGGTGCTTCTGGATAGAGGTTGGTTGTAGGGTGATTGTGGGGTTATTAAGACTAGCGGATGGCTGAGGGGAATATTGAGAGAATAGGGAAGACTCAGAGTGTGATAAAATGGTCTTCTAGGCAACACAAGGATGTATGGATGAAGGTTTAAGTGCAGGGTGCTGGTAGGTGGTAGATCTAGGAATGAGTTTATAATTACTATCAATCCACAGGCTCAAGAAATGGTGCTTAGAAACATACAAGACACTGCTTACTCATTCCTGATGAAGATGCAGGTTCCACGACTGTGATGACAAAGACAGGGCTCAAGTAGGATGATCTGACAATCCAAGATGTGCTATCTCCTCTTCGATGCTCGAATGAGTGTCACTGGGCTCTGGTTATTCAGTTGCAGTCTTGGGCTTGATGTCCTTCGCTGCAAACTCTTCTTGTTTCTTCACTTGTCTCTGTTTGGCCAAGCAAATCCGGATCCTTTCAATGATTTCTCCTCCTCTCGATCAAATGAAAATCCAATCCCTTGTTTTTGGTTGGAGGTGGTCATTTACAGGGAACCGATGGTGGTTACGAACCGATGGTGGTTGAGTAGAACTGCACGGTCAGTCAAAGCGGGCTATTTTTGGTAAAATAGCCAGCTTTCCCTCCTTTTCTCCCGAGGGATTAGTTGCGGGCTTGGTCAAGTCATTATGAGGTTGGTTTTAGGTACGGGTGAGGAGTAATTAGTCATGGATGTGGATGTGGACCAAGCTATAGGTCTTAATTAGGTTAGTTTAGGGTTAATACTAGGTTATGATGAGGTGGCGAAATGAGGTGGCAGGTATGGCGATGTGGATTTATTAATTATAAGGTAATTAATAAATAATTGTGTAAGGTTTAGGTGATGAGGTTAGGTTGCGAAATGAGATGTGGGGCACAGGGGGTCGTAAGACACAAATTTGGTGTCTACATTAGCCCCTTGTTGTCGTGTAGCTTGTCTTGTTAAAGCTGCACTGACAATAATAAGAAGTGGTTACTCCTGTTAAGGGTATAGGTAATCCCCCTCAAATCTATCATAGATTGAGGTAGCGTGAAATCAGGGATAGGGTTGATAAAGGGTAAATGGTGTTGAGATGATGGTAAGATGGTGGGGTAGGTCCAAGGAAGCAGACGCACGTTGACATGCGATAGTGCGACCAGTGGTACATGAGTTGAAGAGCAAACAATCAATTCATAGGCAAAGGTCGATAGTTTATCCAAACAAGGGTGATATAATCCTAGTATCAAGGCATAGGAAGTAGCTCCAGGATATAACAGGTAAGGTACATGAATGTTTAGGCATGTTCGGCAAGACTCAAATGGTTGGTTTGGTTGAGATAAACGTCACGGTCTTGGTCTAGGCAAAGTTGGTCGACTGATCAAGTCAAGGACCCTAATCATGCTAAAACACGAACAGGTGAGCTCAATTGAACAAAAAGTGACATGATGGGTGGATAAACATGTACTGTGTTGATGTTGGGCAAGGTATTTAATTGGTGCGGCCTTAGGTCGGGCCAAATGGTTGGGTACGGCCTTGGGTCGGGCCAAATGGGTTGGTTGTGGCCTTGGGTCGGGCCAAATGGTAGGTTATGGCCTTGGGTGAGCCAAATGGTAGGTTACGGCCTTGGGTTGGGCCAAATTGGTTGGTTATGGCCTTGGGTCGGGCCAAATGGTTGGTTACGGCCTTGGGTCGGGCCAAATGGTAGGTTACGCCTTAGGTCGGGCCAAATTGGTTGGTTACGGCCTTGGGTCGGGCCAAATGGTTGGTTACGGCCTTGGGTCGGGCCAAATGGTAGGTTACGGCCTTGGGTCGGGCCAAATTGGTTGGTTACGGCCTTGGGTCGGGCCAAATTGGTTGGTTACGGCCTTGGGTCGGGCCAAATTGTTGGTTATGGCCTTGGGTCGGGCCAAGGAAGTTAACAAAGGGTTTTCAGCCAAGGTGGATATAGGCGATGTTGTGAGAAAGGGCGATTAGTAAATAAGGGTAGAAATTGGGGAAGAGGTGGGATAAAACCGATATCGATTGTCCATGACCGATATCGGTTAGGTGACCGATACCGGTTCCTTAGGGCACAATATAACCGGTATCGGTTATAGGTCGAAAACCTATAAAAAGAAAAAAAAATACGACCTGTCATTGTCATATTGTCAATTTGAAACCCAATTTGAGTTGTCTGAGGTGTATTGTTGAGATTGGAGCATTTGTTGGTTGAGGTGGCGCTATTTGAGTGGAGAAGTGAGTGGTTAGTGGGCCCGAGTGAGTAGGAGGCAGCATTTGATTGGTGGAGGACCCAGCAGAGGAGAGTTTATAGCCATGGCTCAGCCAAGAGAAGTAGGAGGTGTTGGTCTAGCTGGACCACCACCACCCATCCCACCACGATGACGTGTCATCATACCCCAGAGGTTCGAAACCTCTCACGGAATGATTTTAATGTTGTTAAGCTAGATTTAGGTTTTGGGTAGGAATGTAAGGTTTTTAGAAAATAATTAATAAATGGAAATTATTTGAAAAAAGGAGAGGGTAGATAAGTGAAATAGGCCAAGGCGGCAGGGTGGGTAGGTTTTTAGGGTGTTTGGGTGGGTTTATAGGGAGAAATAGGGAAAAAATGCATTTGGGGGCCACGTCAGAGTTCGGCTCGGCTATTTTCCCGGTGGACCGATGTTGGTCACTAAGTGACCGGCATCGGTCACGAAGTTTTGGGGCAGGTGGGGTTTGTGGGTGACCGGTGGCGGTCGAACGTTGACCGGCGTTGGTGGAGAGGGGACCGGGGTTGGTTATGGGTGACCAAGACCGGTCCCCTAGCCAAGATTTTCTATTTTTGTTGCATGGTTTTGTTGTGGTTTTGGGTGTTAATTTCTTGTTGGGGTTGGCGTGTTGTGTTGTTTGTTGTTAGTTATGATTGGGTTTTGTGTTTTGGGTGTGAAGATGGAGGGGGATAGTGTAGAAGATAGGTGGGTGGAGGTGTGTGTTATAGAGTCGGGGTGTGGTCGGGGGGATAAAAAAAAGGGGGTATAGAGGGTTAAAGTAGTTGTTGTGATAAAGAGTAGGGCTAATGCAGTTAGGTGGTTTACTGAGCACGTCGGTGGTGACGATGCGGGGACAGATGCCCCCGCTATTGGGACGGATGCGGCCACACGTGTCTGCAGCGCAGTGGGGCATTATGCATGAGGTGGGACTCGGCGGAGTCCAGCGGTATAGGGTGATCGATAGGGATCACAGTCTGATGGTCGCCCTCATCGAGAGATGGGATCCGGCGACCAATGTGTTCCATCTCCCGACTGGAGAGATGACCATTACATTGGAGGATGTGTATCGCATCCTTAGATTACCGATTGATGGAGAGGCAGTCTTCCAGGTGGACACAGAGATAGCCATGGACAACATCTTACAGGTATTTGGGGATGCAGCCGTGCTATTGACTTATCACAGCGCGAGCATCGCCTATGGAGATATGTACCGTGCCCACCGACATGAGACACGGCTTGCCATGTTGATGATGATCGGCATCACATGCTTTGCCCTCCCGGACTCGAGAGGAGGCCGCTTTCCACAAAGCGGTGATGGGGTTTTACACGAGATGGTTGAGGAGCATACATGTTATGCGTGGGCACTAGTATACCTAGTGCAGTTATACCAAGAGCTGTGGGGCTATCGCCGGATGAGGCGATTCAGATTTGCTCTACGTTTTTGTTACACTGCTGGGCATATGAGCATATCATATGCATTCAACCAGTAGGGCTGCCCCAGCAGCCAGGGCCACAGGTGATTTACAGATATGGCTTTCAGAGGTGGTTGGGGGTCGTGGGCCAGCCACGAGCAGTTCTCACCGGACGAGATGTAGCATATTACCGGCATGTATTAGAGGGCTTGACAGCTTTAGATATTGTATGGAGACCTTACAGAGGTCATCAGCCCCGCGGAGGAGCCCGATCACAGTTACGGTGGATCCAGTATACATTCTGGATAGCGGGACGGAGGCCGGGAGAGTACGAGTGGATACCCCTGGAGAGGGTATGACGACAGCTGGGGCTACGACAGGATGAGCCACCTCCCTTCCCTCAGTACCGGAGGGATGATGTAGAGGCTCCACTACCTGCACCACAGCCTATGGACCCAGATTGGGTAGCCGAGCGGCAGGCAGACGATACAGTGGATGACGCCGGGTGTACAGGATCATTTTTGGTATGGTGGGCAGGGGAGAGAGCCGCGAGGAGAGCACAACCCGCACAACCAGACTTGGGCTGTTAGAGTAGAGAGGGACCAGCTCAGGGGACAGGTATAGTTGTTACAGGGGCAGCTTGCTGCCACACAGTACGAATAGGTGTCTTACAGGCCGTTAGCCCAGAGCATGTGCACAGTACCACCACAGTACAAGTACGCCACAGCACCACCACCGCACCAGACAGGGGGCATTATTATTAGGAGTTGGGGACCAGCCCCAGCAGTGATGGTGGCACAGCCCGCTATATGGAGGCGAGAGCGGAGGCTCGGTATTATCAGGATGTTCTTGATGGTACCGGGGCTGACTATCAGCCATATGTGGCGCATAGAGCCGAGACTTCATGGAGTTAGAGATCCCAGGGGGGTGCAGCCTGTAACACCCTGAACTGTTGTTACTTTCTCCTAAGCATTCAAGTGTTGATATGTGATTTCTTGTAAAAGGATGTGTTCCTCGATTCAGAAATCATGCTTGATATGTACTGAATTTCTTGCAGATTGCAGATCTTGACTGAGTCAGAATATGATTAGACTCTTTTATTTATTTCATTTTGTGTCTGAATATTAATCTGATCACGGAATGAATTATAGAGATATTCATCTATAATATCTAGACTTGGATCAGTGGAATTGATCCAAGTAATGCTTTAAATCTGTTTGTGATAAATTAGATCACAGACCTTGAACAGGTTGCAAGGTATGGAAGCATTTATTAAGCTGGTCAGGAGTATGACTCAGGCTGATCTTGAGAAATGAATTGGTTCCCGATATGGAGGTATATCTGGAAGGTCTCGGACGTGGACCAAGTAATAATTCTGTCATGTATATTCCTGTAGCCTAACGGCTGTATAGGAGTAAATCCTGTTCGGAGATGCATGATTTTAGGTCTTTTCTTGGCATATAAAATGTTATACCTAACTGGAATTATTAATGGTTAGTAACCTAAAAACTAAAACCTAACCTAGGGGTTAGATTATTGTTAAGCTAACCTAGACCTAGGCTATGTGTTAATATCCTAAGTTAGTATCTATGTGTAAATTGGTTAGTATGGGTATTACCCTAAATTCTAACCTAAGATACTAACCTAACTATTGAGGAGGATGTAAAGGGGCCTATGGAGGGGTGCGAACCATGGGCGGCGTTTTCTATGGCAATTAATGCTGGGGATAAGGATGAGGGACAGGTCATGGCGGAGGCTTAAGCGGCGGCTAACCTGTGCAGACGTGGCAATTTGCTAAGTTTGGAAATGAGCATGAGTTGTAGTTGGACTGTCGCCAATTCTGGCGGTCGGTGGAAGTTGAGTTTAAGCGGGAAAGTTGGTTTAATGGCATTCAATGTTCTAGGGAGACGAGCTCGGAACTCGCGAGAAGGCATGCAAACGGGAAGTTGAAGGTTTGTTTGGTTTGTCGCGATTTTCGGTCTTCTCTCTCTCTCTGCTTGTTTACTGGTTCTTCGCACCAGTTCTCCTTGAGTTGCATGGCAAGAATGAATTTCTCTGGCTCTTTTCTCTGTCATGGAAGATATATATGTGATGGAGACAGCGAAATTTTGTTGGTCGCTTTATCTTGGAAAAAGAAAAGGAAGTTTGAGCTCTTCCAGTGGTCTGCTTCGGAAATTTGATCAAAAATACAGGCATGTTAGGCCCTAACCTTTAAATTTCTTGCTGTCTTTCAAGTGATTTCATTAGAACAACTCTGTTCAAATGTTTTGAGAAAATAAAGGATTTTCTATGGAGATCTTGTTTAAATTTTGGTACTGTATCTCTTCTGGTTCGATTTTTCAATTTCCTCTAGATGGGTGTTTGTTAAAATCGAATTGTGGCTCTATTCCTTTGTGTATTCTTTCTGGTTTAAATATATGAGATATTTATATGTAAAGAGCATGAATGCTCGGCCTGTTTGGCGTGAGCCCAAAGAATATACTTGTGTTGAGAATAGACCACTGTATGTTGTTGATTTGTGGTCGCTGTTTCTTGCTGTGGAAACTGTATGGAATGATTTTGATGGATACTGTAAGATTGATCAGTATTATTGCTTCTTTGGGAACTCTGTCGTGGTTTTTGTTGACAGTGTATAATGATACTTTTTGGGTTTTAATTTGTCTTCTAATTTTTGCTAGGATCAGGTAACTGTTGTGTTACCGTAGTCTATACGACCTAGCGGAAGTTGTTTTCCTTGTTATTGTGGTAACGGGATTACTTGTTGACTGTGTATAATATAGATACATCTGTACTTTATTTTATCGACTCAGTGGAGTCCATGATTGAATCGTATATTGCTATCTATTGCTGAGAATGTAGATTCATCCATAAGTTTTGTGAATTGATTTTCGTGGAAGCCTGGTAAGAAGAAACAGGTCTTTTGATCACCGTTATTTGAATGAATAAAGGATATAGACTTCCTAGGTATGCATTTGCATTTCTTTGTGTAAACTGTTCGAAAGTTTCGAAGCGGCTCAGTTGATTTCTTTGCTTTGAAAGGGGTATTCGATTTGCTTACACTTGTTTTTATTCTGAATGTTTGCCATAGCTGGCATAGAAGGATTCATCACCAATTTCATAGTACGCTGCTGTAGGGTTCAGCGGTTATGGGTATAAACCCGTTAACAGTATACAGCGTGTGCATATATATGTATATATTTACAATCGTTGTAATCTGAACGACTATGAGGAGTCGATTGTATGTTTTATATTTGAATCTTATTCAAGTTGAATATATTTAAATAGTTGGTGATTGTTGAACCTGCGACTTGAAGGAATAACACGTAATAGACCTCTGTTATTTTCGGGAATTACTCTTGTGTTGCATGGGTTTTGTGGTACAGAATCTTAGGTGAACATTTACGTCTTCGACCTGTACAAATTTGTGTAAAAAGATTGGCAGAGTTCAGTCGGGTTCTTGGTGTGAAATCAGAGATTAATTTGTTTGTCTGATTCTTGTTATGCTTCGTTGATGAATATCAGTATGAATTCATATGCATTTGCTTGAATTGTTACCTCCGTTTGAATCATTTGGAATTCTGGAAAGGTAGCTGGTACTTCTGTCTCTTTCTGAACTTGACATTGGACACTGTCTTTGTCACTATTTGAGATCCTTGAGTATGGATGACTGTTTCGTGTTCTGACCTTGTTTGGGTAAGTCGCGAATACCACACTAAGACTTGCATGCGCCAAGGTAAGGATCGATTGGTTGTATTCCCTTCTTTTACTTCAGTCTGATTTTGACTGAGCAAGAATAAGTATGCTATGTTCTTTTCCATTTAATCAGTCCGATTTGACTGAGCATGATTTGGAAATACTGTGTGGTCAACATAGCATAGTCTCTAGGAAACCTCAAATTGCTTGATGCAATAAGGTTGTTGTTTACAGCGATACGCTTGTAGTTTCTTGTTTTCAACTTGTGTCAAAGCCTTACTGTGTAAAAGGAACTAGCATTGGGCTTAGGGTTGATACATGAATTGTTGATGTGTTAGTTCTTTGTGCGGGGAGTTTTTGTGTTTCTATTTCTTGATTTAGAACAGCGATCTTGCTTGCGGCTTGTCTAACTTGTTCATTTATATACTGGATAAATGTTTTCATAGGAGAAGACGGTACAGTGATGAATTTATGTGAAAGGAAGTATGAATGGATTGGTTCTTTCTCTTCCTTTATTTAATATTTGTTGATATTTGTCTAACAGTGGGAAATTGTTTTGTAACATATTGGTGGAATCCCGAATTGTTATGTTATTTCCTTTTTTGGAAGAATGAAACAATCTGACCAATGTTGTGATTTTGGATTCAATGATTGTTTGTGTACATTCGTTCCTTGTTTCTTAATATTTGATGAAATATTAGAAAGTGATTAAGACTATTTTGTAACAATGATAGAGTTACATATTTGTAATCATTTTGTATTACAAGGGCATAGTCTGATTATGTTTACTTATGTGAATATCTGATCTCATTTAAACAGGGTGTTTAATGAAAACAATTGATGGATTGCAATTGTTTTAAAAGTTAGTGCTTATCATGCTCAGTTCATTGAACTGACTCATGTTGACTATTTTTGCAGATGGTTACCGTAAGAGGTAAAAGCAATGCAGATCTGACAAGCTGATCAGATTGTTTATTTGATTTATAATGAATTACAGCTTGATTTTACAGATGTACTATATGAGAAAAGATGTTTCTTTTCCGTTAGCATTATATCAAGTATGCTGTTGCATAAAATGTAATTGTATAGTTTTGAAAGGAATGGAAATAAGTGTTTGATACTTATGTGTTGTATTCTATTTCTGAAAGTTGACCTTCTTCGGTTTATGTAACGAAGGGGCATTGTTATCATTGTATAATATGGATGCTTTTGTGATTGACAATGAAAGCTTGCAAGTAAATGAGATTGAATTCTTATGAGTGTTTAGTAGTTCTAATTTGTTCTAGCAAAAGCAATATTGGATTTAAATAATTGTCTTTCTAGAAGATAGGTTAAAAATGAGCCTAAAAGAGAACGCTAAACAAGCTGGATTAAATTACTAATCCCTAGTCCTAAGTATGACAGGACAATATTAAATTGGATTCTTAATCATTTATATCTTTATACTAAAAAGTATGATATAAATTCAGTTAAGAGAACTGATATACAATCAAATGGAGTTCAGACGGCAATCTCTAGCAAAGGTTATGAGATATTGTCCCATTCTGTTGTTTTAGAATCAGGTGTATTCTAATGACTCCTTGATGAGAACTGACCGTAATACCTCTACCATGTAATGGGTTTTATAGAGGAGGGTCGTCTTAAGACGAAGAATCCAGGGATTTGGAAAGGCTAACCTTAGGGAAAAGTCTTTAAAAGTAATTTAAACTCAAGTGCGTAACGCTTGTTACTGAGTAGATCTTTTCGAGGCGGATTTAAAGGTTGACGACATAAGTCAACTGCAGAGTTGTACCTCCGAGAAGATTAGGATCTTCTTGAAGTTACAATAATGCAGATGACTTATGGCGACACCCTTTGCATTGATCGCTAAGATTTACACTTGATTTCGCACGAGTTACCCTGGGACCGATTAAGAACGTGGTCATGTTATAAGGCTGCCTAGGAGATTCGGGGTATCATGACACACTGGTTGAACTGCAAGGTTGAACCAGTATGTCATCATATCCCTAATCCTCGTGGTCATCCATATAACATTATCACCTTGTTAATCTGCCTCCGAGTGATTCAGTTGTGAAAGGAAGGACTGACAGTAGTCAGTATAAGACATTCTATATAACATATGAATGGGGTGAAGGACGTATTCCAGATTGACGAGTATGCCATTAAGGAATACGAGACATGAACAGTATGTTTCAAATCTTTGGCCAAAGTATCGCAAGCTGCTGATTGCGTTGTCCTAATTCACCTAGTCTAAGGGATGAGATGCCGATGAATAATAGTAACAATTATTCAGTTAGATTCCTTGGATAGAGCATTCTGAATCCTAGATTAGGGAAGAGAACCGCAAGAGTAATGTGTTAAATAAAAACACCGACTCTTATTACTCATGAATAGATCGGTAGATTACCGAGTCATGGAATGAATAGATCGGAGGTACTCCGAGTCATTACAGCTGCATATGGTTGTCTGTTATATGAATGGTTATTGAATTGTGAGTTCTAAATTATGTATTTAGAACCAGTATGCAATTATCAAAAAAAAAAATTGACTTGTTCTAAAGTATAAAATGAGGATGTTACATCAGCCAGTGGGTCCGTTACAGGGAGGAGGCGAGAGGCGGCACAGGGACAAGCAGGGAGACAGGCGGAGGGTGGTGGAGAGAGCTGAGGGATCCCTGCAGAGGAGATAGATTTTTGTGTTTGTACATTGGATATGGGCACCGGTCTGCAAACCGGTTATGTTTATAGAGGCCTGTGTGCCTACACATGATGTATTCATTCATTTATTCATTTATTGTATATACCGGCCTGCGAGCCGAGTACGGGTTGTATAGTTGATACCGGCTGCGAGCCGAGTATATTTTTGATATGAGAGATCGGCCTGCGAGCCGAGTCGATATTTTGACAGTTGTTGCGGCCTGCGTGCCGGCTTTGTATTATTATGAGATCACAGAGGCCCCTATGCAGGGCAAGTTGTATATTTGAAACCTTTAGTATATATATATGATGATTTTGACCCACATGGTGTATATGAAATGGTGTTGATGTCTTTTGTTGATGGCTTTTTGAAATGGAATGTATGATGAGTTTGATCCACATGGTTTATATATTGATGGTGTTGATGTCTTTTGTTGATGGGATGTATGTATATATAGATGATGAGTTTAATTGACATGTTGTGTTTATGAAATGTTGGATGTGTTTTGTCGCTGGTTTGTGAAATTGAACGTATGTAGCTGCTGAGTTGGATCCAAATGGTGTATAGATTGATGGTTTTTGATATCGTTTGTTGATGGCTTGTTTGTTTTTGTAATATAGATAGATGATGTTGATGAAATTGTGATGAGATATGGATTTGATGAAAAATTATAGATAATGGTGTTGTTTATGCAGGAAAAAGGGACGGGCGCCACAAAAATTAGGTAGAAAATAAAGAAAAGAACTATGTGTAAAAAAAGTATGTATGTGACCGATATCGGTTAGATAACCGATGTCGGTAGGCAATAAACCGATATCGGTTAGCTAACCGATACCGGTTATTCAAATATGAGCTTTTCTAAAAATAGAAAAGCTTGGGTGGCAACTGAAGTTCTTATTTTGAGCATTCTTATTTTTAGAGTCATGCAACAAGTTAAATACGTGAATGCGACACTGTTTGATGACTGATACATGTGATTGCATGAAAGAATTTGAGTGATAAGGAGGAAAGAGACAGATGAAGTGAATGTGGGCTGAGATTCAGAAAGCAGAAAGGAAAATTTGAAAAGGGTGGTGAACATGGCTGAACGAGGAGAAGCATCCAGCAGGCAGGGATGAGGGGGAAGACATGTTCCGCCCCAAGCTGCTGCATCCCGAGAGGTAAACTGTTTGGTTGTAATTTGATTCTTGCATGTTTTGTGAATAGGATGAGAGAAGTGTAAGTGGGTAAAGATGAGAAAGAAAAGGTGATAGGCAAGGGTTGGGGATGGGGTGAGTGCTATGGGGTAGGTAAACAGGGTGGTCACGTATGTTTTTAGGTATAAATAGGAGTAAACGGGCAAAATAATTATCGTAGGTGTATGTTTTAAGCAGGGTAGGTATATTTTTGACAGTGACCGGTATCGTTTAGAAATAACCGGTATCGGTTAGCAAACCGGTATCGGTTATTCATAACCGATATCGGTCACTGTAAGAGTTTCCAGAACTTGAGAAAAAACCCGTAGAGATTTGTTCTTTTGAATAATTATGTGTCGTTTTGATGTATGCAGTAGAAGGTGGTTAAGGATGAATGATATCGTGCAAAGATTGTTGTCATGAATCCGAGTGGATGTAACACCAGCTGAATGGGTATTGATAAATTGTTTGGGGTTAAGTGGAATCCACTATTATTCAAGAATCACGCGTAACCATGCTATGTTGTAGGCGTTGATTGAGAGATGGAATCCAGAAAAGAATACCTTCTATCTGCCAACAGGGGAGATGACAGTGACTTTGGAAGATGTGTTTCGTATTTTGAGACTCCCAATGATAGGAAAAATAGTGTATCAGGTGTTGCCTAGTGTGGGGCGGGCAAAGGATAACAAAGCAGATTCGGTTAAGTTGCACGAGATTTGACACAGTGAGGTTTATCTTTTACGTATGGTACAATGTATGCAACACACCCTGAGGAAACAAGGTTGGCCGTGCTATTAATGATAACGGTGGGGTATTATGCATTGCCGAGGGTGGAAGGGGGAAGATTTCCAAAAGTGTTGATGAGTGTTATTTGGGAAATGATAGAAATGAGCGTGAATTTTGGGCCCCGCATATCTGGCAGAGTTATATAGGGGTCTATGGGCCTGCAAGTGAAAACACAGGACAACACTGGATTATTCGTACTTATTACATTGTTGGGCCTATGAGCATATTGTTTGTGTGCGTCTAATAGGCCGACCCATCAAGTCGGGAGAGGCAGGAGTGCAAAGGTTGGGATTCAGACGATGGGTCCAAAAACGTAACAAGAAGCGAGATCCTAGGCTGTGATATATGACATCGAGTATTATAGAAAGGTATGGGAGATGGTGATGATTATGGATATTTTTGGAGGCCTTACGGGAACTATATGATGACAGAGCACATAGCCGAGGAGTTGAGGGGGTGTAGAGTGATTAAGATGGATCGCAGGGCACAAGCCGGGTGAGTACGAGAGGATTCCTCTAGATCGTGTGCAGTGACAATTTGGGTTCGTTCAAGATATACCGATGACATATAGACCATACATGAGGATCGACGCCGAGGTAGCATTCTCACCCTCTCGCGCCTACACCTCCGTAAGGGCCGAGAAGAGATAGCAAATGATCGTAGGGTAATGGATGCGGGAACGAAATAGGCCTATAGAGTATGGTGGGTAGCAGAGCTGCGAGGTGCACGTGAGTGCCCTGACATAGCTGTGATTACACTGAGAGAGATCATCTGTAGGAGTTGGCTCACCAGCTTCAAACATAGGTGAATGAGACAATGGGATTGTTAGAGGTTTCACAGTTACGAGTGGAGAGACTAGAGGCAAGATTCCTCCACGCGAGAGGACGTATTCGTATGTTACAGGAGATGTTGGCAGATCAATGGGAGGAACCAATGGCAGTGGCACCTTTGAGGATGGAGAGGCCAACTGAGGGGCATCGATGATCACGATCACCACCTGATTCGGGAGGAGGTGCAAGGGTCTAAGTGAATTTCATAGGAATATAAGAATAAATAAGGATGCCGACCTGCGAGTCGATGATAGAGAAGATGTATTTGTTTAACATCTAAAATAAAACTAAAGATGTATGTGGTTTTGAGTGATGATAATAATAAGAATGGTTGTGTTTTGAATGTTGTTTTTGTTTTGTTTGAAAAAGGATAAAGATGAATGTTGGCAAATAGAAATACACAAAAATATTTATATTTACAACACATGATAGGGTATAGTAGGGGATGGTCGAGCTAACCTTGGGAGACCCCATGTCTCCTAAGTGCGCCTACATAGCCCATCGCACAAAGCAAGGAGGGGCCTCAGATCGATGTAGTTCTCCTTAGGACCAGGGAGAGGTGAATTAGGAAATTTAGGTATGGTTAGGAAATTTGTTGGTTGGTAAAAATATTGATATTGATATTGGTAGGGTAATGTTGTTGGTGTTGGTAATGAATTGGTGATTTTGGAATAGGTGTAAGTGATGTGAAAGTTAGCCTACCTAAGTGGTAGGGAACCATGTCCCGATTAAGATCAACACATAATCCTAGATTCGAGTCAAAGAGGAAAGAGTGCTCTCGTAGGTGAAAAGAGCTAAACAAACTACATAATAACGTAGAGTGAGCTTGAACCCCTAGGTACGGCATAGACAAGAAGTCAATAGGTGAAAAGAGTTGTATGATCACAATATATCGGGTGTACGTCACGTCCCTTGAGCTGTGTTGTTTTAACAAATGGTGAGGTGAAGTGGATGGTGTAGCTGAGACAGAGAACTTGTTATAAAGTGAGTATTCCGATGAAAGAGAACCTAACCCAAATAGACAAGTCCATGACTCAAAAGTTCTTTTGAATGTGGCTTTTATTTTACTGAATATAGACTGATCGATGCGGGAAGTCTACAAGGGATATATATATATATATATATATATATATATATTTGTTTTATTCTTGAGGTCTTCACGAAGCTGATCAATGCGAGAAGCTTCTGATAAAGGCTGACTGTGTATAGCTGTCCTTCAAGGGAGCAGTCTATTTATAGTAGCAGATGCGGTTTTAGTGCATAGCTGTCCTTCGGGGGAGCAGTCTATATATAATAGCAGCAATAGTTTGGCATATAGTTGTCCTTCGAGGGAGTAGTCTATATATAATTTAGAGAGCTAGATGTCCTTTTGGCGTAAAGCATCTAGTTTGGTAGGAAGTTTGACTCAAGAAAATCCCATAAGCATATAATTAAGAATGTGTCATTTTAATACTTTGAAGTCATGGACTAGACTAAAAAGGGGAAGGCATCTTTAAGGGGAGGTGAGAAGAAAACTATGTGAGCTTGATTTGATTTTGAGATGTAAGAAAAAAAAGTGTATGTGGTGGTAAATGCGCTCAAGGGACGAGCGTAAGGTAGATAAGAAGTGATATAACACTATTTTCAACAAAGAGAATGGTCGAAGATGCAAGGCATTAGGGGTTCAAGCTCAGGTTTACCATTAAGTGAAGCTAAACGATAAGTGCCTGATCCATAAGTGTGAGTGATTATGTAAGGCCCAATCCAATTGGGAGAAAATTTTCCACGTTTGCTCTTTTCTAGTTTGGTTACATGTTGATTCTCTTTGAGGACAAGATCACCAACCTTAAAGGTACGCTCATGAAGTCGTTTATCATAAGCATGCTTGATGCATTTTTGGTAGATTTGAAGGTGGTCAAGAGCCGTAAGACGACGCTCGTCAAGAAGCTCTAATTGGGCTAACCGCTCTTGGCGGAAATCATCGTTGGTGAGAATATCTTGAAGAGATATTCTAAGGGAGGGTATTTTTATTTCGAGAGGCAAGACAACCTCGGTACCATATACCAAAGAAAAAGGTGTAGAATTAGTGGAGGTACAAATGCTAGTACGATAAGCCCAAAGGGCAAAGGGGATGTGATCATGCCAATTTCTTCTAGAATCATTAACGACTTTCATGAGGATTTTGGTCAGGGTTTTATTAGAAGATTCAGCTTGTCCATTCACTTGTGGATAGTAGGGTGATGAGAAGCTAAGTTTGATACCAAAGTTGTCACAAAGGTCTTACAACAACTTATTTTTGAAAGATTTTTCATTATCTGTTATCAGGCGATGAGGAACACCAAAACGATGAGATAATGTGGTGGTTAATGAACTCTACAATTTTTTTATTTTTTAGTTAAAATGAGTGGAATAGCCTCCACCCATTTTGTGTAATATTTGGTTGCTGTGATTATCCATCGGTGACGTTGTGAAGAGGGTGGATGAATTTCACCAATAAGGTCTAAACTCCATTGTGAGAAAGGCCAAAGATCTCGTGCGACCTGTAGCGGATGGCTAGGAGTATGTTGAAGGTTGGCATGTTTTTGACACATAACACAATGCTTAACATATTCGTAGCAGTCGTTATTGAGAGTAGGCCAATAATAACCTAGGCGAAGGATTCGTTTGGCCATGGCAAGGCCGCTAAAATGTCCACCACAAATACCATCATGGACCTGTTGGATGGTATAGGTGATCTCCGCGCGATTAGACATCGAAGGAGGATGCCATCAAAGCCACGTTTATAAAGGAGTCCCCCCATGACGACATAACAAGAAACACGTTTAAGAAAAGTGCATTTTCCGGTACTAGTAAGGTCGGTGGGAGAACAGAGGTTGTTAGGTAGTCGTGAAATTGGTGATACCAGGTATCCTGTGAATTAGCAGACACATTATTGATCATACAAACAACCGGGGCTGAGTAAGATGGGGCAAAGAGTTGTTGGACCAAGACGAAAATGTCAGAGTCAGTTGATGAAGCTGGAATTTGTGAGGCTAAGCAAGCCATAGTATCCACAAATTTGTTAGTGGAGCGGGGAATGGTTTGGATAGAATAATGAGTAAATAAGGTTAGAAGTGAATCCACGTAATGTTTGTACTTTTGAAGTTCCTCATTTTTACATTGGTAGATGCCCATAACTTGATTGACTACCAATTGAGAGTCACCAAAAATATTGATAGATTTGACACCTAAGTGTAATGCAACCTGGAGACCCAAAACAAGGGCCTCATATTCCGTGTATTATTAGTGCAGGGAAATCGAGTTAGAATGAAAGAGGCATAGACTCGGTGTCGAGAGGAATGAGAAAACACCGGCTTCTCCGCCATGCCGGCATTTGGATCCATCAAGAAGAGGGTCATGGATACGACTCCTCCCGAGGAAAATAGTACCGATGAGTTCGTCTGGGAAATTAAAATTAGTAAATTGCACCCAGTACAGGGGCTTCCGCGAGTTGATCGGCAATGGTTTGTCCTTTGATTGACTTCTGTTATACAAACTCAAGGTCGAGGTCAGCAAGGAACATAAGCCATGGGCGATGCGTTGGTTTAGATGTGGTTTGGCATACATATAATGAATGGGGTCCGTGTTGGTAATGATGAAAGTTTTGTGATTCAGGAGGTAATGTCGAAGTTTGGTGGCTACGAATGATACGGCTAGGCACAATTTTTCTACATGTGTATACCTAGTCTCGTAATCCATGAGAGTACGACTTATATAATAAACGGCTTGTTCTCGACGTGTCGAGTCCCGATGTGCAAGCATGGCTCCTATAGCATGGTCAGTGGCAGAAAGGTAAAGGTAGAAAGGGTGATCATCCTGAGGTGGAATAAGCACGGGTGGCTGCAAGAGATAAGATTTGAGAGCCTCAAAGGCTTGGTGGCACTCTTCACTCCATTGAAAGGAAATATCCTTTTTAAGGAGGTGATGGAAAGGTTGACATCGATCCGAGAGTTGGGAGATGAAACGCCGGATAGATTGGAGCTTACCTTGTAAACTACGTAATTGTTTGAGGTTAGTAGGTGGGGGCATTTCTAGGATAGCTTTGACTTTAGATGGATTGACCTCAATGCCACGCAAAGAGATGATAAAGCCAAGAAGTTTTCTTGAAAGAACACCAAAGACACATTTTTTGGTCAAGCTTGGACCGAATATTGTAATAGGTGATCAAAAATAATGGTTAAAACATCGATATGTTCACCGCAATGTTTAGATTTGCCAAGAAGATCATCAACATAATCCTCAAGGATAGTGTGCATAATGTCATGAAAAATGTAAGTCATAGCCCGCACGATAGGTCGCACCAAAGCATTCTTAAGGCCAAATGGCATGACACGATAATAGAATGTTCCCAAGGAGTTATGAAGGTAGTTTTATGTTGATCGGCAGGGGCAACCAAAATTTGGTCAGATCCTCGAAAAGCCATCCATGAGAGAGAGCATCTCATGGCTCGGCAGATTAGATCAACAAGTTGATCAATACTTGGGAGGGGGAAGTCATCCTTAGGGGCAAGCGAGAGGTTAAGATCTCGTAAATCCGTGCATATCCGAAGTCCCCCATCACTTTAGTGACAGTACAATGTTAGAAATCCATTGAGGATAGTCAATAGAAGGATGAAGGAAAGTAAAGGAGTTGTTAAGCTCCTCTTTAACCAAGAGGGCAATGCATGGATGCATTTTTCTCAGTTTCTGTTTAATTGGCTTGGAATCAGGTTTCAGGGTAATGTTATGGACAGCAATGGCAGGATCAATTCCTGGCATGTTAGCGTAAGACCAAGAAAAGCCTGGTTGCGGGTATGGAGAAAGGTAGTAAAGGCGGCTTGTTCTGATGTGTTAAGGGATTGTCCGATCTTCACAATGTGAGGATCCTCCTCTGTGTGGATGTTGATTTCTATAGTTGACTCGTTCAACATGGTTTGAGTTTCAGACGGTAAGGCACGTTGAATATAAGAGTCATCCGCGCCAAGATAAGTGAGGATGGAGTCATCATCCTGGCACTCAACAACATTAATCAAGGTGAATCCTCTTCGATCGTGTCCGGATACATGAAGGGGAAGATAAGATGGGTCCTCATTATCGCGCTGATAAGTGAGAGGACCTAGGGAGATAGCATTTATGAAAAAAAAAAAAAAAGTTAGGAGGGATAGATTCAAAGGTCTATCGACTGTGGGTGATGATGGAAAAATGGGTGATGATGGTTTGGTAGGGGTGATGTCATCATCTTCTAGGATAAACCGACACGAGGTTTCTCCAAAGTGTAAGTGTTTCAGAAAACCGAGACCACTACGATCATTGTGTTTACGTGTAGTCACGTGAATGAGTGTATGTTGGCCTTGTTCATAAAGACCAAAACCAAAGCCTTTCCAAGCACCGTGAGTCAAGAAGGTGAGGGCGAAACGAAGATTTGTCAAGTATTGAAAATTGGATTGGAAGGGAACCACACCAAGAGGAGGTTCAGGGTAATGGAGGATGTGTTAACACCCCCATACGTTAGGTTGGTGCGGCAATGGAGTGGTCTATAAGAGATTACCTCCCCACGCGACGGTCGTATGTAGGATGTCCATGTAATCGTCCGTACTCCCGTGGAGTATGGAAAGAGCTAACGTTATATAGGTAGTACTCCCCAACGTAAGGCATTGAAAAACATCTACTAAGGGGTCGGAGGTTGGGATGTTATCTGCGGGAAAGGAAGTGGTATTTGTGATGGCGGTTTCATTGGTTGAAGGTGTAGGTGCGGTTGAAGTGGATGGTTGGGTTGGATGAATGGGTGTCTTGACTGGTACAAGCACATCATTAGGGTGATACAACATATTGCAGGTTTTGAAGGGGGGAGGATCAACTTTTACGGTGTAGGACTTCCCTCGTACTCAAATTTTATGCATCTATGTAAGGTGGAAGGAACGCATCCCATAGCCCGGATCCAAGGGCGGCCTAACAACATATTGTATTGGAACTCTCCCTCAAGGACATAGAAGAGTTCAGGTAAAGTGCGTGGCCCTACACGAATGTTAAGGATCATGGTGCCTAAGGTAGAAGTAATAGCATCATTGAATGACCACAACATGATGGGGTTGGCACACATGTAACTAGAAGGGATATTCATTTGTTGGAAGGCTTTTGAAGAGATGATGTTTAGGCTAGCGCCCCCGTCAATCATAACATGACATACCTGAATGTCCCAAACGTAAGCTGAGATGAAAAGAGCAGGGTCAGGATCTTCAGCACCAAAGTTGATAATTTCGTCTTCGGAGAAACTGACAGCAGTGGCTTGCTGTACAGAGACAGAAGTGGTTGGGGAGATAGATTGTTTGGTGAGTGAAGCAACATGATTGGGTGTTAGAATAGAGGTAACAGGAAAGGTTTCATTAGGTAAGACCTCTATCCCTTGAAGGATTTCAACGAGAGCTTGTCGATGAGATTTAGAAGTCCGAATGAGATCATACAAAGTGTCATTTTTACAAAGCGATTGGTGAAGCTGTTTGATCATGGTTCGGTGGGAAATTCCATTAGAGATGGGATAGGTGGGTCCGCGAATAACCACTTTAGGTGGTGGTGCCATCGGGATGGTGGACGGAGAAAGAGATGCCGCAGGTGTGTTTTCTTTTGCTTTCCTATTATTTTTATGTCCTCGAGTAACAACACTAATCATATCGATCTCGTGAATACGAGAGGAGGAAGACAGTAGGGATAGGTCATGGTCTTCGAGAGGTGGGGCTGTAATAATGATAGATCTTGGTGAGGCGGGGACAGGTGGTATAGGAGAGGGAATTGAAGCCAAAGGTCTCTCTCTTCGTAAGTTATCTTTCTTAACTTTTCTATCTGAGAGAGGTGACTGATGAAGTATAGCTTTCAATGCTTTGCATCCCTCTACGTCATGTCCTGGTGTGTGGTGGTAAGTGCAGATTTTAGACTCATCGTAACCTATAGTTCGAGGTTTAGATGGATCATAAGGTCTAAGTGGGGGTAGGGAAATGGTCGCATTCTCTACCAACATAGCAAGGATTTTGGCGTAAGACCCTTTGAGTGGGTCAAAGTCAGAGGAAGAGGAGGCTATTGACTGGGTCGATTCTGGTGATGACGTGGTATGGTTGGTTTGTATGGGTGGTGGTTTAGCCAAGGAGTTTTGATAATGGGTTTTAACTAAACGTGGCTTCTTTGACGTAGAAGCTATGTTTAGCTGGTTGGATGATGAGGCCACAGATGATGTGGTATCAAAAAACAACCACGGAGAAATAGGAGTGACAGAAAACAAATCTTTTGATGATGGAATTTGTTTAAGGTTGATAGGTGGACAGGATACACGGGGTGACGGTGTTGCTATACCCTTGGATTTCTGTATGGGTGCAGAAGGCATAGGTCGCTTTAAAGAAAATGCAGGAGGTATGATATATTGATGCAAGGTAGAAGGATGGGGTCCCAATATGGAAGGTAGGTGTGACGACGAGGGTTTTAGTTGTGATAGAGGTGTAGATTGAGGAGATTGATTCTGTCTCCTAATGGGATGGACGGCTTTATTTTTAGATAAATCAAGCCGCTTAGGTGGGTGTGTTAGACTGGGTATTGGTGGGGTCCCAAGCGTAGGGGAAGATTTGGTTAGGTTAATAGAAGTGGATGAGGTATTTGGTAGAGATGAGGGGGGTGAAGATGAGGACATAGGCATTTTAAGCTTCTGTAAACACTTTGGGTATATGGTAGAGGCATCTGGATCGGTCATCTGCATTTGAGTAGAATATGGCATACTCAAACATTCCCATAGGACCTGTCTATCTTCTGGGGAATGACAGTCCTCACATGTGAATAGGAACTTTTGTATGGAAGAAAGGTGGGTTGTGATTCCGGTCCACTGTGGGTGTGATACAGGGGGTAGATGAGGCACTGTATCAATGGGTGTTAAGAGGTCAACCGGTCGCTGAAAAGATTTAGGCGATGAAGAACTAATAGGTAGGAGGGCGTGTTTGAGAGGATCCGTCATGTTTAAAGAATGTGGTGATGTCGGTTCAAGAGGTTTTTCGTCTAAGGATGACAAAAGAAGTGGCGAGCCTTCTTCTTGTACAGCAAGAATGGTAGAAGGAGACGTTTGGGAAATAGATAAATTAGATAACATCCACTCACAGTCTTGCAAGGATGTGGTGTAAGAAGGCTCATTTGTGAGAAGGGAACTTTGGGCAGTTAATTCCTTGATGGGTAAAGGAACGGCAAGGATTTCAGTTTGTCTTGATGGCGAGGAAGGGGGTTCGGTTTCTGCGTTAGTGAAGAGGCTTGATTCAGAATTTGTTCGATAGAGGTTTTTGGCTGGGAATCGAAGACTGCATGGATCTCATGAACACTCTCCTCGGCTAAGATATCTTGATTTATGTTACTGTTAGAAGAATGATTCGGGAATGGTTTGTTGAATATTTTCAAATTTCGGTTAGCAGGGGCGTTAGGATTATCGAGGGCTATATCCCCCGCATCAACCATTTCCTGCACTATGTTTTTCAACATCTTGCAGTTTTCATGACTGTGTCCCTTCATGCGGTGGAAGTTACAGAAGTCATTTTCTTTGTACCAAGAAGGTATGGCACGAGTGGAATCAAACCCGGAGTGAGGTTTAATAGGAGGTAAGGTAATGGCTCCTGCTTTAAGAAATTTTTCCAATATCACACCATATGTTTCTCCCAAAGGAGTGTAGTTGATGGGCTCGGCTTTATATTTATAGGTGGTTTTTGGTGGGGTATTAGATGGTGTTTGAGATTTGACCATCACCGCATGGACAGCTCCTTTTGATTTTGAAGAAGTGGATGTGTGAGGAGTGGTGGTGTTTGGTTTATTGGTGGAATCTGGAGTTGAAATTGGGGTTTTTGTTGCGCAACCGCAATTTCTCTTCTTCTAAGGCTCGAATTTCTAGTTTCGAGCCATAGTAAAGGCCTCGTCAAATGTGCGGAAGGTTTGAATTTGAAGGGTAGGAGAGATGTGCTTAGCGCATGCCCACGTAAAAATTTTGATAAGTTCAGCCTGAGGCAAGGCATATGTAAGTTGGTTGATAAGGCCCCGCCATCGTCCAACGAAATCTGCGATAGATTCATCTTCAAATTGTCGGATGGCATAGAGGTCGGTGATAGATACTTTCTTGGCAATGTTAATGGAGAAATGATCCAAGAAAGATTGGGCTAGTTGGTTAAAAGAGAAGATTGAGTGCTGGGTTAAAGCACTGTACCACTCCAAGGCGGGTCCTGATAAGGACATGGGAAAGGTGTGGAGTAACAAGGCATCATCATGAGCAATCAAATAACAAGCATGTCTAAATGATCGCAAGTGTTGTTGAGGATCCTCTTTACTATTAAAACGAGTAAATTTTGGCAATTCCCATTGAGGAGGATATGAATGAAGGGGAATAGAAGGGTGAATAGGCTCCCGACAAACTTGCTCATATGTTAAGGCGCTACCACTTCCCGAAACAGAAGCCTCCAGATTTTGCATTTTGTCCATCATTTGCTTGATGAAATCCGTGGTTGGATGAGATGATGGTGCGGTTGTGGTAAACGGAGGAAAATTGGGCCAAGGGCCTCCGCTAGACAATGGTGGGGTTAAGTGTTGATAAGGTATGGGGGACGAATATGTTGAAGTGACCGAATAGGGATGTCCTATATAAGATGTTGAGGTCACTGGATACGTGTGTGGGAATGAAAAGGTAGGCGGAGCTTGAGAAGGAAAGCTCGTGTGGATAGGTGGCAGAGAGCAAGTCATGAACGGAGCAGTCTGCAAGAGAGACGAGGTAGGAGCAGTCGGTGGTAATGACATGTGGGGCCCAAGATTAACCAAAGGAAAGCCAATCTATGTCGTATGAACCTCTGAAGCCGCCGGATTGGGAGACGGGGCTAAGGATGCAGAAGGTAAGACGGTGTTATCAGGCAGAGTGGGAGCTAAATGAGCAGCTATACTAATAGGCATGCCAACAAGGAGTTGACCATCGGGCGTATGGTCAGGGGCATGAGACAAATAGTATTGTACAGCGCTAGGATTAGCATCCAAAAATTTGGCAAATTCCTTATCTCCTATAGGAATTTTGGGGATCTCACTGGTGTCCGTAGGATTCCCCACAGAATGTGAAGGGGGTGATTCAGGAAAAGGCACAGAGCAAGCATGTGAAACCATGGTGGCGGCTTGCTTTCGAGTGATAACAACCATGGACAAGAGTACATAGTAGGGCTTCAATCTATCAGGAACAGAAATAGCCTCAGAATGGTGAAATTGGTAGGTTGCTGGTTTGTCAGAAACTGAAAAGACAGTAACCGATATCGGTCTGATAACCGATGTCGGTTAGACTATAGCCGACGTCGGTCAGTTAACCGATGTCGGTGTAATAAGACTGGTATAAGAAAATATAAGAAGCTGCTGATTTGATTTTTAACAACGCTTAGTACATTTATCAAATTGTTCTAAGGTGATCACAGAAGATAGTGTATAACAGAGAAAACAGAACTGAAAACAAGCAAGATGCACACGCAAATCCAGAGACTAACCCTAGGGTTAATTTTAATTATTGTGGGCTTATGCCTTTAGACGTAGAATGATGTCAGAATCCTAAACAAAAGACTTAGGGGAAATGTCAAGTTTGTTTTGGCTCATAAGGTTACCTCAATCAGGAGGAGGAATACCGCGGAAAAGGGGGATGTTTTGAGTGTTGTGTTAATTGTGAAGTGATTCGGTATGTGTTGTGTAGTGAATGTAAGATTAATTTCTTGTCAATACCGTGGATATCACCCCCATGTGTATGAATCCATTACTTAATCTATGTTCACTAGAATTGAAAACAGAAAGCAAAAATGTGATGCACGTGTTTTAAACCCAAATCGAAAATGATATTCGATGAAGCAAAAGAGATGACTTTCACTAATGCAAAGATGTAAAAGCAAGGCCAGTTCTTTTACCAAAATAACAAAATACCTTGTGAATATCTTTAGAAGAAGAAAACATCAAGTATGCTCCCTATATGAAAGCAAGCAAGAATTAAAGAAACCCGAAATGGGTCCCACCGGGCATGCCAAAATGTTTCGCACGGAATGTTTCAGCTCTGTGGAATAGACTTACTACTATCCTTTCATTCCTTTGAGAAACAAATAAGGGTTAGGGCTAGGAGGAATACTTGTTTAATGTTGAGATGGTGTGCGTGTACTGTAGAGAAAGATCAGATCGACTGCAAAGAACTCCTTTTTGTCTTGGAAGGACTACCTACAAGTAAGAATACAAGACCACCAGATTTTAATTAGACAATAAATGAGGGAGCTGCCTTAGGCCCAGGAAATATAAAACTTCCTTTCGAAGGTGGTCAGTTCCCCTTTTAATACGAATTAACACAAATGATAACAAAGAAAGCTATTGCAAAATCACGATTTAGGTACCTCGTTACAAAGCAATAGAGGCTAAACTATCAATAATAAAGAGTCACGTTGTTTGTTCGACATCTTTGGTTGTTGATACATTCAAAGTTGAGTTACGAGGATAAACCAGATCGACCCGAGGTGTTAGGTGACAAATAGGCGAGAGGAAGGTTTTGGGGTATAAGTCACAGTGACCGATGCCGGTCACTGGATAACCGACCGTGGTTAGAGAACCCTGCACTGGTAGGGGATAACCGACACCAGAGGGTCGGTGAATCTCAGGTGCTTCGGATAGAGGTTGGTTGCAGGGTGATTGTGGGGTTATTAAGACTAGCGAATGGCCGAGGGGAATAGTGAGAGAATAGCGAAGACTCGAGTGTGATAAAATGGTCTTCAGGCAATATAAGGATGTATGGATGAAGGTTTAAGTGCAAGGTGTTGGTAGGTGGTAGATCTAGGAATGATTTTATAATTATTATCAATCCACATGTGCTCAAGAAATGGTGCTTAGAAACATACAAGACATCGCTTACTCGCTCCTCGATGAAGATGCAGTTCCACAACTATGATGACGAAGACAGTGGCTCAAGTAGGATGATCCGACAATCCAAGATGTGCTATCTCATCTTCTCGATGCTCGGATGAGTGTCACTGGCTCTGGTTATTCGGTTAGCCTTGGGCTTGATGTCCTTCTCGCAAACTCTTCTTGTTTCTTCACTTGTCTCTGCTCGCCAAGCAAACTGGATCCTTTCAATGGTTTCTCCTCCTCCCAATCAAATGAAAATCCAATCCCTTGTTTTTGGTCGAGGTGGTCATTTATAGGAACCGATGGCGGTTATGTAACCGATGGCGGTGGTGGAGTAGAACGATGTATTTGGTCAGGTCAAAGCGGCTATTTTTGGTAAAATAGCCAGCCTTTCCCTCCTTTTCTCCCAAGGGATTAGTCATGCGGGCTTGGTCAAGTCATTATGAGGTTGGTTTTAGGTGCGGGTGAGGAGTAATTAGTCATGGATGTGGATGTGGACCAAGTTATAGGTCTTAATTAGGTTAGTTTAGGTTAAGACTAGGTTATGATGAGGTGGCGAAATGAGGTGGCAGGTATGGCGATGTGGATTTATTAATTATAAGGTAATTAATAAATAATTGTGTAAGGTTTAGGTGATGAGGTTAGGTTGCAAAATGAGATGCGGTACAGGGGTCGTATGAAAAAAATTTGGTGTCTACACTCTTAATCGTTGCATATCCGAATGGGTACATTGGTGGGTGAAAATTTTACTCGTGGTAGAAGAGCTCATGGAGAGTTTGATCCAATATTTTATCTACTTCAAAGGCACAATTTCAGTATCACTCCATGATTCATATCACTAATTTTAGTGGATCGATCAGCAAGAAGTGCCTCACCTCCATGAAGGAGCCGGATTTCACAGGGTGCCTTGACATCAATTTGTAGTGCTCTTTACTAAGTGGAACTACAATCCCTACTCACATTATTTTTCCCACTTTTCAAATGGTGATAAATCTACATGTACCATGGGAAATGCCATAGGTCCTCTAGTGCTACCGCATCCACCAACCCCCTCCCTCACAAAATAGCAAGAATTTCCCAAAAATTGATGGGAATGGAAATCAAAGCACAGACACACATATAGCTATGTTTATTATGTCATGTAGTATTCTAGACATGACTTGTGAAGATGTATCTATACATATCTTTCTCAATACCTTGTAAGGGCCTACATCATAGTGGTCCCAACATTTACCAACCGGATCCATCACCGGTTGGGCCACATTCTGACATCGCATTTAAAGATATGTACAAGCCTTGTAAGATGCATTCATGTTATTGTCATGAATCACTCACATAAAGAAGGAATCCAATGAAACCTTGCGTGATTTTATCACCCATTTCAATTCACTGATCAACTGTGTGCCACCTGCCATGTTGCCAACATTAGAGAATCAAAAGTGTTTCTTTGTGAATGCCATGAGTTCAAAAGTAAGTTTCTTACTTTTACAGGACAGAATACCCACCTTGGTCCTTGCCTAGTCTATGGCCATTTAGATAGAAGATAACTTGGTTATATCCGGTGAGTTAAGACGAGAGCCATAAAAATCAAAGGCTTCACTTCTTCTCGTGGTACCTCATTAGATCGAGCATTCCAGAAGATGGCGAATGATTTTCTCTCATTGAAAAAGTAATTGGCTCAAACATTGTCTACTACTCCATACCAGGATATCCCATGGAGGAACTTCACTCCCAACAATGCCTCCCAAAGGCCGCACTTTCCTGTTGCTTCTCCAAGGTTAGCAATTAAAGCCCCTCCAATTAATGCTTTTGTTGAAATTGAAGGAGATGATACAAATTATGAAGAACCTTTGTTGCAAAAGGAAGATGATCAAGATGTTGGTGAACCGATTGGTGACTCTACTATTGGGTATATGGAATTTTAAGACGAGGAATCTGATGAAAAAGAGGGTACCCAAGGGTATGCGAGTGGACAATCATACGCAGTTTTCACTCGCTCACAAGGAAAAGAAGAAAATATTGCTGCTAAAAAACAAAAGGAAAAGGCTGTGGTAACTCCTCCAATGATCGCTAAAAGAGGTAATCCCCTTCCGATCAACCTCCTATTAAACCTTTTGTAAAGAAATATTTTCCTCCATTCTCTCCTCTAGATCATCCTTCCCCAATTCCATAAAGACTAGTAATCCTCCTCCACAAATGTGAAACGAAGGACTCATTCCTTTGTTAGCACAACCCTTGGTCGCATTCGATATAATTGATCATACTAAAAAGACCAAAATCTAGATGTATGAAGTTGAATACCTTCACCCAACCAGGCAGCAGCTTGTAAGGTTAACTAAGTATATCCAAAACCAGGCTTCCATCCTTCCTCCCATTTCTCTAAAAGGAATTCTTCCTACCCCTCCCACGTCTCACGTAAACGTTCTTTGACTTCGCATCGGGGAAAATTGAACCTTTTTACCTATCTCTCCTGATCAATGGTCATAAGCTTACCAATTGTATAATTGATTCTAGAGCTTCTGATAATTTCATGCTAGTAAAGGCCACCCATGCTTTGGGCCTCACACTTACTAAACCTTTTGGCAGATGATACTCCATGTAAACCAAACAGGTACCATTGATTGGACAAATCAAGGATGCGCAGATTCACATTCGCAGCATTTCCTGAGAAAAGGGTGAAAATGACTATTCTCTTAGCTGATATTCTAGGAGCCTACGAGATACTACTAGGGAGGAGCTTCTGTAAGGAAGTTGGTGGGGAAATTCATATCGACTGGTCCAAAGCTAGGATCCCTATGAAAGGAGTGATGCAGACATTAGAACTAGAATCACAAAAGAAATATCTAGTCACCAACTTTGATGACCCTAAGGCTTAGATTGTTTTCGAATCATCAGGGATGGGAAACTACTTCTTATCCACCGACTCAAATAAAATGGACGTTCTCATCCAAGAAGTGGATCTCAAAAAGTGTGGGCATTGCATTTTGATGGCGGTTGTGCAATGAGTGGATGTGTTCTTTGGGCTGTTCGATATCTCCTGAGGAGGAGATTTTCCCTTTTTCTTTCAAGTTAGCTTCTTCAATATGAATAACACGCCAAGTATGAATCCTTGTTACTTGGCATGCAAGCTACAAAAGAGAAGGGAATCAAGAATCTAAAAGTGTAAGGTGATGCCAAACTAATTATCAATCAGGTAAAAGGGATATACTAAGTAAAAATGACCGACTGTGCACTATCGCAATGCAAGATGGGATAGAATCGAAGAGTTTGATGCTTTCTCAATCAAAGCAGTTCCCAAGCTCAAAATGACATGGCTGATTCATTGGCCATCTCAGCCATGTCATCTTAGGTCAAGATATATGAATTCTACCCAAAGCTAAGGCTCGAGAACAACATCCCCCAATTCTCAAAAATCAATGATGCCTTCGTCATGAGGTGATCTACCTATTGAGGCTGAATATGAAACATGGTCGGACCAACCCAAAGCATGATTGATGCCATGAAGAAATGGGGATCATTGTTCACACAGATTCCCCACATTCACATATCTCAAAGCGGTGAATTTTGAGGGTGAGGTGACAAAGCTACCAAGTTATGCAGATCCAAAGCCGATTCTCTTAGAGTTGTCAAGGTAATCGATCACATACCATGAGAAGTGCATGAAGAGAAAGAAAGAAGGAACTCCATTCCCCCTTACAATTGGTCGATACACTTGCACCACACTGGAAAAAGCATGGGAAATGTATGTTGAGCTTGAATTGTTGAATCTAAAGCACAAATTCCTAGCTAGGCCTACCTTCAACTGTCAGAGTTTCCTCCTAAGGGAAAAATTTGATCCCATCCATGTTCCTAAGATTGAGGAAATCTAGATTGACTCGACACATTAAATAGATATTAGGTGAAAGGATAACTCCCGGATAGATCTAGAAGAGATCATCCATTACGGCATAGCCATCATTCGAAAAGGATTCCAAAATCCTGATCAAGAAATTGATCAAGTTTACCTTGACATGGATGGGAACGATTGGCCATTCGCAGAGATCAACAAAGCCAAGGCACCAAAGACCATTGAAGAAAGGGTCAAGCCCACATTGTAGCGCACCGAACATTTGTGTAAATAGAATGGTATCACCCGCCTCCTGTGGTAGATTTCACTACTTCCCCTTTGGGTAGATCACCTCCAAGAATGGCCCAGGTGCTGAAAGGAAAAGGAAAAGATAAGGAGGGAGAATCAAGAAAGCATGAAGAAGCTCCTCAAAGCCCTCCTTCTACTTCTAAGAAACAAGTGGTTGACTTGGTGTCTCCAAGTAAAGAAGAAGAGACCACCAAATTTCCAATGGATACATCCACCTAGGATGTTATCCTAGCTACAACCACTGAGGTACCCACCATTCCTTCTTCCACTCCTTCTCCTCCCCTTGTCATTGAAGCATCTATTCCAATGGATGTTTCTTCTTCTCTCCCTTCCTCCCTTCCATCTCCCACCTCTTCCATCTTCTCCTCTTGTGGATTTGTTTCCCAGTGTTCCCTCCATCCAATTGTATATCCCTTCTACCTCCATGTCCTTTTCTTCCCCTATAGTAACTCTAGGCCCCACAAGCAGTAGCGCGTTGGACTCCTTGTCGATGCCACCACCAAGTGTCTCAACGTTCTTCCCTGCGGCCTCTTCAGTTGCTTCCCCTTTCACTCTTGTTTCTTCTTCCATTCCCTCTACTCCTCCCATAAGTCCAAGCTAGATCTCTGACCATCTGGATCAACATAAGAGAAAGGTTTCCATCGCACCCATGGACTTCTCCATCATTCTGAAGAAGGGACCCAAGAATCAGAAAGCGATAACTCACTTTTCTAAGAGCACTTTGGGGGAATGAGTCATGGAGATTGCATATCCGGATCCCACCAAAGAAAAGAAATATTTGTCTCCTACAGATTTCATAGTGACTCAAGTCACGATGGGAACCTCATCTAAAAGCCTACAAGGAGAGGCCTTATCTACTGTAGATGCTCTCTATAAAAATCTTCAGGAAGCAAAAGAGGAGAAGAGAATACTCAAGGAGCAAAACAAACATCTCCTCCAAGCATTGTAGAGAATGGGAAACGCTCTACCTATAACTGCCGCCATACCTATGGAATTTCTCAGTCAAGAAAAGATAAATGAATATGCCAAGATAGGTGAACAAGGCGTGGTAGTATCCTCCTGGATAGAGTGAATCCTCAAAGATAGTGAGGAAATGATTAAGAAATTCATAGGGCTCTACTAGGATATAGATCAGGAAAATAAGGAGCTACAAGCAGTAGTAGGATCCCTCTTCGAGGAGTTGGATAACGCCAGATTACAACATGAAACATTCCAAACAATGCCCAACTACTCACCCAATGACTTATCAAGGTCGGTGTCATTGATCACCCATGAGTACATAATAAATATCTCATTGTATTAGATTACTGGGTCGATCAAATGGAATATATCCTGGAGAGGATAGATAAAATCAAGGACAAAGCCCTAGATGTGAAATACAACATAAAGCATATGGTTACAAAGATGTCTCCAGGGATGCTTAGTGAATTTTTCAACTTGAGGGAAGCAGACGATACATGCCAGCTCTTCAAGGCTATAGCCACTCAAGGTTTGGCACCAGAGTTCACTTTCCACCAAGATTCTATCAATAACCTTCTGGCTTGCCATGATTTCATTGGATTCTTGATCGATGCATGCGAAGAGTATGTCGGGTTACCAGAAAAGCTCAAGAATGAAAAAGAAACTTGTGAAGTCATTGGTGACCATTTCAAGGGTCCAGATCATAATCAACTTCAGACAATGATTAGCAAGTTTATGGAATACCGAGCTCAGTGTCACATCACCTCCCGATCAGAAGCAAGACACTCTGTTTAAGCAAAGAGATGATGAGGAGTAGTTTCTCCTCTTATGTACGCTTCGATAATTTTTGTAAAAATATTTAAAAAGCATGTTGGCATTTATGATGACATCATCCATGTTGCATCATGGGATGTTGCCATCCAAAACATGCCCAAAGTCAAATTTTGACTTTTTAGATATTTTGTAATTATTTTTATATATTTTGTAAAGTGGTTGGTTTTTTTTGTCTTCTTTCCTCTTCTCCTTCTATAAATATTGGAATACTTGTTGTATTCTGGGTGGACATTTTTTGTATGAAAAAAGAAATGAGGAGAGAAAGACTTTGTACTTTGTTATATAAGAAGAAATATTAATATATATGTTTAGACTTTGTGCTCAATATATGTGTTATTTGCATCGATATTTCTTAAGTTAGATCTATGTTTTTGATTTGTTGGATTCATTCTTATTATCATCATATGTTCATCAAGATTGCTTTATCTCTGTTTATGCAAGTAATCTTGGCATAAACCTTCGACCTTTCTATCTTGGAATTCATTTCTATTCATTGTTGGAACTACCTCTACTTGGGATGAGATCCCAAACCCCCTTAAGTTAGAATAGTTTAGATTTGCATGATTCTGCTTGATATATTAGCAATAAACCAGTTTCACTTTCTTTGCCTCAAAGAGGGGATATGCCATGCACACTATTGGCTTATTTCCCCATGACTCGTCTAATCGAAAGATTTTCAAACCAACAGAATCGCATAGTTTAGTATTGAATAAATTTTAAAATAGATAATAACCTTTATTCTAAAGGAAAAATTAAATCTTTTTGGCCGCTATCTCGCATACAAGTGTTCTCTCGAGTTCCGTGAGTGGCACAAGTTTGGCATTGCTTCCAACTATAAACCCTACTAGAGAGACCATGCATATCGAGATCCGAGGCTGATAATTCAAGTCCAGTGGAAATGTGAAATTAGACCTCTCTCACTCCAAGGGAAGTGTGGTTATCATACATTTTTGTATTTGCAAGAAGAAGTGCGATCACCGCACATCAAAATGATCTTACAAGGATCTCACCCCTGCCCATGCAGAGACACCTTAAGATGGAATAAGGCCTTCAATTTCCTCACCTTCGGTGAAAGGATTGATGGTGGAGCTGGTGTACCTCTATTTATAGGATCTCGCAGCCTCGGGGGCGCGTTGACCACTCCATGACTCGTATGCCCCATAAAAATGATTAAAATTTTGTTCGAGTTACCATTTTTTTAGGACCATAAGGGATGTCAATCTACATGATATTTTTAAGTTGTGTGTCCAAATCACGTGTGTTTACATGCCCATGGATCAGAATATGGATTAGAATTGGATTTGGTTTTTTTAATTTCATCAACGTAAAGGATGCTTAGAGAGCTACCAATAAAATCAATACATATGGTTATGATAATATTATTCTCAGAGTCAAATGGGCCACTCCAAGGAAGAATGTTTTTAATGAAGCAAGGTAGACTTAAAAGTAGGCATCTTTCCTTCTTTCTATGGAGTCTTTTACTTATTTCCGCTTTAGGTTTTGTAGGGTTTTTAGTGTTGATAGGATCAATTGTGTTTCACTTGAATGCAATAATTCTCCTTTTATTTTGACTTTTCTCGTTTAGTATAATTATTTATTTGTTTTCACTATAGAAAACCTATCAAATCTTAATTTTTTAAATTCATTTTGACAATTTTTCTCATGGTATATTTTGGAAAATTAAAAGTTAAATTTTAATTTTACCTTTTACTATTGAGAAATCATTTGTGTACTTACAAAAAATAATTGTTTGAAATTAATCTTCCCGTATTTGAATCCTTTTAAGTGATATCACTTTCTCGTTTAGAGAGTATACTTGTTAAGGAAAGTGGGTAATTTTATTTTCCTGATTAATTTTCTATCTAAGAAGAGAATTTAATCTAGATGATTTGTATTCTGCATATTTTTTCCCTAAGACAATGTAAGATGTTGGAGTTTTGTACAATTTCATGTCTTCCACCAAGATTAATGAAAATGATGATACATGTATTTATTCATAGCTTTTATTCTTTAAGTGACATTTAGAATCATGTTGCGATTCTATAGAATAAATTTAATTCTAAATTGTACAAAACACGGGTAATTTTCTTTGACAAATTGCAAGCTTATTGAAGCCAAACCTATAGTTTACATGTTACACTTCATTTCATTGATTAATAATCTATCTGTTCAAATGTTTTCATCACCTAACTAGAAAATATTTCAATATGTACAACCAAGAGAATGGTACCTATTCTACATATAAGTTTGTATTATTTTGTTATTTTTACTCTCGCTTAATATTTTATATATTGAGAACATTTACATAACATAGTTCTTGAAAGTCAAGATTTTATCTCACAATTAGCATAATATCACATCAAAAAATAACAAACTTGATTTGGATCTTACCCGCTTCTTATCAAATCATGTGAAAGCAACAAGTACTGTAAAGTCAATTATTATTTGATTTTCTCTCTATGGTGAGTAGTGTAAGTTTTAGATATATGATTTTTGAAGGACTATGATGTGGAAGGATATTTACCTATTCTATGAGTTATAATATGGTTCCCCCAACAATAATGATGCCATAATAAAAGGAATAGATTTTAAAATTAATTTGTACCGAAATATGCAATAGATACATAGATGCACTATAAAGGAATTGAGTTGGTTTCTTTATTTTTCTAAGAAACATGTTCTCATAAGAGTGTCTTGCTGACATACATGTAGAGATTGACAAACCTTGCAATTTCATACATTGTTTCTCACAAACAATATTTTCCTTCATTAACTATGCTCAATAGGTATCCACTTTAATGAACAAGTTTGTTTATTTTTATTTGTAGGGTGATTTGAGTGTCTACAAACCCTTAAACTTTACTCCGTACGGGTGATGATTTCCCAAATTTTCCCATTTCTTGAGTTAGGGAAAAAGGTGATGGCATCCAAAAGAGTGAGATGTGGGGAGATTGAATAGGAGGATTATGAAGATATGTAATTTCTTCACTCGCCAAATATCATCAAAATAGAAAAAGAAGATCATCAAATACAATTTCAATGAGCAGACTAGAAGGTGGTTCACACTACTACCGTGCGAATCCTAAAAGTGGATAAATCACACCTTAACATGTGCTCTCTCAAGTTTTTCAAGTGGCAAAATTTTTACGTCCATGCCAACTATGAACCCTACTAGAGAGAGCCCATCCGGAGGGATACAAGGTGATGAATCCAAGTCTAGTCGAGATGCATTTTCTACTTTCTCACACTCAAAGGGAAGTTCGGTGCTCATAGTTTGTCCTATCTGTAGTATAAAGGTTGATCACCGCACATCGAAATTCAGTTATAAGGATCTCACCCCGTAGGTGCCATAGACACCTTAACAATGGATAAGACCATCGAGGGCCTCACCTATAGGGGAATCATCATTGGCGAGCTATAGTTTCCTCCGCTAATAGGGGCATCCTAGTCTCAAGGGCGGCATGGACCTCTCCAAAGATACAACGTGTCACGTAAATAATGAAAATTTTGTTCAAGTTACTAGTCTATCCAAGGACCATGAGGGATGTCAATTTGCATGAGCTTAACATAGGATTTAGTTTTGTTAATTTCGTCAACAGGGAGGACACTTAGAGAGATATCAATAAGCTCAATTCCTATGGTTATGATAATATTATTCTTAGATTTGAATGGGCCACTCCAATGCTGACTTAAAAAAATCTAAATCAAGATATACTTAAAATAAAACATCTTTCCTTCTTTCCATGGAGTCTTTTACTTATTTCCGCTTTAGGTTTTGTAGGGATTTTAGTGTTGATAGGATCAATTCTATTTCACTTGAACACGACAATTCTCCTTTTATTTTGACTTGCTTCATTTAGTATAATGATTTATTTGTTTTCACTAAAGAATACCTATCAATATTATCCACCATTTATTAAGCTCAATAGGTGTAAACTTTTACACACATATTTTTATTTTTATTTGTAGGGAGATTTGAGTGTCTGTAAACCCTTAAAATTTACTTTGAAAGTGTGAGGATTTCTGAAATTTTCCCATTTCTTGAGTTAGATATGACAATGATGACATCTGATAGAGTGAGATGTGAGGAGCTTGAATAGGAGGATAATGAAGATATAGAATTTATTTTTCCACTTATGAATATCATCGAGCTAGATGAAGAAGATCATAGAATACAATTTCAACGCACAAGGTGGAAGTTGATTTTCACATCTATTATGCACATCAGAAGATGGATTACATTTAATTATATTCTCATAGTCTAGATCATCACCCTCTGCTAGTTTCATGAGAACATCTTTAGTAATTATATAATTACACTAAGGTTCATTCACATCATAGTAAATGAACACGGAAATGTCTCACATCTCTTGAAAATCATTAACCTAGCAACTAATATCTTGTATAAAAAAGAAACATAACCAATTAATTGTTTTGCACCAATGTTGGCTCTCATGATATTATTAAAATATTTTCCCGTGATCTATATAGTTTTATGTTATTGACAATTTAAAACTTAGAAGAAATCTCTTCCAAAGAATAAGTTAAAGCCTAGCAATTGTTATCCCTTATAAAACATAAACATGTTATGCGTATTATATTGGATATCAATGTTGGATTCCCTAAAATCATTAAACAATATTTCCAACAATTACATAGTTTAATCTTAAGGACATTTTAAAATTGATAAGAAACTTATTCCCAAACAAAATTAAGCCTAGTGTTTGCTAGCCCATATAAAAAGGAAACATGGTCAGTTTATTATTTTACAAACAAATTTTGACTTCCACAAAATCATTAAAGTATTTTCCCAAGATCTGCATGGTTTAATGTTACTGAAATTTTAAAACTGATAAAGACCTTATTTGAAAGAAAAAATTAAAACCTAGTGGCTACTAGCTGGTATAAAATGAAACATGTTATATTTATGGTTTTCTAGAGCAGAGTTGGATTCCCTTCAAGCATTAAATGTTTTTTTCCAAAAATTGTATGGTTTAATCTTAAATAAATTTTAAAAATGATAAGAACCTTTATTCCAAAGGAATAATTAAATCCTTCCGTATGTTAGCCCATACAAAATAGAAGCATATTGTGTTTAATATTTTGAGATCAATGTTGGATTCCAATATTTTGGTTTTCAGATTCCAATATATGGGACTTTGGAATGTAAATTCCAATATATATTATTTTGGATTCCAATATATATGATTTTAGATTCCAATATATGTGATACTAGGTTCAAATATATGTGATATTGGAATCAAATATGTGTGATTTTGGAGTCTAGATAATTCCAATATTTAACATTTTAGAATCCAAAACTAGTAATTTAAGATTCAAATATTGGCTATAGTTTTTTGCTGCTCAGACTAAAATAAGTCCAGATTTAGTGAAATAAGCATTAAATCATCACATGTGCAAGATCCATAAATGGGATATCAACATATGACACAAGATATAAGTGAGAAATAATCAAGGGAAGAAAACTAATGAAACACGATATTATATTTTTATGTTTCTGAATTTAGTGAGGCACCAACCCCATAAGGAGCACCAACCCCTAGTTGAGTAGAGTAAAGAACCCTATGAGGACCACCAATCCCTAATTTTGTGAAGTGCTAACTCCACAAGGAGGATAAAACCCTACAAGATGATCAATCACCCACTCAACCACCTTATGATGTTAATATTTTTGATTGTTTTTTGCCACAACCGATGTAGATCTCTAATTCATCTCACACTTCTTCAATCAAACCCTAGGTGACCAATCTTCACATAACAAGCTCTACAATCACTTATAAAATATTCAAACCCTTGCACACATGCTCTTTGATTTTTATCAACATGCAACACAATTTTTCCATCCTTAATTCATGCTTCAATACCTTCAAATAACTCATACCTAGGTCACTCACCTTACACACACACAACTAACTTGTAAAAGCACCAAAACTATGCTTTTATAAGCTCCTCATGATTTTAAATTAAAACACAATATTTTCCCCTCATTTGGCTCAACCCATACATCAAGGAAACATCCCAAACTTGAATTTATATAGTTACATATGACTCGTATGATAGAAAAGTGACATGTGAGCATGAGAATCTACAAGCAACTCTTCTTCGTACCCGACCTCCCGAGGTTGTGCCAAGACAGCCGGTGAGAATGGAATTTATATGGATACAGACAAACTAGTTGGGCAATCTTATATCCTCGACACATAATAATGGAATTTGTGAATCTAAGGTGAAGAAGGCTCTCCTAACCTGAATTGGTGTAATGGATCGTTCGGATATAATAGTTGTTCGGAGGCTCCAATCAATGTCAAGCTCTGCCGAGATCCTATTTATTGGCTATTGGATACATGGAAAATGACCTATAGGTGCTTCGTGTATATTTCTAGACAAGGTCATGGAAAATGGTGATGAGAGGTGTAGTGGATCCTCTAGAGTTTTATGAACGATTCTCTGGTCTAGCCCAAAATCCCTAGCCTGATTGGCTACTACGTTTAATACAATGAATTGTGAAATGATGTCTGGTAGAAGTGGTGAGGATCTGAATATTAGTGTGCATAAACCAGCATCAATGTTTGATTGATTGGTAGGCCCATTGGGTTGTGGGACCTGTGGGTCATAGCCATAAGTTCACAATTGCGGTGGACCTCCTATGGTCATATGAGGAGTCAATATCTTCTCCCAAATATCCAATAGTCATAAGCCTTTTCAGCCTCTATATTTAGAACTAGAAGTTGTGTAATTTTCTTAGAATACCTCACAGGTGTTCTGGAAACTTGAATACGTAAGCCAATATCTTGTCTATGAGGAGGTCTCCTGTGTTGGGCTATGGAATTAAAGGATCGCAACCAAATATTTGTTCTCTTTCGAGTTCTTATATGGTTAGGGTTATTTGACTAGAATGTGTATGCCTTGTCCTCAATATTCAACTCTCTCAATTGTTCACTAACTACTCATAGGTTTACTGTTGTTTGAAAAACTTGAATCCTAAGGTCTTGATCTATATCAGCTAGTGTTGTGGGGAGATTTGGTTGAGGCACTATTGGTTCAAATACATATTCTCTGGGCTCTCTAGGTCCCGTGATTGTCATGCAAAGATGATTCAATTTTAACTGAAATGAATAAGCTAATTATGAAAGATATATCTACACTATGCATATATTCTTCTATTTTTTATATTTTTGATGAAGTATTTTAACGAATTTAAAAGAGAAGTTATTCTAATATATTCAAAAAATGGACAATTAATCTAATAATAGAATCAAAACAAGCAACATAGCCTGGTATAGCTATTTTCCTGTGTAATTGTGAGTTTATCCTAAATATTTAAATAACTAACTAATTTTAATCGAAAGACTCTCAATCCTACCTCAGAAGTGAGAAATGAATCATAGTTTCTTAGAAACTATCATTCCCCATAGCTTCCCTGGTAATATCGAAAGTGAGCTTTTAACTGAAATGAAGTAAATTACTACTCTATTTGATATATTGTAACTAGAACTTTGATAGCTCAAACCTGGAGTTTATAGAATAGTGGTAAATCTGGTTGTGTGTGACTTTTTCCCCTCAAGTGTGATCTCCTTGTTCCCTCGTGTTCTCATGAATCCATAAAAGTGTGTATATGATAGCGTCAGCAGAAGAAGATACTTGAACAATGGCAATTTTGGATATAGACTAAATACAATGCAAGTAAGAGAGGGATAGTGCAAGTGAACAGAGCTTGACTATGCAATTCCTAGTAGGATTTATTACGGGAATACAACAAAAATACACTGAGAATTCTAGAAACTATCTTTTGTGACAAATAAAACCTACAAATCTAAGATGGATTTTAATCTAGAAATGAAACTACCTTACTCTAAACTAATTGTATGGAACAACAATGAAGTGAGATGGAAACAAGAAGATCAAATGATCTCTAAACAACAAGGGAAGGCTGATAACTGATGCAAAATATGAAACTATTGGAACTCTAAGCAAGAACTTCAAACAAACTAAATAATTAAACAGAGAAGGAGAGGGGCCATTTGTTTGAAAACAAGTTGGCTATTTATAGCAATTGCATTTACCAGAGGGTAACTCCCAATTGATCTCTTTTACTATAAACAAAGGGAAAACACTATTTACTAGGTGGCCAAAACATAAATGCAAGCCAAAGTGGGTGAAGAATGTGGGTGAAAGTTGAATTTTTACATTTGACACATTCATCGGAACATTCTAGAAAACATGCATAAGATCACCGCCCGCATAGGGCGGTGGTTACAGGACCTCTGCCCTATCTTGGGCGGTGGTCATGGGACCGCCACCTAGGGGGTGGTGGTCCTATCACTTAAGACCAAAATGCAAAGAAAAAGGGGGCAGAGGATAGAACGAAGCACATGGAGCTTGGATAAAGCATTTGGGATGCAAACATACACTTTCATGAGCCTTTTCTAGATTTTGTACACCTTATGAAGATATGTGAATCATCATTGGGGTTTCAATAACCTCTTTCGGCAGCAAAGATAGTACCTACATTTTTGGGTACGTACATATTTCCCCCTCGGAGAAGTGTTTTAGCCATGAAGAGGCATAAAACGGTGGGTTCGAGTATGGCGGTCCCAAAATGGGGAGTTAGAAGTTATACCTGACACGCCCATGTGTCAAAATGTCACCATCCAAATTCCTGCTACCTGCAAAATGAAAAGAGGACTCAAGTGCAGATAGATAAAATAAAATGAAAAAAATAAAATAAAATTAATATGAAATGAGGACTTACCATTTACATTGCGGGGATTAGAACTTACCTCCATCGATGCTCCATTTCTATGAAGAAAAACATTCAAAACCAAATTAGAATACTATATATATTTAAAACTAGCTCATTTTACTATTCATTTGCGCATGTCAATTTGGTGATTTTTGAGCTCTGGGACCCATGGTGACCATTTTTGACAAGAGTACTAGTCAAAATGTCTATTACAAGATTGTGATCATGCCTCCGAGAGTAGGACATTGGCCCATGAAGTCTCAGGTTAGTTCTTCTCAATTTATCATTTTTAAACCTAAAAATAGAAATGTAGAAATCTTTGTCTTGGGGGGATTATTTTCAAAAATGCTAGTTTTAAATGAGTCTCTAGGGGGCACCCATAGGGTAGGTCTTTATTTCATCTAAAATGATGTATTTTTGCATTTTTAAGTGTTTTTAGGGCTTTCAAGCCGTTTGGTGATTCGGGATAGGACCACTACCCGCACCGCATGTGGCAGCGGTCATGGGACTACCACCCTATGAAGGTAGTGGTTACAAGAACATATCCCTATAAGGTGGTAGTTATAGGACCGCCACCATAGAAGGTGGCGCTATTTAAACCGCCGCTCTACACAGGGTGGTGGTTTTGAACAGAATGCAAAAAGAGATGTATTACTTGATTTTTTTTGCATTTTTAGCATTTTTATATGTTCCTGATGATTTTTCTAGTTGGATTATGTTACTAACTTACTCTTTTTCTATGTTTTGGGTGGATGCAGAAGAAAGAGGAGTATATCAGATGGAGTAGAGATAGGGAGTGTGATTATCTCCCAACAAAGTGTTGGATGCATTGACCCAGGCTGAGAGAGACACTTTATAGCAAGCTGGCATCTTGCGGATCTCTCAGGTTCCTCACGTTGCTCAATCTTGTCACATACTATGTGAATTATTCTCATATTGGGATGCTAACTAGAATACCTTCCAGTTACTAAGTGCTAGGGGTGAGTGGACTATCACCCTTGAGGATGTCTACCATATATTGGGGGTCCCGATTCTTGGGAGGTGGCTATCTCTTAAGATAATAGTATCCAGATCTCAGATGATTCAGTGGGCCACATATATGGGAGATGTTGTTGTTTCCATGGGTTCAAAGAAGGGGGCAAGGTTTTCTCTATTGTTGAGTCAGATATTCCTATGCTCCGTAAGGCTATTATGGGCATCCTTGCCTCGCAGGTTGATTGGGGACAAGGGAGGGGATACTCTTTTATACTGTTGGGCTCCTATTATTGCATAGATTGAGGCACATGGCCATGTTTACGCTTGGGGAGTAGACATCCTTGGGACCACTAATCATGATTTTTATAGGGTGGTCGACACAGGGAAGTCATTGAGCCACCCTATTCTAGTTATGAGTTGGGTGTATGAGCACATCATTCCTTATGGGAGAGGTGTACAGGTAGAGGATCCTGTGGCTGTGGTGGTAGCGAGGTGAACAAGGATGACCATATTCATGGTGCCACACAAGCCGATGGTTTCTTTGACTACTATAGATATGGAGGCTACTCCTTATCAGGCCATGGTAGGGTTATGGGGAGAGGAGACACTCACATTGATCGCTTGCCATACTACTAGTAGATAGGATGGGGAAGTTGGAGATCCACCCCTTCGATAGAGTACCACAACTGTTTGGCCTCCCTATATCGATATTTTCCTCCAAAGCAGGACTAGTATTAAGATTAGTTTGAGAGGCCAGGGGAGGTCCTAGAGGCCGAGGTTGGACCACGATCACTCCTGGCATTCCCATTGCAGCTAGGAGGGTGGTTCATGCCCGAGGGGTAGCCAGTGCTCCTTGAGCACCTTTACTTTAGATCGGAGCTAGTCCTGCACATAGTGGAGATGAGCCCATTGATGTGGAATCAGAGTCTGAGGTGTTCATGGGGGAGGAGACAAAGGAGGAGATGAAGGAGGGTGAGAGGCGCCGGCGGGGCAGTAAGAGGATGACAGTGATTCTGAGTGGCATGACACTCAAGATATCTTGTGGGCCAAGAGGGTGGAGGAGAGCATAGAGAAGGTGACCTTGATTTTAGAGGAGTTTCCTTCTTAGGATTTAGGGGGAGATGATGAGTCCGTGGTAGGCTGTCACTTTGTTCCAGATGTGGGAGAGGGACGAAAGTCAAAGTGGAAGTGTCAGAGTAGGTGCAAATCCTAGATATCCTACCTAGATCTTTGGGAGATCTAAGTGAGTTACTACTCTTTTCTCGAATTTTTTGTTTTAGTTATAAATGTTTAGTTGATATTTCCCTTTCGTTGTTTCATTTGTCTTTGATCTTATTTTGGACAACTTTCTAACTTGTTCATTTCTCCTCTTTTATTTGCAATGATTCACGAGAGATGACGAGACCCGATTCACAGTGTGTGCGCAGACACTCTATTGTCCCCTGTCTCTGGAAGGCGGAAAAGATCATGACTTCTCTCCATGCTGAGGTAGCTAGATATAGGACTGTAGAGCACTTGATGAGGAGGAGTCATTCTCACAGTGAGACCACACCATCGGCTGTGATTGTGAGCCCTCAGTACATTTAGAGCGTCATCGCAGTAGGATTCCTAGATGAGGTTGTGCACCTTTGAGGGATCTCACAGGGATTGAGAGATCATGGTCCCTTTTTGTAGTGATTTTTGGTCAGATATTTATACGAGTGTTTTTGTATTTTCTAGGCTCATTGAGTGTTTTGACCATGCCTTAGTGCATGATGGCATTGTACATAAAACATGGTTCATATATATATATATATATATCTTTTTGGATCTAGATCTTCTTGTGTCTAGAATTTTGTGATTCGTTTCCCATGTGTACACTAGATGTTTTTAGAGTATTTGTTTTTATATGCTTTTCAAAATGTATGCAATGGATGAAAAATGATAACAAATACTGAATAGAATGTTTTACTTTATTTGCTTTTGTAATGCTGATATGTGATGATGTAAAACATATTGTAGTATTGAAATTTTGGCTTCTTTGGGAAATGTTTGTTGTTTCTTCTTATGTTGGAAAAATGTGATGAATGTATAGAGATAAAGAGATGAACTTGCCCCATTCCCAAACTCCACACAACTAGTAAGATGTGAGGGCTCAACACCAAGAGTTGGGAAGGGCACAAATTGTATGAGTTTGACTGAATGGAATGATGAGAGATAGAAAAACTAGTGACAGAAACCAAACTTAGACCTACACACTTACCCTACTCAAAACTACCACCAAGCTCAGAAAGCAACTTACTTTCCAGTTTATCTAGACTTAGATCATAAATGGCAACCTGGTTGACAAAATATGGTTTTGAGGATTTGATCTCTTTGGAATTTGGACACTTATTTTTACTTAATATAATTTGATTTTTACTTCCAAAAATACCAAGATTTGTTAATTTGTGTGAATGGACCCCCCACACCCTGCCCCATGCTACTAGTAAGAAGCATGGGTTTGTCACCAAAGGCAAGATATAGGCGAGTAAGGGAACTTCTTTCCTTTCCCAACCTCACACCACTAGTAAGAGATGTGGGCTTATCACTCGAAGGTTGGTGGGGCAAAGAAGTGTGTAAAATAAAAAAATTGTTTGCTTGGTATTTTTTATCCTATTTGATTTTAACACTTCTGATATGTGATTTTGGGATATCCTTGTTTCAAAGAGAAGTAAGAGGGATAGATGTGACACCAAGAAGATTCTAGAATAGACCGTAGGCAAGAACTACTTCACCTAGTAGAAAGGAAGAGCAAAACCAAGTATGCAGGCCTTGGTATGGTTTTCGTCAATATTTGTCTATCGAACTTGATGAAAAGATTTTGAAACTACTTGACGATGTTATGAAAAATGAAGAGACATGATTTGAATGCTTTTGCCAACATTTTGAGAAATTTATAATAGATTTCTTAAGAGTAAGTTCCTTGACTACAATCTTTACAAAATGAGTGAACAAAATGAAACAACTAAGTGACTAATGCAATGCAGGTAGATATAATATACAAATGGTGGTTTGATGATTTATGTGTAAAACCGTTTAAGATGCAAGGAATTGATTGTTTCATTGAATTCCTCACCTTCTAATGTACACAAGAGATACACACCATTTTTGTAGTCCTTCATGACTCGGTATGGGCCTAACCACTTGGGCCGGAATTTCCTTCCTTCACCAGTTTTCTTATCAATCTGGTTGTCTAGTCTTAGAACTAGATCTCCCTCATATATTTCTCGCTCATAGAATTTTTGTTATATTTCCAACACATCCAGTCAACATAGGCTCTGTGCCTTTTTTGGCATTCATCCTAGCCTCATCAAGGCTTTCTAGTTGAGAGATGTGTGCCTCTCTATAGGTATCTTCTCCCAGAATCCCTTGTAATGAGATCTAGAGACTAGGTATCTTGACCTCAAGCGGGAGAACTACTTCTACCCCGAATACTAATGAGAAAGGGGTTCCTCTTGTTGGTGTTATTATTGAGGTTCAATGGGCCCACAAGGCCAGATATAATTTTAGATGCCAATCTCATTTGTTCTCCTTAACTATTTTGAGGAGAATAGCCTTTAATGTTTTGTTTGTTGCTTCGGCTTGTCCATTGGCTTGAGGGTAGTAAAGAGAGGCCGTATGATGGTTTATTTTGAATTTTCTACATAACTCGTAGACCTCATCATTCTTAAAGGATGTGCCATTATCTGAGATAATGACTTGTGGGACACCATACCTACAAATGATTTGGTTCAGAATGAACTTGGCGATTACCGAACCTGGTACGGTGGTGAGAGGCATGGCCTCTACCCATTTGGTAAAATATTATGTGGCCGTAATTATAAAGTTATGGCCATCTGTCAATGAGGGAGAGAATTTCCCTATCAAATATAGACCCCACATGGAGAAAGGCCATGGGTTGCTATTGGTTGCAGAGATTGTGTTGGCATGTGAATCTTGTGGGAGAATTCTTGGCATTTGTGGCACTTACGTACAAAATCTACTACGTCATGTTCAAGAGTGGGCCAAAAATAGCCCATCTCGATGTATTTTGTGAGTAGTGGCGTGACCACTAAAGTGACCTCCACATATCCCACTATGGGATTCATAAAGAATCTTCTTGGATTCTTCTATGTCAATGCATCTTAGAAGCATGCCATCAAAGGCTTTACAATAGAGTACTTGTTCTAAAATAACATATTTAGCAGCGATAATGCATAACCACCTTCTTTGTTGTGATGTGGCACCTTCTAGGTATGTATGGTCCATGATAAAATTGATGATGTCAGTGTACCAGGGACATGTAGAGATGGGGGGCCTAGTTTCGATAAAGTATATACACTCATCGAGAAAGTCTAGATTTACCAGATCGCCTCCATCTAATGGATTGTCAGCTAACCAGTCTGTAATGATTTGTCCCTTAACGGATTTCTGGTTTACAAATGTTAATTCAAATTTTCCCATTAAGGTTATGAAACATCCAACCTTTTTAGATAAAGACCCTTGCATGAGGAATGTTCAGTAAATGATTTGTCTTTACAATGACCCTTGTTTCTTGATTTAACATGTAATGTCTTAAACGTTTTGTTGCAAAGACTATGGCAAGGAATTATCTCCATGCCTATGTATAATGCGTTTCATAATTGAGCAACGTTCGGCTAATGAAATAGACTTCACATTCTCATTTATCATTGTCTTCTTGAGTCATCATGTAAGCTAGCAAGACATTAGTAGCCCGTGAGTATAGGATCAAAGGATGATCTGGTCTGGGATGCATTAGCATGGGTGGAGACAACAAGAAGTGTTTAAATACTTTGAATGCATCGTTGCATTCTTCTGTCTAATCAATGATATAATCTTTCTTTAATACATTTTTGATTGGATGAATAGAAAAACTTAAATTCGGGATGAACCTTCAGATTACATCGAGTTTCCGAAGAAATGATTTGATACTAGACTTATCTGATGGTGGAATCATTTCAAGAACAACCCATATTTTAACTAGATCAACATCAATCCCTCGTGAGGATATTGTTAGTGCAGATTCACAAAGACCCCCGGATGCTTATCGATTTCTAGTTTGATATTGGGCATCCAGTGTGATTGCACAACATTGAATCTTTTCCCCAAGTGTGGGACTTGAAAATTTGGGAAAAGAATCTCCAGATTAGAGGCTAGTTCCTCAACTCCTCTGATCAGATGTATGCTTGCAAATTACAGAGGTTTACTACTATATCCTACTCTAAATTCCAAGGGGACAGAGATAAAGATGCAAAGAAATAAAACTAAGACTAATAAGGTGATACACCAAAGGAGTGGTGAACATTTACTTCTAAAAATTGACATAGATTAAGAGAATGCAACAAAACATCATGCACAAACTAATAAAATGTAATGAAAGATCATAAATGAAGCAAACAACACAAGAAGAGGACTGAAACTCATTCATAGAGCTTACATTGTCATTTCCAATATCAAAAATACATGCATTACAATGGCAGAGAGGCAGAAAACATGTTTTAGTCCCGAGACATGACTGAAATTCAAAAAAATCACTTTCTAGGGTGAAAGAGGGAGTCTGCAAAACACAAAAATGTCCAACCCTTACAAAATGAGCCAAATCTGGCTTTTAATAATGAAAATTCGGGCCCAGGAAGAAGAAATGTGGGAAAATGTGAAAGGATGCTTTAACCACTAACCAAATTGCATTAAAACAACATGGGTTCCATTAAAATTTCATTCCCTAATGTTTTTGACCATGTTGGGAGAGAATGCAAGCCATACTTCATCAAAATGGTGGTTGAGATGTCAGTTTTGTTTCTTTTCCCCATGCTAGAGGCATTTTCCATTTTCTCTCTCCAAACTTTACCAAAACATAAAATTGATCCCTCCATCATGTAGATAATTTCATCCACTTTCCAATGAGACTAAGAACATGAAAATCCAAACTCTGGATCAAAATTTATGCCCTTCTAAAGATTTAGGGAAAAACTAGGGCAAGAAATGAATTGGCGGGCTGAAAATTTAAAAATTTCCCTCTTTTCTGACTTTGGAAAAATTTCCCCAAAAAGTTCCAACCCTCAATGCTCCGATGCCACATGGCACGTCTTGATTATATGTAGGCCTTCCCCTTACCATTTTATGCCTCTTTGGTCTTTGGAAAATTTTCCAAAAAATCTCTGCTACTCGAAGCTCCGATGCCATGTCTCATCTTTCTATTGGTGGTGGGCCTTTTCTTCCAAATTTTCCCTATTTTGGTGAAAAGGAAAATTTCCTTCTTCCCCTCTTCCTCCCGATTCTCCAAGGACACGTGGTAGACTATGATTCATTGGTGGGCCTTCAGGATGAGATATCCCCTTAGCACCAACTTTGGCAATTTTCCTAACTCCTCCCCACCGAGTTGACCCCCGATGACCCCGAGGACACGTGGCCTCCTCCTATTGGCAGGTGGGCCTTCGGGCCAAAAAATTTCTTTGTGTGCCCTACCAATACTTGGAAAAAAATTTAATTTCCTCACCAATCCACCATTCCACCGTTGACGTGGTGCATTCTAATTGGCCGGTGGACCTCCCATGGGAAAATTTCCCCACAAAACTTCGCCAAGCCATAACTTGAAAAATACAAGGAGTTAGAGGAAAAATTTTACCTTTATAGAAAGCTGAGAAGATTCTCTATCCAATGAAACCATTTCCAAAAAGTTTTGAGTGCCTAGAAGATAAAAAATTCTGACTGAGACACAAGGAAAGAAGGAATGAAGGGAGTTAGCCAAAAAATAAGAAAGGGGCTTATTTTGGATAATAATTTTGGTGACTCAGAGGGGTCATCTTCCTACTGGATGAAGTTACTAGTTTCCTAAAGAAATTCTTTGGGCATGGAGTCATAAAATTCTCTTCTTAGAGCTCTCAACTGATTAGAAAATTACAAGGAGGAAGATGAGAGAGTGGAATATCACTTGATCTAGAACATGGCCTACAAAAATGCATCCCTAGGATAGCAAGCTTGTGCTAAAGCACTTAAGGAAATGGAAGACTAAGCTACAACAAAACAATGTGCACAAGAACTTAGAGGAAATGAAATCTAAGCTAATATGTATAATGTGGAGAGCTTTCTTTCTAGTAGCAATGCTTTAGATGGATTCCATTAACTGGAATCTGCAGTTCTTCACCATCCAATGTAGACAATTGGAAGGCATTGTTGTTCTTACACTTTGTGACCATGTAGGGGCCACTCTAAATGGCATTAAACTTTGAATGCCTTCCTGGTTTTTCTTGGTCTGAATCTCATTTAAACACTAGATCTTCAATTTGGAAGGTTCTAGCCTTGGCTTTTCTATCAAAAGTCTTCTTGATCAAGGCTTGATCCTTCTCCATCGCTTGGGTTGCCTACTCTCTGATCTCTTGGAGCTCCATCAATTCTACATATCTAACCTCCATGGGTTCAAACTCTAACAACTCCGATTGCTTCATGAGTTCCAATGTTGGTAACTCAAGTGATATAGGCAAGATTGCCTCTCTTCCATAAACAAGCTTGAATGGATAATTACCGTGGATCTCTTGGGAGTGATCCTATCAGCCTATAAGGCTGATTTCAATTTAGTATGCCAATTCCTCTGATTTTCATCAAGAGTCCTCTTGATGATCCTTAATAAGTTCTTATTTGTAGACTCAGCTTGGCCATTACCTTCTGTGGTAATAATTTGATGAAGTGCTCGAGATAGATCCCATTCTTGACAACCCATTCGGTCACCTTTGATCCTATGAATGCCAATGCATTATCTAATATTATAGTGGTAGGTACACTAAATCTGGTTACTATCCCCTCATAGAAGTCTAGAATGCTAGATTCATTTGCCTCTCTAAGTGCCACTTCCTTAGTCCATTTGGTGAAGTAATATGTGGCTGTTAGAATCCACTTGTGCCCTTAGCTTGAGTTTGGGTTAATGACTCCAATGAATTCCAAACCCCATTACATGAATGGCTGGTCAACTGAAATTGGATGCAATGGAAGGGTAGTTAATCTCTCCTTCCCTGTGAAGAAAGCACAACTCTTGCACCTCTTGATCCATGCATAACAATCATTGAATACCTTGGGCCAATAATAGCCAGACTTCATGATCTTGAGGTCTGTCGCTCTTGGAGAAAAGTGACCTCCAGTTGTCCCACCATGGAACTCTTCTAATGTTCTATTAATATGGTTTGTTCCAATGCATCTCAGCATCACTCCATTTACATATTTTTGAACAAAACACCATCAACAATTGCATATGGGATAGCCTACAATCAAGTGTCTTCTCTTGGTTTTTTTCATCTCTGGAGGGCATAGGCATATGTGTAGGAAGTACATTATGTCTTGGGTCCAACAAGGAGTGAGGACACCATCATTCTCTTCTTAAACATTTTTGGTTCTTGGTTGTCTTGTAACGCCAAAACAACATCCTTCTCATTACATGCTTCCATTGATTTGCTCAAGATCAGCCTGTTCACATAATCCTTTTCCTTGGACCATCTTAGTGAATTTGATCTCATTGTCATAATCCATGACACGATTAATCCACCTTGCACGTTTTTCATTTAAATCTTTGTTGAGGAGGAAGTCTTTAACTCCCACATGAGAAACCAGCAGTTGAACATTGTTGTTTGAAACTAGATGTTTGAATTTCTTCAAGCTCCTAATCACTGCAAGAACTTGATTCTCAATGAAATAATACCTCACCTCATAGTCCTCCAGGATTTGGCTAAAGAAAGCAATTGGCTGCTCTACCTTTTCTTTGTTATATTGTACTAAAATTGCAGAGATTGTGTCATCACCTTGTTAATGGTGAATCGCAGCACCCATGGGACTCTGCAACACGATGGGTTAAGACTCTCGGTGTGATTACACAACATGGAGCTTTTCCCAAGTGTGGGACCTTGCGAAATCAGAAAATCTCTCCGGATGAAGGCCGGTTCCTATTCCTCTGTTCGAGATGCACAAGTAAAATTTGCAGAGGGTTTACTAAAAACCTAATCTAATTTTCCTAGAGACAGGGGGTAAGAAAATGCATAAAATAAAACCTAAACTAATAGAGGTGATGCACCGAGGAATGTTAGACACTTGTTTTGCAAATTTAACATAGACCACATAGATGCAATACAAACACCATGCACTGAGTAACCAAACTGCAATAAGAGATCAAAATGACAAAGAATGAATACATGAGAGGGTTGAGAATCAATCACAAACATATATATAATTCTCAAGAGTCGATACAAGATATCACATTGTAGTGGCAAGAGGCAAGGAAAACTGTCATTACAACCCGTATGGGAGGTTTGAAAGCTCCACAAATTCTCTTGCAAGCAAGGGAAGAAGGAAGGATGCAAAACAAAAATGTCCAACTTTTTTAAAGAGCCTCTCCTGTCCATTTATATGAGGAAAATGAGGGAGAAGAGAAGAATTCAGAATTTCCCCAACCACCTCCAAGACTGCACCTAACTTCAACAAATCATGGCGGTAGGTGAGAATCTCCACAAACTCAAAATACGGCGAACTGTATATTTCCGCGTCGGGGTTTTCCGCCTGTCGGGTTTGGGATCTCCCTCTGCATTTGCATCGGGCTTGGAGGATGGCTCGACATGCTGCTTGATGTTTACATTTTCCCGAAACCCGCTTCCACCAGTATTTCCAAGCTTTCCTTTGTTTCGGGGTGGAAGATGAACTTGCATGTGCATCAGTTGAAGGTTGCTCAACATGTTTTCGCCCGTGCTTCCCGCCGTGTTTTCCCGACTCGAGACCCGATTTCCTTTGATGTCGAGTTTTCCAACCCCTCCAACATGCCTTTGATGTCAAGTTTTCCAACCCTCTCGACATGCCTTTAATGTCGGGTTTTCCAACCCCCGACATGCTTTCTTTTGTGTATCTATATTTACCCGGGGGTAAATATATACAACAATTTGGCGACTCAATGGGATTACCTGCCTACTAGGTAGAAGATCAGTGGCCTTTTAGCAATCCATTGGGCATGGAGTCATAAGCAATAACCTGAAACCGACCGATATCGATCCGAGCCCGATACCACAACTCCTTCTCCGAGAGCACGCTGAACTATAGAAAACCAACCCAGGAGCAACAAAACTTGTGCCAAAGCACTTAGGGAAATTGAAACCTAACTACAACAAGACAATGTGCATACGCACTTAGAGGAATTGAAATCTAGGCTAATATTTACAAGGGTAAATCTTTTCTTTTCAGTAGCAATGTTTAAGATAGATTCCGTTAACCGGAATTGGGAGTTCTTCTCCATCCAAAGTAGACAATTGGAAGGCATTGCTATTCTTACATCCCGTGACCATGTAGGGGCCACTCCAAATGGCATCAAACTTGGAATGCCTTCCTGGTTTTGCCCGATCTGCATCCCATTTCAGAACTAGGTCCCCTTCCTGGAAGGTCCTTGCTCTTGCTTTCTTATCAAACCACCTTTTTACTAAGGCCTGATCTTTCTCAATTGTTTGAACTGCATGTTCTCTAATTTCTTCCAATTCCATCAACTCTGCATACCTGGCCTCCATTGGTTCGAACTCAGCCAACTCCAACTACTTCATGAACTCCAATGCAGGTAGTTCTAATGATATAAGCAATACTGCATCTTTTCCATAGACCAACTTGTAAGGGGAATTACCTGTAGACCTCCTTGGTGTTATTCTGTCAGCCCATAATGCTGATTTTAGCTTGGTATGCCATGTTCTTTGATTTTCATCCAGAGTCCTCCTAATGATTCTTAGCAAATTTTTGTTCGTGGACTCTGCCTATCCATTACCCTGTGGGTAATAATTGGAAGAGGTGCTCAAGTAGATTCCATTCTTGACAAAGACACATTCTGTAATCTTAGAACCTACGAATGCCAACGCATTTGCGATATGATAGTGGCGGCACACCGAACTCCTGGTCACTATTCCTTCATAAAATTCTAGTATATTAGACTCGTTTGCCTCTTTGAGTGCTCTTTGCTTCATCCACTTGGTGAAGTAGTCCGTTTCGTGAGAATCCACTTGTGGCCTTGGCTTGAGTTTGGGTTGATGACCCCGATGAAGTCCAATCCCCATTGCATAAATGGTTGGTCAACCAAAATTGGGTGCAATGGAAGCATGCTAATCTTTTTCTTCCCGTGAAGAGTGCACATTTCTTGCATTTTCTTATCCATATATAATAGTCATGAAGGCTGTCGGCCAATAATACCTGCCTTCATTATCTTGAGAGTCATTACTCAAGGGGAAAAATTTCACGAGAATCTCCATCGTGAAAATCTCGTAACACCCTCTCAATTTGACTTGTCCCAATGCACCTCAATAGAACTCCATTGATGTCTTTCTTGAGAACAGAACACCATCAACAAGCACATATGGAATAGCTTGTAATCGAGGTATCTCCTCTTTGCTTTTCTCATTTACGGAGGGCATAGTCCTGTCTGTAGGAAGTGTATCATATTCTCGAGTCCAACAAGGAGTAGGCATATCATCATTTCCATGTTCCGACCATCCTGTAGTACCAAGACAGTCTCTTTTTCGTCACTGCTTCAACTTGTTGACTCAAGGCTAGTTGTTTGCATAGTCCTTTCCCACGTACTAGTTTGGTGACCTTGATCTCGATGTCATATTCCATGACACGAGTGATCCACCCTGCACACTTCTCATTTAAATCCTTGTTTAGAAGGAAGTCCTTGACTCCCGCATGAGAGACTAACAATTGGATTTTGTTGTTTGAGACTAGGTGCTTGAATTTCTTTAAGCTCCCGATCCTTTGCAAGTACATGCTTTTCAATGAAATAGTATCTAGTTTCGTATTCCTCCAAGCCTTTACTGAAGAAAGCAACTGGTTGTTCTAATCCTTCTTTGTTTTGTTGTGCTAGGATTGCAGAAATTGTGTCTCCACCACCGAAGGCATTTAGCACGAAGTCCTTGGAGAAGTCTGGATTGATGAGAGTTGGGGCTTGAGATATAGCCTCTTTTATTGCCTCAAAATTGCCTTGCCTTCAGATGTCCACTTAATTGCCATGCTCTTCTTTAACATCAACGTTATTGGCTTTACGAGAGCTACAAAGTTTGGAACAAACCTACTGACAAAATTGATCCTTCCCAAGAAGCTTTGAAGAGCCTTCTTGTGACTTAGCAATGGCAATGCTTAAATTGCTTCAACTCTTTCGGGTCAATCGTCAATCCCTCTTTTGAAACAATATGGCCTAGAAGTTTTCCTCGTGAGCCAAGAATATGCACTTTTTGGGATTCAATGATACCCCAAATCTTCTACATCTACGAAATACTTTCCTCAAATGTAAGAGGTGATCCGCTGCATTTTTGAGAATACAAAGTGATGTCATCAAGATATATCGAACTATTTTATTGATCAACCCCTTGAATGCCATATCCATTGCCCTTTGGAAAGTGGCTCCAGTATTTGATAGGCCAAATGACATCTTCTTGTAGGCATATGTTCCCCATTTGGTTGTGAAAGCTCTCTTGAACTGATCTTCCTCCCTCACCATAATCTAATTATAGCTTGAGTAGCCATCGAGTAGTGAAACCCTTTTCGAACCAGCTACAACCTGCAATATTTTCTCCATTGAAGGAAGTGGTTAGTGGTCTTCGAGAGATGCCCTATTGAGGTCTCGAAAGTCCACACATAACCTGATTTCTCCGCTCTTCTTCCTTACTAGGAACCAAGTTTGTGACCTAGCTTGAGTGCTTGATCGGGAATAAATGCTTGCCTCTAGCTTGTTAAGCTCTTTCTTCATTAGAGGCTCAATGTGAGGGTTGATAGGTCTCTACTTCTACCCGATGGGTTTAGCATCCGGATCCATACCTTGTCCTAAAAATCATGTGTTACCAATCTGCAGATAAATATCCACCGATTTTTGCGGTGAAGTCCTTGATAGACATAATGCAAAGAGTGGCGGAAGGTCAATCACAAGACACATCTTGCAGAACTGTAACATTAGGACATGAATGTAGTGTTAGGATTAACCCTTGATGACCCCAACTGTTCCCACTGCCGTTCCATCTAGCTAAACTACTCCCTTGATCTTGGCTCATACTTGGACCAGTTGATCCGCTATTTGCTTCGGCATCACTGAACTACTTGCCCCTGAATCTATCATGCAGTTGTGTACCAAGTGGTTTCCAAAAATCAACGAAACATAGAATGGTGGAGGCTTCAAATTTTTTCTTGTCTGCCCCCATCATGTTGCACCGCATTAGTGAGAACTTTCTCATGTCCCCGGTTTGATACATTTGTGGCGAGACCAATTAGCCATTGCAGCTTGTAATAAATCTTGTTGCCTTGGGATCTCCAGTGATTCCCACATGGAAATGTTCACATGTGTCTTCTTCATTTGATCGATGATGTTGAAGGGGGATGAATTTTCCTTTTGTTGTCCCTTGTTTGGCACAACCTTTTCCGGAGCTTGAACAGGTGCATGTGTTGCTACAACAGGTACCTTAGTCTGATTTTACACATTTGGAGTTATGTTTGGTCTACTGACCCCTTGTTGTGTAAGAGTGGGTTGAGAAACAACAAGATTAGATGGTTGTCCCTATTCTATGCTTCTCTTCTTTGACCATGTGTTGGCAGCCACACCTTGAAAAGGATATTGGTTAACTCCATAGAAGTCTTCCATTTGCCAATTGGCCAATGTGGTTTCTATTGGAGGTCTCTCTTGTTACATTCCTTGCTGTTGATTCTCGTCCTAGCTTGGTTCTTGAGGAACACCAATGGTTTGCACCATCAAGGCCTGATTTAGTGCACCATTGAAACATGCATCGATCTTGATTGTGAGGTAGATTGCAAGGGTAACACTAGTCGTACTCGTGCTATGTTGTTTTACGTCGGGACCATGGCTCTTGAGGATGTCATTGCATTTGGATCATATGGTCATAATGGCCTGGCAGCTTGAGGTTGTCCTTGGTTTTGGTTTTGATTTGCAGCCTGAGGTGGTGGTCTATTTTGTTAGTATGGAGGCCTAGCTTGGTACTATGCTTGAGGCTGATATGGTCTAGCACTTTGAGCTTGTTGTCTTTTGATAGTCACTAGCTCATTTCCAAGGTTTTGTAGCTGTTTCATAACCTCTTGCAATTCCTTTGAAGTATTTGAAGAAGTTGACGCCTCATTATTGCTTTGATTTCTAGGAGTTGGAATGGGATTCAACTCTGGTGCTTGACTGGTTGTAGGGTTTCCCATATCTGGATAAAGAGGCATTGGTGGCCTTAGTGCAAGCTTGCCAGCTTGGATCAAATATTTTCTACTCTGATTGCTATGTCATAGGCCCCTGGCAGCGTTGTCCCTCCCATTGATTGGATCATCATGGCTATGTCTGAATTTATAGCCTTTAAGAAATAAAGGAATGCTCCTTCGGCGGTTGGTCTAATAGCTATTGGAATCCTGTCCCATGTCCATTCGAATCTGAAGTTGAAATCTATCATTTGTTCGTTAGGAGCCCTTTTGATTGTTGTCAATTGTTCCAATAAGGACAAATTGTCTTCCCTCTCCCCGAACTGGTTACAAAGAGCTGAACAAAGTTGGTCCCAATTCATAATAGACCCTGCTGCAAGGCTCCTAAACCATTGTAAGGCCTTGCCTTTGAAAGATGAAGCCAACAACTTGACCGCAACATCCATTTCATTTATTTCGTGGATTGCACATGCATTAGCAATATCCTGGATGTGATCAATAGGAGTAGTATGATTTTCTCCTGTGAAATAGGGTATATTCTTTAGTGCTGCAACTGGAATTTGATTCTGAGCATTTAGGGCAAGTGGAATACTTCCCGTGAAATTGACAAAGGGATTCGGTGGTAGATGTGCCATTATGATTGGCCTAAGAACCCTGGTTGATGTGAGAAAAGGCCTACTAGGTGGAGGTGTAGACAAAGTCCTGTTAGGTGGAGATGGTGATCTTTGTGGTCTTCTTCCTCTCCTTCCTCTGCCTGGTGAAAGTTGCAAGTGGTAAAATAGCCCCTCTTCTCGAGTATTAGACCTGGTTCGAATTCTTCTCATGTGCCTGGGCAACTTGTGCTGCTACACCACTGAATTCTATCCCTTCGGAGTCACCAGATGTGTTAGATAACAAGCTTCTAAAAGGCTGGATTTTGCCAAGTTACACACCAAACTTGACAATATTGAAAATATAATTTAAAATTTGAAGGACCTAGAGGAGACAATCTTCAATTCGGAACTCAGGTCATGTAATGCAACTCACAAAACCCGAATTGCCATGTGTCGGAACTTGGAACATGCTCAACATCCCTCAAAACCCGAAATGACCTGCTGTTGGAGTGCCTTTGATGTTCTCGGACCTCGAAAACCCGAAACACTAAAAAGCATGAAATTTTGAAAATCAAAATCTCAAAAAACTAAAGATACCCTTTTGAAGATTACCCTCAGATCTACCGAACTGGTGAAATTTTGACTTGTTTTGAGCAAGTTAAGCCCTTGAAAATTGATTTCGGAGTTCAGCCTGGAAGGTGCAAAATCCAAAATTGTAAAACTTGCAATTTCTTAGTCCAAATTTCATGAAAACTCCTTCAAATCTTGTGGAATGACCTCTTGGTCCCACCGAGCATGCCAAAACTATTGATGGCGAAGTGTAGCACCCCTGGGACTCTGCAACACGATGGGTTGAGACTCTCAGTGTGATTGCACAACATGGAGCTTTTCCCAAGTGTGGGACCTTGTGAAATCGGAAAAGCTCTCCGGATGAAGGCCGGTTCCTATTCCTCTGTTCAGATGCACACGTAAAATTTGTAGAGGGTTCACTAAAAACCTAATCTAACTTTCCAAGGAGATAGGGTAAGAAAATGCATAAAATAAAACCTAAACTAACAGAGGTGATGCACCGAGGAATGTTAGACACTCGTTTTGCAAATTTAACATAGACCACATAGATGCAATACAAACACCATGCATAGGTAACCAAACTACAATAAGAGATCAAAATGACAACAATGAATACATGAGAGGGTTGAGAATCAATCACAAACATATATATTATTGCTCAAGAGTCGATACAGTACATTGCAGTGGCCAAGAGGCAAGGAAAACTGTCATTACAACCCATATGGGAGGTTTGAAAGCTCCACAAATTCTCTTGCAAGCAAGGGAAGAAGGAAGGATGCAAAAAAATATCCAAATTTTTGTAAAGAGCCTCTCCTGGCCATTTATATGAGGAAAATGAGGGAGAAGAGAAGAATTCAGAATTTCCCCAACCACCTCCAAGACTGCACCTAACTTCAACAAATCATGGCGGTAGGTGAGAATCTCCACAAACTCAAAATACGGCGAACTGTATTCAGGTTCGGGATCTCCCTCTGCATTTACATCGGGCTTGGAGGATGGCTTGACATGCTGCTTGATGTTTGCATTTTCCCGAAACCTACTTCCGCCAGTATTTCCGAGCTTTCCTTTGTTTCGGGGGCGGAAGATGAACTTGCATGTGCATCGGGTTCGGAAGGTTGCTTGACATGTTTTCACCCCGTGCTTCCCCGCCGTGTTTTCCCGACTCGAGACCCGATTTCCTTTGATGTCGGGTTTTCCAACCCCTCTGACATGCCTTTGATGTCGGGTTTTCCAACCCCTCCGACATGCCTTTGATGTCGGGTTTTCCAACCCCGACATGCTTTCTTTTGTGTATCTATATTTACCCGGGGGTAAATATATACAACACACCTCCAAATGCATAAAGGATGAAATCCTTGGAGAAATATGGGTTAATGAGAGTTGGAGCTTATGAGATTGCCTCTTTGATTGCCTCAAAACTTACCTTGCCTTCTTCTATCCATTTGAAAGCCATTCTTTTCTATAACATCATAGTTATTGGCTTGACAAGGGCTGCAAAATCTGGCACAAACCTCCTAACAAAATTGATTCTTCCTAAGAAACCTTGGAGGGCCTTCTTATGACTTGGTAATGGTAGGGCTTTTATTGCTTCAACCCTCTCTAGATCAATTGATAATCCTTCTTTGGAAACTATGTGGCCAAGGAGATTTCCTTCATGAGCTAGAAAAATATATTTTTTGGGATTCAAGGATACCCCAAATCTTCTACATCTTTGGAACACTTGTCTCAAATGAAAGACATGATCTGTTGTACTTTTAAAAAAATATTGATATCATCTAAATATCTTGGCACTATCTTGTTGATCAATCCCTTGAACAACATATCCATTGTCCTTTGGAAAGTAGCTCCAGCGTTGGACAACCCAAATGGGCATCTTTCTATATGCATAAGTCCCCATTTGGTGGTGAAGGTTGTTTTTAACTGATCCTCCTCCTTTACCACGATCTGATTGTACCTTGAATAACCATCTAGTAATGAAAACCTCTCAGAGCCAACAAACTTGCAAAATCTGCTCCATAGAAGGAAGTGGGCAATGATCCTTGAGAGATGCTCTATTCAAATCTCTAAAATCTACACACAATCTGATTTCTCCACTCTTCTTTCTCGATTGGAACTAAGTTTTCTACCTAACTAGAATGCTTGATAGGAAATATGATACTTGCCTCTATTAACTTATTCAATTCCTTCTTCATAAGAGGCTCTATGTGTGGATTGACTAGCATTTGTTTATGCTGATCGGTTTAGCACTTGGATCTAATTCAATTGTATGTTGAGCTAGCTTGGGATTGAAACCTTTCAAATCCTCATAGCTCCAAAAAAATATATCGGGAATTCTTATCAAAGTTGCATGAACTCATACCTTTCTTGCTCGGTTACTACTTTACCAATTTGAAGTGACTTACCTTCTCCAACCAAGATGGGCATTGATTCTTCTCCCTTGACTTGGATATTTGCCTTATCCTTCCTAAATTGATCATTAGGATTAAAAATGGACTCTAAAGTGACAAGTCCCTTTGGTAGTTTGTTTGTTCTTAGCTGTACCACCTGATCACCATACTACTATTCTAATTTTTCTGATTCTTGGCTGAGAACTCAGCTTCTTCTTGTAAGAAATTGATGATTTATTGATCATTTTCAAACACTTGCCAACTTACATTATTGTCTAGTACTGATGGCCTCATAATCACATGAATCTTGGTTGTACTTTATCTTCCTTGATACTTTCAACAACATCAAAGGCTGCCACAACTATTGCAAGCCTTTCAGTGACTTGTTTGTCTTTCCTAGGGATGGAATTTATGTTAAAGCCCTTAAAATCATTAATGAGGTCCCACACCCTATTCTTATAACACTTGAGTAGATCATTCTTGGAAGCATGCTACCCTCTAACTTGATTGACAATGAGCTCACTATCACCAAAGACTTGTAAGTTTTTTTATACCTCTCTTGATTGACCAATGCAGTCCTTGTATCAAAGCTTCATATTCAGTAGTGTTGTTAGAACATGCAAACTGAAATCTAAAAGTTGAATAATACTTAATGCCTTGAGGTGAAACAAGCATAGCTCCTGCTCCTGCGCCTTGTCTACTTTTTGATCCATTAAAGAATAGCTTCCATACATCATTGTCATCTTTATGGTCCGGCTTAGTGATGCTAGGAATAGGCTGATTTTCTTCATGTATGTAATAGATTCCTAGCTCAGATTCTTCTATTTCTTGGTAGGGATCAAAAGCATGCACCTTCCTCGCCCATTCATCATGATTCAAATCGGGATGCTTCGACCTTTGTATCAGACGATTCGTCTATGTTTGGATAATCCTCTTGATCAAATGCTTGAACATTTGACATTGATTGGGCTTAGAGTATGAGGATCAATGTGAAAATTTGCAATAGGTTTAGTTTTGATTGTGGCCTTAGTTCCATATCTTGTTCTAAACGACATGTGTGACCAATCAGTAGATAAGTCACCTCTAATTTTAGCTATGAAATCCCTTGACAAACATAGGGCAAAGAGTGGTGGCAAATCTATCATTGACACATCTTGCAAAAAAATAACATTGGGGCATGCGTGGAAAGTAAGGCTCAAATATTTAATTATTCCCACCATTGTTACTGCTGTCCCATCTAGTTGCACTACCCCTTTGGATATGACTTCATATTTTAGGTCCAGCTGATCAGCTATTTGCTTGGGCATTACAAAACTACTTGCCCCAGAATCAATTATGTAATTGTGTACTAGTTTATCCCCTATGATCAATGAAACATAGAATAGAGGGGGCTTCACAACTTTACCTTGCTGTCCTCCATGATTTCCTTCAAGCTAAGCAACATTTGTGAGTACCTTCTTGCATATGAACCTCTTGATTTGAAGTTGACCAATCCCTCATGGAAGCTTGTAGTAGATTTCTTTGTCCTGGGATGGATAGTGATTCCCACATTGATATATTCACATTTTTCTTCTTCATCTGATCAATGATGCTGAATGGGGATGAAACATCTCTTTTCTACCCTTTGGCCTGCACATTCTTTTCTTGCACATGGGCAGAAACAACTGGCATTTGAGCTAGCCTAGAAGGTGGCTTGGGCTACCCTTGCATGTTTGGAACTGCATTTTGCTTGCCAACACCTTGGGGGTGATGGAATGTTGTGGATCACCTAGAGCCAAAGACTTCCCTTCACAAATATTCCTCTTTTTTTATCTTGTGTTGGCTGTGAAATTCGAGACATTGCTTGATTCATGCCACAAAAATCCTTAGCTTGCCAATTCACAAGTGTAGTATCACTTGGAGTTATATTTTGTTGGGATGCTCCTTGTTGTTGGTTTGTTTCTTGGCTCACCTCACCCTCTATGCCAGTTGTTGTCACCATCAAGGCTTGGTTCAAAGCACCATTGAAGCACATAGACTAGTTGTGGGGTTCATTGCATGGGAAACACCACTCATACTCTTGAGCCATATTATTTTACACTGGCACTAAGGCTTTAGAGGTAGATGTAGCATTGGGATTATAGGGCTGAAATGGTCTATTAGTAGGAGGCCTTACTTGATTTTGATTTGTAGTTGGATTGGGTGGCCTATTGGGTTGATATGGCTATCTATTAGAATGAGCTTGAAGCTGATAAGAAGGTCTAAAACTTTGGGCCTGCTACCTCTTAAGTGTAACCAGCTCATTGCCTAAATTTTGCAATTATTTCATGACTTCTTGGAGTTCATTTGAAGCACTCGAGGATGAATTAGAAGTTTCATTTGAACTCTGATTTCTAGGAGTGGTAATAAGAGCCATAGTAGGTGGTTGACTAGTGCTTGGATTTTCTAATTTTGGATACAAGGCCATGAGAGGTCTAGGAGCTAGCTTACAAGCTTAAATCAGACAATTTTCAGCCCTAATGGCAATGCTATAAGTAGCAGGTATAGTTGTACCTCCCATGGATTGAATTAACATAGAAATATCAGAATTTAAAGCTTTAAGATAGTATAAGAAAGAACCTTCAGCTGTTGGCCTTACTGCCACTGGAATTCTATCCCAAGTCCTTTAAAATCTGAAGTTGAAGTCATGTCACATTTGCTCATTAGGAGCTCTCTTAATAGTTGTCAATTGTTCCAATATAGACAAGTTATCTCCCTTTTCTCCAAACTACTCATGGAAAGCTATGCATAATTGATTCCAATTTTGGATAGAACCAACCCCAAGGCTCCTAAGCCATTGCAATGCTTTCCCTTTGAATGAAGATGCCAATAATTTGACAGCAATTTACATCTCAACAATCTCATGGATTGCAAAACATTAGCAATGTCTTTAACATGATCACCAGGGGTGGTCTGATTTTCTCCAGTAAAGTATGGAATGTTTTTCAATGCTGTAACTAGAACTAGATTTTGTGCATTAAGAGCAAGTGGGATACTACTAATGAAGTTGACATAAGGGTTTTGTTATGCCATTCTGATTGGCCTGAGAACCCTTGTTGATTGAGTGAAAGGTCTAGAAGGTGGAGGAGTTGATAGAGTTTTGTTTGGTGGAGATGGAGACCTTTGAATCCTTCTTCTTCTATGCCTTCTTCTAGGAGATAGTTGCAGATACTTAGACGAACCTTCTTCCGTGGCTCTTGACCTTGTGTTGATTCTTCTCATGAATTTTTAGACTATGACTAATGAAACCAGTTGATTTTCTCTTTAGACTCTCTAGATGTGCCTATCGGGGCTCTTTTTGAGTAAGAAACTTGCAATAAATGCACATCAACTTTTTTCAATAAAGATGAAGACCTCTAAGGTCCCAACAGGTGTGCCAAAATTATTAGTGTAGATTCACAACACCCTTGGATGCTTATCAAATCTCTAGTTTGATATTGGGCATCAGTGTGATGCACAACATTGAATCTTTTCCCCAAGTGTGGGAATTGAAAAAGTGGGAAAAGAATATCTATATTAGAGGTTGGTTCCTCAAATCTCTCGATTAGATATATGCTTGCAAATTATAGAGGTTTACTACTATATCCCACTCTAAATTCCAAGGGGATAGAGATAAAGATGCAAAGAAATAAAACTAAGACTAATAAGGTGATACACCAAAGGAGTGGTGAACATTTACTTCTACAAATTGACACAGATTAAGAGAATACAACAAAACATCATGAACAAATTGATAAAATGTAATGAAATATCATAAATGAAGAAAACAACACAAGAAGTGGATTGAAACTCGTTCATAGAGCTTACATTGACATTTCCAATATAAAAAATACATGCATTACAATGGTAGAGAGGAAAAAAATGTGTTGCAGTCTTGAGAGAGGTCTGAAATTCCACAAAATCACTTTCTAGGGTGAAAGAGGGAGTCTACAAAAAAAAAATGTCCAACCCTTACAAAATGAGCCAAATCTGGCTTTTAACAATGAAAATTCGGCCCGGAAGAAGAAACGTTGGAAAATGTGAAAGGATGCTTCAACCACTAACCAAATTGCATTAAAACAACATGGGTTCCCTTAAAATTTCATTCCCAATGTTTTTGACCATGCTGGGAGAGAATGCGAGCCATACTTCATCAAAATGGTGGTTGAGATGTCAGTTCTATTTCTTTTCCCCATGCAGAGGCATTTTCATTTTCTCTCCAAAATTTACCAAAACATAAAATTGAGCCCTTCATCATGTAGAGAATTTCACCAGCTTTCTAATGACACCAAGAATGTGAAAATCCAAGCTCTGGATCAAAATTTATGCCCTTCTAAATATTTAGGGCAAAACTAGGGCAAAAAATGAATTGGCGGGCCGAAAATTTGAAAATTTCCCTCTTTTTTGACTTTGGGAAAATTTCCCCAAAAATTTCCGCCCCTGATGCTCCAATGCGACATGACACATCTTGATTAGATGTGGACCTTCCCCTTACCATTTTAAGTCTCTTTGGTCTTTGGAAAATTTTCCAAAAAATCTTCGTCGTCCCAAAGTTCTGATGCCATGTGTTATCTTTCTATTGGTGACGGGCCTCTGCTTCAAATTTTTTCCTATTTTGGCGAAAAGGAAAATTTCCTTTTGTCCCTCTATCTCTTGACACTCGAGGATATGTGGCATAATTTGATTCATTTGTGGGACTTTGGGCCGAGAAATCCCCTTAGCTCCAACTTTGGAAATTTTCTTAACTCATCCCCATCAAGCCGACCCTCGAAAACCCTCGGGACATGTGGCCTCCTCCAATTGGCTAGTGGGCCTTCAAGCCAAAAATTTTCTTTATACACCCCACCAATACTTATGATTTTTTTGAATTTCCCTCACCAATCTACCATTCCACCACCGACATGGCGCATTCTGATTGGCGAAAAACCTCCCATGGGAAAGTTTCCCCAAAACTCCGCCGAGCCATAACTTTAAAAATACAAGGAGTTAGAGGCAAAATTTTACCTTTCTAGAAATCGAGAAGATTCTCTATCCAATGAAACCATTTCCAAAAGTTTTGAGTTCCTAAAAGATAAAAAAATTTGACTGAGACACAAGGAAGGAAGGAATGAAGGGAGTTAGCCAAAAAAATAAGCAAGGGGCTTATTTTGGATAATGATATAATGTAACCTTAAGTTTGCCTCCTATCACACCAAATACACATTTCTCTAGGTTTAATGTGATGCCATATTCAATCAATCATGAGAGGATGATGCGGAGTAATTTTGTGTGATCACAACGCTTCTTAGCCTTGACTAACAAGTCATCCACATAGGATTCCACAATTTTATGGATAAGATCGTGAAATATGTATGTCATTGCCCACTGGTATGTAGCACCAGCATTTTTAAGACCGAATGGCATGACAACATAACAATAAGTTCCCCAGGGAGTTATAAACATGGTTTTGGCTTGATCTTGTTCGGATATTTTATTACGATTATACCACGAAAACCCATCCATGAGGGATAATAGCTCAAATCCAGCTATTGCATCAACAATAATGTCAATATATGGTAATGGGAAGTCATCTTTTGGAAAATATTTTTAATATCCCAAAAGTCTATGCAAATGTGTATCTTCCCATTCTTTTTTAGAACATGGACAATATTAGATACCCATTGTGAATAGTCAACTAGTTTGATGAATCCCACTTGAAGAAGTTTCATTACTTCTTCTTTCACTATGAGCGCCACTTTTGGATTCATTGGTCTTGAATTTTGTTTAATTGGTTTTACATCTGGTTTAGTGATAATATTATGTATTGTGATATGTGGTGCAATTCCTATCATTTCTTTGTAGTTAAACGTGAAAGCTTTTTGATGCTCTTTGAGGATTTAGGTGTGTATTTCTTTCTCCTTTGGAGTTAACAAGGATCCCAACTTAAAAAAATTTGGTTCTTCCTCCATTCCAATGATTATGTCAATTATTTCTTCAATTGAGGAAGCGTTGCCTTCTTCAAATTTAGGTGGGGCTAGAGGTAGTTCTAAACTCTCTCCGTTCTCTAGCTCATAGATATCGAGATCCTTTCATGGAGGAGACTCTATCATGGGATTTCCAAAGTAGGAGGAGGAATGTGGTATTAGGGAAAGATCCATTATGTGGTGAGCGAGACATAGCTCTGCATGTGTATTTAAATATTTGAGAGTGACTCTATCACTGTCAAAGTGATCTAAGATGGAAAAATCATTCTCAGCTTCATTAGGAGTTAGGAGTGGGTTTGTTGGTATTTTACACACCAATGGTTTAGTATGAAGTGATACCGTAAAACTTGTGTTTTCCAACTCACTGTTTGGAGTGAAGCGGGAAGTTGAGGTTACTATTGAATCGGTGAGGAGGTTCTATTCTCATGGGATTGCTTCAATTGATATGAAGTTGAATCCTTTACTTATATCTAATACTGTTGTTTTGTAGAGTTGTAAATGGTCAGATCTAGTCTCATATACCTCAAAGACTTGGTTTGCAACTAGTTTTGAGTATCCTAGCACTCTAATGTTATTGACACCCATTGTTTTGGCTATGATGAGGCCAAGGAGGAAAGATTCATACTCAGCCCCATTGTTTGTACACTAAAAGTTTTATTTAAAGGGAAAAGGTAGGATCTTTCCTTTAGGAGAAGTAAAGATCACACTTGACTCCAAATCAACGTCTAGCTCCATCAAAGTGGAGAGTCCAATATTTAATTAGAAAAATAGATGTTGGGATATCTGTCATGTTTGTTTCTTCTCGCTTTGGTTACTTCTACCATACAAACTTCATCGATGGAAGGGAACCAATTCCTACGGTGTATCCCATACCCATAGAATCAAACGATAGGAGAATGGGCAGATCTTTCTCTAGAACTCGATAGTTTTGTGGTAGTCTCTAATGACATCGTTTCTACGACGTTAGACTAATTTTTGAGTGTTATAATGCCCTCGACTAGATTTGTAATTTATAATTCTGTGGTAGGTATTAACTTCTCTTGGTTTTGAATTAATTGGTTTAGTAAGTTGATTTGTTGGGAGTTCAAAATTGGAGTGAATGCTTGGTCTTTTCTTCAAGTCGGATAGGTGTATATCGAAGGGTTTTGGGTAATCTTATGCCATAAATATTTTCCCTAAGTGCAAAAATATTATTTCTTGGAATAACGTGGAAGGGATCACCTTCATGAGGGGTATCCATGGTCTACCAAGGATCATATTATAGTTGGTTTCCCAATCTATAATATAAAATTCGGTGAGGACCGTCTTGGGTCCTAAGGTGATTGGTAAAACTATGGTTCCAATTGAAGTGGCCTTGAGACTATCATAACCTCTTAGCGTATTTTGTGTTGTGGACAATTTGTTTCTTGATATCCTAGATTTTAAAGAAAAGTGAAGGGGACTATGTTAAATGCTGCCCCATTGTCAATCATTGCATTTTTAACATAATTATTATAGAACCATACTTGTAAATGTAAAGTTGGGTCACCTCTATTCATAATTTCAACATCCATTGGCATTTTTCTTATATCAAATATAAACTCAGTATCCCTATTTGGCTTCCCTAGAGGGTAGAAATCAAATTCTACATGGTTTACTTACATTTCTGGAGGAGGAGTGATGTTGATTAAATGACCAAGGCCTAATGCTTCTAAGATATCAGCCCTATGGGTGGGAGAGTTCTTTAACAAATCCAAGAAGGAAATATGAGAGAAGGTCTTTGTTAAGTCATTAATTAAATTATAAGCACCTATGGGTTTTACCAATGTTTGTTGAATGTTGTCTAATTCTAATGGATAACTTGGGAACCTGGGTGAGAAGAATAATCTCATGTTCTCTTTATGGTTTCTACGGGTATCTCGGTGTCTAACTCTACAGGACCAACTATCTTGGTTTGCAATCAAGTTCCTAATTGGGGTGCAACCGGTGGTTAATGAAGTTGAGGCTTCATGATCATTATTTCCTTCCATAACACCCTTGTTCATTTCACTTGGGTCTAACTTTTTATTGCTAGAATGATTTGGGAGTGGATCGTTAAAGATATTGAGTGGTGAATTTTGAGGGAAAATTCCCTGTGTAAGTGTTCGGCATGGTTACTACAGAGTTTGATAAGAACATATATATAAAGAGTTGTCTTTGGTCTTCTCACAAACACTGCATGAATTTAGTATAGTCACGACAAGTCCTAGTATCATGGCCTTGAATCTTGTGGAAACCACAATATAAATTAGGATTATAATTTTGAGGTTGTTGATTTGAAACCTACTATGGTCTGAAATTCTGATAAGGTTTCTGGTTGTTAGAGTTAAAATTTTGAGGCTGTTGCCTTTGGTTTTGACTCTGATATCTAGTTGGGTTTAGATTTTGACCTTGTGTTTAGATTTTCCATTGTTGTTTTTGTTGTTTTGGTGGTCATGGTGGATGATTAAAATCCACCGTGTTGATTGTTAGAGTAAAGTTGATATTTTGTTGATTGTTGATGGGTGGAAAAATGTTTACAACGTTTACTCTTTTAACTTGGTCTATTACCCCATCTGTTGGAACCCCATGGTTTTTGTTAAGGATTTTGGTTCCTTGATTGGTATTCCTGGCATTAGGATAGGTCATAATATTTTGATTGGGAATGATTAATTTCCCGTTTGTTTCATATGTCTTACGACCACTATCTATTGCTACTTGATCTATTCGGAGAGCACTCTCGAGTACTTCATCATAAGTTCTTAGTGGGAACTTCTAGACTTCTTCCTTTATCTCTCTATTGAGGGAATGAAGGAATAAATCACATAGTTCCATCTGATCCATGTTTGGAGAACTTGTTGATGAGTAGAGAACCATATGCCATCTTTGAATAAAATGAGCAGTAGATTCATTATGCTCTTGTTTAATATGTAAGAATTCCCTGATTCTGTTCTCAATAATTTTTTCATATCAAAATCCTTGATAAAATCTGACACGAGTTGTTTAAATGAGTGTATCAAGGCTTTAGGTATTCTATAGTACCAATCAAGGGCAATACCCTCTAAGGTTTTAGGGAATATCTTAGCAACAACCCCATCCTAAGGGAGTAGTTCTTGAATAACCATGGCATAGGCCTTGATATGTGCACTTAGATCTCCCTCCCCTTTGTATTTGGGTAAATCAAGAAGAGGCTTTAGAAGCATGACACTTCGTATGGTGAAATCTAGGGGCTCTTTCAAATATTCTGAGTAAGTTCCTACCGCATAGGCTTCGAGCCATTGATGGTGCCTGAGGGGGTGGAGGTGGCATGGGTTGTTGATATGGCATAGCATATGTATTTGCAGGGACATAAGGAAATCCATGTGGTTGAGTGAACATCCCGGGAGGGGAGAACATGTCTCCCTATGGTGATTTTGAATAAATTTTTAAGTAGGGAGGAACATTTCTTTGGTAAGGATTGTTTGGTGCTAAGCCGGGAGGTATCATATTTTCAACTGGAGTGGCATTTGAAAACGTGGTCCTAGTTGGTGTTTGTTATGGATAGTTATATGAATGTTGAGGAGGCATGCCTAATGTGCCTATTCCTGTAAGGAGGTCAACCTAGCTAGGATGATGTGGAGGGTTGGGGATTCCTGCTTGCCCGAAATATGAATTTTGATTTACTTGAGCAAGTTCCAATCCTCTAACTTTCTCAACTAAGGCTGAAATGACCTCAATTGGTGAAGACATAGTGTTTTTCCTTAATGGTGTTTGTTGTACACCTTGAGGTTGTAAAGGGGCATGATACCTGTCAAGCTTCACCGAGAGTATTTTCCATAGGTGAAGGAATGGGGGTGTTTTCTTAGAGTATGGTATCGGTTTTGGTTGCAAGCTTCCTATAGGTGGGTACATATTTTGGAAGCATTGTTCATTTCTAGCGTAGCATGCTAAATACTCCTCATCCAAAAATGGGAGTGGATCTGAATGTCTATTGATTTGTGGTTTGAAAAAAACTTGAGGAGATGAAATGGATTCTCCAGTAAATGTCATATTGTTAGATCCTAAGGGCTCTAGTTGTTTCATTTGTGCAAGTTGATCCAACTCCTCATTATGAACAAAGAACTAGATCTAGTTCTTTGAAGGGGAGTTTGTGATGAAAAGTAATTACTTGAATAATTGTCAGTCCATGCAGAGAGCGAGGGTGATGGTTGTCTATTTGTTTGACCATAATTTGCTTTGAGACACGAGAGAGGTCTCTGTCATATGCATCGTCTCCCAACATATTCAAGGGGTATATGAATACTCATAGATTAATGGGAAAGAGCGAAGGTGGATGAAAGAAATAAAAATAAAAGGGGAACAATTGTTTGTTTCACATCAGGTTCACCAATTTTCTATGATAGAAAAGTGACATGCAAGCATGAGAATATACAAGAAAATATTCTTCGTACAACCTCCCGAGGTCATGCCGAGACAGTCAAAGTGAGAATGAAATTTATATGGATATAGACAAACTAGTTGTGCAATCTTATAATCTTGACATGAAATAATGGAATTTGTGAATCTAAGGTGAAAAAGGCTCTACTAACTGAACTAGGGTCATGGAAAATGGTGATGAGAGGTGTAGTGAATCCTCCGAGTTTTATGGATGATTCTCTAGTCTAGTCCAAAAATCCCTAGCCTGATTGGCTACTACATTTAATATGGAGAATTGTGAAATGATGTCTGGCGGAAGTGGTGAGGATCTAAATATTAGTGTGTGTAAACTAGCGTCAATGTTTGATTGATTGGTAGGCCCATTGGGTTGTGGGACCTATGGGTCACAACCATAAGTTCACGGTTGTGGCGGACCTCCTATGGTCATATGAGGAGTCAATATCTTCTCCCAACTATCCAATAGTCATAAGCCTTTTCAGCCTCTATGTTTAGAACTAGAAGTTGTGTAATTTTCTTAGAATACCTTATAGGTGTTCTGGAAACTTGAATACATAAGCCAGTATCTATGTCAATGAGGAGGTCTCCTACGTTGGGCTATGGAACTAAAGGATCACAACCAAATATTTGTTCTCTTTCAAGTTCTTGTATGGTCATATGGATATCCTATCAAGGCAGTTTGTAGTTGGGGTGATTTGACCAGAATGTGTATGCCTTGTCATCCTCAATATTCAACTCTCTCAATTGTTCACTAACTGCTCGTAGGTTTATTGTTGTTCGAAAAACCTGAATCCTAAGGTCTTGATCTATATCAGCTAGTGTTGTGGGGAGATTTGGTTGAGGCACTATTGGTTCAAATACATATTCTCTGGGCTCTCTAGGTCCCATGATTGTCATGCAAAGATGATTCAATTTTAACTAAAATGAATAAGCTAATTATGAAAGATATATCTACACTATGCATATATTCTTCTATTTTTGATGAAGGATTTTAACAAATTTAAAAGAGTAGCTATTCTAATATATTCAGAAAATGGACAATTAATCTAATAACAGAATCAAAACAAGCAACGTAGCTTGGTATAGCTATTTTCCTATGCAGTTGTGAGTTTATCCTAAATATTTAAATAACTAACTAATTTTAATTGAAAGACTCTCAATCCTACCTCAGAAGTGAGAAATGAAACATAGTTTCTCAGGAAGCTATCATTCCCCATAGCTTCCATGTCAACATGAAAGCAAGCTTTTAAGCGAAATGAAGTAAATTACTACTCTATTTGATATATTGTAAGTAGAAGTTTGATATCTCAAACCCGGAGTTTGAGAACAATGGTAAATCTAGATATGACTTTGTCCCCTCACTTTGATCTCATTGTTCCCTCGTGTTCTCGTGAATCCATAAAAGTGTGTATATGATAGCATCAGCAGAAGAAGATACTTGAACAATGGTAATTTTGGATATAGACCAAATACAATGCAAGTAAGAGAGGGATAGTGCAAGTGAACAGAGCTTGACTATGTAATTCCTAGTAGGATTTATTGCGGGAATACAACACAAATATGCCAAGAATTCTAGAAACTATCTTTTGTGACAAACAAAACCTGTAACTCTAAGATGGATTCTAATCTAGAAATGAAACTACCTTACTCTAAACTAATTGTATAGAACAACAATGAAGTGAGATGGAAACAAGAAGATCAAATGATCTCTAAACAGCAAGGAAGGATGATAACGATGTAAAATATGAAACTATTGGAACTCTAAGAAAGAACTTCAAACAAACTGAATAATTAAACGAGAGAAGGAGAGGGGCCATTTGTTTGAAAACAAGCTAGCTATTTATAGAAATTACATTTACCAGAGGGTAACTCCCAATTGATCTCTTTTACTATAAACAAAGGGAAAACACTATTTACTGGGTGGCCAAAACATAAATGCAAGCCAAAGTGGGTGAAGAATGCGGGTGAAAGTTGAATTTTTACATTTGATGCATTTGTGAGAACATTTTGGAAAACGCGCACATGACCGCCACCATATCACGGGTGGCGGTCACAAGACTATTGCCTAGGTAGGGTAGTGGTCCTGTCACTTAAGACTAAAATGTAAAGAAAAAGGGGGCCAGAGGATAGAACAAATGGCATGAAGCTTGGATAAAGCATTTGGGATGCAAACATACACTTGGCGAGCCTTTTTAGATTCTCGAACACCTTGCGAAGAGACCTGAATCATCATTGGGGTTTCCATAACCTCTTTCCAGCAGTACTATACCTACATTTTTGGTACATACAATGACCTATGTAGGTCAGCCTAGCGAAATATCTCATTACATGTGTCAAAAATGGCTCAAAACCCCATGGGAACAAAGATAAAAATTCCCTTACATCAAAACAATACATATTCATGACCCATAAACCATTACACATTATTAAAATATCATTTAACATTCATAATTTTTCATAATTTATCTCAAAAAATAAAATTATTTCATTTAATGGGCCCAATGTTGTTTATACTTCTCAAAATAGTTGTTTCCTACACCCTTCAACATCTTGGAAACTTCATTATGACACCAAATCTATTTTACTGATCAAAACCTTTCCATGTGACCAATAAATGGAAATATCAGAACCTTTATAATGCTTCTAAGAAAGTTATATGCCTTGAATCAACCACATGATCTAACCGCAACTACTTTTGTCTTCACCAAATCAACCTAACAAAAAGGTTATTTCCAAGGGTTTTCTCATAAAAACATTTGTACAAACATTCAAGACCTTAAAATGGATTCATTTTATTCTCAATTCATCCCTCTTAACTTTATAGGTGATATAAATTATGATCCAATCCATATCATGCTTCAAAAACCTCCAAATTTTCACCAAAACACATCTTGTTCTACACTAGAAAAAATATTCATGTCCAAAGAATGACCTATAAACCATATAAAATCACCTCATCATGAGAAAAACTAATATCAATAGAAATATATCTAAATCCTATTTCTAACACAACTTAATCATCTCAAAATTCCACATGTAGCTCAAGATATAGCCATTTACTGAACCCTACTTTTAAGGCCTCAAAACTACCCTTTGACAAGTCAACCTGAATGGACCTCAAATTACCATGTACCTACATGAAAATTTCCTAAAACCTCCATGGAAATCAATATCAACTAAAATAACTCATGCACCATTAATTTTACATGCTACTCCTTTCAACAACCTTTTCAAAAAAAATTCTTCTTCAGAAACTAGCATGTTTGAGTGGGGCCCACTCATCATCATGACCTCAACCATACATTTATATAAATATAAGAGAGTTGTATTCATCATCTAATTATTAATTTTTATTAATAAATCAAAAATTTGTAACTATGCCTCTTCTTTTGTAATCTTCTCCTAGTTAGGGTTTAACTAGGGTTGTAGACCACTTTACCTTCTTAACATTTGTTCATAAAAACATGAAAATAAAATGACCTTATTATTTTTTTGAAACCTTCTATACTCACCATAGAAACATCCCTAAAATACACCAGGTCCCATTGAAAGAAAAAAATTTACAAGGAGCATCGAAGTTTAAATTCGAAATGGATTTTCGCTTTTTTCGACCTTGGCTCACATAAACTATCATATCTTGCAAAATTCACATCCTAGAAACCTGAAATTTTTCTCAAATCACAATAACACATCATAATAACATATAAAATCATCATAATTTCAATATTATACCTCAAACTCTCCATCTAATCTCATTTGAATAGATCCACCTTAAGGATTCTCCTTTGTAGTAAGCTAGGTCAATTGAAATAATGTTATAAATCATCATGTAACAAATTGAAATGACCAAAACATAATTGATTCATCCTAATCTACCTGAATGAAATATTCCATGAGCTCATATGGATCCAAACCACTATCTCACATGTCCTAACTACCATACTTGTTCCTAATGAGCACCAATTGTTTGACCTTTGTCATTGATGTCAAGCTATAGTGATGGAAAAAGTATTTAATGAAAATTGACATTGATGAAAAAAAGGTTAATTGGAAAAGTGAGAAAGTAATGAAGATGAAGGTTGATTGGTAGTGTCAACTCTCAGAGGTTTCAGGATGATCAAGGATAAGTTCTAAGGAACTGGATAATTTCTAAGGAACTTTATAAGTTTTTGTGCATGCCGCAAACATGAAGAGATAGCTTCCAAATACTTGAAGAAGCCATAAAACTCTAGAAAGATCTGCAAAACCTTAGTGAAGGCCACAGGTAAAGGAATGAAGTCGCCAAAGCAAAAAAAAGTTGAAGTGCAAGCCGCATGTGAGAAAAGTGAAGTTATAGATGTGAAGGAAGAGCCGCATAGGAAAGGATGGTGAAGGAAAAGCTCATGGAAGTAATATAATTTAGGAGAGAAGCCATGAGTAAAGAGAAAATGCCATGAAGAACTATAAATTATGTAGTTAAAAGGATAGATTCACAAATATGGAACAAGCCGCGGGAAGCGCAAAGTGGACAAGAAGGAAAGCCATGAAAAATTGAAATATCTGTGAAGTAAAGAAAAGTTGCGGATGACTAAAAAGCTGCGAAGTAAAGAAAATTTGTTGATAACTGAAAATCTGCTAAGAATGGAGAAAATTTGCAGAACAAGGATATTTCTGTGATACAAAGGAGAAAGTTAGAAAAAATAAGGAAATTCATGGATTGAACAATATGGACTAGACATCGCTTGAGGAAAATCAAATTGAGTTGAATATGGACAAGTGAGATTTTTTTATCCAAAATTGATATTGATTCGATTTTTTTGTAATTGCAGCTAAGTATACGACTTGAGCTCCACGAAAAAGGAAGAAATTTGCAAGTTCCAGCTATTAACATTTAATGCTCACTGATTTTGTGGGAATATAGTTACACTCTCTATGATTCTTTATTTCAAGGAGAAATTAAATATCAAAGAAGAAATTGGATTCACCTATCTTGGTCACCTTAGAAATCCAAAAAAGATGATAAATATATTTTAGGTATTGGGTTATAAATAATTTCTGAAAAATGCATAGAAAACTATGAAATCAAGTGAATAAAGAAGAACAAATCTTTATTTTTTGCATGCATTTAATAGACCATATTTTCAGGTGACAAAGTAGGAAAGAGTGCACAACACACCAAAGGATTTGATGGAGAGTATCTATTGTATATAAAGAGGAAATTTGATTCCAATACACGTGTTTCTCACATGAGAAAATGATGCAATCGAGATGAAGGAGCTACAAAAAGAAAAGAAAGAGGAAAGAGGAGAGAAGACAGATGAACTGGTGAAGATATATCATATGAGAAGAACATCAGTGTGGTAGATGGATTGAGAAAGAGAGTTCGAATCATATGAGCAGAAGAGAGTGACAGAGAGAACACAAACAGATAGAGAGAAAATTGATCATGATCTATTGTGTAAGTAATTTTTGTAACTAGATGATCAACATTTGTATATAAAATATGTATAAGTTATAGCTTAGCATTTTCAAGGGTTGCAACCTCCTTGTGGGTAGGTTCCAATAAAAGATCAGTTGTAGATAATTAAATTAGGGGTTTTGTCTCCTTACAAGTTGGTGTTTACTAAAATACACTAAGTGGGTGCTTAGTAAATCTTTGAGTGGGTGCTTGAAGTAGTGAAGTAGGTGCTTCATCGGTTGAGTGGGTGCTCAACTGAAACCATTATAATACTTTGGAATTTTTGTTTAATAAATATGTGGTTTCAATTCATTTTTTCTCCCAAAAGGGTTTCACACTATAAATCATGTGTTTTATGTTATGTTACTTGGCATATGTTTGTTTAAATGCTTATGATTATATGATTGTACTTCTTGATAGAAATCTAGATCAACATTATAGAATTTTTTAATCTGCAGTGATTCACCCCCCTCTTAGTTCTTGTGAAATCTAATTTTTTTATCGAGCAATGTCCTTCTAGAAAAATCTAACATCTTCTAGGAGATCATATTTTTACAAGCATGGTAGGAAATCAGGCACAAAGTTGTTTATCACCATCAAGATCACCTCTCTTCATTGGAACAAATTATGTATTTTGGAGAATAAGGGTGAAAACATATCTGATGTCACTTGTTTTTTATATATTTGAATGTGTTGAGAAATGATACAATCCTCAAGAAATGCTAATCACTTCTCCAGTAGACAAAGTAGAATATGAATAAAACTCAAGAGCCATGAATGGAACATAATTTGTAAAATTTATGCATTGCACAACAACAAAGGAGATATGGACCAACCTTAGAATATTTATGAAGGACATGAAAAAGTCAATCTAGAAAATTTGTAGACCTATAGAGCTTAGTTTAAGAATTTGAAAATGAAATATGATGAGAGTATATCGACCTACATGTAGAGAATAGATGAATTTATTAATATGGTTAGAGGCTTAGGTGAGAATATAGAGGAATCAGTTATTGTTCAAAAGACTCTAAGATCCCTAACTAGTAAACTTGATGCAAATGTGTCAGCTATAGAAGAATCCAAAGAAATGAATACTCTCAAAATGGATGAATCATAGAGCACTCTTTCAACACACAAAATGAGAATTATTGGATCCAAGATGACAAATAAATAGGTAGCATTCAATGTCAAGAAAGATACTTAGTCCAAGCAAGAAGAAGAAGAAGAATTAGATTCATAGGATGAATTAGATGATGAAAATATTGAAGTAATGTTTGTAAGAAGACCTGAAAAAGAGGTTCGAGGTAAGTAGAATGGAAAAATCACCTTTAAATGCTTGAATGTGGAAACGTAGGTCACTTTGTTTTTAAATTTCAAAATAAAAATAAAGAGACTCGATCGAACATGAAGAGGACATCCTCACAAACATAGTAAGAGAGAAATTGGATATAAAAACAAAAACAACAAGAAGAAGTTATTTGAGAACAAAAGGAGCTTCTATTCAAAATAAGAGTCAAGTGAATCTTATTCAAACAACCCATAAAGATTTGAAAAAATGAAGAACAATCTGAATGTTTGTTTATGGCCATAGATGCATATGAAGGATGCAATTCAAGAGGGAAGAACATAGTCAACTGTGAAGACTCGGATGAAAAATAATATGAAGTGAATCTTGAAGCCGAATTGATATGTGATCTTAAAGAATTGAGATTGTGCAGGAGAAAGAATCAAAAGTTTAGATGCACATTGAAATATCATGAAGAAAAAATTTGCATCATTGAGGAAATACAAACTCTAAGGGAAGAACAAGAGGCTAATGAACTCAAAGATCTCTAAATCTTACAAATTAAAGGAGGATGAATACACAAAACTGAACTCAAAATTGGAGTGATTAAAAGCGAGATGGAACAAATAAGCACCAAGATGATAGTTTATGAACAATTAGAAAATATCTCTAATGTTTTGACTGTTATCTTGAGTGGCCAACGTGATATAAACAATAAGAATGGAATTTGTTTCAAGGAAGAAAGTAGCAAAAAGGATCCTGCAAAGAATGAAGGAAACAATAATGCATCAATTTCATGCACCTCTACCACTACAATTAAATAAGACATCAAAATCATCAAGGGAAGGAAACCTACTCCATGAATCTCCTATGTTATGAGGTACACACACTCTTTCTATGGTTAGTTTTTCATATAATTGGTTTGGACATAAATTCAAAAATTGTAATTGATATGCTAGAGGCTATAGAAGAAACTATAATTCATATTACACTTTGGGATGACCTATAATGTTGTTCATTATAAGTATCATAAAAATGGTAATGTATCTTCAACAAACAAAAAGAACTCCCCAAATAAGAGAAATGGGTGTATGTTATAAAGAAAAATGTAAACAAGAGAAAAGATTAATGCTCAATAGTGTAGACTGCATTTCATGTGCAAAATGAAGATAAAATATTGTATCTAGATAGTGGATGCTCCAACCATATGATAGTTGACAAAAATAGAGTCATTTATTTATCAAACAATGCATCAGTTGTTGTGAGATTTGGTGACAAAAATAAGCAACCATAGCTGGAAAAGGGACCTTGAGTCTAGATAATTGAATGACTATCACTTAAAATGTTCTATATGTTAAAGGTATTAAGCAAAAAAATTTATGTTTAATTCAAATGTGTAAGAAAGGATACAATATGATATTTCATGACAAAGGTTGTGATATTATCAATGGAAAAATAGGAAAGAAAGTTGCAAAATCCAAAAGGACAAATAACATGTATGTTCTAAATGAGATAAACAACAAAAATGCTTCACAAGTAAGGTTGATTATAGCTAGTTGTGGCATAGAAGGTTGGGACACATGAGATTTGAAAATATTGTGAAACTAAGCACTAAAGGATGTGTGAAACATATGCCAAAAATTGTAAAACCAGTAGATATACTGTGAAAAGCATGCTTACATGGTAAACAAACAAGGAGATCATTCAAATCAAAGGAATACTCAACAACCAGACCTCTAGAGTTTATTCAAATAGATCTCTGTGGGCCTACTAGAACTGAAAGTATATAAGGTGAGGTGTATTTCATGTTGCTAATAGATGATTACACCAGAATGACATGGGTAGCTTGTTTAAAGAAAAAGTCAGAAGCCTTAGATAGATTCAAGAAATTTAAAGCACTAGTGGAGAATGAGAAAAAAATATCAAATGCCTAAGATCAGACAGAGGCAGAGAATTATGGTCTAATGAGTTTGATGAATTTTGTGAAGAACATGGAATTAGAAGACAATTATCAACCGTAAGAACACCTTAGCAAAATGGAGTTATTGAGAGGAAAAACAGGACTATGCAAGAAATGGTGAGAACAATGTTGAATGAATCCAAATTACCAAATAGATATTGGAGTGAAGTGGTATACACAAAGTGGTCTACATCTTAAATAGAGATCAATTAAGAGTAAACAGTGACAAGACACCTTATGAACTGTGGAAGAACATGCCTACAAATGTGAAACACATAAGAGTGTTTGGAAGTAAATGTTACATCAAAAGAGATGAAGACAACTTGGGAAAATTTGACTCTAGGTGTGATGAAGGCATATTCCTTGGATACTCAACAATCAACATGGCTTATAGGTGCTATAATAAAAGGTTGCAGAAGATTGTTGAAAGAAAAAATGTAAAGGTAGATGAGAATCCCAAGTCCAACACTCAACATAATAACAATCATGAAGAACAAGAAGATGATGAGGAAATGGATAGTTTGTGTGAAGAAGCAGATGAAGAGGAAGAAAGGAAAGACACTAAGACACCCTCAAGACAGGTTAAGAGGGACCATCCTTCAAACCAAATCATTAGAAATAGAGAAGGTGATATTGTCACAAGAAGATTAAGAGAGAAGAAGAATCATGAAGATATAACACTTCTATCAATAATTGAACCCAAGAACATTGTAGAAGCAAACAAAGATAAAATTGGCTGGATTCAATGAATGAATAACTAGATCAGATATAAAAGAATGAAACTTGGGAGCTTATACCAAGACCAAAGGAAAAAAATGTGATTGGAACAAAGTGGGTCTTCAGAAATAAGTTGAATGAAAAAGGAGAAGTAACGAGAAACAAGGCTAGAATTGTGTGCAAAGGATATGCACAAATGGAAGGAATCAACTTTGATGAAACATTTTCACTAGTGGAAAGGATGGAAGTAATAATATTGTTCCTAGATTACATGGCTTTCAACAAGATCGAGTGTTCCAAATGGATGTAAAATCATCCTTCCTCAATGTTTTTCTAAGTGAAGAGGTATACATTGAACAACCGATCGATTTTCACTAATCAAGATAAAGATTATGTGTGTAAGTTTTTTAATATTGGTAAATAGTTTTTGAAAGGGACTATACCCTTGTGTACAAAAGAAGGCCTAAAATCCGAATAAGAGAGAGGAGCAGAGAAGTCATGCAAGAAAGCACAAAAGTTACAAAGAAAGAACAACGAAGCCTTGACAAATGACTACACAAACGAGACTTAACAGCAAAACAACGGCAAAAAAACAGCAAGCCTACAGCCAAGAAGCAGTAATAAAAACAATAAGGACCAGCAAAAGTAGTCGGGACTACTTCTTGGCCGCTTGATCAATACTCATCTTTACTCTTTTCCAAGCATGATACATGCCCAACGTGGTCATATGAGCAGCATCCGTCTTATCGAGCTCCTCTCTGGTTCTTTTGCTCTCTTTCTCATTGCCCCAAAGTGTAGCCGGGACACCGCTAAGATGTGAAACACTTCTTGCATGACCTTCGATGAACTCCTCGATGGCCCTGAAGGCTGCAATATTATACTCATGCCTAGTCTTCATCTTCCCTAGGCGGGAGTCTAAGGAGGTCAGTTTTTTGTATATGTCATCAATCTGGCTATTGCCAATGCTCCCTTCCCCCTCAATGCTTTTTTTGCCTTTTTGCTTAGCAAGGTTTTTGACCTCATCCTTCAGCAATTTAAGCTCAGCCTCTAAGGCCTCCAATCTCCTAGAAGGGTTATCCGTTGGTGCCGCCTGGGGACTGGCACTACTAATGTTCAGCAGATCACGAGCAATGTCCTCCAAAGGTTCAACCCCCTCAGCAGAGACTCAAGGTCGAGTCTCCTAAGCCCCGGTGACACGTTTAGAGAGGTAGACACAGGTGGGTGGCAGGGGCAGCAACAGGAGGAAAAGAAGGAGAAGCATGAGCAGCCAGCATGGGGGTAGCAGCACCGAAGGTGGGGGCAGCAGCAGGGGCAGCAGGGGAGACAGGACTGGCAGCAGCGGAACCCAACAAAGCCGGGCCGGAGAGGAAGGGAGACCGGGAATTTAATCATCATGTGGGTGACTTCATCATACGGGGATGGAATTGAGTTAACAAGCGAAAGTGACCAGCTGGGTGTTGAATATAAGCTTCTCCTCCTCTATCCACAAATCTTCTCTCTTCCACTCTCTTTTTGATAACCCTCTTGTTGAAGAAGCGGTATCCTTCCAAGCCGAGGCCGGGCCGCTTCTTGGCTATGAGTTCCTCATTAATAAGAATTTTCTGCCCTCCATAGTCGACCGTCCTCTCATTCCACTCCTTGGCAAAATGAACAGAGATGCTTTGATCAAGTCCTGCACTCTTTCCACAAAGTTGGTGAATCCGCCGATGCTAAGAATGTTCCGAGCTCAAGTGTTTTCTTTCCAAAGTCGTGGTCCGCGCACGGCTCAATCTGGGCAGGAGGCCCTCCCATCTTCACAATGATGTGTCTGGTTACAACAATTTTCAAAATACCTTTGGGCGTTGAGAGTGGTTCATTTTCACCTTTGTTAAGGGTCGCATAAAAATGGGAATCGTAGCCATTGGTCCTCCCACGAACGGCCGTATGATTGCCGATCCGAGCTGCGTGGAGTCGCGCGTGAAAACCCTTTCCCGTCGCTTTCACCTTGTAGTTATCTTCGGTTTTCGCGGAGCTTGGCATCCGAATATCAACAGCTATCAGACCTCCCGCGCGTTGTTTTTAAATTTAGACAACTCCACTTGAAGTTCCTAAACAAAATCTTGCTATCATTTGAAGTAGATATCATTTGCCACGCCAAATAAATTAAAACAGCACATGTGGAAGAATTTATGGATTTCCTCCAAAGATTAAGGCATATCTCTAGAGATTGTTTGCGTGTGAAGGTCCGCATGTATTTGTTGTGAAGCTAATTAGGATACTATCATTATCCCAAATAGTGAAATTTATATTAATGCCATAATTGGCCAATGCATCGGCCAGCTTATTTCCCTCCCGTAAGAATGTATGATTCTGATGCTGTTGAAGGTATGACTGATGCTTATGGATTCAGAGATAAAATCTTTGATATTCCAGCTAGGAGAAGAGGACTGATTAAGCAGTTTAATAATATTAAGGGAGTCCCCTTCAACAATGAGGTTCTGGATATTTTGGGCCCGTGCAACTCTCAATCCCCAGAGAGCAGATAAAGCTTCTGCAAAATGATTGGTTTGGATTCCCATTTTTCCAGCATATGCAGCAATCAAATTACCTTTATGGTCCCGTATTGCTCCTCCTCCAGCTGCTGTTCCAGGGTTCCCCTTAGAGGCTCCATCAAAGTTCAGCTTGAACCAATTGGATTCAGGGGGATGCCATTTAACCAAAGATCTATCCACACTATTCCCGGGGTTGCTCCAATATCCGATCTGCCAATTTGATAAGATGTGCTTTTCATTTTCGGGTAACAATTGTTCTTGGGAGGTTTAAATCTGGCCATGTCCTCTTTGATGCCTTGGGAGATCTTGCCAATAGTGAATTTAAAATTCTGCTTCTTATTTCTAAAAACGATATTATTTCTATCCTTCCAGATCCTCCAAATTAAATGCGGGATGGCTAATTTCTAGATTCTTTTGATAGCACAATGTCTGAATGGTGGGTTCCATTGATTCCATAGCTGAATAAGATCCTCCGGCATCACCCAGAGAGCTTCAAATTTGGAAAGGACAAAGTTCCAAGCTCTAAAGGCATAATCACAATGTATGAACAGATGGCTAATGTCTTCATAGTTATTCCTACAAAGGTGGCACCAATTGGGAATGATAAATCCTCTTTTCATCAAATTGTCAGTGGTGAGAATTTTGCCTCTGATGGCCAGCCAAAGAAATTTTTTTATTTTGGGGGTTAACTCAGGCATCCAGATCAAGTTCCAGTTAAAATCTGATTGGTTACTGTGGAAAAGACTGGTATAACCAGATTTGACTGAGTATTTACCATCGTGTGAATTGCTCCAGATCAGCTCATCCTTGGAATCCAACTGACACAAAGGGAAGAGATCTAAAAGGTCTTGGAGGGAGGAGATAATTTGTTTCAGTTCAATACGCTCCATAGTAAGTCTTTTCCAATTCTTGTTGGTGCCATTTCCATCAATGTAGTCCTTGACTTTAGTTCCATACTTTCTTATAAGGCTGTCCTTAGCAATCCCAAATCTCTCCAAGAGATTATCATTGGACCAGTTATCCTCCCAGAAGTTTATGTCGCTGCCATCCCCAACTTTCCATTTGCTTCCCTTCTTAATGAAGTTTCTACTCTTAACCAGATTATTCCAAAAAATGGAACCATTGGGGAGTTGCTCATCATGCAGATAGGAGTAAACAGCTTGCTGATTCAAGTATTTTGTTTTAATAACATCAATCCAGGGTTGTTTCTCAGAAAGCAATCTCCAGCCCATCTTAGCAATGAGTGCCTCATTCATTTTCTCAATATTTTTTATTCCCAGCCCTCCCCTAGATTTTGGGGTGCAGACTTTATCCCAGGCCACAAGGTGAAATCTGAACTTTTCTTCCATGCCTTGCCATAAAATTTTTTTCGAATCCTTTTACTTTCTCTCAAGGAGGAAGGAATTTTGAATAGTGACATGATATATATGGGCAAACTTTGGAGTGTGCTTTTAATGAGAAGGCACTTACCAAAGACTAGAGAGAGTGGTCCCTTTCCAACCGGCCATTTTTTTTCTCGAAATCTCACAATAAATCATCCCATACCGTGTGAGAGACTTTCTTCAAGCAAGAGGGAGGCATAAGTATGTCTTTGGAAGAGTACCAATTTTACAGCCCAGAATTTTAGCAATCTTGAGCTGTCTTTCCCCAGGGGTGTTAAAGAAAAAAAGGATGCTTTTGTCGTAATTGATCTCTTGCCCGGAAGCAGATTCATATAGCTGCAGAAGAGCCTTGATAGCTTTAGCTTCTACAACTGAGGCCAGAAGAAGAAGGATGGTGTCGTCTGCAAACTGTTGATGAGAGACAGCTTGGCTGAGAGAAGTGGGTTTAGAACCATTTAAAAGGCCGACTTCCACCGCTCTGCTAATTGTTCTACTAAGGCTGTCAGCCAGAAGGATGAAGAGTAGGGGGGAGATGGGGTCTCCCTGCCTTAGACCTCTGCTGCTGGTGAAGAATCCCACAGGCTCTCCATTAACAACCACAGAGAACCTGGCTGTAGATATACAAGACTTAATAATTTTTCTAAACTTTTCTGTGAACCCAAATTTAGATAAAATCCTGTCAAGGAAGACCCAAGAAACTTTGTCAAAAGCTTTATTCATATCAAGCTTAAGGATCATGTTTGCCTTTTTGTTATTTTCCATAGAATGCATAGTTTCGTGCACCATAATCACACCGTCTTGTATTATCCTGCCTTTAATGAAGCCACTCTGCTGCCTTGAGATGAGATCCTTCATTATGAGCTGCAGCCTAGAAGCAATAATTTTGGTAAAGATTCGAAAAATAGCATTAACAAGACCGATAGGTCCGAAATCCTTGAAATCTTTGCATCCATTTTCTTAGGTGCCAAGACAATGTGTGTGTTATTGAGTTCTTTTAGAAGATTTCCGATCTATAAAATTCATTAACCGTTTTGAGTAGATCCTCCGAGCATATTTCCTGCAATTTCGAAAAAATTAATGGAGAATCCATCCGGTCCAGGAGCCTTATCCCCCTCAAGAGAAAAAACAGCCTTTTTTAGCTCATCAAGCGTGACCGCTTTAGTGATATCTCTGAATTTCTGGTCCTCAATATCATTCTGAGGGATGGCTTCTAGCATGAAGGAAATAGCTTCCGGATTGCTGACATTACTCTCTCTAAGAAGATTTTTGTAGAATTCAAGTGCTTGTTTCTTAATGCTGTTTGGATCTTTAGTAATACTTCCGTTGCTTTTAGAAACCTCTAAGATCCTATTACTGGCTCTGTGCTTTAGAGTGGTCATGTGAAAGAACTTTGTGTTCCTTTCCCCCTCTTTAAGCCAGATAGCCCTAGATTTAAGGCGCCAAAAGGACTCTTCTCTACTGCAGATCGTGTGCAACTCAGAAAGAATTTTCTTTTCATTTACTTCATCTTCAACTGATCTCCCCATAGTATCCATCTTTAACTCAAGATCCTGAAGCTTCGCTTTAAACTTTCTTTTTCCGAAGATGTTTCCAAAACATTTTTGTTCCAAAGTTTGACTTGTTTTTTGACATTTTTGAGTTTTGGACCAATCAGATCGGGCAAAGGCCTTCCCATTCCAATCCCACCATTCCTTTATTCTATCATAGATATCAACGTGCTCCATCCACATTTTTTCAAATTTGAATGAGCTTCTTGCAGGTTTGGTCCAATTTAGAAAGCTTAAAGCAATCGGATTATGATCCGATCCAATCCTGGGCAGGGAAGAGAGGTAAAAGTCTTGGTTAAGAATCCAGTTTGCTGAGATTAGTGCCCCCCTGGGTCTCAGCCTCACCTGAATGAGCTCCTTTCCCAACCTTCTATTATTCCAAGTATACTTATTACCATGCAGATCCACATCAATGAGGTTTTGTTCAGTGATAAAATCAGCAAAATCCTCCATTCCATTAGAGAAGGTGGGGGTTCCCCCAAACTTTTCGCCTGGGTTTAGAGGGGAGTTGAAGTCTCCCATGATAAGCCAGTTAGCAGAACTATGCTGGTTTCTAAAGATTTTAAGATCAGCCCATAGTTTTCTTCTACCACTAGCAGAGTTAGGGGCATAAATATTAGACAAGATCCATTCACACTTTTTTTCAATAGTGACAAATTTAATTGCAAGATGATTAATATTATCACTAAGAATCATACCAGTACAGTGCCTTTTATCCCAAAGAGTAGCCAGCCCTCCGGAAGCACCCTGAGAATCAACAGCCGCCATTTCAGAGCTGTCCCAAATTTTTTTTTAATATTATCCATGGTTATTGCTTTCATCTTAGTTTCTTGAAGAATCAAAATGCTGGGGTTACTGGAGTCCCGTAACTCCTTGATGTTTCTTTGCTTAGAGTAACCGTTAAGGCCTCTAATATTCCAAGATATGATCTTCATATGGAATGGTTGGTAGTTGGAATTGCTTGCTGGTTCAGTTGCCGCTGAACACCATCTGCAATATCCCTCTCTGTTTTCTTAGCTCTGAGAGTCTTTTTAGAGGGTCTTCCTCTTTTCGAGCTTCCTCCAAAATCAGCTATTCGTCTAACTGAAGATCTGGTTTTTCTGGAGGTAGAGGTGTCCCAATTGTCAATTTCCTTTTTCTTTTCACTATAAAGTGATTCTGGGATCCTTTCAAAACCTTCCATTCTTTTTTTTTTCTTTTTTGAGATGACCAAAGTGAACCCAGAGTCTGGATCTTCCTTTTCCTTGGTAGGCGTAATCTCCCCTTCCTCTTGTTCCTTATGAATACTGACAGGAGTGTGATTGCAACAGACCTGCTCAGTCACTGTTGAAATGCTGAGGTATGGCAGCGGATCCGCATTTCCTTTCTCTCCAGTAGGGAGAGACTCCAGGGGCTCAAACACCCTCATATCCTCCTTGATACAAGCTTCCTCTCTAACGAATGGCAGGATTTCTTTCTCTTCTGAACCAGAAGGGATTAAATAGGTCTTCTTTTCCATGGTAGGCGTGATCCCCCCTTCCTTTTGTTCCTTATGGATACTGTCAGGAGTATGATCAGAAGCAGTTTTGATGCTGCAACAGTCCTGCGCAGTCGCTGTTGAAATGCTGAGGTATGGCAGCGGATCCGCAATTCCTGTCTCTCCAGTAGAGAGGATCTCCAGGGGTTCACTCACATCCATATTCTCCTTGTTACAAGCTTCCTCTCTAATGAATGACAGGATTTCTTTCTCTTCTGAACCAGAAGGGATTAAACCTTCTTGTTCGTTCACTTCCAAGGAAACCTTAACAAGGTCATCCTTCACAGAAGTTTCAAAAGGTTTTCCGGAGATGCCTTCACAGTTTTGTCCACTACTTCTTTGTTGGGGGTTTCAGGCAAAGCTATTGTAGCATCTTTGGGACGCCAGACAAGATGTTTCTTAATATGAGTTCTAAAACCCCCTTTTTTTTTTTTTTTCCCCCTGCTATTTAATTGCACATTCCTCTGGCTGGGACCTTTATCTTCAGTTTTCCTTTCCTTGCTTGGATCCCTGTTAACTTTGTTTAGATCTGAGTCAATCCCAGGCTGATCAGAAACCAAAAGAGGGGTCTTCTTCTTGTTGCAGTTTTCATCAGAGTGACCAATGCTTTGGCACCGCTTACATCTTAAGGTCTCAACTTCAATTCTTTGAGTCCAGGATCCAAATCTAGTTTTCAATATTATGTGCTCTGGAAACTCCTGATCAATAGCTGAGACAATGCAGAACCGAGCAAAAGCAAGCCTGGATCTGTTTCTTGTGGGTCCATCTAATCCAATAGGTGTGCCTAGGGATTTTGCAATATTTAACAGTATTTCATCATCCCATAGATGCAATGGCAAATTCCTGCATTTACACCAGATTGGAATGGTGTTTATATTTTCTCGTATTTGGATCAAAACCCGGATACCATTTTTTCAAAAAAGACCCATATTTCCCAAACCACCGGGGCCTCCAAGTAACACCGAATCTAAATCCTCTTGTTGGTTAAATTTAGCCAAGAAAAACCTTTGGCATAATGGTAATGCTTAGGGCTCCCCTTGGGTTTCCATTTTCTCATAGCCCATTTTCTAATGAAATCAATATTAGGTCTAGAGCCAAGAAACTTACCAACAAGGGAGAGGTTTGTTTTGTTTAAAGCTCTATCAACAAAACCATCTGGGACCCTAAGACAGGTGGCACCCTCTTTGTCCATTTCCCATGTAAACTGTTCAGTGCTTTTCGGACCCACCTTGAGGTTAGGGCTTTGAAAAAGCTTATTCCAAGCCAAAGGTGTGGATCTCAAGATTTCCTCATTTTTCTCTCGCTAGCCGCCTCGAGATCTGCTTTCTCAAGTAAGTTTTATCATATTGCGCAGACTTTCCGCGGCCCGAACTGCAGAGACCGCACTGGCTGTACTTCCCGCTTTTGCGACGTTCTTACCCATGTCTACAAACACCCTGCATTGGCTATAGCTCAGCCTTTCCTCAGCATTTTTAACCGTGGTTCGCAGACATTCTGCAGCCTAAAATCATGAAATCATGGAAACCGTGTGTCCCGTAGAACTCTCCATCGCTAGATCTCTCCATCATCTTGTATAAAGTTGAAAAGGGATTTATATTGAATTAAAGAAGCTCCTAGATATTGGTACAATAGATTGGACTCTTACCTCACTAAGAAAATTTTTAGAAAAGTTGTTGCTGAAATTAATCTCTACACCAAGGAATATGAAGATCATCCGGTTATTGTTATTGTATATGTGGATGGCATTATTTTTGGAGGATATTATGATAAAATTATATGAATTTTATTATATAATGAAATAATAATTTGAAATTTCCATTCTAGGATATATTTCTTTCTTTTTGTGCTTACAAATCAATCAATCATATAAAGGTATCTTCATATCCCAAACCAAGTATATTAAAGAAATGTTGAAAAGGTTTAGGATGGAATATTTCAGACCTATAGGAACACCAATGGTAGTTGGATGCAAGCTAAGTAGAGAGGAAAAAACTGTATATAGTTCAATGATAGGAAGTCTACTCTACTCCACGACATCAAGGAAAGATATCATGTAGGTGGTAGGTCTTGTTGTAATATTTCAATAGGATCTAAGGGAGACAAAATTAAATGTGGCTAAAATAATTTTTAGATACCTCATGGGAATAATTGAATATGGATTTTGGTACCCCAAGAGCAATGACTTCAGCATAAAAGCATATACAGATGTTGATTGGGCATGAAGTGTTGATGATAGGAAGAGTACAAGTGACAGAGCGTTATTTGTTGAAATTGGTTAGTCCCTTGGATGAGAAAAAAGAAATATTTAGTGGATCTCTCAACATGTGAATAAGAGTATATAGTTTTTGTAATGTGTTACACTCAAGTTCTATGGATGAAGCAAACATTGGAAGATTACAAGGTAAAATATGAAAGTCCAATTCCCTTGTTTTGTGATAGCACAAGTGCAATAAGTGTCTCAAAGAACCCCATGTTCCACTCAAATACCAAACATATTCCAATTAGATATCATTTCTTGAGGGAAAAAGTGAATGAAAAGAAAATCAGTCTAGAATATGTGAGCACAAAATAAGAAATTGCAGACATTATGACCAAGCCACTGCTAAAAGATACTTTTGAGAACTTAAAGAATAGATTAGGGGTAATTCCTGATCCCACAAATAACTACAAGGTGTGAAAATAAGCAAGGAGTATTCTCAAGAAATATCATCTCCTAATCAATGCCAAACAATATTTATGTGAGGGGGTGTTAGTCTACTAGCTCAATTTTAACAAAGTATGCAACACAGGGGGATCATTATCATGATTATATCAGGTCATATGTATCAAAAGAATGTGTCTAGGGAGAGATTCTTGAGGTAATAACATGAAGTATCTAGATTACCAGTATTTTCATCTTTATGTGGTATAGATGGCCCTTTTTCATTGTTGTCAAAGGGGGAGAAATGTTGAAATCAGAAACCAGTCTATCACATTAAAAGGGGGAGAGATGCAATGATATAGAAAAAGGGGAGAGATACTGAAACCAACAAAGAAATATCAACAAAGGAGTGAAGCTGAAAATAAAAACCACGTATGCAAGTATTTTTACATCATAAATTTTGTAGGTTTTTGACGTTGAAGTGTTGCCATCAATGAAAAAGGGGAGATTGTTGGACCTTTTTAATTTTCATATGTGTTGTCATTGATGTCATACTACAATGATGAAAGAATTATTTAATAAAAAGTGGCATTGATGAAAAAAAGGGTTAATTGGTGTAGTGAGAAAGTAAATAAGATGAAGGTTGATTGGCGGTGTTAACTCTTAGAAGTTTCAATATTATCAAGGATAAGATCTAAGGAACTTAAACAATTTTTGTGCATGCTACAAACATGAGGAGATAGATGCCAAAGACTTGAAGAATCTATGGAACTCTAGAAGGATCCATGGAAGCTTATTGAAGGTCGTGGGTAAAGGAAAGAAGTCACAAAGAAAAAGGAGCTAAAGAGAAAGCTACAGGAAAGAAAGGTGAAGCCATGGATGTGAAGGAAGAGACCCACAAGAAAGGATGGACTGAAGGAAAAGATGTGGAAGTAAGAGAAGTTAGGATACAAGCTACGAGTAAAGAAAACAATGTGAAGAACTATAAAATCCTTAGTTATAAAAATAGAGTCATGGACATGGAAAAAGTTATGGGAAGGAAGTGGGAAAGAAGGATAGCCTAAAAACATTGAAAGAGCCCATGAAGTATAGAAAATTCATAGATGAATAAAAATCTTCAAAGTAAAGAACATTCTTAGATAACTGAAATATGGCCAAGAAAGGATAAAAGCCACGTAACAAGGATATTTCCATGATACAAAGGAGAAAGTCGAAAATATAAAGAAATCCACTTAATTGAACAATATGGAATAGATAGGGCTCGAGGACTATAAAACTTATTTGAATATGGAAAATTTATATTTTGTTATCCAAAATTGATATTGATTCAATTTTCTATTGATTGCGAATGAGTATACAAATTGAGCTCCATGAAGAATGCATTAATCTACAAGTTCCAATTGTCAATGTTTAATGCTCATTGACTTAGTGTGAATACAATTACACTCTATGAGATTTCTGATTTCAAGGTGAAATTAAATATCGAAGAAGAAAGTGGATTCACCTATCTTGGTTACATTATAAATCCTAAAAAGATGATAAATCTATTTTAGGTATCGAGTAGTAAATAATTTCTGGAAAATGCATAGAAAATAATGAAATCAAGTTGAATATAGAGAGATTAAATACTAATTTTATTGCATGCATTTAATAGACCATATTTTCAAGTGACATTATAGGAAAGAGTGCATGACATGCCAAAGGATGTGATGGAGAGTATTGATTGTCTATATAGAGGAAATTTGATTCCAATACGTGTGTTGCTCACGTGAGAAAATGATGAAATTGAGTTTAAGGAGCTCCAAAAAGAAAAGAAAGAGGAAAGAGGAGATAAGATAGATGAACCGGTGAAGATATATCATACAATAATAACATCAGTGTGGTAGATGGATTATGCAAGAGAATTTGAATCAAATGAGCAAAAGAGTGACAGAGAGAACACAGATAAAAAGAGAAAAGTGATCATGATCTATTTTATAAGCATTTTGTTTTTTAACTAGATGATAAACATTTGTATATAAAATAATTCTAAGTTGTAGCCTAGTAATTTTAGGGGATTGCACCCTCCTTATGGGTAGGTTACTACAAAAGATTAGTTTTAGCTGATTAAATTAGGGTTTGGTGTTCCTTACAAGTTGGTGCTTGCTAAAATATACTTAGTGGGTGCTCAATAAATATTTGACGTAGTGCTTGAAGTAGTGAAGTACATTCTTCACGAGTTGAGTGGGTTCTCAACTGAAACCATTGTAAGACTTTTTAATTGGTGTTACTAATAAATCTGTGGTTTGAAGTGTTTTTTCTCCCAAAATGGTTTCCCACTATAAATTTGTATTCTGTGTTATGTTACTTAGCATAGGTTTTATTAAATGCTTATGATTATATGATTGCACTCCTAGATAGAAATTTGTATCAACATTGTAGAAAATTTTAATCTACATTGATTCACCCCCACTCCTAGTGTTTGTGAACTATAATGCTTGTAATATAGTCAACCACTTGTATCTACATCATTATAATATTGTGAGTTCCCAAGAAGCTCATACACATATGCAACATCACCTAGGCACTTGAATAGGCTTGCAAGAGAAAATAATCCTCACTAAATATCATTGTACTAACATAAAAACATTTGAATTATCATGTTAACATTGTTTACATCATCATGTGATCCTAATCCAACATCCAATTTTTCATTAATTTGGTTTTGCATCAATGACAACACTTAATAGGACCACATACCAATAATCTCCCCTTTGTCATTGATGTAAAACACCCTAAAATTCTCCCCCTTAATGAAAAATCCATACCAGCAGAAACATATTCTTCATCTTCCATAGTTTAAAAGAATCATTTTTGGTTAGAAACATCAACCAAAGATCTCAACTTAGCTCAAAACTTTGAAATTTACCTCAAAACTGATTTTTATTTCATTTCAAGCATGAAATCACCATGGTCCCCATAAGCTGAGCATATACAACATTTGAAAATAATAAAAATATGACATAATCATAATCATACCTTTGTAGAAGATAATACACTATTTTCAACCTTCTAGGCATGCAAAAAAAACATTTTATCCTTATCCCTATTTTAGTCTTCATGGAAAAAATGTACCTAAGCATAAACTGAACCATACACTCTATTATCATGCCAACAATGCCATGAACAAGCATAAAAATATTCCATACATTCTTCCTTGAGGAAAAACCATTGAGTTATAGGTCTAGGACAAGTGTACCAATGTACTTTCTTTCCATCATACAAGCCCAAGGACTTGTTTCCTAATTAGACTTCTTATTACAATTTCAAACAATTTTTTCACACTATAACATGTTATTCATACCTTATTTTTTCAAACCATCACTTCCCCTAGACTTTAGTAAACTATCTCAATCCTAAAAGTACAAATACAAGCTACTTACCTTGACTATTGTGCTTGTAATCACTCCGAATAATAATTTCCAGGTCTAAACAAATTTCTCAGTCATGACTACTCATATTTGACTAAGATATAACAAGTTTGTATCTTGACATGCATAATAAAATGAAATCATGCCTCATAGGCCTTGACAACACAAAGCCACCATCTCGTTCCCCTAGTTCCCCTTTTCATAAAGGCATCTTACACACTAGAGTAATAATTACATACCTATAGAAGCAACTTTTCATGTCACTTTAGCACTGTGATTCTCTGCAAGAGATTTAGAACCATATTTTTGTCTTGATCATGTCTTAAGAACCAAATTAATTTCTTCACTATATCAATATCTCATTACACATGCCACAACCTCTACAAATATTCTCAGCATAGTTGGGACATCACTATACTTTACTAGACACCAACAGGCCTGTAGGTTAAATTTTGAGGCCAATCATAGAATATCTTCTCCTTTTACATTCACTAGATTCCCAATCATCATTCTGTTGATGATATATAACATAAGGAGCATTAAATATGGTCAAAGAAACTTGGATTATACCTCTTACCTTGTGGGACAAGCATACTCTACCTCTGAGAGTGCATCATGACTGTAGTAGACCATCCTTGCACATAGAGTCTTATGTGGACCAACACAAACCAATAGGGACTAAGGTTACCTTCCTTACTTAGCTTCATAACTCCCAATACTTTTACTACTTCATAGTCATAGTCCAAAGGACTTTAACACCATAGAAGGATACATAATACCTTATTATACCTGAATTTTGTCATACTCTACCTCTTATACTTGTAACAAGCCATCTTATGTATAGACTAACTAGTGTGTCAAGAAGTAGACTTGCAAAGTCTAATCTCAATCATTATGGTCATAACACATATTTTTCATGCATATTTCATCATCTTAGGGCCTAGTCATATCAAAAATATGAATTAAAATTACCTTCTCATCTGTAGCAATCATTATCCAATACTCAGCAAGATGCAGTCATGGAGTCACTGCACTGCCAGTCAATTTACACTTGTGACAAGGCTTCAACAAAACATCACTTCTAATAATAAACATATGAATAACTATTTTTTCTTCCTTAGATGACATCCTTGAATAATTTTTACATATGCATAACTTATATATATCTTTTGATCACTCTAAGTCCATTTATATGCCCGTATAAGGATGTGACAAAGTTATCAAGCCTAAGGATGTCATGAAATTACTAGAAACCACACACTTACTTTTGATATCCTCAAATTATTATAACTCAAAGTTTTTACACCATTTTATAGCCAAAAATAGTCTCGGAGAAACATACACACTCAAAATTTCCTTCACACTATCAATGGATGCTTATACCCAATTCAAAAACCCTTGTGATACTATAAATCACATCAATATAAATTAATAAAGGAAATTTCAAGAGGATAACATAACAGTTACATACACCAATGTAGCTAATAAACATCCATCATAATCCTTTTGAGCCCATTCCAAAAGATACATTCCCATATTTCAAGGAGTACCTAACATGATTAGGTCTTTATGAAACTTCACACAAAAACTTCAACACTATCATAGATATATAGGATTGTATTGATACTCAAAGCCTAATACAACTTGAATCCTTTAGTCCCTCATGCCTAGATTATATGTTTAAATTTTTAGCCTTAGACACCATAATTTGAAACTTCAAAACTTAATTTCCATTAGTACCACTCACATTCACTATGAAACCGAGAGTGAGGGGTAGAGAGACATTCTAAACTCACCAATTTTATCTTTCATGACCTCAAACATTGTTATTTTATGTTGAATATGACCTTGCAAACTATTTGATCTCTTCAATCAATGCCTAGGAGCATAATCACTCAAGAACATACCTGTAATCGTCCCCTTTTCACCTAGTATACCCTTAATTTGGACATACCTTAGTTACAAAGCATATTTTTGTAGCATTGTACTAATCATGTTATCACTTAATCACTCTATCCTTCCTTCAAGAGATTATCCAACATAATCATAATGATATTGACACTTTTAGGGTTTGTGAAACATGCTTTAAAGACTCACATTAACCGAGACTCAAACAGAGACACTTGATATGACAATACTATACCACTTAGGAAGAATTAAATTATATGAACTCATGATGTTATTTTCTTATCTCAATGTCACCTTCAAAGATAAATACACACCATGAACAACTTAGACACACTTTACCTATGGCTTTGCAGCTTATGAAAACATTAACATTCAATCAAGACTTTAGACTTCACATACTACCATAATTTTTATACATTTGCATAGAATGGACTTCAAAGGAAAGAAACATTAGATCAAGACACAAACATAAAACATATGACATGACAAAGAGCCTTATGAACATATAATACAAAATTTATATTAACTATACACCATGATGATGTAATCACAGAGCATAAGGACTTCATACATGTACTACTTAGTGACTTCAAACTAAGAACAAGACATTTACCCAAGAACAATCATAATGAACCAACAATTGCATAATATGACATACCTTGACCTTATGAAGGAGACACACATTGACTCAGATAGCTATCCCTTTTTCGAATTCTTCATATGCATTGATATACCCTCAAGAAGCATAGTGAAGGCATATATGTACCATAGTGACCTAAAAGAAGGTCTTGATGAAGTCCCAAGCCTTCTTGGGCATCTACACAACTCCTTCATACTCTCTTTTCTATTCTACACTCTGAGAAATACTCCTTATTTCATTATTTACTATTCTTGGGGTACCAACATGACCTCTTCTTGGTTCCCAAGTCCTTCTAGGAACACTATCTTGCACTCTATCCCTTTGAAAGTTACTTCCATACACTCTAGATCTTTGAGCCATATGGTTCGACTTGAATAATCATGAAGAAAAAATATTTTCACATGACCAATCTCATTACAGTTGTAGCATACTACTGAATTCTCTATTTTGAAACCTCCATATTGATTAGGTGAATCATATAAGAAATACCTAGCAGTGTGACCTTGTTCATTGTAATTTTAGCACACTATCTTCTTAGAAAAATCACTCATATTGTCTCTCCAAAGATGAGAGTCTCTAGGATATCTTGTACACTCTCTATCCCTATAACCAAAAGCATTACAAGTAAAACAAATAAAATTAAAATTTCTTTCATACCTTGAGGCATTGGGCTGCCTAATGGATCTTGGTTTCAAATTATCCTTTGTAATTGTCAATTTCTTCTCTTCCTTGGTGATAGGTTCACCTGTTTATCTTCTTAGAATGTCTTCTTGCTTTACTTCCTTTACTTTAGATTCCTCTTGGAATCCCAAACCAATCCCATCATCTGTTGCTCTTTGATTGCCAAGTAGATCATCTAGGTCTTTTACACTTTTCTAAAATTTCTAGAAGGTCGTAGTCATCTTCTTGATCTCTAATATCTTATCCCTTAATAATTCTATATCCTCTTCATATTTTGTGCTTAATATATCTTTGTCATATAAATTTGAAACAATATACTTTACCTTTTCTTCTAGCAACCTATTTTCTTCACTTTTCTTTGTAGAATCAACCACATACTACTCTTCTAGATTATGAAACTGGTTTTCATATTCTTTGATCTGTAAATTCAGATTTTGATTCTATATTTCATCTTTCTTTAGTTCTATTTTAATGCTCTTAATAGCATCTTTTTATCCTCATCTTCTTCATCATAATAGTTGTAATAACCAGAAATAAAATCTCCCAACAAGGAAAATCCATCACCGAATACCTTAAATCTTCTTTATTCATGAATAAGGCCTCGTTTCCAATGTTTTCATTATCATATTCAGATTTATAATCCTATACACCACTACTTGCATCAGAAAACTCATCATCTTGATTTGTATAAAATATTCTTTTATCCTTCTTATGATTAAAATTTTTTAATTTCTTCTTACCCTTTCCAAACTTGTAGTTTTTATTTTTAGGTTCAGTCTCATGATCTTCAACATCATCATTTTATTTCTCATGCCTATGAGGACACTTGGTAGAAAAATATCCTACTTCACTATAGTTAAAAAACTTGAATGGAATTTACCACTATACTTTCCAGATCCTTTCTTCAATCTTCTATCCACCATAGAAAAATCTCTTCATATTCAATCTCAATAGTGGCATCATCATACTTTACCTTCTTTCCTTTTTAATTCATTTCATATTTGAAAGAAAACTCATTTTTGGCTGGTTTTGAGTCTCCTATCCTCATTTCATAAGTAGTCAAAGTACCATACAACTCATCCATTTTCAAGGTAGTTAGATCCTTTTATTCTTTAATAACAAAAACCTTAAAGTAAAATATAGAAGTCAATGATCTTACAACATTTTGAACCACAAATTATTCTTTTACCTCATCTCCTAATCCTTTCATGTTATTAACAATTTTATCAACTCTAAGAAGGTATGTAACAATTGACTCATTATCATTCATTTTAAGGCTTTCAAACTGATTTCTAAAATTTTGGAGTTTTATAATTTTTACCTTTGAGTCACCTTCATAAAGAACTTGTAGTTTGTCCCAAGCTTCCTTTGCATTTTTCAATGCATTACTTTTCCCATTTCTGATTCTCCAAGACCACTTATGATGGCATTGAAGGATCTTGAATTATTATTATAATCCTTCTTTTCATCTTTAGTACTTGGAGGAGTATCAAAATTTTCTACAGTATCCCAAACATCAAACCTTTGAGCCATGATGAATGTATTAATATTCAAACTCCAAAAATATAATTCACTCCATCAAACATGGCGTGTTTCTAGTAATTGTGTTTCTTGCCATATTGTGCTTCAAGGATATCCTTTCAAGTTTTCAAACTTCTGTAAAAGGACCTTCTTTGATACCAATTATTATAATCACAATGGACTAAGAGTGGGGTGAATTAGTCCTACAATAATTTAATTTCATATTTTCTTAATAAAAAACTCATAAACTTTTAACCATTCATTAAATTTTTCATTCAAAAAATCATCACATGTGCAAGAACCATAAATGGGATATCAACAAAAGAAACATGATATAAGTTGGAAACCCTCAAGGGAAGAAAAAAATAAACAAAAAAATTATATTGATATGTTTCTAAATTTATTGAGGCACAAACCCCACAAGGAGCAATAACCCTATAAGGAGCACTAACCCCTAATTTTGTGAAGCGCTAACTCCATAAGGAGGATACAATCCCCAAGATGATAATGATACCACTAAAATAGCTTAGGATGTTCATATCTCTAATTTTTTTCTGCCAAAACTGATGGATATCTCTATTTCAATTCACACTTCTTCAATCAAACCCTACGTGATGAATCTTCACATAACAAGCTCTTCAATCACTTATAAAATATGCAAAACCTTGCACACATGCTCTCTAATTTTTATCAACCTAGAAAACAATTGTTTCACCCTCGTTAATTCTTTAAAAGCTACAAATAACTCAAGGTAGGTCACTTTCCTTGCACACACACAACTAACTTGTAAAAGCACCCAAAACTATGCTTTTATAAGCTCCACATGATTTCAAATTCAAACACAATATTTTTACCTCCTTTAGCTTAACCCATACATTATAGAAATAATTTTTAAAAAATACAACAGTTACATATGACCCAAGTAGGTTTTCCTAGCCTAAAATGTCATTACATGTGCCAAAAATGGCTCAAAACCTTATGGGCATAAAGAGAAAAATTCCCTCACATAAAAAAATACATATTCATGACCTATAAACCATTACACATGATTAAAATATCATTTAAAATTCATACATGTTTTTAATTTATCTCAACCAATCAAATTATTTCATTTAATGGGCCCAATGGTCTCGTGTACTTCTCAAAATAGTTTTTTCCTGCACCCTTTAGCACACTAGAAACTTGATTATGCCACTAAATATATTTTACTAATAAAAATCATTCAATATGACCACTAAATGGAAATGGAATAACCTGGATAAAAATTCTAAGAAAGTTATACGTTTTCAATAAACAACCTACTGGACCACAACTACTTTTGTCTTCACGAAATCAACCCATCAAAAATGTTGTTCCCAATGGTTAGCTCATAATTTTTTTATAAAAACATTAAGGACATAAAAATTAATTCTTTTGATTTCCAATTCATCCCTATTAATTTTTCAAGTTATATCAAGAATGATCGAATCCATCTCATGCTTGAAACAACTCCAAACTTGCACCAAAAAACACATCATGTTACGCCTTTGGAAAAAATATTCATGTCCAAATAATTACATGGAAACCATAAAAATATCCTCATAATGAGAAAAAACTTATATCCCTAGAGATATATCTGGATATTATTTCTAAAAAACTTGAATCATGTCAAGATTTGACATGTAGTTGAAGATATAGCCATTTTATTAAACCCTACTTTTAAGGCCTCAAAGCGCCCTTTGAACGGTCATCCTAAATAGACCTCAAATGACCATGAACCTACATGAAAATGTCCTAAAAAATCCATGGAAATCAATATCATCTCACATAAATCATGCACCATTAATTTTTCATGCTACTCCTTTGGACAACCGTGTCCCAAAGTCTTCTTTTTAAAAACTATTGAGTTTGAGTGGGGTCCACTCACCAAAGTGACCTCAACCATAAATTTAAATAAATATAATAGATTAATATTCATCATTCAATAATAAATTTCTATGAATCAATCAAAAATGGGTCACTATACCTCTTCTTTTGCAGACTACTCCTAGCTAGGGTTTAACTAGGGTTTTAGACCACTTTACCTTCTTAACATTCGTTCATAAAATTTTGATGATAAAATAACATGATTATTTTTTTAAAACCTTATAGAATCACCATATAAACATACCTAAAATCCATAAGGTCCCATGAAAATAAGACAATTCATAACGAGCTTCGAAGTTCAAATTCGAGTGGATTTTCACTTGTTCTTGACCCTATCTCACATAAACTATCATATCTTACAAAATTCACATCCTAGAAACCTGAAATTTTTCTAAAATCACCATGACACATCACAATAACATCTCCAATAATTATAATGTTAGTATCACACCTCAAACTCTCCATCTTATCTCATTTACATATCTTCACCTTAAGGATTCTCCTTTGTAGAAGCTAGGGTCAACTAAAAGAATGCTAAAAGTCATCATATGACTATTGGAAATGACCCAAAAATACTTGATACATCATGATATAACTGAATTAAATATTCCATGATATCATATCGCTCTAGACCACAGTCTTGCACCTCTTAGCTACCATATCTTCTCCTAATGAGCACATGTAACATAGTGAACCACCTATATCTACATCATGCCACTATTGTGAGTTCCTAAGAACCCTAAAAACCTATTATCCATTATGTCAACATGTTTCTAGAGGACCCAAGAAGATCATAATTTCATGCATCATCACCTACGCACTTGAATAGGCTTACAAGAGTAAACACTCCTCACTAAATCTCACTATACCAACATAAAAACATCTCAATCATCATTTTAACATCATTTAAATCATCAAGTGATCCTAATCGAACATCCAATTTGATATGAATTTTGTTTTTCATCAATGAGAACACCTAATAGGACCACATGCCAATATTTGACACATAAATGGAATGCCATTACAACACTTACACACAAAACCTAAAAAACACAAAATTGAGAGTATTAGGGTAACGTAGAATGGTGAGTAGGACAAATTCCAAAAAAATATGTGATACCCTAAAAAAAAAAAGTTGAAATGTGACAACATTAGAATCTATGGTATAATGCAAACATCAATTGAGTTACACTGGGGTGTGATGAGGTTCCATGGGGAGTGAGCATCAACCATGAAATGTGCATGCAAATAAAAAAAGGGAAAAATATCACTCACCATCCACATAGATCTGAAAATAAAGGGGTAAAAATAGAGGTGATTTTTACCCCTAGTACAAGTAATCATACCTCCTCAAGTGGAGGAAGGTAGTTACATTCCTAAAATGGAAGAAAATCCCATATGACATACTAATGTGTGTGAAAGAATGGAATTTTTCATAACCCCTACAACACCTAAGACCTATGACCTCACCTAAGTGAGATGAATCACCACGTGATGTGGAAAATGTACACAACAACAAGGTCTAGTAACAAAAACCTTCTCGACAATTTTGTGGAATCTCATAGATCATAATAAGAGAAATTGGCACAATAAACTATATGATACACTATGGGATGATCAAATCACTCCCATAAATACTATTGGTATGTTTGTGTTTCAGCTCTTATATGGAATAAATACATAAGTTCCAATCATTGTAGAGTTACCAACATTGCAATTGATCAAAGAAGTAATGGTGAGTTCCAAGACTCACTTGACAAAAAAATTTTTACTTGGAAAATCTATGTGAAGATAGGGTGTTGGTGGTTGATCGGATAAGAGACCATCAATTTAAAGTAAAGAAAATATTTGAAAAGAAAGTGAAGAAGAGAGATTTTTAGATTGGTGACCTTGTCCTACTATGGGATAAGAGGAGAGAACCAAGAGGAATTCATGAGAAATTTGATTCATTGTGGATTAGCCCATTTTGTTTATGGGACACATATGGGGAGAACATTTTCCAACTATCTTATCTATATGGCATTCACTTGGAATTTCCTCATAGGGGAATATCTAATTTTATACAAATAATGAAAGAGGATTGTACCGCATGTACCATAGGTGAATATAGGTTTATGTGTTTCCCTTTCCATCATGTGTTTCCTTTTTTGTGTTTATTTGTGTCATGTGTTGTGTTCAATAAATAGGTTTTTTTAATCCATAGTTATTTTACAATGACTCTATAGCCCAATGGATAAATAATTGGTCCTCTTAGTGTCTTAAGATTCTAAGGTTCCTACTTGCTCCATCCTTACATTTATCAAACTAAAATAAGTCCCTAAGCTAGAGCTAAATTATTTTATTCTAAATGTGTAGCATGAAAAATTAAAAAAAAAAATCCATGACAACTAAGCCCACACTCAAAAATCCTTGAATCGGGTAATGTAAACTTGTCCTCCACCAATTCTTTGACTATGTAAGCCTCATCAAGACCAAGAGGGACATGTTATGTATATTTTTAAATTTTGTTTAATGTGAAGGTAAGGTGGTATGAAGTAGTTCATGGGTTCATTATGATCCAATTTGAAGAAAATACTCACGAAGGATTAAAAAGCCCATTTTTTGGACTTCGCACCCAATAATGATTACCCTGTAGAGATGAACTAAGAAGATATAATGCCTCTAATAATTATGTAACTGAGTTATTATATCATCATAGGTATCTCATGGAATTTCTGCAAGGGGAGATGGGTTTAGGAACACCATGTGCAATACCGAGCTACTTATAACATGGTGTAGGGAAAACAAAACCGCTTAAAAACTAATGATATTGTTTTGTATGGTTTAGGAGCCTCGGGTATGTTTTTAAGTTACTAAATACTCATCGGAAATATAAGGTCTACTTCACATTTAAAAATGTTTTGGAATATTCTATTATCACAATTTTGAGATATTATCCCAATAATGCAGATGAATATCCTTGATCCTAGAGGAAAGATCATTACAAGAGTTATATGAAGATTTAAGGAATGATTCAAATATCAAGATGACCTATTCAATGTCCTATTTAGTTAAAATGTGTTGGTTTCCCTTTTCATCGTCATTATTTTCAGTGGTAATCACTTTCACCAAAGGCACATGCTTGAGCATAACAATAAAAGGGGGATTTTTTAAATTATGAGAATAATTGGCTCTAAAAACGTATTGGGATGATCTCATTAGATCTTTTAGAGTCAAAATTATATAATTTTTTCCCATAAAACTCTCAACGATGCTCCCGAAGGCATAAAATCACTCCTTGGTGTCTATTTTTAATTGTTGTCGGTGAAAAAAATATTTCTAAGTCAGTCCAATGTGAAAATTTGCACCTTGGATGCACTTTTGCACCTTTTCACTTTGTTCAAAGGTACATTGGATTCAAAAATATGTGCCACCAAGGAAGGAGGATGATGGTTTTAATGTTTCCTCACTTAAATGACTTGTTTAGTGGTTAGGTGTGTGTTAACAACTCACAACTTAAAAACACCCCCTCTCCATGTTCCACCATAGCCATGGTGAAATTAGGAATTTTGATTTCACTTTTTCACCTAGTGAAAAAGTGAAATGGGTGAAAAAAATATGTGCGACTAAGGAGGATGATATTTTTTTCCACTTAAGTGATAATGTTGTGCACTAGGTTGATGTCATGCATTCACACTTTCAAAATACTATCTCTCCATGAAAAACCATACCCATAACACACTTGGGAAGACTAATTGAACCTTTACACCTAGTGAAAAATTACATCAAGTGAAAAATTCATTAGGTGATACAATCATGCAACCTTTCTTGTACACCTTCTTTCATCACTCAAACACATAACTTGCTCACTAGCGAGTTGTTTTCCACTCACTCCATTCAACAAGCTAGTCCCAATCCTCATGATAGCTCCTACCCTATGGTGTTTTTTCTTAATATTTATACACTTATTCACAATTTATCCTGATTATAAATGTGTTAAGGTGAAATAGAGGCTCCAAGATCCATTTAGTAATTCTCCTCTCTCTCTTAACTCGGGTTACTGTAAGGGTGTGCAAGTGAGTCAAAATGTGGGTTTTCTTAACTTCAAATAAGGGGTGAGTATTTGAATTTAAATGATCCATTTGGATCCTATATTTGAAAACAAAATCCATCCTTTTTGTAATAACATCTTCATGCTACATCTATACAAAGAAACACCATTTCGGAAATACTAAAATGCTCATATCTCACCCGTTTGTGCTCTGGTTTTCCTAAAACGTTTCCGACCACCGCATTTGAGAACAAATTTAAGATGATCCAAGCCTCATCACCATTTATAATTTTAATTTTTAACAAAACCCACATGAACATTTATACGCAAAAATGTTGATTTTTTAGATTTAGGGAAATCTAGAGGAGAGAAACACCTGAAAATTTGAGTAAGAACTCACAAAACAAAATCCTAATCCAACAAGACAATTTTCATACCAATCGGGCAAATGAAAGGCTTGTTTCTATTTTTAGTAATTTTTCCTCTAAGATTTACTAAAATTATCAAGTCTAATAATAGAGAATAAACCATCCAAAACCTTAAACCATTAAATTTGGGACTCCGAAATGAGAAATTGTGAATTGGGAAACATTGGTAAAATTAGTAAAATTTATAAAGTAAGGATGAGAACTAACTTACTAAAAATAGTAAGTTCTCAGATCACATTAAAAAAATTTATACACCCTCATCTCATCATTCCATCTCTGTTAGGAGAAACCATGAAGATCATACACACTTAATATGATCCAATTTCAACCTTGTCTACTGAATATCCACTTGTGGGAGATAATGATGTTGCCCACCTAGATCTGGAAGAAATGAGGAATTAGATGAAAAATGAGGTCAGGGAACCAATGGAAGAAAATATAGTTTCTAGTGGGATTTTTAGAGAAGAATATCACCCAATTTCATTAAAAATTATTGAATTGGTCCTATCTTATGCCAAACACTATGACCATTCCTCCCAGATAATCACTACAAATGACAACTTACTTCTTGCGGTCCTGACTCCCAAAAAAATGTCACATTGTCTACAAATCCTGACTTAGAGAAATGTGTTGATCATCAAAAAATATTTTGTAACTCAATAGTACCTTAGGATATAATCCTATTTATAAGGTATTCAATTGGATCCTTGTTGAAAACTAGGAGAAAACCATCAAGGCTACCAAAATCATTGTTGAGGAATGAGTTTCATGAAGCCTACTCAGATTCCATTATCTTATTGAGTAGAGTAATGGGAGAAAAACACCAAATTATTCTAGGATTGGATGGTATAGTTTATGCTGACAATCATGGAGGGAAATAAAATGATAGATTGGGGTCATATCATCAGTGACAATCTCCACCAGTAGTTGATGCAACTATTTACAAATAATATATTCACAATGACCTCCTATCTAGTGTATGCCCTCACATATACTAGACCATATAGAGGATTGTTTGTTACCCAAAAATTCCCTCATATATCTCATGCCTTTGAGAATTACAAGAAAATCAACTTCAAGGAAAATAATGTTCATTTCACATGGGTGAATGATGCATTCTTGTTTTCATCATCTAGCTCCTTGGAGGAATGTTGGCATGTTGTAGTAATAGGTGTTTTAATTTATGAAAACCCACATTAATGAAAAATTGAATTTTTAATTGAGGTAATATGATGTTTTTTATGGTTCTAACATGATGTTTCATATGTATATTAGTTCCTACGGTGGGATTCGGTGAGGTGTGCTTGCTCTAGCAAGCCCATACAAGTGCCTAGGAGATATAGATTCATAGTGTGAGCTTCTTTGATCCTTGGGAATAATTTTAACATGACTTGTAGAATTTTTAGGGTGGTTGAGCATTCATAGTAGTGGAATGGTGTAGGTACAAGTGGTTCAATGGTTACAGGTGCTCATTGGGAGCAAGGATGTTTTCTTGGAGGTGAAATTGTGGTTTGGAGATATATGAGATCATGTAGGCATGAATTAAGGTGTATAATGGAATATTAGGTATGTTTGGGTCATTTTAGAGGTTTTTGTTTAGTTATTGCAACATTTTAGTTGACCCTAGCTTTTGCGGTGAGAATCCCTAAGGTGAAACTATGAAAATGAGGTATCCCAGGATAGATTAAGGTGTTTATTTAGAACTATGATTATTGGAGATGTTATAGGGATGTTTAATAGTGATTTGAGAAAAATTTCAAGTTCCCATGATGTGTATTTAGCCATATATGACTGATTATGTGAGACAGGGTGAAAAACAAGTGTATTTCTAACTCGAAATGAAACTTCGGATATTTGTTGTGAGAAATGTGATTTGCATGGGACCTTGTGCATTTTAGGGAAGATTATATGGTGATTTTATAAGGTATAAAAAAATAGGTTGTTTTATCGTTAGGTTTTTATGAACAAATCTTAAGAAGGTAAAGAGGTCTAAAACCCTAGTTAAACCCTAGCTAGTAGTAGTCTAAAAAAGTTAAGTATAGTGACCATCTTTTATTGATTCATAAAAATATATGATTAAATTTGCTATATTACTCTCTTATATTTGCATAAATGTATGATTGGGGTAATGGTCATATGTGGGCCCCACCTAAAAATGGCAGTTTAAGAAGAAGAAGGTTTTGGGACAAGATGGTCCAAAGGAGTAGCATGAAAAATTGATGGTGAATGATGTATGGCAGTTTTTATAGATTTTAATGAATTTTTAGAGAATTTTCATGTATTTTCATGATTTTTTGAGGTCCAAACATGTTGACTAGTCAAAGGGTAGTTTTGGGGTCTCAAATAGCAGGTCTAGTAAAATGAGCATAACTTGAGCTACAGTGGATTTTGAAGATGATTCAAGTTGTGTTGGAAATAAGATTTAGATATATTTACAATTATATGAGTTTTTACTCATGATGAGGTGATTTTAAAGGAATTTCATGGCCTTATTTGGATAGGAATTTTTTTGGTTGTTCAAGACAATGTGTGTTCTAGTGTGTGTTTTATGTTGTTTGAAGCATGATATGGATTGGGTTATGCTTACTATCACATATAATGTGAAGAGGGATGAATTGGGCATCCTATGAATCCATTTTTAGGACTTTACTGTATGTAGAAATGTTTTTATGAGATAACCTTTAGAAACAATGTTTTTGGTAGGTTGTTTTGGTGAAGGCAAAAGTAGTTGTGGTTTGAAGAGATGGATGTTTCATGACTTATAACTTGATTATAAGTGTTATAAAGGTTATTATATTTCCATAAAGTTTTTACATAGAATTTTTTTCTCATGTTGAATTTATTTGGTTATCAAATGAATTTTTCAGGGTGTTGAAGGGTGCAAGAAACAACTGTTTTGAGAATTATAAAGGAATTGGGCCCAATAAATGAAATAATTTGATTTTCTGATATTAATTTCAACAATGTATGAATTTTTAATGATATTTTATTCATATATAAGGTTTTTGGGTCATGGAAAAGTATGGTACTAATGTTAGGAAATTTTAATATTGTGCCCATGGGTATTTGAGGCATTTTGGCACATGAAATGATAGTTTGAGCTAGGAAGACATAATTTGGTAAATTTTGACTATTTTATTTCATAATTTAATTGTTTACTTGATGTATTGGTCTAACCAAAATGAGGGAAAAGGTTTTTCCTAAGTTTGAAATGTGGAGAAGCATATAAAAGCATGTTTTTGGGTGCTTTTTGGAATGCGTTGAGAGTGTGCATGTGGAACGACCTAGGTGAAGTTTAATTATAGGTGTTTGAGAATTATTTGGATCTAAATCATGTGTGTTTAATGTGAATAAAATAAATAGGACATAAGAGAAAGATTTTAATGATTTTTAGAGAGTTTAATGAGCTTATTTTGTGAAAGTGTGATCACCTAGGATTTGAGTGAAGAAGTGTGAGCTAGATATTGAATCTCCATCAGTTTTGGAAGATAAAAATAAGATATCTACACATCATAATGTGTTTAAGTAGGTTATTAATCATTTATGGGGGTTGTAGCCTCCTTTTAGATTTGGTGCTTCACAAAATTAGGGGTTGGTGCTCTACTAAACTAGGGTTTGGTGATCCTTGTAGAGTTGGTGCCTCACTAAACTAAGAAACATATCAATATAATATTGTGTTTAGTGGTTTTTCTTCCCCTTGAGGTTTTCCCACTTATATCTTGTGTTCTTATGGTGTTTCTTTGCTTTCATGGTTACATGCTTCATTGATGGTTTATTGTGTGCACACATAAAGTATTGAATAAGTGGATATTGTGATTAAATGTGTATGATATTTTGAGTTTCATATCTGAAATATAATTTGAATTTTTTATAAGGACTGATTCACCCCCCTTCTCAGTCCATTGTGTGTCTAATCACATTATTATAGCATATCCTTTTGCAGAAGTTTGATAACTTAAAAGGAGATACTTGAAGTACAAAAATGGAAAGAAGAAATGTGATTGGAAATGCACCAATGTTTGATGGTGTGAAATATAGTTTTTGAAAAATGATAATAAAGTCCAATATCATGGCTCAAGGGTTTGATGTCTTGAATACTGTTGAGATTGGCTATACTCTTCCTACCACTTATCCACTCTTTGATGATAAAAAGAAGGATTACACCAGAAAATATAAAGCCTTCAATGAAATCATAAGTGGTCTTGGAGAATCTGAAATGGGAAAAGTGATGCATTACAAGTATGCAAAGGAAGCATGGGAAAAACTCCAAGTTATATATGAAGGAGACTCAAAGGTAAGGATTTCTAAGCTTAAAAATTTTAGAAATTAGTTTGAATCTCTTAATATGAGTGATGATGAGTGTATTGCATCCTATCTTCGTAGATTTGATAATATTGTTAAAATAATGAAAGGGTTAGGAGAATATATAAAGAGAAAGTTATTGTTTAAAAGGTATTAAGATCTTTGACTCCAAAGTTTGATTCAAAAGTATCAGCTATAGAGGAAGAAAAGGATGTTACTAAGCTGAATATGGATGAGCTACATGGTACCCTAACAACCTATGAAATGAGGGTAATGGATTCCAATCCTACTAATAAGGAGATATCCTTCAATATGGAAAAGGTGGCTAAATAAAATAAGGGAAAATATGAAGATTCCACTTTAGAGCTTGAAGATGAGGAGATATTTGCTATGGTTGCTAGGAGATTGACACTTGGGACTGGTAAGTACAAAGGTAAACTTCCCTTAAATGTTTCTCATGTGGTAAAGTTGGTCATTTTTTTGCCAAGTGTCCTCATAGACATGATAAGAAAAGTAATGATGAACATGATAGTGATAATGATAAGAAGAATCAGAAATTTGATAAGAAGAAGAAAGGGTTCAAGAGGAATGAACCTATGAACAAGAATAAGAAGAGTCTCTACACTAAGAAGGAAGAATATGATAGTGAAGAAGAGAGATCTTATTCTAAATTAGAATTTGATCACAATGATGTTGGTGATGAAGTAATCTTCATGAAAAAGAATCCATGAGATCCTCTAGTGGTGGATCTATTCCTTGGGGTGATATTTCACCTGATTCTTGCAAGGTAGAAGAAGGAGAAGATGATGTTATAAGGATTGAATTAGCATGTGTGCAATCTGAACTTGAACATGTTGAGAAGAAAAACAAAAATTTGGTAGCTCAAGTCAAGGAATATGAGACAAAAATACAATAACTTGAAGGGAAACATTGGGAAATCTCTGAAAAACTAGAAGAATCAGTAAGAAGACTAGAATTTCAAATGAGTAACATGACTCTAAGCCTTCAATCTAAGGAAGAGGAAGTAAAGGTTATTAAGAAGGAACTTACAAATGCTACAAGCAAGGATAAGACCTATCAAAATTTTGAAGAAAGTAACAAATATCTTGATGATCTCTTGAGAAATCAAAAGGATGCTAGTGATAGGATTGGTTTAGGCTTCAAATCTGAAGTCAAGAAAAAAATAGGTGAAAGAAGATTTTATTCCATTCAAATAAGTGGGAGAATCAAGCACTAAGTAAGGAACGAAGCAGCCTTAGTCAAGGCCATGGAGAAAAGAAAGTGAATCAGCAACCTAATGCCTCAAGGTATGAAAGGTCTTTCAATGGTTTTTGTTATACATGTAATGATTTTGGTCATAGGGCTAAGGAGTGTAGGAGAGATCCTAGAGATACTCAACCATATAGAATCATCAAATATGATTACGAAAAAATATTATATGCTAAAAGTGTAATCATGTTGGTCACATTGCTCGTAATTACATGAATGAATCATCTAGGCATTTTCATGAGCTAAAAATATAAACATAGTGGTATGCTAAAGCTGTAAAAATGTTGGTCATGTGAAAAATAATTTATTTCAAGATTACTCAGTAAAATGAGAAGCCATTTAGGTCCTAGAGCAAAGACTATGGTGTTAAAATAGCTAGAGTGCATGAAAATGGTTCTAAAAGGGCTTGGGAGCCTAAAGTAAACTATGGTGTGTCTTTAAATACAAATGTTGGTGAAAGGATATTTGTTTCTGAGATATCATACTAGATAAGGGAAGATGAAGGATTTTTATAGGTGCCCAAGAAGGATTAAGACCTTTTCAAGACCTTATTTTAGGTCTCCATGGAACCTATATGCCTTCATTATGCTTCTTGAAGGCATATCATTGCATATGAAGCATCTAGGTGAGGGGGTATATATAAGTCATCCTATGTCTCCTCCAAAAGGTCAAGGTATGTATTTTGAGTCTTTTAGTATGCATCTTGGTACATTTTTAGTTTCTCTTGTATGTAAGTTGTCGTGTTTTCTATGTTGGTATAATAAGATGCATGAATTTGAGCTCCTGTGGTCTGTATGGTGGTCTTATTGATATGTGATTAGTATTAGGTGTCTCAGTATGTTCAAGACCCTCTTCGTAATGTCATTTCACGTTTGTTTGTGTCTCTAAGCTCTTGGTGTATGTATTAGATGTCTTTGTATCTCAATATTACTATAATAGATGAGCATAATGTCTATGGTGTCTTGTTGACAAATTTGGATCTCTATACTATGTCAATGATATTTTATGAGGTTTCCATCATGTGTTTAAGGGGTATATCATTTGTTTTTGGTCGATTAGGTCTATACATTTGAAATTGGGCATTATGAGTTTGTGTGTACTTAATTTCTCAATGGTTTCATTTCTATCAACATGTGTTTCGGTATGTGTCTGGTTTGAGTGTATTTGGATTTGTCTTATTTTTCAAAAGTGGTTTCTAGACCTGACGAGTGTATTTAAAGATGGTCTCGGTTTACACTCAAAATGATGAGTTGTGACACGATATGGTCAAGATAACACTATTTTAAAGCAACTTTGAAGTGTTACAGGTAAAATAATTAGTGGTTCTTGATAAATAATAATTGAATAATGTCCTCAAAAAGTGTATATATGTTTTTTCAAGGTTTTAGTGTAAGCATGGAAGTAACAAGTGTAAAAACAAGTGAATTTAATACTACACTACTCTCGACTATGTTTACAAAGTCCTCTTGAGTGGTTGATAAGGAAACTCGGTGTTTAAGGGTCAAAAGATGGAGTCGAAGCTAAAATTTTGAGAAAATATTCTAGGCTCATAGGGATAAATTATGGAAGAAGTTTGGGGCTTCAAGTAAGTATATTTCTTCAGTTATGCATGACAGTGTTGAAAAGTTTCTCTTGTGGCCTAAAAGGGGCTAATTGGCAAGTTAACAATGTTTTTGGTCTACAAAGTATTTCTTCAAGATTTGAAAAGGTGATTTGCATTAGTATGAGCTTCATGAAGTGTCCCAATGCATATATAAGGTGACCCATATAGTCTACATCAGTTTCTTTGGTTGCTTGGTTGTTCCTCATCATGATTTGTGTCAAGATTTGATTCTTTAAGTATAGGGGAAGAGGTGATGGCTTCTCAAGTAAGTGTGATGATGTCTCATAATATATTATGATGTAAATAATTATGTCATGCCCTTGAATTATTTCAAATTTTTTGGGAGAAAATTTTTCCTTAATGTCAGTATATATGTGGTAGTGGGAGTCTCTTGGTGCTACATAAAGAAATTGATCATATGTAGTTTTAGAAGGGGCAAAGCATGCTTTTATCAGTGGTATGACATATGTTACATAGCTAATTATCCTTTGATATAGGTATGTACTTTCATATATATATGGTTTATAAATCAAGGTAGTAGATGGAGGTATTAGTTTCTTGTCAAGGCTTGAAAGCTTGCTCTTTCTCCATATTAACATCCTACACACCTATAGGAGCTTAGGTTTAGCACTGTGGCAATGGTATTGTGGTAAACATGATGTATTTCAATATTTGGTATGATATTTTTATGATGAATTCATATGGATAAGTATGGTTAATGGTCATGGGTTGAAATGATCTATTTTGGGTTAATATGTTGATCTTGACCTCTAAGTGAAGGATGAGATAGTGCTACAGTGTCTTGAGACAGTATTGACTGGTAAGAGGTTGTAATTTTTCTTCTCATGATAGGGGGAGCTTGATATAGCTCACTATGCAAGAGGTTGTAAGTATTTAAGAACCATAGAGACACTTTATTTCCTTCTCAATGGAGTTTTGATAGAGATAGGTTGTTGACAGTCCTCTAACAATGTTGAAATGTTGTCATTATAAGAAGAAATGTTGCTCAAGGTGTGTGTGAGCTCTCCAAGACAAGGGTCATGCTTATTTTTCCTTCATTAGATTGAAATTGTTTTCTCAAGGCCATTCAAGGTGAGAAAATGAGGTTTTCTCCTTTATCCATGATTATGATGATATGTATTGGCTCATATAAGTCAAATATGACTATAGAAGACTGAAAAAGTTGCTTTGGGACTGCTAAAAGTTGTAAAGGTGATTTTAAGGCATGGTAACAAGGATAGTTTCTCTAATTTGTGCTCTTGAGCTAGTATTTGAGGAATTATGTCTAGGGGAGTGATAGTTTCTTGAGTCAAAGCATGGTTGACCTGTAGTTGGATGTTGAAATTGGTCAAAATTTCTCTAAGAAGTCTGTTTTGGTCTCATAATATTGTTCTTGGTATGAAGAGTATGCATATGCCTTGTATTGCATGATTTAGGCCTAGAAATGATGGATCATTATCAAGAAAATTGGATTAATTATGTGGCATGGTCATTCATGTCATTGTTGGCATGTTAAAGGTGTTTTTCGCCTATTACAAAACTACTACAGTGACCTTAAGATGCTCAAAATAGGGTTATAGGTGAAAATATGCTTGTTTGCACGGTTAAGAGATGGAATATGATGTTGTAGATCCTAATAAGGTATGATTTTTCTTCTTTCATGCCTTACTAATTTTTTAGATGTTGAATTGCCTATCTAAGGGGGCCATGTTGCTTACATGCCTAAAAGGAAGGAAATAATCAAATTATGAGAAAAAATCAACAGATAGAGATTTTCCGAGACCTTTGGTTGATGCTTCTCACCAAAGCATGAAGGTATGAAGCTGAAAAAGGTGAGTTACAGGTATTCCTTTGTCATTAATGTAAAAAGGGGGAGAAGTTCATATTTTTTTCCATCAATGAAAAATGGGAGATTGTTGACATGTTGTCTTAATAGGTGTTTTCATTGATGCAAAACCACATTAATGACAAAGTTAATGTTGAATTGAGGTCATATGATGGTGTTCATGGTGCTAACATGACGTTTGGATGCATATCAGTAGCTATAATGGGATTTAGTGAGGTTTTATTTCTCTCAAAATATGAGATATTGATGTATTTCTTTGGCACTGATGATCGAGATATGTTATAGGGATGTGTCATAGTGATTTTAGAAAAATTCTAGGTTCCCATGATGTGTATTTATTTTATATATGACTGATTATGTGAGACAGGTGAAAACAAGTGTATTTCCATCTCAAAGTAAAAATTCAAATGCTCTTTGTGAATAATATGGTTTACATGGAATTTTTTCCTTTTAGGGAATCTTCTATGATGACTTTATAAGGTTTCAAAAAAATAATGAGGTTTGTTGATTGTCAAGTTTTCATGAACGAATGTTAAGAAGGTAAAGAGGTCTAAAACCCTAGATAGGAGTAGTTTGTAGAAAGTGAAGTATAGTGACCCAATTTTGATTTATTCATAAAACTTTATGATTTTATGTTGTAGAGGACTCTATTATATTTCCAGAAATGTATGGTTGAGGTCATGGTCATATATGGGCCCCACCTAAAAATGGTAGTTTCTAAAGAAGAAGGTTGTAGGACAAGATGGTACTAAAAGAGTAGCATGAAAAATTGATGGTGCATGATGTATATGAGTTTTTATTGATTTCCATGAAGTTTTCAAAGAATTTTCATGTAGGCTCATTGTGTTTTGAGGTCTAAATAGGTTGACTCATCAAAGGGTAGTTTTGGGGTCTCAAATAGCAAGGTTTAATAAAATCAACATAACGTGAGCTACATGTGGAGTTTTAAGGTGATTAAAGCTGTGTTGGAAATAATATTGAGATATATTTCCAATGATATAATGTTTTCCTCATTATTAGGTAATATTATAGGGTTTCCATGGCATTCTTTAGCTATGAATGTTTTTGAAGTTCAAGAAAGATTGTGTTCAAAAGTGCGGAGTTTAATGTTGTTTGAAGCATGATATGGATTGTGTAATGATTCCTATCACCTTTAATTTTAATATGTATGAATTGGGAATCCAATGAATCAATTTTGAGGTATTTAATGTATGTAGAAATGTTTTTATGATCTAACCTTTAGAAACAATGTTTTTTGAAGTTGTTTTGGTGAAGGAAAAAGTAGTTGTGGTTTGAAGAGATGGATGTTTCATGAATTATAACTTTCTTAGAAGTGTTATAAAGGTTCTATAATTTCCATCAAGTTGTTACATGGCATGGTTTTCTCATTTTGAAGTGATTTGGTGATCAAATGAAGTTTCTAGGGTGTTGAAGGGTACAAGAAACAACTATTTTGAGAATTGTAAAGGGAACTAGGCCTAGTAAATGAAATAATTTGATTGGTTGATTATTAATTATAACCATATATGAATGTTTAATGATATTTTATTCATATGTAATGGGTTTTGTGTCATTAAAAAGTATGATACTAATGTTACGACAATTTTAAGATTGTGCCCATGGGGTTTTGAGCCATTTTGGCACATGAAATGATGGTTTGAGGTAGGAGGATGTAATTGGGTCAGTTTTGACTGTTGTATTTCATATTTTAATTATTTTCTTGATGTATACATTGAACCAAAATGAGGGAAAATTTTGTGCCTAAGTTTGAAATGTGGAGAAGCATATAAAAGCATGTTTTTGGGTACTTTTTGGAACGCGTTGAGAGTGTGCATGTGGAACGACCTATGTGAATTTTAATTGCAGGTGTTTGAGAATTATTTAGATCTAAATAATGTGTTTTATAGGTGAAGAAAAATCATAGGACATGAGATTAATATTTTGATTATTTTTAGAGGGTTTGATGAGCTTATTTTATGAAGCGTGACCACCTAGGGTTTGAGTGAAGAAGTGCGAGCTGAATATTGGCTCTCCATCAATTGTGGAAGAAAAAAAATAGATATATACACATAATAAGGTTTTTATTAGGTTATTGATCATCTTGGGGTGTTGTAGCCTTCTTGTGGAGTTGGTGCTTTAAAAAATTAGTTGTTGGTGCTCCTTGTAGTGTTGGTGCCTCATTAAATTAAGAAACATATTGATATAAGATTGTGTTTCAATGGGTTTTCTTCTAATTTATGGTTTCTCACTTGTATCGTGTGTTCTTATGGTATTTATTGTCTTTCATGGTTACATGCTTCATTGATGGTTTATGGTGTGCACACATAACATATTGAATAAGTGGATATTGTGATTGAATAAGTATGAGATTTTGAGTTTCATATCTGAAATATAATTTGAAGTTTTTATAAGGACTATTTAACCCCCTCTAAGTCCATTTTGTTTCTAAAAATTATATCTTGAAAGGAGGAACTCTCCTTAGGAAACAAAGTTAATTGATAAGTATGGTTGTAGTCTTTTATTTATCAATATAGCTATGTGTGTTAGTACCACATCTAAATAAGTTTGCAATCTCACTCGAAGCATGTGCAGAATATAGGTCCCTCCTTTGCTTTACTTAACAAAATTTTGGCATGCATGTTCATATTCATAACCAAAAAAACCATTTATTCAAGAAGATACATCATAACATGATAATTCAGAAACACACAATAAGGAAGATTAATCAACATAAGGAATGATCAATACTATTTCTATCCCCATAATCCCATATACAATTTTCCATGGTAAAAAATTAATTCATTGAATAATAAACTTGTTTATTACATCATATATTACTTTCATTCACCAATTTTCCATGCATGCGTATAGATTTTAGCTATATACTCCAAAGGATAACTCAATACTACTAGCAATCTAACTCATAACTCTAAACTCGAACTCTCTAAAATAAGGACGTATATCTTATATTTATATGGTGGATACTTTCCCTTCACCAGATAGATGTAGCTTCCTAATAATATTCATGCTTATAAATAGACTACATGTTTTTGTATAACTCAATATATCATTAGATTAGGCTATAAATAGATCAGATCCTTACATGTTAGTGAAGGGGTTATATTGAATTTCACTATATCTTTCTTATTTGAAGGCTTACCATTATAGTGCTTGTCTTTCATTTCAAGAGCTCAAAACTTTCTAAGGTTGACTTATACCTCCCCTACACTGAGGATCATATTTTCAACTTCTTAACACAATCTACCTACTCCAAAATCCTTAAAGATACCTTATTGGTGCTAGTTACACACTTGCACTTGGATTAGCATTCATGTGCACACTATAGATGTGGAAACATGGCATGATTACCTTGTTTAGTTTAGTGGATCCATTTTCCTTAATGAAATCATCTCTCCAATGTATTTTCACCTATCATATCCTGATTCATCATAATAATCTCAAACATGCATTACCCTATCACACAATCATTCATCTAATAGACCTCTTGGTTTTAGTTCCCAAACCAAACTTTGGATTCATGAGTCAATTCCTAATTTCTTTAAACACTTCACCCATTCCATATTAAGGAGTTTAAAATATTATTTTAGTCATATAATTGCATTAAGGCATAGTTCTCTTTTTTAGGTCCGTTGGCCTTGTAGCCCTCCTAACTTATAAATCCTCCAATAACTCCAATTTTTATGAAAAATATAAAACTCTCAATGATGATTCAGACACCATTAATGGGGTACTAAAACATAACTAAATTTCATACCTTGTTGTTTTGTATGAAATAGTACTTCCTTTGTAACCTATCAAGTCAATTAAGTCTAATTTACCACTAGGATGATGACAATGACACTTACCTCTACAATATCACTTTACCGATGATAGATCTATCTATGAAATATCGTTAATATTCTTTCTACCAAGTTTGGTAGCTTAACTCCTCCATTATCCCTTCCATGCACCTCATTCTCTCTCTTTCGTGTATAATGTACAACTAGCATTGCAAATTAAGATTTATCTCCTTCACATGTGTGAGTTAGAGGCTAAAACTTTGTATACCTCCACAAATCCTATGGATAGAGATTCACCCAAAATTTCATGAAATCTAAATGGATACAATTTAAGCAACATGATGCCCTAGGTAGGACCCGAGAGGAAATAAATTGAGCTACAAGAAATACTAGGGTGTTTCAAGACCTACAAAAATTCATGATGGCTATTTGTACCTTCCCTCACCTGATCATGCATTCACAGTTCAAGGAAAGTGCATTTAGGAATGACTGATAGAGTTCAAGTCTCGGCGTAACAAGGATCATTATATATATTCCATAAATTTAGCCATAAAAACATGAAGAGACTCATTCTAATCCATGTAACATCGAAATTACATATTTATTATTCATTTCACATCTCTATTACATCTTGTTCCTATGATTTCTTCTTATATAATATTCATTTCATGACTAATCTATTTGATTCTCCCTATTCTTCTTTAGTCTACTCTCTTAAAAAGGACTATACAACTCCTATATGTGCTCAATCATATTCTTAACATTAGGAAATTATGAAAACTAATACCAAGGATCCTCGAACTCGGTTTCAACTGGATTGACACCTCACAACATATCAATATGGTCTTATTTAGGCATAAAACAACTATTTTCATCTTTTTACACCTACTTACACACCTAATATTTCACTCTTATCCTCACCCTTAATTTTGCATTTACTCTATCAATAAAACACCCATCCATGGGAAGATAAACATGACCTTAAGAAATTCCAAATCCTTGATGCTCTTGCATCGGAGTGCCCTTGTGAGAAAAATTTGAGCTCCTGCTCAAATAAAATATTATTCTTCTCTTTTTCCCGGTTTTCCAATTCATTCTTATTTCCTTTTCTTGAATCTCTTGTTCTCTTTGGTTTTCCATCCTCCCTATCACCACTCTAAACTTTCACTTGTATTCCTTATCCATATACTTTTCTTTATTGTTTGTATCTTTCTCCTCTTCCACGTTCTTCATCATGGACTCCAACTCTGCCTTGCATCCTTCATACCTACCTATAGTCATAACATATAGGATTGCCCAAGACACCGATTTCACTATATCTTTCTTATTTGAAGGCTTACCATTATAATGCTTGTATTTAATTTCAAGAGCTCAAAACTTGCAAAGGTTTACCCATACCTTTCCTGCACTAAGGATCATATTTTCAACTACTTAACACAATCTACCTACTCGAAACATCCTTAGAGATACCTTGTTTATGCTACTCGCACACTTGCACTTGGATTAGAATTCATGAGCACACTATAGATGTGGAAAAATTCCATGGTTATCTTATTTGGTTTAGTGACTTCATTATCCTATATGACATCATCTCTCTCCAATGTCTTCCCACCTGTCATATCCCGATTCATCATACCAATATCAAACACGTATTACCCTATCACACAAGCATTCATATAATAGACCTCTTGGTTCTTGGTTACCAAACCAACCTGTGGATTCATGAGTCACTCCCTAATTTCTTGAAACACTTCACCCATTCCATATTAAGGTTATTAAACTATTAGTTTAGTCATATACTTGCATTAAGGCATAGTTCTCTTTTCAAGTCCCTTGGCCTTGTAGCGCTCCTAACTTATAAATCCTCCTATGAATCCAATTTTATTAAACAATACTACACTCTCAATGATGATTCAGAGACCCTTTATGGGATAGTAAAACATAACTAAATTTCATACCCTATTGTTTTATACAAAATAGTACTTCCTTTGTAACCTATCAAGCTAATTAGGTCTAATTTACCCCAAGGAAGATAACGGTGACATTTACCTCTATAATATTAATCTACTAATGATAGATCCATCTATGAAATATCATTAAGATGCTTTCTACAAATTTTGGTATCTTAACTCCTCCATTATCCCTTCCATGCACCTCATTCTCTCTCTTTCTTGTACATTGTATAGCTAGCACTAAAAATCAAGGTATATATGCTTCACACGTAAGAGTTAGAGGCTAAAACTTTGTATACTTCCATGTTGTCATGAAAATGTATAATAGGAAAATTAATAATTTTCAAGCATGACAACGATACCCCTGGGTAATTTTTTTCAAGTTTCACCTCTCCAAAACACCCCCAGTCTACCCATCCTCAAGACTTGGTCTTACCCAAAATTTCCAATAACCCCTAGTGGATGTTAATCCAGTACCTAGGTGAAAAAGGAAATTCAATTCAACTCCCCTATGTGATTTTAGGAGATTGTGAAAATAATTATTTTTGGGCGGTGTTGGAAAGGGCTACCACTGGCCTTCCCAAGATCGATGCAACCACTTGGAGTGGAGCAGAGGATCCAAATCCAACATGGATATGAATTTAAGGTCTATTAACATCAAGGAATTTAGTTTGGGAGATTCAATAAATATTTCGTGTTGGGGTAGATTCATCAAAAATATGATTCTCGGGCGTAGGAAGTGCACAAGTCCAAAACGCTTCGATCTTCGAGGAAGTGATTATGCGAGCTCGAATGGAATTAGGAGCCTAATGAGATATATTCAGAAATAAAATTAAAATCCCTAAAATATGTTGAGGTTATATTTTCACAACACCTTAGTGAAATAGGTTTGTAATTATTTTTTCACGAGCCTAGGCGGTCATGAGTCAAAAAAACTATTGAGCTTGTAAAGTGATACCAAAGTGATTTGGAAATATTTAGGAGATAGAAAAGACATTTTTGGAAATGGAATTCAAATCCTACAATATGGTGAAAACATAATTTTCACAAAACTTTGTCACAATAGGTTTATATTTGGTTTTCTCCAAGATCGGTTATGGAACCATAACCAAAATCCTTTTTTAAGGGAATAAATTAAGGAATTAAGAGCTGATACCCCCACCATTATATTTAGAAGGCAATTTTAAGTCAAAATAATATAATTTTTTTGAAAATATTCCATTAGGAGCTTAAGCTATCATTGTTTCAAGTCATCCTCTAGGAAGGATTCCACAATTAGGCAAGTTTACAAGAGGACACATGTAATCTCCAGGAGCCTAACACAATTTAATGTCCCTTTCATCCCTCAAGTAAAGGGACATGAGGAAAATAAATTTTTCCAGCCCAAAAATCCCTCTGGTCACACATGAAACCTCCCAGATCACCAGTTCAGCTCCCAGGTGCTTGTCGGAGCTCATTCCCTCAATCGCTAAGATCATGAAAAGTGGTGCAATCAGGTGCACCATGAAAATTGATTTGATTTTAGTACCTTTTAGAAAAGGGAAGTGAGGGACATGAAAATCATCCCAGACCCTTGAAGCCCTCACATCATCCATGTGACCCTCTTTAATCAAAATTTCCGGCTCGGGAGCTAGTGGAGCCAAATGCTCGACTGTCAGATTTCCACCAAGTGTTGTGATGAGGCGTGACAAAAAAATTGATGTCACTTTCATCACTTAATTATTAAGGGACATCATAGACACAAAAATTCCAACCACCCCTTCCATGTAATTTTTAAATGCTTTAAAACTCACACTTAGCCATTTTTTCCCACTTCTTCTTCTCCATGAGTTCATAACTTGTCATTTCTTTGCTCATACTTGCACACAATTCACCATTGCTTCTCCAAAAAAGCTCTGAAATTTAAATTATACCCTACAATCCATGAATAAAAATAGGTTCCATAGGAAGTATTGATTGAAAAATAATGAATAACAAAGGACAAAAGAGAAGAACGAAGAAATTCATTTGAAAACTTTGTTGTTGTGGGATGAAGATTCAAACATATCTTCTAAGAGGTGCATGAAATGAAGAACTATTTTATGCTATTTTGTTCACTTTAAAAGTCCATTTAAACTTCATATTAAAATCCCCCTTCCATAGTATAAATCAATTGAAGTGAAGAAATCTCCTTTCAGCTCAATGAAAACAAAACTCAGATTTTTCGTCAAACTGACAATCGTTTTGAAGAGAAATTGCATCGGTGGTACAAAAAGTAAAAACCCATATCTGAAATATGAATTTTGTTGTGAATAGAGAATAAAACTAGATCTGAAACTTTCAAGCTCCATTAATGGTTGTCGTGTCCAAAATTGCAGCAAGGTGAAAAATTTGAAATTTTAAAATCTCACGAAACAATGATCGGGTAAGCCTAAGATTTCAGAGGGGTGATATTGGGAAAAAATCCATATCGAGAAACTTTGTTTCATCATGATTTGATAACTATAAGATTTATTTCTAAAAATAATAGGTCTTCTATATGGGAGACTGTTATTTACAGTAAGTCACAATATGAAGAAAGCGTGAGCGTAATTTTGGTGCACATAGAGAGAAGGTATTGGAGGCGAAATTCATTGAAAGGGTCGTTTTAGTCCAGAGTTGACACTTACTAAAAATAGTAAGTAGTCTCATGAACACCTTCTAAAAATAGAAAACTAATCTAGAAAGTGAGAGGAAAATAGGGAGAAAGAGGAATTCAAGCTGCAATATCCATTTGAGGTTTGAAGGAGTTGATTTTTTATACTTACTAGAAATAGTAAGTCATCTCATTGGACCTTACTAAAAATAGTAAGTCATTCTAGAGGGTGTATTTTGAAAAAGGAGCATTCTCAATATTGAACATTGATTGAAAGTTACAATTGGAGTCAGAGAGGTAAATCATGACACTTACTAAAAATAGTAAACTTCCCTTCGTAGGTATAGTAAGTATTAAAATATGGTGGGATTCAAATTTAAAGAATGAGCGTTTGAACTGAATATTTCCTTCACCAAGTTACAATTCCCATCTCCTCAAGTATGTTATCTTGGCCAGTGGGTGAAACTCATCTCGGGAGAACCGATAGTGTTTTTCAACACTCACTACATGGTTGGGGTCACAATTAGGAAGTTGTGGTCATCAGCAAAATATTTCATTCAACTTGGAAGGGCCAATTTTGAATTCCTATCTCTTTTCAGGGAATCTTCATGAGTCACATTTGTGGTCATCAGTAGAACCCTTTAGCAAATTTTTAAACACTCTTTCCAAAGCATTTGTGAGCCAATTTGAAGGAGTTTGAAGGGTGCAAAGAGTTCAAAGATTAATATTTTCACCACATTGGAGATTTCCTTCAACAAGGATCATCTAACTTAGTGACATCTTCTCTTCTTCTATATCTTCTCTTTCTTCCCCCCAATTTTTTTGGGGTTAACCATATAATAGTGTTGCACATATCTATAATCAGATAAAGCATACAAGCAATGAATGTGGAAATAAACTAGAAGATAAAATAAAAAGAGAAATATAACACCATATGTTAGGGAATAAGAGATAAAATATGCGAATAATCCCTTACGTAATCACAACAAAAGAGAAACTAATATGTAGAAAATATAACAGATCTCAAATAAAATTCTGTAATAAATAACACAACACAGAAAGACAATATTTAACGTGGTTCACCTAATTTGGGATATGTCCACTAAGAATCATTTGTTTAGATTTTATTACAAGCCTCCACTCTCTCAATACAATACCCAGATCCTTTTGGAGCTATGCTCAACAAACTCTACAGAATTCACACCCAAATTCAAAGCACATCTGCAATGCATTTTCTTGTATATGTATCATATAAATAAGATCATATAAATAGACAATTGCTTAAGCAGTTTGATATAAAACCATGGGTACTAAAACCATGGGCAAAAACCATTGGTATTAAAACCATGGGAAAAAAACCATGGGTATCAAAACAATGGGTACCGAAAAAACCTTGGGCCCAAAAACAGCCCATAACAGTTACCCATTACCCATGGGTTAATAAACCACCCATGAAAATTTACTTTGGGGTTTCACCCCAAACCCCCGACCCACCACCACCGGTGAGCGGGACCACCATAAAAATACCTAAGTATAACACATAGAAGGTGTACCACACTCTAACATGTAAATAGGCTCCACAAACATAACAATCTCCCACTTGAGGTGATTTTCACTAAGAAAGCTTCTTAACCCTTCACTGTCATCCGTGAAGGCCAACCAAAGCTGAACATAACTTTAGTTTATACCTTGTGACCACCTTGGTCATCATGTCTCGTAGGATTCGATTGGTATGAATCTTCTCCAATGTCAACTTATCTTCCTCCAATGCTATCATGATGAAGTGATATCTCAAATATAAATGCTTCGTCTGGAGTGGAAAGTAGATTTCTTAGCTAGGTGTATAGCACTCTGACTATCACTATGTAGCTTACATTCCTCCTACTTATGCCCCAAATCCTCAAGCAATTTTTGTAACCAAATCATCTCTTTGCTTACCTTTGTGGCAGCAACATACTCATCCTCCATGGTTGACAAAGCCACCAACTTCTGTAGTCATGAAATCTAGCTTATTGTTGTCCCACCTATAGTTTAAATATAACCTGTCATGCTCCTCTTGTTGTCTACATCTCCATCCATGTCTTAATCTACATAACCACATAAAGTGGTGTCTCGATCCATCAGTAGCATAAAAGCTGTCCCCATGGTCCCTCTCAAATACCGAAGGATCCATTTTACTGCTTGCCAATTCTCTTTACCTGGATCACTCATAAATCTACTCACAACTCCTACTACATGGGCAATATCAGGCCTAGTGTATACCATAGCATACATCAAACTGCCAACCGCTGATGAGTAAGGTACCTTGGACATATGGTTTCTTTCTTGCTCTGTCTTACGACATTGCTCCTTTGATAACTTAAAATGGCCTACAAAAGGAGTCCCAACCGGCTTAGCATGCTGCATGTTAAACCTATCCAATACATTCTTAATGTACTCTTCCTAAGATAAAGTCAACTTCCATTCCTTCCTATCCCGAGTTATCGTCATACCACGGATTTGTTTAACTGCCCCCAAATCCTTCATATCAAATGATTCACTTAGTTGGTTCTTGAGTACTTTTATTTCCTGCATGTTTTTACCTCGTAACCAACATGTCATCAAAATACAAACATAGGATAATATAACTTCCATCCTCAAATTTCTTTGTATACACGCAATGGTCGAATGACATCTAATATAACCTTGCTCCATCATGAAGCTATCAAACTTCTTATACCATTGACGTGGAGCTTGTTTGGCCATACAAGCTCTTCTCCGGTTTGCTTGAACACCATCTCCTCTTTATCTTTGACTTCATATCCTTCGGTTGTTTGCATATATAGCTCCTCCTCCAAATCACCATGGAGAAATGTAGTCTTTACATCTAACTGATTCTAAGTGCAAGTCTTCTGCTGCCATTATTCCAAGAATAGTTCTAATAGAATTCATTTTTACTACAAGAGAAAAGATCTCATCAAAATCTATACCTTGTTTCTGTGCAAACCCCTTGACCACCAACCGGGCCTTATATATTTTCTTTCCTCCTTCTTCATCTTTAACTCTATACACCCACTTGTTCTCGTAATTCTCTTTTTCCTTCCGGTAGCTTCACTAAATCCCAGTCGGTTCTCCATGATAGACTTATGCTCTCATCCATGGCTTATTCCCACTTCTTACCGGCATCTACCCGCATTGCTTCATCAAAGATATTTGGCTCTCCACTACCAGTGAGTAATAAATAATAAAGAGAAGGAGAAAAATGTTTAGGTTCTTTTCTTACCCTAGAAGACCTCCTCACTATAGGAGTTTGGGGTTCCTGTTGAGTAGGTTCCTGAACTGATTCATGGGTCACTGTTCCATCCGGAAGATCCTCTATCACTGCATATTCTTTCTTGGATTCTTACCTATTTTCCTGCAACTATTGCTTATACATGACTTTCTCATTAAAGACCACATCCCTAGACCGAATGATTTTCTTTTCCTTAATACTCCAACATTTAAATCCAAATTCATCACCACCATAACCAATAAAAGTGCATTTTTATGATTTAGCCTCTAGCTTGGTCCTATCATCCTTGTCAATATGAACAAACACCTCACATCCAAAGACTCTAAGAAATGAGTAATTGACTTTCTTACCATACCAAGCCTCCTGTATGCCTCCATCTAAGGAAGTTGAGGGTCCTTTGTTTATCAAGTACATGGGTGTGCTCACCACTTCTGCCCAAAAATAAAGAGGTAGTCCTGTAGGTATCCTCATGCTCCTAGCACATTCAATTATTGTTCTGTTCATCCTTTCTAACACCCCATTCTGCTGCGGGGTTCCTAGAACTGTCTTTTACCTGTGGATTCCATTCTTAGAACAATAATCATGAAATTCATTGCTACAATACTCCCCTCCATTATCTGACCTGAGACATTTTAACTTAAGGCATGTTTCATTCTCTACCAAGGCTTTCCATTTAACAAAAGTATCAAATACATCAGATTTGTTTCTAATACAATAAACCCAAAATTTCCTTATTGCATCATCAATAAAAGTAACATAATAACTTGAACCCCAAGAGATGATACCTGAGCCGGCCCCCACACATCAGAATGTACCAGCTCTAACTTACTCTCTTTCTTCGTAGGTCCAACCTTGAGAAACCTTACTTGCTTATGTTTCCCATATATGCAGTTCTCACATAAATCCAAACTTGTTTTTGTATATCCAGGAAAATTCTTCTTTATGATGTCCATGCCCTTATGGCTCATATGACTAAGCCTATAGTGCCATAATGTTGTATCTACATCTAAAGCCACAAGATTACAATCATTAGTACTATCATTGGTTAAATACAAGGTTCTAACCTTCTTACCTCTTTCCACCACAAGAGCACCCTTGGTGACCTTCCAAGAGTCAGCTGTAAATATCACAGTACAACCATCACTTCCCAATTGCCCCACCGATATCAAATTTCTCCTTAATGTAGGCACATGTCTGACATCCTTTAATAGCCATGTATTCCCATTCTGCATCTTAACCTAAACAAAACCTTTTCCAACTATACTGCAAGGCTCATCATCACCAAGAAAAACATGCCCAAAATCCCCTTGAACATAATTAACAAAATAATGCCTATGTGGAGTAGCATGAAAAGAAGCCCTTGAATCTAAAACCCAAGATTCATTAATATTATGCAAAGAAAGAATCAAAGCATCCTGACATACATTACCCGATGCCACATTTTCCTCCTTGTTTTCTTCTGTTGTTTCTTCTTATCCTGAAGCTCCCAACAGTCCTTCTTTGCATGCCCAGACTTTCCACAGTGCCAGCATATTATCTTGCTTTTGGATTTTGACCTTGCCCAATCCTTTGATTTTCCATGGTTTCCTCTATTCTTTCATCTCCCTCTATTTTCCACTATCAAAGAATTCCCTGAAGTATAAGATTCACTAGAGCTTTTTCTTCACATTTCCTCGCTTAGAATCACCCCTACAACATCCTCAAACTTCAACTTCGAGTTAGCTGGAACCGAGTTGCTTACCGCCATTACCAGGCTATTCCAACTTTCAGGTAAAGAGCATAGAATTAATAAAGCCCTAACTTCTTCATCAAATTCTATTGTAACCAAAGCTAGCATATTCACAACCATATTGAAATCATTTAAATGATCTGCTACTAAACCATTCTCAGACATCTTCATATTAAACAACTTTTTCATTAAAAATATCTTATTAGAGGTAGAGGGTTTTTCATACAACTTCCCTAATGCATCCATCAGTTATTTTGTAGTCTTTTCCTTTGAAACATTAAATAATACCGAAGATGCAAGACACAACCAGATCGTTCCAAGTGCCTTCCGATCCAAAAAATCCCATTCCACATTTTTCATACTCAAGGGTTTGTTCACCTTCTCAAACAGTGGAGTATAAAGATCCTTCTGATAAAGGTAATCTTCCATCTACATCTTCCAAAGACTGAAATTCTACCCGTTGAATTTATCAACCCTAGATCTTCTATCATCTGCCATAGCTCCCACTCAAGCTAAAAACTTTCCCTGTGATTCAACACTTCAGAAAACCAAACTAGGCTCTGATACCAATTGCTAGGGAATAAGAGATAAAATATGTAGAATAATCCCTTACAAAATCACAACTGTAGAAACTAATATGCATAAAATATTACAGATCTCAAATAAAAGTGCAGAATAAATACCACAACATAGAAAGACAATATTTAACATGGTTCACCCAATTTGGGCTACGTCCACTAAGAATCACTTGCTCGGATTTTATTACAAGCCTTCACTCTCTCAATACAATACCCAAATCTGTTTGGAGCTATACTCAAAAAACTCTACAGAATTCACACTTGAATTTAAAGCACATCTCGCAATGCATTTTCTTGTATATGTATCATATGCATAAGATCATATAAATAGAAAATTGCTTAAGCGAGTTTGATACAAAACCATGGGTATCAAAACCATGGGAAAAATCAGGTATCAAAACCATGGGTAAAAAACCATGGGTATCAAAACAATGGGTACCGAAAAAACCATGGGCCCAAAAATAGTGCATAATGCTTGATTTACCCATTACCCATGGGTTAATAAACCACCCATGAAAATTTGCTTTTGGGGCTTCGCCCTAAACCCCGACCCGCTCACCGACGAGTGGGACAACCATAAAAATACCCGAGTGTAACACATGAAGGTGTACCACACTCTAACATGAAAATAGGTTCCACAAAATAACACCATATTTAATTTGGTTTAACCAGGTGGGATACATCCACCAAGAAATGACTAATATTATTATTCAATGATTTATAGAGGAAATACAATGAAGATCTACTATCTTCTAACACCTCATAGTATGTTCAATGTTTTTCCCTCACTCACCTACCTTTTCTTTCTCACAAAGAAAACTAACATGAAAATAATTGATATTTTCTTGACATACCCTCATACAATGCATACATGCATATATATCTATCTTTGGGCAACTAACTATGATTTTACAATCAATAAATCATATTTAAAACTCTGGCTGGGACCCTATTGTAGCTACTAAATCTTAAAGGCGCGTAGGCATGCATGACCAAAGGTAGCGCGCAAGTGAAGGTGCACAACAAAAATTCAAAAAGGGTTCTTGGAGAACCAAGGACATGCACCCGTGAAGAACAATTTAGGACTTAGCCATTTTTGGCCTTTTGGGCAGGACACATGAAGAATGTGTTCCATTTGGATAAGGTTCTAGCCTAGCAACAAGGTGTCCTGGGAGGAATATACCTTGCGATAAGAAGATCCAAAAATCTAATCATGACATGGAGAGGCATGTGCCTAGGGTGATCCACACCTTGACACTTGGGGCTAGATCTAAGGTTATAGAGGAGTTTGTTAGAGCTCAAATGCCTATTTATACGTGCACCCTTGGCAAAGAAAAGAGACACAAGTGAGGTAGCGAAGCTCTATAGAATTACTACGAGAACTATGGGATAAAATGGGTAGATGATTCTAGGAAGGATGTAATGGGGAAATGTGGAATAAAAATTTTAATCTGTGAACATAGATGTATGGATCCAGATTTGGTGTATGACTATGGTCTGCCACTCTATGATGTTTTGGAGTAATTATATGAATGAATATGATAAGGTTACCACTACGTTTATATTAAGATCTCCTTCCTTTATTATCTGCATGTTTCTACTATGCTTTTAATCTTGTATAATCATGAACCTTACTTGAATGTTAAGTTTATTTGTGAATTTACAACTTCCTAGTTCTTTTAATTCATTACGCACTTTGTTTTTTTTATGACTGAAGGGGTGCAGAAGTTGTTACGAGCTCTATAGATTCTTCATGTCTCGTTAAATCACTAAGTCAAGATCATGAATTATGCCTTCCACTAAACTCACATAAAAGAGATACTTCGCTCCCTCTCGCGTGCCTCGGTGAGCACCCAAGACCTTATTTGGGTGATAGCCAGTGCGCATGAGGTTCCCTTGTTCTTGGTGGGTGTAAAAATGACTACATCTTGATTACATTGCGGGGACCTCTTTTCGAAGTTGTATTGGAACATGGCATACATCATGATCTCGTGCAAAGAGTGATGATGGAGAGAATAAACCTGGAAGGTATTGAAGATTCGTTTAAAAGCATAGAGGATGAATTCACTCAAAGATTCAATCTTGGACACTGGGTTTGACACGTGAAGATGGGTGGAGGAAACTCTTTATCATGAGTTGTCAGACGAAACCTTCTTCGTTGTTTCCTAGTAGAGTTATTTGAATGGATCTCAACTTATACATCTAGATCGGGGGTGGCATTATAAGTCACACCCTTGGACCCAAGAAACATATCAGAACTTGCAAGATGTTGATATAACGTGGACCTATGCTATAGATCATTGGTGGAAGGGAGTATTGACTAGCTACACTATGGAATACACAATTTCCATGTATTCTTGTCTAGAAGTTACTGAGTTTGAGTTCTTGTAGGAGCCCAGAGGATCATTTCTATGTGTTATCCCCTTGTGATCAAAATATTGATGGTAACCATGGGTTTAGAGGCATTTCCTATGGCTGGCTAAACCACTCTGAGCACTTGGTGAGGAAGCCAGGTTGGGGAAAGATGGATGATATAACAACTGAAAAGGAAAGGGAGGAGAGACGACTCAAGTATAATGAAGTGCATGAAAGGGAGATTGATAGACAACATGGGATTGCAAGTGGGTTATGGAGTCAGACATGGTGGAAAGGATTTGAGGTTCATGCGGAGGATGTGGAACCCGAACAGTTTATGATACCCCATCTTGGTAAGCGCAGGAGAGAAAACCTTGTGGCTTCTGATGAGAGTCTGTCACGTAGAGAAAGAAGAGTTATTGGCATGCATCTGACCCCACCTAGTGACCAAACCTTGGTGCTTGGTTTGTTTGAATGAGGGAAAAGTATATTTGATCCATTTGATATCAGTGGAAGCAACCGATCAGCACCCAGAAGATACAACTTCTCGTTTGGGACTTCTATGGCTTCACACACTATTCCAGTATTTGGTGGAATGTTTGGAAAAGGCACATATACAGCTAGTTTTGGGAGCACATTAGGAAGTGGTACTAGTTCACAAACTGTTGGCGCACAATTTAGTGGGATGACGGGAGTGTTCGGCATGACAAACACAGGCCCTATACCTAACACAGAAGGATCTAGAGGTGGAAGTGGTGGAGCTGGTGGCTCAACATCTTGTGGGTCCAGTGGAGGAGGAAACACTAGAGGAAACCAAGGGATTAGATCAGGAGGACAAGGGCCTTAGCCACCTCCTTAAGTATTTTTCAATATATCTCTACACTTACTAGATTACAGTGGGATAGAAGATGCCATAGAGCATGTGCATAAGTGTGATCTACTATGGCACACGAAGGGGATCATGACCCAGGATCGAAAGGCTAGTCAATTTGTGACAAACTTGTAAGGACGCGCGTTCATAGTTGGTATAGAAAGTATGACCCTCATCGTTTGTTGTGGATTATATTGCATTGAGAAATGCATTCTTGGCATAATTTCACATACCTAAGTTTGAAGAAAAGAGCATCGAGATCTCTCAAAGAAATCCAGCGGAGGAATGGTAGAGAGTGTGTAGGAATATGATGTGCACTTTAAAACTCTTTTGTCTAAATTGTCTTATGATATCCACCCTTCAAAATATGCTCAGTGGTTTGTCAGAGGGTTTATCACACCCTTCAGGAGGGATTTATCTCATAAAACATTCATGGACCCGTGCGAAGTGTTGGAAGCTACTCTGCATGCTTAGGTAGTTGGTAGTGTTGGCACTGGTGTTAGCCCATTTATGGAGGCTCGAGATCGCTGCTAGGTTTAAATAGTTGGAGAAATTATCTACCAACACAGTTCCAGAGACTCGTAGTGGGATGTGGTGCACATATTGTAACGTAGAAGGGCACACAAAGGATAATGGTGGGATATGTACTCGGAAGGTAGTATGTGCCGTAGTGGTAAATTGTGAAATATGTCACGGGGACCATGATGCAAGTAGGTTCCCCCTTTTACAGTGCGTGATCCACAAAAATGTGTCTTGTTATTGCAATATATGTACCTTAACCACACATGACACCAAGGATTGTAGATTAACTGACCAGATTCATGAGGCAATTGATCTTGGTGTGAGCCAAACTAGCATTTCCAGTAGTTCCAAAGGAGATGAACATTGGTATGAAGAGTGCAGAGATGGAGGTGCGTGTGGAAGAGGGTTTCATGAAGGATTTCATGGTTGTGGTAACTATGGGGAAGAAGTGAGTTCCCACATGGAACATGCTTTAATTATGGAGCCACAGACCATTATAAGCGTGAATGTCTAGATCTTCTACAATGCTCTGGTGTGGAAAAAACATAAGTACGAAGAGTGCCCAGAGTTATATGAACATATGAGTCAGTAGTACCGGAAGGATAAGGGCATTACCATGGTGAGTATTAAGAAATCTGACACGTAATGGATCCCGTGAGTAATACATGAATCATAACTAGAGCCTGTTATGGTAACAACAAGGGCAGAGTCCATGCACGTAAGGGAAGTGCCTAGGTAGAGACCTCTGGTTTTGAGGAAGAAGTAGTACATGGGAAGTATCCAAACCCAGCTCACTAGAAAGAAGTCTACTAGGAAACCATGGATGTAATTCGAAGCTTACAAGGGGAGATCCAATGCTTAAAAGAACAAACTAGAAAATATGAGAAAAGACGACAAGTAGAAGTACCAAAGGATGACTTGGATGAGGTTAAGGAGGCGTGTAAACTGCTGAGGTAAGAGAATGTTATTCCCTTTCTAGGAGCATGGTTGAGAGAAAAGGTGTTGCGTCTTTGGGAAGAGAACAAAAGGAAAATCTTTCATGCAAACCTCCCACCTCACAGCCTTGATTATGATAAAGAGATCACCTTGAACGTAGTAGTGGATGGATGGCTACTTAGCAACATCCTCATTGACATAGGCATAGAGGTTAATACTCTCACTCTGGATGCCTGACATCAAATGGGAAGAAATACATTATAACCATCTACAAATGTGTTGTATATGGAAAATAAGAAAAAGGCAATTCCCATAAGTGTCTTGAAGGATGTGACCATTACCATTCAGGGGACTAAGTTCACTGGGGATTTCGTAATCTTGGCATTTGTTGAGGTAGATAATTTCCCAGCGTTACTTGGGTGCCCGTGGTGCTATAGAATAATGCAGATCTCTAGTTTACCACCCTCCCTTTGGGTGCACAAGCTGTATTCGACACTACAAGGTTGTGCGCGTGCTTAGTACATCCATTCTAAAAATCACCACCAAATGGTAAATTGGTAGGAATTAGCGGTTGAACTGGTTCACACATTTGAGTACCGAAGTACATTGTAACCGATTGATGAGGCATTGCAGAATATTAAGTGCCTAACTCTAGGGGATTATGCCATGGCAGAAGATAGATTAGTAAACTTACTTGTCGGACCTATCTTGGAAGCACAATTTGAAGAGGAAGAACCAGAAGACATACAATTCGAGCATGCATGTGTTGAAAAGGAGAAAGGAAAGATGGTATACATTATTGATGGAGAGGAGATGGAGAGCCTAAATGTCAACCATTCGGTTGGGATGTGTGAGGTAGTTGACAGTGCAGATGCATGTGCACATGTGTATCATGAACCACTCAAAACCAAGAAAGTTAACATCGGCTCGAGAGAAGGAGCCCAAGGAAGCTATCATTAGGGACTACTGGTCGGACAAGGAAGTATCAAAGATCATTGATCTCTTGCATGAATTTGAGGATTTATTCCCGCGTGGATACCATGAGTTAAAAGGTGTCCACCATTCATTAGGGGAAATGAGGATAAAGTTGAAAGATGGTGCATGCCCGGTCAAGGAAGAGGCCTTACAGGATGAATCCCAACATGTGCGTAAGGGTTAAAGAAGAGCTAGACAAGATGATAGCATCCGGTATCATTGAGGTTGTGGAGGAATCATAATGGATAAGTCCAATGGTGATCAGCATAAAGAAGGATGGGTAGATTAGCATATGTGTGGGTTACAGGGAATTGAACGCTGTTTGTATCATAGATCCTTTTCCCACCCCTTCACTGAAGAGATTTTGGAAGGAGTTGTTGGGCACGAGTTCTATTCCTTTATGGATGGATTCTTGGGATATCACCAAGTAAGGATTGCCAAGGAAGACCAAGAAAAGACAACTTTCACCACCAAGTGGGGAAGCTTTACATACACGGTCATGCCCTTTGGATTGAGGAATGCGCCCACTATATTTTTGCGCATAGTGGTAAAAGCATTTCAGGACTTCATCCACAAGTTTCTTCAAGTATATTTGGATGATTAGACAATGTATGGGTTGGTCAGGGACCATTGTGATAACTTGAGATTGATGTTTGAAAGATGTCAACAGTTGAGGATTTCCCTCAACATCAAGAAATGTATCTTTGTAACTCCTTTTGGAACATTGTTGGAGCATATCATATGTAAAGAGGGCTTACTGGTGGATCCCGTGAAAGTTGTAGTTATTGTGGGATTAGGGGATCCTACCAGCCAAAGTGTTGTGTGCAGATTTCTTGGACACACTGGGTACTATAGAAAGTTCATTAAGGGATACGCCAAGATTGTTGTGCCTTTGGAAATATTACTCAGACATAAGAGTGCCTTTCAGTGGGGAGAGGTGCAGCAGAGGGAATTTGACACTCTAAAAGAAAGGCTTATCACCATACCTATTCTACGATTTCCATCATGGGATAAACCTTTCCATGTCCACGTGGATGCCTCAGTACAAAAATGGGAGCTGTTCTTACTCAACTAGGAGACAGGATTGTCGATCATCCCTTATGTTTTTCAAGTAGAAAGTTGACACCAGTAGAACATAATTATACAACGACCAGAGCGTGAGGCATTTTCAATGATCTACGTGCTCCACAAATTTAGACAATATCTTTTGACGACTCCTTCATATTATACACTGACCATATGGCCTTGAAGTATCTAGTAAACAAAGTAGTGTTGCAAGGGTGCATATGCCATTGGGTAATTTTATTTCAGGAATTTGAATTCAAAGTGGTGGTAAAACCGGAAAGAACAACTGTGGGTGGATCATTTATCAAGGATTGATTCAGGAGAGGATGTGCAAAGTATCAAGGAAACCATGTTGGACACATAACTATTCAAGTTGCAGTGTGTGCCCTCGAGTTAGAAGTCATTGTTGTTTATCTCAAGGAAGGTATGACACTGAAGGGATGAATGCACATGAAAGGAAAAGGTTAGCCATACACATTGTGCCCTTCATGTTGATCAATGTGGATTTGTATAAAATGGGCCACGATGAGGTTTTGTAACAAAGGTGTATTAAAACATGAACGTGTAGCCATAATAGAAGAAGCCCATGGTGGGATAGTTGGGATACTATGCGGGAATGCAACCACATGCAAGATCCTAGTCGCAAGACTATGGTGGGAGATGATTCACTAGCATTGCATTGATTTTTGCAAGTCCCGTGACCACTACTAGTGCCTTGGAAAACCGGGAGAAGGGATGAGATGCCCTTATGCCCCATCACCAAAGTGTGAAAACTTTTGAGAAATGGGAAATAGATTTTGTCGGACCAATCTCACTAGTCATTGCGTGAAGGACTCGGGTCACATTATATCATTACTGCATCTTGATTATCCGACAAGGTGGGAAGAGCCCGCACCCACTAAGGATTGCACTCTACAGCCACGACTACTAGATTTTTGTGGGAAAACATTATAAGCAGGTACGGGTGCCCATTAAGTTTAACAAATGGTAGGGGCACTCACTTTTTAAATGAAACTATTGTCAAAAATGTGCCCCTTGCTCATTTTTTGGCTAACTCCTTTCATTCTTCCCTCTCTTGTGCCTCAGTCATAATTTTTTTCTTTTCAGGCACTCAAACTTTCTTAAAATGGCACCACTGGATAGAGTTCTTTCCCGGTTTTCTGGAAAGGTAAATTTTTCCTCCTAACTCCATGTATATTTGAAGTTATGGCTTGGCAAAGTTTTTATGGAAAATTTTCCCCTAGAAGGCCCACAACCAATGAGATGATGCCACGTGTCCAAGGAAGTGGCGGGGGTCGGAGGTAAACTTGGATTTTTACCAAGTGTTTGGCAAGGTTTTCAAAAGATCATATTTTCCCCGCAGGCCCACTGGCGAATCGAATGGCGCCACATGTCCGAGGGGAAAATTTTGAAAAATTGACTAAGTGTTGGTGCCATGGATAAATTTTAGGGGAATGGCCTGCGCCCAATCGTGTTTTCCACGTGTCACCGAGGCCAAATAAATGGCGGGCGGGGGTGAACTTTGAATTTTTGTGAAGTGTTTTGGTAAAAGGTAATGAAGAAGATTTTGGCCCACGGCCCCGCCGACCAATCATATTACGCCACGTGTCCATGGGCACGTGGGGTAGTGGCGTGCGGGGGGAGATTGGGATTTTTTTCCAAAAGCTAAAATGAAAAGAATTTTTTTTCCCAAGCCCCACATCTAGTAAGACGCCGCTACATGTCCCAGGACCGTGGAAGGCGGGGAAAATTTGGGAAATTTTCCCAAAGGAAAAAGGAAGGAAATTTCAAAGTGAATTGCCCCTCCCAAAACATGAGCCAATAGAATCTTGCCACATGTCCGGTGGTGGAAAAAGCATCACCAAGCCTCGCATGGAAAATTTGAAGGGGTAAGTCTTCATCCAATGGGGTTTCACCACATGTACACTAGCTTCAAAATACCATTCAAGCCCATGGAAAATTCAGGAGGAAATGCCCACAGCGAATCACCTGTTGCCATGTGTCCTCAACTCATCGGCCCGGTGGGGAATTTTTGGAAAATTTTCCAATGGTGAAAAAAAAGGAAAATGAAGTGCAGAGGGCCCGCGTCCAATCAAAACATGCCATGTGGCACTGGGCATGCAATGGAGCACGGGGATTTTTGGGAAATTTTCCCAAATGCAAAAAGGGTGGAAAAATTCAAAAATTTCACCCGCCAATCCGTTTTGGCCCTGTTTTGCCCTAAAATTTCAAACAGCCATATCTTTCGATCCAGAGCTCAGTATTTCATTACATTTTAAACAATTTGGGCATGCTTTGTGTTTTGTTTTCTTGTGGATTGTGTATGTATTGAAGTATCAGGTGTCTGCAACTCCTTTGGTGCATCACCTCATTAGCATTAGCTTTATTTTCTTGCATTCTCTATCTTTGTCCCCTTGGAAATTAGGGTAAGAACTAGGAATTCAAACCTCTGCAACTTGTAAGTGATATATCTGATCAGAGGAGTTGAGGAACCAACCTCTAAACAGGAGATTCTTATTCCATTTTACAAGTCCCACAATTGGGGAAAAGATTCAATGTTGTGCAATCACACTGGATGTCTAATATGTCAACTAGAAGTCTGATCAACATCCAAGAGTGCTTGCTGATTCAGAATAACGAGTTTTGGCACACCGGTGGGACCTTAGAGGTCTTCATCTTCTTTGAAACAATATTGATGAGCATTTATTACAAGTTCCTTGCTTAAAAGAGCCCTAAATTACACATCTGGCAACTCCAAGGAAGAAGAATCATCTGGTTTTAGCAGTGTAGGCCTAAAAACTCATGAGAAGGATCACCACAAGGTCAAGAGTTGGAGAAGAAGAAGTGATGTTTGAGTATCTGCAGTTATCTCCAAGAAAAAGGTAAAGAGGAAGAAGAATCCAAAGTTCTCCATCTCCACCAAATAGAACTCTCTCAACTCCTCTACCCGGTAGGCCTTTCATTCAATCAACAAGGGTTCTAAGGCCAATCGAATGGCACAAAACAAACCCTATGTCAAATTCACTCGGCAGAAGCCCACTTGCTCTCAATGCAGAAAATCCAAACCCATTTGTAGCATTCAAGAACATCCCATACTTTAATGGAGAAAATTAGACCACTCCTGGTGATCATGTCAAGGACATTGCTAACATTTGTGCAATCCATGAGATCAATGAGATGCAAGTTGTTGTCAAACTGCTAGCATCTTCATTCAAAGGGAAAGCTTTGCAATGGTTTAGGAGTCTTGCCTCATGTTCTATCAAAAATTGGAACCAGCTATGTATAGCCCTCCATGAGCAGTTTGGAGAAAAGGGAGATAACTTGTCCCTTTTGGAGCAGCTGACAACCATTAAGAGAGCTCCCAATGAGCAGCTGACTGACTTCAACTTCAGATTTCAAATGACTTGGGAGAGAATTCCAGTGGTGTAAGGCTAACATCCGAAGGTTCTTTTCTATATTACCTTAAAGCTTTAAATTCTGATATTTCTATGTTGTTTCAATCCATGGGAGGCACAACTATCCCTGTTTCTTATAGCATTGCCATTAGAGCTGAAAATTGTTTGATTCAAGGTGGCAAGCTAGCTCCTAGGCCTCTAATTCCATTGTTTCCAAGATTAGAAAGACCAAGTATTAGCCAAGTGCCCAATTTAGCTCCTATTCCCACTCCTATAAATCAAAATTTAAGTGAATCTTCTACTTCATCTTCTAGTGCCTCAAATGAACTTCAAGAAGTCATGAAGCAATTCCAAAATCTAGGTAATGAGCTGGTTACACTCAAGAGGCAGCAAGCCCAAGGTTTTAGACCTCCCTTCTAGCCTCAAGCTCAGCCTAACAGGTAGCTATACCGACCTCAAAGACCATCCAATCTAGCTGCAAATTTAAACCAAGTAAGACCTCCTGTCAATGAGACCATTTCAGCCCTATAATCCCAATGCTATATCTCGCCTCTAAGGCATTAGTGCTAGTGCAAAACAACATAGCCGAAGAGTATGATTGGTGTTTCCATGCAATTAACCTCACAACCAGTCTATGTGCTTCAATGGTTCCTTGAATTAAGAACTAATGGTGAATAAAAATGGTGTGGAGGGTGAAGGTAGTCAAGGAAATAACCAGCAACAAGAAACATTCCAGCAAAGAATCAGCTCCAAATGATACTACACTTGTGAACCTGGTCGGCAGATGATTTTTGTGGCATGAATCAAATAGTTTCCCAAGGTGTTGCAGCCAACACAAGGTCAAAAAAGAGGAATTTGGGTGAAGAATAGTTGGCTCCAAATAATCCACAACCTCCTACTATTCCACAAATCATTGGAAAACAAAATTCAGTTCCAAATACACAAGGGCTGCCTAAAAAAGCTCCTAGGCTAGCTCAAACGCCAATTGTTACTACTCATATACAAGGAATGAATGTGTAGGCCAAAGGACAGAAAAGAGATGCTTCATCCCCATTCAACATCATTGATCAAATTAAGAAGACAAATGTAAACATATCAATGTGGGAGCGTAAAGATCTATCCTGTGCCAAAGAGATTTACTACAAGCTGCCATGAAGGACTGGTCAACTTCAAACCAGCAAGTCCAAATGCAAGAGAAGCTGCTCACAAATGTTGCCCAACCTAAGGGGAGTCATGGAGGAAAATTAGGTAAAATGTTGAAGCCCTCCATTCTATGTTTCATTGATCATTGGAAACCAATTAGTACACAATTGCATGATTGATTCCGGGGCAAGTAGTTTAGTAATGCCCAAGAAAATAGTTGATCAGTTGGGAATTCAGTATGAAGTCATATCCAAAGGGGTAGTGCAATTGGATGGGACAACAAGAATAACATTGGAGTGATAAAAACTTGAGTCTTACTTTGCATACATACCCCAACGTTGTTGTTTTGCAAGATGTCTCAAGTAATACATCTTCCACCACTCTTTGCCCTAAATTTGTCAAGGGATTTCATAGCAAAGATTGGAGGTTACTTATCTGCTGATTGGTCACACATGTTGTTCAAAACAAGATATGGAACCAAGGCCACAATCAGATCTGAGCCTATTGCAAACTTTCACATTGAGCCTTACACTCCAAGTCAGGTCAATACCAATTGTTCAACGTTTGATCAAGAGGATTATCCAAGCACTGATGAAACTGACACCAAGGTAGGAAGCATCTCAGATCTAACTCTTGATGAATGGGAAAACAAGGTGCATGCTTTTAACCCTTATCAAGAAATAGAAGAATCTGAGCTAGGAGTCTATTGCATGCATGAAGAAAATCAGCCTATTCCTAGCATCATCAAGCCAAACCACAAGGATGACAATGAGGTATGGTAGTTGTTTTTTGATGGATCAAGGAGTAGACAAGGTGCATGAGGGGGAGCTATGTTGGTTTCCCCTCAAGGAGTTAAGTATTATTCAGCTTTTAGATTTCAGTTTGCATGCTCTAATAACACTGCTAAATATGAAGCCTTGATACAAGGATTGCATTGGTCAATCAAGAGAGGAATAAAGAACTTGCAAGTACTTGGTGACAGTGAGTTGATTGTCAACCAAGTTAAGGGGTGGCATGCTTTCAATAATGATCTACTCAAGTGCTATAAGAACAGGGTGTGGGACCTCATTGAATATTTTGAGGGCTTTGGCATAAAGTCCATTCCTAGAAAAGAGAACTAAGCTACCGAGGCTTGCAGCAGCAGTTGGTGAAGCCTTTGACATTGTTGAAAGCATCCAAAAAGACAAGGTACATCCAAACATCCACTTGATTGTAAGGCCTTCAGTACTAGACAACAATGTAAGTTGGAAAGTGTTTGAAAATGATCAACAAATCATCCATTTCTTGCAAGAAGAGGCTGAGTTCTCAGCTAAAAATTAGGAAAAGTTGGAGCAGCAGTATGGTGACCAAGTGGAGCAGCAGTATGGTGACCAAGTGGTACAGCTGAGAACCAACAAACTACCAAAGGGACTTATTACTTTTGAGTCCATTTTCAATCCTAATGATCAGTTTAGGAAGGAGAAATCAAACATTCAAGTCAAGGGAGAAGATTCAATGTCCATCTTGGTAGAAGAAGGCAAATCACTCTGAGTTGGTAAGGTGACAACTGAGCAAGAAAGGTATGAGTTCATACAACTTCGTCAATAATTCCTTGATGTGTTTGCTTGGAGCGATGAAGATTTGAAAGGTTTCAATCCCAAGTTAGCTCAACACACCATTGAATTAGACCCAGGTACTAAACCCATTAGACAAAAACAAAGGCTAGTCAATCCACACATGGAGCCTCTCATGAGAAAGGAATTGAATAAAGAATCAAGAATCATATTCCCTATCAAGCATTCTAGATGGGTAGCCAACTTGGTTCCAGTTAGAAAGAAGAGTGGGGAAATCAGATTGTGTCTTGACTTCATAGATTTGAATAGAGCATCTCTCAAGGATCATTATCCATTTCCTTCCATGGAGCATATTTTGCAAGTTGTTGCTGGCTCGAGAGGTTTTCACTACTTGATGGCTATTCGGGTACAATTAGATTATGGTGAAAGAAGAAGATTAGTTCAAGATAGCCTTTACAACCAAATGGGGAACTTATGCATATAGGAAAATGCCATTTGGGTTGTCCAACACTGGAGCTATCTTCCAAAGAGTAATGGACATGGCGTTCAAGGGTTTTATTAACAACATTTTGCTGATATATCTTGATGATATCACTGTTTTCAAATAATGCAGCAGACCATCTCTTTCATTTGAGACAAATGTTCCAAAGGTGCAGAAGATTTGGAGTATCCTTGAATCCTTGGCCACATTGTCTCCAAAGAAGGATTAGCAATTGATCTAGAAAGAGTTAAAGCCATAAGAGAACTACCATTGCCAAGCCACAAAAAGGCCCTTCAAAGTTTCTTGGGAGAATAAATTTTGTTGAGAGGTTTGTCCCAAATTTTGCAGCCCTTATCAAGCCTATCACCAAGATGTTAAATAAAAGCATGGCTTTCAAATGGAAAGAAAAAGGCAAGGAAAGTTTTGAAGCAATCAAAGAAGCCATCTCTCAAACCCCAACTCTCATCAACCTGGATTTCTCCAAGGATTTTATCCTCTATGCATTTGGGGTTGATGATACTATTTCTATAATTTTGGTACAGCAAAACAAATACAATGATGAGCAGCCAATTACTTTCTTTAGCCAAATACTGGAGGATTATGAGGTGAGATATTATTTCATTGAGAAGCATTTTCTTGCAGAATCGGGAGCTTGAAGAAATTCAAGCATCTAGTTTCAAACAACAAGGTTCGATTGCTTGTTTCTCATGTGGGAGTTAAAGACTTCCTCCTCAACAAAGACTTGAATGAAAAGAGAGAAGGATGGATTACTCATGTCATGGAGTATGAAATTGAGATCAAAGTCACCAAGTTGGTCAGAGGAAAAGGATTGTGTGAGCAGCTGATTTTGAGCAAACAAAAGGAAGCATGCAATGAGAAGGAGGCTGTTTTGGTGTTACAAGACAGCCATGAGCAAGGAAGCACTCAAGAAGAAAATAATGGTGTTCTCACTCCTTGCTGGACCCAAGACATAATACGCTACCTAATCACAAGTATATGCCCTCCAGAGAAGAACAAGACCAAAAGAAGACACTTCAGATTGTAGGCTGTCCCATATGCCCTTGTTGATGGTGTCTTGTTCAAAAGGGATGTGAATGGAGTGCTGCTAAGATGCATTAGCACAAATCAAATTCATAGGGTGTTGGAAGAGTTCCATGGTGGACCATCGGTGGTCATTTCGTACCAAGAGTGATAGCTCTAAAGATCATGAGGGTTGGCTATTATTGGACCAAAAATTTTAGTGATTGTTATGCATGGATCAAGAGGTGCGTAATTGTGCATTCTTCACAGTAAAGAGAGGCTAGCTGCCCTTCCATTGCATCCAATCTCAGTTGACCAGCCATTCATGCAATGGGGTTTAGACTTCATTGGAGTCATTAATCCCAATTCAAGCCAAGGGCACAAATGGATTTTAATAGCCACAGATTACTTCACCAAATGGACTAAAGCAGTAGCACTCAAGGAAGTAAATGAATCTAGCATCCTAGACTTCTATGAGGGAATAACAACCATATTTGGCATACTGCTACAATAATATCAGATAATGCATTGGAATTCATTGGGTCCAAGGTGAATGAATGGGATCTACCTAAGTACTTCATCAAACTATTACCCTCGTGGTAATGACCAAGCTGAATCTACAAACAAGAACTTGTTAAGGATCATTAGGAGAACTCGATGAAAATCGAGAGATCTTGGCATACTAAGTTGAAATCAGCCTTATGGGCTGATAGGATAACTCCTAAAAGATCTACAGGTAACTCTCCATTCAAGCTTGTTTATGGAAGAGAGGCAATTTTTCCCATGTCACTTGAGTTGCCAACATTGGAACTCATGAAATAGCTAGAGTTGTTGGAGTTTGAGCCCATGGAGGTTAGATATGTAGAATTGATGGAGCTCCAAGAAATCAGAAATCAGGCATCCCAAGCAATGGAGAAGGATCAAGCTTTGATAAAGAAGACCTTTGATAGAAAAGAGAAGAATAGATCTTTCCAAGTTGGAGATCTAGTGTTAAAATGGGATGCAGACAGAGCAAAACTGGGAAGGCATTCAAAATTTGATGCCATTTGGAGTGGCCCATACATGGTCACAAAGTGTAAGGATAGAAATGCTTTCCAATTGTCTTCATTGGATGGCGAAGAACTGCAGATTCCAGTCAATGGAATCCATCTAAAGCATTGCTACTAAAGGGAATTCTCCACCTTGTACATATTAGCTTAGGTTTTCATTCCTCCAAGTGCTTGTGCACATTGTTTTGTTGTAGATTATTTTTCTTTCCCTAAGTGCTTTGGCACAAGCTTGTTGTTCCTAGAGATGTGTTCGCAAGCCTTGCTCCATCAGATGATGTGCCACCCTCCATCTTCCTCCTTGCAATGTTCTAGTTAGTTGGGGTACCAAACAAAGAATTTGATGACTCCATGCCCAATGGATTGCTTCAGGAAACTAGTAACTTCATCCAGTAGGTAGATGACCCCTCTGAGTCGCCAAAATTGTTATCCAAAATGTACCCCTTGCTCATTTTGTGGCTAACTCCTTTCATTATTCCCTCTCTTGTGCCTCAGTCATAATTTTTGCTTTTTAGGCACTCAAAACTTTCTAGAAATGGCACCATTGGATAGAGCTCTTTCCCAGCTTTCTAGAAAGGTAAATTTTTCCTCCTAACTCCATGTATTTTTGAAGTTATGGCTCGGTGGAGTTTTTATGGGAAATTTTCCTGGAAGGCCCGCAGCCAATGAGATGACACCACATGTCCAAGGAAGTGGCGAGGGTCGGAGGTAAACTTGGATTTTTACCAAGTGTTTGGCAAGGTTTTCAAAAGATCATATTTTCCCCATAGGCCCACCAGTGAATCGAATGGCACCACGTGTCCAAGGGGAAAAATTTGAAAAATCGACTAAGTGTTGGTGCCATGGAGAAATTTTAGGGGAAGGGCCCGCGCCTAATCACGTTTTGCCATGTGTCACCGAGGCCGGAACAGCGGAGGGCGGAGGTGAACTTAGAATTTTGGTGAAGTGTTTTGGTAAAAGGTAATGAAGAATCTTTTGGCCCGTGGCCCCGCCGACCAATCATATTATGCCACGTGTCCATGGGCACGTGGGGTAGCGGCACGCGGGGAGAGATTGGGATTTTTTTCCAAAAGCTAAAATGAAAAGGAAAAATGTTTGCCCAGGCCCCACATCTAGTAAAACGCTACCACATGTCCTAGACCGGTAGAAGGTGGGGAAAATTTGGGAAATTTTCCCAAAGGAAAAGGAAGGAAATTTCAAAGTGAATTTCCCCTCCCCAAAACGCGAGCCAATAGAATCTCGCCACGTGTCCGGTGGTGGCAAAAGCATCACCAATCCCGCATGGAAAATTCGAAGGAAAGCCCACATCCAATGGGGTTTGCCACGTGTCCACTAGCTTCAAAATATCACCAAGCTCATGGAAAATTCAGGAGGAAATGCCCGCGGTGAATCACCTGCTGCCACGTGTCCTCAACTCATCACCCGATCGGGAATTTTTGGAAAATTTTCCAATGGTGAAAACAAAGGAAAATGAAGCATGAGGGCCCGCGTCCAATCAAAACATGCCACGTGGCACCTGGAGTGATGGAGCATGGGGATTTTTTGGGAAATTTTCCCAAATGCAAAAAAAGGGTGGAAAAATTCAAAAATTTCACCCGCCAATCCATTTTGGCTCTGTTTTGCCCTAAAATTTCAAACAGCCATATCTTTCGATCCAGAGCTCGGTTTTTCACATTCTTTATATCAATGGAAATCTGGTGAAATTCTTTACAAGATTATGGGGTCATTTTTTCATTTTTATGGAGTTTCAAGAGAGAAAATTGAAAAATTCCTCTGGCACATGGTCATGGATAGAAATGACGTTTCAACCACCATTTTTAATGAAGAATGGCTCACATTCTCTCCTAGCATGGCGAAAAATGTCAGGGGATGGGTTTGTAAGGATGTCCATGTTGTTTTAATGCATTTTGGGTCGGTGGTTGAAGCTCTCCCATGTTTTCCCGCATTTCTCTTTCCCGGGGCGTGGTTTTATCTTGTAAATGCCAAAATGGGTTTATTTTTTAAAAAAAGGAGGAGACACTTTTCAGCTCTGCAGCCTTCCCTTTTCTTCCTTTTGGCATAATTTGTGGAAATTTTTACCTTTCCATGCAATATAGCACCCCTTTTTCCTCTTGATCACTGTAATGCATTGTATTGGATCTGGAATGTTAATATATGCTCTATGATTAAAATCCCTCAATCCTTTCATATATCTACCATTTTTTCATGATCTTTCATTACATTTTGAACAATTTGTGCATGATTTGTGTTGTGTTTTCTTGTGGATTGTGTATGTATTGCAGATCGTGTCCGCAACTCCTTTAGTGCATCACCTCATTAGCATTAACTTCATTTTCTTGCATTCTCTATCTTTGTCCCCTTGGAATTTAGGGTAGAACTAGGAATTCAAACCTCTCGCAACTTGTAAGTGATATATCTAATTAGAGGAGTTGAGGAACTAGCCTCTAAATTGAAGATTCTTTTCCCATTTTACAAGTCCCACACTTGGGGAAAAGATTCAATGTTGTGCAATCACACTGGATGTCTAAAATGTCAACTAGAAGTCCGATCAACATCCGGGAGTCTTGCTGATTTGCAAAAATAGAAACCATCGGGATTCTATTAGTAGAATTCATGGTAGCCCATCACAAGACTACCCCTTATCATCCCCAGGAAAATGGGACTATAGAGGCATTCAACAAAATCCTTAGTCACACACTGACTAAGATATGTGATGTGGGTAGGCAGGATTGGGATGATAAGGTGTCAACAGTTCTTTGGGCATACAAAACAACGTATAAAAGATTGAACAAGGCCACACCATTTCAATTGGTGTTTGGCACGGAAGTAATTTTTTCGGTTGAATTTATGCTACCATCTCTGTGTATAGCATGCGTAGGAGGGTTGGACAATGAACAAGCGCTGGAAGAAAGAATAGATGAATTGATAAAGTTGGATGAAAGGTGCTCACTAGAAATATGGAACCAAACAACTGAGAAGGCAAAGCAAAAGGCATGGCATGACCTCCATATTAAGAACAAATAGTTTGAGGTTGGCCAAATGGTATTACTATATGATTCTAAATTTCTACGCCATCCTAGAAAGTTGAATGTGCATTGTTTGGGTCCTTATGTAATTTTGTACATCCTTGATTCAAAGCGTGCGCTTATAAGCGCCGGATGGAACAAAATTACCCTGGACACTTCAATGGGAATAGGATGAAGCCCTACTATAAATAATGCTTCTTGGTGTTTGTAAATAAGTTAATTTTTCCAGTTAGCTTAGAATTTCCTTTTATGATTTTCCCTTCTTGTATTTCCCTTTCGTGTTGTTTTTTGGTATTGCGCCTTGGGCACCGTAACCTTATTAATTTTTGACTTATGAATGTGGAGAGGACTGCGCATCATTTTAGTGTGGGGTGAGATGATGAAGAGAAGCATGGAGTTATTATGCCGAAGGATTGGAGTGGTAAACTGTCTCGAATTGGCCTTGTTGAAAAGATGCATTAGGAGAAAAGAAGGAAGATGGGTAGCAAAATAAGGTTACATTGGAAATCCACGTATAAAGGAGAAAAAATGCAAAACACAAGGTAGGTGAAAGCAAGAATCATGAGGATGGAAGAGGTGCCTTTGGTACGGTAAAACACGCGTAAGAGTCTTCTCGGTCAAGATGGATTATTTGCATGCCAGAAGGTTGGAAAAGTTTTCACCCAAGGATTGGGTGCGGCTGAAAAAATTTTCTCGTAAGGATTGGGCACGTAAGGAGATGTGCTGAAGTCAAGGTTTTTTTAAAAATGTTGCATTAAATATTGTCATACATTGGTAGGTAGCCTAGCCTTAAATGCATAAAAGTGGGAAAAGCTATAAATACAAGAATGGGTAGTTCATTATTTTACTTTGCGAAAACAAGAAGAGTAATTTTCTTTCAAGAGATAGGGTTCGAGAACTGACTCATGCGAAGGAAAATCCCAAAAACTTAAGCACAATCGGTCCATTAGATCTACAAACTAGAGCAGAAGTGATTCACGGGTGTGAGGAATGTTGTGAAGAAGCGCCGTGATCGAAGGAGAAAAATAAGAGATTAAATTTTGTGTTCTAGGGGATGGGGTGCATGAAGAAAACTTCTGGACAACTCACAAATAACCCGGGAATGAAAGAAAAGGGTGCAATGACAGCCACAAAACCCATAGGTAAACTCAGTAAAACAATCCAATAAGGGAAAGGGTAAAGGAAAAGGAAAGAAGAAACAAGAGGAAATACCCTTGGATACAAATGAAGAATGGTATTCAAAAATGCAATACCTAGATAAGGTTTTGCTAGGACAAGATGGGAGTCCCACATAAGATAGATGACTGTAATCAATACAATCACCGATCAAACATGATCATGAAGGAAATGGCATTGGAGTTGGTGCACCCCAAAAACAAATGAACACTTGACGGGTTGCCAATCTATAACGATGTGGTTAAGGTGAAAATGGAGAAGGTAGGGCTTCTCCAACTTTTCGAGTTGCCATATTTTGGGAAGCCTGAGCACTTGTATCAATGGTTGATGACACATGTACATGAAGACTTCTTCTACTTCATAGGGTGTAAAATGTGCATAAATCCCCAACTAATTTCACATTTCACAGGCCTAAACTATAAAGGGGATGCACTCAAAGATGACCTCCTAGACAAGGAGGAAATAAGAGAAACCATAGCATCCCAGGAATTGAAGAAGGGATCAAGGTACTATGACATCTCGGATATCAGTAATCCGGTGATGAAGATGGCCACGTACCTTGTCTCCAAGCTGAATGGACAAGATAGGTGGACCCAAGTGAGCAAGCCCTGGCTAAATGTTTGCAGAAAGGTCACGGAAGGCACCATATATAACATCTCCCAATAGATAGCAGATGAAATCACAAGCAGCACGGAAAAGGGAGGAAAGATCCTATTTGGAAATATTCTGTTGACAATTGTGTTCTCAAAAATTAGGGTGCCAGATGCATCTAACAAATTCATGTGGGAGTACCCTGCTAAAGACCATTCACCCACATACAGATTCCAAAAATACACATGTGAATCAATGACAGGGTTACACAAGGTGTGCTTAGACAAATGGTATTCACACCTTAGGAATGCATTCGGGGCTGAATGATGGATCCCTAAGCAACTCCCTGTGGCAACCAAAAGAGAATTAGAGTTCGTGGTCTACCAGTACTTCTGCATTGGCAAGTTCATTTTGGTGGATGGTAGTTAGAGTCCATGGTGCAAACTCCCATTCTCGTTTACTACCCATTTTTTCCAAGTGGGGGTAAATAGATATAAGGAAATAAAGAAATTAAACCTGGAGTTGTCCACCCTTGACAGAGAGCATAGGGATATGAGAAAGAATTCAGTCTACCTAGAGAAGCGCGTGTACGTTGAAAGGTAAATGTTGCATTATGTGCACATTGTAAGGCCTCTGACCTTACCTATTGCTGAGAGCACTGCTGCAAGGATCTGCCTAGGCATAAGGCCAAAATTTGAAAAAGGTGCATATGTGGAGAATGAAATATCCATCTCGGATGACCCTATGGGAAGAAAGAAGCCCGCACCAAAGTGTAAGGAGAGGGAAGAGGAAGAAGAAAAAGGGTGGTGGAGAAGTAGAATGTAGATACCATGGGGCCAAGTACCTACATTCAGAAGAAGAGGAGAATGGTGGTCAAGGAGAAGACCCTAGAGCCTATGAAGCCACCATCCCTTGAAGAACCCTTAGATGAAGAGAAGACCACATCCCGAATCCAAAATTTTTAGTAGAGGAAGAAGAAAAGGGAATGGAAGAACAAGAGTCTAAAGATATAAATGACTCGAATACCTATTTAGGTGAAAAGGATGATGATGAAGAGGAAGAGTTGGAGGTGGATCAGGAGCCGATTGACATCCATGAATCAAAGGAGGAGGGAGAAGAATATACAAATGATGCTTTCATCTTTGTAAGGAGGAAGGGTGCCCAAGGGGAGGAAGGTGCACGAAGTAAAGAAAGGAGCAAAGGAGCAAGTGCAAAAAGGAAAGATATGCCTAAAATCACTCAAGAGGAGGTTGATGAGAAAGTGATAAGGGAGGCAGAGATGATAATTAATACCTTGGTTGATGAGGAGTTGGAGTGCAACGCAGATCTCGTACTAGGAGAATTCAAGGAAGAGTAAAGGGAGAAAAGTGTGGGTAGCACAAAAGGCCCAACTCTTTTAGTAACTATTCCCAAGGGTGTGCACATGGGAAGTAAATGCGTGGAAGGGGGAAGAATAATGATGGGATACATTGATGACCCTAACAAAGTTTTGTGCACACATTTCCAGAGTACCATTCCCACCAAGGAGCTCACCGCCATGGAGTCATTTTATCCTAAGGGTAGATACCCACACATAAGGAAGATGCTATCATGGGCATTTGACTCCCACCTCGATGAGCCTGAGTTTGAGGTTAACCAAGGAGTGGTATTAGCACTGTTTGAAGGAAAGGGGGACAACCCCATTGTAAACACACAATAAATTTCAGATGAGAAAGTGTAACGCACTCAAAAAATTCTCCATGGAAATTGAGGTTAGGATCCTCTCGCAGAAATTACAAGGTCAAAATATTAGAGGACCTGTTGGAATTGAGGAAGGAAGAAGTAGTTAAGCTAACGAAGGACCTCAGCCTTGAGAAGCTAATCAGTGCTCAACTACAGAGAGAGCTTCAGGAGGAAAAGACCAGGGGTATGCAAATTTTCCAAGAAGGTGGAGCTCATCTCCCAAGCTATTATCATGAAGCACCTAGACCTTAACCCTCCCACGTAAAAGTATGGATCCTCCCTGGAATTTCTAGAGGACTTGACTCGAGATCCTCACTATGGAAATTTATCCTTTGGCCTTGGAGTCAGCAGAGGAGGTAGCTACACACTTAGAGAAGGAGGAAAATTGAAAGTCATCACACTCGTGGCCATATACAACAAGTGTGCTTGCTGATGTGAAGATAGTCTGCACAAACTATGAGGGTCACCTACGACCATATGCGCAGATCAAGATAAGGTGACAAGCATGATACTTTCCACCAATGAGGCCACGTTGAAGGACTTTAGTGAAAAGAATAAAGGCAATAGATCTGAGCGAGAAAATATCCTAGACGAAGTGGAAAAGAAGTCTGAAGCTATTGAGACCCTGTGAGTCTCAATCAAAACTCGGCTAAAAGAGCTCTACAAGACCATTACGAGGAAGATGCATGCCTTGGAAGATCACGCTAAGGAACTAGAGATGTGGTGGAGACCATAAATACAAAAGGGGAAGGGTTAACATTCGATGAGGTGAGCACATTGGTTGGCGACCTCTGCACAAGAGTGCAGGGTGAAGTCAGTGCTTAGAATACGCTGAGGTCGACACTGTGGAAAATTTTTCCCCTTCTTCTTCTTTAGGTAGTTCTCCTTATATTATTTCTCTCCCCCATTCTTTATTCTTTCCCTCCATTATTTTCCAAGGAAAGGCCTTGCATTTTTTTACTGCATTCTTTGAAAAGGTTCCTGAGGATGGAGAACAAGTGAAGTGTGGGGTAATGTTGGGACCCTATGTAGCTACCAAATCTTAAAGGCACATAGGCATGCATGACCAAAGGGAGTGTGAAAGTGAAGGTGTGCAAGGTAGAATTCAAAAAGGGTTCTTGGAGAACCAAGGATGTGCACCCACGAAGAAAAATTCAGACTTAGCCATTTTTGGCCTTTTGGGTAGGACATATGAAAAATGTGTTCCATTTGGATAAGGTTCCGCCTGGCGACAAGGTGTCCTAAGAGGAATATACCTTGTAATAAGAAGATCCAAAAAGCTAATCATGACATAGACAGGCATGTGCCCGGGGCGACCCACACCTTGACACTTGGAGCTAGATTTGAGGTTTCAGAGGAGTTTTTAGAGCTTAGATGCCTATTTATACACGAACCCTTGGTAAAGAAAAGAGACACAAGTGAGGTAGCGGAGCTCTATAGAATTATTGCAAGAACCATGGGATAAAATTGGTAGATGATTCTAGGAATGATGTAATGGGGAAATGTGGAATGCAAATTTTATTCGTGAGCATACATGTATGGATCCAAATTTGGTGTATGACTATGTTCTACCACTCTATAACGTTTTGGAGTAATTCTATGAATGAATATGATAAGGTTACCACTACGTATATGTTTAGATCTCCTTCATGTATTATCCGCATGTTTATACTATTCTTTTGATCTTGTATAATCATGAACCTTACTTGAATGTTAAGTCTATTTCTAGATTTACAAATTCTTAGTTATTTTCATTTTGTTGCATGCTTTGATTTCATTATGACTGAAGGGGTGTAGAAGTCATTCTGAGCTCTATAGCTTCTTCATGTCTGTTAAATCACTAAGTCAAGATCATGAATTATGGCTTAAACTAAACTCACATAAAATAGAGACTTGGCTCCCTCTCGCATGCCTCAGGTGAGTGCCCAGTGCCTGCTGGGTGATAGGCTGACGTGCATGAGGTTCCCTTGTTCTTGGTGGGTGCAAAAATGACTACAAAAACAAAATATTTATTCTAGTTATTGACCAAACAATAAAACACTATCGCACAGGTGACCGGTGTTGGTCACTCCTAGACCAACATTGGTTACTATCTCGACCAATGTCAATTACATCCCGATTAATGCCGATCACCGTAAAAATCAGCAACATGTAAAAGCAAGATTTCTGTGAAGCAATTAAGCTCCACACTCAACAATCTCCCACTTGGAGATCAATTACTGCACTGTACTATACATCACCATCCTTGGCCCATTTCTTCCTCGTCAAGTCTCAAACTCAAATACCAATGAAGTGGAGTGAAGCTCCAACTTCTCCTTTACCAATGGCTTCATTACCATATCCATGGGGTTCTCATCTATATGGATTTTCTCTAACTTAAGCTTCCCATCCTCCAACACCCGTCCGTAGGAAGTGATACCTCAATCGAATGTGTTTTGTTATTGAATGAAATTTTGAATTCTTTTCCAGATGGATCATGCTCTGACTATCACTATATAATTTGCAATCCTCTTTCTTCTTTCCCAACTCTTTCATGGACCTAATCATCCATATCATCTCCTTTCTAGCTTTTGTAGCTACAACATACTCTACCTCTGTAGTAGAAAAATCCACAACTTTCTACAATCTCAAAATACAACTAACTATTGTTCCACCGACTATGAAAACATATCCAGTGGTGCTCCTCCTACTATCCAAATCTCTAGCCATATCTAAATAAACATAGCCATGTAAATAATTATCTGACCCTCCATAACATAACTCCATGCCGGATGTCCCTCTCAAATACCTGAGAATCCATTAGACTACTTTCCAATGTTCTTTACCTGGATTAGCCATAAACCTGCTCACAACTCCCACTACCTATGTAATGTTTTGTCTAGTATAAACCATGTCATATATAAGACTTCCTACTACTAAAGCATAGGGAACACATGCCATGTACTCAGCCCCGTCGTGTGATGAAGGACACTCATCTTTTCTCAATTTGAATTTTTTAGCCATAGGTGTACTAACAAGTTTTAAATTTTACATGTTAAACCTTTCCAAAACCTTATTGATATAAGCCTCTTGAGACAAATACAACTTCTTGTTTTTCCTATCTTGGTGAATTTGCATGCAAAGGATTTTATTTACAACTCCCAAATCCTTTATTGCACATGTGTGAGCTAGCATTTCTTTAAGTTTACCAATGTCCTGCATACTAGATCTTGCAATCAACATGTCATCCACATATGGTAACAAAATAATATAGGTCCCGTTGGTTGCTCAAACGTGCACCTATGTCTTGGGTCTCGAAAAGGGATGAGGTGTCTAAGACCACAATGGAACCATCCCCCAAGTTGTGGGACCTTGCAAATTTGGGATGGATCTACAGAGAAGGCTGGTTCCTCTATCTATTTCTACTGCTACTACTACTCCTAGTGCTGAAAGGGGAAACTAAACTAAGAATGCCAAGGGACCAGGGAAATAAGGATAACATGAAGTAAACTACACTAAAAGGTGATACCACTAAAAAGAGGGCTGAAAACTATCTTTACTAAGTAAGAATGACATGAAATGTGTGAAAGGAGGCTAAGCACGAGTAGCACAAAGAAAAATGCATTCACCGAATCATTCTCATGGAACACAACCAAATATGGAACTGTAGGGGACCTGAAGTAGAACACCAATACACAATGCAAGAGACTAGGAAAGAAGAAGGAATAAAAACACATTAGGATAGAGAATAGTCACAGAATGATGCTTCACATTTCTAATAATGTACAAAATTGTAGCAATGATAGGGAGGCTGATATCCACATGCAAGAGCCAAACATGGAGGTCCACAACTCAAAATACATAAAAAGGTGGAATCCTTAGCAACATGCATAAGGATCTAGAGTGTCCAACATAACAAATGATCCTTTCTCTTCCATTTATAGATGAATCCATGGAGGAAGAAGGAAAAGGAAGGAAAACTCAAATTTGAAACAAAACCACCAACAAGAAGCATTCAATGTCTGTAAATCTTCTTGGAAATCCATGAAATATGCTTCCCATGCATGTTTGATGCGTTGAAGAAAAAAGAGGGTGGATCATACCAAATTGGGTGGTTAGAGCAATCAGATCTGCTCATCAATTTTCAAAGAGATGTTTTCCCAATTCTCACCTACCAGATCTAAATGAATTTGAAATTTGAATTTCTGGCACTGTAGTTGATGTTAGCAGCTTTCTGACAAGTCCAGCACTCACCGATCTAAGCTCAGAGCTAATGATATGACTTTCGAGAAGATGTCAGAGCCATCAACATATGCAAGACACATGGCACATGCTGATTGGCTAAGATGGTGGCCAAATGTATAGCTATTTTTTATTTCTACTATGTGTCAATCATTCATTTGTTGTAAGGATTTAGTGCCCTATTGGCGCACCCTAACTAGTTGCATGCTGCACACTTAAGTGTGTCAAAAGATGATCTGGCATAGAAGGGAACATGAAGAAAATAGAGGAAGGCATGGAGGGGGTGCGCATGATGTGTGTGGGGAGATGAATCAAACCAATGAGCAGAGAATGTATGGTTAAGGTGTAACTATTACAAAGTAATGGGTGCAGTGTGTGAAGGGTCAAGGACTTAGGCACATGGGGTGGAAATAAACTGACTCAGAAGAAGGTGAATGCATGGGGGTGAGCAGAAGAGGAAAGTGAAAGGAGAAAGGAAATAAGGGTGCAGGTGAACTGTGACCAAATGAATGTGCCAAGTGATTTTGAGTAGGTGTAATTCTTCGTTGAATAACTTGGGGCTGTAATGTGTATGTAAGTTTTACAAATCTCTAGGAGAGATATGTGGATAATGAGTCCCATTTTCAAGCTTCTTAAAATAAACACAATGGTAAGATTCAAATCTCATATAACCATGCTCATGCATAAAACTCACAAATCTCAAATACAATTTCCTTAGATCTTGCTTGAGCCCATATAGGCTCCTTTTCAATTTACACACAAGTTTCTCCTTACCATTAACTTTGTAATCAACCACCCGCCGCTGCATATAAATCTCCTTCTCCCAATCACCATGAAGAATATCCATCTTAACATTAATTTGTTTAAGCTATAAATATTCTATTGCAACCAAACTTAGAATAGTATTTAATAGAAGTCATCTTACCTACAGATAAAAATATCATCAAAGTCAATAATTGATTTCTATTCAAAATTCTTTACTACAAGTCTCACCTTATACATTTTCAGTCCACCCTCTTATTTCTTGATTCTATAAACCCATTTATTCTGTAGTGCTTTCTTATCTACTGGAAACTTGACCAAATCCCATGTTTGATTTTGTTCTAAGGATTCCATCTCCTCATCCATGCCACGCTCCCACTACTCATGGGTATCTACCTACATTACTTCTTCAAATATTTCTAATTCAACACTATCAGCCAATAATAAATAAGAAAAGGAAGGTGAAAATATCTCTAGAGGTCTACTTACTCTTTGTGACCTTCTCATTGAGATTTGGGGAGTCTGGGACTCATTCTATTCATGTTTTACATTCATGTCAATCTTTGTCGGTGACCGACATTGTTCTCATGATACCAACCGTAGTTCCGTAATCAACGGAGGTTCCTCTATCTACTGATCGACTATAGTTGCCTCACTATCACCCGTTTAAGGAGTACCAACTTTGGTTCCAAAGAACTATCTATTCTAAAACTAATATTTTCTCGCTAATGTCAAGTTAGCCTGACCGACATCATTTTCTATAGAACTGACATCGGTGTCTATGGATGTTTTTTTAGATCTTAAATTTGATTTTCCATGATTTTTCTATTCATTCTCTCTCCAACTCCATTCTCCCGTGGATTTCTAGGAACAATTATTTCTCTTCATATTCCATTCTTTGAACAATAATCACTAAAATCCTTGATGCAATACTCACCATCATTGTCATATCTAAGGCACTTTAATTTTAAGTTTTTTTCATTTTCCACAAGGGATTTCCACCTTTTAAAAGTCTCAAAAACATCATATTTATGCTTAATACAATAAATCCATACCTTCCTTATGGCATCATCAATGAAAGTCACATAATATTGGGATCCTTCAATGAAGCTACCCGAGTTGGTCCCCACACATATGAGTGTACAATCTCCAATTTTTGTTCCATCTTTGTTGACCCAACCTTTAGAAATATCACTCTCTTTTGCTTTCCAAATATGAAATGCTAAAAATTCAATATCTAATTGTTTCAAATTCGATAACTTACCCTTATCATTTAATATCTACATTTCTTTTTCATTCATATGACCTAGCTGATTATGCCACATGGTTGCATCTACATCTTTAGTAAATAGCACAAAAAGGAGTTTGTAATAAAAGTAGACAATTATATAGTTCCTACCTTCTTTCCTCTTTCCACAACAAGATATCCCTTGATCACATTCCAAGAATAGGTTGTGAATGTAACCATGTATCCATATTCACCTAGTTTCCCTATAGATATTATATTTATCTTCAGGCTTGGCACATGCCTCACATATTTCAATACCCATGGATTTACATTCTGCAGCTTTAGATGAACATCACCTTTACTAGTAGTATTGCATGGCTCATCATCTCCTAACTAAACTTGTCCAAAATAACCTTGAACATAATTTATAAAATAGACCTTATTAGGGGTAGCATGGAAAGAAGCTCTAGAATCTAAAACCCAAGATTCTAATTTATTATCCAAGGAGAGAATAAGGGCATATTACTTTACCTCACTTGCAACATTTGTCTCTTTACTTTTTTCTTTACCTTTTCTGATGTATTCTCTTTGTTTTCCTTGGACCAACACTCCTTCTTTATGTGTCCTCTCTTTCCACAATTCCAACAAAGTAAATCTTTGTACCTAGATCTAGATCTACCATGTCTTAAATTTGATCTCCCATTATTCTTTCTCTTTGATGATATCTCCTTAGATCTTCCCCTTCTTTCTACATTTAAAGTGTTTCCAGATGATGCTTCTCTTGAGATTTTCCTATGTATTTCCTCATTAAGGATTACACTAACCACATCATCAAATTTCAAACCTTTAGAAGAAGATGTTGTATTACTAACAACCATTACCAAGTTATCCCAACTATTTGGAAAAGAGCATAAGAATAAAAGTTCTTTCACTTCATCATCAAATGGAATTTCTACCAATTTTAATTGATTTACAATAAATTGAAAATAATTCAAATGGTTAGATATAGATCCATCTTATTACATCTTAGAATTAAAAAATTTTTTCATCAAATAATCCTTATTTAAAGCACTAGGATTTTTATACAAATTTGATAAATATTTCATCAAATCTATCGTGGTTTTTACATCTATAAAATTTTAAGCCACTAATGTTGTCGAGACTCAATCTTATAGATCCCGAGCTTTACTATTAATAACCTTCCATTCTTCATCATTCATCATGATTGGCTATGCATTTTCATTCAATGGTAGGTATAGATCCTTATAGATCCTTCTGATACAAATAATCCTCCACCTACATCTTCCATAGTCTATAATTACGACCGTCAAATTTCTCTACTTGATATTTACTTTATTCTACCATTTGTATGCTCCCACTCAATTAGAAAAACCCTTTGTGAGTAAATCCTATCAACACACAAAACCTCAAAAAAATCTTTGATACCATTTGTTGGGGTTAACCATATAACAAAGTGTTGCATAGATCTAAAATCAGATAAATCATATAAGCAATGAATGCAGAAATAAACCAGAAGATAAAATAAATAAGAGAAAGATAACACCATATTTAATGTGGTTCACCCAGTGTGGGCTACGTCCACCAAGAAATGACCAATATTATTATTCAATTCTTTACAGAGGAAATACAATGAAGATCTATTGTCTTCCAACACCTCACAATATCCTCAATGTTTTTCCCTGACTCATCTACTCTTTCTTACTCACCAAGAATACTAACATGCAAACAATTGCTATTTTCTTCTCCCATACCCTCATATAAAGCATATATGCATATATATATATATATATATATATATATATAGATAGACAACTAACTACGATTTTATAATCAATAAATCATCTTTAAAACAAAATATTTATTCTAATTGTCGACTAAACATTAAAGCACCATCGCACGGGTGATCAATGTTAGTCACTTGAATGATATTGGTCACTCCTTGACCAATGTCTACATTTTCTAACCAATGTTGATTACATCTTAACCGGTGCCTATCTTTCACAAAACCAAACATGTAAGAGCAAGTTTTATATGAAGTAATTAAGCTCCACACTCAATAACTTTTCTCTTAAAATATTCTAATTATTCGTTGGGGTTTGCACTTTTTGATATTCCTTTAATTCATCTAAAGGTGACTTTAGACATATAATTTAAATAAAGTCACCTTTATTTTATAAAAGGGACTTAATATTTAGTAATAATGCAGACAATCTAAATTCAAAAATAAGGAATATGGAGGGTCAGTAGGAAGATGAAGAATCTTTTCTCTTGCTATAAATTGTGAAACCTTTCCCATTTCAAAGGGGTTGGTCACTAATTTTGTAAAATCAAGAGTGCATTATACTCTGAGAGAACAAAGGAGAGACATTTTCTTCCATTTCCCACTCACTATTTTCCTCCATTCCCACACTATGTACAATTTCAACTTGAGCATCAATACAAGGAGTTGCTAGCCTTTTTTGACTAAGGAATTTATTGATACTTTTTTTCTCATAAATTCTAATTAGTCTTGTTGCCATTTGTAGAGTTGTTTCTTCTTAACTTTAATACATCTGTTGAAATTTCTAACTAGTGTGTGCAAGAATATTATTTTCTACCTGTAACATTAGTTCTCCTATCTCATTTCTCACTCCCCTTTCCCTCTTTTCAAAAAAATCCTCTCTAGAAATAAATTGCTAGATTTTATGCAAGGTCAGCTGGAGTGCCCCGTTAAATCCTTGGTCAAAAGGCCACCACATAAATCCACCTTTTCATGTGCATTTAAACATGGAAGTTGCACCATTTAAGTAGAGGGACTTATATTCCCAAATAATTGGAAAGAAACCAAAAAAAATTCCACCCAACAAATTTTATCGCCAATAGGTTTTGGTGCCCACCATGGGGCATATTTAGCATCATCTACACCCAAAATATGACCACAAGGTCTAGAAATAAAAAAATTAAATATTAAAAAATTAGAAAAAAAGAGTTCATGAAAATCCATTGTTGAAAGATACACTGTCAATTCCTACACGTGACCTTTCATATTCCACAGTGTCCTTTCGTATTCCCACTATAATAATTTCCAAAAGCTGGCTAAAAGGAGATACACTAGGTTGAATAGATCGAGAGATATTGTCAACCCCACTTTCAAGGCTTTGTAAAAATAACAAGAACAAGTCATGGACAATCGCTACTACTTTTCTCAAGCCTCGTCCCCATCCAAGTCATCAACTAGTTCACCTAGAAATCCCATACAAAACCCTATTGATATCCCCCTTTCAAATTCTCCCATTTTTCAATCACCATTGAGCATTGAGTTCCCGAAGGAGAAGAATTTATAGAAGTAAGAGGAGAAATAGAAACAACAATGGAAGATGAGGAAAAATACCTCAACCCATCATTCCATGGGGAAGAAATACAGTCCCGCTCTCTCTTGAATCACCTCTTCACAATCGACCAACAAAGTTCTCACAACACTTTTCCAAATTTCAAAGGAGACGTCACATAACATCCTAAAGAGCACATCACCGATTTCAACACATCATGCAGGATTATTTGAGTCACACATAAAGACATCATAATAAGGTTATTCATGGAATATCTCCAAGAGAAAGAAACAAAATGGTTTTACCTCCTACCCGCCCAATCGATCACTTGTTGAATGACATCAAGGCTATCTTATAGAAATATTTAAATCAACTAAAGACTATCAGAACTCTTGGTTTAGTTGGCTCAAATGAAGAAAGGATAAATTTAAACTATGAGATATTTTATGGATCTTTTTGATCTTGTTGCTTTCGCAAGATACCAGGAAAAGATTTTTCATCCGAAAACAATGTCAAGAGATTCTTCATAAATTCTCAAGAACTAGAGGTAAAATTTTTCCTATAAATATTTCAACCAAGGAACATTGTAGAAGCACAAAGGATGGCCATTGAAATTTATGCTGATGTCATTTTCTCCGTAAAGATTAAAAATCCCTAAAATGGCAAGCCCCAACATCTTGGATATGAGATAAACGATCCATTTTTTATAAAATGGAAAATGAAATGTCATTGTTGAGGAGGGAAAATTTTGAATGAGTTTATCCTCAAAGAAACAATAGAAATCATATTATGGGAGCACCCCAAAGGCCTTCCTTGGATGCCCCACCTATCAATGCAAGTTGTAGGAGTCAAGAGAATGAAGATGAGCTTGAACAAGAAAGTGAATGTGGTGATTTACTAGAAGTTGATGAACTTGAAAATGATACACAAATCAAATTATGTGAGTATTCTAGAGGTGAATAATATGCACCCAGTTTCTCAAGCATGATATTCACTCATTCTCAATGTGAAAAGGTATACTCTTCTCGTTATTACTACAAAGAAAAATAAGACTAAAGATCCTCTTGTGGTGACCTCACAAAACAAAATAATCAGTCGAGGGTCTCCTCTTCTATGTTGCATAGAATCCATGTTGCGAATCCTAACCCTATAACAAGCATGAGCTCACCCTCTACTCCAAGTAAGTCTTCCAATGTTTCTTCAAGTTCTAAATCTAAATATACTCCTCTAAAATATGGTTCTTCAAAAGTTACTAGCGTTCCTTTCAAAATAACCTTAGTTACCCAAACATATAAACCTCTTCGAACCTATATCGACTCTAAAAGTAGTCCCTTCATCCCTTATATGAATCTTCCTTTTGATTTCGTAGAATATTCTAATAAATCCAAGGTGAAAATTACTCAAACCGAATATTTTCAGACTCACCTTAAATCATTTGAGATATTTGTCTAATATATCAAGAGTGGTAGTTTAACACCCAATGTTGCAAATCCCCATTATAAAGGATTACTACCAAAACCACCTATGACTACCCTCAAAAACATGCTATCTATGAGTGCATCAAATACAGAAAAGGTTGATCCTTTTTATGTCTCCCTTCTGGTTGGGGAATATGTATTGAAAAATTACATAATAGATTCAGGTGCCTTAGATAATGTCATGCCCGTGAAGGTTGTCAAATCTCTTAAAATCCCCATGAATCCTCCTAGTGGCTCTTGTTACTCTATGGAATCAAAGGAATTCCCACTTATGGGGAAGATTAAATATGCACATGTGGCTCTTGCTGAATTTCCAGATAAAAGGATATCAATGACTATTTTGGTAGCAAACATCCTGACAACCTTTGGAATGTTGTTAGGTCGAAGCTTCTATCGAGACTTGGGAGGGAAAATTCAGATGAATTGGTCTTCCACAACCATACCAGTGAAGGGAGACATGGAGAAATTATTTCTAGAGAAGAAGATGAGGTACACAGTGCAAAAGTCTGGAAGTCCAGGAACCAACATCTTGTATCAAGATAGCAGATTGATGAACCATTTTGTGACAACTGAGGAGGGAGATGATATTCCCATTTTGATAGGGCTTACATTCCTTCCCGTATATTTAAATACCTTGAAGAAGCATTGATGAGATTCAATTTATAAGAGAGAAGCCCCAAATTTACTTAATGATGCAAACCATGAAGAAGAGGAAATGGTTCTTGGTGAATCTCAAATGGAGAAACCAGCTTATATGCTTACCCACAAAGAGGAAATGTTATCATTTCTAGTTGGATATGAAGACAATATCCGCCATGCCATCCATAGAGGGACAATAACAGCTTTTGATGATCCCATGAAATTTTTGAAAGAACTATCTATACAAGAACTATTAAGATCCATGGAAGAAATAAAAGACCCCGAGATCGGGCCTCAAACTTCTGATGCAAGCCATGAATCTGCAAGACAAGCATGAATCTAATTTGGAAGCCTCAACCAATGTGAAGATTGGCCATGTTGAAATAAAGCAAGAGGATAAATATGATGTCCCTCCTGAGCCAATGGTTGATGGATATAATGATGAAATGGAGGTATTTTCTTTCCCATTTGAAAAGGAAGACTCTTTCCATGATGAAGAAATTGAAGAAAGGATTTTTGAGGCCCTTGAAGCTGAGGCTCCCCTTGAAAAAGGAGTGATAGAATGTGAAAATTCCCAAGATGATGAAGTAATCCCTCCATATAGTTATCTTGAGATTCAAAATGAATATTCTTTAAAGGCATACAAAGATGAACTGCAGGAAGTAACCAAGGAGAAATCCGTATAGGAAATATTAGATGTGGTAGAAAGTGTAGAAGATCATGAGCTAATTTTTTATCTCTTATCTCTTGACATGGCCATACAGACATGTATGAGGGTACTTTTGATCCTCCAAATCAATATTCAAGCACCTCATAGTGGAGTAGAGATAAAAGATAAGTCTGAGGTTTCTCATGGAAAAGAGGGCCATGAGCATAGACCTGATAAATAAAATAACTTTGAATATTCAAGAAATTTGAATGAAAATCAGCCTTGGGTCGTGATGAGACTCTCAATGAAGAATCAACTAGGTATCTCACGGAATGTGACTGGCACTATGGGACCAATTTCAAAGGGAATGAAGGAAGTGGAATTTCTAAGTGATGCCATTAGCATAAATAATATCATGTGGAATCACTCCTAAAAAACACATAGACAATCATGAAAGCACCCAACTTTCATAAATAATTAAGGAGAGGAGGATACATTTTGGAATAATTCAATGGCTTCACGTAACAACATCACTCAATTTTTCCCACTCAAGGGTAATGTTTGAGGAATGAAAAGTTCTTCAGTTGAAATTAGGTCACCCCTACCTTGTACCATAGGTGATTTGTAGGCATTTTCCCCTTTTTTGTGTGTATCTTTCCTTTCCCCGCGTGTCATGTATTTGTGTTTTGTCATTTTTGTGTGTATGTGCTCTTCTTGGTTACCTCTCTCTTGAAAGTTGTACATGACTATACAGGCCCAATGGATAAGGCACTACTCAATATGATACAAGTTGATATTATGGGATTTGTGATGCCATGTATTCATTGTGCTCATTCTATACCATGTCCCCAAGCTAGAGCCAACTATTGTTATGTAAATGTGCAATAGGAAAATTCACAATTTTCGATCATGACAATGATACCCATATGTCATTTTTTTCAAGTTTTGCCTCTCCAAGACACCCCAAGTATACCAATCCTCATCACCAACCTTACCCATCCAGTCTAATTCCCCCCAGTGGATGTTAACTTGGTCCTCTAGGTGAATTAGAAAAGTCAATTCAACTCTAATAGGTTATTTTAGGAGATTGTGAAAATACTAGGATGTTGGTGCCCATTTTGATCCTCTCGCCATTTTGCCATGTTTCCCATTTCTCTTTATGCTCTCAAATGGTTTTTCCTCATGAATTCAATGATGTGAAATTGTAGCTCCATTCTTGTGCATTGGATTATTTGCAAACTCATTACCTTGCCCTAATTTGCTAAGGAGAAGTGTGTTTTTTCCCTGTTTCTGAGAAAAAATGGCCTTGGATCTTCCCATCCTTCGAATTTGATGAAAAACAACTCGTACCTGTGTTTAAATGCTTTGAGTTGTTCATTTTTTCTCCATTTTTGCCCCATTTTGAAGAAATCTCTAAGTTTTCCTATGTTTTTCCCTAATTTTTCCCGATCAAACACCTCTTCTATTTTTCCCATGTTTTCCGGCCTTTGGAGCTCGAAATTGTTTGTTTTATACTTATTTTCCCTCAAAATTCCCTTGCCATGGTCGTAAATTTCCCAAAAATACTTTACATTTGTCTTTTGATCAAAAAATTCTTCACCCATGAAGGAAAAATAATTTTTGGGCATCCTCGCATTTTTGTGTTTGGATGGTTAGACGGGTGTCATTTTCCCGTCAAATTAATCTTCAAGCATTTTAGGGCATCACTGCAATTTCTACATTTTTGATGGTCATACGGGAATACTTTTCCCATAAAACTTTAGCTCAAAATTATTCTCCTACGTGGCCATTTGTGATTGGACAAGGTTCAACAGTCTACTCTAAAAACTTAACATTTTATTTGGTTTTTGGAAAAAAGTGCAAGTTGCCCCCGTAGCTCTCAGAGGCCCCAAAGGAGGTACACATATCACAAAGTAAAAGTGAAGGTAGATGGGTGGGTAATTTTATGCCTTAGGGAACTTTGGAAAATGCAAGGGAATGAAAAATCCCATAAGGCCCGTGAGCCAATCGTGAGGTGGACACGTGTCATGTTTTCATCAAAAGTGGGATGGAAGGCTAGTGAAGGACGTAGAAAAAATTTGCTTTTTGGTGAAATGGAGCAAAAATGGTGAAACAGACCGTAGGTCCGTGAGGCCAATCAGGAGTGGAAACATGGTAGGATCAGAGGCGTAATGAGTGCAGTTAAAGAGAAAAAAGGAAATGTTTCCTTTTTTAGAAAAATGAATTAAAGTGGTAATTGAAGCATGGCTTCACAATGAATCGAGAGGGAGACATGTGGCATGGAAATAATCAAAGGTATAGGAGTGCAGATGAAATTTGGAAAAATTTCCTTTGGTGAAATGGAGTTAAAGTTTGAAGTCGAGCACTTCCCCTTAGCTGGGTTGAGGACACGTGTCCTCGGAGGGTGGAGCCACCGAGGAAAAATTGAAAATTTTCCTTTTTCCAAAAAGAGGCCAAATGTTTAAAATTGAGCCGTGACTCCGTATGCAGTCATGTCATGCGACACATGTCAAGGATAGAAGTGTAGATGTGGGTCTCAGAGATTTTTTGGAAAATTTTCCTTTTTTCAAAAAGGTAGAAATGTGAAGAATCGAGCCACGATTCCAATGGGGACCACCTTAGACATGTGTCAGTGCCCGCTTTCATAGGGCAAAGGGGCGGAGAAAATTGTCAAACTTATACTTTTTTCCAAGAGTGTTAAAATGTCAAAAAGTGATCCCAAACCCATTTCTAATCACATTGTGACATGTGGAGGGCTCATATTGAAGGGAAAAAGGCATATCAACGGTAACCATGCATTTTTCAGTTTGGCTGACATTTTTGCTCCAGAAGTGTGGAAATGCATTTTCTGCATTGATTTTGATCAAATTTTTGGAAAATTTATGTCGTTTGTGCCTACAAGGACCAATACAATTGGTTTTGAGGATAAATTTGAAGATCAGAGATGTTTTGAAATAAATTTTTACCTTAACCCATCCAAAAATGTGAAATATTAGATCCAAAAGTTACTGAGTCAAATTTTTGAGGGATACTGATGAAATAATGAAGGAGGGGGTTTACATGCTTTAAAGATAAAAACTGCCTCCACAATGGATAATGATGTGAATTTTGCAATGATTCACCTTTTTTCAAAACACTTGGCAATTTTTGTTGCAAATATGTTAAACATCCCTATCTGCGAATCATGATGGAATTTTGTAACAAACTAAGATGCCATAGGATATTATTTTCTTGGGAAAGAAGGATCAAATGTAATAGAGAGATATATAATGCATGTTTTGAGACATGAAAAAGGTTAGGAAATTAAAAATCACGAGAAAATTTTGAGAGAAGCTCATCTTCTGAGAAACCCTTCAAAAACCTAGTTAATGTCTTCTTTGTTGGATCTTCATTCATGTTGAGTTGGTTACAAGTGTATAGCCATCAAATAGCTCTAAGATTGTTCCTGAAACTCTCCCCTGCTGATGAATCTAACAAACTTTTCAATTAATCTATGTTATTTTGGGAAATATGATGTTTGTTATCATGTTTAAATGTCTACAAATAGTTTTCCTTGTTCTTGTTACAATCTTGCATTGAAATCTTTAGGAATCACACTGATCTCATCCTTATTGATAGTTTAGTGGCATTTGCAATTTCAATTGTTAGAATAGCTTTCATTTGGCATTGAAAAAAGTAGTTTAAAATCACTTCACCTTCATTTGTTTATAGAGATTGCTTATAATCCTTTGGGGGTATCTTAGGCGTGATTTGATCAGAGATTTTGATGTTTAATTTAGTCCTTTAACTCAAGATTTTGTGTTGAGGTTTCAAAGATTATGTGAAGATTGTAAACTTGGGCCTCCATTTGTGTATCTCTTCTAGCTGAAAGAACATCCTAAGTGTTTTGAATCATATTATCTAATATTTTTTCAAATGTTGTAGAGGTTGTCAAAGATCAGCGTAGTCAAGTTTGTCTTTTCAAAATCCCACAAAAAATCATTCTAAACATCTTATCCCACCCTGTTTTACCCCTGTTTTGATCTATATACCCACAAAAGATCAAAATCCATTTGCAAAAGTATGCAAAATAGATCAGATTTCAAAATATCTTCAATAACCCTTGCCTTGCATTGAAAGTATCTCCATAACTGGAAGTGACAACTTGTGAAATTCATATTTGGAGTGTTGATCATATTTTCCCAAGGCACTTTTCATATTATTTACACAAATTGAGGGACGTCTTCATCTCCTCCACCATTTGAGGGTTAAAAATAGGTTCTCTTACCTTGGTTGAAAGGCACAACCTAAAACAGTTAGACAAGATAAAGTCCTATTTGAGTGTTATCCATCTCCACAAATTTGAGTGCCGATTAGATCACATCCCTGGATACAAAATGACATACATCATGATCTATCTATCTTCAAGATTCATGCCATATCTTTGATGCTTCTTAGACTCGAAAAGGAGAAATTTTTTTGGTACTAACACCAATGGCACCACTACTGGGGAAGAAGAATGAAATATCCAGACCAATTTGTTAATATGGAGTTTCACTGAGAGATTGATTTGCTAATTCACTACCAATCCATATCTATTTATCTTGTCAACAACACCAGTGGTGCCATTGCCAGGGATTTGTTGAAAATATTTGAGATATTTGGATACATGTCAAACCCTAGTAATGTTTCTTACAAATGCTGCATGGAAGTACATTGTTGAAACATCATTTTATAATCAGATTTGTAAGGATTAGGTGAAGATATAAGTTATGCCTGCAATTTTATCAGTTTCTAGCAGTTGTTGCACTTCATTTGCATTTGTGATTGATAAATTCAAGAAAAAGGAAGGTCTGATCTATAAAGTTTGGCAAGATTTCAGTGCTAATAGGTATTTGATAGAGTATTTTACTGCATTTTCACAACTAGGTGAAATTCCTTAGTAGAAAATCCATGCTTATTTGATCTTGATAAATACTAGTGTCTTAGATTTCTATCATTTATTTTTGTGTTGCTAATCTCTACAAAACTGGAAGGAAGAAGATATCTCTTCAAGAGGGACCCAAGTAGAAATTTATTTCAAGAATTGGGAAAGACAATTTTAGAGGAAAGAAAAGTTTGGAAGGTTGTTGAAGGTCAGACATTAGGAAAAGGTATATCCATTGGTGAGAGAGATCAACCTTTAGTAGAGGATTATCACTCTTCTTCCAGTGATTCTGATTCAAGAAATATTTTCACAAATTTTTTTACTTCAACTAGTGAAGGTCCTTCTGCTATACCTAGTAAGTTATCTTCTCAATTTGCACCTGTGTGCTTCAATTCAAATAAAACTTTCTAAGAAAATCAACACCTAGAGAGCACCAGTTTTGTGAATCACATTCTTGTGCCCCAAAGACCTCTCACTCATCATCATCTTGTGTCACCCCCAAGATCAAATCCACCAAACAATATGGCTCAGCCTAGACCTCTATTTGTTGTTAACACCTTTGGTCTTATAGACTTTAGAGGAATGGCTAGTTATCCTAATGCTATCCCTCAAGATGTCAAAAATAGATTGCCAAATTTCTAAGGGAATAATGCCATAACAGGTGATCAACATCTCAAACTTTTTGTTAACACGATGGAGGATTTTGAAATATATTTTGAAGATGTGTATGTCAAATTGTTCATTAATACACTAGAAGAGGATGCAAGGGATTGGTATAAGGCTTTACCTGATAATTCTATTGACTCTTGGAATCAGATGAACAATGCATTTAGGTTGTAATCTGGTGACAAGATCGATCCTAGATTTCTCTTCTCTGAATTTGAGAATATCAAGAAGAACCCCAATGAATCATTTCATAAATTCAACACAAGGTTTAACAAAACTTTGAGAAGGCTGCCAGTTAATTTGAGGCCATGTGATCATTCATGCTTGATCAAATATGTAGATGCATTTGATAAGAAGGCATCCTATTACCTAAGAGACAAGAAACCTACCAATTTAAGGCAGGCCTTTACCATTGCACTTCAAATTGAAAATAACATTAAAGCCATTGTGAAACCTCTCAAGAGAGATGGTGTAAAGTTTATAAACCTAGAAAAACATCAAGCAAGCAAGAGTGTATACTTGGAGGAAGTGGTGAAAACTCTAGAAGGGGTTATCAAAGAGATTTCCTACAAGTTGGTAAGAGATGAGAAGGGAATTAGGTAGACTTCACAGGTCGAAAAAAACACAAAACCATGATAAATTTTCCAATCATCCTAGAGGTGATAAGAGATATGATGATAGAGGGAAATGACACATGGGGTATGCAAATAGACATCCTCAAGTACATGAAGGAAGAGTGTTACTGATCCCTAATTCTTAGGGTTGTCTTTGTTGTTGAGGAAGTTATGATACTAATTGGTGTGATAGATGTTTTCTGCCACATCCTCCATGTGAAGTGGACCAGAAAGATGTTGAAGCTAAAATGAAGATGGAACTAATGATGGTATATACATGGTGGGTTGTTCTTCAAGCTCACAAGAAAGAGAAACATAAACTAAGGTAATAGGTGCAAGGACAGTTGTAACTTTTTGGGATTGCATCAAACGGGTACAAGTTTTTCTTCCCCCCTCATACTCTTGAAGTTGATGTAATGCAAGATTTTGAAATTCCTAATGAATGAATTTGCATACTTAAGATCTTTGATGATTAATAAGTATGATGGTGGTATACCTTTTGAGGAAGATAGACAATTATTGATGAATGTTGTTGTAGCTCAAGAGAAATACTATAACACTAGGAGAAAATTTGTTAAGGGAGTTGGGCCTCTGGGCTAAACCTAAAACACCCTTTCTCACAATAATTCCCAAAGAAGATCCTAGAAGGGAAATACCTGCCAAAATCTTGATTGTCCCAAGAAAAAATTATAGTCATCCTCATGCCCAAACTACCAAGGATCCCAAGCCATCTAATGAATCTGCTTGTCTCCATTCAAATGTTACCTTGCCAAAGAATGTTCCCTATGACATAACACAAGTATTGAGCCAAATAAAAGTGAGTGTTCCAATCACTGAGGTTCTTAGGATTCCTGAGCACAAGAAGAGAGCATTTGAGTATTTGGGATTGAAAGAGGAGAAGACTACCCCAAGAAGAAATGTAAATGTTGTTGGAACTCCTCCTCAAATAATTACAGACCTTGAAACACCATCAACATTAGGGGATCTTGGAGAAACACTTGATGTATACTTGGGAACATCCTTGGTTGATTCCTAATTAAATTTTGATCCATTATTTACAGCTTTGATCATAAAGGATAGACTACTTCACAATTTCATGTTTGATTCTCGTGCATAATGCAATGTCATGCCTTTGGAGGTAATGAATGAATTGGGAATCAAAGTGACAACATTGTATGGAAAGTGTACTACCATGGACTCAAGAGAAGTGCCAGTTGTTAGGTGTGTCAAAGATCCGGTGGTACAACTTGCATATTATCATGGGAGGAATTTAAAGTTGGACGTTTGGATTGTTGATTGACCCGCCAAATGGGGTATGTTATTATCAAGGAAATGGATTGCAAGTTTTGGTGGGAGTGTCCAAATGGACATGTCTTATGCCACTATCCTCATTGTAGGAAACCTAGTAAAGTTATATGGAGAGAAAAAGATGATGTACCTTATTGAAGACCCAAACAATGCATCTTATGAAGTTTTGTAGGAAGATGCTAGTACTGATCACTTTGTGAGTTTTTTGGATTTCAAGGAGTATGAAGTTGTTGAAAACATATCTCCTAAGTATGTTGTTTTTTCTAGAAATTTGGTCCTTGATTCAGCCTTGAAAAATGTTAAAAGGTTTGACCTGAACACAATGGAGGAGCTTCAAAGAAACTGGATGGTTTACAAATTAAACAAAGAAGAAAAAGAGGTATATTTCCAGTTGCTAAAAACATATCAGAACCTCTTGGCATGGTCATATCTAAAGCATGGAAGAAATTTGGGGTTTCCCCTTGATTTGTTTTCTTTGAATCATATAGTGTTTGGATTTTTGTCGTATTTTTGGTTTTTTGTCAGTTTGTGGTTTGCCTTGGTGTGTGGCAGCCATTTTTGTTGATTTCCCAGCTGGCTTTTTGGTGGCTTTGGCTCATGACTCTGTTTTCCCAACGGATTATTTTTTCACTTGGTCTACTTTTGTTCTTATGGCACTCACTGGGAGTACCCATCCCTGAGTAGGAGCCGATGTTGGTGCCCATTTTGATCCTCTACCATTTTTCGATGTTTCCCCTTTTCTCTTTGTGCTATGAAATTTTTTTCTCATGAAGTCGATGATGTGAAGTTGTAGCTCCATTCTTGTGCATTGGATTATTTACAAACTCATTACCTTTCCCTAATTTGCTAAGGAGAAGTGCGTTTTTACCCTATTTCTGAGAAAAAATGGCCTTAGATCTTCCCATCCTTTGAATTTGATGAAAAACAACTCATACCTAAGTTTAAATGCTTTGAGTTGTTTGTTTCTTCTCCATTTTTTCCCCTTTTTGAATGAATCTCTAATTTTTCCCTGTGTTTTTCCCTAATTTTTCCCGATCAAACACCTCTTCCATTTTCCCCGTGTTTTCCTAGCCTTTGGAGCTCAAAATTGTTTGTTTTATATTTACTTGTCCTCAAAAATCCCTTGTCATGGTTGTAAATTGCCTAAAAATACTTTCCATTTGTCTTTTGATAAAAAAAAATTTCACGCATGAAGAAAAAATTGATTTTTGGCCATCCCTGGCATTTTCTGTGTTTTGACGGTCAGACAGGCATCATTTTCCCGTCAAATTCATCTTTAGCATTCTAGGGCATCACTCGCAATTTCTGCATTTTTTTACGGTCATACGGGCGTCCTTTTCCCATCAAATTTTAGCTCAAATGTCTTCTCCTACATGGCCATTTATGATTGGACAAGGTTCAATGGATTTTCTCTAAAAACTTAACATGTTTTTTGGTTTTGGAAAAAGTGCAAGTTACCCCGTAGCTTCATGAGACCTGCAGGAGGAGGTACACATGTTGTAGGCATAGTGAAGGTGGATGGGTGGGTCATTTTATGCCTTAGGGAACTTTCAAAAATGTAGGGGAATGAAGAAAATCCATTAAGGCCCATAGTTAATCAGAGGTGGACACGTGTCATGTTTTCATCAAAAGCGGGATGGAAGGCTAGTGAAGGACTTAGAAAATTATTGCTTTTTGGAGTAAGGGAGAAAAAGTGGTGAAAAAGGCCGTGGTTTTGTTAAGCCAATCAAGATTGGACACATGGTAGAATTAGGCGTAGGCGGAAGGGAGTGCGGGCCACTAGAGGAAAAAATGAAATGTTTCCTTTTTTGACAAAATGATTTAAAGTGGTAATTTGAAGCGTGGATGCACAATGAATCAGAGGGAGACACATGATAGGGATAGAATTGGGGGTGCAAGAGTGTGGAGGAAATTTCAAAATATTTCCTTTGGTGAAATGGAGTTAAAGTTTGAACTTAGAGCACTTCCCCTCAGCCAAGCAGTTGAGGACATGTGTCCTGCGAGAGGGAGGAGCCGCGGAGGAAAAAAGAATTTTTTTCCTTTTTCCAAAAAGAGGTAAAATGTTTAAAATTGAGCCACATGACTCCATATGCAGATCATGTTGTGCCATGTGTCAGGACATAAGTGAAGATGCGGGCCCATGGAGATTTTTTGGAAAATTTTCCTTTTTCCAAAAAAGGTAGAAATGCGAAGAATCGAGCTATAATTTCAATGGGGCCCACCTATCCCACCCATTTTCATAGGGCTGAGGGCGGAGAGAAAATGTCAAATTTATAATTTTTTCCAAGAGTGTTAAAATGTCAAAAAGTGATCCCAAACCCATTTCCAATCACATTGTGACACGTGGAGGGCTCAGATTGAAGGGAAAAAGGTAGATCAATGGTAACTATGCATTTTTTTGTTTGGTCACCATTTTTGCTCTAGGAAGTGTGGAAATGTGTTTTTTACATCAATTTTGATCAATTTTTTGGCAAATTCATGTCTTTTGTGCTTGCAAGGACCAATGTAATTGGTTTTGAGGATCAATTTGAAGATCAGAGATGTTTTTGAAATAAATTTTTACCCTAACCCGTCCAAAAATATGAAATATTAGATCCAAAATTTGCAGAGTCAAATTTTTTAGGGATAAGGATGAAATAATGAAAGGAAGGGGGTATGCATGCTTTGAAGATGAAAAACATGCCTCCATAATGGATAATGATGTGAATTTTGCAATGATTCACATTTTTCAAAATACTTGGCAACTTTTGTTGTAAATATGTTAAACGTCCTGTTTGCGAATCATAATGGAATTTTATAACAAACTAAGATGCCATAGGATATTATTTTCTTGGGAAAGAAGGATCAAATGTAATAGAGAGATATATAATGCATGTTTTGAGACATGCAAAATGTCAAGAAATTGAAAATCATGAATTTTTTTGAGAGAAGCTCATCTTCTAAGAAACCCTCCAAAAACTTGGTTAATGTCTTATGTGTTGGATCTTCATTCATGTTGAGTTGGTTACAAGTGTATAGCCATCACAGATCTAAGATTGTTCCTGAAACTCTCCCTTGCTGATGAATCTAACAAGCTTTTGAATTAATCTATGTTATTTTGGGCAATATGATGTCTATTATCATGTTTAAATGTCTATAAATAGTTTTCCTTGTTCTTGTTACAATGTTGCATTGAAATCTTTAGGAATCACATAGATCTCATCCTTATTGATAGTTTAGTGGCATTTACAATTTCAATTATTAGAAGATCTTTCATTTGGCATTGAAAATAAGTAGTTTAAAATCACTTTACCTTCATTTGTTGACAGAGATTGCTTGTAATCCTTTGGGGGTATCTTAGGCGTGATTTGATCAGAGATTTTGATGTTTAATTTAGTCCTTTAACTCAATATTTTGTGTTGAGGTCTCAAATATTGTGTGAATATTGCAAACTTGGGCCTCCATTTGTGTATCTCTTTTGGTTGAAAGAACATCCTAAGTGTTTTGAATCATTTTATCTGATATTTGTTCAAATGTTGTAGAGGTTGTCAAAGATTTGGCATAGTCAAGTTTGTCTTGTCAATATCCCACCAAAAATCATTCTAAACAACTTATCCCACCCTATTTTACCCCTGTTTTGACCTGTATACCCACAGAAGATCAAAATCCATTTGCAAAAGTATGCTAGAATAGATCAGGATTTCAAAATGTCTTCAGTAACCCTTGCCTTGCATTGAAAGTATCTCCATAATCTGGAAGTGACAACTTGTGAAAGTCATATTTGGAGTGTTGATCATATTTTCCCAAGGCCCTTTTCATACTATTTACACAAATTGAGGGATATATTCATCTCCTTCACCATTTGAGGGTTACAAAATAGGTTCTCTTACCTTGGTTGAAAGGAACAACCTAAAACAATTAGGACAAGATCAAGTCCTATTTGAGTGTTATCCATCTCTCCACAAATTTGAGTGCTAGTTAGATCACATCCCCGGCTACAAAATGACATACATTGTGATCTATCTATCTTCAAGATTCATGCCATATATTTGATGCTCTCATGGGGATGAAAAGGAGAACAAATTTAGGTACCAACACTAAGCAACATTGGAAAGGGCTAACACTAGCCTTCCTAAGATTGATGCAACCACATGGATCAAAAAAGAGGAGAAAAATATGACATGGAGATGAATTTAAGGTCTAATAACATTGAGGAATTTATTTTTGGAGATTCGGGAAATATTTGGAGGAGTTGAGGAAGATTCATAAAAATAGGATTCTCAAGCCTAGGTAGCACACAAAGCCGGAAAATATCTCGAGCTTCAAGAAGTTATTCCAGGAGCTCTAGATAGAGTTAGGAACAAAATGAGGCATCATCAAAAGGGAATTAAATTCTCTACAAGATGGTGAAGTCATTTTTTTCACAAAACCTTAGCACAATAGGTATTTAAACAATTTTTCATTGAGCCTAGGTAGCACATAGAATTGAAAATGCTACTGAGCTTTAGGAAGTGATTTTAGGATATTTTGAAAGAGTTAGGAGCTAAAAGAGAAATATTTAGAAATATAATTCAAATCCCATAAGACGTTGAAATCATATTTTCACAATACTTTGGCACAATAGGTTTATATCTTGTTTTCTCCAGGCTCAGCCATGGAACTAGAACAAAAATCCACTTTTTCAAGGTATAAATGAAGGAATTAAGAGTTGAGAACCCCACCATTAGATTCATAAGGCCATTTGTAGTCAAAATCATATCAATTTTAGAATGAAAATTCCATCAGGAGCTCAAGTTACCGTTGTTTTAAGTCATCCTCGAGGAAGGCTTCCATGATTAGTCAAATTTGTAAGAGGACATGTGTCACTCCATGATCCCGGTGTAATTTTATGTTACTTTTGTACCTCAAGAAAAGGGACATGAGGGACAAGAAAATTCTCATAGCCATAAAAAACCCTCTGGTCACACATGAAACCTCCCGGATCACCAGTTCAGCTCCCAGGTGCTTGTCGGAGCTCATCCCCTCAATCGCTAAGATTGTGACAAGTGGGAAAACTAGGTGCACCATGAAAATTGAAGTCCATTAATCCCTTTGAGATAAGGTACATGAGGGAAATTAAAATCATCCCAACCCCTGGGGTCATCCATATGACCCTCTTCAATGTAAATTCCCAGCCTCCAAGAGCTAGTGGAGCCAAATGCCTAGCCATCGATTTACGCCAAGTATCGAGATGATGAGCGACATGAAAATTGATGTCCATTTCACTCCTTAATTATTAAGGGACATCAGACACACAAAAATTCACTCCCAACCCTACCATGTAATTTTTAAATGCTTTAAAACTCACACTTAGCCATTTTTCCCCACTTCTTCTTCTCCATAGTTTATAACCTACAATTCTTTATACTCATACCTATGCACGAGTTCACCATTATTACTCTAAACCAGCTCTACCATTACAAGTAGATCCTCAACTCCACAAAAATACATAGTTTTAAGAGGAAGGACTGATTGTAAAATAACATAGAATGAAGTACGAAGGAGAAGAACAAATAAATTCATTTGAAAACTCTGTTGTCGTGGGACGAAGATTCAAATATATCTTGCTAACGGATCCACAAAATGAATAACCATTTTCTGTTGCATTATTCAATATTGAAGGCCATTTAAACCTCATCTTAAAATACCCTTTCTTCCACAAAAATCACTCAAAGTGAAGAAATCTCCCTTTTGGCTCAACAAAGACAAAACTTGGATTTCCTGTCAAACCAACAATCAGTGTGAAGAGAAATTTCATTTAGTCAAATGAGAAGAAAAAACCCATATTAGAAATATGTTTTTTTTGTGAATGGAGAAAAAAAAAAGACTTGTAAATTTAAAGGTCCATAAATGACTGTCATGTCTAGAACTACCGTCAAGTGAAAATTTTGAAATTTGAAAATCTCACGAACTAGTGATTAGGCAAGCCTAAAATTTCAGAGGGGTGATATTGGGTAAAAAACCATATTAGAAAACTTCATTTTGTCATGATCTGACCACTAGAAGCTTTCTTTCTAAAAATAGCAGGTCTTCTACATGGGAGACTACTATTTTGGGTGAGTCACAATCTAAGGAAACTACAAACGAGGCGGTGCACACGGAGAGAAGGTATTACAGGTGAAATTCATTAAAAGGGTTGTCTTAGTCCAGAATTGACACTTACTAAAAATATTAAGTGGTCTCATAAACACCTATTAAAAATAACAAATTGGTCTAGAAGGTGAGAGGAACACAGGGATAAAGAGGAGTTTGAGTTGTAATATCCAAGTGAGGTTTGAAGGAGTTGATTTTTCATACTTACTAGAAATCGTAAGTCATCTTATTAGAACTTACTAAAAATAGTAAGTCATTCTAGAGGGTGTATTTCACAAAAGGAGCATTCTGAATGTTGAACATTCAAGATGACAGTTGTAGTTGGAGTTTGGAGAGGTAAATCATGACACTTACTAAAAATAGTAAACTTCCCTTCCTAGGTATAGTAAGTGTTAAAAGACGGGTATTAAAGTTTATAGAATGGGAATCATCACCTTTGAATATTACCTTCACCAAGATTCAATACCCATCTCCTCAATATTTTAGCCTCACTAGTGGGTCATAACATTTTCATAAGAAGCATCTTTGGAATCTCTCATGGATATTTTAGAAATCATCTTAAGAGACCTTGACAGTGTCTTTTGACACTCACTACATGGTTTGGGTCAAAAGTTGGAAGTTGTGGTCATTAGCGGAAAAATTCATTCAACTTTGAAGGGCCAATTTTGAGTTCCTATCTCTTCGAGGGAATATTCACGAGTCGTGTTTATGGTCATCAACAGAACCATTCGGAAAAAATTTTAAACACTCTTTCCAAAGCATCTATGAGCCAATTTTAAGGATTTTCACATGTTACAAAGAGTTCAAAGATTTAGATTTTTATCACGTTGGAGCTTTCCATCAACACGGATCATCTAGCTTCATATGGAGTGACATCCTCTCTTCTTCTCTCTCTTCTCTTTCTTCCCCTCAACTTTATCTCTCTTCAAGTATTCTAATTCTTCGTTGGGGTTTGTTCTTTTTGATATTCCTTTAAGTCATCGAAAGGTGACTTTAGACACATAATGTATATAAATTCACCTTGATTTTATAAAAGGGAATTAATATTTGGTAGAAATAAAGACAATATAAAGTAAGAAATAAGGCATACTGAGAGGGTGACCGGGAAGTTGAAGAGTCTTTTATATTCCTTTAAATTGTAAATCCATTCCCATTTCAAAGGGGTTGGTGATAGATTTTATAAACTCAAGAGGGCATTATACTTTGAGATAAAAAAGGAGATAGCCATTTTATTCCATTTCCCCCTCACTATTTTTCCTCCATTCCAACAATATGTACAATTTCTACTTGAGCATCAATAGAATAAGGATTTGCTAGCCTTTTTTGACTAAGGGATTTATTGATATTTTGTGCTCATAAATTCTAATGGGTCTTGTTTCCATCTGTAGAGTTGTTTCTTCTTAAATTTAATACATGAGTTGAAATTTCTAACTAGTGTGTGTAGGAATATGATTTTCTTCCTGCAACATTAGTTCTCCTATCTCATTTCACACTCCTCTTTCCCACTTTATAGTAAAATTCCTCTCTAGTAAGAAATTTCTATCTTTTCGCGAGGTCGATGGAGTGCCCCTGTTGGATCCTCGGTCAAAAGGCCACTACAAAAATCCACTTTTTATGTGTATGCAAACATAGAAGTTAAACGGTTTAAGTAGAGGGACTTAGATTCCCATAGAATTAGCAAGAAACCTAAAAATTTGTCCATCCAAATACGTTTCTTGACAACATTCCAAATATCCTATGGATAGAGATTCTCCAAGAAAATCATGAAATTTCAATGGATAGAATTTAAACAATATGATGCCCTAGTTAGGTCCTGAGAGGGAATAAATTCAGCTAAAAGAAATACTAGGGTGTTTTAAGACCTATAAAAATTCAAGATGGTGATTTGTACCTTCCCTCACCTACTCATGCATTCATAATTCAAGGAAAGTGCATTTAGGAATGACTATCAAAGTTCAAGTCTCAGCCAAAACAAGGATCATTATATATAGTCCATACATTTAGCCATGAAAACATGAGGAGACTCATTTTAATGTCTGTAACACAAAACTTACATCTTTCTTATTCGTGTCTCATCTCTATTACATCTTTTTATTATCATTTCTCCTTATATAATCTTCATTTCACGGCTAGTATGCTTGACTCTCCGTATTCTTCTCTAGTATAGCCTCTTAAATTGGACTATTTAGCTCCTATATGGGATCAACCATATTCTTAACATTAGGAAATCATGAAAAATGATACCAAAGATCTCTCAACTTGGTTTCAACTGGATTGACACCTCATAATTTATCAATATGGTCTTATTTAGGCATAAAACAACTATTTTCATATTTTTTACACTACTTTCACACATAAGATTCCACTCTTATCCTCACCCTTACATTTGCATTGACTCTATCAATAAAAAACCCATCCATGGGAAGAAAAACATGACCTTAATACTTCCAACTCCTTAATTCTCCCGTATCACATTCTTTAATCCTATTATTAGCCTAATCCATGTGTGTTCTTTATCCTTTCTTTGTATGTGGTTTTCCGATTATAGATCCTTTGTATGTGTCCGAAGTTATCCTTTTTCTTTATTTCGATCAATTCTTGGATGCCACTCCATCTCTCCTTTACTATTTGTAGTCAAGTTCTGGAAAATTGATTGAGTCCAAAACCTTGTATGCTCATGCGTGAACCTTCACACACTTATCCTTCTTACATGTGTGTGTCCCTTTGTGCATCCCTTGCATGTGGTCTCTAACCTCTACACATGGCTAGTACTTAGCCATTTTATTCACTCAACATCACCCCACACTAAATTCATTTCCTATCCTCATAAATATGTCATCCAACTTACTTATCCAAAGAATGAATGAATAAATAAATATTGAAGAATAAATAATAAGGGGAAAACTCCATGAATCAAGAATAATACTTCACCATTTTGCACGCTTCTGAAATCACACCTCAGGAGGATGAAGGAGCTCTAGGAACTATTTTCTTTACATCATTCCCTAGATAGGCCTCAATAATTCTTGATATTTTATCAAATTTCATCTCATCAAATTTCTCCTTAAGATCCTTTACCACCACATTAAACTATGCGATCACTCCCATAACATCCATTCTTTTCATGACCAATAATTAAAATTCCTTGATCCACAATTCAAGTTTCTCCTTTATGGATTTAATTAAGTTGCTTTGCGCTGATGTTTCATCCATGACTTTATTTCGCTAAAGCTTATTAATTTTTTATTTTTTTCTAAATTTCCTTGATCTCCTCCTCCTAATTCACAATGCACATGCTCGGGATGGGGTCAAAATGTTTGCATCTATCAAATGCTAATTCAGATTTATTATTTACTTCCTTGACCTTAGTGATTATTACATCACACTCCACTATTTTGGCCTCCACTTCCTATTTATTCCTCTTCTTTGACTCATCCATATCTTCGCGGATGGTCCCATAACACTCTTTATACTAAGAAGTAGCATATCTATGAATTCCTCAAGATACTCCATCTCTATGTTATATTTTTTCCTAGCTTGGATTACCAATATGGGGCATGCACTTATAATCTAACTAACTAGTTTTTGGCCCGTGATACACTTTCATTGTCCAGTTTTTCTCCCCTTTAAATTCTCCTTCGGTTGTTGAATATCAAACTCTTTTTCCTTCTTATCCTCTACCATGACCCGCATGGTGGCCCCCTTGTCCAAGTTCTTATGCATGACCTCAACCGTCATCTTATTTAGGGAATTACATACCTATTCACTGGTTAATTTCATGTGGTCATCAATATTTTACATTTTAATTGGCTCCTTTGTTAATGTTAACTTAGAAAAGGACATGTTTCTTATCTCAAATTCCATCTCTTCTACGTGCGTATGCATGCTCCATGATAGCATTTTCATGGTGCAAGACAATCATCCTACTTATTTTAGTACCTCCTAACCGATCATTCTTTATTGGGGATCGTACTCTAAAACCTATCCCTCAACACCTTTTTTGAATCACCTAGGAATGATATATATGGTGATTGTTGAGGCCATCTCTTCCTTAGTACCTTGGTCTTGGTGCATGCATTCATGGGTGTATATTGGTCAAAGAAAATTATAAGTATCAACACAAAATAGGGGCTATGTACAAGGAAACATATACATAGAGGACCAAGGTAGAGTGCAAGGGGGAGGCATATAGTGAAAAAATAGGTTGGCGTGTGGGGTTGCACTCATACAGGAACTTGAGAAAGGACTTAGCCATTTTTCCAAGGCGAGGGATAAAAATAAAAAGTAAATTTAGAGTTTCGATAAGGAAAATGTCTAAAATTAGAGAATAGAAAGATGAATTGGTGGCCAAGAAAGGGATATGATTGGAAAAATCACATGAAAATAAGGATAAAGTGCACACATGGATCAAGATAAAAATAGGAATTAAAGCATGTTATATTTAGGATGATCTATTATTTTAAGAGAATGTAGGTTATTTTTATATGCACACCTATTATTAGGAAAGTGCATGAGTGGTGAAGGGAAAGACCTTACCCTATAAATATTGATAGGTACTAATATTTTGACATTCTAGAGTGCAGATTGATTGAGTCGGTAGTGAGTTCAGTGCTTTGAACTTTTATATTTATAGAGTCTGGAGTATGGTTTTTGTCTATATGGGTACACACATGGTCCAACACATGGATGTACTAAAATTTATTATAATCGCCTACTCATTTATGTATTGTTCATGGTATTTTGCAATGGATAAGGAATGGTAATGTATTCAAACTTCTTGATTATGTAATGTTGTTATGCTTATGATGTTAATCTAAGTGTTATTGATCATGATGTTTTGTTTCCTTATTATATGTGTCTCCAAACTACCACATTTAGGACTATTGTTTATACATGAATGAATTCCTTGTTCATGGTAAACATGAATGCTAACACTCTAATAAGAAACATAAAGTAGGGACCTGGTAGCTATGTGTGCTTCAGATGAGATTCCAATTATTTCTAGATGAGGTGCTAGCATGCCTAACTATGATTTGGGTTAATAAAAGAATACATTTTGGTTTCATTTTTAAAAGCTCTTTTCAAGTTATCTACCAATATTTTCCATGTAGTTGACGTATCGAATATGTTTGGAGAGTATTGAGATTTGGGTAGAATATCACCAAGACACATTTGCACAAAGATAAAGAACTAGACTTTATTTTAATGAGTGGAAGTGGGTGGAAGACAACCTTTATGGATGCTTGTGTGAGAAATTCTTCATATTTTTCCCAAGAGAGTTGTTACGTGGCTAACAACATAAGAATCAAAGAAAGATTTCTACCCAAAGAAGAGAGTTTGGACACAAATGGTTATCAAACTCTCTTTGATTTGACTCAAACATGGACTAGAAATTTAAATCATTAGTGGAAAGTTGTACTATACAAATATACTTTAGAGTATGCAATATCGATGTAGGTTTTCCCTGATGAAGCCGAGTTCAAGTTCTTGCGTGAGCCAAGGGGATTTGTGTGTGATACTTGTTATCTATCAAGATCTTGATGATATAACTATGACTTGAGAGAGTACCTATGGCTAGATAAATTCCAACCATGTGCAGGGGAAGGAGTAAGACTAGAGAGGATGACGAAGGCCCTAGAGGAAGAAATATAGAGAGAAGAAAGAAGGAACAAGTACAATGAAGCACGAAAAAGGGTAGTTGATGCAACATTTTTTTCAAGATAAATTATGTGATGAAGTAATAAGATCTCCATAGAAGATGAGGATCCACATTATCATGTCCTCTTGACATTGGGGAAGTGTAGTAGAGAGAACCCATCATATTTTGATGAGATTTCATCTAAGAAATGAATGAGGACCTGTGGGCATGCATCTAATCGAGCTCAGTTACCTAGACCTTGAAAAATGTATTCCAGATCTATAAGTAGTTCTTTAAGAGAACCATAGTGAAGATAAGAAAATAGGATCTCCATGTTGGGAAGGAGATACATGTAGGACTATTCTAGTTTCATCTGAGGAAGCACATTGTATTAGGGACATGTACATGGCTACGTAACATGAACCAATGTTTGAAAGTGATTTTGGAGCATTTTTAATAGGTATGTCATCGGGATAGAATTTTGGCGTACATGACCATTGAAATAAATATTGTAGTTTATTCTACAACATGGACATTAGGTATTCAGTTCAAAAAAATTGGGACACAAGTGATTTCATCTTCAGGATCGCAGATCACCGTAGGTGGCGTGAGAGGCTCTGAAGGTTAATATCAGCCACCATGCTGAGGAACCATAACAACCACCACTGAATCATCTCAACAAATACCACCCAAAAAACCACAATAAAAGGCACCTTAAGTTTTGTTTGAGATGTCTCTACACTTTCCAGAGTAAAGGGGTGTGGAGGATGACCTATTATGGAGAGCAAAGAAGATTACAACTCTTGATAGAAAGGAAAGCTAGTTTTCCACCACACTTTAAGGGTACACATGTATTTGGTATAAAAATTATGATCCACATCACACTTTAGTGGATTATGATGCATTGTGTGAAGAATTTTGGTGGAGTTCCACATTCCATAGTTTGAATATAATAATATCAATGGGCTCAAGGAAATTAAGCACGGTTTATCCGAAAGTGTATGGGAGTATGATGTATGTTTTTAAGATTCTATTATCCAAAATATCTTATGAAATTAATCCAATCAAACATGTAAAGTGATTCCTTGGAGGATTTTTGACTTCGTTTGAAAAGGGCCTTGTGACATAAGACATATACCAATTTGTGTGAAGCTTTGGAAGCAACTCTATGTGTTGAAGTAGTCAAGAGTACAAATACTAGATTAATTCCTTTTCTAGAGGTGTAAATATCATCCATGAGTAATAAATTAGAGAAGCTTTCTACCAATTCAAAGTGTATGAGATGTGAAGTGGATTATAGTGCATTGATTGTGAAGTAGGGGGGCATACAAAGGATAACTATCATGGGATTGTGTGCACATTGTTATAATCTTATGATATTTTCCACAAGAATCATGATGTCTAAAATTTCCCCTTTTGTAATTTTCAATGATGAATAATGTATCTATGTAATATAAAATATGTGACGTGCACACCCATGATATGAAAGAATACTATCTGGTATACCAAATTAATGAAACATACAAAATAGTATTGTGGTAAACCAAGGATGAAAGTAGCTTTCAAATATAGCAATCCCAACCTATGAAGGATGTGATAATGGAAATGGTGGGTTCCAAGGTGGATACGGGAGAAAAGGCTAAAGTGGTAGAGGATGGTTCACATGAGGGAATTTCTATACTTCAGTATCCCCAAATCATGACCAGCATGAATGTCACCAAAATCAGGTATATGCATATTGTGGAAAACAACATAAGGTTGAGGTATATCCCGATACTTATGAACATATGTGCAAAAATAAAAAAGAAGGAAAAAGGAACAAGAATGATCAAGGTTCGATTGCATGAATAATGAGAAATGGGATCCAAATAATATGTTTTATTCATAATTACAACCTATGTTGGTTACTATGTGTGCAAAAGTAGCACACATGTATGAACTACTTAAATAAGAACCCTCATTAGGAGATAAGAAATTATACATTGTTAGGTTATGGAGCCTATTTTTCATGTGTGAAAGTGTTGAAGACTGTACACTAAGAGTACTATACACTTTTCATGTATCCTCGCCTCGTAAATTTTTTTAGGCGTAAAATTTTTTGGCCTCGAAAAATGCACCCAACATATCGGGAAACGTGCTTTTCTCATATGGGCGAGTTTTTTGACCCATAGGTTTATGGGACGGGTTTTTCCCATGGTTTTGATACCCACGGTTTTGTAAAACTGCTTAAGTAGTTGTCTATTTATATGGTCTTATGCATATGATAGATGTACAAGCAAATGTATTGCAGATGTGTTTTGAATTCGGGTGTGAATTTTGTAGAGTTTGTTGAGCATAGCTCCAAACGGATCTGGGTATTGTATTGAGAGAGTGGTGGCTTGTAATAAAATATGAGCAAGTGATTCTTGGTGGACGTAGCCCAAATTGGGTGAACCACGTTAAATATTGTCTCTTTGTGTTGTGTTATTTTATTCTGCAATTTTATTTGAGATCTGTAATAATTTTTGCATATTAGTTTCTACTATTGCGATTCTGTGAGGGATTATTCCGCATATTTTATCCCTTATTTCCTAACATACATGTCAAGTATCCAGATACTACTCATTAGAATGAGGTCTATTAAGAGACCATGGGAGTGATAAGAGACTTACAAGGTGAGATTTAGTACCGAAGGACCGGGCGTGAAAATGGTAACACATTAAGAACATTAAGATCCCTCAGAAATATGTAGCTGATCTAAAATAGATATGTATATGTTGAGACAAAACAATATCATCTCATTTTTAGGGTAATGGTTGCATAAGAAGGTACCACACATAGAAGTTAAGCATGACCGTCGATACTTCATGTAAATTTATCACCATATAATGTGTGTGATAAAGAAATCACATTCTATGTAGTGATTGATGGTTGGATAGTGAGTAACATTCTAATTTATATAGGTTTAGAGGTAAATGTATTAACATTGGATGGGTTGCACCATATAGGGAGACCACCATTACATTCATCTTCTAATGTTTTGTATATGGTGAACAAGACAAGAGTTATTCCTCTTGGGTTATTGAAGGATGCTTCCATTACCATTCAAGGACAAAATTTTATAGGGTATTTTGAATTATTGGAGTTGGATAAGGTATATAACTTCCCAACACTACTTGGATGTATATAGTGTTATGAAAACAATATTAATATATGCTTCAAAAATCTAGATATATTATTTTTGAGAATAAGGATGAATGTATGGTCTTACCCCTGGATGATGTGAAGGTTGTGCCATACATTGATCCTATCACCGAAGAGGAACTTAATAGTTTCTATGCACACACAATGCGTGACCTTGAGAATGTGTAACCATATAAAGATGGCATACTTTAGTGGGAAGACACGCACTCTTTTAGAGACACTACTAGTGTTTCTTGTGGAAATTAGGCCCATGGAATGTATGAGATGGTTGGGCATAAGATAAAGGAAATATTCATGAGGATGATTAGGTCACACATGATTAGGAACTTGGGAAAAACTCAGTTACCTAGGTGCATGTGTGAATAAAAGCTTGAATATTTCTTATGTGCCATAGAGAACTAGTGGCCAAATGAAGGTGATATAAGGAATATATTAGTTTATACCTTTCCCAAGATAGTGACACATTGGTGGGAAACACAATGAGATAACCTTTTAGTTTGGTGAGAGGTGGGAATAAAATTTTCAACAAGGTTTATTTGGAATAATGTGCCTATAATCATACATGAGTATGATGAGAAAAATCCTACGTTGGTACATGTTCATAACTATGAGATACAATGAGCGTAAGGTTAGGAGGATTTAGCACCATCTTCGTGGGTACATAAGTTCTACTCCATTCTATGTGGATGCATGCGAGTGTGGTATGTGCATGTTAAGATTAAGAAAGAGACTACAAATTGGCATGATGTGACTGAAGGTATGGTACACAATTTTTATTATTTTTCTAATAAACCTCCAGTACATGAGGCTTTGTAGATCATAAAGAACATCACATTAGGGGATTAAAAATTAGAGGATCTCATGCTTTTATTTCTTGGAGAACCCGAACTTGAAGCATGTAAATAAATGTTAGAAATATACGAGACACTATTGGGGCATGCTTGGAAAATAAAATAAAAAGGAAAAAGGAATACCTTATTGATGATAAGGAAATGGAAAATCTATATATTATCCATATGCAAGGTACATGAGAGGTAATGGACATTAGAGATGTAAAAACATGCGCATAACATGTTCCCATGAAGACTAATAAGGTTAATATTAGAACCGAGGATGCACCTAAGGAGGCCATCATTGGAGATTAGTGGTCAAAAAAAGAGGTAGAAAAGATCATTAAACTATTTGTGTGACTTCCAAGATCTATTTCAATAGGTTACAATAAATTAAAAGGTGTGCAGCCATCCTTGAGAGAGATGAATATTAATATGAAAGAAGGAATGCATCTAGTTGGGAAGAGGAATTAAAGGATGAATTTGAACCGTACGTAAAAATCAACGAAGAAATTGAAAAAAATATTAAGTCTAGAACCATTGAACCAATTGAGGAATATGAGTGGGTTAGCCCTATAATAATCAACATTAAGAAATATGGGTGGATAAGGATCTGTGTATATTACAAGGAGCTTAATGCCTCATGTGTCACAGATCCTTTTTCTATGCCATTTACCAAGGAAATCCTTGAGGGAGTTGTAGGGTGTGAAATTTATTCATTTACGGATGGATTTTTAGGGTATCACCAATTTCTCATTGTGCGTGAAGATCAAGAAAATACCACCTTGTCCAGTAAGTGGGGAAGCTTCACATACACTCTGATGTCATTTTGATTAAAGAATGTGTTAGCGGTGTTCTCATGCATAGTTATATAACCATTTCATGACTTCATCCATAAGTTCTTATAGGTTTATCTAGATGATTGGACTATCTATGGGTTAGTAAAATATCATTTTGATAATCTAAGGCTCATGTTTGAAAGATGTCGAAGTTAAGCATCTATCTCAACATTAAGAAGTGTATCTTTGCAACACTCTTTGGAACTTTACTTGGGCACATTATTTGTAAGGATGGATTGTTTTTTTACTATGGATAAATAGTTTTGAAGGGACTATACCCTATGTACAAAACAGCTCAAAAAGCCAGATACTAGAAGGAGAAAACCCATCCAAGAAAGGCTAAACGCCTTAAACATGGAGGCTCAAAATCCAAATATATCAGTAAAGAGAGTATAAAAAGATCAATCTAGAAAGTGGTCCAAAGAAGAACAAAAGGTCCAAAAAACAACAAAGAGGGATCCAAAACAGGGCATCCCAGCAAGAAAACAACATCAAAACCGCCAAAAAAAAACAACTTCATAGAAACAAAGCAACATCTGGGCACCACATCATTTGACTGCCTGTCAATCTTGACCTTAATTTTCGGAGAGAGGTGAAGAGCACAATGGCCATGGCATGAGAAGGATCGTTCATGTCTGCCTGAGCAAGTGCAAGGTCATGGGTCTCATTAGAATCCTAGATGTTATCAGGAATGCCACTAAGGCTGCACACACTTCTCACGTGTTGTTCCATAAAATTATAGACACCTTTTAGAGTAGAGAGGATGCAATCCTGATGCCCCTTGGAATTTCCCATCCTAGCATCAAGTAAAAGGAGCTTCTTGAAAATATCAGCAGTAGTATCAATGACCTCAGAATTTTGAATCTTCCTCTTACCTTTTGTTTTTTCCATATTCCTCATAGAATTTTTGAAGTCTTTGATCTCCTCTTCAAGCTTTCTAACCCTGGTAAGAAGGTCCACTTCTCTAGAATTATTAGAAGGTTTACTTATGTGCAGTAAGTTCTCTGTAAGTTCCAAATCCCTATGACTACACAAAATCCTCTACAAAGAAGGCAGAGAAACCTTATCCTTCTTGTCTTTCCTCTTCCTATCAGAGGTAGCAGTGTCCAAATCTCTATCAGTTGGGAGAGGGATAATAATAGGGGGAGTAGGCAGAGGGTGAGAGTAGGAGAAGAAATGGTGGTGGATGAGCAGGATCAGACCTTGGTATAGGGGAACAACCCTAGTATGATTCTGAACTTCTAGAACAAACTTCTCCAAGGAATTAAGTAAATAATGTGGGAAATTGATGGTAAGATTCCTATGAAAATGATTGAGGAAAATTAAATTTTTTAGGGGAATGGTGACATATCTTCCCTCCAAAGTGACGTACCTAACATTGTAGAAATTTTGGGATTAGAGGAACCTACCAACTAAAGTGAAGTGCACAGTTTCTTAGGGAATGTTGGTTATATTATATGAAGTTTACTAAGGGATGTGAAAATATTTCCGCACCGCTAAAGGAGTTTATCAAGTCTAGAGGAAAGTTTTATTGTGGTGGCATGTGTTAGAATGTAATATTAAGTTCTTATAAACCTTAGTTTATAATTAAATAATTTAGAATATTTATATTCTTAATTATTTAATATAAAATTTATGTTTATGTTTAATTGGTTAATTATTAACTAATTTATATTAAATTGGGGTGTTGTTTATTCATACCCCATCACTTGATATGGTTTGTGACCCATGGGGTCAAATAAATATGATCGTGGGTCATATTTTTTATTCACTTTGTGTGAATAGTTTGGAGAGAAGTGAGGGAAGGGATTTTACTAGACTTTAAAATACTATTTCTGATATATGGAAAATTCTCTTTTGGTATGGTTTTTTCCTCCTTGTTGGTTTTCCACATAAACTTTTTGTTTTTTTATTATTGGTAAACAATTTTTTGAAAGGGACCATACTCTTGTACAACAATCCTCAGAAGCTAGAATTGGAAGATTGAGCACAAAAAATACCTCAAAGTCTAGATAGAACAATAATGACCAACTGCAGAAAGTTGTCTGTAAAGAAAAAAACCCACAACTAGCAACACATCAACAAAAAGACAACTGATGTACAATGAACAAATAGCAATGGCACATCAACACCATTGGAAAAGAAACACTCTGTGATCTGGCCATGAAAAATGCTATAATGTAACCCGACCGAACATTAACAGAGAAGATCATCTAGGCGTAGAGCTTTCCTTTAGGGTGATTTTTTTTTCTTTTTGCTGACCGTTACCCATCTGAAGGAGCCTCCATGGTTGGAGGAGAAGACCAAGGAGGAGTATTTTCCTTAGTCACATTTGTGCTAGTTGAGGCAGCCTCGTTGACATCTAAAGAGATATATTTATTATTTTCCTTGTTGCCCTCAACAACTTGTGCATTTTTCATGTTGCTAACAATTTGAGTTTCGGATAGAGGGGTTTTCAGGGCTGAATCGGATTCAGCTATGGTATCTACTTTTGATTCAAGATCCTTTTTAGCCATAAAAATTAGGTGTTTGGGAGTGTGTCTTTCCACCAGTTGCACTTCTCATGTTGACGTTTTTCCATCCCACAAGTAGTAGAGGTGTGTCCTAATCCAAAACACCTTCTACATTGGAAAGGTAGACCTTCATAATCAAGAGTTTGTGACCAAGTTCTATTTTGCACTCTAAGGTCTATGGTAGCAGGAAGATTTTTATCAGTGTCAAGTTCCACCAGGATCCGGGCATAGGTAGTATGGGTGTAATTAGTTGTTTGAGAATCTATGTGGAGTGTAGTACCCAAGGTATTGCCAATGGTTGTCAGACATTCATGACTCCAGAATTGGAGAGGTAAATGGGGCAGCCTGATCCAAACAGGTTTCCATGAGAATGACTCTGTGTGTGGGTTAAAGGATGGGAACCAAGGTTTCATGATCAAATATTTTGACTCGCAGGTCCAGAGCTTGGAAGCAATGATGTCTTTATCAGCTATTGAAGAGAAAACCATAATGAAAATGCCTTTAGCACATGGATATAAGTCTATCTTACCAGTTAAAGATGGAGTCCAATGCTTGGAGATCCACGCGTGAAGAACAGGAAGGCTGGGCCAAAAACCCCGAATCTACAAATCAGAGCATGCTCTTTGTAGTAAATCTCAGATGAAATGACATCTTCCCCAAATGTAATACATGGGGTGATGTCTGCAGGTTTCATGGAGGATTCCTTGCATTTTAAGACGTCTTTGAAGGAGGTTTCAAGAAGTCCACACCTAATCTTTCTATCTAGTGTTGGAATAACAGGTAGAGCTCTCTGTTCTATCCCAACACGAATAGAGCCTTTCCCAAGAACACCCCTAGATGGTGCTTAAAAATGGCTAGGGTTTGCACAACCTTTCGATGGTGGACGTATAGTCACAGCCTGGTAAATTTGAGGTCAATCCATGACTAGGGAGAATCCCCTGAAGCCAGATTCAAACCCCCATTATCCCCATTTTATGGCTGAGGAGCACTAGTTGGATCCTTACATGGATCAGCAGCTACTGGGGTTCATGCAAGCTTGCATGCGGCGAATGAGGCAAGGGCACGCATAGGTATTAAGGTTTATTATCCTCCTAAAATGGTGCTAGATCTAGTTCAAATGTTTTAATTAAATTAATTAAAAACTCACAATGGTTTGGTTTTAAAAATTTGTAAATATATAACCCCACCTCTCTCTAGTTTCGTAACCCTCTCAAAAAATTACTCTCTCATCCTTAGTGGAAATATTTACAAATTTTGTGTGGTGAAAAATATCTTTTTGAGCACTTTTCATAGATAGGTAAGGGTAAATAAATTGAAATATTTAATTTATTTTATATAGTTTCTAATGTGGAGGAAAAAGTATGTATATGGGAAATCCAAGTTAAAAATAAGGTCTCGCATATTAGAGACATCTTTCACAAATGTAGGTATTTTGAAATTTTCTCATTGGCCATGTGAAAAATTAGGAAAAATGGTTAATTTTTGTTGGTGAAATTTATGAGACATTTTTTATATGTTGGACTAATTTATTCCAATCCTATGTCTAACCCCCCTTTCTAATTTTTAAGGTGGTATGTCTAAATAAAACCTTACACTTTAAACCTAAGTTTAAAATAACATTAAATTAGGCCTTGAATGTACTTGGGTCATATTTTATGTGGCCAAATTAAAACTTATGTAATTTTTTTTGGATTAACCATTGTTTGGTTGGCTTGAACATTTCTCATGGACCACTTTGGAAAATTTCATTGTTTTTGCCATAACGGTAATTCATGGCATGTTTTGTATATTATTGATAGATTATTTTATACAGCTAAAATAAAATTAGAAAATCAATCCAAGGAAAAGCACATTATTCATCCTCATGCTATGTCTAAAATATGTTCTATAACTCAAAAGGTATTGGAACACATAGACGATGCTTTGGTGTCATCTCTTGCCCATATTTCTAAAATTTTGTTCATATATTTTGATAGTAATTTTCATCCACCCTATTCATGATTTATAAAAATCATATGGCATTGAAGTACTTGTTTAACAAACCTTTTTTACAAGGGTGCATCTTTCGATGGATACTCCTTTTCAAGAATTTGATTTCGTTATTGTATTGAATCCAAGCAAGAGAAACCTAGGACTTGATCACTTGTGAGGGATTAATTATAGAGAGGAAGAATTGAGTATTGAATACATTGTGCTTGATACACAATTGTTTAGGTTAAATCATGCACCAACTAATTTGGAAGACATTGCAATATTTTTATGTACAAGACTTGCACTAGAGGGGATGAATACATTAGAGAAGAAGTAGATTTCTATTTGATCCATGCAATACCATAGTTTTGGAGGTGACCTATATAAAATGGGTAGAGATTAGTTCTTATGTAGATGTGTCCTCAATCATGAGCATGAAGCCATTATCGAAGAGTCACATGGAGGAATTTAGGAGGACATTATGCTGGAGATGTGACTACGTCCAAGATAATTCTCACTAGCTTATGGTGGCAAATATTGTACAAAGATACTAAGGATTTTGTCAAAGTATGTGATCACTGTAAGAGGGTTGTTGAGGTTGTAAATAGAGATGAAATTCCATTTAGAGATGAAATAGATAAGTGGTATGTTGATTTTACAGGACCTATAATACCACCCATGCACAAGAGTGTGATAAGATACATCATCACATGTACTAATTATTTGACAAGGTGGGTAGAGGATGCACCTACAGATTATTTCACAACAATTATAATGGCAATGTTCCTTTGGGAGAACATAATCAGAAAGTATGGATGCCATTTTATCTTAAAAATGATAGACGGGCTGATTTTATGAATGAGACAATTAGAATATTATTAGCATAGTTCATGGTGGAACACCATAAGACTACCCTCATCACCCTCACATGAATGACACTATTGATTTAATAAAATCTGGATATTTTATTAAAATTTGAATGCAAAGATTTGATATAGCTAAAAAAATGAAATATAAATTATAAACAATTTATTAATTTTAATTGTGAAAGGAAACGAGAGGGGTAAGATACTTATCTAAATTTCTCTTATCCCAAAGTGAATCTGTACTAGAAGTGTAGAAACTCAAACTTTGCATAGCTAATTTCCTTCACCATATGCACCATCTTTACAATTATATTAAATAAAATAAAATCATTTAACACATTATTTTAAATCCATACATCTCTTATCCTAAGTATTAAATCACACACAATATTTACTCCATGTAAATATTATCTCACACCCAGATTAAATAATTTCACTGATTGTAAAATATCATTTTACTCCTCTTAAAACAACCCAAAACCATTTGGAGATTAAAATTAAATAAGAAAAAACCAAATCAAAAATTTCTTAACCATTTCACAACCTCTGCACCTTTTCCCCAATATTCCCTTAACCATTTACCCGAATCCTGAACAAAAAAATTTGATTACAAGTGGTTTCAACCACTTTTCTAGATGTTTCCTAAAAAAATGGATCTCCAATGATTATATCTAAATGCCAATGATTATAAATAACACCTTTGTGTTCTCTCCGAAGGATATTCAAAAAAATTCATTCATACCCACACTTATCTCTTTTATTTATCATAATCTAGGCATACTTAGATATCATCATGTATCATTATCAATCATTTTCAACAATGTTTTTATTGTCACTTTACATCATTCAGACTCCAAGAAATGTGACAAGACAATTTATCAGCTAAAATCTTTCCCATTAAAGATTTGAGGAATATTTGAGCTCTCCATCCATTCATAGTTATTACTTAATCTATGATTATCAGTTTCAAGTCATAAATAATCCTTAAAGTAATCGAAAACTCCATTTTCAAGTTTCTAACTCTCATTTTTAGTAAAACTGTCAAAATCTTAGCAATCTCTAGCGATTTACCCTAATCACTAGTGGTTCACCTAAATCATGACAATTCTTGTCAAAATCATATTTTTATTAATTTATTATCTTTCTATCATTTTTTTATCAAATCCTCTATATTTAACATGTTGTTTCCAAGTATGGCTCTCTGTTAGATGACAGTTTCTGGTCGTTCACATTTGATTACAAGTATTTATGATCTCCCCATAGTCCACCACCCATATTTTGGGGAACATTACAACATCTTACATGAACTCACGCTCTGTGCAATCTGATTTGTCATTGATGAACAAGACATTGAGAATCAAATCAAATTTCTCCATTATATTTAACAAGAGACTAAGGAATTTTTGTACGACTACTTCAAGTTTGTTAAAATTGCATCTACTGAGTTTCATGGGATACCTTGAAACTAGACAAGACCTTCATTTCAACATTGATTTCTATAGCTCTACATCCATTTATCATTTGTCTCTTGTTATCTATTGTTATCATTATATTTATCAATTCACTTAATTGTTAAAAAGTGAGATGAAATCCTCTAAGTAACTCCCTCAAGATTTCGGAATCGTCCTTTACTAAGAAGATTGTTTATCCATTTGTCTAATCCTTCCTGTTTAGTCTATTTGATCACAGATTACTTTTCAATCTTGGAAGATTCACATACTCATTTAGACTCAATACCTCTAATCAATCACCATCATCAACATTAATCTTCATAGGTATCGGTAAACCTCAACATCTTCGAGGTTGGTTTTGTTTTTGTTATTTCACTTCATTAATTTAAATTTGGAAATAAAAAATTATTTGAACATTCTGGCACACCCGGGGGAATGTTGTCCCCTTTTCATTTCAATTTTATTAATCTTTCATTCATTTTTAGGACTTATATGTAACCGAGTGATCAATCAAATCACCAGTGATTTAGGTGAATCACCAGTGATTCCTATCAATCACCGATGATCTCTGTGAGTGCTTTTGATTACTCAATCGGTCATCCTCTAACATTATTTTATTTTATTTTTTTCTATCTTATGCTAACCCCTTTTCTGGTTTTTATTTAAGGGCACTTACTTTCTATGTTATTGCATTTCTAACAAAAATTAAGATTTAAAAATTAAAAAGGAAATTTTTATAGGTGAGTCCTATCCTTTTCTTTTAATTTTCAAGCATTACATTTTGTTATTTGTCCTCTTCAAAATCAACCTTTATTTTGTGCTTAAAAAGAACATTGCATCTTGTTTAATCACTTAGTTTAATTAGGAGGTTAATAGATTACATCCATTTAAATCTTCCTCATACATGACCAAATCACATCAAACATAAACTGCATTGAAACATTTCTACCCAAATGAAATAATTGGGATTTCATCACCCAATAGGAATTCGCTCGATGTTCGGCTAAGTATAATCACCTCATTTTTTGGTATATTGGCTAAGCACCCAAATCCCTTATCACTTTAGGACCATGAAGTTAGGGGATAGGCCCCAATACTAGCCAACCAGCATAGATTTGGGACTCACGTACCTTTGGGTATATCAAGGACTCTATCCTTAAATATTACATGAAACCACATGTATACAACCATTTCCTAGGACCTTATTAGTCATTTTACACATTTCACTTTTCTTCTAAATTAATCAAGATAATAAAAACATATTCTATGTGATTTACTTGTTGTTTTTAATCCACTATCTAGTTTATTCTTCATCAATTGATTGTTTTCCTATTTATTTGGTTCTCACAAGACAACAATCATGCATCGATACTTTTAAAAATATTTCTAGCCCATTTCAAGAATCTGCACAACATGCCCATCAAACCTTATGACATGTGCAAGCTCTTATAGAAGATATTAAATTAATTATTGATCAAATTGAAACATTCCTATCAACACCTCAATGAAAAAATAAATAACAACAACATTCATTTAGTAGTCAATCCTCTTCATCTGAGATACTTGATCCTCTCAGTACCCACTTCTTTAATAATGGGGATCTTATATTTTCAAAAATCTTATATTCAACCCTTGTTACCCTCAATGCATACCTTTCTCCAAAAGGAGTTAAACTTCAATCATCTTTACCTTAGCTGATACCTTATATACCTGATCCTTCATGTGATTTTTCCCATCTCATTGATCCAAACCATGAACTCGTCATCCAACAAATATATTCTTATCCTACTAGTAGCCAACTAGAAACATCCAATATTGTGTCTTTAGTTCCCATCATCACTTTCGACCTTAACATGATTTATTCATAAGACATGACCACTCAACAACTAATATCTTCACCTAACCCTTCAACTAGTTCCACACCACCTCAAAACAACACAAATGTTTCTCCATCCACACAAACCCCTCTAGCTTCCTCTACCATCCAAACACCTCTTGTGAGTTCTCTCATTGTCTCTATTAGCATGTCTCAACCATCACCCTCTCAAAAACTACACTACTCCTCCAAAATATTACTATGTATATCCATGTATCTACACCCTTAATCAGCACTAGCGCTTTCTCCAAGACCCATCCAATTTCACAACAATCCTCAACCCCATTTATTTCACAACACATACCTCAATCATCCCAATCACTTACCTTCTCCCAATCTATACCACAACCATCACATCCCCTTATCCATACCTTTATTCCTTTTCAGAACATCCCACAACAATCACAACCCCTTGTTTTCACTTCCATACCATTTCAATAGGCACCTCAATATTCTCAACCTAATTATAACATTCCTATAAACATTCCTCAATAAAATATTCCTTTTTAGCAGAACATCCCAAAGCAATACCAACCATATCAAAAACATAATCAATTTTTATTCAATCAACCTAGTTCATCATCCACAAAAAATCACAAACTAACCCCCTTAAGTCTTTAATGAACAAGATATCTAATATTGAAGCTATAACACCCCGTGCTTTCATTATCATGTTGTCAAAATAATGATAGGACAAAGGGTTTTATCCTATGTTTTTGGCACTTGTGTATCAAAAAAATTAAATGGAACTTGATGTGAACACGTAATCACAATACCATGAATAAGCTAAGGATAATGTCCTTAGATGAGAAGCCCGCTAATCCAGTGGTCTATCTTATCAATGAAATATTTTCACTAATGTAACATTATGTCATTTGTAATGTGGTATGTCATAAAATCCTTGGTGTAAATTTAAGCCTCGAAAGTGATCTACGATGTTGTTGCTTATCTCTATTAAATTTTTAGCATTATAGTTTTTATAACTAAGTTATGTTATGGCTTTGACAATTTTAATAGCTATTTGGAAAGAGTGTGTAAAAATATTTAGTTTTGTGAAACCTTAAGGCATATAATGGAATGGCATCTGGATTTTCTATTGCATAAGATATTATTGAGTCTCTTAAAAATATTATAAACTCTATAGTTGTCCAAAATGGATAAAGAGGTGAGTGGCACCCCACCGCCTAAATATATGTACCGAAAATTATTTTATTGTTTTATTCAATATTCCTACCAAATTGCACATTCTAAGGAAGGTATGTCTAGGTTAACTTAGACTTAAAGTGCATTGCATGGTATGAATAGGAACTTCACTAAAATTGAATAAATAGTTTGATAAACTTTGTGGTCAACTATAATTACTCATGTGATTAATGTCATTTATTGTGCATTAAACACCCACCTTCCTTGGGAAGTGAGTGAATAGTTTGGGGAAAAAAGTTTGGTTTTGGTATTAAATCACTTCATTACATGAAACTCACAAAAGATTTGCATACAAAAGTGGAACTATGTGTTTTTGTGAGTTTTCTTGAAGAAAACTTTAGTTGAATCTTTGGACAGCAAAGTCCCCAGACTACATATATATTGTGAAAGCATTGTGTTTCGGGGGATGAAGGAATTCACTTCCAAGTTGGGGATCTTCTGAAGAATCATGAAAGCATTGCAAGGAAAGAAAGGCAGGCATAATAGGCATGATATGCCCTAACCCGTCATAATTTCTTGCTCTATTTAGTCATTTCACAAATAGAACTTTACCTAGATTGAAATTTGTATTCTTAATCTTTGGTGATGTGAAATCGATTTAATCCTTTACTTCTGTAGAATGTGGTTTACCTTTGAGTTGTGATGTATGCTCTTCTAGAAAATGGTTTTCTGGGTGTATGCTTGTATATGGTTTATTCTGGTTAAGATATAAATTTTTCTGGATTGGAAGGAGTGTTGTGAATGATTGTCAATTGTTGGCTTAATATACCAAGTGTTATATTGAACTCTTTATGTAGATGTGTTTTGTGTTTAGCAATACTATAAAACTTAGTTTAAACTCTACCCATCTCCTTTGGGATTATCTAAAAATTTAACAAGTCAATGAGGAAAATTGGAAGTTGGTATTGTGTGGTTATGGTTGTAGATGACCTTCCATTTAGGTATACATCGATTTATGTAACTAGGTTTGATCTTTTTTTTTAGAAATCTTTTGTGTTGTCCTGATGGAGGCAATGACTATGCTTGTCATCAAACTGGTTGAGTTAATAAGGAAGCATGCTGTGGAAAAATAGTTGTTATTAGCATTTAATTTTGAGTCATAGAAATGAGGGAAGCTTAAAGTAAATACTAAGTCACCTATTCGACCCTTAAAAAGGCATCTTGGAATGATGTTTATGATTAACTCTAGAGCCATGTACCATGGCTTGACTTATTGTTGATTTTTTCCTAGCATAAAATTGTTGCATGTTGTTTGCAAACTAGGTTCCATAGTTGCTCATTAGTCTATTGTATCTTGGTTACTCTGTCATGTTAATTCGTATTGATCTCCTTTTATTTTTCTCCATCATTAACTTTGGAGTATTCAAATATTTCTAGGTTCTCCTCAGGTTGTGAAATACTATGTTTTAGAGTTGGTTTCTTTGAAGAGAAATCCCAACTCGTATTACGCCTTAATGCCTTTGTTTTAGTCATAGACCCTTGATAACGGTATAGATATATATGCTCTTGAGAAAATCTTGCAAGATATTGGAAGGCTAGTTTATTGGCCACTATTGTTATGAATTCTCTTAAGCTTGGTTGTTCTACTAACAATACTATGCTGAGTTGAAAGAAAATTTGACTTTGACTAAGAACCTCCTCCTTCTTGAAGGATTTTGATTCTCTTTTACTCATTAGGGAAACAATCCTAGATAGGTAAGTTGATCTTCTTTAGCTTGTGCATTTGATCTTAAGGTCAAATGAGTGCAAACATTTCCTTTTAGAAGGTACTTCCCTATCTCAATGTATGTGTTTTTTAGAGTAGTTGTAATTGATTTTGAGATCCTTATGTTCTTGGCTATGCTTAGCTGGGTTTATTGATTAACCTTTATCGTGGATTAGAAATCTGTAATGGATGATTTATGGTTATTTAATTCTAGAAGTGAACTACCATTTATACCTGTTTGAAGGTTTAGGAAAATGATATGGAATGATTCCATGAGTCTAATTGATTCTTTTGATGAGTTGTTTAGTTTTATTTGAAACTAGTTTTTATGTTTCAATTGTTTGAATCTAAGTCATTTAGTACAGCTGGGGATATAATTTGTTCGTGGTAGAAAGCCTCTTGGCTTCTAGATTGTAAAGTCTGGTGATAGTACTTCTTTGTAGTAATTGATGTGGGACAAAATGGTTAAGCTATACATTCCTACATTGTTATGGTGGGTTAGCTAGTTTTTCCATCCAATTGAGTCCATGTGAATATGTGTTAGGATTCTAAGTTGAATTGTGTGGTATTCAAGTTCACCTGAAGTGACTCTTTTTCTCTTAGCAAACTGTGTTCCATTTTACCTTAGGAATTATAGAGCTCTCATGACATCTAAAAAGTCTCTTTTTTTTTTCTGTTGGGTTGTGTCATGAATAATTGGGTATGCTCCAACCTTGTTCAGTGGAATGGGTTAGATAGAACTCTTTCATTGTTCTAATAGAGTCTTTGACTCTATGAGGAGTAATGAAACCTTTCATTTGAAAATTTTTATGAGAAAATTCATGTGATAATGAATGCCCGGTTGGGATAATTGGTTTAATTACAGTCATGTTATCATGATTTTCCTTTCATTAAAACAACTTGAAATGCTTTAGTAATTATTCGGTATTGATATATTGATAACCAGGATGAAGAAAGGAATTATGTTCTCTTTCCTAGTCTTGGAATGTTCAATAAATGATTAAGTCAAGGAAAGTATTAGTTATGTAACCTGTCACTTGAATTTTACTGTTGTTTATATGGCAAAATGCCATGAATGCTCTCTCTCATCCTTGAGGTTAATCATTCTAATATCGTATTTTTAACTAAATACTCTTGATGTCTTGGTGTTATTTCTTGGACCTTAGTAGACCTTATGGGTTTATGAAATCCTTAATTTGGATCTGTTGAGTAGAGTTGAGAGATTGTAGAATGTGATTCTTGATATATATTTATGGTTACTTACTATTGAGTAAAATGATTTTAGGCATGCAAGTATGGGATTACATGAGTGAAATCTTATACTCCTATATGGTAGTATTTTTAACACTTATGATTCTCATGTATCTTAAATTTGGATGACTGTTTCTGAAGGACTAAAATAATTGTATTGAAATGTAAGTCTGAAATTGATTTCCTTCATGGCTCATTAAATTGCTTGCTCTTGACATGTTATAGAAAGAATTGTTTATTTTCTTAAGTTCTATAATATTGATTCATAAAAATAATATGAGTTCATTTTTATGAAATAATTAAGTAAAGTATGTTGTTATGATGAGTTGATGGCTTATCATGCTTAGTTCATGAACTGATCTCATGCTAACAATTTTGTAGATAAACGCAGAGAAGGAAGGGTGAAGTATTTAGTTTTTGCCTAATCTTTTGATCGAGGAAAGTTCTGAAGATATGATTGTTTTAATTCTCTTAAATAAAATACTTCTCTTTGTATATGAGAGTGTCCTTGCTATTTAATGTAATTGTTATTCATTAAAAGAAGGATTTTATCAAGCTTATAAACATGAATTGTACTTATTCCTAGAAGGAATTAAAGGCAGATTACCAGTTGTAATATATTATATTATAAGAAAGTGATTGGAAAATGATGTGTTATGAGTTAGAAATCTATCAAGATAGGTATTTAGTGTCTTCAATACTATTGTAATAAACATTAGTATAATTCAAGTAGTAAGAGTTACACAACATATGTTGAATCTAGGGAACATATAAGGAACTATGAGTGAAATTTTTCCTATGAATATCATGTTCTAATGAACCATACGTTAATCATACTTGGAAATAGTTAAGGTTACTAATGGATAACTACCTCATTATAAAATGCAATATATCAACCTACTTGTAAAGTTGTGTTAAGTTCTCCAAAGGTTTTGTATAGGGTGTACTTAACAGTCAAATATATCTAGAAGTAATATTGTCTAATCTTAATGCCGTGCTTAAAAGAAAGCAGTTGGATTATCATGAAACCATGGAAAGGTTATGATAATAAGTTACCCTATGTTATGGTTGTATTATAAACTTAGGTTATACTAACTCTTAACAAATACATAAGAATGTAATATTGATTTCTAAGTGAAATCAACACTAAGTCCTATATAAGGATGATACACATAAGCAACAAGAGAAAGGGTTATGGTAATCTAACATGAAACTAATATGGAGTATGGTTTCACTATTTGGGAATTGCATAATTGTGATAAATTGTGTTATGAAATATTTTTCTCAAGGAGATGAAATGTTTTTAATTAGGGGTTGTCCCATGATGCATCATTATGAGCACATAAGCATGTCGGATATAATGGAAGTAATATGGGAACATGCATACTAAGTTAAAAAGAACATAGCATTTGAATCTCATCCTTGGTCAATATTGTAATTATCTCCAAAGAGAATTAGAGATCTTTTAAAAAGGCTATGACAAGGAAAGATAAATGGGTAAGTGGTTCATAAAATCTATCATATCGGATACCCTAGATATATCTTACTTGTTGGAGATAGTAAAATAAATGAATGCTCTTTACTGAGCTGCAATTAAGAAGAGTGATGTGCTTAAATTGAAAATAGAGGTTGGCATTGATAGCCTATGGCACTTAATAAAAGGAATGAATCATACATAAATACTTAGCTTTATATAAGTACATATCCCTAGAATATGAAATAAGGAACATGAGCCTAAATGTTAAAGTTGGGACAATATTTTTTGAAACTGCAATAATGATCATAGACCTTGATAGTATCATTTCTATCAATGGTTAACTTGGGTATGGGACATTGGAAGGTAATTAAGTGTTATAGAGATTGGGGGTCCTGGATCAACTTAATCTAGACCTTAGGTACGACCCATTCATGGAGAAAGTGTCATAAAACCTAACTATTCATTAATGATAATATTTACCTTGAAAACATAGAACACTATACACCAATGCAAGATTCTAGGTGGGAGAACTTGTTTGCATATGCTACATGTCATATCCCTATGATGACGATATCACCATTTGGATACTGTTGTATAGCAGTTGTAATGAATTATCTCATCAAGAGACTAGATTGTAGTATGGTGTTGTCCTAAGTACAAACCTTGATAGAGTTACAAGATGGATTGGACCTCTAGTACGCACCCTTATATCAACCTATGATGGCTACGGGAAGAGATGTGGGTGAGTAACAAGGTGAATTGTTATGAGAAAATTTCTTTCCCATAGGCATCACAGGATGACATAGAGGTACATCTTCATGTAGGTTAAACTAGTTTGTACCTTATTCAAGGCTTGTAGTTGTTTATAATATATTAAGTTGTGAATCCATATAACTGAATAAGTGATTAAGGTGAAAAACAATTTCCTTATGATGAGTGTGTATGTCATGGAATTGAGCATGGCATACATGACTCAAAACTTTGTGCAAAAAGTGGTGTAAGATGTTGATTACACTGTCGAGATTTCCCTTTAATCTAAGATGTCTAGATGCTGTGGATTTCATAGGTGGAACCTAGGTAGACACTTAGGAGCATTCACTTATATATCATACCTTGAAAAAGGAGAACCAAAGGTTACATTTTGTGTAAGGGCTCATACAAAGCATTGAGGGAGAATGAGTAGGTTCAATATTCTCTCATATAGCTACACATGGTTCATGACAGTTATCGGAAATGGATTGCATTAAGGTTTATGTAGATTTAAATATATGGGTATTTAAATCAGATGCATAAAGTTTTAAAAAAAAAAATCTATAGAGACAAAGTGACAAAAAGTGGATGTTACATTTTGGTATCAGAGCTGAAGGTTGCAACTCTTGGACTTATTGGGTCCTTACGCTAATTAAAACTTTTATTTTGTTTTTAGAATAAAATGGAAATGGGAAGGATGCACCGAGAAGAAAGAATCGGGTCTGATTTTGCTATGGTTTCAATGGTGCAAAAGTTAGATAAAATTATTGGAAGTCCTTTAATATACCGAACCGGATAGATGCCTTGGAGCAGCTGGTGATGGGAGAAAATGATAAGTTGGATAAAGGACAACTTAAGTTTGTTACTAACAAACAACATGAGAGTTGTTTAAATGATGAACTAATCAATGGTGGCAAGTTTTGGACTTACCAATCCAAAGATGAATTGAACCCAAAATTGGGGGAAACATTGGATAAACTTGGATCTTCTTTCTGATAAGATGAATTTGGAAAATCTAGTGGGATAAAACCAAATATGCTAGACATTCTCACTCACAAAAATGAAAAGGGTCATAAAAATGATTATTCTTCTTCATCTTGGAATGCTAAGAAAATTTGGTGGAAAAATCATAGCAAGAAAATGTGCTCTACCAAAATTAAATTTGCACAAAAACTTGCAGTGATAACTAAGGAAAAAGCATAATACTATTGCAAATGGAAAAGTTAAAGGTGGTAAATCGGGACCTGTTGGTGGATGTTTCACATGTGGAAGTGGGCATTATGCCAACAAATGTCCTTTAAAGAAGATGGACAAGCCTCGAATGATGAAGCATGTTGCAAGGGTAGTTAACAAAGGAAAGGAACATGTATCCCTAGTAGGATATAGAGAAAATTGTGAAGAGATCCATGAGATTAGTATTCTTCAATACTAAAAGAAAGAAAATATGGGTTAGTTGTACTCGATGAAAAACTGGTCAACAATTGTGAAGCCTAACTCTTTCTGGTAATATGAAATAAAAATGCTCAATTTTCAGCTTATGTCTGGTTAGGTAGCATTGATAAGTGTGTGCGTATTGATCAAATATTTGATGTACATAATTATTCAATTTCAAATATTTGATGTACATAATTAATAATTCAATTCCAAAGAATATATATATAATATATTAAATACATATATTACTCAAGTCAAAGTTTTTGGGGTATACTTGTAAATAATAAAGTAAAATATTTTACAAACAATACACTACTACTTATTTGAAACCCTCATGTAAAACATAGAAGTGAGGAATTTGTGTAATATCTTGACCTTGAGACAATATTAGGATCAATACATGATTCCCTTTTTTCACCTATCATGGAGTGATTAACTATGGTAGTTTATGAATTTAAAATTGTTGTGGATAGTTGAACCCAGATAAGAAATTCATACTTCAATAATATGACTTTAGAAATTACTTAACATCGAGGAATGTTTATGAAATCCCTCTCTTGTGATAGTTTTCTGTAAACATCTATAAATTTGTAATACCTTTATATTATGAGGAAAGATAATGGTGTTGTAAGTTGAAGGATTTTTACTCATTTATAATTTGTTACATATTCATTTTACTTCTAATAAAAGTAAAATATAAACAAATTTGGTGGACCCCATGTAAACCAAGTGGATGACCATATTAACATTACATGTGAATCCATTGAGGAGGTTTAGGAGATAAAAAAGATGAAGATATGTTGAGGTACTTTGATAACACTTTGAGAGGTTTTTGGGAAGGTTTTCTTAAACAATAAAGTAAATATTAAGGACAAGTTATATACTCAATGTGTTAATATTTGTTAAAAAAATTGAAACAATTTTGGTGTACCCATTATCTTGGATGACCACATTAACAACATTCTTGAGACCCAAGTATAGGAGATAAAAAAGTATATAGAGTTTTGGAACCTCAAATCAAAATAGTCTTATCTTTCTGAACCCAAATTTGTAGATTTTGGAACCTCAAATAATAAAAAAGTCTTTAATAGAGGATGAGGAAAGAGATTATCTAAATGAACTACCACATATCCATATGATGTAATCCAAGAGAAAGGAATAAGTTCTTCCTTAAAAGGTACAAGTAAGCTTGTTTTAACTATATCTCTGTATATCAAAATATATATTATACAAAGATAATTTACTTTAGTGAATTAATCATGAAATAATTTAGACTACGTAATTATTTAGGAGTCTAATAAGCTAATACATCTATGAATTTAAAGTTTTGAATCGAAAACAATAAAATTTTGGGGAATCAAAGTAACTATTCTCTAAGGGAATTATTCTTATATCCTGTGTGGAATTTTTGATTTCATTTAATAAGGACCACATCATCGGGATGATGAGGCTTTTAAGAGGGATGTATGTAACCCCTTGCTTTCATTAGTTATATGTCAAAATAATGATAGGACAAAGGGTTTTAGCCTATATTGTTGGCACCTGTGTATCAAAAAATTAAATGAAAACTTGATGTGAACATGTAATCACAATACCATGAATAAGCTATGGATGAAATAATGATTAAATGGAAACTATGATAAGGTAACAAATGTCATTTGTGATGTGGTATGTCATAAAATCCTTGGTGTAGAAATAAAAATGACAATTGCTTATTGAATAAATGTTAACTAAGGTTTGATATCCTTAGATGAGACCCTCCACTATAGTTAAACTGGAATCTATATTATCGATGAACTTTTTTAGCTAAGGTAACATTACGTCATTTGTAATGTGGTATGTCATCAAATCCTTGGTTAAAGTTTAAGCCTCAAAAGTGATTTATGAATTGTTATTACTCTATTAAATTTTTAACATTATAACATTTTTATAACTATATTATGTATAATATATATATAAATTTTAATAGTTATACTTAATAGATGACCTAATTCATGGAATGGGATCAAGAATAGATGTTGGTTTATAATAGGTCTATAAGCTATATACGATATATACCCTATTTGATGACTAATATACTATCATGATCGTATATTCCAAGGATAAAGGTATATATATATATACATATATATCATATCGTATATATATAAGGACTTAATATATATATTATTCATATATATATATATAATTAAGGGTACATCATTAACCCTACATATAGTATGCATAGATCAATTTATTATATATATATATATATGTACATATATATATAACATATATATACATATATATATATATATATATATATATGGTATATATATATATATATACATACATATATACATATATATATACACACACACATACATATATATATATATATATATATATATATATATAGATCAAAAAAAATCATGAAGTATAAAGTAGTTAAGTAACTACTATTGGAGATTTATTAACTAATGTAAAAGAAAAAAGACAATCTAATCCTAGTGGTATAGTTCTAAACCTAACATGCAAACCTGTTATTTGCAAAGCTAGATGTGAACATAACTTTAGCTATTTGGAAAGGGTGTGTAAAAATATTTAGTTTTGTGAAGCCTTAAGGCATATAATGGAATGGCATCCAGATTTTCTATTGCATAAGATATTATTGGGTCTCTTAAAAATCTTATAAACTCTATAGTTGTTCAAAATGGATAAAGAGGTGAGTGGCACCCCACCACCTAAATATATGTACCAGAAATTATTTTATTGTTTTATTCAATATTCCCACCAACCGCGCATTCTAAGGAAGGTATGTTGGGTTAACTAAGACTTAAAGTGTGTTGCATGGTATGAATAGAACTTTGCTAAAATTGAATAGCTAGTTTGATAAACTTGGTGGCCAACTCCAATTACTCCTATGATTAATGTCATTTATTGTGCATTAAACACCCACCTTCCTCGGGAAGTGTGTGAATGGTTTGGGGGAAAACAAGTTTGGTTTTGGTATTGAATCACTTCATTACATGAAACTCATAGAAGCTCTACATGCAAAAGTGGAACTATGTGTTTTTGTGAGTTTTCTTGAAGAAAACATCAGTTGAATCTTTGGACAGCAAAGTCCCCCAGACTACATATATATTGTGAAAGCATTGTGTTTTAGGGGATGAAGGAATTGCTTCCAAGTTGGGGATCTTCTAAAGAATCGTGAAAGCATTGCAAGGAAAGAAAGGTAGGTGTAACAGGCATGATATGCCCTAACCCATCATAATTTCTTAGCTCTATTTAGTCATTTCACAAATAGAACTTTACTTGGATTGAAATTTGTATTCTTAATCTTTGGTGATGTGAAATTGATTTAATCCTTTACTTCTATAGAATGTGGTTTACCTTTGAGTTGTGATGTATTCTCTCTAGAAAATGGTTTTCTAGGTGTATGCTTGTATATGGTTTATTCTAGTTAAGATATAACATTTTTCTGGATTGGAAGGAGTGTTGTGAATGATTTTTAATTGTTGGCTTAATATATGCCCAGTGTTATATTGAACTCTTTGTGCAGCTATGTTTTGTGTTTAGCAATACTATAAAACTTAGTTTAAACTCTACCCATCTCCTTTGGGATTATCTAAAAATTTAACAAGTCAATGAGGAAAATTGGAACTTGGTATTGTGTGGTTATGGTTGTAGATGACCTTCCATTTTAGGTATACATCGATTTATGTAACTGGGTTTGATATTTTTTTGAGAAATATTTTGTGTTGTCCTGATGGAGGCAATGATTGTGCTTGTAGTCAATCTATGGTTGAGTTAATAAGGAAGCATGTTGTGGAAAAACAACTGTTATTAGCATTTAATTTTGAGTCATAGGAAATGAGGGCAGCTGTAGTAAATACTAAGTCAGCCTATTCGACCCTTAAACAGGCATCTTGGAATGACATGTTTATGATTAACTCTAGAGCCACGTATCATGGCTTGACTTATTGCTAAGTTTTTCCTAGCATCAAATTGTTGCATTTTGTTTACAAACCAGGTTCCATATTGCTCATTAGTCTATTGTATCTTGGTTACTCTGTCATGTTAATTTGTATTGATCTCCTTTTATTTTTCTCCATCATTAACTCTGGAAGTATTCAACTCTTTCTAGGTTCTCCTCAGGTTGTGAAATATTATGTTTTAGAGTTGGTTTCTTTGAAGAGAAATCCCAACTCGTATTATGCCTTAATGCCTTTGTTTAGGTCATAGACCCTTGATAACAGTATAGATATATATGCTCTTGAGAAAATCTTGTAATATATTTGGAAGGCTAGTTTATTGGCCACTATTGTTATGAATCCTCTTAAGCTTGGTTGTTCTACTAACAATGCTATGTTGAGTTGAAAGAAAAGTTGACTTTGACTAAGAACCTCCTCCTTCTTGAAGGATTTGTAGTTACTGTTGCTCATTAGGAAACAATCCTAGATAGGTAAGTTGATCTTCTTGAGCTTGTGCATTTGATCTTAAGGTCAAATGAGTGCCGAACATTTCCTTTCAGAAGGTACTTCTCTATCTCAATGTTTGTGTTTTTTTAGAGTAGTTGTAATTGATTTTGAGATCCTTATGTTCTTGGCTATGCTTAGATGGGTTTATTGATTAACCTTTATCATGGATAGAAATCTGTAATGGATGATTTATGGTTATTTAATTCTAGAAGTGAACTACCATTTTACACTTCTAGAAGGTTTAGGAAAATGATATGGAATGATTCCATGAGTCTAATTGATTATTTTGATGAGTTGTTCAGTTTTATCTGAAACTGGTTTTTATGTTTCAATTGTTTGAATCTAAGTCATTTAGATATAAGTTGTCTGTGGGGATATAATTTTTCCATGGTAGAAAGTGATCTTGGCTTCTAATTGAGATTACAAAAGTCTAGGGATGTTACTTCTTTTTTAGTAATTGATGTGGGACAAAATGGTTAAGCTATACATTCCTACATTGTTATGGTGGGTTAGCTGGTTTTTCCATCCAATTGAGTCCATGTGAATATGTGTTAGGATTCTAAGTTGAATTGTGTGGTATTCAAGTTCACCCGGAATTGACTCTTTTCTCTTAGCAGACTGTGTTCCATTTTCCTTAGGAATTACGGAGCTCTCATGACATCTAAAAAGTCCCTTATTGTTTTTTTGGGTTGTGTCATGAATAATTGGGTATGCTCCAACCTTGTTCAGTGGAATGGGTTGGTAGAACTCTTTCATTGTTCTAATAGAGTCTTTGACTCAATGAGGAGTAATGAAACCTTTCATTTGAATTTTGTTATGAGAAAATTCATGCGATAATGAATGCCTAGTGGGATAATTGGTTTAATTATAGTCATGTTATCATGATTTTCCTTTCGTTAAAACAACTTGAAATGCTTTATTAATTATTTGGTTTTGATATATTGATAACTAAGTTGAAGAAAGGAATTATGCTCTCTTTCCTAGTCTTGGAATGTTCAATAAATGATTAAGTCGAGGAAATTATTAGTTATGTAACCTGTCACTTGAATTTACCTATTGCTATATAAAATTCCATGAATGCTCTCTCTCATCCTTGAGGTTAATCATTCTAATATAGTATTTTTAACTAAATAATCTTGATGTCTTGGTGTTATTTCTTGGACCTTAGTAGACCTTATGGGTTTATGAAATCCTTAGTTGGATCTGTTGAGTAGAGTTGAGAGATTGTGAATGTGATTCTTGATATATATTTATGGTTACTTAATTGTTGAGTAAAATGATTTTAGGCATGCAAGTATGGGATTGCATGAGTGAAATCTTTATACTCCTATACGGTAGTATTTTTAATACTTATGATTCTCATGTATCTTAAATTTAGATGATTATTTCTGAGGGACTAAAATAGTTGTATTGAAATGTAAGTCTGAAATTGATTTCTTTCATGGCTCATTAAATTGCTTGCTCTTGACATGTTATAGAAAGAATTGTTTATTTTCTTAAGTTCTGTAATATTGATTCATAAAAATAATATGAGTTCTTTTTATGAAATAATTAAGTAGAGTATGTTGTTATGATGAGTTGATGGCTTATCATGCTCAGTTCATGTGAACTGACTCATGCTAACAATTTTGTAGATAAACGAGAGAAGGAAGGGTGAAGTATTTAGTTTTGCCTAATATTTTGATGAGGAAAGTTTGAAGATATGATTGTTTTAATTCTCTTAAATAAAATACTTCTCTTGTATATGAGAAAGTGTCCTTAATATTAATATAATTGTTATTCATTAATTCAGGAATTTGATCAAGCTTATAAACATGAATTGTACTTATTCCTAGAAGGAATTAAAGGTAGATTACCAGTTGTAATATATTATATTATAAGAAAGTGATTGGAAAATGATGTGTTATGAGTTGGAAATCTATCAAGATAGGTATTTAGTGTCTTCAATACTATTGTAATAAACATTAGTATAAATCAAGTAGTAAGAGATACACACAACATACGTGTGAATGCTAGGGAACATATAAGGAACTATGAGTGGAATGTTGCCTAAGAATATCATGTTCTAACGAACCATACATTAAGCATACTTGGAAATAGTTAAGGTTACTAATGGATAACTGCCTCATTATAATATGCAATATATCAACCTACTTTTAAATTTGTGTTAAGTTCTCCAAAGGTTTTGTATAGGGTGTACTTAACCAGTCAAAGATATCTAGAAGTAAGATAGTCTAATCTTAATGACCACAACTAAGCTAAGAAAGCAATGGATTATCATGAAACCATGGAAAGTTATGATAATCAGTTACCTCTGTGTTATGGCTATATTATAAGTGGATTATACTAACTCTTAATAAATACTTAAGAATGTATTATTGATTTTTAAGTGAAATCAACACTAAGTCCTATACAAGGATGATACACATAAGCAACAAGAAAAAGGGGTTATGGTAATCTAACATGAAAATATATGGAGTATGGTTTCACTATTCGGGAATTGCATAATTGTGATAAATTGTGTTATGAAATATTTTCTCAAGGAGATGAAATGTTTTTAATTAGGGGTTGTCCCATGATGCATCATTATGAGCACATAAGCATGTTAGATACAATGGAAGTAATATGGAACATGTGTACTAAGTTAAAAATAACATAGCATTTGAATCTCATCCCTAGTCAATATTGTAATTATCTCCAAAAAGAATTAGAGATATTTTAAAAGGCTATGATAGGGAAAGATAAATGGGTAAGTGGTTCATAAAATCTATCATATTGGATACCCCAGATATATCTTACTTGTTGGAGATAGTAAAATAAATGAATGCTCTTTATTGAGCTGCAATTAAGAAGAGTGATGTGCTTAAACTGAAAAGATGGTTGGAATTGATAGCCTATGGCACTTAATAAAAGGAATGAATCATACATAAATACTTAGCTTTATATAAGTACATATCCCTAGAATATGAAATAAGGAACATGAGCCTAAATGTTAAAGCTAGGACAATATTGTTTGAAACTGCAATAATGACCATAGACCTTGATAGTATCATTTATATCAATGGTTAACTTGGGTATGTGACATTGGAAGGTAATTAAGTGTTATAGATATTGGGGGTCTAGGATCAACTTAATTTAGACCTTAGGTATGACCCATTCGTGGAGAAAGTGTCGTAAAACCTAACTATTCATTAATGATAATATTTACCTTGAAAACATCAAACACTATACACCAATGTAGGATTCTAGGTGGGAGAACTCATTTGCATATGCTACATGGTCATATCCCTATGATGACGATTATCACCATTTGGATACTGTTGTATAGCAGTTGTAATGAATTGTCTCATCAAGAGACTAGATTGTAGTATGGTGTTGTCCTAAGTACAAACCTTGATAGAGTTACAAGATGGATTGGACCTCCTAGGTACACACCCTTATATCAACCTATGATGGCTATGGAAGAGATGTGGGTGAGTAACAAGGTGAATTGTTATGAGAACACTTTCTTTCCCATAGGCATCACAGGATGACATAGAGGTACATCTTCGTGTAGGTTAAACTGGTTTGTACCTTATTCAAGGCTTGTAGTTATTTACAGTATATTAAGTTGTGAATCCATATAACTGAATAAGTGATTAAGGTGAAATGAAATTTCCTTATGATGAGTGTGCCATCATGGAATTGAGCATGGAATACATGACTCAGAAACTTTGCACAAAGTGGTGTAAGATGTTGATTACACTTGTTGAGATTTCCCTTTAATCTAAGATGTCAGATGCCTTTGGATTTCATAGGTGGAACCTAGGTAGACACTTAGTCACATTCAATTATATATCATACCTTGAAAAGGAGAACCAAAGGTTACATTTGTGTAAGGGCTTTTACAGAGCATTGAGGGAGAATGAGTAGGTTCAACTATTCTCTCATACATGCACATGGTTCATGAAAGTTATCGAAAATGGATGGCATTAAGGTTTATGTAGATTTAAATATATGGGTATTTAAATCACTTTTCATCATGCTTGTTACCTTATATCCCATGACCAGGACCTTATGTTAAGAACATTCCCTATGTCCTTGGCAGGTCTTGTTTTAGACTGGTATAACATCATCTTGGAATATTACCTCTTCTCATTAAACAACTCACTCATATCTTTCTCAAACACTTTTCGATCAAAATTTCCCATAAAATCACCATTAAAGATCTGTATGTAATGAAAAAAATTGAAGATGATCCCATTACAAATTTTGTCACCTACTACAAGGGTATAATCAATGAACTATCATTCTCTCTCTCTAAAAAAAGAGTTAAGCTGAATTATTTTCCCATTCATGCACCAAAAACATATCTTCTACACTCCAAATAAATTATTTCTAGACTTTTTACAAAGCTTTTACTATGGCCTATAAACTTGAACTCCATGCTCTCAAATAAAGGCGAGTTAAACTTAGACCCAAGAAACCAAAATCTGAATTTCCATCCAAACCATCCTCTAGTCAAGATAAACCTAAATCCTAAGCTAACGCTATAGTTTTTAAGTAAACCTCTAAGGAATTTTTGACCATCGAACACTCCCTTAAATTAAAATATACCCCCATTGGAGAAACTTACAGTGCGGTCTTCAATAAAAAATTTGTCGCTAACATGATTTATCTCCCACTCATCTTTCATATTGACATATTTATTTTAAACCCTCTTGGTACATGGATAATTATTATTTCAAGTACCATTGGGTCAAATGTAATGACATTAAAAGATTTCATTCATTTTTAGTATCATTCGGGATATGATTGCTAAAGTGAGCTATAGTTAAATAACACTAATGCACCTTAGAATTTGAACCTCGACGTCTTAAAAAAAAATTCCAACCCATTCTCCATAGACTATCCAACCAAAAACTAATAATGGAAAATCTCATCATACCATAAAAGCTATCAATAAAACATCTCCTATCACTGAATATATACTTGTACCTTCCTATAGTGATACCCTTGAATCCAAATCTGATAAAAATTAGAAACATCCCTACCTCCTTTTCATCCGGCTCATCTATAAAATCTTCATGACATCTCGGATGTTGGAATCATAAAGGACTGAGAGAGAGTGTGAATCATTCCAATTCTCTATAACAATTTTCATATTTTCATACATGCACCATTAACATTTATCCATCCATCAATGTGTGATTAACAAGATAAAAAATTCAACCACATACGAAAAATCAAGAGAGAATACACATGAACATAATATATAATTGGGAAACCCTCATGGGGAAGAAAACACATTGAAAATTTTCTTATATTACATAAAAAAATTGATTTAGTGAAGCACCAACTTCACAAGGAGTACCAACCCCTAGTTTAGTAGAGCACTAACCCTATAAGGAACACCAACCCCTAATTTAGTGAAGCACCCACTCCACAAGGAGGATACAACCCCCTAAGGATGACCAAGCACCAACTCAGCCACATGAATATATCTGATCTCTGATTTTTTTTCTACCACAACTAATGGAGATCACAATTTCAGCTCACAAACCCTAGCTCACACACTAGGTCTTCAATCTCTCATATTCTTGTTCTTTCTTCACTTTTCTATATTTTATCCTATTTCTATCATGCCTTAAATCAATATTAAACCTTTCATGCTATTCCTAATCCTTAAAATCATGCTCTCATACCTGAAAATAAATTTCCTCTAGGTCGCACTTCTTCCCTCCAAGAGCACTAGTTCAAAAATGAACCAAACAAACACTTAAATATGCTTTTATTTCTTCCAACCCAAAGAAGGTTAGTCCTTAATGATAATTTTGACCCATACATCTCTATAAAATTAATTTAAATTCATTAAAACAGATACATATGACCCAAATATGTCATCCTAGCTAAAACCCTCATTACAAGTTCAAAAATGGCTCAAAACCCCATGGGCACATTCTTAAAAATGCCCTTACATCAAATAAATAAAAATTAATGACCCATAACGCATCATAAATGAATAAAATAACATTAAAAATTTATACATGGTCACGATTTATCTCAATCAATCAAGTTATTTTTTTACAAGGCCCACTTCCTTGTGTAATTCTCAAAACAATTGTTTCCTACACCCTTCAACACCCGAAAACTTAATCAGGCCAAAACATTACTTGAACAAGAAAAAAATTCCATGTAAGAACTTTATGGAAATGTAAGAACCAAAAAAAAATTCTAATGAAGTGATAATTCATGAAAAATCCATCTCTTCAAGCCTCATCTACTTTTGTCTTCACCAAAACAACCTACCAAAATAGTTATTTCTAAAGGTTAGTTCATAAATAAAATTATACATGTAGTAAAGACCTAAAAATTGATTCATTAGATTCCAAATGTATCCTTATTAAATTAATGGTGATACAAATCATCACCCAATCCATTGCATTCCCCAAACAACATGAAACTTTCACAAGAACACATGTTGTATTGAGCGCCAAAAATATTCCTATCCAAAGAATGCCCTGGAAACCATGACAAATTACCTCATCATGAGTAAAATATCATATCAATATAAATATATATTAATCCTCTTTCTAATTCAACTTGAATAACCTTTAAACTCCACATTTACCTCATGTTATGCTCATTTTTTTGGATCATGCCATTTGAGACTCCATAACTACTCTATGACTAGTCAACTTGTTTGGACCTCGAAACACCATTTACTTGAATGAAATTTCTCTGAAAATTCATATAAATAAATATAAAATCCCATTCATCATGAAACATCAATTTTTAATGATACTCCTTTGGAAAACCTTCTTCTAAATCCTTCTTCTTCAGAAACTACTATTTTTAAGTGGGGCCCACATATGACCATGACCTCAACCATACATTTATGGAAGGATAACAAAGTCTACTACAACATCCAATCATCAGTTTTTAGGAATAAATCACAATGTGTCACTATACTTCACGATCTGCCAACTTCTCCTTGCTAGGGTTTAACAAGGGTTTTAGACCACTTTACCTTCTTAACATTTGTTCATAAAATCCTAACTATCAACTAACCTCGTTATTTTTTGAAAAATTCTAAAATATTCATAGAATATTCCCTAAAATTAAAAATGTCCCATGAAAATAACACTATTCACAACGAGCATCTGAAGTTGAACTTTGAGCTGGAAATACACTTCATATTGACCCTATCTCACAAAATTAGTCATATATGAAAAACTACACATCATGGGAACCTGAAATTTTTCTCAAAGCATCATGACTCATCCTTCTAACATCTCCAATTATAATAATGTGAAAACCATACTTCAATATTTCCAGTCACTAAGAATTACCTATTCTTGCATGCCTAAACCTCATTTCGAGAGGATGGGGTCAACTAAAATAATGCAATAAATGATCATATAACCTCTAAAAATGACTCAACAATACCTGATATTTCAAGATACACCTGAATTAATTATTATGTCATCTCACATAGCTCCAATCCACATTGTCATGCCTCCAAGTTCTTATACTTACTCCCAATGAGCTATTCAGAACAAAGTGAACCACTTATACCTTTACCATGCCACTATTGTGAGTGACCAAACACCCTAAAACATGTTATAAATCATTTCAAAATGATTCCCAAGAATCCAAGAATATCCTAATTCCATGATGCATAACCTAGGCACTTGTATAGGCTTTCAAGAGAAAACACACCTCACTAAATCTCACTGTATCGGTTGGTATACATCACGAAACACCATCTCATCACCATATACATCATCATAATACTACAATGAAATATTCACTTTGTCATTAATGTGGTTTTTCATCAATGACAAAACCTATTAGGACCACATGCCAAAAATCTCCTTCTTTTTCATTGATGGAAAACACCTGAACGTCTCCTCCTTTTACATTAATGAAAAATGCATACATGTAGCTCACCTTCTTCACCTTATTTAGCTTCATACCTTCATGATTTTATTAGAAACATCAACCAAAGGTCTCAAATTGTCTCTATCTCTTTATTTTTTCTCAAAAACTAATTCTTTCCTTCATTTTACGCATGCAAACACCATGATCCCAGGAACAAGAACTTCCAACATCCGAACATCATCAAGTAAGGCATAAAATAATTAAAATCATACCTCGTAGAGAGTAAATAAACCATTATCCATATTCTAAAAGCATAATGTAGTGACCCTCAACATTTATATAGAACCCTAATTAGGCCCTCAAAAAAATTTCTCGAGTCTCATTTAGAGCACTGAGACCCTCGTAGTAGGTCATACTGTTGCCCCTTTTGAGGAACCTACACACTTTAGAGGATATCAAGATTTACATATTATTGTCTAAGCTTCAATTTTCTTCTAAGACATTTTAATACTTGTGAAGAAACACGAGGTACAAAACTGTAGACATGCTTATTAGTATACAAACCTTCTTTTCATGAGAATTTGAGATCACCTTTTATTGGTATAACACAATTTTCGAAAAAAATTCATACACAATTTACTTCCACTTAACCCTATCATCAACTATCAGGACTTAGATCAATACTCATAACACTCTGGACATAGATATACTTTCAAAAATTTGATCTGATACAATGTCTTCGGGGTCTGAAATATAACTCCAAAAACTCTTCCTAAAAGTCAATAAGACCTTTTGAGTGTATTACTATTTTCTAAAATCCTTCACAGACCTATAGTTACAAACCCTATATCACTCGTATCTTGGCATAATGAACTCCACTTAAGACACATTCCACTCTAAACTAGATAACCTCTAAATGAGTATCTTGAATCATGATATATCAAATGAAAAATTACTTTGACTTAACACATATGGGGCCTCAGTCAACTAAAAGAGAATACAAACACTTACAAGCTTCTTAACTAAAGAAACTCTTCATTTGATTCATACCACCTTCAAATAGTCCAAACCTTGTACATGCTCCTTTTCTGAGTAGAGATGTAGAATGATTTTAGAGATCAATGCGATACATTATTTCCATTAGTAGGCCTTTAACATCTTCTTCACATTGACACTGTCTTTATATAGTAATATAGTAGAAAGTTATCTTGACCAAGGAGGTTTTCATAGTATTCATTCATCTCACAGAGCTCTGAAGCTCATTGTATGCCTACATAAAGCAACTCAAGTCTTCATAGAATTCCTATGAACCACCGTAATGTTTCACCGTCATGTATGTTACCGACATGAACTTCTAATTATACATGTAGGTCATCATCATTTAATCCTCTTCTGTTTTTGATAATATTTCTTGAATGCAATTTTCATAATTTATTGACAAATCTCTACCACCTGATCAAGACACAATCTTGAATTTCTTGAATAACTCTTCAAGCTTAAGGCTCTTAGTTTAAAAGTAGATTTATTGCCTTGGAAAGAGAGTCCTACGACTGTAGCATTAGGATATTCCCTTATAATTTTTCCTTTCATACTTCTGGTGAAATTTTACAATTGTGAATATCTTGAGGATTCAACTACACTCAAACTTAAAATTAAAACCTTTTATATACCTACATTTTAGCATTCTTTTCTTGAATTATTAGTTTTCTAGCTTGGTCAACACATAAGTCACATATGAATCTATGTCAAGGTTTTCATGGTACAAAAACCTTACCCTTATAGATATTTTTAAAGGAACAAATAATTATTTGCACCATGAGACACAGAGATATGCCATATTTCCATGAATACATGCTTCATTATGCCATAACATAGCTCGTAGAACTAAAGATATTTTCATATATTGAACATGCTCTCAATAAGCTTATACTTGACTAAAGACTTCATTAAATTATATACCATATTCATTTGTACTTTGTACTCCTTGATGAATCACACCATTAGATAATCAACCTTAGGATTTGAATACTCATGACTTAGACTAGTTTGATGAAACTCTCGAGTCCTCATTAGGACTTCATGGTCCACTTGAATGTTCTTATCATGTATTTTTAATTTATGTCAATATTAAGATGAATTCCTTTGTGAAGATCACACCATCACTCACTGTAATTACCTTATCTATCATAGAAGAAACTTCCCTTCACTTGTGCAAGGAGATGAAGATCATTCTCAATATCCAATGGTCACAATCATATTTCATATATAATGATTAAGAAAACAATTTTTCATATTTTATTGACACTTTTGTGAACAAATTGACATACTTTTTACCTTTTGTACATGACTAAAATATGAACGAAATTTTACATAGATAATTAGACTCGAGAGTAATTGAGACACTCTCATGACTTTAGGAGTCATTAACATGACTTATTATGACAATAATAACTCACAACAAACCCTCTTACTTTTGAAAACATATTCAAGGAATTGTGTGCACTTAAGAGAGAGACCACTACTCTAACTTGATGATATAACATATGCACATGAACTAATGACACTCAAAAATAACTTTGAGACACATACATAGCTCCAACATATGATGGAATTAACGATACACAAGGAATTCACATTTTAATAGATAGTAGGCCTTATGACTTATTAGGACACCATAATTTGGACTCATGAAAATGTAAGACCATCTTATATCAAACACATGTTGTACTTATGTAAACACAAACCCTAAAAATTCTTACATGTAAAAAAATGACCACAAATCAAAGAGCATGAATTTTTACACAATAACCATCATTATGGATCAACAAGATCATGAACAGACATACCTTGACCTTGGATGAGACACACATTGAATGAGAAATCTCCCCCTAAAATGAATTCTTTATATTCACCTATACACCTTCAAGAAGCATTTTGAAGGCATATAATCACCAAGAATACCTAAAAGAGGGTCTTGAAAGGTCCTAATCCCCATTAGGTGCTTGAGAAACTCTTATTTTCTGATATGATCTCTGCAACACACCTTTCCTTCCACCATCACCAGCTCTTATTTAAGTATAAAGTTCTCTTCTAGGCTCCCAAGTCCTTCTTGACCATTTTCATGTATTTTAGGCCTTTAAAGACCCCTTCCTTGTGCATTAGAACCTTGTAAACCCCTGTTTTGAACCGAGAGACATTAATAGAAATACTTTGCAACATGACCAACTTTATTACAATTGTAGCACACAATTTTATTCTTTCTTTTGAATTTGTTAATGTATCTTGGTGGTTGGTTCAAGCAAAAATTAGCAAAATGTCCTCGTTTATTGAAATTGTAGCATTCAACACTCTTACTAAACTCACCTCTATTTCTTCTCATGAATGAGTACCTTTAGAATTATATCTATTGATGAAAATCCTCTTACTTTTCTAGGATCAAACATTGATATATTCCATCCACAATCCTTGGCTTTGTGACCATACTCACAACATGAATGAAATTCACCATGAAAGGATCCTACATCATTCCTAGGAGACCTTGTCTTGCATTCTTTAGCTCTATGACCAAAAACATGACATGAGAAACAATAACCATTGAATGATATTTCATACCTTGATGCATTAGGTTTCCTAATAGGATTGGTCTTCTCATTTTCCTTGGTGTGAGTCACCTTCTTTTCTTCCTTGGTACTTGGTTCACCATATTCCTTTCTTGAAACCATTTCCTCTTGCCTAAATTCATTATCCTTGAGGTCTTCCTTGAGTCCCAAAACAATCTTATCACATGTTTCTCTTTATTGGCTAAGAATATTATCTAGGTCATTCAAAAAATTTTCTTGAAACCATATCAAGTATTGAATGTAGAGACTTCATGCCCATTTCATACTTGATGCACTCATCCTCCTTACTCCTTAGTTTTTCATTGATCAAAGAAGTTTCTGATTTCATATGGGTACATTCTTCCTCTTTTACCCTTAGGGTTTTAGTCACACTTTCCAGTTGAGATTTAAAATCCATGATGACTTGATTATGCGTAGCTTCCATATCTTTGAACTTACTTTGATAGGCCTCAATACATGAATGAGATATTTCATTCCTCCTCAATATATCCTTAATATATGTAGACTTACCCATTGCTTTTTCTTTAAGGAACTCCATGCTGCTAAATATGATTCACAAGGAATTACTCGATAAATTTATTTGGAAGCACAAGGGACTAAGAGGGGGATTTAATCATTCCTACAATTCTTTAAAACACTTTTCATATTTTCATACATGCACCATTAAAATTTATCCATACATAAATGTGTGATTAACAACATAAAACATTCAAACACATATAAAAACATTTAAGAGAACATACATATGAGAATAATATATAAGTGGGAAACCCTCATGTGGAATAAAACCCATTGAAACTCTTCTTATATTACAAAAATCAAAGTAATTTAGTGAAGCATCAACTTCACAAAGAACACCAACTCCTAGTTTAGTAGAGCACAAACCCCTAATTTAGTGAAGAAAAAAATCCACGAAGAGGATACAACCCCTTAAGGATGGCCAAGCACCAACTTAGCCACCTAAATATATTTTATCTCTGATTTTTCTGCTACCACACCTAATGGAGAACACAATTTTAGCTCAAAACCCTAGCTCACGCGACTAGGTCTTCAATCTCTCATATTCTTGCTCTTTATTCATTTTTATTTTCTCGATACTCTTGTTATCATGACTTAAATAAATATTCAACCTTTAATTCTCTTCCTTAGAATTAAAATCATGCTCTCACACCTGTAAAATAATTTCCTCTATGCCGCACTTCTTCCCTCCAAGAACACTAGTTCAAAAATGAACTAAACAAACACTTACATATGATTTTCTTTCTTCTAACCCAAAGGATGTAGGTCCCTCATTATAATTTAGACCCATATATATAAAATTAATTTAAATTCATTAAAACAACTACATATAACTCAAATAGGTCTTCTTAGCTAAAACTCTCATTACAAGTACCAAAATGGCTCAAAACCCCATGAGCACATTCTTTAAAATGCCCTTACATCAAATCAATGCATAGTAATGACACATAACCCATAATACATGAGTAAAATAACATTAAACATTCAAACATGGTGGAAATTTATCTCAGCCAATAAATTTATTTCATTTATAGGGCCCACTTCCTTGGGTAATTCTCAAAGTGTTGTTTCCTACACCCTTCAAAGACCTGAAAACTTCATAAGGAAAAAAATTACTTGACCAAGAGAAAAAAATCCATGTAATAACTTGATGGAAGTTTAAGATCTAGTATAAAAATTCTAATAAAATTATAATTCATGAAACATCCATCTCTTCAAACCACAACTACTTTTGCCTTTGAAAAAAATAACCATCTAAGAACGTTGTTTCCAAAGGTTAGATCATAAAGAAATTTTAACATATATTAAATACATAAAAATGGATTAATTGGATTCCAAATTCATCTTGATTCAAATTACATATTATAGTAAGCATAACAAAATCCATCTCATGCCTCAAACAACATTAAAATTTCACCGAACACATGTCATCTTGAACTACAAAAATATTCATGTCTAAATAAGTACCTATAAAACCTAGAAAATAAAATCATCATGAGAAAAATATAATAAATGTAAATATATATTCATCCTCTTTCCAATGAAACTTGAATCACCTTCAAAATCCACCTGTAGCTCAAGTTATGCTCATTTTACTAGACCTTGTTATTTGAGAGCCAAAGCGCCCTTTGAGAAGTACCAACTGTTTGGACCTCAAAACACCATGTACCTGCATAAAATTTCTTTGAAAATTCATGGAAATCAAGATAAACTCCCATTAATCATGAACCATCAATTTTTCATTGTACTCTTTCCTACAACCTTGTTCTAAATCCTTCATCTTCAAAAAATTCTATTTTTAGGTGGGGTCCACATGTGACCATGACCTCAACCATACATTTATGGAAAGGTTACATAGTCTTATACAACATTCAATCATCAATTTTTATGAATGAATCAAAATTGGATCACTATACTTCAATTTATGCCAACTGCTCCTAGCTAGGGTTTAAATAGGGTTTTAGACAACTTTACCTAATTAGCATTCGTTCATAAAATCCTAATGATCAACTGACATCACTCTTTTTTAAAACCTTAAAAACTCACCATATAATATTTCCTAAAAGGCACAAGTTCCCATTAAAATAAAAATATTCACAACGATCATATGAAGTTGAAATTTGAGTTGGAAATACACTTGATTTTGATCATGTCTCACAAAATCAGTCATATCTAGAAAAATACACATTATGAGATCCTGAATTTTTGCTCAAAGAATCATGAATTGTCATTTATAACATATACAATCATCATAATTTCAAAACCATACTTCAATATTTCAAGTCACTAATACTTACCTATGCTTGCATGTTTGATCCTCACTGTAGAGGCTAGGGTATACTTAAATAATTCAATAACTAATCATATAACCTCTGTAAATGACCCAAAATACCTGATATGTCATGATACACCTAAATTCATGATTCTATGAGCTCATATAGTTCCAATCCACACTATCACACCTCCAAGTTGTCATACCTACTCCTAATGAGCACTTGTAACAAAGTGAACCACCTGTACCTCTCCCATGTCACTACTTTGAGTGCTAAATAACAATCAAAACATGTTATAAATCATTTCAACATGCTTCCCAAGCATCCAAGAAGCTCCTACTACCATGTTACATCACCTAGGCACCTGTATAGGCTTGCAAGAGTAAACAAACCTCATTGAATCTCACTATACCAGCTGGTATACATCTGAAACACCATGTTAACACCATATACATCATTATAAGACCAAAATGCAACATGTAATTTGTTATTAATGTTATTTTGCATTATTGAAAACACATATTATGACCACATCCCAACATCATAAACAACCCATTTTTAAGATCATGAAATGTTGATATGATGAATTTGTGCCCTAATATTGCCCAAGTAACCTTAAAAATATTATTTTACCCCCATATAAAAAATTCACAATCATAAATCATTCAACTACCCCTACACAAAGATAAAAACATCATCCCTCTATCATAGGGCCACATCCTTCATCCAAGTCACCTATCACCATTATACGTTCAAAAACTACTCATCAACAAACAACTAAAGAAACCACACTAAAAGAAACATCTCCCATGATCGCCAAACCAAAAGAGAGATTGTTTCCCGACATTCACATCTAAAGGAAACTATGCAGCAATTCTAGAGAAAATTATTAAGCAGTCACTCATAGTTTTGAACCATCCAACCATCCAACTCTCGAGGATGGAAGCCTTATTGGTATAATTTTGAAACTCTGTGACTACCATTAGACACTAGGACACTCTAAAGAAGACTGTAAATCTTTTCACACATCCATTAAAAAGATTTAAAATAAATTCTTTCTTCCCTTAGAGTTACACAAATCAAAGAAACCTCACCCAACACCTACAACTTCATCATCCCTCACTATCGAAGAATCATTAAGTAAGCTTCTTCCCCACCAAATCAATGGTTTCCACATTACTACCCACACACGTACCCACAAGTCCAATCATTAGAACAAAATAAACCTAAAAACTTTGTCTCCATCTCTCCCACCTCTAGAATTCACCTCTTTTTCATTGAAATAAATATCAAAGGTTTCCATCTCTCTCGTCACTAAGACCCCTAATAAAACATCACAATACAAGACTAAAATCTCCACCCTTTCCGCTCCACCATCTTCCACCACAATACAAAAAGTAGTCATTAAAAATTTACACCAAGATCTTGTGAAAATTTCACTTAACAAGCTGGTTCGAGATGTCACCTTCATAGAAACAAGCCATGATTGAAGCCCTTGATCCATCTCATTACCCGAGATGTGAAGACATAAAATTGGGTCACACTCCCTTGGTCCCTCGAAAAATAACCAACTCGAACACACTCACCTAACCATGGCCCCTTCCACCCCACTCTAATATTAATTTAACTAAATTAATTCATGATATCATAATATCTATTATTTAAATATCCTAATTAGATAATACCCACACCACCACCTCATCTATACACCTCATCTAGCTACCTCACCCTAAGACCTATTCTTAATATGTTGTCATAACTAACTAAGACATACCTAAACCCTAAAAATCAAAGCCTACATTCCCCTCTAACCACATTACGGCTGTTAGAAAGGAGGTTTCCATTCTAATTTGTAGAAGAAAAGGAACGAGATCCAAGAAAATCAAGAGGATCTTCCCATTTTAGAAAACCTAGGAAATCTTGCCTTAACGGATGCAAGTTACCCTGAACTGCCACCGGTCAACCAGGAACCAATTTCGGTTACAATTTATTCCCCAAAATAACCTTATTTCATTGTTGGCACATTTCAGAGAGCAAGAGAAGAAATCAAAGTTGTATGTAAGCAGAACCAACATTCATACACTCATCAAAGCATCCACGCCCAAGATCAAAAGAAATCAAATATCCATTTGCATTCACGAAAGCATTCAGGGAAGCACCATCACCACATCAAACTCCATCCATTTGATCACTTGCCATTTCCATCTAACCATCAAGCTTGTACAACAATAAGTGTTTTATTACCAGCATTCATCCAAATTCTTTTTAGTAGGTTCTGTTATATATATTATCGGTTTCTACTCCCACTCCCATTCTCCCACCATTTACCTCCATGTAAACTTGATCATTCCTTCACCCACACCATTAAATTGCTCATACTCAGCTTTTAAAGACCCCGAGCACACCTAAGACCTACACAGACCTTGTCAATGCCCTCTCCATTTCCATTTAGTCCTAAATATATCACCACACCAATATTTTATTAAGTTTCCTCTACCCTGACCATACCAATGCTAGTTACCCACAACCATCGTCGGTTAGCTTAAACCGATGTTGGTCTATGTTTTTTTACGCTCAAACCAAGAACAGAGCCTAAAATCCCCACCAAATACCCAAAACAGCCCAGAAATAGACCTTGACTAGTACTAGTACTCGACAAAGATCTCAACCTTTAGATTTAATCATATCTTATCTTGTTGTGAACAAATTTTCTTATTCTAGTCGAATGAGATACGTAAATCATTTTAACTAAAGTATGATTTCATTTATTGTTAGCATTGAATTGTTTTAAATAGTGGATTGACATTCTTTTAGAGAGTATCACACTTCCTAGATCTAGCATACACTAGAGTACCCACCGCATATATTGTTTAACTTCTATTTGGTGGTCTTCTTTCTTATTTTAGGTAGTTCCTCCTAGCCAAAAGGAAGCTCTCACGGTCAACTATGGATCAAGAAGTCATACGCGTGCAAATGTGACCTTCAACTAGATTTGAATAGGTATTCCTCCTAGCCCATTTACCCTTATTTGTTTCATCAATATTCAAAGAAACACTCTAAGAATCAGGTCAAACATTTTGGCACACCTGGTGGGACCCATTCGGGGTTTCTTACATTTCTTCATTCCTAGGTGAAAAGTTGCATGTTTGTTTCCTTTCGAAAGGTTCTCACACTAAAATTTATTCCCTGGAATTTTCTCTTCTTTCTATTTGTCTCAAAACAATCGTGTTTTAGTGCTATAAAAAGATTTTTTTTTCCTTTCAATAGTATCGCATTAGTGAAAGATCATCCCTTCTCCTATTCATCTTTTTGTGTCATCGAATTCAATATTTCAATTTGGGCTTAAAATCAACTTCATTTCATTCTACTTTTTGCATTAGCTCACACTAAATGAGGGAATCCTATATGCGGAAGTCATTCCCGGTGATGGTTAACAAATGAATCATAGATAACACATTTTATCTCTCTCTGAGTCTTACCAAACTGCAAAAATTCAAAAATATACACATTCTTAAACGACATTGCCTATTAACGATCACACTAATAAGAGGATTGGCGAGGCACTCCCCAACTTGTTACTTACGTGAGTCATATCTCAAAAGACAACCCACCCTCACCATAACATACATGAAACCTCTCCTTGTAGATCTCCTTCTTTGTAGGAAGCCTTCATCACAAAAACTCTATTCTAAAAAGTTCATAAGTCAATCCTTAATAGTATAAACTCAACAAACATAATAGAAAAAGCACTCTTAGGATCGTATTTTTATTAGTGTTTCTACTTGGCTTGTATTTTGAGGTGAGAGGACACGTTATTCATATTTTTATTTCTCCTTGCATGCTCCTCATCATAGTTGGTGTATTCCAGCTTCATTTGAGTGTGCTTGGAACCTATTTTCATCATTCACAGAATTCTATATTTGATTCCACATTTTATTTTAACTCATAACCACATTTTCTTCATCTCTATTTAAATTTCATAGTAACTAGTGTCGGTCCAGCGACCATCATTGGTTACCCTCTGACCATCATTAGTTTTACCCAACCGACATCGGTTTACTATTATTTTGATTAACCTACCCATAGGACACCTGTTTCACTCTCTTTTCTACTTAGAGTCTCTGTAAATCTTATCATCTTATCTATCCTAGCAAAATCCATCAAACATCTTATCTACTTGATAGATTATTAAATTTTGCCTTGTTTTAACAAAGCTGTCCATTTTTCATGATGACCGATTTGTGGTTACCTATGACCGATGTTAGTTTATCCTAACCGACATTGGTTAGCCTATTCAAATTTCCATCTGACATTTTTACCTAATCCATCTACCACCACCTATTTTCTTATATTTATTGTATTTTCGTGTCACTTACGAGAAAGAAGTCTTACCACGTCAAGATTACTTGTTCACATGGTGCTTTGATGCATAGCCAAGCAACTTCCCTCATATTCCATGCTAGTTTTCAACCACTCCCACCTAGTCCTTCACCACCTTCTATTTTATCACCCATGGATCCTACCCAACCTATCACTATCGCCACAGGGGATGAGGAGTTTGCATGACTCCTTGACCAGAACCCTGCCACTTTATAGTTCTATCTTTCCCACTCGTCCACTTGAGATGCCTCGGTTAAGTTGATATACGGCATGCCCATATCTATCCCCTCAATTCTCACTCCTACTTCTATGCCAACCTCTGCTAGCTCCGCATTTCCCGCACCTACTTTTCCCCAATCATTTCTCAGATAGGCCCTATACCTACTATGATCGCCACATCTACTACATCCATTGCACTCTGACATCCACTATACCTTCATTGACCACCCATAATGTAACCTCATCTACACCCATTGTCTCACATATACCTATAGCTACACAACCACCCCCAATGTTAATGACCACTACCCCTTTTCAAAACATTGTCCTTTCTATCCACAGTCCTTAGCCCCATTGCTACTAGAGTCACCTCGATCCTTCAACCTCGATATATGTACTATCGGTAGCCTCATGTTTCATCTATCGGTCATTACGGGTATGTAACCCCAATCTCACTCCCTCCTTCTCAATCTACCTATACGGAAGTGCCATATACTAGATTACCACCCCCATCATATGTCCAATACCAGCCCTCTTACGCTACAAGAGGTACCCATCCATCACTACCTACCAATGACCTAATCAACTTAATGACGGACAAGATGTAGACACTTAGGAGGCATCTATTTACGGCACATGAAAATCTCTCACCTACGATGATATTTTTAATGAGCCCATCCATCCATCCATTCTTATTCTTCCGTATCCCGTACATTGGGAAATTCCTAAATTTAACCGCTTCAATAGGAAAAATGACCCACAAAAGTACTTGTGGTCTTTTAAACATGGTTGTTATTTGATCATCCATGATGACGCTTTTCTTTTGAGGACCTTTACCATGTCTCGATCAGGTCCTCATTAGATTGGTATAGTGGGTTACCTAGACATTCTATCTTCTCATTTAATTAGGTAGCCCAATCCTTCTTGGATCGCTTCTTCATTAACATTGTTAAGAAGGTTACCATGGTGACCTCTACTCTATATGTCAATATGACGACAAGTATATCATGGATTTTGTCACTCATTGGCATAACTGATCAATCAAATCACATTCCAATTACAACAAAACAATATCATAGAGATCTTCACTCGGGCTTGTCTTTGGACACATTTCACCAACCCTGTGACTCTATACTTTCCAAACCTTCGATGAGGCATTCACCATGGAGCGAAAGCTAGATATTCAAGACATTAAAGAAAAGAAAATTCAACTACACAATAAGAACTCAGAATATAAGTCAAATGATACCTATTATTCTTTGAAAACATAGAATAATTATTCAAAAACCAAGGGAACCACTAACGTAGTGGTACTCAAGGCTGGCCCAGCTCATCGATCAAATCAGACTAACCCCTCATCTAATATTTCTCCTATTTAGACCTTTAAATTCAGACAAGAACAACGAAATACACCCCAATTGGGAGCCTTATTCTTCTTTCTTAGAAAATATCATTAAAGTTGAGGTCATCACCCTTCCTCCTGTAAAACCACGCATTGGTTTTGATCCTACTCACCCCCACAACCCCGTGGTACAAAGAGCATGACTTTTATAACTATCATAAGGTAAAAGGTCATAATGATAGAAATTGTATCACTTTCAAGAACATTGTCTAGGAAATGATCGAGAACGGCGAGTTAGTCTTGGTTAATCCTAACACACCTGCTAATCAAAACCTGCACATCTTCAATAAACCATTTCCTAATCACGACCCTTATTCTAATCAAACTAGAGATATCGCAACCGATGATAGCCATACCCACGAGGTCCATGCTATTTTTAGTGATGCACCAGTTACTTCCCAATTGCCTCATATTCCTTCCATAGAGGAAATCCTATCCCGAAGTCCTCCACCTACACATGAACCAACTTCACCTATTCATCCATTCATGGAGGAACACCCTTAAATCTCCCCCTCACATGTGAAAGAGCCTCATATTGACATTGAAACCATTTCACCTTTAGATTCTCCACCTAGAGAACCATCACTTGCAGTACCTCCCGACCCATGGAAGATGCTTTTTATCTTCTCCACCCACGAGTAGCACCCAACATCTCCTCCACCTATCAAAGATCCCATATAAATTATGCTACCTTTAGGTGACCATTCTCCATTAGCCACCCAAGATCCTACGGACTTACTTTTGAATCTCTTACCCACAGAGGCTGAAGCTAGCAAATTCCCTATTTCTAAGATGCATTTTATGATAGTTTCCATTACATCCACATCAACCTCACCTATTGTAGTGTCGTTCTCACATTTAGCCGATCGCCTAGATTATGTGCATAGAGCCTTACTTTGAGGTGTCTTCTAATTCCTATCTCAACACAAATGTAGATGTCACTCGCTGACACTTCTACTATCTATCCAAAAATATTTTGGCCAATTGAACCAAACACAACCACAACTATCACAAATTCTCCCATAATACCACTTATGGCTCAACTCACACCTATACCCATAACTCAATATGCTTGTACATCCAAACCTACACCTACATCATCTTCCATGCCTAAACCTATTACTACCTTAGGGGTCATCCCAACAGCCATCCTTACTCATCCGTCTATCAAATTAGATTTAGCTACATCCTCCAAAAATAACACCAAACTTAATCTGGCCCCCAAACAGAAGAACCAATCCCCTAGATCTTGTACCCCAACCTTGCCAATCATACCTTCCTCACCTTCACCCCTTCCATCTATCTTAGGGCCTCACCCTTCTAGCCTACTTAGAAAACCTCCACCCATCGAGTAAACTTAAAACACAAATGACCATTCCTCCCTCGAGACCTCTAACATACCCAAACACGACATAACTTTTTCCTACATCTGCAACATTTTTGCCATCCATACCTCCTATACCATCGATGACTTCTTCACTACCCACGACACTTTAGTCTCATTCCATCACACCTCTGCATGACACGTTCCATCTAACTTCACACCACCTTTGTTATCCTATGGGTAACTCACCCTCTTCCACCATCTGCTTTTCCCTCTAGATCTTGTGCGCCCGTATCACCTTTACCCAAGAAGATGTAACCTAAAGGAAAAAATCCACTATCTTCCAATAAGGTAGTCAAACCAATTACACACTCTATTTCTAGTTCATCTACCATGCCCCTACCCAAGTAGACACGACCAACACCTAAGACCACACCAACACCTAAAACTATAGCTTGATCCACTCCCCCTCTTGCAAAGACCCTTCCTATATAGTCAACCGCACCTACACCCAAACCCACATTCACTTCCCATTGTGATCCACTAGTAGGATCCTATGCCAAAATTTTAACCAACCTCCTTGAAATTTCAGTCATCACATTACCCCCTCTTAGACCTTATGACCTACTCAAGCCCAAAGTCGAAAGGGTTTGATGATACCAAAATTTGTGCCTACAATCATGTGCCAAGGCATGATATTGAGGACTATAAGGCTTTGAAAATTATTCTTATCTAGTTTTGTCCTCCTGAAGAAAACTTTGATGATGATGACCTTCTCGATGAGGACCCCATTTCACCAACACCAGTTTTCACAGTTCTCCCCTCATTGCCTACTCAGCAACCAAGAGCTCCACCCCCACAACTCTTAGAGCCACCTCCAAGGGTTGAAATTAACATGGTGCACATTAGAGAACTCACCAAACCTCCACCCAAATGTTAGTGTGCCCAACTCATCTCATAAGGTTCCTTCCCACCACTTGGATTTTCCCTTCATGTTGCTCTACCTTTCATGGCTCACCTACTTCACCTACCTCCCCACCTCAAATCAACATGATCCATGTTTCTACCCACACACGAAGGATAAATGAAATGAAAAGACAATCGACCCACCTACCAACCCGGTACTTAACATACCATCTGCACCCACACCTAAAGTCACCATCCATGGCCCCACATATCCTATTTCTAATGGGGTTACACATTGCACCATGCTCAAACACCTACACTAACCCTCCCTCAAAATGCCCCTATATGACCTCATCCAAACCTCTCGAATCCCATCACCAAGCTCTCAAGGAGGTCCTTTAATTGATTAAGGTTTTACCCAATGATCCTACACCCGTAGCCTCCATCGTAACACATCATCATGTAGCCTCTCTTACAAAGTTACCATCTTCTTCTACACTTCCACCCACTAACCAAGTAGCCACTCTCAGATTTTAGGATGAAGAGATCACACCACACCAAACTAATGACCCAGATACAACTCTTTTCATCTCCGTCCACATCAATGATATACGTGTATGATGTGTTATGATCGATGGGGGTGCTATCATTAATATCATCTCCTCCCATGCATTTGACCAAATGCACATACTCGACAATTACATGCATAAACATCCCGTCATGTTGCGTTCATTTAATGATGCTATCACCTCTACACTTGGCACCATCATCCTCCATGTTTGTGTGGGCCCCCGCACTGTTCCAGAGATATTTTATGTTTTGGAGGGGGATTTTCAATATAACTTGTTGCTTAGTAGTCCTTGGATTCGTGTCATGGGTTTCGTTCCTTCCACTTTGCACCATTGTGTGAAGTTTGAGCATGAAGGGAACACCTATACCATTCTAGCTGACCCATCACCTTTTAACCTGCAACATGCTTTACCAACCAAATGACGTGCTTATACCCATTAAAGCATCTTCATCCATGACCACTTCTTCTTCTAAACCTCCACTCACCGGTGTCACCGCTATCTCAACCACACCTAAATCATCCATTCCTACCACCGCCATGACCTCCATGACCGGCCCGTTAGCTTCCCAATAAATTAGCTCCACCTCGATCGACCTCTAACACATCATCTATCCCAGCCACCCACATACCAACCACCGATCCCTTGGAAGGAATTTTTCAACGCCTCACTCTAGGGGTGTATTGCCTATATAGTGTCAACAAATTCCTTACTCCACATAAGTATGGAAGCCTTCATCAACACCCTCACTACAATCACCACATAGGAGAGTGTTTCCTTTATGGTCCTCCACACCTTCACACCAATATCACTTATGGGGGACTTGATACTACCACTTATACACCTGAGCCACCATCACAAACCTACCCATTTCCTATCGACCTCCAGTCACTCACCAATCACCATTTTGCCCACACCTTCGTACACCGATGTGCGTGGAAGGGTTTTGGTTTCAGATTTTACGAGCAAGGCCATCATATTGTTATTCCATGTACTACTTACAAACATAAAAACCATAGTGGTATCAAATTTGTTGAACCACTTGCCAAAAAGGCTTGCATCGAACTCATAGAGGACATTAACCCTTCTCCACCTTCTTCGCCTATTCCACCTTCACCACCTTCATCGATAGAGTCGATGGATCTAGAATCCATCCCTCCTAGATTTTTTTTTCATAAAAACCATTTCCTTGAGGCCCTCGACTTATCAATGCGAGGGTGAGGCTCCATCTTCTCTTCCCTCCCTACATCTTGGAATGATCGATGACGATACACTTTCTATTAATGTCGTTCAATGTCAAGATGATGAATCTATACTCACCTACCTTAGTGCAAAAGACTCATATATTCATCGGTTGTTACCATCTGAGATGCAAACCATGTTAAACAACTCAACTATCAAAATCAACATCCATACTTAGGATGACCCACACATTCTAAAGATTGGCCAATATTTAGATACTGCTGAACAAGAAGCCATCACTTCTTTTCTCAAAAATAATAACCGTGCTTTTCCTTGGTCTTATGCAGACATGCCAGGAATTGACCCCACCATAGTGGTCCACAATATCGTAACCATTCTTGATGCCAAACCCGTGAAACAAAAGATGAGGAAAATGCACCCTCGCATTTCTCTTCTGGTTAAAGAAGAACTTTAGTGCCTTCTTTTTGTTTCCTTCATCTTACCCATTGATTATCCTCGATGGATTTATAATATTGTCCCTATCACTAAGGTGATAGGGGACTCGAATTTGCATAGATTATTGTGACCTTAACCTAGCTTGCCCGAAAGATGACTTTCCTCTACCTAGTATTGACCAACTGGTTGACCTTACTGCTGGTCATGAGATGTTATCACTCATGGATGGTTTCTTGGGTTATAACCAAATCTTGCTTTCTCTGGAGGATCAACACAAAACCACATTCATCACCCCTTGGGGATGTCCTACTATCAAGTCATGCCCTGTAACACCCTTGTCAGTTCTTATTTTCCTCCTTTGTATTTTAAGCATTGACATATGGATTTCCTTATAAAGATATGTTCTTTTGATTTTTGGAGATAATGCTTGATATGGATAAATCATCTTCTATTTTTAAGATCCTTTGAATAAATTAGAATGGCTTCCTTGAATCCATTTTTCACTTCTTGTAGGTGAGTTGTAATCTGGTTTAAGAATTGTAAACTTATCTATTAATTTGACTCATCCTTGGATCAATTTTAGTGATCCAAGGAATGTTTTAAATCTTCTCTTGTTGAATGAATGGTAAATCAACATTCCATGAATTAAAAGACATATGACAGAACTTTGTTAGTTACAAGTTCTTTGATTTTTGTGTGAACATGTTTCTATTCAGTCATATGTTGTGCTTGGATCTTTGGAGATCGATCGTGACAGGAAAATGCTGATGCAAACAAACTATAGCCTGTTCACAACTTAGGAAATATTCTGGTTCCTAAAACTAAAGGGACTATCCTACAGAATCCTAAGCTAGGTAAGAATATATATATTTACTACCTAGCTATGTTAATTAATTAAATTTTATCCTAACCTAAGCTTTGTGCTAAAGGATTATGGAGAGGTTACTAGGTTATTTAAATTACCCTAAAACCTAATGTTATATGGTTATGTGATGATCTAACCTAATGCCTAAAAACTATTATGTTGGAATAAAGATAACCTATGTGGAAATTACCTAAGGTGGTAATTTATTGATTGGGTTATATCCTAAGGTTACATATCCTAAGCTAACCTAAGATCTAACCTAAGCAATTATGTCTACCCTAAAATAATGTGCATGAAGGGGGAATTTGTGGTCACATGTATCATAGGCGATAGTTATAAGGTTTTTAAAAGCATACATGCTGCTAGTTGTGGCAGGGGCTAGTTGACTTGGTAGAGGCTTATGTGGAAACTTCACTAAAAATGGAGTTGCATGTTAATTTTTATTTGGCATTCGCCAAACTTGGAAGGCGGTGGAAAGGAAGGATAGGTGGGAAAATAGGAATTAATGGAATTTATTGTTTTCGGTTTTGTGCTCAAACCATTTTGGAAGGCATGCAAACGGGTTTGTATGGGGTTATTTCACTTTGCATGTTTTGCAATTTTCACTCTGCATGCTCTCTGGTTTTTTTCAAACTAGCAAATAGAACTGCACTTAATGGCTATTTTTGAGGTTTTAGACCTATTTTTGGTTCGTGGGATATATAAGAGGCATTGTGGAAAAAGAATGTGGTTGTTTGATCTTTTTGGAGAAGAGGAGAAGTTGTGAGCTCAGTTGGAGGTTCCCTTTGATTTTTAGAAGTGCTATCAGGCATGATAGGCTCTAATATTTAAGATCTCTTTCTTTCTTATAAATGTTTCATTAAAACAAGTCTGCTCTTTTGAGATTTTTGGCTTGCATGTTTAATCTGGTTTCTTGTTTGTTGGTTTTATAATATTTGTCATCTTGGATATAAACCCATGGCAAAAATTATGTTGCTTTTGGAATTGTCTTTGTGATAATTTATAATGATACATGTATGTGAAGCTTGCATTATAAGTTTTGTTTTATTTTTATTAATTGTGCATGCAAGGTTGTTGTGGTATTGGAACTGACCTTCATTGCAATACATGGATTCTAAACCATATGGGAACCCTGAGTTCTATTTGAGCTTGTATTTGGCCTTCATGTTTTCTTATAAACTTGTGTAGGAGCTTCTTGTTGTTCTGAACTAGTGTTTGGAAACCTGGGTAGCTCGAACTATTTTTCAAAGTTAGTATATGGCTCTTACACATAATTTATTACTTGTGTGTTTCCATGAACTGTTGTTAGAGGATTCTTGTACTTAGGAATCATGTGTTTATTCTTGTGATGACCTGGACTATTGTTGAAGTCCATATATGTCTTAGAATTTGTGTGATTCTCTAGTGATGATTTGAACTATTAATGGAATATTATAATGTAAATGACACTCATTTTTTATTACTTGTGTGGACTCTGAACTTTGTGGGAACCCTGAGTTCCGTTGGAGCTAGTATTTGGGCTTCACATTTTGATATGAACTCGTGTTGGAGTCACTTGTTGTTTTGAACCAGTGTTGGTATCTTGGGTAACTCGGGACTATTTTTGAAGCCGTATGTGGCTCTGTACTTGTGCTTTACTCTTGTGGTATTTTGGACTGTTAATGGAAGTTCATGATTTCACCACACTCTTATCTTGTTATTTGTTTGATTCTGAACTCTCGTTGGAAACTTGTGTTTTGTTTGAGATGGAAATAGGACTCCTTGTTTTGAATATGAACTATTAATGGATATTTGTATCTTATACTACCTCATACTAAGATATTGTGCATATCTGAGCTCATGTTGAGTTTTTGTAATTTGACACTATACATGAAATTTAGTACTTAGTGTTTGGAAATTTTAGCAGGAACGATGTGTCGGTTCTATTCTGGTATGTTGAGTTTTCTTTGTTATTGATATAAAATTGGATGGGAACTTTTGTTTCCCTAAACCCATGAATAATTACTTGGGTAGTCTTGTACCTTTGTGAGAAGCTTGTGTTCATCACTATGCTCAGATTTTGTACTTTCAAGCTCTGAGTTGGTAGTATTATCGACAAGTTCGATTTGGTTTTGGTATTTGAATTGGGTTTTTAACTTCTTAAAGAGTTTAAAGCTCAGAACTCTTCTAATCGAACTACTTACTCAAGGAAATATGGGAGAGTAGATTAAATCGAAATTTGTTTAAATATCCTTGGGATTTAACTAGAAACATTTTCTAAGGATAATGGGATTTCAGTCATTGAGATTTGTTGATGCTTCTGATCTGTTAAACTTACTGATCGGTTATTTTTCTATCTCTTGTTGGATACAGTAAATACACCTTGTGTCTTTATAAAAGAAAGGAATGTGATTCCTTTAGAACCGAATGTGTTTTAGGACTACTATTTTTATTTCATTCTGAGTATGGAATTGAAACTCATGTTCTTTGAAAGTAAAGAAGTGTAAGGAATATGGCAGTGTGCTTTCTTCCTACTGTATAGATCATTGGTTGAAATTTTCTATTTTGATTCTCTTTAAAAATGGGATTTCTTTATGAGTTGTTTGGTCTTCCTTGTTCAAATATTTTGTAGAAATGATGTTGGAAGAGATTAGATTACTTAGTTTTATTTAGCTGGAAAATGTAAGCTTGTTTTCGAGACTATTTGTTGACAAGACTTTACTTGTTTAGTTTGAGATGACTAAGTTTTGTCTCTTGTATTCTATTTTGTTATGAATTCTCCTTGGATGGTAGCAGAGAGATTAACTCCGGTATGAGTCTACCTTTATTTTTAAGCGATTGTTTGAGATCTTTAAAAATTAACTTCAATATGTGGAAGTAGGTTGAAACTTGCGCAGTAAACCATTTGATTTTCTATTCCTTCTTATATTACGATAGAATTTTGTTACGATGAATATCTTAAATGTTAAATTTTTAAGGTAGTTGTCCTTTAAAAGAAATAGTTAAATCACATTTTGAATCTATTCAGTTTCTCAGATATTTTGTGTCTAGGTATAGTGGTAATGATTCTCTTCTTCTTTTTCTTAGGAGCTAGATGAATCATCCTAAGTAGAACCATGATTTAAATCCTTCTTTTGGCTTGAAGCAAAGATAAATGTTGTATTCTATTATGAAAGATTGGGAACAATTAGATGTTATGATATGTTGTTTTCCTAAGGATAATTGATAGGATCAATTAAACTCTAATTTTGTAAGGCTGATATAGTGGATTATATTCTGTCCTTTTCTTGGAAGTGAAATCAATTGCTTAAATTGTACTTCTTTTCCATTGCTATTGATGTATTGATATTATGATGTAATAATTGTCTCATTAAAGTAGATTTATTTTAATGGAACAATTATTGGAATGCACCTCTTTTAAGGCTTAGTGATTATCATGCTCAGTTCATTGAACTGACCCGTGCTAGTAATTTTTGTAGATGGACTTCATAAGTGTTAAGGAAGGCAAAAACTTATGTGATGCATTTGCTGATTTAAGTCTGATTTTATGAAGAACTCTGAATTGTTCTTGAGATTATATTGAAAAAGAAATGTACTATTCTTTTATAATGAAAGTAGTTATTATGTAGCATACCTAAATGTATAAGTTTTAGAGATGAACTAAATGTTGAGAATTTATTTATAGTGGATGTGTAAATTATCTTGTACTTTCATTACATAGATGGAATCCTATCTTGTTAATATACTCCATATTATGTATATGCTTAATGGGGTATTCTTAGATAAGTTTGATAGTGGGAATTGAAATAATCTCCCTAAATAGGATGCAACTTCCTAAGTTGCAAAATTTGATAGTTGTAACTAAACAATTCAATATAGTAATATGATGTGGAATGAACATTCAGTAATAACTATTGAATTTGAAAATGATTTATAGGGGTGCTAGACCCTAGCACTTAATCATGTAAAGGAATATTCTTCCTTTATCTTAAGAATGCAAACAAAATGGAATCTGTGATTCATAATCATTAGAATTCATTTAATAAAGTCTACTTATTTACAACCTAGATGGTTGTTACCTTTCCTTGAATGGTTAAGTCAGAATAAATGGAACTTATGATGTAGATATCGTATTATGGTTGATGGCTTGTTAAGTCCAATAAATAACATTAAAGTTAATCTTAAGCTAAGAAAGTTCTTTAACAATCAATTAAATTTGTTGTAGAGAAGAACTTAAGGAGTCTTGGATTAGGGTTAGGCAAGGTTGTTGAAATCTATTTTTAATAATCCAAATTAACTAAATTTGTAATAAACCCCTTGAGGTATGTACATCTTGATGAGGCTGTTATGTAGGATCTTTGGAACACGCCAAATGTAGGGCTGTACCTTTGAAAAGATTAGAATCTTCTCGAGGATACAACAATGCGGTCGACATGTGGTAACACCCTTCTAAATTGATCATCTAGATCTACACACATTGGGTGATCTTAGTTTCTCTCTAGGTCTGGTTAGTAAATTGTTTAAGATATGAGTTAGCCTTCTAAAACTCGGGATACCTTAGCACATGGGGTTGACCTAGGTTGACCCAAAGTATGCCAACTTACCCTAAGTCTTAGTGAGCCTTCCCTATCATACCGTATGTTGTTAACTCGAACTAGGGTTAAACCTTTGGATGGTGGTGATGGAAGTCAAGTGAAGGACATTCTAGATAACAATAGAGTGGGGTGAAGGATGAATTTTGGTTTGACGAGTATGCCATCAAGGAATAGTAATATGAATAGTATGGTAGAAATATTTGACCAAAGTATCATAAAATTTGTTGGTTGTGTTGTCTTATGTCACCTAGTCTAAGATTCATGATGCGAGATGAATATTGGTAAAAATATTTAGATAGGTTCCTTCGATAGATCACACAATACCCTGAGCAGGAAAGAAAACCAATTATACGTAGTATACGAGAAAATTATTCAATGCTTAATGTTAAACATAAATCGATTAGTAGTTTACCGAGTCAAGAAACAAATAGATCAGTGCTTAGCACACCGAGTCATTACAGTTTGCATATGGTTATCTGTTAAATGAATGGTTGATAAATAATGTGTGTTCTAAATTATGAATTTAGAGCAGATAACATTATTTTTAAAAAAAAATTGAATTATTTCTAAAGTCTTAAATTGGGAATGTTACATCTTGGTATCGAGCTAAAGTTTGTAGCTCTTGTATCTATTGTGTCCACAAATCTGATTACACTTAAATTTTCTTGTAACAGAAAATGGTGAGAACAAGAGGAAATGTTGCAAATAACCCTCCACCTGAGGAAGGAGTGGAAACTACCCAGAAACTTGATGAGATCCTTGCTACCTGTTGGACACAAGAGATCATTTGGTTGTGCTTGAACAACAAGTAATGGGTAATGAGGAGAAAGAAGAAGCTGATAACAATAATCAGCCACCTCCAAGGGACAATGTCAATGTGGGTGTTGATAATAACAACGTTAACATACCTATTTCAACTTGAGAACAAAAAGGCTAGATTAGCAGCAAAACTCACTAATGACATAAAAAGGATAAGTCCACCCAAGTTTGATGGCACCAAATTAGGAGATGGAGATGAGAATTGGATCAACGAAATGGATAAGTACTTTGCAATAAAGAACTTCTCAGAGGAAACCAAGGCTATATGGGGAGCATATCAACTTTCCCATGAATCATCTTCATGGTGGGATAGCCGTAAGTCTGAGTTAAATATTGATGAAACTAACATCACTTGGGATCAATTTAAAAGTTATTTTAGGCAACGATGGATGCCACAACTCTACTATGATCAGAAAATAACTAAATTTAAGAACTTAATTCAAGGAAAGCTAACGATGGCGAGTATTGGGAATGGTTTACGAAACTCCTCAAGTATGTACCTCAGTATCAAACTGATGAGAAGTTCAGGATATGGAAATTCATTATGGGATTGAATCCCATTATTGGGGGAGAAGTTGATGTTCACAGCCCAACCACTATGGAAGGGGTTGTTGAAAAAGCCATAAGCGGGAACATAAATTAAAGGCTATTTCTGCTCATAAGGAGGAAGTAAGGAAGAAAGTTCCAAACCCCTCTTCAACTTCTCTTGCACCTAAGAAGGGACCATGGAAGAAGTTTGGTAATAAAAGTAAATTTTCAGCTGATAATAATAAGAAAACAACAACGAATAAGACTATTGGAAATGCATGGAACAATTTTGCCAAGAATAATAACAATGGACAGAAGTCCTATGGAGGTCAAAATAATAAATTTAAGATTGGAAATAATTCTAAGTCTAGAAAGGGACCTATAGGAGGCTATTATAATTTTGGTAAGGATCATTACGCAAATCAATGTCCTTTGAAGAAGGATGATTGTAATCAACAACACAAGATACATCTTGCAGTAGCTGACAAGCAAGTTAAAAAGCAAGCTACACCTATAGAAGTTCTTGGTAAGTTATTTGGTATACCTATAACTATTCTTTTTTATACCGGGAGCTCACCGAATGTTTTATCTCTAGTAAAATTTCTTTGAAACTTAAAATAAATAATGGATAAATGGATAAATCATGGACTTTACATTATGGTAATAATATTGTTCATATGGTTAGTATGTGTCTTTTTGGAGCAGTCCTTGATTTACCTAACTTTTCCATAGAGGTTGATCTTTATGTTACACCTTTAAGGTCTTATGATGTAATCATAGGTGTTAATTGGTTAGCAAGAACATAAGGCTAAAGTGGATTGTTTTGAAAAATACATTAGTTGTTTAGATGACCTGTAGAAAACAACAGAGATTCAGGGTGTGAAACATGAGATTTATGTTAGGAAACTATCAGCTATGTAACTTAAAAAGGCCAAAAATAAAGGATGTACCTTATATGTAGTAAAAATTTCAAAAACTACAGAGGAAAATAGTGATTTCATGGATTGATATCCGTTATTACGAGACTTCAGTGATGTATTTCGGAAGAATTTCTAGGTCTTCCACCCAAAAGGGAATTTGATTTCATGATTGAGATCAAGCCTAGAATAGAACCTATATATAAGGCATCGTATTGAATGACTACTATAGAATTAGTAGAGCTTAAGGCTCAATTGCAAGAACTTTTGTCTAAGGGTTTCATTAGGCCAAGTGTTTCACCTTAGGAGATCCAATGATCTTTGTGAAAAGAAAGATGTAACACTTAGATTGTCCATTAATTACAGGATGTTAAACAAAGCAACAATAAAGAATAGATACCCATTTCCAAGAATTAATGATCCATTTGATCAGATGCGTGGAGCATTGGTATATTCTAAGATATATGTTCGATCTAGATATCATCAATTACAGATTAAGGATGAGGATATTCATAAAATAACTTTCGAGAACAAGGTATGGACATTATGATTTTACGGTTTTACCTTTTGGATTAACAAATGCACCTATGACATTTATGAATTTAATGAACAATATCTTTCAAGAATACATGGAAAAATTTGTGCTCGTATTCTTGGATGACATTCTCATATATTCTAAAAGCATAAAAGAACATCATGAGCGATTGAAAATAGTTTTGGAAATTACGAGAAAGAGACGGTTGTTTGGTAAGCTGTCAAATGTTCCTTCTACGACACATAAGTTCACATTTTTGGTCATGTAATAAGGATGGAATTGTTGTAGATCATTCTAAAATTGTAGCTATAATAGAATGGCCTACACTAAATAATGTACATGAAGTTAGAAGCTTCATTGGACTTGTTGGCTACTATAGGATATTTGTAAAAGACTTTTCTAAGATAGTTGCACCAATAACTTCCTTACAGAAGAAAGATAAAAAGTTTTTTGAGTGATAAATGTGAAATTGCATTTAAAACCTTGAAGGGATAGTAAACTTCAGCACCTATTCTTGCAATACTAGATCGATGGAGATTTTATCGTGGTAGCCGATGCATCCGGTGAAGGTCTAGGAGGTATTTTGTTACATGAGTTGAATTATGCTTCACATGATTTAGAGTTTGCTCCCATTGTCCATGCACTTCAAGTTTGGAGGCATTATCTACTTGGTAAACCATTTGAGTTGAAAATGATCATCTTGGGTGAAGTACTTTTCACTTAGCCAAATGTGAATGTAAGACAATGAAGATGGTTAGAGTTTTTGTCTCAATATGATTTTGACATAAGTTATATAAAGGGTAAAGAAAATAGAGTGGTTGATGCTCTAAGTTGTAGGAAGCACATTTTTGCACTTATAACACTAAGAAATCAGTTTAAGAATGAAGTAAAAAGTGTTATGGAATATGATTATTAATTTCAACAAGTAAAAGTAGCACTTGCTGTAAATTATAATGATTTTAGGTATAAAAGGTTTTCACTTTGATCAAGAAGGAATCTTATGATTTGAAAATAGGGTTTATGTACCTTTGCTTAAGGATTTAAGAAAGAAATTGTTAGCTAAATTTCATAATTCACCTTTTTTTGGACACCCTGGCATTACAAAGATGTTTGTTGATATAATTTTTTTTTTGGAAAGGAGTGAAAAAAGATGTTATTTATTTTGTGACACATTGTCTTGAATGTCAATGAGTAAAAGCGAGAACATATGCACCGGCCGGTTTAGTGTATCCTCATAGCATACCGTAGTATAAATGGTAGGTAATAAGCATGGATTTTGTGAAAGGGTTACCTATGTCAGGGAAATAAACATGATGTTATTTTCTTATTTTTGATAAACTAACAAAATTAGCTCATTTTATTGCGAGAAATCTAAAGGACGATTCTCCTATTTTGGTGAAAGATTTGTACACAAAATTTTCAGATTACATGGAGTACCTAAAGTAATCATATTTGATAAAGATCCTAGAATGACATCAAGGTTTTGTCAAATGCTTAATGCAGCTCTAGGAACTAAGCTAAATTTCAATTATGTGTATCACCCGAAAACGGATAGACGGACTAAAAGAGTAAATCAAGTTTTAGAGGATACGTTACGGATGTATTGCATAGATCGGTAGCATAAGTGGGAAGAGTATCTTCCATTATTTGAATTTTCTTGCAATAATACATATCATAATTCTCTTAAGGTGGCACCTTTTGAGGCACTTTACGGAAGAAAATGCGAGAACCCCTATTAGTTGGGATAACATGGAGGCTAGAGAAGTAATTGGACTGAAATCCTTACAGAAATGGAACAAGAAGTTAAGTTTATTCGTGAACACTTGAAAGAAGCGTGAGATAGGAAAAAGAGTTATCTTTGACTTGAAGAAAGTTGATAGGAAATTTGAACTTGGTGAGAAAGTCTTTCTTTGAGATAAACTAAAAAAGAGTTCTATAAATTTTGGCAAGGCTGTCAAGTTATCACCTCGTTATGTGGGACCTTTGAGATAGTTGAGGTAATCAACCCCGTAGCTTATCATTTAGCATTACCTCTGCTTTGTCATGAATGCATGATGTTTTCCATATTTTTTGCCTAAGAAATACGTTTTAGATTTATCACACGTTTTAAATTGGAATTCCTTGCAGGTAAGACCAAGAATAATCATGGCTAAACCCATTCGAGTGCTTTGGAAAATCACCGGTTGCATTTAATAAATCGAGAAATAAGTCAATGAAAGGTCGATGGGACTAGTTTAACGAAGAGAGTGCAACTTGGGAAAATCTAGAAGATATGAAAACTTATTTTCCATATCTATTTGAATAGAATTGATTTTGTTGGTGATAAAAATTATGATTTTATCTTTATATGAAATTAAATATGCCGATTTTGGGAAGATATTAACTTGATTTAGATAAATGACTATTTAATGCTAATTTCTCTAACTATAAGATTCTAGTATATTTTTACTTATGGTAAGAGAAGTGAATTAAGTGATTGTCTGAGATATATTGTTAAAATAAAGGGGGTAATCATCGGAAGATGATTCTTTTAAGGAGGGGAGCATGTAACACCTTGTTAGTTGTTATTTTCCTCCTTTGTATTTCAAGCATTGACATATGGATTTCCTTATAAAGATATGTTCTTTTGATTTTTGGAGATCATGCTTGATATGGATAAATCATCTTCTATTCTTAAGATCCTTTGAATAAATTGGAATGGCTTCCTTGAATCCATTTTTCACTTCTTGTAGGTGAGTTGCAATCTGGTTTAAGAATTGTAAACTTATCTATTAATTTGACTCATCCTTGGATCAATTTTAGTGATCCAAGGAATGTTTTAAATATGCTCTATTGAATGAATGGTAAATCAACATTCCATGAATTAAAATACATATGACAGAACTTTGTTAGTTACAAGTTCTTTGATTTTTATGTGAACGTGTTTCTATTTAGTCGTATGTTGTGCTTGGATCTTTGGAGATCGATCATGATAGGACAATGCTGATGCAAAAAAACTATAGCCTGTTCATGGCTTAGGAAATATTCTGATTCCTAAAACAAAAGGGACTGTCCTATGGAATCCTAAGCTAGGTAAGAATATATATATTTACTACCTAGCTATGTTAATTAATTAAATTTTATCCTAACCTAAGCTTTGTGCTAAAGGATTATGGAGAGGTTACTAGGTTATTTAAATTACCCTAAAACCTAATGCTATATGGTTATGTGATGATCTAACCTAATGCCTAAAAACTATTGTGTTGGAATTAATCTAACCTATGTGGAAACTACCTAAGGTGGTAATTTATTGATTGGGTTATATCCTAAGGTTACATATCCTAAGCTAACCTAAGATCTAACCTAAGAAATTATGTCTACCCTAAACTAATGGGCATGAAGGGGAATTGGTGGTCACATGTATCATAGGCGACGGTTCAAGGCATTTAAGTTGTTGATAAGGTTTTTAAAAGCATACGTGATGCCAGTTGTGGTAGGGGCTAGTTGACTTGGCGAGAGGCTTATGTAGAAACTTCAGTAAAAATGGAGTTACATGTTAATTTTTCTTTAGCATTCCCCAAACTTGGAAGGTGGTGGCAAGGAAGGATAGGCAAGAAAATAGGAATTAATGGAATTTATTGTTTTTGGTTTTTGTGCTCAAACTATTTTGGAAGGCATGCAAATGGGTTTGTATGGGGTTATTTCACTTTGCATGTTTCGTAATTTTCACTCGCATGCTCTCTACGGTTTTTGAACTAGTAGATAAAACTACACTCAATGGCTATTTTTGAGGTTTTATACCTATTTTCGTTTCGTGGGATATATAAAAGGCATTGTGGAAAAAGAATGTGGTTGTTTTATCTTTCATGGAAAAGAGGAGAAGTTGTGAGCTCGGCTAGAGGTTCCCTTTGATTTTTAGAAGCATGATAATGCATGATTACATCTAATCTTTACGATATATTTCTTTCTTATAAATTTTTCATTAAAACAAGTCTTCTCTTTTGAGATTCTTTACTTGCATGTTTAATCTAGTTTCTTGTCTGTTGGTTTTATAATATCTATCATCTTGGAAATAAACCCATGGCAAAAATTACATTGGTTTTGGGCTTGTCTTTACTCTTGTGGTATTTTGTCTTTGTTAATGGAAGTTCATGAATTCACCGCACTCTTATCTTGTTAATTGTTCAATTCTAAACTCTTGTTGGAAACTCGTGTTTCATTTGAGATGGAAATAGGAATCCTTGTTTTGAATATGAACTATTAATGGATATTTATATCTTATACTACCTCATAAAAAGATATTGTATATATACGAGTTCATGTTGAGTTTTTGTAATTTGATACTATACATGAAATTAAGTACTTAGTGTTTAGAAATTGTAGCGGGAATGATGTGTTGGTTACTGTTATGGTATGTTTAGTTTTCTTTATTATTGATATAAACTTGTATGGGAACTTTTTGTTTCCCCTGAAACCATGAATAATTACTTGGGTAGTCCTATACCTTTGTGAGAAGCTTGTGTGCGTCACTATGCTCAGATTTTGTACTTTTGAGCTCACGAGCTAGTAGTATTATCGACAACTTCGATTTGGTTTTGGTATTTGAATTAGGTTTTTAACTTCTTAAAGAGTTTAAAGCTCGAACTCTACTAATCAAACTACTTACTCAAGAAACTATGGGAGAGTAGATTAAATCGAAATTTGTTTAAATATCCTTGAGATTTAAGCTGGAAAAATTATCTATGGATAATGGGATTACTGTCATTGAGATTTGTTGATGCTTCGATCTGTTAAGCTTACTTGATCGGTTATTTTTCTCTCTTGTTGGATACAGTAAATACACCTTGTGTATTTATAAAAGAAAGGAATGTGATTCGTTTAGAACCAACTGTGTTTTAGGACTACTATTTTAATTTCATTCTGAGTATGGAATTGAAACTCATTTTCTTTGAAAGTAAAGAAGTGTAAGGAATATGGCAATGTGCTTTCTTACTCTTTGTATAGATCATTGGTTGAACTTTTTGTTTTGATTACGTTTAAAAATGGAGCTGCTTTATGAGTTGTTTGGTCTTCCTTGTTCAAATATTTTGTAGAAATGATGTTGGAAGAGATTAGATTATTCGGTTTTATTTAGCTGGAAAATGTAAGCTTGTTTGGTAGACTGTTTTTTTGACAAGACTTTACTTGTTTGGTTTGAGATGAGTAAGTTTTGTCTCTTGTATTCTATCTTTTTGTGAATTCTCCTTGGATGGACTCGAGTAGAGATTAACTCTTGTATGATTCTACCTTGATTTTTGAACGATTGTTTCAGATCTTTAAAAATTAACTTCTATATGTGGAAGTAGATTTAAACTTGTAGGTAGACCATTTGATTTTCTATTCCTTCTTGGATTAAGATAGAATTCTGTTCTGATGAATATCTTAAATGTTAAAATTTTTAAGGTAGTTGTCCTTTAAAAGAAATAGTTAAATCACATTTTGAATCTATTTGGTTTCTCAGATGTTTTGTGTCTGGGTATAGTGGTAATGATTCTCTTCTTATTTTGCTTAGGAGCTAGATGAATCATCCTAAGTAGAACCATGATTTAAATCCTTATTTTGGCTTGAAGAAAATATAAATGTTGTATTCTATTATGAAAGATTGGGAACAATGAGATGTTATGATCTTTTGTTTGCCTAAGGATAATTGATAGGATCAATTAAACTCTAATTTTGTAAGGCTGGTATAGTGGATTATATTCTATCCTTTTCTTGGAAGTGAAATCAATTGTTTAAAATGTACTTCTTTTTCGTTGCTATTGATGTATTGATATTATGATGTAATAATTGTCTCATTAAAGTAGAGTTGTTTTAATGGAAAAATTATTGGAATGCACTTCTTTTTAAGGCTTAGTGATTATCATGCTTAGTTCTTTGGTGACTTTGTGCTAGCAATTTTTACAGATGGACTTCGTAAGTGATAAGGAAGGTAAAAACTTATGTGATGCATTGGCTGATTTAAGTCTGATTTTGTGAAGAACTCGAATCATTCTTGAGATTGTATTGAAAAATAAAAGTAGTATTCTTTTGTAATGAAGGTAGTTGTTATGTAGCATACCTAAATGTATAAGTTTTAGAGATGAATTAAATGTTGAGAATTTATTTACAGTGGATGTGTAAATTATCTTGTACTTTCATTACATAGATGGAATCCTATCTTGTTAATATACTCCATATTATGTATATGCTTAATGGGGTATTCTTAGATAAGTTTGATAGTGGGAATTGGAATAATCTCCCTAAATAGGATGTAACTTCCTAAGTTGCAGAATTTGATGGTTATAACTAAACAATTCAATATAGTAATATGATGTGGAATGAACATTCAGTAATAACTATTGAATTTGTAAATGATTTATAGGGGTGCTAGACCCTAGCACTTAATCATGTAAAGGAAGATTCTTCCTCTATCTTAAGAATGCAAACAAAATGGAAGACGTGATTCCTAATCATTAGATGTCATTTAATAAAGTCTACTTAGTTACAACCTAGACAATTGTTACACTTCCTTGAAGCTGTTAAGTATCAATAAACGGAACTTATGATGTAGATATCCTATTATGGTTGACGGCTTGTCAAGTCGATAAATAACATTAAAGGCAATCTTAAGCTAAGAAAGTTCTTTAACAATCAATTAAATCTGTTGTTGAGAAGAACTTAAGGAGTGTTGGATTAGTGTTAGGCAAGGTTGCTGAAATCTATTTTTAATAATCCAAATTAATTAAATTTATAATAAATTCCTTCATGTATGTACATCTCGATGAAATTTGTTATGTAGGATCTTTGGAACATGCCAAGCTGCGAGGGTTGTACCTTCGATAAGATTAGGATCTTCTTAAGGATACAATGATGCAGTTGACATGTGGCAACACCCTTTTATATTAATCATCTAGATCTACACACATTGGACTTGATCTTAGTTTCTCTCTAGGTCTAGTTAGTAACATGTTTAAAATATGGGGTAGCCCTCTAAAACTCAGGATACCTTGGCACACGGGGTTGACTTAGGTTGACCTAGTATGCCAACTTACCCTAAGTCTTAGTGAGCCTTCCCTATCATACCATATGTTGTTAACTCGAACTAGGGTTAAACCTTGGGTAAGTGGACTTACGGAAGTCAGTAAAGGAAACTCTAGATAACAATAGTGTGGGTTGAAGGACATATTCTAGATTGAAGAGTATGTCGTCAAGGAATAGTAATACAAACAATATGTTAGAAATCTTTGGCCAAAGTATCGCAAGTTGTTGGTTGCATTCTCCTTTATCACCTAGTATAAGGTTGATGATTGAGATGAATATTGGTAACAAATATTCGAGATAGGTTCCTTCGACAGATCACTCAATACCCTAAACGGGAAAGAAAACCAAGTATCGTAGTATCTTGAAAAGTATTCAATACTTAATGTTAAACATAAATAGATCGGTAGTTGCAGTCATGAAATGAATAGATCGGTAGCACACTTTGAGTCATTACAGCTGCATATGGTTATCTATTATATGAATGGTTGATGAAGAATGTGTGTTCTAAATTATTAATTTAGAACAGAGAACATTATTTTTTTTTTAAAAATTCCCTTGTTTCTAAAGTCTTAAATTGGGAATGTTACATCTTGGTATCAGAGATGAAGGTTGCAACTCTTGGACCCATTATGTCCACAAATCTAATTACACTTAAATTTTCTTGTAACAGAAAATGGTGAGAATAAGAGGAAATGTTGCAAATAACCCTCCACCTAAGGAATGAGTGGAAACTACCCAGAAACTTGATGAGATCCTTGCTACCCTGTTGGACACAAGAGATTATTTAGCTATGCTTGAACAAAAAGTAATGGGTAATGAGGAAGAAGAAGAAGCTGATAACAATAATCAGCCACCTCCGAGGGACAACGCCAATGTGGGTGTTGATAATAACAATGTTAACATACCTATTTCAACTTTGAGCACAAAAATACTAGACTAGTAGCGGAAGTCACTAATGACATAAAAATGATAAGTCCACCCAAGTTTGATGGCACCACATTAAGAGATGGAGCTGAGAATTAGCTCAATGAAATGGATAAGTACTTTACAATAAAGAACTTCTCAGAGAAACCAAGGCTACATGGGGAGCATATCATCTTTCCCATGAAGCATCTTCATGGTGGGACAACCGTAAGTCTGAGTTAAATATTGATGAGACTAACATCACTTGGGATCAATTTGAAAGTTATTTTAGGCAACGATGGCTGCTACAACTCTACTATGATAAAAAAATGACTGAATTTCAGAACTTATCTCAAGGAAAGCTAACAGTAACTGAGTATTGGGAATGGTTTATGAAAATCCTCAAGTATGTACCTCGATATCAAAGCGATGAGAAGTTCGGGATATATAAATTCATTATGGGATTGAATCCCATTATTAGGGGAGAATTTGATGTTCATAGTCCAACCACTATGGAAGGGGTTGTTGAAAAATCCATAAGGCAAGAACATAAATTAAAAGCTATTTCTGCTCATAAGGAGGAAGTAAGGAAGAAAGTTTTAAACCCCTCTTCAACTTCTATTACACCTAAGAAGGGACCATGGAAGAAGTTTGGTAATAAAAGTAAAATTTTAGCTGATAATAATAAGAAAACAACAGCAACGATAATAACAACTTTGTTGGAAATGCAGAACAATTTTTCCAAGATTAATAACAATGGATAGAAGTCGATGGAGGTAAGAATAATAACTTTAAGATTGGAAATAATTCGAGTCTAGAAAGGGACTGTAGGAGGCTGTTATAAATGTGGTAAGGATCATTACGTAAATCAATTCCCTTTGAAGAAGGATGGTCGTGTCAAGCACAAGATACATCTTTGCGATGGTGACAAGCAAGTTGAAAAGAAAGCTACACCTATAGAAGTTCTGGTAAGTTATTTGGCATACCTATAACTATTCTTTTTGATATGGGATCCACTAAATTTTTATCTCTAGTAACATTTCTTCAAAAATTAAAAGAAATAATGGAAAAATGGATAAATCATGGGTGTACATTATGGTAATAATATTGTTCATACGGTTAGTATGTGTCTTTTTGGAGCAGTCCTTGATTTACCTAACCTTTTAATAGAGGTTGATCTTTATGTTGCACATTTAAGGTCTTATGATGTAATCATATGTGTTAATTGGTTAGCAGAACATAAGGCTAAAGTGGACTATTTTGAAAAATGCATTAGTTGTTTAGACAACTTGTAGAAAACAATAGAGATTCAGGGTGTGAAATGTGAGATTTCTGTTAGGAAACTATCAGCTATGCAACTTAAAAAGGCCAAAAATAAAGGATGTACCTTATATGTAGTAAAAATTTTAGAAACTACAGAGGAAAATAGTGATTTCATGGATCGATATCCGCTGTTACGAGACTTCAGCGATGTATTTCTGGAAGAATTTCTAGGTCTTCCACCCAAAAGGGAATTTGATTTCACGATTGAGATCAAGCCTAGAACTAAACCTATATCTAAGGCACCGTATTGAATGACTATTATAGAATTAGTAGAGCTTAAGGCTCAATTGTAAGAAATTTTTCTAAGGGTTTTCTTAGGCCAAGTGTTTCACCTTGGGGAGCTCTAGTGATCTTTGTGAAAAGAAAGATGGAACACTTAGATTGTGCATTGATTACATGATGTTAAACAAAGCAACAATCAATACTAGATACCCACTTCTAATAATTGATGATCTGTTTGATCGGATGTGTGGAGCATCGATATATTCTAAGATAGATCTTTGATCTAGATATCATCAATTACAGATTAAGGATGAGGATATTCTTAAAACAACTTTGAGAACAAGGTATGGCTATTATGAGTTTACGGTTTTACCTTTTGGATTAACAAATGCACCTATGACATTTATTAATTTAATGAATAATATCTTTCAAGAATACTTGGGAAAATTTGTGCCCATATTTTTAGACGACATTCTCATATATTCTAAAAGCATAGAAGCACATCATGAGCTTTTGAAAATAGTTTTGGAAATTCTAAGAAAGAGACGTGTAGTCAATTTTACTCCCACTATAAAAGGAAGGGATCCGTGCGCATCGGCCTATCACCCAACAAAATTTGAGTGCTCACCTGACACATGTACGGGTGCCGAGTCTCTTTTTTATGTGATTTTTTAGTGGGAAACATTCATCAATGATTAGTATAAGAGTATTCAAGAAAGAAGTTTAGACATACAAGGATTACTGAGGCTCGGGGACGGCCTCCAGATCCTTGTAGCTTCTTCAAACTGTGTGTTTTAAAAGACACCATAACATATAATATAATAGAAAGAAAGCTATAACCATTCATTCATAGCATGAAAGGAAAGAGAACTTCTATGAACAAAAGATACATGAAACCCACATATATTCATATCTAATTGCGGTAGGTAACCTCATTGTATTCAATGTTCACTACAAAGAGCCATAGAGGGCAGACCGTAGTCATTCACATCACTAGTCTTGTATAACTATGCCAAAAAGAAAAAGCAATTACAATAATAAGCTTAGTACATTCCTTTTTACATCAGAGCTCCACTCGTAGTAATCCTATAGAGATTCACCCATGTTATCTCTCTCTCTGTGTATATCCTTCTTCTCTCAGTGTACATCTTGTTCTCTCCTTGTATATATTCTCATGTGTATGTTATCCTGGTCTCCTTATCTATTTCTCTCTTTTCCCATTGAAGGCACTTGTATTTATCACCTTCCTACACTGCGAACTTTCCTTGTCATGCACTCAGATCCATTACCAAGTGTCGAATGTGGTCCTTTAGCGAGCATGTTTCTTCAGGCCTGAGCTCTCCACTCCATCTCATGATGGTCTTCTAGAAGACTCCTTCGTTGGCATGCTCTTTCCTGGGCCACCTATTTCTAGGCTAGCATCTTATCCACACATAACCAATCACACTTTTCACATGTTCTGCCTTTGTTTCTTAAATCGGCTAAGTCTCGAATATCCTTTCACACGCCGCGTGAACCATATGCCTCTTTAAATCTTCCTCCCACACACTTTTGTGTTGTGTGCCCTTCTATAACTGGGGTCCCCCGCGCCCACCTGCCTTCACACTTAGTCAATATTTTAGGGGCCCAACATCACCCCACACTATGCCTGTTCTCCACCCTCATAAACATTCTACTTGACCAAGGTGCAAGTTGGTTCAATGGAGCCAAGATGTAGACAAATATTACAAAAATGATTAAGGAATGAAAGAATAGGGGAAAGAATGAAGAATAGGGGGAACATTAAATCAAAAGGCTAGGGAAGTCCCTCCATATGTCTTCTTCCAACTTACTCCATGTATTAACCTTGTTCTGTGCCTTCTAGCAGAGGTCGCCAACTAGGAGGTTTACCTCATCAAAACTTAGGCCAGCTCCCTAGGTGCCCAAAGTGTCCACAATTTGTTCCATATCCTTACCCAAGTCTATGAGCTTGTCCATTATTCTAGTAATTTGAGGATATAGTTCCTTCAGTGGTGTTTTGGTTGAGCCCCTTAGTGCCTCAATCTCCTCGAGATCTTCTTTCTACTTCCGCAGGGACTTTGTCTTGCTCCACCTTGTTTCCTTTATTCTTCTCTCTGGAAATCTTTCAGCTCTACTTGAGTGTGGTGACCAAGGATCTCACCACCTTATCTCTATCTGCACATGTGTCATATGTGGCCTCACCGATTGGGAAGAAATCTTTACATCTGTGAGCACCTTACTATACTCAGCAACAAGTTCTATCACCTTTAACCAGTCCTCCTCCTTGGGCGCATGGATATTTCCTCCACTGATTCTAATGCCAAGGGTCACCTCTCCATGGCAAGGATGCACGTTAATTATTCTAGGCATTCCAGTGTCAATGCATACCTCTGAGGGATAGGTGTTAGATCTGGGTGTTTCAAAATGATGGCACTTTTTATTGAGTCTACTTTCTTGTAGACCTCCTACACCTTTTCCTTTTCCTCCTTGAGCTCGTGCTTTAGCTGTGCACTAATTAATTCCTCCTGTTTTAAGCTTCTAGCCACCTTAGCCAACTCTTCCTCCTTCTTGGCCAAATTTCCCTCTAGGGCCCTTATGCTTTTGCTCTGTGCGAATAGCCTCACCTTTATTTCCATTGCGACCTTGTTTGAGAATTACACACTTGCTCGTCGAGAGCTCACTGGGCATTCACTAAGGGGTTGTCTCCCTTATATTCTAGTAGCGTGATAAAATTTTTGGTAGAATTCAAAGTCGGCTCATCGAAGTGGGATTCAAATGCCCAAGAAATAATATTCTTGGTCCTTGAGTACGCGCCCTCCTTTTCAAATGATCCCATGATGATAAGTCTCTTAGTGGTTATTATGCTTTGGAATCATGTGCGTAGCACCTTCCTTATATCATCCATGTAGCCCATTATCTACCTTTATTCTACATCCAGAGGTCTTCTACCCGAGTGCGTGCCTTTAGGGAAGCTGACTATCAGAGCGGGGCCTCCTAGGCTGTCATGTCCCTTTTCACCGCTCTCTTCCTTCCCTTCCTTTAGCACTATGTCTGTGCTCCACTCTAACTCCTGGTCTACAAGGATCTCAAGCAGATTCTTTGCTTCTCGCTCTTCCACTTCGGTTATCTGATCCTTTGTAAAATTTGTGGCTCTCCATCCCTCAAAGCATCCCTCTCATCTGCCTTTGTATCTTTAGTGCCTTCATCACCTTGTGCGCCTTTTCGTTGCACGAATACAAACTCTTGCTTTTCTTCTCCACTCTCCTCCTCTGAGTCATAGACACTAACTATGCGAGGTTCCAAAGGTTCCTTTTCTTTTTTTGGCTCTTGCTTCTCATCACCACCTTCTTCACTCTCATCCTCTCCTTCGCCTAGGTATCTTTCCAAGCTGTCGGTCACCTCTGAGTCAACTTCTTCATCCACCCTCTGATTCTTCCTAAGAGGTGTCTTTTGGTGAAGAGATTATGCCTTCTCTTCTTCCTCTTGTGACTCCTCCATAGTGGTGGGTTGTTTGGGTGCCTCTACTTCTAACTTCTTCTCCTTTACTGGAGACTTCTTTCTCTAAACATAGGTGCTTTGCTTGGTGCTCATAGAAGGCATGCTCCTTTGTCTGAGCAGTCAACATACTTAGTGCTCCTTCCTCTCCTCTACCCCTCTTCTTAGACACTAGCTTCTTCTTTCCCAAGGGGTCTTTAGGTATTGAGATCTCATCCACCAAGTACGTGTCATTCTCAAACTTTGGTCTTATGCACATGTATATACATGCCACGGATCCCCCAACAATAGGAAGTGTTATTGGTCTAGTCATGTGGATCTTGTGTGACACATACTTCTCCACGTACATGCACTTACCTCCAAGATAGTTTAGTTTCTTCCTCATATCCCTGTGCTCCTGGTCTAACTTTCCTAGCTCCAGCCTTATATTTTTCGATTCTTTAAATCTGTTCACTCCGCTTGGAAGTACTGGGTAGTGAACATGAAAGGGAGCTTGCACCAAGGGCTCCATGATTCGTCAACAAGTTTGAACCTACCCAAGTAGTAGTGCTAGTATACCATAAACTTAGCTTCTCCTTGTGTGGCTGTTAGGAGTTGTTCAGGATCCTCCACTCCACCCCAAATGCATTTCTCAAGCATGTATACCATTTTTTGAGCCACACTTTGTGGGGAGCCATCATTGTATCACATGCATACTTTTCAAACCTCTTCGCGGGTGAAGGGTCTTTGGCTGGGTACTCCCACACAAACTTATCTGGTGCATCTGACACTCCAATTTCTACAAATACTATGGTGAGCAGGACATTGCCAAAGAGGATCATGTCCCCTTCCTTCACACACTTTACAATTTCCTCAGCAATGTATGCAGACAAGTTGTAAATAGTCCCCTCTACAATCTTCCTATAGACATGTAGCCATGGCTTGTTAACTTGCGTCCACCTTTCTTGGCCATTCAGCTTCATTACCAAGTTCATGGCCATCTTCATAATTGGGTCCTTGATGTACGAGCTGTCATAATACCGTGACCCTTTCTTTCGGGCATACTGCTGTGACGGTCTCTTAAATAGCCTCCTTGTTGCCAAGGTCATCTTCTAGGCTATCTCCCTTGCATATGAGGCATGTAAATTGTGCAATCAATCGGGAGTTACATGCATCTTGCGCCCAAAACGTGGAAGTAGTCCTCATGTACCGAGACATAAACCACTTTGGTGCAAATGATCGGCTTCCCAAAATAAGGCAACTAATAAAGTTACAAACAACCCTACCTTCACCAAACTTGACCTTCACGTCATCATTGTAGATAGGTAACCCTTGGTGTTCACTTGTTTGTTTGGCGTACCACTTCTAATGCAATCTCTTTTTCTATAATGTTGGTGCAGTAATTATAATCATTGACTAGTATGCTTCTCAAAGCGGGATTTCCATTCCTTCCCCATCATCACTCCGTTAGGGTACTACATTTCTGCATACCATTCTTTGTTTGTATGTACCTCGGGTTCTAGTTGTATAGCCTTCACTTTACCCTTCCCTTTCTTTGATGCCATGGTCGAGGTAATTGTGTCACTCTAATCCTCTCCTTGTTACTCTACTTTCCTTCTCCCAACCTTCGATCTCAGATCCGTGATACAATTCTCCTAAACTTGTGCCCTAGTTTGCTTGAACCCTAACTTCAATAAATTCTTCACAAGACAATGTATTTTCACTTCATTCCATGCTTGTGTAATTCCTTCCTTCTGGTTCACAATCTCAAATTGGATCTTTACATTTTTAATCACACAGATCTTCTCCTTGATTGAATCTGAAAAATCCCTAGCTTATATCTTTCACTTATATCTCCAACTCTTCATTTTTGCAAAGTAAAATGAGAGTGCCCTGAACCTCTATTTATAATTTTTCCTTTTTTTGGTCATTAAATGCTACTTTACCTACCCCGTAATTTGTTCATTTAATGTGAATCTTTAAAAAAAACCCATCTTTAACACCTTCACTCACACGCCCTTCCTACGTGAAAAATCCTCTTTACCTCGTGTGCCCTTCCTATGCAAAAACTCCTCCAACCTTCTGGTGCGAAACCAAACCAACCTGACAGGAGAATCTTATGCATGCTCACCCATGCCGAAGGCACTTCTTATGTCTAGATTCTTGCTTTCACCTACCTCATGTTGCTTTAAATGTGATTCTTTTTCCTTTGTACGTGGGATCTACAAGTAGCTTTACCCTGGCACCAACCATTCTATCTTTTCTCTTCATCTCTCTTTTAATTGGGCTACTCAACAAGGCTCTTCAACACAACTTCCTCGGTACTTTTAATCATGCACTTCTTCACTTCTCTCCACCCCACACTTAAACGATGCATGGTCCTCTGCTACACTTATAAATCCTCAAAAATAGCAATAAGGTTACTAGTGCCCAAGGCACAAAACAAAACAACAACACGAAAGGGAAACACAAGGAAAGGAAAATGCATAAGGGAAAATTCTAAACTAACTGGAAAAATTGCCTTATTTACAAACACCAAGAAGACTTATTTATAGTAGGGCTTCAACCTACTACCATTGAAGTGTCCAAGAAACTTTGTTCCATCTAGCGCTTGTAACTAGCATGCACTCAAATCAAGGATGTATGAGATTGTGTAGGGACCTAACCAATGGACTTTCAACTTCCCAAGATGGTGTAGAAATTTAGAATCATATAGTAACACCATCTACCCAACCTCAAACTTCTTATTTCTAATATGGTGATCATGCCAAGCCTTTTTCTTTGCCTTTTCCACTATTTGGCTCTAACGAGCAAGTGATCGTCTCTCATCCAGTTTCATTAGTTCATCAATTCTTTCTTCCAACGCATGTTTATTGGCTAATCCTCATGTGCGCGCTATTCACAGAGAAGGTAACATAAATTCAACTAGAAAAATAGCTTCCGTGCCAAAAACTAATTGAAAAGGTGTGGATTTATTTAGTCTTTTATACATAGTCCTGTAAGCCCATAAAACTACCGATACCTTGTCATCCCAATCCTATCTTCCAACATCATAGATTTTGGTCAAGGTATGACTCAATATTTTGTTGAATGCTTCTGTGGTTCCATTTTCTTGTGCGTGATAGGACGTATTCTTATGATGAGCCACCATGAACTCAGATAGTAGGATCCTCATGGTCTCATTAAGAAAATGTGTACCCCTATCACTGGTCAAACTCAAAGGGCATCCATACCTTGTGATAATGTTCTCCCATAGGAACCTTTCCACCTTTGTCTCGCCATGTAATCTTTAGTCGGGGATGCTTTGGCCCACCTCGTGAGATAATCCATGAAAGTGATGACATAACGTGACCCAATCCTACGCGCTACCAGTGCAATAGGTCCTACAAAGTCTATCACCCACTTTTCAAAAGGTTCTACGCTAGGAATAGGATGTAAAGGCATTTCATCTCTCCTTCCTAGTTTGCCAATGCACCGACTATGGTCACATGCTTTACAATAATCCCTACAATACTGTACAAGGTTTCCCACCATAAAACTTCCATTAAAATCTTGTGCGCAGTGGCATCACTGTGTAACTCCCACCCGCACTTCCTTCATGTGCTTCCTCAATGATGGCCGGGCGCTCATGCTCCAACACACATCGCACAAATATTCATCATGTCCCAATTTGTATAAGTCTCCACTAATCAACATGTTGGGCATGGTGCATATTAACTACTTCTATTTCAATTCCTTCATTCCATTCGGTGCCTTACCTTCTATTAAAAATATAGCAATCTCTTCCAAATCCGAGGGCGCACACCGTAATCTAAACAGTTGCATGTCTGAAATTTCTTCCTCAATACTTTGTGCATCCTCTCCTGAATCAATTCTTGACAGATGATCAGGTCCATAATTACTTTTTCTAGGCTTCACTACAATGGTGAACTCAAAATCTTGAAACAACAACACCCATCGACATATGCACCCTTGAAGAATGGGCTTTCTTACTAATACTTTAATTCCATATGGTTGGTGTAGAATACAAAGGGTTTCACCAACATATACTGTCTAAATTTGAAAAGTGCATAGATCATTGACAATGCCTCATGCTCAGTTGTGGTATAATTCGCTTTGCTGGTGTTAACTTCTTGCTCGTGAAAAAAGAGAGGATGATCAAAAATCCCCTCACTGGTTTGTGCAATCTTGCTCCATGATGCAGCTTCTTGAGGCATCTATATGGATATGGAAGGGCTTGTCCCAAGAGGGAAATTGCAAAATAGGTATGGTAATAAGCCTATATTTTAATGTATCAAATGCCCTCTGCTATGCCTTTCCCCAATGGAATGTACTTTTGTGTCTAAGCAGCTCCTTTAAAGGTGTGACAATCTTGGCATACCCCTTAATGAATTTTCTGTAATATCCTGTATGACCCAAGGAACCCACACATTGCACTCTAGCTAGCAGGTTCCCTTAACCCCACAATAACTACAACCCTAGCAGGATCTACTAGCAAGCCCTCCTTACAGATGATATGCCCCAATAAAGTCCCAAAGGGTGTAGCAAACACACACTTCTTAATGTTGAGAGATATCCTCAACTGCCTACACCTTTCAAACATTAATCTCAAGTTGTCACAATGGTCCTTAACTAGACCATATACTATCCAATCATCCAAGTAAACTTGAAGAAATTTATGAATGAAATCTGGAATGCTTACACCACTATATGCAAAAAGACAGCAGGCGTATTTTTCAACCCAAAGGGCATGACCATATATGCAAAACTTCCCCACTCGGTTGTGAAAGTTGTCTTCTCCTAGTCCTCCTTTGCAATGTAGACTTGGTGGTATCCTAAAAATCCATCCGTAAAGTAATAGATTTCATTCCCAGTGAATCCTTCCAAAATTTCTTCAGTGAAGGGGGTCGAAAATGGATCAATGACACAAACCGCATTGAATTCCCTATAATCCTCACAAATTATAATCTGCCCATCTTTCTTGATGCTAATTACCATTAGACTTATCCATTTTGATTCTTCTACTACCTCAATGATCCCAGAAGCTATCATCTTGTCTATCTCCTCCTTAACCTTCACGCATAATTTGGGATTCATCTGGTAGGGCCTTTTTCTAATTGGGCATGCACCTTCCTTTAGTTTTATCCTCATCTCACCTAAGGAATGGTGGACACCTTTTAGCTCATGGTACCCACGCGGGAATAAATCCTCAAATTCACACAACAGATCAATGATCTTTGACACTTCCTTCTCCATCCAATAATCCCCAATAATAGCTTCCTTAGGTTCTTCTTTTGAACTAATGTTAACTTTCTTCATCTTTAAAGGCTCATGGTAGGCACACGCGTGAGCATCTGCATTGTCCACTACCTCACGCATTCCTACAGAATGGCTAACATCTAAACTCTCTGATTCCTCTCCATCAATCACATATACTAACTTTCCCTTCTCCTTCTCCAAACACGCACGCTCAAGTTGTAACTCTTCTATTTATTCAATCTCTTCAAAGCACACCTCCATTCTGGTTCACCTAGTAATTCCAATAGCCTATCTTCCATTCTGGCACTATCCCCCATGGTAAGGTGCTTCATACCTTACAAGGCCTTATCAACTGATGGTTTGGTACTCCAATACTCAAAGGCTTGAATAAGATCAGCTACAAGCTCTTGCCAATTCCTTGTCTAGCCAGTGTGTCTCCAAATGAATGTACCATGTGTGCACACAACCCTGCAATGTAGAATACAACTTGTGCACCCAGAGGGATGGTGGCAAGGCCTCCACACCTTCTCTCTAGACTCGTTCACACTCCTGGATATGGAAAGAGGTGGGCTCCTTCCCATGGTACTCCTTTATGATAGTTGGTATATTCCTTCTAGAAAATTTGATAGAGAGAGAAATTCTTACCTCACGCCATTCTAAAAGGCTCTCCTGATGCATGGCCCACCAATGAGTTGTTGTTCTGATCAAGAAGTAACTCAACATCTCCCTTTGTTCCTTCTCATTCTTCCACTGACCTTCTATCTCCTGCAGAAAGATCTCAGGGAAGGATCATTTTGAGTACTTGGGCAGTGCTTTTCCTCCAAGGCACCAAACTATGTGCACCTTCATTACCTTGGTCGCCAATCCTCTCAACTATCATCCCATTAATTCATAAGTCCCATGTGCCCAATTTTCACATGGCAGACTTGTGGTATCACTCACTGACTGAGCATCTTCAAACTGGATAACCTTGTTAATAGGGTGTACCATCTTAGGGTCTCTGATTGAGCACACATAAATCTTGTCTAGAACTTCTTCTTCCAATGGTTCAATGTAGGGCACTTTGAATTCCCATCAACCATGGGTATAATGACCCGCTCCTCTTTGTTCTTAAAATTTATTTACCCTTTGTTTAACCGAGAGGTCCGCATTGTTCTTATAACACTAAGGGCACCCAAGTAGTGCTAGGAAATTATACGCCTTGGCAAGTGCAAGACTTCTAAGTCCCAAGTAAACTTGGCTCCTCGAATAGTAATTTCTGCATCCTTCAAGACATCGATGGGAAGTGCCTTAGTCTTATTTTCCATATACAACACATTTGAAGATGGTTGTAATACAGTCTCCCATCGATACCATGTATCCAAAGTCAAAACATTAACCTCTGCGTTGGTGTCAATGAGTATATTGTTGAGGAGCCATCCATCCACAACAACATTTAATGAAATTTCTTTGTCATAGTCAAAATTTGTGAGGGGAAGGTTTACATGCAAGACTGTCTCTCGCGCTCTTCTCTCGGTGCATGGTACCTTATCTCTCAACCAAGATCCTAGCAAAGGGATGATGTTCTCCTACCTTAGCATTTTACACACCTCATTGAGCTCATCCAGGTCATATTTCTACACCTCGATCCTCCTTCCTTATTCCTCCCTCCTGGATTACTCCTTGAGACACTGGATCTCCCCTTGCAATCTTTGAATAACATCCATGGAGTCCTGATATATCTCCTTTTGATGCACAAGGTCTGGGTACTTTCCATGAATGACCTCTTCCCTTGAAACTGGGATCTTCTATCTTGGTATCTCCCTCGTGGATGTAGCTTCTTCCCTTGTTGTAACCAAGACAGCTCTAAACCTTCATCCCGTGTTACCTGAGGCATCCATTATATGTATGCCTTCTTGATGTTGACCATCACAGCACCTTTGTCCTTTCGGTGCTACTTATTCATATGCTCATATAACTCTTGGCACTCCACATACTTATTCTTCTTTCCACACCATGAGCACTACAACAAGTCTACGCACTCACACTTGTAATGTTATGTAGATCCATAGTTGAAACATGTTCCACATGGGAACTCATTTCTTCCTCCACGGTTACCTAATCCATGGAATCATCCTGGAAAACCTCTTTCACACACACCTCCATCTGTGCACTCCTCATAACGGCCATCATAAATTTTAGAACCACCGACAATGCTAGTTTAGCACACCCCATGATCAATGACCTCATGTTTCGATCAATGAGCCTACGATCTTTAGTATCACGGGCCATGGAGGTGTAAATCTTGCAATAACACAATACATTCTTCTTGATCACGCATTGTAGCAAGGGACATCTACTGGCATCATGGTCCTCATGACAGATTTCACAATCTAACATCATAGTGTGTGCCATCCTAGAGGGGAAATTATCCTTAACGTTCCCCTCTATCTCACAATCTATACACCACAAACCACATCGAGTCTCATGGGTGAGTTCACAAATAGATTTTCCAACTACTTAGCCATAGCAGTAATCTGAGCCTCCAAGAATGGGCTAACACCAATATCAATACTACCAACGGCTTTAGCATGCAAGGCAGCCTCCAATGCTTTGCACGGATCCGTAAAATTCTTATGAGACAAGGCCCTTCTAAAAGGGGTGATCAATCCTCCAAAAAACACTATGCATGTTGAGAAGGATGGATATCATATGATAATTTAGAAAAGAGAGTCTTAAAGTGTTCATCATACTCCCGCACATTGTCTCTGTCATTCCATTTTGTATCTCCTTCAAAGAACTAATGATTTTTTGCTCGAACTCATGAATGTGGAACTCTGATAGAAATGCATTCTTTAAGGAAGTGTAATCCACCATTATTTAATGAAGATCATACTTTCTATACCAGCTATGTGTGCACCCTTGCAATTTGGTTACAAATTGAATAGCCTTTTGTTCTGGGGTTGTGATACCTTTCGCGTGCCATAGCATTACACACTTGTGAACATGTTCTGTAGCATCCTCAATGCCCCTATAATCTAGTAAATGTAGAGACATTTCAAAGAAAAATTGAGGTGGTGGCTGGGGTCCTTATCCTAAACAAAAGCCTTGGTTCCCTCCGGTGTTTCCTCCACCACCTGATCCACCAAGTCTGTACCTCCAGAGCCACTAGATCCACTAGAACCACTAGGTCCAATAGGGCCTATAGGAGCTGTGCCAAGTGCCCCCACGGTCCCACTGAATTGTGCATTGACGGTTTGCGACAGTGCCCCACCACCACTACTTTGTCTTGCACCACTCCCTGATGTGATACCATAAGCTTGTACACTTTCCCCTTATCCAAAAAATCCTCCAAATACTAGAATATGTGCAGCCATAGAAGAAGGAATTGAAAAATTATACCTCCTAGGCATGGATCTATCTCTTCCACTGGTTTCAATTGGATCAATACTTCCTCCTAGATTTGGAAAACAAAGCACCAAGGCTCAGTCACTGGGTGGGTTCAGATATGCGCCAACAAATCTCCTTTCTCCATGTGACGAACTCTCACTAGAAGTCGAAGGGGTCTCCCTCATACACTTTCCAAGATGGGCTAGTATAGACCGCTTAGGTTCTATGTCCTCTGGATGAACCTCAACTCATTCCCAAAATGTCTGTCTCTATAGATCCATCACACTAGTAGCTTCACGTCGTCTAGTAATCTCCCTTTCACATGCTTCTCCATACTTGAGCTATCTTTCTTCCCTCTCCTTTTCTATCATCTCATCTTCCATCTTCCTCCACCCGAGCTTCCTTACCTAGCACTCAGAATGGTTTATCCATCCATGGGGAGCACTTCTAAACTCATGGTAACCATCAATATCTTCATAGCTAGAGGAATAACACGTAGAAATGATCCTCTAGGTTCTCATAGAAACTCAAACTCAGCAATCTCTGGGAAAGAATACATGGAAATGGCGTATTCAGAGTGTAGCTAGCTAGTACTCCTCCCCACCAGTGATCTACAGTATGGGTCCATGTCAGATCTACATCCTGCAACCTTTGGTAGTCTTCTTTGGTCCATATCTATGATCCATAATGCCAATGATTTGTCCTTTCTTCATTTGACGAACTCTCACCAGAAGCTAAAGGGGTCTCCCTCACGCACTTGCCAAGATGGGGTAGCACAGACTACTCAGGCTCCACATCCTCTGCGTGAACCTCAATTCCTTCCCACAATGTCTATCTCCATAGATTCATCACACTAGCGACTTCGGGTCATCTAGTAATTTCCCTTTCACATGCTTCGCCATACTTGAGCCATCTTTCTTCCCTCTCCTTTTCTGTCATATCATCTGTCATCTTCCTCCACCTGAGCTTCCTTACCCAGCACTCAGAATGGTTTAGCCGGCCATTGGGAGTGCTTCTAGACTCATGGTAACCATCAATATCGTCATAGCTAGAGGGATAACATGTAGAAACGATCCCCTACGTTCTCATAGAAATTCAAACTCAGCAACCACTGGACAAGAATACATGGAAATGGCATATTCCAGAGTGTAGCTAGCTAGTACTCCTCCCCACCAATGATCCATAGCATGGGTCCATGTCAGATATACATCTTGCAACCTTTGGTAGTCTTCTTTGGTCCATATCCGTGATCCATAATGCCAACTTGATCTAGATACATAGGTTGAAAGCCACCCAAATAACTCTACTGGGAAGCAACAGAAAAAAGTTTCATATAGATCATGGTAAAGATTCTCCTCTACCCATCTACATGTATCAAACTCAGGTCCAGTGTTAAATCTCTGGGAAAATTCATCTTCCGTGCTCTTGAACCATGATTCAACATTTTCCAATGTTAACCGATCCATCATTAGTCTTTACACAGATCATGATACATGTTATATCCCACTACAACTTCAAAAAGAGGTCCCGGTAATGGAACCAAGATGTAGTTAATTTTACTCCCATTATAAAATGAAGGAATCCCATGCACGTTGGCCTATCACCTAGCAGAAGCTGAGTGCTAACCCGAGGCACGCGCGGGTGCCAAGTCTCTCTTTTATGTGATTTTTAGTGGGAAGCATTCATCAATGATTAGTATAAGAGTATTTAGGAAAGAAGTTTAGACATACAAGGATTACAGGGGCTCGTGACGGCCTCCAAATCCTTGTAGCTTCTTCAGACCATGTGTTTTAAAAGACTCCATAACATATAATATAACAAAAAGAAAGCTTCAACCATTCATTCATAGCATTAAAGGAAAGAGAACTTCTATGAATGAAATATACATGAAACCCAATTTCGATATTCATATCTAATTACAATACGTAACCTCATTGCATTCATTGTTTCACTACAAAGATCCATAGAGGGAAAAGCGCAATCATGCACATCACTAGGCTTGTATAACTATGCCAAAAGAAAAATAAATTACAATGCTAAGCTTAGTACATTCCTTTCTACATCAGAGCTCCACTCGCAGTAATCCTACAGAGCTTCACCCATGTTATCTCTCTCTCTGTGTATATCCTTCTTCTCTTAGTGTATGTCTCATTCTCTCCTTGTATATATTCTCGTGTGTATGTTATCCTGGTCTCCTTATCTCTGTCTCTCTTTTCCTACTGCAGGAACTTGTATTTATCACCTTGCCGCATCCTTAGATCTATCACCAAGTGTTGAATGTGGTCCTTCAACGAGCATGTTTCCTTAGGCCTGAGCTCTCCACTTCATCCCATGATGGTCTTACGGAAGACTCCTTCATTGGCATGCTCTTTCTTGGGCCACCTATTGCAAGGTTGACATCTTATCCATGCACAACCGATCATGCTTTTCACGTGTTCTACCTTTTTGGCTTAAATAGGCTAAGTCCCGAATCTCCTTTCACACATCACACAAAATATATGCCTCCTTAACTCTTCCTCCTATGCACTTTTTCCTTGCGCGCCCTTCTATAACTAGGGTCTTGCACTCCCACGTGCCTTCACACTTAATCAACATTTTAGGGGCCCAAAAAGATGGTTGTTTGGTAAGCTATCCAAAGGTTCCTTCTACGACATAGAAGTGCACTATTTGGGTCATGTAATAAGTAAGGATGGAATTGTTGTAGATCCTTCTAAAATTATAGCTATAATAGAATGGCCTACACCAAAGAATGTACATGAAGTTAGAAGCTTCATGGGACTTGCTAGCTACTATAGGAAATTTGTAAAAGACTTTTCTAAGATAGTTGCACCAATAACTTCCTTACAGAAGAAAGATAAAAAGTTTGTTTGGAGTGAGAAATGTGAAATTACATTTAAAACCTTGAAGGGATAGTTAACTTTAGCACCTATTCTTGCAGTACCAGATCCTGATGGAGATTTTATGGTGGTAATTGATGCATCCGGTGAAGGTCTAGGAGGTATTTTGTTACAAAGTGGTCATGTTATTGCATACAAAAGTAGAAAAATTAAGTTACATGAGTTGAATTATGCTCCACATGATTTAGAGCTTGCTGCCATTGTTCATGCACTTCAAGTTTGGAGGCATTATCTGCTTGGTAAACCATTTGAGTTGAAAACTGATCATCTTGGGCTGAAGTACATTTTCACTCAGCCAAATCTGAATGCAAGATAATGAAGATGGTTAGAGTTTTTGTCTCAATATGATTTTGACATAAGTTATATAAAGGGTAAAGAAAATAGAGTGGTTGATGCTCTAAGTTGTAGGAAGCACATTTCTACTCTTATAACACTAAGAACTCAGTTTAAGGATGAAGTAAAAAGTGTTATGGAATCTGATTCTTACTTTCAACAAGTAAAAGCAACACTTGCTACAAATTCTAATGATTTTAGGTATAAAAGTTTTCACTTTGATCAATAAGGAATCTTACGATTTGAAAACAGAGTTTATGTACCTTTGCTTAATGATTTGAGAAAGAAATTGTTAGCTGAATTTCATAATTCACCTTTTTTTGGACACCCTGACAATACAAAGATGCTTGTTGATATATAACAACAATATTTCTGGAAAGGAATGAAAAAATATGTTATTGATTTTGTGACACATTGTCTTGAATTTCAACGAGTAAAAGTGGAACATATGCACCCAGCTAGTTTATAATATCCTCATAGCATACCGTAGTATAAATGGTAGGTAATAAGCATGGATTTTTGCAAGGGTTGTCTATGTTAAGAAATAAACATGATGTTATTTTAGTAGTTGTTCATAAACTAAAAAAGTATCTCATTTTATTGCTAGAAATCAAGGATGATTCTCTGTTTTGGTTAAAAGATTTGTACACAAAATTTTCAGATTACATGGAGTACCCGAAGTAATCATATCTAATAGAGATCCTAGAATGACGTTGAGGTTTTGGAAAATGCTTAATGTAGCTCTAGGAACTAAGCTAAATTTTAGTTCTGCGTATCACCCAGAAATAGATGGATAGAATGAAAGAGTAAATCAAGTTTTAGAGGATATGTTAAAGATGTATTGTTTGGATGAGTAGTATAAGTGGGAAGAGTATCTTCCATTAGTTGAATTTTCTTATAATAATACATATCATGCTTCTCTTAAGATGGCACCATTCGAGGCACTTTACGGAAGAAAATGCAAAACCCCTGTTAGTAGGGATAACATGGAGGATAGAGAAGTAATTGGACCTGAAATACTTACGAAATGGAACAAGAAGTTAAGTTGATTCGTGAATGCTTGAAAGAAGTAGCAGATAGGAAAAGAGTTGTCTTTGACTTAAACAAGGTTAATAGGAAATTAGAACTTGGTGAGAAATTCTTTCTTTGGGTTAAACCAAAAAGAGTTCTATAACTTTTGGCAAGGTTGCCAAGTTATCACCTCATTATGTGGGACCTTTTGAGATAGTTAAAGTAATCAACCTTGTAGCTTATCGTTTAGCATTACCTCTTGATTTGTCACAAATGCATGATGTTTTCCATATTTCTTTGCTTAAGAAATATGTTTCAGATTTATCACACGTGTTAAATTGGAATTCCTTGCAGGTCCAAGACCCAGGAATAATCATGGTTAAACCCATTCGAGTGCTGGAAACTCATGAGTTGCATTTAAGAAATCGAGAAATAAGTCAATGTAAGGTCCAGTGGGACCAGTTTAACGAAGAGAGTGTAACTTGGGAAAATCTAGAAGATATGAAAACTACTTTTCCATATCTATTTGAACAGAATTGATTTTGTTGACTGATAAAAATTTATGATTTTATCTTTATATGACATTAAATATGCCAGTTTTGGGTAGATATTAATTTGATTTGGATAAACAACTATTTAATGTTGATTTCTTGAACTATAAGATTCTAATATATTTTGAATTATGGTAAGAGAAGTGAATGAAGTGATTGTCTTGAGGTATATTGTTAAAAAAAGGGGGTAATCATCGGGACGATGATTCTTTTAAGGAGGGGAGCATGTAACACCCTTGTCAGTTGTTATTTTCCTCCTTTGTATTTCAAGCATTGACATGTGGATTTCCTTATAAAGATATGTTCTTTTGATTTTGGAGATCATGCTTGATATGGATAAATCATTTTCTATTCTTAAGATCCTTTGACTGAATTGGAATGGCTTCCTTGAATCCATTTTTCACTTCTTGTAGGTGAGTTGCAATCTGGTTTAAGAATTGTAAACTTATCTATTAATTTGACTCATCCTTGGATCAATTTTAGTGATCCAAGGAATGTTTTAAATATGCTCTATTGAACGAATGATAAATCGACATTGCATGAGTTAAAAGACATATGCCAAAACTTTGTTAGTTACAAGTTCTTTGATTTTTGTGTGAACGTGTTTCTATTCAGTTGTATGTTGTGCTTGGATCTTTGGAGATCGATCGTGTGAGACAATACTAATGAGAAATGAACTATAGCCTGTTCATGGCTTAGGAAATATTCTTATTCCTAACACAAAAGGGATTGTCGTATGGAATCCGGGCTAGGTAAGAATATATATTTACTACCTAGCTATGTTAATTAATTAAATTTTATCCTAACCTAAGCTTTGTGCTAAAGGATTATGGAGAGGTTATTAGGTTATTTAAATTACCCTAAGGCATAATGTTATATGGTTATGTGATGATCTAACCTAATGCCTAAAAACTATTATGTTGGAATAAAGATAACCTATGTGGAAACTACCTAAGGTGGTAATTTATTGATTGGGTTATATCCTAAGGTTACATATCCTAAGCTAACCTAAGATCTAACCTAAGAAATTATGTCTACCCTAAACTAATGGGCATGAAGGGGGAATTGGTGGTCGCATGTATCATAGGTGATGGTTCAAGGAACTTAAGTTATTGAAAAGGTTTTTAAAAGCTTACATACCGCTAGTTATGGCAAGGGCTAGTTGACTTGGCAAAGGCTTATGTGGAAGCTTCAATAAAAATGGAGTTGCATGCTAATTTTTATGTAGCATTTGCCAAAATTGGAAGACAGTGGCAAGGAAGGATAGGTGGGAAAATAGGAATTGATGGAATTTATTGTTTTTATTTTTGTGCTCAAACCATTTTAGAAGGCATGCAAACGGGTTTGTATGGGGTTATTTCACTTTGTATGTTTCACAATTTTCACTCGCATGCTCTCTAGTTTTTAAACCAAAGTAGATAGAACTACACTGAATGGCTACTTTTGAGGTTGTAGACCTATTTTTCGGTTTGTGGGATATATAAGAGGCATTGTGGAAAAATAATGTGGTTGTTTGATCTTTCATGGAAAAGAGGAGAAGTTGTGAGCTCGGCTGGAGGTTCCCTTTGATTTTTCAAAAGCACTATCAGGCATGATAAGATCTAATCTTTAAGATATCTTGCTTTCTTATAAACATTTCATTAAAACAAGTTTTCTCTTTTGAGATTCTTGGCTTGCATGTTTAATCTGGTTTCTTTTTGCTGGTTTTATAATATCTGTCATCTTGGATATAAACCCATGGAAAAAATTACATTGGTTTTGGAACTGTCTTTGTGATAATTGATAATGATACATGCATGTGAAGCTTGCATTAGAAGTTCTTTTCTTTTTCGAATTGTGCATACAAGGTTGTGGTATTGGAACTAACCTTCGTTGCAATACATGGATTTTGAACCATATGGAAACCCTGAGTTCCATTTGAGCTTGTATTTGGCCTTCGTGTTTTCTTATAAACTTGTGTAGGAGATTCTTGTTATTCTAAACTGGCATTTGGAAACCTGGGTAGCTCGAACTGTTGTTCAAAGTTAGTATATGGCTCTGAACACGTAATTTATTACTTTTTTTTCCCTGAACTATTGTTAGAGGATTCTTGTACTTAGGAATCGTGTGTTGATTCTTGTGATGACCTGGACTGTTGTTGAAGTCCGTATATGGCTTAGAGCTTGTGTTATTCTCTAGTGACCATTTGAACTATTAATGGAAGATTATAATGTACACGACACTCATATTTTATTACTTGTGTGGACTCGAACTTTGTGGGAACCCTGAGTTCCGTTGGAGCTAGTATTTGGGCTTCGTGTTTTGATATGAAATCATGTTGGAGTCACTTGTTGTTTGAACCAGTGTGGTATCTTAAGTAACTCAAGACTATTTTTGAAGTCGTATGTGGCTCTGTACTTTTCTTTGTTTCCTTGTGGTATTTTGGATTGTTAATGGAAGTTCATGATTTCACTGCACTCTTATCTTGTTATTTGTTTGATTCTAAACTCTTGTTGGAAACTCATGTTTTGTTTGAGATGGAAATAGGACTCCTTGTTTTGAATATGAATTATTAATGGATATTTGTATCCTATACTGTCTCATACTAAGATACTGTGCATATCTGAGTTCATGTTGAGTTTTTGTAATTTGACACTGTATATGAAATTTAGTACTTAGTGTTTGGAAATTGTAGCAGGAACGATGTGTCGGTTCTGTTCTGGTATGTTGAGTTTTCTTTGTTATTGATATAAACTTGGATGGGAACTTGTTGTTTCCCTAAACCCATGAATAATTACTTGGGTAGTCCTGTACCTTTGTGAGAAGATTGTGTTCATAACTATGCTCAGATTTTGTACTTTTGAGCTTTGAGCTAGTAGTATTATCGGCATGTTCAATTCGGTTTTGGTATTTGAATTGGGTTTTTAACTTCTTAAAGAGATTAAAGATGAGAAATCTTCTAATTGAGCAACTTACTCAAGGAAATCTGGGAGAGTAGATTAAATCAAGTTGTTTAAATATCCTTGGGATTTAACTGGAAACATTTTCTAAGGATAATGGGATTCAGTCGTTGAGATTTGTTGATGCTTCTGATCCTGTTAAGCTTACTAATCAGTTATTTTTATATCTCTTTTTGGATACAGTAAATATACCTTGTGTCTTTATAAAAGAAAGGAATGTGATTCCTCTAGAACTGACTGTGTTTTCGGACTACTATTTTTATTTCATTCTGAGTATGGAATTGAAACTCATGTTCTTTGAAAGTAAAGAAGTGTAAGGAATATGGCAGTGTGCTTTCTTCCTACTGTATAGATCATTGGTTGAACTTTTCTGTTTTGATTCTCTTTAAAAATGGGATTTCTTTATGAGTTATTTGGTCTTCCTTGTTAAAATCTTTTGTAGAGATGATGTTAAAAGAGATTAGATTATTCAGTTTTATTTAGCTGGAAAATGTAAGCTTGTTTTTCCGATTGTTGTTGACAAGAATTTACTTGTTTGGTTTGAGATGAGTAAGTTTTGTCTTTTGTTATCTATCTTTTTGTGAATTCTCCTTGGATGGAATCAAGTAGATATTAACTCTGGTATGAGTCTACCTTGATTTTTGAACAATTGTTTCAGATCTTTAAAATATAGCTTCAATATGTGGAAGTAGGTTTAAACTTGTAGGTAGACTGTTTGATTTTCTATTCCTTCTTGGATTAAGATAGAATTCTATTCTGATGAATATCTTAAATGTTAAAATTTTTAAGGTAGTTTTCCTTTAAAAGAAACAGTTAAATCATGTTTTGAATCTATTCTGTTTCTCAGATGTTTTGTGTCTAGGTATAGTGGTAATGATTCTCTTCTTCTTTTGCTTAGGAGCTAGATGAATCATCCTAAGTAGAACCATGATTTAAATCCTTCTTTTGGCTTGAAGCAAAGATAAATGTTGTATTCTATTATGAAAGATTGGGAACAATGAGATGTTATGATCTGTTGTTTGCCTAAGGATAATTGATAGGATCAATTAAACTCTAATTTTGTAAGGTTGATATAGTGGATTATATTTTGTCCTTTTCTTGGAAGTGAAATCAATTGTTTAAAATGTACTTCTTTTCCGTTGCTATTGATGTATTGATATTATGATGTAATAATTGTCTCATTAAAGTAGAGTTGTTTTAATGGAACAATTATTAGAATGCACTTCTTTTTAAGGCTTAGTGCTTATCATGCTCAGTTCATTGAACTGACCCATGCTAGCAATTTTTGTAGATGGACTTCGTAAGTGATAAGGAAGGAAAAAACTTATGTGATGCATTGGCTGATTTAAGTTTGATTTTGTGAAGAACTCTAAATCATTCTTGAGATTGTATTGAAAAAGAAAAGTAGTATTCTTTTGTAATGAAGGCATTTGTTATGTAGCATACCTAAATGTATAAGTTTTAGAGATGAATTAAATGTTGATAATTTATTTACAGTGGATGTGTAAATTATCTTGTACTTTCATTACATAGATGGAATCCTATCTTGTTGATATACTCCATATTATGTATATGCTTAATGGGGTATTCTTAGATAAGTTTGACAATGGGAATTGGAATAATCTCCCTAAATAGGATGCAACTTCCTAAGTTGTAGAATTTGATGGTCATAACTAAACAATTCAATATAGTAATATGATGTGGAATGAACATTCAGTAATAACTATTGAATTTGTAAATGATTTATAGGGTGCTAGACCCGAGCACTTAATCATGTAAAGGAATATTATTCCTCTATCCTAAGAATGCTAATAAAATGGAAGCGGTGATTCATAATCATTAGACTTCTTTTAATAAAGTCTACTTATTTACAACTTAGACGGTTGTTACACTTCATTGAATAGTTAAGTCATAATAAATGGAACTTATGATGTAGATATCATGTTATGGTTGATGGCTTGTTAAGTCTAGTAAATAACATTAAAGGCAATCTTAAGCTAAGAAATTTCTTTAACAATCAATTAAATCTATTGTAGAGACGAACTTAAGGAGTGTTGGATTAGGGTTAGGTAAGGTTGCTTAAATCTACTTTTAATAATTCAAATTAACTAAATTTATAATAAAATCCTTGCGGTATGTACATCTAGATGAGGTTGTTCTAGAGGATGCTGCCACATGCCAAGTGCAGGATGTACCTTCAAGAAGATTAGGATCTTCTTGAGTATACATTGATGCAAATCGACATGTGGCAACAACCTTTTGTATTTATCATCTAGATCTACACACATTAGACTTGATCTTAGTTTCTCTCTAGGTCTAGTCCGTAACATGTTTAAAATATGGGGTAGCCCTATAAAAATTAGGATACCTTGGCACATGGGGTTGACTTAGGTTGACCCAGTATACCAACTTACCCTAAGTCTTATTGAGCCTTCCCCTATCATACCATATGTTGTTAACTCAAACTAGTGTTAAACCTTGGGCAAGTGGATTGATGGAAGTCAGTAAAGGACATTCTAGATAAAAATAGAGTGGGGTGAAGGATGTATTCTAGATTGAGGAGTATGCTATCAAGGAATAGTAATACGAACAGTATGTTAGAAATCTTTGGCCAAAGTATCATGATTCTTTAGTGGTGTTGTCCGATGTCACCTAGTCTAAGATTCGTGATGCGATGAATATTGGTAACAAATATTCATATAGGTTCCTTCGAAAAATCACTCAATACCATGAACAGGGAAAGAGAACCAAGTAAATGTAGTATACCAAAAAGTATTCAATACTTAATGTTAAACATGAATAGATCGGTAGTTTACCAAGTCATGAAACGAATAGATCGGTAGTACACCAAGTCATTATAGCTACATATGGTTATCTGTTATATGAATGGATGATAAAGAATGTGTGTTCTAAATTATGAATTTAGAACAGAGAACATTATTTTTTTAAAAAATTCCCTTGTTTCTAAAGTCTTAAATTGGGAATGTTACATGCCCTTTGGCCTTAAAAATGCTAGTGCCACATAGCAGCGGGCTATGACTTACATCTTCTATGATGTCATGCATTGTATATTGGAATATTACGTAGATGATATCCTGGCCAAATCTAAATGACACTTTGATCACCTTGCCATCCTAAAAACCATATTTGAATGCCTCATTAAGTATTGTGATTTCCTTCAGCCCAAGAAATGCATCTTTACGGTTATACGGGAAATGTCCTAGTATTTATTGTCTCCCTACGTGGTATAATTGTTGAACCTACTAAATTCAAGGCCATTCTCAAAAGGCCTCTACCCACTAATCTACGACTGACTTTGTAGCCTACAAGGTAAGTTACAGTTTATTCATTGTTTCGATTCACAAATTTCGATTGGTGTCAACCATTTCACCACCTTCTCAAAAGGATGTTTCCTTTAAATGGGATGAGGACTGCCATAACTATTTTGAAGCCTTAAAACAATACCTTCTCCAACCACCCATACTCATTCAACCTAAATATGATCAACCGTTCGCCTATACATCTCGCCGATCGATCACTCCTTGACGCCATGCTCACTCATCGTGATGAACAACATAGGGAGCGAGACATTTATTACATAAGTCATAGTTTTTTGGACTATGAAACTTGATACACCCATGCAGAAAAACTTTTCTTAGCCTTATTTTTTGTTTCCACCAAACTCGACATTACCTACTAAATCACAAAACCTATGTTGTGACCAACACCAACCCCTTACACTTCATGTACGCCAAACCTTACCAAAATCAACGAGCTTCACGCGGGCTTATGCTTCGGCCGACCTCAACCTTGAATTCACCCATCAAAAGTCCATTAATTGCTAGGCTATCACGGACCAATTGGCCGATGCACCTATTTTTGGGAACCAACCCTCTAATTTTGAATTTCCCAATGAGTCTATTGCTTTACCCTTACCTCGCATTTGAGCCCACATACCAAATGAAACTCTTCTTAGATGGTTCTAAGTATCGGTGTGGGGGTGGGGCTGGTGTTATCCTCATTCCACTTGATGGTGAACCCGTGCCTTTTTCTTTCAAACTTGATTTTGATTGTACAAACAATATTTCAGAATACTGAAGCACTCGTATTTGGTCTCCGGGTTGCTTATGCCTTAGATGTCAAGTCCATAAACATCTTTGGTGATTCTCAATTGGTCGTAAACCAAGTCAATGGTGTATATCAATGTCGTAATGAGATACTTAAAAAGTATAAACATCATGTAGACATACTTTTGACCACCTTTGACTGGTTACGCCCTTCAAACCATCCCATGTTCTACCAACAAATTTGTAGATACCATGGTCCGCTTATCTTCCCACATACCTACTTCACCCGTCGAATCTAAAATATTTATCACCATAAAAAGACTCCAATCACCCTCTTATTTACCTATTGAAGTTTACTCTATCGGAACCACCACTCTTGACCCAAGTGACCTTTGGTATAAAAATACTCGAGAATATATTTCCCTCTCACTCTTTCCTCCTAACCTCACTCGTAATGGACAATGCATCTTTCTTAAAAGGGTTTCTCGTTATGTCATCATGGGTGGCCTCCTCTATAAGCATGGATTTGATGGTATTCTCTTACGATTCCTTACAAGTTTTGAAATTCCTTATACTATTAAGGAAGTTCATGATGGCATATGTGGAGGTCACTTCAGTGGCCTTGTGGTTGTTAAGCATATTCTTCACCTAGGCTATTACTGGATAACCCTTAACCATGATTGTTGCGATTATGTTAAGAATTGTGTAAAATGTCAACAACATGCCAACCTTCATTATACACCCAGTCATGCCTTACAGGCCACCCATGACCTTTGGCCCTTCTCTCAATGGGGTTTGGATCTTGTCAGAGAGATCAATCCCCATTCTTCCTAGTGACATCAATGGATAATGGCCACTACCGAGTATTACACCAAATGGTTTGAAGCCATACCTCTCATCTCTACGAAAGATGAAAACATATGTGACTTCATAAAATTTCACATTATTTCTCACTTTGGTGTCCCACATCACCTCATCGCGATAATGGAAAACAATTCAAAAATAAAATATCATTGAAACTTTACAATTCCTTTGGCATTAAACTATGTTTTTGTCACCATATTACCCATAAACGAAGCGCCAAGCCGAATCCACTAATAAAACCCTAAACAAAATTCTCATGAAAGTGGTTAATGATAATGGAAAATAATAGAATACGCACATTCCTTTCGCTGAGTGCACATACCGCACTAGTATTCGCACTTCCACTTCTACCACACCATTTTCTTTGGTCTACGGATGAGAGGCTATTTTGCCTCTCGAAGTTCTCGATTCTCTCACCCTACATTTCTCTCCATGACATGCTCAATAATGATGAATTTTACCATGACCATTTAGCCCAACTTGAGTTATTAGATGAACACTATCTTAATGCTCTTGACCATCTTCAAGTGTACCAAAACGTATCAAATGTGCCTATGAAAAATGTGTCAATGAGCGAACCTTCCAAGTTGATGATCTTGTCTGAAGGAAAATCAACATATAACCAAAGCGAAAAAAAGTAAATGGGGAAATTTTTCTCCTAATTGGTTTAGACCATACATCGTGACTCATACTTATGGATCAAGTGCTTATCATTTATCTTCTTTGGATGGTAAACCCAAACTGAGCCCCTTAATTCCTTACATCTTCGACCATTCTACTATTGACTTTTAGTACTACCTCACCTTCTTCCTCTTTCATGCTCGTCCCTTGAGCACTTTTCACTTACCTCCTTTAACTATGCCACCCCAACGATTAACTTAAGAATCATGTATGTACCTGTCACTCTTTTACCCTCTCTTAAATATGTGTACCACGACCTTCGCACATAGCATGATTCTCATGGATACTTTTCATCTGCTTTTAGATGAGATCCCATGGTCATTTCACCTTGCTCTCTACACAAGAATCTGATTCTTCATCTTAGTCTTGTCCATGACTTAAAATTGCTCACATGGGATCCAACTCCTTGAGTCAAACTTCCAATAAAAAGATGACTCCCTCAAAAGGACATCTTTCTCTCTACATCGTTGTTGTAAATAGACTGCTCCCTCGAAGGACAACTATGTAAAGCTTGCCCCTAAAAAAAAAAAAAAGAGAGAATCTGAAGCTTCCCACATCAATCATCTTCACGAAGACCTCAAGGATTTAATTTCCTCATCCAATATAGAATTCCCACATCAATCATTCTATCTCAAATACAAGTCAAAATAGAAAAAATATTCATCATGGACTTGTTCATTGTGATCTTGGATCTCTTGCCAACAAGGCATGTTATCTCATACCATATAACCTAACCATTTTTCACCTTCTTACCATTTACACCTTCATTTCCTACCACATCAAGGGACCTTCTAGAACCATGACATTTGGTAATCATGTGACTATTCTTCACCTTTATAATAAACAACCATGCAATGTCTCTCGGGTCTTATGTTCACTAGCCTATCTAAGGTATGATCCAATTATTACGATCCTTGCCAATCAAGTGGCTCTCTTGCCTCCTCTTATCTTTTAAACTTCTTCATTACATATTGATTATCTTATACGAGGACTAGATCCTCGATGCTTATATTTGGGTAATTTTCTCTTTCACCACAATCAACTCAAAATCACCCATACCAATATGCCCACAATTCACCCATACCTAAAATACCTAGGATAAATCATGCCTATAACCTACCAACTCATTCTCATCCTTCCTCACATTCTTCCCTAGCTTATGGGAAAACTACATCAATGTGAGGTCCCTTTTCGCCAGGACTATATAGGTAGCACTCCGAGGGCATGGGGCCCTTGGTGGTTTGCTTGGACACTCTCTCCCTAACCAATTCCCCTTTCCCTTTCCTAATCACATCCTACCCTAGTTAGTTTCCCTTTTTATATCAATAATTTGAAATTAAACTAGACAAACAATAAATTTCCTCACATCTTTATCATCATCCTTCATACATTTATTATGTTTACCATTTCTTTACCATTATCGGGCATGTTACTATAAAACATCTCAATGTGGCCCATATCATAATTAATTACACAAATTAATGAATTACAAACTCAATCCATTTCAACTCCATCCATGCCTAAACCACAACCTAACTCCACCATGCCTATGACCGACTCCATCCATGCCTAAACCAAAAACACGACTCGATCCATGCCTATGACTGGCTCTATCATGCCTACTCTACTTAGTTTTCATCACATATATAAATTAAAATAGGAAGATAACCACACCCATGTATACATCATACCAAATCATCCATCTCATCATATAGATTGGTGTATCCATACAATATACACCGATATCAAATAATACAACTTCACCATCTTCAAGACGCAATTTGGTATATGAAAAAAAAAAAAAAATCTCATTTACACCTCACCATCTTCATCACGTAGGTCAAGTATATGATCAAAAATAAACAAAACTCTCATATACAGCCTCACCATCTTTGGCACATAGGCCGGTATATGATAAAAAATAAACAAACTCTCATATACATCCTCACTCTCTTTGGCACACAGGATGGTATATATCAAAAATAAATAAATACATAAAAATGGAGGGACATACATCAGGCATCATCCTACCGGATATCCTCCATATCAGTCTCTCTTATCTCCTCCTCCCCTCGGCTCTGCCTCGGTGGCACGATAACATCTCACCGCCCGTCAGGGGTCATGGTCAAGTCCCTGTTGGTACATCACCTAGGGCTGGCCTCCATGAACTGATAGCCTCACCCATCCTATCTTGGGGCTCAATGACCCCCTATTCTCTCCACACTTTGGGTATGGTATCTGGTCCTCTCACTCGAGGCATGTTGTTCCTTATACTCTCCGTAGGATAGAAAATATATCCTGTCACCATCGCCTAGTCTCGATAATACAGCCTCACCCGGGGAATCCCGCAATCTAGATATGGGTACTATCTATGGTGGCCCCATTGGCCTATGCCCCTGTACCTATCCTATCGAGACCCTCTCACATCCATACCTATGAACTGGGACCCTATCTCGGTGCTGTGGTGATGTCATCGACCTCACACCACGTGTCATATCTACGGGCCTTTAAATTTACAATTTGTACCTCTGCGGTGGCCAACTAGCCCTGTAAACCTATAACCTACAACTCTAAGGTGGCCACCTGATCATCATCACCATCACCATCTCCACCCTGGGCCATCTGGGCCTATAGATTGGCCACCTATACATGCAACGTGGCCACCTCCACCTCTGAACCTGCCAACTACCCTTATACCATCCCCAACTATGTAATCAGGGTTGTCACCCCCCTGTAGGACGTCTCTCTAAATAGTGATGGTGGCTAAATTTGGCTACCCCAGCCTGGGAGGTACTACTCATAAATGATCTTCCCACCACTGTCTCTATTGGTCCATCACCCTGGAATCATCAATACACCGGTATCTCACCTTCTCCTCCTGCCCTATAGGTATTATTGGTTGTGGTAGTGGTAGTGGTCTCTCCACATCATCTCTCTGAGTACTGTGGGAAGGGTGGGGGTATGTCTTGTGGTAGCCCAAACTGTCGTTTGACCCTATCTATAGGAATCATCTTGTGCTCCCCTACATAACACCCCTCAATCCATCTAAGTAGCTACAAGCCATCTAACTCATCGGCCATCTATCTGTATGAGGGATAACCCACATACGGTCTCCAAATAATTCCACATTGGATATACCCTCCAATAGCTACATGTAATATGCTACATCATGAGTAAGCCTGTCTAATCAAAGCTCTCTAATCACGGGAACCCATCACATGTAACCTACCCACACCAAACTGGCTCGAATGCATCCGTCTGGGGCATACCAATCAGAGGAACACACACACAATGTGCACGTATGCCCACGAGTGAAGAATAAATGTGTAGCATAAGCTGAACTAGTGGATCTACCCATACACCTATAGCTATCTATATAACTACACGGGAATGTTAGAGCCCATGCAAAGAAGGTCTTTTCCATCATCATATCATGCAACACCCCCATCAGTGATCATGAGAATCTCCCACCCTCTACATCTGGCAGTGAAAAACAGTAGACTACCTCCATCAATAACACTACTAGCCTCATCTCCTCTAGACGGGCTAGGTACATATCTCCATAACTCAAGTTGGTGCTGTGAAATGTCATCTCTGCTAGTCCCTCACTAAATATTGTTAGCATCAACTCCTTAGATTCCTATGAGGAGATCGAGTATACCTGCATCCCTAATATAGGTAACCGCAAGATCCTATACACGTACTCCAAGGTGACGGTCATCTCCCTCATAGTAGGTGGAACGTGTTGGTCACCGAATCCCATCTATCGATGAGGATGACCATCAAAATCAACTTCCAAACTACATGCCGGTAGCGTATGACCCCACTCAGGCCCACATCTACCACATGTCACCACTCATTAGCGCGAGACCCATAAAGCATCAAGAGTAGGTGCGGCACCCTGTCTTGCATCCTCGGTTGACCTCTCTCCTACATCGAAAAAAACATCACATTATTCCACCTTACTCATACCCAAAATCACTTGTGACACCTCACCTATAATTACCACCGTACCTATCTTTCCGTAGACCTCCTTACCTTCATATCACATCTTCTATCTACCCACCCCAATCCTAACCCACTATCATTCCCCTTTACCTATTTTTCCCCCCTTACCTATGTTTTGATTTTCCCCACAACATCTTCTCTTACCCCTACCTACCTCACCCACCCAACCTAGGGCACTTTTGGCCCCTTTTCCCCAAATCATTTTGCTCTCGGTTATCTCTAATGACCCTAGTCCCCCTGTTGACATCAGCCACCTTTTTCATGATTGATACCGGTTAGCTACTGTGACGTTGGCTACTCCTCAACCGACACCGGTCACTTTTGTCACCACAAAACCACAATGCCCAAAACCCCCTCTTCCTAAAAACTTCCTTTCTCTCCCTTCTACCCACCCAATCCTACCCAAATCCCCCTCCACCCTTCCCCACCCCTCCTTCACCCAATCACCTCCCCCATGCCTATTTTACCCGATTTTCCCTCCCACCAATTCAAAATTCATTTCCCCCCCAAACCTATTTTTTTACCCACCCGACATCTAAATCAATCTAACACACAAAACAAAGAATGGGATTGCCTCTTACCTCATCACACTACCGTCACCATGGTGGCATGTCAAGCCACTACACCAATGGTCCACCCAATCCCTCTCCTGCCTCTTCCATCACCCAATCAACCTCATCACCTCCAACCAACCGAATCGATCAATCTGATCTTATGGACCCACCTATCAACTGCTAATCACCCGCTACATCGCTCACTAACTCAGCTCTCCATTCCACATGGATGCTTTTAACCTTTCTCTCTCTCACCTGTCATTTTCTCTAATTTGGTCAATCACAAATGATTTAAAAAACATGGCACTTTTTCCTTTTTATAGCCTACCCGACTTGATCAAAGATTTTTACCTTAACTGACATCGGTCTCGTGCCCTAACTTACCTTGGTCAGTCAATCATGGTGACAGTAGTTCCTTCTAACCATTATTGGTTATCCTACTTAGTCTTTTTCCTACCCCCTACCCCTCATTTGCTGACTTGCATCCTTTTTACCTCACCCACACCTGACTTGGACACTTCACTTTATCCTCTTGACCTCATCATTTACTACCTCACCTCGTCCTCATTTGGGGACTCGTTATTTTACCCATACCTCGGCCCTACCCGTGTTGTGACCTAGTTACTTGGACCTGGAACATTGCTAGTGACCTGTGACCTCATGTGTTTGATATACCTTGCGGCACTATTACCCACGGTGATTGACATATTGACCTTACCTTTCCTATTGCCATGATCATTTATCCTGACCTAACCTTTGGTGTAATAGAACATACCTAAACATTCCTCCACCTGACCTGCGATGTGTTTTCTTACCATATCCTATACCTTGGATATCAGAATCACCTCAACCTTGTTTGGATAAACGTATCGACCTTAGACAATGTAGAGTTTTCCTTCTCTTTAGCTTAGTACCGTGTTGTAGTTTATACGTGTGTGTGCATTTTACTATTACTACCTTTGACCCTAACCCATTACCTAGATTACCCGATTAAACCTTTACCCCTTTTTACCCCTATTACCCACCTTCCTCTTCATCACATTCACCTTTTATCAAACCACTCACTGATTCCGCATTCTACCTCATCGGTTCTTGATTTGAGGGGGATCACCTTCACCAACACATGGGGCAACCACATCTTATTTTTATCAGTGTCACTTACCAATACAAGCTACACAACAAAAAGGGGAAAAATGTAGACACCAAAATTGGGTCACACTCCCCTTGGTCCCTCGACAAATAACCAACTTGAACACACTCACCTAACCATGGCCCCTTTCACCCCACTCTAATATTAATTTAATTAATTTAATTAAATTAATTCATGATCTCATAATATCTATTATTTAAATATCCTAATTGGATAATGCCCACACCACCACCTCACCTATACACCTCATCTAGCCACCTCACCCTAAGACCTATTCTTAGTATGTTGTCATAACTAACTAAGACCTACCTAAACCCTAAAAATCAAATCCTACATTCCCTCTAACCACATTCTAGCCCGTTAGAAAGGAGTTTTCCATTCTAATCCACAAAAGAAAATGAACAAGATCCAAGAAAATCAAGAGGATCTACCCATTTTAGAAAACCTAGGAAATCCCACCTTAATTGACATTAGTTACCTAAACCACCACCGATCAACCCAAAACCACCGTCGGTTAAAATTTATTCCCCAAAATAACCTTATTTCATTGTTGGCACATTTCGGAGAGCAAGAGAGGCGAAACCAGAGCTACTGTAAGAAAAACTAGCATTCATACATGCATCAAAGCATCCACAACCAACATCAGAAGAAATCACAGAGCCATTTACATTCATGGAAGAATCCGGGGAAGCACCATCACCACATCAAACTCCATCCATCTGATCAACTGCCATTGCCATCTAGCCATCAAGCTCATATAATAGTAAGTGTTTTATTAACCAACATTCATCCATTTTCATTTTAGTAGGTTTTGTTATATCTATTATCAGTTTCTACTCCCACTCCCATTCTCCCACCATTTACCTCCATGAAAACTTGATCATTCCTTCACCCACATAATTAAATTTCTCATACTTGGCTTTTAAATATCCCTAGCACACCTAAGACCTACACAGACCTTTCCATTGCTCTCTCCATTTCCATTTATCCCTAGATCTATCACCACACCAATATTTTATTAAGTTTCCTCTACCACGACCATCGATGTCTGCGGTTACCCACAACCATCACGGGTTATCTTAAATTTACGTTGGTCTCATGTTTTTACCCTCGGACCAAGACCATAGCCTAAAATCCCCACCAAATACCCAAAACAACCCAGAACAAGACCCTGACCACGACCCGATCTGGTACTACTGATAGAGACCTTGACCTTCAGATTAAATCATAGCTTATCCTATTGTGAATGAATTTTCTTATCGTAGTCAAATGAGATACCTAAATCATTTTAGCTATAGTAGAATTTCATTTATTATTAGCATTGAATTGTTTTAAACAATGGATTGATAGCCTTTTAGGGAGTATCACACTTCCTGGATCTAGCATACACTAAGCAGTCCACTGCATATATTGTTTAAATTCTATTTGGTGGTCTTCTTTCTTATTTCAGGTAGTTCCTCCTAGCCAAAAGGAAGATCTCACAGTCAGTTGTGGATCAAGAAGTCATACACGTGTAACAACCTTCAACTAGATTTTAACACGTATTCCTCCTAGCCCATTTACCCTTATCTATTTCATCAATATTCAAAGAAACACTCTAAGAATCAGGTGAAACAAGATGATCCCCACTCTTTCACAAAATTTGTAGGTGTTCTCAAAACATCTTCATCCATCTCATTTGACTCTGGTGAAATACCATCGCCTTGACTAAGGATCATGACTTGCTTATTTTCATTACTACCTAAATAAATGATGTCCTCATCAAGAGAGTCATGATTGATGGGGGCACAACAATCAATATCATATCATCTATCACCTTCAACCAAATTAGGTTACCAAATACCATTATCACCCAAACACTAGTCCTGCTTATGAGTTTTCAATGATACAATCATGCCTACATTAGGTACTTTCATTTTACCTCTTAAATTCGGGGTCAAAAATCTTCTTGAACTATTCTATATTATAGAGGGATAATTCCAATACAACATGATGCTATGATGGCCATGGATACACACCATGCATTGTGTCCCTTCGATGCTCCACCGATGTATAAAATATGAACACAAGGGTAAGACATTCATAGTCCCTATGGATCCTAATCCCTTTTACCAAATGCAATATGACATATCATCCAAATGATGTTCTTATTCCAAAATAAAAATCAAAATCCTCCAAAGAATCATTAACCAACATTTCTTTTACATCATCTAAATTTCCTAATGACTCCTCCCTCTACGGCGTTATGGAACATCTCTCATTGGGGAGTACCATCTTCTCATGCTTAATTCGCTTCAGTACACCTAAAATTTATGGAAGACCAGACAAAAAACCCATATATGAGTTTGATGTCAAAGATATTGTCTCCTACAGTCCTGTGTATCTAAAAATGATTCTTTTCTATGGAGGGATTGATCATACTTCCTCACAATACAATCATCAACATCATATCATCCCATTTAGGTCAAATTTTAACTTTTTAGATAATCCAACCTTTGTCCAAATTTATCTCCATCAGTGTGCATGAAATTGTTTTGGATTTAGATTCTACGAATAGGGAATACATGACTTAATTTTCCAAACTTCCCTCAAACCACATGAACGTTACAGATTAAGATATCGAAGACCCGTTACTGAACCATATTCCTATACCGCATCCTTACACATCACTGATTTAGAACCTTCATCCTTAATAGAAAAAAATGATCACATGGACATTGATGACACAATCTCTATCCCACCCTAAAAAAATTAGTCAATCATATTTCTTTAGGACTGTTAGTGCAAATCAGACACCCCTGGATGTTTTCTCTGATTTATAGTTTTATAATGGGCATCTAGTGTGATTGCACAACATGGAATCTTTTCCCAAAGTGTGGGACTTTTAAAAATTGGAAAAAACTTTCCAGATTAAAGGTTGGTTCCTCTATTCCTTGGATCAGATGTATGCATGAAATTTGTAGAGGTTTAACTCAAAATCCTACTCTAATTCTGCCACGGAGACAAGGATAGAAGAGAGAAAAGATGATAAAACTAAACTAAAAAGGTGATACACAAAAGGAGTGGTGAAAATTTATTTATGAAGATTGACAGATTATAAAAATGCAACATAAATCATGCACAAATTGCTAAAATTGTAATGAAGGATCGGGATAGAGCAAACAACACAAGAAAGGATTGAAAACTCATTCATAGAGCTTGCATTGTCATTTCCATTTAAAATACAGTGCATTACAACAACAAGGAGGTAGAAAAAATGTTTTAGTCCTAAAAAAGGTCTGATATTTAAAATCCACTTTCAAGGTGAAGGAGGGAGCCTGCAAAACATAAAAAATTTCCAACCCTTTACAAATGAGCCAAATTTAGCTTTTAACAATGAAAACCCGAGTTTAGGAAGGAGAAACGTAGAAAAAATGAAATGAATGATTCAACCAATGAACAAATCCATCAAAATAACATGATTACCCTTAAAATTTCATTCCCCAAGATTTTTAACCATGCTAGAGAATAATGGAAGCCATATTGCATTATAAAGGTGGTTGAATGTCGGTTCTCCTCTTTTCCCTATGCCATGAGGCGTTTTCTCATTTTTATTTCACTAAACTCCACCAAAAGACAAAATTGAATATTCCATCATGTAGAGGACTTCAATATCTTTCCAATGACACAAAAATCAAGAAAAAAAAAGCTTTGGATCAAAAGATATGCCCCTCTGAAGATTTAGGGAAAAACTGGGGCAAAAATTAGGTCAGGCGGGCCGAAACCTAAAAGTTTTCCCCTTTTTTGAATTTGGGAAAATTCCTTAAAAAGCTCCATGCCCTACCACTCCACTGACACATGGCACTTCCCCATTTGTCCATGGGTTCAAATGGCCCTTTTACACTTTTTTGAATTTTGGAAAAATTCCAAAATTCCTCCGCGCCCCCGCCGCTGTGTTGACACATGTCATCCTCCTATTCACTTCGGGCATGCGCTCCAAATTTCTCCTTTGCACTTCTGATCACTTTGGAAAAATTTCCAAATTCTCCCTACACCCCTGACCTCCAAGAATAGGACACATGGCATCTTCTTATTAGTCTGTGGGCCCTTTGTAAAATTTTCCATTTCCTCCTTAGTGGGCCTGCGGGCCAATTTTTTCCTTTTCACCCTTTACTATTTTGTCAAAAATCCAAATGTCACTCCACCCCTATGACCCCCACCAGTTTCATAGAAACGTGTCAAATTCTTATTGGTTTTGGGGATTTTAGGCAAAAAATTTCATTGTGCCATTTTTGGAAATTTTCTTAACTTACCCCTACCAGTCCGACCTCTGCCACCACATGGTGCCTCCTCATTCACGTGGGCCTCAAGCCATTTCTTTCTCCGTGTGCCCACGGGAAAAAAATTTCCTTTACACCCCCACTACTTCCTTGGAAATTTTTTTACCTTAACTTCGTTGACCCGCCATTCCACCGCCACGTGGCATCCTCCTATTGGTTGCGAACCTTCCCAGGGAAAATTTCCCTCAAAAACTCCGCTTGAGCCATAACTTGCAAAATACAAGGAGTTAGAAGGAAAAATTTACCTTTCTGGAAAGGTGAGAAAATTCTCTATTTGATGAAGCCATTTCTAGATAATTTTGAGTGCCTGAAAAGTGAAAAAATTTGACTGAGGCACAAGGAAGGAAGGAATGAAAGAAAGTTAGCCAAAAAAATAAGCAAGGGCTTATTTTGAATAACAATTTTGGCGAATCAGAGGGGTCATCTACCTACTAGATAAATGATCAGTTGCCTAAAGAAATTCATTAGGTAATGGAGTCATCAACTTAACTTCTGGTACTCTCAACTCATTAGAAAACTTCTAGAAAGAAGATTGTGGGAGTAGAACATCACTTGACTGGAACATGGCTTGTAAAGATGCATCATTGGGAGTGCAAAGCTTGTGCCAAAGAACTTAGGAAATAAAAACTAAGCTACAAAAAAATGTTCTCAAGCACTGGAGGAATGAAAATCTAAGATAATATGTATAAGATGAAGAGCTTCCCTTCTAATAAGCATGATGCTTTAGATGGATTCCATTAGCGGAATCTGCGGTTCTTCACCATCCAATGTAGACAATTGGAAGGAATTGATGTTCTTACATTTTGTGACCATGTAGGGGCAACTCCAAATGGCATCAAAATTTGAATGCCTTCTGTCTTTACTAGGTCTGCATCCCATTTCAACATTAAATCTCTAACTTGGAAGGTTCGGTGAGACACCTATAATTACGCCCAAGCAATTTAAATACTTAAATTGCACTAATTATCCCCTTTCTCACAAATCGATGACATATTGTCAAAAAGCACTCATTTTCCCTCATATCATCATTAATTAATTACACTAAGCTAATTAATTAAGTTGCCTATCCAACAAATACCTAATTAATGACCTTACATTAATAAATCACCCTTCTACCTAGACTAAATAATTATTATTAATTAATTAGCTTTTCCTTCCATTTAACCAATAAATCAATATTTAATTGATTTAATCCCCTTCTAATAGTCTAAATCATACTAATATTCTACTAATTATCTTCTATAAGCTTACATCTACCTATTAGTTAATCACCTTTGATTAATTAAAATACCCCCAACTCCCATGACTTGCTAAACATGTATTAAACCCTTCTAAAGTAAGGTTACCTTTAATAAAGCCACCTTATCCATTCCTAATCATGTTTTACCTTTATCCCACATGCAAATGGATGAAGTGTTTCCTTTATCCATTGGATTATATAAGAGCCCTCCTTCTACCTTTATACTTACACCTAAACTCCTTAAGAGAGAAAATGTAAATCATATAGCAAAGAGACTAAGAGCTTGCACCTTGTTTTCTTGAGAGTTCATCATCTTGAAGAGTTAAGCCTCTTTCTTAAGTGCTTAGGTCATATGGGAGGTGTCAAAAGGGTCTTGTAGCCCAACTTTGATAGGCCCTCATTCCTAGGTTACTTGGCATGCTAAGGACAACTATTTTAATAGCCATGGAGCTTACTTAGGTCCATTAATTTATATGTTGTTAGAGAATAGAGGAGTTTAGATATTTAACATTGTTAGTTTCAAAGTTTGTATTGATGAATGCTAGCATTTAACCCTTGTTTAATTCTTATCTTGATGGTGTTTATTCTTTGTTTTAGCTAAATTGTAGAACTATTTTAGGTGGTAGTTCTTACTTTATTTTATTTAGCATTAAGAAAAGTATACATGCAGACATTTGGCACGCCTAGTGGGACTTACTCCATTGTCCTTTGCACTTAATTTCAAGTTTTTATAGTTAAGTTTCATTTTTGTTAGTAACCCTCTTTTACACATGTTGATCTAACTTATTTTTTTAACTTGTTTTGTTGAGTTTGCATGTGTTGAGTCTTCCTTGTAGGTATGAAGAAGGTAAAGTTCTATCAAAATTGGAATTAATGAGAAAATTTCAAGATTTCTCCATGTTTTCATTTTTAGAGCTTACTTTTTCAACATTCTACATGCTAGTTTTGTCAATTTCTTGAATTTTTTTAATTCTTGAGCATGTAGGTTAGTGTTTGATAGTGTTGAGTCTTCTATTTACATATTAATGTGGTGGGTTGCTTTCAAAATTTAATTTTGGTGAGAATATTTTAATATTTCATCATGTTTTCATTTTTAGAGCTTACTTTTTCATCGTTCTACATGTTAGTTTTGTCAATTTCTTGAAAATCTTAAATTCTTGAGCATGTATGTTAATGTTTGATAGTGTTGAGTCTTCTATTCATATATTAATGTGATGGGTTGTTGTCAAAATTGAATCTTGGTTGGAAAAATTTGACCATTTTGCAGATTAAGGGATTTTTTTGACATTTTTGAGTGCATGTCAAGTGCATACCCATGAGCATAAGAGCATATGTGTAACCCATCTTCCGAAGGCCATAATTTTACTCCCAAACTTGAAATGACTCCATTTTTTTGCATTAGAAAGGTATTGAAGTTAACTATGCAATGAAAACATAAATTTGGGATTTATACTTACATAAATTGTAGGTTTTTCTGTTATTTTAAAACTGGTCATTTTCTAACATGTCTAATGTTTTGATGAATGTTGTATTTCCATGCTTCCTCGATTTAGACCAAAGCGTGTGTATGCTCTTCTCTTGCACCTTTTGGTGATCTTGAGAATCAAAAACAACTTTTATCTATATCTTTTTAACATTGGGATTAAACTTGGAAATTTGATTATTCATTTTGCTTAAGGGAATGAACCTTTTACAAAGCATTTTTCAATGGTCCTTTGATTTGAAGTTTTCCATTTCTATATAGTTGGGATAAATTTTGTGTATGCTCTTCTCTTGCACCTTAGGGTGATCTTGAGAATCAAAAGCAACTTTAGTCTTCATTTTATAATATTTGGTAAATTGGAAACTTCATCTTTCACTTTTGGTTTAAGGGAATGAACCTTTTACAAAGCATTTTTCAATAGTCCTTTGATTTGAAGTTTTCCATTTCTATATAGTTGGGATAAAGTTTGTGTATGCTCTTATCTTGCACCTTAGGGTGATCTTGAGAATCAAAAATAAATTTAGTCTTCATTTTATAACATTTGGTAAATTGGAAACTTCATCTTTCACTTTTGGTTTAGGGAATGAACATTTATCAAGAATTTTGTATGGTTCATTGATTGAAAAGATTTTCTTTACTTTTTAGTTGGATTATTTGTTGTGTATGCTCTTCTCTTGCATCCTTGGATGATCTTGAGAATCAAAAGCAACTCTTAATCCTCTTTTAAATAATGTGATTTTCTTGGAGAACTACTAATGCTTGAGTACAGGACCTAAAAACACTTGTCAAAGAAAGGAGGAATCGAAATGAAATAAAAAACTACTAATAAAGTTGTTATACAGGTTGCCAAAAGGTGTTCAAGAAAACCACACCTAATCAAACAAGATAAAAAGAACAACATATTCAAAACACTGTATTGCAAGTTTCGGAAAAGGGTACGTCCCTCTCCGCTCAACTAGAACATAACCCCTTTGGCATAACACCTTAAGCTACAACAATGGGGGTGGTTCTAGGAACCCCAAAGTAGTCCATACAAGAGGGAACCTTGTGGACGAAATGGGAAGTGCTCCACAATACCTACTTGACTAGTGATTCCTTTGTGAGATAGCGTTACAGGTTGTCCTTTGTGGAAACCCCAGTGATAGTACACGTAGACGCACTAGTTGCCTACTGTTCTTAAAGGGGGTAAAGTAAAGCCGAGATACTCCCAAACTAGTTAGTGTGACTTTTTGGGTAAATCACGCTCGCTCGTGGCAACTTTGTAACACCTAGGGTGAGAGAACCACCTAGGAGAATATACTTTGGCTAGGAGCCCACTTTGACCATTTTAAAATAGTGTTGAGTTGTGAACCTTCTTTTTAGAAACATGTGACATATTACTTTCTCCTAGTTTTTACTTGCCTTAGGGTGAGGTGAAACTCTGCCAAAGTGAGGCTAGAATTTTTCATCATTTTTCTTGATTTATTTCCTTCATATTCTTTTGACACTTTGTTGATCAAAAGAGGTGTGATTACCTTTGTCTTGCCATTTGATTGTTTCTCTCACTTTTATGTATGTTTATGCCCATACATTTTGCGGGTGGTTAGTTAAACATCTAAAGTGAGCAGAGGTGTTTTCACATCATTTGGTAGACATTGTGATCTTGATACCCATGTTAAGATCATTATTGTAGTTAGGCATGGTTTGTCACCGCGGACTTCCTTAGAAGAGTTAGCTTGTTTGTATCGTATCACTACAATTTCAATATTTACGTCTTGTTTCTTGTAAACTCGACATAAATACCTATATTGTATGGTTACGTTGCACACATTTTTAACTATTCCTAGCTATACTTTGAGCTTTTTAGTTCAGTTTTATTATTACCTCAATTTCAAAGAGTGCTAGGTTTGTGCATGTTATATCAATAACACCTCGATATCAATACTTCACTTTCTCGCAAAGTGGGTTAACATATCTTGGTGATATTGTTGTGTCATTCACGAATTGTAATTGGAACTTTTTGAGATATAGGTCTTAATCAAGTTTGAGCTCACTCATCGTATATCTTGATTGGGAGATCGCATTGACTTCTTGTTTTTACTTACGTTTTTTCATTTTATTGAGCTTGGCATAAGTGAAAACATCTTGTTGATCATATTTGCATCGCATTTTCATATGGTGTATTTCCTTCTTGATTGGCTTTTGGTTTCACACTTGCATGATTGGTCTTTGTGATTATTCATTGAGAAAACTTTTTTATAGGACAATCCCTCTTGATCTCATCGATATTACGTCATCACGATGTCTATTTTCCTTAGAACTTCTTCAGAAAATCATGCATGCATATCAATACTTACGAAATGTCTAGTTGGTTGTCCTTATGCTACCCAAATCGACATGTCACTTCCTTCCCTTTGAAGGAGTTCCATCACACTATCTAGGTCTAGACATTTGTGCTTAAACGACACAAGAGATGATTGATTATCGTGTGGTTCCTCACGCTTACAACAATAAGGAATCCAACTTTCAGCATTCACATCAAAGGACGCCCATCATGACCAAACCTCGATTGGTTCTTTATGCTAGAGAACCCATCCAGTAACTCGTTCCCCACCTTCATCTCATAGTCGGTGGTATGATTTGGACACGTCTGATCCAAATTATTATTCGAGTTCCCCCACTCTTCTTCTGAGGATTCCAATCCAAATATTTCCTCTGACTCTTCTGAGGATTCAGATCCAAACTACTATTCGGATTCATCTAATTCGACTCCTAAGTCATGGTCCTCCCTTTCTTTGTAGGATCCTCTTCATCAATCATCTAATGTGACTCTTATGTCGTGGTCCTCCCTTTCTTCACAGGACCCCTTTTATCAGTCGCCCCAATGACGTCTTCTTCCTTTGAAGATACATGCAACTCCAAATCCCTCCAATCAGAAGTATAATACAATTCTTGAATCACGGTCCTCTCTTTCTTCGTAGGACCCTTGTCATCATTCATCTAATGTGATGCTTGAATCACAGTCCTCCCTTTCTTTGCAGGATCCTCTTCATCAATCATCTAATGTGACTCTTATGTCACGGTCCTCCCTTTCTTCGTAGGACCCCTTTTATCAGTCACCCCAATGACATCTTCTTCCTTTGAAGATACACATGACTCCAAATCCCTCCAATCAGAAGTATAATACAATTCTTGAATCACGGTCCTCTCTTTCTTCACAGGACCCTTGTCATCATTCATCTAATGTGATGCTTGAATCACAGTCCTCCCCTTCTTTGTAGGACCTTCTTCATCAATCACCCCCACAAAATCTTCCTTCTGTGAAGATTCATGTGACTCAAAGTCCTTCGAGACAAACATCTGAATCGACCCATGTGTCACAATCTACAAACTTTTGACTTAATCCTACTATTTTACATACAACATACCAATGTATAGGTAGGTCCACACCACCTTCTACTCCTGAGACATCTAGCTACACATATTCTTCATCCCCCACATCATCTTCTTCTATCAATAATCATCAAACATATTCTAAGTCTTCCACACCAAGTGAACCTATTTCTTCCAATCAACCCCTAGGGATCGATCAACAACTCATACCGATTGACCTCTTTCAGAATGAAGAAACAATCAGGGCATTTATAGGGGCACACGAAGATATTCCTCTAGCAGATTACGAGGAAGGTTTCTCTTTAGACTTCGATGCGTTCATGTATTGTGAGGAAAATGTTGATTCCTTTTATCAAGAAATGGAGGAAGAGCCTTAGATCATGCAACTTGATCCTCCTCTTATTCTTCCATCTTCACATTCTTCATTATGTGATGAAACTCCTTGGTCTTGCATTGATCCATGGCCTATCTTTTCATCACCCAATAACTCTTTGTCTATCATAATTCCTCAATCACAATCTCTTATGGGTTTAATGCCAAGTATCCCTTCATCTTCATCTAGGTGTGGGTCAGATTCTAGTAACCTTCCTTTTTCTATTTGTGGGACATCTTCGAGTAGCCCACTATCTTCTATTCTTTGGGCACATCCAACTAGCCCCTTGTCTTCTAGGTATGGATCACCCCGGGTAGTCCATCATCTTCTATTCTTGGGCCACATCCTAGTAGCCCATTATCTTACATCTATGGGTCACATCCTAGTAGCCCTTCTTCTTCTATTCTTGGGCCACATCCTAGTAGCCCTTCATCTTCTATCTATGGGTCACATCCTAGTAGCCCTTCTTCTTCTATTCTTGGGCCACATCCTAGTAGCCCTTCATCTTCTATCTATGGGTCATGTCCTAGTAGCCTTTCTTCTTCTATTCTTGGGCCACATCCTAGAAGCCCTTCATCATCTTCTATCAGTAGCTCACCTCCTGGTAGCCCCTCCTCTTCAATTCTTGGACCATATCCATTTCATCCATCACATTATTCTTCTACCAAAGATGGTGGCAAGCCCATGGTCATTTCTCGCATCAGTTCTAAACATCCATGTTCACTTTCTTCTCCTTCTCGAGGATCAGACAAGTCATGCGTTAGCTTATAAGAAACCCAAACAGGTTCATTTTCAAGCTCAGTTCAAAACTTGCAAGAGCTCAAAATCACCCAACAACTCGAACAATCTCAAAATTCTAAATCAAGCGCGATTCAAGAATGCACATCAACGTAACCATCAAGTATGGCACAAAGTGCGTAAACCTCTGGATGGGGAATTAAATCTCCCACATATGAAATCCATGTTTCAGAACAAATCACAGTCCTTTGTTGAGTGTGAACTCACCACGATCATCGAGATTGGGGAAAACATGACTCTTGATAAATAAACATGCTTAGTCTCCCTTATCAAGGAAGTTGCAAACATCGTTGTTGGATCCTATCACATAGAGTGACTTTGTTAGTAACAACGGTTCAATTTTTTTATCAAAAATCTAAAAATAAAAAAAAAGGCAAAAATACAAAAATACAAAAAAACATGAGAAAAAAAAAAAATCAAAGGTACAAAGATCAAACATTGCAATCAGGTGTTGCGTACACATGGATATTTCTTTCTAAACTTCTGCTTGCTACTCTTTTGCAAGTATTCCCACCATTTTCATCCCTTCGGTGATATTTTTGTTAGCTTATTCACATGCATTTTTGTGACATTTATCTCTATGGTATCTGTTTTCCCCTAGTCTTTTATCACCTTGGTAAATTAAAGAACGACTGACCTCATGGAAATCCTATCACATTCAAACATCTAATAAACTTGTTGTGAAGAAATTTTGGACATATTTTTGACACTAGCTAATTTTGTCATCACAATCACTTCCACCTCCTTCCATCAAGCCATCAGTGGTTCTTAACCCCTTGTCAAACAAGAGAGCTGAAATAAGTTTTCAGAAAGCAAAAGAATCAAAATCAATCAAAACTCAAAAGGTAAAAGCTACAAAGCAAAAGCAAATTAATATATAACTCTCTCTTGGGGTATTTCCAATAATCTCTATCGGGGCTATAGATGCTGACTGGTAGTAGAGCAATGTTGTGATTAGAATCAAATACATCTCTGTTAGGGCTATGGACGCTTGGTGATAAAGTGGAGCAATGTATGGCTATCCTTTCACTCTCCATTCACAAAATCAATTATCAAAATAAATCATTCCTACACATTGGCTAGGGTCTCTTCACTTGTTTTCTATTAAATCTTAACTTCAAGAGGTAGTAAAATCCACGTGCACACACTTTGGATATCTATGAGTAAACAGGATTAATATGTTACCAAGTGTCTTTTTTTGGACCTTATTCAGACTCTTACTCTAGTCCATATCTCGTCTCACAACTTATGCCTTTGGCTAATCACTTCTTCATCACGAGGCTTCTAAGCTACATTCATATCATTCACATCATTCTTCTACTTCATTCAGAACATCCATGTGTATAAGATTACTTGTTTTCCATGTTTGTGGAAACCTTTTTCCCCTTCCACAAAAACAATCTTCTCCTTCCTTTCTATCATGTGCTCTTAGGCCAACTTATGCTAGGGGCATCCTTGCTTAATCCCACATTTCATTGGTTTATGTTCATCATCATGTTGAACCTATCCATAATGGCCTTGGGTCCCACTTCTACCTGTGAAGAGTTTACCTTTGAATACTCCCACCTTATCGTTGGGACATTTTTGCATCTTCACCTTTTTGGTATGCATGTGGCCTTATGCCCTTGTACATCCCATCTATTGCTAGGGGCATCCACACTTTCTCGTTTTCTGTACATAGTTTCATAAAACTTTAAAATCAACCAAAACATTCAAATATGTTAGAAAAATCATCAAAAACATTCAAATATGTTTCAAAAACTTCTAAAAATTGAAAATCATCCTACAAAATGTCACTCTTTGGTTCTCACTTGTTCATGTGTGCGACTTGTGGATCATCTTGATCTACCTCCATCAACAAAAGCTAGGCTGCTTCCTTCATCTGTACTCTGGGGCACAACGAGTTGCTTGGTACTATTTCGTAGTGCACATTACTTTTCCATCAGACCCAAGTGTCCTTCGTTATTCCCCTCGCATGTATCCTTGCTTGGGGCACCATCATCAACCCTTGTCATTAATTCACACAGGTTGTAATTGAAGCTTGATAATAAAAACATTACATTATGTTTCTCTGTTAGTTTAGCTTGTTTACTTTCTCGTATTGCATTACATTTTGTATGTTGCATGGAGTTAGGCATCTTTCACTTTCTCATATTGCATTGCATTTTGTATGTTGCATGGAGTTAGTGTTTTTAGCAATGGACAATTGTTCGTACTATGGCTTTTCATGTCATTCTACCTTTGTCGTATGCTTATATTTTTCATAAGGACCGATGATGTAGTTCCTATGGCAATATGATGACATCAAATTTGTTCCAAATAAATAAGTGGCTAGAGGCTAAGCTCTTCTCTCCCCTCTTCCTCATTTCTTCTACTTCACTTCCCTTTCACCCCTAATTTTCTCTCTCATCGGGGCATCCTGCCTCCTCCCATTCTTCTATCTATATCTCACCTTTTTCGATCGTCGATCGGCTTCTTTCATCACCCCATCAACACTCGAGGGGGCATCTCTCCCTCCTACTATTTTTTCTTCTATCCCTTCAAAATTTTCTTGTTTACTATCTTTAAAGTGACGTCACTTACGCCACCCCAAAGAGGGGTAAATGTAGACACCTATAATTACACCCAAGAAATTTAAATACTTAAATTGCACTAATTATCCCCTTCCTCACAAATCAATGACATATCATCAAAAAGCATTCATTTTCCCTCATATCATCATTAATTAATTACACTAAGCTAATTAATTAAGTTTCCTATCCAACAAATACCCTAATTAATGACCTTTCGTTAATAAATCACCCCTTCTACCTAGACTAATTAATTATTATTAATTAATTAGCTTTCCCTTCCATTTAACCAATAAATCAATATTTAATTGATTTAATCCCCTTCTAATAGCCTAAATTGTACTAATATTCCGCTAATTATCTTCTATAAGCTTACATCTACCTATTAGTTAATCACCTTTGATTAATTAAAATACCCCCAACTCCCATGAGTTGCTAAACATATATTAAACTCTTATAAAGTAAGGTTACCTTTAATAAAGCCACCTTATCCATTCCTAATCATGTTTTACCTTTATCCCACATGCAAAGGGATGAATTGTTTCCTTTATCCATTGGGCTATATAAGGATCCCTCCTTCTACCTTTATACCTACACCTAAACTCCTTAAGAGAGCAAATGCAAAGAATATAGCAAAGAGACTAAGAGCTTGCCTTGTTTTCTTGGGAGTTCATCATCTTGAAGAGTTAATCCTCTTTCTTAAGTGCTTAGGTCATATGGGAGGTGTCAAAAGCGTCTTGTATCCCAGCTTTGATAGGCCCTCATTCCTAGGTTACTTGGCATACTAAGGAGAACTATTTTGATATCCATGGAGCTTACTTAGGTCCATTCATTTATATGTTGTTAGAGAATAGATGGGTTTATATATTTAGCATTGTTAGTTTCAAAGTTTGTATTGATGAATGCTAGCATCTAACCCTTGTTTAATTCTTATCTTGATGGTGTTTATGCTTTGTTTTAGCTAAATTGTAGAACTATTTTAGGTGGTAGTTCTTACTTCATTTGATTTTGCACTAAGCAAAGTATACATGCACATATGTTCTAACCTTAGCTTTTCTATCAAAGGTTCTCTTGATCAAGGCTTGGTCCTTCTCCATTGTTTGGGTTGCATGCTCTCTGATTTCTTAGAGTTCCATCAATTATGCATATCTAACCTCCATGGGTTCAAACTCCAACAATTCCAATTGCTTCATGAGTTCCAACATTGGTAACTCAAGTGACATAGGAAAGATTTCCTCTCTTCCATAAATAATTCTGAATGGAGAGTTACCGGTGGATCTCTTGGGAGTTATCCTATTAGCCCATAAGGATGATTTAAGTTTAGTGTGTCAAGTCCTCTTATTTTCATCAAGAGTCCTCTTGATGATCTTTAATAGGTTCTTATTGGTAGACTCAGCTTGGCCATTACCTTGAGGGTAATAATTTGATGAAGTGCTTAGATAAATCCCATTTTTAACAGCCCATTCGAGTTACCTTTGAGCATATGAATGCCAAAGCATTATCGATATTATAGTGGTAGGTATACCAAATCTGGTTTCTATCCCCTTATAGAAGTCTAGAATGCTATATTCATTTGCCTCTTTGAGTGTTACCTTCTCAGTCCATTTGGTGAAGTAGTTTGTTGCTGTTAGAATCCACTTGTGTCCTTAGCTTGAGTTTGGGTTAATGAATCCAATGAAGTCCAAACCCCATTACATGAATGGCTGGTCAACTGAAATTGGGTGCAATGGAAGGGCTGTTAATATTTCCTTTCTTGTGAAGAATGCACAATTTTTGCACCTCTTGATCCATGCATAACAATCACTAAACACCTTGGGCCAATAATAGCCACCTTCATAATCTTGAGGGCTATCACTCTTGGAGAAAAATGACCCCCAACTGATCCATCATGGAACTCTTCTAACATTCTCTTAATTTGATTAGTCCCAATGCATCTCAACAACACTCCATTTATATCCTTTTTGAACAAGACGTTGTCAATAAGTGCATATGGAATAGCCTTTGTAATTTGAAGTGTCTCCTCTTAGTTTTGTTCATCTCTAGATGGCATAGGCTGATTTGTAAGAAGTGCATTATGTCTTGGGTCCAGCAAGGAGTGAGCATACCACCATTTTCTTCTCAAACACCTCTTTGTTCTTGGTTATCTTGTAACACCAAAACAACATCCTTCCCATTACTTGCTTCCATTGATTTTCTCAAGACCAGCTACTCACACAATCCCTTTCCTTGGACCAGCTTGGTGACTTTGATCTCAATTTCATACTCCATGACACGAGTAATCCACCCTGCACATTTTTCATTTAGGTCTTTGTTGAGGAGGAAGTCCTTAACTCCCACATGAGAAACCAACAATTGAACCTTGTTGTTTGAAACTAGATGCTTAAATTTCTTCAAGCTCATAATCACTACAAGAACATGCTTCTCAATGAAGGAATACCTCACCTCATAGTCCTCCAAGATTTTTCTAAAGAAGGCAATTGGCTGCTCTACATTTTCTTTGTTTTGCTGTACTAAAATTGTAGAAATTGTATCATCACCTCCAAATGCATAAAGGATAAAATCCTTAGATAAATCTAGGTTAATGAGAGTTGGAGCTTGTGAGTTAGCTTCCTTGATTGCCTCAAAACTTTCCTTACCTTCAGATATCCATTTGAAATACATAATTTTATTCAACATCATAGTTATTGGCTTGACAAGGGCTGTAAAGTCTGGAACAAACCTTCGAACAAAATTGATTCTTCCCAAGAAACTTTGAAGGGCCTTCTTGTGACTTGGTAATGGCAGTTCTTTTATTTCTTCAACCCTCTCTGGATCAATTGTTAATCCCTCTTTGGAAACAATATGGGCTAGGAGCTTTCCTTCATGAGCTAGGAAAATAATTTTTTTGGGATTCAAGGATACCCCAAATCTTCTACATCTTTGGAACACTTATCTCAAATGAAAGAGTTAATCTCGATGCACTTTTAGAAAATACAATAACATCATCTAGGTATATCAGCACTATTTTTTTATCAATCCCTTGAATGCCATATTCATTTCCCTTTGGAAGGTAGCTCCGATATTAGATAGCCCAAATGGCATTTTCCTATATGCATAGGTTCCCCATTTGGTGGTGAAGGCTTTTGAACTAATCATCCTCCTTTACCATGATTTTATTATACCCTGAATAACCATCTAGTAATGAAAACCTCTGAGCGAAACAACTTGCAAAATATACTCCATAGAAGGAAGTGGGTAATGATCCTTAAGGGATGGTCTATTCAAATCTCTAAAGTCTACACACAATCTGATTTCTCCACTCTTATTTCTAACTAGAACCAAGTTTTCTACCCAGCTTGAATGCTTGATGGAAAATATGATACTTTCCTCTATTAACTTATTCAATTCCTTCTTCATGAGAGGCTCCATGTGTGGATTGACCGGTCTTTGTTTTTTCCTGATGGGTTTAGCATTTGGATCTAATTTAATTGTGTGTTGAGCTAGCTTGGGATTGAAACCTCTCAAGTCTTCATAGCTCCAAGAAAATATATCCAAGAACTCTTGGAAAAGTTGCATGAACTCATACCTTTCTTGCTTGGTTACCACTTTACCAATTTGAAGTGATTTTCCTTCTCCCACCGAGATGGGAACTAAATCTTCTCCCTTGACTTGGATGTTTGCTTTCTCCTTCCTAAATTGATCATTAGGATTAAAGATGGACTCCAAAGTGACAATTCCTTTTGGTAGTTTGTTGGTTCTTAGTTGTACCACTTGATCACCATATTGTTGTTCTAACTTTTCTGATTTTTGGCTGAGAACTCAGCTTCTTCTTGCAAGAAATTTATGATTTGTTGGTCACATTCAAACACTTGCCAACTTACATTATTGTCTAGCACTAATGGCCTTACAATCACATGAATGTTTTTATGCACTTTATCTTCCTTGATACTCTCAACAAAATCAAAGGATACTCCAATTGCTGCAAGCCTATCAGTGACTTGGTTTTATTTCCTAGGGATGGAGTTGATGCCAAAGCCTTAAAAATACTCAATGAGGTCCCACACCCTATTCTTATAACACTTGAGTAGGTCATTTTTGGTAGCATGTTTTCCTTTAACTTGATTAATAATTAGCTCACTGTCACCAAATACTTGTAAGTTTTTGATACCTCTCTTTCTTGACCAATGCAATCCTTGTATCAAAGCTTCATATTTAGTAGTGTTGTTAGAACATGAAAACTAAAATCTAAAAGATGAATAATACTTAATGCCTTGAGGTGAAACAAGCATAGCTCCCCCTGCACCTTGTCTACTTCTTGATCCATCAAAGAACAATTGCCATACCTCATTGTCATCTTTATGGTATGGCTTGGTGATGCTAGGAATAGGCTGATTTTCTTCATGCATGCAATAAACTCCTAGTTCAGATTCTTCTATTTCCTTATAGGTATCAAAAGCATGTACCTTTCTTGCCCATTCATCAAGAGTCAAATATGGGATGCCTCAACTTTGGTGTCACTTCATTTGTGCCTAGATATTCCTCTTGGTCAAATGTTGAATAGTTGGCATTGAAGTATGAGGCTCAATGTGAAAGTTTGGAATAGGTTTAGACATGATTGTGGCCTTAGTTCCATATCTGGTCCAAAACAACATGTGTGACCAATCGGTAGATAAATATCCTCCAATTCTAGTGTGAAATCCCTTGACAAACATAGGGCAAAGAGTGGAGGTAAATATATCACTTAAACATCTTACAAAACAATGACATTGGGGCATGCATGCAAAGTGAGGCTCAAATCTTTAACTACCCCAACTATTATTCTTGTTGTCCCATCTAGTTATACCACCCCTTTGGATATGAATTCATATTGGAGGCCCAACTAATCAGCTATTTACTTGGGCATCATAAAACTACTTGCCCCCGAATCAATCATATAATTGTGTACTAGTTTATCCCCAATGATCAATGAAACATAGAATGGAGGGGATTCAAAACTTTACCTTGTTGTCCTCCAAGCTTCCCCTCAGGCTGAGAAGCATTTTTGAGTACCTTCTCTTGCATATGAGCTTGTCGATTTGAAGTTGACCAATTCTTCATGGCAGGTTGTAGTAGATCCCTTTGGCCTAGGATGGATAGTGATTCCCACATAGATATATTCACATTTTTCTTCTTCATTTGTTCAATGATGTTAAATGGGGATGAAACATATCTTTGCTTCCCCTTAGCCTACACATTCTTTTCTTGTACATGGGCTGCAACAACTAGCATTTGAGCTGGTCTAGAAGGTGGCTTGGGCTATCCTTGCACATTTGGAACTACATTTTTCTTGCCAACACTTTGTGGAGTGATGGAAGGTTGTGGATCACCTGGAGCTAATGACTGCCCTTCACCAATATTCCTCTTCTTTGATCATGTGTTAGCTACTACATTCTGAGAAATTTTTTGATTCATACCACAAAAATCTTCATCCTGTCAATTCACAAGTGTAGTCTCATTTGGAGTTGTATTTTTCTGAGATGTTACTTGTTGTTGGTTTGTTTCTTGATTCACCTCACTCTCTACACTAGTTGTTTTCACCATCAAAGCTTGGTTCAAAGAACCATTGAAGCACATAGACTAGTTTTGAGGTTCATTACATGGGAAACATAAATCATACTCTTGATCTATATTATTTTTCACTGGAACTAAGGATCTAGAGGTAGATGCAACATTGGGGTTATAGGGCTAAAATGGTCTATTGGCAGGAGGCCTTACTTGATTTTGATTTACAACTAGATTGGGTGGCCTATTAGGCTGATATGGTTGCCTATTAGGCTGATTTTGAGACTAATAAGAAGGTCTAAAACTTTGGGCTTGTTGCCTCTTGAGTGTAACTAGCTCATTGCCTAAATTTTGTAATTGTTTCATGACTTCTTGAAGTTCATTTGAGGCACTAGAGGATGAAGTACAAGTTTCATTTGAACTCGATTTCTAGGAGTGGGAATAGGAGATAAAGTAGGTGTTTGACTAGTGCTTGGGCTTTCCAAGCTTGGATATAAGGGCATAAGAGGCCTAGGAGCTAGTTTACCACTTGGATCAAATAATTCTCACTACGATGGCAATGTTATAAGCTGCGGGTATATTTGCACCTCCATGGATTAGATTAACATAGAAATATAAGAATTTAAAGCTTTGAGATAGTATAAGAAAGCACCTTCAATCGTTGGCCTTACTATCACTTTGGAATTCTATCCTAGGTCCTTTGAAATATGAAATTGAATTCTCGTTAGTTGCTCATTAGGAGCTCTCTTGATAGTTTCAGTTGTTCTAATAGAGACAAATTATCTCTGTTTTCTCCAAACTTCTCATGGAGAGATATGCACAACTGGTTCCAATTTTGGATAGAGCCTTCTCCAAGGCTCTGAAACATTGCAAGGCTTTCCCTTTGAATGAAGATGCCAAAAATTTGACAGCAATTTTCATCTCAACAATCTCATGGATTGCACAAACATTAGCAATGTATTTGACATGATCACCAGAAGTGGTCTGATTTTCCCCAGTAAAGTATGGAATGTTCTTCAATGTCTGTAACTAGAATTGGGTTTTGTGCATTGAGAGCAAGTGGCTCTTGCGGTGAAGTTGACATAATGGTTGTGTTGTGCCATTCTCGATTGTCCCGAGAAGCTGTTGTTGATTAGGTGAAAGGTCTAGGGTGGAGGAGTTGATAGAGTTCTGTTTGGTGGAGATGGAGACCTTTGAATTCTTCTTCCCTAACTCTTATTCTTAGGGATAGATGAAAATACTTAGAAAATCCTTCTTCTCGGCCCTTGACCTTTTTGGATCCTTCTCATGAATCTTTAGACTTGAATTGTTGAAAAGTAGTTGATTTTATCTCTTTGGAGTCACCGGATGTACAAATCGGGCTCTTTCTAAGCAAGAAACTTACAAGAAATGTGCATCAACTTTTTTGTAATGAATATAAAGACTTTTAACGTTCCATTGGGTGTGCCGAAATTGTTAGTGCAAATCAACAAAGCACCTGGATGTTTTCTTAGATTTCTAGTTTGATAATGGGCATCTAGTGTGATTGCATAACATGGAATCTTTTCCCCAAGTGTGGGACTTGAAGAAATGGGTAAAAACTATCTAGATTAAAGGTTGGTTCCTCTACTCCTCCGATCGGATGTATGCCTAAAATTTGTATAGGTTTAACTCAAAATCCTACTCTAACTAAACTAACAAGGTGATACACCAAAGAAGTGGTGAACATCTATTTCTACAGATTGACATAGATTATAAAAATACAACACAAATCATGCAAAAATTGCTAAAATTGTAATGAAGGATTAGGATAGAGAAAACAACACAAGAAAGGATTGAAAACTCATTCATAGAGCTTGCATTGTCATTTCCATTTTAAATATAGTTGTAGTCATTTTTGCACCCACTAAGAACAAGGGAACCTCATGCACACTAGCCTATCACCCAACGGGTCTTTGGATGCTCACCGAGGAAGCATGCAAGAGGGAGCGAGTATCTCTTTTATGTGATTCTAGTGGAAGGCATAGTTCATTATTCTGAATTAGTGATTTAATAGACATGAAGAAGCTATAGAGCTTAGGACGGCTTCTATACCCCTTCAGTCATAACGGAAACAAAGTGCGCAACAGGAATAATATAACCAAGAAGTTGTAAATCCACAAATATACTTAATCATTCAAGTAAGGTCCATGATTATACAAGATCAAAAGTAGAGTAAAAACATGTAGATAATACGAAGGAGATCTTTAACGTAAACATGATGGTAACCTTATCATATTCATTCATAGTCTTGCTATAAAGTATCACAGAGAGGCAAACCATAGTCATGCGCCATGTCTAGATTCATACATGTATTCTCACAAAACAAAAATTTCATTCCCCATTTCCCATTACATCCTTACTAGAATCCTTTACCCATTTTCATCCCTTAGTTCTCGCAGTAATTCTACAGAGCTCCACTACCTCACTTTTGTCTCTTGTTCTTTGCAAGGGTGCACATATAAATAGGCATCTAAGCTCTAAAAACTCCGCTGTAGCCTCAGATCTAGCCCCAAGTGTCAAGGTGTGGGTCACCTTGGCACATGCCTCTCCATGTCATGATTAAATTTTTGGATCTTTCTATCACAAGGTATATTCCTTCTAGGACACCCTATCGCCAAGCTGGAACCTTATCCAAATGGAACACGTTCTTCATGTGTTCTACCCAAAAGGCCAAAAGTGGCTAAGTCCTGAATTTTTCTTCACATGGCACATGTGCCTTGGGTTTTCAAGAAGCCTTTTGAATAATACCTTGTGTGCCTTCACTTGTGCACTTCCTCTGGCCATTCGTGCCTACATGCCCTTAGGATTTGGGAGCTATAATATGGGCCCAACATTACCCCACACTTCACATGTTATTCTCCCTTGGGAACCTTCTCATAGAATTCAGTGAAAAAAGAATACAAGTCCTTGCCTTGGAAAAGAATGGGGGGAAAGAATAAAGAAAGGGGGAGAGAAATAATAGAGGGAAAATTTCTGAAAGAAGAAGAAGGGGAAAAAAATTTGTAGGTCAACCTCCAGTGTACTCCAAGAATTGACTTCCTCTTGTGCTTTAGTGTAGATGTCACCAACCAAGGTACTCACCTCATTGAAGGTTAACCCTTCCCCTTGTGTGGTAATGGTTTCCACCATAGTCTCCAGTTCCTTAGCGTGATCTTCCAGGGAATCCATCTTCCTCATGATGACCTTGTAGAGCTCTTTTAGCCAGGTTTTGATTGAGACTCACCGGTTCTCAATGGCTTCAGATTTCTTTTCCACTTCGGCTATGATCCTTTCTCACTCGGCTCTATTTCCCTTATTCTTTTCTCTGAATTCCTTCAGCTCAGCCTTGTCATTGGCAAGTAGTATGCTTGTCACTTTGTCTTGATCCGTGCAGTGGTCATAAGCAACCCCGTGGTTTGTGTAGCTACTCTTACATCGGTGAGCACCTTGTTGTATTTGGCCATGAGCATGATGACCTTCAACTTGTCTTCCTTCTCTCCAAGCACACCACTACCTCCTCTACCTCCTCTAATGCCAAAGGCTACCTTTCCATGGTGAGGATATGATTCAAGTCCTCTAGGCACTCCAGGGAGGATCTATACTTTTATGTGGGAGGGTTAAGTTTCGGGTGCTTTGTGATAATCACTTAGGAGATGAGCTCCACCTTCTTGGAAACTTTGTGTACCTTGGCCTTTTCCTCCTAAATCTCCCTTTGCATTTGAGTGCTGATTAATTTCTCAAGGTTGAGATCCTTCGTTAGCTTCACTACTTCTTCCTTCCTCTTCTCCAATAGGTCCTCCAAGACTCTAACCCTGTCATTCCTATTGAAGAGCCTAGCCTCGATTTCCATAGAGACTTTGTTGAGCGCGTTACACACTTGCTCATCTGATAGTTGTTGTGTGTTTACAATGGGGTTGTTCCCTTTCCTTTGGACATCATTAATTCTACTCCTTGTTAATCTCGAACTCGGGCTCATCGAGGTGGGAGTCGAATGGCCATGACAACATCTTCCTTGTTCATGGGTATCCACCCTCGGGATCAAAGGATTTCATGGTGGTGAGCTACTTCTTTGGGAACCGTATTTTGGAAATGCATGCGCAAAACTTTGTTGGGGTCATCAATATAACCCATCATTGTTCTTCCCCTTCTACATGTTTACTTCCCATGCGCACGCCCTTGGGAATAGTTACTAAAAGAGTAGGGCCTTTTGTGCTACCCACACTTTTCTCCCTCTACTCTTCTTTGAATTCACCGAGCACTAGCTCCATGCTGCACTCTAACTCCTCTTTGACCAGGGTATTGATTATCTTCTCTACCTCCCTTGTTTCCTTCTCATTCACCTCCTCCTGAGTGAGCTTGGGCATATCTAGCTCCTTGGTACTAGCCCCTTCACTCCTCTCTTTACTCCATGCGCCTTCCTCCCTTTGGGCACCCTTCCTCCTTACAAAGATGAACGCATCATTTATATCCTCTACTTCCTCTCCCTCCGAATCATGGACATCAATCAGCTCTTGATCCACCTCCATCTCTTCCCCTCCATCATCATCCTTTTCACCTATATAGGTGTTTGGGTCATCTGTATCTTTAGACCCTTGTTCCTCCATCCCTTATTCTTCTTCCCTTGTAGAAAACTCCAGAGTCGGGATTGCTATCTTCTCTTCATCATCGAAGGTTCTTGAGGATGGTGGCTTCACAGGCTCGATGTCTTCTCCCTAACCACCATTCTCCTCTTCTTTTGGACATAGGTACTTGGCCCTACATTATCTATATTCTACCTCTCCACCACTCTTTGTTCTTTTTATTCTTCTTCTTTCTCCTTGTGCTTTATTAGTGGCTTCTTACTTCCCATGGGGACGTCCAGGGATGGATATGCCATTCTCTATGTATGCACCCTTCTCAAAATTTGGTCTTATGCGTAGGTAGATTCGGCATTAGCGGTCTCGTAATTGGTAAAGGTCAATGGCCTTATGATGTGCACGTCCTACGATACATACCTTTTAACATATGCATGATTCCACGGGTAGACCACCTTTCTCATTTCTCTGTGTTCACTGTCAAGGGTGGACAGGTCAAGTTTTAATTTCTTCAACTCCTTATACTGCTCAATCCCACCTAGAAAAATTGGGAGTAAATGAGAAGGGAGTTTGCACTGGGATCAGAATCGTCATCCACCAAGATGAATCGCCAATGCGAAGTCTTTGGTATCTTGCAAACTCTTCTTCTCCTTCGATCCTTTGTGGGGAGTTGCTTAGAAATTCGCCATTCGGTCCCAAATGCATTCCTAAGGCATGTGTACCATTTTTCTAAGTACACCTTGTGCACCCCTATCATTGACTCACATGTGTATTTCTGGAATCTATCTGCGGGTGAGGGATCTTTAGTGGGGTACTCCCATATGAATTTATTGGATGCATCTAGCACCCCGATTTCTGAGAACACAATTGTTAATAGAATGTTTCCAAACAAGATCTTTCCTCCATTCTCCATGCTACTTATGATTTCGTCTACTATGTACTGGGAGATGTTATACACGGTGCCTTCCGTGACCTTCCTGCAGACATTCAACCAAGGATTTCTCACTTGGGTCCACCTCTCTTGTCCATTCAGCTTGGAGACAAGGTGCGCGGCCATCTTCATCACCGGATCATTGATATCCAAGACATCATAGTATCTTGATCCCTTCTTATAATCTTGGGATGCAATGGTTTCTTTGATTGCCTCCTCATCCTAGAGGTCATCTATGATCGTGTCCCTTTTATAGCTTAGGCCTGTAAAGTGTGAGATTAACTGGGGAGTTATGTGCATTTTGTGCCTGCGAAGCAGAAGAAATATTTGTGCATGTGCGTCATCAGCCATTGGTACAAGTGCTTGGGCTTCCCGAAATATGGCAGCTCGTAAAGCTGGAGAAGCCCTGCCTTCTCCATTTTCACCTTGACTATGTCACTGTAGATTGGCATCTGTCAGGTGTTTGTTTGTTTTTGGGGCACACCAGCTCCAACGCCATTTCCTTCACAACTATACTTGACCGATGATTGTAGTCGATCATGATCATCTATCTTATGTGGGACTCCCGCTCTTGCCCTAGAAAAACCCCATCCAGGTATTTCATCTCTGAGTACCATTCCTCATTGGTATCCAAGGGGATTTCTTCTTCTTTCTTCTTTCCTTTTCCCTTACCCTTTCCCTTCCTAGATTGTACTGTAGGCTTATCAACTAGCTTTATGGCTATCATTCTACACTTTGCTTTCTTCCCTAGTTACTTTTGAGTTGTCTAAGAGTTTTCTTCACACGCCCCGTGCCCTAGAGCACAAACCCTAATTTCTGATTTTCCTCCTTCAATCACGACACTCTTTCACAATGTTCCCCACACCTATGAATCAATTGTTCTCTAGTTTGTATATCTAACGGACCGAATGCACATGATTTTTGAGATTTTCCTTCTCACGAGTCATTCAAAACCCTAGCTCTTGAAAGAAAATCATTCTCCTTGTTTTTACAAAGTAAAATAATGAACTATCCATCCTTGTATTTATAGCTTTTCCTTCTTTTATGCATTAAATGTTAGGCTACCTACCACTTTGTATAAAAATATTTAATGTGGCATTTTTCAAACAAACACGACTTCAATGCTTTTCCTTACACACCCAATCCTTGCATGAAAATATTTTCACCTGCGCACCCAATCATTGCATGAAAAATTTTCCAACCTTACAGTGCGAAGACAATCCATCTTGATAGAAGACTCTTGCACGTGTGTTATCGACATCAAAGGCACCTCTTCCATCCTCATGATTCTTGCTTTTTCCTACCTCATGTTTTTGCGCTTTTTCTTCTTGTACGTGGATTTCCAATGTAACCTTCTTTTTCCACCCATTTGCCTTCTTTTCTCTTAATGCCTTTTTTTTCAACGAGGCCGATTCGAATGGTCTACCAACCCAATCCTCCTACAGAAAAACTTCAAGCCTCTCTTTATCACCTCACCCCACACTAAATCGATGTACGGTCCTCTACGCATTCATAGGTTAAAAATTAATAAGGTTACCGGTGCCCAAGGTGCAAAACAAGACAACACGAAAGGGAAAAACAAGAAAGGAAATTATAAACTAACTGGAAGAACTACCTTATTTACAAACACCAAGAAGTGTTATTTATAGTAGGGCTTCACCTATTTCCATTGAAGTGTCAGTAATTTTGTTCCATCCAGTAGCTTGTAATCGTGGCATGCGCCCGAATCAAGGATGTATGAAATTACATAAGGCCCCAACCAATGCACCTTCAACTTTTCGAATGGCGTAGAAATTTTGAATCATATAGCAATACCATCGACCAACCTCAAACTATTTGTTCTTAATGTGGTGGTCATGCCATGCCTTTTGCTTAGCTTTTCATTGTTTGGCTCCATCTTGCTAGTGAGTGCCTTTCATCCAACTTTATCAATTCTTCCTTCCAAAGTGCTTGTTCATCGTTGAACCCTCCTACACGTGTTATACGCAGCGAAGGTAGCATGAATTCAACTGGAAAAATAGCCTCCGTGCCAAACACCAGTTAAAATGTTGTGTCCTTGTTCAACCTTTTATACGTTGTTCGTATGCCTAAAGAAGCTGCGATACCTTGTCATCCCAATCCTTCCTACCCACATCACATATCTTAGTCAATGTGTGACTAAGGATTTTGTTAAATGTCTCCACAGTTCCATTTTCCCGAGGGTGATAAGGGGTATTTTTGTGATGGGCTACCATGAGTTTTTCCAATAGAATCTTGATTGTTTCATTTAATAAGTGAGTGCCCATATCTTTTTAAACTTAATGGGAAACCATACCTACTGATAATGTTCTCCCACAAAAATCTAGCAGCCATGGCTACGATGCAATCCTTAGTGGGCACGGCCTCTTCCCACCTTGTCATATAATCAGTACAGGTAATGATATACCACTACTTAGTCCTTCATGTAGGCTGGTGAGATTGATCTCGAAAAAATCTATTGCCCACTTTTCAAAAGGTTCCATGTTGGTGATGGGATGCAAGGGCATCTTGACCCTTTTTGCAGGTTTTCCAAGGCATCGACGGTGGTCACGGGCCTTGCAAAACTCAATACAATCTGGTGAATCGCCTCCCACCGAGTTCAATGACTAGGATCTTGCACATAGTTGCATTCCCTACATAGTTTCCTCCAGCAATCCCACCATGGGCTTCTTCTATTATAGCTACAAGTTTATGTTCTAATACCCCACGGTGCAAAACCTCATCGCAGCCCATCTTGTACAAATCCCTATTGATCAACATGAAGGACGTGGCATGTATGGCTAACCTTTTCCCTTCCAGAGCATTCATCCCTTTAAGGACCACACCTTCCTTGAGAAAAACAAAAATGTCTTCTAGTTTTGAGGGTGCGCGCCACAACTTAAATAGTTGTGCACTTGGCATGGTTTCCTTGATACTTTGCGTGTCCTCTCCGAATCAATCCTTGATAAATGATTTGGCCCATAATTGTTCTTCCCGGTTTTATCACCACTTTGAATTCAAATTCCTGAAATAAAAGTACCCAACGGCATATGCCCCCTTTCAACACTGCTTTGTTTACTAGATACTTCAAGGCCATATGGTCAGTGTAGAATATGAAGGGAGTTGCCAGCAAATATTGTCTAAATTTTTGGAGCACGTAGATCATTGACAATGCCTCATGCTCGGTTGTTATATAATTATGTTATGTTAGTGTCAACTTCCTACTTGCAAAACACAAGGGATGATCAACAATCCCCTCTCCTAGTTGAGAAAAGGAAACTCCCATTGTTGTACCAGAGGCATCCACGTGGACATGGAAAGGTTTATCCCAGGATGGGAATCGTAGAATAGGTGCGGTGATAATCCTTTCTTTTAGAGTGTCAAATGCCCTCTGCTGCACCTCTCCCCACTAAAAGGCACTCTTGTGTCTAAGCAATATTTCCAAAGGCGTGGTGATCTTGGCATATCCCTTAATGAACTTTTTGTAGTACCCAGTGTGTCCAAGAAATCCACACATGATGCTTTGGCTGGTAGGCTCCCCTAACCCCATAATAACTGTAACTTTCATGGGATCCACTAGTAAGCCCTCTTTACATATGATATGCCCCAACAACATTCCAAAAGGAGTTGCAAAGATACATTTCTTGATGTTGAGGGAGATCCTCAACTGTCGACATCTTTCAAACATCAACCTCAAGTTATCACAATGGTCCCTGACCAATCCATACACTATCCAATCATCCAAATATACTTGAAGGAACTTGTGGATGAAGTCCTTAAATGCTTATACCACTATACACAAAAATACAGTGAGTGCATTCTTCAGCCCAAAGGGCATGACTGTGTATGCAAAGCTTCCCCACTCGGTGGAAAATTTGTCTTTTCTTGGTCTTCCTTGGCAATCCTTACTTGGTGATATCCCAAGAATCCATCCGTAAAGGAATAGACCTCATGCCCAGCAACTCCTTCCAAAATCTCTTCAGTAAATGGGGTGGGAAAAGGATTTATGATGAAAACAACGTTCAATTCTCTGTAATCCACACATATCCTAATCCACCCATCCTTCTTTATGTTGATCACCATTAGACTTATCCATTCTAATTCCTCCATAGCCTTAATGATACCAAATGCTATCATCTTGTCTAGCTCTTCTTTAACCCTTACGCACAAATTGGGATTCATCCTATAAGGCCTCTTCCGACCGGGTGCACACCATCTTTCAAATTTATCCACATTTCTCCTAGTGAATGGTGGATTCCTTTCAACTCATGGTATCTACATGGTGATAAATCCTCAAATTCATGCAAGAGATCGATAATCTTTGATACTTCCTTGTCCAACCAAAGTAGTCCCAGGTGATAGCTTCCTTGGGCTCCTCTTTCGAGCCGATGTTAACTTTATTGGTTTTGAGTGGTTCATGGTACGTGTGCACACATGCATCTACACTGTCAACTACTTCGCGTGCCCCAACCGAATGGTTCAAATTCATGCCTACCATCTCATCCCCATCAATAATGTATATCATCTTTCCTTTCTCCTTTTCAAAGCACACACATACTCAAATTATATGTCTTCTGTTTCCTCCTCTTTAAACCATGCTTCCAAGATAGATCCACCAAGTAAGTTTACTAACCTATCTTCTGCCATGGTGTAATCCCCCAGAGTAAGGCACTTGATAGTCTATAACACCTCATCAAATGGTTGTTTGGTACTTTGGTACTCGAATGTATGAACCAGTCGATTCTTAACTCTGCCAATTTCCTATTTGGTGGCGTGTTTTAGAATGGATGTACCAAGCGCGCACGTAACCTTGTAGTGTCGAATACAGCTTGTACACCCAAAGGGAGGGTGGTAAAGCTTCCAAACCTTCTCTCCAAACCCTCTCACATGCTTAGATGTGGGAAGAGGTGGGTCCATTTCCATTGTAATCCTTGATAGCGGTGGGTATGTTGCTTTTCGAGAATCAGACAGTGAGCGCAATTCTAACTTCACACCACTCCAACAAGTTTTCACTATGCATGGCCCACCATCTTGCTTCGTGCCTATCAAAACATAACCTAGCATACTTCATCACTCGTCCTCCCTCCATTGAGCTTCCATTTCTCTTAAAAAGACCTCAGGGTATGCATCCCCAAAATACTTGGTTATTTCCTTTCCTCCTATGTGCCGAACTGTATGCACCATGGTTACCTTGGTTACTGATCCTTTCAGATGTCACCCAATCAATTCATAAGTCCCATGCACCCAATTATCACATGCTATACTAGTAGTATCACTGATAGATTGAGCATCATCAAACTGGATGACTCCTTCTATAGGGTGGATGGTCTCTGGATCTCTTATGGAGCACACATATATTTTTCTAGGACCTCCTCTCCAAGGGGTTCAGTATAGGGGGTGGAATTCCCATCAACTAGCGGTATAACTACCCTCTCTTCCTTGTTTTCAAAGCTTATGTACCCCTTGTTAAACCGAAGGTCTGCATTATTCTTATAACACCACAAGCACCCAAGTAGAGCTGGGAAATTATTTGCCTCGGCAAGCGCCAAGACTTCAAAATCCCTAGTGAACCTAGTCCCCTGAATGGTAATGGTCGCATCCTTCAAGACACCTATGGGCATTGCCTTTGTCTTATTTTCCATATACAACACATTTGAAGATGGTTGTAATGCAAGTCTTCCCATTTGATGCTAGGCATCCAGAGTGAGAACATTAACCTCTATGCCTATGTCAATGAGGATGTTGCTAAGAAACCATCCATCCACTACTACATTCAAGGTAATATCTTTGTCATAATCAAGGCTGTGAGGTGGGAGGTTTGCATGTAGGATTTGCCTTTCGTGTTCTCCCCCACGCGACACCTTTTCCTCAACCATGCCCCTAGCAGGGGAATAATATTCTCCTACCTCAATAGTTTACACACCTCCTTAACCTCATCCAAGTCATCCCTTGGTGCTTCTATTGGTCTCCTTTGATCATTTTTTCTAGTCTGCTCTTTTAAGCATTGGATCTCCCCTTGTAAACTTCGAATTATGTCTATGGTTTCGTGGTAGAATTATTTTTGATGAGTGGGTTTGGATACTTCCCGTGTACTACTTCTTCTCTCGAAACAAGAGGTCTCTACCTAGGCACCTCCTTTACACACGCAAACTCCACCCTTGTTACCATAATAGGCTCTAGTTCTGATTCACGTATTACTTGTAGAAGCCATTGCGCGTCAGTCATCTTAATACTCACCATGGCATCACCCTTATCCTTCTAGTATTGCTGACTCATATGTTCATATAACTTTGGGCACTCTTCGTACTTATGTGTTTTTTCCACACCAGGAGCATTGTAGAAGATCTAAACATTTACACTTATAATGGTCTATGGCTCCACAATTAAAACACGTCCCATGCGGGAACTCACTTCTTCCTCCATGGTTACCATGACCATGAAATCCCCCTGCGAAACCCTCTTCCATGTGCACCTCCATCCTTGCACTCTCCATACCCATGGTCATCTCCTTTGGAACTACTGGCAATGCTAGTCTGGCACACACCAAGATCAATTACCTCATGAATTTGGTCAATCAATCTACAATCCTTGGTGTCATGTGTGGTTGAGGTACATATCTTGCAATAACAAGACACATTTTTGTGGATCGTGCGCTACAACAGGGGCACCTACTTGCATCATGGTCCTTGTGACATATTTCACAGTTTATCGCTATAGCACACACCACCTTCCGAGTACATATCCCACCATTATCCTTCATGTGCCCTTCTACATTACAATCCGTGCACCACATCCCTTTGTGAATCTCTAGAACTGTGTTGGTAGATAATTTATCCAATTGCTTAGCCATGGTAGCAATCTGAGCCTCCAGAAATAGGCTAACACTAGTGTAACCACTACCAACTGCCTCAATGCGTAAAGCAGCTTCCAACGCTTCGCGCGGGTCTGTGAAAGTTTTATGAGATAAATCCCTCCTAAAGGGTGTTATAAATCCTCTGAAAAACCACTGAGCATGTTGTGAAGGGTGGATATCATAAGATAATTTAGAAAATAGAGTTTTAAAACATGCATCATATTCCTGCATGCTCTCTGCCATGCCTTGTTGAATTTCTTTGAGAGAGCTAATGCTCTTCTGTTCAAACTTAGGTATGTGGAATTCCACCAAAAATGCATTTCTCAAAGTGTGGTATAATCCACAACATCGATGAGGGTCATACTTTCTATACCAACTATGTGCGCATCCTTGCAAGGTCATCACAAATTGACTGGCCTTTCGATCTTGGGTCGTGATTCCCTTCGTGTGCCATAGTAGCTCACACTTATGCACATGCTCCATGGCATCTTCTATCCCACTGTAATCTGGTAAGTGTAGAGACATCTTGAAAAAGACTTGAGGAGGTGGCTGAGGCCCTTGCCCTCCGATCTAGTCCCTTGGTTTCCTTCGGTGTTCCCTCCTCTCTGGATCCACTAGATCTTGAGCCACCAGCTCCACCACTTCCACCTCCAGATCCTCCTGTGTTAGGTATAGGGCCTGTGTTTTTCATGCCAAATGCTCCCGTTGTCCCACCGAATTACGTGCTAACATTGCGTGAACTAGTACCACTCCCGGTCGTATTTTCTCCACCCCTTCCTAATGTGCTTCCAAAACTAGCTATATACGTGCCTTTTCCAAACATTCCACTAAATACCGAATATTGTGTAAAGCCATAAAAGTCCCAAATGAGAAGTTATATCTTCTAGGTCTTTGATCGGTTGCTTTCACTAATATTAAATGGATCAATTGTACTTTTCACTCATTCAAAAAAACCAAGCGCTAAGGTTTGGTCACTAAGTGGGTCGAGATGCGCACCAATGACTCTTCTTTCTCTACATGATTGAGACTCTCATTAGAATCCACAAGGTTTTCTCTCCCACGCTTACCAAGATGGGGTACCACAGACTATTGAGGTTCCACATCCTCCATGTGAACCTCAACTCCTTTCCACCATGTCTGGCTCCATAACCCACTTGTAATCCCACGTTGTCTATCGATCTCCTTTTCATGCGCTTTGTTATACTTGAGCCATCTCTCCTCCCTTTCCTATAAAATCATCAGATCAGCCATCCTTCCCCAACCTAGCTTCCTCGCCTAGCGCTCAAGGTGGTTTAGTTGGCCATAGGAAATGCCTCTAAACCCATGGTTACCTTCAAGATTTTGATCACAAGGGGAATAACACACATAAATGATCCCTTGGGCTCTCGTAAGAACTCAAACTTAGCAACTTCTGGGTAGGAATACATGGAAATGGCGTATTCCAGAGTGTAGCTAGTCAATACTCCCTTCCACCAATTATCTATAACACGGGTCCATGTTAGATCAGCATCTTGCAAGTTCTGATATGTTTCTTGGGTCCAAGGGTGTGACTTATAATACCACCCTGATCTAGATGTATAAGCTGAGAGCCATTAAAATAACTCTACTGGGAAACAACAAAAGAAGGTTTCATACCAGTCATGATAAAGAGTTTCTTTCACCCATCTTCGCGTATCAAACCTAGATCTAGTACTAAATCTCTGAGTGAATTCTTCCTTCGTGCTTTTAAAACAATCTTCAACACTGCAAGTGTTAAGCGCTCTGCCATCACTTTTTACATAGATCATGATGTATGCCATGTTCCACTGCAGCTTTGAAAAGAGGTCCCAGCAATGGAACCAAGATGTAGTCATTTTTACACCCACTAAGAACAAGGGAACCTCATGCACGCTGGCCTATCACCCAGTGGGCCTTTGGACACTCACCGAGGCACACAAGAGGGATCCGAGTCTGTCTTTTATGTGAGTCTAGTGGAAGACATAGTTCATGATTCTAAATTATTGATTTAACAGACATGAAGAAGTTATAGAGCTTAGGATGGTTTCTACACCCCTTCAGTCATAATGGAAACAAAGCACGCAATAGGAATAATAGAACCAAGAAGTTGTAAATCCACAAATATAATTAATCATTCAAGCAAGGTCCATGATTATACAAGATCAAAAGCAAAGTAAAAACATGTAGATAATACAAAAGGAGATCTTTAATGTAAACATGATGGTAAGCTTATCATATTCATTCATAGTCTTGCTACAAAGTATCACAGAGAGGTAGAACATAGTCATGCGCCATGTTTGGATTCATACATGTATTCTCAAAAAAAAAAAAATTCATTCCCCATTTCCCCATTGCATCCTTATTGGAATCCTTTACCCATTTTTATCCCTTAGTTCTTGCGGTAATTCTACTGAGAGCTCCACTACCTCACTTATGTCTCTTGTTCTTTGGCAAGGGTGCACGTATAAATAGGAATCGAGCTCTAACAAAATCCTCTGCAGCCTCAAATCTAGCCCCAAGTGTCAAGGTGTGGGTCAGCCTGGTGCATGCCTCTCCATATCATGATTAACTTTTTAGATCTTTCTATCGTAAGGTATATTCCTTCTAGGACACCTGTCACCGGGATGGAACCTTATCCCACAGAACACATTCTTCATGTGTTCTACCCAAAATCACAAAAGTGGCTAAGTCCCAAAACTTTCTTCACATGGCGTGCACACTATGGGTTCTCCATGAATCCTTTTGAATACTACCTTGCACACCTTCACTTGCATGCTTCCTCTAGCAATGCATGGCTACGCCCTTAAGATTTGGGAGCTATAATAGGGGCCCAACAACAAGTGCATTACAATAATAAGGAGGTAGAAAACATGTTGCGAGTCCTAAGAAAAGGTTTGATATTCCAAAATCCACTTGCCAAAGTGTGAAGGAGGGAGCTGCAGAACATAAAAATGTCCAACCCTTTACAAATGAGCCAAATCGGCTTTTAACAATGAAAACCTGAGTTCAGGAAGGAGAAACGTGGGAAAATTGAAATGAATGATTCAACCACAAAACAAATCCATAAAATGGCATGGGTACCCTTAAAAGTTCATTCCACAATATTTTCAACCATGTTGGAGAAGAATGAAAGCCATATTGCATTAAAAATGGTGGTTGAATGTCAATTTTGCTCTTTTCCCTATGCCAAAGGCATTTTCTCATTTTTGTCTCACTAAACTCCACCCAAATTGAAGATTCCATCATGTAGATTACTTTAATAGATTTCCAATGACACCAAAATTGAGAAAAACTAAGCTCTAGATCAAAAGATATGCCCCTCTAAAGATTTAGGGAAAAACTAGGGCAAAAATCGGGTCGGTGGGCTGAAACCTAAAAAATTTCCCCATTTTGAATTTGGGAAAATTTCCTTGAAAAACTCTGTACCCCACCACTCTGCTAACATGTGGCACATCCCCATTGGTCCATGGGTTCAAATGGCCCTTTTACACTTTTTTGAATTTTGGAAAAAATTCCAAAATTCCTTCATGCCCCCAGTTGCTCCACTAACATGTGTCATCCTCCTATTCGCTACGGGCATGCGCTCCAAATTTTTCCTTTGTGCTTCCAACCACTTTGGTAAAATTTCCAAATTCTCCCCACACCCCCGACCTCCTCCGAGAATAGGACATGTGGCATCTTATTATTAGTCCGTAGGCCTTTTGTAAAAAATTTCCATTTCCTCCTTGGTGGGCTGGGGCCAATTTTTTCCTTTTTGCCCTTTACTATTTTGGAAAAAAGCCAAAATTCACTCTACCCTCCAACCCCCACCGGTTCCATGGACATGTGTCACATTCTTATTGGTTGTGGGGCTTCTAGGCCAAAAATTTCATTGCACCATTTTTTGGAAATTTTCTCAACTTACCTCCGCCGGTCCAACCTCTGCTGCCACGTGGCACCTCCTCATTCACGTGGGCCTCAAGCCATTTCTTTCTCCGCGAGCCCATGGGAAAATTTTTTCCTTTGTGCCCCTGACACTTCCTTGGAAATTTTTTTAACTTAACTCTATTGACCCGCCATTCCACCGCCACGTGGCATCCTCCTATTGGTTATGAACCTTCCCAAGGAAAATTTCCCTCAAAAACTCCGTTGAGCCATAACTTGCAAAATACAAGGAGTTAGAAGAAAAACTTTACCTTTCTAGAAAGGTGAGAAAATTCTCTATCCAATGAAGCCATTTCAAAATAATTTTGAGTTCCTAAAAAGTGAAAAAAATTGATTGAGGCATAAGGAAGGAAGGAATGAAAGAAAGTTAGCCAAAAAATAAGCAAGGGCTTATTTTAGATAACATGACCTTCAACTTATTGATCTAATCACGTCACTGAAATACTTTCTCTCATCTAGCTAGAAATTATTGAAGAAGATTCACCCACCATTGATATCCTCCAATGTCATGATGATCAAGATATTCTCTCCCATATGGGAGAAGAAGACCATTTCCTTCAAAAAACCCTACCACCCGACACATCAACCCTTCTCAATGAGTCCACTATCGACATTAACATAGGCATGCCTCAAGAGCCCCATGTAGTTAAAGTCAGTCAATATTTTGAATTACAAGAATTAAATAATTTAACCAATTTCTTATCTAAATATAGTCAATCCTTTTCCTATTCATATAGTGATATGTTGAGTATTGACCCTAACATTGGTGTACACAATATCATCACCCATCCCAAAAAGAAACTCTATATAATGCATCCTTACATAGCTCTTCTTATCAAAGAAGAGTTACAATTTCTTATTTTTGCTAATTTCATCATAGTCATTAACTACCCATAATGGGTCTCTAACATCATACTCGTAACCAAAGCCTCGGAAAAGTTACGCATCATCTTGATTTCTGGGATCTCAATCTTTCTTTCCCTAAAGAATATTTCCCTCTTCCAAACATCGACTAACTTATCGATCTAAAAACTGACCAAGAAATTCTCTCCCTTATGGATGGATTCTCCGGTTATAATAAAATCCTCATCACCACTAACAATCAATACAAAAAATATTTCATTACTTCTTGGGAGACTTTCTATTACCATGTCATGCCCTTTAGACTTAAAAATGTTGGGGCCACATATCAACGCGTCATGACATATATCTTCCATGATATTATCCACAAAACCATAGAAGACTATTGTTATCACTTACCCAAAAAAATATGTGTGATTTGTTGAGATTTTTGGTAAAGTAACTTCTGCGATTTTTTTCCTTTTTAAAGTCTTATGGAAAATAAATGATCCCAATAGCTAGTCATTTTTTAGTACTTTGCGTATTTGGGTCTTTTCCTTTGCATCGCAGGAATATCATGCTTATGGAGAACTCATGTCCCTCGTTACTTTGAGCCTTAAGTTCTCCACATCCCTACCTTTGTCACATTTCATTAAGTTTTTTGTTGCGGGATTTGGTGTTTGCTAGTGAACTGTTCTATTTGAGTCGTGGTTCCCTGCATCCTTTTGTTTACCATTGTTTCCTTATTTCCACAAACTTTACACTTATCCTTTGTATTGCATACTTTGAGATGTTTGGAAGAACTTGTGGCCCTTTTTCTTCCTAAAATCCATTTCCCCACATCCCCGTGTTCTCCAAACTTATTTCCAATATGCAAAGTTTTCATCCAATTTTTTAAAGTGTTCCTTTATATTGCAGAATTTGTGGGTTTTCAGAGAACTTTCTTCCCGTGTCCCATGGACCTTGTGTTCTTTGTTAGCCCAATTCTCCCAAAATTTATTGGTTTTCTTTGTATTGCAATATTTTTGGATTTTCAAAGAACTTATGTCCTACATGCATCCCAAGTTATTGCTCCCCAAGCCCATCTTTGCCACACGCTAAGCCTTTCCTTCATGTTGCGAGATATTTTTGGAGATCTTATCCCCTCATGTCCCAATTTCTTTGTGCTTTCATTTTCTTGCATTTATATCATTACCACAATACAAAGGGAAAATTGGTAAAATGTTCCATGAACCCTCCTATTTCCCACAATACAATGCAATTTCCTAATTATGCATTTATTCACATCCTTTTAAGAATGGAAAAGTATAAATGAGGTAAAGTACGCCATTTTTTACAGGCACAAGTTAATAATTACATATAATTCCTATGCATTTCCATTCTTGTGCCATCAAATTTGTTTCTAATAATTCTCCAACCATTTTAATAAATTTAAATTACACAATAATCTTGGAAGGAGCTCCATTATTCCTACAAATCGAGGTGAGTGATTCTAAAGCCTTTTGTGAGATTTTGACACCAAATTGGGTTTTTTTCCTATCATACCATTCTTATTGAAATTTTTGTTGAATACCCATTCCTCTCGAGTGTCTATTTCCTAACCCTACCATCATGAAATATCACTACGAGAGGTTATGAACACATTTTATCCTTCAAAACATCAATACGATATTGGGGATAGGGATGTTTGGCATATTGATTTTAATGACTTATGGGCCCGTATTTCTTATGAAAACCCCACTCTCATGGATCAATTCATTAAATATAGCTAGATTTCTCATAATGGTGATTTCTGTAAATTGAGAAATAAGGGCGAAAGCTTGATTAACTTTATTAATCTCAATCAACCAAAAATATAATGGAGTGTTGCAATTCTTATAGGAATTGAACAACCATGTGCGAAAAAGAAATAGGTTACACATGTAAAACTAAACTCACAACAGCTTCCAAAATACATCTAAGAAGCACATAAATTGTTATAACAATTATAACAATTATGCTGTGAAAATAAAAGACAAATATGGTTTAAAAACCATATGTTCAACATACAACAATAAGTGATGGAGGAACAAGGTGATGGAATAACAATAAGCATTGTTTCTATTGTTTTGGCTATAGAATGTCTAATTTTTTACCTAGATCTATCCTCAAAGAGATTGGATTCTAACTTGGATCAGACATTTGATAAGCTGCATGCACAGCGCACGCGGGAAACTACACCTTTAGCTTGGAAAATGATACTACTACAAAGCAAAACCCTCTAATAAAAAATGTGGGTCTAAAATCTCCAGCTAAGGGGTAGTTCACTTGGAAGAAGGACAAGGAAGGTGTGACCTGTCTAAAGGTTCTAGATGGTTGTCTGCATCGGGCTTTGGAAAAATCGAATCTTTCCCTTGTTGGTAAGTTTCTCGGCGTTAGACCTAATATTGATATCATTAGAAAATGGGCGTGTAGAAAGTGGAAACCAAAAGGGGATCTGAATATCACCATTATGTCGAGGGGATTTTTCCTGGCCAAATTCAATCAATAGATAGATTTGGAATCGGTGCTTCTGGGAGGCCCATGGTGGCTGGGGAATATGGGGTTGTTTTTAAAAGATGGTATCCTAGATTTGATCCTAGCACTGAGAATATTCATACCATTCCAATATGGTGTAGGCTTCTAGGGCTACCCCTAATATTGGGATGATGAGATTCTGCTAAATATCACCAAATCTCTTGGTTCTCTGATTGGGCTGGATGGGCCTATGAGGAATAGATCTAGACTAGCTTTTTCTAGATTCTGTATCTCTTCTGAATTGGAGCAGGAGCTACCAAATCTTATTATTCTTCATTCCAAATTTGGTAGCTAGACTCAACAGATCAAATATGAAACCTTTCATCTGAGATGTCATAAATGCCAGAAATTAGGACATTTTACCAATAGATGTCCTAATAAAGAAGTCTCGCAAGAGGATAAACTTGATAACCCCTATGGAGAATCAAAGAAAAAGGAAACTTGGCTGAATAATAAGGAGGTGGAAAAGATTGAAGATCAAGGACATGGGGAAGGGATACCCCTCAAACTCCTAGAGCTGAAATATAAGAAAGGAAAAAAGAGTTTTAGAACTCCTATTAGGAAACCACTGATCTGCAAAAAGCTCTGGCATCCCAAAACTCTGCGATGGGTGCAACAATAAGTCTTCCAGCCTCCACTAAAGAACTTGATCCTATTAAGGTGTCTCTAGAGGTGGACGAACTTACTGAAACTGTGACAGTTAACCTTCTCTCCAAGGAGCAAAAGGTGACTTGGTTTAAGGACATTACAGATATGCCAGGATTTTTAGCCTGGATAGCAATTTTTCTGATCCACTAAGGTCCATTGAGGAAGTTTTAAATGAGGAAAAAGATATGGCTTCTTATGAATCTTCATCTATGCAAGACCCATTGGTGGTAAAGAGCATCTCTCCAAAAATGGAAGCCCCCTTGGCCTTCCCAGAGACAATGAGGAGGGTGAGAAAGAGGAAGGAGAAGTTACGCCACTTAAAGATGCAAAGATGGGGGACGAAGATCCCGATTGTTCTAAAGAAGCAAAGATGGGGGATGAAGATCCCGATCCCACTATTTTTTAGAAGTTAAATCTAGAAAAAATAAAAGAATGAAGGGGTTTGAGAGGATCCCAGATTCTTTATATAATGAGAAGAAAAAGAAAATTGACAACTGGGAAACCTCAACATCCAGAACTACAAGATCCTCTACTAGGAGAGCAGTGGATTTTGGAAGCAACTCTAAAAGAGGTAGACCTTCTAAAAAGGCTCTAAGAACCAAAAGAACAGAAGAAGATATTGCTGATGGCACTCAAAGCCAACTGAGTCATCAGGAAATCACACTACCAATATCTTTTTGATGAAGGTCATCTCTTGGAACATCCGAGGTCTGAATGGAAATTCTAAACAAAGAATAATCAAAGATTTAAGAATTTCTAGTAGACCGAGCATTCTTCTTCGTGGGAAATGAAGATGAATTCTAAAATTCTTGGGCATTGTAAAAATAATTTTTGGGAAAATTCAGACATGGCTGCGGTGGACTCTCAGGGAGCGTCAGGTGGCTTGGCTACCTTTTGGGACAAGAAACATTTCACTAGTATGATTCTCTCTGAAACTAATAATCATCTTGCTATTAAATTCCTTTCTTGATAAAAACAATACTTGGATCCTCTCCAATATCTATGCGCCAAATACGGTTAGTGAAAGAAGGAAGCTTTGGAGAGATTTAAGGGTTTTTAGATCTCAGCATAGTATTGATAATTGGATGATAATGGGGGACTTCAATTCCCCTCTAAATCCTAGGAGAAAAACAAGGGGGAAACTCTTCTTTCTCTAGGGGTATGGATGATTTTGCTGACTTTGTGGCTGAGCTGAATCTTATAGATATTGATCTCCATGGCAACCAATATACCTAGAAAAATAGGAGGTTGGGAAAGGATATGATCCAAGTCAGATTAGATCATCCCCTTATTTTAGCTAGTTGGATTCTTCAACAAGATTTTCATCTCACTTCTCTGCCTAGAATCGGGTCTGATCACAATCCAATTGTTTTAAATTTTGTTAACTGGATTAAGCCTGGTAGGAGCTCCTTCAAATTTGAAAAAATGTGGATGGAGCATGATGACATTTTAGACAAGATTAAGGATTGGTGGATTTGGGATCGTGAGAGAAATGCCCAGTTTAGGCTTGTTCAAAAGCTTAAGAATGTTAAAAAGAAAGTTAAAATTTGGAATAAAGAAGTCTTTGGGAATGTTTTTGTAAAAAAAGGAGTTAAAGAAAAGGCTTCAAGATCTAGAAAACAAAATAAAATTTCAAGGGAGGTCTAGGGAGAATCATGAGGTGGAGAAAAAAATCCTCTCTGAGTTGGACACTATTTGTAGCAGAGAAGAATCCCTTTGGAGACTCAAATCTAGAGCTATATGGCTGAAAGAGGGAGACAGAAACACAATTTTTTCATATGACCACTTTGAAGCATCGGGCTTGCAATAGGATTATAAAAGTTTCTAAAGGCAAAGATAACATTATAAAAGATCCACAAATTATCAAAGAAGAGGCTCTCAGATTCTATGTTAAATTGTTGAATGAGCAGAATGTTGTAAGTGAGGTGGTTGATTCTTTCATGCTTGAAGCCATTCCGTATGGGAAAATTGAGGAGCTTAGATTTAAAGACATTACCAAAACTATTACTTTGGAGGAGCTTCAGAAAGTTGTCTTCACTCTGGAGGGTGACAAGGCACCAGGACCTGATGGCTTCTCTATAAATTTTTTTCAAATTTTTTGGGAAATTTGTTCAAATGATCTCCTCAGGGTAGCTAATGAATTCCTCAGAACCGGAGATCTTTTGAAAGAACTTAACAATACCCATATAGTTCTGGCCCCTAAAAAGATGGATGCTAAATATTTCAAAGACTTTAGACCCATTAGTTTGGTTAATGTTGTTTATAGAATTTTCACTAAGATTATTGCCACCAGACTGTAGGCCATTTTGAATGATTTAATCTCAAAACAACAAAGTGGATTCATCAAAGGGAGGATTATCCAAGATGGGGTGATCATGGTTCATGAGGTTATTCATTCTATGGATAATAACAAAAAGGTTGGCATGGTTCTTAAACTTGACATGAATAAAGCCTTTGACAAAGTCTCCTGGGCTTTTCTGGACAAAGTTTTGGCCAAATTTGGATTTCTGGATAAATTCAGAAGAATCATTAAAGCTTGCATTTCTTCAACCAGATTCTCAGTAGTGGTTAATGGGGAACCTATGGGATACTTCACCAAAAAGTAAGGGTTTAACACGGGGTTATCCTATATCCCCTCTTCTCTTTATTCTAATGGCTAACAGCCTTAGCAGAACAATCTCCAAAGTTGTTAAAGATGGTTTGATAAAAGGCATCAAACCTACCTCCACGAATCAAGCAGCTTCTCATCAGCAATTTGCGGATGACACTATCCTAATCTTAATGGCTTCCCTTCTGGAAGCTAAGGCAATCAAGTCTATTTTAAAATTCTATGAGGCAGCCTCTAGACAAGAGATTAACTTTGACAAAAGCTCCATTTACTTTTTTAATACTCCTCGGAGAGGAAAAATAAAATTGCTAAAGTATTGGGATGTAAAATTAATGTGCTTCCCACTACATATTTGTGTCTCCCTATGGGTACTAAATTTTTTTGATAAAGTTTTGAATGAGTTACTAGAAAGATTCCAAAATAAATTGGCTGGTTGGAAAGGAGCCATTCTCTCTAGCACTGGGAAATGTTTGCTTGTCAAAAGCACCCTTCAGAATTTACCTATATACATTATGTCTATGTATAATATACCATCTACACTCAGAGATAAAATTGATAAGATTCAGAAACATTTCCTATGGCAGGGAATGGAGGAAAAATTCAAGTACCATCTGGTTGCTTGGGATCAAGTGTGTACTCCTAAAAGCATTGGAGGCTTGGGTATAAAAGACATTAGCAAAATGAATATGGCCTTAATTGCAAAAATGGGGTGGAGATTGATCTCAGAAGATCAACCTTGGGTTGATCTCATTAAGAATAAATATTTGGGTCGGCAAACCACTTCTTGCTTTCTTCACTCTGAACTTCTTCCTCATGGCTCTATATTCTAGAACAATCTGATTCGTAATAGGAATTTTATCAAGCAAGGAAGGAGATGGAAAGTCAGAAATGGCAAGGATATTAGTTTTTGGAATGATAATTGGTCTAATGGGAGCCTCAATGAAATATTTGGTGCAGCTAAGGAGAAACTGGAACAGAAATATGGTACTAAGGTCATTGACTATATGAAAATTGATGGTAATATTAAGAGATGGAAACAACTCTCTATGGATGGTATGGATGAGGAATCTATGTTGTCATCTCTTCAGGAACATCTGGATCTCATTCCTTTGAATCAATTGGATGTCAAAGATGAAATTTTTTGGTATAATTCTAAAGATGGGGTCTATTCGGTGAAAGCTGGATACAATTCCTACTTTGTGAATACCTAGAATGAATTTGATTGGAGAAAAATATGGATGACTGAGCTTACCCCTAAAATAAAATTTTCTTTTGGCTTGTTCTCAGAGGTAGAATTCTTACCAATGATAACCTGATTAAGAAAGGATTCATCATGCCCAATAGATGTCATCTTTGCAAAAAGATTCTGAAGATATTAAACACCTTCTTATCCACTGTGATTATGCTACCATGATTTGGAGCCATGCCCTTTCCAAGTTTAATATCCTCTGGATGGTCCCTAAGGACTTCATTCAATTCTGGACCCAATGGAACCCCCTTTAAACACTGCATTGTGAGAAGACTTTGGAAGCTAATCATGCCCCATATTATCTGGAGAATATGGAAAGATAGGAATGATATCATCTTCAGAAATAACAAATAGAATTACAAGACCAACTTCACTAAGATTGGGCATGCTTTGTTAAAGCTGATATCGGGAGATTTAAACCCCCAAAAACAAAAAATATCCTATAGACAAAGAGTACATTTTATCCAATTGGAAGATTGGATATGATGGAAGGTTGATAAGGAATACCTAAAATATTGATAGGTCTTTCATCCATAGCATCCCTCCTGAGAGAAACTGGTATAAACTCAATTTTGATGGTGCTTCTAAGGGTAATCCTGGCATGGCAGCTGGGGGTGGAATTATAAGGGATCACAAAGGCTTCTTAGTTGTTGCTTATGCTGGAAAAATGGGGATTCAGACGAACAACTATGCTGAAGCCCTGGCTACTCTTTGGGGGCTTAGGATTGCAAAAGATCTTGATATCCAGAATTTAATCTTGGAAGGAGACTCTCTTAATATTATCAATCATTTGAACCAGGCTTCTCCTCCTAGCTGGACCACCAAGGATTTTATTATGGAAGGCAGAAATATTTGTAATAATATTGAGCATATTATTATAAGACACACCTATAGAGAGGGGAATAGGGCAGTAGACACTTTGGCTAATGTGGGCATTAACATTAATTTCACCATGTGGAATAATACAAAAACATCCCCAAGGAGGTTCAAATCAGTATTAATGAGGATAATAATGGAAATACATATGTGGCGTAATCACAATTATGGAAGGTGTGGATCTTAATGGAAGTGAAAGATCTCACTTGTGTGATTTATCCCCCTCTCTATGACAACTATAAATAAATCAAGCCTCACATAGATGGGAGGAATTTTAAAATTCAGAACGGATACAGGAAAATTGTAGTCCCTTATGAGGGTTTCGAGTAGGATTTTTGCCAAATCTATAGGAAGAAGGAAAATATGGGAGGGGCTCCGTGTCAGTTAGAGCCGAGTTGTGACCCAGCCTAGAAAAACAATGTGATCCTCTGGAATCTACTGCACAAAGGAGGCATTTCTAATTTCATCAAAAATTTAAGGGCAAGACCTAAATATCTCGGTCCAATCGATACTAACTAGAAGGATAGGAGAGTTAAGTATGGTGGGCATAGCATTATTATCAATGAAGAGTTGATAGCCAAGGCAACAGGCCTGGCATTGGAGGGCTTTCGGTTCTTTAGTAAGAGGGTGGGACAGGCATGCTAAGGCCAAGAAGTTTACTCAGATGAGGGAGAAGAGCTGGATTTTGTTGTTACGGGTTTAAAGGTAAGTTCCATCCCTACTCTATTTGATGAAGTGACCAACATGATGGTTAGATACATTTCATTAGAGGGGAGGTATAAAATGGTCCCCATAAAGCATTTTTTAAAAATCACTTTAGAAGAGATCTCACTGTCTATTTCCCACACTATCTCCTTAACTCTCTTCAGTGTTTTGTGCTTGACTTCCAAAAGCATGCCCAAGCTATTCCCTTACATCAGGGTCTTATCCTCTTACTTCACAAGCTCTGCATTTCCAAGTACCCTAGTTTTCCAATTACTCCTAGTGAGCCACTCATTTCCACCTCCTTTGTTCCCTTTACCACGCCTGCCACCCCTTCCAAGTCTAATTCCAAGAACCCCGTGAAAGCTGACATTCCTACTACTGGCTGGATCCTCCAAAGCTCCAAGGATTTGGAGGTTTCCCAAAACCTGCTTCATATCAGCAATGTTGGTACTAAACAAACCCTGCATCTAGAAACTATTAGGCTAGATGCCCTGGAGATTGAGGTTAAACAGATGCAGAAGGACTTTCAGTGGTTGAGCAAGCAAAAAGGGAAGAGAAAATTTGAGGAAGAGAGTGACACTGATAAGGAAAAGTTCTCTGAGATTTACAAGAAGTTGAGCTCTCTTGATATTAGGCTGGGAAGAGAAAAGGATAGACACGAGCATAATTTGGCTATTTTTAAAGCCATTAGTGATTTCCTAGAACAACAGGTCTAGAGCATTGTGAGGTTAAGTGGGATCCCTACTACTCTATGGGGAAATGAAAAAGAGAGGAATATGACCATTACACAGCTGGATGCCTCGGACTCAATGCACACAACTACTTTGGCACTTTTCACCTCATTGTAGATGATTCATTCTAGAATTGAAAGGGCATCCAAAAAATAATCTGTCTTGGGCTAGTGGAATTCGGGTTTGTGGTTGTTTCTGTGCTTTCCTTTTGTTGTATAGTTGCTATTTTTTTACGGTCTAGCTACGGGCTACATCCTTCTTTTGTTCCTTGTTGTTCCCGATTTTGGTTACCTTGGGTAACGATGTTACTTCTGGTTTTTGCTCTTTTGGTGTTGTATTCTCATTGTTATATCTGGCTGGTGAGCCTTCCTTGTAATTGGGTATAGTCCCACCAAAACTATTTACCAATAATAAAAAAACATACCACAATAATATGGTTTATAATATAACCATATAACATTATTATTTAATTAATAAAATTAATTAAATAATCAATTTATATTATGCATAATTAACCTAGCATTCCCCCCCTTAATTGTTCATTTTCTCAAGAGATGAGGAGAGGAACTCTCTGAACAACTCAAACTTGTCATGTGCAAGTGACTTTGTGAAGATATCTACCCATTGTTTAGCTACTGGACATAATTGAAGCTGGATTTTGTGCTTCAACACATGTTCACGTATGAAATGAACCTGTAATTCAATGTCCTTTATTCTCTCGTGAAAAACTAGATTGTGAACAAGTTTGATAACACCTTCATTGCCAACATACATGGTCATCAGTTTGTCCTGTGGTATTCCAAGTCCTTCTAGTATGCAACGTAACCAAATCACTTCACGAGATAGCTTCTCCTGCAAAATGATACTTGGATTCTATGGAAGAGTGAGAAATGAAGTGTTGTTTCTTGCTTCCCCATGATATTGGTGTAGATCCCATAAAAAAAAATTGAAGTGGATTTTTTCGTCATCAATATTTCCTACATGATCGAATCGAATATTCGGTCAAGAATAAGTTATCGTTCTTCTAGTATTCTAGACCAAGATCCACCGATCCTTTGAGATATCTCAAAATGCATCTTGCTACTTTCAATGATAAACTTTGGGTTCCTACATGAACATGGATAGATAGGTCACTTTGCAAATATGATGTCCGGTCTAGTGTAGGTTCATGATAAATCTCTAGATTTGCATAAATAAATTAAGCAATAATTAAATAAAATCAACACATGAAATGAAAACTACAGAAGATAGAAACTAAATGTAAATAGAATGGAGAAATTTCTATTGAATATGAGAGGACATTTTATACAATTTTTGCTCCTAAAATCATGGAGTCAAGTCTTATCATTTTATCCCCATATCTCTCCTTTGTTCCCTAGTCTTACTCTCAATCCCAAGATATTCTCACACATTCCTATCTCTATGAGTTGTGCATGAAAAATAATTGTGCACACTCATATATTATTTTATAAATATTAAAAACTATTACTACCAAATAACCCAAACCACTCCTAAGTGTTAACACTATGAACAATATTTCAGTAATAGTCACCCCCTTAGTGTGAACATGGGGAAAGCTATCTCCTGTACCTACTCATGATCTACAAAAAAATGAAGGTTTTCAATGAGTACCAACAACTCAAGCAATATGAGGTTTTCAAATAGAACCTCCAACTCAGAAAATGGTTTTCTAGTGCAACCAACCACTAAATTACAGCATACATTATTTTTCTCACATCATTGTTTCTACATTAGAGGGACTGCAAAACATAAATTATGCTCATGCAGGAGCTTTAAATAGGAATGTTACTTCTGTTCATTATTACAACATAAAGTAAACACACCACACAATAAAAATAAAAGGTCACCAATACCATGAAGCAATCTCTTTGTTGGTGACTAACAAGAGATGCCAATTTGCCTCCATCCTCCTATGCCTTCATCCTCCATCGTGATGTTGCTAACTTAGCTGAATTTGTCTTTGAGGATCATTTTACAATTATATTGGGTGTCGGTTCAATCGATAATTCACCCTTACAATAGTAACCAACTTTATATTTAACCAAAATAATAAAGCATATCATATTTTTATTGCTAGAAATCACTAACTATTTTTACAAAATAATTAGAAATGTCAGAATTGTTTCCACGGTTTCTCTTAAAATACGAAATGGGTTTCTATAATATTTTGATATAAGTTTTCCATAATATGAAAAAACAAACCCAAAAAATTGTAGAAAATTGAATGCAGGTTTTGATTAAAAAACATGAATTACCAGTCATTTTTTTAAAGATCAAAATCTAGAAAATGGTGATGGAAGCTTTAAAACTCTCAGATCTACATCCTTGAGGTTGTGGTTTTGTCCTGCAATCACTCTCATAAATCTTTCTAACCTGCTCTGATACCAGATGATGATAAATCTCTAGATTTGCATAAATAAATTAAGCAATAATTAATTAAAATCAATACATGAAATCAAAACTACGAAGATAGAAACCAAATGTAAATAGAATTGAGTAATTTATATTGAATATGAGAGGGAATTTTATACAATTTCTTACTCCTAAAATTATGGAATCAAGTCTTATCATTTTATCCTCATATCTCTCCTTTATTCCCTATTCTTACTCTCAATCCCAAGATATTCTCACACATTCCTATCTCTATGAGTTATTCATGACAACAAATTGTGCACACTCATATATTATTTTATAAATATTAAAAACTATTAATACCAAATAACCCAAACCACTCGTAAGTGTTCACACTATGAACAATATTTCGGTAACATAGGTCGTAAATGAAACTCCCAATCAACTGTTGATAGTGAGTGGTATTTACCTCGGGAGATGGATCTAAATGAGATAACTGCAATCTATTCTCCATAGGTGTAGAAATTGGTGTGCAATCCATCATACTAAATTTATTGAGCATTATCTTGGTATATTTCATCGATAACCAAATATGTGATTCTCTTTCTGCCATACTTCCAATCAATACAATAATGCATTAGCCTAATATCGTCATGTCGAGCGATTGATTAAGATCTTTCTTCGTTGCATTGATCATCTTCATTGAACTACTAGTGATGACTAGATCATCAACATAGACAACAAAAATCAAAATCTCCCCCCTTAGTTTTTTAGGTAAATATTAGGATTGTATGGATTTCTAACAAATCCATGTTGTATGAGATGCTCATCAATCTTGATGTACCATGCGTGAGGTGCCTGTTTAAGGCCATACAGAGATTTCCTGAGTCTGCATACCTTTGTTTCTTGACCAGGTACTACATATACCTCAGGTTGAGTCATGTAGACTTCTTGTAAATATCTGTTTAGGAAGGAAATTTTTATGTCTATCGGTGGAGTTTCAATTTGAACTATGCAGCTAGAGCAAAGATCATTTTGATTGTTTTGATCTTAGTTATGGGAGAAAATGTCTCCTCGTAGTCTATGCCTTCTTTTTGTGCATACCCCTTTTCTACTAGTATCACTTTATACTTGTCCACTATTCCATCTGCTTTGTACTTTGTTTTGAACATCCATCTCCGTCTAATGGGTTTCTTTCCTAGTGGAATATCGACAAGCTACCAAGTGTTATTCTTCATCACTAATTGATATTCAAAATCCATGACACATTTCCAAGCTTTTAACTATAGGGATTCTGGAATTTGTAGAGGGCTCATGATTTAATAACTCTACTCATCAAAGTAAACTTAACTTATTATCTTTCTTTCACCTGTAAGCCCGTGGTCCAGGGGTGGATGTATCCGGTGGAGCATCCATTCTTGCATCTCGTAATGTGCTAGTACACCACTTGGGCATACGCTGAACTGTTCCCATGGGTTGTGGTTCTATCTGATCAACACCATCATCCCCATCATCACTTTCATCTTTTGAGGGAACATTAGCTTCAATTTTTACAACTGGTGAAAAATATACATTTGGTGAGTTTGGAGGAGGAGTCTCTGCTTCCTTCTTCTCAAAAAAACTCAACATCTCTGCTGGTGTAGACTTTTCTAGTCTTAGGATCCATTAATCTATACCCAAGAGTCTCTTCATTGTACCCAATGAAGATGAGTTTCGTGACTTCATGTCCAATTTCTTTCTATTCTTCTTGGGTATGTGCATGCTTTCTTTACACCTAAATACTCTAAGGTGTGGAATAGATGGTTTCCATTTTGACCATGATTCTTTTGGTATTACTCCATCAAGAGCAATTATGGGCACTCTGTTTAATAAATACACTGCTTTGTCTTTGTTGCTTCTGCCCAAAATTTCTTTACAAGTCTAGAGTCATTGATCATGCATCGCACCATTTCCATGATAATATGATTTCTTCTCTCAACAACACCATTCTGCTGCGGTGTGTGTGGAGGAGACATTTGTCGACAAATCCGATGAGTTTATAGGTAGTCTTTGAACTCATTCTTGGTGAATTACGCCCCTCGATTTGAGTGGAGTGTTCTAATGTGAAGACAGTTTCATTCTCAACTGCTACTTTTAACTTCTTGAAAGTTTCAAAAGCTTCACTTTTCTTGCGAAGAAAACAAATCCACATTTTCCTTGAATAGTCGTCAACACATAGCATGAACTACTGAAATCCTAAATGACTTGGTTACATTGGACCGTAAAGATGGTATGAACCAGATCAAGATGACCATGAGCTCAATATGTAATCTTCTAGAATGAAGCTCTGTGTTGTTTTCCTATTAGACAGTGAGCACACTTGTCTGTATCCTTCTGAAGAGATGGTAGCCCATGTACTATATTATGCCGGCGAAGTGTCTCGAGATACTTGAAACTTACATGACCAAGTATTTGATGCCACAATTGTGCTTTGAGGTGGATTTATTATCCACAAGTTCTTGATCGTCTCTGTGAACAAAATCAAGTTAGAACATGCGTCCCACATTGGAAGATTTTTAACTATTTTCGAGTCTCGTGATTTATCTCGAATTAAACATGTTTTCTTTTCGGAATGACTATCAAAGTCAATTTTTAGGTTGTGATCAAGGAGTTGACTAACTGAAAGTAGATTCTTTGTCAACCTGGGAAATATAAGACATCTAAAAGTCTACAGTTGCGTGAACCAAGGGGTAGAGAAATGTTCCCAATCCCCTGAACTGTATATGAAGAATCATCTCCCAACGAAACATGATTTTTCAATGGCATGTCCCTCATTGAAATAAACTAGTCTCTGTGGCCATTCATGTGTCAAGTGGCCCCTGAATCAACATACCAAACATCACTAGATGACGTGGATGGTTCACTTGATCGAGTAGTGAATAAGTAGTCTTCATTATCTATCTGTTCTTGTTACTCAACAATATTTCCTTACTAATGGGATCTTATTTTCCATTTCTCCTTTTTTACGCCTATTATTTTGGTTATAATTTCCTTTGTAAGAAATTTGTTGTTGTTGAGGTCTAGAGTTTTTATATGAACCTTTCTTGTAAGTATTATACCAAAATCTTTTAGGTCATGTCCTCTTTTACGAGATAGGACATTGCTTCTTCTCTTTTCTATCCCCTTAATTCTAATTTTGATTTTGGAATTTTTGATAGGAATTAGGTTTTCCTTTACCTTTTATTTTCCTTTTTGTATGTGAATAAAGTGCCTACTCCTCTTCATCATCCTTATTACTTATGGCTACCTCTTGTTGTAGTAAGTTTACCAACTTATCAAAACTAACGAGTTGTATCGACACATTTATTGTTATAACAAAAATGTGGTAAGAAGAAGAGGAGTTCTCTCGGGATAATGGGAATGAGAGCATCATCGAGGCTGCTTCTCCTAGGGCTAGAAGTGAAGCCCTCAACTCTACAACTCATCTTAAGAAAGCTTCAATTTTCTCATATGTTTGAACTTGATGTGTGTAATCTTGAATCTATAAATTTATTATAACATTCTTGTTCTTGGCCTCGTATACTATGCTCAACTTATCCCATGCTTCTTTGGTTTTTTTGGCATCTCAAATGTGGGGTTACACATCATTGGACACTCTAAAGAAGATGATGAGTTTGGCCTACGACCGCTTTATCAAATTGTCGATGTTTTGTTGTATCAATAGTTGATCTCATCGAGTACCATTCTGGTAGGCTAGATCTCTTTAAACTCAAGCGATGTCTTAATTTTTGTCTTCCATGCAACATAGTTGTTTCATCTAATTAATTTTGAATTCGAAAAGAAAAATTTAGGGGCATTGGTGCCCATTTTTATAGATCACCGATAGGGTTTGGCTCTCATCACTCTAGGTACAAGGTATCCCAATCTATATCTTGTCGATCGATATACTTGAACCTTTTTATATACACACCCTTTTGATATACAGCGGTACATGGAAGAAGCTCTCCCTTTCTATATACTGGTAGTACATGAAAGAGGCATTAACGTACGTGAAATAATTCAATACGTGGTACCAAGATAGTACTAAAAGGGGTCTGTGTGATTATTGACATCGGCTCAAATAAATATCCTCATACGCATGTGTAACTTCACTATATACTTGGATAATTTCTCAGTCTAGATTTATGTTGTGCAATCATTCACATACAAATGGGATGGCTCATATTGTGTGCACTTTGACCTTATTAATCCCCGTCGATTTAAAGGGTCAATGCCCAAACAACGTTATTACAACTATATTAGGCATTAAATACAGTAGTATTCGTGATGGATTTACCCGTAAGAACTTACCAGAGGCACCTTATATACCAAATGCTGTGAATGATATCTAAGATCTCTTGAGTTTTATGGAACCAAAGTTTTTTTTTTTTTTTTTATTACAATTAATGGTTTCTAATCGATTTACAAAGTTTGTAGTTGACTTATGACAACCTTTGTAAAATGTGACATGGCAGATTGACCACGTGGAGCTGCATGAGTGGAAGGTGAATTTAGGGTTTTTATTTAGCATGAAAAATGGATCTTGAAGCCTTTTCTTCACCTTTTGCAGTGTTAAAGTGTATGCACCCACCATTTTTTAAATTTTCTTAAACGTTGTTTTTTATTTTATTTGTTTGGCTGCCTTTTTTATTGTTCTTTCCACTACTTACACACCACCTTTTTTTATAAGACCTGCACTTTTTTTGTTGATGCTACATTACTTTATCACGGCTTTCACTTGTGTGCAGGTCATTCTTTGCAGGGGAGATGGAGTATTACACGCAGGTCCCATGGTAGCTATGTAGAGGGATGCTATGGAATTTTATTCATTTCTCGTTGTTTGGACATGGAGTCTTTATGTGTAGGTTCAACTATTCCAGGTGAGTTAGAGCTCAATGGGAGCTATGGTGAGTCAAGTCCACATAACCTTTGTAACCTTCTTAGCTTTGAAGAAAGATCTCACCACTTTAGCAAACAACTCGTCAAGCTTCAAAATAGCTCGTCCCAATGTATAAAAAACATAGCTCGGCCTTTAAAATGAGAAAAGAAGCTCTGTTGAGAGCTCAATCCCTCAAAACCTATTAAACCTCCAAAAAATTGATAATACAGATAATTTTATCTGTAACTAAGCAATTTAGTGACAAAACCCCTGATGGGGAATTTTTTTTCATTGTTTATACCTGTAATAAATTTTTCTCACAGTGCACCCAAGCACTAATGTAAAAAAGTTGTGTTCCAAACACCTGGAATGGAAGAGGGGGTTGTGGAGATGTAGGGATGTCTGGGAAGTTGCTGGAGGCAACACAGGATCTCTTGGAAAGCAAATTATTCTCCAAGACTCTTCTCTTCCTACTGCAACCTCTCTTCAACCCTTTGTTGCTTCACAGGCCAGATTCTCGCTCTGGTACCAAATGTAAATTGAGAAATAGGGGTGGAAGCCTGATTAAATTTATTAATCTCAATCAACCAAAATTATAATGGAGTGTTGCAATTATTATAGGAATTGAACAACCATGTGCAGACAAAGAAATAGGTTACACAGGTAAAACTAAACTCACAACAACTTCCAAAATACATCTGGGAAGCACATAAATTGTTATAACAATTATAACAATTATGCCTGTGAAAATAAAAGACAAATATGGTTTTAAAACCATATAACAACATACAACAATAATATGGTTTATAATATAGCCATATAACATTATTATTTAATTAATAAAATTAATTAAATAATCAATTTATATTATGCATAATTAACCTAACAATTTCACTGTCTCAAGACAATGTGTAGATACCATTTTAGCTTTTGCTTCTTGTTTTGAACCCGATTCAAAATAAATCAAAGATCCTCAGGACCAAGTGATTTGTAAAATGAATTTTAATTAAATAAATTTTTCCTTTAGAATCCATGTTGTTTAAAATGCCAACAATCTCACTAGGGCACAATATCAATTACTTTTGGAACAAGATAAGGAGAAGTATAAAACAATGATAACCTAAGGTTCTAAAGAAGGAAGCATCTAGATTGCCTAAGGTTATGTACAACCCTAATTTTAAAGAAGAGTTATCGATATAATAACTTTATCATCTAGAATTATGGGCCTTCCCTCAACCAATGATTTTCAATTTTGGATGTGTCCTTATATAAACATTATTTTTGAAGGGAAGAAAAGCCTGAACTAGGGAGAAATAATTTGTGAAAACCTCAGTGAACAATTAGCCAATGTACAGTAGAGAAAATCTTTCTATATGACCTCATATTTGATGTACACCATTGCAACATACAGGGTCTAGCTAGGTCTTACTCTAGTGGATGAAAAGAAGAATGCACCAGTGTATGATTATTACCCTAACTAACTCTTGAAAACAACAAGCATCATTTAAGAAGATTCAATGATTCCTTCATAATGTACATTGTCAGAATCTTAGAAGGCAATACAACTAAGAGGGTATCTGCTGAAGAAAAACAATTAATATCAACCTATGGCAGTTTGTTCATCCAGTTTAGAAGGTTCTCATATATCAGATTGGTTGATTTTGAAGGTTCACCTAATAAGATTCCCATGTACTATGCAATAATAAACTAGTTTTATTGGAAGTTTGTAGGTAACTTGATATGTTACATAGAACATGTAGGGACAAAAAGATAACATGTATTCAATTCCCAATCACTTTGGGAAATTATACTTGCAGGACAACACTAGATGCTCAGAATGTAGAAAGGACCATATCTGCATTAAAATTTTATTCTTTTCACAAGATTTCCTTCTTTGATATTAAGGGTTTTATCTCCAATAACCTTAGAATTGATTTCTATCACTTGCCTACCCTAGAAGATTATTGGGAAGATTGCTAAGATGATTATGAGGTGAGAATAATATACTTTAGCTATCTTTCTTTTTAGTAGATTAAAGATTTTGGGATTTATAAAATGCCATAATACTTTCCAAATAATGATTAAGACTTGTATTCTCTTGAATACCATAAAACTATTTGAAATACACCCCTTCTCACCATCAATTTGTTTAAGAAGGAAAATGATGATCTTCAGGAGATAATAAATCCAGTCATGGTGAGGACCAAAGTTTGGTTTGATAGAAAGATGAAAGCATATAAAGGAGTGATTCAGTCATCTTCTCATGGAGCATCAACATCTCATAAGGAAACTTATGCCCCACACACGAGAGACGTAAAGTCGAGAAAACTCTTTCTCCTCGGTATGTAGAATATTAAGTCAAGGTATATTCAAGGTAAGAGAAGATTGAGAGAATTAAGAAGATAGAAGAAACACGAATGAAATCGGACAAAGATCTCTCTCTCCAAGGTAAAAAGAATAGGTTCAAAGGGTTGAAAAAATCATTGAAATCTTAGAGGAAGAAGAAAAGGGGACAGAGGATCATGAACAAAGTAACTATGAAGGGTAAGTAATGAGAAGGAAGAAGACGAAGGAGTGAAATTTAAGGTTGCAAATATAGATTCTAAGGCATTGAGGATTCCTAAGCTCAAATCACCAACTAAGGAAATATCTTCTTCTAGTATTGAAACACCCACTCTTAAGGTATTTTCTACTCAGACCCTTGGTTCCCTAAAAAAAAACTTCTAGGATCTCTTGTTGGTCCATCTCCCAAGTAACTCCTTTGTATGGGTCTAACCCCTAATTGATAATAGGAAAATGAATGCATCCTCATAAATCATTGCTCCTAAGTTTGATGTTTTACTTGTAATCTTGGGTACAACTCCCACTCCTCACACGAGAAAATAAAATATTGTTTCAATATTAGTATCTAATTAAGGATGTCAACAATACTTAGAGATAGTAAACCCAAGAGTGGATAAAGATGAAAAGGATATAACTATTGCTGACTTGGAGCTGACAAGAATTCCATTGGGTGAATCTACTCCTGAGGGGAGGTTCATATTGGTTAGTCAAAATTTGGAACTTAGGAAAGGAAATACAAAAGGTTTGCATAAGAGAGAAGATCACATTCAAAGGCATGAGAGTATCGGAAAGGATCATGCATGAAGAATAGAGTGTGTTTAGGACTTAGCCATTTTTATGGCAAGGATCTATTTTGGAGATAGCATGCAGAGCCCTTAAACGATCAAAGATTTTCACAACACACATTGGCTATTTTGGAGGATCAACTATGAATAAATTTTCATTGGTACAGTGAGAATAGATCTACTATTGTCGATTAACTAAAAGATGTCTATTTTTAGCATAGTTACATGTGTGGCTATAATTGTAATGGCGGGTGGATAATAATACCATGAAACCTATTTTGGGATTATGCAATAAGTGAAGGGAAAGTCCCTACCCTTATAAATATGTATTGAACTATGTAAGTATAGAGAGAGTGTAAGAACTATGTTATAGCGATATTATGCTTCTAAATATGATACGCACATGAGCGTATGCTACGTTATTATAAGGAAGTTTATTTGTATTGCTGAATTTAATATAATGGAGATTATGGTATAAATCAAGGTGTTATCATGGTTATAGTATAGTATTGCATGTTTGATTTCATCATGGTTATCTTTTAAGTCTGTTATTCTCAAGATCTAGATCGAACATGTAGTTTTGAATGATATATTAGTCATAGAACTGAATGCCTTAACTCTTCATCATGATAACATCCTACAATAGTAACCCTAAAGAGGGGCTGGTACATTTGTGCACTTTGGGTGAGTGCTTATTCTAGGTGAGTGATGTGCCAAAGTGCACTGGGTGTGTCTTGGTGAATTCTAGGCTACATCATTAGTTCCTTTCTTTGAGACCTCTTTTTTTCTTTTTTTTAGGATGGTTCATGATGAAGACATACCAGTTGACCTTAGCAAGTATTGAGGAGTGGATACATGATCTAGAAGAAGAATACACACAGTGGTTCAAAAGCTGGATGTGATTTTAACACACATGTGTGGGTGGAACAAAATCTATCCGACATTTTATATGAGAGTTTTTCCTATATTTCAAGTAGAATTATATGAGTGGTTGATTTCCTATGCATCTAAGAGGAATTGGAGGTATTACACACTTGTATGGATGTAGGAAGAATTTCAATCCCTTTATGATGTTGATCTGATTTGGACTCGCGTTGTGGATATGTGGTTCCATGGTGTTTTGAAAAGTTATATATTAGAGTAATCATTTTACACATATTCATGCCCACAGATAGCTGAATTCTAGTTTGTACAATATCCAAGGGGAGCTTACTTACAAGCAATTCCTTTGGAAATCAAGATCCCGATGGTAACTTTGAATTTGGAGAGAAAATTGATGGCTAACTAAACCCCACCACATGCGGGGTCAGGAGAAGGTTTGGTGAAAGATGGAAGACCTAGTGGTAGAAAGAAAGAGAGAGGAAAGGTGGCTTAAGTATAATGAGGAATGCAAGAGGGAGGTAGAGAAGTAGTGGGAGGTTGTAGAGAAAATGATGTTATGGAGAAAGATAGTTGAGGAAGGAGTGAAAGTTCACATAGAATACATGGAACCTGAGCTGTAGGAACTCCCCCATTTTGGAAAACATGATAGGGAACCCTCCTCGGCCTTACGTAGAAGCACACCAGTAGAGATGACCTGCGTTGAGGGTCTGCATTTGAATCCACCGACAACCTTGCCCTTACGGTTCATTTTCTAGCATCTAGTATAACAAACAGATTAGAAAGCTAATTCAACTAGTGGGAGAGTAGGAGCGAGACATATTAGAGGCACAACGATGGAATAAAAAATGGATACATTGTTATATGGGAGTACCTTTTCAAGTGTGTCATCGGTGCAGAATTTAGGCGTGTAGATTTTCAGACTATCTTCTAGGAGTAGTAATCCTTTAAAAACTATCGAGTACAGTCCAGTTCTACTATTAGGACACATGGAAGTACATCTTTTGGTATGAATCCAGCTATAGGTTTGGTATCATGAGGCATAGGTGGCTCTATTTCTAGTGGATCTAGTGGTTCTAGAGGCCAAGGAAACACGGGGGTTACGGATCGGTGGGCAAGCTCCACATCGAACCCAAAATATTTACATGAAGATGTCAATTCATCTTCTAGAGTATAGGGAAATAGAATATGCTTCAAAACCTATGCATATGTGTGAAATATTGTGACGCATAAAAGGAATCATGGATTATGAGCGTAGGGCATGCCAATTCGCTAATATGTTACAAGGGTACGTATATAGCTAGTACATAAAGTTTGACCCTGATCGAATTACGTAGACTATACAAATTTAAAATATGCATTCCTTAAATAGTTTCACATCCACGAGTTTGAGTAGAAGAGTATAAGTACACTCAAGTATATAAAGGAAGAAACTACTAAAAGTGTCGAGAGAGTTTGATGCCTATTTTAAAAGATCATTATCTAAGATTTCTTATGATATACAAACAAGCCAACATGCACAATGGTTCGTTGGGGCTGATTACCCCTCTTAGGAGGAATTATCACATAAGACATACAACGACCCACACAAAGAAATTTAAGAATCCTTACACATTGAGGTAGTTGGAAGCATAGACACTGGGGTAAGCCCATTTTTAGAAGCACATATCGCAGCTATAGAAATTCAGTTGGAGAAACTATCAGAAAATTTAGCACATGAGATGCACATAGGGATTTGGTGCACAAATTATGAAGTAGAAGGTCATACAAAGTATAGTTTTCCTTGTATATCAGTGCACTCTTTGTTGTTGGATTATGAGGTATGCCATTTAAACCATTATGCTATCTAGTGCCCCTTACTACAATACGCAATAAGGAAGAACGTTTTAATCTCTGTAAAATCTGCGAGGTCCACAACTCATAACACAAAATACTATTGGCTGATTGGTGGATCCATGATGCTATAGATATTGGTGTACGACAGACAGAGTCTCAAATAAATCTAAAGGAAAGAATGAACATCGGGACTAGGATCACAATCAAGGGTGTTATGATTGGAATGAAGGGAATTTTGAATGCGGTCATGGAAGAGGTTGAGAATACCATGGTGGTGTAAAAGTGAGTTTCCTCATGGAACATGTTATACTTTTGGATATTCGATCACTATAGGCGTGAATGTCCTCATAATATTACATGTTATTTCTATGTAAAGAGTCATGGTTATGAGGAGTGCCTGGACTTGTATGAGTATCTTAGCAAGAAGCATAAACAGGAAAACAAATGTGTAGGAATGGTTAGGATACAATGCACCTTTGTGAAAAATCGGTGGATGCCTAAGTTGGAAGGCAGTCTGAGGTGTTGCAAGTAAAGATACCAACCCATGCTAAGGTGGCATGTGTCAGAAATGTATTGCATCAAAATCTTACCATCACCAAGGAGGAGGTTCTTTATGCATGGTACCCCGACCCTACCCATCAAAAGGAGGTTTATTAGGAAACCATGGAGGTACTCGGGAATCTTCGAGGGTGAAATACAATATTTAAAGATTAATCATGGAAGATGGCACAAAAGAAAGCATAAGAGACATTCTGATTGATATGGATGACTTGAGAGAAGTGTGCAAATTGTTGCACTGGGAATATCATTCCATTGTTGGGGAATTGGTTAAAAGGAAACACTCTGCATGTAATTTTTGAGACTTGATGGAAGATCCTATATGAAAATCTTCCCCCTCATAGCCTAGATTATGAAAAGGAAATAAATTTGAATACTATTGTGGATGGGTGGCTATTGAGTAATATATTGATTGATACATGTGCGAAAGTCAATGTTCTTACCTTAGATGCATGGGTACAAATGGGGAGACCTCCATTGCAGCCATCCTCTAATGTATTGTTCATGGCTAATCAAACTAAGGCCACTCCCATTGGATTTTTAAAAGATGCATCCATTACCATATAAGGAGCCAAGTTCACTAGAGATTTTGAGGTTTTAGTGCTAGCAGAGTCAGATAGCTTCCCATCTCTATTGGGGCATCCTTGGTGCTATGAAAATAATGTTGATCTTTGGTTCAACAAGGGTTATATCATTTTTGAAAACAAGGAGGAAAGAGTTATTATCCCTTTAACAGATGGAAAATTTACACCCTATGTTGAGCCCTTAAGTGAAGAAGATCTGAATAGGATTTATGTATGTGCCATCGAGATCTAAAAATTCTTGAGATCTAAAATTTCTTGAGCATTATATTAGAAATATGAAGTTCCCTGATTTGATAGAGACACTTCATATGTGGATGATGATATACTATTTGACATGGATATATTATGAATGTTGTTCGGACATGTGATTTTTGGATATTGTGAGTAGACCTAGAAAATGGACATTATATGATGATGATATAGTTGTTGATATAAATTGTAAGTGATATTGTTGATTGCCTTGATGTTGTTGTGATTCATATGTATAGATGATTTTGTGATTATATTTATATCATGTTGGATGTTCTGATATGGCCATGAGGCCGAAGGAGGTATTTGTGTTTTGCAGGTTAAAATATCACAACAAACATCGGGGATTGGAGACCAACCACATTGGAATTCTAGATGAATTCAACAAGGTCACATGAAACATGTTTTTGTGTGTGTGTGTGTTGTTTTTGTTAGGGATTCCCATGGGGGGATTACCTTTGAATGTGACCAAGGGGATTTATGTATTTTATTAATGTGGTTCCTTTTTATTATTGTTTGCATGTGTTTATTTTGTGATGCATTTACCCCTTTCATTATTCTTTTAATTGTGGAGAATTAATGTGAGTAATCATATTGTTAAAATAAATAAATTAATCAAATTTGGGATATAAGAAAGTAATTATAGAAGTTTTTGGCTCTTGTATTAAATGTGGTAAGTGATGTGTAAGTAATGTGTAATGTGTAAGTGATGTGTAAGTATGTGTAAGAGTTGTGTAAGTTAGATTTTGGAGTATGAAACACTCCACCTCCTTGGAAATTCGAATTTGTCCTTGGAGGCTGATTTTGGAGGCTTGTGGGACAAGTAAAACTTGTCCCATACCTCTTAATTTTATTTACCAACCATACCTATGGTTGGAGGGTTGATTTTAGACCTTTTTAATGCATTTTTATAAGTCAAGTTGCATGTTTTAATTGCACTCTTCTTACATTTTATTAAATTCAGTCCTTTGGGGTGTGGGCTTTTTGGAGTGTGTAAGTTTATTGTCATATTATTCACCCACCTCTTTATTGTGCATTGGAGAATGAATTTGAATTTTGTGTTGGAGTTGAGGATGTGTGATGTGGCATCCTACATGGATCCACCTCATCCTCTTCTCTTCCCTCTTCTATAAAATTAGAACTCCTTGCTTTGTTTTGGGTTGTTGAACTTTTGGCATACTTCCTTTTGGGGTGAATTTTCTTGGTTGTTTGGAGCTCTTGTTGATTTTGGAGGAGATTGGAGAGCATTTCATACTTGGGCATTGCTGATTTTGGGACTGTATTTTGACATTGAAAGCTTGTTGTTTTGGAAAAAAATCTACCATGGAGAGGTAGGAGCTTAGCTCTTCATATATGCTTTTATTTATTTTTATGTTTGTGTGAATGGTGAATGTTTTGTGTGTTTGTTGGTTGGTTGGGTAGACTACCTAGGAATGGTGTAGGAGAAGGCTATGGGGAATCATTGAGGGGGCATAAGGGAATGCTAGTGGCATCAAATTTATTGTGGAGGGAGTTTGGGATTGGGATCCACCATGGAAAAGAAATAGCTTGCATTTCTTACTTTGTGGGGGCATAAGGAAATTTGTGGGGGCATAAGGAGGGATTGTGGGGGCATAAGGATATATGGGAGATGTTTTATATTGGTGGTTTGTTATAGGTGGATACCCAATTCCCATTGGGAGGCATAAACTAGCTTCCCCATAGTTCTTGCTCCTTTGGCTTGCATGGTGAAGCCTGAGTTTTGTGTGATGTCTTTCATGTGGTTGCAAAACTGTTGTTTTGTTTTGGACTGTGTTTTTAATTTGAAATGTGCATGTTGAAAGATTGCTTTGTGATGTGGAAGCCTATTGTTGCCATGAGTTGAAATACATTTCTTATTGCATTGTGGTTGGGGCTCGGGGGCCAATGAAGAAGGATGGATTCTCCTCTTCATTGGATGTCTTGGTTGGGTGGAGAGCGTTGCCTTTCCCTACTCCTTGTTGTGATCAAATTAGATGAATGAGAAGAATGCATGTTGTTGTTCTGGAGTAGAGGAAAGACATAGTTTGATAGTACCTTGTGAAATAAAATCTCATTGTAACCTTTCCCACTTTGAAGTGGATGAATTTGTAAATGTTTTGAAATGGAAAGATATTTTTGTATGGATTATGAAATTTGTAAAGTGAAATGTGAAAGATATATATATATTTATATTTATATATGAGATATATATATATATATGAAATATATTGAATTTGAAAGAAAGAAATTGAAATCTGTTATTTGCATTCAAGAAATTGAAAGATGTAAAGTTGTATTTGAAATCAATAAAGGATTGCAATACCTTTCTTCATTTGCATTGTTGCATTGAAATATGATCTTTAAATGTTATTGAAATCTCTGTTTGAAAGAAAGGAATACGTATGAAGGAATTGTATTACTTTGTTCTTTTGAAAATAATGACAAAATTGGAAATCAGACTTTACATTTTAGCCATTAAATGGTTTGTTGAAATCAACTAAATGTATTAGACTAGAATAGAAATGAATTTCCATACTTGAATGATGAAAAAGTTAGATAGACCCTTTTTAATCTGATCTCTATTTTAAAATTTAAAACTGGAAAATACTTCTCTAAAATGCACAGTTCAAACCTACAAACAATAAATAACATTGAAACATTAAAATTGAACATGTTAGGGTATAAATGAGTTCAATTGAAAAAAACACTTAAGGAAATATTTTAAAACATTACAAAATCGGGCCCAAACCTTTCACAGTCTTTTTGTTGTCAGAAGTTGTAAAAATTCAAATTGGAAATCAATCAAGAAAAATTACCTTCCAATACATCCTAAAATTCTTCTTAGAATAATTCCTCCATGTCCATTTGACATGTTGAGAGAGAGGAGAAGATCAAATTGAACAAAATTTATAAGTTAAAATTTACCAGTTTGCTTTTAAAAATCCTATGAGGCCATTTTCTTAAAATTGACCCCTTAAAATTTATCAAAATCTAAAATTAATGATTCTATGCAAAGAGGGCATCGAGATATTTCTAGAAAGTCCTCATTTTCCAAAACCTGAGCTCTCTATCAAAAGTTATGGCCTTTTGAAGTTTTCTTCACTTGGCGGAAAATTTTGGGAAAATTTTCCTTGGCGGGCCCGCGGCCCGAATTTTTCCTTAAAAATTTAAATTTTTTTGGAAAATTTTAAAAAATTTTCCCCATGCCCCCCACCATCCCAATCCAATCAGGCTACTACCACATGGCACCATGATGGTAGAGGGGGTGGAACCATTTTTAACTTAATAATTTTGAGAAAAATTTTGGGAAAATTTTTTATAATTTCCCCCCAACTCCGCCCAATGAACCAATAGGGAAGGTTTGCCACGTGGCCTCGGAGGAGGCAAGGGGATTTTGGAACTTTTTCAACCTTAGCCTCCCCCATTTTTGGAAAATTTTCTTAAATTTTCTCTTCACCCACCAGCCTAGCCCGCAGCTAATGAAAGTTTGACACATGGATCATTAGGCGGGTGGAGGTGAGCAGAGTTGTTTTTGACTTTGAACTTTTTAAACTTTTAAAGAATTAAATCCTAAAATTTCCCACGATGGTCCATCGACCCACATGCCAAATGAAATCATGACACATGGCATCATTAGGATTGGTAGAGGCGTGAAAAATTTAACACCTGAACTTTCCAAAGCTTAAAAGTCTAAAACCGTATGTTTCCCACAAGTCTGGTTTTTCTCGCACCTCTCGAGCTTGACATGTCCTCTTCGGGCTTGTGGGGCATGGAGAGGAAAATGAAAGTTTTCCCCAAAGAGGAAAAATCACTAAAAACTCTTTCCCGCTCCCGACCCACCCTTTTGGGAAAATTTTTCCCCCTGGGCCGCATGAGGCCCGCCTTGGGAAAATTTTCACCCCAAGGCCCGCCGGCCCATAACTTGAGTTTTATGAGGAGTTAGGAGGACTTATTTATATCATGGAAAGGTGAGGAAATTTCCTATCAATGGAATGATTTAGGGAAATTTTGAATGTATTAAGTGTGAGAAAAATCAAGTTGAAATATTTAAGCCTATGTTAGAGAGTGGGTATGGTGAGGAATTACCCTCTGAACCTAATTGAAACTTCTAACCCTAAATTTTGGACCTTATGACCTCTAATAATTGTTAATAAAAGAAAAGTATATTCTAGTGGATTAGAATTGTTCTAGAACTTGTTAGTGATAGTTGTTGCCTTGTAACCTAGTAGTAGACTCTTTTAAACAAAAAAATTATTCCATAATTTTCCTAACTAATCCTAGGTTGTTTCTTGGGTCTCAAGTGGGTTGTTTTTAATGGGCGTTACACTTGGTATTAGAGAAGTGGTTCAAAATCTTGGACCATTGGGCACACTAGAAAACTTGAGACATGAAACTTAAACCTAGCACACTTTTAAATCTAGAAAACAATTTAGTTTAGAAATTACATATTTTAGTAAACATGGAAATTGAATAAAACTTAGAAAAATGAACTAACTCTCACCTTGGTTTGTGTAGGAGGCATAGATGGGATGAGGGAATTTTCACATAGACCTAGACTTACCACCACCAGATCATGTTATAGCAGCCATCCTACCCAGATTTTGTAGACTCTTTAGGATGTTAATGCCACTCTACGCGGAGGATCAGTAGGAGGACATGCAGCCAGACATGATAGGGACATTTCCATTGAGGGTCAGGTATCTCCTCGACCCAACGAGGAGCATAGAGGAGAGAACTCCCATGTAGAGTCACCTAGGAAGAGTCACCATAGAGGGGATAGGGTGACCGAGTTTTAGAGCATAGAGAGGTCTCGGAGCCCTAGGCTTAGGGATGAGCATGCAGAGAGGCCTAGAGGCCGTCAGACCATAACTATAGATCACATCAGGGAGATCCTAAAGCTTGACCATCACATTATTCTGGGTGACACAGGTGGATTTCAAGAAAAGCCTGGCTAGTGAGCTTGAGTGGTTGCTTCAAGCTTTGTCCTTGTTCTAGCAAACATGAAAGCTCGTGTTGCGATCCATCTATTGAGGGATGGAGTAGGAGTATGGTGGAGGACAGAGGAGTAGAAGCTCCATGTTGATTCGAGATAGAGTTACAGGAGCTCTTTGAGGAGCATTTTAGAGTAGATATTTGTCATGGAGGTTCATACAAATAGAGGATAGATGAGTTTCATGACCTTGACAGGCATCTCTTTCAAGTAGTAGAGTATGAGAGTAGATTTTGGATCTACTCCTAGTATGTTGAGTACATGTAGGATGAGTAGGTGTGGATCACATAGTTCATCTAGGGCCTGAATCTAGACATTGGAGGTGCGGTTGGATCCATTGTCCATAGACATTAGTTGAGGCCATCGAGAAGGCCTATATAGTAGAGGAGACTCGGGGAAAGACCCAGTAGGCTAGAGACCGAGTCTGGAGCCACATACAGATAGATGCAGGATAGTAGATCGAGGGGGTCAGTACCTCCTCCTCGTGGTGGCAGAGTTCTTCACAGTCATCATTTAGACCCCAGTAGTAGTAGCAGTAGTAGCAGTCCTGCCCACCTTATAGACCTCCACAGAGAGTTTGATGCATAGAGAGGTCGGAGTATGGGGCCTCCTCTAGGGGTCCCATCAGGACACAGGGTGGACCTAGAGCTCATTCAGTAGGAGCTCTTAGAAGAGACCCAGCAGTAGACCATAGTTGGATCATCAGGATCCATAGCACAGACTTCAGAGCACCTACTGGAGGTGCTACTCATTGGGGAGGATCAGGTGGTTGTTTTGGTTGTGGTGTTATTGGACATTTTTGGAGAGACTACCCATAGAACCCTAATAACAAGGGTAAGACATAGATCTCAGAGCTAACTGTTGGTGACATGGATGCATAGCCCACATGGATTTATGTAGTGGTTGAGAACCACTAGGTAGAGCATCAAAGTATAGTTATTGAGACTACAGGTAGCATTGGGGTATTCCTACCTCTATCTTGTTTGATTCTAGTTCTTTTGATTCTTTCATTGCACCATCTTTAGTAGAGCGATGTAGGATAGTGGTAGTTAGGTAGGGTCATAGTTGGGATGTTGAGATGGCTTCTGGAGCCAAGATCTTTGTAGACTCCTTAGTTAAGGAGTGTGTAGTGGATTTGGGACCTTTCACCACTACCTCGGATCTCGTATCCTTCCTTTGGGCTCGTATGGAGTCATTTTGGGTATGGATTGGTTATCTACACACAAGGCCAGGATGGATTGTTACCACAAGACTATATCTTGTGTCAGATGATCTAGGAGTGGAGTCGGTGATTTTAGGGGTTAGGAGACCCATTTCTATTCGCACCATCTCCGCTATGTAGCTTAAGCGGTGTGTGCGATGGGGTTGTCAGATGTATGTTGTTATAGTAGTGATAGATCAAGAGGATGGGTCTAGTGGACCATCGCTAGATGATCACCCCATTTTGAGAGAGTTTGTAGATGTCTTTCGGGGGAGCTACCGGGGTTACCACCCCCACGTGAGATTGATTTTCATATAGATCTAGTTCCAGGAGTAGAGCCTATCTCACGAGCACCTTATCGGATGACCACCTAGAGCTCTATGAGCTCAAGTTGTAGTTGAGGGCCTTTTGGAGAAAGGCCTTATCCATCCTAGTGTATCCCCTTGGGGTGCACCGGTGATCTTTGTGAAGAAGAAGGATGGATCCTTGCGGTTGTGTATTGATTACCACTAGTTGAATAAGGTAACGATCAAGAATCGTTATCCCCTTCCACGCATTGATGATTTGTTTGATCAGATGAAGGGAGCCACAATTTTCTCTAAGATTGATCTTAAGTCAGGTTATCATCAGTTGAGGATTTGGAGGTGGATATTCATAAGACCACTTTTCATACGAGATATGGGCACTATGAGTTCACAGTGGTGCCTTTTGGTTTGACTAATGCCCCCCACAGTGTTTATGAGTTTGATGAATGGGGTATTCAGGACCTTCTTAGATCACTTTGTGCTCATCTTCCTTGATGAAATTTTGATTTACTCATGTATATGCGTGAGGAGCATGAGGGCACCTTGCTAGGTTCTTTAGTGTCTTCGGGAGTAAAACTTTATGGGAACTTGGAGAAGTGTGCATTCTTTTCAGATGGAGGTACAATATTTGGGTCATATCATTTCTGGGGAAGGTATTACCATTGATCCTTCCAAGATTAGAGCTATTATGGATTGGCCAACACCCACTACTGTGACTGAGGTGCACAACTTCATGGGATTAGTAGGTTACTACAGGAGATTTGTTAGGACTTCTCTCGGATTGCACACCCCATCACTTCCCTTCAGAGGAAAGGGAAGAAGTTTGTTTGGTCGAGATAGATGTGAGCAAGCCTTCAGGACACTGAAGGAATGTCTCACTACAACACCTATTCTTGCGTAGTCGGATCCACATGGTGAGTTTTTTTCATTTGCACGGATGCTTCCTTAGCAAGGGCTTGGAGGTGTGTTGATGTAGGAGGGAGAGTAGTAGTGGCTTTTGAGTCTCACAAACTCAAGGATTATGAGCTTAATTATCGACTCATGATCTTGAGCTTGTGGTAGTTGTGCATGCTTTGGTTTGATGGAGACACTTTCTTCTTGGTCGGAGATTCACACTCAGGACAGATCACTTGAGTCTTCATCACCTCTTCACACAGCCCAATCTCATGCTCTCGGTAGGCGTTGGATGGAGTTGCTTTGTGAGTATGATATGGAGATAGAGCATGTGAAGGGAAGGAGAATGTGGTAGCAGATGCTCTCAACAGATGGAGACATGTGGCTATGGCCACCTCAGTGAGCATAGATTTGTGGAGCAGGATTCTTTAGTAGCTTCCTCTTGACAGCTTCTACATTGCAGTTTGAGTAGAGATCGAGTCTCAGAGACCCCTCGAGGGAATTTTGATGGTTTTTATTTAGAGGAAGATGGTATTCTCAGGCATAGAGGCTGGATTTATGTTCCCAGAGATGGAGGCTTGAGGTAGGACATCTTGGTAGAGGCACATCGTGCACCCTATTCAGCCCATCCCGGGGTGAAGAAGATGCACGCCACCTTGAGACAAGTTGTATCATTGGAGAGGACTTCGGAGAGATGTGGCCTAGTTTGTGTCATGATGTTTAGAGTGCCAGAGAGTTAAGGTCGAGCATCAACATCCAGCTGGCCTTCTTTTTCCTCATGTTATACTAGAATGGAAGTGGGACACCATTTCCATGGATTTCATTGTTGGGCTACCGATGTCGAGATATCACCATGACGCCATCATGGTCACGGTTGATAAATTGACAAAAGTGGCTCACTTTTCTCTCGGTGAAGACCACTTATATAGCTAGAGCAGTGGCACGGGTATATTTGGATGAGATTTTCAGGTTGCATGGGATTTCGTGGAAGATCATTAGTGACCGCGATCCTTTGTACACTTCCCATTTTGGACTACCATGTAGCATGCCCTCGGGATGAAGATCAATTTCAGCACAACATATCACCCTGAGACAGATGGATAGATGAGCGTGGGTGAATCATATTTTAGAGGACATGCTCAGGATGTATGTGATGGATCAAGCAGTCTAGATGGGAGGAGTACTGTACTTAGTGGAGTTTTCCTATAATAATAGTTTTAGAGTTCTATAGGCATGGCTCCTTTTCAGGATTTGTATGGTAGAGAGTGCAGGACACCTCTTAGCTAGGATAGGCTAGAGGACAGGGTTTCTCTTGGACCAGCTTTGTTGTAGGACATGGAGCAGCAGGTGGTATTGATCAGATAGAGACTACAGGAGGCACATGATAGATAGAAAAGAAGTATGCAGATCAACATAGGACCATGACCGTAGTTTTGATGTGGGCATGAAGGTGTTCCTTTGTGTTAGGCCACATAAGAGCCCTATCCATTATGGAAAAGGTTCTAAGTTAGCTCCTAGATTTGTTGGTCCTTTTGAGATCTTGGAGTGTATTGGCCCTTTGGCCTACCATCTAGCATTGCCACCTAGCTTGTCTCGCATACATGATGTGTTTCATGTTTCATTCTTAGGAGATATGTTGCCAGATCCTTCTCATGTGTTGGATTGGACATCATTGCAGGTGTAGGATTAGGGGCAGGTGATGGTGGAGCCCATTCACATCCTAGATCATAGGACCCAGGCCTTCGAGGTAGAGAGGTTGATCAGGTTTGGGTGTAGTGGGACAGATATGATGAGACTACAGCTACATGGGAGGATGCTACCTTATTACAAGTTTAGTTTCCACATTTGTTCAGTGACTTCTAGGAGGAAGTCGAGTCTAAGGGGAGGGGGATGTAGTGCCCACTTCCCTTTGACACCTTTTGATATTGATCTTGATATTGTTGATTACATTATGGACATTATTATGGTTTTGATTTAGTATGATGTTAGATGTTGGACCATGGATTATTGTTGATCTTGATTTAGTTATGATGCATGATGATTATTAGAGACACTTCATATGTGGATGATGATATACTATTTGACATGGATATATTATGAATGTTGTTCGGACATGTGATTTTGGATATTGTGAGTAGACCTAGAAAATGGACATTATATGATGATGATATAGTTGTTGATATAAATTGTAAGTGATATTGTTGATTGCCTTGATGTTGTTGTGATTCATATGTATAGATGATTTTGTGATTATATTTATATCATGTTGGATGTTTTGATATGGCCACGAGGCCGAAGGAGGTATTTGTGTTTTTAGGTTAAAATATCACAACAAACATTGGGGATTGGAGACCAACCACATTGGAATTCTAGATGAATTCAACAAGGTCACCATGGCAACATGTTTTTTGTGTGTGTGTGTTGTTTTTTGTTAGGGATTCCCATGGGGGGATTACCTTTGAATGTGACCAAGGGGTTTATGTATTTTATTAATGTGGTTCCTTTTATTATTGTTTGCATGTGTTTATTTTGTGATGCATTTACCCCTTTCATTATTCTTTTAATTGTGGAGAATTAATGTGAGTAATCATATTGTTAAAATAAATAAATAAATCAAATTTGGGATATAAGAAAGTAATTATAGAAGTTGTTGGCTCTTGTATTAAATGTGGTAAGTGATGTTGTAATGTAAATGTGGTAAGTGATGTGTAAGTATGTGTAAGAGTTGTGTAAGTCAGATTTTGGAGTATGAAACACTCCACCTCCTTGGAAATTCGAATTTGTCCTTGGAGGCTGATTTTGGAGGCTTGTGGGACAAGTAAAACTTGTCCCATACCTCTTAATTTTATTTACCAACCATACCTATGGTTGGAGGGTTGATTTTAGACCTTTTTAATGCATTTTTATAAGTCAAGTTGTAAGTTTTAATTGCACTCTTCTTACATTTTATTAAATTCAGTCCTTTGGGGTGTGGGCTTTTTGGAGTGTGTAAGTTTATTGTCATATTATTCACCCACCTCTTTATTGTGCATTGGAGAATGAATTTGACTTTTGTGTTGGAGTTGAGGATGTGTGATGTGGCATCCTACATGGATCCACCTCATCCTCTTCTCTTCCCTCTTCTATAAAATTAGAACTCCTTGCTTTGTTTTGGGTTGTTGAACTTTTTCATACTTCCTTGGGGGAAATTTTCCTTGTTGTTTGGAGCTCTTGTTGATTTTGGAGGAGATTGGAGAGCATTTCATACTTGGGCATTGCTGATTTTGGGACTGTATTTTGACATTGAAAGCTTTGTTTTGGAACAAAATCTACCATGGAGAGGTAGGAGCTTAGCTCTTCATATATGCTTTTATTTCTTTTTATGTTTGTGTGAATGGTGAATGTTTTGTGTGTTTGTTGGCTGGTTGGGTAGACTGCCTAGGAATGGTGTAGGAGAAGGCTATGGGGAATCCATGTGGGGGGCATAAGGGAATGCCAGTGGCATCAAATTTATTGTGGAGGGAGTTTGGGATTGGGATCCACCATGGAAAAGAAATAGCTTGCATTTCTTACTTTGTGGGGGCATAAAAAAATTTGTGGGGGCATAAGGAGGGGGGATTGTGGGGGGCATAAGGGATATGGGAGATGTTTTATATTGGTGGTTTGTTAGGTGGATACCCAATTCCCATTGGGAGGCATAAGCAACTTCCCCCATAGTTCTTACTCCTTTGGCTTACATGGTGAAGCCTAAGTTTTGTGTGATGTTTTTCATGTGGTTGCAAAACTATTGTTTTGTTTTGGACTGTGTTTTTAATTTGAAATGTGCATGTTGAAAGATTGCTTTGTGATGTGGAAGCTTGTTGTTGCCATGAGTTGAAATACATTTCTTATTGCATTGTGGTTGGGGTTGGGGCCAATGAAGAAGGATGGCTTCTCCTCTTCATTGGATGTCTTGGTTGGGTGGAGAGTGTTGCCTTTCCCCTACTCCTATTGTGATCAAATTGGATGAATGAGAAGAATGCATGTTGTTGTTTTTGGAGTAGAGGAGAAAGACAGTTCACGAGTACCTTGTGAAATGAAATCTCATTGTAACCCTTTCCCACTTTGAAGTGGATGATTGTAATATTATTTGAAATGGAAAGATACTTTGTATTGATTATGAAAGTTATAAATTTGAAATGTGAAAGATATATATACTCTATTCTATTCATTTGAAAGAAAGAAATTGAAATATGTTATTTGCATTCAAGAAATTGAGAGATGTAAAGTTGTATTTGAAATCAATAAAGGATTGCAATACCTTTCTTCATTTGCATTGTTGCATTGAAATCTGATCTTTAAATGTTATTGAAATCTTTGTTTGAAAGAAAGGAATACGTATGAAGGAATTGTATTACTTTGTTCTTTTGAAAATAAGACAAAATTGGAAACCAGACTTTACATTTTAGCCATTAAATGGTTTTTTGAATCAACTAAATGTATTAGACTAGAATAAAAATGAATTTCCATACTTGAATGATGAAAAAGTTAGATAGACCCTTTTTAATTTGATCTTTTTTAAAATTTAAAAGCTGGCAAATACTTCTCTAAAATGCACAGTTCAACCTACAAAATAATAAATAAATAACATTAAAACATTAAAATTGAACATGTTAGGGTATAAAAGAGTTCATTTGAAAAAAAAACATTTAAGGAAATATTTTAGAACATTGCAAAATCGGGCCCAAACCTTTCACAGTCTTTTTTGTTGTCAGAAGTTGTAAAAATTCAAATTGGAAATCAATCAAGCAAAATTACCTTCCAATACATCCTAAATTCTTCTTAGAATAATTCTCCATGTCCATTTGACATGTTGAGAGAAGGAGAAAGATCAAATTGAACAAATATTATAAGTTAAAACATACCAGTTTACTTTTAAAAATCTGCTTGAGACATTTTCTTAAAATTGACCACTTAAACTTTATAAAAATCTAAAATTAATGTTTTACAAATAGGGCATCGAGAGCTTTCAAAAATCTCTTTTTTTCCCAAAAACCGAGCTTTCTATCTTAAGTTATGGCCTTTGAAGTTTCTACTTGGAGAAAATTTTGGGAAAAGCCTTAAAAAATCTAAATTTTCCAAACTTAAATTTTTGGAAAATTTTCAAAATTTTCCCCTTGCCCCTGCCATCCCACATCAATTAGGTACTATCATGTGGCATGGTTGAGGGGTGGAAGCCTTAATAACTTAATCATTTCAAGAAAATATTTTTGGAAAAAATTTATAATTTTCCCCCAGCCCCTCCTGACCCGTAGCCGATAGGGGGTCTTTGCCACGTGGGCAGCGTGGAGGCACGGAGAGTATTTTAGAACTAAACCTTTTACCCCCTTGGAAAATTTCATTAAATATCTCCACCAACCCACTAACCTACAGCTAATGAAGGGCTAACACATGGCAGCCTTAGGCGTTGGTGGAGGCACATAACTTTTTGATACTTTAAACTTTTTAAACTTAAAGATCTTAAATCCTAAAAGTAATCCAATTAAAGTTTCCTGCCGACCCACATTCAATGAAATCATGACATGTGGTGTCATTGGGATCGTCGGAGGCATGTGCAAAATTTAACCCATTGCACTTTTTGAAGAAAAAGTCTAAAATTTGTATGTTTCCCCCAAGTCCGGTTTTCCCGATTTTCATTGCCTGAGCCGATCGAGCTTGACACGTGTCCTCTTTGGGCTCGCGGGCACAGAGGAAAATCAAACTTTTTCCCCACAGAGGGAAAAGCACTAAAACTCTTCCCCGCTCCACCGACCCACACAAGGGAAAATTTTCACCCCTGGGCCCGCAGGCCTGCTCTTGGGAAAATTTTCACCCCAAGGCCCGGCCCATAACTTGATTTTTATGAGGAGTTAGGAGGACTTCTTTATATCAATGGAAAGGTGAGGAAATTTCCTATCCAATGGGAATGATTTAGGAAATTTTGAATGTGTTAAGTGTGAGAAAAATAAAGTTAAATATTTAATCCTATTAGAGAGTGGGTATGGTGAGGAATTACCCTCTGAACCTAATTGAATCTTCTAACCCTAAATTTTGGACCTTGTGGCCTCTAATAATTGTTAATAAACAAAATTATATTCTAGTGGATTAGAGTTATTCTGGAACTTGTTAGTGACATTTGTCACCTTGTAACAGTAGGAGACTCTTTTAAACAAAAAAACATTATTCCATAATTTCCCCTAACTAACCCCTGGGTTGTTTCTTAGGTCTCAAGTGGGTTTTTTTTAATGGGCGTTACAAAATACTACAAGTGTTTCTTGTTATAATTTGACTTATAGAACTTATGAGTTATTAGGGTGTGAATTAAAGAGAATATTTCTTAAGGGAAGAAAATTGCATTATATCGGAGAATAGGTAACAACTCAAGCACCTTGTTACACCAGAGAAGGAGATCCTATGGTATTCCTATGCACCATGGAGGAATAGTGGATAGACCCATCGGAAATAAGAAATATGCTAGCTTATACAATATATGGGATAGCAACATGCTGGTGGGTAGCCCATAAGGATAATCTTATAGGATGGAATGAAATTAGGATTTCTCTTTCTACTAGGTTCTTCAGGAGCAATGCACCTACTCAAATCTACACTTATCATGGTAATCAACCTATTCAGCACCATGTTTAGAAGTGTGAGAGACTATGGACGAGAGGGTAAGAAGCTCTACCACCTTCATTTTGGGTACACAAGTTCTATTCCACTTTACAAGGTTGCACACGTGCTTGGTATGTATATGTAGAGCTCCATTGAGAGACTGGAAAATGGTAAGATTTAATTACAGGAATGTCCCAGATGTTTGACTTCTTCTCTACTAAACCTCCGATGAAATAATCATTAAGATTCATAAAGCACTTCACTATGGGAGATAGTTCCAAGTCATAAGAACTCCTTCAAGATTTATTAGATGAAGGAAAATCAAGAGCACATCTTGTTGAAGAGACAAAGGCCGATGCCACACTACTTTAATGCACTTTCCTTGAGAAAGAAAAAGGAAAAATGGTCTACTTAGTGGATGACGAAGAAGTAGAAAATCTAGATGTAAACCATTCAATAGGTAGGCATGAGGTGTTGGACAATACAGATAAGACCACGCGTGCCTATCATGAACCTATGAAGACAAAGAAGGTGAATATTGGATTAGATGTTGAGCCTAAGGAAGCCATAATTAGAGACTATTGGTCAGACTCTAAAGTGGAAAAAATCATAGAGTTACTAAGGGATTATTAGGACTTATTCCCTAGGGGGTACCATGAAATTAAAGGCATGAATGAATCATTAGGGGAGATGAAGATAAATCTTAAAGAGGGTGTGCACCTAGTTATAAAGAGACCCTACAGGATGAACCCAAACTTACGCAAAAAGGTCAAAGAAGAGATTGAAAAAATGTTGAAGTTCTGGATTATCAAGCCCTATGATGAGTCAAGATGGGTTAGTCCAATTATGATCAGTATCAAGAAGGATGGACAGATTAGGATTTGCGTGGACTACAGGGAGTTGAATGTTGCCTATGAGATTGATCCCTTTCCTATACCATTTGTTAAGGAAATACTAGAAGGCATTGTAGGGTGTGAAATCTATTCATTTATAGATGGGTTCTCTAGGTATCATCAGGTTAGGATTGTCCAGGAGGATCAGGAAAAGACTACTTTTACTACTGAATGGGGTAGCTTCACTTTTATCGTAATGCCTTTTTGTCTGAAAAATGTACCTGCTATATTTTTGTGCATAGTTGTTCAAGAATTCAAGGAATTTATTCACAACTTATTATAGGTTTATTTGGATGATTGCACATTGTATGGATTAGTTAAGGACCATTGTGACAATCTATGTTTAATATTTGAAATATGTAGATAGTTGAGTATCTCTTTAAACATAAAGAAGTGCATATTTGCTACACCATTTAGAATACTGTTAGGACACATAATCTGCAAGGAAGGTTTGTTGGTTGATCCAACCAAGGTTGCGATTATTATTGGCCTAAGAGATCCTACCAAATCAAAGTGAGGTGCATGAATTTTGGTATCATACAAGATATTATAGAAATTTTATCAAAGGATATGGTAAACTTTACGCACCATTGGAAGAGTTACTGAAAGGGAAAGGTACGTTCTACTAGGGAGAACCACAACAACACGCATTCGAGACATTAAAGGAGAAACTTACTACCACACCTATTCTATGTTTTCCTTCATGGGACCAACCATTTCATGTACATGTGGATACCTTTGGCATGGCCATTGGCATGGTATTGGCTCAACCTAGAGAAGGTATTATAGATCATCGTATATGTTTTTATAGTAAAAAGCTAACTCCTGCAGAATAAAATTACACAACTACAGAGCGTGAAGATTTTTCAATGATCTATGTATTACATAATGTAGTAATTTTTACACCCACCAAAGAGTAAGGGAATCCCATGTGCATTGGCCTATCACCTAGTGGGCCTTTGGGTGCTCACCCGAGGAATGCGCGGGCTCGAGTCTCTCCTTTATGTGAGTTTAGTGGGAAACATCATCTATGATAGGAACTTAAGGAGAGTGAACAGAAATGAGACATGCAATCATCATAGAGCTCAGAATGGCTTCTATACCAATGCAGTCATTCTAGACAGAAAGATACTTAACAAATTATAGGACTAGACTAAAATAGAAAGGAAAATGCATAAGGATTCATACTCATTTCATAAACATACATGAAACAAAACTATGAAGATATGTGTATGGACCAGAATCATTAATAATCATATTCAAATAAGTTGGTAACCTCATTACATCCATTAGATCCATTACAGAACATCACAGTATGGAAAACCAAAGTCATACATCATAACTAGATTCACATCCCTTAGCTCTTAAAAAAAAAAATTACACTCCTAAGCCCGTTGATGCATCCTTATCCTATATTTCATCTACCTAACTGAGTACAACTCCATGTAGAGTTTCTATAGAGATTTGATCTCTATTGATATACTCTCCTTTCCTTCCTCTACAGTGCTTGTATTTATAGGCCTATTGAACTACCAACCCACCTATCTAAGGCTTCAGATCCGTCACTAAGTGTCCCAATGTGGTCCTCCATGAGAGCATGCTCCTCGAGGCTTGAGATCTCCACTCCTTTCCATGATGGTATTCTAGAAGCTTCCATCATAGGGTATATTCCTTCATAGGCCAACCTGACGCTAGGATGGAACCTTATCCATTCATCATGCATAGGCGGGTCATGCTTTTCTCGTGTCTTTCTCGATACACCAAATATGGCTAAGTCCCGAAACCTTGTTCTACCTTGCACTCACACTACTTGTTCTATTAAACCCTCCTAGAACCCTACCTTGCATGTCTTCTCCTTGTGTGCCCACCCCTAAACTTATACCTTGCACGCTCATGCACCTTTTTGTACTTACTTAATATTTTAGGGGCCCAACATCACCCCACACTTTACTTGTTCTCTGCCGTGAGAACACATCTTGAAAAAAATAAATAATTCTAAAAGATTCGGGAGAAAATAATTATTTGGAAAGGAATAATGGAAAGAATAATCGGGAAAGATGAAATATTGGGGAAGTGTTGTCATTCTTGTAATAAGATAGGAAAATCTCTATGCAATTCGGCCTCTAACTTGTGTTATCCAATTTTCACCCAGGGTAAAATTGATAACATGCATCAGAATACTCAAGTCCCGGAAAATAGATTGATTCAGGGCAAAAATCATGTTTCTAGGGTCCCCTCAGATTTTTTCTAACTCTCTATCCAAGAAGAAAGGAGCAAGTTCTAAGAAAAGGTGAAAAAGTTGCAAAAAACAAGCTTGGGCAGGGAAAATCATGAAAATTGGCTAAGTCCTAGTCCGGTGTCCCTTGGGACAGTTGGGACGTTGGGGCACGAATCAGCCAAAAGGCCGCCGAGGTGGTCGGTAGAGAGCATAGGGACATCCGGGCCGCGAGGATGCGTGGGATGTGGAAAGGTGAACCGGCCAAAGGTCAAAGCAAAATCGACTAAGCTTGAGTGGAGCAGTGCGGGACATCAAGGCCGCGAGGACGCAAAGGCGTGAACCACCTCGATCAACCGAAAAGGAGAACTTTCACACTAGGACATCCGGGACATAGGGACACGAGGGACGTGAAAAGCCGTGCAGCCCACAGATGAATCAGGAGATGCCACGTCTCACAAGGAAAACGTCCAAAATTTCAAAGGGGCAAGGTTTGAAGCGTTGGCCCGAGCCAATAAAAAGAGGACACATGTCCAATGGAGCAGGGAAGTGTGGAGCTTGGGGAGGAGTTAGAGAATTTGGCAAAATTTTTGGCCAAAAAACTAAAAGGTGAAAGATGACTCTGCGCCCTGTTCTCTAACTAGATCCTGCCACGTGTCCTAAGTGGAGGGCACGGAGGAAAAATGAAATATTTTCCAAAGTGTTATAAAAGTTAAAATTTTCAAGGAAAACCCATGCATAAAGAAAGGGGAGAGAATTGCTCATCCAATCAATGCCCGACACGTGTCGTCCAAGTGGCAAAGTGCGGAAAAAATTTCAAAACCCATTTTTGCTGTTTTGTGCCCTAAATCTTGAGATCGCCATATCTTTTGATCTAGAGCTCAGATTTGCATGTTATTTATATCATTAAAAAGCTTATAAAATTCTTTACATGATTCCGGGGTCAATCTTGAATTTTGGTTTAGTCTGGAGAGAGAAAGTTAAGAATCGGCTCTGACGCGTGTCTATGGCCAGAAATGACATTTCAGCGACCAAATTTAATGCAGAATGGGTCGCATTCTCCTCCATTTCAGTCAAAAATGACAGGGTATGGGTTTGTAAGGTCCCCATGCTATTTTAATGCATCTACAGTCAATGAGGAATGGGCTCCCACGTTTTGTATGTTTTCTCTCTCCTGGGCTAGACCCATGCAATGTAAAATCTAGATTTGGCTCATTTCAAAATATATACTTTTTGGCATAGCAATTTTCTTCTTTCACCTCCGGTGAGTGATTGTTGCAAGAATCAAACCTCTTCAAAGATTGTAATAGTTTTTACCTCTCGAGGATGTAATGCGAGTGGTTTTGACATTGGAAATGATAATGCAAGCTTTGTGAATGGTTTGATCCTTTGTTTGTATTATCTCGCTTCATTTCAAATCCTAAATTATATCTTATCGGTCTATGTATGTTTTATGTTGCAATCCTTGGTTTGTGTCTATTTTCTTCAAAAAAATATTCACCACTCCTTTTAGTGCATCACCACCTTTAGTTAGTTTCAAATTTTGCACTTCTATCCTGTCTCCTGTGATTTAGAGTAAGATTTGGACTGAACCTCTGTAGTTGTGCAAATATAGATCCAAATCAAAGGAGTTTGAGGAACCAACCTCTAATCTGGAGATTCCTCTCTCGGTTTCTCAAGTCCCACACTTAGAGAGAAGTTTCCATGTTGTGCAATCACACTAGATGCTAGAGTGATCAACCTAGAAGCAGATCTACATCCGGGGGGTCTTTGTGAGCTGCGCAACAATAGTTTTGGCACGCCCGATGGGACACTAGAGGTCTCATTTTATTATAGCAAGGTTGATGTGCATTTGCTAAAATTTTCTTGCTTGAAAAGAGCTATTATTTGCATATCTGGCGACTCCAAGGGGAAGAATCAACTGGTTTCAACAGTGCAGGCCTGAAAAATCATGAGAAGAATCACCACAAGGTCAAGAGTTGGAGAAGAAGAAGTGCTATTTGAATACCTACAATTATCTCCAAGAAGAAGGCAAAGAGGAAGAAGGACTCAAAGGTCTCCATCTCCACCAAGCAGAACTCTCTCAACTCCTCCACTTGGTAGGCCTTTCATTCAGTCAACAAGGGTTTTAAGACCAATTAGAATGGCACAAAACAACCCCTATGTCAACTTCACAGGAAACAACCCACTTGCCCTCAATGCACAACATCCAATTCCTATTGCAGCCTTGAAGAACATTCCCTACTTCACTGGAGAAAATCAGACTACTCCAGGTGATCATGTTAAAGATATTGCTAACCTTTGTGCAATCCATGAAATCAATGAAATGCAAGTGGCTGTCAAGTTACTGGCATCTTCATTCAAGGGTAAAGCATTGCAATGGTTTAGAAGCCTTGGAGCTGGTTCTATCACAAATTAGAATCAGTTGTGTATAGCACTTCATGAGCAATTTGGAGAGAAGGGAGACAACTTGTCTCTTTTGGAGCAGCTGACAACCATCAAGAGAGCTCCCAATGAGCAAGCTGATCGATTTCAACTTCAGATTTCAAAAGACTTGGGAGAGAATTCCAGTGGCAGTTAGGCCAACAACAGAAGGTTCTTTTCTTTACTATCTCAAAGCTCTAAATTCTGATATTTCTATGTTAATTCATTCCATGGGAGGCATAACTATCTCTATGGCTTATAGCATTGCCATTAGGGATGAAAATTGTTTGATCCAAGCTAGCAAACTTGCCCCTAGACCTCCCATGCCATTGTTTCCAAGTTTAGAGAGTCCAAACACCAATCAAGCACCTAGTTTGGCTCCTTCTCCCACTCCTATAAATCGAGTTCAAATGAAACTTCCACTTCATCTCCAAGTGCCCCAAATTATCTTCAAGAAGTCATGAAGCAATTGCAAAACCTAGGCAATGAGTGGTTACTCTCAAAAGGTAGCGAGCCCAAAGTTTTAGACCTTCTTATCAACACCAAGCTCAGCCTAACAGGTAGCCATACCAACCACAAAGGCCTCCTAATCTAGTTGCAAATATGAATCAAACAAGGCCTCCTGCCAATAGACCATTCCAGCCCTATAATCCAAATGCCATATCTGCCTCTAAGGCATTAGTGCCAACACAAAACAACTTTTCTCAGGAATATGATTGGTGTTTTCCATGCAATGAGCCTCATAACCAATCCATGTGCTTCAATGGTGCTTTGAATCAAGCACTAATGGTGACAACTACTGGTGTGGAGGGTGAGGGTAGTCAAGGAAACAGCCAACAACAAGAAACATTCCAATAGCAATCAGCCCCAAATGACACCACATTGGTAAATTGGCAAGCAGAGGATTTTTGTGGCATGAACCAGGCAGTTTCTCAAGGTGTTGCAGCCAACACAAGGTCAAAAAGGAGGAATTTGGGTGAAGAACAGCCATTAGCCCCAACCAATCCACGACCTTCCATGGCTCCACAAATGATTGGCAAGCAAAATCCGGTTGTAAATGCACAAGGGCAGCCAAGAACAGCCCCTAGGCCAACTCAAATACTAGTTGTTGCTGCCCACATGTAAGGAGTGAATGTGTAAACCAAGGGACAACAAAGAGATCCTTCATCACCATTCAGTATCATTGATCAGATGAAGAAGAAAAACGTCAATATATCAATGTGGGAATCCCTATCTATCCCAGGCCAAAGAGATCTGCTGTAAGCTGCCATGAAGGACTGGCCAACTTTGAATCAGCAAGTTCAGATGCAAGACAAAGTGCTTACAAATGCTACCAACCTGAGGGAAATCATGGAGGATAGCAAGGTAAAATGTTGAAGCCCCCTCCTTTCTATGTTTCATTGATCATTGGAAATCAGCTAGTGCACAATTACATGATAGACTCCGGGGCAAGTAGCTCAGTAATGCCTAAACAAATAGCTGATCAGCTAGGGCTCCAGTATGAAACAACATCCAAAGGGGTAGTGCAGCTAGATGGGACAGCAGTAACAATAGTTGGGGTGATTAGAAACTTGAGTCTTACCTTGCATGCATGTCCAAATGTTGTTGTTTTACAAGATGTATCAGTCATAGACCTTCCACCACTCTTTTCCCTTTGCTTGTCAAGGGACTTCACAGCCAAGATTGGGGATATTTGTCTGCTGATTGGTCACACATGTTGTTCAGAACGAGGTATGGAACTAAGGCTACAATCAGGTCTTAACCTATTGCAAACTTCCACATTGAGCCTTTCACCCCAAGTAATATTAATGCCAATTGCTCAAAGCATTTGATCAAGAAGATCACCCAAGCACCGATGAAGGTGACACTAAGGATGGAAGCATCCGGATCTAACTCTTGATGAATGGGAAAGCAAGGTACATGCATTTTATCCTTATAAAGAAGTGGAATAATCTGAGCTAGGGTCTATTACATACACGAAGAAAATTAGCCTATTCCTAGCATCACCAAGCCAAGCCACAAGGATGACAATGAGGTATGGTAGCTATTTTTGATAGATCAAGGAGTAGACAAGGTGTAAGAGGTGGAGCCATGCTTGTTTCACCTCAAGGGGTAAATTATTATTCATCTTTTAGATTTCAATTTGCATGCTCCAATAACACTGTTGAATATGAAGCCTTGGTGCAAGGGATGCATTGGGCAATCAAGAGAGGAATAAAGAACTTGCAAGTCTTTGGTGACAGTGAATTGATTGTAAATCAGTCAAGGGACAACATCTTTGCCAAGAATGATCGACTCAAGTGCTACAAGAATAGGGTGTGGGACCTCACGGAAGATTTTGAGGGTTTTGGCATCAAATCTATTCCTAGGAAAGAGAATCAAGCTGCTTGTGAGGCTTGCAGCGGAGGGGTAGCCTTTGACATTGTGGAAAGCATTCAATAAGACAAGGTACAGCCAAACATCCACGTGATTGTGAGGCCTTCAGTGCCGGATAACAATGTCAGTTGGCAAGTGTTTGAAAATGACCAGCAAATCATCCATTTCTTGCAAGAAGAAGTTGAGTTCTCAGCCAAGAATCAAGAAAAATTGGAACAGCAGTATGGTGACCAAGTGGTATAGCTGAGAACTAACAAGCTGCCCAAAGGACTTATCACTTTGGAGTCCATTTTTAATCCCAATGACCAGTATAGAAAGGAAAAAGCAAACATTCAGGTCAAGAGAGAGGATTCAGTATCCATCTTGGTAGAAGAGAACAAACCATTGCAAATTGGAAGGATGACAACTGAACAAGAAAGGTATGAGTTCATACAACTGTGTCAAGAGTTCCCTGACGTGTTTTCTTGGAGCTATGAAGACTTGAAAGGTTTCAATCCCAACTTAGCTCAGCATACCATCGAATTGGATCCAAATACTAAGCCTGTCAGGCAGAAACAAAGACCAGTCAATCCACACATGGAGCCTCTCATGAGGAAAGAATTGGACAAGTTGATTGAGTCAAGGATCATATTCCCAATCAAGCATTCTAGTTGGGTTGCCAACTTAGTTCTAGTCAGAAAGAAGAGTGGAGAGATCAGATTGTGTGTTGACTTTAGAGACTTGAATAGAGCCTCTCTCAAGGACCATTACCCACTCCCTTCTATGGAGAAAATCTTGCAAGTGGTGGCTGGCTCTGAGGGGTTTTCACTACTTGATGGCTACTCAGGCTACAATCAGATTATGGTGAAGGAAGAGGACTAGTTCAAGACAGCCTTCACAACCAAATGGGGAACTTTTGCATACAGGAAAATGCCATTTGGGCTATCCAAGTCTGGTGCTACCTTCTAAAGGGAAATGGACATGGCATTCAAAGGTTTGATTAACAATGTGGTGCTGATCTACCTTGATGATATCACTATTTTTTCAAAAATGCAGCAGACCACCTCTCTCATTTGAGGCAAGTCTTCACAAGGTGCAAGAGATTTAGAGTGTCTTTGAATCCTAAGAAGTGCATCTTTCTTGCACATGAAGGAAAGCTCCGTGGCCATATTGTCTCCAAAGAAGGATTATCAATTGATCCAGAAAGGGTTGAAGCCATAAGAGCACTACCATTGCCAAGCCACAAGAAAGCCCTTTAGAGTTTCTTGGGAAGGATAAACTTTGTTTGGAGGTTTGTCCCAGATTTTGCAGCCCTTGTCAAGCCCATCACCAAAATGTTAAAGAAGATCATGGCTTTCAAGTGGACAGCAGAAGGCAAGGAGAGTTTTGAAGCAATCAAAGAAGCCATCTCCCAAGCACCAACTCTCATCAACCCAGACTTCTCCAAAGATTTCATCCTCTATGCATTTGGATGTAATGACACTATTTCTGCCATTATGGTACAGAAGAACAAGGATAATGATGAGCAACCAATTGCCTTCTTCAACCAAAGCCTAGATGACTATGAGGTGAGGTACTCTTTTATTGAGAAGCATGTGCTTGTAAGAATGAAGCTTGAATAAATTCAAGCATTTAATCTCAAACAACAAGGTCCGATTTGCTGGTCTCACACACTAGGGTTAAGGACTTCCTCCTCAACAAGGATTTGAATGAGAAAAGGGCAGGTTGGATCACCCGTGTCATGGAGTATGACATTGAGATCGGGATCCAAAAGCTGGTAAGAGGAAAGGATTGTGTGAGCAGCTGGTTTTGGGAAGCAAAATGAAGTATGCAATGAAGAAGAGGTTGTTTTGACAAATCAGACAGCCATGAGCCAAGTGGAAATCAAGAAGAAAACAATGCTACCCCCACTCTTTGGTGGACCCAAGGCATTATACACTTCCTAGGTACAGGCCTATACCCTCCGAGAGATGAACAAGACCCAAAGGAGACACTTCAGATTGCAAGCTGTCCCATATGCCATTGTTGATGGAGTTTTGTTCAAGAAAGATGTGAATGGAGTCTTTGAGGTTCATTAGTACAAATCAGATTCAAAGGGTGTTGGAAGAGTTTCATGGTGGACCAGCTGGTGGTCATTTTGCACCAAGAGTGACAACTCTAAAAATCATGAAGGATGGTTATTATTGGCCTAAAATCTTCAGTGATTTCTATGCATGGATCAAGAGGTGTAAGAATTGTGTATTCTTCACAGGAAAAGAGAGACTTTCTGCCCTTCCATTACATCCAATCTCAGTTGACCAGCCATTCATGCAATGGGGTTTGGACTTCATTGGAGTCATTAATCCCAATTCAAGCCAAGGGCACAAATGGATTTTGACAGCCACAGACTATTTCACCAAATGGACTGAAGCAGTAGCACTCAAAGAGGCAAATGAGTCTAGCATCTTAGACTTTTATGAGGGGATAACAACCAGATTTGGTGTACCTACTACAATAATCTTGGATAATGCATTGGCATTCATTGGATCTAAGGTGACTGAGTGGGCTGTCAAGAATGGTATTTACCTAAGAACTTCATCAAACTATTACCCTCAAGGTAACGGCTAGGATGAGTCTACAAACAAGAACTTGTTGAGGATCATTAGGAGGAGTATTGATGAGAATCAGAGGTCTTGGCATACCAAACTAAAATCAGCCTTATGGCCTGATAGGATAACTCCCAAAAGATCCACAGGTAACTCTCCATTCAAACTTGTCTATGGAAGAGAGGCAATCTTGCCCATGTCACTTGAGTTGCCAACATTGGAACTCATGAAGCAGCTGGAGTTGCTAGAGTTTGAGCCCATGGAGGTGAGGTATGCAGAGTTGATGGAGCTGCAAGAGATCAGAAATTAGGCATCCCAAGCAATGGAAAAGGATCAAGCTTTGATCAAAAAGACCTTTGATAAGAAGGCCAAGGATAGATCTTTTCAAGTTGGAGATCTAGTGTTGAAATGGGATGTGGATAGAGCAAAACCGGGAAGGCATTCAAAATTTGATGCCCTTTGGAGTGGCCCATACATGGTCATGAAGTGCAAGAACAACAATGCTTTCTAATTGGCCTCATTAGATGGTGAAGAACTACAGATTCTAGTCAATGGAATCTATCTCAAGCATTGCTTCTAGAGGGAAATTCACTACCTTTGTAAATATTAGATTAAATTTTCATTCCTCCAGTGCCGTCGTGCACATTGTTTTCTTGTAGGTTAGTTTTGTTTTCCCTAAGTGCTTTGGCATGACCTTACTTGTCCATAGAGATGTTTTGTAGTCCTTGCTCCCATTAGGTGATATTCCATCTTCCTCCTTGCACATTCTAAGTCAGTTGGGGTTATAAACAGAATATCTGATGACTCCATGCCCAATGGACTGCTTGCCAGCAACCTGGTATCTTCTACCAAGTGGTGGTAGCCCCGCTGAGTCACCAAATTGTTATCCAATTTTCACCCCAGGGTAAAATTGATAACATGCATCAGAATACTCAAGTCCCAAGAAAATAGATTGATTCAGGGAAAAAAATCATGTTTCTAGGGTCCCCTGATTTTTTTCTAACTCTCCTGTCCAAGAAGAAAGGAGCAAGTTCTAAGAAAAGGTGAAAAAGTTGCAAAAAACAAGCTTGGGCCAGGAAAAATCATGAAAATTGGCTAAGTCCTGGTCCAGGCGTCCCTTGGGACAGTTGGGACATCGGGGCGTGAATCGGCCGAAAGGCCGCCAGGCGGTCAGCAGAGCATAGGGACATCGGGCCGTGAGGACGCGTCGGGACGCAGAAAGGCCAACCGGCCGAAGGTCAAAGAAAAATTGACTAAGCTGCTGGCGGAGCAATGCAGGACATTTGGGCCGCGAGGACGTAAAGGACATGAACCACCGGATCGACCAAAAGGAGAAATTTCACACTGGGACATCCAGGACATAGGGACGCGAGGGGCGTGAAAAGCCGGCGAGGCCACGGACGAATCAGGAGATGCCACATGTCACAAGGGAAAACATCCAAAATTTCAAAGGGGCAAGGTTTGAAGCGTTGGCCCGAGCCAATAAAAAGAGGACACGTGTCCAATGGAGTAGGGAAGTGTGGAGCTCAGAGAGGAGTTAGAGAATTTGGAAAAATTTTTGGCCAAAAAACTAAAAGGTGAAAGATGACCCCGCGCCCCTGTTCTCCAACTAGATCCTGCCACATGTCCCAAGTGGCGGGGGCGCGGAAGAAAAATGAAATATTTTCCAAAGTGTTATAAAAGTTAAAATTTTCAAGGAAAACCCACCCGTAAGCAAAGGGGAGAGAATTGCTCATCCAATCAATGCTCGACATGTGTCGTCCAAGTGGCAGAGCGCAGGAAAAAAATTCAAAACCCATTTTTGCCTGTTTTGTGCCCTAAATCTTCATATCGCCATATCTTTCGATCCAGAGCTCAAATTTGCACGTTCTTTATACCATTGGAAATCTTATAAAATTATCTACATGATTCCGGGGTCAATCTTGAGTTTTGGTTCAATGTGGAGAGAGAAAGTTAAGAAACGGATCTGACACGTGTCCATGGCCAGAAATGACATTTCAATGACCAAATTTAATGCAGAATGGGTCGCATTCTCCTCCATTTTGGTCAAAAATGACAGGGTATGGGTTTGTAAGGTCCCCCATGCCATTTTAATGCATCTGCAGTCAATGAGGAATGGGCTCCCACATTTTGTATGTTTTCTCTCTCCTAGGCTCGACCCATGCAATGTAAAAGCTAGATTTGGCTCATTTCAAAATATATACTTTTTTGGCATAGCAATCTTCTTCTTTCACCTCCAGTGAGTGATTGTTGCAAGAATCAAACCTCTTCAAAGATTGTAACAGTTTTTTACCTCTCTGAGGATGTAATGTAGTGGTTTTGACATTGGAAATGATAATGCAAGCTTTGTGAATGGTTTCAGTCCTTTGTTTGTATTATCTGCTTCATTTCAAATCCTAAATTATATCTTATCATCTGTGTATGTTTTATGTTACAATCCTTGGTTTGTGTCTATTTGCTTGAAAAAATATTCACCACTCCTTTTGGTGCATCACCACCTTTATTTAGTTTCAATTTTTCACTTCTATCCCTGTCTCCCTGTGATTTAGAGTAAGATTAGGACTCGAACCTCTCGTAGTTGTGTAAATATAGATCCAAATCGGAGGAGTTTGAGGAACCAGCCTCTAATCTAGAGATTCCTCTCTCGAGTTTCTCATGTCCCACACTTAGAGAGAGGTTTCCATGTTGTGCAATCACACTTTGGATGCTAGAGTGATTAACCTAGAAGCCCGATCTCGCATCCGGGGGTGCTTTGTGAGCCAGTAATAACAACTTGTTCGAGGCATCGAATTCATTTTGCGCTCTCTTACGAGAGGTCGTTGACTAGGCATTTACCTCATCAAAACTTAGTCTGTCTCCTTGATTATTCATTACCTCAACCACCCCTTCCTGTTGCTTGCCCACATCCTCAAGTGCATCCATCCCCTTTGTTATCTGTGGGTATAACCCTTTCAGTTGGTTCTTGACTAAACCTCATAGGACTTCAATGGCTACGAACTTCTTCTCAACCTTAGCTAAGATCCTATCCCACTCCGCTTTATTCCTTTTGTTATTCTCTTGGAATTACTTGAGCTCTACCTTATGAGTGGTGACTAAAATACTCACCACCCTATCTTTGTCTACACAGTTGTCATACACAGCCTCACCACCTTTGGTAGCAATTTTTACAACAGTAAGGACCTTTCTATGCTTGACAATGATTACTACAACCTTTAGTTTGTCTTCCCTTTTAAGGCACACTCGATACTTCTTCCATAGATTCTAAGGAAAATGGATTCCTTTCCATGGTGAGGATACGTGTTAATTCCTCAAGGAAATCTGGGGTAGATCCATACTTCTACGCAGTGATGCTAGGTCCATATGCTTCAAAATAATGGCATTTGTGATGGATTTTACCTTCTTATACACCTCATGTACCTTTTCCTTCTCATCCCTTAACTCACACTTTAGTTGGGCACTGACCAAATATTCTTGCTTTAGATCTTTTGTTCTCCCAGCTAGCTCTTCTTCTTTCTTCTCTAGTTCTACCTCTAGAAATTTAACTCTGTCATTTCTCCCAGAAAAGTCTAGCTTCTACCTCAACCAAAAAAATTTGAGTGCATTACGGACTTATTCATCCAAAATATATTGAGCACTAACCAAGGGGTTGTCTCCTTTTGAATCAAGCACCTTCATTATTTCTTCTTGGCTTACTTTGAATTCTAGCTTGTCGATGTGGGACTCAATTGCCCAAGAGAGCATCTTCCTCGTCCGAGGGTATGCACCTTCTTCATCAAATGACTTCATTGCCAAGAGTTGATCTGTTGGCATTGTGCTTTGGAAATACACGTGTAACACCTTGTTTGGATCATCAATATAGTCCATTCTTCATCTTTGTATCTTCATGTGCTTTCCTCCTATGTGCATGCACTTAGGAACAGTTACCATTAGACTAGGGCCTCCTGCACTTGCCATGATCTTTTCCTATGTTTTCTTCCTTATCTTCATTCACCACTATCCCTTTCACCCCGTAGTTCTACAAGCTCTCGGTGTCCTCCAAATTATCCTCCTCCATCACCTTCTATTTCTTCCTAACTGGGGATTCCAATATAGTGGATTCATTTCTTTCTTCTTCCTCCTCTGGTGATTCCACCTTTTTGATAGGCTTTTCTTGTTTTGGTGGCTTTTCCTTAACTAGAGATCTTTTCCTGCGTGAGTAGATACTTGTTCTAGCACTTGTTCCTGGGGTTCCCACCATTTGTGTACCTTATACACTTGGTGCCTTTTTCTGTATCTCTTCTACCTCCTTTTTCTTGGGTGCAGTATTATTTCTACCTATTGGGTCTTTAGGTATATATATCACATTTTCAAGATAAGCACCCATCTCAAACTTGGGCCTTATACGAAGGTATACACGTGCCACGGACCTCCTATAATAGGTAGAGCAAGAGGTTTTATCATCCGAACTTCATGTGATACATAATTTTCCATGTACACATGCTTATTGTGGTCGTGATCCATATTTCCAAGGTCAAGCTTTAGCTTCTTAGATTCCTTGAACTGTTTACTCCCACTGGAAGTATTGAGCGGTGAAGAAAATAGAAGTTTACACCATGGGCTCATGTTTTCATCAACCAAATTAAATCTTCCAATGCAAAAGTGTTGGTATCTTTTTGTGAATTTATATTCTCCATCTAGGAGCAAGTGGTAGTTATTCTGGGATCCTCCACTCTACCCCAAATGCATTCCTCAAGCATGTATACCACTTCTCAAGACGTGCCTTGTGAGCGGTTGTCATGTTATTGCAAGTGTATTTTTGAATATTTTTGTGGGTGAGGGTCTTCATCCTGGGTACTCCCAAATGAACTTATTTTTCGTATCGGCACTCCAATCTCTCGAAAACACAACACTTAAGAGGACATTACTAAAAATTATCTTTTCACCCTCCTATGCCCTATTGATTATCTCATCCATGATGTACATAGACAAGTTGCAAATGGAACCTTCTAAGATCCTTCTGCAAACATTGAGCCATGACTTGTTCACTTATGTCCACCTTCCTTGGTCATTAAGTTTGGTTACCAGGCACGTGATCATTCTCATCACCGAGTCTTGGATATCCGCAATATCAAAGTACCTTGACCCCTTATTGTATGCATATGTGGCGATGGTTTCTTTGATGGATTATTTGTCACATAGTTCATCCTTTATACTTTCTCCATCACAGATGAGACTTGTGAATCTTGAAATCAATTGAGGAGTTATGCGCATCTTGTGCCTCATGAAGTGAAAGTGTTCTTCATGTATGCGCGACCTCAAAACGATAGAGGCGTTCGGGCTTCCTAAAGTAGGGAAAATCATAGAGTTACAAAAATCCCACCTTCTCCAACTTCACTTTTACTTCATCGCTATAAATGGGTAACCCTTCTAGTGTCCTCTTGTTTATTGGGTGCACTAACTCTAGCACCATTTCTTTTTCAGTCACATTTGTGCGATGGTTATAATCACTTACTATCATTTTTCTTAAATGGGACTCCCACTCCTTTGCAAGAAAACCCCATCTAGGTATTAGATTTCTATATACCATTATTCATTGATACTTGCGGTAGTTTCTTTTTCTTTTCCATTGTGTAGGTTATCTTTGCACTTAAACTTCTCTTGCTCTACTTCTCTACCCTTTCCAAGCTTAGATCTCAAACTTGTGAAGAAAAACCTTTTCAACCTATGCCCTAGCTACTAAACCATCACTTGAATATCCCTTTCAAAAGATGATTCTTTTCCACAACTCTCTCTACGCCCGTGAACTACTTCCCTCCTAGTTTGCAGATCAAAACGAGTCACTCACGGTTAAATTTTTCCAATTTTTCTTCACACGAATCAACTCTAGAAACCCTAGTTCACAAAATCTCTTCTTTATTTGTATTTAAAATGTAAATAATGAAATTTCCAACCTTCTATTTATATTTTTTCCTTCTTTTTAACATTATATGCTACCTCACCTACCATCGTACTTCAACACTTAATGTGGTTTTTTTCAACAAAACCCGACTTTAGCGTCTTATCTCATGTGCCCAACCTTACGTAGACAATCCCCAAGCTTCTAGCATGTAACCAATCCATCTTGATAGGAGACTCTTGTGCATGCATCGCCATTACTAAAGGTACTTCCGTCATGATTTTGTGCTTCTTCCTCTCTTATACATGGATTCACAATGTAGCCTTACGCTAACACCAACCATCCTTTTTCACCTTTCCTTCCATGCACTTCCTTTCCCAGGGCCATCCAACCAAGATTTCCAACGTAATCCTTCCTGGTGCTTCACACTTTACAATTTCTTCCACCTTACTCCACCCCACACTTAAATGATGTGTAGTCCTCTGTGCATTCACAACCTTAAAATAGTAACAAGGTTACCGGTGCCCAAGGTGAAACACAAAACAACAACAAGAAAGGGAAACATAAGAAAATAAAATGCATTAAAGGAAATCCTAATCTAACTGGCAATATTGCCTTATTACAAACACCAAGAAGACTTATTTATAGTAGGGCTTCACCTACTCCCATTGAAGTGTCCTGGCAATCTCATCCCATCCAAAGCACTTGTAACTAGCACGTGCCTAAATCAAGGATGTATGAGATGATGTAGGGACCCAACCAATGGAATTTTAACTTCCCAGGATGGCACAGAAACTTGGAATCATATAGTAGCACCATCTTCCCAACCTCAAACTTTTTGTTCTTAATGTGATGATCATATCATGCCTTTTTTTTTCTTTTTTAGTTGTCTAGCTCCATCGGGCTAATGATTGTCTCTCATCTAATTACATTAATTTGTCTATTCTTTCCTCCAAAGCACTTGTTCATCATCTAATCCTCCTACACACACTATACATAGAGAAGGTAGCATGAATTCAACTAGTAGGACAACATCCATGTCAAACACCAATTGAAATAGTTTTCCTTATTCAACCTCTTGTTGGTTGTCCTATATGCCCAAAGAACGGATGATACTTTTTCATCCCAATCCTATCTACCAACATCACGAGATCTTAGTCAATGTGTGACTAATTATTTTGTTAAACATATCAGAAGTTCCATTTTCTTGAGGGTGATAGGTGGTAGTTTTGTGATGGGCCACCATAAATTATGATAACAGAATCCCGATCATTTCATTAAGGAAGTGTGAACGCGTCATAACTTGTCAAACTAAAAGGGCATCCATACCTGTTGTTTATGTTTTCCTATAAAAATATAGTAGTTTTACCCACTGTATAATCCTTTGTAGGCACTTCCTCTACCCACCTTATCAAATAATCAGTCTAATTAAGGATATACTGTGAACCGAGTCCTTACGTCTTTGTTGGCAAGATTGGTCTGAAAAATTTGATATCCCACTTCTCAAATGGTTTTGTGCTAGATATTAGTCGTAAGGTAATTTCATCCCTTTTCCCAGGTTTTCCAAGGAACCGAAAATGGTCACAAGTCTTTAAAAACTCAATGCAATCTTGATAAATGGTCTCCCACAAAATTCCTACGAGTAGAATGTTCCATGCAATTTCGTTTCCCACATAGTTTCCTCTGTAATCCCACCATGCACCTCTTCCATAATTGTAATGTTCTCATGTTCTAGTACGCATCTGTGCAAAACCTCATCACGACCCATTTTGTACATATCTCCACTAATTAGCATGTAGTGCGCAGTGCATATGGCTAACTTCTTCTCTAAGGCCTTCATTCCATCTGGTGCCACGTCTATTTTAAGGAATACCACAATGTACTAAAAATCCATGGGCACACACCACAACCTAAATAGTTGCACATCTGACATAGTCTCTTCAATGCTCTACGCGGCCTCTCCTGAATCAATCCTAGAGAAATGATCAAGTCGAGAATTACTTTTACCTAGTTTAAAAACTACCATGAACTCAAATTCTTGGAACAATAGTACCCACCGACATATGCGTCATTCTAGAATGGGCTTATTCACTAAGCATTTCAATACCATATGGTAAGTTTAAAATATAAATGGAGTTTCTAGCAGATACTGTTTGAATTTGTGAAGTGCATAGATCATTAAAAATGCCTTGTGCTCAGTCACAGTATAGTTTTTCTCTACTAGTGTCAACTTCCTACTTGTAAAGAACAAAGTATTATCAACAATCCCTTCACCAAGTTGTGTAAGTCTTGCTCAATGGTAGTTCTTTGAGGCATCCACATGAATATGGAAAGGCTTATACCAAGAAGGGAAACATAGGATGGGTGCGGTGACAAGTTGTTGTCGCCCTCAAAATCCCCCCCTCATTTTTAGTCAAATTTGAAAATTTTGAGGTCACACCCTCTAGAAGTGTTCAAGTAAAGTTGGAAGTTTGAAAAGATAGAGAAATTCATGCTTTGAAGTTGTTTAAACTCTCTAGTTTGCACGTTTTGATAAATTTTCTATTTTCCTGTCTAGACGCATGAAAATTTTATTATTATCCTCATTTGAATGAAATTGTCAATATTTCTATGGCCATGGATCATTGAACCTTGTATTATTTTCAATTCCTTGGTTCACAAAAGAAATTTGAAAATTGGGCATGAAATGGTGGAGTTTTCTTCTTCTCTGCATTTTTCCACAGTCGTGAATGATGGGAATTTTCTTCCCTATCAAATTTTGGCCCCATTATCCATGAGTACGTGGACATATATAATTGGATGAGGCAGAACGGTTCCTTTTTTGCGAACTTAATGTTTTTTTTTATTTTAGTAAAAATTTCAGATTGGCCCCACGGTCTTGAAAGACTCCGATTGGTGGATTGGTGGAAAGGTGGATCCTTTTTACATTTTGAGGCATTTTTGTAAAAAGGGATGAAATTCATTAAACGACCCATAGCACCGATCATGCTATGAGAAAAAATTCAAATGTTGAGCCCACAGTGAAATTCAAAGTGGGGAAGCGGGTCGGTGGAGAACTTTGAGGTTTTGAGCCTTTTTGTAAAAATGGATAAAAGTCATAAAGTGACATGTATCCTCGATCATGCTATGAGGAAAAATTCAAATTTTCAGCCCACATTGAAATTCAAAGTGGGGAAGCAGGTCGACGGAGAATTTTTAGGTTTTGAGCCTTTTTGTAAAAGGGGCAAAAATTCATAAAGTGACTCGCAACCCGATCATGCTATGAGGAAGAATTCAAATGTTGATCCCTTATTAAATTCAAAGTGGGGAAGTGGGTTAGTGGAGAACTTTGAAGTTTTGAGAATTTTTGTAAAAGGGCTAAAATTAATAAAGTGAGCCTCAATTCCATCACCAATCAAGTGAAGCCATGTATCGGGCTTATATCAAAAGTGGAAGAAGCAGACCAAAAATGTAAAAAATGCCAAATCTCTATAAAGTCACAAAATGCAAAAGGCATCCTCCACGGCCACTCTAGAAAATTTCTCCCACGTGGATGACTCTAGTTTAAAGTTTCAAAGGCAAGATGAATAGTTCAAATTCAAAGTTACAAAATGAGTGTAACGGCTGCATTATGAAAATTCTAATTTTTCCCACCATTGGCATTTCTTCGCAAATCAAGACTCTAAATGAACAAAAATGATTGAAAATATTTTAAACCGTTTCTTTCTAAAAAAAATAAGTTGTAACCATTTCTTGCAAGATATTTAATGGCTTCTTCACGCCATTGTAAAAGGGGGTAGTTGATCTTGTAGACTCAAGAGTGCATTGTACCTAGAGAAAGCAAAGGAAATAGCCATTTTTCTTCTACTTCCCTCCACTCTCAAATTTCTTCTATTCCAACACCATTTACAAATTGTGTTTAAACAATCATTACAAGAAGAAGGAGTTTATTGCTTTCTTTTACTAAGGGGTTTCTTGATACTTTGTGATCGATGAATTCTATTTCATCTTGTTGTTATTTGTAGAGTTTTTTCTTATCACGAATGCATGTGTTGAAGTTTCTAACTAGTGCATGTAGGAATCAGATTTTCCACCTATAACATTACTTCTCCTTCCTCTTTTCTCACTCCCTTTCCCACCTTCATAGCAAATTCCCGCCTTGTAGATAATCGCAAGCATTTTCTCGCAAGGTCGGTGGAGTTCCCTTGTTGGATCCTTGGCTGAAAGGCCACCACATAAATCCATGATTTCTCATGCATGCATACACGACAGTTGTATCTAGTTAAGTAGAGGGAATTGGATTCCTAGAGCATTAGCAAATTCAAAAAAATTTCCACCTAAAAAAATTCCTTGCCAAAATAATTTGGCACCCACCATGGGGCAAATTTAGCAGCATATGCACCTGATTGTGACCGTAAGGTCGAAAATTCAAAATTCAAAAAAAGAGATTTTTTTGGAATTTGAATGGCTATATGAGCCACATGGATTCAAATCATGGCTATTCGGGAAACCCTCCTATTGAAAGACCCAAATTTCTCTTCGACATCCAAGAAGATGTTGCTTCCAATTTGAGGGAAGCTATCTGGCATAATAGACAAAGTGCCAATCACTACTTCATTTCCATGAGAATTATGGACCTTGAAGAAGAACGCATTGCTAAATTAGAGAGGAAAAGACAAATCGCAACACCGAAAAGAAGAGCATATATTTTCAAGATGGCGGATAAAAGATACACCTAAAAAACAAAAACAAGGAGGATAAAATGATTCCATTTTTGAGAAACTTCAAAGGAGACAAGAGCTACTCGGAATTCAGAGGCTTCCTTTTCAAGCAACTTGTCACGTTGGGAACCTAAGTGTTGTCAATCCTTTTAACGGTGAATTTCCATACATCAAGGAGAACCTTGTAGACTTCACTAACGTGGAGACCGAAGAAGAAGCTAGAGAAAGAGAGGTGAGAGCCAAAGAATAAATAAGATCTCAAATCAAAGAAATTGAGAGACTTCAAGCCAAGGCAGATGAAAGAGCAGCAGTAGAAGCCGTAGCCTTAACAAGGTTGGAAGCTAGAAACATAAATAGAATGGGGATCATGATTGTGAACGTGAACATGATCGTGAGGCCCATAGGCCTAATGTACCATGGGGAGGAAACACCAGTTCACTGGCTCTTGGTCAATCACTCCATGAGCTACCGAGAGGCTCAAGAAAAACACTACCAAAATTTAGAGGGGATGGTTCTCAACTCCTTGAAGAGCATGTAGCAACATTTATCACTGCTTGTGGTGTGTTGGGTGTTGAGGATGAATATGTGTTAGTCTAAATATTTTTGGAGTCACTTTAAGAGAAAGCCACTGAATGGTTCTACATACTACCCCGAGGTCCATCAACTGTTGTAAGGATATAAGAAGTGTATTCGAATACAAAAGTTAAGGAGCACATAACATTTTCAAGATATTTTGGTCCAATTGGTACAAATGAAGAAAGAAACCTCCGATTCAATGAGGGAATTCATAAAAAGATATGATAGAGTGATAAGAAGGATCCCTAAAGATGTGGTGCCTTCTAAAAATAATTTGAAGAGGTTTTTCATTAGTGCTTTTCCATCAGAAGTAGGTTTCTTCCTTAGAAGAGCCCAACTAGGAACATTGAGGGAAGCCAAGGACTATGCAATAGAAATGGATGATGATGTAATCCTTTTGGAAAGGTGAAAGGCCCCAATGGAAATAAAAAGGGTAAAAATTCAAACTATGTCATCACAGATCCGATGTTCCAAAAAATGGCAAATGACTTGGTTGCCTTGAAGAAGAAGCTATCTCATATCACAATGTGGAATTCTTCAAAGAAACAAAACCCTCTAGATAGACCAAGTATTACTCCACCTCCTTATTAGCTTACTCTTGAAGAACCACCAACCAATGCCATCTGTTACACCAAAGAGCCGGAGGAGGAAGAATAAATTGATGAAAGTGAAGAAGAAAATATGGAAGACTATGAAAATTATCTTGACGTTGAGGAATGTAACACCCTTAACTATTGTTATTTTCCTCCTTTGCATTCAAGTGTTGATATGTGATTTTCCTTATAAGGATATGTTCTTCTGATTATTGGAAATCATGCTTGATATGGATAAGTCTTTTCTACTCTTAAGATCCTTTGATTGAACTGGAATGACTTCTCTGAATCCATTTTTCACTTCTGGTAGGTGATTTACAATCTGGTTTAAAAGTGTAAACTTGTCTTTTTATCTAACTCATCCTTGGATCAATTTTAGTGATCCAAGGAATGTTTTAAAACTACTCTATTGAATGAATGGTAAAATCAACATTCCATGAGTTAAGCTACATGCATTGGACTAAAATTTGTTGTTGTAAGTTCTTTGACTTCTGTGTGAACGCACTTCCATTCAGTAGGTTGTTTGGCTTGGGTCCTTGAAGATCAACCATGACAGGTCATTGTTGATAAAGATGGGAATGCAGCTATTCACAAGACAAGAGAAAGATATCTGGGATCCTATTGAGGACTAACCCATGGATCCTAAGCTAGGTAAAATATATATGTATTCTATCTAAGCTATGATACTTGATAGAATTCTGGTTCTAACCTAAAACTCCTTATTCTATTTGGATTGGTTGAATTGTTGATCTGTAACCTAACCTAGTATTCTAAACTATGGTACTTTGAATTATTTACCTATGTTGAGATTAGCCAACTTAATTGCTAAGGCCATGGTGGGCGGGGTTAGATATCAGTGTTACATCCTAAGGTATAAATTTAAATCCTACCTAAGATCTAACCTATCCTAAACTAATGGATATGAATTGGGACATAAGGGGGGTAACATCCATTGTGGAAATGGTTCTTAAGGAATTTATGATGATGTTGATAAGGTTTTTAAATTTATACTGACTGTCAGCTTTGGGGGGTTAGTTGGTTTGGTGGAGGCTTAGGTGGCAGCATCTCTAAAAATGGAAATACATGTTATTTTTGATTTGAAGATCACAGAATTAGCAGGTAGTGGCAAGGAAGAATAGGTGGGAGATATGGAGTAAATGAAATTAATTGTTTTTGGTTGTTGAACCCAAACCACCTAGGTAGGCATGCCAGCAGATTTTTGTTGGGTTGTTTCATTTTGCATGCTCTCTAATTTTCTTTCTACATGCACTCTGGTTTTTCGAACCAACGGATTAAACTGCACTGCATGTCTATTTTGGATCTATTTTCATTTCATGGAATGTATAAAAAGCATTGTGGAAGAAGTATCTGGTTGTTTGATCTTTCATGGAGAAGAGGAGAAGAAGTGAGTTTGGATAGAGGTCTTCTTTGATTTTACAGCGACACTATCAGGCATGATAGGCCCTAACTGTTAAAATATTTTGCTTTCCTCTAAGTTTTTTCATTAAAACAAATTTTCTCTGATGAGTTTGTGCATTTCATGCTTATCTGGTTAATTGTTTGATGGGTTTTGTAAAACTTGCATTCTGGGGTTTTGAATCTATGTTATACATGATTCTGTTGGAAGCTTATTTTTGCATTGCCTTTTTCTCAAAGGAACTGTGCATACGTGAAAAAAACCTAGTAACTCTATTTAGCTTCTTTAGTGGTTGGAAATAGTTGTTGGTTTCGACTTCTTTAGCGGCCTAAAATTGTTACTGAGATCTGCCTATATTTGTTGAGTTTAGTGTTTGCAAACTTGTTGTGTTTTATGAACCCGAGCTGGTAAGAAACTCTAGTTCTTATGGATACTTACAAACTGGTTCAAACTATTTGATTGGAAACTTGTTTCGGTGGATGGAACCGTTGTAGATATTTTTAGCTCTATGGTGTTAGCGTTTATTTCATAGTTGAATGGACTGTGAATAAATCCGTATATGGCTTGTTGTTTTTGTATCTCACCTTGCGGAAGCTTTGACTGTTATAAAATTTGCATGCATTGGAAAAACCGTATATGACTTGGTTTTTTTATTCCATCTTACGAACATTGTGACTGTTGTTGAACCCATATCAAACTTGGAACTTGGGTTTGTTAGCTTGGATAAATTTTATTGTTGTTTGAAGCCACTTAAGGCATGGTGCTTGTGAACTATTTCCTTATGACTATTTAACATTTATGTATAGGTTCGTTATGAACTCAGCTTCATGTTTGTAGTCATTTGGTCTGAGCTCTATCAAGCATCTTACTTTCCATTTGAAGTTGGGAAAATGGGTTTGATTCGATGTTAACTGGGAAGGGAAGCTCTTTTCTTACTCTGAACTGTATGTATGTAGTTTCATTGTACTCGGCCTAGTATTACGGTGCTGGTGTATTATGAAATCGTGTTTGTGATATTGAGATGCATCACTGTACAATCAATTTGTTACTTGGTGTTTTTAATTGAAATGGTAACCTGAAAAATGTGTTGGTTCAGATATTATAGTCTTTTGATTATTTTAAAAACTATTGAGGGAACATGTTGTTACCCGAACTTGGTTACAAGTATTTGAATGGTCTTGATCCTTTGATGGCGTTTATGCTTTGCATTGTGCTTGGAATTGTAATTGAGTCCTGGACTGTACGTATTATTTTGATGTTTGATCTTGTCTTTTGTTGGAAACCCAATTTGTAGTTCTTGTAGGGATGCGTTGGCATACCATTGAGATGGTTCTACTTTGCCTAAACTATTGGGAAGTCTTGAGTGTTAGCAACTACTCAGATTCTTACCTCTTGTTGGGTCCAATAAATGAATGTTATGTCTTGGAAGATTGATTATGATTCAAAATTGATTGCGGGTTGTGTTTGAACTTCATTGTTTTATTATCGAGTTTTAAAAGAGAAAGTTAATGGTAAGGATTGATGGAACTTCACTGTTTGATAGTAAAGGGTTCTAGGAAAGAGAAATGTTAACATGCTTCCTTCTTATCTTCAAGGTTGTTCGGTCCAATAAAATATTGTTAAGTCTTTAACAGATACACTGAGAAACCTACTGTCCTTGGACTGTGTATGAACTTCATTATTACAATGTTTCAATGGATTGCAGAATTCAGGCATTATAATGTGAAGATTTGGAAGGGAAAGTAGCATTTAGTTTTCTTTTTCCTTTAAGTTGATCTTGTTCTCTTTCCTTGGAACTATTGCATGAGCTTAAACTGTATGCATGAGAGGAGGTAAAACTATGTAAATAAGTTGTAAAGAAATGATTATAAATTGGGATCATATTCTGATAGGTCTCCTTTTCTAATATAGTTGGGTTAAGTTCGTTGGTTGGAACCTCCTGATTTTTATTCTTATTGAAAAAGGAAATCAGTGTTTATTAGTCTTTTTATACTAGTCATTTGACTGAAAAGAAGTAGATAGAGATTGAAGATAGGTTGGTAGAAAGAATTTACAAACTGGTTGTTGACTATTAATCCATCATTCCTTCTTGGATTTTCTTTCATTTGGATCTGTTTTGAAGAATATCTTAAAATGTTGAATTTTAACGTAGAGGACCTTTAAAGGAACAGTTTAAATCATGATATAAACCTGTTTCAGCCTTGCTGAGGATATGTACTTTGGCAAATGGAATGCTTTTCTTCTTCTTTACTTGAAAGTTAGATGAAACATCCAAGAGGGAATATGTTGTAAACACTCCTGTATCTTATAGTAAAGATATGTGTTGTATTATATTTGGTAGGATTGGAACAATGATATGTTATGTTTTGTTGTTTGGTAAAGATAATTGATGGGATCAATTATACATTAATTTATAAGATAGGTATTATAGATTATATTATGTTGTTCTTTTTGTTAAACCTGTTTAGTATTGCTCTTATTTTTATTGATATTACTTATGCTTAGGGATTATGAATTACTTGTTGTTCATTAAAGCAGGGTTGTTTTTATTGGAACAATTAGTGGAATGCACTTAATTTTAAGGATTAGTGCTTATCATGCTTAGTTCATTGAAATGACCTGTGCTAGCAATTTTTACAGATGGACTTTGTAAGTGATAAAAGAAGGAAAAAACTTATATGATGCATTGGTTGATCTAAGTTGATTCTTGTGAAGAATTCTGATCTGTTCTTAAGTTGCATTGAAAAAGAAAAGTTATTCTCTTTTGAATGAAGGTTGTTGTTATGCAGTATGTCTGAAATGCATAAGTTGTAAATGTATAAGTTTTGAAAAGGAAATGTAGAATGAGAATTTACTTGCATGGATTATGTAAATTATCTTGTACTTTTGCAAAAGAAATGGAATCTTATTCTGTTGATGTTCTTCATGTTATTTATATGTTTCAATGAGTGTTCTTGGATAAGTAGGAAAAAGGGATTTAGAGTAATTCCCTATTTGTGATGCAACTATATAAGTTGCAGAATTTCAATGATCCTATTAAAACATCTCATACTATTAAAGTAATGTGTAATGAACTTACAATGGAAACTATGAAATTTGTAAAGGACATAAAGGGTGTGTAAACCCTAAGAACTTAACTACGAAGAGGAAGAATCTTCCTCTCTTATGAAAAAGTAAACAAGAAGGAAGATATGATATATACTCATTAGACTTCATTTAATAAAGTCTACTAAGTTAAAACCTCTAGTGGTTGTTACACTTTCTTGAATAGTTAAGTCACATATAATGGAACTTAAGAGGTTTTTGTCCTTTCTTCGTGGTAGTTTTTGATAAGCCAAAGTTAACGAACATCGAAAGCAATCTTAAGTTAAGGAAGTTCTGCAAGAGTTAATGGAACCTGATTTGGAAAATAACTTAGGGAGAGTTAGATTAGAGTCTGAGCAGGGTTGCTGACATCTACCTTTAAGAAACCAAATTAATTAACTTTAATAATCTCCTAGGGGTATGTATATCTCGACGAGGCTGTTCTCGAAGGATACTGACACACACCAACTATAGGGTTGTACCTTTCAAGGATACAACACTGTAGTTGACATGTGGTAACACCCTTCTACATTGATCATCTAGATCTACACACTTTTGGACTTGGAATTAGTTTCTCTCCAAGACGGGAAGTAGCGTAGTTACGATACATTGAAGTAGCCCTCTAGGACTTAGGGTACCATGGCACACAAGGTTGACTTAGGTTAACCAAGTATGCCAATCTATCCTAAGTCCTTATGATCCCCTTCCTATCATAACCTATGATGTTAAGTAGAACTAGGGTTAAACCTTGAGCAAGAGGACTAACGAAAGTAAGTAAAGGACATTTGAAATAACAATAGAGTGGGTGTGAAGGATGTATTCCAGATTGACGAGTTTGCCATCAAGGAATAATTAATACGAACAGTATGTTAGAATCTTTGGCCAAAGTATCACAAGCTGCTGATTACGTTGTCCTATGTCACCTAGTCTAAGGATCAAGATGTAGTTGAATATTGGTAACAACTATTCAGTTAGGCTCCTCGAGACATATCACTCAATACCTAGAACAAGGTAGGAGAACCAAGTATACGTAATATACAGAGAAGTATTCAATACTTAGTATTAAAACATGAATAGATCAGTAGTTTACCGAGTCGTGAAATGAATAGATTGGTAGTTTACCAAGTCATTACAAATGCATATGGTTATCTGTTATAAGAATGGTTTTTTTGGAATGTGTGTTCTAAATTACATATTTAGAACAGGGAACATTACTCAAAAAAAATCCCTTGTTTCTAAATTCTTAAAATAGGAATGTTACAAGGAAGTTGATATTCACAATGGCCTAATTGAGTACATTGATGATGAAGACAAGGATGATGAAGAATCTCCAAGTTTATGATCGATGTTTTAACTCGTGCACAATCCAGAAAGGTGCTTCATCGTCAACACTTGTGGTAAAGTATAAGAAGAATAAAGAATATATTCCTCCGCAGGTCACACAAAATAAAATCATTAGCAGAGGATCACCATTACCACCTTTCTATGGAGTCAACCAAAGAAAAAATAGACTCACCGGGCCTGTCGGGATCATGCTACTATGCCAAGTAAGTCATCTAATTCTTCTCCTATCTCAAAAGTTGCTAATAATAATTATTCTTTACATTTTTTTCTTGCAAAAACATATAAGGTTCAATCAAAAGCTATACCCTCACCCCCTTTCAAGACAATTGCTACACCCAAAAAGGAGAATTCAACATGCAAAGTAGTAAAGTCTCTACCATGTAAGTCTTCCTCCATTTATAGAACGTCTTCCTTGCTCATCATAACCTCATTTAACTTTGTGGAACATGTAAGCAAAACCAAATTCCAGCTCTCGTAAATAGAATACTTACAAACACACCTTGCCTAATTTGACAAGTTCATTAACGTAGTTTGTCATGGTAACCTTTTATCCTCAAGTCCTAATTATATAGGATTACTCCCCACACCATCCACACAACCTTCCCGAAACATTCTAACCCTCAGTACCTCCAAAACCAACAAGTTTGAACCTTTCTACCTTTCACTCCTCATTAAAGGCTTCCACTAAATAATTGTATCATAGATTCCAAAGCCTCAAACAATGTGATGCCACCAAAGTTGTAAATTCTCTAGGAATCACCTTGACCTAGGTAAATGGTACCTGTACTCAATGGAATCTAAACAAGTGCCATTAGTAAGAAGAATCAAAGATGCACAGTAGCATTAGCTAATTTTCCAGACAAGAAGATGCTCCTAACCATAATAGTAGAAGACATCCCAACATCATTTGGTATGCTATTGAGTATGAGTTTCTTCATATACACAGGTGGAGAGATTAAAATGGATTGTTCATATGCAACTATCCTAATAAAATGTGAGATGAAGAAGTTGATACCAAGAAGAAAGATCAAGTTTTACAAAGTATGAAATTCTCATGATCAGAAAGCAAACATTCTCTTTCAAGATTGTGGGCTAGGAAACTACTTCCACACATCAAAAAAAGAGGAGAACTAACCACTTCTCATGGAGGAAGAGGAAGATCAAATTTGGAAAATAAAATTTGATGGTATTCATTCCAATGCGGGCTCAAGAGCTAGTGTAGTATTGTACTCTCCTTCAATGAGATGTAATCATTTCCCTAGAAGTTGCAATTTGATAATACAAATAACAATATAGAGTATGAAGCACTACTCTTGAGCATGAGTGCAAAAAGGACATGGGAACCAATAAAATGAGATGTTGAGGTGATGTGGAAGTTGTAGTAAAGTAGGTCCACCAACAATATTAGGTGAAGAATCCAAGACTCTGGCATTACAAAAATAGAGTGTGGGAATGCATTTAATATATTGATGCATTTTACATTCAAGCTATTCCAAGGGAACAAAATGAAAACGCTTATTCTCTTGTACTATCAGCTTCCCTAGTGACACCTCATCCTTCTTTTGGTAAAGACAAAGTGATCATTGAAATGGTATTCATGCCTAGTGTACTGCATATAATGCAAATCATTGGCAAGTCTTTAATGATGATAACTAAATTCTATCCTTTTAGATCAAAGGGATAATTTCAATAATCTCTTCTTTGAAGGAGGTGAAAATCCACATTGAGAAGCAGTCCCCAAAGAAGAGAAAGAAGGAATTAAAGGGATTGATGATGAGGGAGTAATAAAATTGAAAGGGAACAAAATTCCCAAAGTCCTAGTCTCTTTAGAAGACCTCTTTGACAAACATGATAGATTCATTCAAGAGAAAGGAAAACAATATTCTCGTTGCCCAGATAATTTTGATAAAGAAAACACTAGTACTCTGGAGGAGCCAAGGATGGTCAATATTGGAAAATGTTTTTTTCCTTAAGAAAAAGAAGTTTTGTTGAATTACTTAAGAAATAATCAGATGTCTTGGCCTACTCTTATGATGAACATAAATCCTTCCAGCCAAAGGAAATGCATCACTCAATTCCTTTGAAGTAGGGTGTTAAGCCCTTCAGGAAGAAACAAAAGTTGTAAAACCCAAATATTGCTGATACCATCAAGGAGGAGGTAATGAAGATGCTTGATACAAGGATCATATTTCCCATCCACCATTCAATGCGGGTTGCTAAGATTGTGCCAAGTGCATGAAGAAGAATGGTGAAATAAGGATATTTATAGATTTTCACAATCTAAACCAGGCATCACTAAAGGACAATTATCCTCTTCCTATCATGGAACATATCCTACAAGCAGTCATTGGATCTGAAATTCTTTCATTACTTGATGGATTCTCAAGATACAATAAAATCAAAGTGGCAAAGGAGGACCACACCAAGATAGCCTTTACAACACCTGGGGCAATTTTTCCTATAGCGAGAATGCATTTTGGCCTAATCAATACATGAGCTACATTCCAAAGGGCGATGGATTTGGCCTTAAAATATATAAAGCATTGTATTTTCATATATCTTGATGATCTCACAGTGTTTTCAAAAAAGAGGGGATATCATATCTATCACTTGGAACAGGTACTTGCAAGGTGTAGGAAACATGGCATATCACTAAATCCAAAAAAGTGCATTTTTGGAGTCACAGAAGGCAAGTTATTGGAGCACATTGTGAACAAAAATGGAGCACACATTGATCTTGAGAGGATTATATCCATTCAAGCTTTATCCCTTCCCACAAGAAAGAAAGGAGTTCATTCATTCTTCGGAAAGGTGAACTTTATTCGTCATTTTGTGCATGAGTTTGCTAAGTTGACGAAGCACATAACTTCCATGATGAAACCATAAGAAAACTTCAAATAGAACAATGAAGGGAAGGAAACATTCGAAGAGATCAAGAAACCCATTTCCAAGGCTCCGAATCTTCTATCTCCAAATTTTAACAAAGAATTCATCATGTATTGTTATGCATCAGAACATACACTCTCTTCCATTCTCGTTTAAAAAAATGATGAAGGCATGGAAGCACCTATTTCTTTCATGAGTTTTCCTTGAAAAATCATGAGCTAAAATACAACCAATTAGAGAAGCATGCCTATGTAATGGTCAAGGCTATAATAAATTCAAGTTTTACATCCTCAATTCCCATACAGTGGTGATGGTCCCCATCAGTGAAATCAAGTCCATCTTGACACAACAAGATCCTCGGATCTAAAAGAGGAAATTGGATTGCAAAGTCTTAAGAAAATGACTTGGAGATTCAACCCTTTAACTGTAAGGGTAAACGGCTTGTGCAAGTCTATTGCTAAAGATGAAACACTCAAAGTTCAACATGGTGACGAAAAGTGTGCTTTCTCAACTTGTTCAGAAGACAACCCACATGTTATCTTTGTCACCACTACTGATGAGTGGTATGTTGATATCTACTATTACTTGACTTATGGAGAATTGCCCCCCCATCTTGATTATAATAAAAGGAGAACACTCAAGATAAAGGAAGCTAAATTTGTAACTGGAATCATGCACTTTATAAAAGAGGTCTAGATGGTTGTTTCCTCAGGTGTGTAGATAAAGATAAACATGAAAATTTTCTTAAAGCATACCATGACCAAGCATGTGGTGGAAATTTTTCATCAATGGTCATTGCACAAAAGATCCTCCGAGGAAGGTATTATTGGCCCACCATATTTGTAGACACTCAATATTGGGTTTCTAAATTCAAATCATGCCAACGGTTTGTTGGAAGACCACAACTCACCGCATTACCACTCAAGCCTATGGTTATCAAGAACCATTTCAACAAAGGGGCGCTAGACTTCATTGGTGTTTTGAAACCTCACTCAAGTGTGGGGAAAACCTATGTACTCACAAAAAAAACTACTTCACCAAATGGGTGGAAGTCATTCGGAAAAACAAGCCAACATTGAAACAATATGCAAATTCATCAAGGAGAATATCATAGTCTGTTTCAGAGTGCCACAGAAGATTGTAGTAGATAATGCTACCTATTTCTCTTCAAGAGAGTTGACCAAGTTTTTTTATAGCTACGGAATCTCCCTATCTCATTCTTCTGACTAATATCCACAAGGAAACAGATAGGCCAAATCAAGAAATAAAAACATTGTGACCATTATCCGCAAGCTTGTAAATGAGAATCAAAGGAATTGGCACAAAAGGTTGTATGATGCATTGTGGGTGGATAGGATCACTCCCAAGAAGGAAATAGGTATGTCACCATTCCAACTACTGTATGGAGTCAAAGCAAAAATTCCTCTCACAATCGAGATGCCAGCTCTCAAGCTGCTATAGGCAATAGAAGATGGTTAGTACAAGGATTCCATTGACAAGAGGATCCTCTTTCTTAAGAAGCTGGAAGAAAATAGACTCCAAGTTGTGGATCACATTAAGGATCACCAATTAAAACTAAAGAATATTTTTGACAAGAAGGCCAAGGAAAGAGAATTCAAAGTTAGAGATTTCATCCTGTTATGGGAGAAGAGAAGAGAACCAAAAAGCAGCCATGGAAAGTTTGATTCATAATGGCTTGGCTCATTCTAGATTTATGAAGCTTGTGGTGAGAACACTTTTCTTCTCTCATATTTTGATGGAATGCCACTAGAATTTCCTCGAAGTGGGAAATACTTGAAATTATATTATCAGTGAAAGCGGGTTGATCCTCCGCCTTGTACCATAAGTGTGTTTCCCTTTCCATTGTGTGGTTTTGTTTCACCTTCGGTTGCATGTCATGTGTTTAATTCCCATTGTGTGCTTGTGTGTTTCCTTCTTTTGATATTTATTTCTCGAATTTGTACATGAATCTGTGAGGCCTAATGGATAAGGCACTAGTCAACAAAGTACAAGGTCTAGAGATTGAGATTTTGGATTCTCATGTCATGTCCCCAAGCTAGAGCTAGTTGTTGTCACCCTCAAAATACCCCCCTTATTTTTTAAGTCAAATTCAAAAAATTTGAGCCCACACCCTCCATAAGTTTTCAAGTAAAGTTGGAATCCTGAAAAGATATTGAAATTCATTCTTTGAAGTTGTTTAAACTCTCTAGTTTGCACGTTTTGATAAATTTTCCGTTTTCCAGTCTAGACGCTTGAAAATTTTATTATTGTCCTCATTTGAATGAAATTTTCAATATTTCTATGGCCATGGATCATGGAACCTTGTATTTTTTTCAATTCCTTGGTTCACGAAATAAATTTTTAAATTGGGTGCGAAATGGTGGAGTTTTCTTCTTCTTTGCATTTTTCCATAGTCGTGAATGATAGGAATTTTCTTCCCCATCAAATTTTGGCCCCATTATCCATGAGTACATGGAAATATTTAATTAGATGTTGTAGGACGGGTCCTTTTTGTGAACTTAACATTTTTTTATTTTTGAAAAATTGTCGATTGGCCCCAAGGTCTCGGAAGACTCGATTAGCGGTTGGTGGAAAGGTGGATCCGTTTTGTGTTTTGAGGCCTTTTTGTAAAAGGGGATAAAATTCATTAAGTTACCCATGTGTCTGATCATGCTATGAGGAAAAATTCAAGTGTTGATCCCGCATTGAAAATCAAAGTGGGGAAGTAGGTCGGTGGAGAACTTCAAGGTTTTGAGCCTTTTTGTAAAAAGGGCTGAAAGTCATAAAGTGACCCACAACCCCAATCATGCTATGAGGAAAAATTCAAATGTTGATCCCACATTGAAATTAAAAGCGGGAAGTGAGTCGGTAGAGAATTTTGAGGTTTTGAGGCCTTTTTGTAAAAAGGGCTAAAATTCATAAAGTGACTCATAGCCTTGATCATGCTATGAAGAAAAACTCAATTATTGAGCCCACATTGAAAGTCAAAGCGGGAAGCAGTTGGCGGAGAAATTTGAGGTTTTGAGCATTTTTGTAAAAAGGGCTAAAAGTCATAAATTTTCTTTGTGATTCCTTTTCCAATCAAGTGAATCCATGTGTCGACTTATATCAAAAGTGGAAGGGTGGACCAAAAATGTAAAAAATTCCAAATCTCTATAAAGTCACAAAATGCAAAAGGCATCCTCCACGCCCGCTCCAGTAAATTTCTCCCACATGGAAGAATCTAGTTTAAAGTTTCAAAGGCAAGATGAATGGTTCAAATTCAAAGTTACAAAATGAGTGTAACGGTTGCATTATGAAAAGTTTGGTTTTTCCCACCATTGGCATTTCTTCATGAATCAAGAATATGAATGGACGCTAATGATAAAAAAGATTATAAAATGTTTCCTACTAACAAAGAAGAAGTTGTCAGAATCGTTTATTGCAAGATATTTAATGGCTTCTTCACGCCATTATAAAAGGGGGCCGATTGATCTTGTAGAATCGAGAGTGCATTGTACCTGGAGAAAGTAAATGAAATAGCCATTTTTCTTCTACTTCCCTCCACTCTCAAATTTCTTCTATTCCAACACCATGTAGAACTTGTGTTTAAACAATCAATACAAGAATAAGGAGTTTCTTGATTTCTTTGACTAAGAGATTTCTTGATACTCTATGATTGATGAATTCTATTTAGTCTTGTTGTTATTTTCCAAGGTTTTTCTTCTCACAAATACATGTGTTGAAGTTTCTAACTAGTGCATGTAGGAATATAATTTTCTACCTACAACATTAGTTCTCCTACCTCTTTTCTCACTCCCTTTCCCACCTTCATAGAAAATTCCCCTTGCAGATAACTGCAAGAATTTTCCATAGGGTCAGTGGAGTGCCCCTATTAGATCCCTAGCTGAAAGGCCACCACAAAAATCCATGCTTTCTTACACATGCATACATGATAATTGCACCAATTAAGTAGAGGGACTTAGATTCCCAGAGCGTTGGAAAGGAATTCACAAATTTTCCCACCCGAAAAATTTATTTCCAACACAAGACTATCCTTTAAAGTGTTGGATGCCTTCTATTGTACCTCTCCCCAATTAAAGGAACTTTTATGTTTAATAAAATCTTCTAAAGGTGTGGTGATCTTAGCATATCCCTTGATGAACTTCCCGTAGTACCCTGTATGCCCAAGAAATCCACACATTGCACTTTGACTAGTAGGCTCCCTCAATCCCACAATTACTGAAACTTTTGTGAGATCTAATAATAGGCCCTCCTTACATATGATGTGCTCCAATAATATTCCAAATGGGGTAGCAAAGACACATTTCTCAATATTGAGGGATATCCTTAACTCGACATCTTTCAAACATTATCCTTAAGTTGTCATGATGCTCCTTCACTAACCCATATATTGTCTAATCATCTAGGTAGACTTGAAGAAATTTATGAATGAATTCCTAGAAAGCTTGTACCACAATGTGCAAGAACACAATAGGTGCTTTTTTCAACCCAAAAGGCATGATCAGTATAGGAAAAACTTCCCAACTCAAAGTGGCAAAATTCATCTTCCTCCGGTCCTCCTTCGTGATTCTCACCTTGTGATAGCTTGAGAATCCATCGTGAAAGAGTATACCTCATGCCCTACCACTTCCTCTAAGATTTATTCAGTAAATGGGGTTGGGAAAGGATCAATGATGTTATTCCCATTAAAACAACCCACTTGAGACCTAAGAAACAACCTAGGATTAGTCAGAAAATTATGGAATAATTTTTTTATTAGAAGTGTCTACAACCAGGTTGCAAGGCAACAATTGTCACTAACAGGTTCCTAAACAAGTCTAAAATTACTAGAACATACTTTTCATTTATTAACAATTTCCAGAGGTCACATGGTCCAAATTTTAGGGTTAGAAGTTTTAGTTAGGTTCAGGGGGTAAAATATCACCATACCCACTCTCTAATAGGCTCAGAGTTTCAACTTAATTTTTTTCTCATACTTAACACATTCAAAATTTCCCTAAATCAATCCCATTTGATAGGAAATTTTCTCACCTTTCCAATGATATAAATAATTCCTCCTAACTCCTTATAAAACTCCAGATATGGACTGGCAGAGCTTAGGGGTCAAATTTTCCCCAAGGGGACACGTGTTGAGCAGGGGAGAAAAGTAAATTTTGGGTTGGCGGGTTGTGGGGCAGCATTTGAAATTTTTCCTTACACATGAGAAAATTTCACTTTTCACCCATGCCTCTCGCTATGTTGCCGGGGACATGTGTCGGGCTCCGAGCCATCGTCAGGAGAAACGAGGGAAGGGCGGGGTGACAAAGGTTAAATGGAAATTTCACCGAAGGGGAAGAAAAAGCCAATTGGCATCCACACATTCATGGGTCTACCGGGGACACGTGGCACTCTACTATTCACCACGGGGAAAGAGGGAGAGGGAGATAGGCGGAGCGGCGGGAATATTTGTCGAATTTTGGCAAAGGGAGGAGATAAGGGGAAAGTTAGGCGGGCGGGTCAACGGAAGGATTTCAAAAGGGCGGGGCGGGAGTGGGGTGTCGCGGGAAATTTTAGGAAAATTTTCCAAATTTTTTTTTAAAGGTAAAGTTTGCAAAGGTTCCGCCTCCGCCGTGCCATGTGGCAACTGTGATTGGCTATTGGCACACTGTGGGAAAGTTAAGAAAAATTTTCAAAAATGCTAAGGAAGAAAAACGCCACGCCTCCGCCGCCATTTGCCTCGTGAGGATACATGGAAGCCTCTGATTGGCTATGGCTTGGTGGAGAAAATTTCAAAAAAATTTCCCAAGAAAATTTTTCAAAAATTTTCTAAGGATTTTTTTAACGGGAAATTTTCGGGCCACGGGCCCACAGGAAAATTTTCCCAAATTTTCCCGCCAAGGAAGGAAAACTTTAGAGGGCCATAACTTGAGCTAGAAAGCTTGGTTTTGGAAAACAAGGACTTTCTAGAAATATCTCAATGCCCTCTTTTTACAAGAAAAATAAATTTTACATTTTGATAAATTTAAAGGGTAAATTTTAGAAAACGATCTGCAGGATTTTAAATAGCAAACTGGTAATTTCCAACTTATAAATTTGATTCAATTTGATCTCCTTCTTCACTCAACATGCCAAACAGACATGGAGGATTACTCTAGGAAGGATTTAAAGTGTTTTAGGAAGGTAAATTTACTTGTTTGATTTTCAATTCACATTTTTCGACAATTGACAGAAAATGACTGTGAAAGGAATTGGGTTCGATTTTGCAATGGTTAAATTGTTTTCTTAAGTTTTCTTTGTCCATTTGAGTTCATTGATGATACAACATACTAAATTTTAACATTTCCAAGTTGATTATTGTGTGCAGGTCCAAACTGTGCATTTTAATTAAATTTATTTGCAAATTTTATGTTTATAACAGAAATTCCATTTCTAGAAATTCATATATCAATTTTATCATTCAAGTGAGGAATTTCATTTCTAATCTAATCTAACACATTTAAATGACTTAAATCAACTATTCTAAACCCAATATGCAACTCTAATTTCAATTTTATAGATTTCTAAAGAGTCAATTTACTATATTTTCCTCACATATGTTTCTTTCTTTCAAACAAGAATTTAATTAACTCTTTTGCCATACAATAAAACATTGAATTCAATCCAACAATGCAATCGAGAGAAGATATTTCAATTCTTGATTAATTCCAATTATATAATTTACATACTTCAATGTTTGAAAGCAATAACAACAATTTATTTCTTTCTTTCCAATGTACAAAGCAAAACGTAAATGTCTTTCACAATTTTAATATCCACTTTCATAATCAATTACATACATATTTTCTTCACAAAATACATGTTACAATTTCATCCACTTCAAGTGGGAAAGGTTACAAATGAAGTATATTTCATAAGGAACTGTCAAAACTATATTTTCCTTTGCTTTAGAACAGTAACATGCAAGTTTCCTTTTTCTCCAAGTTGATCACAACAAAAGTGGGGGAAAGGAAATGCTCTCCACCCAACCAAGAATTCCAATGAAAGAAGAATCCTTCCTTCATCATTGGCCCCCGAGCCCCAAATAAAATACAATAAGAGGTGTGATTCAACCCATGGCAACAACTAGCTTCCACAACACACAACATTCTTTCAACATGAAAAATTCATTATAAAACACAGTCCACACAAACACAAGTAGTTTACAACTGCAATTGAAAATAATCAAAACAAAACTCAAGTTTGATCATGCAAGCCAAAGGAGCAAGGTCTATGGGGGAAGCTGTTTATGCCTCCTAAATGGGAATTGGGCATCCACTAGTAATAAACCACCAATAAAATTTCACCTCACATATCCTTATGCCCCCACAATCCCTCCTTATGCCCCCATAGATTTCCTTATGCCCCCCACAAAGTAAGAAATGCAAGCTATTTCTTTTCCATGGTGGATCCCAAACCCAAAATCCCTCCACAAAATTATGATGCCAATGGCATTCCCTTATGCCCCCACATGGATTCCCCATATCCTTCTCCTACACCATTCCTATGGAAGTCTACCCAACCAGCCAACAAATAAATCAAAACATGCATCATTCATTCATACACAAAATAAATAACAATCACAAAAGAACAGCTAAGCTCCTACCTTTCCATGGTAGCTTTTGTTTCCAAATAGCAAGCTTCAATGTCCAAAACAAAATCCTAAAACAACAATCTCCCAAGCATGCAAATATTTCTCTAAGCTCCTTCCAAAAGCAAGAGCTCTAATACAAGAAAATTTGCCCCAAAGAAATTGCAAAATTATTCAACAACCCAAAACAAGCAAAGAGTTTGAATTTTATAGAAGAGGGAAGAAGAGAGGATGATGTGGATCCATGTAGGATGCCACATCACACATCCTCAAATTCAAACACAAAAGACAAAATTTCATTCTCCTAAGCACAATAAAGAGGTGGGTGAAACTATGACAAGTTACTTACACACTCCAAAAACTCACACCCCAAAGGACTATAGTATAAATAAAATGTAAGAGAGTGCAATCAAAACAATGCAACATGATTAATAAAATTTATTATAAAATTAAAAAATCACCTCTCCAACCATAAGTATGGTTGGTAAATTAAATTGAGAGGTATGGGACAAGTTTTACTTGTCCCACAAGCCTCCAAAAATAGCCCCCAAGGACAAATTCCAATTTCCATGGAGGTGGATTATTTCATACTCCAAAAACTAACTTATACAAATCTTACACAACTTACATATCCCTTACATATTTAATACAAGGAACCAACAACTCTCATTATTATTTTCCCATATCCCAATTTAATTTATTTAAATTTTAACCATATGATTTCCCACATTAATCTACCACATTTTAATTAATTAAAGAAAGGGACACATCACTAATAAAATACATACAACAATAATAAAAAGGAAACACATTACTAAATTACACAATACCCATGGTCACAAATAAAGGTGATCCCCATGGGAATCCCTAACAAAACAACACACAACACAATAAAACAAGTTGCCATGGTGACCTTGTCGAATTCACCTAGAATTCCATTGTGGTTGGTCTTTGATCCCTTGATGTTTTGTTGTGATATTTTTAACCTACAAAATACAAATACCTCCTTTGGCCTCGTGGCCATATCAGAACATCCAATATGATACAAATAAAATCACAAAATCATCTAAGTATGTGAACCACAACAACATCAAGGCAATTTAACATTATCACATACAATTTATATCAACAACTATGTCATCATCATATAATATCCATTTTCTAGATCTACTCATAATATCCAAAATCACATGTCTAAACAACATCCATGTCAAATAGTATATCATCATCCACATATGAGTGTCTCTAATAATCATCATGCATCATAACCAAATCAAGATCAACAATAATCCATGATCAAATGTCTAACATCATACTAAATCAAAACATAATAATGTCCATAATGTGATCAACTGTATCAGAATAAGTATCAGCAGGTGTCAAAGGGAAGTGGGCACTACAAATGATACACACTACATTTAGGTCCCTGTAAAAAAATAGATCCTTATCCTTTCATCCTTCTTAATGCTAATTACCATTTGACTTATTCACTCCAACTCTTCAATAGCTTCAATAATTCCCGACGCTATCATTTTATCTATTTCTTCCTTAACCTTCACGTGTAGGTTAGGATTCATTCGATATGGTCTCTTCTAGACTGGGAACACACCCTCCTTCAAATTAATTCTCATTTCCTGAAAGGAATGGTGAATTCCTTTGATTTCATGATATCCATGTAGGAATAAATCCTCAAACTCACATAAAAGATAAATGATCTTGGAGACTTCCTTCTCCAACCAATAGTCTCCGATGATAGCCTCTTTAGGCTCTTCTTCTGAGCCAATGTTAACCTTATTTGTCTTTAAAGGTTTATGATAGGTGTGCACCTACTCATAAGAACTATCTAACACCTCACACGTCTATACAGAATGGTCAAAATCCAAATTTTCCACTTCTTCCCCATCAATTATATAAACCATCTTTCCTTTTTCTTTTTCCACACATGCATGCTCAAGTTGGACCTCTTCTGGTTCTATCTCCTTAAAGTGTGCCTCCAAGCTAGGTTCACCTAGCAAGTCCAGTAGCCTATCTTCTACCATGGCACTATCCCCAATGGTAAGGCACTTGATAACCTACAATTCCTTATCAACCAAGGGTTTTGTACTCGATGCCTAAATGTTTAAATGAGATCAACTCGCTAACTCTTGCCAATTCCTATCTAGCAGCATGTCTCAATGTGAATGGACCATCATTACACACAACCTTGCAATGTAGAATATAGTTTTTGTACCCATAGGGATGGTGGTAAATCCTCTATGCCTTCTCTCTAGACCCTCTCACAATCCTGGATATGGAAAGAGGTGGGTTCCTTACCATGATAATATTTGATGGTGGTGGGCGCATTGCTTCTAGAGAACTAGATAGAGAGGGTAATTCTCACCTCGCGCCATTCTAAGAGGTTCTCCTGATGTGTATCCCACTACCATGCCACTATGTCGAGTAGGAAATAACTTAACATCCCTCTTCATTCATTCTCCTTCTTCCACTAAGCTTCCATCTCCTGTAAAAAGATCTCAGGGAAGGCTCCTCTTGAATACTTAGGTAGCTTCTTTCCTTCTATGCACTAGACTGTATGCACCTTTATCACCCTTGTCACCGATCCTCTCAAATTTCATCCGATCAACTCATAGGTCCCATGCTTCTAATTATCATATGTTATAATAGTGGTGTTACTTAGGGGTGATCATCCTCAAAGTTGGATAACTCCCTCTATGGGATGAATTATCTCTAGATCCCTGATTGAGTGCACATATATTCTATCCAGGACCTCTTCTCTCAGGGGTTCATTGTAGGGTGTTGATTTTCCATCAGCCAAGGGTATGATGACACATTCCTCCTTATTTTCAAAGCTTATGTATCCCTTGTTGAACCGAAGATCTGTATTGTTCTTATAGCACCATGGGCACCCAAGTAATGTTGGGAAATTGTCCTCCTCAGTGAGTGCAAATACATCAAAGTCCCCAGTAAACTTAGCCCCCCGAATGGTGGCAACTACATCTAATAAGACAATAATGGGAATTTCCTTTGTTTTGTTTACCATATACATCATATTTGAATATGGTTGTAATGCACATCTTCCCATCCGATGCCATGCATCCAAGGTGAGAACATTGACCTCCGCGTCTGTGTCAATGAGAATATTACTAAGGTGCCATCCATCTATGACTACATTTAATGTGATCTCCTTATCATAGTCAAGGATGTGAGGGGGAAGGTTTGCATGCAAGACCTACCTCTCACACTCTTCTCTGGCATGTGATACCTTCTCTCTCAATCATGCTCCTAGCAAGGGAATAATATTATCTTGCCTTATCATTTTACATACTTCTTTGACCTCATCCAAGTCATTATTTGGCACCTCAACCTTCCTTATTTTCTCCTCCCTCTTGGACTACTCCTTTAGACACTGGATTTCTCCTTATAAACTCTGAATGACAGCCATGATTTCTTGATATACCTCCTTTTGATGCGTAGGGTCTCAGTACTTCCTGTGTACCACTTCTTCCCTTAAAACTAGGTTCTTCTACCTTAGCATTAGTTTGTGCACACAGCCTCTACTCTTTTTTACCATAACAAGTTTCAATCCTACATCATGTGTCAATCATGGCATCCATTGTGTGTCATCCTTCTTAATGCTTGCCATTGTAGTGCCCTTGTCTTTGCGGTGATGTTGATTCATATGCTCATAGAGTTCCGGACACTCTTCATACTTGTGCTTCTTCCCACACCATGAGCACGCAATAAGTTTGGACACTCACATTTGTAGTGGTTTGTAGATCTACAATTAAAACGGGTTCCACGTGGCAACTCAATTCTTCCTCCATGGTTACTTGTGACCATGGAGTCCTCCATGAAATCCCCTTTTGCACATTCCTCCATCTACGCACTCCTCATAATGGTGATCATCACCCTTAGAAGTGCTTATAAGGCTAGTTTGGTGCACATCAAGACAAATTACCTCATGGATCTGGTCATAAGACTAAAATCCTTAGTATCATGGGTTGTAGAGGTACAAATCTTACAAAGTAGCAAGACCTATTCTTCTATATTGCACACCGCAACAAGGGACATCTACTCACATCATGGTCCCCATGAAAAATCTCACAATCTACTACTATGGCGCATATTGTCCTCCGAGGGAAACTATCCTTGACATGCCCTTCTACTTCACAATCTGTACACCATATACCACTGCAAGTCTCATGCATCGAGTTTGCAAATAATTTTTCCAACTACTTAGCCATAGTAGCAATTTGAGCTTCCAAGAATGGGCTAACACCAGTATCAACACTTCCAATAGCTTTGGCATGCAGAGCAGCTTCTAACGCCTCATGTGGGTCTGTGAAAGTCTTATGAGATAAATCTCTTCTAAATGGTGTTATCAACCCTCCAACAAACCATTGAGCATGTTGTGAAGGGTGAATTTCATATGAAAATTTTGACAGGAGAGTTTTAAACTACACGTCATACTCCCGCACACTCTCTCGCCATTCCCTGTTGAATCTCCTTCAAGGCATTGATGCTCTTCTGTTCAAACTTAGGGATGTGGAATTCTACCAAGAAGGAATTTTTAAAGTAGTATAATCCACCACCATTTGATGAGGGTCATATTTTCGGTACTGGTTATGCGTGCATCCTTGCAATGTCATTACAAAATGGCTTACCTTCCACTCTCGGCTAGTAATCCCTTTCATGCACCATAGTAACTCACACTTATGTATATATTTTATAGCATCTTCAATACCCCTATAATCTGGTAAGTGCAAAGACATCTTGAAAAATACTTGGGTGGGTGGTTGGGGTCCTTGTCCTCCTGATCTAGAGCCTTGGTTTCCCCCAGTGTTTCCTTCACCACTGGATCCACTACATCTATCAAATCTGTGCCTCCTAACCCACCAGATCCACCAAATCCATTAGGTCCTGCTCCTCCTGACCCACCAGATCCACCAATTCCTATTCCCCGGTCCCACCGGGTTCTACCTCCGAGATCCTCATGTAACAAGTAATAGGGCTAAAGCGGTCATGCCTAGGGTCCCCAAAGTTTCACCGAACTATTTGTTGATGGTCTTTGATAATGTCCCACTACCAATAGTGTACCCCATGCCACTCTTAGATGTGAGACCAAAGGCTTGTGTATTTGCACTCTCCCCAAAAATTCCTCCAAAAATTGGAATGGTATGTGCAGCCATAGAAGTCCCAAATGAGAAATTATATCTCCTAGGCACATATTGGTCATACCAATACTAGTTCGGTTAACAATATTCTTCCTTGGTCTGGAAAACCAAGCCTTAGGGGTTTTGTCACTAGGAGGATTTATATGCACGCCAAGGACTCTTCTCTCTCCACACAACAAACTCTCATAAAAAGCCGAAAGGGTCTCTCTTATGTACTTTCCAAGATGGGGTAACACGACTACTCAAGTTCCACATCCTTTACGTGAACCTCAAATCCTTCTCACAATATATGCCTCCATATATCCATCACACTTTCAACCTCACATTGTCTAGTAATATCCCTTTGATGCACTTCACTATACTCGAGTTGTCTCTCCTCCCTTTCTTTCCAAGTCACAAAATCTATCATCTTCCTCCACCCTAGCTTCCTCGCCTAATGCTCATGAAGGTTTATTCGGCCATTAGAAATACCTCTAAACTCAAGGTAACAATCAAGATATTCATTTCCAGAGGAATAACACATAGAAATGACCCTCTGGGTTCCCTCAGAAATTCAAACTTAGTGACTTCTAGACAAGAATATGTAGAAATATCATACTCCAGAGTGTAGCTAGCCAATACTCCTTTCCACCAATGATTCATAGCATGAGTCCACATCAGATCTACATCTTGCATACTCTAGTAATCTTCTTATGTCCACACATGTGATCTATAATACCATCTTGATATAGATGCATATGCCGAGAGCCATTCATACAACTCTACTAGAAAGTAACAGAAAAACATTTCATATAACTCATGCTAGAGGTTCTCTTCTACCCATCTCACGTGCATAAACTCAGGTCTAGTGTTGAATCTCTGAGAAAATTCATCCTACCTACTCTTAAACCATGTTTCAACACCTTCCAAGGTTAAACACTCTGTCATCACTCATTGCACAGATCATGATGTATGCCATTTCCCACTACAACTTTGAAAAGAGGTCTTGGCAATGGAACCAAGATGTAGTCATTTTTACACCCACCAAAGAACAAGGTAATTCCATGCATGCCGACCTATCACCCAGCGGGTGCTGGGTGATCACCTAAGGCATGTGTGGGCACCGAGTCTCTCCTTTATGTGATTTTAGTGGGAAACATCATCTATGATAGGAACTTAAGGAGAGTGAGTGGAAACGAGACATGCAATCATCATAGAGCTCAGAATGGCTTCTAGACCAATGCAAAGTCATTCCAGATAGAAAGATACTTAATAGATTATAGGACTGAACCAAAATAGAAAGGAAAATGCATAAGGATTCATACTCATTTCATAAACATACATGAAATAAAACTATGAAGATATGTGTATGGACCAGAATCATTAATAATCATATTCAAATAAGTTGTTAACCTCATTACATCCATTAGATCCATTACAGAACATCATAGTATGGCACACCAAATTCATACATCATAACCGTATTTACATCCCTTAGTTCTCAAACATAAAATTTATAATCCGAAGCCCCTTGATGCATCCTTCTCCTATATTTCATATACCTAAACCAGACAACTCCCTACAACATTTCTATAGATCTCTTCTCTCTATCGATCTACTCTCATTTCCTTCCTCTACGGGTGTTTGTATTTATAGGAATCTTGAACTGCTATCCCACCTTTATGAGGCTTCATATCCCATGGCAAGTGTCCCAATGTGGTCATCCATGGGAGCATAATCCTCCAAGCCTGAGCTCTCCACTCCGTGTCATGATTCTCTTCTAGAAGCTTCCATCGCAAGGTATATTCCTTCCTAGGCTAACATGTCATCAGGCTAGCACTTTATCCATTCATCATGTGTAGGTGGGTCATTCTTTTCTCGTTTCCTTCTTGATACGCCAAATATGGATAAGTCCCAAAACCTTGTTCTACCTTTTGCGCACATGTTACTTGTCCTATTAAAACCTCCTAGAACCCTGCCTTGCACGCCTTCTCCTTGCACGCCCACCCCTCAACTTAGGCCTTGCATTCTCATGCACCTTTTTATACTTAGTCAATATTTTAGGGTCCCAACACCTAAATTCATACAAGACCTTTTAGCTACACCATTTGTATTTTATACTCGATCATACGGCATTTAAGTATTTGGTAAAAAGCCCATTATACAAGGGTGCATATGTAGGTGAGTACTCTTATTAAAAGAATTTAATTTCAAAGTTGTGGTAAAACTAGGGAAAAGTAATTCAAGACCAAACCATTTATCAAGAATACAGTCGGGAGAAGAAGAAAAATCAATTGAAGATACCATGTCAGATGCACACGATTATACAAAGTTACAATGAGTGCCATCAAAACTAGAGGAAATTGTTGTCTTTCTACGAACAGATATGACTCAGAATGAAATCCTTAGAGAAGAAATAACTTGCTATATGTTCATCCCCCTACATGTTGATTATAGGAGACCTGTAAAAGTTAGGTTGGGATGAATTATTGCACCATTGTGTACTGGAACATGAGTGTACAAATATTATGGAAGAATATCATGGTAGTATTGCAAGTGGCCACTATGCAGGTGATGTCACTACACACAAGATTCTACTCACTGGATTATGGTGGGAGACCCTATATAAAGATTGCAAGGAATTTTGTAAGGCTTGTGATCATTTTCAACATCTTGGGAAACCAGGTCAATGAGATGAAATGCCTCTAAGACCCATTACTAGTGTATAACCACTTGATAAATGGGCTATATAGTTTTTGGGTCCTATTTCACCAGCTACGCATAGAACTGGATCATGTTACATCATAACTTGCAAATATTATCTAAAAAGGTGGGTAGAACTAGCACCTACAAAGGATTGTATAGTGACTACAATAGCTAGGTTTCTATGGGAAAATATTATTACAAGGTATGGATGTCCTTTAAGTTTGAACAGTGATAGGGGCACACATTTTCTTAATGAGATAATCAGAATTTTATTAGATGAATTCATGATTGCACACCATAAGAATACACCCTATCATCCTTAGGAAAATGGAACTGCTGAGGCTTTCAACAAAATTTTGAGCCAGACATTGACAAAAATCTATGATATTGGAAGAAAGGATTGGGATGATAAAGTATCTACAGTAATTTAGGCATATCAAACAACCTATAAAAGGTTAAACAAAGCCACACCATTTCATTTACTATTTGGAATGAAGAAGTTCTTCCTATGGAATTTATATTTCCTTCTTTGTGTATTATGTGCTTAACTGGAGGTCTTGCTAATGAGTAAGAATTAGAAGAATGGATTGAAAAGTTAATAAAGTTGGATAAGAAATGAGCCATAACATGTTGGAGTCAAAAGCAAGAGAAGGCCAGGCAAAAATCATGGCATGACAGGAACATCAAGGATAAAAAGATTGAGATAGGATAGATGGTGCTCCTTTATGATTCTAATATTTTACGCTATCCAAGAAAACTCAAGGTACATTGTTTGGGGCCATATGTTATTAATCACATACTCAAATCAGGCACTTGTCAATTAGAGGAAATTCCTTAATGTTTGTAATAAGGCGGTGTTACCATTTAGATTAGGTTTTCCATTCTGCATTTCCTTAATGTGTTTCCTTCTTTATTGATATGCTTTGTCAATTTAGTTTGTGTGTTTTTGTAATAAGCACATTTACATGTAAGAAGCTAATTAATATTTAAATATTTTTTATGTGTAGAGGACTCCACATACCCTTAGTGTGGGGTAGGTTATTGATATTCGATTACAAGAATGATGGAAATAATTACAATTGAAAGGAACTATCTATGGGTGCTATTCAAGGTTTTGAGAGTTAAAAAATAGATTGCTTCTTGACACAAGGACCATAGATAGAGAGGAATGAAGAAACAAGTATAATGTGAGGTAAGTAAAGGTTGTGAAGACTACCGGTGGAAGGTACGGTGATAAGGTACTTAGGTACATGGAAGCATGTTCAAGAGAAGTCTGACTAAATGATAGAAGGGTGTCTTTGGAAGGTTATAGCTTGGGCTTGAAGATGTATCACCTAGAAAAAAAAAAAAAAAGGGTTGATTAATGAGATGATTGTTGGTAGGTGGAGGATAAATAAATGCACTAAATTTTTGAAATTATATATAAGAACCATGACCATTTTGGAAGACAATGAAGTCTTGAAGGCCATGAAATATGAAACATTGGGCCACGAGAATGATTAGCAATTTTCAAAAAGAAGCATGAGGCCCTTACAACAACTTAAGAACCACGCAAGGAAAGGCTAGATGATCTTGTAAAACTCATCACACAAAATATGGACTTACTAGAACAGATAATGAATGCCACATCCCAACATTGTGTTGGTCTTGCAAAATGAGAAAGGAGATATTGCAAAGGATGAGTTAGAATCAATTGCAGTGGATATTCTAGAGAAGGCAGAGGCTGCACTTAATGATTGGCAGACTCTAGAGGTGGAAATAAAAGAATAATATCCAAAATTAATTATTCAGGTTGAAACAGAAGATATTGCGAGGTAAAGATATTCTTTTATTCATCAACATTCTTTCTATTATTTATTCACATCTCGTGATTCATTTTGGAGACAACCATTTTCGGGGTGGAAATGCAACTAGTGCGGAGTAATATTGGTCGAGTTAGAATCTATAACTTAGTGAAGGAAATAAAAAAATTCATGCAAGAGAGTAGAGCACATTCAAAGGCATAAGAGTATCGAAAAGGATCACATGCAAAGAAAAAGAATAGGTTCGGGACTTAGCCATTTTTTACAGTGAGCATCTATTTTTGGAGATAGCATGTAGAGAACTCAAAAAAGTCAAATATTTGTGTGACATGCATAGCCTATTTTTGGAGGATCAGCTATGAAGTAGTTTACATAGATACAGGTTAAGAATAGATCTACTATTGTTAGTTAACTAAAATTAGTCTATTGTTAGTGCACTTACATGTGTGGCTATTTTTGTAATGGTGCATGGCTAATAATAGCATGTGACCTATTTTGGGATTAGATAAGTGGTGAAGGGAAAGTCCCCACCCTTATAAATATGTATTGAACTGTGTAAGCATAGAGAGAGTGTGAGAACTATGTTATAGTGAGATTATGCTGCCAAATCTAATATGTGCATGAGCGTATGCTACTGTTATTGTAAAGAAGATTATGTGTATTACTGAATTTAATATAATGGATATTATGGACTTAATCAAGGTGTTATCATGGTTATAGTTCAATATTGCATGCTTGATTTCATCATGGTTATCTTTTAAGTATGTTATTCTCTAGATCTAGATCTGAACATGCACTGTAGAATGATATATTAGTCATAGATCTGAATGCCTTAAGTCTTCATCATGCTAACATCCTACAATAAAAACCCTAAAGAGGGGCCTGGTACCTTTGCACACTTCAGGTGAGTGCTCATTCTAGCTTGAGTGATGTGCCAATGTGCCTAGGATTGTATTGGTGAATTCTAGGTTGCATCGGTTCATAACTTAAAAGAGACCATCTCCATGGGCATTGAAATGTTAGAAAATGGAAAAAACATAAGAACAACTCGAAGAGTAGGTACAAGTACTTTCTCGGTTTCATCAAAACCCTCCTTTCAAGTGATAAAGTTATTAACCATGCCCCTCGACTTCAATGCCTCCTCTCATTGTCCTATCTCGATGAATAATTTCAAGCTATGAAGGACATTCATAAGCATGCTTCTTATGAAGATGTAATTAAAGAAATGGTTGAAGGAATTTTGATGTCTGGCTTGAATTTCATTGATGAAGCACACAAAATGTATGATGAAATTTCTTTTATTCAAATAAAGTTTGACCCAAAGTAATAATTTTCTCCGAGAAGGAACTTAAACATTGATTAGAATGTATTCAATATCTCATACTCGTGAATTATATGGATGAGAAAATTATCCTTGTAGATAAGATCTTTGATGATTCAAAGAGTAATCTTTCTAAGAAGTGGGTGTTCAGTGTAGAATGGAAGATGAAAGTTTTAGAAGAGGAAATTAATGAACTTAAGAGCATAGTGAAAAATGGAGAGACATTAAAATATGCAATACTTGTTTAATTATCGGGATCTTTGGTGTTAGTTTTATAAAGACAATTCTACAGAGAGATACACACTAAAATAAATCAATTTAAATTTAAGGGCATTAATAAAATAAGACTTGTTCAATCCTCAAACCGTGACTAAAGAGAAAATAGATGAGATCACTAAACTGCATAATGTGGTCACAGAAGCAACCAAAGGCTTATTGAAAAATGCAGATATGGGAGAGGAGATGGAATATTCTTTAGGTAGTTGGATGAATGCTATAGAAAATACCACCATTCCCAAAGGCATGGATATTTTGGATCTCTCGCTTGCTCAAATCGAGACTTTAGCAACAACATCTACAAGTGCTCCTTCCCAAGTTCCTAAAATCTTCTTTATAGTTGTTGTGGTTGAAATTTTTATTTATTATTTTAAAATATGTAAAACTATTTTTATTAGATAAGGTAAAAAACAGGGATCAGCTCCCAGGGGCCAGAAACAAGAGAGGAACACAAACAAAGACAAACAAGAAAGACAAATCCAGATAAGGGTCCCAGAAAAGTGAGTTAAATAGGCTTAACTCTTACAATGTAGGATCAGGACCCCAAAAAGATAGAAAAAAATAGGGCATCACAGTTCACCCAAAGTCCACAAAAAGATTAGAAACCTACAAACCCTCCAAGATAGACTGAAAACTACCAGAGGATCCATACCAGCTATAACCCAATCAGAAACTAGAAAGAACCACCATCTATTCTTCCTCCGAGCTGCTAATACAGAGGTTGAATCTCCTCCTTTTCTTTTCTCCTTTGATCTCCTCCACTGTCCAGTAGCACTTTGACCTGAGTCTCCAGCTCCTTCATCCAGTTTTTAGTCTAAACCTGGTCTGAAACCATCTTCTTCGAAATATTTATGATATTCAAGATGGATTCCCTTTTCCCTTCATTCATGTCCTCCATAGCTTTGAGGACCCCCTCTAAGTACACCATCTTCTTGTTCCAATCTTCGAAAATAATGGGATCACCCACACACTCATTCTTCCTAGAAGCACTGGCTTCCCCAACACCTCCCTCCTTATTGTCTCTGTCAATTCCATCCCCCTTGGGGATAGTTTTTCCCTCTTTCATCTTTGTAAGACATTCCACCAGGGTAATGTCATCATCCTCTTCATGCTCCTCAGGGCTGAGACTAAAGGGTGATCCAGAACCGGCTTGTCATTCTCGAACAGAAGAAGAATCAGGCCCTCATGAAGGGGAAGCTTGGATTTCTTGTTCTGGAATGCCATAAGTGAGTTTGAAAGAGAGGTAGCCAGGAAAAAAGGAATGCTGACCATAAACTTATGATGAAACATGTTGAGGAAGGTCATGTGATGAGTATAGATTTTTCTATACTTACCCTCCAAAGTGATATACTTCATAACTTGTAGGTAGACATCCTTCCAGATTCTAGGAATACACGAGCATGCAATGCCATCAGTGAAGAAAAAACAAGTCTCCTTGCCAACAAAAAAACACTCAATCTCAAGGTCTCTGCGGGTTCTTTCCTTGTAGATTTTTAAACCATCCATCTTCATTTCTGTCACCCTGGCAATATTGGCCTCCAAGACCTCGACCTCCACACCATGGACAGTAAAAACCCCTTCTTTCCATGCTTGGCCAAAATCCTTGGAAAGAGTAGGGTCGTGACCATGTAATTTAGCAATAAAATTACTAAATCCCCACTTTAAGCTTGTTCCACAGATCCTGTTGCTCTCTTCCATATTCTGACTGGCGGTTCCACATGAATCCTGTCACCACCCATCTGCACTTTGTCAAGGTTGTCGTTCCAGCTAAAACTTATCACAATCCACAAACTGATCTTCCTATCCGAGTTCGAATTGAAACAATGATTTTTGTATAAACTATCTTGGTGCCTGAAATACTTGCCCCGCTCATGCCGGCATCATGAAACTTAGTGCCTTTTTTCCTTAATGATTTCATCATTAATATTAGAGGGTAATCTCTCCCCTTTGCACCAAATTTTGTATTCATTACAAAGGACTCCCATGTTGGCCATCTTGTCTACACATTTATTTCCTTGCCTCAAAATATGATTGATAGATATCTTGTCAAAGAACTTTAGCAATTCCTTGATGTCTTGAATAATATTTTTTATCGGCCAGTTGATCTTACTTCTATTGAGAAGAGAATTTATAACAATTAAGGAATCACCTTCAATCTGAATGTCCTTAAGGCCTTTTTCCTTAGCGACCAAAATACCCCAAAGGAGGGCTCTAGCTTCTGCCATGTTATTAGTTTGCTTACCCAGGGGTCCAACATAGACAAATAACCAATCACCCTCACTATTCCTTAAGATGCCACCTCCCCAGCTTGGCTAGGGTTTCCCTTTGAGGCCCCATCAAAATTGATCTTGATCATGTTTCCCAAAGGTCTAATCCAAAGCTAACATTCTTACCTGGGATTTTTCTCTTGACTTGACTATAGGTGAAATTATCCAGGACTTCCTGTTCCCATTTCGGGCAGGGATTTTTATTTTTCCTTTAAATAGTTTGAGATTTTCCTTAAATATGTAAAATTCTAAATAAGCTAACTAAAGTGTAATTCATTAATTAAGTGGAGAGACTTAATTAAAAGATAATAGAACTAGGATGTTAGTTACAACCACCCTTGTGCATATATAAGACTTCATTCATTGAAAAGGGTTTTTAGATTTTGACGTTTTGGAGGTAAAGATACAAGACTACCAAGAATCAATATAGAAGATTTAATTCCCTCTCATTTATTGCATTCTTTATTTTTATGTTCATTAACCTATGAATGTGGATTTGATATATTTGGATATGAAAATTTGTGTTCAATTCAGTTGATGTAGTGTTGATAACTTTGTGTCTACTACATATATGCCATGGGTTATATATATATATATATAGATTCATGTGCTCTTGATATTTCATGTATGCATAAGTAGGATATTATTCTACAATCTATATATCTAAAAGTACTACCATTTCCATTCCTCAAATCATTGATTCTTCCACCTCTTTATCTTTTGTATTGAGAATGATTGAATATGGATACATTTGATGCATCAAAATCCTCATTTGAATATTGATAGATTATATATTTGTAAATAAGTAGGTTTTTCTTTGATTTGGTGAATAAAGAGAAACTATCCCATAAAGAGGAGGGATTGTTTTCCCCTGAACTATTGCTTGTATTGTGATACATATTTCCAAAAACAGTTTTCTAGTACTCACCATGGGGCATGTTTGGTTCTTCCCACTAAAACAATATTCAAGTGAACCAAAATTCATAGCACACTAGTGGAGAGAAGATATACACGAGTAAAAATTTCCCAAGATATTGAGGATCTTGATTTTAAGTTCCTAGAAAAACAAGGCTTTTAGCTAACTCCAGAAAGAATAGGTAGAGGTAAAAGGTCTAAAAGCACTCATCTTACAAAGGATATAACTTGTTCATCTTCTCAAGTTGACGTTGATACCCAACCACAACCAATTCCTAGCGCTCAAGATTTGGTATTAGAAATAGTTTCAGTCCCATTACAAACCATCTTTCCTAGAATGGATGTTACAACTTTTCCTTGGGGTCAATGGGTTGGGCCTTTGGCTCTTCCCCAACCATTACATGATTTTCCAAAAGGAAATAGAAATAATTTTCCCAAATTCAAAGGTGATGGAAAGGTACATCTAGATGAGCATATTATTTCTTGTCTTGTGCTTGGAGTTGAGCATGAAGATGTCTCTGTCAGGTTATTTGTTAAGATATTACGTAACAATGATGCATACCGGTTTTACCATATCTCAATTGGTGTCATTACTAATTGGGATACTATTTTAGACACCAAAATCGGGTCACACTCACCTTAGTACCTTGTCAAATAAACACCTTGAACACATTCACCTAACCATGGCCCCTTTCATCCCAATCTAATATTAATTTAATTAAATTAATTCATCATCCTCACAATAATTATTATTTATATATCCTAACTAGATAATGCCCACATATCCACCTCACCTATACACCTCATCTAGCCACCTCACCCTAAGACTTATTCTTAGTATGTTGCCATAACTAACTAAGACCTACCAAAACCCTAAAAATCAAATCCTACATTCCCTCTAACCACATTCCCACTTGTTAGAAAGGAAGCTTTCAGTCTAATCCATAGAGAAAAATGAACGAGATCCCATAAAATCAAGGGGATTTTCCCAATTTAGTAAACCTAAAAAATTCTGCCCTAACCGATGCCAGTTACCCTAAACCACTACCGGTCAACCCAGAACCACCATTGGTTACCATTTAATCCCTAAAACAACCTTATTTCGAGGTTGGGACATTTATAAGAGGTTGGTACTTTTTTGAGAGGTCGGAACATCTTCTCGAGAGTGAGAGACAAAACCAGAGCTGCATGCAAGGAACGAACATTCGTGCATGCATCAAAGCATCCACTAGCCTAGCATCGAAATAAACATAGAGACATTTTCCTTCACTTTGGAGAATCCGGGAAGTACCTGCACCACACCAAGTTCCTTTCATTTGATCACCCACCATTACCAACTATAAATCAAGCTCATGCAACATTAAGTGTTCTAATAACCAACACTTGTCCATTACAATTTTTAGTTGATTCTTTTACTTATGTTATTAGTTTCTCGCTCCCATTTTCATTTACCCATGCTTTACCTCCATGCAAACTTGACCATTCCTTCACCCACACCCTTGAACTACCCATACTTAGATTTTAATCACCCCTGAGTATACCTTAGACCTACATAGACCCTGTCATATCCCTCTCCATTTCTATTTAGCCTTGGATCTACCCTCACCTCAGAATTTTATTGAGTTTCCTATACCTCAACCACACCGATGCCAATTATCCTCAACTATCACCAATTCACTTAAACCAACATCACCCTATCATACCGACATCGGTCTCCATGTTTTTACCATCGACCAATAAAAGAGCCCGAACTCTCTACCGAATACCCAAAACATCCCGTAACTTGACCCCGACCAATACCAAGACTCGAAAAATACCTTGACCCTTAGATTGATCATATCTTAGCCTCATGTTAGAAAAAATTTCTTATTGTAGATGAATGAGATACCTAAATCATTTGAACTACAATAGGATTTCCTTTATTTTCATCGCTCAGGTTGTTTTAAACATTGGATTGACAACCTGTCTAGGAGTATCAAACTTACTAGATTTAGCATATGCTAGGTAGTCCACTACATATACTATTTAACTTTCATTTGGTGGTCTTGTTTTCCATTTCAGGTAGTTCCTCCAAGAAAAAGGAATCTCTCACAATCAGCTATGGATCAAGAAGTCATATGCGCACAACAACCTACAACCAACATTTCGACAGGTATTCCTCCTAGCCCTTTACCCTTATTTGTTTTGTCAACATTCAAAGAAATGATCTAGAATTAGGTGAAACATTTTGGCACACTGGTGGGACCCATTTGGGGTTCTTTGCATTCTTTCATTTCTAGGTGAAAATTTGCATGTTTGTTTCCTTTCTAAAAGGTTCTTACATTAAAATTTCTCCCCTGGAACCTTCTCTTCTTCTATTGTCTAAAAGTAATTGTATTCGGTGCTTTACAAAAACATTTCTTCCTTTCATTAGTATCACATTAGTGAAAGAGCATCCCTTCTCCTGTTCATATTTTTGTGTCATCGAATTCAACATTTTGATTTGGGCTTAAAATTAACTATATTTCATTCTAATTTACCACATTAGCTCACATTAAATGAGGGTGACCTATATGCCGAAGTCATGCCCGGTGATGGCCGACAAACAAATCATAGAAAAGCACTTCCTTTCTCTTTCTCTCTCTCTGATTCTTACCAAACATCATAAAATTGAAAATACATACATTCTTTTACAACATCTCACTCATAAGAAGCTATATGTGATCACACAATCATCATGGTACAGTGGGCACCCCATTGGTTATCTCTATCCAAGACCCCATTAGAAGACAGCCCACCCCCACCATAACATAACCTCGAAACCTCTCCTTGTATATCTCCTTCTTCATAGGAAGGAATTCTCACCAAAAATTCTATTCTAAAGTTCATGAGTCAGTCCTTAAATAGCATAAGCTAAACAAACATAATAGAAAAATCTCTCTTAGGATCGTATTTTTCTTAGTGTTTCTACTTGGCTTGCATTTTGAGGTGAGAGGATTCATTATTCATTTTTTTATGTCCCCTTGCACGCTCCTCATCATAGTTGGTGTATTCCAGCTTCATTTGAGTGTGCCTGAACTATATTCTCATCATTCTCAGGATTCTGGGTTTGATTTCACATCTAATTTTAACTCATAACAACATTTTCTTCATTTTTGTTTCAATTTCATAGTAATTGGTGTTGGTCCAGTGACCATCTTCACTTATCCTCTAACCATTATCATTTTCACCTAACTAGTGTTGGTTTATTGTTCTTTTGGTTAACCTACTCAAAAGGACATCCACTTCACCTTCTTTGTTGTTCAGAGCCTTTATCACTCTCAACATATTCACTTTCCAAATAAATTCCATCAGCATCTTGCATACTTGGCAAATTATTGGCCTTTTACCTTGTTTTGACAAATTGACCATTTTCCATAGTGACCAACCGCGGTTAGCTATGACCAACATCGGTTTACCCTAACAGACATCGGTTAGCTTGTGTAATTCTCTAGCTAACATTTTTAACCCCAATCCACCTACCACCACCTGTTTCTCCTATCTCTACTATATTTCTAGGGCATTTACAGAAAGTAGTCCTACCACGTCAGTTTTTTTCCACATGGTGCTAACACGTAGCCAAGAAAATGCCCTCATATTCCATGCCAGATGTCAACCAATCCCACCTAGACCTTTGCTGCCTTCTATTTTATCACCCATGGATCATACCCAACCTATCACTATCACCACAGGGGACGAGGAGTTCTCACGACTCCTTGACTAGAACCCTGCCACCTTACAACTTTATCTTTCCCACTCATCCACTCGAGATGCCTCGGGTTAGTTGATATATGGCATGCCCATATCTATCCCTCGACACTCACTCCTACTTCGCTCCAATATCCTCTCGCCTCCGTGCTACCCAAACCCACCTTATCCCCAGTCATTTCGCAACTAGGCCCCATATATGCTATTACCACCACATCTCGTGACATCTATTACACCCGCCACATCCAATATACCTTCACCAACCACCCAGAACATAACCTCATCTATGCCTATTGTTTCACATATACCCGTAGCTACATAACCACCCCCAGTGTCGGTGACCCCTACCCCTTTTAAAAATGTTGTTCTTTCTATTCCACAATCCTCATCCCCATTGCCACTAGGGTCACCTGCGACCCTTCCACCTCCATATACGTACTATATCAGCCTCCCATTTCATCTATCATTCATTCTAGTTACATACCCCCTATTTCACTTCCTCCTTCTCAATCTACCTATATGGCATCACCATATATAATAATTCCACCTCTATCATATGTCCATCACCAACCTCCTTACACTATAGGAGGTATCCACCAATCAAAACCTACCAACAACCTAATCAAGTTAATGATGGAAAAGATGTAGACACACAGAGGAATGGTTTACGGCACATGAAATTCTCTTACCTGTGAAGAGATTTGTAATGAGCCCATCCACCCATCCATTCCTATTCATCCATATCCCACACATTGGGAAATGCCTAAATGTAACTACTTCAATAGCAAGGAGGACCCGCAATAGCATTTGTAGTCTTTCAAACACGGATGTTATCTTATTACCCATGATGATGCTTTTCCCGAGGACTTTTCCCATGTCTCCGATTTGGGCCCTCATTAGACCGGTATAGTGGGATACCTAGACATTCTATCTTCTCATTTAATTAGGTAGCCCAAGCCTTGTCGATCAATTGTCCATCAATGTTTTTAAGAAGGCTACCATGACTCGACCTCTACTCTACACATCAATATGACGATGAATCTATCATAGATTTTGTCTCTCGTTGCGTAGCCTGATCAATCAACTCATGTTCCAATTACCACAAAATAAACTCATAGAGCTCTTCATATGGGCTTGTGCTAGACATATCTCACCAACCCTATAGGTGCATACTTTTCAAACCTTTGATGAGGCATTCACCATGGCACGAAAGCTAGAGATTCGGGCCATCGAAGAAAAGAAAATACAACTACGCAATAAAAATCAGTATTTAAGTCAAACGATACCTTTTCCTCTTGAAACCCCGAACAATTATTCAAAAGCCAAGGGAACCACTAACGCAATGGTACTCAAGGCCAACCCATCTCATCCCTCAAATCAAGCTAACCCCTCATCTAATCTCTCACCCATTCATACTTTTCAACTTAGACGGGAACAACAGAAATACACCCCAATTAGGGAACCTTATTCTTCCATCTTAGAAAATTTCATTAAAGCTAGGGCCATCACCCTTCCTCCCATAAAGACACACACTGGTTTTTTTCCTTCTTTCCCCACACCCACATGGTATAAAGAGCACGACTTATGTAACTATCGTCAAGTAAAAGGTCACAGTGACGGAAATTGCATCACTTTCAAAAAAATTGTCCAAGAAATGCTCGAGAAAGGTGAATTAACCTTGGATAATCCTAACAAACCTACCAAACAAAACCTAGACATCTTCAAGAAACCATTTCCTAATCATTCCCCTTTTTTGATGATAGAACCAGAGAGAGACCGCAACTCATGATAGCCATACCCGCGAGGTCCATGCTATTTTCACCGATACACCTATTTCCTCCCAATTACCTCATATTCATTCCATAGAGGAAATTCTAGCCCGAATCCCTCCATCTACACTTGAACCCACTTCACCTATTTCACCCACAGAGAAACACCCTTCATCTCCTCCCTCACCCATGAAGGAGACTCCTGTTAACATTGAAACCATTTCACCTTTGGCTTCTCCACCTAGAGATCTATCACCTGTAGTACCTCTCCAACCCGCGGAAGAGGCTTGTTTATCTCCTCCACCCATAGAGGAGCACCCATCCTCTCCTCCACCTATCAAAAATCTAGTAGAAATGCCTTTACTTTTAGGTGCCCATTCTCCATCAATTACCCAAGATCATGTGGACTTACTTTCGGCTCTCTTACCCACAAAAGCTGAAGCTAGAAAATTCCCCGTTTCTAAGACACATTTTATGGGAATTTCCATTATATCCTCATTAGCCTCACCTACAATAGTGCCTTTCTAAAATTTATCGATCACCTAGATTATGTGGATAGAGCCTTAATTTGGGGGCATCTTTTTCTTCCCTGTCTCCACACAAATGCAAATGTCACTTGCTGATACTTCCACTAAATATCCAAAAATATTTCAACCAATCAAACTAAATACAACCACAAATATCACAAACTCCACCATGATACCACTCATGGCTCAACTCACACCCCTAACCATTACCCAACATGCATCAAAATCCAAACCTACACCTACATCATCTTCCTCACCTAAACCTATTACTACCTTAGGGTTCATCCCAGCCGTCATCCTTACTCATCCACCCATCAAATTAGATTTAGCTATACCCTCCAAATACAACATCAACCTACTCTAGAACCCAAATAGAAGAACCCATCCCATAGATCTCATACTCTAGCTTTGTTGATCACACCTTCATCACCTCCACCCCTTCCATTAATCTTAGGACCTCACTCTTCCTGGCATGGGTAAGAAATCTCTACCTACCAAGACACTAAAAACACAGTAGCCCATTCCTCCCTCGCAAACCTCTAACATACCCAAGTTCCCAATAAGGCTTCCACCCACACCTGGAACATCTTTACCATCCATACCTCCAATACCATTGATAAATTCTTCACAAACCACGACACTTCAGTCTCTTTCCCTCACACCTCCCGTATGAACCACATCATCTTCCTTCACAACACCTCGCTTATCCTGTGGGTAACTCACCCTCTTCCACCATCCTCTTTTCCCTCTAGATCTCATGTGCCCATATCACCTTTACCTAAGAAGGTGTAACCTAAAGACAAAAATCTCTACCCTCCAATAAGGTAGTCAAACCAACCACACACTCTCTTTCCAATTCATCTACCATACCCCTACCCAATCAAACAAAACCAACACCTAAGACCACACCAAAGACCTAAAACCATGGTTCAAACTACTCCCCCTCATGCAAAGACCCTTCCTCTATAGTTAACCACACCTACACCTAAAACCACTTTCACTTCCAATTGTGATCTGCTAGCGAGATCCTATGCCAAAATCTTAACCAACCTCCTTTAAACTTCGTCATCACATTACCACCTCTCGAGACCTTATGACCTCTCAAAACCAAACCAAAGGGGTTTGATGACACCAAAATTTGTGCCTAACATCATGTTCCAGACAAGATGTGGAGAATTACAAGGATTTAAAGACAGTTCTTATCTAATTATGTCCTCCGAAGAAAACTTTGATGATGATGACCTTCTCAATGAGGATATCATTTCACCAAAGACACATTCTCATAGTTCCTCATTACCTATTCAACAACCAAGACCTCCAGCCCCATAACTCCTAGAGCCACCCCAAGATTTAAAATTAACATGGTTCATATCAAAGTACTCACCAAACCTCCACCTAAATTTGTGTGCCCAAATCACCTCACAAGGCTCCTTCCCACCTTTGGGCTTCGTCCTTCTTGTCTTTATACCTTTCATGGTTCACCTACCTTGCCTACCTTCCCACCTTAAATCAACATGATCCATGTTTCTACCCATGCTAAGAAGGATAAAGGCAAGGAAAAGGAAATTGACCCACTGACCAATCCTATACCCAACATACCATTTATACCCACACCTAAAATCACTATCCGCAGCCCCACATATCCTATGTATAATGGGGTTACACATAATGCAATGCTCAAACAACTACATCAATCCCCCCTCAAAATGTCCCTATATGACCTCATCCAAACCTCAAAATCCCATTGTTAAGATCTCATGGAGGTTCTTCAGTCTATTGAGATCTTACCCAATGACCCTACACCTGTGGCCTCCATTATTACACCTCATCATGTAGCCTCCCTTATAAAATTACCATCTTCTCCTACAGCTCCACCTACTCACCAAGTAGCCTCCCTTAGCTTCTCAGAGGAAGAGATCACACCGCACCAAACCGATGACCCAAATCCAAATTTCTTCATCTCTGTCCACATCGATGATATACATGTATGACTTATTATGATAGATGGGGGTGCTAGCATTAATATCATTTACTCCCACGCATTTGATCAAATGCACATACCTGACAATTACATGCATAAACATACTATCATGTTGTGTTCATTAAATGACACTATCACCTCTAAACTTGGCACCATCATCCCGCATGTTTGTATGGGCCCCCATACTATTCTAGAGCTATTTTATGTATTAGAAGGGGAATTTCAATACAACTTGTTGCTTGGTAGACCCTGGATTCGTGTTATGGGTTGTGTTCCTTCCACTTTGCATCGTTGTTTAAAGTTTGAGCATGAGGGACACACCTACAATATTCCAAAGTGACCCATCACCTTTCAAAAATTATAACATGCTTTACTGAGACCTAATGATGTTCTTATAACTATTAAAGCATCTACCTCCACAATCACTACTTCTTCACCTACTCCTCCACTCACCGGTGTAGCCGCATTACCTCAATGCACATACCTCCTCCATTCCTACCACATGCGCCACAACCTCCACAACCCAAACTACTAGCCTCCCTATCTGCTAACCCCATGTCGATCCATCCTCTCGACACATCGTCTATTCCAGCTACCCGCATACCAACCACAATCCCTTTGAGGTCATTTTTCGATGCCTCACTTTGGGGGAGTATCACCTATATAGTGTCAACACATTCCTTACTCCACAACAAGAAGGAAGTATTCACCGAGCATCCTTGGTATGATCACCATATAGAGAGTGTCTCGCTTTATGGTCCACCCCACCTTTTACCAAGATCACCTATGGGGAAATTGATACATCCACTTACACACTGAACCACCATCATGAACCCACCCATTTTCTGCGACTTCAAGTCACTCACCAATCACCATTTCACCCACACCTTCCTACATCAATTTGTGTGGAAGGGTTTTGGTTTTGGATTTTACAAGCAAGTATGCCATACTATTATTCCATGTACTACCCACAAACATAATGACTATAGTAGTTATTTCACATTATTCTAGAGCATTTCTTTGAATGTTGATGAAACAGAGATAAGGGTAAAGGGCTAGGAGGAATACCTGTTAGAATGTTGGTTGTAGGTTGTTGCACGTGTATGATTTCTTGATCCACGGCTGATTGTGAGAGCTTCCTTTTTGCTTGGAGGAACTACCTGAAATGGAAAACATGACCACCAAATGAAAGTTAAACAATATATGTAGTGGATTGCCTAGCATATGCTATATTCGGGAAGTGTGATACTTCCTGCATAGCAGGTTTGTCAATCCACTATTTGAAACAACTTAATGATGACAATAAAGGAAATCCTACTATAGTTAAAATGATTTAAGTATCTCATTCATCTACAACAAGAAAATTTGTTCACAACATGCAAAGATATGACTGAATCTAAAGGTCAAGGTCTCTCGTTAGAGTATAGGTATTGGTTAGAGTCGGGCTCGGGCCGTTTTGGGTATTGGGTAGAAAGTAGAAACTCGTGTTCTTAGTTTCTTGTCAAAAACATGAGATCGGATTCGATGCTGGTATGACCAAGTGTTAGCTTAGGTTAACCGATGGTGGCTGTGGGTAGTCGGCGTTGGTATGGTTGGCATATAAGAAGCTCAATAAAAACTTGGTCGTGTGATAGATATGTGGCTAGGTGAAAATGGAAGGGAAATGTCAAGGTTCGTGGGGTCTTAGATATGCACAAGGATGATAAGATCCAGTTATGGGAAGTTGAATGGTGTGGGTGAAGGAATGGTCTAGTTTTCATGGAGGTAGATGGTGGGGAATGGAAATGGGAGTAGAGACTAATAATGAAGTAAAAGAATTTACCAAATAATAAATGGAAAAGTGTTGGTTAACAAAGCAATTCTTTTGTTTGTATAAGCTTGATGTCTAGTTGGAAATGGTAGGTGATCAAATGGAAGGAACTTGATGTGGTTCTCGACACTTCCTTAGATGCTCTGGTGAAGGCGAGATGGCTCTATGGTTGCTTCGATCTTGGCTATGGGTGCTCGACGTGTGTATAGCTCGGTTTCGTCTCTTGTTCTCAAAAGATGTGTCAACCTCTCAAAAATGTTCCAACCTTGAAATAAGGTTGTTTTGGGGGTTAAATGGTAACCAACGGTGGTTCTCGATTGACCGGAGGTGGTTTAGTAGGACCAGCGTTAGTTAGGGTGGGATTTCTTAGGTTTACTAAACTAGGTAGATCCCCTTGATTTTATGGGATCTCGTTTGTTTTTCTCCATGGATTAGAATGGAAGCTTCCTTATAACATATGGGAATGTGGTTAGAGGGAATGTAGGCTTTGATTTTTAATTTTTGGTAGGTCTTAGTTAGTTATGGAAACATACTAATAATAGGTCTTAGGGTGAGGTGGCTAGATGAGGTGGATATGTGGGCATTATCTCAATTAGGATATTAAAATAATAAATATTGTGAGATAATGAATTAAATTAATTAAATTAATATTAGAGTGGGATGAAAGGGGCCATGGTTAGTTGAATGTGTTCAAGGTGTTTGTTTGACGAGGACCAATGGGAGTGTGACCCAATTTTGGTTTCTACATTTTTCCCCATTTTTGCGTAGCTTGTATTAGTAAGTTACACCGACAAAAACAAGATGTGGTTGCCCCATGTGTGGGTGAGGGTGATCCCCTCAAACCAGAACTAATGAGGTAGAAGGTAGAATTAGTGAGTGGTTTGATAAAAGTTGAATGTGATGAAGAAGAAGGTGGGTAATGGGGGAAAAAGGAAAAGGTCTACTCGAGTAATCTAGGTAATGGGTCGTGGTCAAAGGTAGTAATAGTCATATGCATGGAAACATATAAACTACAACATGGTACTGGGTTGAACAAGAGGAAAACTCTACATTGTTTAAGGTTGATAGGTTTATCCAAACAAGGTTTAAGTTATCCCAAGATCAAGGTAGAGGATATGGTCAGAAACACAATGCGGGTCACCTGCAAGAACGTGTAGGTATGTTCGTACACCCAAGGTTTGGGTTAGGATAAATGGTCATGGAAAGAGGCAAGGTAAGGTTAGTATGTCCATTAACACAGGTAACAATTGTAAGGTATAGAAAACATAGGAGGTCAAAGGTCACTAGCAACATTCCAGTCCCAAAATCTACACATCACAACATGAATAGGGCCAAGGGATGGGAAAAATAACAAGTTCCCGACTAGGGACATGGTGAGGGGGTCAATGAGAAGGTCACAAAGACAAAGGGAAGTTTCCCAGTGAGGATTTGGGTGAGGTAGGTAGGATTTAGGTCAAAAAGTGGGGGTAAGTGGGAGGAAAAAGACTAAGTAGGTAAGCGATGACTGTTTCAAGGAACCAATGTTGATTGTTATGGACTAGCCTCGGTAAGCTAGGGCACATGACTGATGTCGGTTAAGGTCAAATCGTCACCGATCAAGTTTTTAGGTTATAAAAATAAAAATTCCACATTTTACGGAATCATTTGTCATTTGCCAAATAGGAGAAAATGATAAGAGAAAGAGGAAAAGGTGGAAAGTGACAGAGGAAGATGGAGGACTAAGTTGGTGAGCCATGTGGCTAGTGATAGTTGGTCGATAGGTGGATCCACAAGCTAGATTGGATCGATTGGATTAGTTGGAGAGTGAGAGGTCATTTGGTGATGGCAGAGGTAGGAGAGGGATTGTGTGGACCACCGGTGCAGTGGCCTAATGTGCCACCATGGTGGTGGTAGTGTGATGAGGTAAGATTCAATATCCCTCCGTGTTTTTTGTGTTTAGATAAATGGATAGAAATTTGGGTAGTGGGAATATGGGTTTGGGGGAAATGAAATTTGAATGTTAGGGGGAGGAAATTGGAAAAAGAGGGACGGGTGAGGGTAGGAATAGGTGCTATGTTGGGTGGGAAGGGTTGTAGGTAAGAATGGGGGTGGAGAGGAAGAGATGGAGATAAAATGGGTAGATCCAAGGCTTGATATTATGGGTTTTCACCATGACAATGAGTGACAAAGTGGTCGATGGTGGGCCAACATCGGTGGGGTATAACTAGAATCGTCACAGATGAGGGTGGTGATGTCATTTATGGGAAAACATGGTCGGCCTAGGAGGATTGACACTGGTCGAGGGTAGACAACATAGGAAAGGGTTAGGCGGTTAGGGCCAATGGTTGAGATTTGTGGGTAAATAGGTAATTTTGGGGAGTGTATGTAAAGAGGTAGGGTGACATGGGGTTGGGTAGGTGGTGGGTGAGTAGAACAATTATTCGGGTTAGGTTGGGTAGGTAGGGAGGTTAGGGTAGGGTGGCTGGTAGGTTGGAAGGGAAAATAGGTAAATTTGAGTTGGTAAGGGTTGGGGGTATATGTAGATAGGTGAGGTCGAATGGGTAGGAGTAGATGGGTAAATAGGTGGTGGGTATGGGTGAGGATAGATATGGTCGGGTTTTAATAATGTAATTATGTTTTTGGATGCAAGAGAGAACCAAGTTGTGGATGAGAGACAAATTACCACCCCTACTCTTGATGGTTTGTGGGGCAGTGAAAGTCAAGGAGTGGAGACATGTTACAGATGTGGGCCTTATTAGGGTCCAACGCTATCGTCATGTAGTCTGACAGCTGAGTTAGATGGTTACTCTCATTGATAGATGGGATTCAATGGCTAACATGTTCCATCTACTGACAGGGGAGATGACAGTAACCCTGGAGGACATGTATAGGATCATGTGGTTACCAATATTAAAGATGCACGTGTATTCAATTTCCTCAAAGGCATCTGAGGAGTTAATGTTGATAGTGTTTGGTGAGGGACTGGTGGAGATGAAATTCCAAAGTCTAGCATGAGTTATGGAAATATGTACCAAGCCTATTCAGAGGAGATGAGGCTTGTAGTATTACTAATGGAGGTAGTATGTTGTTTCACACTCCTAGATGTGGAGGGTGGGAGGTTCCCACGATCACTGATGGGAGTGTTACATGACATAGTGATGGACTAGACCTGCTTTGCATGGGCACCAACATTCCTGGCACAGTTATACAAAGAGCTATGGGCATATGGGCGGCTTCATAGGTTCAACCTATGTTGCACCTTTGTTCTTCATTGTTGGGCCTATGAGCACATTGTGTGTGTTCATCGATTGGCATTCCCAGTGATGCATTTGAGCAAGGTTTAGTGCGAGTGGGTTGAGTCTTTGGGTGCCTACTATTGGAGAGCATCGAGCAGACCTAGCTATTCATGATGTAGCGTATTATCGGTGGTTATTGGAGGGATTGTCTAGTGTAGACATTATCTGGAGACCGTATGTGGGGTATCCCTCATACAAAGGGATGACAGAGGAGCTGGTGGGATTGTAGATTTATAGGTGGATAAAGGGGTGTCGTGTAGGGGAGCATGAGATGATACCAATTGATCGGGTCGATGATAGTTTGGGCTGCCACAGATATACCCCCACCCTTCCCACAGTACAAGAGGGATGACAAGGAGAGGCCATTTCCTCTACCACATCCAAAAGTACCGATGGGGGCGGGAGGAATAGGGACAGGACCGGTGGATTGATGATCTTTGAGTGACAGACATGTGTATAGACAGTGGTGGGAAGGCCATCTATGAGAAGTAACTCCGAAGTCAAGGCAATCAGATTTAGCCACCATCACTGTAGAGAGATGCCCTACATGGGTAGGTGGTGACCTTGATTACCCAGTTGGGGATGGTAAAGGGATAGTTAGCATCTTCGAAACAGAGGTGGCTGCATTGCATATGCATGTGGCGATCTATAGGCCCGAGATGGCCCAGGTGGAGAAAAAGATGGAGATGAGGAGAAGGTAGCCGCCCTACGGGAGAACAAGTTAAATGTTTGTATGGCCAATTGGCCACTACACAGGTGTAGATTCGGGAATTATAGGTGTAGGTATAGACACGAGGTTGTGAGGCCAATGACACCTCTATAGGCATTGGCATAGGATCCCAATTCATAGGAAGTGGTGAGACAGGGTCCCACAAGACAGTATAGGGGTCAAGGCCATTGGGGCCACCACAGATAGTGCCCCTATCCTGGTTACAGGATGCCCTAGGTGAGGCCAGATATTATCAAGATCAATTGATGGAAGCCAGGATATATTTTCTATCTTATGGAGAGTACAGGGCATAGCAGGCCTCGAGTGAGAGGACTAGATCCCATACTCACAACGTGGAGAGCACAGGGGGCCATCAAGCCCCGAGATAGGATCAAGGTGAGGCCACTAGTTCACAGAGGCCATCTCTAGGTGATGTACCAATAGGGGCTTGATTGTGACCTATGGCAAGAGGTGAGAGGTTATGAGGCCACCTGGCCAAGAGTTGAGGAGGAGACAAGAGAGACTGATATAGAGGAAGTCTGGAAGGATAATGCCTAATGCACATCCCTTTATTTTGATGTATTTGATTCATTTTTTTATATATATACTATCCTACGTGCTAAGGAGAGTGATGATGTATGAGATTTATGCATATTTTTATCATATACCAGCCTACATGCCGAATATGGTGAGGTTGTATATGATATTTTTGAGAGATTTGATTATATGTACCCCCTACGTCTTTGAAGATATTTGAGATTATGTATATGGAGACACATGTTTGTATATGTTTATTTATAGAGATGATGATGATTATGGTCATTATGTGTATACATGGTTATGGTTATCTTGTTATGTTGATGTGTATATATTATGGAAATTAAGTAGTGTAGGCATGATAGAGTAAGGTCATAGGCATGGATTGAGTTAGGTTATGGTATAGGCATGGATTGAGTCAAGTTTAAGGCATGGTGGAGTTAGGTTGTGGGCATGGTTGAGTCGGTTTTGGTCTAAGCATGGATTGAGACTAGGTCCTTTATGTATGGGTGAAGTGAGTTAACCCATTATATAGTTGTCCTTCAAGGAGCGATCTATTTATAGTAGAGATTTAGAGAGAAATATGTCCTTTTTGAGGGAGTCATCTTTTTATTGGAATTTTAACTCAAGGATTTGGATCCCATGTGAGGTATTTTAATTCATGGACAAGACTAAGGTGAAGAATCGATTCTTGTTCAGAAAGCAAGGTGAAATGACCATGGGATCTCATCTAAAAGCAGATGAAAAGTATCCATGAGAATCATGCTATGTGCAGTGTCGTGGTACACATATTTAAGAGAGGATAAAAGAGTGATAGGTACACACATGATTCTTGTTTAATCATTGGTGATGGCATAGGAAGTGGATAGCACTCAAGGGACGAGCATGGAAAGAGGTAGAAGGTGAGGTAGGAATAAAATTCAACAATAGAATGGTTGAAGATGCAAGGTATTAAGGGGCTCAAGTTTGGGTTTACCATCGAGTGAAAATAAAAGATAAGAACCCGATCCATAAGTATGAGTCACGATGTATGGTCCAAGCCAATTAGGAGAAAATTTTCCCGTTTAATTTTTCTGCTTTAGTTACATGTTGATTTTCTTTCGGAAAAGGTCACTAACTTGGAAGGTTCATTCATGGACATATTTGTCATAGGCACATTTGATACGTTTTTGGTAAACATGGAGATTGTAAAGAGAATTAAGATGGAGTTCGTCTAATAAATCAAGTTATGTTAAATGGTCCTGACGAAAGTCATCATCATTAAGCATGTCATGGAGAGAAATGCATAGTGAGGGAATTTGGACTTTGAGAGGTAGAACAACCTTTGTACCATAGACCAGAGAAAAAGGTGTGGTAGCAGTGGAAGTGTGGATACTAGTGTGGTACTCCCACAAAGAGAAAGGAATGTGCGTATGCCAATCCTTCCTAGTATCGTTAACCACTTTTGTGACAATTTTGTTTAAGGTTTTATTGGTGGATTCAGATTGGTCATTGGTTTGTGGGTAATAAGGTGACAAGAAACTTAACTAGATGACAAAGGCGTTGCAGAGTTTTTGCAAGGTTTTATTTTTTAAAAAAATTCCGTTATCGTGATGAGACGATGCGGAACACCAAAATGAAAAATAATGTGATGGTTGATGAACTCACATATTTTATCAGCTTTCATGGAGATGAGTGGTATGGCCTTAACCCATTTTGTGTATTATTCAAAGTAGTAGTGATGATCCATTGATGTTGTTGTGAAGAATGGGGATTGATCTCTCGACAAGATCTAAAGCCCATTGAGAGAAAGGCCAAAGGTCACGGGTGACATGTAAGGCATGAGTAGGTGTATGATGAAGGTTGGTATATTGTCGGTACTTCACACAACACTTAATGTAGTCACAAAAATCATGGTAAAGTGTCGGCTAGTAATAGCCTAGGTGAAGAATACACTTAGTAAGCATGGCATGGCCACCGAAGTGGCATCTACATATTCCATCATGAACTTCCTTAATGGTATAAGGAATTTTTGAACTCGTAAGGCACCGTAAGAGAATACCATCAAAGCCACACTTATAGAGGAGGCCACCCATAATGACATAAGAAGAGACCTTTTTAAGAAAGGCACGTTGTCCATTACGAGTGAGCTCGGGTAGGCAAGATGGAGAGGGAAAGGTAGTCTGATTATTGTTTATACCAAAGGTCACTTGGGTCAGGGGTAGTGGTGTTGATAGATTAAATTTCACAAGGTAAATAAGAGGGTGATTGGAGTCTTTGTACAATGATAAATATTTTAGAGACGAGGGGTCAAGCGGGTATTTGAAAAGCCAAACAGGCCATGGTATTTGCAATTTTTTTGGTTGAACGTGGGATGGTTTGAAGTCCATAACGGTTGAAGGTGGTAAATAGTATGTCTACATGATGTTTATACTTTTTAAGTATCTCATTACGTCATTGGTATATACCATTGACCTGGTTTATGACCAATTGAGAATCACCAAATATGTTGAGTGATTTAACATCTAAGGCATAGGTAACTTGGAGACCCAATACAAGTGCTTCGTATTCAATAATATTGTTTGTACAATCAAAATTGAGTTTGAAAGACAAAGGCATGGGTTCACCATCAAGTGGAATGAGGATAAAACCAGCCCCACCCCACGCTGACACTTGGAACCATCAAAGAAGAGTGTCATTTGGTAAGTGGGTTCGTCCAGGGAAAGGGTAGCAATTGACTCATCGGGAAGTCAATGTTAGAAGGTTTCTCCCAAGAAATAGTTGCATTGGCCAATTGGTCGGTGATGGGTTGGCCCTTGATGGAATTTTGATGGGTGAATTCAAGTTCAAGGTTGGCCAAAATCATGAGCTAGCGTGTGGCACATTGATTTTGGTAAGGTTTGGCATACATGAAGTGTAAGGGGTCAGTGTTGGTTACAACATAGGTTTTGTGGTTGAGTAAGTAATGGCAGAGTTTGGTGGCAACAAAACTAAGGCTAAGCAAAAAAATTCACATGAGTGTACCGGGTTTCGTAGTCTAGAAGAGTAAGGCTTATTTAGTAAACCACCTGCTCCTTATTTTGTTCATCGCGGTGGGTGAGCATGGCCCCAAAAGAGTGATTGGTAGGTGAGATGTATAGGTAGAAGGGTTGATTGTATTTAGGTGAAATGAGTACGGGTGGTTGGAGAAGGTTTTGTTTTAAAGCCTCAAAAGCTTTGTGGTGGTCATCATCCCATTTAAAGGAGACATCCTTCTTGAGAAGATGATGAAATGGTTGACACCAATCAGAAAATTGTGAAATGAAGTGGCAAATAGACCACAACTTTTCTTACAAGCTACAAAGTTGCCTAAGATTAGTGGGCAGAGGCATTTCAAGAATGTCCTTGAATTTAGCATGGTCAACCTCTATACCATGTAAGGAGATGATAAACCCCAGGAGTTTTCCTGAGAGAACCATGAAGACACACTTTTTGGGCTAAAAGTGAATGCAATATTTAATGAGGTGGTCAAAGATGGTTTTTAGGATGGCAAGGTGCTTGGAGCAGTGCTTGGATTTGGCAAGTAGTTCATCCATGTAATCTTCCAATATACGATGTATGATGTCATGGAAGATATAAGTCATAGCCCATTGATACATGACACCAGCATTTTTAAGGCAAAAGGCATGACTCGATAGCAGAAGCTCCCCAATGGGTAATGAATGTGGTTTTGTGTTGATCCTCTAGGAAAAGAAAAATTTGGTTATAACCTAAAAAACCATCCATGAGTGATAGCATCTCGTGACCAACAGTAAGGCCAACTAGTTGGTCAATACCGGTAGAGGGAAGTCATCTTTTGGGCAAGGCTAGGTTGAGGTCATGGAAATCATGTGCAAATACGAAGTCCCCCTGTCACCTTAGTGACAGGACAATGTTGGAAATCCACTGGGGATAATCAATGGGTAAGATGAAGGAAACTGAAAGGAGGCACTGAAGTTCTTCTTTGACTAGAAGAGCAATGTGAGGGTGCATTTTCCTCAGCTTTTTTTTGATGGGTTTAGCATCGGGAATGGTTACAATATTGTGGACCACTATAGTGGGGTCAATACCAGCATATCTGCATAAGACCAAGTGAAAACATGGTTATGGTTTTTGAGAAAAGAAGTGATGGCTTCCTATTCAAAGCAACATCTAAAGATTGTCTGATCTTTAGAATGTGTGGGTCATCCTCAGTATGAATGTTGATCTCAATATTTGATTCATTCAACATGGTTTGTGTCTCAGATGGTAAGGACCAATGAATATATGAGTCTTTTACACTAAGGTAGGTGAGTATCGATTCATCATCTTGACATCAAATGACGTTAATCAAAGGTGTATCATCATCAATGATTTCAGGATACGGGAAAGGAAGAGAGGAAGGATCCTCACCCTTGCATTGATAACTCAGAGGCCCCAAGGAGATGGTGAAGAAGGTGGTGAAGAAGGTGGAGAGGGTGAAGAAGGATCCATTGAATATGTTGACAAAGGCGGTAAAGAAGGTGGAGCGGGTGAAGAAGGTGGAGAAGGGTTGATGTCCTCAATGAGTTCAATGCAAGCCTTCTTGGTAAGTGGTTTAGCAAAGCCGATACCACTACTGTCATTATGTTTATAGGTAGTACATGGAATAATGGTATGGCAGCCTTGCTCATAAAATCCAAAACCAAAACCCTTCCACGCACATCGGTGTAGGAAGGTGTGGGCAAAACGATGATTGGTGAGTGATTAGAGGTCAGCAGAAAATGGGTGGGTTTGTGATGGTGGTTTAGGTTTGTAAGTGGTAGTATCATGTCCCCCATAGGTGAGACTAGTACAAAGGTGAGGAGGATCATAAAGGAGGAAATATCCTATGTGGTGATCATAGAGAGGGTGTTGGTGAAGACTTCCATACTCTTGTGGAGTACGGAATGTGTTAACACTATATAAAGGATACTCCCCAAAGTGAGGCATTGAAAAATGCCTTATAAGGGATAAGTGGTCAATATGTAGGTAGTTGGGATAGATGATGTGTCAGAGGTCAGATCAAAGGTGGAGCTAACAGATTGGGAGGCTAACGATTCATCCGTGGAGGTTGCGGTTGTAGTTAGAATGGAGGATGTAGGTGTAGTTGAGGTAGTGGTGGAACCGGTGAGTGGAGGTGTAGGTGAAGAGGCAATGGTTGTGGAAGTAGATGTTTTAATAGGTATGAGCACATCATTGGGTTGGTAAAGCATGTTAAAAGTTTTGAAAAGTGATGGGTCAACCGGAATGGTATAGGTCCTTCATGCTCAAACTTTACACAATGATGCAAAGTGGAAGGAACACAACCCATAACAAGAATCCAAGGTCTACCAAGCAACAAGTTATATTGAAATTCCCCCTCCAAGACGTAAAACAACTCTAGAACTATGTGGGGGCCCATACAAACATGGAGGATGAGGGTGCCAAGTGTAGAGGTGATAGCATCATTGAATGAGTGCAACATGATGGGATGTTTATGCATGTAATCGTCGGGTATGCGCATTTGGGTGAACGCATGGGAGGAAATGATATTAATGCTAGCACCCCCATCGATCATAACACGTCATACACATATATCATTGACATGGAAAAAGATTAAGAGAGCTGGGTTTGGGTCCTCAGTTTAGTGCGGTGCAATCTCTTCCTCTGAGAAGCTAAGGGAGGCTACCTGGTGAGTAGGTGGAGGTATAGATAAAGGTGGTAATTTGGTAAGAGAGGCTACATGATGGGGTGTGATAATGGAGGCTATGGGTGTAGGGTCATTGGGTAAACCTCAATAGATTAAAGGACCTCCATGAGAGATTGACGATGGGATTCTGAGGTTTGGATGAGGTCATATAGGGACATTTTGAGGGGTTATTGGTGTATTTGTTTGAGAATCACGTGGTGTGTTACCCCATTAGAAATAGGATATGTGGGGTCACGGATAGTGATTTTAGGTGTGGGTGCAGATGGTATGTTGGGTATAGGATTATTTGGTGGGCGGTTACCTTTTCCTTTCCTTTGTCCTTATGAGCACAAGTAGTAATGAGGATCATGTTGATTTGATGTGGGAGGTACGTGAAGTCGGTGAGCCATGAAAAATATAGAGATGAGACAGAGGGAAAAAGCCAAATGGTGGGAAGGAACCTTGTGAGATGAGTGGGCACACCGACATTCGGGTGGAGGTTTGGCGAGCTCTTTGGACGTGAACCATGTTAATTTCAAATCTTGGGGATGACTCTAGGAGTTGTGGGGGTGAGGGTTTGGGTCATTGAGTAGGCGGTGAGGGAAGAACTATGGGAATGGGTGTTGGTGAAATGGGGTCCTCATCAAAAAGGTCATCATCATCAAGGTTTTCTTTAGGAGGACGCAAATGGATAAGGATCTGTAGTCATTTTTACCCCTATCACAAAATAAAGGAACCCCATGTGTGTCACCTATCACCTAGCGAAATTTGGGTGCTCACCCGAGGAATGCATGGGCGTCGAGTCTCTCTTTTATGTGAGTTTAGTGGGAAACATCATCAATGATTTGTGTTTAAAATAATTTCAAATGGATTTAGGACATACAAGAACCATAGATCTTAGAACATCCTCTAGATCCTTGTTGTCATTTCGCATGATTACTTAAAAAATCTATAATGTGTACCATGATAAAAAGAAATATACAAACATCCATAGTTAGCATAAAATGAAAGAGAACTTATGAAAGAGATGTATGCATCAAAATCATTGATATTCATATATATAATAGGAAACCTCATTACATCCATGGAGCCATTATAGAGGGTCACAGAGAAGTAGACCACAGTCATGCATTGCAACTGGACTAATGTAACTATGCTACCAAAAATAAAAATTACAATCCCCTTGCCAAATACATCCTTCCCCAAGTCCAATTACTCACTTAAAGAGTTCTTGTAGTATTTATTTAGAGCTCCCTCCACACTTTGAGTCTCCCTATTTACTCTATAAGCACTTGCATTTATAGTCTCACCGGCTACCAACTCATCCTCCAAAGACCGTCAAATATGATGCTAAGTGTCGAATGTGGTCCTCCATGCGAGCATGCTCCTCCAGAATGAGCTTCCCACTTTATCCCATGATGTGCTTCTAGAATATTCTACTGTAGGCATGCTCCTTCTTAGGCCAACCTATCACTGTAGGCACATTATCCATGCCCAATCAGTCATACTTTTCACGTGTTGTGCCCTAAAAATCCAATTTTTCTAAGTCCCGAACCCTTGGTTCTCGTCTCGTGCGTGCCACATGCCTACACACCTTTTATACTTAGTAAATATTCTAGGGGCCTAACATCACCCCACACTACACCTATTCTCCATCCATGGGAACACTTCCCCAAGTGAGAGAAAGAATACAAATAGGCTTACGCCTAGGAAAAAGAATAAGAGGATGAAAGAATCGGGAAAGAAGAAAGAATGGGAGAGTGAAAGAATTACTGCAATAGACTGGGAAAATCATTTTGTAATTCGGCTTCCAATTTATTCCAAGCATCGACTTCATCCTACACTCTTTGAAAGAGGTCACCAACTAGGGCACTTACCTCCCCAAAATTTAGTCCATCCCCTTGCACACTCATAGTATTTGTGATCTTCTCCAATTCCTTGCACATATCCTCCAATGCGTCCATTCTTCGTGTGATACGAGAGATATAGCTCCTTCAACCGGTTTTTTATTGAAACCATTAAGGTTTCAATGGCCTTTGATTTATTCTCAACCTCGGCAAGGATTTTGTCTCTTTCTACCTTATTCCCCTTGTTTTTCTCTTGGAACTCCTTGAGTTCTGCTTCATGAGTGGTGACCAGGGTGCTTGCCACTTTGTCTCTATTTGCGTAATTGTCATACATGGCTTTAGCAGTCTAGGAAGTGGCCCTTATATCAGCAAGCACTTTGTTGTACTCTACGACAAGTGCTACGATCTTCAACTTGTCTTCCTTCTCTAGGCACGCGGCCACTTCCTCTACAGACTCCAAGGCTAGCGGTTGTCTTTCCATGGTGAGGACCCTTGTTAAATCCTCCAAGAATCCCAAAGTAGATCCATACTTCTGCACAGGCGATGCCAGTCCAGATGCTTTAATAGTATGGCCCCATTGATGGATTCTACTTTCTTGTACACAGCACTCACCTTGGCCTTTTCATCCTTCAATTCTCACTGCCACTGGGCACTGATTAACTTTTCCTAGCTTAGCTCCTTGGTTAATGTAGCTAGCTCTTCCTCTTTCTCCTTCATCTCCCCTTCCAGATCCCTGATCCTATCATTTCACTGAAGAGTCTAGCCTCTATCTCAATGGAGACTTTGTTAAGCACATTGCACAGTTGTTCATCTGAGAGCTATTGGGTATCCACCATTGGGTTATCTTCTCTGGTCCTGACAATGTTACTATTGCCCCGTGGCCTACCTCAAACTCTAGCTCATCAAGGTGGGACTCAATTACCCAAGAGATCATCTTCATTATTTGTGGGTAGGCAGGCTCCTTGTCAAAATATGACATGCATATAAGCTCCTCCGCCGGCAAGTGTGCTCTAGAACCATGCAAAAACACCTTTTTGGGGTCATCAATATAACCCATCTCTGGCCTCCCTCCTTCTATGTGCCTTCCTCCCATGTGTGTACCTTTGGGTATACTTACAGTTAAAACCGGGCCTCTAGTGCTACCACGTTCCTCTTCGCGCTCTCCTTCTCTTTGCTTAATACTGGCTTAGCACCACGTTCCACTTCGTCCTCCATTAGGTTATCAATGTTTCTTGTTTACTCTTTTTCTCGCCACCTTGGCTATTTTCTCTTGTGCCGAGCTTGGAACCTCTTACTTCTATGCGCTAGCCTCTTCATCTTTTCCCATGTCCTGGGCACTTCCTCCTACCTGGCTATCCTTGCACCACACAAAAAGGAACCCTTGTTCTTCTTCTCTGCCTTCCTCCTCTAAATCATGTATATTGAAAATAGGAGGTCCTCTTCCCCACTTACTTCTTCTTCACTACCATCCTTCTCTCCTATGTACTTGTCCATACTTCCAGCTTCTTCTGAGGTGGTCTCCTCTTCTACCCTCTACTTTTTCCTAACCAGAGATTCTAGTGTAGGTGACTCTATTTCTTCTTCTGATGACTCCTTATCTGATGGCTCTTCTGGATCTGGAGTCTTTTCTCTTATTACAACCTTTTTCTTGCATGTGTATGTATTGGGTCCGACGCCTACCCTAGGGGAACCTATTGCCTGTGTGTCCACCACACTTGGATTTTTCCTTTCTAGTTTCTTTTCCTCCCGCTTAGGCACGGATCTCTTCCTCCCAGTTGGATCCTGAGGTATAGATACCTCATTTTCTATGTATATGTATTTCTCCAACTTGGGTATTATACGAATGTAAATGTGCACCTGCGGATCCTCTTGTAATGGGTAGAGTCATGGGCCTTGTAATTTATACCTCATGTGATATGTACCACTCCATGCATGCGCACTTGCCGGGTACACCAACCCTTTACAAATTTCCTATGGTCCAGGTCCAGATTACCAAGGTCCAACTTAAAATTTTTGGACACCTTGAACTTGTTTACTCCTACTTGGAAGTACTGAGTTGTGAAGGAAAAGGGGAGCTTGCACCATGGGCTCCATGATTCATCTATCAACTTGAATCTACCCAGGCAATAATGCTAGTACATAGAAAATTATGCCTCTCCCCTAGTGGCCACTGGAAGTTGTTTGGGAATTCTCCATTCTTCCCAAAACGTGTTCCTTAGGCACATGTACCACTTTTCCAAGCGTACCTTGTGCATAGTTGTCATAGTGTCACAACCTTACTCCTCAAATTTTTTGGCGGGTTAGGGGTCTTCAGTAGGGTACTCCCATAAAAAATTATTTGATGCATCTAGTACCCTAATTTTTGAAAACATGATGGTTAGTAGCACATTTCCAAAAAGGATCCTGTCACCTTCCTTCGCGCAGTTGATAATTTCATCCACGATGAATGCAGAAAAATTATAGATGGTGCCCTCTGAAATATTTCTGTAAACATTTAACCATGGCTTACTGACTTGAGTCCATCTCTCCTGGCCATTTAGCTTTGACACCAGGTGTGTGGCCATCTTCATTACTGGATCCTTGATGTCTGCGACATCATAATACCTTAACCCCTTTTACAAGAAAAAGTGGCGATAGTTTCCTTAATCGCTTCCTTATCTGTCAAATCATCTTCCAACCCATCTCCTTCATAGATGAGGCCTATGAAATGTGAAATGAGCTGAGGAGTTATGCACATCTTGCACCCCACAAAGTGGAAATAGTCCTCATGCATGTGTGACATCATCCACTGATATAGTCACTCAGGTTTCCCAAAGTAGGGAAACTCAAAGAGTTGTAGTAACCCTGCCTTCTCCAACTTGACCTTCACGTCATCATTATATATGGGAAAACCTTTTGGTGTCCTCTTGTTTTTGGGTGCATTAACTCCTTCCCCAACAACACTCCATCTGAGTACTACATTTCTACATACCACTCCTCTTTTGTGCTTGCTTTAATTTCATGTTGCTTTCCCTTTCCCTTTCCTTTTCCCTTCTTGGGTGTACTAGCTAGTTTCTTGGGTGCCATTTTCTAGGTCTTCTACCCACTTCAATCACTTATGTTACTTTGTTCTTCCACTCTCTCCAACCCTAGATCTTGAACTTGTGAAGAAAATTACTTAAACTCGTGCCCTAGGTATTCAAACCCTAACTGGGACACTCCCTTCACAAGATGGCATCTTTTCACACTTTCTCCCACACCTATGAAATCTGTTCCTCTTAGTTCACAAATATGAACTAGCTACTCATGCCTCAACTTCTCCAAATTTTTCTTCACATGGATCAGTTTTTTGGAAGCCCTAGTTTGCAAAGGTGTAAAAAGCACTTCATTCTCTTATATGCAAAGTGAAAAATGAAGTGTCCCGACCCCCTTATTTATATTTTTTTCCTTTTTGAGCATTAAGTGCTACTTTACCTACCACCATACTTTTTTCATTTAATTCTTCTTTTTCAAACAAAGCTTGACTTAAGCACTTTCCCTCACATGCCCAACTTACGCATGAGAAAATCCTTCAACCTTCTTGTGTTCAACCAATCCAACATGACAGAGACTCTTGCGCACATGTAATGAGTTCGAATGCACTTCTTCTGTCCTAATTTTTGCTCTCACCTACCTTGTGTTGCTTAATGCACTTTCTCCTCCTTTATACGTGGGATCTATAAGTAGCTTTATCTTAGCACTAACCATCCTTCTTCCATCTTTTCTCTCCATAAACTTCTTTCAACTAGAATTTTCTCCTTCCCATTACTCCACCCCACTCTTAGAATGATGTGTGGTCCTCTGTGCACTCACAGATTCTCAAAAATTAGCAATAAGGTTACTCTGTGCCCAAGGAACAAAATAATACAACACGAAAGGAAAACACAAGAAAAGAAAATGCATAAAGGAAAATTCTAAACTAATTGGAAAAACTACCTTATTTACAAACACCAAGAAGACTTATTTATAGTAGGGCTTTAGCCTACTCCCATTGAAGTGTCCAGACAATTTTGTCTCATCTAGCACTTGTAACTAGCATGCACCCAAATCAAGGATGTACGAGATTGTGTAAGGACCAAACCAATGGAATTTCAACTTCCCAGGATGGCACAAAAACTTAGAATCATATAGTAAGACCATCTTCCCAACCTCAAACTTCTTATTTCTAATGTGGTGATCATGCCAAGATTTCTGCTTTTCTTTCTCTATTGTTTGGCTCCACTTAGTGAGTGATCATCTCTCATCTAGTTTCATTAACTCCTCAATTGTTTCTTCCAACACTTACTCATTAGCCAACCCTCCTGTGCATGCTATTCATAGAGAAGGTAAGATGAATTCAACTGGTAGAACAACTTCTGTACCAAAACCAACCGAAATGGTGTGGCTTTCTTCAACCTTTTTATAAGTTGTTTTGTAATCCCACAATATTGTTGATACTTTATCATCCCAATCTTGTCTTTTGACATCAAAAATTTTGGTTAGGGTATGAATCATTATTTTGTTGAATGCCTCTATGGTTCCATTTTCTTATGGGTGATAGTGCGTAGTCTTGTGATGAGCCACCATGAACTCGCTAACAGGATCCTCATGGTATCATTCAAGACATGCATACCCCTATCGCTGGTCAAACTCAATGGACATCCATACCTTGTGATAATGTTCTCCCACAAGAACCTTGCCAATGTGGTTGATGTGAAATCTTTAGTTAGGGCTGCCTCTACCCACCTAGTCAAATAATATGTGTAAGTGATGACATAGCATGACCCAGTCCTACGTGTTGCTTTGGTGCACTAGTGCCTACAAGGTCTATTTCCCACTTCTCAAAAGGTTCCGCACTAGGTATAGGGTGCAAGGGCATTTCATCTCTCTTTCCGATTTACCAATGCACCGACAATGGGTCACACACTTTACAATAGTCTTACAATCCTTATACTGGGGTTTCCCACCACAAACCTGCCATTAATATCTTACACATGGTGGCATCACCTACATAATTCCCACCCGCACTTCCTTCGTGTGCTTCCTCCGGGATGCTGAGGTGCTCATGCTCTAATACACACCTACACAACATTTCATCACATCCCAACTTGTATAAGTCTACACTAATTAACATGTAGGGAATGGCACGTATGGCTAACTACTTCTTCTCTAATGCCTTCATTCCTTCTTAGCACCACACCTTCCTTTAAAAATACCATAATCTCCTCCAAATTTGAGGGCACGTGCCACAACCTAAATAATTGCGCATCGGAATTGTCTCCTCAAGACTGTGAGTCCTCCCCTGAATCAATTCTTGATAGATGATCAGGTCCACAATTGCTTTTCCTAGGCTTCACTATAATGGTGAACTCAAATTCTTGAAAGAACAACACCCAACGACATATACGCCCTTGCAAAACAGGCTTGTTCACCAAATAATTTAATGCCATGTGATTGGTGTAAAACACAAAGGGTGTTGCTAGAAGATATCTTGTATAAAATTGAAAAGCATTTAGATCATTGATAATGCCTTGTGCTCAGTTGTGGTGTAGTTCTTCTTTGCTAGTGTTAGCTTCCTTCTTACAAAAATAGAGAGGATGATCAACAATTCCTTCACCTAGTTGTCCAAGAACTACTCCAACAACAGTCCCCGAGGCATCTACATAGACATGAAAGGGCTTTTCCTAAGAGGGAAAACGTAATATAGGCATGGTGACAAGCCTATCCTTTTATGTATCAAACACCCTCTGCTGCGCCTCTCCCCAATGGAATTCACTTTTATGTCTAAGTAGTTCCTCTAAAGGTGAGGTGATCTTGGCATACCCCTTGATGAATTTCCTATAATAACCCATATACCTAAGGAATCCATGCACTGCGCTCTAGCTATAAGGCTCCCCTAACCCCACAATAACTACAAATTTAGCGGGATCTACCAAAGAAGCCCTCGTTATATATGCTATGCCCCAATAAATTTCCAAAGGGTGTAGCAAACACACACTTCTTAATATTGAGGGATATCCTCAAACATTAACCTCAAATTGTCACAATGGTCTTTAACTAGACCATACATTGTCCAATCATCCAAATAGACCTAAAGAAATTTATTGATGAAGTCCTAGAATTCTTGCACCACTATGCCAAAAACATAGCAGGTGCATTCTTCAACCCAAAGGGCATGACCGTGTATGTAAAAATCCCCCACTCAGTGGAAAAATTTGTCTTCTCCTGGTCCTCCTTTGCAATATGGACTTGGTGGTACCCTGAAAATCCATCCGTAAAGGAATAGATTTCTCACCCAACAAATCATTCCAAAATTTATTTTGTGAAGGGGGTTAGAAAAGGATCAATGACACAAACAACATTCAGCTCCCTATAATCCACGTAGATCCTAATTCATCCATCCTTCTTGATTCTGATCACCATCAAACTTATCCATTATGATTCCTCCACTGCTTCAATGATCCCATAAGCTATCATTTTGTCTATCTCCTCCTTTACCTTTACACGTAAATTGGGATTCATCTAGTAGGGCCTATTCCTAACTAGACTCACACCATTCCTTAGTTTTATCTTCATCTCCCCCATAGAATGGTGAATGCCTTTGAGCTCATGGTACCCGTGCGGAAATAAATCCTCAAATTCATGTAATAGATCAATGATCTTAGAGACTTCCTTCTCTGACTAGTAATCTCCAATAATAGCTTCCTTAGGTTCTTCCCGAACCGATGTTAATCTTCTTTATCTTTAAGGACTCATGATAGGCACACGTGTGAGTATCATAATTTTCCACTACCTTATGTGTCCCTATAGAATGGATAACATCCAAGATTTCTAATTCCTCTCCATCAATCACATACACCAAATTTCCTTTCTACTTTTCCAAACACACGCGATCAATCTATAACTCTTTTGTTTCCTCTATTTATTCTTCAAAGCGTGCCTCCAAATTTGTTCCACCTAGTAACTCCAACAGCCTATCTTCCACCATGGCACTATCCCCATGGTAAGGTACTTGATTCCTGTAAGGCCTTATCAACTCGATGGCTTAGTACTCCGGTACTCAAAGGTTTGAATAAGGTCAACCGTGAGCTCTTGCTAATTTCGACTGGTGGTGTGTCTCCGAATGAATGTACCATACGCGCACGTAACCCTGCAGTGTAGAATACAACTTGTGCACCCAGAGGGATGGTGGAAAATATTTCATGCCTTCTCTCTAGATGCATTCACACTCCTAGATATGGAAAGAGGTGGGCTCCTTCCCATGGTAGTCCTTGATGGCGGTGAGCACATTGCTCCTAGAGAATCTAATAGAGAGAGAAATTATTACTTTTCACCATTCCAAAAGGCTCTCCTGATGTGTATCCCACCACCGTGTTCTGCTATGCCAAGATAGACATAACTTAGCATCCCTCTCTGTTCCTTCTCATTCTTTCACTGAGCTTCCATTTTCCTATAAAAATATATTAGGGAAGGCTCCTACTGAATACTTGGGCAACTCGTTTCCTCCTATGCGCCAAACTATGAGCACCTTTGTTACCTTGGTCACCGACCTTCTTAACCAGATCTTATAAATTCATAAATTCCCGCACCTAATTGTCACATGCTAGACTGGTGGTATCACATACTAACCGAGCATCCTCAAACTAGATAATTTCGTCGGAGGATGTATTATCTCTCGGGTCCCTAATTGAGAGCACATATATCCCTGGTCCGTAACTTCTTCCCCAAAGGTTCAATATAGGGTGTCAACTTCCCATTAGCTAAGGGTATAATGACTCACTCCTCCTTGTTTTCAAAGCTAATGTACCCTTTGTTAAAATGAAAGTACGGATTGTTTTTATAACACCATGGGTGCCAAAGTAGTGATGGGAAATTTTCTACCTTGACAAGTGCCAAGAATTCTAAGTCCCCAGTAAACTTAGCTCCCTCGATAGTAATAGTTGCATCCTTTAAAAAACTAATGGGCATCACCTTAGTCTTATTTTCCATATACAACACATTCAAAGATGGTTGTAACACAAGTCTTCCCATCTGATGCCATGCATCCAAAGTTAGAACATTAACCTCCACACTAGTGTCAATGAGGATATTACTAAGGAGCCATCCATCTACAATTGCATTCAACATGATCTCCTTGTCATAGTCAAGGCTGTGAGGGTGAAGGTTTGATTGTAATACCTACCTCTCGTACTCTCCTTCGGCGCATGGTATCTTCTCTCTCAACCATGATCCTAGCATGGGAATGATATTCTCTTTCCTTATCATTTTTCACACCTCCTTGACCTCATCCAGTCATCCTTTGGTTCCTCAACTCTCCTTCCTTGTTCCTCCCTCTTGGATTACTCCTTTAGACACTAGATTTCCCCCCGTAAACTTTGAATGACATCTATAGTGTCTTGATACACCTCCTTCTAATGCACAAGATCTAGGTAGTTTCAATGAACTACTTCATCCCTTGAAAATAGGTTCTTCGAATTGGTATCTATTTTGTGCACGTGGCTTCTACCCTTGTTGTTATGAATACCGGATCTAAACCTACATCTCGTGTTACTTGAGGCATCCACCGTGTGTCTACCTTCTTGATGTTGACCATTCTTTGTGACCTTGTCTTTCTCGGTGGTGCTGATTCATGTACTCAAACAATTCTAGGCACTCCTCATACTTATACTTCTTTCCTCACCACAAGCACCGTAATAGGTCCTGGGCACTCTCGTTTGTAATATTCCATAGATCCACAATTGAAATAGGTTCCACGTGGGAACTCACTCCTTCCTCGCCGTGTGGTTATCATGACCACAAAATCCTCCTCGAAAAACTCTTGCACATGTGCCTCCATCCGTATGCTCCTCATAACGGAGATCATCACCCTTAGAACTACTAGCAACGCTAGTCTGACACACCCCATGATCAATGGCCTCATGGATCTGATCAATGAGCCTACATTTCTTAGTATTATGGGTTGTAGACGTGAAAATCTTACAATAATAAGACACATTCTTCTAGATTGTGTGCTATATTAAGGGAGCCTACTCACATCATGGTCCCCATGAAAAATTTCACAATCTATTACCATGGCACGTATCGTCCTTCCTGGGGAAATTATCCTTAACGTGCCCCTCTACTTCACAATCTATGCACCACAAACCACTACGAGTCTCATGGGATGAGTTCACAGACAAATTTTCCAACTACTTGGCCATAGCAACAATCTGAGCCTCCAGGAATGGGCTAATGCTAGTATCAACACTACCAATAGCCTCGCAGTGTGCAGAGTAGCTTCCAATGCCTCACACGGGTCTGTAAAATTTTTATGAGATAAGGCCCTTCTAAAAGGGGTGATCAATCCTCCAACAAACCATTGAGCATGCTACGAAGGATGAATATCATATGATAATTTAGACAAGAGAGTTTTAAAGCGTGCATCATACTCTTGTACACTCTCTTCTATTCCTTACTGAATCTCCTTAAATGCACTGATGCTCTTCTGCTCAAACTTAGGAATGTGGAATTCTTCCAAGAATGCATTCTTTAAAGAATTATAGTCCACTACTATCTAATGAGGGTCATACTTCCTATACCAGCTATGTGCGCGCCCTTGCAATGTGGTTGCAAACTGACTAGCCTTCCACTCTAGGGTTGTGACACCCTTTGCATGCCATAGCAGTTCACACTTGTGAACATGTTCTGAAGCATCCTCAATACCTCTGTAATTAGGAAAATGTAAAGATGTTTCAAAGAAAACCTTGGGGGTGGTTGGGACCAAATCCTCCCGAGCGATCCTGGTTTTCACCGTGTTTCTTTTCACGCTTTGCCTAATCCACCAGTCCATTAGGTCCTAAACCACTAGATCCACTAGACCCACTAGCTCATATTCCTCCTAAACCACCAAATCCACCAGGTCCTAAACTACCGGAGCCACCAAGTTCTAAAGTGGTCATGCCAAGGGTCTCCATAGTTCCACTGATCTACGCACCTATGGTTTGTGAAAGTGCCCCACTTCTAATAGTATACCCCACACCACTCCTAGATGCTAGACCAAAATCTTGTGTGTCTATACCTTGCCTAAAAATTTATAACACTAGTTGGTGTTTGCAGCCATAGAAGGCCCAAACGAGAAATTATACCTCTTGGGTGTAGACCGATCACTTCTAATGTAACCAACTAAACCAAAAATATTTTCCCCCTGATCTAGAAAACCAAGTACTAGGTTCCAGTCACTAGGTGGGCTTAGATGCGTGCTAACAATTCTTCTCTCTCTACATAATTAAATATCATCAGAAGCCAAAGGGGTCTCTCTTACGTGCTTGCCAAGATGGGGTTACACGAACTGTTTAGGTTCCACGTCCTCTACATGAACCTCAAATCCTTCCCATGCAATGTCTACCACCATACATCCATCACACCTGCAACCTCACATTGTCTAGAAATCTCCCTTTCACATGCTTCACCATACTTGAGTCATCTCTCCTCCCTATCTTTCTCCACCGCAACATCTGCCATCTTCCTCCACCGTATCTTCCTCAACCAATCCTCATAATCATTTAACCAACCATTAGAAATGCCTCTAAACTCATGGTAACCATCAAGATTTTCATAGCCAAAGGGACAACACATAGAAATGATCCTCTGGGCTCCTGCAAAAACTCAAACTCAGCAACCTTTGGACAAGAATATGTGGAAATGGCATACTCCAAAGTGTAGCTAGCCAATACTCCTTTCCACCAATGATCCATAACATGGGTCCATGTCAGATCTGCATCCTGCAGCCTTTGGTATTCTTCTTGGGTCCACACACATGATCCATAACACCAACTTGATCTAGATGCATAGGTTGTGAGCCATTCATATAGTTCCACTAGGAAGTAGTAGAAAAAAGTCTCATATAGATCATGGTAGAGGTTCTCTTCTACCCATCTACATGCATCAAACTCAGGTCTAGTGCTGAATCTCTAAGAAAATTCATCCTTTGTGATCTTAAACCATGATTCAACACTTTCCAAAGTTAATCGCTTTGTCATTACTTACTACATGAGATCATGATGCATGTTATTTACCACTACAAATTAAAAATATGTCCCATCAATGTAACCAAGATGTAGTCATTTTTACCCCTATCACAAAATAAAGGAACCCCATGTGCACTAGCCTATCACCCAAAGAAAATCGGGTGCTCACCTAAGGAATGTGTGGGTGCTGAGTTTCTCTTTTATGTGAGTTTAGTGGGAAACATCATCTATGATTTGTGTTTAAAATAATTTCAAATGGATTTAGGACATACAAGAACCATAGAGCTCAGAATGGCCTCTAGATCCTTGCAGTCATTTTAGATAGAGTACTTAACAAAATCTATAATGTGTACCATGATAGAAAGAAATATACAAACATCCATACTTAGCATAAAATGAAAGAGAACTTATGAAAGAGATGTATGCATCAGAATCATTGATATTCATATATATAACATGCAACCTCATTACATCCATGGAGCCATTACAGAGGGTCACAGAGAAGTAGACCATAGTCATGCATTGTTTGGACTAATGTAACTATGCTACCAAAAAGAAAAATTACAATCCCCTTGCCAAATACATCCTTCCTCAAGTCCAATTACTCACTTAGTAGAGTCCTTGTAGTATTTCAGCAGAGCTCCACCCACACTTTGAGTCTCCCTATTTACTCGTAGGCACTTGCATTTATAGCCTCACCAGGCTACCAAATCATCCTACAGCACCCTTAGATCTGATGCCAAGTGTATGAATGTGGTCCTCCATGTGAGCATGCTCCTCTAGGCCTGAGCTTCCCACTTTATCCCATGATGTGCTTCTAGAATATTCTACTATAGGCATGCTCCTTCCTAGGCCAACCTATCGCTAGGCTGACACCTTATCCATGTGTAGTTAGGTCATGCTTTTCATGTGTTCTGCCCTAAATGTCCAATTTTTCTAAGTCCCAAACCCTTGCTTTTGTCCACGTGCGCTGCGTGCCTACACGTCTTCTATACTTGATGAATATTCTAGGGTCCCAACATCACCCCACACTATGTATGTTCTCCTTCTATGGGAAATCTTCCCAAGTGAGAGAAATAATACAAATAGGCTTACGCTTAGGAAAAAGAATAAGAGGATGATAGAAGTTTTAAGGAGGTTGGTTAAAATTTTAGTATAGGATCCCGCATTAGTAGATCACCATGGGAAGTGAAAGTGGGTTTGGGTGCAAGTGCATTGGATTGTAGAGGCTGGGTCTTCACATGAAGGGTATTAGGTCAAGATACGGTTTTAGGTGTTGGTGTGATCTTAGGTGTCAGTCGTGTTTACTTGGGTAAGGGTAGGGTAGATGAACTGGCAAGAGAGTGTGTGGTTAGTTTGACTACCTTATCAGAGGGTAGTGGATTTTTTCCTTAGGTTGCACCTTCTTGGGTAAAGGTGATATGGGCACACAAGATCTAGAGGGAAACGCGAATGGTGGAAGGGGGCGTGTTACCCATGGGGATAATGTAGAAGTCTTTGTGAAGGTAGATGGCATGGGTCGTGAAGGAGGCGTGAGGGAAAGAGACTAAAATGTTAGGGGTAATGCAGAAGCTATCGATGGTATTGGAGGTATGGGTGGTAAATATGTTACAGGTGTGGGTGGAAGTCATGTCAGGTGCTTGGGTATGGTAGAGGTCTGCGAGGGTGGAATGGGTTGCTGCATTTTTAGTTTACCAGTGGGTGGAGGTTTCTTAACCATGCTGGAAGGGTGAGGTCCTAGGATGGATGAAAAGGGTGAAGGTGATGAAGGTGTGATTGGTGAGGTTGGAGTATGAGTTCTATGGGATTGGCTCTTCTGGTTGGGTGTTGGATTAAGCTTGGTGTTGGTTTTGGAGGATGTAGCTAAATCTAATTTGATGGGTGGATGAGTAAGGCTGGCGGTTGGGATGACCCCTAAGGTAGTTATAGGTTTAGGAAAGGAAAATTATGTAGGTGTGGGTTTGGATGTGGATGTGTGTTGGGTTAAGGGTAAGGGTGGAGTTGATCCATGAGTGGTATCATGGAATAATTTTAGATAGTTGCGAGTTATGTTTGGTTTGATTGGCCAAAATATTTTTGGGTAAATAGTGGAAGTTTCAGAAAGTGACATCTGCATTTATGTTGAGATAGGAAGTAGAAGACGCCCCCAAAGTAAGGCTCTATCCACATAATCTAGGTGATCAGCTAGGTGTGAAAAAGGCACTATTGTAGGTGAGGTTGATGAGGATCCAATGGAAATTCCCATAAAATGTGTCTTAGAAATGGGGAATTTTCTCACTTCAGCTTCTATGGGTAAGAGAGCTGAAAGTAAGTTCATAGGATCTTGGGTAACTGATGGAGAGTGGTCACCTAAAGGTAAAGGCATTTTTACTAGATTTTTGATAGGTGGAGGAGATGATGGGTGCTCCTCTATGGGTGGAGGAGATGATGGGTGCTCCACTATAGATGGAAGAGATGATGAGTTCTCCTTTGTGGGTGGAGGAGATAGACAAGCCTCTTCCATGGGTCGGAGATGTACTGTGGGTGACAGATCTCTAGGTGGAGAAGCCAAAGGTGAAATGATCTCAATGTTAATAGGAGGCTCCTTCACAGGTGAGGGAGGGGATGAAGGGTGTTCCTCTATGGGTGGAGGAATAGGTGAGGTGGGTTCAAGTGCAGGTAGAGGACTTTGGGCTAGGATTTCCTCTATGGAAGGAATATGGGGTAATTGGGAAGTGATGGGTGTGTCGCTTAAAATAGAATGGACCTCGTGGGTATGGGTATCGTGTGTTGAGGTCTCTTCGGTGTAATAAGAAGAAGGGGCATGATTAGGAAATGATTTCTTGAAGATGTGTAGGTTTTGATTGGAAAGTGCATTTGGATTATCCAAGGTTAGCTCTCCATTCTTGAAAATTTCTTGGACAATGTTCTTGAAAGTGATGCAATTTCCATCACTATGACCTTTTACTTGATGATAGTTTCAAAATTCATTCTCTTTATACCATGCGGGTGTGGGGGAGTAGGATCAAAATCAGTGTGTGGTTTTATGGGAGGAAGGGTGATAGCCCCATCTTTAATAATCTTTTCTAAGATAGAAGAATAAGGCTCACCAATTGGGGTGTATTTCCATTTTTCTTATTTGAATTGAAAGGTCTGAATGGATGAGAGATTAGATGAGGTGTTAGAATGATTTGACGGATGAGCTAGGTAGGCTTTGACTACCACTACATTATCAGTTCCCTTAGATTTTGAATAATTGTTGTGGTTTGAAGAAGAAGAGGTATCACTCGATTTGAATGTCGAGTTCTTATTTACTAGTTGGATTTTCTTTTCTTCAATTTCTTGAATATGCATCTTTCATGCCATGGTGAATGTCTCATCGAAGGTTCATAAATTTTACACCTACAGGGTTGGTGAGATATGTCTAGCACAATCGCGTGAAGATATCTATGATTTTGATTTGTGGTAGTTCGAATGTGAGTTGATTGATCATGTTATGCCAACGAGTGACAAAATCTGTGGTAGGTTTGTCGTCATAGTGATGCGTAGAGTAGAGGTCAATTATGGTAACTTTCTTAACAACATTGATGAAGAAGTGACCCAAGAATGCTTGGGCTACCTGACTAAATGAGAATATAGAGTGTCTAGGTAACCCACTAAACCAATCTAACATGGGTCCAGTCAGAGACATGGGAAAATTCCTTAAAATCGAGCATCATCATGGGCGATCAAATAACACCCGTGTTTAAAAGACCACAAATGTTGTTGTTTGTCTTCTTTGCTATTGAAGTGGTTAAATTTAGGCATTTCCCAATGTACAGGATATGGACGAATAGGAATGGATGGGTGGATGGGCTCATTACAAATCTCATTATAGGTGAGAGAGTTGTGTGTGCCAGAAATCGATGCCTCCAATGTCTGCATCTTGTCCATCATTAACTTGATTAGGTTGTTAGTAGTTTGTGATTGTTAGGTACCTCCTATAGTGTAAGGACATTGGTGTTGGGCATATGATAGAGGTAGCATTCTAGTATATGGTGCTGCCATATAGGTAGATTGAGAAGGAGGAAGTGAAATAGGGGTACATACCTAGAATGAATGATAGATGAAATGAGAGGCTGCTGATAGTACGTATATGGAGGTGGAAGGGTTGTGGTGACCCTAGTAGCAATGGGGGCTAAGGACTGTGGAATAGAAAGGACAATTTTTTGAAAAAGGGTAGGGGTCACCGGCACTAGGAGTGGTTGTGTTGCTATGTGTATATATGAGATAGTAGGCATGGATGAGGTTACGTTCCGGGTGGTTAGAGAAGGTATATTGGACGTGGCGGGTGCAATAGATGTTCAAGACATGATAGTCATAATAGGTTTGGGGCCTAACCGTGAAATGACCGGGGTAAGGTAGGTACGGGTAGCATGGAGCCAAGAGGAGGTTGGAGCAGAAGTAGGGGTGAGTGTCGGGGGATAGATATAGGCATGTCATATATCAATTGACCCGAGGCATCTCGAGTGGATGAGTGGGAAAGATAAAACTACAAGGTGGTAGGGTTCTGGTCAAGGAGTCGTGTGAACTCCTCATCTCTTGTGATGATAGTGATAGGTTAGGTAGGATCCATGGGTGATAAAATAGAAGGTGGTGAAGGACTAGGTGGGAGTGGTTGATGACTGGCGTGGAATATGAGGGCATTTTCTTGGCTTTGGGTCAGCACCATGTGAACAAGTACTAACATGGAAGGACTACTTTCTGTAAATGACATAGAAATATAATAAAAATAGGAAAAAAAGTGGTGGTAGGTGAATTAGAGCTAATATGTTAGCTAGAAAAATTACATAGGCTAACAGATGCGTTAAGGTAAACCGATGCTGGTCATAGTTAGCCACCTTTGTCATCACTTTATGGAGAATGTACAATTTGTCAAAACAAGGTAAAAGGTCAATAATTTGCCAAGTATGCAAGTTTTTGATGGCATTTACTAGGAAAATGAATATGATAAGAGTGACAGAGACTCTAAATAGTAAAGAAGATGAAACAAGTGTCCTTTTTGGTAGGTTAACCAAAAGAACAAGAAATCGATGCAAGTTGGGTGAAACCGACGATGGTCATTGGACCGAAACTAGTTACTATGTAATTGCAACAATGATGAAGAAAATATGGTTTTGATTTAAAATTAGATGTGGAATCAAACCCAGAATTTTGAGAATGATGCGAATATGGTCCAGCACAATCGATGAATTTGGAATACACCAAATGGGATGAGGAATGAATCCTCTCACCTCAAAACATAAGCTAGGTAGAAACACTAAGAAAAATATGATCCTAAGAGTAATTTTTCTATTATGTTTGTTTAACTTATGCTATTTAAGGAATGACTCATGAAATTTATAATATATTTTTGGTGAGAATGGATTCCTACGAAGAATGAGAACTATAAGGAGAGGTTTCAGCTTTATGTTATGGTGGGGGGTGCCATCCTCTCGATGGGGCATCTGGATAGAGATAACCAATGGGGTACCCATTGTACCATGATTATGTGATCACCTATAACTTCTTCCGGATGAGATGTTGTTTAAGAATGTGTATATATTTTTAATTTTGTGATGTTTGGTAATACTTATAGAGAGAAGGAGAAAGGAAGTTATTTTCTATGATTTTTTAGTCAACCATCATTTGGGCATGACTTCCAACGTATAGGTTTTCCTAAATTAATGTGAGATAATGCAGAGAAGAATAATGAAATGAAATTATTTTTAAACCCAAATTGAAATGTTGAAATCAATGACACAAAAAGATGAACAGGAGAAGGGATGCTCTTTCAGTAATGTGATACTAATGAAAGGGAAGAAGTGTTATTTTAAAGCCCCAAAATATGATTTCTTAAAGAAAATAGAAGAAGAGAAGGTTCTAGGGGAGAAATTTTAATGTAAGAACCTTTTAGAAAGGAAACAAACATGTAACTTTTCACCTAGAAATGAAAGAATGTAAAGAACCCCGAATGGGTCCCACTGAGCGTGCTAAAATGTTTCACCTAATTCTAGAGAATTTCTTTGAATGTTGGCCAAAGATAAGGATAAAGGGCTAGGAGGAATACCTGTTAAGATGTTGGTTGTAGGTTGTTTCATGTGTATGAATTCTTGATCCACAACTGATTGTGAGATATTCCTTTTTGCTTGGAGGAACTACCTAAAATGGAAAACAAGACCACCAAATGAAATTTAAATAGTATATGCAGTGGACTTCCTATTGTATACTAGATCCGGGAAGTGTGATACTTCCTAGATGGTTGTCAATCCATTGTTTGAAACAACTTAATTCTAACAATAAAGGAAATCCTACTATAGTTAAAATGATTTAGGTATCTCATTCATCTACAATAAGCAAATTCATTCACAATAGGATAAGCTATGACTCGAATCTAAAGGTCAAGGTCTCTATCAAAGTATAAGTATTGGTTAGGGTCAGGTTCTAGGCCATTTGGGTATTGGGTAGAGAGTGGAAGATCTGTTCTTGGTTTCTAGTCAAAAACACAGAGACCAGTGTCAGTTTTGTATGACTGGTGCCATTTTAGGTTAACTAGTGATGGATGTGGGTAACCAGCATCAATATGGTTGGGGTACAAGAAGCTCAATAAAAAAACTTGGTTAGGTGATAGATCTGAGGCTAGGTGAAAATGGAAGGGCAATGACAAGGTTCATGGGGGTCTTAGATATGCACAGGATGATTAAGATCCAGATATGGGTAGTTCAATGGTGTGGGTGAAGGAATGGTCCAGTTTGCATGGAGGTAGATGGTGGGGGAATGGAAATGGGAGTAGAAACTAATAATAGAAGTAAAATAATCTACCAAATGATAAATGGACAAGTGTTGGTTAACAAATAACTTACTGTTTGTATGAGCTTGATGTTTGGTTGGCAATGGTAGGTGATCAAATGGAAGGAACTTGATGTGGTGGTGACACTTCCCGAATGCTAATGTGAAGGTAGATGACTTTGTGGGTGTTTCGATGTCTTTGCTATGGGTGCTCGATGCATGTGTAAATGCTCATTCTTCTTACATGCATCTCTTGTTTCGTATCCTGTTCTCAAAATATGTGGTAAACTCTAAGAAATGTGCCAACCTTGAAATAAGGTTGTTTTGTGGGTTAAATGGTAGCCGAAGGTGGTTCTAGGTTGACTGGTGGTGGTTTAGGGTGATCGGTGAGGGTGGATTTCCTAGGTTTACTAAATTGGGCAGATCCCCTTGATTTTTTGGGATCTCGTTTGTTTTTCTCCAGGATTAGAATGGAAGTTTCCTTCTAATGTGTGGGAATGATGTTAGATGGAATGTAGGCTTTGATTTTTAGGTTTTGGTAGGTCTTAGTTAGTTATGGCAACATAATAAGAATAGGTCTTAGGGTAAGGTGGATAGATGAGGTGTCTAGGTGAGGTGGATATGTGGGCATTATCTCAATTAGTAATGAATTAATTAAATTAAATTAATATTAGAGTGGGATGAAAGGGGCCATGGTTAGGTGAATGTGTTTAAGGTGTTTGTTTGATGAGGGACCAAGGGGAGTGTGACCCAATTTTGGTGTCTACGGTGGTATCGATTTTATTGAACCACATACCAAGGAGGCATGCATTGAACTCATTGAGGACATCATCCCTTCTCCACCTTCTTCACCTACTCCACCTTCTTCACCACCTTCGCTGACAAAGTTGATGGATCCAGAATCCATTCCTCCTAACTTTTTTTCATAAACACAATTTCCTTGGGGCCTCTAACTTATCAACATGAGGGAAAGGCTCCCTCCTCTCTTCCCTTGCTATATCTTGAAATGATCGATGACGATACACCTTCGATTAACATTTTTTAATGTTAGGATGATGAGTCTATACTCACCTATCTCGGTGCTAAAGACTCATATATTCATCATTCGTTACCATCTGAGACCCAAACCATGTTTAATGAATCGACTATCGAAATCAACATCCATAATCTTGGCGACCCACACATTCTAAATATTAGACAATATTTAGATACTATTGAACAGGAAGCCATCACTTCTTTTCTCAAAAACCATAACCATTCTTTCACTTGGTATTATGAAAACATACCCAGTATTGACCCCACCAGAGTGGTCCGCAATATCATAACCATCCCTGATGCCAAACTCATAAAATAAAAGATGAGAAAAATGCACCCTCGCATTGCAATTCTAGTCAAAGAATAGCTTAAGCACCTTCTTTCTATTTCCTTCATCTTACCCATTGATTATCCCTAGTGGATTTCTAACATTATCCCTGTCATTAAGGTGATAGGGGGACTTTGTATTTTCATGGATTTCCATGACCTTAACCTACATTTCCCAAAAGATGAATTTCCCCACCGGTATTGACCAATTGGTTGACCTTCTTGCTGGTCATGAGATGCTATCACTCATGGATGGTTTCTCGGGTTATAACCAAATCTTACTTGCCCAAGAGGATCAACACAAAACCAAATTCATCACCCCTTTAGGTACCTTCTGCTATCGAGTCATGCCTTTTGGCCTTAAAAATGTTGGTGCCACATATCAGCGAGATATGACTTACATCTTACATGACATCATGCATCATATATTGGAAGAATATGTGGATGATCTCCTAGCAAAATCTAAATGCCACTCCAAACACCTCACTATCCCAAAAACCATCTTTGACCTCCTCATCAAGTATTGCGTTCTCCTTCAGCCCCAAGAAGCGTGTCTTCATAGTTTTTTCGAGAAAACTTCTGGGATTTATCATCTGCTTATGTGGTATAGAGGTTGACCCTGCTAAAGTCAAAGCCATTCTTGAAATGCCTCTTCCCACTAACCTTAGGAAACTCTGTATCCTACAAGGTAAGTTGCAGTCTATTCACCATTTCATCTCGTAATCATTTGATTGGTGTCAACCATTTCATCATCTTCTCAAGAAGGATGTCTCCTTTAAATGGGATAATGATTGCCACAAATATTTTGAGGCATTAAAACAATACCTTCTCCAACCACCCGTCCTCATCCCACCTAAAGATGATCAAACTTTCTACTTATACATTTTAGCTACTGATCATTCCTTGGGGGCCATGCTCACTCATCACGATGAACAACATAGGGAGCAGGAGGTTTATTACATAAGTCATACTCTTTTGGACTACAAAACCCAATTTACCCATGCTTAAAAAAAAATTCTTAGCCTTAGTGTTCATTGCCATGAAACTCCTCCATTACCTACTCAACCAAAAACCTATTTTGTGACCAACACGACCCCCTACACTTCATGTATGCTAAGCCTTACCAAAATCAATGTGCCACATGATAGATTATGCTTTTGGTTGACCTCAACCTTGAATTCATCCATCAAAAGTCCATCAAGGGACAAGCCATCACTGAACAATTGCATGACGCACCTATTTCCGAGGATCAACCTTCTAATTTTGACTTTCCGGATGAGTCAATTTCTTCCCTTTCTCTTGGATGAGCCCGCATACCAAATAACACTCTTCTTTGATGGTTCCAAGTGTCAAAGCATGGGGTGGGGAAGGTGTTATCCTCATTTTGTTTGATGGTAAACCCATGCCTTTGTCTTTTAAACTTGATTTTGATTGTACAAACAATATTTCAAATATGAAGCACTCATATTAGGTCTCTAAGCTGCCTATGCCTTGAATGTTAAATCCATCAACATCTTTGGTGATTCCCAATTGGTCGTAAACCAAGTCAATGGTATATACCAATGTCATAATGAGACACTTCAAAAGTATAAACATCATGTGGACATACTTTTGACCACTTTTGACTGTTATGACCTTAAAACTGTCCCCTGCTCTACCAAAAATTTACAGATACCATGGCCTACTTGGCCTCTCAAATACCTGCTTCTCCCTCCAATTCTAAAATATTTATCACCGTACAAAGACTCGAATCACCCTCTTATTTACCTCATGAAATCTACTCTATCGGAACCACTTCCCCTGACCCAAGTGACCTTTGGTATAAACAATACTCATTACCTTTCCCTCTCCATTTTTCCTCCTGACCTCACTCATAATAGACAACCCAATTTTCTTAAAAATTTCTCTCGTTACGTCATCATGGGTGGCCTCCTCTATAAGTGCGACTTCAATGGCATTATCTTATAGTGCCTTACGAGTTCTGAAATTCCTTATACCATTAAGGAAGTTCATGATGGCATATGTGGAGGTAACTTTAGTGGCCTTGTTGTTGCTAAGCATATCCTTTGCCCAGGATATTACTGGCCAACCCTCAACCATGATTGTTGTGACTACATTAAGCGTTGTGTAAAATTCCAACAACATGCCAACAACTAATAAAACCTTAAAAAAAATACTCATGAATGTGGTTAACGATCATCGGGAAGGACTGACATACACACATTCCTTTCTCCATGTGGGCATACTACACTAGTATTCACACTTCCACCACTACCACACCTTTTTCTTTGGTCTACGATACAGAGGTTGTTACGCCTATTGAAATCCAAATTCCATCACTTTGCATTTCTCTCCATGACATGCTCAATGATGACAACTTTCATCATTACCATTTAGTACAACTTGAGTTATTGGAAAATGCCATCTTAATGCTCTTGAAAATATTCAAGTTTAGCAAAAATGTCTCAAACATACCTATGACAAATGCGTCCATGAACAAAACTTCCAAGTTGGTGACCTTGTCCTGAAAGAAAATCAACATGTACCCAAAACAAAAATAAATAAAATGGGAAAAAATTGCTCCTAATTGGCTTGGACCATACATATTAACTCACACTTATGGATAAGGTGCTTATCGTTTATCTTCATTAGATGGTCAACCCAAACTTGAGCCCCTCAATGCCTTGCATCTTCGACCATTCTACTATTGACTTTTAGTCCTACCTCACTTTCTACTTCTTTCATGCTCATCCCTTGAGTGCTACCCACTTCCTACGCCATCACCAATGATTAAATAAGAATCATGTGTGTACCTATAAATCTTTTGTCTTCTCTTAAATATATGTACCATGGCGTTGTACATGGCATGATTCTCATGGATACTTTTCATCTACTTTTAGATGAGATAACATGGTTGTTTCACCTTGCCTTCTGAACAAGAATCTAATTCATCACCTTAATTCTTGTCCATGACTTCAAAGTCCTCAAGTGGGATCCAAATCCTTGAGTCAAATTTTCAGAAAAAAAGATGACTCCCTCAAAAGGACATCGTTCTCTCTACATCGTTATTATAAATAGATTGCTCCCTTGAAGGGCAGCTATGTAAAGCCTACTTTAAAACAAAAGTATCTCGAGAATTTGAAGCTTCCGCATCGATCAGCTTTGTGAAGACCTCAAGGAATTAATTTCTTCATCCCATATAGACTTCACGCATCAATCAGTCTATCTCAAATACAAGTCAAACAGAAAACATTTTTTTCATGGACTTTCCCATTGTGACCTTGGATCTCTTGCCAAAAGGCATGCTACCTAGTATGTAGTGCCCACTTCTTTTTACACCTTTTGATACCTATTTTGATACGCTTAATTTTCATTATGGACATTATTATGTTTTGATTTAGTATGTTAGACATTTGATCATGGATTATTGTTGATATTGATTTGGTTATGATGCATGATGATTTTTAGCGACACTCATATGTGGATGATGATATACTATTGACATGGATGTTTTATGGATGTTGTTCCGACATGTGATTTTGGAGATTATGAGTAGATCTAGGAAATGGACATTATATTATGATGATATAGTTGTTACTTTGATGTTGTTGATATAAATTGTAAGTGATTTTGTTAAATTGCTTTGATATTGTTATGAATCACATACTTAGATGATTTTATGATTTTATTTATATCATATGGGATGTTCGATATGGCCACAAGGTGAAGAAGGTATTTTTGTTTTGCATTTTAAATATCACAACAAACATAAGAGGATCGAGACCAACCATAATGAAATTCTAGGTGAATTCAACAAGGTCACCATGGAAACTTGTTTTATTGTGTTGTGTTGTTGTTTTTAGGGATTCCCATGGGGGTCACCTTTAAATGTAACCATGGGTTTGTGCATTTTATTTATTTTTATTTTTTTTTATTATTGGCAAATAGTTTTTTGAAAGGGACTATACCCTTGTACAGCAAGGCTCAGAAGCCAGAATAGGAAAATAAAGCTCGAAAAAAAGGATCAACATCCTGATATAACAATAAGGACCAAGTGCAGAACGCAGTCTGCAAAGAAACAACCAGCAGCAACACAACAGCAAATAAACACCTGGCTTTGGGCGGTGATCAATAGCAAACATGCAAAGTGGTCCGGCCACAAAAATGATAACAATGTACTCCGGCCGACCACTAACGGAGAAAACATCCAGACGATCATCACAAAAGAGCCCAACAAAAACTGTCAAGGAAGGAACCAGCAAAAGCAAACCAGCTGCAACAAAACAGCAACAAAACAACAACACAGCTGCCTAGCAACTGCGTAGCAGGCCATATGCCAAAATGTAGCAATAATAGCGCCCAAAAAGACAAGAATCAAATCTTGTCCGATATGGTGGGGGATTTAGATTTGGCATTACCCTTCTTTTTCCGATCCACCACTATCCATTCCTAATTTCCCACATCCACTACAGTCGGAAAAACTGCAATAGGTTTGATGGGGGAGTGACCCAAATGGGAGGTCGGAATATCTTTATTCACTGAATCAGCAGCACTGTAAAGAATAACTGGAGGCTTCTCGTATTGGTCTCGTGAATCAACCATGATGGGTGAGTTAGCTTGCAGGGGGCACTCGATTCCTTAGCCGGATCTCGAGTCGATTGTAAGATGTTCGGTAGAGAATCCCTCCACCAGCTGTTTTGGTCTTACGTTTGGAGTGTTCACAGTCATCTGAAACATGACCAGTTTGGAAGCAACGCCTACATCGAAGGCAAGTCTCTCATAGTCTATCCTCTCGCACCCGAGCCTGGCTCCAATAATGTGGGTAAATTTTATTATTTTTTGTATGTATTTAATTAGTGAAGTATTCCCTTCTTTTATTTAATTAAATTTTGAAGAATTAACGTGGGAAATCATATGATTAAAATTTAAATAAATTAAATTGGGATATGGGAAAATAATAATGGAATTTGTTGGATCTTTGTATTAATTATGTAAGGGATGTGTAAGAATTGTGTAAGAGTTGTGTAAGTCATATTTTGGAGTATGAAACACTCCACCTCCTTGGAAATTTGAATTTGTCCTTGGGGGACTATTTTTGGAGGCTTGTGGGACAAGTAAAACTTGTCTCATACCTCTAAATTTAATTTACCAACCATACTTATGGCTGGAGAGGTGATTTAAGACTTTTATAATGAATTTTCTTAATCATGTTGCAATTTTTATTGCACTCTCTTTCATTTTATTTAAATTGCAGTCCTTTGGGGTGTGGGCTTTTTGGAGTGTGCAAGTAAATTGTCATATTTTCACCCACCTCTTTATTTTGCTTGGGAGAATGAAATTTTTTTTTTTTTGTTTGGAGTTGAGGATGTGTGATGTAGAATCCTACATGGATCCACATCATCCTCTTCTCTTCCCTCTTCTATAAAATTCAAACTCTTTGCTTGTTTTGGGCTATTGAATCTTTGGCAAACTTATTTGGGGCACATTTTCTTGTGTTTGGAGCTCTTGCTTTTCAAGGAGTTTGGAGAAACCTTGCATGCTTAGATATTGCTGTTTTGGGACTTTGTTTTTGGCATTAAATCTTGTTGTTTGGAAACAAAAGCTACCATGGAGAGGTAGGAGTTTAACTCTTCTTTTATGTCGTTATTTTCTTGATTGTGTTGTGTGAATGGTGAATGTTGTTATGTAATTTTTGGCTATTTGGGTAGACTACCATAGGAATGGTGTAGGAGAAGGCTATGGGGAATTCCCTGTGGGAGGCATAAGGGAATTCTATTGGCATCATAATTTTTGGAGGGAGTTTGGGTTTGGGATCCACCACGGAAAATAAATAGCTTGCATTTCTTACTTTGTGGGGGCATAAGGAAACATATGGGGTACATAAGGAGGGATTGTGGGGGCATATGGATATGTATAGTGAATTTTATTAGTGGTTTATTACAAGTGGATGCCTAATTCCCATTGGGAGGCATAAGTAGCTTCCCCATAGACCTTTCTCCTTTGGATCACTTTATCAAGCCTCGAGTGTTGTTTTGAATGTTTTCAAATGCGATTGTAAACTGTTGTTTTTGTTGGACTGTGTTTTATATTGAATTATGATTATTGAAAGAATTTTGTGTTTTGTGGAAGCCATTTGTTACCATGGGTTGAATCACACCTATTATTTTATTAATCACACTGTTATTTTATTATGGTTGGGGCTCGAGGGCCAACTATGAAGGATGGATTCTCCTTTCATTAGATGCCTTAGTTGGGTGGAGAGTGTTGCCTTTCCCCCACTTTTGTTGTGATCAAATTGAAAATGGAGGAAACTTGCATGTTGCTATTCTAGAGCAAGGGAAAATGCAGTCTTGACAGTCCTTGTGAAATTTATTTCATTGTAACCTTTCCCACTATGATGTGGATGAAAATTTTAATGTATACTTGTGAAGAAAAGATGTTGTAATTGATTATGGAAGTATATATTTGAATTGTGAAGGATGTTTATATTCTTCTGTTATTGGAAAAAAATAGAATGTTATTATTGCTTTCAAACATTGAAATATGTAAAGTTTTATAATTGAATTCAATAAAGGATTGCAAGATCTTCTCTCATTTTCATTGTTGTGATGTAATGGTAATATCAAATTGTGATTGGAATCTTTGTTTAGAAAAATGGAAAAAAGAGGAAATACGTATGAAGGAATTATATTGTTGTCTTTTTTAAAAATATATTAAATTGGAAATCAGAATTTATAATTTAGTTTTGAAATGATTTGTTTATAAACAAATAAATTTATTAGATTAGATTAGAAATAAATACCACACTTGAAGGATGAAATTGATATACAAATTTTCGAAAGAAATGGATCTCTGTTGTAAATATAAATCTGACAAATAAATTTAATAAAAATGTATAGTTTGGGCCTGCACATAATAATCAACTTGAAAATGATATAATTTAGCATGCTAAGACATCAATGAACTCAAATTGACAAAGAAAACTTAAGAAAACTATTTAAAACATTGCAAAATCGAGCCCAATCCCTTTCATAGTCGTTTTCTGTCAATTGTTGGAAAAATGTAAATTGAAAATCAAACAAGTGAATTTACCTTCCCAAAACATTCTAAATCCTTCCTAGAGTAATCCTCCATGACTGTTTGGCATGTTGAGTGAAGGAGGAGATCAAATTGAATCAAATTAATAAGTTAAAATTTACTAGTTTCCTATTTAAAAGCCTACAGATCATTTTCATAAAATTGACCCCTTAAACTTTATCAAAATGTAAAATTTATGATTCCTATGCAAAGAGGGCATCAAAAGATTTCCAGAAAGTCCTTGTTTGTCCAAAATTGAGCTTTCTAGAAAAATTTATGGCCCTCTGAATTTTTCCTACCTTGGCGGGAAAATTTGGGAAAATTTTCCCTGGCGGGTCTGCACCGAAAATTTCCTGTCGAAATATCCTTAGAATTTTTTTGAAAAATTCCCGGGATAAATTTTAGACTTTCCTCCACAAGCTAGTAGCCAATCAGATTTAGCCATGTGTCCTCACGGGACGGAGTGGTAGAGGCGCGGAAAATTTTAGCCCTTGGGCCTTTTAAAATTTTTGGGAAAGTTTCACCTTTTTCCCCACCGGCCCATGGCCAACCAAAGGCTGCCACATGGTAGCATGGGGTGATAGTGGAGGGGGCAGAACCCTCATGACCTTTATCACTTGAATTTTTTTTTGGGAAAAATTGGTTTGAAACCTCTGTGGCCCCGCACTCCCGCCCTTGCCTCAGTGTCATCTCTTCCACAGACGCATTTATGCACCCGTGCATGCCTTTTTACCCCATCTCCTCCCTTTGGTGAAATTCACCAAATCTCCCAACTGATCCACCTGTCTCTCTCTCCCTCTCCCCATCATGGCTTATTGAGTGCCATGTGTCCTTGGTAAACCCGCGGGCGCATGGGTACTAAATGGACTTTCTCCTCCCTTGGGTGAATTTTCCTAAAATCTACCGCTACCCCGCCCTTCCCTCTTTCCTCCCGATAATGGCTCGTGAGCCCGACACGTGTCCATGGCAGCACATCGAGGCATAAGAAAAATTTGGCATTTTCTCCCCATGCAAGGAAATTTCTAAATGCCACCACGCGACCCGATAACCTGAAAACTCTCCCGCTTAACATGTGTCCCCTTGGGGGAAAATTTGATCCCTAAGCTCCGTCGGTCCATAACTAGAGTTGTACAAGGTGAGTTAGGAGGACTTATTTATATCATTGGAAAGGTGAGAAAATTTTCTATCCAATGGGAATAATTTAGGAAAATTTTGAATGCACTAAGTGTGAGAAAAATTAAGTTGAAACTCTGATCCTATTAGAGAGTGGGTATGGTGATAATTTACCCCCTAAACCTAACTAAAACTTCTAACCCTAAAATTTTGACCATGTGTCCTCTAACAATTGTTAATAAATGAAAAGTATGTTCTTGCAATTTATACTTGTTCTGAAACTTGTTAATGACAATTGTTGCCTTGCAACCTGGTTGTAGACACTTCTAATAAAGAAAATTATTCCATAATTTTACTAACTAATCCTAGGTTATTTCTTAGGTCTCAAATGGGTTGTTTTAATGAGCATCACACTGGTATCGAGTAGTGGTTCAAAAGCTTATATCATTGGGCACACTAGAAAACTTGGGACATGAAACTTAAACCTAACACACTTATAATCTAGAAAACAACTTAGTTAGAATTTTTATATTTTAGTAAACATAGAAGTGTAAAACATAGAAAAATGAGCTAACTTTCACTATAGTCTATACAAGAGGTGCAGACGGGGTGAGGGAAATTTTCACAGAGACTTAAAATTAGCACCACCACCACCACCCCACTAGATCAAGGTGTAACAACTATCCTACCCCAAATCTTGTAGACCCTTCAGGATGTCAATGCCACTCTACATGGAGGATTAGGAGGAGGACATGCAGCCAGTCATGATAGAGCCCCTTCCATTGAGGGTTAGGTATCTCCTCGACCCAGCGAGGAGCATAGAGGAGATAAATCCCATGTAGAGTTAGCCAGAGTAGATTCACCACCGAGGGGATAGGGTGACAAAGTTCCAGAGCATAGAGAGAGGTCTCAGAGCCCTAGGCTTAGGGATGAGCGTGTAGAGAGACCTAGAGGCCATCAAACAATATTTGTAGATCAAATTAGGGAGATCCTAAAGATTTGGCCCTCACATTACTTAGGTGACATGGGTGGATTTCAGGCAGAGGCCTGGCTAGTGAGATTAAGTGGTTGCTTCAAGCTTTATCCTTGTTCTAGTAACATGAAAGCTCGTGTTGCGATCCATCTACTGAGGGATGGAATAGGAGTATGGTGGAGGACAAGAGGAGTAGAAGCTCCATATAGATTCTGAGATAGTGACATGGTAGCTATTTAAGGAGAGATTCAGGACTAGATATTTGTCAAAAAGGTTCATATAGCAAAGGATTGATGAGTTCCATGACCTCCAATAGGCATCTCTTTCAATAGTAAAGTATGAGAGTAGATTTTTGGATCTACTCCAATATGTTAAGTATATTCAGGATGAGTAGGTGCAGATTCACGGGGTCATCTGGGGCCTAAATTTAGATATTGGAGGTACAGTGTGGATCCACTACCCACAGGCATTAGTTGAGGCCATCAAGAAGGCCTAAATAGCAGAGGAGACTCAGGGTAAGACCCAGTAGGCTAGAGACCGAGTCCAGAGCCACATACAACAGAAGTAGGATGGTAGATTGAGGGGGTCAATACCCCTTCCTCATGGTGGATAGGGTTCAACACAATCATCATTTAGGCCACAATAGTAATAGTAGTCCCTCCCACCTCATAGACCTCTACAGAGAGTTGATGCATTGAAAGGTTAGAGTATGGGGCCTCCTCCTAGGGGTCCCATCAGGACACAAGGTGGACCCAGAGCTCAATCAGTGGGAGCTTGCCAGTAGAGACCTTAGTAGACTATAGTTGGATCATCAGGATCCATGCCACATACTTCTAGGGCACCTACTAGAGGTGCTACTCACTGGGGAGGATCAGGAGGGTGTTTTGGTTGTGGAGTTACTGGAAACTTTTGGAGAGATTGCCCATAGAACCCTAACAACAAGGGTAAGACACAAATCTATGAGCTTACTATTGGTGATATGGGACACAACCATAAGATTAATGCAGTGGTTGAGAACCACCAGGTAGAGAATTAGAGCATAGTAATTGAGACCGCAAGTAGCATTGTACCTCTGTATTGTTTGATTTTGGTTCTTCTGACTCTTTCATTGCACCGTCTTTAGTAGAGCAATGTAGGCTAGTGGCAATTAGGCAGGGTCTTAGTTGGGATGTCAAGATGGCTTCTGGAGCCAAGATCTCTATAGACTCCTTAGTTAAGGAGTGTGTAGTGGATTTGGGACCTTTCACCACTACCTCAAATCTTCGTATCCTTCCTTTGGGCTCATATGGAGTCATTTTGGGTATGGATTGGTTCTTTGCACGCAATGCTAGGATGGATTGTTATCACAAGACTATATCTTGTGTAGATGATTTAGGAGTTGAGTTGGTGATTTTAAGGGTCTAGAGACTCATTTCTATTCACACCATCTCCGCTATGCAGCTTAAGTGGTGTGTGCAATGAGGTTGTCAGATGTATGTTGTTATAGTTAGTGACAGATCATAGGATGGGTCTAGTGGACCATCGCTAGATGATCATCCCATTTTGAGAGAGTTTGCAGATATCTTTCTAGGGGAGTTATTGGGGTTACCACCCCCATGTGAGATTGATTTTCATATAGATCTCGTTCCTTGAGTAGATCCTATCTCACGAGCACCTTATCGGATGACCATCCCAAAGCTCTATGAGCTCAAGTTACAGCTTGAGGACCTTTTGGAGAAAAGCCTTATTCATCCTAGTGTATCCCCTTGGGATGCACCGGTGATCTTTGTGAAGAATAAGGATGGATCCTTGTGGTTGTGTATTGATTATCGCCAATTTGAACAAGGTGACGATCAAGAATCATTATCCCCTTAAGCGTATTGACAATTTGTTTGATTAGATGAAGGGAGCCACAATTTTCTCTAAGATTGATCTTAAGTTAGGCTACCATCAGCTAAGGATTTTGGAGGCGGACATTCATAAGACCACCTTCCATATCGAGATATGGGCACTATGAGTTCACAGTGGTGCCTTTTGGTTTGACTAATGCCCCTGCAGTGTTCATGAGTTTGATGAATGGGGTATTCAGGACCTTCTTAGATCACTTTGTGCTCATCTTCCTAGATGAAATTTTGATATACTCACGTATGCATGAGGAGCACGAGGGGCACCTTCGCTAGGTTCTTCAGTGTCTTTGGGAGCAGTAGCTTTACGGGAACTTGGAGAAGTGTGATTTCTTTTAGATAGAGGTACAATATTTGGGTCATATAATTTCTAGGAAGGAACCACCATTGATCCTTCCAAAATTAGAGCCATTATGGATTGGCCAGCACCCACTACAGTGACCGAGGTGTGCAGCTTCATGGGATTAGTAGGTTATTATAGGAGATTTGTTCAGGACTTCTCTTGGATTGCACACCCTATCATTTCCCTTCAGAAGAAATGGAAGAAGTTTTTTTGGTCAGAAAGATGTGAGTAGGCCTTCAGGAAACTAAAGGATTACCTCACCACAACACCTCTCCTTGTAGTGTCGATCCACAAGGTGAGTTCTTTGTTTGCATAGACACTTGTTTAGTAGGGCTTGGAGGTGTGTTGATGTAGGAGGGCATGGTATTGGCCTTTGAGTCTTGCAAACTCAAGGATCATGAGCTTAATTATCCAAGCCATGATCTTGAGCTTATGGTAGTTGTGTATGCTTTGCTTAGATGGAGGCATTTTCTTCGCCACCTCTTCACGCAGCCCAATCTCAACACTCGTCAATGGAGTTGGATGGAGTTACTTTATGAGTATGACATGGAAATTGAGCATATGAAGGGGAAGGATAATGTGGTAGTAAACACTCTTAGCAGATGGAGACATGTGGCTATGACAACTTCAAAGTGAGTACAAATTTATATAGTAGGATTCTTAAGTAGCTTCCTCTTGACACCTTATACATTACAGTATGAGTAGAGATCGAGTCACAGAGACCCCTTGAGGGGAAGTTTGATGGTTTTTCCTTAGAGGTAGATAGTCTTCTCAGGCACAGAGGCCGGATATATGTTCCTAGAGATGGAGGCTTGAGTAAGGACATCTTGGTAGAGGCACATCATGCACCCTATTCAACCCATCCCTGGGGTGAAGAAGATGCACGCCACCTTGAGACAGTTGTATCATTGGAGAGGACTTTGTAGAGACATGGCCCAATTTGTGTCATGATGTTTAGAGTGCCAGAGAGTTAAGGTTGAGCATCAACATCCAAAGCAAGCCTTCTTTATCCTCATGCTATACTGGAATGGAAGTGGGACACCATTTCCATGGATTTCATTGTTGGGCGACCGATGTCAAGATATCACCATGACGCCATTATGGTCACAGTTGATAAATTGACAAAAGTGGCTCACTTTTCTCTAGTGAAGACCACTTATATAGCTAGAGTAGTGGCATGAGTATATTTGGATGAGATTGTTAGGTTGCATGGGATTCTATGGAAGATCATTTGTGACCGTGATCCTTTGTACACTTCACATTTCTAGACTACCATGCAGTATGTCCTTAGGACGAGAATCAACTTCAGCACAACATATCACCCCGAGATAGATGGACAGATTGAGTGGGTGAATCATATTTTAGAGGACATGCTCAGGATGTATGTGATGGATCAAGTCTAAATGGGAGGAGTACCTGTACTTAGTGGAGTTTTCCTACAATAATAGTTTTTAAAGTTCCATAGGCATGGCTCCTTTTTAGGATTTGTATGGTAGAGAGTGCAGGACACCTCTTAGCTAGGACAAGGCTAGAGGATAAATTATCTCTTGGAAAATCTCTTCTATAGGACATGGAGCATCATGTGGTGTTGATTAGGTAGAGATTGCAGGAGACACAGACGGGCGGAAGAAGTATGTAGATCAAAGCATAGGATCAACCATAGTTTTTATGTGGGCATGAAGGTGTTCCTTTGTGTCGTGCCACAAAAGAGCCCTATACATAATGGAAAAGGTTCTAAGTTATCTCCTAGATTCATTGGTCCTTTTGAGATCTTGAAGCATATCGACCCTTTGGCCTACTTTCTAGCATTTTCACCTGACTTGTCTCACATACATGATGTTTTTAATATTTTAGGTCTTAGGAAATATATTACAGACCCTTCTCATGTGTTATATTAGACATCATTACAGGTGTAGGATCAGGGGCAAGTGATGGTGGAGCCCATTCAAATCCTAGATCATAGGACCCTAGGCCTTCAAGGTAGAGAGGTTGATCAGGTTTGGGTGTAGTGGGACAGATATGATGAGACTCTAGCTACATGGGAGGATGCTACTTCATTATTAGTTCATTTTCCACATTTTTTCCAGTGAATTCCAGGAGGAAGTTGAGTCTAATGGGAGTGGGATGTAGTGCCCACTTCCCTTTGACACCTTTTAATACATATTTTGATATGGTTGATTTTTATTATGGACATTATTATGTTTTGATTTAGTATGTTGTTAGACATTTGATCATGGATTATTGTTGATCTTGATTTGGTTATGATGCATGATGATTATTAGCGATAATCATATGTGGATGACGATATACTATTGACATGGATGTTTTATGGATGTTGTCCGGACATGTGATTTTGGAGATTATGAGTAGATCTAGAAAATGGACATTATATGATGATGATATAGTTGTTGATTAAATTGCAAATGATATAGTTGTTACTTTGATGTTGCTGATATAAATTGTAAGTGATTTTGTTAAATTTATTTGATATTGTTATGATTCACATACTTAGATGATTTTATGATTTTATTTATATCATATGGGATGTTCTAATATGGCCACAAGGCCGAAGGAGGTATTTTTGTTTTTCAGTTTAAATATCACAACAAACATAGGGGATTGGAGACCAACCACAATGGAATTCTAGGTGAATTCGACAAGGTCACCATGGAAACTTGTTTTATTGTGTTGTGTTGTTGTTGTTAGGGATTCCCATGTGGGGATCACCTTTAAATGTGACCATGGGTTTGTGAATTTTATTAATGTGGGTAAATTTCATTATTATTTGTATGTATGTTTTTAGTGAAGTGTTCCCTTCTTTTATTTAATTAAATTTTGAAGAATTAATGTGGGAAATCATATGATTGAAATTTAAATAAATTAGATCGAGATATGGGAAAATAATAATGGAATTTTTGGCTCTTTGTATTAATTATGTAAGGGATGTGTAAGAATTTTTAAGTGTTGTGTAAGTCAAATTTTAGAGTATGAAACACTCCACCTCCTTGGAAATTGAATTTGTCCTTGGGGGCTATTTTTGGAGGATTGTGGGACAAGTAAAACTTGTCCCATACCTCTAAATTTAAATTACCAACCATAAATATGGTTGGAGAGGTGATTTTAGACTTTTATAATAAATTTTATTAATCATGTTGCAAGTTTTGATTGCACTCTCTTACATTTTATTCAAATTGCAGTCCTTTGGGGTGTGGGCTTTTTGGAGTGTGTAAGTAAATTGTCATATTTTCACCCACCTCTTGATTGTGCTTGGGAGAATGAAATTTTGTCTTTTGTGTTTGGAGTTGATGATGTGTGATGTGGTATCCTACATGGATCCATATCATCCTCTCTCTTCCCTCTTCCATAGAATTCAAACTCTTTGCTTGTTTTGGGTTGTTGAATCTTTGGAAAAATTATTTGGGGAACATTTTATTGTGTTTGGAGCTCTTGATTTTGGAAGGAGTTTGGAGAAACCTTGATTGCTTGGATATTTTTGTTTTGGGACTGTGTTTTTGGCATTAAATCTTGTTATTTGGAAACAAAAGCTACCATGGAGAGGTAGGAGTTTAACTCTTCTTTTATGTCGTTATTTTCTTGATAGTGTTGTGTGAATGGTGAATGATGTTATGTATTTGTTAGCTGTTTGGGTAGACTACCATAGGAATGGTGTAGGAGAAGGATATGGGGAATTCTTGTGGGGGTAGAAGGGAATGCCAGTGGCATCAAAATTTCGCAGAGAGGAGTTTGGTTTTCGGATCCACCATGGAAAAGAAATAGCTTGCATTTCTTACTTTGTGGGGGCATAAGGAAATATATGAGGGGCATAAGGAGGGATTGTGGGGGCATAAGGATATGTCTGGTGAATTTTATTAGTGGTTTAATACAGGTGGATGCCTAATTTCCATTGGGAGGCATAAGTAGCTTCCCCATAGACCTTCTCGTTTCGTTTGGCTTGCTTGTCAAGCATGTGTGTTGTTTTGAATGTTTTCAAATGTAGTTGTAAACTATTATTTTTGTTGGATTGTGTTTTATATTGAATTATGCTTGTTGAAAGAATGTTGCATTTTGTGGAAGCCATTTTTTGCCATGGGTTGAATCACACATGTTATTGTATTATGGTTGGGGCTCTGGGGCCAATGATGAAGGATGGCTTCTCATTTCATTGGATGTCTTGGTTGGGTGGAGGCGTTCCTTTCCCCACTTTTATTGTGATCAAATAAAAAATGGAGGAAACTTGCATGGTGTTGTTCGGAGCAAGGAAAATGTAGTTTTGATCAGTCCCTTGTGAAATTTATTTCATTGTAACCTTTCCCACTATGATGTGGATGAAAATTTTAATGTATACTTGTGAAGAAAAGATGTTGTAATTGATTATGGAAGTATATATTCAAATTGTGAAGGATGTTTATATTCTGTTCTGTTATTGGAAAGAAATAAATAGAATGTTGTTATTGCTTTCAAACATTGAAAGATGTAAAGTTTTATAATTGAAGTCAATAAAGGATTGCAATATCTTCTCTCATTTGCATTGTTGTGATGAAATGGGAATATCAAATTGTGATTGGAATCTCTGTTTAGAACAATGGAAAAAGAGAAGAAATACGTATGAAGGAATTATATCGCTTTGTCTTTTTTTCAAAATATATTATATTGGAAATCAGACTTTACAATTTAGCTTTGAAATGATTTGTTTATAAACAACTAAATGTATTAGATTAGATTAGAAATAAATACCACACTTGAAGGATGAAATTGATATAAAATTTTTCAAAAGAAATGGATCTCTCGTTATAAATATAAATTTGGCAAAAATTAAATAAAAATGTATAGTTCAAGCCTGCACATAATAATCAACTTGAAAATGATATAATTTATCATTCTAAGACATCAATGAACTCAAATTAACAAATAAAACTTAAGAAAACTATTTAAAACATTACAAAAATGAGCCCAATCCCTTTCACAGTCGTTTTCTATCAATTGTTGGGAAAATGTAAATAAAAAATCAAACAAGTGAATTTATCTTCCCAAAACATTCTAAATCCTTCCTATAGTAATCCTCCATGATTTTTTGGCATGTTGAGTGAAGGAGGAGATCAAATTGAATCAAATTAATAAGTTAAACTTTATGAGTTTCCTATTTAAAATCCTACAGATCGTTTTCATAAAATTTACCCCTTAAACTTTATCAAAATATAAAATTTATGATTTATGTGTAAAGAGGGCATATAGATATTTCCAGAAAGTCCTTGTTTTCCCAAAACCAAGATTTCTAGAAAAAGTTGTGGCCCTCTGATGTTTTCCTTCCTTGGTGGGCCCATGGCCCGAAAATTTCCCATCAAAATATCCTTAGAAATTTATTTTGAAAAATTCTTGGGGAAAATTTTTAGACTTTCCTCCACCGGCTAGTAGCCAATCAGAGGCTTCCATGTGTCCTCATGGGGAAACGACAGAGGTGTGACAACATTTGAGCCCTTGGGCCTTTTTAAAATTTTGGGAAAGTTTCACCTTTTCCCCCTGCCGTGGCCAACCGGAAGTTTCCACGTGGAAACATGGGGTGATAGCCGAGGGGCAAAACCCTCATGACATTTTCTCTTGAGGCCCTGCACTCCCGCCCTCATCTTGGCGTCATCTCTTCTCTGGATGCATGGACCCATGTGTGCTTCTACCCCATCTCCTCCCTTTAGTGAAATTCACCAACTCTCCCCACCACTCCACCTATCTCTCTCTCTCCCTCTCCCCACTTTGGTTCATTGAGCCCCACATGTCCCTAGTAGACCCGCGGGTACATGTGTGCTAAATAAACTTTCTCCCCTTAGGCAAATTTTCCTAAATGCCCTCACCACCCCGCCCTTCCCTCTTTCCTCCTAGCAATGGATCGAAGCCTGAAAAGTGTCCATGGCAGCACGGTGGAGGTGCGGGCACAATTTTTCCTATGACCCACCAACCCAAATATTGCTTTTCTCCCTACTTGACACATGTTCCCTTGGGGGAAAATTTGATCCCTAAGCTCCATTGGTCCATAACTAGAGTTTTATAAGGAGATAGGAGGACTTATTTATATTGTTGGAAAGGTGAGAAAATTTCCTATCTAATGGGAATGATTTAGGAAAGTTTTGGATGTGTTAAGTGTGAGAAAAATCAAGTTGAAACTATGATCCTGTTAGAGAGTGGGTATGGTGATAATTTACCCCTCGAACCTAACTAAAACTTCTAACCCTAAAATTTGGACCATGTATCCTCTAACAATTGTTAATAAATGAAAAGTATGTTTTTGCAATTTATACTTGTTCTGGAACCTATTAGTGATAATTGTTTCCTTGCAACCTAGTTATAGACACTTCTAATAAAAAAATTATTCCATAATTTTCCTAACTAATCCTAGGTTGTTTCTTGGGTCTTAAGTGGGTTGTTTTAATGGGAATCACATAGTACCATATAAAAATATCCACTTTTTACCCTCTCCCTATTCAAAATTTCACTTCCTACCACCTCAAGGGACCTACTAAAACTGTGATATTCGGTGATCATGTGAATTTTCTTCACCTTTAGAATAATCAATCATGCAATGTCTTTAGGGTCTTACATTCATCAGACTATCTAAGGTATGACCTACTCATTATGATCCTTACCAATTAGGTGGCTCCCTTGCCTCCTCTTGTCTTTTCCCCTTCTTCATTACATATTGATTACCTTGAACATGATTAGATCCTCGACGCTTATCTTTGGGTAATTATCCTCTTTTTCCATAACCAACTCAACATCACCTATACCAATGTGCCCACAATTCACCCATGCCTAACCAAAACCTAGACTCAAATCATGCCTACAACCTACCAACTCATACTCATACCTCCTCGCATTCTTCCCTAGCTTATGGGAGAACTACATCGGCTTGAGGTCCCTTTTCGCCGGGACTATGTAGGTAGAACTCCGAGAGCATGGGGCCCTTAGAGGTTAGCTCAGCCACTCTCTACCCTAACAAATTCACTTTTCATTTTCCTAAATCACAATCTACCCTTGTTAGATTTCTTTTTATATCAATAATTGGGAATTAAACCAAAAAAACAACAAATTGCTTTCCACCTTTATCATCATCAAACATACATTCATTATGTCTACCATTTCTTTACCATTATCATGCATGTTACTATAAACATCTCACACATGACCCATATCATCATTAAATTACACAAATTAATGAATTACAAACTAAACCACAACCTAACTCCATCCATGTATATGAATTGACTCCATCCATGCCTATGACCGACTCTATCATGCCTACACTAATTGATATCCATCACATATACACATCAAAATAACAAGATAACCACAACCATGTATACACATAATGACCATAATCATCATCATCTCTATAAATAAAAATATCCAAACATGTGTCTCCATATACATAACTCTCAAATATCTTTGGTACGCACCTTTGGTATATATAACCAAATCTCTTAAAAATCTCATATACAGCCTCACCATCTTTGGCACATAGGCTGGTATATGATCAAAAATATACAAAACTCTCGTACATCCTCACTCTCTTTGGCACACAAGCTAGTATATATCAAAAATGAATCAAATACATCAAAATGGAGGGATGTGCATTAGGCATCATCCTTTTGGACATCTCCATCTCCATCTCTCCTGTCTCCTCCTCTGCTCCTATTTGGTAGGTGATAACATCTCACCACCCACCATAGGCCATGGTTGGGTCCCTACTGGTACATCACCTGGAGCTAGCCTCCATGAACTGGTGGCCTTACCCTAATCTGTCTTGAAACTCGATAGCCCCTGTTCTCTCCACATTGTGGGTATGGGATCTAGTCCTCTCACTCGAGGCCTACTGTGCCCTATACTCTCCATAAGATAGAAAATCTATCTCAGCCACCAAAGAATCTGGTCCTAGTAATATATACCCTCACGTAAGGCATCCCATAACCTAGATATGGGTATCTTATGTGGTGGCCCCATCATCCTCTGCCCCTATACCTATCTTGTGGGACCTTGTCCCACCCTTTCCTGTGAACTGGGACCCTATCTCGGTTCCTATGTAGGTGTCATCATCCTCGCACCTTGTGCTCGTAGTGCATAAATATGTGCCTATGTAGTGGCCACCTATCCTTGTAACTGCGCCTATAGGGTAGCCACCTACTCATCATAACCCTCTCCATCTCTACCCCGGGCCATCGTGCTCGCTGAATGGCTACCTACACATGTAATGCAGCCACCCCCACCTCCAAAGTTGTTAAATTCCCTGTACCATCCCTAATCGGGTAATCACGGTCACCACCACTACCCATATAGGGCATCTCTCTACACCATGATAATGGCTAAATCTAGCTACCCCGGCACGGGTGGTACTACTCGTAAATGAGAAGACCACCACTATATCGTATCTATTTGTCACTCTGACATCATCAATCTACCGGTCTATCACCTACTCCTCCTACTCGATAGGCATTTTTGGCTATGGTAGAGGTAATTTCCTCTCCACGTTATCTCTCCCTGTCTTGGGAAGGGTGGAGGTATATCCTATGGTAGCCAAAAATGTCGTCGACCCTATCAACCTGGGATTGTCTCCTACTCCCGTGCATAGTGCCCTCTATACATCTAAGTAGTGAAGGCCATATAGCTCATTGGCCATCTATCTGTATGAGGGATAGCCCACATACGGTCTCAAACAATGTCCATGCCTGGACAATCCCTTCAGTAGATGCCTTTAATAGGCTACATCATGTGTAACCCTTCCTGCTCACCACTCTCCCATCATAGGCACCCATCGCCTATACCCCACCCACACAAAACTAGGCTCAAATGCATCTTTCCAGGGCATACCAATCATATGAACACAAACAATGTGCTCGTAGGCCCAATAGTGAAGAATAAGTGCACAACATAGACTCGAACTCGTGGATCCTCCCATACGCCCATAGCTCTTTGTATAGTTGCACAAGGAATTTTGGTGCCCATGAAAATTAGGTCCTATCCATAGTCATGTCATGTAGTACACCCATCGTGATTTTGAGAATCTCCCACCTTATGTATCCGGTAGTGTAAAACAATAGACTACCTCCATCAATAATACTACTAGCCTCATCTCCTATGCGAGCTAGGTACATCTCACCATAATTCAGCCGATCTTTGTGGAATGTCATCTCTTCCATTTCCTCACCAAATACCGTCAACATCAACTCCTCAGATGCCTTTGAGGAGATTGAATATACCTGTGTCCCCAATATAGGTAATCGCAGGATCCTATACACGTCCTCCAGGGTGATGGTCATCTCCCCATTCGTAGGTGGAATGTGTTGGTCATAGAATCCCATCTATCGATGAGAGTGACCATCAAGCTCAGCTACTAGACCACATGTTGTAACGTCAGACCCCAATCAGGCCCACATCTGTGACATGCCTCCACTCCTCGACTATCTCGCCCCCCACAAACTATCACGAGTAGGGGTGACACCCTCAGCTCACATCCTCAACTCCGATCTCTTTCCTTCATCCAAAAAAAAATCACATTATTAAAACATGACCATATCTCCATTCACCCATACCCATTCCCATTACCCTACCCCTTTTACTTCACTACTTACCCATTTATCCCATGGCCTACCCTCCACCCCAACCCAACCCTAACCAACCGACCTACCTACCTCATCCACCTAACCTTAGACACCTTTTTACCCCTTTTTTCCCAATTTACGATGGTACCAATTACCCATAATCGACCCCATTCCCCATAAACGGCATCGGTCCTGTTTCATGACCGATACCAGCTTCTCTACCACCGATGTCGGCTAACCTTCAAATGACACCGGTCACCGTGACCGTTAAAAACCGTAATGCCCAAACCCCTCTCCTTCCTAAAAATCTATTTTTCTCCCTTCTACCCACCCAATCCTACCCAAATCCTCCCTCTACCCTTCCACACCCCTCCTACACCCAATCATCTCTCTCCTCATTCCTCTTTTAACTGATTTTCTCTTCCACACTTCAAATTTCATCCCCCAACACCCACTTTCACCCACCCAACCTCTAATTCAATCTAATAAACAAAATAAAGAGTAGGATTGACCCTTACCTCATCATGTTGTCATCACCATGGTGGCATGTTGAGCCACGTTGCACCGGTGGTCCACCCGATCCCTCTCCTGCCTCTACCATCACCGAATGACCTCTCACTCTCCAACCAATCAAATCAATCCAACCCAGCTCGTGGATCCACCTATCGACCAACTATCCCCAATCACGTGGCTTGCCAATTCAATCCTCTGTCTCACTCTGTCACTTTCCACCTTTTTCTCTCTCTTTTTCATTTTCCCTAATTCGATAAAAGACAAATGATTTGAAAAATATGACAATTTTTCTTTTTATAACCTACCCAACTTGACCGACGATGGTTTTCCCTTGACCGACATCGGTCCTATGCCCTATCTTACCATGGTCAGTCCATCTTGACCGGCATCGGTTCCTTTAAACCATCATCAATTTACCTACTTAGTCTTTTTCCTACCCCCTACCCCCAATTTTTGACTTGAATCCTTTTTTACCTCACCCACACCTCACTTGGACACTCCACTTTATCTTCCTGACCTTATCATTTACCCCCTCACCTCGTCCTCTTTCATTTTATCTTGACCGAACTTTGGTGTACTAGAACATACCTAAACATTCCTGCACCCGACCTACGTCGTGTTTTCTGACCATATCATATACATTGAATACCAAAATCACTTAAACCTTGTTTGGATTAACCTATCGACCTTACATAATGTAGAGTTTTCCTACTCTTTCACCTTGTACCATGTTGCAGTTTATACGTGCGTGTGCATTTTACTATTACTACCTTTGATCCTAACCCATTACTGGATTACCCGAGTGGACCTTTTTACCCTCATCACCCAATTCCTCCTCAAATTCACCTTGTATCAAACCACTCACAAATTCTTCCTTCTATCTCATCAATTCCTTGTTTGAGGGGGATCACCTTCACCCACACATGAGGCAACCACATCTTATTTTTGTCAAAGCATCTCTTACCAATACAAGCTACACAACAAAAAGGGGCAAAATGTAGACACCAAAATTGGGTCACACTCCCCTTGGTCCCTTATCAAATAAACACCTTGAACACATTCACCTAACCATGGCCCCTTTCATCCCACTCTAATATTAATTTAATTAAATTAATTCATTATCCTCACAATATTTATTATTTAAATATCCTAATTGGATAATTCCCACATATCCACCTCACCTATACACCTCATCTAGCCACCTCACCCTAAGACCTATTCTTAGTATGTTTCCATAACTAACTAAGACCTACCTAAACCCTAAAAATCAAAGCCTACATTCCCTCTAACCACATTCCTGCTCATTAGAAAGGAAGCTTACTTCTAATCTACACGAGAAAAATGAATGAGATCCCAAAAATCAAGGGGATCTACCTAGTTTAGTATACCTAGGAAATCTAACCCTAACAAACATTGGTTACCCTAAACCACCGCCGGTTAACCCGGAACCACCGTCGGTTACCATTTAATCCCTAAAACAACCTTATTTCAAGGTTGGGACATTTTTGAGAGGTTGGGACTTTTCTAAGATGTCGGTACATCTTCTGAGAGTGAGAGACAAAACCAGAGCTACATGCAAGTAGAACCAAAGCATTCATACATACATCAAAGCATCCACAAACTAGCACTAGAATTAACCAGAGACATTTTCCTTCACGGGAGAATGCTGGGACATACCGCACCACACCAAGTTCCTTTCATTTGATCACCCACCATTACCAACCAGACATCAAGCTCATGCAATAGTAAGTGTTTTATTAACCAACACTTGTCCATTTCCATTTTTAGTAGATTCTTTTACTTCTATTATTAGTTTTTTCTCCCATTTCCATTTACCCACCATTTACCTCCATGCAAACTTGACCATTCCTTCACCCACACCCTTGAACTACCCATACTTGGATTTTAATCACCCCTGAGTATACCTAAGACCTACACAGACCCTGTCATATCCCTCTCCATTTCCATTTAGCCTTAGATCTACCCTCACCTTAGAGTTTTATTGAGTTTCTTGTACCCTGACCACACTGACGCTGGTTACCCTCAACCGTCACTAGTTCACTTAAACTGACATCAGTCCTATCAGATCGACGTCGATCTCTGTGTTTTTACTAGTAGACCAAGAATAGAGCCTAAAATCTCTACCCAATACCCAAAATATCCCGTAACTTGACCCCGACCAACACCAAGGTACCTAACAAATACCTTGCCCCTCATTCAAACATAGCTTATCCTGTTATGAATGAATTTGCTTATTGTAGACGAATGAGATAACTAAATCATTTTAACTACAGTAGGATTTCCTTTATTTTCAGCATTAATTTGTTTTAAATAGTAGATTAACAGTCATCTAGGGAGTGTCACACTTCCTGGATCTATCATATGCTAGCACCCACTTCATATACTATTTAAATTTCATTTGGTGGCCTTGTTTTCCATTTTAGGTAGTTCCTCCAAGAAAAAGTAAGCTCTCACGATCGGTTGTGGATCAAGAAGTCATACATGCACAACAACCTACAACTAACATTTCTATAGGTATTCCTTATATCCCTTTACCCTTATCTATTTCATCAACATTCGAAGAAACGATCTAGAATCGGGTGAAACAACTATGAAAACTCAATTTGAAAATTAGTTCAAGCTTGATGAAGATGTTTATTCTCTTGTAGAACATATATCCCTATGTATGAGCTCATTGTGAGGTTCAAAAAATTGGTAAATAAAATTCCAACAGTTATTCTCCCTACTTGACCAAATTCAAAAGTGTTTCTTCCTGAATGCTCAATTTCTAGAAGTGAGCTATGCACTAAGGAGATATAATCTTGTTACTCTATATTTTGATCAACATTTATCCATTAGTGTAGAAGATGACCTGATAATGTCAAGGAAGTTGAGGAAAATACCAACCAAATCTAAATCTTCTACTTCTAGAACTAATTTAGAACAAGTAAGTTCAAAATTTGGCCAACAATTTGATTTCCATTAAAAAGCAATTGGCTCAAAATGCACCTTACAAATACATACCAAGAATAAAGTTTCACCCTCAAAATTATATGCCTCCCACCTAGCATAAGCTGGAATTGAAGCTCCTCCTATTAAGGTTCTAGTCAATGCTACTTGTGAACTCCAAGATTGTGAAGATAAAGTGGAAGAGAAGGAGATGGAAGAACTTGGAGACGAACTTGAGTCTTAAATAAGTTCAAGAAGATGAAGATGATTCCCAGGTCAAATTTCTTACCACTAAAGGATTTGATGATGATGATGATGATGATGATGACTATGATGAAGTGGTTGCTGATATGAACAGTGAGTCCTACATTGTTATGACAAGAGAACATCTTAATAAGAAAAAAGAGGTGGTATGACCCCCTCAAAGAAATAGAAGTATAAATAATTTCCAATCAACATCAAATTTATTACAAGGAGAGGACAACCTATTCCTACCATTTTCGAAAATAAAGTAAGTACTAATACTTCATCCAACATTCCTTCTACTTCCTCTTTTGTGCCTAAAACTAATGCACCTTCCACTCCCATGTCTAAAGCACCCTCAGCCACAAAATATGATAAGCCCAAGACTTTTTTGTTTTAATATAGTAAATACCATCCACCTTAGGGTATTTTGATATCATTGATCATATCAAAAAGACCAAAATTCAGATTTCTGAGGCTAAATTTTACCAAACCCATCCTGAAGCCTTTGCTCAAGTGGTCAAATTTGTCAAGTCCAAGCCTAGCCAATCATCCACCACTTCTAAAGGTATTTTTCCTACTCCTAACTCCCCTTCCCCGCAAAATTTGATGGCCTTTGTAGACTCCGCATCTAATTAAATTCATCCCCTATATGTCACATTGCTCATAGCTATCATATGCTCGTAACTTGTAATTGACTTAGGTGCATCAGATAATGTAATGCCAACAAAAGTTTCCCATGCCCTTGGCCTTACCTTAACCTGAACCTTTGGTTCTTGTTATTCCATGGAAACTAAAGAGGTTCCTTTGGTTGGAAGGATTAAAGATGCACAAGTAGCCTTTGTTGCATTCGCTAAAACAAAATTAAGGACACAATCTGGTTGGAGATATTCCTCCATCTTATGGTATGCTTTTAATTAGAAACATTTTTCAGTAATTTAGAGAATAAATTCAAATGGATTGGTCTCATTCTCTCATTCTTATCAATGGAAAAATGAAGAAGGTTTTTCCAGAGAGATAGATGAATACATTGTGCAAAATACTGATGATCCCAAGGCATAGATCCTTTATAAATATATTGGTCATGAAAACTATATGGTCATGTCAAAAGATGAGGCTAAGGTTCCTAAGGTGGTGATGGATGATCCTAATGGTGTTTGGATCCTTGAGTTTGATGGTAATTGTTCTACGACTAGTTTTTGGAGATGGAGTTGTTTTTATTTCTCCTGAAGGTAAACCCCACCCATTTTCTTATAAGCTTCAATTTGAAAAAATGAACAATACTTATGATTAAAAGGCCCTTCTTCTCAGTTTGGAAGTAGAAATATAAATGTGAATCAAGAAAATTTGTTCCCGCAGAGATGTTGAACTTATTGTTAAACAAGTCAGAGGAGTTTTTCAAGTGAAGAACCAAAGGCTAAAGCATTATAGGAACTTGGTTTAGGATTCTATTGAATTATTGGATGCATTTTCTATCAACATTGTACCTAGATAAAATAACACAAGAGAATATGCTCTAGTAGTTTCTAGGTCATTACTCATTCCTCATCTGGACTTCACTCAAGAAAAATTCATGATTGAGATGATACATAGACCAAGTGTCCTGGATAATGTGAATAATTGGAAAGTATTCAATGATGATCAACACCTGATTTCCTTCCTATAACTCAAAGATAATTTCAATCAGTTGTATTTCAAAGGAAGTGAAGTTAGTTATCACGATTCTGTTTCATATTCGTGTTTGAAGAAGGAGTTGAAGAAGAATCTGATAAAGATGGCTACATAAAACTAAAAGGAAATAAGATACCTAAGGTTATAGTAAGTTTAGAAGATCTATTTGATAAACATGATAGGTATATCAAATCCAAGGTATCACATGAGGCCCATCAATTAACTGAATATGAGAAATTCAATATAGGGAGCGAAGAGAAGCCCAAGTTTGTCAACATTGGCAAATGTTGTACTAAGGAAGAAATGAAGAAAATGGTTGAATTACTAAAGAAGTATGTAGATGTACTGGATTATTCGTATGATGATTTTAAAACCTTTAAACCAAGGGAAATGCAACATTATATTCCCTTAAATCCAGGAATCAAACCATTTTGTCAAAAGAAGAGATAATATAATCCTAAAATTGTAGGTACAATTTACCAGGAGATTCAAAAATTGTTGAATGCTCGAATAATTTTTCCCATTCACCATTTAGCTTGGGTAGCTAACATTGTTCCTATAAGAAAGAAGAGTGGTGAAATTTGAATCTATGTAGACTTCAAGAATTTAAACCAGGCCTCTCTTAAGGATAATTTTTCACTCCCTATGATGGACCAAATCTTGCAAGTTTTCACTAGTTCAGAAATGTTATCAATGCTCGATGGATTTTAGGCTATAAACAAATTGAGGTGGATGTCCAGGACCAACCCAAAAATTCATTCACAAGTCCATGGGGAACGTTTTCCTATAGAATAATTTTGTTTGGTCTCATCAATGTAGGTGTAAATTTCTAGAGGGAAATGGATTTGGCCTTCGATGATTTCAAAGGGAAATGCACAAGTGATCTATCTTGATGATCTAATTATTTTCTCTAAGAAGAGAGAAGATCATTTTCAGCACCTAGGAGTTTTGCTTCAAAAATGTAGATACCATGGAATTTATTTGAATCCAAAGAAATCCATCTTTGGTGTCATTGATGATAAGTTGCTTGAGAAAATTATTTCTAAGGATGGAATCAAGATTGATCCAAAACAGGTTCAACCATCAAGAAGATTCCTCTTCCAAAAAGCAAGAAAGGTGTGCATTATTTCTTTGGGAAAATTAATTTTCTAAGAAGATTTATCCCTAATTTTGTAGAATTAACTAGGAGCATATCCCAAATGATGAAAGAGAAGAAATATTTTTGTTGGACTACTGAGGGGAAGGGTGCTTTTGAAAACATCAAGAAATCTATTGCCAAAATTCTTGTTCTTGCTTGTCCTAATTTTGATAAATATTTCATAATCTATTGTTATGCCTCCAAGCACACCTTAGCAGCTATCATGGTGTAGAAGAGTTCTAGAGGATGCAAACTACCTATAGCTTTCATGAGTTATGTCTTGAAGGATCATGAACTAAAATATACTCAAATGGAGAAACATGATTTTTGTGGTTAAGGTGGTAAAGTAGTTATGTTTCTACATCCTAAATTCCCATTCTATTGTGTTCATTCCTGATACAATAGTAAAATCAATCCTCATACAACAGGAATTTGGGTCAAAACAAGGAAACTGGGTAGAAAAATTCTAGGAGTATGACCTTGATATCAAACCAACCAATCTTGTTCAAGGTAAATGCCTCTGTGAATTACTTGCCAATGGTTCTGGGTATGAATTATATAAAGAAGAATTTGTTAGTATCCCACATGTTATTTTCCTCATCTCAATAGATGAATGGTATGTATACATCGCTCATTTTATTAGTTATGTATAATTTACAACACATCTAAGTATCAAAGAAAAAAGATCTATTAAGTTGTGATCTACACAATATGTACTCTGGGACAATTCATTGTTCAAGAGAGGGATTGATGGAAGATTTCTCAAATGTTTGGATAGGGAGAAAAATAAAACATTGTTGAGAGTTTTCCATGATTAGGCATGTGGAGACATATTTTCATCTTCGGTAACAAATCATAAAATTTCTTGTGCAAGCTATTATTAGCTTTGTTGGTACCCAAATTTGTTCTCCTTTTCAACTGAGCAACATCAAAGATATGGCATGAATATTGAAGACAAATGGATCATGGTGTGTTTTGTTTTGTAGCTAGGGATATGATCTGGCGGCACTCGATTTGTGGAGATAGATAGAACTCAAATAGGACTTGATATTGTCCTAACTGTTTTAGGTTGTGCCTTTCAACCAAGGTAAGAGAACCTATTTTGTAACCCTCAAATGGTGAAGGAGATGAAGATATCCCTCAATTTGTGTAAATAGTATGAAAAGGGCCTTGGGAAAATATGATCAACACTCCAAATCTGACTTTCACAAGTTGTCACTTCCAAATTATGGAGATACTTTCAATGCAAGGCAAGGGTTACTAAAGACATTTTGAAATCCTGATCTGTTTTGCATACTTTAGAAAATGGATTTTGATCTTCTATGGGTATATAGGTCAAAATAGGGGTAAAACAGGTAGGATTAATTGTTTTAAATGATTTTTGGGTGGGAGTTTAGATAAGACAAACCAAGGTCCATCAGACTCTTTGAGGATTTCAACAAAATATGGAGAAACTTAACAACATAAAGTATCAAAATGGTTAATCATCCCTTCAACCAGGATATGTGCATCAAATGGAGGCCCAAATATACACTTTTCCACACAATATTTGATCATCTATCACAAAATATTGAGTTAGAATGAACCAATGAAGCATTTAGCAATCACTATTTAATCATGACCTAAGGTGCACCCAAAGGTTTACAAACAATCTCTGAAGTCAAGGAAGGTAAAGTGATTTTAAATTTGTTTATCTCTTTATCAGATGAAATCTCTTCTGAATGTGAGATTGCAAATGCCACTAAACTATCACAAGAAATGAGACCATGTATGATCAAGAGATATTTTAAACACAAGACTGCAATAGGAAACAAGAAACACAAATTTGAAATGCATTCTGAAATGTAAGCATTCATAGATTTTTCCCAAAGACAACACATAATAACTCAAAATGATCAGATTTATTAACAAGGGAATGTTTTGAAAAACAATCTCAGAGATTCTTAATGGATATACATGTGCAACCAACTTAACATGATTTTAAATTTGATATAGAGAGAGTTACATGAGTTTCTCAAGTGGTCACTCAGAGAATGGGCTTCTTCCTAGATTTTCCCATGAAATTTTTAGTTTTACAAGCTTTTTTAAACTCTTCTAACCCTTTGCATGATAAATTCATGCAATATATAGCTTTCAATCTCATTCGATCCTTCTTTCCCAAGTAAAGAATATGCCAAAGGATCAAATTTGTTACAAAAAATCCATCATGATTCGCAGACAGGGACGTTTAACAAATAACATCCAAAAAGTTGCTAGTTGTCTCAAAAGAGATGAATCATTGAAAAATTCAAATCATTATCCATTTTGGAGGCACTTTTTTCATCTTCAAAGTATGTATACCCCCTTCCTTTCATTATTTCATCCTTAGCCCTCTAAAATTTGACTCAGTGTAACTATTGGATCTAATATTTCATGTTTTTGGACGGGTTAGGGAAAAATTCATTTCAAAAACATCTCGATCTTCAAATTGATCCTAAAAACTGATTACATTGGTCCTTGCGCAGAACAAACAACACAATTTGAAAAAAATTCGATCAAAATCAATGCAAAAATGCATCTCCAAGATTCTTTGAACTCAAATGGCGCCAAACCGAAAAATGCACGATTCGTTGATCTTCCTTTATCCTTTAATCTTATCCCTCCACATGTCACAATGTGATTGGGAATGGGCTTGGGATATCTTTTTGACATTTTAACACTTTTGGAAAAATGTAAAAATTTGACATTTTTCTCAACCCCTCAGCCCTTTGAAAATGAGCTTGACATGTGTCCCAATGTGGGTCCTAGCAGAATCGCAACTCGATTCTACACATTTCAATTTTTTTTGAAAAAAGGAAAATTTTCCAAATTATCCTCATGGACCCACACCTTCAATTTTGTTCCTAACACATGGTGCAATATGACTGGATACGGAGTCACGGCTCAATTTTAAACATTTTACATCTTTTTAGACAAAGGAAAAAATTTCAATTTTCCTCCGCGGCTTCGCCCTCTCGCAAGACACATGTCCTCATATGATTGGCTGAGGGGAAGCGCTTCTCATTTCATATTTTAATCATATTTTTCCAAGGAAAATTTTTAACATTTCCTTCGCCATCCCACACCTCTCCCATTGACTCCTCAGACGAATCTTGAATTTTTACCTTTGGGCTCACGGGTCCATTCAATGATTTTACCCTTTTGATAACTAGAGGCTAAAAATACAACTTACCTCCAAAGGCCCACCTCCCGCCCTATGCTATATGATCTGAAACATGTCTTCATCCCATTGGCTATGAGTTTGCACCCAATTTTATACTTTAACTCTTTTTCACTAAAGGCCGTGTTGTCGCCAAATCACTGCACCCTCCGAATGGCCAGGATGTGAATAGGACATTCGGTGTGATTGGGACACATGGGATCACCTCTCAAGCTATGGGACTTGGGCTCGAGGTGAACCTCTAGAGAAGGCCGGCTTCCTCTTCCTAAACTAAGTGTTGTACTACTCCTAGTGTAACAAAAATGATTATCTAGTCCTATGCTAACATTTTCATGGGGTTTTAGGGAAAGAGATTTACAGAAATGAAACTATACTAGGGATGGTGATGCACCAAATAAAGGGTGTCTTCAGATTCAGGAAGGGTTAATTTGAAGAGGGTGTGTGCACCATAGGTCAACTTCACCTACTGCAACTTAGAGAGGGTACAGGATACCACAAACTAAGAGACACGCGTTCCCTTTGTTAAACTTTATCAGACCGAGAAATATACCAGTTTCCCAGTGAAGAAGGATGAACTCAAGAAGGGTGAACAGACACCACAACTCAACTGCATGTAATACTTCACCACTCGATAAGCACAGAACTCCAAGAACCTACAATAGAACTTAAACTTGCACAGTGTACCTGCAAGTATGAGAAAGGCACAAAGAAGCACAAAAGGATGAAAGGACCAAGATTAGTCACAAAACACACACTTTTATTGCTTCAATAACATGCACAATGCATCATACATTCAGAAGAGGCAATAGTTGCCATTACAGTCTTGAAGAGGAGGATTGAAAGTTCTCTCAACACACAAGAACAACTTGCAGAAGAGAGAGGATTCTTGAAAAGTATACACTCGCTTGAGATATCTAACTATCCAACTTGTCTGAACTGTTGGAACCCTTTGAAATGAGCTTCCAACTTACATTTATAGAAGAATATGTGAGAAAGAAGAGGAAATGGCCATAATTACCTTCCTAAAATGAAGGCCCATGATGTATTTATTATAGTTAGTTGAACCACCTGAGAAGGTTCCATCATGGGTCATTGATTGCCTGATGACCTAGTCTTCTCAATTAATTAAAAGAATATTTAAATAAAATATTTAAATAATAATAATAAATATTATTATTAAAATATTTGAATAAAAATATTTATTTAATTAACATAATGTCGGGACCCCCGTTGACCCGTTTGACTTGAAGAGGAGGGGGGTCCATGTGGATAGAGTCTGCACATAGCCAAACTCGATGAGCTTCGAATCCTCTAACTCGGTGTTGCACTCGATTTTTGACCCCGCACTAACTCTTTCCTTGCCTTGGTAATCGGGCTCTTTTGCATTGAGTCCTTCGAATGGCGAGCTATCAAACTCGATTCTTATCATTTTCCTCTGTTAACTCGAGGCCATTTATGCATTCCACGTTCAAACTTCATGAAACATCACCACGAGCTCCCTGCGAAGTCACCGAGCTCTTCATCCAGCAAACGATCTTACCTTTCCTGGGCTCAAACTCACTTGAATACCGAGCTTAACCCAATACTTCTAAAAAGAATGGTTTTACCACAATGCTCAGGATTCTTCCTCATCATATAACACTTGTAGTAAGAATGTTTTGGCTTTGCCATAATAAGCACAATTTGTACCTTCCAAACGATGAGAAAATGCCATTATCAATAAAGACCTAGTGCTGCCATGATGATGACCCAGGCTCATGCCCGTAACATGTCGATAGACACCCTTAAGACTGATTTTTGGTCAAAGAACCCTTCGGTATTTTGGTAGTGCACTTGGCAATCTTGGCTCCAATCAACAATTATGCCACTATTGGGATCTTAGTATGGCATAGGTAGCTGTGAGCTACACCATATACTCATTTTTCCAGAAACTAAAAAGATCCTTTATGTTACAATCTGCAACACATAAAAGAAGATTCGAAAAATACATTGAACAACTGGGGCAACCAAGAGGACCTTGGAAAAATGTACATGTAACAACCATATGAATTCTTCCTTAGTCGTGGATCAAAGCTAATAGAAATAAAGCTAGATAAAATTAGCTTGAAACTACAGTATAATCGTCCATTGTAAAAAAACAAGCTTCTCTGAACCTGGTAAAAGAATACTTTTATTGTCTGATTGGACGTACATAATGGAAGGGTATAAATATTGCCTACTGCCCACTAGAGTTTCTCAAAGAGACCATTTACAAGTAACAAGGATGTGGCATACAAAACGGCCGACCAGGTATTTCAGAGTTGACCTTCACATTCAATTCATTTTAAGGAGCAAAAATGTTGAGCAATATGAATTGTTTCATTCGCACCATTTTAAACCTTTATCTCCTGATTCAGGAAAATTTTATGAAGCCTTGAATAGCGTGACTCCAATCCATTGTACACGGCAGTGAATATTTTTTTCCTGCAGCTGCCATTCGATATTGAACAGATAACAACATAGTTGGTCAACCCGCTTGCTGGAAGTGCTAAAAAAGCTTCTCTTTATCAGCACCGCAACATGCCTGCTACTGTTGCGTGGGAGTTTGTCTCGCGACCACCGAACCATCAGAGCCCGAACGTCTGAAAACTCATTCGCTTCACGGCTCCTTGATGTATGTTCATACCCTGTTCCAAAGCTATTATTGTGGCATAGGCTAGAAGTATGTTGGCAAAGGTGAACTGATCAGGTCAGACATCTATTTGTTGCATTCGGTGAAAAAGATCAACGCTTCGTGAGGAAACCCGTGTCTTCTGTAAGCTGTAATTATGGTATTCCATGAGAAGGCGTCTCTTTCTTGTGAGCCTGAAACATACTTTTTCCAATGTCGACCCATCTTCAACCATCTCGCCATCATCCTCCCTTATCGCTTGGAGGATTACTCGCCGCCCAATTTGCAACTGCCACTTTAATTCTCCTGGTGACTCGCACAATGACTCGGACCACTCCAGGCTGCACGGAATTCTCATGACGGATATCCATCGTAATATTTCCCACGCTTGGCAGTTTGATCCGATTTCTCCCATTCACGGAAGTTTGATCATGGTTTACCAAACCAATATTTCCACTTGGCGGTGCTTGCCTGAATCTCCCCCGCGTGGAATTTCTTCTTTGGCTTGCCATCCACGAAAACCCACTTGGCATTCCAGCTCCGAATCCCCGCATAACGGCTCGGCCAAATTAATCCACGGGCCCCGGCCTCAGCTTCGCCACGCAACCTTGGCAAGATAGTAAAATATTTCCCATGCGCGGGATTACCTACTCGGTCTGCCATGATCGTGCTCCCGATTTTTTCTCCTGCCGAGTTTTCCTTCATCAGATTTGAGGATAACATTAAACTCTCAGTGCAAACATTTCAGCTGTAGCTTGTAAGGTGTGATAATTTCAACAGAAACCTTTATGCTTGCCAACCTAGTGACTCGTTGAAGATGCTCATATAATTGCAAAGAAAATTGTGCCTCATGAATATTCTGATATGAAACAGTTCCACCTCTATGAGATTCACTTCCATGAGTTGCATCGTAAAACAAGTAAGGTCTCGATAGAGAATCTTTGTAATAAATTTCATCAAGTCTCCCGGTAACACTCTTACTGTCACTTAATCGATTTTCATAAAAATATCTTGAAGGAAAATCCTGAATTTGAGGATGCATTCGATGTTGAATGATAAAAACATCGTTGGATGACCTACTTGCTGGAAGTGCTCAAAAGAACTTCTGCTATACTGCAACATGTCAACTACTGTTCACCAAATGCTCGGCCGAGGAAGGTCTGAACAATGTCAGTGAAAATATATATACTGTATTCACTAATACCCTGGCCTGGCATTCTTGCTACCTCTGCGAGCTTACCATTGTAAAATTATTTCGAGTAGGCCTCCCAGTTTTACATTAATCAATGAGCCCTGGAATTGTATCCTAGAAACCATCTTTAATGCATCCACACAAAACGAGTTTCCTTGAATTATCCATCATGCTTGATGAGTCTCATTGATAGGGCTCCATCACGTATCTCTATTTACGCAATGATCTCCATTCATTTTATGGCACTCTTGATGCCTTGGCTTGCGTTTGAATCACCCTAGCTCTGTAGAATGTGTCCTAAAAGAAGCTCAACACATGATCTCCAAAATGAACGAGTCACGAAGATGAGTCAAACTCCTTATCTCTGCCTTCGCTTCTGCCTGTGTTTGAACCTTTCCAATTCATTGAGACTTTATTGATAGCTCGAACTTTGACTCTCCCTGACTCGGCCTTAACTTCCGCCTGCATCGATCTCTACCGAGATCCTTATAGAGTTCCCTTCATTCGTCAATTTTCAACGAGCTATATTTTGCATTAACAAGACCTCATCGAGCTCTTACAACTGAGAGTCTCTACTGAGATGATTTCCGAGATGACTATCAATTTGACACCGGATTCTCTATCAACTCGACCCCGAACTCTTCACTGAGTTGAGATAAACTGGGTGCCTTTCAATGCTAGGTGATCTCTTCATATGCAATTTAAGAATTATTTTTAATTATTGCATCTCGTTAATAACCGAAGGTGGGTTCCTGGGACTATTTTTTTCATTTTGAACATGATAGGACCCCATTGTCCAATCTTGCCATGTGTGCAAAATTGGATAACAGCCAAAAAGTATCAAACTCCTCCACCTTTCCATCTCCCCACCTGCCACGTGTCCTCCTCTAATTAGATGCGGGCCTTAGGGTATTTTCTTCATTTTCATGCATTTTCCAAAGTTCCTAACGGCACAAAATTACCCATCCATCTACCTTCACTGCTGCCTACGACATGTGTACCTCCTCTAGGGCATGCGGAGCTACGGGGGCAACTTGCACATTTTCCAAAAAACATAAAATGTTAAGTTTTTAGAAATGAACCACCGATCCTTGTCCAATTATAACAAGCCACATTGCTGATGAATTCTGAAGAAGAAATTGATGGGAAAATGACACCCGTCTGACCATCAAAACAATAAAAATGTCAGGGATGCCCTAGAATTCAAGATTTTCGTTAAGGATGACAAATTTCTGGAAATTGAACCAACTGAAACATGTTTTCAAAGCATTTTTTATCATGGAATTGGATTTTCAATGGCATACAAGTAAAAATTGATCAATTTTAAACTTCCATGATTGGGAAAAAATGAAAATGGCAGAGGCCCACCGATTTGGAAAAATTATGGCACAAAATAGGGCACGCATGTAGATTTCTTTCAAATTGGGGTAAAACAACAAGTTTGTGAGCATTTTGAAGCATCCAAGCAAGATGTGAAAAGTTTCGGACCACCAATTTGAAAGAAAAATGTTTCGAGCATGCAAAATGAAGGAAAAATATTGCAAGCTCAAAAATGGCACCAACATTAGCTCTTGCTCTGGGATGGGAACTCCCAAATGCCGAGTGCCACAAGAACAAAAGAAGTAGACCAAGTTCCAAAAAATAACCATTGGGAAACAGATTCATGAGCCAAAGCCACCAAAAACTAGCTAAGAAACTAACAAAAATGGCTGCCACACACCAAGGCAAACCACGAACCGACAAAACACCAAAAATAGAGCAAAATCCAAACACTATACACTGTATAAGTTAGTAAGTAAACCTTGATTCAAAGAAAAAAATCAAGGGGAAACCCCAAATGTCCTCCATGTTGGATATGACCATGCTAAGAGGTTCTGATATGTTTTCAATAATTGGAAATATACCTCTTTTTCTTCTTTGTTTAATTTGTAAACCATCCAATTTCTTTGGAGCTCCTCCACTGTGTTCAGGTCAAAAATTTTAACATTTTTCAAGGTTGAATCAAGGACCAAATTTCCATAAAAAAACATACTTAGGAGATATGTTTTCAACAACTTCATACTCCCTAAAATCCACAAAACTCACAAAGTGATCAGTACTAGCATATGCCTGCAAAACTTCATAAGATGCATTGTTTGGGTCTTCAATAAGGTACAAAATCTTTTTCTCTCCATATAAATTTACTAAGTTTCCTTCAATGGGTATAGTAGCATAAGACATGTCCATTTGGACACTCCCACCAACACTTGCAGCCCATTTCCTTGATAATAACATACCCCATTTGGCAGGGCAATCAACAATCACAACATCCAATTTTAAATTCCTCCCAAGATAAGATGTAAGTTGCACCACCAGATATTTGACACACCCAACAACTGGCACTTCCCGTAATCCATGGCAAGTACACTTTCCATAGGTTTTTGTCACTTTGATTCCCAATTCATTCATGACCTCCAAAGGCATGACATTGCATGATGCCCCGGAGTCAAACATACAGTTATGTAACAACTTGTCTTTGATAACCAAGGTAGTGAAAAATAGATCCACGTTTAGCTAAGATTTAACCAAAGAAGTTCCTAAGTAAACCTCGGTGGTTCCCCAACTCTTCCAACACTTGTGGCTATTCCAATTCTATAATGGCAATAGGAATCCCAACCTTGTTTCCAACTCTACCTTGGGTACTCTCTTCCTCTCTAAATCCTAAATATTCAAAATCCCTCTTCTTGTGCTCAAGAATCCTAAGCAACTCAGCAATTGGGACAGGAATCTTGATCTAACTCAAGACTTGGGCAATATCATATGGAGCATTCTTGGGTAAAGCAGCACTAGGGGAAAGATTGGAAAATTCATCAGATGGTATGGAAGTCTTTTCAATTTGGGCATGGGGAGGATCACAAGTTTTTCTTGGGGGAATAGGGCCTTTACCAGATGTATTTTTCTTTGGATTTTCTTTAGTAAGCAATGGAAATTTTGACTTGGCTTGTTGCCCCTTGGTAGCTTTACTTCTAGTATTGTGCTCCTTCTCTTGGGCAACTACAACATTCATAAGCAGCTACCTATCCTCCTCTCGAAGGGATACCACCATCATACTTCTTAATCATAAAATATCTTAAGTATTCAAATTCATTATTGGGCAGCTCAAAGGCTTGTACATTATCAATTTCTAAAACATGAGAAGGAGGAAGAAGATGTACCTGTTGGATACAATCCCAAAAAATAGCAGCAGTCCTAGCACTTATGACATCTGTTGAAGTTTCTCCCCTTGGTGAACTTGTAGGGATCTCCATCATGCAGGAATCATCATCAATTTCATCATCATTATTAGCTTCACCATCTTGCTGGTCCACTTCACATGGAGGATGGGGAAGAAAACACCTATCACATTGATCAATATCAGCAACTTCCTCAACAACAACAACCCTAGCAGTTAGGGGATCAGGTAACACTTTTCCTTCACATGCTTGAGAATGTATATTTATAGACCCCATGGGTCCTTTCCCTCTATCATCAGATCTCTGATCACCCCTAGGATGATTGGAAAATTTGTCATGGTTTTGTGCTTTTTGCTGACCTTGTGAAGTTTTCCCAATTCCTTCTATTCCCGAGCTAACTTGTATGAGATTTCTTTGACGAACCATGCCAAAGTTTTCACAACCTCATCCAAATCAGCACCCTTTCTAGATTGATTTTTTTAGGGTTTATCAACTTTACACCATATCTCTTGAGAGGTTTCCCAATGGCCTTAATGTTATTTTTAATCTACAAGTGCCATTGTAAAGGCTTGCCTTAAGTTTGTAGGGTTCTTGTCTCTTAGGTAATATGCTACTTTCTTTTCAAATGTATCGCATATTTGATCAAGCATGACTCATCACATGGCCTCAATATAACAAACAATCTTCTTAATTTTTTGTTAAATCTTGTGTTAAAGTCATGCATTTATTCATTGGGGTTCTTCTTGATATTTTCAAACTCAGACAAGAGAAACCTAGGATCAGTCTTGTCACCATATTGCAACCTAAATTCATTGTTCATTTTAGTCCAAGAGTCAATAGAATTATCAAGTAGAGCCTTGTACCAATCCCTTACATCCTCTTCTAGTGTATGAATGAACAATTTAACATACACATCTTCAAACTATATTTCAAAATCCACCATCATGTTAACAAAAATTTTGAGATGCTGATCACCGATTATATTTTTTTAACCTTGGAAATTTGGCAACCTATTCCTTACATCTTGTGGGACAGCATTTGGGTAACCATCCATTCCTCTAAATTTTATAGGACCAAAGGTGTTAACAAAAAATGGAGGTCTAGGATGAGCCATATTGTTTTGAGGTGGTGATCTTGGAGGAGAAACATAATGATGAGGAGTGAGAGGTATTTGGGGAATAGAAATGTAATCTTCAAAATGGATATCCCCTATAGGATCAACTTCTTGATAAACTCTAGCAGATTTGGAAAAAATAGGGGTAGAATGAGGAGAAAGATTTTCAAAGACAAATGAAGGTCCCTCTCTAGATGGAGAATGCAAATTTTCAAGAGGACTATCTAATTCAGATCTATCTGAAGAAGAACTATAGTCCTCAATGACAGGCTGATCAATCTCAAGTTCAACGAAGGGAACTTTCTTCCTTGATATTTTCTTTCCAACCACCTTCCAAGCTCTTCTCCCTTATAACTCGAGTTCCTTGAATCTGAAAACAAATTCTTAGCAAAGTCTCTAATGAAGAGAGATCTTCTTCCTTCTAGTTTTGCAGAGATTAACAACACAAAAATAAATGATAGAAAGCTAAGACACTGGTATTTATCAAGATCAAAATAGCATGGAGTCACCACTAAGGATTTTCACCCTAGTTGTGCAAATGCACTAAAATACTCTGTCAAATACCTATCAACATTGAAAATCTTGCCAAACTTTATAGATCAGATCTTCCTTTTCTTAAATCTATCAACCAAAAATGTAAATGAAGTGCAACTACTACTAGAAACTAATAAAATTGCAGACAGAGTTTGAAAACTTTGCATACACCTTGCAAATATGAGTATAGAATGATGTTTTAACATTATATTTGCAGATAGAACTTGCAAGAGAAATTACTATGGTTTGATATGCATTCAAATATTTCAAATATTTATGCACATGGATTAAATTGAATTAAGAATGTCCCGGTAGCAAATCCACTTGGTGTTGGTACCCAAATTTTTTCTCCTTTTCAGTCTGAGAAGCATCAAAGATATGGCATGAAGCTTGAAGATAGATGGATCATGGTGTGTGTTGTTTTGTAGCCAGGGATATGATCTAACTGGCACTCAAATTTGTGGAGAGATGGATAGCACTCAAATAGGACTTGATCTTGTCCTAACTGTTTTAGGTTGTGCCTTTCAACCAAGGTAAGAGAACCTATTTTATAACCCTCAAATGGTGAAGGAGATGAAGATATCCCTCAATTTTTGCAAATAGTATGAAAAGGGACTTGGGAAAATATGATCAACACTCCAAATCTGACTTTCAAAAGTTGTCACTTCCAGATTATGGAGATACTTTCAATGCAAGGCAAGGGTTACTAAAGATATTTTGAAATCCTGATTTGTTTTGCATACTTTAGCAAATGGATTTTGATCTTCTGTGGGTATATAGGTCAAAAAAGGGTTAAAAAGGGTAGGATTAATTGTTTTGAATGATTTTTTGGGTGGGATTTTAGATAAGAAAAACCAAGGTCTGTCCAGACTCTTTGAGGATTTCAGCAAAATATGGAGAAACTTAACAACAGAAAGTATCAAAATGGTTAATCATCCCTTTAACTAGGATATGTGCATCAAATGGAGGCCAAGATATACACTTTTCCACACAATATTTGATCATATATCACAAATTTTTGAGTTAGAATGAACCAATGAAGCATTTATCAATCACTATTTAATCATGACCTAAGGTGCACCCAAAGGTTTACAAACAATCTCTGAAGTCAAGGAAGGTAAAGTGATTTTAAATTTGTTTATCTCTTTATCAGATGAAAGCTCTTTTGAATGTGAGATTGCAAATGCCACTAAACTATCACAAGAAATGATACCATGTATGATCAAGAGATAATGTAAATACAAGAATGCAACAAGAAACAAGAAACAAAAATTTGAAATGCATTTATGAAATGTAAGCATTCACAAATTTTTCCCAAAGACAACACATAATAACTCAAAAATGATCAGATTTATCAGCAGGGGAATGTTATGAAAAATAATCTCAGAGCTTGTTAATGGCTATACATGTGCAACCAACTTAACAAGATTTGAAATCTGATACAGAGAGAGTTACATGAGTTTCTCAAGTGGTCACTCAGAGAATGGGCTTCTTCCCAGATTTTCCCGTGAAATTTTTAGTTTTCTAGGATTTTTTAAACTCTTCCAACCCTTTGCATTAAAAATTCATGCAATATATATCTTTCAATATCCTTTGATCCTTCTTTCTCAAGAAAAGAATATGCCGAAGGATCAAATTTGTTACAAAAATTCCATCATGATTCACAAACAGAGGCATTTAACAGAACACGTCCAAAAAGTTACCAGTTGTCTCAAAAAGAGATGAATCATTGCAAAATTTACATCATTATCCATTGTGGAGGCACATTTTTCATCTTTAAAGCATGCAGACCCCCTTCCTTTCATTATTTCATCCTTATCCCTCCAAAATTTGACTCTGTAGCTTTTGGATATGATATTTCACGTTTTTGGATGGGTTAGGGAAAACATTCATTTCAAAAACTTCTATGATCTTCAAACTGATCCTCAAAACCAATTACATTGGTCCTTGTAGGTAAAAACAACACGAATCCACAAAAAAATGATCAAAATCGATGCAAAAGCGCATCTCCAAGCTTCTGGAGCTTAAATGGCGCCAAACTAAAAATGCACAATTACCATTGATCTTCCTTTATCCTTTAACTTGAGCCCTCCACATGTCACAATGTGATTGGAAATGGGATTCGAATCACTTTTTGACATTTTAACACTTTTGGAAAAATTAAAAAAATTGACATTTTTCTCCGCCCCTCCACCCTTTGAAAATGAGCTTGACACGTGTCTCAATGTGGGTCCTAGCGGAATCGCGGCTCGATTCTACACATTTCCACCTTTTTTGGAACAAGAATTTTTTTCTAAATTATCCCCATGGACCCACACGTCTTATTCTATCCCTAACATGTGGTGTAATATGAGTGGATACGGAGTCACAACTCAATTTTAAACATTTTGCATCTTTTTAGACAAAGGAAAAATTTTCAATTTTCCTCCATGGCTCCACCCTCCCACAAGACACATGTCCTCATATGATTGGCTGAGGGGCAGCACTTCTCATTTCATATTTTAATCATATTCCACGAAGGAAAATTTTTAACATTTCCTCTGCCATCCCGCACCTCTGCCATTGAATCCTCAGATGAATCTTGACTTTTTACCTTCGGGCTCGTGGGTCCATTCAATGATTTTACCCTTTTGATAACTAGAGGCTAAAAATACAACTTGCCTCCAAAGGCCCACCTCCCCACCCTGTGCTCTAATGTTGACACGTGTCTTCATCCCATTGGCTGTGAGTTTGCGGTCCAATTTTATACTTTAACTCTTTTTCACCAAAGGCCAAAAAGTATCAAACTCCTCTGCCTTTCCATCTCCCACCTGCCACGTGTCCTCCTCTGATTGGATGTGGGCCTTAGGGTATTTTATTCATTTCCACACATTTTCCAAAGTTCCCTAAGGCACAAAATGACCCACCCATCCACCTTCACTCTGCCTGCGACACGTGTACCTCCTCTGGGGCCTGCAGAGTTATGGGGCAACTTGCACATTTTTCCAAAAACACAAAAACGTTAAGTTTTTAGAAATTATTTTCCGATCCTTTTCCAATTAGAACAAGCCACATTTCTGATGAATTCTAAAGAAGAAATTGATGGGAAAATGATGCTCGTCTGACCATCAAAACACAGAAAATACCAGGGATGCCCTAGAATTCAATTTTTTCACTAAGGACAACAAATTTCTCAAAATTGAACCAACTGAAACATGTTTTCAAAGCATTTTTATCATGGAATTGGATTTTCAATGGCATACAAGTGTAAATTGATCAATTTTAAACTTCCACAATCAGAAAAAAGGGAAAATGGCATAGGCCTATGGATTTGGAAAAATTAGGGCACAAAACAAGGCACACATGTAGATTTCTTTCAAATTGGGGAAAAACAACAAGTTTGTGAACATTTTGAAGCATCCAAGGAAGAGGGGAAAAATTTTAGACCACCAATTTGAGATAAAAATGTTTGAGCATGCGAGAATGAAGGAAAAATAGGGCAAAAGCCAACGAGGCTCAAAAATGGCACCAACATAGCCAACACTTTTCAAGGATGCAACAAAGTGTGTCTCAAAGCATTAAGCTTTCCCAAAAATTATGGGCATGCCTATGTTCGCTACATTAGCTCTCAAACCAATTTTGATTAGGAGACCTTCTAGCAATGGGGTTGGATTTTATAGGAAACCTTAATTCTACTTCAATTACAGGCACACACATGTTTTGACGAGCACTGACTATTTCACAAAGTGGATGGAAGCCATTCCAGTTAAAATAATTTCTTTTAAAGTCATATGTCATTTCATCAAAGAAAACATCTTGGTCAGGTTTGGAATTCTAAACAAAATTGTCATGGATAATGCCCCAAATTTTTCTTCACATGAGCTAATTGATTTTTATATAGATATGGAATTTCCCTTGCAAATTATTATAATTACTATCCACAATGGAATGGGTGGGATGAATCAACTAATAAAAATCTAGTGACAATTATTAGAAAACTTGTTGATGAATCACAAAGAAACTGACATAAGAAACTCTATGATGCTCTCTAGGCAGATATGATTACACCAAAGAGAGATATTGGAATGTCTCCTTTCCAATTGGTATATGGAACAAAATTTCAGTTTCCAGTAATAGTGGAATTACCTTCATTACATTTGGTAAAATTTATTGAAGATGAGGATTTCACCAGTGCCATGGAGAAAAGAGTGATGTACCTATAGAAATTTGATGAATACAGTTGCGGGTAGTTGATATAATTGTTTCACACTAGATGAAGGTTAAAAACTATTCTAAAAATGATCTAGACCAAGAGGTTTCCACGTTGGAGACATTTTCTTACTCTAGGACAAAAGAAGAGAACCTCGAGGAATTCATGGTAAGTTCGATTCTCTTTGGCTTGGTCCTTTCAAAATCAGGTATTTTTCTAGTGAAAATTCATATTACTTGAGCTATATGGATGGAACTTCACTTCCATTACCATATAGTGGTCAATACTTGACATTTTTTCAGTCTTGAAGAGCGCAAGAAGTCCTTTATAAATAGTCTTATACATATGTCTTATATAGTCTTTGTTTGTTTGGTATGTGTTATTGACTTATGTCTCTGGACCTTCCGTATGATCTTTTTCTATTTATATTTCCTAATGAGATAAAGCACTTTTCATGTAACTAGAGATTCTGGGATCATTTTTTCTATCTTTCTTTCATTGTGTGTCAATTCAGTCCAATCCCCAGATAGAGCCAATTGTTGTCACTTACCTAGAAAAATATGTGTGATTTTTCAAAAAAAATGGTTAAGTGACTTATGTGAGTAATTTTTTTGCCTTTGTGAAGTCTTGTAGAAGAGAAATGATCCCAACAGTTAGTCATTTTTAGTACTTTGAGTATTTGGGTCTTTTTTCCTTTACATTGCAAAAATATCAAGTTTTTGGAGAACTCATGTCCCTAGTTCCTTTGGGCCTCAAGTTCTCCACATCCCCACCTTTTCCACACTTCATTAAGTATTTTGTTGTGGGATTTGGTATTCATCAATGAACTATTATTTCCGAGTCTTAGTGGTTCATCACATCTTTCTATTTCCCACAGTTTCCTTACTTCCACAAAATTTGCACTCATCCTCTATATTTGGACTTTGTGAATTTTCAAAGAACTCATTCCCCTTGTGCTTCATGGACTCCATTTCCCGTATCCGCATGTTCTCTCTGCACTCATTAGCAATCTCTAAAGTTTTCATCCAAATTTGCTAAGTGTTCCTTTGTATTACATACTTTGTGGGTTTTCCAAGAACTCACGTCCCCATGTCCCATGGACCTTTTGTTCTCTTAGGACTAATTCTCTTGTACTTTTTTGGGTTTTTTGTATTGCAAAATTTTTGGTTTTTCAAAGAAATTTTGTCCCATGTGCATCCTGGATTATTATTTTTCACAATCTCATATTTGTTGCACGTTAATCCTTTCCTTTATGTCACATATATTTTGGATGTCTTAGCCCCTCGTGTCCCTAGTTCTTTGTGCTTTCATTTCCCCACATTTCCTTCATAGCTGCAATATAAAGGAAAAATGGGTAAAATGTTTGATGAACCCTCCCATTTCCCATAATACACTTCAATTTCCTAATTATGCATTTATTCACGTAATTTTTCAAATGGAAAAGTATAAATGACGTAAAGTAAGCCATTTTTAATGTCATACGTTAAGAATTACAACTGATTCTCATGCATTTCCATTCTTGTGCCCTCGAAGCCGCTTCTAGCTATTTCTAATAATTCTCCAACCATTTTTAGAAATTTAAATTACACAATGATCCTGGAAGAAGTGCCATTCTTCCTATAGTCAAGGTGAGTGATTTTGAAGCCTTTGATTGGAATTTTGAACATAATTAGTTTTTTTCCCTATCATATCGTTCTTCTTGAAAAATGGTGTTGAATACCCATTCCTCTCAGCATATTTTTCATAATCCTACCATTATGAAATATCACTACATAGGTTATGAACACATTTCATCCCTCAAAATATTAGTACCCAATATTGGGGATAACGATGTTTGGCATATTGATTTCAATGACTTCTGGGCCCGTATTTCTGATGCAAATCCCACTCTCATGGCTCAATGTATTAAAGATAGTGAGATTTCTCACAATGGTTATTTTCGTATCTCATTACAATGTGCAGATACCATTTTAGCTTGTGCTTCTTGTTTTGATCCAGATTCAAAATAAATCAAATATCCTTAGGGCCAAGTGATTGCTAAACTAGATGTCAATTGCATAAATGTTACCTTTAGAATCCCTATTGTTGAAAATTCCAATACTCTCACTAGGGCACATGCTCAATTCCTTTTCAAACAAGATAAGGAGAAGTATAAAACAATGATAACTAAGTCTTGGTTCAAGGTTCCAAAGAAAGGAGCATCCAGATTGCCTAAGGTTATGTATAAGGCTGATTTTAAAGAAGAGTTATCTGATATAATCACTTTGTTATCTATAATTATGGGCCTTCCCTCAACCAATGATTTTTCAGTTATGGATGTTTTCTAATATAAACATTATTTGTGAAGGGAAGAAAAGCCTGAACTAGGGAGAGATAATTTTGTGAAAACCTGAGTGAACAATTGGCCAATGTAGAGTAGAGAAAATATTTCTATATGACTTCATATTTTATGTACACCATTGCAACATATAGGGTCTGGCTAGGTCTTACTCCAGTGGATGAAAATAAGAATGCACCAGTGTATGATTATTACCCCCAAATGAATCTTGAAAACATAACGCATCATTTCAGAAGAGTCGATTATGCCTTCACAATGTAAATTTTCATACTCTTGGACGTTAATACAATTGAGAGGGTATCTCTTTGAAGAAAAAAATTAATCTCAACCTATGGCAATTTGTTCATCAAGTTCAGAAGGTTCTCATATATCAGATTGGCTAGTTTTGAAGGTGCACCTAACAAGCTTCCCATGTACTACAATGATAAATTGGTTTTGGTGGTAGTCTGTAGGAAAATTTATATGTTGCATAGAACATGCAAGGACAAAAATATAATAGGTATTCAATTCCCAATCAATTTGGGAAATTATACTTGCAAGACAACATTAGATGCTTAGAATGTAGAAAGGACCATATCTGCATTCAAATTTTATACTTTTCACAAGAGGTATTGCTTTGATATTAATAATTTTACCTCCAATAACCTCATAATTAATTTCTATCACATGCCTACCCTAGAAGATTGTTTAGATGATTATGAGGTGAGAAGAAGATAATTTGGTAATCTTTATTTGTAGTAGATTAAATATTTTGGGATTTACAAAGTGCCAAAAGACTTTCCAAATGATGATGAAGACTTTTATTCTCTTCAATACCATAAAACTATTCAACATACACCCCTTCTCACCATCAATTGGTTTCAAAAGGAAAAGGATGATCTTCGGGAGAGATGATAAACCCGGTTATGCTAAGGAGAAAAGTATGGTTTGATAAAAATATGAAAGAATATAAAGTAGGAGTGAATCAATCTTCTTCTCATGGAGCATCAACATCTCATAAGGAAGTTTCTACCACACACATAGAGATGCCAAATCAGCCAACTATTTCTCCTTTACATGTAGAATATTCATTCAAGGTATATTCAAGGCAAGAGAATACCGAGAGAAATGAGAAGACAGAATAAACAATTGAGAAAAAATAAAAACAATATTTCTCTCCAAGGAAAATAGAAAAGGTTTAAAGGTTTCAACAAATCATAAAAAATTTAGAGAAAGATGATACGGGGACAAAGGAGAATGAATAAAGTAACTATGAAGGGGGAAGTAATGAGAAGGAAAAAGATGAAGGAGATAAATTGAAGGGTGAAAAGATATATTTTGAGGCATTGATCATTCCCAAGCTCAAATCACCAAGGATATATCTTCTTATATTATTGAAGCACCCTCTCTTGAGGTATTTTCTACTTATACCCTTTGTTCCCTCAACACACTTTCTTTGGGATCTCTTTTTCTCCACCTCATAGTGAGTACTTTACATGGGTGCAGCCTCTAATTGATAAAAAAAAAGGAAGGCATCATCCCAAATCATTGATCCTAAGTTTGATGCTATATCTTCCCTCTTGGGTATAACTCCCACAAATCTTGCTAAAAAAGTAAAGACTGCTTCAAGATTAGTATTTTATTCAACATGTTAGTAATAATTGGAGATAACAAAGCCAAGAGTGGAGAAAGATGAAAATGATCTAGTTATTTCTGACTTGGACCTGACAAGAATTCCACTATGTGAATCTAACCCTAAGGGGGAGGACCATAACTTAAAAGAGACAATCTCCAAGCTCATTGAAATTGTAGAAAAGGGAAAACAAACATAGGAACAACTTGAAGAACATGTACAAGTCCTCTCTGATTTCATCAAATCCCTCCTTGCAAATGATAAAGTGCTTGATCTTGCCCTCTGACTTCAATGCCTCCTCCCATTGTCTTGTCTCATGAACAAGTTCAAACTATCAAGGTCATTCATAAGCATGCTTCTTATGGAAAGGAAATTGAAACAATTGTTAAAGGAATGTTGATGTCTAGATTGAATTTAATTGATGAAGCATAGAAAATGTATGACAACATTTCTTTCATTCAAAGTAATTTCGACATGGTAATCATTGGCTTTGAGAAGGAACTCAAAATTTAGTCATAATGTAATCAAGATCTCAGACTCATGAATGATACAAATGAGAAAATTCTCCTTGTAGATAAGATATTTGGTGATTCAAAGATTAATATTTCCAAGAATTCAGTATTTAGTGTAGAATGGAAGATGAAAGTCTTTGGAAGAGGCAATTGATGAAATTAAGAGCATAGTGCAAAATGGAGAGACATTTAAATCTGTAATACTTGATGAATTTCAGGATCTTTAGTATCAATTTTATAGAGATAATTCCACACAGAGATACATACTATACTAAATCAAGGCAATTTTTAGGGCACTAATCAAAGAAGAATTGTTCAATCCTAAAACTGTGACTAAAGAGAAAATGGATGAGATCATTAAACTACGTAGTGTGATCATATAGTTAATCAAAGGCTTATTGCAAAATTCAGATATGGGAGAGGAGATGGAAGATTCTTTAGGTAGCTAGATGAATGTTATAGAAAATACCACCATTCCCAAATGCATGGAGATTGTTAGAACCCTCTTTAAATTTATAAATCAAGTTCTCAAAGTGAAAAATTCGGAAGAAACATCTATAAGTGCTCCTTCCCCAAGTTCCTAAACTCTTCTTTCTAGCTTTTGTGATTCAATGTTAGCTTTATTATTTTAAAATATGTAAAATTTTAAATAATATAACTAAACTGCAATTCATTAATTATGTGTAAACACTTAATTAAAAGATAATGAAACTAGAAAGTTAGTTACAACCAACCTTATGCCTATATAAGTATTTCTCTCATTGTAAAAAGGGTTGTTGGATTTTTATGTTTTGGATGTAAAGATACATGACTGCCAAGAATCCATACAAAAGAAATCCTTCCCTCTCAATTCTTGCATTCTTTATTTTTTTCCTTAACCTTTAAATTTGGATTTAATATATTTGGATATGAAATTATGTTCAATTTAGTTGATGTAGTGTTGAGAACTTTGTGTCTACTACATACATGTCCCATGGGTTATTCATATATATATTCATGTGTTCTTTATATTTCATGTATGCATAAGTAAGATACTATTCTACAATCTATATATTTGAAAGTGCTACCATTTCCATTCCTCAAACTATTGATTCTTCCACCTCTTTATCTTCTGTATTGAGAATGATTGAATATGGAAACATTTGATACATCAAAATCCTCATTTGAATATTGATAGATTGTATATTTGTAAATAAGTAGGTTTTTATTTTATTTGGTGAATAAGGGAACCTCTCCCATAAAGAGGAGGGACTATTGTCCCCTGAACTATTGCTTGTGTTGTGATACAAATTTTCCAACCAACAACTACGTTGATGACTTCTTATGGAAATGTAAGCAATATAAAGACCATCTCACCCTTCTTAACTTGATCTTCACCCGTATTATCCAATATTTCCTCTATCTTAACCCCGATAAGTGTGTTTTTGGTGTTCTCAATGGTAAAATTCTAGGGTTCATCATATCTATCCGAGGAATTATAGTAGACCCATCCAAAATCAAAGAAATTATATAAATTCCTCCTCCATCAAATCTCAAAAAATTACATAGTATTTAAGGTAAAATATAGTCTATCTGAAGATTCATATCTCAACTCTCATATCATTGTCAACCATTTCATCATCTTCTCCATAAAGATGTAGAATTTAATTGGGATATTAATTGTCAAAAAGCATTCGATGAACTCAAAATTGTCTCTTGTCATCACTCATGCTTATACCTCCTCATGAGGGTAACCATTTTATCTTTACATATCTACCGATGAATTATGCCTTAGGATCCATGCTCTCCCATAGATATAAGAAAGGATGTGAGGAAGCCATCTACTACATAATTAATACTCTCTATGAATATGAAACCCATTACACATAAGATAAAAAACTATGGTGTGCCTTATACTTTCCAAATTTCAAGCTACACCACTATCTACTCAATCAAAAAACTTACATTGTCACCATTTTCAATCCACTTAAAACCATGCACTCTAAACCATATCATAGTGACCGCATCACTCGGTGGCTTATGCTTATGACCAAGTTTGATTTGGAATTCCTATCACAAAAGTCCATTAAGGTCTAGGACATTGTAGACCAACATTCCAAAACACCCCTACGACATTCAACTTCCTCATGAACAATTTCTTGACAAATCAATCAACACTTTTGATGAACATGAATTTACTCCTATGAAAATGACCCTCTTCTTTAATGGATCTAAATTCTAGCAAGGGGAGGGGCCGGTATTATCATCGTACCTCCCCAGGGTAATCCTATTCCTCTATCATTCAAATGCAACTTCAAATATACTAATAATATGAAGCTTTAATAATGGGTCTACAAATTGAGCATGCTCGATACCGAATCTAGAGTTGGTTTTAGACATTCATGGAAAATAACATAATAATTTCTCACACAATAATATATTTAATACCCTGGATTGGGGATGTAGGCGTTAGGGTTTTGGATCAAGAAATACTTGAGGGATTGTGGTGGTAATGGAATAATAATGTGGGAGTGGGTGAAGGAGCTTAGTGAAGTGGTTATTTTAGATCAACTCTATTCTTAGCTAGTTGAGAGATGTATGGAAGGTTTTGTGTTTAGTTCCAGCCCACTCGAGGAGAGATTGGTTAGAAGGATTTTATGGGAAGCCAATTAGTTTGTAGGATTTATTCGATTCAAGATACGAAGGATTTCTTACCAGCTCTTAGGAAGGTTTTGGGTCTGTTTCGTTTGTTCCTTTTCCATCGAGGACTTAGTGTTAAATTTTTTTAAGTTTTACTATTGTCTACATTTTCACGAGATGAGTTGGAGGTCGCACCTCGGCTTGAAGGGGATTTTCCATTCGAGGGGTCTCTCAGGAGGTAGAGGATCCTACAACAAAGTTTTTAAGCCTTTAGTTCCTAATCTCTCTTTGGCCCTAGTTATTTCAAATCTTACACTTGACAAGGCCCTTACGAGTATGTTGGAGTGTTTTTGGGTTGTGGGTTGAACAAGGTTTGGGATTTTCTAATTTTGAAGGAGTGGATGTTGTGGGGGTGATCTTCCCATGATGTGGATTGATCCTTGAAGGTCTATTTTTATGAAGGGGCTAGTAAAGGTATGGTTGAAGGGATTTCGCTGGATCTAGTTTATCTATCTAGAATGGGGGTGGTTTTGCTTTCATTTTCTTCTTAGTTAGGGACCGACTAGCCTAGTTTCCTAAACATTGAATCGGGAAGAAATATCCATCCTTATTTGTTTCCCCTTAACTTGACATGTCAGAGCTTGCATATTAGAGATCAAAAGTTCATAGGGTTTGGGATTTTGAGGTGTTGGTAGTATTTGCATGGTATGGTCTCCTTGGTGAGTGCTTGTCGGTTGGGTTGTGTTTTAGTGGAAGTTTATGCATGGTGGTTGTTGTTACTCTTGGATTTGTGGCAATGTGTGGTGGGGGTGTGCCTTTGTTGGTGTTGGGATCGTGTGTGGAGCATCCAATTGTTAGTGTTGGTTTTCTGGTCCCTTTTTGATGTCCTTTGTTTGACTATTTGGTTGCATCTAGCCCAAAGGGGCCTTATTTATTTTGTTTGGCCTTTCAGTGGCTTATGGGATTTTTATTCTTCTACCCCTTTTGAATGATCCCCACTCATGGTGGAAATGTGGGGGTATGAGTGGAATATTTTTAGGTGATCCTCATTTGAAGTTGTTTAGTGTGTTGGAGAATAAAAATTTTAGTTGTAGGAAAGATTTTAGTTGATCTCGGGTTTATTTTTGTGTTGGTCCTTAAAATGTTATATCTATTATAATGGGTGGGGTCCCATTAACCCTTTAGTTATAATCTCCATTTAAAATATTTTAATTATACGAAAAATAATGGGTCTACAATTTGTTATCTGCTTAGGTGTTCAAATCTTAGAAACCTATGGAGACTCACATCTCGTCATTAATCAAATTAAAGGATATTATCAATGTAAAAAATAAATTCTTCAAAAATAAAAATCCAATTTTGAATTTCTTCTCAAATTCTTTGATCATTATACCATCCAAACAGTTCCATGATCCTCTAATAAGTTTGAAAACACCATGACTTTTGTAGGATCCCTCAATCCTCTATCAACTGAAGTCTCAACTAAAAAATCCAAAAATTTTGTGGTTTTTCATAGATTAGATGAATCATATAATAAAAATGAACTCCCCTCTATGAACGTCATCAAAAATAATCCAACTTATTTTTTTACACACAAATATTCTACTACCTTTCAAAATCTAAAATACCATCCAATCTATCTTGAAACGCTAAACAATATTTTATTTAATACACTTTTCATTATGTCATTATATAGGGTATCTGTATAAATGTTTCTTTGATTTCCTTCTATTAATATGTATTAGGTCTCACGAATCTATCAAATCGAGTTAAATAAGTCCATGATGGTATATGCGGTGGACACTTTAATGGTACCATTGTCGCTAAATGTGTCTTACAATTGGGATATTATTCACCTACAATAAATAAATATTTCTATACATATGTCAGTAAGTGCATCAAATTTTAACAACATTCAAACCTCATCCATGCTCCCATCCAATATTTGCAACTAGCTCATTACCTATGAGCATTCTCACAATGGGGATTAGGCGTCATTGGCATTTTCAATTCTCGCTCTTCCTAAAAACATTACTATATCATTACAACCATTCAATACTTTATAAAATTTGTTGAATCCATTCCCTTACCATCAAAAAATCAAGTAAGATCATCAATTTCATAAATCAACACATAATATGTCACTTTGGTATTCCTCACAAGCTTGTCACAGAAAATGGAAAATCCTTCAAACATTAGGATGTTAAGAAACTATGTGACACCTTCAACATCAAACTTATCTTTTCACCACCCTACAATCCAAAAGAAAATGGAAAATACGAATCATTTAACAAAACACTTAATAAAATTTTCATGAAAACAATAGACAAAGAAGGCAGGAATTGACATCTCCAAATCCCATTTGCTCTCTGGGATTTTAGAACTAGCATTTGTACCCCTATAGGTGCTACACCTTTTCACTAGTCTATAGTTTTGAGGTGGTCCTTCCCCTTGAATGTCAGATTCCATCACTCTACGTATCTCTTAAATACTTCATCACCGACAAAGAATACCGACAAGACCATCGAGACACAATTAGAATTATTACATGAGAAATTATTGACATCCTTGAACATCACCATGTCTACCAGGAATGCATCAAACGCACATATAATAATGTAAAATAACATAAATTAAAAATAGGTTATCTCATTCTAAAATAAAATAAAAAATTCACTACTTTAGAAAGGAATAAATGTGGAATGTTTTCCCTCAACTGGATCGGTCCATACGTCATTACACACAAGTATGGGTTGAGAGTGTATCACCTAGTTTCCCTTACTATTACAACTAAAAGGTAGCCTCTGAATTCCTTGTAGAATTACAACCATTCTACTATTAAAAATTGACCATCATGATATTAGTTACGTAAAAAGATATTATTCTACCATTAACCAACCATTTTTCTTATCGTAATGATTTGAAAGCATGTGGTTTTTTGTCATTATCCTTAATCACCTTAAAGATGAGCACCACAAATATTTTCATCACATCTTTAAACTTGACAAGTTCCCCCTTTTTGGAACCCCATTATCATTACATTCATCCAACCTTATCTACTAACAAAAAATGTGTCAAGGGGCATGTATGTGTAGGTCATGTACACATTTCCTCCCCTCATCAAAAAAATTCTATCGGGGTTTTTCATCAACTTAAAAATATATATATATATGGATGTTCTTATAAAAAATAATAGACTGGTCCCTTAAAGGACATCTATTCAAATATCAAAATTTTATTATGTATCTTGGTCCCTCAAAGGACAACCACCTATAAAATTATAGAATGATCCCTTGAAGGATGACTATCGTAAAAAAAAGAAAAATAAGAAATTAAAAATTGTAGACCACTCCCTCAATGAATGGATACGTATATAAAAGGATTCCCACATCGATCGCCTTCAAAAATTTCAAATATCAAAAGTATCCTAGGAAATCTTCCCACATCAATCAACTTTCCCATCAAAGAAAAATTCCAGCATTGATTAGTTTTCTTCAAAATAAAAGAAAAATATGTAAATATAGGGCACCTCTCTATGAAAATATTAATAGGAGATACTTACTCCCTACACAACCTACATATATCACCCCTTTCACGTTCTAGGAAGGTACATTTCATCACTCCACCTCTTTTATCTAAGATCCCATGTGTAACTACCTACGATAGTCTCATGTTAATATTTGTTAAGGACAAAATTGCAAGTGCTTTCACATCTTATACCCATCACGTATGTATCAAATCCAATATCAAATAAATCATTCCATTTTTATTCCTATTCCAAAAAGTTAGAATACATTTTGATAAAATTCAGATCACATTTTAAGTCATAACAATATTTATCATCATTTCAAATCATAAACATCTCAAATCATATAAAATTTTTAATCCTATAAACATTTTAATCCCATAAACATCAAATAAAAATATTAAAATCATATAAAAACATACATCATAATCAACACATGAATTAATAAGCCAAAATAGATCACCACACACACACACACACATATAATCATGATCAAAGTCTCAAATACATCATCAAGGAGTCCCCTCACTCCACACATCAAAATCTATACATCAAGGCTTCGTACAAGAGCGTATATAAATCAAAATACAACTACCTATCATCTATCCAATAAAATAGACACCCTCAAGAAACTCACTAAACTGAACAACACTCCCATCACCTCCTGCACACCGCCATCACCTCCATCTTTTGCATCTAGTCCACAAGGTGGTTGACCCACACTCCCCACACTAGCACTAGGAGATGCTCCTTGTTGCACCATATGATCAACATAAATAATCACAATAGGAAAGTTACATATCACCATATATTCATAATAGGCCAAATATGACTACTGGTGATAATGGGCATATCTAACCATTCCTTGCACACCCATCTTACTATTGGCTTGGGCTCAGGTCACCAACTCCTTGCCTAACAATGAAGTCCACATAATCTTGAGAGCTTTTTTAGGGTCTCTCCTATAATCTATACTAATCTTGATCAGTCATGGCATGTGTCGGATGTTCCCTAAGCCCATCCCACTCAATAATAGCACTATCCCTCTCACTAATCAAAGTATCCATCACTCTAATAAAATAATCTCTCTCCCTCCATAAACAATCTCTCTTAGCTATCTTAACATCCTTCTCGGATGTTAACCATGTGAATGTGTCCTTAAATTCCTCCTCATCTCCATCACCCTCCTCATCATCACTAACATCAACAATCTCATGTGCTCCCTCTACTCGAGCACACACCCTCCTCCCTCTCTCGAACCAATCAAGATATCTCAAACGCAGCATAAGCATCACTCCACCATCACCTGTAACTAGTAGTCACTCCAAGTATCATCAATCATAACTAATTCACCATTCTTATCTAAACCCATGGATCCCTACTCATCAACTATAATGGGAGGATATCCAAAAATGTCTTGGGAGTATCTACATCTCCCTCATCTCATTTATATAGTACGGAGCATTAGTAACATCCTAGATCAAACCAAATGGTTGTCTAACATGAATGAAAATGACAAGATCCAACTCTCCCCCTCATCTCCCCTACACCCATAACTCCTACTATATCCCATTAAGCTCACACTTTGACTCTAGCTACTCTAGAAAATCAAGATAAGGTCTCCACAACACATCTCCTACCTATAACCCTATAAGAAGATCTCTATAATGAGTCACCTTTTGTTTCCCTCTTGATCAACCCATATCACCTCACCATCTCATAAACCCCACAGATCTTCCAATCATATCCAAAATCCCCACGGTAAACCTTGCGGATGAGCTATGGAAATGTGCTTGAATGCCCAACACTATAACAGAAACACAACATCTATCCCATATCTCTTGTGGACTTTTGAAGTGTAAAAATCCCTATATATCTATGCTAATAATGTAGGGGACCAAGAAAAAACAACTTGATGCTACATCATATCCGTAACTACACCACTCATCATCCATGGAAATATCCCCCTTTGGAATCAAAAAAATAGAAAAATGAAATACCCATCATCAACACAATCATCTCGTGTACAACCGTCTCTCCCCACAACATATAGAGACTACTAATAAAACCCCCTAAAGTATACCTCACATCATCTGCATCAACTCCATACAATATCCTCATCACATCCTCCCTCTCTATATCATCAATACAATATATGCCCTCCCCCATACTAGAAGTCTAGTAATCCTATGAACCTCATCCACAATGATTGTAATATCACCTATTGGTAACCAAAATGTACAAATGATTGGATCTCATCTCCCATCAATGCTAACAATAATACATTTGTGGATGTTTCTATCATCACACATCCCTATTATCCCTACTTCCTTTACATGACTCTAATCACCATCGACATATCTTTCCATACCTCCTCTAGGGTTATTGCAATCATATCTCGAATAGTCAATTTCACATCCACATGCAATCAAAAAATACAAAAACATATTTGAAGCCATAATTGTTACAAAAAATCATCAAAACTCTATCAAACACATATGTCACTAACAAATAAATATAGTCGCAACTACAATAGAAATATTTCAGCGATTCACTTGAATCACTAGTGATCCACTTAAATCTTGGTGATTCGGTAATTTAAAAAAACAAACCCTCGATACGCATTAAAATGACCAAAACAATCAAACTAGCTAAAATTTCAACAAAATCAATAAAATTAGGCACTCACCTCAGCTTGTGTGGGTTTCAATGATTGCTCAACGACGTAATTTCCTTAAAACTATGTTTTTCAATCACTCAAGTTCTCAATTTTACAAAAACAAGTCACGGAAATGAGCTATTCATCACCAACCTAGGGCTTTTATAGCTTCCCTAGCTTTCTTCTGAAATCCTTGACGATTCCTTGAATCGCGGTGATTCACATAAATCAGTGGTGATCATTATGAATTGCTAGCAATTCATCATATTTTTACCATGATTATCATTTTCAAAAATCAAAACCACTTTATCACATTTTCCAACAAATTGCATCCTTCCAAATACCCCAAATCCTCAAAAATTAAAATTAAAAATCCACTTTACCATGGGATATGTCATACATCTATGGGACACAAGCCCTTTATCCCCCATCACTTGACTTCCCTATCCTTGTAGCCTACCCTTATGAATCATATGTCTATAGGAAATGAACCCCTTGGTTCCCCCTATCACTTGATTTCATAGTAACACCTATTGTATCAATACCCCGTCTTGGGAAATATTTCAAAAAGACATGTCTAACTTATCCAAACCAAAATTTTCAAATTAATGTTCCTTACACCACGCCATAGTCACCCCATTTTGAGGGGGATCACCCATACAAATCAATCTATCAAAAATCATTTTTGTCTAGCACTTTTCCTACACCAAACTACTCGATAAAAAGGGAAAATGTAGACACTCAAAATTTACACCACTAATTTCCTTCACCATATGCACCATCTTCACAATTATATTAAATCAAAACAAATCATTTAACACATTATTTAAAATCCATACATCTCTTATCCTAAGTCTAAAATCCCCACAATATTTACTCCATGTAAATATTCTCTCACACCCTATTAAATCATTTCACAACCTGTAAAATCTCATTTTACTCCTCTTAAAACAACCCAAAACCATTTGGAGACTAAAATTAAATAAGAAAAAACCAAATCAACAATTTCTTAACCATTTTACAATATTTATAAAATCTACACCTCATCCCCAACCTTCCCTTAGCCATTTTCCTAAATCCCAAACCAAAAATATTTTATTATAAGTGGTTTCAAGCACTTTTCTAGTTATTTCCCCTAAAACATGGATCACCGTAATTGTACCTAAACACCGGTGATTCTAAATAACACCTTTGTGCTCTCTCAAGGATCTTTAGAATTTTTTCATTTATGCCCACATTTAGCTATTTTATTTCTCATCATCTAGGCACACTCGAGATATCATCATGTATCAGTATCAATCATTTTCAACAACATTTTTATAGTCACTTTTCATCATTTAGACTCTAGGAAACATGACAAACCAATTTATCAACTCAGATATTTCCCATTGAATATTTGAGGCATCTTTTAGCTCTCCATCTATTCACATGTATTCCTTAATCTATGTTTATCATTTTCAAGTAATAAATAATCTTTAAATTAATAAAAATTTCCATTTTGAAGTTTCAAACTCTCGATTTTAGCAAAAATAGTCAAAATCAAAACAATTGCTAGTGATGCATCCTAATTGCGGTGATTGGTTTAAATCTTAAGTGATTTCTATCAAAATCATATTTTTATCAGTTTTTCATCTTTCTATCAGTTTTTATGAAATCCTCTACATTTAACATGTTGTTTCTGAGTATGGATCTTTATTAGATGGAAGTTCATGGCCATTCACATCGATTGCAAGAATTTATGATCTCCCCATAGTCCAACACCCATTTTCTAGGAACAATACAACATCTTACACAAACTCACACTCTATGAAATATGATTTTCCATTGACAAACAAGAAATTGAGGATCATATCGAGTTCCTCTATTATATCCAACAAGATACTGAGGAATTTTGGTACAACTACTTCGAGTCCATTCATATCACATCTACACTTTCCTAGGCTACCTTTGAAGTTGCATAGGACCTTCCTTTTAACCTTAAGTTCTAAATTTCTCCATACATTTATCATTTGTTTATTGTTATCTATTATTATTGTTATCTTGATTAATTCATTTAATTATTACAAAGTGAACTAACATCCTCCAAGGAAGTCCCTCTGGATTCCTAGAATAAACCTTTTCAAGCATATCGTTTATCCATTTGTCTAATCCTTTATGTTTAGTGTCTTTGATCACATATTTATTTTTAGGACCGGAAGAATCACACACTCATTTGGACTCGAAAGCTTCAATCAACCACCAACATGAGCATTCATCTTTGTGGGTATCATAAACCTCTCGGTCTTCGAGGTTAGTTTTATTTATACTATTTCACCTCATTAATTTAAAGTTGGAAATCAAAAACTTCTCTACGAATAAACATATGTGATGGAATAGGAGTAGAAACCATTGTAATCTGGTCGAGAAAAATGTAGAGATGCCCAAATACCTAGACATGGGAACTTGGGCAAGGATAAGGCCACTCGCAGGCATCGAAGACCTCTCTCTGTCGTTACCAAGTCTACAAAAATGGTGAAACATGGTTCTTATAGTGTCGCTAGTGATTCACACTTGTTTTATTTTTCTTATTTATGTCACACTTGGATTTTCGAGTTACTTATAAATATGCAAATAAATATTCTCCTACAAAACCCTAAAAAGACATCAAATCCTAAAAATGAAAGATGCAAAATGAGGGATTTGACTATCATGAGTGTCACAATGGTGAACTTACAACTGAAAACCGCACTACATCTCGGACCCAATGTAACTCTATATGCTTATGTGTGTAATAGTGCTCATAGGTTGCTCTCATGCCAATGACACCAAGATAGTGGGAGGTAGATAGATAAAATGTAAATGTGTGGATGGAATAAAATGAACTCCCCTTTCTATGTAGTGTGTATGTAGAGTAATGTACCCAAATGTAATCCCTTGAGATATGTAGATAAATATCCCTTGCCAATAATTTCCTAGAATTATAATGGTATATATGTTGTTTTTATATAGGGATCTCTTTCTTGAATTTCGACACTAATGACCCAACATGCCAACTAGTACCTCAGGATATGAGAGGGAAAACAAAAATACCAACCTCAAATGTCAAAAGTAAGATCAAACATAAAGAGGACACGAGTGCCCAAGATGTATGGGAGCATCTAATGCTAATGTCCAATCCTTGGTACTTGGTATCTAGAGATAAGTGAAGACTGAAAAATAGGAATTCCTATGACTGACAAGAAGCTGGGTGTATGAGTGAAAAGTGTGAAAGATAAAAACAATAGAAACCAAATAGGAAAGTAGATGGGATATGAAATGGGTCACCCGGTGAATGCAAGATCCATATATAAAACAACATACTTAGTGGTATAGTAAATAGTAGTAAGTGCATGATTTTGTGTCTACATATTCCCCACTTTACATCAGTGAGAGAAAGATTGGTAACATAGAGTAGATAGATACACATACCGAGAGAATTCTTGGGAAGCCCATGTTGTAGAATTATGTACAAATGTGGTAGAAGTATGTGTCAAATGAGAACACATAGCATGGAAAACCATGGATCAATGTGTCGATTCATGTGACGTAATGACAGACGTGAGATTGTTATGATGAACACTAAGAAATATTTATGATTATGGTGTTGAATGTTTAGAGATTTTGATTTTTTCATTGATGGAGATATGTTGGGGTAAGGAGTGATCAACTCTTAACTTGATTAAGTGTGCATGAAAAACTAAGGATTTGGGCATCCTTCCGCTCGAGGAACAACATAGGAAGAGAGGTCTAGTTATACCCTCTAAATTTAACTACATCCTCAAAAGTTCTAGCCAATCCAGACAGAAAAAGAACATATTTTTTTTAATTTGGATCGAATTTTGATAAAACATAAATAAACCATATAGGATCAATATAGGAAGGAAATGGCATCTCATTTCCCCTGTTTCACTTGATTCTTAGATCATTTTTTTGAAATGTTGACAACACAAATAGGGTACTTGGTGTATGAGGAATACTTTTTTAAATGTTGGTTGATGGGTTGTTGTGCACGTATGACTTTTGAATCCACATCTGATCATGAGAACTTCCTTTTGTCTAGGAGAAACTAAGCGTAATAAAAAGTAAGACCACCGGAAGGAATTAAACAATATGTGCGGTGAAGCGCTAGCATATGCTAGATGCGGGAAGTGTTATACTTCTGGATGGCTATCCATCCACTATTTTAAACAATTTAATTTAGTAAAAATGTAAATCCTATTGTAATTTGAAATGATTTAGGTATCTCACTTAAAACACAATAAGAAACTAGATCTAATCTAATAGGATAGGTTAGAATAGGATCTAAAGGTCAAGTGACTAGTTTTGGGTTACGTCAGAGTCGCGAGAGGTCTCGGAAAGACCACATATGGATGAGGTGAGATGAAATTTGGTGGGTAGGTCACTATTCTGGGCTGTATGGGCAAATACGAGAGATCAATGTCGAGTCAAGGATGATCGACAATGGTTAGTTTGTAACTAATCTTTTGTTCTTGTGGAAATCTAGGAATGCCACAGAACTAGCTTTAGATCTCGTTTGTGATTACAAAAAGGACTTTGGGTTGGTCGGGAAGAGGTATTGGGTGATTTGGGAGGGATTTGCAGCGTTTTAATGGGTATATGAAGGTGGAAGTGTTAAAGGAGGTCTATGGATGGCTAATTAAGCAATAGATGATAATATAATGATGAAATGAAACAAACCAGAGAAGTATGATGTTATACTTACTTGGATTCTAGTCCGGATGCCTGTGTGTGAGGGATGGAGGTGCTGATGAGAGGTTTGAAGGATGCAATTGCTCACCAAGCGAAGGAAAGCTTCTGCATGGGCTGCATGTACATTCCTCTTTGCTTGGTTAGATCGAGATCATTACTAGCATGTCTATATAAGAGAAAAATGCTTGATTTCCTTGCATGTGTGTTCTCTTTGTAATGTGTTAATGTTTTTGACTTTTTCATTCTTTCGCCAACCTACTTCCAATGTCAAGAATAAGGTTTTTTTGGGGTTAAAGGGTAACTAACATTAGTTCCGACATAACCGGCGATGGTTAAGGGTAAGCGATGTCGGTCAAGGTGGGATTTCCTAGGTTTACTAAACTATGGAGATCCTCTTGATTTCCTTGGATCTCATGTCATTAACCCATGGATTAGACTGGGAGCCTCTTGTAAGCATGCGGGAATGTGGTTAGAGGGAATGTAGGTATTGATTTTTAGGGTTTGGGTAAGTCATAGTTACTTATGGCAACTTACTAAGAATAGGTCTTAGGTTGAGTTAGCTTGATGAGGTGTCTAAGTGAATCTGTATGTGTGGATATTATTTAAATTAAGATATTTAAATAAAAGATATGGTGAGGATAATTAATTAATTAAATTAAATTAATATTAGTGGGGTGAAGGGGTCCATGGCTAGGTGAATGTGATGAAATGTGCTTATTTGCCGAGGGACCAAAGGGGAGTGTGAACTAATTTAAGTTTCTACATTTTTCCCCTTTTTTTTGTGTAGCTTGTATTGGTAAGCAACGCTAACAAAAATATGATGTGGTTGCCCCATGTGTGGGTGAAGGTGATCCCCCTCAAACCAAGAACTAACGAGGCAACAGGAAAGAATAGGTGATTGGTTTCATAAAGGTAAATGTGGTGGAAAAGGTAGGTGGGAAGTGGGTGAAGAAGGGTTAAAGGTCTACTTGGGAAATCTAGGTAATGGGTCAAGGTCAAAGGTAGTAACATTCAAACACACGCACATGTATAAACTACAACACGCTACCGGGTTGAAGAGTAGGAAAACTCTACATCGTCTAAGGTCGATAAGTTTATCCAAATGAGGTTGAAGTGATTTCGGTATCCAAGGTATAGGATATGGTCAAGAAACACAATGTAGGTTAGGTGTAGGAATGTTTAGGTATGTTCTGGTACACAAAAGGTAGGGTCAGGATAAACGGTCATGGCAATAGGCTAGGTAAGGTCATCAGGTCAACAACACATGTAACAGTGCCGTAAGGTATAACAAACACATGAAGTCAAAGGTCATGAGTGATTCTCAGTCCAAATATCTAGGTCACAGCATGCATAAGGCCAAGGTAGGGGTAAAATAATGAGTCCCGAAAGGAAGAAAAAGGGAGGTAGTAAATGATGAGGGCAGGAAAGGTAAGGTAAATAGGTTGGGTAAAGGTGGGGTGGGGAAAATGATCAGGGTGAAGGGTAGGGTAAAAGGGAAAAATTTAAGGCAATGTGTAGGTGAGAGTGACCGATGCCGGTCACAGAGATAACCAATGCCGGTATAGGTCAACCGATGTGATTAGGTAGGGCATGCGACCGATCTTTGGTCAAGGGTAACCGATGTCGATTAAGTCAGGTTTGGCATTAAAAAAATCCATGTGTTGTGTTATTCATTTGTTATTGTGCGAACTAATAAAATGACAAAAAGAGAGAAAAGAGAGAAAAATGTTCGAGATGAAATGGGACGGTGAGTTGTCAGTGTGATTTGATGAGGATTGGTTGGTGAGTAGTGGGTCCATAGGATTTGGGAAAGAGATTCAATTGGTTGTAAGTTGTGGGTATCGATTCGGTGATGTGGGGCCGAGGCGGGATTAGGCGGACCACTAGTACAATGGCGATTTACCACTTTGAGATGGTGGTAGCACAATGAAGTAAGTTCCCTACTCTATGTTGTTGATTTGATAGATTAGAAGATTAGTTTATTGTTGCTTGTAGGTTTTTTTGGTTTTCATTTTTGTGTGTGGGCACAAATTAAATGTGGGAATGGGGGAATATTGGACGAAAGGAGGAAGGGGAGGGTAGTAAATAGTATAGGTGGGGTGGGTAGAGGTCCAGGAGTAGCTTAGGTCATTATAGGGTGGTAAAAGTGGTAGGGGGAGGTTTTTTTCAGAAAAGGGGGTTTTGGGAAGTCATGGGTTTTTCCACGACAATGACCAAGTGTCGATCAAGTCTACCTAGTGTCGATTAGGTGGAATCTGGTATTAGTCACCAAATAGGTGACTGATTCAGTTAAGGGTAACCATGGTCGATAAAGGTGAACTAGTATCGGTCACCAAACGGTGGTGATGTCGGTTTAAGGGTGACCAAAGTTAGTTAGGATGAATCTAAGTCTGGTCGGATCATTGGACACAAGGGTCCAAAAGTGATGTGGGCTAGGTAGTTGAGATGGGTAGGATGAAAATAGGGTGTAGGGAAATGTTAATTGGTGAATAGGGATTGGTATAGGTAAATTAACGTGTGTTTATATTGGATGCGGGAAAGTATAGTTACATATGTGGGACAGGGTTCTACCTCTCTTGGTGACAGTGTGCGGCAGCGACCCCATTAGAGCTATAGCATGTGGAGGTAGTGGGCTTGAGTGGGGTTCATCACTATAGACATGTAGTCTGAGTAGCCCAGTTTGATGGTCATGCTCATCGATAGATGGGACTCCGTGACCAACACGTTCCACCTGTTGATGGGTGAGATGACTATCACCCTGGAGGACATGTTCTAGATTCTTTGGTTACTCATATTGGGTGCCCACATTTATTCAATCTCCTTTGAGGCCTCAGAGGAGCTGATTATGTCTATTTTTGGAGAGGGATTGGCTGATCTAAGATTCCATAGCTTTTGATTTGAGCTATGGAGAGATGTACCTAGCCCATCTAGAGGAGATGAGGCTAGTGGTTCATTGATGGAGCGGTGTGTTGCTATACACTTCTAGATGTAGAGGGTGGAAGCTTTCCCTGATCACTGATGGGGGTACTCCATGACATGATGGTGCATGAGACCCACTTTGACTAGGCACCAACATTATTGGTGCAGTGCCGCACTGAGGAGTTGTGGGCATATGTGCGGTTGCGCAATTTTATCCTATGCTATACATTTATGCACTACTAGGCCTACAAGCACATATTTGTGTGAATCCTATAGGGATGACCGAGAAGATGCATTCCCACCTATATTTGTGTGGGTGGGATACGGGATATGGGTTCCGATGATTGGAGAGTGGAGATCGATAGGTTGACACATGATGTGGCCCAATTTTGGTAGTTCTTGGAGGGATTGTCTAGAGTGGAAATTATCGGAGGCCTTATGTGGCATTCCCCTCATATAGGAATATGTATGAGGAGCTAGCTAAGCTCTAAGCTAGAGAGATGGATACATGGTTGCCATGTTAGGGAGGATGAGATGATCTCGGTAGATAGAGTCTGATGGCAGTTCAGGCTTGTACAAGACATTCCTCTGCCCTTCCCATAGTATCGAAGAGATGAAGTGGAGAGGACCTTACCTCTACCATAGCCTATAGTGCCCATAGGGTAGAAGGAGCAGTCAATGGACCAAAAGATAGATGATGTCAGGTGTAGAAACATGTACGAGATAGTGGTGGGTGACTCAATTATGAGCTATACCACCGAGACCGAGTGGACGAGATCTAGCTACCATTACAGTGCAGAGAGATGCCCTACAAGGGCAAGTAGCTATGCTCATTACCCAGTTGGGTATACTGTAGACACATCTGGAGGGATCGGAGGAAGAGGTAGCAGAGCTACATGTACAAGTGGCCAATTTGTAGGCCCAGATGGCTGATGGAGGATATGGAGATAGAGAAAAGGGGGATGGTTAGGTGGCAACCTTACAAGCTCGAGGTGATAGGTCTACAGGAAAGTTAGCCACAACCAAGGTGTAAATTAGAGCCTTATAGGCCCGAGATATAGGCACAGGGGTAGGGGACACCACCATAGGCACCGGGAGTAGGTCCCAGTTCACGGGCGAGCTTAGGGTAGGGTTTGGCGGGGGTAGGAGCAGGGGACGAAACCTATGGGACCACCATAGACCATGCCTATATCCACGTTATGGGATTCCCTAGGTGAGGTGAAATGCTATCGGGACCAGATTATGGTGGCCAAGATAGATTTCATATCCTATAGTGAGTATAGGGTGCAACAGGTGTCGGTGAGAAGACAAGATCCCGCACTCACGGTTTGGAGAGCATAGGAGGTCAGCCGGCTCGAGACCCGATCAGGCGAGGCTACCGGTGCACATAGGCCAGCTCTAGGTGAGATGTTGGCAAGAACCTAGGAGGCCAAGGGTATAGGTGACACGAGAGATGGAGGACATCCGGTGAGATGCCTCATATGCGGTCACCTAGTTTTTGATGTATAATAGTTATTTTTGGGATATATATATATACCCTGTGTGCCAAATATAGTGAGGATGTATGAGTGATTTGTATATTTTGAGCATATACCGGCCTGCGTGTCGAAGATATTTTGTATTGATTTATTATTTTTGTATATATGAGACTAGTCTACATGCCGATGACATTTTATATTATATATCAACTTTGTGTGCCAAAATTTTTGAGATGATGGACATGATGAGATAACCATGTATATTTGAGATACACATTTATTTATTTATATGATGAGATACATGGTATTTTTTTAATTTGTTGATGTGGTGATGAGATTTGGGTTTATTACATGTGTTAGATGAGATATGGATTTGTTGTTTTGATATGGGTAGAAATTAGGTGATTTAGGCATGATGGAGTTAGGTCGGTTTAGGTATGGATTGATTCAGGTTGGTTTTAGGCATGGATCGAGTTAGGTTAGTTAGGCATGGATTGAGTTAGGTTGGTTAGGCATGGATCGAGTCAAGTTTGTTAAGCATGGATCGAGTCGGGTTGGTTAGGCATGGATCGAGTCGGGTTTATTAGGCATGGTTGATGTAGTTTTTGTTAGGCATGGCTGAGTTAGGTTTGGTTAGGCATGGATCGAGTCAAGTTGGTTAGGCATGGTTGAGTTAAAAGTAGGTGAATTTGTGATTCATTATTTTTGCAATGAATGATACTATGGGTCATATGGGAGATGTGGTATAATCTATAAATAGTGATGATAGAGAAATGGTAGGTGTAATAAAATTATGCTATGATAATTCTTAAAATATGAAGCAACTTGTTATGTATGTGGTTTAATTTCCAATTTTGGGTATAAAAGGAAACTAAGTGAGATGTGATGTAAATGGTGGGTAACATGGAAGATGAATTGTTTAGGGTAGATTATGGCTGAGCTAACCTCCAAGGGCCCCATGCCCTCAGAGTGTTGTCTACATAGTCCCGACGAAAAGGGACCTCAGGCCAATGTAGTTCTCCCATAAGCTAGGGAAGAAAATGAGGAGGTATGAAAATGAGTTGGTTGGTTTTTGGGCATGTTGTGGGTTTAGGTTTGTTAGGTGTTGGTATATTATAGGTAAAATGATGTAGGTGAAGGTGATTATGGTGAAATAAGAAGATTACCCCAAAATTAAGTGTCAAGGACCAAGTCCTGTATAAGGTAATCAAAACGTAAACAAAGATGGTTAAAAGATAAGAGGGGGAAATAAAGCCACCTGATTAGGTAGGATCATACCAAGTAGATCATACCTTGGATGAGGTGATGAACATAGGACCCTAAAGACATTGCATGATTAACTATTCTATGGTGAAAAGTAGTCACAGGATCACAAAATGTCTAAATTCCAAGTTGTTCCTTGAGGCAATGAGGAAATGAGAGTGAGAATGGTAAGAAGGGTGAAAGGTAGTGAATGTTTATATGGTATGAGTAGCATGCACTTTGCGCAAGAGAACTTAGGTCACAATGGGCAATTCCATGAAAAAAAGGTTGTTAATTTGATAGACTGATTGATACGGGAAGTCTATATGGGATAAATAAAATTTAACTCCTTGAGGTCTTTGTGAAGCTGATCGATGTGGGAAGCTTCGGTTGGTCTCATTTTTTTAATTTTTTTTAATAGCTTGACATAGTTGTCCTTCGAGGGAGCATTCTAGTTATAACAACAATTGTTCAAGAGGAATATGTCCTATTGAGGGAGTCATCTTTTATTATAAGTTTGACTCAAGGAGTTTGGTCCCATGTAAGGTCTTTGAAGTCATGGAAAAGACCAAGGTGGAGGATAGGACTCTTGTTTAAAAGGCAAGGTCAAATGAACATGGGATCTCATCCAAAGGTAGATGAAAATTATCCATGAGAATCATGCTATGTGCAGCACCGTGGTACACATATTCAAGAGAAGATTACAAGTGATGGGTACTCACATGATTCTTGTTTAATCATTGATGAGGTGTATGGAGTGAATAACACCCAAGGGATGAGCATGGAAAGAGACAAAAGGTGAGGTTGGATGACAAGTCAACAATAGAATGGTCGAAGATGCAAGGCGTTAAGGGCCTAAGGTTTGGTTTACCATCGAGTGAAGATAGACGATAAGCACTTGATCCATAGGTATGAGTCACGATGTATGGTCTAAGCCAATTAGGAGAAAATTTGCCCCATTTACTTTTTTCTTCTCTGGTTATGTGTTGGTTTTCTTTCAAGACAAGGTCACTGACTTGGAAGGTCCGTTCATGGACACATTTTTCGTAGGCACGTTTGATACGTTTTTGGCAAACTTGGAGGTGATCCAGAGCGTTTAGATGACATTCTTCTAATAAATCTAGTTGTGCTAAATGGTCCTGATGAAATTCATCATCATTGAGCATGTCATGGAGAGAAATGTAGAGTGAGGGGATCTCGAACTTCAAGAGGCGAGTAACAACCTCTTTCTGTAGACCAGAGAAAATGGTGTGGCCATAGTGGAAGTGTGAATACTAGTGTGGTATGCCCATAGGGAAAAATGAATGTGCGTATGCCAATCCTTCCCAATATCATCAACCACTTTCATAAGAATTTTGTTGATGGTTTTGTTAGTGGATTCAGCTTGGCCATTTTTTTATGGGTAATAAGGTGAGGAGAAACTAAGCTGAATGTCGAATGTGACGCAAAGTTTTTGTAATGTTTTGTTTTTGAATTGTTTTCCATTGTCAGTGATGAGGCAATAAGGAACACCAAAGTGACAAATGATGTGGTGGTTAATGAACTCACATATTTTCTCAACTTTTGTGGAGATAAGTGGTATGGCTTCCACACATTTTTATAGTATTTGGTAGCAGTGATGATCCATTGATGGCATTGGGATGAATGAGGATTGATTTCTCCAACAAGATCCAAACCCCATTGAGAGAAGGGCCAAAGGTCACGAGCAACCTGTAAGGCATGACTGGGTGTATGATGAAGATTGGAATTTTGTTGGCATTTTACACAATGTTTGACGTAGTCACAACAATCATGGTTAAGGTTTGGCCAATAATAGCCTAGGCAGAGAATACACTTAGAAACAACAAGGCCACTGAAGTGACCTCCACATATATCATCATGAACCTCCTTAATGGTATAAGGAATTTCATAACTTGTGAGGCATCGTAAGAGAATACCATCAAAGTCGTGTTTATAGAGGAGTCCCCAGGATGACATAACGAGAGACATTTTTAAGGAAGGCATGTTGTCAGATTTCTGGGTGAGATCGGGAGGTAAGATAGAGAGAGAAAGGTATTCAAGTATTATTTATACCAAAGTTCACTCGGGTTAGGGGTATCAGTTCTAATCAAGTAAACATCATGAGGTAAATAAGAAGGTGATTAGAGGCGTTGTACGGTGACAAATATTTTAGAATCGGCAGGTGAAGCAGGTATTTGGGAAGCTAAGTAGGCCATGGTATTTGCAAATTTGTTAGTTGAAAGTGGGATGGTTTGAAGGGTGTAATGATCGAGGTGATCAAAAGTATGTCTACATGATGTTTATACTTTTGAAGTATCTCGTTACGACATTGGTACATACCATTGACTTGGTTTACGACAAATTGAGAATCACCAAAGATGTTGATTGATTTGACCTCGAGGGCATAGGCACTTGGAGACCTAATACGAGGGCTTCATATTTAGCAATATTTTTAGTGCATTAAAAATCTAGTTTGAAATACAAAGGCATGGGTTCACCATCAAGAGGAATAAGGTAATACCAGCCCCACCCCTAAGTGACACTTAGAACCATCGAAGAAGAGTTTCATTTGGTAAGGGGGTTCATCCAGGGAAAGGGTGGCAATTGACTCATCTGGAAAGTCAAAATTAGAGGGTTGATCCCTAGAAATAGGTGTGTCGGCCAATTGGTCGGCGATAGCTTAGCCCTTGATGGACTTTTGATGAATGAATTCAAGGTCAAGATCAGCTAAAAGCATAAGCCATCATGCGGCATGCTGATTTTGATAAGGTTTGGCATACATGAAGTGTAAGGGGTCGGTGTTGGTCACAACATAGGTTTTGTGGTTGAGTAGGTAATGATGGAGTTTGGTGGCAACAAAACTAAGGCTAAGAAAAGTTTTTCGGGATGGTTGTATTGGGTTTCATAGTCCAAAAGAGTACGGCTTATGTAATAAACCACCTTCTCCTTGTGTTTTTCATCACGATGAGCGAGCATGGCTCCTAAGGAATGATTGGTAGCTAATATGAATAGGTAAAAAGGTTGATCTTCTTTAGGTGGGATGAGTATGGGTGGTCGGAGAAAGTATTTTTAAGGCCTCAAAAGCATTGTGGCAGTCATCATCCCATTTAAAGGAGACATTCTTCTTGAGTAGATGATGAAATGGTTGATACTGATCAAATAATTGTGAAATGAGACAACGAATGGACTATAACTTACCTTTTAGGATACAGAGTTGTCAAAGGTTAGTAGGTGGAGGCATTTTGAGAATGGCCTTGACTTTAGCAGGGTCAACTTCTATACCACAGAGGGAAACGATAAATCCCAAGAGCCTTCACGAGAGAAATGTGAAGACGCAGTTCTTAGGTGAAGGTGTATGTAATATTTAATGAGATGGTCAAAGATGGTTTTGAGGATGGTAAGGTGCTCAAAGTGGCATTTAGATTTGGCCAAGAGATCATCCACGTAATCTTCCAATATGTGATGCATGATGTCATGGAAGTTGTAAGTCATAGCCCGCTGATATGTGGCACTATCATTTTTAAGGCCAAAAGACATGATTCGATAGCAGAAGGTCCCCCAAGGGGTGATGAATGAGGTCTTGTGTTGATCTTCTGGGGAAATTAAAATTTGGTTATAACTTGAGAAACCATCCATGAGTGATAGCATCTCATGACCAGCGGTGAGGTCAACTAGTTGATCAATACTGGGTAAGGGAAAGTCATCTTTCGGGTAGGCTAGGTTGAGGTCATAGAAGTACATGAAAATGTAGAGTCCCCCTGTCGCTTTAGTGATAGGGACAATGTCGGAAATCCAATGATGATAATCAATGGGTAAGATGAAGGAAATGGAAAGAAGGTGTTGAATTTCTTCTTTGTGAGAAGAGCAATGTGAGGTGCATTTTCCTCGATTTTTCTGATGGGTTTGGCATCGGGAATGGTTACGATATTGTGGACCAATATGGTGGGGTCAATACCGTGCATGTCTACGTAAGACCAAATGAAAGCATGTTTATGATCTCTAAGAAAAGAGGTGATGGCTTCCTATTTAGCAAAGCATCTAAATATTATCGATCTTTAGGATGTGTGGGTCGTCCCGACTATGAATGTTGATCTCGATAGTTGATTCATTCAACATGTTTTGCATCTTAGAGGGTAATGACAGATGAATATATGAGTCTTATACACCAAGGTAGGTGAGTATGGATTCATCATCCCGACATTGAACAATGTTAATTGAAGGTGTATCATCATCAATCATTTCAACATATAGGAAGGAAGAGTGGAAGGGGCCTCACCCTCACGTTGATAAGTCGAGGCCCCAAGGAAATGGTGTTTATGAAAAAAAAGTTAGGAGGGATAGATTCGGGATCCATCAATTCCAATGAAGGTGGTAATGAAGGTGGAGAAGACCTAGTGTCCTTAATGATTTCGATGCGGGCTTATTTGGTAGGTGGTTCGGGAAAGTTGATACCGATCTGGTCATTATGTTTGTGGGTGGTACATGGAATAACGGTATGGTGGCCTTTCTCGTAAAATCCAAAACCAAAACCCTTCCACACACATTGGTGTAGGAAGGTGTGGGAAAAACAGAGATTGGTAAGTGATTGGAAGTTAGCGGAAAATGGGCGGGTTTGTGGCGGTGGTTCGGGTGTGTAAGTGGTAGTATCAAGTCCCCCATAGGTGAGACTAGTACAAAGGTAAGGAGGACCATAAAGGAGATGTTCTCCTATATGGTGATCATAACGTGGGTGTTGGTGAAGGCTTCTGTACTCTTATGGAGTAAGGAATGTGTTGACACTATATAGGTGGTACTCCCCCAAAGTGAGGCATTGAAAATCACCTTCCAAGGGATCGATGGTTGGTATGTAGGTAGCTGGTATGGATAATGTGTTAGAGGTTGATGTGGAGGTGGATTTAGTAGATTAGGAAGCTGATGGGTCAACATGGAGGTTATGGAAGTGGTAGGAATTGAGGAGGTATGTATGGTAGAAGTAGTGGTTGTACTGGTAGGTGGATGTGTAGGTGAAGCGGTAGTGGTTGTGGAGGTAGACGGCTTACTAGTTATGAACACATCATTGGATCGGTAAAGCATGTTGCATGTTTTAAAAGGTGAGGGGTCAGCTAGAATGGTATAAGTGTGTCCTTTGTGTTCAAAATTTACACAACAATGTAAAGTGGAAGGAACACACCCATGACACTGAGATCCACTGATCTGCCAAACAATAGGTTATATTGGAATTCCCCTCCAAGACATAAAATAATTCTAGAATAGTGCGGGGCCCACGCGAACGTGGAGGATGATGGTGCCTAGGTAGAGGTGATAATGTCATTGAATGAATGCAACATGACAGGATGTTTATTCATGTAATTGTTAGGTATGGACATTTGAGTGAATGCATGGGATGAAATAATATTAATTCTAGTGCCCTCATTAATCATCACACGGCATACCCGTATGTCATCAATATGGACAGAGATGCAGAGGGTTGGGTGCAGGTCATCATTTTTTGTGGCACAATCTCTTCCTCCGAGAAGGTAAGGGAGGCTACTTGGTGAAAAGGGTGAGGTGATGATGAAGGTGGTAATTTGGTGAGAGAGGCTACATGATGGGGTGTGATAATGGAGGCTATGGGTGTAGGGTCATTGGGTAAAACCTCAATAGATTGAAGAACCTGCATGAGAGCTTGACTATGGGATTCTGAGGTTTGGATGAGGTCATATAGGGACATTTTGAGGGGATATTGGTGTAATTGTTTGAGCATGGTGCGATGTGTGATGCCATTAGAAATGGGGTACATGGGGCCGCGGATAGTGATTTTAGGTATGGGTGTAGATGGTATGTTGGGTATAGGATTGGTTGGTGGGTCAACTTCCTTTTCTTTATCCTTATCCTTATGCGCACGTGTAGTGATGTGTATCATGTCGATTTGAGGGGATTTTTTAAATGGAGGTGTAGGATGAATGGTATAACAACATGACGGGAAAAAAACCACTAGAGGAGAAAATCCTTATGAGGTGAGTGGGTGCGATGACATTGGGGTGGTGGTGTGGTAAGTTCTCTAATGCAAACCATGTTAATTTCAAATCTTGGGGGTGGCTCTAAGAGTTTTGAGGGTGGGGGTTATTGTTGTTGAGTGGGTAGTGTGGGAATGGGTGTTGGTGAAGTAGGATCCTCATCAAGAATGTCATCATCATCAAAGTTGGTTTTTGGTGAACACAGTTGGATAAGGATAGTTTTCAAGGCCTTATAGTTTTCCACATCGTCCCCTAGCACACGATGGCAGGTACAAATTTTAGTATCATCAAACCCTTTTGGCTTGGGTTTGAAGGGGTCATAAGGTCTTAGTGGTGGTAATGTGATGACAAAAGTCTCAAGGAGGTTCGTTAAAATTTTAGCATAGGACCCTATTAGTGGATCGCAATGGGAAGTGAATGTGGGTTTGGGTGTAGGTGTGGTTAATTTTTTAGGAACGGTCTTTGGAAGAGGAGGAGTAGGTCGAGCTATGATTTTGGGTGCTAGCATGGTTTTGGGTGTCATTCATGCTTGTTTAGGTAGGGTTATAGTAGAAGGATGGGTAGGAGGGTGTGTGGTTGTTTTGACTAACTTATTGTGGGGTAATGGAGTTTTGTTTGTGGGTTGCACCTTCTTGGGTAAAGTAGATGTGGGTGTACAAGATATAGAAGGAAAAGCATATGGAGGAAAAGGGTGAGTTACCCACGGGGATAATGGGAGTCTTTGTGAAGGTAGAGGATGCGGGTCATGCTTAGGATGTGAGAGACATCGACGAAGTGTAGTGGGTAGTCAAGCAATAGTGAGGGTATTGGAGGTATTGGTGGTAGAGATATTGTAGGTGTGGGTGTAAGTCTTGTTGGGCATCCTGGGTAAGTTAGAGGTTTTTGAGGACATAATGAGTTGTTTTTTTGGTTTATTAATGGGTGGAGGTTTCTTGACCATGTTGTGAAGCTTAGATCCTAAGACAGATGGGAGAGGTGCAGTGCGATTGGCACAATCGGGTACTAGTTCTATGGGTTTGGTTCTTGTTTGGGTGTTAGAGTAGGTGTGGTGTTGACTTTGGAGAATGTAGCTAAATCTAGCTTGATAGGTGGATGAGTAAGATTGGTGGTTGGGGTGACCCCTAAAGTGGTAATAGGTTTATTCAAGGTGAATGTTATAGGTGCGGAGTTTGGGTTTAGATGTAGGTTGGGTTGTGGGTGAGGGCGTGGTTTTAGCTATAACAAATGTCATGAAGGGGGTTGTTTTAGAGGTGGTTATGTTTGGTTCGATTGGTTGAAATATTTTGGGTAGATGGTGGAAGTATTAGTAAGGGACATCTGCATCTACATCAAGACTCTGGAAGTAGAAGATGCCCCCATAGTAATGCTTTATCCACATAATCTAAGTGATCGCCAAACGTGAGAATGAAATGTTGGTAGGTGGAGTTGATGAGGATCTAATGGCAATTTCCGTAAAATGTGTCTTAGAGATGGGGAATTGGCTACCTTCACTTCCGTGGTTAAGAGAGCCGAAAGTAGGTCTACAAGATTCCGGGGTAGCGGATGGAGAATGCTCGCCAAGAGGCAAAGGTATCTCAATTGGGTCTATGATTGGTGGAGGAGATGATGGGTTTTCCTCAAAGCAAGTGGAGGAATAGATGGGTGCTCCTTTGTGGGTGGAGGAGGTGATGGGTGCTCTTCTATGGGTGGAGGAGGTACTATGGGTAAAGATTCCCTAAGTGGTGAAGCCGGGGGTGAGATGGTCTCAATGTTAGCGAGAAGACTCTTTCGTACGTGATGAAGGAGATGAAAGGTATTCCTTTCTAGGTGAAAGAACAGGGAGGTCGGTTTTGACGTGGAAGGAGGATTTCGGGCTAGGATCTCCTCTATGGAAGGAATATGGGGTAATTTGGAGGTGACAAGTACGTAATTAAAGATAGTGTGAACCTCACGGGTATGGGTATCGTGAGTTGAGGTCTCATCGGTTTGATCGGACAAAGGGGCATAGTTGGGAAATTGTTTCTTGAAGATGTGTAGGTTTTGGTTTAAACGTGTATTAGGATTATCCATGGTTAACTCACCTTTCTCGAGCATTTCTTGGACAATATTTTTAAAGTGATGGAGTTGTCGTCACTATGACCCTTTACTCGATGATAGTTACAAAAATCATGTTCTTTATACCATGCAGGCAATGGGTGAGCAGGGTCAAAACTAGTGTGTGGTTTTATAGGTGGAAGGGTGATGGCTCCGGATTTGATAAGATTTTCTAAGACAAAAGAGTAAGGTTCCCCAATTGGGGTATATTTCTGCTAGTCTCGTCTGAATTGAAAATTATGGACGGGTGAGAAATTAGATGAGGGAGTAGCCTGATTTGACAGATGTGTTGGGCTGGCCTTGAGTACCACTACGTTAGTGATGCCCTTAGATTTTGAATAATTGGTTTGTGGTTTGGAAGAAGAAGAGGTATCATTCAACTTGAATGTTGAATTCTTATTTCGTAATTAGATTTTCTTCTCTTCGATGGCCCGAATCTCTAACTTTCATGCCATAGTGAATGCTTCATCGAATGTTCGGAAGGTTTGGACCTACAAGGTCGGTGAGATATGTCTAGCACAAGCCCATGTGAAGAGCTCAATGAGTTTAGTTTTGGTATTTGGAATGTAAGTTGGTTGATCGGAGCTACACTAGCGAGTGATAAAATCTGTGATAGATTCATCCTTGTACTAACATGTGGAGTATAGATCGGTCATGGTAACCTTCTTAACGATATTGATAGAGAAATGATCTAAGAAGGCTTGGGCTACCTGATTGAATGAGAATATAGAGTGTCTAGGTAACCCACTATAACAATCTAATGCAGGTCCAGTGAGGGACATGGGAAAGGTTCTCAAGATCGGGGGCATCATCATGAGTGATCGAGATAACACCCATGTTTGAATGACCGCAAATGCTATTGCTGATCTTATTTTCTATTGAACTGATTGAATTTAGGCATTTCCCAATGCACGGGGTATGAGTGGATAGGAATGGATGGGTTGATGGGCTCGTTGCAAATCTCATTGTAGGTGAGAGTGTTGCAGATCTCGGAAGCGATGCCTCCAATGTCTACATCTTGTACAACATTAATTTAATTAGGTCATTGGTGGGTTACGATGATTGGGTGCCTCTGTAACGTGAGAGGGTTGGTTTTGGGCATATAATAGGGGTGGCACTCCAGTTTATGGGGCTTTCATGTAGGTTGATTAAGAAGAAGGTAGTGAAATAGGGGGTATGTACCCAGTGTGAATAATGGATGAAACAAGAGGTTGTTGGTAGTATGTATATGGGGATGGAAGGGTTGTGGTAACCCTAGTGGCAATAGGGGCTAATGATTATGGAATAGAAAGGACCACGTTATGAAAATGAAGTAGGGGTCACCAACATGGGAGGTGGTAGTGTAGCTATGGGTATGTGTGAGACATTAGGGGTGGATGAGGTTGTGTTTGGGGTAGTTGTCAAGGGTATGGTGGGTGTAGCAGGTGCCATGGAGGGCAGCAGACATATGGCGATCATAGTGGGTATAGGACCTAGCTGCAAAATGACTAAAGTTAAGGTAGATGTGGGTAGCATAGAGCCATATGGGGCTGATGCGGGAGTAGGAGCAAGAGTTAGGGGGATAGATACAGGCATGCCATATATCAACTAACCCGATGTATCTTGAGTTGATGAGTGGGAAAGGTAAAAGCTGTAAAGCAATAGGTTTTTAGTGAAGGACTCGTGTGAACTCCTCATCTCTGGTAGCGATAGTAATAGGTTGGATGGGATCCATGGCTGATGATAAAATGGAAGGTGGTGAAGGACTAGGTGGGAGTGGTTAACAATTGGTGTGAAATATGATTTCACTTTCTTGTCTTCGAGTCAGCACCATGTGAACTAGTATTGATCAAGTAGGGTTGTTTCTCGTAAATAACATAGGAAAATAGCATGAATAGGTGAATCGGAAGTAAAATGTGGATTAGGTACCAAATGGTGGTTAGAATGTGAAACAAGATAACCGATGCCGATTAGGGAAAATTGACGCTTGTGGTAAGTAGCTGCTGCCCATCCTTGTAGAAAATGGATAGTGAGTGAAAAATAAGGAAAAAGGTGAAATCGATAGGTATGACAAATATGATGATGTTTACAATGTCAATGGGAATGATGGTAATGACAGGGACTATGAAAAGTGGAAAATGATGAATAGAAATGTCGTTTTGGGTAGGTTAGCAAAAGGACCAGGCCCGACATCATTGGGTATTACCGATGACGATCGAGAGATAATTGACGACGGTTACTATGAAATTGAAATAGTGATGAATGAAAAGTGTTTGTGAATTAAAATCTAATGTAGAATTAGGCCCAAAATTTTGAGAATGATGATGATATGGTTCGAGACACACTCAGTGAAGTCTGGAATACACTAGGCTTTGTGATGAGGAGCATGCAAGGATGAACAAAAAAATGAAGAACGTGATCTCTCACCTCAAAACGCAATCCAAGTAGCAACACTAAGAAAAATACGATGCTAGGAGTGCCTTTTCTATTATGTTTGTTTAGCTTATGTTATTTAAGGACTGACACATGAACTATGAAATAGATTTTTTTGGTGAGGATGGCTTCCTACAAAGAAGGAGATCTAAAAGGTGAGGTTTCATGTATGTTATGGTGGGGGTGGGCTTCACTCTAAAGTATGACTCGATAGAGCTGCGAGATTAGGAGTACTGTCAATCCTCATCAGTCAGTGCGATCACTAACAAGAATTCCCAAGAAAGATGTTGTTTAAGAGTATGTGTTTGTTTTGAATTTGTGCAATTTGGCAAGACTCGAGAGAGAGAGAGATGTGCTTTCTACGATTTGTTTATCAACCATTAGCTGGTCATGACTTCCATCGTATAGGTTACCCTCAATTAATGTGAGCTAATGTGATAAATTAGAATGGAATGCACTTATTTTTAAGCCCAAATCAAAGTGTGAAGTTGGATGAAACAATAAGATGAAGAGGAAGAGGGATGCTCTTTCACTAGAATGCGAGAAAACATGAAGAAATGGTCCTTTTTAATTACACCAAAAGAAAAGTTTCCTTTAAAGCAAATAGAAAGAAAATGTGGGTTACCAAGGAAGAAAATTAATGTGTATGCTTTTCAAAAGGCAAACAAACACACAACATTTCCTAGGAATGAATGAAATGCAAGGAACCCTGGATGGGTCCCACCAAATGTGCCAAAATGTTTCACCTGATTCTTAGATCATTTTTTTGAAATGTTGACAAAATAGATAGGGTAATGGGCGTAGGAGGAATACCTGTTCAAATGCTAGTTGATGGGTTGTTGTGTGCATATGAATTCTGAGTCCATAGATGATCGTGAAAACTTCCTTTTGGCTAAGAGGAACTACTGTAATAAAAAGCAAGACCACCAAAAGGAATTAAACAATATGTGCCATGAATTGCCTAGCGTATGCTAAATCCAGGAAGTGTGATACTTCCTAGATGGCTATTAGTCCACTGTTTTAAACAATTTAATGCGGTAAAAAAAGTAAATCCCATTTTAGTCTGAAATGATTTAGGTATCTCACTTAAAACACAATAAGAAACTAGATCTAATCTAACAGGCTAGGTTGGAATAGGATCCAAAGGTCAAGTGACCAGTTCTAGGTTTTGTAGGTCAGCGATGAAGTCTTAGGTAGACTAGAGATGGATGAGGGTGAGATGAAATTTGGTGGGTAGGTCAGCATTACAGTCAGTTGTATGGGAAAATATAGAGACCGATATTAGTCAAGGATGGTGATGAAAATTAGGCATAACCAAAGTGCACCATCTTGTGGAAATCTGAGAATGTTATAGAACAAGCTTTGGATCTGCTTTATGATTGCGTAAAGGACTTTGGGTTGGTCGGGATGAGGTATTGGGTGATTTGGGAGGGATTTGGTGATGTTTTAATGGGTATATGGAGGTGGAAGTGTTGAATGAGGTTAATGGATGGCTAGGTAAACAATAGATGATAATATAATCATGAAATGAAATAAACCAGAGAAGTATGACATTATACTTACTTGGATTCTGGTCCTAGATTCCTGTGTGTGAGGGATGTAGGTGTTGATGAGAGGTTTGAAGGCTGAAAGTGCTCACCAATTGAAGGAAAGCTTCGTATGGGCTGTATGTACATTCCTCTTTGCTTGGTTAGATCAGATCATTGATGGCATGGTTGTGCAAGAGAAAAATGCTTGATATCCTTCCTTGCATGCGTGTTCTCTCTAGAATGTCTTAATGTTCATCAATTTTTTCAGTCTTTTTCCATCCTACTTCCAACCTTGAGAATAAGGTTGTTTTGGGGTTAAAAGGGTAATTGAAGGCGGTTCCGACTTAAGCGGCGATGGTCGGGGTAACTGCGTCGGTCAAGGCAGATTTCCTAGGTTTACTAAACTAGGGAGATCCTCTTGATTTCCTCGGATATCATGTCATTAACCCACAGATTAGACTAGGATCCTCTTGTAAGCATGTGGGAATGTGGTTAGAGGGAATGTAGGCATTGATTTTTAGGGTTTGGGTAAGTCTTAGTTAGTTATGGCAACTTACTAGGAATAGGTCTTAGGTTGAGTTGGCTTGATGAGGTGTCTAATTGAGCTGTATGTGTGGATATTATTTAAATTAAGATATTTAAATAATAAATATGGTGAGGATAATGAATTAATTTAATTAAATTAATATTAGTGGGGTGAAGGGGGCCATGGCTAGGTGAATGTGATGAAGGGTGCTTATTTGTTGAGGGACCAAAGGGGAGTGTGACCTAATTTTAGTGTCTACACCCCCAATCTCGATATGTAGCCATAATATGTATGAGATGGATTCCATGTTAGGTCATTTGGAAGTGGTCACAAAATTTAGAATAACTTCCCAAGTTAGGTCATCTAGAAAAGTGTTGATATAAATCCAAAGTTAGGTCATCTAGGAGGATAAACATAGTGTGTTGTGTCAATTATTAGATTTGATTTTGAATAGTTGAAATTTTTGTTGTCGAGATTTGAATGTGTGTGATTGATTGATTGATTAGGTCATTAAGGGGAATTACTAGAAAGTTGTGTGAAATGTCGTGTGATTTATAAGCAAAATTAAAATTAGAAATGTAGAATGATCATGTAACAATGTGAAGGGGATTATGGGATGATCTTATTTCCCCCTTTTCGTGAAAAAGGGGAGTGATGATGAGAAAAAATTATGAACCAAAGAAAGCATGTAATGATGTAATAGTGAATGCATGTATCCCAATGGTGTGTGTATATCAATTTGAGACAATGTAAAATATGAATATAACACGTGTAAAGTGTGTATGGTACAATAGTAGGTATAATTACGAAGAGAATGATGTAAATGAGATAGGAATTGGAGTAAGGATGACCAAGATATTAATAAAAGTGTGCAATGTGTATTAATTTGAAGGATAAGTGTGAATAATGACTATACCGCGGTAGGTAGTGGGATATTATTATAAATAATAATGTGAAAATGTGAATATGAAAGTCCTTTGATTATTGTGCGAGTGTGATTTTGAGCTTTGGTTTTGTGAAGATGCCTCAAGTTAGAGCACCAGTATTGAGTCAATTTCAGATGGTGTCGAGTGTTGTGGTGTCATGTACGACGTTTAGCTTGTAATCGTAATTTTTTCAAAAATGTGATGGTATTAGTCATGTTTGATGAATTTTTGGATTTTGTTTTTGATTTTCTCATTGTTTTAGACCTATACAAGATTTGTGCAGGTACTAATGACCTTCAAGAAACCAATTCCTAGGCATGGGCACTTTTGACCTGCTCCTGGGAATCCCATTCCTACTCTTGGGTGCTAACATCCTAGAAGACTTGGGTTGAGCCCATAGTGATGTAGATGTGAAAATTGATGCTTATTGATGTTATAGGTAGTTTTATTCACATATTTATTGTGTTCTAACACCATTCGTATTGTCATTTTCTTTTGTATAGAGGGACATCCATTCGAGAGAGTTTCTTGGTTACTGCCATTTGATTACATTACTAGGATTGGGTTTGTCAAATGATGAGTGGGATGTTCTAGACCATACCATCCTGCAACACATAGAGAGGATGAGGGATGCGCCCCATAATATGCATATTATCACAACTTTATGTGAGATGTGTTATGTAGACACTTGCACCTTTTGCTTACCTATAAGGGAGATGATAGTGACTCTGGAGGATGTGTATCACATACTATGATTACCTATTGTTGGTGAGAGGGTTTGAGTCATGGCCATGGCTGATGCACAAAGACAAATGAGGGTTGCTAGGTAGTATTGTATGAGGACTTGAGTTCATACTGAGGTCCATATTAGCCTATATACTGTTATGAGATTAGGGGTTCCATGACTATAGAACTTCATTACCATTTTGATTGTGTCATCGGTTGTAATGGAGGGTGGTTTTGTAACCATATTATATAATATACATGACATATACCACTACATAGAGGAGGAAGGCATGAGGAATGTTTTGAGATGATGTGTATTGGCACATCTGTACAAATATATATATATATATATATATATATATAGATTTACAGAGGAGGAGCACGGGGTGGTATTAGATCTGTCACATTATTACATGTATGGTATAATTCACATATTGTGATATTAAGGCCGGTGGTGGTCTGTGAGGAGAGTAGGTTAGGCTAGACATATTTTTGGGAGATGGATAGGTGTTCCTAGTAAAAAGATAGATAAAAATTACTATAGAGAGATATTAGATCGAGATGGGGCGAGAGGCCATGATATGGATGCCATATTGGGACTACAGAGGATGGCTAAAGGATGTAGTGGAGCTATGATGTCTTTGGTGAGACTATGTGGATGGAGGATCAATTTCCATGGGTGATCAAGATATTCCGGGAAGAACGAGTCTCATGAGAGTTTAATATTACCCAGGATGTACCCCGGAGATATATATATGGTTGAGGGACATTATGAAATGTAGGAGGTCTAGAGCAAAACCAAGGCTCATAGGAGCGTACCTAGTACGTGAATGATGTAGGTTGACAGAGGCATATCATGCATTATGGGCATCACATTAGTGATTATTTTTGTTTCTATTTTTTTATATGTGGTGGAAGAACCATTGGTACGAGGATTAGAGGGGAAAACACAGGCCCTTGATAGTGTAGTGTCATCCATAATATAGCATGAGTATCTTTATAGTGATGTTCATTATTTATTAGTTGGTTGTATAACTATCATGGTTGTCAACATGTTGATCTATGGATGCAGGTGATGGGTATTGGTCACTAATTTTGAATACATCTATACATACATTGATGTGGAATTTTCCCACCGATGTACTCGTAAGTGGTGTTCTGCTAGAGTGTTTAGATGGTATCGTGAGTGATCACACACACTTATTTGATATAGTAGCATTAGCAAAGTGGTAACATGTAACATGTTGTTGAGCGATTGAGATGAGGCACGAGAGGAGATGCAATGAGATAGAGATACTGTGAGTGGAGGTCCATTAGTGCAAGATGTATTTTTGAGGTTCATGGAGCTACACGTTCATTTTACAAAGAATTCAATTGAGGTTACATCATTACATTGGAAGATAGAGAGATATAGGGTCAGAATCAACTATGTAGATTGAGCGGTGAAGCCTCTATTTCTAGAGCTCTCGTAGTTGTAGATAGTGATGGCGATGACGAGATACGATATCTAATTATGTAGAAATGTGATTTTTATAACTATGGTATTAAATGATATATATGTGTATCATTGGTGAATGTTCAATGTACTTGATGTTTTATTGATTATGTGATGTGATGATTTAGTGCACATATATTGATGTATGATGCGTCAATTATTGTTGCTATATTCATGTGTTATATTGTGATGATTTTTTGTTGATTTTATTGGAAATGTGTTGTGGTTTATTAATTATGAGATAGTATATATGATTATAGATGAGGTATGTAGTGTAATTATGATGTGTAAGAGATAAATGATGAAAAATCATACTATATGAATGATGAAGTAGAAATGAATAATGTAAAAGAGTATGTTAATGATATTGTGGTAATAGTGTAACAATGAGCTTGTTAGTATGATATAGAGAGGGGAGGAAAATAGTGATGCCCCATAATGTGTAGATGATAAGGTTTATTTATATAGGACCCCTCAACAGTCAAGAATGAACTGTACAAAAAGAGTGTGTCATCTTGATTTGATATGATAATGTACGCTATATAGATATATCGATATAATGTATAAAATGAAGATATATCAAGGTTCTTATTAGAACAGATCCCTAAAAATCATGTGAAAACCATAAGAACATGATTTCGTCAATGGTGAGTAATGTGATAAAATCACCTACCAAAGACCAAGTGGGCGTGGAGTGGTGGAAGCATGTGGGGTGTAAGAAGCATGAGTGTATGAACTGAACTAAATGCCATGTGAAATGGTGCCAATGATGGGAGATGGAGTAGTGGGAAGTGTAGATGTAGATGGCTGAGGAAGCCAATGTGTAGTAGTAGCATGACGTGGAAGATGAGATGGTGCAGTGATGGATGAATGAGATGGAGAGCATGCATGAGTAATGACTTGCGGTGGTGGATGAATAATGACCTTAGCATTAGAAAAAGGAGACAAAACAACTAGAGTAACAACATGCTTGCATGGAAGTAGAGACATAGACTACTCATGAGAGTGAGATCCAAAGGATATGATACCATTATCTTCTAATTGTTGTAGTCTATCATAAAGGGAACATCAATCATTCTCACAATATAAATTGATGTGATGATAGTTGCAATAAGGTTGATCACACTGACATTGTAAGTGATGAGGTGGATGATATTAAATATAAGGTAATTGAAGAAAATAGTTGTTAAGAAAGGCACACAACACATCATGACATATAACGTGATGAGAAAAATATAATGGCTCCAGTGAAGGAAATGCAGACATATGAGGTGGAGCCTAATGCAAGGGAGGAGATGAAGGATGCTTATGCCATGGATAATACTAAACTATCTTGTGAGGTGGATTATATGGAGACCTAGGAGGATAATTAACAAATTGGAATGAATAATAACTACATGATATAACATTAAATGATAGGATGAGGTTCTATGACACGTGCACCAATGAGATATTGTTCTAAATCAATGACCTTATAGTAAAAGAGTGTGAATGATTTTCATGTATCATATTGTAAGCGTTGTTTTAAAGTAGTAATCAAACCATGGTAGAAGATGAATTACTTTTCTAAGTAAATGTATTGGAATACTAAGCGATGCATGAAAAAATTAAAGCATAAAATGTAATCGGTAATAAGTTATGTTTTTCCTTGATGTAACCAGGTAGATGATCATATGTAACTCTAGGTCCATTGTTGTTTATAAAACATTAAAGGAAGGTTTCTTCCATCTCACAATAGGTACTAATAAATCCAAAGGGTAGATGCGTGTACCATTGGAGAACGTCATCGAAGGGTATGAAGAAAATATTTTAGAAATAATCAGTCATTAGAATAAGATGCCATATCTAGAAAGTAGTGTTTAAGATGTAAATATGGATTTCCAATACCATTAAATGATGTAAATGTAGTCATAATTAAATCCTTAGGAAATGATGAATTATGAATCTTTTTCACAATAGAGTTTCCATGTAAGGAATTGTTATTGATAGAAGCATAATAGGATTTGATTTCATGTGTGAGAGATTGAACCTGAGATTGCAATTGGCTAACAACATACATGAGTGATAAGATGTCTTGTGAAGGAATGAAAATAGATGGGAGTAGTGTATTGTGTGGTCAACGCTTTCCATTATGAGTGATCATAGGGATATCAAGAGAATAAGTGTAGGTGTCAAAGAAGTAAGGTTGGTGAAGCATATGGAGTGTTGATAGAAGTATTAGGACTAGAATTATTAACATTATTAGGATATGAAGTGATAGAAGGAGATGAATAAAGCATGCTACTAGAGACAATATCATAATAATATGAAATCGAGTAGGGGATTTAATTGAAGTATGTAAAGAATTAGAATCATGACTAATATGTGTATCACCAATATCGAGAGAAATATTCGAGATGCAAGGATTTCATTAAGCATATCATCAACATATAATGGAAGAGGAGGAGAACTAGTATGCGATGCACTTTTTGGAGCTCAAACTTGTACCCACCCCAAATTAGGTTGAACTAGGTCATTTAGGAAACAAGTGTAACATCCTCATTTTAAGACTTCAATACAAGGGATTTTTTTGTCATAATGTTTCACTGTTCTAAATTCACATAATTTAGAACCAACATTAATTTAGCCAATCCATCCTACAACAATAAACCATATGCAACTATTATGAGTTGGTATTAAACCAATTCCTCATATCTCATTTCATCAATGTGTATACTAAGTATACTTGTGGTTCCCTTATTCATTCAGTGGTCATTCAAGTGTTAATCTCTAAAGTGCATATCTGGGTATTTGTTATGGATAACCCATCTAATATCATACATCTTTAGTCTAGGTGAAATCAGGATGAAAAAATCAACAAATTACGATACTTTGGCCAAAGTTTCAAGACATTTTTTCCATGCTTTAATTCCTAGATGACATAATCATCAAAAGGAATATTTATTTCACCACACTTGAAATTGTTATCTATATTTGGACTTATTTGATTTACATCAATAACTTCCAAGGTCATGCTAGATACTAATTAGGGATAGTTTGCATGGGTTAGTTTTGATAAGTTAGCTTAGGGTGACTAAGGGAAATTAAGCATATCTGAATTGAATTGCATCACTTCAGTTCCACTTCCTTCCCCATAGTCATTATAAGATGACATCGACACTAATCCATAAATATTTCACAAAATGGTGTCTAATATTTACTTGGATCCACTGCTTTACTGATTATGTGTGTAGGGGAGCTAGGAATGTTATCGTGCTATAGCAGCTGCTCCATAGTAACCAATTAATGAATTACATCATTAAATGGGTACTCTACAACAACAACTATGTTGTGAAAACCTGTCAAGTTCCGTTAAATAGAACATCATATCTTATAAATTTCATTAGTTTAATTATTTCATAATTTTTTAATCTCTCTCTAAGTTACTCTCATCGATAGGTGTCATATGTAAAGATCTACAAGGTTTCCAAAATGAATTTCCTTTAATTAAGGATAACATAATGTGATTTAATAAAGTATAAGTTACAGATTTATAAATCTTCTTATAACATTATCATTAAATCATACCATGTTCATTAATCAGGTAAATACAGGTAAGTATAGTGCCCTTAGGAACAGTTGTGTTTAAATATAACTTATTATTCTTTCCTTTGTTTCCATTCTGAAATAAGTACACATAGTTAACTAAAGCTTTTAACACTCAAGCTTAAGTAAAATTCATAATATCAACACATTATTTATCATCAAATAAGTGTCCATTCAATAGATAATGCAGTCATCCTTGTAATTCATTCCTTTATATATATAACTGCTTAATGATCCTTAATAATTATAAACTATTGTTTTAAACTAAAAAAAGTCATCCAAGTTCATACAATCAACATAATTATGGACAACTTATATTTTCTAAGTATACTTACATTTGTACTTAAGTTATTACATCATAATATTGATAACTTAATTTTTGTCATACATACTTAGGTAATACAACACACTCTCTTTAAGAAGCATAATGATATTCAAAACATATAGGAATATCCTTTCCTTTATTCAATTTAGATACCACACCATCTATATCTATAGTAGATAATATAAGTTTTCCCTTGAATATAATTTATATAATGGCTAAGTTGAGAATATCATTTACTACAAGAAATTTTTAATACAATGATCATAAAAAGGAACCTTCTTAATTCATTTCATGAAACAGAATAATGAACTGCTTAAGATATCTTAAATTAAACAATTTCTCTTTTTGATTAAATACAATAAATAGGCCATAGCCTTTTATTTTCAAAATTCACAAGTACATCATGTAATGTTTACACATTCGAATATAAAAGACATCTTTCTTCAATCAATAGAACAAATGTGAACTTTAAATTTCTTCCTTCTTTCATCCTTCATGAAATTCATCCGAAAAATTGTTATCATCCTGTCAGGTTCATATTGTTAGTACCCAAATCAGTTCTCCCTTTTTTGATGAGAAGCATCAATAGAATGAGAATGATGTTTAGAGGAAGATGGGTCTATATTTGTTTCATTTTGTATCTAGGGATGGATCTCATCATCTCTTGGTCACTTGATCTTAGAGAATTCAGGTAGCACCATGCTGAGGGTATGACCTACCCTCCTACTTTAGGCTCTACCTTTGGCTAGGGTGAGAGGACCCATTTTGCAGTCTGTATTTGTAAGGGGAATGAATATATCAGTAGTATTTGATACTCCTTTATAAGGAAATTGAGAAATAACCTTGGGAAGACATGGTCAATTCAACAAATTCTAACTCTCATAATTTATCACTTTAGACAGTGCAGATGTCTCCTAAAACAAGGCTCAGACTACTAAAGACAACAATGGAACCAACTTGCTTATGCATATTTTGGCTTTAACAAGGAAAACATGGGTAGTTCTAGTGGGATTTGTTTGTTTTAGATGTATTTGGTTGGGGAATTAAGCAGGATAAAGTTGATTATACCAAATTTTAGATAACTTTTAACAAATGCTAGGAAATCTTCCCAGTGAAAGACAAAAACACCTCAAATAGCTCACAATGCACCTTCAACTAGAAGATGTACATTCATGGAGGCCCAAGAATGCATGGTTTCACACAATATTTGAGAAATTAAACACAAAATATCTCATGCTAAAAACTCAATAAAATGTCAGGGATCTATAATTTGTCACGCCTAAGATGCACTCAAAGACTTACAAATGACCTTTAAAAAAATGGAGACATAATGATTTTAAAATTGTTTACTGCACATATGAAATGAAAGCTCTTCTCACAAAAGTAATATTCCAATTCCCATGATGGTACCTGAAGGATTTTTTTTTTTTTTTGATTTAGAGATATCCCTAATATAAGACTGTAATAAGAACATGAATAACTATTTTGAAATATTTCATCTTGAAAGCAAACCTAAATGCTCATGATAAAAAAATTAATTCAAAGCTCAATCAAACTAATGGTTGTACACTTGCAACCATATTGACATGATTTAATCTGAAAGCTTACAAAAATTAATAGGTTTCTTAGACGAGTTCTTGGGAAAAATGGTTTTCTCTCAGTTTTCCTTTCTCTTCTAAAATTTTATAAAATTTAACCCCCTTTATGTGAGAGTATCCTCATCGCATTTATACAATTCTATTTTCTTATTTAATCCCCAGTTCCTCCCCCAAAAATGTGGATCTTCAAAATAATATCCTTCTTTACAATATATAATTTGATTTATGTTATTCTCATGGGGATGACTCATCAAATCTTTGACAGTGTGAGAAATATGATATTTTCAAGTTTTTTTATTTATTTAAATATGAGTGGGATGTTATGTCACCACTTTTGGCCATTTATTTAATTATTATTTTTCACTTGGTGACTGGATATCTACTTTTGATGATTATTGAGCGCATCCAGGTGATTTAATTTGACAAATTCTCTTACTTGATTTTCTAGAATCCATTTTGGATGTTGCACACTTTTTTTAATGCATTTTTGTGTTATTTACCATGCATGATTCTTGTCAAATCATATCAATTCACCATTTTCTCTTAATGCCAATTCATTTCAACTTTTAATTTTCTCACACAGATATCTTATTTGGATCTTAAATTCAATTTAACCTTAATTATATCCATATCAATTCATGTTTCATGGGCTTCCTATAAAATCACACCATCTACTTCACTAACTCATACTTTCTTTTCTGAGTATAGGACTTTTTTATTTATTAGGTCCAGATGAAACATTTGTGACAATGTTGTTTGAGATTGATAACCCTGAGGACTATACAAGGCCTTTGACAGTTGCAGTTGTTTGAGTTGCACTAGTTAGAAGAATTTTTAAGATAAGTCTCATTTTTTCTACCTTTTAGATGATGTATTTTCATCTATTTTGTCTTAATTATCAAAAAATTCCTGATGATTTGAGGATATTTTGGATGGTGAGCAGGCCTAGTGTGCATGGTATAGGCAATCATGTATGCCCATTTATTTTTAATGAAGCATTTATTGTAAAAGAGATCCCCCTAGGATCATATGTGTTGGATGGAGAGATCTCACTAAATACAGTTCCTTCCCTTTACCACAATTTGAATTCACTCAAACAACGTGTTTCAATTTTGGAGGCAAAACAACCAATGACTACACCTCCTCCAGCTCCTAAACCACCATTTCCTTTTAAGAAAAAGCATAAGGGTGAGTCTGGTTTAAGGCATTTTGCTCCGGCCTACTACCTCCATGCCCTCTGCTCAATTTTTTCCAGAGTCTCATTGTGGTTTCCCTTTGAGTTCAAGTTTCTCAGCACACTTCTTCTACATAAACTAGAGGAAAAAGGGAATTTTCTAAAGGTGGTTTGCATATGGGTGAATTGGTCTATTCCTAAAATAGGCGGTCATAATTGCTTAATCTGTTAGATGGTCCCTTGTATAGTATGGATGATATTTTTTCGATGGTCATGTCTCGCACTTTGGAAGGAGACATTATTTTTGTTCAAATGTCACTAAGGACAGATGAAAATGGGCTTAGGAAAAACAAATTAGTGAAAAAAATTCCTCTTTGTAGAGAGGATTTTGTGTTAAAGTAGTTTGTGGTATTGGATGCCTAAAGTTTTTTTATTATCACTTCTTTTTTGATACATCTCTTGAGGATATATGTAATCTTTCTTTTCATGGGATGGGGGCCTATAGATCCCGATTTTTCATTTTTCAAAATATAGAAAGTAAAAAAATCTCATTAGTTTATATGATTTTATAATGGACATAAAATTTCATCCAAGAAATATAAAAATATAATGCATTATATCAAATTACAATTTATATCAAAGAATAACAAGTTTAAAAGTAATTTTCATCCTTCATGAAGCAATAGTATCAAATAAAACATCAGTTATAAATTAAATATGAAAATAATAGTAATTTTTAAGAATGAAAATCCTAAGCTTGTTTATCATTTTTCATGTCTGCATATTTTTCTTCTCTTGTTTCTTCTTCTTTTGGTAGCCTTACAATGTATGCATCATACCTTTGAAAAATCTCATTGATTTCTTCTTCATCTAGCCTTGTATGGTGTTGGAAGATCAAAATATTCCTATTTATTGCATCCACACAATGACCCATTTTCCACTTAAACTCTAATGGTTTAGCCCTCAACTCTGTAATTTTGTTCTCAATTTTCCTCATTGTTTTAATAACTTCATAAGAAAAGTCATCTTTCTGAATGCTTTTCTTAAAAGAACTAAAAAAATTCATCCTTTAGATCACCATAGATTTTCTTGAATTTTTCAAAAACCATATCTTCAAGTTTTGAATCAATAACATCTAAGGTATCATCAACCCATTTCCTTTTGGCTTCTATATTTTCTTTGATTCCATTCAAAAATTCCACCCTGATCCTTGCTAACTTATCCATAGCATGAAGGGTTCCCCGAAATCCTATGGCAGAATAATTTATTTTTCAACTAATTCATCACTAAGTTGAGTTATATGGTTTAACTTGGGAAAAATTCCTTCAAAGTAGAATATTTCTTTATCACACTTCTCAATCAGTTCATCAATTTCATTAAGTTTATTTTTTATCTCTTCATAATTTGTCTTGGCTTCTTCAATTGCTTCTTTTCCCTTTTGTGTCAACCTCTCAACCCATGTGTCCACAACTTGAACTTTCTTAATATCCTTATCAATATTTTCCCTTCCTTCAGGAGTGTTGGAAGAGGTACTTTCTTGAGTTGACTATACTTCCCAATTAATTGTTGCATACTTGAACTCAAATCTTTGACTTGTTCTTTCAATTGTTTCTTAGTTATTATATCCTCATCAACCTTCTACAACAAGTCAATTACTACCTCTGATACTCCCTATTTCAATTAGTCTCTTGAAGGCTTTCCTAAGGGAATAAGTTGGAGACTATAATCACTAGCTATAATATTTTGTCTTGTCTTTCCCTCATGATGCATGGGAGTAAGGTAATAAGTTAGACACTATAATCACTTTGTCTCTTATAATGTCAGCACTTCCCTTTATTGTTTTCCTTCTTGATCTCAAGTTTTGGGCTAGCAAGTCTCCTTATGAGTTACATCAGTGATTACGATAAATTCTTTCTTCATTTCTTTAGCTGATGCAATCTCAATCTTTCTTTGGGTATTTTTTTGAGTTGATATCTCTCTTGTAGGTACTCCTTTTCCTTCCATAACCTCCACCTCCTCCGGAGGCTTCTGATTTGACACATTATCATATTTTTCCTCTATTGATAACTCATGTTATAATATTGTGGGTTGGATTTCAATTACTGGTTCCTTAACTTTACCCAAATCTTGTACATCCACACTATCAACAACCTTATCCTTAAATGATTGCGTCTTGTGTAACCTCTACTATCTTTTCATCTATAGATTTCTCTGTTTGAGGTGGTTCACTATCCTTAGTGACCTTGACTTCATGGGAGGGAAAATTCTCATCCAATATCTCTGTACTTACATTTTTCCACTAGGTACTTACTGTCTTGTTTAGTTCTAAAACTTCCTGATGTATAGAGAATACCTATAATGTTTGAACTCTAATTTTATTGGTTGGTATATGAGTAGTTTTTTCTACTTATTCACTCATTTGAAGATCACTTACATTATTTAATGTTTTTTCATCAATAAACATGTTAAATACATATAATGTGGTAAAATCCTCGCTAGTATCAACATCCACTATATCTACCTGGCTCTTTGCTAACTCTTGCAATTGTTCAAATGAAGGTACAATGACACTTTCAAATGACATGGCATCAGAATTTTTCACACCTTGATTAAATAAATCACTATCTACTGGATATAATAAGTCATTACCTTGAGTTTTTTATTCCTGAGTGCTCCCAATTGTCACCCCCTCTGAAGACAAAGATGAAAATAAAGGCACTAATGCTACATGGTGTACTTGGGAAACATCAATCCTTGCATGTATTAGAGGTTCAATCACTTCATCCCTGTGCTTATGTTTCATGTGTGTATGAGCACCTTCTCTTACCAAAATTTTCTCATACACAACTTTGTGTATCTTATGTGCCCTTTCAAATTTCTTAATATCGGTGCCACATTTCTTTCAAAGCACCCTATGATTTAGATTGGATGTTTCCACTAGTTTTGGCTCCTCTCATTATATTTTTAGTATAATGAGATTATAGAAATACTTATAGAGGGGAAATTTTTGTAGCTGGAAACTTTCCTTTTGATTATAGTGGAATTGAAAAAGTGATAATATAATTTTGCATTGATTTTAGGAGCATTTATTAAGTTTTCGCTTTAGAGAAAACATGCAAGTAATAGTTTGAATGGTAGAAGAAGTCAATTCATCCACTACTCATGTGGTATGCCTTTTAGAAGGAAATTGAGGGTCCTTTACTCCTAAGGGATCCATTCTATCATCCCCTTTTTTAAGGGAGGAAGTTCATCTTTTAATTTTCCCAAATCCCTGAATTTTATAAGAACTCTTGTTCTTTGAATTGATAAATAAATATTTTTTTGGGCTAATCAATTAAATTTTCTTCTCATTACATCACTTATTTGGGAACATGATTCATATGACTCGTCTTCATTCCAATTCAATGGGGTTGTATGACCAAAAATCAACACACGAACCTCACCGCACCCAACCTCTTGAGGTCATGTTGAGACAACTAGTGTGGAATGAATGTGAATGTGAGTGTAATGACCTGGGATCAAGCTAATTGGGAAATCTTATATATTCAACACATAATGTTGGGATCTGCGAGTCTAAGGTAAAGAATGCTCTCCTAAATTGAAGTAGTGTAATGGCTCAGTCTAAGCTAATATCCTCTCAGAGAATCCAATCAATGTCGAGATCTACCAAGATTATGTCTGTTGGTTGTTGGACACACGAAAGATGACATGTGGGTGCCTCGTATAGATTTCTAGAAATGGTCATGGAAGTAAGAACGAGAGGCATGGTGAAGTAACATGGATCTATGGGAATTTTTTTGGTCTAGTCTAGAAAGTCTTAGCCTGATCGGATGCTATGTTTAGTAAGGAAATTTGTCCAATAATATCTAGTGGAAGTGGTGAAGATATGAATACCAATGTATGCAAACTAGTGTCAATGTCTAACTGATTAGCAGGCCCATTGGGTTTTCAGACTTGAGGATCACAACCAAAGACTCCTAGAGGTTATGGCCCTTGTATGGTAATGTGTGTACTCAAACCCTTTTTCCAAGAGCATTCCAATAGTCATATACTTGATTAGCAGTGATGTTTAACATATTAAGTTGTTCTCTTTTCTCAGCCAAAATTTACAAGTGTGTGTAAGACTGTCAAACATAAAGCTGGTATCAATGTCGGATATCAATTATGGCCCGTTAGGTTATGGTACCAAGGGATCATAACTATATGTCTTTTCTGTTGTGGACGAGTTGATGGTCATACAAAATGAAATAAATTATTTTTATAAGAAAACTAATTATGAAGTAAATCTAATCTATATTTTGGGAGTTTTCACAATATAATGATTAAAGCAATAAAAGTAAACTAATATATCAAAGGAAATATTTTTGTTCTTTTCTAATTTTTGATCCATGTGTTCTAATCTAGTAAACAAACTAGAGACAAGTAATTAGCTGGATGTAGCTAGTTACTTGTGCGGTGTGTGAATATAATATAAAACAAATAACCTAATCTAATCAAAATCCTTCAAACCCTACCTCAAAGGTGAAGAATAAATCATGAGCCTGAAAGGGGCTATTGTTCCCCACAACTTCCTGTTAATGTTAAAGAGGAAAAATTACTAATGATTTGATCTACTTTTGATGGACTAATTTATTAAAATGAATGATTTTATACTCTATTTGATATGTGATTGAAACTAGTGATTTGAAATTGACAATTCAACAAATAAGGCAAACAAACACACAATTACAACCTAGACAAGAAAGAGCTTTGGAAAATATGGTTGCATCTATATTTTTCCTCTCGTATGTTCCTTTCTTTCTCACGAGCATTCATGTGAGTCCAAGGGATTGGGAATATAAGAACAATAGCATGAGGATGGCGCTTGAGCAATGTGAGTTTGATGGCGGTTCGAGATGCAATGCAAGTAGAAGAGAGATAACACAAGAGATTAGATCTTGGCTATGTAATTCCTAGCAAGATCATAATAGAAATAGAATGAAATATAAAGGAATGGAGGATGGGATGTTCCTTCAAGCTCAAGGAAAGAAGGAGTAGTTCTAACTAATTAAATATATTTAAAAATTAAGGAGGAAGGAGAACCAAGCAATCAAAGCTCATAGATGCATGCAAACAGTGAAATTAAGTGAACTTTCGTATGTTAAAAAACACATGAGGGATTTTGGAAAAAGTGGGTAGGACCGCCGCCATGCGCGAGAAAATGCGGTTTAGGCTCGCCACCCTATTTTGGGTGGCGGTTTCGTAATCACCGCTAATGCAGGGGCAAAGAGTCCGGCACTAAAGGCCAAAACATCCTCGTAAAGAAGTTGGAAAAATTGTGGGAAGGCTAAGTAAAGATGTCTGAGCAATAGATATACACTATGAATGGATTTTGGAGCTAGAACACTTTTGTGAAAGGACGTGAATCATCATTGGGTTCTTTTGTAACTATTTTTCTGATAATGTAGCACATGAAATTTTGGGTGCATACATATTGCCCCCTCAGAGAAGCATCTTAGCCATGAAAAGGTGTAAAACGTAGAGTCCAAGTATGGAATTCTTGAAAAGGGGAGTTAGAAGTTATACGACATGCTACTCCGTGTCAAAATGTCACCACCCAAACTCCTGCTACATGCAAGATAAAATGAAGACTCAAGTGCAGATAGATAAAATATTGAAAAATAAACACTAAATCAAAACCACAAGAGGACTTACCCTTTGTGCAGGGATATTAGAGATATACATGTGTAAACACTCCATCCCTATGAACACATACACTCAAAACAAGATTAAAAATAACACACACACACACATATATATATTAAAACACCCTCATTTTTCAATTCATTTGTGCATTCTCAATTTGGTGAATTTGGAGCTCTAGATTCACGTTGATTGTTTATGATGATAGTATAGCTGAAACAACCATTGAGGAATAGTTATCATGCCTCCATGTGTGAGAGATTGACTAGTGTGGCCAAAGGTTGGTTATTTCCACTTTTGTCTTTTTATACCTAAAATGTAAAAACATTGAAAAGTTCACCTAAGGGGGATTATTTTTAAAAAAATCTTAAACAAGTCTCTAGTGAGGGTGCCCATAGGGCATGCTTTTATTTTATTGAAAATTGTCTGTTTTTATAGTTTTGAATGTTTTTTAGGGTTAAGGGAACGTTTGAAAAATCAATTTAGGACTAGCACCCAAAGTAGGGCAGTGGTCATGGGACCCCTGCCCTGGTTGGGCAGCGGTCTTGGAATTTTTGCCATGCACTAGGTGGTAGTTCGAATAGAATGACCAAAACATTCAATAACTTGGATTTTTCATGTTTTGTCATATTTTTGGTGAGATTTACTTCTTGTATACATTACTAACTTGATATTTTCTCATGTTTTGGTGAATACGGGGAGGAATACATCTGTTGGAGTAGAGAGAGGGAGAGTGTGTGATTGGCTCCCTGGGATTCTAGATCAGCTGACTCGACTCAGCCGAGAGGGACATTCTACAGAGGGTAGGTATCTGGAGGATTGCGCGAGTACCCCACGTTGCCCTGCTAGTCACATATTGTGTGACTTTTTCTCCTATTAGGATGTAGATTGGAACACCTTCCAGTTTCTAGGAGTTAGGGGTGAGTGGACCATTACTCTGGAGGATGTATACCACATCCTTGGGCTCTCAATTCTTGGGAGGAGAATGAATTTAGAGACAATGGGATCTAGGGTTGTGATGACAGCGGGTGACATATATGGGATACACTATTATGTCATCTAGTTTGAAGAAGGTGATGAAAGTTTGATCGATTGCACTTTGCTCCTATTCCGATCATTCAGAGAGCCATTATGGGTATCTTGTTCTCACGATTGATCGGGGAAAAGGGATGTGACACCATTCTCTACTATTGGGATCCCATTATCACACATATCGAGGGACATTACCATAGGTATGCATGGGGAGTGGACATCCTAGGAACTACCTACCCTGACCTATAAAGGGTAGTTCGATTGTAGGGGTAGTCACTGAGCCACCCCACTATTGTCATGAGTTCGGTATATGAGTGTATCACTCCTTATAGAAGGTAAGTACATGTATTAGACCCAACGACTGTTCAAGAAATGATGTGAATAGCTATGTTGGTTCTTATGACACCTCATCACCTAGTGGCTTCTATGATTATAGCTGACATGGTCACCACTCCCCACCAAGACATGACAGGGTTATGGGGACAGGAGGTGACCATGATGGTAGCTTACTCTACTACAAACCAGCTAGTTGACAAGGACGGGAGAGTTGAGATTCACCCATTTGATCGGGTTCCTTAGTAGTTTGGCCTACCATATGTTGACGTACTCCCCCAGTGGTACCGGTTTATAGGACCATTCGAGGAGTCTGGAGGGGCCCAGAGGATATCCCTGATTGGATAGTAGTCACTCGAGGTGTGCCTATTATAGTTAGGTGCATGGTTCATGCTCTATGGGATGCTAGTTCTCCTAGATCACCTTTAATCCAGATTACATCCACTCCTGCTCATAGCGGAGAGGAGGATGAGCCCATTAGTGTAGACTTTGGTTTAGAGGAGCACATAAGAGATACAAAAAAGGATGAGTCGAGATGGAGAGAAGAGTAAGGAGGATGAAGGGGGGTGCTAAGAATGGTGAGGCAGCCCATATAGTAGAGAAGGAGAGCTATCCTGAGTGGCATGACACTCAGGAGATCTTGAGCTGCAAACGAGAAGGTTAGTGTAAAGAGAGATACCTTGGTCTCAGAGGAGCCATTTCCTCTAGATGGGGAGGGGGATGATGAGTCTGTGATTAGATAGCATTTGGCCTCTAGATTTGAGGAGGCCTTGCAGCTGCCATGTTGGGATCTGAAATATTGACCGAGTACAAAGGCGCGTGAGCACACAAGACCCCGGTTATAGGATGACGTGTAAGAGAAAAGGATCAAGGAATCATATAGTGTTTGACACACGAAAGGAGGTTCGAGGACTTAGCCAATTCAAGCAACAAAGGAAGAACACATGAAAAGTGTGATCGGTTACACGTAGATAACATTCCACCTAGCAGCGGTGGCCCGGAAAGAGCATGCCAACAAAGGAATCTTCCAGAAGACCATCATGAGATGGAGTGGAGAGCTCAAGCTTGAGGAAACATGCTCACTGAAGGACCACATTTGACACTTGGTGATGGATCTGAGGGTGCAAAAAGGTGAGTTGGTAGTGCAGGAAGGTGATAAATACAAGTGCCTGTGGACCAAGAAAGGAGGGGAGATAGAGATAGAGACAAAAGAGGAGAAGATAGGAGAGATACACACGAGAGAGAGATAACATGGGTAGAGCTATGCAGGATTACTGTGAGTGGGGCTCGATGTATTGAGCTCATCATTGTAATTTATTTTCTATTTTTGTGTAGTTATATAAGGCTAGTGATGTGCATGACTACATTTTTCCATCTATGGCTCTTTGTAATGAACCAATGAATATAATGAGGTTACTTATTATAATTATATATGAATATCAGTGGGTTTCATGTATATTTCGTTCATATAAGTTCTCTTTCTTTTTCATGCTATGAAAGAATGGTTGTAGCTCTCTTTCTGTTATATTATGTGTTATGGAGTCCTTTAAAACAAATTCTGAAGAAACTACAAGGATCTGAAGGCCATCCTAAGCCCTGTAATCTTTGTATGTCTAAAATTCTTTCCTGAATACTCTTATACTAATCATTGATGAATGCTTCCCACTAAAAACTCACATAAAAGAGAGACTCGACACCCGCGCATGCCTTGGGTGAGTACTCATCTTTGTTGGGTGATAGGTCGGTGCGCATGGGATTCCTTCCTCTTATAATGGGAGTAAAATTGACTACATCTTGGTTCCATTGCTAGGACCTCTTTTCAAAGTTGTAGTGGGATATAACATGCATCATGATCTATGTAAAGAGTAATGATGGATTAGTTGACATTGGAAAATGTTGAATCATTGTTCAAGAGCACGGAGGATGAGTTTTCCAAGAGATTCAACTCGGAACTAAGTTTGATACACATAGATGGGTAGAGGAGAATCTCTACCATGATCTGTATGAGACTTTATCTGTTACTTCCTAGTAGAGTTATTTGGGTGGCTTTCAGCCTATGCATCTAGATCAAGTTAGTGTTATGGATCATGGATCTAGACCAAAGAAGACTACCAAAGGTTGCAGGATGTAGATCTGACATGGACCCATCTTTGTGGATCACCTTGGTGGGGAGAAGTACTAGCTAGCTACACTCTGGAATATGCCAATTCCACGTATTCTTGTCGAGAGGTTCTTGAGTTTGAGTTTTATGAGAACCTGGGGATCATTTCTACATGTTATCCCTCTAGCTATGAAGATATTAATGGTTACCATGAGTATAGAAGTGCTCCCAATGGCCGGTTAAACCATTCTGAGTGTTGGGTAAGGAATCTTGGGTGGAGGAAGATGGCAGATGATACAACAGAAAAGGAGAGGGAAGAAAGATGGCTCAAGTATGGAGAAGTGCATGAAAGGGAGATTACTAGATGAAATGAATCCATTAGTGTGATGGATCTATGGAGACAGATGTTGCGGGAAGGAATTGAGGTTCACGCGGAGGACATGGAGCTTGAGTAGTCTGTGCTACCCCATCTTGGCAAGTGCATGAGGGAGACCCCTTTGGATTCTAGTGAGATTTAATCACATGGAGAAAGAAGAGTCATTGGCACATATCTAAACCCACCTAGTGACCAAGCCCTGGTACTTGGTTTTCCTGAACTAGGAAGAAGTATTGATCCAGTTGAAACTAGTGGAAGAAATAGATCCATGCCTAGGAGATACAATTTTACATTCCCTTCTTCTATGGCTACACATATTCCAGTATTTGGAGGAGTTTTGGACAAGGGGAAAGCATACAAAATTTTGGTCTCACATAAAGGAGTGGCGCGGGACAACGTAGTGGTGGTGGGGCACCATCATAGACCGTCGACACATAGTTCAGTGGGACCATGGGGGCACTTGGCACATATCCTATAGGTCTATTAGACCCTTGGTCCGGTGGATCGGTAGCTGCGGAGGTACAAGACCCAGTGGACTGGTGGATTAGGTGGAGGAAACACCGGGAGGGAACTAAGGCTCGGTTCGGGATAAGGACCCTGAGGCACCACCTCAAGTTTTCTTTGAAATGTCTCTGCACTTACGGATTACAGGGGCATTGAGGATGCTATAGAACATGTTCACAAGTGTGAATTTCTATGGCAGGAAAAAGGTATCACAACCCCAGAATGAAAGGCTAGTCAATTTGCAACCATATTGTAAGGATGGGTGCATAGCTGGTATAGAAAGTATGATCCTCATAAAAAAGTGGTGGATTACATTAACTTAAAAAATTCATTCTTGGAAGAGTTCCACATTCCTGAGTTTGAGTAAAAAAGCATTAGCACTTTAAAGGAGATATAACAAGGAATGGCAGAGAGTGTGTGGGAGTATGATGCGTGCTTTAAGACTCTCTTGTCTAAATTATCATATGATATACATCCTTCTTAGCATGCATAGTGGTTTATTGGAGGATTGATCACCCCTTTTAGAAGGGCCACATCTCATAAGACTTTCATGAGGCCGCAAAGCATTGGAGGCTAACTTACATGTCAAAGCCATTGGTAGCATTGATACTGGGGTTAGCCCATTCTTAGAGGCTCAAATTGTTGCTATGGCTAAACAGTTGGAAAATCTATTTGTGAACTCAGTCCATGAGACTCACAGTGGTTTGTGGTGCACAGATTGTGAGATAGAGGGGCACGTTAAGGATAATTTCCCCTAGAGGGTGGTATGCACTGTAACACTAGATTGAGAAATCTGTCATGGGGACCATGATGCCAGTAGATGTCCCTTGCTACAACACATGATTAGAAAGAATGTATCCTATTATTGCAATATTTATACCTCCACGACCCATGATATTAAATACTGTAGGCTCATTGATCAGATACATGAGGCCATTGATCATGGGGTGCGCTAAACCAGCATTTCCAGTAGTTCTAAGAATGATGATCACTATTATGAGGAGTGTGCAGATGGAGGTACATGAGGAAAAGGTTTTCGAGGAGGATTCCATGGACAAGGTAACCGTGGAGGAAGGAGTGAGTTCCCGCGAGGGACATATTTCAATTATGGATCTACAAAACATTACAAGCATGAGTGCCTGAACTTGTTGCAGTGCTCATGGTGTGGAAAGAAGCATAAGTATGAGGAGTTCTTGGAGTTATATGAGCATATGAATCAACAACACTAGAAGGAAAAAGGTGCTACTATGGTCAACATCAAGAAGGTAGACATACAATGGATGCCTCGGGTAAGCAAGGATGAAGGTTTGGAGCTGTTTTGGTAACAAAAGGATTAGAAGCCATGCATGCAAGAGAGATACCAAGACAGAAGAGCCTCATTTCAAGAGAAGAGGTCATTCATGGAAAGTACCCAGACCTCACGCATTAGAAGGAGATATATTAGGACACCATGGATGTTATTTGAAGCTTGCAAGGGGATATCCAAGTGTCTAAAAGAGTAATCCAGTAGGTAGGAACAAGGAAGGAGGATCAAGGCATAGAAAGATGATATGGATGAGGTCAAGGAGGTGTGTAAAACGCTAAGGCGGGAGAACATCATTCCTTTGCTAGGATCCTTGTTGAGAGAGAAGGTACCATACACTGGAGAAGAGTGTGAGAGGAAGGTCTTACACTCAAACCTTCCCCCTCACAGCCTCGACTATGATAAGGAGATTACATTGAATGTATTTGTGGATGGATGAAACCTCAAAGCAATATACTCATTGACACTAGTGCAGAGGTTAATGTTCGACTTTGGAAGCATGACATCGATGGGGAGACTGCGTTACATCCATCTTAACTATGTTATATATGGCAAACAAGACTAAGGAAATGCCCATTGGTGTCTTGAAGGATGCAGCTATTACTATCCAGGGAGCCAAGTTTACTAGGGAATTTGAATTCTTGGTGCTCACCGAGGTGGATAATTTCCCAGCACTACTTGGGTGCCCTTGGTGTTACAAGAACAATGCGGACCTTTGGTTCAACAAAGGGTACATAATTTTAGAGAATAAAGAGGAGTGGGTCATTATACCCCTAGTTGATGGGAAGTCAATGCCCTACATTGAACCATTGGGAGAAGAGGTCTTTGATATATTTATGTGCGCTCAATCAGAGACCATGAGATGGTACACCCTATTAACAAGATTATCCAGTTTGAGGATGCTCAGTCAATGAGTGATACCACTAGTCTAACATGTGACAATTACGTGCATGGGACTTACAAATTAATGGGATCGTAGTTGAGAGGATTGGTGACCAAGGTAACTAAGGCACACGCGGTTTGGTGACTTGGGGGAAAGAACTACCCAAGTACTGCGGAGGATCCTTCCTGACGTCTTTTTGTAGGAGATAAAATCTTAGTCAAAAATGAAAAGGAATGAATATGGATGCTAAGTTATGTCTTTCTCAAAGCATAGAAGCTCATTGGTGGGCCACGCATCAAGAGAGCCTTTTAGAATGGCACGAGGTAATAATTGCTCTCTCTGTCAGATTTTCTAGATGTAATATACCCACCATCATCAATGAGTACCATGGGAAGGAACCTATCTCTTTCCATATCTAGGAGTGTGAATGGGTTTGAAGAGAAGGTACGTGAGACTTTCCACCATCCCTATGAGTGCACAAGTTGTATTCTACATTGAAGGGTGTGTGCACACATGGTACATTCATTCAAAGACACACTACCAGACATGGAATTGGTAAGATCTTGTGGCTGATCTTATTCAAGACTTTGAGTATCGGAGTACCAAACCATTAGTTGATAAGGCCTTACAAGGTATCAAGCACCTTACAATGGGGATAGTGCCAGAATGGAAGATAGGTTGTTGGAACTACTAGGTGAATTAGGATTAGAGGCACACTTCGAAGAGATTGAAGAAACAAAAGAATCCTAGCTTGAGCACGCATGTTTGGAAAAGGAAAAGGGAAAGTTAGTATATGTGATTGATGGAGAGGAGAGTTTAAATGTTAGCCATTCTATGGGGACACGTGAAGTGGTGGGCAATGCAGATGCTCACGCGCGTGCCTACCATAAGCCTTTAAAGACAAAGAAGGTTAACATCGGTTCAGGAGAAGAACTTAAGGAAGATATTAGTGGGGATTATTGGATGGAGAAGGAAGTATCAAATATCATTGATCTATTGTGTGAATTTGAGGATTTTTTCCACACGGGTACCATGAGTTAAAAGGCATCCACCATTCCTTGGGGAGATGAGGATAAAACTAAAGGAAGGTGTGTGCTTGGTTAGAAAAAGGCCCTACCAAATGAATCCCAAATTACGTGTGAAGGTTAAGGAGGAGATAGATAAGATGATAGCTTCTGGGATCATTGAGGTAGTAGAAGAATCAGAATGGATAAGTCTGATGGTAATTAGCATCAAGAAGGATGGGTGGATTAGAATTTGTGTGGATTATAGGGAATTTAATGTAGTTTTTGTCATTGATCCATTTCCAACCCCCTTCACCGAATACATTCTAGAAGGATTCACTGGGCATGAAATCTATTCCTTTATGGATGGATTTTCAAGATACCACCAAGTCTAGATTGCAAAGGAAGACCAGGAGAAGACAACTTTCACCACCGAGTGGGGATGTTTTGCATATATGGTCATGCCCTTTGGGTTGAAAAATATGCCTATTATCTTTTTGCGCATAGTGGTACAAGCATTCCAGGAATTCATTCATAAGTTTCTTCAGGTTTACTTGGATGATTGGATAGTATATGGTCTAGTTAAGGACCATTGTGACAAATTGAGATTAATGTTTGAAAGGTGTAGGCAGTTGAGGGTATCCCTCAACATTAAGAAGTGTGTTTTTGCTACACCCTTTGGGACTTTATTAGGGCATATCATATGTAAGGAGGGCTTGCTACTAGATCCCACTAAGGTTGCAGTTATTGTGAGATTAAGGGAACCTACTAGCCAGAGCGCTGTGTGCAGATTCCTTGGGTATAGGGGATATTACAAAAAAATCATTAAGGGGTATGCAAGATCACCGCACCTTTAGAGGAGCTTATTAGACATAAAATTACCTTCCATTGGGGAAAGGCACGGTAGAGGGTGTTTGATACATTAAAACATAGGCTTATTACCACACCTATTTTGTAATTTCCCTCTTGGGACAAGCCTTTCTATGTCCATGTAGATGCCTCGGGAATTGCCATTAGATCAAGTACTTGCACAACCGGTGAGGGATTGTTGATCATCCTCTCTATTTTTCTGCGAGGAAGTTAACACCAGCAGAGCAAAATTATACCACAATCGAGTGCAATGCATTATCGGTGATCTATGTGCTTTTCAAATTTTGATAGTATCTGCTGAAAACACCCTTTATATTCTACACTGACCACATGGCATTAAAGTATTTAGTAAACAAGCCCATTCTTCAAGGGCGCATATGTTAATGGATGTTGTTGTTTCAAGAGTTTGATTTCACCATTGTAGTGAAACCTGTAAAAAGTGATTGTGGACCTGATCATCTGTCAAGAATTGATTCAAGAGAGGATGCACAAAGTATTGAGGAGATAATGCCAAACACGTAACTGTTTAGATTACGGAGTGCGCCCTTGGATTTGGAAGAGATTGCTATATTTTTAATAGAAGGTGTGGCGCAGGATGGAATGAAGGCATTAGAGAAAAAGTAGTTGGCCATACGTGCCATGACCTACATGTTGATTAGTGGAGATTTATACAAATTGGGATGTGATGAAGTTTTGTGTAAATGTGTATTAGAACATGAACACCTGTCCATCATGGAAGAAGCACACGGAGGAAGTGCGGGTGGGCATTACGCAGGTGATGCCACCGTGTGTAAGATTTTAATGGCAGGTTTATGGTGGGAAACCTTATACAAGGATTATAGAGATTATTATAAAACATGTGACCACTGTCAGTGAATTGGTAAACCTGGAAGGAGAGTTGAAATGCCTTTGTGTCATATTCCTAGCGCGAAGCCTTTTGAAAAGTGGGTGATAGAATTTATAGGACCTATTGCATTGGAAGTGCGTAGGACTAGGTCACGTTATGTCATCACTTGCACATATTATCTCACAAGGTGGGTGGAAGCAGCCCCAACTAAAGATTACATGGTAGCAATGGCGGCAAGGTTCCTATGGGAGAACATTATCACAAGGTATGGATGCCCTTTAAGTTTGACCAGTGATAGGGGTACACATTTTCTAAATGAGACCATGAGGATCCTACTATCTGAGTTCATGGTGGCTCATCATAAGACTACGCCCTATCACCCTCAAGAAAATGGAATGACGGAAGCATTCAACAAAATACTAAGTCATACCTTGACCAAAATCTGTGATGTTGGAAGACAGGATTGGGATGACAAGGTATCAATAGTTTTATGGGCATACATGACTACGTATAAAATACTAAATAAAGCCACACCTTTTCAATTGGTGTTTAGCATGGAATCTATTTTTCTGGCAGAATTTATGTTACCTTCTCTGTGAATAGCACACACAGGAGGATTAGCTGATGAAAAAGTGCTGGAAGAAAGAGTTGATGAACTATTGAAACTAGATGAGAGACGATCACTTGCCCGTTAGATCTAAAAAGTGGAAAAAACAAAGAAAAAGGCTTGGCATGATCACCATATTAGAAACAAGAAGTTTGAGGTTAGGTAGATGGTGTTCTTGTATGATTCTAAATTTTGTGCCATCTGAGAAGTTGAAAGTCCATTGGTTAGGTCCCTACACAATCTCATACAACCTTGAGTTGGAGTGCATGCTAGTTATAAGTGATAGATGGAATGAAGTTTCCTGGACACTTCAATGGTAGTAGGCTAAAGCCCTAATATAAATAAGTCTTCTTGGTGTTTGTAAATAAGGCAATTTTTCCAGTTAGTCTAGAATTTTCCCTTATGCATTTTCTTTTCCTTGTGTTTCCCTTTCACGTTGTTGTTTTGTTTTTCACCTCAGGTGCCAGTAACCTTATTGATATTTTTGGATAATTTATGAGTGTGCAAAGGACCGTGCATCATTTAAGTGTGGGGTGGAGAAAATTGAAGAAGCACATGATTAAAAGTACCAAGGAAGTTGTGTTGAAGAGCCTTGTTGAGTAGCTTGATTAAAAGAGATGAAGAGAAAAGATAGAATGGTTGGTGCCAGGGTAAAGCTACTCATAGATCCCACGTACAAAGGAAAATGAAGTGCATTTAAAGCAACATGAGGTAGGTGAAAGCAAGAATCTAGACAAAAGAAGTTCCTTAAGTGTAAGTGTGAGTGAATGCCCGAATGTGTCTCTTGTCAGGTTGGTTTGGTTACACGCTAGAAGGTTGGAGGAGTTTTCACGCAGGAAGGGCACATGAGTAAAGGTGTTGAAGATGGGTTTTGTTTTAAAAATCTGCATTAAATGAACAAATTATGGGGTAGGTAAAGTAGCATTTAATGACCAAAAAAGGAAAAACTATAAATAGAGGGTGGGGAACTCTCATTTTACTTTGTAAAAATGAAGAGTTGGAGATATAAGCGAAAGATATAAGCTAGGATGTTTTTAGATTCAATCAGAGAGAAGATCGTGTGATCAAACAGGTAGAGATCTAGTTTGAGATTGCGAACCGAGAAGGAAGGAATTAAACGAACTGGGAATGAAGTGAAAAGACATTTTGTGAAGAATTTATTGAAGTTAGGGTTTGAAAAACTAGGGCATAGGTTTAGGGGATTTATATCATGGATCTAATATCGAAGGTTGGGATAAGGAAAGTAAGTAACAAGGAGAGGACTGGAGTAATACAATTACCTCGACCATGGCACCAAAGAAAGGGAAGGGCAAAGTGAAGGCTAAACAAAGAGTCCGAGGTGGAAACAAACAAAGAATGGTATATAGAAATACAAGTACCCTGATGGAGTAATGATGGGAAAGGAATGGGAATCCCATTTGAGGAACATACCATTTAGTGACTATAATCACTATACCAGCACTATATAGAAATAAATGACATTAGAACTGGTACACCCAACTAACAAGTGAACACCTGAACGGTTTCCTATCTATGATGATGACGTGAAGGTCAAACTGACAAAGGAAGGGTTGTTGCAACTCTACGACTTGCCTTATTTTGGGAAGCTTGAGATCACTTGTACCAGTGGTTGATGTCTTAAGTGCATGAGGACTACTTCAACTTTGCTGGGTGCAAGATGCGCGTAACTCCCGATTGATTACAGTTTACAGGCCTCATATGTGAGGGAGATAGCCTAGAAGATGACCTTAGCAACAAGGAAGCTATTCAAGAGACCATCATAGAGTATGCTTGTAAGAAATGGTCATGGTATTATGACATCTCAGACATCAAGGACCCAGTTATGAAGATGGCCGCACACACAGTAATGAAACCGAATGGCCAAGAAAGATGGACACAAGTCAACAAGCCATGGCTGCATGTCTACAAGAAGATCACATAGGGGACTATTTATAAATTTTCCACATACATTGCCGAGGAAATTATAAAGTGTGCAAAGGAAGGGGATGTGATCCTCTTTGGTAATGTCCTACTCACCATAGTGTTTACGAAGTTGGATTGCGGATGCGGGTAAGTTTGTGTGGGAGTACCCACCGAAGACCCTTCACTCATGAAGAGGTTTGAAAATTATGCATGTGATATAATGATGGCTCCCAAAAGTGCGGCTTGAAAAATGGTACACTCGCTTGAGAAATGTATTCGGGGTAGAGTGGAGGATCCCGAACAACTCCCAGCAGCCACACAAGGAGAATCTGAGTTTGCGATGTACCAACACTTTTACTTGGGTAGGTTCAAACTTATTGATGAATCATGGAGCCCTTGGTACAAGCTCCCTTTCACGTTCACTTCCCAGTACTTCTAAGTGGGAGTGAAAAAATTTAAAGAGTCAAAAACTCTAAGGCTAGAGCTAAGTAAATTAGACCAAGAACATGGGGATATGATGAAGAAACTGAACTATCCCTGGAGGTAAGCACGTGTACGTGGAAAAGTACGTGTCACATGAGATCCACATGATTAGGCCAATAACACTTCCTATTCTTTGGAGAATCTGCACACGTATATGTGCACATAAGGCTGAAATTTGAAAATGGTACGTACTTGGTGGATGAGATATCCATACCTAAAGACCCCCTGGGAATGAAGAAGCGAGTGTCTAAGAAGAGGGGTAGAGGAGGGGAAGGAGCACCAAGTGTACCAACTACTCAGATAGTAAGCATTCCTTCTACGAGTGCCAAACCAAGCACCTATGTTTGGAGGAAGAAGTCCCTAGTAAAGGAGAAGACACCAGAAGTAGAGGCACCCGAACAACCCACCACCTTGGAGGAGTCCCAAGAGGAAGAAGAGAAGGTGGAATCTCTTGGCCAGAAGCAACCTCTTAGGAAGAAGTAGAAGATAGATGAAGAAGCTGACTTGGAGGCGACCGACAACATGGAGAGATATCTGGGAGAAGGAGAGGATGAGAGTGAAGAGGGTGGCGATGAGGAGAAAGAGCCAGAAAAAGACAAGGAACCTTTGGAACCTTGCATAGTTAGTGTCTATGACTCGGAGGAGGAGAGTGGAGAAGAGAAGCAAGAGTTCATATTCATGCGGTGGAAAGGCACACAAGGAGGTGAGGGCACCGAAGATACAAGGGCAGAAGAGAAGGACACCGAGGGGTAGAAAGCCACAGATTTTACCAAGGAGTAGATAACCAAAGTGGCAAAGTGAGAAGTGAAGAAGATGCTTGAGATCATTGTAGACCAGGAATTAGAGCAAAACACAAACATAGTGCTAAAGGAAGGAGGAAGAGAGCAGCGGTGAAAAGGGACATGACACCTAGGAGGCCCCACTGACATTCGGCTTCCCCAAAGGTGCGCGCTTGAGTAGAATATCTCTAGATGTAGAATAGAGGTAGATGATGGGCTATGTGGATGATTCAAGGAAGGTGTTATGCACATGATTCTAGAGCACGGTACCCACTAAAAGACTTATAGCCATGGGATCATTCGAGAAGGAGGACATGTACCCCAGGACTAAGAAGATGCTTTCTTGGGCATTTGAATCCCACATCGATGAGCCAAACTTTGAATTTTACCACAAGGCACTTATCACGCTGCCAAATTCTAAGGGAGAAAACCCCTTAGTAAATGCCCAAGAGCTCACGAGATGAGCAAGTATGTTATGCACTAAACAAGTTCGCGATGGAAATGGAGGTGAGACTATTCATGCGGAACGATAGCATAAGGGCTTTAAAGGGAAAGATGGACAAGAAGGAGGAAGAGTTGGCTAAGGTGTAAAAAAACTTAAAATAGGAGGAATTAATTAGCGCACAAGCCTAAGGCGCAAACTCAAGGAGGAAAAGGCAAAGGTGCAGGAGGTCTACAAGAAAGTAGACTCGATAAAAAGTGCCATCATCTTGAAACACCCAGATCTAACACCTATCCCCCAAAGGTATGCATCAACTATGGAATGCCTAGAAGACTTAACGCATGTCCTCACCATGGAGAGGTGATCCTTGGCATTGGAATTGTGGAGGAAGTAGCCACACGCCTGAAGGAGGAGGACCGGTTGAAGGTGATAGCACTAGTTGTCAAGTATAACAAGGTGCTCACAGATGTAAAGGTTGCTTCCTAATCTAATGAGGCCGCATATGACACATGTGTAGATAGAGATAAGGTGGCAATCTCCTTGGTTTCCACACTCGAAGCAGAGATGAAGGAGTTCTAGGAGAAAAATAAAGGAAATAGGGTGGAGCGGGATAGACTCCTAAGGGAAGTAGAAAGAAGATCTGAGGAGATAGAGGCACTAAGGGGCTCAACCAAGACACGACTAAAGGAACTATACCCTCAAATTACTAGGAGAATGGAAAAGCTCACAGACCTAGGTAAATATATGGAATAAATTGTGGACACTTTGGGCACCCCGGGGAGGTGGCCTAAGTTTTTATGAGGTAAACCTCTTGGTTGGCAACCTTTATTAGAAGCAAAGCGAGGTTGATACATGGAATAAGTTGAGGCGAGTCTTGTGGAAGGACTTCCCTAGCCTTTTGGTTTAGTGTTCCCCCATTCTTCAATATTTCCCTATTATTTCATTCCTTATTCATCTTTGTAATATTTATCTACGTCTTGGTTCCATTTGAACCAACTTGCACCTTAGTCAAGTAGAATGTTCCGAGAGTGGAGAACGGGCGTAGTGTGGGGTGATGTTGGGCTCCTGAAATATTGACCAAGTACAAAGGCACGTGAGCACATGGGACCCTAGTTATAGGATGGTGTACAAGCCAAAATTACGTAAGAGAAAAGGATCAAGGAAGCATATCTTTGCGCGACACGGAAAGGAGGTTGAGGACTTAGCCAATTCAAGCAACAAAGGTAGAACACATGAAAAGCATGATCGGTTGCACATGGATAACATGCCAGCCTAGCAATAGGTGGCCTAGGAAAGAGCATGCTAGAAAAGGAATATTCTAGAAGACCATCATGAGATACAAAGTGGAGAGCTCATGCTCGAGGAAACATGCTTGCTAAAAGACCACATTCGACACTTGGTGCAGATTTGAGGGCATGGCAAGGCGAGTTGGCAGCACAGGAAGGTGATAAATACAAGTGCCTACTGAGACCAAGAAAGGAGTGGAGATAGAGATAGAGACCAAAGAGGAGAAGATAGGAGAGATACACACAGAGAGAGATAACATGGGTAGAGCTCTGCAGGATTACTGCAAGTGGGGCTCTGATGTATTGAGCTCAGCATTGTAATTTATTTTTTGTTTTTGTGTAGTTATACAAGCCTAGTGATGTGCATGACTGCAGTCTACCATCTATGGCTCTTTGTAATGAACCAATGAATACAATGAGGTTACTTATTACAATTAGATATGAATATCAGTGGGTTTCATGTATATTTCATTCATAGAAGTTCTCTTTCTTTTTCATGCTATGAATGAATGGTTGTAGCTTTCTTTCTATTATATTATGTGTTATGGAGTCTTTTAAAACACATAGTTTGAAGAAAATACAAGGATCTGAAGGCCATCCTGAGCCCTGTAATCTTTGTATGTCTAAACTTATTTCCTGAATACTCCTATACTAATCATTGATGAATTCTTCCCACTAAAAAATCACATAAAAGAGAGACTCGACACCCACGCGTGACTCAAGTGAGCACCGAGCTTCTACTTGGGTGATAGGTGGCACACATGGGATTACTTCCTCTTATAATGGGATTCAAATTGACTACACTCAACCAAAATCGGTAGCAAAAGTCACTAACCTTACTTGGATGCCCAAAGATCTGAGTATGTTTGACACTCTTCTCTCACCTTTGTTAATTTGAAACCTTAGTTTTTATATCCTCTTTTGATTTTCATTTTGTGGTTTTTGACTTATTTTTTTATTCTCTTTCCCCTACTTGAAGATACCTGCATAGGAGTAGAGAGAGATTTTATTGGATAGGTATGTGTGGATACCCTACTAATCCCCTCGGGGAAGACCCGAGTTGGTGATTGATGATTCAGTCAACCACTAGCTACCGGTAGACACACCGAAATTTTTAATCCTATTTGGAGGATAGTAGAGGTTCGACCTCCCTTCGTACCATGCTAGTCGGATATGAGGTTGTCAAGCATATGATGAGGTAGATCCATTCCCGTAGTGAGACCACAACCAGAGGCCTCCACCACAAAAATTCACACCATTTGGTTCAATCCCAATGTTTTCGCAGCCACAACAGGATCCTGGACATGGTCGTGCACCATCCGAGGGATCCCATAGGGATTGATAGGCCATTGGGCCATTTATTTATTTGTTTCCATTTTTTCGGGCACTATACGATTATTTTTGTATATTTTGGGCTCATTGCGATTGTTTTGACCATGCCCTAATGCGTGATGGCATTGTATAGAAAATTGACCCACTATGATATATATATATATATATATATATATATATATATATATATACACTTATTTTTGGTTTGGTAATCCATTGTATCTGATTTGACTCTCTTTTGGTTTATTTATCTTATGTACTCTAGATTTTTAGAATTTCCATCTTTCTACGCTTTGCAAAATGCATGCAATGGGTGTGAAATGATAAGAATGATTTCCTTTTGTATTTTATAATGATGATTTATGATAATGAAAACACAATGTGATGTCGAACTTCAACTTCTTTAAGCAATCTTCGATACTTCATATTGTCTTGGAAAAATGTGGTGATACAATGATATGATAAGTGAATGTACTTGTCCCACTCCTAAATCTAAACAACCAGTAGGATGTGAAGGCTCAACACCAAGATTTAGAAAGGGCACAAGTTAAAAAAGTTTATTGAATGGTAATGATGAGGGAAATATAATGGTCTAACGGGACCAAATTGAGACACTACAACCTCACCCTACTCAAGTTACCTCATATCTTAGAATTTGATTCACTTTCCAGTTTATCTAGACTTAGATCGTAGATGGCCACTTGGTTGAAAAAATATGGTTTTGAGGTTTTAAACTCCTCTAGAATTTTGGACATATAACTCACTTTTTTTTACTAATGATTTAACGACATTTGAACAAATTATTTTTAACTTTAAAGTTTATCAAAGATACCCCCTACTCCTTTCCCCATGCCACCAGGAGGAAGCATGGGATCATCACCATAGATAAGGAATAGGTGAGTAAGGGCATTTCTATCATTTCCCAACACCAAAGGTTGGTAGGGAAAATAAATGTGTAAAATAAAAATTTTCTATGGATTTTCCTTTGACTTACTCATCTAGGAAAAATGTTTACTATGTTATTATTTCCAAAGAGATTTTTATCGATAGATGTGACACCATCAAGCTTCTATAATAGACTATAGGAAAAGAAACCTAATCTAGAAAGAGACTATAAGTAAAACCAAGCATGCAAGCCTTACTATGATCACTATCAAAACTTTGTCTTATCCTATTCAAACTGATGAAATGATTTGAAAACAATTGATGATACTACGAAAATTTGAAGAGACATGATTTGAATGTTTTGACAATACTTTTAGAAGTTTTTAGGAGTTTATATAAGAATAAATTCATTGATAACAAATTTTAGAAAATGAGATGATAAAGTAAAGTGCAATGCAGATGCAGTAATGTACATATGAAAATGCAAAGCAGATTATGTGTAATACCTCTTTAGGTGAAGAGAGTTCACTCGATTCCTTAAACTCCTCACCCTCTAGTGTACACAGTGAAATGCCCCATTTTTTAGACTTCTACTACTCAATATGGACCCAACCATCTAGGTCTGAATTTTATTTCCTCACCGATCCTTTTTCTATCCATATGTCAAGTCTTAAGACAAAATGTCCCTCACATATTCATGCTTGTAAACCTTCTTGTTGTATGCTTTGAGCCATCCAATCAAAGTGTAAACGTTGTGCCATTGTTCAACATTGAGTCTAACCTCATCAATAATTTCTAATTGAGAGAGTCGTGATCTTCAATAGCCTTCTTCACCCAAGATTCCATGCAGTAAATACAGAGACTTAGTATTTCAACTTCAAGAGGTAGAAATGCTTCGCACCAAATACCAAACAAAGGGGATTTCAACTGTTGGTGTTCTAAGCGACGTCGATAGGCCCACAAGGCCGAAAAAAATATTTAAAGGCCAATCTCGTTTGTTCTCATTGATGGTATTAAGGAGGAAAAAAATTTAATGTTTTATTCGTAGCCTCAGCCTTTCCATTGGCCTGAGGATAATAAAGAGAAGTTGTGTGATGACTTATCTTGAACTTTACACAAAATTCACACACCTCGTCATTTTTGAAAGGTGTTCCATTATCCAAGATAATGGCTTGTGGGACACCATACCTATAAATGATTTGTTTTAAGATGAACTTAATGATCACAGACTCGAGTATAGTAACAGACGAGGCATGGCCTCTACCCACTTGGTAAAGTACTTTATCTCCATGATCATAAAGTTATGTCCATCTATTGATGATGGAGATAATTTCCATATTAAATCCAGGTCCCACGTGGAAAAGGGACATGGGGTTGCGATTGGATGCAAAGCTTGTGCGGTATATGGATCTCATGGGAGAACTCTTGGAATTTTTGGCATCTATACACAAACTCTATTGTTTCATGCTCTACATTGGCCCATAAAAACCTATCCAATGTATCTTCCAAGAAGTGGCATGGCCACCAAAGTGACCCCCACATACCCCACTATGTGATTCATAAAGATTTTTTTTGGATTCTTTAGTTTGGACACATATTAACAACATTCCGTTGAAGGCTCTACGATAGATAACTTGCTCCAAAATAATGTTCTTAGTAGAAATGACACATAGGCACCTTATTTATTATGATGTTTCCCTTTCGGGTATGTATGGTCCATGATAAAATTAATGATGTCAGTATACCATAGACATGCAGAAATGGGGGGGCCTAGTCTTGAAAAAGTACACACACTCATCGAGGAAGTATAGATCTACCAAATCACCTCCATCTAACATTATCAGCCAACCAATCCACAATGATTTTTCCTTTGATGGATTTCTTATTAACAAATGTTAACTAAAATTCACCCATTAGAGTTATGAAGTGCCCGACCTTCTTAGATAAGGATCCTTGCATGAGGAATGTGTGCAAGTGATCTGACTTAACAATAACCCTCCTTTATTGATTTAACATATAATGTCTTAAATGTTTTATCACAAAGACTATGGCAAGGCATTATTTCTCTTCCTGGGTGTAACATGTCTCATAATCAAACAACATTCAACTAATAAAATAAACTATATGCTCTCATTTTTCATCATCTTATTGAGCCAACATATAGGCTAGTGAGACATCCATAGCTCATGAGTATAAGATCAAAGGGTGATCTGATCTAGGTGACATTAGTGTGGGAAGGGATAATAAGAATCATTTAACTACCTGTAAGTCCTCGTTGCATTCATCCATATAATAAACGATATAATCCTTTTTCAACAAATTTTTGATTGGGTGGAAAACAAAGGTCAAGTCAGGGATAAATATTTAGATTGCCCTGAGTTTTCCAAGGAAATATATGATGCCAGACTTGTCCATTGGTGGAATCATTTCCAATACAACTCATATTTTGGCTAGGTATACATCAATTCCTCATGAAGATATGATGTACCCAAAAATCTTGCCTCTTGTTATGCCGAATACACACTTTTCTAGATTCAATGTGATGCCATATTTGATTAAGCATGAAAGGATGATACAAACCACCTCACGGGTGATCACAACACTTTTTGGCCTTATCCAGTAGGTCATCCACATAGGATTCCACAATCTTATGTATAATATAATGGAAAATATAAGTCATCACTCTTTGGTATGTAGCTCTAGTGTTCTTAATCCGAAATTACATGATCACATAATAGTAATTTCCCCAAAGAGCTATAAATGTGGTTTTGGCCTGATCCTCTTCAAATATTCTGATTTGATTATACCCGGAAAATCCATCTATAAAATACATCTCAAACCTAGTTGTTGTTTCAATGATAACATTGATGGATGGTAATGGGAAATCATCCTTGGTACAAGCCTTGTTTATATCCCAAAAATATATGGAAACACATATATTTTCATTTTTCTTGAGAACGGGGAATATGTTAGATACGCATTTAGAGTAGTCAAGTGGATTGATGAATCCCACCTAGAGGAATTTCATCACTTCTCCCTTCACCATGAGGGCCACTTTTGTCTTCATGGGCCTTGAATTTTTCTTGATCAGCTTTGCATCTAGTTTAGTGATTAGATTGTGCACCATAATGTGTTATGCAATCCCCATCAATTCTTCGTAATTAAACACGAATTTTTTTTCATGCTCCTTAATAATGTGGGTATGTATTTCAACCTCCTCAGGAGTTAAAGAGGACCCTAGCTTACAAATATTTGGTTATTCCTTGGACCTGATATTTATATCGATTATTCCTTCGATTAAGGAGGTGTTACCTTCCTCAAACTTAGACGAGGCTGGAGGTAACTCTAAAACCACCTCTTTAGTCACCTCATAAATTTTAAGTTCCCTCCCAAGGGAAGACTCTATCATGGGATTTCAAAAACAGGAAGAAGAGTGTGGAATTAGAGAAATATTAACCTCATGATGTGTAAGATGTATCTTTTCGAGAGCATTTAGATATTCTAGAGTTTATTTGTCAATGTCAACATGATCTGTAATGACAAAATCACTCTCAGTCTCTACATATGTTAACATTGGAGTTACCGGTGTCTTACAAACCAAAGGTTCTATATAAACTGAGACCGTGAAGTTTGAATCTTCCAACTCACCACTCAGAGTAAAGTGAGAATAATATGTTGCGATTGAGTATGGAATGAGATTCTAGTCTCGTGGAATTTCCTTGATTGATATGAAGTCAAACCTCTTCATTAAGTTCAACACTGTTATTTTGTAAAGTTACAAATTCTCAGCTCTAGTCTAATATACTTCAGATACCTGATTTGTAACAAGTTGTCAATCACCCAACACCATGATATTAAGAGAAACAATTCTTTGGGCTATGATGAGACCAAGTAGAAGGGCTTAATATTTATCCCCATTATTTGTCCACTTGAATTTTATTTTAAGGAAAAAGGTAGAATCACACCTGGCCCAATGCCAAAATGGAACTTAGCTCCATCAAAATGGAAATTCCAATAGTTACTTGAAAAAATGAACATTGGATCATCTTTTGAATCTTTCTCCTTTACTTGATTACCTCAACCATACATACATCATTTTCTACTAGAGAACCGAGTCATAGGGTATGTCCCATGCCCATATAATCTAAAGGAAGGAGAATGGGTAAATATTTTACCAATATCTTGACAATATTTTTCATAGTTTCTAACGATATTGTCTCTACTATGACAGATTTCATCTCCGATTCTTGGAATGCCTTTGATCAAACCCATGACATCCAATTTTGTTATAGGAACTAAATTTTCCTCTGGTACTAAGCTTTTGGTTTATTTAAATTTTTTTAGGAAAGCTCAAACTTAGAGTGGACCCTTAGCCTCTTTTTCAAATTGGCTAGGTGTATGTCAAAGGGTTTTGGATCACCCTGCGCCACAAAACCTTCCCTAAATGCAAGAACCTAACTTCCTAAAATAAAGTGGAGGGAATTGCCTTCATATGATGAATCCAAGGATGGACAAGGATCATATTATAGTTGGCTTCCTAATCTATAATATGAAACTCGAGTTAGTACCCTCTTAGTTCCAAGGGTTACCAACAACACTATAGTCCGATTGACATTGCTTTGAAGTTGTCGTATCCCCTTAGTGTATTTCGTGTTGAAGAGAAATTGGTCTCTCTGTACCCTAGCTTTTAAAGGAAAGATAAGGGGACTATGTTGACTGCTGCCCCATCATCAATCATTGCACACTTTACATAGTTTTTGTAAATCCAAACTTGTAAAAACAACACCATATTTCCTCTATGAACTATTTCAGCATCTGTGGGCTTCTTGCTGATGTTAAATACAAACCAACATCTTTTTGTGGTTCTCTCGGAGGATAAACATCAAATTCTATGTGATTTATTTTTCCTTCCAAAGGAGGGGTGATGTTATCCAAATGACCAAGACCCAACGCTTCTAGTAGAGTGGCCCTATGAGTAGGGGAATTATTTAACAAATCCAAGAAGGAAATGTGTGAGAATGTCTTAGTTAAGTCGTTGATCAAATCATAATATCCTAATGGCTTGCTTAGGGTATCACAAATTTCATCTAATGTAGTCGAGTAGATCAAAATAGGATGCAAAGAATAATCCCTAGTTCTAGTGGCAGCGTTAATTTGAGGTTCAATGTCCAACTCTACCAACCCCACAATTTTTGTTTGTTGGCAACCATCCAAAGGAGGTACCACTTGTGGGTTTGATGAAGTTGAGGCTTCATGATCATGGGTCCCTATTACAATACCCTTGTTCAAACCATTGGGATCTAATCTACCATATTTTGGACACATGGGGAGAGGATCATTAAATATTCCCAGTAGTGTGTTCTGTGGAGATACCGGTCCCATGTAGGTGTTTTGAGTGGGATTTGTTGAGATTGCCAAAAACATGTCAAAAATACCTATCTTTGATCCTCTTTAAAATGTTGTAAAAACTTGTTACAATTGTGACATGTTCTTGTGTCATGATCGCAAACCCTATGGAAACTGTAGTATAAACTAGGATCATATTCTCAAGGCATTTGGTTTGCACCCTATTATGGCCCAAAATTATGGTTAATGTTAAGTCAGTTGATTGTTATTGTTAAAATTTGGGAACCCTTGCCCTTGATTTGAAATTGGTTTCGATACCCTCCCGAGTATTGGTTAGGGCCTTAGATCTATGTTTTTCTTGCTTACCGAGGTTATTTTTGTTGTTATTCTATGCGCTTAAAATCTAGAGCATCGATCGAGGGAGAGAAGTTGTTGTTTCTTTTATTGTTGTCATTATTATTGTGGTTTTTAAAGTGGAAATAGTGGGATAATTTACAACGTTATCCTTCTTAGGTTGGTCTTTCACTCCATCCATCATGAGTCCATGATTCTTATTAAGGATTTTTCGTCCTTGATTTCTATTTTTGTTGTTGGTATAATTGGGGTTATTTTGATTAGGGGTGAATAACCTTTCATTAGCTCCATAAGTCTTACGACCAGTGTCAATGGATGCTTGGTCAATTCAAAGGGCACCCTCTAACACCTCTTCATAGCTCCTTAGTGGGAAATTTTGAACCTCTTCCTTTGTCTCCCTATTGAGAGAGTGGAGGAAAAAATCACAAAGCTCCATTTGATCCATATTTGGAGTGCTTGCAGAGGAATAAAGAACTTTTGCCACCTTTAAATAAATTGGGCTCTACAGACTCATTGTGTTGTTTCTTGATATGAATAAATTCTCTCTAATTTATGCTCTCAAAATATTTTTCATATCAAAATCTTTAATTAATTCTGATATGAGTCACTTGAATGAGTGTTTTGAATCCTCTAGTATCATGTAGTATAAGTCAAGAGAAATACCTTTTAACATATTAGGGAAACATTTTACAACGACTTTGTCCCATAGGATTAGATCTCAAATAGACGTTGCATAAGCCTTGATGTGGGCATTAGGATCACCCTCCCCTTTGAATTTTAGAAGATTAGGAAAGGGTCTTGGGAGCATGACTGTCCGAATGGAGAATTCCAAGGGATCCTTGAGATATTCAAAATAGGTCCCCATTACATATGTTTCCACCATTGAAGATCCTTATTGGGGAGGTGGAGGTTGCATTGGTTGTTGAAATGGGACAACATATACATTTTTTGGGGTGTATGGAATATCATGTGGTTATCCATATGGACTGGGTAGGTGTACATGTCCCCCTATGGAGATCAGAGTACATGTGTACATAGGGGGTTGATTACGTTAATATGGTATTGAAGGCATGAAGCCTGGGAACATTACATTTGTAGTTGGTATGACATTTGAAAATGTATTTCTAGTTGGTATCTATTGCATAAATATATATGTGGCATGAGGGGGCATATGCAAGGTTCCCATCCCCATAAGTAGATCTCTAGGGTTTTGAGTATTCATATAAACTGGAGGATTATGTGTAGTAGGTATTTTTTGGTAAATTTTTGGGTAGGGAGAAGTTCATGTGTTCCCTGTGTATGAATTTTGAGTATTTTGGGAAATCTCTAGCTCCTTCAATTTTTCAACCAAAGATGAGATGACATCGCCCATTGATGGGGCAATGATTTTCTCAGTTTCTTTTTTTTGAACCCTCAGAGATTATTGAGGAGTATGGTATCCTACTATGAATTGTTTGCTATGTTTCCACCCCTCATTAGTAGTATTTTTGGTTAATGGAGGGTAGCATTATTATTTTGGAGCATGACATCACCTTGTCCTTATAACCTATTGAAATATTGGTTCATGTTCGAAGTGTTTCTCACTACTAGCATATCGTGTTAAATACTCCTCATGTAGATGTGGGAGTTGATCGATTGCATGCTAATGGGATTCTAAAACAATATCCAAGGAGATGAAATTGTTTCACCAGTGAAAGTCATGTTGTTTGAATTTTATTGTTCATGAGGATAGGTCTGTGTGACTTGGTCAAGCTCCTCAATACGTAGAAAGGAACCAACAATCATTCCCTAAAGCGCAGAGGGTTTTGAGAAACGAAGTGGTTGTCGCCCATGTTGAAAGTGAAGGTGATTCTTTTGGTATACTTGATTGATATTTATACATGTCAAAAATAGATATGGGATGGATGAAGAAAGAATAAATGTTTAGAGACTATCTCTTCATGTTAGGTTCATAGATTTGTATGACAGAAAATCAACACATGACCTTCTTTGCACTTGACTTCATGAGGTTGTGCTGCAACAACCAGTGTGGAATGAATGTGAATGTGAGTGTAATGACTAGTATCAAGCTAATTGGGAAATATTATATCTTCAACACACAATGTTGAGATTTATGAGTCTAAGGAAAATAATTCTCTCCTAACTTGTAGTGGTATAATGGCTCAGTCTAAGATAATAGCCGTTCGAAGACTCCAATAAATGTCGAGCTCTACCGAGATTCTATTTGTTAGTTGTTGGACATGCGGAAAGAGACTTGTGGGTGCTTTGTATAGATTTCTAGATAAGGCCATGAAAGTAAGAACAAGAGGCGTGGTGAAGCCACAGGATCTATAGGTTATTTTATGGTCTCCGCTCAAAAAATTCTTAGCCTAATTGGCTACTATGTTTAGTAAGGAAAGTTGTGCAATAATATCTAGTGGAAGTGGTGAAGATCTGAATACCAATGTATGCAAACTAGTTTCAATGTCTAATGGATTATTAGTCCTATTGGGTTATGGGACACGAGGATCACAACCAAACACTCATGGAGGTTGTGGCCCTTGTATGGTATTTTTGTAATCAAACCCTATTTCCATGAGCAATCTAATAGTTGTAGGCTTGATTAGCAATGATATTTAGCGTATTGAGTTGTTCTATTTTCTAAGAAAAATTTGTAGGTGTGTGTAAGACTGTCAAATGTAAAGTAGTATTAATGTCGCTTATCAATTATGGCTCATTAGGTTATGTGACTAGGGGATCACAATTGTATGTCTTTTCTGTTATGGACCATTGATGGTCATACATAATGAAATACATTATTTTGATAAGAAAACTAATTACTAAAGGAAATATAATCTATATTTTAGGAGTTTCAAAATATATTTTATTAAAGCAATAAAATCAAACTAATCTATCAAAGGAAATATTTTTGTTTTATTATTTTTGAGTGATGCGTTCTAATCTAGTAAATAAACTAAAGACAAGTAATCAACTAAATATAGCTTCTTACTCGTGAAATTTTTTTGAATCTAATATAAAACAAATAACCTAATCTAATCAAAACCCTTAAAAACCTACCTCGCGAGGTGAAGAACAAATCATGGCCCTGAAAGGGGCTATTATTCCCCACAACTTCTTTGGTGATGTTAAAGAGGAAAACTTACTAATGATTTGATCTAATTTTGATTGACTAATTTATTAAAATGAATTATTTTCTACTCTATTTGATATTTGATTGAAACTAGTGATTTGAAATTAACAATTCAATAAACAAGGTATAAAAACAAACAATTCCAACCTTGAAAAGTAAGAGCTTGTGAAAATATGGTTGTGTTTGATCTGTCCCGTCAAGTATGCTCCTTTCTTTCTCCAAGCATTCATATGAGTCCAAGGGATTGGGAATGTAAGAACAATAGTAGGAGGATGGTGCTTGAGAAATGGCATCCCGATGGTAGTCTAGATGAAATACAAGCAGAAGAGAGATAACAAAAGAGATCAGAGCTTGGCTATGCAATTCCAAGGAAGATCGTAGCAGAAATACAATGCAAGATACACAAAATTCTCGGCCTTTTCCTTGAATACAAGCATGGAATATATAGGAATGGAGGATGCGAGGTTCTTTCAAGATCAAGGTAAGAAGGAGTAGTTCCAACTAATTAAATATATTTAAAAATAGATGGAGGAAGGAGAACTAAGCAATCAAAGCTAATTTTAGATAATTTGGCTCGCGTATCCATGTAAAAAGTGAACTTAAGTGAACCGTCGTATGTTAAAACATGCGTGAGGGGTTTTGGAAAAAGTGACAGGACCGCCACCCTGTGTAAGATGGTGAGTTTCAGGACACCACCTTGTTTTGGGTGGCAGTTTGAATCGCCACCCGTGGTAGGGTGGCGGTCTTGGCATTAAGGGTCAAAACATGGACATAAAGAGATAAGAAGCTGGAAAAAGTGTGGGAAGGCTAAGTAAAGACATATAGGTAACATATATACAATGTGAATGGGTTTTCAAGATCGAATGCTTACTTTGAAGGACCTTATTCATCATTGGGGAATTTTCTAACGATTTTTCCGATAATGTAGTACATGCAATCTTAGGTGTATACAAGGGTCATTGGTTATGCCTCCACCTTTTGATCAAGGTAATATTGACTCACAGTATGTGGATCATCCATAACTTCCTTAGGGATAACAACAATCTTGAAGTCTATAATTTGGGTGAGGGTCATTCTTGAGAAGTCTCTTAGTGTGACCTCCTCATATCTGTAATTTATCCAATAATCCTCAAATTGAGGTTCATGTTCAAAAGTGTTTATAAGATTATTGAATACCCACCTGATGTCATAATTTTCCCTTGCCTCAAACATTTTAATCTTATATTCCATTAATCTGGCATTTATAATTGAAGGCAGAAGTACCTTCTAATCATGATGGGAAACTTGATGTTTGTTATGTGTTTTCCAACAATTAGTTTGTGAACCGGTGTCAACTGTCTTGCCAATTCACACAAGGCCATTTTGTCATGTAAATATCTAGGAAGCTTACATGGTTGGCCTTCAAATCTATGAATATGATGTATGTAAACTTAGTGTATTGAATGAAATAACATCCATACTCCATTATTGTTTTCCTAGACTCATATGAAATCCTATATTGTTCCCATTGTTGGACCCCTAAATTAACTATGTACCTAGGGCATGAAACTTGGTGACACATAGGAGTAGGGAATGAAGGAAAAAACAAAGGTATATCTTAGATACGTGTGAAGGCCCATGCCCGGGAAGGATGGATTCAGGACTTAGTGAGTTTTAGACAAAGACATGAAAGGATGATTTTCAGGAATGGATGAAAAAGTGAACAAATACAAATATAGATAATTTTAGGAGACTTGTGGATCAAGGAATGGATATTATAAGGCATCAATATGGTTATCATGAAAGCATAAGGAGTCAATTTTATTATGGATTAACTAGCACATACGTGCTAAGAACACATAATTGGGGAAAAACATGATGACATTTTGGCATGTTCTTGGGTTGTGGTAGGGAAATCATGAAGGATTCCTTTATGCTTTCACATGTAATGATGATAGGTTAAGAGAATATTTTGAGAGATTTTCTCAAATGGATGGTTTGATGATGGAGGTAAAGAGATGAGTATGGAGGAAAGAAATGAGGATAGTTAGAAAATATATTTAATGTCTGATGAAGAGCTCTATAATGTGTAAAAGATATGCTACTATGAATATCTTCATGCATGGAAATATTTAATGTAATCTTGGCTACTATACTTTGGCATTTAAATATAATGAAGTGATTCTAAATCAATGTGTGATGAATCTAGATCTGTACCTTTTCCTTTTTATGTTCACGGGTGTATTAGTGGTTTCCTTGATGATAATTGTGATTTAGCTCTACCTCCATTATAATATGATCATGTTATTTTATGTTCGGTGCACTAGATTAGGAGTTAGTGTTTATACATGGCTATCGGGAATGGGTGTGTCATCCTTTGTTTGTACAACACCCCATTAATAAGGAAGAAAATTCTCATGAAGTTCACATACGGAGGGTCCCGACACCTACGTGTGCCTCGGGTAAGATTCTAGATCGATATGGATGATGTCTTTGACATGCTTGGGTCGACTGGTAAAACAAGAGGAAAACAGAGACTACATTTTCCCTTTTGGTTGGTTACTTTGTTATTATTTTTTTGTGTTTTGTGTTGCACATTGGTGTGCCACTAGCTAATTACATTGTAAGGGATTCTATGCATAGAGGACCATGAATACATTTTGTGTGGAGTGAAGTAGTAGATAATGTCAAATATTTTTGACAAATTATATCAACAATGGACTGATGGGAATGATTAGCACAAGGGTATAAGAACTAGTGGAATGATGGTAAAGGTGCTTGAATTCATGCAATTATGGTGATGTTTCAAGAAAGGTTTAAAAACCATGAATAAGGGAAAGATCACGTAGTACAACATAAGGTAGGAAGCACCATGGGGAACTACTTAGTGGAAAACATGGAGGTCATGTACTTCAGCATAGTGACGTGTGCAAAGGAGGTCCATGGTAGCGAAGTAGTGTTGGAGTGCCAGAAGGTTATAGTTGTGACGCATGAGGGGAAGTCGAGAATGTTGATTTAAGTGAAACAAATTTCTCTATTAAAAAGTGAAGTTAAGACATATGGTTAGAGGAATTATAGGGCATTGTAAAAGTATAAATAGGAGGTAAGAGTAATCATTTAGACCACTTTTACTTAGATAAATTTTTTTGCTCTTGAGCTCGAAGTGTGACGAGGGTTTTTTGAAGAAGAGAAAAGTGAGGTACTTGTCAAAAACTAGAGGAGTTGTATAAGATGTAGTGTAGTCTTGGGATGTTATAAGGAGCAAGGAAGATAGTAGAGAAGGAGAGGGGTTACATGAAAGATAAGTGGAGAAATCATCAATTCCGAGTAGGAAAATGAGAGAGGAACCAAAAGAAATAAGAAATAAGATTGCACCCAAGAAATCTCGAACAAAGAGATTGGTGGTGGAGAAGGAGGATCTCATGAATATTTACTTGGAAATGCAGTACTCCCAAGGTTTATGAAGGAAAAAAAGTGGAGCTCAAATTTATACAACTGCAAGATCAAAAAGTACAATCATAGGACAAGTGAAAACAAAAATATGATGTGGGAAGATTTTTTTAAACAATCTAACAATGTACGCACTCAAAAACCTTAAGGTTGATGACTAGGTGCAACAAGAACTAAAAAATACTAGAATTTTATAGTTGTGGGAGTTGCCTTTATTTGCAAAACTTTCCCCACTATTTAGATGATTAATGTCACGGGTGTATGAGGACTTCTTATACTTCATGGGAAGAAGGATGAGGATTACAGCCACTTGATTAAGGCGATTACAAGCCTGAAAAATAATAATGAGGACATGGAACTTTATTTATGTGCCACTATGAAGAGATTTAGCCATAAGATGGGAGGAAGGGAAAAATAATTATCGATGTCACAAACCTAACATTGAGATTCACCTCCCGAGATCATTAGTTGCAAATTGGGTGCATTAGAGAGGTAGACAAACATCAATAAGAGGTTCTTGCATGTATCCTATAGAGTGTAAAAATGGCTCATTATAATTTTGCAACGTTAATCATAAAGGACATTCTTGAAGAAGCACAAGTACAAATCAAGGCATAAGAAAAAATAAGATGGGGCTCCATACTTCTATTGATTGTATTTTGGTATATTTTTGTCCCAGATGGGCCAGATGTGAACATATGGGTTCACCCACCGGTGCACTCATCCCTTGCAATTCAATTTGTGAAGTTCACTTATGATGGTACCATCTTGAGCACCTAAAAGGCTCAGATGAACATGTGGTTTGAATGGTTGTGTGAAACATTTGAGAATGAGTGACATATTCCACATGAATTTCCGCAAGTTATTAGGGATCAAGTAAAACTTACAATTACATAGATTTTTTCCTAGCAAATTTTATGATGGTTGTTGACGATTTTCATTACGGATGAATTGTCGAGACTCATAGGAAACCTTAGGTTAGTGGGATGTGCACCCTAAGGTGACCTCCAGATTTTAAAGATGTTAGATCTTCTTTGTAGTATGAGATGAGGGTCAGAGAAAATGAAACAAAACATAAAACTTAACAAGATTGATGCGCCAAAAAGTGAAGGAGTTAACTCAGAACCCAACTGCCTGAAATAGGGAAAAGGTGAGAAATGAAAAGGGTAGACGAGATGAACCATATGCCTAGAGAAGATTCACACTGAACACTACTTTGAACTACTCAAACAAAACTTTGAAGATAGTAATAAAATTATAAAAATACTCAGTATACCCACATCTAAATAAAGGCTATCAGAGAAAACATAGATATGCGAAGGATGGAAAAAATGCACCACAGGACATATTATATTACTCCAAAAAAATTACACTTTATTACAATAGATAAAAGGTAAGAGTGTTATTACAAAGCTCGGAGAAAGAAGGCTAGAGATCTAGGCCCCTTCCTTTTACAGAAGAGGAAATGAGATAGAGAAGAAAAAACTTACTAACTTTCAATTTCATTTTTGAAAACCTGCCATTACTATATATAGCAGGAGAAGAAGGTAAAAGGCCTTTGTCAAACCATTTTATGACCACTTTTTAATTATGATAAATGGTGTGAAGTAACAGAAATAGATTGTTTGAGATATTACTCACACTTTGCCCCATTATCCCTTCTTTCTATAGAGTGAGATCCATACAAATTTAATACATCCTTAACTATTTTGCAACCAACTCTTTTGAAGTGGAATCACCTTTTGAGGAACATCCTTTCAGATCTTTATTACATATTTGGATATTTTAATTGCTTATGCATCGGGTCCTTGGCTTATGATTCAAGTGGCACCTATTTTTTCCATTATATTAAAATGACCTTTTGAATGTAGATGAACAAATTGAGTATTCGCAGGTTGGTACCCTTCACACGGGACTATGCATTAACTATGTTTATTGAAAAGACAATCTGAATGACCTTCTTCCTTTGATCTTTTAAAAATATCTCGGAACATTTAAAACTTTTAGATAGGTTTCATAATTTCCCATACGTGGTATTTGGCTTATCACCAATATTTTACAACCTGTTTTGATCTTGGAGTCCATTTGTAGTGGGATCCACGTGGAGGCCAAGCACTTCTCTAGGGTCTCTTCTTTCTTCATAGCTTTTGAAGTGCGCTATTTGGGTTGAGATTTGTCATTCAGACGCAATATTTTTGCTCTTCTTTGAGTAAGTAATGAACCTGCCACATATTAATGCGAAGAATTTTTCCTTGGACGGGTCACTTATAGTTGACTCCATGTGTAAGTCCCATGGGGTTTTGAGGCTTCCTCTCTCTTTTTATTTCTAGAACTTATGTCGAGTTGAAACTTGGCATTGTCTCGTGATCTTTTTCTTTCCTTTGATTTGGCTTGTCTCGACTTAGTTTTTATTGTGTATTTGGATAAGTATTCCTTCCACATTTTAGAAGGCTTGACCCTGGTGGGATTCAAATATGTAGGAACATTAGACATTACATTTTCAATTCGAAGGAATCTACTTATTAAATAATTTTAGTGGGCACTGGAATTTAGATAACAGTTTGGCGACTCACGGGGACCATTAGCCTGCTAAATGGAAAGAACCCACAATATTCTACTATTCATTGGGCCCGAGACTATGTTATGAGCTGATCTCGAACCTTATTTCACTATATCTCAAGGGTTTTGAGCCTCTACAACCGCTAGCTGATCCTTGCACCTTCCTACTCTCATAAGGAAAACTCTGTAACTTGTTTTTGTGAGAGTATAAAATTGAATAATCCACAAGGTCACTCCTTTGACTGATTTTAGTTTCTCTACATTTGTTTGAAGTGAATTTTACAACTATTACAAGCAACTACAAATTACCTTATTGCAAACATTGGAGATTCTAATGCATTTTATGGAGTATATGAGACACAAGCTATATACAAAAGAGACAAATCATACATGCCTCAAATGATTCATGCAAATTGTGTATAAGAACTTATTCTATCGAAAGAAATCTACTCCTACTCCTATTCTAACCATACTTGGGAGTAGCTAAACAAAACATGAAACATGCAGGGAGAAATAACTTCCCTTATAAAGTACAGATATGTAATTAATTTAGCAATAGATATAGCATGTAATAAGAGTGAAAAATTATCTTACACGCTTCCACTAGTGGTATCAAAAATAGGATGAATACCTCCTCAAGATGCTTATATTTTTGTTAGAGTCATCCTAGCTGACCCACGGGGCTTTGAATATCATCCTCATGCTCTAAAGTGAGCATGACTGGTGTCAGCTTTTCCATTGGCTCTGGTGTGGCCAAAATCTTGATGGAGAGGGGTTCTATTTTTTGCATTTTCCTGTCACTCTAAATTTTAACTTTTGAGACTAGGCCCTTTTACAGACCTTCCTCGATTGTCTCATCCTTATATTATTTCTCCTCCCACTTTTATCATCTTTGCTGAAAAATCCAAGCTCTTTGATTGAAAGAAAAAAAAGATTTCAATAATAATTCTTTCTAGGGTTTTCATGAAGCAACAAAGATTGTAATTTCCATGGGCTCTTCTTCATTGAGGAATTCCCCCAAATCTGATAAGCAATAAATCTTATCATCTTCTGTCATGCCAAGGTCTCCCCCTCTTGTATGATGGTTTTTGAGTCTACAAATTTTCCATCATGTGTAGCTTCATCTTGCAATATGAATATCATTGTCCCAAACTCTTCTAGAAACTCTTATATGTGGAGAGGATGAATGGGGAAGGGATACACAATGTTTTGATCACCTAAATCATGATTCGAGAACCCCTGAATTCATATCACTTCCCACCATATGCTCCTATTATTTTAGATTTGGAGCTATTTCTTGTTGGTATAGGGGATACATTCTCGAAGAAAAGTTGGGGTGGGATGGATGGCTTAGAGATGAAGAAGGGAACTTAGCATTTGGAGCAAGTATGATATGGTGAAACTTGGGGTGGAATGGGAGGTGAATCAAGAGTTGGTGATTGACCTACCCATCGACAAGGTTGTCCCATGATTTTCCCATATATTTCAATACCTTTAATCCACTGCATAAGTGGAGGTAGTTTTTCTTCTAAGAAGCCAAGCTTCTCATGTGAGCTAAAATGTCTAGGAATAGGACTAACCCATGGACAAGGTTCCTTACATCCTGTTTAGAATGCCTCCATTTGCACTATAGCCTAATATTGAAACATGCCTACCTCTATTTATGATATCTTCTCTAGTACACTAGCATCCTCCATTTGACCTCAGTCATCAAATGCGTACCCTGTCTTTGATTGGTTTCATAGCCAAACTAATCTTGGCTCTGCTCATCTGTGTCATCATAGTGACTTTGAAACTAGTTATGTTGTTGGTTTTAGAAGGTGTGGAGGTCATTAGATACTGATGATACTACTGAAAATGTGAATTCCATTGTGGGAATGAAGTCATGATTACACAACTTCATATGACGAAGGGGAGGTAAGGACGTGGAAACAAACATGAATGGAGATGGATGAAAGGAAGACTGACTTATTGAGAGAATAGGTCCCTCAAACTAGAAGAAATTGCTAGATGTGCTTTTAATGTGCCTCTAAAGGCTATATCTCACCAATAACACACCAGCTTGATGAAATTAAATGGTAAGGTGCTTAAACTGCCCCCGAGTGTGTCAGAAACCGTTGATGATTTTCCTTGCCGATGAACCGTTAAAGTCATAGGAAACCTTAGGTTAGTCAGATGTGCACCCTAAGCTGACCTATAGATTTTAAATAATTTGGATCTTCTCTATAGTTTGAGATGAGGATCGAGAGAAAATGAAACAAAACATAAAACTTAACAGAGCCATATGCTAAAAAGTGGAGTTAACTCATAATGCAACTTCCCGAAATAGGGAAAAGGTGAGCAATGAAAAGGGTGGATGAGATGAACCACAATCCAGATAAGATTCACATAGAAAAATACTTCAAACTACTTAATTACAACGTCTAAAGATAGTAATAACATTATAAACATGCACAATATACCCACGTTGAAATAAAGGCTATCAGAGACAACACAAATATGCAAAGGATGGAAAAAATGCACCACATGACATATTATATTACTCCAAAAAAAAGTGCACAATATTACAATAGATAAGAGGAAAATTTGTTATTACAAAGCTTAGAAAGAAGGACAGATCTTTAGTCCCCTTCCTTTTACAAAAGAGAGGCGAGAAAGAGAAGAAAAAAATGAGTAAGTCCCAATTTCTTTTTTTTGAAAACCTTCCATTACAATATATAGGAGGAGAAGAAGGTAAGAGGCCTTTCTTGAACCATTTTCCAACCACTTTTTGATTATGATAAATGGTGTGAAGTGATAGAAATAGATTGTTTGAGATATTTCTCACACCCCCATTATCCGTTATTTATAAAGAGTGAGATCCATACCCATTTAATACATCCTTAACTATTTTGCAACTAAGTCTTCAAGTGGACTCTCCTTTTGAGGAACATCCTTTCAGCTCTTTATTACATATTTGGATCTTTTAATTACTTATGCATCACGTCCTGGGCTCATGATTCAAGTGATGCCTATTTTTTTATTCTATTAAAATGAACTTTTGAATATAGGTGAACAAATTGAGTATTATTAGGTTCGTACCCTTCACACAGGACTTTGCATTAACTTTGTTTATTGAAAATACAAGCCAAATGACCTTTTGTCTTTGATCTTTTGAAAATATCTTGAGCATTTAAAACTTTTAGATAGGCTTCATAATTTCCCATACGTGGTATTTGGCTTATCACCAATCTCTCACAACATGTTTCAATCTTGGATTCCATTTGTAGTGGGATCCATGTGGAGGCCAAGCACTTCTCTAGGGTCTATGATTTCTTCATAGCTTTTGGAAGTGTGTTAGGATGACATTTGGTATTTTCTGCAATCTTTTTGTTATACTTTGAGTAAGTAATGAACCTACTACATATTATTGCGAAGACTTTTTCTTGGATGGGTCACTTATAGTTGACTGCATGTGTAAGTCCCACGGGGTTTTGAGGATTCCTCTCTTTTTGCTTTCTAGAACTTGTGCTAGGTTAACACTTGACATTGTCCACAATCATGTTGATTTAATTTGAGTTGGCTTATTCTGACTTAGTTTTTATCATGTATTCAGCTAAGTATTCCTTCCATATTGCCGAAGGCTTTACCCCTGGTGGGATTCGAATCTGTGGGAACCTTAGAACTTACTTGGTCAATTTAGAAGGAATTAGCTTGTTATCTAATTTTACTAGGAAGTGGAGTTTAGATAACAATGGCCAAGAGAGAGATGGGGCCATGGTGCAAGCTCCCCTTCACATTTACTGCTAAGTACATGAAGTGTGCCATTAACCAACTAAAGGATGAATAGAATTTGGTCTTTGATGTAGAAAAAGTAGACATCGATGTCCATACATTTCTTGCGACATACAATTATGGTACTCAACCTACTTATCTCAAAGTTTTGGAGGCATACTTTTTGTATTTTCACCCTCAACTCATCATTACCATTAAAGGGTATGTCCATCAGGTGTTTATGTAGTTACACCCCAAAACACAAGGGGGGATTTAAATGTAGGTTACAAAATCCCCCTTTCCAAAATCACATGAGGCACCAATCCTACCCATGAAATAGGTACAAGTCAAAAAAGAGGAAGAAGAAGAGAGTGAAGGTAAGTTAGATACTTCCTAGAAGAGGAGGTATTACATGCGCTGAAATGGTAGCAAGGGTGCTAGCACTTCACTACAATGTGGAACCAATGCCTCATTATCAGGGCATGAGAAAGAGAAGGAAGATCCTGAATAAAATAAGAAAAATACATATGATGCATCGAGCCCCGCAATAGGCTTGGAGGAAGGTGAAGAAGAAGACCCCACCACCTTCAAGGAATATTTGAAGGAAAATCTAGAAGAACAAGAAGATGAGATCTGAAACCACATATGTGAGTGAGGTGCATGAGGAAGGAAAGAATCACTTTGTAGGATTTGAGAAGAGCCCAGTGAGGCCTTCCCAACACAGACCACCAACCCAACGGGAGATAAAGGGAGTCCTTTACTATAAAGGAGGATAAAGGATTCACATCTAGAAGAAAGAAGCAAAGGATGAAGCACAAAGCTACAAGGAAGAAGTAGACACCCATGTTCCCACATATGGACTTCATTGATGACCCCAAAAATCTATTTTACGTAAGCTTCCAGGCCATCCTCCCACCGAGAAAAGATACATGGATGGGATTTCATGGATCAAGAAAGGGGTGTGCGCATAACTAGGAATATTCTTATCTATAACATGCATTTCCATGTCGAAGATCCCGAGTTTGAGGTCAAAAATAATTCGATCAAGACTATCCACATAAAGATTAGGGGAGGAGAAACAAATAGGGTGGTGGATCCCAGCCACCTAAGAGATGAGAAAGCATCCAATGCTCTTTAAAATGTGTCTTCGGAAGTGCTCGACATAGCTTGGATGTAGGATCCACTTTTCAAACCTTGGTTGCTGAAAAGAAAAACAAGGAAAAGGAGATAGATCGTGTGAACTAAGGAAGTATACAAGCGAGATGGAACCCTCATGAAGAGAATCTTGGGAAAATTTCTGAAATTTGTGAGTTAGGCCGGGAGAAACTATGGGGATGATATGGAATATCTTGAAGACCTTGTGGGGATGTTGTTCACCCACATAAATGATGGCACGGGGTCCATGACTACAAATCTCGGAAGGGATAAAGTGAAGAACAAGGTCATCATTGAATCCTAGATCACTAAGTTGGAGGAATTTTCACTCAACTCATGAGGGATTTCCACTTCTAAAGTTTTAGATCCCAGTGGATCAGTATGAGTTTTTATGAGAACTCTAGCCCTCTTGGAGGCTCTTACTAGTTTTGGAAAAGATAGTGTTGTGATATCTATAGCCTCCATAGGGAAAATTTCCTTTTCTTCCTTTGAGATCAACTCTCCTATCTAAAATTTTGTAAGAGTGGTCCTGAATTTTGTTTCATGTAGTTCTTGTTGAAGTTTCTTGGGGACAACCACCAACTGCTTGGACATCTCTTGTACATTTTGGACTAATGATTCTTCCTACTTTTCTTGTTCATCTCCCATAGTTATCTCTTTATTCTCATCCTATGTTGGCACTTCCCATGAATATTTTCCTTCTTGATCTTGAGTTTGGGGCTGGTCAGTCTCCTTGAGTTACATCAATGATTACAATCTGTTCTTTCTTCATTTCTTCAGCTGATGCAATCTCAACCTTTCTTTGGGGAGTTTCTTGAGCTGATATCTCTCTTGCAGGCACTCCTTTTCCTTCCATGACCTCCACCTCCTTTGGAGGCTCTTTGAGATGACACATTATCATATTTTCTCTATTGATACCTCATGTTGTAACATGGTGGGTTGGATTTCCATTATTGGTTCCTTAACTTTACCCAAATCTTGTACATCCACACTATCAACAACCTTATCCTTAACAATTGCATCTTGTGCAACCTCTACTATCTTTTCATCTATAGATTTCCCTATTTGAGATGGTTCACTATCCTTAGTGAACTTAAATTCATGGGAGGGATCCTTCTCATCCAATACCTCTGTACTTACATTTTTCCATTAGGTACTTCTAGTTTGTTTAGTTCGGAACTACGATCCAGAGAATACCTCTAATGTTTGAACTTTAATTTCAAAGTGGTTGGTATATGAGTAGTTTTTTATATTTCTTCACTCATTTGAAGATCACTTACATTATTTACTATTTTTTCATCAATAAACATGTTAAATGCATCTAATGTGGTAAAATCCTCACCAATATCAACATCCACTATCTCTACCGAATTTTTCTAACGCTTGTAATTGTTCAAATGAAGGTACCTCGACACTTTCAACTAACATGGCTTCATAATTTTTCACACCTTGATTTAAGACATCACTATCTATTGGATCTGATAAGACATTACGTTGACTTGTTTGTTCCTGAGTGCTCCCAAATTTCACCCCCTTGGAAGACAAAGATGAAAATAAAGGCACTGATGCTACATGTTGTACTTGGGAAACATCAATCCTTTCCTGTACTATAGGTTCAATCACTTCATCCCTGTGATTATGTTTCCTATGTGCATGAGAATCTTCTCTTACAAAAATTTTATCATATAAAATTTTGTGTCTATTGTGTGCCCTTTCAAATTTCTTAATATCTAGTGCCACCTTTATTTCAACACTCTATGATTTATATTGGATGTTGCCACTAGTTATGGCTCCTCTCATAAAATTTTCAATATTACGAGATTTAGGAAATTCTTCCGGAGGGTCCCTTTTTGCAGATGGACCCTTTCCTTTTGATTATAATGGAACTGCAAAAGTGATAGTAGCATTTTGCATTGATTTTAGGAGCATTTCTTAAGTTTTTACTTTAGAGTAGACATGGAAGTACCAGTTCCACTGGTAGTAGAATTCCATTCATCCACTATTCTTGTGGTAGGAATTTTTGAAGGAAATTGAGGGGCCTTTCCTCCTAAGGGATCCATTCTATCATCTCCTTCTTTCAAGGGAGGAAGGTCATCTTTCAATTTTCCCAAATCCCTGAATTTATTAAGAAATCTTGTGCTTTGAATTAACAAATCAATATTTTTCTAGTCTGACCAATTCAATGTTCTTCTCATTACATCATTTATTTGTGCACATGAGTGATTTGACTCATCTTCATTCCAATTCAAGGGGTCCATTGGTTGTCCCTCCACCTTTTGATCAAGGTAATATTGATTCACAATATTTAGATTATCCACAACTCCCATAGGGATAACAACAATCTTGAAGTCTATAATTTGGGTGAGGGTAATTCTTGAGAAGTATCTTAGTTTGAACTCCTCCTCATATCTGTAATTTATCCAATAATCCTCAAATTGAGGATCATTTTCAAAAGTGTTTGTAAGATTACTTAATACCCACCTAATTTCATAATTGGACCTTGCCTCAAACCTTTCCATATCAAACCTTTTCATATCATCTTCCATTAATATGGCCTTTATAATTGAAGGGCAGGAGTACCTTCCAATATTGATGGGAAACTTGATGTTTGTTTTGTGTTTTCTAATAATTAGTTTGTGAACTGGTGTCAATTGTCTTGCCAATTCACACAAGGCCATTTTGTCATCTAAATATCTAGGAAGCTTACATGGTTGGCCTTCAAATCCATTGAACATGATGTATGTAAAATTCATGTATTAAATGAAATAACATCCATACTCCATTATTGTTTTCCTAGCCTCATATGAAATCCTATATTGTTCCCATTGTTGGACCCCTAAATTAGCTGCGTACCTAGGGTGTGAAACTTGGTGGTGCATAGGAGCAAGGCGCAAACACATGCATAGAGGTAGTTCTTGGAGACTCGCAAAGGTTCATGCCTAGGTAGGATGGATTCATGACTTAGTGATTTTGGGATAGAAGGACAAGATTCTTTTAGGGAGCAGATGAAAAAGAAACCTAATACAAATTTAGGTAAGTTATGGAGACTTAGAGCTCAAGGAAAGGATATTCTAAGGAATTAATATGGTTATCATGTAAGGATAAGGATTCAAGTTTGTTATGGATTAGTTGGCACATACGTGCTTTAGGAAAAATCGATTAGGGGAAACACGTGATGACATTTTGGCATGTTCTTGGGTAGTGGTAGGGAAATCATGAAGGATTCCTTTAGGATTTCACATGTAATGATGAGTAGTTAAGAGAATATTTCAAGAGAGTTCCTCAAATGGATGGATCAATGAGGGAGGTAAAGAGATGAGTATGGAGGAAAGAAAGGAGGATAGTTAGAAAATATATGTAATGTGTGATGGTGAGCTCTGTAATGTGTAAAATATTTTCTACTATGAATATCATCATGCATGGAACTCTTTAATGTAATATTAGCTACTGTACTTTAGAATTTAAATATAATGAAGTGATCTTGAAGCAATATATGATGAATTGAAATCAGTACATTTACTTTTTATGTTCATGGTTGTATTATTGGTTTCCTTGATGAAAATCATGATTTATCTCTACTTCCATTATAATACTATCATGTTATCTTATGTTCTGGTGCACTAGATTAGGAGTTAGTGCTTACACCTAGCTATCAAGAATGGGTGTGTCATTATTTGTTTGTACAACACCCCATTAATAAGAAAGAAAATTATCATGAAGCTCACATAAAGAGTGGATTGATGCCTACGCCCACCTCAAGTGAGATTCCAGACCAGTCTAGATGACGTGTCGGCATGCTTGGGGTTTATTGGTAGAATAAGAGGCAAATAGAGAATACATTGTCCCTTTTGGTTGGTTCCTTTACCGTTGTTTTTTTGGGTTTTGTGTTGCATGTTGGTGTGGTAGTAGCTAGTTACATTGTAAGGGATTCTATGCATAGAGGACCATGCATACATTTTTGTGTGGAGTGAAGTAGCAGATATGTCGGATATGTTTGAAAAATGTATTTGACAATGGACTTATGGGAACGATTAGCACAAGGTTAGAAGAACATGCAAAATGATGTTTAAGGTGCTTGAATTCATGTAGTTATGGTGGTGTGTTAAGAAAGGTTTAAAGATAATGAAGAAGGGAAATATCATGCAATACAACATAAGGTAAGAAACACCATAGGGAACTACTTAGTGGAAAACATGGAGGTTATGTAGTTTGGCATGGTGATGTGGGAAAATGAGGTCGAGTGGTAGCGAAGTAGTGTTGGAGCTCCAGAAGGTTACAACTGTGACACTCGAGGGGAATTTGTAGATGTTGATTTAAGTGAAATAAATTACTTTATTAAAAAGTGAAGTTAAGACATGTGGTTAGAGGAAATATAAGGCATTGAAAAAGTATAAATAGGAGGTAAGAGTAGTCATTTTGACCACTTTTCCTTAGATAATTTCTTTTTTCTCCTACGCTTGAAGAAGTGCAAGCTGTAGTTTAGTCTTGGGATGTTTCAAGGAGGAAGGAAGATAGTAGAGAAGGAGAGGGGTTATTTGAAAGAGAAGTAGAGAAATCATCGAGTCTAGGCAGGCAAAGGACATAGGCACCAAAAGAAATAAGAAAGAAGATGGCACCCAAGAAATCTTGAACAAAGAGACTGGTGGTGGAGAAGGAGGATCTCATGGATATTTACTTGGAAATGTAGTACTCCCAAGGATTATCAAGGTAGAAAAGAGGATCTTAAAGTTATAAAACTAAAATATCAACAAGTATAATCATAAGACAAGTGACAACGAAAAGATGATGTAGGAAGAATTTTTTTAAACACTCTAACGGCGGACGATCCCATAAACCCTAAGATTTATGACTCGGTGCAACAAGAACTAAAAATACTAGAGTTTTTAGTTGTGGGATTTTCCTATCTTTGTGAAACCTGCCACACTATTCATATGGTTAATCTCACGGGTGCATGAGAAATTCTTATACTTTGCGTGAAGAAGGATGATAATTACATGCCACTTAATTAGGGTAGCTACGGGTTTGCAAATCATTGATGAGGACATGGCACTTAATTTATTTGGCATTGCGAAGAGATTGATCTACGAGAAGGGAGGAAGGGCACATGTGATTATGAATCTCCCAAACCTAGCATTGAGATTTTCTTCTTGGATCATAAGTTCCAAATTGGGTGTATCAGAGAGGTGGAAAAACATCAATAAGATATTTTTGTATGTGTCCTACAGAGTGTCAAAAAGGGCACATTATAATTTTGTAGAGTTTATCACAAATGATATTTTTTAAGAAGCACGAGTAAAAAATGAGGCATGAGTAAAAATAACATGGGGCTCCATACTTCTATTGATCATATTTTAGGAAATTGATGTCCCAGATGGGCCAGATGAGAACATATGGGTTCACCCACCGGCACACTTGTCCCTTGCAATTTAATTTTTGAAATTCACTTGTGATGGGACCATCTCAAGAACCTACAAGGCTTAGATGAACATGTGGTTTGAATGGTTGTGTGAATCATTTGAGAATGAGTGGCGCATTCCACATGAATTTCCACAAGTTATTGGGGATCAAGTAAAACTCATAGTTACTCACTATTTTTCCTAGAAACATTTGTGATGGCCAAGGGAGATATGGGGCCATGGTACAAGATCCCCTTCATGTTTACTACTAAGTACATCAAGCTGTGCCATCAATCGAGATAAAGGAAACATAAAATTTGGTCTTTGATGTATAAAATGTTGACATTGATGTTGATACATTGCATGCAATATATAATTATGGTACTCGACCTACTTATGTCGAAATTTTGGAGTCATAATTTCTTGATTTTCACTCTCAACATAACATTACAATTAAAGGCTACGTCCATTAGATGTTCATGTAGTTTTGCCCCAAATCACAATAGGGGAATTTATTGGAGGATACGGATTCCCCTTTTCCAAATCCACGCGAGGTGATCAATCCCGCCCATGAAAAGGGTAAAAGTCGAAGAAGCGGAAGAAGAACAGAGTGAAGTTAAGTCAAATACTTCCCTTAAGAGGAGGTACTACACACACTGTAACATCTTTGGAAACTGATAGCTTCCTCCCGCTTACACTTTCGCAAACATTGATATGTGATTTATCCTAAGAAGGTGTATTCTTTTGATTGTAGGGAATCAAGATTGCAAAGTGATAAATTATTATCATTCATGGATTCATTTTTCTATGTTGTTGTTGCTTGGACGTAAAATTATTCTTCCTTCGGCTTTGTAAACATTGTGAACTAGAATTTCTATTTTCATACTTATTTTTAATAATAGAAAACCCTTGGATCCATTCCTTTAATCCAAGGTATGCTTTAGTTTCTTACCTATTAGGTTTGTTAGGTTGACATTTTGGAATGGAAGGTATTAAGAGGAATAAGCATTTGTAAGTTTACAATTTTCAGACCCTTCTTTTGAGGTCCTTGTTTTACATTTTATGTGAAATATGAAATTGGATCTTCTAGTCAATTTCTTATGACTGGTTGGCGTAAGAAGGGAAAAAAAAGACTTACTTTAGGACTATTAAGGTAAAACCTTAGTCCTAGATTGTTAGGATCTATCCTAACTGGATTCTAACCTAAGGTAATCTAGACCTACCTCAGATCTATTTCTAACTATGCATGTTGCATCCTAATCTAGGTTATATGTTTTACAAGTGAGGGATTTGGAAATAACCTAAGGTAATGAGAGGTCAATCCCTAACCTATTACCTAATACTAAACTACTATGGGGTATGGCTTATCCTATGATGGAAAACTTACCTAAGGCAATGTTTAATGACCTAAGGTAAATAACTTTTAACTAGCCTAGGTTGGATCCTAAACTAATGTTTATCTAACCTAAACTAATGTAAGGAGAAAGGGGACCTAAGGGGTCACATGGAAAATGGGAGGAAGTGGTGATGGTTTCAATGGCATTAAAGAGATTTGATTTTTGAATTTATGGGACATGGTACTACTACCAGTTATGGCAGAGGCGTGAAGTTTGATGGAATGCCTAGCTAGCATTATCACTAAAGTTAGATATGCATGGTTTAGTTAAGTTTGAGTTTGCCAATTTTAGATGCCAATGGTGTGGAGATATAGGTGGGAAAGTGGAATTCATTAACATTAATGACCATTGGTTTTGGTGAGAAAATCACCTAGGAAACCATGTGTAACATCCCCATTTTAGTATAATAGAACAAGAATTTTTTTTTTTGATAAATGCTTCCTAGTTCTAAATACATAATTTAGAACTCACAAATCAAAACAACCATTCTTATAACAGATAACCATATGCATTGTAATGACTCAGTACCTCCGATCTATTCATTCCATGACTCTAAGTAATCTACCGATCTATTCATGAGTATCAAAGAGTTAGCATTTTTATTTTAACACATCACTCTTGCGGTTCTCTTCCCTAATCTGGGATTGAGAATGCTCTCTGTCAAGGAACCTATCTCGAATAATTGTTACCATTATTCATCGGCATCTCATCCCTTAGACTAGGTGGCATAGGACAACACAATCAGCAGACTTGCAATACTTTGGCCAAAGATTTGAAACATATCGCTTATGTCTCCGTATTCCTTGACGGCATACTCGTCAATCTAGAATACGTCCTTCACCCCATTCCTATGTTATGTAGAATGTCTTATACTGAATTTTTTCAATCTCTCACGCCCAAGTTATTCACTCAGGAACGGATTAATAATATGACAACGTTATAAGGATGCTCACGAGGACTAGGGATACGCTGACATTTTGGGTCAACCCTAGTTAACCCAGTGTGTCAAGATACCCGAGTCTCCAGGGGCAGCCTTATAACATGACCACATTCCTAACCAGTCCCAGAGTAAAAATTGTTCGAGTTTAAGGTGTAAATCTTAACGATCAATGCAAAGGGTGTCACCATAAGTCACCTGCATTGTTGTATCTTCGAGAATATCCTAATCTTCTTGAAGGTACAACCCTACAGTTGACTTGTGCCATCAACCTTCCAAAACCACCTCGAGAAGATCTACTTAACTTTAAGGTGTTACCTACATTGAGTTAAAGTTATACTTTAAAACGCTCCTTTTGGGTAGTCTTTTCCCAACCCCTGGGTTCCTTACCTTAGAATTACCTTTCTTAATAAAACCCATTACGCAAAGAGAAGTTATTAAGAATTGAGGTCTCATCAAGGAGTTCATTGAAAAACAGTAATCTAAATCAACGAAACTGGGCAATAGCCCTTAATCTTCACATAAGGTTGCTAACCATACCCTTTTAGGTTTATATCAGTTCTCATAACTAAAATATATCTTACTTATTAGTATTGAGATATAGTGATTAAAAATCCAATTAAATGTTGTCTTGACTTAGATCAAGACTAGGAAGTAATAATTTATTCATCCCGTTTAGCTTCCTGTTGAGGTTTATTTTAACCTTAGCTTCTCGAAAGACAATGATCTAAATTCCAATTTAGCTTTAGATAGAACATAACAGAACTACTAAACATTCACAAGTATTCAGTCACATAATCTTTGCAAAGCTTACTTAGAGAATCCCAAATGTCTCCAAGGTATACAATAATAACAATGCTCTTAAAATCATTCGAACCGAAGAAGTTCAATCCATCAAGATATGAATGCAAACACATAAGTAACAAATACCTCATTTCATTCATTTCTAAGCTAATCAAATACATTTTATGCATTCAGCATATTTGATACAATACTCAACAGCAAAAGAACATCCTTCTTCAAGTAGTACATTTAGAGAATCAAATTGGAATTCATCATAAAACCAAATTAAACAATCTGAACATCATATCGATCTACGTGCCTTTACCATTTACCGCAACCATCCGCAAAAATTGTCAACACGGGTCAGTTCGATGAACTGAGCATGATAAGCACTAATTCTTAAAACAATTGCAATCCACCAATTGTTCTCATTAAACAACCTGTTTAAATGAAATCATTTCTTCAAATTCCAAACATAAATCAGGCTATTCATCTCATATGTTAGAGACTAAGAACAAAAGAATACAACCATTCTAAAGACAGCAAAACTCCTATAAGAATGTTTCTAACAATTACTCAAAGGCAGTTTATAACATTCAACAAGCTCAACTGTCGTAACTTCCTTTCAATCATACATTATTTTAATGGTATTGATGAGTATACCTACTTATACAACAACACACATTTTATACCAGTCTCTCCAAACAACACCACAACCTATTCTTATTATGCCCTTACCGTAGAGATCGCATAAGGATACAAGAAGAAAGCACATAAAGTTTCTAGACTAGGAGAGAGAGAGTATTTTCTTATTCCTCTTATTACATATCAACATATAATTTACAGCTCAGGAGAAGGAAACAGAGTAAATCAGATTCCCATTTCAATCATGTTCAGATGTACCGACTCCTCTAAAATAATGTAATTACTTTTACGCATGCAATTTAAACAGTTGAGACCATAAGAAGAAACTACAGTTTTATCTAAATTCATTGATAAAATCACCTGTAGCTATTAAGAAATACAAGATCTCTCGCGACAAGCAACAGTAAATAATCCGCCATGAAAGACTCAACAACCTTTTCCATATCATTCATCAACATGAAAAATACCCAACGCCATCGCCTGACATGGTACAGCAAAGAGCTCTTTGTTTGATCAACACGAGACAAGATATCATTAAAAACAAATAACATTTCCATATGCAAATAAAGTGACATTCACACTGAGTCGAAACACAAACATGCACAGCTTCATTCAATTGAAACAATCCCTACAATTATACAGTAAGGACCTGTATTAGAAGTCGATTTCAAGAAAAATAATCACAACAAGGTCTTCATAGAAGTGGAATTTCATAACAATAATTTCCTCAAAGTTTCATCCGAAGTCAAGCTACTACGAAATACAATAGGGTCTCAAACAAAGTCATGTTTGTAAAGAAAACCCATCCTTTAATTCCACAGGAGTGAACTAAATATAACAAAACAATGTAAGAAAGAGTCAGACGATATGCATGCACAACGAGGCATTAATTCAAGAATTGAGCCAACTCGCAACATATCAAGGACTCCAATAGTGTCAATTCCAACCAGTACTCAATACCAAGGTTTCGATTGAAGTTGAATTCATACGACAACAATTCAAGAATCCCAATAGTATTCACAAAGCAAAAATTCTACGAAGTTAAAAACATAATATACATTTCAAGGACTCCAACGGAGTCAATACCATCAGTATTCACAACTAAGCAACTATATTCAAAACTAAGCTTCACAGAAGTTGAAATACAAGATACATTTCAAGGACTCTCACTGAGTCGATACCATCGGTATTCTCAACTAAACAACCACATTCAACTAAGCTTAGACAGTAAGTTGGAATATAAGATACATATTAAGGATTCCAATGGAATCAATATTAATAAGTATTCCTTCTCTAAGTCGATTACAAGATACATATTAAGGATTCCAACAAAATCAATATCAATAAGTATTCCTTCTACAGAAGTTGATTACAAGATACATATTAAGGATTCCAACAGAATCAATATCAATAAGTATTCCTTCTACAGAAGTCAAAACACTAGTTACATTCCAAGGACTCCAACTGAGTCAATATCAACAGTATTCACAACAAAACAACAGCATTCAAAACTAAGCTTAAGCAGAAGACGAAAACATATGAAACATTAAAAGGACTCTCACTGAGTCATTTTCACAGATATTCCTTGCAAACTTTCGACGGATTTTATCCCAAAAATTGCAAACACAGTGAGGACTTCTACAATAGTCACAATCAAGTAGAATAATCACAGCAAGCATTCCCAACAGAAGAACTTCAAGTATTCACAAAGAAGAATCAACAAGGTTCAATCAACAATAAGAGCACAAACCGGTCTTTAATCCAAATGAATTCAAAAGGAAGAATAAATACAAGAACCATTCCATCAAGGTCTTCAAAAACTCCGAGATTCATAATTCCACGGGAAAAGAAGAACCAAAACATTTCTTCAAACCAACTAAACTAAAATCACCACGAACAGAGTTGTTTTAATGAAAGAATTTGAAGTAAAGCAAGATTTTTAAAAGTCAGGGCCTATCATGCCTGGTAATGTCACTTTAAAAATCTGAAGAAGACCTCTCAATGAGCTCGAGCCTTCTCCTCTTCTTCAATGTTAGATTCAGCAACAATAATTTGTTACCCTCATGCCTTATAAACTTTCCTCGACAGAGAAAAGAGCTAGTTATTCTCATAGTTGCCATGCAACACCAAGTAGATTGGTTTGAAGAACCAGTGATCAAACAGAGAGAAAACTAGAGCATATGGAAAACCAAACAACCAACTAGTTTTCCATTTTGCATGACTTCCCGAGCAATCCGTGCTCAGGAACCGAGTTCATCAATGACATTAACTCCAAGATTCCCGCCCAATCTCCGTTGCCACCGACCGCCAAAGTTGGCGATTGACAAATGCAAACCAAAGACCATTTCCAGATTTGGCAACTCGCCACGTCGGTCTTGATAGCCATTTGAAATCTCCATCATATCCCTTGTCCTTCATGCTTATCCTTCTCAATTAATGCCATGGAAACCCCTGCCCACAGCTCGCACCCCTTCATAAGTCCCCCTTCATCCACTATCATTAGTTAGGTTAGAAACATAGGTTAGATCATAAGGTAATACTTTAGTCTAACTTCCATAGTGCTAGGTCACTAACCTTAGGAGCATTAAACCTATAGTTTAGGGCTAGGTTATATTAACACTAATTCAACCCATAGGTTATAGTTAAGGTTAAGGTTATTAACCTTAACGAATCCATTCTAGGTCTAACAAATATAATCGTTCAGTATAAGAACCAACAGAGTATAATATTCCTGAAATAGATTCTATCCAGCATTGATGATAAGCTAGCAGTATATACCAGAATTTATTACCTGGCCCAAGGTCTAGACCTTCCTGATATTATGATATCGGGAACCAATTCATTTAACACGATCAACCTGAGTTAACTCCTGAATTGCTCATTCAACACATTCAGACCTTGCAACCTTCGTAAGGTCTATAATTTTTGTTCATCCAGAATAAACTTAAAACATCTCTTGGATCAATGCCACTGATCCAAGGCTGAGTCCTAAAGATGGGTAAATCCACAATTCATCCCGAAATCAGATTAAACTCAGGTGCTAAAAATGAAAGAAATAAAAGAGTCCAAGCATATCCTGACTCAGTCAAAGATCTTCAAGAGCAAAGAAGATACAATCCATATCAAGCATGACTTCACAATCAAAGGAACACATCCTTTTACAGAAGAAATCATATATCAACACTTGAATGCTCAGGAGGAAGTAACAATAGTTCAGGGTGTTACACCATGCAGCGGAATTCTTGGAGGTTGTTTGGTCTTTCATTCATTTTAATTTTTCTCTACATGGAAATATCTCTGGTTCTTTGAACTAGTAGTTTTGTTTGCAATTTGTTTCTATTTTTGGCTCCTTTTCACTATTTTCGATCCAATGGAGGTATAAGAGGCATATGATAAAGAAGTTTTGGGTTGTTGACGTCATTTGGAGAAGAGGGAATTCATGAGGCTTGGCTGGAAATATTCTTTGAATTAGCGAAGTAATATCATGCATGATAGACTCTACCTATTAAATTGTTCTTATTTTCTCTAATCATCTTCATTAAAAAAACTTTTCTCTTGTGATCACTAGGTTTTTATTTTATAAAGAATGCCTTGATTTCTTGTTTGAAACATCTCTGCATTTTTCTCGATAATGAGTCTTGTTAGACAATATGGAATATGGGTTGTTTCCTATTTAAGTTAATAGGATATCATACCTTGATATTTTGTTGAGTTTGAATAATGTTGAACATATTTGAATCCTACCTGTTTGTTAAAAAGGCTTTACGGAAATATATGTTGTTGCTTTAAGTCTTTGAACTGGGTTTGTCTATTATGGTTGTTAGAAGGTAAGAAAAGTGTCCTTCTCTATCACATCTTTGATTGGTTTAAATATTGTTACTTCTGATTGAAACTTTATATATAAGGATGCTTACATTTTATTTTGTGTGAACTAGAATTCATATGGAAAAACAGTAATGAAAGAGTGACTTGTTCTTGAAATTTACTGTATAAACTTTTATTCTTTTTGAACCTGGTATTTCGATGAAAGTTGGAATGATAATGGGTGTTTGGATTTTCTGTATTTGTGGATTCAAACTCATGTGGAAACAAGAATGAATGTTTTATTTATTCTCTTACCCCTTTCAGTTAAAACTTTGTTGTTCGAATCTTGTTCCTTTATGGAAACTATGTGGTAATGGTTTCTTCGGTACTTAGATTTTGGAATAATCTTGTTGAATATAACAGTGTAAAGTTCATCCTTCTGAACTTTAAATGTTTTTGGGTTTTCATGGAATCTTTAGAAAACTGAACTAAAAGTTGGATAGAAAAGGTTTTGTTATGTTAATGGAATTTTCGAATTGATTTTGTCTAGGATAATATTTAGTTCTATTCATGTTAGCTCTTCTCAAGCTTGCAAGATGACAATCTCGTTGTTCTTATTTACTTCAAGTTAGATAATGATTGTTTAATATTACTTGTTCTTGATTTGGGTAACATCATAAGCTAACTTGCTAGTGTAAGTTGTTGAAACCTTACTATTGTGGTTTCGTGAGGATTTAATGAATGTTTATGCGGATTTTTGGTTGATGTTTTGTGAGCTGGAATTAACCAATCAGTTATGTATGAAGGGTTTTCTAGATACTTCAGTTCTATGATCTCTAAGTATGTTGAAGGATTAGAATGTCTTGTCGACTTAGTAGATGCATACAACTGAGTCTTTCCATAGAAATATAATGGAAGGAATTCTAATCACCTCGTAGTATATTTTTGCACATTTAGCTAAGTCATGTCATTTTGTGTGTTGCATCTTCTTTGAAATAGAATTAGGATTGATCTTTCTCTATCCATTCAAAATATGTTTTCCCTTAGCTCTATGAGCATATGAGAGTGAGTCTTTCTTACTTATTTTTACACTATCTTCTGGAAGGAATGAGTAGTCTATGGCTTCTTGACTAATACTTTAATGATTTGTAATGACTATTGAAGGATGTTATTTTTCTTGTAGATGTTAAATTTTTTTGTTATTGCATCTCCTTCTTGATATGGATAATGTTCTACGATACTATAATTTTGTAATGATGGGGAGCCTTATTTTGAGAAGTGATTTTAATACTTCAGTAGTATACTCGATTTAACATCCTCTAGTGCATGATTTCTATTTTTAAAAGAGTTAAAGGATGTTGTGATTGGAGTGTACCACTCCTTTTATGACCTTATTTACTTGGTATAGAATGTTGGAATCCTCATCTAAACATGATTGATTGAATCCTTACTCTTCTATTCTCTGAGGTAAAGTTTTCATCATTGTCTCTTTTGGAAACTATATGAGATTATGTGTTGCATTTTCCTTTCAGAGTTGTGAATTGATATTCACTTAACAAAATTGGGAGGGAAGTTCTAACTTGTTTTCTCTCAGTTCATCCTTCCCTCTTCTGTATAAATCTTGTTATAAATTTAATAGGTTCAGTTGCATTACTTTAATGAATGCATTTGAGTACTCATTGATACTTCTTACTTATTCACTTGACTTGTATTAAAGGAATCAATATTTGTAATAGTTGATTTATGTGAAATGCTATTTTCGAGTGAATACTCTCCTAATTCTAATGGTTGTTAGAAGGTAAGAAAAGTTTCCTTCTGTGTCACATCTTTGATTGGTTGAAATATTGTTACTTCTGATTGGAACTTTATATATAAGGATGCTTACATTCGATGTTGTGTGAATTGGAATTCATATGGAAAAATCATAATGAAATAGTGACTTCTTGAACTTTCTCGTATAAAATTTCATTCTTTTCAAACCCAAGATTTTGATGGAATTTGGACTGATAATGGGTGTTTGGATTTTTTGTATTTGTGGATTCAAACTCATTTGGAAACAAGAATGAATGTTTTATTTATTCCCTCACCCCTTTTAGTTAAAAATTTGTTGTTCGAATCCTATTCATTTATGAAAACTATGTGGTAATGGTTTCTTTGATACTTAGATTTTGGAATAATCTTGTTGAATATAACAATAAAAAATTCCCCCTTCTGAACTTTAAATGTTGTTGGGTTTTCATGGAATATTTAGAAAATCGAACTAACAGTTGGATAGAGGAGGTTTTATTATGTTAATGGACTTTTCGAATTGATTTGATGGGGATAATATTTAGTTCTATTCACGTTAGCTCTTCTCGAGCTTGTGAGATGATGATCTCGTTGTTGTTCTTCACTTCAAGGTAGATAATGATTGTTTAATATTACTTGTTCTTGATATAGGTAACATCATAAGCTAACTTGCTAGTTTAAGTTGTTGAAACCTTACTGTTGTGGTTTCGTGAGGATTTAATGAATGTTTATGCAGATTTTTTGTTGACGTATCATGAGATGGAATTAACCAATCAGTTTTATATGAAGGGTCTTCTAGATACTTCAATTCTATGATCTCTAATTATGTTGAAGGATTAGAAGGTCTTGTCGACTTAGTAGTAGATGCGTACGGTTGAGTTTGTCTATAGAAATATAATGGAAGGAATTCTAATCACCTCTGTAGTTGATTTGTGCACCTGTAGCTAAGTCATGTCATTATGTGTGTTGCATCTTCTTTGAAAAATAATTAGGATTGATCTTTCTCTCTCCATTCAAAATATGTTTTCTCTCAACTCCATGAGGATATGAGAGTGAGTCTTTCTTGCCGATTGTTGTACTATCGTCCGAAAGGAATGAGTAGTTTGTGGCTTCTTGAATACTACTTTAATGATATGGAATGACTATTGAAGGATGTTATTTTTCCTGTAGATGTTAAAAAAATGATATTTCATCTCCTTCTTGATATGGATAATGTTTTACTAATACTATAATCATGTAATGATGTGGAGCCTTATTTTGAGAACTTATTTGAATACTTGATCGTATACTCGGTTTAACATCCTCTAGTGCATGATTTCTATTTTTAATAGAGTTAAAGGATGTTGTGATTGGGTCTGTACCAGTCCTTTTATGACCTTCGTTACTTGATATAGAATGTTGGAATCCTCATCTAAACATGATTGATTGACTCCTTTCTCTTCTATTCTTTGAGGTAAAGTTTTCATCATTGTCTCCTTTGGAAACTATAAGATATTATGTGTTGCATTCTCTTTTCTGAGTTGTGAATTGATATTCGGTTTAACCAATTTGGGAGGGATGTTCTAAATTTTTTTCTCTGAGTTCATCCTTCCCTCTTATGTATAAATCTTGTTATAAATTTAACAGGTTTAGTTTTATTACTTTAATGAATGCATTTGAGTACTCGTTGATACTTAGTTATTCACTTGACTTGTATTAAAGGAATCAATATTTGTAATAGTTGATTTATGTGAAATGATATTTTTTGAGTGAATACTCTCCTAATTCTAATGGTTGTTAGAAGGTAAAAAAAGTGTCCTTCTTTGTCACATCTTTGATTGGTTGAAATATTGTTACTTCGATTGGAACTTTATATATATAAGGATGCTTACATTCGATGTTGTGTGAACTGGATTCGTATGGAAAACAAAGTAATAAAAGAGTGAATTCTTCTTGAACTTTACTCTATAAACTTTCATTCTTTGCGAACCTAGTATTTTGATGGAAGTTGGACTAATAATGGATGTTTGGATTTTTGTATTTTTGGATTCAAACTTGTGTGGAAACAAGAATGAATGTTTTATTTATTCTCTCACCCCTTTCAGTTAAAAAATTGTTGTTCGAATCCTTTTACTTTATGAAATCTATGTGGTAATGGTTTCTTCGATACTTAGATTTTGGAACAATATTTTTTAATATAATAGTGCAAATTTCCCTCTTTTGAACTTTAAATGTTGTTGGGTTTTACAGAATTTTTGAAAATTTAACGAAAAGTTGGATAGAGGATGTTATATTATGTTAATGGACTTTTCGAATTGATTTGGTGCGGGATAATATTTAGTTCTATTCATGTTATTTCTTCTCGAGCTTGCAAGATGATGATATCACTTTGTTGTACTTCACTTCAAGTTAGATAATGATTTTTTAATATTACTTGTTCTTGATCTAGGTAACATCATAAGCTAACTTTCTAGTGTAAGTTTTGAAACCTTACTGTTGTGGTTTCGTGAGGATTTAATGAATGTTTATGCAGATTTTTGGTTGACATTTCATGAGCTGGAATTAACCAATTGGTTCTGTATGAAGTGTCTTCTAGATAATTTAGTTCTATGAACTTTGAGTATGTTGAAGGAATAGAATGTCTTGTCGACTTAGTAGATGCATACGAGTTGAGTTTGTCCATAGAAATATAATGGAAGGAATTCTAACCACCTCTCGTAGTGGATTTGTGCACCTATAGCTAATTCATGTCATTATGTGTGTTGAATCTTCTTTGACAAAAAATTAGGATTGATCTTTCTCTGTCCATTCAATATATGTTTTCTCTCAGCTCTATGAGGATATGAGAGTGTGTCTCTCTTACCGATTGTTTCACTATTATCGTCAGAAAGGAATGAGTAGTCTATTGCTTCTTAAATAATAATTTAATGATTTGGAATGACTATTGAAGGTTGATATTTTTCCTGTAGATGTTAAAAAAAATTGATATTTCATCTCCTTCTTGATATGGATAATGTTCTACTGATACTAAAATTGTGTAATGATGGGGAGCCTTATTTTGAGAACTAATTTGAATACTTCAGTCGTATACTCGGTTTAAAATCCTCTAGTGCATGATTTCTATTTTTAAAAGAGTTAAGGGATGTCGTGATTGGGTGCTGTACCACTTCTTTTATGACCTTCTTTACTTGATATAGAATGTTGGAATCCTCATCAAACATGATTGATTGACTCCTTTCTCTTCTATTCTCTCGAGGTAAAGCTATCATCATTGTCTCTTTTGGAAACGATTGAGATTATGTGTTGCATTTTCCTTTCGAGTTGTGAATTAATATTCATTTTAACCAATTTTGGAGGGAAGTTCTAACTTGTTTTCTCGAGTTCATCCTTCCCTCTTCTATATAAATATTCTTATAAATTTAACAGGTTCAGGTCTATTACTTTAATGAATGCATTTGAGTACTCATTGATACTTCTTACTTATTCACTTGACTTGTATTAAAGGAATCAATATTTGTAATTGTTGATTTATGTGAAATGATATTTGTTGAATAAATAATCTCCTAATTCTAATAGTTGTTAGAAGGTAAGAAAAGTGTCCTATATCACATCTTTGATTGGTTGAAATATTGTTACTTATGATTGGAACTTTATATATAAGGATGCTTACATTTAATGTTGTGTGAACTGGAATTTGTATGGAAAAACAATAATGAAAGAGTGACTTCTTCTTGAACTTTACTATATAAACTTTCATTCTTTTCGAACCTGGTATTTTGATGGAAGTTGGACTGATAATGGGTGTTTGGATTTTCTGTATTTTTGGATTCAAACTCGTGTGGAAACAAGAATGAATGTTTTATTTATTCCCTCACCCCTTTCAATTAAAACTTTGTTTTTGAATCCTGTTCCTTTATGAAAACTATGTGGTAATGGTTTCTTCGATACTTAGATTTTGAATAATCTTGTTGAATATAACAGTGCAAAGTTCCTCCTTCTAAACTTTAATTGTTGTTGGGTTTTCATGGAATCTTTAGAAAACTGAACTAAAAGTTGGATAGAGGAGGTTATGTTATGTTAATGGAATTTTTGAATTGATTTGGTCTGGGATAATATTTAGTTCTATTCACGTTAGCTCTTCTTGAGCTTGCAAGATGACGATATCACTGTTGTTCTTCAGTTCAAGTTAGATAATGATTGTTTAATATTACTTGTTCTTGATTTGGGTAACATCATAAGCTAACTTGCTAGTGTATGTTGTTGAAACCTTACTATTGTGGTTTTGTGAGGATTTAATGAATGTTTATGCAGATTTTTGGTTGATGTTTCATGAGTTGGAATTAACTAATCGGTTATGTATGAAGGGTCTTATAGATACTTCAGTTCTATGATATTTGAGTATGTTGAAGGATTTTAATGTCTTGTCGACTTAGTAGATGTGTACAATTGATTTTTTCCATAGAAATATAATGGAAGGAATTATAACCACCTCTGTAGTGGATTTGTGCACTGTAGCTAAGTCATGTCATTTTGTGTGTTGCATCTTCTTTGAAAAATAATTAGGATTTATCTTTCTCTGTCTATTCAAAATATGTTTTCTTGTCAGCTTCTGTGAGGATATGAGAGTTTTTCTTTCTTACTAATTGTTACACTATCATCCGAAAGGAATGAGTAGTCTATGGCTTCTTGACTAATACTTTAATGATTTGGAATGACTATCTAAGGCTGTTATTTGTCCTATAGATGTTAAATTTTTTTGTTATTTCATCTCCTTCTTGATATGGATAATATTCGATTGATACTATAATTGTGTAATGAAGGGAGCCTTATTTTGAGAACTAATTTGAATACTTGATCGTATACTCAGTTTAACATCCTCTAGTGCATGATTTCTATTTTTAAAGAGTTAAAGGATGCTGTGATTGGGTCTATACCACTCCTTTTATGACCTTCTTTACTTAATATAGAATGTTGGAATCCTCATCTAAACATGATTGATTGACTCCTTTCTCTTCTATTCTACGAGGTAAAGTGCTCATCATTGTCTCTTTTGGAAACTATTGAGATTATGTGTTGCATTTTCCTTTTAGAGTTGTGAATTGATATTCGGATTAACTAATTTGGGAGGGAAGTTCTAACTTGTTTTCTCTTATATCGTCTTTCCCTCTTCGTATAAATCTTGTTATAAATTTAATGAGTTTGGTTCTATTACTTTAATGAATGCATTTGAGTACTTGTTGATACTTCTTATTCACTTGAGTTATATTAAAGGAATCAATCTTTGTAATAGTTGATTTATGTGCAATGATATTTTTGAGTGAATACTCTCCTAATTCTAATGTGTGGCCTAACTTTAGAACTTAGGCTATATCTTGGACTTTAAATTAGGATGTAGCATCTGAAATAGGAATTTCTTATTTTATGTTCTAGATGATTCATCCTAAAGCCTTTCATGAAGCTAGAATTAGCTTGGTGTAGATGCCTTTTTTGAAATTTAGTAATATTTAGCTTGACGGTACTTAATTCTTAGAGTGACCTATTTTGGAAAATTAATGGAGTTACTTTACGTATTTCGATTGATTGAATTATATAGGAAATAATTAGTAAGTAGCTTTATTAAAAGGAGATGACTAATTTGTTTGAAACATTACTTATATGATGTAATGTTATAGAGGCATGATTATATCATGATCTTTTATTAATGTTAATTTAGATTGTCTAAGTATCCTTCTTTTGTGGTTGGTATTACTTATGATTTATTTATTTTCTTGGCCTTACTGTTTCATAAAAGTAGAGTTGGTTTTATGAAATAGTTAGTTGAAAACACATCATTTTAATGCTTAGTGCTTATCATGCTCAGTTCAATGAACTAACCCATGCTAGCAATTTTTGCAGATGGACTTCGTAAGTGATAAAGGAAGGAAATAACTTATATGATGTATTGGTTGCTTAAAGTCTGGATATTTTATAGAGAAATATGATTCATTATTGAAATGTATTGAAAGAAGAAAAGTTGTATTCTTTAATGATCTTGATGTTGTTTGACATGAAATATGTCCAAAATGCATGGTCTGTAAAATATGTATTTTACCATGATGAATGAAGAAGCATGAGAGTTAATCATACTTGATATGTCATTTTCTTGGTGAATTATATGAAGAAAATTAATAATATTATTACATTATTATCATTCTTATCTCGAATGGATCCTTATTTCTATTGTAACTAAATAGGTGGAATGTATGGGAAATAGTTACAATATCCCTTATTTTAATGCAACTTATTAAGTTGGCATGCATCAATGTTCTGTTATCTAGTCATGCATGGTTTATTGGAAAGATGACAATAGAATTATAACTTAACTACCATGACTCGTGTATTAAAAAAGGTTATAACGAACCCTATCACTTATCTAGAAAAAGGAAGGTTCACTCCTCTCGGAGAAATAATTTGATAGGTTTAAAAAAATGGGTACTTGATATTGTAATCAATTAGACTTCATATCTATGAAGTCTACTTTAATGAAACTTGTTTTGGATCCTAACTAGGCTATGTATGGTTAAGTTATATTAAGTAAATCTTATGATGGATTTCGTTATTAGAAATAATCTAACACTTAATTCACCATATGTGGATTAATGTGTAATTATAATAAAGGAATTATTTAATTACTTTAGTTAGCTTAGTTTTTAGTGTGTTGTTATCATCCCTTAGATTGTGAAGGATGTTCTTTAGTTAGAATATTGTTCTCAGATGATTTCCTGTAGAAGCATTTTATGGGCAATACGCTATTATTGAATATTTAATTTGTTTAGGAGATGTGTTCCATGTATTGTGGAAGAGATAGAAGTTGTCCAATATCTATAAATATTGCAGCTCTCTCTTTTGATTGTAATGCTTCATTTTATATTAATAAAAACACAGCAAGCTCCGCCTTGTTTTTGCAATTTAATCTGGTTTTCAGATTTCATTTGGTACCAGAGTAGGTGAGTTAAGGCTGTAGATAATTGTTGAGGAAGTGTTAGAAGATTTGAGGAAGGAGGACTAGAAGCTTGAGCCAGGAGGAGCCATAGATGCCCCCAGCCTCTTCACAGCCCCTGCCCCTTCTCCACACACCCGACAACAGTAGAAGCAGCAAGAATTAAAAAAAAATTGGAAGGGCAATCACAGGCCAGAACACCTGGATGCACCTCCCAACTCCATTATTGTTTTCAAGGCATCGAGCAGAGTCGTGAGCAACTACGGAGCCATCGTTCAGACCGTAGAAGGATTCAACCCTGTCCATAGTAGATTGGAGCAGTTGAGGGAAGAGCATCCATCTCGAACAGTTGAGCAAAGGCATCCACGCAAAAGAAAGAATGGTGCAGCGAAAACAAAACAGTGGCAGAGGAGTATAAACAAAGAAAATCCATTTTTTGAGAGACCTAAACCGCCTTCTCTCCACTGCAAGCCACGTGGTCAAATATGAGCGGTTCGAAGGTAAGTGAATTCACTATTTAATATTAAAAAAGAGAAAAACAAAACTTTCCTTTTTTGGATTTTGTGGAATTTTTTAGAAGGATAGAAAAAAATTTCCATTTTAGGAAAGGGGTCCGGAAAGATCATAAAATCAAAACTTGTATTTGTCATTTCTTTCCGCCGGTACCTCGGATTGAGGTGCCATTTTTTTTAAGTATATGTTTTTTCAAGCTCTACGCTTTGGTCCAGTCAAAGAGGCCAAAGAGCCCAAAACTAAATTTGTAAGGGAAAAGAGGCCAAAGTGCCCAAAAATTTAAAAAATTGTGAAAATATTAATTTTTTGTAAACAAGAAGGGGGTGCAATTTTCTTTTTCTATTTACAAGATGTTTGTAAAAACGGCCGATAGTGCCGAAAAATCATCAGAATAAAGCCAAAAAGGAGCCCAAACTCAATAAAAATCAATTTGGGGGGGTGTACTGATTTGAGGGGGGATTTGTTTCATGTTTGATTCTCTATCTCTATTTTCTTTCATGTAAAAATGGCCAACAATGCACCTAAATTATTTTTGCCAGATTCACAACTCCTACAAGGAGATAATTTTGTTGTATGGAAAATGAAAATTTAAACTCAACTTGAATTTGAGGACATAATTGGTGTAGTTTATGGCTCGATAACAAGACCACAAAATGATATTGCTCAACAACATGTGTTTGATCGTGTTAATCAAAAGGAAAAACTTATAATTGTTTGGTGTAAATGATGATGTACAACCTCATATTTGTCAAGCGACAATGCAAAAGAAGCATGGGATAAACTAGCAAATCGTATATGAAGCTAAGAAAAAAATGTTATTTTGTAATTACAAACACAACTCCATTGTCTCAAAATGAATTCTAATGAGTCTATTGAAGGTTTTATAAAGCGTGTTTCTATATTGAGATAATCTCTCCAAGCTTTGGAAGAAAAGGTCATTGATGAATCTCTTGTCCCTATTGTATTGAGAGCTTTACCAGTCTCATACAAAATATTTGTCACAACTCTCAACATTATGGGTCCAACTACAAGTTTTGAAGAGTTAGTGAACATGTTATAACAGTAGAGTCCATGAAAAAACCTGTAGAAGATGAGGAACAAGCCCTCTCTTCATTCCATAAGGGAAAGAAATAGATTCATACAACTGGTAAGCAACACAAGTAGCATTCTCAACAGAATAATCAAGGGAACACTCAACAAAAGTAGTGTCAGATTTGTGGTAGAAAAGGACATGAATTAAAATATTTTTGGTCTAACACATTTCAGAAGGGTTCATCTAGTGGCAAGAAGCCAAATTTTCAACAATCTAGTCAGGTTTATCAAAAAAACAAGGACAAAGGAAAAGTAACTAGAAAAAGAAAACACCGCAGCATGACAACATTTCTAAAGAGGAAGATAACTCACCAGATGAGGACTTCCTATTTACTTCATAATCAACTCAATAAATCAATTCACCACAGCAATTTGGTATGTTGACCGAGGAGCAACAAGACATATGACCGGGAGAAATGATTGGTTCTTAGAGTTAAAGAATACACCTAACAAAGACTCTGTTCTATTGGGTGATGATTCATCGTACAAAGTACAAGGAATTGGAAACATCTCCTTACCTCTTAGATCAAGAAAGTGCACAATAAGAGATTTTCTATATGTTCTTGGATTGATAAAGAATCTACTTTCAGTAAGTCAGCTTTTGGAGCACAACTTAAAAGTAGATTTTGATTGTACTGAGATGGAAAGAAGATGTGTTTAATCAAAGATAAGTTTAAAAACTCCAACATTGTTGCACGAGCTTCTGGTGTAGGTAATATGTTTCAGTTGGATTTTGTTCAAACCAAAAATCAGGCCCTTGTAGCTAAGGATACATCATCGGCACAATTGTGGCATCAAATATTTGGCCATGTAAGTTTTGGCTATCTTGAAACACTTTGAAAAAATAACATGGTAAGAGGACTGCCAAATTTCAAGAAGAATACAGACAAGTGTGCAAATTTTTTGGCAGGAAAACAACATAGATCTTCTTTTTAGAAAAGTAGTACATTCAAGGCCCATGGTAAACTTGATCTGGTGCATACTAATTTGTGCGGACCTATGAGACCTAGTCATTTAGGGTTTCAATATTTTATGCTCTTTATTGATGATTACTCACAAAAAATGTGGGTATACTGCATTCGCACCAAAGACCAAGCCTTTGAAACTTTCAAGAAATTCAAAGTAGCTTGTGAAAATGCAACTGGTAAGAAAATAAAAACACTCCGCTCAGATCGAGGGGGTGAATACACCAGTAATGAGTTTAAAGATTTTTTGGAAACACATGGAATTCATCGGCAAATGGCACCTCCATATACACCACAACAAAATGGTGTAGTTGAGAGAAGAAATATAACTATAATGGATATGGTAAGGTGTATGATCAATGATTCAGGCTTGAGTAAAACATATTTGAGCGAAGCAATAAAAACAACAGTTTATCTGCTGAATAGAGTTCCCACTTCCGCACTTGATGGAATAACACCATAGGAAGCTTGGTTAGGGGAGAAAGCATCTATAAAACACCTTAGAGTTTTTGGAAGAAAGGCAAGTATGCACATTCCTAAGAAAAAGAGAACTAAACTTGATATGAAATCAGAACAACTTATATTCTTGGGATACAATGATGAAGCCTTAGGATATAGGTTAATGGATCCAAAAACAAGAAAAAAATTCACAAGTAGAGATGTTGAGTTTTTTAAAAATAAATAAGTAGATGCTCCTTCCATAAACTCACAAAATAATCCTACTAAGAAAATAGAATATGTTCTTGATGAAGATAATGATGATAAGGATAATTCAACTCCTCCATCTACAAGAACAACTAAACATATGCCTAAGTGGTATACTAATCTAATTCAAGATGCTAAGTTGGATAGTGATCCTAATACATCCAATTTAGGACCAAGAACTCGTAGTATGGCTAAAAATGAGGAAAACTTATCCTTTATGAGTACAGTAATTAAAAAAAGTGAGCCCACTATAGTTCAAGATGCCAACAGTCAAAACCTTGGTCAGATGCTATGAATTCAGAATTCAACTCTTTGATGAAAAATAATACTTGGAAACTTTCAGATCTTCCATCAGGGAAGAAGGAAATAGGTTGTAAATGGATATTTAAAACAAAGTACAAATCAGATGGAAGCAATGATAAATACAAGGAAATATCGGTAGCTAAGGGTTATGCACAAAAATAAGGCATTGATTATGAAGAAACATTCACACCAATAGCTAAGATCAAAACAATCAGGATGATATTTTCTCTAGCTGCACAATTTGGTTGGAAAGTTCATCAAATGGATGTAAAAAGTGCATTTCTCAATGGGGATTTATAGGAAGAAGTCTACATGACTCAACCGAAGGATTTTTCATACTAGGTAAAGAAGGAAAGGTATGTAGACTCATAAAGTCATTGTACGGTCTCAAACAGGTTCCCAGGGCATGGTACATAAAGATTGATGAGCATCTCATCAAACATGGATTCAAAATAAGTCCATATGATCCTAATCTCTATATCAAAAAGAAAAGGGGGATAGTGATCATAGTAGTATATGTCGATGATCTAGTCATCACTTTGGAAGTTCAAGTGAAGATGATTGAAACAACTAAGGAAGATCTAAATCGATCATTTGACATGACAAATCTCAGGCTTCTTCATTATTGTCATAGAATTGAAGTATGGAAAAATGAAAATTGCATATTTGTTACTCAACTAAAATATGCCAAGACAGTGATCAAGAAATTTAAATTGATGGATAGTATACCAATGGCTATACCTATGGAGACAAGGCTTCAATTGTCTCACACAGATCCATCATAACAAGTAAATGTTACTCTTTATCGACAGTTGATTAGGAGTCTCATTTACTTAACTTATTATAGGCCAAATATCAGCTATGTAGTTAGTTATCTTTCTCGATTTATGCAAGAACCAAGGGTTTGTCACTGGAAAGCAGCAAAGAGGGTACTGAGATACATCAGAGGAACCATGGACTTTGGCCTAGAATACAAGAAGAATGATAACTTCTTCTTGACAGGATATACAGATTCAGATCATGCAAGGAACGTTGATGATAGGAAGTCCACTTCAGGATTTGTGGTTTTTTTGGGATCTGGACCTATTTCATGGGGGAGCAAGAAAAAAAATTATGTTTCAAGGTCTTCCACAGAAGAAAAATATTACACAGCAGGAGGAGCTTTCTGTGAAGTGATTTGGCTCAGATGGATACTTGAAGGATTGAGAATTCCACAGGATCATCCAACAATCCTACATGTAGACAATGAAGGAGTAATAAAACTTGTTCTGAATCTAGTTTTTCATGAATGCACCAAACACATTAAGGTGTAGGAACATTTCATTCATGAACAAATTACGAACAACAACATTCAGCTTCAGCATTACCCCAACAGTAACATCACGAGATATCTTCACAAAATCTCTTACACATCCTAAATTTGAGGCATTCAGAGTATTTCTCTCTTGTTCACTTTAGAATATGATGAATTAAGGGGGGGAATGTTAGAAATAATCTAACACTTAATTCACCATATGTGGATTAATGTGTAATTATAATAAAGTAATTATTTAATTACTTTAGTTAGCTTAGTTGTTAGTGTGTTGTTATCATCCCTTAGATTGTGGAGGATGTTCTTTAGTTAGAATATTGTTCTTGGATGATTTCTTGTAGAAGATTTTTAGGGGCAATATGTTATTATTGAATATTTGCTTTGTTTAGGAGATTTGTTCCATGTATTGTGGAAGAGATAGAAGCTGTCCAATATCTATAAATATTGCAGCTCTCTCTTTTGATTGTAATGCTTCATTTTATATTAATAAAATCACAGCAAGCTCCGCCTTATTTTTGCAATTTAATCTGGTTTATAGATTTCAGTTGTTTTGGTTCTCATTTAACTATTCATTAAGCAAAAATTTAATGAACACAAAAGTAACAATAAGTTTATGAACTTTCGTATTATATTAAAAACTGAATTAAGGATGAAAAAATTAAGGGTTGTTGTAAGTAGGGTTTAGTAAGGTTTATGTAATATGAATCTTAATTAATAAATAATTGGGTGTAAATGACCTCTTCTTGAGGTGTGTACATCAAGATGGGTAGTTATGTCGAGATGTTGGCACATGCCAACTATAGGAATGTACCTTTGTGAAGACTAGGGTCTTCACAAGGATACAATGTTGTAGTTGACATGTTGCAACACCCCTCAGCATTGGTTCATCTAGATCTACACAAATATGGACTTGAACTTAGTTTCTCTCTAGGTCAGATTAGGGATATGATTTAGCATAGGAAGTGACTCACAATGACTTAGGGTAACTAGGCACATCCAATTGACTTAGGTCAATTGAGTATGTCTATATACCCTAGGTCATCGTGAGTGGTTCCCTATACCAAATTATGTCACTAATATGGGTTAAGGTCAAACCTTGAATAAGTGAACTGGTAGGATTCGGTGAATACGGTTCTAGATAATGAGATGAGTGGGGTAAAGGACATAATCTATTAGATGAGTATGTCATCTAGGAATAGTAACATGAACAAGTATGTTGGAAATCTTTGGCCAAAGTATCACAAGCTGCTGGTTACATTGTCCTATGTCACCTATTTTAATAAATGGGATTTCAGATGAATATTGGTAACAAACATTCAAATAGGTTTCTTAATCGAACACTCAATACCCATAACAAGGTAATGGAACCAAATATACTTAGTATACACTTAGTATTCAATACTTTAAGTTAACATGAGAGATCCGTTAGAAACCAAGTCATGAAATGAGAGATCGGTAGTTCACCGAGTCATTTACAATGGCATATGGTTATCTCTTATGATATTGATTAGCATGGAATGTGTGTTCTAAATTACAATTATCTAGAATAGAGAACATAATTTAAAAATAATAATTTTCCTTGTTTCTATAGTCTTAAAATGGGAATGTTACATCTTTGTATTAGAGCTAAAGGTTACATCTCTTTAGCCTATTGTGTCCATAATATGATAAAACTTAAATTTCTTGCTAACAAAAATGGTTAGAACAAGAGGAAATGTTGCAAACAACCCACCACTAGGTGGAGAAGTAGCAACTACCCAAAAATTGACGAGATCATTGCTTCCTTGTTGGACACAAGAGATTGTTTGGTTGTACTTGAAAAACAAGTAATGGGAAATGAGGAGGAAGAAGATGTTGGTAATAATAATCAATCACCTCCTGTGGACAATGCCAATTTGGGAAATTTAGGTGTTGATAACAATAATTTAAACCTACCTACTCAGCCAGAAAATAAAAAGGCAAGGCTGATAGCTAAACTCACTAATGATATAAAAGTATAAGTTCACCTAAGTTTGATGGCACCACATTAGGAGATGGAGTTGAGAATTGGCTCAGTGAAATGGAGAAGTACTTTGCAATAAGGAACTTCTCAAAGGAAAAAAAGGCAATATGGGGAGCATATCAGCTTTCCTATGAAGCATCTTCATGGTGGGATAGTCGTAAGGATGAGTTAAACATTGATGAAACAAATATTACTTGGGATCAATTTAAAAAAATTTTTAGGAAATGATGGCTGCCAAAAATTTATTATGATTAGAAAATGACTAAATTTTAGAACTTATCCCAAAGAAAATGAACTATAACAGAGTTTTGGGAGTGGTTTAGTCAACTCCTTATGTATGTACCTCAAGTATAAAACCGATGAGAATTTTAGGATATGGAAGTTTATCATGGCATGAATCCCATTATAGGAGGAGAGGTGGATGTTCACATCCCAACCACTATGGAAGGGGTTGTTGAAAAATCCATACGGCAGGAATAGAAATTGAAGGCAATTTCGCTCATAAGGAAGAATTCAGAAAGAAAGTTCTAAACTCCTCTTCATCATCTCTTGCACCTAAGAAAGGACCATGGAAGAAGTTTGGTATGAAAAATAAGTTTTCAATTGATAATAATAAGAAAACAGCAACAAATAAGCCTACTGCTAATGTATGAAATAACTTTTTCAAGAACAATAATAATGGACAAAAGTCCTATGGAGGTCAGAATGATAACTTTAAGGCTGGAAATAAATTTGAGCCTAAAAAGGGACCTATAGGAGGATGTTACAATTATGGAAAGGATCATTATGCAAATCAATGTCCTTTGAAAAAGGATGACCATAATCAGCAACACAAGATACATGTTGCATGTAAAGAGCTGAAAAATAGTTTGTAAAGCAAGTCACACCCATAAAAGTTCCAAGTAAGTTATTTGGAATATGTGTAACTATTTTTTTTTATACGAGAGATCTTCGAATGTTTTATTTCTAGTAAATTAGCATAGAAATTAACAAGAAAAGATGGAAAAATCGATAAATCATGGGTTATACATTATGGGAATAATATTGTTCATATAGTTAGCATGTGTCTTTTTACGGAATTCCTTAACTTACCTATTTTTTCCACAGTAGTTGATCTCTATGTTGCTCCTTTGGGGTCTTATGATGTAATCATAGGTGTTAATTTTCTAGCTGAGCATAAAGCAAAAGTTCATTGTTTTGAAAAACATATTAGTTATTAAGATGACCTACGAAAACCGTAGACATTCAAGGTGTAAAACATAAAATTTCTGTTACGAAGTTATCAGCCATGCAACTTAAAAAGGCCAAAAATAAGGGTTATACCTTATATGAAGTAAAAATTCAGAATCTACTGAAGGAAACAGTAATTTATTGGAATGTTATCCGCTATTACAAAAATTCAGTGATGTGTTTCTAGAAGAATTACTAGGTCTCCCACCCAAATGATGATTTGACTTCACAATTGAAATTAAGCCTAAAACCGAGCCTATTTCTAAGGCACCTTATAGGATGACTACTATTGAATTAGTAGAGATTAAGGCACAATTATAAGAAATCTTGTTTAAAGGTTTGATTAGACCGAGTGTCTCACCCTAGGGAGCACCGATAATTTTTGTGAAAAAGAAAGATGGAACACTTAGATTATGTATCGATTACATAATGTTAAACAAAGCAATGATTAAGAATAGATATCCACTTCATATAATTGATGATATTCTTGATCAAATGCATGGTGCATCAATATATTTTAAGATAGATCTTCGATCTAGATATCATCAATTATGAATTAAGGATGAGGACATTCATAAAACAAATTTTAGAACAAGGTATGGACATTATGAATTCATAGTTTTACCATTTGGATTAACAAATGCACTTGCAACTTTTATGAATTTAATGAATAATATTTTTCAAGAATACTTGGACAAATTTGTGCTTGTATTCTTGGATGATATTCTCATATACTCTAAAATTATTGAAGAACATCATGAGCATTTAAAGATAGTTTTGGAAATCTTGAGGAAGAGATGATTATTTGGTAATTTATCTAAATGTTTTTCTATGACATGAAAGTGCACTATTTGGGTCATGTTATAAGAAAATATGGAATAGTTGTAGATCCTTCTAAAATTGTAGCTATAACTAAGTGGCCTACACCAAATAATGTACATGAAGTTAGAAGCTTCATGGGTCTTGTTGGTTACTATAGGAAGTTTGTTAAAGATTTCTCCAAAGTGTTCTGCACCAATAACTTCGTTACAAAAAAAGGATAAGACATTTGTGTTGAATGAGAAATGTGAATTTGCATTTAAAACTTTGAAGGATTGGTTAACTTCAACGTTTATTTTGGCTGTACTTGACCCTTATGGATACTTTACTATTGTAACAGATGCATCCGGGGAAGGTCTTGGAGGTATTCTATTGCAAAAAGATCATGTCATAGCTTACGAAAGTAGAAATCTTAAGTTACATGAGCTGAATTATGCTCCACATGATCTAGAACTTGTTACCATTATTCATGCACTTCAAGTTTGGAGACATTATCTACTTGGCAAACCTTTTGAACTAAAAATGATCATCTTGGGCTGAGGTATATTTTTACTCGGCCAAATATTAATGCAAGACATCAAAGATGGTTAGATTTTTTATCTCAATATGATTTTGACATTAGTTACATTAAAGGAAATTAAAATAGGGTAGATGATGCTCTAAGTTGTAGGAGGAACATTTCTACTCTTATAACATTAAGAACTCAATTTAAGGATGAGGTAAAGTGTGTTATGGAATCTTATTCTTATTTTTAGCAAATAAAAATAACACTTACTGAAGACCCAAATGATGTGAGATATAAGGGTTTTCACTTCGATAATGAAGGAATATTACGGTTTGAAAACAGGGTATACATACCTTTGCTAAATGATTTAAGAAAGAAATTATTAGTTGAATTTCACAATTCACCTTTTTGGACACCCTGGTATTACAAATATGCTTGCTGATATAAAACAAAGTATTTACGGAAAGGGATGAAAAAGGACTGATTGAATTTTTTGACACATCTTTGTTTAGAATGTCAACGAGTTAAAGCTGAACATATGCACCCAACTAGTTTATTATATATGCACAACATACCACAAAAAATGGAAAGTGAGAAGAATGGTATTTGTACAAGGGTTACCTATGTCAAGAAATAAACATGATGTTATTTTAGTTGTTGTTGATAAACTAACAAAGGTAGCACATTTTATTACTGGTAATCTTAAGGATGATTCACCTGTTTTAGCAAAAAGATTCATACATGAGATTTTTAGATTACATGGACTACCTGAATTAATCATATATGATAGAGATCCAAGAATGACTTCAATATTTTGGTAAACACTTAATGTAGCTCTAGGAACTAAGCTAAATTTCATTTTTGTGTATTATCTGGAAACAGATGGACATACTGAAAGAGTTAATCAAGTTTTAGAGGATATTTTATGAATGTATTTCATGGATCAGCAATATAAATGGGAAGAGTACCTCCCATTAGTTGAGTTTTCATACAATACAACATATCATGCCTCACCGAGGATGGCACCTTTCGAAACATTATACGGAAGGAAATGCGTAACCCCTATTAGTTGAGACGACTTTAAGGATAGAGAGGTGGTTGGACCTAAAATCCTTATGGAAATGGAACAATAAGTTAAAATTATTCATGAACGCTTGAAATAAGTAGTGGATAGGAAAAAGAGCTATGCTTGACTTGAAGTGGTTTAATAGGAAATTTGAACTTGGTGATAAGGTCTTTCTTTGGGTTAAACCGAAAAGAATTCTATAACTTTTGGCAAGACTACCAAGTTATCACCTCATTATGGGGGACATTTTGAAATTGTTGAAGTAATCAACCCTATAGCTTATATTTTAGCATTACCTCCGCTTTATCACAAATGCATGATGTTTTCCATATTTCTTTGCTTAAGAAATACGTTTTAGATTTATAAAATGTGTTAAATTAGAATTCCTTACGGGTTTAACACCCAGAATATTCTGGTTAAACCTATATCGAGTTCTAGAAACTCACCGGTTGCACTTAAGAAACCATGAAATAAGTCAATGTAAGGTCCAATGGGATTATTTTAATGAGGAAAGTGCAACCTGGGAAAATATGGAAGATATGAAAACTACTTTTCCATATTTGTTTAAACAGATTGATTTTGTTGATTGATAAATTTTTAAGATTTTATTCTTTTTATGTCAGTAAAATTGCCAGTTTTGGGAAGACATCACATTATTTAAAATGAACAACTACGTAAATTTTGATTTTGGAATTTTAAAATCTAGTTTTGTTTGGAACATATGAATGGAAGTATAATAATTTGATTTGTCCTTGATGCAAATTGTGTAACTAAGTTAATCATCGGGACGATGATTCTTTTTAGGAGGGAAGTATGTAACATCTTTGACAAACTGATAGCTTTCTCCTCCTTACACTGCAAGCATTGATATGTGATTTGTCCTAAGAAGGTGTATTCTTTTGACTATTGGGAATCATGCTTGCAAAGGGATAAATTATTTCCGTTCATGGATTCATTTTTCTATTTTGTTGTTGCTTGGAAGTAAAATTATTCTTCCTTGGGCTTTATAAAAGTTGTGAACCAAAATTTTTGTTTGCATACTTATTTTTAATAACAGAAAAACCTTGGATCAATTCCATTGATCCAAGGTATGCTTCAATTTCTTACCTATTCAGTTTGTTAAGTCAAAATTCTGGAATGGAAGGTATTAAGAGAAATAAGCCTTTGTAAGTTTACAATTTTTGGACCCTTCTTTTGAGGTCCTTATTTTACATTTTTGTGAAATATAAAATTGGATCTTCTAGTCAATTTCTTATGACTTGGTTGGTGTAAGAAGAGAAAAAAAAGACTTACTTCAAGACTATTAAGGTAAAACCTTAGTCCTAGACTGTTAGGATCTATCCTAACTAAATTCTAACCTAAGGTAATCTAGACCTACCTTAGATCTATTTCTAACTATGCATGTTGCATCTTGATCTAGGTTATATGTTGTACACGTGAGGGATTTGGAAATAACCTAAGGTAATAAGAGGTAAATCCTAACCTATTACCTAATGGAAACCTTACCTAAGGCAATGTTTATTGACCTAAGGTAAATAAATTTTAAGTAGCCTAGGTCAAATCCTAAACTAATGTTTATCTAACCTAAACTAATATAAGGTGAAAGTGGACCTAAAGGGTTGCATGGAAAATGGGAGGTGGTGGCAATGGTTTCAATGGCATTAAAGAGATTTCATTTTTGAGTTTATGGGATATGGTAACGCTTTGGTTATGGTAGAGGTGTGAAGTTTTATGGAATGCCCAGCTAGTATTATCACTAAAGTTAAAGATGCATGCTTTCGTTAAGTTTTATTTTGCCAATTTTAGATGGAAATAACATGGAGATATAGGTGGAAAAGTGGAATTCATTGACATTAATGACCATTAGTTTTGGTGAGAAAAATACCTAGGAAACCATGCAAGTAGAAATTTTTGGAGGTTGTTTGGTCTTTCATTCATTTCAATTTTTTATCTACATGGAGATATCTAGTTCTTTGAACTAGTAGTTATGTTTGCAATTTGTTTCTATTTTTGATACTTTGGAATATTTTCGATCCAATGGAGGTATAAGAGGCATATGATAAAGAAGTTTTGGGTTGTTTACTTCATTTGGAGAAGAGGGAATTGTGGAGGCTCGGTTGGAAATCTTCTTCGAATCAACAGAAGCACTATCAGACATGATAGGCTCTACCCATTAAGTTGTTCTACTTTTCTCTAATCATCTTCATTAAAACAACTTTTCTCTTGTGATCAATGGGTTTTACTTTATAAAGAATGCCTTGATTTCTTTCTTGAAACATCTTTGTATTTTTCTGATAATGAGTCTTGTTAGACAATATGGAATATAGGTCATTTCCTATTTAAGTTTAAAGGATATCATACCTTGATATTTGGTTGATTTTGAATAATGTCGAACATATTTGAATCCTTCTTGTCTGCTAAAAAGGGTTTCTGGAAATATATGTTGTTTCTTTATGTCCTTGACCTGGATTTGTCTCTGTTATGGTTGTTAGAAGGTAAGAAAAGTGTCCTTCTCTATCACATCGTTAATTGTTTGAAGTATTGTTACTTCTGATTGGAATTGTATATATAAGGATGCTATCATTCGATGTTGTGTGAACTAGAATTTGTATGGAAAAACTGTAATGAAAGAGTGACTTCTTGAAATTTATTGTAAAAACTTTCATTCTTTTTTAACCCGGTATTTCAATGGAAGTTGGATTGATAATGGGTGTTTTTATTTTTGTATTTGTGGATTCAAACTCATGTGGAAACAAGAATGAATGTTTCATTCATTCCCTCACCCCTTTTAATTAAACCTTTGTTGTTTGAATCTGTTCCTTTATGAAAACTATGTGGTATTGGTTTCTTCGATACTTAGATTTTGGAATAATCTTGTTAAATATAATAAAGTGAAGTTCCTCCTTCTGAAATTTAAATGTTGTTGGGTTTTCATGGAATCTTTTGAAGACTGAACTAAAATTTGGATAGAGGAGGTTCTGTTATGTTAAATGGACTTTTCAAATTGATTTTGTCTAGGATAATATTTAGTTCTATTCATGTTAGCTCTTCTCAAGCTTGCAAGATGACAATCTCATTGTTCTTATTCACTTTCAAGTTAGATAATGATTGTTTAGTCTTACTTGTTCTTGGTCTAGGTAACAACATAAGCTAACTTGATAGTATAAGTTATTGAAACCTTACTATTGTGGTTTTGTGATGATTAAATGAATGTTTATGTGGATTTTTTGTTGATGTTTTGTGAGCTAGAATTAACCAATCGGTTCTATATAAAGGGTTTTCTAGATACTTTAGTTCTATGATCTTTGAGTATGTTGAAGTATTAGAATGTTTTGTCGACTTAGTAGATGCGTACGGTTGAGCTTGTCCATAGAACTATAATGGTAGAAATTCTAATCATCTCGTAGTGGATTTGTGCACCTATAGCTAATTCATGTCATTTTATGTGTTGCATCTTCTTTGAAATTGAATTAGGATGGATATTTATTTTTCCATTCAAAAGATGTTTTATCTCAGCTCTGTGAGGATATGAGAGTGAGTCTTTCTTACCGATTGTTGCAGTATTGTCCATAAGGAATGAGTAGTTTATGGCTTCTTGACTGATACTTTAGTGATTTGGAATGATTGTTGAAGGTTGTTATTTTTTCTGTAGATGTTTAACAATTCTTGTTATTTCATCTCCTTCCTGATATGGATAATGTTCTACAGATAATATAATTGTGTCATGATGGGGAGCCTTATTTTGAGAACTGATTTAAATACTTCATCGTATACTCGGTTTAGCATCCTCTAGTGCATAATTTCTATTTTCAAAAGAGTTAAAGGATGTTGTGATTGGGTATGTACTAGTCCTTTTATGACCTTCTTTACTTGAGATAGAATGTTGGAATCCTCATCTAAACATGATTGATTGAATCCTTTCTCTTCTATTCTCTAAGGTAAATTTTTCATTGTTGTCTCTTTTGGAAACTATTGAGATTATGTGTTGCATTCTCCTTTCTGAGTTGTGAATTGATATTTGGCTTAACCAAATTGGGAGGGAATTTTTAACTTTTTTCTCTCATTTCATCCTTCCCTCTTCTATATAAATCTTGTTAGAAATTTAATGAGTTCATTTGCATTACTTTTATGAATGCATTTGAGTATTCGTTGATACTTCTTACTTTATCACTTGACTTGAGTGAATACTCTCTTAATTATAAGATGTGGCCTAACTGGAGAACTTAGGCTATATCTTGGACTTTAAATTAGGATGAGCATCTAAAATAGTAATATTGAGCTTAACAGTAATTAATTCTTAGAGTGAATCTATTTGGAAAAATAATGGAGTTAGCTTCTATATTTCTAATTCAGATTGAATTATATAGGAAATAACTTGTAAGTACATTTATTAAAAGGAGATAAGTAATTTGGTTGAAACATTACTTATATGATACAATGTTATATGGTGCAGATTATATTATGATCTTTTCTTAATGTTAATTCAGATTGTTGAATTGTTCTTATTTTATGGTTTGTATTACTTATGATTTATTTATTTGCTTGGCCTTACTATTGCATAAATGCAAAGTTGGTTTTATGTAATGGTTAGTTGTAAGCACTCCATTTTAATGCTTAGTGCTTATCACACTTAGTTCAATAAATTGGCCCGTGCTAGCAATTTTTACGAGATGGACTCGTAAGTGATAAAGGAAAGCAATAAATTATATGATCTATTGGTTGCTTAAAGTCTGGATCTTTTATAGATAAATCGATTCATTATTGAAATGTATTGAAAGAAGAAAAGTTGTGTTCTTTAATGATCCTGATTTTTTTGGCATGGAATATGTTTGAAATGTATGGTCTGTAAAATATGTATTTTACAATCATGAATTTAAGAAGATTGAGAGTTACTCATACTTGATATGTCATTTTCTGGTGAATTATATGAAGAAAATTAATTGTCTTATTACATTGTTATCATTCTTATTTCGATGGATCCTTATTTTTGTTGTAACTAAATAGGTGGGATGCATGGGAATTAGTTGCAATATCCCTTATTTGAATTCAACTTATTAAGTTGGCATGCATCGATGTTATTTTATCTACTCATGCATGGTTTATTGAAAAGATGATAATAGAAGTATAACTTAACTACCATGACTCATGTATTGCAAAAGGTTACAACAAACCCTATCACTTATCTAGAAAAAGGAATGTTCATCCCCTCTAGAGAAATACCTTGATAGGTTTCAAAAAAAAAAATTGGTACTTGATATCGTAATCGGTTAGACTTCATCTCTATGAAATGTACTTTAATGGAACTTGTTTTGGATCCTAACCGGGCTATGCGTGGTTAAGTTATATTAAGTAAATCTTATGATGGATGTTGTTTTTGTTTTCAATTAACTACTTGTTAAGAAAAAAGTTAATGAACATAAAAGTAACCATAAGTTTATGAAGTTCCATATTACATTAAAAACTCAATTAAGGATGAAAAACTTAAGGGTTGTTGTAAGTAGGGTTTAACAGGGTTGTTGTAGTATAAATCTTAATTAAGAAATAAATGGGTGTAAATGACCTCTTCTTGACGTGTGTACATCAAGATGGGTAGTTCTATCAATTTTGGCACATGTCAATTGTAGGACTGTACCTTCATGAAGACTTGGGTATTTATGAGCATACAATGTTACTGATTGACATGTTGTAACACCCCTCAACATTGGTTCATCTAGATCTACACAAAACGGACTTGAACTTAGTTTCTCTCTAGGTCATATTAGGGATATGATTTAGCATAGGAAGTGACTCACAATGACTTAGGGTAACTAGGCACATCCAATTGACTTAGGTCGATTGAGTATGTCTATATACCCTAGGTCATCGCAAGTGGTTCCCTATACCAAATTATGTCACTAACCTAGGTTAGGGTCAAACCTTGAACAAGTGAACTGATAGGAGTTAGTGAAGACCATTCTAGATAACAGATGAGTGGGGTGAAGGACGTATTCCATTAGATGAGTATGTCATCTAGGAATAGTAACATGAACAGTATGTTGGAAATATTTTGCCAAAGTATCACAAGCTCTTTGGTTGCGTTGTCCTATGTCACCTAGTTTAAGAAATGAGATTTCAGATGAATATTGGTAACAAATATTCAGATAGGTTTCTTATATAGAACACTCAATACCAGAAAAGGATAATGGAACCAAATATACTTAGTATACACTTAGTATTAGATAGTTGTTGTAAGTAGGGTTTATCGGGGTTTACGTAATATGAATCTTAATTAAGAAATAATTGGGTGTAAATGACCTCTTCTTGAGGTGTGTACATCAAAATGGGTATTTCTTTTTCGAGATGTTGGCACATGCCAACTACGGGAATGTACCTTCGTGAAGACTTGGGTTTTTCACGAGGATACGGTGTTGCGATTGACATGTTGCAACACCCTCAAAGCATTGGTTCATCTAGATCTACAAAACGGACTTGAACTTAGTTTTCTCTCGGGTCAAATTAGGGATATGATTTAGCATAGGAAGTGAATCAAAATGACTTAGGGTAACATCCAATTGACTTAGGTTGATTGATTATGTCTATATACCCTAGGTCATCGTGAGTGGTTCCTTGTACCAAACTATGTCACTAATATGGGTTAGGGTCAAATATTGAATAAGTGAACTAACGATTCGGTGAATACCATTGTAGATAATGAGATGAGTGGGTTGAATGACATATTTTGTTAGATGAGTGTGCCATCTAGGAATAGTAACATGAAAAATATGTTGGAAATATTTGGCCAAAGTATTGCAAGTTATTTGTTACGTTGTCCTATGTCACCTAGTTTAAGAAATGGGATTTTAGATGAATATTGGTTACAAACATTGAAATAGGTTTCTTAATCAGTACACTCAATACCCAGAACAAGGTAATGGAACCAAATATACTTAGTATGCACTTAGTATTCAATACTTTAAGCTAACATGTGAGATCGGTGAGAAACTGAGTCATGAAATGAGAGATCGCTAGTTCACTGAGTCATTTACAATGGCATATGGTTATCTGTTATGAGATTGATTGGCATGGAATGTGTGTTCTAAATTACGATTATCTAGAATAGAGAACATTATGTAAAAAATATAATTTCCTTGTTTCTAAAGTCTTAAAATTGGAATGTTACACACACCGAAATGGTAGTAAGGGTGCTAACACTTCACTACAAGGTGGTTCCAAGGCCTCTTTATTGGGGCACAAGAAATATCCCAAGAAAATAAGCAAACAACATACGATGCATCAAGCCCCCAATGTGAGCTTAGATGAAGGTGAATAAGATGACCCCACCACCTTCAAGGAAGAGTTGGAGGCAAAGCTTGAAGAACATGAAGTTGGGGCTAAAACCACGGATGTGATTGAGGTGCGCAAGGAAGGAAATAACCAATTTTCATAATCTAAGAAGTTTCCAACATGTGATTCCTCCCCAACATAGACCGCTAGCAAAAGGAAGTTAGGGGGACTCCTTTACTATAAAGGAGGATAATGGATTCACCCTAGAAGAAAGAAGTAGAGGATGAAGCACAAAGCTAATAGGAAGAAGTGGAAACCCATGTCACCACATATGGATTTTATGGATGACCCTATGAAGGTATTACATGTAAGGTTCTAGGCCACCCTCTCACTAGAAAAGCTACATGGATGAGATCGATGGATCAAGAAGGGGGTGTGTCGAGAACCAAGAAAATGCTTAGCTAGAACATACATTTCCACGTGGAAGAGCTTGAGTTTGAGGTCAAAAATCATGTGATCGAGAATATCCACATTAATAAGAGGGGAGGAGAAACATATAGGGTGGTGGATCCTATCCACCTAACAAATGAGCAAGAATGTAAAGCGCTTCAAAATATGTCTTCGGAAGTGTTCGACATAGCTTGGATGTAGGAGCCACTATTCGAGAACCTAGTCGCTGAAAATAAAAATAAGGAAAATGAGATAGATATATTGTGAAATGGATTAATGGGAAAACAAGCTGTGAACTAAGGAAGCATATGAATGAGTTGGTGCCCTCATGAATAGCATCTTGGGAAAATTTCGACATTGGTGAGTCGACCATGACAGACTATGGGGATGAGATGGAATATCTTGAAGACCTTTTGTAGATGTTTCTCACCAACATAAAGGATGGCATGGGGCTTAAAGCTATAGATATCAAAAGGGGGAAAGAGGATAAAAAGGTCATAATTGAATCCCGAGATCACTGAGTTGGAGGAATTTCTCACCCAACTGAAGGAAGAAAATATACTTGAGTTTGTAACATTCCCATTTTAAAACTTTAGTAACAAGGGAATTTTTTTATATACATAATGTTCTCTATTATAAATAATCATAATTTAGAACACACATTCCATGCCAATAAATTTCACAATAGATAACCATATGCAGCTATAAATGACTCGGTGAACTACCGATCTCTCATTTCATGACTCAGTTTCTAACCGATCTCTCATGTTAACTTAAAGTATTGAATACTACATGTATACTAAGTATACCTAGTTCTTTTACCCTATTATGGGTATTCAATGTTATTTTTAAGAAACCTATCTGAATGTTTGTTACCAATATTCATCTAAAATCCCATTTTTAAAACTAGGTGACATAGGACAACGCAACCAACAACTTACGATACTTTGGTAAAATATTTCTAATATCTGTACATGTTACTATTCCTAGATGACATACTTGTCAAAAAAATATGTCCTTCACCCCACTCATCTGTTATCTTGAATGGTCTTTACTGACTTCGTCAGTTCACTTGTTTAAGGTTTGACCCTAGATCTGGTTAGCAACATGATTTAGTATAGGAACCCATTCATGATGACTAATGTTATATAGACATACTCAATCGACGTAAGTCAATTGGGTGTGTCTAGTCATTTTAAGTAATCATGAATCAATTTTTTTACTAAATCACATTCCTAATCTGACCTAGAGAGAAACTAAGATCAAGTCCAAGTTTGAGTAGATCTAGATGAACCAATGATAAGGGGTGTTGCAACATGTTAACTACAACACTATATCTTTGTGAAGACCCTAGTCTTCATGAAGGTACATTTATGCAGTTGGCGTGTGCCAACATCTGAAAAAACTACTCATCTCAACGTACACACCTCAAGAAGAGGTCATTTACACCTATTTATTATCTAATTAAGATTCAAATTATGGAAACCTTGCCTCAATCCTACTTCCAATAACCCTTAAGTTTTTCATCCTCATTTGAGTTGTTAAGGTAATACAAAACTTCATAAACTTAGGATTACTTTTATGTTCATTAATTTTTTTCTTAGCATTCAGTTAATCAAAAATAGAAACAACATTCCTCATAAGATTTAATTAATACAACTCAACCATTCAGATTGTGTTTAAGATCCAAAACAAGTTCCATTATAATAGACTTCATAGAGATAAAGTTAGATTGATTAAAGATCTCATGAACCATACATTTTTTTAAACCCTATGGAGATATTTATCAAGAGGTGATGAAACTTCCTCTTTCTTGTTTAAGTGTTGGGGTTTATTATACCCGTTTTCATTTCACACTTCATGATAGTTAAGTTATACTTTCATTAACAACATTTAGTGAACCATATAGATTAGATAAAAGATTATCCATGCATGCCAACATAACAAGTTTCCTTCAATATAAGGGATATTGTAATTAAATCCCATCCCTCCAACTCATTTAATGACAACCGAAAATAAATATCAAATCAAGTAAGAATGGAAACAATGAAGATATGATTACAAATTTCCTTCATATAATGCACAAGAGAAATGCCATAACAATTTTAAGTAACTCCCAATGTTTTTCAATTCATCATGGTAAAATACATATATTATAATACCATGAATTTTAGACATATTTCATGTCAACCAACATCAAGATCATTAAAGAATAATACTTTTCTTCTTTCAAGACATTTCAATAATGAATCAAATTTCTCTATAAATGACCTAGACTTTAATCAAATAATACATCATATAATTTATTGCCTTCCTTTATCACTTACGAAGTCCATCCGTAAAAATTTAAAGACGGGTCGGTTCATTGCACTAAGCATGATAAGCACTAAAAATTAAAACAATGTGACTTCAACTAACTATTTCATAAAACCAAATCTACTTTTATGAAACAATAAAGCCAAGAAAACAAATAAATCATAAGTAATAACAACCATAAAAGAAGAACAATTGATCAGCCTAAAATAACATTAAGAAAAGATCATGATATAATCAGCACTTTACAACATTATATTAGATAAGTAATATTTCAACCAAATTACTTATCTACATCAAATAAAAGTACTTACTACTTATTTCTTACATAATTCAATCTGAATTAGTAATACGAAACTAACTCCACTATTTTCCAAACATAGAGTTACTTTAAGAATCAAGAAACAAAAACTTAGCATTACAAAATTCCATAAAAAGACATCTATAGCCAAGCAAATTCCAACTTCTTGAAAGGTTTTAGGATGAATCATCTACAACATAAAAATAAGAGATTCCCATTTCAGATGCTATACCCAAATTCATAGTCCATGATATAACCTAAGCTCTCAAGTTAGGCCACACATTAGAATTAGGAAATTATTCCCTCAATAAAAGGCATATAACATTAATGATCCAAAACAACGTTAATTCCTTCAATACAAATCAAGTGAATAAGAGAGAAGTATCAACAACTACTCGAGGCATTCTAGAAAGTAATGTAACTGACCGATCCAATCTATATACAAGTTACACAAAAGAGGGAAGGTCAAACTGAGATAAAACAATTAGAGCTTCCCTTCCAATTCGGTTAAACTGAATATCATTTCACAACTTAGAAAAGAGAATACAACACATAATCCCTTACAGTTTCCAAAGGAGGCAGCGATGAAACTTTACCTCAGAGAATAAAAGAGAAAGGAGTCAACCAATCATGTTTAAAAGAGGATTCCAACATTCCTTCCTAAGTAAAGAAGGTTGTAAAAGGACTGATGGACCCATTCCCAACATCCTTAAACTCTTTTAAACATAGAAAACATGCACTAATAGTTGTTAAACTGAATCATGCGATTGCATTATTCAATTCAAGTTTTAAAATAAGGTTCCCCCAACATGACGCAAAACATTAACAGAGTATGTTATCCATATCAAGAAGTAGGTGCAATAACAAGAATTGCTAAACAACCTACAGGAAAATAACAACCTTCAACAGTCCTTCTAAATCATCAAAGTTTCATTCAGAGGAACCATAGTCTATTCATTCCTTCAAGAGAAAGTGGAACAATCGGTAAGATAGACTCACAATCGCAACCTCACGGAAGTGAGAGAAAACATCCTTTGGATGGACAGAGAAGATCCATTTTTATATGATTTCAAAGAAGGTGCAAAACAAGGAACAACATGACTTAGCTACAGGTGCACAAGCCATCTACAAAGATGATTAAAATTCTTCTATTATATTTCTATGGACAAAGTTCAATCGCAGATCTACTAAGTCGACAAGGCATTCTAATCCTTCCAACTTACTCTAGAGATCAAAGAAGCTAAAAGGTCCATAAAATATTTTATTGTGAACCGATTTGGTTAGTTCCAAATCACGAAATGTCAACCAAAAATCTGAAAATACATTCAACAAATATTCATGAAGTTACAACTAGTAAGATTCTAACAAGTTACTTATCAGTTTACCCAGATCAAGAATGGGTAAGTTTAATCAAACAACATCTACTCAAAAGTGAAGTAGACAACAAGATCGACCTCACGCAAACTCGAAAAAGCTACGTGAATAATCAAAATATCGACTTAAACAAATCCAACTCTCAAATATCCTCAAACAAAACAAGGCTTCATATATCCAACCTTTAGTTCATTTTTTTGAGATTAAAAGAAAAACCCAACAATATTTAAAGTTCAAAAAGAGGAGACTTCATAGAGCGATATTCTTAACAAGATAACTTCAAAATCTAAGTGCCCAAAAATAATTATCACATAGTTTCCATACAATAACTTAATTTGAGAAGCTCATATTTAACTTAAAATGGGTAAGAGGATTAATAAAACATTCATTCATGTTTCCACACAAGTTTGAATCCTAAAATATAGAAAATCCAATCACCCATTATAAACCCTACTTCCATCGAATACTGGATTTGAATAAATAAGATTTTATACAAGTAAGTTCAAGAAGAAGTCACTCATTTACTATTTTCTATAAAAATTCGAGTTCACACAACTCTGAATCAAAGTATCCATATTAATACAGTTCCAATAGGAGTAAAAAAACTTCAACAAATCAAAGATGTGACAGAGAAGGATATTTTTCTTATCTCTACCAACCATGACAACAAACCCAGTTTGAAACTTAAAGCAACATTACATTTCCATAAACCCCTTTTGAGTAGACAAGAAGTATTTACACATATTCAACATTACTCAAGTCACAACAAGATTTAAGGTGTGATTCACCATTAACTTCATCAGGAAAATGAACCATTTCCTATTTTATGAAGCAGATATTCTTAATAGAAAATATAGAATTTTTTTAAGCAAGAATGCATAATAACCTTCATAAAATAAAAACCCATTTATTTCATGAGATTAGAGTTGTTTTAATGAAGGCATTTAGAGAAAAGTAGAACAACTTAATGGATAGAGCCTATCATGCCTGATAGTGCTTCTATCAATTCAAAGAAGATTTCAGCGTAGCGTCCACAATTCCTTCTTCTCCAAATGAAGTTAACAATCAAAAAATTCCTTCTCATATGCCTCTTATACATCCATTGGATCGAAAATAGTCCAAAGGAGCTAAAAATAGAAACAAATTGAAAACACAATTGCTGGTTTACGTAACTAGATATCTCCATGAAGAGCAAAAATCAAAATGTGTGAAAGACCAAACAACCCCCAAAAAATCCGTATGCATGGTTTCCAAGGCATTTTTCTCACCAAAACCAATGATCATTAATGTCATTGAATTCCACTTTCCCACCTATATCTTCACGCCACTTCCATCTAAATTTGACGAGTCTAATTTCAATGATAGCATATATCACTTAACTCTAGTGATGATGTCAGCTAGGATTCCATCTAACTTCCATGCCTCTGCCAAAACTAGCAGTACCATCTCATAAATTTAAAAATAAAATCACATAAATGACTTAGAAACCATCGCCACCACCTTCTACTTGCCATGTGACCCCTTAGGTCCCCTTTCACCTTACATTAGTTTACGTTAGATAAACATTAGTTTAGGATACGACCTTAGGCTAGTTAAAAGTTAGTTACCTTAGGTCATTTTAATATTGCCTTAGGTAACAAGCCATCATAGATTAAGCCATGTACCTTAGTAGTTTTAGTATTAGGTAATAGGTTAGAGATAGACCTCTCATTACCTTAGGTTATTTCCAAATCCCAAACTTGAAAAACATACAACTTAGATTAGGATGCAACAGAATTAGTGTAGACATAGATCTAAGGTAGGTCCAGTTTACCTTAGGTTGGAATTCGTTAGGAAAAATCTTAAAAATCTAGGATTAAGGTTTTACCTAAATAGTCCAGAAGTAGGCCCTTTCTCCTCCTTATGCCAACCAACATCATAAGAGATTAACAAGAAGATCCGAGTAGACTATTTATATCAAAATGTAGAGAAAATACCTCCAAGAAAGATCAATAAAATTGTGTAGATTTAAGGACTCGGTCCCTTCCTTTAATTTTTGAATGTCGGTTTGTCATATAACATCACCAGTTTACAACCTTACCGATCTCGTATGAGAATGGATTCCTTACAAGAAAGAATATTGCAATGAAATGAATCCAAGAACAAAATTAATTTATCCATTGCAAGCATGATTTCCAACAGTCAAAAGAATACATCTTCTTAGGAAAAATCACATGTCAACGTTTTCAATGCAAAGAAGTAGAAGTTAGCAGTTTTTCAAAGATGTTACATACTTCCCTCCTAAAAAGAATCATCATCCCGATGATTAACTTAGTTAAACAATTTGCATCAAGGACAATCATGTTATTATCTTTCCTTCCACATGTTCAAAGTAGAACTGGATTTTAAAATTCCAAAATTATCATTTACGTAGCTATTTACTTTAAATAATGAAATTTTTACCCAAAATAATGATTAATTGACATAAAAAGAATAAAATCTTAAACTTTATTAGTCAAAAGAATCAATTTTGTTCAAATAAATATGGAAAAGTAGTTTTCATATCTTCCATTTTCCTAGGTTACACTTTCCTCATTAAAATGATCCCACTGGACCTTACATTGTCTTATTTCATGATTCCTTAAGTGCAACTGGAGATTTTCTAGCACTCGTATAAGTTTAACCATGATTATTCCTGGGTCTTGGACCTGCAAGGAATTTGAATTTAACACATGTGATAAATTTGAAATGTATTTCTTAAGCAAATAAATATGGAAAACATCATGCATTCGTGACAAAGCAGGAGGTAATGCTAAATGATAAGCTACATGGTTGATTACTTCAACAATTTCAAAAGGTCCCACATAACGAGGTGATAACTTAGAAGCCTTGCCAAAAGTTATAGAACTCTTTTTCATTTTAACCCAAAGAAAGACCTTCTCACCAAGTTCAAATTTCCTATCAACTCGCTTTAAGTCAGCATAACTCTTTTACCTATCTGTTGCTTCTTTCAAGCATTCAATAATCATTTTAACTTGATGTTCCATTTTCGTAAGGATTTCAGGTCCAACCACCTCTCTATCTTCAATGTTGTCCCAACTAATAGGGGTTTTGCATTTCCTTCGTATAATGCTTTGAAAGGTGCCATCTTTAGAGAGGCATGATATGTGTTATTGTATGCAAACTCAACTAATGGTAGGTACTCTTCCCATTTATACTACTGATCCATGTAATACAGTCATAACATATCCTCTAAAACTTGATTAACTCTTTTAGTTTGTCCATCTATTTCTGGATGATACGCAAAACTGAAATTCAGATTAGTTCTTAGAGCCGCGTTAAGTGTTTGCCAAAATCTTGAAGTCATTCTTGTATCTCTATCGAGATATGACTAATTCAGTACTCCATGTAATCTGAAAATCTCATGTATGAATTATTTCACAAAAATAGGTGAATCATCCTTAAGATTACCAACAATAAAATGTTCTACCTTTGTTAGTTTATCAACAAAAAAAATAACATCATATTTATTTCTTGACATAGTTAACCCTTATATAAAATCCATGCTTATCACTTGCCATTTGTACTACGGTATCTTTGTGAGGATACAGTAAACTAAATGGATGCAAATGCTAAACTTTAACTCATTGACATTCTAAATAGTGTGTCACAAACTCAATCACATCCTTTTTCACCCCTTTCTAGAAATATTGTTGTTTTATATCAGCAACATCTTTGTAATACCAGGGTGTCCAGAAAAAGGTGAATTGTGAAATTCAACTAATAATTTCTTTCTTAAATCATTTAGCAAAGGTATGTATACCATGTTTCAAACCACAAGATTCCTTCATTATCAAAGTGAAAACCCTTATATCTCACATCATTTGGATCTGTAGTAAGTGTTGTTTTTACTTGCTAAAAATAAGAATTAGATTCCATAACACTTTTTACTTCATTCTTAAGACCAAAAATGTGCTTCCAATGACTTAGTGCATCAACTACCTTATTTTCCTTTCCTTAATGTAACTTATGTCAAAATCATATTGAGATAAAAACTCTAACCATTTTCGTTGTCTTGCATTTAGATTTGGCTGAGTAAAAATATACTTCAACCCAAGATGATCAATTTTTAGTTTAAAAGGTTTACCAAGTAGATAGTGCCTCTAAACTTGAAGTGCATGAACAATGGTAAAAATCTCTAGATCATGTGGAGCATAATTCAGCTCATGTAACTTAATTTTTCTACTTTCGTAAGCTATGACATGATCCTTTTGTAACAGAATACCTCCAAGACCTTCCCTGGATGCATACATTACAACAGTAAAGTCTCCATTAGGGTCAAGTACAACCAAAATAGCTGTTAGAGTTAATTGATCCTTCAAAGTTGTAAATTCAAATTCACATTTCTCATTCCACACAAATTTCTTATCCTTTTTTTTCAAGTGAATTTATTGGTGCAACAACTTTGGAGAAATATTTAACAAATTTCCTATAGTAACAAGAAATACCCTTGAAGCTTCTAACTTAATGTACATTCTTTAGTGCGAGCCACTCGATTATAGCTATAATTTTAGAGGGATCTACAACTATTCCTTGTTTTCTTATAATATAACCCAAATAGTGAACTTTCATGTCATAAAAATAACATTTAGACAACTTACCAAACAATCGTCTCTTTGTCAATATTTCCAATACTATCTTCAAATGCTCATGATGGTCTTCAATAATTTTAGAGTATATGAGAATATCATCTAAGAATACAAGAAAAATTTGTCCAAGTATTCTTGAAAAATATTATTCATTAAATTCATAAAAGTTGTCAGGTGCATTTGTTATCCAAAAGGTAAAACTTTGAATTCATAATTTCCATACCTCATTCTAAAAGTTGTTTTATGAATGCCCTCATCCTTAATTAAGAATCGATGATATTCAAATTGAAGATCTATCTTACAATATACTGATGCACCACATATCTGATCAAACAGATAATCTATTCTAGGAAGTGGATATCTATTCTTAATCATTACCTTGTTTAACATTCTATAATCGATACACAATCTAAGTGTTTCATCTTTCTTTTTCACAAAAATTACCGATGCTCCCCAAGGTGAGACACTTGGTCCAATAAAAACTTTTGACAAAATTTATTGAACTGTGCCTTAAGCTCTACTAATTCAATAGTAGTCATTCTATAAGGTTCCTTAGAAATAGGCTCGGTTCCAGGTTTGATTTCAATTGTGAATTCAAATTCCCGTTTGGGTGGAAGACCTGGTAATTCTTCCGGAAACACATCACTAAAGTTTTGTAACAATGGATAACATTCCAAGAAATCAATGTTTTCTTCAGTAGATTTAGAAATTTTTACTACATATAAGGTACAACCCTTATTTTTGGCCTTTTTAAGTTGCATAGCTAATAATTTCCTAACTGAAATTTCATGTTTTACACCCTGAATGTCTGTTGTTTTCTACAGGTCATCTAAACAACTGATATGTTTTTCAAAATAGTCAACATTTTCTTTATGCTCAACTAACCAATTAACACCTATGATTACATCATAATACCCCAAAGGAGAAACATAAAGATTAAATTTTGTAGAAAAACTAGGTAAATCAAGGACTTCCCAAAAAGAAACATACTAATGTATGAACATCATTATTTCCATAATGTGCAGCCCATGTTTTATCTATTTTTCCATCTTTTCGTTTAATTTTTATGCTAATTTACTAGAAATAAAACATTCAATAGCTCTAGTATCGAAAAGAATAGTTACAGGTATGTCAAATAACTTACCTAGAACCTCTATGGGTGTGACTTACTTTTTATCCTATTTGTTAGCTACTACAGCGTGTATCTTGTGTTGTTGATTATAGTCATTCTTTTCAAAGGACATTGATTTACATAATGATCCTTGCCACAATTGTAACAACCTCCTACAAGTCCCTTTTTAGGCTCAAATTTATTTCCAGCCTTAAATTTATCATTCTAACCTCCATAGGACTTTTGTCCGTTATTATTGTTCTTGACAAAGTTATTTCATACATTAATAACAGACTTATTTGTTGTTATTTTCTTATTATTATCTGTTGAAAAATTATTTTTCGTACCAAAATTCTTCCATGGTCCTTTCTTAGGTGCAAGAGATGATGAAGAGGAGTTTGGAACTTTCTTTCTAAATTCCTCCTTATGAGCATAAGTTGCCTTTAATTTCTATTCCTGCCTTATGGATTTTTCAACAACCCCTTCTATAGTGGTTGGGTTGTGAACATCCACCTCTCCCCTTATAATGGGATTTAATCCGTGATAAACTCCCATACCCTTAACTTCTCGTTAGTTTGATATTGAGGTACATACATAAGGAGTTTAGAAAATTGTTTCCAAGACTTTGTTACGAGCTTAATTTTCCTTAGGATAAGTTATGAAATTCAGTCATTTTTTGATCATAGTAAAGTTTTGGCAGCCATCGTTTCCTAAAATAACTTTTAAATTGATCCCAAGTAATATTCGTTTCATCAATGTTTAACTCAGCCTTACAGTTTTCCTACCATGAAGATGCTTCATGGGATAGTTGATATGCTCCCCATATTGCCTTTGTTTCCTCTTAGAAGTTCCTTATTGTAAAGTACTTCTTCATTTCACTGAGCCAATTCTCAGCTCCATCTCCTAATGTGGTGCCATCAAAGTTAGGTGGAATTATCCTTTTTATATCATTAGTGAGTTATCGCTGACCTTCCCTTTTTATTTTCGGCTGATCATGTAGGTTTAAATGATTGTTATCAACACCTAAATTTCCCAAATTGGCGTTGTCCTCAAGAGGTGGCTTATTGTTATTACCAACATCTTATTCCTCCTCATTACCCATTACTTGTTGTTCAAGTAAAACCAAACAATATCATGTGTCCATTAGGGCGAGAAAGGATATCATCGAGTTTTTAGGAAGTTGTTGCTTATCCACGGGTGGTGGGTTGTTTGCAGAATTTATTCTTGTTCTAACCATTTTCTGTTAACAAGAGAATTTAAGTTTTTTCAGATTATTGACACAATAGGTCCAAGAGCTCCAACCTTCAACTCTGATAATAAGATGTAACATTCCCATTTTAAGACTTTAGCAACAAGAGAAAATTTTTTTATACAAAATGTTCTCTGTTATAAATAATCATAATTTAGAACACACATTCCATGCTAATCAATCTCATAATAGATAACCATATGTAGCTATAAATGACTTGGAGAACTACCGATCTCTCATTTCATGACTCGGTTTCTAACCAATCTCTCATGTTAACTTAAAGAATTGAATACTACATGTATACTAAGTATACCTACTTCTCTTACCTTGTTCTAGGTATTGAGTGTTATGATAAAGAAACCTATATGAATGTTTGTTACCAATATTCATTTGAAATCTCATTTCTTAAACTAGGTGACATAGGACAACGTAAAAAATAGCTTGTGATACTTTAGCCAAAGATTTCCAATATACTGTACATATGTTACTATTCCTAGACGACATACTCCTTGAGAATGAGAATACGTCCTTCACCCCACTCATCCGTTATCTAGAATGGTCTTTACTAAATCACTTTTTGTACTAAGTCACATTCCTAATATGACCTAGAGAGAAACTAAGATCAAGTCCAAGTTTGAGTAGATCTAGATGAACCAATGTTGAGGGGTGTTGCAACATGTCAAAGCGCAACATCAGTATCTTTGTGAAGACCCTAGTCTTCATGAAGGTATAGTTATGCGATTGACGTGTGCCAAAATCTGATAGAACTACTCATCTCAATGTACACACCTTAAAAAGAGGTCATTTACACCTATTTATTATCTAATTAAGATTCAAATTACGGAAACTCTGTTGAATCCTACTTCCTATAACCCTTAAGTTTGTCATCCTCTTTTGAGTTTTTAAGGTAATAAAGAACTTAATAAACTTAGGATTAATTTTATGTTCATTAATTTTTTTCTTAACATTCAGTTAATCAAAAAAAGAAAAACATCCATCATAAGATTTGCTTAATACAACTCAACCATTCGAGTGTGTTTAAGATCCAAAACAAGTTCCATTATAATAGAATTCATAGAGATAAAGTCGGGTTGATTAGCAATCTCATGAACCATACATTTTTTTAAACCCTATGGAGGTGTTTCTCAAGAGGTGATGAAACTTCCTCTTTCTTGATTAAGTGTTGGGGTTTATTATACCCTTTTTCATTTCACACTTCATGATAGTTAAGTTATACTTTCATTAACATCATTTAGTGAACCATACAAATTAGATAAAAGAACATCCATGCATGCCAACTTAACAAGTTTCATTCAATTTAAGGGATATTGTAATTAAATCCCATCCCTCTAACTCATTTAATGACAACCGAAAATAAGGATCAAATCAGGTAAGAATGGAAAAAATGAAGATAAGATTACAAATTTCCTTCATATAATGCACAAGAGAAATGACATAACAAGTTTAAGTAACTCCCAATATTTTTCAATTCATCATGGTAAAATACATATTTTACAAGACCATGAATTTCAGACATATTTCATGTCAACCAACATCAAGATCATTAAAGAATACAATTTTTCTTCTTTTAGTACATTTCAATAATGAATCAGATTTCTCTATAAATGATCCAAACTTTAAGCAACTAATACATCATATAAGTTATTGCCTTCCTTTATCACTTACGAAGTCCATCTATAAAAATTGATAGCACGAGTTAGTTCATTTAATCGAACTAAATATTAAAATGAGTCTTCAACTAAGCTGTTTCATAAAACCAACTTTGATTTTATGAAACAGTAAACCCAAACAAACAAATAAATCATAAGTAATAATAACCATAAAAGAAGAACAGTTGATCAGCCTAAAATAACATTGAGAAAAGATCATGATATAATCATCACTTTACAACATTATATTAGATAATTAATATTTCAACCAAATTACTTATCTACATCAAATAAAAGCACTTACTACTTATTTTTACATAATTCAATATGAATTAGTAATACGAAATAACTCCACTATTTTCAAAACATAGAGTTACTTTAAGAAGTAGGAAATGATAAACTTAGCATTACAAAATTCCATAAAAATACATCTACAGCCAAGAAAATTCCATCTTCTTGAAAGGTTTTAGGATGAATCATCTACAACATAAAAATAAGAGATTCCCATTTCAGATGCTATACCCAAATTCATATTCCACAATATAACCTAAGCTCTCAAGTTAGGCCACACATTAGAATTAGGAAAGTATTCCCTCAATAAAAGGCATATAACATTAATGATCCAAAAAAACATTAATTCTTTCAATATAAATCAATTGAATAAGAGAGAAGTATCAACAACTACTCGAGGCATTCTAGAAAGTAATGCAACTAACCGATCCAATCTATATACAAGTTACACAAAAGAGGGAAGGTCGAACTAAGATAAAACAATTAGAGATTCCCTTCCAATTCTGTTAAACCAAATATCATTTCACAACTCAGAAAAGAGAAAACAACACATAATCCCTTATAATTTCCAATGAAGTCAACAATGAAACTTTACCTCAGAGAATAAAAGAGAAACGAGTCAACCAATCATGTTCAAAAGAGGATTCCAACATTCCTTCCTAAGTAAATAAGGTCATAAAAGGACTGGTATAGACCCATTCCCAACATCCTTAAACTCTTTTAAACATAGAAAACATACACTAACAGCTATTAAACTGAATCATATGATTGCATTATTTAAGTCGGGTTTCAAAATAAGGTTCCCGAACATGACGTAAAACATTAACAACAATATGTTACTCCTATCAAGAAGTGGGTGCAATAACAAGAATTTCTAAACAACCTACATGAAAATAATAGCCTTTAACAGTCCTTCTAAATCATCAAAGTTTCATTCAGAGGAACCATATTCTATTCATTCCTTTAAGAGAAAGTGGAACAATCGGTAAGATAGAATCACAATTACAACCTAATAGAAGTGAGAGAAAACATCCTTTAGATGGACCAAGAAGATCCATCTATATTTGATTTCAAATAAGGTGAAAAACAAGGAATGACATGACTTAGATATAGGTGCACAAGCCATCTACAGAGATGATTAAAATTCTTTTATTATATTTCAATGGACAAGTTCAATTGCACACATCTACTAAGTCAACAAGACATTCTAATCCTTCCAACTTACTCAGAGATCAAAGAAGCTGAAGGGTCCATAAAATCCTTTATTTTGAACTGATTTGGTTAGTTCCAGATCATGAAACATCAACCAAAAATCTGAAAATACATTCAAAAATCTTCATGAAGTTACAACAAGTAAGATTCTAACAATTTACTTATTGGTTTACCCAGATCAAGAATGGGTAAGTTTAATCAAAAACATCTACTCAAAAGTGAAGTAGACAACAAGATCAACCTCAAGCAAGCTCAGATAGAGCTACGTGAATAATCAAAATATCGACTTAGACAAATCCAACTCTCAAATATCCTCAAACAAAATAGGGCTTCATCTATCCAACCTTTAGTTCAGTTTTCCTAATATTTAAAGAAAAACCCAACAATATTTAAAGTTCAGAAAGAGGAGACTTCACACACTGATATTCTCAACAAGATAACTTCAAAATCTAAGTGTCCAAGAAACAATTATCACATAGTTTCCATAAAATAACTTAATTCGAGAAACTTAGTTTTTAACTAAAAAAGGGGTAAGAGGATTAATAAAACATTCATTCATGTTTCCACACAAGTTTGAATCCTCAAATACAGAAAATCCAAACACCCATTATCAACCCAACTTCCATCGAATACCGGATTCAAAGAAATGAGATTTTATACAGTAAGTTCAAGAATAAGTCACTCATTTACTGTTTTCTATACAAATTTGAGTTCACACAACTCTGAATCAAAGTATCCATATTAATATAGTTCCAACAGGAGTAACAAAACTTCAACAAATCAAAGATGTGACAGAGAAGGATATTTTTCTTGTCTCTACCAACCATGACAGACAAACCCAGTTTGAAACTTATAGCAACATTACATTTCGATAAACCCTTTTGAGCAGACAAGTATTATTTACACATATTCATCAAGTACTCAAGTCACAACAAGATTTAAGGTGTGATTGACCATTAACTTCATTAGGAAAACGACCCATTTCCTATTTTATCAAGCAGAGATTCTTCAACAGAAAATATAGAAAAAATTTAAGCAAGAATGCATAGTAACCTTCATAAAATAAAAACCCATTTATTTCATGAGAGAAGATTTGTTTTAATGAATATTTTTAGAGAAAAGCATAACAACTTAATGGATAGAGCCTATCATGCCTGATAGTGCTTCTGTCGATTCGAAGAAGATTTCCAACCAAGCCTCCACAATTCCTTCTTCTCTAAATGAAGTCAACAACTAAAAAATTCCTTCTCATATGCCTCTTATACCTCCATTGGATCAAAAATAGTCCAAAGGAGCTAAAAATAGAAACAAATTGAAAACAGAACTACTGGTTCAAAGAACTAGATATCTCCATGCAGAGCAAAAATTGAAATGCATGAAAGACCAAACAACCCCCAAAAAATCCATTTGCATGGTTTCCAAGGTGGTTTTCTCACCAAAACCAATGATCATTAATGCCATTAAATTCCACTTTCCGCCTATATCTCCATGCCACCGCTATCTAAAGTTGGCAAGTCCAATTTCAATGATAGCATGCATCACTTAACTCTAGTGATGATGCCAACTAGGATTCCATCTAATTTTCATGCCTCTGCCAAAACTGGTAGTACTATCCCATAAATTCAAAAATCAAATCACATAAATTAATTAGAAACCATCATCACCGCCTTCTACTTGCCATGCGACCCCTTAGGTCCCCTTTCACCTTACATTAGTTTACGTTAGATAAACATTAGTTTAGGATCCGACCTTAGGCTAGTTAAAAGTTAGCTACCTTAGGTCATTTTAATATTGCCTTAGGTAACAAGCCATCATAGATTAAGCCATGTACCTTAGTATATTTAGTATTAGGTAATAGTTTAGAGATAGACCTCTCATTACCTTAGTTTATTTCCAAATCCCACACTTGAAAAACATACAACTTAGATTAGGATGCAACAGAATTAGTGTAGACATAGATCTAAGGTAGGTCCATTTACCTTAGGTTAGAATTCTGTTAGGATAGATCTTAAAAATATAGGATTAAGGTTTTACCTTAATAGTCTAGAAGTAGGTCCTTTCTCCTCCTTACGCCAACCAGCATCATAAGAGATTAACAAGAAGATCTCGAGCACACTATTTATAGTAGAATGCAGAGCAAGGACCTCTAAGAAAGATCAATAAAATTGTGTACATTTAAGGACTCAGTCCCTTACTTCCTTTAATTTATGAATGTTGGTTTGTCATAAAACATCACCGATTTATAATCTTCTTGATCTAAAAAGAATGGATTCCTTACAAGCAACATTATTGCGGTGAAATGAATCCAAGAATAGAATTAATTTATCCATTACAAGCATGATTTCCAATAGTAAAAGGAATACATCTTCTTAGGAAAAATCACATGTCAATGTTTGCAATGCAAAGAGGTAGAAGTTAGAAGTTTTTCAAAGATGTTACGAGTTTGAGCCCATCATTGACGTGTGGGTGGTAGAAGATGAGACCACCCTCAAGGCTTTATACGAGACCATCCCCACCAACAAGTAGGAATGAATGTATTTATTTGTTAACACCACAACTCGAAGGATAAAATAAAAATAAAGTGCTAAAAGATTGACTTCAAGATTAACGAACTTTGGGATTCCATCACCGAGTGGATGTACAAGTTTGAAGGAGTCTACGTGGAACTAGTTATAGCTATAAATATATTAAAGGGGAAGGTGGAGAAAATTACCCCTGAGACCAAGTTTCGAGCACCATGGGAGAAGTACTAGGGAAGACCTTGTCGGAGCCGAAGGCTTCACAGAAATTGAAGGACAAGATAGACACAAAGTTCCCTAAACTTCTCCAATTGGTTACATAATGTATTCCTCAATTCTTCAATTCTTTATTGATTCTTCCAATTCTAGTATTATTTATTATTTGGGGAGAAATATTGTTTCCTTAGTAGATTTTTGTCATCAAGAAATTGTTTGGGAAGCGCAAAGGATTGTCGGGGTGGTAATTAGATTAGTGTGGGGTGATGTTGGACCCCTAAATTAACTAAGTACTTAGGGCACAAAAATTGGTGGAATATAGAAGTAAGGCACGAAGGCATGTGCAGAGGTATTTCTTGGAGATGCGCAAAAGGATCACACCCAAACATGATGGATTCGGGACTTAGCAAGTTTTGGACAATAAGAAAGGACGCATTTAGGGAATGGATGAAAAAATGACCAGATATAGATATGGATAAGTTTTGGAGACCTACGAGTGAAGGAAAGGATATTCTAGGGAATCAATATGGTTATCATGAAAGGGTAAGGCATAAATTTTTTTATGGATTAGTTGGCACATACATGATAGGAACACTCAATTAGGGAAATGCATAATGACATTTTGGCATGTTCTTGGGTAGTGGTAGGGTAATCATGAAATATTCCTTCAAGATTTCCTATATAATGATTAGCGGTTAAGAGAATATTTTTAGAGAGTTCCTCAAATGGATGGTTTGATGAGGGAGGTAAAGAAATGAGTATGGAGGGAATAAAGGATGATAGTTAGAAAATATATGTAATGTGTGATTGAGAGCTCAGTAATGTGTAAAATCTCTACTACTATGAATATCTTCATGCATGGAACTCTTTAATGTAATCTTAGCTCTTTGATCTTGTGGCATATAAATATAATGAAGTGATTCTCAAGCAATGTGTGATGAATCTAGATCTCAACATTTCCTTTTATGTTCGTGGGTGTAATATTGGTTTCCTTGATGACAATTTTGATTTATCTCTACTTCCATTATAAAATGATCATGATATCTTATGTTCTAGTGCACTAGATTAGGATTTAGTCTTTGTAATCGACTATCAATAATGGGTGTGTCATTCTTTATTTGTATAACACCCCTTATTAAGGAATAATATTCTCACAAAGCTCACATAAATGAGGGGCTCAACACCTATGCGCACCTTGGGTGAGCTTCTAGGTTAGTCTTGATGATGTGTTGGCACGCTTCGGATTGGTTGGTATAAAAGAGGAAAATATAGATTACACCCATTCTATTTTAAGCAAGAATATAACAGGTTCAAAAATTCATCATTTACCAATCTTACATTTCCTTCCCAATTACTTAATTGTAATTGGGGAAAAATCTCATACATTTGGTATTTATTGAAATTAGCACATGGCACAAAGTTAGGGAAATGCATTTGGCCCGCAATGTTGTAGATCGGTATGTCATCATGTGGAATTATAGTTCTCAAGAGCCACCCATCTTAATATTTTTTTGTTAATGTTATCATATGATCATGAAGTGCTTATGAAATAAAGGTTGCCCAAAACACGTTCCCCTTATTCTCCAAAACTATCCACATATAGGTGCACATCCACTCCTTGAATTCATTCATTGTCTCTAATCTAGCCATTCCACTCAATAATACCATCACATCCTCGATTCCTCAACGAATTATGCCCTAAAAATTATTTTCGGGATTCAAGTGGTTTTTATTCTCTATTGAAATTTATTTGGTATTTATAAGTTTCGAACATAGTCCTTTTTCTTAGCTTCATAATCTTGTAGGGCTAAGTCGATACCCATGGTTATTGGATTTTTAATCGGATGTAACTTTATCATTATCCCGATGTCTATGATTTTCAAGGTTAATGCCACTTTTCCACTTCCATCCATATTTCCCTCTTCTGGATCATAATTCATGACACAGTGATTCTTACTAGTTTTGTGCAATGTACTCGGGGTGGAATATCACCAACTAAAGAAATATTACTAGCTTGAATCACCTCCATTAGTTCACTCTTATTTGGGATATTGACTCTTTATAGGAATTCATCGAGGTCACAATTCATCAAATTTGTATTCGTGATTGTTTCTAGATCACTAGTGATTCTGGAAGTAACAGGAAAACCTGATGGCATGGTTTTCATCTTTAATGCCCTAATTTTACTTAGAATTTCCTTACAAATGAATAAGAGTATGAGAACGTCTTAGTTCTTACCAATTTTCAGGTGAATATCAGTGCACTTTAGCACTCAATTGAAGACTTTTCAATCTTTGGTTCTCAATTCGTGTTCTGCAATCAATCTCACGTTGTTCTATAAGAAATTCAACTAACAATAGCATCCAAATATTAGTAAACAATAGAAAAAAAATTAATGCATTCGAAAACTTCAAATTCCTTCCTTGATTTATGTAAAAAATACGTTAATGATGTCATTCATTAATGCATTACATCACGACCCTCCATTTTTCTTTTCCCAATTTTAAATATGAGCCATCCACATGGAATAACTTTATGTAATGTTGGTTTGGGAAAAAGTTTTACACTTTTTCATCATGTTTTAAATATAGACACATTTAAATACTTGACCGGATTTCCCACGCTTGATTTACATCTTGATTTTGACATGTAGTTTCATTCCAATGGTGGCAAACCTATGGGCCATTTCTCGAATATTTGTTCTCTTTCATAATTAAACCTAAAGTTTCCAATTTTATCTGATGACCCTCTTCCTGCTCTTTGCATGAGAAAGTGCCATGTGTCCTTAGTGGGTCTCGAGAGATTCTTTACACTTTTATACTTTATCACCTTAGTGTTAAGAAATACAATTAGGCTCTGATCCCCACATTCAACCAACTTGTGACACGTGTACTTCTTCGGAGGTGGAGTCAATTTCTATTTTTACATTTTTTGACTGCGAATATTCGAAGGAATATTTTTCGGGCCTCGGGGATGAGTTAGCAAATTTTTGATGTTATACAATTATTGTAACTTTGTAACTTAAATCCATCAAATTATAACCAACTAGAAAATTCCACGTATCATCGGTGATGGAGCCAAACATGAAATTTACAACATGACTGGGAATGGTATATAGAGGCATTTTTCATGATTTAAATTGATTCATGATCGGTTTTTGTAGAAATATTTTGGAACAATACGTCTACCATGATACTCAACTAAAAAGAGGAAAAATAACCTAAACACGAGATTTTCAGATGGATTTAGCATGACTGTAACATTTGAACACACATTTTCACATGGGTAAACTAGACAACGTATTTTTTTTTGAAAGCACGTATAATTCGGAGGGGGTGAGATTAATTCGAGCACCAACACCGGCTTCAAATCAGGGATGGGAACCCCTTATGGGTGCCACAAGAACCATACAAAAAAATACATAGTAAACCAAGTGACAAATTCTATTCAAGTTACAGAGTAAGGTAAAAAATACACTAGGTCAAGAAATAATAACACATTTATTAAGAATTTATGGAGAAACAAGGGTAACTAGTCACTTTGTGTAGACCAGGAAAAAATAGACAAAGAAAAACAAAGAAAAATACTATACAATGTACATTGATGCATACCTTGTTTTGAAATCATTCAACAAAATTTTTAGGTTCTGTCATTAAGGAAACTCAAGTAATTCTCCATCTAGATCCTTCAAGAAGAAAGTGTGTTCACCAATTCTGATATCAATGGAATAAGGGCCCATCCATAATGCATCAAATTTTCCATGTTTCCCCTTATCCTCATGCCTGCTATCCCACAATAACACAAGATCTCCAACACTAAAAGTTCTAGGAGTTACCTTCTTGTCAAATAACCTTTTGAGCTTTTCCCTAAATTTCAGATGCCTTTTGTGGGATTATATTCTTTATTCATCTAACTCAACGATCTGATTAATCCTTGCATCATAAGGGATAAATTATTCTTCCTCAAGTTGTTGTATTAATTGGTAACAAGATAATCACATGTGTAGGGAAATAAGGTCCTAGACTCCATAGACTAGTTCAAATGGTCTCTTTCCATTGGCTCTATTAGGAGAGATTCTATCTACCCAAACAACAAAGTTCAACTACTCACCCCATTTCCTTTTGTTAACTTCTAGTGTTCTTCTAATTATCTTCAGAAAATTTTTGTTGCTTGATTCATCTTTTCCATTTCCCTAAGGGTTGTAATTAGATGCATATGTAAAATTTATCCCATACTCTAGACACAACCACAAAATGGTTTAGCCGAAAGCTCATGGCATTTTTAGCAACTATATTTCTATGTACTCCAAACTGTGCATAATATGATTCAAGATAAAATCCATAACAATTTTATGATTTTCTTTCATAGTAGGGATAGCCTCAACCCATTTGGTAAAATAATCAGTGGCCACAAATATCCATCTATGGCATGAACTTGAAGGATCTGAAATTTCTCCAAAAAAATACATACCCCATTATTTAAAAGGGACTTCAATTGACACTTTGGTTGACAGGGATAAAATGTGAAGCCTTCATTATTACTAAAAATCTCTAACAACTTTCACATTTTCTTACAAGCAAGGTTGTATCTTTAAAAAGTGTAGGCCACCAATATCCCACCCTCAAGATCTTGTGGTCAGGTACTCTTCCAACAAAGTGACCCCCACATACTCCCCCATGAAAATATGTAATTAATTTAGGAGATTCATCCTCTATGATACATATTAAAATAAACCCTTTAGGATTCTCCCAATCCAATCCATAATCAGTGATAATATACTTACGGGAGGCTAGTTCTAGTGTCCTTTTTATTCCTTTATAAATTCTCGGGACTCTCCGAATTCCTAAGGTAAAATATGATGTCCTTATACCATGTAGAGTTGACTAGTTTCTCATGGACATCCATATTTCCCTCCTCAACTTCATTTACTTCCATTACTTTCATATTACTTTCTACCATTAGCTTTTCTAGGCCTAGACCTCTAACCAATTTAGTGGTCTGAATATCCATGTCATATTCCTACAATTTTTTCACCCATCAACATCTTTTACAAGAGATTTCCATTTCTGATAATATTTCTTTGACCATAGTGTGGGGAACATAAGCTATAATCTTAGAGCTTAAGATATATGGCCTAGAAAAGTGTTTCTCTAACCAAGGAAAAATCTTGCTTCTCCATGATGGTGTATTTCAACTCATCTCCCTACAATGCTTTACTGAAGAAAGCAATTGGCCTCTCATTTCCTTCCTCATCCTTTTGCAATAGTATAGATGCAATGGTATTTTTAGAGGAAAAATAAAAAATTTGAAAGGCCTTTTTGTAATCAAGGGATGCTAAGATAGGAGCATTTTTAGTGCTTCCTTGATTCCTATGAAAGCTTGGACAACTCCCTCCTCCCATTTGATAATCTGATCCTTCTTTAGCATACTTGTGATGGGGATAGTCATCTCAAAAAAATTGGAAATGAATCTCTTGATGAAGTTTATTTGACCAAAGAAGGACTGAATTCCTTTCTTAGTTTTGGGAATAGGAACTTTTCCAATAGCTTCCACTCTTTCAGGATCAATCAAGGCCCACTATGTAGTCATTTTTATATCTCGTATAACAATAGTCTAATCCTATACACATCGGCCTATCACCCAATGGGTGATGGACACTCACACGAGGCACGTGTGGGCACCGAGCCCCTCCTTTGTGTGAGTTGTGTGAGAATGCATCATTTATGATAGATACTTAAATGTATAAGAATGGAAAAGAACCATGCATTTATCTTGAGAGCTTATGATGAGTTTCTAGGCTAATGCATCCATTTAGACAATGAAAGAATTAATAGTACATAGATCTGGACCATAATAGAAAGAAAATTCACAAGGTTTTACATCCATTCACAAAGAATATACACAAAATAGATCCATATAGATATAAGTATAAACTAGGAACCATATATATTCATATTCAACATGTTTGATAATCACATTACATTCATTGAGGCAATAACATATCAATATAACAGTGCAGACCAAAGTCATGCATCAGAACTGGACTTAGGTACCTCATATTACATAGAAAACATAGGCCCATCCCCTTATTATTACATTACTCCTACAGATCATCTAAACCCAACCCATAGAACTCTCCACAATATTTCTACAAAGCTTCTCCTCTCATCCCCATCCTTTACTTAATTTCCACCAATGTCACTTTTCTTCTACCAAGTGCTTGAATATATAGCCTCAACAACCACCGTCATGACTTTTAGAAGTTACAGATCAGTCACCAAGTGTCAAAGTGGTCCTTCATGGGAGAATGCCTTCTCCGACCCCAGCTCTCCACTTTTTACAATGTTGTCTTTTGGGACCTTCTATCACATGCCTAGAATATTCTCTTTTTGATCTACAGTAGACAGGCTGGCACCTTATCCACAAGGGTAATGATTTTATCATGTGTTTCTTGGGATGCCGAATGTGGCTAATTACAAAACATGTTTTTTCCTTTTGCGTGCTCACTGTGTGTTTTGCAAAATATTTCCATAACCCTTTCCCTACGTGCCTTCAACCAGCACTCCCTTCTTCAACTAGGTCTTGTGTGCCCACACACCTTCTTGCAATGAGCTGATATTTTGGGGCCTAACACCCTCTTTTGACATAATGTGGCCCAACAAAATTTCCTTTTGAATCCCAAAATGGAACTTCTTAGGGTTCAATGAGATGTCATACTCTCTACACCTCAGTAGCATCTTTTCCACATGTTGCGAGTGATCACTTCTCTTTCTTGAAATATTGTCACAAAATCTTGATACACAACAATAAAATCATTGATATAACCTGAGAATGATACATCCATAACTCTTTGAAAGGTAGCTCTAACATTCATCAGGCCAAATGGCATTCTCACATACACATAGGTACCCCATGGAGTAGTGAAATCAGTTTTGATTCTTTTTGATTTCTTTACTACCACTTGGTTATACCCTGAGAATCCATCTAGAGTAGACAAAAATCATATCCAGTGACCAATTGCAACATATTATCCATATTAGGAAAAGGATAATTGTCTTTAATTGAGGCCTTATTCATATTTCTAAAGTCAACACACAACCTTATATCCCCATTCTTATTTCTAATTGGCACTAGGTTTGCCACCCATGAGGAATATCTTGTTGGTTGTATGATGCCTCCATCCCTTAATTTCTTTAACTCATATTGCATTTTAAGGGAAAGGAGTGGATTGATTGGCCTTTGTTTTTTCCTAAATGGCTTAGCATTAGGTTATAAAGGTATTTCATGTTGAAAAAGGTCTTCCCTATATGCTTTTAGCTCCAAGTAAGACCATGTTAAGCAGTCTTGATATTTTTTTAACAAGTTGAAATAGGACTTCTTCTCTTCCTTACTCAAATTGCTACCTAGCCATATTTTCCTAGGCCTTTCATTAGTTCCCATATTATGCTCTTCCACATCTCTTGAAGTCAAGATGTGTCTATGAATAACCCTATCAACATTATCAAAATTTGACTCTAGAGCAACCAATCCCCTTGGAATGGTGTTAGTCTTCAGTTGAATGATATATTTTCCAAATAGGGTTTCCTTGCCATCACAAACATAAATCATTGGCTCTTAGTCCATACATTGGTTTGTAAATTCTCTTGTGTTCTGTAAGAACCTTTGAACATGGGCATCATATTCAAAGACCTACCAATGTTTTACATTATCGGGAAAAAATGGTCTTGAAAACACTTCTTCATCATAATCACAATAAGGAAAAATTGTACAATTTTAAAATCTAGATCCCAATACTACCAAATTTTCAACAGCAACATTCTGATTTCTATTATGATACGTTATGTTGAAAGAGTCAAAGAATTTAGTAAAATCCTAGACTGCATACTTATATTGTTTCATTATTTGATTCTTGGTTGCATATTGTTTCCTAATTTGTTTGACTACCAATTCTAAATCTCCTTTAATAATAATTTCCTTGATACCATACCTCTAAGAGATTCTTAAACCCAAAATCCATACTTCATATTCTACAATATTTTTAGTGCACTCAAATTTAAGTTTAAAGGAAAAACTGAAATTCTCTTGGTTTGGAGACACAAGGACAACACTAGCACCATTCCCCAATTTAGAGCAATCTCCATCAAACATCAAATTCTAGGGGATACCATTTTGTTGAAGACATTTACACTTATCAATGTCATGCTCTTTAAAATCTGCATAGCTCACAAAATTATCAACATATACATCTGTATATAAAACTTCATAAGAATCATTATTAGTATCTTCAATCAGATGTAGCATATTTTTCTCTCCATACAATTTAACAAGGCTTCCTTATATTGGTATGGTTACATATGACATGTCCACTTAGTAGGAAAATCCACAATAACTACATTCATGGTTAACCATTTTCCTGGGTAAGCTGCCAACTACACTACCAATCCTTTAAAATACCCAATCACTGGTACTTACCTTGAGTCCATAACAATGCACTTTCCAAAATTTGTTGTCACTTTGATATCCAACTCATTACATTACATGAGGCCCCTAAGTCAAACATGCAATTGTGCACTAATCTATCCTTGATGATTAAAGTAGTATAAAAAGGATCAACATCAAGCTAAGATTCAACAAGAGAAGTACCCAAATATACCTCAGGTGATTCTCCCAGGTCTTCTAATGCTTGTGGCACTTCCAGTTCTGCTATGACAAGGGGAGTATCCACATTATTTACATTCTTTCTTGGGGGTACTACTTCCTCTTTGAACCCCAAGTACTCAAATTCCCTCTTCCTATGCTTAGGGATCCTAAGTAGTTCAAAAATAGGCACAATGACTTTGATTTGACTCAGCATCTGGGCTATATCATAGGGGATGTACTTGGGTAAGACTATGTTGGGAGGGAGAGTAATTGTCCCTTCTTATGGTATGAGAATCTTTATAGCTTGGGCATGAACTGGGATACATGATTTATTTAGAGTGACTAGACCTTTTCTAGGTGTATCCTTTTAGGGGGGTCCTTTGGGATGTTAGTGAGAAGAGGAGTTTTTGGTTTGGGTTGTGGCCCTCCTCCTTTGACAACTCTACTTCTCATATTGTAATCCTTTTCTTGAGAAACCATTGCATTAATCAACACATTCATATCTTCTTCAGAAGGAGTTCCCCCATCATACTTCTTAATCATTAAATCCCTTAAATACTAAAAGTCATGATTGGGTAATTCAAAAACATGCACCATATCAACTTAAACATCATCACTAGAAGGGAAAGGAGATACTTGGTGAATATAGTCCCAAAAACACTCTACAATTCTGGCACTTAGCAATTTAGTAGAAGTGACACCTTGTTATGGATTATCAGGGCACTCCATCATGCATACATCACCAAAATTATCATCATCATCTACCCCCTCAACTTACTCATTTATATCACAGGGGGATATGGAAAGAAACACTTTTCACACCAAGCAATAACATAGTTTTCTTCTACCATAAAAACTCTATCATTTAAAGGACCACAGAAAAACTTATTTTCTCTTGGTTATGGCTGTTTATTTCTTGATCCCGTGGGCTCTTTCCCTCTCTCATATGATCTATGATCACCTATAGGATGATTTCCAAATATGTTTTGGCTCCAAGGTTGGTGTTGGCCTTGAGAGATATTTCATATTCCTTTTTCTACTTTGGAAATCTTATAAGATATTTATTTAACTTCTCCTACCAGAGTCTTCACAACTTCTTCCAGATCCACTTCCTTGCATGACTAAGGTTTCTCAGGATTAATCAATTTGACACCCTCACTCTTAGGAGGCTTTCCATCTTCCTTAATTTTGTTTTCAATTTGTAAGGCCATGGTGAAGTCATGCCTTAAAGTTCCAGGGTTCTTATCCCTCAAATAATAAGCAACTTTATATTCAAAAGCATCGAATATTTAATTAGGTAAGAATCATTACTAGGCCTCAAAATTATGGGAAATATAGTCAAAATATTATTGAATTTGGTATTTAAGTCCAAAACAAGCTCATTGGGATTCTTTTTTATATTATCAAACTCAAATAAGAGGACCCTTGGGTCAGTCTTATCCCCATATTGCAATATGAAGGCATTCTTCATCTCATTCCATCAATCTATTGAGTTGTTTGGTAAATCTCTATACCATTCATGTGCATCTTCTTCAAGAGTGTGAAGGAATAAATTTACATATACATCTTCATATTCTATTTCAAAATACTCCATCATATTAACAAAGAGTTTTAAGTGTTGATCACCAGTGATGGCATTATTTCCCTAAAATTTGGGCAACCTATTTCTTACATCTTGTGGTACAACATTAGGATACCTAACCATGCCTCTAAAATATATTGGTCCAAACACATTGACAACAAAGGTAGGTCTAGGTGGAGTTTGAGCCATGTTATTATGAGGAGGTGACCCTATAGGAGGATTGAAATTTGTGGGACAGGAGGTCTTTGAGACATAGGTGTATGATCTTCAAAGTAAGTATCCTTTAATGACTCAGTCTCACAAAAAAACCTATTAGTTCTAAGTGATAAAGGAGGAAGGTGAGGAATACCTATTCCAGTTACAAATGATGGCCCTTCACTAGTTGGAGTGTTTATATTTACATGAGGACTGCATGATTCTAAACTTTCTGAAGATGTAGAATAATCTTCTATTAAAGGTTGATCACTTTCCACAACTGGCACTACCTTCTCTCCTAAATTTTGATCCCCTAAATCTTTATAGACTTGTTTCTTATTTGGATTTATTCTTCCAAGCTCTGTAAATAGTCTTCTAGTAGGATCTTTGTTAAATAAGGACCTTCTTCCTTCCAGATTTGTAAATATCAACAACAAATCTCAATTGTCAAAGCTTAAGACACTTTCGTTATTTACAAAAATTCTAAACAAATATAGAGTCGTCACTAAGGTAAAACAATGTAAATAACTTGTCAACTACAAATGAGTACTTAATTTCAATAAAGCTTGAAAAATCTTGGCATCCTTTGTTGGTATTTATTTCTAGTCAAGTAGATTTAGTGCAAAGCTTACATAAACTAGGAAATATAACGCAAATAACTTATGATTTGTCTTAATTTTCATAGAGCTCAACAAAGTATTACATCTACACCACGTATTTACATCTAAAAATATTTTGGAAATTTACTAGAGGTTGATATTTATCAATATTTACACAAATCTCCCTGCCAAGCGGTGTCAGAGTGATGTTGGTACCCAAATCAGTTCTCCCTTTATGGCTAAGAAACATCAACAAAATGAGAAGGATGTTTAGAGGATGATGGATCTATATTTGTGTCATTTTATATCTAGGAATGGATCTCATCATATCTTGGTCACTCAAGCTTAGAGAATTTAGGTAGCACTATGCCGAGAGTATAACTTACCCTCCTAGTTTAGGCTCTTCCTTCGCCCATGGTGAGAGGACCCATTTCTGATCTGTATTTGTAAGGGGAATTTATATATCAATAGTATTTGATACTTGTTATCCAAAATTCACCCCTCAAGGTAATTTTCATAACATGCATAAAATTATTCAGTCCTAAGCAAGTAAGATTGATTCAAAGCCCAAAATCATATTTTTTGGGGTCCGCTCGGCCTTTTTCTAACTCCCCCATCCAAGAAGAAATCCCAATGAGTTAGAAAAAATGCAAAAAATGCTAAAAATAAGGTTGTAGGACTGTTTTAAAGCATTTCAGGTCTGAAGGGTTTGGGTCGTATCAGTTCGGTTGTAGACCGAGGTTTGTCGTACCAAGCTTAGGGCCGAAAAAAACAAAGAAAATCGACTAAGTCGGACATTTTTGTCCGAGCGATCCGCGGGACAATTGGGATAAAAGTATGCATGGGATGTAAAAGGCCGAAATGGCTGAGAGTAGGGAAAATCATCTAAGTCTTTTGTTTCACGCGGTTTGGGACAGCTGCAGGACAAAAGTACGCGTGGGACGTGAATCGGCCGGTTTGCTGAAAGATAGTCCATTTCGGGCAGTTTGGAGATATTCTTCAGGACAGCGAGGGAAAAAGTACGTGTGGGACATGAAAAGCCAAAATGATGAGAGTAGGGAAAATTATCTAAGTCTTTTGTTTCGCGTGGTTTGGGACAAATTTGAGACAAAAAATACGCGTGGGCCGCGATGAATCGGTGGTGTTTGCGAACGACATTCCATTTCGGGTAGTTCGGAGATATTCGTCTCAGGGACAGTAGATGAGAAAAAGTACATGAGGGATGCGTGGGATGTGAAAAGGTGAAAAGGCTACAAGCAGGAAAAGGAAGCCCAAATCGGCCGATGCGGGAGAATGTGTCCCAGGAAGTGGCGGGGGAAAGAGAAGGACTTAGAAAATTTTCCAAGTTTCGGTCAAAGTTTTCAAAGGTAAAAGTTTTGGCCCGCTGCCCCCGCCATCGAATCAGAGCCTAACACGTGTCATCCAAGTGGTGGAGCACGGGGAAATGGAAAATTTTCCCAAAGTGAAAAATGCCAAATTTTCGAAGGGCAAAGTGCGCCCCTCAGGCCCGAGCCAATAAAATAGTGCCACGTGTCCAAGTGGCAAAAATTTTAAGGAAGGGCCCAAAAGAAATTTTCAAAGGATGATCCGTGGATGAATCAGAGCCTGACACATGTCATCTAAGTGGTAGAGCACAGGGAAAATTAAAAAAAAAATTCCAAAGATCAAAACGGGTCAAAATTTCAAATTTTTGCCCTCCGATCAAATTTTGGCCTGTTTTTGCCCTGAAACTTCAGATCGCCATATCTTTCGATCCAGAGCTCAGTTTTTCACGTTCTTTATATCAATGGAAATCTGATGAAATTATCTACATGATTCCAAGGTAATTTTTGCATTTTGATGGATTTTGAAGAGAGAAAATTGAAAAACACCTCTAGCAGTGGTAATGGCGAAATGACGTTCTAACAACCAGTTTTAATGAAAAATGGGTTGCATTCTTCTTGAAGATGGCCAAAATGTTAGGAAATGGGTCCTGTAAGGATGCCCATGCTATTTTAATGCATCTTCAATCAATGAGGAATGGCTCCCATGCTTTTTACACGTTTTCTCTCTTCAGGCTCGACCCATGCATTGTAAAAGTTAGATTTGGGTCATTTTTGGGGGAACATTTTTTTGGATAGCAAGCTTCTTCTTTCACCTTCAACAATTGATTTTTGCAAGTATTAGACCTTCTTCATGATTATAACAGGTTTATGCCTCTTTGATGTTGCAAATGCAAGGATTTTGACAAAGTGAAAATGACAAAGTGTAGACTCGTGATTAATTTTCAGATCCTTTGTTTGTATTGTCTTACTTCATTTCAGACCTATAATTACATAGTATCGGCTTTGTGTATGATGTTTCATGTTGTATTTTATGAAATTGTGTCAATTTTCATGAACAAGAAGTGTTCACTACTCCTTTGGTGTATCACCTATTAGTTTAGTTTCAATTTTTACACTTTCTATCTCTGTCTCCTTGGAATTTAGAGTAGGATTAGGATTCAAACCTCTGTAATTGTGTAAATAATGATCTCGATCGGAGGAGTTTGAGGAACAAACCTCTAATTTGGAGATTCCTCTCTCATTTTACAAGTCCCACACTTGGAGAGAAGTTTCAATGTTGTGCAATCACACCGGATGCCCGAAACATCAACTTAGAAACCGATTTACATCCGGGGTGTTGCTGATTTGCAAAAATAGTTTTGGCATGCCGGTGGGACCCTTTAGAGGTCTTCACTTAACTACGACAAGATCGATGTGAACTTTTTGTAAGTTCCATCTCTGAAGGAGCCTTGAAATTACACATCTGGCGACTCCAAAAGAGGCATAATCCGCTGGTTTCAGCAATCCAAGCCTGGCAAATTTATGAGAAGAATACGAGACTGTGTCAAGAACTAGGGAGGAAAGATCATTTGTTTATCTACATCTATCTCTAGGTAGAGAAAGAATGGGAAGAAGAGCTCAAAGATCACCATCTCCACCCAATAGGACCTTATCTATACCTCCACCTGGTAGACCTTTTCTCGCATCAACAAGGGTTCTCAGGCTAATCGAATGGCGCAACCACCGAATCCCTTTGTCAATTTCACTGGCAGCAGCCCACTTGCCCTCAATGCACATAATTCAGTTCCAATTGCAGCGTTGAAGAACATTCCATTTTTCACTAGAGAAAATCATACCACTCCTGGTGATCATTTCAAAGACATTGCTAATGTCTATGCAATCCATGAGATAAATGAAATGGATGTGGCTGTCAAATTGCTAGCATCTTCATTCAAAGGGAAGGCATTGCAATGGTTTAGGAGCCTTAGAGCTGGTTCTATCACAAATTGGAATCAGTTATGCATAGTTCTCCATGAGCAGTTTGGGGAAAAGGGAGACAATTTGTCTCTACTAGAACAATTGACAACTATCAAGAGAGCTCCCAACGAGTAGCTGATTGACTTCAACTTCAGATTTTAAAGGTCTTGGGATAGGATTCTAGTGGCCATCAGGCCAACAACTGAAGGTGCTTTTCTATACTATCTTAAGGCTTTGAATTTTGATATTTCTATCTTAATTCAATCTATGGGAGGCACAACCTTACCTGCTACTTATAGCATTGCCATTAGAGCTAAAAACTATCTTATTCAAGCTGGTAAACTGGCTGCTAGGCCTCCCATGCCCTTGTATCCAAACTTAGAAAATCGAAGCACTAGTCCAGCACCCACATTGGCTCCTATTCCCACTCCTAGAAATCAAAGTTCAAATGAAACTTCTACTTCATCCTCTAGTGCTTCAAATGAACTCCAAGAGGTCATGAAACAAGTGCAAAATTTGGGAAATGAGCTAGTTACTATCAAAAGACAGCAAGCTCAAAGTGCTAGACTATATCAGCCTCAAGTGCGATGCACTGTGCTAGCCCCCTACCAACAAAATATGTCACCAACTCAGCTGCAAATCAAAATCAAAGCCAAGTAAGGCCTCCCGCTAATAGACCATTTCACCTATAACCCCAATGTCGTATCTCGCTTCTAAAGCTTTGGTACCGGTGCAAAATAACATGGCCCAAGATTATGATTAGTGTTTCTCGTGTAGTCAGCCACATAACCAATCAATGTGCTTTAACGGTGCATTAAATCAAGCTCTGATGGTGAAAAACATTGGTGGGTCGCAAGGGTCCAGCCACGAAGAGGATCAGTAGCAAGAAGCATCTCAGCAAGGAACATCTATGAACGAAACTACTCTTGCCAATTGGCAAGCTAAAGATTTCTGTGGTATGAATCAAATATCCTCTCAAAGTGTTGCAGCCAACACAAGGTCAAAAAAGAGAAATTTGGGTGAAGGACAGCCATTGGCTTCAAGTAATCCACAACCTTCTACCACTCCACAAGCGTTGGAAAAAAAATGTAGTTCCAAACATGCAAGGAGCACCCAAACCAGCTCCTAAACCAACTCAGATGTCAGCTGCTGCCGCTCATTTGTAAGGAATGAATGTGCAAGCTAGAGGACAGCAGAGGGATGCTTCATCCCCATTCAACATCATTGATCAGATGAAGAAGACAAATGTAAACATATCAATGTGGGAATCACTATCCATCCCAGGCCAAAGAGATTTGCTACAAGCTGCCATGAAGGACTGGTCAACTTCAAATCAACAGGTCCAAATGTAAGAGAAGGTACTCACAAATGTTGCCCAGCCTGAAGGGAATCATGGAGGACAGCAAGGTAAAATGTTGAAGCCCCCTCCTTTTTATGTCTCATTAATCATTGGAAACCAATTGGTGCACAATTGCATGATTGATTCCGCAAGGCAAGTGCCCAAGAAAATAGCTGATCAGCTAGGACTTCAATATGAAACCATATCCAAAGGGGTAGTGTAGTTGGATGGGACAGCAGTAACAATAGTTGGGGTGATTAGAAACTTGAGTCTTACCTTGCATGCATGTCCAAATGTTGTTGTTTTACAAGATGTATCAGTTATAGACCTTCCACCACTCTTTGCCCTATGTTTTTCAAGAGATTTCACAGCCAAGATTGGAGGATATTTGTCTACTGATTGGTCACACATGCTGTTTAGAATGAGGTATGGAACCAAAGCTACAATCAGGTCTGAACCTATTGCAAACTTCCACATTGAGCCCTACACTCCAAGTCAGATCAATGCCAACTGTTCAACATTTGATCAAGAAGATCACTCAAGCATTAATGAAGTCGACACCAATGTTGGAAGCATCCCGGATCCACTCTTGATGAATGGGAAAACAAGGTGCATGCTTTTGATCCTTATCAAGAAGTAGGAGAATCGAGCTAGGGGTCTATTGCATACATGAAGAAAATTAGCCCATTCCTAGCATCACCAAGCTAGACCACAAGGATGAAAATGAGGTATGGCGGTTGTTTTTGATGGATCAAGGAGTAGACAAGGTGTGAGAGGTGGAGCCATGCCTGGTTTCACCTCAAGGAGTAAAGTACTATTCAGCTTTTAGATTTCAGTTTGCATGCTCTAATAACACTGCTGAATATGAAGCCTTGGTGCAAGGGATGCATTGGGCAATAAAGAGAGGAATAAAGAACTTGCAAGTCTTTGGTGACAGTGAATTGATTGTAAATCAGGTCAAGGGGTAGCATTATGTCAAGAATAATCTACTCAAGTGCTACAAGAACAGGGTATGGGACCTCATTGAATATTTTGAGGGTTTTGGCATCAAATCCATTCCTAGGAAAGAAAACCAAGCTGCTGACAGGCTTGCAGCAGTTGGAGCAGCCTTTGATATGTGGAAAGCATTCAAAAGGACAAGGTATAGCCAAACATCCATGTGATTGTGAGGCCTTCAGTGCCGGACAACAATGTAAGTTGGCAAGTGTTTGAGAATGACCAGCAAATCATCAATTTCTTACAAGAAAAAGCTAAGTTCTTAGCTAAAAATCAGGAAAAATTGGAACAGCAGTATGGTGACCAAGTGGTATAGCTGAAAACTAACAAGCTACCCAAGGGACTTATCACTTTGGAGTCCATTTTCAATCCCAATGATCAGTTTAGGAAAGAGAAAACAAACATTCAAAGTCAAGAGAGAAGATTCAAGATCCATCTTGGTGGAAGAGAACAAACCATTGCAAATTGGAAAGATGACAACTGAACAAGAAAGGTATGAGTTCATACAGTTGTGTCAAGAGTTCCCTGATGTGTTCGCTTGGAGCTAAAAAGATTTGAAAGGTTTAAACCCCGAGTTAGCTCAAAGACACCATTGAGTTGGATCCAAATACTAAGCCCATCAGGTAGAAACAAAGGCCAGTCAATCCACACATGGAAACTCTCATGAGGAAGGAATTGAATAAGTTGATAGAATCAAGAATCATATTCCCAATCAAGCATTCTAGTTGGGTTGCCAACTTAGTTCCAGTCAGAAAGAAGAGTGGAGAGATCAGATTATGCATTGACTTCAGAGACTTGAATAGAACATATCTCAAGGACCATTACCCACTCCCTTTTATGGAGAAAATTTTGCAAGTTGTGGCTGGCTCCAAGAGGTTTTCACTACTTGATGGCTACTCGGGCTACAATTAGATTATGGTGAAGGAAGAAGATCAGTTCAAGACAGCCTTCACAACCAAATGGGGAACTTATGCATACAGGAAAATGCCATTTGGGTTGTCCAACGCTGAGCTACCTACCTTCTTAAAGGTTTGATTAATAACGTGGTGCTGATATACCTTGATGATATCTTTGTTTTTTCAAAAATACAGCAGACCACCTCTCTCATTTGAGACAAGTCTTCAAAAGGTGGGAGATTTGGAGTGTCTTTGAATCCTAAGAATTATATCTTCCAAAGCACATGAAGGAAAGCTCCTTGGCCATATTGTCTCCAAATAAGGATTAGCAATTGATCAGAGAGGGTTGAAGCCATAAGAGCACTACCATTTCCAAGCCATAAGAAGGCCCTTGAGTTTCCTGGGAGAATAAACTTTGTTCAGAGGTTTGTCCTAGATTTTTCAGCCCTTGTCAAACCTATCACCAAAATGTTAAAGAAAATCATGGCTTTCAAGTGGACAACAGAAGGCAAGGAGGGTTTTGAAGCAATCAAAGAAGCCATCTCCCAAGCACCAACTCTCATCAACCCGGATTTCTCCAAGGATTTCATCCTCTATGCATTTGGAGGTAATGATACTATTTCTGCCATTTTGGTGCAGCAGAACAAGGACAATGATGAGCAGCCAATTGCTTTCTTCAGCCAAATCCTAGAGGACTATGAGGTGAGATATTATTTTATTGAGAAGCATGTACTTGTAGTAATCAGAAGCTTGAAGAAATTCAAGCATCTAGTCTCAAACAACAAGGTTCAGTTATTGGTCTCTCATGCGGGAGTAAAGGAATTCCTCCTCAACAAGGATTTGAATGAGAAAAGAACAGGTTGGATCACTCATGTCATGGAGTATGACATTGAGATCAAGGTCACCAAGCTGGTAAGAGGAAAAGGATTGTGTGAGCAGCTGATTCTGGGCAAGCAAAAAGGAGTATGCAATAAAGAAGAGGTTGTTTGTGAGCTCAAGATAGCCATGTGCAAGGTATCACTCAAGAAGAGGATAATGTTGTCCCCACTCCTTGCTGGACCTAAGGTATAATGCACTTCCTAAGCACAGGCCTATGCCCTCCAGAGATGAACAAGACCCAAAGAAGACACTTTAGATTGCAGGTTGTCCCATATGCCATAGTAGACGGTGTTTTGTTCAAGAAAGATGTGAATGGGGTGCTGCTGAGATGCGTTGGCAAAAATCAGATTCATAGGGTGTTGGAAGAGGTCTATGGTGGACCAGCTGGTGGTCATTTTGCACCAAGAGTGACAGCTCTAAAAATCATGAAGGCTGGTTATTATTGGCCCAAGGTTTTCAAAGTGATTGCTTTACGTGGGTCAAAAGGTGCAAGAATTGTGTATTCTTCATAGGTAAAGAGAGGCTTGCTACCCTTCCATTGCATCCAATTTCAGTTGACCAGCCATTCATGCAATGGGGTTTGGACTTCATTGGAGTCATTAATCCCAATTCAAGCCAAGGGCATAAGTGGATTTTGACAGCCACAGACTACTTCACCAAGTGGACTGAAGCAGTAGCACTCAAGGAAGCAAATGAGTCTAACATCTTAGACTTCTATGAGGGGATAGTAACCAGATTTGGCATACCTGCTACAATAATCTTAGATAATGCATTAGCATTCATTGGATCCAAGGTGACTGAGTGGGCTGTCAAGAACGGGATCTACCTAAGTACTTCATCAAACTACTACCCTCAGGGTAATGGCCAGGCTGAATCTACAAACAAGAACTTGTTGAGGATCATTAGGAGGAATCTTGATGAGAATCAGAGGTCTTGGCATACCAAACTGAAATCAACCTTATGGGCTGATAGGATAACTCCCAAGAGATCCATAGGTAACTCTCCATTCAAGCTTGTTTATGGAAGAGAGGCAATCTTTCCCATGTCACTTGAGTTGCCAACATTGGAACTCATGAAACAATTGGAGTTGTTGGAGTTTGAGCCCATGGAAGTCAGATATGTAGAATTGATGGAGCTCCAAGAGATCAGAGATTAGGAATCCCAAGCAATGGAGAAGGATCAAGCTTTGATCAAAAATACCTTTGATAGGAAGCCCAAGAGTAGATCTTTCCAAGTTGGAGATCTAGTGTTAAAATGGGATGCATATAGAGCAAAACCGGGAAGGCATTCAAAATTTGATGCCATTTGGAGTGGCCCATACATGGTCACAAAGTGTAAGCACAACAATGCCTTCCAATTGTCTTCATTGGATGGCGAAGAACGCAGATTCTAGTCAATGGAATTTGTCTAAAGCATTACTACTAAAGGGAAATTCTCCACCTTGTAAATATTAGCTTAGGTTTTCATTCCTCCAAGTGCTTGTGCACATTGTACTGTTGTTAGAGTAGTTTTTATTTCCCTAAGTGCTTGTGCACATGTCCTATTGCTTCTAGTACGTGCATGTTTGCAGTTCATCAAGCTTCTGGAAAAGAATTGCAGCCAAAACAACCAGCTCAACAAATGTTTTGATGGCTCAAGGATACAAGCTTCCAAATTTCAGATCAGCTGAGAGATTATCAAACAGACTCCATGCCCAATGGATTGCTCTGAGCAGCTGGCCATTCTTCATCTGGCAGGTAGATAACCCCGCTGAGTCGCCAAAATTGTTATCCAAAATTCACCCCTCAAGGTAATTTTGATAACATGCATCAAATTATTCAGTCCCGAGCAAGTAAGATTGATTCGAAGCCCAAAATCATGTTTTTCAGGGGCCCCTCGGCCTTTTTCTAACTCTCCCATCCAAGAAGAAATCCCAATGAGTTAGAAAAAATGGAAAAAATGCAAAAATAAGGTTGCAGGACTGTTTTAAAGCATTTCGGTCTGAAGGGTTCGGTCGTACTGAGGTTCATCGTACCAAGCTTGGGGCCGAAAAAACAAAGAAAATCAGCTAAGTTAGACATTTTTGTCCCAAGTGATCCGCGGGATAGTTGGGACAAAAGTACGTGTGGGATGTGAAAAGCTGAAATGGCCAAGAGCAGGGAAAATCATCTAAGTCTTTTTTTTCACGCAATTTGGGACAGCCGGGACAAAAGTACGCGTGGGACGCGAATCGAGCCGGTTTGCCGAAAGACAGTCCAATTCGGGAAGTTCGGAGATATTCATCTAGGACAACCGAGACTAAAGTACGTGTGGGACATGAAAATCTGAAATGGCTGAGAGGAGGGAAAATCATCTAAGTCTTTTGTTTCATGTGGTTTGGGACAACCGAGACAAAAGTACGCGTGGGACACGAATCGGCCGGTTTGCCGAAAGACAGTCCATTTCGGGCAGTTCAAGATATTCATCTGGGATAGCTAGGACAAAAGTACATGAGGGATGCGTGGGATGTGAAAAGGTGAAAAGGCTGCAAGTAGGGACAAGGAAGCCCGAATCGGCCGATGCGGGAGAATGTGTCCCAGGAAGTGGCGGGGAAAGAGAAGGACTTAGAAAATTTTCCAAGTTTCGGTCAAAGTTTTCAAAGGTAAAAGTTTTGGCCCGCTGCCCCCACCATCGAATAGAGCATGACACATGTCATCCAAGTGGCAGAGTGCAGGGGGAAATGGAAAATTTTCCCAAAGTGAAAAATTCCAAATTTTCGAAGGGCAAAGTGTGCCCCTTAAGCCCGAGCCAATAAAATAGTGCCACGTGTCCAAGTGGCAAAAAATTTTAAGGAAGGCCCGAAAGAAATTTTCAAAGGATGAGCCCGCAGATGAATCAGAGCTTGACATGTGTCATCCAAGTGGTGGAGCATGGGGAAAATTCAAAAAAAAATTCCAAAGACCAAAACGGGTCAAAATTTCAAATTTTTGCCCGCCGATCCGATTTTGGCCTGTTTTTGCCCTAAAACTTCAGATCGCCATATCTTTCGATCCAAAGCTCGGTTTTTCACGTTCTTTATATCAATGGAAATCTGGTGAAATTATATACATGATTCTAGGGTCATTTTTGCATTTTGATTAAGTTTGGAGAGAGAAAATTGAAAAATGCCTCTAGCACGTGATAATGGCCAGAAATGACGTTCCAACAACCAATTTTAATGCAAAATGGGTCGCATTCTTCTTTAGCATGGCCAAAATGTCAGGGCATGGGTCTGTAAGGATGCCCATGCTATTTTAATGCATCTTCATTCAATGAGGAATGGCTCCCATGTTTTTACACGTTTTCTCTCTCCTGGGCTCGACCCATACATTATAGAAGCCATATTTGGCTCATTTTTGGGGGAAACTTTTTTTGGATAGCAAGCTTCTTCTTTCACCTTCAACAAGTGATTTTTACAAGTATCATACATTCTTCATGATTGTAACAGGTTTCTTCCTCTTTGATGTTGCAAATGCAAGGATTTTTACAGTGAAAATGATAGTGCAGACTTTGTGATCAATTTTCAGTCCTTTGTTTGTATTGTCTTGCTTCATTTCAGACCTCTAATTACATCTTATCAGCATGTGTATGATTTTTCATGTTGCATTTTATGAAATTGTGTCAATTTACATGAACAAGAAGTGTTCACTACTCCTTTGGTGTATCACCTATTAGTTTAGTTTCAATTTTTGCACTTTCTATCTCTGTCTCCTTGGAATTTAGAGTAGGATTAGGATTCAAACCTCTCGTAATTGTGCAAATAACAAATCTGATCAAAAAGTTTGAGGAACCAACCTCTAATCTAGAGATTCCTCTCTCATTTTACAAGTCCCACACTTGGAGAGAATTTTCAATGTTGTGCAATGACATTGGATGCCTAAAACATCAACTTAGAAACCTGATTTGCATCCGGGGTGTTGCTGATTTGTAACAACAATACTACTTTATAAGGAAATTGATAAATAACCTTAGGAAGACATGGTCAATTCAAAAAATTCTAACTCTCATGAGTTGTCACTTTAGACAGTGTATATTTCTTCTAAAACAAGGCTCACACTACTAAAGACAACAATGGAACCAACTTTCTTATTCATATTTTGGATTTAACAAGGTAATCATGGATATTTTTGGTGGGATTTGTTGGTTTTAGATGTATTTGGTTGAGGAATTAAGCAGGATAAAGTTGAATATACCAAATTTCAAAGAAATTTTAACAAATGTCAGATAAATCTACCAGTGAAAGAAAAAACACCTCAAATAGATCACAATGCAAATTTAACTAGAATATTTACATTCTTGGAGGCCCAAGAATGCATGGTTTCACACAATCTTTGAGAAATTAAACACAAAATATCATGCTAAAAACTCAATAAAATTTTAGGGATCTATAATTTTTCACGCCTATGATGCACTCAAAGAATTACAAATGAACTTTAACAAAATGGAGACATAATGATTTTAAAATTGTTTACTACACATATGAAATGAAATCTCTTCTCACAATACAATTACAATTCCCATGATGCTACCAGAAGGATAAATTTTTGTGTGATTCAGAGAGATCCCTAATATAAGACTACAATAGGAACATGAATAACTATTTTGAAATATTTCATCTTAAAAGAAAACAAAAATTCTCATGATCAAAACAAAATTAACTCAAAGATCAATCAAATTTATCAACAAGGGAAATTTTGATTTACTAGTCTCAATGCTTGTCAATGGTTGTACACTTGCAACCATCTTGACATGATTTAATCTGAAATCTTACAGAAATTAATAGGTTTCTCAGACAAGTTCTTGGGAAAATGGTTTTTCTCAGTTTTCCTTTCTCTTCTAAAATTTCTAAAAATATTTGCCAATAATAAAAAAAAATTCTAAAAATATAACCCCCTTTATGTGAGAGTATCCTCATCACATTTATACAATTCTATTTTCTCACTTACTCCCAAATTTTCCCCCCAAAAATGTGGATCTTCAAAAGAATATCCTTCTTTACAATATATAATTTGATTTATGTTATTCTCATGGAGATGACTCATCAAATGCTATCAGTGTGAGAAATATGATCTTTTCACATATTTTTCTCTATTTACATATGAATGGGATGCTATGTCATCACTTTTGGCCATTTATTTAATTATTATTTTTCACTTGGTGACTGGATATCTACTTTTGATGATTTTGAGTGCCTCTAGGTGATTTGATTTGACAGATGCTCTTACTTTATTTTCTAGAATCCATTTTGGATGTTGCACACTTCTTTTCATGCCTTTCTGGGTTAGTTACCATGCATGATTCTTGTCAAATCATATCAATTCACCATTTTTTATCAATTCCAATTCATTTCAAATTTTAATTTCCTCGTGTAGATATCTTATTTGGATCTCAGAGGTAATTTTACCATAATTATATCCAACTCAACTCATGTGTCTCGAGATTCCTATAAAATCACACCATCTACTTCACCAATTCATACTTTCTTTTCTGAGTATAGGAATTTTGAGGAAATTCATCTACATTATGGAAAAACACCAATAACATCTAACTTGAAGGAGATATCCTCTGAAGATTTGCATTCTATTTTTTATTTGTCGGGTCCAAATGAAACATTTATGAGTATTCTATTTGAGATTGGTGACCCTGAGGACTACACTATGCCTTTAACAAATGTAGTTGTTTGATTTACACTAGTTAGAAGGCTTTTCAAGATAAGTCTTGTGTTTTCTACCTTTCAGATGATGTATTTTCATCTATTCTAGCTTGAGTATCAAAGAATTCCTGATGATTTGAGGAGATTTTGGATGGTGAGAAGGCCTAGTGTGCATGGTATAGGAAATCATGTATGCCCATTTATTTGTAATGAAGCATTTGTTGTAAAAGAGAACCTTGTAGGATCATATGTGCTAGATGTGGAGATATCAATGAATAAAATTCCTTCCCTTTACCAAAAGTTGAATGCACAAGAACGTGTTTTAGTTTTGGAGGCAAAAACCAATGACTACACCCCTCCAGCTCTTGAACCATCATTTCCTTTTGTGAAAAATCATAAGGGTGAGTCTAGTTCCAAGCCTTCTACTCCAATTACTACCTCCATTCCTTCTACTCCAATTTTTTAGAGTTAGTTTTTTTTTCCATTCTAGTTCAATATTCTCACCAACTTCTTCTACAAAAAAAAGAGGAAAAAGGGTGTTTTCTAAAGGTGGTTTGGATATGGGTGAATGGGTCTCTTCTTACAAGAGGTGGTTAGAATTTCTTAGTCTGTTAGATGGTCCCTTGTCTAGTATGGATGACCTTTTGTCAATGGGCATGTCTCCTACATTAACAAGAGACATTTTTTTGTCAAATGAAACTCTGGGGATGGATGAACATGGGCTTAGGAAAAAAAAATTAGTGAAAAAACTTCCTCTTTGCAGAGAGGATTTTGTGGTAAAGGAGTTTGTGGTATTGGATGCCTAAAGTTTCTTGTTATTGTCCCTTCTTTTTTGATACAACTCTTGAGGATATATGTAATATTTATTTTCATGGGCTAGGGCCCCTATAGATCCCCATTTTTCCTTTTTCAAAATACAGAAAGTACAAAAATCTCATTAGTTTATATGATTTTATAATGGACTTAAAATTTCATCCAAGAAATATAAAAATCTAATACGATGTATCACATTACAATTTATCTCAAAGACTAACATGTTTAAAAGTAATTTTCATCCTTCATGAAGCAATAGTATCAAATAAAACATCAATTACAAATGAAATATGAAAATAAGATAAAGTTTTAAGAATGACAAGCCTAAGATTTTTGTTTATCATTTTTCACGTCGGCATCCTTTTCTTGTTCAAACTTATTCTCTTGCTTATTATTTTGGTAGCCTTACCACGTATGCATCATACCTTTGAAAAAGATCATTGATTTCTTCTTCATCTGGCCCTGTATGGTGTTGGAAGATCAAAATCCACCTATTTTTAGCATCCACAAGTGACCCATTTTCCACTTAAACTCTAATAGTTTAGCCTCAACTTTGCAATGTTTTTTCTCAATTTTCCTCATTGATTTAATAACTTCATAGGAAAAGTAATATTTTTAATTCTTTTCTCAAAATATTCATCCTTTAGATCACCATAACTTTTCTTGAATTTGTCAAAAACCATATCTTCAAGTTTTGAATCAATAACATCTAAGGTATCATCAACCCATTTCCTTTTGGCTTCTATCTTTTCTTTGATTCCATTCAAAACTTCCACCCTAATCCTTGCTAACTCCTCCATAGCATGTTGAGTTCCCTAAATTCCTATGGCACAATCCCTTATTTTTCAACTAATTCATCACTGAGTTGAGTTATATGGTTTAACTTGGGAAAAATTCCTTCAAAGTAGAATATTTCATTATCACACTACTCAATCAGTTCATCAATTTCATTAAGTTTATTTTTGAGCTCTTCATACTTTTTCCTGGCTTCTTCAATTTATTCTTTTCCCTATTGTTTCAACCTCTCAACCCATGTGTCCATAACTTGAACTTTCTTAATAGCCTTATCAATCTTTTCCCTACCTTGAAGTGTTGTCATGAAGTACTTTCTTATGTTTGACTAGACTACCCAATTAATTTTTGCAGACTAGAACTCAAAGTTTTGAATTATTTCTTATTATTCTATCCTCATCAACCTTTTGCAAAAATTTACTTACTACCCCCGATACTCCATGTTTCAATTGGTATCTTGAAGGATTTCTTAAGGGAATATGTTGGACACTATAATCACTAGTTATATTTTCTCTTATCTTTCCCTTATAAGGTGTAGTCATTTTTATGTGCCCTTAGAACAACACTTTAATCCCATGCATGTCATCCTATTACCCAGAGGGAGTTGGGCACTCACCGAGGCATGCGCGGGTGCCAAGCCCCTCCTTTATGTGAGCATTGTGAGAAGATGATGCCATTGATAAAAAATTAAATGCAGAAAAGTAAATGATCATGCATACATTATGAAGGCATATGATGAGTTATTATATCAATATACCCAATCGAGATAAGAGAAACATCATACAGAGAGCATATTTGAGTCATGACATGAATAAAATATATTAGGTTTACACCATGAACAATATATTAAGAACATATAATTATATTGATCATAGTTCTAATTAACATATTACATTCAAAAGGGTCATAGTAGACCCAATGTATCAAGACAGACATGAATCATGTATGAGAGACCCTATCTATGCTTCCCATATTACATAATTTTTCACAGCACCTAGTCCTATAAATATGATATCATTCTTAGAGTCCTCTAATGGTAATCGCAGCCCTTAGAACCTCCTACTCTTTCCTATAGGGATTTTCCTTTAATCCTCTCCATGATGATCTTAAAGCTTCCCCTCCTCATCCTCTCTTTATTCAGATGTGTCTTCCTCACTCTAGAGCATCTCTATACAAATTTTTAGCACCCAATGTTATGCCTTACTCTAGGTTTAGATTACTTGCGAAGTGTCCATGTGGTCCTCCAATGCAGCATGTTTCTCCTAATACGAGCTCTCCACTTTTTTTAATGATGTCTTTCAAGAATGTTCTACATGTGGTTTATTCTTTCCTTGAGCACCAAGTCACCATGTTGGCACCTTATCCACTCAACATGCCTATTCGGGTTATGTTTTTCCATAAGTGCTTCTTGGAGAGTCAAATATGGCTAAGTCTTGAGATCCTTTGTTCTTCCTTACGTGCATGTCGTGGTTTCTACTAAACCCTTCTAAAACCCCTGTTCTACGAACTTTTCCCCACACACCATTCTTCTTTATTGGTCCTATGTGTGCACTCTTCCTTTGGTACTTAGCCAATATTTTGAGGCCCAACATCACCCCACACTAAGTTTGTTCTCCATCCTCAGTAACATCCTCTCAACAAAATAATAAAGAATGAAGGGACTTTGAATGATTTGGAATAAAGAATGAAGGAATGAGGAATGCAAAATGGAAGAAATAAAGAATGGAGGAATGAAGAAGAATTTTTTTATTATTGAAGGATGAGTGAGAAATACTTATTTATATCTACCTCAATCTTTTCCCATGTGTTCATTTCACCCTACACCTATTGACAAAGGTCACCTACTAGAGTGCTTACCTCATCAAAACTTAGTTCATCATCCTTATAATTTAGTGTACCCATAATTTCTTCAAACTATTTGTTGAGGTCATCCAAAGTGAATCCATCTTACGGGTGATTTGGGGATATAATTCCTTAAATCTGTTTTTTGATTGAGCCTCATAAGGTATCGATGGCTACTCACTTCTTCTCTACCTCAGCCAGGATTTTATCCTGCTCTGCTCTATTTCCCTTATTTTTCTCCTATAAATCCTTGAGATCTGCCTCATGTGTAGAACTAGAATTCTTTTTACTCTATCCCTATAAGTGTAATTGGCATAAGAAGATTCATCTATCTACGTGGTGACATTTATAGTGGAAAGGAGATTAGTGTATCGAGTGACTATCTCCACAACCTTATACTTTTCCTCTTTCTCTTGGCACACCAGTGCCTCTTTTTCTGATTATAAGGTGAGTGGTCTCCTTTCCATTATAAGGATGCGATTCAAATCTTCCAAGCATTGCAAGATCAATTTGTATATCTACTCAGGTGGTGCTAGGTCTATATTCTTCAAGATGATAACATTTGTAATCATCTCAATTTTCTTGTATGCCTTGTGCACCTTTGCCTTTTCCTCCTTCATCTTATGTCTTAATGGGCATTGATCAACTCTTTCTACTTATGATCCTTTCTTTTCTCAATGAGATCCTCCTTTTTCTTCTCCAAGAATCTCACCATGTCATTCCTCCCAAAAATTATTTCCTCCACATCAACCGACACTTTATTGAGTGCATTGCACACTTGCTCATAAGAAAATGTTGAGTATTCACAAACAGGTTCATTCCTTTCTTTTCTAGTACCTTCATGAATGCCCCTTGGCCTACTTCAAACTCAGGTTCATTAACATCGGACTCAAACACCCAAGATAGCATTTTCCTGTTTAGGGGGTACACGCCTCTTCCTTGAATAAATACCATGCAATGAGTTGGTCTGGCAGGAAAATACTATAGAAATGAATGTGTAATACCTTATTCAGGTCATTGATGTAGCTCATACATTGTGCTTGCACTACTACCATATCTTTTCCTCCCATGCGTGCTAATTTTGGAAAGCTCACAACTGAGCTAGGATCTCCACCTATGCTTCCATACTCCTTTCCTATGCTCTCTTCTTCTATCTCCTTGAGTATCTCATCAGCGCTTCACTCCACTTCCTACTCCACTAAATTCTCTATTATGCCCGTTACTTCTCTTTCTACGAACTCTTCTATCTGCTCCTTGGTGAGGCTGGGGGTCCTCTGATCCTTAGTATTTACTTCTTCACCCTCCCCTTTTCCTTGAGTTCCTTCCTCTTCTCCACCTTTTTCTTCATTTCTCTCTTCCTCTCATATGTGTACATCATATATGGGATGATCCTGAACTTATTCATCCCCATCATCATCTCTTTCACCCCTATAGGCCTCCAATCTCTCTGTCTCTTCTGAGTTTGCATTCTCTGATATCTTCTGCTTCTTCTTAACTGGGGATTATTCTTCCTCTTCCTCTCTAGTAGGTGATTCCTTCCTTGGAAACTCTTCTTCTCTAGCACCTCTTCCTTAGGTGTATTTTCCTTATGTTTTATGGGATAATTCTTCCTATAAGCATATGTGCTTGGATTTTTCCTACCTCCGGTGCCCCCACAGATTGTGTTGTCTTCACACTTGGTGTTTTCTTCTCTAGCACCTCTTCCCCCTCCATTTTCCTTGTTGTGGAATTATTATTACCAAGTGGTATCCTCTATGATGGAGACATCATTCTACAAGTAAGTTCCCTCTTCATGCTTGGGCCTTATGCATAAGTATACTCTTGTTGTGGTTCTTCTAATAATTGGTAGCATCATGGGTTTTTTTCTTGCATACCTCATGGGAGACATACATCTCCACATAAGCATGATTCTTGGGGTATACAATATTTCTCCATAAGTCACGGTGGTCCTGGTCCACCTTGTTAAGGTCAAAACTTGGTATTTTATCTTCCTCAAGTGGTTGAATTTCTACTTTGAATTGTTGTGCAATGAAAGAGAAGGATAATTTACACCATGGGCTCTTGGTCCCATCTAACAGAGTGAACCCGCTAATACAAAAGTGTTGATATACATCAAACTCAACTTATCCATATAAAAATGTTGGAAAATGTTGGGTATCCTCCACTCAGCCCTGAATCCATCATGAATTTTCTTGTACCATTTCTCCAGGTGTGCCTTGCAGTGGCCGTCATGGTGTCACATGTGTACTATTTAAACTTCTTTATGGGGGAGGGGTATTCATCCTGGATACTCCCATACAAACTTATCTAGCCCATCGGGCACTCACATTCCGAGAAGATGATGGTGAGAAGAGCATTGCTAAATATAATCTTATCTCTATCTTGTGTGGTGTTAATGATCTCTTTTGAAATGTAGGTGGACAAAGTTATAGATGTTTCCTTCTAAAAATTTTAGACACACATTCAACCATGCCTTATTTACCTATGTCTACCTCTCTTGACCATTCAGCTTGGTTACTAGGTGCATGGCCATCCTCATCACTGGGTCAGAGATATCAGGGATGTCAAAGTAGCGAGACCCCTTCTTATAGTCATACTCCTCCACGGTCTTCTTAATAGCATCTTTATCCTCTAGGTCATCATCTAATGAATCTCCTTCACATACCAAAATAGTAAACTTAGAGATGAGTTGGGGATTGATGTGCATTTTGTGGCCCACAAAGTATAAGTGGTCCTCATGTACACGTGACATCAACCATTGGTATAGCTGCTTGGGCTTTCCAAAATAGGGAAACTCATAAAGTTTTAGTAACCCGGCCTTCTCTAATTTTACTTTCACCTCATCATTGTAGATTGACATCCCTTCTAGTGTCCTCTTATCTATTGGATGAACTAGCTCTAACACCATTTCCTTTTCTATGGTACTTGTGTGATAGTTGTAGTCTCTCATGACCATCTTCCTCACATGGGATACCCATTATTTCCTAAGTAACACTTCATCTAGGTATTACATCTCTACATACCACTCCTCATTCAAACTAGTGGTGGTAGTTTGTTTTCATTTTCCTTTTCCCTTCCTATGTGAAAAGGTTTCCTTCTTCAATGAAACAGTTTCCTTCTCCGGTTCCATCTTCTTATCGGGTTAAAAAAATTCCTTGCTCCTCTTCCTTACTCTACTCAAATCTGTGGCTCAACTTTGTGAAAGAATCATTCTACTTTTGTGCCCTAGATGTAGAACCCTAATGGAAAACTCTTCCACAAGTTGACATATTCTCGCTAAAACCTCCCTACGCTTGTGTACTCCTTCCTCTCTGGTTTTTAGGTCACCCTAGTCACACACTTCATATTTTCACTCTTCTTACTTCGTACAAATATTTCTTTGCAGATGCCCTAGTTTGCAAGAGTTCTTCAATATCATAATAGCAAGGTAAATAATGATGTGCCCGACCCTTTACTTATATCTTTTTGTCTATCTCCCGCAATAAATGTTATGCCACCTACTAATGTATTTAGTATTAAATGTAATTTTTCCTCTAAATATGATCTTAAGCATGCTTACCCATGCACCCAATCTTGTGCAAAAACCTCTATAACCTTCTAGCACGTAAAAATCCTTACCGACTTAATATTGTTACACATGCGTTTATAAGACCGAAGGTACTTCTTCTATCATTGACCTAATTTTTTCCCTCACCTACATCATGTTGTTCCTATGCTTATCATCCTTTCTACATGGTATTTGTAAATAATTCCTTACACCAAAATTTCTCATCCACCTTTTTCCACGCACACTCTCCTACCTTACGCGCTTTTGATATTTTAACCTAGGCCATTAAAACACAACTTTCACTTCTAGCCTTTATTTCACTTTTCTCGACTCCACCCCACACTAAAATAGATGTGCGACCCTCTATACATACACAACCTTTGAAATTAATGACGTTAGAAGCACACAAGGTGATAAAAACAACAAAAATAAAGGAAAGATTGATAAGAAAGGGAAACACAAGGAAAATAAATGCATTAAGGGAAATCCTAGGCTAACTAGAAAAACGCCTTATTTACAAACACAAGACTTATTTATAGTAGGGCTTCAGCCTACTCCCATTGAAATGGCCTAGTAGTCTCATCCCATCTAGTGCTTGTAACTAGAAAGTGCTTGAATCAAGGATGTACGAGATGATGTATGGTCCCAACCAATGGAATTTCAACTTCCCAGGATGGCGTAGAAATTTAGAGTCATATAACAAAACCATCTGCCCAACCTCAAATTGTTTGTTTTTGATATGACGATCATGTCATGCTTTTTTTCTTTCCTTCTTTGTCTTTTGAATCCATCTAGCAAGTGATCTCCTTTCATTCAGTTGTATTAAGTTATCAATCCTATCTTCAAGAACTTGTCCATAAGCCAATCCTCCTACATGTGTTATACGCAGCGATGGTAGCATAAATTCAACTGGTAACATAGCCTCCACACCAAATACCAATTAAAATGGTGTGGCCTTGTTCAAACTCTTATAGGTTGTCTTTTTTTCCCATAGGACGTCTGATACCTTGTCATCCCAATCTTGTCTTCCCACATCACAAACCTTTGTCAGTGTGTGACTCAAAATTTTGTTAAATGCCTTAGCAATTTCATTAGCTTGGGGATGATAAGGGTGGTCTTGTGATAGGCCACCATAAACTCTTCAAAAAAATCCTGACCATTTCATTTAGAAAATGGGTACCCCTATGACTAGTCAGGCTTAAAGGACATCCATACCTATTGATTATGTTCTCCCATAAAAGTATAGATGTTGTCACTACTATACAATCCATTGTAGGTGTTGCCTCCACCCACCTTATCAAGTAATCAGTGTAAGTGATGATATAGCACAAACTAGTCCTTCATACAACAAAGTTAAATAGGTCCTACAAAGTCAATTTCCCATTTTTCAAATGGTTCTATGTTGGTTATTGGTCTTGAAGGCATTTCATCTTTCCTTCTAGGTTTTCCAAGGTGTTGGAAATGGTCATAGGACTTACAAAATTCATTTCAATATTGGTATAGACTTTCCCATCGAATCCTTATGAGTAGAATCTTCCATGTGGTGGCATTACTCGCATAGTGTCTTCTTGCAATCCCACCATGTGCTTCTTCCATAATTTCAATGTGCTTATATTCTAACATACATCGTGTAGAATCTCATCACGACATACCTTGTATAAGTTTTAACTAATTAGCATGTAGGGCATATCACGTACATCTAATTATTTCCTCTCCAAATCCCTCATTCCTTCTACCGCCACACCTATTTTAAGAAACATTGCAATATCCTCTAAGTCAAAGGGTGCACACCACAACCTAAATAGTTAAGAATTTTACATGGAATCCTCAACACTATGCATGTCCTCCCTATATTCAATTCTTGATAAATGATCAAGTCTTGAATTACTCTTTCACGGTTTTACGTAATCGAAAACTCAAATTCTAGAAATAATAGAACCTATTGGCATATGCACCCTTGCAAAATGGGCTTGTTCAGCAAGTAATTTAATGCCATGTGTTCTGTGTAGAATATAAATGGTGTTTCCAAGTAGATACTACCCGAACTTATGCAAAGGTGTAGATCATTGTGAGCCTCGTATTCAAAGAGAGTTGTGTAATTTTGTTATGTTGGTGTTAACTTTCTACTTACAAAAAGGGGTGGTCAACAATCCCCTCACCATGGTGTGCTAATACTTCTCCAATGGATGTCCTTGAGGCATCAACATACACATGGAAATTTTTATCCCAAGAAGGAAACCCTAAGATAGGGGAAGTGAAAATTATATCCTTAAAAGTGTCAAATGCCAACTGTTGTGCCTTTCCCTAGTAAAATGCACTCTTGTATTTTAGTAAATTATTTAATGGCATGAAGATCTTGGCATATCCCTTAATAAATTTCCTCTAGTATATCGTATATCCAAGGAATTTGCGTGCTATACTCTTTGACTTGTAGGCTCCCCCAATCCCACAATAATTACAACTTTGGCAAGATCCATAAGAAAACCTTCCTTACCTATAACATGCCCCAATAGGGTCCTAAAAGGAGTAGAAAAAACACATTTCTTAATGTTGAGGGATATCCTCAACTACTGACATCTTTCAAACATCAGCCTCAAATTATCACAATGATCTTTACTAGTCCATACATAGTCAAGTCATCAAGGTATACTTGCAGAAACTTATGAATGATGTCCTGAAATTCTGTACCACAATGTGTGAGAACACAAGAGGTACATTCTTTAATCCAAAAATATGACTCTATATGAAAATATTCCCCATTCAAGTTGGAAAAATTCAGATTTTTTTGGTCTTCCTTTGTAATCCTAACTTGGTGATACACTGGAAAACCATCCATGAAGGAATAGATCTCACGCCCAAAGTGACTCCTTCCATAATTTCTTCAATGAAGGAGGTTGGAAAAGTATCATTAACACACACTACATTCAGGTCCCTTTAATCAACAAAGATACTTATCCTTTCATCCTTCTTAATTCTTATGACTATTAGACTTACCCATTCATATTCCTACATAACTTTAATCATGCATGAAGTGATCATCTTGTTTATCTCTTCCTTGACCCATACACAAAAATTTGAATTCATCTGATATGGCCTCTTACATATCGAGTGAGTACTGTCCTTCAACTTGATCCTCATTTCCCCCAAGGAGTGGTGAATTCCTTTAAGTTCATGGTACCCATGTGGAAATAAATCCTGAAACTCATGTAATAGATCAATGATCTTCGAGAATTCCTTCTCTCGAGCAATAGTCTCTAATAGTGGCCTCCTTAGCTTTAGCCTCCAAACCAATGTTCACCTTCTTTATTTTTAGGGGTTCATAGTATGAATGTGATTTCTCATCAGCACTATCAATGACTTCATGTGACCTTCAGTATGGTTAACATCTAAATTCTCCATCTCTTCACCATCTATTACATAGACCATCTTTCCTTTTTATTTTTCCATTCATGAACGCTCAAGCTGCACTTCTTCTGAATCTTCCTCATCAAGGTGTGGTTCCAAACTAGGTCCACCCAAAAACTATGACATCCTATCTTCTACCATGGAACTATCTCCCATCGTTAGGTGCTTAGCAACCTGTAACACTCTATCCACTAATGCTTTAGTGCTTCGATACTCAAAATCTTGAAGAAGGTCAATTATTAGCCCCTTCCAATTTCATTTCCGATGACACATCTCGGAGTGTATATACCATGTGCATGAACAACCCGAAAGGTGGAATAAAAATTATATACCCATAAAAAGGTGGCAAGGCCTACACACCTCGCATCCATGCCTTCTCACATGCCTAGATGTGGAACAAGGTAGGTTCCTTCCCATGATAGGCTCATATTGTAGTGGGTGCATTTCTTCTAGAGAACCTAAAAAAGAATGCGACTCGACCTCACTCCACTCTAGAAGGATATCGTGATGTGTTTTCCACCAATGTGCTATAGTCCCAAGAAGGTTATTACTGAGAATCCCTCTTATTTCGTCCTCATTTCTCCGGTGAACCTCCATATCCCACAAGAAATCATCAAGGTTAGCTTCTTCAAAGTAACTTGGAAATTTCTTCCTCCTGTGTGCTTGATCGAATGTTTCTTTGTTACCCTTATCAAAGATCCTCTTAACTATCTCCCAATTAACTTATAAGTCCCATGTGCCCAATTGTCACATGTTATGATTGTTTTATCACTCACAGATTAAGCATCTTCAAATTCGATAACTCACTTTGTAGAGTTAATCACCTCGATTCCCTAATAGACAACACATAGATCCTATCGAGAAATTATTCTCCCAAGGGCTCAAAGTATATGGTGCTAAATTCCCATCCATCAAAGGGATGATAACCTTTTCTTCCTTGTTCTCGTAACTTATATAACCTTTGTGAAAATGTAGGTCAACATTTTTTTTTCAGAAACACCTGTGGGTGCCCAAGAAATGCTAGAAAGTTATCCACCTTAGTTAGCACAAATACTTATAAGTCTCCATTAACCTTGGCCCCTTGAATAATGATAACCACATCCTTCAAGACATGAATGGGCATTTCCTTCATCTTATTTTCCATATACAACACATTCAAAGATGGTTGTAATATGTGCTTCCCATTTGATGCCATACATCCAAGGTAAGAACATTGACTTCCATGCCCATATCGATCAAAATATTACTTATAATCCATCCATCTAAAACAAAATTTAGGGTAATCTCCTAGTCATAATCAAGGCTATGGGGAGGAATGTTAGCATGTATAACCTACCTCTCGTGCTCTCCTTTAGCACATGATACCTTCTCCCATAACCATTCTCCTAGCAGGGGAATGATATTATTTTTCCTTAACATCTTGCATACTTCCTTAACCTCATCTAGATCCTTCTACAGAGCCTCAACATTCTTCCTTTTCTCTAACTACCTTGACTACTCCTTCAGACATTGGATCTCTCCTTGTAGACTCTGAATCACATCCATGGTTTCTTGATACACCTCCTTCTAATGAGAAGGGTTTGGATACTTTCCATGTACCACTTCTTCCCTTGTAACTAGTGTTATTTGTCTTGGTATCTCCCTAATGTGCATGGCCTCTTCTCACATCGTTACTAAATACAGTTCTAGTCCCGACTCATGTGCCACTCTTGGCATCCATTATGAGTCAACCTTCTTTATGCTTACCATCCCAATGCCTTTATCTTTCTAGTGATGCTCACTCATGTGCTCAAAAATCTCAGGGAACTCCTCATACATATGTTTCTTTCAAAAAAATGAGCATTGCAACAGATCAAGACACTCATGCTTATAATGCTCTATAGACCCATAGTTATAGCAAGTTCCTCATGAGAACTCACTTCTTCCTCCACAGCTGCCATGACCATGAAATCCTCCCCATAAACCTCTCTCGCACGTTCCTCCATCCACACGTCCTTCATAGTGATGACCATAATCCTGGAACTACTTATAAGGATGGTCTGGCACACACCGAGATCAATGATATCATGTATCTAGTCAATTAACCTACAATCCTTGGTGTCATGGGTCATAGAGGTACAAATCTTGAAATAGAAAGACACATTCTTAAGGATCACATATTGCAGTAGTGGACACCTACTTACATGATGATCCCCATGGAAAATATCACATTCAACTATCATGACACATATTAATCTTCGAGGACAACCATACTCTATTTTCCTCTCTACCTCATAATCTGCGCACCATAGACCACTGCAAGTCTCATGCACCAAGTTCACAGATAGCTTTTCCAACTATTTGTCCATTGTAGCAATTTGAGCTTCAAGGAAGGGGATAAAATTGGTATCAACACTTCCTATGGACTTAGCATGCAGAGTAACCTCCAATTCCTTACGCGGGTCCGTGAATGTCTTGTGCGAAATTTCTGTCCTAAACGGTGTTATCAATCCTCCAATAAACTAGTGAGCATGCCGAGAAGGATCAATATCATAAGATATTTTTTACAAGAGAGTCTTAAAACACTTGTCATATTCCCACACACTCTCTGCCATTCCTTGTTGGATTTATTTCAAAGTACTAATTCTATTCTATCCAAACTCGGGGATATGTAATTCAGCCTAAGAAGGCATTTCTCGGTGTGGTGTAATCTACCACCGTCGATGGGGGATATACTTCTAGTAGCAACTATACACGTTACCCTTCAACATTTTTTGCAAAATGACTTTCCTTTCACTCTAGGGTAGTGATCCCCTTTGTGTGCCGTAGAAGGTCACACTTGTGTACATGCTCTGCAACATCCTCAACATCCTTGTAATCTAATAGATGTAAGGACATTTTGAAAAATACTTGCAGAGGTGGTTGAGGTCCTTGTCCTCCTGATCTAGAACCTTGATTCCCTCTAGTGTTTCCTCTACCACCAGATCCATTGGATCCACTAGGTCCTATCCCTCCGGATGCACCAAGTCCTCTAGATATTATTCCATTAGATACTTCTCTTATAGCTGGTAATGGGCTTGAAGTGGTTGTGCCTAGAATTCCTAACATTTCACTCGAACTAAGTGCCAATGGATTATGATATTTATCCACTACCAAACATGTATCCTATGTCACTCCTAGATGTGATACCCAGACTTTGTGTACTTTCACTTTGCCTAAAACTCCCTCCATACACAGGAATTATTTGTGCAGCCATAGATGTCCCAAATGAGACAATATACCTCCTTGGTCCAGATCGATCACTTCCACTTATACAAACTGGGTTAGTAATATTTTTTTCTTGATTTATACAACTAAACACCAAGGGTTAGTCACCAAGGGGGTTTAGATGTGTATCAAAGGATCTCCTTTATCCATGTGAAAACTCTCATCGAAGATGAAGGGGTTTATCTCTAGCACTTGTCAAAATGGGCTAACAAATACTACTTAGTTTCCACATCCTCTGTGTGAACCTCAATTCCTTCCCCGCAACCTCTACCTCCATAGATCCATCACTCCCGCAACCTCACACTATCTAGTCGAATCTCGCTCACGCACTTCACTATAATTGAGTTATATTTCTTCCCTCTCCTTTTCTATCACAAGGTCTGCCATTTTCCTCCACCCTATATTCCTCGTCCAACACTTAGATAAGCTTATCCAGCCATAGGGAATGCCTCCAATCCTAGAATAATGTTCAATATCTTCATATCCAATGGGATAGCTCACAAAAATGATCCCCTTAGTTCCCTTAGGAACTCAAACACAACAACCTTAGGACAAGAATATACAGAGAAAGCATATTCCAGTGGTATGACTGGTCAACACTCTTCTCCACCAATGATCAACAACACATGTCCAAGTCATATCAACATCCTACAACCTCTGATACTCATCTTGGGTCCAAACATGAGATCTATAGTACCAGCTTGATCTGAATGCATATGATGAGAGCCATTCATATAATTATTTTGGAAAATAGAAAAATAAGGTCTCATACAACTCATGATATAGGTGTTATTCTACCCATTTGTGTGTGTAAAACTAGGGTCCAATACTAAATCATTGAGAAAAATCATCCTCTATGATTTTAAACAATGCTTCAACACTTTCCAAGGTCAAGCGCTTTGTCATCACGCATCATTCTCACAATTTTTTTGAAAATATTTCTCGACAAAGGAGCCAAGATTTAATCATTTTTATGTTCCTTAGAACAACACTTTAAGCCCATGTGTGTTGGCCTATCACCAATTTGGCAATGGGCACTCGCTTGAGACATGTTTGGGCACCAAGCCCCTCCTTTATGTGATCATTATGAGAATATGATGCCATTGATAATCAAATTAAATGCAAAAAGTAAATGATCATGCATACATTATGAATTCATAACATGAGTTATTATATCAATATACTCCTTTAGATAAGAGAAACATCATACAAAGATCATATTTGAGTCATGAAATAGAGAAAAGATACTAGGGTTTTCACCCAATGACAATATATTTAAAACATATACTTATATTGATCATAGTTCCAATAACCATATTACATTCAAAAGGGTCATAACAGACCAAATGTATCAAGAAAAACATGACTCATGTATCGATACCCCTTCCCATAGTACATATTTTTTTCACAAATGCATCCTCTCGGATATTATATCATTCCTACAACCCTCTAATGGTAACCCTAGCCCTTATAACCTCCTACTCTTTCCTACTGGTATTCACCTTTCATCCTCTCCATGATGATCCTGAATCTTCCCCACATCATCCTCTCATTATTCATGTGTTTCTTCCTCTCTCTAGATAATCTCTATAAATAGATTTAGCACCCACCTCCATACCTTCCTCTAGGATCATATTTCTTTCCAAGTGTCCATGTGGTCCTCTAATGGAGCATGCTTCTTTTGATCTGAGCTCTCCACTTTCTTCAATGATGTCTTTTGGGAATGTTCTACATATGGGATATTCTTTCCTTGACCACCAAGTCACCAAGTTGGCACCTTATCCACTTAGCACACCTATTTGGGTCATGTTTTTCTCAATTACTTCTTAGAGATCCAAAAATGGCTAAGTCCTAAGATTCTTTGTTCTCGCCTTACGTGTGTGTTGTGGTTTCTACTAAACTATTCTAAAGCCCCTGTCCTACGCTCTTTTCCCCGTGCACCCTTCTTCTTTACTTGTCTCTTGCATGCACACACCCTTTGGTACTTAGCCAATATTTTAAGGCCTAACATGAGGTATTTCCACTTATAAACTTTTAGATCCCAGTGGATTAGTATAAGCTTTGGTAAGAACTCTTTCCTTTTGGAGGATCTTGCTTGTTTTGGAAAAGATAGAGTTGTGAGATCTATAGCCTCCATAGGGAAAATTTCATTTTCTTCATTTGAGATCAGCTCTCCTATCTAGCCTTTTGTAAGAGTGGTCCTAAAATTTATTTCCTATAGTTATTTCTAAAGTTTCTTGGGGATAACCACCAATTTTTAGACATATCTTGTACATTTTAGACTGATGGTTCTACCTTCTTCTCCCTGTTTAGGTCCCACAGCTTATCTCTTTATTTTCATCTTACGCTGGCACTTCTCATGTTTTTTTTTCCTTCTTGATCTTTAATTTATGGCTAGCAGTTTTCTTTTGAGTTACATCACCGATTATAATCTATTCTTTCTTCATTTCTTCAGCTAATGCAATCTCAACCTTTCTCTCGAGGATTTTATTGAGCTGATATCTCTCTTATAAGAAATTCTTTTTCTCCCATGACCTCCACCTCCTTTGGAGGCTACTGAGATGAAACATTATCATATTTTTTATCTATTGATACCTCATTTTGTAACATGGTGGGTTGGATTTCCATTACGCTTCCTTAACTATACTCAAATCTTGTACATCCACACTATCAACAACCTTTTCCTTAACAGTTGCATCTTGTGCAACCTATATTATCTTTTCATATGCATATTTCTCTAATTGATATGGTTCAATATCCTTAGTAACCTTGACTTCATGGGAGGGATCCTTCTCTATCAATACCTCTATACTTACATTTTTTCCACTAGGTACTTATGGCTTGTTCAATCCTAGATATTCCTGATCTACAAAGAATACCTCTGATGTTTGAACTCTAATTTTAGTGGTTGGCATATGAGTAGTTTTTTCTACTTCACTTATTTGAAGATCACTTACATTATTTACTATTTTTTCATCAATAAACATGTTAAATGCATCTAATGTGGTAAACTCCTCACCAGTATCAACATCCATTGTCTACTACCGACTCTTTATTGACTCTAGTAATTGTTCAAATGAAATTACATGACACTTTCAACCGACATGGCTTCATATTTTTTAGACCTTTATTCAAGACATCACTCTATAATGGATTAGATAAGACATTACCTTGATTTTTTTGTTTCTGAGTGCTGCCAATTGTAAATCCCTCTAAAGAAAAATATGAAAATAAAGGAATTGATGCTACATGTTGTACTTGGGAAACATCAATCCTTTCCTGTATTGGATGGTCAATCACTTCATCCATGTGCTTATGTTTCTTGTGTGTATGAGCACCTTCTCTTACCAAAATTTTATCATACACAACTTTGTGTCTCTTGTGTGCCCTTTCAAATTTCTTAATATCTGGTGCCACCTTTCTTTCAACACTCTATGATTTAGATTGGATGTTTCACTAGTTATGGATCTTCTCAATAGATTTTCATTATTTTAAGATTCTATAAACACTTATGGATGTATCCTTTGTGTAGATGGACCGTTTCCTTTTGATTTTAGTGGAACTGCAAAAGTGGTAGTAGCATTTTGCATTGATTTTAGGAGCATTTCTTCAATTTTCTTCTTTAGATCGAGACATGGAAGTAATAGCCCACTAGTATCATAAGTCCATACACCCACTATTTATGTGGTGGGCCTTTTAAAGGAAATTAAGGGGCCTTTCCTCCCAAGGTATCCATTTTGTCAGCTCCTTCTTTCAAGGGAGAAATTTCATCTTTCAATTTTCCCAAATCCTTGAATTTATTAAGAAATATTCAGCTTTGAATTAACAAGTAAATGTTTTTATGGGCTAACCAATTCAATTTTCTTCTCGTTACATAAATTATTTGGGCACATGATTCATATGAATCCTCTTCATTCTAATTCAATTGGGGCATTGGTTTTCCCTCCACCTTTTGATCATGGTAATATTGACTCAAAGTATGTGGATCATCTATAACTCCCTCATGGATCTTGAAGTCTATAATTTGGGTGAGGGTCATTCTTGAGAAGTCTCTTAACCTGACCTCTTCCTCATCTTTGCAATTCATCCAATAATTCTCATATTGAGGGTCATGTTAAAAAGTGTTTGCAAGATTATTGAATACCCACCTGATGTCATAGTTTTCCTTGGCCTCAAACATTTCCATCTCAAACCTTTTCATCTCATCTTCCATTAATTGGGCCTTTATAATTGAATGGAAGGAGTAACTTCAATCTTGATGGGAAACTTGATGTTTTTCTTGTGTTTTCCAGTAATTAGTTTGTGAAATGGTGTCAACTGTCTTGCTAATTCACACAAGGCAATTTTTTCATCTAAATATATGAGCAAACTTATATTGTTGGCCTTCAAATCCACTGACTTTGATGTATGTAAACTTTATGTATTGAATGAAATAACATCCATACTCCATTATTGTTTTCCTAGCCTCATCTGAAATCCTATATTGTTCCCATTCTGGTTTAAACAAGCATATAATAGGTGCAAAAATGCATCATTTACCAATCTTACATTTCCTTCCCAATTACTCAATTGTAATTGGGGAAAATATCATGCATTTGGAATTTTGAAATCAGCACATGGCACAAGGCTAGGGAAATTCCTGTCCTGCAATGTTGTAGATTAGGTATGTCATCATGTAGAATTTGAGTTCTCCAGTGCCACCCATCTTAATATTTGTTGTTAATGTTATCATATGATCATGAAGTGCTTACGCAATGAAGGTTTCCTAAAAAATTTTCCCCTTCTTCTCCAAAAATATCCACATATAGGTGCACATCCACTCCTTGAATTCATTTTATGTCTCTAATCAAGCCATTTGACTCAACAATATAATCACATCCTTTGCTTCCTTAATGAATTGTGCCCTAACAAGTCTTTAAGGGATTCAAGTGGTTTTTTCCTCTTTGTTAAAAGCCATTTGGTATTTATAAGCCAAGAATAGTCCTTTTTCTTAGCTTCATAATCTTGTAGTGCTAAGTCAATACCTAGGGTTATTGGATATTTAGTCATGGGTAATTTTAGCATTATCCTAATGGATGCAGGTGTCAAAGTTAATACTACTTCGTCACTTCCATATAATACTTCCCTCTTCACTGGATCATAATTCATGGGATAGAGTCTTACCAATTTTGGGTAGTGCACTGAGGGTGGAATAACACCAACTAAATAAATATTGCTAGCTTGAATCACCTCCATTAGTTCACTCTTTTTGGGCTATTGAATCTTTACAAGAATTCATCTAGGTAAATATTCATCAAATTTGTATCCATGATTTTGTCTAGATAACTAGTGATTTCATAAGTAGTAGGAAAACTGAAGGCATGGTCTTAATATTTAATGCCCTAGTTTTACTTAAAATTTCCTTGCAAATGAATAAGTGTACGAGAGAGTCTTAGTTCTTACCAATTTTTAGGTGAATATACATATAGTTCGACTCTAGTTTGAAAAAATTTCAATCTCTGGTTCTTAATTTGTGTTTTGCAATCAATGTGACATTGTTCTCACAGAAATTCTTCTAACAATGGGGTCCAGATCTCAGAAAATGATAGTAAAAACCTTAATGAATTTTAAAACTTCAAAGTTCCTCCTTGATTTATGTAAAAATGCATTAATGGCGGCATTCATTAATGTGTTGTATCATGGCCCTCCATTTTTCTTTTCCCAATTTTAAATATGAGCCATCCACGTGGAATAGATTTATGTAATGTGGGCTTGAGGAAAAATTTTACACTTTCACATCATGTTTTAAATGCAAAAATGTTTAGCTACTTGACCAGATCACTCACCCTTTATTTCCATCCTGAGTTTGACATGTGGTTGCATCCCAATGGCAGCAGAGCTACTTGGTCATTTTTGAATATTATTCTCTTTTCAAATTGAACCCAAAGCTACCAATTTACTCTAATGAGATGCTTCCCCACTCTTTGCATGAGAAAGCACCATGTGTCCTTGGCAGTCTCAGGAGCTTCTTTTCACTTTTATACTTTATCACCTTAGTGTCAAGCAAAAATCAAGCTCCGATCCTCTCGCATTCAACTAAATTTTGATATGTGTACTTATTCATAGGTGGAGTCAATTTCTATTTTTGCATTTTTAACTACAAATATTTGAAGGAATATTCATCGGGCCTCGGGGCCAAGTTAGAAATTTTTTTATTTTAAAAAATTGTTATAACTTTGAAACTTAAATATGTCAAATCAGTAACAAACTTTAAAACACCATGTATCATTAAGCAACGAAGCCAAACATGAAATTTGCAACATGACCCAAGAATGGTATATAAAGGAATTTTTATGATTTAAAATTGATTCACAATCGTTTTTTTAGGGATCTTCAAGAACAATACGTCTAACATGATCCTTGAACAAAAAATAGGAAAAACAACCTAAACATGGGATTTTTAGATGGATTTAACATGACTGTAACATTTGAACTCACATTTTCACATGGGTAAACTAGAAAACGTTATTTTTTTTGAAAGCATGTATAATTCAGAGGGGGTGAGATGAAATCGAGCATTAACACATACAAACTAGCATGATAAGATCTGAATCTTTAGAACAACATGTTCTATCTAATAATTTCATAAAATGAATATCACTTTTTAAATGAAATTAATTTAAGGTTCAGGAAGGAACACACACCATTTATGAACATTCAAACTATACATATGATCATTTAAACAAAAAAAAAACCTTATGAATATAAGGTAACTCAAATATAACATTCAAGTAGGATTCATAAGTAATAAAATAATAACACATTCTAGTACAATCTATACAACAATCACTTGATCAAACCTTCGAGTATAAATTATACACAATAACTTAATTCAAAATTCCATATAAGTTATACCCCCAATAACTTAATTACTCATACCAATAGGGCCTATATGGCTGATGAGGTTGCTTCATAACCAATACATATAGGGTTCTCTAGCCCTGAGGTGATTTTACTCAAATATGTTACTTCAGGTTAGTAACCTCATCCTAATAAAGGTATGAATCCATATATCTTATCATTATTATTAAGTATAATAACATATAACAATCAACGATGATCAATACACAGTCCATAGTTTAGGATCTAGGAGAGCTCTTAGAATCAGTTTGAATTTAGGTAATAACCCTTTATCAATAGTTCTATCTCATCTATATTTATAGATCTAAGAAGTAAGAAAAACTTATCAACTATGATCCAAACTGGTGAAGACAATATAAGACTACCATATAGTTCAACCCATATGAAGATAAGATTCAGACCATTCTAAAAACATTCACCCAAAAGTTCCACCCTTACCATTACTTCAAATTTGATTAAGAAATTCTTGATTAAACTTACCAAATGAGTAAACAAACATGTAATACTTAATAAAGCCTATTGACTTTATTTAGTTCATGTCTTGGTAATTCCATGAAACTACAAAACAAAGAGGCCACAAAGAATAACTACTTAAAGCTATAGTCAAAAGAAGACAAGTAGAATTTTAGTTTGGCCATAAAGTTTTCACAATTAGCATGAACAGTCAATAGGAATATAATAGAATATAACATACAACCATATTTTTATACATCCAAAAATATGACCAAGTCCAAGTATATTATACAACTTAACCAATATTAAGTACAAGCCGTCAACATAAGGATTCAACAAAATTTGTAGAAGTTAAATATCTGGTAAGACAGAGTGGTAACTCTTTGTGTTACCCATTCGTAAGAAAAAATCCATACAGATTTGTAAATAATGGAAAAATGAACACCCAGATCAACCCTCTAGAGTGTGAAAATCTGATAGGAGTCTAAAATGAATACCCATTAAGAGTATCAATCTAACCAAGAAGAAATTGATAAAACTATACAACAAAGAAGAGAAATAATAGTTGACACTAAGATGATAAATATCATACACTTCCACAAATCTTTCACAACCTACCAGTTCATTTAATCTGGTAAACGAATGTGCCTAGAATCCTCTTAAAGGTTATGAATCTAAAGAACGAGAAGTAGATAATAATCAACTCAGATTATTTCTATTTTATTAAAAACAAACTCACATATATAATAACGTTTTAAAGAATATAAGAAATAAAAATATCATGCCACATCATTTAATAGTTAACTTTTGAAGTCCTAAATTTTCAAGCATGAAGGGAACACCATCAATAAAAATTTTAATACCTAAAAAAAAAAAACCCAAAACCTTAAAATACATTTCAAATAGAGAGAAAAGTTCCTTTCATGAAATAATTATGTAGAAAAATATATTTTAAAGAGTTAGAGCCTATCATTCATAGTATATCTCCTAATATCTTCTCTCCAAGCTTCGTGAGTTCTTCTCCAAGATCAAACACCAATTGATTACATAGAAAGACCAAAATAGTTCCAACAAAATCCTTCCAACCCTTCCATTCTCCACTTACTTCTATTAATAACCTGAGCCATTAAGAGTCTCTCAAATTTATCCTCTATGCAATAGGAGATTCAATGCAATTTCAAAAATAGATCAATGAATTGAAATAGACCATCAACATGCAGAGCTCCAAGAGATTGATGGAAAAACAATCAAAATTAAACCAACTTTGCTATTTTTCCTCCAAACCGCCATCACCTTCTCCAAGGTTATTTTGGGTCTTTCAATGCCATTAATGCTAGGAAAGGATTGTCAATTCCTTCCTCTATTCCCCCAACCAACATCATTACCATTTTAATTTTAGAGACCAACAATAGTTAACAAAAACTCTAACTATCCCATTTGTCCATAGATTTGGATAATTCACCAACTTTGACCAAATTACTTGCTAGAAAATGACAGTTTCCCATTTAATAAAAGTCATTAAAAATTCCAAGTACGAGTGGGGTGGAATTCCCAACTCATTTACCATGCAACTTACCCCTTTCCATATTGCTAACCATGGTCATGTCTAGGTTGGGTCTTAGGGTTTCGTAGTATAGTTTAGGATTTATAAAACAACATTCATCCATCAACCTTAGGTTAGGTTTTTAAATTAATTAAAATGTACATAATGTATCCTTAGGTCCTTAGGACTAAAAATACCCAAATAGAATAGGTTTAGTTTATTATATCAAAACGTAATGAATATAATCATTAGCTTTAGGCCCCTTAATAATTGTTAAAAATGAACCAGGATTAGTGTACTAAATCACAACCTTCAAAATAACAATGCAACCTGAACATACTTAGGTTAGATTATAGTCTACATGATCTGTACAAAAATAATAATCGAGGTTTAAATAGAACTCAATTAAACCTTCCAACACCCTGTCAAATAGTATGTCAATTTAGGATAATACCTGGATCACTGAAATTGATCCAGGGTGTTATTTTGAACCTTCATATTGATAAAATAGTCTTAATAGAAGTAGTCAAATGGAAATAAATATAAATCTTACCCCTTTACCTTATTACTTACCTGCTCCATAACCCAAATTGTACTATCCAAGAGTTGAATCCACTATGCTCATTTCAACAACAAAAAGGTAAGTAAATCATAATTTTGGAATATTAGCTAAGTACTAAGATACGCGTGTGCACAGGAATAGTAAGGAGAAGGGTATGCATAGAGAAGCACATGTGAAAAAGAGGTTTAACAAAGGGTTTCGGAGAAACCAGGCACACGTGGAAGGAAGAGCCTTGGGTTTAAATGACTTAACCATATTCAACATTCTGGAGGCACTTGAGGAAAAACATGACCCGACTAGGCATGCTACGTGGATAAGGTGCCATCCTGGAACCTTGGAGGTCATGAAAAGGATATTCTATATAGGGAATATTCCCATGATACATCATTACAAAAAGTGGAGGGTTCCAAAGGGGATAATAATTCACCATTCGAGGAACACATTAACATTTGGAATGTGATTTGTTTAGGAGATAAGGCATGATGGTGGGTGCTGATCCTATAAAATAGATGCTCAAAAGTATGAAAATAGAGAAGAGAATGCATATAGAGTAAAATGTTAAGTAACAGAGTGTTGCATAAAGTAGTGCTAGGGTTTGGAGCACTTAGTGCTAAGGGTTATGAAGGATTTAATAGGCCTCTTTATTGCATTAGGGTCTATAAATAGTGTTGGGTAAAAAATATTGGCTAAGTACCAAAGGGCATGTGAGCACGTGGGTCCAATAAGAAGAGAGACATGTGGGGAGAAGCACAAAAGAAAAGGGTTTAAGAAGGGTTTAGGAGAAACTAGGGCACATGCGCAAGGCAATACATATGGTCTAAAGACTTAGCCATATTCAACATCTGAAGAAACTTAAGGAAAAATGTCACCCGACTAGGCATGTTAAGTGGATAAGGTGCCATCCTGGAAACTTGGTGGTCAAGAAAAGAATATTCCACGGATGAAATATTCCTAGGAAGACATCATTATAGAAAGTGGAGAGCTCGAGAATAGAATAAACATGCACCATTGAAGGACCACATGGACACTTGGAATCCAATCTATACCTAATAAAAGGCTTGGCGGTGGGTGTTGGTGCTATAAATATAGATTCTTGGAAGCAAAGAAGACATGGTGAGGAAGACATGGGTGGAGGACATATAGTATGAAGACAATGAAGCTTTGTAAAAAAAAAAACTAGGAGGCCCTAGGAGTTGGATTTCTCATTAAAGGACTATAGGAATGTTATCATGTCTAAGGGATGGGTCTATTAAATTTTTATGATAAAGAAAACATAGCTAGGACCTTTGATATATGGGTTAGATCCCTATCTTGATACATTTGGTCTGATACGACCCTTTTGAAAGTAATGTGGTTGCTAAGACTATGATCAATATAAATATATGGCTCTATTCTAAAATTTTGGTTTAAGGGTGCAAACCCTAGTGTTATTTCCTTATATTTTATGGCAGATCTATTCTTTGTATTTCATGTCATGATGTTTATCTTGTTATTAAATGCTTGGGTATAAGGATATGATAACTCATGTTGTGATTTTACATTATTATTCACTTCTATGAAACTAATCATCTAACAATGGAAAGATCTTCTTCCAATTCTCACATAAAGGAGGGGATCAACACCAGATTGTGCTTTAGGTGAGTGCCCAACACTCATTGGGTGATAGGAAAGTGTGCATGGGGTTATAAGTTGATAGATGGGTTAAAATGACTACATCTTGGTTCCATTTTGGGACCTCTTTTCTAAGTTGTTGTGAGAATGAGGTGTGATGATAGAGCACTTGACCTTGGATAGTGTTGAAGCATGGTTTAAGAGATCATAAGATGTTTTTCATAGATATTTATTACTGAACTTGATTTTGATGCACATAAATGGGTAGAAGAGAACTTGTATCATGAGATGTATGAGACCTTATTTTGTTGATTTTCAATAAAGTTGTATGAATGGATTTCGTATGTACGCATCTAGATCAATCTGGTACTATAGATATCATGTGTGGGCCCAAGATGAAGATAAGAGGCTATAGGATAGTGATATGACTTAGACACATGTTTTGATCATTCGTAGAAGAGAGAGCCGACTAGTTATACCCCTGGAATACACTATTTCTACGTATTATTATCCTAAGGTTCTTTGAGTTTGAATTATTAAAGGAACCTAAAGGATTATTTTTGTGTGTTATCCCCTTAGCCATAAATATATTACGCATTACACTAAGTTTTAAAGAATTTCCTATGGCCGAATAAGCTTATCTCGAGCACTTGGAGAGGAAGCTAGGGTGGAGGAAGATAAATAAATTGTGGCTTAAAAAGAGAAAGAGGAGAGATAACTCAAGTATAGAAAAGTGAGTGAAACGGAGATGGCTATACAATGTGAGGTTACAGGAGTGATGAATTTATGGAGGTAAATGTTACGGGGAAGGAATTGAGGTTCATGCAGAGGATGTGGAACCGATTAGTCTTTGTTACCCTATCTCAGCAGGTGTAGAAGAGGGATCCCTTCAGCGTTTGATGATAGTTCATCACTTGGAGAAAGGATAGTTGTTGATGCACATCTGAATCCACTTGGTGACCAACCCATGGTGCTTAGTCTTCAAAATCAAGAGATAAGTATTGATAACACAATTTGTATTAGTGGGAGTGACCGATATACACCTAGGAGATATAATTTATAGTTTGGTACATCTATGACTACACAATGATTTCCTATGTTTAGAGGGATATTGTCTGGAACAAGGTTTGGGAAAAGTGTGAGTACGTAAAGCTTAGGTATCGTGTCTAGGATTGGCATAGGAAACACATCTGGTAGTAGTGCAATATCTACAACTTTTGGCGTGTAGTTCAACGAGACATTGGGAACACTAGGTGCGACCACTTCAAGCACTTTACCGGCTACAAGAGGTGGATACGGTAGTATAGGAGTTGGAGGATCTAGTGGACCTAGAATATATGGAGGATTTGGTGGATCAAAAGGAATGAAAACTAGTTGATCTGGATCTGCGGTGGTGGAGGAAACACTAGAGGGAATCAAGGTTCTGGGTCAAGTGGAAAAGGACCTCAACCAGCTCAGCAGGTATTTTTTGAGATTTATTTGCAGCTACAAGACTAGAAAGGTGTTGAGGATGTTGTAGATCATGTACACAAGTGTGAGCTATTATGGCATGTAAAGGGAATCACTACCCCAAAGTAGAAGACAAGTCAGTTTGCAACAACATTGTAAGGGCGTGCACATAGTTGGTACCAGAAGTATGACCCCCATTAGATAATAGTAGATTACACCACACTACAGAATGCCTTCTTGGCTGAATTTCATATCCATGAGTTTGAATAGAAGAGCATCATCACTCTAAAGGATATCTAATAAGGAATGGTAGAGTGTGTGGGAATATGATGCACATTTTAAAAATCTCTTATCAAATCTATCCTATGATATTCACCCCTCTAAACATACTCAGTGGTTTGTTGGAGGATTAATAACATTGTTTAGGAGAGAACTTTTGCACAAGAATTTTATAGACCCATACGAGGCCTGGAGGCTTTCTTGCACACTAAGGCTATCAAAAGCATGGATATTAGTTTTATCCCCTTCCTTAAATCACATATTTCTCTAATGTTGAAGCAATTGGAGAAGCTATCAAGTGAACTCAAAGCACATGAGACTTGTAGTGGTCTATGGTGCATAGATTATGAGGTAGAGGGGAATATAAAGGATAGTTTGCCTAGGAGATTGGTACATACCATGACAGTGGATTGTGAAATTTTCCATGGAGATCATGATGCAAGTAGTTGCCCACTATTCCAATGAACAATCCGTAAGAATGTGTCTTGCTATTGCAAGATCTACACCTCTACAACCCATGACACTAAGGATTGTATATTTATTAACCATATACATGATTCCATTGATATTGGCGTGTGCCAAACCAGCCTTGCGAACAAATCCAAGGAAAATGGTCATCACTTTGAAGGGTGTGAGGATGTATAGCACATGGAAGAGAATGCAGGGAGGATTTTGTTGTCATGGCAATTGTGGAGGAGGAATAAGTGAGTTCCCATATGGAACCTATTACAACTATGGATCTACATAACACTATAAGCATGAATGCTCGATCTACTACAATTATCTTGGTGTGCGGAGAAGCATAACTATGAGGAGTTATTGGAGCTATTTGAACATATGAGCCAACAATACCAAAATGAAAAAGGCACCAAGATGGTAAGCATGAGGAAGGCCAATTCACAATGGATGCCAAGAGTAGCATGTAAGTTAGAACTAGAGCTCGTACTAGATACGACATGAGAAGAATTTGTGAGTGAAAGGGATATAACAAGGAAAATACCGCTAGTTAGTAGAGAATAGGTTGTGCATGGAAAGTATCTAGATCCTACTCATCATAAAGAATTATATCAAGAAACCATGGATGTGATTCGAATCCTACAAGGAGAGATCCATTGCCTGAAAGAAGCAGTCAAGATAGTTAGAGAAAATAAAGATTGTTGAGGCTCCACAAAAGGATTTGGATGAGGTTAGAGAAGTATGAAAGATGTTGAGGCAAGATAATATCGTCCCCTTGCTAGGAGAGTGGCTACAGGAGAAGGTACTATGCTTTGGAGAAGGGTGTGAGAAATAGGTTATGCATGTCAACCGTCCTCCCCACAACGTCGATTATGACAAGGAGATTACCTTGAATTCCATTATAGATGGGTGGCTTTAGAGAAATATTTTGATTTCCATGGGTGTGAAAGTCAATTTTCTCACTCTAGATGGATGACATCAAATTGGAAGGGCACTAGCCTAGGAAGAAAACTTTCCGAGTGTTACTTGGGTTCCCCCGGGTGTTACAAGAACAATGATGACCTAAGGTTCAATAAGGGATACATAAGTTTTTAAAATAAGGAGGAATGGGTCATCGTCACCTTAATTGATGGAAAATCAGCACCATATATGTAGCCCTTGGGAGAAGAAGTTCTTAACAGGATCTATGTGTGCTCTATTAGGGATCCTAAGGTGATTCACCCTACAGAGGGAGTTATTTAGTTTGAATATGTTCAGTCCATGAGTGATACAACTAGTGTGGTGTGTGACAATTGGGTGTACGGGACATATAGTTAATTGGGCACCGAGTTATGAGGCTCTGTGACAAGGGTAACAAAGCTGCACTCATTCAAGCACCTGGGAGGGAAGAAGTTTCCAAGTTACTCTAGAGGGGCCAGCCCCGTTGATTTCGTATGAGAAATAGAGGCTTAGAGGAAAAATGAGATCGAAAGAAGAGGGATGCTTATATATAACTTCCTTTGGACCATAGCACGTTGGTGGAAGACACAACGTGATATCCTTCTAGAGTGGCATGAGGTAAGAATCACGTTCTCTGTTAGGTTCTCTGAAGAAATGCACCCACTACAATACAAGACTACCATGGGAAGGAACCCACCTTGTCTCATGTCCAAGCATGTGAGAAATCATGGATGGAAGGTGCAGAGGCCTTGCCACCTTCTTTATGGGTGCATAAGCTATATTCCGCCTTACAAGGCTACATGCACACATGGTATAATCAATATGAGATGCTTTATCGAGATAGAAAAATGGTAGTAGTTGATGAATGAACTCCTTCAAACTTTCAAGTATTGGAGTACTAAACCATCGGTGGATAGGGCGTTATAGGTTATTGAGCACCTAACAATGGGAGATATTGTCATGGAAAAAGATTGAATACTTTGGAGATATTGGGTGAGCCTAGCTTGGAACCATACTTTGAGGAGGAAGAGTCATAAGAGATGCAACTTGAGCACGCATGTATGGAGAAATAAAAAGGAAAGATGGTCTACATGATAGATGGTGAAGAGATGGAGAGTTTGGATGTTAACCATACTAAAGGTATGTGTGAAGTTATTGATAGTGCTAATGAACAATAGTGCACATACCATGAACCCCGAAAATAAAGAAGGTTAACATTGGTTCAGAGGTGAACCTAAGGAGGCCACTATTGGAGACTATTGGTCGAGAGAAGGAGGTCTCAAAGATCATTGATCTATTACATGAGTTTCAGGATTTATTTCGCATGGGTACCATGAGCTTAAATGCGTTCACCACTCCTTGGGGGAGATGAAAATAAATTTGAAAGAAGGTGCACATCTGATCTGGAAGAGGCCTTATAGAATGAATCGAATCTTCACATTAAGGTTAAGGAGGAGATAGACAAAATGATCACTTTGGGCATCATTGAAGCTATGGAGGAATCGAATGGGTAAGCCCCATGGTCATTAGTATTAAAAGGATGGAAGGATAAGGATTTGTGTTGACTACACAGACCTGAATGCAATATGTGTCATTGAACCATTCCCAACCCCCTTCACTGAATAAATCCTGGAATGGGTAGCTAGGTGTGAAATATATTCCTTCACAGATGGATTCTTAGGATACCATCAAGTTATAATTGCTAAAGAATACCAACAAAAGACAAATTTTTCCACTAAATGGGGATGTTTTACCTATACGGTCATGCCTTTTGGATTGAAGAATGTGCATGTTGTGTTTTTACGCATAGTGGTCTAGGCATTTCAGGATTTTATCCATAAGTTCCTTTAGGTCTACCTTGATGACTGGATGATTTATGGACTAGTGAAAGACCATTGTGACAATTTGAGGCTGATGTTTGAAAGATGTTAGTAGTTGAGGATATCCCTCAACATTAAGAAGTGTGTTTTTGTTACTCCATTTGGGACCCTGTTGGGGCATATCATATGTAAGGAAGGTTTATTGGTGGATCCCACCAAAGTTGTTATTATTGTGGGGTTGGGGGAGCCTACCAATCAAAGTGCAATGTGTGGATTCCTTGGGCATATGGGATACTACTAGAAGTTTATTAAGGGATATGCTAAAATCTCCACGCCATTGGAGGGGTTATCAAAACACAAGAGTTCCTTTCATTGGGGAGAGGTGCAGTAAACGATGTTTGACACTTTGAAGGATAGACTTGTCACTACACCCATATTATGGTTTCCTCTTAGGATAAACCTTTCCACATGCATGTTGATTCCTTAGGACAGTCATTGGATCAATGCTAGCACAACCTAGTGAGGGGATTGTTGATCACCCCCTTTTCTTTGCAAGTAGGAAGTTGACACTAGTAGAGAAAAACTACACCACTATCGAGCATGAATCACTATCAATGATCAACGTCTTTGTATAAGTTCGGGAAATATGTGTTGGCAACACCCTTCATATTTTACATGGATCACATGGCATTAAAGTACTTAGTGAACAATTTCATTTTTGTAAAGGAACATATGTTGGTGGGTCCTATTGTTTCAATAATTTGAGTTTAAAGTTGTTGTGAAACCATGAAAGAGTAACTCAGGGCTAGACCATTTGTTAAGAATTAACTCAAGGGAGACATGCAAAGCATTGAGGATGATATGCCGATGCACAACTTTTTATGTTTTGTTGCACGCCATCCGAATTAGAAGATATTATTATGTTTCTCAAAAGGGGTGTGGCACCCAAAGGAATGAAAAATTTAGAAAGGAAATAGTTAGCTATACCATCCATGCCTTACATGATAATTGGAGACTTATACAAGTTAGGCCATGATGAGGTACTACATCGATGCATGTTATAAAATGAATATGTTGCAATCATGGAGGAAGCACATGGTGTGATTACAGGAGGGTACTATGCAGGAATGACACAATGTAGAATATCCTCTTAGCAAGCCTTTGATGGGAAAGTGTATACCGTGGTTACATTGAGTTTTGCAAGGCATGTGACCATTTCTAGCACCTTGGTAAGCTAAGAAGAAGGGATGAAATTCCCTCGAGGCTGATAGCCAATGTAAAACCATTTGAAAAATAGGTGAGTGATTTTGTAGGACTAATTTCACCAACCACACAATGGACCAGTTCATTCTACATCATCACTTGCACTAATTACTTAAAAAGGTGGGAAAAGGCAATGCCTATAAGGGATTACATAGTGGTGAAATCTACTATATTCTTATGGGAGAACATAAACAATAGGTATGAATTTCCTTTAAACTTGACTAGTGATAGGGGTACACATTTTTAAAATGAAGCAATCAGAATTTTGTCAATAGAGTTCATGATGGCCCATCATAAGACTACCCCATATCACCCACAAGCTAATGGAACTACTGAGGTGTTTAACAAAATTCTGAGTCACATGCTAACAAAAACTTGTGATGTGGGAAGAAAAGATTGGGATTATAAGGTATCATCTCATTCTATGGTCATACATGAAAACCTACAATATATTGAATAAGGCCACACTGTTTCAGCTGGTGTTTTGCACGTAGTATTTTTTACCAGTTGAATTTATGTTACCATCATTGTGTATTACACATGTATGAGGTTTAGCTGATGAAAAAGAAATTCAAGAGTGCATGGAGAAATTAATGCAGTTGGAAGAAAGGAGATCAAATTATATATGGAATGAGAAGACTAAAAAGGCATGACAGAAAGCATGGAATGATCACCATATTAAAAAAAACAATACGTAGTTGGCCAGATGGTTTTGTTATATGATTCCAAGTTTCTGTGCTATCCTAAGAAACTAAAAGTCCATTGGTTAGGGCCATATATCATCTCGTACATCCTTGATTTAGGCACTTGATAGTTATAAGATCTTGATGGAACATAATTATCAGGCCATTTAAATGGGAGTAGGCTGAAGCCCTGCTATAAATAAGTATTTCTTGTGTTTATAAATAAGACAATATTGCCATTTAGCCTAGGATTTCCTTTTATGCAATTATTTTCCTTGTGTTTCCCTTTCTTGTTGGGTTTTTTTTTACATGCCTTGTGTGTAGGTAGCCACTTATTATTTTAAAAGGTTGTGTATGCGTAGAGGACCACATATCTATTTTTGTGTGGGGTGGAGTAATGCAAAATAAAATGAAATTTAGTAGTGAAATTTGTGTTGTGATTATCTGGATTGAAGGATGAAAAGCACGTAGTATGAAAAAGTGTGCATAGAAAAGGTGGACATAAGTAATTTTGGTGCTAAGATAGCTTTATGAAGACCTTGTACAAAATATGAGAAGCACTGGGAACAACATGAGGTAGGTGAGGGAAATAATTAGGTTAAGGACAGAAGAAGTGCCTTCTGCACCGCAAGAACACACGTGAATATCTTTAGTCAGTAAGGATTTTTACACGCCAGAAGGTTGTAGATATGTTTCGTGCACGATTGGGTGCTAGGGTAAGAGTGCCTAAGGGTGAACTTTAGTGTAAAAACTCACCTTTATTATAAAAGTACATTGGTAGGTGGCATAACATTTATTATGGGAGATGAGAGAAAAGATATAAGTAGAAGGTAGGGCACATTATTGTTTACCTTAAATTTGTGATAAAGAAGAGATCTTGAAAACTAGGGAATCCTTGAGAAGTTACGCAAAAGGATATTGTGAAGATATAAGTATGTGACTAGTGTGATTTGTGAACTAGGGTGGAAAAACATGTACATGGGAGTAAAGGAGAGAATTTTTGGAATTTTTGAAACCCGTAAGAAAGTACGTCACCTCATAGAAGGAAGGATTTTTCTAGGGTTAGGGTTCTACAACTAGGGCACACGAGTAAAGGGATTTGTCACAAAAATAAGCCATAGATTTGAGTAGAGAAAGGAAGAGGAGAAATGAGGAGTTTTTAGTAACCTGAAAAGGAGATGGCACCAAAGAAGGCAACCATTTCACTGAAGAAGGGCAAGGGAAAAGGAAAATAGGTAGTTTTCACCATTTTTAATGAGGAGTGGTATGCGCAGAGATACAATACCGGAAAATGTATAACTCGAGAAAATAATGGGTATCCCATGTAAGGAAGATGATAATAAGCAATTACAACCATCACACAAGCACCACAGAGAAGGAGATGGCATTAAAAATGGTTCACCCGATAGATAAAAGGACACCAGAAGGGATGTCAATCTATGATGATGAAGTGAAGGTAAAATTAGGGAAGGTGCGTTGTTGTAACTTTATGATTTTCCCTACTATAGCGAACCCTAGTGACTATACCAGTGGTTGATGCCTCACATGCATGAGGACAGATTCTACTTCACAATTCAAAGGATGCACATAACCCCTCAACTAATCTCTAATTTTACCATCCCTGTATGTGAATGGGATCCACTAGATGATGACTTAGAGGACAAGGAAGCCATTAAGGAGATAGTACAGGCTTATGATTATAAAAAAGGCTCACACTATTTTGATATCTTAGATATCTCTGACCCAGTAATGAGGATGGTCGTGTACTTGGTATTCAAGTTGAATGGAAAAGAAAGGTGGACATAAATTAAAAAATTCCTAGTTGAATGTTTGTCAAATTTTTTTGGAAGGAACCATCCATAACATGTTCGCCTTCATTGCAGAAGAAATAATCAGTGCCGCACATGAAGGAGAGAAGAAAATGTTTGGAAATTTCCTCCTCACCATCATTTTATCAAAATTTGGAGTGCCCGATGGGCGAGAGAATTTTATACAGGAATATGTAGATGAATATCCATCCCCCGAAAAGAGATTTGAAAAATTCATTTGTGATACCATGATAGCTTCCCACAAGGTGCGCCTCGAGAAATGGTACAAAACGATGCAGAAAAATTCAGTGGATGGATGGAGGATACCAAAAAAATTACCAGTGCTAGTGCAAGGAGAAGTTGATTTTTCTTTATACTAATATTTTTGCATTGGCGAGATACACGTTGACAAATGGAACCAAGAGCCCATGGTGTAAACTACATGTCTCCTTCATCGTGCAATATTTCCAAGCAAGGATCAATCACTTCAAGGAGGCCAAAAGACTAAGGTTCAACCTCGTAAAGATGGATTAGGACCATTGTAACCTATGAAGGAATTTGGTATACCCTAAGAAGTGTGCTTATGTGGAGAAGTATGTCTTTAATGAGCTGCACATGAAAAACTTGTGACACTACCAATTGTTAGAAGGACCGCAACAAGGGTATACCTACACATCAGGCCCAAGTATGAGAAGGGTTCCTACTTGGATAATGATTTATCCATCCCAAAATACCCCACTGGGAAGAAGAAGTCCACACTAAGGAAGAGGGAAAGAGAAGAGGCACCAAAGAAGAAGGCACCAAGTGTGCAAACAACACAATATGTGGGTGCATACGAGTCCAACACGACCGAGCACATATGCATAGAGGAAGAAGTACCCTATTAAGGAAAAGAAAAAATCACCTAAGGAAGAGGTGCCAGAGAAATAATATCCTCCTACACAAGAAGAATCACCAAGGAAGGAGTTGTGTCTTTGAAGAATAAGAGAAGGAAGAGTCTCCTATACTAGAATCACTAGTTAGGAAGAGGAAGAAGGTATCAAAGAAGGAAAATTCAAAAGGAACAGAGATCCTGGATGACTACAAAGGCGAGAGAGATGATGATGAGCATGAAGGGGCTCATGACCATCCTGTATACAATGTGCATGACTTCGAGGATGAGGGAAATGAAGAAACGTATGGAGAAGGAGAAGACACTCGAGGAAAAGGGGAGAGTGAGGAAGTGAATACAAAGGAGTAAAGAACCCCAAACCTCACCAAGGAGAAGGTAGAAGAGGCTACGGAAAGAGAATTAGAAGGCATAATAAAGGATTTGGTGGAGTAGGAAGTGGAGCATAGCACCGGCTTTGAAAAGGTGATCAAGGAGATAGAGGAGGAAAGCGTAGGAGAAAAGTATAGGAGCATGGGTGGAGATCATAGCTTAGGGGTAAGCTTTCCAAAGGCAGCCTACATAGGAGGAAAGAGTGTGGTAATAGTTTAGAAGTAGGGAATGAGTTATATCAATGATCTAGGTAAGGTACTACATGTGCGCTTCCAGAGTATTGTGCCCACAGACCAACTCCTTGCATGGTCTTCATTTGAAGAAGAGGGTGTGTACCCATGATCAAGGAAAATGCTATCTTGGGAATTTGAGACCCATGTTGATGAGCCCAAGTTTGAATTCAAAAAAGGGGCAATGATGAAGGTACAAATACCAAGGAGTGAACCCCCTGATAAACTCTCAATAGTTATCTAATGAGCAAGTCTACAATGCCCTCAAAAAGGTAGAGGTTGAGGTTGAGGTGAGATTCTTCAGAAGGAATGACAGGATAAGGTTCCTAGAGGAGGAGCTAGAGAAGAAGGAGGAGGAAATCACTGCGAAGAGAAAATATCTGAAGTAAGAAGAGTTGATCAGTGCATAGCTAAGGATAGAAATAAGGGAGGAGAAGGTGAAGGTGTGTGAGGTGTATAAGAAGATTGAAATGATCATAGACATTATCACTTTGAAACACCCGACCTAGCACCACCTGAGAAGAAATACAAATCAACCTTATAATTCTTGGAAGTCTTAACCTGCATCCTTACCATGGAGAGATGGCTGCTCACTCTAGAATCAATAGAATAGGAATTGGCATGCCAAAAGGAGGACAAGAAGAAGAAGATTAGGAGACACTATCACGATATTCGAGCTCCTTTTCACTATATAGACCACCACATAGATGGATGAGGCCATGTATGACAACTATGATGATAGACTAGTTACTACACATGAGGGAGGTCTGAAGGAATACTAAGATAAGAATAAAGGGAACAAGGAAGTGCGGGATGAAATCCTATCCAAGGTTGAAAATAATATAGAGGCAATAGAAACCTTGTGAGGTTTGATCAAGAACCGGCTTAAGGATTTGTATCCCTTGATCACCCATAGAATGGTCATGCTAGATGACCTTAGCAAGCTCAAACGGATTATAGATACGTTGAATGCTAAGGGAGGTGAACTAAGTTTTGAGGAGGTAAGCACTCTAGTGTTTTACCTAATTCAATAGGTGTAGGGTAAAGTGGACACATAGGAAAAGATCAAGGTGATAATAAGGAAGGAGTTCCCACTCCTATTGCATCAGTAGAAATATCTTCAATTCTTTCATTTATTCTATTCTTCATTCTTACATTCTTTAAATCTGCATTCAAATTCTCCATATCTCACCATTCGTTATTCTTTGAAGGAGCATTATATTTCTGAGAATAGAGAACAAGCTTAGTGTGGGGTGATGTTGGGTCTCGAAATATTGGCTAAGTACCAAAGGGTGCATGAGCACGCGGGTCCAATAAGAATAAATGCACGTGGGGAGAAATGTGTAGGACAAGGGGTTAAAGTGGGTTTAGGAGAAACCAAGGCGCGCACACAAGGCAATACACAAGGTCTAAAGACTTAACCATATTCAACATTCTGAAGGAATTTGAGGAAAAAGGTGACTTGACTAGGTATTTTGAATGGATAAGGTGCTAGCCTGGAAACTTGGTGGTTAAGAAAATAATATTCCACGCATGGAATATTCCTAGGAAGACATCATTGTAGAAAGTGGAGAGCTTGGAATAGAATAAGCATGCACCATTAAAGGACCACATGGACACTTGGCATCTAATCTACTCCTGAGAAAAGGTATGGTGGTGGGTGTTGGTGATATAAATATAGATTCTTGGAAGCAAAGAAGACACACCAAGGAAGAAATATATGGAGGAAATATAGTATGAAGAGAGTGAAGCTCTGCAAAAAAAAAAACTAGGAGGCCCTAGGGGTTGGAGTTCTCATTAGAGGATGATAGGAATGTTACCATGTCTAAGGGATGGGTCTATTAAAATTTTATGATAAGGAAAGCATAGCTAGGACCTCTGATATATGGGTTAGATCCCTATCTTGATACATATGGTATGATACGATCCTTTTGAAAGTAATTTGGTTGTTGAGACTATGATCAATATAAATATATGGCTCTGTTTTGAATATCTGGTTCAGGGGTGAAAACCCCAGTGTTATTTCCTTATGTTTTATGGCATATTTTTTCTTTGTGTTTCATGTCATGATGTTTCTCTTATTAATAAATGCTTGGGTATAAGGATATGATAGCTCATGTTGTGCTTTTACATGTATATTTACTTCTTTGTAACTAATCCTATAACAATGGCAACATATTTTTAGAATGCTCACATAAAGGAGGGGCTCGATGCTTACACATGCCTAAGGTGATCCCCGAGCACCTGCTATGTGATAGTTCGGTGCGCATGGTGTTAGAAGTTGGTAGATGGGTAAAAATGAATAAAGAAATGATTTAAATGACATGGTATAACTAGGATCTTATGTTAGGAAAGATCTATAGGATTCGGCTCTGTGATTTAAGATGTATGGTATATGATGACCTCTTTTGATTGTAATATGGCTACCAAAGTCATTTTGAATGAATATGTATATAAGGTTTTTTTTTACGTATATCATGCTTAATTGTGTAAACCCTCGTGTTAAATGTATGTCATGGTTCGAGATCTAATTTAGCATGCTTATTAATGTATTTATGTAATGCATTAATGTTTGATCTTCTAGATGCTCCTTATTAACTAAAGTTAATGTATTTCTCATTCTACAAATTATCCTCCATTAATGGAAAAACCTTCTCATAATACTCACGAAAGGAGGGTCTCGGTGCTCACGCATGCCTTAGGTGAGTGCCTAGTGCCTGCGAGGGTGATAGGTTGGTGTGCTTGGGGTTAGAAATTTATATTGAGGGTAGATAAAAATGACTACATCTATGTTCCATTATTGGTACCTATTTTTGAAGATGTTGTGAGAATGATGCATGATGATATAGCACTTGATGTTGGACAAGATCGAAGAATGGCTTAATAGAACATAGGATGAGTTTTCACAGATATTTAGTACTAGACTTGTGTTTGATGCATGCAAATGGGTAGAATAGAAATTGTATCATGAGATATATGAGACCTTATTTTTTTCTTTCCGGTGGAGTTGTATGAATTTCTTTCGGCATATGCATCTAGATCAACCTAGTATTATTTATCTCATGTGTAAACCTAAGATGAATATCGAGAGGTTGCACGATGCTGCTAACTCGACTTGGACACATGTTGTTGATCATTGGTGGAGAAGGCTCTAACAACCTTGTTATACCATGGAATACACTATTTCTAAGTATTCTTGTCTAGAATTTTCGAGTTTGAATTCTTAAGGGATCCTAGAGGATAATTTTTGTGTGTTATTTGCTTAGTTATAATGATCATGATCATTACACTAAGTTTGGAAGCATTTCTATGGAAGGCTAAGCTTCTTACGAGAGCTAGGTGAGGAATTGGGGTGGAGGAAGATGGTAGACCTTGTAGCTAAAAAGGAGAGGGAAGAGAAATGACTCAAGTATAGTGAAGAATGAGAAAGGGAGTTGGCTAGACAATGCGAGGTTGCAGAAGTGATGGATCTATGGAAGAAGATGTTGTGGGAAGGAATTGAGGTTCACACGGAGGACATGGATCCTAAGTGGTGTGTGCCACCCCATCTTGGAAAGCACAGGAGAGAGAAACCTTCAACTTTTGATGAGATTTTGTCACTTGGAGAAAGGAGATCTGTTGGCACTCATCTAAATACACCTGGTGACTAACCCCTGGTGCTTAGTTTTCCAAATCAAGAGATAAGTATTGCTAACCTAGTTGGTATTGGTGGGAGTAACCAATCTACACCTAGGAGGTATAACTTTTCATTTGGCACATCTATGGTTACACAATCATTTCCTATGTTTGGAGGAATATTGTTTAGAATAACATTTGGGAAATGTATCGGTACAAAAATCTTAGGTATCACGTTTGAAAGTGGCACAGGGCACACATTTAGTAGCAATGTAATATCATAGACTATTTCCACGTAGTTCAACATGACAATGGGAACACTAGACATAACTAGTTAAGGGCCTTTACCAACTATGAGAGTTGGATCTCACGGAATAGGAGCTAGTGTGCACTGGTGGACCAAGAAGATCTTTAGGATCTAGCAGAGATATGGAGGAATAGTAACTTTGGTGGATCTATTGGATCTAGTGGTGGAGGAAACACCATAGGGAATCAAGGTTCTAGATTAGGTGGACACAAGCCTCAACCACCTCAAGTAAGTGTTCTTTGAAATGTCTTTGCATCTACTAGATTAAAAAGGTGTTGAGGATGCTATAGAGCATGTACACAAGTGTGAGTTGTTATGGCATGTGAAGGGGATCACTAACTTGGAATGGAAGGCAAGTTAGTTTACAATGACATTGCGAGGATATGCACATACTTGGTACCGGAAGTATGACCCCACTAGACACGGTGTTATATTACACTTGAAATGGAGAATGCCTTCTTAGCTAAATTTCATATCCCTGAGTTTGAACAAAAGATCATTAGCATGCTAAAGGAGATCCAACAAGATGTGATAGAGAGTGTGCAAGAATATAATGTGCTTTTAAGACTCTCTTGTAAAAAAATTTCTATGATATTCACCCTTCCCAAAGCATGCTCAATGGTTTTCTAGAGGGTTGATAACACCTTTTAGGAGATAAATTTCACACAAGAATTTCACAGACACTGCATGAGGCCTTAGAAGCTACCTTGTGTGTTGAGGGTGTTGGAAGCATGGATACCATTGTTAGCCCTTTTCTTGGAGCTTAGATTTTGTAATGGAAAGGTATTTGGAGAAGCTATCTCTGCGAACTTAGTGCATGATAATCGTAGTGGCCTATGGTGCATAGATAGTGAGATAGAGGGTCATACAAAGGAAATATTTCCCCAGAGATCATTACGTGCCATGACAAAGTGGACTATGATATTTTTCATGGAGATCATGATGTAATTAGGTGTTAAATACTATAGCATGTGATCCATAAGAATGTGTCCTGCTATTGCAATATTTTCACCTCTACTACTCATGATACCAAGGATTGTAGGTTGATTAAACATATACATGATGCCATTAATATTGGTTTATACCAAACCAACCTCACAAATAATTCCAAGGATGAGGGTTGTCACTATGAAGGAAAAGAAAATGGAGGGGATTATGGAAGAGGTTTTGAGAGGAGGTTTTTGTGGTCATGGCAACCAAAGAGGAGGAATAAGTGAGTTCCTACGTGGAACTTTTTATTACTATGGATCTATAGAGCACTATAAGCATGAATTCCCTGATCTGTTATAATGCTCTTAGTGTGGAAAGAAGCACAAGTATGAGGAGTGCCCAGAGATATTTGAACATATGAGCTAGCAACACCAAAAGGAAAAAGGCACCGAAATGGTAAGCATAAATAATTCTAACTCATCTTTTGGATGCCAAGGGTGGAACACAAGTTAGAACTAGAGCATGTACTTATGATGACATGAGGTGAATTTTCTCATGCCAAGAAGAAACCAAGGTAGAATCCACTGGTTACAAGAGAATATGTGGTGTATGGTGAGTATCCTAACCCTACTCATCGAGATAGAGGTGTATGAAGAAACTATGGATGTAATTAGAAGCCTAAAATGAGAAATCTAGTGCTTGAACTATCATTCAATGTAGCTAGAACAAAGGAAGACTGGTGAGCTCCGTAGAAGGGTATGGATGAGGTCGGAGAACTATGCAAGATGTTAAAGAAAGATAATATAATTCCTTTTCTAGGGGAATCATTACAAGAACAAGTACTACTCACTTTGAAGCAAAGCACAAGAGGAAGGTTCTACATGAAAACCTTCCTCCACACAACCTTGACTATGATAAGGAGATTATATTGAATGCGATTGTGGATGGGTGGCTCCTAAGCAATATTTTGATTGAAACAGAGACACATAATTTAATGTTCTCACTCTATATGTTTGACATCAAATAGTAAGGCCCCTATTATAGCTATCCTCGAATGTGATGTATATGGCTTATAGGAAAACGAAAATTCCCATTGGTGTCTTGAAGGATGTTGTTATCACTATCTAAGGGGAAATGTTAATAGCGGATTTCTAAGTCTTGGTGCTAGATGAGGTGGAAAAATTTCCAGCATTACTTGGGTTCCTCGGTGTAATAAGAACAATGTTGGCCTACGGCTAAAAAAAGGTTACATAAATTTTGAGAACAAGGAAGAAAGGGTCATCATCCCCTTGACCGACGGAAAATCAACACCCTATACTTATCCCTTGGGTGAAGAATTTATTTACATGATATATGTACTCTCTCTTAGGGTCCCTAAGGTGATTAATCCTACAAAAGGAGTTATTCAGTTTGAAGACGCTCAATCTATGAGTGATACCACTAGTGTAACATGTGAAAATTGGGCACATAGGACTAATGAGTTAATTGGGTGGAAATTAAGAGGATCTATTACTAGACTAATAACGGAGCATTTAGTCAAGTTCCTGGGAGGAGATAATTTTCCAAGTTACTCTGGAGGGGCCAACCCTGATGTTTTCTTATGAGAGATGGAGAGCCATTGGAAAAGTGATATCGAAAGAAGAAGGATGCTCAGCTATAACTTCCTTGGGACCATAGCACATTGGTGGGTGACCCATCGCGATATCCTTCTAGAGTGGCATGAAGTAAGAATCATTTTCTTTATTAGGTTTTCTTGAAGCAATACACCCACTATCATACAAGACTATCAAAGCCATAAGTGGATACAGAGTTGTAGGTTGTTAAGTGGTTAAAATGGGAAATAGTTCCATGGTGGAGGATAGAATACTGGAGCTATTAGGTGAACCTAGTTTGGAACTGCACTTTGATGAGGAACAATAAAAAGAGACACTGACTTGAGTGTGCATTCATAGAGAACAAGAAGGGAAAGATGGCCTATTTGATATATGGTGAAGAGATGGAAAATTTGGATGGTAACCATACTTGAATGTATGTGTGAAGTTATGGATAGTGCTCATGAGCAAGAAAACACCTACCATGAGCCCCTCAAAACAAATAAGATTAACATTGGTTAAGAATCGAGAACCTAAGGAGGCTATTATTTGAGACTATTGGTCGAGAAAAGGAGGTTTCTAACATTACCATTTTAAGACTTTAGAAACAGGGAATTTTTTTACACAATGTTCTCTGTTCTAAATAAAACATCATTTAGAACACACATTCCATGTTAATCAATCTCATAATAGATAACCATATGCAGCTATAAATGACTTGGTAAACTACCGATCTCTCATTTCATGACTTGGTTTCTAACCGATCTCTCATGTTTGTCTTTAAGTATGGAATACTTTATGTATACTACGTATACTTGGTTTTCTTACCCTATTCAGGTATTGAGTGATCTGTTTAAATAACCTATCTGAATATTTGTTACCAATATTCATCTGACATCATGTTTCTTTAAACTAGGTGACATAGGACAATGCAACTAGTAGCTTGCGATAATTTGGCCAAATATTTCCAACATATTGTTCATGTTACTATTCCTAGATGACATATTCATCAAATTAGAATACATCCTTCACCTCACTCTTTTGTTATCTAGAGTGGTCTTTACTGAATCCTATCAGTCCACTTGCCTAAGGTTTGACCCTAACCCAGGTTAACGACATACTTTGCTATGGGGAGATGCTCATGATGACTTAGGGTATATGGGCATACTCAACCGACCTAAGTCGATCAAATGTGCCTAGGTACCCTGAGTCATAGAAAGCTACTTCCTATTCAAATCATGCTACTAACTTGACCTAGAGAGAAACTAAGTTCAAGTCCAGATGTGTGTAGATCTAGATGAACGAATGCGGAAGGGTGAAGCCAAATGTCAACTAGAACATTGTATCCTCATGAAGGCCTTTGTCTTCTTGAAGGTACATTCTTGCAGTTGGCATGTGCCTACATCTGTTAGAATTTCTTCATCATGATGTACATACCCCTAGGTGATCATTAACACTTAATTAAATTTGGATTAAGATTTAGATTACAGCAACCTTGCTAAACCCTAAATCCTACATTCCTTAAGTTCTTCTTCCATATTTGATCTTATTAATATAAATAACTTCATTAACTCATGATTTATTTTAAGTTCATTAACTTTGGCATAACAATTTTTTTCCGAAAACAAGCCAACAAACATCATAAGGTTAGTTTAATGTAACTTAGTTGTTCAAAGAAGTTGTAGCATCCACATAGGTTGAGCTAGAGTAGACTTCATAGAAAATGAAGTACAATGATTAATGATCATAAACACCATTCTTTTTGTTTTACATTATTTTGAGAGAAGAAGATTCTTCCTCCTCATGATTAAGCATTAGGGTTATCACACCTTTTTATCTTTCAAAATTTCTATAGTTTAATTGTATGTCCATTACACATTCCATAATTATACTATAATTGTTTCGATAGTTAACGACATCTAATGCAACTTAGCAAGTTGTATCTTAGTAAGGGAGATTGAACTATTTCCCTCCTTCCAACTTAATAAATGATAACAAAGATAGGTATACAAATAGATATGAAGAATATCAACAAGATAGTATTCTAATTTCCTTAATAGAAGTACAAGATAAATACACAACAATTTGAATTAGATCTCCAAAATTTTCAATTCATCATGATAAAATACACAATTTAAAAATCTACGCATTTCAAACATACTTCATGCCAAAGCACTAAGATCATAACAAAATAACTTTTTTTTTCAATACAAATCAAGAATGAATCTAAATTCACTACATAAGAGCCAGACTTTAAATCATCCAACACATCATAAAATTTATTACCATCTTTTATCACTTACAAATTCCATCTGTAAAAATTTATGGCATAGGTCAGTTCATCAAACTTAGCATGATAAGCTCTAAGCATTAAAATGAATTGCATTAAACTAATTGTTCCATTAAAACAACTCTTTTTAATGAAACAATTATTGTAATCATATAAGTAGTAACAACCCTAAAATAAGTACAATAATAAATCAGAATTCACTTTTAAGAAAAGAACATAATATAATCAGTAACTACTACATTATATCATATAAGTAAAACAATTACTTATTTATATCAAACAACAACTCTTGACAATTTAATTATTTCATAATTCTTTCTGAATTTGAAATACAAAATTAACTTTACTACATAAACAAAAAGAGTTACTTCCAGAATCAAATACCTTATTGTCATTTTACCAAGTTTCCAAAAATCATGTACAAACAAGTTCATTTCAGCATAGTACATATTTAGGATGATTCATCCAACAACTTAAATAAATAAGAAGAAGAATCAATACGGACTATCCACAACTCACCATTCTTCTAAGAGATAGAAATCAGGTTCAAAAAGTATATAACCGAATACCTACATAATTGTATCAGTCAAGGAAACCAATAAAAAGATTCACCATTTAAGAGACAACAACCGTTAACAAGAATCCCAATCCAATCCAAGAAGGGAGAGAAACAAAAAGTCATCATCTTACTTGCAACCCTTATGTATTATTCTACATTATTGGAGATATCAATCAGTGATCTTGAAACCATATGTTCCATAAAACAAAGTAAGACTTACAAAGGATTATTTCTTACTTGTGTCCATCTAGAGAAGGATCATATTTACTATTGAGTGCATAGAGAGGAGTCCCTTAGAAAATAATTTCCTAATAATGCATGACTTAGCCATTCAAAAATAGTTAGACAAGAAATGATTACATTTTCCTTTCTACAGGATAGGCTCAGCTGTACACTGCCTGAATCGACAAGACAATTGATTCTATACAAAATATCCAAGATCAAGAAATATCAAATGGGAACAGTTTGGTTTTTCCCTGTACCAAAAATGATAGTCCCAAAAGTTACTTAAACATTCTACTATTCCCATGAACTTTCCACAGTCAACTAGCAACAAGTTAAGTTTAAACAACCAAAAAAAGTTTCCAGTTCTGGAGAGTGAGTTCTCATTACCTCATCTAAGATCAAAAAGGATAGAGAATCAAACTTAAGAAGTCGAACAGGCCTAGGATGGTAAACACCCTAACAACTTGGAGAGAGATAGAGTCGATCTATAGAGTAGTTCGAGCAAACAGAACTTCAACCATTGAACAAAACTTAACTTCCCAAAATTTCAAGGGAACTTCAATAGAAAGGAGCCAAACCGAGAACTTATTCACCACTATTTTAAAAATTGAATTCCAAATCCCTTTTTAAAACCCATAAGTTCTTTCGAAAGTTCCAATAGAGAATACAAAACAAAACGTGAAGTTTAATGTCAAACATTACTTCTATTTTCCTTACAAGCTCAAACCGTATCAAGTAACATCAAATACCAATACTAACCAGTTCTTATACAAGTAGAAATTTAGGATGCATACAATTCCATAATCCACATTCATCCATTCATATTTGTTTTAACACAAGTTCAAGTTCATACTGTAGAGTAAAGTATACAATACAGTCCCAAACAAGTACTAAATCTTCACAAAACAAGATATATTTCTAAAGAATATTCAAATCAATTTTTAAAACCCATAAATCCATTCAAAAGGTTCTAATAGAGAATAAAAAACCCAACACAAAGTTTAAAGTCAAACATTGTTTCTATATTCCTCACGAATTCAAACTGTAGGAATGATTTCAACTATAATAAATTACATAGCTCCATCAAAAACATAAAGTTCAAGGCAGAGAAGTTCAGTGAAAGGGTAATTATTCCTTCCAGATTTAACACAAGTTGAAGTACGGAACACAACACTTCCAAATACTTCAAATACCCATTAACGATTGCTTTCAAATGAGTTCGAGTTCATATTGAAGAACAAAGTATACAATACAGTCCCGAAACAAAAGTACTATATCTTCACAAAACAAGATACAATTTTATAAAAGGATATTCACCTATCTTTCAAAAAAATCAAAGACATTCAGTTAAAATAACATAGGTTACCCGAACAGAGGGAAACAAGATATCCTTAACATGTTTTCACGCAAGTTTGAGTTCTTGGAATACATTAAATATATATCCATACAGACCGAAAGAGAAATAATATAACTTTTCAAACTCAAAGATGCATCAAAGAGAAGTATCCCTTTTTTTCTTTCAATTTCTAAAGAGACTTCCAGTTCAAAACTCAAACCAAAAACCATTTACTCAAGCTCTTTTTTGAGCAGACAGTCTAGAATGCATGTTCTAATCAAAACACTAAAGTCTCAAAAGTTCTATATGCATTTCACCATTAAACTTACTCAGAGAGAAAACATCCAAAACCAACATTATCATGCAAAGGTTTCCATATAAAGCAAGTAACCAAACAAATACAAAAACCCAAGAGTAGAGTTATTTTAATGAAACATTTAGAGAAAAGCAAGAAATATTAATGGGTAGAGCCTATCATGCCTGATAGTGCTTCTATCAATTTGAAGAAGACTTCAGCCGAGATTTCAACAATTCTTCTTCTCCAAGCAAGATCAACAACTAAAAATCTCTTTCCCAATGCCTCATATACTTCCCTTGAATTGAAAATAGACTAGGGAAACCAAAAATAGCCACAAAGTGAAGATCAAACTATTGGTTTGAAGAACAAGATAGCTCCATGCAGAGATAAAAATCACAAAGCATGCAAGACCAAACAACCCCAACAAATCTTCCCACATTTTTCCAAGATGGTTTGCTCAAAAAAACTGAGACTCATTAATGTCATTTACTCTCAAATTCCCGCCTATCTCTCCTTGCCACCACCATCCAAAATTGGCGAAGCCTATTTGAACTTCTGCATGCATCACTAAACCTTAGTGATGAATCCACATCAGCTTCCTCCAAATTCCATGCCCTTGCCTAATCTGGCAGTACACTGCCCCATTAATTTCCAAAAATCAAATCACATTAATAGCTTAGGAACCATCGCCTAGCTTCCCACTTTCCTTATGACCCTTAGGTCCCCTTTCCATATTTCAATAGTTTAGGATAGGTACCATTAGCTTAGGATAAGACCTTAGGCTAGTTTTAAAATATTTACCTTAGGCTATAAACATTGCAATAGGTAAATAGCCATCTTAGGTTAGATCATAATTCATAACCAAATAGTATTAGGTATTAGGTTAGAAATAACCTAGCATCACCTTAGGTTATTTCCCCCTTATTCCAACTTAGTACAAACAACTTAGGTTAGGATGCCATCCCAACAAAATAGACATAGGTAGCAGATAGGTATAAATACCTTAGTTTAGAATCCTGCTAGGATAGATCTCATAGGTCTAGGACTTTTTTTTAGAAAAAATATTTTCAATAGTCCTGACACAGGCCTCTTTTCACTTAATGCCATTAAGATTTCTACTGAGATCAATCAATAAGATCCGAGCACAAAACATACAACAGAATGCAAGCATGATCTTACAAGACAATAAATAATTTGTAAACATATAAAATTTCAGTCCGTTATGTCTCTCAACCTTTGAATGTCAATTTACCATTTAGACTAGGTAAGAAGATTTATAACATACCTTAGATCAATGGAATTGATCCAAGGATGAGTTAGTTAATAGAGATAAGTTTGCAACCATCATTACCAGATGTGAAAATGGATTCTTTGCAAACAACAACATTTCAGTCTAATGAATCCAAGAGTAGAAATGATTTATCCATGGCAAGCATGATCTTTAAAAATCAAAGGAACACACCTCATAAAGAAAATCACATGTCAATGCTTGCAATGCAAAAGAGGAATATAACAGTTTGTTAAAGGTGTTACATACTTCCCTCCTAAAAAGAATCATTGTCCCGATGATTATCTTATTTTGAAAATTTACATTAAGGACAATCAATTTATTCACTTTCTTTTCATATGTTTGCAACATATCAGAATTTTAAAGTTCCATAAATCAGCATTCACATAGTTGTTTATTTAAAATAAAAAGATATCTGCCCAAAACTAGTAGACTTGTTGTCATATAAAGATAAAATAACAAACTTTTATCATTCATTAGAATAAATTCTGTAAAAATAAATATGGAAAATCAATTTTCACATCTTCTAGATTTTCCCAGTTGCACTTTCTTCATTAAATTGTCCCCTTTGGACCTTAGATTGACTTAATTCACAATTTCTTAAGCACTGTTGGTGAGTTTCTAGCACTCACAAGGATTTAACCATGATTATTCCTAGGTCTTAGACCTGCAAGGAATTCTAATTTAATACATGTGATAAATCTAAAACATATTTCTTAAGCAAAGAAATATGGAAAACATCATGCATTTGTGAAACTAGGAGGTAATACTAAATGATAATCAACGGGGTTGATTATTTCATCTATTTCAAAAGGTCCCACATAACAAGGTGATAACATGGAAACCTTGCCAAAATTTATAGAACTCTTTTTAGTTTAACCAAAAGAAAGACCTCGGCAAGTTCAAATTTCCTATCAACCCGCTTCAAGTCATCATAACTCTTTTTCCTATCTACGGCTTCTTTCAAGTTCATGAATCATTTTAACTTCCTGTTCCATTTTTGTAAGGATTTCAAGCCCAATTACCTCTCTATCCTCAATGTTGTCCTAACTAACGGGGTTTTGCATTTTATTCCCTATAATGCTTGAAAGGTGCCATCTTAAGATAGGCATGATACGTGTTATTGTATGAAAACTCAACTAGTGGAAGGTACTCTTCCCATTTATACTACTTGATCCATACAATACATTTATAACATATCCTCTAAAACTTTATTAACTCTTTCAGTTTGTCCATCCGTTTTCGGATGATACACGAACTGAAATTCAGCTTAGTTCCTAGAGCTACATGAAGTGTTTGCCAAAACCTTGAAGTCATTCTAGGATCTCTATCAGATATGATTAATTTAGGTACTCCATGTAATCTAAAAATTTCATGTACAAACCTCTTTGCCAAAACAAGATAATCATCCTTTAGATTACCGAAATAAAATGTGCTACTTTTGTTAGTTTATCAACAACTACGAAAATAAAATCATTTTTATTTCTTGACATAGGAAACCCTTATACAAATCCATGCTTATTACTTGCCATTTGTACTATGGTATCTTTGTGAGGATACTGATAAAGCTGGATGGATGCACATGTTCAGCTTTAACATGTTTACATTCTAAGCAATGTGTCACAAAATCAATAACATCCTTTTTCATCCCTTTCCAGAAATATTGTTGTCTTATATCAGCAAGCATCTTTAGAATACCACCGTAGTGTCCAGAGAAAGGTGAATTGTGAAATTCTACTAACAATTTATTTCTTAAATCATTTAGCGAAGGTATGCATACTCTGTTTTCAAATCTTAAGATTCATTCATTGTCAAAGTGAAAACCTTTATATCTCACAACATTTGGATCTGCAGTAAGCATTGTTTTTACTTGCTAAAAGTAAGAATTGGATTCTATAACGCTTTTTACTTCATCTTTAAAGCGAGTTCTTAATGTTATAAGAGCTGAAATGTGCTTCCTATGATATAGAGAATCAACTACTCTATTTTCCTTTCCTTTAATGTAATTTATGTCAAAATCATATTGAGACAAACAATCTAACCATCTTTAATGTCTTGCATTTAGATTTGGCTAAGTGAAAATATACTTCAGCCCAAGATGATCAGTTTTTAATTCAAAAGGTTTACCAAGCAGATAATGCCTCCAAAATTGTAGTGCATGAACAATGGCAACAAGATCTAAATCATGTGGAGCATAATTGAACTCATGTAACTTTAGTTTTCTATTTTCGTAAGCTATGACATGATCATTTTGTAACAAAATACCTCCAAGACCTTCCCTGGATGCATCCGTTATAATAGTAAAGTCTCCATTAGGGTCTGGTATAGCTAAAATAGGTGTTGATGTTAACTGATCCTTCAAAGTTTTGAATGTAGATTCACATTTCTCATTCCAAACAAACTTCTTATCCTTTTTCTGTAATGAAGTTATTGGTGCAGCCACTTTAGAAAAATCTTTTACAAATTTTCTATAGTAACCAACAAGACCCATGAAGCTTCTAACTTCATGTACATTCTTTGGTGCATGCCACTCAGTTATAGCTACAATTTTAGAAGGATCTACAATAATTCCATTCTTACTTATAACATGACCCAAATAGTGCACTTCTGTGTCATAGAAAGAACATTTAGATAGCTTACCATATAATCATCTCCTTCTCAAAATTTCTAAAACTATCTTCAAATGCTCATGATGTTCCTCAATACTTTTATAATATATGAGAATTTTGTCCAAGAATATAAGCACAAATTTGTCCAAGTATTCTTGAAAAATATTTTTCATCAAATTCATAAAAGTTGTAGGTGCATTTGTTAATCCAAAAGGTAAAGCTATGAACTCATAGTGTCCATACCTTATTCTAAAAGTTGTTTTATGAATTTCCTCATCCTTAATCTATAATTAATGGTATCAAGAATGAAGATCTATCTTAGAATGTACCGATACTCCACACATATGATCAAATAGATCATCAATTCTAGGGAGTGGAAATCTATTCTTGATTGTTTCTTTGTTTAACATTACGTATTCAATGCAAAATCTAAGTGTTCCATATTTCTTTTTCACAAAAAATAATGGTGCTCCCCAAGGTGAAACACTCAGTCTAATCAAACCTTTACAAAAAATTTCTTGCAATTGTTCCTTAAGCTCTACTAATTCTATAGTATTCATTTGATATGGTGCCTTAGAAATAGGTTCGGTACCCAGTTTGATCTAAATTGTGAAATAAAATTCCCTTTTGGGTGAAAGACCGGTAACTCTTCCGAAAACACATGTTTGTAGTTTCAGTAATGAGATAAAATTCCATGAAATCACTATTTTCCTTATCAGATTTTGAAATTTTTACTGCATATAAGGTACAACCTTTATTTTTGGCCTGTTTAAGTTGCATATCTGACAATTTCCTAACTGAAATTTCATGTTTCACACCCTGAATCTCTGTTGTTTTTTCTGTAGGTCATCTAAACAACTAATATATTTGTCAAAACAGTCCACTTTTGCTTTATGTTCAAATAACCAATTAACACCTATGATTACATCATAAGACCCCAAAGGAGCAACATAAATATCAACTTCAGTGGAAAAACTAGGTAAGTCAAGGACTACTCCAAAAAGACACATACTAACTATATGAACAACATTGTTTCCATAATGTACAGTCCATGTTTTATCCATGTTTCTAGCTTTTCTTTTTAGTTTTTATGTTAATTTACTAGAAATAAAACATTCAGTAGCTCCTATATCAAAAATAATAGTTACATGTATGCCGAATAACTTACCTAGAACTTTTATGGGTGTGACTTGTTTTTCATCCTACTTGTCTGCGCTCTTTGTAGCGTGTATCTTGTGTTGTTGATTATGATAATTATTTTTCAAAGGACATTGATTTGCGTAATGATCTTTGACACAGTTATAACAACCTCCTACATGTCCCTTTCTAGGCTTAGATTTATTTTCATCCTTAGAATTATCATACTGACCTCTATAGGACTTCTGTTTGTTATTATTATTCTTGACAAAGTTGTTTCGTGCATTTCGAGTAGACTTATTTGTTGCTATTTTCTTATCATTATCAGTTGAAAACTTAATTTTCATTCCAAATTTCTTCCATGGTCATTTTTTAGGTGCAAGAGATGGTGAAGAGGAGTTGGGGACTTTCTTCCTTACTTCCTCTTTATGAGAAAAAATTGCCTTTAATTTATGTTCATGCCTTATGGCTTGTTCAACAACCCCTTCCATAGTGGTTGGGTTGTGAACATCTACCTCTCCTCCTATAACGAGATTCAATCCCATGATAAATTTCCTTATCCCGAACTTCTCGTCGGTTTGATATTGATGTACATACTTAAGGAGTTTATTAAATTGCTCCTAATACTCGATTCTGATTAGCTTTCCTTGCACTAAGTTCTGAAATTCAGTCATTTTATGATCATAATAAAGTTGGGGTAGCCAAGGTTACCTAAAGTAACCTTTAAATTGATCCCAAATGATATTATTTTCATCAATATTCAACTCAGCCTTATGGTTGTCCCACCATGAAGATGCTTCATGTGAAAGTTGATATGCTCCCTAGATTACCTTTGTTTCTTCCAAGAAATTCCTTATTACAAAGTAATTTTCCATTTTGCTGAGCCAATTCTCAGCTCCATCACGTAATGTGGTGCCATAAAACTTAGGTGTACTTATCCTTTTCATATCATTAGTGATTCTAGCTACCAGCCTATCCTTTTTATTTTCTTGTTGATCAGGTATGTTCACATTATTGTTATCAACACCTAAATTGCCATTTTCCTCAAGAGGTGGCTAATTATTATTACCAGCATATTCTTCCTCCTCATTTCCCATTACTTGTTGTTCAAATACATCCAAATGATCTCTTGTTTCCAGCGGGGAAGCAAGGATCTCATCGATTTTGGGCAATTGCTGCTCCTTCCTCGGGTGGAGGATTATTTGCAACATTTCCTCTTATTATAACCATTTTCATTAACAAGAAAATTTAAGTTTTATTAGATTATGGACACAATAGATCCAAGAGCTATGACCTTTAGCTATGATACAAGGATGTAACATTCCCATTTTAAGACTTTAGAAACAAGGGATTTTTTTTTACACAATGTTCTCTGTTTTAAATAAAACATCATTTAGAACACACATTCCATGCCAATCAATCTCATAACAGATAACCATATGTAGTTGTAAATGACTTGGTAAACTACCGATCTCTCATTTCATGACTCAGTTTCTAACCGATCTCTCATGTTTGTCTTTAAGTATGGAATAATTTATGTATACTACATATACTTGGTTTTCTTACCCTATTCCGAAGTATTGAGTGATCTATTTCAAGAACCTATCTGAATATTTATTACCAATATTCATCTGACATCACATTTCTTTAAACTAGGTGTCATAGGACAATGCAACCAATAACTTGTGATACTTTGGCAAAATATTTCCAACATATTGTTCATGTTACTATTCCTAGACGACATATATGTCAAATCAGAATACGTCCTTCACACGACTTTTTTATCTAGAGTGGTCTTTATTGACTCTGTCGAGTCCACTTGCCCAAGGTTTTACCCTAACCTAGGTTAGCAACATACTTTGTTATGGGGAGATGCTCACGATGACTTAAGGTATATAAGCATACTCAACCGATCTAAGTTGATAGGATGTTCCTAGGTACCCCCTGAGTCATAGAAAGCTACTTCCTATTCAAATCATGCTACTAACTTGCCCTAGAAAGAAAATAAGTTCAAGTCCATATGTGTGTAGATCTAGATGAACGAATGTACAAGGGTGAAGCCACATGTCAACTGCAACATGGTATCCTCAAGAAGTCCTTAGTCTTCTTGAAGCTATAGTCTGTAGTAGGCATGTGCTAACATCTATCGTAAACTGCTTCATCACAATGTACATACCCCTAGGGTGATCATTAACACTTAATTAAATTTGGATTAAGATTCAGATTACGAAACCTTGCTAAACCCTAAATCCTACATTCCTTAAGTTCTTCTTCCATATTTGATCTTATTAATATAAAGAACTTCATTAACTCATGATTTATTTTAAGTTCATTAACTTTGGCATAACAAGCAGTTATCCAAAAATAGGACAGCAAACATCATAAGGTTAATTTAATGTAACTTAGTTGTTCAAAGAAGGTGTAGCATCCACATAGGTTCAGCTAGAGTAGACTTCATAGAAAATGAAGTACAATGATTAACGATCATAAACACCATTCTTTTGTTTTACATTCTTTTGAGAGAGGAAGATTCTTCCTCTACATGATTAAGTGTTAGGGTTATCATACCCTTTTTATCTTTCACAATTCCTATAGTTTAATTATATGTCCATTACACATTCCATAATTATACTATAATTGTTTTGATAGTTAACGAAATCTAATGCAACTTAGAAAGTTGTATCTTAGTAAGGGAGATTGAACTATTTCCCTCCTTCCAACTTAATAAATGATAACAAAGATAGGTATACAAATAGATATGAAGAATATCAACAAGATATATTCCAATTTCCTCAATAAAAGTACAAGAGAAATACACAACCATTTGAAGTAGATCTCCAAAATTTTCAATTCATCATGATAAAATACACAGTTTACAAATCTATGCATTTCAGACATACTTCATGCCAATCAACATTAAGATCATAACAGAATACAACTTTTCTTTTTTCAATACAACTCAAGAATGAATCTGAATTCACTACATAAGAGCCAGACTTTAAATCAACCAACACATCATAAAATTTATTGCCTTCTTTTATCACTTACGAAGTCCATCTACAAAAATTGTTGGCATGGGTCAGTTCATTGAACTGAGCATGATAAGCACTAAGCATTAAAACGAAGTGCATTAAACTAATTGTTCCATTAAAACAACTCTACTTTAATGAAACAATTATTGTAATCATACAATAAGCGTAAGTAGTAAAAACCATAAAAGAAGTAAAATAATAAATCAGAATTCACTTTTAAGAAAAGAACATAATATAATCAACAACTACTGCATTATATTAGATAAGTATTGTACCAAACAATTACTTTTTTAAATCAAAAACAACTCTTGACAGTTTAATTCTTTTTGAATTTGAAATACAAAATTAACTTTACTACATAAACAAAAAGAGTTACTTCAGAATCAAATACATTATTTTCATTTTACCAAGTTTCCGAGAAATCATGTACGAGACAATTTTTTTCAGCATAGTACATATTTAGGATGATTCATCCAACAACTTAAATAAATAAGAAGAAGAATCAATACAGACTATCCACAACTCACCATTCTTCTAAGAGATAGAAATCAGGTTCAGAAAGTATATAACTGAATACCTACATAATTGTATCAGTCAAGGAAACCAATAAAAATATTCACCATTTAAGAGAAAACAACTATTAACAAGAATCCCAATCCAATCCGAGAAGGGAGAAAAAAAAATCATCATCTTACTTGCAACCCTTATGTATTATTCTACATTATTGGAGATATCAGTCAGTGATCTGAAACCATACGTTCCATAAAACAAAGTAAGACTTACAAAGGATTATTTCTTACTCATGTCCATCCAGAGAAGGATCATATTTACTATTGAGTGCACAGAGAGGAGTCCCTCAGAAAAAAATTTCCTAATAATGCATGACTCAACCATTCAAAAATAGTCAGACAAGAAATGATTACATTTTCCTTTCTACAAGACATGATCAGTTGTACACTACCCTGAATTGACAAGACAATTGATTCCATACAAAATAGCCGAGATCAAGAAAGATCAAATGGGAACAGGTTTGGTTTTCCCCTGTACCAAAAATGACAGTCCCAAAATTTTCTTAAACATTCTACTATTCCCATGAACTTTCCATAGTCAACTAGCAACAAGTTAAGTTTAAACAACCACAAAGAAGTTTCTAGTTCTGGAGAGTGAGTTCTCATTACCTCATCCAAGATAAAAAGGATAGAGAATTAAACTTAAGAAGTCGAACAGGCCTAGGATGGTAAACACCCTAACAACTTGGAGAGAGAGAGAGAGAGTCGATCTACAGAGTAGTTCGAGCAAACAGAACTTCAACCATTGAACAAAACTTAACTTCCCAAAATTTAAAGGAAACTTCAATAGAAAGGATCCGAACCGAGAACTTATTCACCACTATTTTAACAATTGAATTCCAAATCCCTTTTTAAAACCTAGAAGTTATTTCAAAAGTTCCAATAGAGAATACAAAACCAAACGCAAAGTTTAATGTCAAACATTACTTCTATTTTCCTTACGAGCTCAAACCATATCAATAACATCAAATACCAATACTAACCTAGTTCATATACAAGTAGAAATTTAGGATGCATACAATGCCATAATCCACATTCATCCATTCAACTTTTTTTTTAACACAAGTTTGAGTTCATACTATAGAGTAAAGTATACAATACATACCGAAACAAAAGTACTAAATCTTCACAAAACAAGATATAGTTTAAAAGAGTATTCAACTCCCTTTTTAAAACCCAAAAATCCATTCAAAAGGTTTTGATAGAGAATACAAAAACCCAACATGAATTTTAAAGTCAAACATTGTTTCTATATTCCTCATGAATTCAAACTGTAGTAGTGATTCCAACTACAATAACTTACATAACTCCATCAAAAACATAAAGTTTGAGGTAGAGAAGTTCAGTGCAGAGAAAGGGTAATTATTCCTTCTAGATTTAACACAAGTTGAAGTATGGAACACAACACTTCCAAATACTTCAAATACCCATTAACGATTTTTTTCAAATGAGTTTGAGTTCATATTGAAGAACAAAGTATACAATACAGTCCCGAAATAGAAGTACTATATCTTCACAAAACAAGATATAGTTTTATAAAAGGATATTCACCTATCTTTCAAAAAATCAAACGATCGATTAAAATAACACGGAGTTAGACATAACAGAGGAAAACAAGATATCCTTAACACGTTTTCACGCAAGTTTGAGTTCTTGGAATACATTAAATATATATCCATACAAACCGAAAGAGAAATAATACAAATTTTCAAACTCAAAGATGCATCAAAGAGAAGTATCCCTTTTTCTTTCAATTTCTAAAGAGACTTCCAATTCAAAACTCAAACAAAAAACCATTTACTCAAGATATTTTTCGAGCAGATAGTCCAGAATGCATGTTCTAATCAAAACACTAAAGTCTCAAAAGTTCTATATGCATTTCACCATTAAACTTACTCAAAGAGAGAAAACATCCAAAACCAACATTATCATGCAAAGGTTTCCATAACCAAAAGAACAGATATTCTTTCCATATGAAGCAAGTAACCAAAAAAAGAGAGAAACCCAAGAGAAGAGTTATTTTAATGAAACATTTAGAGAAAAGCAAGAAATCTTAATGGGTAGATCCTATCATGCCTGATAGTGCTTCTGCCGATTTTAAGAAGACTTCTAGCCAAGATTTCAACAATTATTTTTCTCCACAAAAGATAAAAAACTAAAACTCTCTTTCCCCAATGCCTCATATAATTCCCTTGAATTAAAAATAGAAAAGGGAAACCAAAAATAGCCACAAAGTTAAAATCGAATTGCTGGTTCGAAGAACTAGATAGCTCCATGCAGAGAAAAAATTTCAAAGAATGCAAGACCAAACAACCCCTACAAATCCACACACATTGTTTCCAAGATGGTTTTCTCGCAAAATCGAGACTCATTAATGCCATTTACTCTCAAATTCCCACCTATCTCTCCTTGCCACCACCATCCAAAATTGGTGAAGCCTATTTGAAATTTTGCATGCATCACTAAACCTTAGTGATGAATCCATGTCAACTTCCTCCAAATTCCATGCCCTTTGCCTAATCTGGCAGTACATTGCCCCAGTAATTTTCAAAAATCAAATCACATTAATAGCTTAGGAACCATCACCTAGCTTCCCACTTTCCATACGACCCTTAGGTCCTTTTTCCACACTTCATTAGTTTGGGATAGGTACTAATAGAACCCCTCCTGCTAAGAGATTTGAGAAGTACACTTGCGAAACAATGATGGCCACCCATAAGGCGTGCCTGAAGAAATGGTATAAGTGAATGCATGATGCATTCGGGGCCAAGTGGAGAATACTCAAGAAATTACCATCTCTATTATAAGTAGGAGATGAGTTTTTAGTATACCAACATTTATGTATTGGTAGGTTCACTTTGGCAGACAACACCAAGAGCCCATGGTGCAAATTACCTTTCTCCTTCACTGTGCAAAACTTCCAAGTCAGGTTCAACCGCTTCAAGAAGGAAAAAGGATAAGGTTCGATCTCAGTGCAATTTACCAATACTACCACGAGCTACACAAGACTCTGATATACCCAAATAAGAACACCTATGTGGAAATTATATCTCCCATGATGTGCATATGATAAATCCAGTAACCTTTCTTGTTGTTGGAAGAACCGCAAAAGGGTATACCTACACATAAGGCCTAAATATGAGAAGGGAGCATATGTGGAAAATGATGTCTCAATCCCGAAGACCCCGCCACAAGAAGGAAGGTTGCACTGAGGAAAAGAGAGAGAGAGAGGAGGATCTTGAGAAAAAGGCACCAAGTATGCATACAACACAATCTGCAGGTGCACAGGATTTGATTTAAAATCTAAACACCTATGCATGAAGAAATAAGTCCCATGTAGAAGAAAAGAGAAGACACCTAAAGAGGAGGTTCCAAAGCAAGAAAATCCCCTCGAAAAAGAAGAATCGACAGCAAGGGAGGAGTCACTGTTGAAGAAGAGAAGGTAGTAGAAAAGGCGGCCTCAGAAGAAACAAAGATCTTGGAGGCTTATAAGGTTGACAGGGACAACGAAGAGTGTGAATATGCTCAAGACAATCTCATGTACGATATACATGAATCAGTGGAAGGGAATGAAGATAAAAATGCAGACGTAGGAGACACTCATGACAAGGGGGAAAGTGAGGAAGTGAACGCTAAGGATCAAAGGACCCTAAGCCTCACCAAGGAGTAGATAGAGGATGTCACGGAAAGGCAGGTAGTGGGTATCATCAAGGAATTAGTGGAGTAGGAGGTGGAGTGTAGAGCTGATGAAGTGCTCAAGGAGATGGAGAGTAAAATCCTAGAGAAGGAATATGGAAGCATTGGTGGGGATCCTAGCACAGCAAGTAATCTTCCCTAAGAAAGCGCGCACATGAGAAAAAGGTGTGGTAGTGAGTACAGAATAAGGAATGGGTTATATGAATGATCTAAATAAGGTCTTTGTGAACACACTTCCAAAGTATCATGCCTTCCCACCAACTTCTTTCATGTTCTTCATTCAAAGAAGAGAGTGCATACCCTCATACACTAAATATGTTATCTTGGGATTTTGAGTCCTATGTTGATGAGCTAGAATTCGAAGTCAATCGAGAGGTGCTGATGAAAATACCAAAGTCCAAGGGAATAAACCCTGTGGTGAATGCTCAGTAGTTATCTGATGAGAAAGTCTGTAATGAACTCAACAAGGTTGGTGGAGGTTGAGGTGAGAATCTTTGGTAAGAATGATAGAGTAAGGGTCCTAGATGAATAACTAGAGAAGAAGAAAAAAAAATCGTTGAGAAAAGAAACAATTTCAAGCATGAGGAGCTGATCTAGTGCACAATTAAGGCATGAATTGAGGGAGGAGAAGGTGAAGGTGTGTGAGGTGTATAAGAAGATAGAGATGATTACAAATGCCATAATATTAAAGCACCTGCACTGGCCCTACATGAGAAAAAATATTAGTCAACCTTGCAATTCTTCGAATACTTAACCCGCATCCTCACCATGGAAATGTGACCACTCATGTTGGAGTCAATAGAAGAAACATTGGTGCACTAGAAAGAGGAAGAGAAAGCGAAGATTAGGGAAATAGTTACCTAATATTCCAATCTCCTTTCCATTGTAAAGACTCATGTGCACATGGTTGAAGCTTTATATTATAACTATCTTGACATAGATAGTTTAGTAATCATACTCATTGTTACACGTGAGGTGGATCTAAAGGAATTCAAAGAGAATAATGAGGGAAACGAGGGGTGGAGCAAGATAAAAATCCTAAGCGAGGTTGAGAATAAGATGGAAGATGTTGGTGCTCGAATTAATCTTGCCCCTATTTGTTTAATCTTTTCCTTCAATATCTGTTGTATTTTTGTTTTCCCATGGGGGTGTAAGTTGATCTTTTGGTTCTCCTGTATGTGGATTTTTCTTTCCTATTTTTTTCAAGGATCATGTTTGGATATGTACTATTTTTGAAAATTCTCGTGGGAAACCAATTATGATTTAGGTCTGAAATCTAAAGGATCACCTATTGTAAAATGTTCCTTGGTCATGTCTCTACTTTCATATTTTTTCCCATTTCCCATTGGTACATGGCAATTCCTAATTGAATGTGGTATGGTGGGTTTAACTTGCAAACTTATAACTTTCTATTGCATTCACAAAATGCAAAGTCGGTCTCTGACCCGATGAATATTCTTTAAATATTCACAATCATAAAGTGGCACAAACAAATTCTCAATTTTCCTCCAAAGGTGTACACTTGTTGTCAATCGAGTGGATGTGAGAAAGCGAGTGAATAATTTTATTTTCACACACTAAGGATAAAATTCATAAAAGTTTAAAAGTGCGGCTATTAAGAAGGTTTCTTAGCTAATGATCTTTCACTCTTGAGAGAAGATGTAGAAAAAATTGATCCATTGGGAGGAAAGGCTCCTCAGCTGCCATCAAAGAGACCCACTTCTGAATTGATAGATGAATGGACCTCAGCTACTAGTGGGACCAGCACCTCTATATCTTATTTGAATCAAAAGACTGAGGAAATGATCCTCAAATCCATGGAAAATGCTCCCATTAATTTTACAACACCACTTCAAATGAAGGGGAAAGGTTTAACATCTCACATTGTTCCGCCAAGTACATTTCCAAATCCTCATAGAGCAGACAAATTAATGAGTGGGGCAATAGAGAGTTTCCATTCTCAATCTAGGCCTTAAAAGGAGGAACGAAGGTAAACACCGGACCTTCAAATTTTTGAAGGGAACACAAGAAAGACAAGGTGGTATATAAGTGATTTTTTGTAAGGGTAGGTGTGCATGCATGCAAAGAACATAAACATAGACATATGGTGATAAACCCTTCTAAATTTTAGAGAAACAATATTTTTCGGACACAAAATGCCATACCAATGCCACGAATGGAACAATCGAGCTTTTTTCCCACCCTTTTATTAAGAAGAAATAGCAATGAGAAGCATGTAGAGTCAAGTGACCTAAGGAAATTTTACAAATAGCCCAATAGACAAAAAATTCTTAAAACTAGGTATGAAAATATCTGAGACCTTGCTCACTAAAGATGTAAATATGCCTTCAGCTGAAACATTGCATGAATCTACAAAGACTCAAAATGATGTGATTGATGTTGATACTGGTGAAGAATTTTCTATATTAGATGCACTTGATTTATCTATGAGTGAACCAATAATGAAACTAGTAGATGGCATTCAAACAAATAAGGAATTGGAAAGGACTACTCATGTACTAACCAGTGAAGAGAAAATCCAAGCAACAAAAGCTTCTTTTACAGGATAGGTGGTTTCATAATCATACAAACTATAGTTTGTCGTCAAAGAGGAAATTAATGCAGAGATACCAGTGGGAAATATTGTTTCCCATTTTGTTAAAGTTACTAAAGTTTATGAGCTTTATCAAGAAGGAAAATATGTATTTGAAGAGAAAATAGAAGTGGTACAAGATGCAAATACTAGAGAGAAAATCATTGTTGATACGAGATATACAACCTCTAGATGGGAATATGAAGTTGGCATCGAAGAGAAACCCACCATGACATTACTTGATGTATCATCAGAACATGAGGATAGTAGGATACCAACTTAGCATATTTTAGGGAAGGAAGATCCTACAAGCTAGTCATTGGTACAAGAAAATGTTGGGGGATAAATTGAGTCTAATGTGGCACAAATTAGAGAAATAAGGAAGGAATCTCCCTTAACTACTGATATAAATCAAGAAAAGAATGATCAATCCCAGGTTTTAAACCAAAGAGAAGGGCAAACTGAAAGAATTATCAGCATAGGGTGAGAGTAGAAAAGTGGCTATTGAAATAAATGGTGAGGAGTAGGAAAAATCATTAGCCAAGGATGAGCAAGGGGTTTTCAAGAAGTTGATGGTTGTCCCGAGAAACCCCAACATGAATTACAAGAAGAAAAGGCTGGAACAAGTCTGGAAAAAGGATGGATTGGTGAATTAATTTTGAATGAGGAAAAGGAGGTCCTCCCTATTCAAGCCATTGACCTTATTGCTTTGTATTTTCCAAAGGTGGTAAGAGCCTCAAAAAGGGCTAGGATTATCACCAAAACTCACATTGATTCATTAGGAGCCAAAAATCTCAAAATAGCAATCCCTTTTGAGGGAAAAACTAGAGAATATGTGAAAGTTAATTATTATAATGTTTAGATCATTCCTTTAGGGAATCCCTCAAGAGACCAACTAAAACAAGGAGTATCTGAGGTAGTGAATGACCTTTTTAAAAATGTGGACAAAGATAGGGTGACGAAAAATTAGTTAAAAGAACATGTTAAAGCCTTGAGTTCTAGTTTGCAGTAGTTGATTGGGAAACCTAGTCATGCTCAAGAAAGTGCCTCTATAGATACCCCTGAGGGAATGGGAAAGATTGACAAAGTTGTCAAGAAGGTCCAAGTTGTAGATACATGGATTGAAAAATTAACAAAAAATGGAAAGGAAGCAATTGAATAAGCTAGATCAAAGTATGAAGAGCTCAAGAATAGGCTCAATGAGATCGATGAGATAATTGAGCAATGTGATAATGAGATCTTCTACTTTGAGGGAATTTTTCCCAAATTGGACTGCATAACTCAGCTCAGTGATGAATTGGTTGAACAAGAAAATATTGTGCCAGCGGAATTCAAGGGAAGTCAAAGCATGCCTTGGAAGAGTTATCAAGAATCAGAGTGGAAACCTTGAATGGGATCAAGGAAAAGCTTAAAGTCAAAAGAAATTGGGTTGATGACACTCTTGATGTCATTGACGTGAAATTGGAAGATATGGTGTTTGATAAATTCAAAAAGAGTTATGGGGATCTGAATATTGACTTTTTCTTAACTCTTTTGAAAATAATATTCATAAGGATGATTTCTCTTATGAAATTATTAAAACAATGAGAAAGGTTGAGAAAAGAATTACAGAATTAAAGGCCAGGCCATTGGAGTACAAACAGAAGATGAGCCATTGCATAGATGCAATAGCTAGGCAAACACTAATCTTCTAGCATCACACTAGACCAGATGAGGATGAGATAAATGATTATCTCCAAAGGTATGATGCATACATGGAAAGGTTTCCAGAGGAACAAGATGTAGAAATGGAAGATGAGGAGGAAAAGAATGAAAATATAAAAGATGATGAACAAGCTTAGGTGTGTTGTTCCTTAAGCTATATTTTATTTTCATACTTCTTCTCTAAAATGATGCTTTAAACTGATATTTCTGTTACATTGGATGTAATTTTTATTCTAAACTTTATTGTTTCCTTATATCAATTATAAAGTGGAAGAATGTAGTAGTTTCATATTGACTTAGGTAAAATTTTACATACATTTGGATAAGCATGTAAACTATTGATATTTTTTTGCTTCTTGAATTTTGAATAAGGAACAAAATGGGGTTCTATAGGGGCCCCTACCCATGATAAATAAATAGATATACATATCAAAAGTAGGGACGATAAAAGGAAAGCAATATTCAGACATTTTTCAGTCCTACTTCAAAATTTCCTCCCAGTAGGGGAAGATTTTTCAAAAGATTATTCTTTCTCAGCACGAATTCACTTGAACCTTGTGTTGTTTGAACAAATATTATTGACCCTGCTAAGTCCCAAGACATTCCCATGTCCATCAATGATTCCAGAGTAATTCTAGAATGAATCATGATATGTTCGAGATTGATTTTCTTTTGTTGTGACGATACCCAATCCAGAAGATCCAAACCACCTGTGAAGAATGTCATTTTCCCTTTCCCCTTGTGAAGGGTTGAATTACTAGGAGTAGTTTGAGAAGGGACATATAGGGTGATTAGAAGGGAAAGTACTACACTTTGTTGATGAGTAGATTGTGAGGTCTTGATCTTGAACTAGTCTCCCACTTCCTTGTGAGGGTTGGATTTTCTCTCAGAGAAGGAATGGGTTAAAGTCCCAAAAAATCATGCTCAGATTGAGGAACATGATGCATTAAATGAGAGGAAGAGAAAATTGCAAATATTCCCCTGTCACGTCCGAGAAAATGATATTGTTGATCTTGAACGGTAAGAAGATAATGATTAATATTTTTCTCCATCCGAGATAATGATTGGAAATTGAGGATGTGGTTCACCCTTTCTCTTACCCGAAGATGATGCATTGAACCTGGTTGCAAGGACAAAGTCTTTTCTTGTTTTTTCTCCAGAGATTTGATCCTCTCGCTCTAACTCATCCACTTTGTGAGAAATGATAGGCACGGTGTCAATAGAGGATTTTTCATATAACATATATGATTCCTTGGGAATCTCCTTCGATACAAATCCTTCATTACATAAAAATGGGCATTGAAAATCAGTTTTCCCAGATACTTGGGGTCTTCTCTCGACCCAATATCTCTTTAAATATTTAGGAGTTTTCATATGTTCCCATCTGAAGAGATGAAAGTACATAACTTGAAAGGCTGCAAACACAGGATTAATCCTAATCAGCCTTATAAGAAGTGCTAATCGGACTTGTTGATATGTCAAAGGTCCTCTAGTATCACCTACACACTTTATCTCAAACAGGCCCTAACAAAGGCTTCATCAAGACCACTCAAGTCAAATATTTGATTTAAATCTTCTAAGGAAATTTCTTTTAGACTATGTGCTACAAGTACCTTCACCATTTTTTTAATAAAATTCTTTATATTCAAAATAAGAAGGGAAATACATAAAGGTAATGAAGTAGAACCAAGTTTTATAGTGAAAAGGGTGCATATGGTTTTGATTTAGAGAAATATTTCCCATGAGATGAGGGATATTTTTCTCAGTTTGCACAAGAAGGATTTAAGAGTTGGAAGGGATTAGGAATAAGTAGAACTGGTGAATCAATATGATTTGACAGGAACCTTGTGTGGAAATTAAACCAGTGAGACATGAAATAGAGTGCATAGCACCCAAGATGGATTCTTGAAAGGTAGATGAGGATATATGTCATATCAGAGTCATCTGGAAGTGCTCAGAGGTCATTTGAAATGATTATCTAATCAATATGAGGGAAAAATGATTAAAATAATTTTCTAGAAATGATGACCTGATATCCTAGTTGAGCACAAGTGGAACCAATTGAAAAGACTCGTATTTTGTACACATGGCAAAGCTTAAAGTAAAAATTTTAAATGGCATGTTTTAGAACAAGTATTGTAAAAGGGAATATTCCTAGTAATGTTTATGATTTTGGGGGAATATTTTTGAAAGGATATCAAGTGAATTGAGTGATATAAAAATGCAAATAATAATCACGAAAAGGGGGTTAATTTTCTGAGAGTTGTTCAAAGAAAAGAAAAAGAGAGAAAGTTGAGAGAATCCATTTTTCCAAAGAACCTATCTGAGAAACCTATTATTTCCTGTGTGTCTTTAGATTTGATCATGTCAAGATGGTTGCAAATGTCCAACCATTGACAAGCTTTGAGACTGTAAATATAACTTTCCCTTGTTGATCAATTTGAAGAACCTTGAGTAAATCATGTTAATCATGAGCATAGTTGTGTCTGCTTTCATTTTGAGATATCTTCAAGTAGTTATCCATGTTCCTATTGCAATATTATGTTAGGAGTTCCTCTGAGTCACACAAGATCTTGTCCTTGTGATAGTATTGTGGCATTTGCAATTACATCGTGAAGAGAGTTTTCATTTCATGATGCAATAAACAATTTAAATTCACTCTACTTTCATTATGCTAGTACAAATTATTTGTTATTCTATGAGTGTATCTTAGGTGTGATGAATCATGGATTTCTAATGTTTAATTGAGTCTTTAACATGAGATTTTGTGTTGAATTCTAAATAATGTGTGAAATCATGTATCTTTGGGCTTCCATGGATACACATCTTCTAGTTGAAGGATCATTTTGACCATTTGAAGCATTTTTGTCATTTTACTTAGTAGATGTCCCAACATTTGTTAAAAGTTCCCAAGAATTTGGTATAATCAACTTTATCTTGCTTAACTTCCCAACAACAAATTATACATTAAGTGATGAATCTTACAAGAACTGCCCCTACTTACACTATGTATCCATAAATGCTAAGGAAATTCGTTGAGTTTTCCATCCTTTAACCTAAAAAAATTAGGAGGAATCAAGTTTTGACATTGTCTTTAGTAACCTGGACCTTGTCTAGAAGACATCTTCATTCTCTAGGGTGACAACTCATGAGAGTTAGATTATGTTGCATTGACCATGTTTTCTCAAGGTTTCCTTTGAATATTGCAAAGGAGAGTCAAATATTGTTGATCCACTGATATCCTTCACCAACATAGGTTACAAAATGGGTCCTCTCACCCTGGTTTAAGGCACAACCTAAAGTAGTAAGGGTAGGTCAAACCCTTAGTATGGTGTTATCCAATTCTTCCAAGCCTGAGTGATAAAGAGTTGAATCCTTCCTCGGATACAAAACAACTCATATTCTGATCTATTTATCTCTAAGAATCCTACTCAACTTCTGATGTTGCTTGTTTTAAAAGGGAGAATCAATTTGGGTACCAACATAAGTGATCAAAGCCTTGTGAGGTTTGATTAAGAACTAGATTAAGGAGTTTTATCCCCACATCACCCACAGAATGGATGCGGTAGATGAATTTAATAATAAGTTAGAAGGAATTGTAGATATGTTGAATGCTAAGGGTGATGAACTAATATTTCAAGAGGTGAGTGATCTAGTGGGTGACCTACTTCAAGATGCACAAAGTGAAGTGGATTCCTGGGAGAAGATTGAGGCAACAATAAAGAAGGAGTTCCCACTCCTCTTGTAAAAGATAAAGTTCTTTGATTCTTTGATTCTTCTATTCTTTAATAATCGATTCTTTCATTCTTCATTCAAATTTCCTGAGTCCTTCGATTCTTTATTCTTTGAAGAAGCAGATGTTTCTGAGGATGGAGAACAATATTAGTGTCGGATGATGTTGGGTCTTGGAATATTGGCTAAGTACTAAGGGGTGTGTATGCGCACAGGACCGGTAAGGAGAAGCACTTGTAGGGAGAAGCATACAGGACAAAGAGGTTTAAGAATGGTTTAGGAGAAACCAAGGCACACGTAGAAGGCAGAGCCTTGGATTCAAAGGACTTAGCCATATTCGGAATTCTGAAGGTACTTGATGAAAAATGTGACCCGAATAGGCATGCTTTGAGTGGATAAGGTGCCACTGAAAATTAGAGGTCAAGAAAATGATATTCCATACAGGAATATTCCCAAGAGACATCATTACAAAAATTGGAGGGTTCATAAGGTGTAGTCATTTTTATACCCTTATAACAACAGTTTAATCCCATGCACATTGGCCTATCACCCACCAAGCATTATGCACTCACCCGAGGCATGCATGGGTGCCGAGCCCCTTCTTTATGTGAGTTGTGTAAGAATACATCATCTATGACATATTATTAAGTGAAAAATGATACAAAATAACCATACATTCATTCCGAGAACTTAGGATGACTTTTCATACCAATGAATTTATTTACAAGATAAAGGGAAAAATTAAACAAAATACATATCTAATCCATAATACCAAGGAAATGCAATAAGCTTATGCTCATGAAAACATATGCATTCTTTAGAATAGAACCTTATATTCATGTTAACATGTTCAATAAACACATTACATTCACTTAAGGTCATAACATAATCATATAATAATGCGGAGAAATATCAAGCATCGTGAGACTACACTACGTCCTTCATATTACAAGGATAAACACAAACCCATCCCTCTAAATATGCCATCACTCCTATATTTCCTTTACTCCCAACCCATAGAATCCTCCATTATATTTTTGCAGAGCTTTTCCTCTCTTCCACCCTACTTCCATTGCTCCTTTCTACTACCCATGCATCTCTATCTATAGATTTTGATTTCACCATTATACCTTCCAAGGTGCAACAGATCAGTTGCCAAGAGTCCAAGTGGTCCTGTAATAGAGCATGCTTCCTTTGATCTGATCCCTCCACTCTTTGTAATGATGTATTTTGGATCCTTCCATTACATGCATGGAAACTTTCATTCTTAATTCTCAAGTCGTCAGTGGCACCTTATCCACTCCACATGCTAGATGGGTCACACTTTCCTCATGTGCTACCCAAATCCAAATATGGCTAAGTCCTAAAACCTATATTTTCTTACATGTGTGCACCATGTGTTATGTTAAACCTTAATAGAACCCCCGCCCTACGTGCCTTTAACTGCGTGCCCTTCTTCAAATAGGTCTCATGTGCCCATGTTCCTTCTTGTACTTAGCCAATATTCTAGGGCCCAACATCACCCCACACTACACATGTTATCCATCCTTGAAAAAACTTCTCTTCGATGAATAAAGAATAGCAGGATCTCGAAGAGGGAAAAATAAAGAAGGAATGAAGAATTGGGAGAAAGAATGAAAGAACGGGAAAATGAAGGAGAATAATGTTTATTTTTGGAGGAAGAGAAGGAAATTTTTTTATTTTTGCCTCTAGATTTTCCTAAGCATCAACCTTGTTTTGCGTTGGCTGAAAGAGGTCTCAAACTAAGGTGATTACCTCCTCAAATCTTAAATCCTACCCTTTGGCGCTCATTTTCTCAACAATACATTCCAATTGTTTTCCCAAGTCATCAAGCTCGTCCATCCTGTGGGTGATCTAGGGGTACAATTCCTTTCACCTAATTTTGATCGGGCCTTGCATGGTCTCAATAGCTTCTAAATTTTTTTCTACCTCGGCTAGGATTTTATGTCTTTTTTCCCTGTTCCCCTTATTATTTTCTCGAAACTCCTTGAGTTGCATTTTATGAGTGGTAGCTAGGATGCTTTTACTCTATCTCTATCATTCAATTGTTATAAGCTTCTACGACTTGTGCGGCGGTCTTTACCTCTATAAGGAGTTTGGTATATTGAGTAATAATCTCAAAAACCTTCATCTTCTCTTCTTTCTCTTGGCACGCCAATGTTTCTTCTGTAGACTCTAAGGAAAGTGACCACCTTTCCATCATGATGATGCGAGTCAAATCCTCCAGACACTACAAGGATGATTGATATTTTTTCTCAGGCGGTGCTAAGTCATGATGTTTTAAGATAATAACACACGTAATCATTTCAATTTTCTAATGTAACTCTCGCGCACCCTTGATTTCTCCTTTTCAATTCACATTTTAACTATTCACTAATAAGATCTTCTTGCTTCAAGTCCTTTATCTTCTTGGTGAGCTCCTTATTTTCCTTCTCTAATTCCAACTCCAATAATCTCACTCTATCATTCCTTCCAAATAGTCTAGCCTCAATCTCGACTCAGACTTTGTTGAGTGTGTTGCAGACCTGCTCATCCGACAATTGCTAAGAATTCACCAATGGATTAACTCCTTATGTCTCTCGACACCTTCATTTATGCTGTGACTTACTATGAACTCAAGTTCATCAACATGGGACTCGAATGCCCAAGAAAACATCTATTTGGTCCAGGATATGTGTATTCTTCATCAAATGAAGACATAGCTAGGAGTTGTTCCATTGGTACAATGCTTTAGAAGCATGCATGTAACACCTTACTAGGGTCATTGATGTATCCCATTCCTTTCCCTTTTTCTACCACTATATCCTTCCCACCTATTCATGCAGCCTTTGGGAAGCTTACCACTAAATTGGGATTCCCACCCATGTTACCATATTCTTTCCCAACACTTTCTTCTTCTATTTCCTTCAAAATATCATTTGCACTCCGCTCCAACTCCTACTCCACCAAATCCTTAATGATGTAAGCCACTTTTATTTTTGTAGATTTCTCCACTTGTTCCTTGGTGAGGCTTGGGGTTCCCTAATTTTTGGTGCTTACCTCTTCACTCACCCCCTTTCCTTGATCCTCTACTTCCTCCTCATCATTCCTCTCCTCTTCATCTTCCTCGTCCTTAGATTCATGTATATCATAAAATGGATGGTATTGAACTCCTTCAGGATCATCAACATCCTTGTCTCCAATGTAGGCCTATAAGATTTTTATCTCCTCCTATTCTTCCTTTCTCGTCACCTTTTGCTTCTTCCTAACTGGTGATTCTAGTATAGGAGATTCTCCTTTCTCCTTCTCCTTAATAGGAAATTTCTTCCTTTGTGATCCTTCGATTATGAGGGGATCTTCATGATCTAGTGCCTCCTCTTCTAGGGTATTCTCCTTGACTAGGGACTTATTTATATGTGCATAAGTGTTAGGCTTCATGACTACTTTTAGTGTGCCCACCGATTGTATAGTTTCAATACTTGGTGCCTTCTTCTCCTGCACCTCTTCTATTTCCTTATTCTTTGGCATGGCCTTTTTCTCGACTGTGGTGTCTTCTAGAATGGATACATCACTCTCTAGATATAAACCTTTCTCAAACTTAGGCCTTATGCATAGATATACCCTGGATACAACCCTTTCGGCGATCAACAACATTATCGGCTTCATCATTTATACTTCATGGGAGACATACTTCTCCACATATGTGTGCTTCTTAGGGTACATGATATTTTGGTGCAAATAACGGTGGCATTTTTCCACCTCACTAAGTTAAAACCTTATACTTTTTGCCTCCTTGAACTAGTTGACCCCTTCTTAGAAGTATTGCACGGTAAAGGAGAAGGGTAGCTTGCACCATGCACTCTTAGTCCCATTTGTCAATGTAAACCTGCCAATGTAGAAATGTTGATAAATTACAAACTTTGCCTCTCCATCCATGAGTATGAGATACTACTCTGGGATCCTCCACTCTACCCCAAATGTGTCACGTATTTGTTTGTACCACTTATCTAGGCATACCTTGTGAGTGACCATCATGGTTTCACAAGTATACTTCTCAAACATTTTTTTGGGTGAGGGGTATCCTTTTAGATACTCCCAAATGAATGATTTTGGCCCATTTGGTACCCCAATATCTGATAATATGATGGTGAGGAGGAAGTTTCTAAATAATATATTTTCTCCTTCTTGCGCGCTTCTTATGATTTCATCTGCAATAAAGGCAAACAAGTTATATATGGTCCCTTCTGATATTTTCTAGCATACATTCAACCATGCCTTGTTCACTTGTGTCCATCTTTCTTGATCATTAATATTGGTGACCAAGTGCGTGACCATCCTTATAAAAGGGTCGGAATTTTTGTAATGTCAAAGTACCGCAGACACTTTTTGTATTCATAAGTTACTACTATTTCCTATATTGCATCCTTATCACTCAAATCATCATCTATGGATTCTCTTTCACAATTCAAGCCATTGAATTTAGATATCAACCTGGGGTGTTAAGTGCATATTGTGGCTAAAAAAGTATAAATGGTATTCATGTACGTGTGACATCAACCATTGATATAGCCTCTAAGGATTGGCAAAGTAAGGCAACTCGTATAGTTGTAATAACCCCGCCTTTTGAAATGTTACTTTCACCTCGTCATTGTATATTGGCATTCAATCTAGTTTCCTTTTGTTAGTTGGATGAACCAGCTCCAGCATCATTTCTTTCTATGTAGTACTTGTACAATAGTTGTAATTACTCATGGCTATTTTTCTCAAGTGTGACACCAACTCTTTTCCCGAAACACTCCATCCGGGTACTCGCATTTTTACATACCATTCCTCATTGGAGCTCGTGATAGTAGTGATTTGTTTTCCTTTTCCCTTTCCTCTTTTGTTTCTTTGGTGAAATTGTTTCCTTATTTGGTTCTATTCTTCTTGTCAAGTTTAAAATTTAAAGCTCCTCACTCTATTTTATTACTCTTCTCAATCTCAAAACTCAACTCCTGGAAGAAATTCTTCAATATTCATGCCCTAGTTGTAAAAACCTAACTAGGAAAACCTTCCACAAGATGGCGCACTACAAACTAATTCTCCCCATGCCCGTGTACTCCTTCCACTCTAGTTTGCAAATCTACTATGTTCACGTACTTATATTTCTAGGATTCTTATTCCTTTGCAAAAATCTCTCTGGATGCCCTAATTCACAAGAGTGCTTCAAATTCATAATAACAAGGTAAAATAATGACTTTCTCGACCTCACATTTATATTTTTTTCTCCCCTCCAGAAATAAATGTTGTACCACCTACCAACTTAATTAACATTAAATGTGAATTTTTTAACTAGGCTAACTTTAAGCGCCCTTACCCATGCACCCAATCCTGTGTGAAAAACCCTCAACCTTTTGGCATGTAAAAATCCAAACTGACCGAAGACTCTTATGCATGTGTCTACGGCACCAAATGAACTTCTTTTGTCCTTTACCTAATTTTTTCCCTCGCCAACCTCATGTTTTTCTTGTGCTCTTCATTCTTTCTACGTGGTCTTTGTTACAACCTTCTTAACTATTAGGAAATATACTATTTAGTGCTCCATTATTTGTGTGTAATCATTAAATAAGTTAATATATTGTTTTGGTTGAGTGAGGTTGTTTTTAATAACTCACGTAAGTTAGATTTTTGTTATAGCTACCTCTAAAATTATAGGAGAGCTATATTCCTATTTATAAAGGTTCTTGTAATATGAATTTTAATGTACTGAATATAATATCCTTGTTGTGTTTACTCTGTAAAATCTGATTGATGCTTTTCATTTGGCATCAGAGCGATGTAATGGTCCCTGTTGTAGAGCTAAAGGCATATATTTATTCTAATCTATTTGTTTGGAGTGGCAATCAGATCTTGTGTGAGATCGATATAGTTTTATTGGGCTGAGCAAATAATTTTAATAGTGGTATCTCTACATGCAGTCAATGTAAGTCCTCTTCTCATTCTATGTAGCTTCCATGGTCTGCACCCCATCAATGCCTCCATATATGATTGTTTCATGTTACTCTCCTAACTATGCATTCAATCTGCAAATTGGTTAATGACTCGGGAAGCATGGCAGGATCTCCACGCATCATTCAGGATAACAAAGTCTTATATATATTTTTTTGTGGTGGGCTCCATATAAAAATCTTCTTATCACTATTTAGAAGTGAATCAATGAACATTGGAGGAATTTTTTGGGGACATATAAATTCTTATGACTGTTTCTTTGAAAATAAAGCATGAGTTTTTAGTGAGTTGGGCGTCAAAATCAGTCAAGAATAAATTTCAGATTATGTAATGAAATCAAACAAAATTAGTACCATTAAATGGTTCGCAAATCGGAGCTCTGGTTCTCCAGTTATGAACAGATCTATGCTCTCCCAAATTCATGTGAGTTTTTTGCACAACCAACTCTGATTGGGCAATTATTTTAATTTTTCATAAAGACTATAGTTTTGAAAAATCAATTTTTCCTATAGTTTTTGTTTAATAATTGCATTTTGACGGCAATTAATACTTTTTTCAAATTAATATGTTTTGGGTGTCATTTCTCTAAAATATTGGTATTTTTGGAATCCTCATTTCCTCTTGATTCCAACGAGTGGTCACACGATTAATTTTCTCACCATTTTGAGAGAAAAAAATTAATCGTTGTATCAATTTTAATTATATTATACCATTTTATGGGAAATTGTAACCTCCATAACTTTTGCATGGTAACTCGAAATTGAGCGTCGTTTTTGCAAAAGTGCTTATTTTTTTATTCCCGTTGCATTTTTATAATTTTGGGAGAAAATACCAATTTTGAAAATACCCTCTTTTTGGCCATCCAATGGAAGTTCCACTAGAAAAATTCAATGGGCTCAACTTTCATACTTGGAAAGTGAAGATACAGATGCAGTTAATGAATAAAAATCTTTGGAGGATAGTAGATGGAAAAGAACCAACACCTACAGATCCGACCAAATTGGCAGAATGGGAAATGAGAGATGATAAAGCCAAAGCCATTATTGGTCTTGCTCTCTCAGATACTGAGCTACACTATGTTGATCTCAAGAAATCATCTCATGAAATGTGGGAAAAATTGAACAAAACCTTTGGTGCTAAAGCAGTGAACACAAAATTTTCTCTTAAATTACAATTGTTCAAGTTAAAAATGGGTGAAGGAGCTACAATGTCTAGCCATATTAATGATTTACGGTCTCTCCTCGACAGCTGGCAGAAGTAAAAGCTCCAGTAGATGATGAAGATGCAAAAGCTATTCTATTGAATAGTTTTCCTCCCAAATACAGTAATGTTGTCTTCACACTTGGTCAGATGCCTTCCAACTCATTGGAAGATATGATATCAACTCTCCTAGCTGAGGAAAAATGGACCAAAGAAGATGTAGAAGAAGAAACAACAATGTATGTAAAAAGGAAATACAAAAATGTTTCTAAATATAAAGAGGAAAGAGAATGTTTCTACTGTAAGAAAAAGGGACATACAACTTCATTTTGTAGAGCTCGAGCTCAAGATATACTTAGTGGAAAACTCAAAGGAATCAAGGCCAATTTCATTACTGAAGAAGGATCAGAGAATGGGGAAGCACAAGTACACAAAGATAGTGGCTTTGAAGACTTCTTATACTAAGCATGACACTAGAGGATGGAGGTAAACAGAGGTTAGAGGTTATTCAATGACCTCTCATCAGTTTCCAATGACAAGGCCGTATATCGTTTTGGTGACATGTATGCATCGCCAGTTTGGGTAGTGTGATTTCCATCATGTGCCTATTTTGTAGTGTTCATGATTTCAATAAGTGGAAATTTCACATTGAGGGGGGGAACATGATCCAATGTTCCATTTCCATTATGTTAGTTTTTTCTATGTATGTATGAGCAATAGATTTCAGCAGATTTTCCTATGTTATTCCCTGCAATGAGATATTGATGAGGGCTGATAATAGTACTTGGCACATCATGATGTGGTTGTAGGTAAACCACTTGAAAATCTTCATTTGTGGTTTTTGGTAAACCAATTGAAAAACCACAATTATTGGTTGTTGGTAATCCATTTGCAAAACCATCACTTTTTCATTGGTAAGTCTAAGGGTGTGCACCGTAACCTAAATAGTTGTGCATCGACATAGTATCATCAATGCTTTGTGCATCCTCCCATGAGTTAATCCTTGATAAGTGGTTAGGTCCTAAATTGATTTTTCATGGTTTTACAACCACCGTGAACTCAAACTCTTAGAATAATAAGACCCAATGACATATGTGCCCTTACAACACATGCTTCTTCACTAAGTACTTCAATGTCATGTGTTCTGTGTGTATAATATAAATTGTGTTACAAATAGATACTACCTAAACTTATGTAGCACGTAGATCCTTGACAGTTCCTTGCACTTAGTAGTTGTGTATTTCTATTCTCGCTCATGTCAAATTACTACCGTGAAACACAAGGGATGATAAACAATCCCCTCACCAGGTTGTGCTAGTACTTCTCCCATAGCTATCCCTAAGGCATCAACATGCACATGGAAAGGCTTATCCCAAGAAGGAAAACATAGGATGGGCATAATGAAAAGCCTATCCTTCAAAGTTTCAAATTATTTTTGATGCGCCTCTCCCAAATGAAAGGCACTCTTGTGTTTTAGAAATTCCTCTAAGGGCATGGTGATCTTGGTATACCCTTGATGAATTTTCTGTAGTACCCATATGTCCAACAAATCTGGCAGATTACGCTTTTACTAGTAGGTTCCCCTAATCCCACAATAACTATAACTTTGGTAGGATCCACTAGTAATCCTTCTTTACATATAGTATGTCATAACAAGGTCCCAAATGGAGTAAAGAAAGACACATTTCTTAATGTTGAGTGATATCCTTAATTTTTGACATCTCTCAAAGGTCAACCTAAAATTTTCACAATGGTCTTTTACCAAGCCATATATATTCCAATCATCCAGAAAAATTGAAGAAATTTATTGATGAAGTCCTAAAATTCTTAAACCATGATACATGAGAACACAACAGGTGCATTCTTCAATCCAAAAGGCATAACGGTGTAGGAAAAACTTCCCCATTCGGTGGAAAAAAAAATTCTCTATTCTTTTTTGCAATCCAGACTTGGTGATACCTTGAGAAACCATCCATGAAAGAGTAGGCTTCGTGCCCACCCAATCCTTCAATAATTTCTTTAGTAAAGGGGATTGGGAAAGGATCGATGACACATACTATATTTAGGTCCCTGTAGTCAACACAGATCCTTATTCTTCCATCCTTCTTGATATTGATGACCATTGGGCTTATCCATTTTGATTCCTCCACAACCTCAATGATACTAAATGTTATCATCTTCTCTATTTCCTCCTTGACCAAGATACGTAAATTTAGATTCATCCGATAAGGGATCTTCCAGATTAGGTGTGAAAATTCCTTAAACTTGATCTTCATCTCCCCCAAGGAATGGTGGATGCCTTTGAGTTCATGGTTCCCATGACAGAATAAATCTAAGAACTCATGCAATAGATCAATGACCTTTGAAACTTCTTTTTCTGACCAATAGTCCCTAATGATGGCTTCCTTAGGTTATGTCTTTTCTCGAATGTTAACCTAATTTGTTTTTAATGGCTCATGGTAGGTGCGTGCTTGATCATTAGCACTATCTATGACTTCATGCGTACCTTTAGAATGGTTAAAATTCAAACTTTCCATTTCCTCGCCATCTACTACACAACATTTTTCCTTTTTCTTTTTCCCTACATGCGCACTCAAACCGTACTTCCTATGATTCTTCTTCATTTAGACGCATCTCCAAATAAGGTTCACCCAACAACTCAAGTAGCCTATATTCGCCATAACATTATCTCCCATTGTAAGGCACTTTATTACTTGTAATGCCTTATCCACTAATTTCCTTGTACTACGATACTTGAAATCTTTAATGAGATCAGCCACCAACTCTTTCCAATTACCTGTTTGACGGTGCATATCCAAATGAATATACCATGCATGCACAACCTTGTAAGGTGGAATAAAACTTATGCACCCATAACAAAGGTGGTAACACTTATGCGCTTCTCATCAAGGCATTTTCACATGCCTGGACATGAAATGAGGTGATCTCTTTACTATGGTAGTCTTAGATCATAGTGGGCATGTTGCTCCTGGAGAATCATACAGATAATGTGAATCTTACCTCATGCCATTCTAGGAGGCTCTCCCGATATGTAGCCAACCAACACGTTGTAGTTCCTAGTAGGTTATAACCGAGCATTCCCATTCTCTCGTCCTCATTCTTCTACTGAGCCTTCATTTCTCACAAGAAAATTTTAGGGTATGTCACTCCAGAGTAATTTGGCAACTTTTTCCCTCCTAGGCCCTTGACCAAATGTGCCTTTTTTACCCTAGTTACAAATCCTCTCAACTATCACCCAATCAACTCATAAGTTCCATGCACCCAATTGTCACATGCCATGTAAGTGGTATCACTCAAGGACTCGAGCATCCTTAAAGTAGATAAATCACTACATGGGATTAATTATCTCAGGGTCTCTAATGCAATGCACGTAAATTCTATCAAGGATTTCCTCTCCTAAGGGCTCAGTATAGGGTGATGACTTCCCATCTACTAAAGGGATAATCAACCTTTCTTCCTTGTTCTAGAAACTAATATACCCCTTGTTAAAATGCAGGTTGGCATTGTTCTTATAACACCATGGGTGCCCAAGCAACACTTGAATTTTTATGCCTCTATGAGTGCCAAGACTTTGAAATATCTAATGAACTCAGACCCTTGGATAGGGATAACCACATCTTTCAAGACTCCAATGGACATTACCTTTTTCTTGTTTTCCATATACAATACATTCAAAGATGGTCAGTAATACGGTTCTTCCCATTTGATTTCATGCATCTAAGGTGAGAGCATTAACCTCTTCTCTTATGTCGATGATGATATTGCTTAGAATCCACCCATGAACAACCGCATTCAATGTAATCTCCTTATCATAGTATAGGCTATGAGGAGGAAGGTTTACATGTAAAACATTCCTTTTAGGCTCGCTTCGGCACATGGTACCTTCTCCTCAACAATTCTACTAGCAAAGGAATAATATTCTCTTACCTTAACATCCTACATACTTCCTTAACTTCATTCAAATCCTCCTTTAGAGCCTTGACATTCTTCCTTTTCTCTAATTACTTTTATTGTTCCTTTAGACATTGGATATCCCTATGCAAACTCGAATCACATCCATAGTATATTGATGCACTTCCTTATGATGAGAAGGGTCGGATACTTTCATGTACCACTTCCTCTCTTGAAACTAGTTTCTTTTGTATTGGCATCTCTTTCGCACTTGCAGCCTCTATTCACATTGTCACCAATATGGGTTCTAGTCCCAAATCACACACCACTCTTGGCATCCACTAAGAATCGTCCTTCTTGATGCTTACCATCCCAATCCCTTTTTCCTTCCGATGTTGTTGGTTCATATGCTCATAAAAATCTAAACACTCTTTATACTTATGTTTTTTTCCGCACCACAAGCATTGTAGTAGATCATGGCATGTAGTTATATTTTATACCCTTAAACAAATAGTCTAATCCCATGTACACCGGCCTATCATCCAGTGGGAGATGGGTGCTCACCTAAGGCACACGTGAGTGCCGAGTCTCTCCTTTATGTGAGTTTCATGATAATGCATCATCTTAGGATAGATAATCAAATGTAGGATAGAAAATAACTATACAACATTCTTAAGAACTTAGAAAGAGTTGTCATCTCATTGTATATAGATAAGAGAAATAACAAGAAACATATGGAGATGGTTCATATAGAAAGGAAATGCATAAGTATTATACTCCTAAACACAGATGATTTATAAAAGAGCATTATATTTGTAGACACTAAAATTAGGTCACACTCCCCTTTGGTCCCTCGACAAATAAGAACCCTTTATCACATTCACCTAGCCATGGCCCCCTTCACCCCACTAATATTAATTTAATTAATTTAATTAAATTAATTCATTATCCTCACCATATTTATTATTTAAATATATTAATTTAAATAATATCCACACATACACCTCACCTAGACACCTCATCAAGCCAACTCAACCTAAGACCTATTCTTAGTAAGTTTCCATAACTAACTAAGACTTAATCAAACCCTAAAAATCAATGCCTACATTCTCTCTAACCACATTCCCACATACTTACAAGAAGATTATAGTTTAATCTACGGGTTAACAACATGAGATCTCGAGAAATTCAAGAGGATCTCCTAATTTAGTAAACCTAGGAAATCCCGCATTGACCAACACCGATTAGCCCTAATCATTACCAATTAAGATATATCTCTATATGAATGTTGATCTCAATATTTGATTCATTCAACATGGTTTGTGTCTTAGAAGGTAACGACCAATGAATATATGAGTCTTCTGCACCAAGGTAGGTGAGTATAGATTCATCATCCTAACATTAAACAACATTAATTGAATGTGTATCGTTATCAATCATTTTAGGATACGTAAGGGGAAGAGTGGAAGGGGCCTTGCCCTCACGTTGAAAAGTTAGAGGCCCCAAGGAAATGGTGTTTATGAAAAAAAAATTAGGAGAGATAGATTCGGGATCCACCGACTGCGTTGGTGAGGGTGGTGATGAAGGTGGAGTGGGTGAAGAAGGTGGAGAAGGGGTAGTGTCCTTGATGAGTTCAATGCGGGCCTATTTGGTAGGTGGTTTTGGAAAGATGATACCACTACAGCTTGTTATGTTTTAGGGTGATACATAGAATAATGGTATGGTGGCCTTGCTTGTAAAATCCAAAACAAAACCATTCTATGTACATCGGTGCAGAAGGTGTGGGAAAAATGGTGATTGGTAAGTGATTGGAAGTCGGCGGAAAATGGGAAAGTTTGTGATGGTGGTTTGGGTGTGTAAGTGGTAGTATCAAGTCCCCCATAGGTGAGACTAGTACAAAGGTGAAGGGGGCCATATAGGAGACATTCTCCTATATAGTGATCATAATGAGGGTGTTGGTGAAGGATTCCATACTTTTGTGGAGTAAGGAATGTGTTGACACTATATAGCGAGACTCCCTAGAGTGAGGCATTAAAAACACCTTCCAAGGATTGGTGGTTGGTATGTAGGGTTGGAATGGATGAAGTGTCGAGGTTGATGCAAATATGGGGTTAATGGCTTGGGAGGCTAATGGGTCAGTTGTGGAGGTTGTAGCAGCGGTAGGAATGAAGGAGGTATGTGTGGCTAAGGTAGCAACTATACTGGGTCACGGAGGTGTAGGTGAAGTAGTGGTGGTCGCGTAGGTAGACGCTTTAACGGGTATGAACACATCATTTGGTTGGTGAAGCATGTTGCATGTTTTAAAAGGTGATGGGTTAGATTGGATATTATAAGTGTGCCCTTCGTGTTCAAACTTTACACAACGATGCAAAGTGGAAGGAACACAACCCATGATATGAATTCGGGTTTTCCAAGAAATAGGTTATATTGTAATTCCCTCCAAGAGGTAGAATAGTTCGGAATAGTGTGGGGGCCCATGCAAATGTGGAGGATGACGGTGCCTAATGTAGAGGTGATAACGTCTTTGAATGAACACAACATGACCGGATGTTTATGCATGTAATTGTTAGGTATGCATATTTTAGCGAATAAATGGGATGAAATGATGTTAATGTTAGCACCCCCATCAATCATCACACAGCGTAACTGTATGTCATTGATGTGGATAGAGATGAAGAGGGCTGGGTCTAGGTCATCTATTTGGTGTGGCATGATCTATTCCTCGGAGAAGCTAAGGGAGGCTACTTGTTGAATAGGGTGGGGTGAGGGCAAAGGTGGTAATTTAGTGAGAGAGGCTATATGATGGGGTGTGATAATGGAGGCTACGGGTGTAGGGTCATTGGGTAAAACCTCAATAGATTGAAGAACCTCCATGAGAGATTAACGATAGGATTTTGAGGTTTGGATGAGGTCATATAAGGACATTTTGAGGGGATATTGGTGTAATTGTTTGAGCATGGTGTGATGTGTAACACCATTAGAAATGGGGTACGAGGGCCCAGAGAGTGATTTGAGGTATGGGTGTAGATGGTGTGTTGGATATATGATTGGTTGGTGGGTGGGCTACCTTTTCTTTTCCCTTATCCTTCGAGCATGTGTAGTGACGTGTGTCATGTTGATTTGAGGTGAGTTGGAAAATAGAGAAGGTGTAGGGTGAGTGGTATAACGACATGATGGCAAAAACATCCTAGACGAGAAAAACCCTATGAGGTGAGTGAGCACAATGAAATTTGGGTTGTGGTGTGGTAAGTTATCCGATGTGAACCATGTTAATTTCAAATATTGGGGATGGCTCTAGGAGCTATGGATGTGTAGGTCGTGGTTCTTTGAGTGGGAAGTGTGGGAATGGGTGTCGGTGAAGTAGGGGCCTCGCCAAGAAGGTCGTCATTGTCAAATTTGACTTCTAGAGGACACAATTGGATAAGGACAGTTTTCAAGGCCTTGCAGTTCTCCACATCGTGCCCTGGCACACGATGGTATGTGCAAATTTTAGTATCATCAAACCCTTTTGGCTTGGGTTTTAGGGGGTTGTAAGGTCCGAGTGGCGGTAATGTGATGACAAAAAGGTTGGTTAAAATTTTGGCATAGGACCTCGCTATTGGATCACAATGAGAAGTGAACATGGGTTTGGGTGTAGGTGTGGTTGACATCGAGGAATGGTCTTTGGAGGAGGAGGAACAAATCGAGCTATGGTTTCGGTGTCGGCGTGGTTCTGGGGTGTTAGTCATATTTGTTTAGATAGGGGTATAATAGATGGACGGCTAGGAGGGTGTGTGGTTGTTCGACTACCTTATTTTGGGGTAGTGGAGTTTTGTTTTTGGGTTGCACCTTCTTGGGTAAAGGTGATACGGGTGTATGAGGTATAGAAGGAAAATCAGATGGGGGAAGAGGATGAGTTACCCACGGGGATAACGAAGGTGCTACAAAGGTAGAGGATGTGGGTCATGCAGGAGGTGTAAGGGATAGAGATCGAAGTGTAGTGGGTAGTGAAGGAATTACTGAGGGTATTGGAGGTATGGGTGGTAAAGATGTTGTGGGTGTGGGTGTAAGTCATGTTGGGTGTCTAGGAGGTTAGAGGTTTATGAGGAAGGAATGGGTTGTTGTGTTTTTGGTTTATTGATGGGTGGAGGTTTCTTGACCATGTTGGGAAGCTGAGGTCTTGAGACAGGCGGGATAGGTGAAGGTGTGATTGGCAGAGCCGGGGTATGAGCTCTATGGGTTTGGTGCTTATGCTTGGGTGTCGAGTAGGTGTGGTGTTGACTTGGGAGGATGTAGCTAAATCCAGTTTGATAGGTGGATGAGTAAGGCTGGTGGTTGGGGTGACCCCTAAAGTGGTAATAGGTTTAGTTGAGGCAAATGTTGTAGGTGTGGGTTTGGGTTTAGATGTAGTTTGAGCTATGGGTAAAGGTGTATGCTAAGTTATGATGGGTGACATGGAATGAGTTTTGATAGAGGTGGTGGTGTTCGGTTCAATTGGTTGAAATATTTTTGGGTAGATAGTGGAGGTATCAGCAAGTGACCTTTAGAATCGTGTTGAGACAGAAGAAAAAGGTGCCTCCATAGTAAGGCTCTATCCACATAATCTAGGTGATCATTCAAATGTGAGAACAACATGTATGTAGGTGGAGTTGATGAAGACCTAATGGAAATTCCTATAAAATGTGTTTTAGAGATAGGAAATTGGCTAGATTCAGCTTCCATGGGTAAAAGAGTTAAAAGTAGGTCTATAGGATTTTGGGTAGCTGATGGAGAATGCTCACCAAGAGGAAAAGGTATCTCAACTAGGTCTATGATAGGTGGAGAAGGTGATGGGTTCTCCTCTCGTAGGTGGATAAGATGATGGAAGCTCCTCCGCATGGGGAGTAGATGATGGGTGCTCCTCTCATGGGTGGAGGAGGTAAATAAGTATCCCCATGGACTGAAGAAGTATTGTGGGTATCGATTCTCTAAGTGGGGAAGCCAATGTTTGTGGAAGACTCCTCTGTAGGTGATGAAGGAGATGAAATGTGTTCCTCTTCGGGTGGAGGAGTAGGTGTGGTTGGTTCTAATGCAGAAGGAGGATTTCGGGCTAGGATTTCCTCTATGGAAGGAATGTGAGGTAATTGGGAGGTGACATGTACATCATTAAAGATAGCGTGGCCCTCATGGGTATGGGTATCATGAGTTGAGGTCTCACCGGTTTGATCAGATGAAGGGCCATGGTTAGGAAATGGTTTCTTGAAGATGTGTAGGTTTTGGTTAGTAGGTGCGTTAGGATTATCAACGGTTAACTTTCCTTTCTCAAGAATTTATTGGACAATATTTTTGAAAGTGATGTAATTTCCATCATTATGACCCTTTACTTGATGATAGTTACAGAATTCATGTTCTTTATACCGCGCAGGCATGGGGTGAGGAGGGTCAAAACCAGTGTGTGGTTTTATAGGTGGAAGGGTGATGGCTCCAGCTTTGATAAGGTTTTCTAAGACAGAAGAGTAAGGTTCCCCAATTGGGGTGTATTTTGCTACTCTCTCGTCTGAATTGAAAAGTCTGGATGGGTGAGAGATTAGATGAGGGGGTAGCCTGATTTGACGAATGAGCTGGGCCAGCCTTGAGTACCACTGCATTAGTGATGCCCTTATCTTTTGAATAAATATTTTGTGGTTTGGAATAAGAAGAGGTATCATTCGAGTTGAATGTCAAATTATTATTACGTAATTGGATTTTCTTCTCTTCGATGGCTTGAATCTCTAACTTTCGTGCCATAGTGAATGCTTCATCGAATTTTTGAAAGGTTTGGACCTGTAAGGTCAGTGAGATATGTCTAGCACAATCCCATGTGAAGAGATCAATGAGTTCTATTCATGCGGAAGTTATAAGGTGAGTTGATTGATCAGGCTACGCTAGCGAGTGACAAAATCTGTGATAGATTCGTCCCCATACTAATGCGTGGAGTATAGGCTAGTCATGGTAACCTTCTTGATGATATTGATAGAGAAATGATCCAAGAAGGCTTGGGCTACCTGATTGAATGAGAATATAGAGTGTCTAGGTAACCCAATATACCAATCTAATGTAGGTCCAGTGAGGGACATGGGAAAGGTTCTCAAGAGCAAGTCATCATCGTGAGTGATCAAATAACACTGAGTTTGAATGACCACAAATGTTGATGTGGGTCTTCTTTGCTATTGAAATGATTGAATTTAGGCATCTCCTAATGCACAAGGTACGTATGAATAGGAATGGATGGGTAGATGGGATCGTTGTAAATATCATCATAGGTAAGAGTGTTGTGGGAGCCAGAAATTGATGCCTCCAATGCCGGCATCTTCTCCAATATTAATTTGATTAGGTTGTTGGTAGGTTACAAGGATTGGCTGCCTCCGTAGCATGAGAGGGTTGATTTTGGGAATATAATGGGGGTAGCACTCCAATGTATGGTGTTTCTATGTAGGTTGATTAAGAAGAAGGTAGTGAAATAGGGAGTATGTACCTGTTGTCGCCAAATCACTGCACCCCCCGAATGGCCAGGATGTGAATAGGATGTTCGGCATGATTGGGACACATGGGACCACCTCTCAAGCTATGGGACTTGGGCTCGAGGTGAACCTCCAGAGAAGGCCGGCTTCCTCTTCCTAAACTAAGTGCTGTACTACTCCTAGTGTAACAAAAATGATTATCTAGTCCTATGCTAACATTTTCATGGGGTTTTAGGGAAAGAGATTTACAAAAATGAAACTATACTAGGGATGGTGATGCACCAGATAAAGGGTGTCTTCAGATTCAGGAAGGGTTAATTTGAAGAGGGTGTGTGCACCACAGGTCAACTTCACCTACTGCAACTTAGAGAGGGTACATGATACCACAAACTAAGAGACACGTGTTCCCTTTGTTAAACTTTATCAGATCGAGAAATATACCAGTTTCCCAGTGAAGAAGGATGAACTCAAGAAGGGTGAATAGACACCACAACTCAACTGCATGCAATACTTCACCACTCGATAAGCACAAAACTCCAAGAACCTGCAATAGAACTTAAACTTGCACAGTGTACCTGCAAGTATGAGAAAGGCACAAAGAAGCATAAAAGGATGAAAGGACCGAGATTAGTCACAAAACACACACTTTTATTGCTTCAATAACATGCACAATGCATCATACATTCAGAAGAGGCAATAGTTGCCATTACAGTCTTGAAGAGGAGGCTTGAAAGTTCTCTCAACACACAAGAACAACTTGCAGAAGAGAGAGGATTCTTGAAAAGTATACACTCTCGCCTGAGATATCTAACTGTCCAACTTGTCTGAACTGTTGGAACCCTTTGAAATGAGCTTCCAACTTACATTTATAGAAAAATATGTGAGAAAGAAGAGGAAATGGTCATAATTGCATTCCTAAAATGAAGGCCCATGATGTATTTATTGCAGTTTAGTTAAACTACCGAGAAGGTTCCATCATGGGTCATTAATTGCCTGATGACCTAGTCTTCTCAATTAATTAAAAGAATATTTAAATAAAATATTTAAATAATAATAATAAATATTATTATTAAAATATTTAAATAAAAATATTAATTTAATTAACATAATGTTGGGACCCCCCCGTTGACCCGTTTGACTTGAAGAGGAGGGGGGTCCATGTGGAAATAGTCTGCACAAATCTCAACTCGGTGAGCTTCGAATCCTCTAACTCGGTGTTGCAATCGATTTTGAACCCCACACTAACTCTTTCCTCGTCTTGGCAATCGAGCTCTTTTGCATTGAGTCCTTCAAATGGTGAGCTATCAAACTTGATTCTTATCGTTTTGCTAAAATGTATGTAGATCCTGTGAACCTGGCCTGACGCAAATTAAGACTCACCTCACGAATGCCACTGCTACGGTCTTGCTTCAAACTCCAAATCGAGCCATTCTGAATTACCAAGCCACCTATATGCATTGTGAACATGAAGCTTTAAGCCCGAAATTGAAAGCCTCTACAAATACATTAAACTTTAACACCCGCGAGCTTATTCTTTATCTCGACTTGGTACCAATGTTTCCACAATATGAAAAGTTTGACTCTAAATCATACTTAGTTGATTTGATCCATAATACATTAGTTGTACCACAGAGGTTAAACAATTCAATGAATTTAAATTATTTCACTCCTGCATGTTGCGCCATTTAGAAATGATTTTCGAGCTATGAAAATTGTTAGGGATCACGTTATGTGGCCCTGTCAACACTGAATCGATTGATTTCTCTGTGATAGCTCTAGTCTTGACAGATAGAGTTATTTCTTCATGTTTTGGACCACATATTCACATGCATTCCACATTCAAACTCCATGAAACAACACCATGAGCTCTTCAACTGATTCGACCTGGCTTTGTTTTGCATATCAACCCGAGCACCCGGTTGGCTCAAACTCACTTGAATGTCATGCTTAACCCAACATTTCTAAAAAGAATGGTTTTACCACGATGTTCACGGTTCTTCCTTATCATATAACACTTGCAGTAAGAATGTTTTAGCGTGGCCATAATAAGCACAATTGTACCTTCCAAACGATGAGAAAATGCCATTATCAACAAAGACCTAATGCTGCCATGATGATGACCCAGGCTTATGCCCGTAACATGTCGATAGACACCCTTGAGACTGATTTTTGGCCAAAGAGCCCTTCGGTATTTTGGTAGTGCACTCAGAAATATCGGCTCCAATCAACAATTATCCTACTATTGGGATCTGTGAGCTAAACAATATACTCATATACTCATTTTTCCATAAACTAAGAAGATCCTTCATGTTACAATTTGTAACACGTAAAATAAGCCCTTCAAAAAATACATTGAACAACTGGGGCAGCGAAGAGGACCTTGGAAAAAATGTGAGTAACAACCATATGAATTCTTCCTTAGTCGTGGATCAAAGCTAGATAAAATTAGGTTGAAAGCTGAAATTACAAGTATAATCATCCATTTGTTAAAACAAGTTTCTCTCGAACCTGGTAAAGGAATACTTTTATTGTCCGATTGGACGACATAATGGAAGGGTATAAATATTGCTCTTCGCCCATAGAGTTTCTCAAAGAGACCATTTACGAGTAACAAGGATGCAAAGCATGCAAAACGGCCGACTGTATTTCGTGAGTTGACGCAAATTGTTGAAGCAATTATATTTGACTCGTTGAAGATGCTCATATAATTGCAAAGCAAATTGTGCCTCATGAATATTACGATATCAGTCCCACCTCTATGAGATTCGCTTCCATGAGTCACATCGTAAAACAAGTAAGATCTCGATAGAGAGTCTTTGTAATAAATTTCTCAGTCTCGCTGGTAACACTCCTCTGTCACTTAATCAATTTTCATAAAAATATCTTGAAGGAAAATCCCAAATTTGAGGATGCATTCGATGCTGAACAGATAAAAAATCATTGGACGACTTGCTTGTTGGAAGTGCTCAAAAAGGATTCTACTATACTGCAACATATCAACTGCCTGTGCACCAAATGCTCGGCCGAGGAAGGTCTGAACACAATTATGTAATTACAAACCCAAGATTCAATGATGTTGAACCTCCCATATCTACATAATTTCATATCATCTCGGTCAAACAAGATAATTCTCCGAAGTGGTTGGTCGAGCACTATCTTAATGGATTAAACCTGGCATCATGTTGACTTTGACTCTCCCTGACTTGGCCTTTAGAAGGAAGCATTGATCTCCACCGAGATCCTTGTACAGTTCCTTTCATTTGTCAATTTTCAACGAGCTATATTTTGCATTAACAAGAAAATCGTCGAGCTCTTACAACTGAGAGTCTCTACTGAGATGATTTCCAAGATGACTATCAATTTGACACCGGGTTCTTTAACAACTCAACCCTGAACTCTTGACTAAGTCGAGATCAACTGGGTGCCTTTCGATGCTAGGTGATCTCTTCATATGCAATTTAGGAATTATTTTTTTAATTATTGCATCTCGATAATAACCGAAGGTGGGTTCCTGGGACTACTATTTCATCTTGAACGTGATAGGACCCCCTTGTCCAATCTTGCCAGGTGTGCAAAATTAGATAACATTTTGGGCGACCTCTCGGGGACGATTGCCTGCTAAGCATGATTCCAGTAGCCTTAAGTCATCCATTGGGCATGGAGTCTATGTTGGAATCTTGAAAGTAGTATGATTTTCTTTGACACATCCCGAAATCTCCTTGAACATTGCCAATATCCTAGACCTCCCTGGAATGCTAAGCATGAAGTATACTGAATCTATTGAATGCTTGACATCCATGGAACACTGCAAAATTTTGAATGAAGCAGATTTTGAAACTCTTATGGAAACCTTGAACCTTCTTCTCCTTGACACCTTCCAATGATGAAACAATGTGCAAAACAACACAAAACACAACAACAAGGAAAGCAAAACAACAACACACAACAATGTGCATAAGCACTTGGAGGAAAACACCTAATTTAATCATGTATACAGGTGGGTGGAACGCTTCTCAAAAACAAGCTTTGAGATGTATCCCATTCACGTGAATGGGCAGTTCTTCTCCATTGAGCCTAGATAGACGAAATGAATTTGCCTCTTTGCAACTTGTGATGATATACGGCCCACTCCAGAGAGCGTCAAACTTGGCATGCCTGCCTGGTTTGGCCCTGTCTTCATCCCATTTGAGAACTAAATCTCCCTCTTGAAAACACCTGTTGGATGCCTTCTTATCAAAATATTTCTTAACTTGAGCTTGATGTTGCTCCAAAGTTTTCATAGCCTTGTCTCGTACTTCCTCTAACTCCATGAGTTCAGCAAACCTTACTATCAGAGGATCACTCTCTATAACTTCAAGTTGATGAGCTAACTCCAAAGAAGGTAACTCCAATGAGAGCGGGAGTTTTTCCTCTCTTCCATATACAAGAATGAAAGGAGAATTTTCGATGGCCCTTTTAGGTGTGATCCGATCTGCCCATAAGGTAGCCTTAAGCTGTGTATGCCAAGTCCTCTTGTTAGTCTCCATTGTGCGCTTAATAATCCTTATGAGGTTTTTGTTGCTAGACTCAGCCAATCCGTTTCCTTGAGGATAGTAATTGGATGAAGTTTTGAGGTATACCCCATTTTTAACAGCCCATTCACTCAATTTCATACCAAGAAAAGCTAGCGCATTGTCTGAAATGATTGTAAATGGAACACCGAACCTCGTCATTATACCCTCCAAAAAATCTAGAACTGCCTTTTCATTGCTCTCTTTTAATGCTACCACCTCTGTCCATCGAGTAAAATAGTCTGTTGTGGTAAGGACCCACTTATGTCCATCACTGGATGGAGGATTAATCATTCGATGAAGTCCAACCCCCATTGAACAAAGGGTTGATCCACTTGAATTGGATGCAATGGAAGAGCTGCCAGCTTCTGCTTACCTGTGAAAAGGCACATTCCTTACATTTCCTTACCCAGAGATGGGCATCCTTGAATAAATCTAGCCAATAGTAGCCAGCTCGCATGATCTTGGTAGCTATTGTTCGTGTAGAATAATGTCCTCCAGATAGGCCATTATGAAACTCTTCTAGTATCTTACTCACCTGTTTCGGTCCTATGCACCGAAGGAGAATGCCGTTCAAATATTTTCAAAAGAGAACACTATCTACCAAAACATATGGGATAGATTGAAGATGGAAAGTTCATCTTTGGTTTTTATTCATGTTTACCGGGTATGCTCCTGAGAAGATGAAATTCTTCATTTTGGATAACCAGTTAGCTTGATCAACATCCTCATCAGTATTTAGGAGTGTTACGTCCTCATTACTTTTTGATTCCATGTCTGTTGCAAGTTGCTGACATAAACCCCTTACCTCGACAAGTTTAGTGACTTTGATGTGCACGTCATACTCCATTACCTTTGTGATCCATCCAAAGACGCTTTTCGCTCATTTCTTTGTTCAAAGCAAAAACTCCTCGACACCTAGATGAGACACCATCGATGAATCTTGTTGTTGGACAACATGTACTTGAATTTCTTCAAAGCTTGAATAACCGCAAAGACTTACTTTTCAATGAATGAGTATTTGAACTCGTATTCTTTAAGGGATTGATCAAGAAAGTGAATCAAAGTTGTTGTTTTGTTGGGTGAGGATCCCTGAAATGCTCTCTTGACCTGTAAAAGCATAAAGGATAAAATCTTTGTCAAACACGGGTTCACCAGCGTGGGAGCTTGAGAAATGGCTATTTTGATGGCTTCAAAGCTTTCTCATCCTTCCTTTGTCCATGAGAATGGCATGTTTTTCTTTAGCATGGTTGTCAGTGGTTTAGCCAATGTCGCGAATTGAGGGATGAATCTCCGCATGAAATTTATGGTTCCTAGAAAACTCTGGAGGCCCTTCTTGTGACTTGGGAGAGATAAGGACATAATTGAATGAATCCTGGCTGGATCGATTGATAATCCTTCTGCTGAAACCAATGTATGCCCCAACAATTTTCCCTCGTGCACTGTGAAAATACATTTCTTGGGGTTAAGTGAAACCCCAAATTCCCTACACCTTTGGAAAACTTTCCTTAGATGCGTGATGTGATCTTCTGCATGCTTAGAGTATACAGTTATATCATCAAGGTAAACTAAAATAATATCATTGATTAGTCCCTTAAATGCCATGTCCATGGCTCTTTGGAAAGTAGCCCCAAGCATTGGACAATCCGAATGGCATTTTATTGTAGGCATACGTGCCCCACTTGGTAGTGAAAGTCGTTTTGAATTGGTCAGATTCTTGGACTAGGATTTGATTGTAACCCGAATATCCATCAAGCAAAGAAAATATTTGAGCTCCTGCCACCATTTAAAGGATCTGCTCCATCGATGGAAGAGGATAATGGTCTTTTAATGATGCACGATTCAAATCCCTAAAATCTACGCATAATCGGATCTCTCCGTTCTTCTTCCTCACGGGCACCAAATTGGCTACCCATGAGGAATGCTTGATGGGAAAAATTATACAGGCCTCGATGAGCTTGGTTAGCTCCTTTCTCATTAGTGGCTCAATTTTGGGATTAATTGGTCTCTGTTTCTGACGAACTGGCTTAGCATTAGGATCCAGTTCGATGGTATGTTGTGCTAGACCTGGATCAAAACCACATAGATATTTATAGCTCCATGAAAAGATGTCATGATACTCTTGACAAAGTTTGATGAAAGCTTCTTTCTCTTGAAGTACACACTTTTCTGATCTTAAGAAAATTTTCATTTGATACTTCAATTTCCTCAAAATATTCTTCTCTACCCACCATGTTAGGGCTTTGTCTTGTGGCTTGGTCATGGTCATCCGAATTGAAAATGGATTCCAAAGTGACTAAACCTTTTGGCAACTTGTTGCTTTTCAATTGAATAATTTGCTCACCATATGACTCCCGCAACTTATCTTGATTCTTTCAGTAGCAAACTCGCCTCTTCTTGTAGGAAGAGGACAATTTGTTTGTCACTATCAAACACTTGCCAACTACTCACATTATCAGGGACTGCTGGTCGAACCACCATTTTAACAAATTGCTGCCCTTCTTTCATGATATCAACTGGTATGTTGTATTGTGAACCAATTGTAGCAAGCCTATCTGCATCTTGATTTTGATTTCTAGGGATTGCATGGATTCCAAAAGCTTTGAAATCTTCAATCAGGTCCTGACTCGGTTCTTGTATGATCTTAAAAGATCATTTTTGGATGCACTACGTGCCGAAACTTGATGAACAACTAACTCACTATCTCCAAAAATAGTCAGGGCCTTGATTCCCTTCCTTTGGGCTAGCTGAATTCCTTGCACAAGAGCCTCGTATTCAGCAACATTGTTAGTGCAACTGAACTACAACCGGAAAGATGAGAAGTACTTATCTCTCTAGAGAAATTAACATAACACCAGCACCGGATCCATTACTTACTTGAGCCATCGAAGAACAATTACCACAAGTCCTTTAGAATCACTTGGTGTTTTGACAAGTTGTGGTATGATCATATCTTCTTCATGGATACAGTAAGTACCTAATCCTGTTTCTTCCAAGACCAACAAACCAGCTTCTTCTTTACCCAATACATCAACGTAGGGATCGTACTAATGATCTCTACATACTTCATCTAGCAAAGTATCAGGGACTTCTTCAACAAGGGTGGTTGGTTCATGATCGGCATCTTCCTCTTCTGGATCGCCGATGGTGTAATTTCCATTTATGGGACTAGCAGTGTAGGGTTCTACATGATTATGGCAGATTGGTTCTGCCCTTATAGTTACTTTGGTTCTGTATTGAGTCCTGAGAATCATATATGACCAATCGGCTGATAGGTAACCACCCATCTTGGCAGTGAAATCCCGTGATAGGCAGATGGCAAAGAGGGGAGGGAGATCAATGACCGATATGTCTTGGGTGAATGACAAACTTGGGCATGCATGAATGGTAAGTTGAAGTCCTTTGATAACCCCAACAGTCTTAACAGCTGTGCCATCCAAATTGAACAAACCCTCTTCTCAGAATCGGTGCATATTGTATGCCTAGTACATCTGTAATTTGTTTCGGCATGACAGAGCTACTGGCACCAGAATCGATCATGCAATTATGTACTGTGGTCGCCAATGATCAGGGAAATGTAGAATGGCGGTGGTTTGTTTTCCGTAGGAATGATTTTCCCTTCCGGTTGACACAAATTTGTAGCATTTGTCACTCCATGGCTTGGTGATCCGCTGGTTGTACTAAAACTGTTCAGAGCTTCTCGCAACAGGTTTCTTTGGAAAGGGATCGAGAGTGCATCCCACATGGTAACGCTCGATTGGTTTTCTTCATTTGTTCTACTACTATCTGAAGGGAATTGCTCCAACTTTGATGACACTTTTTTGGGAATTGGGGTCCTCCTTTGGAAAATGTTTTTTGGGTACCGTGATGCCTGGAGAACCATCTTTCCCTGCGCAGTGTGGCTAGCCGGTGTTTCTGGTGATTTCTTTCCCACATTTTTGTCAACTGCCATTTGAAACCCAGGTTGAGAAGTGGATGCTAGATCAGCTTCGAGAGGTTGAGGCTCCATTGCTCTCTTTTTGGAACGAGTGTTTGCTGCCACTGATGAAGAATCTATATTTAATCCGTAAAAATCTTCTTCTTGCCAGTTTAGCAAAGTGGATTCTTCAGGTGCCTGTTGTTGATCTACTGCTTCTTGCGTAGATGAATTGTTTGTTAACTCTGAAGGGGCAGATACACTTTGAACCATAAGGGCTTGGCTAAGAACCCCATTGGGACAAATATTTTGATTGTGAGGTTGAGAGCAAGGATAACACCATTCGTAGTCTTGAACTAGATTATTTTGAACAGGTACTATAGCTCTAGAATAGCTAGTTGCATAAAGAGGGTTCTCAAAGTTCAAGGGCCTTACATTTGTAACTTGACTTGTAGTTTGATTTCGAGGCTAATTGTTTCCTTGAAAAGGAGGATGGTTAGCCTGACATCGCTGATTTTGTGGCTGATACGGATTTATTGTATTGAAATTGTTGCCTTTTGACAAGTGCAACGAGCTCATTTCAAAAATTTTGCAAGAGTGACTTGAATTCAAATAGGTCATTTGAAGAGGCAAAGGGGGAGATTGAGATGGTTGCTTGGAGTCTATTGGAATAGGAGAAATGATAGGTGATGATTCGTAAGATCGGAGAAAAGGTCATTGGTGGTCGTGGAGCTATCTTTCCCACTGAATCAAAGAATTCTCTGCACTTATGGCAACTTCATAAGCATCAGGAAGTGTAGTCCCTCCCATGGACTGGATCATAACTGCTACATCGCTATTCAAGGCTCACAAATAGTACAAGAATGCATTATGTGTAGAAGGCTTTACGAGCACCGGAATCCTATTCCAAGTCCTATGGAATCGGAAGTTGAAATCACTCATGTATTCTTGGGAAGCTCTCTTTATGGTAGTAAGTTGTTCCAAAAGTGATAGGTGATCACTTTTGTCTTCAAATTGTTTACATAGCTTTTCTCCCAACTCGTCCCAAGTGGTTATAGTGCCAACACCTAACCCGCGAAACCATTGAAGCACTTTTCCCTTGAAAGAGGTAGCAAGAAGTCTAACTGCAACGTTGTCTTCGGTGATATTATGTACTGCACAGATGCTGGCTACATCAAAGATATGCTCCACTGGAGTAACGTGAGTTTCCCCCATGTAGAAGGGTAAAATTTTGAGTGCCGCAACAGGTATCGGGTCACGTTGAGCCAACATAAGAGGACTGCTTGCATTGAAAGGGGGAAAAACTTGGTTCCTCAATAGCAACAAAAGGTTGATTGTTCCTGGGTGGAGGAAATCTTCCGTAAGGAGGAGTTGAATGACCCCTACTAGGTAAATCTACAACTAGGGATGTGGAAATGCCTCTTCTTCTTCTCTTTGGAGGAGACAAGGAAAGTTTGATATGCTGATACTTTCCTTTCTTTCAAGAAGAGCTCTTTGTCGAATTCTTTGCATAAGTTACTACACCGAGATTTGGAATCCAGAGATATAGAGTCGCCAGTACTTTAGGTGTGGCTTGCTTGGCTTAATGACTTGTGTAAGTGTAAGTGAGAAGAGAAGTACCAACTCGTCCCACGGCATGCCAAAAACTATTGTCCCCAAATCACCGCACCCCCGAATGGCCGGACGTGAATAGGATGTTTGGTGTGATTGGGACACATGGGATCACCTCTCAAGTGTGGGACTTGGGCTCGAGGTGAACCTCCAGAAGGCCGGCTTCCTCTTCCTAAACTAAGTGTTGTACTACTCCTAGTGTAACAAAAATGATTATCTAGTCATATGCTAACATTTTCATGGGGTTTTAGGGAAAGAGATTTACAAAAATGAAACTATACTAGGGATGGTGATGCACCAGATAAAGGGTGTCTTCAGATTTAGGAAGGGTTAATTTGAAGAGGGTGTGTGCACCACAGGTCAACTTCACCTACTGCAACTTAGAGAGGGTACAGGATACCACAAACTAAGAGACACGTGTTCCCTTTGTTAAACTTTATCAGACCGAGAAATATACCAGTTTCACAGTGAAGAAGGATGAACTCAAGAAGGGTGAACAGACACCACAACTCAACTGCATGCAATACTTCACCACTCGATAAGCACGTAACTCCAAGAACCCGTAATAGAACTTAAACTCGCACAAAGTGTACCGCAAGTATGAGAAAGGCACAAAGAAGCATAAAAGGATGAAAGGACCGAGATTAGTCACAAAACACACACTTTTATTGCTTCAATAACATGCACAATGAATCATACATTCAAAAGAGGCAATAGTTGCCATTACAGTCTTGAAGAGGAGGCTTGAAAGTTCTCTCAACACACAAGAACAACTTGCAGAAGAGAGAGGATTCTTGAAAAGTATACACTCGCCTGAGATATCTAACTGTCCAACTTGTCTGAACTGTTGGAACCCTTTGAAATGAGCTTCCAACTTACATTTATAGAAAAATATGTGAGAAAGAAGAGGAAATGATCATAATTGCATTCCTAAAATGAAGGCCCATGATGTATTTATTGCAGTTAGTTGAACTACCTGAGAAGGTTCCATCATGGGTCATTAATTGCCTGATGACCTAGTCTTCTCAATTAATTAAAAGAATATTTAAATAAAATATTTAAATAATAATAATAAATATTATTATTAAAATATTTAAATAAAAATATTAATTTAATTAACATAATGTTGGGACCCCCCCATTGACCCGTTTGACTTGAAGAGGAGGGGGGTCCATGTGGAAATAGTCTGCACAAATCTCAACTCGGTGAGCTTCGAATCCTCTAACTCGGTGTTGCAATTGATTTTGAACCCCACACTAACTCTTTCCTCGTCTTGGCAATCGAGCTCTTTTGCATTGAGTCCTTCAAATGGTGAGCTATCAAACTTGATTCTTATCGTTTTGCTAAAATGCATGTAGATCCTGTGAACCTGGCCTGACGCAAATTAAGACTCGCCTCACGAATGCCACTGCTACGGTCTTGCTTCAAACTCCAAATCGAGCCATTCTGAATTACCAAGCCACCTATATGCATTGTGAACATGAAGCTTTAAGCCCAAAATTGAAAGCCTCTACAAATACATTAAACTTCAACACCCGTGAGCTTATTCTTTATCTCGACTTGGTACCAATGTTTCCACAATATGAAAAGTTTGACTCTAAATCATACTTAGTGGATTTGATCCATAATACATTGGTTGTACCCACATAAGTTAAACAATTCAATGAATTTAAATTATTTCACTCCCGCATGTTGCTCCATTTAGAAATGATTTTGAGCTATGAAAATTGTTAAGGATCACGTTACGTGGCCCTGTCAACACTGAATCGATTGATTTCTCTATGATAGCTCTAGTCTTGACAGATAGAGTTATTTATTCTTGTTTTGGACCACATATTCACATGCATTCCACGTTCAAACTCCATGAAACAACACCATGAGCTCTTCAACTGATTCGACTCGGCTTTGTTTTGCATATCAACCCGAACACCCAATTGGCTCAAACTCACTTGAATGTCCTGCTTAACCCGACATTTCTAAAAAGAATGGTTTTACCACAATGTTCATGGTTCTTCCTTATCATATAACACTTGCAGTAAGAATGTTTTAGCTTGGCCATAATAAGCACAATTGTACCTTCCAAACGATGAGAAAATGCCATTATCAACAAAGACCTAATGCTGCCATGATGATGACCCAGGCTTATGCCCGTAACATGTCGATAGACACCCTTGAGACTGATTTTTGGCCAAAGAGCCCTTCGGTATTTTGGCAGTGCACTCGGCAATCTCGGCTCCAATCAACAATTATGCCACTATTGGGATCTGTGAGCTAAACAATATACTCATTTTTCCGGAAACTAAGAAGATCCTTCATGTTACAATTTGCAACACGTAAAATAAGCCCTTCAAAAATACATTGAACAACTGGGGCAGCCAAGAGGACCTTGGAAAAAATGTACAGTAACAACCATATGAATTCTTCCTTAGTCGTGGATCAAAGCTAGATAAAATTAGCTTGATAAGCTCACAAAGATAATCATCCATTTGTTAAAACAAGTTTCTCTGAACCTGGTAAAAGAATACTTTTATTGTCTGATTGGATGTACATAATGGAAGGGTATAAATATTGCCTACTACCCACAGAGTTTCTCAAAGAGACCATTTACGAGTAACAAGGATGTAGCATGCAAAACAGCTAACCAAGTATTTCAGAGTTGACCTTCACATTAAATTTGTTTCTAGGAGAAGAAATGCTGAGCAATATGAATCGTTTCATTCTACACGTAATAAAACTCCATCTCCTGGTTCATGGAAATTTTATGAAGCCTTGAATGGCGTGACTCCAATCCATCGTACACGGTAGTGAATGTTTGTTTCATGCAGCTATCATTCGATCTGAGTTCAGAATAAGGATAGGCATGCATTCGATTCGACCGAATGATAACAATACAGTTGGACAACCTGCTTGTTTAAACGCGTTCAAAAGGCTTTTACTGTACTGCGCATGCCTGCTGACTGTGCATGGGAGCTTGTCTTGTGACCACCGAATGCTCAGAGAAGTATGCTGGCAAAGGCAAACTGAACGGGAAAGGAGAAGTATGTTGGCAAAGGTGAAATGATCAGGTCGGGCATCTGTTTGTTGCATTCGGAAACCTGTGTCTTCTGTAAGTCGCGTAATTACGGTATTCCATGAGAAGGCATTTCATTTTTGTGAGCTTGAAACTAGATTCGGTTTCCAACGTCGACCAGTCTTCAACCATCTCGCCATCATCCTCCCTTATCACTCGGAAGATTACTCAACACCCAATTTGCAACTGCCACTTTAATTCTCCTAGTAACTCGCACAAAGACTCGGACTACTCCAAACTGCGCGGGTTTTTCATGACAGATAGCCATCATAATTTTTCCACTTGGCAATCTGATCCAATTTCTCCCCTACGCAGAGTAAACAACATGGTTTTCCATCCCAAAATTTCCACTTGGTGGTTTGCTCCGAATCTCCCCACGTGTGGAGCACTGAGAATGCCATCTTAATATTTCCCATTTGGCATACCAGCTCCGAATTCCATATAACGACTTGGCCACACCAATCCACGGGCCCCGGCCTCAGCTTTGCCACACAAACTTGGCAATTTGACCCGATTTCTCCACTTTTCCACCAGTGCGGGGATCTTCATGAATCTTCTCCTGCCGAGTTTTCCTTCAACAGATTTGAGGATAACATTAAACTCTCAGTGCAAACATTTCAGCTGTAGCTTGTAAGGTGTGATAATTTCAATAGAATCCTTTATGCTCGCCAATCTAGTGACTCGTTGAAGATGCTCATATAATTGCAAAGCAAATTGTGCCTCATGAATATTCTGATATGAAACAGTCCCACCTCTATGAGATTCGCTTCCATGAGTTACATCGTAAAACAAGTAAGATCTCGATAGAGAGTCTTTGTAATAAATTTCCTCAGGTCTGCTGGTAACACTCTTACTGTCACTTAATCGATTTTCATAAAAATATCTTGAAGGAAAATCCCGAATTTGAGGATGCATTCGATGCTGAACAGATAAAAACATCGTTGGACGACTTGCTTGCTGGAAGTGCTCAAAAAGGATTCTACTATACTGCAACATGTCAACTACCTGTGCACCAAATGCTCACCGAGGAAGGTCTGAACACCATTATGTAATTACAAACCCAAGATTTAATGATGTTGAACCTCCCATATCTCGCATAATTTCATATCATCTCTGGCCAAACAAGCTAATTCTCCGAAGTGGTTGGTCGAAATTGTCTTAATGGATTAAACCCGCATCATGTTGACTTTGACTCTCCCGACTTGGCCTTCGATCTTTTTGCATCAATCTCCACCGAGATCCTTATGCGATTCCTTTCATTTGTCAATTTTCAACGAGCTATATTTTGCATTAACAAGACCATCGTCGAGCTCTTACAACTGAGAGTCTCTACTGAGATGATTTCCGAGATGACTATCAATTTGACACTGGGTTCTTTAACAACTCGACCCTGAACTCTTCACTGAGTCGAGATCAACTGGGTGCCTTTCGATGCTAGGTGATCTCTTCATATGTAATTTAGGAATTATTTTTTTAATTATTGCATCTCGATAATAACCGAAGGTGGGTTCCTGGGACTACTATTTCATCTTGAACGTGCTAGGACCCCCTTGTCCAATCTTGCCAGGTGTGCAAAATTGGATAACAAGTACCCAAAGAGAATAATAGATGAAGCGAGAGGCACTGATAGTATGTATATGGAGCTATAAGGGTCATGGTAACCCTAGTGGTGATGAAGGCTAATGATTTTGGAATGGAAAGGACCACATTATGAAAAGGGGTAGGGATCACTTTGAAACTATAGGTGGTAGTGTAGCTACGGTTATGTGTGAGACATTAAGGGAAGATGAGGTTGCATTATGGGTAGTTGTCAAGGGTATGGTGGATGTGGCGGGTGCAAGGAGGTGGCGTACACGATAGTCATAAAGCACGTATAGGACCTATTCTGCGAAATGATTGGGGGTAAAGTAGATGTGGGCAGCAGAGCCGATGGGGCTGATGTAGGAGTGAGAGAAAAATTTGGGGGATAGATACGGGCATGTCATATATCAACTAACCTAAGGCATCTTGAGTAGATGAGTGGGAAAGGTAAAACTACAAAGTGGTAGGGTTTAAGTCAAGGATTTGTGTGAACTCCTCATCTCCGTAGAGTAATAGTGATAGGTTGGATGGGATCCATGGCTGGTGATAAAATGGAAGGTGGAGGACTAGGTAGGAGTGGTTGATAAGCGGCATGAAATATGGGTGTGCTTGCTTGTTTTCAGTCGGCACCATGTGAACTAGTATCGATCAGGTAGGGTTACTTCTTTGTAAAAGACACAGAAAAATAGTAGGAACATGTGAATCTGATGATAAAAAGTGTATTAGGTACCAAATGTGGGTTGGGAAATGAAACATGCTAACCAATGCCAGTTAGGGAAAACCAATGCCAGTCAGGGGTAGTCATATTGGTCACTATAGAAAATGGACAGTGAGTGAAAAACAAGGTAGGAGGTCAAATCTGACAGGTATGCCAAATCTGATGAGTTTTACAATGTCAATGGGAATGATGGTAGTGACAGGGACTGTGAAAAGTGGAAGAAGATGAATAAAAATGTCCCTTTGGGTAGGTTAACAAAAGGACCTAGAACCGACATTGGTTGGGTATAACCGACGATGATTATTGTGAAATTGAAATAGTGATGAAAGAATAGTGGTTGTGAATTAAAATTTGATGTGGAATCAGACCTAGAATTCTAAGAATGATGATAATATGGTCCAGGCACACTCAGGTGAAGCCGAAATACACCAGCTGTGATGAGGAGTGTGCAAGGATGAACAATAAAAATGAAGAACGTGATCTTTCACCTCAAGACACAAGCTAAGCAGAAACACTAAGAAAAATGTGATCCTAGGAGTGCCTTTTTGTATTATGTTTGTTTAGCTTATGTTATTTAAGGACTGACACATGAACTATAAAATAGAGTTTTTGGTGAGGATGGCTTCCTACGAAGAAGGAGATCTAAAAGGTGAGGTTTTAGGTATGTTATGGTGGGGGCAGGCTTTGCTCTGAAGTATGACTTGACATAGTAGCGAGCTAGGGAGTACTTGCCAATCCTCATATCAGTGCAATTGTTGACAAGTGTTCCTAGGAAAGATGTTATTTAAGAATATGTATTTGTTTTTAATTTGTGCAATTCAGCAAGACTTAGAGAGAGAGAGATGTGCTTTCTACGGTTCATTTGTAAACCATCAGCTGGTCATGACTTCTAGCGTATAGGTTGCCCTCAATTAATGTTAGCTAATGTGATAAATTAGAATGCAATGCACTTATTTTTAAGCCCAAATTGAAGTGTGAAGTTGGATGACCCAAAAAGATGAAGAGGAAAAGGGATCCTCTTTCGCTACCATGTAAAAAACATGAAGAAATGGTTCTTTTTAATTACACTAAAAGAAAGGTTTCCTTTAGAGAAAATAGAAAGAAAAGGTGGGTTACCAAGGAAGAAATTAATGTGTATGCTTTTCAGAAGGGAAACAAACACAAAAATTTTCCTAGGAATGAATAAAATGCAAATAACCTCAGATGGGTCCCACTAGGCGTGCCAAAATGTTTCATCTCGATTCTTAGACATTTCTTTGAAGTATTGACGAAGCAGAGATAGGGTAAGGGGCGTAGGAGGAATACATGTTGTAGTGCTGGTTGATGGGTTACTATGTGCATATGACTTATGAATCCACATCTGATCATGAGGACTTCCTTTTGGCTAGGAGGAACTACCTATAATGAAAAGCAAGACCACCAGAAAGAGCTAAACAATATATGTAGTGAACTGCCTAGTGTGTGCTAGATCCGAGAAGTGTGATACTTCCTAGATGGTTATCAGTCCATTGTTTTAAACAATTTAATGTAGGAAATAAAGTAAATCCTATTGTAATTTGAAATGATTTAGGTATCTCACTTAAAACACAATAAGAAAGATCTAATCTAACAGGCTAGGTTAGAATAGGATCTCGAAGGTCAAATAGTTGGTTCGGGTCTCTGTAGGTCTAACAAAAGTCTCAGGTAGGTCACAGGTGATTAAGGGGATGTAAAATTAGGTGGATAGGTCCATGTTCTAGGTTGTATGAGCACATACAGTAACCGATGCTGGTTAAGGGTGACCGATGGCGGTTAGACGTGACGATCGTTGGTTATTGTGGAATTCTAGGGATGCCACAAAATGGGTTTGGGGTCTCCTTTGTGATTGCACAAAGGATTTTGGTTGGTCGGGATGAGGTATTGGGTGATTTGGGTAGGATTTGGCGAGGTTTTTAATGGGTATATGGAGGGAGAATGTTGAAGGAGGTCAATGGGTGGCTACTTAAACAATAGGTGGTAATATAATGACAAAATGAAGTGAACCAGAGAAGTAGAACATTTTACATACTTAGATTCGATCCTAGACGATTGTGAGTAAGGGATGGGGGTGTTGGTTAGAGGTTGAAGGTTGCAGGTGATCACCAATCATAGGAGAACTTCTACATGGGCTGCAATGTACATTCCTCTTTGCTTGGTTAGATCGAGATCATTACTAGGATGGATGTGCGGAAAAGATGTTTGATCTCCTTCCTTGCATGTGTGTTCTTGCTGAAATTTACTCTTAGAAGATGTGATATCTCTCTTGAATGTGCTAATGTTCACCCACTTTTCCAATATTTTTCCAACCTTGAGAGTAAGGTTGTTTTGGGGTTAAAAGGGTAACCGAGCGATGGTTCCATCTTAACTAGCAATGGTTAGGGCTAACCGGCATCGGTCAATGTGGGATTTCTAGGTTTACTAAACTAGGGATATCCTCTTGAATTTCTTGGATCTCATGTCGTTAACCCGCATATTAAACTAGAATCTTCTTGTAAGAATGTAGGAATGTGGTTAGAGAGAATGTAGGCATTGACTTTTAGGGTTTGGGTAATTCTTAGTTAATTATGGCAACTTACTAAGAATAGGTCTTAGGTTGAGTTGGCTTGATGAGGTGTCTAAGTGAGGTGTATGTGTGGATATTATTTAAATTAAGATATTAAAATAATAAATATGGTGAGGATAATGAATTAATTAAATTAAATTAATATTAGTGGGGTGAAGGGGGCCATTGTTAGTTGAATGTGATAAAGGGTGCTTATTTGTCAAGGGACCAAAGGGGAGTGTGACCTAATTTTAGTGTCTATAATATTCATACTAACAGATTCAATAACCCACATTACATCCCTTGATGCCATAATTGATCCTCATATAACCATGTAAACCCAAATCATGCATCAGATCTATATTATGCTCATCATATTACAAATAAGAATGAAAACCCATCCCCTTCAATGTGCTATCATTCACGGTTCTCTCCTAATTCCCGACCATAACATCCCTCCATTTTGTTTCTACAGGGCTTCAAATCTTTTCTATCCATCCCCTTATATATATTTCTTCTATCGGGCACTTGTATTTATAACCTTTGCATCCACCACCATGCCTTCCAAAATCTATAGATCATTTTCCAAGTGTTGAAGTGGTCCTCCATGGGAGCATGCCTTCATAGATCCGAGCTCTCCACTCTGTATGATGATTCTCTTCTAGAACCTTCCATTGCATGCCTGGAATATTCCCTTCTTGATCCCACAGTCGCTAGGTTGGCACCTTATCCAAAAGGGTCATGCTTTTCTTGTGTTTCTTGGGGTGTTGAATATGACTCAAGTATAAAAACCATTTTTCTTACACGTGTGCATCATGTGTTCTAAAATACCCTTCCAAAACCCTTCCCTGTGCACCTTCAACCCACATGCCCTTATTTGACTATATCTGCAAGCCTACACACCTTTTTGTACTTAGCTAAAATTTTGGGTCCTAACATCACCCCACACTATGCCTGTTCTCCATTCTTGAAAACACTCTTTAATAAATAAATAAAGAATGGTGGATCATTAGAAATAGTTGGAATGGAAGAATAAGGAAAGAAGATATGGGGAAAATAATGAAAGAATGGGGAACATTTTACTTCTGGAGGAGGAGAGGGAAATCCAACCTTAAATATTCTTCTAACTTTCCCCAAGTGTCGACCTCTCTTTGAACCCACTGACAGAGGTTCCCCACTAGGGCACTCACTTCTTCAAAACTCAACCCCTCTCCCTTAGCACTCATTGTCTCTATGATATCCTCCAGTTTTTTTCCAAAATCCTTGAGTGCATCCATCCTCTGAGTGATTTGAGGGTACAATTCCTTTAGTCGGTTCTTGATTGAGCCCCACAAGGTCTCAATGGCCTCTGATTTATTTTCCACTTTGGCTAGGATTTTGTCTCACTCATTCTTATTCCCCTTGTTCTTTTCCTATAACTCCTTGAGTTTCTATTCATGGGTGGAAACCTATATACTTTACACTCTATCCCTATATGTTTAGTTATCGTAGGTAGCCTCAAGCAAATTGTGCAACATCTTTTACATTGGCGAGGATCTTGTTATACTAAGAAACAATTTCCAAAACCTTCACCTTATTTTATTTTTCTTCACACACCAACACCTCCTATGCTGATTCTAGGGAAAATTTCCACCTCTCTATAGTGATTATGTGGGTCAAGTCCTCTAGGAATTGCAAGTATGATGCATACTTTTACGCGGGTGATGTTAATTCTTGATGCTTTAAGACAATGACATTCGTGATCATCTCTATCTTCTTGTATACCTCGTGCACTCTTGTCTTCTCATCATCCGTTAAATAACACCTTAACTAAGCACTTATTATTTCCTTCTACTTCGATTCCTTGCTTTTCTAAAGGATATCTTCCTCCCTTTTCTCCGATTACGCCTCTAGAACTTCACCCTATCATTTTTTAGAAAATCCTATCTTCAACCTCAACTGAAACTTTATTGAGCATGTTGTAGATTTTCTCATCTAATAATCATTGAGCATTCACCAAGGGGTTTATCCCTTTTGTTTTTGGAACTTTCATTAATTCTCCTTAGCTTACCTAAAACTCGGGCTCATCAATGTGGGACTCAAATGCCCATGATAGCATTTTCCTTGTCCGAGGGTATGCACCTTCCTCATCAAATGAAGCCATGGCTAAAAGTTATTCCATTGGCATAGTTCTCTAGAAATGCATGCACAAAACCTCATTCGGGTCATATATGTATCCCATTCCTTGAACTTGTGCTCTTCCTCCTTATGTGTGCGTCCCTTGGAAATCTTACAACCAAACTAGGATATCCTCCCATGCTGTCATATTCTTTTCCTATGCTCTCCTCCTCAGCTTCCTTCATCACCGCATCTGTGCTGCATTCAACCTCTTGTTCTACCAACTCCTTGATGATTTTTACCAATTTTTCTCCATTTCCTCATCTATCTATTCCTTTGTGAGGATTTGGGTCCTTTTATCCTTCGTATTTTCTTCATTTCCTACCCCCTTGCCTTGGTTCTCAATTTATTCTTCATCCCCCTTCTCCTCATCTCCTTCGTTATACTCCTCATCTCCTTCTTACTCGAAATCATGTATCTCATAGACTTGATGGTCTTCACCTCCCTTTGGTTCATCATCATCATCCCTATCACCGATGAAGGCATCTAGACTCTCCGTCTCTTCTGAATCAGCCTCATCCGTCACCTTCTACTTCTTCCTTACTGGGGATTCTAGTACAGGAGATTCCCTTTTTCTTTCTCCTTCACACTGACTGATATTTTTATTGGTGATTCCTCATGGGTGAGGGGTTATTTTCTTGAGTTCATCATCTTTTTCTAGGGTATTCCCTTGACAAGAGACTTCTTTCTCCATGCATAAGTACTAGGCTTTGCGCTTGTCTCAGTGCACTCACCGTTTGTGTGGTTTGAACACTTGGTTCCTTATGCACCTCTTCTCTTTCTCTCTTTCTAGGCATGGCCTTCTTCCTTCCTGTAGGGTCTTTAGGGATGGAGAAATCATTCTCCAAATAATCACCGATTTTAAATTTTATCCTTATATGGAGATACACCCTTGTTTTGGTCCTTCCTAAAATTGGCAACATTAAAGGATTCATCATCTGTATCTCATGAGAGACATATCTCTCAACATATGTGTGCTTATTTAGGTAGAATATCTTCGACATATCTTGTGGTGATCTATATCTACCTCACTAAGGTTGAACCTTAGTCTCTTGGCCTCCTTGAACCGATTAACTCCAGCTTCAAATTATTGTGTGGTGAAGGAGAAGGGTAGCTTACACCATGAACACATATTCTCATCTGTCAATATAAATTTACCAATGCAGAAGTGTTGGTATACTGAAAATTCTACCTCTCCACTCATGAGTGTGGGAAACTACTCTGGGATCCTCTACTCGGCCCCTGAATGTGTCACGTATTTTCTTATACCAGTTCTCCGCACACGCCTTGTGAGCGGTTGTCATGGTTTCAAAAGCCTCTTTACAGGTGAGAGATTCTCTTCTGGATATTCCCAAACAATATTTTTATCCCATCGGGAACTCTAATCTCCAAAAACACAATGGTTAGGAGGACATTTCGAAGAATATCTCCTCTCCCCGAGTGTGCTACTTATAATCTCATCTGCGATGAAAGAAGACAAGTTGTAGATGGTTCCTTCTGATATCTTTCGGCATACATTCAGCCATGCCTTGTTCACTTATGTCCATCATTCCTGGTCATTGAGCTTGGTGACCAAGCATGTGTCTATCCTCATCACTAGGTCTGGTATCTCGGTGATGTCAAAGTATCGCAACCCCTTTTTGTAGTCATACATGGCTACAGTCTCCTTGATAGCTTCTTTGTTTCTCAGATCATCATCAATGTTATATCCTTCACAATTGAGGCTGTGAACTTGGATATCAGTTATGGTGTGATGTGCATCTTGCACCCCATGAAATAAAATAGATCCTCATGCACACGTGACATCAGCCAGCGATAAAGGATCTCAAAGCTTACGCAGTAAGGCAACTGCACTCGTATAGTTGCAATAGTCCAACTTTCTACAATTTGACCTTCATGTTATCGTTGTAAATGGGCATTCATGTCGTCGCCATCCTATTTTTAGTTGGTTGGACTAACTCTAGTGCCATTTCCTTCTCCATTGTTCTCATGCAATGGTTATAATAGCTTACGACCATCTTTCATAAGTGTGACTCCCATTCTTTTCCTAGTATACCCCATCTGGGTACTACATTTCCGTATACCATTCTTCGTTAGTGCTTGCGATGGTAGAAATTTCATTTGCCTTGCCCTTGCCCTTTGTTTTCTTCATCAAAAACAGTTGGTTTCCTTGGTGCCATTCTTCTGGTTGAGCTGAACTTAAACAATCCTTCTTCTTTCTCTACTATGTTACTTTGTTCAATCTAAAAGCTCACTCCAAAGCTTTAACTCTTGAATGAATCCTTTTTTTTCTTTGTCCCTAGCTACCAAACCCTAACCAAGAAATCCTTCCACAAGATGACATTCTTCATACAACCTTCCCGTGCACTGTGTACTTCTTCCTTCTAGTTCACAGATCTACTTTAGATGCACACTCAAATTCCTCGGATTCTCCTTTCTTCGCACAAATTTCTCTCTAGATGCTTTGGTTTGTAAGAGCTTATTTCACTTCATAATCGCAAGGTAACAAATGACTTTTATGACCTTGTATTTATAGTTTTTAATTCTCTCCAAAGCATTAAATGTTATACCACCTCTTGACATACTTTAACATTAGATGTGGTTTTTTCCATTAAGCTGAATTTAAGCTCTTTTACCCACTCACCACATTCTATGTGAAAAAACCTTTACAACCTTCTCGGCATGCAAAAATCCACCCCAATCAAAAACTCTTACGCATGCATCCATAGTGCCGAAGGCACTTCCTTTTTCCTTTACCCATTTTTTTCCCTCGCCTAACTAATGTTGTTCCCATGCTCTTCATCCTTTCGTAAGTGGTTTCGTAAAGCCTTCTTAACACCAATCATTCTTGTTCACCTCTTTTCTATGCACGTTTTAATCCTCACACACTTTTTATCCTTGATCTAGGCCATTTATCAATCGCAACTTCTACTACCGGTTCAATCTTGTATCATGAGCCTATACTTCACACCTCTCCACCCCACACTAAAACAAATGCATGGTCCTCTACATATAAACAACCTTGGGAAAATAATATGGTTCTTTGGAACACAAGGTGCAAAACAAAACAAAAGAGAGGAACAAGAAATGAGAAAGGAAACACACGAAAAGAAAATGCATAAAATTAAATTCTAAACTAATTGGCAATACTTCCTTATTACAAACACTAAGAAGACATATTTATAGTAGGGCTTCAACCTACTCCCATTGAAGTGACTTGGTAATCTCATCCCATCTAATGCTCATAACTAGAAAGCACTTGAATCAAGAATGTATGAGATGAGGTAAGGTCCCAACCAATGGACTTTCAACTTCAAGGATGGCATAGATACCTGTAATCATATAACAATACCATTTTCCCAACTTCAAAATTATTTTTATTGATATGAAGATCATGCCATTATTTTTTTCTTTCTTTTTTGTCTTCTAAATCCATCTAGCAAGTGATCATGTTTCATCTAACTACATCAACTTATCAATTATTTCTTCCAGCACTTATTTATTAGCTAACCCTCTTGCACGCATTATACATAGTGATGGTAACATGAATTCCATTGGTAAAACAACCTCCACACCAAACACCAATTAAAATGGTGTGGCCTTGTTCAACCTCTTATAGGTTGTCATGTATGCCCATAAAATAGATGATACCTTATCATCCCAATCATGTCTTCAATGTCACAGATCTTAGTTAATGTATGACTTAGTATATTGTTAAATTCCTCAACAGTTCCATTTGCTTGAAGGTGATATGGGGTAGTTTTTTGATGGGCCACCATAAATTCTACTAACAGAATCTTGATTATTTCATTGAGAAAGTGTCTATCTCTATCACTTGTTAAACTTAAAGGACAGCCATACCTACTGATTATGTTCTCCCATAAAAATATAATAGTTGTCGATGCGTTGCAATCCTTTGTAGGTGTTGCCTCTTCCCACCGTGTCAAGTAATCAGTGCAAGCGATGATATACCATGAACCAGTCCTTCGCACGGCTAGTGTAATTATCCCTACAAATTTGATTTCCCATTTTTCAAATGGTTTAGTCATTGGATATTGGTCAAAAAGGCATTTCATATCTCTTTCTAGGTTTTCCAAGGCACTGGAAATGGTCACATGCCTTGCAAAACTCAATGTAATCCTTGTATATGGTTTCCCACAAAATCCCTACCGATAAAATCTTCTACGCAGTAGCATTTCTTTCATAGTGTCCTCCTGCAATCCCACCATGTGCTTCCTCCATAATTTCCACACGCTCATGCTCCAATATGCATTGACATAGAACCTCATCATGACCTAACTTATATAGGTCTCCATTAATCAACATGTAGGGTGTAGTGCGTATTGCTAATCTGCTTTCTCTCGAGCCTTCATCCCTTCCGAAGCCACACCTATTTTTAAGAACACTATGATTTATTTCAAGTGTGAGGGAACGCGCCGCAACCTAAACAATTACATGTATGGAATGGTAACCTCAATGCTTTGTGCGTCCTCTCCCGAGTCAATCCTTGATAAGTGCTTAGGCCCTGAATTACTTTTTCCTTTCTTCACCACCACTACAAACTCAAAATCCTAAAATAGGACCCAAAGACATACGTGCCCTTATAGAATGGGTTTGTTAACTAAGTATGTCAATTCCATATGGTATGTGTAGAATATAAATGGTGTTTCTAATAGATACTACTTAAATTTATATAGCGCATAGATCATAGACAAATATTCACTCTTAGTATTTTTGTAATTCTTTCTTTGCTGGTGTTAAATTTCTACTTGCAAAGCACAAGGGATGATCAACAATTCCCTCACCGAGGTTGTGGTAGTACGTCTCCCATAGTTATTCCCAAGGTATCAACATGCACATGGAAAGTCTTATCCCAAGAAGGAAAACATAATATGGACACCATGACAATCCTATCCGTCAAAGTGTCAAATGCCTTCTAATGCACCTCTCCCCAATGAAAGGGACTTTTGTGTTTCAAAAATTCCTCTAAAGGTGCAGCAATTTTGGCATACCCATTGATGAACTTCTGTAATATCCCATATGTCCAAGGAATCATGCACTACACTTTGACTAGTGGGCTCCACTAATCCTATAATAACCGCAACTATGTCGGGATCCACTAGAAGCGATCTTTCCATATAATGTGACCTAACAGGTTTAAAATGGAGTAGAAAGACACGTTTTTTTATGTTGAGGATATCCTCAACTTTTGACATCTCTCAAACATCAGCCTTAAGTTGTCATAATGGTCTTTACCACCCATACACGGTCCAGATCATCTAGGTAAACTTGAAGAAACTTATGGATGAAGTCATGAAATGCTTGTACCACAATACGTGAGACCACAACAGGTGAATTCTTCAATCCAAAAGGCATAACGGTGTAAGAAAAACTTCCCCATTCAGTGGAGAAAGTTTTATTTCTCTGGTCTTTCTTTACAATCCTAACTTGGTGGTACCCTAAGAACCCATCCGTGAAAGAGTAGACTTCACTCCCTGTTACTCCCTCCAAAATTTCTTCAGTGAACGGGGTTGGGAAAGGATCAATGACATATACTACATTCAGATCCCTATAGTCAATGTAAATTATTATCCTACTATCCTTCTTAATATTAATAACCATTGGGCTTATCCATTCTGATTCTTCCATTGCCTCAATGATACCAAATGCTATCATTTTGTCTATTTCTTCCTTGACCCGTACGTGAAAATTTGGATTCATCCAATAAGGTCTCTTCTAAATCAGGCACACACCTTCTTTCAACTTGATCTTCATCTCCCCTATGGAATGGTGGATGCCTTTGAGTTTAAGCTACCCATGAGGGAAAAAATATTGGAACTCACACAATAGATGAATGATCTTTGAAACTTATTTTTCTAACCAATAGTCACCGATGATAGCTTTCTTAGGTTCTACCTCCATCCCAATGTTAACCTTATTTGTTTTAAAGGGCTCATGGTAGGTGCGTGCTCACTCACCAATGTTGTATATAACTTCCCACGTACCCTCTTAATGGTTAACATCGAATGTATTCATCTCTTCTTCGTATATTACATAGACCTTTTTCCTTTTTCCTTTCCCATGCACATGCGCTCATGTTATACTTCCTCGATTCTTCTTCATTAAGGCGTGTCTCCTAATAAGGCTCACCTAGAAATTCTAGTATCCTATCCTTTTCCATAGCACTATCTCCCATCATAAGGCACTTGATCACTTACAAAACCTTATCCAATGATGGTTTAGTACTCCTATACTCAAAATCTTAAATGAGATCAAGCTGCCAACTCTTGTAAATTACCTGTCTGATGACACATCTCCGAATGAACGTACTAAGCACATGCACAACCTTGTAAGGTGGAATAAAAATTATGTACCCATAACAAAGGTAGAAATGCTTTTGTGCTTCCCATCTAGGCCTTCTCACATGCTTGGATATGAAATGAAGTGGTCTCTTTGCCATGGTAGTCTTGTATGACCGTGGGCATGTTACTCTTGGAAAACCTTACAGAAAATGTGATCCTCACCTCACACCACTCCAGGAGGTTCTCCCGATGTGTATCCCACCATTGCGCTGTAGTTCCAAGTAGGTTATAATTGAGAATTCCTCTCCTCTCGTCCTCATTTTTCCACTGAGCTTCTATTTCCTACAAGAAAATTTTAGGATATGCTCCTCTAGAGTAACTTGGTAACTTCTTTCCTCTTAGGCACTTGACTGAGTGCACCTTTTTCACCCTTGTTACATGACCTTTTAATTGTCACCCAATTAACTCTTAAGTCTCATATGCCCAATTGTCGCATGCCACACTAGTGGTATTACTTAAGGATCGAGCATCCTCAAACCTGGATAACTCCCTCTATGGGGTGGATTAGCTCGGGATCTCTAATAGAGCACACATAGATTATATTAAGGAATTATTCTCTTAGGGGCTCTGTATAAGGCACCGAATTCCCATCGGTTAAAGGGATGATCACCCTTTCTTCTTTGTTCTCAAATCTGATCTACCCTTTGTTAAACCATAGGTCAGAATTATTCTTGTAACACCATGAGTACCCAAGCAATGCTAGAAAGTTTTACGCCTTGGTGGGCACCAAGACTTTAACACCTCAAATGAGCTTGGCCCCTTGAATGGTGATAAATACATCCTTCATGACTCGAATGGGAATTTCCTTAGTCTTGTTCACCATATACATCACATTTGAATATGGCTACAATGCGGGCCCTCCCATCTAATTCCAAGAATCTAGGGTAAGAATAGTCACCTCTTCTCCCGAGTCTATGAGGATATTAATCAAAATCCACCCATCAACAACCACATTCAAAGTAATCTCTTTGTCATATTCAAGGCTGTGAGGAGGAAGGTTTGCATGTAAAACCTATCTTTTATACTCTACTCTAGTGCATGGTACCTTCTCTCTTAGCTATTCTCCCAGTCAAGGGAATAATATTCTCTTGCCTTAACATTTTACATACTTCCTTGACCTCATCCAGGTCATTCCTTAGAACCTCGTTATCCTTTTGTTGCTCCACCTACCTTAATTTCTCCTTGAGACATTGTATCTCCCCTTGTAAACTTTGAATCATGTCCATAGTCTCTTGATACACTTCTTTCTAATGGGAAGGGTCTAGATACTTTCCATGTACTACTTCCTCTCTTGAAACTAGTGTCCTTGGTCTTGGCATCTCCCTAGTGCATGCGGCCTCTGCTAGTATCATCACCAGTACAGGTTCTAGCTCTGACTCACGTGCCACTCTTGGCATCCATTATGAATCATCCTTCTTGATGCTCACCATCATAAAATTCCACAAAGCTTTCACAACCTACAAATTCATTTAATCTAGTAAAATAATGTGCCCAGAATCCTCTTAAATGTCATGGAATCTAAAGAATGAGAAGTATATAAGAATCAAATAAGATTATTTTAAGTTTATTAAAAACAAACTCACATCTATAATAACATTTTAAATAATACAAGAAACAAAAATCTTATGCCATATCATTTAACAGTCAAATTTTGAAGTCCCAAATTCAAAATCATGAAGGGAACACCATCAACAAAAGTTTGAATACCTAAAAAAACTAAAAACTCAAAATACATTTTAAATAGAGAGCAGAGTTCCTTTCATGAAAGCATTATGTAGAGAAAGATATTTTAAAGAGTTAGATCCTATCATGCTTGGTAGATATCCTAATATCTTCTCTCCAAGCTTTGTGAGTTCTTCTCCAAGCTCGAACACCAATCGATTCCACGAAATACCAAAATAGTTTCCACAAAAATCTTCCAACCCTTCCATTCTCCACTTATTACTTTTAATAGCTCAAGCCATTAAGAGCCCCTCAAATTTCTCCTCCATTCAATAGTAGATTCAATGTAATTTCAAAAATAGATAAATGAATCGAAATATACCATCAACATGCAGAGCTTCTAAGAACTCGATGGAAAAAAAATCAAAATGAAACCAAATTCATTATTTTTCCTCCAAACCACTGTCACCTTCTCCAAGGTTTTTTTGGGTCTTTCAATGCCATTAATGCTAGGAAATAACTCTTAGTTCCTTTCTCTATTCCCACTAAACAACATCATTACCATTTTAATTTTAGAGACCAACAATAGTTAAAAAAACTCTAACTATCCTATTTGTCCATAGATTTGGCTAATTCGCCAAGTTTTACCAAATTCCTTGCTAGCAAATGGTTGTTTCCCATTTAATAAAAGTCATTAAAAATTCCCAGTATGAGTTGGGTGGAATCCCAACTCATTTTACCATGCAACATATCCCTTTCCGTATTGTAGTTTAGGATTTATAAAACAACATTCATCCATCAACCTTAGGTTAGGTTTTTAAATTAATTCAAATGTACATAGTTTATCCTTAGTTCCTTAGGACTTAAACATACCCACATAGAATAGGTTTAGTTTAGGATATCAAAACATAATGAATATAATCATCACTTTAGGCCCTTAACAATTGTCAGAAATGAACCAAGCTTAGTGTACTAAATCACAACCTTCAAAATAGCAATGCAACTTGAACATACTTAGGTCAGATTATATTTTGTATGATCTGTAAACAAAATAATAATCTAGGGTTTAAAAATAAGTCAAGTAAACCTTCCAACACCCTGTCAAATAGTATGTCGATTTAGGATAATACCTGGATCACTGAAATTGATCCAGGGTGTTATTTTGAACCTTCATATCGATAAAATAGTCTTAATAGAAGTAGTCAAATGGAAATAATTGTAAATATTACCCCTTTACCTTATTACTTACCGCTCAATAACCCATATTGTATTATCCAAGTGTTGAAGCCACTATGCTCATTTCGAAGCAGAAGGTAAGTACATAATCTTATCAAAACATAAGTACAAATTCTACCATTAAAGAATTATAAGTCTTCCAGATCAATAAGTAAATGATGTTATTTCAGCAAATATGCAATAAATAAATCCAGTCAAAGAGTAAACATCAAGCAAAAACAATCGATGCAAATGCTTGTCAACCAATCACAAAATCCAAGTACAATTATAAAAACAATAGGGGTATTGCAAGGGGATTGTCTCCAAGTTGTGGGACCTTGCACACTTGAGAAAAACCTTTGGATAAGGCTAGTTCCTCTACATATTTCTACTTCTACTACTATTCCTAATGATGAAATGGAAATCCTAAGCTAAACATGCCAAGGACCAGGAGAAAAAGATATGGAGAAATGGAAAGATAAACTAAAGAAGGAAATAACACCAAAAATAATGGGTATGAACATGATCAATTTTGAGTAAGAGTGAAGGAAAATATGAAGAGGAAGGATATACACACGTAGCATTGATCAAAATGCAGCACAGTCATATTCAATATACACAATTAGAAAAGGAAATACAAGAGATATGAGGAGGCACAATGAGCACCCAATGTAATGGAAGGTAAGAAAGAAGAATAAAAAATTAAGGTAAAAAGTAGCCACAAAACAATGCTTCTATTACTTCCAAAAATGCACAGTCTATTACAATGGCATATGAGGCCAATATCCACATGCGAGGACCGAGACATAAAGGTCTGTAACTCAAAATTCAAAGGAATGCCTATACAAACTAAAATAATCCAATGCCTTACAATGAGAAATGATTCTTACATTTATAGAAGAAATTAATGTGAGAAGAGGAAGAAGAAGGAGGGAAAATCATATTTGAATCTTCAACCACCAACAACCAGCAATGAATGCCTAAAAATCCACCTATAAATCTATCAAATGTGCTTCCCCATGACTTTTTGGCATGTAGGAGAAGGAAGGAGGCAAGATTAAAATAAAATTGGGTGGTTGGAGTGATCATATACTGTAATAATGGTGTTAGGATGTTTTTCACTTCTCACCTACTTATTCCCACAATGATTTGAACTTGAGTGATAAGGAGTGTAACCCACATCATCAGCTTTTTTTTCATTTTCTGCTACATGTAATGCAATTGTTTGTCATAGGGATTTGGTACCCAGCTGGTGTGATTTTATTGGTTACATATAGCTCACCCAATGTCGACATATGCCATGTGGTGTAGTAAATGACACGGAAGCAGCAGTGCAAAGGCACGTGTGAAAGAGATAGGATCGGAAGTAAAGTATAGGGAGGGCATATGAAAGTAACATGCATGGTAGAAATGGAAATATTAGTTACAAGAGTCAAATATGGAAGAGGGTGTGATCATCACACGGGGTAATGCGAGGTAACAAGAAGATGGACACACAAGGATACTAGGAAATCATGTTAATCGGGAAGAAAGCCCAAGATGCGTGTGAAGGGTGAACTGTTGGGAAGAAGGAAAATGTTAGAGAGTGGGCACGAGGGAAAATTGAGAAAATAGAGGGAAAATGAGGGGAAGATGGAAATCACATAAACGAGGAATGCACATAATTATACAAGGAAGCAACCAAGGAATTGTGAAAAGAGAGTAATCAAAGGGCACACAACTTCTAATGTTGTTCTTCAAATCTAGAATGGGAATGTAAGTTGTCAAAATAACTAGGAAAACTATTTTAGACACCAACGCTATTAGAAACATTTTCATAAATGGGAGTATGAGATGTAACTATAGAATCATCTTGAATGGTACGAGAAACAATATCATGTAAATGTTTATTTTCATCTTGTTTTATAGCTAAAGCATTATCATCAAGATTAAGAATAAAACTAATAACAACATCATCTAAGTTCTCATTAGTAATAATAGAAGGTGGGGTTTTGTTGACTGAATGACAAGGTATACAACGAGAAAATCTTTCCAGATAAGAAACAATGTTAATAGTGGAATGCTAAAAACCAGTAGGCATTCATTAGCTAAGAGTTGTCTTTGAGTATCATCTGGAAGAATAACGTTGTGATATAGAATGCTAAGTTTAGATATGGTTTCCTCATCATAGATGTGACTAATACTCAAATGAGGCATGAATAGTGTTCCTATGTCACCCTTGTGCCAATGACGCTAAGATAGTGGGTGGTAGCTAGATAAATTGCAAATGTGTGGATGGAATAGAATGAACTCCCCTTCCTATGCAGTTTGTATACAAAGTAATGTGCCAAAATGTATTCCCTTGAGATATGTAGATAAATAGCCCTTGATAATAATTACCCACCATTATAATGATATGTATGTTGTGTTTATATAGGGATCTCTTTCTTGAATTTTGACACTAATAACCCAACATGCCGACTAGTACCTCAGGATATGAGAGGGAAAACCAAAAATATTGACCTAAAATGTTAAAAGTAATATCAAACATAAAGAGGACACATGTACGCGAGGATGACATGAGTCCCTGGTGCTAGTGTTCAGTTCTAGGTGCTAGTGTCCAGAGACAAGTGATGACAAATGAGTGAAGAATGATAGATAGATATCCATGTAATCGCCGTAATGGGTGTATGAGTGAAAAGTGTGAAATATAAAAACAATAGAAACCAAAAAGTAAAGTGGATGGACTATGGAATGAATCACCAAAGTGAATATGTTTCTTATGTAAGATCTATAAATTAAATAACATACTTGGTGGTAGAGTAAATAGTACTAAGTGTGTGACTTTGTGTCTGCAAATTCTAAATATTTCAACAAGATCTTAGGCCAGATATTAACGAAGATATGTGATGTCTAAAGAAAGGAGTGTGATGACAAGGTATCATCTATTTGTTGGTCATATAAAAAAACCTATAAACAATGATCGACCAAGGCCACATCCTTTCGGTTGGCATTTATCACAGAGGTTTTTTTACTTATGGAGTTTCTACTACCATACTTATGTATCGCACATGTAAGTAGATTGGATGATTAAAAGGTTACAGATGAGGAAATTGATACATTGATGCAATTGCATGAGAGGTGCACCATTAAGTTTTGGAGCCATAAGATAGAAAAGGTATGACAGAAGGCTTGACATGATATCCACATCAAGAGAAAGTATTTTGTAGTTGGAAAGATGGTACTTCTATATGAATCCTAGTTTTCACGCCACCTAGGGAAGTTGAGGGACACTGGTTCTGACCCTTTATAGTAACCAAGATACTTGACTCAGGCACATGTCAATAGTAAGTGCTAGATGTAACCATGTTTCTCGATTACTTAAATGGGAGTAGGATGAATCCCTACTATAAATAAGCTTATTTTTATTTTTAGTAAGGCAATATTTTCACTTAGAATAGATTTACATATTATTATTATTTTTTACTTTGTTGGTTTTGTTGTAATAAGTGTGTTCATGCGTAGGAGATGATTACTATCTATTGAGTTGATGTGAAGAGTACCACACATTGGGATTACCTTGGAGTTTTCTTGGAGGTACATGCATCAAAATAAAGAGAAAGTAATTAGAGGAGGTAAATTTTAATTGCATACAAGAGAAAAGGAAGGTGTTGTAGGTACTCGGGATCTTTGGTACTTAAAATGAATTACTCGGTTTGGAAACCACATGAGTAAAAAGGTCATGCAATGGCATACGAGATAGGAAGTGACATGATAGAATACTTGGAATATGACACAGAGGAAGATGGGTTGTGGTGCAATGGAGTGCATGTAAGGATTACCGCATCCTAGGATGTAGTGGTGTGTTAGACGATTTACAAATGTCGTGTGTAGAAGAAAGTAGGAAAAAGTGCAAAAAAAGTAAAAATTTGATTTAAAGATGCAATATGGTGGTAGGTGAGGTGTAATAAATGTGATAAAATTTTGAAAATATCTAAAAGGGGTTTGAAAGAGAGTTCACTATTACCTTACCTTGCGAAGAGATCGAGTCTTTGAAGAGACAAAAGGTTCAAACTTGCGCAAATTTGTGAAAGGATTTGGATAATTGAATCAAAATAGATCAAGCTAGCACATGGACTAGCATAGGATCTCCTTCATGTGGAATTTTAGAGTGTGGGGAAGGTGTGAAGGATCATATTTATCTTATAAGGGTTTGAATTATTTGATTTAGGGTTTGTAGAGAAGCACAAGTTCTCAAAAGTGAAACTATGGCACAAAATTGGAACTAGGGAAATAATTTCTTAGGCATGATAAGGACTTGAGGAAAGAAAGGAAGGATTTAAAACTTGGAGTGATAATTTGAGAAGGATTATTACTTATCACCTAAGGCACGAATAGTTTTCAAAGTGTGAAGTGATAAGTTACATGTATTTAACCAATGATATCGAAGAAGGAAACCATAATATCACCAAAGGGTAAGGGAAAAGGAAAGAACATGAATTTTGAAGTGGAGGATGTGGCTTTGGAGGAGTGGTTATCCAAAAATTCAAGATATCTAGGATAGGTGATTGTCGGACATATCTAGTAGTCCCACTTGAATAAGAGAAAAATAAGTGATTATAACCACCTCTCAAAGCAACATGAAGCGAGACATTGGAAAATACACCATCATCAAGATAGACCAAATAACTCAGGATGGGAAATTGGTTTATGATGATATGGTGCAAAATTAATTAGAGAGCACATGAGTTTTCTCGTTGTATGAGTTTCCTTTCTTTGTCAATACCGAGAGCTTGTATCGGTGGTTAACGTCACATTTCATAAAGATTATTTTTACTTTATGGGAAGGAGCATGCACATCACCACACAACTAGTTACCAAGGTCATAAGATTACACAGTTTGGGATGGGAGATAGAGCCTGAATTATAGGATGACATAGTAGTAGAGGCCATTGTCATCACTTTTAAATATTAGAGGGGAGGCCATGCAATTGACATAGTAAATATCAGTGACCTATCTCTAAGAGTTTCGCACACTTGGTTAGCTGCAAGTTAGGCACTTTGGAGAGGTGGACCCAAGTGAATAATAAGTAGCTCTATGTCACTCATAAGATGGAAAATAAAAATGATTACAACATCATGCAACTCATTGCTAAAGGAATTATTGAGGAATTTTTCATGCAATTTGTAAAAGGAGAAAAGATTATATATGGGGCACAATTCTTTTTCTTATTGTCTTCTATGAAATAGGGGTGCCTAATTGGTCTTGAGATAAGGTATGGAAATGCCCGATCAATAATGAGTCTCCTACATAGTGGTTCACTGAGTATTCCTGTGATGGAGGGATAAAAATTCATATAAGCTCCTTGTAAAAGATGGTATAAGTGAATGCATGAAGAATTTAAACATGAATGGTGTGTGCCAAGGGAGCTACCTTTGGTCTTGGAAGGAAAGGAAGATTTTTCAGTGTTTTAAAAATATTGCCTTGTGATATTTTATACGAAGACCTGGGGACAAGATCCATTGGTGAAATCTACCCTTCGCTTTCACTACAAAGTATTTCCAAGCATCATTTAATATAATATTTTATGTGGGTAAGTTGAATTTTGATGTAGACAAGGTAGATATTGGCTTCCACACACTACACACTATCTATGTATACCCTAGAAAGTAATCCTACGTGGAAACAATGGATTCGAGATAATATTGATATCAATTCTAAAACTATGGTAGTAGGAAAGGAGGAAAACAAGGTATACATCTATTTAAGACCAAGATTGAAGGAAGGAAGTCATATTGATGGGGAAAACATTCCATTTCCATGACCAAACAAAGGAAAGAAGATGGTGGGAACAAAGATAATTTTTGAGAAAACCCCACCGCATTAAGAAGAAGAAGAAGAAGAAGAAAAATGCCAAAGAAGAGGTGGAAGGAGAAAATGAGCTGACCCTCGACCAAGGTGAAAAAGAGAAGAGAAAGCAAGAGCATAGGGAGGTAGGAAAAGGTGCGAGTTCTTCTAGATTGACCAATAAATAATCCAAAAATACAAGTCCCAATAATAATACCTTAGTGAGGAAGTAACCAAGAGTGGTTTCAAGTGAAGAGATAAATTATACACGAAGTCTTGTGGAGAAGATGTGCCATAGATACCCCTAATTATTAACAATGTAGATGATGAGGAGGAGGAGGAATATCACGGTTAAAGTGATAAGGAAGGTCCAAGGATGGATGATGAAGAGGAATAATTCCATGGCAAACCCTTCATAGAAAACATAAGTAGAGAATGGAATCTTGAAGAAGAGCAAAATGCTACGAGTGATGAGGAGAGAGATAAATAAATATACCATTTCCAAATAGGACACGGGTACAGGGATGCATGTGGTGCTATTCACTCTATTGCATAGGAGGTTCCAAAGGGGTACAAAGGAAAGGGAATAAAATGGAGGCATGTCCTTTAGGGCCCTCTATTGTAATACAATGATGATTTTGCAAAATTCATATGGGAAACGTACTAAATCTCGGTAAATAGAAAAGATATCTTCTATTGGTCATTATTTGATAAAAATGAAGCCCTCTTGTGTACTAGGAATATTCTTTCTTGGGCATTCCAGTCACAAATGGAAGAGATAATGTTTAAGGTGAGAGAATAATCGTTTTGGATACTTGACTTAATTCTATGCCTAGAGAAGCATTCCCAATGGTCAACCCTCAAACTCATTAATAAAAAAGTGTGTTATGCAACGAAAAATTGGTGGCAAAAGTTGGGGTAAGGATTTTTTTAAAAATACGCCACAATCAAAATAATTCGAAGAAGCTCAAGAAAAGGATCAAAATGTTGAAGAACTTAAGAAGCAACTAGGATAAGAGAAGGAAGAATGCATGAGGCATAGAAGAAAGTGGAGTACATTGTGGATGTTATCACTACTGTTTCACTCGGAAAATGCTTCGTTCCTTATAGAAACAGATAAGGTTAGGGTTAGGAGGAATACCTGTAGAATGTCGAGATGATGTGCGCGTACCGTAGAGAAAGATCAGGTTGACTGCGGAGAACTCCTTTTTATGCAGGAAGGACTACCTGCAAATAAGAACACAAGACCACAAGATTTGATTAAACAATAAATGAGGAAACTGCCTTGGGCCCAGGAAATGTAAAACTTCCTTTCGAAGGTGGTCAGTTTCCCTGCTAACATGAATTAACACAAAAGACTGTAAAATATCAATTAAATTGCTTCATTTGAACAGGGTAGGGAAAGGCTGTTTTTCTGGTTTTGATCAAAGGAACCGTCGGTTACCTATAACCGATGCCGGTTACTGATAACCGATACCGGTGGGTTCTAGGATCTTCTGGGCTGGTTGTGGAGTTTGTAATGGCTGGTTTTTGGATAGTTTTTTAGGAAATGGGATGGTTAGAAACAAAAGAATGACAGCTAGAGGCAATGGTACGTTGGATAATGGATCCAGAAACGGATTTGGGAGGACTGTAATTCCAAAAGCATAAGAAATGTTATAATGGAGGACATGCAAGATGTAACTTACTGGATTTGATGAAGGTGCCAGTTGATCTCCTTTGCTGTAAACACGTCTAATATTTTCACTCGTCTCTGCTTGATCAAGTGAAGATCTGGACTCTGTTCCTCGTTCGCAATGCCCTCGCTTGATCCCGAAATCCTTTGACTGATCTCTCAAAATGAAATTCCGATCCGTTGTTTTGGTTTGGGGAGCCCATTTACAGGGAACCGATGGCGGTTGCGTAACCGACGGCGGTCGAGTAGGAACCGGCATCGGTTAGGAAAAAGTAGGCTATTTTTAGTAAAATAGCCCACCTTCCCTGTTTTTCTCCCGAGGGATCAGTTGCGGGCTTGGTCAAGTGGCTAGAAGGTCGGCTTTGGGTGCGAGTAAGGAGGCATTAGTTATGGATGTGAGTCTAGACCAAGTCATGGGTCCTAATTAGGTTAGTTTAGGGTTAGGGCTAGGTCATGGTGAGGTGGCCAAGTGAGGTGGTAGGTAAGGCGATGTGGATTTATCAATTATGAGGTAATTAATAAATAATTGTGTAAGGTTTAGGTAATGAGGTTAGGTTGTGAAATGGGATGCGGGTCACAAGGGGTCGTGAGACACGAATTTGGTGTCTACATTAGCCCCTTATTGTCGTGTAGCTTGTTCTGTAAAGCTGCGCGGACAATAATATGAAGTGGTTTCTCATGTTAAAGATATAGGTAATCCCCCTCAAATCTATCACAGATTGAGTGAACGGGAAATCAGGGATAGGGTTGATAAAGGGTATATGTGGTAGAGAGGATGGTAAAGTGGTGGGGTAGGTCCAAGGAAGCAGACGCATGTTGAAATGCAATAGTACGACGAGGGTACATGATTTGACAAGCAAACCAGCAATGTGTAGGCAAAGGTCGATAGTTTATCCAAACAAGGGTGATATAATCCGGTATCAAGGCGAGAGGAAGTAGCTCCAGGGTATATAACAGGTGAGGTACAGGAACGTTTAGGCATGTTCGGCAGTACCAAGTGGTTGGTTTGGTTGAGATAAACGTCACGGTCTAGGTCTGGGCAAAGCTGGTTGACAGATCAAGTCAAGGACCCTAATCATGCTAAAACATGAACAGGTGAGCTCGATTGAACACAAGGTACATGATGGATGGATAAAATAAAACGTTGATTGTGGGTATGGTATGGAAGTGATGCGGCCTTGGGTCGGGCCAAGTTGTTGGGTTGTGGCCTTGGGTCAGACCATAACGGTAGAGTGAGGCCTTGGGTCGGGCCAAATTGGTAGGGCGAGGCCTTGGGTCGGGCCAAATAGGTAGGTTGAGGCCTTGGGTCGGGCCAATTGGTAGGGCGAGGCCTTGGGTCGGGCCAAATAGGTAGGTTGAGGCCTTGGGTCGGGCCAATTGGTAGGTTGAGGCCTTGGGTCGGGCCAATTGGTAGGGCGAGGCCTTGGGTCGGGCCAAATAGGTAGGTTGAGGCCTTGGGTCGGGCCAAATGGTAGGTTGAGGCCTTCGGGATTGGTAGGTTGGCCAATTGGTAGGGCGAGGCCTTGGGTCGGGCCAAATAGGTAGGTTGAGGCCTTGGGTCGGGCCAATGGTAGGTTGAGGCCTTGGGTCGGGCCAAATAGGTAGGTTGAGGCCGTAGGTGGGTGGACAAGTGAACAAATGTTGTAGGCAGCGAAAGGGCGGGCGATATTGGTGAAAAAAGAGGTTGATGGGCCTTAGGTCGGGCAAGGAGTAACTAAGGGCAAAGAATGGGGTGAAAGTTGGGTATCGAGGCCGATGTCGATTCGCATGACCGATATCGGTTAAGGGACCGATAGGTTTCTAGGCAAAAAAAAAAAGAAACCGACATCGGTTAAGGTCGAAAAACCTATAAAAAGAAAAAAATACGGGTCATTGTCACTTTTGTTATTTGTAATCCAAATTGACTTTGGGCGGGAGATTTGATTTGGATGAGTATTGAGTGAGGTGGAGCTATTTGATTGGGCGGAGAGAGTTGATAGGGGCCCGAATAGTTGAGGAGGCAAAGAGGTGATTGGTTGCGGGGACCCAGCAGATCGAGGATTGGAGCCATAGCACACGGGAGGAGCTGGAGGAGGCTGGAGTTCTCCATACGAGAGGCGTATTCATATGTTACAGGAGAGATTGGTAGATCGGTGGGCGGTACCACCAAGCCGCGGTACCTTTGAGGGCAGAGAGGCCGGCGAGAGGGTCGACGATCACGATCATCACCTAGTTTCGGGATGAGTTGTGATGGTCTGAGTACATGTTAGCGAGGTATAAGAATAAATAAGGATGCCGACCTGCGTGTCGATGATAGAGAAGATGTATTTGTTTAACATCTAAATAAAATTGAATATGTATGTTGATTTGAGTTATGATAATAATAAGAATGTTTTTGTTTTGACTTTCGGTGTTTTGAAAAAGGATCAAAGAGGAATGTGATTAAATAGAAATACACAAAAATATTTATATTCACCACACAAGATAGGTTATGGTAGGGGATGGTCGAGCTAACCTTGGGAGACCCCATGTCTCCGAAGTGCTGCCTACATAGCCCATTGCACAAAGCAAGGAAGGGCCTCAGACCGATGTAGTTCTCCCTTAGGATCAGGGAGAGGCGAATTCAGGCAATTTGGTATGGTTTAGGCAATTGGTTGGTTGGTAAGAATATTGATATTAATATTGGTAAGGTAAGGTTGTTGGTGTCGGTAATGAATTGGTGATGTTGTAAAAGGTATAAGGGAAGTGAAAGTTAGCCTACCCAAGTAGAAGGGAACCATGTCCTGATTAAGATCAACACACAATCCTAGATGCGAGGCAAAGCGGAAAGAGTGCTCCGTAGGTGAAAAGAGCTAAACAAACCACACAACGTAGAATGAGCTTGAAGCCCTAGGTACCGTGCATAGACGAGAAGTCAATAGGTGAAAAGAGTTGTATGATCACAATATATCGGGTGTACGTTACGTCCCTTGAGTTGGAACAAATGGTGAGGTGAGGTGGATGATATAACTGAGGTACGCAGAACTTATTACAAAGTGAGTGCTCTGACGAAAGAGAACCTACCCTAAATAGACAAGTCCATGACTCAAAAGTTCTTCTGAATGAGGCTTTTATTTTATTGAATATAGACTGATCGATGCGGGAAGTCTACCAGGGATATTGATTGTTTTATTCTTGAGGTCTTCTGAAAGCTGATCAATGCGAGAAGCTTCGATAAAAAGGCTGTATGTATAAGCTGTCCTTCGAGGGAGCAGTCTATTTATAGTAGCAGATATAATTGTAATGCATAGCTGTCCTTCGGGGGAGCAGTCTATATATAATAGCGGCAATAATTCGGCATATAGCTGTCCTTCGAGGGAGCAGTCTATATTTAATTTAAATGACTAGATGTTCATTTGGCGTGAAGCATCTAGTTAGTAGGAAGTTTGACTCAAGAAAATCCCAGAAGAATACGGCTTATTTTAATACTTTGAAGTCATGGACTAGACTAAAAAGGGGAAGACATCATCAAGGGGAGGTGAGGATCAAACTATGTGAGCCTGATTGTTATTATGAAGTGTAGGAAACAGGGTGTATGTAGTGGTAAGTGAGCTCAAGGGACGAGCGACAGGTAGATAAGAAGTGATATAATACTAATTTCAACAGTAGAATGGTCGAAGATGCAAGGCATTAAGGGGTTCAGGCTCAGGTTTACCATTAAGCGAAGCTAAACGATAAGTACCAGATCCATAGGTATGAGTGATTATATAAGGCCCGATCCAATTGGGAGCAAATTTTCCACGTTTGCTCTTTTCTAGTTTGGTTACATGTTGATTCTCTTTGAGAACAAGATCACCAATCTTAAAGGTACGCTCATGAAGTCGCTTATCATAAGCACGTTTAATGCGTTTTTGATAGATTTGAAGGTGATCAAGAGCTGTAAGACGGCGTTCGTCAAGAAGCTCCAATTGGGCTAACCGCTCTTGGCGGAAATCATCGTTGGTGAGAATATCCTGAAGAGATATTCGAAGGGAGGGTATTTGTATTTCGAGAGGCAAAACAGCCTCGGTGCCGTATACCAAAGAAAAAGGTGTGGCATTAGTAGAAGTACGGATGCTAGTACGATAAGCCCAAAGGGCAAAGGGAATGTGATCGTGCCAATTTCTTCCAGATTCATTGACAACTTTCATGAGGATTTTGGTTAGTGTTTTATTAGAAGACTCGGCTTGCCCATTGGCTTGTGGATAGTAAGGTGATGAGAAACTAAGTTTGATACCAAAGTTGTCACAAAGGTCTCGCAACAACTTGTTTTTGAAAGATTTTCCATTATCTGTTATCAGGCGGTGAGGAACACCAAAACGACAGATAATGTGGTGGTTAATGAACTCGACAATTTTTTCTTTTTTGATTGAAATGAGTGGAATAGCCTCCACCCATTTTGTATAATATTCGGTCGCTGTGAGTATCCAACGGTGACGTTGTGAAGAGGTTGGGTGAATCTCACCAATAAGGTCTAAACCCCATTGTGAGAAAGGCCAAAGATCTCGAGCGATCTGGAGCGGGTGGCTAGGAGTATGTTGAAGGTTGGCATGTTGCTGACACATAACACAACGCTTAACATATTCGTAGCAGTCGTTATTGAGAGTAGGCCAATAATAACCAAGGCGAAGGATTCGTTTGGCCACGGCAAGGCCGCTAAAATGTCCACCACAAATACCGTCATGGACCTGTTGAATGGTATGAGTGGCCTCCACGCCAGTTAGACAGCGAAGGAGGATACCATCAAAGCCACGTTTATAGAGGAGTCCCCCCATGACAACATAACGCGAAACACTTTTAAGAAAAGCACGTTTGCCGTTACTAGTAAGGTCAGGTGGGAGGACAGAGATTGTAAGGTAGTCGTGGAATTGGTGGTACCAGGTATCCTGTGAATTAGTAGACACAGTATTTATCATACAAACTACCGGGGTTGAATAGGATGGGGCAAAAAGTTGTTGGACCACGACGAATAATTCAGAGTCAGTTGGCGCGGCGGGAATTTGCGAGGCTAAGCAAGCCATAGTATCCGCAAATTTGTTAGTGGAGCGGGGAATGGTTTGTATAGAATAGTGGGTAAATAAAGCTAGAAGTGAATCACGTAGTGTTTGTATTTTTGAAGTTCCTTGTTTTTGCATTGGTAGACACCCATAACTTGATTGACTACCAATTGAGAGTCGCCAAAAATGTTGATAGATTTGATACCTAAGTGTAACGCAACTTGGAGACCTAGAACAAGGGCCTCGTATTCCGCTGTATTATTAGTGCAAGGGAAATCAAGTCGGAATGAAAGAGGCATAGGTTCAGCGTTGAGAGGAATGAGAACAACGCCGGCTCCTCCGCCGCGCTGGCATTTAGATCCATCGAAGAAGAGGGTCATTGGGTACGACTCCTCTGTGAGGGAAAGAGTAGCGATGAGTTCGTCGGGAAATGTGAAATTGGTAAATTGTTCCCCCGGTACAGGAGCGTCCGCAAGTTGGTCTGCGATGGTTTGTCCTTTGATTGATTTCTGGTGGATAAACTCAAGGTCGAGGTCGGCGAGAAGCATGAGCCATCTAGCAATGCGTTGGTTCAGATGAGGTTTGGCGTACATGTAATGGATGGGGTCTGTATTGGTGATGACGAAAGTCTTGTGATTTAGAAGGTAATGTCGGAGTTTGGTGGCAACGAATGATAGGGCAAGGCACAATTTTTCTACATGTGTGTACCTAGTCTCATAGTCCACCAAAGTACGACTTATATAATAAACGGCTTGTTCGTGATTCTCAGAGTCACGATGTGCAAGCATGGCTCCTACAGCGTGGTCGGTGGCGGAAAGGTAAAGGTAGAAAGGGCGGTTGTCTTGGGGTGGGATAAGCACGGGTGGCTGTAAGAGATAAGATTTGAGAGCTTCGAAGGCTTGGTGACATTCTTCGCTCCATTGGAATGCAATATCCTTTTTAAGGAGGTGATGGAAAGGTTGACACCGATCCGAGAGTTGGGAGATGAAACGTCGGATAGATTGGAGCTTACCTTGTAAACTACGCAATTGTTTGAGATTTTTGGGTGGGGGCATTTCTAGGATAGCTTTGACTTTCGATGGATCGACCTCAATGCCATGCAAAGAGACGATAAAGCCAAGAATTTTTCCCGAAAGAACACCAAAAACACATTTCTTCGGTTGAAGGCGGACAGAATATTGTAACAGGCGATCAAAAATAATGGTTAAAACATCGAGATGTTCACTACGATGTTTAGACTTGCCGAGAAGATCGTCGACATAGTCTTCAAGGATAGTGTGCATAATGTCATGAAAAATGTAGGTCATAGCCCGCTGATAGGTAGCACCAGCATTCTTAAGGCCAAATGGCATGACACGATAACAAAAGGTTCCCCAAGGAGTTATGAAGGCAGTCTTGTGTTGATCGGCAGGGGCGACCAAAATTTGGTTGTATCTGAAAAGCCATCCATGAGAAAGCATTTCATGACCCGCTTGGTGAGATCAACAAGTTGATCAATACTTGGGAGGAAGTCATCCTTAGGGCAAGCGAGGTTAAGATCCGGAAATCCGTGCATATCAGAAGTCCCCGTCGCTTTCGTGCCAGTGCGATGTTAGAAATCCATTGAGGATAGTCGATAGGCGAGAATGAAGGAAGCGAGAAAGGAGTCGTTGGAGTTCCTCTTTGACCAAGAGAAGCAATGCGTGGATGCATTTTCTCAATTTACTGTTTTTGATTGGTTTGGAATCGGGGTTTAGGGTGATGTTATGGGCGGCGATGGTAGGATCAATTCTGGCATGTCGGCGTAAGACCATGCGAAGCGCTTGGTTGCGAGCACAGAGAAAGGTAGTAAAGGCGGCTTGTTCTGATGTGTTAAGGGATTGTCCAATCTTCACTATGTGAGGATCTTCCTCCGTGTGGATGTTGATTTCTATAGTAGATTCATTCAGCATAGTTTGGGTTTCAGATGGTAGGGCGCGTTGAATATAAGAATCATCCGCGCCCAGGTAAGTGAGTATGGAGTCGTCATCCTGGCATTCAACAACATTAATCAAAGGCGAATCCTCTTGATCATGCGGATACGAAGGGAAGAGAAGATGGGTCCTCATTATCGCGTTGATAAGTGAGAGGACCTATGAAGATAGCATTTATGAAAAAAAAAAGTTAGGAGGGATAGATTCAGGGTCCATCGATTCTGTGGGTGATGATGGCAAAGTAGGTGATGATGTTTCGGTAGGGGCAACGTCTTCCTCTTCCAGGATACAGCTGACAGGAGGTGTCTCTTGTGTAGGTGTTTCGGAAAAACCGAGACCACTGCGATCATTATGTTTGCGTGTGGTCACGGGAATGAGTGTATGTCGGCCTTGTTCGTAAAGGCCAAAACCAAAGCCTTTCCACGCCTGGCCAGTGAGTCAAGAAGGTGAGGCGAAGCGCGATTTGTCAAGTATTGAAAATCGGATTGGAAGGAACCACACCAAGAGGAGGTTCGGGGTAATGGAGGATGTGTCAACACCCCCATACGTTAGGTTAGTGCGGCAATGGGGTGGTCCGTAAGAGATTACCTCCCCCACGCGACGGTCGTAGGTGGGATGCGCATGTAATTGTCCGTACTCCTGCGGGGTAGGGAAAGAACTAACGTTATATAGGCGGTACTCCCCCAGCGTGAGGCGATGAAAAACATCTACTAAGGGGTCGGAGGTTGGGATGTTAGCTGCGGGAAGAGAAGTGGTTTGTGCGACGGTGGTTTCATCAGTTGAAGGCGTAGGTGCAGTTGAGGTGGATGGTTGAGGTACATTTGAAGAGGATGGTTGGGTTGAATGTATGGGTGTCTTAATTGGTATAAGCACATCGTTTGGGCGGTATAACATATTGCAAGTTTTGAAGGGGGGAGGATCAGCTTTTACAGTGTAGGACTTCCCCTCGTACTCAAATTTTATGCATCGATGTAATGTTGAGGGAACGCATCCCATGGCTCGAATCGAGGGCGACCCAGCAATATATTATATTGGAACTCTCCTTGAGGACATAGAAGAGTTCGGGCAAAATACGTGGGCCTACGCGAATGTTGAGGATCACGGTGCCTAAGGTAGAAGTAATAGCGTCATTGAATGATCGCAACATGATGGGGTTGGCACACATGCAACTAGAAGGGATGTTCATTTGTTGGAAGGCTTTTGAAGAGATGATGTTTAGGCTAGCGCCCCGTCAATCATAACCCGGCGTACTCGAATGTCTCGGACGTAGCGGAAATGAAAAAGCGAGAGTCGGGGTCTTACGCACCAAAGTCGATAATTTCATCTTCCGAGAAACTAACCGCAAGCGGCTTGTTGTTTTGAGGCGAAGTGGTGGGGAGATGGATTGTTTGGTGAGAGAGGCAACGTGATTAGGTGTTAGAATGGAGGCAGCAGGCGGGGTTTCGTTGGGTAAAACCTCTATCCTTGAAGGATCTCAACGAGAGCTTGTCGATGAGATTGAAGTCGAATGAGATCATATAGTGTCATTTTACGGGCGATTGATGAAGGCTGTTTGATCATGGTTCGGTGGGCAACTCCATTAGAGGCGGGATAGGCGGGTCGCGAATAACCACTTTAGGTGGTGGTGTAATTGGGATGGTTGAAGGAGAAAGAGATGCCGCAGGTGTGTTTTCTTTCGCTTTCCCATTGTTTTTCTGTCCTCGAGTAGCGACACTAATCATATTAATCTCGTAGATCTGAGATGAGGAAGATGGTTGGGATAATTCATGGTCTTCGAGAGGTGGGGTTGTAATAATGATAGATCTTGGTGAGGCGGGGATAGATGATATAGTAGAGGAATTGCGCTAGAGGTCTCCCTTCGTAAGTTGTCTTTCTTAATCTGTCTATCGGGAGAGGTATTGCGAAGGAGGGTTTTAGAGCTTTGCATCCCTCCACATCATGTCCTGGTGTGCGGTGATAAGCGCAGATTTTAGACTCATCGTAACCCATAGGTCGGGGTTTAGACGGGTCATAAGGTCTAAGTGGAGGTAGGGAAATGGTCGCATTCTCCACCAACATAGCAAGGATTTTGGCGTAAGATCCTTTGAGTGGGTCAAAATCGGAAGAGGATGAGGGTATTGATTGTGTGGGTTGTGGTAATGTTTGGGCGTGTTTAGTTCGTATGGGTGATGGTTTAGCCGAGGGGTGCTGACACATGTTTTTCACTAAACGTGGTTTCTTGGACATAGAAGTTACGTTCAGCTGGTTAGATGATGAGGCTACAGATGGCGTGGTAGCGGGAAACAACCACGGAGAAAGGGGAGTGACAGAAAATAAATCCTTTGATGATGGGATTGGTTTAGGGTTGATAGGTGGACCGGATACGCGGGGTAACGATGTTGTGATACCCTTTGATCTCTGTATAGGTGTAGAAGGCGTAGGTCGTTTTGCAGAAAACAACGGAGGTATGATATATTGGTGTAAAGTGGAGGGATGAGGTCCCAATATGGAAGGTGGGTGTGACGATGAAGGTTTTAATTGTGATAGAGGCCCGGATTGCGTTCGTCTCCTAGGTGGCGGAACGGATTTATTTTTGGATAGATCGAGTCGCTTAGGCGGGTGTGTCAGATTGGGCATTGGTGAGGTCCCAAGCGTAGGGGAAGATCTGGTTAAGTTGATAGAAGTGGACGGGGCATTTGGTAGAGGTGAGGGGGGTGAAGGCGAGAACAGGGGCATTTTAAGCTTCTGTAAGCACTTCGGGTAGATGGTGGAGATATCAGGATCAGTCATTTGCATTTGAGTAGAAAAAGGGGTACTCAAAGCGTTCCCATAGGGCTGTCATCTTACGTGGAATGGCGGTCTCAGTGTGATTTGTAATTTTGGTACGGAAGAAAAGTGAGTTGTAATTCCAGTCCATTGCGGGTGTGACACAGGAGGCAGATTAGGCACTGTATCAATAGATGTTAGGAGGTCAACCGGTTGTTGAAAAGATTTAGGCGATGAGGGACTAATAGGTAGGAGGGCGTGTTCGAGGAGATCTGTCATGTTAAAAGAATGTGGTGATGTTAGTGTAAGAGATTTCTCGTCTAAGGATGTCAAAAGGAGTGGTGAGCCTTCCTCTTGTGTAGCAAGAGTGGTAGAAGGGGACGTTTGGGAAATAGATAAATTAGATAGCATCCGCTCACAGTCTTGTAGGGATGTGGTGTAAGAAGACTCATTGATGGGAAGGGAAGCCTGGGCAGTTAACTCTTCTATGGGTAAAGGAACGATTTCGCTTTGGCTTGATGGTGGTAAAGGAGGTTCGGGCTCCTGTGTTAGTGAAGAGGTCTGATTCAAAATTTTCTCGATAGAGGCTTTTGGCTGAGAATCGAAGACTGCATGGATCTCATGAACACTCTCCTCAGCTAAGATATCTTGGTTCACGTTGCTGCTGGACGAGTGATTCGGGAATGGCTTGTTGAAAATTTTCAGATTTCGGTTAGCAGGGGCGTTAGGATTATCGAGTGTTATATCCCCTGCGTCAACCATTTCCTGCACTATGTTTTTCAACATCTTGCAGTTTTCATGACTATGTCCTTTTACGCGGTGAAAGTTACAAAAGTCATTTTCTTTGTACCAGGAAGGTATTGCGCGGGTGGAGTCAAACCCGGAGTGAGGTTTAACAGGGGGCAAGGTGATAGCCCCAGCTTTGAGCAATTTCTCCAATATCACACCATAGGTTTCTCCTAAGGGAGTGTAGCTGATGGGTTCGGCTTTGTATTTATAGGTGGTTTTTGGTGGAGTATTGGACGGTGGTTGGGATTTGACCATCACCGCGTGGACAGCTCCTTTTGATTTAGAAGAGGTGGACGCGTGAGGAGTGGTGGTATTTGGTTTATTGGTAGAATCAGGAGTTCGGAAAGTGGAGTTCTTGTTGCGCAACCGCAATTTCTCTTCCTCTAAGGCTCGAATTTCTAATTTTGAGCCATAGTAAAAACCTCGTCGAATGTACGGAAAGTTTGAATTTGGAGGGTAGGGGAGATGTGCTTAGCGCGAGGCCGCGTAAAGCGATTCGATAAGTTCGGTTTGAGGCAAGGCATACGTAAGTTGGTTGATAAGGCCCGCCATCGTCGTCAGCGAAATCTGCGATAGATTCGTCTTGGAATTGTCGGATGGCATAGAAGTCGATGATAGATACTTTCTTGGCAATGTTAATGGAGAAATGATCAAGAAAGATTGGGCTAGTTGGTTAAAAGAGAAGATTGAGTCTTGGGTTAAAGCACTTTGTACCACTCAAGCGAGGCCACGATAAGGACATGGGAAAGGTGCGAAGTAATGAGGCATCATCATGGGCAATCAAATAACAAGCATGTCTAAATGATCGCAAGTGTTGTTGAGGATCCTCTTTCTTGTTAAAAGCGAGTAAACTTTGGTAACTCCCATTGAGGAGGATATGAATGAAGGGGACGAGAAGGGTGAATGGGCTCCCGACAAACTTGCTCGTATGTCAGGCGCTCGGCTTCACGAAAAGGAAGCCTCCGGGTTTTGCATTTTGTCCATCATTTGCTTGATGAAATCTGTGGTTGGATGAGATGATGGTGCCCTGAGAATAGGGATGTCCCATATAAGGTGTTGAGGTTCTTTGGATACGTGTATGGGAATGAAAAGGTAGGCGGAGCTTGAGAAGAAAGCTCGTTTGAATAGGTGGCGAGAGAGTAAGTCATGAATGGAGTGGTGCGAAAGAGAGATGAGATAGGGCGGTTGGTGGTAGCGATCACGTGGGGCCCCAGAGTTAACAAAGGAAAGCTAATCGGGGGTCGTATGAACCTCTGAAGGTGTCGGATTGGGGAGCGGGGCTAGTGATGCAGGAAGTAAGGTATTGTTATCAGGAGGAGTAGGAGCTAAATGAGCAGCTATACTAATAGGCATGCCCATAAGGAGCTGACCATCAGGCGTACGGTCAGGGGTATGAGACAAATAGTATTTATGCTGTGCTTTGGGATTAGCATCCAGAAATTTGGCAAAGTCCTTGTCTCCTACGAGGAATTTGGGGATCTCTTTGGTGTCTGTAGGGTTCCCATAGAATGTGAAGAAGGGTGATTCGGGCAAAGACACAGAGCAGGCATGTGAAACCATGGCGGCGGCTTGCTTCCGAGTGATGACAACCATAGACTAGAACACACAGGAAAGTTTCAATCTATCAAGAACAAAAACAACCTCTGAATGGTGAATTTGGCAAGCTGCTGGTTTGTCAGGGGCTGATGAAGACGATGGCGATATCGGTTTAGTAACATTTGTCGGTCACAGATGAAAGCAGCGTCGGTCCCTTAACCGATGGCGGTGTCAAAAATCTAGGATAAGAAGATATAAAAGGCTGCTGATTTGATTTTAGTAATGTTGAGTATGTTTAGCAACTTATTGATCACAGAAGACAAAGTATGACGAGAGAAAGCGAGGATTTGAAAACAAGCAAGAGGCACACGCAAATCTAGAGACTAACCTAGGGTTAATTTTAATTATCGTGGGCTTATGCCTTTAGACGTAAGATGATGTCAGAATCCTAAACAACAAGACCTAGGGGAAATGTCAAGTTTGTTTTGGCTTATAAGGTTACCTCAATCGGGCGGAGGAATACCGCGGAAAAGGGGGGATGTTTGAGCTGTTGTGTTAATTGTGAAGTGATTCGGTATGTGTTGTGCAGTGAAACTAAGGTTAATTTCCTGTCAATACCGTGGATATCACCCCCACGTGTACGACCTGTTACTTAATCTATGTTCACTAGAATTGGAGAACAACAAGCAGGAATGCAATGCACGTGTTTTATATCCAAATCGAAAATTATATTCGATGAAGCAAGAGAGATGACTTTCACTAATGCGAAACCAGGAAAGCAAGACAAAATCTTTACTAAATATATAACAAAAACAGCAACAGCAAATATGCTTCCTAAAATGAAAATAAGCAAGAGACAGAAACCCAAAATGGGTCCCACCGGGCGTGCCAAAATGTTTCACTCGGAAAATGCTTCGTTCCTTATAGAAACAGATAAGGTTAGGGTTAGGAGGAATACCTGTAGAATGTCGAGATGATGTGCGCGTACCGTAGAGAAAGATCAGGTTGACTGCGGAGAACTCCTTTTTATGCAGGAAGGACTACTGAAATAAGAACACAAGACCACAAGATTTGATTAAACAATAAATGAGAAGCGCCTTGGGCCGGGAAATGTAAAACTTCCTTTCGAAGGTGGTCGGTTTCCCTGCTAACATGAATTAACACAAAAAAGCGTAAAATATCAATTAAATTGCTTGGCATTTGAAGCTGGGTAGGGAAAGGCTGTTTTTCTTGTTTTGATCAAAGGAACCGATGCCGGTTACCTATAACCGATGCCGGTTACTGATAACCGATACCGGTGGGTTCTAGGATCTTCTGGGCTGGTTGTGGAGTTTGTAATGGCTGGTTTTTGGATAGTTTTTTAGGAAATGGGATGGTTAGAAACAAAAGAATGACAGCTAGAGGCAATGGTACGTTGGATAATGGATCCAGAAACGGATTTGGGAGGACTGTAATTCCAAAAGCATAAGAAATGTTATAATGGAGGACATGCAAGATGTAACTTACTGGATTTGATGAAGGTGCCAGTTGATCTCCTTTGCTGTAAACACGTCTAATATTTTCACTCGTCTCTGCTTGATCAAGTGAAGATCTGGACTCTGTTCCTCGTTCGCAATGCCCTCGCTTGATCCAGAAATCCTTTGACTGATCTCTCAAAATGAAATTCCGATCCGTTGTTATGGCTTGGGAAGCCCATTTACAGGGAACCGATGGCGGTTGCGTAACCGACGGCGGTCGAGTAGGAACCGGCATCGGTTAGGAAAAAGTAGGCTATTTTTAGTAAAATAGCCCACCTTCCCTGTTTTTCTCAGAGGGATCGATTGCGGGCTTGGTCAAGTGGCTAGAAGGTCGGCTTTGGGTGCGAGTAAGGAGGCATTAGTTATGGATGTGAGTCTAGACCAAGTCATGGGTCCTAATTAGGTTAGTTTAGGGTTAGGGCTAGGTCATGGTGAGGTGGCCAAGTGAGGTGGTAGGTAAGGCGATGTGGATTTATCAATTATGAGGTAATTAATAAATAATTGTGTAAGGTTTAGGTAATGAGGTTAGGTTGTGAACTGGGATGCGGGTCACAAGGGGTTGTGAGACACGAATTTGGTGTCTACACTACCTCTTACTCAAGCTTTGTTTCACATGCCAAAGATGAATATGAAACAAAACTACATTATTAGGAGGACTTTGTATGGATGCTCTTACATGATAGGAGGAAGGGTACATGACTAACAACCAAGGAGATATCCGTATAAAATAAAGTTTCCAAAGAAAAAATAGAGAAACATTTTTTGGAGTATGTGTTGCTAGCTACAGAGGCTAAGGAGGCTACACAAAGGGAAGAGTTTTTCTTTGGAAATTTTCCATATTTTGACAGATGGTGAATGCACATGTAACCAATGATGAAGCATGATTAAGGGAAATTTAGGCCAATATGAAAAATAATAGGGTTGAAACAGGATAATGTGTTGGTTGAGGTAGAGTAGAAGAGAGATTTGATAATATCTCTAAAATTCACACTCGAGAGATAGATTAAAAGAACTATTTCATTTGGTAACACATGGGATGGATGTGCTAGATGATGTGGCTTTACATTTTGAGAATCTAATTTCAGAGCTCAAAGTAAATATTGATGTGTTGACCCCTGCTAAAGTACCTACCATTTTCAATACCATGTTGGTCAAGGAAACAAAGGAGTTGGAAGGTTAGAGGGAGTTGGAGAATATTTTGGATAAGGAATTTCTAGGGATCCTTCTATCCAAAAAGACATGAGATATTAATTCCTTTTATTCTTTTAGATAAATCCATATTCTTATTCTTTGATTCTTTCATTCATCAAAATCATTATTTGATTAGATATTGTTGAGGATGGAAAATATCCCTAGTATGGGGTAATGTTGGTTGGGAAAAATGCTAAGTATCATCGGAGAACAAGGGATACACACAAGGGAACCTATGTGTAGAGGAAAAAGGTAGCACAAAGAAAAATAAAATGACTTGGTAGAAAAAAAGGGCTATGATTGAAAAAGGAACATGCAGAGTAGGATAAAACACACACATGGATGAAGCTAAAAAGAAGAATTAAACCATGTTATATTTAGGATGATCTATTATTATAATATCATGCAAGATATTTTGTACGCATGCATGAGAGGTGAAGGAAACACCCCACCCTATAAATATTAATGATGTTTTACTTTTTTAGAGTCTAGAATGAAAATTGAGTTAGTAGTTAGTGGTATGCTTTGAGAATTTAGATCTATGGAGTTTGAAGTATGGTTTGTATTTATATGGGTGCACACATGGTCTAGTGCATGGATGTACTAAACTATACTATAATCAGATACTTATTTATGTATTGATCATGGTATTTTGCAACGGATAAGAAATGGTAATGTATTCAAACTTCTTGATTATGTAATTTTTTTATGCTTATGATGTTGATCTAAGTGTTATTGATCATCAAGGTTTTGTTTCGTTATCATCGTGTTTCTCAACTACCACGTTTATGAAGATTATTTATTCATGAATGAATGTCTTAGTCATGGTGAGAATACATGCTAATACTCTAATAAGCAACACAAACGAGGGACTTGGTGGATGTGCACACTTTGGGTTAACTTCCATTTTTGTTGGATGAGTTTCCAGCATCCATAGATCTGGTTTGTGAAAATAAAATACTACAAAGTGTAAATGGTCTTGCACTTGAATCTCCCCCGATGTAGTTATCTTATTTAATGACATGGTCGTGATCACCTTTTCCCTTTTTTTCTCCAAGATATTCTTGTTATGTATTGTACCCTATCTCACCATGCACTAGTACTTCTTCACCTTTTCCCATGTTTTCTCCAGGATCAATTCCACATTCACTAGTTACTCCTCATCTCCTTCTTCTTTATGTTTCATCTCTTTTGCCATCTATTTCTCTAAATCCTCCTCATCTTCATAAACAATTTGATATCTATTAGGGCCCCTCTTTTTCCTCAATGGACTTGTTAGTGCAAATTCACAGCACCCCCAAAATGACCTATGGATCTACTTTTCTAAGGCAATGTCATTTGGTGTGAATGCACAACATTGAGCTTTCCCAAAGTGTGGGACCTTTGTAAATGGGGAAAGCTCTCCAAAGAAGACTAGTTCCTCTTCCTAAACTCCTAGTCCTAAGCTATTCCAGTGCAGGAAAGCTAATATAATCCTAATCTAACTATGCTAAGGAGACAAAGAGAGAGAAAAGAGGGAAAAACAGAGCCTACACTAAAATGGTGATACACCAGAGAAAGAAAATGTTGAACATCTATCAAAACTGCAATGGAAACAAAGAGAGGTGGGCAATGGAAAGGATGAAAAAATGCATCACAAAACTCCATGAACACAAAAATGTTCCAAAACTCCATGAACACAGCCAAAAACCTGAAATAGATATTCAAACATGCACAAATACCTGCAATGAAGAGAGGTAAGAAGAAAACAATAAAAAATGAGCAAGGATGGACAAATGCATCACAAAACATGTTTTTATTACTCCAGAGGTTTGCAAAAACATCATTTCACTTTGGTAAGAGGGAAAAAATTCCATTACTGAGCAAGTGAGGAGGTTCTAACTCCATTTTTGACCCTAGGAAGAAAAGAAGGGAGGCGAGAGCGAAATAATGAACAATCGTTTACAAATGAGCCAAAGCGGCTTTTAACCATCAAATAGAATGAAAGAAATGAGGAAACATGGGAAAATTGATTTGGGACTTCAACCAGCAACAAGATTCATCTAATGGGCCTGAAAAATTATGGGTTTCGTAAAAATCCCATACTTGAAGTACATTGCTTTGCAGAGCAAAACATAGGCCCATACTTCATTATTTTGTGGTTGGAGTCATTTTCTATGTTTTTGCATGCAGATATGGTTTTCAATTTTATCCTAAAAATAAATATCAAAAATAAAAATAGAATATTTCATCGTGTAGAGGATTTCAGCATCTTTCCAATGATATAAAGAACGTGAAAATCTGAGCTTAGGCTCGAAAGTTATGCCCCTCTGAAAATTTAGGGCAAAAATGGCAATTTTAGGGCAAAATTCAGGTTGGCAGGTTGAAACTTGATAAATTTCCATTTTTTGAATTTGGGAAAATTTACAAAAATTCCCGCACCTCACCATTCCTTGCTACATGTCACTTTCCCATTAGCTAATGGAAATGCGGGCTCAAACCTCACCTTTTTGACTTTGATTTTTCATAGGAAAATTTCCCAAAAATTCTCTCCATTTTGCCGCTCTGTTGCCACGTGTCACTTTCTAGCTCACTGATTAGGGGATCATTTTTGAAAGTTACCTAAACATCCCTAAATTATTTCAGTGTAGAAGATCATCTCAAGAGATTTCCAATGACTATGAGAACGCGACAAATGGACATCGGGAGCTCTAGATATGTTCGGTCAAAGTTCGGTCAAGAGGAAAGTCAACTCTGGTCAACTGGTAAATATTGGACGAATCACCCTACGACACGTGGTGGAAATGCATTGGAAAAATTGATGGGTTTTTATCCACTGGTCTTCAACAATTTTGAAATGGAATAGCACGTCAAAGCAAGAGGCTCAACTTTTGTTACGGAGGAGCTTGGTGGTGTGTGGACTATGGTATTATCGCCGGCGTGGTGGGTCCACAAGCAACCACATGGCTTGCCACCACTCGTCGAATTCACTCAATTTTCCTATTTGGAGATGGAAAGTGGACTACATGATGATCAAGTTAATTATTTTTGATACCCATGGCATGGGTCGAATTTATATTTACTTGGTAAGTCCACTACATACCAATTTCCTATGCCACGCATATGTATATGTCAACCGGTATATTAATGTTCATACATTAGTATTAAACCACCAAAACCAATGCTTAAGATATGACCACGTAGTGGTAAGCGGTGGAAGTGTCCATGTGGAAGGGAGGTGATGAAGCGGTTGTTGGGGGCTTAAAGCCATGCATGGTATTATCCACGTGAAGAATGGAGGGGATAAGGGTTATTAAACCTTACCCAAATAAAAATGCCACCAAATGTGGGATATTACACCCACTTCAATATGAAAACCGCCCCACTTCACCTTTAGCCACTAACATGGGAATGTTAATCCTATTTCATATGAAAATGTGCCAAATTGGGATTTTATCCCATTAAAAATGCAAACCGCCCTATATGGGTATGTAATCCCATTAATTTTGCTACGAGTGAGGCTAAGGTTTAAATACATGCCTAAAGATAATTTGTATTGCATTTTCAAGGGCCCTATTTTTTGTATAAATAGGGAACCCATTCTATTATAATGGACATACCCCAAGCTTATTATTTGTTAAGCTTATTGTGGGGACACACATTAGTCCAAGAAGCTTATTATTTTTAAGCTTATTTGTGAGATGTGTCAACAAATATTGTTTATTGGCCTATTATTTTAGGCAATAGTAGATGACATATTTGTGATTGGGAGTAAATTATAAACTACCCAATAGGCCCATTGAGTCACATCAATTACTTGCAAATCCTGGATTATTGACCGGAGTGCTAGTGTTGCATTGATAGTGTCAGGAAGGCCGATCGAAGCCGAAGGAGATTATACATCAGGAAGGTGAAGAACAATTCAACTGATCATCAAATTTTTTGAAGAACTGGTGTACTGATAGGCAAGTAAAATTCCATTAGGTTTTCTTGTGAAAGTACTATTTTAACTTACGAGTTTTGACTAGTGTAACGGTTTGACCATCAACCCGAAGACGTAGGCAATTGCCGAACTCCGTAATCAATCTTTGTGCAATTGTCTTTATTGTCTTGCATTAATTTTTAAATTGATTACTTAAAAGGAGTAAATTATTTGTAAATAATTAAAGCCTACAAGGGTCCAAGATCAGGTAGTAATAATCTGATTATTTTCGAAGAAAGTTTGGTATCAGAGCTGGTTGTTGGCCTTCAAACTTACTAATCTCCAAGAAAGTTTGGTATAAGAGCTAGTTTAGCTCCATATTTGTTTTTCAGTAAATCTGATTAACAGAGTGATTGCTTCAAGATTGGTGTAGTTGGTTCAATTTGTGTGAATAGGGTACAAGTGCACTATGGGAAAGATGTCTAAACAGGTAAAGCTCAATGAGATTGAAGCGTATAATCACTAGATCCAGGAAGAGAATTCTCTCCTGCGATCAATGTATTACTCCTTGGAAGAGGAGAATGCTCGTTTGAAATTGGAACTGAAAACCAAGGATGAGCTCTTGGCAAGGTTATAGTGTGGTGATCAGAGGAAGGAAATACCTTCAACTTCAGATGCAGAAGCCATGGCAGATGATTGCACTGTAAGTTATTCACCACTGGAATCTTCTTCTTCCTCCCATTTGGTTTCGGATTTAGGTAATGAAGTATTTGGTTTGTTTGAAAAGCATACTAGAGGCATTGGATCCAAGTTACTAGATAAAATGGGATTTGATGGAAGAGGCCTTGGTAAAAATGGCCAAGGCATTACTAACCCAATATAGGTCGAGGATCGCCCTCGTTTTACAGGTTTGGGTTTTCCTAGTGTGGGAATGGAAATTGGAGAATGCTCCAAGAACGCTAACAGGAGACAAGCACGAAAGAAAAGTGAACACCCACTATTCTTGCAAGAATATTATGAGCAAGAAACTTGTGCTTCATCATCACAGGAAGGATGTGGTAAGAGAAATCGGTGAAGAGGTAATGAGATTCCACCTCGAGTTTCTTGCCATAATCGTAAGCTGAGAAAAAAATTTAATCCACTTTTTCATCTTAAGAAGTATGGTTATGATTTTCAGAAGATGTGGAATTATTTTCCATGTATTTTTGGATTGCATAATCATTCTATGGCCAGATGCTAGAAGAGAAGGACACTGATGAAGAATTTTATGTCATTCATCAAGAACAAGGCAAATCAGAAAGACCAATCTCATCATGCAGAGTCAAGAAATGGCAGAAAGAGTTCCTCATCCTAGAAGAAGGAGATTAAGAGGAATTTTTGTGCTCATTGCCAAAGGAATGGGCATCAGGTGGATAATTTTTGGAAACTACATCCATCTTGCCATCAAAGTAATGGAAAGACAAAGATGGAATGGAGGCCTATTGCAAAGGCAAAGGTATTTTCTACTCAACCACTAGTTGATAATTCAACCTAGGACTAGGTAATACCTGAAAGTGAAAGTCCTTTGAAATGGGTAAGTCAACAATTTTTCAATTATATATTGCATAATTCAGATTGATGAATCGTATGTAGTATTAAGTTTGGAGATCAAATATTGTGAGAAAATGCTGAGAGAAAGGTTTACAATACTCAGTGGATTTTCTTACTTAGAAAATTTGATTAATGCTCTAAACATATCTCCTAATCAACTTGTGAGTACCTGTTATAGCTTGGATATAGGATTTAACTCATATAAATCTTGGAGATTGATCTGCCATTTGTGTAGACAAGTAGAGTTCATAGAGATCAGCTTGAAACTTCATTCTATGTAGAGGCATTGTGACCGTGCAATAGAATGGTAGTTGAATCACCATTGGCATTAACATTAGGTCAGAACTTCATTTTGTGTAGAGGCATTATGACCATGCAATAGAATGGTACCTAATATTAGTATGTCAACAAGAGGATCTCTTAAAGGATCAGCTCAGAATGTCATTCGGTGTCAAGGAATTACGACCACACATACGAATGGTATCTGATTAACAAACTTAGCATCATGCATTAGAGGCTGGAGGTCTTGAAAGAGGCTTAGCATCATGTATTGGAGGTGTTGAGGTATATAGAGACTTACCATCATGCATTGGAGGTTTTGAGGTCTACAGAGACTTAGCATCGTGCATCGGAGGCGTTGAGGTCTAAAAAGGGACAAGTCATTGTCCATCATTGACATTAGATCAATCAAATCTCTACGTAACATGGAGTTCCTTCAAACCAATTTGGATTTTGTGGAATCAACATGGAGCTAGGAGCTATGTTATAGAGTAAAAGAATATCCTTGTTGTCAGATATCAAGAATCTTAGCATCGCACAGAAGGAGTGTTGGGGTTTCATTCAAAAACTTAGCACCATAAAGCAGAGGCGTGGAGGTCTTCTTTGGATATCAGAGTGGCGCAGTGGAAGTGTCGTGGGCCCATAACCCATATGTCCCGGGATCGGAGAAAGAGTTGTTGCCGTGAGAAGGTTGGAGGATAATACCCAGGGTCTACTACTGACAGCACTTACGAGGTGGCAGCGAGTTTTTAGATTCGAGGATAGTATCGAAGCTTTTTGGGACAAAAAGCCTTTCTTAGTGGGGAGGTGTGATCAAGGGATCATTTTTGAAAGTTCCCTAAACATCCCTAAATGGTGTTAGTGTATAAGATCATCTTGAGAGATTTCCAACGACTGTGATAATGTGACAAATGGACATCGAGAGCTCTAGATATGTCCGGTCAAAGTTCGGTCAAGAGGAAAGTCAACTCTAGTCAACTGGTCAATATTGGACCAATCGCACTACAACACGTGGCAAAAAGGTGTTGGCAAAATTGAAGGGGTTTTATCCACTGGTCTTCAAAAATCATGAAATGGAATAGCGCGTCGGAGCAAGAGGCTCAACTTTTGTTATGGAGGGGAGCCCACCGCCGTGTGGACTATGGTATTATCGCCGATGTGGTGGGTCCACAAGCCACCACGTGGCTTGCCACCACTCGTCGAATTCACTCAATTTTCCTATCGGGAGATGACAAGTGGACTACATGATGATCAAGTTAATTATTTTTTATACCCATGGTATGGGTCGAATTTATATTTACTTGGTAAGTCCACTACATACCAATTTCCTATGCCACGCATATGTATATGTCAACTGGTATATTAATGTTCATACATTAGTATTAAACCACCAAACCCAATGCTTAAGATATGACCACGTAGTGGTAAGCGGTGGAAGTGTCCACATGGAAGGGAGGTGATGAAGCGGTTGTTGGGGGCTTAAAGCCATGCGTGGTATTATCCACGTGAAGAATGGAGGGGATAAGGGTTATTAAACCTTACCCAAATAAAAATGCCACCAAATGTGGGATATTACACCCACTTCAATATGCAAACCACCCCACTTCACCTTTAGCCACTAACATGGGGATGTTAATCCCATTTCATATGCAAATGTGCCAAATTGGGATTGTTTATCCCATTAAAAATGCAAACCGCCCTATATGGGTATGTAATCCCATTAATTTTGCTACGGGTGAGGCTAAGGTTTAAATATAGCCTAAAGATAATTTGTATTGCATTTTTTAAGGGCCCTATTTTTGTATAAATAGGGAACCCATTCTATTGTAATGGACACACCCCAAGCTTATTATTTGTTAAGCTTATTGTGGGGACACACATTAGTCGAGAAGCTTATTATTTTTTAAGCTTATTTGTGAGATGTGTCAACAAATATTGTTTATTGGCCTATTATTTTAGGCAATAGTAGACAAAATATTTGTGATTGGGAGTAAATTATAAACTACCCAATAGGCCCATTGAGCCACACCAATTACTTGACTTGTAAAATTTGGATAGGTGACCGGAGTGCTAACGTCACATTGATAGCGTCGTGAAGGCCGATCGAAGCCAAAGGAGATTGTGCATCGAGGTAGGTGAAGAACAATTTGGTGATCATCGGAAGTTTTCAAGGAACTGGTGTATTGATAGGTAAGTAAAATTCCATTAGGTTTTCTTGTGAAAGTACTATTATAACTTACAAGTTTTGACTAGTGGAACGGTTCATCCACGACCCGACTCCACCCAGGAGACATAGGTGATTTCGACTCCGTAATCAATCTTTGTGCAATTGTCTTTATTATCTTGCATTAATTTTTAAATTGATTAATTAAAAGAGAAAATTATTGGTAAATAATTAAAGCCTACGTGGGTCCAATATTAGGTAGAAATAATCTGATTATTTTTAGATCACTTGCTTGATGGGGTGCACTTCTTTTCTCCATTTGTGCCTTTGTTGCTTTGGTAAAAACCAAAGTTTGCACCCCGATCGCCACTAATGTAACACCGAACCTGTTGTTACTTTCTCCTAAGCATACAAGTGTTGATATGTGATTTCTTGTATAAGGATGTGTTCCTCGATTAAGAAATCATGCTTGATATATCTTGTAATTTTTGCAGATTGCAGATCTTGGAGTCGAGAATATGATTAGACTCTTTTATCTATTTCATTTTGTATCTCGAGTTTAATCTGATCTCGAATAAATTATAGAGTTATCCATCTATAAGATCTAGTCTTGGATCGAGTGGAATTGATCCAAGTATTGCTTTAAATTTGTTCGTGATGAATTAGATCACAGACCTTGAACAGGTTGCAAGGTATGGAAGCATTGATTAAGCTGGTCAGGAGTATGACTCAGGCTGATCTTGTGAAATAAATTGGTTCCCGATATGGAAGTATATCTAGAAGGTCTCAATCATGGACCAGGTAATAATTCGTTTACATACGATTTTGTAGTAGAACAGAGCTAACCCCTGTTCAAGAAGGTATGATACTGAGTCTTTTACGAGTGTATGCGTAACGTAGACCTAAGCTGGAATTATTAATGGTTAGTAACCTAAGACTAAACCTAACCTAGGGGTTAGATTAGTGTTAATCTAACCTAGACCTAGGCTATGTGTTAATGTCCTAAGTTAGTATCTATGTGTAATATGGTTAGAATATGTGTTACCCTAAATTCTAACCTAAGATACTAACCTAACTAATGAGGAGAATGGAAAGGGGCCTATGGAAGGGGGTGCGAACCATGGGTGGAATTTTCTATGACATTTAATGCATGGATAAGGATGAGGGACAGGTCATGGCGGAGGTTTAAGCAGCAGCTAACCTGTTCTGACGTGGCAGGTCGCTAAGTTTGGAAATGAACTTGAGTTTTCGTTGGACTGTCGCCAACTCTGGCGGTCGGTGGAAGTGGAGTCTTAGCGGGAAAGTTGGTTTAATGGCATTCAATATTCTCGGTAGACGAGCTCGGAACTCGCGAGAAGGCATGCAAACGGGAAGTTTGTGGGGTTGTTTGGCTTGTCGCAATTTTCGGATTTCTCTCTGCTTGTTTACTGGTTCTTCGCACCAGTCCTCTTTGTGTTGCATGGCAAGTATGAACTTATCCAGCTCTTTTCTCTGTCATGGAGGATATATATGTGATGGAGATAGCGAAATTTTGTTGGTCGCTTTAACTTGGAAGAAGAAAAGGAAGTTTGAGCTCTTCCAGTGGTCTGCTTCGGAAATTTGATTAAAAATCCAGGCATGTTAGGCCCTAACCTTTAAATATCTTGCTGTTTTTCAAGTGATTTCATTAGAACAACTCTGTTCAAATGTTATGAGTAAATAGATAATTTTCTATGGAGGTCTTGTTTGATTTTTGGTACTGTATCTCCTCTGGTTCGATTTTTCAATTTCCTCTTGATGGGTGTTTATTAAAAATCGAATTGTGGCTCTATTTCTTGAGTATTCATTCTGGCTTAAATATGTGAGATATTTATTTTTAAATGAGTATGAATGCTCGGCCTGTTCGGCGTGAGCCCTTAGAATATACTGTGTTGGATATAGACCCTTTGTTATGTTGTTGATTTGTGGTCGTCGTTCTTGTTGTGGGAACTGTATGAAGGGATACTGATGGATATCATATGATGGATCAGTTTTATTGATCCTTTGGAAACTTCTGTCATGGTTTTAGGGTGACGGTGGCTAATGATGCTTTTTGGGTTTCGTCTTGTCTTTAATTTGTTTGGAAATAGGTAATGTTGTGTTACCGTAGTCTATACTCGACCAGTGGAAGTTGTTCTTTCTTGTTATTGTGGTAACGGGATTATTTGTTGATTTGTATACATTATTGATATATCTATGATTTATTTGAATGACTCGGTGGAGTCCTTGATCGAGTCGTATATTACTATCCCCTTTGCTTTGAGAATATAGATTCATCCTTGAGTTTTGTTACTTGTTTTCGTGGAAGCCTTGTAGAGGTAGCAGGTATTTTGTTCTTTTGCTATTTGTAATGATTAATGGATATAGATTTCTGGTATGCATTTGCATTTCTTTGTGTAAATTGTTGAGAGTTTTGAAGAGGCTCAGTTGATTTCCTTGCTTGAAATGGGTATTCGATTGCTTACACTTGTTTTTATTCTGAATGATTGCCATAGCTGGCATAGAAGGATTCATCACCAATTTCATACTACGATGTTGTTAGGTTCAGCGGTTATGGGTATAAACCCGTTAACGATGATCTGATGTGAATATATGGATTTATAATGGTTGTAATGCACGACTGACGAGGAGTCGATTGAATGATTTATATTTACATTTGAGCCGCTGTTCAAGTTGAATATGTTTAATAGATGATGAGTGATGAACCAGTGACTTGAAGGAATAACATGTACTAAGACCTCTGTTATTTTCTGGAATTACTTTTGTATTGCATGGATTTTGTTGTACAGATTCTTGGGTGTAATTTTATGTTCATTCCTTGCAATCTTGTGCGAAAAATTGGCAAGACTTAGTCAGGTTTCTTGATTTGAAATCGGTAAATTAAAAAGTTCTTCCTGAGTTTTATTATGTACACTATTTACTTGTCCAGAGGGAAACATTGGCAATCATTTGTCAATCCACTGTTGTTCGGGTTTAGAGAATTGTGGAAGTTAACCTGTATCTTCTATTGTCTCAGTTGAAACTTGACTTGATATACTGTTGTTTGATATTGGACATTTTGTCTGAGTAATGGTCTGTATCAAGTAACGTGACTCTGTATAAGTGAATCGTGAGTACTTTTTGACCAACTCCGATTTAGCACAGATGTATATACAGGATGATATGTTCCTTTCTGATTTCCTAATAGGATGCGGTAGTGTATATTACGGCATTTGTAAGGTAATCTCTGTATGGTCTTATAGAAGCATCAATTGCTTAATGTAAATAAGTCTGTTGTTGACAGCGATATGCTAGAGGTTCCTGATTTCGAAATTGGTTGAAAGCCTTACTGTGTTTAAAAGGAACTAGTATTGGGCTTAAGGTTGATATATGGATTGTTGATGTGATAGTTCTTTGTGCGGGAGTTTTCTTTGTGTTTCTATTTCTTGATTTAAAACAGCGATCTTTCTTGTGGCTTGTCTATCTTGTTCATATACAAACTGGTTGAATGTTTTCATATGTGAAAGCAGTACAGTAATGAACTAATGTGAATGGAAGTATGAATGATTTGGTTCTTTCTCTTCTTTTGCTTAATTGAGGATATCTGTCTAATAGTGGGAATTGTTTCGTAACATATTGGAGGAATCCCGAATTGTTATGATATTTCCCTTTTTGGATGAATGAAACAATCTGACCAATGTTGTGTTTTTGGATTCAATGATTGTTTGTGTACATTCGTTCCTTGATTTCTTTTAATATTTGATGAAATATTAGAAAGTGATTAAGACTATTTTGTAACAATGTTAGAGTTACATATTTGTAATCATTTTGTATTACAAGGGCATAGTCTGAATATGTTTACTTATGTGGATATCTGATCTCATTTAAACAGGGTGTTTAATGAAAACAATTGATGGATTGCAATTGTTTTAAAAGTTAGTGCTTATCATGCTCGGTTCATTGAGCCCGACTCATGTTGACTATTTTTGCGAGATGGTTGCCGTAAGAGGTAAAAGCAATGCAGATCGTGACGGTGATCAGATTGTTTAATTGATTTATAATGAATTACAGCTTGATTTTATAAATGTACTATATGTGAAAAGATGTTTCTTTTCCGTTGAGCATTGTATCAAGTATGCTGTTGCATAAAATGTAATTGTATAGTTTTGAAAGGAATGAAAATAAGTGTTTGATACTTATGTGTTGTATTCTATTTCTGATAGTTGACCTTCTCCGGTCTATATACCAGAGTGGTAACGTTATCTTTGTGTAATATGGATGCTTTTGTGATTGTCAATGAAAGCTTGCAAGAAAATGAGATTGAATTCTTAAGAGTGTTTAGTAGTTCTAATTTGTTCTAGTGAAAGCAATATTGGATTTAAATAATTGTCTTTCTAGAAGATAGGTTAAAAATGAGCCTAAAGAGAACGCTAAACAAGCTGGATTAAATTACTAATCCCTAGTCCTAAGTATAACAGGACAATATTAAATTGGATTCTTAATCATTTATATCTTTATACTAATAAGTATGATATGAATTCAGTTAAGAGAACTGATATACAATCAAATGGAGTTCAGATGGCAATCTCAAGTAAAGGTTATGAGGTTTTTGTCCAATTTTGTTGCTTTAGAATCAGATGTATTCTAATGACTCCTTGATGAGAACTTGACCTTAATACCTCTACCATGTAATGGGTTTTATAGAGGAGGGTCGTCTTAAGATGAAGAATTCAGGGATCGGGAAAGGCTAACCTTAGAGAAAAGTCTTTAAAGTAATTTAAACTCAAGTGCGTAACGCATGTGATTAAGTAGATCTTTTCGAGGCGGATTTAAAGGTTGACGACACAAGACAACTGTAAGGTTGTACCTCCGAGAAGATTAGGATCTTCTCGAAGTTACAACAATGCAGATGACTTATGGTGACACCCTTTGCATTGATCGCTAAGATTTACACTTGATTTCGCACGAGTTACTCAGGGTCCGATTAAGAACGTGGTCATGTTATAAGGCTGCCTAGGAGATTCGGGGTATCATGACACACTGGTTGAACTGCAAGGTTGGACCAGTATGTCACCATATCCCTAATCCTCATGGGCATCCATATAACATTATCACCTTGTTAATCTATCTCCGAGTGATTAAGTTGTGAAAGAAAGGACTGACAGTAGTCAGTGTAGGACATTCTATATAACATATGAATGGGGTGAAGGACGTATTCCAGATTGACGAGTATGCCGTTAAGGAATACAAGACATAAACAGTATGTTTCAAATCTTTGGCCAAAGTATCGCAAGCTGCTGATTGCGTTGTCCTAATTCACCTAGTCTAAGGGATGAGATGCCGATGAATAATAGTAACAATTATTCAGTTAGATTCCTTGGACAGAGCATTCTGAATCCCAGATTAGGGAAGAGAACCGCAAGAGTAATGTGTTAAATAAAAACACCAACTCTTATTACTCATGAATAGATCGGTAGATTACCGAGTCATGGAATGAATAGATCGGAGGTGCTCCGAGTCATTACAGCTGCATATGGTTGTCTGTTATATGAATGGTTAATGATTTGTGAGTTCTAAATTATGTATTTAGAACCAGGATGCAATTATCAAAAAAAAAAAAATTCACTTGTTCTAAAGTATAAAATGAGGATGTTACATCTTGGTATCAGAGCTGAAGGTTGCAGCTCTTGGACCTATTGAGTCCATAATCTGATAAAAACCTGAATTTTCTTGTAACAGAAAATGGTTAGAACAAGGGGGAACGTTGCGGATAATGCTCCACCTGAAGGAGGAGCGGCAACAACCCAGAAACTTGATGAGATCCTTGCTGCCCTGTTGGACACAAGAGATCGCTTGGCTGTACTTGAACAGCAGGTGATGGGAAATGAGGAGGATGAAGAAGCTGATAATAATAATCAGCAACCTCCTGAGGACAACCCCGACACGGGTGTTGATGTTAATGCTGTGAATGCACCTGTCCAACCAGAAAACAAAAAGGCCAGATTGGCAGCGGAACTCACTAATGATATAAAAAGGATAAGTCCACCTAAGTATGATGGCACCACATTAGGAGATGGAGCTGAGAACTGGCTCAGCGAAATGGAGAAGTACTTTGCAATAAGGAACTTCTCAGAGGAAACCAAAGCTATTTGGGGAGCCTATCAGCTTTCTCACGAAGCATCTTCGTGGTGGGATAGCTGAAAAGCTGAGCTAAACATTGATGAGACCAATATTACTTGGGATCAATTTAAAGGCTATTTTAGGCAACGTTGGCTGCCACAACTTTTCTATGATCAGAAAATGACAGAATTTCAGAACTTAGCTCAAGGGAAGCTAACGGTAACTGAATACTGGGAGCGGTTTACAAAACTCCTTAAGTATGTACCATAGTATCAAACTGATGAAAATTTCAGAATACGGAAATTCATCATGGGATTGAATCCTGTGATAGGGGGAGAGGTCGATGTTCACAGTCCAACCACTATGGAAGGAGTTGTTGAAAAGGCCATAAGGCAAGAATAGAAATTAAAGGCTATTTCTGCTCATAAGGAGGAAGTGCGGAAGAAGACTGCAAACCCTTCTTCAACCTCTCTTGCACCCAGAAAAGGACCGTGGAAAAAGTTTGGAAACAAGAGTAAGTTTCCGGGAGATAACATAAGAAAGTGATAAATAAGCCTCTTTGAAATGTAAGGGATAATTTTGTTAAAAATTATAACAATGGGCAGAAGCCCTATGGAGGACAGCGTGACAATTACAAGGCTGGAGGTAATGCTGAGCCTAAGAAGGGACCTGTAGGAGGCTGCTACAATTGTGGCAAGGACCACTATGCGAATCAATGCCCTTTGAAGAAGGATGATCGTAATCAGCAGCATAAGATACATGCTGCAGTAGCAGACAAGCAAGCTGAAAAGCAAGTAACACCTATAGAAGTTCCGGGTAAGTTATTCGGCATACCTGTCACTATTCTTTTTGATACAGGAGCTACTGAATGTTTTATTTCTAATAAACTTGCTTCTAAACTTAAAAGAAAAGCTGGGAAAATGGATAAATCTTGGACTGTAGAGTATGGTAATAATTCTGTTCATACAGTGAGTATGTGTCTCTTTGGAGCAGTCCTTGATTTACCTAATTTCTCCACGGAAGTTGATCTCTATGTTACACCTTTAGGATCATATGACATTATTATTGGTGTCAATTGGTTAGCTGACCATAAGGCAAAAGTAGATTGCTATGAAAAGAACATAAAGTGTTTAGATGATCAGCTGGAAACAGAAGAGATTCAAGGGTGAACGGGAAATTTCAGTTAGAAAAGCTCATCAACTATGCATGACTTAAAAAGGCTAAGAATAAAGGATGTACTCTTTATGCAGTAAAGATATCTGAATCTTCAGAAGAAGATGGTGATTACATGAAGCAAATTCCACTGTTACAAAGTTTCAGGGATGTTTTTCCTGAAGAATTACCGGGGTTACCACCCAAGAGAGAATTTGATTTTACCATTGAAATCAAGCCTGGAACGGAACCTATTTCCAAAGCGCCTTATAGGATGACTACTACAGAGTTAGTCGAGCTTAAGGCACAGTTGCATGAACTTTTGACAAAAGGTTTGATTAGACCTAGTGTGTCACCTTGGGGTGCGCCTGTAATATTTGTGAAAAAGAAGGATGGAACACTAAGGCTGTGTATTGATTATCGGATGTTGAACAAAGCAACAATCAAGAACCGATATCCACTTCCTAGGATCGATGATCTGTTTGATCAGATGCGTGGAGCAGCGGTTTATTCTAAGATAGACCTTCGATCTGGTTATCATCAGTTAAGGATTAAAGAGGAAGATATTCATAAAACAGCTTTCCGAACAAGGTACGGACATTATGAATTACAGTTCTACCCTTTGGGTTAACTAATGCACCCATAGCCTTTATGAATTTAATGAACAATATTTTTCAAGAATACCTGGACAAGTTTGTACTTGTATTCTTGGACGATATTCTCATTTATTCTAAAAGTGTTGAGGAGCACAATGAGCATTTGAAGATAGTTTTGGGAATTTTGAGAAAGAGAAAGTTGTATGGTAAGTTATCCAAATGTTCTTTCTTTGATTCAGAAGTTCACTATTTGGGTCATGTCATAAGTAAAGAAGGAATCACTGTAGATCCTTCAAAAATAGTGGCAATAACTGAGTGGCCTGCACCAAAGAATGTGCACGAAGTAAGAAGCTTCATGGGTCTTGCTGGTTACTATAGGAAATTTGTAAAGGATTTTTCTAAGGTAGCTGCACCAATAACTTCATTGCAAAAGAAGGATAAGAAATTCATGTGGAATGACAAGTGCGAAGCGGCTTTCAAAAGTCTGAAAGACCAGTTGACTTCTGCACCTATTCTAGCTGTACCAGACCCTAATGGGAATTTTACTGTTGTAACGGATGCTTCTGGGGAAGGCCTTGGAGGTGTTTTGTTACAAAATGATCAGGTCATAGCTTATGAAAGTAGAAAACTTAAGTTACATGAGCTGAATTATGCCCCTCATGATTTGGAACTTGCTGCCATTGTTCATGCGCTTCAAGTCTGGAGACACTATTTACTTGGGAAACCTTTTGAGTTGAAAACTGATCACTTAGGACTGAAATATATTTTTACTCAGCCCAATCTGAATGCCAGACAGAGAAGGTGGTTAGAATTTTTATCACAATATGACTTTGATATCAGCTATATCAAAGGGAAGGAGAATAGAGTAGCTGATGCTCTAAGTCGTAGGAGGCACATTTCTACTCTTATAACATTAAGAACTCAGTTTAAAGATGAGGTAAAAAGTGCCTCAGAATCAGATGCATATTTTCAGCAAGTAAAAGTAGCGCTTGCTGCAGAACCTAAGGATATAAGGTATAAAGGTTTTCATTTTGATAATGAAGGAATCTTGCGTTATGAAAACAGGGTATATGTACCTGTGCTGAACGATTTGAGAAAGAAGTTGTTAGTAGAATTTCATAATTCACCTTTCTCAGGACACCCAGGTATCACAAAAATGCTTGCTGATATGAAACAGCAATACTTCTGGAAAGGTATGAAAAAGGATGTGATAAATTTTGTGACTCATTGTCTGGAATGTCAGCGGGTGAAGGCAGAACATATGCACCTATTTGGATCAATTATATCCTCATAGCATACCGCAGTACAAATGGCAAGTAATAACCATGGATTTTGTACAAGGACTACCTATGTCCAGGAATAAACATGATGTTATCCTAGTAGTTGTAGATAAACTTACCAAGGTAGCTCATTTCATCACTTTGGAAATCTAAAGGATGATTCACCAGTGCTGGCCAGAAGGTTCGTACACGAAATTTTCAGATTGCATGGTGTACCAGAACTGATTATATCTGACAGGGATCCTAGAATGACGTCAAGGTTTTGGCAAACGCTTAACGCAGCCCTAGGAACGAAACTAAACTTCAGTTCTGCATATCATCCAGAAACGGATGGGCAAACTGAGAGGGTAAATCAAGTGTTGGAGGACATGTTGCGAATGTATTGCATGGATCAACAGTATAAATGGGAAGAGTATCTTCCATTAGTTGAGTTCGCATACAACAACACTTATCACTCATCTCTTAAGATGGCACCATTTGAAGCACTTTATGGAAGAAAGTGCAGAACCCCTGTTAGTTGGGACAGTGTTGAGGATAGAGTGGTAATTGGACCAGAGATTCTCACAGAAATGGAACAATGAAGTTAAGGCTGATTCGTGAACGATTAAAGGAAGCAGCGGATAGACAGAAGAGCTATGCTGACCTTAAGCGGGTTGATAGAAAGTTTGAGCTTGGTGATAAGGTTTTCCTGCGTGTTAAACCCAGAAAGAGTTCTATAACTTTTGGCAAGGCTGCCAAGTTGTCACCTCGATTTGTGGGACCTTTCGAAATTGTCGAAATAATCAATCCGTAGCTTATCGTTTAGCATTGCCACCGCTTTATCTCGCATGCATGATGTTTTCCATATTTCTTTGCTTAAGAAATACGTTTGAGATCTGTCACATGTTTTAAATTGGAATTCCTTGCAGGTCAAGACCCGGGAATAATCGTGGTTAAACCCACACGAGTCTTTGGAAACTCGCCAATTGCATTTAAGAAATCGTGATATACAGCAATGTAAGGTCCGAGTGGGACCAGTTTAGCAAAGAAAGTGCAACTTGGGAAAATCGGAAGAGATGAAAATTGATTTTCCTTCTCTTTTTCAACGAGAATGCAACTGCTGATAAAATATACTTTTATGGTGATTGTTTTTAAGTATTTATGAAAGCGGATGAAGGTAGACTTTATTCAAGTTGAATAAAACGTGTTGTGACATTGATTTCTGAAACTATTCAAATATGAAATAGGCACATTATGTGTGTATTGATAAGTTGATTGACCTGAAGGTTAATTTAATATGTAATTCATCGGGACGATGAATCTTTTTAGGAAGGAAGCATGTAACACCCTGAACTGTTGTTACTTTCTCCTAAGCATACAAGTGTTGATATGTGATTTCTTGTATAAGGATGTGTTCCTCGATTAAGAAATCATGCTTGATATGTACTGTAATTTCTTTGCAGATTGCAGATCTTGACTGAGTCAGAATATGATTAGACTCTTTTATCTATTTCATTTTGTATCTGAGTTTAATCTGATCTCGGAATAAATTATAGAGTTATCCATCTATAAGATCTAGTCTTGGATCAGTGGAATTGATCCAAGTATTGCTTTAAATTTGTTCGTGATGAATTAGATCACAGACCTTGAACAGGTTGCAAGGTATGGAAGCATTGATTAAGCTGGTCAGGAGTATGACTCAGGCTGATCTTGTGAAATAAATTGGTTCCCGATATGGAAGTATATCTGGAAGGTCTCAATCGTGGACCAGGTAATAATTCGTTTACATACGATTCTGCAGTAGAACAGGAGCTAACCCTGTTCAAGAAGGTATGATACAGGTCTTTTCTGAGTGTACAGAATGTAGACCTAACTGGAATTATTAATGGTTAGTAACCTAAGACTAAACCTAACCTAGGGGTTAGATTAGTGTTAATCTAACCTAGACCTAGGCTATGTGTTAATGTCCTAAGTTAGTATCTATGTGTAATATGGTTAGAATATGTGTTACCCTAAATTCTAACCTAAGATACTAACCTAACTAATGAGGAGAATGGAAAGGGGCCTATGGAAGGGGGTGCGAACCATGGGCGGCGTTTTCTATGACATTTAATGCATGGATAAGGATGAGGGACAGGTCATGGCGGAGGTTTAAGCAGCAGCTAACCTGTTCTGACGTGGCAGGTCGCTAAGTTTGGAAATGAACTTGAGTTTTCGTTGGACTGTCGCCAACTCTGGCGGTCGGTGGAAGTGGAGTCTTAGTGGGAAATTTGGTTTAATGGCATTCAATATTCTCGGTAGACGAGCTCGGAACTCGCGAGAAGGCATGCAAACGGGAAGTTTGTGGGGTTGTTTGGCTTGTCACAATTTTCAGATTTCTCTTTGCTTGTTTACTGGTTCTTCGCACCAATCCTCTTTGTGTTGCATGGCAAGTATGAACTTATCCAGCTCTTTTCTCTATCATGGAGGATATATATGTGATGGAGATAGAGAAATTTTGTTGGTCGCTTTAACTTGGAAGAAGAAAAGGAAGTTTGAGCTCTTCCAGTGGTCTGCTTCGGAAATTTGATTAAAAATCCAGGCATGTTAGGCCCTAACCTTTAAATATCTTGTTGTTTTTCAAGTGATTTCATTAGAACAACTCTGTTCAAATTTTATGAGTAAATAGATAATTTTCTATGGAGGTCTTGTTTGATTTTTGTATACTGTATCTCTTCTGGTTCGATTTTTCAATTTCCTCTTGATGGGTGTTTATTAAAATCGAATTGTGGCTCTATTTCTTGAGTATTCATTTCGGCTTAAATATGTGAGATATTTATTTTTAAATGAGTATGAATGCTTGGCACTGTTCGGCGTGAGCCCTTAGAATATACTGTGTTGGATATAGACCCTTTGTTATGTTGTTGATTTGTGGTCGTCGTTCTTGTTGTGGGAACTGTATGAAGGGATACTGATGGATATCATATGATGGATCAGTTTTATTGATCCTTTGGAAACTCTGTCATGGTTTTTGGGTGACAGTGGCTAATGATGCTTTTTGGGTTTCGTCTTGTCTTTAATTTGTTTGGAAATAGGTAACTGTTGTGTTACCGTAGTCTATACGACCCAGTGGAAGTTGTTCTTTCTTGTTATTGTGGTAACGGGATTATTTGTTGACTGTATACATTATTGATATATCTATGATTTATTTGAACGACTCAGTGGAGTCCTTGATCGAGTCGTATATTACTATCCTTTTTGAGAATATAGATTCATCCTTGAGTTTTGTTACTTGTTTTCATGGAAGCCTTGTAGAGGTAGTAGGTCTTTTGTTCACCGCTATTTGTAATGATTAATGGATATAGATTTCTGGTATGCATTTGCATTTCTTTGTGTAAGCTGTTCGAGAGTTTTGAAGAGGCTCAGTTGATTTCCTTGCCTTGAAATGGGTATTTGATTTGCTTACACTTGTTTTATTCTGAATGATTGCCATAGTTGGCATAGAAGGATTCATCAACTAATTTCATCTTACGCTGTTGTTAGGTTCAGCGGTTATGGGTATAAACCCGTTAACAGTATACAGTGTGAATATATGGATTTATAATGGTTGTAATCTGCACGACTCTGAGGAGTCGATTGAATGATTTATATTTGTAATTGAGCCGTTGTTCAAGTTGAATATATTAAATAGTTGGTGATTGATGAACCTGGGACTTGAAGGAATAACACGTACTAAGGCCTCTGTTATTTTGTGGAATTACTTTTGTATTGCATGGATTTTGTTGTACAGATTCTTGGGTGTAATTTTATGTTCATTCCTTGCAATCTTGTGCGAAAAATTGGCAAGACTTAGTCGGGTTTCTTGATTTGAAATCGGTAAATTAAAAAGTTCTTCCTGAGTTTTATTATGTACACTATTTACTTGTCCAGAGGGAAACATTGGCAATCATTTGTCATTCCACTGTTGTTCGGGTTTAGAGAATTGTGGAAGTCAACCTGTATCTTCTATTGTCCTAGTTGAAACTTGACTTGATATACTGTTGTTGATATTGGACATTTTGTCTGAGTAATGGTCTGTATCAGGTAACGTGACTCTGTATAAGTGAATCGTGAGTACTTTTGACCAACTCCGATTTAGTACAGATGTATATACAGGGTGATGTGTTCCTTTCTGATTTCCTAATAGGATGCGGTAGTGTATATTACGGCATTTGTAAGGTAATCTCTGTATGGTCTTATAGAAGCATCAATTGCTTAATGTAAATAAGTCTGTTGTTGACAGCGATATGCTAGAGGTTCCTGATTTCGAACTTGGTTCGAAAGCCTTACTGTGTTTAAAAGGAACTAGTATTGGGCTTAAGGTTGATATATGGATTGTTGATGTGATAGTTGCTGTACAGGAGTTTTGCTGTGTTTCTATTTCTTGATTTAAAACAGCGATCTTTCTTGTGGCTTGTCTGTCTTGTTCATATACAAACTGGTTGAATGTTTTCATATGTGAAAGCAGTACAGTAATGAACTAATGTGAATGGAAGTATGAATGATTTGGTTCTTTCTCTTCTTTTGCTTAATTGAGGATATCTGTCTAATAGTGGGAATTGTTTTGTAACATATTGGAGGAATCCCGAATTGTTATGATATTTCCCTTTTTGGATGAATGAAACAATCTGACCAATGTTGTGTTTTTGGATTCAATGATTGTTTGTGTACATTCGTTCCTTGATTTCTTTTAATATTTGATGAAATATTAGAAAGTGATTAAGACTATTTTGTAACAATGTTAGAGTTACATATTTGTAATCATTTTGTATTACAAGGGCATAGTCTGAATATGTTTACTTATGTGGATATCTGATCTCATTTAAACAGGGTGTTTAATGAAAACAATTGATGGATTGCAATTGTTTTAAAAGTTAGTGCTTATCATGCTCAGTTCATTGAACTGACTCATGTTGACTATTTTTGCAGATGGTTGCCGTAAGAGGTAAAAGCAATGCAGATCTGACAGGCTGATCAGATTGTTTAATTGATTTATAATGAATTACAGCTTGATTTTATAAATGTACTATATGTGAAAAGATGTTTCTTTTCCGTTGAGCATTGTATCAAGTATCTTTGTTGCATAAAATGTAATTGTATAGTTTTGAAAGGAATGAAAATAAGTGTTTGATACTTATGTGTTGTATTCTATTTCTGATAGTTGACCTTCTCCGGTCTATATACCAGAGTGGTAACGTTATCTTTGTGTAATATGGATGCTTTTGTGATTGTCAATGAAAGCTTGTAAGAAAATGAGATTGAATTCTTAAGAGTGTTTAGTAGTTCTAATTTGTTCTAGTGAAAGCAATATTGGATTTAAATAATTGTCTTTCTAGAAGATAGGTTAAAAATGAGCCTAAAGAGAACGCTAAACAAGCTGGATTAAATTACTAATCCCTAGTCCTAAGTATAACAGGACAATATTAAATTGGATTCTTAATCATTTATATCTTTATACTAATAAGTATGATATAAATTCAGTTAAGAGAACTGATATACAATCAAATGGAGTTCAGATGGCAATCTCAAGTAAAGGTTATGAGGTTTTTGTCCAATTCTATTGCTTTAGAATCAGATGTATTCTAATGACTCCTTGATGAGAACTTGACCTTAATACCTCTACCATGTAATGGGTTTTATAGAGGAGGGTCGTCTTAAGATGAAGAATTCAGGGATCGGGAAAGGCTAACCTTAGAGAAAAGTCTTTAAAGTAATTTAAACTCAAGTGCGTAACGCATGTGATTAAGTAGATCTTTTCGAGGCGGATTTAAAGGTTGACGACACAAGACAACTGCAGGGTTGTACCTCCGAGAAGATTAGGATCTTCTCGAAGTTACAACAATGCAGATGACTTATGGCGACACCCTTTGCATTGATCGCTAAGATTTACACTTGATTTCGCACGAGTTACTCGTGGTCCGATTAAGAACATGGTCATGTTATAAGGCTGCCTAGGAGATTCGGGGTATCATGACACCTTTGGTTGAAGCTGCAAGGTTGGACAGTATGTCACCATATCCCTAATCCTCATGGGCATGCATATAACATTATCACCTTGTTAATCTATCTCCGAGTGATTAAGTTGTGAAAGAAAGGACTGACAGTAGTCAGTGTAGGACATTCTATATAACATATGAATGGGGTGAAGGACGTATTCCAGATTGACGAGTATGCCGTTAAGGAATACAAGACATAAACAATATGTTTCAAATCTTTGGCCAAAGTATCGCAAGCTGCTGATTGCGTTGTCCTAATTCACCTAGTCTAAGGGATGAGATGCTGATGAATAATAGTAACAATTATTTAGTTAGATTCCTTGGACAGAGCATTCTGAATCCCATTAGGGAAGAGAACCGCAAGAGTAATGTGTTAAATAAAAACACCAACTCTTATTACTCATGAATAGATCGGTAGATTACCGAGTCATGGAATGAATAGATCGGAGGTGCTCCGAGTCATTACAGCTGCATATGGTTGTCTGTTATATGAATGGTTAATGATTTGTGAGTTCTAAATTATGTATTTAGAACCAGGATGCAATTATCAAAAAAAAAAATTCACTTGTTCTAAAGTATAAAATGAGGATGTTACAACTAATGTGGACACGCGACACTTTTTCATTGTTTGGCAAGGATGTGGCCCTAATGTTTACCTTTGCACCTTTTTGGTTTTTTGGGGAAAAAAACCAAAACTTCTCTTGCCACCCCAACTTCCACTGCCGAAGGCATGTGGCATCCTCTGGTTAATCCGCGGGCCTCTAACAAAATTTTCTCCATTCCTTCTGCAGGCTGCGGGCTTTTTCCCTTTTTCACCATTTTACCTCTTTGGAAAAGTTTCCAACTTACCTCCACTGCCTGACCTCTTTTGCCACATGGCATCTTCTCATTGGATGTGGGCATGTCTAGGGAAAATTTCCCCAAAAAACTCCACCGAGTTACAACTTGAAACTTACAAGGAGTTAGAAGGAAAATTTTACCTTTCTTGAAACATGAAAAAATTCTCTATCCGATCAAGCCATTTCAAGAATCCTTTGAGTGCTCAAAATTTGTAAAAATGAAGTTGAAGCACAAGGAAGGAAAGAATGAAGGCAAGTTAGCCAAAATAAGCGGGGGCTCATTTTGGATAACAATTGTGTGACTCTCGGGGGTCATCACGCCTACTAGATGAATGATCGGTGGCCTTTGAAGAATCCATTGGGCATGGAGTCTATTGGTGTGTATTATTTTCCACATCATTAGATGATTGGTATCACTTAGGTTAGATCGTAGGTCCATGTGTCATTTAGGGGTCATTATGACATTCTCTTATGCATCGGTGCAAGGCCACAAGTCTGTCGGTGCGTCGAGTGTGTCATATGCGTCATTGGGAGTTACACTTCTATTCTGGGAATGTAACTCCCCCTCTTTACTAAAGTTGTCATGATTACATCACTGGGGGTTACTCAGCACCTCCTATATGTACACCCCATTTGATCTTTTGCGATAGAGGAGAGTTTTATGGCTTAACCGAGTTCTACCCGTGTTTCAAATATTTACATGTACATTCGGTTTATGCTCGCTCCTCCCGAGATCTCTTCACGTTGTCGTTCGCATGTCCATTGATGTGCACATCATCCCTCGTGATCCTCAATTGTGGGTTTTAAACACTCTTTCATGGTATTAGAGCAGATCTTATGGATCCGTGCACTCCTCGGTCTTGATTGTGCATTTCCGGCTTAGATGTGATATTGATTCTCATGCGTGTGTCATAATGGTTATTCCTACTGTGTGTTTATTGCATTGATTTCTGGATTTTTTCAAGTTTTGGGTGTTCATGGTTTTTAGCTTTTGTATTTAGTTTTCGAGAGGCAATTTGGAGTTTTGGTTGTAGTTTGAAGTTTCATTGCAAAGTTTGAAGGTCTGGGTTTTGCATGTTTTTCATTAACCTTAACCGATCTTTCTCCTCAACCGTTGTGTTCACTGTTGGCTTTGCATTGGTTTTGCACTATGGTGACTCGTGCACTGGTTGTTCCTTCACTACCCGGTTCCTCTTTGGAGCCTTGCTCTTACTTTCTTGGACTCATTTGGTTTTGTTACATTGTGCTTGTGCCTTGACATAGCCAGCTTGTGTATTCAACCTCCATCACATCTTTGCAACTGGATTCCATGTTTGATGCCACACCGGTTCGCTATTGCTCGTGCTCACCGGTTTGCTACTGCTCATTCTTCACCATTTTCTCATGGCTGGATTCACCATTTGCTCATGTCCGGTGAACCCTGTCTTCCACCCCGTGATGTTGCTTTTTAGTATGGTTATTTCTTTGTAGCATGGCCATTTCACTAGCTCAGCTCGGCTAGCTCTCAACACAGTGTGCCCCATGGTGCTACTTGTAGTATGGTTATTTATTTGTATAATGGCCATTTCACTAGCTTAGCTAGCTCTCAACACAGGCAGTAACATTCACCACTTTCCAACAGTTACCTCTCAACTCCACCTGCATTTCTAGCTCTGTCTAACCATGTTTAGCTCCACCTGCATTTTCAGCCTTAGGTGTTTCACCCACTCTATAGAACTGCACAAGAGAAATCACCAAAGAAATGCGAGAAGAGAAATCATCTAGCATTACATAGCCTTTTACCTTGACACGTGGGCTCTCCTCCAATAAACCTATGTTGGCAATTCTACTCTTGATTTAGGTAGTTATACCAAATCATGCACATGTGGCCCCTCCTTCTCTTTTAGTATTGTTTAGAGGTCAAAACAACTGTTTTGATGTTTTTAGGTTAAAAACATTCTTATTTTGGCATTGTATTAGTTTTTGGGACCTATTTTGCTTGTATTTAATCCCTTCATTCGCATGTCGAAGATGGAGGGCGAGGTCCGAGGTTGGCAAGCGGCTAATCCCCCCTCATAAGTAAAACAAACTATGCCTAAAATTTGATGCCGTTTCCAATGAGTAGTCACATGATACCCTTTGCACCCATTTCAAGCACTTTTTTAATGTGTTTGCAACATTTATTGACATTTTCCATCAGTTGTGGGAATCATTTTAATGCTATAACTTTTGACTTGTTGCTCATTTTTTAGCACTTCTTTAGTCAAAGTTGCATGATTTTTCACACATTACATGATGACATTATTAGTTTTGTAAACACACTACTTTATAAAGTTCCACATTCTGGGGGTTGACTTGTACTCTTGGGCTTTCACATGCAGACGCATTATTGGCCGAGTCGATGTCTTGCTTTTGTGCATCTTGCATTTTCATCATGGAGAGTGCTCTTTCTAGACTTGAGCATCATAGGACCACCTTATAGCCTCTACCACTTCTCACCGAGAGAGGAAACTATTCACTTTGCATGCTTCCATGGAATGTTACTTTTACCCTTCTTGCTTGGGCTAGTTCCTGCACCCACTGATCATCATCATCTAGAGGACTTCCATGACACTTGTGACCATGTCTTTGGTCACATGATGATGTATGTCTCTCGTTCTCTCTGGTTTCACATGGTAGACTCAGATACACCCCACCATGTCTGGAGCATTCTTCAGTCCCTCTATGGAGACCCTTCACATATTGTCGCCATTGTTGCTATTGTTGATTTAGTTGTCTCCTCCATTTCTTCATGTGATGACAATTCCACTGACACAGGATCGCTTGGTTCTACTTCTGATGACAAGGATTGTGCATCTAGTTCTAATGTCAAGAGTACTACAGAGGACTTATCTCCTCTTTCTCTCACTATTCCAAAGAGTGTTGACACTTCCCACATCTCATTAGATATCGAGCAGTATCCTATTCAATCTTATACAATCATCACAACCACCTCCTTTCCACTTCCAGTGTGCGAGGCCCACTTCACTCCTCTACCTTCATTAGATGACTCATACCTATCTGACATCACTCTTCTGTTTGTTGAGCCCCCTCATTGGGACGAGTATCTTCCTGACCTTAGTCATCTTTTTGTAGAGTACACTTGTGATGCACTACAGGTTCCCTCATCCATCTACAAGTGTTTCAGAGGAGTTCATCATCTCTGTTGTTGGGAGTGCCCCTTCCGGGAATCATGTCACTTCCACATTTCTAGAGACCTTCATTGATCCACCCTCAGCTGTGGATCCCTTTTTTGTTGTGGAGGATGTTTTGTTCCCTTCACATCACTTGGACATCCTTTCTGTGGGTGTTCCTATTTTTCACTCTGACAGTTCTATGCATGTGGCATTACCTTCAGTTCCTTGGCACTCACTTGCTAGACCTATGTCACACTTCCGTGTAGTAGACTCGAGTTCTTCGTGTTACCGCCTTGAGTTTTCTTTATGGAGTGGGTAGAATTTTAGCATGTCATTTTTGTCCTTGCTAAGGACAGGCTGCTTGTTTGGTGTGGGTGGCTCTTCTTCAGTCTAGAGGCAGAGGATCTCATCATCGACATTATTTTGGGAGACCTCCTAGAGATGTAGAGTTCAGATCCATCCATGGCCTCTTCTGCATTCCTCTCATCTCCCTCTTCTTCTCTCTTCTTCTTCTTTCCGAGAGATTGTCTATTTGTACATGGGTACCTTTTTAGGCTCATCCAGAGCTGGGACCCATATTTGGCATCTTTCTTAGATTAGAGAGTTTTTTGTTCTCTTGTGGTGGATGCTTTTCCCACTGGGTTTTCCTTCACTACTTGGGACCTTTTTCTTGTGCATGGGTACCTCATCAGGCTTTGTGCTAGGACTCATTTATCATTTCTGACTTTCTACCTCATCCTAAGTTATAATGAAGTGGGGGTGTTGGTGTGTATTATTTTCCACATCATTAGGTGATTCATCTCACTTAGGTGAGATCATAGGTCCATGTGTCATTTAGGAGTCATTATGAGATTCTCTTACATGTCGGTATGTCAACGCGTTAGTGTGTCATATGTGTCATTAAGAGTTACACTTATATTCTGGGAATGTAACTCCCCCTCTCTACTTGATTCATCATGATTGCAGCACTGGGGGTTACTCAGCACCTCCTATATGTACACTCCATTTGATACATGAGATAGAGGAGTGTTTTATGGCTTAATCAGTTCGCCCATGTTTTAAATCTTTTCATGCACATTAGATTGATTCTCGCTCCTCCCGAGATCTCTTCACGCTGTCATTCACTTGTTTGTTGATGTGCATGTGTCGTCCTCGTGATCCTCGCTTACGGGTTTTAAACCCTCTTTCAGATTCAATCTTGATAACCAATTCTAATATGAACTATGAAAATATGACCTTTGAGCCACTTGGAAACCTACTGAACTTAGATTTGATCCTCAACAAAATGCCACTAAAATGGATCGTGCAAGAGAAAAACCAGCACCACAAAAACTATGTACAAAATTGGAAATCATACATACCCCAAGTGGGATATGCAGAGTGTGCACAAGCACTTCTTCTGCTGAAAGAAAACCTACCTACTCTACTCTAACTGGAAGCAAATGTGGGCTAAACAAACCCTGCAACTGGTTGTGTAAAATAGCTTCCCTTCTTCAAAATTGGCAGCCATGCAATTGATTTGGAGCTGAGTATGGCTACTTGGATGAGTGGAAAATCAACAAGAAGTTGGTCTTCTACCCAAATCAGAAAGGTGTCAACTGAAAACAAATCAGATACCTCTTTTAGTTGCTTTGTATTTGGATTGAAGAGGTATGACAACTGATCCTTGGTACTTTGTAGCTCATCCTCATGCTTAGAAGCAAGCATGACTGGTTGTGGCTTCTCGTTTTGCTCCAATGAATCCAAATACCTAATTGGGAAAGGTCTGATCCATTTGATATGCCCATAGCTCTGATTTTCAAATCCAAAAATGGAGTATTCTTTTAGACCTTCTTGAATGGATGGTGTGGAAGAAATGATGGAACTCTTTTGTTGTTTTCCTTCCTCTAATGAAGAACATGGAAGATTTAAATCTTCCAATCTTGATTCCAAAGAGTTGTTATAAGATGCAGGCTACTAAAAATGAAATTTCTCCTCCATGAAAACATGCTCAAGTGTTTGTAATGTGGATGATAAAGGAGAAAATGGTGTGATTTCAACCGGTTCCTCTTCATCAAAATAGTTCTCCAAATCTGAAAGATAAACCGCCTCATTGTTGTCCGATGTAAATGTTCAACCTCTCCCATGGTGTTCTCTTGATCTACAACTTGATCACCATGGTTTCGTTCATCTTCCAACATTGATTTTGAGAGATCAAACTCTTCTTCAGCATTAGAACTCGAGAGAGATGAAGTAGAAATAAGAACTGAAGGTTCTTCTATAGCCTGATTTGTGCTCAAAGATTTTGGATCTGCACTTTTCTCCCCCATAGTTGGAATGTGCTCCTCTTCTTTTGGATTTGGAGAAGCTTCTCCTTCCTCTGCTGCTTAAAGGAAATCTTTCTCTTGATTGAACTCTTCCTCTAGTATGAATTTTGTCAAGTGAAACTCTTCAATCTGCTGATCTAGAGGACAAGTTGGGTTTGCAAGATCTCTTTTAGAGCTTTCCTCTTCCATGGATGATTGTGTAACTTGAATTGGATCAACATCTTCTTCAAGTAGAGTGCCAACATGGACACTACATTATGAGAAAATTGATTGTTGATATACCTCTTCTTTTTCTCTTCTTCTGCTACAACAAAATCAGTCCTAACCACCACTTGTTCTTTAACCTTTACCTCCTTTGTAGGCTTCACCAACAAAGGAATTTTCTCAATCCCATATCTAAGAGCCAAACTTACTAAGCTCTTAATCATTCCTTCTTTTCTTGGTTCTTCCTCTTGCTATCCTTCATGACTGATTTTTGTAATTTCTTCTTCCCAACATGGATTTGGGAATGCAAGAGGAGGGGTGGGTTGTGACTCAACCATTTTTTCATTTGTTTGTGGTGGTGGAAGAGATGAAACTTCTTGTTTCCTTAGAGTGGAAGGTATTTTTTTTTCTCTTGTGGAGGGATTTGGATTTGGAAGGTAAAAGGACAAAAGAATTGAGATGAGGTGGAAGACTATGAGATGGAGAAATAAGATCAACATTTGGTGCAAGTATATGGGAAACTTGAAGCTTGACACTGCTGAAATGATACAGATTGAGAAAGAGGAAAATAAAGAGTATGAGATGGTGTGCTTACCCATTGAAAACGTTGCTGAATACTCCTCTCATACATCTTTATTCCCTCAGTCCACTTTGCAAGTAATGGTAGCATTGCAATCATGAAGTCCAGATTCTCTTGAGGGCTGTAATGCCTTGGAAAAGGTCCCACCCATGGACAAGGTGCTCCACAACCAATTCCAAATGCTTTCATTTGTGCTTGAGCCCTAGATTACACCATTCCAATCTCCATTTTTTGGATTTTATCCAACAAATCAACATCTTGCATTTGATTGTCTTCATTATATGCATACCCTTGCTCTTGGAAAGAACCATAGCCAAACTGATTTTAGCATTGTTACTCATATGGGTATGCATGTTGATCTTGAATCTACTCAAAATGCTGATTTGAAGGAGTTGTAAAGCATGTTGGAGGTGGATTTGGATGGCACTGTTGTTGTAAATGTGAATTCCATGATGGAAATGAAGTCATGATTGCACAACTTCATGGGATGAAAGAAGATGGAAGATATGGAAGGAAGAATGGATGAAAAATGAATGAAAATGAATGAAAAGGAAGGTCTACAACTTCAGAGATGGGTTGTTTACTATATGGAGTTGCCAGATGTGTTTGTAATTGCCTCCAAAGGCTGAAATCTTCACAGGAACACACCAACCTACAAAAGATGAAGTGGAAGACCTCTAAGGTCCCACCGGGCATGCCAAAACTGTTAGTGCAAATTCACAGCACCCCTAAAATGACCTATGGATATGCTTTTCTAAGGCAATGTCATTTCATGTGAATTCATAGCATTGAGAGATTTCCCAAAGTGTGGGACCTTTGAAAATAGGGAAAGCTCTCTAGAGAAGGCTAGTTCCTCTTCCTAAACTACTGCCAAATCTATTCTAGTGCAGGCAAGCTAATCTAATCCTAATCTAACTTTGCCAAGGAGACAGAGAGAGAGAAAAGAGGGTAAAATAGAGCCTACACTAAAATGGTTATACACCAGAGAAGGAAAATGTTGAACATCTATCAAAAGTACCATGGAAACAAAGAGAGGTGAGAAATGGAAAGGATGGACAAGTGCATCACAAATCCAAAGATGGATTTCACACAAAAATGTTCGAAAACTCCATGAACATAGCCCCAAAACCTGCAATAGACATTAAAACATGCACAAATACTTGCAATGAAGAGAGGCAAGAAGAAAAAAAGAAAAAATGAGCAAGGATGGACAAATGCATAGCAAAAACATTTTTATTTCTCCAGAAGTTTGCACAAAACATCATTTCACCGGTAAGAGGGAAAAATGCCATTAAAGAGCAAGGAGGAGGTTCTAACTCCATTTTCGACCACAGGGAAGAAAATAAGGAGGATAGAAGAAAGAATGAAAATTTCATCATGTAGAGGATTTCAACATATTTCTAATGATATAAAGAATGTGAAAATATGAGCTTGGGATCAAACATTATGTCCTTATGAGATTTAGGGTAAAAATGGCAATTTTATGGAAAAATTCTGGTTGGCAAGTTTGAAACTTGAAAATTTTCCATTTTTTGAATTTGGGAAAATTTCCTAAAATTCCTCGTACCTGTCACTCCACTGCCACATGTCACTTTCCCATTAGCTGATGGAAACCCAGGCTCAAACCTCACCCTTTTCACTTTGATTTTTCATTGGGAAAATTTCCCAAAATTTCCACACACTCCACCACTCCGCTGCCACATGTCGCTTCTGGTTCGCTTGGCAGAGCACACTTCTTTTTCTCCATTTGTGCCTTTGTCACTTTGGCAAAAATCAAAGTTTCCTTTGCACCTCGACTCCTGCCATTGATGTAGACACGTGGCACTTTTTCATTACTTGGCGGGGATGCAACCCTAATGTTTACCTTTGTGTCTTTTTGGTTTTTTGGGAAAAAAACCAAAACTTATCCCATTGCCCCAATTTCCACCACTGACAGGACATATGGCATCCTCTGGTTAATCCACGGGCCTCTAACAACTTTTTCTCCATTCCTTCCATGGGCCTGCGGGCTGGCTTTTCCCTTTTTCACCATTTTCCCTCTTTGGAAAAGTTTCCAACTTACCTCCGCTGGCCTGACCTTTGCCACCATGTGGCATCTTCTCATTGGATGTGGGCTTGTCAAGGGAAAATCCCTAAAAAACTCCGCCGAGCCATAACTTGAAACTTACAAGGAGTTAGGAGGAAAATTTTACCTTTCTGGAAAGGTGAGAAAATTCCTATCTGATGAATCCATTTCTAGAATCCTTTGAGTGCTCAAAATGTGTACAAATTGAAGTTGAAGCACAAGGAAATAAATAATGAAGGCAAGTTAGCCAAAATAATTAGGGGATCATTTTGGATAATAGGACTTACATTGGTCATCATTGTTAAAGGAGACCACTTCGATATCTAAGAATATGTTGCATACTTAATTTTATCCCTTTTTTTAATTCTACATTTCTATTATACGGCTCTAATCTAGCGTAATGCCATCTTCCTCTTCTTCTTATTTCTCATGTTGAGGTTGAGTATCCTCTCACATCTTCTTGGGAATTCTAACTATCCTCTTCTTTGGCTAGTGAGGCATATGGGAGTTACACTTCGATCTCTTTTCCATCTTTTATCTTCAATTATAAGGGGAAAAAAATCTACATGACATGCTTCAAACCATCAGATTCATAATTGGGTTAAGATCTAATGTATCATGCTCTATTATCTATAAGTATGTAATCCTAGAAGCATATTTAAATATCTTGCACAAGGTGTTTTATTCTTAATCGACCTTCTCTACATAAAAAATCATCTTTTGTGCATCTCTGATCCTATTTGCTACACATTTTAAATACTTGATGGTGAATAAAAATAGTAACTTACACCATGGCCCCATTTCACCATTGTTTGTCACAAATCACACAAGGCTAAATTGGTACATAATTATAAAATTTACCTCTTGACCTAATACACTTGGTAATTTTTTTGGTACATGTAAATAATTTTCAAATATCATGTACATCCTCTTATACCACTTCTCTAATCTATCCTTGTATGGATTGACACTACTAAATTCACATATGAAATTGGAAAAATGTTGAATGGGGACTTTTCTTCTCTGGAAATATCCACATATTTTCCTTTGGCCCGTCTGGGACACCAATCTCCCAGAAGATGATTAGTAACAAGATAGATCCCCATGTTATCTAATCTCCTTTTCGTTTCTACCCGGCCTCTTCTATTATTCCATCCACAATATATTGCACAATGTTATACTGAGTTTTATTTACAATATATAGAAATTTTCAATTTACTTCTCCCTAAAACTCTAAGGCACCAAGCTTGTGACTCACCAAATGAGCCACTACTCTGGTTATATGGTCAAAAAATATTCTCAACACTCATTTCCTTATGTCCCTTTTCATATTGCAATTTTTGGCCAACTCCTCAATTTTTGTCCAATCTCACATATCCAAGTTGAGGTATTCATCGATTTTGTGAAACCTAGTCACTCTCCCAATAAGATGAGTTTTGAGCCTCATCCTCCATCTAGTGAAGTAGAAATAGTCTTCTTGCACCCGTAATACCTACCATTGGAAGAGGTTTGCAAGTATTCTAAAGAAGTGAAATTAAAATAAATGGAAGACCCATACCTTCTCAAGGATATTTTGTAGTGAGTCATCCATGACCATTTGGTCCTCTCCATTCCTCAAGGGAAACTCCCACAACATATCTTTATTAAATGTGGCCTCATGTCATGGTGCCTTATGATTATACTCACTAATATTACATTTTGTAAGGTACAAGGTCCATTTTTACACCACAACTACCTCCAATGGGTATTGCATTTCCGAGAACAAATTCTTGGGTACTAATTCCTTCTTTCCCTTTGGTTACCCGCATGGTGCCATTTCTTCTCCCAAAATGAAATTGTAAACTCTACTAAATTTTTCCCTAGGTACTCTAAGTAAAAAAATTACTTTCTCTTCGTAACCTTGCATCGTGTGTCCAATCATCTAAGTTATCTTGTGCAACCTTCTCTCGTGCCCTAGCAACTTAATTTTTGAACTCTATAAACCCTAGCTTCATGACTCCCAATATTTTATAAATCCTAGCTCCATAAATTTCAACTATGAAAACCCTATCTCAACTTACCCTAGCCCTCACACGTCTCTAAAGCTTCCACTTTCTATACTCAAGGAGCTCTCCATTGAAGACTTCGTGAACTCTACTTTAGTTTTCTTCACCACAGAATTCACTCTTCACACTTCTTCATTTGGATCTTGATTGCACAAATCTCTTAAAATTCAAGGTAATAATTAATTTGTTTGCTCCCTATTTATAGTTATCCTACACTTAAAATTCTTGTTATCTTTAAAACACATTTTTGCTTTTTCCCACTTTTTTTTGTTTTAAATAATTATTTTTTTAAAGGTAGTTTTTATTTTCTCCACATTTTTCTCATTTACACCCAACATTCATAACCTTATAACACACCACTACTTCTTAGGCTGAAGTTTTCCTTACATGCACCTTCTTGTTATGCATACCATCTTCTTAGTGCCACTTTCCAAGTATTTTACCCTATTACTTCCTCGCGTTACACTACATGGCTCTCCACATGTATGGTTGTCAGTATGAGCAATATCTATCCCAATGAGAAACTATTTTATTTTCACGTAGTTGTGTGTACCATTATTTTTCTTTCATATACCTATATCATATTCGTAAGTAACCCACGAACAAACACTAAATATCCATTCCATCATTTCATAGCCTCTTTTTCATGCACACGCACCTATTTTAACCCACACTAAAAGTATTTGTGGTCCTCTTTGCATCAACCATAATAGATAGTAATCATCTCCTATACTGCAAACACACGTATTACAAAAAAATAAAAAACAAAGCTTGGAAGGAAATATAATCTAAATGGAAATCTTGTCTTATTACATACATAAAAGAATATTATTTATAGAAGGGATTCAACCTTCTCCAATTGAAGTAACTAATAAACATGGTGTCATCCAAAACTTTCAATTGACATGCACCTAATTCGAGTATTGTGGTCACTACCAAGGGTCCCAACCAATGGACTTTTAACTTTCCTGGATGGTGCGAAAACTTGGATTCATATAGAAGTACCATCTTTCGACTACAAAATACTTGTTCTTAATGTGTCTGTCATGCCAAGAATTTTTTATTTATTTCTCTTAATTTTTAATCTAGCACACAATGGCATGTCGTTAATCCAATTGTATCAATTTTTCAATTCGGTCATCAAATTAATATTCATCATCCAATCCACCGTGTGCATAATACGCAGGAAAGTAACATAAATTACACAAGTAATATAACCTTTACATAAAATACCAACATAAAGGGTATGAACTTATTTAACTATTTATGGGTTTCTCTATATACCCAAAGTATGGTTGATACCTTGTTATCCCAATCCTTTACCAAAGATCTTGTTGAAATAGGTACCAAAGTTCTTTTAACATCACATATCTTCATTAGTGTGTTACCCAAGATCTTGTTGAAAGATGCAGTAGTTCCATTAGCCTGGGGTGATAAGGAGTGGTCTTATGGTTTACTAACATAAAATCTTCCAATAAAATTCTAATAGTCTTATTTGAAAAATGAGTTCCTCTATCACTTGTTAGGATAAATGGACATCCATACATGTTGATGATGTTCTCCCAAAGGAACCTCAATGTTATTTTTACCATGCAATATGTTATAAGCATACCCTCTACCCACATTGTCAAATAGTTAGTAAATGTGATGATGTAGTGCTCCCATTTCATATATGTGGGTGGTGCAATAGGTCCTATAAATAAATTTCCCATTTTTCAAAAGGATTCACGCTCATTATGGGTATTAATGAAATTTCATCTCTATTTCCAAGATTCTCAATTCTATGATAGTGATCACATGCCTTAACAAAAGCCTTAGTTTCCTTTTATAATGGCTCTCATCATATACCAGATAACATGATATTACATGTAGTTGCATCCCCTGTATAGTATCCTCCAGTAATTCCTCCATGATCTTCCTCCATGATGGCTCCACACTCGTGTTCGAGACACATCTACGTAAGACCTTATCTCTCCCCATTTTATATAGGACACATTAGATAAGATGATATGGAATGGATCGAATATTAGGTTACTTCTTTTCCAAATTATTCATGCCTTCTGACGTAAGTCCAATGCGTAAGAATAAAAAAATATCTTCCAAATCATTGGAACATGGCTCGATATGAAAAATTATGCATCGGGCATAGTATATTTAATTCTTTACATGTCCTCTCCGGGTTTAATCCTTGACAAGTGATCGGGCCCATTACTCTTTCTTGGATTTACTATAGCTGTAAAATAAAATTCCTAAAAAAAAAGTATTCAACGGTATATACACCCCTGTAAAAATAGTTTGTTGACCAATTACTTCAATTCCATATGATCGTATAAAATATAAACAATGTGGCAAGTAAGAAATGTACGAAATTGTGAAGCATATAGATCATGGATATTTTTTTCTCTTTATCGTTGTATGGTTCTTCTCAACTAGTTTCAAATTCCTACTCGCAAAAAAAAATAGGGTGATCAAAAATTCCTTCACTGGTTGCACAATAATGCATCAATAGCCATACTAGAGGCATCTACATGGAAATAAAATAGTTTATTCCATAAATGGAATCACAATATAAGTGTGGTGGTAAGCCTCTCCTTTAAGGTCTCAAAAATTGTTGCTCCACGTAACCCCGATAAATATTTCCTTTAGCCTTGAGAAATTCCTCTAAGGGCATGAAAATATTGACATATCCTTTGATAAAATTCATGTAATAACTAGTATGACCCAAGAATCTACACACTTTACTCGATTGATAGTTTCTTCCAACCCTAAGATGAATGTGATCTTAGTAGGTTCTACCAATAGTCCTTTACAAATGATATGCCCAAGTAATTTACCAAAAGGGGTAGTAAAAATATACTTCTTGATATTCAAAGAGGTGTTTGATTGCCTAAATATTTCAAACATCAGCCTCAATCTATCACGGTGATCTTCTATTATCCCATAGATGGTCCAATAATCTAGATAAACCTATAAAATCTTATGATTGATTTCCTAGAATTCCTGAACAATGATGCACAAGAACATTGTTGGCACATTATTCAATCTAAATGGCATCATAGTTTATGAAAAACTTCCCCAGTTCAATTTTGAAGGTGGTTTTCTCCCGATCCTTACTTGTAATGCATAGATAATGGTACCACGAGAATCCAAATTTGATTTAATATATTTCATACCCTACAACACCTTCCATAATATCCTCATTGAATGGTGTAGGAAAATTATCTATGACATATGAAGCATTGAGTACCTTGTAATCCACCGATCCTAATCCATCCATCTTTATTTATACTAATCACCTTGAGACAGACCCACTCCACTCATATTCCTCAATAGGCTCTATGATCCTTGAATTAAGCATGTTTTGAATCTCCTCTTTGAAATTTTTGCACAAGTTTTGGTTCATCCTATTAGGCCTCTTCTTCACCAGCCGCATGCATATTTTTAGCTTAATCATCATTTATCCCAAAATGTATGGACACCCTTAAAATCATGATAACCCCTTGGGAATAAGTCTTATAATGCATGCAACAACTCAATGATCTTCACAACCTCTGGTTCTGACCAATAATCTCTAATAATAGCCTCCTTAGGCACATAATCAATTCCAATATTCACATTCTTAATATTCATAAGCACATGGTATGGACACAGTTGCTCAAATACAAATTTCATCACCTCATGCATACCCTTAGTGTGCTTAGTGTTTATATCTTAAACTTCCTCACTATCTATGAGTTACACTATTTTCCCTTTTTCTTTCTCTTTCCACGTGCACCCTAGTAGTGTTTATTTCATGTCTAATACATCCTCGTGTGCATAGGTCTCAGGTTATTGTAAGAGTTAAACCATAAGTTCCTCTACCTTCACAATACCTCCCAACGTGATGAGCTTCATAATCTAAAAGGCCTCATGTACTGGTGGTTTATTAGAAAAATAATAAAAAGTGTGAGTAATACCTTCAGTCAAATCTTACCAACTTATAGTATTTTTCTTGAGCTTAATATTCAGATACCATGCATGCATGCATCCGCACAAGCTCAAGTAGAAATTTTATACACAAATGGATTTTAGTATAGCTTCTTATCCTTACACCCACTTTCTATCACAATTTTATATGTGTACTAAAGTAGGAGTATTCCCATCATACTCATGTATAGGAGAAGGAAAATTACTCGAGTAAACCTCGGTAAAAAGGCCACCCTTAACTCCTCCATTCCAATAGATTATTTGTCACCCACCAAAGGTGCATTGTTGTCTTGCGTAATGTATAAACTATAATATTTTAGCTAATCTCTCTTGTTTCACGACGAGTCCTCAATCACACACAAGAAAGAGTTAGGTTTCTTTTCTCAATGTACCTTGGCAACTGATTTTTTTCCCAAGTGTTGAATCATGTGTGACCTAATCATCCACGGTGACTCATCCCTTAACCTCATGACCTACCATTTCATATGTACCATGATCCCAACTATCACAAGTAATATTGGTAGTGTCACTATGATTATATTTATAACATTTACCAAGAACAATCTATAAGAATGTTAATTAACCACATTAAATTATATTTATAACATTTACTAAAAACATGAATGTAAACTTAAATAAATACAACACAAGTAAAAATAAATGAACATAGAATATAATGTGGAAACCATCGAGGGGAAAAAACCATGGAGAAAAATAATATCTAGTTCTTGAGAAATGTTTACGAGTCTAGACTTATCTCCCTCCTCACTTCTCTCCCTATACTGACTCACCTCACATGAATTAAACAAAATATGGTCTGCAACCATATTTAAAATACCCCCAGGGTCATAAAAATTAAGTGATGGGGGTGTGTACTTCGATTTAGACTAATTATTTATTAAATAACTAATAAATCATAATATAAATAAATAAGAATATTAAATATACTCTAAATTCTTTACATATAAACTAAACATTAGAAACACTTAATTTTATGTTCTAAAACCCCCTTAATATTAAACGGGGAACCGTGTGCCAACATTACTTGTATATACAATAGGATTTAAATATCCATAAACCATTTGAGAAGGTTTAGGCCAGCATATCACTTTTGTAGGACTTATAACACCTTCATCATGCTCAACTTAACTTTTAGTACAAAGGATTTGGAATCCATAAATCGAAGTTATGATTTATGCTAAGCATGATTTTGATACCACATCTCATAGTTTCTCATGGAAAATTCTTATATCGCATCTCTAAGAACCTTTTATTACACAAGTACCTCCTTTAAAAATAGATGCAACATAATAGACTATACACTGTAAACTTAGAGTGATAAGTGTACAAAATATCACGAAGATATTTTTCCAATGCTTTACAAATGGATCTTAAGTATAGAGGAGAAGGAGATATCAACTTCACAACCATTAAGAGGTGACATTTCCATACATACTCCCCCTCAATGGAAACTCTAAAAGTCCAAGCATTACATGAAACTTGTAAAATTTTATTACGCACAATGGCTTCATAAACATATCTACAACTTGATCTTGAGTTGAATAGTCTTTGGAGATCTATATTACCACAAAAATATTTTCTCGGATAAGGACCATATAACCTTTTATATTCTTCATTCTCTCGATGTTGAACTAGATTCTTAGTAAGAGAATAAAAATTCTAACTATCACACTGAGAATAAGATTAATTCCTTTAACTTCCATGTGCATCTCTTTCAGGATCCTCCTTATCCACATGGATTGTTTCATTGCTTCCATCACACTTCTCTACTCTTCCTCAGTAGAAGAGATGAAAACTATCAATGTTTTTTTACTACTCTAAGTAATGACACTTGAACCTAAAACTTAAACACAAATCTAGATGTATACTTTATATCTAACACAACATCAACATGGTTAGAGTCATAATATTCATATAGACATCATAATAAGCATAATATAAATCATTATTGATTTCACTTTTAACCATATGTAAAATTTAAACACTAGTTGTATAACAACTAACATAACAATATGCTTAACAACTAACCATGTTAAAATATGTTGAATAATTTCAGATGAAATCATTATTATATGTCTCCAATATAAACACAAAGGAATCCCTAAGTGTCATTTGATATTCATATAATAATATTTTAGTAATCACATATAAAAAAGTTTTAGCAATATTGTATATAACTTCATTATCTATTCTAATCCCTTTAAAAAATATGATAAGACTGATAGATAATATATCTGAACAGATAATCAAATCATACAAGAATAATCACAACATTTAATGAAAAACTGATCCACTAACTGTGGAGACATCCCATGGATTTATGTTATGTTTTCTTCAATAAATGACTGAGGAAGGGTTTTTGGTGATAGATTAACATATAAGAACCCTTTAAAAATTTTATTGGTGGTAATTTTAAGCCATTTCATACATGATCCTAAAGAGATGATCTTAGTATTACAAACCAAAAAATCAATAGTTCTATTTTTGAGTAAACTACTAGGAAAAACTAAAGCAAAATCTTTAAACACATATAAGCCATTTTTGTATGTTTTCAGCTATAGTTACTTCTAGTTCATTTTTAATAACCAATAGAAATTATAGTTATTATGAGTTAACTATGAATGAAAACAACTTAAATTCAGTATAGTATATTCAAACAAAACATGTAATTTTCATTTAAAGATGATAGATGTAGTTTATCGAGTTACTACATTAGCTCTATGATTATTCTCTTTATTTTTATCTTGATTTTGATTTGATTTATTCCATTTTTTTCTTGAAATTTGAATTATTTTTTGATTTACAATCTTTATTTATTATGGACAACCTTCCCACAAATATGACATTTACCATCAAAACTATATTTTAAGTTTCCTTGTTTCTTGTCTTTACTAGGAGTTTTAAAAGTTGATTTTGATTCTTTTTTAATCTAGAAGGTTTATTTTTTGATTTTTGAGCGAAAAGTGCCTGAGTGGCATTCTCTTTTGAATCAAATTTTGTCATAACTTTCTCTTCCTAAATTAGGAGAGCACTAAGGGTTTGCAAATCAGGGATGTCTTGTTCAGTTTGATATTTGGAATTTAGAGTTGAAATGAAATTTCTAAACCTTTCATGAATATTTAATTAAATAATAAAGTAAAGTAATTTTTCTGAATTAAGTTACGATTACATCCATATAACCGAGACCTAATATTTTTAACTTTTTCCAAATAATTTATTACTTTTTCATCTCCCTCCATGGGAGTCGTCATTAGTTCTAAATTAAATTTAATTATTTTTATAACCGCATAGGTTTGTGCATCAATTCTATTAATTTCCAAGCCTCACTCGGACTTTATTGATTCTTGATATGAAGGATAAAATTATAATGCATGCTCTAGAAAATTATGGACATAGATTCCCACAAATTGTTTTGGTATGAAACGACATTATCCATAGTTGCTTGTCTTCCAATCGGAGCCTTCTCGTTCCTTTCATGATCATCCATATCTTTCAAGACATGAATTCTTCCTTCAATCATAATTTCCATATGTTGTAACTATTTCCATTCAACGTCTATTACTTATCAATAGTAAAGTGGTTAGATCCCATTTTTGCATAACTAATTTTTCAATAACTACGAACAACGAAGTTTATAGTGATTAAGGTTAAAAATTCCCTTGTCATTGTTCAAGCTATGAAGTAAAAATTAAATAAATTAATGATGAAAAAATAACTTATCAAACCAATAATCTAAACATACAATACAACTTACTTGTCTTGTCATAAAAAGGTATATTATTTCTTATTTTGTACAAAAACATAAGAAATTCCTTGTGTTTATGTAAAATCACTTTGTGAAATTTTAAGATTATCTACAAGAACTAACATTATAAAAACATAAATTAAAAAATAAACTTTTATATTAAAAATTGGGAGCCTAACTCCAAGGTAGGAAATTGTTTGGTTGAGCTAGGGAACGAGTTGGGTCATATATCGACGAGCTCTAGGCCGAGATAGGTCCCAAGATGGAAAGATTTATATTAATTTTCTATATAATCATGCAACATCACATATACTACGACCGATTCATACTAACTCACCACATATAAACAAACAATTCTGAGACTTGAGCTCGATCTGGGAAACATTATCAAGGGGTTCAAGCCAACAACCAAAATTGATTCAACAACTACCCATCTCGGGAGTTAAGTGGAAAGTCGAGCCAACAACCAACATCGATTAACTACCAACCTTCATGAAATAGCCACAACTTCACACACAATATTCATCACTAAGTTATGGTCAAGCTAAGTGAGCTCGTGAGAAATCTATGTGATTTATACATGTTTATCCCAATCTTGAGTTATATATCACCACATATCTTGCATCAAGCAATATCACAAGTCATTGATAAGCGGTCCAAGACTACACGTTATGGAATGACTAAGACAAAAAGGATATAGATGTTACCAAAGCCCCATTAAATGAGGTTTCCTCTATATGCCTTATATAACACTCCTATTTCCCCCATGTACACGATGTGGGATTAAAAATACAAAAATTGCCAAACGAAAAAAACAAATCCCAGGGGCACATGGTTTAAATACTTGGTCGACGGTGTAGGGGAGAGGGGGCTATATGGGGCCAACACACTCGAAGTGTGGGGTAGGCACACAGAGCTTGCCAATTTGAAATATAAGACAAGAGATGTTTGGAATGGAGCTAGCCTCCCTTAGTTTTAGTATAAATTTTTAATAATAAAAATATACATTATACCATTTTTTTATAGTTTATAAAACTATATGTTTTAACCAATGCAATATATATTATAATTTATATAAACTATATAATATTTTAAACATTGTAAATTATAATTTTAATATAAACTATGATATATTTTAATGTATAGTGTTTAAAATACATATGATAGAGAATGTAGGTTAAACTATATAACCTATAGTTGTGAAAACAAAAATATTATGTGTCCCAAATTAAACAGTACCCAAATTATAACCAACTTTATACTAAATATTTAGACACATTTCGAATGTAATTTTTTTAAAAGGGATACCAAGGGGGTATGAGTATTTTTTTTTCCAAAAGGGAAAAATAGAATTTATTTACCATATAGGAGGACACTAATTTCAGCCTGATCAATAAAAGAATTTGTAAACCTTATTAACATGGATCTTGTCTCCTCACTTCATTTTACACTTGAATTTACCTTGAAAATATTTCCTATAGTCATTTTTACGCCCATCATAAAGGAAAGAAATACCATGTGCACCGACCTTTCACCCGGTCAAGCATTGAGAGCTCACCGAGGCATGCACGAGTGTCGAGTCTCTCTTTTATGTGAGTTAAGTGGGAAACCATCATCTATGTCAAGAACTTAATGAATAAAGGTGGAAATGAGACATGTAATCATCATAGGGATCAGAGCAGCCTCTAGACAAATGTATTCATTCCAAATAGAGGGTACTTATAGATAACAAATAAAACTACAACAGAAAGGAAAATACATAAGGATTTACATCTATTCCATAACATCCATGAACAGAAATGAAAAGATATAGATATGAACCGAATCAATTACATTCATACTCATTCATGCGTGTAATCTCATTACATTCAATGGATCCATTAGACTACCACATCTTTATTAGACCAAAGTCATACATCACAGCAGGGATCATGTCCTTCATCCATAACAAGGAAAATTTTATAACCCAACCCCTTAATACATTACTCCCTTATATATCCTCTACCCAATCCCATAGAGTTCTCACAGTATTTTTGTAGAGCTCTGCTCTCTATATTCTCCTCTTGTATCCCTCTTTCTACTATGTAGGTGCTTGTATATATAGGTTTCTTCAACCACCAACTTACTTTCAAGGGCTACAGATCCATCACTAAGTGTCCAAGTGGTCCTCCATAGAAACATGATCCTTCATATCCAAGATCTCCACTCCCTGTAATGATGGTCTTACGGAATCCTCCATCGATAAGAATATTCCTTTCATCGGCATCACATTACCAGGCTGGCACCTTATCCACTCCTCTTTCATTTTTGGGTCACGCTTTTCTCGTGTCCTGCCCAAAATGTCCAATATGGCTAAGTCCTAAAACCTTATCTCTGTCCACGCACGTGCCATGGGTTTTCTTAAACCCTTCCTTAAACCCTATCTGTGCACCTTATCCTCGCATGCCCTTATTTAACTAGGCCTTGTGCACCTACGTGTATTTTGTACTTAGCCAACATTTTGGGGTCCCAACATCACCCCACACTATGCCTATTCTCCGTCCATGGGAACACTTCTCTAATGAATAAAGAACTACAGTAGACTTTCATCTTGGAAAAAGAATAAGGGGATGAAGAATTTGGGAAAGAAGAAACAATGGGGAAGTGATGGCATTATTTCCACAAGCTAGGAAAATCTTTTTACAAGCCAGCCTCCAACTTGTTCCAGGCATCGAATTCATTTTCCGCTCTCTGACAGAGGTCACCGACTAGGGCGCTTACCTCCCCAAAACTCAGTCCATCTCTTTGAGCATTCATAGTGTCAACAATTTTCTCCAACTACTTGCTCATGTCTTCAAGTGCGTCCATCCTTCTAGTAATCTAAGGGTACAGTTCCTTCAACTAGTTTTTGATTGAACTCCTTAATGTTTCAATGGCCTCAGATTTCTTCTCGACCTTGGAAAGGATTCTATCCCTTTCTTCCCTATTTCCCTTATTCTTCTCTTGAAACTCCTTCAGCTCTGCTTCATGAGTGGTGACCAAGATGCTTGCCACTCTATCCCTATCTATGTAATTATCGTACATGGCCTCGCAGATTTGGGTGCAATCTTGACATCCGCAAGTACCTTGCTATACTCAATAATGATTACTACCACTTTCAATTTATCCTCTCTCACCAAGCGTGCTGCCACTTCTTCCACAGACTCAGAGCTAATGGTTGTCTCTCCATGGTGAGGATGCATGTCAGATCTTCTAAGCATTCAAGAGTGGATCCATACTTCTATGTGGGCGGCGTTAGGTCTAGATGCTTCAATATAATGGTGCTTGTGATAGACTCCATCTTTTTGTATATTTTTTGCACCTTCACCTTATCATCCCTTAGTTCATGCTTTAGCTGTGTGCTGATCAACTCTTCTTGTTTCAAACCCTTGGTCTTCTCAGCCAGCTCCTCTTCCTTCTTTTATAAATTTCCCTCTAGAAATCATACTCTTTCATTTCTTCCAAAGAGCCTAGCCTCGGCCTTGAACATGACCTTGTCGATTGCATTACATAATTTCTTATCCCGAGAGTTCTTTGGGCATTTACCAAGGGGTTGGTTCCCTTAGAATCTGGTATTGGCATGATTTCCCCTTGGTATACTTTGAACTTTGGCTCGTCAATATGGGACTCAAATGCCTAAGAGACCATATTCCTTGTCCTAGGGTACGTGCCCTCCTCGTCAAATGATGCCATAACTAGAAGTTATTCGTGGGTATAGTGCTCTGGAAGCATGCACATAGCACCTTCCTTTGGTCATCAACATAGCCCATGACATGTCCTCATTCTGTATCAAGGCTCTTCCTTCCCGAGCATGCGGCATTGGGGAAACTCACCATTAGACTGGGACCTCCTCCCACACTGACTTGTTCTTTCTCAAACCTTTCCTCCTTACCCTCTTCCATCACTATGTCAGCATTGCACTCCAATTCTTGTTCTACCAAGGCCTTGATTATTTTCGTTGCTTCTTTTTTCAGCCTCATTTACTTGCTCTTGCGTAAGGCTTGGATTTTTCTACTTATGTGTGCCAGCCTTCTCACTTCTTCCCATGTCCTGGGTGCCTTTCTTCTCCTGGCTACCCTTGCACCGCATGAAAAGGAACCCATGTTCTTCTTCTCTACCCTCTTCTTCTGAATCATGCATGCTAAAGACAAGTGGCTCTTGATCTCTTTCAGGATCATCTTCTTCATCGTCATCATCCTTTTCACCTATGTATTTCTCCAAGCTCTCAGTTTCTTCTAAGTCGGTCTCCTCTTCTATCCTCTACTTCTTTCTGAGAGGTGACTCTTCCACGAGGGGATCCATCCTTCTCTGCTTCCTCTGGCAACTTCTCCTTGATGAGGGGTTACTCTGGCACCTCTTCTTTGAGTTATTCTCCTTTACTGGGGACTTCTTCCTATACATATAGGTGCTAGGTTTGGTGCTTGCCAGCACACTTATTGGCTAGGAATTCTACACATTTGGTTCTTTTTTCTCTCTCCCTTTTCTTGAGTATGAGGCTTTCTTCTACCCATGGGATCTTCAGGTATGGAGACATCATTCTCTAGGTATGTGTCTTTCTCTAACTTTGGCTTAATGTGGAGATATACACGTGCCACATAATTTCTAGAAATTTTGAGAGTTAGGGTTTCATCATTCGATTTCATGCACTACATAATTTTCCACGTATGCGCACTTCTTGGGGTAGACCAAAGCATCCTGCGCATCTCCCTGTGGTCTTGATCAACTTCACTAAAGCCAAGCATTAGTTTCTTTACTTCTTTGAGCACTGTTAACTCCCGCTTGGAAGTACTGGGCGGTGAAGGAGAATGGAAGTTTACACCATGGGCTCATAGTTTCATCTACCATCATGAATCTTCCTATGTAGAAGTGCTAATACATAGCAAACTCAACTTCTCCCTTTGTGAGCTCCGGTAGTTTCTCTTAGATTCTCCACTTTTCCCCTGAACACATCCCTTAAGCGCTTATACCACTTGTCCAGGTGCACCTTGTGGGAGGCTATCATTGTTTCACATGTATACTTTGTAAATATTTTCGCGGGCGAGGGATCTTTAGTCAAATACTCCCAAACAAACTTGTCTGCCACATCAGGCACTCCTATCTCCAAAAATACAATTGTCAGGAGGATATTTCAAAAGAGTATCTTGTCTCCTTCTTGTGCACTATTGATTATCTCATCTGTAATGAAGGCCGATAAATTATAGATTGTGCCTCTGATATTTTTCTACAAACATTCAACCAGGCCTTATTCACCCGTGTCCACCTTTCTTGATCATTTAACTTTGTGACCAGGTGCATGGCCATTCTCATGATGGGATCTGGGATTTACGTAATATCAAAATACCTTGACCCCTTCTTGTAATCATATGTAGTGACGAGTTGCTTTGATGGCGTCTTTGTCTCTCAGGTCATCATCTATCCTTTCTCCCTCACGAGATGAGGCCTATAAACTTCAAAATTAGCTAAATGCGCCTGCAAAGTAAAAGTTGTCCTCATGCATGCACAACATCAGCCACTAATAAAGGTGCTCAAGATTTCCAAAGTAGGGAAAATCATAGAGTTACAACAACCCTACCTTCTCCAACTTCACTTTTACCTCATTGCTATAGATGGACGAACACTCTGGTGTCCTTTTGTTCATCGGGTGCACTAACTCCAGCACCATTTCCTTCTCTATTGTGTTTGTGTGATGGTTATAATCACTCACCGCCATCTTTCTCAAATGGGATTCCCACTCTTTCCCAAGAAAAACTCCATCTGGGTACTGCATTTCTACGTACCACTCCTCATTCATGCTTGTGGTGGTTGTTGTTGGCTCTCTTCCCTTGCCCCTACCCTTGCCCTTTGGCTTCTTAGGTGACACATTTGGTTTCTTGGGTACCATTTTCTAGGTCCTCTTATCACTTCAATCTCTTCTTGTTACTCTACTCTTCCACTTCTTCCAACCTTAGATCTCAAACTTGTGAAGAGAACCTCTTAAACTTGTGCCCTAGTTTTTCAAACCCTAATTGGGATAATTCCTTCACAAGACGGTGCCTTCTCACAACTTCTCTTACGCTCATGAAATCCCTTCCTTCTGGTTTGAAATCTAAAATTTTAGTTATTCACACTCAAACTCTTCAATTTTTTCTTCACATGGATCAATTATGGAAGTCGTAGTTTACAATCATGCAAAAGCACTTCTTTCTTTGTATGCACAAAGTAAATAATGAAATGCCTTGACCCTCTATTTATAGTGTTTCCCACTTTATAACATTACATTCTACATTATCTAGCCTTTGTACTTTAACACTTAAGGCAGATTTTTCAAACAAACCTAAATTTAGCACTTTAACTCACACGTCTAACCTTGCGCAAATAATTCTCCAACCTTCTCGTGCACAACCAATCCATCTTGATAGGAGAATCTTGCACACATGTAACCAGTGCCGAAGGCATTTCTTCTATCATGATTTTTTCTCTCACCTACCTTGTGTTTCTTTTTGCTTCTTCCTCTCTTGTACGTGGATCCCCAATGTAGCGTTATCCTGACACCAACCATCCTTTTTACCTTTCCTTGCATGTACTTTCTTCACAGGGCCATTTAACCAGGATTTTTGATGCAATCCTTCTTAGCGCTTCACACTTCAATTTCTTCCACCTTACTCCACCCCACACTAAAATGATGTGCGGTCCACTACATAGTTACAAACTTCAAAAAGTAATGAGATTACCGGTGCCCAAGGCACAACACAAAACAATGACGAGAAAGGGAACCACAAGAAAGGAAAAACAATGCATTCAAGAAAATCCTAAACGAATCGGCAATCTTGCCTTATTTACAAACACAAAGAAGACTTATTTATAGTAGGGATTCAACCTACTCCTATTGAAGTGTCTTGGCAATCTCATCCCATCCAGCAATTGTAACTAGCATGCCCCTAAATCAAGGATGTACGAGATGATGTAGGGACCCAACCAATGCACTTTTCACTTCCTAGGATGGCACATAAACTTAGAATCATATAGTAAGACCATCTTCCCAACCTCAAACTTCTCGTTGTTAATGTGGTGATCATGTCATGATTTTGTATTTTCTTTTCTGTTGTTTGGATCCATTTAGCCAACAATTGCCTTTCATCCAGCTTCATTAATTTATCAATCCTTTCTTACAATGCTTTCTCATCAGCCAACCCTTATGTGTGTGTTATTCACAGAGAAGGTAACATGAACTCAACTGGCAATACAGTCTCTGTGCCAAACACCACTTGAAATGGTATTTCTTTTTTCAGCCTTTTATAAGTTGTCCTATAAGGCCATAATATGGTTTATACCTTGTCATCCCAATCTTGTCTTCTGACATGACAAATCTTTGTCAGGGTATGACTCAGTATTTTTTTAAATGCTTCTGTGGTTACATTTCCTTGTGGGTGATAAGGTGTAGTTTTGTGATGAGCCACCATGAACTCTACTAACAGGATCCTCATAGTCTCATTCAAGAAATGTGTACCCCTATTGTTGGTTAAACTTAAAGGGAATCCATACCTTGTGATAATGTTCTCCGATAAAAATCTTGATGTTGTAGCTATTGTACAGTCTTTAGTTAGGGATGCCTCTACCCACCTTCTCAAATAGTCCGTTCAAGTGATTACATAGTGTGATCTAGTCCTACGTGTTGCTGGTGCAATAGGGCCTACAAAGTCTATTTCCCATTTCTCAAAAGTTTCGTCACTAGGGATAGGGCACAAAGGCATTTCATCTCTCCATCATGGCTTTCCAATGTGCTGACAATGGTCACATGCTTTACAATACTCCTTACAATCATTATACAAAGTTTACGTCCACAATCTTGCCATTAATATTTTACGTGTGGTGGCATCGCTGCGCATAATTTCCACCTGCACTTCCCTCATGTGATTCCTCTATTAAGGCAAAGAACTCATGCTCTAGTACACACATGTGTAAAAATTCATCACGCCCTAGTTTGTATAAGTCCCCATTGATCAACATGTAGGGCACGATGTGTATGGCTAGTTGCTTTTTCTCTAATTTCTTCATCCCTTTCGGTGTCATACATGTTTTAAGGAACACAACAATATCCTCTAAGTCGAGGGCATGAGATGTAACCTAAAGAGCTATGCATCTAGCATGGTATCTTCAATTCTTTGTGCGTCCTCCCTTGAATCAATCCTAGACAAATGGTCAAGTCCAGAATTACTCTTTCTGGTTTGATAACTATAGTGAAGTTAAACTCTTGGAATAATAGCACCCACTGACACATGCGCCCTTATATGAAAAAATTGTTCACCAAATATTTTAATGCTATGTGGTCAGTTTAGAAGATAAAGGAAGTTTCTAGCAGATACTACCTAAACTTATGAAGCACGTAGATCATAGACAATTTCTCACACTCGGTCGTAGTATAATTCTGCTCTACTGGTGTCAAATTCCTACTTGAAAGCATAGGGGGTGATCAACAATTCCCTCACCAGGCTATGTAAGCACTACCCCAATGGCCATCATGGAGGCATCCACATGAACATGGAAGGGCTTATCCCAAGAGGGAAAACATAATATAGGTGCAGTGACAAGCCTATCCTTTAATGTGTTGAATGCCTTCTGTTGCGCCTCTCCCCAATGGAAGGAACTTTTATGTCTGAGAAACTCTTCTAAAGGAGCAAAAATCTTAGCATACCCCTTGATGAACTTCCGATAGTAGCCCATGTGTCCAAGAAATCCATGCATTGCGCTTTGACTAGTTGGCTCCCACAATCATTGCAATTTTGGTAGGATCCACCAGCAGACCTTCTTTGCATATGATGTGTCCCAACAGGGTCCCAAATGGGGTAGAAAATACACACTTCTTGATGTTAAGGGATATCCTCAACTACCGACACCTTTCAAACATCAATCTCAGATTTTCACAATGGTCCTTGACCAGTCCATACATGGTCCAATCATCAAGGTACACCTAGAGAAACTTGTGGATGAAGTCCTAGAAGGCCTGCACTATAATGTGTGAGAACACAAAAGGTGTGTTATTTAACCCAAAAGGCATGACCATATAGGAAAATATTCCCCACTCGATGGTGAATTTTTTATTTCTCTGGTCTTCCTTTGCAATCCTCACCTAGTGATATCCTAAGAACCCATCCGTGAAAGAGTAGAATTTGTGCCCTGCCACTCCTTCGAAGATTTATTTAGTGAACGGGGTTTGGAAGGGATCAATGACACACACTGCATTTAGATCCCTATAATCAACACATATCCTTATCCTTCTCGTCCTTTTATATGGATCACCATTGGACTTATCCACTATGACTCCTCCATAGCCTCTATGATTCCTAAAACTATCATCTTGTTTATTTCCTCCTTCAACTTCACGCGCAGTTAGGATTCATTTGGTATGGTCTCTTTCGGATTGGGCACACACCTTCCTTCAACTTAATTCTCATTTCCCCAAGGAATTGTGAATGCATTTGAGTTCATTATTTTCCATGTGGGAATAAATCCTCAAACTCATGTAAAAGATCAATGATCTTAAAGACCTCCTTCTCAATCAATAGTCTCTAATAATAGCCTCCTTAGGCTCTTCTTCGAGATGATGTTAACCTTCTTTGTCTATAAAGGCTCATGATAGGTGCACTTTCTTTCATCAGCATTATCCATCACTTCGCATGAGCCAAGAGAATGGTTAACATCCAAATTTCCCATCCCTTCCTTTGTTTATGACATAGACCATCTTGCCTTTTTCATTTTCTATGCACTCACACTCAAACTGCACCTCATCAGACTCATTTTCACCAAATTATCCCTCCAAGCATGGCTCTCCTAGCAATTCTACAAGCCTATCCTCTGCCTTTGCACTATCCCCCATCATAAGGCACTTGACCTCCTGTAATTCCTTATCCACCAATGGTTTGGTGCTTCGATACTCAAATTCTTGGATGAGATCAGCCACTAGTTCTTTCCAATTCCTTGTTTGGTGGCATGTCTCAGAGTGGATGTACCATGCATGTGCATAACCCAATAGTGTAGAATATAGTTTGTGTACCTAAAGGGATGGTGGTAAAGCTTCCATACCTTCCCTCCAAGCTCTCTCACAGGCTTGGATGTGGAAAGAGGTGGGCTCCTTACCATGGTAGTCTTTGATGGTGGTGGGCATGTTGCTTCTAGAGAACTGAACAGAGAAGGAAATTCTCACTTCACACCATTCCAAGAGATTATCCCGATGTGTTGCCCACCAGCGCACAATAGTTCCTAGTAGGATGTAACTTAACATCCCCCTTCATTCATTTTCCTCCTTCCATTGAGCTTCCATCTTCTACAAAAAGACCTCAGGGAAGGATCCTCCTGAGTTCTTAGGTAGCTCCTTTTTTACTAGGCACTAGGACTTGTATGCACCTTTGTCACCTTTGTCATCCTCTCAAACGTCATCCGATTAACTCATAGGTTGCATGCACCCAATTATCACATGTTAGACTAGTGGTGTCACTTACCAACTGAGCATCCTAAAACTGGATAACTCCATCGACAGGATGGATTATCTCTGGATCCTTGATTAAGCACACATATATTCTATCCAGGACCTCTTCTCCTAAAGGTTCGGTATAAGGTGTTGATTTCCCCGTCGACAAGGATATGATGACCCTTTCCTCCTCATTCTCAAAGCTTATGTATCCCTTGTTGAACCGAAGATCCGCATTGTTCTTATAGCACCATGGGAACCCAAGAAGTGTTGGGAAATTGTCTACCTCAGCAAGTTCCAAATCCTCGAAGTCCCCAGTAAACTTAGCTCCCTGAATAGTGATAGCTGCATCCTTTAAGACACCGATGGGTATTCCCTTCATTTTTTTTCCCTATAAAACACATTTGAAGATGGCTATAATGCAGGCCTTCCCATATGATGCCATGCATCTAAGGTGAGAACATTTACCTCCACACCTATGTTAATGAGGATATTACTAAGGATCCATCCATCAATGACCGCATTTAACATGATCTCCCTATCATAGTCAAGGTTGTGAGAGGGAAGCTTTGCATGCAAGACCTGCCTCTCACGCTCATCCCAGTACATGGTACCTTATCTCTAAACCATAATCCTAATAAGGTAATAATATTCTCTTGCCTTATCATTTTACATACTTCCCTGACCTCATCCAAGTCATCTCTTGGCACCTTGACCTTCCTTCTTTGCTCCTCCCTCCTGGACTTCTCCTTTAGACACTATATTTCTCCTTGTAAACTCGAATGACATCCATGGTATCTTGATATACCTCCTTTTGATGCACAGGGTCTAGGTACTTCCCATGTACCACTTCTTCCCTTGAAACTAGGTTCTTCTGCCTTGGTATTTCCTTTACGCGCATAGCCTCTCGATCTTATTATTACCATAACAGGTTCCAAGCATGCATCACATGTTACCCTTGGCATCCATTGTGTGTATGTCTTCTTAATTCTTACCGTTGTAGTGCCCTTGTATTTCTAGTGTTGTTGATTCATGTGCTCAAACAACTCAGGGCACTCCTCATACTTGTGTTTCTTCCGTACCATGAGCACTGCAATAGGTTTAGGCACTCTCATTTGTAATGCTCTGTAGACCCACAATTAAAACAGGTTCCACGTGGGAACTCACTTCTTCCTCCTCTATGGTTACCATGACCACAGAATCCTCTCGAAAAATCCCCTTCTGCATGCACCTCCATCTGCGTGCTCCTCATAACAATGATCATCACCTTTATAACTACTGGAAATGCTGATCTGGTGTACCCCATGATCAATGGCCTCATGGATCTTGTCAATAATCCTACAATATTTAGTATCATGGGTTGTAGAGGTGTAAATATTACAGTAGCAAGATACATTATTTCAAATTACGCACCTTTGTAACAAGGGGCATCTACTTCCATCATGGTCCCCATGAAAAATTTCACATTCTACTATTACGTTGTGTACTATCTTCTAGGGGAAACTATCCTTGACATACCCTTCTACTTCACAATTTGTACACCACATACCACTACTACTCTCATGAGCTGAGTTCTGAGAAAATTTTCTAGTTGCTTAGCCATAGCAGCAATTTAAGAATCAAGAAACAGGATAACACCAGTATCAACACTTCCAAAAGCTTCGGTCTGCGAGTAGATTTTAACGCCGCGTGTGTGTAAAAGTTTTATGAGATAAAGATCTTCTAAATGGAGTTATCAACCCCCAAAAAACCATTAAGCATGTTGTGAAGGGTGAATGTCATATGATAATTTTGATAGGAGGGTTTTGAACCGTGCATCATACTCCCACACACTCTCTATCGTTCCCTGTTGAATAGCCTTTGGCGTTGATGCTCTCTCTGTTCAAAATCATGGATGTGTAATTCTTCCAAGAAGGCATTCTTTAAAGTATTATAATCCACCACCATTTAATAAGGGTCATATTTCCTATGCCATCTATACACGTGCCCTTACTGCAACATTGTTGAAAAATGACTAGCCTTCCACTCCGAGGTTGTGATTCCCTTTGTGCACCATAACAGCTCACACTTGTGAACATCTTCTATAGCATCTTCAATACCTCTATAATTTGGAAAATGTAGAGACATCTCAAAGAAGACTTGAGGAGGTGGTTGGGGCCCTTATCCTCCTAAGCCAGAGCCTTGGTTCCCTCTGGTGTTTCTCTCTGCCACCAGATCCACCAGGTCTTGTGCCTCCTAACCCACTAGATCCACTAGGTCCTATTCCTCCTGACCCACTAGATCCACTAGATCAACTAGGTCCTTTTCTTTTTGGCCCAAAAATCCACCAGATCCACCTGGTCTTGTTCCTCCCGGCCCACTAGATCCACAAGGTCCACCAAGTCCACCAAGTCCTGTAGTGGTTATGCTAAGGGTCCCCAAAGTTCCACTGAACTATGTGCCAATGGTCTGTGATAATGCCCCACTACCAATAGTGTACCCTGCACCACTCCCAGATGTGAGACCAAATGATTACGTACTTTCACTTTGTCCAAAAATTCCTTCAAATACTAGAATAGTATACATAGCCATAGAAGTGGGAAATGAAAATTTTATCTCCTGGGTGTAGATTTGTCACTTCCACTAATACCAACTGGGTCAGTGATACTCCTTCCTTGATCTGGAAATCTAAGAGCAAGGGTTTGGTCACTAGGTGGTTTTAGAAACGTGCCGATGAATCTTCTCTCTCCACGCGATGAACACTCATCGGAAGCTGAAGGGGTCTCTCTTACGCACTTGCCAATATGGAGTAACACAGACTGCTTAGGTTCCAAATCCTTTGTGTGAACCTCAACTCCTTCATGTAATGTCTACCTCCATAGATCCATCACACTTGAAACCTCATGTTGTCTAGCAATCTCCCTTTCATGTGCTTAACTATAATTGATTCATCTCTCCTCCCTTTCTTTCTCCATCGTAATATCTGCCATCTTCCTCCACCCTAGCTTCCTCGCCCAATGCCCAAAACGGTTTAGATGGCCATTGGAAATTCCTCTAAACTCAAGGTAACAATCAATATCTTCATTACCAAAGGGATAACACATAGAAATGATCCTCTTGGGATCCCATAGAAACTCAAACTCAACAACTTCGGACAATAATATGTAGAAATAACATACTCTAGAGTGTAGCTAGCCAGTACTCCTTTCCACCAATGATCCACAACACGAGTCCACGTTAGATCTGCATCCTGCAGCCTCTAGTATTCTTCTTGGGTCCATGTGCATGATCTATAATACCAGCTTGATCTAGATGCATATGCTGAGAGCCATTCATACAGTTCTACTTGGGAAGCAACAGAAAAAAATTCATACAAATCATGGTAGAGGTTCTCTTCTACCCATCTACGTGCATCAAACTCAGATCCAGTGTTGAATCTTTGAGAAAATTCATCCTCTATGCTTTTAAACCATGATTCAAAACGTTCCAAGGTTAAAAATTCTATCATTACTCTTTACACATATCATGATGTATGTCGTTTCCCACTACAACTTTGAGAAGAGGTCCCAGAAACGAAACCAAGATGTAGTCATTTTTACGGTCATCACAAAGGAAATAAATTTCATGTGCACCAACCTTTCACCTAAGCAGCTTTCGGTGCTCACACGAGGCACACACGGGTGTTGAGTCTCTCTTTATGTAAGTTAAGTGGGAAACCATCATCTATGTCAGGAACTTAATGAAAAAATGTTGAAATGAGACATAGAATAATCGTAGGGCTCAAAACGGCCTCTAGACAAATGTATTCATTCTAGACGGAGGGTACTTACAGATAACAAATAGAACTACAACAAAAGGAAAATACATAAGTATTTAAATCTAATTCATAACATGCATGAGACAAAATGAAAAGATATAGATATGAACCAAATCAATTACATTCATACTCATTCATGTTTGTAACCTCATTACATTCAATGGATCCATTAGACTACCACAACTTGATCAAACTGAAGTCATACATCATAGCAGGGATCATGTCCTTCATCCATACAAATAAAAATTTATAACCCATCCCCTTAATACATTACTCCCTTATATAGCCTCTACCCAATCCCACAAAGTTCTCACAGTATTTCTACAGAGCTCCGCTCTCTATATTCTCCTCTCGTATCCCTCTCTCTACTATGCAAGTTCTTGTATATATAAGTTTTTTCAACCACCAACTTGATTTGGTGCTATAGATCCATCGCCAAGTTTCCAAGTGGTCCTCCAGAGAAGCATGCTCCTTCATATCCGAGATCTCCACTCCTTGTAATGATGGTCTTCTGGAATCCTCCATCACTAAGCATATTCCTTTCGTGGGCATCATGTTTCTAGGATGACACCTTATCAACTCCTCTTTTGTTTTGAGTCACACTTTTCTTGTTTCCTGCCCAAAATTCCCAATATGGCTAATTCTTGAAACCTTATCTTTGTCCACATGCATGCCACAAGTTTTCTTAAACCCTTCCTTAAACCCTATCTTGCGCACCTTATCCTTGCGCGCCCTTCTTCAACTAGGCCTTGCACATCTATGCACCTTTTTGTACTCATTCACCAACATTTTGGGGTGCCAACATTTCCACTGCACATTTTAAACTATAGATATATAGGTTAAATATTTCATATAAAATATTTAACCCTTACTTATTTTTAGATCTTGGTAATTCTTCCATTTGAGATTTCACACATGAGGTAAATGCTTTTCGAAGACTTTTCCACCTATACACACACTTAGTAACTAATCCATGTCTTGAAGGGAAGGGGAGTTTTAAATTTAAGTTTCTACCAAACTAACCACCCAACTACCGAATGGACACAACCATTGGTTAATTAAAAAAATAATTAAATACACACACTCTAGTACCATGTCAAATCTGAGGTGTGAATATTAATTAACCACCTTGAATTATATTTATTTTATTTAGAAAAAATTATGTAAACTTAAATAAATACAACACATAGTAAAAAACGTGAACAAAAAAATATAACATCGAAAACCCCGAGGGGAAGAAAACAAAAACAAAAATAATTTCCATTTTGAGAAAAAATGGCCTATGACTATATTTAAATGACCCCAAGGTTCATGAACAATTAAGTGATGGGGTGTGTACCTCGATTTTGATTAATTAGTTATTAAATAACTAATAAAACATAATATAAAGTTTATATTAAATAATTAAGAATATTAAATATATTCTAAATTATTTAATTATAAACTAAACATTATAAGCACTTAATATTATGTTCTAACAAAACCAACCATCTATCACTGCATCCAGTGTAATCTCCTTATCATACTCATAGTTCTTAGGTGGTAAATTTTCATGAAATAACTAGCGCTTGTACTTAAATCTTGTGCATGGTACAATCTCCCTCAACCATTATCCCAAAGTAAAGGAATGATATTATCCTAGTGTAGCATCTTACACGCTTCTTTAAAATCATCCACACCCCTTTAAGGAATTTCAAAGTGCTCTTTACTCATTCTCACTTGCATGCTTGTCATTTCAAGCACTTTGGATATCACCCTATAAATTGTTGATGAATCACATGGTCTCCTGATAGACCTCCTTTTAATGATCCACATCTTGATACTTAACATATAAAATCCTCTCTCTTAAGAAGGAGTTTTTCTTTAATAGGCTCACATGTGTGGTTATTCTACACGCATAGTGACTAACACATCTTGAAGTTCTAGGTTAACGGTCTTCTTCGGTTCCCATTGTTTCTTCTTTTTTTGTTTCACTGAATCATCCTTGTGCATTTTCTCCAATATTCCCACCTATTCTCCATTGCCACCGACCGCCTAAGTTGGTGATTGCCAAATGAAAACAAACAACCATTTCCGAATTTGGCGACTCACCACGTCAAGTCACAATAGCCGTTTGCAACCTCCGCCAAATCCCTTGTCCTTCATGCTTATCCACCTCATTTAATGCCATGGAAACCACCGCCCATGACTCGCACCCCTTCATAGGTCCCCCTCCATCCATTATCATTAGTTAAGATAGGTTAGAACATAGGTTACATCATAAGGTAAGACATTAGTCTTACTTCCATAGTGCTAGGTGTAACTAACCTTAGGAGCATTAAGATTATAGTTAGGGCTAGGTTAGATTAGCAATAATTCAACCAATAGGTTATAGTTTAGGTTAAGTTTATTAACCTTAATGAATCCAGTCTAGGTCTCACAAGTAGGACCGATCAGTATTAGAACCAAGCAGGGTATAACATTCCCATAATGGATTCTATCCGGTATAGCTAATAAGCTTGCAGTATACACTAGAATTTCTTACCTGGCTTAAGGTCTAGGCCTTCTTGATATTATGATATTGGGAACCAAATTCATTTTACATGATCATCCTGAGTTAAACTCCGGAATTGCTCATTCAACTCATTCAGACCTTGCAACTTTCGTAAGGTCAATAATTTTTTTGTTCATCCTGAATAAACTTAAAACATCTCTTGGATCAATGCTGGTGATCCAAGGTCGAGTCATAAAGATGGATAAATCCACAATTCCTCCCAAAATCAAATTGAACTCGAGTGCTTTATAAATGAAAGAAATAAAAGAGTCCAAGCATATATCGACTCGGTCAAAGATCTTCAAGAGCAAAGAAGATACAATCCATATCAAGCATGACTTCATAATCAAACGAACACATCCTTATACGAAGAAATCATATATCAACACTTGAATGCTCGGGAGGAAGTAACAATAGTTTAGGGTGTTACATGCTTCCCTCCTAAAATATTCATCGTCCGATGATTACATATTTTGATTTACCTTCAGTCAAACAATTTATTAGTTCACAATACAATAAGACTATTTCCAACTTGAATAGTTCCGAAATCAATGTCACAATACATTTTATTTAACTTTGAATAATGTTTGCCTCAATCGGCTTTCATAAAGACATGAAAAAGATAAGTTCATAAAAACATGTTTTGTCAATGATTTCATTCGTTCAAAAAGAAAGGGAAAAGAAATTTTCATCTCTTCCAGATTTTCCCAAGTTGCACTTTCTTCGTTAAACTGGTCCCACTGGACCTTACATTGTTGTATTTCATGATTTCTCAAATGCAATTGGCGAGTTTCCAGCACTCGTGTGGGTTTAACCACGATTATTCCTAGGTCTTGGACCTGCAAGGAATTCCAATTTAAAACATGTGACAAATCTGAAACGTATTTCTTAAGCAAAGAAATATGGAAAACATCATGCATGCGAGACAAAGAAGGTGGTAATGCTAATCGATAAGCTACAGGATTGATTATTTCGACAATTTTGAAAGGTCCCACGTAACGAGGTGACAACTTGGCAGCCTTGCCAAAAGTTATAGAAATTTTTTGGGTTTAACATGAAGAAAAACCTTCTCACCAAGTTCAAACCTTCAATCAACCCACTTAAGGTTAGCAGAGCTCTTCTACCTATCTCTCTTGTTTCCTTTAATCATTCACGAATCAACTTTACTTGCTATTCCATTTCGGTGAGGATTTCGCCCAATTACCACTCTATCCTCAATACTATCCCAGCTAACGGGGTTTCGCACTTTCTTCCATAAAGTGCTTCAAAAGGTGCCATTTTAAGAGATGAGTGATAAGTGTTGTTGTATGCGAACTCAATTAATGGAAGATACCCTTCCCATTTATCTTGCTGATCCATGCAATACATTCACACTTCCAACACTTGATTTACTCTCTCGGTTTGTCCATCCGTTTCCGGATGATATGCAGAACTAAAGTTTAGTTTTGTTCCAAGAGCTGTATTAAGCATTTGCCAAAATCTTGATGTCATTCTAGGATCCCTGTAAGATATAATCATTGCAGTACACCATATAACCTGAAAATTTCATGCAAGAATATTTTGGCCAACACTTCAGTGAATCATCCTTTATATTTCCAGCGATGAAATGAGCTACCTTAGTTAGTTTATCTACAACTACCAGGATAACATCATGTTTATTCCTGGACATAGGTAACCCTTGTACAAAGTCCATGCTTATTACTTGCCATTTGTACTACAATATGCTATGGGGATATAATAGTCCAGTAGGGTGCATGTGTTCTACCTTAACCCACTGACATTCCAGACAATGAGTCACAAAATCAATAACATCCTTTTTCATACCTTTCCAAAAGTATTGCTATTTTAGATCAGCAAGCATTTTTGTGATACCCGAGTGTCCAGAGAAGGGAGAATTATGAAATTCAACTAAAAACTTCTTTCTCAAATCATTTAGCAAAGGTACGTATACCTTGTTTTCATAACGTAAGATTCCTTCATTATCAAAATGAAAACCTTTATACCTTTCATCATTAGGTTCTGCAGCAAGTGCTGCTTTTACCTGCTGAAAGTATATATCAAATTATGAGGCACTTTTTACCTCATCCTTAAACTGAGTTCTTAATGTTATAAGAGCAGAAATGTGCTTCCTACGACTTAGAGCATCTGCTACTCTATTCTCTTTCCCTTTGATGTAGCTAATATCAAAATCATATTGAGATAAAAATCTAACCACCTTCTCTGTCTGGCATTTAGATTAGGCTAAGTGAAAATATATTTCAGTCCTAAGTGATCAGTTTTCAACTCAAAAGGTTTCCCAAGTAAATAGTGTCTCCAGACTTGAAGCGCATGAACAATGGCAACAAGCTCCAAATCATGAGGGGCATAATTCAGCTCATGTAACTTAAGTTTTCTACTTTCATATGCTATGACTTGATCATTTTGTAACAAAACACCACCAAGGCCTTCCCCAGAAGCATCCGTTACAACATTAAAGCTCCTATTAGGGTCTGGTACATCTAATATAGGTGCTGAAGTCAACTGACTTTTCAAATTTTTGAAAGCGAGTTTCACACTTATCATTCCAAATAAATTTCTTATCCTTCTTACGTAATGAAGTTATTGGTGCAGCCACTTTAGAAAAATCCTTAAAAAAAATTCTATAATAACCCGTAAGACCCATGAAGCTTCTTACTTTGTACACATTCCTTAGTGCGAGCCACTCGAGTTATTGCCACTATTTTTGAAGGATCCATATCAATTCCTTCTTTACTAATGACATGACCCAAATAGTGAGCTTACGTATCAAAGAAAGAACATTTGGATAACTTACCGTATAACTTTCTTTTCTCAAAATTTCCAAAACTATCTTCAAATGCTCATTGTGCTCTTGACACTTTTAGAATAAATGAGAATATCGTCAAGAATACAAGTACAAACTTGTCCAAATATTCTTGAAAGATATTATTCATTAAGTTCATAAAAGCTACGGGTTCATTAGTTAATCCAAAGGGTAGAACCGTGAATTCATAATGTCCGTACCTGGTTCGGAAAGTTGTTTTACGAATATCTTCTTCTCTAATCCTTAATTGATGATAACCAAATCGAAGATCTATCTTGGAATAAACCGCTGCCCCACGCATCTGATCAAATAGATCATCAATCCTTGGAAGTGGGTATCTATTCTTGATTGTTGCTTTGTTTAGCATCCGATAGTCAATACACAACCTAAGTGTTCCATCCTTCTTTTTTACAAATATTACTGGCACTCCCCAAGGTGAAACACTTGGTCTAATCAAACCCTTAGATAAAAGTTCTTGCAATTGTGCCTTAAGCTCGACTAACTCTGTAGTAGTCATCCGATAAGGTGCCTTGGAAATAGGTTCCGTTCCTGGTTTGATTTCAATAGTGAAATCAAATTCCCTTTTGGGTGGTAAACCTGGTAATTCCTCGGAAAAACATCCTTGAAACTTTGCAACAGAGGGAATCGTTTCATGGAATCACCATCTTCTTCTGAAAATTCAGATATCTTTACTGCATATAAGGTACATCCTTTGTTTTTAGCCTTTTTAAGTTGCATAGCTGACAGCTTCCTAACCGAAATTTCCCGTTTCACTCCTTGTATCTCTGCTGTTTTCAGACGATCATCTAAACATCTTATTTTCTTTTCAAAGCAGTCTACTTTTGCTTTATGGTCAGCTAACCAATTAACACCGATGACAATGTCATAGGATCCCAAAGGTGCAACATAGAGGTCAACTTCAGTGGAAAATTTAGGTAAGTCAAGGACTACCCCAAAAAGACACATACTCACTGTATGAACAGAGTTATTACCATACTGTACAGTCCAAGATTTATCCATTTTTCCAGCTTTTCTCTTAAGTTTAGAAGCAAGTTTACTAGAAATAAAACATTCAGTAGCTCCGGTATCAAAAAGAATAGTGACAGGTATGCCAAATAACTTACCCGGAACTTCTATTGGTGTCACTTGCTTTTCAGCTTGCTTTGTCTGCTGTGCGGCATGTATCTTATCTTTGCTTGATTACAATCATCCTTCTTCAAAGGGCACCGATTAGCGTAGTGGTCCTTGCCACAATTGTAGCAGCCTCCTATAGGTCCCTTTTTAGGCTCAAAATTACTTCCAGCCTTAAAATTATCACGTTGTCCTCCATAGGGTTTCTACCCATTGTTATAATTTTTGACAAAACCATCCCTTACATTTCCAGCAGGTTTATTCGCTATCGTTTTCTTACCATTATCCCCTGGAAACTTACTTTTGTTTCCAAACTTTTTCCATTACCCCTTCTTGGGTGCAAGTGAAGTTGAAGAAGGGTTTGCAATCTTCTTCTGCTCCTCCTCTTTATGAGTAGAAATAGCCTTTAATTTCTGTTCTTGCCTTATGGCCTTTTCAACAACTCCTTCCATAGTGGTTGAAATTTGTGAACATCGACCTCTCCTCTATCATGGGATTTAGTCCCATGATAAATTTTCATATTCGAACTTCTCATTAGTTTGATATTGCGTGCATGCGTACTTGAGGAGTTTCGTAAACCGTTCCCAGTATTCAGTTACCGTTAGCTTCCCTTGAGCTAAGTTCTGGAATTCTATCATTTTTTGATCATAGAAAAGTTGTGGCAGCCAACGTTGCCTAAAATAGCCCTTAAATTGATCCCAAGTGATATTGGTCTCATCAATATTTAGTTCAGCTTTACGGCTATCCCACCATGAAGATGCTTCATGGGAAAGTTGATAGGCTCCCCAAATAGCTTTGGTTTCCTCCGAGAAGTTTCTTATTGCAAATTAATTCTCCATTTCATTTGAGCCAATTCTCAGCTCCATCTCCTAATGTGGTGCCATCATATTTAGGTGGGCTTATCCTTTTTATATCATTAGTGAGTTCTACTGCCAACCTGGCCTTTTTGTTTTCTAGTTGGACAGGTGCATTTCCAGCGTTATTATCAACACCCATATCGGGGTTGTCCTCAGGAGGTTGTTGATTTTTGTTACCAGCTTCATCATCCTCCTCATTTCCCATTACTTGTTGTTCAAGTACAGCCAAACAATCTCTTGTGTCCAATAGGGCAGCAAGGATCTCATCAAGTTTTTGGGTTGTTTCCGCCCCTCCTTCAAGTGGAGCATTATTCGCAACGTTCCCCCTTGTTCTTACCATTTTCTGTTACAAGAAAATTCAGGTTTTTATCGGGTTATAGACACTGATAGGTCCAAGAGCTGACCTTTGACTCGATACCAAGATGTAACATTCCCATTTTAGTACATTAGAACAAGTAAATTTATTTATTTATTTTGATAAATTCTTCCTAGTTCTAAATACATAATTTAGAACTCACAAATCAAACAACCATTCTTATAACAGATAACCATATGCAGCTGTAATGACTCGGTGCACCACCGATCTATTCATTCCATGACTCGGTGATCTACCAATCTATTCATGAGTTTCACAGAGTTGGCATTTTTACTTTAACTCTTCACTCTTGTGGTTCTCTTCCCTAATCTGGGATTTCAGAATGCTCTATCCAAGGAACCTATCTAAATAATTGTTACCATTATTCATCGGCATCACGTCCCTTAGACTAGGTGTCATAGGACAACACAATCAGCAGCTTGTGATACTTTGGCCAAAGTTTTGAAACATACTGTTCATGTCTCATATTCCTTGATGGCATACTCGTCAATCTGGAATACGTCCTCCACCCCACTCCGATGTTATATAGAATGTCTTATACTGACTTCTGTCAGCCATCCCTCTCCCAAGTCATTCACTCAGGAATGGATTAATAACATGACAATGTTATAAGGATGCTCTCGAGGACTAGGGATAAGCTGACATACTGGGTCAACCCTAGTTAACCCTATGTGTCAAGGTACCCCAAATCTCCAAGGGCAGCCTCATAACATGACCATGTTCCTAACCAGATCCGAGTAAAAACTTGTTCGAGTTTAAGGTGTAAATCTTAATGATCAATGCAAAGGGTGTCGCCATAAGTCACCTGCATTGTTGTATCCTCGAGAAGATCCTAATCTTCTCGAAGGTACAACCCTGCAGTTGTCATGTGCCGACATCCTACAAAACCACCTCGGAAAGATCTATTAAACTTAAGGTGTTACTTACGTTGAGTTGCAATTACACTTTAAGACTCTCCTTTCTAGGTAGTCTTTTCCCAACTCCTGGGTTCCTCATCATTGAGTTTTCTTACTTATTTAAGATCCATTCCTCAGAGAGAAATTTAATAACATTTGAGATCTCATTATAGAGTTCAATGATTAACAATAATATTATTCATCAAAAATGGGCAAGTAGCCTAAGTCTCCTCATAAGGATGCTAAATATACCCTTTTAGGATTAAATCGGTTTTCAAAGCTGAATTATATCTTACTTATTTGTATTAAGATATAGTGATTTAGATTTGTTATGTACTTTGTCTTGGATTAGATAGAAGTTAGGGAGTAATAGATTACTCTTCCCGTTTAGCTACCTATTAAGATTTATTTAAACCTTAGCTTCTTGGAAGACAGGTGGACTAATTTCCAAATTAGCCTTATATAGAACATAGCAGAACTACTAATCATTCACAAGTGTTCGATCACATAATCTTTATAAGGCCTACTTAGAGAATCCAAATATCTCCAAGGTATTCAATACAAAAAAAAAGCACTTAAAAGCAATCGAACCAAAGAGGATCAATCCATCACAATACAAATACAGCCACATAGTAACAATTCCCTCATTTCATTTATTTCTAAGCCAAATAATTACAATTTATGCATTCGGCATATTCAATACAATACTCAACAGCAAAAGAACAACTTCCTTCATATAATACAATTAGAGAAGTCAAGTTGGAATTCATCATAAAACCAAATTAAATAATCTGAGCATCATATCAGATCTGCGTGCCTTTACCACTTACGACAACCATCTGCAAAAATTGCCAACACAAGTAAGTTCGTGAACTCGAGCATGATAAGCACTAATTCTTAAAACAATTGCATTCTACCAATTGCTCTCATTAAACAACCTATTTAAATGAAATCATTTCTTCAAATTCTTAACATAAATCAGACTAATCATCATTCTGTAATTCTAACATGACTTTTGACGCATGACCCACATTATAGTTACCAATTAATCCTTAATACCTTTCAGAAAATTCATCTTATATGTAAGAGACTAAAGAACAATGATTACAACCATCCTAAAGACAGCAATACTCCAACAAGAATGTTTTTAACAAATACACAAAGGCAATTTATAACATTCAATAAGCTCAACTGACGTAATTCCTTTTCAATCATACATTATTTCAATGGTATTGACAAGTATACCTACTTATCTTTTGCAACACAATTTTTACCAGTCTCTCCATACAATTTAATAGTCTATTTTTGTTATGCTCTTACCGCAGAGTTCACGTAAGGATTCAAAGAAGAAAGCACTCAAGGTTTTTAGAAAAGAAGAGAATATTTTCTTTTCCTACGATTATATATATATCAACATGTACTTTTCAACTTAGGAGAAGGAATGGAGACAATCGATTCCCATATCAATCATGTTCGGACTCACGAATCCTCTAGAATAACACAATTACATTTATGCATGTGACTAAATCAATCGAGATTACAAGAAGAAGTTACAGTTTCGTCAAAATCTAATATAAAATCACCGGTAGCTATTTAAGCCTTACAAGAGTTCTTGCGACAAAAGCGTAGTAAATAATCCAACCATAATAGACTCAAAAAAACTTTCCATATTATTCATCAAACATGAAAATACCCAACGCCATCGCCTGACACGGCACAGCTAGGAACTCTTTATCTCAGTCAAACACGAGACTAGATAACACTATAAACAGAAGACGTAACCATATGCAAACACAGTGACATTCCCACTGAGTCGAAACACATACATACACAGCAACATTCAACTGAGTCTAATCCCTATGAATATATAGCAAGGACTTATATCAGAAGCCAAATTCAAGAAGGAATAACCACAGCAAGGACTTATATCAGAAGTCGACTCCATATCATAATTTCATCAAAGTTTCATCCAAAGTCGAGCTAATACGAAAATACAGTAGGGACTCAAACAGAGTCAAGTTTGTAATGTAACCCAACACACATTTCCATAGAATCGAACTAAATATAAACACAACAACATTAAGAAAGAGTCGAATCAATATGCATGCACAGCGAGGACTTAAATCAGAAATCGAGTCACATGCAACACATCAAGGACTTCATCAGGAGTCGAGTTCAAATGGGAATACTGCAAGGACTCCAACAAAGTCATATCCAACCAGTACTCATGACCAGGGTTTCGATTGAAGTCGAATTCAATATGCCCACAATTCAAGTACTCCAACAGAGTCAATACCAAAATGTAATCACAACAAAGCTTCTACAGAAGTCGAAAACATAAGATACGTTTCAAGGACTCCAACAGAGTCATACCATTATGTAATCACAACAAAGCTTCTCAAGTCGAAAACATAAGATACATTTCAAGGACTCCAAAAGAGTCATACCATTATGTAATCACAACAAAGCTTCTACAGAAGTTGAAAACATAAGATATGTTTCAAGGACTCCAATAGAGTCATACCATTATGTAATCACAACAAAGCTTATACAGAAGTCGAAAACATAAGATACGTTTCAAGGACTCCAACTTTGTCATACCATAACTAATCCTTGCAAACCTTCATTGGTGTCTAACCAAAATTGAAAACATAGAAAGGACTTTACAGAAGCCACGTTCAAGTAAATTACCCACAACAGGCATTCCAATAAGAAGAAATTTTAAGTATACCCAGCAACATTTAATAGGATTCCACAACATAATATCACATCTGGGTCTTCAAACGAAATGAATCCAAAAAGAAAAATTAAGTACAGTAACATTTCAACAGAATCTTCGCATGACCTGAGGTTCCTAAACCACAGCAAAGAAGAACCAATACATTGTTTCAAACCAACTGTACTAAAATCACCTGAACAGAGTTGTTTTAATGAAATCATTTGAAGGAAAGCAAGATTTTTAAAAGTTAGGGCCTATCATGCCTGATAGTGTCGCGTAAAAATCTGAAGAAGACCTCTGAATGTGCTCGCGCCTTCCCTTATTCTTCCACAATAGTTTAAACAACAATAAATTGTTACCTTCATGCCTTATAAACTTTCCCGATAGAGAAAAGAGCTAGATATTCTCAAAGTTACCATGTAACACATAGTAGACTGGTTCGAAGAACCAGTGATCAACAAAGAAAAATGGAACGCATGGAAAACCAAAATACCAACCAATTTTTCATTTGCATGCCTTCCCAAGCAATCTATTCTCAGGAACTGAAGTTCATCAATGGCATTAACTCCAAGATTCCCGCCTATTCTCCATTGCCACCGACCGCCTAAGTTGGTGATTGCCAAATGAAAACAAACAACCATTTCCAAATTTGGCGACTCTGCCACGTCAGGTCACAATAGCCATTTGCAACCTCCACCAAATCCCTTGTCCTTCATGCTTATCCACCTCATTTAATGCCATGGAAACCACCGCCCATGACTCGCACCCCTTCATAGGTCCGCCTCCATCCATTATCATTAGTTAAGATAGGTTAGAACATAGGTTAGATCATAAGGTAAGACATTAGTCTTACTTCCATAGTGCTAGGTGTAGCTAACCTTAGGAGCATTAAGATTATAGTTAGGGCTAGGTTAGATTAGCAATAATTCAACCAATAGGTTATAGTTTAGGTTAAGGTTATTAACCTTAACGAATCTAGTCCAGGTCTCACAAGTAGGACCGATCAGTATTAGAACCAAGCAAGGTATAACATTCCTGTAATGGATTCTATCTGGTATAGCTAATAAGCTTGTAGTATACACCATAATTTCTTACCTGTCTTAAGGTCTAGGCCTTCCTGATATTATGATATCGAGAACCAAATTCATTTTACACGATCATCCTGAGTTAAACTCTGGAATTTCTCATTCAACTCATTCAGACCTTGCAACTTTCGTAAGGTCAATAATTTTTTGTTCATCCTGAATAAACTTAAAACATCTCTTGGATCAATGCAACTGATCCAAGGCTGAGTCATAAAGATGGATAAATCCACAATTCCTCCCGAAATCAAATTGAACTCAGGTGCTAAGGTGCTAAAAATGAAAGAAATAAAAGAGTCCAAGCATATCCTGACTCAGTCAAAGATCTTCAAGAGCAAAGAAGATACAATCCATATCAAGCATGACTTCACAATCAAAGGAACACATCCTTATACAAAAGAAATCATATATCAACACTTGAATGCTCAAGAGGAAGTAACAATAGTTCAGGGTGTTACGGTTCTTGTAGAAGATATCACAAGATGTTAAGAACAAAAAAATATGCTTTATATCTCCTTCCACTTCGCAATAAGTAATCCATAACCTATTGCACATATCGGTACCAAATTTGTAGAAATTTTTCTAATTGTGTATCCATAGCTGCTATTTTCCCCTAAAGGAAAGGAATTATTCCTATATCTATACTCCTAACTTATTTTGCACACAAATCTACCTCTAGCACCTCACACAAATCAAAAAAATGTTTTATGTGATAAAGCCCTTCAAAAAAGAGTCAAGAAACCTTTGGCCTCATGAGTATCATAAGATAACTTGGATAACAAGGTTTTAAACCATGTATCATACTCCCTCACACTTCTAAATAAGTTTCATTTGATGTCTTTGATCACGTCAATGATCTATTTCTCAAACTATAGGATATGGCATTTAACTAAAAGGTATTTTGCAATGCATCATAATTCACGCAATCGGGTGTGGATCATAATTTTTATACCGGATGTGTGTTCACCATTGAAGTGTGGTTGAAAATTTAATTTACTTCCTATCATAATTGGTTATTCCCTTGTCTCTCCATAATAACTCACGTTTATCCACATGCTCAGTTTCATCTTCCATGCCTCTATATTCGGTAAGTGAAGGGACATATCAAATAATATTTGAGGTTTTTGTTGTTGTGGTTGCTAAGGCTGTAATGGTTGTTGTGAACCTTTTCCTAGAGTGGGGCCAAATATTGAATCTAAAATTCCACTAGGATTTCCTCCATGTGATGGTTGACTGAACCTCTTGTCTTCGGTGGCCCTATAGATTATCTCCCTTCCATCTCAATAGTTGCAAAAATTGGACACAATCTGTTTGTTTAATAGTTGCACCTATAGGATTACTTCCAATGGGGTGCATGACAAAAATTTTCCCTATCAACATGCCCGTGAAGATATATTCAAAATTAATCATTCCAAACACTAGTTCTTTATTGCATCGCCATGTGTGGGGCATTAATCTATTGCACTTATTGAGATGATATTAAAATATGTCTACATGTATCTCCTACCCAACGTTGAGATTTACCTTGCTCACCATCACTATGATGCTCTTATACAATAACCTCTAAATTTTTAACACCTTACATAAGGGCTAGGTGGTTAGGTTAGGTCGGATGTGTGCCCACGGTTCACATTCTTTCCTCGATACACTCTCATCAGATGTTAATGGGGTCTCTCTACTACTCTTTCCTAATTTTAGGAGGACATGATCTTAATGTCCCTTTCCTTTTACAAGGCTCTCATAACTTCCAATATTCATCATTCTTCTTGATCTTAGTGCCTCATCAACTTCCCTTTTTCGTACATCATTATACGAGTAATCTTTCCTCTATGTCTTTCTTCTTGTCGTGGCTGTGGTCATCCTTCCCAAACTCATCTCTTTCCCTTATATGTGGTGGGGTTTCAGGAGACCATAGGTAAGTTCTCCATTCCTAGTTCAACCATCAATATCTTGATAGATAAAGGTGTCTCATGCAAATAGGATCCTCTTGGCTCATGCAAAAACTAAAACTCCACTTCCTTCAGGTAAGATTATGTTGAAATTGTGTACTCTAAGTTATAACTATGTATCAAACCTTCCCACCAATGATCTATAGATCTAGTCCATAGATCTTTCAAATAAGAGAGTGCGTGATAATATTCCTTTCTCCACACTTTATTTCTACCAATCCAGGACACCTTTTTAGTAACATAAGCTTCCAACTATTGCTACAACTCTACTAGGAAAAATCTAAATAATGTCTCATACAAGTAGTAATAGAGATTCTTTTCCACCCACTTTCATGCATTAAAATTAGGTAAACTGTTATATTTGTCAAAAATGTGTCTTGGATGTCATATATCCAATTCTTAATATTCTCCAAAGACAATTGAAATTCCATCTCGTATGCAAAATTTGGTAGATTTTTTTTTGAAAAAGAGGTCTCGGTAACAAAACCAAAATTTAGTCTTTTATTTATCAATATAGCTATGTGTGTCAAGACCTCATCCAAAAAATTATGGAAGCTCACCCAAAGCACCCACATCCTCCAGGTCCCTCCTTTGTTTTTCTTGACAAAATATTAACATGTATGTTCATATTCATAACAAAAATAATCATCCATTCAAGAATATACATCATAGCATGACAATTCAACAACACATATAATAAGGAAGATTAATCAACATAAAGAATGATCAATACTATTTGAATCCCCATAATCCCATATATAATTATCCATGGTAAAACACTAATGTATTGTGTAATAAACATGTTAATTACATCATATATTTATTTCATTCACCAATTGTCCATATATGCGTACAATGTTTTTAGCCGCATACTCCAAAATATTACTCAATACTACTAGTACTCAAACCCCTAAGTCGAACTCTAAATTCTCTAAAACAAGGACGTATATCTTATATTTATATAGTGGAGACTTCCCCTTCACCACCTACATACACATTCCTAATAATAGGTAGGCTTACAAATAGATTGTATGTTCATTTACAACTCAAGCAAACATTACATTAGGCTATAGATAGATCAAATCTTTAAAATCTTTAATTGTATAATTATCTTAATCCACATGTGTTTCTTATCCTTCCTTTGCATGTGATTTTCCATATTATAGCTCCTTTGTGTGTATCCCAAGTTATTCTACTTTTTTCTATCTTTGGATTTTTGATTGGATGCAAATCTATCTCTTCTTTTATATTTTTAGTCATTTTCTATAAAATTGACTATGTCCCAAACCCTATATGCTCATGCATGAACCTTTACATGTTTATCCTTTATATATGTATGTGCCCCTTCATGCATCCCTTTTGTGTGGTTTTTAACCTTTGTGCATGGCTATTATTGAAAAAAATCTTTTCTCTAAAATAGGTGTCACTTCACACATTTTCATACCTTCAACTACATCGGGATGAGTGGTTTTTATCTTGATCCACTTAGGTTACCCAAGTATCCTAGTGATAAAATAATTTGGGTAGAGATCTGTAGGAAAATTTCTTAGCTGCATCTCAAATGTGAGGATTTAAAGAGCAAGGGAATCACATTTCCTATCTCACTCGATGTCTTCTCCGCAAGAATGTAGTGGATGATACAAACATCAAGAACTCCTGTGCTACATTTCATTTGTAAATACATATGTTCCTAGGACCAAATTTTATATAAGGAAATATCCTAAGTCTCTTTATGTTATTATATTATATCATATCCCCAAATTGGAAGAGTATTAGGAAAATTGTGCGAATGACCTCAAGGTTAGGGAAAGAGACTACATGAAGATGATCATGGAACAATTGGAAACATTCGGGATTCACTGGTCCACTTGAGGAGTTCAAGAAGATGATTCTGATTTGTTTTATTTAGAGTAAAAGAAGTGAATTCATATCATGGGAATGATCTTCTATACGAGAAGCTACAACAAAAATTTCAACCGAACCCGGTTTGTCATTTGGGAGAAACGTGCAATTTACTATACAACACATTGATCATTACTTTTTTCTGAAGAAATCAGATAATCAAAGGTAATTAAAATCTACATTCAATTTTTTTTAGATATTTAGATTCAGTAAAATGGATACACCATTAGATAAATTTAATGGGTTAGACTTTCCTACATGGAGAGTAAAAATCCGGATGTAGTTAATGAATAAAAACCTATGGAGGATAGTCAATGGAAAAGAAAAAGCACCTACAAATGTAAGCAAAATTGTAGAATGGGAAACTAGAGATGAAAAATCCAAAGAAATAATTGGACTTGGTGTTTCAGATTCTGAATTACATCATGTAGATTTAGAAAAATCTTCTACGAAATATGGGATTTACTAAAAAAACTTTTGGGGATAAAGCGAATAATGCAAAAATTCTCTTTAAAGTTGCAATTATTCAAATTGAAAATGAATGAAGCAAATATAGTCACTGAAGAAGGCTCAGACAATGAAGATGAACAAATAATAGATGAAATTGACTATAATTCTGAAGACTTTCTATACTAAGTGGAGTTCTTGGAGGAAGGAGGCACAAGAGGTTGGAGGTCATTCATCGACCTCTCGTCGATCACCAACGCATGTGGCTGTATTAATTATGATGATTTTTTTTATATAGTGTGTTCCTATTGTTTCTTTTTGTGTCTGGTAGAGTGTTTGGTTGCAGTGTTCCTGTTGTGGTTTATAGAATAAAGGAAATTTCACATTGAGGGGGGAACATGATCTCAATGTTCCATTTCTAGTTTTCTACATTTTTGGTATTTTCTATATGTGAGCAGCTATATTTCTTATGTTTTTCCATGCAGTGAAATGTGATGAGAATTGATAATTGTATTTTACACATCATGATGTGGTTTTAGGTAAACCAATTGGAAAACTTCATTTTTGGTTTGTGGTACACCACTTGTAAAACCACCTTTTTCAGTTGTTGGTAAACCCTATGCAAAACCATCACCCTTTTGGTTTATGGTAAACCCGAGTTTGCAAAACCATCATTTTCAGTTTATGATCAACCCTATGAAAAACCATCTATTAGGTTTATGATCATCTTGTAAAATCATCGGATCACGAAAGTAAGTGCAAGTACAAAGGAAAACTTTCCCCATGTTTGCAATAAGGCGGGAATGTTAGAAAATATATCTTAGTGCTCCATTTTTATGTATGGGTGAATAATAATTACATATGTAATTATTATTATGGTAAATTAGTTAAAGTACATTTACTATGTAAATGTAAATAGTAAATGTAAAATGTGGTTTGTATGTGGTAAGTTAGTAAGTTTGAATAATAAAACAATTAGTATTATTTTATTATTATATTGGTGAGAGGTTGAAACCATACGGGTGTATGGTTGTATATGCAGACAAAGGTTGTTGTGAGGATTGTTATTATACATCTCCTATATAATGGAGTGTAATGAAATAGTGAATTAATAAAAAATGAGTGTGAGAATAATATAGTGTTGTTGATTTTAATTATTGTATCATGTGTAGCTATTTCATATATTATGTGTATTAGATCAGAGTAATTTTCACAATATACCCTTCCTTATCCCTCATGGATCATTCGGGAAGATGGATATATCAAGCAAGGTACCAAAGTGGTGATTGAAATATCAAGGGAATGGTTCAGAAGAAAGAAATCCTTTAGTAGGGAAGAATACACCACTTCAACCCAACTTAGATAACTATCACACTCATCATCTCTCAAGTAGCCTAAGAGACTTTTCAATTCATCCCATTCTGAGAGTACCTACAATAGGAAGGTGATAGAAACCAAGAGTACTAAATTTTAACCTCCTTTGAATTATTACAAGAAAAATAAGGTCGAGAGGAATAGGTTGAAGAGGAGGACCAAGTTTACAATTTTGAATAAGGAGATATTGACCCCTCTCGATCTCCTGTGCATCAAGTAGAGCCAAGTGTTTTATCTAAGGAAATTCAGTTTTCACAAAATGATAAATCATTTATCCCAAAATAGGTAATATATGTCCTTGACATCTTTTCCACACCATCAGATCCATTCCCATGGGTTCATGACTTTCTTGGCAAAGAATCAAGAATGGTGCAACAAGTTACAACACTAAACTTTGAGGCCATATCAAAGTACATGAAAGCCAATAAGTGAAGGAAAGAAAAAAATACTTCAAGATTATAGAGTGAGGATTCTAGAGCTTATTTCTTGGAAGTTGCAAGACCTAAGGTGAACAAACCTTTAGAGGAGATGACCATGAATGATTATGATATGGCTAGAGTATTAATTGGATAGGCTATGCACGAGGGAAATTCTCATAATTTAAAGGATTATTAGACTTAGATACTAGATCATAATGAATAATAAAAATAAACCATTGACCAATTATAGTAAAATGTGAGGACCTTATCTTCATATGTGTAGTTATTCTTAGAGCCATGCTCTTAATATTTTCCTCTAGTTGAGGTGGTCTCACCCATCGTAGCTTTAACCCATAGGCCCTCAAGCAAGACTAAGGATTCAAAATGTAGTGGAGAGGAAATGAAAAGTGGGTGGGGAAATTATTGAAAAGGGAATGTTATTTTTCCCGGGGTCCTCTCTCTATTCTTCTTCATTTCAGGACTATTTCAAGAATCAAAGGCACCAGGTGGAAATGGAGAAAGAAAAGATGATATGGAATATTGTTCTATTACTGACCTCTAAAATGGGGATTCTTGACTCCTCATTCTTGATAAGAAAAATGTGTTCATGGATCACACCGAGAAATCATCCCCTATTTGGTTTCGCACCATGACTATAAGGTGTAATTTATTAAAAGATTCTTTAAATGAGCTTGAGAAGTGTGAGAATAGTGCTCAAGGAATTCTTGAATATCTAATAAAATGTGTAGAAGATCTTGGGACCCCTCATATCAATGAAAAAACATATTTGGAAGATCTCATGACTCCTTTTAAATAAATGGTTCAGAAATAGGAAGGAAATTATCTCTCTCTCAATGAAGACACCCTTGATTCACTCACAACAATATTTGGTTCTATTTAAAACATTTCTTGAGATCACAATATTTTCTTCACTTAATTCAAGAAGAAAAACCACATTGTAGAGACTTAGATCAACACATTGGAGTATGTGAGCATTCCTCGTTAAAAGGAGATCACACCGATGATTATCTAATTTTTCACAAAAGTAAAAGGGCTTGAGTTTAAGCCGATTGTATTTCCTTTGGAGGCATTGGAGGTGGAAGTTTCTTCATCAAATAATTTATCTAATTCACCCTTCTCCATTATCTTTATCCTTCTTATATTCTCACTCTTCTTATACTCCCTTTCTTCTAATTCTTCATTGTGTGTAATAATGACTTTTTTTCTTATTCATTAAAGTGACTATGTAATATTTTTGCAATGTAAAAGTCCCTTTTGTAATTATAAAAAGGGGACTTATTTTGTCTTTCCTAAGGATATTTGAAAATTCACTTATAATGGGAACATGAAAAGTCATGTGGGGGGTAGATGAAGAGATGGATTTTAAAGCTATAAAATACGATTACCTCCTCATTTTTAAAGGATGGTTAATTATTATTTAATAGCTCCCATTTTATTTCTAGAAAAACCTCCTTCATTTCCTCTATTCTATTGTCTTTTGTTATTATATCTCCATCTCAACTTTTACTCCATGAGCATTCTAAATTTTGCAATATGTTGTAACAAAACTTTGTGTTTCTTATGGATTTTTCTTCTTTCTATGTGAGTAGTTTCTTCTTATTTATGTAAGTGAAATATCCTAATTTTAATTTAATTAATTTGGCTACTATATTTATTGGTTAAAATCCCCTCTAGTTTTCCTCTCATATCTCTCTTACTAAGAAATTTTCCTCCTTGTATTCCTTACATGAAATTTCCATGGGTTTAGGGAAGTATTCTGTGTGATCCTAGATATTTTACCACCCCCAAAAATTAATTTAGATTGTATTCATTTCCCTTATTTAAATAAATCGATCTGCCTGATTCAAGTAAAGGAACCTAGTCCCAGAGTATTGGTGAAATCCCACAATTTTCCTACCTAGAAAATTAATTTTCCAACAACCTACAAAAAGAAAACAAGTGTATTCAATGCTTTAGGTAAACAAAATTAAACTTTAAATTTTAAAATTTACAAAGATGGAAATGTTTATTAGAAAATATAAACCAAGGGGTTAGAGTACACTTGGAGTGTTGAAAGAGAAATGGATAAAAATTTATACCTTCTTGTAAACTTGATTCTTAGGATCTAGTTGGAATAACATGAATTATTTTGGTAGCTTGTAGCCCAATTATGGATTTGAGCATCATAGTAATAAAATTCATATTTATGAATCTTATCGCCACTAATGGAAAGCCTATTGGGAGAGCGGAATATTTTTCCCTCCAATAATTAACACTTCCCTACATATAAGTACTATTGTATATTATCATAGACCTGATTTGTAACTTGCCTTAGGTGACACAAAGGCACTAGGCATATCATTTTCCTACATATTCCCTAGGTTTCATTCCCTTATTTACTTCTTGTTTTGGTTCCTACTTTGGTTCATGGATTAGTAGTTAGTTCTTGTTAGTGACTAATTGCAATCTCAAAATGACTATTTAACTGCTGAAATCAGAGAAAAAAATGCATTTATAACTGATAAAACTATTTTGTAACTATTTTCCCCCTATGATAGGAGCACCCATGTGGGACATTAACGCCCATACATTCTTATCGGTTCAAGTTCTTATGTCCATGCTGATTTTTTTGGCAAAGTCTATTTCTCGGCCCTATTTTGTAACTCGATTTTTTATTTTACTCCCAATGTTTGTGTGTTTGTAACTACATTTTGTGATTATTCAAATGGTTAAAAGGTTGACATAGTGTATTTCGACTTATTTGGGGTGTATGAGGTGAAAAATGTGAATGGAACCTAAACGGGAAGACAAAAATTGATGTGGACATTTGATATAGGGGTTCATGTAGGTGGAATATCGATTATGAATGGTGGTTTCCAAGGTGCAAGAAAAACAACGGGAAAGTGCTAACATACAAGTGTTAGTGGGAAATAAGAAATGCATACGAAATAGAAATGAGTAAAGGTGTATAGGAAAAAAACAAACAAGGACTCAACAAGTAACTAATTATATATGTGGGACACCAATGAGAGTGTCACAAGACAATTGGAGCCATCAAGGCTTATTTAAATAAGAAAATCAAACAAATATAGGGCATATCCCATAAAAATGACAAAACAAGGTACAATTAAACTAGATAACCATGATTGGAAGGAGTCCTACAAGGAAAATGCTACACATGAAGCACCCATTAACATGTTAGGGAAGATAAATAGTATGTGACAATGTGATATCTGAATATAGGAATGAAAATGTGAAATATAGAAATGATAGAACTTGATAGTAAGTGAGGAAAAATATATTCCCCTAAGAGCCTCATTGGAATGAAGCATCATTCATCATGTGACAACCTATAAGTTACCTACGTTCACCTCAAGATACCATGTGAATGCACATGTGTGTATTAAATATGATAAATAATAATAAGAACCTTAGTAACATGATAAGATAAGGTGCACCATAGAGTAGTATGAGCAAGGAATAATGCTTCAATAAATATATAGGCTAATGTTTTTAGATGTTTTAATTACATATATGTGAAAGATAAACTGTTAGAATGGAAGAGTGAGGATTACCCCGATGGGTGTGTGCAAAGTGAGGTCCATATAAAGAAACCCTCAATAGTCAAGTGTGAACTAGGAACAAGATTTTTTCATTAAGTGGTGTGGGGAAATTAGGATGCCCCTAAGTGTGAATGCAGAAAGGATCCATGTGAAATCATTAAGAATATCATCTAAACCTAGAACAAAGCCAAAGGGGGAGGTTGAGATACACGATATGAAAATAATTTAGATTTTCCAATGAAAATAATTAAGAGCAAGAGATCATACATTCCCATAGCATATTCTTCATCAATGAATGGTGTACTAGGTAACTTGAGTTCATTCCATTGTTTCACATTAGGAGAGTAATTAGAGAATGTATCATTATGAATAATAATAAAATTGGAATAAAATAGAATGTGAGAAGAGAATTATGTTGATTAGTAGTACCACAAATGTAATGGAGCTAATATTGTTCAAGAGTAAGGGGATAGGGATGAGGTTAAAGTTTGACCTAAATTTTCATGTGGAAGAAACATGGACTCGGAGATTATAAGAGAAAGATATAACCTTGATATTGAGAGTGATGCTACAGAAAAGGGATGATATTAGTAGGAGTAAATCCCAAATGGGTGATATAATCATATGTGAAAACATTTTCACTGCAAGTAGGATCATAAGGGACATGTTTCCAATACTTGTGATCAATGTATAATGTGCAAGTAAGTTAATGAAAACAAGGAAATAACATAGGAGAAGAGGTTGATAACATTATGACCAGAATACTAGATGAGGAAGGAACCATAGTAGGAATATTCTCTAGAGCATGTCCAATATTAGAATAATGGATCAAGATAGTAGTGGTGGGTTGGGTGGTGAACTATTTGACTTGATATTCACCAAGACTAGTAGTAATATAGTGAGTATGAAAGTGAGAATAATCAAAATACATGGGAGTGAAATCTAAAGAACGCATGGTATAATCGGTGAGTGTGATAGTATCAACAAAATCATCATCAAAATCATCAAATTATACATGGAAGTATTTTCTAGTATTTCTAAGGATCTCAAAAAAATATGTGGAAGGGGCATGGGATGATATGTGAGGAAATATGAGATCGGTAAAGGGAGTCGAATAAAAGGAGTTGAAAAAGGTGGAGGAATGGGAGTATAATTGATATAATCCCCAACATCATATGTATCAAGTTGGTATGAGGGGATAGGTTTAGTAGGGATAATAATCATGGAGGTGGTATACTCCATGTGGTAATACTTGAATCATTTAGGATCAATAGTAATAGTATCCTCATATCCATAAAATATAAACTTTAAATAATGATAGGAAGTAGAAGGAATATATTTCATAACATAAATACAAGGTTGTCCAAGTAGTAGATTTTATTATAATGGGACATCCATGACATAAAAGAGGGTGTGAAGAGTACGGGGTCCTAATTACAACTCTAAGGTTATAGTACTAATGCATGCATGAGTAGTAGTAGTATAGCCATAGTTGAGAGTGATATAATTTTTAATTACACTATGAGGAATGTGGAGTTGGGAAAGTAGTGATAACAAAAAAATATTTAGTGTAGAGCCATTATCGATAAGTACACACTTAATGTGGAAATATTGAATGTGATCCATGATAAGAAGAGGAGGAGAATCATTGGAAGACTCAAGAGTAATTTCCTCATCAGAAAATGTGATAGAATTGGTGATATGCTTGAAAGAATCCATGAGATGGGAAAAATATATTAGCGGGTCATGACTTTGGATTTTAATAGAGAGAAGGGTAGCCTCTAAGGCATGATGGAAATCAAGAACCTAACACAATAGGCTAAAGAGATATATCTTAACAGGGGTATTATTTAATTGTTGAATGATATCATAGTTTTTATATGGAGAGAGACGTTGAGGAAGTGGTATACTAAGAGGAGGAGGAATAGAGGTATGAAGATGTAAAGGATCCTAATTGTGGTGGGTGGTGACAAAATTGATAGAGGGAATGGTAGAGGTATTTTTGTAGTGAGTGGATGTTGCATAGTAACATGAATGTATTTATATTTGATGATGTTTGGGGAATAGATATAGGTAAGGATGAAAGAAGAATAATTATTCGTGATCTCATAAGAAGAAGAAAAAGGGAAATGGATCTGGGGCATGGACATACTATCGGGTTCACCAAATGATTTAATAAAATTAAGTATAAGGACACTTATGATTTATTAGATATAATAGTATTAAAGAAAGATCATGTAAAGGAAATGCAAGAAAGTGTGATATATAGGGTTTGGAGAATGATGTAACCTGCAATCGCAAGTCTGGACTAATTCTAGATGATGAACAGGATGGAAAGGTTGATTCTAGATCGTATTATCTCTATGTATAATTCTCGGAAAGTGATGAGCCAAGGATAGGAACATCCATAAGAGGATAGGGCCACCAAAGTGCTAGCATATGCTATGGAAATTTTTATCTATGGAATTTCTTAGGATCTAGTTCTTTTTATGTCACTTAGTATCGCTCCTTATTCGTTATGTATCACATCATATTTATTATGTTGCATCTGTACCTCTACAAAATAAACCCTATATACCTACATAGTAGTCAAGAACACAATATATGAATAAAATAATGTATATTCTTGATTTATAATGACCTCATTGGTCACCCTAATGTGGTTTTCACCAAGCATTGCACTATATTTTAGACTCTATGTAGTTGTTATGTGTGTGTGTGATTGAAATAGTTTCCCTTGAGCTAGTAGGTCCTTCTTCTAGTTACATAATTATATAGTGGGATAAAACTAGTTTGTCCCAAATGAAAAAATGGTAGTATGAAATTCAAAATAAAACCCTATTATTCATCAAGTATGCAATCCAAAATGCATTTGTTGATGTAGTAGATAGAAAATATTAGATCCTTGTAGATGTATGTGTCTCATGAATTTTTTCCCTGTAATGAGGTTAAATAAGACATGTATATATAATTACTTTTCTCGAATTTCATCATTAATAAGTGAAAAGGACAACCAATGGTGATAAAAGAACACAATAAAGAAGTAATACCGAAAGATAGGAAAAAGACAAAAAGAGGACAAAACAACCCAAAGGGGTCAATAGTGCTCGGGAAATCCCATTTGTAATGGAAAGTATTTTACAAGGTTCTCAAAAGGTCGATGGTGAAATCGAGCTAATTAAGATGTCGAGATAATATGCAAAACCGTAAGTTTTCAATCGTAAATAGTAAGAAATAAAGATGAAAAGGATAAAATCAATGTCAAAGAAAAGTAAAGGATGTCGGTGAGTAACTCTCTTGCTTAGGAATCATGCATATAAATGCAGTATTTTGAGGTTATATGTATATAGTAAGTACATTATTTAGTGACTACAAAATGAGGAGTAGATGAGAAAGAAGGTGTCTAAGTATCTTAAGTATGATTCCATTAAAAAAGGAGACAACTTTGTCACGAAGGTGAATTTTGGAGACAAGAAGGATAATGGTATGATCTCCATTTCCTAAATATGAACTTGTGTTCAAATAAAATAATCATGTTTTCAAGAATGATAAATCATCTCAATATCTCAAAGTGTAAGACACTTTGCAGAGTTGTAACACTCATTCAATTCCTTGAAATGTGCCCGTATCTCACATGATGAAGCATTTACAATCACAATATTCTAGTTAAATAAGAGGTTTGAGGAAAATAATATCATTCATGAAGCACTTCCTCAAACGTCCATCAAACATATTCTTCTTTAGCAGGAGCTTTCCCATCTCCTTATTTTAAATTATTTCACTCCTTTCTTCTCTCTCCATATTCTAATTCTTCATTCAAAATGTGCCTTTTCACTTTTTTATTATTCACTTAAGTTACCTTTAACATGACATTATAAGAGTTCTTTTCATTAATAATAAAAAGGCTCACTTTTATTCCCTAGGAATATGAAAGGTCACAAGTGATGGGATAGGTGAAAATTCATGTGGGGAGAGGAAGAGACATTTTGTAAGCTATAAATTAGAATCGATTATCCATTCCAAAAATGGGTTAGTAATTGTTTATTGTTGTAATGTGTTGGATTTTACTACTATTGTAAGAAATAAAAGATAAATTTATTCTATCTCTTTTTCTATGTTCCTATGTTCTCTCTACTTTCCAAATATGCAAGCACTTTGTAATCTTATACAACTAAGAAGGAACTTTATGTCCTTGATTAATGGATCTATAGGACTTTGTGTCTCTAATTTATTAGTCTCGACGTTGCTTAAATTTTTTTGTTCTTCCATTGAATGTGAACTTACTCTGGTTATTGTTGATGAGAATCTGCTAGTTCCTCCTCACAACATTAAACCTCTTTCCTTATTTCTCCTACTCCTATTTACCTATCTTTAAAGAAAATTCCTCCTTTGTACATTGTGTAAAAAAATTTATATATGTTTAGTGGATTATTCTTATGTGATCTCTAGCCTAATGGCCACCCCATAATTTTAGTTGCTTTACATTCAATAATGGGATCCTCCCCATACTCAAGAAGGAGGGTCTTAGTCACATGACTGTTGGTGAAAACCAATAATTTACACTATGATGAATTATTTCACCAACACCAATATCACCATTAATATGATGTAATTTTTAAAATGGATTACCCTTCTCACATTCAATCCTATGAGGAAGAAGATGATCATTACATGGTAACTAAAATATACTCTTGTTAAGTAATTTTATACATCAGGTTTTTGGCACCCTAAGTGACCTATGCAGACTCCACAAAAACAAACATCAAATCATTAAAACCTATCATATAATCATAACCTAAGTCACTACCCTCACCCCGTAAAATCAGGTTTCTACCCCCATAAACTTGAATTACCTACCTTAACCTCCATAAACATCCTTAACCATCCACAAACCATTATAAACCAGTTTTTATCCCACCCCAAACCTATTAACACCCTTAGACACATTACCTCACATCCCCACATGATAAATCCCAACTTGGAATTAGTTAAAACCATTTCCAAGTAGTTTTCCTCATGTTTTATAGATCACTAGCAATCCCAATAGATCACCAACAATTATAAAAAGGTCTTCAAGGATCATGTTTTAGGATCCCATAGAGATTACCGATAAGTTTTGTCACATTAGGAATACATAAGGCCTCTGCTACAAGAACCAAGATGTGCTTAGCACACCTATCAAGCCATCAAAATCTCCACAAGCACCTGTAAGTAATTTTTAGTGAGAAAATTTGTCAGGTGGATAAATTTTGGGTTTCTTGCTAACACTTTGGGATTCAAAGTCCCTCTATGTAGATTGTGTAGCTTTTATATTTACATGCACTTGAAAAAGTGCATTTTTCCCGGTGGCCTTGCAGTCGTGGGATTCAACAAGGGCACTCCACTGACCCTATGGAAAAGCTAGAAATTTATTTCTAGAGAGGAATTTTTCAAGAGAGTGGGAAAATGAGTGATAATATTAAGGGGAGAAACTAATGTCACAATTAGATGTTCGTGAGTCCTACGCACACTAGTTAGACATCTTACACATGCATTTTAAAAAAAGAAAACAACATGATTTCAGGGTTACTAGCTAGAGGAAACCATATGAATAAATATATACACATTCAAATGCCTTAGAAAACATAAAATTATTCATTTATTATCTTGAAAAATCACAGTTGTACATAGTGAGGAATTGAAGAAATGTGAGGATAAAATAGAAGAAAATTGCTATCTCCTTTGTTCTCTTTAAGCACAACGCACTATTGAGTTTACAAAATTGATCACCAACCCTTTAAAATGGGGATTAATTTACAATTTATAGGAAGAGAAATGAATCTTCATATACCCCTCGATGAATTTTCATATTTCCTTGAGTAACTTAAAACTTTTCAACTTCCTAGGAGAATATTAAGTCCCTTTTTATAACATAAAGGTGACTTTTACATTAGAAATATAAAGTTGATTTTTTAATTTTATTAAGGACATATAAAAAGTTAACCCAAATGAATACTTATAACATGGAAGAGAGAGAAATTTGGGGGAGGGTGAGATAAGAGAGAAAGAATAAGAACGAAAACTGTAAGTCACCTCTAATGAAGTCCAATGATCTTTGTTGGATGATATAATGAAACACTCCAATGCGGTGAACTCTGAATCCTTTAACACATCTCAATACTCATTTTTTGAGATTGCATTTCCATTTTTATCCACTTTATATTTTTAGTATGCCTCTCCATGGACACATTCTATTTTTTTAAGTGCACTAATATGGAAAAATTTGATCCAGAGGCTGCAGGGCATGATAGAGCAAGGCAAGATGCATGCAATGCAAAAACTTTCATGATGAACGAAGCAAAGTAGGGAAAAATTTATGGATGGGAACATTTTACTATCCCCATTATACCAAGGGGATGAGAGGGACACAAAAACCCACCTTGTTCCCAGAGGCATGATTTTGCACTTTGAGATCTGAAAATAGAGGGAGAGCTAAGGAGTGCAAATACACATGCAATGCAAAAAAATTGGGATCAAATGGAGAAATAGAGAAAAAATTATGCATGGGAGAATTTTACTGTCCCCATTGCACCTTTTCAAAGGGACATGAGGTGCAAAAATACGCCTTGTAATTTTGAGAGGTAAAACATAAGAATTTGACTCGTAGGGAGAACGAACTTGAAATTGAGATTTTTAGAGCTCCAAAAGGTCTTTTTGGATGAAATTTTATATTATTTTGACTCCAAAAATCCATCCAAGATAAATGGAATGGATCTCATATTTTAATTCTTCTTGGAACTCCCTGAAATGGCCAAATTTTTTAGATTTTCAATTATTCCCATGAAGAATGAGTGCCACTAAAAAGTGCCAAGAGTTTTTTTCAGAAAATTGATGGTTCCACCTTATAGAGGATTATTTTATCTTTCCAATGAATATTTTTTTCCCTTATAAATCTTTACAGAGCTCATGTAATTGTCCATCGAAGATCAATTATCTGTTTTGAAGTCGTAAAAGGCAACTTACTATTTTTAGTAAGTGTCGAATCAATCTCTTTGCAAACTTGAATGATTATCTCCTTGTATGTTTCCTTTGTGAAATCCACCTTCACCTCAACCACTTCTTGGAATGACTTGCTATTTTTTGTAGGTACTTATATAGGGAACATACTAGTTTTAGTAAGTGGTCATTTTCATTGTTTCCTACTCTGGACAATAATTCTAACCTCCTAATGATCTTTAGTACACACTGCCTTCTCCATAACCACTTTTGATGATGAATTTAAAAACATAACAATCATGTATAACAAATATTATTGTTTTTGGAAAATATATTTCCAGTGCTCGGTTTGCGACAAAACACACATTTTCAGACTCAACTCGTCATTGCAATCTTATCCTCTTAATTTCACTTGATTTTACTGTCAAAAGCTTGAAAATAAAAAACGAAATTTTTACCTAGCAAGAGCTTTGAGCATAAAGCTACTATGAAAGCCATTAATAGAGTCATGAAGATTTTTACAGTCTGATTTTCACCTCCAATTATGATGAAAGTTACTCCATTGGGATAGGTTTTTCACTTGGAGTCAATGGGAAAATTTCTAGCTTGATTCCATTACCAGATTGATGGGAAATCCATCTAATGTGAACTAGGGCATAAAAAAATGGTTTTTTGTTGGAAAAAATTATTCAGGGAACTATTCAATCTCCCGTTTGTTGAAATTTCATTGTCTTTAAAAATGAGGAAGTCTGCAAAAGACGACATCTCGATCCATGCTCTAGATTGAGAGAAACGAGCATCTTCCATTTTTTTACTATGACGGTTTTCTGATGATAAATATTATTTTTCTACCTATTATTATTTGTTTTGATCTATTATTTTTCTAGGATCCTTGTATTTTAAATTTGAGGAAGACATTGTGAAGCTGGTTGAGTGCAATAATGGAGGTTGGAAGATCTATAAAAAAATCCACTAGAGTTCTAGTAGGGTATGGAGGTGGGGGGATTAAATGAGATGGAGAAATGGCTAAGTCTTGGTATATATTCATCCAAAACAGAAAGCATGAGGGTTGGGAAAATAAAAATTATCTTATGTCCCTTTGTGAAAGGGATGAAAGGGACGTGAAATTCCCCTAGGTGTGTGGTTGTGACAATTGGTGAATTTTGGTTAGATGTGCGTTTGAGTGAGGGGGCTTGAGAGAAGCACCTGAGAGTTGAGTTTTTTAGCACATAAGGAAAAATAAGGCATAAGTAGGGATGGGGGAATTTTTGTGTCCCATATGTTACTTTATGAAAGGGATGAAAATTAAATCAATTTCCACTTCATGTCTCATCACGACACTTGGTGATCATGCGTGTAGGAAGAGAGAAGACTCAACCTTAGCTCTCAGGAGCTTAACTGTCAAATGAGAGGTCACATTAGTGTTTTAGGGGATAAAAAGGTGTGGGAGAATTTTTAGTCATTTATGTCCCTTTTATAAAGGTACATGAAATTCCTCTAGGATCTTAGTGCTGAAATGTGTCCTCCTGAAGAAATGACTAACTACAAGAACTCTCACCTTAAGCCCACTTCACAATGATAAACATAGCTTCGAATGAGTTTGGAGGAAATTTTTTATATTGATTTGATTGGAAACCACCCATGGAATTTAATTGTGATGGTTTTAATCTTAAATTATTACTTTATAACCTCCAAATGATCCCTTTTCTCTCAAGTATTTCCAATTACACACTAATAAAATGAGTTCAGCTTAGGGAAGTGCATGATGTTTCATGATGTATAATTTTTCCACCATTTAGGGAATGGAAAATAATTTCCATAGGTACTTTTTTGTCTCTTTAATCTTCACAAATCTTCAATAATATTTTTTTGAAGTTCAGGCACTCCTTCATGGTGTTTGCTCCTTTAGGCCCAAAACCCATTTTTGTTGAATTAGCTCCAAAACCTCTAGATCTTTCCAAAATATCCAAAAAAAAATTCATGGATGTTCTTGGAACTTGAATGCATATCCATGTTGAATTTTTATCCTCCATTCCACTCCGGGGGTTGCATTAGTCCTGGGAAGGCCAGTGGTAGCCCTTCCCAAAATTGCTCAAAAGTTGACATTCTCCAAAAGCTCCTAAAATCACCTAGGGGGACTGACTTTTCTTTCCTAAATCACCTAGGGGATTGGATGGACATAAAATTGAGGAAAATTACATGGACTAAGTAAGGCTTGGTGTTAATAATGGGTAGACCTAGGGTGTCTTGGAAAGGAAAAACTTGAATTTTTTGACACAGGGGTATCATTGTCTTGCTTTCTATTGAATTCACATCCTGTAAAAGCCTAGAACAACACATTATAATATCATCGGTCCATTTTATCATAAAAGATAAGAAAATATTCATATCCCCTGGTTATTATTTTCTTTTAATTCATTCACAATGTTTTTTCAATTATATTAAGTCTTTATTTCCGTCAAAATATCCCTTTTATCAATATATTGAATTTTTATAGAGATCACTAATGATTCATAGAATCACTGCGATTCTGTAAATTCCCAAAAATCTATCTAATTACCATCAATCCTTGTAATTTTTGTCATTTTATCATACATAAAACATTTATTATATCTTTATTATTATTTTTGGCTTGATCTATTTTCTTCCAAGATGTATTCTTTGTATATGATAGTTTCAAGTGCATCACACCCCATCACAAGAATATAAAACCTCTCAATCATGTCATAACCTTTCATGTGGGAACAATTTGATATCTCACATGATTTTATCCTATGCCCCATTAAATTCACACCAGAAATTGAATACATAGAATATAAACTCAAAGTGATACATGAAATAGAAGATGTAGTAAAACAATCTTGGTTTGACTATGTTTTCGACTTCGAGCTCACCACAACCCTATCTTGGGCCACCTATCAAGAAAATAAGGATATATCAATACCTCTTGAATTCTAAGTCACATTTTCATTATTTTACTATCAGTATCAAATTTCTTAATTGAGAAACACGAGTTAACACCCTTTAAGGAATCCCTTTGGATTCCGAGGATCATCCTTTCCGAGTAGTTCATTAAATACTTATCTAATTTTTTCTTGTCTAGTTGTCTTTGTATGCAAGCCTTCTTACTTAGAGAAATAATTATTTCACATTGTTCATGTACCCACTCATCGCGACATTTTCTTTATCAACGTTGGTATCGGTAAACCCTATTATAATAGATTTTTGGTATTTCAGCATAATAGAAACTAACCAAAATTCACCATAAACATCATGGCATGCCTAGTGGGACCGCATTAATCCCTTTTTATTTATAGTTCATATCTTATTATTTCTTTTGTTGTTGATATCACCTAATTATCTTAGAGAACCTCGATGTCACTGTTTTCAAAAACACGTGAAAACTAAAATTAAAAAACAAAAGGGAATAGTGATTACATGTACATTTTATTTCTTTCTTCCTCCTTTTAGCATTGCATTTTTATTTCCTTGTTCTCATTGAAGTAAACATTTCATTTTGGATCTTAAAATGGACCTTCATATCTGCTTTTTCATTTAATATAATTAGGATTTGAAAGAATTACATTCACATAAATTCCCTTCACACATAACCAAACCACATATCACATCAAACTTACATTTAATCAATCCTTCCCATGATGACCTACTTGGATGTCATCACTAAGGATAATCCAACTTGGTGTTCTTGCTGAGTATAAACAATCTGGTGGGTGGTATATTGGCTAAGAACCTGACACCCTTGTCATTGCAGCACCATGAAGTGAGGGGGTAGGCCTCAATATCATGCGTCATGTACCTCTAAGTATATCGATTACTTCATCCTTAACTCACTTGAATCTAGCCTTAGAGATCATTTGTCTTAGTTCCCCTTCATCCATTTTTCATTTAACACTTTCTGAAGATAATCAAGAAAATTAAAAAAATTCCTCTAAAAACAACTATCTTTCATTTCTTTATTGATTTTTTGTTTATTTCATGGTCCTAACTAGGCTACAATATCACTTTCAAAAGTTTTCAAATATGAAAAACTCACTCCAATCACATATACAAAACATCCCTAGAAAATGAATCTATTCTTAATAACAAACCTAGAGCCTCCACATTCTCCTAGTACTTAGTCAACCACATCTAATATTTTTGTTCCATCTATCCCACGGTTATTAAACAATGGTGGTATAATATTTACAAAAATTCTATACTCTAACATGGTGGCCCTTAATGTTTACCTTGCCTCTCGTAGGTGTCCTTCTATGAAAACCATAGCCATAATAGTGTCCTCCCATTACTAATGTCACCTTCAATCTAAAAAATTCCTCCCTACTCCAATACTAGTGAATCGGGAACATCAGTCCCTACTTCATCAGCCCCAATCATTAGTCTCAAAATTAATGCCATCTCATCACAAGAAACATCCAACCAATAACCATCCCCATCATCGGCTCCTTTGTCAATATTAACATCTTGACAAAAACACTACCATATATCAATTCCCGTAACCTTCAATTCTTCTCCTCCATATCCTTTAAAATTGGTTGTTATTTCCGTTACTACAACCCCTCATATTACATCTCAACTCATCCCATCACAACAACCTATATCCTCAATCCAGAATCTAGTTGTTTCTATCACCACATCTATACCCCCGATCAATATGAGTTCCATTACTATCACTCACCCCTTTTCATAGTAGACGTCCACTTCCCATGTCTCACAATATAGCACCATCCCTTCTCAATACATACCAAATTCATCTAAACCTCTTATCGAAAATTTCATTCCATCTTAGTACATACCAAAACTATCTCAACCTCTTATCAACACTTCCATTCCTATCCCTTATCAATACATTAGACCCTTAGTATCTCAACATCCCCATAAAATTCATACAAGTACCCCTCTTCATCATAATGTCTCATTACCGTATCAATTATACTAGAAATTAAACCCACATATGTGTAATCCTCCTAGGTCATCATATTCAAACCTTCAACAATAACCTCAAAATGACCCTTTATAGGAACTCATGAATATAATTACAAGCCTTTAATCCACCACTATATGTCCTAAAGGTACCCTTTTTACAAACATATTGTTAACAAACCCATCCACTCATCATTACCTTTTAAATCTTATCACCCACTCTTGGAACTCCCCAAATTCTATAAGTAAGGAGGACACTCAACAAAACATTAGATATTTCTATCATGCATGTTATCTTATTGCCCATGACCAAGATATCATGTTAAGGATGTTTCCCATGTCCTTATCATAACACACCCTTTACTAGTATAACAACATCCAACAATATTATCTCTTCTCTTTTACATAACTTACGCAATTGTTCTTAGATCATTTCTCTATCATTATCACCCGTAAATATCTATCATGAGATCTCTACACTATTAAACAATTATAGGAAGAGTTTGTTTCCTTCTATCTCCCACTAACTCATCTAATCAAGTTATTTTATCGATCCTTATATAAGCATTTATAATTTACACTTAAAATATAATCCTTCAAGACATTTGACAAATACTTTACCATCACCTATAAAATAGAGATTTGATCTCTTGAAGATGGTAAAGTTAAACTCATATCTAAGAAACCAAAACCTAAGTCCTCATTTAAACCCTCTTCTAGCAATGATAAATCCAAAGGCTCAGCAAACACGATTGTTGTAAATCTATGTCTAAAGGCTGCTCGGACTACGAATGAACCTAACCTCAACATAATTACACACCCATCAAAGAAACTTATAGACGGTCTTCTAAAAACTTCTATCCATGTACATGATTAAGCTTCCTCCTATCTTCTTTATTGATGCATCTATTTCTAAACCCTCATGGTATTGAGACAATGAATATTGTAAATACCATCAAGTATGAGGCCAAAAATTGAGAAGCGTCATTCATTCAGAACATCCTTGAGAATCTTATCGATCAAGGTAACTGTAACTTGATAATATAAATGTTCCTCCAAATCATAACTTAGATTTTTTAAACAACCTTTCTCAAATATTTCCACATCCACCATTTAATCTCAATCCAATGACATCAAATTTCATCATACTATCAATAATGTCAAGGATCTCTTGCTTACACATTCAAAAACTAGTGTTTTTATCATAGGAACACCAGTTGAATCATCCTACTTTGTCGGTCTTGTCACTTACAAGACCACAAACCCTCTAGCATCTATCACATCCTCTTCAGACCCACTTGTTTCCTCTTTGAAAGCACCAAAAAGAAAACTCATCGCAGAAATAAAAATATCTCTTTCAAAGACCACGCCACTCAACACTACATCCATAATATCAATAATCCCACTACATAATCCATAAATAGTTCATCTATAAAAATAGAAAGTGTTCCACATAATCGCTTGACAACCTTATCAAAAATATGTGTTTTTTTCCATCCATCTTGGTCCATCACCACTCAAATAGCTTCAAAGTCATCGTTATAGAATATAAGGTCATTCTTCAACCATCACCTAAATGTGTCACACAAAACACGACCTCATCATCTCAAATCGATAAATAATTGAATGATACATATATCGATTAATACTCATCATCATCTCGCAGATAAGCTACAAGAGATTACTATGTTATAACCCACAAAAATATCATCCAATCATCTACCATAACATTACCTCCTATTAATTTACCTGACTCCCGAGGGTGGAAACCCTCTTGGTATAATTATGAATCGTTATGTGCATACCACTAGACACCAAGACACTCCACCGATGACTATAAATCCCTCTACGTCATGATTCAAATCCTTTATAACAAAGGTATTCTTCTCACATATCCAAACTAGCCAAATAAAATCAAACCCATCATATCCCTAAAGCCATCCCTTCGAACCATCATCTAATACCACATCCATATCCAAAAAAGAGTAAGGATTCATCTAGTAAATCTCCAATCAACCAAATAGATGTGGTTCATATAACTACAAGAGAATGTGCATGAGACCCTAAGGACTCATAACAAAATAGGACAAAATTTTATTTATCCCTTGCTTCGAATCACCTAACCCATAATATTCTAAGGCTAAAATATCCATACTCACCACTCCACATACCCAATAAATTACATCCATGTAAAAACTTTCATTAAACAACTCCACCAAGCTCCTACCAATATGTTCTACTATGAGATTGTTCAAAGTTCTCCATAACACTCGACAAACAATGATTGAGGATCTCCAATCCATCTCAGTATCATTAGACAACCCTCAACCATTTTCAAACCTTTTGGAACTCTTAAAATGTCTTCTACTATCATATTTGATGATTATGAAATCTCATCCTTATAGGTTGAAGATCATTACCTTCCACTCTTCATCACTACCTAGATTGAATATTTTCTCAGTAAGTGAGTTATGATTGATAATGACACTACCATCAACATCATATGTTTTCTATCATTTAAACAACTTTAGTTACGAGATACCATCATTTCCAGTCACTTTTTGTGTTATGTACCTTTAATAACACCATCGCCCCTACTTTAGGCACGAGTTATTTACCCATCAATTTAGGTGTTAAAATAATTCATGAAATCTTCTATCTCGTGGAAGGATAGGTTCGATTCAACATGTTACTAGGAAAACCTTGGATATATGTTATGCGTTGTATCCCATCAATGTTAACATTTTCTCGAAATATGAACATGAAGGAAAACATTTATTATTCCTACCAACCCAAATCCTTTTAAATCATGTCACATGACCTATTTACCTAATGATATAATAATCAATAAGAAAAAGTTGTATACTTCTAACGAGGATTCTACTATCTCTTCCATCCCCTCATCTAAGCTACTAGATGATAATTCGTTTGAAGATGTTATGTAACGTCTCTCACCGAGGGAGTATTTCCTTCTAGCTCTCAACTCTCTCCCTACATCAAAATTGTATGGAAGACCTAATAAGTAACCCATGTATAAACCAAATGTTAGAGATATCATATCCTTTGGTCCTCCCCATATTAAAACTAACCTTCTATATCAGGGATTGATTGTCCTTCTCCCACTTTGTAATAATCAACATCATGCCAATCCATTCATATATGACTTCTCATTCTTATCCAATCAATCCTTCATACAAGTCTACCTTCATTGTTAAACCTAGAAAGGTTTTGGATTAGGACCTTATGAATAAGGTATACATAACTTTCTCTTTGAGCAGTCTCACATACTTGTGAATAAAATGGACTAGGTTTCAACAAACCTTCCTTTGACACCTCTACAATCACCGCATTTGAAATTGTGATATAAATAGAGCTATCATCTTCATGTGATAGCTCCATAGACAAAAATTACATCACTTCCATCCTTCCTACTTTTTTAAATAAAAATAATCACCATAGGAACTCTCACTTATCAAACTAATGATGGCACTAACACTCTTTCACTAGTATTACCTGAAATGATAGAGAAAGACACTCCTACCATTGACATTATTAAATGAAACGATGAATAATACATCATATCTTACATGGTGGTAGAGTACAATTATCTTTAAAATAATCTACCACCGACATGTCCACACTCCTTAAAAATCCACTATCAGCGTAAACATAATATTTTCACAAGAACCGATGTAGTCAAAGTTGGCTAGTATTTAGATTCCAAAGAATTAAAGGAATTTACCACCTTTCATTTTTAGAAAAGTTAGGAATTCTCATGGTCATATAGTGACATGCCAGGTATTGACCTAACATAATCATCCACAACATCATCAAAATTCCTAATGTAAATCCTCTGTCAAACAAAAGTTGCATAGAATACACCCTCGCGTATCCTTACTCGTAAAAGAAGAGTTAAAATTCCTTATCTTTGCTAGCTTAATCTTACCCATCGAATATATGAAGTGGGTTTCTAATATTATACAGGTAACCAAATCCTTTGGTAAGTTACATATCTGTAAATACTTCCGAGATCTCAATCTTGTTTGTACTAAAGATGAATTCCCTCTTCCTAACCTCGATCAGATTTTCGACCTCATGGCGGTGTGGAATGTTATTTCTCATGGATTTTTTTTTTGGTTAAAATCAAATCCTTACCATGACTCATAACCAACATAAGACATATTTCATTACCCCTTAGGGTAATGTTTTTACCGTATTATGCTCTTGAATAAAAAAATTAAAGGGCCACTTATCAATGAGTTATGCCTTATATCTTCCATGATCTCATCCATAAAATCATAGAATAATATGTTGATGATCTCTTAGGTAAATCCAAGCACTAAAGAGACCATATAATTTTCCTTAACATCATCCTCACTCACATTCTTCAAGTGTTTTCTCCACCTTAACCCATCCAAAAATGTATTCAATGTTATCATTGAAAATCTATTAGGGTTTACCATATCTTTTAGGGGCATTGAATTAGACCCTACAAAAATCTAAGCCATCATCTATATGCCCCTCCTTCCAATATCAAATAACTTTGCAATCTCCAAGGTAGACTCTAATCAGTCCTTTGCTTCATTTCTAATCTTTTATATTGTTTTTAATATTTTCATCATCTCCTTCAAAAGGATGTCCATTTCAAATGAGATCAAAACTTTCAAAGGCCTTTGAAGACCTAAAATAATACCTCCTAACACAACTCGTGCTCACACCTCCACGCGAGTGGGAAATTTACTTATATATATCTACCATTGAGCACACCTTGGGTGTTATGCTAACACATTGAGATGAGCATGGTAAAGAGAAGGTTGTATATTACGTAAATCACACTCTTTTAGACTACAAAACACATTACAATGAATCATACAAGTTGTGTTATGCTTTATAACTCACAATTTATAAGATTTTTCACTCCTCCTTAATCATAAGACTTATTTGGTCATGAGCCTAAATTTTCTCAAAGCTATACATTATAGACCATAACATAGTGATTGTATCACTCAATGACTCATCCTTATGACTGAATTTGGTGTATAATTGATGTCACATAAATATATTAAGGGGAAATCCATTTCCAACCAACTCATAGAATCTCCCCTTCCCAATAATCAACTTCATCATAAACAATTTTCTGATGAATCTATCAACATTGTCAATCAAGAATACACTCCCCTCAGAATGAAACTTTTCTTCGACTCATATTTTTCTATCTTTTAAACTAAATTTTTAGTGTAACAACAACATGGCCAAGTATGAAGCCCTCATCATGGGTCTCTAAACTGTTTTCATTCTTGGTGTTCAAATCCTTGACATCTATGGGGACTCCCATCTTATCATCAATCAAATCAAAGGAACTTATTAATGTAAAAATGACTCTTTACAAAAATATAAAAGCATTTTTGACATCATCCTAGAAGCCTTCGATCACAATACACTAAAAATAGTTCCCCATTCATCCAATAAATTTACAAACACCATAACTTCTCTCACATCAATTATCCCCTTATCAAATGAAAATTCCAAGTTGTTCATTATTGTGCATAGAATCTATCAATGATCTCATACCAATAAAATACTATTTTTTTAACCTTGTCGAAAATAATCAAGCAAATCTTTGGTACACTCAATTTTATGAATATATTTCTCAGTCCAAAAGTCCCTCTAATGTATCTAAAAATGGTAAAATATCCTTTCTACAATGTGTTAAACATTATTTTATCATAAGAGGCATCCTTGACAAACACGGGTTTGATGGCCTCCTAATTAAATGCTTAAAAATTCAGAAATCTACTAAATCCATCCAACAATTCTACGATGGTATATGCGGTGGACATTTAAGAAGTTTGGTTGTGGTTAAATGTGTCCTACATATGGGCTATTATTGGCCTACCCTTAACCAATATTGTTTTTAATATGTCAAGAAATTTGTCAAATTTCAACAACACTCCAACCTCACTCACATCTTGAACCAGTCTCTATAACCCACTCAAAATATATGGCCTTTTTCACAAAGGGGACTTGACCTCATTGGCCTCATCAAACCTTGTTCATCACAATGACATAGATCTATCATCACCACTACCAAATACTTTAAAAATGGGTGGAAGATATTCCCATCATTCCTACCAAATATGAAAAAAATTGACTTCATCCACCATCACATTATTTTTCATTTTAGCATTCCTCATAAAATTATCATAGATAGTGTTAAATATTTCAAAAAAAGATTCAAAAATTTGTGACACCTACAACATCAAGCTTAGTTTTTCATCTCCTTACCATCCCTAATAAAATGGTCAAGCATAAGCTTCTAACAAAAAAATGAATACAATCCTCATGAAAATTGTTGATCAAACAAGCAAGAATTGAAATCTTCAAATTCCTTTCACTCTATGGGCCTATCGGAATAGTATACATACTCCTACATGTGTTACTCCCTTTTATTTTGTCTACATCTCTAAGGTTTTCCTCCCCATAGAATTCTAAATTCCATCCCTTTGCGTGTCCCTTAAATACTTCATCTTTGATGAGGATTATTTTCAAGAACACTTAGCAGAACTTGGATTATTAGAAAAACACCTCAAAGCATCCCTTGAACATCATCATCTCTATCAATAATACATCAAAAGATCATATAAAAACATGTTAAATAATGTCAATTCAATATTGGTGATATTTTCCTCAAAGAGAATCAAAATATCACTACTCTAGAAAGGAATAAATGTGGAATGTTTTCCCCAAACTAGATTGGTCCATATATCATTATACTAGAGAGTTTTTATTTTTAACATTGACTTAATAAAATGAAATAAATAAAACAAAGTGACATCGGAATATGAAGAGGTTTACTGATACCCATGATGTTGGATTTTGATTGATGTTGGATGATGCCCCTTCTTCTCGCACCGATGAAGAGACGTAAAAATTAAAGACATCTAAACAAGATAGAATTAGATAAATGGATAAATGAGTTGTTCGGTAAAGGCCGATTCTAGGAATCCAAAGGGACTTCCTTGGAGGATGTCATCTCAATTTTAGACACTTAAGTAGATTGATAAAGATAACAATAAAGGTAGATGATGATAGATAGATAATAAATGATAAGCTCTAGAATTCAAGGTTGAAGGTTAAGTCTTGTATAACTTCAAAGGTGGCCTAAGAAAGGATGGATGTAATCTGGATAGACTCAAATTAGTTGTACCAAAAGTCTTTAGTATCTTTTTTAATGTAATGGAGGAACTCAATCTTTTCATCAAAGTCTTCAATTTTAGTGGAAAAACATATTTCACATAGCATCAACTCATGAAGGATGTTGTACTACTCTAAAAAGAAGGGTTTCTAGACTATATGAAGGACATAAAATCTTGTGATTGGATGAGAATAGCTAGGGACTTCCATATAACAGAAATCCATGCTTGTAAATAATAAGTTAAATGTAAAGATATGGAAAAAAATTATAATAATATGATAAATTGACAAAGACATGTGTTTTGACAGGGATCGTCAGTGATTTAGGCTAATCACTGGCGATTTAGGTAATTGCTAATGATTACCACTAAAAAGGACATTTTTGTTAAAAACAGTAAAAAAGTTCTAAGTTGATATGTTTGATTATTTTTTATGTTTGATCTAAATTAAAATGATAAAATAGAATAGAGGAATACCTTTATATGTGAAAATGAGATAAAACATGCCTCAAATTGCACAATGAAGTTGATTGAAACTAATGTGTTTGTTGTTGTGCTTCATGATGATCAATTGATGAGAAAAGATATCAAAACAATGTGTAGATAGTTGCTGGTGAGTGATTTAGGCTCTTTATGATCTATGGAATGACCTAAATTTACTGAAAATTTGAAAATTAAGTGAGGGCACAAGAAAAATAATTATGAAGATTCTTGAGAGAGGAGGAAACATTACTATTTATAATCGCTAACAATCAGTTAGAATCGTTAACAATCCACTTTTTTAGGGGAAAACATTTGGGAAGTGGTTGAAACCACTTCCAAACAGGTTTTTCACTTTTTCTAAGGGTAAATGGTTAAAAGGAGGTTATGGATGAGGTGTAGGGGTTGGTATGTGTTGATAAAATAGGTTTAGGTGGTTTAAAATGGTTAGGGTAGATTTAAAGTGGTTAGGTGGTTTTTAAGAGGGTAAATTATAATTTTATTCTGTGAAATAGTATTTATGGGTGTGGGATGATATTTACATGGAGTAAATATTATGGGGGAGAATATATCTTAGGATAAGGATTTAATAAATTAAATAATGTGTGTGTTATGAAGTTAGGTGGCATATTTTATTTTAATACATAAGGGAAATTAGCGATGTTAATTTTCGGTGTCTACAATCATCACTCATAAATATGGGTCCGAGCTTATCTCTTAGCCTCTGTTGATGGTAAACCTAAAAAGGAACCTCTAAATTCCTTGCACTTGTGGCCTTTATATTGTTAACACATCTACTTTCATGACATTAGGCACATCAATGATCTCATTCTATCTCCAACCTATCATCTCCCATTATAATGATTTGGAATTATGTGGTGTCTTATGACCTTAAAGATCACTACCAAAAATCTACTCACTACATTTTCCACATATAAAAGTTCCTCCTTAGTAGGAACCGTGTAATCATTCCTTTCATGTTCCTCTTATTTTACCAACCAAAAACATGCTAAGGGGTATACATGTGTAGTTTATAAACATGTCATTTTCCTCCCTAAATGGCCTACTAGACCTTCCTCGCCTTAATCGAAGTCAAAAATATAAATACATATGCATATTGTAAAAATATAGACTCATTTCTCAAAGGAAAACTATTAATCATACTATAAAAATACATATTGATCCCTCAAAGGACAATTGTTAATCAAAATTACATCAAGATGAGACTGATCCCACAAAGGACGAATATCTAAAATCAAAATCAAAAAATTGTAGACCACTCCCTTGAAGGATGGATACCCATAATCATTACAAAAAGGATTCCCGTATCATTTATCCTTCATATGAAATTCAAAATAATCAAAAACATCCTAGGAAAGCTAACCGCATAGATTAGCTTTCACATGAAGAAGAAAACTTCCTCCATTGATTAGTTTTCACAATAAAATATAGTTGGGGCATAATCCCACAAGCCATCAAAAGAGAATGTACTTCCCATGTTGTAGGAAGATATGGAAGTTCATTCCATGTAAATCCACGATCCTACATTTGACTAACTATTATTAGTTATATGTTAACATTTGTTATAAGGCCTCAAGTGCATTGTCATACATATTAAATTTTCTATCAGATCATATATATATCACATCCAATTCAAAATAAACATTTCACATTTATTCTTGACCATGCTTAAGCACGTTACAACATAAAAATATCACTATATTTAATTCACATTATATTAACATCAAACATTATATCAATACATATAATCTATCCAAACATCTCTAAATCAAAAAAAAAAATCATATATAACTTATCAAATCAAAATACATCACATGACATAAAACTCACAAAATTTAACTCCAAATGAAACAATAGTATATATAGTGTGTGTGTGTGTGTGTGTGTGTGTGTTTATAAATCATCATGGGTTTCAAAAACCCATTATCAAATATATCTAACATCCAAAAATTGCTTCAAAAGAGCCTCATACATTAAAATCATATAAACATAGTAAATTGTATGTTTGTCAAGTGAACACTACCACTACTCCCCTTGCAAATGCCACCTAGGCCTATATATGATCCTATACTAGAACCTCCTCCAAACTTTTTGATGGTTTTCCAACACTAGCATCACTAACTCGATGGTGTCACCTTCCTCCATGATAGATACACCACATAGTGAGGCTCATCCAATAACCTTAGTCATATTATATCCTCATATTACCCGAGATCCTCACATAACGATTTGGTAGTTGGAAAAACATGTACTACAACGTGGCCCCATATGACCACTAGTCTGATCTCTTATCACCTATAGCTTAGCCCCAAAAATAGAAGTGATGTCACTTTGAAGGCATATTTCAAGTCCCCTCTCTACTACCGATATTGATCTTTGTCACCTAGATTCTAAGTAAGATCCATTTGGATAATAATGAGTTATTGACTTGTCCCATCTCTCTCACCACTAATGTGGATTTATTGGCCCCAAAACAAGCTATGGTATCCTCCAACATCGCTATCATATCCCCCACCCTATACCTCACCACCAGCACCAACCTCTCAAGGTGCAAACTCTACATGATCCCACACTCGTCTATCAAAACCACTTAGCTACCCCTTCCACCATGAAGTGTAGGCCTCGAGTTACCCCGCATCATCACATCTCATCACCACTCCATGGGTATCCACTATAATACCAACTCCCTCCTCATTATCCATATCCACTACCTCATAAATAGCTAGCGAGTGCCACATCCATCTAGTATCCCACTATTTCCTCGACACTTCCTACACTAGACCAAATTGTTGTATGACACGACCAAATATCACCAAATCCCACTCCCCCTCCCTCTATCCTTATACCCACCTCTCATATTGCATTTCCACTACCTCTCTCACTCCATCACACCATACTATGAAGCTTGTATATGGTTTCCAAATCACACTACCTGCGCATGTAAACCAACCAAGAGCTCCCTATAGTTGTCCTCATCCTTTTTAGGACCTATCAATGCATGATCTAACCTCTATCTCATGAAACCCACTAAATAATCTATATCCACCCATCTCATCCATGGAAGTCCTCTTAGTCAAGCCACTATAATATGCTCATAAGCCAAAAACTCTAACAAAAAATATACATCAACACCAAATGTGTGTTTGGTCCTCCAAGACCACAAATCTTATGCAAACAAATTAGGATCCCAAGTGAACACTATCCTATGCTCCAACATATCTTCTATAACACTTGTCAACAACCATAAAAATTGACCCCAGGTTGAATCCAGTAGGGCATAATAGTTGATACCCAATATCATTATAGTCCCTAAAGCAGGATATTTTTCATCATCATGATATAAAGACCCATATGAGAACCGTCCATCACAAAACACAACCTTTAAACCACCATCTCCATAAAAATGATGCAATGAAACATCTCAACCTACCTCATCAATAGCATAAATCTACTCACCCTGTACTGGTAAATGTAGAATCTAGTATACATCCTCTAAAGTCACTCTCATCTCTCATATGGGTAGCTAAAAGGTTCATGTAATAGGGTCCCACCTCTCAAACAAGGTAAAAATTAATCTAGCATTCCTACGTATATGTTGGTAATGATATATCACACCTAGTCCCACCTCCTCCAGGTGCTCCCACTCATCAAATAACTACTCACGGACCTCATCATGAATCTTAAGGATACTATCCCATGGAGTCAATCTATCCCTATTCTCGCATCCACAAAAAAAAAAGAGATATCATCAAAAAAATTTAATCAAAATAAAACATCTCTCAACTATCTATCCAAATCAACCCAATCACTAACAACCCTACCGGATCAATCACGATCCTATGGATATTTGGTGATTTCATATGAAATCACCGACAATCCCATAGCCAAGATCCAAAAATAAATAATAATAATAATAATTAAAAAAATGATTAAATTTAAATTACACCACCTACCTCAACAAGAGTGGGTGCGTGACATCTTTCTTCATTCCGAGTCGCCTCCATCATGATCAAATATAATAAGAAATAAAAAATTTAAGATCTCTATATGTCTTAATCTCAAAATAGTAATGATATCAATTCATTTTTTAAATGCCTTTATATAGATTTTGTTATTTCCACGTACCCAATCATCGAGAGATCAACTCAATCACTTATGATATGGTATCAAAATCAAATTGTAGTCCCTTAACCTCATCAAACCATCATCATCCCTTGCCAAAATTACACAATTTTTAACTATGTTCTCCCTTATAGGACCCCAAGCCTATTTAAAAATCATAAGTAACCTATCAATCAAATCCACCTTGGATCTCGCAGCTCTTTTAGGAAAAAATTTCCATTTACACCATTAAGTCATATGCCTATTGGACATGAACCCATTCATTAAGACCACCTTTGTAGAAATATTGTTTATCAAATTCTACGTCTCCTAATACAACTGCGAATAACATGCCTAGCTAGGATCATTTCTCATGCATTCTTCCTATGAGTCATATGTCTATAGGTTAAGAATCCCTTTGTTCCCTGTCATTTGATAATATGGATGCGTAAGTCCACCTTTGTCAAAATTTGTTTTCATGATTAGTCTTGGGGCATATTAAATAAAACATACCATCATACAATCCTATCTCATTGGAAAACCTTTTCAAATTAATGATCATTGTACTTCATTACAATAACCAAAAGTTTGAGGGGGTACCACCTATTCAAAAAAAAAGTTGATCATCTCACTCATTTTTTTCCAGCTATTTTTTCCATCACAAACCACTTGAAAAAAGGGGAAAATGTAGACATTGGGTTTTTAGAACCCTAATTTACCTATCCACACTCACACACACACATCAAATCATTAAAACCTATCATATAATCATAACCTAAGTCACTACCCTCACCCCCATAAAATCATGTTTCTACCCCCGTAAACCTTACTTACCTACCTTAACCTCCTTAACAATTCACTTCCCATTTTAAACCCATTTTTATCTAACCAACTAATCTCTAAACACCCTTAACCACATTACCTCACATCCCCACCCAAGGAATCCCAACTTGGAAGTGGTTTAAACCACTTCCAAGCTGTTTTCCCCACATTTTCAAAATCGTTAGTGATCCCAATAGATCACCAAAAATTATAAATAGGACCTCAAGGATCCTATTTTAGGATCCCAAAGAGATTATAGTGAATCTCTGTCACATTAAATGGCTCTACTATCAGCTACGAGACATCCTCATCACACCTATCAAGCCATCGAACCTTCATAAGAACATGTAAGTAATCATAACATCATCAGTCCATTTTATCATCAAAGGTAATAAAATAATCATATCCCCTTGTTATTATTTTATTTTACTTCATTCATAAACTTGTCAATTATATTAAGTATCTATTTCTATCAAAATATACCTTTTATCAATATATTAACTTTTTATAGAGATAGCTAATGATTCATAGAATCACATGTGATTCTTTCACTCACTAATTGTCGATCCCTATTAATTTGGTCATTTTATCGGACATCACGAATATATTATATCTTTATTATTTTTTTGTCACCTAATCTATTTTCTTACAAGATGTATTATTTGTAGATGATAGTTCTAGGTGTGCATCACACCCCATCATAAGCTTATATGACCTCTCGATAATGTTGCAAGATTTCATGTGGAAATAGTTTGATATCTCACACAAGCTTAGCCTATGTGTCATTTCATACACAATGTAAATCAAATACATCAAATGTCAACTCGAAGTGATACATGAAATACAAGACATAATAAAACAATATTGGTTTTACTATTTCTTGGACTTTGAGCTCGTTGCATCCCTAGATTGGGCCACCTATTAAGCATGATAGGATATCTCCATCCCTCTTAAATTCTATGTCACATTTTCTCTATATTATTATCATTATCATATTACTTAATTGAGTAACATGAGTTAACACCATAGAAGGAATCCCTTTCGATTCCTCGATCTCTTTCCAAGTAACTCGTTAAATCCTTATCTAATATTTCTCTTGTATAATTTTCTTTGTATGCAGGTCTTCTCACTCAGTAAAAGGAGTATTTTACATTGTGTAGAAAACTAAAAATGACTACGCAATTTTAATAATAAAATTGCACTACTTATCCTATTTTCTATCATTTCATTATAATTAGGGATTTCTTGATCATTATCTAACATTCCCATTCATTTTGGTCAATTAATGAAACTTTTTTAATTAACTATTCTTCCCTTCATTTTAGATGCCAATTAACGACACTTCGTTAGTCATAATATTCTTTTAATTAATTAATTAACCATTATTAATTAATTAATCCTTTCAATCTTCTATTTAACCAATAAACCCTCTTATTGGTTAAATCCCCCTTTCAAACCCTTTAAATTCTATATTTTTCCTTTTAAATCACCTCTAAAAGGATTTTTAAGCTTATATTGGTCTATTAATTAATCCTATTTGATTAATTAATTCATCTCCAACTCTTATGATTTGTTAATCACTAATTAATCTCTTTTAATCATACTTATCCCTTTCTAATTCTACTTTACCTTTATCCCACATTCACTAGGTTGCAAGCTTCTCCCAAATTGGAAAGCTATATAAACAACCTAGTATCTTCCTTCCAATCTTACACCATTTACACTATTCATACTAGCATTATTATATCCATATGATAAGAGCAATTAATCTTTGAAAAGCTTATAAATCAAACATCCCCTTATATCCTCTACTTACAAAGAGTAGTAAGACAAGAACCATACATGGAAATCAGGCCATATTGGTGATATCTCTTCCTCTTCATGGAGATAACATCCTTTAATTGGATCAATAAAAGGAGTAACTAAAATTTAAAATCTCATAAAAAACATCAAATTATGGATTAGAATTTCATGTTAATCATATGCATAGTTAGCTTTTCCTTTTCTATCGCTTTATCATGATGCACTGTTAGATTATATTTTTTACTGAGACAACTTGGTGTTAGTTTCTATTGATTAACTTAGCTTGGTTTAATCACATGCATACATATGGCACACCCTGTGGGTAACTCCTTTATCTCATGTAAATTTCTTGAATTTTAGTAATTAAGTTTCATTTTTACATATTGGCCTCTTTTAGCACATGTTGACATAACTTGTATTTATTAATTTGTTCTTTTGAGTTTACATGTGTTGAGTGTTCCTTATAGGTGTGAAGGTGATAATGTGCTACTAAATTTGAAACTTATCAGCAAAAATTTTAGATTTTTGACATTTTTGGTTGTTTTCTCATAGTTTTTGAAGCTACATATTTACATTCATCTTTGTGAATTTTCATTTCTCTTCATGCACCTACATTTAAATATATGTGTTTGTGTTAGTGTATGTGTGTCTACTTCAGTCTCTATATGTCTACATCAGTATCTATGCATAAGAATTGTTCTTGGTGCACTAGCATTTTTGTCTAAGTGCTAACATTAAAACATAGTTCGCTTAGCATTATGTGTGTTTTTACTTGAATTTAGAAAAATCTAGAATCCGATTTTTGTGTTTCCTACTATTTTTATAGGTTTTCTAACATTTAATTTGTTGGTTTTACTTTAAAAATCATTTTCTAACCATTCAAATGCTTTGATAAATGTTTTTTTCCATTTTTCTTAAGTTAGATAAAATTTTGTGTATGCTCTTCTCTTACACTTTTGGGTGATCTTGAGAATCAAAAGAAACTTTGATCTTAATTTTCTAACATTTTTGGTTTACTTGGAAATTTCATCATTTAAGTTGTTTAAGGGAATCAATCTTTTAAAAGCATTTATTGTTATTTGATTTATGTTTTTCCATTTCTACTTAGTTAGATCAAATGTCACATATGCACTTCTCTTACGCTTTAAAGTGATCTTGAAAATGAGAAAACAAAATTGCTCCTCTTTCTCAAGAATTGTGGGTTTCATGGAAGACTACTAATATTTTGAGTACGTGACCTTGTTGCTTATCAAAGAATTAAATCGAGACAAATAATGAATACAATGTGTGTAATTTGCCAAAGGTGTACAAAACCACATTAAGATCAAAATATTAAAAACACACCATTTCATTCAAAACATTGTATTTTCAAGTTCAGATAAGGGATTAAAATCATTTACTTTAAAATGTGGGAAGTTCCTTAGCATAAGCCATAAAAATCGTTATGAGGATTACCATAGTATCTCCAAAGTAGTCAACACATTAAGGTAAGTGGGTGACAAAATAGGAAGTGCCCCACTACCTAATTGACTAGAAATTACCATGAGGGGTGATAATTTTTTTCCATATGAGACCTTCTTCATTAAATTGATTGTGGGGTAATGGTCCTTTATCTAGGATTTATTCTAGAAAAGTGTACCTTTGCTAAACAATTTATTGGCGAGTGTTGAGAGACAAAGCCTAGAAAGCCATTTATAATTGGGGCTAACTTGTACATTGTCTAAAACATGTTTCAAAGAGCCTTTTCAAAGAAATACTTCCTCAGAGTAAAAACCTTGTTTTTGAACAAGGTGAGAGTCCATTGAATTTATGTCGTGTATCTTTCATCACGAAACTTACAATGCAAAACTTTTTCCTAGTTTCTACCTTGTTATCAAACAAGGTGAAACTTTGCCAAATTGCACCACATATTTTTTTTATCGCCACTTGTACTATTTCCCTTGTTTTCTTTTTGGAATTATTGGTCAAAAGAAAGAAACTCGAAGTTCTGCCAAAATTGTGTACACCACTTTTACACCTACTTACTTCCATTCCTCTTTATGATCTTGATGAAAGTGTTGAAATCATATTGGTACGTCCTCATATTTTGGTAGTCTATCTTGACACCAACATTGAGATGTCTCAATTATAGAAATATCTCCTTTTGTGTCGTTACATTTCTTGCATTATTTCAATCCATTTTTTATGCTTACATATTGTTTTATCAAACTTGATTTAAGTGTCAGAGTGTATTGTTCCATTGCTCGCATTGGATCGACCCATTACTATACTTAAACCTTATTTCCTTAAAACTTGATTTGAGTATTGAATGTGCATTATTACATATCCCTCCTTATGCCAATACCTTTTTATACTTACATCTTATTTTCATAAAATTGATATTAGTATTGAAATTATATTGTTATGTTGTTCACATTTGTATCAACCATTTTCAAGACGTAAAATTGTTTGTATTGAACTTGATTTAAGTGTATATTTTATGTCATTACACTGTGGAAATAAATTCAAACCCTTTTTAATACTTAAATATTGTAACTCCCACTAAAAACCCACTTGAGACCCAAGAAACAACCTAGGATTAGTTAGGAAAAGTTATGGAATAATTTTTTTGTTTAAACGAGTCTACTACTAGGTTACAAGGCAATAACTATCACTAGAGAGTTCTAAAACAACTCTAATCCAATAGAATATACTTTTCTTTTATTAACAATTATTAGAGATCACAAGGTCCAAAATTTAGGGTTAAAAGGTTCAACTAGGTTCAAAGGGTAAATTCCTCACCATACCCATTCTCTAACAGGCTTAAAGTTTCAACTTGATTTTTCTCATACTTAATGCATTAAAAATTTCCCTAAATCATTCCCATTGGATATAAAATTTTCTCACCTTTACATTGATATAAATAAGTCCTCCTACCTCCTCATAAAACTCAAGTTATGGGCCGGTGGGCCTGGGGGTGAAAATTTTCCCCCAAGAGCGGGGCTACGGGCCCTAGGGTGAAAATTTGCCCAAAAAGATGGGTTGGTGGACCATGGGGAGACTTTTGAAAACAGAATTTCCTACGCATGGGTAAAAACCACTTTTTTCCCATGCTCTGTGTGGGTCTAAAGAGGACACGTGTCAAGCTCAAATTGGCACAAGGAAAACCAGATTTACGAGGAAACATACAATTTTTACATTTTTGTTTCAAAAGTGCAAGGGGTTAAATTTTACATGTGCCTCCGCCGACGCCTAAGGCTACCACATGTCATTCTTTCATTGGTTATAGCTAAGTTCATCAGAGAGATTTTAGAAACTTTTCCAAAGGGGGAGGGTAAAAGGTTAAGTTCCAAAATACTCCCGCACCTCCACCGAGCCACATGGCAGCACCCTATTGGCTATGGGTTGGCGGGGCTGCAAGGAAGATTATAATTTTTTTCCAAAATTATTTTCTCGAAATGATTAAGTTACAAGGGTTCTGCCCCTCCACTATCACCTCATGGTGCCATGTGGTATCCTTTGATTGGCTGCAGATTGGCGGGGTAGTGGGGAAATTTTTTTAAAAATTCCAAAAATTTTCCTAAGTGTTTTAAGGAAAAATTCGGGCCACGGGCCCACTAAGGAAATTTTTCCCAAAAATTTCCGCCAAGGAAAGAAAATTTAGAGGGCCATAACTTTTGATAGAGAGCTTAGTTTTGGGAAAAAAAGGACTTTCTAGAAATATCTCGATGTCCTATTTGTATAGGGATCATTAATTTTAGATTTTGATAAAGTTTAAGGGGTCAATTTTTAGAAAACACCTGCAATATTTTTAAAAGTAAACTGGTAAATTTTAACTTATAAATTTTTTTCAATTTGATCTTCTCCTTCACTCAACATGCTAAATAGACATGGAGGATTGTTCTAAGAAGAATTTAGGATGCATTTGGAAGGTAATTTTCTTGATGGATTTCCAATTCATTTTTTTACAACCGACCAAAAAACAGGTGAAAGGTTTGGGCCTGATTTTGTAATGTTTTAAAATATTTCCTTAAGTGTTTTTTTGTCAAATTGAACTCATTTATACCCTGACATGTTCAATTTTAATGTTTCATTGTTATTTATTGCTTGTAGGTTCGAAATGTTCATTTTAGAGGAAGTATTTTCCAGTATTAAAATTTAAAACAGAGATCAGATTTAAAAAGGGCTATTTATCATTTTTCATCTTCCAAGTATGGAAATTCCTTTATATTCTAGTCTAATACATTTAGTTGTTTTAAACAAACCATTTAATGGCTAAAATGTAAAGTTTGATTTCCAATTTTGTCATATTTTCAAAAGAACAAAGTATTACCATTCCTTCCTACATATTCCTTTCTTTCATACAGAGATTTCAAATAACTTTTAATGATCGATTTCAATGCAACAATGCAAATGAAGAAACGTATTGTAATCCTTTATTGATTTTAAACAAAACTTTACATCTTTCAATTCCTTGAATGCAAATAACGGATTACATTTCCTTCACATTCTTTCAAAGAAAAACTAGAGTCTATCTCTTTTTCATTTCACTTTACAAATTTCAGAATCCATACAACATCTTTCCATTTCAAAATATTTACAAATTAATACACTTCAAAGTGGGAAAGGTTAGAGTGAGATTTTATTTCACATGGGGCTGTCAAATAGTCTTTCTCCTCCGCTCCAAAATAACAACATAAATTTCTCCTTTTGGATTAAAAAGGTAGGGGAAAGGAAGCACTCTCCACCCAACCAAGACATCCAATGAAGAGGAGAAGCCATCCTTCTTCATTGGCCCATGAGCCCCAACCAAAATGCAATATGAAATCTATTTGAACTCATAGCAACAACATGCTTCCACATCACAAAGAAATATTTTAAAATGCACATTTCAAATTAAAAACATAGTCCAAAATAAAAGAGTAGTTTTGAAACCACATGAAAGACATCACACAAGACTCGGGCTTCACCATGCAAGCCAAAAGAGTAAGAACTATGAGGAAAGTTTTTAGTACTCCCAATGGGAAATGGGTATCCACATGTAGCAAACCGCCAATATAAATCATCTCACATATCCTTATGCCCCCACAATCCCTCCTTATGCCTCCTACAAATTTCCTTATGCCCCCACAAAGTAAGAAATGCAAGCTATTTATTTTCCATGGTCGATCCCAATCCCAAATCCCTCCATGATAAATCTGATGCCACTGGAATTCCCTTATGCCCCCTCAATGATTCCCCATAGCCTTCTCCTACACCATTCCTAGGTAGTCTACCCAACTAGCCAACAAACACATAAAACATTCACCATTCACACAAACATAAAAAGAAATAAAAGCATATATGAAGAGCTAAGCTCCTACCTCTCCATGGTAGATTTTGTTCCAATACAACAAGCTTTCAATGTCAAAATATAGTCCCAAAATTAGCAATGCCCAAGTATGAAATGCTCTCCAATCTCCTCCAAAATAAATAAGAGCTCCAAACAGCCAAGGAAAATTTTCCCCCAAATGAAGTATGCCACAAAGTGAAATCCAGTAACCAAGTAACCCACAACAAGCCAAGAAAATTTAAATTTAAGGAAGAGGGAAGAGAAGAGGATGAGGTGGATCCATGTAGGATGCCACATCACACATCCTCAACTCCAACACAAAAATTCAAATTCATTCCCCCAAGCATAATAAAGAGGTGGGTGAATAATATGACGATAAAATTACACACTCCAAAATCCCCACACCCCAAAGGAATGAATTTAATAAAATGTAAGAGTGCAATTAAAAATTACAACGTGTCTTCCCAAAATGCATTATAAAAGTCTAAATTTAACCATCCAATCATAGTTATGGCTGTTAATTATAATTAAGAGGTATGGGACAAGTTTTACTTGTCCCACAACCCTCTAAAAACAGCATCCAAGGACAATTTCGAATTTCAAAGGGAGGTGGAGTGTTTCATACTCCAAAATCTGACTTACACAACTCTTACACATACTTACGCATCACTTACCACATTTAATACAAGGGACAACAAATTCTATAATTTCTTTCTTATATCCAAATTTGATTTATTTATTTACTTTAACAATATGATTACTCACATTAATTCTCCACAATTAAAAGAATAATGAAAGGGGTAAATGCATCACAAAATAAACACATGCAAACAATAATAAAAAGGAACCACATTAATAAAATACACAAGCTGCTTGGTCACATTCAAAGGTAATCCCCCCCATGGGAATCCCTAACAAAAAAAACACACACACACACACAAAACATGTTTCCATGGTTACCTTGTTGAATTCATCGAGAATTCCAATGTGGTTGGTCTCAATCCCCGATGTTTGTTGTGATATTTTTAACCTAAAAAACACAAATACCTCCTTTTTCCTAGTGGCCATATCATAACATCCAACATGATATAAATATAATCACAAAATCATGTATACATATGAATCAAAACAACATCAAGGTAATCAACAATATCACTTACAATTTATATCAACCATATCATCATCATATAATGTCCATTTTCTAGGTCTACTCACAATATCCAAAATCACATGTTTGAACAAAATTCATAATATATCCATGTCAAATAGTATATCATCATCCACATATGAAGTGTCTCTAATAATCATCATGCATCATAACTAAATCAAGATCAACAATAATCCATGGTCCAACATCTAACATCATACTAAATCAAAACCATAATAATGTCCATAATGTAATCAATAGTATCAAGATCAGTATCAAAAGGTGTCAAAGGGAAGTGGGCACTACATCCCCCTCCCCTTAGAATCAAATTCCTCCTGGAAGTCACTGGAACAAATGTGGAAACTAAACTCGTAATAAGGTAGCATCCTCCCATGTAGTTGTAGTCTCATCATATCTATCCCAATACAACCGAACCGATCAACCTCTCTACCTCAAAGGCCCAAGGTCCTATGATCTAGGATGTGAATGGGATCCACCATCACCTACCCCTGATCCTGCACCTGCAATGATGTCCAATCCAGTACATGAGAAGGATCTGCAATATATCTCCTAAGAACTGAAACATGAAACACATCATGTATGTGAGACAAGCTAGGTGGCAATGCTAGACAAGTAGGCCAAAGGGCCAATACACTCCAAGATCTCAAAAGGAAAAAAAATCTAGGAGCTAACTTAGAACCTTTTCCATAATGGATAGGGCTCTTATGTGTCTTGACATGAAGGAACACCTTCATGCCCACATCAAAACTACGGTCGGTCCTATGTTGATCTGCATACTTCTTCTATCTATCCTGTGCCTCCTACAATATTTTCTTGATCAACACCACCTACTACTCCATGTCCTGTAGAAGAGATGGTCCAAGAGATACTTTGTCCTCTAACTTATCCCAACTAAGAGGTGTCTGCACTCTCTACCATACAAAGCCTGAAAAGGAGCCATGCCTATGGAACTCTAAAAACTATTATTGTAGGAAAATCCACTAAGTATAGGTACTCCTCCCATCTAGACTGTTGATCCATCACATACATCTTGAGCATGTCCTCTAAAATCTGATTCACCCTCTCCATATGTCCATCTATCTCGAGGTGATATGCTATGTTGAAGTTGATTCTCATCCCGAGGGCATAGTTGCATGGTAGTTCGAAATGGGAAGTGTACAAAGGATCACGGTCACTAATGATCTTCCACAGAATCCCATGCAACCTAACAATCTCATCCAAATATACTCGTGCCACTACTCTAGTTATATAAGTGGTCTTCACTAGAGAAAAGTGAGCCACTTTTGTCAATTTATCAACCGTGACCATAATGACATCGTGGTGATATCTCAACATCGGTAGCCCAACAATGAAGTCCATATAAATGGTGTCCCACTTCCATTCCAGTATAATATGAGGAAAAGGAAGGCCAACTAGATGTTGATGCTTGGTCTTAACTCTCTAGACTCTAAACATCGTGACACAAACTGGGCCACGTCTCTAGGAAGTCCTCTCTAATGATATAACTATCTCTAGGTGGCATGCATCTTCTTCACCTAGGGATGGGCTGAATAGGGTGCATGATGTGCCTCTTCCAAGATGTCCTACCTCAAGCCTCCATCTCTAGGAACATAAATTCGGCCTTTGTGCTTGAGAAGACCATCTATCTCTAAGGAAAAACCATCAAAATTCCCCTCGAGGGGTCTCTGAGACTCGATCTCTACTCGAACTACAATGTAGAAGCTATCAAGAGGAAGCTACTGAAGAATCCTTCTCCACAAATGTTTTCTCACTAAGGTGGTCATAGCCACATGTCTCTATCTATTGAGAGTTTCTACTACCACATTCTCCTTCCCCTTCACATGCTCTATCTCCATATCATACTCACAAAAAAACTCCATCCAATGCACCATTGATGAGCATTGAGATTGGGCTGTATGAAGAGGTGGTGAAGACTCAAGTGATCTATCCTAAGTGTGAATCTTTGACCAAGAATAAAATGTCTCCATCAAACCAAAGCATGCACAAGCTCGCCAAAATCTCGAGATCATGAGAGTCAGATAATTAATCTCGTAATCTTTGAGTTTACGAGACTCAAAAGTCACTACTCTACCCTCTGCATCAACACACCTCCAAGCCCTACTAAGGAAGCATCCGTGCAAACAAAAACTCACCCTAAGGATCCGACACTACAAGAATAGGTGTTGTAGTGAGGTATTCCTTTAGTGTATTAAAGGCTTGCTCACATCTGTTGGACCAAAAAACTTCTTCCCTTTCCTCTGAAGGGAAGTGATGGGGTGTGCAATCCGAGAGAAGTCCTAAATGAATCTCTAGTAGTAACCTGCTAATCCCATGAAGCTGCACACCTCAGTCATAGTAGTGGGTGCTGGCCAATCCATAATAGCTCTAATCTTGGAAGGATTGATGGAGATACCTTCCCAGAAATGACATGACCCAAGTACTATACCTCTTCGAAAGAAATCACACTTCTCCAAGTTCTTGTAAAGCTGTTGCTCACTGAAGACATTGAAGAACCTAGCGAAGGTGCCCCTCATGCTCCTCACGTGTACTTGAGTAAATCAAAATGTCATCAAGGAAAATGAGCACGAAGTTATCTAAGAAGGTCCTAAATACCTCATTCATCAAACTCATAAATACTGCGGGGGCATTAGTCAAACCAAAAGGCACCACTGTGAACTCATAGTGCCCATATCTCGTATGAAAAAGCGGTCTTATGAATATCCACCTCCGTAATCCTCAATTGATGGTAACTTGACTTAAGATCAATCTTAGAGAAAATCGTGGCTCCCTTCATCTGATCAAAAAAATCATCAATACGCGGAATGGGATAACGATTCTTGAGTGTTACCTTATTCAACTGGTGGTAATCGATACACAACCACAAGGATTCATCCTTCTTCTTCACAAATATCACCGGTGCACCCCAAGGGGATACACTAGGATGGATAAGGCCTTTCTCCAAAAGGCCCTCAAGCTATAACTTGAGCTCATAGAGCTCTGGGATGGTCATCTGATAAGGTGCTTGTGAGATAGGATCTAATCTCGGAACTAGGTCTATATGAAAATCAATCTCACGTGGGGGTGGTAACCCCGGTAGCTCCCCTAGGAAAGACATCTGCAAACTCTCTCAAAATGGGGTGATCATCTAATGATGGTCCACTAGACCTAATCTCTGATCTATCACTAACTGTAACAACATACATCTGGAAACCCCGTCACACACACCACTTAAGCTGCATAGTGAAGATGGTGTGAATAGAAATGGGTCTCCTGACCCCTGAAATCACTAACTCCACTCCTAGATCATCTGCACAAGATAAATTCTTGTGGTAACAATCCATCCTGTCCCTGTGTGTAGATAACCAATCCATAACCAAAATGACTCCATACGAGCCTAAAGGAAGGATACAGAGATCTGAGGTAGTGGTGAAAGGTCCCAAATCCACTACACACTCCTTAACTAAGGAGTCTACAAAGATTAGGGCTCTAAAATCCATCTCAACATCCCAATTATGACCCTACCTAACTGCCACTAGCCTGCATCGCTCTACTAAAGCTGGTTCAATGAAAGACTCAGAAGAACCAGAATCAAACAAGATGGAGGTAGGAATACCACCAATGCTACCTACAGTTTTAATAAATGTACTCTAATGCTCGGCCTAGTGGTTCTCAACCACTTTGCATAAATCTTGTGGCTACATCCGATGTCACCAACAATAGGCTCTGAGATCTATGTCTTACCCTTGTTATTAGGGTTCTATGGGTAGTATCTCTAAAAATGTCCCACAACTCAACCAAAACAACCACTTGATCCTCCCCAATGAGTAACACCTCCAGTAGGTGCTCTGGAAGTCTATGTTGTGGATCCTAATGATCTAGTGGTGGTCTACTATGGTCTCTATTGGTGAGCTCCCATTGACTAAGCTCTAGGTCCACCCTATGTCTTGATGGGACTCCCAGGAGGAGGCCCCATACTCTAACCTCTCTATGCATCAAACTCTCTGTGGAGAGGTCTATACTGCTTCTTTGCTTTAGGGTCTAAATGATGACTGTGAAGAACTCTGGCCACCATGAGGAGGAGGTACTAACCCCCTTGATCTGCTATCATGCATCTATTGTATGCGGCTTCAGACTCAGTCTCTAGCCTACTGGGTCTTTCCCTGAGTCTCCTCTACGATATAGGCATTCTCGATGGCCTTAGCTAATTTATGTGGAAAATGGATCTGCACTACACCTCTAATGTCTAGATTTAGGCCTTAGATGAACCTATGGATCTACACCTACTCATCCTGCATGTACTTAACATACTAGAGTAGATGTAGAAATCTACTCTCATACTCTGCTCCTGAAAGAGATTCCTGTTGAAGGTCATGAAACTCATCTATCCACTGCTGTATGAACCTCCGTGACAAATATCTACTTTGAAAATGCTCCTTAAAGATCTCCTAGGTAACTATCTCAGAATCAACATGGAGCTTTTACTCCTCTATCCTCCACCATACTCCTACTCCATCCCTTAGTAGATGGATCGCAACACAAGATTTTGTGTTGCTAGAACAAGGACAAAACTTGAAGCAACCTGCTCAAGCTCACTAGCCAGGCCTCTACCTAAAATCCACCTATGTCACCTGAGTAATGTGATGGCCAAAGCTTCTAGATCTCCCTGATGTGATTTGCATCTATGGTTTGATGGCCTCTAGGTCTCTCTGCATGCTCATCCCTAATCCTAGGGCTCTAACACCTCTCTCTATGCTCTGAAACTTGGTCACCCTGTCCCCTCTATGGTGACTCTACCCAAGCTAACTCTCATGAGAGTTCTCTCCTCTATTCTCCTTGTTGGGTCAAGGAGATAACTAACCCTCAATGGAAATTTCCCTATCATATATGGCTACACATCCTTTTATTCATCCTCTCGCATAGAGTGACATTAACATCCTGAAGAGTCTACAAAATCTTGGGTAGGATGGATGCTATAGCCTAATCTAGTGGTGGTAAGTTTGGTTCTATGTGAAAATTCCCCTCGTCCCATCTGCACCTCCTGCATAGACCAAGGCGAGAGTTAGTTAAATTTTCTAAATTTTATTCAATTTCCATGTTTACTAAAAATATGCAATTTCTAAAATAAGTTGTTTTTCTAGATTTAAAAATGTGCTAGGTTTAAGTTTCATGTCCTAAGTTTTCTAGTGTGCCCAATGGTCCAAAATTTTGAACCACTTTGCTCTAATACCAAGTGTAACATCCACTAAAATAACCCACTTGAGACCTAAGAAACAACCTAACATTAGTTAGGAAAAGTTTTGGAATAATTTATTTTTGTTTAAAAGAGTCTACTACTAGGTTACAAGGCAAAAAACTATCACTAATGAGTTCCATAACAACTTTAATCCACTAGAATATTATTTTATTTTATTAATAATTATTAGAGATCACAAGGTCCAAAATTTAGGGTTAGAAGGTTCGTGAGGGTAAATTCCCCACCATACCCATTCTCTAACAGGCTTAAAGTTTCAACTTGATTTTTCTTATACTTAATGCATTCAAAATTTACCTAAATCATTCCCATTGGATAGGAAATTTTCTCACCTTTCCATTTATATAAAGAATTCATCCTAACTCCTCATAAAACTCAAGTTATGGGTTGGTGGGCCTTGGGGTGAAAATTTTCCCCAAGAGCGGGCCTGCGGGCCTAGGGGTGAAAATTTGCCCAAAAGGGTAGGTTGGTAGACCGTGGGGAGACTTTTGAAAAAAATTCCTACGCAGGGGTAAAAACCAATTTTTTCCCATGCTCCTATGGGTCGCGAAGAGGACACGTGTCGAGCTCAAATTGGCATAGGAAAAACCAGACTTGTGGGGAAATATACAATTTTTATACTTTTGTTTCAAAATGCAAGGGGTTAAATTTTATGCGTGCCTCCACTGACTCCTAATGCTACCACATGTTAGCCTTTCATTGGCTTCGGCTAGTGGGTCAGCCGAGAGATTTAAGAAAATTTTCCAGAGGGGGAGGGTAAAAAGGTTAAGTTTGAAAATACTCTCGTGACTCTACCGAGTCACGTGGCAGCACCCTATTGGCTACGAGTTCATGGGGGTTGTGGGGAAGATTATAATTTATTTCCAAAAACTATTTTCTCGAAATGATTAAGTTGCAAGGGTTCCACTCCTCCACTGTCACCTCATGGTGCCACATGGCAGCCTACGATTGGGGTGGGCGGTGAGGGTAGTGGGGAAAATTTTAAAAATTTTACCACAAAATTTCCTAAGTGTTTTAAGGAAAAATTCGGGCCAAAGGCCCACCAAGGAAACTTTTCCAAAAAATTTCTGCCAAGGAAGGAAAAATTTAGGGACCATAACTTTTGATAGAGAGCTCAAGTTTGGGAAAACGAGGACTTTCTGGAAATATCTCAATGTCCTCTTTGCACGAGGGATCATTAATTTTAGAATTTGATAAATTTTAAGAAAACAGCCTACAGGATTTTTAAAAAAAAGCTGGTAAATTTTAACTTATAATTTTTTTTCAATTTGATCTTCTCCTTCACTCAACATGCCAAAAAACATGGAGGTTTTCTCTAAGAAGAATTTAGGATGCATTTGGAAGGTAATTTTTGCTTGATGGATTTCCAATTCAAATTTTTACAAATTCTGACAACTAAAAGATTGTGGACGGTTTGGGCCTGATTTTGGAATGTTTTAAAATATTTCCTTAAGTGTTTTTTTGTCAAATTGAACTCATTTATACCCTGGCATGTTCAATTTTAATGTTTCATTGCTATTTCTTTCTTACGGGTTCAAACTGTTCATTTTAGAGGAAGTATTTGCTAGTATTAAAATTTAAAATAGAGATCAAATTTGAAAGGGCTATTTATCATTTTTCATCTTCCAATATGGAAATTCCTTTCTATTCTAGTCTAATACATTTATTTGTTTTTAAAAAAACCTTTAATGGCTAAAATGTAAATTCTAATTTCCAATTTTGTCATATTTTCAAAAGAACAAAGTATTACCATTCCTTCATATGTATTCCTTTCTTTCATACAAAGATTTCAATAACATTTAATGATCATATTTCAATGCAATAATGTAAATGAAGAAACATATTGCAATACTTTATTGATGTCAAACACAACTTTACACTTCAATTCCTTGAATGCAAATAAAAGATTACATTTCCTTCACATTCTTTCAAAGCAAAAATAGAGTCCATCTCTTTTTCATTTCACTTTACAAATTTCATAATCCATACAACATCTTTCCATTTCAAAACATTTACAAATTCATCCACTTCAAAGTGGGAAAGGTTACAATGAGATTTTATTTCACATGGAACTGTCAAACAGTCTTTCTCCTCTGCTCTAGAATAACAACATAAATTTCTCCTTTTGGATCACAACAAAGGCAGGGGAAAGGAAACACTCTCCACCCAACCAAGACATCCAATGAAGAGGATAATCCATCCTTCTTCATTGGCTCCTTAGCCCCAACCACAATGCAATAAGAAATGTATTTCAACTCATGGTAATAACATGCTTCCACATCACAAAGAAATATTTTAACATGCATATTTCAAATTAAAAACACATTCCAAAATAAAATAGTAGTTTTGCAACCACATGAAAGACATCACACAAGACTCAGGCTTCACCATGCAAGCCAAAGGAGCAAGAACTATGGGGGAAGCTGCTTATGCCTCCCAATGGGAAATGGGTATCCACCTGTAACAATTTGCCAATATAAATCATCTCACATATCCTTATGCCCCCACAATCCCTCCTTATGCCCCCCAAAAAGTAAGAAATGCAAGTTATTTCTTTTCCATGGTGGATCCCAATCCAAACTCCCTCCACAATAAATATGATGCCACTGGAATTCCCTTATGCCCCCCATGATTCCCCATAACCTTCTCCTACACCATTCCTAGGCAGTCAACCCAACTAGCCAACAAACACATAGAACATTCACCATTCACATTAACATAAAAATAAATAAAAGCATATATGAAGAGCTAAGATCCTACCTCTCCATGGTAGATTTTTTTCCAATACAACAAGCTTTCAATGTCAAAATACAGTCCCAAATCATCAATGCACAAGTATGAAATTCTCTCCAATCTCCTCCGAAATCAACAAGAGCTACAAACAGAGACAAGGAAAATTCACCCCTAAATTAAGTATATGCCACAAAGTGAAATCCAGTAACCAAGTAACCCACAACAAGCCAAGAAAATTCAAATTTAAGGAAGAGGGAAGAGAAGAGGATGAGGTGGATCCATGTAGGATGCCACATCACACATCCTCAACTCCAACACAAAAATTCAACTTCATTCCCCAAGCATAATAAAGAGGTGGGTCAATAATATGACAATAAACTTACACACTCTAAAAGGTCCACACCCCAAAGACTGAATTTAATAAAATGTAAGAAGAGTGCAATTAAAACCTACAATGTTTCTTCCATAAATACATTATAAAAGTCTAAATTTAACCCTCCAACCATATGTATGGTTGGTAATTATAATTAAGAGGTATGGGACAAGTTTTACTTGTCCCACAAGCCTTCATAAACAGCCTCCAAGGACAAATTGAATTTCCAAGGAGGTGGAGAGTTTCATACTCCAAAATCTGAATTACACAACTCTTACACATACTTACATATCACTTCCCTCCCCAAAGGACTGAATTTAATAAAATGTAAGAAGAGTGCAATTAAAACCTACAATGTTTCTTCCATAAATACATTATAAAAGTCTAAATTTAACCCTCCAACCATATGTATGGTTGGTAATTATAATTAAGAGGTATGGGACAAGTTTTACTTGTCCCAAAAGCCTTCATAAACAGCCTCCAAGGACAAATTGAATTTCCAAGGAGGTGGAGAGTTTCATACTCCAAAATCTGACTTACACAACTCTTACACATACTTACATATCACTTACCACATTTAATAAAAGGGCCAATAACTTCTTTAATTACTTTCTTATATCCAAAATTTTATTAATTTATTTATTTTAACAATATGATTACTCACATTAAATCTCCACAATTAAAAGAATAATGAAAGGGGTAAATGCAATACAAAATAAACACATGCAAACAATAATAAAAAGGAACCACATTAATAAATACACAAATCCCATTGGTCACATTCAAAGGTAATTCCCCCCATGGGAATCCCTAACAAAACAACACACACACGCACATAAAACATATTTCCATGGTGACCTTGTTGAATTCATCTAGAATTCCAATGTGGTTGGTCTCAATCCTCGATGTTTTTGTGATATTTTTAACCTACAAAACACAAATACCTCTTTTGGACTCATGGCCATATCAGAACATCCAACATGATATAAATATAATCACAAAATCATCTATACATATGAATCACAACAACATCAAGGCAATCAACAATATCACTTACAATTTATATCAACAACTATATCATCATCATATAATGTCCATTTTCTAGGTCTACTCACAATATCCAAAATCACACGTTTGAACAACATTCATAATATATCCATGTCAAATAGTATATCATCATCCACATATGAAGTGTCTCTAATAATCATCATGCATCATCACTAAATCAAGATCAACAATAATCCATGGTCCAACATCTAACATCATACTAAATTAAAACCATAATAATGTCCATAATATAATCAATAGTATCATATTAGTATCAAAAGGTGTCAAAGGAAAGTGGGCACTACAAATATTATTTTCTCTAAACTTGATTTAAATATTTAAATTGTGTTGTGACATTATCAAACAAATTTTGAGATAATTCAAACAATAGGAAATAGTTTCCTTTGCATCGTTCCTTTCTCCAGACTTATAGATTTTCCTTGGTGACCTTAATCATAACTTCACATCTAAGAAAATTTTCCTTTACAACCATTACGATGTCAAGTTTTTATCAACCATTTTGACATTTACACTTGCAACTTTATGTGCAATTCTTTTGGATTTTTCAAATTGTGTCATTACGATGTTTGTTTTCTGTAGATCCCCTTTGTAAAATCACATGAGCATTTCCATATTTGCAAAATGTCTAGTTTTTCATCGTTAAAATTTCCAAATTGACATGGAAATTCCTTTTATTTGAAGGACTTCAATCATATAATCTAGGTCTAGGCATTTAGTCCTAAAAATTCACACCATGACTAACTATCACATGGTTCCTCACACTTATGACAATAAGGAACCTAGGTTTTTCCATTCACATAAAAACATTCCCATCATGATTAAACCTCGATTGGTTCTTCATGTGAGGGAACCCATTCATTACCCCTTTTCCCACCTTCATGTCATAGTTAGTGGTATAATTCTGATTCTTCTAGTACATGATATGATTCTTATTCTCCTAATCATTTATATCCTTATAATACTCTTTATCAACCATATTATCCCGATTATTCTAATATATTTTATTCTTCTTGATTCCCCTCGGTCTCTAGAGCCTCATCTAATAAATGCTCTTCTAAGGAATAATCAATTAACTCAACAATGTTTTCCTCTTCTAGGGATTTATGTCACCAAAAATTCTCCCCATCATTTATCTAATTCGAATCCTAGGTTGTGGTCATCCCTTTATCCACAAAACCACCTCTATCACCACATCAACAATGTCTTATTCCTTGAATTTCCATGCGACTCATAATTCCTCTAATCAATCATCCAAGTCGACCTCGACATTGAAATTGAATAACTTTCGACATGATCCTATTTTTCTTCTTGAACTATAATGTCTTCTAGGAAAACCTATACCAACCTATTCTAAATCCACATCTTCTTCAACTCTCGAGACATCTAAATACAAATCTACTTTGTCACTTAGGTCATCTTATTTTATCAATTAAAATCCAATCCCTCTTTTTCCCTTTGGTATTTTTTATCATTCCTTATTCTATATTCATCATTCTTCTAAAAACTGATGTTTACATCCACGTCAAATAATTCACAAGAAATGAGGTGCTAAGATATATTTTTGAAGCACTATAAAATTTATTTGTGGGAGTAACAAGGTCAAACCTTCCCATCGTATCCATCATAAAAATTATTCTCAATCTTCAACACTTTTGGTCCTATTCCATCAAATCAACCTTCTATCATTAACTAACAATGACACATACCGATATATTTATTTCAGAATTAATAATTAATTAGAGAATCCATGAGGATTCATGATGAGATTCCTCTAAAGGAGCACAAGAAAAGATTATTTTAGACCTCGATGCATCCATGTATGGTGGGGAAGGGGTTGATTCCTTTGGTAAGAAAATAGAGGAAGATCCTAAAATCATCAAAATTGACCCTCCTATTGTTCCTCCATCTTTTCATTTCCCAAGACATGGAAAAATTACGTGATCTATCCTTGATTCCCCTCTTATCTTTTCATCACCCAATCATTCCTTAAATGTCATAAATCCTCAATAAAAATATCTCTTTGGGTCACCTTCGGGTAGCCCTTCATATTCTCCTATATATGGGCCACCTCCAAGTATCCCATCATCTTCAATTCTTGGGTCACCTCCTGGTATCCCATCCACTTCAATTCTTAGGCCACATCCTAGTATCCCTTAATATTTTATTTATGGGATACATTTGAGTAGCTCATCATCTTCTAATTATGGAATGCCTTCAAGTAACACTTCATCTTCTATTTTATGGCCACCTCCTAGCTCCTTACCATCAATTCTTGGGCCTCCTTCTAATAGCTCATTTCTTCAATCCTTGGATCATATCCTCTTTGTCCATCATATCATCCTTCTATTGAAATTTTTGTAAATCCCACCATCATTCATAACATTCATATCATCAATCCCCAACATCCACTTTCTTCTCCCATTTCTTGGGATTAATAAAATTACACATTAGCTTATATGAAACCAAAATAGTTTCTTCATCAAGATAAGTTCAAAAATCTAAAGACATATAAATATCACAACATGTCAAACAACCAAAAAGCTAAAAATCAAATGTGTTTCAAGAATGCACACCAACATAGCCATCAAATATGGCATAAATTTCAAAAACGTATTTATAGGTAACTCAATCTCTCGCATATAAAATTCATGTTTCAAGATAATTCACAATCACTTATTGAGTATGATCTCACCATTATCATCAAGATTAGAGATAATATCACTCTTGATAAGAAAAAACTCCCAATCTACCTCATCAAAGAAATTACAAACATTTTTGTTAGATCCTATCACAAGGAGTGACATTATTGGTCCCAACTTCCCAATCATTCATCTTCATCATCTTATCCCTTCATGGTTTTCCCTTTGCAAAACCGTCTACTTTTTTTTAAAAATTCAAAAATCCATAAAAATGATTTTTTTGTAAAAAGAAAAGGTTCAAATGTTAAACATTGCAATTAGATATTGCATACTCATGGATGTTCATTCATTTCTCCATATTACTCTCTAATTCACCCCCATGTTCATCCTTTTTTTGATATTTGGGCTAGTCCATTTGTGTTAATTTTGCGGCATTTATCTCTATGGTATTTTCTTGACCTTGGTCTTTCATTGCCTTGGTAAATTAAATAACAATAGACATAATAGAGATCTTATCATTGTTATACATTTAATAAAAATTTTGTGAATACATTTGGTTGTATTTATTGACACTAGATAATGTTGTCATCAAAATTACTTCCACATCTTTCCATCAAGCCATTTTTGGTTCATAAACCCTTATCAAAATAATTGAGATAGATGAAATAAGTTTTCATAAATTAAAAAAATCAAAAATCAAAAGCAAAGAAATATATAAATCTCTCTTGGGGTATTTACAATATCTCTCTTGGGATATGGACACTTGGTGGAAGTAGAGAAATGTTACGAGTAGAATCAAATAAATCTCTTTTGGGGATATGGATGTTTGGCTGGAAGCAGAGAAATGTATGACTCTCCTTCTACCCTCCTATCGTAAATCACCTATCAAAATAAATCATTCCTACACATTGGCTAGTTCTTCCTCACTTGGTTCTTATTAAATCTTCATCATACGAGGTAATTAATTTTCACATGCACACATATGATCTCTATGAGCAACAAGATTAGTATGTTACCAAGTGTTTTTAGACCTTGTTCAGCCTCTTAATTTAGTCCTTTATTTTGTCTCATGATATGTGTCTTTGTCTCATAACCTTTTCATCATGAGTCTTCTAGATACATTTTTCATATCCTTCCATAGCATCAAAACTATACTTGTATCTTTTTTCATAAAATCCAAGTGTATAAGATTTCCTTTTACCATGTTTTCAAGAAATTGTTTCCTTTCTTTCAATAAAGAATCTTATACTTCTTTCTATCATATATTTCTTAGCCGATTATCAGCTGGGGCATGCTCAATCCTTCCTAGCACTTCTTGGTTTGAGTTCAACATAATTTTAAACATATCTATCTTGGCCTTGATCTAGATATCTTCTTCTTATATATATGCACATTATTTTCCCTTATATATTCTCACCTCTTGCTGGGGGCATATTTGCATCTTCATTTTCCTATACATAGATTTAGGAAACTTTTAAAAACCATAACAATTTCACAAAATCCTAGAAAATATAAAAATATTGGTAAAACATTCAAATATCTAAAAATTAGTAAAAAATCAAAAATCCAAAAAAATTAGTAAAACATTAAAAATCCAAAACATTGGTAAAACCTTAAAATTCAAAACATTGGTAAAACTTCAAAATCCAAAAATTGGTAAAGCATCAAAACATCCTAAACATTCACACAACACAACATCCTCAAACATTGAAAACTATCCTACAAAACATCTTATTTTAGTGCTTTCTTGTTCTAGTGCTCGACATGCGGATCATTTTGATCTTCCTTCATTAACAAATTTGGTTTTCTTGTTATGTATGTCTTCCCTTGCATATATTGTTTCTTGAGGTAGTTTCTTAGTGAATGTTTTTTTTATGGGACTTTTATGTCCTTTGTATATTCCCCTTGCATGTATCCTTTCTTGTGGATCCATTTTAACCTTTGTTGTATAACTCAAACATTTAGGAACTGAAGCTCGATAATAAACACATTGGTGCAACTTTCTTGAGCGTTATTTATTTGAGTATGTTTGTTTATGCGTGTTTATTTTTGGTGTATTTGTTTAATTTCTCGTATTGCATTACTTCTTGTATTTTTATTTGGGTTTTTCCTTTAGTAATGAACAAAAATAATATTATGGATCTTCATGTCATTTTACACTTTTTTATGCTTATATCAAATAAATAGTTACTTTTGAGCCTGATGGTATGTTAACTACATCACAATCTTCAAATTCTCCATCTATCTTCCTATTTCCATTCTAACTAACTTTCTACCTATCATTTTCCAATTCTTCCCCCTCCCTTTCTTCTTCCACTTGAGGCATGGGATCCTACTCTTTTTATCGATTCAACAATGGCCAACCAGGCCCAATTTGAATCCCCTTCATTGCTATGATTTTTTCTTCCACAAGATCTAGGGTAATAGGGATCATTTTCATCCCCCACCCTCCCTTGTTTCTTCCACACATAGAATCCTAGGATTTATTTTCCAATCAATCACTTTGAATAATGGCCTACTAGGATTTTTTTGAATCTCTGATGCTTCAGTTTCCTCTTCTTCTACTATAATAATTTCCTTCTTTTTTAGCATCCATAGAACTATTGGATCACCCCATCAACACTTGATGGGGTAGCATCATCCATTCTACTAATTTTTCTTCTACCCTTACCACATTTAATTTTCTGTCATTGTCTATTATATTTGAATTGGCATCACTTGTGCTACACCACATCAAAGAGGGGAAAATATAGGCACCTAAATATGACTACACATTTTTAATACTAAAATAAGACTTCTTATCCTATTTTATATCATTTCATTATAATTAATTATTCCCTGCTAATTATCTAACATTCCCTTAATTTTGGTCAATTAATTACACTTTGTTAATTAACTAGCCTTCCCTTCATCCTAGATGTCAATTAAGGACACTTTATTAGTCATAATCATATTTTAATTTATTAATTAATTAATCCTTTCAATATTCTATTTAACCAATAAACCATCTTATTAGTACAATACCCCCTTCAAACCCTCCAAATTCTACCATTTTCCTTCTAAATCACCTCTAAATGGATTTTTAACTCCTAATTAATTATAGTTGATTAATTAAATCATCTCTAAATCCCATGAGTTTCTAATCACTAATTACTCTCTTGTAATCATACTTATCCATTTCTAACTCTACTTTACCTTTATCCCAGATTCACTAGGTTGCAAGCTTCTCCCAAAATAGAAAGCTATATATAAAGCCTAGTACCTTACTTACAATCTTACACCATTACGCTATTCATACTAATACTACTATATGCATATGATAAGAGAAATTCAACTTTTAAAAGTTTATTGATCAAGAATACCCTTCTATCTTCTACTTGTAAAGAGTAGTAAGAGAAGAACCATGGATTGTAATTCAGCCATATTGGTGATATATCTTCCTCTTCATTGAGATAGCATATTTTAATCACATGTAGTCACATTTAGCTCAACAAAATAAGTAACTACAATTTAAAATCCTATCAAAAACATCAAATGATGGCTTATTATTTCATGTTAATTAGATGCATTAGTTGTCTTTTCCTTTTCTATGTATTTATCATGGTTCTTTGGTAGATAAGTTTTGTTACTGAGACTACTTGGTGTTAGTTTCTATTGATTAACTTAGCTTTGTTTAATCAAATACACATACATTGTTCAAGAATCCACTCATCCCGACCTTGTTTGTATCCACACTAGTATTGGTAAACCTTATTTTATTATATATTTTGGTATTTCATCATAATAACAACTAACCAAAATTCACCATAAACATTAATATAAGTAATATTTCATGGGGCCTATAACAAGCCTTATTAAAATAAATGGAATTTGTCTTACGAGGAGATGGTTTTTTTACTCATTGATTAGGATTAGGATGATAGAAAATATTACCATTATGTTAAACCATGATCATATGAAACAAAAGGGGTTGTAACATTCACATCTTAAGGATTAGGCTTATTTGCTAGCATAAAATGTTGTTCAAAATAAGTACCATGTGATAAAATATCAAAGATAAAATCATTATTTCCATAGTATAATTTCTCTTTGAGGGACTGTATAAGTCCCTAAAAATATGAATTACATTTCTAAATCACTAGGTTAATACATAAGAATGTTCATGTTTTCCTTGAAGCGTAAGATATAACTAGAGATAAATTCAACTTCACGTTAATGTAAAGAAGGAAATCACTCATATGTAGCCCTATGGCCTATATTAAAAATAAAGTGAGCTAATAATGCATCCTCAAGTTTTAAAAGAAAATAAAAATTCACATTTTTGCTAACAATATCGCTATGCCCATTACAATTTACAAATGGAAGAGAATAAGTACTACTAAAAAATCATAGTTTCTTATAGGAAGAGAAAGAGAAACACAAGGTTCAGCATCCATAACATGATTCATATCGATATATTCACACATTCATGTGAAATATAAATAATTTTTATAACCAACATCATTCTTTTTATATTGAAATGGAACAATAGAAGTGCATGAGTTATTATGTGTAAGAAAACTAGAGATGCTAAGTTCAATACTTATGCATTCAAGAGAAGGAGTAGAAACACAATAATTGTCATCTAATTCATTGGAATAAGAAATGTCACAAATATCATCATCATGGATATAAGTATGGTGCATTACTTCATATTCATTAACAAAAATATAAGGGACACCATCAATCAATGTGCAAATAGAAGTAAAATCATTTGTATGTGCACTAGAAATACTAGCATAATCACCAAAATATAGGTCATCCATAACATTGGTGTCATGATCTACCCAAGGATGAGATTTATCATGGTCATTTCTCCGACTGCAAGACTATCCATAGTTTTTTCATGAGTGGTAAGACGTGATAACTTAGTGAGGTCATCTGAAAAGGTGTCTTGAGGAGTGTCTATAGGCTGTGATGTATGGAAATAGGGAGGATGATCAGTGAATGGTTGATAAAAAATATCTAAATCAGCATCAAATACTACAAAATCCCTACAGGAGTGTGAAAATAGGGTAGCATGATTTGCATCCTCGAAAGTGGTATGGGCTCGGTTAAATGGGTAGAACTATTATGCCTTTGCAAATCTTGAAAACAAGTAATGATCACATAAAAATAAGAATTACACATAAACCAAACACTTATGTATCATAAGACTACAATAAGGTTTTAAAATGACCAGGACTAACCTATGGGAAATTTGGAAAGATCATATATTAGTTTGAGGATTCATTCAAAGTGGTTTCACCAAAATGTATCTAATTTAATTGAATTTATTCAATTGGTAGTTGATAATATAACAACTAAATAGTATATTATTCATTAAATGATGTTTCAAATCAGATATAAACACAAATATAACTCTCATTATAATGCAAGGCTAGTTTGAAACTCTCATTATCTTGATTATATACTCCTTAAACCTCCCCTCAAGCAATCATGCTCTCATGAGTTCATGTTGTTACAAAAGGTTTCTTACATTCACCTTCACTTCAAAAATCTATTCATCATACATTATTCTCTCATAGTTTCAAAAATAGTTATACATGCACACATTGATTCTTACATAACCAAGGTAAACCTTCTCAAATGTCTCTTGCACTTCACCTTACAAATAAACTCTCCAAATTCTAGTTTTAACTTGAATAAGAAAGGATGAATAACATCATACATAACTGATTATTTTGTAATCATTACAAGTTCAAACATGTCAGTTACATATTCATACTTTATTTGAGTTATCATAACTATTATAATACCTGCAAGGGACCAAAATAACCTCCTAAACTTTCTTAGTACCTGAACTATTTAAATATACTCTTCTTACGTGGATGGCATCTAACATTCATTTTCTGTTACTACCATGTCAATTTTTTCCTCTTCCTCCGATGAGATCCTTTTGTCTTATAACTATTCAATAACTTTTAAATAATATCATGATGATTTGTGGATGTTTCAAGACTCTCCCTCTTTCTCTTCAACTCCATTATACACTTTACAACTCTTCATTTCATCTTCATCCTTCACAACCCTCCAAAAATACAGTCATGGAGGTCAAAAACATTACAGATCAAGAGAAATGTTTCATCCAAAAATGATGTATGCAACTCCAAATAATTCTAAAACATGGAGATGATATAATATGATGTGTATAAAACCTTAAAATATAAAGGGAAGCTTCATCACTCTCAAACAAGAAATAACATGTTGATTTGAACATGCAACTCACAAACCTTAAAACATAGAAAAATAATCTTCACACAATGAGGTATAACTTTACTTAAACACCATTCATGGATCCTACCATGATTTTCTAGAAAGTTATTGATATTGTGCATATTTTAATCGTACCAAAAATCTTCAGTTCAATGTTTTCATCAAGAATATGCATGCTTTTCAAAGACATATTTGACTTATTTGAAAATACCCAAAGACTAGTCTTGATTTGCATGTCTTCAAACACTTAAATTACACTTTCATGCTAAAATAATGAATTAAAAAATTATCAAATGACAAGTACTACACTTTCTAAACATAACTTGCAATGATTATATGGATAAAAACACAATTACCTGCAACCACAAAGATTTTTTTTTCCTTCCTAGAATTCTCAAGTAGTAGGACTGAAAATGCACTTGTATCATAAAATTTTTACAAAGTACCAACCCATATGAATTAATTAGTATCAATGGAACAACTGGTGCATCCTTCACCAAAAATTTAAGGATGGTTTTATTTGCAAGGTTTGTCTCGTATACCGAATTTTCACAAAATAGTTATTTTTTGTAGGGTTCATCATGAGTCATATGCCCAAAACACCATGAAAATATGATCTGATGAATTTTATGAATGATCAAGTTCATAAAAAGTAAAAAAATCCATTTGGAGGCTTAAGAAATAATTTTTCTCCATACCGATTTCAATTTGGGTTTAGGAAGGTTTGATACAGTGCGTAATAATTAATAGAAATTTCTTATCCCTGCATCCTTTTGATTTCATAATTTTTGCATAATCTTTGTATCTCTATTCTCTTCAAAAATTTCTCTTATGATTTATCTAAATAATGTTTTTCAATTTTTATTGAATGCTAAGAAGTTAGGGCACTATTTTAGCATACTTTACTTAACCCATTTTTTGTAAAATTTCAATATCTTGCACAAAATCATTCTTTGATCATAAAATTTTTCCACACCTTAATCCTACCTCCTCCATGATCTCTAATGGATAATTTTTCATAAATTCACTTGTACCTTCTTGACCAATCTCATTTGTGTGCATTAACCTTGTTTTTCCTAAAGGGCAGTCATACCAGTGACCTTAAACATGCATCCAGATGTTGGATTATGACTTGTGTATTCACATGGGGAATGTTTCTAATGTACCTACACATTTCCCATGCATGCATTATCTTGTTATGGCTTTTTTTCATTCATACCCTCATGGTAGGTCCTTGAAATATGTAAAATTGAGCTAGTTTGCATCATAAATCATCACTTATAAATTGTTATTCACCATGTGGCCCCTTAAACATTTTATATCATGCATTTAATTCTAATAACATGATTCACTAGATTCCTCATGCCTTCACTCCACCTTTCTAGGTAACTTCGTTAATTGGGCCTAGGGGTTAGGCCTACTAAACTAGGATAGTCTCTCCAATTCTACTCATACACATGTGCATCCATAATTATGACCTTGTTTCTACATCATATACATACTATAATCTATGTGACATAATCCTATTATCCTCTTACATAATCACCTTGCATGTACTAGTTGCTCAAGAAGTTAGTGCTTGATCATGTGTTCTCGGGACCTTGGTCCTAGACTTACTTTTCAAGCTCATTCCAAGCTCTCTCTATCTCTCTTGAATTATTATTTTTCATTAATAAGCCTTTGAAATATGTTTACATGTATTTTTTAGCAATGTAAAACGAGTTAGAACTAACACCTAGTAGTCCTAAAACAAAACTAAATCAAATTCAATGCACCATCATGCTTAGAGCTTGAGAAAGACTAATCTACTAACATCCTTGCATTAGAACATAAAAATATATATTAAAACTAACATGTTAATCCACTAATATCTATCTCTATTGAATTCTAATCAAATTAAATGAGCCTATTTAGATCCTTAGCAATCAAAAGTTTGATTGTATGTTTGAATCCCAAGGTTTTCAAGAATGGAGTCCTGTCAATCCATGGATACAAGCCCATATGACATATTCCCATATGAATTCAAAACTTGGATGGATGAATAAAATAAATGAAAATAGCTAGCTCCTCTAATGAAGAATTATCCAAGATGAAAAAATGGCTATATCTTAGGCTCTATGCTCATCTAGGAATGTAAGGGTGTAAGTGTAAAGGTAGGAGGAGGGATATTTATATAACCCAATGGATAGAATAATCTCTACATCCTCCTTCATGTGGGATAAGTGGAAAGGTTGGGTTAGTTTTGGATAAGGGAGGTTTAGAAATGGTTAAGTCAGCCTTAGGAGAGTTTAGTTTGTCCTTTAGTGAACCATAGGGTTTGAGGGGATTTATTAATTAATCCAAGTGATTAACTAATAGGTGTGAAAGCATATAGAATCATTTTAGAGGAATAATCAACATGATTTATACTATGAGAGGTATTTAATCAAATAAATGATGATCTATTGATATAATGGAAGAGGAATCTAATTAATTAATAATAATTAATTAGTCTATATAGAAAGGGGATTAATTAATTAGAAATAATTAATTAATATAGATAGAAAGGGGAGCTTGATTAATTATAGATAATTAATTAATCTAGATAGAAAGTGGAGCTGATTAATAGAAGGTCATTAATTGGTGTCATTGTTTGATAGAAGGGTTAATTAACTAGCGTAATGTAGCTAATTAACGGTGATAGAAAACAAAGTGTGTTATATTGATGATATGTCGTCAATTTGTGGGAAAGAGGATAATAGCACAATTTAAGTATTTAAACTACTTAGGTTAAATTATAGGTGTCTACAATTTCCCCTCTTTGAGGTGGCATAAGTGACGCCACTTCAGAGATAGTAGATGATAAAATTTTGAAGATGTAGAATAAAAATTAGTAGAAGTGAGAGACGCCCCTCGAGTTTCAATGGGGTGATGAGAAAATGCGATCAACAATTGAAAAATTTGAGAGAAAGGAAATAGAAGAATGGGAAGGAGCAGGATGCCCAGGTGAATAAGAAGAATAGTGTTGATAGGAGAATGATGTAGAGGAGGAATGAATATGGGAAGAAAAAGAGAAATATTTCATCCAAAGTGTATTGAAACAACTTTATTGTCATCATATTACCAAATATCTACATCATCGGTCCTTATTAAAAATATAAGCATACGAAAAAAATAGAATGACATGAAAAGCCATACTATGAACAATTGTCCATTTCTGAAAACACCAACTCCATGCTAAGATACAAAATGCAATGCAATACAAGAAAGTAAACAAGCTAACCTAATAGAGAAACATAATGTAATGTTTTTGTTATCAAGATTTGATTCGGCCTATGCGAATTAATGAAAAGGGTTAAAATATGGTTCCCAAGCAAGGAAACATGCAAGGGGAATAATAGAGGACACTTGGGTCTTATGAAAAGAAATCGTGCACTATAAAACAGTACCGGGAAAGTCATTGTGCCCCGTGAGTATAGACATAGTAAGAAAACCAACTTTGTTGATGGAGGTAGATCAAGATGATCTCGTGAGTCACACAAAATCTCAAAGAGAACCAAAGAGAGATGTTTTGTAAGATGATTTATATTATTTTTATTTTTCTCAAAAAATATTCAAATGTTTTTGTGATTTTTATAATTTTTCCAAAGCTATGTACAGGAATACAAATAAGTGTGGATGTCCTTAGCAATAGATGGGATGTATAAGGGAAGAATGCCATGCATACGAGAAAGTTTAGATGCAATATGCCCCAATGATTTAGTGAGATTATTAAAAGACACACTCTTCACGAGATAGAAGGGGGATCAAGGCAAATATAAAATAGGTTCAATCATGAGGGATAAAGGATGCCCCAGTGTAAGATGGCTAAGGAAAACATGAGAGAAAGGAAGTAGGAAATTATCTTATTAAAGGGGGACAAAGATTCCTACAAACATGGCAAAGAGGAAATCCAATATGCATGGATGTTCTAAACAATTTTGAAGAATAAAGGATGATATGAAAATATTTAGAAGGTGTTTGATGAAAAAGTGATTAGCCCAAGGCACAAATCATGAGACAAGACACACGTTAAAGAAAGAGTTTGAACAAGGTCTAAAAGTTAACACTTAATAACATACTAATCGTGTTTACTCATTGAGATCTCGTGTGTACCCATGGAAATGAATTACCTCTTGAAGGAAAGAATTAATAGACAACAAGTGAAAACACTAGTCAATGTGTAGGAATGATTTAGTTTTGAAAGGTGATTTATGAATGGATTATGGAAGGAAAGTCGTACATTGCTCCCTTTGCTAGCTAGGCGTCTATAGCACGAAGGAGAAGAAGTTTATTCTAATCAAAACATTTCTCTATTTTCAGTCAGGCATCCATAACCCTGGTAGAGATTATTGGAAATACCCCAAGAGAGAGTTATATATCAATTTTCTTTTCTTTTAGCTTTTTCTTTTGATTGATTGATTTTGATTCTTTTCCTTCCTAAAAACTTATTTCATCTCTCTTGTTTAACAAGGGGTTAAGAACCACTAATGGCTTGATGGAAGGATGTGGAGGTGATTGTAATGATGACATTGGCTAGTGTCAAAAATACATCCAAAAGTTCTTCCCAACAAGTTTATTAGATGAGAATAGTGATAGGAATCTCTAAGAGACCAGTCGTTCTTTAATTTACCAAGGTTATGAAAGACCAAGGTCAAATGGATACCATAGAGATACATGTCACAAAATGCATGCAAATAGGATAAAAAAATAACATCAAAGGGATGAAAATGGTGGATGACTTGTAGATGACTATGAAAGAAAGGGAAGAAATAACATCCATGTGTATGCAATACCTGATTGCAATGTTTAATCTTTGTACCTTTGAATTTATTTTTGTAATGTTTTCTCATTTTTTTGTATTTTTGAACTGTTTTATGATTTTTATTTTTTGAATTATTTTATGATTTTCTGTTATTTTTTGAAATTTGGGACCAGCAATGTCAATCTACATGATAGGATCCAACAATGATGTGTGTGACTTCCTTGATAAGGGATACTAAGCGCATTTGTTTATCAAGAGGTATATTATTCACGATCTTGATGATTATGGCAAGTTCACACTCAAAAAATGAGTGTGATTTGTATTGAATCATGGGTTTCATATGTGGTAATTTGAGTTCCTTATCCATAGGTTTTTTCACTTTGTGACATAATTTATGGGTACATTGGTGTGTATTCTGGAATCACGTTTGATTTTGAATTTTATAATTTTTTGAGTTGTTGGGAGATTTAGAGCTCTTTGGAGTTTTGATCTTAGCTTTATAAAGAACATGTTTGGATTTCTTATAAGCTAATGCTTGACTTGTTTGATCCTGAGAAGTGAGAGAAGAATGTGGATGTTTAGAATTGATGAGAGGAAAGGTGGTGGGCTTGCCACAATATTTTGTATAAGAATAATGTGATGGATGAAAAGGATATGGTCCAAGGATTGAAGAAGATGGGCTACCGGGAGGTGAGCCATAGATAGAAGATGAAGGGATACTAGGATGTGGCCCAATAATAGAAGAATAAGGGCTACTAGGATGTGACCCATAGATGTAAGATGATTGGATACTAGGATGTGACCCAAGAATAGAAGATGATGGACTACCAGGGGTGATTCATACATAGAAGACAACATGCTAGTTGGACTTTCCCCAAGAATAGAAGATAGTGGACTACTTGAAATATCCCATAAATAGTAGAGGGAGGGATACTAGAAGGTGACCCACACCTAAATGAAGATGAAGGAATACTTGTCAATTGACCCCATAAGAGATTTTGATTGAGGAATTATGATAGACAAAGATTGATTGGGTGATGAGAAGATAGGACATGGATCAATGAAATACCTAGGAGTTTCCTCACATAATGAATATTATGAAGATGGAAGAATAAGAGGAGGATCAAGTTGTATGATTTGAGGCTCTTCCTCTGTTTCTCAATAAAAGGAATCAACCTTTTCCTCACAATACATGGACGCATCAACTTATAAAGAGAATCCTTTCTCGTAATTTGTTAAAGATATATCTTCATGTGCCCCTATAAAGGCTATTATTGTTTCTTCATTCTAAAAGAGATCAATCAAGTATGAGTTGTTGATCAACCACTAGGGGTTGATTGGAAGAAAGAGGTTCAATTGGTGTGGAAGACATAGAATATGTTTGATGATTATTGATAGAAGAAGATGACGTGGGGGACAAAGAAGATGTGGAGCTAGATGTCTTGGGAGTAGAAAAAGGTGGTGTGGACCTATCTACATGATGGTATATCATCTGTAAACTAGAAGGATTAAGTCCAAAGTCTATACATTGTGATGTATGGGTCGATTCAAATGTTTGACTAGAAGGAATTTGAGTCACATGAATCTTCAAATAAGGAATACTTTGTGGGGGTGATTGATGAAGAAGGTCCTATGAAGAAGGGGAGGACTATGATTCAAGAATCACATTGGATGAATAATAACAAGGGTATTGCAAAGAAAGAGAGGACCGTGATTCAAGAATTGTATTAGATGTTTGATTGGAGGGATTTGGAGTCGCACGTATCTTTAAAGGAATAAGACATCATTAAGGTGACTGATAAAAGGGATCCTAAAAAATGAAGGACCATGACGTAGGATTCGTATTAAATGTAAGATGAAGAGGGTCATGCAAAGATAGGGAGGACCAAAAAGTAGGAGTCACATTAAATTTATGATGAAGAGGGTCTTGTGAAGATAGGGAGGACCATGATGTAGGAGTCGCATTAGATGAATGATGAAGATAATTTGTGGTGACACAAATATTTAGAGGAGGAGAACTTTTTTTAGGTGATTGATAATAGAGGTCCTGCGAAGAAGGGGAGGACCATGACTTAGGAGTCAAATTAGATGAATCTAAATAGTAGTTTGGATCCAAATAGTAGTTTGGATTTGAATCATTATAAGAGTCAGAGGAAATATTTGGATTGGAATCCTCAAAAGAAGAGGAAATGTTTGGATTATAATCAGAAGAAGGGTGGGGGGAACTCAAATAATAATTTAGATTAGAAGTGTCCAAACCATACCACCAACTATGAGATGAAGGTGGGGAATGGGTTACCTAAATGGGTTCTCTAGCATGAAGAACCAAACGTGGTTTGGTCATGATGGGCATATTTTGATTTGTACACAAAAACTTTGATTCCTTATTGCCGTATGTATAAGGGACCTTGCAATAGTCACTCATTATTGGCATGTATTGGGTTCAAAAGTATAGACCTAAATTTTATGATCACACTTATGTAAGGAGAAGAAGGTTTCATGATTATTTTGATAGCATAACAACAACCAACGATAAATCGTAAAGATGGCGATGCTTGTGTGATTTTCCAAAAGGGAAGTTGAGGAAAAATACATCGTGAGATATCAAGATTGATAATCCAACAAGGGATGGAGGCGTAAATGTCGAAGGATTGATCACAATTTTAGCAATATAAAGGATACAAAGGAAATATTTCCAATTTTCAATTGATGAAAATTTTTCTTGATAGGAAATGTTTATGCTAAGGTTTAAAAGATATGTTCAAAAAGACCATGAACTTAGGAAAAAACAAGAATATCAATAGGATCAAATACCCAAAGGATTGTCTTAGAAATAAGTTTATAAGAAAGATAAACACAAGGAACAATCACACAAGTTCAAATCATAAAGACAAATTAATGACCAAATAATAATGAATGATAAAGAATCGATGGATCAAAGTGATTGTCTAAAATGGGTAAGTCAATGTGACAAATGAGACACAATCACACAAATTCATTGGTAAACCAATCATCAAATGGACTACTTCCTAAATCTATTTTAAAAAATGTAGGTGGTGTCGTAAGATGATTAAAAAAATCCATACTTATTTCGAGTTCAAATAAATGAACAAGGCATAAGCAATAACAAGAAGTTAATGTGCCCTTGAAATAATGTATACTAGAAGCAAGCCCAAATTTGATCAAGACCTATATTCCAAAGGGTGTCGATTATGATTGTGGGTGACAAAAATTTCACCAAGATATGTTAACCAAAATTTATGAGAAATTAAGGTATTGATATCATGATGATATTGATATAACATGTACAAGTGGTAACGCTTAACAATTTTCAGAATCGAGGTAATGATTGAAATCAAACTAAAGATGTAGTATACCTAGGAATTGTTAAAGTGTAACCTTACAATATAGGTATTTAGGTCAAGTTTACAAGAAACAAGATCCAAATACCAAAATTATCGTGATATGGTATAAAAAGATAACCATTCAAAGGAGGTTCAAAGTGATGAACCAATCCTAACTACGATGATGATATTGACTTAGGTATTAAGATCAAAAAGGCTACCAATGATATAAAAATGTCTCCACAGACTTTAGACATTTAACAACCTAGCCACAAACATGGATGGGCGTAAATGGACAAAAAAGTGGGGAAACAATCAATTGATAATGCAAAGGTAGTCACTCTTTTTTGATCAACAAAGTGTCAAAATAAAGTGAAGGAAGTAGATCAATTGGGGTTGAAAAATGTTGGCCTTACTTTGGCGAGTTTCACCTCACCTTAGGGCAAGTGAAAAACTAAGCAAAAGTAACACTTCACATGTTTCATGATGAACAATATCTCTTAACTCAAAATTGGCTTTGATGTGGTCCAAGTGGGCTCCTGGTCAAAGATAGCTTCCTAGGTGGTTCACTCAACTAGGTGTCACCAAGACCATCTTAAGCGAGCTCAATTTACCCAAAAAGTCACACTGACTAATTTGGGAGTATCTCGGCTTTACTTTACCCCCTTCAAGCACAGTGGGCAATAAATGCGTCCATCGTGTACTCTCACTGGGGTCGCCATACGGATGACTTGTGACGCTAAATCTCACAAATGGTAGTACTAGTCAAGTAGGTTGTGTGGAGAACTTCCTGTTTCATCCATAAGGTTCCCTCTTGCATGGGGTACTTTGGGGTTCCTAGCACCACCCCATTGTTGTATCTTAAGGCTTATGCCAAAGGGGTTATGTCCTAGTTTTAAGCGGATGGGACATACCCTTATCCGAACCTGCAAATACAGTGTGTTGATTGTGGTGTGTTTTTTTATCTTTTTAATTGGATGTGGTTTTCTTTAACACCTTTGGTAACCTTCATGAAAATTTTATTAGTAGATTAATTTTGATTCAATGCCACCTTTTATTTAACAAGCATTTTTGGTCCTGCATAATGGATTAGCAATTTTCTAAAAACAAAAAGAGGGTAAAACATCGTTTTGATTCTCAAGATCATCCTAGGACGCAAGAGAAGAGCATATATGATGTAGAATCCAACTATGAAATCAAAAATGGAAAACACTTCGTTCAAATACAATATTTGTTCATTTTAACCAACTTTGACATTCATCCTTTTAAGAAAAAGAATTAAGTTAAATGAGATGTTCCCTAAATAATAGACAATGTGTAGAATCATTTCGAGTCCCAAGATCACCTAAAAGGTGTGAAGGAAGAGCATACGCGACCCTATCCACCTAACAAAATGAAAAATTCATTAACTTTAATCAAGAAAAATTAGCATAAATTATCTTCAAATATACTATGAAAAATAGAAATTAGTCTCAAATAAACCCTGCAAGGTGTTAGAACATCAAAGACCAAATTTTGCAAAGCATTTAGACAAGATAGAAATGAGTAGCTTACTAAAAATGAAAACCTTAAATTTTTGGTAACTGAAAACACAAAATTTATGTTTCCATTGTGTAGCTCACTTCAATACCTTTCCAACGTAACAAAAACAAAGTTGTTTCGAGTTTGGGAGAAAACGTTATGGCGTCCAAGAGATTTCTAATGATGTCTGCACTAGGATTTGTGTGCCTCTACTAGGATTTGTGTACTGTACTAGGATTTGTGTTCTGCACTAGGATTTTGGTGCTTAGGCACCTATGCTAAAATAATGATAGTTTTGAAGGTGTGTGCGCCATGGTTTTGGTGTGTGCACCCGGTTTAAGGTGTCTACACGTGGTTTTGGGTGCCTGCACTAGGATTTGTGTACTTGTGCCACCCTATGTAAAAAAACATAGTGAGAATTATGTTTGTGCACATAGAATGATGTGTGTTCTTCTTTCCTAGACGACGTAAAAAAATACGTCATTTTAACATAAACAACTTCAAAAAGGTCATTTTTTTGATATGTTAGCTCAAAATTGACAACCCATCAAAATTAAACCCCTAAACAAGACTCAACACATGCAAAGTTAGCAAAATCATAAGAAATTTAACATTATTTCACACATGTAATATTAGCAAAAGACACCAAAAATCTCAAAACACTCCAAATTTTAGTATGTTAGCTCGAAATTGACAACAACCCATTAGAATTAAAGCTCTAAATGAGATCCTACACATGTAATATTAGAAAAATCCTAAGAAATTAGACATTATTTGCCATATGTGTATATCAAGGGTTAGCCAAAAACTTGAAATAACAATAAAATTTGAGCTAGAATGTTAAGGGACTAAGGACCCATCCCACCGGGCGTGCCAAATGTGTACATGTATTTGTTAGAAATGCAAAAAGAGTTAGAACTAACACCTAGTAGTCCTAAAACAAAGCTAAATCAAATTCAATGCACCATCATGCTTAGAGCTTAAGAAAGACTAATCTACTAACATCCTTACATTAGAACATGAACAAATATTCAAACTAACATGTTAATCCATTAATCTCTATCTCTATTGAATGTTAATCAAATGAAATGAACCTATTTAGATCCTTAGCAATCAAAGGTTTGATTGTATGTTTGAATCCCAAGGTTTTCAAGAATGGAGTCTTGTCAATCCATGGCTACAAGACCATTTGACATATCCCCATATGACTTCAAAACTTGGAGGGAGGAATATAAGAAATGAAAATAGTTAGCTCCTCCAATGAAGAATTCTCCAAGATGAAAAAATGGCTATAGCTTAGGCTCTATGCTCATCTAGGAATGTAAAATTGTAAGTGTAAAGGTAGGAGGAGGGATCTTTATATAGCCCAATGGATATAAGAATCTTTACATCCTCCATGTGGGATAAATGGAGTGGTTGGGTTAGTTGTGGATAAGGGAGGTTTAGAAAGGGTTAAGTCAACCTTATGAGAGTTTAGTTTTTCCTTTAGTGAACCATAGGGTTTGAGGGGGATTTATTAATTAATCCAAGTGATTAATTAATAGGTGTGAAAGCTTATAGAATATTTATAGAGGAATAATCAACATGATTTAGACTATGAGAGGGATTTAATCAAATCAATGATGATCTATTGATATAAGGGAAGAGGAAGCTAATTAATTAATAATAATTAATTAGTATAGACAGAAAGGGGGATTAATTAATTAGAAATATCTAATTAATATAGATAGAAAGGGGATTTAATTAATTACAAATAATTAATTGATCTAGATAGAAAGGGGAGCTGATTAATGGAAGGTCGTTAATTGGTGTCATTGTTGGATAGAAGGGTTAATTAACTAATGTAATGTATCTAATTAATGGTGATAGAAGAGGAAGTGTGCTATATTGATGATATGTCATCAATTTCGGGAAACAAAATAATAGTGCAATTTAAGTATTTAAATTTCTTGGGTTAAATTATAGGTTTCTACAAAATCAATGAAAACTCATCATCCACAAGGAAACAATCTCCCCTTTGTCATTGATGGAAAAAAACTCTTGATTCTTCTCCCCTTTTTACATTAATGACAAATTACATGTCTATATTCATGGTCTTCTCCTTCATCAACTCACTTTTCCCTCATCTTGGTTGGAAACATAAACCAAACTCATCATTCAATATCTCTCTTGTTTTAACTCTAATATTGTCCTTCACCATTCATTGAACTCACTATTGCTCCCCCTGAGAAGATGAATTCAAACCATATACACATGCCAACAATCTAACATTTGAGTGAAAACAACCTCCTAGCACACAAATATGTCTATCTCAATTCAGGATGCTCAAAACTATCTTATCTCTTCCATATGCAAGTTGCTTCTCATTTTGGTCTTAGGTTCTGAACCATACTTTTAGTGCATTTTTGAGAAACTTTGTCAAGCCATAGATGTTCACATATCACTTGAAGCTTTGCATTATAGCTCCCCCAACAAACATACTACCATTTTCTAACTTCTAAAGCAATAAGTAGACATCATACCTTGATCTTATGTCATCTATATGTTTCAATAATTTCACCTCTACCTTGATTTGTTCTTTTAGTGTTTATATTCTTCATTGTGTGATATGGTAACTTTCTTGATCACAAGATTTTCTCCCCTATCAACATACTTTTCCACATCACTACCTCTACATATCACTTGTTCTGACCTACATACATCCCTCATGTAATACCAACAAATCATTAGAAGTCACAATTTTAACTTTGTACAATCACCAAAATCAATAATTGCAATCTTGCCAAGAAGAAAAATACTTTATCAAAAGGAAAAAATGGACTAAAACTTGAACCAAAGGAAAAAATTTCTTTAGAAATGCTTAGAACCATTAAAAAAAAATTCAAATCATAAAATTAGTTTCATCACTCCATTTGTAGTACTTTTCTTTATAGACCTCCATATAGCCTTGTAGTCATGGAAAACTTGTTTTTATGACATAAATCCTACAATATGTCTCATTAGGATTGGCTAGTAAACTTTCAAGATACCCATTTGGTGCATTAAGAATCATGTAAAATTTCATGTTGTAACTCGTCACCAATAAATTGTTATGCTTATTTTAGTGATTTTTTCATTATGTCTCAATTAACCCTCCATATGTACAAATCTTGAAATCTGGGACAATTATACAAAAACCAATCAAAAGTAAATTTTTTTCTAGATACCCTTTTGAGAGATCTTGACTTTTGATAATTTTTTATTTCTTAACTCATAGTACAATTTTCCCAACACCAATTTTCCTCCTTTTTGCTCATCTCACAAGGTCTAGCTAGGGTTTCTTGCTAAATCACCAAGGTTTTGATTTTTGGTCACTTATTCACCTCAAAACAACTATAATATACCTCACTCCCCATTTTTTAGGTTTTTATCAAGGTTTACACACTTCTCTAGCAATAAATGTGTTATTTGACATGTTTTCATGTTTTTCTCCTTAAGCATTCTTGAGGGTTGTTGACATTATTGGTCCTATCAACTCTATTTTGGACCTTTCCTATTGAATTTCCTGATGAAAATTGTCATTAACCACCTATCCACTACCTTTCCATCCTTTAACACACATTCCTATTGATTCCACTTATCCTTGGTATTGGTGAGTAACATTATTAGTTTTACATTCTTAAGTTCTCTACGTTCTTGATGTATTTATGCTAACATAGTCATTCAATATTCCAAATATACACTTTCCAAGGACTTTCCACTCATTTCCTTATGTTTTACTCTTTCCATTGGCCTTTTCAAACACTTCTTACCTCCTCAATATTCTCTTTACATGACTATGATAGGGAAATCCTAGTTCTTTCTTGTTTGATGACTTATCCTTGTTCTACACTCCTTAAGGCTTCAACCAAACTTTAAAATCTTCAAAGAAAACTATATATGGATTTTTTTGTGAGGTAAGTGTCAAAGCTGCCATCATACTCCCGTCCACAAGACTTACATAGAATGAAATTCATAGAATTTACAAACTCTCATAACTTTTAGCACTTTCCTATACCTTGATTCCTTCTAGAGTGTTTATTCATTCTGTTGGTACTCATTTTGAGCCCCTATTTAGAACCAAGTTGATTTTTCCAAAATTTCCCCTTACCCTTAAATACTTTGATTTACATGTTTTCAAAGTAAACACCTAGGGTTTTTGATTATCTAAAATCATTCCTTCCCATAATTTTCAATAAATTGAAAAATGGGCTTGACCATTCCACTCTAAGAAGGATGTGGTACACTAAGTTGGTTATCCAAAGAGTATAAAACGTAATGTTTCATGGGTTTCTCCAATATGTGAAAGGAAAAAAATATAATTGAGACCTAGGAAAAATTATGACATGGTTGGTTTTCATTCAAATTGACTGAGTCTCATTAGCTAAAGAACAAAATGACACCGTAGGGTGACCATTTGTAAGAAATGGAGGTTTGTGGCTATATAGAAAAATTCGTGGCACACTAGTTTAATTGTTGGCTATATTTTCGCATAATTGAAAACCTAGGCGAGTCATGAGATAAATCTCCCTCATTTAACGGTGAGGATCCCATGTAATATTTGTCATTCAAATATGCTAGTATCTATTTAGGGGTTTTACTTTAACCATGCAGCTCATGAACCATAGCTATATAGTTTTGTAGCAAGTAAGCAATTGTTAAAGAAAGGAAATATCTAATGAAGAAGGAAATAATAAAAACACAGGAAAGAAAGAGAGAAGATGTGCAACCCAATCAATAGATTACATAGTTGATTGCATGCACATAGACAAAACCAATAGATATTAACACACATAATTATAAGCAAAGGAAACTTTCAGATCTAGATCTAGAATAACACAAAGTTTATAAGTAGATCTAAGACAAAAAGTTAGAAACAAAATGCACCATTACACAAAGTTCTCTAGAAATCTGATCCTTTCTATTCCTTTGCTTCAAATAGCTATCGGGGTTTCAGCACAAAGTCTGGAACACAAGAATGCTACTTACAAATTCTGATCCTTTAACCCAAATGTTCTTCCTCTACTTATAGAATTTAGAAGGGAAATTACAAATGGGAAACTAAACTGAACTAGAACATAAACAAGAAATAAAGATAACATCATCGGCAGTCATCTTCCTCTAATTCCTCTCCAAGTAACATGCATCTGGATCCATAGTAAAACTTATACACATCTTTCAGTTAACTTATATAATCGTTCCACATAACTTAAATAAATGGTTTTAAAACCAACAACTTTAAAGTTTTACAATTACATCTGGGATCATGGAAAATAGAAGATGAAAGAGTAGAAGAAGAAAGGTTTGCAAGCTGTAACATCTACATTTTATTTTTTTATATAGTAAATATACTTGTCAAACATGTAATTTAACAACTTCCCATTTGTTTTAGCCATAACTTATTTTTCTGTCTTGAATTGTAGTAAGCCTTCGTTCAAAACCCCAATGCACGCTTCCACATCCTTCAAGCTAGGCCCAAAATTCTCAATATCTGACTGTAGCATTATCATCTTACTAATGGAATCCATCATGAAAGGCCTAACAACTCTTTCAATTCTCTCTTGCACCATCAGAAGAGATCCCTCCAGGGAATTAGACACTTTTCTAGGAATGATCCTTGTGTATGAAGAAATGTTCCCAATCACTTCCTCATTGGTGAAAGCAATGACATTGTCTGGTAAAGATGATGCCATACTCTCAAGTTCCCACATCCTTTTCAACATGATTCTGAAGATCTCCAAGCGGAAAGATATTGCAAACTCAAGCTGCTTCCCCTTCTCAACTGATCCATCGGGCACAATTCGTTCCATAATCAACACCTCCCTCGGCAGTTTATTTATTTTGACCAAAGTACTTAGGTTACTTTTAGCTACTATGCTCATGTCTATCATGCTCGTCACCAGTTTCTTCAGCTGAACCGATGCATCCTTCATAACCTTTAGATGGGCTGGTACCTCTATGAGTTGTATAAAATCTTGGCAAATGATTAGATTCTTCCATTCATTGATAGCTTTAACCTAGTTACCTACATCTTCTAGTTCCTGCATCAGATGATCACTCACCTGCTTATGTGCTGAAATGGGTTGAGCAGAAGATTTAGCAACTTTGGCAATAATCTCACACAACTGAGACACCTGCTTCTAAAGTTCAACTTTCTCCGCCTTTTCTTTTTCAAGCCTAAGGAATAAAGCATCTATCAATGTCTGTGTGTCTTGCTTCAATCCTTCTGTGGTGACTTGACCTATGGGTACTCTAGTCATTGTTATATCCTCTGTCATGAGCTCATCCTTCTTCTTCCCTTCTACTGGAACTGACATCTCAGTGAACTTCTTCCTTGACTCCTCAATAATCAACCTTGAAGTCACCTTAGCAACTTTAGGTTTTCTGTCTTTTCCACCCAAACTCAGGAGCAACTATAAGTCATGTTCTTCCAAGTTGATCTCCTCTCTAGCCTTTGGGACCACCGTGAAGCCAACCATTCAAGAGAAATTAATTCTTGGATAATGATAATTTACCTAGTGTACCACCATCTCACGCTCTAATTCCTCTCCATCTAAAACTACTACATTTTCATGGCTACCATCCTCTGTATTGTCCAAAGACATAGCTCTTTCAAATTCTACCATCTACAACTTCAGAATTTTTTCAGGAAGAGGTGTTGAATGAAGTGGCTGAGGAGAAAAGATGAATGTTTCTAGATTTGATGGAGGAATGACAATATCTTGCTGAGGTGTGATAATCGGTGAAGTTCTTGATGCTTTGGATAAGTCATAACTAACACCATAGCAGTAGAAATCATCTTCTCTCTTAAATGAGACTTTTTGTGCACTTTAATCTTTTCGGGCCTTCTCGCTACTTTCTCCCTTGTGCTTCCTTTTAAAGGAAACTCATGTCTGATGTTTTCTGTGATCTAATTCATCAAACCTTCATTAATGCAATATCCCTTTGTCAAGTAACCGAGTTTGAAGTATTGACGAGAATGATGGTATACCTTTACTCGATCATGTGCTAGCCATCTATGCTCTCTTGAAGTATAAATCTATCTCCTCCCATTTGATGATATGCGCCAAGTAACACCGGCTCATCATCTTTAAGATCCATAGGTATCTATGCTAATCCAAATTAAAACACTTTCCATGCTGATAACCTCTGAAATATTTCTTTCTAACTTCGTACTCACTTCGAACTTCATCCGAAATATTCTAACAAAGGAACATGTGTGTACTCCGGGAGATTGTATTTCTTACCACTCCATATGGATTGAATTTCAGCCATGTTGGGAAGAAATATTGTTTATACTCATAGAACATTTTCACTTCAATTCCTCTGGATTTATGAATGCTCTGGCAGCTATAATAGCCCACTGTGATCGGGAAGAAGCCTATAGACTTGTGTCGTTTTGACTGTAGGTCATGCATCTCCATGAGTTTTCTGCTCAACTCCATGATGACCAATCTGTCACTCGGATATCTAGGTAACTTGACTGGTTCTCCCAAAAATTCGGTGACCCTGAGGTATGTAAATTCCACTGATTGGATGAAGATACTACCAATCTGGGACACAACTTCCCAAACTTCCTTGCTTACCCTATTGGCCTTTAGATCACCATTCATCCTACAAATGAATCCATAGAAGAATCCATCATTGACCACCTTATAATATTTATTACATGTGGGCACAGTAAGCTACAGATAGCACTCAAAAATAGGATCTTTGGAGAGCACACCACGTCTATCCAACTTAGAGAAAATATCCTATGAAGCTGCTGCATATACACAATACGAAGTCATTTTGAAGCTGTAAGTACACGTCACATTCCAAAGCTTCTCACTGATGTTTTCACTAATGATTTCCATCCAATTGATTATAGAATCTACTTTTTTGATTTCAATGGTCCCGATGACGGCATACATCCATGAGTGGAAGTTGTGAGCATTAGCTTTGCCATTTATCTGCATAACAACTTGGTAATGTCATCCACCTATACCAGATTGAATCATGGAAGATTTCTTAGGAACTTGGATGGATATTTGGGCTTCTTCATGTAACTACTATTCATTATGCCCACATAGTCAACTTTTTGATTTTCCCATCATTCTTTGGCATCTACTATGCTAATAGTAGTCACCACTGTCATGCTAGAATCTTTAGATAATAATTAATGAAGCGTGCATCTAGCCAAATTATTGTCTTCCCGCAACATCTTAAACTTATATAGATAGTGGGTGGTAAGACCAAGCACACTCCATGATGAATTATGGTAATCGAGCTATGAATGGGAATATTGAAGCTCGAATGATTCTACTTCTTCGATTGCACACATGAGAGAAATCTTTCCAGCTCTAGATCTGTCAATCAATTCAGAAAGAGGTTATGGACCTATATTTGTATCTCCAATGTTAGAAAACTTGGAAGTAATGCATTATTCTACTGAGCTTTCTCTTTCATCTGCTTTGCCATGGCGAGATCTGTCTTTGTCTCGAGCAACTCTTTTCTCTTTATTCGGCAAGAATTCTTTACAAATGGTGCAAATCTAAGCGTTTCTTCAGATTTAGAGGATATACAATGATATATCGCCATTAATTTAAGCTCCCTTTCAATTATATAAGCACTGTGATGAATACCTATAATTAATTCGCATAAAGAAGGCAACCTGAACATGAACACTTGATTTTAAGCATAAAAATCTGCATATATAAATCCCACTACCCTAAAGTTCAAGGCTTTGTTTGCATGCAAATAAAGAATGAATATTTTCAACTTCACTGAGCACTGTACCACTATTCAAACAATTAATTAGACTTAAATCAAGATCCTTCAAACCTAGGCACAAAACTTTGAAACTTTCGACAAAGTGAAAACGCCTTCTTCCGAGAAAAATTCCTCATTAATTGGGAAATAAAATTGCGTGGGAGGCACTCCTTTGCTAGAAGAATTAATTACTTCATTAATATGGCAACCCATGCTTATATAACCTTCATCATTCTATAATTAATTATTTCCTTTCCTATTCTGGCAATTAATTTATTAATAAACATGTTTTGCTCTTCAATTTGGGCACCTATTTTGTGCATGCTCATGGCTTCCATTAAATAAATTAAATTTATTTAATTTTATCTTTCTAATTTCAGTCTACTTTGACTTCACACTATGCTTTAACCTCATTTGCAAAAAATAGGAATTAATTCCATCAATAAATACTTTTAAAAGTATTATTTCTCCTCTAGGTGGGTTGCACTTTTTGCATGAGAGAGGGCTGCATTAAATAAATAAAATTTATTTAAATTTAGAATTCTATTTCAGTTTACTTTATCCTCTCATCCTATGTTGACTTTTACACATGCTTGGGCGCCAAAATTAGGAATATAAATTATTAATAAATGCAATTAAAGCTATCCTTCTATTCCAAAAGGGGTCACACTTTTTGACATAGCTGGTTTCTATTTTAAAAAGTCAATTTCCAATGGGATTATTCACCCTGCACCTCAGCTCCAAAAATCCCATGATCCACTTAAGTTGTATGACTTTCATAATGGGATTTTTTACCCTGCAAGGCAGGTAAGAAATTCCCATCAATGCCTTAAGTGATTTTCTTTTATTTCACAATGGAAATTTTCACCTGTAAGGCAAGTAAGAAATTCTGCCTGCTACCTCTAATTTTCCCATTATGACTTAAGTGGCTTCACTTCCACAGAAAACCACCCCGCCAACCAAGTACAAAACTCCCACTTGCCTCGCTCTGCTACCAAAAATCTCATTGTAGCTGAAAACATTTCTTTCCCAAAAATGCAACTCCGCCGAGAAGAGGCCTTTTCTATGCACGACTTTGTCTTTCTAGAGATAAATAGACCTCATGTGGAAAAACAATACAAGAAAAGCATGTTGGATCAAGATTCTTCCTATTTACTTAAGCAATAAAGATAGACACATGAATGCTAAGTATATTTAAGTTAGAAATATCTGGTTTTTCTTTGTCCATACTTCATGAGGAGTACCTTGATGAAGATATTTGGTAGGAACTCTATTAATAATATAGATAGTAGTATTCATAGCTTCAGTTTATAAGAACTTAGGCACATTGGAAGCATGAATTATATTCCTATACTTTTCTAAAACAATCTTATTATTTCTTTTTGCAATATAATTTTGTTGAGGGGAATAGGGAGTAGTCAATTCTCTTTGAATCCCACATGACACATAAAACTTATCAAACTTTTTTCTAACATATTCACCTCCATTATCAGTCCTAATTCTCTTAATTTTCAGATTAGAAGCATTTTCAACTAAAGCTTTAAATTCCTAAAACATAGATAAGACATCCAAATTCTTCTTAATGAAATAAGACCAAGTCATTCTAGAGAATTCATCAATAAGGAAAACCACATAAAAAGCTTCACCTTGAGATAAGGAACCTCAAATGGACCACTCACATCATTATGAATTGGTTCTAATAACTAAGAAGAATTTGTATCATGATTCTTGTGAAATAGTTGAGCATGTTGTTTTCCACGTCGGTAAATTTCACAAGTTTCATGATCTGAATTTATTTTTGGAAGACCAACAAAAAGAATAAGTCTAAAAATATCATACAAGATTTTGGAATTAACATTCCCAAGCCTTTCATACCAAATATGAATATCATTCCTAGAAGAGGAAGAAGAAAAGACTCGAGACACAAAACCATAAAATATATATAGGCCATTTTTTCAATACCAATAGCAATAATATTACTAAAATTATCTTATACATACCACTTATCTTGCAATAAAAAAACTTTACATTTTTTGTAGTTAGTGAGAGAAAGAAAAAATATTCTTTTCAGTTGAGGAACATACAAAACCCTCCTAATTACTCCATTTGATAGATTAACATTACCACAAATTTCAGATCTAATGATGGAGTTATCTCCTAGATATATGATCCCCACACAATTGAAAACATATAAGAGAATACTAGAAGTAGAAGTCATGTGACTAGAGGCACCACTATCAAGAATCCATTCATTATCATTTGAGGTTGAGAGGGCATTATACAGGGAAATAGACCGCTCAACCACATTTGCTTGATTTTTTCCCTATCTTTCTTATGATTATTAGGATTGTTGTTCTTAGCATTCTTAGCTGATTTGTTAGTCTTTACTCTACAATCAGACTCTTTATGCCCAAATCTAGCGAGACTTATTACAAGTTCCATTAAATTTGACTTTAAAGTTTTGATTGTTCTTAGCAGAATTAGACTTAGGATTTGCTTTGAATCTTGATATGATATTAGACTTCTGATTAGGATTTTTATTATTCCTATTATGAGAAGACTTATGATTTTGAAATAACAATTATTGAGAAGAATTCTCTTTTGAATCAAAATTCTCCATTACATGCTCTTCTTGAATTAACAAAGAAGACAAAGTTTCTAAATTAGGAAGATCATTCTCATTTTGATACTTAGAGTTAAGAATAGAGATATAATTTCTGAACTTTTCATGAATGTTTATTTGAATTATAAAGTACATAAGCTTATATTGAAACAATTCACAGTTATAGCCATCTAATTGAGCTTTAATGTTCTTAATTTTAGCTAAATAATTGACTATTTTCTCATCCCCTTTCATAGGAGTTGTAAATAGCTCTAAAACTAGCTTAATTATTTTTTAAAAATGACTACCTTCATGCATAGTCTCTAATTGTTTCCATGCATCAAAGGAGAATCCATATGACCTATATGCATTAAAAATTCATTTTTATTCTTTACAAAAGGATGGACAGAGCTTCATGTGATCTTTGAGAGAAGGAGCTAAGATTTTCAGGGGTTGCTTGTCTACCTGTGGGACATTTTTCCACACCAGTCACAAGATCCCATAATTTTCTATCCATAAAACAAGCTTTTAATTGAATTCTCCATATGTTATAATTTGTTTCATTTAATAGCTGAGACTTATCTAATGAAAAACTAGTAGAACTAACCATTTTTAATGCTCAAATGGTAATGGACAAATTTAGCTAAAAAATGAATCAAGGAAGCCAAATGGAGGCAAAAAACTAGATACAATTATTTTAATTAATTATATGAATACAAAAACTTGAAATTAATAAAAATGACTAGCTTTGATCAAGATTAAGATCACTTTAATAGAGCATAGTTGGGGTCGAGCTACAAAATAACTCTCATATTAATTAGTTAAATGATTAATTAATAAATTAAATAAGAACCAAATTAACTAAATAAAACAAGAAAAGAAATAACCAACAACAACTTGGCATAAATCCACTTGCTTAAGAGAGACATACGTCAAAATTCCAGTGTTCTCCCAACTAGATTTGCGATGGACTTGAAATACCCGAAATAAACCATAGTTGATAAACTTAAAGATCCCATGCGGGGTCATGTTGAGTGACAATGGATTATATTGGTGAGATATTTAGTAACTCGGTGTAAACAATTCACAAGGATGGGCTTACAAGCGAGATAACCGATCTCGAGCGGGTTACTTGAAAACAACCAAACAAAACAAAAGAAAATTTACCGAAGTAGGAAGTGACACGTTTTGAAGATCAAGGAAATCAATAAATTTATGTTGTTAGTATCTAAATTGATTCTACTTTGCAAGATGAGCATCATCACATATTTATCAAGAATCCTAGAGAAAAATAATTCATCATGTATGTCGTTTTGTATTCGGGAGGCGATTCAGGTGGCTTTTTGTCACTCGGAGGTTGAAGAAATTGATGACACCTTCAAAAGGATTTGATCTATCACACTACTTTAGTTTGTGTCTTTCAACCAGGGTGAGAGGAACCATTTTGTAACCTCTGTTGGTGAAGGAGAATGAAGATATCCTTATCTGCACAAATTTGAAAGGAAACATTGAGAAAATATGATCAATGTACCACAATTTAACTCTCACGAGTTTTCACTTCTAAAGAATGGTGATATTTTCTAAAAAAGGATAAAGGTTACTAAAGACATTATAGAATCCTCATTGCTTTCGCATATTTTGGCAGTAAAATTTATTCATTTGTGGACATATAGGGAAAATAGGGGTAGTTCAGGTAGGATTCATTGTTTTTGAATAATTTTTGGTGGGAGCTTAAGCGGGATAAACTAGATTTTGCGGATCTTTAAGAACCTTCACAATAATAGGAAAACTAAATGACAAAATGCTTTAGGATAGCTACAACATTCCTTTAACCGAGAAGGTGTGCATCAATGGAGGCCCAGATTTGCATGGTTTCACACAATCTCCAAGAATTTAACATGAAGCCTCGAGATAAAGACTCAATTAAACATTAAAGATCCATGGTTCCTCATGCCTAAGATACACTCAAAGACTTACAGACAATATTTATCAACAAAATGAAAGTAAAGTGATTTTAAATTGTTTATCTCATTACAAGATGAAGGCTCTTCTTATAATGAAAATGTAAATTCCACTAAACTATCATAGGGATGAGATCATGTGTGATTCAGAGGGATTTTAACATAAGATTGCAACAGAAACAAGAAATACTATTTATGAAAATTTTGAAATAAAGCAGACAAAAATTTTCCCAAGATTAACACAAATTAATTTCAAGTTAATTATATTCATTAGCAGGGGAAGGTTTCTTGGACAATCTCAAAGCTTATCAATGGTTGTACACTTGCAACCAACTTGACATGATAAAATCTAAAACATAAGAGATTAACAAGTTTCTCAAATGGTCTCTCAAGAAGATGGGATTTCTCAAATTTTCTCGTAAGAATTCAACCCCAACCTTTTACATGACTAAAGCATGATTTTTATAACACTCAATTTACATCCAAGCTTTCCCCCAAGAAAATAATATTCGAGGAACCTTTGTTTGTTACATGTTTGATCATGATTTCCAAAAATGACGTTTCATAGGTCTCAGTAATTAATATTTGCTATTTTTTCAAATAGGTGAATCAATGCAAATATCTCCATCATTGTTTTAACTGAGAGCACGTCTTCATCCTTCATGCATACAACCTCCATCATTTCATCCTTTTCCCATTATTTCCTCTGTAACTTTTCTCTGCATCCATCTTCTCTAGTAATTCACGGTTTTACATGTGCCCAAGAAATTCCAACTTTAAAATATCAATCTTTAAATTCCTTGGACTCACAAATTAAGCTCTATATCCATTCAATTGCACTTTGTAGACAAAAATGAAAAGGAATTTCATTAAAAAAATGATGAAAAACAATGTGTATTCACATCTCCAGAGTCTTGGAGAAAAAATGGTGGCAAAATCAGATGCAATGCACAACAACCATTGATTCTTCCCTTTCTCAACTTTAGATTAGAGCCATCCACGTGGAAAAATCTAATTTGAAGCGGTCTGGGGTTGCCTTTTGCATTTTATGACTTTTGGAGAAAATGCACAATTTTCACATTTTTCCCCACCCCTCCACCTTTGAAATACGGAGCTTGACACGTGGCTTAATATGGGCCTTTGATGGAGTCGTAGCTTATTTATGCAATTTTACCCATTTTAAAAAAAAGGAAAAATTTCCAATTTTCCTCTGTCAACACACCTTCCCACTTGTAGATTTTGATGTGGGCCCCAGCAGAGTTACGGGTTATTTCATAACTTTTCTCCCTCATACAAAGAGGAAAAAAACTTCAAAATGTTCCACTGACCCGCCTTCCCACTTGTAACATGAAAAACTACCACGTGTCCTTCTTCGGGGTCAAAGTAAGACTTTTTCCCTACCACTTCATATTTGTTGAATAGCCAATCAGAGACTATCGAGGCCGTGGGGCCAATTTGGTATTTTTACAAATGTGACAAAATTGGAAAATTTCACTAAAAATACCTTTGGCTGCAACTAATTAAAATGAACACATATACACCTTTGGGGAAAAAAGAGAAATTCTCTCCACCTTTATAAATTTGACCGCCAATCAGAACTCAATGGGGCCGCGGGGCCAAATTGATCTTTTTGCAAACATAGAAAAAAATTACAAGTTATAAAATAGACCTGACATGCCTCATCCAATCAAAAGAGACCACGTAGCTGAAGATGTTGAGATATAATTTGACGGGAAAACATACATGTCAAACCATAAAATGTGGAAATCACCATTTGTGCCCATAATTGAATTTTTCTTTAAGGAAAAATAATTTGGAAATGATACAAGGCCCAAATGTGATCCATGACCATGGAGAAGGATCTTCAACAACATACAAATGAAGAAAACCTTTCACGCATCCATTTGGGGAAATAGAAAATATGACAAAGCCCGCAGATTGAAGAATTTTGAGGGCAAACTAGGGTATGATCAAATCAAGCACCAACATTAGCTCGACTCGAGGATGGGCACTCCCAAAGAAGTGCCACAAGAAAAAATAGTAGACCAAGTGCCAAAAATAAACCATTGGGCAACGGAGTCACAAGCCAACCCTCCAGAACAAACTGAGAAACCAACAAAAATGGCCACCAAGGACCAAAGGGCAAACCAAAACTGACAAAACGCAAAAATAGAAAAAAAACCCAAGACTTTACACTATACGGTGGTGTATACCTCAATTCGAGAAATCAATCAAGGAAATGTTTCAAATGATTTCCATTAACGGGTAATTCAAGAAATTTCCCATCTAGGTCTTTTAATAAGAAGGTATGTTCACCAATTTGAATGTCAATTGAATAAGGTCCCATCCACAATGCATCAAACTTTCCACGTTTTCCCTTATCATCGTGCCGGATATCCTATAATAGCACAAGATCTCCAACACTAAAATCTCTTGGAGTCACCTTATTATCAAACAAATTCTTCAATTTCTCTTTGAATTTTACATGCCTCTAATGGGATGCCCTTATTTCTTCATCTAACTCGATAATCTTATTGATTTGAGCATCATAGGACTATCCTCTTGATCTTCCAGTTTTTGAAGAAATTGAAATGAATATAATTGCATATGCGAGGGCAGCAGAGCTTGAGTTCCATACACCAACTCAAATGGGTTTTTCCAAAGAGCTCATTTACAAAGTGATTCGATCAGCCCAAACGTAAAAGCGCGACTACTCACCCCACTTCTTTTGTTCAACCCCAAAGTTGTTATAATTATCTTCAATAGATATTTATTGTTGGACTCTTCTTGTCCATTTCCTTGGGGATTATAATTGGAAGCATATGTAAAATTGATCCCATATTCGTGGCACATGGCCACTAAAGGTTTATCCCAAAAGCTCATGGCATTATCAACAACTATCTTAGCAAGAACTCCAAACTTGCAAATGATATGATTCATAATGAAATCCATGACAATTTGGTGAGTTGATTTCTTGGTGGGGATTACCTCCACCCACTTGGTGAAGAAATAAGTGGCTACTAAAATCCACTTATGGCCAGTACTTGAAGGATCTAAAATATCACCAATGAAGTCCATTCCCATTACCTAAATGGAGCTTCAATTGATACAAGAATCAAAGGAAGTGAGCACGAAGCTTTGGTCTTCCAGGAAAATAGTTGGAAACTTTCACATTTTCTTACCAACTGATTTGTATCTTTGAAAATATTTAGCCTCTAATAACCATCCTTTAAGATCTTATGAGCTATGAATCTTCCATCAAAATGCCCCCTAAAAAAATCCTCCATGGAGATCAGCAATTATTTTAGGGTCTTCATCTTTAGTAATGCATCTTAAGATAACTCCCTCGTGGTTCTTCCAAGCTAACCCAAAATCAGTAATGATATATTTTTAGGAAGCTAACTTAAGAGCTCTTTTATTATTCTTGCTCAAATTTTCAGGGCATTGTAGATGTTTGAGATTAAAATGATGTCCTTGTACCATTCATAATTTATTATTTTTCAAGGACATTCAACCTTTCTTCTTCAACTTTATTTACCTCAATTGTCTGCAGATTTCTCTCTGCCATAAGTTTTTCCAGGCCCAAACATCGACTAATTTTGTTGTTTAGATGTCCATATCATACTCTTTACAATTTTATTACCCATCTACATCGCTTGCTTAAAACCTCCATTTCGATAGGATATCTTTCACCAATGTAAGGGGAACATAAGCAACGACTTTGGAACTCATAATATATTGCCTAAAGAAATTTTGTGCTTTTACCAAAGAAAATGTCTACTTCGCATGATAGTATACTTTAGCTCAGCTCCTTGTAATGCCTTACTGAGAAAGGTAATTTTTCTTTCAACTCACTCATCATCCTTTGCAATAACACGGATGCAATATTACTTTCAAGCAAAAGAAAACATATGGAAAGCCTTCTTATACTGCTGGAGCTACTAAAATATGGGCATTCTTTAATACTTCTTTGGTCCCATCAAAATATTGAATAGCTTCTTCTTCCGATTTGATACTTTGATCCTTCTTCAACATTGTAGTGATTGGGATAGTTAGTTTAGTAAAGTTGGAGGTAAATCTCCTACTAAAATTAATCTACCTAAAAAGGATGGAATTACCTTCTTGGCTCTTGGAATAGGGACTTTGCTGATGGCTTCTACCCTTTTAGGATTAATCATGACCCCTTCCTTTGACACAATGTGTCCAAGAAGCTTTCTTTCTGATCTCCAAAATGACATTTCTCTTGGGATTTAGTGAAATACCATACTCCCTACATCTTAACAACATTTTTTCTAATTGTTCAGGTGGTCAATACTTTTTCTAGAGAAAAAGTCACATCATCTTGATATACAACAATGAATTCATTAATAAAGCCAGAGAAAGCTACATCCATTTCTCTTTGGAAAGTGTCTCCAGTATTCATTAGACCAAAAGGAATTCTAAAATATACATATGTTCCCCAAGGAGTGGTAAAGGAAGTCTTGATTCACTCTGAGTCCTTCACAACTACCTAGTTATATCCAAAAAAACCATCTAAAGTGGATAATAGTTCCGAACTAGTAACCAATTATAACATACTGTCCATATTTTACAGAGGGTAGTTATCCTTCATTGATGCTTTATTCAATTTTCTAAAGTCCACACACAACCTTATATCTCTGTTCTTCTTTTGAAAGGTACTAAGTTTGCAACCCATAATGAGTACCTTGTGGGTTGTATGATTCCTCCATCCCTAAAATTTTTCGATTCTTCTTGCATCTTCAAGGAAAGGAGTGGATTAATCGGCCTCTATTTCTACCTAAATGTCTTGGAAAAATATTACAAGGGAATTTCATGCTGGAAAAGATCCTCTTTGTATGTTTTCAGTTAAAAATAAGACCATGCTAAGCATTCCTAGTATTTCTTCAACAATTGGACATACGACTACTTTTCTTCCTTGCTTAGATTGCTACCTAGATAGATCTTACGTGGTTTATCTTTCATGCCCGGTGTTGTGCTCTTCAACATCCATCGAGGATGACATGTGTCAATGACAATGTAATCAACATTATCAAAGTTTCATTCAAGTGCTAAAAACCTTTGAGAATAGTATTCGTCTTCAACTGAATGATGTCTTTGCCAAATAAAGTCTCCTTTCCATCAGCTGCACAAACCATTGGCTCCCAATCTATATGTTGATTGAAAAATTATCCTTGGTTCTACAAAAACCTTTACACTGGGCATCGTCTTCAAAAACTTTCCAATGTTTAACATTGTCAGAATAGATGACCTATTTAATATCTCAATATTATACTCACAATAGGGGATAAGATACAATTTTCAAATCTGGACCCCAATATGGCCGAGCTTTTTCTACTAGAGTATTGTACTTCATATCGTGATGTATTATGTTATAGAGTCAAACATTTCAATGAAATCCTATACGCATGCTTATACTACTTCATTCTCTAATTTTTTGTTGCATATAGTTTTCTAACCTGCTTGACAATTAGCTTTGAATATCCTTTAACAATGATGTCTCTAACACCATATTTCCAAGCAATTCTTAAACCTAATAACAAAGTGTGTCATATCCTACAATAGTGTTAGTGCACTCAAAGTTGAGTTTAAAAGAAAAAACATACTCTTCCTATCCCGGAGATATCGAACAATACTAACACCATTTCTAAATTTAGAGCAAGCCCCATCAAACAACAAAGTTAAAGGAGAACCTACTTGTTCAAGAGACTTGAGTTGATCAATTTTTTTCTCTTTACCATCAGAGAAAATCCAATAAAGTTATCAAGTATCGTTGTCATAGGTGTATAACACTTCATAGGAAGCATTATTGGGATTCTCAATGAGATGTAGCATCTTATTTTCACCATACAACTTTACAAGGCTGCCCTCAATAGGTATAGTGGAAAAATACATATCCATTTGCACACTCCCACCCACACTAGCAACCCATTTTCTTGATAACAACATTCCCCATTTGGCAGGGCAATCAACAATAACAACATCTGGTTTTAAGTTCTTACGGGTAGGTTGTAAGTTAAACTATCAAACCCTTGACACATCCAACCACTGGAACCTCTTTGGAATCCATGGTAGTGCACTTCCCATAAGCTACTGTCACTTTGATATCTAATTCATTCATGACCTCAAGAGGCATAACATTGCATGATGCTCCAAAATCAAACATACAGTTGTGTAACAGCCTGTCCCTAATAATCAAAGTAGTAAAAAATGAATCTACATTCAGTTGGGACTCAACCAAGGATGTTCCCAAATATACTTCAAGTGGCTCACGTAGTTATTCCAAAGATTTGGGGTTTTTCCAACTCGCAATGGTAGGAGGAGTATCAACATTGTTTAAGTTTCTACCTTAGCTAATATTTTTCTTTCAATCCCAAATACTCAAAGGCCCTTTTCTTATGCTCAGGAATCCTAAGCAGCTCAACAATTGGAACATAAATCTTGATCTAACTCAAGACTTGGGCAATGTCATAAGGAATGTATTTGGGCAAGGCAACATTTGGAGGAATACTGACAAAATCATCTGACAACAAAGGATTTTTCACGGTCTGAGCATGGGCAGGGATACTAGTTCTGTTTGGGGAAACAAGGCCTTTTCTAGATGTATCTTTCTTAGGAGTTTATTTTGGGATATTGGCGAGAACTAGAGTTTTTGGTTTAGCTCGAGGCCCTATCCTCGTGACAACTTTACTCCAAAGTGTTATATTATTTATCTTGGGCAACCAAAACATTCATTAACAACTGAATATCCTCCTTAGAGGGGATTCCTCCATCATACTTTTTAATCATTAATGCCCTTAAGTATTCAAAATCATTATTAGGCAATTAAAAATATTATACCATATAAATTTAAAAATTATGAGTGGGAGGAAGAGGTAATACCTAGTGAATGCAATCCTAGAAATCAGTAGTAGTTCTAGCACTTATTAGCTCAATTGAATTTTCCCCTGCTGCAAACTTGTAGAGAAATCCATCATGCATGCATCATCATCTATCTCATCATCATCAAATTCCTCAACTTCTTTGTCTTCATCACATGGGGAATGGGGCAAGAAAAATCTATCACACCACTCCATATCATGGACCTCTTCCACAATAGCAACTCTGATAGCTAAAGGATCAGGCACCAATCTATTTTCCCGGGGTTGGGGCTATCTATTTCCTGATCCCACGGGCCCTTTACCCCTATCATCCAATCTATGATCACCTCTGGGATGATTTACAAATATTTCTTGGCCTTCTAACTTGTGGCCTTGACCTTGGGAACCTTGTCCAATCCTTCTCTGCTCTCGGCCGTTTGTAATATATTTATTTAACAGCTCAGGACCAAAGTTTTTACAACCTCTTCTAGATCCATAGAATTACTTGATTGAGTCTTCTCTGGATTTATCAGCTTGATACCTTCCCTCTTAGGAGGCTTACCAACTAATTTAATATTGTTTTGAATCTGCAAAGCCATGGTGAAGGCCTCCTCAAAGTTGTTGGGTTCTTATCCCTCAAATAATAGGCAACCTTCCTATCAAAAGCATCAAAGTATTTTATTAAACAAGAAACAACACTTGGCCTCATGATTACAGGTAGCCTATTCAAGGTCTAATTAAACCGAGTATTGAATTCATGAAAAAATCATTAGGATTATTCTTAATATTTTCAAATTCAGAAAAAAGAAACCTAGGATCTGTCTTATCCCCATATTGCAATCTAAAATCATTTTTCATTTATGTCCATGAATCTATTGAGTTATCTGGAAAATACTTATACCAATCACGTGCATCCTCCTCAAGATTATGAATAAATAGTTTTATATACACATCCTCAAATTCAATCTCAAAGTCTTCCATCATATTGACAAAAAGTTTTAAATGCTGATCACTAGTGATAGCATTATTTCCTTGAAATTTAGGCAGTCTATTTCTAACATCTTGTGGCACTACATTTGGATATCCAGCCATACCTCTAAAATCTATAGGACCAAAAGTATTCACAACAAAAGGAGGTTTGGGTGGGGGCTAGGCCATATTTTTTTAAGGAGGTGACCTTACAGGAGATACAAAATGATGAGGGACATAAGGTCTTTGGAACACATGAGTATAATTTTCAAAATGAATGTTCTCTAAAGACTCTATTTCTTAGAAGATCCTACCAGCTTTGGAAAACATAGGGACATAATGAGACACAAACTTTTCAACTAAAAATGAAGGTTCCTCTCCAAATGGAGAATTCCAATCTACAATAAGACTACCCAATTTATAAGCACTTGAGGAACTATGGAAATATTCAATGAAAGACTCATCAATTTCCACAATTGATAACTCTTTTGTTGATTTTTGATCTCTAATAAATTTCCAGATTATTCTTCTTTTAGAATTTGTCTTTCCCAATTCTAGAAACAACCTTCTAATAGGGTCTTTAATGAAGAAAGATCTTCTTCCTTCCATCTTTGCAAAGATTAGTGATAAATTTCAATTGACAAATGTTAAGACACTAGAATTTATCAAAAATTAATTCAACACAGAGTCGCCACTAAGTATTTTCACCTTAGTTATGGAAATGCACTAAAATTGATCTGTCAAATGTCTGTCAACACTAAATTCATGCAAAGCTTCATATATCTAACCTTCCTTTACCCATATTTAACATTTATGATGTAAAATTAATGTAAAAACCAATAGAAACTAGAAATATTACACATAGAACTTGTAACTTTGCTCGATTCTTACAAATCTGGACATAGGATGACATTTCAACAACGTATTTATACTTTAAAATTTGTAAGAAGCATTTACTAGGGTCTATATGCATTGTTGATGGTGTTCAAACTTTTCACACACCTTTATGTCCCTGAAAACGACGTCAATCTGGTGTTGGTAACCAAATAGATTCTCCTTTACAAGTTGAGCATCATCACAAATTTAACAAGAAGCCTAGAGATAGATAAATCATCATGTATGTTGTTTTGTAGCTGGGGAGGTGATTTAGCTGGTTCTTTGTCACTCAGATGTTGGATAAATGGATAACACCTTCAAAAGGATTTGATATATCCTCACTACTTTAGGTTGTGCCTTTCAACTAGCGTGAGAGGACCCATTTTGTAACCTTTGTTGGTGAAGGAGAATGAAGATATCATTATTTACACGAATTTGAAAGGAAACCTTGAGAAAATATGATCAATGCACCACAATTTAATTCTCACAAGTTGTCACTTGAAAGAATGGTGATATTTTCTAAACAAGGTTAAGGCTACTAAAGACGTTGTGGAATCTTGATTGCTTTTGCATATTTTGGCAAGAGAATTTATTCGCTTGTGGACATACAGGGCAAACAGGGTAGTTCATGTAGGATTAATTGTTTTTGAATAATCTTTGGTTGGAGATTAAGTAGGATAAACTTGATTTTGCTAGATCTTTGAGAAACTTCACAACAATTGGAAAAATAAATGATAGAATGCTTGTAGCAGCTAAAATATTCCTTCAACCAGAAGGTGTGCATCAATAGAGGCCCAAATTTTCACGCTTTCACACAATCTCCAAGAATTTAACATGAATGCTTGAGCTAAAGACCTAATTAAATATTAAAGACCCTGGTTCCTCATGCCTAAGATAAACTCAAAGACTTACAGAGACAATCTTTATCAACAAAATGACAAAGAAAGTGATTTTAAATTGTTTATTGCATTACATGATGAAGGCTCTTCTCGTAATGAAATTAAAAATGCCACTAAACTATCATAGGGACAAGATATTTTGTGATTCAGAGGGATTTTAACATAAGATTGCAAAAGAAACAAGAAATACTATTTACGAGACATTACGAAATAAAGAAAACACAAATTTTCCCAAGATTAACACAGATTAATTTGACGTTAATTAGATTCATCAGCATGGGAAGGTTTCTTAAACAATCTCAAAGCTTGTTAATGGTTGTACACTTGCAAAAACTTGACATGATAAAATATAAAACATAAGACATTAAGCGGTTTGTCGGAAGGTTTGTCAGGAAGATGGGTTTTCTCAAATTTTCATGGAAGAATTCAACCTCGACCTTTTGCATGACTAAAGCATGCTTTTATAACACTTAATTTAAATCCAAGATTTCCCCAAGAAAAGAATATTCAAGGAACCTTTTATTGTTACATGTTTGATCATGATTTCCAAAAAATGACATTTAATAGGTTTGGAACAAAAAGTTTCCAGTTGTTCAAAAACGTGAATCATTGCAAATATCTCCATCATTGTTTTAACTAGGAACATGTCTTCATCCTTCGTGCATAAAACCTTCATCATTTCATCCTTTTCCCATTATTTCCTGTACAACTTTTCTCTGCATCTAGCTTCTCTGGTAATTCACATTTTTACAAGTGTCAGAGAAATTACAACTTCAAAATATCAACCTTTATATTCCTTAGACTCTCAAATTAAGCTCTATATCCATTCAATTGCACTTTGAGACAAAAACGACATGGAATTTCATTAAAAAAATGATGCAAAACAATGTGTATTCACATCTCAAGGAGTCTTAGAGAAATAATGGTGGAAAACCCTGATGCAATGCACAACAACTGTTGATTCTTCCCTTTCTCAAGTTTAGATTAGACTCATGCACGTGGAAAATTCTGATTCAAAGTGGGCCTAGGGTTGCCTTTTACATTTTATGACTTTTGGAGAAAATGCACAAGTTTCACATTTGGCCCTGCCCCTCCGCCTTTGAAATACAGGCTCGACACATGGCTTAATTTGGGCCTTTGATGGAGTCACGGATTATTTTTGCAATTTTACCCTTTTTAACAAAAAGGAAAAATTTCCAATTTTCCTCCGCCGACCCACCTTCCCACTTGTATCTTTTGATGTGGGCCCCAGCATAGTTACGGGTTATTTAATAACTTTTCTCCCTCGTACAAAGAGGGAAAAACCTTCAAAATGCTCCTCTAAACCGCCTTCCCACTTGTAACATGAAAAACTACGTGTCCATCTTCGGGGTCAAAGTAAGAATTTTTCCCTGCCACTTCATATTTGTTGAATAACTAATTAGAGACTACTGGTCCGTGGGGCCAATTTGGTATTTTTACAAATGTGACAAAAGTCGAAAATTTCACCAAAAATACAATCGGGTTGCAACCAATTAAAAATGAACATGTATACACCTTCGGGTAAAATGAGAAATTCGCTCTGCCTTTATAAATTTGGTCGCCAATTAGAACTCAAAGGGGTCATGGGGCCAAATTGATCTTTTGAAAACATAACAAAAAGTTATAAGTTATATAAAAAACCCGACGTGCCTCATCCAATCAAAAGAGACCATGTAGTGAAGATGTTGGGATATAATTTAATGGGGAAAACATGCCCACAAATCTGTAAAATGTAGGAAATCACCATTTGCACTGAATTGAATTTTTATTTAAGGACAAAGAATTTTGAAATGATACAAGGCCCAAATGTGATCCATGACCATAGAGAAGGATCTTCAAACAACATAAAAATTAAGAAAACCTTTCAAGCATCTATTCGAGAGAAATAGAAAATATATGACAGAGCTCATGTAAATTAAAGAATTTTCAAGGGAAAATAGGGCACGATCAAATCAAGCACTAACATACGTCTCATCTTTCTAGATAATTTAATTATAGATCCCTCTGTCAAACAAAAAGTTCCCAGAATTAAAAAAATAATAATAACTTATCGGGTCTAGGTTTTCAATGTAGTAGAACAAAGGGACACTTGGCTAAAGCAAATGCCAACATGTGGCACATATTAATAATATCAAGAGGGTTCATGTGTCACTTTTCTATATTTTTCCCTCACATATGAGTTGAGTGGACGTGAATTCCATGAAATAAACTAAGATAAATATTTTATCAGGTCTACAACAGGGTTTAACAAGTCAACAAAGCACACGGAAAATAAACAAAGGACCACGCGGAAAACAATTGATCGAGGAAAGGGGACACTTTTTAAAATTATGGGAATCTCAAGAAGAGAGGTACTCTACAAACCTAAAGCCTATAGAATAAGATGGAGATAATATAATTTTAGGTCCAAAATAGGAGAGACAACGGAAGATAGAGACAGTGGGAAAAAAACTCCACTTGGTGAAGATCTATTAATCAAGGAGGACACTTGAAATATTTCTACCAAGTTTTTGAGAGATAGCTCTAGGTGGACATGAAGTCCAAAGAATAAGCCAAAATTTAATGAATTTCATGGTTGAGCTCCCTTCACATTAAAATATAGGGTAAACACGTGGAGCATAGTCATTGCAAGTTAGCATGGACACGTGTCACAATTCCACCAACCTTCAAAGGAAAATATAGCTACGAGACTTAAAACCTCTAGAAAAAGAAAAATTTAATGAAAATTTAATATCTACCTCAAAAAAGAAAATAATCCTGAAAAATTAAATTAATTATTTTAAATAAGTCACAAAGCTATAACGGCTATATAAAAAGGTGTGAAATATTTGAAATATCTACAAACAATTGCGTAAAGAGTAATAACAAAGAACCCAGGTCACAAAAGCAAAGATCTATGTACACAAATGAAAAAACAAGATCTAAACATCCAATTGACCAATATTTCAAGAATATTTGGGTAGAAATCTGAATTTTCTCTTGATTAAGTTAATGTCAATGGAACAACTATTAGGGTTTCACAAATTGAAATATCTTTAAGTTATTTATTATTTCAAATAAAAATATCTAGATTTATCCATCTTTGATACCTTGTTAGGATTTATGAGGGAAGATATAATTAACAAATTATAGATCCAAAACTTAAAATTATGAAGATTATAGATTATGATGTGTAATTAAATTAAACATTGATTTACCTTAATATAGATAGCAAGATAAAGAGTTTAATAAACATGAGCTGAAATCAAATGACACAAAAGGAAAAGAGACAATAACACCAGATTTAAGTGGGGAATCTAGAAGGAGAAAAACCACACTAATAAAGAACTATCTGTATTAAGAATTATATTTATTTATCCCCATAGTTCCACTTCACTCCTCGGTCTCACAGAGAACAATAGTAGGCCAATTTAGCATATGTTATGATCAACAAATTACCAATCCCATGAAGGATCATCCTATTATAGACACCAAAATTGGATCACACTCCCTTGATCCCTTGAAAAATAACCAACTCGAATGCACTCAAATAACCATGGCCCCTTTCACCCCACTCTAATATTAATTTAATTAAATTAATCCATGTCCTCACAATATTTATTATTTAATTATCACACCACCACCTCACCTAGCCACCTCACCCCAAATCTATTCTTAGTATGTTGCCATAACTAACTAAGACCTACCTAAACCCTAAAAATCAAAGCCTACATTCCCTCTAACCACATTCCCACCCATTAGAAAAGAAGCTTCCATTCTAATCCATAAAAAGAAACTAACAAGATCCAAGAAATCAAGTAGATCTACCCATTTTAGTAAACCTAGAAATCCCACCCTAACCGACGTTGGTCACCCTAAACTAACGTCGGTCAACCTAGAACCATCATCGTCGGTTACCTTTTATTCCCTTTGGTAACCTTATTTCGAGGTTGACACATTTAGAGAGAAAGAAACGAGACCAGAGCTACATGTAAGAAGAACAACATTCACACACGCATCCGAACATCCACAACCAGCATCAGAAGTGACCACAGAGCCATTTTGCATTCATGGGAGCATCTTGGGAAGTGCCATCACCACACCAAACTCCATCCATCTGATCAACTACCATTTCCATCCAGCCATCAAGCTCATATAATAGTAAGTATACCTCCACCAACTTGGTCTAATACACTATAATAGCTTTTATTACTCTCTATTATAGATTTTTGTTGCATCTTCCATTTCTTCATTTCTTATCAGTTTGTAATTGAGCCTTTTCCATTATTTACATCATTAGATTACCCATCCTTACTTTTTGTTCATCCCTAACCACATTTGAGACCTCTGCAACCCTCAAACCTACCCCACCACCTACATCAAATCCCCAGATCAAGCCCTCTAATAATTTTCTTTTGAGTTTCCCTACCCTTACCCTCGACCATTACCCATATAACCATCACCGGTTCATTTCCTTAAACCGACATCGGTCATAAATTAAACCGACATCGGTCTCTATGTTTTACCCTTAGACCAAGAAAAGAGCCTAAATTCTCCACCAAATACCCAAAACAACCCAAAACCAGACCCTGACTAGTACCAGTACTCTAACAGAGACCTCGCCCTTCAGATTCAATCATAGCTTAGCTTGTTGTGAACGAATTTTCTTATTATAATCAAATGAGATACCTAAATCATTTTAACTATAGTAGGATTTCATTTATTGTTAATATTGAATTGTTTTAAACAAAGTGGATTGATACCTTCTAGGGAGTATCACACTTCCCAAAACTAGCATACGCTAGGCAGTCCACTGTCATATGTTATTTAATCTCTTTTGGTGGTCTTGTTGTTCATTTCAGGTAGTTCCTCCTAGCCAAAAGGAAGCTCTCACGATCAGCTGTGGATCAAGAAGTCATACACACACAACAACCTTCAACCAGCTTTAACAAGTATTCCTCCTAGCCCTTTTACCCTTATCTATTTCATCACATTCCAAGAAATGCTCTAAGAATCAAGTGAAACATTTTGGCATGCCGGTGGGACCCATTTGGGGTTCCTTGCATTTCTTCATTTCTAGGTGAAAATTTGTATGTTTTTTCCCTTTTTCGAAAGGTTCTCACATTAAATTTCTCCCCTAGAATCTTCTCTTCTTTCTATTGTCTCAAAGAAATCATGTTTTGGTGCTATAAAAAGAACTCTTCTTCTCTTTCATTTGTATTGCATTAGTGAAAGATCATACTCTCTCATGTTCATCTTTTTGTGTCATTGAATTCAATATTTTGATTTGGGCTTAAAATCAACTACATTTCATTTTGCTTTACTGCATTAGCTCACATTAAATGAGGGAAACCTATATGCTGGAAGTCATGCCCAGCTGATGGTTGACAAAATGAATCATAGAAAAGCACTTTCTTTCTTTCTTTCTCTCTCTCTGAGTCTTACCAAACATCACAAAATTGAAAAATACACACATTCTTAAACAACATCTCACCGGAAGAAGAAGTTTAGGTGATCACATGATCATGGTATAGTGGGCACCCCTACTCTCATTACTTCTATCGAGTCATTATCTTAGAGGATGGCCCCCCCCACCATAACATAACCTGAAACCTCTCCTTGTAGATCTCCTTCTTTGTAGGAAGCCTTCCTCACCAAAAACTCTATTCTAAAGTTCATGAGTCAGTCTTCTAAATAGCATAAGCTGAACAAACATAAAGGAAAAGAGCACTCTTAGGATCATATTTTTCTTAGTGTTTCTGCTTGGCTTGTGTTTTGAGGTGAGAGGACACATTCTTCATCTTTTTATTTCTCCTTGCATGCTCCTCATCATAGTTGGTGTATTCCAACTTTGTTTGAGTGTGCCTGGACCCCATTTTCATCATTCTTAATTTTGGGTTTGATTCCACACTTGATTTTAAATCACAACCACCTTTTTCTTCATCTCTGTTTCAATTTCACAGTAACCGGTGTCGGTCCAGTGACCATCATTGGTTACCCTCTGACCATCACCGGTTTTACCCAACCAGCATCGGTTTACTATTCTTTTGGTTAACCTACCCAAAAGGACACTATTTCATATTCTTTGTTGTTTAGAGTCTCTGTAACTCTCATCATCTTCTCTGTCTGATAAAATCCATCTACATCTTATCTACCTAGTAGATTATTATCTTTTGCCTTGTTTGGAAAACTATTCTTTTTTCACAGTGACCAACCATGGTTACCTCTGACTGACATCAGTTTACCCTAACCAACATCGGTTATCCTATGCAATTTTCCAGCTGACATTTTACCCAATCCACCTACCACTACCTATTTTTCCTTTTTTGTTGTATTTTTGTGTCATTTATAGAAAGCAGTCCTACCAAATCAGCACTTGTTCACATGGTGTTGACTCGTAATCAAAAAAATGCCTCATATTCCATGCTAGTTGTCAACCACTCCCACCTAGTCCTTCACCACCTTCCATTCTATCACCCATGGATCCTACCCAACCTATCACCATCGCCACAGGTGATGAGGAGTTTCACGACGACCTTGATCTAGAACCCTACCGCCTTATAGTTCTACCTTTCCCACTCATCCACTCGAGATGCCTTAGGTTAGTTGATATATGACATGCCCATATCTATCCCCCAACACTCATTCCTACTTCTATGCATTAGCCCCTTCTAGCTCCACACTACCCACACCTACCTTGCCCCTAGTCATTTTCATCATCTAGCCTAGGCCCTATACCTACTATGACCGCCACATCGCCACATCTATTGCACCCACAACATCCACTATACCTTCTTCAACCACCCAGAACATAACCTCATCCATGCCTATTGTCTCACATATACCCATAGCAACACAACCACCCCTGGTGTCGATGACCCCTACCCCATTTCAAAACATTGTCCTTTCTATTCCACATCCTTAGCCCCCATCGCTACTAGAGTCACCTCGACCCTTCCACCTCCATATACATACTATCAAGTAGCCTCCCATTTCATCTATCATTCATTTTGGGTATGTACCCCCTATCTCACTCCCTCATTCTCAACCTACCTATGTGGCATCACCATATACTGGAATGCCACCTCCATCATATGTCCAACACCAACCCTCTTATGCTACAGGAGGTACCCATCCATCACCACCTACCAATGACCTCATCAAGTTAATGATGGACAAGATGCAGACACTAGAGGCATCGGTTTCTGGCTCACGCAACTCTCTCACCTATGATGAAATTTGTAATGAGCCCATACACCCATCCATTCCTATTCATCCATATCCCATACATTGGGAGATGCCTAAATTTAACCACTTCAACAACAAAGAGGACCATAACAACATTTGTGGTCTTTCAAACATGGGTGTTATCTGATCACCCATGATGACTTTGCTTCTGAGGACCTTTCCCATGTCTCTGACCGGGCCCACATTAGATTGGTATAGTGGATTACCTAGACATTCTATCTACTCATTTAATTAGGTAGCCCAAGCCTTCTTGGATCACTTCTCCATCAATGTTGTTAAGAAGGTTACCATGACTGACCTCTACTCTATGCATCAATATGATGATGAGTCTATCGCATATTTTTTTCACTCGTTGGTGTAGCTTGATCAATCAACTCACATTCCAATTACCACAAACCGAACTCATAGAGCTCTTCACTTGGGCTTGTGCTAGACATATTTCACCGACCCTGTAGGTGCAAACTTTCTAAACCTTCGATGAGGCATTCACCATGGCATGAAAAGCTAGAGATTCGGCCATCGAAGAAAATAAAATCCAACTATGAAATAAGAAATCAACATTTAAGTCAAATGATACCTCTTCTTCTTCAAAACCACAAGAATAATTATTCAAAAGCCAAGGGAACACTAATGCAGTGGTACTCAAGGCCGCCCAGCTCATCCATCAAATCAAGGCTAAGCCCTCATCTAATCTTTCCCTATCAGACTTTTCAATTCAGATGAGAACAATGGAAATACACCCCAATTGGGGAGCCTTATTCTTCTATTTTAGAAAATCTCATTAAAGTTGGGGCCATCACCCTTCCTCCTATAAAACCACACACTAGTTTTGATCCTGCTCACCCCACACCTACATGGTACAAAGAGCATGACTTCTAGCAACTATCATTGGTAAAAGGTCATAATGATGGAAATTGCATCACTTTCAAGAACATTGTCCAGAAATGCTCGAGAATGTGAGTTAGTCTTGGATAATCCAAATGCACCTACCAACCAAAACCTACACATTTTCAAGAAACCATTTCCTAATCATGCCCCTTCTTCTGACCAAACTGGGGAGACCTCAACTAATGATAGCAATACCCGTGAGGTCCATGCTATTTTTAGTGATGCACCAGTTGCTTCCCAATTACCTCATATTCCTTCCATAGAGGAAATCCTAGCCCGAAGTCCTCCACCTACACATGAACCCACTTCACCTATTCCTCCACCCATAGAGGAACACCCTTCATCTCCTCCCTCACCTGTGAAGGAGCCTTCTGTTAACATCGAGACCACTTCACCTTTGGCTTCTCCACCTAGAGAACCATCACCACTAAGTACCTCTCTCGACCCATGGGAGACACTTGTTCATCTCCTCCACCCATAAAGGAGCACCCATCATCTCCTCCACCTATCAAAGATCTAGTAGAAATTTCATTACCTCTAGGTGACCATTCTCCATCAACCACCCAAGATCTCACTTGACTTACTTTTGGCTCTCTTACCCACAGAGGCTGAAGCTAGTGATTTCCCATTTCTAAAACACATTTTATGGGAATCACCATTGGATCCACATCAACCTCACCACAGTAGTGCCATTCTCATGCTTAGCCAATCACCTAGATTATGTGGATAGAGCCTTACTTTGGGGGCATCTTCTACTTCCTGTCTCAACACAAATGTAGATGTCACTCACTGACACCTCCACTATCTATCCAAAAGTGTTTCAGTTGACCGAACCAAACACAACCACAACTATCACAAATTCTCCCATGATACCACTCATGGCTCAACTCACACCTCTACCCATAACCCAACATGCATCTACATCCAAACCCACACCTACATCATCTTCCTTTCCTAAACCTATTACTACTTTAGGGGTCATCCCAATGGCTAGCCTTACTCATCCACCCATCAAATTAGATTTAGCTATGTCCTCCAAAACTAACACCAAATTTAACTCCCCCCTAAACAGAAGAACCAATCTCCTAGATCTCATACCCCAACCTCACCAACCACACCCTTATCACCTTCACCTCTTTCGTCCATCCTAGGACCTCACCCCTCGACCCTGGCTAAGAAACCCCCATCCACCGGTAAACCAAAAATGTAGCAACCCATTTCCCCATCGCAAACCTCTAATATACCCAAGTGCCCGACACAACCTCCACCCACACTGTAACATTTTTACCACCCATACCTCCAATACCATCAATAACTTCTTCACTACCCATGACACTTCCTTCCCTTTCCCTCACACCTCTGCCCAACCTACGCCATCTACCTCCACAACACCTGGTTATACCCCCATGGGTAACCCACCCTCTTCCACCATCCACTTTTCCCTCTACATCTCATGCACCCATATCACCTTTACCCAAGAAGGTGCAACCTAAAGGAAAAAATCTGCTACCCTCCAATAAGGTAGTTAAACCAACCACACACTCTATTTCCAGTTCATCTACCATGCCCCTACCCAAGTAGACATGACCAACACCTAAGACCATAGCCCAACCCACTCCCCCTCTTACAAAGACTCTTCCTATACAATCAGCCACACCTACACCCAAACCCACATTCACCTCCCATTGTGATCCACTAGTGGGATCCTATGCCAAAATCTTAACCAACCTCCTCAAAACTTCATCATCACATTACCACCTCTTAGACCTTACGACCCACTCAAACCCAAACCAAAAGGGTTTGATGAAACCAAAATTTTGCACCTACCATGTGTGTAAGACACGATGTAGAGAACTATAAGGCTTTGAAAACCGCTCTTGTCCAGTTGTGTCCTCCTAAAGAAAACTTTGATGATGATGATCTTCTCGATGAGGACCCCATTTTTCCAGCACCAATTTCCATAGTTCTTCCCTCATTTCCTACTCAATGACCAAAATCTCCACCCCCACAACTCTTAGAGCCATCCCCGAGATTTGAAATTAACATGGTTCATAAGAGAACTCACCAAACCTCCACCCAAATGTCGGTGTGCCCAACTCATTTCACAAGGTTCCTTCCCACCTCTTGGCTTCTTTCCCTTCTTGTCATTACACCTTTCATGGCTCACCTACTTCATCTACCTCCCCACCTCAAATCAACATGATCCACGTTTACTACTACCCATGCTCAGAAGGAAAAGGAAAGGAAAAGGAAACCACCCACCAACCAACCCTATACCCAACATACCATCTGTACCCACACCTAAAGTCACTATCCATGGCCCCACATATCCTATTTCTAATGGGGTTACACATCGCACGATGCTCAAACAATTACACCAATCCTCCCTCAAAATGTCCCTATATGACCTCATCCAAACCTCTGAATCCCATCATCAAGCTCTCATGGAGGTTCTTTAGTCTATTGAGGTTTTACCCAATGACCCCACACCCGTAGCCTCCATTATTACACCTCATCATGTAGCCTCTCTCACCAAATTACCACCTTCTTCTACACCTCCACCTACTCACCAAGTAGCCACCCTCAGCTTCTTAGATGAAGAGATCACACCACACCAAACCGATGACCTGATCCAGCCCTTTTCATCTCCATCCATATTGATAATATATGTGTACGACATGTTATGATCGATGGGGGCACTAGCATTAACATCATCTCCTCCCATGCATTTGACCAAAATGCATACCAAAAATTACATGCATAAACATCCCATCATGTTGTGTTCATTTAATGATGCTATCACTTCTACACTTGGCACCATCATCCTCCATGTTTGTGTGGGCCCCATACTATTCTAGAGTTATTTTACATCTTGGAGGGGGAATTTCAATATAACTTGTTGCTTGGTAGACCCTGGATTCATGTCATGGGTTGTGTTCCTTCCACTTTGCATCATTGTGTGAAGTTTGAGCATGAAGGACACACCTATACCATTCGGCTGACCCATCACCTTTCAAAACCTACAACATGCTTTACCGACCCAATGACATGCTTGTACCCATTAAGGCATCTACATCCATGACCACTTCCTCTTCACCTACACCTCCACTCACCAGTGCCACCGCTACCTCAACCACACCTAAATCCTCCATCCCTATTGCTGCCACTGACCTCCATGGCCTGACCCGTCACCTCCCAATCAGCTGGCTCCACCTCCGATCCAATCTCTAACACATCATCTATCCCAACTACCCACATATCGACCACCGATCCCTTGGAAGGTGTTTTTCAATGCCTCACTCTGGGGGAGTATCACCTATATAATGTCAACACATTCCTTACTCCACAAGAGTATGGAAGCCTTCACCAACACCCTCACTATGATCACCACATAGGAGAGCATCTCCTTTATGGTCCTCCCCACCTTCACACCAATCTCACCTATGGGGGACTTGATACTTCCACTTATACACCTAAACCACCATCACAAACCCACCCCTTTTCTACCGACCTCCAGTCACTCACCAATCACCATTTCACCCACACCTTCCTACACCGAATGTGTGGAAAGGTTTTGGTTTTGGATTTTATGAGAAAGGTCATCACATTATTATTCCATGTACTACCCACAAACATAATGACCGTAGTGGTATCGGCTTTGTTGAACTACCTACCAAGAAGGCTCGCATTGAACTCATTGAGGATATCAACCCTTCTCCACCTTCTTCACCTACTCCACCTTCTTCACCACCTTCACCACCTTCACCGATAGAGTCGATGGATCTAATCCATTCCTCCTAACTTTTTTTTTTTTTTCATAAACACCATTTCCTTGGGGCCTCTGACTTATCAACATGAGGGCGAGGCTCCTCTTCTCTTCCCTTCCTGTATCCTGAAATGATCGATGATGATACACCTTCTATTAATGTCATTCAATGTCAGGATGATGAATCTATACTCACCTATCTTGGTGCAGAAGACTCTTATATTCATTGGTCATTACCATCTGAGATGTAAACCATGTTGAATGAATCGACTATCAAAATCAACATCCATACTCAGGATGACCCACACATTCTAAAGATTGGCCAATCTTTAGATACTATTGAACAGAAGCCATCACTTCTTTTCTCAAAAAATCATAACCATGCTTTCACTTGGTCTTATACTGACATGCCCAGTATTGACCCCACCATAGTGGTCCACAATATCATAACCATTCCCGATGCCAAACCCATAAAAAAAAAGTTGAGGAAAATGCACCCTCACATTGCTGCTCTTTTGGTCAAAGAAGAACTTTCAACGCCTTTTTTGTTTCCTTCATCTTACCCATTGATTATCCCCGATGGATTTCTAACATTGTCCCTATCACTAAGGTGATAGGGGACTTCACATTTGCATAAATTTTCATGACCTCAACCTAGCTTGCCCAAAAGATGACTTTCCTCTACCGGTATTGACAGTTGGTTGACCTTACTGCTGGTCATGAGATGCTATCACTCATGGATGGTTTCTCGGGTTATAACCAAATCTTGCTTGCCCCAGAGGATCAACACAAAACCACATTCATCACCCCTTAGGGGACCTTCTGCTATCGAGTCATGCCTTTTGGCCTTAAAAATGTTGGTGCCACATATCAGCGGGCTATGACTTACATCTTCCATGACATCATGCACCGTATATTGGAAGATTACGTAGATGATCTCCTTCCAAATCTAAATGCCACTCCGAGCACCTCACCATCCTAAAAACCATCTTTGACCACCTCATTAAGTATTGTGTTCACCTTCAGCCCAAGAAGTGTGTCTTCGTGGTTCTCTTGGGAAAGCTCTGGGATTTATCATTTCCTTACATGGTATAGAGGTTGACCCTACTAAAGTCAAGGCCATTCTTGAAATGCCTCCACCCACTAACCTACATGGAAACTCCATAGCCTGCAAGGTAAGTTGTAGTCTATTCACCATTTCATTTCACAACTTCAATCGATGATGTCACCATTTCATCATCTTCTCAAAAAGGATGTCTCCTTAAATGGGATGATGACTACCACAAAGCTTTTGAGGCCTTAAAACAATACCTTCTCCAACCACCCCTCATTCCACCTAAAGATGATCAACCCTTCTACCTATACATCTCTGCTACCGATCACTCCTTAGGGGCCATGCTCGCTCATCATGATGAACAACATAGGGAGCAGAGGTGGTTTATTACATAAGTTCCATACTCTTCTGGACTATGAAACCCGATACACCCATGCTAAAATTTTTTTCTTAGCCTTAGTTTTTGTTGCCACCAAACTCCACCATTACCTACTCAACCACAAAACCTATGTTGTGACCAACACCGACCCCTTACACTTCATGTATGCCAAACCTTACCAAAATCAAATGGGCTGCACATTGGCTTATGCTTCTGGCTGACCTCGACCTTGAATTCATCCATCAAAATTCCATCAAGGGCCAAGCTATCACAACCAATTGGCCGATGCACCTATTTCGAGGATCAACCCTCTAACTTTGACTTTCCAGATGAGTCTATTGCTACCCTTTCCCTGGATGAACCCACTTACCAAATGACACTCTTCTTCGATGGTTCCAAGTGTCAGCATGGGGGTGGGGCTGGTGTTATCCTCATTCTCTTGATGGTGAACCCATGCCTTTGTCTTTCAAACTTGATTTTGATTGTACAAACAATATTGTTGAATATGAAGCACTCGTATTGGGTCTCCAGGTTGCTTATGCCTTAGATGTTAAGTCAATCAACATCTTTGGTGATTCTCAATTGGTCATAAACCAAGTCAATGGTATATACCAGTGTCGTAATGAGATACTTCAAAAGTATAAGCATCATGTGGACATACTTTTGACCACCTTCGACCATTACGCCCTTCAAACCATCCCACGTTCTACCAAAAATTTGTAGATACCATGGCCTGCTTGGCTTCTCAGATACCCACTTCACCCCATCGACTCTAAAATATTTGTCACCATACAAAGACTCCAATCACCCTCTTATTTACCTCGTGAATTTTACTCTATCGGAACCACTGCTCCCGACCCGAGTGACCTTTGGTATAAACAATACTCAAGACTATCTTTCCTCTCCATCTTGCCTCCCGACCTCACTCGTAATGGACAACGCACCTTTCTTAAAAGGGTCTCTCATTACATCATCATGGGTGGCCTCCTCTATAAGTGTGGCTTTGATGGTATTCTCTTATGGTGCCTTACGAGTTCTGAAATTCCCTATACCATTAAGGAAGTTCATGATGGCATATGTGGAGGTCACTTCAGTGGTCTCATGGTTGCTAAGTGTATTCTTCACCTAGGCTATTATTGGTCAACCCTTAACCATGATTGTTGTGACTACGTTAAGCATTGTGTAAAATTCCAACAACATGCCAACCTTCATCATACACCCAGTCATGCCTTATAGGTCACCCGTGACCTTTGGCCCTTCTCTCAATGGGGTTTGGATCTTGTCAGAGAGATCAATCCCCATTCTTCCCAGAGACATCAATGGATAATCACTGCTACCGAATATTACACCAAATGGGTTGAAGCCATACCTCTCATCTCCATGAAAGATGAGAAAATATGTGAGTTCATCAATCATCACATTATTTGTCACTTTGGCATTCCACATCACCTCATCACTGATAATGGAAAACAATTCAAAAATAAAACCTTGTGAAAACTTTTGTGATGCCTTTGGTATTCAACTAAGTTTCTCATCACCATATTACCCACAAACCAATGGCCAAGCCAAATCCACTAATAAAACCCTAAACAAAATTCTCATGAAAGTGGTTAATGATACTGGGAAGGACTGGCATACGCACATTCCTTTTCCCTATGGGCATACCGTACTAGTATTCACACTTCCACTACTGCCACTCCTTTTTCTGATCTGGTCTATGTATAGAGGTTGTTCTACCTCTCGAAGTCTAGATTCCATCTCTTCGTATTTCTCTCCATGACATGCTCAATGATGATGACTTTCACCAGGACCATTTAGCACAACTTGAGTTATTAGATGAATGTCATCTTAATGCTCTTGACCATCTCCAAGTTTACCAAAAATGTATCAAATGTGCCTATGAAAAAATGTGTTCATGAATGAACCTTCCAAGTTGGTGATCTCATCCTGAAGGAAAATCAACATGTAACCAAAGAAAAAAAAAGTAAATGGGGAAAATTTTCTCCTAATTGGCTTGGACCATACATCGTGACTCATGCTTATGGATCAGGTGCTTATCATTTATCTTCACTAGATGGTAAACCCAAACTGAGCCCCTTAATGCCTTGCATCTTTGACCATTCTACTATTGACTTTTAGTCCTACCTCACCTTCTACCTCTTTTCATGCTCATCCCTTGAGTGCTATTCACTTCCCTCCTTTCACTATGCCATCCCCAATGATTAAACAAGAATCATGTGCATACCCATCACTCTTTTACCCTCTCTTAAATATGTGTACCATGGCTCTACACATGGCATGATTCTCATGGATACTTTTCATCTTCTTTTAGATGAGATCCCATGGTCATTTCACCTTGCTTTCTGAACAAGAATCTGATTCTTCACCTTAGTCTTGTCCATGACTTAAAATCCCTCACATGGGATCCAACTCCTTGAGTCAAACTTCCAATAAAAAGATGACTCCCTCAAAAAGGACATCTTTCTCTCTACATCACTGCTATAAATAGACTCTCTCCGAAGGACAGCTATGTAAAGCTTGCTTCAAAAAAAAAAAAAAATTTGAAGCTTCCCACATCGATCAGCTTCGTGAAGACCTCAAGGAGTTAATTTCCTCATCCCATATAGACTTCCCACATCGATCAATCTATCTCAAATACAAGTCAAAAAAAAACTTTTTCATCATGGACTTGCTCATTGTGATCTTGGATCTCTTGCCAAAAGGCATGCTACCTCATACCATATAACCTAACCATTTTTCACCTTCTCACCATTCACACCTTCATTTCCTACCACCTCAAGGGACCTATTGAACCATGACATTTGGTGATCATGTGACTATTCTTCACCTTTAGAATAATCAATCATGCAATGTCTTTAGGGTCTTATGTTCACTAGCCTATCTAAGGTATGATCCACCCGTTATGATCCTCACCAATCAGGTGGCTCTCTTGCCTCCTCTTATCTTTTAACTTCTTCATTACGTATTGATCATCCTATACAGGACTAGACCCTCGATGCTTATCTCTGGGAAATTTTCCTCTTTCACCACAATCAACTTAAAATCACCCATACCTATTTTCCCACAATTCAACCATACCTAAAAGACCTAGACTCAATCATGCCTATAACCTACCAACCCATTCTCATACCTCCTCACATTTTCCCTAGCTTATGGGAGAACTACATCGGCCTGAGGTCCCTTTTGCCGGGACTATGTAGGTAGCACTCGAGGGCATGGGGCCCTTGGAGGTTAGCTCGGCCACTCTCTACCCTAACCAATTCCCTCTCCCCTTTCCTAGTCACATTCTACCCTAGTTAGTTTCCTTTTTATATCAATAATTGGAAATTAAACCAAAAAAACAACAATTGCTTCACATCTTTACCATCATCACTCATACATTCATTATGTCTACCATTTCTTTACCATTATCATGCATTTTACTACAAAACATCTTACATGACCCATATCATCATTAATTACACAAATTAATGAATTAAAAACTCAACCAATCTCAACTCAACCATACCTAAACCAACCTAAACTTCATCATACCTAAAGTCAACCTGACTCAATCCATCCAAACCATGACCTAAACTCATCCATGCCTAAACCCAAACTCCGACTCCATCCATGCCTAAACCAACAACCTAACTCAATCCATGCCTCCCTAACTCGACTCCATCCATGCCAAACTAAATCAATCCATGCCTATGATGACTCATCCATGCCTATGACCTAACTCATCCATGCCAACCTATGACTAACTCCATCCACCTAAACCAAAACCTAACACTCCATCCATCCAACAAAAACCTGACTCAATCCATCCATTGAATGATCCATGCCTATGACCTAGCTCTATCATGCCTACACTACTTAGTTTCCATCACATATACAAATCAAAATAGCAAGTTAAACACAACCATATATACATCATGCCATAATCACCATCATCTCTATAAATAAATCATCTAAACATGTGTATCCATATACATGACTCTCAAATATCTTTGGCACGCAGGCCAGTGTATATAACAAAATCTCAAAAACTCTCATGTACATCCTCACTATCTTCACACGCAGGCTAGTATATATGTCAAAAATATGATGTCAAAAATAAAATAATCATACATGGAGCTCAATCATCTCCCCATCTGATATCCAAGCCTGTCTCATCTATGTCTCCTCCTCCGCTCCTCTAGCCCGACGTCCCTGCTAACCTCCCTCCGCCTTGCCCTGGTCTGGCTCTGATGGTCCTACCTCTGGAGCTGGCCTCCATGCACTAGTGGCCTCACCTTGACCCGGCCCCTAGGCTGCTTGCCCCCTAGTACTCTCCACACTATGTGTGGGATCTCTCCTCTCACTCGAGGCTCATTTGTGCTCTGTGCTTGGCATATGATAAGACATATATCCCCACTACCATCAAGTGATCTGGTAGTATCTCACCTCACCCATGACATCTCTCAATCTAGTAGGTAGGTCTTGTCTGTGTGGTGGTGCCATTGGCCTCTGACCCTACCCTACTCCTTCCTGAATAATGGGACCCTATCCCTGCCCCTGTGGTGGTGCCATCGGCCCAGAGCCGCACACTGCACTATACTGGGCTGAAGGGCCACTATCTATGCTGTGCATGCGCAACTAACTAGCCCCAAACCTATAACCTATGTCCCTGCATCATGGCCAACTAGCCCTATAAACCTATCACCTACACCTGTAGGGTGGCTACCTACACCCCATCTCCATCTCCACCCTCTCCCTCTCCCCCCCTGTGTGGGTGTTGGTCCTGTACTCCCTATGTGCCTAAAAAGTGGCCACTGTGCTGCAGCAGATCACAACTGTGCCTGCCTCGGCCCCTATCAGATGTCCCTATACTATGCCCAACTGGGTCACTAGGGTAGCCACCTACCCCTGTAGGGTCTCTCTAAACCATGATAGTAGCCAAATATCCTATGCCCCTGGCCTCGGTGGTACTACTCGTAGCTATGTAGCCCACCACTATCTATACCTATCTATCACCCCAACATCATCTATTTGTCTGATCGATCGGCTCCTCCTCCCCTGGTCAAGCACTGTAGGTCATGGTGGAGACATAGGCCTCTCCACATCATCTCTCCTATACTATGGGAAGGGTGGGGGTATATCTGTGGCAAACCAAAATTCCATCTGACCCGGTCTATGGGTATCATCTCATGCTCCTCGCCCACCACCCCTCTATCCACCTATAAATCTGTAACCCATCCAACTCTTGCCACCATCATCTGTATGAAGGAAGCCCACATATGGCCTCCAAATGATGTCCACTAGAAAACCCCTCCAGTAATCACCTGTAATAGGCTACATCATGTGTAGCTCTCACCACTCGAGTGCTCTCCCATAATCGGCACCCATCACCTATAGCCCACTCAAAAAAACTGGCTCAAATGCATCGGCCAGGGCATACCAACTGGGTGCACACACACACAATGTGCTCATAGGCCCAACAATGTAATAAGAATGTGCAACACAAGTTGAATCACCGTAGTCACCCATAAGCCCACAACTCCCTATATAGTTGTACCAAGAACATAGGTGCCCATGCAAACCGAGTCCTGCTCTCCACCATGTCATGTAGAACCCCCATCAGTGACCATGGGAATCTCCCACCCTCTACATCTGGCAGTAGTAAAAAATAGTAGACTACCTCCATCAAAAGCACTACCAACCTCATCTCCTGGGGTAGGCTCGGTACATCACCCCATAGCTCATACTAGCACTGTGGAATCCTAACAATGCCAGCCCCTCTCCAAACACTGGTAATAGTAACTCCTCGGATGCCTCTGAGGAGATGAGTAAACCTGTGTACCTATTATAGGTAGTCGCAGGATCTATAAACATCCTCTAGGGTGATCGTGATCTCACCCATCGGAAAATGGAATGTATTGGTTGTTCGAATCCCATCTATCGATGAGGGAAACCATCAAACTCACCTCCGGACTACATGTGCTGGTAGTGTCTGACCCCAATCAGGCCCACATCTACAACATGGATCCACTCCTCATGTGTCATCTCCCCCCGTATCTCCACGAGCAAGGGAGGTACCCTATCCCTCATCCGTAGTTGGTCCCTAGCCTGCATACAACCAATCATATTATTAAACTTGACCACACCTGCATGCAACCTTGCCACCCCCACTATACCACTTACCCTAACTAAATCAACCTTTCACCTATATCTATGCCCTAAATCAACACTACCTATCTACCCATGCCTGACCTCACCTATTTTCATTTTACCTATCTACCCATGCCTCGACCCTCACCTATTTTCATTTTTCCCCTCTCACCGATCTTCCTTATTCACCCACCTACCCATACCCATAACTCTTCCCCCTACCTAACTCTCCCTACCCCTACCTATCTATTTCTGTAACCCATCTATTTTAGCTCCTTGTGGGCTTCCTCTCTATCTGCTCCGACTCGGCATCGGTCATCATCGACGACCATGGTCCAACAATAACCGACATCGGTCATCACATCTATGACCGATACCGGTCCTTACCCACCGACATCAAGCTAAGAGAAAACCGACATTCGGTCACTATCGCATGACAAAAACCCATGATGCCCTACCCTATTTCTACCACACTTCTCCTTTCTACCCATTTCCCCACCAATGCCTACCCAATACCTATTCCCACCCCTCATTTACCTAAATCTACCCTCCCTTGTTCCCCTTTTCTCATTACATTCCCCACATTCAAATTTTAATATTTCCCCCAAAACCCATTTTCCTCCTACCCAATTTCCTCCTCCACCTACTCAAAAAAAAACAACAATAGGAATGGGCTCTTACCTCATCATGCTGTCATCTACATGTGGTGGCACCTCGGGCCACTCCACGTAGGTCCACCCGATCCCTCTCCTACCTCTGCCATCACCGATTTCCACTAGCTCAATCAAATCAAATCAATCACCCAATCAAATCACCATGCTCGTAGACCCACCTATCGACCAATGATCACTCACTCCATGGCTCACCAACTCAGCTCTCATGTCATTTGGTCACTTTCCACCTCTTTCTCTCTCTCTTTTCATTTTCTCCTATGTGGAAAATGACAAATGATTTTAAAAAATGTGGCACTTTTTCTTTTTATAGCCTTCCCGACTTGACTGTGATGGTTTCACCTTGACCAACATCGGTCCTGTGCCCTAGCCTACCATGGTCGGTTCATGGTGACCGACATCGGTTCATTATGACCATTGTTGGTTATCTTGCTTAGTCTTATTACTACCCATTACCCCTAATTTTTGGCTGAATCCTTTCTACCTTACCCACACCTGACTTGGACATTTCCCTTTACCCTCCTGACCTCATCATTTACCACCTAACCTCTTCATCATTTGGGGACTCATTATTTTACCCATACCTCCGGCCCTACTACCCATGTCGTGACCTAGCTACTTGGACTGGAACATTGCTAGTGACCTGTGACCTCATGTGCTCATTATACCTTGTGACATTGTTACCCATGTTGTTTGACCTAATGACCTTACCTTGCCTCTTTTCATGACCATTTATCCTGACCCAACCTTTGGTGTACCTAGAACATACCTAAATGTTCCTGCACCTAACTGCGTAATGTGTTTCTGACCATATCCTATACCTTGGATACCGGAATCACCTCAACCTTGTTTGGATAAACCTATCGACCTTAGACAATGTAGAGTTTGCATGCTCTTCAACTGGTACCATGTTGTAGTTTATACATGTGTGTGTGTTTGATTATTACTACCTTTGACCCTGACCCATTACCTGGATTACCCGATTGGACCTTTACCCCTTTACCCCCATTGCCCACCTTCCTCTTCATCACATTCACCTTTTATCAAACCACTCACCGATTCTACCTTTTACCTCATCAGTTCCTGGTTTGAGGGGGATCACCTTCACCCACACATGGGGCAACCACATCTTATTTTTTTTGTCAGCATCACTTACCAATACAAGCTACAACAAAAAGGGGAAAAATGTAGACACCAAAATTGGGTCACACTCCCTCGATCCCTCAAAATAACCAACTTCAAACACACTCACCTAACCATGGCCCCTTACACCCCACTCTAATATTAATTTAATTAATTAAATTAATCCATGTCCTCACAATATTTATTATTTAATTATCCTAATTAAGATAATTCTCACACCACCACCTCACCTATACACCTCACCTAGCCACCTCACCCCAAATCTATTCTTAGTATGTTTGCCATAACTAACTAAGACCTACCTAAACCCTAAAAATCAAATCCTACATTCCCTCTAACCACATTCCCACCCATTAGAAAAGAAGCTTCCATTCTAATCATGTAAAAAAATGAACAAGATCCAAGAAATCAAGCAGATCTACCCATTTTAGTAAACCTAGGAAATCCCACCCTAACCGATGTCGGTCACCCTAAACCACCATGTTGGTCAACCTAGGAACCATCATTCGGTTACCTTTTATTCCCTTTGGTAACCTTATTTTGAGGTTGGCACATTTGAGAGAGCAAGAAATGAGACCAGAGCTAGCTGCATGCAAGTAGAACCAACATTCACACACGCATCCGAACATCCACAACCAACATCAGAAGTGACCACAGAGCCATTTTGCATTCACGGGAGCATCCTGGGAAGTGCCATCACCACACCAAACTCCATCCATCTGATCAACTACCATTTCCATCCAGCCATCAAGCTCATATAATAGTAAGTATACCTCCACCAACTTGGTCTAATACACTATAATAGCTTTTATTATCTCTATTATCAGATTAAGTTGTTGCATCTCCATTTCTTCATTTCTTATCAGTTTGTAACTAGGCCTTTTCCATTATTTACATCATTAGATTACCCATCCTCGCTTTGTTGTTCATCCCTGACCACATTTGAGACCTCTGCAACCCTCAAACCTACCCCACCACCTACATCAAATCCCAGATCAAGCCCTCTAATCATTTTCTTTTGAGTTTCCTTTACCTCACCATACCATACCGACTGGTTACCCATAACCATCACCAGTTTCACTTAAACCAACATCGGTCATACCAGACCGATGTCGGTCTCTGTGTTTTACCCTAGACCAAGAACAAAGCCTAAATTCCCCACCAAATACCCAAAATAGCCCAAAACCAGACCTTGACCAAGTACTCAGTACTGACAGAGACCTCGCCCTTCAGATTCAATCATAGCTTAGCCTGTTGTGAATGAATTTTCTTATTGTAGTCAAATGAGATACCTAAATCATTTTAACTACAATAGGATTTCATTTATTGTTAATATTGAATTGTTTTAACGCTAGGCAGTCCACTATCATATGCTATTTAATTTTTTTGGTGGTCTTGTTGTTCATTTTAGGTAGTTCCTCCCATCCAAAAGGAAGCTCTCACGATGAATTATGGATCAAGAAGTCATATTTCACAAGAAAATTCACTTACAACACTCAAAGGAAGTTGCAAATTCATGAGAAATCAACAAGAATTTATATAAGAATTGATCTTGGAAAGGACTGTGTGAATTATCATATAAGTCTTGAATGCGAGGTCAAATTTGGATACTTGTGCAAATTTGACAAAGGGAAAGAAAATTGATGTCTGTAAAAAATTATTTCTTTTCACTTGGTTTGAGGATTTTCCCAAGGTAAGCATCAAATTCAATCAAATATCTATGATTATCCATTTCCCAAAACATATCCTAAAAAAGGAACGTGTCGAATTAGTTATAATAACAACATAAGGGAACAAATAGTTTGTGACTGGTGCATGAGTTATTTCGATAGAGTAAATATGACAAAAACATATGAAGAAAAAAATCAAAACATGTTACATGCATCCATGTTGGAAACCAAAAACAGAATCAAGTTAAGGAATAACAAAATAATCTTTGTAGTTATAAGATATTTTCCAAAAATAAAGTTCATTTTTCCCTCCCGGGCTTATTCACTCGATGTTTTTGGTGGGGGAGATGAAGGAAAATTCATAGCTAATATTGTATATAAATGATGGTTTATCCTCATGTGAAAGGGGGTTAGTTTTCTTATTAAAAAAAAGGTTGAAAGAGAACTACTGTAATTCTACAAATTTTCATTCTCTTAAATGAAATACATGTGAACTTTAAGCTTTTTAAAGTTTTGTGTCAAAGTTGTTACACTAAATAGCAATTGAAAAACATTAAGGGAATTTGATTCATATCCCATTTTTAAGGAATTAAAAGTTTGAATTAAAATTTACATTTTCTGCTTATGATTTCAACATTATGTTATGGATATTGTATGTTAAAATCTTATTGATGAGTTATAATTTCTCTGCAATTTTTTATTCATTGTTTATGTATGTAACACATTAGATCAGTCCTTGGTTGTTTCCTTTGGGTTTCTAAATCAGTATTTTTGTAAGAACTCAATTTGAAATAATTGATGAAATTCTAAAATCCTTACTCCAACCATCTTGTTGAGTGATTTTTGTCACCTTTGCATGTATATTTCACATGTGGTAATAGAAGAAATGGATACTTCATTGGAATGTTTGCATGAAATTGTTTGTTAAGTATTTTAGATTTTGTGCTGAAAAAATTTGCAATTGTTGAGTATCAATGAATGCAAATATTTTGTTATAGGAATTTGTTACTACTTAATCATACTTTCTCTACTTTCCATAATACAATGTTTTCATGGTAACTATTATTTCTTAGTTATAGGAAATCAACCATCATTTACTCCCCTTCTTTTAATTAATCAAAACTACTATACCTTTCCTCACACCATCACAATTATAATAAATCCATTCACTACCCTTGTTTTTATATTTCTAAGCATCATTAAATACATTTCTTAGGACCCATATTTCCACCGTAAAAACGATGCAACAATAACTATTTTATTTTCTTTAGTAACTTGTGTACGATGCACTAAATATATGTAATGCTCTTCTAAAAATATTGCAAGTGATTTTTACATTCATGGCCATATCCATATCATATTGACTTGTTATTTATAAGGAGTTAAGTAAAAATCATCTCCTCTTTATTCAATTTACCCCATGGGTTATATCACTGGTCTCAGAGTACGACCAAAAGTAGCAGGATTAGGCCATCCCCTTTGTACGTACCTCTAAATCATCCTAGATCTTAGTTCTAAAATAAAATTTAATAAATATCCCTAGTTGTAAAAAAATAAAAATCACATTTTGACATCTCCTCAAATCCTTCCTACCCTTTGAGTTTGGAAGCAATTTTATTCTCAAGGGTGTGTAAAATTAGGAATCAACGTGCTTCTGGCACCATTGTTGGGGGCTCGTTTTACTCAAAATAAGGATAAGAAAGACTACCTTTACAAACATTATATGAAATTTTACAAATAGAGACTAGTTTGCTATTATTATAATTTATTTTCCTATTATATGTGAGATTTTAAAAACTCACCGTCTCGACATCTCCTCAAATCCTTCCTACCCTTTGCAAGTGTTGTCAGGCCCAAGGGGGTGTAAAATTGGGAACCAACACATTATTTTAATCCCTCTCACAATTTCATGGAGTTTCCTATAATGATTCTATAGGTATTGAGCATGTATTTTATATACATGATTCTCCATGAGGTCTTCAACTATACACACATCATTTGGGTTTTAATTCTTAGTCGATCTTATAAATATTCATTTGTCTTCATCTAGTATAATCTTAATCTCTTTGAAAATTAACTTAATCTCCCTCATTTTTTAGTTAGTATCAACCTTTCATAGACTAGGTTAAAATTTATCCATACTTTTCTTGAATTCTAGCCCTAAATCAAAATGATTTGCATGGTAAGAGATTATTTGTCTCTTAGTGCTCTGTTTTAGCCTCTTAAGGTTTATTACTAATTTTTATCTTACCTTAATATCTTGAGAACACAATCTTAGTATATTCAATCAATGGCACACGTGATGGTTATTAAATATTCATGAGCTTAAGCTGGTAACATAGATTTGTAGGTTTTGATTCCCTATCAACTTATTACCTCAAAACCCATTTTATTAGAGTTTGTAGATATTCTCACTTATTGATAATTCTCCTTTATATTATGAAACATCCTAACCTTGTTCTTATTGAACTCAACCTATGTGTATAATTTGAGAAGCATAAAAATTTTTGACATTCCTTAAACCCAAGTCTTAAGTCATGTTCATGAGCATCTAGTGTTTCACATAGAATAACCCTCCTTTGGTGTATGTTGACTCATTTTAGACTCTTTTGCAAGATTGAGAGATGTCTCCAACGTAAGTTCGACTATGATAGGTTTATATTATTATGAGATATTCTTTGACCCTTCTCAACTCATAATTACAGATCATTTGTTTTATAATCTCATATGTGATCTGTGAATGTATAATTCTTTCCTCATGAATCCTAATATACTAAAATTCTTGATAGAGTGATGATCTAGTTCTTATGACCCCAACATAATCCTCGTGAATGGCCATCGGCATCAATTTTTCACTTAGTTATATTTTTCATGTGTGGGTCATTCCACATCCCTTGGACGTGCTTCCAATCCATATTTTGACAATGACAGTTTATTTCCTCTTGAAATCTACCTCATTGACTCATGATAGATATTATTTTCATCTCTAATTAAGTTCAATGTCTTCAAACACAATAAACATTATATATTAGACCATTGACTTCATCAAAACTTTATTTTACATCGAAGCTTTAGAGACCAACAAATTACCTAATTTATCTTTACTTTATCATTCTGATGACTCTCACAACATTTCCTTTTATGACTCAATGGGTTTTGATGGATTGACTTTCATGATGACATTATTATCCAAATTTTAATCATGTTCAATGTTATTATTAGGAAATTTAATTCATTTCATGATAGTACAACACCTTGTAGACTTACCAGAGTCTTTTTGACATATTCTAGAAGGGTATCTACTTCATGTATTGATCTTGATAGAGTGGACTAAAGGAGTGATAGATTGAAAAGATGAACAGGAGTATGGACCCAATAGACCTCTCTATATAAGTTTATAATATTATTATAATTCATGATGAGAGTATCGGAGGAATCATAGAGAAATCTTATATTTTGAATCTTTAGCGAATATCATAGAGTCTTAAAAAACCCAAGTAAGACTGAATTTAGAACAGGACCTTGAAAATTTTGACAAACCTTACCTATTATGATAAACTTAGTGACTCATTTATTTTGAATGTCACATTGACATTTTTTCATTTACAAGTACATATACTCATTATAGTTGGGATCAACATTAAACTACAAATCAACAAGGATATAGTTCATAACAAACTTTCCACTAATAACTCTCTTCATAAATTTGTTTTTGAGGTTTGAGATAAGTTTCGTCACATTTCTTGAGATGTACTTGACTGGATCTGGGTGAAGTGAATAGGATCAAAATTGATAGGTTATAAAAGGACATGAATAAACTTATCTTTACTTGTACATTAAAAAAATATATTCTAACACCTTATACAAATTGATTATGTATGAGAACTTCATTTGGGACTGAATGGTCATACCTTATTCATCACCTATTTATGGGAGTATACTTTTAAAGACATTCATATCTTCTTTCTAATGACAAATTCCTTCTAAAATCCTAGAGAAGGCATACCATGATTGTTAGACCACTTGAGAATAGTAAAAGGTCATCAAAGGAACTTAATGACTCATTCTTTTCTCTTTTTCTCTTGAACCTTTCTCAATATTTGTGCTCAACTACCTTATTTCCTTTGACTATCTAAGACCTTACTATCTTAAACTCATTTTTAGGATGCGTCTTCGCTTTATATACATTTTTCTCTGCTTCTTTATTGCATTAAGTATGTTTCTATATTTAGGATATTCAAAATAATATTTTGCAAAATTTCCTTGTTCTTAATAGTTGAATCACACAACATAGTTCTTTCCTCTAAGACTCTCATTTCTCCAATTTTTACTAAATGATTCATAGAGACAGTACTTAGCAATATGACCCTTCTCTTGACAGTTGAAGCATACTATGTTCCTAGCTATTTCATCTTTGTTATCTCTCCATGGATGTTCATATTTCACATGCTTCTTACGCTCCTTATCTCTATGTCTAAAGTTTTGAAAGAAAAAAATATCCATTAAATTTTCTTTCAGTCATGGATGCATTTGGTTGGCTTACTTGACTTGGGGTTTCTTGTGTTTGTTTCCTTGGTCATCTTCATGTCTGTTTGTATGCTTGGACAAGTCTTATCATCATCTCTCTCTTGATAGGTTCTTTTTTGAATCTTATACTGTTTTATCTCCTGTTGCTCTTTGAATCTCTAGAATATCATTAATAACTTCAATACTCTTCTCCATCTTTCCATACATTTTAAATTTGTTGTTGGATTCTTATATATTAGATTTCAAGGTTCTCAACTCTTGTTCATGTCTAAAGAAACAATATTGTTTTTTCGTAGTTATTTTACCTCAATTTCAGCTATAGATTCCATCTATTTGAGGGTTTGACCATGATCAAATTCCATAAGCTTGATTCCCTTCTACAATCCATCGTTCATGGACTGATTAATCACATACTTCCTCTTTAGAATTGCTTCATCTAGGTTACCCATTCTTGTGCCTCAAGGATCTCCTCTAAATTTTTATACTTGATTCAATAGGACTAAGCTTTGGTGCTAATTATTGGAAATTCTAAGCACTTTGAGAGGGGGGTGAATCAGTACTTATTCAAAATTTGACAAATAAACCAATTCACTTAAGTTTGTTATGGTGAATCCATACCATCACTCATAAGTAAAAACATGAGAGAACACACAAAGAGAAAATATTTAATGTGAGAAACCCTTCATGGGAGAAAAATCCTTTGAAATATTAAAACTAAATTAGAATAATGTCATGTAAATGTTAGAATTATTTCATTGTTGAGCATCCACTCAACATGGAGCTACAACTCCCAAATTCACCAAGCTTCCACTTGACCTTCTATAAGTATCTACCTACTTGGAATATATAAATCCCAAAACTTAAAAAAATTAACTTTATCTTCTATAAGCCATCACTTAGTTGTTGTATATATTTACACCCCAGGTGGTAAATATAGATAAACGCTTGAGCAAATCGGGTTTACTGAGGCGGAGAAACAAGGCAGAGAAGCATGGTGGAACAATGTGTCATGGGGTCTCCAAAACCCACCAACAAAGAAAATGTGTCATCGGGTCTCCAAAACCCAACGCAAAGGGAAATCAGGTTTCGGTGGCGCGAGGAACATGTCGGGGTTCTCTAAAAACCCGACATCAAAGGAAAATCAGGTTTCGGGTTTGGGAAACATGAAACATGAAACATACAGATCACAAAGGATGTCCGTGCTTGAGGGTTCCGTAAACCTGACATCAAAGGAAGCGAGTTTTAGTCGGGAAACAAGTCGGGAAAGCATGGGGCGAAAACATGTTGCGCCACCTCCCAAACCCGATGCATATGCGGTTTCATCTTCTCGCCTTCGAAACAAAGGAAAACTTGGAAATAGTGGCAAAAGTGGGTTTCGGGAAAACACAAGCATCAAACACATGTTGAGTCATCCTCCAAACCCGATGCAGATGCAAAGGAGAACCCTGAACCCGACAGGAAGAAGACCTAACGCGGGAAATATTCAGATTGCCATAACTTTTCACAGGGAGCTCGGATTCACACAAGGTTGGACTTTTTGGAAAGCTCTCGGTGTCCTCTACGCAACTACGACTGGATATCTTTAATTGGGTGAGAAAAATTTCTTAAAATGCAAAAATACAGTCCGCCATGTTTTGAGTTGTTGAGGATCCCACCTACCGCCATTATGGGATGAGTTAGGTGTAGTCTTGGAGGTGGTTGGGGCAGAATCCGAAATCATCCTTTTCTCCCTCATTTTCCTCATATAAATGGTAAGGAGAGGCTCTTGTAAAAGGTTGGACATTTTGTTGTTTTGGCCCCTCCCTTCTTCTCTTTGGCAGGTGGAGTTGTGGAGCTCAAACCTCCCATTTGGACTGTAATGCAACCTTTGCCTATTGGCATTTTTGCAGTGTATTGTATCAAACCTTCGGAGCAAATAAATGCATGGTCATGGATGTTTCTCAACCCTCTATGTGTTTCATTTTGCATCCTCCTAATCTTTCACTGTGAATATGTTTATCCGTGCATGATATTGCATTGCATTTCTATGGTTTGTGTTTATTGGCAAAACATATGTTCTTCATTCCTCGGTGCATCACCTCCGTAGTTTAGGTTTTATTTTTTATGAATTCTCTACCCTGTCTCCTTGGCAAGTTAGATTAGGTTTTTGGTAAACCCTCTACGTTTATTCGTGCATCTGAACAGAGGAATAGGAGCCGGCCTTCATCCGGAGAGCTTTTCCAATTTCGCGAGGTCCCACACTTGGGAAAAGCTCCATGTTGTGCAATCGCACTGAGATTCTCAACCCATCGTGTTGCAGAGTCCCGGGGGTGCTGTGTTTCGACACCAACAGTTTTGGCATGCCCGGTGGGACCAAGAGGTCATTCCATCAAAATTTGAAGGAGTTTTCATGAAATTTGCACAAAAATTACAGTTTTTACAAATTTCAGATTTTGCACCTCCTAGCCTGAACTCTGAAATCATTTTTCAAGGGTTTATCTTGCTCAAAACAGGTCAAAATTTCAATAGTTGGTAGATCTGAGGGTAATCTTCAAAAGGGTATCTTTAGTTTTTTGATATTTTGATTTTCAAAATTTTGGGTTTTTTGTGATTTCGGGTTTTCGGGATCCGAGAACATCAAAGCAGCAATTCGGGTTTTGGGGGATGCATTGCATGGTCCTATTCCCGACAGCAAAGAAAATCAGGTTTTGAGGGATGTTGGACATGTTCCAAGTTCGACACATAGCAATTCGGGTTTTGTGAGTTGCATCGCATGACCTGAGTTCCGCCTATACTTTTCGGGGATCTGCAACTGCACAACAAGGCCCGAATTCTGATTTGAAGATTGTCTCCTCTGGGCCCTTCAAAGCTTAAATTATATTTTCAATATTGTCAAGTTTGGTGTGTAACTTGGTAAAATCTAGCCTTTTAGAGGCTTGTTATCTAACACATCTGGCGACTCCGAAGGGATAGAGTTCAGTGGTGTAGTAGCATAAGTTGCCCAGGCACATGAGAAGAATTCGAACAAGGTATAATACTCGAGAAGAAGGGCTATTTTTCCACTTACAACTTTCACCGGGCGAGGGAAGGAGAGGAAGAAGACCACAAAGATCACCATCTCCACCTAACAGGACTTTGTCTACACCTCCACTGGTAGGACTTTTCTCGCATCAACCAGGGTTCTTAGGCCAATCATAATGGCACATCTACCTTTGAATCCCTTTCTCAATTTCACGGGCGGTAGTCCACTTGCCCTAAATGCTTAGAATCAAATTCCGGTTGCGATCTTAAAGAATATCTCCTATTTCACGGGAGAAAATCATACTACTCCTATTGATCACATCCAGGATATTGCTAATGCATGTGCAATCCACGAGATAAATGAAATGGATATGGCATTCAAGGGTTGATCAATAAAATAGTTCTAATATATCTTGATGACATCACTGTATTCTCAAAAAATGCAGTGGATCACCTCTTTCATCTAAGGCAGGTATTTCAGAGGTGTAGAAGATTTGGGGTATCTTTGAATCCCAAAAAGTGCATATTCTTGGCTCACGAGGGAAAACTTCTAGGCCATATTGTTTCAAAGGAAGGATTGATGATTGACCCAGAAAGAGTTGAAGCAATTCAAGCGTTGCCATTGCCAAGTCACAAGAAGGCTCTTCAAAGCTTCTTAGGAAGGATCAATTTTGTCCGCAAGTTTGTTCCAAACTTTGCAACTCTCGTGAAGCCAATAACGCTGATGTTAAAGAAGAGCATGGCATTTAAGTGGACATCTGAAGGAAAGGAAAGTTTTGAGGCAATAAAAGAGGCTATATCCCAAGCCCCAACTCTCGTCAATCCAGACTTCTCCAAGGACTTCGTGCTATATGCCTTCGGTGGTGGAGACACGATTTCTACAATCCTAGTACAACAGAACAAAGAAGGATTAGAACAACCAGTTGCTTTCTTCGGTCGAGGCTTGGAGGAATACAAAACAAGGTACTCTTTCATTGAAAAGCATGTCACAGCGAATCGGGAGCTTAAAGAAATTCAAGCACCTAGTCTCAAACAACAAAATCCAATTGCTGGTCTCTCATGCGGGAGTCAAGGAATTCCTTCTAAACAAGGATCTGAATGAGAAATGTGCAGGATGGATCACTCGTGTCATGGAATATGACATCGAGATCAAGGTCACAAAACTAGTACGTGGGAAGGGACTTTGTGAACAGATAGCCTTGAGTCAACAAGTTGAAGCAGGTGATGAAAAAGAGACTGTCTTGGTACTACAGGATGGTCAAGAACATGAAAATGATGATGTTCCTACTCCTTGTTGGACTCAGAATATGATACACTTCCTACAGACAGGACTATGCCCTCCAGAAATGAGCAAAGAAAAGAGGAGATACTTTAGATTACAAGCCATTCCATATGTGCTTGTTGATGGTGTTTTGTTTAAAAGGGACATCAATGGAGTTCTATTGAGGTGCATTGGGACAGGTCAAATTGAGAGGGTGTTACGAGATTTTCATGATGGAGATTTTGGCGGACATTTTTCCCCACGAGTAACAGCTCTCAAGATAATGAAGGTAGGGTATTATTGGCCCACGATGTTCAATGACTGCTATACATGGATAAGAAGGTGTAAGAAATGTGCACTCTTCACAGGCAAAGAAATACTAGCAGCACTTCCATTGCACCCAATTTTGGTTGACCAACCATTTCTATAATGGGGATTGGACTTCATCGGGGTCATCAACCCAAACTCAAGCCAAGGCCAAAAATGGATTCTCACAGCAACAGACTATTTCACCAAGTGGACTGAAGCAGTAGTGCTCAAAGAGGCAAACGAGTCTAATATACTAGAATTTTATGAAGGAATAGTGACCAGGTTCGGTGTGCCGGCCACTATCATATCAGACAATGCATTGGCATTCGTAGGTTCCAAGATTACAGAATGGGTTGTTAAGAATGGAATCTACTTGAGCACCTCTTCCAATTATTACCCACAAGGTAGTGGGACGAGGCAGATTCCACGAACAAAAATTTGCTAAGAATCATCGGGAGGACTCTGGATGAAAATCAAAGAACATGGCATACCGAGGCTAAAATCAGCATTATGGGGTGATAGAATAAGACCGAAGAGGTCTACGGGAAATTCCCCTTACAAGTTGGTACATGGAAAAGAGGCGTATTGCCTATATCATTAGAAGCGCCTACATTGGAGTTCATGAAGTAGTTGGAGTTGGCTGAGTTTGAACCAATGGAGGCTAGGTATGCAGAGTTGATGGAATTGGAAGAAATTAGAGAACATAGTTCAAAGCGATTGAGAAAGATCGGGCCTTAGTCAAAAGATGGTTTGATAAGAAAGAAAGAGCAAGGACCTTTTTGGAAGGGGACTTAGTTCTGAAATGGGATGCAGATCGGGAAAAACGGGAAAGCATTCCAAATTTGATGCCATTTGGAGTGGCCCCTACATGGTCACGGGATGTAAAAATAGCAATGCCTTCCAATTGTCTACATTGGACGGAGAATAAATTCCAATTCTAGTCAACGGAATCTATCTTAAACATTGCTACTGAAGGGAGAAAAGTCCTACCCTTGTAAATATTAGCCTAGTTTTCAATTCCTCTAAGTGCATGTGCACATTGTCTTGTTGTAGTTAGGTTTCAGTTTCCCTAAGTGCTTTGGCACAGGTTTTGTTGCTCTTGGGTTGGTTTTCTACAGTTCAGCGTGTTCTCGGAGAAGGAGTTCAGGTATCAGATCGGTTTCAGGTTATTGCTTATGACTCCGTGCCCAATGGATTGCTAAAAGGCCATTGATCTTCTACCTAGCAGGCAGGTAACCCCGTGAGTCGCCAAATTGTTGTATATATTTACCCCCCGGGTAAATATAGATAAATGCAAGCAAATCGGGTTTACAGGGTGGAGAAACAAGGTGGAGAAGCATGGTGGAACAATGTGTCGGGGGGTCTCCAAAACCCGCCAACAAAGAAAATATGTCGTCGGGTCCAAAACCCTTGAGGGAAATCGGGTTTCGGTGGCGCGGGAACATGTTGGGGTTCTCTAAAAACCCGACATCAAAGGAAAATCAGGTTTTGGGGTTTGAAACACGAAACATGAAACATATAGATCGCAAAGGATGTCCCGATGCTCGAGGGTTCCACAAACCCGACATCAAAGGGAAAGTGGGTTTTGAGTCGGGGAAACAAGTCGGGAAAGCATGGGGTGAAAACATGTCGCCACCTCCCAAACCCGATGCATATGCGGTTTCATCTTCCGCCCCGAAACAAAGGAAAAACTTGGAAATAGCGGCGGAAGCGGGTTTCGGGAAAACACAAGCATCAAACACATGTTGAGTCATCCTCCAAACCCGATGCAGATGCAAAGGAGAACCCGAACCCGACGGGGAAGAAGACCTAACACGAGAAATATTCGAGATCGCCATAACTTTTCACGGGGAGCTCGGATTCACACAAGGTTGGAATTTTCGGAAAGGTCTCGGCATCCTCTACGCAATTACAACTGCATATCTTTTATTGGGTGAGAAAAATTTCATAAAATGCAAAAATACAGTCCGCCATGTTTTGAGTTGTTGAGGATCCCACCTACCGCCATTATGGGATGAGTTAGGTGCAGTCTTGGAGGTGGTTGGGGCAGAATCCGAAAGCATCCTTTTCTCCCTCATTTTTCCTCATATAAATGGTAAGGAGAGGCTCTTGTAAAAGGTTGGACATTCTTGTTTTGGCCTCTCCCTTCTTCTCTTTGGCAGGTGGAGTTGTGGAGCTCAAACCTCCCATTTGGAACTGTAATGCAACCTTTGCCTATTGGTATTTTTGCAGTGTATTGTATCAAACCTTCGGAGAAAATAAATGCATGACTGTGGATGTTTCTCAACCCTCTATGTGTTTCATTTTGCATCCTCCTGATCTTTCACTGTGAATATGTTTATCCGTGCATGATATTGCATTGCATTTCTATGGTTTGTGTTTATTGGCAAAACATATGTTCTTCATTCCTCGGTGCATCACCTCCGTAGTTTAGGTTTTATTTTTTATGCATTCTCTACCCTGTCTCCTTGGCAAGTTAGATTAGGTTTTTGGTAAACCCTCTGCGTTTATTCGTGCATCTGAACAGAGGAATAGGAGCCGGCCTTCATCCGGAGAGATTTTCCGATTTCGCAAGGTCCCACACTTGGGAAAAGCTCCATGTTGTGCAATCGCACTGAGATTCTCAACCCATCGTGTTGCAGAGTCCCAGGGGTGCTGCGTTTCGACACCAACATTAGTCTTTTATTGTTTTTGATAACTTTGACTTGGTTGTCTCACACAACAAATTATGACCACTAAATGAGCTCATTCTTCTCCTCTTTCTCCCTTGATTCACCTCTTGATTCCTATACTACAAATATCTGTCATAAAATAATTATTTCAAACTCTTATTATCTTCATAATACACTCCTTGAACCACCCTCTCAATCACTCGTACTTTCATAAGTTCATGTTGCTGCAACATGCTTCTTGCATGCACCTCCACTTCAAAAATCTAGTCTTCATACATTATTCTATCACAGTTTCAAAAAGGGTTCTATATGCATAAATTGATGCTTATATAATCAAGGTAAACCTTCTCAAATGTCTCTTGTACTTAACCTTACAAATAAACTCTCCAAATTCAAGTTTTTACTCGAATAGGAAAGGATGAATAACATCATACATAACTGATTATTTTTATATAATTGCAAGTTCGGACATGTCAGTTAAATATTTAGACTTTCTTTGAGTTATTATAACTCTTATAATACCTTCAAGGACAAAAATAATCTCCTAAACTTTCTCATCACTTGAACTATCTAAAGATACTCTTCTTATAAGCTAACATATGACATTCATTTGTGTAATTACCATGTCGGTTTATCCTCTTCCTCCTTGTGAGTTCCTTTTGTCTTCTTTTTCTTCAAAAAATTTTAAGCGATGTCATGATGATTTCTAGGCATTGTAAGACTGTCCCTCTTTCTCTTCAACTCATTTATATATTTTATAACTCTTTATTTAATCTTTATTCTTCACAACCTTCCATATACGAGTCATGGAGGTCCAAAAATTACACTCAAGAGAAATAATTCATCCAAAAATGATGTATGTAGCTCCAAATCATTCTAAAATATGGATATTATAGACTATGATGCGGAGAAAATCTTCAGATGTAAAGGAAGCTACACCACTCTTCAAACAAGAAATAACATTTTGATTTGAACATGTAACTCAAAGACCTTAAAACTCAAAAAAACAGTCTTTACATAATGAGGTATAACTTCATGTAAACACTAGTTCATGGATCCTACCATACCTTTCTGAAAAGGTCTTGATATTGTAAATATTTTAAGATTACCATCAATCTTCATTTTATGGTTTTCATCACATATATGCATTATTTTCATAGACATATCTGAATAGTTTCAAAACACCCAAAGACTATTCTTTATTTACATGGCTTAAAACACTTAAATTGAACTTTCATGATAAACTAATGCATGAAACACTTATCAAAGGACATGTAATTCACTTTAAAAACATAAATTTTAAAGATTATATGGATAAAAACACATTTACCTTTCAACCAAAAAGAGTTGATTTTTCCTTCATATCATTCTCAAGTGGTAGGATGAAAATGCACCTATATCATCAAATTTCTTAAAATTACCAACCCATATGAATTCATTAACATCAAGGGAAAATCCAAAACATCCTTCACCAAAAATTTGAGCATGGGTTCCTTTGCAAGTTTTGTCTGTACACTAAATTTTCACAAAATAATTATTTTCTTGTGGGGTCCACCATGATTCATAAGCTCAAACCACCATGAAAAGATGATATAATGAATTATCTACATGTTAAATTTCCCAAAAAATTAAAACAATTCCATATGGAGGATTAACCAAATATTTTTATCCACACCGATTTTATTTGAAGTTTAGGAGGGTTTGAGACGTGTGCGAAAAATGGATAGAAATTTCTTATCCTGCATCCTTTTTAATTCAGATATTTTGCATAATATTTTTACCAATACTCTCTTTAAAAATTTCTCTTATTATTTATATGAAGAATTTATTTCAATTTATATTGAATGCTAAAAAGTCAGTGGTACTATTTTAGCATGCCTTACTTAGCCTTGATTTGGTAAAATTGAAATATATTAAAAAACTCATTCTTTGGTCCTCAAATTTGTTCCACTCATTTATGAATACCTCCTAAATGATCACAAATGGTTAATTTGTCATAAATTCACCTATACTTTCTTTACCAATCTCATTTTTGTGTGTTTAACACATTTTTCCTGAAGGGAAGTCATACCAATGACCCTCACGAGGCCTCCCGATGTTGAATTATGACATGTATATTCACACAAGGAATATTGGTAATGCCCCTACACATTTTCCATGCCAAAATTTTCTTGTTATGGATTTTTTGCTTCATACCCTCATTGTAGGTCCTTGAAATATGCTAAATTGAGCTAGTTTGCATCATAGCTCGTCACTTCGAATTGTTATTCACCATATCTCCCCTTAAACATGTCCTACCATGTGTTTCACTCCAATAAAATTATTCACCGACTTCCACATACCTTCACTCCACCTTTTCATGTCACTTTTCTAATTGGGCATAGGGGTTACGCTGTTAAAGTGATCTAGTCTCACATATTCTACTCATGCACCTATGTATCCATCATTATAACCTTGTTTCCACATCATATACATGTTATAATATGTATTATATCATCTTGGTATGCTCTCACATCATCACCTTACCTGTACCAGTCACTAGCTACTCAAGAATTTTGTGCTTGATTAGGTGTTTTAATGACCTTTTCCTTGTCTTGCCTTATCAAGCTCCTTCCAATCTCCTTATATCTCTCACGAATTCTTATTTTCATTAATATACCTTTGAAATCAATGAAAACTCAACATCCACATGCCAATCATAGATAGATACATGATTATTAGATAGTAAATGCTTAGGTAAGAATTATATATTTATATGAGTTCATTCTCTTGATTTTTTAAATCTTATTGAGAAAATGCCAACCCAATCATATCAAAAATCATAAAAAGGATAATAATTGACCTCTAAACTAAAAGTAAGAAAAATTTAATAGGGTCCAAAAGTGTATAAAAGGTCTATAATTGTATGTACATCCAGGACCCAAATGTATAGTTTTGAACCGACATCGGATGAGAAGGATATATAAAAGGAAAGATAGAGAGGCCTCTATGAATCAAAATAAAATACCAAAATAAAAGAAAAATAATCATTAGAGGATATCAAATAAAGTAATGAAAATACAAAGGAGGGTAGGTTATGCTACTAAGATTTAGTTTCGAGGTCTTAAACTCATGTACATAGAACTCTAAAAAATCATGATGTAATAATGATTTTGTGGAAATTTTAGTGTCTGCGACATCTTGAATGTACATCTATTATGCTTTTTATGTGGATAAATCAGAATACTATGTATAATTATGTGATTATATATGTTTGAATATCTGAGTATTTGAGCCAAGAGTGTCTTCTAAATCGAGTCATTAAAAATTAATAAATAGTGGATAATGTGGTATGGGAATGAGAATTTCAATCATTTCATCTAATGGTTGATCATAATAAGGTGGAGGTGGTACAAAATGATGAGAATTGTACACTTCTAAAGTATATTTTTCAATGCTATGATCAAGTAGTAGATAACTGAATATTTTAAGATTTACATTATCATTAGTAGGCTTAGAGGATTTGGTGCGATCATCCCATTCAATTTCATTTGTATCAATGAGATATTATATAACATGAAGAATCTTGATACATCAATTAGTGAGGTGACCAATACATCTATGGTAGTCAGAATAATCACTAAAATAAAAAAAATTACTATGATGATTACTCACATCAACCTCAAGTAGTGGAGGGAGAGACGTGAAATTGCACTCAAGTAATTCTCTAGGCAAGATATGCAGACCACAATTTAAACACATAAATTACTTTTATGTAGTTTATAAATACAACTTATTAGGTTAAAAATGATATTAATAGTGTCTTTATTAATAGCCTTATTGTTATTAGTATTTCCTTTGAATGTATATATTCTTGGAAATTTTGCATTATATGTAGTAGAAGTGCTAGAAAACTACTAATTTTATTCATATGTAGTAACTTGGCTTCACATTATTTCAGTGTATGACACATATGATTAAATGAGTAAAACTTATCGAATATAGCTAATTGAAGATTCTTGCGAAGGAGAAAGAAAGAATTTTGTAAAGAGATGTTGAAGTTTTCTATCTACCATAATATTTTTAAGTTTAGTTTGCATAGTATTATAGCATAAAACATAATCACCAATGTTCTCATTAGACCCTTGTCATATTTTTATATTTTATCATAAATTTTTTTCCCTCATATATATATATATATATAGAATTATGCAAGAAAATAATTTTCTAAAGTGGTAAAAACTACGCCAAATGTGTGGAGAGACCATATAGCCATTGTAAAGAAAATTCCTTGGGACTTTTAGGTAAGATATTAGTAAGTAAGATGTTGTAAGACACATAGTCAAAGCAAACAACATGGAGCGAGAATAGATGTTATGGGCCACCCTTTCCATCATAAATAGGAATCCTAGAAGAAACAAAACTAAGAGGAAATGGAGAAAAATCCTTTGCATGTGTGCGGTGTGTTACGAATAAATTTAATACTTGATCTTGTAAAATGTGAACAAGGGTTTTAAGATCTTATTTCATAGAAGAAGAAGTATGTGGACCACTATGATTTCATGTAGGAACAAAAGTAGTCATAAGAATGGACATAGAGACATTGTGTTTGGAATATTAGGTGTCCCCACTAATTTAAGAAACATAGATATAGGAACAACAAATTTATTTATATAATATAGTGAAAGATTCTTAACTTGATCTTGGGAAGCATATAGAATAATGTCAATATTAACAAGATTATTTTGTAAGAAAAATGTAAGATGTTATACCACGTCCTCGGGAAGGTCATGAGAATGATTTTCAAAATTAGTAGTAGAGCCTTCACCTTATAAATGATTGGTGATAATAGTGAAAATTGAATTATAAAATATTTCATTACTAGAATATGAGCCAATAATAGGGACCTTAGTGTCACATTGTGTACCAACATAAGGTGAATTAGCATAGTGGTCCCCTTTTTATGCAAATCATGAGCACCGACTTAACTAGAGGGATAATATCTCATACTAGGGTAAAAGCGAGAGCCCCTAAGATTAAGGTAGAGATTATATAAGAATTAAGGGTTGATCATCATGATATAAAATAGAAATAAAATGCAAATAGAAAAGGGAACCCTAGGGAAAATATATTTTAAGAAATATGTATTTCATTCAAGATTCGAGTTCACTAAATATTTACATCCTAATTAAATTAATAATGTTGTGAGTGTATTAAAAGATGGTGTGAGGGTTGCTACAGGGGTTTATTCTGATTAATTATCTTCCAACATTAATTATGTGATATCAAAACAACACATTAATACTTACAATTATTGTTGGTCAGGAAAAATTGACTAAGTATCATTAAAAATCTTACGCGTAAGAGGACATGCCTTGAGAGGAGAAGAGTATCGCACAAGGGGCATGCAAATAAAGTGTAACAACGAAAAGTGTGGGGATAGACACAAGAATACATAAAGTTAGTGACTTAGCCAATTTTCTAGAGAGGCTAAAAAAAGAAAAGAAAATTTGGGGTATTGCTGAAGTAAAGATCCAAAAATAGACAAAAGCTGAGAAGACTTAGTAGCCATGAAAGCAAAAAAACACATACGAGTAGTATAAAGCACATGTTGGAAGAATAATGAATTGAGGTGGGGTAAATCAGTCCTACAAGTTCCTTATTTCATTTACCATTAATTTGAGCATCCATTCATTCATATACATTCAATGAGAGCTTATTAGGTGTGCACAATAAATTTGAATAACCATAACACATGAGAGAGAACACATAGACAAGTGGTTGGTCCTCCATGATAAAATCCTTACTGTGGGAAATCTTAATAAGAGGAATTTTCATATGGTGAATAGGTGTGTTCTTTGTGAAAAAGATATTGAAGACTCTTTACATCTATTCCTCCATTGCCCCTTTTTGGAAATGGTTCGAAACACCCTTCTTAATCTATTTGAAATTAAGTGGATTTTCCCATGCTCCATTAAGAAAATTTGGTCCCAATGGTTCAGTCCTTTCAAGAGTCAAGGACTCAAACATATTTGGACCCTTACTATTATGCACTGGCATGGGAAATTTGGAAAGAGAGAAATAGGTGAATTTTTAAAGGGAAGAAGGAATTGGAAAAGAGATTTGGGGCTCGTTGTTTTAACGCTATCAATGCAAAATTTTCTACCATATCCCCACATAAGAAAACAATTCTCAGAATGAGAGTAACTTATCTAAGAATTGGGGTTTAAGTCCCAATCAAACAAACCTTCCAATACATAATCCTAGGCTTCAAGGTTGGGTGAAACCTAACAAAGACTAGATAAAGTTAAATTTTGATGGTGCTTCTAAAGGAAACCCTAAAAAAGTTGGTTATGGAGGGGTCTTCTGTGATTATCAAGGAAAATTCATTCTCGGGTATCATTGTAACCTTGGAATTCAATCAAATCATGTTGTTGAAGTGAATGCTGCCTATTGGGGTGTCTCTATAGCTTGTCAACACAAATTTGTTAGATTGGAAGTGGAAGGTGATTTGCTAAACATTATTAACAACATTACTGGCAAAGGTACTACTTCTACTTCTATTCAAAACTCTATAACTAGCATAAAAGGAATGTCTAACTTGTTTGAAGAAATCACTTTTAAACATATCTATAGAGAGGAAAATAGTATTGTAGATTATTTCTCCAATAAGGGGGTTATATGTCATGGTATGACATTAATCACTAATGAGGAAGCTATAGATACTAAGGTGTGAGCACACCTCTAAAAAGAACAACATGGACATGTCACCACTAGATAATTATTATAGGTCATGGTATAACAGGATTTGATGAATAAGAGTTGTAAGACATGTGTGATTATAAGTTGGGGTTATGCGAAGTATTGGGACTGGGTTCGCTCGTGCTACCTCAGTGTCATTATTTCCTCCTTTGCTTGTAATTTTGACATTGTTGGGATTTCTCATAACAATCTGGTTAACCTAAATTTGGGAATTTATGTGAACTGGTGCTCGTATAATTAGATGGGGGTGATCTTGTGTGAAATGAACCATATGAATGGGAAAGAGTCAAGCCTGAGGCCATGGAAGTTTTCAAGAGAATGGGTTTTTCTCATTTTCTCAAAATATTTGAGGGTCATTATGAAAATCTGAGTAAGTATTTTTCGGAACCTAGAAGTTGACCAAAAATGGGGATTTTTGACTGAAAAGTGTGCACATTGATATTACAATGGAGACTATTTCTAAGGTTATGGGCTTACCGGTTGAAGAAAGGGAGGTTTAAAATCCAAAAATTATGCTATACATGAATTGAAGTTGTTCTTGTAAGGTAATGAAAAACTTACCACTCATTTTGTTGGTTTTATTTGCTCAACCTTACCCCACCCTTTTGATGAAGTTACCTTAACCCTTATTCAGTTTCTTACCCTTGAAGGTTGTCACAAGTGTATCTATGCTTACCATTTTCCTATGCTTAATTATCTTAGACATGGCCATAGTTTCAATTTTCCATATTTTTTGTTCCACTCTCTGTGTGCTTTGATTGCCCAATTTAAAAATAACAAAGTTGATGTCCCACTTCACCAAGGTTTTATCCTAGCCTGGTCAAAAGATAAACTCTTGACATTGATAAAATTAGCACTCTTACTAAACCTCTATAAAATTATCTTTGAGGAAGAGGAATCGGACTCGGAGGAGGAGGATTCTAGTGAAGAATCAGAGTCTCAGGAAGGTGATGCTTGGGGATGAAAAGGATGTGGTGGAAATAGATGCGGCTTAGAATATCAGTGAGCTTAAGTCAAAGAATGTTCAAATTTTATCTATTAATACCAAAGGGAGTAAAAATGCAGTGGAATCATGTTCCGTGAATGCCCAATTAGAGTAGCAGATTGAAGTGTTGGGTCAAATGGGACCCAAGAAAGGAGATAATCATCTTGCCAAGATGGTGATGGATATTGAAGAACTAAAAGGATACATGAGGCTAACAAAGAGTTATTTTTAGTTTCTCTTTAATGACTGACATACTATGAAAATGTAGGTTGAAGATGTGGCAAAAATCACTAGTGGGGGTGGTCTTGAAATTATGAAAGCTAACTGTAACAACCTTTCCAATGAGGTGGATCACATTAGAGCTATATTACATAGTTATATGGAATGGAGTGTTGTTACTGTGAAATCCACTCTGCAACATCTTCAAACCCTCGATCAGTTGGATAATTCTTATAGGCAAGTGGACGAGCATGGAAATCTAAAGAAAAGGAAAGGGGAAGCTATTGAATGTGACCTAAATTTGTTGGTTTCCAACATTGAGTCTTTGTCAAAGGAATGGGAAATTTTTTGATGGTCTGGAAAAAGCTAAAAAGTAATGTTTTTCTGGGTTGTTGTTTATTTAATTTTTGTTAGTAAGAATTTGGTTCAATATGTGTTGTTATTACTCTTTCTTGTTGTGTTTTGAACTAGTTTATATGCTCATAGAGGAGCTCGGATGTAATAGTCATTCTATATGTATCTTTTTGTATGCTTTGTAATGTCTTATCTGCTCATTTTGGAGCTCTGACTTGTATGGGGTAGGGTCCCCTCAACCTTGTTTTACCTATTATCAAAAAGAGAGAACACATAGAAACAAGATAGGGAATCCCTTATGGGGAAGAAAACCCACTAAAACTCTTCTTATATTACATAAAGTAAAGATATTTAGTGAATCACCAACTCCATAAGGAACACTAACCTGAATGAAGAACCAACCCCTAATTTAGTGAAGCACCCACTCCACAAGGAGGATAAAACCCCCTAAGATGATCAAGCACCAAATCAACCATCTGAAGATGAAGATATCTTATTTTTGGCTCTGCAAAACTGATGGAGATCACAAATTCATCTCACAAACCTTCTTTAAACCCTTATTCCTCCAACTCACTCTTTCTTCTTCTTCTTGGAATTTTATTTTCTTCAAACCCTTAAAAAAATGATATCTATCACTCATAAACCCATTACAAACTTACTTAGATATGAAATGATTTCCTATGACCACCACTTCTCTATCATGCAACTCATACTTTTCCCTCTAAGAGCACTAGTTTAAATTTGAACTCAAACATCACTTTTATACCCTTCTCGTATCATAAACACAAGATATGTTTGTATTAAATATTTATATAAACAAATTAAATTTAAAAACATGATACCAAACTCATAAAAAACATTCAAAATGGATCCTTTTATGTCGGTCATGCCCAAATGCACCATACTAGCTCAAAACCCCATCACATGGATGAGTAAAAACCAAAAACACAATAACCATGATTTTTCAATCTTAAAAATTAATCATAAATGTTAAATATAACATATAAAAATCATATATGGTTATACATAATCTTTCAACAAACAATTTTATCATAACACTAACAATAAGGCTAGTGTCCTTTCTTGAATAGTTGTTTGCAAGACTCTATCTTCACATTTAGGCCTCAATACCACCCAAGAATAAATCACCTATGGTAGGTGACCAATCATTGGAATCCTCTATACCATTATATCACATACATGCATCCCATATCTCATGAAACATTTATATGTGAAAAGCACACCAACTTTCCTCTTCACCAAACTAAGCTTCCTAGAAAGTAGTTTTACAAACTCAACCAGTTTACACCCTTTCTACCACTTTCAATACCTGAAAATAAATTCAATAGGAACAAAATTCATTCCTATTCACTTTATAATGCATATAAATAATCAACCAATCCATTACATTCCTTGTCTACCTCATTATTTCATCCTAAGCAATTTTGTGCTAAAAACCAAACAACCTTCTTCCTCACAAACTGCGCTTGATGACATATAAAATGAGCTCATCATGAGAAAAATAATATACCATTGTAAATCCCTATTAATATAATTTCTATAAAACCCTACATTTCCTTCTAACTTCAAGTGGAATTCCTTTAACTAGGTACATATTTGAAACTTCTCCATTAGGATTTTAGGTCTCAAGAACTAGCCTTAAACTCAACTTGCGCCATCACCTCCAAAATAATTTCCAAGATTTAAAAATCATGGAACACCATTATACATGATGTATAAGTACTCATAAAACTTCAAAATCATGAAAAAATCATAACAATCATCTTACCTCATGAAGTTACTTGAGACCTTACTAGACTAAACATCCTCCATATTTTACGCTAAAAAAATATCATAACTTCTTCATACCTTATAAAAACACTAGCTTTATATATCACTGGAAAGATCTCTTAACTAGGATCACAACACAATTATAATCAGGTCGTAACTCCACTTTTATCTTCTATAAATCCAATTATACCAAAAGATGCTCTAAACTACCCCGGATACCCATCTTCATAAATAGGTAACACTTTCCCATTTAAAATATCAACCATGATTTGAAATTATCATGAACATATATAAATACTTTGGGGATAAAAACAATTTCAATTTATTTATCACCATCTTTGGATAACTTATCCACAAACTAACGATCTTAAAAAACAGAAATTTTTGGTGGCCCCACATATTGTCACATGATATAATACACCTTTCTAGAAATTTGGAGGATCCTTCAACAACATACAATCAGTACTTTCAAAAATGAATCAAAACTTATTCATTACACACTTTTTTCTTCAAGCCACTTTGAGTGAGGGTTTCAAATAAGATTATCTTCTTAACGACTATTCATAAAAATTTGACAATAAAAATAACTCATTATTTTTGGAAAATATTCATAACCGACCTAAACAATATATGCCAAATATCTCAGATCTCCATGAAAAGTAAAAAACTAACAACAAGCATCACGAGGTCAAATTTTAACTTAAATCTTCACTATAGAAAACCTAATGTTTCCAAAATTGATGTATCTTGAAAAATATTCTTCAATTTGACCTGAAACTTGTCTTGAAGCATCATGAAAACATCCTCTAAATGTCCATTCTTGGCATATAACACAAATAGGTCTAAAACTCTCTAGCCATTAAGACTTGTATGTGCTACCTTGCCTATTCTCCACTTCTTGCTTCCCAAGGACCTTAAACATGCACTTTGAACCTCTAAGTACTAACGTGAAACTCCTCATAAAATTTTTATACACTTCCAAAATATTTCTTACCATGATTCACCATGAATAATTATAACCAAAAATCATACCTCCATTCCATAGTGTATGTTTTAGGGCTAGGAATAGACTTGGAATGACCCGACTCAAACATGACACCTTATGAATTGAACTTATTCACCACATGTAGAATCTTAGATACCTTTAATAAACCTCTAGGACCATGTATTACCTCATGACTACCTTCAAATCACTTGAGAGGACTCAAACCATGACTATACTCACTGAACCATTCTCCAGGACAACATTTAACTCACCAAATCCTGACACTACTAATCAACCTTCATCTTTGACATTGAATGAGATCTCATGGAGTCCCACATGACCTCATGACACCCTTTTCCATCAATTTACTTTACAACAATGACAATTCAAACACACAATGGTTAAGAATTTCCTCCTCCTTTTTTTTATTGATGGCAACCACCTTTAGAAACACCTACATGACCTATTTTCCATGTTTCCAATACTTCTCTCCCTATGAAATATATTAAAATTGATATAATTATGAAAAGACATGAAAAATGACAACACGCAACATGACAAAATGGAAATAATGCACTAGACATAATTACTTGTTTAAATTACTCTCCCTTGGACTGAACTTATTCTTCTTTGACTTTACAAATAACATTAAATGATCCAATGGACCTATAATAGCCTATAAAAAGATACCTCTAACCTTATATCCTCATAATTTGTCTTAATTCATACTCAACACTACCTTTCTAGCACTTGTACAAGTTCAAAAGCATCATTTCATCTCCAAATCCAACATGACTAACTTTAGGACTACTTGTCCCTAAAAATAACTCCAGCCTATCCTTTAAAAAAAAAATTCTTTATTCTCTAGAAATAACCCAAGCATAAATAATAACTTCCAAATGCTCCCTCTATGTTTATACTATCCATATCTAACTAACGATGTAAAAATCGGAGGACTTACCTTCCATATAAGCCATGAAGATACTCAAGCACTTCACCTTTGTACTGAAGCACATTTAAGTCATTTCACCTTATTTACATGCAAATATAGTTGAATTAGTCAAACACTAACTTACTACTGAAATACAATTGTAATTCATCATCCACTCTTCCTTTTCTCAACTTCTTGACATCTATGTTCTTGATTCAAGGTTATAGCATACTCTCCTATCTTAAGTGATCTTCTTAGACATGTAAAAATATATTTCCACTTTTTTTACATTTAATATTTCATTGAAAAGAATTTTTTTATTCAAACCACATACTTTAGAGACATACTCATGCTTGCAAGATTTTGAAAAACCATAATTTGATACATGTACCTCTCAATTTTAAACTTATTTTCACAATTTTTCTTACCTTATTGGTATATGTCAGAATTTTTATTATCTTGCAAAGTTATCATGATGATAGACAAGTTATCACACATAAACCATAGACATGAATTTTAGCATGGAATAACCAACTTAACTTTTACTAAGAATTAATCTCTCAAGGTATAAGTCAACAACCTCATTATGAATTTAACATGCGGTGATTAAATTCCAGCACACAAGAGTTATAAATCCCTTAAGTTGTCATACACTTGAAATGAGCAACATAATTTACAAGTGCCAACTAAATTATATCACCTTTTTGTTAATTATATTTTACATTAGCTTTCATACTTCATTGATTTAAATACCCCACATTTAAATCCATATGCCTTCAATGATTTAAATGTACAACTAAAATTTAAATCCATCATAATATAATTACAATGCTTCCGATTAAAAAGCAATAAAGCATGTGCAAGATTATGGGTCAACTAGATCCTACTTGATCCCCCATAAAAAAACTCTTTCAAGTTAGTATACAAATTATAACAGTAGTTCCCTTCTCAGAATTGATTTACAAGTGTTGTTTTAAGTGTCTGCTGGTATTTCGATCAAATAAATCCAATCCGACATCACACACTTATGCTAGAACTAGGTGAATCCTGACAGTGTACTACCATACACTACTTTGGCCAAATTTTTAGAGTCATGTATGCCATGATTAGTTTCATGATGACACATTCATCAATAGAAACATGTACCATCACCATATAACTTGATCCAATTATCAGAATTGAATTACTTATTTAGTTAAATTAATTTAATTCATGCATCCATGAAAAACTTGTGCATCCATTGAGGTGAGCATGACTGTGCTAACTAGACTAGTTGGATGGGAAAATTCTTCTTCATAGCACAACTTAATTCCATGTTGATCATGACATGTGTAATAAGTTTGTCGTAACTTTCCACCTCATTGAATTTGTTTATGAAAGATTAATTTTCGTTACACAGTGATATCCATCCCATTAATTATTCGATCCTAAGTTCCATATCTTAGTTTTGAATAATAAAACATAATTAAACTTCCACAAGTGACTTGTGCACATTTCTTAAGCATTGAGTTGATTAGGGCAGCAAGATGCATTAATTACGCAGTCCCTAATTATTAAATTACGACCCTATCATTATATTTTCCTAAGTACACAAATGTAAAAATCATCTTTGAATGTATACAATCGTAAACATCCATAAGGTTTACATTCTTAAGATTAACTATTAAACTTCCTTAATAAATATGAGTCAATCATATGTAATTTCTATTACACATATACCATTTAATATATGAATTGTATTTATTTAATCAAAGCATAAGTATATCTATAATCCACTAGATCCATTAATATTTATTTAAAATACTCTTTATATAGTACAAAACAAACCAAGAGTATGACACAAGAAATCACAACTTCCTCAGATGTCCCATACCACCCGAGGGAGTCTTTATTGCAAGAACCCTAAATATGATTTTTCATCACATTTATAGTAGTATTATTACTTCATCATAAATAAAATATAAGGTTTATAACAAGTTTGAGAATAGAGTCAAAAATAGAATGTCACTGATTTATTACTCTCTTGGAAATTCTATATCAATATATATATATATATATATATATATATATATATATATATATTTCCTTTTGATTTTCCAAGCTTCCTTCTCGAGTCACAGTTCTAGAAATTAAATCCACGAGAAGACAAAACCTTCATATTATCTAGGCTACTCAATGAACCCAAAGCATTAATACCACCCACAAATATCTCAACTTCCAGTTAAAATTACATGTAATATTGATTCAAGAAGATAGCCTAGAATAATGAGAGCAACAAGCATGTAGAGATCGAAAGAAAAACCCCAAAAACATACAAAACAACAATAACATGGAAAACATCCTATTTGCCCCAAAACCACTCCATGGTTTCTGAGGTAATGATCAAATTCGAGTCATTCAATGTAGGAGAGGAAAATTCAAAGTTCTATCCGCATTTTCCACCACTAAATTTTTCTCCTTCAATTTTAGCATTGCGGATAACTAATAGTTTTAATCACTAATTTTAATATAGTTATAGATAACACAACTTCAATTTTGTTCCCTCCATAATATGTGGTTGACGGTGCTTCGTAATTACACCCATGCATTAATATTTGTAGTTGGTACAGAGTAAGTGGGGAGGAGTTCTCAATGCCACTTAGGATAATCTTAGAGTATGATAGGTTGTCTTAACACAACTAAACTTAATGCACATCGAGGACCCCTTTTAATGAGATTAAGTTATGCCATAAAACATGAGTCTTCATTTACATTATGGCTGTAGAATTTAGATTAGGAAATTATAAAATTTACCCATGATAAATTGAACCATGTTATAATAAAAACATCATCCTTGTATATCCATCAAATAGGCCCCTTATAAACTAAGCTAGGCTTAGTTAAGGTTAAATGCAAAGGTTTTGACATTAGACCTTAACACAATATTAATTGATCAAATATTATAATGACATCAAATTTATCTTGGCTTTAGTTTAGGCCAAGAATATTAATGCCCAAACATCACAGAGTCTAAAGAAAAGTTAATAATTAATAGTAATCATAATTTTCATATGTTATGTTATAATAAGGACCCAAGAGTAATAATAGTAAAATATCAATGTCTAACTTCCTTATCCATTTATTCTAGTCCCAAGAGTATGAGATAAAACAACATGATCTAAATACTACTATAATTATATTCATATTATTTACTTAAGCCTAAGATTCTATTGTACTTAATGGATCAACCAATACAAGAGATCATTATTAGTCTAACAATGACATGTTGCTTTTCATATCCTTAGTGAATAAATTTAGGGCTCTAGTAAGCATTAATAATATAGATATCCATTTTACAATTACCTTGTAATAACACTCTTATTCCTTAGTTATAATCATAACCTTTTCACCTAACGTAGGAATAAATCAAGATAACTAGGATCATATTGTCATTGTGCTAGTAAGTGTAATATTATATCTTACCATATAATCAAGGCTCAAGGTGAGCATCAAAAAAACAACATGGGGTACTATGATATTTAATTCAAGAATTTATACTAGATAAATAAATCTCACTAAAAATAAAGCACTTTGAAATAACCTATTTAACAACTTACCCCTTTCAAAATCACAATTGAATCATGGGGTGTGACATTCTTCCCCCTTAATGAATCATCGTCGATGATTTTTATATAAGTATTCAAAATCAGTATAATCACTTACAAGTTATTTCCAATAAACTTGGAGAAACAATCATTATTTTACATTAAAAAATTGAAATTTTTAGATCTAAAACTCAAATTTAGCGAGTGTAACAAAGTATTCAACTAGTAAAAATTGTCATGTAGTTAGTTACATGACATGGATTTTTTCATTATAGCTAGTCTTACCATAGAATATTATTTAATATGTAATACAAATAGTAAAAAACAAGCCATATTTCAAAGAAACAAACAAGGAAAACAATTGTATTAATTTCCCACAAGTCTTCTAAAGCTATTTTGTTTTTTTACTCACTTGTTTTTCTAGACCTTTCCTTGTGCAATCCTCAATTTTCTTTGCAATTCACACAAAATTTTTCCTTTTACAACTGGTTTTATCAAAATATATCCATAGTTTTCACCCTTCGATATCCTCATCATAAGTTCATGGTTAATGATTACTTAAATCATCCAAATTGTTCCTCTCTTTTCCTTTTAGGCTTGTTGTTTTGCATGCTTCCAGGTATTGGTTATCTTCCATATTAGCAAAAACATTGATTTATGTCAAAACAATCAAAGTTCATTTCTATTTATTAAGTCCTTTAAGAATTCATTAACTCTAAATTCCATGATGAGGCTCAGTCAATGTCAATGTTAGTGTTGTATTGATAGTCATAGGTTTTCAATTTCTTCTTCTTTTTTAATAAGAGGTAAAAGAGAGTTGAGGGGACCCTACCCTGTACAAAGATTACAACAAGATTAACATAAAGGCCAAGGGATTGACCATTGAATACCATATAAAACCAAAATAACATCATATCAAAACATCATAAAAACCTACATAGATAACCCAAGGTAGAGTAACTAACAACAAGAGTCTGAGTAACTAACAACATAAAACTATGAACTAACAACGTATTAACAAACAAGAAAAAACCATAATCCAGGAGACCAGACCACTTCATCCTTATTTTACCAGTTCCCCCACAGTACTCATGCATCCATTCCATTCTTTGACTAAGCTAGCTATAGTAGATTTCTAGAACTTGTAGTTTAGTTCAACTATCTGTACTTTGGGGCCATTTCCTTCTTTTTCTTTCTCCTTTGCTAATTCCATTGAATGGATCATCTCCACTAGGAGTTTAAGATGGTGAATGGTAATTTTAACATTGAGAATGTGAACATATCTTATCTAAAGAATTATTTCCTTCATCTTCAACATTTCATTTTCCATAGCCAGACTTCTTTCATTAGCATTTTTTAATTTTTCACTAAGAACAATAGAGGACAACTTATCCACTTTTTCATTCAATTCCCTCAAGTCAATAGACACCATACTTGATCTTATGTCTATTAATGTTAGTTTCTAACCTGCAATTCTCAAATTCCCTCATAAAAACATTGGACTTGACCACACAGTCTTGAGCATTAAAGAATTTATTTTGGGAAGATTTGAGAGCATGCAGGATTTCAATAGCCTCCTTTGAGTTCTTTTATCTCTTTCCCTTAGAATATTTAGGAGCTTTCCCAATTTATGTATCCTCACTACTTTCCCCTTCCAAGGCTTCTTCATCCTAATTTTCACTGGGAGCAGAATGGTCAAACTTTCCTTCTTGATTCTCCCCCGAATCCAAAATAACTTCCACCTTCTCAGCTGAAACCAAAACCTTCTCCTCCCTGCACTGCTTCTCGAGGTTGTCTTTTTCCTGGTGGGATCTGGTTCTTTTGTCACAAACCTAGCAAGTAGAACCCCACTACAAATAACCTCCATGGAATCTAGGATTTCAATATTCCTTTCTGAAGAAGCATTATTTAGGCTCACAGAGGCCCCCAATTTTTCATTTTTACCAATAAGGGGAGTTCCCAACCTGAGCATAGATTTAATGAGACCTTGATGCAATGGCAAGGAGAAAGTACCTTTCTCAACCTGAGCTATAGATTTGGTCAAGGAGGTGAATAAAAATATGGGAAATTATAGGGCTTGTTATTTCTAACATGGTTCAACATGGGAAAGTGGTACCCATAGATCACTTTGTAACACCCTTCAAGAGTTATGTAGGCCATAATTAACTGAGAAATTTCCTCATAAGGATGGGGAAAATTACCTCTAGCATAACCATTATGGAGAGAGACGGGCACACCCTTACCTTGCATGAAGTAGTCCATCTCCTGACTATAGTCTGACTTAGGTTTGTATATGTTTCTTCCTTCCAGAGACAGACTAGAAACTTTAGTAATAAGCTTGGAGGAAATGGTGAAAGAGAAATTTCTAACCCAAATGTGGCCTTCCTTCCAGGTTTTTGCCACATATTCACTCAAATTTTCATCATGCCCATCGAAAATGCTAAAGAAATGTAACAATCCCACCTTTTCAAGAAAAACCTCAGCCTCTTTTGACATCACCGAGATGCCTTGCTAGGTTTAGTACATACTAAATCCCCTCCCATTCTACTAATTCTACTCTTCTTTTTCTCCTGAGAAAGACTTTCTATACCATTCTTGATGATACGATTCAACAACATGAAGATATATTCCCTGCCCTTGTGAAGATATGAAATAAATGTTTGCATGATTTTGAGATACATGAAATCATGAGACATCAAACCAAAGGAATAATTACGTCCTCATTAAAATCTATGCTATTAGGGATTCTTTCCCTTTTCAAGATGTTTATGAATTTAGCATCTATCTTATTAATATCCTCGACCACCTTTAATTCCCTAGCATCCACCCCCATATTAGCCAAAATATCAGCAAGTTTGTTTCCTTCATGAAACACATGTTGAAAGGATATAGTTTCAAAGGAGGGTAATTTACCCTTGGATTTATTGATGAAGTCAACTATAGAAATAGAGGCCTGAGAACTTCCCTTCATACAAGAGATAATATACAAAGAGTCCCCTTCCACTACAAGATGCTTGAAACCTTTCTCTTCTGCTAACTTCACTCCCCAGAACAAAGCAACAACCTCTGCAACATTGTTTGATTGGAAACCTAGATTTAAAAAATAGGCAAGAAGAAACTTTCCTTTAGCATCATGAAAAACACCTCCTCCTCCTACTTTCCCAGGATTCCCTTTAGCAGCTCCATCAAAGTTGAGTTTGATAACACCTACCCTAGGAGGAGTCCACTTAACCCCATCATGAGGGTTGAACTTCTTAGGTTGAGGGTCATAAGTTAAATTCCAATTCCTTATGATATTTTGTTCACATTCAAGAATTTCAACTTCTTTTTCCTAAGGATAGAAAAATTATTTCTAACAGCCTGAAAGAAATTGTTTATTAACAACCTATTAGGAAGTTTTTTATTTTTGAAAATCCTCTTGTTTCTTTCTTTCCATATTTCCCACCATAGGTGACTCAAGCTCATTATCCAAATATTTTTAATCCCTTGACTGATGAAAGGACATTTCCATTGATTCCAGGCATCTTGGATTTCTTTAGGGTTTACCAGAGAACCGAAAAACATACAAGAATAGAAGATAACATCTGAAGAGAAAAAGGGCATTCTAAGAATAGATGTTTCCATGTTCTTTTCACAAAGAACACATCTATTGACCATTTGGAATCCTCTTTTATTTAGGTTATCCATTGTTAGAATCTTATTTATCATAGTAAGCCAGCTAAACACATTGACTTTAGGAGATATGTTCTTGTTCCATATTTTTCCAGCCATTAAATCTTCATCTCTAGTTTCCCCCTCAAAGAATAGAGAGTAGGAAGATTTGATTGAGAAATTACCATTTTGTTCTTTGTCCCACACAATTCTATCTAGATCCTTGTTGTTAGAAGACACATAATTTTTTAGAAAATCATTGAGAGAAACCATGTGTTCTTTGACTTCCTGATTATCTAGTTCTATAATTTTCCATGTCTGAAAGTTGTCTTCATCTTCCATATAATTGATAATTTTTCCCCATACTTCTCTTCAAGAAAACTTGTAATTTGGGGGAATTTTTCTTTTAGGGTAAAATTCCCAGACCACTTATCATTCAGAAGCATATCTCATTTCCTTTCCCTATTTTCCATCTACTTCCCCTAGTAATAGTTTCTTTGGCCCAATTAATAGCTTTCTATATGCTTGATCCATTGAAAGAATCTCGTTTGAATATCCATATTTTGTCATTTGCATCCATCCAATATTTTTTCTTAATAATTTTGGTCTACACACCATTTTCTTTCATTAACCTCCAACCAATTTTAGCTAAGAGGGCTTTATTCATTTTAGTCTAGTCTCTAAGATCAAGACCCCCAATATTTTTGGGTTTACAAACTCTATTCCATGCCACAAGTGGAATTCTTTCTTTACTTTCAGTTCCACTCCATAAGAATTTATTTTGGATATTTTCTATTTTTTCCCCTATGATCCCAAGAAGTTAGTAAAGAGACATGACATAAATTAGAAGACTTTGGAGGGAGCTAGAAAGAAGAGTAATTTTTCCAGCATGAGATAACAATGTAGATTTCCACACCTGCAAGTTTCTTATAAAACCTTTTAATCAGGAAGTCCCACTCTGAGCTAGAGGGTCTCTTATCCCCAAGAGGGATTCCTAGATAGACAGTAGGGAGGGATTTATAGGCACAATCTAGAATTTCAGCAATCTTCTTACAATAGCTCTCTAAGGTATGGAGGAAGAAAAGAGATATTTTTCTATAGTTCACCATCTGGCCAAAAACTTCCATGTAGTCATCTAGAAGGTGTTTAAGCTTCTTAGCTTCAAGAATAGTAGATTAGAGGATCTCTGAAAGCTGGTTGAGTGGGAAAGTGATGACAAGGAAATTCTTCCCATTAGATGATCATGTTAGAAGAAGGTGAGATCAATGAACATGAAGATCAATTGGAAAGGATCCCTTAGAAAATCCTTTGGATACCTGGTCGAATAAAGTTAGAAATGGTGGATATGTTTTGAAAACCCAAAATTTCTTCCTCCAAGTGGTTAAAGAGGCTTCTAGAAGTGTTCTTGAAATACCAGATTCTCTACTTAAATGCACAATGGATAACCTAAACCAAGCCTTGGTGGGGAAACTGGTGGGTGGGAGACCCAATATTGATGTTGTTAGAAGATGGGCCAAACTGAAGTGGATTCCAAAAGGGCATCTAGAGGTAAGTTCTCTCACTAATGGTTTTTTCCTCTTTAAATTCATCATCCGTGAAGATATGTAGAAGGTCTTGGAAGAAGGACCTTGGTTCTGGGGAAAATCTGGTTGGTATATGAGGAAATGGGAACCAACCTTTAACCCTGAAAAGGAAAACTGAACCAATTCCCTGTTTGGATACACCTTCCAAACCTACCTTTGGAATTCTGGAATGAAGATATTGTAAAAGGTATAGAAAACTCTCTGGGCTCTTTGGTTATAATAGATAATGCAACAAGGAATATGACAAGACTTATTTGCGCTAGATTTTGTATCTATACAATAGCAGATAAGGAGATCCCTAATATTATTAAGCTAAAATCTAGACTAGGGATATGGGAGAAAAATATTGAAATGGAAATTACTCTAGCAAAATGATCCAAATGTAATGGGTGGGGTCATTCGAACCATAATTTTAAGTTCAAGGTATCCAAAAAGTATATTGCTGTGTCAGGGAATGAAGGAAAAGGGGAAAAGGGAAAGGTATAATGCAAAGTGCAGATGATCATAGGAAATATTTTTGAAAAATTTCTTAGAATGTTTTACTCCTTGCAAATTTAAGAAAAGGATGGGACTGAAATTTCTCCAATAAAAGATTCTCCAGAAAAGGATGAGGAAGGTTTTACCCTGGTGGTCAATAGAAGAAAATCCAAAAATCAGGCTTGGTCGGATTCAAAGGTAAAGGAAAAAATGAAGGAACTTGTAAAATACCCCACAAAAGGTAGAAAGATGGAATTATTTCCATTAATAGGGAAGAAAGTAAACCAAGGAACATGTAAGTATAGAGAAAATTCCATAGAGGGACTTAATGTTGGTTGATAATGTTCTAGAGGAAACAGTGAAGGAACAGAGTAAAGTCAAGGATTGCCAAATGCCAGAAGAAATCTTGGACACTTTTGTGAGAGAAGGGATGATAGTTGGAAATATGTTTAACCTTTCCACAGCTGAAATAATGGATTCTCAACTATCCCCAAATAAGGATATGGAAGGAAAGAAAGATATGTTAACACTGGAAATAAAAGGATCACTAAGGAAACAACTCCTTCAAGAAAAAGAAAAGCATAACCGAATGTAAAAAGGGTGAATCTTCTAATATTTCCACTCCTATTCAGGAGTTTTGAATCCTATAAATGTGGAGATTACCAATAGAAAACAAGGTAGACCAAGAAAATTTGAATCTAGAAAAAAACTACTCAAAAGGATATAGACTCAGGGAAATAGTTGTGTTTAGACCAGAAGGTTTTAAAAAGAAAAAACCCAATCTTAGGAAATGAATTACATCTCATGGAATGGTAGAGGGATTAATAGCCCTGTGAAATGGAGGATTCTTAAAGATATGATTGAAGGACATAAAATTGATGTTTTAGTTGTGCAAGAAACTAAAATGAAAGAAGACATTTTCTTAAACTCTTGCAAGTCCTTTTGGATAAATTCCAAAGCTTTTGTTGTTAGTTTGAAAGGGGCCTCGGGAGGATTAGCTATGGTTTGGAATCCTACCCACTTGAAGGGAATTTTTGGTGAAAAGAGATCATCATATGGCTGTGATGATAAAAAATCTTGAAAATAGAAAAATATGGGTCTTATCTAATATATATGCTCCTACCCTTCATAAAGAAAGGAAAAATATTTGGCTTCATCTTCTCTCGTTTAATTTCTCTATCAAGGGATCTGAATGGATAGTGATGGGGGATTTTAACACCCCTCTATCTCTAGGGAAAAAAGGAGGATCCAAGGAGTTCACTATTGGCATGGAGGATTTTAATGAATTTATTTCTACCTCTCAACTTCATGATATTGACCTTAAAGGTAGTAGTTTTACATGGTCTAGAAGAGTAGGTGCTCAACATATTCAGGTAAGATTGGATAGATTCTTAGTCTCGGAAGAGTGGTTATCCTAGGACATCTCTCTTTTCTCTCTTCCCGCATTGGGTCTGATCATACTCCTATCCTTCTGCAAATCAAGAACCCTACAAGGAAAAGAACCCCCTTCCATTTTGAGAAGATGTGGCTTCATAGTGAGGAACTGAAATATCTCCTAACTGATTGGTGGAAACTAAAGGTTAAGGGATCTGTGATGTATAGATTAACCAAAAACTTCAAAATGTCAAAAATCATCTCAAAGATTGGAATAAGAAGAGTTTTGGTAATATTTTCCAAAATAAAATGGAAACCAGAATTGAATTACAGAATCTCCAAAGACATATTGAGAGTAGGGATTTTGAAATGGATCTAGAAGATTATGAAAAGGAAAGATCTCTCTTGGCAGAGTACCATAATATTCTGGGAAAAGAGGAAATATTTTGGAGATAGAAATCTCGTATTACTTGGCTCAAGGAAGGGAAAAAAATACTAGGTTCTTCCATTTTCTACTCTAAAGCGCAAAAGTTTTAATAGAATTAGCATATTTAGAAAAGAAGAAATAAATAAAGAGGCTATTTCCTTCTTTCAAAAGTTGCTAACTAATCAAGGTTCCCTAAATTTTTCCAAAGAGCAAGATTTTCTAAGTTGCATTCCTTCCTTAATCTCTGATGATGATGATATGATGCTCTCTTCGATCCCATATATGGAGGAAGTGGAATTCATGGTGAAACATCTTAACCCAGATAAGGTGCCTGGTCTAGATGGTTTTTAAGCCTTTTTCTTCCATTACTTCTGGGACATAATAAAAAAAAGATCTGTATAATGTATTGAAAGAATTTTTCATCTAAAAAAATATGCTAAAGGATATAAATTGTACCTTCCTGACTTTGGTCTGAAATGTAGTAATTCCATAGAATTTAAATACTTCAGACCTATGAGTCTTTGCAACACCACCTATAAAGTTTGTACTAAAATATTGGCCCTCCATTTGTAAGTGATTCTCCCTTCTATCATATCTGATCAATAAAGGGTTTTGTCATTGGCCACTAAATTCAAGATGGGATCATCACAATAAAAGAGACTATTCATTCAGCTAAACTCAAAGAAGGAAACTTTGTTTTTAAATTGGACATGGCTAAAGCCTATGATAGGGTCTCGTGGAGTTTTCTTGATAAAATCCTTGATAGGTTTGGCTTTGATATTTCCCTACGAAGCTTGGTTAAGGCTTGTATCTCCAGTGCCTGGTTTTCCATTCTCATTAATGGGACTCCTTTTGGTTTTTTCCCTAGCTCTCAAGGTTTAAGGCAAGGGGATCCTCCCCTTTCCTTTTCATTATTATGGCTAAGGCTCGAGAAGAATACTTAATTTTGAGAGGCGAGAGTGGGTACATCAAAGGGATTTCTCCAATGAAGGAGATGGATAATGTGACTCACCAATTTCTTCTTCATATGCAAAGGATAAAATATATTTCTAATTTTGTTTAAGCTAATCACTAGATACCAAGAACTCAATTGTACTAGTATCAAATTTAAACATCAAAATGAAAATATTCTTAACTTACCTAATGTCACATTAGGAAACTTTTTCCTTCATCTTATATTATTAGTCACCGCAGTGTTGTTCTATTGCTTGCTTGGAATTGCAGCAAGTCTTTCTTGTTGAACTCATTTAGACAATCCACATTTTCTGCCTCATCATTTCCACCACTTTTCCCAAAGTTACAAGTGGAGAAGATTTAACGCTCTTGTATATTTTTTCTCTTTTTGAGTCATAATTTATTGCATATTTAATTATAGCCTGATTGGCCTTTCCAATCATTTTTGCTACAACAAATATTCCAATCTTGTCTACTTCATCTCCCCTTTACGGGTTTTTATGTTGGATTCAAGTTCAAAAATATGTCATCATGATAGTTTAATAATAGATAAACTCCCTTTCTGATTGTCATCAACAATTAAATTTATTCTATAAATAACTAATCATTTTCACACTCAACCAACTACTCCCAAAGCATCCTTTTGGTTTCATGTGCCATGAAGGACTATTAGATTGTGTTATCTAACTTATTTACCAGTATATCTAAAGTATAAATTTGGTTAGGTTCATTATCCATGGAACATACTTCTCACATTCATTTTATATTGATAATAAAATAAGAATTCAATAAGTGTAAGAACACAATTAATCTAAGAGGTACAACCTTCAACTACGATACCAAAATGTAACAACCTCTTTATTACGTTTCTCAACTAGGGAAAAAAAAATTCAACTCATTAATTATAGTTAAGGGCCTTCAATGCATTTAACATGCGGTGATTAAATTCAACACACAAGATTTATAAATCCCTTAATTTATTATATCATGAATTAAGTAGCATCATTTATGTCCCTTGCTGAATTATATCATAATTTTTTAATTATCTTTTACATTAGATTTCATAATTCACTGATTTAAATACCCCTCGTATTTAAATTCATATGAATTCAATGATTTAAATATACAACTAAAATTTAAAACCAACATAATATAATTACAATTCTTAAGATAAAAAATCAATAAAGTATGTGCAAGATTATGGGTCAACTAGATCATACTTGATCCCCTATAGAAAACTTTTTTAAGTCAATATACAAAGTATACCGGTAGTTCCCTTTTTGACATTTATTTACAAGTTTATTTCTAAGTGTCTACTGATATTTCAATCAATCGAATTCCATCTAGCATCACACCCTTAAGCTAGAACTAGGTGCATCCTAACAGTGTACTACCATACACTCCTACAACACATTTTTAGAGTCATGTATGTCATGCTCAATTTCATGACGGAATGTTCCTCAATATAAACATGTCCCATCACCATATCACTTAATGTAGTTATCATAATTGAATTACTTGTTTAGTTAAATTAATTTAAGTCACACATCCATGCAAAACTTGTGCATCCGTTGAGGCGAGCACTACTATGCCAACTAGACTAGTTGGACGAAAAAATTATACTTCATAACAATACTTAATTCCATGTTGATTATGACATGCGTAATAATTTTGTCTTAACTTTCCACCTCATTGAATGTTTTTACAATAGATTAATTTTTGTTACACGGTGATATCCATCCCATTAATTATTAGATCATAAGGTCCATATCTTAGTTTTAAATACTAAAACGTAATTCAACTTCCACAAGTGACTTGTGCACATTTCTTAAGCATTGAGTTAATTAGGGAAGCAAGCTACATTAATTATACAATCCCTAATTATTAAATTACAACCTTGTCATAATATTTGCCTAAGTACTTAAATTGACATAGTGTTAGATTATGAAGGCTTTCCCTTTAGGTGCGAAAGTGTTTTTGCTACGGGCACTTGCTTGATGTTTGCGGAGTAGAAAAATGGAAGAATGGAAAAAACAACTGGTGGAAAAATGCCCTTCCTGAACACCTGATTTTCGAAGCCAAAGAGGAGTCAAATACAGATACTGAAGATGATTTTGTCTTGGAAACCCCTCTTTCAGAAATTCCAGTTGTTGAATGTGCCAAAGAATCTCATTCCGTTGGTGGCATTAAGAAAGATACAAAAGAAGATAATGAATCCGCTGTCCCAGTTGGATCTATGGAGGATAAGGAAAATACGCCTCCTTGTTTCAATACCCTAATTACGGAGGCTTCTACAGGCTGGATTACGGTGCGTAAAAATAAAAAACTATTCTCCAAGAATAACGCTTCTCCGCCTTGCTAGTTTCTCGGTGCTGCTCGGTTGATCATCAATGCTTCACTTTCTTTGTTGAGCTGTAGTTGTTTGATCGCTGTAAACCTAGTTGTTTTTATGCTGATTTCTTTGTTGGTCTTGGGTTTTATTCAATGCGAGTTTTTTCCTACTTTTGTTCTTGTTCTTGTTCGTTGGGCCTTATTTGTTCACATCTAGCTTTTTGATCCTTCTTGTATAAGGGTATAGTCCCTTTCAAAAAACTATTTTCCCTTAATTAAAAAAATATTTTCCTAAGTACACAAATGTAAAAATCATCTCTGAATGTATACAATCATAAACATCCATAAGGTTTACATACATAGGTTTAACTATTAAACTTCCTTAATACATATGAGTCAATCAAATGTAATTTCAGTTACACATATACCAATCAATATATGAATTGTATTTAATTCTTGAAAGAAGAAGTATATTTATAATCCACTAGATCCATTAATATTTATTTCAAAGACTCTCTATATAGTACAAAAAAACTAAGAGTAGGACACAATCAATCACATCTTCCTCACATGTCCCACACCACCCGAGGGAGTCTTGATTGCGGTAACCCTAAATATGATTTACCATCACGATTATAGTAGTATTATTACTTCATCATAAATAGAATATAAGATTTATAATAACATATTTCATAATAGATTCATAAACAAAATGTCACTGATTTATTAATCTCTTGCCAATTCTATATCAATACTTATTACATAGTCATAGAAAACTATCAACATTATCATTAATGAAATAATAATGATTACAATACAATATGTATTCTCAAAGATAATACTTAATTAATAACTAGAAAATATGCCTTTCTGTCATTAATATCATAGGAGGTATTACCTTCGCTTCTTAGTCAAATACAATATAATTAATTACATTTCTCAATTGAGAACAACATCATCAACAGATAATCACTAATACATGTCCACAACTGATTATCAAAATAATCACATCTTGTTTCAAGCATCATGCCTTACTAAAATAAAATTATTTTCATCTTTTCACAACAAGAAAAACTTTATAGATTTCATCAAAAGACATAGCAGTGAGCAAAGGTGTAAGTCACATCTTCCTTCATAATCAACCTATAATGTTAATAACCTGCATGGAAAATATTCCATTGTACATGGTTAGTTCAACTGAACTGACATGATAAGATCTACTTCTTCCTAAGTAACTTACACCATCTAGTATTTACATAAAAAATATTCTTCATTAAGTTAAAATCCCATAAATGACCCACAGCGACATAATTCATATATGTAACATTTCCAGACAACACTTTACATACACGTTGATGTTTACTTTGTTATAATTTGTTTACATAAAACAAAAATTCAAGTAATAAATTACACACCAAGTATATTGACAATCAACTAATTAAAGTTTTCCTCCTTCTTTTCCTCCTGTTGCTGCCCCCTCGCCACCCACCCCTGTCTCTACCTCTAAACGTGTCACCGGGGCTTCTAGGAGACTCAACCTTGAGTCCTCTGCTGAGGGGTTGAACCTTTGGAGGACATTGCTCGTGATCTGCTTTGAACATTAGTAGTGCCGGTCCCAGGCGGCACCAACGGATAACCCTTCTAGGAGATTGGAGGCCTTAGAGGCTGAGCTTAAATTGCTGAAGGATGAGGTCAAAAACCTTGCTAAGCAAAAAGGCAAAAAAAGCATTGAGGGGGAAGGGAGCATTGGCAATAGCCAGATTGATGACATATACAAAAAACTGACCTCCTTAGACTCCCGCCTAGGGAAGATGAAGACTAGGCATGAGTATAATATTGCAGCCTTCAGGGCCATCGAGGAGTTCATCGAAGGTCATGCAAGAAGTGTTTCACATCTTAGCGGTGTCCCGGCTACACTTTGGGGCAATGAGAAAGAGAGCAAAAGAACCAGAGAGGAGCTCGATAAGACGGATGCTGCTCATATGACCACGTTGGGCATGTATCATGCTTGGAAAAGAGTAAAGATGAGTATTGATCAAGCGGCCAAGAAGTAGTCCCGACTACTTTTGCTGGTCCTTATTGTTTTTATTACTGCTTCTTGGCTGTAGGCTTGCTGTTTTTTTGCCGTTGTTTTGCTGTTAAGTCTCGTTTGTGTAGCTGTTTCTGGGCTTCGTTGTTCTTTGCTGTAACTTTTGTGCTTTGCTCTGACTTCTCTGCTCCTCTCTCTTATTAGGCTTTTAGGCCTTCTTTTGTACACAAGGGTATAGTCCCTTTGAAAAAAACTATTTACCAATATTAAAAAAACTAATTAAAGTTTTCCATAATTAAGGTATTAGTTATATCAATATTTCATACTTCATACTATCGAATACAGACATATTGTACACTCATATATATCCTAATGAGATTCAAACAATTTTTATACCACACCAATAGATACACGTAATGAATAATACAATATCATTCTTAATTATACAAGCACCAATGTTATCTTTATCATTCAGAGGTATTCAAATATCAGTCACACTTTGCAACTAGTTATGTATCACTTTTTTCATAACATTGACTAATATTTCTAACAAACAAATATAACTTAGTTACTACCTTGACTAAATTCTTTCCACCTCAACCGTAAGAAATTGTTGACCAAATAAAGACATTGACAAATTAATAATTTCATATCAATGACTTCAATCAAGAGTCAACAGATTCTTCCAAAGTAAAGCAATATCCTTTACCTTAAATTTTATTGAGGGAAAAAAAGTAACAAAGTTATTTTAACAATGAAACCAACCCACACTGATCCAACAACACCACAATATAACATACATAGGTTCAAATCAAATGAATCTTAAAAGCATTGGCTTCATATCCCCGCTATATTTATGAAAACAGGAAAAGATGAGTATTATTCCCGATAACTCATTTGATGTTGATAGGATTAACAAAAAAACCACGTTTAGTAATTGAGATTAGGGTCTTTCCATTAATTTTACATAATTCTATAAGCATTCATACAAGATGTTCCTTAAAATCTAGCATGATTATCAATAAGAAATTAAAACCATTAACCCATTAAAAAGGATAAGTAGCAATCACATATAAAAAGGTCCAAACCCAACCTAAAATTAAATTAACATACATATTATCCCTGCGAATTGTACCAATCAATAGATCTTACTATTAAAATGATGAAGAGTCAAGACGAAAACCAAGAGCACTTATATTTGAATGTAAGGGTTCAACCTAGATATATATGTATATTACAATCGACACCCAAGGTTATGGGTATTGCTTTAATAAAAATACAAGACAAAAAACCTATATATGTATATATAAAAAATAACCTTAGATATCAAATGTAATCCCATCGATAATAGTGAAAAAAACAAACAACATGAAAGAACATTTAGTGTAATTTTTGGAGGGATTATATATCACATTGAATCCCTTATCAACATAAAATGATATATCCAATGATTCATAGTCATATAATAGTTCAAGATAAACTATTTAATTTAACTTCATTTAAGTAAACCCTAGTTGCAAAGTTCAAGACACACCGCAACGTATATCACCAGTTTTACAACCATAATTTGTTTAAAGGGAATAGATTATATCCTTCATATTTTTACCAAACAACCAAAACCCAAGTCCTCAAATAGATATGAAGCTCAATACAAAGTTTAATATATACAAATAACGGGTAGAAATTTATTAAAGAAGAGATAGAGCATATCATGCCTATATAGATAATATTATTTTTCTTCTTGAGTTCCAAGCTTCATTTGTTGTCACGATTCTGAGAAATCAAATCCATAGAATATAAAACCTCCATATTCTCCATGTTTCTTAATGAACCCAAAACATTAATGCTACCCACAAATATTTCAACTTCTAGTAAAAATTATATGAAAGATTGAATCATGTAGATAACTCGAGAATAATGAGATCCACGAGCATGCAAAGCTCGAAAGTAAAACCCCAAAAAATGAAAAACAAAAATAACATGGAAACCATCCTATTTTTCCCATAAACCATTCCATGGTTTCTCAAGGTGATGATAAAAGTTTGATGCATTTAATGCGGAGAGGACAAGTCAAATTTCCTGCCACTTTTTCTACCACCGACTTGTGCTCCTTCAATTTTAGCATTTCCAAATAACTAATAGTTCTAATAACTAATTTTAATATATTTATAGATAGCAAAACTTCAATTTCGTTCCCTCTATAATAGGTGGTTGGTGGTGATATTTAATTTTACCCATGCATTAATATATGTAGGTGTGTACAAAGTAAGTGAGGAGTTCGAATGCCACTTAGGATAAGCTTAGAGTAGGATAAGTTAGCTTAACACAACCAAAATTAATACACATCGAGACCCCATTTTTAATTATATTAAACTATGCCATAAAACATAAGTCCTTATTTAAATGATGGCTCTATACTTTAGCTTAGGCCATTATAAAATTTACCCATGATAAATTGAACTAGGATATATTCAAACACATCATCATTGTATATGCATCAAATAGTCCCCTTATTAACTAAGCAAGGATTAATTAATGTTAAATGCTAGGGTGTTCAACATTAGATCTTTACACAATATTAGGAGATCATATATTCGATTGACATCGAATAGATTCTAAACCAAATTTAAATCACAATTTTCATACCTTATGTTATAATTAGGACCTAATATTAGTAGAAATAAAATATCATGGTCTAAATTCCTTAACAATTTATTCTTTTCCCAAGAGTATGAGATAAATTAACATGGTCTAAATACAACTGCAATTATATTCGTATTAGTTTCTTAAGCCCAAGATTCCATTGTAGTTAATGGATCAAAAAATACAAGAGATCATTATTAGTCTAACAGTGACATGTTAGCTTTTCATAGCCTTAGTCAATAAATCTAGCGCCCAAGTAAGAATTAATAAGATAGACAATCATTTTACAATTACGTTGTAATCACACTCTTACTCCTTAGTTATAATCATAACCTTATTCACCTAGTCTAGGAACAAATCAAGATAACTAGGATCACATTGTAATTGTGTTAGTAAGTGTAATGTTATACCTTATCATATAATCAAGGATCAAAGTGAGCATCAAAAAAATAACATGGGTTGCCATGATATTTAATTCAACAATTTATACTAGCTAAAGGAATCTCACTTTGAAAATCAAACCTTTGAAATAACCTATTTAAAAAATTACCCCTTTTGAAATCTGGTTGAATCTACATGGTGTGACATGTATCTAACACAATTTCTTGAACTTCTACATACTCTTTCGATATTGCACATTTTTCATTAGTGCTCAAAATATCCTTTAGACATGTATACCATTGTAAACCATTAGGCATATTGAGATCTTTCTTAAGACAATGATAAAGTTTCCAACACTTGTAAAACAATAGCACAATCATTAATATCACACTCATACCTTATTGTCTCGTACAATATTACAAATCCATCTTAAAAATCAGATACCTCCTTATGAATATATTATCAAACATTTAGGTACAATAAGTTATGAGTCACATAATGGACCTAACTCACCTTGGAAGTCCTTCATCTCATATGGAGACCACGCATCAAGTCATTGAGATTCTTGCACAAGCTTAGTGAATAATAAAAAACCATATTCAAAATCATAACTTTGATTATCTTTGAAAAATCCCATCTTGACAACCTTGACATTCCTAGACCTACGAGGTTCTCTCTTCCATAATATATGTACCCTACAATCACACTTATTTGATCTTAATCCTCAATACAACCTTCTTTCACATATTCTAGATGAAAAATCACACTAAGTTGTTATCAAATATGATGTCTTAAACTTTAAAGGGATAAGCTGTTCATTCCAACATTCTTAATACTTGTAGCTTTTTATTTCATACCTCTCGGGCCCGTACACATATTTTTTTCTTTGTCTAGTTTCCATTTTGACCATGTCTATTTGTAATTCATTTACCATATTCCAAAATTATTTATCATTATGATACTATGAGAAACATCATCATGAATAATGTATTCATACTACTGATTCCATTTTATTGTTTAATAGATTAATGAAGACATAAACATTCATACATGGATCTTCCATAGTGATTTAGTAACTCACAATCTGATTGAGTTTTACATCTCTTCAACTACCTTTATGATCCTTTTGAAGAGATTAAAAAAATGAGTCAAACACCAAAGAAACATACTTACAAATTTTATTAGCTTTGTCAACTTGGGAAAACACTTTTACCTCCTTCACAAATTCGATCATGCAATGTTTTTCTTCATACCTTATTCATGAAATACAATAAGCTCTTACCTCCACCTGAGAGTAAAAATAGGTATTCAACTATCAACACTCACACCATATATATTTCATACTTATAGGCATCATTATGGCTCAAGTCAAACAACTTTAATACCATGTTTGACCTTAATTACTTCAATCATTCGGAAACACATTGATACACAAGCCTTGAACATTTTAAACATACCTTAAGAACTTTCAAACCATTCTACTAACCTTGATCAAGATATTTACACCTATGTTTATGATTCAACAAATGATACTCATCATTTGATCTCTTGTAAATCCAAAATTATCTTGGAGAGTTCCTCTATAGTATTTATTCAACCAAACTTAGACTTGGATAATTCAACATGAATAAAAAAACACCTTAACATCTTTAAAACTTTATACTTTTACATATGTGTACATGCATTCCCTTATCAATATATAAACACCACAAGAGTGATCTTATTCTTTCATAGGCTTTAATTATTTACACACCATATTGACATTGGAGATGTGAAATATCAACCTTAACATCTAACTGTGATAAGAAATATTACAAAATTTAAAACACAGACACTTGACTCAATATGAAGCTTAAGAATTTTATTATACCATGAAAACATAAATTTAGAGAATATAGGTCCTCCTAATCTTGTGAATTTATATGGACTCATGAAAAAATTAAGAATTAACTCAATTAATACATAATGAGATTATATATAGATCATACTACATAGACTTGAGAGAGACCTTGATGACAGTGAATAGTTTGACAAACTCTTATATACCTCATACTATTATGAATGATATCCTTGACACAAGAATTAATAGTCTTGTGAAGACACTAACTTATCTCAAGCGAGTTCACAAAGACCCTTTGATTAGATATGCATGATTATGACTTCAAAACAGTGACATACATAGAAGTACTTGACTTTAATTATGACTAATATTGAATGAATAAACTCTCATGCCTTTATAGAATGACTGACATGCCTATATTCAAAATTAGACTCAAATGTTCTTTTTAAACAATAAATACAAACCTAGACTTTTTGTTAGATGGTACAAATATCACCTTTGAGACACAACATCCTTTGATAACCTAAAGGACTTATGAATGATTAAAAATGACATCAAAAAAGAAACATACACCTTAAACATAGTATATATGACCACATGACCTAAAACTCATACACCTAGAAGTAATCAAGAGATAAAAAATGCATGGAAAAATAACATATCATACCTGTTGTTGCAGACTCACAGCACCCCTGGATGCAAATCAGGCTTCTAGGTTAACGTTCAGGCATCCAGTGTGATTACACAACATGGAATCCTTTCTCCAAGCGTGGGACTTGTAAAGATGAGAAAAGATTCTCCAGAGAAGGCTGGTTCCTATTCCTCTGTTCAGATGCACACACAAAAATGCAGAGGGTTTGCTAAAACCTAATCTAACTTGCCAAGGAGACAGGGTAAGAAAATGCATAGAATAAAACCTAAACTACAAAGGTGATGCACCGAGGAATGTTAGAAACTCATTTTGAAAATTTAACATAGACCATATAGATGCAATACAAACACCATGCATAGGTAACCAAACTGCAATAAGAGATCAAAATGACAGCAATGAATACATGAGAGGGTCGAGAGTCAATCACAACACATATATTATTGCTCAAGAGTCAATACAGTACATTGCAGTGGCCAAGAGGCAAAAATACTGGCATTACAACCCATATGGGAGGTTTGAAAGCTCCACAATTTCTCTTGCAAGTGAGGGAAGAAGGGAGGATGCAAAACAAGAATGTCCGACCCCTTAAAGGAGCTCTTCTTTACAATATATATCAAGAAATGAGAGAGGGAAGAGAGAGGAAATCTAGAATCTGCCCCAACCACTTCTTGGTAGCATTTAAAATCATCTCATTATGACAGAAGCGGTGGATCCTAGCAAAATGGCGGGCTGTCTAATAGGAGCGGCGAGCTGTCTGCTGCATTAAAGTTGGTTGTTGAAGCATTACTTCTGTCTATCACCATGCGTCAGAGACGTTTTCTTAATTTTCTCCCTCCAAACTGCACCAAAATGTGAGATTGATCCCAGAATCATGTAGAGAATTTCAACAGCTTTCTGTTGATATAAAGAACGTGCAAATCCGAGCTCTGGATCGAAAGATACGAAGGTCTGAAGATTTAGGGCACAAAACAGGCGAAAACGGATTTTTAAATTTCTTTTCCCGTGCTCTGCCATCTGGACGACACGTGGTAGGCTCTGGTTTACTGAGCAATTTTCTCTCTCCACCTTTTCATGGGATTTTCTTGTGGGCCCCTTAAACTTGGACACGTGGCACTATTTCATTGGTTCGGATCAGTGCTCGAAAACTCACCCCTTTGACCTTTTGGACCTTTTTCCTTGGCGACACGTGTCATGCTATGATTTGTCCACGGGCCTACCAGATTTTCACGTCCACCATGTCCTTTTGTCCCGGATGTCCCAGTGCTTCATGGGATAGAATCCTCTGATCCACCCGAAATGGGCTTCCTCGTCCCTTTTCTGCCGGTGACACGTGGCGTGATCTGATTGGCTTTCGGCTCCTTCGGCTATCCACGTCCCACGTGCCCCTTTGTCCCACTTGTCCTTGTGCTGAAGTTTCTTGTTTCGGCCAATCCGGCCGGTTCACATCCTTCGCATCCATTTGTCCCAAATGTCCAGTGTTTTGTCTGGGACAAATTGTTCTGGTTCGCCCGATTCAGCCGGTTCGCGTCCTCCGCGCACTCTTGTCCCGCTTGCTCCGGTAAAGGACTTGGACAAATTTTCTTTCTTTCGAGCCGATTCGGGCATTTCACGTCCATTTGTCCCAGATGTCCCTTTTCTATTTGGGCCACCTGGAGGCTTTTCGGCTGATCCGCGCCTTCCACGTATAATTGTTCCAACTGTCCCAAAGGTGGCCTTGAGCAGGACTTAGCCAATTTTACGATTTTCTCCTGAATCAATCTACTTGCTTGGAACTAAAAACTCTGATGCATGTTATCAAATTAACTCTGGGGGTGAAATTTGGATAACAATTTGGTGACTTTTCGGGGTCACCTGCCTGCTAGGTAGAAGATCAGTGGCCTTTTAGCAATCCATTGGGCATGGAGTCATAGGCAATAACCTGAAACCAACCTGATATCTGATCCCGAGCCCGATACCGTAACTCCTTCTCTGAGAGCACGCTGAACTGTAGAAAACCAACCCAGGAGCAACAAAACCTATGCCAAAGCACTTAGGGAAACTGAAACCTAACTACAACAAGACAATGTGCATACGCACTTAGAGGAATTGAAATCTAGGCTAATATTTACAAGGGTAAAACTTTTTCTTTTCAGTAGCAATGTTTAAGATAGATTCCGTTGACCGGAATCGGGAGTTCTTCTCCATCCAATGTAGACAATTGGAAGGCATTGCTATTCTTACATTCCATGACCATGTAGGGGCCACTCCAAATGGCATCAAACTTGGAATGCCTTCCTGGTTTTGCCCGATCTGCATCCCATTTCAGAACTAGGTCCCCTTCCTGGAAGGTCCTTGCTCTTGCTTTCTTATCAAACCATCTTTTCACTAAGGCCTGATCTTTCTCAATTGTTTGAACTGCACGTTCTCTAATTTCTTCCAATTCCATCAACTCTGCATACCTGGCCTCCATTGGTTCGAACTCAGCCAACTCCAACTGCTTCATGAACTCCAATGCAGGCAGTTCTAATGATATAGGCAATACTGCCTCTTTTCCATAGACCAACTTGTAAGGGGAATTACCTGTAGACCTCTTTGGTGTTATTCTGTCAGCCCATAATGCTGATTTTAGCTTGGTATGCCATGTTCTTTGATTTTCATCCAGAGTCCTCCTGATGATTCTTAGCAAATTTTTGTTCGTGGACTCTGCCTGTCCATTACCCTGTGGGTAATAATTGGAAGAGGTGCTCAAGTAGATTCCATTCTTGACAGCCCATTCTGTAATCTTGGAACCTACGAATGCCAATGCATTGTCTGATATGATAGTGGCTAGCACACCGAACCTGGTCACTATTCCTTCATAAAATTCTAGTATATTAGACTCGTTTGCCTCTTTGAGCGCTACTGCTTCAGTCCACTTGGTGAAGTAGTCCGTTGCCATGAGAATCCACTTGTGGCCTTGGCTTGAGTTTGGGTTGATGACCCGATGAAGTCCAATCCCCATTACAGAAATGGTTGGTCAACCAAGATTGGGTGCAATGGAAGCGTTGCTAGTCTTTCTTTGCCTGTGAAGAGTGCACATTTCTTACACTTTCTTATCCATGTATAGCAGTCATTGAACACCGTGGGCCAATAATACCCTGCCTTTATTATCTTGAGAGCTGTTACTCGTGGGGAAAAATGTCCTCCAGAATCTCCATCGTGAAAATCTCGTAACACCCTCTCAATTTGACCAGTCCCAATGCACCTCAATAGAACCCCATTGATGTCTTTCTTAAACAAAACACCATCAACAAGCACATATGGAATGGCTTGTAATCTGAAGTATCTCCTCTTTGCTTTGCTCATTTCCGGAGGGCATAGTCCTATCTGTAGGAAGTGTATCATATTCTGAGTCCAACAAGGAGTAGGCACATCATCATTTTCATGTTCTTGGCCATCCTGTAGTACCAAGACAGTCTCTTTTTCATCACCTGCTTCAACCTATTGACTCAAGGCTAGCTATTCACATAGTCCCTTTCCACGTACTAGTTTGGTGACCTTGATCTCGATGTCATATTCCATGACACGAGTTATCCACCCTGCATGCTTCTCATTCAGATCCTTGTTTAGAAGGAAGTCCTTGACTCCCGCATGAGAGACCAATAATTGGATCTTGTTGTTTGAGACTAGGTGCTTGAATTTCTTTAAACTCCTGATCACTGCAAGTACATGCTTTTCAATGAAAGAGTATCTAGTTTCGTATTCCTCCAAGCCTTGACTGAAGAAAGCAACTGGTTGTTCTAATCCTTCTTTGTTTTGTTGTGCCAGGATTGCAGAAATTGTGTCTCCACCACCGAAGGCATATAGCACGAAGTCCTTGGAGAAGTCTAGATTGACGAGAGTTGGGGCTTGAGATATAGCCTCTTTTATTGCCTCAAAACTTGCCTTGCCTTCAGATGTCCACTTAAATGCCATGCTCTTCTTTAACATCAGCGTTATTGGCTTTACGAGAGTTGCAAAGTTTGGAACAAACCTGTGGACAAAATTGATCCTTCCCAAGAAGCTTTGAAGAGCCTTCTTGTGACTTGGCAATGGCAATGCTTGAATTGCTTCAACCCGTTCTGGGTCAATCGTCAACCCTTCCTTTGAAACAATATGGCCTAGAAGTTTTCCCTCGTGAGCCAAGAATATGCACTTTTTGGGATTCAATGATACTCCAAATCTTCTACATCTCTGAAATACTTGCCTCAAATGACAGAGGTGATCCACTACATTTTTTGAGAATACAGTGATGTCATCAAGATATATCAGAACTATTTTGTTGATCAACCCCTTAAATGCCATATCCATTGCCCTTTGGAAGGTGGCTCCAACATTTGATAGTCCAAATGGCATCTTCTTGTAGGCATAGGTCCCCCATTTGGTGGTGAAAGCCATCTTGAATTGGTCATCTTCTTTCACCATCACCTGATTATACCCTGAGTAGCCATCTAGGAGAGAGAATCTCTCTGAACCGGATACTACTTGAAATATTTGTTCCATTGAAGGAAGCGGGTAATGATCTTTGAGAGATGCCCTATTGAGGTCTGGAAATCTACACACAACCTGATTTCTCCGCTCTTCTTCCTGACCAGAACCAAGTTTGCAACCTAGCTTGAGTGCTTGATTGGGAATATAATGCTTGCCTCTATTAGCTTGTTAAGCTCTTTCTTCATTAGAGGCTCAATGTGAGGGTTGATGAGTCTCTCTGTCGCCCGATGGGTTTAGCATCTGGATCCAATTCTATGGTATGTTGTGCCAACTTCGGATTGAATCCTCTCAAGTCTTCATAGCTCCAAGTGAAGACATCTGGAAATTCTTGGCAAAGCTGTATGAAATCTGATTTCTCTTGCTCAGTGGCCACTTTACCAATTTGAAGTATTTTGCCTTCCCCAACCAGAATTGGCTCTGAATCTTCTCTCTTGACCTGTATGTTAGCCTTTTCCTTACGGAACTGGTCGTTAGGGTTGAAGATAGACTCCAATGTTACTAAACCCTTGGGAAGCTTGTTTGTCCGCAGCTGCACTACTTGATCCCCATACTGCTGCTCTAATCTGTCCTGATTTCTAGCTGAGAATTCAGCCTCTTCCTGTAGAAAATTGACGATCTGTTGATCGTTCTCAAACACCTGCCAGCTTGTGTTATTATCTGGAACTGCTGGCCTCACAATCACATGGATATGTGGCTGTGTTTTTTCCCTTTTGATGTTGTCAACCACATCAAACGTTGCTCCAACTGCTGCGAGCCTATCCGCGGCTTCATTTTTCTTCCTGGGTATGGACACAATGTTGAAAGCTTCGAAATCCTCAATGAGGTCCCATACCCTATTCTTGTAGCTCCTCAGCAAGTCGTTCTTCGTAGCATGTTGTCCTCTAACTTGGTTGACGATTAGCTCGCTATCCCCGAACACCTGCAAGTTATTTATCCCTTTTTTCCTAGCCCAATGAAGTCCATGAATCAAGGCCTCATATTCAGTTGTGTTGTTTGAACAAGAAAACTGGAAACGAAAAGATGAATAATATTTGATGCCTTGAGGTGAAACAAGCATGGCTCCACCTCCTGCACCTTGCCTACTCCTTGATCCGTCAAAAAATAGCTGCCATACCTCATTGTCATCATTATGGCTTGGCTTGGTGATGCTAGGAACAGGTTGATTTTCTTCATGTATACAATAGACTCCCAGCTCAGATTCTTCTACTTCTTGATAGGGATCAAAAGCATGTATCTTGTTTGCCCATTCATCAAGAGTTAGGTCCGGGATACTTCCAACCTTGGTGTCAGCCTCATCAGTACTAGGGTGATCTTCTTGATCAAATGTTGAGAAATTGGCATTAATCTGACTTGGAGTGTAAGGCTCAATATGGAAGTTTGTAATAGGTTCAGACCTAATTATAGCCTTAGTTCCATACCTTGTTCTAAACAGCATGTGGGACCAATCAGCAGAAAAATACCCCCCAATCTTGGCTTTGAAGTCCCTTGACAAGAAAAGGGCAAAGAGTGGTGGAAGGTCTATGATTGATATATCTTATAAGAAAACAACATTTGGACATGCATGCAAGGTAAGACTCAAGTTTTTAATCACTCCAATTGTTGCTATTGCTGTCCCATCCAATTGCACTACCCTTTATATATTACTTCATATTGGAGACCCAAGCTGATCAGCTATTTGCTTGGGCATCACTGAGCTACTTGCCCCGGAATCAATCATGCAATTGTGTACTAGTTTATCCCCAATGATTAATGAAACATAGAAAGGAGGGGGCTTCAACATTTTACCTTGTTGCCCTCCATGGCTTCCTTCAGGCTGGGCAGCATTTGTAAGCACTTTGTCTTGCATCTGAACCTGCTGATTCAAAGTTGTCCAATCCTTCATGGCAGCTTGCAGTAGATCTCTTTGTCCTAGGATGGATAGGGATTCCCACATTGATATATTGACGTTAGTCTTCTTCATCTATTCAATGATACTGAACGGGGATGAAGTATCCTTTTGTTGTCCCTTGGTTTGTACACTTACTCCTTGTACGTGGGCAGCAACAGCTGGCATTTGAGTTGGCCTAGGGGCTGTTCTTGGCTGCCCTTGTGTATTTGAAACTGGACTCTGCTTGCCAATCATTTGTGGAGCCGTGGAAGGTGGTGGATTGGCTGGGGCTAATGGTTGTTCTTCACCCAAATTTCTCCTCTTTGACCTTGTGTTGGCTGCGACACCTTGAGAAACTACTTGATTCATGCCACATAAATCTTCTGCTTGCCAGTTCACCAACGTGGTGTCATTTGGGGCTGATTGCTATTGGAATGTTTCTTGTTGTTGACTGTTTCCTTGACTGCCCTCGCCCTCCACACCAGTAGTTGTCACCATCAGTGCTTGATTGAGAGCACCATTGAAACACATGGATTGGTTATGAGGCTCGTTGCATGGAAAGCACTAGTCATATTCCTGAGCAATGTTGTTTTGTGTTGGCACTAATGCCTTAGAGGCAGATATAGCATTTGGATTATAGGGCTGGAATGGTCTATTAGAGGGAGGCCTTGTTTGATTCACATTTGCAACTGGATTAGGTGGTCTTTGTGGTTGGTATGGCTGCCTATTAGGCTGAGCTTGAGGTTGATAGGAAGGTCTGAAACCTTGGGCTTGTTGCCTCTTAATAGTAACCAGCTCATTTCCCAAATTTTGCAACTATTTCATGACCTCTTGGAGTTCATTCGAAGCACTTGGAGATGAAGTGGAAGCTTCACTTGAACTCTGATTTCTAGGAGTGGGAACAGGAGCCAAAGTGGGTGCTTGACTAGTGCTTGGATTTTCTAAGTTTGGATACAAGGGCATGGGAGGCCTAGGAGCCAGTTTACCAGCTTGAATAAGACAATTTTCAGCTCTAATGGCAATGTTATAAGCCATAGGGATTGTTATGCCTCCCATGGACTGAATTAACATAGAAATATCAGAATTCAAAGCTTTAAGGTAATATAGAAAAGCACCTTCTGCTATTGGCCTGACTGCCACTGGAATCCTATCCCAAGACCTTTGAAATCTGAAGTTGAAGTCAGTCAGCTGCTTGTTGGGGGCTCTCTTGATAGTTGTTAGCTGCTCCAAAAGAGACAAGTTGTCTCCCTTCTCTCCAAATTGCTCGTGAAGTGCAATACACAGCTGATTCTAGTTTGTGATAGAACCAGCTCCAAGGATCCTAAACCATTGTAATGCTTTACCCTTGAAGGAAGATGCCAGTAACTTGACAGCCACTTGCATTTCATTGATTTCATGGATTGCACAAAGGTTAGCAATATCTTTAACATGATCACCTGGAGTAGTCTGATTTTCTCCGGTGAAGTAGGGAATGTTCTTCAAGGCTGCAATAGGAACTGGATCTTTGTGCATTGAGAGCAAGTGGGTTGCTGCCTGTGAAGTTGATGTAGGGATTGTTCTGAGCCATTCTAATTGGTCTTAAAACCCTTGTATACTGAATGAAAGGCCTATCAGGTGGAGGGGTTGAGAGAGTCCTATTTGGTGGAGATGGAGACCTTTGAATCCTTCTTCCTCTTTGCCTTCTTCTTAGAGATAACTACGGGTATTCAAATAGCACTTCTTCTTCTCCGAATCTTGACCTTGTGGTGATTCTTCTCATGAGTTTTCAGGCCTGCACTGCTGAAACCAGTTGATTCTTCCCCGTGGAGTCACCAGATATGCAGATAATAGCTCTTATAAGCAAGAAAACTGCAGCAGATGCATATCAACTTTGCTGCAATAAAAATGAGACCTCTAAGTCCCACCGGGCATGCCAAAACCTGCTGTTACTGAGACTCACAAAGACCCCTGGATGCAAATCAGGCTTCTAGGTTTATGTTCAGGAATCCAATGTGATTGCACAACATGGAATCCTTTCTCCAAGCGTGGGACTTGTAAAGATGAGAAAAGATTCTCTAGAGAAGGCTGGTTCCTATTCCTCTGTTCAGATGCACACACAAAAATGCAGAGGGTTTGCTAAAACCTAATCTAACTTGCCAAGGAGATAGGGTAAGAAAATGCATAGAATAAAACCTAAACTACAAAGGTGATGCACCGAGGAATGTTAGACACTCGTTTTGCAAATTTAACACAGACCACATAGATGCAATACAAACACCATGCACAGGTAACCAAACTGCAATAAGAGATCAAAATGATAGCAATGAATACATGAGAGGGTCGAGAGTCAATCACAACACATATATTATTGCTCAAGAGTCGATACAGTACATTGCAGTGGCCAAGAGGCAAAAATACTGGCATTACAACCCATATGGGAGGTTTGAAAGCTCCACAATTTCTCTTGCAAGTGAGGGAAGAAGGGAGGATGCAAAACAAGAATGTCCGACCCTTAAAGGAGCTCTTCTTTACAATATATATCAAGAAATGAGAGAGGGAAGAGAGAGGAAATCCAGAATCTGCCCCAACCACTTCTTGGTAGCATTTAAAATCATCTCATTATGATAGAAGCGGTGGATCCTAGCAAAATGGCGGGCTGTCTAACAGGAGCGGCGAGCTATCTGTTGCATTAAAGTTGGTTGTTGAAGCATTACTTCTGTCTATCACCCGCAGCGTCAGAGACTTTTTCTTAATTTTCTCCCTCAAAACTACACCAAAATGCGAGATTGATCCTAGAATCATGTAGAAAAGTTCAACAGCTTTCGCATTGATAGAAAGAACGTGAAAACTCGAGCTATGGATCGAAAGATATGAAGGTTTGAAGATTTAGGGCACAAACAGTGAAAACGGATTTTTAAATTTCTTTTCCCATGCTCGCCATCCGGACGACACATGGCAGCTCAGTTCACGAGCAATTTTCTCTCTCCACCTTTTGCGGGCTTTTCTTGTGGGCCCCTTAAACTTGGACACGTGGCACTATTTCATTGGTTTGGATCAGTGCTCAAAACTCGCCTTTGACCTTTTGGACCTTTTTCCTTGGCGACACGTGTCATGCTGTGATTTGTCCACGGGCCTGCCGGATTTTCACGTCCACCATGTCCTTTTGTCCGGATGTCCCAGTGCTTCATGGGACAAAATCCTCTGATCTACCCGAAATGGGCTTCCTCGTCCCTTTTCTGCTGGTGACACGTGGCGTGATCTGATTGGCTTTCGGCTCCTTCGGCTATCCGCGTCCCACGTGCCCCTTTGTCCCACTTGTCCTTGTGCTGAAGTTTCTTGTTTTGGCTGATCCAGCTAGTTCGCGTCCTTCACGTCCATTTGTCCCAAATGTCCCAGTGCTGTCTGGGACAAATTCTTCCGGTTCGCCCGATTCGGCCGGTTCGCGTCCTCCGCGCACTCTTGTCCCGCTTGCTCCCAGTAAAGGACTTGGACAAATTTTCTTTCTTTCGGCCGATTCGGGCATTTCGCGTCCATTTGTCCCAGATGTCCCTTTTCTGTTTGGGCCACTGGAGGATTTTTGGCCGATCCGCGCCTTCCGCGTATAATTGTTCCAACTGTCCCAAAGGTGGCCTTGAGCAGGACTTAGCCAATTTTACGATTTTCTCCTAAATCAATCTACTTGCTTGGAACTAAAAACTCTGATGCATGTTATCAAATTAACTCTGGGGGGTGAAATTTGGATAACAATACCTTATCACCCTTGAAGTGTTCCACAAACCTAGATTCTACAACTTCTCATGTATTGAAGCATTGAGACACATATGATCTTCTTTAACTAGAGAAAACATATTTATATTTATATTAGGATTGATGAATTTGTCTCCCATTTTGATTGAGCTAGACTCTCTTTTGATAATCTTCATATCATTGGTCTTCATATTAAGTACCTATATTTTTAAGCATCCTTCTTGTCATGTTTTGAATCTTCAACACTCACATTATGATAATTAGATCTCTTGACCTCATTTATTGGATTGATATTCCTCTTGAACATTCTTCCTTTTTTCCCATTAGTAGCTTGAAACATGATGATGACTTTTGGAGTTTCACCTTGGTGACAAAACATAGAAATGTGTCCTTGTTTATGACACTTGAAACAAACAAAACCCTTCCATCTTCTAGGATCAAATATTCTTAGGTTCCACCCATAATATTTATCTTTATGGTCATACTCACAACATGAATAACATTCACATTTGAAGAGATTTCCATCATTCCTAAGAGACCTTATTTTTTAATTTCTATCTCTATGACCAAAATTATGACATACATAGTAACAACCATTGAAATAAGAACCATACCTAGCGACATTGGGTTGTCTAATAGAGTTATACCTTCTCAAATCAGTCTATTTTGTCTCCTTATTGCTTTTTTGAGATTTTGGTTTATCTTTATAATCATTCTCCTTTTGTTTTCCCTTAAATCCTAGGCATGTCTTATCATTTACATCTCTTTGTCTCTCTAAAATCCCTTAAAGAGCCTCATTACTCTTTTTAGGATCTCATACATATTCAATATACTAGATGCATTTCTAAATCAGATTCTAGGGTTTTCAATTTCTCTTCATACCTATAAAAATATTCTTCTTTGACTTTAGGGACTTAGAAACACTCTCCTCTTAGGATTAAAAACCTTGATGGATTGACCATGCTCTAATTCCATGCACTTGATCTAATATTGTAAACTATTAATCAAAAACTTTTCAACTTCATAGTTCTTCCTTAACGCATCCTCAACATCGAAGACTTACCCATACTTGTGTTATAAGAGGATCTCCTTTAGGTAATAAAAATTTCCTCTCAAGGATCTTCTCTGATACCAATTTTTGGAAGCACAATTGACTGAGAGGGGGGGTGAATCATTCCTATAAATTCCTTATTTCATTAACCATTAATTTTATCATTCATTCATGCATATGCACTCAATGTGAGATTCTTAGGTGTGCACAATACATTAAAATAACCATAAAACATGAGAGAGATCACATATACACAAGATATAACTTGGAAATACTCATGGGGATTAAAAAAACTGAAACTCTACTTATATTTCACAAATCAAAGAGATTTAGTGAAGTGCCAACTTCACAAGGAGCACTAACCCCTAGTTTAATAGAGCATCAACCCCTAATTTAGTGAATAACCCACTCTAAAAGGAGGATAAAACCCCCTAAGATGATAAAGAACAAAATAAAATATATGAAGTTGAAGATATATGATATTGTTTCTGCCACAACTAGTACAGATTAAAAATTCAGCTCACTAACCTTCTTCAAACCCTCATTCCTTCAACACGTTAGTTCTTCTTCTTTGGAATTGTCTTGGCTTCAAACCATTACAAACATGATCTATATAACTGCTAAAACTATAAAAATTTAATTATATCTTAAATTATTCCCTGGTACTACCACTTATATCTCATGCAACTTGCACTTTTCCCTCAAGACCACTAGTTCAAATTTAAACTCAAACTTAACTTTTTACCCTTCTCATCTCATAAAAAAAAGGTTGATCAGTCCTACACCTTTATCTCAAACAATAAAAATTAAAAAACATAACAAATCACTCATAAAAACATTCATAATGGACCCATGTAGTTCATCCATGCCCAAATGCACCATACAAGTTGAAAACAAACTCAAAACCCAATCACTGGATGAGAAAAAACCAAAAAAACCATAACCATGATTTTTAAAGATTATAAATTACTAATACAAGTTAAATATAACATATAAAAATCATATATGGTCTTACATAATTTTTCACCAATCAATATTATTATAACACTACCAAGAAGGCTCATATCCTTCACCAAACAATTGTTTCTAGGACCTTTTCTTCACCTTTGGGACTCAAGAACACAAAATAAAACCTCAATTATAGCATGTGACCACTCATTATAATCCCCTTGACCTATATATAAAATTAATTCATTATATATCATGAAACATTCATATGTGTAAACCACACCTACTTTCATCTTCACCATACTGAGCTGCCCAGAAAGTAGTTTTACAAACTAAACTAATTTAAACCCTTTATGCCAATTTTAATACCTAAAAATGCCTTTAATAGGAACTTATTCATCCTTATTTACTTTAAAACTGATATAAATAATCAACCAATCCATTACATGCCTATTCTACCTCATTCTTTTAGCCTGAGAAATTTTGTCCTAAAAAACCAAACAACCTTCTTTCTCACAAATTGAGGTTGATGACCTATAAAATAAATTCATCACGAGAAAAACCATATACCATTAAAAATACCTTTAAATATAATTTCCATAACACCTTACATTTACTTTAAAATATAAGTGTAAGGCCTTTAACCAATCCCTCTCTCGAAACGTATCCTTAATTCTTCTAGGACTCAAGAAATAGCCTTGAGCTTAGCTTACTCCATCACCTCCAAAATAAATTCCAATATTAAAAAATTATTGAACACCCTTAAAAATGATGTATAAGAAAACAAAACCCTTAAACAAGAATGAACAACTCATAAAAATCATCTTACCTTGGTGATGTAAATTAACTTGTAATAATTAATATGTTGTTCGTTAATCTACAGTCATTTAATTATCAGATCTAGGGACGTAAAATTTTCATATTGCCAATGTTGTATGCACATTTACATGTGTTTCAAAGGTGAAAAGGTAAATTTTTGTCATGACAATTAGGAAATAACAATACTGGAAATGAGCTAGATTATGTCTGAAAATAAATACTATGGATATGGAAAAGCATGTAAAAACATAATACATATAAAGGAATAAAATTATGCAATTCTAACCATGCAATGCATTAGAAAAAGAGAGGGTTAAAAAACCATAAGTGGGCCCTGCCTTGGGTTTTAATCCCTCCTAAGGCCTATGTCTACCACAATTTAACAAAAATCATATTCTTATTCATCAGCATAAAGATTACAAGTGGAAAATACAATAACTCTCTATCTATGGAATGATCTACCTTCGTATATCATTTCTACAACATTAATCTTTTGTTTTAATATCTTTCATTACAGCAGAGTCATGAAGAGATAGATTCCTACTAGGATTTCCGGTTGGATTAAGTAAATAATCTTGAAGCTTACATACATGTAACATAACTATTCGATAAATTTTCTCATATAATCACATAACTTAACCAACCAATTATCAAATTATGAGTTAAATCATCTAGTTATTTGTTTGAGTAGCAACACATAATTATGTGATGGCATTGAGTCTTCTTCTATTAACATGTGTGAGCTTAGGTGTAGTTTCCATGTTGTGCAAGCTCCCTAGAATCACAAATTCATGTATTTGTGTAACCTCTTTTGGTGGAGAACACTTTTTTTAAGGTGGTTTCATCTGGCTACATGTTGGTTTCTTTATATGAATCCTTTGCTACATGTTAGTTGTTGCATATAACAACTTCTTTGCAAACAAGGCTGAAATTTATGCAAACATTCATTTAACATCATATTATAACCAAAAGTATAAATTCATACTCATAATCCACAAAATAAAGTAAAAATTAGTAATAATTATATTAACTAATATATATGCCATGAGTTCAAGTTATAATGGAAATTTTTAAAAGTAACATTGGAAACACAAGTTCGGGGTACAATTTTCTAAACAAAATAAAATAGATGAGGTTTTTAAATAGGAAATAAAATGACTCACCACACCCCCAAAATTAACTTCTTGAATATCCTTGTTCAAGATTATTTTGGTTCCTCGTCAGATTATGATATGCACGAATAATTTTGCATATGTGTCTAAATTCGGTTGGTGTAGATGTTCGTTCGGCTTACGTAAGAATTACCCTCTATTCCTCCCGCATATTTCCCCCGATCTTGTCCTATATGTCCTCATATAGTTCCATGTTTCTAGACTAGTTTGGCATTGGACATTGGAAAATTGGTGGATAATAACCAATAGGAACCCAAGTTCTTCTCGCATCCCTTATAGACTTCAATATATGAATTTATCCTCTTGAAAGTTGGAATAATATTATGATAACAATGGATTTCTTTTCTTTGCATGTTATGGTACATTTATTATTAACGCATCTTATAGGCATGTACTATCTCTTTCCCATTGAATATAATGTGTTTTTGGATTCATCATGATCTTCATATCTCATCTAGTGTAGTAATTTTCTAATGTCCTTGTGTTGCATGTATTTTCCATACTCCTCAATTATGGCCTTTATATTTAAAGCTTCACCCTTGATCATCAATGGTTGCACTTTACATAGGTGTCTGTACTCAGCCATATTTTTTTCTCTGTACATCTCATTGTTAAAATAGGAAAATAGTGCCCTGATTATAACATCTCCAATGTAAAGTACTAGGATCCAATCCTTCTCATATTCCAAGGTGTAATTGTACATATATAAATCACATAATAGAAACTAAATTTCATGAAGATTTTTAATGTATATCCTAAAGAAAGGTATGGCTCCACTAATATCAAATGGGATATCATTTTTGATAAGGTATACTTTAAGCTATGCAACATTTTTTATTTCAATAAAATGGCATAAATGTTAAATAGTGGTCTACATTTAAATACTTCATTGGTCACTTGAACTGTATCTTCCTGCTTCTTCTTGAATCTTTCAATTTTTGTATCCTTTTCCTTGAGTTGTTTATCCTTTTCTTCAAGGTCCTGTTGATGTTAGAAGAGTAATTATTCCTTCTCCATTTATCATATATCTTGTATCCTAGAAACATAGTCTTCAACTTACTTCACCCAAAGTAATCTAACAAGGTTGTATAAGTTCTCATGTTTCTACAAGCTGGTTTTGGAGGGTCTTTGAAAAATTCTCTAATGATAACATGTGGTTCTAGGATAATTTTTGGAAATAATGGGGAAACATGTTCTAATATGGTCTTAGCTCTATACTCAGTAACTAGAGGAATATCCTCTTGCAATATTTAATCATGATCATGTAGAATTTTTTTATTGAGTGTTATGAACAATATTTTCTATAATTTCGTCAAGATTATGGGAAAAACCATCCTCGATTTCTATTTAATCAGTCTTTCTTTGTTTGAATATTTTCATGGTTATGTGTTGTATATATCATTTTTGCATGGTTATGGGTTATATCCTCAATTTATGATGTCAATCCTTCACCTTCATGTTTATCAAGGGTTTCCCAAAGCATGAGCTACCTCTTCTTGAATTTCAAATTATTCGGAGAGCCTTCCTAAACATTTTTCTCACTAATTTATTTTCCTCCTTTTGTTTCTTCTACACCCTCCATGGGCTAAAGAATATCCCCATTAACACCTTCCTGTTCAATGCTCATGTAGTCATTTTTGTACCCAACTAGGAACAAGGGAACCTCATGCACACCACTTTTATCACTATCAGTGGGTCTTTGGGTGCTCAAATGAGGCGCACAAGAGGGAGCCGAGTCTCTCTTTATGTGAGTTCATTGGAAGGCATAATTCCATATTCTGACTTAGTAATTTAACATATATGAAGAAGCTATGGAGCTTAGGATGGCTTCTACACCCCTTCGAGTCATAATAGTAGCAAAGCACGCAACAAAATTAACAAGAACCGGAAGTTGTAAATCCATAATTAGACTAACATTCAAGTAGAGTTCATGATTATACAAGATAAAAAGCATAGTAGAAACATGCAAATAATACGGGAAGGATATCTTAACATAAACATAGTGGTAACCTTATCACATTCATTCATAGTATTACTCCAAAACATCATAGAGAGGTGGACCACAGTCATGCACCATATCTAGATCCATACATGTATGCTTACAAAATAAAATTTTCATTCCCCATTTCCCCATTACATCCTTCCTACAATCATCTACCCAATTATCCCATACTTATCCTAGTAATTCTGCAGAGCTTCGCTACCTTACTTATGTCTCTGTTCTTTTCCAAGGGTGTGCCTATAAATAGGCGGTGAGCTCTAAAAACTCCTCTGCTGACCTCGGATCTTGCCCCAAGTGTCAAGGTTTGGGTCGCCCTAGGCACATGCCTCTCCATGTCATAATTATTTTTGGATCTTCCTATTGCAAGGTATATTCCTTCAGGACACCATGTCGCGAGACCGAACCTTATCCAAACGAAACACATTCTTCATGTGTTATGTACAAAAGGCCAAAAATGGATAAGTCTCGAATTGTTCTTCACATGGTGCACATGTCCTTGGTTCTCCAAGAAGCCTTTTGAATTCTTCCTTGCATGCCTTCACTTGCATGCTTCCTCTAGCCATGCATACCTATGCACCTTTAAGATTTGGAAGCTATATCAGGGGCCCAACATTACCCCACACTTCATCTGTTCTTTTCCCTCGGGAACCTTTTCAAAGAATGCAGTACAAAAATGTAAGGTCCTACCTTGGAAAAGAATGGAGGGAAAGAATAAATAATGGGGGGGAGAGGAAGAGAAAGAATAGAAGGAAAAATTTCCTAAAGAAGTAGAAGGGGAAAAATTTTCCATAGGTCGGCCTCCAGTGTATCCCATGCGCTGACCTCATCCTGCGCCCTTTTGCAAAGGTTACTAACCAATGCGCTCACCTCATCAAAGGTTAACCCTTCCCCCTTTGTGGTGATGGTCTCCACCACGGTTTCTAGTTCCTTCACAAGATCCTCCAAGGAATCCATATTTTGATTGAGACCTGAAGGGCCTCAATAGCTTAAGATATTATTTCTACCTTGGCTAAAATATTTTTTTGTTCTACTCTATTGCCTTTGTTCCTCTCCCTGAAGTCTTTTAGCTTGGCCTCATTGTCTGAAAGTAGCATGCCTATAACCTTTTCCTGATCCACGCGGTGTCATAGTGACCCCTATGGTTTGTGCAGCTACTCTTACATCAGCTAGGACCTTATTGTATTCAGCTATGAGCACAATTACCTTCAGCTTATCCTCCTTCTCCAAATGCGCAGCTATATCCTCTGTCGATTCCAAGGCCAAAAGCTACCTTTCCATGGTGAGGATCCGAGTCAAGTCCTCAAGGAATTCCGGGAGGAAGCATACTTTTGCATGGGAGGGTTAAGGTCTAGGTGCTTTGTGATAATAGCCTAGGAGATGAGCTCCACCTTCTTGGAGACTTCGCACACTTTAGCTTTCTCCTCCTGTAACTCCCATTGTAGTTGAGTGTTGATCAGCTTTTCAAGGCTGAGTTCCTTTGTCAGCTTAACTACTTCTTCCTTCCTCTTTTCCAACAAGTCCTCCAAGGCTTTAATCTTGTCATTTCTGTAGAAGATCCTTGCCTCTACCTCCATGGAGACCTTGTTGAGTGCATTACACACTTTCTCATCTGACAAGTGTTGTGTGTTTATGAGGGGTTTGCCCCCTTTGTCTCAGAGAGCTCCAGTATTTCCTCTTGGTTAACTTTGAATTCGGGCTCATCAATGTGGGAGTCAAATGCCCACGATAGCATTTTCCTCATGCACGGGTATCCACCCTCAGGATCGAAGGACTCCATGGTGGTGAGCTCCTTGGTGGGCACGGTACTCTGGAAGCGTGCGTGCAAAAATTTGTTAGGGTCATTAGCATACCCCATCACCGATCTTCCTTCCTCCACATGTTTACTTCTCGTGCGCACACCCTTTGGGGACACCACCGAAAGAGTTGTGCCTTTTTCCTACTTCCACTCTTCTCCCTTGATTCTTTCTTAAACTCACCGAGCACAAGCTCTGTGCTGCGCTCGAACTCCTCATCAACCAAGGCATCAATCATATTTTCCACCTCCCTTGTCAATTTTTCATCTATCTCCTCCTAGGTGAGCTTGGGCATTTCTTGCTCCTTGGTGCTTGCCCCTTCACTCCTTTCTTCTCTCTACGAGTCCTCCTCCTCCCCCTGGGTGCTCTTCCTCCATGTAAAGATGAATGCATCAATGTCTTCCTCTCCTCCCTCCCCTGAGTCATCTATACTTATCCTCCCTTGGGTTACCTCCAGCTCTTCTCCTTCACCAACATTCTTCTTTCCTAAAAAGGTGCTTGTGCCTTTGGTCTTCTCTACCTTCTCTTATTCTTCTTCCACTGAAGACTTCGGCTCGGGAGATGTGGTCTTCTCTTCATCTGAGGGCTCCTCAAGAGATGGTGGCTTTACTGTTCGGGGTCTTCTCCCTAACTACCATCCTCTTCTTCTTCTAGATGTAGGTGCTTGGCCCCTGTGGTACCTACATCCTACTCCCCCACCGCCCTCTGTTCCTCTTTCTCTTCTCTCTTCTTATGCTTTGGTGTGGACTTCTTTCTTCCAATAGGGTTGTATGGGATGGATATCTAATTTTCCATGTACGTGCCATTTTCAAAATTTGGCCTTATGCGAAGGTAGATCCTAACAGCATTGCTCTCAACAATAGGTAAGGTCATGGGCCTTATAATGTGCACATCTTGTGATACGTATCTTTCAACATACACGCACTTCCCTAGGTAGACCAGCTTCTTTCTCATTTCCCTATGTTCACTATCAAGGGTGGACAACTCTAGATTTAATTTCTTTGACTCCTTGTACCTGTTCACTCCCGCCTAGAAAAATTGGGCAGTAAATGAGAAGGGGAGTTTGCACTGTGGGAATCAAGCTGCCATCCACTAAGATGAATCTTCCAATGCAGAAGTGCTAGTATCTGTAAACTCTACTTCTCCTTCAATTTCGTGTGGGGAGTTGTTTGGGGATCAACCATTCAACTCCAAATGTGTTCCTAAGGCACGTATATAATTTATCCAAGAGCACCTTGCGCACCTGTCATTGATTCACATGTATACTTCTAGAACCTCTCCGCAGGTAAAGGGTCTTCATTGGGGTACTCCCATATGAACTTGTCAAAAACATCTGGCACCCAACTTCTGAGAAAACAATTTTTAACAGGATGTTCCCAAATAATATATTTCCTCCCTTCTCCGTGTTACTTATGATCTCATCTACTATGTACTGGGATATGTTGTACATGGTGCCTTCTGTGACCTTCCTGTAGACATTCAGCTAAGGCTTTCTCACCTGGGTCCACCTCTCTTGTCCATTCAGCTTGGAAACAAGGTGCATGACCATCTTCATCACCGGATCACTGATATCCATGATGTCATAGTACCTTGATCCCTTCTTATATTCCTGGGATGTAATGGTTTCTTTAATTGCCTCCTCATCTAGGAGGTCATCTATGAGCGCGTCCCTACGTAGTTGAGGCCTGTAAAGTGTGAAATTAACTAGGGAGTTATTTGCATTTTGCACCCTATGAAGCAGAAGAAGTCTTCATGCATGTGTGTCATCAACCACTGGTATAAGCGCTCAAGCTTCCCAAAATATGGTAACTCATAAAGATGGAGAAGCCCTACCTTCTCCATTTTCACCTTGACTATGTCGCTGTAGATTGGCATCCCATCAAGTGTTCATTTATTTGTAGGGCACACCAGCTCAGTGTTATTTCCTTCACGATTGTGCTTGATCGGTGATTTTAGTCAATCAAGGGCATCTGTATCATGTTGGACTCCCACTCTTTCCCAGCCAAACCCCATGGGTATTTTATTTTGAGTACCATTCTTCACTTTGGTATCGAGGGGATTTATTCTTCTTTCTTCTTTCCTTTTCCCTTACCCTTTCCCCTCTTGGATTGTATTGCGGGTTTATCAACTGGTTTGGTGGCCATCATTTTACCCCTTTTCTTGTCATTCCTAGGTCAACTTGTAATTTTGTTTGAACATTTTCCTCGCGTGCCTCGTGCCTAAAACACAAACCCTAATCTCAAACTTTTCTCCTTCGATCACGACACTTCTTCACAATGTTCCTCACACCCGTGAATCACTTCTACACTGGTTTGTAGATCTAATGGACTGGTTGTGCTTAAGTTTTTGGGATTTTCCTTCACATGAGTCAGTCTTCAAAACCCTAGCTCTTGAAAGAAAATCACTCTTCTTGTTTTTCGCAAAGTAAAATAATGAAATGCCCACTCTTGTATTTATAGATTTTCCCACTTTTATGCATTTAAGGCTAGGCTACCTACCACCGTACGGCCATGTTTAATGTGGCATTTCCAAACAAACCCAACTTCAGTGCTTTTCCTTACGCGCCAAATCCTTGCGTGAAAAATTTTCCACCCACGCCCAATCCTTGCGTGTATGTTACCACCTCTTCTATCCTCATGTTTTTGTACTTTTTATCCTTTGTACATGGATTTCCAATGTAAGCTTATCTTGTCATCCATCTGCCTTCTTTTCTCCTAATGCATTTTTTTAACAAGGCCAATTCAAATGGTCTACCAACCCAATCCTCTTGCAGAATAACTCCATGCCTCTCTTTATCACCTAACCCCACACTAAAACGAGGTGCGGTCTTCTACACATTTGTAAGTTAAAAATTAATATAAGGTTACTGCGCCCAAGGCACAAAACCAAATAACAACGTGAAAGGGAAATACAAGAAAGGAAAAGCATAATAGGAAATTCTAAGCTAACTGGCAAAACTACCTTATTTACAAACACCAAGAAGCATTATTTATAGTAGGGCTTCATCCTACTCCCATTGAAGTGTCTAGGTAATTTTGTTTCATCCTTTGCTTGTATCGACATGCTCACAAATCAAGGATGTATGAAAAACATAAGGATCCAACCAATGCACCTTCAACTTTCTAGGATGGCATAGAAATTTTGAATCATATAAAAATACCATCGGATAACCTCAAACTATTTGTTCTTAATGTGGTGGTCATGCCATGCCTTTTTCTTAGCTTTTTCATTTGTTTGGCTCCATCTTGCTATTCAGTGCCTTTCATCCAACTTTATCAATTCATCAATTCTTTCTTCCAGTGCTTTCTCATTGTCTAACCCTCCTGTGTGCGCTATACACAATGATGGTAGCATAAATTCGACCTTTAAAACAGCCTCTATTCCAAACACCAGTTGAAATGGTGTGGCCTTGTTCAACCTTTTATACGTTGTTTTGTATGCCCAAAGAACTACTGATACCTTTTCATCCTAATCCTACCTACCCACATCACATATCTTAGTCAATGTGTTACTAAGGATTTTGTTAAATGCCTCTCTAGTCCCATTTTCTGAGGGTGATAAGGGGTAGTCTTATGATGGGCTACCATGAATTATGCCAATAGAATCCTGACGGTTTCATTTAAGAAGTGAGTGCCCCTATCACTTGTTAAAATTAATGGACACCCATACCTGCTGATAATGTTTTCCCACAAAAATCTAGCAATCGTGGCTGTGGTGCAATCCTTAGTGGGCGCGGCCTCTGCCCACCTTGTCAGATAATTAGTACAGGTAATAATATACCGCGAGTTAGTCCTTTACGTAGCTGGTGAGATTGGTCCAACAAAATCTATTGCCCATTTTTCAAAAGGTTCCACGTGCGGCGATGGGGCGCAAGGGCATCTCATCCCTTCTTCTAGGTTTGCCAAGGCACTGGTAGTGGTCACAAGCCTTATAAAACTCAATACAATCCTAGTGAATCATCTCCCACCATAGTCCGGTGACTAAGATCTTGTGTGTGGTTGTGTTCCCCACATAGTGTCCTCTAGCAATCCCACCATGAGCTTCTTCTATTATGGCCATGTGTTCATGTTCTAATACACATCGGCACAAAACCTCATCATGGCCCATTTTATACAAATCCCCATTGATCAACATGAAGGGTGTAGCGTGTATGGCTAACCTTTTTCTTTCCAGTTCATTCATACCTTTGTGTGCCACACCTTACTTGAGAAAAACAACAATGTCTTCTAACTCCAAGGGTGTGCGCCACAACCTAAATAGTTGCGCATCGGCATGGTTTCCTCGATACTTTGCACGTCCTCTCCTGAATCAATCCTTGATAAATGATCCGGCCCACAATTGTTCTTTCCGGTTTTACCACCACTTTGAATTCAAATTCCTGAAATAAAAGTACCCAACGACATATGCACCCTTGTAACACTGCTTTGTTTAATAGATACTTCAAGGCCATATGGTCAGTGTAGAATATGAAGGGAGTCACTAGTAGATATTGTCTAAATTTGTGGAGCACGTAGATCATTGAAAATGCCTTGCACTCGATCATTGTATAATTTTGTTCTGTTGGTGATAATCCCCTCTCTGGTTGAGCAAGAATGGATCCCATTACTATACTAGAGGAATCCACGTGGACATGGAAAGGTTTATCCTAGGATAGGAATTGTAGAATAGGTGTGGTGATAAGCCTTCCTTTAAGAGTGTCAAATGCCCTCTCCGCACCTCTCCCCACCGAAAGGTACTCTTGTGTCTCGAGCAATAAATTCAAAGGCACGACGATCTTGGCGTATCCCTTAATGAACTTTCTGTAGTACCCAGTGTGTCCAAGAGATCAGCACATGACGCTTTGGCTGGTAGGCTCCCCTAACCCCACAATAACTACAACTTTCATGGGATCCACTAGTAAGCCCTCTTTAGATGTGATATGCCCCAACAATGTTCCAAAATTAGTTATAAAGATACATTTCTTGATGTTGAGGGAAATCCTCAACTACCGACATCTTTCGAACATCAATCTCAAGTTATCACAATGGTCCCTGACCAACCCATACATTGTCCAATCATCCAAATACACCTGAAGGAATTTGTGGATGAAGTCCTAAAATGCTTGTACCACTATGCGTGAAAATACAGCAGGCACATTCCTCAATCCAAAGGGCATGACCGTATATGCAAAACTTCCCCACTCGGTGGCAAAATTTTTCTTATCTTGGTCTTCCTTGGCAATCCTTACTTGGTGATATCCCGAGAATCCATCCATAAAGGAATAGACCTCGCACCCAACAACTCCCTCCAAAATCTCTTTAGTGAAGGGGGTGGGAAAAGGATCTATGATACAAACAATGTTCAATTCCCTGTAATCCACGCATCTCCTAATTCTCCCATCCTTCTTTATGCTGATCACCATTGGACTTATCCATTTTGATTCCTCCATAGCCTCAATGATACCGGATGCTATCATTTTTTCTAGCTCTTCTTTAACCCTTATGTTCATGTTGGGATTCATCCTGTAAGGCCTCTTCCTGACCGGGTGTGCACCATATTTCAAATTTATCCACATTTTCCCCAATAAATGGTGGACGCCTTTCAACTCATGGTATCCTTGAGGGAATAAATCTTAAAATTCATGCAAGAGATCGATGATCTTTGATACTTCCTTGTCTGACCAGTAGTCCCCAATGATAGCTTCCTTGGGCTCCTTCTCTAAGATGATGTAAACTTTCTTGGTTTTGAGTGGTTCATGGTATGCACGCACACATGCATCCACACAGATCCAACTAATTTGTGTGCTCCAACCAAATGGTCGACATTTAGGCTTTCCATCTCCTCTCCATCAATAACATATACCATCTTTCCTTTCTCCTTTTCAACACATGTGTGCTTGAATTGTAGGTCTTCTGGTTCCTCCTCTTCAAACCTGTTCTTCCAAGCTAGGTCCACCAAGTAAGTTTACTAATATATCTTGCACCATGATGCAATCCCCGAGTGAGGCACTTGATAATCTACAATGCCTCATCAATTGGTTGCTTCATACTTTGGTACTCGAATGTGCAAACCGGGTTAGCTACTAACTCGCCAATTCCCGTGCCCGGTAGTGAGTTTCAAAATGGATGTACCAATCACACGTGTAACCTTGTAATGTTGAATACATCTTATGCACCCAATGGGAGGGTAGTAAATATTCCACTCCTTCTCCCTAGACCCTCTCACATGCCTGGATGTGGGAAGAGGCAGGTCCATTGCCATTGTAATCCTTGATAGTGGTGGGTATGTTGCTCTTCGAGAATTAGACAATGAGCACAATTCTAACTTCACGCCACTCTAACAAGTTTTCACTATGCATGGCCCACCACCTTGCTGCTGTTCCTATCAAAACATAACTCAACATACCTCATCGCTCATCCTCCCTCCAGTGAGCTTCCATTTCTCTCAAAAATACCTCAGGGTATGCATCCCCAGAATACTTGGTTATTACCTTTCCTCCTAGGCACTGAACTATATGTGTCGTGGTTACCTTGGTCACCAATCCTTTTATATGTCACCCAATCAATTCATAAGTATCATGTGCCCAATTATCGCATGCTATACTAGTAGTATCACTGACAGATTGAGCGTCATAAAATTAGATGACTCCCTCTATAGGGTGGATGGTCTCTCGGATCTTGTATGGAGTGCACATATATTGTCAAGGACCTCCTCTCCAATGGGTTCAGTATAGGGTGTGGAATTCCCATCAGCAAGCGGTATAATCACCCTCTCTTCTTTGTTTTCAAAGCTTATGTACCCCTTGTTAAACCGGGGATCTACATTATTCTTATAGCACCATGGGCGCCCAAGTAAAGCTGGGAAATTATCTTCCTCAGCAAGTGCCAAGTCTTCAAAATCCCCAGTGAAATTAGTCCCCTAAATGGTAATGGCCGCATCCTTCAAGACACCTATGGGCATTGCCTTTGTCTTATTTTCCATATACAACACATTTGAAGATGGCTATAATGCAGGTCTTCCCATTTGATGCCAGGAATCCAAAGTGAGAACATTAACCTCCACACTGTGTCAATGAGGATGTTGTTAAGTAGCCATCCATCCACTACTACATTCAAGGTGATCTCCTTGTCATAATCAAGGCTGTGAGGTGGGAGGTTTGCATGCATGATCTACCTTTCATGTTCTTCCCCGACACATGACACCTTTTCTCTCAACCATGCTCCTAGCAGGGGAATAACATTCTCCTACCTCAGTAATTTACACACCTCCTTAACCTCATCCAAGTCATCCTTTGGTGCTTCTACTAGTCTTCTTTGCTCATCTTTTCTAGTTTTCTCTTTTAAGCATTGGATCTCCCCTTGTAAACTTCAAATTACGTCTATGGTTTCCTGGTAGAATTCTTTCTGGTGAGATGGATTTGGATACTTCCCATGTGCTACTTCTTCCCTTGAAACCAGAGGTCTCTGCCTAGGTGCTTCCCTTGCGCACTCAGAATCCACCCTTGTTGTTACCATAATAGGCTCTAGTTATGATTCATGTATTACTCACGGGAGCCATTGTGTGTCAACCTTCTTAATACTCACCATAGCAGCACCCTTATCCTTCCAATACTATTGACTCATATGTTCATATAACTCTAGGACCTCTTCGTACTTTGTGTTTTTTCCACACCATGAGCATTGTAGAAGATCTGGACATTCACGTTTATAAAGGTTTGTGGCTCCACAATTAAAAGACGTCCCACACGGAACTCACTTCTTCCTCTGTGGTTACCACAACCCTACAATCCTCAGTAAAACCCTCTTCCACGTGCATCTCCATCTCTACACTCTTCATACCGACGTTCATCTCTTTTGGAACTGCTAGCAATGCTAGTCGGTGCACACCAAGATCGATTACCTCATGAATCAGGTCAATCAATCTATAATCCTTGGTGTCATGTGTGGTTAAGGTACATATCTTGTAGTAATAAGACACATTTTTATGGATCGCGTGTTGTAACAAGGGGCACCTACTTGCATCATGGTCCTTGTGACATATTTCATAGTTTTCTTGCTATGCGCGTGTACCACCTTGAGTACATATCCCACCATTATCCTTTGTGTGCCCTTCTATGTTACAATCTATGCACCAAATCCCACCGTGAGTCTCTGGAACTGTGTTAGAAGATAATTTCTCCAATTGCTTAGCCATGGTAGTGATATGAGCCTCCAGAAATGGGCTAACACCAGTGTCAACACTACTAATGGCCTCAGTGTGCAAAGCAGCTTCCAACACTTCGTGACGGGTCCATGAATGTTTTATGAGATAAATCCCTCCTAAAGGGTGTGATCAACCCTTCGAAAAACCACTGAGCATGTTGTGAAGGGTGGATATCATAAGACAGTTTAGATAATAGAGTTTAAAAGCATACATCATATTCTCATACACTCTCTACCATTCCCTGCTAGATTTCTTTGAGAGAGCTAATGCTCTTCTGTTCAAACTTAGGTATGTGGAATTCCACCAAGAATGCATTTCTTAGTGTATTATAATCCACAATAGTCTGATGAGGGTCATACTTTCTATACCAATTATGTGTGTGTTCTTGCAAGGTCATCACAAATTGGTGACCTTTTATCCTAGTTCGTGATCCCCTTCACGCGCCATAGCAACTCGCACTTATGCACATGCTTTGCGGAATCTTCTATCCCACTATAATATGGTAAGTGTAGAGACATCTCAAAAAATACTTAAGGAGGTGGCTGCGGTCCTTTCCCCTTGATCTAGTCCCTTAGTTCCCTCCATTTTTCCTCCTCCACCAGATCCACTAGATCCTAAGCCACCAGCTCCACCACTTCCACCTCCAGATCCTCCTGTGTTAAGTACAAGGCCCATGTTTTTGTTTGAATGCTCCCGTCATCCCACTAAATTACACACCGAAAGCTTATGAACTAATGTAACTCCCATTCATATTTCCTCCACCACTTCCTAACATGCTTCCAAAACCAGCTGGGTATGTTCCTTGTCTAAATATTCCACCAAATACTAGAATAGTGTGTGAAGCCATAGAAGTCCCAAATGAGAAGTTGTACCTTTTGGGTGCCGATCGGTTTCTTCCACCAATATCAAATGGATCAACTGTACTTTTCCCTCATTCAAATAAACCAAGTGCCAAGGTTTGGTCACTAGGTGGGGTCAGATGCGTGCCAATGACTCTTCTTTCTCTATGCGACGGACTCTCATTAGAAGCCACAAGGTTTTCTCTCCCACGCTTACCAAGATGGGGTATCACAGATTGTTTAGGTTCCACATCCTCCGCGTGAACCTCAACTCCTTTCCACCATGTTTGGCTCCATAACCCCCTTGTAATCCTGTGCTATCTATCGATCTCCCTTTCATGCGCTTCATTATAATCAAGCCATCTCTCCTCCCTTTCCTTTTCATTCGTTATATCAGCCATCTATCCCCAACCTATCTTCCTCACCAAGCACTTAGAGTGGTTTAGATGGCCATAGGAAATTCCTCTAAACCCATGGTTACCATCAAGATTTTGATTGCAGGGGAATATCATACAGAAATGATCCTCTGGGATCTCGCAAGAACTCAAACTCAGCAACTTCTAGATAGGAATACATGGAAATTGCATATTCCAGAGTGTAGCTAGTCAATACTCCCTTCCAACAATGATCTATAGTACGGGTCCACATTAGATCAGCATCTTGAAAGTTTTGATATGTTTCTTAGGTTTAAGGGTGTGACTTATAATACCACCCTAATCTAGATGTATAAGCTGAGAACCATTCAAATAACTCTACAGGGAAACAATAGAAGAAGTTTTCATATAACTCATGATAAAGAGTGTCCTCCACCCATCTTCATGTATTAAACCTAGGTCCAGTATTGAATCTTTGAGTGAATTTGTCCTCCGTGCTTTTAAACTAATCTTCAACACCTTCAAGTGTTAAATACTCTGCCATCACTTTTTTCACAGATCATGATGTATGTCATGTTCCACTAAAACTTTGAAAAGAGGCCCTGGCAATAGAACCAAGATGTAGTCATTTTTACACCCCACTAAGAACAAGGGAACCTCATGCCCACCGGCCTATCACCCAACAGCACTGGGTGCTCACCCGAGGTGTGTGAGAGGGAGTCGAGTCTCTCTTTTATGTGAGTTTAGTGGAAGGCATAATTCATGATTCTGACTTAGTGATTTAACAGACATAAAGAATCTATAGAGTACAGGATGGCTTCTACACCCCTTCAGTCATAATAGTAACAAAGCATGCAATAGAATTAACTAGAACCAGGAAGTTGTAAATCCATAATTAGACTAACATTCAAGTAAAGTTCATGATTATACAAGATCAAAAGCATAGTGGAAACATGCAGATAATACAGGAAGGAGATCTTAACATAAACATAGTGGTAACCTTATCACATTCATTCATAGTATTACTCTAAAACATCACAGAGAGGTAGACCACAGTCATGCGCCATATCTGGATCCATACATGTATGCTTACAAAATAAAATTTGCATTCCCCATTTCCCCATTACATCCTTCCTAGAATCATCTACCCAATTATCCCATAGTTCTTGTAGTAATTCTACAGAGCTTTGCTACCTTACTTGTGTCTCTATTCTTTGCCAAGGGTGTGCATATAAATAGGCATCTGAGCTCTAACAAACTCCTCTGCAGCCTCAGATCTGGCCCCAAGTGTCAAGGTGTGGGTCACCCCAGGTGCATGCCTCTCCATGTCATGATTAGCTTTTTGGATCTTCCTATCACAAGGTATATTCCTTCCAGGACACCCTATCGCCAGGCTGGAACCTTATCCAAATGGAACACGTTCTTCATGTGTTCTATCCAAAAGGTCAAAAATGGCTAAGTCCCAAATTGTTCTTCGCATGGCATGTGTGTCCTTGGTTCTCCAAGAAGCCTTTTGAATTTTTCCTTGTGAACCTTCACTTGTGCACTTCCTCTGGCCGTGCGTTCCTACACACCTTTAAGATTTGGAAGCTATATCAGGGGCCCTACCTCTACTTGAACTTTAAATTGTTCTACAAATCCTTCCTAAACATTTTTCTCACTACTTTCTTTTCCTCCTTTTATTTCTTCTACACCCTCCATGGGCTCCAAAATATCCCCATTAACACCTTCATGTTCAATGTTCATGGATGTGGTATCAATATTCTCCTTTACCACTTCATTATCACTATCAAGTGTTATGGTTTTAGTATTTGTGTCTCTTGATTTTTGTTGTTTTTTATTTTTAGGAAATGAGAACACCTAGGTTATGTAGGAGTGGATTTGGTAGATGGAGTAGTCTGAAACACTTCCTTTTACTTCAAAAGGTGGATGATTTAGGGGTTGAAATTTCAAGTAGGATTTATGTAACAAAAATCCTTTTAGGAGAAATGGGCCAAGGGGTTTTCTCAAGAGATGGTGGTTTCTCGAAAAGCAGGTGTTTCCATGGCATGAGAAGTCAAAGATGTGGGTTCAGAATGAGAAATGGAAGCTACTTGGTTCAAATTTGTGATTGGAAGAACTACATGTGCTTCTTCTTCTTTTTTCTTCCCAATAACTCATTAATATTCTTAACCCTTGAAAAATCTCCCCAATTCAGTGTAAGGTGTTCTCTTTCCAATGTATCTTAGAAAATGGTGAGACAAGGCTGACCTTCCCCTCTGGGATTATCTACTCATTATTTTAATACTTTCATGTAATAATTTGGGAACATTAACATGTACACCATTCTTCAAATGATTCAACAACTTAAAATGGATAGTATTCAATATGGAGTATCTACCCTTATAGGTAAAGTATTTGATAATGTAATTGGCAACATCAGCCCAAAATGGTTTTCAGATAAGTGTAAAATGTACCATTTCTATGAGTCACAAAATTATCATCTACATCATTAAACTCCCATTGGGATGCATCTAGGTTTTCCTTCTTAGGAACAACTCACCTTCGATAGGAAGCCTTGTGACTATAGATAAAATTTATTCATCAATTTTCATTGTTAATCCTTTGTGACAAGTAGCTTCTATATCCTTGAACATAGAAGAAAATTATTTGAATATAGGTTCGTGGAAACATTGGAACTTACTAATATACCCCATCCATACGTTATCTTCAAAATACTACAATATATGTGGTTGGTTGCTTGATTACAAATTATCTATAGGAACATAGCAGATCGACCCCCTCCCCTCCCATCTTGATTGTGAAAACTCCTTGATTCTTGTGCATAATTTTTCACAGTTTATAGCGATGATGCAAGAATTCAAGTGAGTGTTTAAAGTTTTGTAGTACTTACATTTTGAATTCTACAACCGGCTCACATGCAATGTAAAAAGGAAATTGATTGAATTCATTTGAATGCTATAAATGTGCGAGTTGACATGGTCCGACTAAGTGGGGTGAGGTGGAGTGATAAATCATAGGGTTTAAAGGTGGCAATGATAATTGTTATTTAAAGTTATTCATAATATGAAATATATTGGGATGATAATGTCAAGTGGGATCAGCCAACGTTGCAGTACACCCTAAAATTAAATTAAAAGTTTATTAATCAAAATTTATTATGAAGGTCTTTCAAATTTAAGAGTGAAGTAGCCTAACCTGATTCACCCACCCACATTGATTTGGGTGATCCCTCTCGAGATTGGTTATCAACAACATTTACATTTGTATAGTCTAATATTAAAGACTGAGATCAAAATGTAAGAAATATTAGATGATCATTGTATAAAATGATAAAGAGATAAAATATCTCTATAGATATATAAAAATACTTGAGAAGTGAAGTGGAAGTGTTGGGTTAAACTTGTGTAAATTCTTAATATAGACAATGCTTTACCAGTGGATTTTTTTCCTTGGATTTCTCCACTTAAATCTAGTGTTATCTGTCTCTTGTTATTTCTTTACATTGGATTTCATCTCTTGTTCATTATTATTTGTTATTCACTATTTATTTTAAGCTAGATCTGTGTCTGATCGACTGCATATCATAATCTATAATCTTGACTTTAATGGTGGATATATAATATGTGGATTATTTATCCCCTACTAAATCTAACATGGTATTAGAGATTGGTGATTGTGCATATGCAGGATCAATATAGAAGTGTTTAACTTGAAGAGGTGAAGAAGCTTGAATTTTGTCTATGGATCTATGAAACCTTAAAAGTTCCTGAATCGTTTTCAAGAAAAACAAGTTTAAACTTCCAGTTCCCTCCTAAATATTGTTTGAAATATTAGTTAAATATGGGATAAATGGTTGGTTAGATCATGTATTATTCTATTATATTCTTAGATATTTGCTTCTACATCTAGTTTCAGTCATTTATGGTTTAAATCTATCATATGTGCACTTATTTTAAATTTGTCCACTTGTTTATAGTCGTTAGAGTCATTTTTGACTTTGGATCCAAAAGATTTATTTGGATACGGTTTGTTTAAGGATTTTTAGTCCGTTCTAGTGGTAAAAGTATTTATTTATTTTGTCTAGTTTTGCCTTTTCAAATCTTGGAATAAACATTTAGTGCCACCTATCTTCACATTTTCTATCTTTTATTATCATTTTTCTAGATCTACTTTTCTAAAGTCCAATCTAATCATTTTACCCCACCTGGATTTACATTTTCAGTATTTCTACTCTTCTTTTTGGTTTTGTGAAGTTTGGACCAATAAAATTGCTCCACTGACTTTGTTGTTGTTATTTTCATGCTTCTGAAGTCATACCCACTCTTAGAGTACCAAGTGGATTCAATCTGACATCTTTCTTTCTTTGCAAAGCTCGATCCAATCCTTTTGTGCCATCTGGATTTTCTTTGTTAGCATTATTTGAATTTTTGCATTTCTACAAAGATACTTTGATCGCAAAGTTTGAGCCAATCATATTGCTCTAGCTAGCTTCACATTTTCAGTTTTTACGAAGCCCGAGCCAATCAGAAGGCTCCATCTTGCTTTGTTGTGTTAGTAATATTGTTCATTTGATTTTTAATTGCAAAACATGAGCCAATGAGGGATTTACAAATTATTTTACGTTGTCAGAATTGGATTAGTTATCCTTTCTCATCTCCAAAATTTGAGCAAATAAGATTGCTCCAAGTAGCTCTATATTTCACATTTTCAATCTTATTTTAACTTCCTTCGACATATGTGAAGGAAAAACCAATAAAATTACTCCAAGTATATTTAATTTTCCTTTGGTCATATTTGTGAAATCCGAGCCAATAGAATTGATACACATTTACCATTTTTCATTCTTTCATTTGTGGCATTTATTATCCAATTAAAATTTTCCACGTTTTCACATTTCTTAGTGTTTTTCAATCTTGTGAAAAGAGATATATTTAAAAGTTTTGTGCCCCAAAATATCAGCTAAGAACAAGAAGGCGCATGGGTGCGTGAGACCTAGTTGAAGAAGGGTGAGTGGGTTAAAGGTGCGTAAGGAAGGGTTCTAGAAGGGTTTTCTAGAACACATGGTGTGAATGCAAGGAAATAAAAGGTTTGTACTTAGACATATTTGACATCCCATGTAGCACACGAGAAAATCACGACCCTTGTGGATAAGGTGACATCATGACAACTAGAGGATCAAATAGGGAATATTATAGGCATGCGATAGAAGGTACCAGAAGAGCATCATCATACAGAGTGGAGAGATCATATCTAAGAAGGAATCCTCCCACGGAGGAACACTTCGACACTTGGCAACTGATTTGTAACTTTAGAAAGGCATGAAAATGTTTTCTAATGCTATAAATGCAAGTGCCCAATAGACGAAAGGATATAGATAAAGAGAGGTGAAGCTCTACGAAATGGGATAAAGGATTACGTGGGTTGGGATTAGGAGAATATAGGAATCATGGCACATTTAGTGGGATGGGTATGCATTCATTTTTTTATAATGTGATGAACATAGTGTAGTTCGATCCATGACTTGGCTCTAAATAGTTATATGAGGATTTGTTATGACCTCAAGGGATGTAATGTGGTTGTTGAATATATTAATATGAATATAAGGTTTTGTTATGAATCATATATGTGTTCAGGAGTATAATACTTATGCATTTCCTTTCTATATGAACCATTTCCATATGTTACTTGTTATTTCTCTTTTCTAGATGTAATGAGATGACAACTCATCCTAGGTTCTTAGAATGTTGTATAATTATTTTCTATTTTTCTTCATTTGATTATCTGTCATAAGATGATGCATTCTCATAAGACTCACATAAAGGAGAGACTTGGCACCCACGCTTGCCTTGGTTTAGCTCCCAACACCCTTTGGGTGATAGGCCGATGTGCATAGGATTAGACTATTGGTCTAAGGGTATAAAATATGACTACATCTTGGTTTTGTTATTGAGATCCTCCTTTCGAAGTTGTTTTGAGAAATGACATGCATTTTTGTCCCTATGATGCATGATGATAGAACATCTGACCTTGGAAAGTGTTGAAACATGGTTTAAGATCATGGACGATGATTTTTATCAAATATTTATCTTTGGATATGAGTTTGATGCACGCGGATGGGTATAAGAGAAATTCTACCATGATTTGTATAAGACATTCTTCTATTCTTTTCCAATAGAACTATATGAATGGATTTCAACATATGCATCCAGATCGAGTTAGTACTATAGATCATGAATGTGGACCCAAGATGACTATCAAAGGCCTGCAGGATGTAGATATGATTTGGATGCATGTTGTTGATCACTAGTGGAAGAGGGTCTTTGACTAGTTATAATTTATAATACACCATTTATATGTATTATTTCCCTGAATTATTTGAGTTCAAATTTCTGAGGGAACCTAGAGGATCATTTTTTCTTTCCATTCCTTCAGCTATGAAGATCTTGATCATTAATTTGAGTTTAGAAGTGTTCCCCATGTTCAGATAAGATTCTCTAAGTCTGCCGGGAGAGGAAGCTAGGGTCGAGAAAGATGGCATACATTATGGCTGAGAAGGAAAGGGATGAGAGACTACTCAAGTATAGCGAAGCTCGTAAGAGGGATATGACTAGACAATGTGAGGTTGTAAGTTTGATGGATCTATGGAGGCAAATGTTGCGAGGAGTTTAGGTTCACGCAGAAGACATGGAACCTGAGTAGTTTGTGCTACCCCATCTTAGAAAGTGTGGGAGAGAAGCCCCTTTAGCTTCGATGATATTTTTTTACATGGAGAAAGGAGATCCGCCGATGCACATTTGAACCTACTTGTTGACCAACCCCGACACTTGGTTTTCAAGATCAAGGAGAGGTATTGTTGACCCAATTGGTATTGGTGGGAGTAATCGATGTGCTCCTAGGAGATATAATTTCTCGTTTAGAAAATAAATGGTTGCACAATCTATTCCCATATTTGGAGGAATCTTTGGACAAGGTGTAAGTATGCAAGCTTTGGGTATCACATCTGGGAGTGGTGCGGGACATATAACTGGTAGTGGGACAATATCATAAACCATTGGTACATAGCTTAGTGGGAGGTTGGGAACACTAGGTGCAACCACCTCCGGTCATTTTCCAATTGCGGGAGGTGGATTTTATGGGTCGGAGGAACATGACTGGAGGATCCAATGGATTTGGTGGAGGAGGAAACACCAGAGGGAACCAAGGCTCTAGATTGGGAGGACAAGGGCCTCAACCACCTCCCCAAGTGTTTTTCGAGATGTCTTTGCACTTACCAGACTATAGGGGTATTGAAGATACTACAGAGCATGTGCACAAGTGTGAGTTACTATGGCACACAAAGGGGATCACTTCCCCAGAGTAGAAGGCAAGCCAGTTTGCAACATCGTTGCAAGGGTACACACATATTTGGTATAAGAAGTATGACCCCCATCAGACGGTGGTAGACTACACTGCGTTGAAGAACACCTTCTTAGCATAGTTCCATATCCCTAAGTTTGAGAAAAAGAGCATCAGCACTCTGAAGGAGATCTAGCAGGGAATGGTAGAGAGTGTGTGGGAGTATGAATTACACTTCAAGACTCTCTTGTGAAAGCTATCATATGACATTCATCCTTCTGAACATGCTCAATGGTTTGTCAGAGGATTGATAACACCATTTATAAGGGCTCTAGGACACAATATTTTCACAAAAATGTGCAAGGCATTAGAAGCTGCCCTATGCGTTCAAGTTGTTAGGAGTATTGATCTTGGTGTTTATCCTTTTTTGGAGGCTCAAATTGTTGCAATGGAAAAATAGTTGGAGAAGTTGTCTAAAAACTCAATGCATGAGGTTCGTAGTTGGATTTGGTGTATAGAATATGAAGTGGAAGGTTATGCAAAGGATATATTCCCTCAAAATTGAGTACGCGCTATGGTGGTAGACTATGAGATCTGCTATGGAGATCATGATGCAAGTAGCTTCCTCTACTACAATGTACAATCCACAATATTGTTTCTTGTTATTGCAAGATATATACCTCTACAACCCATGATATCAAGGATTCGACTAATTGATTAGATCTATGATGTTATTGATCCGGGTGTGTGCCAAACTAGCACAAATGAAGGGTTGCATGGAAGATATTTTTATGGAGGATTTTGTGGTCATAGTAACCACAGAGAGGAGGAGGAAGTGAATTATTGCAAGGAACCTATTATAATCATGGATCTACGAGATCATTACAAACACGTGTGTCATGATCTATTACAATGCTCATGGTTTGGAAAGAAACACAAGTACTAAGAGTGTCTAGAGCTTTATGAGCATATGAACCAGTAGCACTGGAAAGATAAAGGTTTTGGGATGGTGAGCATCAAAAATGCTGATTCACAATGGATGTCAAGAGTGGCATGTGAGTTAGGGATAAAACCTATCTTGGTGATGATGCAAGCATAAGCCATGTGTGCCAGGGAGATTCCAAGACGACAGACAATATTTTTAAGAGAGGAAGTGGTATATGGAAAGTATTCGGACCCTTCTCATCAAAAATAGGTGTATTAAGAAACTTTGGATGTAATTTGTAGTTTGTAAGGGGAGATCCAATGTCTAAAGGAGCACTCAAAGAAGTTGGATCAAAGGAAGAATTCCAATACTATAAAGTATGACTGGATGAGGTCAAGGAAGTATGTAAAATGTTAAGGCAAGAGAATATTATTCCCTTGCTATGAGAATGGTTGAGAGAGAAGGTACCATGCACCGGAGAAGAGCACGAAAGGAAAGTTTTGCATGCAAACCTTCCTCCTCATAGCCTTGAATATGATAAGGAAATTACTTTGAATGTATTTGTTGATGGATGGATTCTAAGAAATATCCTCATCGACACAGGAGCATAGGTCAATGTTCTTACCTTATATTCCTAGCATCAAATGGGAAGGCCCGCATTACAACCATCTTTGAATGTGTTGTATATGGAAAACAAGACTAAGGCAATTCCCATTGGAGTCTTGAAGGATGCAATTATCACCATTCAAGGGGCCAAGTTCACTGGAGACTTTGAAGTCTTAGCACTCACCGAGGTAGACAAATTTCCAGTGTTGCTTAGGCACCCATGGTGTTACAAGAACAATGCCGACATGTGGTTTAACAAAGGGTATATCAGCTTTGAGAACAAGGAAGAAAGGGTGATTATCCCCTTAATAGATGGGAATTCAATACCCTATATTGAGCCTTTAGGAGAAGAACTCCTTGCTAGAATCTATGTGCGCTCCATCAAATATCTTGAGATAATTCATCCCACAAAGGAGTCATCTAGTTTGAAGATGCTCAGTCCTTGAGTGATACCACTAGTGTGGCATGTGAAAATTAGGAACATGGGACTTATTAGTTGATTGGTTGATAAATAAGGGGATCTGTAACAAGGGTGAAAAAAGCATGCTCAGTCAAGTTCCTAGGAGGAAAGAAGTTTCCAAGTTACTTTGGAGGAGCATACCCTGAAATTTTCTTACGGGAAATGGAAGCTCAATGGAAGAATGAGGACGAGAGAAGAGGAATACTCAGTTACAACCTACTCAGAACTATAGAATTATAGTGTGTTACACATTAGGATAACTTGATAGAGTGGTATGAGGTAAGAATCAAATTTTTGGTAAGGTTCTCTAGGAGAAACATGCCCAAGGTCATACAAGACTACGATGGTAAAGAGACCACCTCATTTCATATCCAAGCATGTGAGAAGGCTTGGGTGGGTCGTGTAGAAGCATTACCACCTTTGTTATGGGCACATAAATTATATTCCACCTTATAAGGTTATGCATGCATGTGGTCTATTCATTCGGAGATGCATCATCAAATACGTAATTGGGGAGTTGGTGGCGATCTCATTCAACCTTTTGAGTATGGGAGTACCAAGCCATTAGTGGATAAGGCGTTGCAAGTAATCAATCTCTTAATGATGGGAGATAGTGCCATGGCATAAAATAGGTTGTTAGAGTTCTTGGGTGAGCCTTATTTAGAGACGTGCCTCAATGAAGAAGAATCGGAGGAAGTACAACTTGAGTGCACGTACATGGAAAAAGAAAAGGGAAAAATTGTCTATGTAATAGATGGTGAAGAAATGGAAACTTTTGATATTAACCATTCGGAAGATACACGCAAATTAATAGATAGCACTGATGAGTAAACATACACCTCCCATGAACCCTTGAAAACAAATAAGGTTAATATTGGGATGGAGGAAGAACCTAAGGAAGCTATCATTGATTTACTATTTGTCAAAAAAGAAGTTTTAAATGTCATTGATCTATTGCACGAGTTCTAAGATTTATTCCCTCGGGGTACCATGAACTCAAAGGAATCCACCATTCTTTGGGGTGAATGAATATTAAGTTAAAGGAAGGTGCGCACCCGATTCGGAAGAGGCCTTATCGAATGAATAAAAATTTTCACATACGGGTCAAGGAATAAATAGACAAAATGATAACATCTGGTATCATTGAGGTAGTAGAAGAATTAGAATGGATAAACCCAATGGTTATCAGTATCAAGAAGGATGGTAGGATAATAATTTTTTTTGAATACAGGGATATGAATGCAATATGTGTCATCGATCCTTTTCCAACCCCCTTTACTGAAGAAATTTTGGAGGGAGTAGCCGGGCGTGAAGTCTACTCTTTCATGGATGGGTTCTCAGGGTATCACCAAGTTAGGATTGCAAAGGAAGACCAGAGAAAGATAAATTTCACCACTTTGAATGGGGAATTTTTTCCTACATGTTATGCCTTTTGGGTTGAATAATGCGTCTCATTGTGTTCTCATGCATCATGGTACAAGCATTTCAGGACTTCATCCATAAATTTCTTCAATTTTACTTGGATGACTGGATTTTGTATGGATTGGTGACAGACCATTCTAACGATTTAAGGTTGATGTTTGAGAGATGTCAGCAATTGAGGATATCCCTCAAAATTAAGAAATGTGTCTTTGCTATTCAATTTGGAACCCTGTTAATACATACTATATGCAAAGAAGGATTACTAGTAGATCCTAACAAAGTTGCAGTTATTATGGGATTAGGGATGCTTACTAGTCAAAGCATAGTGCATGGATTCCTTGGGCATACATGGTACTACACAAAATTGATAAAGGGGTATGCCAAGATCATCATTCCCTTTGAGGAATTGTTAAAACAAAAGAGAACCTTTCATTGGGGAGAGGTGCGAAGAAGGCATTTAACACTTTGAAGGATAGGCTTGTCTCGATCTTGTATGTACCAAAAATTGTAAGGGTACTACTGCTTTGACCGCGAACAATGTTACACAAGCCCCAATGATGATGATGACTCTCCTCACAAGGTTTTGGGATGCGGAGAAGCTCTCCAAGTGTACGTAAACATCCCACATGCCCCGCTTAGCCTCTGTGTGCTTTATTTTCTCCTTTCCTCTCTTTTCCTTTACATTTTTGTCTTCAGTGATGAAACCACCACCCCCGCAGCGATAGTCTCATGACCACCGCCCACACAAGGTAGCGGTCCTGTAACCACCCCCTACTCGGGGTGGTGGTCGTACATGCATTTTCCAAGACATTCTTATGATTGTGACTCATGTAAATTTTCAAATTTTACCAGCTTTCTCACCCACTTTGGCTAGTATTTATGTTTTATGTCCCCTGGAATAGTGTTTCTCCATTATTTAATGGTAAAATAGTCCTACTTGGAGTTATCTTTGGGTGAATGGGAATTCTATAAATAGCTGGTTTGAATACAAGAAAATGGCCCCTCAAAACTACCCCTCATCCTCTCATTTCAATAGTTTAGTCTTTCAGTTCTTGCTTAGGAATTTAATAGTTTTCATTTGTTTTATACATAGTTAGTCTTATTTTGTTGTTTAGAAGCCACATGATCTTATTGTTTGAGTGTTATTACTATTTCATACAATCAATTGAGGTAGGATAGTTTCATTTTCAGTCTAAAGCCATTAGAGTTGTAGGTTTTGTTCGTCAAGAAGGATAGTTTCAGGTTCTAGACATTTTGTGTTGTATGACTCGCAATAAATCCCACTAGGAATTGCATAAGCCAAGATTTGTTCTCTTGCGTTATCCCTCTCCTACTCACATTGTATTTAGTCTACATCCAAAGCTGCCATTGTTCCAATACCTACTTCTATTGATGCTAGCATTACACACTTTTCTGGATTCACATGAGCATGAAGGAATGAGGAGACCACACTGAGGGGACAAAGCCACACACAATTGGATTCACCACTGTTCTGCAAAATCTAGGTTCAAGCTTTCAAAGTTCTAGTTAAAATATACCAAATAGAGTAGTGAATTACTTCATTTTGGTTACATTCATTTTTGATATTACCGAGGAAGCCGTGGGGATTGATAGTTTCTAAGAAACTATGATTCGTTCCTCACTTCTGAGGTAGGATCGAAAATCTTTCAATTAAATTAGATCAGTTATTTAGTTATTTATAATAGATTCATTTGCACGAGATAAGTATCTATACTCAACTACCTTGTTTGTTTTTAATTTTGTTATTAGGTTAGTTGTAATTTTCTAGATATATTAAATAGTTGTTATCTTAATTTTGTTAAATATATCTTTGTCAAAAATACAAAAATAGATAATTTATATATGTTGTGGATATACTTTGCATAATTTATTTATTTTGCTTTAGTTACATTTATATTGTTTCTTTTGTATGACAATCACGGGACCTAGGGAACCGAGAGAATATGTATTCGGGCCAATCGTGCCTCAACCGAATATTGTTGCAGCAATAAGCGACATAGACCAAAATCTCAAAATTCAGTCTTCCAAGCAACAATCAGACCTACAAGAAATCAACGTACAACTGAGAGGATTAAACATAGAAGATGACAAAGTGCATACGTTTTGGTCAAACCATCCAAACTATAGATTTCCTTAATAGATATCCATGTGACTGTAGAAGGGTTTGAAAGAGAGAAAACATTCGGTTGTGATCCTTTTGTCCCACAACCAGACGTAGGAGACATCCTCATTGACATAGACACTAGCTTAAGAATTCAAGTTGCCAGAACACCTGTAAGGTACTTTGAGAAGATTGCACAACTTTTAGTTCTAAACATAGAGGCCGAAAAGGCATACAAATACTAGATATTAGGGATTAGGGATTGATTCTACACATGACCATAGGAGGTCCACAATGACCATGAACTTACGGTTGTGATCCACAGGTCCCACAACCCAACGGGCCCACAATTCAATTAGACGTCGATGCATTGGTTTACGCACATTAGTATTTAGGTCCTCTCCACTTCCACAAAACATTATCACACAACTATCCTCACTAGACATAGTAACTAATCAAGCTAAGGATTTCTAGACTAGACCAGAGAATCACCCATAGAATCCACTATATATCCATCATCCATTTTTCATGACCCTATCGGGGGATATCTACAAAGCACCCATAGGTCATTTTCCACGTATTCCACAACCTATAGATCAGATCACGCCAGAGCTCGATATTGATTGGAGCCTTCGAGTAGTCATCCTTACCAAATGATTTATCACACTAGTTCAGGTTAGGAGAGCCTTCTTTGGCTTAGATTCACATATTCCATTAGTGCACATCGAAGACATAATATTTCCTAACTAGTTTGTGTACACCCCACGTATATTCCATCCCCATTTGTCTTGAAAGCGACCTCGGGAGGTCGGGTGCGAGGAAGAGTTACTTGTAGATTCCCATGCTCGCTTGTCACTTTTCCATCGTACAAAATTGGTGAACCCAACGTGAACTTCCTACTTTCTAGTTTGGAGTCATATTTCTACTTGTTCTTCCAATTAGTATACTTTTCATCTTTTCCACCTCGTTAGCCATCACATCAGCTTCACCCCCAAGATTAGTGAACCTGATAGTGATGGAACAATTTCTTCACTTTCACACTCTTCTTTTAGTTTTATCCATCTTCGCTTCTTCCCATTATTCTGTGGGTATTCATATACCCCGAATATGTCGAGGATTCGATGCATATGGTAGACCTCTCCTAGGTCTTGAAGCATACTACGATCAACTGAATAGACAACCATCACCCTCGCTCTCAGCATGGGGTGACAACTATTTAACTAACCGAGTTTTCAACACAAACTCTACCTCAAAGGACTAGATATAGTTCTTCTTTCCAAATAGAGGAGTTAGATCAGCTCACTCAAACACAACAACCAGAGCCTTCAAGCTCAAACAACATGATGCTCATTGGAGAATCTGGTTCATCTCCTTAGGTGTTGCTTAGACCATAAATCAGTAGACAATTAGATCCATATCTGTTTTTAGATGATGAACATTTAGTGCATTATGTCTAGGAGTGAACAATGCTCTCAAAGTATGTACCCACCTATAGGAGGTTTACAAACACAACCCGAGGTCTCTTTTCGAGAAAACACCCCCATCCTCCACCTATAGGAAATGTCCTCGGTGAAACTTGGTAGGGAACCGATCAATTCATATTTGGGTACCATAGGCCTATATAACCTCAACAAACACCACTAAGGAAAATACTGTGACTTCACAAAACGAAGTCATCTGAACTTTAGTAGAAAAAGTTAGAGGGTTAGAACTTGCTCAAGCAAATCAAAATTCTCAATTCATGCAGGCAGGAAATTCCAATCCTCCACATCATCCTAGCCAAGTAGACCTCCTCACAGGAACAGGCACGTTGGTCTTGCCTACTCAGTATTCACAACAAATGCCAACTAGAACCACGTTCTCTAACGCCACTCTATTGAAAAATATGAAAGCTCTTGGTTTAGTAAAAAACAATCCATTTTTGAACAATGCTCCTCCATACTTAAACATGTATTCCAAGTCACCATAGGGAGATATGTTCTCTTCTCACAACATGTTCACTCAACCACGGGGATTGCCTTATGCCCCTACAAATACATATGCTATGCCATATCAAAACCCATTCCACCTCCACCTCCTCGGCAGAACCATCAATGGTCAAAACCTATGCGATAGGGACTTATTCGAGAATATTTGAAAGAGCCATTATACTTCACTATACGAAGCATCATGCTCTCAAGACCTCTTCTCGATTTTCCCAAGTACAAAGGGGAGGGAGACACGAATGCACATATTAAGGCCTATGCAACTGAGCCATTCGAGAACTACTCCTTGGGATGGAGTTGTTGCTAAAATATCCCCCAAAACTTTAGAGGGAATTTACCTTGATTGGTATTACAGAATACCTAAAGCCTCCATCCATTCATTTAAACAACTCGTTTGAGTTCATTAAGGCATTCGACGTGAAAAAAATGTTGAGAATAGGAATAAGGGAATTCTTGCATATTAAATAAGAACATAATGAATCTATTGCTCATTTCATCCAAAGATGGCATACGAGTCCTCTATTCTTCAAAGAAGCGCTCCAAACATAGATCGGATGGAACTATGCAATTTATTCATTCATTCTCTCATGCAGAGAGATAAAGGAAGAAGTCTAGAAGTTCCCACTAAGAACTTATGATGAGGTGCTCGAGCACTCTCCGAATAGATCAAGCTATAATAGATAGCAGTTGCAAGACATATAGAACAAATGGGAAGTTAATCATCCCCAACCAAAATACTATGACTTATCCTACTACCACAAACACCAATCAAGGACCTAAAATACTTAACAAGAACCATGGAGCGACAACAAATGGAGTAGCTAACCAAACGAAAAGGAAACTATTATAAATGATCCACCACCGATTAATAATCAACGAAACAACAATTTTACCCCAACAATCAATGCGGTGGATTTGAATCATCCATAACAACAACAACAACAACAGATCCAGACACAGGGTCTAAGTCAAAACTCAATTGGATATCAAAACCAAAGGCAACAAATGCAAAACTTTAATCCTAATAGTCAATAGTTTAATTAGAGTTTTGGACCACAACACGTGCCAAACCAACAACCTAGGAGTTATAATCCCAACTCATATTGTGTTTTCCACAAAATTCAAGGCCATAACACTATGAATTTCCATGATTACAATAAGTTCATGTAATGTCCGCGGAAGAACAAAGACAATTCTTTATAGATATGTTCTTAACAGATTCTGTGACACATTTCCCAAATACTTTCATAGGGGCAGTCTCCCCTCAAAATGTACCCCTTAAGATCTTCAATGATCCACTCCTAAATCACAATAACAACAAATTAAATCCAAATGGGATGAACAAAGGTGTAATGATAAGAAACAATGATCATGAAGCCTCGACTTCACTAAATCCACTGTCACACCATAATTAGGAAATCAGCCACAAACCAAGATAGTTGGTTTAGTGGAGTTAGACACTGAGCTACACATGGAAGCCATAACAAGGACACGAGAGTATTCCTCTCATCCAAATCCAAGTTACCCACTAGATCTAAATAACATTCAACAAACATTAGTAAAACCCATAGGTGCCTATGATTTAATTAATGACCTAACAAAGACCTTCTCTCACATCTCCTTTTTGGACTTGTTGAAGAAATCTCCTACCCATAGGGCTGCTCTTTTAGAAGCATTAGGTTTAGGTCATTTAATTAACATCAATCCACCTCCCAAAACCGGGTAAACCATATAGAATTTTATATCCACCCCTGGGGCGGTTGGATAGGGATACTAAATTTATATTTGATGTAAACAAAATGCCAACAGATGCTGAAATTACACATAGAGGTGATTCAACCTTGCATTTACAAGTATGGGTTTACAATAATTATGTTAAATACACAATGATGGATGATGGGGCAGCAGTTAATATTGTCCCCTTCTCTTTCCTTCAAAAGCTAGGGTATGGAGAAACAAATTGTTCCACGACTTGGAATACACTAAGAGGCTATGATAGCCTTAAAGCCACTTTGATTGGGACTATAATACTACCAGTCACCTTAGGACCCAAAACAATCCTCACTGAGTTTTATATTATAGATCAGAAACCAACTATAATATGATCCTCGGCCGACCATGGATACACCGTATGAAGGCAATCCCTTCTACGTTATTTCAAGAAATAAGATTCTTGCACTTAGGAAAGATATTTGTAGAAAAAGGTGATCCGAAACCATTCGATATACACCTAGCAGATCTGAAGAAAAGACTAGGTGTTCACTCTAAGTTTGAACTCCCAACAAACCAATCGACTCAAAACTAGAAGAAAAATTAATACCTACAACAGAACTAGAAATCACAAACCTAGTCAAGAGCATCCTAGCCCTCAAGGATGAATCTAACGTTGTAGAAATAGTATCAGTAGGAATTACTACAATTTTTTTTGAGTTGCTAGAGCAAGATTTGCCAATTTTTCTACCATTTGATTCCACATGTATGGGATGTACCCTAGGATTTGGTTCTCTTCCAGCAGAGGAAATCTACATGGTAGAAGTAACCGAAGCAGAAGAAGTAGACATAATGAATGTCCCAACATCCATCTTCCCAAATAAACATTGGACTCTCCACTTTGATGGAGCTAGATTTCGTTATGGGGCTAGGGAAGGAGTGATCTTTACTTCTCTTGAGGGAAAGATCCTACCGTTTTCCTTTAAATTAAATTTTGAATGTATAAACAATGACATTGAGTACAAAACCATCCTCCTTGGCCTCATCATAGCCAAAAGGCTCGGTGTTAATGACATCAAAGTGTTAGGAGACTCATAATTAGTAGAAAACCAAGTCTCTGAGGTGTATGAGACTAGAGTTGAACACTTACAGCTCTACAAAATAGAAGTATTAGATTTGAGCAAAGGATTAACTTCATATCCATTAAGGCAATCCACGAGAACAAAACCTTCTCGCAGATTTGATAGCAACCTCAGCTTCACGTTTCAATCCAAATAGTGAGTTGGAAGACACATGTTTCATGGTATCCCTTTGTACTGAACTGTTAGTAAAGAAAACATCAACAAACCCTCTTCTAACACACATAGGCGAGAATAAATCTACTATCTTATGTCACGTTAACGGTGATAGAGCCACTCTTGATTACCTAAATTCCTATGTAGAGTCACATGTAACCCATCACATGGTAGATTTATCCTTAATCCCAAATTCATCTTCTTACTTTGGAAATCCCATGGTTGAGCTTTTCCAACAAAAGGAACTCGACATATATGCGATAGAGGATGGAGAAGATTTGGAACTACCTCTAGCCCCACCTGAGTTTGAAGAAGGTAACGCTTCTTTAATTGAAGGAATGATTGATATTAACATCGGAATGGAGGAAGAACCAAAGATCTTGAAACTAGGATCTTCGTTAACTCTAGAAGAGATAGAAATACACACTTGAATCCTCAAAGAACATCAAAAGGATTTTGCATTTAATTATAAAGAAATGATGGGAATTGCACCACACATTGTAGTACATAACCTCGTCACCAAATCAGATGCAAAGCCAATTAAAAAAAATTGAGACCAATGAAACCCAAGGTAGCTCTCATGGTGAAGGAAGAAGTAATGAAACTTCTCTAGGTAGGGTTCATCAAACCAGTCAATTATTCTTAGTGGGTATCTAATATCATCCATGTTCTCAAAAATAATGGGAAGATACGTATCTGCATAGACTTCCGAGACATTAACAAGGCATGCCCTAAGGATGAATTCCCATTACCATCCATTGACATCATCGTTGATGCAACAAAGTTGGATTTGAGATTTTGTCTCTCATGGATGGGTTCTCGGGATACAATCAAATTAGAATATCTAAACAAGACCAAGCCCAAACCATGTTTATAACTCCTTGGGAACTTATTGCTACACGGTTATGCCATTAGGTCTCAAGAACATTGCTCTTGCTACATACCAAAGTGGGCAATGACATACATATTTCACAATCTTATTCATAAAATCATGGAATCCTATGTAGATGACTTGTTGGCCAAGGCCAAGAAGCGCTGTGATCACCCGGAAGTGCTCCGCATCATTCTTTCATGTTTGATTGAATACAGAGTCACACTGAACCTAGAAATATGTGTATTTGGTGTGATAGGAGGGAAAATCCTAGGTTACATTATATCATCACAAGGGATCGATGTAGACCCAACCAAAATCCAAGATGTTCTTGAGATGATCCCACCATCAGATGACTCTGGCATTAGATCATTTCTTGGAAAGCTCGGTGCAATCCAGAGATTCATTACGGACTTAAGTTTTTCTATTCATCCGATCAACAATTTGTTGAAAAGGATTTCTTGCATTATTTAGAAAAAGGAATGTCATGAGGCCTTTGAAGTAGTTAAACTCTTCTTACTATCTCCTCCCATGTTAATGCCACCTAGACCAGATCATCCTTTGATCTTATATTCACGAGCTATGGATGTCTCGCTAGCCTGCATACTGGCCCTAGCTCAAGAAGATGATGATAAACGAGAACGTGTGATCTATTTCATTAGCTGAACATTACTCGATTATGAAACGTGTTATACACAAGCAGAATGAGAATGCCTTGCCATAGTCTTTGTAACCAAATGCTTAAGACATTACATGCTAAATCAAGAAACAAGGGTCATTGTAAAAACAAACCATTTACAAACTTTCCTCACGCAAGGGTCCTTGTCTAAAAAGGTTGGATGCTTTATAACCTTAATGGGTGAATTCAAATTAACTTTTGTAAACTAGAAGTCCGTTAAGGGACAAATCATTGCAGATTGGTTAGCCGACAACCCGTTAGACAAAGGCGATCTAGTAGATCTAGATTTTCCCGATGAATGCATATATTACATCGAAACCAAACCTCCCATCTCTAAATGTCCTTGGTATACTGATATTATCAATTTTATCATGGACCATACGTATCTAGAAGGTGTTACACTACAACAAAGAAGGTGGTTATGCATTATCGTAGCTAAATACGTTATTATAGAACAAGTGCTCTATTGTAAGGCTTTTGATGGAATGCTTCTAAGGTGTGTTGACATAAAAGAATCCAAGAAAATTCTCTACGAATCCCACAGTGGAATATGTGGAGGCCATTTTGGTGGTCATGCCATTGCCCACAAAATACAAAGTGGATGGGCTATTTCTGGCCCACTCTCGAACACGACACAATAGAGTTTGTACGCAAATGCCATAAATGCCAATAATTTTTCCACGTGATTCACATGTTGGCACAAGCTCTACAACCAATCGTGACTCCATGGCCCTTTTCTACATGGGGCCTAGATTTGATAGGGAAATTCTCTCCCTCATCAATGGATGGCCATAATTTTATAATCATAGCCACCAAATATTTTACCAAATGGGTAGAGGCTATGCCTCTTACCACTGTACTAGGTGTCATGATCACCAAGTTCATTTTGAACCAGATCATTTGTAGGTATGGTGTCCCACAAGTCATTATCTTAGATAATGGTGCATCCTTTAAGAATGACGAGGTTCATGAGCTATGTAGCAAGTTCAAAATAAACCATCACACAGACCTCTCTTTAGTATCCTCAAGCCAACAGGCAAGTTGAAGCAACAAACAAGATGTTGAAAGCTATTCTCCTCAAAATGGTAAAAGAAAACAAACGAGATTGGAATTTAAAGTTATATCCAGCCTTGTGGGCCCACCAAACCTCAATAAGAACACCAACAGGAGCAACTCCTTTCTCATTGGTATTTGGAGTAGAAGTAGTTCTCCCACTTGAGGTTGAAATACCTAGTCTCCGCATCTCACTACAAGGGATTCTGGATGAGGAAGCTTATAGAGAGGCATGCCTCTCCCAACTAGAAAGCCTAGATGAGGCCAGGTTAAACATTGAATAGTGGCATAGATTCTATGCTGACCGGATGTGCCGGCAGTATAAAAAAAAGGTCTATGAGTGAGAAATATATGAAGGAGATCTAGTTCTAAGACTAGACAACCAGATCGATAAGAAAATCGGTGAAGGAAGAAAGTTCTCGCCCAAGCGGTTGGGCCCATATAGAGTTATGAAGGACTACGGAAATGGTGCATATCTCTTGTGCACACTAGAAGGTGAGGAATTTTTTGAAATTATCAATTCCTTGCACCTTAAACTATTTTACACATGAAGCACCGGCACTATTTGTATAATTATATCTACATTACATATTCATTTAGATAGGTTCATTTTGTTCACTCATTTTATAAAACTTGGTGATCAAGGGACTTGCTCTTAAGAAATTCATTACAAACTTCTAATGGTTTTGGAAGAAGTATTCAAATCATACTTCTTCATTTTCATAACATCATCAATTGTTTGAGAATCATTTCATCAATTAAAGCTAGATATGAAAAAGTCTTAACAGTAGCCATACCAAGGCCTACATGCTTGTTCTCATTTTTTTCTTCCTCGGATAGGTGCCTTGCCTATGCTCTATTCTAGAAGCTTCATGGTGTCACATCTATCCCGTATATAGATCTCTTTGGAAATAAGAACATACTTGACATTTTCTCAGATAAATAAGTCGAATATAGATCAAACAGAAAATTTTACTTTTACACATTTCCTTGCCCTACCAACCTTTGGTGATGAGCTTGCATCTCTTATTAGTGACGTAGGGTTGGGAAAGGATGGGAATGCCCTTACTCACTTGTGCCTTGTCCATGGTGATAAGCCCATGCTTCTTACTAGTAGCATGGGGAAAGGTGTAGGGGGTTCTTTTGATAGTAAATGTTGAAGGTCATAAGCAAATAGTTCAAATAAACCTTTGAAACCTTGAGTCAAAAACAAATGAATCAGATGTCCAAAATTCCAAGAGAGTTCAAAAAACTGAAAACCAGATTTTTTCAACCAAGTGGCCATCTATGGACCTAAGTCTAGATAAAGCTGCAAAGCAAGTTGCATTCTAAACTATGGAGTCACTTGAGTAGGGTAGGCTTGTAGCATCCTAATTTGGTTCCACCAACTCTTTGTCTATCTCCCATAATTACCATTTCAACAAACCTCATAGCTTGTGCCCTTTCTAGCTCTCGATGGTGAGCCCTCACATCTTACTATTTGTGTGGAGTTAGGAGTGGGGCAAGTGCATCTGCTCATCATACAGTTCATCATTACATTTTGTCAAAACAATATGAAGTACCAAAAATTTCTTATGAAAGCTAAAGTTCAAGATCACAAGTTCATTTGCATCATCATACATTAGCATCACGAAATACAAAAAGAAAGAAAGCATTTGTGTCATTTGTTCTCCATTGCATACATTCTAAAAAGCATATAAAAACAAGAATTCTAATAAGCATCTAATATACATGTGGAAATGAATCACAAAATCCTAGACACCAAGAGTCTGATCCAAAAAGAAGTATATATATAATCAGGTTTTATGTACAATGCCATCATGCACTAGGCATGGTCAAAACACTCAATGAGCCTAGAAAATAAAAAATGATTGTATAAACAATCTAACAAGAGTCACTACAAAAAGAGCCAAGTGGCCTCTCAACCCCTATGAGATCCCTCAGAAGGCACACAACCACATTTAGGACTCCGGCTATGGTGGCGCTTTGAGTGCATTGAGGGCTCACGGTCCCGAAGTGATGTTCGTAGCTTCACTATGAGAGCAGCTCCTCATCAGGTGCTCTGTAGTCCTATACCTAGCTAATTCGATACGAGGGAATTCACCATCTTGGCCACATACTAGATAGGGACAAAGACATCGCTATTCCCACCAGCTATTGAAGGCTCCCCGCATCCACAGATAGCTCGGTGCAAGTGTTATCCTTTGGGAGCATTATGGTATTAGTACATACCCAATGAATCAAGTCTCGCCACTCATCAGTAGTCTCTACAAGAAAAGGAGAAAAAAATTTAGAAAATAATCAAAAGATAAAAACAAAGATAAACAAAAGGAGAGGTAGCAACTAAGGAAATCCTAGCTAAAAATAAATATTAAAAGAATAGTGACAACTCACTCAAATCTCTGGGCCTCCAAGAGGGATCCCTAGGTTCAAAGGCACTCCGCCACGAGATGTCGCCCGACTAAATTCCTCCTCCTGTGTCTAGGAAACATAACATCCTACTACGAACTCGTCCTCTCCACCTAGGTCCTGAGAGGGAAACTCCTCTGAGACTAGAGTCACCCTCTCTGCACTCTGCTCTACCCTCTCAACTTATAAGATCTCCTGAGTGTCATGCCACTTGGGATCACTATCCTCCTCTCCAACCGACTCACCTTGAACTCCATGTCCTTAGTCTCCTCCTCCATCTCTCCCCCTATGAACTCCTCGGACTCAAGTCTATATCAATCAGTCATCACTTGCTATGGGCGGGACCCAATCTGAAGTAAAGGTGCCTAAGGAGCACCGACTCTCTCTTGGGCATGTACCACCCACCTAGCTGTAATAGGGATGCCAAGAGTAACAACAGTCCAACCCCATCCTCTAGGACCTCTGCTAGCCTCCTAAACTGATTTGAACACTGGCACCACTGGGGGAAGTATATATACGTAAGCAAGGCCAAACTACTAAGGAACTCAATCAAAGGGGTGTGTCTCTACCTTCACCGTCCTGTCCACAAGCTTCCATGTAGTAGAGTAGGAAATCAAAGTGAAGATCTCCTTACCCCGCAACCCTCCCATGGCCTGATAAGGTGTGGCCTCCATTTCATCAGTACTCAGGGAAGCAACTAGCTGGTGGGGTGCTCTAAGCATCAACATCTCTGTCCATCTAGCTTCCCTCATGGCTCCAGGATTTGCCACCTCTATGCCTCTCCCATAAGGGATGATACACTCATAGACCTAGCTCATAACCAAGGTTGGATGGCTCAAATATTGTCCCTATAAGTGAACCACCATGTACAAGTCGTGATAGGTGGTCCCAAGTATATTGGCTCCCCAGGCATAAATCTGACCATGTGCCTCAATCTATGCAATAATAGGGGACCAACAATAGAGTAAGGTGTCCCCTCCCTTATCCCCGATCAATCTCGAGGCAAGGATCCCCATAATGGCCTAACGAATCAAAGGGATAGGCAAGCTAGGAATGGAATGGACCCTCACCCCCTTCTTCGAACCAGTGGAGACAACTGCGTCTCCCATATATGTAGCCCACTAAGCTATCTGAGCCCGCGACCCCGCTGTCTCAAGTGTAAGTCATCTCCCAATGATTGGGACTCCCAAGATGTGGTAGACATCCTCCGGGTGATAGTCCACTCACCCCTAACTCCTGGAAATCAGAAAGTGTTCCGATCAAGCATCCCAATACGAAAACAGGTCACATAGTATGTGACTAGAAGGTGCGACATGAGGAACCCATGATATACATAATATGCCGGCCCTCTGAAGAGTATCCTGCTCGGCCTGAGAAAGTGCATCCAACACTAGCTGGAAGCCAGTCACACTCTCTCTCTCTCTTGACTCCATCTGATATATTCCTCCTTTTGCATACACCCAAAAACATGCAAAAAGGAGTAAGTTAGTATTTGAATCACATTGGAAAATCATTAAAGCATACAAGAAAATGGAAAATGCAAAAACAAGTTAAAAACAAGGCTATTTTATCATTCTAGAAAGGACCGCCACTTTGAAAGGCAGCGGTCCTATAACCGCCACCTGCTCAGTCAGGGCGGTGGCTATGTCACGCATTTAAAAATGGGTCACATGCCCTAAAACGCTCAAAAATGCTAAAAATGACCATTTCGACTAAAATAAAAGCCTACCCATTAGGCGCCCGCTAAAGAACAAATTTAAAACTAGAAATTTCAAAAATTACCCCCATGGCGAATATTTCATCATTTTTACATTTTAGGTATAAAAGCGTAAATCGAGAAGAACTAACCCGAGATCTCGTGGGTTGATGTTCGGTCGTGGAGGCATGATCACTATCTCGTCACGAATTTTTCGATTATACTCTCATTAAAAACCGTCCTTTGTGGGTCCCAGAGCTCAAAATCGATCAAATCGACACGTGCAAATGAATAGGAAAATGGCCCCATTTTTATATATATAGCATTTTGACTTGTTTAATGCCCTTTTCATAGGTTTGGAGCACCAACGAAGGTAAGTTCTTATCCCGCAAAAATGGTAGTGGGAATTTTGGATGGCATCATTTCGACACACGGACGTGTTAGGTATAATATCTAGATTCCCATTTCGGGACTTCCATACTCGGACCCATTGTTTTATGCCTCTTCATGGCTAAAACACTTTTCCGAGGGGGAAATATGTACGTACCCAAAATTTTAAGGGTATTGCATTGCCAGAATGATTTTACACATGCCCCAATGATGATACAGGTCTCCTCGCAAGGTGTTCGGGATCTAGAAAAGCTCTCCAAGTATACATTAACATCCCGCATGCCCCGCTTAGCATATGTGTGCTTTGTTTTTCTCTTTTCCTCTCTTTTCCTTTACATTTTTGTCTTCACCGATGAAACCACGCCTGTTTGGGTGGCGGTCTCGTGATCGCCACCGGGTAGAGGCGGCGGTCCTATATACTGCCCCCTACTTAGGGCAGTGGTCCTTCACACATTTTTCAGCATGTTCTTCTGATCATGACTCACGTAATTTTTCAACTTTTACCAGCTTTCTCACCCACTTTGGCTAGTATTTATGTTTTATGTCCCCTGGAATAGTATTTCTTCATTGTTTAATGGTAAAAGAGTCCTACTTGGAGTTACCTTTGGGTGAATGGGAATTCTATAAATAGTTGGTTTGATTACAAGCAAACGGCCCTTCAAAACTACCCTCATCCTCTCATTTCAATAGTTTATTCTTTCAGTTCTTGCTTATTAATTCAATAGTTTTCATTTGTTGCATGCATAGTTAGTCTTATTTTGTTGTTTAAAAGCCACATGATCTTCTTGTTCAAGTGTTATTACTGTTTCATACAATCAATTGAGGTAGGATAGTTTCATTTTTAGTCTGAAGCCATTAGAGTTGCAGGTTTTGTTCATCAAGAAGGATAGTTTCAGGTTCTGGACATTTTTTGTTGTATGACTCGTAATAAATCTCACTAGAAATTGCATAAGCCAAGCTCTATTCTCTTGTGATATCCCTCTCCTACTCACATTTTATTTAGTCTACATCCAAAGTTGTCATTGTTCCAATACCTACTTCTGTTGATGCTAGCATTACATGCTTTTCTGGATTCACGTGAGCATGAAGGAATGAGGAGACCACACTGAGGGGACAAAGCCACACACAATTAGATTTTCCACTGTTCTACAAAATCCAGGTTCAAGCTTTCAAATTTCTAGTTAAAATATACCAAATAGAGTAGTGAATTACTTAATTTTTGTTACGTTCATTTTTTATATTACTGGGGAAGTCGTGGGGATTGATAGTTTCTGAGAAACTATGATTCGTTCCTCACTTCTGAGGTAGGATCGAAAATCTTTCAATTAAATTAGATCAGTTATTTAGTTATTTAGAATAGATTCACAACTGCACAGACAAGTAGCTATACTTGGCTACCTTGTTTGTTTTTAATTCTATTATTATGTTAGTTGTCGTTTTCTAGATATATTAAATAGTTTTTATCTTAATTCGTTAAATATTCAGTCAAAAATAAAAAAATAGAGAATTTATATATGTTGTGGATATACTTTGCATAATTAGTTTGCTTTAGTTAGATTTATATTGTTTCTTTTGTATGACAGGTCATGGGATGTAGGGAACCCGGAGAATATGTATTTGATCCAATCATGCCACAACCCAATATTGTTGCAGCAATAACTAACATAGACCAAAATCTTAGAATTCAAGTCTCCGAGAAATAGCAGAGACCTACAAGAAATTAGCGCATAGGTGAGAGGATTAAACATAGAAGATGACAAAGCACATACGTTTTGGTCAAACCAGCCAAACTACAGATTTCCTTAATAGATATCCACATGACTGTAGAAGGGCTTGAAAGAGAGAAAATGTTTGGTTGTGATCCTTTGGTCCCACAGCCAGGCGCAGGAGACATCCTCATTGATATAGACACTAGCTTAAGAATTCAAGTTTTCGAACACACTGTAAGGTACTGCGAGAAGCTGCACAACTTTTAGTTCTAAACATAGAGGCCAAAAAGGCATATGACTACTAGATATTAGGGATTAGGGATTGATTTTGCACATGACCATAGGAGGTCCACAATGACCATGAACTTACGGTTGTGATCCATAGGTCCCACAACCTAATGGGCCCACAGATCAATCAGACATTGATGCTAGTTTACACACATTAGTATTTAGGTCCTCTCTACTTCCACCAAACATTTTCGCAGAACTATCCTCACTAGATGTAGTAGCTTATCAAGCTAAGGATTTCTATACTAGACCAGAGAATTACCCATAGAATCCACTATATATCCATCATCCATTTTTCATAACCCTGTTAGGGATATCTACGAAGCACCCACGAGGTCATTTTCCACGTATTCCATAACCAATAGATTAGATCATGCGAGCTCGATATTGTTTGGAGCCATTGAGTAGTCATCCTCATTAAACAATCTATCACACCGATTCGGAGTTACGAGGGCCTTCTTTGCCTTAGATTCCCGATTCCATTAGTGCGCGTCGAAGACATAAGATTTCCTAGCTAGTTTGTCTACACCCCACGTATATTCCATCCCCACCAGCTGTCTTGTCATGACCTCAAGATGTCGGGTGTGAGGAAGAGTTACTTGTAGATTCCCATGCTTGCTTGTCACTTTTCCATCGTAGAGGTACCCATACTACATTTTCCTTCCGGGGATAAGACTTTCCATGTGCATGTTGATTCCTCAGGGAAAGATATGGGAGAAGTGCTAGCACAACCTAGTGAGGTAATTGTTGATCATCCCTTGTGCTTTGCAAGTAGAAAATTAACACCAAAAGAATAGAATTACACAACTACTAAGCATAAAGTATTATCTATGATCTATGCGCTACAAAAGTTTAGGCAATATCCGTTCAAAACACCATTCATATTTTACACAGACCACATGGTATTGAAATACTTAGTCAACAAGCCCATTCTTCAAGGGTGCATATGTCATTAGGTCATGTTATTTCAAGAGTTTGAGTTCACAGTGTTTTTCAAACTAGGAAAGAGCAATTCAGGGCCTGACCACTTGTCAAGGATTGACTCAGGAGAGGATGGAAAAAGCATTGAGGATATGATGTCACATGCACAACTATTTAGGTTACAGTGTGCACCCTCAGACTTGGAAGATATCACAGTGTTCTTAAAAGCATGTGTGGCATCGGAAGGGATGAAGGATCTTGAGAGAAAGAAGTTAGCAATACACTCCGTACCCTACATGTTATTAGTAAAGACCTATATAAGTTAGGTCATGATGAGGTTTTTCACCGATGCGTATTGGAGCATGAGTGCATGGAAATGATGGAGGAAGAAAATGGTGGGATTTCAAGAGGACACTATCCAGGAAATGCCATTACACAAAATATTTTATTAGCAAGGCATTGGTGGGAAACCATCTACCAAGATTTTATTGAGTTTTGCAAGGCTGTGACTATTTCCAACGCCTTGGAGAACCGGAAAGATGGATGAAATTCCCTTGCAACCAATAGCCAGTGTTGATCTGTTTGAAAAATGGGAAATCTAAAATTTAGGGCCGATTGTGCCATCCATACGAAGGATTGGTTCATTGTATATCATCACTTACACTAATTACTTGACATGGTGATGGAGGCAGCACCTACAAAGAATTTCACCATAGTTACAACTACTATGTTTTTATGGGAGAACATAATCGGTAGACATGGTTGTCCCTTAAGCTCAACAAGTGATAGAGGTACGTAATTTCTCAATGAAATGGTCAAGTTTCTGTTAGCAAAATTTATGGTGGTCCATCATAAGACTAAGTCACACATTGACTAAAATCACCCTCAAGAAAATGGACTTTATTGAGGAATTTAATAAAATACTAAGTCACACATTGACTAAAATCTGTAACGTTGGAAGACAAGATTGGGATGACAAGGTGTCAACCATTCTATGGGCATACGGGAGAACCTACAAGAGGTTGAACAAGGCCACACCATTTCAATTGGTGTTAGGCGCGAAGACTATTTTTCCAAAGAGAATTCATGTTACCATCGGGAGGGTTAGGCGATGAGAAAGCACTGGAAGAAAGAATTGATAAGTTGATGTAGTTGGATGAAAAGCAATCACTTGCTAGATGGAGTCAAAAGATAGAAAAATATAGAAAAAAGGCATGGCATGATTGTTATATTAAGAATAAAAAGTTTAAGGTTGGGAAGATGGTGTTATTGTATGATTCCAAGTTTTAGTGCCATCCTAGGAAGTTAAAAGTCCATTGGTTGGGACCTTACAAAATCTTGTACATCCTTGATTCAGAACTTACTATTTACAAGTGATGGATGAGATGAGATTACTAGGTCATTTAAATGGGAGTAGGCTGAAGCGCTACTATAAATAATTCTTCTTGGTGTTTGTAATAAGTTAGTATTGCCAGTTAGCTTAGAACTTACCTTTATGCTTTTCTTTTCTTATGTTTCCCCTTTCTCGTTGCTTATCCCTTTCTCTTTTTTTCATTTTGCACCTTGTACACCGGTAACCACAATATTTTTCCAAGGTTGTGTATGCATAGAGGACTGCACATCTGTTTTAGTGTGGGGTGGAGTGATGTAAAGTATAGGCCTGCAATACAAGTTGAGTGGCCTAAAGAGTGATGCGAAGTATAGATCTGTAATACAAGTTGAGTGGCCTAGGAGAAAAAGCACGTAAGGTTGAGAAAGCGCATAGAAGAGAGGTGGACGAGAATGGTTGGTGTCAGGATAAGGCTTTGTAGAGACCACATACAAAGAGGGAAAAGCACAGGAACAACATGAGGTAGGAAAGGGTGAAAATTAGTAAGAGGATATAAGAAGTGCCTTTGTTGCTGTTGACATGCACATAAGATTCTTAAGTCCATTTGGATGTGGGAACACCATAAGGTTTTCAAGTTTTCATGTAGGATTAGGTGCATGGGTAAAAGTGCTTGAGGTCAGATTTTAAGGAAAAATCCACATTTAGTGTCAAGTACGGTGATAGGTGGTATAACATTTAATGTTGGAAAGAAGGAAAAGCTATAAATATGAAGTTAGGCACATCATTATTTTGCATTGCGATTACTAAAGTGAAACAAGCTCTTACGAACTAGGGTATCAGGATAAAAATTTTTGTGAAGGAACAAAAATCGAGAATTTAAGCGTCACAACTAGAGTAGATCTACAAACCCGAATGAAGGAGTACGGGTGTGGGGAAAGTTGGTTAAGAAGCGTCGTATCATGGAAGGATTTCTCAATTAGGGTTTGGCAGCTAGGGCATGAAGGAAAAGGATTTCTTTGCAAGAGTGAGCTTTGGGAGCGAGCATAGTAGTAGTAGAGCAGAGCAAGAGGAAGGATTTTTAAGTTTAGCCCAACCAAAAGATATGGCACCCAAGAAACCTACCATATCACCCAAGAAAACAAAGAGTGAGGGAAAGGAAATCAAACCACTACCATCACGAGCTCTAATGAAGAATGGTATGCAAAAATGAAATACTCAAATGAGGTATTGTTGGGAAAACAATGGGAGTCACACTTGTGAAAGATGGCCGTGGGTGATTATAAGCATCACCTAAGCACAACTGTGAGAAGGAAATGGTGTTAGAATTGGTCGACCAACTAACAAGAGGATGCTGATGGGATTCCTATTTACAACAACGAGGTAAAGGTCAACTTGGAGAAGGCTAGATTATTAAAATTGTACGAGTTCCCTACTTTGGTAAACCTGAGTGCCATTATCAGTGGTTGATGTTACGTGTGCTTGAGGATCACTTTTACTTTGCAAGGCATAATATGCACCCACACAACAAAATATATCTAGGTTCACATGCCTCAATTACAAAAGAGATAACATAGATGATGATCTGAGCAACAAGGAGGCTATCAATGAAATTATATCCATGTATGACTACAAGAAGGGGTCGTAATACTTTAACATCACCGAGATTTTAGAACATGTTATGAGGATGGTCACACGTTTGGTAACCAAGCTCAATGATCATTAATGATGGACACAAGTGAACAAGGAATGGCTATGAGATATCGGAGGGAATATTCTATAACTTTTCCACTTTCATCACGGATGATATTATAAGCAGCGCGTAGGAGGGAGAGAAAATATTATTCGGTAAATTCCTCCTCACCATTGTCTTCTCAAATATTGCAGTGCTCGATGGGCTAGAAAAAATTGTTTGGGAGTATTTAGAAGAGGATACCTCACCTACAAAAAGGGTTTGCAAAGTACACTTGTGAAACCATGATGGCCCCTCACAAGGTGGTGGTACAAGTGAATGTGTGACGTATTTGGGGTATAATGGAGGATCCCAGAGTAGTTACCAGTGCTTGTGGATGGAGAGGTAGAATTTGTAGTGTACCATCAATTCTACATTGGTATATTTACATTGTGAGATGTGAATTTGATTCCATGGTTCAAGCTACCCTTCTTCTTCACCACGCAATACTTCCAAGGTGGAGTCAATCAGTTCAAAGAGGCCAAGAGACTAAGGTTTGACCTCAGTGAGGTAGATATAGACCACCGTGAGTGTGTCGGAAGCTCATCTACCCAAAGATGTGTACATACATGGAAAAATATGTCTCCCACAAGTACAAATGTTGAAACCTTCAACGCCGACAATTACATGAAGGATTGTAGCAATGGTGTATCTACACATAAGTCCAAAATTTGAAAATGGTGCTTGATTGGAGAATGATCTCTTCATTCTGAAGACCTATAGGGTGGAAGAAGGACACGCCAAGGAAGAGAGAAAGATAAGTGGTGTGGGAGAAGAAGGCATCAAGTGTTCAAACCATACAAACGGTGAGCACGCTAGAAGTAAGTGCTAAGTCTAGTACTTACACATGGAGAAATAAATCTCTTGACAAGGAAAATAACCCACAAGAAGCGGCACTAGAGCATGAAGTGTTAAGTTTTCGAGCATGTTTTCATGTGAGAAGGTGTTGAAGACTATACACTAAGATTACTATACACTTTCCACAAATTTCTCACCGAGGTTTGGGGGGCCGGGTCGGGCCCCGAGCGGGGTTCGGGGTGGAATCCACGATAGCAAGGGTTTAGGGGCATAGGCCTCGAGAAAAAATGTTTTGTCCTTAAAACATGCCCGATATACTAAGAAACATTATTTTCTCATATGGGCAGGATTTTGACCCATACATTTATGGGACAGTTTTGGCCCATGGTTTTGATACCCATGGTTTTCTAAAACTACTTAAGCATTTCTCTATTTATATGGTTTTATGCATATGGTAGGTATCATGTAACATTGCAGATGTGTTTTGAATTTGGATGTGAATTCTGTAGAGTTTTTTTAGCATAGCTCAAAATATATCTAGGTATTGTATTAAGAGAGTGGTGGCTTGTAATAAAATCTGAGCAAGTGATTCTTGGTGGACATATCCCAAATTGGGTGAACCACATTAAATACTATCTCTTTGTGTTGTGTTATTTTATTCTATAATTTTATTTGAGATCTGTAATATTTTTTACATATTAGTTTCTACTGTTGCGATTCTGTGAGGGATTATTCCACATATTTTATCCCTTATTTCCTAATACGAAGATCACCTCACCCATCGGAAACACCAAGGAAGACATCACTGTCAAAGAGAAGGAAAATGAAGGATCTCTGTACTAGAATCCCGATAAGGAAGAAGTAGAAGGTGACTTATAAGACATATTCGAGAAGAGATGGAGAGTCTAGATTCCTACATTAGTGAAAAGGATGATGATGATGAACCGGAAGGAGGTGAAGACCATCCAGTCTATAAGGTACATGATTTTGAGGAAGAAGGAGATGAGGAATATAATGAAGAGGATGAGGAGAAGAATGACTAAGAGGAACTTGAGGCTCAAGGCTAGGGGATGAGCAGAGAAGTAAATACAAAGGATCAAAGGACCCCAAGCCTTGCAAAGGAGCCGATAGATGAGGCCATGGAGAGATAAGTGGTGAAAATCATCAAGGATCTATTGGAACCTGGAGGTAGAACGCAATGTTGATGAGGTGTCTTTGAAGGAAGTTAAGGAGAAAAGCATAGAAAAATAATATGGTAACTTTGTGAGGAGATCCTAGTTTGGTTGTAAGATTTCCAAGGGCCGCAAGTATAAGGAGGAAGAACACAAAAGAATCATAAGGTCAAGGAGTGGGATACATCGATTATCTAAACAAGGTGTTACATGCATGCTTGTAGAGCACCGTACTAAGGGAACAACTCTTGGCCATGGATTCATTTGAAAAGGTGCATACCCTCATACGAGAAAAATGCTTTCATGGGCATTTGAGTCCCACATTGATGAGATTGAATTTGAAATAAGCCAAGGAGAATTTTTGAAGGTGCCGGAAAAAAGGAATAAACCCCTTGGTAAATGCTCAACAATTATCGAGATGAGAAAATCCACAACGCATTCAATAAATTTTCAGTCAAGATTTAAGCGAGACTCTTCGGAAGAAATGACAAGGTGAAGTTCCTAGAGGTAGAGTTGGAGAAAAAGGAGGAGAAGCTCCTTAAGAAAAAAATACCTAAAGCGGGATGAGCTAATCAATGCTTAGTTACAACATGATTTGAAATATGAGAAGAAGAGAGTGCATAAGGCATATAAGAAAATATAGATTATCACATATGCCATTATCTTAAAACATCCAAAATTAACACCACCCGTGAAAAAATATGAATGAACCTTACATTTCCTAGAGGACTTGACCTAAATGCTCACTATGGAGAGGCATTCCCTTGCCTTAGAATCCACAAAAGAGGTATTGGCACACGAGGAAAATGAAAATAAGATAAAGGTTGTGGAAAATATTGCTTAGTACAACAAAATCCTCACCGATGTGAAATCCACCGTGCAAGTTGTTGAGGCTTCCTATGAGAAATGTATGGATAGGGATAGAGTGGAAAGTATCTTGGTTGCCACCCATGAAGTGAAACTCAAGGAGTTCCAAGAAAATAATAAGGGGAATAGGGCTGAGTGAGACAAGATCCTAACCAAAGTGGAAAAGAAATCAGAGGCCATTGAGACTTTGCGGGGCTCAATCAAGAACCGGTTGAAAGAATTATACCCCCAAATCACTCAGAGGATGGACATGCTTGGGTAAATAGTTAGAGGTGATCATGGAGATGACAAGTGATAAGGGAGAGCTGATGAGTTTTGAAGAAGTGAGAGCCTTGGTGGGTGACTTTTGCCAACAAGCTCAGAACAAGATCGATGCTTGGGGAAAGTTAGAAGAAAAATTAATTAAGGATTTCCCTCTCCTACTAAAGTGATAAATAAGTTCCCCATTCTTTCATTATTTCCCCCATTTCTTCATTCCTTTATTCTTCCATTTCAACCATTTGTAAGGATCCACCATTCTTTATTTTTTGAAGAGTGTTTCCGAGGATGGAGAATAGGCATAGTGTGGGGTGATGTTGGGCCCCAAAATATATGCTAAGTATAAGAAGGGACATGTGTGTGTGAGACCTAGTTGAATAAGGGAACATGGGTTAATGGTGCACAGGGAAGGGTTATAGTAGGGTTTTGTAGAACACATGATGTGCATGCGCAAGGAAAGAAAAGGTTTGTACTTATCCATATTCAATATCCCATACAACACATGATAAAATCATAACCCTTGTGGATAAGGTGCCAACCTAGCAATTGGAGGATCAAATAGGGAATATTCCATGCATACGATGGAAGGTTCTAGAAGAGCATCATCATACACGGTGAATAGCTCAGATCTGAGAAGGAATGCTCCCATCGAGGACCACTTCAACACTTGGAAACCAATCTATAACTTTAGAAAGGTATGGCGGTTGTTCTTTAAGGCTATAAATGCTAGCACACGATAGAAGAAAGGATATAGTTGAAGAGAGGCAAAGCTTTGTAGAAATGGGATAAAGGATTTTATGGGTTGGGATTAGGATAATATAGGAATCATGGCAAATTTAGTGGGATGGGGTTGCATTAATTTTTTTGTAATGTGATAAAAATAGTGTAGTTTTTATGCATGACTTGGCTCTGCATGGTTATATGAGGATCTATTATGACCTTAAGGGATGTAATGTGGTTATTGAATATATTTATATGAATATAAGGCTCTTTTATGAATCATATATGTGTTTAGGAGTATAATACTTATGCATTTCCTTTTTGTATGAACCATTTCCATATACTACTTCTTATTTCTCTTTTCTAGATGCAATGAGATGAAAACACATCCTAGGTTCTTATAATGTTGTATAGTTATTTTCTGTCCATCTTCATTTGATTATCTGTCATAAGATGATGCATTCTCATGAGACTCACATAAAGGATAGATGTATCTCCCCGCGTATGCCTTGGGTGAGCACCCGGTGATCACTGGGTGATAGGTGACATGTATGGGATTAGACTATTGGTCTAAGGGTATAAAATATGACTACAAAAGGATCCATGTATCCTCGGTTTGCTTTAGTAATTTTTTTGCACTACGAAGTGCGAACCAATAGTATTTTGACATGTACATATATTTTCACATTTTTCAATCTTTCTCATTTGCGATGTGCGAGCCATTTAAAAGGCACCAAATATTTTATTTTTATTTTTCTTTGTCAGATTTGTGAATACTTAATCAATTGCTTTGTGACATGTATTTTAATTTTTTCATCCTTTGCAAGTGTCAAGGTATCATTCTTTGCTTTGGTTTAGGCACTAAAATCGTGACACCTATCTTATACCTTTTCGGACCCTAACTTTATTTTAAGTTTGGTCTATTATGCGGACCTTAATTTTTCCTAAGGAAATTATTTAAAGTGTAATGCCTATAACATTTTTAATATCTATGATGACTTATGTACTTTGAAGTTACAAATGTTGATATGTGATTCTTGTTTGAAGATGACATACGCTTGTGAACTAAGTAATTACTTATTGTAGATAATATGTTATCTTCTCATAATAGATAAAATCCTACCATGTCTATTCAATTTAAATGAAGTATTTCATTTCTTCTTTTACGAATGTTCACTACAGTGGATAGAGGAAATTTACCAAGCCTAAATTCATTAATGAGTATTTATTGCATTTGAACTTGTGCTTTAGTATTTATGGTTTATGATGCAGGATAGCTATACCTTGGATCAATTTCAGTCATACAAGGCATGTTTTCCATTCCATGACATCAAGGTCATCTTGACCGAATTGGGCGAGAATGTTGGATTTTCGAACCCGGGTTGCCATGAGATCACGAGTGAATTTTTCTTCTCACACCCTTCACAAGTGATCCAATAACATAATTTGGATTCTTCATTCGGTAATGTTGAATTGGTAATTTCATAATTATTGGGGGAACCTAATTTTATCTAAGTTCCTAAGTTGTAATCCTATCCTAATTTTAACTGGATTATATTATTATTTTGGTTGATTATGGAATGGGGCAATCCTATGTCTTGTTACTAGGATATCCTAAGACTAAACTAATAAACTTTACTTAAGGAACTAAGTTGGTTTCTAATCTAATTTTTATAAACCTAACCTAAGGGTATGGACTAGCCTAAAGGGATGGCATGGATGATATGTAAAGGGGTGTTAGTGGCACCAATCTCTAAGTATTTATGAGGTTTTAATGGATTTTTAAAACACCTGTTATCACCAATTTTGGCAAGTGCATGAAATATTAGTGGAGGATGAGTTGTCACCTCTGCTAAAGTTTAGATGCATGGAGTTTTAAAATTTGTTATAGCCAACAATTAATTGGAAAAGGTGGAAATAAGGAAGGAATTTGTCAGTCCTGTTTGCATTAATTGATCTCAGCCATTGTGAAAAACTACCTAGGAAATAAGGGAAGTTGGAAGAAAAGATGGTTTTTGGTTTTCATTGTTTCATTTGGTTTTGGGAGATTTGTAGCTCGTATGTGGTTTTCCATTTTTGAACCTTTAGTTTGAATCTTTACATGCTTATTTTCACCTTGCATGGCGGTGATGGTAACGGGAACTAAGAAAGGAAGCTATAAGAGAAAGAAAGGGAAAGTTTTAGAGCCATATTTTTGGATTTTCATGGAAATTTTTCTATCGAGTCTCTACTTAAAGATTTTCAACAAGGAATAGAAGACAAGAGCTCTATCAAGCATGATATTCTCTGTCTCTTTAAATATTCTACTTTTATTTAAATTTCTTCAGTAAAAGAACTCGATCTTGATTGGAAAATCTCTTGTTCTAGTTTTTGGCTTCTTCTACTTGCTTCTATGGCATTTCACCTTGTTTTCTTTGAATGCATTATGATGATATATGTGTTGTAATGATTATGAAGTCTGGGTTGTTTGTTTTTAGTGGTGTTTAGCTTATCTATATATGAACCTCCTTGGATATTGTTCAAATCTGTGTAAGTTTCATTGTTGGATTTTTACCTTGTATGGGTAACTAGGAAACGTGAAAAAGGTTGCTAAGTTTTTGATAAAATATTTTGGGTTGAACTTAAACTATTTTCCTTGTTATAAATGTGGAGGCAAACCTTAATGGTGGGATTTCATTTTGGCTATTTGTGGATTCAACTTAACTTGTGGTTTCACAGGGAGTTTATATCGTAGCTATACTCATTTCATCTATGAATATCTCTGTTGATAATGGTTGGGACATACATCTGTGATAGGGTGAATGTCCTTATGATATTTGTATTTTCATGTTTACTTGTTGATGGCAGTGGGAGACTAACTATTTTTGGTCAACTTGTTTTGTAACTATATTTTTGTTTACTTGCATGGAATACCAACTTGTATCAAGTTGAGTTATACCGACTTTTTTACCTCTAATGTGAACTGAAATGAATCATTTGGTTTATTGGGAAAATTGTGTATGGGAGATTGTATATCTTTCTGGAAGATGAACAATAAGGTAAACATGTTGATGTTCTTGGTTTATGTTCTTTTTGACTTATTCATTTATTATTACCTAACTCTGGGCTATGTTGTGGCTATAGGTAAGATGTTGAAGTCTTCCTAAAGCATTAGAAGTGCGTTTCTCTAAAGGGATATTGTTTTGATATATTTACACCTTTATTGTTTAGGTAATTGTAACCCTTTTGGATGAACTATTTTAATAACTAAGACTAGTAATTTTTCTCCTTCTTTTCTTTGTTATAAAGTTTACTTGGAACTTAAAACCTTGTAGGGTTAGCCTGTGAAAGGATGTGACTCTTAATTTTGGATTGTTCTAAGCTAGGGAATAAATTTATATGGTTTTGTATTCTTGTGGTCTGGATAAAATTTGTTTTCCTTCTTGGAGGGAAGTATTCTTCTTCTTATGGACACTCTTTTAGAGTTGATCCCAATTCTTGAGTTCATGGAACTTGTGATTACGTGGGTGTATATCAACATTATTTCCTTGTTTGAATTTTTTACTATCTAGGAACCATGTGTTAATCATGGCATCTTCTTGATTGTGATTCTATTGGATCTTTTGTGTGACTCTCCTTTAGGATGGTTGGAGTCTTGTGTTGTTCTTAAATTTGTTGTTTCATTCATTCTTAAGATCCTTTCATTGAATTCAATATTTTGGATAAGATTGGGACCTTGTGTAAAGTTTGTAAACGTCTGCTATTTCTTTAACATTAGATTTTGGAACAATGGTTATGTTGTTGTTATTTAAGGGACTGCATGGTGTTTTCTATGACTGTTCTTTTGAGTTTTTAAAACTTATATTTGAATGCAGGTCTTTAAGGAACTTATTCAATGGATATGTTGGTCTTGTTTCTAACCTTTTTTGGTTAAAATTTTCTTACATGTAAAGTTGAGACTTGTTCTTAGTCAATCTAATCTTGAGTTAGATAAGATTTTTTGATGGGATAATATTTAGTTTCTTGTTTGTTCATACAGTCTTAATTCTGATTGTTAACATTTTGAATACTAAAACAATATACTTAGTATAGAAAAGTAGTTGTTTATATCATTGTACTTCATCTTGAATAAGAAATATATTAAGTTGGAATCTTGATTGAAAAGTGAAGATTAATTTATAAATATGAACTACTTCCTTCTCAAATATTTTTGTTTGGATGACTAACAGGTTGTAATGAGTTATTATTGAGTTTTAGATATAATTAATTATGTTGATTTAATTAGTTCTTACTTAAACATTACTTATTGTAGATTCTATGATCTTTCTTTCTCCTTCTTGGTTTTGTAATCTTTTGGGAAATCCTTCTATTAATGGAATTTGTGATTTTGAAATTGTTTCATTAACAAATGGGGTTCCTTTTATGAAACAATTAGATAAAAGCACACTAAATTAATGTTATAGCATTTATCATGCTCAGTTCATATGAAATGACTCATGCTAACAATTTTGTAGATGGATTTCGTAAAATATGAAAGGAGAAATACATATAGAAAGTTACATATGTTTTACTAAAGAAATTATCTCTTTATTATGATGACTATGTAGCGTTATTGATTTGAAATGTACTTTTGTTGAAAAAATAAAATGTATTAAAAATTTTATATTAATGAAATGAAATTTTGTAATCCTTAAAATACTCCTATGTTCAGTGAGTGTATCACTTCCTTTTGATAAAAGAATTACTTTGGTGATTGTTGATTTGATTTACTTGAGATACTTTCATGAGAAGATGTGTAATATTACTAAGTAATATCATTAATGATGGGGAAAATTTGGATATGCATGTGATATGGGATTATGAAAATTAATAGATCTTATAATATATAATCCTTTGGGATTATGGATCTGCACTATAGTTGATTACAATTCACGTGAAAGAACAAAACTAAGTTGATACTCTTTGGTAGATCTTTAAATAGTAGAAAGGGGATATGATTAAATTATTTGAATGTGTATGAATTCTTTGTTATACTAAACCATATGTGATCTATTTTCATAATTAGGACATTAGTCCTTGATGAGGAAAAAGATATTTTCCTTGTAATTAAACTAAGAGCTTAATTTGAGGTCTTGCTAGGTGTTATGATTTAAATTATGAGGATGGATGGATGTGTTTTTCCTTAAGCATTTTTCTATAATTGAAACATGAATGTTTAAAAAGGGATGATAAAAGGATTTAGAATTTCAGTATTATGAAGTCTAAGTAAAAGTTTCAATAAGCTTATTACAAGATAAAAATAGAAGTAAAAATATCTAATGAACACACTTTCATAACATTGAGTTCAGACATGTCATCATATGAAATAAACAGATAAGATTAAGATGAACCTAAGCATGAATTTAGAGTGTTTAGGAAGGCATATTTTGTCTACATACCTTCCTTTCGTGTTAAATACATCTCAAAACCTTGTTGGGTTAATTGTTACTTAGTATACCCTTTATAACATTGTTATCATTAAGCGATAAGATAATAATTAATTGGGTTGATAAACTAATAATTTTAAGTATGTTAGTCTAGTTGAGGGAACTCAGTTAGATGTTGTAACATAGAAACTGCAACATAGTACCTTCATAATGACATGGGTCATTACGAGGATACTAGGATGCAACTTGTTATGCCTCAACACCCCACTTAGTTTGATTAACTCAATTGACATAAGTGGAAGTATGGATCACGGTCCCACCCTAAATAGAGATAGAAACATGAGATAGTGTTGAGGTCAACTCATGTTGACTTAGGGTGACTAGACACACCCAATCGATGTAAGTTGATTGAGTATGTCTATGTATCCTTAGTCACCATGAGTAGTCCTCCACACTAGTGCATATTGCTTACCTTGTTCGTGTGTAACTTTGAATTTGATAGGGTTGACAAAAATCAAGAAAGATCGTTCTAGATAACATAAAAGGTGTTGTGAATGACATGTTCCTTTTAATGAGTATGTCATCTTGGAATGTAAACCTGCCAATCATGTTTAAAAACTTTGGCCAAAGTATTACAAACTGTTGGTTGTGTTTTCCTATGTCACCTAGTCTAAGATGTAGGATTTCAGATGAATATCAGTAATAGATATTCAAATAGGCTTCTTAAATAGAACAATTTGGTACCCCTAAAAGGGTAAAGGAACCAAGCATACATAGTATACACTTTATTAAGTTACCATGAGAGATCAGTTTAATAATGAGTCATGAAATGAGGGATCAATGTCTCACCAAGTCATTTATAGTTGCATATGGTTTTATGTTATGATATGGATTGGCAATGGAATGTGTGTTCTAAATTATATTAATTTATAATAGAGAACATTATGAAGGAAAAAAATATTTCCCTTATTTCTAAAGTCTAAAAATGAGGATGTTACATCTTGGTATCAAAGTTGAAGGTTACTGACTCTAAGACCCATCGAGTCCATATCTCGATAAAAATATAATTTTCTTGTTAATAAAAAATGGTTAGAACAAGGGGAGGTGTTGTAAATAATCCACCTCCGGGGTGAGAGGTAGCTACCACACAAAACCTTGACGAGATTCTTGCTTCCCTGTTGGACATAAGATATCGTCTTGATGTACTTAAACAATAAGTTATGGGTAATGAGGAGGAATATGATGCTAGTAATAACAATCATCCACCTCAGGGGACAACACCAATGCTAGAAATTTGGGTGTTAATAATAATGCATAGATAACAATGTTGTGAATGTTAATAATAATGTTGCAAATACCAATTTACACAATCAACTTGAAAATAAAAAGGCAATATTAACATTTAAACTTATTAATGACATAAAGAGGATAATTCCACCAAAGTTTGATGGAACTACACTAGGGGATGGAGCTGAGACTTGGCTCGGTGAAATGGAGAACTACTTTACAAAAAGGAACTTCTCAAAGTAATCAAAAGTAGTATGGGAGCTTATCGACTTTACCATGAGGCGTTCTCCTAGTGGGAAAACTATGAATATGAATTGAACATTGATGAATCAAGAATCACTTAGGATCAGTTTAAGAGATGATTTAGGAAATGCTGGTTTCCACAGCTCTATTATGATCAAAATATGACAAAATTTCAAAATTGAATTCAAGGAAGATTAAATTTAATAGAGTATTGGGAGAGGTTTACTAAACTTCTTAAGTATGTGCCTTAGTATCAAACCGATGAGAATTTTATGATACAAAATTTTATTATAGGATTAAACCATATAATCGGGGATGAAGTACATGTTCATAGCATAACCACCATGGAAGGGGTTGTTAAAAATTCCATTCGACAGAACATAAATTAAAAGCAATTTCTTCCCATAAGGAAGAGAATCGTAAGAAAATTCCTAATTCTTCTTCATCTCTTGCACCCAAAAAGGGGGCATGGAAAAATTTTGGAGCCAAAAATAAGTTTGTAACTGATAATAATAAGAAAACAACAACAAATAAACCTGTTGCAAACATTCAAAACAACTTTGTGAAGAATAACAACAATGGACGAAGTCCTTTGGAGGACAAAATAGTAATTTCAAGGCTAGAAATAAATTTGAACCAAAAAGAGGACCTGTAGGGGGATGTTTCAACTATGGTAAGGATCACTATGCAAATCAGTTCCCTCTAAAGAAAGATGACATCAATCAACAACATAGGATACATGCTACAATAGTTGATAAACAAGTTGAAAAGCAAGTTACACCCATAAAAGTGTCAGGTAAATTATTTGGTATGCCTATTACTATACTTTTTGATACTGGAGCTACTGAATGCTTTATTTCTAGTAAATTAGCTATAAAACTAAAAAGAAAAGCTAGAATAATGGAAAAATCTTGGACTGTACATTATGGAAATAATGTTATCCATATTGTTAGTAAATGTCTTTTTGGAAAAGTCTTAGAACTACCTAATTTTTCCACATAAGTAGATCTTTATGTTGTTATTTTGGGGTCATATGATGTCGAATAGGTGTTAATCGGCTTGCCAATCATAAAGAAAAAAAAATGTTTTGAAAAACACATTAGTTTCCTTGATGATCTGTAGAAAACATCATACATTCAAGGGGTAAAATAAGAAATTTTAGTTAGAAAATTGTTAGCTATGTAACGTTAAAAGGACAAAAATAAAGGTTACACTTTTTATGCACTAAAATTTTCTAAAACAACTAAAAGGGATAGTGATTTCTTGGAAATTTTCCGTTAAGATATTTTTGTGATGTGTTTCCAAAAGAACTCTTTGATAATCCACCCAAACGAGAATTTAACTTCACAATAGAAATCAAACTGGGACCTAAGCCTATTTCCAAGTCACCTTATCGAATGATTACCATTAAAATGGTAGAGCTTAAGGCACAATTACAAGAGCTATTGTCTAAGGGTTTGATAAGACTGAGTGTCTCACCTTGGGGAGCACCGGTAATTTTTTGAAAAATAAAGATGCAACACTTAGACTTTGTATTGATTATAGGATGTTAAACAAAGAAACAATAAAAATAGATATCCACTTCCAATAATTGATGATTTTTTTGATCGTATGCATGGTACATCAGTATATTCTAAGATATATCTTCATTCTAGCTATCACTAGTTAAGAATTAAAGATGAAGATATTCATAAGACAACCTTTAGGAAAAGGTATGGACATTACAAATTCATGGTTTTACCTTTCGGTTTGACAAATGCACCTACAAATTTTATGAATTTAATGAATGATATATTTCAAGAATACCTAGACAAGTTTGTACTTGTATTCTTGGATGATATTCTTATTTATTCTAAAATCATTGATGAGCATCATGAGCATTTGAAAATAGTAATTGAAATCTTAAGAAAGATAATATTGTATGATAAGCTATCCAAATGTTCTTTTTATGAAACAAAAGTGCACTATTTGGGACATGTCATAAGAAAATATGGAATAATAGTTGATCCATCAAAGATTGTTTCCATAACTGAATGTCCTACACCTAAAAATGTACATGAATTCAGAAGCTTCATGGGGCTTGTTGGTTACTATAGAAAGTTTGTAAAGGACTTTTCAAAAGTCGTTGCCCCGATAACTTCATTACAAAATAAAGAAAAGAAGTTTGTGTGGAGTGATAAATGTGAATCAACATTTAAAAATATAAGGATAAGTTAACATATGCACCTATTTTGGTTGTACCAGATCCAAATGGAAACTTTACAATAGTTACAAATGCTTCTGTTAAAGGAATTGGAGGTATTATATTACAAAATGACCATGTTATAGCATATGAGAGTAGAAAAATCAAGTTACATGAGTTGAATTATGATCCTCATGACCTAGAGCTTGTTGCCATATTTCATGCACTTCATGTGTGGAGAAATTATTTTTAGGAAGACCTTTTGAATTAAATATTGATCATCTTGGGCTGAATTATATTTTCACTCAGCTAAATATGAATGTAAGACAACGAAGATGGTTAAATTTTTGTCCCAATATGATTTTGACATAAGTTACATTAAAGGAAAATAAAATAGAGTGGCAAATGCACTAAGTCATAGGAAACATATTTATGCACTTATAACTTTGAGAACTCGGTTTAAAGATTAGGTAAAAATTATCATGGAGTCTTATTTATACTTTTAATAGGTAAAGACACCACTTGTTATAGATTCAAATGAATGAAGATACAAAGGTTTTAACTTTGATAATGAAGGAATTTTAAGATATGAAAAGCGGATGTATGTACCTTCGGGGAATGAGTTAAGGAAAAAGTTAATGATGGAATTTCATAATTCACCTTAGTCAAGACATCCTGGTATTACGAAAATGCTTGTTGATGTAAAATGAAAATATTTTTGGAAAAGGATGAAGAAAGACATAATTGATTTTGTTTCACACTTTGCTTGGAATGTCGGTGTGTTAATTTGAAATATATGCATCCAATTTGGTTTATTATATCCTCATAAAGATACTGCAATATAATTTGAAAGTAATTAGCATGGATTTTTTTCAAGGGCTTCCTATGTCTATAAATAAACATGATGTTATTTTAGTTGTAGTTGATAAACTAAAAAAAGTAGCACATTTTATTGATGGTAATCTTAAAGATGATTAACTTGTTTTAGTGAAAATATTTGTGCATGAAATTTTCAGATTACATGGAGTACCTAAATTGATTATATCTGATAAGGACCCTAGAATGACATCTTGTTTCTAGAAAACATTGAATACAACCTTCGGAACAAAAATGAATTCTAGTTCCGCATACCATCCAGAAACAAATGGTCAAATAGAAAGAGTTAATCTAGTTTTGGAGGATATGTTACGAATGTACTGCATGTATCAGTAGTATAAATGGGAAGAATACCTTCCTTTAGTTGAATTTTCTTACAATAATGCATATCACGCCTCTTTAAAAATGGCACCTTTAAAAACATTATATGGAAGGAAATGCAGAACTCAAGTTAGTTGGGATAACATTGAAGATAGAGAGGTAATTAGACCTAAAATTCTTACTGAAATGGAACAGAAAGTGAAAATGATTCATGAATGATTAAAAGAAGTTACAAATAGTTACAAAAGTTATGCAAATTTGAAAAGGATCGATAAGAAATTTGAACTTGGTGAAAAAGTCTTTTTACGTGTTAAGCCTAAATAGAGCTATATAACCTTTGGCAAGGCAACCATGGTATCACCTCATTTTATGGGACATTTCAATTTTTTTGAAGTGATTATACTTGTATCTTATCACTTAGCATTACTTCCCACTTTGTCATGAATGCATGATGTTTTCCATATTTATTCATGATTTCTTGATGGGATAATATTTGGTTTCTTGTTTGTTATCTGACGGTCTTAATTTTGATTACTTATTGTATATTCTATGATATTTCTCACTCCTTAGTTTTGTAATATTTTTTTAAATCCTTTTGTTAATTGTAATTTTTGATTTCGGAACTGTTTCATTAACAATAGGGTTCCTTTTATGAAACAATTAGATAAAAGCACATTGCTTTAAGGTTATAGAATTTATCATGCTTAGTTCATATGAATTGACTTATGCTAACAATTTTTCATATGGATTTCCTAAAAGACGAAAGGAGAAAGACATATAGAAAGTTACATCTGGTTTATTAAAGAAATTATCTCTTTGTTATGATGACTATGTAGTGTCATTTAATAGAAATGTACTTTTGTTGAAAATATAAGATGTATTAAAACTAGTTTTATATTGATGCAATGTCATTTTATAATCCTTCAAATATTCCTAAGTTCAGTGAGTTGATCACTTCATTTTGATAAATTAATTGCTTTGGTGATTGTTGATTTCTAATTTACTTGAGATACTTTCATGACATAAGATGTGTAATATTACTACGTAATATCATTCATGATGGGGAAATTTGGATATGCATGTGATATGGGATTATGAAGATTAATAGACCTTATAATATATAAGCCTCTTGGATTATGGATATGCACTATAGTTTATTATAATTCATGTGAAAGAGCACAACTAAGTTTATACTCTTTGGTATATCCTTAAATAGTAGAAATGGGGATATGATTAAATTATATGAATGTGTATGAATTCTTTATTATGATAAAACATACGTGATCTATTTTCATAATTAGGACATTAGTCCTTGATAAGGAAAAGGATATTTTCCTTGTAATTAAACTAAGATCTTAATTTGAGGTCTTACTAGGTGATATGATTTAAATTATGAGGATGGATGGATATGTTTTTCCTTAATTTTTTTGTAATTGAAACATGAATGTTTAAAAAGGGAAAATAAAAGGATTTAGACTTTTAGTATTATGAATTCTACGTAAAACCTTCAATAAGATTATTACAAACTAAAAATTAAGTAAAAGATCTAATGATCACACTATCATAACATTGAGTTTAGACATGTCATCATATGAAATAAACAGAAAATATTAAGATGAACCTAAGCTTGAATTCAGGGTGTTTAGGAAGGCATATTTTATTTGCATACCTTCCTTTTGTGTAAAATACATCTCGAAACCTTGTTGGGTTAATTGTTACTTAGTATACCCTTTATAGCATTGTTATCATCAAGCTATAAGATAATAATTAATTGGGTTAATAAACTAATAATTTTAAGTATGTTAGTCTAGTTGAGGGAACTCAGTTGTATGTTGTAACATAGAAATTGTAGAGTACATTCATAATGGCATGGGTCTTTACGAGGATACTAGGATGCATATTGATATGCCTCAACACCCCACTTAGTTCAGTTAACTCAATTAACATAAGTGGAAGTGTGGATCATGATCCCACCCTAAACAGAGATAAAAACATGAGAAAATGTTGAGGTCAACTCATGTTGACTTAGGGTCGATAGACATACCCAATCGATGTAATTCGATTGAGTATGACTATCTATCCTTAGTCACCACAAGTAGTCCTCCACACTAGTGCATATTACTTATCATTGTTTAGTGTGAAAATTTGACTCAAATTGGGTTGATAAAAGTCAAGAAAGACCATTCTAGATAATAGAAAAAATGTGTTGAAGGACATGTTCCTTTCAACACTATGTCGTCTAGGAATGTAAACATGGTAATCATGTTTAAAAATTTTGGCCAAAGCATCGCAAACTATTAGTTGTGTTGTCCTATGTCACCTAGTCTAAGATGCGGGATTTCAAATGAATGTAAGAAATAGATATTCGAGAGAGGCTTCTTAGACAGAACACTTGGGTACCCCTAAAAGGGTAAAGGAACCAAGTATACCTAGTATACACTTTATTAAGTTAACATAAGAGATCATTTTAATACTAAGTCATGGAATGAGATATCAATGTCTCACCTAGTCAATTACAATTGCATATGGTTTTATGTTATGATATGGATAGGAAATGGAATGTGTGTTGTAAACTATATTAATTTATAATGAGAGAACATTATGAAGAAAAAAATCCCTTGTTTCTAAAGTCTTAAAATGAGGATGTTACATAAAGTTTGGTGGAAAAGCTGCAAAGTGTCAATTGTTTAGCCATTAATTTTTTGACAAGTGGCTCTATTTGACTAAGAATGTGTTCGCATTATGTTAGAATGCAAAATAGTGAGCCAATTAATGTAAGACACATGTATATGGTTCCTTTTTAATTAATTTTTGTCTGAATTATTATTTGCATTTTGATATGTGAGCTAATTGAAAAGGGACATGTGTATTTATTTGTCATTTTGTGATCTTGTCTTAGTTTTCTTACATGTTTTTATTTGGTTTATTGTTGCAGAGCTGAAAAATGAACTAACTTTACTATTTAAATATTTTGCATCTACCCAAGGATCCACTTTAATTCGACATGTGCCCTTTCTTGGTATTGTTGACTGTGTCACGTGTCGCCCTCCGCATTGGTTATTTATTAACTTTTTTAATTTATTAAGTAGCTCATTTTTGATCTCACCCTACCAAGTTTCTAAATAACTCATTGAGCTACTCTATCTGACTCATTCCAAGCTCGTTAGGTCACATATAAACTCAAACCCGACTAAGTTATGTCAAATTGATATTAAATTCAATCAAATCAAGCTAATTATTGATTAATTTAGAGATCTTTGCATTCTTATAACAAATTAAAATATTTGTAGTTAGTTCTTTATCGTTGTTTGTCTTCCTTGATTTGTTTTTTAGTTGTATTTGTCTCCATTTTTGTCTAAGTATTAAAATGGCTAGTTCAGCTAGTTTTTCAATAGATAAGTCTCGGCTCTTAAAATGAACAAATTATAGCATATGGAAAGTTTTATTGAAACCTTGTTTTATGGCTAGGAAGATATGGAATGTTATGACTAGTGTTGAAAAATGTCCCACATGGAGATAAGATACTCCTAAAAACCAAAATCCCCTAATTATGTTGATTCATGATTAATTTTGGTAGTTGCATGATAATCAGACATCATGAACCCCTATAAAAAATTAATTAAGAGATCTTGAACCATGTCTAACCATGAGCAAGTTTCATGTGACAAAGAAAGAAAGGATTATCATAGAGTCAGAATAGAAGTTGATATCATAATTTTTAATGCATCAAGTGCATGCCTAGAGGTTACAAGGAGTATGTGCATGTTCTTAAGAAATGTTTTGTAAATCTACCTCTCTACCCCCTTCCGAGTATCCTAAAACTGAAAATGTTCTACAAGTTTGTTTTTCAATTGCCTTTTGATATAATGGATGTAAACATTGAGGGGAGATATTTCAATATTTGAATTTGTCTTGGCATAAAAGTATGATCATATATGACATGTCTAGTCTTAAATGTTTCTTACATTGTCATTTTCTTCTATGAATATTGTGATTACACTTGAATGATTTGATTATCTGATCATCTTAATTATCTATCAAGTCTTATATTTGTATAAAATGCTTGGAATAAGACATGTATGTTTGTTGATAATAATTTTATTTGATTAGTGAAATATTATTATATACATATCAAATGAGACTTGAGGACACCTTTGTGTTTGTATTGGAGATGTCCAATACTGATTGCATCTAATATACATTTTACAAAGTTTAATATGTTGGAAGTATTTCAACATATTTGGTAATTTTAAGCATAATGATATGTTAGTTGCTCTTGTAACTAGTGTTTAACCTTTATACTTGGTTAAAATTGAAAATTTGTGTGATTCTTTGTTATACTTATTATGATATTTGTTAATGTTGTATAAAATATTTAGCTAGATTTGTGTTCAATTTTTTATATAAGAACCATCACTTAGAGAATAAAAAGAGCCATGTGGCTAAAGAGGTTGTTGGTAGTGATACACATAGGAGATAAAGGAAGTATTCCTCCTCTATGTGAAGGCCAAATTTCTCTTGATAAAGAATCTAGTTCAACATCAGAGATTATGTTGCAGATACCTTCCCCAAGCCATTGTGTGTTGGGAACTATTGAAATTTTTTTCCTTGTTGGGCCTATCAGAGTTTCCCTTGAGCGGGAGTGTGTATGACAATGCCACCTCTTGATGGCCTATTATAAAAGACCAGTCAGCTTTTAAGAGTGGATCATGACCACCCACTTTGTATGTAATAAAGTGATCCTTTAGGGATTGGTTACACATGGTTGTAACATTGTATGTGAACTGTAAGTCTCATGAGAAAATGCATAAGGTAGTTCATTGTAAACTTCCAATACTTCCTCCATCTTGTAATAAGTAAATGTGTCACTCTATGTGAAGTTACTTGTAAATCCGATCGAAGCTTCAGTTATGGGTATTCCTTAGTTTATAAAAGGCTCCATAGTCTGATGTAATTCTTCATATGTAAAGCACCGATCTTAAGAATTTATGTATGGGAAGATCTTCAGATTTCCCTTGTTTGCATGCTAACTTGAATCATTGTTGTTGATTCAAGGATCTGTAAATCATTTTGTAGAAAAAGGTAAATTTTTCATGTATAATTTTTCTTCCCACTTAAAATTAAGGGGGAGTGTTGGGGTGATAATGTCAAGTGGGATCAACCACTGCAATATGCCCCAACATTAAATTAAAATTCTATTCATAAAAATTTATTGTGAAGGTCTTTCACATTTAAGAGTGAAACAACTGACCAATTCACCCACCCACATTGATTTTAGTGATCCCTCTCAGGATTGACTATTATAAATGTTTACATTTGTATAATATAATATTAAAGAATGGGATCAGCATGTAAGAAAGACTATATAATCATTGTATCACATGATCAAGAGAGAAAATAGCATGTGCATATATAGAAAAAGACTTAGGAGTGATTTTGGGCCCCAGAATATCTACTAAGAACAAGAAGGCACATGGGTGGGTGGGACCTAATTGAAGAAGATCATGCGGGTTGAAGGCATATAGGGAAGGGTTCTAGCAGGGTTTTAAAGAACACATGGCATGCATGTGCAAGGAAAGATAGGGTTTTTACTTAGCCATATTTGGCATCATAGGAAACACACGAGAAAATTATGACCCTTGTGGATAAGGTGCCACTGGCGATCTGGAGGATCAAATAGAGAATATTATAAGTATGTGATGGATGGTTTTAGAAGAGAATCATCATACAGAGTGGAGAGCTCAGATCTATGAAGGCATGCTCCCATGGAGGACCACTTCGACACTTGGCAACCAATCTGTAACTTTAGAAAGGCATGGAGGTGGTTGCTAAGGCTATAAATGCAAGCTCCCGATAGAAAAAATTATATAGATGAAGAGAGGAAAAGATCTACAAAAATGGGATAAAGGATTCTATAGGTTGGGATTAGGAGAATATAGGAATCATGGCACATTTAGTGGGATCGGTCTACATTCAATGTTTGTAATGTGATGACCATAGTGTAGTTTTGATGCATGACTTGGCTCTGCATGGTTATATGAGGATCTGTTAAAACCTCAAGGGATGTAATGTGGTTATTGAATATTTTAATATGAATATAAGGCTCTGTTATGAATCATATATGTGTTCAAGAGTATAATAAGTATGCATTTCCTTTCTTTATGAACCATTTCCATATGCTTCTTGTTATTTCTCTTTTTTGGATGCAATGAGCTTACAACTCATCCTAGGTTCTTATAATGTTGTATATTTCTTTTTTGTCCTTCTACATTTGATTATCTATCATAAGATGATGTATTCTCACAAGACTCACATAAACGAGAGACTCTGCACCCACATGTGCCTTGGGTGAGCACCCAACACCCACTGGGTGATACGCCAATGCGCATGGGATTCAACTATTAGTCTAAGGGTATAAAATATGAATACATCTTGGTTTCATTTCCAAGACCCTCTTTTTGAAGTTGTTTTGACAAATGACATGCATATTTGTCCCTGTGATGTGTGATGATAGAACATATGACCTTGGAAAGTGTTGAAACATGGTTCAAGAGCATGAAGGATGAGTTTTCTCAAAGATTTAACACTGGATCTGAGTACGATGTGTGCAAATGAGTAGAAGAGAACATGTACCATGAGTTATATGAGACATTATTCTATTGTTTTCCAAAGTATAACTATATGAATAGCTTTCAGCATATGCATCCAAATCAAGATGGTACTATAGATCGCATGTGTGGACCCAAGATGACTTTCTAAAGCTGCGCAGGATGTAGATCGACTTACACGCATGTTGTTGATCACTAGTGGAAAAGGGTGTTGACCAATTATACTTTAGAATACGTAATTTCTACGTATTCTTTCCCAAAAGTTGCTGAGTTCAAATTTCTAAGGGAACCCAGAGGATAATTTTTCATGACATACCTTTTTCTATGAAGATATATGTCATTACTTTGAGTTTAGAAGCATTACCCAAGGCCGAGATAAGATTCTCTAAGCACTAGGAGAGGAAGCTACTACGGTGGAGGAAGATGGTGGAAATTATTATTGAGAAGGAAAGGGAAGAGAGATGACTCAAGTATAATGAAGCTCATGAGAGGGAGATGACTAGAAAATGTGAGGTTACAAGTGTGATGGATCTATTGAGGTGGAAATTTCAAGGAGTTGAGGTTCACATAGAAGATGTGGAACTGAGTAGAGCCATGCTACCCCATCTTGGAAAGTGTGGGAGAGAAGCCCCTTCATCTTCTGATGAGAGTTCATTGCATAGATAAAGTAGATCCACCACCATGCATCTAAACCCACGATGACCAACCCCAACACTTGGTTTTCGGATCAAGGAGAAGTATTGTTGACCAAGTTGGTATCGGTGGGAGTAACTGATCTGCACCTAGGAGATATAATTTCTCATTTGGAACATCCATTGCTGCATAATCCATTCCTATATTTAGAGAAATATTTGTACAAGGTGCAAGTACACAAGCTTTGGGTATCACATCTGGGAGTGGTGCGGGACATATAACTGGTAGTGGGAAAATATCACAAACCATTGGCACACAGTTCAGTGGGATGTTGAGAACACTAGTTGTGACCACTTTAGGTCCTTTACTGATTATAGGAGGTGGATCTGGTGGGTTAGGAGGAACAAGACACTGGAGGATCTAGTGTATTTTATGGAGAGGAAACACCGAGAGGAACCAATGCTCTAGATCGGGAGGACAAGGGCCTTAACCACCTCTGTAAATGTTTTTCAAGATTTCTTTGCAATTACATGACACAGAGCATGTGCACAAGTGTGAGTTACTATGGCACGTGAAGGGGATCACTACCCCGGAGTAGAAGGCAAGTCAGTTTGCAACAACATTTCAAGGTCATGCACATATTTGGTATAGGAAGTATGACCCCAATCATACGATTGTATACTACACCATGTTGAAGAATGCCTTCCTAGTAGAGTTCCATATCCCTAAGTTTGAGCAAAAGAGCATTAGTTCTTTGAAGGAGATCCAACAGGGAATGGCAGAGAGTGTGTATGAGTATGATGCACGTTTCGAGACTATTTTGTTAAAGTTATCCTATGACATTCATCCTTCTCAACATGCTCAATGATTTTTGGAGGATTGATAAAACCTTTTATAAGGGCTATGCCACACAAGAATTTAATAGACCCACACAAGGCATTGTATTTTTCCCTGCTACTTGAATCTATTGAGAGCCGTGATATCTTTTGTTGTTAGTCCTTTTCTAGAGGCTGAAATTGTTGTAATGGAAAAATAGTTGGAGAAGTTGTCTGCAAACTCAACGCATGAGGTTTGTAGTGGGATTTGGTGTATAAAATGTGAAGTGGAAGGGCATGCAAAGGATATTTGCCCTCGGAAGTTAGTAAGAGTTGTGGCGGTAGACTATGAGATCTACCATGGGGATCATGATGCAAGTAGGCTCCCTCTAATACAATGCACAATCCGTAAGAATGTTTCTTGCTATTGTAATATTTTTACCTCTACAAACCATGATAACAAGGACTATAGGTGATTGATCAGATCAATGATGCTATTGATGTGGGTGTGTGCGCGGACTAACTTTGCATGTAGTTATAAGGATGATGACCATCATTATGAAGGGCACGTAGATGGAGGGGCATGTGGAAGATTTTTTTGTGGAGGATTTCATGGCCACGATAATTGTGGCGAGAGGATGAAGTGAATTCCCATGAGGAACCTATTAGAATTGTGGATCTATAAAGCAATTCAAACATGAGTGTCTTGATACATTATAATGCTCATCGTATGGAAATAAAGACAAGTACAAAGAGTGTTTAGAGATTTATGAGCATATGAACCAGCAGCACTAGAAATAAAAATTCACCGGGATGGTGAGCATCAAAAAGGCCGATTCACAATGGATGTTTAGAGTGTCATGTGAGTCGGGGATAGAACCTATACTAGTGATGACTGAAGAGAGGTAATGCTCTCCGAGGAGATGCAAGACAAAGGAAACTAGTTTTAAGAGAGGAAGTGGTATACATAAAGTATCGGGGCCCTTCTCATTAAAAAGAGTTTTATCAAGAAACTATGGATGTAATTTGGAGTTTACAAGGGAGATCCAATGTCTAAAGGAGCATTCAAAGTAGTTGAAGCAAAGGAATAACAATTAAAATCCAAAAGAAGTCTTGGATGAGGTCAAGGAAGTATTCAAAATGTTAAGGTAAGAGAATATTATTCCCTTTATTGGAGAATGGCTGAGAGAGAGAAGGTACCATGCACTAGAGAAGAGCACAAAGGTAGGTTTTACATGCAAACCTTCCTCCTCGCAACCTTGATTATTATAAGGAAATTACTTTGAATGTGGTTGTTGATGGATGTCTTCTAATTAATATCCTCATTAACTTGGGACTAAAGGTTAATGTTCTTAGCTTAGATGCCACACATAAAATGGGAAGGACCATGTTACTGACCATCTTCGAATGTGTTATAAATGGAAAATAAGACTAAGGAAATTCCCATTAGATTCTGAGTGATGTGGCTATCACCATTCAAGGGAAAAGTTCACTAGAGAATTTGAATTCTTGGCACTCATTGAGGAAGAAAACTTTCCAGTGTTGCTTGGGTACCCATGGTGTTACAAGAAAAATTCCGACCTATGGTTTAATGAAGGGTATATCAACTTTGAGAACAAGGAAGAAAGGGTGATTATCCCCTTGACAGATGGGAAGTCATCACCCTATACTATGCCTTTAGGAGAATAATTCCTTGATAGAATGTATAAGTGCTCCATCATCGATCCTGAGATAATTCATCCCATAAAGGGAGTCATCTAGTTTGAAGATGCTCAATCCTTGAGTGATACCACTAGTGTGGCATGCGAAAATTGGGTGCATAGGACTTATGAGTTGATTGGGTGACAACTAAGGGGATCTGTAACATGGGTGACAAAGGCATGCTCAGTTAAGAACCAAGGAGGAAAGAAGTTCCCAGTTTACTCTAGAGGAGCATACCCTAAATTTTTTGTAGGAAATGGTAGCTCAGTGGAAGAATAAGGACGAGAGAAGAGGAATGCTCAGTTATAACCTACTCAGAACTACAATGTGTTTGTGGGCTGCACATCAAGAGAATCTCCTAGAGTGGCACAAGGCAAGAATCACATTTTCGGTAAGGTTCTTTAGGAGCAACATTCCCATGGTCATACAAGACTACCATGGTAAAGAGACTACCTCATTTCATTTCCAAGTGTGTCAGAAGGCCTGGATGGGGAACGTAGAAGTGTTACCAGCTTTGTTATGGGAACATAAATTATATTCCACCTTATAAGGTTGTGCACTCATGTGGTATATTAATTTAGAGATATTTCATCAAACAGGGAATTGGTAGGAGTTGGTGGCCGATCTCATTCAAGATTTTGAGTATAGGAGTACCAAGCCATTAGTGGATAAGGCGTTACAAGTAATTAATCACCTAATGATTGGAGATAGTGCCATGGTAGAAGAAAGGCTATTGGAGTTCTTGGATAAGCCTTATTTAGAGACATGCCTCAATGAAGAATAATTAGAATAAGTACAACTTGAGCATGTGTACATGGAAAAATAAAAGGGAAAAATGGTCTATGTAATAGATGGGGAAGAAATAGAAACTTTTCATGTTAACCATTTGGAAGGTACGTGCGAATTCATAGATAGCACTAATGAGCGAGCACGTGCCTACCATGATCCCTTGAAAAAAAATAAGGTTAAGATTGAGATGGAGGTAGAACCTAAGGAAGCTATCATTGGGGACTATTGGTCACAAAAATAAGTTTCAAAGGTCATTGATCTGTTACACGAGTTCCAGGATTTATTCCCTCAAGGGCACCATGAACTCAAAGGTGTCCACCATTACTTTGGGGAGATGAAGATCAAGTTGAAAGAAGGTATGCACCTGATTTGAAAGAGGCCTTATCGAATGAATCCAAATTTGCGTGTACGGGTCAAGGAAGAAATGGACAAAATGATAGCATATTGTATCATTAAGGTAGTAGAAGAATCCAATGGTTATCAGTATCAAAAAGGATGGTAGGATAAGAATATGTATCAACTACAAGGATCTAAATGTAGTATGTGTCATCTATCCTTTTCCAACCCCTTTACTAAAGAAATTTTGGAGGGAGTAGCTAGACGCAAAGTCTACTCTTTCACGGATGGGTTCTTAGGGTAGCACCAAGTCAGGAATGCAAAGGAAGACCAGAGAAAGACAACTTTCACCACCTTGAATGGGGAAGTTTTTCTGATTATGCATGTTGGGTTGAAGAATGTGCCTATTGTGTTCTTGCACATCGTGGTATAGGCATTTAAGGAGTTCATCCATAATTTTTCTTCAAGTTTACCTAGATGATTGGGACTGTGTATGGATTGGTGAAAGACCATTATGACAATTTAAGGTTGATGTTGGAGAGATGTAGGAAATTGAGGATATCCCTCAACATTAAGAAATGTGTCTTTTCTACTCCATTTGGAACCCTGTTAGGACATATTATATGTAAATAAGGCTTACTAGTATATCTCGTCAAAGTTGTAACTATTGTGGGATTAGGTAAGCCGACTAGTCAAAGCATAGTGCATGAATTTCTTGGGCAAATGGGGTAAAATAGAAAATTCATCTAGGGGTATGCCAATATCACCACACCCTTGGATGAATTGTTAAAATACAAGATTTCATTTCATTGGGGAGATTAAGTATGAAGGAATTTGACACTTTGAAGGATAGGCTTATCACAACACGCATACTACATTTTCTGTAAAGGAAAATCCTTTCCATGTGCATGTTGATGCCTCGGGAAATCTATGGGAGAATTTCTAGCACAACTTGGTGATGGAATTGTTTATCATCTCTTATGCTTTTCAAATAGAAAATTGATAATAGCATAATATAATTACACAACTATTAAGCGTGAAGCATTGTCATGATCTACACATTACACAAGTTCGGGTGGTATCATTAGCAACACCATTCATATTCTAGACAGGACCACATGACATTAAAATACTTAGTCAACAAGCTCATTTTGAAAGGGTGCATATGCCATTGGGTCTGTTATTTCAAGAGTTTGAGTTCACGGTGGTCGTAAAACTAGGAAGGAGCATTTGAGCACGGCCATTTATCAAGTGTTGACTAAGAAGAGGATGCGTAAATAATTGAGGATACCATGCTAGATGTGCAACTATTTAGGTTGTGGCGTGCACCCTCAGACTTTGAAGATATTGCAGTGTTCTTGAAAATAGGTGTGGCACTAGAAGGAATGAAGGCTCTGGAGAGAAAGAAATTAGCAATACATGTTACACCCTACATGTTGATTAGTGGAGACCTGTATAAGTTAGGTCGTGATGAGTTTACGAGTTGATGCGTATTAGAGCATGTGCGCGTGGCATTTATTACAGGAGGACACTATGTAGGAAATGTCACCATGTGGAAGATTTTATTAGTGGGTCTTTGGTGGAAAACCATCTACCAAGATTGTATTGAGTTTTGTTAGGCTGTGACCATTGGCAAGCACCTTGAAAACCTAGAAAGAGGGATGAAATCCCCTTACAACTAATAGCCAATGTTGAACCATTTGAAAAATTGGCAATCAACTTTGTAGGGCCAATTGTGCGGTCATGCGAAGGACTAGTTCACAGTATATCATCACTTGTACTAATTACTTGACATGGTGGGCAAAGGAAGTGCCTATAAAGAATTGCACCATAGTGACAATGCTAGATTTTTATGGGAGAACATAATCAGCGGTATGGTTATCCCTTAAGTTTAACAATTGATAGAGTACGCACTTTCTCAATGAAATGGCCAGGATTTTGTTAGCGAGAATTTATGGTGGCCCATCACAATACTACCCTTATCACCCTCAATAAAATGGAACTACTAAGGAATTTAACAAAATACTAAGTCACACATTGACTAATATCTATTACATTGGAAGACAAGATTGGGATGAAAAGGTATCAAGCTGTTCTATAGTCATATAGCAAAACCTACAAGAGGTTCAAAAAAGTACGCACCTTTTCAATTGGTGTTTGGTGCGGAGGCTATTTTTCAAGTAGAATTCATGTTACCATCACTTTGTGTATAGAGCGCATGGGAGGGTTAGGCGATAAGCAAGCACTTGAAAGAAAGAATTGATAAGTTGATGGAGCTAGATGAAAAGTGATCACTTGCTAGATGGAGTCGAAGAGAAAAACACCCTATAAGAGGCATGGCATGATTTTTATATTAAGAACCAAAAGTTTCAAATTGTGCATATGGTGTTGTTGTATGATTCCAAGTATCTGCGCCATCTTGGGAAGTTAAAAGTTCATTTGTTGGCACCTTACATTATATCATACATCCTTGATTCGGGCACTTTCTAGTTATAAGTGTTGGATGGGGCGAGATTACTAGGTCATTTCAATGGGATTAGGATGAAGACCTATAATAAATAAGTCTTCTTGGTGTTTATAATAAGGCAGTATTGCCAGTTAGCTTAGAATTTCCCTTTATGTTTTTCTTTTCTTGTGCTTCCCCTTTCTCGTTGATTTTTCCTTTCTTTTTGTTTCATTTTTTACCTTGTGTGCCAATAACCACATTATTTTTCCAAGGTTGTGCATGTAGAGAGGACCGCGTATCTGGTTTAGTGTGGCATGGAGTGATGCAAAGTATAGGCCTGAAATACAAGTTGAATGGCCCGGGGAGTGATGAAAAGTATAGGCTTGCAATACAAGTTGAGTGACCCAGGGAGTGATGCAAAGTATAGGCACTGTAATACAAGTTGATTGGCCTAAGAGAAAAAGTGTGTAAGGTTGAGAAAGAGCTTAGAAGAGAGGTGGACGAGAATGGTTGGTGTTAGGATAAGGCTTTCTAGAGACCACGTACAAAGAGGGGAAAATGCGGGAACAACATGAGGTAGGAAAGGGTGAAAATCACGAAGAGGATAGAAGAAGTTCCTTTGGGATTTTTGATGTGCACATAAGAGTCTTGATCTATTTGGATGTGGGCAAGCTAGAAGGTTGTTGATTTTTCACAGGATTAGGTGTGTGGTAAAAGTGTTTGAGGTCAAATTTTAAGGAAAAATCCACATTTAGTGTCAAGTACGATGGTAGGTGTTATAACATTTAATGCTAGAAAGAAGGAAAACTTGTAAATATGAAGTTGAGCACATCATTATTTAACCTTGTGATTACAAAGTGAAAGAATCTCTTGTGAACTAGGGCATCTAGAGAAAAAATTGTGTGAAGCAAGAAGAATCGAGAAGTTAATCATGTAACTAGAGTAGATATGTAAACCGGAAGGAAGGAGTAAACGGGCATACAAAAAGTTGGTTAAGAAGCCTTTGTCTTGTGGAAGGATTTCCTAGTTAGGGTTTGGTGGCTAGGGCATGAAGGAAAAATGATTTCTTTGCAAGAGTGAGCTTTGGGATTGAGTAGAGTAGTAGAGTAGAGCAAGAGGAAGGAATTTTAAGTTTAGCCCAACTAGAAAATATGGCACCCAAGAAACCAACTGTCTCACCAAAGAAAACAAAGGGAAAGGGCAAGGGAAAGAAAACCACTACTATCGCAAGCTCTAATGAAGAATGGTATGCATAAATGTAGTACCCAGATGGGCTATTACTAGGAAAAGAGTGGGATTCACACTTACAAAATATGGCCATGAGTGATTATAATCATCTCACGAGCACAACTAAGAAGGAATGGTGTTAGATTTGGTCCAACCAACTAAGAAGAGGAAACTAGATGGGATGCCTTTTACGGTGATTAGGTAAAGATTAAATTGGAGAAGGATGGATTATTGCAATTATATGATTTTTCCTACTTTGGCAATCTGATTGCCTTTATTAGTGGTTGATGTGACACGTGCATGAGGATCACTTTTACTTTGTAGGGTGCAAGATGCATATCACATCACAACCGATATCCGGTTCTAGGCCTCAATTGTGAAGGATATAGCATAGATGATGATCTAAGTGACAAGGAAGCTATCAAGGAAGCTGTATCCACATATGACTACAATAAGGGGTCATGATACTTTGAAATCGTTGACCTTCCAGACCCTATTATGAGAATGGCCATGCATTTGGTGACCAAGCTCAATGATCAAGAACAATGGACAAAAGTGAACAAGTCATGGCTAAATGTATGCTGAAAGATATCATAGGGAATAATCTATAACTTGTCCTCTTTCATCGTAGATCATATTATAAGTAGCATTCATGAGGGAGAGAAGATATTAGTTGGTAACATCCTCCTCACCATTGTATTATCAAAGATTACGAGTGCCCTATGGGCCAATTTTTTTTTTTGGGGAGTATCTAGAAGAGGATACCTCACCTATAAAGAGGTTTGCGAAGTACACTTGTGAAACCATGACGGACGCTCATAAGGTGCACTTGGAAAAGTGGTATAAGTGAATGCTTGACATATTTGGGGCGGAATGGAGGATCCCAGAGTAGTTACCAACACTTGTGGATGGAGAGGTAGAATTTGTAGTGTACCAGCACTTTTGTATTGGTATATTTACATTGACATATGGGATTTTGAGTCCATGGTTCAAGATACCCTTCTCCTTCACTATGTAATACTTCCAAGGCAGATTCAATCAGTTCAAGAAGGTAAAGAGACTAAAATTCAACCTTATTGAGGTAGATCTAGACCACTCGAGCTACACTAAAATATCGTCTACCCAAAGAAGTGCACATACATGGATAAATATGTCTCCTACGAAGTATAAATGATGAAGCATTTAACGCTTCCGATTGCAAGAAGGACCACAACAAGGGTGTATCTACGCATAAAGCCAAAATTTTATACTTGGAGTATGACATCTCCATTCTTGAAGACCCTATTAGGAGGAATAAGGCCATGGCAAGGAAGAGAGAAAGAGAAGAGGTGTAGGAGAATAAGGCATAAAGTGTGTAAACCACACAAACGGTGAACGTCCGAAAGAAACCGCTAAGCCTAGTATTTATGCGCAGAGAAATAAATCTCCTGTCAATGTAAAGACCCCAAAAAGAAGAGGTTTTGGAGAAATAAGATCACCTCACCCATGAGGAATCACCAAGGAAGACATCACCTATCAAAGAGAAGGAAAAAGAAGAATCTCTTGTACTAGAATCCCTAGTAAGGAAGAAGCAGAAGGTGACTGATGAGGCAGATTTAGAAGAGATGAAGAGTCTAGATGCCTACATCAGTGACAAGGATGATGATGATGAACCTAAAGGAGGTGAAGACCATCCAATATATGAGGTACATGATTCTGAGGAAGAAGGAGATGAGGAGTATAACGAAGAGGATGAGGAGAAGAATGATGAAGAAGAAGTTGAGGCTCAAGGAAAGGGGATGAGTGGAGAAGTAAATACAAAGGATCAAAGGACCCCAAGGCTTACAAAGGAAAAGGTAAATGAGGCCGAGGAGAGAGAAGTGGAAAAAATCAAGGACCTAATGGAATAAGAGGTAGAACACAAAGTGTGGATGAGGTCTTAAGGGAGTTTAGGAGGAAAGCATAAAAATGAATATGGTAGCATGGGAGGAGATCTCGGTTTGGGTGTAAGATTTTAAAGGGCCCACACACAGGGATCAATAACACAAAAGCAAGGAAAGGTCAAGGAATGTGATACATCAATTATCCAAAAATGTGTTATGGAGATGCTTTTGAGAGCACCATACCAATGGAACAACTCTTGGACATGGCTTCACTTGATGAGGAAGGTGAATACCCTTAGATGAAGAAAATGCTTTCATGGGCATTTAAGTCCCACATTGATGAGCCTAAATTTCAAATAATCCAAGGAGAATTGTTGAAGGTTCTAGAAACAAAAGTAATAAACCCCTTGGTAAATTCTCAATAATTATCAAATGAGGAAATTTGCAATGAGATCAATAAATTTTCATTCGAGGTTGAAGCGAGGACTCTTTAGAAGAAATGATAGGGTGAAGTTCCTAGAAGTTGAGAGTGGAGAAGAAGGAGGATAATCTCCTTAAGAAAAGAAAGGACCTAAAGTAGGAGGATCCAATCGGTGCTCATTTAAGGCTTGATTTGAAATATGAGAAGGCAAGAGTGCGTGAGGCATACAAGAAAATAGAGATGATCATGGATTCCATTGTCTTGAAGCATCCAAACTTAACACCGCCCACGTAAAAATATAGATCAAACTTATAGTTCCTAGAGGACTTGAATCACATGCTCACTATGGAGAGGTTTCCCCTTGCCTTAGAATCTGTAGAAGAGGCATTGAAACGCTAATAAAAATAAAATAAGATGAAGGTTGTGGAAATTATTTCTTAGTACAACAAAATCCTCGCTGATGTGAAAACCGACGTGCAAGTTGTTGAGGCTGCCTATGATAATTAAGTGGATAAGGATAGAGTGGAAAGTATCTTGGTTTCTACCCATGAAGAGGAAATCAAGGAGTTCCAAGAAAAAAATAAGGGGAACAGGGTTGAGCGAGACAAGATCCTAGTCGAAGTGGAAAATAAATCAGAGGCCATTAAAACCTTGTGGGGCTCAATCAAGAACTGAATGAAAGAATCATACCCAAAAATCACTTGGAGGATGGACATGCTTGATTATTTGGATAAACGGTTGGAGGATCATGGATATAATGAGTGCTAAGGGAGAGAAGCTAAGTTTTAAAGAAGTGAGTGCCACTGGTGGGTGACCTTTGTCGAGTAAGATCGAGAATGAGGTCAATGCTTGGAGAAATATAGAAGTAGAATTAGGGAAGGATTTCCCTCTCCTCCTCCAACGATAAAAAATTTCCCCATTCTTTCATTCTTTCCCCCAATTCTTCATTCCTTTATTCTTCCATTTCGACCATTTTCAAGGATCCTCCATTCTTTATTTTTTGAAGAGTGTTTTCATGGATGGAGAATAGGTGTAGTGTGGGGTGATGTTGGGCCCAGTTATCACTAAGAATAAGAAGGCACGTGGGCATGTAGGACATAGTTGAAGAAGGGAGTATGGTTTGAAGGCATGCGGGGAAGGGTTCTAGAAGGGTTTTGTAGAACACATGACATGTGTGTGGAAGGAAAGACAGGGTTTCTACTTAGCCATATTCGGCATCCCAGGAAGCACATGAGAAAATCATGACCCTTTTAGATAAGGTGCCATCTTGGAGGCTGGAGGATCAAATAATGAATATTCCAGTCATGCGATGGAAGGTTCCAGAAGAGAATCATCATACAAAGTGGAGATATTGGATCTAAGAAGGCATGCTTGCATGGAGGACCACTTGACACTTAGCAACTGATATGTAACTTTAGAAAGGCATGGAGGTGGTTCTTAAGGCTATAAATGCAAATTCTGATAGAAAAAAGGATATAGATGACAAGAAGAAAAGCTCTGTAGAAATAGGATAAAGGATTATATGGGTTGGGATTAGGAGAATATAGGAATCATGGCACATTTAGAGGGATGGGTCTACATTCATTTTTTGTAATGTGATGAACATAGTGTAGTTTTGATGCATGACTTGGCTCTGCATGGTTATATGAGGATCTGTTATGACCTCAAGGGATGTAATGTGGTTGTTGAATCTATTAATATGAATATAAGGCTCTGTTATGAATCATATATGTGTTCATGAGTATAATACTTATGCATTTCCTTTATGTATGAACCATTTCCATATGCTGCTTGTTATTTCTCTTTTCTAGATGTAATGAGATGACAACTCATTCTAGGTTCTTAGAATGTTGTATAGTTATTTTCTATCCTTCTGCATTTGATTATCTATCATAAGATGATGAATTCTCATGATACTCACATAAAGGAGGGACTCAAAGCACCCGTGCATGGCTCAGTGAGTGCCCGGTGCCTTGGGTGATAGGTTGATGTGTATGGGATTAGACTATTGGTCTAAGGGTATAAAATATGACTACAAGTGAAGTGGAAGTGTTTGGATAAAATTGTGTTAATTATTAATACGAGATAATGATTTACCAGTAGAGTTTTTCCTTTGGGTTACTCCACTTAAATATAGTGTTATCTATATTTTGTTCTTTCTTTGCATTTTCTTTCATCTCTTTCTCATTATGCTCTGTTATTCACTATTTATTTTAAATTTGGATTTTGTGTCGACCGAATGCATATAATAGTCTATAATCTTCGTATTTAATGGTGGATATGTAATGTGGATTATTTATACCCCACTAAATGTAACATCATAAATTCTAATTAAACATAATCATTTATCACTACTTTATTAAAGTTAAATGAGTGCACTTATCTCGAGTTATGCACTAGATGATGACGATATGTGCCTTGTTGTATTTTGTCCATTTTGTTGTAGTAAGGTTCATCATAATGTTTAATGTTGAGGTGTTATGATGTCGTAGATGTTATTTTCAATGTTGCAAGCATATGCAACATTATGTTGAAAACTCCTTAATGTAATTAATTACTTCCCGAGAGAGGAAGACTTAATTTTATGGTTCCATTCATCTTCATCACTACCACGTCTATATTTTTCCTTTTACTTTCATTACTCAATTATAGGTTTTTCTAATAATAAAATAAAACATAGCTTTGTTGAATTCATTTGTAAGTGGACATTTATTCTTTGCACCATCTCCTTTTGTTAGAGACCATGCACTTTTTGCAACAAATACACCAAATCTTACAAAACATAAATTCTAATAAAACAAAACATGTTAGTTGAGTGGTTTTGATAACTAATAAGGTTTATCACATAAATTTTATTTACCCTTGGAGTATTCAAAAATATGAATATACGGGGCCCTTTGAACATCTCGGTCTTCAATAGTTTCAAAAGATAAACCGAGAGGTTCAAATTTTGATCTTAACTTTGATTTTCTCATCTCCATCGTGCTTTGAAATCATTTGAATTGCTACATAAAGGTAATCCTACTAGTTGAACTTTTGTACAACCTCAACCTATGACCATTCGGTGATAGTTTTAATCTCAAAAGATATATGGTATTGAGTCTCATAGCTCCATTGTGAAATATTTTCTCGATCTCATATGGCCCTATCCACCTTGTTCAAATTTTTACCATGTATTCCTTGTACTTGGAGTGAAATAAGAGAGCCCAATCACCTTCTTGGAATTGTCTTGTCTTGATGAATATTTCATGCCATTTTATCCGTTTCTTTTGTATCACTTTTGTATTATGCACAACTTGTCTCCTCATTTCATCCAGCTTGTTGAGTTGGAGAATCCTCTACCTTTGAGCTTCAGAAAAATCTATGCCTAGTTTAAGTGTAGTCCGTAGTGTCTTATGCTCAAATTTAATAGGGATAACACCAATATTATTGTAAAAAATATCAAATGGTGTGAAGCATGTTGTTGTCTTCCAAGTTATGTTGAATTCCCAAACTTCCTCTAGAAGTCTATCTACCCAATCTCTCTTATGGAGTGCAATAGTTTTTGTCAAGATGGCTTCTATTTTCCTATTTGTTACCTCAACTTGACCATTAGATTATGGGTGATAAGGTGTAGAATTCATGTGTCTAATTTCATAGTCCTTAGCTAGATTAGCAATAACTTGATCGTAAAGTTTGTACCTTGATCTGTAACAATTTCCCTTTATACTCCATACCCCATGAAAATGTGGTCATATAAGAATTTAGCAACTTTCTCACTCTTCTGATTTGAAAATTCTTTCACTTCTATCCATTTAGTGAGGTAATATGTACACACCAAAATGTACTCTTTCTGTTGAGATTTAGGATCTATTAGACCAATGAAGACCCCATTTTTCAAAATGCTACAATACTAGCGAGGGTGTAGTGGCATCTCATACGAGCTGGTAGTACCCTATTGTCAACACCTTTTGTGTTGTTCTTTTTCTAAAAAATTTCCTCCACATGGTTCACTATGGAAGGCTTTGAGGACATCATATATTTATTCATCATCTATGCATCTCCTCATAACATTATCCTACCCCATGTGAAATAGAAAACTAGCTATCTAAGAAAAATTCACACTTTTCTCAACAATGTATTTATTTTTAGAATATAAATAGTGTGGAGGTGTCTTACCTGAGACCAAATAATTGGCTATATCAGCATACCAGGGTGTTCTAGTGGAAATGGAAAATAGGTGCTCATCTAGAAAAGAGTCATCCACTACTTGTTCTTCATTATTATTCTCCATTCTTGAAATAAATTCAACTACAACATTTTCTTTACTAGGATTATCCATAATGGTGACATCAAACTCTTGCAAGAGTAGCAACCATTTGATTATTCTATTGCTTACAACTAGTTTTTGATCAAATATTTAATTGTTACATAATTAGTATGAATGAATCACTGGATAACTTGTGATGTATTTCTTGAATTTATTGATAGCATAAAACACTACTAAGAATTATTTCTCTATGACTATATAGTTGAGTTGAGAGTGATGCGAGGTTTTTACTAACATAGTAGATTGTGAATTTTAGAATTCCATCTTTCTTTCCTAGAACAAATCCAATGGTGCGATGCGAGGCAATAGTATGAATATGAAATGGACAACTCCAATATGGTCCTCTTAACACCGAGTGCTTGAAGCTAACATTTTGTTCAAAGTCTAGAATGCAACCTCACATTTCTCAGTCCACTCAAAGGCAACATCTTTTCCCAATAGGAAAAATAATGGTGTTGCAATCTTACTAAAGTCCTGTATAAATATTCTATAATACCCAACATGTCCTAAGAATCTCCTCACATCCTTTTTCTTCTTTGGTGTTGGCAGATTTATAATCACAAATATTTTTGTTGGATCTACCTGAATTCCAATAGTTGATAGATACCGCCTAACACTATTCCTTCAAACATCATCATGTAGAATTTTTCATTACTTAAGGATAGGTTATGCTCTGTGCACCTCTTGAGAAATTTTTTTATATTCTTCATTGCTTCATCAAAAGTACTACCATATATTGTAAAATCATCCATATATACCTCCATGCAGTCATTGGTTAGATATGATAAGATGCTCAAAAATGCTCACTAAAATGTAGCAGGTGCATTACACAAACCAAAAGGAAGAATAGAATATGTAAAAGTTCCCCATGGGCATGTGAATGTGGTCTTGTCTTGGTCCTATGATACATTCTAAATTTAGTTATACCAACTATAACCATCCAAAAAAAATCTTACCAGCAAGAGTGTCAAGTACTTGATCAATGAAAGGAAGCAGAAAATGATCCTTCTTTGTTGTTGTATTTAGCTCTCTATAGTCCACATAGATCCTCCATTTTCCATTCTTATTAGGTATAATGATAAGGGGTGACACCCATTGACTGTTTGAAATTGGATATATGAATCCAACATCTAATAATTTTTTAATTCTTCTTTCACTATATCCCTCACTACTGGATTCATTCTTCTTTGTGGTTTTATTATTGCCTTGCATATATCTTTGATGTATATCTTATGTGCACTGAGATATTAGGGTGTGTCCCATGTAAATGACGTCTTACATTTACGTAGAAGAGAAATTAATAGATGCTCTTGTTACATGCTCAACATTTTTTTCACATTAAGTGGCTTTCCCGAGTAATTTTCACTTTCTTAGAGAGATCGGTCATAGAGCATATACTTCTACTTACAGAATTCAATATACAATCATGCGAAGAATTTTGTGGAGGATGGAATTTTTACATGGAATATTCATAGTATTTTTACGCCATATGATTTTATTCTCAAGAAATATCATACACCGTAATTTTCCATCTACTTCTTCATTCTTCCCATAATTATTTTGTAGGATGTTAGAAAGAACAATATCTTCTTCTTTCCCTTCAATTGTGCATGACTTATCCAACATCATGAGATGTTGAACTAAGCTTTGGTCTTCTTTTGGCTCCTCAACCCAAACGATCGGTCTTCTTCATTAAATGGTTATGTAGGGGGTAAAGCATGATATTTTAGTGACACTTCCATTAGAGATAATCATATTACCAGATATGCATCCTATGAATGCATCAACAATTTCCAACCATGGTCTTCCCAAGATGATATGATATCCTCTCAATCTTTCTTTTGGCTGAGTAATAATAAAATTAGTAGCGTACTCCCAAGAGTATACCACTACTACTATGTCCTCTAGGACTCCTTTAGGATTAACTATTGATCTGTTTGTAAGATTCAAGAATGTGGCTATTGGTATTAGTCCCTATAACTTAAATTCATCCATAATGTTTTTGTCATTACATTTTCATCATCCCCAAGTCAATCGGTGTGTTCCTTATCACTTGTTCCATTGATTGTGACATTTACCAAAGGACTTCATGGATCTATGTATTTAGGAAAAATTGAGTTCCCAAGCATAATATCAACTAGTTTTCCAATGACCTACACAATAGTTAGATATTTCCTTTTTCTTCCTAGTTTCTTTATGCATAGATCTTTAACCAATTTTTTATAGATGGGAATATCCTTAATAGCTTGAATCAATGGAATTTTGACACAAATGTCTTTCAACTAGTTGACAAAATTAGAATCAGATTTTGATTTGAGGTCAGTCTTATTTTCTTGTAACCTTTCAAGAAATGGGAGCTTATTAACTTGCATTTTACCATTGCTGTAATTTTTCTCAGGTTGTTATGGATTAACATGTAGCATATTTTTTTGTTTCTATAGATATTTCTATAGCATTTTATTGCTTTTTGTGGGTCATCCTTAAACTTATGTGGTTCCTCAACAATATCACTAATGGTGGGTTCATCTTGTAGAGAAAGTGCTCTTCTGAGTGAAGATGGATATTGCATATATTAACAAAATATGTATGTTATTGAGATGGTTCGAGTGGAATAGGTTGGTTGAATAACTTTTTTATTAGGGTTAGGTGTCAGGTGAAATTTGGTAGCTAGGTAGCTTTTGGTTAAGAGACTGTTTGGAGGTTTGGCATAAGATCTTATTGCCATGAATATGGATATTATTGATAATATTTTTGGTAATTTTGAGGTGGGTTATTCCACTACTTCCCTCCTCTCCAAGGATGCTGCCATGATTGAGGAGTTTGTTTCTATTTTTTTGTGTTTTGCCTTGGAATTGAGGTTGCCAATGTTTTTTATATTGGTTAGAATATGGGGCCCAACCTTGAGGGTTATCCCAAGGTGAGGGCTGCATATATGCATTATTAGACCAATTTTTAAATGAATGTATAGGGTCTTGTGTCATAACTCCTTATCTCGGTGGCCATGGTTTTCTTTGAGAGACAGAAAATTTCCCATCCTCTATCTCTAAAATCTTGAAATCAGGTGAAGCCTCCCTTTCTTGAATAATTTTGGCTAATTATCTGCATCTATAGTCATATTTCTTCCTTCTACATGCATGGAAGTACTTTGTGAGTGCTGCTTTTGCATCTTCATTTTTTGGGCATGTAGAGCATCTAATTGATTAGCTATGTCATTGACAATATCCTTCTTCATGTTTTTAAACATGTTGAAAATATTTGAATTGGATATTTCCCAATTGTTTTGGTATCTAATCCACCTCTTGATCTTACATTTCTTACCCTCTTCATAGTAGCTCTTGAGTAATTTTTTGCAGGCTTCACATATTTCTTCAAAAGTAGCTTTTGAAATGTCCCTTACTCCTATCAAATCCAAAGCATCCATGTCCTCCTCACTGAGTCCCTTCAAAAAGATTAATTTGAGAGATTCATGTGGTAGTTTAGTGTGCCTTGAATTTTGAATATAGAACAAGAACCTTTCCAAATAGTCTTCCAATGGTTCATCCTCTTTTTGTGCCATTTTGTAGATTTCATCACCTCCTCTGCTACTTGGTCTATAATAATCTTGGTACTTATCAAGGAATTTATCCTTCATTTTTTCCCACATGGTTACAACATTTATTCCCAATCCCATGAACCATCTCAAGGTTGCATCCTTGAGTGTAGCAGAAATATCTGTAATTTTTGTACATCAATAGTATAATCATAACTCTTGCATAGAACATCAAAATTAAACAGGAAGGTGTCTAGGTATTCTACCATGGATCCATGAAAGTCGGGAAAGGTTTAGGGAGAAATATTCTTCATACCAGCAACTACATTGTTTTCAGTGATGGGGAACTCAAAGGTAGTTACATCATTTTGAACATTCTAATTTACTTCTTCCGCCACCTCTTGCTTCTCAAGATAAGCTACATAGCTTTCAATTAGAGGATTGTCTTCAAATAAAAACCCTAGTATGTAGGTTTCTTCTTCTTCAGAATCCTCAAATGTATATGAAAAGATTTATGCTACATGTGGATTAGGAAAAAATACACCATGGACATCCCTTGGGTGGTGCATACATCAACTACTCAACTCTATCAATGGAAAATTAGTTGGGGGTTGGTTGGAAGTGAATTTCCTAAAACCTAAACTGCTCTAAGAAATGAAAAACTTCTTCAAAAACCTTATAACTTGGCAGTATCCCTAGAAGTGACACCAAAAATGGTGGTATAAATTAACTTCCAGAAATTCATATGTTGTTCATTAATAAATAGGCATTTAATTATCATACTTAGGGAAATAAAATTTCAATATTTTCATTATTAGATGCACGATTCTGATTTTTGAGAGGTGAAAAGATAAATTGTTGTCACTAAAATTAGGAACTAACAATACTAGAAATGAACTAGATTATGTCCGAAAGTAAGTACTATAGCTGTAGAAAAACATAGATAAAGGAATAAATCTGTTGCAATTCTAACCATACAACGAATTAAAACAATGAACAAAAGGATAGGGTTAGTAAACCACGGGTGGGCCCTGCTTTTGGTGTTAATACCTCCTAAGGCCTATGACTATAAAAATTTAATACAACTCAAATTATTATTTCATTAGCATGAAGATTACAAGTGGAAAATGTAGTAACTCTCTATATATGGATCGATCTACTTCATATATCCTTTCTACAACATTAATCTTTCCTTTTTATATCTTTCATTACGAGAAAAGGTGTGAAGAGAGAGATTCCTACTAGGAGTTCAAGTTAGATTAAGTAAAATATCTCAACCAAAAATCTAGAAGCTTACATACATGTAATAAAACTATTCAATGAATGTTATCATACAATCACATAACCTAACTAATTGAGCGGTTGATCAACCAATTATTAAATTATGAGTTGAATCAATTGGTTCTTTGTTTGAGATAGAACACATAATCATGTGATGGTGTTGATTCTTATTATTGTTCACATAATTACATCTTCTATCAACACGTTAGAGCTTAGGTGTAGTTTCCATGTTGTGCAAGATCCCTAGAATCATGACTTCATGTATGGGTATGACTTCTTTCAGTTGCAAATGCTTTGATGTAGACATGTCTCTTTGGCTGCATATCAGTTGTTGTGGATGACCTATTTTATTTGAATGAGTTCCTTTTTCTTCATTTTGGTTGTTGTGTATGGATCCTTTGCTGGATGTTAGTTGATCCATATAACAACTTCTTTGAAAAAAATGTTGTAATTTATACAAAGCATCATTTAACATCATATTGCAACCAAAATAATAAATGCATACTCATAATCCAAAAAATAAAGTAAACCTTAGTAATAATTATATTAACTAATATCTATGCCATGAGTTCAAGTTATAATGGAAATGTTCAGTAGTATCACCGGGAAATACAAGTTTAGGGGTACAATTGGCTAAATAAAATACAATAGATGAGGTGTTTAAAAAGGAAATAAAATGACTCATCATACCCGATGAATCTATTTGAGACTCTACTAGACCAAGCATCCTCTAAATCTTACCCTCAAAGAACATGTCATAACGTATTCATATTGTATCAAAAACACAACTTGAATGGTCCTAACTCCGGTTGTAGCTGTAGTAAACATAATTTTACCACAAGTGATCCAAATTGCACCAAAAACTAGTCTTCATAAATAGGGTACACTTTACTATTTATAATATCAACCACGATTTGAAACTATCATGGACATCTATAGAAAATCTGGGGATAAAAATAATTTCAATTTATTTATCACCTTCTTTTGATAACTTATCCACAAACTAAAGATCTTCAAAAAAAAGTATTTTTTAGGTGGGCCCACATATCATCACATGTTATAATACATATTTCTATAAATCTGGAGGAGTCCTCAACAACATCCAATCAACACTTTCAAAAAAAAATCAAAACTTGTTCATCACACACTTTTTTCTCCAAGTCACTTTGAGCTAGGATTTAGCTAGGGTTTCAAATAAGTTTATCTTCTTAACAACTTTTCATCAAAATGTGACAATAAAACCACATCATTATTTTTGAAAAATATTCATAACTGGCCTAAAAATCAATTCCAAATATATTATATCCCCATGCAAAGTACACAACTCACAACAAGCACTGAGAGGTCAAATTTTACCTCAAATCTTGACTTTAGAAAACCTGGTGTTGTCAAAACTGATGTATCTTGCAAAATATTATTTAATTTAATTTGAAACTGGTCTTGAAGAATCAAGATAAAATCCTCTAACTTTCCTTTCTAACCATATAGAACAAATAGGTCTGAAACTCTCTATCCATTAAGACTTACATGTGCTACCTTGTATGCATTCTCCGCTTCTTTCTTCCCAAGGACCTTAAACATGCACTAAAAATTTGAGTACTAACATGAAACTCCTCATGCACTTCATATAAAATATAAAAATAATGTTATCATGCTTCACCATGACTAATTAGAACCAAAAATCATACCTCCATTCCATACTACATGCTTTAGGGTTAGGAATAGGATGTGAATGACCTAACCCAAACATGACACCTTATGAATTGACCTTACCAACCACATGCCAACTCTTAGAAACTTGTAATACACCTATAGGAATATGTATCACATCATTACTACCTTTAAATCAGTTGGGAGGACTCAAACTATGACTATAATCACTGAACCATGCTCTAAGACAACATAGAACTCACCAAATCCTAACACTACCAATCAACCTTCATCTTTTACATTGAATGACACCTCCTAGAGACCCATATGACCTCATGAAATCCTTTCCATAAATATAATTTACTTCAATGATAACACTAACATACAATGGTCAAAAACACATGCATGGACCAAGCTAAAAATAGGGATTAAATCGTGTTGTATATTTAGTCTAGGCTATTTTTAGGAAAGAAAAATAGGATATTATGTATGCACGCCTATTAATGGGTGAGTGCATGAATTAGTGAAGGTAAATTCCCCACCCTTATATATAGGTAATGCATTCTTATTGTTTAGGGATATTTTTGGTAACAAGACAAAGTGTAAATAGGGAGTCGATGGTTTTTAATGTTATGAAGTCTTAGGGTTTGGAGTCCATAGAAGAGTACACAAGTCATGTGCAATGATGTGTTGGAATTGTGAAATATTCATATACTTTTATATGTAATCGATTATGATTTATAATGGATAAATTTATTTGGGTTGCTAAACTGACTATGCATGAGTATGGAGTAATGGGAATTGAGATCTTGGTAGTTATTCCTTATGTTGACTAAGTTTCCTTATTATATATGTAACTAGATTATGATTATTCTATGTGAATGAATGGATTCTTTGATTATGGATATAATGAACATACATGTTAACCTTATAATAGGCATAAAAAAGAGGGATATGGTGGTTGCGCATGCTTCGGGTGAGCAGCCAAACTCTTCTTGATGAAGTTATAACACACATAGTTGTTGAGTGGCTAAAATAAGACTACATTTTGGTTTTTTGCTCAGACCTCTTTTCAATTTGTCTACTAGAATGTTTCATACATATGGAATATCGATTGTCTTTAGAAGGTATTGAGAGTTGGAGAGAAGATGAAAAAGGCACCTTTGCATAGAGGTATAGCATTGGGCCTTATTTTAATGTGTAAACGTGGATAGAAAACAATTTATATGACTAATTGTATGAGACATTATTCATTTTTTTCCTAGTATAATTATACCATTGGTTGGTAGCTTACATAGAAAACAAAGGTCTCCACCTAGAAAAGAGAGTTTGGATGTAGGAAGACTATCAGACACTCTTTGATTCAACCAAAACATGGACTAAAGTTGAAGATTGTTAGTGAAAAGGTGTACTATGTATCTATACTTTAGAGTACACAATTTCTACGTATTATTTCCCTAAGGAAGTAGATTTTTGGTTCTTGCATGATCCAAGAGGATATTATTTACACATGATACCCTTAGCTATCAAATTTTTGATGATGGAATTTGGAATGGAGAACTTACCTATGGTGAGATAAAACCCCACCATACACAAGGGAAGGAGTAGGTTTTCGAGAGGATAGTGATGGCCCTAGCAGAAGAAGAGAGAGAGAGAGGAAAGATGGCTCAAGTATAATGAAGTGTGACAGAGGGTAGTTGATATGAAGCTTTTAATGAGAAGAATGATGACTAGAGGAAATTATGATTTCCTCATGGAAAACTAGGACCCATAGTATTATGTCCTCCGATATTGGGAAAGTGCGGTAGGGAGACCCCATTGGATTTGGATGAGAGAATGTTTAAGGAGAGAATGAGGACCATTGTCATACATCTAACCTATCTTGGCTACCTAGCCCTTGCACAAGGTGTTCTAGATCTAGAGGTATTTTTAAAGAGAATTTTAGTGAAGGCTAGTAAGAAGGATCTTTGCATTGGGAAGGAGATATAGGTAGGCATATCGAGTGTCGAGATCAAGAAGCACAATAGATTAGAGATGTGCACATGGAAGAAAAATAGGCACCAGTGTTTAGAAGTAATTTTTAAGGTATTTTCATAGCCACTTCTTCATGATAGAGTATTATCACACAAACTATTGGAATCAATCATATAGGTGTTACTACAACACAAATAATGGATGTGTAGTTCAGCATAACAACTAGGACATATAAGTTCATCTACATGACCAAAGGTCATGGTAGGAGGAAAGTGATGCTTAGGGTCATCCACCTCATAGAGAAAATATTGATGGAGGCTCAATCCCAAGGTCTATCCCTACTCTAGGACAAGGTCCCCAACCCCCACCAAATCAGCCAACACAAACACCACCTCAACAACCACAACAATAGATACCTTATATTTTCTTCAAGATGTATCTTAACTACCAATATATAGAGGTGTGGAGGATGTAGTTGAGCATGTACACAATTTTTATTTACTATAGAGATCTAAATTAATTACATCCCTTGACAGAAAGTAAATTCATTTACGACCACACTCAAGGGCATGCACATAGTTGTAATATGAAGTATAATTCAAACCATATTGGGGTGGATCATGATGTGTTTCATGCTTCGTTTTTGGCTGAATTTCACATTCCATAGTTTGAACAATAGATTATTAGTGCACTAAAGGACATCAATCATGGCTTATCTAAAATTACGAGAGAGTATAATGCACAATTTAAAAATATATTTTCCAAGACATCTTATGATATTTATCATATTCAACATACATAGTGGTTCTTTGGAGGATTTTTAACCTCGTTTTGAAGGTCCTTAACGTATAATACATACACATATCCGTGTGAGGATTTGGAATCATCTCTATGTGTTGAAGCAATTGGGAATGTAGACATTAGAGTGAGCCATTTTCTTGAGGAAATAATAGTAGTTATGGCTAAGAAATTAGAGAATATTTCTACCAATTCAGTGCATGAGACATGAATTCAATTATGGTACACCGATTGCGATGTGGAAGGGAATACTAAGGATATTTTTAAATGTAGGAATGTACGCACACAATTATAGTCTCATGAGATTATCAATAAGAATCATGATATCTATAATTCCCCCCTCTTGTGTCATGAAATGATGAATAATATATATATGTACTATAATATTTATAACTTACACACCCATGATATAAAATATTTGGTGAGTTAATAGACCAAATTTATGAGGTATGCAAGACTCTATTGTGACATACCACGGTGGTCAGTAGATCTCACACACAAGAAGCCCAACCTAATGAAGGATGTGATAATGGAGATGGTGGGTTTTAAGGTAGATATAGGAGTAGAGGCCATGGTGGTAGAGGAAGGCTCACGTGAGATACTTGTTATAATTTTGGATCTCCATATCATTACCATCACAAGTTCCCTAAGAATCTGGTATGTGCGTACTATGAAAAAAAAATAAGGTTGAGGATTTCCTGATCTTTATGAGCATATGTGTAAGAACAAAAATAAGGATAAAGGCATATGGATGATTAAGTTGCAGCAAGAAAATAATAAATAATGGAAACCAAGGAACATGCTTGATCCATAATTATAGCCTATGTTAGTTACTACGCATGTAGATGCAACATGCACATGCAAACCTCTTAAAGAAAAACCTCTCATCAAGAGAAATGATATTAGGTATGTGAAGTATCCGTGTTTTTTTCACCAAAAGGAAGTATATCAGGAAATAATGAGAGTAAATTTGAGATTGACAAGGTTATATCTAGTGTTTGAAGGAACAAGCATGCGAGAGGGAATGTGTGAATAACATCAATATTCCATAGAAGTATGTAGATGATCTGAAGGAAGTAATGAGGATGTTGCGGTAGGATAATATCATCCCACTACTAGGGGAATGTTTGTGTAAGAAGATACCACACACTTTGGAATTGAATGGGAGCCCTAGATCCTACGTGCCGATTTACCACCACATAACCATGAGAGTATTGCATAAGGAAATCAAAATGGATGTATTGATTAATGGTTAGCTGGTGAATAATATTCTAATTTACACAGTACCAAGGTGAATGTTTGAATTTGAATGCATTACACTAGATGGGAAGGCCACTATTGTATCCCTCTTCTAATGTGTTGTATACGAAAAAAAATAAGGTTCATGTGTATTGAGGTGTTGAAGAATGCTTCAATTAATATCTAAGGAGCCAAGTTTATAGGATATTTTTAAGTACTAGAGCTAGCTAAGGTAAAAAAATGTTCACACTACTTGGGTGTCCTTGGTGCTATGAAAACAATGCTAACTTGCACTTGAATAAAATATACATCAATTTTGAGAACAAGGAGGAGTAGGTGGGCATACCCCAGGCTGATTTGAAGGTTGCACCATACATTGAGCCTATGAGTGAGAAATAGATTAATAAAATTTATCCATGCAGTGATACAACTCTAAGAATGTGTAACCATCTAAGGAAGGTGTACTTTAATGGGAAACTGTGCAATCTATTAGTGACACTATCAATGTTTATTTTGGCAACTGGGCTCATGACACATATGAAATGGTTAGGTATGAGGTTAAAGGAAGAGTAACTTAGATGATTAGGTTGCACATGATCAGGTGTTTGAGAAAAACTAGTTACCAAGGTATAATAGTGAGGAAAATCTTTATTTGTTCTTGTGCACCATGGAGAATCGGTGGAGAATAATGGTAACAGAAGGAATATTCTAGTTTATACTCTTCATAGAACAACAACGCATTGGTGGGAAACACACAGAGACAACCTGTTGGGAATACGACAAGTGATAATCACCTTTTCAACAAGGTTTACGAAAAAATGTACCTACACTTATACATGAGTATGATGGGAAGACCCTTACTTTGGTACACATCCATAACTATGAGAGAAAATGGGCACAACATCAAGACAATTTACCATCATCACTTTGGGTACATAAGTTATATTCCACTTTTTGAGGATGAGAGCATGCATGGTATGTCCATCTTTGAGTTAAAGCAAGATACTACAAGTTGACAAGATATGACTGAAGTTATGGCTCACACATTTGATTATTTATCTAATAAGCCCCCGGTACATGAGGCTTTTTAGGTCATAAATCACATCACATTAGGGGATAGAAAAAAATAAGAGGATATCATGCTTCAACTACTTGGAGAGTTTGATCCCAAGGTTCACAAAGATGTATTGGAAATAGAGGAGACACTTTTAGGGTGCACCTAAAAGAGAAAGAAAAATGGAAGCTAGTATACCTCATTGATGATGATGAAGTCGAGCATATGGATATTAGCCATATCGAGGGTGTGCATGAGGTAATAGACTTTGTAAATGAAAAGGAGCAAGCATACCATACTCCTAAGAATACTAAAAATGTGAATATTGGAACTGAAGATGCACCTTAGGAGGCTATCTTTGGAGATTATTAATCATAACTAGAGATTGCAAAGATCATTAAGATCTTGCATGACTTTCAATAATTATATCCAAGAGGCTATCATGAGTTTAAAGTGTGCATCCCTCATTAGAAGAAATGAATATTAAGTAGAAATAAGAAAACTACCCTATTCGTAAGAGGCCTTATAGGATGAATCCGAACCTGCGCGTGAAGTTTAAGGAAGAAATTAACAAAATATTAAGTCTATAATTGTTGAACCAATTAAGGAATTTGAGTGGGTCATCCCCATGGTTATCAACATCATGAAGGATGGCTATATTAGGATATTTGTTGATTACATGGATCTCAACACCTCATGTATCATAGATCCTTTTCCTACACCATTCATGTAGAAGAAATCCTTGAAGGAGTTGAAGGGAGAAAAATCTATTCATTCATGGATGGATTATAAGGATATCACTAAGTGTGCAATGCATGTGAGGATTAGGAAAATACTACCTTCACCACTAAATGGGGAATTTTTGCATATAATGTGATGCCCTTTGGATTGAAGAATGCACCGAAGTGTTCTTGCGCATAATTATGCAATCATTTCATGACTTTATCCATAAGTTTTTGTAGGTTTATTTGGATGATTGGATTGTCTATGGGCTTGTAAAATATCATTGTGATAATCTAAGGCTCATGTTTGAAATATGTAGGTAGTTAAGAATCTCTCTCAACATTAAAAAGTGTATCTTTGCTACACCCTTTGGTACATTACTTGGGAACATTATTTGTAAAGATGGATTGTTGGTAGATCAAGCTAAGATTGTAATAATTTTGGGGTTGGGAGAAGCATCCAATCAAAATGAATTGTGCATATTCTTGGGGAATATTGACTACTATAGGAATTTTATCAAGGTATATGTAAATATTTTTGCACCTTTAGAGGATTTTCTCAAAGCTAAGAGAAATGTTTTTGGGGTGATGCACAAAAACAGGTGGTTGAAACATTGAAGGATAATCTTACCATTATACCAATGTTACACTTCCCTTCATGGAACAAGCCCTTTCATGTACATGTATATTCCTCTCGGCATGGCTATTGGTGTAGTATTAGTGTAATTAGGAGAGGGTAATGTGGATAATCACATATGCTTTGCAAGTAGCAAGTTGACACCAGAAGAGTAGAATTATATAACCAAAAATAATGAGGCATTATCAAAAATCTATGTGCTTCACAAATTTTGATATTAATTATCAGCCACTACATTTATCTTTTATAAAAATCACATGGAATTGAAGTACTTGGTCAAAAAAATGTTTTGCAAGGGTGCATATGTTGGTGGATACTCCTCTTTTAGTAATTTGACTTTACAATTGTGGTAAAGCCAAGAAAGAGAAACTTGGTACTTGATCACCTTTTAGTGATCAATTATAGAGAGGATTCATAGAGTATTAAGGAAATTATGCACGATACATAGTTTTTCAAGGTTGAACCATGCACTGACCAGATGATTGAGAGGACATAGAATAATTTTTCACACTGGACTTACACTAGAAGAAATGAATACATTGGAGAAGAAGAAACTTGTTATACAATCTATTCTATATCATTTGTTTGGAGGAAGCCTATATAAAATGGGTAGAGATGAGGTCTCACACGAGATGTGTTCTAGACTATGACTGTGAAGATACTATGGAATAATCTCATGGAGGAATAACAGAGGTCATTATTAAGTAGATGTATTATCACTCATATCTTATTAGTAGGTCTATGGTGGGAGACATTGTCTAAAGGTACCAAATATTTTTTCAAAGCATGTGATCACTGTCAAAATTAGAAATCCTAGAAATAGAGCTGAAATTCCTTTAAGGCCTATACCAAGTGTGAAACATTTTTAAAAATGGACAATTGATTTTATAGGGCCTATTACACCATCCGAATGTAGGATTGGAGAACACTACATCATCACATATACTGAATACTTGAAAAGGTGGGTAGAGGCTACGCCTAAAAATATTACACTTCAATAACAACAAGGTTCATTTGGGAAAGCATAATCAGTAGGTATGGATTCCCTTTGATCTTGAAAATTTATAGAGGAAATCATTTCTTAAATGAGACTATTAGAATTTTATTGGTATAGTTTATGGTGGCACACCATAAGACTACTCCTTATCACCCTTAGGCTAATGACACTAATGAGGATTTCAAAAGATATTAGAATATAAACTAATAGAGATTTTTGATGTTAGAAGAAAGTATGTGGATGACATGGTATCATCCATTCTTTAGGAATATAGAACAACCTATAATCTATAGAATAAGACCACACACAGTTCTAGTTGGTGTTTGGAAAAAGGTGTACTAGCCATGGAATTTATGCTACCATTACTATGTATTGTGTGCGTAGGTGGATTGGATGATGAACAACTTGTGGATGAGTACATTGACAATTTGATGCAATTAGATGAGCAAGACGCTGCAATTGTGCATTAGAGACAGAAGAAAAATAGGAAAGACAGAAGTCCTAACATGACGGGAACATCAAGAATAATTTTTTCTATTGGAAATATGGTACTTCTATACAAATCTAAGTTTGTGCCCACCCAAGAAAGTTTAAATTCCATTGGTTGGGAGCCTTCATAGTGACCTAGATAATTAAAGCTGATGCATGTCAATTATAAGAATTGGATGGCACCATGTTTCCTAATTGCTTCAATGGGAGTAGGTTGAATCCCTACTATAAATAAGTTTCCTTTATGTTTGTAATAAGGACGTATTTCCACTTATATTATATTCTCCTTTGATTTTATTTTCCTTGTTTCATTGTAATAAGCACATTCACATGCAAGATTTGATTTCTACTTATTTAGTTGATACAAAGAGGACCACACACACTTTTAGTGTGGGGTGGGAGCAAGTGTGACTATATGAAAAAGAAATCTTAGATATTGGTACTTTCCTTAGAGTTAGTTTAGATGTGTGCATGACAAATTTGAAATTAAGGTACTTTATGGATACAATTTGGGTACACACAACATAAAAAGTGAGGTGTTACGGGTGTTTCAGTGTGCTTAGGATGATGATTCTTAAAATTAATTTATCATATTGGGAAGCCACGTGAGAAAAGAGGTCATGCGGTGTAACACGAGGGAGGAAATAGTAAGATAGACTACTAAGTATGTGGTGTAGAGGAAGATGGGTTGTAGTGAAAGGAAGTGCATGGAAGGATGTCTCCGGCCTTCGGAAGTAGTGGCGCACGTAAGATTACGACCATGCCATGCATGGAAGAAAGTAGGAAAAATTAAAAATGCATTTGATGATTTAAATAAATGGTAGGTGAGGAGCAGTAAATGGCCTAGTTTAGGATATTATTCAATGGAATTTGGAGCATGGGGAAGATGTGGAGGTTTGTATTCATTGAGAGAGGGTTTTTAGCCATCGATCTAGGGTTAAAATAGACATGGGCACACCTTGTCATGGAAAGTTATGCTAGGAAACAAAATTGTGTAGGTGTGACAAAGATTCAAAACAAGGAAGGAAATTTTAAATGCTTAGAATGGGAAGTTGAGAAGAATATCACTTAGCACCTAGGGAAAGGATTTTTGCAAATCTGAATATAAGAATTTGTGCGAGTTGAACAAATGGCACTAAAGAAAGCACCGACAGAGTATCACCCAAGGGAAAAGGAAAGGGTAAAAAAATCTTGTAGTAGAAGACATGTTAGAAGAATGGTTTTCAAAGATGTAATATCCAGGTGATGTGATTGTACGGAAACAATTGGAATTACACTTGACCATGTGCAATATTAGTGACTATATAGTCGATTTTCTTACTCAAACCTTATACGCGTTGGCATGTTAGTGCAAATCAGTAGCACCCCTAGATGTTTTCTCAGATTTCTAGTTTGATAATAGGCATCCAGTGTGATTGCACAACATTGAATATTTTCCCCAAGTGTGGGACTTGTAAAAATGGGAAAAGACTCTCTAGATTAAAGGTTGGTTCCTCTACTCCTCTAATCAGATGTATACATGAAATTTTTAGAGGTTTAACTCAAAATCCTACTCTAATTCTGCCAAGGAGACAAGGATAGAAGAGAGAAAAGAATATAAAACTAAAATAACAAGGTGATACACCAAAGGAGTGATGAACATCTACTTTTTAAAATTGACACAGATTATAAAAATGCAACATACATCATGCACACATTTCTAAAATGTAATGACGGATCAAAATGAACTAAACAACACAAGGAAATGATTGAAAACTCATTCACAAAGCTTGCATTGCCATTTCCATATTTAAATACAAAGTGCATTACAACAACAAGAGGTAGAAAACATATTGCATTCCTAAAAGAGGTTTGATATTCCACAAATTCACTTTTCCAGGGTGAGGAGGGAGCCTGCAGATCATAAAAATGTCCAACCCTTTACAAATGAGCCCAAAAATGGCTTTTAACAATGAAAACCTAAGCCAAGAAGGAGAAACATGGGAAAAATGAAAGGAATCATTCAACCACCAACAGATCCATTAAAATAGCATGGGTACCCTTAAAAGTTCATTCCCAATATTTTCGACCATGTTGGAGAAGAATGGAAGCCATACTACATTAAAAATGGTGGTTGAATGTCGGTTCTACTCTTTTCCCCATGCCAAAAGTTTTTTCTCATCTTTCTCTTAGTAAACTCCACCAAAACACAAAATTGAAGATTCCATCATATAGAGGACTTCAATAGATTTCCAATGACACCAAAATTGAGGAAACCCAAGCTCTAGATTGAAAGATATGCCCTCTCGAAGATTTAGGATAAAATAGGGGGAAAAATGGGTCAAGAGGGCGAAACCCAAAAAAATTCCCCTTTTTTGAATTTGGGAAAAATTTCCCAAAAAAATCCACTCCCCACCGCTCCGATGCCACGTGGCACATTCCTATTTTTCCACGAGTTCAAATGGACATTTTACGCTTTTTTGAATTTTGGAAAATTTTCCAAAATTCCTCCATTGGCCTTGCCACTACGCCACCATGTGTCATCCTCCTATTCACTCGAGCACGTATTCGAACTTTACTATTTCCTCCTTAGCAGGCCTGCGGGCCAAATATTTGCCTTACACCATTTGCAATGAGTTTGGTGAAATTGTCAATTCCCCTCGTGCCCATAACCTCTACCGAGAACAAGACACGTGGCACATTTTGATTGGCGTGGGGTTTGAATAAAAAAATTCATTTCACCACCCTTTGGAAATTTTTAACTCCACCCCCACCGGTCCAACCTCCAACACCATGTGGCACCTCATCATTCACTATGGGCCTTCAAGCTGGGTTTTCCTTCTTCACCCTTAACTATTTTGGGAAAAAACCAAAAAAATTCGTGCCCCTTTGACTCCCACCAGCCTTATGGACACACATCATCTTTCTATTGGTTCGCAGGTGTCGGGCAAAAAAATTTATTTGCACCTCCATCGATCCTTTGGAAAAAATTTCTAACTTGCCTCCGCCAACCCACCATTCCGCCACCATGTGGCATATTCTCATTGGTGGCAGACCTTCCCAAGGAAAATTTCCCTCCAAAACTCCGCCAAGCCATAACTTGCAAAATAGAAGGAGTTAGAAGGAAAAATTTACCTTTATGGAAAGGTGAGAAAATTCTCTATCCGATGAAGCCATTTCCCAAAAATTTTGACTACCTAAAAAGTGGAAAAATTCTCTACCGAGGCAAAAGGAAGGAAGGAATGAAAGGAATTTAGGAAAAAAATAAGCAAAGGGATTATTTTGGATAATAGTTGTGTTGAAAAGCCTTGTTGAATGGCCCGATTGAAAGAGGTATAGGAAGAAAGATGGAAGACGAATGGTTGGTGCCAAGGTAAATATACTTGTAGATCCCACGTACCAAGAAGGATAAAGCACATTTAAGCAACACGAGGTAGGAAAAAACAAGAATAAGGACAAAAGAAGTGCCTTTGGCGCGGGTTACGTGCGTGTAAGAGTCTCCTGTCATGTTAGATTGGTTGTGTGCCAGAAGGTTGGAGGTGTTTTCACACAAGTTTGTGTGCATGATTAAAAGCACTAAAGATGGGATTTTTTTGAAAAATCCACATTAAATGAAAAAAGTACAGTGGTTAGTGAAGTAGCATTTAATGTTCAAAAAGAGAAAAACTATAAGTAAAGGGTCGAGGCTCTTTCATTTTCACTTTGCGAAATAGAGAAAGGAGTGAGTTTTATAAACTAGGGTTTCAGATTCGATTGTGCAAAGAAATACCTGCGAGATCGAAGCATGAGCAGCTAGTTTGAGTTTGCAAACTAGAAGGAAGGGGTTACACGGGCATGAAAAGGGTTGTAAGGAGGCGCCGTCTTGTGGAGTTAATTTGATCCCAGTTAGGGTTCGGTAAACTAGGGCATGGGTTCAAGAGAGTTATATCACATATTTGAGATTGGAGGCTGGAAGAATTGGAAGAACAAAGTAATAAAAAGACCTCAACTATGACACCCAAGAAAGGAAAGGGCAAGGGCAAGGTGAAACAACAAAAACCCAACATAAACAAAAACAAAGAATGGTATCTTTGAGATGCAATACCCATATGGGGTGATGATGGGGAAGGAGTGGAGAATCCCGAAACAACTCCTAGTAGCCACTAAGGGGGAAACTAAATTCATTGTTTATCAACATTTATACCTAGGTAGATTTAATTTAATAGACGAATCATGGAGCCCTTGGTGTAAGCTTCCCTTCGTGTTCACTACTCAATACTTCCAAGCGGGAGTGAACAGATGTAAGGAATCAAAGAAGTTAAGGATAGAACTAGGTAGTCTGGACCAAGAGCATAGGGAGATGAGATGAAGCTAACTCACCCTAGTGGCAAGCACACATACGTGGAGAGGTACGTGTCACACAAGATCCAGATAACAAGGTCGATGAAACTACCCATCGTTGGAGGATCCGCGACGCACGTGTACCTCCGTATAAGACTAAATTTTGAGAAGGGTGCATATCTAGAGAACAAATTCTGAATACCTGAGGATCCCATGGGTAGGAATAATTTCGTACCAAAGAAGAGAGGGAGAGGAGAAGAAGCACCAAGTGTGCATGCGATCAAACAAAGTGAGCATGCCAACCACGATCACTAAGCCAAGCACCTACATACAAAGAAATAAGTCCTTGGTAAAGGAGAAGACACCAGAAGTAGAGGTGCCTAGGTAACCCCTCACCAAGGAAGATTCACCTGAGGGAGAAGATAAGGCCAAATCCCCTGTTTAGGAGCCACCTCTCAAGGAAAAGCAGAGGGTAGATGAGGAAGCTAACTCAGAGGTGACCGACAGCCTGGAGAAGTAGATGGGTAGAAGAGGGGATGAGAGTGAAGAAGATGATGGTGAGGAAGATGACCCTAAAAAATACCAGAGCCACAATTCTTCATCATCTATGACTCGGAAGAGGAAAGTGGAAATGAGAAGTAGGAGTTCATATTCAAGTGGTGAAAGGTCACACGAGGTTGAGGAAAACACCGGAGACATGGAAAGTAATGAAGAGGTTAGTAGGGAAAAGTAGGGAGCAATGAGCTTCACAAAAGAGAAGATCACCGAGGTGGTGGAAAGAGAAGCAAATAAAATTCTCAAATCCCCTGGTAGACCAAGAGTTGGAGCATAGCACGGACATAGACTTCAAGGAAGGGAAGGAGGAGAATATTGAAAAAGAGAATGACAGCACTGGGATGAGGTTCCACTCTAACAGTAAGTTTCCCCAAAGGCGTGCGCTCGGTGTAGGATGACTCTTGATATGGAGCAGAGGCAAGTAATGGGCTACGTTGATGACACGAAGAAGGTGCTACACATGTGATTCTAAAGCACTGTACCCACTGAAAGGATTTTAGAGATGGGGTCTTTTGAAAATGAGGGTGTGTACCCCAGAATAAAGAAGATGCTCTCTTGGGTGTTTGAGTCCCACATTGATGAGCCAGACTTCGAAGTCTATTAGGGAGTGCTCATAACATTGCTAGAATCTAAGGGGGTCAATCCCTTAATGAATACTAAGGAGCTCTTAGACGAGAAATTCTATAACACACTCAACAAGGTTGCAGTCAAGACCGAGGCTAGACTCTTCACGTGAAATGATAGGATAAGAGTACTAGAAGAGAAACTAGGGAAGAAGGAAGAGGAGCTAGCAGAGAAGACCTAGAGCTTAAAGTAGGAAGAGTTGATCAGTGCACAACTAAGGCACGAGTTAAAGGAAGAGAAGAAAAAGTTGAAAGAATTATATAAGAAAATGGAGTCTATCAAGGGTGTCATCCTTTTAAAGCACCCAGACTTAGTGCCTCCCACACAGAAGTACTCTTCCTTTCTGGAATGTATAGAAGATCTAATGCGTGTCCTCACTATAGAGAGATGACCTTTGGCCCTGGAGTCTACAGAAGAAGTGGTCACGCACTTGAAGGAGGAGGACAGATTGAAGGTGGTAGTGCCCATTACTTCGAGTATAACCAAGTGCTCTTAGAGGTTAAGGTCACTTCCCAATCTATGGAGGTCACACATGATACATGTATAGAAAGAGATAAGGTGGAAAGCTCCTTGGTTTCCACACTCGAAGCGGAGCTAAAAGAGTTCCAATAAAAGAAAAAGGGGAATAGGGAAAAAAGGGACAAAGTTCTGGCTAAAGTAGAGAGAAAATCAGAGGCAATTGAAGCCTTAAGGAGTTCAATCAAGGCCTAGCTAAAGGAACTATACCCTCAAATTACCAAGAGGATGGACAAGCTCAAAGACCTGGGTAAAGAGATGGAGCAGATTGTGGAAACTTTGGGCACCCAGGGAATTGGCCTGAGTTTTGATGAAGTGAGCACCCTGGTGGGCGACCTCTGCGTCGAAGGCACAGGGGGTAAGGTAAAAGTGTGGAATAAGCTAGAGGTAGACTTACAAAAGGATTTTCCTAACTTGTTGAATTAATTCTCCCCCCATTCTTCATTCTTTCCCCAATTCTTTCATTCCCTTATTCTTTTGTAAAGTGTAAGATTATACATTGGTTCCCTAAGGAAACATGCATCTTGGTTAAGTAAAGTGTTTCTGAGGATGAAGAACAGGAGTAGTGTGGGGTGATGTTGGACCCCTAGAATATTTGCCCAAGATGAAGGAACTTAGGCACACAAGGTCCTAGTTATGAAAACACGCGTAAGGCAAAAGTGCACAAGAGAAAGGTTTAAGGAAGAACATAGCACATGCGACATGTGAAAGGAGGTTCAGGACTTAGTCAATTTGAGCACCAGGGTAGAACACGTGAAAATCATGATGGGTTGCGTGTGGAAAAGGTGTCAACCTGGTGATAGGTTGGCCTAGATAGGGGCATGCCTTGGATGGAATCTTCTAGAAGAACATCATGAGATAAAGTGGAAAGCTCAGGCCTAGAGAAGCATGCTCACATGAAGGACCAAATTTGACACTTGGCACCAGATCTGAGGGCATTGGAGGGTAAGTTGGCAGTGTAGGAAAGTGATAAATACAAGTTCTTGCAGAGTAAAAGATATACAAGTTTGAGATATAGCGGGTTAGAGAGAGTGTGAGTTTGAGAGACAACATGGGCGGAGCTCTGCATAATTACTGCAAGGACTATGTTAGTGGATAGTTGCATCAAGGAGAGAATGTACTAGGCATGAAGTTGTAAATTTTCTTTTTGTAGCTTAGTTACATAAGTCTAGTGAAATGCATGATCAGTGTCCTGCTTTCTCGTGACACTCTGTAATGGTTCAATATGTAATGAGGTTACTTGATATAATATATACTTGAATATCAATGGTTATAATGCATATTTCTCTCTCATGAGTTCTCTTTCCTTTCATTCTAAGTATGAATTCTTGTATATTTCTTTTTTCCATAATACATGTTCTTGATTCTATTAAAGCGCTCGGTCTAAAGTGACTGCAAGGATCTAGAGGCTGTTCTGAGCCCTATGGTTCTTGTATGTCTTAACTTCCCTCCTGGAAAATCTTACACTACTCATATATGATGTTTCCCACTAAAATCACATAAAAGAGAGACTCGGTACCCATGCATGCCTCTGGTGAGAGCTCAAATTTTTCGGGGTGATAGGACGGTGTGTATGGGGTTCCTTCCTTTTCGATGGGAGTAAAAATTACTACAATCTCTCATATAAACAGTCATACAAATTTTTCTCCACCCACATGTGTATGTAAAACTCAGATCCAGTGTTGAACCTCTGAGCATACTCTTCTTCCAGATCTTTTATCCACTCCTCAACACTTGTTAAGGTCAACCGGTATGCCTTCATCATGAACCATCCCAAAAACAATTGAAAAAGAGATCCCGAAAATGGAACTAATGATGCAGCCTAGAATCCACTATATAAAACATAGGTGCACCGACACATCACCTAGCATGACCGAATGCTCACCGAAGTGTGCAAAGGTACCAAGTCCCTCTTTAGAGTTGCTTGTGTAGGATATTAGTGTGATGAAGATAAAGCATATTCAAAACCATAAAAATTCCACATAGCATATTCCAAATCTAGATCTTAGAGAGTCATGAATTAAACAATAACTATAATAAGATCAACCACACACAAACTAGTTACAGTCATTTTTAACACCATTAGCCATCTAACATACTCCATTACATTAAACACTATAAAACATAGAATATTCTTACATTATAAAGTATCACCATAAGTCATGCACATATTAGATCTAGTAGCATAACTCTACAATAATTTACTATTACTAAACTACATAGTTTAATACATACTTATAGGGGTGGGGAGTTTCCTTCATTGCCTATGCACTTCTCAAAATAGGTTGCATGGTGATAATAACCATGCACCTTTATAATAACATGCACACATTCAAGTGTGCTAATAATAGACATCCTATAGTTAACTAGAAGAAGTAATCTTATTATTAACCCAAGCTTATGTATGGTGCTTATTAGTTGCTTATTCCCAAAATACCATTTTTGTGTCTCATAAGTCTCCATCCCAATGTGTGGTCTCGCACACTATCTCCAAAAATAGTCTATATCCATGAAAATTCCTATGTCCCAAATCAAACTCTCATGGTGTGTCTTTCCTTTCCTATCATTCCGCACCTTCAAATGTAGCTTTTTCCTTCACGTGAATCCTATATGTGTCTTCTCCTTAGGACAATATTGTGTCTGCTAAACATTGTGTGAGAAGTGGATGACATTCTCGGTGAGTAGGGATTTATTTGTAGTTCTATAGGTGACTGACTCGACATATATGGCACGGATGTCAAATAAATGACTAGATCATACACTACCGAGTGTTAGAAGAGAGATAACATAATGAGTCAAATAGATTCCAATTTCCAATGGAAGATATGCTAGTGACTCTGGAGTAAGTTTATCGATTCTTATAGATCGATGAGGGGAGATTGATCAAGTGGGAGCACAATTAGGCACATATTCAAGTGCACATAAAGACTTTGTTCAATAGAAAGGATATTTTTAGAGAGGGGATGGTGATACCTTTAGCATCATGTATGGAAAATGATGAGATTGATCGATACCCACTTATTTGATGGCATTTATCAATAACTTATTTGTTCTGGTAAGACCAGGAGCCACTTTCAGTTGGGATTAATTGGATTATTCATGGAGATGATGGAGTTAGAAACTTTTTTTTCATGGGGACCATTCATATTGGCTCACTTATACAGGATCTATACATGGTAGTGCATAGGAGTCGTCGAGAAGCTTAGGACCAGCTACACTATTATAGATTTGGTTGTGAAATCACATAACTATGGGTTTTATAAAGAGTGTGTTGAGGCACAGAACAATAAAAGGATTCCTCTTTATGTAGATGGCACATATTTGTTGTGAGGAACAAGTGAAATTCAGGTAATTTATCCTACTATCAGCGAGCCCTAGATGATTTGTAGTTATAATAGATGATATGGAAGTCGTAGAGGGCCTACATATGAGAGATAGATGGATAGGAGTTATGGATAGTGGAGATAACACATTGGATTATAGGAAGTCACTCTTATATCATTGAGCATTATAAACCGGATAGGGTTATGGGACATTTGGGAGTGAGGAAGGATATACTTTTGAATGCCAATTGTGGCCATGCTTATCAACAATATTTTCCATGACAGATTTGAGTGTCTATTTGGATGCTTTACTTGGACATTACATTATGGATTATAAGGTGTGGATAAGCTGAAGGTAGATTTTGAAGTTATTGGCTAAGGATTTAATGGTTTTTTTAAACAACTTATTTTTATCAATGAAAATAGAGGAAGGAATGTCAGAATGAAAAATGAGGTCATTGAAAATAAATTTAGATATATTAGTACCAAAGTGACATATGTGAGACGCATTTCCTCTACCCATTTGGTAAAATATTTTTAGTGGTGATAATGAATTTTATGTCCATTAGATGAGGTTGGATTCATCTTTCCCATAAGTTTGAGCCCCTATTAAGAGAAAGGACAAGGTGTAGTGATTGATTACAAATCTTGTGAAGGTGCATGAATGAGGTTCCCATGAATTTGGAATGCCACATACATCTTTACAAATTTGCATACATAAGACTCCATGGTTGTTGTGAGGAACAAGTGATATCAAGGTGATTTATCCTACTATCAGTGAGCCCTAGATTATTTTCAATTGCAACATATGATATGGAAGTCATAGAGGGCCTACATATGAGAGATAGATGGATAGGAGTTATGGATAGTGGAGATAACACATTGGATTATAGGTAGTCACTCTTATATCATTGAGCATTATAAACCAGATAGGGTTATGGGACATTTGGGAGTGAGGAAGGATATACTTTTGTATGCCAATTATGGCCATGCTTGTCAACAATATTTTCCATGAAATATTTCAATGTCTATTTGGATGCTTTAGTTTGGCCATTACATTGTGGATTATAATGTGTGGACAACTGAAGATATATGTTGAAGTTCTTGGCTAAGGATTTAATGGTTTTCTTAAACGACTTATTTTTATCAGTAAAAAAAGAGGAAGGAATGTCAGAGTGACAAATGAGGTCATTGAAAATAAATTTGGATATATTAGCATCGTGACATATGTGAGAGGCATTTCCTCTACCCATTTGGTAAAATATTTTTTGTTGGTGATAATGAATTTATGTCCATCAGATGAGGTGGGATTCAACTTTCCCATAAGTTTGAGCCCCTATCAAGAGAAAGGACAAGGTGTAGTGATTGATTACAAAGCTTGTGAAGGTGCATGAATGAGGTTCCCATGAATTTGGAATGCCACATACATCTTTAAAAAATTTCATGCATAAGAATCCATATTAGGCCACTAATAACCTAAGCGTAAGATCATCTTTTCTAAGACAATTTCGCTTATATGTGCACCAAAACTACTTACATGTACCTCATTTAGGGTTTAGAGTATTTCATTTTGGTTGAGACATCTTAACAGATTCCCATCCTTACCTCTTTCATAAAGGTTGTCTTTAAGTAGGGTATAGCGCAAAGCACGTTGTGCTAAGGTGGGAGTTTATGTTTTCATGATAAGTGTGGTCATGGATTATAGGGGTTATCACGACCAACTATTTTAGAGATCATGGTTGAATCGGGAAAATTGTAGGCGAGAACGAGAAGATGTTCAATGAGAAACTAGGTATGTGTTTGATGAAATTTGAACTCAAGAAGAGATATGATAATCACCATTACATTTATTGATTTATTTTGGAGGCAAGGAACTTTTTAAAAGTGGTCAATTAAAAGTAACCCTTTAAGTATATCCACCACAAGTTTGTAAGGAATTATCTTTACGTATTTGATTTGGTATTCATTTTTGACTTGTTTGATGATTAGAATTTAATCACCAAACACTACCAACTCTTTAAGATTCTATGATATAGCCAATTTCAATCCATCTATGAGGGATTTATAATCTACAAGTATTGGTCAAGTAGGGAAGGCCAAGAGGAAATATGTTTGGATGTCTAGTGTGATAAGTAAAATACGAGCTCCTAGTCAATGGAAATTATAATATCCATCAAAAATATAGTCCAAGATGGTTCCATATTGATGTAAAAGATTTCTTCATCCATAAATTTGAAATTAAAAGGGTTTGATCCTGGTAGAGGTGCCCTAGCCAGTTGATCTATCATGGATTTTCCATTGATTGTTTTACTCAAAAACTTGATATCAAACTCACTAAGTAGAATAACCCAACTTGACATTCTACCTATGACAATGGGTCTAGATAGTAGATATTAAATAGGATCTAGTTTTGAAATGATTTTGGTTGTATGATTGAGAAAATAGTGATGGAGTTTGTTAAATGTGAAAGATATTGATAAAAACTCTCAACTTGTGAATACTTTAGATCATGATTAATAAGTGTTCTATTATATTATTACACTACTTGCTCTTATCATTAAACATTATGTTGTGTTAGCAATGCTCCTATTTCATATTCTATAGTAGATGTGTAAAGAAGCATTGATTTATCTACTATGGGTGACATGACAAATGGTGGACTTGACATATATTCTTTTAGTTTGGAAAAAGAATCTTGATATTCTTGGTTCCACCATAACTGAACATATATTTTTATTAATTGATTAAAGTGATGACATTTAGCTACCAATTATGAAATGAAACTTTGATTGATTGTATATTTCCTTGAAGACCTCTTAATTGTCTGAAATTTTGGGGAGGAGGCATTTCCATGATAGATTTTATCTTTGCGGGGTTTACTTCTATAATTCTCCATGAGATAATTAATCCCGATAAGTTTCCTAATGTGACACCAAACACACATTTTTTTGGATTAAATCTGATCTTATATTCATGCAATCATTCAAATAAGTTCCTTAATATTGTTAGATAATATAATCTTGTTTTATATTTTCTAGGATACCATTTATATAGTATTCCATGATATCATATTGCATATCATGAATTATGACTGTCATCACTTTTCGATATGTAACACCTAAATTTTTAAGGCTTAAAGGAATGACCTTATAATATAATGTGCCCCATGGTGTAATGAACATTTTTATGTTGATCTTATTTGGTAATTTGTATCTAATTGTATCAAAAAACATTGTCCATTAGGGAAAGCATTTCATGACCCACTTTGTTGAATTTTCAATCATATCTTTTTTTAGTACATGAATGTCATCTTTTAGACAAGCATTATTGATGTACCAAAAATATATACATGTTCGATACCCAAATTTTTCTTTACCACATTTACTATGTTTGAAATCCATGCGGAATAGTTTATTGGTCAAATGAAGTTTTCCTCTTTTTTTTTTTTTAAGTTTATCTTTGATAAGAAATGCAACCTTGGGATGCATATTTCTTAGGTTTTACATCTACGGATGACTACGAGGTGGTATACCACAAGATATATATATATATATATATATATATATATATATATATATATAATAATCTTGGCATATATTTTTAGGTCGATGTGAAAATATTTTGTAATTCCATAAGGAGTGTTGGGAACTCTACCTTTTCTATTTTGAAAATAATTTCACTTAGTTGTAAAATATTTGGTTATGCACATGTGCCAATATTGATATCTATTATTTCCTTAACCGACATTTTAGATGTGTCTCTTTCTAAAAAGGATGTCATTGGTTGATGTAAATCATCAGTTTGACATGAATTAGAGTCCCCTCTCTCTAGTTCCTAAAAATAAATCCACTAGGAGCTATGTCCCTTTTATTTTTATTATTTTTCATTTTTTGATTTTATTTTTCTCAAATAGTGCCTCAGTGAAGGTTTTCACTATGGGATTTTTTTTTTTCATTTTTAGTTTTGATTTCTACCATTTTGTGTACTAGTGTACTCTAGTTCCTCACCAAAGTAAGTAGATGTGTCAAGGTCAATATTGAATCCCTTCTTATGATCAGAAAGGGGGATGGGATCTTGAGTCTTGAGAAACTCTTCAATGACCTCATCGTTTTGAAAGAGATCCATGGAGACATGGTGTAATTGGTCTTGTGATAAGTGTAGAATGGACAAGTTAGAGGTCAATGGTATTAATGGATACGTTTTCTATAAAAAGGCTTACTTCTATGAGGTTATCAAAGATGTTATGTCTAGAGCATGTATCATCATAGGATTTAGTGCCTCACCACTATTCAAGACATGAAGTAGTACCGGTGAAGTTTAAAATGTATGGAAACCAAGACCATATTTATAAATATTCTTTGTGAGATATATTGGATCAAGACATCCTTTTCATTTTTACTAGTCCTTTTCCCTTCCACTGCATATTTTTCATGATTTTGTGTGCTTTATTATATTTGGATGATTCGTAGCAATAAACAAATCCATCATCATATAGCCAATATATTTAATAACTAGGAATGTGTTCATCATCAAGATATCCATCCTTTACCACAAAGACTTGGCAAGATTGTAGATAGGAGAAATTTTGATGTGGGGAGAATTTGGTTGACCATAGCTATGTGGAGATGAGGGTAATGCTATGACATGGAGGGAATTTTGGATTTCATATATTGTAAGACCTTTTCTATGATTTCAAACTTAGGTGGGGTGGAAGAAGTGGATGGTGGAAGTTTCAACAAGACTTCGGGGTCTATGCGAGTTTCATCATCGTAAATGGGATAAGGTGGGGAGCTAAGGATACATCCATATAACAAAAATGATTTTCATGTGTATGTATTCCTTATAAAAAAAATTAATGTGAATTATTTTCCTTCATAAGGGAATTTTATGCATTGTTGATACATAGAAGGAACAATTTGCATGGTGTGAATCCATGGGAAATCTAGGAGGATATTATAAGATGTTTCCATTTCCACAACATGGAAAACTTTATCCATGGTTTGAGGTTAAAATTTTATTTTTAAGTAGATGGTACCCATGGATTTCCTTTCACTATTGTGCTAACTATGAATGGTAATGATGTTTGTGCCTGGAATTTCCTCAATGTAACCTAGACATCTCAATAATTTCATGAAGCAACTATTCAATGTAAATTTGTTATCTATAAGCACTCACTTGATATTATGATGTGTGATGAATGATTCTATGTATAAGGAATTTTTTTTTATAATGTTTGGATTCAAGAGATCGTGAGGACCGAATGAAATTTTTGATTATTATGTGATAAATTGGAAATTATATCAAAGAAATGCCATAGATATACTAGTTCAAAGAAAGAAAAAGTGAATGATGCGAGAAGTGAATTATTACAAGACAAAACCATGCAAATATATAAGACTAAAAATTACAAAAATACAAAAGAGATAATTGCAATAACACAGAAATAGCTCCAACTCAATATGATCAAATAGAATAATACAATATATGTACATATAGGAGGTGAATTTATAGCCTCCTCCTAGAATCATGTCAATATCCACCTAGAATGAAGGTAACCAGCACCTAAAATTTTGTATTCAAGTAGTAACCAACACCTAGAATAGTGTACTCAAGTAGTAACCAACACCTAGAATAGTGTAGTCAACTGGTAACCAATACCTAGAATAGTATAGTCAAGTGTACAACTAAGAAATCATATCCCATAAGTGTAGGAAAACTCCAAGTGAGGTGGAATATCCCAAGTAGGATAATAAAAATAAAGTGAGGAAAATAAATCCTACACTAACACCCCCAAAAGCACAGATTATGTGGAAAGTAAAAAATGAAAGTGGTTCTGAAAAAGGCTTGATGAGTTACCCATGTACAATGCAATCTCTCATAAGATAGAGTAAAAGGAGAAAACAAAGTGGGAAAAACTTCACCTAAAAGAGTGATTTGAAGAAATGAAGAGGCTAGAAATCCCCCATGAATATGATGAACTTTTTGATGTAGAATTTACCCCAAGAAGAGCTTATAGATGAATGAACTTTCTCTCAATGAAATGTTTGGTGAAGATGTTAAGAACTCCTTTACGAAGATTGGTAGAATATCAAATCAATGACCTGCTCATGAATGAGCTCCTGAATGAAGTGCATGTGAATCTTAATGTGTTTGGTCCTTTGATGAAGAACTAGATTCTTACATATCTGGATGGTGCTCTAGTTGTCACAAAATATGATTGTAGGATACCTATTTTAGATGTCAAGGTCAAATAGAATCCTCTGAAGCTAAATAACCTTAGTAGCTGTGTTAACAACTCCCATATAATTTTCCTCTATGGATGATAGAGAAATAACATTCTACTTCTTTCTTGACCAACTGATAAGACCAAAAACCAATGAGAAAATCTAACCTAAAGTGTACTTACGACACTCATTGTCACCAATCTAATTTAAGTATGATTAGCTAACTAAGTCAATGTCTGAAGCAACCCGTAGTGAATCCCATATTTGTGTGAGCCTTGAATGTAGTGAAAAATCCTCTTATCATCTTTCCAATATAACTCATGAGGTTCCCATATGTACTTCGAAATAATACCAATTGCAAAGGAGATATCAGGTCTAGTGTGAGTCAAGTAAATAAGGTTGTCAACAAGTTGTTGATATAAAGTAGCATCAACCAAGGGTGTAGAATAATCAGACTCAAGTATGACATCAGATATGAAAGGAGTTGGAGATGGCTTATAATCAGCCATGTGAAACTGAGCTAGAAGATCAAGAGAGTACTTTGGTTGTGCAAGTGAAATCCTTGAATCAGATTGTGTGATCTCAATGCCAAGGAAGTAGTGTAGTAGAACCATGTTAGACATGGCGAATCCATCCCGAAAATGTGTCTTCACCGCCAAGATTTTAGATGAATTACTCTTTTTGATCAAAAGGTCATCAACATAAAGTACCAGTATTAGTAATGAATCATCGACTATAACAAATATACATTGGGATCGATTGGAACCGAGTAAAACCAAAATCTAGGAGGAAGGAATCTATCTTGGCATACCAACCTCAAGGGGATTATTTGAGAAAAAATATAGATTTCCTAAGTTTGTAAAAATAAGGATGAGTCCTTGACAAACCTTGGTGGCTACTACATGTAGATCTCCTCTTGTAGGTCTCCATGAAGAAAATCACTCTTCACATCCATCTGGTGCACACTTCAACCATGTGTTATGGCTAAAGAAAGTGTGAGTCTAATCGAAGTCATCCGGCTATAGGTGCAAAATTATCGAGTATTCTATGCAAACTACCAATGAAAAAACCTTGGCTACTAACTGATCCTTGTACTTATCAATGAACCATCTGCTAAAAATTTGGTCTGATATATCCATCGACATCAAACCATCTTCCTTCCCTTAGGAAGTGAAGTCAAATCCCAAGTGTGATTATTGATTAAGGAATTATATTCCTCATGCATAGCACTATCCCACTCAGGTATGTATGATTCCTATTGGAATGTCTATGGATCTATCACTAAAGCATAGAAGGCATGTGGCCTACTCTGATAGTCTGCTGAGTATGTTTTTCATCCTATAGATCCCCTACCTAAGTTCCTACACTCTAAAGTGTCTTCCTAGCCCAAAGAGGGCCTAAAGTGGGTGAGTCATGTGTCGAATCCTCATCCTCGAAGTATGGATAGAATTATATGAGGATGAATCCTCATTACTTTTCTCATTTTCAGAACTAGAAGAAGTAGAAGACGTTACCTCAGGAACCTATTGTGGATGATCTGAATCCTCAAACTACTCATCAAAACTGATTGAATCCAAATTAGATGGAGAAATTTCAAGTAATGATTTAGTGGAACACCCCTAAAGCTTAACACTTATCTCGATGAAAAATCATGAGTATTAGGATGGATAATTCTATAGCCCTTAACCCCCTTTGGATACCTAACAAAGATGCAAGGTTTGGATTGAGGCTCCATTTCCTTGCATTTATTTTTGGGAATGTGTGCCATCATTGGTGATCCAAAGACCCTAAAGTGTTTAGCTTCTGGTTTCCTATTGTGCCAAGATTTGAAGGGATTTATACCTTTTAAATATTTTTGGGGAACCTAGTTATGTATCTAACAAGAAAAATTGATGGCTTTTGCTAAAAGCTATGGATTCAAATATTTAGAGTGGATCATACAGTTTTCCATCTCTTTCAAGGACCTATTTTTGCATTTTTTCATGCCATTTTTCTGAGGAGTGTAAGGCACTGTCCATTATAGATCAATACCCTCTGTGGTGCAAAACTTCTCAAATTTTTGCTAACATACTCCCCCCATTATATGTTCAAATAAATTTGATGCTTTTCCTAAATTGATTCTCAATAAGTGCCTTGAAGTCCCAAAATTAATCAAACACTTCATATTTTTGCCTAAGTAGACCCATGTATATATAGAAAATTCATCTATGAATGTGAGAGAATATTTGTCCCTAGTGAAATAAGGATGGGGAAAATCCCTTGTGACATCACTGTGAATCAACTCTAAAGGTGTTGAATCTCTCCAAGCTTTTCCCTTGTCAAATTTCTCTTTAGGGTGTTTTCCAAGAGCACAACCCTTGAAAACTCTAGGAAATCCTATAACCATGTCATGTTGATTGTGTTGGTACCCAAATCAGTTATCCCTTTTAATTCAAGCAACATCAACGGGAAGAGCATGATGCTTAAAGATAAATATATCAAAATTTGAGTCATTTTTAGCCAGGGATGGATTTAACTAACTCTTTATCACTCGAGCATGGAGAAATTGGATAGAATCGCATCGAGGGTATGACCTACCCTCCTAATTTAGGTTGTTCATTAAATCAGGGTGAGAGGACCTGTTTTGTAACCTACATTTTTAATGGATCAACAATATTTTACTCTCCTTATATGATTTTGAAAGAAAACCTTGAGAAGACATGGTCAATGCAACATAATCTAACTCTCACAAGTTTTCACACTAGAGAATGAAGATATCTCCTAAACAAGGTTTAGGTTACTAAAGACAACAATAAAACCTGATTTCTCCTACATATTTTGAGTAAGGGATGGGTAAATTCAACAAATATCCCTAGCATTTATGGACAAACAATGCAAGCAGGGGTAAGTTTTGTAGGATTTATCATTTATAGATGGATTTTTTGGGGAATTAAGTAGGATAAATTTGATTATACTAGATTCTTGGGAAATTTTAACAAATTTTGGAAAATTTTCCAAAGCAAGACGATAACAACACTTCAAACAACTAACAATGAACCTTCAACTAGAAGGTGTGCACCCATGGAAGCCCAAAGATGCCTGTATTTCACACATTCTTTGAGAATTTAACATAAAATATCGTGTCAAAGACTCAACTAAACATTAGAGATCTTGGGTCCATCACGCTTAAGATACACTCATAAGCCAACAAAAATTTTGTATCAACAAAATGGAAGTTAGGTGAATTTGAATTGTTTATTACACAATGAAATGAAAGCTCTTATCATAGCACAATTGCAAATTCCACAATAATACCACAAGGACAAGATCTTGTGTGATTTAGAGGAATTTCTAACATAATATTACGACAAGAACATGACTAACTATTTGAAATAACTTCAAATTGAAAGTAGACACAACAATTCTCACGATTAACAAGATTAACTCGGGGGCTTGTCAATTTCATCAGCAAGGGAAACTTTCATTTACGGTCTCAATTATTTTCAATGGTTATACACTTGCGACCATCTTGACATGATTTATTTTAAGGCTCTAGAAATTAAGAGGTTTCTCAGACAAGTATTTTTGAAAAATAGCTTGTTTCAATAGCTCCTCTCTTTTCTATTCTAAATTTGTCGAAATCTTAACTCCCTCCTTTTGTGAGAGTGTTATCATCATCTTTATACAATTTTATCCCCATTTTCCTTACAATTTTCCCCCCAAAAACGTGGATATTTCACAAGTATATTTTACTTTCACAAAATGCCAGGTGTATCAATGACACCTTTTATGAAAAAAAATTATTTGTCTCTACCAGATGTGAATAGTATGGGCCTTCTTCATTTTAATCTTATCATATATGACTATAATACCATGTCATTGTTTGTGATTAATGTTTTCATGATTCCCTCCATCTGGTGATTGGATAGTTACTTCTGATATCCTTTGAGCACTCTAAGGTGACCTAAAGTGACGTACACCTTTTACCTACTATCCAAAGATACATCTTGGATGTCGCATATTCCTTCTCACATTTGCTTGGTTTAACAATCCCACGTGGTTTTTGTAAAATCTAGTTAATTCATTGAAAATGTTTGTTTTGGACTCAATTCAGCCTTTAAATTTTCCTCGTGTGGTGAGAAAGATCTTCCTTTATCGGGCGCAAATGATTTCTTTCAATTCAATCAATCTATGCTACTTATACAATGAAACCCATCTTTATCCTATCACAAGGATACATTAAATTTTTTATCATGTAAATGAGGAAATATTTCACAACATTCTACCAACGACATGGTGAGATTATATACGTGGAAAATAGTTTGGAGAAAATTTTGTTAGAAGATTTAAATAAATCTTTGACTTTTGTGGTCCTAATGAGGTTTTCGTTAGGGCCTTGTTTGACATAGAATGTGTAGGAGACACTAGAGGACCCTTGACTTATCGGTAGGTCCGGATCGCACTTCTCACAAGGATAATTGTCTTCACTGACCTTTTAGTTCATGTATTTTTATCTTTTCGATGGGAATATCTGAAATATCTTGAAGACATGAAGAAATTATGGATTGAAAGTAGGCCCCAAGTGTGCGGGAAAACTGATTTTTAGTGTCCATTCCTATGTGATGAATAATTTTTTTAAAAGGAGATTCCCAAGGAATCTTATATGTTATACGACAAATCTTCCATTGACACAATTCCTGCCATATTTCACAAGGTGGATGAATTGGAGCAGAGGTTTTCCTTTCTAAATAAAGGCGAGACAAGACCGAACCCTTATAATGAAGTTCAATGCCAACACCATATTTGGGAAAGAGAAATGGCAAATCAAGCTCTCATCCCCCAATCATTATCTCAGATGGAGAAGAGGAGTTGTCCATATCTATTTTTCATTCAAGAGAAGTAATTTCCTCTTCTCGGGACAATAGGGGTAGGTTTGTAGTTTATTCATCTCACTCTGGGAGTTATGTTCCTTCATCAAGGGATGGCTTCTTAGGTCCTCATCCAATCCCTTCCCCAAGAGAGTATCCGCCCTTACAAGGAGATGGAAATCTAAATCTAGCTCAAAGTCTCTTTTTCCTCCTGACCCTCGTGATTTAGTCCTTGGTTTGTAAACTACTCTAGTCATTCCTTCTCAATCTGTTCTCAAAAATTCTACCCTTCAAAAGGGGAAAGGGAAGATGAAATTCCTCACAGGTGGCCTGGATCTTCTAGACTGGGTGTCTTCCTACCAAAATAAGATTGAGCTAGAGAAAATCATGCATGAACCCGAGAATGAATTTTGATTCATTAATGGATATGGGGATGTCATGAGATTTAGAAGGTTCCATAGTATTTATCTAGACAACGCAGGGCTCTGATGAATCCATGTTGAGGAAGAATAAGTTGTTGAACAAACTACCATTACTAGGAGGGGGGCTTATGAAGGAGTGAAGGGTCCTGAGCATTATGTTTGTCTTTTATGCCTTTGTTTTTAATCATGTAAACAAACCCTTTTACCATGGGTTGGGCCCCTATAGAATCTCCATTTTGAATTACAGATGAGACTACTTTCAAATGATGCCACATCTAAATTTTCACCTCTTGACATGCAATTATTTTATGTTCATGTATTACGGACTCTTTAGCTTAGTAATGGCACCAGTAATGAAAATAAACTATTATTGTCCTTTCAATGGTTTGTAATCATGTGATTTTCCTCAACCTCTTAGTTTATTGCATCACTTCGAACCTAATGTATCGCATCTGGAAAAATTACCTATCTCATGGTGATTCAAAATCCCCCTCGTACTGTCTCTTTAGTTTGCAACACTTCCTCGAGTCACGTGACTCCAAACATAACTTCTTGAGATCTCTTTCTCATCTCAGAGGGATTTCCTTCCCTCGTAGGCCCTTTCATTTTCCAAATTGTACTGGGTGACATGTGGCAACATCCACATCCTCCCCTTTCTTTCAATTGTTAGCCTAATGGGACTACCCTACCGTGATAAGCCATATGGTGAATTATAACACTTGGGGGTTGGGGGTCTGAACTACTATTCCTTTTCAAAGGTGTGTCGAGGAATCACATGGAAACTCTTGTTATCTTCTGTGGGGGCTATTCCTTTAGTGGATTATGATTTTTTTCCCTGGCCCTCTACCGATTTTATGGGAATTTTTGTATCTTTTAGGATCTTCAACTGTAAGAGTGTATTTTCACAAAATAGAGACCAGGTCCCACATAATTTGAGTCATGAATTTTCCCTTCAACATATACACATTTTTAAAAATATCAACTGAGCACAAGGAATTTGAAGGCATTACTCAAGGAAAAAGGGATGAGATTATTCAAGCTCCAAAAGGCTGAGATGCTCAAGGTAATAGTACTTAAGATGGCTAAACCGCTCATTCCATAATCTTCTAAATCTATCCTAATGTGAGAGAAATGCAGTAGGGGAAACATTGGGTGAAAATGTGAGAAGATATATAACCTATCATGGTGATTTTTCCTTCCTAGTACTACTACATTTTTGCATTGTGATTTTGCTGATCTCAACTAAATTTGTATCAAACAAGACTCTCATGCCCTTCCCTATATAAGTCATTTGATACATTGAAAAGAGATTAGTTGAAAGTGAAGGTGCACTAATAACATTTGTGAGTTTTTCACCTTCAACTTCAACAAACCCTCTCCCTAAAAATGTGGCTATATTTTCATCACCCAAAGTGATGGAGGACATGTTGCAAGGATCTAGGGAAGAAAACTCATCCTGTCATGAACCCATGTGGTGTGAAGCACCAGAGTTGATAATCGACAAATAATTATATGAGGATATAACTACAACTAGTGATTTTCCCTTGTGTTTATCTTTATATTTTTCCTTTGCCTCAGTAGATTCTTAGGTTGATGAAGACTATTTGATAGATTCAGGGGACCTCTATGTTTTTTCTTAATGAGATGACTTAGGTTGTCAATCTATTTCTTCATACATTTGTTCTCACCATGCCCAAGTTTTTTTCAATCAGCACACTTAACCTTTTCCTTCTTAGGATTCCTATTTGAACTATAAATTTTAGTTATAGACTTGGAAGAGGTACTAGATTTATATTGTTTCTTCTTTTCCTGATCCTTACTCTTTTTCTTCTTCTCTTGGTTACTAGAATATTTTTGTTTCCCATTCCTAGAAATGAGGGCTTGAGGTTTGGATGACTTCAAGGTACCCATTTGAATTAACTTTTATTTCTCCTTAGTCAAATCAAAAATGAATTCATCTAAGGATTTTATAGACCATGTGGCTCCAAGAGCCCTCTTAGTAGCATAAAATGTAGAAAAAAAGATAGAATAGTCGAGCCTAGTTTTGAAAGCACGGAAAGAACAAGTTTTTCATTATTCTTTTCTATTCCAAATTATTTTAACTATAATTGTAAGGACTTGAGCTTGGTAAATAAATATTCCAAGGTGTCAATTTTTAGGACTTAAGCTAATAAGTTCTATTTATAGCTCATGCCCCCTCATAGTGTCAAATTTTCCAAATAATCTTTCTAAGGTTTTCTGCATCTCCTTGGGAGATTTGGCTGAATATATGTGAAAAAGAGTTCATGAGACACTGAAAGACATAAAATATGAAATGCTTCATCACACTTATTAAACCACTTAACTTTTTCTGCATTTGTACTAGGCTCTGGTTCTAACCCCATTGTGATATGGTACAACCCTTTACTCCTTAGTCCAATGGATATTTTTATTTCCATTCATGGTAGTTAAAAGGTGTAAGTGGGTTAATTGAAATTAGATCCATTATTGTAGAAATAAAGGTTGTGGTAGTTATTACAGAAAATAAATAAATGTGCAGAAAGAAATAAGTTCTAAAAAGAGAGGAAACACCTTGTACACCCCCTAGAAACTATATCAAGAATCCCCCACAATATTGGCACTTTATAACTTAGTGTGTTTTACAAAATAAATAGGTCCAATGCTTTGGGAAATGAAAAATATTTAACTTTTACAAAATGGCACTTGATATCAAGCTACCAATCAAAAAATTTACAATAACTATTTCCCGTAAATAAGCCCTATTTTAAATGAATTTGTACTAAACTTGAAATGCATCGTTTTTACTAAAATACATTTTTAGCAAAAGAAGGATGAGAGTTTTTATGAACCCAACAATATGTTCCAAACATGTATGAAGGATAAAATACATCAGAGGTTACAAGGAGGTTGGTACTAGCCACCCTACACAACAAAAGGCTATCAACCACAGTGCTATTCCTGCAAAGTGTTAGGCCAAGATGGAATTTTTTTAGTACAGACGTTGTGACCATGTTAAATCAAGAAGATCTTCACTACAGCCCTGAAATTGTTGTATATATGAGTGTAGTAAATAACACTATGGAAAGACTCAAGAAACAAAGATAGAATCTAGATGTGTAATTCATGTATGGTCTATTGGAAACTCGGTTATAGGTCTAAAATGATTCTTACTAAAAACATGCCCTTTGCAAGTCTGAACATGCATGCAAATCACTACCACAGGTGAAAACGCCCTTCACATGTTTAAAAATGCCTAGATCTAGATAAATCTTCCAGGGATCCTACAATAATGATTTAGGGCCTACAAAAAAGCAATCTCCAAAACTATATATGCACTATGTAGATCGCAAACCTCGAATCCTCGTAAATAAACTATATACCCATAAACCAAGAAAAACCAACACTAAATAACATCCAAATACTTACAAATAATGATCTCAAATGAAAAATGAATTTTGATAATAATAACTAGACAATCTCAATACCAGCTCGACTTTGATACCATATTGGAGAATCCCCATAGATCTATTGGCTCGAATAATTCACAGTGAATGATGCAAGATGTGAATTATTTGAAGACAAAAATAAAAGAATACAAGAATGAAAATTATGAAACTACAAGATAAATAATTGCAATAACACGAAATATCTCCATCTCAATACGATCAAATAGAATAATGCAAGAGATGTACATATAGGAGGTGAATGTGTAACCTCCTCCTAGAATCATGGAAATATCCACCTAGAATGAAGGTAACCAACACCTAGAATGGTGTAGTCAAGTAGTAACCAACACCTAGAATAGTGTAGTCAAGTGGTAACTAACACCTAGAATAGTGTAGTCAAGTGTAAATCTAAGAAATCATATCCCATAAGTGTAGGAAAACTCCAAGTGAGGTGGAATATCACAAGTACGATAATACAAATAAAATGAGGATAATAAATCCTACACTAACAAATTAAATCCTAAAACTATTGAGAGTTGATATCCTTAGGAACAAGATGGGAGATGTTTTCAGTAATTCCATGAGATAAATTTGTATGGTGGTCTTCTCTAATTGTTTGATTATATCATATGAATTAGATGAAGACTTTGCATTTGAGGATTGTGCATTTGTAGTGGACTTAGGATTAGACATTTGTTGTGGTGTTGTGGACGTGGAGGGTTACTTAGTAGTGGGTACCCAAACCTATTTCTGTCTCATTATCACAACATAAGTAGGAGTGTTAAATTTTATAGTGGCTACCATGTCTGGTGTATGATCTAATAGTGAAATGATACAATAAAAAATAATGTTATTTGATGTTTTCCCTTTTCTTTTACATTATTATTTTGTACTTGTGATTAGGAAAAGGGTCCTGAAGACCTTTATTTTTTCATTTGGTGTCTTATTAGTAGATTGATGGTCAATTTTAATATATTCATTATCAATTAAGTCTTATATAAAGTGGTGTAGCCTTACACAATGATCCGTAGGATGACCATGTATATGATGGTAGTCACAATATTCATTTTCTTTATACCATGCAGGTTTAGGTTTTCCTTCTTCAAAAATTTAAGTAAATGGGTATGTCACCATTTTAGTGCTTCCTAATTGATTGAGGACACTTGAAAGGATTTCTATGAGAGGCATAAATTTTCACCTTTTGACCTCACACAAAGAAGTTTCTTTGTTAGAAAGGATTAGAGGTTGTTTATTAGATTTTTTTATTTTACTAGTTTGATGATTTTTGTGAGAGGGTACGAAAACTTGTAAGAGAGGATCATGAGGAGAACATGCACATAAATGAACATGTGAACAGTAGCATGAAGAGATCTCGGGAGGATCGAGCATCAACCAAATGTGCGTGTAAAGATTCGACAAATAGGTAGATTCTCGATAAGCCACAAAAATCTCCTCTTTCTCATAGATACAAAGGGGTGTACATATAGGAGGTACTTGAGTAACCCCAATGCTACAAATCATGTCAACTTGAGTGGAGAGGGGAGTTACATTCCTGAATATAAGTGTAACTCCCAATGACACATATGATGTCTTGATGCAATAACGTGTAAGATAATCTCATAATGATAACTTAGGATGAGGCGGTAAGTTAGAAATAAGAAATGGGTCCCAAAGACAAAGCCGATGAGGTACCCATGCACAAAAAAGAAGTCCCAAGTAATGAAGGAAAAGTAAGTGGGAAAAAATCCACCACAAGAGAACAAAAAAACTCTCTAATCTAAGAAAGATGCCAAGGATGGGTTACGGCCATAGACGAGCTCGTAAAGGTACCCATGTACAAAGAGACAATCTCTTGGAAAGAAGAAGAAGAGAGAAGAAGAGGGAGACGAAAGGAATGCATAAGATGCCATGAATTGATCTAAACTCTACAGCTCGGGGAGGTCTTCCAAAAGAATGTCGATCATGAGATCCTCTACTTTTGGACTAAAGAAAATCCACCCACACCGAACTGTGTGCCTTCCCTTAAGAAGGAAAAAAATGACATGCTAGAAATCTACCCACTCCATGAAGGAAACCGAAGGTAGTAGCACAAAGAACTCTGAGTTTGGTCTATGAAAGTGTGACATAGGTCTAGCAAGTGAGTGCGAAGCAATCGAAGGTAATGTCACAAGTGTAGAACTGTCAGAGTATGAAGGGTGAACACCTGTAGAAAGGATTTCCAACTGATGTGAAGGCAAAAACATCCCCACAACAAAAAATGGATCCACAAGAAAGGGTGGATCAATGAAGGTCTCTAGAAAAGTGGAAGTGGTAAGAGTCCCAGAAGGGGAACTCCCAACAATGGAGATGATGAAATCCTCTGAAATACCTGTAGATGGATGAGGAACTTGTAGTACATCACAAGTGTACTCTACAAAAAGATGACTAAGGTCAGGTAGATACTCGTCCCAATGAGGGGGCTCAACAAACTAGAAGAGCGATGTCAGATATGTATGAGTCATCTAATGAAGGTAGAGGAGTGGAAGGGGCCTCACACACTAGAAGTGGAAAGGAGGCAGGTGTGATGACTGTATGAGGTTGAGAAGGAGATGGCTCGATATATGACGAGATGTGGGATGTGTCAACACTCTCTAGAATAATGAGAGGAGAAGAGTTCTCTATAGTACTCTCAACATCAGAACTAGGTGCACAATCCTCGTCATCAGAAGTAGAACCAAGTGAGTCTGTGTTAGTGGAACTTCCATCACATAAAGAAGAGGAGACAACTGAATTATCAGTAACAACAATGGATATAGTATGTGAAGGGTCTCCATAGAGGGACTGAAGAATGCTCTAGACACGGTGGGGTGGATCTGATTCTGCCACCTGAAACTAGAGTGATCAGGATACATGAATCATCTTATGACCAAAGACATGGTTGCAAGTGTCAAGAAAGTCCTCTAGATGATGACGATCAGCGGGTGTAGGAACTAGCCCAAGCAAGAAGGGTAAAAGAACCTCATGGGTGAAGTAACATTCCATGGAAGCACGCTAGGCTAAATAGTTCCCTCTCCCAGTAAGAAGTGGAAGAGGCTAAAAGGAAATCATACAATGCTCATGTCTCAAAGATCACTCTCCATGATTCGTAATGAAAAGTGTAAGGTGCACAAAAGCAAGATATCGAACTCAGCCGATAGTGCATCTGCATGTGAAAACCCAAGAGTACTAGTCAACCCCCCAAAATGTGGAACTTTATAAAGTATTCAATTTACAAACTGACAATTCCATCTCATAAAGTGTGAGAAATCATACAAATTTGACCAAGGAAGTGCTCAAAAACGAGCTACGAGTCAAACGTTATGGCATTATTATAATTCCCACAATCGATGGAACAAGCCAAGAGGCCCTACAAATGGATTTAAAAAGTTCTCAAAACGAGTGCAAAGGGTATCGTATGACTACTTGTTGGAATTGGAATCAAATTTTAGCAAGGGTTTATTTTTCTTGCGAGGGGGGATTAGCCTCCTACCAACCACGTACATCACCCTCCATCTTTGGCATACATAGAAAGGACATTAAATAAGCAAAAGACAACTGAAAAATTATTACAATGCCATATTGATAAATGCTTTAATCCTTAAAACGTTAAAACTGGTTGTTTTTACCTCCAAACAATTTATAAAAGGGAGTGGTTTGACTACTCGAGCAAAAATGCAAGCTGGAAATGTTTTGGGATGTCCACATTGACCGAGCTGAGCGAAGGAAGGTAAAACCACCATGTAAATCCTCAACCAAGCCACATGTGACTATAACCACCAAGATCCTAGCTATGTAATGGACACCATGCATAGAAGGTGTAGGTTGCAGAAGAACATTGACGCGGCAGATAAAGAATAGTTAGGCGAGCTACATGTGTTGACCAGTCCACATGCCAAGGAATAATCCCTTCACATAGCAAAGTAATGGGGTGTGCTAGCAGTGGAGGAAATGGTCATGTTGACAAGAACCCAAGGCACCTCACACAGGGAAAAAGAGAAGTCTCTCACTAAGTTGAACACAGAAGAAGGAAGGGCCGAGAGCAAGCTCCAGGTAAATGCTCAGCAAGACAGGAGATCCCAACGGAGCAGAAGTTGACCCAACAATGATCTTACAGGGTGAGAGTTCAAACTGGCTATAGACAACGATTAACAAGAGTCTGCAAACAAGCCTATGAGTCCACAAAACCATGGTAAATATGTCCACACAATGCACAAAGAGCTCAGATTTGCGAGTATATACCAATGACAACATGATTCAACACAAGTCTGAGCATACAACAATCTGAACCAATGTAGAGAGGACTGATACACGGGCATGTTGCAGGCTCAGAGCATATACTTCTACAGAGAGAAACCCAAGTTGGAGTCAAGGTTGAAACGGTTCCTTAAGCAAGTTTCCAAGAACGCAAATGCATGAAAAAAGTAATGCACAAGGAAACCAAAAACCAAAAACCATGAAAATGCAACCTAAAACTATAATATACCCCAAAAAACACTCATGCAAATCTAGAACACCCAAAAATGAGCCATGAACATGAACCATGAATCATCCTGAGCAAGGAGGTAGTACGAGTCGAGCCCAAGTTGAGTGCACAACCGTGGACAATGCAAAGGTATTAGTTGGTCAATGCAAGTGGTGAGCTGATGAAGCAAAGGTGAGAAACTTGAGTCACGGAAGACCAAATCACAAACAATGCAGGTATGAAGCTTGAATCAATGCAAGAAGAGCACGGTCAGAATTTCCATTACGACACATGCATGAGAATCTGAATATCACGCAGAAGTCTGGAAAACACACAAGCAATGCCGAAGAGTGCATAGATCCACACGATCCACTCTGATACCATGTAAGAGGGTACAAAACCCATAAGTGAGGATCAAGATGGATGACGTGCACATCAATGGAATTGCGAACAATAGCGTGAAGAGATCTCGGGAGGAGCGAGCATCAACCGAATGTGCATGCAAAGATTTGAAACATGGGTAGAACCTCGTTACAATCCACAAACTCTCCTCTATCTCATAGATCCAAAGGGGTGTACATATAGGAGGTGCTTTGAGTAAATCCCAATGTTGCATTCATGACAACTCAAGTGGAGAGGGGGAGTTACATTCCTAGAATAGAAGTGTAACTCCCAATGACACATATGATGCATTGACGCGTAAGAGAATCTCATAATGACCCCTAAATGACACGTGGACCTACGATCTCACCTAAGTGAGATGACTCACCTAATGATGTGGAAAATAACACACACCAATAATTTTGACTTTGTATGTTTTGAACATGAAGAGAATAAGTGATTCCATTATCGTCAAAATTTTGATTACGGTGTATAAATTTGGATTTATCATGATTTTGATTGTTTTTGTTATTGTTATTCTTTGGGTTAGTCCTTTAAAGGTGTCTTGATTAGGCCCTTAGTGATGAGAGCCCTCTAATTTTTTTGTTTTTTTCAATAACTTCTTCAAATTTCATCAAATAATGAATTTTCATTTGAAATGATAGTTTTAATGTTAGGTTAGGAATGAATATAGTAGCTAATTATTTCTTTGGTATGGAACAAGGTAATCATCTTGTGATTCTTTGTCATCATTGAAGAAACAATGCGAAGTATCAGTATTTCTTTGATTTGTTTTGATAAGATCCATCATTGTGATTTCAGAATCTAGGTTGAATGAGAAATGTTTGAAAAATTTCTTTGAAATATCTACAAATGTTGTGATTGATCCCTATGGAAGGTGTAAGAACCAGTCAAAATATTTCCCTCCTAAAATTTTAGGAAAGATGCACAAGAGAAAGATTTCATTATATGTTACTTATTGGCATGCCATGAAAAATTCTTTAACATGCTCTCTTAGATCATGTTTACCCTTGTATTTATCAAATTTGAGTGTTTCAATTTTTTGGGAAAAGGTACATGCAACATGTCCTTATTGAATGGGTAAGGACATAGTTTGTCAAAATTAAATTGTTTTGTGCACTTTTGAAGTCCCATTAAGGTTTTTTTTATACTCCTCGATTCTTGTGTGAATGGGGAATTTCATTGAGGAGTGTCCATAGTTATGTCATTTTCATGTGTAGATTTTTGTTCTTCCTCATTTTTAGGATTTTCATTGTTTGTGAGTTGGTGTGTTAGCTCTTCGATTTTGGCTATCAAGTCTTCTTTTGATGAATTAGATGTAGTGGTTGATTTTGAATTTTTCTTACTAGACTTGGGTTTTTCTATTAATTATTTTAAGTGTTCATGCCGAAGTCCGAGGGATTTTTTCATATTTCTAAGAGGTGAAGCAGATATTGATTTTTGTTTTGCATCATTAGGTTATCAATAGCTTCTTTTTCATTTTTTGATAGTTCGGGTTGTTCTCTAATGTCTTCTTCTTCAAAATCATTATGACCAAAAGGGTTGAATTTTTCATAATCCTCATGGGCATTAGTTCTTTTACTACATGTAAACACCATTTTTATAGGTAAATACCTAAGTGAAAAGTTATTTTGAGATTTGGTAGAATTTTTTATGCAATTAGGAGATTGGAAATTGTTTTGATTGAATTGGATTTTGTTTTACTTAAATTTTGGATAACATGAATATCCAAAACATGACGTTTAATTTGATTTAATTTATGAATTACTTAAAATTGAATAAAATGAATACTCAATGTATAAGGCTCTTAATTTTGATTTGATTTGATTTGATTTACTTAATACATGAATATCAACGTATAAGACTTTGGGTTTGATAAAAATGAATGTGCTTAAATTTGGATAAAGTGAAAGACTTAAATCGTGGTATGATTTGATTTTCTTAGGTCTATGATTCTAAGTGAATCCAAAGACTATCGTTTAAATAATGGTTTGGTTTTATATCCAAAGGGGCATAGATTTAGATGTTAAATGGGATTTCTTTGGATTGGATTTTGACAAGAATGTTTGAATATAAGTATTTAAGACCAAAGATGGGAATGTCAATAAGAATTATTTTTTATTTTGGGTTAAATAAAGTGAACACTTAGCTCATTTCAGGATTATGGAAACTAAACCACTTGTGATGGTGGATAGATCGTGTGTTTTCAAAATCAAGAATGAGTGGGAAAAGGTAATTGAGCGCATACTGAGGATTCACAGGAGAATGCAAGATAGAAAAAAGGATGCATAGTTTACAATGGAAAGGGACAAGGTGGAGCGGATACACAGGACCCCAATCATGTGAGTATGGGGAGTGGTTGGAAATTCATCCAAACAGGTATCTACCATCAATATAAACCTTGTTTGCAATGAAAATGGTTCTTTCTTAGAATTACTAGAACAAGTAGCCAACCGGGTGAAGTCTTCAATGTGTAATACTATTTTAGCCAAGATACCGGGTAGCAAGATGGAATATTGAGGAGTTTAGGAAATGGGCTAACAGGAAGTGGATGCCCAAAGGTTTGATGAAATAGCAGTATATGTTAATGCTTTCTTTGTGATTAATTTGTCTTTGGAAGAGGATTTCTTATGGATCCTTTCTAAAGGACCATGGTTTATGGGTCATGTTGTGGTTTTGGTGCAAAAATGGCAGCCTGGCTTCAACCCCTTGGAAATTATCATTAAAGAATACCCTATTTGGGTTAGGTTTCCAGGTTTACCCTTGGAATATTGGGATTTGGACATTTTTAGGGGATTTCCAAAGCCATTGGGGCTCTAGTCATCATAGATCATATTACTTGTGTTAAAACTAGGCTTCTATTTGCAAGTTTTGTGTTAATATGGCCCCCAAAACCTCTTTACCTAGAAGAATTTAGCTCAACACACCTAAGTAGTTTGTACCAAGAATATTGAGTATGATTTTGCACCATTTATGTTCTTCTCATGTTTCAAGGTAGGTCACAATATTAAATCTTGTCCTAAAGCCAAAGAGGAGGCTACCAAGAAATCTCAAATGAAGAAGAAAAAAGGCACCAATAAGGAAGATCTGAAAGGTAAGGGAGTTATGAAACCAAATGTAAATGGACCATTGAAGGTAAATCCTTCATGCAACCCAATAAGAAAACCATTGGAGATTAAATATTGGATTCCGAAGGCCGAAATAGCCTCCAAAAGAAGAAATAGGAAAAGCAAGTCGAAGGAGGTCAGCAATATGGCGTAAAACCAAGACCCAGAAAAAGATGAAGATGTGATGGTTTTCAAATATTTTTAGGAGGACAATATTGTAGGATCCATAGTTCTAGATACTATGGATGTAATTTTTTTCCCAAAGACCAATGGAATCACTATTGGTAAGTAATATGTTCAATATCCTAGATATTAATTTGGAGGACATTCCAATAGTTGAAGAGGATATCCAACATGCTCTTGAGACTTCTAGGAGTGACCTAAATGAAATGTCATTTGAAGTTGTTGTAGATAAAGAAGTGGTAAAAGAAAATCCCATTGAGGTATGTCATGTTTTTCATGTCCCTGAGGTGGCCAACATACTGTCTCCAAAATGGAAAGTGACACTAAGAACTAGATCAAAGGTAGATGTTGGAGCTAATAAAGCATCTCTAGGAAGACCGTCTGAAAAGGAAAAAAGGGAGAGAGCCACAAAGAAGGATATTATGGAGGTGTCAAAAACCATTGTTGGTAGGTCAAAAATCTTCCCATTCTAAATGATTTGTTTATCTTGGAATATAAGGGGCCTAAACCATCCCTGTAAACATAGGATTTTGTTTTACTTCAAAAGTAAGGAAAAACCGGATGTCATTATGCTACAAGAGACCAAGATGAATTAGGAAAAGATGAAAGACTTTCAGGCTTTCTTTTGGAAAGAAGCTAGATTTCACTATCAATCCTTTGTAAGGGCATCTAGGGGTTTGTTGAGCATGTGGAATAAGAACATTTTGGAAGGATTCCCCCTCATTAATATCCATCACCACTTAGCCATTTGTTTCACTGAAGTTAGCTCCAGAAAATAATTTATTCTCTCTAATATTTATGCTCCTAATACTACAATTGGTAGAAGGATGCTCTGGGAGGAGTTGACTATCTTCAGAAGGATGTTTAGTTATTTAAACTGGATTATAGGAGGTGATTTTAATACTCCTCTCATTCCCTCATAAAAGAAAGGAGGAGTTAATGTGTTTACTGAGAGTATGGAGGACCTGCGAATTTCTTGGGGTGGAATGGTTTGATGGATCTGAACCTCAATGGTTCAAAATTCACTTGGAAAAATAGGAGAGAAGGGGAAAATATTATTCAAATCAGACTATACCATTTTATTGTGAATATCATTAGATTTAGGATCAATAATACACTCTCTCCTCCCTAGCTCGCATTGGATCAAACCACAATCCTATGATTCTTAAATTTAGTTTTAGGGAGCAACCCATAGGAAGACCTTTTAAGTTTGAAAAAATGTGGACCACTCATCCGAAGCTAGAAAGGAAGATAGAAGAATGGTGGAGCCTAGAATTCAAAGGTAATAGTATGTTTAAGGTGGCTTCCAAACTTAAAATATTAAGGTAAATCTTAAAATCTAGAACAAGGAAGTTTTTAGCAATATTTTTCTCCAAAAAATCAGAATCTCTTAATATCTCCGAGCTATGGAAGAAGTTATGGAACAGGGAGGATAGAGAATGGAGGAAAAATAAAGCAAATTTATCTACTTTTTGAATACTACAATATATTGTGCAAAGAAGAGATATATTAGAAGCAGAAATCTAGAATTAATTGGCTTAAAGAAGGTGATTGTAACACCAAATTCTTCCACATCTCTGCCACCATTAAAGCTAACAAAGGAAGAATCCAAGAAATAAAGAAATATAATGGTGAAATGGCTATGAGGAGGATATCTCTACCACCATTGTTTCCTTCTTTAGGAACTTGTTTTCTAAAGGACAAATTTCAGATGATATTTCTAGAGCAGAAATTCTTAATCTTTTTGAACCGGTTATTAGCCAAGCTGAGAATAGTGAACTCATAGTCATTCCTTCTGAGGAAGAGATAAAATCTATTTTAGATGCTATGGAAGGTGATAAAATTCTAGGGTTTGATGACTTCTCTCGATTTCTTTCTTTCAGATGTATTAGGATATTGGTAAGAAATAAGTGGTTTTAGTTGTCCAATATTTTTTCCAATCTAGCAGCCTACTCAAACAAATCAACCACACCTTTATTTCTCTCATACCTAAAAATCTAGGAGCTAAATATCTTGGGGACTTTAGACCCATTATTTTATGCAATACTATGTATAAGCTAATCTCCAAAATTCTAGATTTCAGATTAAGGGAGACTCTAAGTAACTTTATTTCCCCAAATCAAGGAGCCTTTGTGCTAGGTAGATAAATTCTAGACAACATAATCACTATTCATGAGATGATACACTCTGTGGAACTCTCAGGAAGGGAGGCTATGATTGTAAAGTTGGACATGTAAAAATCCTACGATAAGATATCCTAGGATTTCTTGTACTCCCTTTTAATTTGACTAGGTTACCATCCCCACTTCATCAAAATGATCCAAAATTTCACTAAAGACCCGAGATTTTCTATTATAATTAATGAAAATCCTAATGTTTCTTCAAATCAGAAAGGGGTTTGAGGAAAGGAGATCCCCTATCACCTTTCCTATATATTATAGTTGTTGAAACCTTGAGCAGGTTATGTGCCAAGGCCTAAAGTGATGGTATAATGGAGGGTATTAAAGTGGCACATGGAGTGGAGAATCAATGTCTACAGTATTTTGGATGATATGGTTCTTCTTGGTCAAGTGGTTTTTTAGGAGGCCCGTGTCCTTTAAAAGAATCACTAAACAATATGAAGAAGTTACCAGGCAGAGGATTAACTTCAGAAAGAGTTCATGCTTCTTCATTAATGTGGGGAGGAGCAGCAAAACAAGCTATCTAACATCCTAGAGTGCATCATCAAGGCCCTCCCAAATACATACCTTGGAATTCCTCTTTATGGGAAAAAGTTAGAGGAAGGAGGTTAGAATAAATTAATAGAAATATTTCATAAAAAAATTTCCTTTAGAAAGGTTCATTACTTTCAAAGGCTAGAAAAATCAGATCCTTCAAAGTTGTCTATATGATATTTATTTGTTTATTATGTCCATCTTTACCTTACTAGTTAAAGTCAATAAATCTATTGAAGGCATACAAAAAGGTTTTTATGGATTGGATCAAAGGAAAAGAATATATTTCCTTTAGATTCTTAGGATAAGGTCACTTAACCTAAGGATAGGGGTGGTCTTGGATTAAAAATATACAACTCATGAATCAAGAACTAATAGCTTAGGTTGTCTAGAGATTGCATCAGAGAGGAGGGAACCTAATTCAAAATATTGAAAGTGAAATATTTTGGCCCTTTGGCAGAACTTTGGCTCTCTTCTCTGATTTGGAGCTTCCTAGAGGTTCTATTTTCTGGAACAATCTATGTCAAACTATAAATTTGTTGATAAAAGGGAGAAAATGGAATCTTGGTGATGACACTAAGATAAAATTTTGGGAGGATCCATGGATCAAGGATAGAGATCCTAAAAATGAAGAGTCATGGAGTGAGATTTGGCCATTATTTAACCAAGAATAGGGAGCTTTGGTTTGTAACTATTGGAATGAAGAGAGGAAGTGGATCCCCCTCCTTCCTCCCCCACTACCTTGGGATTTACATCCCTTTCAAGACCGGGTGCTCACCAAGAAAATCTTTAAGAAGCTTTCTTTAAATAAGAGCCTTAAATACTATCATATACCCCATTATAGAGCTCATGATGAGCTGATTTGGAGAACCATGGACACGGGGAGTATGGAGTTAAGTTTGGCTATCTGTTAAATTTTGAGCACATTGAACCCAATACTCTCTGGGGAAGGTCTGGAATAAGAATATTATTCCCAAAATCAATATCTTCTTCTAGGAAGTTGTTAAAGGAAATATCCTAACTATGGATAGGCTAAGAAAAAGGGGAATGATCATCACTAATAGATGTGGTCTTTATAAATGTAATGAAGATTTAATTCAACATCTCTTCCTGGAATGATCTTTTTCCTTTCAAGTCTTCTCTACTATCCTTAGTCTCTTTAAGTTACACATGGTCCTTCCCGAGGATGTGGCCCTTCTTCATAATCAATGGAGCTTCAATTTTCAAAATTATTTTGTTAAGGAAATATAGAAACTTTCCCTCCCTCACATGTTATGGGGTTTTGTATTGAAGCAGATAATCAGATTTTCTGGAAAAATTTGCCACTATGGAGAAGGTTATTAAAAAAGGTGAGATAGTATTTCAAATAAAATTCTCGTTTTAAAGCTCAAACAATATAAAAAGTGTGTAGATTGGGAAAAAAACATTCTTAGTAACATGGACATCATTCCTATCAGTCTTGTGAAGGAGAGGGTCACCCATAGTGTTAAATGGTCAAAACCTCTTGATGGCTACTTCAAAATCAATTTTGATGGCTCGACCAAATAGAAGGACAACGTTTTTTGAGGAGGAGGTTTGATTTTTGACCATCACTGGGTAGATCTATTGGAGCCTATGTAAGTCCCATCAGTAATCATACCAATAATTATGTAGAATCTAAGGCTATGCTCTGGGGCATCATGATGTGTAAAGATCTGAGTTTTAAATCCATCATTATAGAAGTAAAATCCTTGTTTGTAATTTATCCTCTAAAGGATTAGAGTAAGTATGGGTGGAAAATCATCATTATTATTAAGTAAGTTCGTGGTATTTTATAATCATTTGATAAATTGGTCATCCAACATACTTACAGAGTAGGTAATAAACCCACAGATGCACTTGCTAATCAAGATAATGACATGCTAGATCTAATGACATGGCCAAGGACATGTATTCCTTGGGAAAATATTATAAAATTGATTAATGATGACATGTCTTAGGAGGTTGTGTAATGATGGTGACCAAGAATCTCATGCTTGGGATTTTGAAAAGACCCTTTTCTTTTTGGAAAAGGTTACGATTCATTTGATTTGGCATTTATTCAATTTTTTTGATATTGGAAATTGTATTTTTCTTGTGTTTGAAGAAAGAAAATTTGAGAAAAATATGGAAGCAACAAGGTTTGAACCGAGCCTACGTCCTTCCTTCACCTGAAAAAAGACTATCTCTTATGGAAATTGTTGCACAAAGGGGCTTCACTAGGTATATTTGGTGCCTTAAAGGTAATGACCATGCACTTTCTATTGATTTTGGAAATGCTTGGATTGATGGGGGCTTTAATTTTAGAGGGTTTAAATTAGGGTCTCTGAGGATTCCATAGCTGAGATAACTAGACTTAAAATGGATGGGCTTAAAATCTATAAAGATAAAACTCACAAAAACATGAGATTTCCACATTTTTAGGTCAGTGAACATATTATTTCTTATGATGATGGTATAGCCCATACTTGCCTTCTGATCATTGGGTGACATCTTCCTTGTGGTCATGAAATACCTAACTTTGGAAGGAAAATTTTAGAATATTTTCTCTCATCATCTCTCCATTTTAAACTTCTTCCATAGAAACTAAGCCATGAGTCTAGATTTATTCCTTTATAGGTCCCTACTTTCCACCATTGATGACTTAAAAATAATAAAATTGATGTCCCTCTTCATCAAGGATTATTCTTCTGTTAGTTCAAAAGAGAAAACCCATTATCCCTACCCAGCCAATGCACAATAGTGATCTTGTTTTTGACCATGAAACCCTGGTATCGACCCTCAAACATATGAGGAAAAGGAAATGGAAAGACACTTCTAAGGGGATCACTGACATTTTGTTTAACTTGAAATGGGGGTACAGAATGTGGGTGAGATTTATGGTAACAAGGAAAAAGATTTTGTGGACTAGGAGACTAGGATGATGTGTGTTGAGTTGACTTTCAATACCATTCTCACTATTAATAAAAACTTGATACATGAACTGAAGGAGTTCCACCATAAAATTGAGGTCTAGAACAAGATAATTGGGGGTATTCAAGAGGAATTTTTCATATAGGAATAGAGGGTCTCTATCCTTCAGGATCAAATGGATAAGGTGGATAGAAATCCTAATATGAAGTTGATGCTAAGTAGTTCTAACAATGAATATTGTGAGACTGATGAGGGTTTTGATATAGAAGCCATGAATACCCATATTGAGGACAAGGAGGAGGAAAGCCTAAAATATCCCATGAGTGCGAACACCCATACTGTGGAAAAGGAGGAGAAAATGCCTAAGTGGGTGATTATTAAAGTTGCAGGTAGGAAGGATGGCGGGCCAAGCACCAGATCCCATAGCAAGGATATCGATAACTAATGACTAACCTTTAAATTCCCTTTTGTTGGTCTATTTCCTTTGTTCGTTGGTTGTTAATTTTAGGTTTTTTGTCAAAAAATGTAATTTTTAATTTGTAGAATTTGATCATTCTATCTCTTTTCTCAGGTGGTTTGTTGTCAAGTGTTTTTAACTTATCCTCCTATATTTTTGTTGGGTTTTTTCTAAAATTAGCTTCTTTATGTTTGGGTTTTTTTGGTCCCATTAAAACCAAACTTTTTTTTATCTTATCCAACAAAAAGTGAATACTTAGTAGTATAAAGGATTTTATTTTAATAAAAAAATTGTATTTTTTGGATGTGAATGTCCGAAGGGATCAATTTTATGATTTTTTTGTTTTGGTAGCACACAAGTTCTAGTCCAAAGGGATTTTTGAAAAGCTAGTTTTGATTTTTTTACTAGGATTTTGATTTGTGATTTTGGAACACAACCAAAATTTTAAAACTAGAATGTAATAACAAAAGGTGTAAAAAGGAAGTGTTTGTATTAACAAGGTGTTATCCAAATAACTCTCCTAGTTATTTGGATAACATATGTTTCCATTCTGACTCTAATGTTTCACATTTCAAGTTGTGCACACTCAAGATTGCTTACTTGGCATTATTTGTGTGGTTACAGTTCTTCTATGCACCCTATGTGCCTTGCTTCCTTGATTATGTTCCTCGATTCATCCTTGTGTGCCTTCTTTCTTCTCCCTTTACATTCATATCTCCCTTTCCACTTTTCCTTTCCTCTTTTTTACTCCTCCCCTGTAGACATGCCTCACACTTGCTTCTATCAGCTAACTCCCTATCCCTCTCGCGTGCCATGCCCATTACCTTGTAATAATTAATTCCTAACTATGCATTCTCCAACCACTAGTTTTCCTTGTTCCATCTCTACATGTGTTGCATGCACCTTACTTCTATCCTCTTCCCATGCCTCATTCTTCTACACACGTACCTCACGCACCCTTTTTGTGCCCTTCTATGTCATATCATCTTTTGTCAAATTATATTGTGCTACACGTAACCTATCAAATCATGCCAATAGGGTGTCGAATATAGATAACCAACCTATGCATGACATGACACATGGCAAAAATGACAAAACAAATGCATAGTTGGCCGAATCCTTCGGTCAATCTACATGTACCATGTGTTTTGTGTGTGTTGATGACTCGACATTTTCGACAGTTGTATCTTCTTTCGCAGAGCTCTAATTGGAATACACCTAGACTTGTTAGAGAGCTACTTGACATAGAATACATGTTGGACTATTCAAATTCAAATATAGGTGGGACTTGTTAGGCATAAAATAGGAAACATATCTTAGCTCATCAATGCACACATCTAATCGACATCAACCACCATATTTCATCAGATCTTTCCTTCTTCATTCTTCTAGATGTAAAAGCAGACATGGGGAATCGCATGTGATAGCCTTGTAGGTATATTTGTGGACATTTATCACTTTGGTTGTTGGTGGTTAAATATTTGAATATGAGTTTCCGTCTATTTCTCCTTCTCTTATCTCCTTCTTCTATAAATAGAAGAGTTCTACTTTGTAAAATAGGATCCCTCCCTATCAGAATGTGACACCATGCCAAAAATGGTGGCCAACTTCCCATGGGTCTTAGACCTTGACATGGTCTCTATAATGTATTCTTGCATCCTACCATAAATGTGACTAACTATGCATCCCTTGAGCAATAAAATCATGTTTTGTGGAAATTTTGTCTTCCCTTTCTTGTTTTCATTACATTTTTCCTCTCTCTATGTTCTATGGTATGTTGTGTGTACCCCAAGACTTGCAGTCCCCATGTTCAAATGTTATGCATGCTAGAAGGCCAAGCCCACATGTTGATCTATGGCATGTGTCATCTGCCCTCTTCTTTTGCAACCTCTCTATTTTCTTTTCCTCTCTTGAAGAGCAATCAACCCTTTCTTCCCGGGGCTATCACCTTCTTTAGCTTAGGATTTCTCCTTTCTACATATCCTTCTATCCCTGGTCCCTTGGCATGTTTAGTCTAGGATTTTCTTTTAGCATTAGGAGTAGCAATAGTGTTAGAGGTAGTTAGAGGAACCGGCCTTCTCCGGAGATCTGTCTCAAGTGCGCAGGTCCCACACCTATAGACATTTCCCATTGTTAACTCGAGTTCTAATCCATCGTAATCACACCTGTGGTGTAATTTCGAGCACCAAAAGTTTCTAAAAATTCAGGTGTGAGAATATCAAGAGCTTTACATCTTCATCTTAGCAATTTTGATGTGTTATTATTGAGATCTATCCTTTGGAGGCATATTTCAATGCATTTGGCAACTCCACTGATCCAAATACACCCATTTTCTCATTCACAGACTAGTCTCCCATCCTCCTTTCATTTCTTTTTTCTTTCTTCCATTGTTCCACCGTCCTTTTTGAATTCTTGCAATCATGAATTCTTTCCTTCATGGAATTATCATTTGTAGAAGTAGAGATATGTTTCTCCATCCACATAGTTTAAAAATCCACCTCTAAATAAGTTTTATAAGCCCCATTATCCTGAAAATGCATACAACCCACTTTTTCTAACCAAAATGTTTATGAAGAATAGGTTTATGTAGATGATGGCAGAAACTCCTTGGTCAAATCTGATTTTGAGAGGAAGGTGTAAAATATGGAGATGGACATGATGCATCTCAGAGTCAAGTGCTCCATAAAGGTAGCTAGAGTTGGCTACAAGGTCCCTTTTCCATGGGTCGGCCATGTACCATCTTTGGTTTAGTGCACTGCATAAGTTACACTTTATCACCGAGATACTATCTAAAGTACAAAGTGGGTGGAAGAAATGGAGGCTCTAAAACCTAGCGGATGGAAATCCTATCGATTGGGTCAACCCCGCACTACCATCATACATCCCTCCTACTCCTTCACACTAAGTTACATCATCTCAGCCTATTGCACATGTTCCCAGCTTCTTGCATGCTACCCCCATTGAGAATTCCCATCCTTCATCCTCTCACCTTCACTTCTCCTCCACTCCTTCAATGTGCACACCTTCCATTCCTTCTGTCCCCATCTTCCCATTTTCTTCCAAGTCCCCTCTGTCTGGTTGTACCATAAATGAACAACCCCCTTCCAATATGCCTCTCTTAACCAACATCATCATATTCAATGGCTGAGAATAGTTGAAGAATGGCATGACTCATGCAACTTTGACTAGGAAGAGGAAATCATATGGGTGCCTATTCTAGATGAAAATAGTTTAGCTCTAGAGGGTTTATTTTCTACGGAGACCAAATTTATTGTAGAGGTAGAATCATGCGTGCCCTATATTTACACAACCCAACCTGTAAGAACTCCCCTTTAGGAGGAAATTCTATAAGATAATCCCATCTGTGGGATTGAGCTTCAAAGTAATGGGAAAACCACAAGGATCAGACTATGCCCAATCAGATATTTGGCTAGCCTAGAGCTAAAAATAGAGTTTCCACCAATCATGCTCATTTCAGATCATGAGGTAGAGCTTTAGTCCACCAAATGTCAACAACATCACCTCTTAGATCCAAGCGCAGAACAACTCTAGGAGGTGTATATTTTGTTTATTGATACTTTGAGGAGGGTGAAACACTATCTCGCAAGGAATTTTTCCCTCTTCTTTCGACCATATTCAACACTAATCGGTCGGATGGTAGCAATTTTTGAGGAAGGGAAGCTACTTCTCCCTACTTGTTGCATGTTTTAATTGAGTGCCCCTTACCTCTCGGTTAGAGTAGGATAGTTTATATTTTCTTTCAAGTAACACCGGTTCTTGCACACACTGCATTTTCATTTGGGACATGTATTATTTTCAAACTTATGTACATAGTGGTGTGCTTACATTTCGAGTTGTTCCATTTGGTGCCTTTTCTTTCCTATTGAGCCTACGTGCCCCTTTTGTTGATTCCTAGGATGAAAACTCAATTTAGATAGAGGCGGTTCCAAAGTCGAGTGCATAACTTTTCAGTAACATCTTGGTCATGACCGTTACTATGATGACTTCAACTTTTGACATTGCGAAAATTCACAAGTTATTTATCTTAGGAAGGTGTATTATTTTGACATTGAAAACCATTTTCGCAATGGATAAGTTATTATTATTTATAATTCATGTTAGCTATAATTCTATTTACTTGGAAACAAAACCATTTCGCTATCTCGAAATATAGGTTGTAAATCTATACTTGTAGTTTCACATTTTCCATATGCTAACAACACACCTTGAATCAATTCCATTGATCCAAGGTATGCTTGATTCTTCTTTATTTTCATCTTGTTAATTGACATTATGAATGAAACATATTATGGAACCGAGTAGTATTTTGTTATAAATTGTGAAGGACCTAACTTCAGGTGTCCTTACTTGACATCATATTACAAACTGTAAATTTGGATGTCCTTTATTAATATTTTGTAACATTGATCAACATGAGGAGATTAAGGATCTGTTGTCGAGATAATAAGGAAAATTCCTTAACCTTGGTCAGAATGTGTGTTGTTATTTAGATCTGACCCAAACTATAATGTTTCCTTATTGGATTTTTGACCTAAGGTAATAATACTTACCTAAGACCTATTACTAAACTATTTTGGTTAATTCCTAAAACTAGGTTGTGGTTTCCTACCTTATATAAATTCTAATCTAAGAGGTGATGACCTAACCTAAGGAGGTATGTTATATCGCTAGGAGTCTTGAACTAACCTAAGATAAATCCTAGGGACCTAAGAATTAAGGTGGAAAAACCTAACCAATGCTAATGTAACCTAAAATATTACTAAGATGAAAAGGGGACCTATGGGTCACTTGGCAAATGGAAGGTTGGTGGTAGTGGTTTCTAAGTTATTAATGTGAATTTATTTCATTCCTTACATCTTAAATTCACCAAGATTGGTGGAGGCATAAGAAGATGGTGGGACACCTAGCTGACATCATTGCTAAATTTAAAATGAATGGAGTTCTTGAATTTTGTTTCACCAAATTTGAAGTGGTGGTGGCATAAGGAAAGAGGGGGAAATAACATTCAATGCATTCAATACATTCAATAGCCTCGAGATCAGTGGAGGAAACCACGTAGGAGTTAGGCAGGAGGAATTGAAGAAAGTTGTTGATTATTTAGATCTTTCTGGTTTTTTCTCTGCATGAGAGTTTAGGTTCTTCAAACCAAAAGCTTGTTCGTCGACCCATTATAATCATGGGTATCTTTAGACTATTTCGAACTTGTGGAAATGTAGAGGAAGTTGGGAGATTTGAATGTTGATGTTGGTTGAAAAGAAGAGATTCTTGAGAAGCTCGGCCGGATATCTTCTGCAAATCAACAAGAAATTTTATTAGGCATGATAGGCTCTTCTTGTTAAATAGTTCTACTTTTTATTAAGCATCTTCATTAAAAGAACTCTACTCTTAGAAACGAATGGTTTTGTAGAAATGCCTTGGTGTATTTTTGTTGTGATCTTCTACTTGAGTTTATTGTTTGGAAAAGATTCAAAATGGGTATTTTTCTTGATGCATGTTGAGTAAATCATGTTTATTTATTTGAAACTGGAAGGTTTCTTAAGTCATGTGGACTTCTGAACTCCTATGCTAAAATGGTTTAAGGAAAAATAATGATTGGTTTAAAAATTTGATCAGAATATCTTCCTTTGTTAGGAGAAGGTAAGAAAAATTGATGTTTCAGTTAAAATATGAAGTGGCTTCAAATTTTATCACTATTGTTAAGTTATGTTGAAATGGGTCTTCGGATTCGTTGTTTTCTTGTGGATTCAAACTTGTTTTAAAGCAACAAAGTGATATGTTGACACCTTCTGAGCTTAATACATTTTGAATTTGTAAACTATTTTGAAATGTTGAGAGAGGATTTTGTTGATTTTGTTCTTCCTTTCTCAAAATCTAGTAAATTACGATTTAAATTCTTCTCTTGGGACTGTGCGAGGATATTAATGTTTCTCTCTCTTCTCCATGTATGAATTGGTTTGTGAATAACCTTTTGATTTACATCTCGTAGAATTTTTGACAAAATGGATTATTTTGGTTTTAGTTAATTCAATTATATGAGTTAGAAGGGTTCGATTTTACTCTTCTTCTTCTTTTGGGTTTGATTTTGAGAACCGACTTGGGGTTGAACCTCCCTTTGAATTACCTTCATCTTGTTCAAATCTGGGATGGAGCCCTTTCTTTCTTACGTATGGAATAATTTATTTGATTGTTGTTAAGTGGGTACATTGTTGGCTTGGTTGTAGCTTGTATTCATTTTTCTTGAGCACATAGGAATACCTTATAGGTTTCTCTCTATTTGGAAAATGAGGAAAAGTCTAGACCAAGGCTATCTTCACTTAAATGAAGCTAAGGAATTAGTTGTTGAGATTTTTTCTTTGAAAAATTGTATCGAGTTTTATGCTCTTGTGTGTTCTTTTTATTTGATGAGAATCCATCTCTTCGACCCTACGTTGCTTGATTCAGCTTGTTTATCTTCTATTGATTCAATTTCGACTATGTTGTTTGTGCCAATGGTTGTCGAATTTGGATGATGTTAGGTAAGGATCATTCTAGTCTTCTTGGGATGTCAACTATGTTTAACCTTTTAATAGGATTGATTATTGGGATCTTCTCTCTATTTTTGAGCTAGGTATGCATCGTTGTTTTTCTTTAGAAATGTAAAAAGGATTTGCATTCAATTCTTTCTCTTATCTAAATTGTTAAGTGTCATGTTATTTTTAAACACTAAAGGATGACTTAAGTTGTTTACTTTTCAATTGTTTGTTTCCTTTCCTCTGTATTAACCATGTTGAGGCTGAATGGGTAATTAGGCGGGATCCCGCACTTCTTATTCCCTTGAATCGATAAATTGGAATTGGATTGATATTGATTCAATATTGGAAAGAATGGAATTCTTGTGTATAATATTAATTATTTCATCCTAATTCCATCCTTTTGATAGAATGAATTTGGCTTCTGATATTACATGAAGAGTTATGTTAGTGTTGTGGATTATGATTAATTACTTCTTTAAAATAGTTCAGTTCTGAGAACTATAGGGTGGTACCCTTCTTGAACACTTGTTTGAATCAAGAAAGAATTACATGCATCTATAGTACGAGTTCGATAAGTAATTGAGATGTATTATCACTTATCTATTGTAATCCTTCTTGTGAAATTACTGGTTGAAGAGTGTTGCTTTGATCATGATACTTACATAATGTATTGTGGATTGCTTATTTTGACCTTCTTGTTAGGATCCTTATTCCTTTATGAGATATCTATCTAAATTTCTTAATGTTTCATAAAAGCAGAGTTCTTTTTATGAGATAGTTAGTTGAAAGCACATCATTTTAATATTTAGTGCTTATCATGCTCAGTTCGATGAACTGACCCGTGCTAGCAATTTTGCAGATGGATTCTGTAAGTGACAAAAGAAGACAAGTTATTTTATGATGCCTCTTGTGTTTACCTAAAGGCTGCATCTTTTATGAGGAATTATTATTCTTATTGTAATATAATTGAAAAAGGGAAAATTTGTATTCTTGTTTGAGTTTATCAATGTTGATTGGGCAGATGAAGTTTGAATGTTTAGACTTGTAAAATGTATAATTTACTTGAGGAATGGGAAAAAGGATTGATTGTTATTTGTATTTGATGTATTATTCACTTTGGGTTTACTGTAAAGGAAATTTTGTAAACTTTTCATTATTCTCTCGTGAACCTATCTGTTTTGAATCATTTCAGTTGAACTCAAATGAAACAGATAGGAAGGGAATTGATACTTTATTCGTTTATCGAATGCAAATTCTAAGTTGGAACATAACTAGGTCATGATGGTTTACTAGATGATGTAAATAAAAGAGAAATATATTTATAACTCTTGTATAAAGTAAATGGAAGCAATGAACCCTAAAATAATATAAAGATAAAAGAAAGGTAATCATTCTAAGGGGATAATAATTTGTTAATACCTTTTGAGAAAACATACTCCCTCTGGTTAAATCAAATCATAATATGGCAATCAAAATGAAATAAATACATACATAATGAATAGACTTCATCTTAATGAAGTCTATTAACAAGGAACCAGAATCTAAAATTAATCATGCTTAAACTTGGTTAAGAAAAGTAAGATAATCTTACCGTGGTATATTGATTCTATTTATGAGCTTGAATCTTATGATAAGATACCGTGGAATGAAATAAAAACCTTCAGAAGAGGGATTGATTGCATATTTATCTACATGGTAACTATCAATCATTAATGGTTAGCAACCTTAATGAACAAAAAAATTAAGGATTCAGTAGGGTTACTAAAATTAAATCTTAATTAAGAAGATAAGTAAGTGTTTAACTTCTTAACTAGATATGTACTTCTAGATGAGGTGATTCTATAGGATGTTGGTACACGCCAACTGTAGTACTATGACATCATGAAGACCGGGGTCTTCATAATGGCATAGTGTTGTAGCTGACATGTCACAACACCCTTCCGAATTGGATCATCTAGATCTACATAAACTTGGACTTGACCTTAGTTTTACCTTAGGTCAGGTTAGGGACATGCCTTCGTATAGGGGAAACTCACGATGACTAAAGGTAACTAGACACACACAATCGACTTGGGTCGACTGAGTATGTCTATGTACCCTTAGTCACCGTGAGTGATGCTCTATACCTTTCTATGTTGCTAATCTGGGTTATGGTAAGCCTTGGACAAGAGGACTGATAGGAGTCAGTGAAGACCATTCTAGATAACAGATGAAGTGGGGGTGAAGGACGTATTCTCATCAATGAGTATGTCATCTAGGAATATGATCATGCAAAGCATGTGAAAATCTTTGGCCAAAGTATCGCAAGCTACTAGTTGCGTTGTCCTATATCACCTAGTTTAAGAAGCAAGATTTTAGATGAATATTGGTAACAAATATTCTAGATAGGCCTCTTAAATGGAACACTTCAATACCCTAAAAAGGGTAAAAGAACCAAGTATACTTAGTATACAATACATTGAGTCAACATGAAGGATCGATAAGAAACCGAGTCATGAAATGAGAGACCGATGAAACACCAAGTCATGAAATGAGAGATCAGAAATTCATCGAGTCATTACAGTTGCAATTGGTTATCTATTATGAGATTGATTGACATGGAATGTGTGTTCTAAATAATGTTCATTTAGAAAAGAGACATTATTTAAAAACTTGAAACATGCGTTCTAAATTATGATAATTTAGAACAGAGAACGCTTTTTTAAAAAAAAAAATTCCCTTATTTCTAAATATTTAAAATGGGAATGTTACATCTTTGTATCAGAGCTAAAGGTTGTAGCTCTCGGACCTATTATGTCCATAATATGATAAAAATTAAATTTTCTTGTAGAAAGTAAATGGTTAAAATAAGAGGAAAGGTTGCAAACAACTTGCCACCAGTGGAGAAGCAAAGCTACTACCCAAAAACTTGATGAGATCCTTGTTTCCCTATTGGACACGAGGGATCATCTAGTTGTATTGGAACAACAAGTAATGGGAAATGAGGAGGAGGAAGAAGATGCTGATAATGACAATCAACCACCTCTTGTGGACAACACCAATGGGGGAAATCTGGGTGTTGATAATAGTAATGTAAACATACCTAATCAGCCTGAAAATAAAAAGGAAAGATTAGCAGCGGAACTCACCAATGATATAAAAAGAATAATTCCTCCTAATTTTGATGGAACTACACTTGGGGATGGGGCTAAGAACTGGCTCAGTGAAATGGAGAAGTACTTTTCTATAAGAAACTTCTCTAAGGAAACAAAAGTAATATGGGGAGCGTATCATCTTTCTCATGAGGCATCTTCATGGTGGGACAAAGTCGTAAGGCTGAGTTGAATATGGTTAAAGAAGACATAACTTGGGATCAATTTAAAAGTTACTTTAGGCAACGGTGGTTGCCTCAACTTTTCTATGATAAAAAAATGACTGAATTTCAGAACTTATCTCAAGGAAAGTTAACTATGACAGAGTATTGGGAAAGGTTTACTAAACTCCTTAAGTATGTGCCTCAGTATCAAACTAATGAGAAGTTCAGGATACATAAATTTATTATGGGATTAAATCCCATTATAGGAGGTGAGGTGGATGTTCACAAACCCAACCACTATGGAAGGGGTTGTTGAAAAAGCCATAAGGCAAGAATATAAATTAAGAGAAATCTCTGCTCATAGAGAGGAAATTAGAAAGAAGGTTCCAAACTCTTCTTCATCTCTTGCACCTAAAAAGGGACCCTGGAAGAGGTTTGGCATGAAAAATAAATTTTCCACTAATAATAATAAGAGAACAATAATAAACAAACTTGTTGCTAGTATGTGGAACAAATTTTTCAAGAACAATAATAATGGACAAAAGTCCTACAGAAGCCAGAATGATAACTTCAAGGATGGAAATAAATTTGAGCCTAGGAAGGGGCCTGTTGGAGGCTATTTTAATTGTGGCAAGGATCATTACGTGATTCATTTTCCTTTGAAGAAGGATGACTACAATCAAAAGCATGGGATACATGTTGTTTTTCTTTGACAAGCAAGCTGAAAATCAAGTCACACCCATAGAAGTTCCAAGTAAGTTATTTGATATACATGTGACTATACTTTTTGATACTAGAGCTACTGAATGTTTTATCTCTACTAAGTTAGCTTCAAAATTAAAAATAAAAGATGAGAAAATGGATAAATTATGGACTATGCATTATGGAAATAATGTTACTCATACGGTTAGTATGTGTCTTTTTGGAGCAATCCTTGACTTGCCTAGTTTTTCCACAGAAGTTGACCTTTATGTTTCTCCTTTGGGGTCTTATGACGTAATCATAGGTGTTGAACATAAAGAAAAGGTCGATTGTTTTGAAAAACATATTAGTTATTTATATGATCTGTAGAAATTAGCGGTCATTCAGGTGTAAAACACAAGATTTCAGTTAGGAAGTTGTCAGCAATGCAACTTAAAAAGGCCAAAAACAAAGGTTATACCTTGTATGCAGTAAATATTTCCAAAACTGTAGAAGAAGGTAATGATTTTATGGAAAAATATCCTTTGTTATGAAATTTCAGAGATGTATTTCTGGAAGAGTTATCGGGTCTTCCACCCAAATGGGAGTTTGACTTCACAATAGAGATCAAACCAGGAACCGAGCCTATATCCAAGGCACCTTATAGAATGACTACCATTGAATTGGTAGAGCTTAAGGATCAGTTATAGGAACTTTTTCAAAAGGATTGATAAGACCAAGTGTCTCACCTTGGGGAGCACTAGTAATCTTTGTGAAAAAGAAGGATGGCACACTTAGATTGTGTATTGATTATAGAATGTTGAACAAGGCAACTATTAAGAACTGATATCCGCTTCCTAGAATTGATGATCTATTTGATCAAATGCATGGAGCATCAGTGTATTCTAAAATATATCTTCAATCGGGATATCATCAATTGAGAATAAAGGATGAAGACATACATAAAACAACTTTTAGAACAAGGTATGGGCATTACAAATTCACAGTTTTACCTTTTGGGTTGACAAATGCACCTGCCACTTTTATGAATTTGATGAATAATATTTTTCAAGAATACTTGGACAAGTTTGTGCTTGTATTCTTGGACGATATTCTCATATACTCTAAAATCATTGAAGAACATCATGAGCATTTGAAGATAGTCTTGGAAATCTTAAGAAAGAGAAAGTTGTATGGTAAGTTGTCTAAATGTTCCTTCTATGACATAGAAGTACACTATTTGGGACATGTAATAAGAAAAAATGGAATAGCTGTAGATCCTTCGAAGATCATAGCTATAACTGAGTGGCCTACACCCAAGAATGTGCATGAAGTTAGAAGCTTCATGGGTCTTGCTGGTTACTATAGAAAGTTTGTTAAAGACTTTTCTAAGATTGTTGCACCAATAACTTCATTACAAAAGAAAGATAAGAAATTTGTTTGGAATGACAAATGTGAATCTACTTTTAAGATTCTAAAGGATCAGTTAACTACAACACCTATTCTGACTGTACCTGATCCAAATGGGGACTTTACTATTGTAACGGATGCATCTGGAGAGGGCCTCAGAGGTATTTTGTTGCAGGATGACCATGTCATAGCTTATGAAAGTAGAAAACTCAAGTTACATGAATGAAATTATGCTCCACATGACCTAGAGCTTACTGCCATTGTTCATGCCCTTCAAATATGGAGGCATTATCTTCTCGGTAGGCCTTTTGAACTAAAAACTGACCATCTTGGGTTGAAGTATATTTTCACTCAGCCAAACCTGAATGCAAGACAATGAAGATGGTTGGAATTTCTATCTCAGTATGATTTTGATATAAGCTATATTAAAGGCAAGGAAAATAGAGTAGCTGATGCTCTAAGTCGTAGGAAGCACATTTATGCTCTTATAACATTAAGAACTCAGTTTAAAGATGAGGTGAAAAGTGTCATGGAATCTGATTCTTATTTTTAGCAAGTAAGGACAACACTTGCTACAAATCCAAATGATGTGAGATATAAAGGTTTTCATTTCAACAATGAAGGAATTTTGTAGTTTGAAAACAGGTATACATACCTTTGGCAAATGATTTAAGAAAGAAATTATTAGTTGAATTTCACAACTCACCTTTTTCTGGACACCCTGGCATTACAAAGATGCTGGCTGATATAAAACAACAATATTTTTGGAAAGGGATGAAAAAGGATGTGATGGAAATCATGATGCACTATTTAGAATGTCAATGAGTTAAAGCGAGAACATATGCATCCAACCAGTTTACTGTACCCTCACAACATTCCACAGTATAAATGGCAAGTGATAACCATGGATTTTGTTCAAGGGTTGCCTATGTCAAAGAATAAACATGATGTTATTCTAGTAGTTGTTGATAAACTAACAAAGGTAGCACACTTTATTGTTGGTAATCTAAAGGATGATTCACCTATGTTAGCAAGAAGATTTGTGCATCAGATTTTTAGGTTACATGGAATACTTGAATTAATCATATCGAGATAGAGATTTGAGAATGACATCAAGATTTTGGAAAACACTTAATGTAGCTCTAGGAACTAAACTAAATTTCAGTTCTGCGTATCACCCGGAAACGGATGGATGACTGAAAGAGTTAATCAAGTTTTAGAGGATATGCTAAGAATGTATTGCATGGATCAACAATATAAATGGGAGGAGTACCTTCCATTAGTTGAGTTTTCTTATAATAACACTTATCACACCTCTCTAAAAATGGCACCTTTCGAAGCACTATACGGAAGGAAATGTAGAACCCCTGTTAGCTGGGACAACATTGAAGATAGAGAGGTGATAGGACCTAAAATCCTTATAGAAATGGAACAACAAGTTAAAATGATTCGTGAACGCTTGAAGGAAGCTACAGATAGGTAGAAGAGTTATGCAGACTTAAAGCGGGTTGATAGGAAATTTGAACTTGGTGAGAAGGTATTTCTTCGGGTTAAGCTGAAAAAGAGTTCTATAACTTTTGGCAAGGCTGCCAAGTTATCACCTCGTTATGTGGGACCCTTTGAAATAGTTGAAGTAATCAACCCTGTAGCTTATCGTTTAGCTTTACCTCCTGCTTTATCATGAATGCATGATGTTTTCCATATTTCTTTGCTTAAGAAATACATTTTAGATTTATCACATGTGTTGAATTGGAATTCCTTACATGTCCAAGACCCAAGAATAATCATGGTTAAACCCATTTGAGTGTTGGAAACTCGCCAGTTGCACTTAAGAAATCATGAAATAAGTCAATGTAAGGTCTAGTGGGACCATTTTAATGAAGAAAGTGCAACCTGGGAAAATCTCAAAGATATGAGATCTGCTTTTCCATACTTGTTTGATCAGAATTGATAAAATCTAAAAAAATTAATTCATGTTTTGATGTTAAATCTGCCAAACTTGGGTAGTTACTGAACAATTTGTAACTATTTTAAATATTATTTTGAAAACTTGAATTTTTCAAATTTAGTCTTGTTATGGACATATGAATGGAAGGACAATAATTAAATTTTTTCCTAAAACCTTAATGGTTTGATTAAGTTAATCATCGAGATGATGATTCTTTTAAGGAGGAAGGTATGTAATATCTTGGTCATGACCATTACTATGATGACTTCCACTTTTGACATTGCAAACATTGACATGTGATTTGTCTTAGGAAGGTGTATTCTTTTGATGTTGAAAATCATGTTTGTAATGGATAAGTTATTATTGTTCAGAATTCATGCTAGTTGTAATTCTATTTACTTGGAAGCGAAACCATTATGCTATGTGAAATATAGGTTGTAAATCTATATTGTTGTTTCACATTTTCCATATGCTAACAACACACCTTGAATCAATTCCATTGATCCAAGGTATGCTTGATTCTTCTTTATTGTCATCTTGTTAATTGACATGTTGAATGAAACATATTATGGAACCGAGCAATATTTTGTTATAAATTGTGAAGGACCTAGCTTCAGGTGTCCTTACTCAGCATCATGCTGCAAACTATAAATTTGGACCTCCTTTATTAATGTTTTGTAACGTTGATCAGCATGAGGAGATTAAGGATCTTTTGTGGGCTAATAAGGAAAATGCCTTAACCTTGGTCAGAATGCATGTTGTTATTTGGATCTGACCCAAACTATAATGTTTCCCTATTGGATTTTTGACCTAAGGTAATAATACTTACCTAGGACCTATTACTAAACTATTTTGGTTGATGCCTAAAACTAGGTTGTGGTTCCTACCTTATATAAATTCTAATCTAAGAGGTGATGACCTAACCTAAGGAGGTATGTTATATGGCTAGGAGTCTTGAACTAACCTAAGATAAATCCTAGTGACCTAAGAACTAAGGTGGAAAAACCTAACCAATGCTAATGTAACCTAAACTATTACTAAGATGAAAAGGGGACCTATGGGTCACTTGGAAAATGGAAGGTTGGTGGCGGTGGTTTCTAAGTTATTAATGTGAATTGATTTCATTCCTTACATATTAAATTTGCCAAGATTGGTGGAGGCATAAGAAGATGGTGGGATGCCTAGCGACATCATTGCTAAATTTAAAATGAATGGAGTTCTTGAATTTTGTTTCACCAAATTTGATGTCGGTGGCGTAAGGAAAGAGGGGGAAATAGCATTCAATGTATTGGGAAATAACATCAATATTGAATGTATTGGGAAATAACATCAATATTGAATGTATTGGATACATTGAATGCTATTTCCCCTCTTTCCTTACGCCACCAAAGTTGGGAGATTTGACTATTGATGTTGGTTGAAAAGAAGAGATTCTTGAGAAGCTCAGCCGGAGATCTTCTGCAAATCAACAAGAAATTTTATCAGGCATGATAGGCTCTTCTTGTTAAATAGTTCTGATTTTTATTAAGCATCTTCATTAAAATAAATCTGCTCTTAGAAATGAATGGTTTTGTGGAAATTCCTTGGTGTATTTTTGTTGTGATCTTCTACTTGAGTTTATTGTTTGGAAAATATTCAAAATGGGTATTTTTCTTGATGCATGTTGAGTAAATCGTGTTTATTTATTTGAAACTGGAAGGAATGGTTTAAGGAAAAATAATGATTGGTTTAAAATTTTATCGGGAATATCTTCCTTTGTTAGGAGAAGGTAAGAAAAATTGATGTTTCAGTTAAAATCTGAAGTGGCTTTGAATTTTATCACTGTTGTTAAGTTATGTTGAAATGGGTCTTGAATTCATTGTTTTCTTGTGGATTCAAACTTTTTTTAAAGCAACAGTGATATGTTGACACCTTTTGAGCTTAATACATTTTGAATTTGTGAACTTTTTGGAACTATTAAGAGAGGATTTCGTTCAGGTTTTATTCTTCCTTGCTCAAAATCTGGTAAATTATGATTTAACTTCTTCTCTTGGGACTGTGTGAGGATATTGATGTTTCTCTCTCTCCTCCATGTATGAATTAGTTTGTGAATAATCTTTTGATTTACATCTGTAGAAGTTGTTGAAAGAATGGATTAGTTCTGTTTTAGTTAATTGAAGTATATGAGTTAGAAGGGTTCGATTTTACTCTTCTCCTTCTTTTGGGTTCAATTTTGAGAACCGACTTGGGGTTGAACCTCCCTTTGAATTTCCTTCATCTTGTTTGAATCTAGGATGGAGCCCTTTCTTTCTTACGTATGGACTATTTCTTTGATTCCTGTTAAGTGGGTACATGGTTGGCTTGGTTGTAGCTTGTATTCATTTTTCTTGAGCACATAGGAATACCTTGTAGGTTTCTCTCTATTTGGGAAATGAGGAAACGTCTGGACCGAGGCTATCTTCACTGAAATGAAGCTAAGGAATTAGTTGTTAAGCTTGTTGCCTTGGAAACTTGTATCAATTTTATGCTTGTGACTGTTCTCTTTACTTGATGAGAAGCCCTCTCTTTGACCCTACCTTGCTTGATTATGTTGTTTATCTTATATCGATTCAATTTTGACTATGTTGTTTGTGTGGTAGTGGTTGTTGAATTTGGATGTTTTAGGTAAGGATTAGTCTGGTCTTCTTGGGATGTCGACTGTGTTTAACCTTTTAATAGGATGGATTATTGGGATCTTCTCTCTATTTTTGAGCTAGGTATGCATCATTTTTTTCTTTCAAAATGTAAAAAGGATTTGCATTTGGTTCTTTCTCTTCTCTAAATTGTTAAATACCATGTTGTTTGTTGAACACTAAAGGATGACTTAAGTTGTTTACTTTTCAACTATTTTTGCCTTTCCTCTGTATTAACCATGTTGAGGCTGAATGGGTAATTAGGTGGGATCCTGCACTTCTTATTCCCTTGAATCGATAAATTGGAATTGGATTGATATTGATTCAATGTTGGAAAGAAGGGAATTCTTGTGTAGAATATTAATTGGTTCATCCTAATTCCATCCTTTTTGATAGAATGAATTTGGCTTCTGATATTGCATGAAGAGTTATGTTAGTGTTGTGGATTATGATTAATTACTTCTTTAAAATAGTTCAGTTCTAAGAACTGTAGGGTGGTACCCTTCTTGAACACTTGTTTGAATCAAGAAAGAATTACATGCATCTATAGTACGAGTTCGATAAGTAATTGAGATGTATTATCACTTATCTGTTGTAATCCTTCTTGTGAAATTACTAGTTGAAGAGTGTTGCTTTGATCATGATACTTACATAATGTATTGTGGATTGCTTATTTTGACCTTCTTGTTAGGATCCTTATTCCTTTATGAGATATCTATCTGAATTGCTTAATGTTTCATAAAAGCAGAGTTATTTTTATGAGACAGTTAGTTGAAAGCACATCATTTTAACGTTTAGTGCTTATCATGCTCAGTTCAATGAACTGACCCATGCTAGCAATTTTCATGAGATGGATTCGTAAGTGAAAAAGGAAGACAAGTTCTTTTATGAGGCCTCTTGTTTTTACCTAAAGGATGCATCTTTTATGAGGAATTATTATTCTTATTGTAATATAATTGAAAAAGGGAAAAGTTGTATTCTTGTTTGAGTTTATCAATGTTGATTGGCAGGAATGAAGTCTGAATGTTTAGACTTGTAAAATGTATAATTTACTTGAGGAATGGGAAAAAGGATTGATTGTTATTTGTATTTGATGTATTATTCACTTTGGGTTTACTGTAAAGGAAATTTTGTAAACTTGTCATTATTCTCTCGTGAACCTATCTATTTTGAATCATTTCAGTTGAACTCAAATGAAACTGATAGGAAGGGAATTGATACTTTATTCCTTTATCGAATGCAACTTCTAAGTTGGCACGAATAGATGGAAACATAACTAGGTCATGATGGTTTACTAGATGACGTAAATAAAAGAGAAATCTATTTATAACTCTTGTATAAAGTAAATGGCAGCAATGAACCCTAAAAGAATATAAAGATAAAAGAAAGGTAATCATTCTAAGGGGATAAGAATTTGTTAATACCTTTTGAGAAAACATACTCCCTCTGGTTAAATCAAATCAGAATATGGAAACCAAAATGAAATAAATACATACGTAATGAATAGAATTCATCTTAATGAATTCTATTAACAAGGAACTAGAATCTAAAATTAATCATGCTTAAACTTGGTTAAGCAAAGTAAGATAATCTTACCATGGTATATTGATTCTATTTATGAGCTTGAATCTTATGATAAGATATCGTGGAATGAAATAAAAACCTTCGGGAAGAGGGATTGATTACAAATTTATCTACATGGTAGCTATCAATCATTATCCTCTCATCTCTTAAAAGCATCTACAATTTCATCGAGCAAGATGTGCATAGTGTTTTGCAGTAGCCTCGGTGGTATTTCGAGGACATTTGGGGTTCCAAGGAGAACAAAGATCTTGCAATTGCCAAGGTGGATTTGAAAGATCCATCCCAGGCCACCACCATTGCATTCTTCATCTTGCTCCAAATGATTAAAGCCAAGATTGACCGGGTTGTCAAGTGATGTGGGGCACTGTTGTTACTATTTACTAACGGTGAAGTTGCTTGTTGATTGGCATTTTTGGTGCTACTTTTTGGCTGAGATGACTAGTGGTGGTTTTCTCTTGTTCATTTTTTGTCTCTTCTACTTTTATTCGGATCATTGTCTATCTTGATCCTGTTTTGTTACTGTATTGTATAATCTGGCTGTTGAGCCCACTGATGTTGGATGTTTTGCAATGTTAGCTCTTTTGGTATCTAGCTTTTGAGCCTTTTTGTTCACAAGGTATAGTCCCTTCAAAACTATTTACCCATGATAAAAAAACTATCAATCATTATGGTTAGCAACCTTAATGAACAAAGAAATTAAGGATTCAACAGAGTTGCTGAAATTAAATCTTAATTAAGAAGATAAGTAAGTATTTAACTTCTTAACTAGATATGTACTTCTAGATGAGGTGATTCCATAAGATGTTGGTACATGCCAATTGTAGTACTGTGACATCATGAAGACCTGGGTATTCATAATGGCACAGTGTTGTAGCTGACATGTCACAACACCCTTCTAAATTAGATCATCTATATCTACATAAACTTAGACTTGATATTATTTTTACCTTAGGTCAGGTTAGGGACATGGATTCATATAGGGACATAAAATCATGATGACTAAAGGTAACTAGACACATGCAATCAACTTGGTTCGACTGAGTATGTCTATGTACCCTTAGTCACCACGAGTGATGCTCTATACCTTTCTATGTTGCTAATTTGGGTTATGGTAAGCCTTGGACAAGAGGACTGACAGGAGTTAGTGAAGACCATTCTAGATAATAGATGAAGTGGGGGTGAAGGACGTATTATTTCAATGAGTATTCATGTCTAGGAATATGATCATGCAAAGCATGTGAAAATATTTGGCCAAAGTATCGCAAGCTACTGGTTACGTTGTCCTATATCACCTAGTTTAAGAAGCAGGATTTCAGATGAATATTGGTAACAAATATTCAGATAGGCCTCTTAAACAGAACACTTCAATACCCGAAAATGGTAAGAGAACCAAGTATACTTAGTATACAATACATTGAGTCAACATGAAGGATCATGTAAGAAACCGAGTCATGAAATGAGAGATCGGTAGTTCATCGAGTCATTACAACTGCATATGGTTATCTGTTATGAGATTGATTGGCATGGAATGTGTGTTCTAAATCATGATCATTTAGAATAGATAACATTATTTAAAAACTTTAAACGTGTGTTCTAAATTATGATAATTTAAAAGAGAACTCTTTTAAAACAAAACAAAAACAAAAAAATCGGTTGTTTCTAAAGCTTTAAAATGGGAATGTTACACTTTCACTCTCATCAATCCAATTCATAATATCTTCATATGAGATCAGAAGTTACGTTTAGAGATTAGAGAGAGATTCAAGTGAATCTAGGGTATTCTTCAAGTTGTAGATCAGATCTTCAAGTTTATCACTTGACTCCATGCCCAATAGACTTTTAAGACTACTGTTCTCTTCATCTATAAGGCAGATGGCCCCTGAAAAATACCAAAAATTTTATCCAAATAACTCTCCTAGTTATTTGGATAACACATGTTTCCATTCTGACTCAAATTTTTCACATTTCAGGTTGTACGCACTCAAGCTTGCTCACTTGGCATTATTTATGTGGTTGCAGTTCTCACCGTGCACCCTATGCACCTTGCTTCTTTTCTTTTGTTCCTCGGCACATCTTTACATGCCTTCTTTCTTCTCCCTTTTCATTTTCTCTCCCTTTCCACTTTCCCTTTCCTCTTTGTTAACTCCTCCCCTACGCATGTCCTCGTACTTTCTTCAATCAGCTAAGTCTCTCGTCCCTCTCGTGTGTCACATTAATTACCTTGTAATAGTTATGCCCGACTATGCATTTTCCACCCACCTATTTATGTCATTCCCCCTCCGCACACATCATGCATGTCTTCTTTTTGTCCTCTTCCCATACCTCATCATTCTACATGCATTCTTGTGCACCCTCCTTTGTGCCCTTCTATGCCATATTATCTTCTGTCATACTTGAGTGTGCTACACGTAATCTATCAAAGCACATCAACAAGGTGCCGAATATAGACAACTAACTAGTGTATGACACATGGTAGAAATGAAAAAACAAATGAATAGTTGGATGAATCCTTCAGTTAATCCACATGTGCCATGTGTTTTGTGTGCACCGATGACTCTAACATCTTCTAACAGTCATATCTTCTTCTACAGAGCTCGACTGGTACACACCTAGACTTATAAGAGAGATGTTGACACAAACTACACATTGGACAATTAAAATTCAAATATAGGTGGGATTTGTTAGGAGGAAAATAGGGAAACATCTCTTAGCTCATCAATGCACACATCCAATCAACCTCAACCACTAGATTTCATCAGATCTTACCTTCTAACTTCTTTCTCACACCAAATGACATGGGGAAGCACATCCGACATCCTTAAAAGAAGATTTGTATACATTTATCAGTTATTGGTGGTTAAAGATTTGAATCTGAGTTTCCCTCTCTTTCTAGTTCTCTTCTCTCCTTCTTATTTTATAAATAGCAGATTTCTACTTTGTAAAATGGTGGCTGACTTCCCATGGGTCTCAGACCTTGACATGGTCTTTATAATGTATTCTCACCTCCTACCATGAATGTGACTATTGTGCATCCCTTAAGCAATAAAATCATGTTTTGTGTAACTTTTTCTACCCTTTCTTGTTTTCATTGCATCTCTCCTCTCTCTCGCATTCTATGGTATGCTCTGCATGTCCCGGTGCTTGTAGTGCCTATGTTCATGTGTTACATGTGCTAGATGGCCAATATAATGTGTTGATCTATTGTAGTCCGCAAGATGTGCCGAAGATGGAGAGACGGCTGAACAGAGTCACCAGATGATAGATGGTGGTGTATGATGTTGATATGATACGGGCAGAGTAACGGTGCTCCTCTCAGGGATTGATTAGGACAGGATCTGCCCTAACTGAGACAATTGATGCTAAAAAGATCTCTCTTTCTTGCAACCTGAATCTTTCTCGCTCTCTGTTCGTGTGTAAGTGCTTTCTTTCACTCGTTCGTCTCTTTTTTCGGTCCCTCCGTTCTCTTTTGGTCTTGCTTTTATAATCGGCGCCGCTCTAGAAAATCGGCGCGACCATATGGGTCGGCGCCGATCGCGGAAAAGACTCCCGAGGTGCCTAAAATGATTGATTCGAGAAAAATAAGACTTATCTCGACTACGGGAAAATATCCCGCTTAGGGAAGATTAAAAATAGATGTGATACATGGGTAGAATAAATTTGGGGTGGATAAGTGATTAAGATGCATGGGAAGAAGCGAAATTAAATATTTAATATTTAATCACTCATGGGTAAGATGTGATGTGATGAATTAAATTTAGAATAGGTGATTAAATCACAAATTGGATAATATCCCAAGGGGATAGTTGGTGATGCGAACGTGCCCCAGGTTACTTAAGTAGGAAAAACGAATGTGAGGGACACTAAATTGGATAACCAATTTTAAGTGTCTACATTTTGCCCCTTTTTGTCAAGTAACTTGCGATAAGCAAGGTTATGAGACAAAAACAAGGAGATGGAAGAAGAGAAGAATTTGTGGTGATGTGATCCCCCTCAAACTAGGGATGGGATGGATGATAGAACAGACGGTCCCGAGTTTGAAAGAGGTAGATGAAAAATGCAGGATGCCCCAGTTGGATGGCTGGAGTAGATCTGATCATTGATGACGTATAAAAATAAACACAAGGGCAGCAACCTAAGGAACTCACATTGGTAGGGAAAACTAGCCGGTCTCCTCATGAGACGACGTTAGTGCCTACAGACCCGTTTAACTCTAAGCTGCCGAAAGATACGAGTGTCCCACGCAAAGGGAACAAACCCGAAATAGACAAGGATATCTAAAAGATGCGCCAAAAGGCAAGATTCAGCACACAACAATGATCAGATAGATAAGTAAGCCAAGCATCAACACTATGGCAAACAGACATGAAAAATCGGCGGCGATCAAACTAATCGGCGCCGACCAAAAAATCGGCGTCGACCCAAAAAATCGGCGCCGACCAATCCAGACGCATATAAATATGCGAACGGAAAACGTAAACGATTTATTTGCAACGTGACGATTGATTCAGAGAGAGATAGATTTTTGATTTGAACACAATGGAAGCCTCTGGGAGCGGACAGAAGCGCAGGAGGACACGACCTGGGGTAAGTGGTCATTTTCGAACCCCTTCGTCGTTATATTTTTTTTTGTTTGATTTTTCATGCGTATGGGAGGCCTGGGTCTGGTTTACGCCTGGCCTGGCAGTCGGCGCCGATTGGTGTAGTCGGCGTCGATTGGTTTGGATCGGCGTCGATTGGTAGTAATCGGCGCCGACTAGAATGAACGACGCCGATTTTACCAAATCGACGCCGATTGAAAGATGTTTAGCATTTCCTTCTTGTTTTGGATGTTATGGTTTTGGAAGATGTGATTTATGGAACAGAGAGACTGATTATGCTTTTGATGTCGTGGATGCAGGCACGAGAGGCTCTTCATATGAGGGATGCCATCCCTGAGTTATTGGAGACGATCCTTCCTGACGTGACCGATGCAGACTGGCAGCATTTAGAGCTAGCCGGGCTCGGGGGTTTTAGATATTACAGACGAGTGCCACGGGATGTGGAGCTCATGCGGGCATTAGTGCGACGGTGGGACAGCCACACGTGCACATTTTGGTTTAGGACGGGTGAGATGACTATCACCCATGAGGATGTATACAGGATCCTCCGATTACCGATTACGGGGGACCCGATTGAGATCACACCCCGAGAGCAGCAGCAGAGGGCCCTGGTGCGATTGTACAGAGACAGATCAGATGACTCGGAGATAGTATCTGGGGCAGTGAGGATAGCCTCACAAGACAGCAGATAGCCCTCGGAGCAGGCGGATAGCCTTGATTCAGATGGCTATATCTTATTTTGCCTTGCCAGACTCAGGAGGTGGGAGATTCCCATTACTATCGCTAGAGATCGCATGTGCGACATCTTGCAAAGATGCATGACAGTTTTGCCTTGATGCCCTGATAGCTCAGATTTACTATGAGCTATGGATGTACACTACTGGTCGGAGGACAGGGATTGACGTTAGCTTTGTGCTCCATTGCTGGGCGTATGAGCACATAGCAGTGATTAGGCCATCCGGGCTTCCGTGGATGCCAGCAGCAGTGGGGGGTGTGGACTATGGATTTCGGAGATGGCGGGCTGACATGGCCGCAGGAGACACAGGTAGATCAGCTGAGTGGTACTCGGAGCGTTTCAGGACGCTTACACCAGATCAGGTTATCTGGAGACCATATCGGGCATTCCCGACATGGGCTGGTCAGGACGCCCACTTGGCAGCATTGAGACGGAGTCGGGTGGTCAGGGGCCGTAGGCCAGATATGTGGGAGCGAGTCCCATTCATGCGGATACTGAGGCAGTTTGGCCTAGTACAGACAGTACCGGCCACATACACGCCATATAGGCGGGATAGCAGAGAGACAGATTTGCCGATTTTGATCCCGGCAGACCCATTGAGAGAGGCTCCACCCTCCACGCAGTGATGATGACGCGGGGGTGGATGAGGGCTATGCAGCGTGGTATGACACAGAGCTTCCACGACATCTCCCGCCCTCGATAGATGCTGATGAGGAGGACATAGCTGCGACACTAGACAGATTAGAGGGAGAGCATGCCACGCTGGTACAGACGCATCAGGTAGCTCTGGAGGAGATCAGGGCCTTGACAGAGGAGAGAGATTCCCTGATTGTGGAGAGAGACACCGCTCGTCAGGAGCGAGATACAGCGATTCAGCAGAGGGATCGCTATCTTCGGCACAGGGAGGCCCTTAGGGCCAAATATGGAGAGACGAGTGCCACATCAGAGTCTGGGACACAGGGCACGGCTCTAGGTGGGGCACCACCAGCAGCGCCAGCAGCACCAGCAGCACCTTTACGAGCACCGGGTATGGTGAGCCTGAGCACATACCAGTCTCTCCTTGCTGAGGTGAGATATTATGAGGATGCTCTAGCGCAGCATGCCCCAGATGTGCCTCGGTACGGGGCGAGGAGGAGAGGAGTGACAGCTACAGCGAGCGGAGCCTCAGGGGGAGGGAGCACTGGGAGGGACCGAGGTGGGCCGAGACCTCCAGCAGCAGGTGCTTCGAGCTCGATAGGCGGCGGTCAGGAGGGACAGCCGGGTGCAGAGGAGGGTGGAGGGGACAGTGTCCTCCACGCTTCTGATTTCACTATATAGAGACTTGATAGATTGTGTATTTGTATAGCGATGTAGCCTCGATTGGAAGGCATTGTATAGATGGCTCGATTGGAAGCCACCCATTTTTGTAAAAACACACATGTATATATATAGATTCATCATGTTATTGGTCATATGATTGTACTTCATGCCTTTTTGATTTTGATATACATGGATAGATGGATATAGAAAAATAGATGTGATTAGAGAGATATAGACTGATGGATGATGGAAATAGATGTGATTAGATAGATTGAAATGTGGATAAAATAGATGTGATTGGATAGATATAGACGGATAGATGATAGATGGATGTGATTAGATAGATTGATTTAATTTTGATAGATAGATGTGATGTATCTTGGATGGACATAGCTTTTAAATATTTTGATGGATAGATATACAGATGTACTTGATGTATGGATTAGATATAGATAGATGTAATGTACCTGAGATGTACGTATTTTTCGATATTTTGATGGATAGATAGATAAATGTGTTGGATATATGGATGTAATTATAAGGAGAAATGAATACAGATAGGAGTTTTGATAGATAAGATGAATTTTGATAGAAGATAAATTTTGATTGAATTAACATGTGAAATGCCAATTTAACAGGATGCAAGACAAAGAAATGAGGAATACTCCTTACAAGAGCAAAAGATGAAAGCGGAAACAACCGTGACTTAGAAGAGAAGATACTCGGAGAAGAAGAAAAATGATAAGTTGGACTTCCAACCGACCATAGATAAAATCCAGAAAGGGAACCAAAAGACCAAGCATACAAGGCCCTATATAAGATTAAAATAAATCTGACACTAACTAGTCGCAAACCAGATCTAGGATAGAAACGGAAAGAAAAGTAAGTAAGTATCTTGTCGGAACCTACAAGGGACAGAATACATGTCCATAGTGGGGAAATAGGATTCTCCATATGATCGACAAAAGGTCCTAAATCTCAGCTTCATGACTTTGACAGATAGGCAAACTGATCAATGCGGGAAGTTTGCTTGATATGGAAAGACTGATCGATGCGGGAAGTCTTTCAGTGATGCTATAAACTGACTGGAAGGCCGATTAATTACAAGAAGCCTTGAATTTTTCTTTGAGAAACAGCCGTCCTTCAAGGGAGCGGTCTGTATTTTGTATTTGAATGATAGCCATCCTTCGAGGGTATGGTCTATATTTTTAGAATTTTTGATTCGCTTGGTAATATATGGATAGCTGTCCTTCGAGGGATCAGTCTATCTTTTTGGATAGCATCTTTTCTTTTTTCTCTTTTTTTTTTTTTTTTTTTTTTTTTTTTTTGAAACTTTTTGAAAGAAGCTGAGTTTAGACCTAGATAGATCAGATGGAGGGGAAGAGAACATAGAAGAACATGCACTCATGACCCGAGTAGATCCGATGAAGATAAGTACTTGGGACAGATGAAGTGGTGATTAAGGTATTCCTACCATGAGGAGGAACATATCCAAAAGAAACGTGCAATGAGTAGAGCCGCGATACTCATATTTAAGGTAGACGAGGCAATAGGCGGAGAACCACACAATTTCAAATCACCACGAAAGTAGATGACTGGTTATTAGGACGGATGGAAGATCTGAGTTGCGACTAGATTTGTATAAGATAGATTTTAACAGTAGAAGGGCCGTAAATGCAAGGCATTAAGAGGTTCCGCTTCAGGGACACCATCCATGGAAGATAAACGATAAGCCCCAGACCCATATTTATGAGTGATAATGTAGGGGCCCATCCAGTTGGGAGCAAACTTACCACGTTGACTCCTTTCGAGTGTAGTGACATTTTGATTTTCCTTAAGAACAAGATCACCAATTTTGAAGTCACGATGTTGCAAGTGCTTGTTATAAGCACGTTTGACACGCTCGAGATAGACCTGATGATGCTCAAGAGCATTAAGATGTCGCTCATCTAATAATTCCAGTTGTGCCAGACGATTTTGACGATAATCCTCATCGGAGACAAATTCTCTGAGAGAAACACGGAGAGATGGGATTTGGACCTCCAAAGGAAGGACAGCCTCAGACCCATAGACGAGAGAGAAGGGAGTAGCACCAGTAGGAGTACGAATGCTAGTCCGATAAGCCCAGAGAGCAAAAGGGATATGTAGATGCCAATCCCTACCAGCTCGACTAGTTACCTTTGCGAGGATATTACGCAAAGTTTTATTGGAAGCTTCGGCTTGACCATTAGCTTGAGGGTAGTATGGAGAAGAAAAACTGAGCTTGATATTGAAAGCATTGCAGAGATTCTGCAAATCAGCGTTTTTGAAAGACTTACCATTATCTGTGATTAGCTTGTGTGGAACGCCAAAGCGACAAATGATGTGTTGATAGACAAAATCAACTATGGGTTTAGCCTTTGTTGAAGAAAGAGGGATAGCTTCTACCCACTTAGTAAAGTACTCAGTGGCGGTAATGATAGAATGATGACGTTGTGAAGAACGAGGATTGATGAGACCAATAAGATCAATACCCCACTGCGAAAAAGGCCACAAATCCGCCGCAGGTTGCAAAGCCTGACTAGGGATGTGCGTGAGATTAGAATGTTGCTGACACTTGACGCACTTCTTAGTGTATTCACAACAATCTTGATTAAGAGAAGGCCAATAATATCCCAAACGTAAGATGCGCTTGGCTACAGCTAAACCACTAAAATGTCCACCACAGATACCGTCATGGACCTCCTGAATAGCTTTAGATGATTCATGGGTTTTGAGGCATCGAAGCAAAATACCATCAAAGCCGCGTTTGTAAAGAAGGCCACCTAGAATAGTATAGCGGTTGGCGCGTTGGACAAAAGACCTTCTACCATTGGGAGTCAGATCTGGAGGAAGGACCGAATAAGATAGATAATCAACTATCTGTTGATACCACTCATCCTGAGTATGGGTTGTGACAGCATTGATTGACGTTAGTTGCCCAAGATGAGATGGTTGATCCAATCGTTGCACAGCCACATAAAGACGCGAGTCTTCGGTAAAAGGCGGGATAAGAGAGGCTAAAGAAGCCATGGTATCCGCGAATCGATTTGCAGTACGAGGAATGGCTTGGATAGTGAAGTTATCGAAAGATTGGAGTTGGGCAAGAACGATGTCGCGATATTTCTGAAGGATATCATTCTTGCATTGATAGACACCCGTGACCTGGTTAACGATGAGTTCAGAATCACCAAAGATGTCAATATGACGAGCGCCGAGATTAATGGCATTTTGAAGACCTAAGACAAGAGCTTCGTACTCAGCCATATTATTGGTGCACTCAAAGTTTAATTTGTGTGCGACTGGGATGGGCGTACCCCAAGGAGGAATCATCACAAAACCCGCACCTCCCCCTTGCTGGCATTTGGATCCATCAAAGAAGAGTTTTACTTTAAATGGAGATAGACCAAAATCAATTTGTTGGATGTACTCATCGGGGAATTGAGCAAGGGGGTCACGAGTGTCCGGAAGAGGAGCATCAGCTAATTGATCTGCAATAACCTGACCCTTGATAGACTTTTGCGGGATAAACTCGAGGTCAAACTCAGTCATAAGCATAAGCCAACGAGTGATGCGATCATTGTGATAAGGTTTTGCATGGATTGTCTTGAGGGGATTGACACTTGTGACAATGTAAGTTTTGTGATTAAGGAGATAATGACGAAGCTTAGAAGTTGCGAAGAAGAGAGCACAACATAGTTTTTCAGCTTCGGAGTAACGTGTTTCATACTCATGGAGGGTGCGACTGATGTAATAGACAGCTTGTTCTTTACCACAAGTGTCCCGATGCGAGATCATGGCTCCCAGAGCATGGTCAGTCACAGAGATATAAAGATAGAAAGGCTCCCCCTCGCGTGGAGGTGTAAGCACAGGTGGAGAAAGAAGATAAGCTTTGAGATCATCAAAGGCCTTTTGGCAATGCTCATCCCATTCAAAATGAACATTCTTACGGAGAAGATGGTGAAAAGGTTGACAACGGTCCGACAATTGGGAGATAAAACGACGCACTGACTGAAGACGTCCTTGGAGACTGCGGAGTTGCTTTAAGTTAGACGGGGGAGGCATCTCAAGAATAGCTTTTATTTTTGCGGGGTCGACTTCAATGCCCCTGATGGAAATGATAAAACCTAAAAGTTTACCAGTGAGAACGCCAAACACGCACTTAGCTGGATTTAGACGAAGACAGAAGCGGACAAGCCTCTCAAAGAGAGGTGCAAGGATGAAAAGATGATCCTGACGGCGTTTGGACTTGCCGAGGAGGTCGTCAACATAATCCTCTACAGTTTTGTGTAAGAGGTCATGGAAGATGTATGTCATTGCTCGTTGATAGGTTGCCCCTGCGTTCTTAAGGCCAAAAGGCATGACACGATAGCAAAAGGTCCCCCAAGGGGTTATGAAGGAGGTCTTATGTTGGTCTTCTGGTGCGATGAGGATTTGATTATATCCAGAGAAACCATCCATAAGAGAAAGCATCTCATGACCCGCAGTTAAATCTACGAGTTGGTCGATATTAGGAAGAGGAAAATCATCCTTTGGACAGGCAAGATTAAGATCCCGGAAGTCGGTACAAATTCGAATCTTCCCAGTAGCCTTAGTTACTGGTACTACATTAGACACCCATTGCGGATAATCGATGGGTTGGATGAAGCCAGCCGAGAGCAAGCGTTGTAATTCTTCTTTAACAAGAAGGGCTACTCTAGGGTGCATTTTACGTAATTTTTGCTTGACCGGTTTGATGTTGGGAAGGGTAACGATATTGTGGACCACAATATCGGGATCGAGCCCTGGCATATCTTCATATGACCAAGCAAAGGCTTGACGATGTTTGGAAAGAAAAGCGGTAAAGTCCCCTAATTCCTGTGGATTAAGGGATTGGCCGACCTTGATGATGCGAGGGTCTTCAGAAGTCCCTATATTAAGGTCGATAGTGGCTTCGTTGAGAAGGGTAGACGTGTCAGAAGGGATAGTCTTGGGAAGGTATGAATCCTCTGCCCCTAGATAGGTGAGGACAGAATCATCATCCGCACAGTGGATAGTGTTGATAGTAGGAGAGTCGTCTCCAACTATTTCAGGGAAGATTAATGGTATAGAAGCGGACCGATTGTTAGTCTCATAGACCAACGGCCCTAAGGAAATGGTATTGATAAAAAAAAAAAGTTAGGTGGGATGGAAATGTCATCGTCCACATCGAGTGATGCTTTTGACTTGGTGGGGGAAGATGGTTCTTCAGTAGGAAGAGGCTCATCAAGAATAGTGACGGTGGCCTCTGAAAGGGGTTTGAACCCTAACCCAAATTTTTGATGTGGCATGAGAGTAGGAATGGATTTGAGGTCATGTATACCTTGTTCATATTTTCCAAGGCCAAAACCTTTCCACGCGCATCGATGTAGATAAGTCTTTGCAAACGTGGGATTCTGTAGGTGATCAAACCCTGTTAGGTAAGGTTTGGCTCTAGGAGGAGAATCCGGGCGATGATGAGGCGTATCAAGACCACCGTAGATGAAATTGGTCTGTTGATTGGGCAGACCAATGGTGACGATGCGACCGAGACCTGGTTGATATTCAGGTTGCTTGTCTGGTCTACCATACTCATTAGGTTTGAGATGGGCATCGAAAGAAAAGAGAGGAAGCTCTCCTAGTGAGAAACGCTGCAATGTCTCTTCCAGATTTTGTAAATCCGGTAGTTTGGTTGCAGGTATGGAAGAAGATGAGGCCCCATCTGGAGAAGATGTATTTTCTTTTAAAGGGGCGGACCTAATGGTCATGTCGCATTGTGCAGAAGGAAAAGGATCTCCTGGATGAGTATATATTTTGCCCTCATATTGATATTTTAGGCATCGATGGAGGGTGGATGGGACACAATGCATTGCGCGAATCCAGGAGCGTCCGAGGATCATGTTATAGTGGAATTTTCCTTCGACAATATAGAAGAGTTCATGGAGCAGCTTCTTACCTACTCGAATGGGTAAGACCACAGTTCCTAGAGTGACTGCTAGCTGATCGTTAAATGATCGAAGGGCGAAGGGTGGAGGTGACACCACATTCTTTGGTAACTTAAGTTGTTCGAATGTGTGCGAGGAGATGACGTTGAGTGCAGCTCCACTATCGATCATAACACGTTTTAAGGTAGTGTTATTGATTTGGACTGTGATGAAGAGGGGAGCCTCCATATCTTCGGAAGAAAGAGAAGGAATTTCCGAATCCTCGAAAGAAATGGTAGTTGATGGTCCATTCAGTCCAACAACCAACTCGAAGGGCTGGGGCTCATCGGAATTTACTGCGATGCGACGCAGATTATCAATCAAAGCTTGGCGATGTTGTGGAGAGGATTGGATGAGGTCAAAAAGAGACATTTTGACCGGAGCTTGGGTGAGTTGCTTCATAACACTCTCCTCAACAGACACGGGAACTTGAGCCCGAGGTGCAGCACGAATAGAGACCCTGGGTCGTGGGGCTGATGAGGAAGGAGAAATGTCTTTAGGGGCTGCAGAAATGACAACCCGTGGTCGAGATGCTGAAGATGAAGATGGGTTATCATAGTGTTGGGTTCTAGTGGCGATATGGATTGTGTCAATTTGGGAAGGTGGAAGATCAAGTGGGATGGAACCACTAGAGGTCTGAGTGGATGGTTGAGGTTTGGATGGGGCTAAGATGACAGGAGGTAATTGTTCCTCCTCCAGCAAAAGGTCACTTTCTTCCAGAAGGTTCTTGATAACGGCTTGGAGAGCTTTACATCCCTCAGTATCATGACCCGGAGTACGGTGGTAAGCACAAATCAGATCAGAGTTAAACCAAGTAGGTTTCACTCCTTTAGGATTATAAGGTTTAATCGGAGGAAGGGTTATGGATGAAGATTGGATGAGTTGATGAAGGATTTCGGTATAGAATCCGGTAGACGAAGAGGAGGATAGAGATGATGAAGATGGTTCTTTTACCTTAATCGACTGCCGAGGTAAGAGAACTTGCATGTTAGGTTTAACGGTCTCTTTAGGGATCCTCTTGTTTGTTTGGACATTTGGAGGAGCAGTCTTGGGTGCTTGGGATGGGAGTAAATGAGACATGATTGACTTTGGTGGAGGGGGAGCCCCTAAGATAGATTTTGAAGATGAGGGATATGCGACAAATTTTGCGGTCTTTGGAGACAAAGGGGGTTGCTTAGTCGGATTTACGGATGATTTAGATAATGTTGATTTAGATGAGGAAGAAGTCCTCAAGGTAGGTGTAATAGGAGGAATATAGGGTGCTTTGGTTTTTGGTAATGAAGATGATGATCCTGATAGAAGAGGTGGCATCTTTTTGGTAGGTAAGTCTATTTTTAGGGGTATTGATGAAGAATGTGTTGTGGGAGAAGATGATGGCTTTGATGGATGTGTAGAAGAAGACGCCTTCTCCACGGGCAAATCCAATCGTTTATGAGGCGTGGAGAGAGATTTTTGTGGAAGAGCACCAAGAGTTTTGATGGTCCGAAATATGGGCTTTCCTTTTTCGGGGATGGTGACGACTTCAACGGCATAAGGTGATTGTAACCTTTTTGGGGGAAGCAAGTGGGGAGGTACTGATGGTATAATGTTAGATTTTAGTTGTCTCGGTTTAGGTTCAGGAACCGAGCGTATAGATGTTGGTGCTACTTCTTTTGATTTTTCCTGAATAGGTGAAGTAACATTGGTGATGGAAGAAGGGAGTGATGAAGAAGGAGTGCCTTGCGGAGGGAGAACTTCTGATGTAGTAGGAAAAGAGATAGGAAGGGTCAAGATCGAAGACACTTCCGTCGAAGTTGGCACAATTATGGGTACATTCACCAAAGGCATAGTTGCGGCGGGAATGGGAGCAACGGAAGTAGATGTGTCCGTAGTGGAAACTCGGAGGGATGTGATTGCCTCGAGCATTGAAAGAATGTCTGATGATGAGACAGATGAGGATGACACTGTCTCGGGTATAGATGGAAGGTCAGACAAAGGAGCGGAGAAAGATAACTCCGTGCTTGGTAACGTAGGGATATTCAAAGGTGGGTTATCTGAAGATGGAGGAATTCCAGTGATTGGTAAAGGGGAAGAGGGTTCGATTCGATTGCTGCGTTTGTAGATGGATTGGTTTTGAAGAAGAGTCCTTGGTAGAGATGAAATTAATAGTGTGGGTGTTTGGTTTTTGAGATTCAGAAGAATTATGATTTGGGGCATGATTGGGGAAAGGTTGTTTAAAAACATCCAAAGGCTTGATTTGGGGAGCATTTGGGTTATCCGAATGAGCTCACCTTTGTCAATGAATTTTGGACAAGATTTTGAAAGTCTGGCATCGTTCGATGTCATGACCTTTGGTTCTGTGATAATGACAGAAATCGTTTTCCCTATACCAGAACGGGCGTTCTCGGCTTTCATCAATATCCCTAATGGGTGGAAGTTCGATCATGCGAACTTCCAACATTTTTTCTAAGATAGAGGAATATGATTCCCCCAATGGAGCAAAGGATCGAGAAGATGAAGGCCCTTTTCGAGTAGATGAAGGGTCTCTTCGTGATGGTTGATTAGGAGTACTATCGGTTCTTGGTGTTTTTAATACGATAGCATTTGTGGACCCTTGATTCTTATCTTTAGGAGGGAAAGAATTTGGTTTGGTGAACCGAGAGAAATCTGGTTTAGATTTGGAGCGAAGTTTTAGTTTTCCTTGTTCAATGGCACGAGATTCAAGTTTGCGTGCCATCGTAAAGGCCTCTTCAAAGGTATGAAAAGTTTGGATCCTTAACGTGGAAGAAATGTGACTAGCACAAGATCGGGTGAACAACTCGATCTGTTGGGATTGGGGAAGGGAGAAAGACAATTGGTTGATTATCCCTCTCCAACGAGCGACAAAGTCTGCTATAGACTCATCGTCGAATTGGCGAATGTTATAAAGATCTGTGATTGAGATCTTATGCGCGATATTTATTGAGAAGTTTTCAACAAACATCTGGGCCAATTGAGAGAAGGAAAACAAAGAATGTTGAGGGATGTTATTGTACCAGTCCAAAGCGGGACCCGCTAGAGACATAGGAAAGGTACGGAGCATGAGTTCCTGGTCCTGGACGATAAGGTAGCAAGCATGTTTGAATGCTCGCAGATGTTGTTGAGGGTCTTCCCGACTATGAAATTTTGAGAATTTGGGAAGTTCCCATTGGGGAGGATAAGGCTTAAAAGCCACCGAAGGATGAATGGGTTCATTGCACACTTCTTCAAAGGAGTATGAAGGACGGGTTCCTTTTGTGGAGGCTTCCAAGTCTGCAATTTTCTTGAAGAGAATTTGAACTACGTCGGATTGGGGAGGAGGTACATTGGTATGTCCTACATAAGAAGCAAGTGGTGGATGTTGTTGAGATGTCAATGGGGGATTCATCTGTTGTTGGATAGGATGATAAGAGGAATAACCAGGTGTTCTGGGTGACACCGGGTGGGGTATTTGCTGTGAGGCAGCTTGCGTATAGGCAGGCTGTGAGATAATAAGTGGTTGAGAAAATATAGGTTGGGTGACGGATGGAACCTGTGATTGGTGGACTCCTATGTTTGTTGATTGAATAGGGACAGATTGAGGAACATGGGTGTTGGTTAGATTGGACATGTTGGGGAACAAGACCTGAAAGGGGCCTTCTACCGCCGGATTTGGTACCAGGGGTGCCGATACTAGGGGATGGGCGAAGGTCACAGTTGCTGGAATATTGGAAGAAAGATTGACCGGAGGACGAGAAGTAGGAACCAACTGACTAGCCGGAGGGGGTTGGCTCATGAAGAGGTACTGACCTTGAGACACAATAGAGGGCATAGATGAATTAACAGCGATATGCGGGTGCACAGACGCACTCGTTATCGCCAAGGCAGAAGACCTCTCAAAGGTAGGTTGAGGAATAGTTGAGGTAACTGCAGTATTAGGAATAGGTAAGGCAATTTGAGAATTAGTCAACATGGTTGGTGGAAGAGAAAAAGGAGGCACAAGAGCCTCCCCCTTTTCCGTAGCTCGAGGCGGGAGAGAGGATGAAAACTGTTCTACATAGGCCTGGGATGGACCACGAGGATAATCGTACACTTGTTGGATTGGTGGTCCTTGATCAGATATTCGAATGGACTTGTGTACTAGGTAGTCCATGAGGGCTACCGGATTGCGATCAAGGAGAGCCTGAAATTCAGGATCCCCGCGAGGAATAGACTCCGAGTCAGAAGATATTTCTGATGGACTAGGAGAAGCTGGACGTGATGGGATTGTTTTGGCTTGATGGAAAGGATTATACGACCATGAGGGGGAACCAACTAACAGCGGTCCCGAGGAAGATTGGAGGGGTGCCGAAACATCCACGCTGGTGGTGATTTCGGAGGAAGAAGGAACCTGTTGGGCCATTTTCCTAGATTGTGACCGGGTGATAACCGTCATAAACAAGCAAGAAAGAAGATTATCCTAACTAATGCACAAACAATTCAAGCAACGCAAGTGATTATCTCCTTTAAATTTTGATGCTTTTAAGAAAATAAAATGTTAGGGAAGGCTTTTAGAAGCAGAACTACTCGAGATAGCCAAACTAGGGATGGTTTGGGTAATGTTTGGTGAGGAGTCCCGAAGGCACTTCAGTAAAAGACCGGTACGTGGCTTGATATAGGGGCCTACCCCCGCACTTCACACACCGCTGCGATAAGGGAGTCGGGTGCTTTGCCAATATATACCAAAATCTTCCGTGAATTTATAGCGCGGCCCGAGTACCGCGTAGGCTCTTCCTCTTGGATATCACTTCCAAGTAGGCGAGGCCAGGGAAGGAGTTTTGTTTAAATGCTTTATACCTAGTGATTTTGGCTTTGTGTGCAAGGGTGAAAAATAAAAATCAAATAGTGTCACTACCGATTTTGATCAATTCTCCAACCTAATTAAAACTAGATGAAAAAGCATGCAACAATGACAAAGAAAAGGTTCTTTTTAAGCACTTAAAACGAAATGTTTGATTTCGATGAAGACAAATCAAACAAGTTCTTTCCCAAATGCGATTAAGTTCCTTTTAAGCACCAAAAATTGAAGTGTTTGGATGTGATAGACAACCAACAAAGAAATCCTAAAAAGGAGAAAACACCGAAAAAGAGGAATACCTGTAGATTTAGCTCTCCAAGGTGTGTGGACTTCAAAAAGCGCGTTGTTGAGCTCTTCCCCTCGAACAATCCCACGATCAAGCAAAGTGCTCCGCAAGAAAAGATCAAGCAAACAACAAACAAGATCCGGAAAGATACATCCAGATAGTGGTGAAACAAAAAATTTCTATTTAAAGGAAATAAAAATTTTCAAGATAATGATTTCGCCTAAAAGCAAGATTGAAATGATGAACAGAAATGCTCAAATAGGACTGATAGAAATCAGTGAAGAAAAGGAACAAAGTTCAAAACTAGAAAAGAAATGAACTTACCAATAAGGGACTTTGGTTGGGTCCCACCAGTAAGCGTGCGTAATGTAGTCTGCAAGATGTGCCGAAGATGGAGAGACGCTGGAACAGAGTCACCAGATGATAGATGGTGGTGTATGATGTTGATATGATACGGGCAGAGTAACGGTGCTCCTCTCAGGGATTGATTAGGACAGGATCTGCCCTAACTGAGACAATTGATGCTAAAAAGATCTCTCTTTCTTGCAACCTGAATCTTTCTCGCTCTCTGTTCGTGCGTAAGTGCTTTCTTTCGCTCGTTCGTCTCTTTTTCGGTCCCTCCGTTCTCTTTTTGGTCTTGCTTTTATAATCGGCGCCGCTCCTAGAAAATCGGCGCCGACCATATGGGTCGGCGCCGATCGCGGAAAAGACTCCCGAGGTGCCTAAAATGATTGATTCGAGAAAAATAAGACTTATCCCGACTACGGGAAAATATCCCGCTTAGGGAAGATTAAAAATAGATGTGATACATGGGTAGAATAAATTTGGGGTGGATAAGTGATTAAGATGCATGGGAAGAAGCGAAATTAAATATTTAATATTTAATCACTCATGGGTAAGATGTGATGTGATGAATTAAATTTAGAATAGGTGATTAAATCACAAATTGGATAATATCCCAAGGGGATAGTTGGTGATGCGAACGTGCCCCAGGTTACTTAAGTAGGAAAAACGAATGTGAGGGACACTAAATTGGATAACCAATTTTAAGTGTCTACATCTATGGCACACACCTGCCCGCCCTCTTCTTCGATGACCTATTTGTTTCCTTCACCACTCATGCCGAGAAATTGACCCTTTCCTCCTAGTGTTCTCGCCTTCTGTTGGTCCGAAAATCTATTGAGTGGACAAATCTATGGATAGAGAGCAGCCAACAGTGTGCGGGCATAGCCCCTCTTTGAGATAGCAAAGCGAAACTAGTTTATTGCTATTCTACCAGCAGGAACCTATGTAAGTCTTACAGTATTCTACCTTCAGGGGGTTTGGGATCTCATCCCAGTAGAGGTAGTTTCGATGAAGAATAGAAAGGAATGAAGGAAGGAAAGGAAGGAAGACGGATCTGAAGGGAGAAAAGAAATGAATTCCAAAGTAGAAAGGTCAGAGGGTCTATGTTTTGGGATGGTAGTAAACAGAGCCGAACCTACTTGCATAGACGAACAAAGCAATACTGATGAATAAATGACAATAAAGTAGAAGTAGATTCAATGAACAAACATACAGATCTAACATAAGAAAGCTCTGATGTATAACACAGGTATTCAACACAAAGTCTAAATATTGTATTAATATTTCCTTCTGTTACAAAAAGCTCAAAGTCTTTTCTTCTTACTTCTATTTTTCATCTGAAAAGTATCCACCACTTGAATACAACAAGTATTCAAGTATATATAGAAGGAGAGAGGAAAGAAGACAAAAGCAAACCAACCACTTACAAAATATCTACAAAATATCTAAAAAGTCAACAGTTGACTTGGGCAAGTTTTTGGATGGCAACATCCCATGGTGCAACATGGATGAAGTCATCATGTATGCCAACATGCTTTTTAAATATTTTACAAAAATGATCAATGGATCCCAGGAAGAAACTACTCTTCAGTGTAAAAGGGTGCACTTTTCAGCATGTCGACAGGAACTTCTCAGCGCCTTGGTGCACTTTTTCGTCATGTCAACACGAACTTATCGACCTTGGTGCCCTTTCATCGTGTTGGCGAACTTTTGCAGCATGTCGCACTCTTCAAAGCATGTCGACATGAACTTCTCAGTGCCTTGGCGCACTTTTTGTCATGTCAACATAAACTTATCAGCACCCTTGGCACACCTTTTAGCATGTCGACAGGAACTTCTCAGTGCCTTGGCGCACTTTTCATCGTGTCAACATGAACGGACTTCCTTGTGCCCTTGGCGCACTTTTCAGCATGTCGATAGGAACTTCTCAGCGCCTTGGCACACTTTTCATCGTGTCAACATGGACTTCCTTGCGCCCTTGGTGCACTTTTTGTCGTGTCAACACAGACTTCCTTGCGCCCTTGGCACACTTTTCATCGTGTCAACATGGACTTCCTTGCACCCTTGGCACACTTTTTAGCATGTCGACAGGAACTTATCAGCGCCCTTTGGCACAGAACCTTTCAAACATGTCAACATGAAATCCTCGGCGTCTTGCTCGAAAAAGACTGAAAAATGGCTAAGTCCTTAAAACTTGATTTTCGGAAGAGAATTTTGGGCTTCTTTCGAATGTTGTCAAACTTCCTTGGGGCAAAACAAAAATTTTTGGGTATGGTTACCTGTAAATTGCCCTTGACAATTTTGCAGGATAACAACTGGCTCTTTCTGGGGACTATCTTTGAGTGAAACTTAAGGGTAGAGAATCCCATATTTTCATGTGCCTATCCATTGGGTTGGAGAGAGTCAAAAACAAGGGTGACCGGAGGGTGAACAAAAAGGAACAAAGAAAGGGAACACACAACAACAGAAAGCAAACACACAACGAAAGCAAACTGTACAAAGAAGAGAGCAAGCTCTACTTCTGAAGATCTTCAGATGCTGCCCACTATAGGGAAGTGGGAGCTCGGTTCCATCCAGATATGAGAGATAGAAACTATTCTCTCCATTGAGCTGCTTGATCTTGAAAGGCCCTCTCCATAGAGAATCAAATTTTCCATGCATGCCCTTCGGCTCTCTTTGCTTGTCCCACAAAAGGACGAGATCTCCCACTTGAAAATCCCTCTGCTTGGCCTTCTTATCGAACAGTCTCTTGACTCGATTCTGATGCTTGGTGATCCTGTCAACCACCCTTACTCTCTTTTCTTCAAGTTCTGTTAGATACATGATCCTCTTTTTAAGATAACTTTGGAAAGTTTCATTTTCAATCGCTCGTCTTAAGCGCAGAGGAAGTTCGATCCAGAAATGGGAAGCAGACAATTGTCCTTCAAGGACACTTGATTTAGATTGTGAAAATCTATGCATATGCGTATCCCGCTATTCTTATTTTGTACTTGGCACAATGGTTGTGACCAAGTACTATGATGGATAGGAAAATGATCCTTACATCCAAGCATCTTCGTATTTCAACCCTGGATAGTACCTGAGATCTTAGGGTTATAGTGTCTCTGCTTCTGGCGAAAAGGTTTGACATCTTCTTTCAATGGGATATCATGCTGGACATCCTTTGGCTTGAAAGAATTTAGATTGGCATAGGACCATGCCAATACATCCATGTATTTCTTCAACAGTTTGACAAACTTCCGCTTCTCTTCAGGTGTGTAACATTTTCCAATGTTCACAAACTGTGGATGTTCTACCGAACCTAAATTGACCGGTTCGGTTTCTGGGGAGGAGTTAGGATCATCTCACCTTTTCTTTTTAACAAAGTGATCATGCCTATCGAACAACCACTCTAGGGAGACCAGGCCTTTTGGGATTTTATTTCCTTTGAGCTGGCATATGCCATCGCTTCCTTTTGATTCTTCATTTTGATCGGTAACTGATTCGCGGCATGTAGAAGTGGATCCTTCAAAATGAAGTTCACTAAAATTTTCCGCCTTTTCTAGAAAGGAAATGAGTTGATTGTCATTGTTGAATACTTGCCAATGCTAGGAATTTTCTAGCATGCTTGGGTAGAAAACCACCTCAATGGTATATTTGTCTATTTTCAAACCTAGGTGAGGGAGCATGAGGGATGCTGAAATGACCAATGAATCGGCCATGTCATTCTGAGCTCTTGGGATGGATTTTATTGAAAAAGCGTCAAACTCCTCGATGCTATCCCATACCATGTTACGGTAATTTCTGAGCCTTTCATTCTTCACTTGGTATATACTCTTAACTTGATTTACGACCAACTCTGCATCACCTTGTACCTTAAGATTCTTGATCCCTCTTTCCTTTGCGGCTTGCATGCAAAGTAGAAAAGATTCATACTCAACAGTATTATTCGTGTTGAAAAATTGCAACTTGAAAGAGAGGGGGTTAATCTCCTCTTCGGGAGATATTAGCATGGCTCCAGCGCCGCACCCACTAGTCATGCGGCTGCTGTCAAACTGCAAAGTCCAATTCTTGTTAAGATCTTTTTCTTGGACGAGGACATCCCCCTTGTCAGACTTGGTAGACAAGAAATAGTTTCCCATCCCTGATGATTAGAAGAGAATTTGTGCTTTAGGGTCATCGGAGTTAGTAACCAGGTACTTCTTTTACGATTCAGGCTCCAATGTTTGCATTACACCTTTGACAGGGATTCTAGCCTTAGACCAATCCATATGAACTCTCCACCAACCTCACCGCAAAACTCCTTCCTAGTAGGATTCCATATGCTGCGGGAATATTGGCAATAAGGACGGTCATTTTACCCTTTTCTTTGGGAACGCGCAAACGCAAATTATGCGTCTTTGATTTGACCGATCAAGCTGAATTTGCTTGGTTTCAAGGAATAACATCAGCCAAAAGGCTTGGTAAGGGTGAGGCCAGGCATGGGGAAAATTTTTCCGGCATGACATTATCGAAGCCCCAAAATCAATTATGCAATTGCTTAGCTTGTGGCCATTGATTAGGAGGGAGAGGTAGAAAGGTTCTATCTTGCCTGATGCGGAAGTTGAGGCAACATTTATGTAGGATGAAGGAGGGGTGGAAAGGATTCCTTTTGGGGAAACCTGATTAGTTATGGCAACTTGGATTTGGATATATTTGGTCAATCTCACAAGATGCTCGGGTTTGATCAAGATACTCGGCTTCAAACATTTGAATCTTGGTCTTTTTAGCATGGTCAATTATGTCAAACGTGGCCAAGGGTTGTGTTGATGGAGGAATGAGTCCTTCATTTCACGATGGTAGGGTAAAGTTACTGGTCTTCATGGGAATAGAAGAAGGTTGATTTGGAGGAGAGATGGGAGGAAAAGATTTCTTTGTAAAATACTTAATAGGGGGTTGAGCAGGAAGAGGATTACCTCTTTTAGCGATGGTTGGAGGTGTGTTTGACACGGCCTTCTTTTCGTATCCTGGAAGCAACTTCTGATTCTTTTCCTTGAGAGTGGGTGAAAACAACATAAGATTTCCGCTCACATACCCTTGGGTACCCTCTTCTTCATCAGATTCTTCATCTTCAAATTCCATATACCCGATTATAGAGTCACCAGTCGGTTCACCGACATCTTGATCATCTTCACCTTGCGATGAAGGTTCTTCATAAATTTTCTCCTCTTCTTCAATCTTGACTAGAGCATTGACCGGAGGAGCCTCAAGTGCAGCCGTGGAGCAGTTACAGGTAGTGCGGCCTTTGTGGAACATTGTTGGAAACAAAATTCCTCCGTGGGATATCCCGGTATGAGGTGCTTGGAGAAGCCTGAGCTAGTTGTTTCTTTAATGCGAGCAAGTCATTTGCCATCTTCTGGAATGCCGGATCTGACGAAGTGGCCTGAGAAGGATTTACAGCTTTGAACTTGGACGACTCTCATTTCAATTCACCAGATATAAGCAAGTTGTCCTCTATCCGAATGGTAGTAGCTTGGCAAGAGGCAAGGTAGTTATTTGTTCATGTAGAAGCAAAAAACTTATTTTTGAGATCATTGCGTTCACAAAGAAACAATTTTTATTTTCTAGTGTTGGAAACATGGCAACAGGCACACGGTTGATTAATGCATTGAACCTGGCGATAAAATCACGCATGGTCTCATTGGCCTCCTTCTTCAGGTGAGTGATTTGTGATAACAATGCAAATGCATCTTCTGAAGGCTTGTATCTTTCTTCGAATGCAGTTCGCAAGGTGGCCCAACTAGTAATAGATCCGGCCGGTAAATGCTGAAACCATTCTGCGGCGGGTCCTTGCAAGGTCTCTAAAAAGAGGCGAACTGACACATCTTCATGGGTCACATCCAGGATGTTGCATGACATGATGAATGTAGATATATGCGCATCTATACTTTGGTTCCCACTCCCATCAAATCTTGGGAAATTCTTTTGGTTTCCATGAGGGAGCGCGTGAACAGGATGTGGCAAAGCCAGAGGGCCCATAGCATTTCCCCATGGTACTGCCATTTGAAAAGCTAGAAAGAGGACGTGAGCTGGAAGTGCAGTTCCACTGAGCAACAAGAGCACTGCAAAGGGATGTGGAGGCTCCTTGTGAAAACTGGTTCTTTCATGGAGGTGAGACACTTTGGCTGACCGATCAGCTAAACTCAGCGATGAAAAGCGTGCTGGTGTAATACTGAAGTTATGCTTCTGAAGTAGATCAAAAGTAGGATCAACTTCTCCATGAGCTCTCCTGCTATGAGTAAATGGTTCACTTGCCAGTGTACCTTCCAGATCTGTAATATTTTGGAGTAGATTTAAAAACTTTTTGGTTGTACTTGCTGATTTTCTGATTTTTCTGACAAAAATCAGCAGCATGTACTTTTCTAAATATTTAATTTTATCCCTCTTTTGAAAACCGATTGCGGTTTAATGTGATTAACAAGGATAAAATGATGGTAAAACTTAGTAAGCTGATTTTCAGATCTAGAGTTGACTTTTTAAAGAGTTTGAAAATTTTGGTAAACTGTCAAAAACTCAGATCTACGGAAAAATATAGATTTTTGTAAAAACTCAGCGAACTAAAGATCTCTAACTAGCCTAGATCTATGGACCTCTGAAGAAAATTTTCAGTTTGGGTCACTTTTGCAAAAATTTTGGATTTTGAACAAAAGTTAAAATTTGCAAACAAGTAGTGATTTTTCGATTTTTACCGATTTTCTAACATACCACTATCATAGATCTGTTAGATCTATTCGATCCCCAGTAGAGTCGCCAAAAACTATTGGTTTGAAAATCTGTCGAGTGGACAGATCTATGGATAGATGAGCCAACAGTGTGTAGGGCATAGCCCCTCTTTGAGACAGCAAAGCGAAACTGGTTTATTGCTATTCTACCAAGCGAACCCGTGAAAGTATTACAAGTATTCTTCCTTCGAGAGGGTTTGGGATCTCATCCCAGTAGAGGTAGTTTCGACGAAGAACAGAAAGGAATGAAGGAAGGAAAGGAAGGAAGACGGATCTGAAGGGAGAAAAGAAATGAATTCCAAAGTAGAAAGGTCAGAGGGTCTATGTTTTGGGCTGGTAGTAAATAGAGCCGAACCTACTTGCATAGATGAACAAAGCAATACCGATGAATAAATGAAAATAAAGTAGAAGTAGATTCAATGAGAACAAACATACAGATCTAACATAATAAAGCTCGATGTATAACACATGTATTCAAAGACAAAGTCTAAATATTGTATTAATATTTCCTTCATTACAAAAAGAAAAAGTCTTTTCTTCTCACTTCTATTTTTCATCTAAAAAGTGTCCACCACTTGAATACAACAAGTATTCAAGTATTTATAGAAGGAGAAGAGGAAAGAAGACAAAAGCAAACCAACCACTTACAAAATATCTAAAATATCTCAAAAGTCAGTTGACTTGGGCAAGTTTTTGGATGGCAACATCCCATGGTGCAACATGGATGAAGTCATCATGTATGCCAACATGCTTTTTAAATATTTTACAAAAACGATCAATGGATCCCAAGAAGAAACTACTCTTCAGTGTAAAAGGGCGCACTTTTCAGCATGTCGACAGAACTTCTCAATGCCTTAGCACACTTTTCGTCATGTCAACATGAACTTATCAGTTCCCTTGGCGCACCTTTTGAATGTCGACAAGAACTTCTCAGTGCCTTGGCGCACTTTTCGTCATGTCAACATGAACTTCCTTGCGCCCTTGGCACACTTTTCAGCATGTCAATAGGAACTTCAGTGCCTTGGTGCACTTTTCGTCGTGTCAACACGAACTTCCTTGTGCCCTTGGCGCACTTTTCGTCATGTCAACACGGACTTCCTTCGCACCCTTGGCATACTTTTCGCCGTGTCAACATGGACTTCCTTATGCCCTTGGTGCACTTTTCAGCATGTCAACAGGAACTTATCAGCACCTTTGGCGCACCTTTCAGCATCTCAACATGAACTCCTCAGCGCCTTGCTCAAAAAGACTGAAAAATGGCTAAGTCCTTAAAACTTGATTTTCGAAAGAGAATTTTGGGCTTCTTTCGAACGTTGTTAAAATTCCTTGGGGCCAAAACAAAAATTTTTGGGTATGGTTACCTACAAATTTCCCTTGACAATTTTGTAGGATAACACTTCCTTAGCTTAGGATTTCCCCTTTCTGCAAATCCTTCTATCCCTAGTCCCTTAGCATGTTTAGTCTATGATTTTCTTTTAGCATTAGAAGTAGTTCGTTAGAGGTAGGTAGAGGAACCAACCTTATCTAGAGATCCGTCTCAAGCACGTAGGGTCCCACACCTAGAGATGGTTCCCATTGTTGACTTGGAGTTCTAATCCATCGTGATCACACCTGGGCATAATTTCAAGCACCAACACTAGGCTTTATGATATAAATTTGATAGAACCTTCCTTGTTTACAAAAAAAAGTAGTAAGTTTTATTGAACATTTTAGCTTTAAAGAGGGAAAATTCTTTGGTATTCAACTCAAATTTTTGTGAATAATGAAACATACAAGAATGTTATGAATGGGTGGATGCAAGATCTTATCTCTCCAAATAGATTTGTATTTCAATATATCCTATTCCTAATATACCAAATTTGTATGGGGACAGAAGTGGTATGGGGATCCCTTAGAATACTAAAATAGACTCACTAATTCATTACTAACCCACTTAGAGGATTAAATCACCACGTCTAATGTATAGACTTTTTAAAATGTGGAAGGGTGACGAGTGAATGGTGTAAATGGTGTACTTATAACTCCCTAAATATTTACAGGGACAATGTCAAAGACTTCATTGTTACAACTATATTAGGAGATACTCACAGTAACCCCAATCAAAACAACATTACCTAAAAGCAAGGGATAGAGGTGAGGTAGCTATCGAATGTTGTTTGATACACTGAGTCTTAAGTGTAATGTAAAGTGAATATGTTGGTGTGTGGTGGTGAAATCCATGTGATCAGTTTAGTTTAAGTGGTGATTAAATCCACATCCACTATGTGTAAATAAAAATAATGAGGTGTTTACAGACAAGGTTTGTTCCAAATTTGACAAGCGTAAAGGAAAAACATAAATGAAAAGATTCAAAAACAAAAGTGTGCCTTTGATCTTTTTATCAATTTTTAGCATTGTTCACTTTTATTTGGCCAAGGAAAATATGTAAGTACACAAGTTAGAATTTTTTTAGTTAACTAGGAAAGGTGAAAATCCTTTGACCGAAATAAAGTCCTATATAAAAATATTAGTAGTTTTTTCTACAAGAACAAAATGATTAAATATGATAAAATAACCTTCCACCATTTCTAATTCTCAAGTTCACCCAAAGGCAGAAGAGAAGAGCATACAAGGTTTGGGTTGGAGAAAATTTAAGTTAAAAGTAATCAATATCACTTTTGATTCTCAAGATCATCCAAAGGATGTGAGAGAAGAGCATACACGATAAAGGATTGCGAAAGTAAAAATGCTATGATTAGTTAAAAACAGATTACTTAATGAAATCGTTGCCACTTTTGATTTTACATATCACTCTTAGGTGTAAGAAAAGAGCATACATGGGATTAAGAAAGGAAATAATTTAATCAAAGAAAGCTAAAATTCTATTTAAATGATGTAAAAAAATAGTAAAATGATTAGCGATCTTGAAAAGTTATATTTTTAATATAAAATGACATAAGATAGTAAGAAGGATACTTTAAATATAACTAATAATGATTCATTTGAATTCTAAAAAATTGTGTTAATATGAAAAACTTACAAAGAGTGGAAAATTGGGTAGTAAAGATGTAGATGCACTTACTTGAAATGGAAATATAGATTTGAGAAACATAGACACACCTTATATGTATGAAGACACACTAAGTGTGAATGTAGATGCACACAGAACCATGGAAGTGCACCTATTGTCATAAAGATGCAGATCTTATTCTTTGTAAGAAAAATAACTAAAATAACAGAAAGAAGGGTTAGCTGATATGCAAACACTATGTTGGAGATGTATCCGTGGTCTCGAAGGCATAAGTTCGAAGAAGAAGACACAACCTTTTAAATTCATACGCATGTAGAATCATAGAGATACATGTGTTTTCATGTAGACGCGGTTCATGGGAAATGAAAATGCATCCTATCCCATATAGGCACAAGGCATCTATAGATACATAAAATAAACATGAAATATTACTATAAACAATTGGTTTTTTTAGAACTACTCACAAGAGAGATCACCAATGGACCTTCAAGTTTCTTAGTATGCTAGAATCACATTAAAAATATGAAAAATAGTTTATTATGAAAAAAACAAGAAAAAAGAGTTTTGGATGTCCCATCGGTTGTGTTAGAATGTAAATAAATAAAAACAAGTAAATGGAAGAAAATAAGCAAATAATGCAAACCAAATCTTCCTTCACATTTCCTTGTAACCTCAGATGAGATGGCTGAAGTGTGGAGTGAAGTACCAAGCTTGTTGAATCTCCTTGATGGATTTGTATGTGGATGCTCCAAATGTGACTTCGAATGGAATAAACTTTTGTGCTATGAGCAAGTGGATGAATGATGAATTTTTTGATCAAATGGGTAGCCTAACAACATATGAATTTAAGTGGCAATTGGACAGAGTAATGCTGCAAATTCCTTAAGCTTCCAAGAGATGATTTGTGAGGAGATGAACCTCTTATTTATAGTTGAAGGAGAGGCCATGGATTGTGGATCAATCTTTGAATAAGTTACATTTTAATGAATGCATTTTCTTGATTTATCATGTTGATTTTGTATGTGTAATTGGTTGAGTTTGAATAAGAATTTAAGAGGCTTTATTTCTAATTAGTTGGTTTTTGATTTTATTCCAAATTTGGTTGTACGTGAATATTTAGCTTCCTCTTTTATAGGGTTATAGAACTTGAGTGAGTGAGCTAGTAATGTGGAGTTGAGTGGAAGGTGAGTGGATATTTAATTTTAATTTTATTTAAATAGATAATTAAATTAGATAAGGAGTGTAAGTGTATGTTTTATGCATGATAAAATTAATTAAATTAATTCTAGTAAGATGTGTGTGCATATTAATTTAGATATTAATTTGCAAAGGGGGGTATGTAATTTTAGGGTGTCTACAGATACTACCATTATATGGACACTCCTACTCTTGAAAACCTTCATAGTTAGTAGGATACCCATATACATCAGAATGACCTAATGCACATGGATATTCATCATAAAAAGGATCATATCCGTAATATTCTAAGAAACTTGGAGTGAATGATGGGGGTGAGGATAAGATATTTTTGTGTATGAAGAAGGGGATAAGGGTTTCAATGAGTTAAATTATGGGACATGAATGTACAAATTAATAATATTGAGGAAGGGAATGCATGAAAATTATCTATAAATGAGATAAATGGATCATTGAATTCTGGAGTCATCGAGTACTTGAATAATATGGTTTGAAAACCAAATTAGAAAATACCACACCAAAACTTCTTATAAATTCTAAAACATGCATCCTTGCATCAAAAATACTATAAATATTTCAACAAGAACACACATACGTCCCATAAAGCATGCCAAATATTATTGGTGTATTTTAAGGCACAAAGGTGCCTAGAATGTTTGTAATGTAACACTTTAATAATAAGAAAAATGTGTAAACAAAGTGTCCCACTTTGGCCATGTAAAAATGTGTAAGCCAAATGAGATGTACACATGTAGAGTAGCGATTTGAAGCTAGGTATCTTAGAAAAAAACAATTTAAATTCCTCTAAGGTGTGAGATACTTAGATTCTTAGGAAATACCTCAAGATATATTTTTTTCTTATCCTAAATACTCTATGTTACCACTACTGTACTCTAAGATACCGGTTTCAAGAAAAAATGGATGATAAAATGTAAAAATAAAACATGGTGATGCACCAAGAAGTAAGTGAATCACCCTCCCTATATGAGTTAGCAAGTGAGCAGAAAAACACAAATCCAAATAGAATATACAAGCCATAAATATATCAACATGTAAATCTAAGTCTCACTCTCATCATTTAGAAGCCACGATGAATAAAAACATAGAAAATTCTTCACATAGTAAACCATGAAGATAATAGAGAGGTAAGATATAACTAACACATAAATAAAGGGTATATATGAGCCATAATCATATATGTATTAAGATATATAATATACATAATCTTATATCAACATATTCTATGACATTTATGAATTTACAAAGCTCAAAAATAGATGTTAAATGTGCTCAAAAGAGCACATTAACTCTACATTCAAGTAAGAGGAACCATTTTTACAAGAGATTGTATTTCTACTTGTTGAAAAATAAGAGACAAGGGGGAAGGGTAAGAAAGAGAGAAGATAATGATGAATAATATATTGAATTATATCTCATTTCTCATCTTTATCCATTCCACATTTCTCATAGGGGTCTGAAAATATGTCTAACTAAAAATATTCACCCAAAACCACTTAATGCATATTCTTAAGATCTTTGTTGACATAATGATGATCTATTACCATTGGGGAAAGGCTTAAAACAAACATTACCTAGAAAACATCATGTGTTTGGAATCATTTTTTTTTCATTATGATCTCTGAGAAAGCACAAGTGTATTCCCATGATATTAGGAGGATAAGTGGAGATGAATTTTTCATTTATTGAGGACATCATGATTTCAACCTTAGGAGAACTTTGATAGCTCAATTTTTTATCAACAAGTATAAATCCCTTATTTTCACTTTGTGGAAACATGAGGGGAATAACAACTTAAAATATCTTCACAAGTGAATAAAATAACTTAGAATCCTCTATTAACAATTTGAGAGCCATTTGATTTGATCTTTTAGCTACATACATGTAAGAAACTAGCATTCACAACTCACATATATTTTAACCATTCTCCTTGAAACTATAACCAATGTGTATCTATTTTCAATAACTTTCCAATGGTACCATCCACACATTAATTAGAGATCCCAATCAAAATATATGAACTAAAAACTAAATTTATTTTTGTTTTCTTTTCCTAGTTAACATCCTCGTGTTTGATTTCCTTTATGTGAAACCATCAAATTTAACCTAGTGAAACAAACACTATAGTATATTCCATGTTTCACATATTTTTTCATGTGTTAACCATGTCACTTGTATTCAATTGGTTCTTCTACACTAGAATGAATGGTAAGAAAAGGAACAAAAACTTGAGATAGTGCAGAAAATTGATCTCTACCATGTGTCCACACTTTCCATGTGTTGTTTATTGGTGTTATGTATAGATTTAGAGGAAATAATTAGGATTTAGAGAATTTAGTCTGACAATGGTTACCACTTTTCCTTAATGACACGTGTCACTCATTGGTACTATGCATGGTCTAGAGGTAAAACTTTAACCTTGAGATAGTTTTGAATGTTTATTGTGTCCATGTGTCCTTCATGTCACTTATCAACAATCATTACTTTATAAAGTTTAAAACCTTGAGGGGAAAACTTAATTATTTAGATGTGCAAAAAAATCAATGATCGACACTTGTCGATTATCCATGAAAGTCACTAGAAACTATGAAAAGTGACCAAGTTTGGAACCCTTTAGAACACAAGAAAACTAATGAGTGTTACATTTAAAAGATCCATAAAGGAACTAAAAACATGAAAATAGACCAAGTATAACAGCTTTGGGATGTCATTGAGTGGTATGTGGCATGTGGCACTATTTTTATTTATTAAAAATTAACGGACTTACTTCAATGAGAAATCAAATGAGTTGAATGTCATTTGAATGCTTTAAGGGAAAACTCCATTAAAATATTCTAAGTTATTTTTGATTTAGTATGTATGTATGAATAATAAAGGAATAAAGTCCATTTTAATGAGTTTCAATCCTAAGGTATCCTAAAATTTAATAGTTTTGAGTTTTGGAAACAAGTATTTTTATGGCATTCAAATAAGAATTTTTTAGAGCATGCAAACTTTTAAAAGTTCCTGATATAGGTTTAGGGTGCAATTATCCTTAACAAGTGACTGAAAAAACACCTGAAATCTTTTTAACCAAAATTTTCAATTACTCTTACACAACCGGGAAAAAAATTAATACCTCTTAATTTCCTATTCTTACACGTAAAATTCAAACATATGAAAGAAGAAACACAAATATAATATAATTAATATAGAGTTATCTAACATAGTAAATTTAGGTGTGTCATTAATTATAACTTGTATGGTTTTCTTCCATTACAACATAAGTGAATTATCTATGTATAAACATTAAGTACAAGTGCTTATATGATTTTGAAGGTACAACATTAGAATGGACACAAAAAAATTTGATTTCTTTTATAGTATTCAACGTAATACATTGGCTATGATATAGCCTTGGAGGTAGGAAAACTACCTCCTACAAAATAGGTAAAAAAATGACCCATCTATACTAATACGTGTATAAAAATGCATTTTACTAATAAACAATGTAAGAACTAACAAATATATTCCTAACATTCCCTCCTTAGTACAACAGGGTAGAAAAACATTCACACACTCAACTATAGTATGATCACCCCTTTGAAACATGTCCTATAATGTGACTCATGATCTTGATCAAAATACATGCTCTCTCCTTCCATGGTTTTAAATAGGCTTACCACAAACCTTAACATGAACAAGCCCCATCAATTGTCTCGCCTTGTGTGGTTTTTCTACATCCTCCCAAAAACACTTTCAAGATCCATGAACTGACTTACTCTGGTGTTTTTTTTTTGCCACTATGTTTTTACATCAAGGAATTATATAGGAATCACGACTCACTTATTAAAAAGTAGAACAAAATAACACATATCGGAAATAGATTTCACATTAATTCCTATAAGAATCACAATGTTCTTAATTACATCCATTGTTATCAATCGCTACCACTTGATCTCGAACAATATATGAAACTTCCACTACCACTGGAATTCACCTTTAACTTTAGTCATTTTGTGAGTAGAATGGAAATGGAACCGGGTGTCATTTTCCATCCACAATGTAGAATTTCCACACACAAACACTGAGAAAGAAATTTTATCGAAGTACATAATACTGACCATATCTTGCTAGTTATATCTTGTTTCATATGGTCATCATTGCAAGTGAATGTATTCACAAGTGGACCATCTTCCAATGAAGTATGGAAGTTAGAGGATCACATCAGTTAGAGGATCATTAACAGTCATTTACGCTCCAACATAACTCTTTTTCCAACATCTAGAACCATAGAAAATAGGAACTCTGAAAATAAACACACTACAAAAATTGAAAACAAATACTCACACCACAATAATGTCACCATATAAAAATGTGGCCCCATTATTAGCCTTCGTAATTGATCAACCTCCAAAATTCGATATCTTTTTCTTACGGTTGGTCTTCTACTAAATCAAATAGATTTGATTATGGAGCTCGAGTGTATAATTTATCCCCACAAGATGGACATCGTGTATAAGAAAAAATGCCTCCAATTATAGAAAAGTGAGGAAAATTTATTTTATTTTCAAAAAAATTTAACTCCACAAAATGAGACAATAACATAGTGACGATTATTTGAATTTATAAAACTAACAACAATATTTGACTTTCTAGCTTTGACAAAACACTCTACGATAATACGTTTAGACACAATAGATGACAAACATGAAAATATGGCATTTGACTTAAATAACATTATGGCTGATTTGACTGACACATGAACAATGAAAATAAACTATACACAACCAAACATTGAATTTGATTCATTTTACAAGTAAATTGAATAACATAACAATAATCTAGACACAACCTATGTAACAAATATTGTTTTATTGGTAACACACAATATCCTAAATATAGAATAAATTTTACTTATTTGAATCAATAATTTATGGATTATGATTATACTTTGAGTGATCAGATGTATATTTACTAATGCCAAATATCTCATCTATGTAACAAGGAACATAGAGGATGGAGTCTTTAGTGAGCAACGTTGAAATCATGATTCAAGAGGAGAGAATTTTGGATTCTACGTGGAGAAATAAAACTGAAATGAAAAGGATGTGGAGATATGAATGTACACACATGAGGTCAAACCTATGTTATATTATGCAACATGTAATCTAATAAACTCTTCTTACATGAATATCATGCATAATCATGAAGGTGAAGCGTCCAACATTGGATCACATATTCTTTGAAATATAGATATGATAAATTATTCTTTGAAGCCCTCAGGATCTGATTTTCAGAGAGATCCTCCTTTTTTGGAAAATAAATCAAGTGTTGAGCTCAAAAATATGGTGAGAATATGGATATTTCTATAATCCAAACCTTTGGGAAAATTTGATCAAGTTCAAAGAATGCACATGATGTAGAAGATAGGTGTTGAGACAATGTTATCATTCTTCTAATGATAGATCCATTCAATTTTGAAGCAATGTGTTAAATCAGTCCAATGTAACGTGAATGCAAGTCAATGTAGTGTATCCCAATGTAATTAAAAATACACTAAATTGGTAATTCACTTGCCCACAAATAGTCACAAATTTGGTAAGCAATCCATATGAGGATACATCTTTAATGATTGTTCCCCTTTTCCTTTTTGACATATTTTCATTTAAAATATAATTAAAGAATTCCACTTTAAAATCCTAGTGCCTCCTTCAAAATGGAGAAGAGTATTAATTGAAAAGGAAATAAAGTATACATTAAATACAAAAAACTGAACAAACACACTCAATGACTTTCTTGAAAGACTAATGTCCAAACAACTCCATGTAATTAGAAGATATTTGATAAGCTAACACCTACACAATATTTCTCATAGCTCCTCATGTGAACATAACTCCAAAGACTCTCATATGTCGAGGAAAGAGACTTGAATAATCACCCATAATGATTCTCAAGATTCCATCACTCTGGTACCAAATGAAGGTACATCAAGTAGAATGAACACAAAAAAATCTTTGAAATTATTCAGCATAATACATTGGCTATTATATATCCATGGAGGAAAATTACCTCCTACAAAATAGGTAAAAAATGACCCATTTATAGTAATACAGGTATAACAAATACATTTGACTAATAAACAATGTAACCACTAACAAATATATTCCTAAAAATTTCACATATAATTTTTCACCCAATTAAACTAAGGCGTTACAATTAACTCATTAAACATGTTCATGCATTTCATTCTTTCCATTTGTTTGAAAAAGAAAATTATAGGTACAATTTCATTTAGTTAGGTTCATCCAATTCCGTAATCACGAAACATCCATATAGTTTACAACATATTCAAAAATCCATGTCAATTGTTCAAAAATTTATGGTTCCATTTATTCTCCATTATCAAGTGTAACATTATTACAACCATTTACATATCAAGTATCAAATCATATTTTATTACATATGAAATATTCATTCACTTTACATATTTTCTAATGCACATTAGTTTTCATCATCCAATATACAACGCGTTTGAAATTTCTTGTCGCATTATATAATACAATAAATATGATGAGTTACAAATACATCAAGACATCATTATGACACAATCATTTCCTTTTGCCAAAGATCCATCATGATGTTGAAGCTGTACCATGAGATAAAGAGTGGCATTGGAGTATTTTACCTCCAACTATGAGCCTTACAGATCCCTAAACACCTCCTAAAAAGTGAGAGTTTCCCTACCCTTAATGAGAAGGAAGATGTGAGAAATGAATAAGGTAAGAAATAATACCATGTGTAGTGTAGTCACCCAAAAAGTGGTAAACCTATAAATAGGGTACAAATATAGAATCATAGGAATAATATTAGTAATGAGTATGATTTTGGCCAAAATATTTAGGATAATAATATGTACACATGCCTACTGAAATTTAACAATGTACTAGGTCATGAAGAAATCTTACCCGACTAATCATGAGGGAATATCTTGATTCTATCCGTAGGTAACCCCTAAGCCCTAATACTTTTCATGTGTGAAAAACTACATTAGCTTATTCAAACCATCCATACAAGTCACTCCCTAGTCTATATACACCTCTCATAACATTCCTTTTTCCCACTAGCAATTCATAATAGGACATATCTATCTCCTTAAATAAGCAACTCAAACAAACTAGAGCTAGGACACAACCAACAATAACCTTCTTAAATTTCCCATACCACCAATTCACATTATTACTATAAGGACCCTAATTACAATTTGTAATCCCTAAAATAGTATAAGATAAACCATGAATAAGATGTGAGTAATTGCAACTCTCTTGTATGTCCCATATTACCTATGAGGATTGTTATTACAAGAATACTAGACCTAGTTTTCCATCACATGAAAAAGGGCTATAATTACTTGTAATAGTTTCCATACATGTTTTAAAGTTTTATGTATTCAAAAATTTAATTCCTCGTATAAGGTTAAAGAAGATGACGTATAACATAGATATAAACATTATCTCTCTCTTGTAAATATTATAAGTATAAAAAGATACTATTTTCATGTATCTCATAAATTATTTCAGCTTTATTTTATCTCATGATTACTTCATAAATGTTATAAATGATATTACAATGCTACGATTTAATTTTAAAATAAAATCAAGGTTTTCTTAGTTTACATAGCATTATAGGTCTTATAGAGTTATAAATCACCATGTTTGTTGTTTTATTATGTACTAATTTCAAGTTCCATGTTTTTCATCATAATGAGGTTGACTAATTGTTAAATATTTCCACTAAAAAGATTAATCAAAAAGGGTATTTATACATATTATGTTTTGTGACTTTGTCAAATTAACATGTTTTAGAGGAGAGGAACTTATATCCATGCACCCTAACTTTAGGGGTTCTTAAATAAGTGTAGGTGTCACCTTAGAATAAAAACAATATATCATCTTGCAGCATATGATGATGCCACATCATCATTTTTATTTCACATGTTTATTTGAAGGGAAAATTAATTTTTGAATTGACTTAGTATGAAGAAAATTGATATAACAAATTTTAAAAGAGGACAAGTGATTGAGTGCCCTATGTGTCACATTTTCATTGGCTCTTAAAAAGTTTCATTAATAAAAAATTGAACAATTATTGGTACTTTTTCTGCAACCTATGGTAAAAATAAAAGTACATTTTTTGGTGTATGCAAAACTATGGGAGTTCTCTCCCTTGTTATGACCACATCTTGGTCATGATAAAATTAAAATAGGGAGAGAGGTTTGACCCCATGACCTCTATCCCCTACACTAATTTTCCTAACTAGGTTGAGCTACTACCTCTTTGTTTAAGTATTGGGTTTATTTAGTTATGTTATTTGTTTATTTTATGTGTGAGTTAGATTCAAAACTTACTAAAAAGGCATGGCTAGGGGTCAAACCCATGAGATATGGTTCTTAATTCCTAATTCTCATCATTTATCCCTATGAACAAACATGTATGAATTGAATCTGTTTTAAATAAAATATAACCAAAAGGTGAAAACTTGGTTTCTTGTAAACTAATTTCTTCTCCATCTCTCTAGTATTTCCTTCTTAAACACTTTGTTAGGAATTCATATATTAGTGCTCCACATGTGTATGTGTGTAAATAATAATTACATTGGTAATTATTATTATGGTGAATGTAATGTTAGTAATAAGTTAGTATATTGTTATTAGTTGTTATATAAAACAACAATAACAATATTATATTTGGGGATGTGAGTTTCAAAACTCACGTAGGAGGTTTAAATTGTTATAGCCACCTCCTATATTTTAGGATGGCTATGTTCCTATTTATATGGTGGTTTTGTATTGTGAATTACATGGAAGAATAATGAATATCTTTCTTGATTATTTGGTTTTGTATCTATGATCTCTATAAAATCTATTACATACTCTTCATCCGGTGTCGAGGATAAAGGTTTAGAAAAATGATTTATTCATCTGGTTTCTTTCTACCATTTCTTTTCTTTTGATTGAGTTCCCAACCTTGAGAAGAAAGGAGGACATTTAGTCTACCATAACAAGAAAGAGAATACAATAGAGCTTGACAATCAAGAACCAACCCAAATCAGACTCTTCAACGTTTGATCATCTCTATATATTCATTCGGATAATGTTTTGTTGACTTTCATCTAAAAATCTAGGTCATTTTGTTTTTTACGGTGATCGCTAATGATTTTGATAATCGTTAGTGATTCTATTTCAATTGCCAACGATTCTAGACACTGAAACGCAATCGCCAATAATTAGGGAAAATTATGAACACATTTTTGAATCACTAATGATTCCTTAGAAATAGTCGGTGGTTCCTAAAACCATTGGAAATATATTGAAACCATATTTTTGACACATTTTACAGTTTTTAAAACAGAGCTTTGGTTCTCAAGTTATCGTCAAAACATCAGAAGTGTGTTTTTGTCAAATTCAAAGCTTAAATCGGAGTAGATCAACAAATTTTACATCATAAGCCTCAAATATAAATTACACTGATTTAGCATCATGAAACTAGAGGTTGGAGGCATCAAAGGTAGGAGGTCAATCATCGACATCTCGTTAGTTGCCAACGACGGGGCTGTATATTAGCTATGATGGAAGTTTTTTGGTGTGAGTATTTGCTTTCATTTTTGTATTGTGCTTTCCACTTGTGTTTTTCGGTTCCATTTTTAGTGATCCTATTTTTTCCTATGTGGTTTGAATAAGTGGAAATTTCACATTTAGGGGGGAACATGATCCAATGTTCTATTTCCTTTATGTCGTAATTTTCTATGTGTGTATGAGCATTAGAATTTAGCATAATTTCCTATGTTATTCGCTGTAGTGAGATACCGAGGGCTGATAATAGTACTTGGCACATCATGATGTGGTTGTAGGTAAACCACCTAAAAATCTTCATTTTTTGGTTTGTGGTAAACCACTTTGTAAAACCACCATTTTTTGTTGTTGGTAAACCATCACCTTTTTCATTTGTGGTACTCCACTTTGTAAAACTACCATTCTCGGTTTTTCATCAACCGTATGTAAAACCATCTATCGGGTTTGTGATCATCTTATGAAAATCACCTATTCATGAAAGTAGGTGTAAGTACAAAGATAGGTTTTTCCCATGTTCACACTAAGGGGGAATGTTAGGAATTCATATGTTAGTGCTCCACATTTGTATGTGTGTAAATAATAATTACATTGGTAATTATTATTATGGTGAATGTAATGTTAGTAATAAGTTAGTATATTGTTATTAGTTGTTATATAAAACAACAATAACAATATCATATGTAGGGATGTGAGTTTCAACAAAATCATGTAGGAGGTTTACATTTTTATAGCCACCTCCTATATTTTAGGATGGCTATGTTCCTATTTATATGGTGGTTTTGTATTGTGAATTAAATGAGAGAATATTGAATATCATTCATGATTATTTATTTTATGTATCTCTGATCTTTGTAAAATCTATTGCATACTCTGCACACTCTAAGATATTCCTATGGTATCGTACTCTCCTCTTAACATGCATGTAAAATTCTCAATTTTTTTTATATTTCTATGTGTTTGTATATTTTTTTCTTAATATCCCTAGGAGAAGGCCCTAGCTTGCAAAAAAACTTTTTGAACCAATCCATAATATTTCAAATCATCACTGGACTTTCAAAAAAAGTGAAAATAACTTTATCATACAACCATATATTAAAACTTAGATTCATACATATCTATTTATCTAATATATACATCATTTCCCAAAATACTAAACAAAATTGGGAAGCTAGCATCTTGAAACTTGACCCTAAGATAGAATCTAGCCATTGCCCAAAAAAACACTTCAACCATGCTCACAACTCCATATCAGCTCAATAAGGAATCTCAATAATAATTTCCACCCAGAGTCGTTATGGGGTGGATAGAGAGGTAGATCTTGATACACAACACTCGACATCTCCACTTTGGCCTTCACAAGAAGCTCTAGACCCTAGTTTTCCGCAATGGCCTCAAGCCCATAGGAGAGAGCCTGAATCCCATGTGCCATAGCATGAATATGGAATTGCAAACTGATCAACCTCTCCTCCAAATTCCCCCAGGTCTTTGTACAAGATGAACTGGTCCAACGATTTTGATAGAATATTAGTGCCATATACACCTGCGCAATATCAAAGACATTACGATGCCCAACCAACTACCCAAGATCCAGAATAAGCTTCCACATCATATAACTAATTTCACCCACTTCAACCTCTACTTAAAAACTCATAGTCACCATCTAGACTTTATCTAACCAGCAGTGCATTAATGCATTCATAATTCACCCACTCATCCAATCTGTAAAAGAATCTCCCAAAGAATCCCCACTTTGATCCTGAAACCTCTTCCAACTCATCCCTATAGCCAAACCATCCTCCAACGCCATGAAGAAAGAACATGACGCTACACCAAACATGATGGAAATTAAATTGAGAAATAAAGGAAATAAAATGATGTGAGGGATAAACATCAACTCCTTATTTCTCATGTGCCAAAGCCCTAATTATCTACCACAATATTTCACCTCAAATGACATCATACCAAGAGGAGAGGAAATAATTAGAAGGTGGATTTCCCAATCATCAACTTCCTCCCACAAATACCATACATGTATCTCCTGCCAAAAGATCTTGAATATCATTTGGGAAGCTCAAAACTCAAGATTGGTAACTTACAGGAAGACTAGACCATAAACTAACCCCTCTATTTTCTAAACCATCCGCCAACTTACTACCTTCCCTTAATGTGTGCAAACATTTAACATCTTAAAAAGAAGGAAAAATATCCTTAATTTTTGACCATATAGTCTTTAAACGCTAGGCCTTAGGAGCACTCCTTGGGCCATATCAATGATAGACTTGGAATCACCTTCAATCCATATGTGATTCCAGTTCCTTTTCTTAGCCTCCCACAAGCCAAATAAAAGAGCCATACCTTCCGCATAGTTATTAGAAGAAAATACACAATCAAAGGCTAGGGCCACAATAAGATGACCATAAAAGTTCCTAAAGATATATCTACACCCAACATTACCTAGATTTCATTTTGTAGCTCCATAAAAATTAAATTTTATCTAACCATCATAGGGAGGAACCCATCTTACCATCTTATTCCCTTTACTCCCCTTATCAGGAGTGAGAGAATCAAACTTCCATGGAATAGAGGGCCACTTTCCGCAAAGAAGGATATCCTCTCTCGATTCTACGAGACCAAATATTTACACGGTACTCATTGATTCCAAAAGAAGGCCATCAATTCTATTCCACACTTGAAACAATAAAATATTGATCCCTTTGAAAAATATTTTGTTCCTTTCTATCTAAAGCCTCCAATTACCATAGCTGGAATCAAATTCCAGAGGAGGATAAGGCCTTTGTGAGAAAAATTCCTCTTCCATTGAGAGATGATATCAAACAGTGAAAAAGGAATAACCTAGGTTATATTCCATTACTACCATACATATGAAAAAATCCAAAGAGCAATGGGGAAATGAAGAAATATATGATTAGCATTTTCCTCCCCTTCTTCACATAGAAAGAAAAAAGTTGGGCCATGAAATCCTCTCTTCATTAAATTATCATAAGAAAAACATCTACCTAGTGTATCCAACCATAAGAAGTAGTTGGCCTTTGTAAATCCTTTCTTAATCCAAACCAAGGAAGATGGAAAATAAATTCAAGCGACACAAGTTATAGAACAATCCTAGATCTTGCAATACAAGTCCTTAACGATTCTTCGCCCCTGAACTCAATCCATTCCAAACTAAATTGTCTTCCATCAACCCATCGGGACATGGAGTGCTGATAATAATTCTCAAAAGAAATAAGGCACCATCCACATCCTCAATTTCCTCTAATTTGGGAGTGATTCAACTTTTGACTCCATTTTCCTCAAAAATGTAACCTTCCACTTTGGATCCCCAAATTGAACTAGCTTCATCTTTAAAACCTTTTACTGAATCAATCGCAACTAGAGGACCATAGGAAAGCCATGAATTATTTCATAGATCAACCTTTCTGTCATTATGGAGCTACCACATTAAATCAAAAACAACCATATCAAAAAAACATTTAATAAAATTCCAAGCACTGAGCGAGAAGGGAGAATTTTTTTTTAAAATATTTTCTAGGTTTAGCAATTCCAAATACTTGGCTACCAAGATTCTACTCCATAGGAAATATTTGTCTTCATACACCATCCACAAAATCTTGCCCCTAAGATCTTTATTCATCATTTGGTAGTTCCTAAATCTCGGTCCACCTTCCTTATTTCAATGGCACACATCGTCCCAAGCCACCAAACAAAACTTCATCTTATCCTCGAGCCACTCCACAAAAAATTTATTTGCAAACTCACAATACACTTAGCCACTTTTTCAGGCATCTTAAAAAGTGACATGAAATAAGAGGGAATAGCTTAAAGAGACGATCTTATTAATTCAATTGTTCCTATAAAAGATAACCACTTACCCTTCTAAGAAGTTAATTTTTGCTGAATTTTGTCCACTACTGGTTTCCATAGATCCTTACCAGTAGCCCCCAATTAAATGCATACCCAGATAAGTGTTTTGGAGCTAAACAATGGAGAATCCTAAAATAGCCACGATCCTCCTTTGTAATTTTGGATCAAATTAATGAAAAAAATCATATATTTTGGTGTACTCACCTTTTGGCCTACTGATTTCTCATACAAATCAAGTATCTCGTATAATTTCTTTTCTTCACCACCAAGGGTTCATCAAAAATCATTATATCATCAAAAAAGCGAGAATGTGAGATGGGATCAAGACAAAAATATATTTGTATCCCTTTAGTTTCATTTTTTCAACATCCCCATAGATATCTCTTGAGAGACTTTTAGCCTTAATTATAAACAAAAATGGAGATATTGGATCCCCAACAGAGACCATGAGAAGTAGCAAAGTGTCCAACCAAGACACTATTTATCAACACCAAGAATATGGGAGTAGAGAAGTAATTCCTAATTAATTGAATCCAATCCAGAGGGAAACCAAACCCGCAGAACTTCTTCCAGAAATATCTAACTTACTCTATCATAGGCCTTCATCATATTAAGTTTAATTATCATTCTAGGATTATTCTTATGAGAGAGAGTGAATAGCTTCATGAGACACCACAATGCCGTCAAGAAACTACTTCCCCTCTATAAACCCATTCGACTATCCTGAAATGACCGAGCACAAAAAGGCCTTCATTCTTATTGCCATGACTTTGGAGACAATATTATAGATTCCATTGAATAAAGCAATAGGTTGATAAGAATCAAAATATTTCACATCTTATTTCTTTGGGATGAGGGCTAAGAAGCTAAAATTTCATTCTTTTAAAATAGCTCTCTTCTTCCTGCATTGTTCCACAACAACCCACACATCAGGGCCCACTATATGCTAGAATTTTTTAAAAACTCCCATCTAAAACCTATTTTAACCAAGGGCCTTATCAGCTTCAAGGAAAAATATTGCCTCCCGCACTTCATCTTAAGAGAATGAATTCATTAGGCTAGATGTTTCTTCCTCATTTAAAATATTGGGAATGTTGGAGAGCTGGGCCTCTTCCTATAGCCTCTCATCCACTTCATCTTCTACTAGAAGTTACTTGTAGAAGGCCACACCTTCTTCTCTAAATTTTTCCAAATCTGTCACCTAAGGGAAGAGTTATCTACTTGATTCTATTCACATTCCATCTTATTTTTGTAGAAATATGGAATAATTTTTATTCATGTCGCCTTCCTTTAGCCACTTTACTCTTGATTTTTGCTTCTAAAAATTTTTTTCCATCAGGAGGATATGATTCAAATTATCTAGCCCCTCCTTCTCTCTAGTAAGTAAAGGTTCAGAGGCACCATCCCTTATAATTTCCTCCTAAATAGTATCAATTTCATAAGAGAATTCCTCCTTCTTATGGAACAGATTACCAAAGGACAATTTATTCCATTTCCTTGCTTCCTCTTTAACATGTTTCATTTTTCTCATCAAACTGAACCTCTTTCTTCCCTCCATCTTGACACCCCACCATTTCTTCAAATTCTCCTCAAAAGAGGGATCAAGGAACCACATGAATTCCATCTTGAAAGGGATCCCTTTTGGATGCTCATCATACATATCATCAAGCTTATGGGAGCATGATCCAACCCAACAACCTTAAAAATATCAGAGGAGAAAAGACAATTCTCTAATCCCCATTTTGAGAAAATCAGAAACCTATCAAGTATCTCCAGAATCACATCGGACCGATTCTTCATTTATTCCAGGTAAAACCTTTGTACTTAGGTTCAACATCAATCAGAGCCAACTCACCACAATATTTCCTAAAATAAATAGAGCTCAGAGAGGAGTTTCTTCCCCCCCTTTTTTCCTTTAGGCATAGAATTACATTAAATTCACCTCCCATTATTTTCATACACCCATCATCTTTCAAAAATATTTTCAAATCATTCCAGCAGTCTCTTTTCTCCTCCAATAAAACTAGGGCATAAACATTTACTAGCACAAAATTTTCATTAGAACTTAATTCCTAACAGAAAAGGGTAATGAACCACTTACATTTTACTAGAGGAAGGCATTGAAATTTACATGGATTCTAATCTATCACCAAACCACCATAACAACCTTTTTATTCCATCAAGACCACTCTGTAATTGAAAAAAAAACTTTTCCAAATCCCATCACCCTCTCCCTTGGACAATTTAATCTCCTGTAATAAAAAAAATCTGGGGAGTCCCCTTCTCTAATCCGCTTCACCAAATGGCCTTTTTCAAAGGATTTTAATCCTCTTGACATTCTAGCTAATGAACTTCATGGCTCCTATGTGGAAGGGGAGACCCTTCCACCATTCACAAAATCCTCTATGGTACTTTTAATGTCAATATCAATATTCAATTTGGCCTCTAACAGAGTCTTGAGAGCATTGGATTGACGACTAGTCAGATTGTGCACATCATGTATCCAGTTGAGGCTTGGATTGTGAAGATGCTAACCTTTAATATTTTCACACCAAAGCCATAGAACCCTTCTTGTTCATGTCCACCTCATTCAAAACTAATTTTGGATTAGACTTGATCCTTCCCGAAGAGGCCTTATTCTCCTTATTACTTGATTACCTCAAAGAACCTTTATCTATCAAACTCAACTCTTTCTTCGTAGTGATTTCAAATTTTGAAAATTGAAAACCTCCATTAAAATTTATAAATCCTTGTGATCAAATGGACCCTCCAATGAGACATCCTTTACTTGATTGAAAATAGAGTCTACTATATCCTTTTCCTCTAAATCCCCAAATTGAGTCTCTGAAGCCTTCCCAAAGGGGGACCCATCACTTCCTTACTCTTCCTATAACCATCGATAGGAGGGACCTTCCCATAATTTTACAACTTCCCCCAACATTGAAATAATAACCCCTTTAGATTTCCAACTATCTTTTGGGAGATCTTTTTTCAAATAATTATTCTCCTTTTTATTCGCCATCAAAGGAATTTATTCATTTTATGACCAATATCTCTACATCTAAAACATCTCAATGGTAGACATTTATAATCAATTGACTGAAACCAAATTCCCATAGGAGTATTTATTGGAGCCTAAATATTTTCTAAGTACCAAGAGGTGGGTGCGGGAGGCGAACACGGGTTTAAAAGACTTAGCCATATTTGGTGTTCTATAGGCACTTGAGGAAAAGTATGGGGACCCGAATAGGTTTGATGAGTGAATAAGGTGCCGCCACTGGATCCTGGAGGTCAAGGAAAGGATATTCCCCATAGGGAATATTCCCAAAAGAAATCATTATAGAAAGTGGAGGGTTTGCAAAGGGATAAGCATTCATCTATGGAGGACCACATCGACACTTGGAACATGATTTGTACTTAGAGAAGGAATGAAAGTTGGTGTTGATCTTATCTATAGAAATGCTCATTCTAGAGATAGAGACAGATGAGAGATAGACAGGACACTCAGGTAGAAATACATAGAGTAACGAAGTGTTGCAGTAATGCTAGGGTTTAGAGAACTTAGTGCTAGATGTTTTTAAGGGATTCCATAAGCATATGTATGGATATTGGGATTTGTAACAAGAGATAAAATGGGAAAAAGTATAGGTAGGATCTCATATCAGTAAGGTTTGCAGGAGACAAGTCTTTATCATTTAATATATATGGTCTGAGATGACCCTTTTGACTATAATGTGGCTACCATAACTCTTTTAAATCAATATATATGTGGGTTTATTCTGTATAACTTGTTTATGGGTGTAAAACCTCATGTTATATGACTTATCATGGCTTAGATCTAGTTTATTATACTTCTTATAATTATATTTAGCTTCTCTAATGTATTAATGTGTAGATTTTATAGTTGCATCTTCTACCTTTTTAAGTAAGTGAATGTACTTTTTCTTCTACAAATAATCCTCCATTAATGGTGGAACCTTCTCACAAATATCACATAAAATAGGGCGTGGCACCGCGCGCCTTGCCAGGTGAGCACCCAACACCCACCGGGTGATAGGTCGATGCACTTGGGGTTAGAATGAATTATTAAGGGTAAGTAAATAACTACATCTTGGTTCCATTGTCGGGATCTCTTTTCGAAGCTGTTATGAGAATGGTGCATGATGATAGAGTGCTTGACCTTGGATAGTGTCAAAGCATGGCTTAAAATCATAGAGGATGATTTTTCTTAGATATTTAGTATTGTACCTGAGTTTGATGCATGTAAATGGGTAGAAGAGCATTTGTACCATGACTTATATGAGACCTTATTTTGTTGTTTTCCAGTGGATTTATATGAATGGCTTTCGGCGTATGCATCTAGATCAAGCTGGTATTATAGACCTCACGTATGGACCCAAGATGAGTATCAAAGACTGCATGATGTTGATCTAACTTGGATGTGTGTGTTTTATCATTGGTGGAGTAGATTATTGACAAGTTACACCTTGGAGTATGAAATTTTTATGTATTCATGTCTATAGATTGTTGAGTTTTAGTTATTGAGGGATCCAAGAGGATCATTCTTGTGTGTTATCCCTTTAGTTGTAAATATCTCGATCATTATGTTGAGTTTGGAAGCATTTCCTATGGTTGGATAAGCTTCTTTTGAGTGTTGGGAGAGGAAGCTAGAGTGGAGGAGGATGGTGCACCTTGTGGATGAAAAGGAGAGGTGTAATGCCTGCTTCAACTACCACTTGAGACCAAGAAACAAACTAGGAAAAATTATCGAATAATTTTTTTATAGAAAGAGTCTACAACCAAGTTGCAAGACACTAGTTTGAAACTAAATAGGTTCCAGAACAAATTATGATTAACCAGACACAAGATTTCTATTTTTATCTTATAACAAGTTTACAAGTCTCCAATTTGGAGGTTACAAGTTTTACTAAGGTTCAGGGAGAAATTTATTGCAAGGCCTGCTCTCTATCAAGCCCTAAAATTTAACTAGATTTTTTACACACTTGGAGTTATCAAAATTTTCCTAAACTAGACTCATTTGATAGGAAATTTCCTCACCTTTCCAACCATATAAAGAAGTCCTCCTAACTCCTTGTAAAACTCAAGTTATGGCCAGGCGGAGTTTTAGGGGAAAATTTTCCCTTAGAGTTCCACAGGGATAGGGAGAAAATTGGGAAAGTTTTCCCAAATTGCACGTGTCATCACGTGATTCATTCAGGCAGGTGGGTCATGGGGAAATATTTGAAATTTTTCCCAAAACCAAAGTCTCAATTTTTCCAAAGGAAAATTTTCCTCCATGCCTCCACACTTGCTCAAATGGCCACATGGCGCTTTGTGATTGGCTGTGGGGATGCGGGTCGGCGGAGGAAAAAGTGAAATTTTTCCAAAAGGGAAAAATGTTAAGTTTTCATTTTTAAATCTATGGGCCCCCTGCCACGTGTCAACATGTGATTGGTGCGGGGACGAGGGGTTGCGGGGAAAATTGGGAAAATTTTCCCAAGACAAAATTTTCAAAAAGTTAAGTTTTATTAAGGGTCCGCCCCTCCAAGGTGCCACGTGGTGACTTTTGATAGGATGAGAGGGTGGTGGGGCCGCAGAAATTTTTAGGAAATTTTTCCAAAGTTCAAAATTTAAATTTTTCTAAGGTCGAATTATTTCATTTTTTTGGTTTGGGATGGCCATTTTGAAGTAAAACTTCAAATGGCCATAAATTTTGATAGGAAGCTCCATTTTAGGAAAAGAGGACTTTCTGGAAAGATCTCGGAGTCCTCTTTGCATAGAAATCATAAATTTTAGAATTTGGTGAAGTTTAGAGGGTTAATTTTAAGAAATCGATCTGCAGGGTTTATAAAAATTAAAAACTGGCAGTTTTTCAAACTTGCAATTTTTATAAAATTGAATCCCTTCCTCCACTCGCATGCCAATCAGACATGGGGGATCAACTTAGGGAAGAATTCAAATGTTTTAAATATGTCAATTTGATCAATTTATTCAAGTTTACAATTTTCTGACAGTTGATGGGAAAAACGACCATGTAAATTCCGAATTGAAATTCTTTGAGTTTTAGAGATTTATTCTTGACTGTTTTAGCGAATTTAGATTTCTCAAGTCTTCCTAAGTGTGAATTTCAAGTTTCGTAATTTATTTTTGAGTATAAAGTTGAACTGCTCATTTTATTTAAAAAGGAAGATGCCAGAATTATGAACTTAAAACAGAGTTCTCTTCTCCATGAATTTACAATTTATTATGCAATTTTCAATTAAGGAAAACATATCCATTTCATTTCTAAGACATCCAATTGATTCAACAAAGACATGTATATAGTATGCAATGTTGATTTCTAACTTTTATCAACTCATTTCAAAGATCCAATTTTTTATTTTTATTTTTTTCTTTCCAAAATAGAATTGCGAATTTAACAGTCATGTGATTTCCAAGATAACAATGCAATTGGGAAAGTAATGTATTTCATTCATCTATCTCCAACAACAATATTGCAACAAGGTATATCAAGATAACTTCGATTCCTTTATTGAATTTAAACAATCTTACAATTGATCTCCTTTCTTTACATTCTAAATTGAAAATTACAAACTGTATCATATTCTTCTTTTTAAAACAGAGGAAGGGAAAGTGACTCTTTCTCTTTTCAAATACAAAACCTAGGATATCATTTACATTTCACAATCAATTACAACTTTCAAATTACACGGTAAACATTTCCCATCTCAAATCAATTACATGCATCCACTTGAAGTGGGAAGGATTACATTTAAAATTTACAAAAAGGATGACTGTCAAACTGTTGTCTTTCTTCTCCAAACAACAACAAGCTAAGTTCTTCATCTTCATTCTTCTCATCACAACAAGGAAGGGGGAAAGGCAACGCTCTCCACCCAACCAAGACATCCAATGGGAAAAGAGAATCCATCTTTCCACATTGGCCCCCGAGCCCCAACCATATTGGAATGGAACATGATAAAACAACACATGGCAACATAGCTTCTTCACATACAAGCATACATTCACAAACACAAATAAACACAAGGCAAGAAGATGTAGTTCTCTACTACAAAAATCAATTCCAAACAAAACAAAGGCTCCTTCTCCAAGCAAGCAAGCCAACAAGAGCAAGAACTATGGAGGTCTCCTTATGCCTCCCAAGTTGAATTTTGGGCATCCACCAAGAGCAAACCACCAAGATCATAGCAATCCCATAAACCTTATCCCTCCTCAACCCCTCCTTATCCCTCCTCCAAATTTATCCCTTATACCTCCCCCAAAGTAGGAAATGCAAGCAATTTCCTTTCCTAAGTGGATCCCAAACCAACATACCCTCCCAAGAACAAATAACAATGACAATTTCCTTATCCCTCCTTTGAAAAACCTCATATTCTTCTCTCCACACCATGCCCTAAGCATTCTACCCATCCCTCTAAAAAAATTGCGAACACAACACATTCAAATCATGCTAAAAGAGGGAAAAACAACAATTTTAAAAAAGTGAGAGCCAGCTCTCCATGATGGAGACTTGCTTCCAAAACAGCTGATCTTTATTACATTAAAACCCATTCCCAAATCAGCAAGGTAAATGTATGAACAACCAAATCCTCTTCTTCCACAAAGCAAGCTCCAAAATGCAAGAGAAATTTGACCCAAGAATGAAATTTCCAACCTTCAACAACCTCAAATGAGAGGAAATTTTAATTTTTAAAGGAGATGGGGGAGAGGATGATGTGGATTCCAAGTGGGATGCCACATCATTATTCCTCATCCCAAAAGCATTCAACATCAAGGAAAAATAAATCATAATAAATGAATATGACAAAATTACTTACATACACAATGTATCCCATACCCCAAAAGGAATGCATTTAAATTTTGTAAGACAAGTGCAATCAATACTTAAACAAAAACATGTCAAAATGTAATAAAATAATTTGATTTTGACTCCAAATTAACTTGTCCCACAAGCCTCCAAATTTTCCTCCAAGTTCAAATTCGAATTTCAAAGAGGAAGGAGTGTTTGACCTTCCAAAATCAGCCTTACAACCTCTTACAAATTCTTACACAACCCATACTTGGTAACTTACACACTCTTCTAAAATGCATTAACTTCTATGACATTTATTTATGACAACCTTTTGACATAAGATTTATTTAATTACCATAAGGTTATAAAATATATAAATCAAATTTCATTTTCAACCAAGGCAAAAACATTTAATTTCACATTCCACATCCCATTTAATTTAATTAAATTTTAACTATATGACTCCCACATAATACTATCATATTTAAATAATTACAATAAAAGCACATTACAAAATAAAATACACACAACAATAAATAAAAAGGGAACACATAATAAACATACACACATATGCCCCATGGTCACAAAAGTGGAAATCCTAACACAACACAACACACAAATCAACACAGTTGCCATGGTGACCTTGTTGATTTCACACTGAATTCCAATATGGTTAGTCTCCAGTCCCGACATTGTTGTGATTTTTAACCTGCAAAATGCAAAATACCCCTTCGGCCTCGTGGCCATATCAGAACATCCAAATGATATAAGCAACATACAATTATTAAATCCAAATCACAACAATATCGAGAATTTAACATTTATCGTTTAAATTCAATTGCAACTATATCATCATCCAATAGATCTCTACACTAGAGCTATCCATAATACCAATGTCACATGTCTAAAATCAAAAGCAATAACCTGTCCATGTCAACCAGTATGTCATCATCCACATAATAATAATAATGTCTCAATGATCCTTAAGCATAATAACTGAACCCAGATTAATATTAATCCATAGTCTAACATCTAACCATCATAGTAAGCAAAACATAATAATGTCCATAGGAATCCATGATCTAGCATATACACATCATACTATATCAAAACATAATTATGTCCAAAATATGATCAATAGTGTCAGGGTTAGTGTCTAAACAGTGTCAAAGGAGAGTGGGCACTACAAGAGGGAAGAAAGATGACTTAAGTTTAGTGAAGCTCATAAAAGGGAGTTAGATAGAAAATGCAAAGTTACATGAGTGATGGATTTAAGGAGGCAAATATTGTAGGAAGGAATTGAGGTTCACATGGAGGATGTGGAGCTTGAGAATTTTGTGATACCCCATCTTTGCAAGAGCGGGAGAGAGACTCATTCAGCTTCTAATGAGATCTCATCACTTGGAGAAAGGAGAGTTGTCAACACACATCTAAATCCACCTGGTCACCAACCATTTATGCCTAGTTTTCCAAATCTAGAGATAAATATTACCAACCCGATTAGTATGGGTGGAAGTAATCGTTGAGCACCTAAGAGTTATAACTTTTCATTTGGCACATTTATGGCTGCACAATCAATTCCTATGTTTGGATGTACATTTTTAGAAGAGATATTTGGGAAAAGTACGGGTACACAAAGCTTTGGTATCATGTCTAGAAGTAGTGTGGGACACACATATGGTAGTGGTGTAATATCATATAATTTTTGTTCACATTTCAATGTGACAAAGGTGTGGACACAAGGCATGACCACTTCAGGACCTTTACCAACTATGGGAGGTAGATCTGGTGGGTTAGGTAGAATAGAAACTAGTAGACCCGGTGGACCTAGAAGATCTATAGCATCTAGTGGGTCGGGAGGGATAGGAGCTAGTGGAAATAGTGGTGGAGAAAACATAAGAGGGAATCCAAGTTTTGGATTAGGTGAACAAGGAACTTAATCACCTAAGCAAGTATTTTTAAATGTTTTTACATCTATCAGATTACAAAGGTGTTGAGGATATTACAGAGCATGTACACAAATGTGAGTTACTATGGTGTGTGAAGGGGATCACTACCCTAGAATAGAAGGAAAGTTAGTTTGCAATAATGTTGTAAGAGGCACGTGCATAGTTGGTACCGGAAGTATGACCCTTACCAAATAGTAGTAGATTATACCATGCTACGTAATGCCTTTTAGCTGAATTCCATATTCTTGAGTTTGAACAAAATAACATTAGTGTGTTGAAGGAGATTCAATAAGGTATGGAAGAGAGTGTGTGGGAGTATGACGTGCATTTTAAGACTCTCTTATCAAAACTATCTTATGATATTCATCCTTCTCAGCATGCTCAATGGTTCATTAGAGGACTAATAATGCCTTTCAGAGAGTGCTTTTCATAAGACTTTCACACACTCGCATGAGGCCTTGGAGGCTATTATGTGCATAGAGGTTTTAAGAAGCGTGGATACTAGTGTTAGTACTTTTCTTCAAGCTCATATTGTTGCAATGGAAAAATAGCTAGAGACATTATTTGCAAACTCAACTCATGAGACTCACGGTGGCCTATGTTGCTGGATTGTGACATAGAGGGGCATACGAAGGATAGTTGTCCTCGAGAGATCGGTACCTACCATGATGGTAGACTATGATATTTTCCATGGAGATCATGAATGTAAGTAGGTATTCACTACTACAGCACGTGATCTGTAAGAATGTGTCTTGCTATTGCAAGATTTGTACCTCTACTACTCATGAAACCAAGTATTGTAGATTAATTGACCAGATACATGATGTCATTGATATTGGTGTGCGCCAAACTAGTGTTGCAAAAAATTCCAATGATGATGGTCATTATATGAAGGATGCGTGGATGGAGGAGCTCGTGGAAGAAGCTTTCATGGAGGATTTAGAGGTCTTGGAAATCACGAGAGGTGGAAGAGGTGAATTCCCTCATAGAACTTGTTATAATTGTGGGTCCATATAGCATTACAAGTGCAAATGTCATGACCTACTATAGTGCTCATGGTGTGGGAAGAAGCACAAGTATGAGGAGTTTCCGGAGATATTTGAACACATAAGCCAACAAAAGAAAAATAAAAGGGTGTTGGGATGGTAAGTGTTAAGAAAGGACTTTCAATGGATTCCAAGGGTGGCACGTGATTCAAAATTAGAACCTATCTTGGTGATGAAGCAAGCTAAGGTTGTGCATGTCGGGAGATACCAAAATAGATACCACTAATTACAAGAGAATAAGTGATGTATGTGAAGTATCCAGACCCGCCCATCGAAGGAAGTCTATCAAGAGACCATGGACATAATCGGGAGTCTTCAAGGGGAAATTGAATGTATAAAGGATCAATCTAGGAAGTTGCGAGAAGAATAAAAGCATTGAGTTCCCTTAGTCAGATATAGATGTTTTCATGGAGATGTGTAAGATGCTACACCAAGAGAATATCATTCCTCTATTAGGATAATGGTTGAGGGATAAGATACCAAGTGCTAGAGAAGAGCGTGAGAGGAATGTTTTACATGCTAACCTTCCTCCCCACAACATTGACTACGATAAGGATATTACCTTGAATGTAGTTGTTGATGGATGGATCCTAAGAAATATTCTTATTGACATGGGTATGGAAGTCAATGATCTCACCCTAGACATATGGAATCAAATGGGAAGTTCCCCATTACAACCATCATCAAATGTGTTGTATATGGCCAATAAGATAAAGGTAATGCCCATTGGTGTTTTAAAGGATGTTATTATTACTATCTAAGGGACTAAATTCATTGGTGACTTTGAAGTCTTAGCGATTGCTGAGGCAGACAACTTTCCCGCACTACTTAGGTGCCCCTAGTGCTATAAGAAAAATGTTGAATTACGGTTCAATAAGGGGTATATAATATTTGAGAACAAAGAGGAACATGTTATCACTCCTTTTATGGATAGGAAGTCAGCACCAGATATTGAGCCTTGAGGAGAAGAAGACCTAGATAGAATTTATGTGCACACTATCTCAGACCCTGAAGTTGTGTAACCGACAAAGGATGGCGTTATTCGGTGGGAATATGCTCAATATATAAGTGATACAACTAGTGTGGCATGTGAACATTGGGAGAAAAATACATATGAGTTAGTCGGAAAGAAGTTAAGAGGCTCTGTGATGAGAGTAACAAAGGAGGGCTCATTAGAGAACCTAACAAGAAAGAAGTTTCCAAGTTATCATAGGGAGAAAACCCGATGTTTTCTGTGAGAAATGGAGACCCAGTGGAGATTTGATATTGAAAGGACCGGAGAAAATTTGTGGGAGACCCATCACAATAAACTTCTGATTGCGTGAAGTGATAATCATGTTCTATGTTAGGATTATCTTGAGCAATCCACCTACTATCATATAAAATTATCATGGTAAGGAACCCACCTCGTCTCATGTCCAAGCATGTGAGAAGTCCTGGATGGAAGGTGTGGAAGCCTTGGCACCTTCTTTATGGGTTCATAATTTGTACCCAACCTTACAAGGTTGTGCACATGGATGGTAAATTCACTCATAGATGCATCGTCGGACATGAAACTTGTAGGATTTGATGACTAACCTCCTTCAAGCTTTCAAATATCATAGTACTATGCCATCGGTGGATGAGGCATTGTAGGTTCTTAAGATCCTAACTATGGGATATCGTGTCATGAAGGAGGATAAGATACTAGAATTATTGGGTGAACCTAGCTTAGAAGCATGCATTGAAGAGGAAGAATCAGAGGAGATATAGCTTGAGTGCACATGCATGGAAAAAGAGAGGAAAATTGGTTTATGTGATCGATGGTGAAGAAGTGGAAAATTTGGATGTTAACCATACTATGGATATGTGCAAAGTTATGGATAGTGTTGATGGTCAGGCACATGCCTACCATAAACCCCTGAAAACCAAGAAGGTTAACATTGGTTCGGAGGCCAAACCTAATGAGGTTACTATTGGATATTACTTGATAGAAAATGAGGTTTCAAAGATCATCAATTTGTTGCATGAGTTTTAGGACTTATTTCCATGTGGGTACCATGATATTAAAGGAGTTCACCACTCCTTGGGAGAAATTAAAATCAATTTAAACAAAGGTCGCACCCAATTCAGAAGATACCTTACCGAATGAATCCAAATATTCATGTCAAATTCAAGGAGGAGATTAATAAGATGATCACATCAGGCATCATTGAGGTTGTTAAGGAATCATAATGGATAAGTCCAATGTTCATCAACATTAATAAGGATGGGAGGATAAGGATTTGTGTTGATTATAGGTATTTGAATGTGGTATGTGTTATTGACCCTTTTCCAATCCCCTTCACTGAGGAGATCCTGGAAGGACTAGTCAAGTGTGAGATCTATTCTTTCACAAACATATTCTCAAAGCATATCATCGAGTTAAAATTACAAAGGAGTACCAAGAAAAGAAAAATTTCACCACTTTGAATAGGGAAGCTTTTCCTACACAATCATGCCTTACTGGATTTGAAGAACACACCTATTTTACTTTTGCACATTGTGGTGCAAGCATTTCAAGACTTCATCCATAATTGTTTTCAAGTCTACCTTGATGATTCGGACGGTATATGGATTAGTGAGGAATCATTGTGAAAATTTGATATCTTGATGTTTGAAAGATGTCGACAGATTGAGGATATCCCTCAACATTAAGAAAATGTTTTTCCTTAATCCATTTGGAACCCTTTTCGGGCATATCATATGTAAGGAAGGCTTACTGGTGGACCCTTCCAAAGTTTTCATTATTATGGGATTAGGGGAACCTACGAGCGAGTGTAGTGCATAGATTCCTTGGGCATACGGGTTACTACCATAAATTTATTAGGGGGTATGTCAAGATCACCATGCCATTGGAAAAGTTACTAAAACACAAAAGTGCATTTCACTAGGGAGAAGAATAAGCTTATCACACTTGCCCATATTACACTTTCCTTATTAGGATAATCGATTCCATGTACATTTTGATGCTTCATGGATGGGGATTGGGGAAATCTTAGCACAACCTAGAGAATGATTTACTGAGACCACCCCTTGTGTTTGCTAGTAGAAAGCTAACCCCAGTAGAACATAATTATACTACTACCGAGAAAAAGCATTTTTAATGATCTATGCCTCGAAAAAATTTAGGTAGTATTTGTTGGTAACGCCCTTTAAATTCTACATGGACCACATAGCATTGAAGTACTTGGTAAACAATCTCATTTTACAACGGCGCATATGCAGTGTCTCCTATTGTTTTAAGAGTTTGATTTTACAGTTGTTATGAAACCAGGTAAGAGTAATTTGGGACCTAACCATTTATCAAGGATTAACTCAAGGGAGGATGTGCAAAGCATTGGGGATACAATTACAGATGTATAATTATTTAGATTACAAAAGACACGCCCTCTGACTTGGAAGATATTGTTATGTTTCTCAAGATGGGTGTGGCACCGGAGGGAATGAAGACTTTTGAAAGGAAGAAGTTAGCCATATGCACCACACCCTACATGTTAATTAGTGGAGAATTATACAAGTTATGCCGTGATGATGTTTTACACCGATGTATGTTAGAACATGAGTGCATTGTAATCATGGAGGAAGCATGTGGTGGAATTGCAAGAGGACACTATGTAGGGAATGCAAGCGCATGCAAGATCATGTTATCGATTTTTGGTTAGAAATGGTTTACAAGGATTGTATAAAGTATTGCAAGTCTTGTGATCACTTGCCATCACCTTGGTAACTGGGGAAAAGAGATGAAATGCCATTAAGAACAATTTCCAATGCAGAATTGTTAGAGAAGTGGGAAATTGACTTCATAGGCCCTATGTCCCTAGTTGCGTGAAGGACGGAGTTCATGTTATATCATTACATACACATATTATCTTACAATATGGGAAGAATCAACACCTACAAGGGATTGCATGGTGATAACAGTGAGCTAGGTTCTTACGGTAAAACATAATCAATAGATATGGATGTCCGTTGAGCTTAACAAAGTATAGGGGTACTCATTTCTTGAATGAGACAATTAGGATTTTGTTAGTAGAATTCATGGTATCCCACCACAAGAATACCCCTTATCACTCATAAACTAATAGATTTCTTTGAGGCATTTAACAAAATTTTGAATCACACGTTAACCAAGATTTGTGATGTGGTAAAAAAGGATTAGGATGATAAAGTTTTTGTTGTGTTATGGTCATATCAGACTACTTATAAAATATTGAACAATTCCACACCTTTTCAATTGGTGTTTGTCATGGAAGTAGTTTTACCTATTGAATTCATGTTACCATCACTACGTATAACATGTGCAGGAGGATTAGATGATGAACAAGCACTTAGGGAGAGGATTGATAAGTTAATGTAGTTAGATTAGAGGCAGTGTATTATTTGTTGGATTCAAAAAAATAAGAAGTCATGTAGAAGGCATGGCATGATAGACACATCAAGAACAAATAGTTTGAGGTTGGGAAGATGGTTCTATTATATGATTCTAAGTTTCTGCACCATCCTGGGAAACTTAAATTCCATTAGACGGGTCCATACATTGTATCATATATATTTGATTTAGGTGCTTTTCAATTACAACGTTGGATGGAACATGGTTACCATGCCATTTCAATTTTAGTAGGATGAAGCCCTACTATAAATATTTTTTCTTTGTGTTTGTAAATAAGGTAGTATTTTCAATTAGCCTAGGTTTTTATTTTTTGTAGTTTCCTTTCTTTTTTCCATTTCTCGTTGCTTTGTATTATGCGCATTTGTGCATTGGTAGCCACTTACAATGTCAAAATGTTTCTATGCATAGAGGACCTCACATATTTTTTTGTGTGGGGTGAAGTGAGTGAAAAGTCTTGGAAGCTGGTACTAGAAGGTTTTTTTCGATGGCCGGGTTGAAGCATAAAAACATGTAGATTAGAAGAACATGTATAGAAAAGGTGAACATGAGGAGTGTGGTGTCAAGGAGGCTTTATAAAAACCACATACAAGGGTTAGAAGCACATGAACAACATGAGGTAGATGATGTCAAAAATTAGGATAAGGATAGAAGAAGTGCCTTAGGTGCTGAAAGTGCACGTGTAAGGATCTTTGATCGGTAGGGTTTTGCGTGCGGGGAAGGTTGTAGAAGTTTTTTTCTCGGGATTGGATGTGGGGTGTAAAAGTGCTGAAGGTTGGCATTATAAAAATCCTCCTTTAATGCAAAAGTACATTAATAGATGACATGGAATTTATTATGAAAAACTCAAAATCTATAAGTAGAAGGTCAGGGTGCATTATTGTTTACCTTGTATTTATGTTATCAAAGAAAATCTTGTGAACTAGGACAACCTTGAAGAAAAGTTGTATGAAAATGGTTTGTGAAGAATTGCATGCATAGCTAGTTTGATCAGCTAACTAGAGTCAAAAAATAGTACATGGGTGTGAACGAATAAGGTTGTGTGGAAGAATCTCATAAGTGATTATGTCATCTCATGGAAAAATGGTTTTTCCGGTTAAGGATCCATAGCTAGGGAATGAGATTGAGGGATTTTAACAAAGGAGTGGAGCCACATAGTTGATCGAGATCCAAGTATTAAGAGAAAGGAATAACTTATGGTGACCTGGAAGAGAAATGTAACCAAGGAAAGCAACAAATGTTTCACCAAAGAAGGAAAAGGTCAAGGGGAAACAATTCATTCCACCGATTTCAATGAAGAATGGTATGCAAAGATGCAATATCTAGATGACATATTTATTGGAAAATAATGGGTGTATCATGTTATAATGATGGTCATGAGTGACTACAACCATCAAAAGAGCACCATAGAGAATCAGATGGCATTAGAACTAGTTCACTCTATAGACAAGAGGACACAGATTGAATGCCTATCTATGATGATGAGGTAAAGGTGAAAATGGTGAAGGTTGGGTTATTACAACTCTATGAGTTTTGCTATTTCAGAAAACCTGAGTGGCATGCCGCCGATTATTAATGTCGTGTGTACATGAATACCATTTCTACTTCATAGGACGGAGGATGCAAATAACTCCCCAACTGATTTCTAAGTTTAGCGAGTCTTATTTGTGAAGGAGAATCATTCGATGATGACTTGGATGATAAGGAGGCCATTAAGAATACCATTGAAGCTTATGACTACAAGAAGGGGTTGTGCTACTTTGACATTTCTACAATTTCCAACCCTATAATGAGGATGGCCACGTGCTTGGTCACAAATTTGAATGGGTAGGAGAGATGGACATATATTAACAATGCTTGGTTGAAATTTTTTGTAAGATCTTGGAGGGGACCATCTATAACCTATCGGATTTCATAGTAGAAGAAATCATCAACACCGCACATGATGGAGAAAATATCATGTTTGGTAATGTCCTCCTTACCATTGTATTTTCAGATATTGGAGTGCCCGATGGGCCAAATAAATGTTTTTGGGAATACCCGATTAAGAACCCTTCCCCACTAAAATAATCGAACAATACACTGTGACACCATGACGGAAACCCATAAGGCGTGCCTAGAAAAATTGTATAAATGGATGCGTGACACATTTGACACTCAATGGAGAATATGCAAGTAGCTACCTATTTTACGACAAGGCAACGTTGAATTCACTTTATACCAATATTTTTTTTTTTGCGGGTTTACTAAGGTAGATGGCACCAAGGGTCCCTAGTGTTTCACCAAATTGTTGTATGATAAAGCAGATAAGGTAAATAGTTAAGGAGGAATGCATGTTATTAATTTGGTCAAAGGTTGAGTGTGTGCATTTCTGATTTCCAATCCAAGCTGATTATTTGAGCTTCCTTTTGGCTAGGAGGAACTATCTGTAATAGAAAGAAAGACCACAAGATATAGTTAATAGAAAAATTTATTGGACTTCCTAGCGTGAGCTAGATCTAATAGGTGTGATAAATTCTCAAGCTGTTGTCAATCCACTAATATATAACTCAATATAAAATAACTAAACATGCAAATAAAAGAATCTAATGTTAGTTTTCTGATTTAGGTGTCTCAGATTACTATCCATTTTAATCGAACTAAATTCTTTATAACTACCTGGTAAAGGTCTTGAGTCATGTTGCAGGTTGGGCAAGTGGTCTGAGGGTCACAGACAAGGTTTGGGTAAGATTTGGTGAATTTTGGGTTGATTTTGGGTAATTAGGAAGCTTGTTGATCCAATGTAATTTTACTAGGCATAGAGTGAGACCGGTCGGGGGGTGATCGATGTTGGTACAGGTATAACCGATGGTGTTTTAGGATGACCAATATCGGTTACTGTGGTAAATGGAAGAATGTCAAAAGTGGGTGTTCAAGCTCTCTCGTATGCGCACAAAGATTTGGAAAGTTTTGGTGTGAGGTTAAAGGTGAGTATCAAGTTTGGGTGAGGTTTTAGTGAGGTTTTGGGGAGGTTTTGGTGAGATATGGGGTAAGTTTGGGTAGAATAAGGATTGATTGGGCTTGTTGGTTAAAAATAATGAAATCACACACTGAGAGGCCGACATTGGTAGTGCAGTAGCCGATGCCTATAAAGAGAGGTTAAACGATGGTTAAGGTGACTAGCATTGGTAGAGGTAATTGAGTGGTAATTAAATAAAATTAGTTTTAGACTTCTCTATGATTTCATAGAGAATGGAGCGAGGATGGTTGGGTTTGTAATAATACCAAGGAGACTCAAGAATGTATAGAGGTCAGATATGGAAAGCCAAAAAGCCGTGAGTGGTTGGATGGGTAGATTGGTAAGAAGGAGGGGATGGAGGAATACAAGTTGTAAGATGTAATAACAAAGGATAATGAACCTACACTTTAAGAAAGTATAGAACGATGAAAATAAAATACACTTTCTTACATTTGTAGGTCTGGTAGGTGAAGGAAGGCAGTGGTTGATCTTTGAAGAACTTTGTGGTCGAGTGCCACGAAATGCTTCCCAGTGTTCCCATGAATATTATAATGCCTTAGGTGAGAATCACATTCTTTCTTGGGACTTTGATTAAGTGTATCTCATTTTTAGATCGAGAAGTATTTGATTCGTGTTTAAATGCAATAACTCTCTAAACTCAAAATGGCCAACCTTACTAAAAGGTTTCAAAAGGGTATATAAGGTGACCGATGATGGTCAAGGTGATCGGTGTTGGTTGAGGGATAACCGATGTCGGTTAAGGTGGGAAATCCTAGGTTTGCCAAAAATAGGCAAATCTTTTCTATTTTTGGCGTGCTCTAATTGTTAGTTTGGGTCTCAAGTGAGGGTTAGCACTTAGATAAGTGGGAGTGTTATTGGAGAAGGAATATGAATTTAATTTTAGGGTTTTAAAGAGTCCTAGTTGGTTAAGATAAGTAGAGACTCGAGTCTTAGTTAATTAATAGACTAAGAATAAGTCCATGGTGAGGTGTCTAGGTGATGTGGCTAGGTGAGGTGTAAATTAACTTAATTAAAGTAATTAAATTAATTAATAATGTGAGGATGAACATTAATTCAATTGTAAGTAATTAAATTAATATGAATGCAAGGTAAGGGTTCATGGTTAGGTGAATACATTATGTTAATTAATTAAAGGGGACAAAGGGAGTGTGACCCAAATTTGGTGTCTACACTGGTGCAAATTTTCCTTCTCCTTCATAGCACAACACTTCTAGGTTGGTGTCAATCAATTCAAATAGGAAAAGAATCTAAGGTTTGACCTCAACATGGTACACCATGATTACCATGAGCTGCGCAGAACATTGATATATCTCAATAAGCATGCCTATGTGGAGAAGTATGTCTCCCATGATGTACATATGTTGAAGCCAATGAAATTTCATATTACTAGGAGGACCACAAAAGGGTATACCTACGTATAAGGCCTAAGTATGAGAAAGGTGCTTACATTGAAAATGATGTCTCTATCCGAAAAGAACCTACCATAAGGAAGAATTTAGCGCCAAGGAAAGGGAGAGAGAGGAAGCCCTTGGGAAAAAAACACCAAGTACACATACAGTGTAGTCTATAGGTGTGCAGGAGTTGGGTGCAAAACCAAACACCTATACATGGAGGAAGAAGTCCCCCAAAAGAGAAAGAGAAGACACCTAAGGAAGAGGTGTTAGAGTAAGAGAAGTCCCATATGAAAGAATAATTATCGGTAATAAAGGAGTCACCTAGGGAAAAAGAAAAAGAAAAGTCTCATATATTGGAATCACCAGTTAGGAAGAAGCAAAGTGTAACAAAAAAGGAAGACTCAAAAGAAATAGAGAGCATGGAGGATGACAAGGGAAAATAGGATGATGAAGAGCACGGTGAGGCTCAGAACCATCCTGTGTACAATGTACACGAGTAAGAGGAAAAGTGAAATGAAGAGAAGGATGAGGAAGAAAGAGGCACTCGTGGTAAGGGGGAGGTGAAGAAGTAAACATGAAGGATAAAAATACTCCAAACCTAACTAAGTAGGAGATAGAGGATGATGCGGAGAGGGAGTTATTATCCATTATAAAGGACTTGGTGGATCAAGAGGTTGAGAAAAGTTCAAAAGAAGTACTAAAGGAGACAGAGGAAAGAAAAAGTGTGGCAAGGGAGTATGGAAGCATGGGTAGAGACCCCAGCTTAGCAGTAAGCTTCCTAAAGGAAATGTGTACAAGTGGAAAGGGCATAGTAGTGGCACAAGAACAAGAAATTACTTACATCAATGATCCAAATAAAGTATTGCATGCACATTTCAAAAGTACCATGCCTTCAAACCAACTCCTTGCATGGTCTTCTTTCGATGAAGAGGGTGCATAACCATGCACAAGGAAATTTTTATTTTGATATTTTGAGTCCAGTGTTGATGAACCTGTTATCCAAAATGTGCCCCTACTCATTTTTGTGGCTAACTCCTTGTGTTCTTACCTCTCTTGTGCCTCAGTCTCCATTTTTGATTTTTAGGCACTCAAATCTTTCTAAAAATGGCACCATTAGATAGAGCTCTCTCTCAGCTTTCCAGAAAGGTAAAGTTTTCCTCCTAACAACTCATATTTTTCAAGTTATGGCTCGGTGGAGTTTTGGTGGGAAATTTTCCCCTAGAAGGCCCGCAGCCAATCAGGACGTGCCACGTGTCTAGGAAGTGGCGGGGGTCGGAGGAGAACTTGGTTTTTTGCCAAGTGTTTTGGCATAGGTTTCAAAAGGAAAAAAATTTCCGTAGGACCCGCCGATGAATCAGGAGCTGCCACGTGTCCAGGGGTGAAAATTGGAAAATTTGGCTAAGTGTTTGTGCAGGGAAATTTTGGAGAGATGGCCCCGCGGCCAATTAAAACAAGACACGTGTCCTAAGGGACCGGAAAAGTGGGGCACGGAGGGGAGTTAGAAATTTTGGCAAAATGTTTCACCAAAAAATCCAAAAGTAAATTGTGATCCGCCTACCCACCGACGAACCAGAACATGACACATGTCACCAGGAGCTGGAGTTTCAGAGGGCGGAGGAAAAGTTGAAATTTTGGCAAAGTGTTTTGCCGAAAATCCAAAAGGTGAAGTTTTGGCCCGCTGCCCCCGCCAACGAATAAGAACGTGCCACATGTCCCAGCCGGGTGGAGTGTGGGAGAACTTGGGAAATTTTCCCAATGGGAAAATAATGGAAAATTCAAGAAAAAAGGCCCGCCCCCTTATTGCGAGCCAATAGAATCTCGCCACGTGTCCAGGTAAGGCAAAAATTCAGAGCAAGCCCGTGAGGAAATTTTGGAGGGTCGACCCACGCCCAATGGGGTTTTTACATGTTTCAAGCCAAAAAAATTTGAAGCGACCCGTGGAAAATTCAGGAGAGACAGGCCCGAGCCAATCACATCACGCCACGTGTCTTCACCTCATCGGCCCAGCGGGAAAATTTTGAAAAAAATTCCAAAGGAAAAAATGAAGTAAAATGGAGCAGGAAGGGCCTGTGATCAATCGAAACGTGCCATGTGGCACCTGGAGTGGTGGAGCGTGGGGAAAATTTGAAAAAATTTCCAAAGACCAAATGGGTAAAAATTCAAACTTTTTGCCCGCCGATCCGATTTTGGCCTGTTTTTGCCCTAAATTTTCAAATCACCATATCTTTTGATCCAGAGCTTGGATTTTCATGTTCTTTATATCAATGGAAATTTGGTGAAATTATCTACATGATTCTATGGTCATTTTTGCATTTTGGTTTAGTTTGGAGAGAGAAAATCAAGAAACATATCTAGCACGTGGTAATGGCCAGAAATGATGTTTCAACAACTAGTTTTAATGCAAAATGGGTCACATTCTTCTTCAGTATGGCCAAAAATGTTAGGGCATGGGTCTGTAAGGATGCCCATGCTATTTTAATGCATCTTCATTCAATGGGGAATGGCTCCGTGTTTTTACATGTTTTCTCTCTCCTAGGCTCGACCCATGCATTGTAAAAGCCAGATTTGGCTCATTTTTTGAGAGTTGAACATTTTTTTGGATAGAAAGCTTCTTCTTTCACCTTCAACAAGTGATTTTTGCAAGTATCAGACCTTCTTCATGATTGTAACAGGTTTCTACCTCTTTGATGTTTCAAATGCAAGGATTTTGATAGTGAAAATGATAGTGCAGACTCTATGATCAATTTTCAGTCCTTTGTTTATATTGTCTTGCTTCATTTCAGACCTCTAATTGCATCTTATCAGCCTGTGTATGATGTTTCATGTTGCATTTCATGAAATTTTGTCAATTTGCATGAACAAGAAGTGTTCACCACTCCTTTGGTGTATCACCTATTAGTTTAGTTTCAATTTTTGCACTTTCTATCTGTCTCCTTGGAATTGAGTAGGATTAGGATTCAAACCTCTGCAATTGTGCAAATAACAGATCCGATCGGAGGAGTTTGGGGAACCTGACCTCTTATCTAGAGATTCCTCTCTCATTTTACAAGTCCCACACTTGGAGAGAGGTTTCAATGTTGTGCAATCACTTTGGATGCCAAACATCAACTTAGAAACCTGATTTGCATCCAGGGGTGCTGCTGATTTGCAACAATAGTTTTATTATGCCCGGTGGGACCTTAGAGGTCTCATTTTCATTGCAACAAAGTTTATGTGCATCTGCTGCAATTTTCTTGCTTAAAAGAGCTATAAATTACACATCTGGCGACTCCAAGGGGAAGAATCAGCCGGTTTTAGCAGTGCAGACCTGAAAGCTCATGAGAAGAATCACTACAAGGTCAAGAGCTGGAGAAGAAGAGGTGTTATTTGAATATCTGCAGTTATCTCCAAGAAGAAGGAAAAGAGGAAGAAGGATTCAAAGGTCTCCATCTCCACCAAACAGAACTCTCTCAACTCCTCCACCTAGTAGGCCTTTCATTCAGTCAACAAGGGTTCTAAGACCAATTAGAATGGCACAAAACAACCCCTATGTCAATTTCACTGGCAGCAGCCCACTTGCTCTCAATGCACAAAATCCAATTCCAATTGTAGCCTTGAAGAACATTCCATACTTCACTGGAGAGAATCAGACTACTCCTGGTGATCATGTTAAAGACATTGCCAACCTTTGTGCAATTCATGAAATCAATGAGATGCAAGTTGTTGTCAAATTGTTGGCATCTTCATTCAAGGGGAAGGCTTTGCAATGGTTTAGAAGCCTTGCCTCAGGTTCTATTCAAAATTGGAACCAGCTATGTGTAGCACTTCATGAGCAATTTGGAGAGAAGGGAGACAACTTGTCTCTTTTGGAGCAGCTGACTGATTTCAACTTCAGATTTCAAAGGACTTGGGAGAGAATTCCAGTGGCAGTCAGGCCAATAGCAGAAGGTGCTTTTCTTTACTATCTCAAAACTCTAAATTCTGATATTTCTATGTTGATTCAGTCCATGTGAGACATAACTATCCCTATGGCTTATAGCATTTCCATTACAGCTGAAAATTGTTTGATCCAAGCTAGCAAACTAGCCCCTAGACCTCCCATGCCATTGTTTCCAAGTTTAGAGAGCCCAAACACTAATCAAGCACCTAATTTGGCTCCTTCTCCCACTCCTAGAAATCAGAGTTCAAATGAAGCTTCTACTTCATCTCTAAGTGCCCCAAATGAGCTTCAAGAAGTCATGAAGCAATTGCAAAATTTAGGTAATGAGCTGGTTACTCTCAAGAGGCAACAAGCCCAAAGTTTTAGACCTTCCTTCCAGCCTCAAGCTTAGCCTAACAGGCAGCCATATCAACCTCATAGACCACCCAATCCAGCTGCAAATCTAAATCAAGCAAGGCCTCCCATGAGACCATTTCAGCCCTATAATCCAAATGCTATATCTGCCTCTAAGGCATTGGTGCCAACACAAAACAACGTTGCTCAGGAGTATGATTGGTGTTTTCCATGAAATGAACCTCATAACCAATCTATGTGCTTCAATGGTGCCTTGAATCAAGCATTAATGGTGACAACTACTGGTGTGGAGGGTGAGGGCAGTCAAGGAAACAACCAACAAGAAACATTCCGGTAGCAATTAGCTCCAAATGACACCACACTTGTGAACTGGCAGGCAGAGGATTTTTGTGGCATAAATCAAATAGTCTCTCAAGGTGTTGTAGCCAACACGAGGTCAAAAAGAAGGAATTTGGGTGAAGAAAAACCATTAGCTCCAACCAATCCACAACCTTTTATGGCTCCACAAATGGTTGGCAAATAAAATCCAGTTGTAAATGCACAAGGGCAGCCAAGAATAGCTCCTAGACAAACTCAAATACCAATTGTTGCTGCCCACATGCAAGGGATGAATATGCAAACCAAGGGACAGCAAAGAGATCCTTCATCATCATTTAGTATCGTTGATCGATGAAGAAGAAAAATGTAAATATATCAATGTGGGAATCCCTATCTATCCCAAGCCAGAGAGATTTTCTACAAGCTGCCATGAAGGACTGGCCAACTTCGAATCAGCAAGTCCAAATGTAAGAGAAGGTGCTCACAAATGCTGCCCAGCCTGAAGGGAATCATGGAGGACAGCAAGGTAAAATTTTGAAGCCCCCTCCTTTTTATGTCTCATTAATCATTGGAAACCAATTGGTGCACAATTGCATGATTGATTCCGGGGCAAGTAGCTCAGTGATGCCCAAGCAAATAGCTGATCAGATAGGACTTCAATATGAAACCATATCCAAAGGGGTGGTGTAGTTGGATGGGACAACAATAACAACAGTTGGGGTGATTAGAAACTTGAGTCTTACCTTGCATGCATGTCCAAATGTTGTTGTTTTACAAGATGTATCAGTTATAGACATTCCACCACTCTTTTCCCTATGTTTGTCAAGAGATTTCACAGCCAAGATTGGAGGATATTTGTCTGCTAATTAGTCACACATGCTTTGTTGAACGAGGTATGGAACCAAAGCTAAAATCAGGTTTGAACCTATTGCAAACTTCCACATTGAGCCCTACACTCCAAGTCAGATCAATGCCAATTGTTTGGCATTTGATCAAGAAGATCACCCAAGCACTGATGAAGCTGACACCAAGGTTGGAAGCATCTTGGATCTAACTCTTGATGAATGAGCAAACAAGGTGCATGCTTTTGATCCTTATCAAGAAGTAGAAGAATCTGAGCTAGGGGTCTATTGCATACATCAAGAAGATCAGCCCATTCCTAGCATCACCAAGCCAAACCACAAGGATGACAATGAGGTATGGCAGCTGTTTTTTGATGGATCAAGGAGTAGACAAGGTGCGGGAGGTGGAGCTATGCTTATTTCACCTCAAGGAGTAAAGTACTATTCAGCTTTTAGATTTCAGTTTGCATGCTCCAATAACACTGCTGAATATGAAGCCTTGGTGCAAGGGATGCATTGGGCAATAAAGAGAGGAATAAAGAACTTGCAAGTCTTTGGTGATAGTGAATTGATTGTAAACCAAGTTAAGGGCAGCATGCTGTCAAGAATAATCTGCTCAAGTGCTACAAGAACAGGGTGTGGGACCTCATTGAAGATTTTGAGGGCTTTAGCATAAAATCCATTCCTAGAAAAGAAAACCAAGCTGCTGACAGGCTTGCAGCAGTTGGGGCAGCCTTTGATATTGTGGAAAGCATTCAAAAGGACAAGGTATAGCCAAACATCCATGTGATTGTGAGGCCTTCAGTGCCAGATAACAATGTAAGTTGGCAAGTGTTTGAGAATGACCAGCAAATCATCCATTTCTTACAAGAAGAAGCTGAGTTCTCAGCTAAAAATCAAGAAAAATTGGAACAACAGTATGGTGACCAAGTGGTACAGTTGAGAACTAACAAGCTGCCCAAGGGACTTATCACTTTGGAGTCCATTTTCAATCCCAATGATCAGTTTAGGAAAGAGAAAGCAAACATTCAGGTCAAGAGAGAAGATTCAGTATCCATCTTGGTGGAAGAGAACAAACCATTGCAAATTGGAAAGATGACAACTGAACAAGAAAGGTATGAGTTCATACAACTGTGTCAAGAGTTCCCTGATGTGTTTTCTTGGAGCTACGAAGATTTGAAAGGTTTCAATCCCAAGTTAGCTCAACACACCATTGAGTTGGATCTAAATACTAAGCCCATTAGGCAAAAACAAAGGCCAGTCAATCCACACATGGAACCTCTCATGAGGAAGGAATTGAACAAGTTGATTGAGTCAAGAATCATATTCCCAATCAAGCATTCTAGTTGGGTTTCCAACTTAGTTCCAGTCAGAAAGAAGAGTGGAGAGAGTAGATTGTGTGTTGACTTCAGAGACTTGAATAGAGCATCTCTCAAGGACCATTACACACTCCCTTCTATGGAGAAAATTTTCTAAGTTGTGGCTGGCTCTGAGAGGTTTTCACTACTTGATGGCTACTCGGGCTACAATCAGATTATGGTGAAGGAAGAAGATCAATTCAAGACAACCTTCACAACCAAATGGGGAACTTATGCATACAGGAAAATGCCATTTGGGCTGTCCAACACTGGAGCTACCTTCCAAAGAGCAATGGACATGGCATTCAAAGGTTTGATTAACAATGTGGTGCTGATATACCTTGATGATATCACTGTTTTTTCAAAGAATGCAGCAGACCACCTCTCTCATTTGAGACAAGTCTTCCAAAGGTGCAGGAGATTTGGAGTGTCTTTGAATCCTAAGAAGTGTATCTTCCTAGCACATGAAGGAAAGCTCCTTGGCCATATTGTCTCCAAAGAAGGATTAACAATTGATCTAGAGAGGGTTGAAGCCATAAGAGCACTACCATTGCCAAGCCACAAGAAGGCCCTTCAGAGTTTCTTGGGGAGAATAAACTTTGTTCGGAGGTTTGTCCCAGATTTTGTAGCCCTTGTCAAACCTATCACCAAAATGTTAAAGAAAAGCATGGATTTCAAGTGGACAGCAGAAGGCAAGGAGAGTTTTGAAGCAATCAAAGAAGCCATCTCCCAAGCACCAACTCTCATCAACCCGGATTTCTCCAAGGATTTCATCCTCTATGCATTTGGAGGTAATGATACTATTTCTGCCATTTTGGTACAGCAGAACAAGGACAATGATGAGCAGCCAATCCGCTTTCTTCACCAAATCCTAGATGACTATGAGGTGAGATATTCTTTTATTGAGAAGCATGTACTTGCGTTAATCGAAGCTTAAAGAAATTCAAGCATCTAGTCTCAAACAACAAGGTTCAGTTGTTGGTCTCTCATGCGGGAGTAAAGGACTTCCTCCTCAACAAGGATTTGAATGAGAAAAGGGTAGGTTGGATCACTCGTGTCATGGAGTATGACATTGAGATCAAGGTCACCAAGCTGGTAAGAGGAAAAGGATTGTGTGAGTAGCTGATTCTGGGCAAGCAAAAAGGAGTATGCAATAAAGAAGAGGTTGTTTTGACAGTTCAAGATAGCCATGTGCAAGGTAGCACTCAAGAAGAGGATAATGCTGTCCCCACTCCTTGCTAGACCCAAGGTATAATGCACTTCCTAAGCATAGGCCTATGCCCTCCAGAGATGAACAAGACCCAAAGAAGACACTTCAAATTGCAGGTTGTCCCATATGCCATAGTAGACGGTGTTTTGTTCAAGAAAGATGTGAATGGAGTGCTGCTGAGATGCATTAGCACAAATCAGATTCATAGGGTGTTGGAAGAGTTCCATGGTGGACCAGCTAGTGGTCATTTTGCACCAAGAGTGATAGCTCTAAAAATCATGAAGGCTGGTTATTATTGGCCCAAGATTTTCAGTGATTGCTTTGCATGGATCAAAAGGTGCAAGAATTGTGCATTCTTCACAGGTAAAGAGAGGTTTTCTGCCCTTCCATTGCATCCAATTTCAGTTGACCAGCCATTCATGCAATGGGGTTTGGACTTCATTGGAGTCATTAATCCCAATTCAAGCCAAGGGCATAAGTGGATTTTGATAGCCACAGACTACTTCACCAAGTGGACTGAAGTAGTAGCACTCAAGGAAGCAAATGAGTCTAGCATCTTAGACTTTTATGAGGGGATAGTAACCAGATTTGGCATACCTACTACAATAATCTCAGATAATGCATTATCATTCATTGGATCCAAGGTGACTGAGTGGGCTGTCAAGAACAGGATCTACCTAAGTACTTCATCAAACTACTACCCTCAGGGTAATGGCCAGGTTGAATCTACAAACAAGAACTTGTTGAGGATCATTAGGAGGACTCTTGATGAGAATCAGAGGTCTTGGCATACCAAACTGAAATCAGCCTTATGGGCTGATAGGATAACTCCCAAGAGATCCACAGGTAACTCTCCATTCAGGCTTGTTTATGGAAGAGAGGCAATCTTTCCCATGTCACTTGAGTTACCAACATTGGAACTCATGAAGTAGTTAGAGTTGCTAGAGTTTGGGCCCATGGAGGTGAGATATGCAGAGTTGATGGAGCTCTAAGAGATCAGAGATCAGGCATCCCAAGCAATGGAGAAGGATCAAGCTTTGATCAAGAAGACCTTTAATAGGAAGGCCAAGAGTAGATCTTTCCAAGTTAGAGATCTAGTGTTAAAATGGGATGCAGATAGAGAAAAACCAGGAAGGCATTCAAAATTTGATGCTATTTAGAGTGGCCCATACATGGTCACAAAGTGTAAGGACAACAATGCCTTCCAATTGTCTTCATTGGATGGTGAAGAACTACAAATTCCAGTCAATGGAATCTATCTAAAGCATTGCTACTAAAGGGAAATTCTCCACCTTGTAAATATTAGCTTAGGTTTTCATTCCTCCAAGTTCTTGTGCACATTGTTTTTCTGTAGGTTGTTTTTCTTTCCCTAAGTGCTTTGGCACATGATTTCTATCCCTGGAGATGTTTTGCAGTCCTTGCTTCCATCAGGTGATATTCCATCTTCCTCCTTGCAACATTCTAAGTCAGTTGGGGTTCCGAACAGAAAATTTTATGACTCCATGCCCAATGGGCTGCTTCAGGCAACTGGTATCTTCATCTAGCAGGCAGATGACCCCTCTGAGTCACCAAAATTGTTATCCAAAATGTGCCCCTGCTCATTTTTATGGCTAACTCCTTATGTTCTTACCTCTCTTGTGCCTCAGTCTCCATTTTTTATTTTTAGGCACTCAAATCTTTCTAAAAATGGCACCATTGGATAGATCTCTCTCACATCTTTCCAGAAAGGTAAAGTTTTCCTCCTAACTCATATTTTTCAAGTTATGGCTCGACGGAGTTTTGGTGGGAAATTTTCCCTAGAAGGCCCGTAGCTAATCGGGACATGCCACGTGTCCAGAAGTGGCGGGGTCGGAGGAGAACTTGGTTTTTACCAAGTGTTTTGGCGTAGGTTTTGGGGAAAATTTTTTCCGTGGGACCTGCCGAGGAATAAGGAGATGCCACGTGTCTAGGGGTGAAAATTGGAAAATTTGGCTAAGTGTTTGCGCAGGAAATTTTGGAGAGATGGCCCATGCCAATTAAAACAAGACACGTGTCCTAAGGGACCGGAAAAGTGGGGCGCGGAGGGGAGTTAGAAATTTTGGCAAAATGTTTCACCAAAAAATCCAAAAGTAAATTGTGATCCACCTACCCGCCGATGAACCAGAACATGACACATGTCACTGGAGTCGGAGTTTCGGAGGCGGAGGAAAAGTTGAAATTTTGGCAAGTTTTTCTTTGAAAATCCAAAAGGTGAAGTTTTGGCCCACTGCCCCCCAACGAATAAGAACGTGCCACGTGTCCCGACTAGGTGGAGCATGGGAGAACTTGGGAAATTTTCCCAATGGGAAAATAATGGAAAATTCAAGAAAAAGGCCCGCCCCCTTATTCATGAGCCAATAGTCACCACGTGTCCAGTAGGGCAAAAATTCAAAGCAAGCCCGCGAGGAAATTTTGGAGGGTCAAACCCATGCCCAATGGGGTTTTAAAATGTTTCCGGGCCAAAAAAATTTGAAGCGACCCACGGAAAATTTAGGAGAGATAGGCCCGAGCCAATCACATCACGCCACGTGTCTTCACCTCATCGGCCCGGCGGGGAAATTTTGAAAAAAATTCCAAAGGCAAAAATGAAGTAAAATGGAGCAGGAAGGGCCTGTGACCAATTAGAATGTGCCACGTGGCACTGGAGTGGCGGAGCGTGGGGAAAATTTGAAAAAAATTCCAAAGACCAAATGGGTAAAAATTCAAACTTTTTACCTGCCAATCCGATTTTGGCCTGCTTTTTACCCTAAATTTTCAAATCACCATATGACGTTTCAACAACCAGTTTTAATGTAAAATGGGTCGCATTCTTCTTCAAAGATGGCCAAAAATGTCAGGGCATGGGTCTGTAAGGACGCCCATGTTGTTTTAATGGATCTTCATTCAATGGGGAATGGCTCCCACATTTTTACACATTTTCTCTCTCCTGGGCTCGACCCATGCATTGTAAAATCTAGATTTGGCTCATTTTTTTAGGGTTGAACATTTTTTTGGATAGAAAGCTTCTTCTTTCACCTTCAACAAGTGATTTTTACAAGTATCAGACCTTCTTCATGATTGTAACAGGTTTCTGCCTCTTTGATGTTGCAAATGCAAGGATTTTGACAGTGAAAATGACAGTGCAGACTCTGTGATCAATTTTCAGTCCTTTGTTTGTATTGTCTTGCTTCATTTCAGACCTCTAATTGCATCTTATCAGCCTGTGTATGATGTTTCATGTTGCATTTCATGAAATTGTGTCAATTTTCATGAATAATAAGTGTTCACCACTCCTTTGGTGTATCACCTATTAGTTTAGTTTCAATTTTTGCACTTTCTATCTCTGTCTCCTTGGAATTAAGAGTAGAATTAGGATTCAAACCCTCTGTAATGTGTGTAAATAACAGATCTGATCAGAGGAGTTTGGGGAACCAGCCTCTTATCCGGAGATTCCTCTCTCATTTTACAAGTCCCACACTTGGAGAGAGGTTTTAATGTTGTGCAATCACACTGGATGCCTAAAACATCAACTTAGAAACCTGATTTGCATCCACGGGTGCTGCTGATTTGCAACAACATAACCCAAATTAGAGGTCAAGTGAGATGCATTGATGAAGATACCAAATGCCAAGGGAGTAAACCCTCTTGTGAATTACCAACAACTATATGATGAGAAATTTTGCAACGCTCTCAACAAAGTATCAATAGAATTTGAGGTGAGGCTCTTCGGGACAAATGAAAGAATAAGGGTCTTATAGGAAGATCTTGAGAATAAAAATGAAGAGATCAATAAAAGAGACAAAGAGATCAAATAGAAGGAAATTGATCAAGACGTAGTTAAGGTGCAAACTAAGGGATGAAAAGGAAAATATGTGTGAGAACTATAAGAAGATAGATATTATTTCATACCTCATAATATTAAAGCACACTGGAATTGGACCCTCCTAAGAATAAATATGAGTCACACATGCAATTCTTGGAAGACTTGACCCACATCCTCACCATGGAAAGGTGGCCACTCATATTCGAGTTGGCGTAAGAGGCGATGGTACACTAGATGGAGGAAGAAAAACCTAATATTGGGGAGACATTTACTCATTATTCTAAGGTCCTTACTGCTATAAAGACTGTAACATTCCCATTTTAAAGCTTTAGAAACAAGGGAAATTTTTATCTTTTTTTGAATAGCGTTCTTTGTTCTAAATTATCATAATTTAGAACACACATTTCAAGTTTTTAAATAATGTTCTCTATTCTAAATGATCATGATTTAGAACACACATTCCATTCCAATCAATCTCATAACAGATAACCATATGCAGCTGTAATGACTTGATGAACTGCCGATCTCTCATTTCATGACTCGGTTTCTTACCAATCCTTCATGTTAATTCAATGTATTATATACTAAGTATACTTGGTTCTTTTACCCTTTTAGGGTATTGAAGTGTTCTATTTAAGAGGCCTATTTGAATATTTGTTACCAATATTCATCTGAAATCCTGCTTCTTAAACTAGGTGATATAGGACAACACAACCAACAGCTTGCGATACTTTGGCCAAATATTTTCACATGCTTTGCATGATCATATTCCTAGATGGCATACTCATCAAGGAATACATCCTTCACCCCCACTTCATCTATTATCTAGAATGGTCTTCACTAACTCCTGTCATTCCTCTTGTCCAAGGCTTTACCATAACCCAGATTAGCAACATAGATGGGTATAGAGGACCACTCGTGGTGATTAGGGGTACATAGACATAATCAATTGACCTAGGTCAATTGCATGTGTCTAGTTACCTTTAGTCATCGGGATTCCTTCCCTATACAAAATATTGTTCCTAAACTAACTTAGAGGGTAACTAAGTCAAGTCCAAGTTTATGTAAACCTAGATGATCTGATTCAGAAGGGTGTTGCGACACGTCAGATGCAACATTGTGTCCTCATGAAAGTCCATCTTCATAGTGACAGATTATTGCAGTTGGCATGTACCAACATCCTACAGAACCACCTCATCTAGAATTACATATCCAACTAATAAGTTAAATATTTTCTTATCCTTTTAATTTAAGATTTAGTTTCACCAACCCTGTTGAATTTCTAACCTCTTCGATCGTTACGGTTTCTAACCATAAATGAATTATAATTTTCATGTAGATTAATCTCCAACCAATCCCTCTCTCGGGAGATTTTTTTCATTCTTTAGTTTCTTAACTTAAGTTTCAGACTTTCAATCCAAATCAGCTTAACAATAGTAAAATCACTTACTTCACTTAACCAAGTTTATACACACTTGAATTTAGATTCTCGATTTGTTAATATTAGACTTCATTCGGATGAATTCTAATCCTATATATATATATATATATATATATATATATATATATATATATATATATATATATATATATATATATATTCATCCATTTTCCATTACCTTAATTCAATTTAAGGTTTGCTAAGAAGAGGTATAATTTCCTCTTACCAAATATCCCTTGGGTATTATACCCAAAAAGGGTAGTAATGAATATTTAATTTTGAAGACTAATTGTCTTTCCCTTAACATATATTCATTAGGGTCCATTAAAACAATTACAAATACAAAAACCATATGTAATTTACTTATCTATTATTGTCAATGAAGAAACCATATTGACCTAGTTGAGTGTTCATCTATGCATGCCAACTTAAAAGTTACAATTAAGAGTAGAATAGAATATCAATACTCTTTTTCTCTATTTCATTTTAGTCCAACTTAAATAATCCAAAACATATATGTTTACAAGAGAATAAGAATAAGTTTATAATCCACTTGTAGTAAGCCCACAGATAATGGCACATCAAAGATCAATAACACTCAATCCCTTTGCCATTTATCAAACAAAATACATATTTTATAGATCTAAACATTTCAAACATCTTTCATGTCAATCAACATTGATAAGATTAAGTAAAATTTACAAATTTTCCCTTTTTCAATTACATCTAAAAAATAATAATAATTCCTCATTAAAGATGCAGCCTTTAAGTAAACACAAGAATCATCATACTAGAACTTGTCTTCTTTTATCACTTACGGAATCCATCTACAAAAATTGCTAGCATAGGTTAGTTCATCGAACTGAGCATGATAAGCACTAAACATTAAAATGATGTGCTTTTGACTAACTGTCTCATAAAAATAACTCTACTCTTATGAAACATTAAGCAATATAGACAGATACCTAGTAAAGAATTAAGTACCACTAAAAGAAGAACAGAGTGAGCAACCTTGTCACATTAAATAAGTATCAAGATTAAACAACAATCTTTGTTCAGAAATTTCATAAGAAAAGATACAACAGACAAGTAATATTACATCCCAATTACTTATATATTTCATATAATAGTGTCTTTGAATCATTCCAATCTAAGCCAACTCTAGCCTAACCTTTTTGTTCAACATAAACAGATTATACAAGGTTTAAATTCCATGTACTTCTCCTGAAGATAGTCACACATTGATTCATCTAACTATCTACTCTAGAATCCATTTCAACCAACCTAACTTGAAACGGTCATTTTTAAGTAAGGTGTAATAATAATGAGAAATAGACATTCAGAGAGAAAGATAACAATAAACTACCTTTTGAGCGCAAGAGTAACAATAACGAAATCCACAACTCAGAAAGGAGAGAGAGAACAAGATGGAATTAAATAATCAAGATGAGAGAGATATTCTCATTATTTCTTCCCAATACTGAACTGAATTATATAAACTATAACATGTAAATTAGTTAACAGAAATGTACTTCCCTCAATGCAAAATAGGGATAGTTTCAGTAGCTTACTATTTACCACTAAAAGAAATATTCAAAGAATTCATTCTACAACTCTACCAGAAGTATCAAGCAACAACTAATCTTCTAAATTCATCCACGTTGATAGCTTTGCACACTACAAACAAAGCTTAATCATCCCAAATAGAAAGTGATTAAGAGATTATAGTCAAGTAAAAACATGTTTCCTATTCCACAAGAAGAAAAGAAGTTGTTTTCAGATACAATGAAAATAAGTCCAACCAGATTCAAATACAATTGGGATCAGTAAAAGGATTGCAATTCCCCAGCACATGTGTTCATCATTGAGCCTAAAAGGAGAAGGAGAAACTTTATGCTCCAACTAAATTTTGACTAAGATGAAAGCAATCAAAGGAAATGAAACCCCAAATTGGTTCCTAAAATCGAACAAAAGAGAGGAGAATAAAATAGAACGTTCCAACTCTTTCCCCTCAGATAACCAAAATCGAACTAATTCCACATTCCACTACAGTAGTCGATTTTCACATCAACATCTACAAATGTAAATCAAAAGGTTTTCCAGAAACCATTTCATACATGCAGGTAAGAGAAAAGTAAGAACTTCTATCAATTGTTTCGAATAGATATACATTAATCCACAGAATTTATTCATACCAAGCATAGTAAGACTTCCTTATTGTTATTTTCAATAAGTTTGATTCCATAAAATAGAGGTTACCAACAACCATGACAGTGAAGGGTCAAACTGGAGTGACATAGACCAAAACTACATTAAGAGATCTAAGGTTATCTTCCTTCAAAGAATTCTAACAAAGATTCACAACTCAAGGATGCAAGGTTAAGAAGTAATAAAATAATTTTCTATTAGATCTAACAAATGTGAATCTACCCAATATAGAATCCAAACCACTGTTCCATTATGGATCAATAGGAATGATAATATTTGAAGCAACTCAAGATTCAAAAAAGACACAACATTTTATACTTTCATTTAATAGAGGAAACAAACCATATCAAATCTTTACCCAAAAATTTTCCTAATCCATTTTGCACAGGAAGTCAGAAGTCCACGCAACTTAAGAAACAATCTGTTTCAAATAAGATAAACACGATTTACTCAAACATGCATCAAGAAAATACCCATATTGCATCCTTTCAAATCAACAAACTCAAACAGAAGATCACAACCAAAATACACCAAAACATTTCCAAAAATCCATTCATTTCAAAGAGCAGAGTTGTTCTAATGAAGACACTTAATAAAAAGAAAAACTATTTAATAAGAAGAGCCTATCATGCCTGATGAAATTTCTTGTTGATTTGTAGAAGATCTCCAGCTAATATTCTTAAGAATCTCTTATTTTTAAACAATTTCAACAACCAACTCTCCCAACTGCCTCCATGTTTCCACAGGTTTAGAAATAGTTCAAGGATGCTCAAGATCGCTATGGGTCGAAAGAAATAGACTTGCTGGTTCGAAGAACCAAAACCACATGCAGAGCAAAACCAAAAAGACCAGAATGACCAACAACTTCCACAAAACACCCTTCTCCTCTTTCCTAGGTGGTCTCTTCACCAAAATCAATGCCATTGAATGCATTGAATGTAATTCCCTCTCTTTTCTTGCGCCACCACCACTTCAAATTTGGTGAAGTTGATTTCAAGATTTAACATGCATTTTTAAATTTAGCAATGATGTCAGCTAGGCATCTTACCTACCTTCCTTGCCTCCGTAAAATTAGAAAATTAAGATGTAAGGACTGAGATTTAATTCTCATTAATACCTTAAAAACCACTACCACCAACCTTCTATTTGCCACGTAACCCATAGGTCCCCTTTCATCTTAGTAATAGTTTAGGTCACCTTAGCATTAGTTAGGTTTCCATCTTAGTTCTTAGGTCTTTAAAATTTATCTTAGGTTAGTTTAACCCCATAAATATATCACATACCATCTTAGGTTAGGTCATAACCCCTTAGGTTAGAATCCATATAGGGAAACATTACAGTTTAGGTCAGATCTCGAATAGCACGCACCATTCGAACCAAAGTTAGAGCAGTTGCCTTATAAGACCAATAACATGTCCTTAATCTCCTCACGTTGTTCAACATTCCAAAACATTAATAAAGGAGGTCCAGACTTATAGTTTGCAACATGATGCTAGTAAGGACACCTAAACCCAGTTCCTTCACAATTTATGCCAAAACACTACTCGGTTCCATAACATGTTTCATTCAGCATGTCAATTAACAAGATGACAACAAAGAAGAACAAAAACATACCTTGGATCAATGGAATTGATTCAAGGTGTGTTGTTATCATATAGAAATGTGAAAACAATAGTACAAATTTACGACTTATTATTCACAAAATAAAATGGCCTTGCTTCCAAGTAAACATAATTACAAACAAGCAAAAATTTCGAGCAATAATAACTCATCCATTGTGAAACATGATTTTCAACGTCAAAATAATACACCTTCCAAAGACAAATCACATGTCAACATTTGTAATGTCAAAAGTGGAAGTCATCATAATGTGATCATCACCAAGACATTACATACCTTTCTCCTTATAATAATAATCGTCCGATGATTAACTTAATCAAACCATTATAGTTTAGGAAAAACTTAATTATAGTCCTTCCATTCATATGTTCATAACAAAAGTAAATTTGAAAATTCAAGTTTTCAAAATAGTATCAAAATACTGTCAAATAGTTCAGTAACTACCCAAGTTTGGCAAATTTAACATCAAAATATGAATAAGGTTTTTAGATTTTATCAACCTTCAGAATCAATTCTAATCAAACAAGTATGGAAAAGTAGATCTCATATCTTCGAGATTTTCCTAGGTTGCACTTTCTTCGTTAAACTAGTCCCACTAGACCTTACATTGACTTATTTCATGATTTATTAAGTGCAACTGGTGATTTTTCAGCACTCGAATGGGTTTAACCATGATTATTCCTGGGTCTTAGACCTGCAAGGAATTCCAATTCAACACATGTGATAAATCTGAAACATATTTCTTAAGCAAATAAATATGGAAAACATCATGCATTCGTGATAAAGTAGGAGGTAGAGATAAACGATAAGATATAGGGTTGATTACTTCAACAATTTCAAAGGGTCCCACATAACGAGGTGATAACTTGGCAACCTTGCCAAAAGTTATAGAACTCTTTTCGGCTTAACCTGAAGAAAGACCTTCTCACCAAGTTCAAATTTCCTATCCACCCACTTTAAGTTTGCATAACGTTTTTACCTATCTGCAGCTTCCTTCAAGCGTTCACGAATCATTTTAACTTGTTGTTCCATTTCTGTAAGGATTTCAAGCCCTATCACCTCTCTATCTTCAATGTTGTCCCACTAACAGGGTTCTACATTTCCTTCCGTATAGTGCTTTGAAAGGTTCCATTTTTAGAGAGGCGTGATAAGTATTATTATAAGAAAACTCAACTAATGGAAGGTACTCCTCCCATTTATACTACTAATCCATACAATACATTCTTAGCATATCCTCTAAAACTTGATTAACTCTTTCATTCTGTCCATCCATTTCGGGTGATACAAACTGAAATTTAGTTTAGTTCCCAGAGCTGCATTAAGTTATCGCCAAAATATTGATGTCATTCTTGGATCTCTATCTGATATGATTAATTCAGGTATTCCATGTAACCTGAAAATCTCATGCACAAATCTTCTTGCTAACACAGGTGAATCATCCTTTAGATTACCAACAATAAAGTGTGCTACCTTTGTTAGTTTATCAACAACAACTAGAATAACATCATGTTTATTCTTTGACATAGGCAATCCCTGAACAAAATCCATAGTTATCACTTGCCATTTATATTGCGAGAATACTGTGAGGGTACAATAAACCAGTTGGATGCATATGTTCCACTTTGACACGTTGACACTCTAAGTAGTGTGTCACAAATTCCATCACATCATTTTTCATCCCTTTCTAGAAATATTGTTGTTTTATATCAGCCAACATCTTTGTAATGCTAGGGTTTCCAAAAAAGGTGAGTTGTGAAATTCAACTAATAATTTCTTTCTTAAATCATTTTCCAAAGGTATGTATACCCAGTTTTCAAACCACAAAATTCCTTCATTGTCAAAATGAAAACCCTTATATCTCGCATCATTTGGATTTGCAACAAGTGTTGTCCTTACTTGCTAAAAATAAGAATCAAATTCCATGACACTTTTCACCTTGTCTTTAAACTGAGTTCTTAATGTTATAAGAGCATAAATGTGCTTCCTACGACTTAGAGCATCAACTACTCTATTTTCCTTGCCTTTAATATAGCTTATATCAAAATCATACTGAGATAGAAATTCCAACCATCTTCGCTGTCTTGCATTTAGGTTTGGCTGAGTGAAAATATACTTCAACCCAAGATGGTTAGTTTTTAGTTCAAAAGGCCTACCGAGAAGATAATGCCTCCATATTTGAAGGGCATGAACAATGACAAGTAAGCTCTAGGTCATGTGGAGCATAATTCCATTTATGTAACTTGAGTTTTCTACTTTCATAAGCTATGAAATGGTCATCTTGTAATAGAATACCTCTGATTCCCTCTCCAGATGCATCTATTACAACAATAAAATCTCAATTTAGATGTGCACAGTGAAAATAGGTGTTGTACTTAACTGATCCTTTAGAATCTTAAAATCATATTTACATTTGTCATTCCAAACAAATTTCTTATCTTTCTTTTGTAATGAAGTTATTGGTGCAACAATCTTAGAAAAGTCTTTAACAAACTTTCTATAGTAACTAGAAAGACCCATGAAGCTTCTAACTTCATGCACATTCTTGGGTACTGTGCCACTTAGTTATAGCTATGATCTTCAAAGGATCTACAACTATTCCATTTTTTCTTATTACATGTCCCAAATAGTGTACTTCTGTGTCATAGAAGGAACATTTAGACAACTTACCATACAACTTTCTCTTTCTTAATATTTCCAAAACTATCTTCAAATGCTCATGATGTTCTTCAATGATTTTAGAGTATATGAGAATATCATCCAAGAATACAAGCACAAACTTGTCCAAGTATTCTTGAAAAATATTATTCATCAAATTCATAAAAGCAAGCAGGTGCATTTGTCAACCCAAAAGGTAAAAATGTGAATTCATAATGCCCATACCTTGTTCTAAAAGTTGTTTTATGTATGTCTTCATCCTTTATTCTCAACTGATGATATCCCGATCAAAGATCTATTTTAGAATACACCAATGCTCCATGCATCTGATCAAACAAATCATCAATTCTAGGAAGTGGATATCGGTTCTTAATAGTTTGCCTTGTTCAACATTTTGTAATCAATACATAATTTAAGTGTGTCATCCTTCTTTTTCACAAATATTACGATGCTCCCCAAGGTGAGACACTCAGTCTTATCAATCCTTTTGACAAAATTTCCTATAACTGAGCCTTAAGCTCTACCAATTCAATGGTATTCATTCTATAAGGTTCCTTGGATATAGGTTTGGTTCCTAGTTTGATCTCTATTGTGAAGTCAAACTCCCATTTGGGTGGAAGACCCGGTAACTCTTCCAGAAATACATCTCTAAAATTTTGTAACAAAGGATATTTTTCCATAAAATCTTTACCTTCTTTTGCAGTCTCAGAAATCTTTATTGCATACAAGGTACAACCTTTGTTTTTGGCCTTTTTAAGTTGCATTGCTGACAACTTCCTAACTGAAATCTCATGTTTTACACCCTAAATGACCGTTGATTTCTGCAGATCATCTAAACAACTAATATGTTTTTCAAAACAATCAACCTTTGCTTTATGCTCAGCTAGCCAGTTAACACCTATGATTATGTCATAAGACCCCAAAGGAGCAACATAAAGGTCAAATTCTATGGAAAAACTAGGCAAGTTGAGGACTGCTCCAAAAAGACACATACTAACCAGTATGAGTAGCATTATTTCCATAATGCACAGTCCATAATTTTTCCATTTTCTCATCTTTTATTTTTAATTTTGAAGCTAACTTAGTAGAAATAAAACATTCAGTAGCTCCAGTATCAAAAAGTATAGTCACAGGTATATTGAATAACTTACCCGGAACTTCTATGGGTGTGACTTACTTTTTGGCTTGCTTGTTAGCTACCGCAACATGTATCCTATGTTGTTGATTGCAGTCATCCTTCTTCAAAGGAAGTGACTCACATAATGGTCCTTGCCATAATTAAAATAGCCTCCAACAGGCCCCTTCCTAGGCTCAAATTTATTTCCAGCCTTGAAGTTATCATTCTAGCTTCCGTAGGACTTCTACCCATTGTTATTATTCTTGAAAAAGTTGTTCCACATACTAGAAATAGTTTTTTTATTATTGTTCTCTTATTATTATTAGTGGAAAAAAAAATCATGCCAAACCTCTTCCAGGTCCCTTTTTAGGTGCAAGAGATGAAGAAGAGTTTGGAATCTTCTTTCTAATTTCCTCTCTATGAGTAGAGATTTCTCTTAATTTTTTTCTTGCCTTATGAATTTTTCAACAACCCCTTCCATAGTGGTTAGATTGTGAACATCCACCTTGCCTCCTATAATGGGATTTAATCCCATAATAAATTTCTATATCCTAAACTTCTCGTCAGTTTGATACTGAGGCACATACTTAAGGAGTTTAGTAAACCTTTCCCAATACTCTGTCACAGTTAACTTTCCTTGAGATAAGTTCTAAAATTCAGTCATTTTCTAATCATAGAAAAGTTGAGGTAGCCACCATTTCCTAAAGTAACTTTTAAATTGATCCCAAGTTATGTCTGCTTCAACCATATTCAACTCATCCTTACGGCTGTCCCACCATGAAGATGCCTCATGAGAAAGCTGATACACTCCCCATATTGCTTTTGTTTCCTCAGAGAAGTTTCTTATAGAAAATTACTTCTCCATTTCACTGAGCAGTTCTCAGCCCCATCCCCAAGTGTAGTTCCATCAAACTTAGGAGGACTTATTCTTTTTATATCATTGGTGAGTTCCACTGCTAATCTTTCCTTTTTATTTTCAGGATGATTAGGTATGTTTACATTACTATTATCAACACCAGATTTCCCCATTGGTGTTATCCATAGAGGAGGTGGTTGATCATCATTATCAACATCTTCTTCCTCCTCATTTCCCATTACTTGTTGTTCCAATATAGCTAGGTGATCTCTCGTGTCCAAAAGAGTAGAAAGGATCTCATCAAGTTTTTGGGTAGTAGTTGCTTCTCCACCCGGTGGCGGGTTGTTTGCAACATTTCCTCTTGTTCTAACCATTTTCTATTTTAACAAGAAAATGCAAGTTTTATCAGATTATGGACACAATAGGTCCAAGAGCTGTAACCTTCAGCTCTGATACCAAGATGTAACATTCCCATTTTAAAGCTTTAGAAAAAGGGATTTTTTTAATAGCGTTCTCTATTCTAAATTATCATAATTTAGAACACATGTTTCAAGTTTTTAAATAATGTTCCCTATTCTAAACTATCATGATTTATAACATGCATTCATGCCAATCAATCTCATAATAGATAACCATATACAACTGTAATGACTTGATGAACTACTCGATCTCTCATTTCATGACTCGAGTTTCATCGATCTCTCATTTCATGACTCGATTTCTTACCGATCCTTCATGTTAATTCAATGTATTGTATACTAAGTATACTTGGTTCTTTTATCATTTTTGGGGTATTGAAGTGTTCCGTTTAAGAGGCCTATCTAAATATTTGTTACCAATATTCATCTGAAATCTTGCTTCTTAAACTAGGTGATATAGGGCAACGCAAGCAGCAGCTTGCAATGCTTTGGACAAATATTTTCACATGATTTGCATGATCATATTCCTAGATGGCATACTCATCAAGGAATATGTCCTTCACCCCCACTTAATATTTTATCTATAATGGTCTTCATTAACTCTTGTCAATCCTCTTGTCCAAGGCTTTACCATAACCCAGATTAGCAACATAGATTGGTATAGAGGACCACTCACAGTGATTAGGGGTACATAGACATACTCAATTGACCTAGGTTGATTGCATGTGTCTAGTTACCTTTAGTCATCGGGAGTCCTTCCCTATACAAAATCATGTTCCTAAACTGACCTAGAGTGCAACCAAGTCAAGTCCAAGTTTATGTAAACCTAGATGATCTAATTCGAAAGGGTGTTACGACATGTTAGCTACAACATTGTGTCCTCATGAAATCTTGTCTTCATGATGACACATTATTGCAATTGGCATGTACCAACATCCTACGGAACCACCTCATCTAGAATTACATATCCAGATAAGAAGTTAAATATTTTCTTATTCTTTTAATTTAAGATTTAGTTTCAGCAACCTTGCTGAATTTCTAACCTCTTCGATTGTTACGGTTGCTAACCATCAATGACTTATAATTTCCATGTAGATTAATCTACAACCAATCCCTCTTCTTGGAGGTTTTTGTTTCATTCTTTAGTTTATTAACTTAAGTTTCAGACTTACAATCCAAATCAGCTTAACAACAAAAAGATCACTTACTTAACTTAACCAAGTTTATACATGGCTGAATTTAGATTCTAATTCCTTAATATTAGACTTCATTAAGATGAAGTCTAATCCCTATATATATATATATATATATTCATCCATTTTCCATTACCTTAATTCAATTTAAGGTTTTCTAAGAAGAGGTATAATTTCCTCTTACCGAATATCCCTTGGGTATTATACCCAAAAAGGGTAGTAATGAATATTTAATTCGAAGACTAATTATCTTTCCCTTAACATATATTCATTAGGGTCCATTGCAAAAATTACTTATACAAAAACCATATGTAATTTACTTATCTATTATTTTCAATGAATAAACCATATTGACCTAGTTGAGTGTTCATCTATGCATGCCAACTTAAAAGTTGCAATTAAGAGTAGAATAGAGTATCAATACTCTTTTTCTCTATTTCATTTGAGTCCAACTGAAATAATCCAAAACATATATGTTTACAAGAGAATAAGAATAAGTTTACAATCCCCTTGCAGTAAGCCCAAAATATAATGGCACATCAAAGATCAATAACACTCAATCCCTTTTCCATTTATCAAACAAAATACATATTTTACAGATCTAAACATTTCAGACATCTTTCATGTCAATCAACATTGATAAGATTAAGTAAAATTTACAACTTTTCCCTTTTTCAATTACATCTCAAAAAGAATAATAATTCCTCATTAAAGATGCAGCCTTTAAGTAAACACAGGAATCATCATACTAGAACTTGTCTTCTTTTATCACTTACGGAATCCATCTGCAAAAATTGCTAGCACGGGTCAGTTCATCGAACTGAGCATGATAAGCACTAAACATTAAAATGATGTGCTTTTGACTAACTATCTCATAAAAAGAACTCTACTCTTATGAAACATTAAGCAATACAGACATATACCTAGTAAAGAATTAAGTACCACTAAAAGAAGACCGAGTGAGCAACCTTGTCACATTAAATAAGTATCAAGATTAAACAACAATCTTTGTTCTCCAATTTCATAAGAAAAGATACAACATACAAGTAATATTACGTCCCAATTACTTATATGTTTTAACTATAGTGTCTTTGAAGCATTCAAATTTAATCCAACTCTATCCTAACATTTTTGTTCAACATCAACAGATTATACAAGGTTTAAATTCCATGTACTTCTCTTGAAGATAGTCACACATCTATTCATTACTTTCTTAACAATCAATTGAGAAGGAAAGAAAGTGATTCATCCAACTATCTACTCTGTAATCCCCTTCAGCTAACCTAACCCAAAATAGTCAGCTTCAAGTAAGGTGTAATAATAACGAGAAATATACATTCAAAGAGAGATACGAATGAACTACGTTTTGAGCGCAAGAGTACATGAGAACGAAATCCACAACTCAAAAGAGAGAGAGAATGAGATGGAATTCAATAATCAAGATGAGAGAGAGATTCTCATTATTTCTTCCCAATACTGAACTGAATTATATAAACTGTAACATGTAAATTAGTTAACAACAATGTACTTCCCTCAATGCAAAACAGGGACAGTTTCAGTAGCTTACTAGCTACCACTAAAGGAAATATTCAAAGAATTCATTCTACAACTATACCAGAAGTATCAAGCAACAATTGATCTTCTAAATTCATCCACATTGATAGATTTTCACACTACAAACAAAGCTTAATCATCCCAAATAGAAAGTGATTAAGAGATTACAGTCAAGTAAAAACATGTTTCCTATTCCACATGAAGGAAAGAAGTCATTTTCAGATACAATGAAAAGAATTCCAACCAGATTCAAATACAATTGGGATCAGCAAAAGGATTACAAATCCCTAACACATTTTTTCATCATCGAGCCTAAAAGAGAAGGAGAAACTTTATGCTCCAACTGAATTTTGACTAAGATGAAAGAAATCGAAGGAAATGAAACCCAAATTTGTTCCTAAAATCAAACAAAATATAAGAGAATAAAATAGAATTTTCCAACTCTTTCTCCTCAGATAACCAAAATCAAACTAATTCCTCGTTCCACTACAGTAATCAATTTTCACATCAACATCTATAGATGTAAATTTAAAGGTTTTCTACAAACCATTTCATACATATAGGTAAGAGAACAATAAGAAATTCTATCAATTGTTTCAAATGGATATAGAAGAATCCACATAATTTATTCATACCAAGAATAGTAAGACTTCCTTATTGTTATTTTCAATAATTTTTATTCCATAAAATAGAAGCTACCAACAACCATGATAGCAAAGGGTCATACTGGAGTGAAATAGACCGAAACTATTTCAAGAGAGCTATGGTTATCTTCCTTCAAAGAATTCTAACAGAGATTCACAACTCAAGCATGCAAGGTTCAGAAATAACAAACTCATTTTCTATTACATCTAAAAATTTGGAATCTACCCAATACAGAATCCAAACCACTGTTCCATTATAAATCAATAGGAATGACAAGATTTGAAGCAACTCAAACTTCAACAAAAGACACAACATTTTATACTTTCCTTTAACAAAGGAAATAAACCGTATCAAATCTTTTCCCAACAATTTTTCCTAATCCATTTTGCACAGGAAGTCAGAAGTCCATGTGACTTAAGAAACAATCCAGTTTCAAATAAGATAAACACAATTTACTCAAACATGCATCAAGAAAATACCCATATTGCATCCTTTCAAATTCAAAAAACTCAAAAAGAAGATCATAACTAAAATACACCAAAACATTTCCAAAAATCCATTCATTTCAAAGAGCAGAGTTGTTCTAATGAAGACACTTAATAAAAAGAAAAATTGTTTAATAAGAAGAGCCTATCATGCCTAATTAAATTTCTTGTTGATTTGCAAAAGATCTCTAGCTGAGCTTCTCAAGAATCTCTTATTTTCAAACAACGTCAACAACCAACTCTCCCAATAGCCTCCATGTTTCCACATGTTTAGAAATAGTTCATGGATGCTCAAGATTGCTATGGGTTGAAAGAAATAGACTTGCTGGTTCGAAAACCAAAACCACATGTAGAGCAAAAGCCGGAAAAACCAGAATTATCAATAACTTCCAAAGAACACCCTTCTCATCTTTCCTAGGTGGTATCTTTACCAAAATCAATGTCATTGAATGCAATTCCCCTCTCTTTTCTTACGCATGCTTTGCTACTTAAAATTTGGTGAAGTTGATTTCAATATTTAACATGCATTTTTAAATTTAGTAATGATGCCAACTAGGAATCTTACCTACCTTCCTTGCCTCTGCCAAACTTGGAAAAATAAGATGTAAGGAATGTTATTTAATTCTCATTAATACCTTAGAAACCATCGCCACCAACCTTCTATTTTCCACGTAACTCATAGGTCCCCTTTCATCTTAGTAATAGTTTAGGTCACCTTAGCATTAGTTAGGTTTCCATCTTAGTTCTTAGGTCTTTAAAAGTTATCTTAGGTTCATTTAAACCCCATAACTATATCACATACCATCTTAGGTTAGGTCATAACCCCTTAGGTTAGAATCCATATAGGGAAACATTACAATTTAGGTCAGATCCGAATAGCACCAACCATTCCAACCAAAGTTAGGGCATTTGCCTTATAAGACCAATAACAGGTCCTTAATCTCCTCATATTGTTCAGCATTCCAAAACATTAATAAAGGAGGTCCAGAATTATAGTTTTCAACATATTTCTAGTAAGGACACCTTAACTCGGTTCCTTCACAATTTACGCCAAAACACCTTTGCTTGGTTCCATAACATGTTTCATTCATCATGTCAATTAACAAGATGACAACAAAAAGAACAAAAACATACCTTGGATCAAAGCAATTGATTCAAGGTTTGTTGTTATCATATAGAAATTTGAAAACAATAAATACAAATTTATGACTTATTATTCAAAAATTAGAATTATAGCAAGCACAAATTATAGCAAGCACAAATTTTGAGAAGTAATAACTCATTCATTGCAAACATGATTTTCAATGTCAAAAGAATACACCTTCTTAAAACAAATCACATGTCAACGTTTGCAATGTCAAAAGTGGAAGTCATCATATTAACATTCATGACCAAGATGTTATAAAGAATTATGCACAAATGGCTGAGGCTATATATGACAATTGCACTAATAAAGATAGGGTAACAAGCATATTGGTTGATATGTATGAGGTGTATCGAAGAAGGAATTTCAAGAAAATAAAAAAGGAAACATGGTGGAGCATGATAAGATCCTATCTGATGTTTAGAAAAAGTTGGAAGCAATTAAAACCTTGTGGGGTTATATTAAGAATCGTCTCAAGGAGATATGTCCCTAGGTCACTCACAGAATGGATGCACTAGATGATCTTAGCAAAAAACTAGAAGGAATTGTATATGCATTGAATGCTAAGAGAAACAAATTAATTTTTGATGAAGTGAGCACTCTAGTAGTTGACCTACTTCATCAGGCATAGGGTGAGGTAGATTCCTAGGAAAATATTGAGGAAACCGTGAAGAAGGAATTCCCACTCCTCCTTCAAGATTAGCAGATTCTTCTATTCTTTTATTCTTTATTTAGATTGTCCCAGTTCCACTATTCTTTATTCTTTGAAGAAGAAATATGTTTCCAAGCACGAAGAAAACACGTATTGTGGGGTGATGTTAGACCCTAAATATTGGCTAAGTACCAAGAGGCGTGTGCGCATAGAACCCGAGTGACAAGAAGGGTGCTCGGGGAAAGAGCGTTGGACAAAGGGGTTTAAGAAGGGTTTAAGAAGGGTTTAAGAAGGGTTTAAGAAGGGTTTAAGTTAAACCATGGCACATACGGGAGGTAGAACACGGGTTTAATGGACTTATACATATTTTGTGTTCTAGAGGCACTTGGGGAAAAGCATGAGGGCCAGACTAGGCATGATGAGTGGATAAGGTGCCATCCTGGAACCTTGGAGGTCAAGAAAATGATATTCTTTGCAAGGAATATTCCTAGAAGACATCATTACAGAGAGTGCGGGGTTTGCACAAGGATAAGAATTCACCTATGGAGGACCACATCAACACTTTGAACACAATTTGTTATTAAAGAAGGCATGGTAATGGGTGTTGATCTTATATAAATAAATTCTCGGGCCAGAGATAGAGACAGATGAGAGATAGATAGGAAACTTAGGAAGAAATACATAGAGTAATGAAGTGTTGCAGTAAGTTAGGTTTTATAGCACTTAGTGATAGAGGGTTGTAAGGTATTCCATAAGCATATGTATTACTGGGATCCATAACAAGGGTTAAAATGGGAAAGAGTATAGTTAGGATCTCATATCGGGAAGGTTTACAAGAGAAAAGTAAGCTTGTCATTTAATGTATATGGTTTGAGATGACCCTTTTGATCGTAATGTGGCTACCACATTTCTTTTAAATAAATATATATGTGGGTTCATTACGTATAACTTGTTTATGGGTGTAAAACCTTGTGTTATATGTTTATTATGTCTTAGATCTAGTTTATTATAATTCTTACAATGTTATATAGATTCTTTGATGCATTGATGTGTAGATACATTAGTTGCATCTTCTACATTTTTAAATAATTGAATGTACTTCTAATTCTACAAATAATCCTCCATTAATGGTGGAACCTTCTCACAATGCTCACATAAAAGAGGGCTCAACACCTGTGCATGCCTCGGGTGAGCACCTAGTGCCCTCTCAGGTGATAGGTTGGTGCACTTGGGATTAGAAAGAAGTATAAAGGGTAAGTAAATGACTACGGTATTAATTCTTATGGCTTAAACTAATGTCTTGGAGAGATAAATTCACATTTTTGTTTCTTTTCCAAACCTGATAGGTTCACGTAGGGCCTCATCAATTGATCTTAAAGTATCTTGGCCCCATAATTCTAGAGGGAGCTTTTATAACCTCAACTACAATAGAACTTTATGGACTAATTCTTCCTCTAGATTTAAGAGGGCTTTGGCCTCAAGTAAATCCCAACATTTCGAAAAACTAGGGTCCACCAAATAAATCCTTATTCCTATCTTCATTACTACCAAAACACTCTTGGAAAAAACCTTTGGTCAAAAATCTTAGGCAAGGAGCTCACCTGCAATCCCAATTCTTATCAATCCAATTCCAAAGTTCATCCTTTGAAGGCCATAATCCAATAAATTTACACATCAATTCTCTACTTCCCATTCTATCACAAATTTATTCCAAAGCTGAAGAGCCAAATTCCACCATTTTCAGCATTTTAGATAATTTTAGCTCCACTTCGCCCAAGGCGATCATAGTCAAGACCTCATCCACCTCACTAGAATCACCTAAAGATGCACCACCTTCCCCATTAGCTTTCAGAATCAGAGTGCCATCTAAATCCAACTTTTTTAGGAAAAACCATACTCCCTGCATTAAGAGGAACATCACTAACCATTTTTCTTCCATCCCAAAGCACTCTATCCTGTCTTGAATTCAATTCATCATTTCTACCCTCCCCGGAGGATTGCATTCACCCCGGATATTGGAAAAATTCCATCCTTGTGAAATATTAAGCTACCTAAAACCCATACCTTCTATCATCGATCTACCAAGACCAACCAATCCAAAGTAACCCCCACTCCTATAAAAATCCTCCTTTCCAGAATCCTCCCTACTTTTGTCACTTTAAATATCACCAACCTCGAAAAACCCTTTCCGCTTAACCCTATTTCACCATTTTTCGCACAATCGTACAATTTCGCCATACGAGTGAATTTTCCCTCTGCCATATTTTTTATATGTGTCTTTATGTTACTCTCTTATTTTTATATACATTTTCCTCTTCTTTTTCCTCCCACAGTTTATATCTGCCTCCATGCATTCTATTGTGGTGTTTAACATTTTACTTTTCTAAATTGGGATACAAATTGTTGTTTAATTTTTCATGAAATATTTTATTAATTTTTCACCCCTCATTCATGTTTAGCTTTATGCTTTGATATCATGGCTGAAAATAGCCTTTGGAGTTTATTTTCATGCAAATGTGTAACATGAACATTTCAAATTTCCAAGCATGACAATGGACCCAAGTGTCAAAATTTTACTCCTAAGCCTTCTCAAACCCTCTCCTAGTCATTCTACCCCTGTATCATGTTCAAACCATCCTTGTAAGTTATCCTAGTGTGTTGAATAAGCTTTCCCTAGTGTTTGAAATGTTATTTCAATGTCATTTCATATCATTCAAAAAGTGTTTCCAATGGCTAGTTTCTTTGTGAGCATAGAAAGGCCAATTTTGGTCTTCCCAATATAGGTATGCATCCTCTAGGAATGATTCAAGAGAAAAACAAGTAAGTATTGGAAATCTTGAAGATCCGTCTTCATGATGAAATCATAAAATTATTTATAAGACATGGTTTCTTCTCAGGGAATATCAGTTTATGAAGACTCGTCTTATTGTCTCAAATGAAAAATAGGTTTTTAGAGAATGATGGAGAATAATTCTTTGAATACCATGCCATTTATCTTGGAATGGTTGTGGGAGTCAAAATTATATAATTTTTGCATGATAATACCTCCTAGAGCCCCGGTAAAAGTATTCTCAACTTTCAAGGACATAGTCATTTTATTAGTTAGGTCAGTGGTGGGTTTTACAATCCCTCTTATCCCCGTGTGATAGTGGGGACACTTTGGGGATGGTAGGGAAAATAAAATTCACCCTAACCGTCATATATTTCTCTTCATCCCTCATGTGACCTTCCCTCTTCTCATTGGGGTACTAAGTTTATTTACTCTTGTAATCACTAAGTTGCATCATCTAACCCTTAGGCACGTTTTACTATCCCAACTATCCCTATGAGAGTAGGTAAATTGTGTACAATAAAATGTGTCCTTTCCCCTCCTTATCTTATTTTTTGAAGTATTGGATGTTTTGGAGTAGTTAGAATGTAGAGCTAAATCTAGGACCTGATCTTCCATAGATGATTTTAAGAGCTCCATAAGGATTCAAGAGATAAAAAATACTTGTTGGAAATCTTGAAGAACCCTCCATATGATTGAAGTTTCAAATATTTCACAAGGCTCAATTAACTACTAAGGAAGATCAATTTTTATGGGCATACACTATCATCTTGAGAAAAAAGGGTCCATTTTAGGGAGTTACATGTAGAATTGAAGGATGGGTCTCCTCCAATTGTTCTTGTAATGTTTTTTGGAGTCAAACTCATATAATTATTCACCAAAAAATACCATTTGGAGCTCCAAGAAATGCGTTCTCAACTTTTCAAAACTTAGTCATTTTTTCAATTTTATAGGTGGAAGGATTTACTATCCTAATTATCCCAACTTTCCTCGGGATAGTGGGGATAATGGGAAAAATAAATTCACCCCACCCTTAAACCCCTTTCATGGTTCTTCATATGACCTCAAAATAGCTCCACAGTGCTTGAAATTAGCCCTCCATCTCCCTCTCATTCAACCTTGCAGTGACACATGGTAAGCCTAGAATGAGGTGAATTTTTGCATACATTCTATCCTTGGGACAGTGAGCATAGTGGGGAAAAAATTTCCCCTCCCCCATGCATCCAAAATATTTCTTTGTTCCTAGCTATTTCCATTTGAAATTTAACTTTCGACAAACCGTAAAATCTCAAAATGACTAACTATTAAGGGTTTCCTCACCTAGTGCAACAAAGACTCCATTGTTGAATCCATGAAGCATTCAAATACCTAAAAATTATTCAAAATACCACATCTATGCTATCAAATTCCTTCTAGAAATATCATGACCTTGAAGATTTAATGTTGCACATAGTCCTTCATCCAGAAATCAAAGCATGAGATCCTTATACAAGGTGGAACACAACTAGAAATCATTGTTTACACTTTGACCATATTTTTCTATCAAATATACAAGCCACCATTAATTTCTTCCATGATGCAATATTGAAAGGATATCAAGGCTCATCTTCACTTCCCGAAGTTCTAGTGGGTGGAATCACTTGAAAACTAGAGGAAACGATCCTGAAAAATATAGTTTCACATAAGCTAGTTGTCATGCCATGAAGTCCCTATTTTTAGGTATATTAAGGACTACATTTCCCATCATAATTCTTCCCTAATTTAAGAAATTTTCAATTTCCTATAGATATGGCAAGTGAAATCATCTTAAAATCAAAGCGAGGGTTCTTTGAAAAATCTTGTTTCATATAAAATACTCTTTGCGCGATGGAGATGCTTATTTTTCAAGATATCATGGATTGATTTTTTCTCAATATTCTACCCCTTCACATACTAAAAATATTAAATCACTCAATATTACAATTTGTGATCACTCAAAACAATTAGAAATGGTGCAAAATGGAAGGTAGGGTAAAATTGGCAATTTTGTCGAAAAAAGCAAAAAACATTGTGTAAAAATAGAAACTTGATAAAAATAGAAAGGAATCATCAACTTAAGAGAATTTAATGTTTTAAGAGTTTCATAAGGTTATATTTGAGAAAAATATGTGATATGTCTTAAAATAACAAGTCCTAGTTCCCTACTTGTTAAAAATAGAAAGTCTTTGTTTTGGATCTAGAAATTTACAATTGGCTTCACTTTCACTCATCTCTCTAACTTTTGAAATATTCATAGGGTTGTAAGGTTGTTGAATGGCTCAAAAATTAAATTAACTCTTCACAAAAGTATTGAAATCATCATTCCGATCATAGTTATTTCCAAAAGCAAGACAGAACATCTCAAGGTGTAGCAAGTAAAATCTAGAGACATTGTGTAGGTGTCACATATCCAAAAATAATCAAGAACCTTGTTGAAACAAATGATTCATGAAAATATTTCACTTTCATCTCTCTGTTGGTTTAGTTGAGGTGAGATCATTGAGCTTATTTCAGTAAGCTAGGTGAGCTAGTTAAGAGCTCATCCTTTTCCATGAGAAGCATATGAAAGTGAACTAGGTCAAGTGCATTAAATGGGCTAGTCGAAATGAGCTAGATAATCTGAGAAAGCTAAGAAATTTATAGTAGTTGTTTGGAGTTATATCAGTGAGCTCAATGAGTTAAGGGATCTGATCAAACCAATTAAGCATTAATAATAACATCAAGAAAGTTGAGTACTATGAGCTATCAAGGGCTAATTATTAAAACCTAAGAAGTGAAAGAGTGATCCTCACTTCCACGATGGATCAAAAAGGTATCATCATGAGAAATTCATGTGGTCATATCAATTTTCACATTAGGATATTTATCAATAGTGTTTTTAAACACTCATTCATCAAGATGAGGTGTTTGTGCATCATGGAGAAGGATGAGATTGCAATCATCATCAGAAATTTCTTCATCAGAAGGATCTTCTTCATTAGATATGTCAAATCCACTCCTTCCTTATTCTCTCTTCCTCCCTCTTTCTTCTCTCCCCCTTTCTAATTCTTCATTTTGTGTAATCATGGTAATTCATCTCATTCACTTAAGTGACTTCCTAAAGTTTAATTTTAAAAGTCCCTTTAACTTATAAAAAGGAAATTGTTTCACACTTCCTTGGAAGATGTAAAGTCAAAAGTTAAATGGAGACATGAAGAGTCATTTGGGTGGTAGATGAAGAGGCAATTCACAATTTTAGAAATTGGAATGGGTGCTCCATTCCAAAAGATATTGAATTTTAGTTCTTGGTAGCAATTATGGATTTTGATTTGGTTATTGATCTTTGTATCACCAACAAAATAAATAAAATATACATTCTCTCTCTCTCTCTCTCTCTCTCTCTCTCTCTCTCTCTCTCTCTCGCAACTTGGCAAGCATGGTGATCAAGAAGGAACTTGGTGTCCTTGATAGATGAAATTTAATAACTATGTGTCTATATTTTATTAGTCTCGTTAGATACTTCGTTATTTCTTTCCTCTAATTGAATGATGAATTACTCTGGTTATTATGTGTGAACTCTTTTATTTTCTACTCACAACGATAACCCTCTCTTTCCTAAATTATCTCCTTTATCCCTCATTTCTGTAATTTCCTCCCTTGTATTTTATACAAGCACCTTACATAAGGTTCAATGAATTATTCATGTGTGATCTCTAGCCTATTAGACACCCCCATAGCATTATTTATAATTAGGATAGATTCACATTTAGTAATGGGATCTTCTGTATCCCCATGAGCACTAGTGGAAACACGTAATTTTCCACATGAAATATTATTTCACCAATAGTTTTTGAGTGAATCCAATAGGAGAGATATACCCTTGTGCACTCGTATAGATCTTTGAAAATACAAAAAAATCAAAAAATTAAAAATACCATTCAAAAATTCAAAAGCCTCATTGCAATCCTTTTGATAATTTTTCACTTTTCAAGTTTCCTTCATTCCTAAGCACTTTAGAAAAGATGGAAGAAAAAAGGTACACGTGGTTTTATCATGCAGGTGGTGTTGTTGAACCTGTATTTGAGGAACAAGGAAGAGTTTATTTTAGACTTCCCATTATACCAGCAAGAAGACAAGTTCTTGAAAATTCACTTGAAGTTCATACTAAAGAACCAGTTGTTGAACCACAAGTCTTCATTCCTATTAGAGGAAAATATAAGAACAAAGAGAATAAGGAGAGGAGGAAATGGTAACACAAAAAAATGTGCCACATGGGGACATAACACTAGTCCATTTGCTTTGACTTCACCACTCTATGAACTTCTACAAGGATCAAGAAAGAAATTTCTGAAATTATATGGAGATCGCAAGAAATGTCCTAAAACCATATCACAACATTCATCACATCTTTTTCATCCTTGGAGTGCAACATGAATATTTTGTAGTGTGTTTGTTTTTGGAAACATTACAAGATGTTATGGCAGACTGGTTCTACTATTTTCCTTCATGCTCAATCTCTAATTAGGGCGATATGAAAAAGAAGTTTTGAATAAATATTTAAGACTATTGAATATGCTCATTCACTCCTTTATCATCTTACTCAAATGAAGAAATAACTGCAAGATTCCATGAGATACTTCATGGAAAAAGTTAACAAGTGAACAACAAGATTCTCATCCTTTCCCTTCCTACGTAGACAATATGAATATGTTCTTCATGAATTCTCAATTTCTGAAGTGATTTTATTTCTCTTTGAGATTTTAACTAGCGTATTTGGACAACAATCAAGAAATTTTGAGGTAGAAGATAACCTTGTCTTGTCTAGAAAGATCAATAATCCTTCAACGAAGGATAAATCCTAGAGTTCCAAAGATGAGAGAGTTGATCAATTGTTGCAAAATTTGGAAAATGACTTGACAATGTTGAAGAAATAAGTTTATCAACAAGAACCTCATATAAATCGTAACATGAACTAGATTACAAGAGCACCCCAAAGGCTTGCCTTAGAGGCCTTGTTGGTCAAAGTAATATGTGAGATCAATGAAGATGAATAATAAAAAAATTGTATCAAAATTTTAAAATGAAGGAGGAGAATAATGTTCTTAAATTGGATTTTGGAATGCACACTTGATGATGAAGAATCCACAGATAGTTACTCCTATGCAGTATTCACTCAATAAAAAAGTAGAAAGAAGGATCTTATGTTTCTTCCTAAAGAAATAAATTTAATCCTCTAATGGTGAATCCATGGAAAACAAAGATGAAAGTAGGATCATCAAATTCCACTTCAACAAGGTCATTCAAGAAGAAGTGTGAGACCACTCTAAGCAAGAATCTTATGCCTCTTTAAGTAAGTATCCTTCAAATTATTTTGAAAAATTATTTTATTTTCATCCTAAGAACATTCATGTCAAGACTTCCAAAATCCCTAATTTTCATACCACGTCCTCACCCTTTGATATAATTTATCATTTCAAAAAATCCAAAGTCCAAATTTTTGAATATGAGTACTTGAGGACTCACCAAAGCAACTAGATAAAATCATTCAACATATCAAAAGGAAGTAGTTCCATTTCATATTCTAAATATGCCACCACCAAATAATCACCTCATGCATCTCAATACACTCCATATTTTAATTATCTCACTTCCACACTCTCCACCTCTAATAAGGTAGAACCTTTCTACATATCCTTGTTTGTGAATGGGTACAAAATAAACAATTTCATCATTAACTTTGGTGATTCGGAAAATGTCATGCTTATAAAATTTGCTAAATCTCTCATCCTCTCCCTTTCTCCTACTTTTGGCCATTTCCTCTCCATGGAAATGAAATAATTTCCCCTTATGGGTCAAATCAAAGATGTTGAGGTAGCATTGGCAGACTTTCCTGACAAGAAAATCACATTAATAATACTTGTAGCAGACATGCCCACCTCATATGGTATTCTTTTGGGCCAAATATTCTATCGAGATGTTAATGGAGATATGTATCATGATTGGTCACATGTCACCATTCTTCTCAACAATAAAGTACATAAAATTATTCCCATTAGGAAAATGAAGTTTACTATTTAAAGACCAGATAACCCAATGACATATATATTGTGTCAAAATTCCAAATATTGCAAATTTTTCAAGAATTTTGAGGATGATCTCAAGCTTCCCATGTTGGTAGAATAATTTCCAAGTGTAGACATAAAACTACGCACTTGGGTACATTTATAGGTCCTAAAATCAAATTAGCATTTACATGATTCCTAAGAAAGATGATCTCATGTATAATTAACTAAGATATTAATTGAAACTAATATCTACATAGCTTCAAAATAAAATGCTAATTAAAAAAGGAACCATCAAGATAATATATTAAAGGAAATTATTTTGCAATGTATAAATGAAACTACATGCTAAGTTATTTCCTACTCTCTATGATTTCTAACTTAAACTATGAACCTATGAAGAACATAAGCAATCAAATTTGGTTGGTGGTGATCTCAAGAATTGAGAATGGAAATCTCACCAAGAATGGATTCAAGGCCATTTTTGATCTTCCCATAATTCTCAAATTTGAGTGAAAGGATGCAAGATGGAGAAGCTATTTCCAACAATGGAGAATGGATCAAGATCAAAATGCCTATAGTTTTCACTATTCAAAGCATGGTGTGTCTAGAAAGGAAGGAGCTTGGTCCTTTATATAACCTGAATGTTGGAGAGAGATGTGCAACTTGGTGCATGTGGGATAAGGGTAAAACAAGATTAGGAATGGATAAGGTTACTTTATAAAAGGTAATCTTGATTTAGAAGAGTTTAATTTTTCATTAGTAAGTCATGGGAGTTGAGGGATGTTTAAATTAATTAATAGGTAGAGGTAAGCTTATAGAAGCTAATTAGAGGAAAATTAGTATGATTTATGGGATGTAAGAGAGGAATTTAATCCAATAAATGGTGATTTATTTATTTATAGTTGTGAGCGTAATTAATTAATAATAATTAATTAACCCAAGTAGAAGAAGATATTAATTAACAAAAGGTCGTTAATTAATATCCTTAATGATAAGAAGGCTAATTAATTAAATAAAGGTCGTTAATTAACGAATATGAAGAGGAATGTTATATATTTAGTGGAGAAGTGATAATTATTATAGAAATGATGAGAAAGAGGATAATTAGTGCAATTTTAGTATTAAAACTCCATAAGCGGATTTTAGGTGTCTACATTTTCCCCTCTTTGGGGTGGCGTAAGCAATTCCACTTAAAAGATAGTAGACAACTATAGATAAATCAAAATTTTGAAGGGATAGAAGGAAAATTAGTAGAATGAAGGATGCCCTCTTGAGTTTCGATGGGGTGATGAAAGAGCTCAATCAAAACTTGAAAAGATGAAGGAAAAGAATAGAAGAATTTATCCCTATTTCCCCAATTGATTTGGAATAATAGTGTTGATATAAGAGAATGATAAGGAAGAAATATGAAGGTGAAAGGATATGGAAATAGATTTCATCCTGTTGATGTAAAACTAACTTTATTTCATCATTTTGCTTATGATCTTCGTCATCGGTCCTTATTAAAATGTGCGCATACAAAAAAGTGTACCATAACATGAACATCTACAATACAAACATTTTTTCATTTCTAAAACACTAACTCCATGTGACATAAAAAATTTAATGCAATATGAGAAAGTAAACAAGCTAACCTTACAAGGAAACAAGTACAAACACACATACTCAAACAAACAATGTTCGAGACAGTTGCACAATATGTTTGTTATCAAGATTCAGTTCCTAATTATTTGTGTTTAAAAACAAGGGTTAAAATTGTTACCCCAAGTAAGGATACATGTGATGGGAATAATGGAGTACTCGGGGTTTGATGAGAAATTATTTTGTGTTTCTGAAATACTATCGAGCAACTCGTTGTGCAAGATAGTATAGATATAGCAAACAAACCAAATTTGTTAATGGGGGAAGATCAAAATGATCCGTGAGTCATTGTGATAAGAATAAGTGAGGTCCTAATAAATAAAATGATTGAGTATCATGCATTTGACATAGACTTTAGCTGCATGCATGCCATTTACAATTTTTGATTTTTTTGAATTTTACAATTTTTTTGGTTTTTTGAATTTTTATGGATTTTTGTGTTTTGAAACATATTTGAATGTTTTGAGTTTTTCAACTAACATATTTGAATTTTTTGATATTTTGAAATTTTATATGAATGTTTTTGTGTTTTTGAAAAAAAAAAAGAAGCTATATACAAGAAAATGAAGAAACATGGATGCCCCAATGGTAGATGGAATGTATAAGGGCATAATGCCACACGCTTGTACAAGAAGGTGAATATGCAAAGTTTCCCCAGCATGAGATGGGAATATAAAAAGGAAATCCCCGCATGTATATACAAGAGGATAGGTTGGATCAAGGCCAAAATAGACATGTTCAACCTGATGATGAACACAAACCAATGAAGTGTTAAGAAGGAGCAAGGATGCCCCTGACATAAGTAAGGCCAAGAATCCACCGATAGAAAGAAGTAGAAGACTGTTTATTAAATGAAGGGACAAATTTAACCTCAAACATAGTAAAAAGGCAATCTTATACACATGGATGTTCTAAACAAGAAGAAGAACATAAATGCTATGAAAAGATATGGAAAATGTAGCTAGAAGGCGGTCAATGAAAAATTGATTAGCCAAAGGCACAAATCATGAGACAAGACATGCACTAAAGAAAGATTTTAAACAAGGTCCAAAAAGAAGACACTTGGTAACATACTAGTCTTGTTTTCTCATAGATATCCAATGTGTTCACATAGAAATTAAGTACCTTTTGGAGGGTAGCCATGATAGATAGCAAGTGAGGACACCTTAGCCAATGTGTAGGAATGATTTATTTTGAATGGTGATTTGTGAATGAAGTGTGAAAGGATAACCTTACATTTATCGCTTCGATCATGACGTTCATAGCCTCGGACAGAGATGTATTTGATTCTAATCATTACATTTATCTACTACTAGGTAGGCATCCACGGCCTTGGTAGAGATATTGGAAATACTCCAAGATAGAGTTATATATCAATATGATTTTTCTTTTAATTTTGATTTTGATTGATTGATTCTTTTGCTTTTAGCATTCTAAAAACTTTATTTCAGCTCTCTTTTTTACAAGGGGTTAAGAACCAATGATGGCTTGATGGAAGGATATGGAAGTGATTGTGATGATGACATTGGCTAGTGTCAATAAATATTCCAAAAAAATATTCGCAACAAATTTATTAGATGTAGATAGTGATAGGATCTCTAAGAGGTCATTCATACTTTAATTTACTAAGGTCAAACGGATACCATAGAGATAAATATCACAAAATGTTTACGAAATAAGCTAACCAAAATAACATTGAAGGGATGAAAATGGTGGATGAATGGCAGAGGAATAAGAAAGAAAGGGAAGAAAGAATATCCATGTGTATGCAATACCTGATTGAAATGTTAGATATTTGTACCTTTGATTTTATTTTTGTAATGTTTTAATGTTTTCTCATTTTTTTGAATGTTTGAACTGTTTTAAGATTTTTTTAATTTTGGGTAAGTTAGAACCAAAAATGTCACTCTGTGTTATAAGATCCAACAATGATGTTTGTGATTTCCTTGATAAGGGAGACTAGGAGTTTTTTCTTATCCAATGTGATATTATCTTCAATAACAATTACCACTGTGAGCTCATACTCGATAAGTGACTGTGAGTTATCTTGCAACATGGATTTTGTATGTGGGAGCTTGAGTTCCCTATCCATAGGTTTCTTCACTTTACACCATACTTAATGAGTGCATGGGTGTGCATTCTTGAATTGTGTTTGATTTTGAATTTTATGATTGTTGGATTTGCTTGGAGCTTTGGAGCTCTTGGAATTTTTAATCTTAACTTGATAAATATCCTTCTTGGGTTTCTTATAGGTTAATTCTTGATTTGTCTAATCTTGGCAAGTGGGAGAAGAATATGGAAATTTAAAATTGATGTAAGAAATGACCTGTGGGATTGCTAGAATCATTGATAGAAAAATAATGTGGTGGATGAAAATAATATGGTCCAATAATTAAAGAAGATGGTCTACCAAGAGGTGAAACATAAATAGAAGATGAAGGGATACTAGGACATGGCCCCATAATAAAAAGTGATGATATAATAGGATTCATTCCAAGAACGAAGATGAGGGGATACCTGGAGGTGTCTCATATATAGAAGACAAGGGGCTAGTTCTACATGGCCCTAGAATAGAAGGTAATGGGCTACCCGAAGGAGACCCACGACTAGATGATGAAGGGCTATGTAGAGGTGGACCATATAGAAGAAGGAAATGGGCTACTTGGTAATGGCCCAAAGTGTGATTTCGATTGAGGAATCATGATAGATAAAGAAGAATTGGGTGATAAGAAGATAGGCTATGGCTCAATGCTAGACCTAGTTAGTTCATCATGCATAGAAGAATGTGAAGATGGAATAATAAGAGGTGGATCAAGTGGCATGATCTAAGGCTCTTCCTCTATTTCTTGATAAAAGGAATCAACCTCTTCCCCACAATATGTGAATGCATCAAGATCTAAAGACAATCCTTTCTCGTAATTTTCTAGAGGGATATCTTCATGTTCCCTATAAATGCCATCAACGCTCCTTCGTTTGGAAATAAATAAATCGGTATAGGTTGTTAATCGACCACATGGGTTTGATTAGAAGAAAAAGGTCCAACTGGTGTGGAATATTGAGAAGATGTTTGATGATGATTGACAAAAGAAGATGATGTGAGAGATGAAGTATACATGGAGCTAGATGTCTCATGAATAGAAGAAGATGAAATGGACTTACCTATACGATGATATAGTGTCGGTAAACTAGTAGGATTGAGTCCAAATTCTATAGTTTGTGATGTGGGAATTGACTCAGATGATTGACTAGAAGGACTTTGAGTCACATGAATCTTTGAAGAAGGAAGAATGCATTGAGGTGACTGATGAAAGAGGTCCTATGAAGAAAGAGAGGAATATGACTTAGGAGTCATATTAGATGATTCATTGGAAGAATTAGGAGTCGCATGGATCTTGAAAGGAGGAAGACAATGTTGAGGAAACTAATAAAGGAAGTCCTTCGAGGAAAGGGAGGACCATGATTCAAGAATCGAATTAGATGAATGATTAAAGGGTCCTATGAAGAAAGAGAGGACATTAACTCAAGATTCGAATTAGAAATTTGATTAAGGGGGTCTTGTGAAGAAAGGGAGGACCGCAATTTGAGAATTGCATTAGATGAATGATGGGGAGAGTTTTTGTGGAAAAAATATTTAGAGGAGGAAAACTTCATTTAGGTGACTGATTATTCCTTAGAAGAAGGTTGATTGGATGAATTTTAGGAGACTGAGGAGAATCCAAATAATAGTTTGGATCAAAATAATCAATATAATTAGAAGAATCAAATGAATAGTTTAGATTAGAATCCTCATAATCAAAATAAATGTTTTGATTCAAATTAGAAGAATCATACCACCAAGCATGAGATGAAGGTGGGGAAGGCATAGTCGAATGGGTTCTCTAGTGCAAAGAACCTAACATGGTTTAGTCATGATGGGTGTCTTTTGATGTGAATGCCTAAATTTTTATTCTTTATTTTTATATGTACCCTGTGATATTCAGTCATGGTTGGCATTCGTTAAGTCTAAATTCCTATACCTAGATAGTGTGATTTAACTCCTTTAAATAGAATAAAGTTCCATGTCAATTCGGGTAGCATAACGGAAACTAACTATACATTTTGCAAATAGATAGGGGATTCTTGTGTGATTTTCCAAAGGGGTTCTAAGGAAAACATACATCATGGTAACATAATTTCAACAATCTAGCAAGGTTCAGACAACAAGTTGCAAGTGAAAATTTCAAAGTGGTTGATCAAAAATATTGTCCTTGAAAACATAAGTCTACAAGATGAACTATCACAAGGAACAATCACACAAATTCAAAACACAAATCCAATCTATGAGGAAATAATCCCTATGCAAATGTTCCTCAAAGGTAGTTCAATGCAAGATGATCAACTCAATGTCAACACTTAAGTCAAGTTTAAGACAAACAAGATGTAAGTATTAACAAAGGGTTGATGTGATTTCCAATCAAAGTATACTATAGCAAGTTTAGATCCAAGAAAGACCTAAATCCCAAATAGTGCGAGTTATGAATGTGAGCAACGTAACAATACCACTAAGATATGTTAACCAAGCTTTGTGAAAAAGGAAGGTATTATTATCAAAATATTATTGGCATGACTCAAACAAAGTAATGAAAACAATTTTAAGGTTAAGGTAACGTTTGAAAAAAATGGCCAAAGTATACAAAGGAATTATTAAGATTTATGTAGCATAACATTACAATATATACACTTAGGTTGATTTTATGAGAATAAATACGTAAATATCATTAAAAAATCGATGAGATAAAAGCTACGTAATTGTTTCACCTCAAAGTAATGTGATAAAAATATAAGGTAACGGTCAAGGAGGAATACCTATGATTATGTAGACGGTATGTGCATGTTGTATAATTTGATCAGACTAAATGTGAGAGCTTCCCTTTGGCTAGGAGGAATAACCTGTATAAGAAACAAAACAAGACCACCAAATGATATTAAATAGTAAATGACAGTGGACTGCCTAGCGATTTCTAGTTCTAGGAAGTGTGATACTTCCTAGATGGTTTTCAATCCACTTTTAAATTAATGAAAGTAAATAAAAAATAAAGGTCATATTGCTAACACATTGATTTAGGTATCTCAAAATGTTATAAGCACACTAGTTTAAATAGTATATTGAAATACAAACTAATCTAGCATTAGGGACAATATGTTTCGTCGGTTGGTGAAGGTCACATAGGTGTTCAATAAGGTCATTATGATATATGGTAAGGTATGGATGGAATTTGGTGGATTTATGGGTTTTTTGGTGGAGGTTTAGAAAAATACACAATCACCATTGTCGCCTAGTGACCGATGTTGGTACATATGTGAGACCGACAACATGATTAAGGTGAGACCGACGGCGGTTAAGGTGAGCAACGCGTCGTAGGGGAAATTTGGTAGTAATTAAATAAAAGTATTTTTGAACTTCTCTATGATTGCACAGAGAATGGAGGGAGAGTGGTTGGGTTTGTAATATTACTAGGAAGACTCAGGAATGTGTAGAGGGCAGGTATGGAGAGCCAAAAGTGCGTAGGTGGTTGGGTTGATGGATTGGTGAGAAGGTGGAGATAAAGGAATATAGAGAGAAGTAAAGTATAATGAAGGAAGTAATGGATCTAACCTTTAAGAAAGCACAAATGATTAAAATCATGTATACTTACTTGCATTTGCAAATTTGATAGGTGAAGGAGGATGGTAGTTGATCCATGAAGAACCTCTATGTTCAAAGTGTCACAAAAATACTCCTAGAGTTTCCCGTGAATATTCTAATACCTTGGGATGAGAGTCGATGCTTTCTTGGGCCTATGGTTGAGTATTTTGTGTCGTTTGGATTTTGAGAGGCTTGGATTCATGCTTGAATGTAATAGTTCTCTGAAAAACTAAAAAATTACCAACCCGGGTAAAAGGTTGCAAATTTGCATATAAAGTAACCGATGATGGCTAGGTGACTCAGGCTCGGTCGAGGAATAACCAGCGTCGGTTAAGGTGGGAAAGTATAGGTTTAGCAAAAATAGGTAGATCTTCCCAGATTTAGTGTGATTTCTCATTGAGTTTGATTAGGAAAGTGGAGTTCACGTGAGATAAGGAAAGGAAAAACTTAGAAAAGTTCTAGTTAGGTTTAGAAAGAAGTCTTAGTTAGTTATGTCAAGTGGTGACTCTGCACTAGGAGTGATGACTCGGTCATTGTGATTTAAATTCCCCTAGAATGGGTCCAGGGTGAGGTGTCTAGGTGAGGTGGAGGTGTGAGGGTGAAATTAATTTAATTAAAATAATTAAATTAATTAATAATGTGAAGATGAATAATTAATAATGGGGTGATGGTGTCATGATTAATTAAATATATTACGTTAATTGATTGAAGGGGACCAAGGGGAGTGTGACCCAAATTTGGTGTCTACATTTTCCCCCTTTTCGCATAGATTGTATTTGATAAAAAACACCGAAAAAAATAGAATTGGTTGCCCCAAATATAGGTGAGAGTGGGGTTGCCCCAAGTAGGGCTGAAGGTGCTCCCCCTCAAACCACGAAGCAATGAGGTAGGAAACATAGTCATGGAGAGGTTTGATAAATAGGTTATTGAGGAAAGTGAGGGTTGGTAAGTAATCTTATGTTCATTGTGAGTAATGGGTAAAGGTTGGGTTGGGTGATGGGTAATAGAAATCAAATACATGCACACGTTTAGATTGAAATACAGTACCATGTGGAAGATCTTGTAAACTCTACGGTGTCAAAGGTCGATAGGTTTATCCAAATGAGGTTGAAGTGATTCATGTATCCAAAGTATAGGAGTTAGGCACTGGAGGTATGGTTAGGATAAACATCACGTCATTAGGTAAGGTAAGGTCGTTAGGATAAACAACATGGGTAACAACATCACAAGGTATAGCAAGTACACAAATTTAAATGTTAGAAAAAGTGGTTCAAGTTAGGGTATGTAGGTTGAGGAATAGGTGGGGATGAGGTATAAGTAAATAACATGTCCCTAAATGCAATTAAGGAAATGTACAGGTAATTTAGGTGTGTGGGTAAGGTGTAAGTGGTGTTGGTAAGGGAAATAGTTGTATGAGCAACATTGTTTCAAGCTAAATGAGCATAGGGTAGGTCAAATGGTTATGTCGGGTGATTGATGTCGGTTAGAGCTTAGCTGATGTTAGTTTTCTAGGGAATGACATGACCGACATCGATTATGTTTATTTGGGGCTAAAAAGGAAAACTCGATTTTACAGATTCATTTGAACCTTTCTACTTTTAGAAAATGATAGAGAAGAAGAGTAAGAGTGGAAAGTGATGGTATGAGGTGTTTAAGATGAGTTTGTGATTGACTAACATGTGATTGGCATTCGTTAAGATGTTTCACAAGATTTATTGGATAAATTTTATTGGTCACAATGTGAGGAGTTTATTTATGGCATGGGGGAGGAGGGAGAGGGAGCGGGTGGACCACCGACATAGTGACCAGACATGCCACCACAGAGAGGCACCACCGAGTAGAGGTAGGGGACAATCTTAATCATTCATTTTAGTTGAAATTTTTCTAATTTTTTTGTTTATTGTGTGTGAAATTCGGTAGAAATTTAATTTTGAAAATGTGGTTAAAATGAATGAAACGGGGGGTGGGAAGGTCAAATGTAGCTTAAATAGGGTTGGTAATGAAGGTAGGATAGGTTTGGGTGGGTTGGGGTAGGTGTTTAGGCTGTTTTTGGGTAATTTTTGTTAATGGGGGATGGGGGTTTTCATTATTATGATAAATAATGACCGACATTAGTCGGGGCTGGCCAATGTCGGTTGGCTTTGGCTAGCATCATTCGGGTAAAGGGTGATCAAAACCGGTCAAAGTGGATCTGGTATCTATCAAGGTGACCAATGTTGGTCACTATAAAAAAATCATAGGGTAATGCAAAGGTAGTTAGGAAAGTTAAAAAGGAAAGGAAGGGTAATGGTGAAGGTTAGTGTAGGTGGAAGAGTGTAAGGCACCATGTTGTAGGTGTGTTTTAGGTATGTAGGTGAAATTTTTAAGGAATTGGGTAAGTATGAAAATGGAGACAGTAAGTTTTTTAGGTGAATTAGGTAAAGGGATAAGTATGGGAAACTAGGTGAGGGGTAGGTATGAGTGATGGTTTTAGGTATGATGTGGGAAAAAATGGCTAAGTATGAGGTCAGTTAGGGTTTTAAGGAATAGGTAATTTGAGAGGGTCGCAACTTGAAAGGGTTGGTTTGGATGATGCAGGTAAGAGATCAGTTGAGGTTGAGATATGAGTACCACCCCTTACAGTACGGATGTGGCTTAGAATTATAGATGAGGAGTGGGAGAACATAGTAGATGTGGGACTCAGTTTGATCAGGTGCTATAGATGTATAGCCCGAGATCATAGCTTGATGGTCACTCTCATTGATAGATGGGACTCAATGACCAATACCTTTCATTTACCGAGTGAGATGACCATCACATTAGAGAAAATTTATAGGATCATGCATATTCCTATTGTTGGGGAGCCAGTATATTTGATTTCCTCTTAGGAATTAGTGGAGCCAATAGTGGTAGTATTTGGTGAGGTGAGGGCCTTGAGCTATGGGGACATGTATGAGGCCCACCTACAAGAGACCAGACTATCTATATTGATGATGGTGAAAGTGAGGTGTTTTTCACTTCCGTATTCTAAGGGTGGGATTTTCCTGCAAGTACCGATGGGGGTGCTACAGGATATAATCGAGGAGCGAATACACTTTTCTTGGGTACCAAATTTTTGGTTCAGTTGTATAGAGAGCTATGGGCCTATGGTAGGTTGACGAGGTTTGGTATGTGTTACACATTCTTATTGCACTATTGGGCATACAATCACATTCTTTGTGTGTGTCTAGTTGGGTTACCATGAAAGGATCTGTTCGAGGGTGGTTTGTATAGAGTAGCATTCAGGAGATGGGTACCATTCGAGGCATAACATTGAGTGGTCGAGCCATATATAATGTTATATACTACATGTGGTTATTGGAGGGCCTATCGTGGCGAGATATAATGTGGAATCCATATGTTGATTATCCATAATATATAGGTATGGTTAAGGAATTAGAGGAGCTACGATTCATCGATATTGATACAAGGACAACTTGTTGCGGATCATGAGATGATACCAGTGGACAAGGTCAGATGGCAGTTTAGACTATGGAAAGACATGCCCCCACCTTTCCCATAGTACCGTAGAGATGACGTGGAGAGACCTATGTCTCCACCACGTCTGAGTGTTCCCACAAGGTAGGAGGAGTAGGTACTAGATAGATAGATTGATGATGTGGGTGTCACCAATGGATACATGCAGTGGTGGGTGGCATAGTTATGGGTGGCACCATCAAGGCTAAGGTATATTGATTTAGCAACCATCATAGCATAGAGGGATACATTACAGGGTTAGGTGGCCACCCTTCGGATATAGATTATAGGGTTACGGGGATAGATGATAGGGTCAAAGGAACAAGTGACCACCTTTCAAGCACATGTGGTGTCCCTAAAGGCTTAGGTAGCAAATGAACTAGATCCCACACAGGGTGGAGATGGGGATAAAGGGTAGGTAGTCACCTTACAAGCACATGTGGCCATATTTTAGGGCCAATTGATCACTACATAGGAACATGTTGTGGCCCTGCAAGCCCGAGTAGTGGCACGATTACCATCATAGGCATAGGGACAGGGTCTCATAGTATAGGCACCTACACCAGGAATGGGTACACTTTTGGTTGGTAGAGTTCACAGGGGGAATTGAGACCGATGGCACCACCCTAGACCATACCTATGGCGAGGTTCAATTATTTTCTAAATGAGGCTCATTATTATCAGGACCATCTAGCCACCGCAAGGATTGATGTGCCTTCATATGTCGAGTACCAAGCCCGGCCCGGGCGGTGAGTGGGTGAACTAGATCCAGGACTCACAGTTCTAGTAGCATAGGGGTTCATCGACCCTAGAGATAGGGCCATGGTGAGGTTATTATCTCTCGGAGACCAAGCTTGACAGAGGGCCAGGAGGAGGAGACAGGTGAGACTAGAGAGGAGGGCATCAGGTGGGCATGATTAGTTAGTGGATGGGATAGTGTACCATTATTTATATATATATATATATATATATATATATATATATATATATATCGGCCTATGTGCCGAAGATGTGAGATTGTACATGAGAGGTTTTGAGATACTAATATTTATTTATATCTGTGTATATATGTATTGATACACAAACACTCCCATTATATAGTTTGATGATATTTACTGGATGGATGATGTACTCATTTTTAATTTCCATTGTTATTGTGTATTATGGAAACTAGTTGAATTAGGCATGATTGAGTCGAGGTCATGTAGGCATGGTGGAGTCTAGGTCATTTAGGCATGGTTGAGTTTAGGTGAGTTAGGCATGGTGGAGTCATGTTTTTGCATTTGATTTAATTTCCAAGTTATAGGTAGTATGGAAAATAAATGATGACTTATATGTATGTTGTGGTGTAAATTTCCAAATATTTGATATTATGAAAATGTGAGATGATTTATGTATGATATGGTTGATTTTATAAAATGGTAAGCATGTACATTATTATGATTTGTTTAATTTTATAGTTTTGTGTAAAATGAAAACTAAGGTAGAATGTGAATATAAAAGGGGAAAATTAGTTAGGGGAAAGAGTGGTTGAGCTAACCTCTCAGAGACCCATACCCTCAGATTTTTGCCTACATAGCCCCGGTGAAAAGGGGCCTCAAGCTGATGTAGTTCTCCCATAAGCTAGGGAAGAATATGATGGGGTAGATGAATGGGTCAATATATTTTATGCATGATTGAGTCGAGGTCATTTAGGTATGGTTGAGTATAGTTCGAATTAAGCATGATTGAGTTTAGGTGATTCGAGGCATGGTTGAGTCTAGGTCATGTAGGTATGGTTGAATTTAGGTAATTTAGGCATGGTTGTGTTTAGGTCAAATAGGTATGGTTGAGTCTAGGTCATGTAGGTAGGATTCACTCTAGGTTGAATAGGCATGGTTGATTTTTTTGAAAGAGGAATTCCCATAATGTAGGTGTCAAAGGTTTGGTCCTGTGAAGGAGGGTCAATAAGTAAAAAGAGATAAAAAGCCTTCTAATTGGTAAGAACCATTATAAGTCTATCATACCAAATATTGGCGTAAGAACAAAAAACCCTAATGGCGTTGCATGATTGACTATTATAAAGGTGAAGAAGGTCACATGATCTCAAAATGTCACATTTGTGGCACATCCCTTGAGTAGGTAGAAGATTAGAAAGGAAAATATGGTGAGGTGAAAGAGGTTACTTTAACGTAACTTGGTGTGAGACAACATGCCTCTTCTGCAAGATACCCTAGATCAAAATAGGTGAGTCCATTACAAAAAAAGAGTTATATTTTTATTTTTTCTTTTGTTTTATAGACTGGTAGATTTGGTAATTCTTGGTGGGATGATTATAATATATCCTTGAGGTCTTCATGAATTTTATTGATGCGGAAAGCTTTAGAATATTTTTATTTTATTTTTTCAAGAATAGTCTTCTTTTTGTGATAAACTATGTACAAAAGTATGGCTAGATTTATATAGTTTTCCTTCGAGAGATAATTCTATTTATAGTAACAAGATAGAAAGATAGATATCCTTTTTGAGGGAATCATCTTTTTGTTAGAATTTTGACTCAAGGAGTTTGAATTTGAAAAATCCCGTATATTACTTTTGAATTGTTTCTTGGACTTTTAGGTCATAGACAAGACTATAGAGAAGTATAGGCTTCTTTTATGAAGAAAAAATCATAGCATACCGAGGTTCGATATGAAAGAGAGGTTTGAAGTGATAAACAACCATGAGATTCCATCTTGAAAATGAAAAAAAGTATCCATGAGAATCATGCCATGAGTAGAGCCATGATACTCATATTGAAGATAAGGCTAAAAGGTGATAGGTAATCAGATGATTCTTGTTTAGTTGTTGATCCTTAAAATAGGTAAGTGGAAGGTGAACATTGCTCAAGGGATAAGAATTCAATATTAAAAAGGTGATATATGACTTGATTCAACAATATAATGGTCGAAGATGCAAGCAATTGAGGGGATCAAGTTCAGGTTTATCTTCGAGTGAAGATAAACAATAAGCACCCGATCCATAGGCATGAGTAACGATATAAGGTCCAAGCTAATTAGGAGAAAACTTTCCCCTTACTTTTCTCCACTTTTCTTACATGTTTATTTTCCTTCAAGATGAGCTCACCGACGTGCAAGCTTCTTTCTTGGAGACATTTATCGTAGACACATTTGATACATTTTTAGTATATTTGGAGGTGATCGAGAATATTTATATGGCATTCATCTAATAACTAAAGTTGTGTCAAACGGTCTTGGAAAAAATCATCATCGTTGAGTATATATTTGAGTGAGATATGAATCGATGGGATTTGGACTTTGATTGGAAAGAAAACTTTTTATCGTAGACCAAAGAAAAGGTGTGGCAATAGTTGAGGAATGAATACTAGTATGATAATCCCATAAGTAAAAAGGAATGTGCATTTTCTAATCCTTACCAAGATATCATACTCCACTTTCATCAGAATTTTGTTTAAGGTGTTGTTGTTTGATTCAGCTTGGCCATTTGTTTGAGGATAATAAGGTGAAGAAAAACTTAGTTTAATGTCGAAGGCATCAAATAGCTTTTGTAGGGTTTTTATTTTTGAATTATTTTCTGTTATTAGTGATGAGGTGGTGAGGAACACCAAAGAGACAAATGATGTGATGATTAATGAATTCACAAAGTTTCTCAACTTTTGTAGAAATAAGAGTTACGGATTCCACCCATTTAGTGTAATGATTGGTATCGTAATAATCCATTGATGGTGTTGGAAAGAATGAGGGTTAATCTCTTAGATAAGATCCAAACCCCATTGAGACAAATGCCAAAGGTCTCCTATGAAATGTAAGGCATGACTAGGGATGTGATGAAGATTATCATGTTGCTGAAACTTCACACAATGCTTGACATAGTCACAAAAATCATGGTTTAGGGTTGGTCAGTAATAGCCCGGTGAAGGATGTTCTTAGTGATAATGATGCCTTATGATTTCTAAAATTCCTATATGGTGTATGAAATTTCAAAACTCATAATGCATCGTAAGAGAATAGTGTCAAAGCCACATTTATAGAGAAGACCACCCATGATGACATAGCAAGAGACACTTTTGAGAAAGGCTCGTTGTACATTGTGAGTAAGATTTGGAGATAGAATTGAAAGGGAAAGATAGTCAACAAACTGCTTATACCAAAGCAAGACAAGCCATGGTATCTAAAAATTTATTAGTGGAACATGGGGTGGTTTGAAGTTCATAACGACCAAAGGTAGTCAAAAGTATGTCAACATGATGCTTATACTTTTGAATTATCTCATTACAACACTGGTACATACCATTAACTTTGTTCACAACCAGTTGAGAGTCACCAAATATAGTAATTGATTTAACATCTAAGGCTATGGCAGTTTGAATACCTAACACGATTACTTCATATTTGGTTAGTTTTTTAGTATAATCAAAATCTATTTTGAAAGATAATGGCATAGGCTCACCATCAAGAGCAATGAGGATAAATCCTACAACACCCCTATGCTAACATTTGGAACCATAGAAGAATAAGGTCATCTGGTAAAACAGATCATCCAAGGAGAGGGTAGTGATGGATTCATCAGAAAAATAGAAGGTAGAGTATTGGTTTTTGGAGAGAGGTGCATCTATGAATTGGTCAGCAATTGTTTTTCCTTTGACATATTTTTATGGATAAATTCGAGATCTAGGTCTATAAGAAGTATAAGCCAAGGTGCAGCACAATGATGTTGGTAAGTTTTAGTGTACATGTAATGTAAGGGGTTAGTATTGGTGACAAAAAGGTTTTATGGTTGAGTAGGTGATGGTGAATTTTAGTAGTGATAAAAATAAAGCTAAGTAGATATTTTCGGTGTGAGTATATCTAGTTTCGTACTCTAAAATCATATGGATTATATAATAAACCACTTTCTCCTTATGTTTCTCATCATGATGAGTGAGCATGGCACCCATGGAATGATCAGTAGCAGAAATGTAAAGGTAAAATGGTTGGTCATCCTTAGGGGAATGAGCACACATGGTTGGAGAAAGTTTTGTTTTAAGGCATCAAAGGCTTTGTGGCATTCATCCTTCCATTTTAAGGATACATCCTTTTTGAGAAGATGATGAAATGGATGGCGGTGGTCGAAAGTTGAGAAATAAAGAAAGAAATAGATCACAACTTTCCTTGTGAACTACAAAGTTGACGAAGGTTAGTAGGTGGAGGAATTTTGAGAATAGCCTTGATTTTAGTGGGATCAACTTCAATGTCATGCAAAGAAACATAAAACCAAGGAGCTTGTCTAAGAGAACAATGAAGAATCACTTTTTAGGTTGAAGGAAAACACAATATTTGATGAGATGGTCAAAGACCACTTTAAGGACAACAAGTTTCTCGGCCCAATGTTTAGATTTGGCAAGAAGATTGTCAACGTAATCTTCCAATATGGTATACATGATGTCATGAAAATATAAATCATATCCCGCTAATATGTAACACCGGTGCTTTTAAGACCAAAGGTCATGACATGATAATAGAAGGTTCCCAAGGAGTGATGGAGATAGTTTTGTGTTGATATTATACAATGAGTAATATTTGGTTATAACCCGAGAAACCATCCATGAGTGATAGCATCTCATGACCAGTGGTGAGATCAACTAATTGGTCAATACTAGGTAGAGGAAAATCATCTTTGGGGAAAGCTAAGTTAAGGTCACAGAAATATGTGTAAATGCAGAGTCCCCCTATTAATTTTGTGATAGGAACAATGTTAGATATCCATTGGGGATAATCAATGGGTAGGATGAAGGAAACCAAAATAAGGCATTGGAGTTCTTCTTTAACAAGAAGGGAAATGTGAGGATGCATTTTTGTAGCTTTTGTTTCATGGGTTTGGTATTAGGAGTGGTTATAATAGTGTAGACCACAATTTTTGGTCAATACTAGGCATATTAGCGTAGAACCAATAAAAAGAATTGCTATGATCCCGGAGGAAAGAAGTGTAAGCTTCATGTTTAGCAACATCTAAATATTGTACTATTTTTAGAATGTGCGGGTCATCTTGAGTGTGAATGTTTATTTCAATGGTTTATTCATTAAATATGGTTTACATCTCGAGAAGGTAATGACTGGTAAATATAATAATCTTCCGCACCAAGGTAGGTGAGAATATACTCATCGTCCGACATTGAATGATGTTAATATAATGTGTATCGTCATTGATCATGTTGGGATATAAGAAGGGAAGAGATGAGGGAGCCTCATCATCACATTGATAAGTTAGAGGTCCTAGGGAAATGGTGTTCGAAAAAAAAGTTAGGAAGAATGGATTTTGGATCCATAGACTTTGTAGGTGAATGTGGTGAATTTGGTGAGCGGGGTGGGGAACGTTTATTGTCTTCAATAAGTTTGACTCAAGACTTATTGGGAGATGGTTCAGAAAATCTAATACCACTATAGTCTTAATGCTTATGAGTGTTGAAAGGAATGACAAAGTATGGCAGCCTTTTTCATAGATCCAAATCTAAATCCTTTCTAGCCACAAAGAATGGAGGAAGGTTTGGGAGAAGTGGTTGTTGGTGAGAGATTGAAGCTCGAATGAAAAGTGGAAACTTTTGGAAGGTGGCTTGAGTGAGTAGGTAGAAGAATCAAGTACCCCATACATTAAGTTGGTGCAAAGGTGGGGAGGACCGTAGAGGAAAACCTTGCCTTTGCAGTGATCATATCCAAGATGTTGGTGAAGTTTACCATACTCTTGAGGAGTAAGGAATGTGTCAATATTATAAAGGTGGTACTCCCCAAAGTGAGGCATTTAAAAACACCTTCTAAGGGATCAGTAGTTGATATATGGGTAGTGGGAATGGATGAATTACTAGACAATTGGGAAGAAGAAGCATTGGTTGGTTGATAAGTAGATGGGTTGGCTGATGGGTCAGCTATAGAAGCAAATGGGAATAGAGGAGTTAGTTGTGGAAGAGGTAGCAGCAACATTAGTGGATGAGGAAGTGGCTGAAGAAGAAGTGGTAGTAGTGGTAGATGCCTTAAGCGGTATTTAGACATCATTGGATCAATACAACATGTTATAAGTCTTGAATGGTGAAGGGTCGACTAGAATGGTATAGTTGTGTCCTTCATGTTCAAATTTTAAACAGTGGTGTAAGGTTGAAGGAACACAACCCATGGCGCAGATCTAAGGTTGGCCAAGAAGCATGTTGTACTAGAATTCCCCCTCTAAGACATAATAATTCAGGAATGGTACGGGGACCTACACGAATGTGGAGAATGATGGTGCCAAGAGTGGAAGTCATGGCATTGTTGAATGAATGCAACATAATTGGGTTATTATGCATGCAATTGGAAGGGATGCACATTTGGTTGTATGCATGGGGGTAAATTATGTTTATATTGGCACTACCATCGATCATAATGCATTGAATGCATATATTACCAATGTAAATGGAAATAAATAGTGCGAGATCGGGATCATCGATTGGAGAGGTACAATCTCATCCTCGGAAAACCGAGATTGGCTACTTGATGAGTGGTAATGTGTGCAAAGGGGATGAAGTGGTGAGAGAGGCTAGATGGTGAGGAGTGATAATGGATGCAATAGGATTAGGCTCATTAGGTAAAACCTCAATTGATTATAGAACCTCAATGAGGGCCTTTTGGACGAGGTCGCAAAAGACATTTTGAGAGGAGATGGGTGTAACTATTTAAGTATTGTATGATGGTCAACTCCGTCAAAAATAGGGTATGTGGGTTCACAGATGATGATTTTTGGTGTAGGTACAAATGAAATATTGGGTTAAAAAGTGATGGATGAGCTAGTTGTTTTCTCCTTTCCTTTTCCTTTTGGGCTTGAGTGGTAATTTGAACCATATGAATCTATGGTGAAGGAGCAAGTGAGTCATGATAGGTGTAGTAATAGGATGGGAAAAAATATGGTGAGGGCATATACTATTTTTGTGAAAACAATGCAGCACATTGGCATTTTGGTGGAGGTTTGGATAGCTCTCTTATGTGGACCATATTGATCTCAAATGTTGGAGGAGGATAAAAGGGTTGTGGAGAGGGAGATGAAGGTCACTGCATAGGTATGGGATTGGGATGTGTGGTGATAGGTGTAGGTGTAATAGGGTCCTCAAAATAAAGATATTCATCATCAAAAATTTATTCGAGAGGACATAGTTGGAGAAGATTAGTCTTAAGATCCTTACAATTTTCCACATCATGCTAGGTACATGATGGTAAGTGCATGTTTTGGTATTCTCAAACCCTTTTTGTATAGGTTTGAGTGGGTCCTAAGGTCTAAGTGGTGGCAATGTGATGACAGAGGTTTCCAAAATGTTAACAAGGATGTTGTCATAAGACCTTGCCAATGGATCATAATGTGAAGTAGGCGTGGGTCTCGATGGAGGTGTAGGTTACTTTGGTGGGAGAGGTACCACTAGAGGTGGAATCAGAGGTTGAGTCATTTTTACCACCTATCTAGTACATGGTATTGTTTTAGGTTTGGATTTCACCTTTTTGGGTAAAGGTGTAGCAGTGAACTAGTTATTGAGGGTGGTGTAGGGTTAACTACCTCTTTATAGGGTAGTGATTTCTTGGGCTTTGGATACATCTTCTTAGGTAAAGGTTAAGAATAAGGGTGTGATGAAGAAGGGAAAGTAGATTGCATAAGCGGATGGGTTAGGCAAGGCAATAATAGAGGTGTGATGAGGGTTGTAGTAGGAGGCGATGTGGAGGGTACTAGTCTAAGAGAAGGGAATAGTGTAGGTAATGAGGATACTAGAAGTGGTGTATGCATAGGAGGTAATAAGGATTTAGGTGACGGTAAAGGAAAAAGGATTGTAGGTAATTTGGGTGGAAAAGAGGATCGTGATGAGGAGGTGGGTTGTTGTGTTTTTGTTTACCTTGGGTAGGAGGCTTCTTGACCAAGTTTGATGGGTGGGGACCTAGGATAGATGGACATAGTGAAGATGATAGAGGGGTACTAGGTGAAATTGGTGCATATAGCCTAAGAGTTTGGGTCTTCCTCTTAGGTGGGGGAATAGTCTTTATGATGGCTTGTGATGATAAGGCTAAATCCAGTTTGATAGGAGGATGGACTAGAATTGATGTTGGCATGATGCCCAATTTGCTAATGGGTTTAGACGTGAAGGAAGATATAGGTGAAGGTAAGATTTTAGGCATTGGAAAAAGTTAATTTGATGGTAACGGTTTAGGTGTAGGTGAGGGTGATGAAGAATAGGTCACTACAACTGACATAGGCATGGTGGATTTGGTTGTCTAAAATACTTTTGGATAGATCATGGAAGTATCAGCAGACAACATTTGCATCTGAGTTCAAAAAGGAAACCAAAGGAATCCCCAAAGCATGGAGTTGTAAACATAATCCAAGCGGTCGGCTAAACATGAAAATGGAACCACACTAGGGGTGATGTTGATTTGGTAGTAATACCTCTAAATAATGTTTGTGAGATAGGTAATTGGTTAGCTTCGACTCTATGGGTAAAAGATCTAAGATAAAATCAACAAGATCCTTAAAAGACAATGGGTAATTGTCACCAATATGAAGGGATGTTGATAATGGATTCCCTATGGGAAGGGGAGATGATAATTTGGATGAGGTAAGTTAATATTTTGGCTAAGGAGAAGGTAAGCATGACTCTTCTATGGGTAGAAGAGTAAGTATTATGGGTTGTTCATCATGTTGAGAGGTGAGTGGGGAAACTACATCGACGGATATGGTAAATTCTTATGTGGGTGAAGGAGGAGATAAGGGAGACTCATCTCGGGTAAAGGAGTAGATGAAACAAACCCCTCCATGGATAAAGGAGCTCGTGTAAGAATCTCCTCAATAGATGGAGTAGGAGACAAATAAGGAAGAGCTGGTATGATGTCAAAAACAATATGAACCTCACAAACATTACTGTGATTAGTCAAGGTTTCACCGGTTTGGTTAGACGATGAGGTTTGATTTAGGAATGACTTATTAAATATGTGAAGGTTCGATTAGCATGTGCATTGGGATTATCCAAGAAAATATCTCCATTATATAAGATTTCTTGGATGATATTTTTGAAATTTATACAATTATCATCATTATGACCTTTAACGCACCGATAGTTACAATAATAATTTTCTTTATACCATGAATTCATGGGCCGAGAGGGTTTAAAACCAAGTATGTGATTTGATAGGTTGAAGAGTGACTACTCCAAATTTTAGAAGTTTTTCTACAATCTGAAGAGTAGGGTTCTCCCGCAAGGGCGTATTTTCGTTGCCCCGCTAAACCGAAAATCTTGAACATGAGAAAGTTTGGAAGAAGGATTTGATTGGTTAGATGGGAAAGATGGGCCACCTTTCAAAACTACCGCATTGGTAGATACTTTTGATTTAGAGTAATTTTTTTTCATTTTGGAAGAAGAAGTGGAATCATTTGATTTAAACACATTTTCTTCTTGTTACGTAATTGTATCTTCTTCTCTTCAATGGCACGAATTTCAAGTTTCTAATCGATGTTGAATGCCTCATAAAACATGTGGAAGGTTTGAACTTAGAGAGTTTGTGAGATGTGTCTAGCACAAGCTTTGGTGAACAACTCTATTAAATCGGTTTGAGGCAGTTAGAATGTGAGTTGGTTGATAAGGCTCTGCAAACGAATGAAAAAGTATGTGATAGATTCGTCTTCATATTGGCATGTTGTGTACAAGTCGGTCATGGTGACCTTCTTGACAATATTGATAGAAAACTGGTATAGGAAAGCTTGAGCTACATAATTGGATGAGAAAATGGAATGCCCATGTAGAGCACTATACCAATCCAAAGTAGGTCTTGTCATGGAAATTGGGAATGTTCACAAGAGCAAAGCATCATCATGAGTGATCGATAACACACATTCTTAAAAGATTGCAAGTGTTGTTAAAGGTCTTATTTGCTGATAAATTAGTTGAATTTAGGCATTTCCCATTATGTAGGGTATGGATGAATCGAATGGACAGTGAATAGGCTCATTACAAATCTTGTTATATTTCAAAGAGTTATGTGAGCTAGAGACAAATGCTTCCAATGTCTACATCTTGTCCATAATCATTTTGATAATATCATTGGTAGGTTATGATGATTGGTAATCATTTATAGTATAAGGGGTAGATGAGGCATGTATGATGTAGGCGTAATCACAACATGTGGTGGTGTCGAGTAGGAAAAGTTTGAGGGAGGGATGTAGGATGAAATAGATGTAGGTGGAAAGTATCCTGAATAAGCAATAGATGAAATAGGGGGTTGTTGGTGATGAGTGTAGGTAGGTGGAGTGGACATAATGACTCTCGTATTAATCAGAGGGAGATATTATGGGATGGAGAGGACAATGTTTTGGAAGGGAGTATGAGTTGTCAACATCATGGGTGGTTGTGATGTAATAAGTATATGAAAGGTGGGGAATGCGAATAGACCTACACTAAAGGTGGTTGATAAGGCATGGTTGACATCATAGGAGTGAATAACATAAAAGGTGTGATAGATGCCACAGTGCAGTAGATATCAATGATGTAGGTTCAAATTGGGACACCATAGTTGGTAAGGTGGAAAAGGGCAAGGCTGAGCTAGTATTAGCTGATGCAGAAGTCGGTGCGAGGGTAGGAGGAATGGACACAAGCATGTCGTATACAAGTTTCCCTGATGAATCCCGAGTGGATGAATGGGCTAAATAATATTGTAAAGTAGTGAGGTTTTGATCAAGGAGTCTCAAAAATCTTCATCATGGATACTAATGGTAATATGTTGATTGGGATCTATAGGTGATAAAATGGAAGGCTGCTATAGACACTTCGAAATCATGGCGTAATCACCTTGGTCCACTACCGCAACCCTATAATCACTTCCTCATCCTCAACACCTTATCACCTACCTCCTGCACCCCACACATTTTAATTTAATTAATTTAATTAAATTAATGCCATTTATCTCCATACATATTAATTTAATTATTTAAGTTAATGACCTTTTACTCACACACATATTAATTTAATTATTTACATTAAATTAATTCACCACCCTCACACACCTATTTAATATAATTGCTTTTATTAAATGCCCCTCACATAATCACCCCCATCATTTGACCCATTAACCTAAACTCTAAACCAATATCCTAAATAAAATGTAACATTACACCCATCCCCTCACCTCGCATGTAAAATCCTCCTAAGGTCGGTTTTTTCCCCGAGGAAAGGAAGAGACCCTTATCAAATGGTGGAACAACTTCCTAGGTAAATTTTGAACAACCCGAGATATCTCACCCAAACTGACGTCGGTTTACCCTAAATTGATGTCAGTTTCCCCTAAACTGATGCCGGTTATACTGGAATGGACCAAATGGCCTATTTATTCCCATCTACAACTTTGTAATATGGGTTGGTTTTGTGAGAAAACTTATGATATCAGATTTGATCTATTTAGATGTGACAGTAGAATGAAGATTGATTTGTGATCAATAAAGGAAACCAAATACACTGGCACAATAGTGAGGCTTTCTTCCTAGCATCCTCCAGCACAACAACTTCTTCATTATTCTTCAGACCTGTACCTCACAGAAGAGTAGTTCCTCCTAGCCAAAAGGAAGGTCTCACAATCACTTCGATTTAGAATTCAGATACGTGTGCATATAACCTTCAACCATCTCAAACCAGGTATTCCTCTTACCACCCTTACCTTATCTATTTTGTCAAGTACTTCTCAAAAAACTAAGAAATCAGGTGAAACATTTTGGCATGCCCGGTGGGACCCATTCAGGTTTCTTGCATCTTTCTTCATTCCTAGGTGAAAAATTGTGTGTGTTTGTTTCCCTTATAATAGCATTCACATTAATAATTTATCCTTGGTAACATTCTCTTCTTTCTATTTTCTCCAAAAGACACATTCCTTTTGGTGTATTTAAAAAGAACCTTATTATCCTTGCTTTCTGCATTTTAGTGAAAGAGCATCCCTCTTCTGTTCATCTATTTTATCATAGAATATCATATTTTTATTTGGATTTAAAACAACCGCATTCCATTCGATTTGTTGCATTAGCTCACATTAATTGAGGGCAACCTAAACCCCGGAGGTCATGACCAGCTAATGGTTGACAAACGAATCTGAGAAAATCACTTTTATCCTTTTATCTTTCTCTAAGTCTTACCAAACCACACAAAAATTCAAAATACATACATTCTTAAACAACATCCTACCTAGAAGAAGTTGTAGGTGATCACACGATCACAGTATAGTGGGCACCCAACTCACTGCTCTCTATCGATTCATACTTGAGCGAAGCTCGCCCCGCCATAACATTCTAAAACCTCACCATTTAGAATTCTTTCTTTGTAGGAAGCCTTCCTCACCAAGAAATTCTATTTTTCATTCATAACAAATCAGTCCATACAAATAGCATAATTTGAACAAACATAATAGAATAGGCACTCTAGGAACGTTCTTTATTAGTAATCGCTTGATTTTTGTTTTGTGGTGAGAGCTTTGATCATCATTATTGTCTTTCCTTACACACTCTCAATCATAGTTGGTGTATTCGACTTGTTCCGAGTGTGCATGGACCACATCTACATCATTCTTAGACTTCTGGGTTTGATTCAACACCAAATTTTTAAATCACAACCATTTTTCTTATTCTCTATTTCAATTTCATAGTAACCGGCTACAATTACCTTTAACCGGCATCGGTTTAACCCAACTAGCATCGGTCTGAAGTCTTCTTGGATACCTATCCAAAAGACACCTATTTCACTTTCTAAGCTATAAAAGGATCCTATCACCTTCCATATTGTTGTTACTTCAATCACAGTCACCTTACATCTCATCCTGTGCAAAAATTGTCAGTCTGGGACCATCATTTAACAAATGTTAGTTTTTCACAGTAACCGGCACCGGTTAAACTTAACCGACATCAGTTTACCTGAACCGGCGTTGGTCACCCTGTGTTGTTTTACAACTCACCAGCTGACCTAATTCATTCACCGTTGACTATTTTCCTAGTTCTATTCTATGCCATTCAAACATAATACAGTCTCGCCAAATCAGTTCCTATCCACATGGTGCTAACCCGTAGTCAGGCAAGTGCCCTCATATTTCACACTAGTCGACTACCACTCCCACCTAGCCCTTCATCACCTAGTCCTTTGCCACCTTCCATCTCATCATCCATGGATCCTAATCAACCTATCACCATTCCTATAGGTGACACAGAGTTTGCACGACTCTTGGATCAGAATCCTGCTACTTTGAGCCACTACCTCACCCATGCCTCCACTTGAGATGCCTTGGGCAAATTGATCTATGGCATGCCCGTATCCTTATCTCCATCCCTAATGATCACTTCCACCTTGGCTCCACCTTCTACCATGGTGACCTCACCCATTTTATCCCCGATTGTGTCATAGCTAGGTCCCACGCCGCTGACCGCCACATCGCCACCTCTATTACACCCACAGTCTCCACCATACCTTTATCCACCACCAAAACATAGCATCATCCACACTTGTTGTCTCATATATACAGCCACAATGTTACCACCCTTGTGGCGGTAACCTCTACCCCATTTCAAAATGTTGTCCCTTCTATTCCCAAATCTCGCCTCCCATCTCTACCAAGGTCACTACGAGTGTCCCACCCTCACATACCTACTACCAGCCACCTCCTGTTTCATCGGTCATTCAGTTCGGATATATACCCTCTATGTTTATCTCTCAATTCCCACCTCCTTATTTGACACCACCATATTTTGGCATGTCATATTCTTCATATGTCCCACAATAACCTCCTTTCACTGGGGGTACCCAATCTTCACAACCTAACAATGAATTTATCAAGTTAATGATGGATAAGATGTAGAAATTAGAAGCATTTATTTCCAGCTCCCGCAATTCACTCACCTATGATGAGATTTGTAATGAGCCTATTCACCCATCCATTCCCATTCACCCATATCCCATACACTGGGAGATGCCTAAGTTTAACCACTTTAATAGTAAAGAAGACCCAAACAACATTTGTAATCTTTCAAACATGGGTGTTACTTAATTTCCCATGATGATGCTCTACTTTTGTGAACCTTTCCCATGTCCCTAACTGGTCCAACATTGGACTGGTATAGTGGATTACCTAGACATTCCATCTTCTCATTCAACCAAATAGCCCAAGCCTTCTTGGATCATTTTTTTATTAACGTTGTCAAGAAGGTTACCATGACCGATCTTTATTCCACGTGTCAATATGACGACAAATCTATCATAGATTTTGTCACTCATTGGCGTAGCCTAATCAACCAACTCACTTTCCAATTACCACAACTGAACTCATAGAGCTCTTCACACGAGCTTGTGCTAGACATATCTCACCTACCTTACAGGTGCAAACCTTCTACAACATTCGATGAGGCTTTCACCATGGCACGTAAGCTTGAAATTCATGCCATCAAAGAGAAGAAGATACAATTACAAAACAAGAACTCCTCATTTAAATCACACGATACTTCCTCTTCCTCAAAACCTTAGACAAGTTATTCCAAAGCCAAGGGAACTGCCAATGTAGTGGTACTTAAGGTTGGCTCTTCCCATCCATCCAATCATGCTAAACCTTCATCCAATTTGTCACCGGTCCAAGCCTTCCAATTCAAACAAGAACAAAAGAAATACACCTCAATTGGAGAACCATATTCATCTATTTTAGAAAAGCTTATTAAAGCTAATGCCATCACCCTTCCTCCTATCAAACTACATACTAGTTTTAACCCTCTCACCCCATACCAAGTTGGTACAAGGAAAATGACTATTGTAACTATCACCAGGGTAAATGGTCATAGTGACAACAATTGTATCACCTTTAAAAACATTGTTTAGGGAATTCTCAAGAGCGGCGAGTTAGTCCTGGATAACCCTAATGCACCTACCAATCAAGACCTTCATATATTCAAGAAACCATTCCCTAACCATTCCCCATCTAATGATCAAACTGGTGATGCCTCACACAATGAATGTAATACACGTGAGGTACATGTTATCTTTACCGACTTACCACTTGATTCCCAAATATCTCCTATCCCTCCATCGAGGAAATCCTAGCCCGAAATCCTCTACCCACATAGAACCTACTTTATCCATTCCTCTACCCATAGAGGAAATCCCTTCACCTCCCCATACACTCTGTGGAGGAGTCTCTCATTAGCACCGATATCATTTCCCCTTCAGCTTCCCTACCCAAGTGAGAACTATTACCAATTATACCTCCTCCACCCACAAAGGAGTACCCATCACCTTCTCCACCTATTCAGGATCCAATAGATTTTTTGTTACCACTCGGTGACCATTCTCCATCAGCTACCCAAGATCCTGTGGACCTACTTTTGGCTCTCTTACCTATAGAGGCCAAAGCTAGTGAATTCCCTATTTCTCAGACACATTTTCATGGGAATACCACTCGCTCCACATCTACCTCATCTACCATAGTGTTGTTCTCACGTTTGGCCGATCACCTAGATTATGTTGATAGGTCTTTACTTTGGGCATGTCTCTTACTCCAGTCTCGACCCAAATGCAATCATCTTCCACTAACACCTCTACCATTTATCCGAAGAAGTTTCAACAACCCAAACCGCACATGAACATAACTCTTGATACATCTTCTACTACATCATCCTCATCTATACCCACCTCTCTACCTACTAGTTGATGTGTTCCAACATCATCTCTTGTATCTAAACCCACTAGTGTTCTAGGGGTCACACCCACATCAAACCTTGCACATCCTCCTGTTAGGATACACTTGACCACATCTTCCCATATACCTATTGAACCAATCCCTCAACCTAAACGAAAAACCCAACCTTCTAATCCGCACACACCGACCTCACCAACTACACCTTTATCACCTTCACCCTTACCATCCATCTTGGGACCTCACCCCTCTACCTTAACAAAATATACCTCTCCAAGGGTAAACCTAAAATTCCCTTGACCCCTTTACCACATACCTGTAGCTCTACTTAGGCAAACCTTACATCCTTCATCACCATCTATAACTTCTTTACCTCCTATACCACCATTACCTTCTATACCTCCTTCACTACCCATGACATTTTCTTCCACCTCACCTGTACCTCCCTCTCGACCTTGACCAACACCTACCGTTGCACCTCAATTTTCCCCTTGGGTCACTCGTCCTCTCCCACCATCTACCTTGCCATCTACATCACGTGCTCCCCCTACACCTCTACCTAAGAAAAAACACCAAAAAAAAAAACCGTTAATTTCCAAAGAGGTGGTTAAACCTACCCCTCTTTCTATTGCTGCACCTACACCAAAGAAAGTACAACCCAAATCCAAGACTGCATCACCTCAACTACCACCACAACTACCCAATCTTCCAACCAAACCTACTTTTACTTCGCATTGTGATCCACTGGTGGGATCATATGCCACCATCTTGGCTAACCTCCTGAAAGCTCTGCTATCACTCTCCCTCCTCTTAGACCTTATGACCCTCTTAAACCTAAGCCGGAAGGGTTTGATGATACTAAAATTTGCACTTACCATCGTGTGCCAGGACATGATGTTGAGAACTATAAGGGTCTAAAGGCTACCCTCATTCAATTATGTCCTTTTGACCCCAATTTTGATGACGATGACCTCTAGATGATGAACCTATTTCACCCCCACCACTTCTTCATATCTTCCTCCTACACCTATACCACAACCTCTTCACCCTCACGACCTTCCTTTCCACCCTTAAATTTGAAATTAACATGGTTCACATTAGAGAACTTGCCACGCCACCACCCAAATGTCATTGCACCCAACTCACCTCACAAGGTTTTTCTCCTCTAGTAGGTTTTTTCCCATTGTGTCATTATACCACTCACCCTACACCTTCTCCATTTGCCAACTCCCTCAAATCAACATGGTACATGTCACTACACATGCACAGAAGGGAAAAGAAAAGGCAGATGACCCACCAACCAACCCTATACCCAACATACAATCTACAACCATACCTAAAATAACTATCCATAGCCCCATATACCCCATTTCTAATGGCATCACACATCGCACCATGCTCAAACAACTACACCAATCTCCCCTCAAAATGTCCTTATATGATCTCATCCAAACCTCAGAGTCACATCGTCAAGCCCTCATGGAGGTCCTTCAATCTATTGAGGTTTTACCTAATGACCCCACACCTGTAGCATCTATTATCACACCTCATCATGTTGCTCACTCACCAAATTGCCATCTACCTCATCACCTCCACCTATTCACCAAGTTGTTATCCTTAGTTTCTCGGATGATAAAATTGTCCCCCACCAAAATAATGACCTAGATCCTACACTTTTCATCTCCATCCATATCGATAATATACATGTTTGATGTGTTATGATCGATGGGGGTGCTAGCATTAACATCATCTCCTCTCACGCATTCAAACAAATGCGCATATCCAAAAACTACATGCATAAACATCCAGTCATGTTGCATTCATTCAATGAAGCTATCACCTCTAAACTCAGCATTATCATCCTCCACATTCTGTGGGTCCCCGTACTATTCCTGAGCTATTATAAATGTTGGAAGGGGAGTTTTAATACAATTTGTTGCTCAACAAGCCCTGGATTCGTACTATGGGTTGTGTTCCTTCCACTTTGCACCAATGTGTAAAGTTCGAACATGAAGGACATTCTTATACCATTCCAGCTAACCCATCACCTTTCAAAACCTATAACATGCTTTACCAGCCCAATGATGTCCTTATACCTATTAAGGCATCTACCTCCCTGCCTACATCTTCTTCACACATGACCCCATCCACCAACATCGTTCCCACCTCACCTTTGCCCAAATCTTCTATTCCCATAGTTGTTGTCACTTCTACCAATCACACATCAACTTCCCAACTAATCGACACCTCTGCTGATCTAAATTCTAATGATTCCTCCATTCCAGCCACCAATATATCAACCACTGATCCCTTGGAAGGTGTTTTTCAATGCCTCACTATGGGGAGTATCGCATGTATAATGTCAATACATTCCTTACTCCATAAAGTATGGAAACCTTCACCATCATCCTCACTATGATCACCGGATAGGCAAGTGTATCCTTTATGGTCCTCCCACCTCAAAATGTACAAATCTTACCTACGAGGGACTTGACATTTCCACTTACACACCCGAACCGCCATCACAAAGCCTCATTGACATGCATCAGATGAGGTTTGGCTAACCTTCAATCACTTATAACACGGGATAGCAAATCTCCCTTGCTCACACTACACCTACACCATTGTGCTAAGGGTTTCATGCTTTGGCCTTGCATCAAACAAATGTCTATCACACTCACTTATTTCATGTACCACGCATAAATTCAATGATAGTAGTGGAATCAATTTTTGAACTACTATGTGTCAAAAGCCCCATATTGAACTCATGAAGATGAAGACATCAACCCTCTCCACCTTCTTCACCTACCTCACCTTCACCAACGGAGTTAAAGGATCTTGAATCTATCCCTCCTACCTTTTTTTTACTTGATAAATACCATTTCCTGGGAGTGGTGTGAGTGATCTAGTAGTGGTAACCTCTACCTAGCAAATGTCTAGATCTTGGAAGTGCGATACTTCCTAGATGGTTTAATACCCACTTTAATTTTTAAACAATTTAATGCTGAAAAAATAAACCTTGTCCTACCGTAGTTTAATATGATTTAGGAATCTCATCTGGAAACAAATTAGGCTAGATCTAATCTAATAGGCTAGTAGAAGGAGATCCAGAGGTCAAATACATTCCTTACTAGGTGAATATGAGTATGAAAGGTTCACCAACATCCTCACTATGATCAATACAGGTGTTCAAGCATCTCCTTTATGGCTAGAAACACCCCTGTTATTCTAGTAAAGATGGGGACTTAGACATTTCCGGTTTACTATAACCACCATGATGGTTTGAATATAACCCAGCGATGGTTAGAATGAACCAACCGCCGCTTTGTTCATTCTCACTTTCCTCACATAGTCTGGAAGGTTTTGGAGTTTTGAACAAGGGTGTCACACCATTAGTATGTACCACACATAAACACAATGAGGGGGTAGTGGAATATGTTTTACCAAACTACCTACCAAAAGGTCGTATTGAAATGAAGACATTGACCCCTCTCCACCTTCTTCAGGATAGTGGGTATGGACCACCTTCACCAACGGAGAGATGGATAAAAGATCTCCCTCCTCCTTTTACCATAAAATACCATTTCCTCGATGATAAGAAAATGAATCAATGGAAGGCGGATACTTCCTCTCTTCCTTTCTTGTATCCTAACATGATATAGGGATGATATCCTTCTATTAATGTCATTCAATGTCAAGATGATGAGTCCATACTCACTACCTACCAGTGTGCTGAAGAGACTCTTATATTCAGGTCATTACCCTTCGAGATGCAAACAATTTTGAATGAATCGACTATCGAAGTCAACATCCACACTCAGGATGACCCCCACATTCTCAAGATTGGCCAATCTCTCGGATGTTGCTGAAAAGGAAGCCCTCACTTCTTTTCTTAAAAATCATAGCCATGCTTTCACTTGGTCCTATGCTAACATGCCTGGCATTGATCCCACTATCATGGTCCACAATATTGTAACCATTCTCAATGCCAAACCCATAAAAAAATTTTTGAGGAAAATGCACCCTCGCATTGCTCTTCTTGTCAAAGAAGAACTTCAACACCTTCTCTTAGTTTCCTTCATCTTACCCATCGATTACCCCCAATGGATTTCTAACATTGTCCCTGTCACTAAGGCGATAGGGGGACTTCGCATTTGCACCAATTTCCATGATCTTAACCTTGCCTACCCTAAAGATGATTTTCCTCTGCCTGGTATTGACCAGTTGGTTCACCTTACCACTGGCCATGAGATGCTATCACTTATGGATGGTTTCTTGGGTTATAACCAAATCTTGCTCACTCTAGAGGATCAACACAAAACCACATTCATTACCCCTTGGGGACCTTCTACTATCGAGTCATGCCTTTCGGCCTTAAAAACATTGGTGCCACCTATCAGTGGGCTATGACCTACATCTTCCATGATATCATGCATCACATATTGGAAGATTATGTGGATGATATCTTGGCTAAATCTAAACATCACACGCATTTTAGCACCTCACCATCCTTGAAACCATCTTTGACCACCTCATTAAGTATTGTGTTTACCTTCAACCTAAAAAGTGCATCTTCGCGGTTCTCTTAGGAAAACTCCTGGGATTTATTATTTCCTCCGTGGTATAGAAGTTTACCCTACTAAAGTCAAGGCCATTCTGGAAATGCCTCCACCTACTAACCTTAAACAACTTTGTAGCCTATAAGGTAAATTGCAGTCCATTCGCCATTTCATTTCACAATTATCTGATCATTGTCAACCATTTCATCACCTTCTCAAAAAAAAGGATTCTCTTTCAAATGGGATGATGACTGCCACAAATGCTTTCGAGGCCTTAAAACAATACCTTCTCCAACCACATGTACTCATTCCACCTAAAGATGACCAACCCTTCTACCTATACATCTCTACTACCGATCACTCCTTAGGGGCTATGCTCGCTCATCGTGATGAACAACATAGGGAGCAGGTGGTTTATTACATAAGTCATACCCTTCTAGACTACGAAACCCGATACACTCACCCTGAAAAACTTTGCTTAGCCTTAGTTTTTGTTGCCACCAAACTTCGCCATTACCTACTCAACCACAAAACCTATGTTGTGACCAACACTGACCCCTTACACTTCATGTATGCTAAACCTTACCAAAATCAATGTGCCACACGTTGGCTCATGCTTCTTACTGACCTAGACCTCAAATTCATCCACCAAAAATCTATCAAGGGCCAGGCCATTGCTGACCAGCTCACTGATGCGCCTCTTTCTGGGAATCAATCTTCAAACTTTGATTTCCCTAATGAATCCATTGCTAACCTCTCTTTGGATGATGACCCTTACCAAATGACCTTATTCTTCGATGGTTCCAAATGTCAGTGTGGGGGTGGTGCAGGAATTATCCTCATTCCTCTTGATGGTGAACCCATGCCCTTATCATTTCAAACTTGACTTCAAATGCACTAACAATATCACCAAATACGAAGCACTCGTATTGGGTCTCATGACTACCTATGCCTTAGATGTCAAATCCATTAATATATTTGGTGATTCTCAACTGGTAGTAAACCAAGTCAATGGTGTTTATCAGTGTCATAATGAAATACTTCAAGAGTACAAATGTTACATCGACATCATGTTGACTACCTTTGACGCTATAAAATTCAAACTATTCCGCGATCCACCAATAAATTCATGGATACCATGGCTTGCCTCACTTCCCAAATACCTACTTCACCTACCGATTCAAACATCTTTGTTACCGTAAAACACATACCAAGACCTTCTTATAAATCTTGTTGTGTTAACCTTGTCCAAACTGCCTCACTAAACACACAAGACCTTTGGTATAAGTAGCTTGCAAACTACCTTTCCCTTTCTATATTGCCTCCTGATCTCACACGTAATGGACAAATGCCTTTCTCAAAAAGGCCTCTCATTATGTCATCATGGGTGTACTTTCTATAAAATGAGGCTTTGATGGTATTCTCTACGATGCCTCACCACTCAAATCCCCTATACCATTAAAGAAGTTCATGATGGCATATGTGGAGGTCACTTCAGTGGCCTTGCTGTTGCTAAATGCATTCTTCACCTAGGCTATTATTGGCTAACCTCAATCATGATTGTTGTGACTACGTTAAGCATTGTGTAAAATTCCAACAACATGCCAATCTTCATCACACACCTAGTCATGCCTTACAAGTCACTCGTGACCTTTGGCCCTTCTCTCAATGGGGTTTGGATCTTGTCGGAGAGATCAATCCTCACTCTTCCCTAAGACATCAATGGATCATCACCGCTACCGAATATTACACCAAATGGGTTGAAGTCATACCCTCATCTCCACTAAAGCTGAGAAAATATGTGAGTTCATCAATCATCACATTATTTTTCGCTTTGGTGTTCCACATCACCTTATCACTGATAATGGAAAAAAATTCAAAAACAAAACTCTACAGAAAGCTTTGTGACACTTTTGGTATCCAACTTAGCTTCTCCTCACCATATTACCCACAAACCAATGGCCAAGCTGAATCCACCAACAAAACCCTAAACAAAATTCTCATGAAAGTGGTTAACGATACTGGGAAGGATTGGCATATGCACATTCCTTTTTCACTCTTTGGGCATACCGTACTAGTATTCATACTTCCACTACTGCTACCCCATTTTCTCTGGTCTACGGTACCGAGGCTATTTTTCCTCTTGAAGTCCAAATCCCATCTCTCGTATCTCTCTTCAAGATATGCTCACTGATGATGACTTTCACCAAGACCGTTTAGCACAACTTGAGTTATTAGATGAACATCATCTTCATGCCCTCGACCATCTCCAAGTCTACCAAAATGCATCAAGCATGCCTATGAAAACATGTCCATGAATGCACCTTCAAGGTCGGTGATCTCATCCTCAAGGAAAATCAACACATAACAAAGTAGAAAAAAAGCAAACGGGGAAAATTTTCTCCTAATTGGCTTGGACCATACATCATGACCCATGACTATGGATTAGGTGCTTATCGCTTGTCTTCACTTGATGGTAAGCCCGAACCTGAGCCCCTCAATGCCTTGCATCTTTGACCATTCTACTATTGACTTCTATTCCTACATCACTATTTATCTATTCCATGCTCGTCCTTGAGCACCATTTACCTTTTTCTTTTCCACACCTCATCTCCAATGACTAAACAAGAATCATGTGATTACCCATCACCCTTTTACCTTATCTTAAATATGTGCACCATGGCTCTGCAAATGGCATGATTCTCATGGATATTTTCATCTTATTTTAGATGAGATCCCATGGTCATTCACCCTTTCCTTCTCAACAAGAACCAAATGCTTTGTTATAGTCTCTTCCATGACTTAAAATTTTTTAAAAAAAAAGATGAATCCCTCATAAGGACATCTTTCCATCTAAGGAATTAACTCCTTGAGTCAAACTTCCAATATAAAGATGAATCCCTCAAAAGGACATCTTCCACCTTCAATTATCACTATAAGTAGACTACTCCCTCGAAGGACAGCTATAAAAAGCTCACAACTCTCTACATAGTCTTTCCAAAAAGAAGACTATTTCTCAAAAATAAAAATTCAGAAGCTTCCGCATCGATCAGCTTCACGAAGACCTCAAGGAGACATATACTCATCCCATATAGACTTCCCTCATCAATCAATCTATCTAAAAAGTCAAAAAAAAAAAAAAAAAAAAAGTAACCTTTTTCATCATGGACTTGCCTATTGTGATCTTGGCTCTATTGCCCAAGGCATTTTACTTCCCATTTTATGACCCAATTACCTTCACCTCCTTACCCATTGTCTTTTCACCTCATACTACCTCAAGGGACCTGTTGAACCTATGACATTTGGTGATTCTGTGACTATTCTTCACCTTTAGAGTAATCAATCATGCAATGTCTTTAGGGTCTTACGTTCACTAGCCTATCTGTAGATGTGTTTCATATGTTTTGATCCTTGCCAATCGGGTGGCTTTCTTGCCCCCTCCTATCTTTTCTCTTCTTCATTACCTTTTGATCTTCCTATATAGGACTAGACCCTCAACACCTGCCTTTTGGGGTTTTCTTCTCACACCTCAATCAGCCTAAAATCACCCATACCTATCTACCTATATTCCACCTAACCTAATCGACCTTGACCTAATCATACCTATGGCCTGGAATCAACACTACCTATCGACCTAAAATCACCTTTACCTATCTACCTATCCTCCACCCAACCTAATCGACCTTGACCTAATCATACCTATGACCTCAAATCCAACCTAACTATCAACCTCACTACCTATTCTTCTATCTTCTCATATTCTTCCCTCAGCTTATGGGAGAACTACATCGGTCTGAGGTCCCTTTTCACCGGGACTATATAGGCAGCACTTCCAGGGCATGGGGCCTAGAAGGTTAGCTCGGCCACTCTTTACCCTAACCATTTCCCCCTTTTACCTGATTTCCTATTCATATCAAAAACCTCGACATCTAACCATATACCACATAACTTTTACCATTTATATTATTTCACATTTTCATACATAACCAACATTTTCCACATTTTACACCATCTCATGTATTTATATTGCCATTTGTTATCAAAATACCAAAATGAACATCCATGCCTAAAATAACCTAACTCCACCATGCCTAAACCAACCTAACTCAATCCATGCCTAAACCAACCTAACTCCACCATGCCTAAACCAACCTGACTCAATCCATGCCTAACCAACCTAACTCCACCATGCCTAAAAACTAACCTAACTCGATCCATGCCTAAACCAACCTAACTCAATCCATACCTAAACCACCTACCTCAATCCATGCCTAAACCAACCCGACTCGATCCATGCCTATCATCTAACTCACCATGCCTAACTCAACCGACTCGATCCATGCAAACCAACTAACTCCATCATGCCTAAAATCACCTAATCTCCATCCATCTCAAAGTAACAAACCCATATCTCATCTAATACTAAGTAATAAATCCATATCTCATCTAACACATTAACACATCACCAAAACCAATATCTCATCAACACATTAACACATCACCAAATACCATGAATCTCATCATGGCCATCATCTCAAAAATGTCATGCACACAGGCCAATATATAATACAAAATCTCATTAGCACGCAGGCCTGTCTCATATATACACAAGAATGAATGAATTAATACAAAAATATTTGACACGCAGGCAAGTATCATGTACAAAACAATAATAAATACAAAATTTTTGCACAGGTAAGCCGGTCATTTATAATACATACAAAATGACTCGACATGTAGGCCACCCACAAAGCAGTCAATCATCTCCCCATCTCGATGTCGGGAATGCTCCATATGATTGTGTCTCTCCCAACCCCTCGCCGCACCGTGCCTAGGGCCTACACACCTCACCGATGGCCACTCACTGGGGCTGGCCTCTCGCACACTAGTGGCCTCACCACGACCCTATCCCCGGGCTGCGGCCCCTTCACTCTCCACACTATGAGTGTAGGATTTGGTCCTCTCACTAGAGGCCTGCTGTGCTCTATGTACTTGGCATAGGAGGGCACATCTAGCCGGTAGCTAACAAATGATCCTGGTAATACCGTGCCTCTCCTAGGGCATCTCTAAACCTGGCCATGGGCACTATGCTCGTGGAGGTGCCATGGGTCCCGCTACATGCATGGGTACCTGTACAATGGGACCCTATCCTTAAACCCGCATTGATCCCTATGCCGGTATTAGAGCCCGAGTCGGCCATGGAATCTATGCCTATGCTTGTATTTGGTCCTATAGGGTAGTAATTTGTTCCTGTGCTATCACCGGCTGGCCCTGCTGCACTCCATCACCTACCCCTGTGCTATGGCCAACTGGCCCTATAAAGCACCTACAGTAGAGTAGTTATCTCCCCTCCATAGCGGCCATCTCCCCTCCATATCCATCTCCATCTCTCCCCGCCCTTCTTGAGCCTACAGCATAGTTATTTGGACCTTTAAGATGGCAACCTGTGCCTCTGAACCTCTAAGGTACTTCTGCATAATCCCAAGCTGCATCACCAAGGTAGCCACCTTCCCCTGTAGGGCATCTCTTTGAACTGTGATGGTGGCTAAGTTTGGCTGCCCTAGCCTCGGTGGTACGGCTCTCAACTGTGCCACCCACCACTACATGTACCCATTTGTAACCCCAACATCATCAATCTGAGTGTCATATGGCTGCTCCTCCTATCCTGGGCCGGCATTTATGGGTCATGGTAGAGACATAGGTCTCTCCACATCATCTCTCTTGTACTACGAGGGAATGGAGGTGGTACACCCTGGACCAATCCAAACTAGCATCTAACCCGCTCTATGGGTATCCACTCATGCTCTCCCGCTCTCCTCCCCTCTATCCACAAATGTATCTATAGCCCAGCTAGCTCCATGGCCATCTATCTATATGAGGGAAGCCCACATATGGCCTCCAAATGATGTCCAGTGACAACCCCCTCTAAGTAACCTCATGTAATAAGCTACATCATGAGTAGCTCGCTACCTGGGCCTCTCCCATGGTGGTACCCAACACCGTAGCCCACTCTCAAAACTCCATGAGAATGCATCTTCCGATGCATCCCCACTGGTCAAACATAAACAATGTGCTCATATGCCCAACAATGTAGTAATACGACACAACCGATGTTAAATCTCTGTAGTCACCCGTAGGCCCATAGCTCTCTATACACTACGCATCAATAATGTAGGTGCTCATGCAAACCATGTCCGTTGTATCATCATGTTATGGAGGATGCCCATCAGTGACCTTGGGAATCACCCCCCATCTGCATCCAACAGTGTGAAGTAGCACACTACCTCCATCATGAGTACCACTAACCTCATCTCCTCTAGATGAGCTCTATACATCACTCCATAGCTCAGGCTAGCACTATGGAATGGATCTGCTACACCCTCACAAAAATGGGTGTAGAACTCTCAAACACTCTCAAGAGATGGAATAAACCTAGGGCCCCAATATGGGCAACCACAGGATCCTATAGATGTCCTCTAGGGTGATCGTCATCTCACCCGTCGGAAAATGGAAGGTGTTGGTCACCGAGTCCCATCTATCGATGAGGGAAACCATAAGAATTACCTCCTAGACTACATGCCTGATAACACCGCATGCCTATCAATCCCACCTCTTCCACATGTTGCCACTCCACCTATATCATGATCGCCCATACTTTCAATAACAAGGGTGGCACTGGCCCTCATCCGCAGCTTCTCTCGGCCCGCATCCCACAAAGAGCAATGTATTAATCCACCTTCCCAACTTACCTTATTTTTACCCCACATCCTAACCTAATCTCTTTCCCCACCCCCATCCCGTTGGCCTTGTCACTCACCCAAACCTACCCAACCCATCCACCCAAACCTATCTAACCTAACCCTCACCCAAACCTACCCACACCCATCCACCCAAACTTATCTACCCTAACCCTCACCCAAACCTACCCAAACCCATCTACCCTACCTATCTACCCCTTACCTACCTACCCAAACCCATCCACCCTACCTATCTACCTTACCTACCTACCCAAACCCATCTACCCTACCTACCTACCTAATCCCATCTACCCTACCTATCTACCCTAACCCTCACCCAAACCTACCCAAACCCATCCACCCGACACTATCTATCCTACCCTACTTTCTCACCCTAAACCCTTCCCCTCTCACCTAATTCTTTCCCACCCTACCCTTACTCTCTTCCCTTTTTTATCCCCACTTCATCTTAGGATTGACCAACCACGGTTACCCCCTTGACCGACCACGGTCACCCTTTGACCAGCACCGGTCCCTTTTCTTATGATCTGCACGTACTGGTCACTATCCACCAACATCGGCCACAAGTCGACCGACGTCAGCCACTGTCCTACCACCCGCCCCGACTTCCCAACCCTATTTTTTCCCTTCCTAATCATTCTACCCACCCAAATCCCTCCTTACACCCCTCATTGTTCCTACATTACCCTTTTGCTCTACCCCCTACCCTTCCCCATTCCCATTGCCCTTTTTCCCTTATTTTCAAATTTCTCCCCCAACCCCCATTTTTCACATTTTTTATATTTTTACCAAATTAACTCACAAATCAATAACAAAGGTTTAATTCCTACCTGATCCCACTACTCTGCCATCATCATGGAGGTACCTTGGCAGCCGCCTGGTCCACCCGATCCCTCTCCTACCTCTGCCATCACCAAATCACCTCCACCTCTCCAACAAACAACTCAATCCACCTGATCTCATGGCCCCCCACCTCTCGCCACTCAATCTCACTTATGTGGCTCACCAACCAATCTCTCTGCCATACTCTTTTGACTTCTTCCTCTTTTCTCTCTTTTTGTCCTTTTCTTCTCCTTAACAATGCACAAATGAATTTTAAAATGTGGGTTTTTCACTTTTATACCCTACCCGACTCAACCGACGTTGGTTAACCCTTGACCAATGCTAGTCTGATGCCCTAGACAACCACCGTCGGTTCCTCTCCACCATCATCTCGGTTCATCCCAACCGTTGTTGGTTACCCTACCTACTCATTTCCCTCACATTGACCTCATTTTCCTTACCTTCCCTTCCTTTTGCCTCCCCTACATCTACCTGGACCACTTTACCTTCTTCTCTAGCCCTCCACCTTCTTTAACCTCACCTCGTTAGCCGATTGGTGTCTCCTTATTTTACCCCTACCTCAGCCTTACCCTATGCTATGACCTATCTACATGGACCTAGAAAATCGTATTATGACCTTTTGACTTCATGTGCACACTATAGATGTGCGACACTATTACCTATGTTGTTTGACCTAATGACCTTACCTAGCCTATTTTTGTGACATTTATCCTGACCCTACCTTTGGTGTACGGAATATACCTACCCATTTTTGTACCTAACCTACGTTGTGTTTTCCAGACCATATCCTATACCTTGGATACCAAAATCACTTCAACCTTGTTTGGATAAACCTATCGACCTTAGACAATGTAGAGTTTGCAAGCTCTTCAAACTTGGTACCGTGTCACGTAGTTTATATGTGTGCGTGCGTTCAACTACCACTACCTTTGATCTTGGCATGTTTACCTATTTACCTATATGCCCGATTTTCCCTTTACTCCTTTCCCCTTTTTTTCACTCTTCTTCTTCACATCCACTTTTATCAAACCACTCACCGATGTGCTCTACTAACTCATCAATTCCTAGTTTGAGGGGGATCACCCTCATTCCCACTTGGGGCAACCACACTCTATTCTTGTTCAGGTCGCTTACCAATACAAGCTACATAATAAGAAGGGGAAAAATGTAGACACCGAAATCATGTTGTAATCACCTTGGTCCCCTACCGCAACCCTATAATCACTTCCTCATCCTCAACACCTTATCACCTACCTCTTATACCCCACACATTTTAATTTAATTACTTTAATTAAATTAATGTCATTTATCTCCATACATATTAATTTAATTATTTAAGTTAATGACCTTTTACTCACACACATATTAATTTAATTATTTACATTAAATTAATTCACCACCCTCACACACCTATTTAATATAATTGATTTTATTAAATGCCTCACACCTAACCACCCCCATCATTTGACCCATTAACCTAAACCCTAAACCAATATCCTAAATAAAACCTAACATTACACCCATCCCCTCACCTCGCATTTAAAAGCCTCCTAAGGTTGGTTTTTTCCCCGAGGAAAGGAAGAGACCCTTATCAAATGGTGGAACAACTTCCTAGGAAAATTTTGAACAACCCGAGATATCTCACCCAAAACAACGTCAATTTACCCTAAACCGATGTCGGTTTCCCTAAACCGACATTGGTTATACTTGGAATGGACCAAATGGCCTATTTAGCCCCATCTACAACTTTCTAATACAAAGTTGGTTTTGTGAGAAAAATTTTGATCTCATATTCAATCTCTTTAGATGCGACAAAAAAATGAAGATTGATTTATGATCAACAAAGGCAACCAAATACACTAGCACAACAAAGTGAGGCTTTCTTCCCAAAGATCCTCTAAAGACATCAACTTCTTCATTATTCTTCAAACCTATACCTCACGGAAGAGTAGTTCCTCCTAGCCAAAAAGAAGGTATTACAATCACTTCAATTCGTAACTAAGATACGCATGGATATAACCTTCAACCATCTCAAACTAGGTATTCCTCTCACCACCCTTACCTTATCTGCTTTTGTCAAGTACTTCTCGAAAACTAAGAAATCGGGTGAAACAAAGAGCGATGGGATAAAGGCGGGAGTGGCTAAATCCTAGTGTGGAATACGAGGGCGTTGGCTTGGCTATGAGTCAAAACCATGTGACTAATAGTAGACTTGGTAATTTGAGCTCTATAGATGGCACAAGAGTACAGAAGGAATGGAGAAAATGGTTCTAGAAGGTGACAATTGATCATTATTTTAATTGAAAAATTAAAACACAAAGTGACTAACGATGGTTGGGTAACCAAAGGTCATGCGATGATGAGAGTAATCAATCTCAATTATAGGACCTATACCGATCACTTTGTGGAAAATAAAAGGTCTTGAAAAATTGGAAATAAATGATGAAAATGGAGAAAATATGCACTTTAAAAATGTTTGAGATACATATAGATATGGTGAGGTAATTGAGGAAATCCCAGAAAGAACTAATAGCAATGTGAATGTTACTTTGGTTAAAATGACCAAGATAGCAAGAAGCCAATAGCAGGTAGTAAACCGATGACGGCCAAATGAGGGAACTGATGACATCGTTGAATGATGCCGATTTGCTATGAAATTTGTGAAAAGATGGAAAAAATGAATTTGGTGATTTAGATCAAATAAAAGACCAACCCAGAAACTGAGTATGGCAATGATTGACCCTAACACACTCAGAAAGATTCAAAATACACCAACTATGATTATGGAGTGTGAAGGGAAAGAATAATGGAGAAAATGAACTCACACCTCAAAACACAGATCAAAGAAAGCTAGCAAACATGAAATCCTATGTGGTAGATTTTATGTTCTGGCTTATGCCATTTTGGACTAACTTGTGAATAGAGTGGAATTTTTTTAAAAAAACATGCCTTACAAAAGAAGAAAATTATGGATAGTTTCAGGTATGTTTTTGGCATGGGGATCCTTCTCTGAGATGATGATTGGATAGAGAAACTAGTTTGGATCCCACTGTCAATCCTCTAATCGTGTGATCATTAATGATTCTTCTAGGAAAGATGTTGTTTAAGAAAATGAGTAATTTATTTTCAGTGGTTTGGTATAGAGAAATAAGGGTGCAAAGTGTGAGCTACGGTTCAATTCATCAACCATTAGTTGGTCATGAATTCCAACATATAGGTTGCCCATAATTTTTAAATGAGCTACGTGATACAACACAGTAAATGATATGAAAATATTTTGAACACAAATCCACAATGAAATTCGATGAAAGCAATGATGAAGAGGAAAGAGTATGTCTTTCACTAATGCAATACAAAATAGAAAGAAGCATTCTTTTTATTCTAAAATATGAGTGTCACTGAGACCAGTAGGAGAATAATAATGTTCCAAGAGAAAATTTAATGTGAACTCTTTCAAAGGGAAATAGACACACAATGATTCACCTAGGAATGAACAATGCAAAAGAACCCCTAATGGGTCCCACCAGTGTGCAAAAATGTTTCACCTCAAAGTAATGTGATAAAATAGATAAGGTAATGGTCAAGGAGGAATACCTATGATTATGTAGATGGTATGCGTGCACTATAGAATTTGATCAGATTGAATGCGAGAGCTTCCCTTTGGCTAGGAGGAACAACTTGTATAAGAAACAAAACAAGACCACTAAATGATATTAAATAGTAAATGACAATGGATTGCCTAGTGATTTCTAGTTCGGGAAGTGTGATACTTCCTAGATGATCTGTCAATCCACTATTTTAAATTAATGAAATTAAATACAAGAAATAAAGTTCTTATTGCTAACACTTTGATTTAGGTATCTCAAAATGTTATCAACACACTAGATTAAACATAATATTGAAATACAAACTAATCTAGCATTAGGAAAGGTATGTTTCTAGTTGGGGAAGGTCACAAAGGTGTTAGGTAAGGTCATTGGGATATCTGGTAAGGTCTAGATGGAATTTGGTGGAGTTATGGGTTATTTGGTGGAGGTTTAGAAAAATACATAGTGACCGATGTCGGTCTGGTGACCGATGTCAGTATAGAGGTGAGACCGACGATGGTTAAGGTGACCGACGTCAGTAGGGGCAATTTGGTAGTAATTAAATAAAATCATTTTTTGAACTTCTCTTGTGATTGCACAGAGAATGGAGGGAGAGTTTTTTGGTTCATAATATTACCAGGAAGACTCAAGAATGTGTAGAGGGTAGGTATGGAGATCCAAAATTGCATAGGTGGTTGGGTTGATGGATTGGTGAGAAGGTGGAGATAAAGGAATACATAGAGAAGTAAAGTATAATGAAGGAAGTAATGGATATAAACTTTAAGAAAACAAAAATGATTAAAATCACGTATACTTACTTGCATTTGTAGATCCGATAGGTGAAGGAGGATGGTAGTTGATCTATGAAGAACCTCTATGTTCAGTGCCGTGGAAATACTCCTAGAGTGTCCCGTGAATATTCTAATACCTTGGGATGAGATTTAGATGCTTGTTTGGGCCTGTGGTTGAGTATTTTGCATTGTCTAGATGCTGAGAGGCTTAGAATCACACTTGAATGTTATAGTTCTTCAAAAAATGAAAAATCACCAACCCAAGTAAAAGGTTGCAAAGTTGTATATAAAGTAATTGATGACAATTAGGTGACTAGCGTCGATCGAGGAATAACGGCATCGGTTAAGGCGGGAAAGTCTACATTTACAAAAAATATGCAGATCTTCCCAAATTTGGCATGCTTTCTCATTGATTCCACTTATGAAAGTGGATTTCACATGAGAGAAGGAAGGAATAACTTAGAAAAGGTCCAGTTAGGTTTAGGAAGAAGTCTTAGTTAGTTAGGTCAAGTGGTGACTCAACACTAGGAGTGATGACTCGGTCATTGTGAGTTAAATGCCCCTAGAATGGGTCCAGTGTGAGGTGTATAGGTGAGGTGGAGGTGTGAGGGTGAAATTAATTTAATTAAATTAATTAATAATGTGAAGATTAATAATTAATAATGGGGCGATGGTGTCATGATTAATTAAATATATTATGTTAATTGATTGAAGGGGACCAAAGGGAGTGTGACCCAAATTTGGTGTCTACATTTACCATTTTTTTCATGTGGCTCATATTTGGTAAGCAATTCTAACAAAAACATAAGTGGTTTCCCCAAATATGTGTGAGATCTGGGTTACCCCTAGTAGGGCTAAAGGTTATCCCCTCAAACCATGAACCAATGAGGTAGGAAATGTAGTCATGGAGTGGTTTGATAAATAGGTTATTGAGGAAAGTGAGGGCCGGTAGGTAAGGGTATGGTCATTGTGGGTAATGGGTAAAGGTGGGTTAGGTAATGGGTAATGGAAATCAAATTCATGCACATGTTTAGATTGTAATATGGTACCAAGTGGAAGATTTTGCAAACTCTACATTGTCAAAGGTTAATAGGTTTATCCAAACGAGGTTGAAGTGATTCATGTATCCAAGGTATAGGATATGGTCGTGAAGCACAACGAGGTTAGGTGTAGGAATGGGTAATAGGTTTTGTTCCATGGCACCAGAGGTATGGTTAGGATAAACATCACATCATTAGGAAAGGTAAGGTCATTAGGCTAAACAACATGGGTAATAACATCACAAGGTATAGTGAGTACACAAATTCAAATGTCACAAAAGGTGGTTCAAGTCGGAGGCACGGGTAGGGTCAATATATAGGTAAATAACATGTCCCTAAATGTAATTAAGGAAATTTACATGTAAGTTAGGTTTATGGGTAAGGTGTAAGTAGTGTTGGTAAGGGAAATAGTTGTATGAGCAACATTGTTTCAGTTGAATGATCATAGGATAGGTCGAATGGTTATGTCGGGTGACTGATTTTGGTTAGAGCTTAACCAATGTTAGTTTTCTAGGATAGGACATGACCAATGTCAGTTATGTCGATTTGGGGCTAAAAAACAAAAAATTAACTTTTTAAAGATTCATTTGAACCTTTCTACTTTTACAAAATGACAGAGAAGAATATTAGGAATGGAAAGTGAGGGTACGAGGTGTTTGAGCTGAGTTGGTGAGAAAATAGTGCATGATTGGCATTTGGTAGGTGGTTCCATGAGAATGATTGGAGATATTTGATTGGTGGCGAGGTGAGGAGGTTATTTGTTGCATGGTTGAGGTGGGAGCGGGAGAACGTGTACCACCGTTAGAGATACCAGACATGCCACTGCGGAGATGGCACCGAGTAGAGGTAGGAGACAATCCAAATCCTTCAATTTAGTTGAAAATATTGAAATTGTTTTGTTTATTGCATGTGAAATTTGGGTAGAAATTTAATTTTGAAAATGTGGTTAAAATGAATGAAACGGGGGAAGGTCAAATGTAGCTTAAATAGGGTTGGTAATGAAGGTAGGATAGGTTTGGGTGGGTTGGGGTAGGTGTTTAGGTTACTTTTGGGTAATTTTTGTTAATGGGGATGGGGTTTCAGTTTTTGGCCAAAACTATGACCAACATTTGTCGGTGTTGGCCGACATCGGTTGGCTTTTGCGTAATTGGTTGGGTAAAGGGTGAACGACACGGTCAAAGTGATCGCATCATCGAGGCAATTGATGTTGTTGATCACTGTAAAAAGTGACTAGGGTAATGCAAAGGTAGTTGGGAAATTTAAACAAGAAAGGAAAGGGTATGGTGAAGGTTAGTGTAGGTGGAAGAGTGTAAGGCACCATGTTGTAGGTGTGTTTTAGGTATGTAGGTGAAATGGTCTAGGGAATTGGGTAAGTATAAAAATGGATATAGTAAGTTTTTAGGGGAATTAGGTAAAGGGATAAGTATGGGAAACTAGGTGAGGGGTAGGTATGAGTTATGGTTTTAGGTATGATGTGGGAAAAATGGCTAAGTATGAGGTCAGTTGTGGTTTAAGGAATAGGTAATAGAAGAGCATATACAACGAAAAATCCAATTAGTTAGAAAATAATGGAAAAAGTTAACTCAAATGCACAAATCATTCATTTTATCCAATTTGAAGTTTATTCCTTTAGTAAAAACTTGAATGAGATGTTTTTATAAGCATCGAGTAGGTTTAGAATCATTTCTGATTCCCAAGATCACCTAAAAGGTGTGAGGGAAGAGCATACACGATCCTAGCCTCATAAACAAAATGTAACATTCATTAACTTTAATCAAGGAAAATTATCACAAAGAATGATCAATTATATCCTAAAAGTCAATAGTTATCCTCAAGAAAACCCTACAAGGTGTTAGAAATAAAGAAAAAAGTTTCTTTCGATTCTCAATATTGCTAAAAGGCACAAGAGACGAGCATAAAAATCTTTTATCTAACTAAGAAAAAAATGGAAAAACAATATTAATTAAATCATTAAAATGTGTTATAAAAATATCCATTATCATATCCATTTCTAATTCGCAAGGTCACTATAAAGCGCAAGAGAATATCGTACGTGGCGTTGATCAAAAGTGAATCTAGCATGCAATGAAAATGACCAGTTTTATAATAAATGAAAACCTTGTACTTTCTATAAGTATAAATCCCAAATTTATGTTTTCATTGCATATTTCACTTCAATACCTTTCCAATGCAAAAAAATGGAATCATTTTGAGTTCTGGGAGAAAAATTTATGGCCTTTGGAAGATGGGTTACGCATATGCTCTTATGCTTACGGTATGCACTTAACATGTACCCAAAAATATAAAAAAAAATCCCTTAATCTGCAAAAAGGTCAAATTTTTCCAACCAAGATTCAATTTTGAGAGTAACCCATATCATTAATACATGCAAATAAGACTCAACGCTATCAAACATTAACATTCATGATCAAAAACTTAACATTTTCAACAAATTGACAAAACTAGCATGCAAAATGATGAAAAATGAAGCTCTAAAAATGCAAACATGGAAAAAGCTTGAATTTTTATCATCAATATCCAATTTTGACAGCAACCCACCACACTAATATAAAAATATAATAATCAACACTATCAAACATTAACCTACATGCTCAAGAATTTAATATTTTCAAGAAATTAACAAAACTAATATGTAGAATATTGAAAAATAAGCACTAAAAATGAAAATATCGAGAAATATTGATATTTTCTCACCAATATTTAATTTTTAAATAAATCCACCACATTATTGTGTAAATAGAAGACCCAACACTATCAAATAGTAACCTACATGCTCAAGAATTTAATATTTTCAAGAAATTGACAAAACTAGCATGTAGAATGTTGAAAAGGTAAGCTCTAAAAATGAAAACATGTAGAAATCTTGAAATTTTCCCACCACATTAATATGTAAATAGAAGACTCAACACTATCAAACACTAACCTGCATGCTCAATAATTATATATTTTCAAGAAATTGACAAAATTAGCATGTAGAATGTTGAAAAATGAAGCTTTAAACATGAAAACATGGGGAAATCTTGATTTTTTCCCATCAATATATAATTTTGAAAGAACTTATCCTCCTTTATACCTACAAGGAAGACTCTAAATATGAAAACTTTACAAAAAAATTAAGAAAAACAAGTTGTGTCAATATATTCAAAAAGAGGGTTAGAACCAAAATTGAAACTTAACTACAAAAACTTAAAATTAATTCTAAAGGACAATGGAGTAAGTCCCACCAGGTATGACAAATATGCTCATGCATAATTAAATAATCTATAAATTGAAACTAATATCTACATAACATCAAATTAAAATGCTAATTAAACAATGAACCATCGAGATAAGAGCTTAAAGAAAATGCTTCTTCAATGCATAAATGAAACTACATGCTAAGTTATTTCCTACTCTCTATGATTTCTAACTTCAACTATGAACCTATGAAGAACATAAGAAATAAAAATTAGTTCGTGGTGATCTCAATAATTGAGAATGGAATCTCACCAAGAATGGCTACAAGGCCATTTTGAATCTTTCCATATTACTCAAATTTGAGTGAAAGGATGCAAGATGGAGAAGATATTTCCAACAATGGAGAATGGCTCAAGATCAAAATGCCAATCATTTTCACTATTCAAAGCATGGTGTTTCTATAAAGGAAGGATCTTAGTCCTTTATAGAACCTAAATTTTGGAGAGAGATGTGCAACTTGGTACATGTGGGATAAGATTAAAATAAGATCACGAATGGATAAGGTTGCTTTATAAAAGGTAATCTTTATTTAGAATAGTTTTATTTGTCATTAGTAAGTCATGGGAGTTGGGATCTATGTTTTAATTAATTAATAGGTAGAGGTAAGCTTGTAGAATCTAATTAGAGAAAAAATAGTATGATTTGTGGGATGTAAGAGAGGAATTTGATCCAATAGATGGTGATTTATTGATTTTACAATATGTAGAGTAATTAATTAACCTAATTAGAAGTGGCTATTAATTAATGAAAGGTCATTAATTAGCATCCTTAATAATACGAAGGCTAATTAATTAACGAAAGGTTGTTAATTAACAAATATGAAGATTAATGTTAGCTAAGTAGCAAAAAATATCTAATTATTATAGAAATGACAAGAAAGGGGATAATTAGTGAAATTTTAGTATTAAAACTCCGTAAGCACATTTTAGGTGTCTACAAAAAAATTAGTGATTAATAAACTACCTTTGGCCTCTTTTCTTTGTCTCTTGATTTCTCTTTTTATTGCACACCCTACACCCTAGCGAGAAAGTAGTGACAGACGTTCTTGTCCCCTCTAGGCACCCCTAACCCTTTTCTACCTTACTTGCTCTTTTTGGGTCTCTTTTATCTTTTGGGAATATTTTTCACTTATGGGTCAGCCTTCCAATTGTCAATTAAAAAATTCAAACAAGGGAATCATATAAATACATAGTTATGTGTTCAAAATAAAGGACCGAGAACTAAGAATTATTATCATCACCTAATCTTGCATCCAAAGGCACTAAATCACTCTAAAGGAATCCATCTAGTATCCATTCAAGGGATAGTGGATACATACACAACATAGGAATATGAAGTTTATTCTATTCCATCCACACATACTAATACATTTCTACATTCTATCTATAGACTGATATTAAGTGAAATTTGTACAAGGGAATCCTAACGCGTCATTCTTACACACACACACACACACACACAAGAAATAAATGGAGTTTGAGATGTAGTTCAGTGCTCAGTCATAATTCCACTCTCGGGGTGACCGTCGCGTCTATCTAAATCCACATTCTATATTTTTCTATTTAGGTTTGATGTGGTTTGTGGTTTTATGCAGTGAACTTTTCTTTTGCATCTTGCAAGTATCATCAATGATTATAGTGTGAACATCAGGATATTAATAGAGAGTAATTATGAAACCCTTATGACATAATAGAAAGTATATTTTGATCCCCTACGTAGTCACCGGTTCTAGGATAAGTCACAGTGCCCATATGCCTTTGTCATGCCACAGAACCCATGTCCACCTTTGTTCCTCGTACTCTGACTTTTTAGTGACCAAAGTGATGACCATGTTTGCAATCTATTCTTCAGTTGCACCTATCTAGATAATTTTATTTCCATTTATAAATCAACTAAGTCATCTATCTCTACCTTTCTTACTATTTTATACTTTATATCTCGGTTTGCTTTTGTCATTATTGTATTTTAGATCTATATTTTATTTACTTCAATAGTTACTCTATAATTAGATTCAATTAAAATTAAATTAAATCATTTGGTGAACCCATACCCTCATTCAAACACTCTTTGATCATTTTTTGTTCTTATCATCTATACCTTAGGATCCTCACACCATGATTGACTCCATCCCTACCTTTTGCAAGCTAATCCCGATTATGAGAATAAAAACATATCTTTTTTGGCTAATACTTACATTTAATTATTGTCATGTGGATGCTAAGTTTCTATTTATTTAAAATTAATATTAATGATAGAGAAGAATAAATGAGAGCTAGAGGGATCTTGGAATGAGGTTGACAAGGAAAGATAGGACAAAGGATTGAGAACACCTAAGTAAGCACTGACTTCTTGAGTAATTTAGTGATAGGTACACATAGGGTGATGATGTGAGAGCATACTAGTATGATTACATAGAAATTATATCATGTATATGATGTGGAAATAGTTTCATAAGGATGAATACATGGGAACATTAGTGGAATTCATCAAACTAGTTCATTTTAAGAAAGCCTAATCCCTAGGCCTGGGTAGCAAAGTGGCCTAGAAAGGTGAGGTGAAGGAATGAGGTAGCTAGAAAAGTGTGGTAAAGGTATGAAACAAATTATAAGACATTTTAAATTCGATACATGATGAAGAATAGTTCATATGTGGCGAGTTGCAATGTAAACTAGCTCAAATTGGCCTAATCCAAGGACCAGAGTGACGGTATGAAGAATAACAAGCTATACCAAGAAAATGAAATCATGGGAACTATGTAGATACATTTCTAAGAGTCCCTGAAATGAATCATTATGTCATAAGTCAAGTACTTATAGGTCTTGTTAGGGTCATTGGTATGACTTCCCTTTAAGACAAATAGGATTTGCATGCCCAAATGAGATGGGATTGGAAGTTTCAGATTGAACCATGAAAAGGTATCCATTATATATCATAAAGGAGGTTTTCATGAAGGTGTGTACCAGATTTTAGGACTCGACAAGAATTTTTGTACAATAAATTGTAATTTTACCATAACCAAATTAAGATATGCTAAAATAGCACTTTGACTTCTTTGCATTCAATCTAAATCATGGTGCCTCCTTCAGATAAATCATAAGAGACATTTTGTAAAGATCATAGATATAAAAATATGATTCAAAAATTATGAGTCAAAATTAATGAGAAAAAGAAAGTTCTATTCATTTTTGTGGAGCAGACTTAAACCCTCCTAAACCCTAGATGAAATTGGTATGGAGAAAAATTCTTGGTTATGTGCTCAAATGGAACTATTTTGTTTGGTTATAAATTTAAGCTTGTAGAAAATTCCTCTCGATCATATTTCAATGTTGATTTGATCTCTTCACTCTTAATGGATCCCACAATAAATCAAATTTTTGTAAATAATTTAGTGTATAGAAAAAAACTTGCAAAGTAACCCATTATTAATATTTTTGGTGAAGGATTTTGGGAGTGTGTTATTAATGTTCATAAAGTTATATCTTGAACACTCCTTTGGAAAAATGTGATGATACAGGTGTGTTTTTACTCCTACCATTTGAGAATGCAATGAAGAGAAACCATGCATGGAAGTATAAGGGTATATATGATGAATTGCATCATAAAGTTATTGTTTTTATTTTTAAAAACATGAAGATATTTCATACTATATCCGAGTATGCTTGATGTGGTTTGATGAGGTGTTTACATGCACAATTTTTAGTGATTCAAAATTGACTCCTTGAGCTAGTTGTTATCCAAAATTACCCACCCAGATTATTTTAGCTTTCACAAGATTTAAAAACGGAATTATCCATTATACAAGTCTATGATGGTAAAACGGCCATCAAATTGCATTTCTCAAATGTATTGGCCATTGGTATTCAAAATCCGCGGAGCACAGTTTAAAAACATTGGCGGGTTGGTTATAAAATCGATCGACATTCAAATTCCTCACAAACTCAATGACAACATCAATGGGGCTACATTGCAAGATCTTAGCATTCGGCTAATCGCATGTGGTCAAAGACAGCTTAGTTTCAATTCAAAGGGATAAAATTTCTAAGTCGCGGGACTAGGCCGCATTTTATATTTTCTCAGTCTAGATAAAAGTCGTGATACAAAGGAAATCAAAGAGCTATGTGGTGCCATTTCATTAGGTCACCTTTCACAAATTGAAAAATTGAAGGCTCCTCCAATCATATCTAAGCACAAGGTATTAGACTAACAAGTTATGGAGCTTTCTTATTGGCTTGCACTTCACCATTTTCAAAGGAAACTATTCAAATTCTGAAAACGCATTAAGGCATGGAGCTTCCTCATTGGATAATATTTCATGGATGTCAGAGGCTAGGAATCAAAAGGACTAACAACACCTTAAGGTGTGGAGCCTTCTCATTGGCTCGCATTTCACAAATGTCAGTCGAGGCAAAATGTGAAGAAACGTGGTTATTTCTTATTGGCTCGCATTTCTAGGGGTCTGACAGGGTTTGCAATATGAAAGATCATGGAGCCTTTTCATTGGTCCATGTGTCACATATACTGACAAAGGAAAAGGATATTCTGACATCTGAAGGAACATGGCAGATTTTATTGGCCCATATTTTCATAAAGGTAGCCCGTAAAAGGTAAAAAAGCAAGGACAGATGGTGAGCGGAGAAGTAAAGTTAGATATTGTGAACCAGTGAGAGACTAAAACTTGGAAAAAGGTGAAGAAATAACATGTGAAAGAGGTCAATCCCCAAACCAATCAAATTCTACCACATGTCAAATTCATGTTCCCTCGACTGGTAAATATTTAAATGGCCATATCTTTTGATCCCGAGCTCCAAATCAGACAAAATTTATACCGTTGGAAATATCTCATTGAGATCTTCAATTTGACATCATCAAAATCTTATTTTGGTGGATTTTAGTAGGTCAAAATGGAAAACATGGCTTTCAGGGGTAGGAGAAGATTATTTTTGCATGCAAACGGTCAAATCAGACAACCCAACCACCAGACTTGATGAAGCATGGCTCTATTTTCTTCTACATGATGGAATTGACATAGTAATGGCTATGTGAAGTTCCCATATGCTTTGTAGAGGTCTTTAAGATAGATTTTCGGTGGTTGAAGACTGAAAAATTTTCCCCTTTCATCTCTCTCCTCTTCTTCTTCTTCCTTATTTTTTATTAGAGTTATATATTGTAAAGAATCTTTCATGATGAGGAAGGACATTAAAAAACAGCAATGGAACTCTATAAAATTTGTTCCAAAGTAGATCTGATCCATCAAACATCCATTTTTGGGCTTGCAATATGATTTTTTCCTTCCTCTGCAATTGTAATGGTCTGTGCATACTTTTATTACAATAAAGTTTTTGTGTGACACATTTGTCTATCCTTGTTCATTTTGGCTACAACCTTGCCTCTCTTTTACTTATTGCACATATATTTCTCTTTGCTAGTTCATTTTCTGTTGTGTTTCATGTGAGAACATATGGAAAATGAAACTTTGGTCTATGTCACGTGTGTCTAGCCTTTCCCCTATCCATTTCCTTCTCTTTCTCCCTCACTAGATTATCTCTCACCCCCTTTTCTGATGATATCACTGCCTTTTAGCTTAGGATTTCCCTTCATGCATCTTTCTAACCCTCTCTCTCTCCCTAGTCCCTTGGCATGGTTAGTTTAGGATTAGTTAGTTGCATTTTCCTTTCTAGGAGTAGGAGTAGTTTAGCATTAGATTAGGATGAGGAACCAACCTTATCTAAAGTTCTATCTCAAGTAGTAAGTCCCACAACTTAGAGATAGTACCCATGTTGTCTCATAATTATTGGTCTTTCATGATCATATTTAGGGTGCAATTTTGATCTACAACACTAGTGAAGAAGCTTGTTGTTACAGGTGAGTAGATGGTGTTTTTTTCAAACAAAGTATGTTTTTGAATGCTTGTAAATTTTGTTTGTGGTGTACTTTGAACTATTCACAGTGATATTTAGGCTTGGAGAGAACTTTGAAGATGTTAGAACATGAGGAACCAAGACTTATTCTTGATAACATTAGAAGCCAATCGGACTAGTTTGAGAATTTAGAGAAAATAATTATCCTTGCTATGTTTTGAATATTTCTGTCAATTAAAGGTGAAATAAGAAATTAAGAGATTCATTTCTATGTATGATAGGTGGTTGAATGATAAATTATAGTTCTCCAAATAATCATATATTGAAAACTATTTTTCTGTGCATGAAAATTAACATATACCCTGATCAAATCAAGTATCTCATGACATGAATGAAGTAAGTGGTAACTATCCCAATCCTTGAAGGTGAAATAGAGATAAAATGTAGCTCTCCCAAATATTTTTACGGATCTTGAACTTGTAAAAATCGGTGTTAAAGAATCATGCACCATGACTACATTTTTCTTAACCTTCATGAATGTGATTTTGGATCTCCTAATGAAAGTTGAAGATGAAATGGTGAGCATATGAGCAATTAAGAAGTTATAAAAATGAATGAAGAATCATTGTAACATTATTACATTCTTGGAACACTTATCCACTTTTTTTAATAAAGTAAAAAGAAAAAAATAACTTTCCAAAGGGGAAGAGGACAAAAGGAATGGCAATTACATGTTAGAGATGTCGGGTTAGATGCATGTCAAGTTGTAAGAGAAAAATTTCAGATTTTTCAGAAGATATGGTGAGTGGAAGCTTTTCAAGTGCCTTATAACAATATGAATCACCTTGGCAGGTTGTATAAGTCATGAGTTTGTAACTGACACAAAATAATATGTAATCATTACAAGAGGATAGATTTTGTATGAGGTCATATTTTTTGCTTCCCAATTTGAGTTGGAGAGTGAAGTTAAGGAACTATTTGTGTAAGGTGTATTACAAGAGACCTTTAAGAGGTATGTTTTGAATATTTAAAATAACTGATTGTGATTTTTTTATGGATATGTTATATAAGGTGCAACAAGGGCATGAAGATCAAAGGATGTTTCTAGTGTATTAAGGACTAAAATTTTACAGCAGTTGTAGATGTGAAAGTGCAGATGTTTGAAAGGTAGTTGTAATAGATGAAGGAGAGTGAGAAGATAAGAAGTTGATCTAAAGATGTTATCATAATCATTTATGGGAGGAAACACAATAAAAGTGTTTAAAACAGTATGAATAAGTCTAAGTGGATGTTGAGAAATGAGGGAGTTGAAGCTTCTTTGTAAGTAACACCTTACAGAAGATCAAGTTAAAGCATAGTTTAATTGTTGGTAGTTGAAGCTTCCATGAAAGTATAATCTTACTAAAGGTCAAGTGGAAGCTTGACTAAAAAAATTATTTTCAGCGCCAAGTTGGTTGGATGCTCAACATGAAATCATTGTAACATTTACATGACATTTTTGTCCAAGCTAGTTCTTTGGTTTCAAGTGATTTTTCTCCCTTGAAGGGTTTCCCAAATTAAATCATGTGTCTATGTATATGCTCTTTTGTTGATTTCTTGTGTATGATTTTATGTTTTCATCATAACAAGGTTAAGGAAATTGAATTGTCTGTAAAATTTTGAACAAGCACTAATTCACCCCCTCTTAGTGCATATAATTTTCAAAATCATCCTCCTAATTCTCTTGAATATTTGTATCATAAATTTACTAAAGATTTATTTTTAATGGAGAGCATATTACTTTCACATTTATTGAACTTCCTTCTCATACTATTTTAGATAATGATCCCCCTTTATATTCATGTTTGTATCAATAATGTAGGGGTTAAATGTGCTTTAGTTGATAATGGATCTAGGCTTAATATTTGTAATCTAGCATTCCTTCATTAAATTGGCATAATCGAAGACTCCTTAATTTCTTCACCTACTTAAATTTGTGGCTTTGATAACATTCCTAAACATGTCCTAGGTACTATCACACTTCCCATTACTATTGGGCCATGTAATCTACCTATCCCATGCCATGTGATGCCCAATAATATTAATTATAACATTATTCTTGGGTGGCCTTGGATCCATGTCATGCATGTGGTTCCTTCCACTCTTCATACATGGCTTAAATTTATTTATCAAGGTGTTTTCTATGAGGTCCTCACAGATCCCTCCTCATTTGAATTTTGTAATACTATTGAGCATTCACTAGAAACTCCCATTCCCTTTGCATCTCATCCTCACTTTTTCAAATATGGTCTTGGCTATGAATATATTCTTCGTTACGTCTTTTCTGAAATCCTGGTTTAGGCCAACATGGTTAAGGGGTCATAGAACCATTGTCTATTCCCACTCAATCTACCAAATTTGGCCTTGAATATCATATCCCATCCACTTATTTACTTATTGCCACATCCACTCATGAGGTTTATGCTATTTCACATACTTTTACACTTCCTCTCTTATACTCGAAACTCATTGGTGATCCTACTTCAATTGATTTTCCTGAGATGGATCCTTTTACTACGATTATTTTCTCCTATAATACATGGGGACCTATGATCATCTCCCCTCATATCATCACAAAATAAATTCCCCTCCATTCTTACTACTACCTTTGCTTCAGTGAATCTAATCCACCTCATGTATATACTGATACTCTTGATACCATGCCTAGTGATCTATATATAGAAAACCAGTCCACTCTTTTAAATGAATAAACTATTCAATACAACCTTGACACCACTTTGAAAAACCTCAAATGGTTTACTATCTGCTTCTCTTACACCTTCCGAACAATATGATATTAAACATGTGCTTCATGAATTCTACATGGTATTATAGTGATATGTCCTGGTATAGATCCTTTTATAGCCATGCACAATATAATCCTCAATCTCGTGTTAAACAAGTCCAATAGAAAAATTTCAAAATGCATCCTAAATTTGCATTATTAATCAAGAAATAAATATAATGAATTTTGGATTCGACTTTATCCGTATTTTTACTATCATGAATGGGTGTCTAACATCATTCCTATTATGAAACCAGATGGAAAATTCTATTGTTGCACTGATTTTCATGACCTCAATAAGGCTTTCCCTAAAGATAGTTTCCCATTGCCACACATTGATGCCATTGTTGATTCCACTACTGGATATGACATTATTTCCTTCATGGATGGATTTTCCAGTTATAATCAAATCAAAATCAACCCCACAGATCAAGAAAATACTTCATTTACTACACCATGGGGTACATTTTGTTACCTTTGTTATGTCCTTGAAGATTAAAAACATCGAGTCCACTTACCAATGTCTAATGATGCATATCTTCCATGATTATATTTGTAGACACAAAATCACACACATATTACTATTTTACTACACTATCGAGTATTTTTTTATATGTATGGATCTTGAGCAAGAAAAGTATTCACTAGTGACACACTTCCTCATCCATCTAATCACTTTGATTTTTTCTATTTTCTTTATCTCTTACATCTATCACTTTTATACCATGTTGTGGTTAGGTCCCAAGGATCCTTGTTTGTTAGTCTCTTCACATTTTTGTTGGTTTTCTCAAGACACCAACATCCAACCTAGAGACTAGTGCATAGATGCTCCTTTCCACCCTTGGTGCTTATGTTCTCTTTGTTCTTGTTCATGTTTTTGACATTTGTGGTAAGCCTTTTTAGTTTTCTTACTCCTATCTCGAGGTCCTAGTTGGCATGTCATGTCACTATTTTTAAAATTCAAGCAAGAGATCCCTATATATACACAACATACATACCATTATAAGGGGCAATTCTAAAGGGCAAGCATATCTACATACTATCAAAGGGATTGCATTTTGGGATGATTACTCTACATACACTGCATAGGAAGGGGAAATTTTGAATTCCATCCACACATTTACATTCTATCTAGCTACAACCCACTATATTGGCATCATTGGCACGAGGGAAATCTAAGGAAACAATTTCACACATAAGCACATAGAACTACATGGAGTCTAAGATATAAAAGAGTCGGTCATATGTTAACTCTATCAGATGACGACTAGGGTCATTCTGACTCCCCATTTGTATCTTTATTTTTTAGGATTTTATGTAGTTTAGTGTTTTATAGGATATCATCTATTTTTCATGTTACCAGTGAGTTTGGTGATCATCTAGTGACATACAAGTGACCAACAAAAAAGGATAAAGAAACCCTAACGACACATGAAAAAATAGGTTCCAAGCCTATAAGAAGTCACAAGTGCATATAAAAGGTCTTTGGCACCCATTTACCCTCATCCTAGCCTAGGCGCTTGTTTCTATCTCAATTCGCAAAATCCATAAGTTATATCAAGCATTTCTAACACTTTGTCTAGCTTGTTCATCAATTTACCTAGTTTAGATCTACTTCAAGATAAGAAAAAAATAGATAAGTGTCTCATCTCTCTCAAATTATTACACGGTTACATATTTATAATGCTTAGCATTTGTATTATGTTGTATATCATCATAGTGACTCTAAAATTAGATTTAATATTCATATTTTATTAAATAATTTGGTGAACCCCTCTCTTAGAACTCCTTTCCCTAGGATCCACAAAACCCTCATGGATAAAAATTTATCCTCTTCTCCTAAACAAAGTTATGGATCATGTTAGTGTGAATCCTATCTTTGTTGATGTTGTTAAGGATGAACTTTATGACCTTTATCATAATTCTTGATTTGATGACAACATTCAAAGGTAGATTCTTGCAAATGAGCGCAATGTTCCTACTAGTTTCTGCAACTCTAGCATAAGCATTGTTTCACTGGACCAAAAATTTGATGGATGTCATCCTTTTTCTTCCATAGTCACCAAGGTTACTCCACCTTATTCTATTTTTGTTACAACACATGATGATGCTCTTATAGATTATATGTTTGGTCTTAATTGTGCTACTGTGAATGTAAATAATGTTACTTCCAATGTTGAAAATGTACATGTGTATGATGATGTTTCTCATACTAGTCAAGATGAATGTAAAGCCATATCTCATGACTCTCCTCTTTCTAAAAAAGTTTCCAATGATTTTAATGATACACCTTATGATAGTTATCCTACTACTTATCTATATGTTGATGATCCTCTAGATGAATTACTTGCATGCGAAAATTTGTCTAATTATGATGTTGATTATATTTCTGATCATGAACATGTTAGTGAGGATGTTACTTCTCTTGAGACTATTGAATGTGAATTTTCTACTCCACTTTCTACCAATTCTGAGGTTGTTTCCTATAGCATTCATGATGATTCTACTACTCCTAATATTTCACCTTTTATCTTTTTCTAAATCTAATACTACCATTTTTGTCAATATTCCATGTTCCTCTCATTCTTTTACATCTCTTTCTTCTTCTTCTCAAGTTGTTATTCATGTTGATTCTCTCATTCCTACTAGTACACCTTCTTTTATTTATTCTACAACTACAGCTTGCATTCCCATTGATTCTTCATCATCTATATATTTTTCTCACATACCCATGATCACTCACAATGGAAAACTTCAACCTCTTCATGTGTCTCTCACTCCTTCTATGATTCCTTCACATGACATCTTATCACTCATGAATTTTTTTGTCTAATTACAATCTCAAGTGCAATATATTATGCTCAAAAGTAAATCCTAGTATGCTTTTATTGATAATAAATCTCTTCATGAAATTCCTATTCCCAAGAAAAATTAAAATTCCACTTTTCTTAAGTATTTTATCATGCGTACCTTTTCATGTTTTGATGGTTTTAGAAATCCATATTTACACCTCAAGAACTATTTTTTAGCTATGGATTCTTATTCCAATGATCGATTATTACTAAAATATTTTCGTCATAGCCTTTTTGATGATGCTTTTCAATGGTATACCAATTTTCATTATGGATCTATTAGTACATATTTTATAAATGGAAGATGTTTTTATTATACGCTTCATTCTTAACAATGGTCCTAGAGTTACACATGATCGCTTACCTAGCTTGCATCAAGGAAAGAAAGAACCTATTTAGGATTACATTTTACATTTCAATTCTTACATGCATCAGTTATTATTTCAGCCCATAGATATAGAAAATAAATTTATCTTTTGTCATGACTTGATTATTTTATTTAAATAAATATTACAATATGATACATGTGAATCATTTATGATTTTATGTTATAAATTTATTGATCTAGAACAAGATTTAATTTTTGCACATGTTATAACACCTCATTTTATTACTTATACTTCTAAATCGTCCACTAGTTATTCTCCTCTTCCATCTATAAAGCATCCTCCAAGGTCTTCATATCCTCCACCTCGTAAGTGGTTCCTATCACCTCCACTAAGTTAGAATACTCCATTTCCTCCACCACGTCAGTCTCCACCTAATACTTCTCCATCTCCCTCTTAAGATCCATTGTATTTCTTGCATGTTGTAAAGCCTCATGATGTTTTATTTTTTTCTTGATAAGTGCTTGATTTTCTTTCCATCTAATCAACATCATCTTCCTCACTTCTTGCATCACTAGTGTGATCACCCTTATTGTAATTTTCACCACATCAATGGCCATAGGGATAGTGACTGTAATACTTTACATGAAAAATTACAACAATTATAAAATATGGGTGTCATTTCCTTTGGCTCTCACTCTTGGGAGTGATTTATTTCTCCAATTCCACATAAGTGTGCTTCCACTTCTGTCCACTTGTCTCCTCCACTCACTTCTATGGTTTTTATTTGTCCAACTCCTAGAATAATTATTCCTCCACATCCTCCACCTAGCTTGTCTACTACTATATCATCTCATCCTACTCACAATACTACTACAAATCATTGGCTTTCTAATCCATTGACATCTATTCTTCACACCGTTACATCTCCTATCATTGGCACCATTTCATCGACATTCAGTTTGGCTCTTAAACTCATGTTGCTATCACTTCACATGCTTCCACCACTCCTCATAGGCCTCTTCATCTTTGGTAGGTGAGATTTCTCACCTCATTACCCAATGATGCACTCATTTTTTTAAGTTTCTTACATGACTATTGAGGGATGTGTTATAACAATATTCTCACACATTATTCATGATTTGTGCTTCATGATCTATCTTTCTAGCAATACAATATCAAACCAAATGCACTATTTTTAATGGTTCATTTCTTATTTCGAGGAGTCTTATATAAATGAACCTCATCTTCTCCATGCATACGTTTGGGGAATCATTGTTCTTCCCCGCCCTCTTCTTTAGATTAACACATGATCACATACATCATGTATCATTTTATTATACTATGGCACATTAATTTTATACTACATTACATACATCTATTACCATCACATACTATACATCCTCATTCATACATACAATAAAATTTTCAAGAATTACTTATCTATTTTCTATCTACATCATCATCGTATACCTCACATAATAATTCACACAATACAAATTAATCATCACAAGACCAACATATGAACAACAACCATCACACCAAATATCAATAAACATAAACATAACACAATAATGACAATCATCCATCTATATATATCGACAAAAATAATCGTTTGAAAAATAATCATTGGGGAAACCCCATGCATATAGCTATATATATATATATATATATATATATATATATATATATATATATATATATATATATGTCATACATCATCATCACTTTCACTATATACAACTACGGGAGCTCTAGAACTAGATGTTTCACTCAATCTACATCATTGGTCATGGCCTCTAAATCTCTTTACGTACCTCCATAATAATTCCACCTCGACCGAATGCACCGTGAATCATCCCTACAACTCTACATACTTCGTTAAAACATCCTACGCTAAGGCTCATCCTCCTACGGCCTCCCTATATCACTAAGTCTCCACTTGCACCTCTTCATGCTCACTCCAAATAATGATATATGTGGCTGCTGCAATCACCACTAGCTTAAATAAATGGGCATATTTTCCCATGATAACATCTACTCACTTCAACATCCCGCCTCCCATAAGCACATCTAGAGGTACATTCCGCTTTAGTACACTGCAAATTAATGAATCAATAATCAAGTATTAATAATCATCACATGCAATCATCCAAACATCACATTAGTTACTACACATGATGACAAAAATACAACTAAGTGATAATCAACAAATATCGATGAACAAATACTCATACTCACTAATATCACTACTAGGCTATCTCCATCTGGGGAAGGTTCCTACCCCTTTGTTCCTCCAACCGGTGGAGTACCGACCACATCAACGACAACTGGAAATAATATCACCCATCAGTACATTGTCCACCACTTGATATAATCTGTGTAATCCTTCATCATCCACCTATATTGGATTTATAGCCACATCTACCAAATCCATGCTAGAATGCACTAGATGTGCTCTTTTGATCATGTCTTCGGTGCTCTAGTGGCTCACACCCATACATATGTGGCTCTAAGGGAACATCTGGGCCATACTAAACTACCATGATAATCACTCTCCGGAAACAACTCGACTACCCCTAGGAACCGGTCCTCTAACCACATAGTACATCTAATACACCGTAGTTATACTCCATCCTCTCGGCCATCCACCATAATCTTGATATTTCCTCCATATGATGGCCCACAGGACCATGCGATCAATCATAGAATTATAAGTATTGGTTTCCAACCTATGGGTTTGGGTACCTACCCATCTCACAACAAATATATCAGGCCTCACCCACTATGTACATGAGACCACCAAGGGGCCTCGATATAGAAATGTGCCCATAATCCCAAACATGTAACAATGTGTTGGATCCAATTCCACCACCATAGTCCTCCTATGTAAACTGTGTAGTTACCTATATAAATGCACCAATACACATCGCATCCATAAAAATCTCATCTCATGCTCCTCTATACATTGACAAATGTCATGCATCTTATACAAGATGCAAACACAACCACCTTCTACTACCACTAATGAAGACATTATCACCGCAATGAAATTCCATAATCACGAGAACACCGATCTTAGTATGGTATCTAGACTAATATGGGTCTCTATCTATACCCGTGTGCCTATAAAATATCATCTATCCACTCTCATTTTTCTTTGAGAATCCACTATGGCCATCACCTATACTCTCTCACCAATAACTAGTAGTTGAAATCTATGATACACATCATCTAGGGTCATAGTTATCTCCCTAGTAGGAAACCAAAAAGTACATGTATCTACACACCAATACTCACACAATGTAGTTATCATAGGCATATTATATGGTAGCTCCCCTAATCTGGTTATGTGTTGCAGGATGGCATGATCTATTATGTCCCATTTAACATCTGATAACCCCAAAGTCAACAATGTACTCAAATGTTGACCTCCACATAACTCTCTCAAATGAATATATCTCTACACAGTAAAAAAATCCAACAAATACTTGACATTAGTGCCTCATACATATTCCAAATCAAGTAATCATGGTAAAAAAATCCATCAAAAAGTCAATATTTCACATTGCCCTCTCAAAGTCCTCTCCTAGGTCACCAACACCCAGGAATAGGTCACCAATTCCTAGAACTAGGCATTGGTGTTTTCAAGGACATCAATGCTCTAGCTAATCTCACTCAGGTCAAAAACACATAAAAACATTAAATTTAAAATTTTACAAAAATTGACAAAATCAAGTAAAATTCTCCACATTTTCCAAAAATAATCATACTCACCAAATCATTGAGCATCTGCAAATATAGGGACTCCATTACCATCTCGAACCTAGTCAACCTTGTTGCCCTAATTTGCGGCATCTTCATAAGCTTAGAGCTCAAATTCTCACTCAAGCATAGTCCAAATGAAGTTACTATTCACTTTTACTATTACTATATATAGAAATTTTCAATTTTCCATTAACTATAGTTACCATTTACACGCATCCTTCCAATTAATACACAACACATAGTTTTGACCATGTCTTGAGCTTTTTACTCCATTTTCCTCTCCATTTGAGACATTCGGTTTAGTATTTCTCCTACCATCATACACTACCCATTCCACAATATTGTTTTCCAATTTGGCACACATTCAACTTGACATACACACAATCTTGTGACATCTACTATACTACATTTTTCTCACTATTACATCATTTCACATTTACTTTTAGCTTAGCACTCATGCTTACTACCAATCCCCTTTTCCGAAAGGGGACATACAATTAGGATCACTCTATGATCCCCCTTAGGCTACTATACGATCACTCGACATTCCTAATACATCATTATCAAAAAAAAATCTCTAAATTTTTTCAAGCGAAGGAGAAAATCAATCAATCTATTCAATTTATTCTATATATTCTATCTATTCCCTCTAATGACCTAATCTTGGGGAAAGAAAAATATACTCATAAATAATTTATTACATACATTTAAATTCCAAAGCAATCATTCAATATTCAAATCAATTCAATCGATCATTACAACATAAGCATCACTTCATTATCTCTCCAAGATGACCTAACTTGGGAGTTACATCATTTCATTATATCTCCCATATGACATAACATGTGAAATGTCTTTACATCACCTCTAGATGACCTAAATGGAAGCCATCTACCACTATACAAATTGTAACACCTATGAAGTGGGGGAAATGAGATGCCATTTCCTTTCCTATACTACTCCTATATGGGTTATTTAACATGGAACTAAAAATGGATCAAAATGGAACAAAATTTGGTCTTTATCCATCTATAGTGGTTGGACCTTTTAAGGATGTAGTCATAGTTGGAGAGTAAAACTAGACCTCTCTCCCTAACACTCTTCCTTTGGTGGCAAGACACCCAAATCCTTCATTTTTTTAAACATACAAAATTGGGTTGGGAACTGATCACTCCCTACCCCTTCAAAAATTGTCATTAGCAACAATTTGAAATCTCCAAATTCTTGAAATCAAATCATCAATTTCTCCAAGTGCTCCTTACAATGGTTTTTGTCTCTATTTACGCCACATGGATCAACATGTTGATCCATGGTTTGCCACGCTATATGTTCTTATTTTTACATGTACTTCTCGCAAGAGGGCTTCTCACATGTATGTTCCTTACTTCCTTTACACTACTTGAATTTCATTCAAATAACATAAAGGGGGGAAAATGTAGACACAAAATCATGCACATATTACTATTTTACCATACTTCCAAGTATGGTGTTATATGTATAGATCTTGATCAAGAAAATTATTCACTATTGACACACTTCCTAGTCCATCTTCTTTCTTTGATTGTTTCTATTGTCTTTATCTCTCACATCTATCACTTCTATACCCAATTCTATTCAGGTCACAGGGATCCCTATCTATGGTTTCTTTTCATGTTTCATCAATTATCTCGGGACATCAGCACCTAGCTCGGACACTTGTGCCTAGGCAATCCTATCCACCCCGGGCACTCCTATCCTTTTTTTCTTGTTCACATTTTTGACATTTGTGGTATGCTTTTTTATTTTTCTTACTCCTATCCTAAGGTCCTAGTCGGCATGTCGTGTCACTAGTGTGAAAATTCAAGAAAAATATCCCTATATATACACAACATACATACCATTATAGAGGGAAATTCTATAGGTTTATCATATCTACATACTATCAAAGGTACTACATTTTGGGCTTATTACTCTACATACACTGCATAGGAAGGGGAAGTTCTGAATTTCATCCACACATTTGCATTCTATCTAGCTACATCTCGTTATCTTGGCATCATTGGTATGAGGGAAACCTAAGGACACAATTTCACATATAAGCACATAGAAATCCATAGATTCTAAGATGTAATATAGTTCTCGGTCATAATTTTACTCTGTGGGGTGACCGCGAGGTCAATCCAACTCCCCATTTACATCTTTCTTTTTTAGGATTTGATGTAGTTTGGGGATTTGTAGGATATCATCTATTTTGTAGGTTACCAAAAATTTTGGTGATCATCCATCAACATATAGGAAACCAACAACAAAGGATAGTGAAACCCTAATGACATAGGAAAAATCATATTCTGACTCTCTGTGTAGTCACAAGAACCTACAAAAGGTGTCTGGCACCCTCGCCCTATCCCATGGGCCTATAGCCAACCTAGTTTGTAAGCTCCATAATTTATATCAAGCATTTCCAACACTTTGTCTATCATTTTCATCAATTGATCAATTTCATATCTACTTCAGGATAATCAAAAATTAGATAAGTTCCCTATCTCTCTCATTTTCTTACATGATTGCATCTTTAGAGTGCTTAGAATTTGTATTTTGTTATATATCATCATAGTGACTCTGAAATTAGATTTAATATTCAAATTTTATTAAATCAATATTTATAAAATTCTTGAAGATTATGTTGATGACATACTTGCAAAATCACAACATTGTTCCACCCATGCTCAAGATCTTTGAACACTCTTCAAATGCTTATAAAATACAAAGTATGTATAAATCCAAAGAAGTGTGTTTTTGGTGTCATAACTGGAAAGATCCTTGGCTATATCATCTCCCAACATGGCATTGAAATTGATCCCAAAAATATTTGTTCCATTGTTAACATACCTATGCCTTGTAATTTACATCAATTACACTCACTACAAGGTAAAATTTAGGCCATTCATCAATTCATTACATAGGTTGTTGACAAGATACAACCATTTACATGTCTAATGAAAAATGACACTAAGTTTATTTGGGATGACCATTACCAACGTGCATTCAAAGCTATTAAAGCATATCTATTAAATCCTCTATTCCAAAGTGCCTCCCACGCTTGATCATCCTTTCCTATTATACATCTCAGCTACATTCCATGTATTAGGGGCCCTTCTTTCTCAACATGATGACTCTCAACGTGAAAGGGTTGTTTATTACATTATTTGCACGTTGTTTTCCTACGAATGTAATTATAGATACATTGAAAATTTATGTCTTGGCCTCGTCTTTGTTGTGGACAAGTTGTGACACTACCTTCTCAATAATGAGGTTCACATAATTACTAAATTTGATCCTCTACGATACCTCTAATCCTAGATTCATCTATTGGGATTCCTTACATTATGATTTTATTAACATGTGTGTGTTTAGGTGTTGTTATTGATGTAAAATCTCATTAATGACGTAGAGGATGATGGAGAAAATTTAGGAAATGCTCAGTATGATGATGACATGGAATTTCATGTTGTTTCATGATTACATGACTAGATTCAATGATATTGGCTTGGTCTAGCAGCCTAGTCATGTGGACTAGCTAGCCCAAGTGATGGTGCATGGTGGATGGATCTATATGGTGACTTGAGGATCATGGTAGCATTATGGAGAGTGTTTAAGCACTCACATGAGTTTCAGGGTATAGGTACATGTGGAAAACCCAGTTGTAAGAGCTCATTTAGACCTAGTCTAGGTGCTTGTAGACACAAATGAGGAAGTATAGAGCCATATGAGCTCGTGGAGGCATGTAGATGAGTGAAAATGATGTCCAAAGGTTTTTAGGACCTTTTAGAGTGTTGGGAACAAAATCTATGATCTTTTTATACTTGTTCATGGTGCACACTAGGCCTAATCCTAGTGTTTAAAAGCCTTATCAAACATATGTTGTCATACAAATGTACAACAGGAAAATTTACAATTTTCAAGCATGACAATGATACTCATATGTCAAAATTTTCAAGTTTTACCTTTCCAAAACACCCCAGGTCTACCCATCCTCGATCTTGGCCTTACCCAATAAATCTAATTACCCCCAATGGATTTTAACTGAGTCCCCTAGGTGAATTAGGAAATTCAAGTCAATCCCCCTAGGTGATTTTAGGAGTTCTTAAAGAATGCTAATTTTGGGCAGTGTTGGGAAGGGCTACCACTAGCCTTCCTAGGATTGGTGCAACCCCTAGAGTGGAACAAAGGAGAAAAATATAACATGGAGATGAATCAAAGGTCTAATAACATCAAGGAAATGATATTGGAAGATTCAGGAAATATTTGGATTTTTTTGGGCGAGATTCACGAGAAACGGTTTCTCGGGAATATGCATTACACGAGAACCAAAAAAGAAAGTAAGCTTCCGAAATTGATTCTAGGAGATCTAAAATGAGTTATAAGCTAAACAATACATAGTCGAAAGGGAATTTATAGCTATACAAGATGGTGGAATCTAGATTCTTCAAAACACCTAGGCACAATAGGTCTATATCTAGTTTTTCTCATGCTCAGTCATGGAGCCAGAAAAATTCCTCTTCTTCAGGGCATAAATGGAAGAATCAAGATCTTACACTCTCACCATTGGATTCGAAGGAATTTTTAGTCACCTTAAAACTCATCTGAGAGCTCAAGATATTGTCGTTACAAGTTGTCCTCAAGGTAAGCTTTTGGTAGTTAGTCAATTTTTTTAATTCCACACGTGTCATCTCTAGGAGCCTAGTGCATTTTGATGTCCCTTTCATCCCTTAAGCTAAGGGACATAGGAGAAAATAAAATGAAACCAGCCATATTTTTCCCTATGGTCACCCATGGGACCCTTTGCATCACCAGTTCATCCCCAGAGCACTGTCATAGCCTATTCTCATAGTGCATAGATGTCTACCAAGTGTCACAACCTAGCATGATGTGCAAATTGATGACCCTTTTGTCCCTTTAGAAAAGGGACATGAGGGACATGAAAATGTGCCTAACTCCTTGTGGCCTCTAGGTCATCAATGTGACCTTCTAGAGTCCAATATTCATCCCCCACAAGCTAGTTAGAGCCTAATGCATAACCCTCAAATGCCCGCCAAGTATAAAATCCAAGTGTGGTGTGAAAACTAATGTCCCTTTTATCCCTTTAGCTAAAGGGACATCAGGGACATAAAAATGTGCCCAACCCTAAGATCTATCCATTCTTATCCAAAAATTCTTTCTGCCATTATTGCACCCAACTAGCTCCATCAAATCCTCCACATCATGAAAATAAAAAGATCTCAGAGGAAATTTTGATCTAAGGAACAAAGAACAAAAGAGAGAAATAAATATTTCCATTTGAAAAACCCTCATTGCCATCAAATGAAGGAATTAACATATCTTAAAAACCGGTGCATGAATCTAAGAACCATTTGTTGATGTGTTCATTATTCTCAAAGGCCATAAAAACCTCACCAACAGATCTCCTTGTAGTCATTTTTATACCCATCAAAGAACAAGGAAACCCCATACTCATCGGCCTATCACCCAGTGGGTGTTGAGTGCTCACTCGAGGCATGTGCAGACTCCGAGTCTCTCTTTTATGTGATTTTAGTGGGAAACATCATCTATGATATGATTTTAAGAGATTTGAGAGGAAATAAGACATACAAGCACCATAGAGCTCAGAACAGCTTCTAGATCCTTACAGTCATTCTAGACAGAAAAGTGCTTAACAGATTATAAAACTTACACCAAAACAGAAAGGAAGTTGTAAAAGCATTCATACTTAGTTCATAAACATAAATGAAAAAGAGCTATGAAGAAGGATGTATGCATCAGAACCATTAATGTTCATATTCACATAAATTGGTAACCTCATTACATTCATTAGGCCCATTATAGAATGTCACAGACGGGAAGACCGCATTTATGTATTATAACTAGATTCATATAGCTAGGCTCTCAAAAGAAAATTTATAACCCCCAAACCCTTGATACATCCTTTCCTACACTTATTTACCCAAGATAATAGAGTCCTTGCAGTATTTTTGTAGAGCTCGCCCTCTATCCATTTCTTCCTCTTTTCTATCGATCTATCTCTACTCTCCTATATCTCCCTCTTTCTTCTATGGGTGCTTGTATTTATAGGCATCCTGAAGTGCCAACTCATCCTTCTGTGGCCTCAGATCTATTGCCAAGTTTTTGAATGTGGTCCTCCATGGGTGCATGCTCCTCCAGGCCTGAGCTCACCACTCCTTACCATGATGTCCTTCTAGAAGCTTCTATCACAGGGCATATTCCTTCCAAGCCACCCTATCGCCAGGCTGGCACCTTATCCACTTGGGTCACATTTTTCTCACGTCCTGCCTAATAGGTCAAAAATGGCTAAGTCCCAGATTCTGCTTCATGGTCGCGTATCCCGGGTTCTACCAAAACCCTACTTGAACCCTTCCTTGCATGCCTTATCTTGCGCACTTTTTTCAACCTCGTGCGCCTATGTGCCCTTTTTGGACTTAGTTTATATTTCAGGGGCCCAACACTCCTATTTTCAGAAAGGATTGTCCATTCCAAATAAATCTCCTTCTTGGCACAAAAAAAACAAAAAAAATATTTCGTGTCAAACTAGAAATTAGTTTGAAGATAAAATTCGATGATGAAACAAGAAAGAAAAATCCACCTCAAAAATATAATTTTTGTCACAATCGAATGAGAAAACCAAACCTATAATTTTCAAGTTACATTAATTGTTGTTGTGTCCATAGCTACCATTAAGTGAGATATTTAAAATTTTAAAATCTCATTGACTAGAGTTCGAGTAAGCCTGAAATTTCAGAGGGGTGATATTTTTAAAAAACCCATATCAAAAAAATTTGTTTCATCATGATCCAACAGCCAGAAGCAAACTTACTAAAAATAGTAGGCCTTCCACATGGGAGACTAATATTTCAGGTAATCCACCATCTAAATAATCTATGAAAGAGGTGGTGAATAGAGAGAAGGTATTGTAGGCAAAATTCATTGAAAGGGTCATCTCGATCTAGAATTGACACTTACTAAAAATAGTAAGTGATCCCATGAACATCGGCTAAAAAATAGCAAACCTGGTCTAGAAGGTGAGGGGAACACAAGGAGAAGAAGGAATTTGAGTTGGCATATCTAATTGAGGTTTGAAGGAGCTGAATTTCCATACTTAATTAAAGTAATAAGTTGTCTCATAGATACTTACTAAAAATAGGAAGTCATTCCAGAGGGTGAATTTCACAAAAGGAGCATTATAAGAGTTAAACATTCAAATTGGCAGCTGCAGTTAGAGTTTAGAGAAGAATTTTCACACTTACTAAAAATATTAAGTTGTTCTTTCTAAAAGTAAAGTGTTGAGGAATCATGAAGTACAAGTTTTCAAGACAGAAGCCTGCACAACCTTTCACTTCTGAGTACAATATGGAATACAATGATGTCTCTTATATGGATTTCAATGATCTAAAGGCACACATGATGGCCAAGGAAAGAGGGAAGATCAAATATCAAGTATTCACAAGTGGTTTGTTCATAGCCACAGGACACCCCCTGTCCATACAAAGCACTGAGCTGGTCTTGGCCTGCTCACACCACTACGAGCCTGAAACATGGAAAATTCAAGCCAAAAATGGTACAAAAATGGTAATAATTAATCCCATAACCATCTCACTCACTCTGCAAATTTTGACATCAACCAAACATGGCCATCATCATGAAGGACAAGGTCATGCAAGTGAAAAGTGGTATGGATGCATATATGTAAGGGATTGCACTAGGATCATGGATGAAGATAGGAAGAAATCCCTCAATGATGCCAAAAACATTTTTGAGATATGAGTTTCACGGAGGCTATTTAGACACAATCACTTTACTCAGTAGAGTGATGGGAGAATTGAACACGAGGGACTTCTAATATTGGATGGCCCTTTTCTCTTGTCATGACTAAAGGAAAGCAATGAATTGACTAGGGAAAAATAATCAGTGATAACTTGCATCTTGAACTACTCCAAGTGCCCATGACGAATAAGTTCCACATGACTTCTTACTTGGTATATTTTCTTGCCAACTCAAGGTCATTCAAGGGATTGGCTCTCACACATAACATTGTTTCCAAGGTACTGCATTCAAGAAACTTATGTAGTTGGTAATGGAATAAATTCACAAACACTTCACTGCATGAATGATGCATTCACAATGTACGTGGCCTGAAATTTGGAGGGATATTTGGAGGCAAGGATTTCACCACAAGCGTCCTTAACCAAAACATATGGCTCTTATTTCATAAAATTATCAAATTTCTCCTACTTGCAAGTTTCTAGCTTTGATCAAGCTCCCCTAAGGTTTCCCAAGTACCTTAGTGACAAAATTGTACTATTTGAGTCTGTAGTTAGTTCATATATGTAAAGAATAGACTGGAAGTACGAAAAAGAAGATGATTTCTTTTCCTATCTCTCTTAGGGTGTTCACATGAAAGAATGCAAATGATGCATCTCATCTAGAGGTTTCCTTCACACATTTGACTATGCATTCCTACACTTTCAAACCCAATTTCAACATTTGAGATGATCTTGAATCTTTTCATGTTCTAGACTTGCACCATGATCCACAAATTAAAGACTATTGGGCTAAATGCATTTTCAAATTTGAAGCACATGAGAAATATCACATGAAGATGATAGTTAATGAGATGAGGAAATTCAAGTTCTCTTGGTATAAAGATATTTTGCAAGATGATGGAACAAAAATGTATGATCCTAAGTATATGGTGATCAAGGTTTCCCCATTTCCTCAATTCAATTGGAACATTCATGAATCAGGGGATATAAAGGAATGAACTGAGAAAGTGGTCAAGAGAATGAGGGATTGGTTTCAAAGAAAGAGATCCATGGCCATTCAATCACGAGGTACCCCCACAAGTCATAAACAAGCCTCACGACAGTCATCGTCAAAAGTTGTGGAAGTTACTTCAAGTTCAAGACAATCTAGAGAAATTTCAAAATGAAGGGCAGCATAATTAAATACTTCTCCTCGTGAAAATTCACCAAAGAGAGCTAGGGAAAAAGAAGGTAGACTTAGTTGCAATAATGCAAGAGGAGGACCTGGTTGTAGAAATGCAAGAAGAATATCTAGTTGTAGAAACACAAGTGGAGGAAGAGCATGTAGTTCAAGACCTAGTCTTTGAACCACCATAGGAGGTCTCACCTCTTATTGACATTAATACCTCTCCAATCCAAGATATGTAACCTCTTCCAGAGTAGGGAATAATTGATGCACCTATCTTAGAGCCTAAGTCCAATGAAATGTTCTCATGGATGCAAGATAAAATCGTACCTGATACCCAAACTATTCAACAAGTGATGGCCATTGATTTATCATCAATTTCCTCATTAGCCAAGGCAAGGAAAAGGAAGATCGCAAACACAACCTCATGGTTCTACTAGTATATTGAAGTATCCCAACCGAAGGTGATCAAGTCAGTGGATGAAATGACATCGAGTTGATTATGAAATGAGCACAATCCAACTAGGGTTGGCTACTCATGAAGGGGATTTGCATATGTATCAGTAGTCTTCCACTCACTTGGTGGTAAGGAACAAATAATATAAGAAGAATATTTATGAGCTAAAATAATAGGTGTAAACTCTTTCATCCTATGTGCAACACCTAGTGGATTTGAATTCCTTAGCAATTCCCATCGAAGAAGTTGCACCCATCAACAGCTTCAATCAGAATTTATCAAGAGGATGGGTGAGCTCACAATGTTGGGATGAGTTAATAATGAATGGATCAAAAAAATTTCTAGAAACATAAATTCATTATTCAAGAATGCGGTCAAACTCTTCACCTACATGTGTGTAACTACAAACAAGATGCGGGTGCTTAGAGAAGATTTGGAGAAAGAAAGGGATCACTAGGATCCTTTGGGTCAAGTGGTGAGTGAAATGAGAAACACTTATTCTCAAGATTTGATTAACAGGAAAAAATTTTGGTACACCTTCAGAAGACTTGTCATGTGTATGGGTAATAACCTTAGAAATCATATTTGAAGAAATCAACTGAGCCATCACCGAGTTGGATGAAAAAGAGGAACAAGCGTATAAGTTGCAAGATAATATCAATCGCCAAATTTAGAAACTTGGATTGCATGTAATGGGATAGACACAACTGCCATTGATTTCATTTTCCATTGATGAATATGTTAAGAAAGAGGTAGGTAATCCATTATCCTTCAATAAGGATACCTTGGAGTTCCTCTCATAGATTTGGGTTGTCATTGCACTCATTGCAGAGAAACATCCATCATGGTTTAGAAAGTGCAAATATATCAATGGTGTGTCTGATGGGTGGACAAAGACTCTAAGCTATGTGTGCATTCCTCATGCAAAAAAGTGGAACATGTAGTGGCTCGTTTCGCAAAGAATTCTAAGAAAGCGAGAGATCTTCTTAGCGAAGATGAGATGGAGACCGGATAGGGAGTGAGATCAAGTCAATGGAGCAGCTCATTCTTTTACATGATTCTTCCTCTTTCTTCTTCTTCCTCTCTTTATCTCTCTCTCTCTCTCTCTTCTCTTCCCTCCCAACGTTCTCTCTCTTCAATGTTCTAATTTCATGTTGGGGTTTGCACTTTTGATATGTCTTTAAGTGACTTTAGAAACATGATGTAAAATTTAAGTCACCTTGTTTTTATAAAAGGGACTTAATATTTGATAGGAATATGAACAGCCTAAAGTCAAAAATATGGCATATGAAAATTCATCAAGAAGATGAAGAGTTGCTTCTCTTCTATAAATTGTAATGAACTCCTCATTTGAGGGTCTTCTTAGTTGTTTTTGTGAATTCATGAGAGAGAGATCCTTGTGAAAAAATCAAAGAGATAGCAAATTTTTCCATCCCCATTCTCAAATTTCCTCTATTCTCATACTATGTACAAATTTTGTTTAAGCATCAATACAAGAAGAAGGAGTTTCTAGCCCTCTTTTGACTGAGGAATTTATTGATACTTTGTGCTCATAAATTCTGATCGGTCTTGTTGCTATTTATATATTTTTTCTTCTTAATTTTAGTGCATGTGATGAAACTTCTAACTGATGTATGCAAGACTATGATTTTCTATCTCACTCCCTTTCCCACTCCCACTCTCTTAGAAAATTCCTTCTTTGTAGGTATCGCAAGGTCGGTGGAGTTCCCTTGTTGGATCCTAGGCCACAAACTAACCACGATAAAACTCACCTTACTCATGCATGCATATATGGAAGTTACACCATTTAAGTAGAGGGACTTAGATTCCCGTGAGTGTCAAAAAGAAACCCATAAATTTTTCCCCTGAAAAATTTTCTCACCAATGATTTTGGCACCCACCATGGGGAAAATTTAGAAACATCCGCACTTTGAACAATGACCTAGAAAAATACAAAAGAAATCAAAAAAATCCAAAAATTCAAAAAACAAAATTTCTATAATTTGAATAGCCATATGAGCCTTATGTCTTCAAACCATGGTTATTCTAGTAAATTCTTATGTTAATAGACTGAGTTACTCTTCCATATTTAAGAGGATATTGCTTCATATTTGTGAGAGGCTATTTGCAATAATAGGAAAAGTGTCAACCACTACTTCATTGGAACAATAGTACTTTACCTTAAACAAGAATGTGCTACTGAATTAGAAAGACAAATGTAGATTTAGGAACTACAAAGAAGAGTATAGACTTTCAAGCTGACGGATAGAAGATACACCTGGTAACTAAGGTAAGGAGGACAAACTGATCCCATTTTTGAAGAAATTCAAAGAAGAAAAGAGCTGCTCAGAAATCATAGGTCTCCCCTTTGTCACACAACTATTTCCATCAGGAGTCCAAGTGTTTCAATCCATTGGATTTTGATTTTCCATACATCAATGAGAATCTTGAAGATTTCATTGACGTAGAGACCGAAGAAGAAGCTAGAGAAAGAGAAGCAAGAGCTGAAGTAGAAATAAGAGCTCAAATTAAAGAGATTGAAATAGCTCAAGCAAAAGTAAATGCAAGAGTAACATTTGAATCCACAACCTTTGATAGGTTATAAGCTAGAATCGGGAATGAAATTGTGGATCATGATCATGAAGATTGGAGGACCAATGTACCATGGGGTGGAAACACCAGCCCACTTGCCCTTGCTCAACCACTCCATGAGCTACCAAAAGGCTCAAGAAAAAACTTCCCAAAATTCATAGGGGATGGTTATCAACTCCCCAAGGAACATGTAGCAATGTTCATCACCTCTTCTGACATGTTGGGCATTGAACATGAAGATGTGTCATTCTAGCTCTTTATGGAGTAACTTCAAGAAAAAGCTTCCAAATGGTTCTACATGTTACCCCGAGGTCTATCACCTACTAAGAAGATATAAGAAGTGCATTCAAACATAGATTCAAATCTAAAGAATACTATCGTGACCTCTTAGTAAATTTGGTGCAAATGAAGAGGCAAACTTCTAAATCAATGAGATACTTCATTGTAAAATACAATAGGATAATATGAAGAGTTCCCAAAGATTTCATGCCTCCTGAAAATAATTTGAAAAGAATCTTCATCAACACCTTACCATCAGAAGTTGGCTTCTTCCTCAGAAGATCCCAACTCAGAGATTTGAAGGAAGCACAAGACTTCGTGATTGAGACCGAACGATAATCAGATCTTTTCTAGAAAACTGAAAGGTCCCAATGGGAAAAAAATTTATCAAAGTTCAAACTCAGTCACCACAGACCCAATGTTCCAGAAAATGGCCAATGACTTGGTTTCCATGAAGAAACAATTGTCTCATATCACAATTTGGAGCACTCAAAGAATCCAAATCCTCGTAATAGACCAAGGATTACTCCACCTCCTCTCATGCTCACTCTTAAAGAACCAGTGGTTAATTATGCTTGTGACACCAAGGAGCCAAAAGAAGAAGCAAAGATAGAAGAACACGAAGAATAAGATATAGGAGATGATGATATCTATCTCAAATTTTAAGAATTTTATGGTGATATGCATAATGGCCTAATTTAGTACATTGATGGAGATGAAGATGACAATGATGAAGAAGCCCCAAACTTCTTGTGTTCATTTTTCACTTGTGCACAATCCAAGAATGGAGCCTCATCCTCAATGGCTGCGGTGAAGGAAAATAAAAATAAAGAATATCCTCCTATGAAAGTTCTAGAACACAAAATCAGTAGCAAAGGATTTCCACTACCACCTTTAATGGAGTTATCTAAAGAAAAACTAGACCCACTAGTTAGCAAGGATCACATTGCCACACCAAGTAAGTCTCCTAGTCCTAAAGTTGTTAAAAATAATTCTTCTTCAAATGTTATTCCTACAAAATCATCTAAGGTTCCATCAAAATATGCATCCCCATCATCTTCCAAGCTAGTTACCACACCCGTGAAGGAAAATCCAACTCCCAAAGTAGAAAAATATGTGCCATGTAAATCTTCCATCATCCCTGGAACCTCAACCATGTCCATCATGACCCCATTTGATTCAAATTCCAAATCAAAGAGCTAAAATATTTACAAATGCACCCTACCCAATTTGATAGGTTTGTTGATATAGTTTGTGTTGGTAGTCCTACAGTATCAAAATTAGATTCCAATGGCCTACTTCCCACGCCATCCATGCCACCTTCATAAAACATGCTAGCCCTCGGCACCTCCAAAACCAATAAATTTGAGCATTTTTACTTTTCACTTCTCATTAAAGGATTCTAAATCAATAATTACATCATATATTTCAGAGCCTCGGATAATGTGATGCTATTCAAAGTTTCAAATGCTCTAGGAATTACCTTGACTCAAGCAAGTGGCTCATGTTATTCAATGGAATCCAAACAAGTTTCATTGGTGGGAAGAATCAAATATACACATATAGCACTAGCTGATTTTCAAGAGAAGAAGGTGCTTCTCACTATCATGGTGGCGAGACATTCCAGCATCATTTGGGATGCTACTGATTCAAAGATTCTGTAGAGATTTGGGTGGAGAGATCAAAATGGATTGGTCATCTACAACTATTCCAGTAAAAGGTGAGATGAAGAAATTTCTACCAGTAATGAAGATGAAGTACAGTATGAAAATTTGATGATTGAAGGAAAACATTTTATTTCAAGATAACGAGTTAGGCAACTACTTCCTCACATCAGAGAAAGATGAGAATTTTCCACTTCTTATGGAAGAGGAAGAAGATAAAATTTGGACAATGGACTTGCGGTAATCACTCTAGCGTGGGTTCAAGAGTAGGCATGGTGTTGTGTTATCCTTTCGGTGAATTGTACCTATTTTCCTACAAGCTACAGTTTGATAACACAAATAACACAGTGGAGTATGAAGCCCTCCTCTTGGGCATGGGTGTAGTAGAAGATATGGGAATCAAGAAGCTAAAATTCCAGGGTGACACAAAGGTAATAGTAAGGTAGGTTTGGAAGCAGTACCAAGTAAATAATCCAAGGCTCGACATTATAGAAACAAAGTGTGGGAGTGCATTGAATCTTTCAACGCATTCTCCATTGAATTTTTTCCTTGAGAACAAAATGAAAGATTCGTCTCCCTTGTAATGGCATCCTCTCTTATGATGTCACACTCATCGTTTGACAAGGATAAGGTAACTGTAGAGATGGTTTTAGACCTAGTGTGCTCGATAATGAAAATCACTAGCAAGTATTCAATGATGATAATCAACTCCTGGATTTCTTGGAACAAAGAGACAATTTCAATAATCTCTTCTTTAAATGAAGTGATAATCCACACCAGGAAATGGTAGCTGAAGAAGAGAAAGAAGGAATTGAAGGAATTGGTAAAGAAGTGATCAAACTGAAAGGAAACAAGATCCCTAAAGGCTTATTCTCTCTAGAAGACCTCTTTGATAAGTATGATAGATTAATTCAAGAGAAGGTAAAGTAATCTTCTCGAGTTCCGAGCTGATTTTGAGAAAGAAAACATCGGCACCCTGGAGAATCCAATAATGGTCAACATTGGAAAGTGTTGTTCACCTGAAGAAAAGAGAAGGTTCATGTCATTGCTTAATAAATATTCATATGTTTTGGCCTATTCTTATGATGATCTTAAATCCTTCCAATCGAAGGAAATGTACCACTCAATTCCCTTAAATCTGGATGCCAATCTGTTCATAAAAAAGAAGAAGAAATACAACCTGAAAATAGTGGACACCATCAAAGAGGAGGTTGTAAAAATGCTCAATGCAAGGATCATATTTCCCATCCATCATTCCACATGGGTGGTGAACATTATGCTTTAGTAAGGAAGAAGAATGGAGAAATAAGAATATACGTAGATTTCTAAAATCGAACCAAGCTTCATTAAAAGATAATTATCCCCTCCCCATCATGGATCACATTTTGTAGGTGGTCACCAGATCTGAAATTCTCTCCTTGCTCGATGGATTCTTAGGGTATAATCAAATTAAGGTGGTAGAGGAGGATCACACCAAGACAACTTTCACAACACCCTAGGGCACTTTTACATACAACAGAATGCCTTTTGGTCTAATCAATGTAGGATCTACATTTCAAATGGTGATGGATCTAGAATTCAAATATTTGAAGCATTGCATTGTCATATACTGGATGATCTCACAGTATTCTCAAAAAAGAGGGGAGACCATATTCATCATTTGGAACAGGTACTCACAAGGTGTAGAAAAAATGGCATATCCTTAAACCTAAAAAAGTGCATCTTTGGAGTTATAGAAAGAAATTTTTGGGGCACATTGTGAACAAGCATGGAGTGCACATTGATCTTGAATGAGTGGAATCCATGAAATCACTATATTTTCCCACAAGCAAGAAAGGAGTCCACTCCTTCTTTAGAAAGGTAAACTTTCTTCATCACTTTGTTCCAAAGTTCATGGAATTGATGAAGCACATCACCACCATGATGAAACCTCAAGCAAGCTTCAAGTGGAATGACAAGGGAAAAACATCTTTTGAAGAAATCAAGAAAGCCATTTCCAAAGCTCGAATATCGTATCTCGGATTTTAGTAAAGATTTCATCATGTATTGTTATGCATCAGAACATACACTCTTTGTTGTCCTTTTCAAAAGAATGATGAAGGTGTGGAAGAACCTATTGCTTTCATGAGCTTCCCATTGAAGAAGCATGAACTAAACTACAGCCAATTGGAGAAACATGCCTATGTGGTGGTCAAGGATGTAAAAATTTTAGGTTTTACATACTCAATTCTTCATATGGTGTGATGGTCTCGGGTAGTGCAATCAATTACATCTTGACACAATAAGATCATGTAGTTAAAAGAGGAAAATGGGTTACAAATACTCAAGAGTATGACTTGGAGATCTATCCCTCTAATTTGGTGTGGGAAATGGTCTATGTAGATTGATCGTTGAAGATGAAGCTCTCAAATATCAACATGGTGAAGATAATTGCACTTGCTCAAATTGTTTTGAAGATAGTCCATAGGTCCTCTTTGTAACTACTAATGATGAGTGGTACACAAAAATTCCTATTATCTAACCTATAGATAATGCCCCCTCATCTTGATTACAAGCAAAGGAGAATACTCAAGTTGAAGGAAATAAAGTTTGTGATCTAGAACCACATGCTCTACAAAATAATTCTTGATGGATGCTTTTTCAAGTGCATAGACAAAGAACAATAAGAGAAGTTACTTAAAACATATCATTACCAGGCATGTGGTGGGAATTTTTCACCCATGGTCACTACACATAAGATTCTCTAAGGAAGAAATTGTTGTCTGCTCTCTTCACAAATTCTCAAGAATGGGTTTCTAAGTGTGAAGCATGTTAAAAATCCGTTGGGAGACCATAGCTTGTAGTACTTCCACTCGAGCAGTTTTCATTGAAGAAACATTTTGGTGGTGGGGGCTAGACTTCATCAGTTCTCTAAATCCTCACTCAAGTATGGGGCACACCTACGTGCTCACAAAGAACAGATTATTTCACAAAGTGGGTGGAGGCCATCCCATTCAAGCAAGATAACACCGAAATGGTATGTAATTTCATCAAAGAGAATATCATAATACGTTTTGGAGTTTCGCATAAGATTGTAGTAGACAATGCTACCTATTTTTCTTCAAGGGAGTTGAATGAGTTCTGCTACGGATATGGAATCTCCCTGTCCCACTCATCAGACTACTATCCACAAGGAAATGGTCAAAGCTAAATCTAGAAATAAGAACATCATGACCATTTTCCACAAGCTTGTGGATGAAAACTAGAGGAATTGGCATAAGAAGTTGTATGATGCATTATGGGTGGATAGGATCACTCAAAGAAATCAATAGGTATGTCACCATTCCAGCTATTGTATGGAGTGGAAGCAGAAATTCCCATTACAGTTGAAATTCCAACTCTCAAATTGCTCTAGGGAATAGAAGATGAAAAGTACAAGGATTCTATTGATAAAAGGATCCTATTTCTTGAGAAGATGGAAGAAAATATACTACGAGAGGTGACCATATTTGAGAGCACCAACTAAAAGTGAAGAGGATCTTTGACAAAAAGGCTAAGGAAAGGGAATTCAAAGTTGGAGACCTTGTCCTACTATGGGATAAAATGAGAGAACCAAAAGGTATCCATTGAAATTTTGATTCATTATGGCTTGGTCCATTCTAGATTTGTGAAGCTTGTGGTGAAAACATATTTATACTCTCATATTTGGATGGAACGTCATTGGAATTGCCTCATAGTGGGAAATACCTAAAGCAATATCATCATTGAAAGTGAGATGTTCCCGCATTGTACCATATGTGGTTGTTAGTGTGTTTTCCTTTTGTTGTGTGTTTTTCCTTTGCCGTGTGTTTTTATGTTTCCTTCTGTAATTTTTATGTGTGTGTGTGTGTTTCCTTCCTTTTTATCTCTCTCTTGTAAGTTGTACATGACTCCTCGAGAGCCCAATGGATAAGGCACTAGTCAATATGTTGTAAGTTGAGATTTTGGGATTCCTCATGCCATGTCTTTATTGCAATCAGCCCATATCATATCCCCAAGCTAGAGCCAATTTTTTTCATGAAAATGTGCAATAGGAAAATTTACAATTTTCAAGCATGACAACGATACCCATATGTCAAAAATTTCATGTTTTACCTTTCCAAGACACCCTAGGTCTACCCATCCTTAGCACCATCCTTACCTGGTTAGTCTAATGACCCCTAGTGGATTTTAACTCAGTCCCTAGGTGAATTAGGAAAGTAAAGTCAATCCCCTAGGTGATTTTAGGAGTTCTTGAAGAATGCTAATTTTGGGCAATGTTGGGAAGGGCTACCACTGGCCTTCCCAGGTTTGGTGCAACCCCGGAGAAAAAAAAAAAGGAGAAAAATATGACATAGATATGAATCAAAGGTATAATAAAATTTATTAAATAATATTGGAATATTTAGGAAATATTTGGAGGTTTTGGGGTAGATTCACGAAACGGGTTCTCAGGCCTAGGTAGTGCATAGGGCCAAAAAAGCTACTAAGCTTCAGGAAGTGATTCCGGGATCTCGGAAGGATTTAGGAGCTAAAAATACATCATCTAGAATGGGAATTCATATCTCTACAAGATGGCAAAATAATATTATTCACAACACCTAAGTGTAATAAGTATATATATAGTTTTGTTCATGCTTAATCATAGAGCCATAGAAAAACTCCACTTTTTTAGGGCATAAATAGAATAATAAAGAGCTTAAACTCCAACCGTTGGATTCATAATTCCTTTTCAGATAATTTCATATAAAATTTCACCTTGAAACTCATCCAAGAGCTCAAGATATTGTCGTTACAAGTTGTCTTCAAGGTAAGCTTCCAGTAGTATTCAATTTTTGAAGTGGACACGTGTAGCTCCAGGAACCTAAGGTATTTTGATGTCCCTTTCATTCCTTAAACTAAGGGACATAAGGGATAGTAAAATATGCACATCCCTATTTTTCCCTATGGTCACCCATGGGACCCTCTCGCATCACCGGTTCAACCCCAGGAACCTACCAAAACCTATTCTCATAGTGCATGGATGCCCACCAAGTGTCGTAGCCTAGTGCGATGTGAAAACTCATGAACCAATTATCGGGTAAGCCTAAAACTTTAGAGGGGTGATATTGGGCAAAAAATCATATTAGAAAAATTCATTTCATCGTGATCGACCACCGAAGTACACTAACTAAAAATAGTAGGCCTTTCACATGGGAGACTGTTATTTTGGCTAAGCCACCATCTGAAGAAGCTACAAAGGGGCGGTAAACACAAAGAAGGTATTGCAAGAGAAATTAGTTGAAAGGGTCATCTCAGTCTAGAATTAACACTTACTAAAAATAGTAAGTGATCCCATGAATGCTTGCTAAAAATAGAAAATTGGTCCAGAAGGGGAGGGGAACACAAGGAGAAGAAGGAATTCAAGTTTCCATATCAATTGAGGTTCAAAGAAGATGAATTTTCATACTTACTAAAAATAGTAAGTTGTCTCATAGACACTTACTAAAAATAGTAAGTCATTCCAAAGGGTAAATTTCACAAAAGGAGCATTCTGAGAGTTGAACATTCAAATTGGCAGTTACAGTTGGAGTTTGGAGAAGAATTTTCACACTCACTAAAAATAGCAAGTGACTCTTTCCAGAAGTAGTAAATGTTGAGGAATCATGAAGTACAAGTTTTCGGACGAAGTCTAGTATAGAAATGGCAGTCATTAATCCAAAAACCATCTCACTTGCTCTATAAATTTTGACATCACCCCAGAATGTTCATCATCATGAAGGAGAAGAACATGCATGAATGGGAAAATATGGATGCATATGTGTAAGGGATTTCACTAGGATCATGGATGAAGACAGGAGAAATCCCTCAAGGATGCTAAAAAAATTTGAGATGTGAGTTTTGTGAAGGATATTTAGACACAATCACTCTCCTCAACAGAGTGATGGGAGAAGAAAAACGAGGGACTTCCAAGATTGGATGGCCCTTTTCATCTTAATGTGACTAAAGGAAAGCAACGAATTGACTAGGGGCAGATAATTAGTGACAACTTGCATCTTCAACTACTCCAAGTTCCCATGAAAAGAAGTTCCACATGACTTCTTACTTGGTCTATTTTCTTGCCAGTTCAAGGTCATTCAAGGGATTGTCTCTCACACAAAACATTATTTCCAAGGTACCCACATTCAAGAAACTCCCATAGTTGGTAATGGAAGAAATTCATAGACACTTCACCCATGTGAATGATGCATTCATGATGTACATGGCATGAAATTTAGAGGGTGGATGTAATGACACCAGATGATTATGAAATGAGAACAATTGAAATAGGACCATTTACTCATGAAAGGGATTTACATATGAATCAGCAATCTTCCGCTTGTTTGGTTGAAAAGGAAAAAATAATATAAGAATAATATTGATGAGCTAAAATAACATGTGTGAACTCTTTCATCCTATGTGCAACACCTGGTGGATCTAAATGCCTCGAAATTCCCATCGAATAAGTTACACCCATCAGTAGCTTCAATCAAGAATCTATCAAGAGGACGCATGAGCTCATAATACAAGGATGAGATAATAATGAATGGATCGGCACAATTTCTGAAAAGGGAAATTTAGTGCTCTAAGAGGCAGTCAAACTCTTCACCTACATGTGTGCAACTACAAATAGGATGCGGGTGCTTAGAGAATATTTGGAGAAAGAAAGGGATCATTGGGATCTCTGGGTCAAGTGGTGAGTGAAATGAGAAACACTCATTCTCAGGAGTTGATTAACAAGAAAGTTTTGGTACCCCTTTGGAAGACTTGTCACATGTATGGGCAAGATCCTTAGCAATCAGATTTTAATAAATCAAGCTGACCCATTTCTAAATTGGATAAAAAAGAGGAATAAGTGTATAAGTTGCAAGATAGTATCAATCGTGAAATTTAGAAACTTAGAGTGCCTGCAATGGGAGAGGACATAACTTCCAATGAGTAGATTGGGCTATTCAAGGAATATGTTAAAAAGGTGAGCAATCCATTATCCTTCAATAAGGATACCCTGGAGTTCCTCTTAGAGATTCAGGCTGCCATTACACTCATTGTAGAGAAGCATACATCATGATTCGGAAAGTGCAAAGATTTCAACAGGTGTGTCGGATGGGTGGACAGAGACTCTAATATTTTTGTGCATTCCTCACACCAACAAAGTGGAACCTACAATGGTTTTTTTCAGCATAAAACTTGGAGAAAGCGAGATCTTCTCAGGCGCGATATGGAGACCATTCGGGAGTGAGATCAAGTCGATGGAGCTGCTCATTCTTTTGCATGGTTCTCTCTCTCTATCCAATGTTCTAATTTCATGTTGGGGTTTGCACTCTCTCTCTCTCTCTCCAATGTTCTAAGTCACCTTGTTTTTATAAAAGGGACTTAATATTTGATAGGAATATGAATAGCCTAAAGTCAAAAATATGGCATATGAAAAGTCACCAGGAAGATGAAGAGTTGTTTATCTTCTATAAATTGTAATGAACTCCTCATTTGAGGGTCTTCTTAGTTATTTTTGTGAATTCATGAGAGAGAGATCCTTGTGAAAAATCAAAGAGATAGAAAATTCTTCCATTCCCCCATTCTCAAATTTCCTCTATTCTCATACTATGTACAACTTTTGTTTAAGCATCAATACAAGAAGGATTTTATAGCCCTCTTTTGACTGAAGAATTTATTGATAATTTTTTCTCATAAATTTTGTTCGGTCTTGTTACTATTTGCAGAGTTATTTCTTATTTTAGTGCATGTGATGAAACTTATAAGCTGATGTATGCAAAACTCTAATTTTCTACTTGCAATATTAGTCCTCCTATCTAACATTCTTGCTCCCTTTCCCCTCTCTTTGTAAATTCCTTTCTTGCAGATTATCTCAGCTTTTTCCAAAGTGTCGGTGGAGTGACCCTATTGGATCCCCCCGCAAGGCCAACCAGATAAAATCATCTTCCTTGTGCATGCATATACGAAGTTTCACCATTTAAGTAGAGGGACTTATATTCCCAGAGCATTGGTCTAGTGCCCACTTTGCTTTGGCACCTTTTATTACCGATCATGATACTATAGACTACATGAGATATTTTAATAGTTTTATTTAGTAGGGTGTTAGATGTCGAGATCCTGGATTATTATTGAATGTGATTATATATAATGCATGGTGATTATTAGAGACACTCATGTGTGGATAATGATATACTATTGACATGGATGTTTAATGGAAGTTATTCGGACATGTGATTTGGAGATTATGAATAAACATAGAAAAGGAAAAAAAAATTGATGATGACATAGTTGTCAATATAAATCGTAAATGACTTCGTTGATTGCCTTGATGACTATTTTGATTCATATGTATAGATGATTTCGTGATTATATTATATATTCATTTTGAACGTTACGATATGGCCACGAGGTGAAGGAGGTATTTGTATTTTTAGGTTTAAAAATATCACAACAAAACATCGGGGATTGGATACCAACCAAAATGGAATTCTCAGGTGAATTCAACATGGTAACCATGGTAACTTGTTTTGTGTGTGTGTTGTATTTTTAGGGATTCCCATGGGGGGGATTACCTTTACATGTGACCGTGGGTTTGTGTATTTTATTAATGTGTTTCCTTTTATTATTGTTGTATGTATTTTATTAAGTAATGTGTTCCTTTCCTTTAAATTAATTAAAATTGTGATGGATTAATGTGGGAATCATATAGTTAAACTTTAAATAAATCAAATTGGGATATGGGAAGTAATTATAAGAGTTGATGGTTGTTGTATTTAATTTTGTAAGAGCTTGTGTAAGTCAGATTTGGAGTATGAAATACTCCACCTCCATGGAAATTCGAATTTGACCTTGGGGGCTGTTTTTGGAGACTTGTGGGACAAGTAAAACTTGTCCCATGCCTCTAAATTTATTATACCAACCATAATTATGGATGGAGATGTTATTTGTGACTTTTAAATGCATTTTATTCATCATGTTGCTTGTTTTGGATTACACTCTTTTACATTTTATTAAATAGTTGTCCCTTGTGGTGTGGGCTCTTTTGGAGTGTGTAAGCTAATTTGTCATTTCACTTATTGTGCTTGGGAGAATGGAATTTTGTAAAAAAAAATTGAATTGGAGGATGTGTGATGTGGCATCCTATATGGATCCACATCATCCTCTTCTCTCCCTCTTCTATTTAATTCAAACTCTCTTCTCATTTTGGGTTGTTAAACCTTTTTGCATTCTTCCTTGGGTCACATTTTCTTGTGGGAGCTTTGGTTTTTGAAGGAATTTTTGAAGATAGCTTTGCATGCTTGGGAGCTTACTATTTTGTACTATGTTTTGCATGCATCCTTGGGCACATTTTTCTGTGATTAGAGCTCTTGTTGATTTGGAAGAAATTGGAAAGAATTCGATACTTTGGCAATCTTTTTGCGGGACTGTGTTTTTGACATTAAAAGCTTCTGTGTGGAGAAAATCCTTCCATGGAGAGCTAGGAGTTTATTTCTTCCTTATTGTTGTTATTTTCTTATTGTGTTGTGTGTATCACACATGCTTGTTTTATTTTTTGGCTGGTTAAGTAGGCGCCTTAGGAATGGTGTAGGAGAAGGCTATGGGGAATTCTTGTGGGGGATAAGGGAAATTTCATGGGCATCGAGAATTTTATGGAGGGATTTTTTGGTTTCGAATCCACCATGGAAAATAAATAGCTTGAATTTCTTACTTATGGGGGGCATAAGGGAAAATTTGTAGGGGGCATAAGGAGGGGTTGGGAGATATAAGGTTTATGGGTTATGATATGTTATATTGGTGGTGTGATTTTTGATGGATGCCCAATTACCAATTTGGAGGCATAAGTATCTTCCCCATAGTCCATGTTCCTTTAGTTTGCATGATCAAGCCTAAGTTGTGATTGAATGTTTTTATATGCAGTTGTGAAATGCTTTTTTTTGCTTTTGGTGTTGCTTTGTGTTTTAACAAGGAAAATGTGTATGTGAAATAATGTTGTGTGGAAGCTTGATTGTTTCCATGGTTGAATTGCACCTTTTATTGCATCTTGGTTGGGGATATAGGGCCAATGATGAAGGAAGGATTCTCCTTTCATTAGATGTCTTGGTTGGGTGGAGAGGGTTTCCTTTCCCCCTCTTTGTTGTGATAAATTTGGAGAAAAAAAAATCGAGCATCTTGTTGTTTGGAGCAAGAGGAAAATATAGTTTGACAGTCCCTTCTTGTGAGAAATTTTATTGTATCCCTTCCCACTTTGATGTGGATGAATTGTATAATTAATTGCAATAATAAAATACTTGTATTGATGAAGAAATATTGAAATGGAAATGTGAAATGTAAGGAGTTATATTCCATTCTCTGTTTTGAAAAGGAATGTGAAGAATTTTTATATGTATTGTATATTGTATTTTAGAAATCAAATGTAAAAGAATAAATTGTAAAGATTTATTGGAAAACAATAAAGGATTGCATTCTTTTCTCAAAATTGTATTGGATATTGGATTTGAATGGATTTGGTGAATTAAAATATTTGTTGGAAAGAAGAATGCGAAGGAAGGAAGTATGTTGTTTTTGCATCCTTGGAATTAAATTAAATTTGGAATCAAAACTTGTAATTTAACTTGGAAAGTATTTGTTTAGAAACAACTATATTCATTGGATTAATTTAGAAACTATATGCCACACTTAAATGATAAAATTGACAAATAGATCCTTTAAAAATTTGATCCTTGGCATTGTGACTTTTAAAGCTGGTAATTCTAAATAAAATGCACAATTTGAACCACCACTTAACAATATAACTAGAAACCTTGAAATCCAACATGATATACTAGTAATGAACTCAAATCGACAAGAATATTTAAGAGAATAACTTGAACCATTGCAAATTCGAGCTTAATCTCCTTCTCAACCATTTCCTATCATTTGTTGGAAAAAATCCCAAATTGGAAGAAATTGTACAAAATTTACTTTCCTAAAACACTCTAAACTCTCCCTAGATAAATCCTCCATGTTTGTTTGACATATTGAGTGAAGTAGGAGATATAATTTAATCAAAATTGAAAGTTGGAAACTTGCCTATTGGCTAATTAAAAGCTTACATGTCCTTTTTGTGAAATTTATCCCTTAAACTTGATCAAAAGAAAAAATTTTGTTTCATGTACAAAGAGGGCATCGAGAGCTTTTCGAAAAGTCCTTGTTTTCCCAAAACCGAGCTTTCTAGCTCAAGTTATGGCACTTTGAAGTTTTTGTGCCTTGGCGGGAAAATTTGGGAAAATTTTCCCTAGCGGGCCCGCAACCCAAAAATTTCTTGTCAAAATTGCCCTTAGAATATTTTCAAAAAAAATCTCTCGGGAAAATTTTCATCTTTTTCTCCATTGGCCCACAACCAATCCAAGGTTGCCCCATGTCCAGCCGGAGGCGTGGAAATTTTTTTGCCCTTTGATTTTTTTCAAAATTTTGGAAAACATTTCCATCTTGCCCCACTGGCCCGTAGCCAATCAAAGGCTGCCATGCGACACCTTGGAGGTGGCGACAAAGGTTCAAGATAAGTTTTTCTTTTGCACCACATGGGGGAAAATTTCAAAAAACACCCTGTGAACTGCCACCCTGCCAAAGGATATTTCCCCTCCTCTTGACACGTGTCCCCTTCGGGAAAATTCGATCCCAAAATCCGTAGGACCATATCTTGAGTTCCCAAAGGAGTTAGGAGGAATTATTTATATCACCAGAAAGGTGAGAAAATGTCTTATCCATTGGGGATGGTCTAGGAAATTTTGGAAGAGTTAGATATGATAAATATCAAGTTGAAACTCTAAGCATGTGAGAGTGGGTATGGGAGTAAAATTGCTCCTCGAACTCGAGCGAAACTTATAGCCCTAAGTTTTGGACCTTGTGACCTCGAGAGTTGTTTTTAAGGGATGTGTTTGTCCTAATGAAATTGAATTGCTCAAGAACCTATCGGTGGAAAATGTTGCTTTGCAACTTGGTGGTAGACACTCTAAATCAAGTTCAAGGAGTGGGTAAGTGAGACCTTACTCTGTTGATTAGAAGTATGTATTCCTTTCTCATAGCAATTAAACCCTACTCTAGTATTGACCTTATGGAATTAAATACCTATTGTATTTAATTGTTTTGGGTCCCTTAACCCTAAATTTTTTAATCAAGGAATATTTAGCTAAATGTCAATGTGATCGGAAAACAAAGTAATCCTAGAGAGATTTGAGCTAGGTGTGGACTTATTACATTTGTTGCTCTATAATGTGAAATTAGTAATCATTATAATGGGAAAGGTTATCAGTTGAATTTAATTGTCTTTGAGACTTTGGTTGTCAACTCCTAGCCCCTTAAAAAAATTATTTCATAATTTTGTAATTAAACCTAGGTGGTTCATGGTTCTCAAGTGGGTTGTTTTAACCTGGCATTACACTTGGTATCAGAGTAGTGGTTCAAAATCTTGGGCCATTGGGCACACTAGAAAACTTGAGACATGAACTGTAAACCTAGCACACTTTTGAATCTAAGAAAACAAACTTGTTGAAAATTGAAGAAGAAATAAGTATGAAGAAATATTACATTACTCTGTTCATTTGAACTGCTAGAATTAAAATGATAATAAAATAATAATAAGTTGTTTGAGTTGATGTGCTTGTTTAGTGACATTTTTTCTAAACCTAGGGTAACCAAGTATGTCAGATTAAATGGAAATTGTGAACTTCTAGTATAATGGAAACTTGGTTCCCTTTTGAAAATGTGTTGTTTTAGAAGCCCTAAAACTTGATGTAATTGTATGGTGTATTAAGCCCTTTCTTGAGAGCCTTTCCTATTGGATTGGTTGGAATGATGAGTTGTAATATGTGACCCTTATGGTTGGATAGTAGTGGTTGTGATCTAGGTCAAGAAGAGCTAATTAGAAGTTGTTTAGAGCTTCCTTCCTTGAGTGGTTAGGAAAGAGGGTCTAGTTGTCAATTTCCCATGTTGTTACCCATTTGAGAGGGTGGACACTAAGTCTGGGTGTCATCTAGGACCCAATCCTGTGTATGTGTTCTTGGAACTAACCTCGAGGCAGAGTACCCCTATTGGTAGCCATGAAAGGCTGCGGAGTGAATGTGGTGTTAACTTTTTTGTTTTACATTCGTAATCTTGTGTATTTTATCAAGGACCAACATCTTATTTTATGATTGGATTGAGAAGCTCTCAAAATCTTTTATTTATTTATAATTATTGCAAGAATTTTCAAACATTGCAATGCGGCTACTTAGCCACTTTTATTGATTTCCAATATTTCTCTGACTTTATTTGATTGAAGACTCGGAGCTCATGATGTTGTTGGCTACTCGACTAAATGTTACATGATTTCCTTCTTCCATGTTGTTGATCTGGTTCTATGCTTCATGTATGGTGACAATTGTCATATGGGGGTACACCACAGGTGTCTTGAAGGTCATTTACGTGCATAAATTCTTACCTTGGTTATGGACGCATGGAACCTTAAGTGTTTTCAAGTTCTTAGAGCGACCTTTTTGTTGCTTGACCTTGCTAGAAAGAAATTTTATCATGTAGTGTGGTCTAGAGAGCAGTCTAATAGCAATAGTGGTGATTCTATTTCAATCTAGTAAGAGCTTAACCCTCATCGGACTAGAAGTGTTTGATTATTGACTTTTATATTTTGTTAGGATTGGATTACCTTTGGTTGACTATAAATGTTCTTTGGCAGTGTTTGTTTTGATAATGACTTTTCATCGATGGCATGTTAAATTGTATCTTGGGTTCCTAAATACATCATAGAAAGTTTTGACTCATGGAATGTATGCATCTTGGTAATTATGGATAGATTTAAGCCTTTTAGGCGGTTTGTTTATTTAAGTGTACTTGTTTTAATCTCTTGACTTATAAATAAGTTTACACACACCTTAAAATTCCTTTACTATGAATAACATTCTATGACCTATTAATCTTTGGCTTACTTGGAAACATTTATGGATGCTTTGGGTCTTTTGGAGCTTTCTCTTAGAGATGTTAGTTGGGTATATCTTAACAGTTAATCTTGATGGTGCTTATATAGTACTTCCTCTTTAAAATAAATTTTAACTCTTGGCTATTTAGTTCATGTTTTGGGAAATTATCGGTTGCCCCATTACATTGGATGCCTTTACGTGTGGATGTGGTTCCTTGGAGTATAGTTACATTTTCATCTAGTTCTTAACTATTTGGTGATATCTTGTGAGGACATCGAGAATTGATTGTTAAACCCAAATATATTTGTAAAAGTAAGATCTTACCTCTTTAATGATCTTTCCTTGAAAATTTCTTTGTGATACTTGTGGATACCCACAAAGAATTCTTCATGATGCTTGAAATTATTTGGTAAATTTTTGAAATATTGATGCAATTCATGTTGGTTCATTGTTTCCTAGTCGTTACAAAAATTAATAGTGTGTTTTCTATGTTGAATGTCTCTTTTTCCTTTAGAATCAAAATGTGGTGTGTCAATTTGTATCTCATTCCCATAAAAGTAATGTTGTGATGTGTTTGAACCTTCCTTCTCATCAAAATTTGATTGATAAGATGACTCAACCAAAACACCATAAAACTAGAATTAAGGAGGTTTGACCTTGGAACTTAAAAAATAAAATGGAGCATAGAAAAGGAAGTGACCCTTGTTATACCTTTGGTAGATTAATAGAAGAAATAAAAACCATGTAGAAGAATAGAAAGGAAACCTTTTTCCACCCACCTTCCTTGCAAGTAAACTAAATGCTCTCTGCCTATCAGAGAATGGTGAGGCATCATGCCCACCTTAGTGGTGCTCTTTATAATGTAAACTAATGATGTCATAAAGGAAAGAAATTTGTAACTAAGGGAGCATGAAAGGAATGTTATTATCAAGAAAAGCTATAACTTTTACTTAATAAGTTGATTTATAAAATGGGTAAAATTTATGTGTTTGAATGTAATATATAGTTGAACTCGTGGATAGTAATGTGTTACGGTTTCTTATTGCTTCTTATCCATGGATGTATGTGCCTTATTGTGGGAGTTTTGGGTTGTCACACCCTTATCGTCTCGTAACTCAACGGATGTGAGTTTTGGTTCCTTTTGGATTGAGACTTATCTATTGTTTGAGAAACAACATCCTTGTGTGTCATCTTGTCCTTGGAGACCTAAGTATTGTAATTTAAAGGAAACATATGTTAAGGATATGAAATAACTTTGGGAAGTATTCTTTTCTTCATATTTTCTTAGGTCACCTTCTTTTTGAAGCCCTTCTTCCCATTAGGATGGAAAGTGCAAGATGATGTTATTCACCTTTGGATTGATTGGACCCCTTGTTACTCGCTCTTCTCCTAGCAACAATGAATGGTGTTTGGTGTTCCGTGTGCTCTCTTTATGGTTATTCTGAGCTTGAGTAGGAAATAAGATAAATAATCCTCATTGTGATATAAGGTATGGAACTTGTATTGATATGTTAGTTGTTAGGGGAGATATACATATATATAGATATATATTTCTTTTGATTTATAGTTGACTTCTTTAGATTTGGTTGTTTATTGTGCTAGATTCTTAAAACAAAGCGTAAAACAAATCGGACTATAGGAAAACCTTGTGGTCTTGACTTCGCTTACATTACCATGAAAAGTTAATTGTGCCCTCTCGAGTTATAGAAGTGATTTCCTTGAATAGTTCCTTAATTATAAATGCTTTTGATTTAGGTGTTCTTGTTAATTAACCTCATCTTGTGTTATCTCAATTTGTGGGACCTTTTGTAGACTTGTTTCTCGTGTAAAATTAGTCGTAGTTGATTTTGCTAGCTTTGTATGGAAAACAAACCTTGAAATCATGGCTTAAACATGTAGAAACCTTAAGCTGTTATTAGTGTGGTATGTGTATCAATGGGAAGCAGTGTGGTCATCTCAAGTTTATGGAAATTTTCCCTATAATTCCCTTCCTTGGTGGTAACTCTTGATGATCTTTTGAGAACTCTTCTTGTTATATTGTTATGTGTGGTATCTTGTTGATAGCATAATGTTACTCCTTAGATTCTTATATTTGTAGCCTTACATGCTGAAAGTTTAGAAATCATCCCTTGCAATATAATTTCTGCTGAATTATATTGCACCAAACTTGAGTTTTGTAGACCCACACTCGTTGAAGAAAAGCAATTCCAAAAAAATGGCATGATCCTTTCTTTATTGCATTGCTCCCACATCAGTTATTGTGAATTCCAAGAGGAAGTCGAGTCTAAGGGGAGGGGGATGTAGTGCCCACTTTCCTTTGACACCTTGTATTACTAATCATGATCTGTAGACTATGGAGATAATTTAATAGTTTGATTTAGTATGGTGTTAGATGTCAAATCTGGATTATTGTTGAATTTTATTATATATAATGTATAGTGATTATTAGAGACACTCATGTGTGGATAATGATATACTTTTAGCATGGATGTTTAATGGAAGTTATTCGGACATGTGATTTTGGAGATTATGAATAAACCTAGAAAAGGAAAAAAATTTATTTGATGATGACATCGTTATCGATATAAATTGTAAATGATTTTTTTGATTGCCTTGATGATTGTTGTGATTCATATGTATAGATGATTTCTAGATTATATTATATATTAATTTTTGACATTGTGATATGGCCACGAGGCCAAAGGAGGTATTTTTGTTTTTCAGGTTTAAAAATATCACAACAAAACATTAGGGGATCAGAGACCAACCAAAATGGAATTCTGGGTGAATTCAACACGCTTACCATAGTAACTTGTTTTTTGTGTGTGTTGTATTTTGTTAGGGATTCCCATGGTGGGGATTACCTTTACATGTGACCGTGGGTTGGTGTATTTTATTAATGTACTTCCTTTTATTGTTTTTGTATGTATTTTATTAAGTAATTTTTTCCTTTCCTTTAAATTAATTAAAATTGTGATGGTTTAATGTGGGAATCATATAGTTAAACTTTAAATAAATCAAATTTGGATATGGGAAGTAATTATAAGAGTTGATGGCTATTGTATTTAATTTTGTAAGAGCATTTTTAAGTCAAATTTGGAGTATGAAATACTCCACCTCCATGGAAATTCGAATTTGACCTTGGGGGCTGTTTTTGGAGACTTGTGGGACAAGTAAAACTTGTCCCATGCCTCTAAATTTATTATACCAACCATAATTATGGATGGAGATGTTATTTGTGACTTTTAAATGCATTTTATTCATCATGTTGCTTGTTTTGGATTACACTCTTTTACATTTTATTAAATAGTTGTCCCTTGTGGTGTGGGCTCTTTTGGAGTGTGTAAGTTAATTTTTCATTTCATTTATTATGCTTGGGAGAATGAAATTTTGTCTTTTGTGTTTGAATTGGACGATTTGTGATGTAGAATCCTACATGGATCCACATCATCCTCTTCTCTCCCTCTTCTATTTAATTCAAACTCTCTTCTTGTTTTGGGTTGTTAAACCTTTTTGCATTCTTCCTTGGGCGCATTTTCTTGTGGGAGCTTTGGTTTTTGAAGTAAGTTTTAAGATATCTTTGCATGCTTCGGATCTTTCTATTTTGTATCTTGTGTTATTCATGCATCCTTGGCTGCATTTTTCTATGATTAGAGCTCTCATTGATTTCAAGGAAATTGGAGAGCATTTTATACTTTGGAACTACTGTTTTGGGACTATGTTTTTGACATTCAAAGCTTGTTGTGTGGAGAAAATCCTTGCATGGAGAGGTAGGAGTTTATTTCTTCCTTATTGCTATTATTTTCTTATTGTGTTGTGTGTATAGTGCATGCATTTTTTTATTTGTTGGCTGGTTGGGTAGATTACCTTAGGAATGGTGTAGGAGAAGGCTTTGGGGAATTCTTGTAGGGGGCATAAGGGAAATACCATGGGCATCAAAATTTTGTGGAGAGGAGTTTTGGGTTTGGGATCCACTATGGAAAATAAATAGCTTGCATTTCTTACTTATGGGGGCGTAAGGGAAAAATTGTGGGGGCAAAAGGAGGGGTTTGGAGATATAAGGTTTATGGGTTATGATATATTATATTGGCGGTATGATTTTTGGTGGATGCCCAATTGCCAATTGGCAGCCATAAGTAGCTTACCCCATAGTCCTTGCTCCTTTGGCTTGCATGATCAAGCTGAGTTGTGATTAAATGTTTTTATATGCGAGTTGTGAACAGTTGTTTGCTTTTGGTGTTGCTTTGTGTTTTAAAAAGGAAAATGTGTATGTGAAATAATGTTGTGTGTGGAAGAAATTGTTGCCATGGTTGAATTACATCTTGGTTGGGGCTTGGGGCCAATTATGAAGGAAGGCTTCTCTTCATTGGATATCTTGGTTGGGTGGAGAGCATTGCCTTTCCCCCTCTTTGTTGTGATAAATATGGAGAAAAAAAAAAAAGAAATGGAGCATGTTGTTATTTTGAGCAAGAGAAAAATACGGTTTGACATTCCCTTCTTGTGAGCAAGTTTATTGTATCCCTTCCCAATTTTGTGTGGATGAATTGTATAATTAATTACAATAATAAAATACTTGTATTGATGAAGAAATATTGAAATGGAAATGTGAAATGTAAGGATTTATATTCCATTCTCTGTTTTGAAAAGGAATGTGAAGAATTGTTATATGTATTGTATATTGTATTTTAGAAATCAAATGTAAAAGAGAAAATTGTAAAGAGTTATTGGAAAACAATAAAGTATTGCATTCTTTTCTCAAAATTGTACTGGATATTGGATTTGAATGGATTTGGTGAATTAAAATCTCTGTTGGAAAGAAGAATGCGAAGGAAGGAAGTATATTGTTTTTGCATCCTTGGAATTACATTAAATTTGGAATCAAAACTTGTAATTTAACTTGGAAAGGATTTGTTTAGAAACAACTATATGCATTGGATTAATTTAGAAACTATATGCCACACTTAAATGATAAAATTGACAAATAGATCCTTTAAAAATTTGATCACTAGCATTGTGACTTTTAAAACTGGTAATTCTAAATAAAATGCAGTTTGAACCACCACTTAAAAATCTACCTAGAAACCTTAAAATCCAACATGATATACTAGTAATGAACTTAAATTGACAAGAATATTTAAGAGAATAACTTGAACCATTGCAAATTTGAGCTTAATCTCCTTCTCAACCATTTCTTGTCATTTGTTGGAAATAATCCCAAATTGGAATCAATTGTATAGAATTTATTTTGTTAAAACACTCTAAACTCTCCCTAGACTAATCCTCCATGCCTGTTTTACATGTTGAGTGAAGGAGGAGATATAATTTAATCAAAATTGAAAGTTAGAAACTTGTCAGTTGGCTAATTAAAAGCCTGCAGATCCTTTTTTCAAAATTGACCCCTTAAACTTCATCAAATAGTAAAATTTGTGTTTCTTGTGCAAAGAGGGCATCAAGATATTTTGAAAAGTCCTCATTTTCCAAAACCAAGATTTCTAGCTCAAGCTATGGCACTTTGATGTTTTTGTGCCTTGGCGGGAAAATTTGGGAAAAATTTCCCTTGTGGGCCCCATGACCCAAAACTTTCCCATCAAAATTGCCCTTAGAAAAATTTCAAAAATTTTGGCTTGGGAAAATTTTCATCTTTTTCTCCACCGGCCAGCACCTAATCAGAGGCTACCACATGTCCTCACGGGGCAGCGACGGAGGCGTGGCAATTTTTTTGCCCTTTGATTTTTTTGAAAATTTTGGAAAACTATTATATTTCGCCCGCCAACCCGTAGCCAATCGAGAGGGTGCCACATGGGACCTTGGGGCGGGTGGTGGAGGTTCGGGAGAAATTTTACTTTTGCACTGCATGGGGAAAATTTTCAAAAAACACCCCGCAACCCACCAACCCGCCAAAGGAGAATTCCCCTCCTCTTGACACGTGTCCCCTTGGGGAAAATTTGATCCCAAAACTCCACCGGACCATATCTTGAGTTCTGAAGGAGTTAGGAGGACTTATTTATATCACCGGAAAGGTGAGAAAATTTCCTTTCCATTAGGAATGGTTTATGGAAATTTTGGAACCATTAGGTATGAGAAAAATAAATTTGAAACTCGAGTCTGTTAGAGAGTGGGTATGGGAGTAAAATTGCTCCCTTAACCTAATTGAAACTTATAGCCCTAAGTTTTGGACCTTGTGACCTCACGAGAGTTGTTTCTAAGGGATACGTTTGTCCTAATGAAATTGAATTACTCCAGAAACTATCAGTGGCAACTGTTGCTTTGTAACTTGGTGGTAGACACTCTAAATCAAGTTCAAGGAGTGGGTAAGTGAGACCTTACTCTGTTCATTATAAGTATGTATTCCTTTCTCACTACAATTAAACCCTACTCTAGTCTTGACCTTGTGGAATTAAATACCTAGGGTATTTAATTTTTTGGGTCCCTTAACCCTAAAATTTTAATCAAGGAATATTTAGCTAAATGTCAATGTGATCAATAAACAAAGTAATCCCTAGAGAGATTTGAGCTAGGTGTGGACTTATTGTACTTGTTTCTCTATAATGTGAAATCAGTAATCATTATAATGGGAAAGGTTATCAGTTGAATTTAATTGTCTTTGATACTTTGGTTGTCAATTGCTAGCCCATTAAAAAATATTTATTTCATAATTTTCTAACTAAACCTAGGTGGTTCATGGTTCTACAAATGGGTTATTTTAACACGACATTACAATTGGTATCGAGAAATGGTTCAAAATCATAGGCCATTGGGAACACTAGCAAACTTGAGACATGGAATGTAAACCTAGCACACTTTTGAATCTAAAAAAACAAACTTGTTGAAAATTGAAGAAGAAATAAGTATGAAGAAATATTACATTAATCTATTCATTTGAACTGCTAGAATTAAAATGATAATAAAATAATAATAAGTTGTTTGAGTTAATGTGCTTGCTTAGTGACATTTTTCTAAACCCGGGGTAACCAAGTATGTCAGATTAAATGGAAATTGTGAACTTCTAGTATAATGGAAACTTGGTTCCCTTTTGAAAATGTGTTGTTTTACAAGCCCTAAAACTTGATGTAATTGTATGATGTATTAAGCCCTTTGTTGAGACCCTTCCCTATTGGAGTGGTTGGAATGATGAGTTGTAAGATGTGACCCTTGTGGTTGGACAGTAGTGGTTGTGATCTGGGTCGGGAAGAGCTAATTATAAGTTATTTAGAGCTTCCTTCCTTGAGTGGTTAGGAATGAGGGTCCTGGTTATTAGTTTCCCATGTTATTACCCATGTGAGAGGGTGGACACTAAGTGTGTGTCGCATCAGGACCCAATCCTGTGTATGTGGTCTTGGAACTAACCTTGAGGTAGAGTACTCTTATTAATAGCCATGAAAGGCTGCGAAGTGAATGTGGTGTTAACTTTTTTGTTTTACATTCGTAATTTTGTGTATTTTATCAAGGACCAGCATCTTATTTTATGATTGGATTGAGAAGCTCTCAAAATCTTTTATTTATTTATAATTCTTGCAAGAAGTCTCAAACATTGCAATGTGGCTACTTAGCCACTTTTATTGATTGTCGATATTTCTTCCATGTTGTTGAGTGTGTTCTATACTTCATATATGGTGAAAATTGTCATATGGGGTACACCCTAGGTGTCTTGAAGGTCATTTTAGGTGCATAAAGTCTTACCTTGGTTATGGACACATGGAATCTTAAGTGTGTATAAGATCTTAGAGAGACCCTTTTTATTGCTTGACCTTACTAGTAAGAAAGTTTATCGTGTAGTGTTGTCTCAGAGCGAAGTCGCGGTGGTAGTGGTGATTCTATTTCAATATGGTAAGAGCTTAACCCTCGTCGAGTAGAAGTGTTTAATTATGGACTTTTAGATTTTTTAGGATTGGATTACCTTTGGTTGACTATAAATGTTCTTGGAACAGTGTTTGTTTTGATAGTGACTTTTCATCGATGGCATGTTAAATTGTATCTTGGCTTCCTAGTTACATCATAGAAAGTTTTTACTTGTGGAATGTATGCATCTTAGTAATTATGGATAGATTTAAGCCTTTCGGGTAGTTTTTATTTAAGTGTACTTCTCTTACCCTCTTGACTTATAAATAAGTTTACACACACCTTAAAATTCCTTTACTATGAATAACATTCTATGACCTATTAATATTTGGGTTACTTGGAAACATTTTATGGATGCTTTGGGTCTTTTGGAGCTTTCTCTTAGAGATGTTAGTTGGGTAGATCTTAACAGTTAATCTCGATGGTGCTTATATGGTACTTCCTCTTTAAAAACAACTATAACTCTTGGCTGTTTAGTTCATGTTTTGGTAAATTATTTGGTTGCCCCATTGCATTGGATGCTTTTTGTGTGGATTTGGTTCCTTGGAGTATAGTTGCATTGTCATCTAGTTGCTTGGCTGGTGATATCTTGTGAGGACATGAGAATTGATTGTTAAACCCAAATAGATTTGTAAAAGTAAGATTTTACCTCTTTAATGAGCTTTCCTTGAAAATTTCTTTGTGAGACTTGCAGAGACCCACAAAGAATGCTTAATGATGCTTGAAATTATTCAGTGAATTTTTGAAATCTTGGTGCAATTCATGTTGGTTCATTGTTTCCTAGTCCTTACAGAAAATTAATAGTGTGTTTTCTATGTTGAATGTCTCTTGTTCCTTTAGAATCAAAATGTGGTGTGTTGATTTGTATCTCATTCCCATAAAAGTAATGTTGTGATGTGTTTGAACCTTCCTTCTCATCAAAGTTTGATTGATAACATGACTCAACAAAAACACCATAAAAATATAATTAAGGAGGTTTGACCTTGGGACTTAACAAATAAACTAGAGCATAGAAAAGGGAAGTGACCCTTGTTATACCTTTGGTAGATTAATAGAAAAAATAAAAACCATGTAGAAGAATAGAAAGGAAACCTTTTTCCACCCACCTTCCTTGCAAGTAAATTAAATTCTATCTACCTATACATAATGGTGAGGCATCATGCCCATCTTAGTGGTGCTCTTTATAACGTAAACCCTGATGATGTCATAAAGGAAAGAAATTTGTAACTAAGGGAGCATGAAAGGAATGTTCTTATCAAGAAAAGCTATAACTTTTGACTTAATAAGTTGATTTATAAAATGGGTAAACTTTATTTATTTGAATGCAATATATAGTCAAACTCGTAGTTTTTCACCTACCTAAAATTGTGAAAACACCGGGTGGATAGTAATGTGTTCGGTTGGTTATTACTTCTTATCCATGGATGTATGTGCCTTCTTTTGGGATTTTTGGGTCGTCACACCCTTATCATCCTGTAGCTTGATGGATGTGAGTTGTGGTTCCTTTTGGATTGAGACTTATCTATTGTTTGAGAAGTAACCTCCTTGTGTGTTATCTTGTCCTTGGAGACCTAAGTATTGTAATTTTAAGGCAACATATGTTAAGGATATAAAATAACTTTGGGAAGTCTTCTTTTCTTCATATTTTCTTGGGTCACCTTGTTGTTGAAGCCCTTCTTCCCATTAGGATGGAAAGTGCAAGATGATATTATTCACCTTTGGATTGATTGGACCCCTTGTTACTTGCACTTCTCCCTAGTAACCTTGAATGATGCTTGGTGCTCCTTGTGCTCTCTTTATGGTTATTCCGAGCATGAGTAGGAAATAAGATAAATAATCCTCAATGTGATATAAGGTATGGAACTTGTATTGATATGTTAGTTGCTAGGGAGATATATATATATATATATATATATATATATATATATATATATATATATATATATATATTTCTTTTGATATATAGTTGAATTCTTTAGATTTGGTTGTTTGGTGTGCTAGATTCTTAAAACAAAGTGAAAAAAAAATCAGACTATAGGAAAACCTTGTGGTCTTGACTTCGCTTACGTTACCATGAAAATTTAATTGTGCCCTCTTGAATTATAGAAGTGCTTTGCTTGGATAGTTCCTTGATTGTAAATGCTTGTTGATTTAGGTGTTCTTGTTGATTAACCTCATCTTGTGTGATCTCGATTTGTGGGACCTTGTGTAGACTTGTTTCTTGTGTAAAACTGGTCATAGTTGATTTTGCTAGCCTTGTATGGACTACAAACTTTGAAATCATGGCTTAAATGTGAAGAAACCTTAACTTTTATTAGTGTGGTATGTGTATCGGTGGGAAGCGTGTGGTTATCTCAAGTTTATGGAAATTTTCCTATAATTCCCTTCCTTGGTGGTTACTCTTGATGATCTTTTGAGAACTCTTCTTGTTATATTGTTATGTGTGGTATCTTGTTGATAGTGTAAATTTACTCCTTAGATTCTTATGTTTATAGCCTTGCATGCTAAAAGTTTAGAACTCATCCCTTGCAATCTCCTTCTTCGCTAAATTATATTGGACAAAACTTGAGTTATATAGACCCACACTCATTAAAGCAAATAAAATCCAAAATAAAGGGCATGATCCATTCTCTATTGAATTGCTCCCACATCAGTTCTTGTGACTTCCGGGGGAGGAAGTCGAGTCTAAGGGTAGGGGATGTAGTGCCCACTTTCCTTTTGCACCTTTGATTACCGATCATGATACTATAGACTATGACAGATATTTTAATATTTTGATTTATAATGGTGTTAGATGTTAGATCCTTTATTATTGTTGAATATGATTATATATAATGCATGGTGATTATTAGAGACACTCATGTGTGGATGATGATATACTATTGGCATGGATGTTTAATGGAAGTTATTCAGACGTGTGATTTTGGAGATTATGAATAAACCTAGAAAAGGAAAAAAAAATATTTGATGATGACATAGTTGTCGATATAAATTGTAAATGATTTCATTGATTGCCTTGATGACTATTGTGATTCATATGTATAGATGATTTCGTGATTATATTATATATTCATTTTGGATGTTTTGGTATGGCCATGAGGCCAAAGGAGGTATTTGTGTTTTGTAGGTTTAAAAATATCACAACAAAACATCGGGGATCGAAGACCAACCAAAATGGAATTCTGGGTGAATTCAACATGGTCACCATGGTAACTTTTTTTTGTGTGTGTGTGTGTGTTGTATTTTGTTAGGGATTCCCATGGGGGGATTACCTTTACATGTGACCGTGGGTTTGTGTATTTTATTAATGTGTTTCCTTTTATTGTTGTTGTATGTATTTTATTAAGTAATGTGTTCCTTTCCTTTAAATTAATTAAAATTGTGATGGATTAATGTGGCAATCATATAGTTAAACTTTAAATAAATCAAATTGGGATATGGGAAGTAATTATAAGAGTTGATGGTTGTTTTATTTAATTTTGTAAGAGCATTTGTAAGTTAGATTATGAGTATGAAATACTTCACCTCCATGGAAATTCGGATTTGACCTTGGGGCTGTTTTTGGAGACTTGTGGGACAATTAAAACTTGTCCCATGCCTCTAAATTTATTACACCAGCCATAATTATGGATGGAGATGTTATCTATGACTTTTAAATGCATTTTATTCATCATGTTGCTTGTTTGGATTACACTCTTTTACATTTTATTAAATAGCTGACCCTTGTGGCATGGGCTCTTTTAGAGTGTGTAAGTTAATTTTTCATTTAATTTATTGTGCTTGGGAGAATGGAATTTTGTCTTTTGTGTTTGAATTGGAGGATTTGTGATGTAGCATCCTACATGGATCCACATCATCCTCTTCTCTCCCTCTTCTATTTAATTCAAACTCTCTTCTTGTTTTGGGTTGATAAACCTTTTTGCATTCTTCCTTGGGGTGCATTTTATTGTGGGAGCTCTTGTTTTTTAAGGAAGTTTTGATGATAGCTTTGCATGCTTGGGAGCTTTCTATTTTGTATTGTGTTTTGCATGCATCCTTGGCTACATTTTTCTGTGATTAGAGATCTCATTGATTTGGAGGAAATTGGAGAGCATTTGATACTTTGGCACTACTATTTTGGGACTATGTTTTTGACATTCAAATCTTGTTGTGTGGAGAAAATCCTTCCATGGAGAGGTAGGAGTTTATTTCTTCCTTATTGCTGTTATTTTCTTATTGTGTTGTGTGTATCATGCATGCATTAGTTTATTTGTTGGCTGGTTGGGTAGACTACCTTATGAATGGTGTAGAGAAGGCTATGGGGAATTCTTGTGGGGGCATAAGGGAAATGCCATGGGCATCAGAATTTTGTGGAGGAGTTTTGGGTTTGGGATCCACCATGGAAAAGAAATAGCTTACATTTCTTAATTATGGGGGCATAAGGGAAAATTTGTGGGGGCATAAGGAGGGGTTGGGAGATATAAGGTTTATGGGTTATGATATGTTATATTGGTGGTATGATTTTTTAGTGGATGCCCAATTCCCAATTGGGAGGCATAAGTAGCTTCCCCCATAGTCCTTGCTCCTTTGGCTTGCATGATCAAGCTTGAGTTGTGATTGAATGTTTTTATATGCAGTTGTGAACTGTTGTTTGCTTTTGGTGTTGCTTTGTGTTTTAAAAAGGAAAATGTGTATGTGAAAGAATGTTGTGTGTGGAAGCTAGTTGTTGCCATGGTTGAATTGCACCTTTTATTGCATCTTGGTTGGGGCTTGGGGGCCAATGATGAAGGAAGGATTCTCCTTTCATTAGATGTCTTGGTTGGGTGGAGAGCGTTGCCTTTCCCCCTCTTTGTTGTGATAAATTTGGAGAAAAAAAGAAGAAATGGAGCATGTTGCTATTTTGAGCAAGAGGAAAATACAGTTTGATAGTCCCTTCTTGTGAGCAAGTTTATTGTATCCCTTCCCACTTTGATGTGGATGAATTGTATAATTAATTGCAATAAGAAAATACTTGTATTGATGAAGAAATATTGAAATGGAAATGTGAAATGTAAGGAGTTATATTCCATTCTCTATTTTGAAAAGGAATGTGAAGAATTGTTATATGTATTGTATATTGTATTTTAGAAATCAAATGTAAAAGAGAAAATTGTAAAGAGTTATTGGAAAACAATAAAGGATTGCATTCTTTTCTCAAAATTGTACTGGATATTGGATTTGAATGGCTTTGGTGAATTAAAATCTCTGTTGGAAAGAAGAATGCAAAGGAAGGAAGTATATTGTTTTTGCATCCTTGGAATTACATTAAATTTGGAATCAAAACTTGTAATTTAACTTGGAAAGGATTTGTTTAGAAACAACTATATGCATTGGATTAATTTAGAAACTATATTCCACACTTAAATGATAAAATTGACAAATAGATCCTTTAAAATTTTGATCACTGGCATTGTGACTTTTAAAACTGGTAATTCTAAATAAAATGCACAGTTTGAACTAGCACTTAACAATCTACCTAGAAACCTTAAAATCCAACATGATATACTAGTAATGAACTCAAATTGACAAGAAGATTTAAGAGAATAACTTGAACCATTGCAAATTTGAGCTTAATCTCCTTCTCAACCATTTCCTGTCATTTGTTGGACAAAATCCCAAATTGGAATCAATTGTACAAAATTGACTTTCCTAAAACACTCTAAACTCTCCCTAGACCAATCCTCCATGTCTTTTTGACATGTTGAGTGAAGGAGGAGATATAATTTAATCAAAATTGAAAGTTGGAAACTTGTCAGTTGGCTAATTAAAATCCTGCAGATCCTTTTTGTAAAATTTACCCCTTAAACTTCATCAAAAAGTAAAATTTGTGTTTCCTGTGCAAAGAGGGCATTGAGAGATTTCTGAAAAGTCCTCATTTTCCCAAAACCGAGCTTTCTAGCTCAAGTTATGGCACTTTGAAGTTTTGTGCCTTGGTGGGAAAATTTGGGAAAATTTTCCCTGGCGGGCCCGCAACCCAAAAATTTCCCGTCAAAATTGCCCTTAGAAAATTTTCAAAAATTTTGGCTTGGGAAAATTTTCATCTTTTTTCTCTCTACGGACCATAGCCAATCAGAGGCTGCCACGTGTCCTCACGGGGTAGCGCAGAGACACGGCAATTTTTTAACCTTTGATTTTTTTCAAAATTTTGGAAAACTTTTCCATTTCACCCCGCCCGGCTCGTAGCTAGTCGAGAGGGTGCCACGTAGCACCTTGGAGGTGGTGGCAGAGGTTTGGGAGAAATTTTTCTGTTGTGCCACTTTGGGAAAATTTTCAAAAAATGCCCCGCGACCCGCCAATCCACTAAACGATATTTCCCCTCCTCTTGACATGTGTCCCCTTGGGGAAAATTTGATCCCAAAACTCTGTCGGACCATATCTTGAGTTCCCAAAGGAGTTAGGAGGACTTATTTATATCACTGAAAGGTGAGAAAATTTCCTATCCATTGGGAATGGTTTAGATAAATTTTGGAAGTGTTAGGTATGAGAAAAATAAAGTTGAAACTCTGAGCCTATTAGAGAGTGGGTATGGGAGTAAAATTGCTCCTTGAACCTAACTGAAACTTATAGCCCTAAGTTTTGGACCTTGTGACCTCTGAGAGTTGTTTTTAAGGGAGAAGTTTGTCCCAGTGAAATTGAATTGCTCTAGAACCTATCAATGGCAACTATTTCTTTGCAACTTGGTGGTAGACACTCTAAATCAAGTTCTGGGAGTGGGTAAGTGAGATCTTACTCTGTTGATTTTAAGTATGTATTCCTTTCTCACTGATATTAAACCCTCCTCTAGTCTTAACCTTGTGGAATTAAATACCTAGGGTATTTAACTATTTTAGGTCCCTTAACCCTAAAATTTTTAATCAAGGAATACTTAGCTAAATGTCAATGTGATCAGTAAACAAAGTAATCCCTATAGAGATTTGAGGTAGGTGTGGACTTATTGCACTTGTTTCTCTATAATGTGAAATCAGTAATCATTATAATGGGAAAGGTTATTAGTTAAATTTAATTGTTTTTTAGACTTTGGTTGTCAACTCCTAACCCCTCAAAAAAATTTATTTCATAATTTTCTAACTAAATCTAGGTGGTTCATGGTTCTCAAGTGGGTTGTTTTAACTTGGAATTACACTTGGTATCATAAAGCAATGGTTCAAAAGTTTGGGCCATTGGGTACACTAAAAACTTGAGACATGAAATATAAACCTAGCACACTTTTTAATCTAAGAAAACAAACTTGTTGAAATTTGAAGAAGAAATAAGTATGAAGAAATATTACATTACTCTGTTCATTTCAACCACTAGAATTAAAATGGTAATAAAATAATAATAAGTTGTTTGAGTTAATGTGTGCTTGCTTGGTGACATTTTTTCTAAACACAGGGTAACCAAGTATGGTAGATTAAATGGAAATTTTGAATACTTTTATTATAATGGAAACTTGGATCCCTTTTGAAAATGTGTTGTTTTACAAGCCTTAAAACTTGATGTAATTGTATGATTTATTAAGCCCTTTGTTGAGACCCTTCCCTATTGGATTGGTTGGAATGATGAGTTGTAAGATGTGACCCTTGTGGTTGGATAGTAGTGGTTGTGATCTAGGTTGGGAAAAGCTAATTAGAAGTTGTTTAGAGCTTCCTTCCTTGAGTGGTTAGGAAAGAGGGCAGTTGTCAATTTACCATGTTGTTACCCATTTGAGAGGATGGACACTAATTCTGGGTGTCATCTAGGTCCCAATCTTATGTATGTGTTCTTGGAACTAACCTCGAGGTAGGGTACCCCTATTGGTAGCCATGAAAGGCTGCGGAGTGAATGTGGTGTTAAATTTTGTTTTTTACATTTGTAATTTTGTGTATTTTATCAAGGACCAACATCTTATTTTATGATTGGATTGAGAAGCTCTCAAAATCTTTTATTTATTTATAATTCTTATAAGAATTTTCAAACATTGAAATGTGGCTACTTAGCCACTTTTATTGATTTCTGATATTTCTCTGACTTTATTTTATTGAATACTCGGAGCTAATGATTTTGTTGGCTACTTGGTTAAACGTTACGTGGTTTCCTTCTTGCATGTTGTTGAGTTGGTTCTATGCTTCATGTATGGTGACAATTTTCGTATGGGGGTACACCCTAGGTGTCTTGAAGGTAATTTTAGGTGCATAAATTCTTGCCTTGGTTATGGATGCATGGAACCTTAAGTGTGTCTAAGATCTTAGAGCGACCCTTTTTGTTACTTGACCTTGCTAGAAAGAAAGTGTGTTGTGTAGTGTGGTCTAGAGGGTAGTCTGACAGTGGTAGTGGTGATTCCATTTCAATCGGTAAGAGCTTAACCCTAAATCGAGTAGAAGTGTTTAATTATGGACTTTTATATTTCTTTAGGATTGGATTACCTTTGGTTGATTTGTAAATGTTACTCTAACGGTATTTGTTTTGATAGTGATTTTTCATCGATGGAATTTTAAATTGTATCTTGGGTTTCTGGTTACATCATAGAAAGTTTTGACTCGTGGAATGTATGCATCTTGGTAATTATGGATAGATTTAAGCCTTTCGGGTAGTTTGTTTATTCAAGTGTAATTTTTTTACCCTCTTGACTTATAAATAAGTTTACACACACCTTAAAATTCCTTTACTATGAATAACATTCTATGACCTATTAATCTTTGGGTTACTTGGAAACATTTATGGATGCTTTGGGTCTTCTCGGATCTTTCTCTTAGATATGTTAGTTGGGTAGATCTTAATAGTTAATCTCGATGGTGCTTATATGGTACTTCCTTTTTTTTCTAAAAAAATGTAACTCTTGGCTGTTTAGTTCATGTTTTGGTAAATTATTTTGTTTCCCAATTACAATGGATGCATTTTTGTGTGGATGTGGTTCCTTTGACTATAGTTGCATTGTCATCTAGTTGGCTAGTGATATCTTGTGAGGACATGAGAATTGATTGTTCAACCCAAATAGATTTGTAAAAGTAATATTTTACCTCTTTAATGAGATTTCCTTGAAAATTTCAATGTGAGACTTGCAGAGACCCACAAAGAATGCTTAATGATGCTTGAAATTATTTGGTGAATTTTTGAAATCTTGGTGCAATTCATGTTGGTTTATTTTTTCCTAGTCCTTACAGAAAATTAATAGTGTGTTTTCTATGTTGAATGTCTCTTGTTCCTTTAGAATCAAAATGTGGTGTGTTGATTTGTATCTCACTCCAATAAAAGTAATGTTGTGATGTGTTTGAACCTTCATTCTCATCAAAATTTGATTGATAACATGACTCAACCAAAACACCATAAAACTATAATTAACGAGGTTTGACCTTGGAACTTAACAAATAAACTGGAGCATAGAAAAGGGAAGTGACCCTTCTTATACCTTTGGTAGATTAATAGAAGAAATAAAAACCATGTAGAAGAATAGAAAGGAAAAATTTTCCACCCACCTTTCTTGCAAGTTAACGAAATGTTCTATACCTATACAAAATGGTGAGGCATCATCCCCACCTTAGTGGTGCTCTTTATAACGTAACTTTGATGATGTCATAAATGAAAGAAATTTGTACCTAAGGGAGCATGAAAGGAATGTTCTTATCAAGAAAAGCTATAACTTTTGACTTAATAAGTTGATTTATAAAATGGGTAAAATTTATGTGTTTGAATGCAATATATAGTTGAACTCATAATTTTGTCACCTACTTGAAATTGTGAAAACACCGGTGGATAGTAATATGTTCGGCTGCTTATTACTTCTTGTCCATGGATGTATGTGCCTTCTTGTGGAATTTTTTTTTTTGTCGCACCCTTATCATCTCGTAGTAGCTCGACGGATGTGAGTTGTGTTTCCTTTTGTATTGAGACTTATCTGTTGTTTAAGAAGCAACATCCTTACGTGTTATCTTGTCCTTGGAGACTTAAGTATTGTAATTTTAAGGCAACATATGTTAAGGATATAAAATAACTTTTGGAAGTCTTCTTTTCTTCATATTTTCTTGGGTCACCTTGTTTTGAAGCCCTTCTTCCCATTAGGATGGAAAGTACAAGATGATATTATTCACCTTTGGATTGATTAGACCCCTTATTACTTGCGCTTCTCCCTAGTAACCTTGAATGATACTTGGTGCTCCTTATGCTCTCTTTATGGTTATTCTGAGCATGAGTAGGAAATAAGATAAATAATGCTCAATATGATATAAGGTACGGAACTTGTATTGATATGTTAGTTGCTAGGGGAGATATAAATATATATAGATATATATTTCTTTTGATATATAGTTGAATTCTTTAGATTTGGTTGTTTGGTGTGCTCGATTCTTAAAACAAAGTGTAAAAAAATCAGACTATAAGAAAACCTTTTGGTATTGACTTTTCTTGCATTACCATGAAAAGTTAATTGTACCCTCCCGAGTTATAGAAGGTCATTCCTTGAATACTTCCTTGATTGTAAATGCTTACTGATTTAGGTGTTCTTGTTGATTAGCCTCATCTTATGTGATCTCAATTTGTGGGACCTTGTGTAGACTCTTTTCTCATGAAAAATTGGTCGTAGTTGATTTTGTTAGCTTTGTATGGACAACGAACCTTGAAATCATGGCTTTAATGTGTAGAAACCTTAACTTTTATTAGTTTGGTATGTGTATCAGTGGGAAATTGTGTGGTCATCTCAAGTTTATGGAAATTTTCCCTATAATTCCCTTCCTTGGTGGTTACTCTTGATGATCTTTTGAGAACTCTTCTTGTTATATTATTATGTGTGGTATCCTGTTGATAGTGTAAAGTTACTCCTTACATTCTTATGTTCATAGCCTTGCATGTTGAAAGTTTAGAACTCATCCCTTAATCTCCCTTCTTCGTTGATTTATATTCAGCCAAACTTGAGTTACTGCAGACCCACACTCGTTGAAGCAAAGCAATTCCAAAAAAAGGGCATGATGTTTTCTCTATTGCATTACTTCCACATCAGTTCTTGTGAATTCTTGGAGTTAGTTGAGTCTAAGGAGAGGGGATGTAGTGCCCACTTTCCTTTGGCACCTTTTATTATTAATCATGATAATCGTAAACTATGTGAGATATTTTAATAGTTGTATTTAGTATTATGTTAGATGTGAGATCTGGATTATTGTTGAATCGATTATATATAATGCATTGTGATTATTAGAGACACTAATTTGTGGATAATGATATACTATTGGCATGGATGTTTAATGGAAGTTATTTGGACGTGTAATTTTGGAGATTATTAATAAACCTAGAAAAGTAAAAAAATTATTTGATGATGACATAGTTGTCGATATAAGTTGTAAATGATTTCGTTGATTGCCTTGATGACTGTTGTGATTCATATGTATAGATGATTTCATTATTATATTATATATTTATTTTGGACGTTCTAATATGACCATTCAGCCAAAGGAGGTATTTGTGTTTTACAGGTTTAAAAATATCACAACAAAACATCTGGGGATCGAAGACCAACCAAAATGGAATTCTAGGTGAATTCAAAATGGTCAACATGGCAACTTGTTTTTGTGTGTGTTGTATTTTGTTAGGGATTCCCATGGGGGTGGTTACCTTTACATGTGACCATGGGTTTGTGTTTTTATTAATGTGTTTCCTTTTATTATTGTTGTTTGTATTTTATTAAGTAATGTGTTCCTTTCCTTTAAATTAATTAAAATTGTGATGGATTAATGTGGGAATCATGTAGTTAAACTTTAAATAAATCAAATTGGGATATGGGAAGTAATTATAAGAGTTGATGGTTGTTGTATTTAATTTTGTAAGAGCTTGTGTAAGTCGATTTGGAGTATGAAATACTCCACCTCCATGGAAATTTGAATTTGACCTCGGAGTTTGTTTTGGAGACTTTTGGGACAAGTAAAACTTGTCCCATGCCTCTAAATTTATTATACCAGCCATACTTATGGATGGAGATGCGATTTCGACTTTTAAATGCATTTTATTCATCATGTTGCTTGTTTTGGATTGCACTCTCTTACATCTTATTAAATAGCTATCCCTTGTGGTGTGGGCTCTTTTGGAGTGTGTAAGTTAATTTGTCATTTCATTTATTGTGCTTGGGAGAATGGAATTTTGTCTTTTGTGTTTTAATTGGAGGATGTGTGATGTTACATCCTACATGGATCCACATCATCCTCTTCTCTCCCTCTTCTATTTAATTAAAACTCTCTTCTTGTTTTGGTTTGTTAAACCTTTTTGCATTCTTCCTTGGGGTGCATTTTCTAGTGGGAGCTCTGGTTTTTGAAGGAAGTTTTGAAGATAGCTTTGTATGCTTGGGAGCTTTCTATTTTGTACTATGTTTTTCATGCATCCTTGGCCACAATTTTTACTGATTGGGGCTCTTATTGATTTGGAGGAAATTGGAGAGAATTTGATACTTTGGTACTATTGTTTTGGGACTTTGTTTTTGAAATTCAAAGCTTGTTGTGTGGAGGAAATCCTTCCATTGAGAGGTAGGAGTTTATTTCTTTCTTATTTCTTTTTTTTCTTATTGTGTTGTGTGTATGGTGCATGCATTGTTTTTTTTGGTTGGTTGGGTAGACTGACTTACAAATGGTGTAGGAGAAGGATATGGGGAATTATTGTGGGGAGGGGCATAAGGGAAATGCCATGGGCATCAGAATTTTGTGGAGGGAGTTTTGGGTTTGGGATCCACCATGGAAAATAAATAGCTTGCATTTCTTACTTGTGGGGGCATAAGGGAAAATTTGTAGGGGGCATAAGGAGGGGTTGGGAGATATAAGGTTTATGGGTTATGATATGTTATATTGGCGGTATGATTTTTTGGTGGATGCCCAATTCCCAATTGGGAGGCATAAGTAGCTTCCCCCATAGTCCTTTCTCCTTTGGCTTGCATGATCAAGCCTGAGTTGTGATTGAATGTTTTTATATGCAGTTGTGAATTGTTGTTTTCTTTTGGTGTTGCTTTGTGTTTTAAAAAGGAAAATGTGTATGTGAAAGAATGTTGTGTGTGGAATCCAGTTGTTGCCATGGTTGAATTACACATTTTATTGCATCTTGGTTGGGGCTCGGGGGCAATTGTGAAGAAAGGCTTCTTCTTTCATTGGATGTCTTGGTTGGGTGGAGAGCGTTGCCTTTCCCCCTCTTTGTTGTGATATATTTGGAGAAAAAATAAGAAATAGAGCGTGTTGCTATTTTGAGCAAGATAAAAATATAGTTTGATGAAGTACCTTCTTACGAGCAAGTTTATTGTATCCCTTCCCACTTTGGTGTGGATGAATTGTATAATTAATTGCAATAAGAAAATACTTGTATTGATGAAGAAAGATTGAAATAGAAATGTGAAATGTAAGGAGTTATATTCCATTCTCTGTTTTGAAAAGGAATGTGAAGAATTGTTATATGTATTGTATATTGTATTTTAGAAATCAAATGTAAAAGAGAAAATTGTAAAGAGTTATTGGAAAACAATAAAGGATTGCATTCTTTTCTCAAAATTGTACTAGATATTGGATTTGAATGGATTTGGTGAATTAAAATCTTTGTTGGAAAGAAGAATGCGAAGGAAGGAAGTATATTGTTTTTGCATCCTTGGAATTACATTAAATTTGGAATCAGAACTTGTAATTTAACTTGGAAAGGATTTGTTTAGAAACAACTATATGCATTGGATTAATTTAGAAACTATATGCCACACTTAAATGATAAAATTGACAAATAGATCCTTTAAAAATTTGATCACTTTGGCATTGTGACTTTTAAAAGCTGGTAATTCTAAATAAAATGCACAAAGTTTGAACTAGCACTTAACAATCTACCTAGAAACCTTAAAATCTAACATGATATATTAGTAATGAACTCAAATCGACAAGAAGATTTAAGAGAATAACTTGAACCATTACAAATTTGAGCTTAATCTTCTTCTCAACCATTTCCTGTCATTTGTTGGACAAAATCCCAAATTGGAATCAATTGTACAAAATTGACTTTCCTAAAACACTCTAAACTCTCCCTAGACCAATCCTCCATGTCTGTTTGACATGTTGAGTGAAGGAGGAGATATAATTTAATCAAAATTGAAATTTGGAAACTTTTGAGTTGGCTAATTAAAATCCTGTAGATCCTTTTTATAAAATTTACCCCTTAAACTTCATCAAAAAGTAAAATTTGTGTTTCCTATACAAATAGAGCATCGAGAGATTTTCGAAAAGTCCTTGTTTTCCCAAAACCGAGCTTTCTAGCTTAGGTTTTGGCTCTTTAAAGTTTTTGTGCCTTCGTAGGAAAATTTGGGAAAAAATTTTCTGAAGGGCCCATAACCCAAAAATTTCCCGTCAAAATTGCCTCATAAAATTTTCAAAAAAATTTGGCTTGGGAAAATTTTCATCTTTTTCTCCACCAGCCCACAATCAATCTGAGGTTGCCACGTGTCCTCATGGGGCAGCGTCAGAGGTGCGTAAATTTTTTTTTGCCCTTTGATTTTTTTTTAAATTTTGGAAAACTTTTCCATTTCGCTCCGTCGGCCAATAGCCAATCAGAGGGTGCCACGTGTCACCTTGGGGGTGGTGGCAGAGGTTCGGGAGAAATTTTTATTTTGTGCCACATGGGGAAAAATTTCAAAAATGCCCGCGACCCGCCAACCCACCGAAGGATATTTCCCCTCCTCTTGACACGTGTCCCCTTGGGGAAAATTCGATCCCAAAACTCCGTCGAGACCATATCTTGAGTTCCCGAAGGAGTTAGAGGACTTCTTTATGTCACCTAGAAAGGTGAGAAAATTTCCTATCCATTGGGAATGGTTTAGATAAATTTTGGAAGTGTTAGGTATGAGAAAAATAAAGTTGAAACTCTGATCCTGTTAGAGAGTGGGTATGGGAGTAAAATTGCTCCCTGAACCTAACTGAAACTTATAGCCCTAAGTTTTGGACCTTGTGACCTCTGAGAGTTGTTTTTAAGGGATAATTTTGTCCCAGTGAAATTGAATTTCTCTGGAACCTATCAGTGGCAACTGTTTCTTTACAACTTGGTGGTAGAAACTCTAAATCAAGTTCTGGGAGTGGGTAAGTGAGACCTTACTCTGTTGATTTTAAGTATGTATTCCTTTCTCATTGATATTAAACCCCACTCTAGTCTTGACCTTGTGGAATTAAATACCTAGGGTATTTAATTTTTTTGGGTCCCTTAACCCTAAAATTTTTAATCAAGGAATATTTAGCTAAATGTCAATGTGATCAGTAAACAAAGTAATCCCTAGAGATATTTGAGCTAGGTGTGGACTTATTGCACTTGTTGCTCTATAATGTGAAATCGGTAATCATTATAATGGGAAAGGTTATCAGTTGAATTTAATTGTATTTGAGACTTTGGTTGTCAAATCCTAGCCCCTTTGAAAAAAATTATTTCATAATTTTCTAACTAAACCTAGGTGGTTCATGGTTCTCAAGTGGGTTATTTTAACCTGGCATTATAGTTGGCAAGAAACCCACAAATTTCTCCCCTGAAAAAGTTTCGCCAACCTCATGATAGGAAATTACATGTATGTGTGAGCTTTTGATAACTCTTATGGAGGTATGATATATTTTTTCATCATCTGTATAGTAGTTTTGAGAGGTTTCATGATGATATATAGTGTTTGCTCAGTTGGAACTAGCTTGAACTATGTAAAACCCTAAGGGCTAGTCATACAAATGAGATTGGTTGATAAGATGCGAGACCTTTTTTAGATAACTGGTGATTCTAGATGGTGTATAAGGGTTTTTTTAGAGATGTGAGAAACATTTCAAGTCGTTCGATGAATATTTTGTAAGTTATGATTTTTAAGGTGAACCAAGGTCAAAAAGAAGCCATTTTCCAGCTTCAATTGCACCTTTTGATGCTCATTGTGAATTATATGACTTACATGGGACCCAAAGGTTTTGGGGATGTTTTTTGATGGAATTAATAAGGTTTACAAAAAATAATGCAGTGGTTTTATCATCACATATTAATGAATGATTGTTAAGAATATAAGTTCCTTTAAAACCCTAGCTAAAAGTGACTTGAAGGAAGTTGATTGTACGAGTCTAGTTTTGATTGGTTTTGTAAATGTGATACTATATGTGGGCCCCACTCAAAAATGCAAGTTTCTGAAGGTGTTCATTTTAAGGAAACATTTTCCAAAGAATGTATGAAATAAATTGTCAATGTTTTTATCCTAGCACTTGCTCCACATTTCCATGATAGTTTCAGATCATGGTTGAGGTCCTAGAGGGAAAAGTGTGCCCTATTTATGAAGATTGGTCCTTGAGACCAAAAAGGGTAGTTTTGGAGTAGTTTCAGAGATTGACCTAGTTAAAGGCCTTCCACTTCGAGTTGGAAGGAAATGTAAGGTTTTCTAGAAATATAGTTCATTTAGCTTTCTAATGGTGTATTTTTGGTCTCATGATGAGGATATTTGATAGGTCGGGAATCTTAGTTTGTGAAGAAGAAGGATGTTTGTTTCTCAAGACAGGATTTCTTTGGCTAGAAGATGGAGGTATAACATGGATGATATGGATTATTTCATGTTTTATATTATTTGGACAGTGAAAAGGGATGAATTTAATTCCTCTTGAAGTCCTTTAGAGGTCTTGAAAGTGGTTTTGGTTGCTCAAATGTGCACCCGCATATCTTAGCTTAAAAGGGCTGAGGTGTTTTAGACCACAATGGAATCCTCCCCAAGTTGTGGAACCTTGTGAGCTTGGGATGGATCTCTGGAGAAGGATGGTTCCTCTTTCTATTTCTACTGCTACTACTACTGCTACTCCTAGTGCTAAAAGGGGAAACTAAGCTAAGAATTCCAAGTGACCAGGGAAAGAAGGATAACATGAAGTAAACTACAATAAAAGGTGATAGCACCAGAAAAAAGGGATGAACACTATCTATTTTGAGTGAGAATGATAGGGAATACGTGAAAGGAGGCTAGGCACAAGTAGCATAGCAAAATACGCATTCACTAGATCATTCTCAGAAATGCACAGAGCTATTACAATGATGAAGGAGGTTGATATCCACATGTAAGAGCCAAACATAGAGGTCTTCGACTCAAAATACATAAAATATGGAGTCCTTAGCAACATGCATAAGGATCCAAAGTGTCCAACACAACAAGTGAGCCTTGCTCTTACATTTATAGATGAATCCATGGAGGAAGAAGGGAAAAGAAGGAAAAACCCAAATTTGAAACACAACCACCAACAAGAAGCATGCAATGCTGTCAAATCTACTTGGAAATCTATGAAGTATGCTTCCCCATACTTGTTTGATGTTTTGAAGACAAAGGAAGCTAGATCATAACAAACCGGGTGGTTGGAGAAATCAGATCTACTCATCAATGTTGAGAGAGACATTTTCCTGTTTCTCACCTACCAGATCCACCAGAATTTGAATTTTGAATTTCGGCATCATAGTTAATGTCAGCAGCTCTCTAACAAGTTCAGGCACACACCGATCTGAGCTTTGTAGTAGAAGATACGGCTATCAGAAGATGTTAGAGTCGTCGGCACACATGAAACAAGTGGTACGTGTGGATTGGCTAAGATGATGGCCAGATGTACAACTATTTATCATTTCTGCTACGTGTCAATCATTAATTTTTTGCAATGATTTAGTGCCCTATTGGCGTGTTTTGACTAGTTGCACATGACACACTTAAGTGTGTCAAAAGATGATCTAGCACAGAAGGGCATGAGGGAAGGGCATGCAGAGAAAATAAAGGAAGGTGTAGAGGGGCACACGTAATGCACACGAGAGAGACGAGGCAAACCGGTGAGAAAATAATGTATGGTTAAGGTGTAAATGGGTGCGGCGCACGAAGGGCCAAGGACTTAGTAGTAAGTGTGAGGCACACGGGATGGGAAGAAGCTAACTAGGAAGAAGGTGAATGCATAGAAGGTGGGTGTAAGGGAGAAGTGGAAGGAGAAAAGGAAAGGGGTGCACAGGTAAACTGTGACCAAGGGAATGTGCCAAGTGATTTTTAGTGCATACAATTCTTCAATGAATAACTTAGGGCTAGAATGTGTATGCAAGTTATCCAAATATTGAGGAGAGCTATTTGGATAACAGTTTTGGAGACTTTCGGGGCCATCTACCTGCTAGATGAAAGATATCAGTATCCTGAAGCATCCATTGGGCATGGAGTCTATTTGTTGAATCATGAAAATGCCCATGTGATCACTTGAGAATCATTTCTACACTCTATTCTAAATCTCACAACTGTTGAGAGAAGCTCTGCACTCTAGAAGTAACAAAAGAGCATGCACAAGAAGCATGCGAGAGGAAATAACTATATACAAACAAACAATGTGTGCGGAGCACACTTGGAGGAATTGAAACTATTCTAATATATACAACATGATGTAGCAAACCTAATGGAAGGGTTTGAGATAGATCCTATTTACTAGGATTTGCAGTGCGCTTCCATCTAGATGAGTTAACTCAAAAGAGTTAGCTTCCTTGCAAGACTTGATGATGTATGGGCCACTCCAAAGTGCATCAAACTTTGAATGGCACCCTGGCTTAGCTCTGTCAACATCCCATTTTAGAACCAGTCCCCAATTTTGAAATCTTGAGGCCTAGCCTTCTGTTGAACCATTTCTTTGTTACTTTTTGATGCTTCCTAGCTTGATCATGGCAGATTTTCTAAGTTCTTCAAGGTTAATTAGCTCCACCATTATGATTTCTCTCTAGTCTAGGCCTTCAAATTCCATTTCTTTGGCAAGCACTAGTGAATTTAATTCTAGTGTCAAAGGAAGGGAAGCCTCCTTGTCATAGACAAACTTGTAAGGAGAAGTTCTTATTTCCTTTTTTACTATGATTCTATCTACCCAGAGCACGAGTAAAACCTTCATATGCCACTATATTTAGCTTATGTCATTGTGTACTTTATGATTCTAATCAGGTTCTTGTTTGTTGATTCTACCAGACTATTTCCCTGAGGGTAATAGTTAGAAGAGGTTTTTAGGTAAATTCCCAGACTTAGAGCCCAATCATTGATTTTATCACCAAGGAAGGCCTTTTCATTATCAGAGATAATGGTTTGAGGAATGCCAAACCTTGTGACTAAATGCTCAAGAAAGTCAAGGATAATTGCCTCAGTTGATTCCTTAAGCGCGATTGCTTATGTCCATATAGTGAAGTAATTTGTAGCTATCAGCACCTATTTATGTCCAGTGCTTGAAGGTAGATTGATCATGCCTATGAAGTCAAGACCCCATTACGTAAAGGGTTGATCCACTTGGATTGGTTAGAGGGGAAGCACTACCAATCTTTTCATTCCTACAAATAAAGCACATTCCTTTCATTTTTTGACCCACCTATGTGCATCTACAAATAGGGTAGGCTAAAAGATACATGCCTTTATAATCTTCATTGTTGTAGTCTTGGTAGAGAAGTTTCCACCAAAAAATCCATCATGAAATTATGCTAACACTTTTTCATTCTGTGCATTGTTGATACATCTTAACAACACGCCATCAAGATTCTTTTTGAAGAGAATTCCATCAATCAACACACAAGGGACAGATTGTAACCTTAGATGTCTTCTCTTTACTTTATTTAAACCGGGAGGGTATGCACCCTCGGAAAGGAATGTGATCATGTCCTTCATCCAATCACACACACTAGAGTCTATATTTTGTTCAAGTTCCACACGCGGAAGGTCTTCATCTAGAAATAATGAAGACTCAGGTTCACTCTATGCATCCTCAGCAATCTACTTACAGAGTGCACTACCTCTTACCATTTTTTTAACCTTAACGGTCACATCGACTCCATAATTTTGATCACCCATCGTGCTCTTTTCTCACTAATTTCTACTCCCAAGATGAATTCTCATACCTAAGAGTGGGAGACTAATACCTTAACATGATTGGTGGCAAGCATGCTCTTGAATTTCTTGACCGCGCGGCATGATGGAAAAGACTTGATTCTTCATGTGATTGTATCTTAATTCATAATCCTTCAGTGTCTGGCTAAAGAAAGCCACTAGCTATTCTAACCCTTGTTGTAGGACAATAGCAACACTTGTATACGTGCCATAATCATAAAGTATGAAATCCTTCGAATAATCTAGATTGATGAGTGTTGGCACACAAGCAATCTCTTTCTTGATCTTGTTGAAGCTTTCTCTTTCTTTGTCAATCGAAGGCTATGTCCTTCTTGAGCATAATGGTGATGGGCCAAACTAGTCCCGTAAATTTAGGGATAAAATTCCTAACAAATTTAATATTTCCAAGGAATGACTGTAAGGCCTTTTTATGTGCCGAAGGAAAGGGCTAGGATGGCGAAACACGCCCAGATCAATCATGATGCCATCCTTCAAAACCACATGGCCCAAGAAATTTCCATGTGCCATGATGAAATTACACTTCTTGGGGTTAAGAGATACCCCTGCATCTCTCAAAGACCTTTTCTAGGTGTGCCATGTGATCCACGTTCTAGTTTGAGAAGATAGTTATATCATCTAGGTAAACCAAGATGAACTCATTGATGTAACCTTTGAAGGAAATATCCATGGCATGCTGAAATGTTGCGCCCACATTTGATAGAGAAAAAGGCATTTTCTTATATGCATATATTCCTCACTTGGTTGTAAATTTTGTTTTGAATTAATCCTCTTCCTTGAGCAAGATCTGGTTGAAACCCGAATACCCATCTAGCATGGAGAATGTCTGCACGCTAGCTATAGTCTACAGAATCTGCCCCACTAAAGGAAAAGGATAATGATCCTTTAGAGATTCCTTATTTAAATCTCTGAAATCAACACAGAGTTTGATTTCACCATTTTTCTTATGCACTGGAACAAGATTCATGACCCAGGTGGAATATTTGATGGGAAAGATAATTTTTCCTCAATGAGTTTGGATAATTCCTTTCTCATGAGGGGCTCTATTTTTGGATTGACTAGTCACTTTGCTTCTCTAATGATATGACCTTTTTTGATAAATTTTTTATCAAGGCATTCAATTCTTCATCTTCCTTTTATTGTGATGGAGAATAGGATGTTGAGGCAACTAGTTGTGTGCTTTACTCAGGGATAGGAATAGGGGCCATAGAAGGTTGGGCGCCTATGACATCTCTGGGAACAAGGCATGAGCAGTCTAGGAGCCAACTTTCCCACCTGAATGAGACTATTTTCTACCCTTACTGCAATGCTATAAGTAGCTGGTAAATTCCTACCTCCCATAGATTAGATCATAACTAAAATATCACTGTTGAGTGCCTTCAAATAATAAAGGAAAGCATGTTAGGCTATAGGTATTACCACAAGAGGAATTTTGTCCCAAGTCTTCTAAAATCTGATGTTGAAATTAGTCATCTACTCATTGGGTGCCCTCCTTGTTTTCAGTTTCTCCACCAACAATAGATGATCTGACTTATCATCAAAGTAATTGTAAAGAGTTTTTCCCAGCTCATCCCAAGTGGCGATAGATCCAAGTCTCAAGCCTTGGTACCATTGAAGTTCTTTACCTTTGAAAGAGGTTGTAAGCAATCTAACTGTTATATCATCATGTGTGATTAGATAGAGTGAACACAAATTTTCTACATCCTGGATATGCTCCTGAGGGGTAAATTGATTCTCACCAGTAAAGTAAGGAATACTCTTGAGTGCGTCATTTGGAATATCATGCTACATGGCTAGGCCTAAGGGAATCCCTCCAGCAAAGTTTGTAAAGTTTCTTAATGGAGGGGGTTGCTGATGTGCCATTGTAGGGCACACAACTTGTGTGTTTTGAGGAGGAGTTGAATGGGTGTGGTGTGCTGGAGATAGAGATGCACACGCGGCCTTTTGGAATGAACTCTTCTTGGGGATAGCTGGAGGTATTCAAAAGAATCTTTAGTTGTTGCACTTCTTCTTGTGTGCACTCTTCTCATGAAAGGCACTTAGGAATGCTAAAATAGAGATCTTAAAATATTGGGAGTCACAGATGTGTTTGAAATGAGCCTCCAAAGGCTGAAACACTAAGTTCACACACTAGAACTTAGAGATATGAAATTTGAGCTTTCAATGTTGGTCCCACTAGGCATGCCAAAAAATTTTGGTTGCTCAAATGTGCACCTGTGTCTCAGATCTCGGAAGGGCCAATGTGTTTGAGACCACAATTGAACCATCCCTAAGTTGTGGGACCTTGCGATCTTGGGATGGATCTCTAGAGAAGGCCGGTTCCTCTATCTATTTCTACTGTTACTGCTACTCCTAGTGCTGAAAGGGGAAACTAAGCTAAGAATGCCAAGGGACCAGGGAAATAAGGATAACATGAAGTAAACTAAACTAAAATGAAATAGCACTAGAAAACTGGGATGAACACTATCTATTCTGAGTGATAATGACAAGGAATGCATGAAAGGAGGCTAGGCACGAGTAGCATAGTGAAATACGCATTCACTAGATCATTCTCATGGAACATAACTAAATATGGAACTACAGGGGACCTGAAATAGCACAACCAGCACACAATGCAAAATAAGAGGCAAGAAGAAGGAATGAAAACATGTTAGGATAGAGAATAGTCACAAAACGATGCTTCTATTACTTCCGAAATGCACAGAGCTATTACAATGATGAAGGAGGCCGATATCCACATGCAAGAGCCAAACATAGAGGTATGTAACTCAAAATACATAAAATATGGAGTCCTTAGAAACATGCATAAGGATCCAGAGTTTCCAACATAACAAATGATCCTTGCTCTTACATTTATAGATGAATCCATAGAGGAAGAAGGGAAAAGAAGGAAAACCCAAATTTGAAATACAACCACCAATAAGAAGCATTCAATGTCTACAAATCTACTTGGAAATATGTGAAGTATGCTTCCCCATGCCTATTTGATGTGTTAAAGACAAAGGAGGGTGGATCATACCAAATTGGGTGGTTGGAGCAATCAGATATACTCATCAATGTTCAAAGAGACATTTTCCCATTTCTCACCTACCAGATCCACCAAAATTTGAATTTTGAATTTCTGGCACTGTAGCTGATCTTAGTAGCTCTCTGACAACTCCAAGTGCACACCGATCTGAGCTCTGTAGGAGAATATATGGCTATCAGAAGATGTTAGATTCTTCGGCGCACACAAAACACATGGCGCGTGTGGATTGGATGAGGTGATGGCCAACTATACACATATTTTTATTTTTGCTACATGTGAATCAATTATTTGTTGCAAGGATTTAGCGCCCTATTGGCACACTTTGACTGGTTTCACATGACACACTTAATCATGTCAAAATATGATTTAGCACAAAATTTCATGAGGGAAGGGTGCACAGAGAAAACATAGGAAGGCACAAAGGGGGGGGCGCGATGTGCATGGGGAGATGAGGAAAACTGGTGATCAGAGAACATATGGTTAAGGCAAAAATATTACAAAGTAATGGGTGTGATACGCGAAGGGACAAGGACTTAGTAGTAATTTTGAGGTGCACGGGATGGGAAGAAGCTGACTAGGAAGAAGGTGAATGTGTGGAAGGTGGGCGTAAGGGAGAAGTGGAAGGAGAAAAGGAAAGGGCGTGCATGTAAACTATGACCAAGGGAATGTGTCAAGTGATTTTGAGCGTGCACAATTCTTCAATGAATAACTTAGGGCCATAATGTGTATGCAAGTTATCCAAATTTCTAGGAGAGCTATTTGGATAACAATGGAAAAAAAGGATGCAAACCATTTGAGTTTCCAAAGCGATATTTGGGCGAGTTCATTTTGGTGAAGAGGAAAGTAAGTGTGGTTTGCATGTATGGATGTTTCATGAGCTCTATCAAGCATGGATATGTTATATAGGTCAATTTATTTCCAATATATGGTTACATGTCATATTTGAATTGTTTTGGTGTGGTCTTGAGGCCCATAATTAAAGACTAGTTCATGGAAACAGTTGTTTGGTATAAGATATGAGCCTTATTAGTAGTATTATGAATAATATTATTAGTGCAAGCTAATTTATGACCATATATGGTGTTATTATTCCATACTTGACATGTGTGAAGAATTTAGGAGCTTGTATAATCATGGTGATGAGGTTTTTGTTTTTGGTGATCCAGGTGATGGGTTTTTGAGTCATTTTTAAGATTGTTTGGTACATTTGAGCATGACAAACCTCAATGGGTCCATGATATGAATTTCAATAAGTGTAATGTTATGTTTTTGAATTATATTGGTTGAGATAAATAACAAGGATTGTCTTGTCTTATGTTTTTGATTTGATAAGGGTATAAAGTGCATGTTTTAGTTCAAATTTGAACTAGTTGAGAAGGAGGGAAAAGTGCGACCCAAGTGTGAGTGTAAAATAGGTATGAAGAAATTATTTCAGAATTGAGGAATTGTTTGGAAGGTTTAGTAATGTTATATATCTTATGTGCAATGGTTTGAGATCAAATAAAATCATGTTTGTCTATGTTTGAGTGAGCTAGAAGGAGGTATGTTTGAAATAGGGTTTGAAGGAGTTTGGAATTGAATATTTTTATCACCATCAGTTGAGTTGTTACAGCATATCTTCAGTGATATTCTTATCAAAATATTGTGTGATGATTCATATTCATGTAAGTCTCTTTTTGTGAGTAATATCAATAAGGGTTTAGGGGTTGGTGCTCCTTATTGGGTTGGTGTCTCAAAAAAGAAAGTTCTTATGATGTTTAATATTCACTTGAGTCTTTGTTGTGAGTAATATCCAAAAAATATTCAATGGGTTTTATTCCCCTTGAGATTTTTCCACTTACATCTTATATTCTTTTATACTCCTTCATGTTTATGTTCTTCTTTATGGTTATTGTTTATTGTTTAAAAATTTAATTTGAAATTGGTTAAGATTTTTGAAGGAATCATTCACCCCCTCTCATTACATTGTACTTCTAACAAGGTCATGTTGCTCACAGAGTTTAATTTCAAATTCATCCCATTAAAAACCATCAAAGACTAAGTTATCATTGATCAACTCGTTAACGCCCTCTTTCGATGCATCACCCATCTCGTGATACTTTTTTATATGAATTTACTACTTGCGCCTTTGACACTCGGCACTTGTACTATTGATTTGTATGGGTATCATTTCCTCTCAAGTTTCGTGGCTCAAATTGTATTTATCACCCCACATGGTGATCATCTCCCATTTTTGTATTGTTTTTATTCTCATGTACTAATAACATATTTGAATTTGAATCCCTCATCCCTAGCCTTACTGTCACCCAAAAACTTCTTATTCACAAAATATGAATTGATGGAGGCTCCGAGATCATTATTAATCAATTCAATGACATGTATCAAACCAAAGAGGAGTGTCTTGTCTCATATAATAACCTTGTTAAAGTAATATTACCTACATTCAATCTCTACTCTCTTAATGTCATCCCTCAAAAATAAAATCATCATACATATGATATTGCTTGTGCAACATTACTCATACCTCAAGATATCACTAATGAACAAGCCACATTTATAATTCATCAATTATGGCATATTTTTACTAATAGTTTGGATTTAAAATCAAGTGTTGTCATATGCGAATGATTTTCTGATTAGTTTACTCAAATCTATAAATTTCTATATCAACAAACCATTCCCAACAATTTTCAACCTCATGAAGCTTGTCATCCGTGACGAGAGGTCACGCGATATATTATAATTGGAACTTTATTATTTAAAATATCATTCGATGGTCATTTGATGCGATGTTTAGGACTAGAAAACATCCCCATGGTTGTATCTCAAGTTCATGATAGTCTATGTGGTGGTCACTTCTCTGAAAAATATATATCTCACAAGATCCTACACCAAGGCTACTATTGGCCCACCATGGAACAAGATTTCTTAGAATACACCAAACATTGTGATAAATGTCAAAAACATAGCAATATCCATCATGCACCTACATATGACCTTCATCCCATTGCCCCATCATGGCCCTTTTCCTTATGGGGTTTTGATCTCATTGGAAAGATTAATCCTGAATCGGTTGATGGCCATAAGTTCATTATTACTACTACACAAGTATATTACTAAATGGGTTAAATTCACACCTTTTCACACCACTCTTAGTCTCGATATCGTTGTTTTCTCACCACTCACATTATTACAATATTTGGAATTCCCTCCACTATCATCAATGATAATGGTTATCCTTTCAAGAATAAGGATGTTAAAAGGCTTTGTGTAAAATTTAAGATCAATAAAACCTTTTCCACTCCTTATTATCCATAGGAAATGGCCAAGTTAAAGCCAATAATAAAACCATTGTCAAAATATTATGCAAGACTATTGATACTAGTGGTGATGATTAGCATAATCAAATTCTATACGCTCTTTGGGCTTACTACACTAGTGTGTGCACCCCCACCAATGCTACACCCTTTTCGCTAGTTTACGACATTGAGGCGGTCATCCCCTTAGAACTAGAAATACCCTCATTGCAGGTATCACTTAAAGGAACTCTCAAAGACAATGAATATCATGAAAATTGATTCTATGAACTTGACATGCCTGATTCTCACCATGTGCAAGCTCTAGAATATATTTTTGTATATCAAGAGCAAATTGCAAAATCTTATAACAAAAAAATCCTCTTGGGAGAATTCAATATTGGTGATCTTGTATTAAAAAAATCAAAATAACACAAATTTTGAGGCTCATATAAAATTGAAACTTGAACCTAATTGGCTCAGTCCCTACGTTATCATGGATAAACTTGAGAGTGACATCTATCCTCTTACCACTCTCCTTAGTATGTCACTTAAGAAACCACTTAATGTGATGCATCCCAAACCCTATTATGCATAAACACATTCATTATCCTATGATTCACTCTACTTACATGGTTCATATTTGATGATGGGGTCTAATTCTAAAATGAACCTCATATCCACTACACATTTCACACTCAAGCACTACATGTTACATATTTCTAGTATTTATTCTCACATCGCACATTACCCAATGACACACTCTTATTCTATGGTTCATTATTGACTATTGATGCTTCCTATAAATTAACCTCATCTCATACATATCCACTCAAGGACACGCTGCTCCTATAATCTTCACATTTTACATCCCATTCCATCACACTATTACATTACATATGCATACCTTGGTTGCATCTAATCTTAATATCTTATTTTATTTACATGTTACACTTTTTTTTCCATGCTAGATGGATTCTTAGTATGTCATTATCATTCTATATATACACATGTGCATTCACTTGGTATTTTGCAGTGAATGTAGATCTCTTATAGGTTCTTACACACTACAATGATGTTTGGCATTGTACCTTTTACCAGTCCCACCGAGGCTCCTAGGGGCATCTACCTTTACTACTCTCACACATTATAGGTGTTATTGTTTCATCATTTACTACTTCTACTTTCTAGCACATTACTTTCCATTGATACACATATACCTTGACATACTATTTATCTTTCTAACATGCTAATAGGTGCTTCATGTGTAGCATTTTATTTACAAGACTATATGCCACCATGGTTATCTAATATTATTTTCTTGATCTTATGTCTGCTACTATATGTTATTGTTTAAAGGTTATGCCCCATGTCTTGTTTGATTTTTGTATGTTTTTGTCTACTTGGCCCTAATTTTCTTGTGACATTATGATTTATGTCCCATGGTTTTAAACCCACTTTTTGTGGTCTATATTGTCTACACACTTTCTTGTTACATTTATTTCTATTACGTGTTTTTTTTTAACTAACACATATTTATAGCCCATTTTTTTGCATGTGATCCCATGCACATCCCCCACCCCGTAGGTATACACTTCAAATCAGCATCATACCCTCTCCCTTGGGAATCATTCTCCTACTATCATTTCATTCACCCCAAATGAGGGGGCATACATTTGGTGAAAAAATCACCCTTACATCATCTCATAGCTATAACACAACGTAGTATAGTATAGAATGAGCACAATATAGGAAAATAGTCACAAAACATTCCATAATCTAACTTGGGTCAAAACATAGTATAGACACCAATGCCGAGACTCGGACACTTGCACTTGGGTGTTCCGGGCCTCTCCTAGGTGCTAACGTCTTATGGGTAGATATAATTATCTTCTCATATCATTACATTTCATAGAATCCTTCAGATTAATTATACGGTTACTGAGCACGATCCTCCAGTCACGAGAATGTAATCTATCTCCTATAATTGGAACTACTTTGGAACAATCAAGACAAAAGGATCAATAGGAACTAAATCAAGATGCATCATCTGTAGTGGTGCTTATTGGGTAGAATTGTGGAAGGAGGATAAAACTAGACTTCTCTCCCCAACACTTGCTCTTGACATGAGATCACCCAAAAACTCGTACTTGGCTTGAGATTGAGCAAAAATTGACTATCGGCGTGAGATCACCCAAAAAAATCACTCTTCACAACATTTCAAGACATTTTTCTATGCTTTAAACTCTTTTTACATTAGGAGCACACTTTATTTTACTACTACTTTTGTATACTTCCACATACTTGTACATACTTTACTCATATTTTTCATAGAAAAAACCTTTACTAGTATTTTTCTCTCCTTTTGTAGGTATTTCCTTAATACACAACAAGAAGCAGCCTACAACAGTTAATACAAGCACAATAATATATATAATCAATGCATATGCTTCGCCCCAAGGGTTACTTTCCTTTCCTAGTCTCCACGCTTCACTTTGCAATCATTCCACACTTCACTTGTCCACTCAAAGACACTAATCACCACACTCTATATAGGATCATAAGGTATGCATCTCTAATCTACTTTATTTTAGTGAATGTTCACTCAAAAACATAAAGTGGGGGTAAATATAGACATAAATTAATGCACTTGGGTACATTTCAAGGTCCTAAAAGCATACTAGCATTTACGTGATTCCTAAACAAGAAAACTAATGATTAAAAACTACCTTTGGCCTCTTTTATTTGTCTCTTACTTTCTACTTGGTATTACACACCCTATTGCCCAATCAAAACTTAACTCGTTTATTTTTTATATCTTCAAACACCAATACCTAACTAGGACAGTAGTGCCTATGCACTCTTGTCCCCTCTAGGTTCCCATGACCCTTTTCTACCTTAATCTTTTTGGGTCCTGTTTTATCTTTTAGGAATATTTTTCACTTATGGGTCATCCTTCCACTTGTCAATTATGAAATTGAAACATGGGAATCATATAAACTCATAGTTATGTGTTTAAAATAAAGGAGAAATAATTAAACATTACTATCATCACCTAAAATTTCATCCAAAGGAACTAAATCACTCTAAAGGAACTTATCTAGCATCCATTCAAGGGAAAAGGGGTGCATACATAGCATAGGAAGGGGAAGTCTATTCAATTTCATCCACACATATTACTACATTTCTACATTATAGCTTCAACCTACTATCAAGTGAAACTTACAAAAGGGCATAATTCTTACACACACATACACAAGAATTACATGGAGTATGAGATGTAGTGCAGTTCTCGGTCATAATTTCACTCTCAGGATGACTGTCGCATGGTCAATCTAACTCCCCATTTTTTATTTTCCCTTTTATGTTTGATGTGGTTTGTGGGCTTGTGTAGGTGAACTTCTCTTTTGGTTACAAGTATCATCATCGATCATTATGTAAACATCATGTGATCAACATAGATAAATTTTGAAACCCTTCGACATAACAAAAAGTGGATTCTAATCCCCTATATAGTCACTAGTGCCCAAGAGAAATCACTAGTGCACAGTGCCTCGTCCCGCTATGAGTTCCCATTTCCAACTTTTTTCCTGTACTCCAGCATTATCCATTGACCGGTGAAAACCTTGTTTACAATATGTTCATTAGTTTCACCTATCCAGATCACTTCCTTTCCATTCGAAATCACCTAATTCATCTATCTCTATGCCTTTCTTAGGGTTTCATACTTTATATCTCAGTTTTCTTATGTCGTTATTATATTTTAGCATCTATAAATTATTTAATTCAATAATTACTTTACAATCTAATTTAATTAAAATTAAATTAAATCACTAAACATCACGTAGGTGATCAAATAACATCATGATGTTTTGATAAAATCAGAGTTTAAGACTTCTCATGGGATGAGATCATAAATGAAGTTTCTCCACTAGATGATGATGATGGTGATGAGAGTCTCAACTTGTAACAAAGCAGTCTTAAAGTGGTAAGAAATGCAAACTAAGAATAAGGAAAGATGCTTAAAAACTTCTTGACAGGAAACTTCAATGTTTCCAATCATGTTCTCAATTCTTAGCATGAGGTTCCATGTGATGAGTATGCTTTTGAATATGAAGACTTATATTTCTCATTGGAAGAAGATGACAAGAAATATGAGAATGACAATATGTTTCTACCTCTCAAATGTCAATCCACTCAAGAAGATGATGATTTCATCATAGAAATGGATTTCTTAGTTCTCGGTGATCAAGAATGGGAAAATGATAATGACAAAATTTCAGCTCCAATGTTGTGTTCATTTCATTTTCATGAGGATGGAAACATTCTCAATAAGAAATGGAGAAATGAAATATTGCTTCATCCTATGGCTGATTTTTGTTAAATAGAAACATTTTCAATAGGCTTCAACCCTTTAGTATTCACTTTTCTCACAAGAAAAATGCTCTCAACATGAAAATTGATGTTGAAGCTCAAGATGGATACAATGAGGAAGATGATAGTGTCCATGTTGTAAACCTAACCTTGATCTCATTCTATTTTTAAGAGGATGATGCAATACACATGACAAAATATGTAAGGAAGCATGTTGCAAAAGTGCCAAAGTATGAGAAATAGGATTTCTTGATACAAATGAGAAATAGATATCGTAAAGAGTTGGTTATAATTTAAATTTTTTTGAAGCATCCATCAAGAATAAACACATAAAGATTGTGGCCTTGAAGTAGACAGACATGGAAGAACATAAACCTTAGTTTGGAAATGAAAATTCAAGTATGACCGATATTCATCTTTATGGCAGCAATGAAAAATCGGTGAGTGAGATAAACTTGAGAATCAATGATAAGATGTAAATAAGGTTCAAAGGTGACAAAGGAAATGAATTGAATAGGTGGTCCATCAATTGCAACAACAATCATTCTATATTTATCAAGAAGCTAAGGAAAGGTTCATACTTTAGTGAACCTATAAAAGGATTTGAAGAATAAAGGAATTCGATTTTACCCACTCAAGGGTAAGAACCTAGTTTGATTTTAGAGATTAAATGAAATCATGTTGTCCCGCACATGTAAATAGGTGATTTATCTTATTTCCCTTTTTTTTGTGTTTGTTTATTGTTGTGTGTTTCCCTTTCATTTTGCGTGTTCGATTCTTGTGTCTTTGTCTGTTTAATAAAGGAATTTTGTTGTGTATCTTTGTGGTGACTCTGTATAGCCCAATGGATAAGGCACTAGTTTATGTGGTATCTTGAGATTCTATAGTTCCTTATTATCCTATCCTTATTACACTATATCCAAAACAAGTCCCCAATATATAGATAGTTTCTTTCATGCAAATGTGCAACATGAAAATTTAAAATTTTCAAGCATGATAATAGACCCAAGTGTCAAAAAGTTTCTCCTAAGCCTTCTTAAACCCTCTCCTAGCTAGTCTACCTCATATCATGTTCATCCCAACCTTTTAATTTCTCCTAGTGTGTTGAATAATATTTCCCTAATGTTTTAAATTTGGTGTCAATGTCATTTCATATCATTCAAAAAGTGTTTCCAATGTTTAGTTTCTCAAGTTAATCCTATAAAGGTCAATATTGTCCTTCCCAAAGGTGCAAGCTTTCATCATCCAAGAACAAATAAAAGGCCCATAACCTTCTAGAGGATTTTTTGAGGAGTTTTAAGAGTACTAGAATTTATTTTGTAAGATTTAGGAAAGTTTCAGGATTCTTGGAGTTGTTGCAGTGAAAGCATGTTTTTCAGGGGTAAGGAGCTTGCAGTTTTAAATGGTACTGAACTTCAACAGGGAATTCTGAGAGCTCCATTATGATTCAAGAGAAAAATAATAAACCATTTGAAATCTTAAAGATCCCTATTTATTATGGAATCACAAAATTCTTTACAAGACATGGTTTCTTCTCAAGGAAGATCAGTTTGTGCAAACTCATCTTGTTGTCCCGAATGAAAAAGTGGAATTTTTAGAGAAGGATGTAAAATAATGTCTTAAAAATCATCCCATTGATCTTGGAATGATATTTGGAGTTAAAATGATATAAATTTTTGCATGAAAATACCCTCCTGGAGCCTCAGGAAAATTGTTCTCAAGTTTCAAGGACTTAGTCATTTTCTCAGTTAGTTCAGTGGAAGGTTTTACCGTCTCAATTTCTCAATCATCCCTCTTGTCCCTGGTACATTAGGGAAAGTATGGAAATGAAAATTATCCCCCCCCTTAGCACTTTCTCTAGGTCCCTCGTGTGACCTTCCCTCTTCCTGGCGGGGTGCTAAGTTAGTTTGCCCATGTAATTGCTAAGTTGCATCATGTAACCATTGGGTGCATTTTACTATCCCAACTATGCCTGGGATAGTGGGGATTTTGGGGAAAATAATATGTGCCCCTCCCCTACTTATATTATTTTTTGAATTCTTGGAGGTATTGGAGTAGTTGGAATATAGAGATAAATTTGGGACTTGATCATTCACAGATGATTTCAAGATCTTTGTAAGGAGTAAAAATAAAAATAAACACTCAAATATGAACCCTCCACATGATTTAAGTTTCAAATATTTCACAACACTCAATTATCTCTCAAGGAAGCTCAATTTATGCAAACACACCCTATCATCCTGAGACAAAAGGATCCATTTTAGGGTGTTTAAGGAATAATTATATGATAATAACCCTCTCATTGTTCTTGGAATGTCTTTGGGATTCAAAATAATATAATACTTCACCAAAAATACCATCCGGAGATCCAACAAATGCGTTCTCAAGTTTCCCATACTTAGTCATTTTTTCAATTAGATAGGTGCCAAGATTTACCATCTCAACTGTCCAAACTATCTTTGAGAAAGTGGGGATAATGGGGATAAGAAAATTTGACTCATGCTTTATTTCCTTTAATGGTTCTTCAGATGACCTAAAAATAGCTTCGTGGTGCATTAAATTAGCCCGTCTCCATATCCCTCTCATTCATTCTTGTAGTGACACATGGCAAGCCTAGAGTGAGGCACATTTTTGTACACCTCATATCCCTAGGAAAGTGGAGATGCTAGGGATAAAAAAATGAAACCCTCCCCATGCATCCACAATCCTATTCAGTGCCCTAACTATTACAGTTTGAACTTTAACTATCGTATGACCGTCAAAGCTCAAAAATGACTAACTGTTAAGGGTTTCCTCACTGGTCCAACCAAGAATCCATTGTTGAAGCCATGAAGCATTCAAATACCTGAAAAATCTTCATAACACCACATCCATGATGTCAAAGGCCTTCTAGAATGATCATGACTGTGAAGATTGAATGTTGCACATAGTCCTTCATCTAGAAATCAAAGCATGATATCCTTGTACGAGGCGGAACACAACTAGAACTCATTGTTTACACTTGGATCATAATTTTTTCATAAAATCTTCAAGCCACCATTAATTTCTGATCCAACATAGTATTTAAAGTACATCGAGGCTTGTCTTCACTTCCCGAGGCTCCAATGGGTGGAATCACTTGAAAACTGGAGGAAATGATCCTGAGAAATCTAGTTTTGCATAAGCTAATTTTCATGACGTAAATTACCTATTTTTAGGGATATTGAGTAATATTATTTTCATCATAATTCTACACTTCTTGAATAAATTTTAAATTTCCCAAATATCTTGTAAGGGAAATTATCGAAAAATCGGAGTGAGGGTTTTTCAAAAAATATAGTTTTATGTAAAGTACTTTTTGCACGATGGAGATGCTTTTTTGAGCTATCAAGAACTGAAATTTTCTTAGTATTATACCCCTTCACATACTAATAATATTAAATAACTCAAGATTACACGTTATGATCAATCAAAACAATCAAAATAGTTCAAAATGGAAGGCGGGATAGAATTGGCAATTTTGCTTAGAAAAATGAAAAAATCACTCTCTAAAAATAGAAACTTGATGATAAATAAGAAAGGAATCATCAATAAAAGATAATTGTATTTTTAAAAAGTTTCAAAAGGTGATTTTTGATAAAAATTGGTGATATGTCCCAAAATAGCAGGTCCTAGCCCTGCTTGCTAAAAATAGAAAGTCTCTGTTTTGAATGTAGAAAGTTGCAGTTGGCTCTAATTTCACTCATCTCACTAATTTTTGACATATTCATAGGGTTGTAAGGTGGTTGTATGGCTCAAAAAAATAAATTCACTCTTCACAAAACTCTTTATAGAATCATTTTGATCATATTTATGTCGAGAAGTAAGATAGAACATCTCAAGGTGCAACAAGTAAAATATAGAGACATTGTGCAGGTGTCACAGATCTAAAAGTGTCAAGAACCTCATTGAAACCCATGATTCATCAGATGATGTCAATATCATCTCTTTCTAGTTTGATTTGAGGTTATCTCATTGAGCTGGTTGTGGTGATCTAGGTGAGCTAGGTTAGGTGAGCTAGTTAAGAGCTCATCCTTTTCCATGAGGAGCATATGAAAGTGAACTAGGTCAAGTGAGTTGGGTGGGCTAGTTAAAATGAGCTAGCCAATATGAGAAATCTAAAAATTTAGAGGATATGGTTAGAGTGAGATAAGTGAGCTCAGTGATCTAAGGGGGCTAAGGGGGCTAAGGGAGCTTATCAAACCAATCAATCATCAAGAGGAACATCAAGCAACTTGAGCACTATGAGCTATCAAGGGCTAATTATGAAAACCTAAGAAGTGAAAGAGTGATCCTCACTTCCATGGTGGATCAAGTAGGGATCATCATGAAAAATTATTTTGGTCATCTCAATGCTCACATCAAAATATCTCTCAATAGGGTTTCCAAACACTCATTCAACAACCCGAGGTTTCGTCCATCATAGAGGATGAGATTGTGATCATCATCGGAAAGTTATTCATTAGAAGGATCTTCTTCTTTGGATCTATCAAATCATGTTCCTTCATTATTCTCTCTTCCTCCCTCTTTTTCATCTCCCCATTTCTAATTCTTTTTGTTGTGATCATGATAATTCATCTCATTCACTTAAGTGACTTTCGAATTTGAATTGTAGAAGTCCCTTTGATTTATAAAAAGGGAACTTATTTCTCACTTCTAGAAAGATGTAAAGTCACAAGTTAAATGGATACATAAATATCTATGTGGGAGTATATGAAGAGGAAATTCATAATGTTATAAATTGAAATGGTTCCTTCATTCGAGAAGATTATGAATTTTAGTTTTTGTTAGCAATTGTGGATTGTGATTTGGGTGTTATGATTGGTATCACTAACACAAGAAATAAAATATACATTATTCCATGTTCTATGATCATGTTTTCCTCTAATCTCTCCCTTTTACAACTTTTCAAGTTGTTTTCATGCAAATATAACAAGAAAATTTACAATTTTTTATCATGACAATGATGCCTTTGTGTTAATTTTTTTGAATTTTACCTTTCCAGAGACACCCCAAGTCTACTCATCCCTAATGGCTGGCCTTACCCAGTCAATCCAATGACTCCCGGTGGATGTAAACTCAATAACCTATATGAATTGAGAAATTTAAGTCAATCCCCTTAGGTTATTTTACGAGTTCTTGAATAATGCTAATTTTGGGCGGTGTTGGGAACCACTTTGGCCTTCCCAGGACTAGTGCAACCCCTAGAGTGGAACAGAGGAGAAAAATCCAACATGGATATTAATTTAAGGTCTATTTAAATCAAGGAATTAATTTTGGAAGATTCAAGAAATATGTGGAGAAGTTGGGTCGATTCATTAGAAACAGGGTTCTCGGGCCTAGGAAGTACATAAGGAAAAAAAAATTGTTGATCTTCGAAGCGATTGCAGGATCTGGAATGAGTTAAGATCCAAAAAGACATATTTAGAAATGAAATTTATATCTATACAAGATGGTGAAATCATATTTTCAAAAACCTTAGCGCAATAGGTATATATTCAGTTTTTCTCATGCTCGGTTAGGGAGCCGAATAGAAATCCCTTGTTTAGAGCTTAAATGGATGAATCAAGATATGATACCCACACCATTGGATTCATAAGGAATTTTTAATCAATTTAATATAAAAAAATCCAAAAACTCCATCATGAGCTCAAGTTATTGTCGTCTCAAGTTTTCTCAAGGTGAGTGCTCCATACTTAGTCAATTTTCGAAGAGGACACGTGTCACTCCGGGAGCTTGGTGCATTTTGATGTCCCTTTAGTACCTTAAGAAAAGGGACATAGGGGACAGTAAATTTTTCCAGCCCTATTTTTCCCTCTAGTCACCCATGAAACCCTCTACATCACCATTCAGCCCCGGTGCTTGTCAAAGCCTATCCGCTCAATCGTCCAGATCTTGACAAGTGTCGCAGGGAGACACGATGTGTAATTTGATGACCATTTCATCCCTTAAGATAAAGGGACATCAGGGACAAAATAATTCACCCCACCCATGGTATCATTTTTTTTAATGATTTAAATCTGACACTTAGCAATTTTTCCCTCCATTTCTCCTTCATTGCTTCACACCCTATCATAACTCTATTCATGTTTGTCCAGACACCCATTCCACAATTTTTCTCCAAAATAAATCTTCCATGGATAAAAATCCTCCACTCCATAAAAAAAGCAATTTCGGAGGAATAACAGCTCATATGATCTAAGAAGAAGAAAAAAGCGAAGAAATTCATTTAAAAACCTATTCTTGTAAGGCGAAGAAATCATCATATCTTTGCAAATCGGTGCACGGATCGAGATGAAATGTTTTTCAATATTCACCATTTTTAGAGGCCATAAAAAACCCCATAAAAAATTTCCCATCTGCGCAGCAAGGTTTTTCACAGCAAAAAAATCTTCTTCTTGACACATCAAACACAAAATTCAAATTTCTTGCCAAATCGGCAATCGGTTTGAAGAGAAAATTCATTGGTGGAACGAGAAACAAAAACCCACATCAAAAATATGATTTTTTCATGATCAGAGGAGAAAACTAAACCTACAATTTTCAAGCTTCGTTAATGGTTGTCGTGTCCGTAGTTGCCACTAGGTGAAAAATTTGAAATTTTAAAATCTCATAAACTATTGATCGAGTAAGCCTAAAATTTCAGAGGGGTGATATTGGGAAAAAACCCATATTAGAAAAATTCATTCCACCATGATCCAACCACTAGAAGTGTACTTACTAAAAATAGTAGGCCTTCTACATGGGAGACTACTATTTCGGGTAAGCCACCATCCGAAGAAGCTACAAAGGAGGCGGTGAACACAGAGAAGGTATTGCAGGAGAAATTTGTCGAAAGGGTCATCTCGGTCTAGAATTGACACTTACTAAAAATAGTAAGTGGTCTCATAAGCATGTGCTAAAAATTCCAAAAAAAATCAAAAGGTGAGAGGAACACAAGGAGAAAGAGGATTTCAAGTTGTCGTATCCAATTGTGGTTCAAAGGAGATAGATTTTCACACTTACTAAAAATAGTAAGTTGTCTCGTAGGCACTTACTAAAAATAGTAAGTCATTCCAAAGAGTGAATTTCATGAAAGGGGCATACGGAGAATTGGATATTCAAAGCTGGCAGTTGTATTTGGATTACGGAGAGCTAAATCCTGACACTTACTAAAAATAGTAAGTTTCCCTTCCCAAGTATAGTAAATGTCAAGAGATGGCAGGATTCAAGTTTATAGAATGGGCATTATCACTAATATTTCCTTCACCAAGATTCATTGCCTGTCTCCTCAATGTACTATCTTCACTAGTGGGTCATAACATTTTCACAAGAAGCATCTTTGGCATCTCTTGTGGATCTTTCAAAACTCATCTCGGGAGACCCTGATAGTTTCTTTCGACACTCACTACATGGTTTGGGTCACAAGTATATCATACACAGGGTGGAAGTTTTGGTCATTGGTAGAAACATTCGACAACATTTTTAAACACTCAATCTAAAGCATCCATGGGCTAATTTGAAGGAGTTTGAAGATTTAGAGTTTCACTACATTTGGAGCTTTCCATCGACAAGGACCAGCGAACTTCATCAAGAATGACATCTCCTCTTCTTCTTCTCTCTCTTCTCTTCCTTCCCCCAACTTTCTCTCCCTTCAAATGTTCTAATTATTTTTGGGGTTTGCACTTTTAATATGCCTTTAAGTTATTCGAAAAGTGACTTTAGAAACATGATGTAAAATTAAGTCGCCTTGTTTTTATAAAAGGGACTTAATATTTTGTAGGAATGTGAATAGTCTAAAGTCAAAAATAAGGTATATGGAGGGTCATTGGGAAGATAAAGATTTGTTCCTCTTCTATAAATTGAATGAACACCTCATTTGAGGGACTTCTTAGCTATTTTTGTGAATTCTGAGAGAGAGATCCTTGTGAAAAGAGAAAAGACATAGCGAATTCTTTCATTCTCCCCTACTCTCAAAAGTCTTCCATTCTCATACTATGTACAATTTCTGCTTGAGCATCAATACAAGAAGGATTTTATAGCCTTTTTTACTAAGGGATTTATTGATCATTTGTGTTCATTAAATTCTAATTGGTCTTGTTTCTATCTACAAAATTGTTTCTTCTTAATTTTAGTGCATGTGATGAAATTTCTAAGCGATGTATGTAATACTCTAATTTTATACTTGAAGAATTAGTTCTATTATCTAACATTCTCACTCCCTTTCCCGCTCTCCTATAAAATTCCTCCCTTTCGGATATCTGCAAGGTTTTACCACAGAGGTCATTAGACTATCCCTTTTGGATCCCCAACTACAAGGCCAACCCAGATAAAACTCACCTTACTCATGCATACATATACGAAAGTTGCACCATTTAAGTAGAGGGACTTATATTTCCAAAGCATTGGAAATAAACCCACTAATTTTTCCACACAACAAATTTTCTCACAAGCAGTTTTGGCACCCATTTTGGGGTAGATTTAGCAAATTCTGCACCTAAAAAATGACCTACAAAAATACAAAAAAATTAAAATATCCAAAAAATAAAAAAATTGAAAAGTTTAAATATTTGAGTTGATGGAAATCCATTATTGAAAGACATGTTGTTTATTCTTGTAAGTGATCTTTCATATCCAATGTCTTTTCATATTCCTATTACAAAAAAATAGTTCTAGAATTTGAAGAAGAATTTTTCAAAGTAGAAGTCAAAGCTGAAGTGGGAGAAAAAATGGTATATGAAGAATAAATACCTCAACCCATTGTTTTGTGGGGAAGAAATATGGGCATGATTTCTCTTGAACCCCCTCTTCATAGTTTACCAAAAGATTCCCATAAGAACTTTCCCAAGTTAAAAGGTGATGGCACACAACTCCTTGAAGAGCACATATCAGCCTTCACCACATCATGTGGGATTCTTGGTGTCCAACATGAAGATTTCGTTGTAAGATTGTTCGTAGAGTCTCTCCAAGAAAAATCAGTGGAATGGTTCTACCTCCTGCCTTCCTAATCCATCACTTGCTGGAATGAAATCAAAAGGAAGTTTAAGGAAAGATTCAAATTTATTGAGGATTTTCAAGACCTCCTTATTTAATTGGCACAAATGAATAAAGGATAAAATGAAACTATGAGAGACTTCATGGCTCATTTGGACCGGTTGCTCGTAGGATCTTTGGAAGAGGATTTTCCGTCAAATAACAACGTCAAGATATTTTTATTATTTCTCGATCACCTTGAAGTTATTATTTTTCGATGAATATTTCAACCAAGGGATATTACAGAAGCACAAATATTAGCCATTAAACTTGATGATGATCTCATCTTATCTGGAAAGATCAAGAATCCTTCAAAGGGTAAAGCTCAACATCCTAGAGATGAAAGAACTAACCCTTTTTGCAAAAAATGGAAAATGAAATGTCTTCACTAAGGAGGGAATTTTTGAACGAATATCACCTCAAATAAATAATAGAAATCAGATTGCCTATGTACCACTGAAGACTTTCCTTGGAGGCTCCACCCATCAATACGAGTGGTATAATCCAAGAGGATGAGGAAGGACTTAAACAAGAAAGTGAAGGTAGAAATTTCCTAGAGACATAGAAGAAGTGGGTGGTGACACTCAAAATGGACTCATTGAATATCATTCATGGAGTGAAGATGATGATGGTAAATAGGTACCAAGTTTCTCATGCGTTATTTTTACTCACTCCCAGTCTCAAAAGGGATCTTATTCCTCTGTAACTATGAAGAAAAATAAGAATGAAGATCCTCCTGTGGTGACTCAGTAAAAAAACTAATCGGTTGAGGATCTCAACTTCCACCTTACATAGAGTCTCGCATTGTTGAAACATGATCTTATATCAAGTAAGAATGCTCCCACAATTCCAAGTAAGACTTCCAATTCTAAATCTAAATCTACTCCTATAAAATCTAGTAGTTAGAAAGCTCCGAGTGTACCTTTCAAACTTCCTTATGTTCCTTAAAAATCTACTCCTTCTTCCAAACTTTTCCTAACTCCAAAATTATTCCCTTCATCACCCTCATCTGCATCTTCTCCTTTTGACTTCATAGAATACATGCAAAAAAATCCAAAGTTTATATTATCAAACCGAATACTTACGGACTGCTTTGAATAATTTAAGAGATTTGTCGATATATCATGAATGGAATTTTAATACCCGATGTTGTAACTCCTACTTATAAGAGAATACTACCAAACTCACCTATGCCTCGCTCACAGAACATGCTTTCCATGAGTACATCAAAGACAGATAAGGTCGATCCTTTCTATGTCTCTCTTCTTGTTGGAGAATAAATATTGAATAATTGCATTATTGATTCTGGTGCCTCCGACATTTTAATGCATGTGAAGGTTTCCAAATCTCTGAAATTTTCCATGACTCCACCCGGTGGCTCTTGTTACTCCATGGAATCATAGTAAGTCTCGTTTGTGGTGAAGATCAAATATGGAAAGTGGCTCTTGCTGAATTTCTAGATAAAAAGATATCAATGACTATTTTGGTAGCGGACATCCCGGGAACTTTTGGAATTTTGTTAGGTCAAATCTTCTATCGATACTTGTGAGGGAAAATTCAAATGAATTGGTCTTCCACAACCATACTAGTTAAGGGATACATGGAAAGGTTTCTTCCAGAGAAGAAAATGAGGTACACAGTGTAAAATGTGGGAAGCCTTGGGGCTAAAATTCTCTACCAAAATAGCGAGAGGATGAACCATTTTGTAACAACTAAAGAAGAGTAATAAATTTCCATCTTGATAGGACAAAGTATCTCTTCCCAAAGGGGTGTCGATATTGAAGAAGTGTTGAGGAACTTGGACTTGTAAGAAGATAAACCTGATTTTACGGATGATGCGAGCTAGGAAGAAGAATAAATGGTGCTCGGTGAATTTCAAATGGAGAAATCATCTTGTATATTTACCAAGGATGGGGATATTTTTTCATTACCATTTGGGGATGAATATTCCCTCAACTATTCTATCCATGTAGATATAGATCCATCTTTTGATGAGCCCCCAAAATTTTTTAAATAACAATCTATGTGAGATCTCCTAAGAGTTGCTAAAGAGGTAGAAGACCCTGAGCTCAGTCTAGAAATCCTGACACAAGCCCTGAATCTACAAGATAAATTTGAATCTGAATTGGAAGCCTCAAATAGTGTGGATATTGGCCATGTTGAAATAAATCAAGATGAGAAATTCAATGTCCCTTCGATCCAATATTTGATGGATGCAACAATGAAATCGATGTCCCTCAACAATGAAATATGATGTCCCTCAAGAATGAAATTGGTGTGCTTGATAGATGAACTTTAATAATTATGTGTCTCTAGTTTTTATTCTTGTTAGATGTTTCATTCTTGTTTTCCTCTAATTAAATGATTAATTACTCTGGTTATTGTGTGTGAACTCGATATTATCTACTCACAAAAACTACCCTCTATTTCCTAAATTTTCTCCTTTATCCCTCATTACTATAATTTCTTCCCTTTTACCTTGTATAAGCACATTTCCATAGGTTCGGTGAAGTTTTCCTTTGTGATCTACAACCTACTAAACACTCCCACAACATTAGATAGAATTAGGATATATTCACATTGAATAATGGAAGCCTCCCCATACACGATAAGGAGGGGTGTAGCCCTATATTTGTTGGTGGAAACACTTAATTTTAAAATGATAATTTATTTCAACAACGAGTTCTAATTAGATGCTCGAAATCACTTACCATGTGGGAAACATTAGGGAATCCCAAGTGGTGGATTGTGATTCATGGTGGATATTTTTAGCAAATGTGGCAATTTAATTTGAGGGTTCCCAAGCTTGGAAATATCCCATAATATTTACAAAAACTTTCTACATTTATCCCATATGGACGGTGGGTCAATGGTTATATTTATTCTAAACATATTGCATTTATTTATTTACTTTTCCCCCTTAAGGATTTTTCTCCCGTGTGTTGTGTATGGCTTAATCAAGATGGGATTTTAACTCAACAAGTTATAGGGTATGGTGTGATATTTATGTCGGTGTGACTTGGTCACAATTCATTTCTAATGGTTTGATTTATATGATAATTTTAGTTGTAATACAATGAGTTATGGCTTGTAGGCTTAGTTGAGTTGAAATCGGTCAATGTAATATGAGCTTGATGGTAAGCTTAGCATAATGCGATATGATCTTAGCTCAAATACAATATGAATAACTTGATTGGTAGAAAATATAATGTGGTTCTAATGAAACTTAGTTTCAAATAGATACAACTCAATCAAGCTCAATATAAATCTATGTAATACAAGATCAATGTGAATGAGTAGCTCAATTTATTTCATTGAGACATGAGATCAATTAGGGTAAGGTAATATGGTGTCGGTATAAATCAAATAAATCGGTTGGATTCTTGAGAAACCCCCTTTAGTGTTTCTAAGATTTGATTCCACATGTAATGGGTTAAGGCACTATGAGGTATTTATAACATAAGGGATTCTATAGTATAATAGGAAGTCATGACATGTAGCCACACTATCATAAGATAGCTTGGGCATGAATGTGAATGCGCATAGGCTTTCCTCGATGGTGTAACCCACCCCGAGAGGAAAGTATGGGGTTAGGGTAGAGAAATAAGGAGTTATAGACATAAAACTATTCACTTATTAGTATTGCATCATGCCTTTATTATGTTGTTATATACACGATCTCTGAGTATGAAGATTATACATTGGTGACACCTTTTTCTTATTCCTTCTATTACTTTGATTAGTTTTAATTGTGATATTGTCTTATTCTTGGATTTACATCTATTTGGTCGAGTCACAGGGATCCCTATCTTTGTCTTTGTTCCTATTTTTTCTTGGCTTTGGGACAGTACCACCCAATAAGGACAATACCAATCAGGTGCTAGTGTCCCTTTTGGGTGTTTTTGTCCATTCTCTTTGGTTTTCTAAATTACCATTTGATACTTAACTTTGGGTATTTTATAATTCTTTAGGTCATCCTTTGGTGTCACTAAGTGTCAAAATTCAAACAAAGAAGTCATATATATACACAACTTACTCATTATTATGATGGGATAGATAAGTTGGGATATTATTTACTATCTACTACTTGGGTAAAGAGAAAAATTAAAGAAGTGCATTTGAGATGCATTAATTAATGCATAGGAGAGGATATTTCTAAATTTCATCCCACTCATTCATCTTGGGGGTAAAATATTTGTATTTTGCTATCTTGGTGTGATTGGCACAAGGGAAACCTAACTTTAAGGGATGCAATTCAATCACACACAAAATTAAACTACATATAGTATGAAATGTAGTGCAACAATCAGTGACAATCACATTGGGGTGACCACCAAGTTCGATATGACTCAAGCATATGCATTTTTTTCACCCAATGTTTACTTGATCCTTGTATAAGTGGTTAGGGTTTTGTTGTATAGGTTCAGGTGTGACATAGGAACCCTCTAATGAAGTGGATGTGATAAAGAGTGAAAGGAAGAATACAAGATTATACCTTGAGAAGATCAACGGAGAGTATCTGCTGAGGACACTAGTGCCCTAACATAGAAACTAGCACCCAATAAGTCATGTCCTTATCTAGGCACTCCTTCCTGATGGAGATTTAGATTCTATTTTCCCAAACAAAGCTTACTCAATCCATATCCATTGTGTTCCACTCAATTTCCATCCTAGAATCAATCCAAATATTTGAATACAAGCTAATTCACTCTTATCTTATTTTTACTTCTTTTTTTTTTTCATGATAGATCTTACTTGTTACGGTTATATTAATTTGATCTTATACCTTTGATTAAGATTTATTTTTGATAAATCATTTGGTGAATATTTTCTTTACCAAACCCTATTATTCCTTAGGATCCCTCATTTTTGTATTCCTCATGGCTTATCAAAAAGTGTTGTGAAACCTCGTCCTAAACCTCTTCCCCCAAGTATGATCTTATTCCTATGACTGGTCTTCAACCTATTTTTGTAAATTCCTAAGAAGAAGTGGCCTTCTACCATAAGTCACATATTACTGCTACATCTCATCCCAAAATCCCTCTTGTCTTTACAAATCTTTTCAACCCTGTTCCGATGTTGTACTCCTACCCCTATTGAGGCTACTAGCTCTTGTGAATATGATAGTGATGTTTCTTCTATTACTACAAATGATACACATGTTGAGGATTTGGTTAACTTTTTAGATGAGGAAGGTCTTGTTAATGATGTTTGTGATACACGTACTTTTGATGTTGTAGATGCTATCATAAATGGACCTCACCTAACCCCTTCACTTACATATACACAAATCATTACATTTTGTCCTATTGTTATTGATAATGCCATTAAGATCCCCTATCCTTCTCAACCACATGCTTGTTCATTGAATATTGTTCCTCAAAATTCATATCTTTCTTTCTCCACTTCTTGTGTGTTTCCTACTTATGTTAGTACTCTTTTTACTTCTCACAATATGGTCAAATATGTAAAATTTCATGATGCATGTGTTTATACTCTTGATATTTCTATAGATAGTGTAAAAAATTATGATCAATATGATAGTATGCATATTTCTTGTATTCCTTCTTTTACTAAGATTGTTGATAAAAGTGTGCAAACTTACTTTCCTATTGATTCTTCTTCCCATGTTCTTATTCCTAGTTTTCCACTTGTTGATCCCAAGATTAACTTTCAACCCAATAGTTTATTTTTGGATGCTTACAATGGAAATATTTAACCCCTTAATGAACCCCTTAATGTTTATGTCATTCCTCTCCAAGAAGTTCTTTCTCTTATACACGTTGTAATTGATTTACAAAATAAGATCCATACCCTTACCTTTAATATTAGGGCCTATTATTCTATTATTGATAAGAATTCTCTTCATGGAAATCATATTCCTAAAACAAATCCAATTCAGTTTTTCCTAAGGGTTTTACTTTACCAAATTTTACACTTTTTGATGGAACGAGAAATCCTTATATATATCTTAAGGATTTCCTATTACTTATGGATTCACATTCTAATGATAGATTACTTCTCAAATCATTTTCCTGTAGTCTTACTAATATTACTTCTCATTGGTTTCATCATTTTCCTAGTGGATCTATTAGTACTTATCTTAATATGGAAGAAGCATTTCTTAGACATTTTATTTCTAACAATGGTCCTAAAGTTACATTTGAGTGTTTACCTTATTTACACCAAGGAAAGAATGAACCTATTAATGATTATATCTTACATTTCAAATCTTGCATGCATCATTTACTTTATCATCCCATTGATATAGAAATGTAATATATCTTTTGTCATGGCTTGATTCTTCCTTTGAAAGAAAAATTATTATATGATACATGTGAATATTTTACACTTATTTTCTTTAAGGTTATAGATTTAGAAAAAGAGATGATTAATGAACATTCTATTGCTCATGTTCCTAGTTATTATACCACTCCTCCACCTACTACATATTCTCTTCCTCTTATTGCACCACCTTCACATTCCCCATATCCTACTAGACATACTCATGATCATTCCTCTCATTTTTTAGACCTCCATATTCCACTTCGTTATTCTTTATAAACACCTAAATTACACACATGTTTCCATCTTATCATGGTTCGCTTCCTAATACATCTTGTTATTCACCCATTTGTGATTAATTGATTAAATTGATTAATCATACACATTGACCCATTTTATTAATTAAATTAATCCCTAATAACCCTTTAGCTAAGTTAATTATCATTTATTAATTAAAATGATTAATTAATTAATTAAGTGTGCACATCCTAGTCAATTTCCACTCAGATTCTCAGTCACACCACTTGGACTCCACATCCTCATCCTAGTCAACTACACTTATAGAATCCTAGAAAGGTGGGGGCAATTCAATTACACATACAACCACCTTTCTAGATGCAAATTTTGTAATTAACTCATTTATTGCCCTAAATGTCCCGGAACTATTGCAACCTCCTCAAATGTTATTTTTAGCATGTGAATTCACCCGCTTGTAACCAACTTCCAACTACTTATACCTCTATAAAATGTAGGATTACTCTCTATCAAACCCTCTTAGATTTAAGTACAAAAATCTTGTTAAATTTGCTCCAACTTCTACTATTTTTGAAGCAATAATCCAAGCCAAAATATTTGTATTCATAGCTTTGGTAAATCCACTTTGGAGGTCATTAAAGAGCACCCACAATTCCACAAGGTTACACAGCTTATAAGATCTCACAATCTACTTGATATTTTCTCTGGAAAGCTACATGAAGGTTTGCAAGGTTTTTGTCTTCTATTTCTATTTATTTTTCTTTGTTCACATTTTGACATGTCCGGTGGGACTTGCACCCCTCCTCTTCCATTTTTGTTTCATTTTTATTTGTCTAAATTTGTTATTGGTGTGTTTTTGGTGTTTTTGTATTGTTGTTTGTTGTTGTGTAGGTTTCTCAAAGCATTTGGAAGTAGTAGTAGATTTCAAGATCAAAGAAAAATATAACATCTTTATTGTTATTGTCTAACAATTTTATGTTGATTTAAGGTCTTTTGTTGTAGTTTTCTAAGTGCAAAAATCAGTCTTAAATTCTGTATTTGTAGGGTTTTTTATTTATTTTAGTTTTCTCTTCACTTTTGTAACCTACACACACACACAAAGAGAAAAAAAATAGATATTATTTAAGTAAAAAAGTATATCTCTATTCAAAAAAAACATCAAAAATTAGATTAAAAATTAAATTGTTTTTATTAAAAAAAAACAAATTGTAAACCCTAATCCTATCCCCCTACCCTTTCCCCTTCCCCCTCCCCCTCTATGGATAGCTCGGTCGAGCTAAACCTCACCTCTCAATACTCCCTATGCCCACTAACCAACTCCCTTAAGACCTATGTATACTAGTACACCCCGCATCCTTGTCCCCACCCCCCCCCCATCGGTGCATCCCTAACCCTCCAAATAGTCCCCTCTCCTACCCACCATGGACATACCCCCGGACTATAGACCAACCCCCGACCCTCGCCCACACCCCTAATTCCCCGAGGACTCTATGGATCTAAACACAACTAAAAATCCCTCCGCTCGAGTCCTCAACCTACCGCCCCCCTGCAACCCCAACCTCACCACACATTCCGACACACATATCTTGAGCGTTAAATTCACCCCCGATGAGTAGGTCGTCCTCCCCATGAAACCCCCATGATTCGATACCTCCCTTCATGATCTAAGCCATGAGCTCATATTCCTTTTTCTTTGCCAATGTCATCCACCAATGAGCCAAGCTCCCACCTACACGCAAACAATGCCTCGTTCTTCACCCTGTAGACCTAAAAAATAAACCACGTTGCCATACAATCAAACAAACAATTGTCCATACGTATACATTAGGTTTTGTATATTTTATTTTATATGGTTTTCACTTAGGTGAGATTTGTTTTTATGTTAATTTATTTCCTTATCTTTTTATCTCCCCTAGTTTAAACGGTTAGGTTTATCTTAGGTTTTAGGTTTTATTATTTTTTTATTGTTCTTTGTTTATATTTTTTTATTTTCCACTTTACTTTACTTAGATTGTTATGTTTAATTAATGTCTCTAATTTAATTTAATTTAATTTTAATTTGATTAGATTATATTTAATTCATTTGATTTTACTTAGTTCATTTGTTCATTTAATCGATTAATTAGATTAATTAAGTATTTAGGTATTTCATTTATAAAATTAGGACCTTTTCTTTTTATTATTTTTTCGTTTTCTTTACAACAATGGAATAAATGTAAAACTTTCTTTTGCAAGGCTAATCAGGTGTTTTAAATTCACTTTATTTTTTACTTTTGAGACCTTTTGGTCATTTTTACTTGCACTTTTTCCCTTTTCGCTCACTTTGATTTTCAGTTCAAGCATACTTATAAAAATTGAAAATATCTAGGGTTATTAGACATTTCGGTCCATTTTTTTTTTTAAGCCATTTTGTGCACATTTAATCATTTTGCAACATTCACTAACACTTTCTAATGTGTTTTGTGTGCTTTTACTTTGTCATTTTTTTTTGTTTTGTGAGATTAAATCATGAAATGACCACATGTGTGCTCTTTCCTCATGCTTCTTAAGTGGATCTTGGAAATCAAAATGATGGTTTTTCTTTTTATTTTGGGGAATTAACGCTTTTCTCTTAATCAAAGCTTGTTTTAAGTGTATGCTCTTTCCTCACACTTTTTAAGTGATCTTGGAATTAAAAGTGTGAACTTGCTTCTTTTGTCTTGGCCTCTACCTACCTCAGGAAAACATTATAATCCTTATCTGTAGGACATGCTCTTGTGGAGGTTGATAAAACACTAAAACTACTAATTGTAGGTTGCCTTTGCTCATTGAGCTTGTAAACTATTAATTCTTGTGTGTAGGGAATTGTTGATAAATAAGATAAAATGAACATTTTACACATTGTATTTGTAGGTTTGGATAAGGGTAAAAACCCATCTGCATAAGTATGGGAAGTGGCTTTGGCATAAGCCATAAAACTCTTTTGAGGATTACCACAGGAACCCCAAAGTAGTCAGCACATTGAGGGAATTGGCTAACAAAATGGGCACCTTTTATCCCAACTGAATAGTAAATCCTTATGAGTTAGAGTCACAGATATCCTTAGTGGTGACCCCAATGCGATTCATTTGAGCAAGATATTTTCTCAAGGTTTCAAATGGGGTAAAGTAAAGTTGGTAGCTAGTAATAATGTTTCACTCACTCGGGTATATTGTTGACACCTAGTTGAGTGAACCACCTAGGAAACCATGCCTTGTCTAATTAAATCTAAGGTAGAGGCCAAAACTTTCACAAACATCATTTTTCATTTTTCTTAAGTTACACACTTGTGTTTCACTTTTAGTCATTCACATTTTCTCTCTCATCCACTTTTTCATTTTGTAAATATGTCTAAGTCTTTGATTTCAGACATCCATATCCACACTTGAGTACTTTCATTCTTCTTAAATGAGTCTTAACATTGTGATACTTGCTTTATCATGGTCAAGCACCTCTTGATCACCTTGATCTTTCATTGTCGTAAGTCTTAAGTTTAATGTTATCTTGTTGAAATCTAAGCATTCCATCATTCTTACATCATCACATTTCACACTACTTTGTGGACTTGTCAACATTTTTTCTATCTCTCTCATCACCTTACATCTTCGTATTACCCATTCACTTTTTTGAATTGATGGCATTCTTCTATCTCGTTTCCATCTCTCTTACATCATCGCACTTTGCAATCACTTTGTCACATTAACAACATCCTCATATTTTCTTCACTTCTCACTTCTCTAAAGAATCCACTTTGCTTTAATTTGAGCTCATTAATCCATCACTGTTCCCTTATCTCTTATCTCCATTGTTATGATATTTAGACATTTTCATCATCGTTACCTTGCTTCATGTGACGACATTCATTTTTTCATTCCTTTAGTCCTCCCACTTCTTTTTTTCCATCTCCACCTTTAACACACACTTTTTGTTAAAGTTGACATCCTTCATCGTCTTCCTCAAGTTTCCTATTTTATACATCCATCTTGTTAAAAGATGAGAAAACTCATCATTTTTCCTAAGTCTTCTTAACACATTTTCTTCCCTCTTTGAGCATTCATCATGTTTTAACTTTGTAAACTTCTTTCTTTCATCTCTTCCTCTTTACAACTTTTTTCAAACTTCTTCTTCATTTTTCTTAGCACTCATTTGTTAAGAGTCCATCTTCTAAAATAGCATTTGAGTCCACCTTATACCTTAGCATCACTCATTTTTTAATTATTTCAAATTCCCCCTTTATCATTTCACTTCACACTCATTGTGTTAAGATTTAATCTTTTCACATATCTTTTTTTTGCTCTTATCACTCATTTTGATTAAGAGTTGACCGTGTCCACATTTTCAACGTCTCTCTTCCCTTAACACCCATTTTTGTTAACGCATAGAGAACATCTAACCTCATTTCATCCCTTTCCTCTTAAGTCTCATTTTTTTAAGAGACAATAAATCAACTAACCTTTTTCACCTCTTCCTTCTTAACACTCATTTCGCTAAGGGTTGAGCCTTTTTCATCTTCTTCCCTCTTCCATCTTAGCATTCACTTTGCTAAGGGTTGAGTTTTCTATCACACATCTTCTTTTTCCTCTCCCCTTTTCAACAATGGTGGGAACATGACATTGTGATTATATTCTTTTTTATGGAAGGAATGAAATCCTTTTCATATCAGATTTGATGAAGAGGACGAAGACCAACTTAAAAACCTTTCTATTGACACCACTTTATGAAAAAAAAAAACCAATTCCTTCTTTTATCCTTGTAATGGGAGCAATATTTCCCTTGGACTTTGATGAGGATGAATTGAAATCCTTAAAAGGACAACCTAAATCCCCTAAGGGTCCACCATTTGAGTCAAAAAAACATGATGATGAAGGACCAAGTAAAAAAATTCTAATGATAAAGGAAAATCTAATGCTTCATCCTCTAATCCCAACCAAGCCTTGCTTGATCAAATCAATGCAATGGAAAAACAATTGGCTCACCTATCCTCTACAATCACTAAAAATGATACCAAAGGTATCAAACACATGAAGAAAAGTGACAAAACATTCAAAAATAATTCTAAGACCAATAACAAGAACAACAATCATATGAATGATAAATCACCATTTATCCACACACTAATTCACCATTTTCTCAAGAGTGGAAAATGATGGACACTATTTCAAGTATGTAAAAACAATGCAAACAATTCAATTTTGATGAATTGTGTCCATACCCTTTGATATGGACATCTTACACATACCCTTCCCACGCTCTTTCGAGACGCCCAAATTTGACAAATACAAGGGAAAATTGATCCTAGAGAGCATGTCAAGGAATTTTTCATGGCATGCCAAGAGGTGGCTTACAATGATATCTTTCTCTTGCACCTCTTTCCTAAAAGTCTAGGAGGAAAAGCTTTAGACTGGTTCTCTACACCTTCCAAAGGGATCTATTTCTACCTTCACAAAAACCTTTCTAAGAAGTTTTCAAACACTTCTCTTTCAATCTTGATTTTGAAATAACCATGATGGATTTGTGAAATGTTAAACAACAAAAAATGATAGCTTTGTACAATTCTTGCAATGATGGTGAGGAATCACAATTTGATTCCCATGTTCAATCCCTGAGAAAAAAATGGTTAACATATTTTCCCTAACCTTAATGATGAGTTATCTTTTCACATGCAGATGTGTTGCTCAAATTTTTTGAGGAAGTTATCAAAAAGGAACTCAAATTGAAAAATCCCTCATTTTTAAAGGCTTGATCAAGCCTCATTATAAAGATAATGGGAATAATCATAACAATCACAAAAAACAATAACCCTAGTACTTCTCATGATAAATCTAGGTACATCAACCACAATGGTAATGTTTCAATGATGGTGTCACAGATAATCGCAACATGCAAAACTTACAAAACAATCAATTAAAATATATTAAGTCTAAACCATTTGTTGGAATTCCAAAAATAGAAACTTTTCCTCCTCCTCATGATTACAATCAAAGAATATATATATTTGGGGAATCTCTTTCAAATGTCTTAAAACAACTGGCAAGTGACAATATGGTCACTTATCCTCTATCACAACCCTTCCTTGAAGGAGAACCTAAGCCAGGTTGGTATAGACCTAACACATATTGTGATTTTCATTGCATTAATGGTCATCAAATAGAAAAATGCAAACAACTTCACAATTACATCCAAGACCTCATTGAAAATGGAGACATAGTGGCTGAAGACCTACCACCTAACAATGATACAAAGGGAAAATCTCATAAACATGGTGAATCCTTTAAACAACATTAATTATAAATCCATCATATCCTGTATTGATGATGAAACTACTTCTGAGCACCGTTGAATGTTAATTTACACCTCTCAGAGAAAGTCTATCTAGTGCCTTTCAACAATTAGTAAAGGCTAACATGATTGAATATCCACCTATAAAACCCTTTTCTGATGGGAACCCAATCCTACATCGTATAATGCATCTAAATATTGTGAATACCATCACATGGATGGTCATTCTATTGATAATTTTACACCTCTTCATCATTATGTCCAAGACTTAATTGATGATGGAACCATCTCCATAGAGCTTGATGATGAAGCTCTCATAATCGATGACATGTCAACTTCCACAAATTCAAATGAAGAGTTGATTATTTTCCCCACTTCTATACATACTAACATTCAATGATATCATGACGAAGGTTCAAGTATCTCTCCCTTAAACCAATCTATTTCTTCTCTAGATTTTCTTCCTTTACCCAAACAGACATTGAACCTATTTTGGACAATCTTCTAACACCTAATGAGAGCTTGAATTTCTCCAAGACTCTCTTTCAACCCTTGACATAACAAAAGAGGGTCCTTCATCAAGCATAATTGAGCTTGATTCCATTCTTCCCATTCCATATCCTACACCTAACATCTCTAGTCTTGTCAAAACACAACCACAACAAGCTTGGACACTTGCAACAATGCAGCCTTCCTTGTCCATTTTACCTCAAGTGATCAATCTTGTGAGCATCATCATTATGATGATTCACTAATTTTGAATACATATACATGACATATTATTGAGGTATTTATACCTAAGAATATCCTTATACAACCTTTTCAAGCTTTAATTGCAAATATTTCATCAAATCAACTAATTCACAACCTAGAAGGAGCAACATTGAATATCTCCTCTCTATGGCTTACAAGGAACCCTGGGTATACATCTAGAGATCCATCCTTTCTCTCTTTGCACTCTTTCACTCATAGGTGAATATGAATCTCAACATATTCTTTACCTCAAAAATATTCTTCTAACATCACATAGGTCTTTTGATCTCATTAAAGACTTATCTAATCACACATCCTTTGACTTGAACTTTTTCCACTCAATTATAGTACTTTAGGAACCATATAATTGTTTGATTCACTCCTTTGACTTGGATCTTTTCCACCCAAGTCTTTATTACAAGACTTATCAAATCTTTGGATTTCCTCCTTTGACTTGGACCTTGCACCCAAGTCTCGTATTTCAGGACTTATCGAATCTTTTGATTCCCCCTCTTGACTTGGATTTCTTCCACATAAGTCTTGTATCTCAAGACCATTCAAATTTATAAAATGGACCTATTTATTGATGAGTCCATTTCAAATCCTCATCCTCAAAAATTCATAAAACTTAAAAAACATAAAAAGAAAATAAAACTCTATATTAAAGCATTGTTTTCCAATAAAAAATGAAAAGTGTGTACAAATAATATTAAGCATTCCATCTATTGGAAGATATCTTAATCATACCATTATCATATATTTCACCCTTCACCTATCATGACACATAGGTTAACCTTTTCCTATTGGGCATTATGTGTCTCATCTTTGTTATGGTTTCTACCATTTCATATCTTTTTACCTATGTTTTTATCTCAAAGCTTAATGATGGGAACTCCTCCTTTCAAATAATATCTCTCTCTTTAACTAAAAGTACTAAACTTCTTTACCCGGTCCTTTTGACCACCCATCTCAATCTACGGTGTTGAACCCTTGTGTCCTACTAGTTGCATGAGGCTGAGACTTGGGGTAGAATTTTCCTTCCCAACAAAGCACATTATCAACATACAAAGAAAATTAAATCAATCTAAAAAAATACAAAAAAATATAAAATCATTACACATTTTTGTCCTTCATAGTCTATGGTGATAAGCCCATACTTCTATTGTGTAGTATGAGACTGGGAATGGAGAAATCCCTTACTCACCTAAATTTTTTCTTCATTGTTGAGCCCTTTCCTTTTACTAATTACATGGGGCAACATGTAGGGGGTCCTTCACAAAAATAAATTAACCAATAAAGCCTTTATGAAATCTTAATCAAAGTGCTTAATCAAAAAACATATCAAGAAGTAATTTAGCTGCTCATGTTAAAGAGAGATTATAATTCCTTCAACTAGATCTTTCCAATTAGTAGGCCATCAATGGATCTAAGTCTTGTCAAAACCAATATTTTGGAATCATATTGGAATCAGTCAGATAATCTTGACTTTAGATGAGTTACATTTTTCTCTCATGGATCATTGTTACACCTTGTGTTGTTGTATCCTTTATCTTCACTTTTCATATCACTATTCATCTCATTTTCGCATCCTTTTTGGCCCTCGATGATGAGACCTTACATATTCCTAGTTGCATGGAGCCACGGATCGAGTGAAACACCCTATCATTTTATCATCTACATTTCTACCAATGGAATGGAATGCTTCTTATTATTTACACATGCTTTCACATAGTGCACCTCTTTTACCGAGTTGTAAAATACCAAAAACACTCAAAAATGTATCACAAAATTACAAAAATAATATAAAATTGTTCAAAAACCAAAAATAGTATAAAATGTCAAAATCAAAACATTCAGATAATGTTTGACCAAATTTTAGCAACTAGAACATAGTTCAACAATTTCACCTTTTAACGGTGCTCCTCATGATCATTCCAGATCATCTTTTGATAATCATATTTATTTCCCGTGGTGTATATCTATGCTCGAGGAAATCATTTACCCTTTTGCAATATAACTTTTCTTGGGGCACATTTGGATTTTACATTTTAATCCAATTACATATCAACTTCAATGGGATCCAACAAGAGTATCTTTTGGAGTATCTAAGTATCACTCTAATCTTTGGCATGATCCAATACTCTCATGTTCTAAGCTATCACTTGGGGAGAATTCAAATGTGGAACACATTAAGAGTGTCATTAGACATCATTATTTCAAGTTGTGGTGTACTATTACATTTTGTCAACATTGTGACAATGTTTTTACTTATTTTAGTTTGTTATTTTGTTGTAATTTTTTTACCTTTATTGTAGACCAATTGCAGGAAATTTATTCGCATCTTAGTTCACATATAACTTTGGTGTGGTTCCTTCTTGTTCATATTGGGTTTTTTTGCAATACTTGTTTTGTGTTTTCTTATCACTTGCACGTGTTGTGTTTTTCTCCTAGTTTATTTAAGCCATGGAATGTTTTCCTTTTTGTTTTGTATTCATGTTTGTTTGCATTTGTATTTAAAAAAATTTAAAAACTTGCAAAATATCTAAAAAAACTCAAATATTTCAAAATCCAAAAACACCATATATTTCAAAAATTACTAAAAAATTACAAAATTTTCAAACAAACATTTGTTTATCATAGAAATCCTACAATTGGAAAACCCTCGGAGTGAATTTTTCAAAATCTCAATACAATCTTGATAAACATCATACCTTTATCTATTACCCTAGTGATTGTTCCAATCTTACAACTGTCACTTTCTTCCCTTTCCATGATATGTTAATTTCTGGCTTGGGGAAAGTCACAAAATTATTTTCCTTCTGATATAACTTCACCTAGGAAAATTTCAACTTCGATCATTTGCACAAAATATCCAACAAGAGTTTCATAAGGATTCACTTTAACTCCACTCTTCTAGTCTGATTTTATTCCCACTTGGGAGCATTTACATCTACTTACTCATCATTGTGACATGCATTAGGGGCATAGTTGATTGTCTTATTTTTTCAAATTTGTGTTGTATTATTGATGTTTACTTTTTGGACCACTTGCAAGTAGTGTGATTACATCTTGGTTCCTTTATAACCCTAATGCCTACACCTAATCTATATATTGGGTTTGTTTTCCTTTTTATCTTTTCTTTGATGTGTATGTTTGTTTACGTACATCTCGGTTAACCATATTGATTCTTTTATAATCATGGTGAAAACTTTATTTTGCAACAGCAAAAATAAGTTTTCTCTAAAATTATTCTCCAAATAACACTCATCTACGAGCACAGTCATTTCCCATCCTTGTTCCAATCTATTTCCTTCTTTCTCTCAAGTGGTTGTCAACCTCTTTGCTACGCCATCCACCTACTTGAGGGGGAATTCCTCTACTATCCTACTCATTGGGGCATCCAAATTATCTATAGCTTCTCACTTTACATGTGTCTACTATCTTTAAAGAAATATTAATTCACAATAGCACTTTAAAGAAGGGTAAATGTAGACACCCTAAATTACACACATGTTTCCATCTTATCCCAATTCACTTCCTAGTACATCTTGTTATTCACCCATTTGTGATTAATTGATTAAATCAATTAATCATACACATTACACCCTTTGGATTAATTAAATTAATCCCTAGTACCCCTTTAGCTAAGTTAATTATCATTTATTAATTAAATGATTAATTAATTAAGTGTGCACATCTAGTCAATTACCACTTAGATTCTCAGTCAACAACCACTTGGACTCCACATCCTCATCCTAGTCAACTACACTTCTAGAATCCTAGAAAGGTGGGGGCAATTCAATTACACGTACAACCACCTTTATGGATGCAACTTCTGCAATTAATTCATTTACTACCCCTAAATGACCCATAGTGTTGCAACCTCCTTAAATTTTATTTTTAGCATGTGCATTCACCTTCTTGTAACCAAATTCCAACTACTTCTGCCTCTATAAAAATATCTTAGATTTAAGTACAAAAACTATGTTAAATTTGCTCCAACTACTACTATTTTGGAATAAATAATCCAATCCAAATCTATGTGTTCATAACGTTGGTAAATCCACTTTGGAGGCCACTCAAGAGAAACCAATATTTCATAAGGCTGCATAGCTTCTAAGCTCTCAACCTATTTTAGGTTTTCTCTAGAAATTTGCATGAAGGTTTGTAATTTTGTTGGTCTTCCATTTCTATTTAGTTTTTCATAGTTCATGGTTATGATCACTTGAGGCATATCATTCGATACCTATGCTCACAACACTTTGCATCATTTGAGCCACTTGTGTGTAGTCATAATGTTCTTTCCCATTAGATTTTATTTATTACATGATTTCATGTTTATTCTATAACTATATACCACTATATATTGTGTTATTTATTATTTCCTAGTTATCTTCATCCTCTTTATCATTGCTATTATAAGTTCAATTTGACAATCATATTTTATCCATGCATATCATCATTCTAATATCTATCATCACAATTTTATCTACACTATCAATATGTATAGTCTACTCTACAACATCATCTCCATATATATGAGGTTGAACTTATGCAAGTTGTACTTGATAACATGTTATAGCTAAATGTAGAAATGAATAACATGTGTGAATGGAATAAAATGAACTTCCCCCTCCTATCTAGTGTATGCGAGTTGATGCTGACCCTTTTCCCTTGAATTAATGTTGCTAGATGGATGTTTTGAAATGTTTTAGGTGCCTTTTGGATGCAATCTTAGGTGATGATAGTAATTCTTAGTGTTTATATGAATTAGTTAAAAATGCAAAGGAAATTAAATCTAACACCTAATAGCTTCAATAAAATACTAACTAGATCAATATGCCATCATGCTTAGAGCTTAAGAAAATCTAATCTATTAACATATTTGCATTAGAACATGAAATGAATATTCAAACTAACATGATAAAAAAATTAACCTCTATCTCTAATTGAATGCTAATGAAATGAACCTATTTATATCCTTAGCAATAAAAATGGTTGATTGTATGCTTGAATTCCAAGGTCTTCAAGAATAGAGTCTTTTGATCCATGACTACAATACCATTTGACATATCTCCATATGACTTCAAAACTTGGATGGATGAATGCACAAAATGAAGATAACTAGTTCCTCTAATGGAAGAATTCTCTAAGATGATAAAATGGCTATAATATAGGATCTATGCTCATTTAGGTGTAAGTAGAAACGTTATAGGAAGGTTCCTTTTATAACCCAATAGTTTGAAGAAGCTTTGCATCCTATTGTATGTGGGATAATAGCAAAGCTAGGTTAGTTATGGATAAACATGGTTTAAAAGTGGTTGAGTTTACTTTAGGAGAGTTTAGTTTGTCCTCTAGTGACTCATGGGGATTGAGGGGGTTTATTAATTAACCAAAGTGATTAATTAATAGATGTGCAAGCTTATAAAAGCTTTTAGAGGAATAGTTACTATGATTTATGTTATGAGAGGATTTTAATCAAATAAATGATGATTTATTGATTAAATAGAAGAGAGAAATAATTAATTAATCTAGATAGAAAGGGGTATTAATTAATTAGAAATAATTAATTAATCTAGATAGAAAGGGGAGCTTAATTAATTATAAATAATTAATTAATCTAGATAGAAAGGGGAGCTTAATTAATTATAAATAATTAATTAATCAAGATAGAAAGGGAGTTTATTAATAGAAGGTTGTTAATTGGTGTCGTTGTTGGATAGAAGAGTTAATTAACTAACATAATGTAATTAATTAATGATGATAGCAGAGAAAATGTGTGATATTGACGATATGTCATCAATTTGCGGGAAAGGGTATAATTAGCACAATTTAAGTATTTAAATTTCTCGATCTAAATTATAGGTGTCTACATTTTCCCCTCTTTGGGGTGGCATAAGTGACACCACTTCAAAGATAGTAGACAGATAAAATTTTGAAGGGGTAGATTTTGATATTTGTGATCCCTCTTACCCCATTTGATGATACGATATGTGATGATTAGATTAGCATACATGTATGATGTACATGGAGAATTTTATTTATATATGATGTTAGATTTGATGATATATATGGAGATATGATGATGTGATGACAAAACCATGTAAATGCAACAAGAAAACATAAGCAAATGTTAACAAACCTATCAAATATACATTTCTAAACAACATGAATTAACACAAATATGTACAATTATTTATAAGCATGTAAAAACACACTTCATATGTACAAGTAAGAATGAATCTAATCTAAGCAAGAAAAGATGAATCTAACAAAGTATGTTTAAGCAAAAAACTATACAAATGTACAAAAGCGAAACTATACAAACAATCAATGTACACAAACTAACAAACAAAGCAAGAAAAAAGATAAAGCAAGTAAACTAAAGCTATGTTTTGGAATGTTGTTTTTAGTGTGTTTTGCGTTTGTGGGAATTTTGTGAAACAATTTTCTATTGTTTTTGTGTTTTCTGTTTTTCTATTGTTTGTGTGTTTTCTATTTTTCTATTGTTTATAGTTTTCAAGTCTTTTGTGACTATTTTTTTTGTTTTTTAACATATTTGATTGTTTTTGTGATTTTATAAGGATTTCGAAGCTATGTTCAAGAAGACAAAGAAGCATGGATATCCCCATGGATACATGGGATGTACTGAGGCAGAATGTCACATGTATACACAAGAAAGTGGAGATAATAAAATGCCCCAATTATTAGGTCAAAGTATTGAGGCAAACTCTTCATGCGCTTGAAGGGGATTAAAGAAAATATAAAATAGTTCAATCATATGGGAGCAACAATTAGCCTAGTGTAATTTGGCCAATAAACACATGAGAGAAAGGAAATATAAAATTTTCTTATTAAAAGGGGAAAAAAGTGTCTACAAACATGGAAAAGAGGACATTCGATACACATGGATGTTCTAAATAATTTTTAAGAACAGAAGATGTTATGAAAATATTTAGAAGGTGGTCGATGAAAAAGTGATTATCCTAAGGCACAAATTATGAGACAAGACATGCACTAAATAAAGAGTTTGAACAAGGTCTAGACAAAACCTGGTAACATACTAATCATGTTTTCTCATAGAGATCCAGTTTGTGCATGTGGAAATGAATTACCTTGAAGGAAAGAGTAAATAGACAACAAGTGAAGACACTAGCTAATGTGTAGGATGATTTAGTTTGTAAGGTGATTTGTGAATGAATTGTGGAAGGAGAGCTGTATATTGCTCTACTACCAGTCAAGCGTCCAAAGCCCCTACAGAGATGCATTTGATTCTAATCACAACATTGCTCTACTACTAGTAAGGTGTCCATAGCCCTGGTATAGATTATTGGAAATACCCCAAGAGAGAGTTCTATATCAATTTTCTTTTGCTTTTAGAGTTTTCTTTTTGATTGATTGATTTTGATTATTTTTCTTTTTGAAAACTTATTTCAGCTCTTTTTTTTACAAGGGTTAAGAACCATTTATGTCTTGATGGAAGCATATGAAATTGATTGCGATGATGACATTGACTAGTGTCAACAAATGTATCAAATATTTCTTCCCAACAAGTTTATTAAATGTGAATTGTGATAGGATTTCTAAGAGGTCAGTCATTCTTCAATTTACCAAGGTGATAAAATACCATGGTCAAACAAATACCATATAGATAAATGTCACAAAATTCATATGAATAGGCTAATAAAAATAACATCAATGGGATTAAAATGGTGGATGACTTGCAGAGGAATATGAAAGAAAGGGAAGAAAGAACATCCATCTATATGCAATACCTAATTGTAATGTTTGATCTTTGTAGCTTTGATTTTGTTTTTGTAATGTTTTAATGTTTTCTCATTTTTATATTTTTGAATTGTTTTATGATTTTTTCATGGTTATTGGAATGAAACATATCACTTTACATGATAGGATCCAACAACAATGTTCTTGATTTCTTTGATAAGAGAGACTAAGCATGTTTTCTTATCAAGTGTAATATTATCCCCAATCTCAATGATTGTGGTAAGCTCACACTCAACAAATGATTGTGATTTGTTTTGAAACATTGGTTTCGTATGTGGGAGCTTGAGTTCCCTATCCATATTTTTCTACACTTTGTTTTTAATTTTATAATCATTTGAGTTGTTGCGAGCTTTGGAGCTCTTAGGTGTTTTGGTCTTAGCTTGGTAAAAAACTTGTCTAGGTTTCTTATAAGCTAATTCTTGACTTTTCTTATCCCAAGAAGTGGGAGAAGAATGTGGGAATTTGTAATTGATGTAATAAATGATGGTGGGATTGCCAAAATTTTTGGTAGAAGAATAATGTGATGGATGAAAATGATACAATCCAAGAATTGAAGAAGATGGGCTACCGGGAGGTGAGCAATAGACGAGAAGACAAAGGGATACTAGGATGTGGCCCTAGAATAGAAGGAGAATGGATACCAGAGGTACAAACCATAGCTAGAAGATAATGGGATACTAATATGTGGCCCAAGAATAGAAGATGATGGACTACTCAAGGGTGACACATACATAGAAGATAAGGGGCTAGTTAGGCGTGCCCCTAGAATAGAAGATAGTGGACTACTCAAAAATGCCCCACAAATAGTAGAGGGAGAGCTACTACAATGTGACTCACACCTATATGAAGATTTTGATTGAGGAATTTTGATAAACAAAGAGTGATTGGGTGATGAGAAGATAGGCCATGGATCAATGCAAGACCAGGAGTTTCATCACGTAATTAAGAATGTGAAGATGGAAGAATAAGAGGAGGATCAAATTGCATGATCTAATTGATGTGAAATTAATAGTTTAATTAAGCTACATAATGAACAATCACATTAATAATGGAGGAAAGTTACATAATACAAGACTAAAATTATAGAGGAAAAATTATAACAAAAATACCATATATTGTTTTTTTGGATTGAGGGTAAATTGAGGGTGTTTGAAAGGACCCACATCCTTGTACAATTGAGGATTTTTCTTGAGAGGAACCACAACCTGGTTACAATGAAGGGGACCACTATTTAGGAACCCAATTGGAGCAACCATGAAACCATAGTGAAGATGCAATGACCAATGACAACAGCTGCAATGAGTGGGACAACTATTAGTGAATGGAGTGAGAGGAATAGCCACCCAGCAACAGCAGAGAGGAGCAGCCACCAGAATCAGCAACAAGTGGAACAGCCACCAGTGACAGCAGTGAGAGCATCAACAGTGAGCGGAGTAGCCACCAATGTCAACAGCGAGAGGAGAAGCAAGCGTCAACAGTGAGAGGAGCAACCACCAGCATCAGCAGTGAGAGGAGAGCCACCAGCGTCAGCAGCGAGAAGTAACCACCAGTGTCGGCCACGATCGGAGAAGCTACCTCCTACGGTGAAACCACCTCCGAGGAGGATCATGCCTCGAGGGGATTTGAACATGGGTGGGAAAGCACACAACCATGTGACTTGACCACACCACTCCCATCCCATCGGTAAAATTACCATATATTGTTGATAGAATAAAATCTAGCAATTACATGATGAAAGAGCTACTGATATATAAGAGAATGAACTCCTTAAAACAAGGATTCAACTCCAATATTTAATCCCACAATATCCTTATATATCTCTCCTATAATCACTCCCACTATTCTCTCACATATCCCACCAATATCTCACTTAACAAACCCCTATTCTATGGTGAGATAAACTCACGTACACACATATATATTTCTAAGCTATATTATTATCAATGAGTTGTATTATCATGACAACTCTATTAATAATAATATTACAAATATATATGAGTTTTAAATACAACTCATCATTCACACAAATTCTAATATCACTCAAACTTACTAATGTAATATAATAATATTACATTGAACTAATATAAACAATAATGTGAGCACTAATCCAAGGAATATTCCTAACATTCCCCCCTTAATGAAAACATGGGTGAGTTCTGTCTAGTACCTGCTCATGTTCTACAATTTGATAGTTTTCAAATATTACCATCAACTCCACTAGGTTTTCTCTGAAACCATTAACCACTCTATATGTAGTTTTCTAACATATTCACAAACTCTCAAATTGGTTTTTAATGGACCACCAACCACTCCATAGCAAAGTGTACATATTTCCCCACCCCCATCTTTATATTCAAGGAAAATACAAGAAATATCACTCACGCGAGAGCTCACTTATTACAAGAGTGAACAGGGAATAAATCATTTATTCTTATTACATCACATAATGAAAATCAAACACACAATAAAAATAAATGCAACAAATTCATTGTGTGGCCCCGTCACTTGCGGCTTGCGAGAGGTCATTAATTAACCTCTTTCCTCCATCGTGATGATGTTAAATCAGTCAAATTTGTCTTTGAGGATCATTTTACAATTCTATTAGGTGTCGGTTTCAACCGATAATGCACCCTTACAATAATAAATAGTTTTAGATTTAACCAAAATAATAAAGCATATCATATTTTTATTTCTAGAAATCAATCACGATTTTTTTATAGAATAATTAAAAAAATTAGAATTGTTTCCATGATTTATCTTAAAATACAAAATGGGTTTCTATAATTGTTTGACATAAGTTTCCCATTATACAAATAAACAAACCCAAAAAAATTCAAAAATTTGAATCTGGGTTTTTGAGAAAAAAATGAATTATTAGTCATTTGTTTTTAGATCGAGAATTCAAAAAATGGTGACGAAAGCTTCAAAACTCTCAGATCTGCATCCTAGAGGTTGCGGTTTTATCCTGAAATCACTCTCATAGCTTGTAATTTCTTTCTCTAATACCAGATGATGTGAAATTGATATTTTAACTAAGCTACATAAAGAACAATCACATTAATAATGGATGAAAGTTGCATAATACAAGACTAAAATTGCAAAGGAAAAATTATAACAAAAATACCATATATTATTGATAGAATAAAACTTGAGAAATTACATGATGAGAGAGATTACAATATATAGGAGAATGAACTCCTTAAAACAAGGATTCAACTCTAATCTTTAATCCCACAATATCCTCACATATCTCTCCTATAATCACTCCCACTATTCTCTCACATATCCCACCAATATCTCACTTAACAAACCCCTATTCTATGGTGAGATAAACTCGTGTACACACATATATAATTCTAACCTATATTATTATCAATGAGTTGTATTATCTTGACAACTCTATTAATAATAATATTACAAATATATATGAGTTGTAAATACAACTCATCATTCACACAAATTCTAATATCAGTCAAACTTACTAATGTAATATAATAATATTACATTTAACTATTACAAAAAATAATGTGAGCACTAATCCAAAGAATATTCCTAACACTAAGGCTCTGCCTCCATTTCTTGATAAAGGGAATCAACCTTTTCCTCACAATACGTGGATGCATCGAATTCTAAAGAGAATCCTTGCTCATAATTTGTTAGAGGGATATCTTCATGTGCCCCTATAAAGGCCATGATCGCTCCTTCATTCTGAAAGAAATAAATTAGTATAGTATTTTGATCGACCACGGGGTTTGATTATAATAAAAAGGTCCAACTAGTGTGGAAGACTTAGAAGATGTTTGATGATGATTGTTAGAAAATATTAACTCAAGAGATGAAGTATAATTAAGGCTATATGTCTTGTGAGTAGAAGAAGATGTGGATTTAGAATTGGTTGTTATAGGTTTCCCTATAAGATGATGTCGTGGAGGAATAATAGGAGGATTTCATATCCAAAATTCTATAGATTACGATGTAGGAGTCGACTTAGATGATTGACTAGAAGGACTTTGAGTCACATGAATCTTCAAAAGAGGAAGAGTTCATTGAGGTGACTGATAAAAGAGGTTATGCGAAGAAGGGGAGGACCATGATTGAAGAATCACATTAGATGTTTTATAAAGAATGACATGCAAAGAAGGGGAGGACTGTGACTCAAGAATCACATTAGATGAATGATAAATAAGGTCTTGTGAAGGAGGGGAGGACCACTGACTTAGGATTCGAATTAGATGAATGATAAAGGAGGTCCCATGAAGAAATCGGGGACTCAAAAATCATAGTAGAAGTATGATGAAGGAGGTCTTACAAAGAAGGGGAGGATCGTAACTTAGGATTCAAATGAGATGAATCTAAATAGTAGTTTGGATCCGAATCATCAAAAGAATTAGAGGAAATATTTGGATTGAAATCCTTAGAAGAAGAGGAAATGTTTGGATTAGAATCAAAAGAAGAGTGGGGGGAACCCAAATAATAATTTGGATCAAAAGTGTCCAAACCATACCATCGACTATGAGATGAAGGTGGGAAAGGGGTTACCTAGATGGGTTCTCTACCGTGAAGAACCAAACAAGGTTTGGTCATGATGGGTTTCTTTTGATGTGAACAATGAAACTTTGATTCCTTCTTATCATATGTATAAGGGACCTTGCGATAATTAGTAATTTTTGGCGTGTGTTGGGTTCAAAGGTATATACCTATATTTTATGATCAAACTTCTCCAAAGTGAAGAATTTTTCATGTTGATTTGGATAGCATAACAACAACTAACTAAACATTTCGTAAATATGGGGATGCTTGTGTGATTTTCTAAAAGGTAAGATAAGTAAAACATACATCGTGATGACTCAAGATTGATAATCCAACAAGGTTTGGAGGTGTAAATGTTAAAGGATTGATCAAAATTTTAGAAACATAAAGGATACAAAGAAAATATTTCCTATGTTTGATTGATGCAAAAGTTTCTTGATATGAATTTTTTTTCCAAGGTTTAAAATATGTGTTCAAAAATGATCATGAACTTGGGAAAAAACAAGAAGATCAATAAGATCAAAGACCTAAAATATTGTCCTAGAAATGAGTTTATAAGGTGGATAAACACAAGGAACAATCACGCAAGTTCAAAACACAAATCCAAATTAATGACCAAATAATAATGAATGATAAAGAATTAATGGATCAAAGTGATTACTCGAAATGGATAATTCGATGTGACAAATGAGACACAATCATGTAAATTTTTGGTAAACCAAATAGTCAAAAGGAGTAATTACTAAGCATCGATCAATTAATAGTTTGACACGTCGGATGATCAAAAAAATTCACCACTTATTCCAAGTTCAAAAATGAACAAGACATAAATAGTAACAAAAGGTTGAAAATTTTTCCAAGAAAGGTATACTAAAATCAAGTTTAATTCCAATCAAGACCTATATCTTAAAAATTAGGAGTTACGAATATGAACGATGCAATAATACCATTAAGATACATTAGCCAAACTTTGTGAAAAAGTAAGGCATTACTATTAATATGATATTGATATAAGCGCGCAAAAATGGTAACACTCAACACTTTTCAAAATCGAGGTAGTAATTAAAATAAAAATAGGGCTAGAGTATACCAAGGAATTGTTAGAGTGTGTATAGTGTAACATCACAATATAGATATTTAGGCCAAGTTTACGAGAAACAAGATGTAAATACTGAAATTGTAGCGACACGATATAAAAAAATAACAATTCAAAGGAGAATCAAGGTGATGAATCAATCCTAACTATGATGACAATCTTGACTTGGGTATCAAGATAAAAAAGGCTACCAATGATATGAAAACGTCTCCACACACTTTAGACATTTAACAACTTAGCGACAAACATGGATGATCGTGAAAGCAGGACACCAACATGAAAAATATAATCAATTAGTAACACAAGGGTAGTCACTCTTCTTTTCATCAACAAAGTGTCAAAATAAAGTGAAGGAAGTAGATCAATTGGGGGTGTAAATTGTTGGCCTCACCTCAGAAAATTTTTCCTCACTTTAGGGAGAGCGAAAAACTAAGCAAAAATAATGTAATAAATGCGTCCATCATGTACTCTCACTAGGGTCACGATACGGATCACTTTGACACTAAATCGTGTGTGTATACTAGTCAAGTAGGTGTGTGGATAACTTCCCATTTCATCCATAAGGTTCCCTCTTGCATGGACTACTTTGTGGTTTCTAGGACCACCCCCATTGTTGTAGCTTAAGGCTAATGCCAAAGGGGTTTGTCCTAGTTTTAAGCGGATGGGGCATACCCTTATCCGAACCTGCAAATCAAGTCTTTTGAATATGGTGTTTTTTTATCTTTTATAATTAATTTGGTTTATTCATTTTCCATTTTGCAACCCTGCAACATACGTGTAGTTTAAAAAGTCTATTTCTAACTCCTTTCTTTGAAAAACATTTTTAGGTCCTGCACTCAAGTGTTAGTAGTTCTCCAAGCAAATCACATTATTTGAAAGAGTATTAAGAGTTGATTTTTATTCTCAATATCATCCAAGGATGTAAGAGAAGAGCATACATGATAAATAATCTAACTAAAAAGTAAAGGAAAACTTTGTAATTAATGAACCATACAAAAATCTTGATAAATGTTCATTCCCTTAAGCCAAAAATGAAAGATGAAGTTTCCAATTAACCAAATATTAGAAAATTAATACTAATGTTGCTTTTCATTCTCAATATCACCCTAAGATGCAAGATAATAGCATACACAAACTTTATCCCAACTAGATATAAATAGAAAACTTCAAATCAAAGGACCATACAAAATGTTTTGTAAAAGGTTCATTCCCTTAAGCAAAATGAATAATCAAATTTCCAAGTTAATCCAAATTTTAAAAATATAGAGATCAAAGTTTTTTTACTATCAAGATCACCAAAAGGTAAAAGAGAAGATCATACACAATATTTGGTCTAAATTAAGTAAATCATGGAAATACAACATTCATCAAAACATTAGACATGCTGAAAATGACCAATTTTACAATAAAGGGAAAGCCTGGAATTTTTGTAAGTATAAATCCCAAATTTATGTTTTCACTATATAGTTCACTTCAATACCTTTTCAATGAAAAAAATGGGTGTGCCAAATGTGTATATGAATTATTTAACAATGCAAAGGAAATCAAAACTAGCACCTAATAACTTCAATACAATGTTAACTAGATCAATATACCATCATACTTAGAGCTTAAGAAAAGTTAATATTTTAACATATTTTCATTAGAATATGAAATGAAGATTCAAATTAACATGTTAAATAAATTAATCTCTATCTCTAATTGAATTCTAATGAAATTAACATATTTAGATATTTAGCAATAAAAGGGTTGATTGTATGCTTGAATCCCAAGGTTTTCAAGAATGGAGTCTTGTCAATCCATGACTACAAGACCATTTTACATATCTCTATATGACTTCAAAACTTGGATGGATGGATGCAATAAATGAAGATAGCTAACTCCTCTAATGGAAGAATTCTCTAAGATGATAAAATGGCTATAGTATAGGCTCTATTCTCATCTAGGTGTTAGTAGAAAGGTTAGGGGAGGATTCCTTTTATAACCCAAGGGTTTGAATAATATTTGCATCCTATTATATGTGATATAATAGAAAATCTAGGTTCGTTATGGATAAGCATAGTTTAGAAGTGGTTGAGTTTACTTTAGGAAAGTTTATTTTGTCCTCTAGTGACTCATGGGGATTGAGGGGTTTATTAATTAACCAAAGTGATAAATTAATAGGTGTGCAAACTTATAGAATATTTGTAGAGGAATAGTTAGTATAATTTATGTTATGAGAGGATTTTAATCAAATAAATGATGATTTATTGATTAAATAGAAGAGATAATTAATTAATTAAGAATAATTAATTAATCTAGATAGAAAGAGGAGTTGATTAATGGAAGGTCGTTAATTGGCATCATTTTTGGATAGAAGATTTAATTAACTAACGTAATATAATTAATTAACAATGATAGCAGATAAAATGTGTGATATTGATGATATGTCACCAATTTGTGAGAAAAGGTATAATTAGTGTAGTTTAAGTATTTAAATTTATCAAGTGAAATTATAGGTGTCTACATTTTCCCCTCTTTGGGGTGGTGTAAGTAACACCACTTCAAAGATAGTATATAGATAAAGTTTTGAAGGGTAGAAGAAAAATTAGTATAAGTGAGAGATGCCCCTCAAGTGTCGATGGGGTGATGAAAGAAGGTGATCGATGATCAAAAATAGTGAGAAAAATGGATGGAAGAATGGGTAGGGCGGGATGCCCCAGGGTGAATCAGAAGAATAGTGTTGATAGGAGAATGATGTAGAATAGGAATGAAGATGGAAATAAAAGAGAAAGCTTTCATTCGGTGTATTGAAACAACTTTAGTGTCATCATATTGCCAAAGATCTACATCATTGGTCCTTATTAAAAATATAAGCATATGACAAAAGTAGAATGACATGAAAATCCATACTATGAATAATTTTCCATTTCTAAAAACACCAACTCAATGCAACATAAAAATGCAATGCAATATGAGAAAGTAAAAAATCTAACCTAATAGAGAAACATAATGAAATATTTTTTTATCAAGTTTTGATTCCAACTGTGAGAATTAACGACAAGGGTTAAAATATGGTGCCCCAAGAAAGGATACATGTAAGGGGAATAACGAGAGGACACTTGGGTCCTATGAAAAGTAATTGTTAACTATAAAAAAGATACCAAGCAACTCATGCCCCCACAGTATAGACATAATAAGAAAACCAACTTTGTTGATAGAGGTAGATCAATATGATCTGCATGAGTCATGTACAAAACAGTGAGAACCAAAGAGAGATGTTTTTAGGATGATTTTTGTTTTTTTTTTATTTTGAAATTTTTCTAAAACTATGTATAGGAAGACAAAGAAGCATGGATTCCCCAAGCAATAGATTGGATGTACAAAGGAAAAATTCCACGCATACGCACAAGAAAGTGGAGATACAAAAATACCCCAATGATTAGGTGGGAGTATTAAAAGAAAAATCTTCATGTACAGAAGGGGATCAAGGCCAATATAAAATGGGTTCAATCATGAGGGATCAAGGATTCCCTAGTGTAAAGCGGCCAATAAATAAATGAGAGAAAGGAAGTAGAAAATTATCTTATTAAAAGGGGACAAAAGTGTCTCGCAAACTTTTCAAAGAGTACATCCGATACACATGGATGTTCTAAATGATTTTTGAAGAACAAAGGATGTTAAGAAAAGATTTATAAGGTGGTCGATGAAAAATTGATTATCCTAAGGAAAAAATCATGAGACAATACATGTGCTAAAGAAAGAGTTTGAACAAGGTCTAGATAAAACCTGGTAACATACTAATCATATTTTCTCATAGAGATCCAGTGTGTGCACGTGGAAATGAATTACCTCTTGAAGGAAAGAGTTGATAGATAGCAAGTGAAGACACTAGCCAATGTGTAGGAATGATTTAGTTTGAAAGGTGATTTTTGAATGGATTGTGGAAGGAGAGTCATATATTGCTCCCCTTATAGGAAGAGGCGTACATAGCCCTGATGGAGATTCATTTGATTCTAATCACAACATTTCTGTACTACCACATAGGCATCCATAGCCCCGGTAGATATTATTGAAAATACCCCAAGAGAGAGTTATATATCAATTTTCTTTTGCTTTTAGATTTTGCTTTTTGATTGATTGATTTCTATTCTTTTTCTTTCTGAAAACTTATTTCAGATCTCTTGTTTTATAAGGGGTTAAGAACCACTTATGGCTTGATGGAAGGATATGAAAGTGATTACAATAATGAAATTGACTAGTGTCAACAAATATATCTAAAATTTCTTCGCAACAAGTTTATTAAATGTGAATTATGATAGGATCTATAAGAGGTCAGTCATTCTTTAATTTTCCAAGTTGATTAAAGACTAGGGTCAAACAGATACCATAAAAATAAATGTCACAAAATGTGTGTGAATAGGTTAATCATAATAACATCGAAGGGATGAAAATGGTGGATGACTTGTAGAGGAATATGAAAGAAAGGGACAAAACAACATCCATCTGTATGTAATACCTAATTCGCAATGTTTGATATTTGTACCTTTGATTTTTTTTGAAATTTTTTAATGTTTTCTCATTTTTTGTATTTTTGAATTCTCTTATGATTTTTTTGATTTTTTTATGGTTATCAAAATGAAACATGTCACTTTGTGTGATAGGATCTAATAACAATGTTCATGATATCTTTCATAAGATATACTAATTGTGTTTTCTTATCAAGTGTAATATTATCCCCGATCTCGATGATCGTGGTGAGTTCACACTCAACAAATGATTTTGATTTGTTTTAAAACATTAGTTTTGCATGTGTGAGCTTGATTTACCTATTCATAGGTTTTACGCACTTTATGCTTTACTTGATGGGTATGTTGGTGTGCATTATGGAATCACATTTGATTTTGAATTTTATAAGCATTTGAGTTATTGGGATCTTTGGAGCTCTTCGGTGTTTTTGTCTTAGCTTTTTAAAAAACTTGTCTAGGTTTCTTATAAGCTAATGCTCTTCTGTTTGATCTGAGAAGTGGGAGAAGAACATGGACATTTAGAATTTATGTGAGAAATGATGGTGAGCTTACCACAATCTTTGGTGGAAGAATAATGTGATTGATGAAAAGGATATGGTCCAAGAATTAAAGAATATGGGCTACCAAGAGGTGACCCACAGATAGAAGACAAAGGGATACTAGGATGTGGCCTAGAATAGAAGGAGAAGGGATGTTGGGGCACGACCCATTCTTTGGAAGATGATGGGATACTAGGATGTGGCCCAAGAATAGAAGATGATGGAATACCCAGGGGTGACCCATACATAGAATAGAAGGGGCTAGTTGGACGTGCCCCAAGAATAGAAGATAGTGGACTACTTGAAAATGTCCCACAAATAGCGAGAGGGAGGGATACTAGAAGGAGAAAAAAACCTAGAAGAAGATGAAGAGCTACTTGGTGTTGACCCCATAAGAGATTTTGATTGAGGAATTTTGATAGACAAAGAGCGATTGGGTGATGAAAAGATAGGCCAAATATCAATACAAGACCCGGGAGTTTCATAACGTAATGAAGAATGTGAAGATGGAAGAATAAGAGGAGGATCAAGTTGCATGATCTGAGGCTCTTCCTCCTTTTCTTGATAAAATGAATCAACCTTTTCCTCACAATATGCGGGTGTAACAAATTCTAAAGATAATCCTTGCTCCTAATTTTTTAGAGAGATATCTTCATGTGCCCCTATAAATTCCATGATCACTCCTTCATTTTGAAATAAATCAATTGGTATGGGTTGTTGATTGACCACAAGGGTTTGATTGGAAGAAAAAGTTTCAACTGGTGTGGAATACTTAGAAGATGTTTGATGATGATTGATAGAAGAAGATGACTCAAGAGAGGAAATAGAATTAAGGCTAGATGTCTCATGAGTAGAAGAAAATGTGGATTTAGAATTGGTTGGTATTGGTTTCCCTATAAGACGATGTCGTGGAGGAATAATAGGAGGATTTCGTATCCAAAATTCCATAGATTGCAACGTAGGAGTCGACTTAGATAATTTAAAAGAAGGAATTTGAGTAGCATGAATCTTCAAAAGAGGAAGAGTTCATTGAGGTGACTGGTAAAAGAGGTCCTACGAAGAAGAGGAGGACCACAATTGAAGAATCATTAGATGTTTTATAAATAAGGTCCTGTGAATAAGGGGAGGACCATGACTCAAGAATTGCATTAGATGAATGATAAAGAATTTCATGTGCAGGAGGGGAGGACCTCAACTTAGTATTTAAATTATATGAATGATAAAGGAGGTCCTGTGAAGAAAGGGGGAGTCAAATTTCACAATAGAATTATGATGAATGAGGTCTGTGAAGAAGTAGAGGATCACAACTTACGAGTTGAATGAGATGAATTTGAATAGTAGTTTGGATCCGAATCATCAGAAGAATCAGAGGAAATATTTGGATTAAAATCCTCAGAAGAAGAGGAAATGTTTAGAGTAGAATCAAAAAAAAAGAGTGGGGGGAACCTGAATAATAATTTGGATCAAAAGTGTCCAAACCATACCCCGACTATGAGATGAAGGTGGCGAACGAGGTTACTTGGATGGATTCTCTACCATGAAGAACCAAATGAGGTTTGGTCATGATGGGCGTCTTTTGATGTGAACGCTGAAAATTTCATTCCTTATTATTGTATGTATAAGGGACCTTATGATAATGAGTCATTTATGGCATCTGTTGGGTTCAAAGTTCTAGACCTAGATTGTATGATCAAACTTCTTCTAATTGAAGAAGGTTTAATGTGTATTTGGGTAACATAATGATAACCAACTAGACATTTCATAAATATGGGTGTAGTCATTTTTGCACCCACTAAGAACAAGGAACCTCATGCATGTTGGCCTATCACCCGGTGGGCATTGGGTGCTCACCCAAGGCACACGAGAGGGATTCAAGTTTCTCTTTATGTGGGTTTAGTGGAAGGCATCATTCATGATCTTGAATTAGTGATTTTAAAGGACATGAAAAAGCTATAGAGCTCAGAAGGGCTTTTATACCCTTTCAATCATATCAAAAGTAAAAGCACTTAACAGAACTAGGAAGTTGTAAATCCACAAATAGACTTAACAGTCAAATAAGGTTCATGATTATATAAGAACAAAAACATAATAGAAATATGCAGATAATACAGAGAGAATATCTTAATATAATTATCATGGTAACCTTATCATATTCATTCATAACATTACTATAGAATATCACAGAAGGGGAGACCGTAGTCATGTGCCATATCTAGATCCATACATGAAGACTTTCAAAACAAAATTTACATTCCCCATTCCCTTATTACATCCTTCCTATAATCATCTACCCCTTTTATCCCATAGTTCTCATAATAATCTCTGGAGCTTCACTTCCTTCCATGTGTTCTCCTCTCTCCTTTTCTTTGCTAAGGGCACACATATATATAGGCATCTGATCTCCAACAAACTCCTCTATAACCTCAAATCTGGCCCCAAGTGTCAAGGTGTGGATCACCTCAGTGCATGCCTCTCCATGTCATGATTAGCTTTTTGGATCTTCTTATCGCAAGGTATATTCCTTCTAGGACACCTTGTTTCTAAGCTGGAACCTTATCCAAATGGAACATGTTCTTCATGTGTTATGTCCAAAAGGCCAAAAATGGCTAAGTCCCAAATTGTGCTTTGTGGGCACGCATCCTTGGTTCTCTAAGAACCCTTTTTGAATCTTTCCTTACGTGCCTTAACTTGCACGCTTCCTCCGGCCGTGCGCATCTACGCACCTTTAAGATTTGGTAGCTACATTAGGGTCCCAAAAATGGGGATTCTTGTGTGATTTAAAAAATGGAAGTTAAGGAAAACATACATCATGATGACTCAAGATTGATAATCCAATAAGGTTTGGATTCATAAATGTTGAAGGATTAATAAAAAAATTAGCAACATAAAGGATATAAAGGAAATATTTCCTATGTTTGATTGATGTAAAAGTTTCTTGATATGAAATTATTTTTCCAAGGTTTTAAATATGTGATCAAAAAAATTCATGAACTTAGGAAAAAACAAGAAGATCAAGAGGATCAAAGACCCAAAGGATTGTCCTAGAAATGAGTTTATAAAGCGAGATAAACACAATGAACAATCACACGAGTTCAAAACACAAATCCAAATTAATGACCAAAGAATAATGAATGATAAATAATCAATGCATCAAAGTGATTGTCTAAAATGGATAAGTCGATGTGAAAAATGAGACACGATCACACAAATTTGTTATTAAACCAATTAGTCAAATGGTTTACTTCCTAAGCATCTAATCAATTAATAGTTTGACACGTAAGATGATAAAAAAATGTCACCACTTATGCCAAGTTCAGAAATGAACAAGACATAAGTAATAACAAAATTTTGATACAATTTCCAAGCAAGGTATACTAAAGCGAAAGTTTAAGTCCAATAAAGACATGTATCTTAAAAAGTGGGAGTTACAAATATGAATGATGCAACAATACCATTAAGATATGTTTACCAAAATTTGAAAAAAGTAAGGTATTAATATCAAGATGATATTGATATAATGCGCACAAATGGTAACACTCAACACTTTTAAAAATCAAGGTAGTAATTAAAATAAAAATAGGGCTAGAGTATACCAAGGAATTTTTAGAGTGTGTATAGCGTAATGTCACAATATAGATATTTAGGCCAATTTTATGAGAAACAAGACATAAATACTGAAATTGTAGCGACATGATATAAACAAAATAATAGTTCAAAGGAGAATCAAGGTGATGAATCAATCCTAACTACGATGACGATATTGACTTGGGTATCAAGATAAAAAGGATACCAATGATATGAAAACATCTCCACACACTTTATATGTTTAACAACTCAGCCACAAACATGGATGAGTGTAAACAGACATAAAAGTGGTGAATACAATCAATTAACAACACAAGGGTAGTCACTCTTCTTCTAATCAACAAAGTGTCAAAAGAAAGTGAAGGAAGTAGATCAATTGGGGGTGAAAAATGTTGGCCTCACTTTGGCATAGTTTCACCTCACCTTAGGGTGAGTGAAAAACTAAGAAAAAGTAACGCTTCACACATTTCATGATGAATAATGGCTCTCAACTCAAATTGGTTTTGAAATGGTCAGATTTTGCTCTAGGCAAAGATAGCTTCCTAGGTGGTTCACTCAACTAGGTGTCAAAAGTTATCTAAGAGTGAGCTTGGTTTTCCAAGGTTTCCCAAGGATTATCCCAGCTTTACTTTACCCCCTTCAAGCACAATGGGAAATAAATGCGTCCATCATGTACTCTCACTAGGGTCACGATACAGATAACTTTGACACTAAATATCATGTGTATACTAGTCAAGTAGGTGATCGGAGAACTTCTCATTTCATCCACAAGGTTCCCTTTTGTGTGGAATACTTTGGGGTTCCTACGACCACCCGCATTGTTGTTTCTTAAGGCTTATGCCAAAGGAGTTATGTACTAGTTTTAAGTGGACAAGGTGTACCCTTATCTAAACCTAAAGATCAATTGTTTTGAATGTGGTGTGTTTTTTTATATTTTAGAATTAATGTGGTTTATTCATTCATCATTTATAAACCTTCAACACATGTGTAGTTAGAAAAGTTTGTTTCTAACTCCTTTCTTTGATGAACGTTTTTAGGTCTTGCACTCAAGTGTTAGTAGTTCTCCAAGAAAATCACATTATTTGAAAGAGGATTAAGAAATTCTCAAGATCATCCAAAGATGCAAGATAATAGCATACACAATAAATAATCCAACTAAAAATTAAAGGAAATATTTGTATTTAATGAATAATACAAAAAGCTTGATAAATGTTCATTCCCTTGAGCCAAAAATGAAAGATGAAGTTTCTAATTAACCAAATGTTAGAAAATGAAGACTAAAGTTATTTTTATCCTCAATATCACCCTAAGGTGCAAGATAAGAGCATACACAAACTTTATCCCAACTAGATAGAAATGGAAAACTTCAAATCAAAGGACCATAAAAAAATGCTTTGTAAAAGGTTCATTCCCTTAAGTAAAATGAATAATCAAATTTCCAAGTTAATCCAAATGTTAAATATATAGAGATAAAAGTTGTTTTTGATTCTCAAGATCACAAAAGGTAAAATATAAGAGCATACACAATATTTTTTCTAAATCAAGTAAAGCATAGAAATACAGCATTCATCAAAACATTAGATATTTTAGAAAATAACCAGTTTTACAATAAAGAGATAACCTGAAATTTTTGTAAGTATAAATCCCAAATTTATGTTTTCATTGCATAGTTCACTTAAATACCTTTCCAACACAAAATAAATGGATTCATTTTGATTTGGGAGAAAAATTATTAGTGCATTTGGAATATGGGTTACGCATATGCTCTTATGCTCACGGGTATGCACTTAACATGTACTCAAAAATGTGAAAAAAACATCCATTAATCTGTAAAAATGTCAAATTCTTCCAACCAAGATTCAATTTTTACAACCCATCACATTATTATATGAGTAGAAGACTCAACGCTATCAAACATTAACATTCACGGTTAAAAAGTTAACATTTTCAAGAAATTGATAAAACTAGCATGTAGAATGATGAAAATGTAAGCTTTAAAAATGAAAACATGGAGAAATCTTCAAATTTTCTCACCAAGATTCAATTTTGACACCACCCACCACATTAATATGTAAATATAATAATCAGATCACTATCAAACACTAACCTACATGCTCAAGAATTTAATATTTTCAAGAAATTGACAAAAATGACATGTAGAATGTTGAAAAATGAAGCTCTAAACATGAAAACATGGAGAAATCTTGAAATTTTCACATCAAGATCCAATTTCAATAGCACTTTGCCTCCTCTATACCTATAAGGTAGACTCAACACATGCAAACTCAACAAAACAAGTTAATAAAAACAAGTTAGATCAACATGTGCAAATGAGGGTTAATAACCAAAATTGAAACTTAACTACAAATACTTGAAATTAAGTGTAAAGGACAATGGAGTAAGTCCCAACGGGCATGCCAAAGGTGTATATGAATTAGTTAAAAATTCAAAGGAAATCAAAGATAAAATCTAATAGCTTCAATACATTCCTAACTAGATCAATATACCATCATGCTTAGAGCTTAAGCAAAGCTAATCTATTAACATATTTGCATTAGAACATGAAATGAAGATTCAAACTAACATGATAAATAAATTAACCTCTATCTCTAATTGAATGCTAATAAAATGAACCTATTTAGATCCTTAGCAATCAAAATGGCTGATTGTATGCTTGAATCTCAAGGTTTTCAAGAATGGAGTCTTGTCAATCCATGGCTACAAGACAATTTGACACATCTCCATATGAGTTCAAAACTTGGATGGATGAATGCAAGAAATTAATATAGCTAGCTCCTCTAATGGAAGAATTCTCTAAGATGATAAAATGGCTATAGTATAGGCTCTATGTTCATTTAAGTGTAAGTAGAAAGGTTAGAGGAGGGTTCCTTTTATAACCCAATGGTTTGAAGAAGCTTTACATCCTATTGTATGTGGGATAATAGAAAAGCTAGGTTAGTTATGGATAAGCATGGTTTAGAAGTGGTTGAGTTTACTTTGGGAGATTTTAGTTTCTCCTCTAGTGACTCATGGGGATTGAGGGGTTTATTAATTAACCAAAGTGATTAATTAATAGGTGTGCAAGCTTATAGAATCTTTTTAGAGGAATAGTTAGTATGATTTATGTTATGAGAGAATTTTAATCAAATAAATGACGATTTATTGATTAAATAGAAGAGAATAATTAATTAATTTAGATAGAAAGGGGTATTGATTAATTAGAAATAATTATTAAATCTAGATAGAAATGGGATCTTAATTAATTAGAAATAATTAATTAATCTAGGTAGAAAGAGGAGCTTAATTAATTAATCTAGATAGAAAGGGAGCTTAATTAATTATAAATAATTAATTTTAGGACCTTAAAAATGTACGCAAATGTATGATTTTTTGTATACAATAGGTAAACATTTGTTTTACAGGTTACAGGTGCAATTGGAACCCTAACCACAAATTCGAGAGGACAAAATAAATATTGGAGTGAAGACCTTCCGACCGAAAAATTTAGAACCTGAGCATCTAAGTAGACACTAGCACCTAGATTGGACACTAGCACCCGAGGCATTACTATCCTCTTATGGGAATTTTTTCCTTCATATTTTTGTACTTCTAAATCTTCATCAAGAATTTATGACATTTTTTCAAGCCTATTCCAATGAGTTACTCAACCCATCTTGCACATAATTAGTTAAGTCACCTCCCCATCTCATTTTCTTAGGGATATTGTACATGCTTATTATTTATGTATTATTGTAGTTTTTCATCAGAATATCATTAGTTACAGTAGTTACTACGAATTAAGGTTTATTTCTATTTATATTAAATAATTTGGTGAACCCATACACTTGAACCATACCTTCCTTCATGGACTTCTTTTAATGTCCATCATCCGTAGTGGTAATTTTTTCCTCTTAAGCATGTTGAGATTCCTCTACTACCCATAGGATTTCTAAACTAATGGCTACCTCTTGATAATCCTTTGATCAACTCAACCCATGTTCCCTTTGAAAACATTAAAGCTTTTGATAGTGAACACTCATACAATGAAGGCCCCAATGTTGATCAAGAGTAACTTTAAAAGCTCACTGACTTTTGTTCTACCTTACGCGACCACCCTACACATATTCCACATGTCCTAAATTCTCTCCTCACTGCAAAACATGCTCAAGATATTACATCTCACTCTCTTGTATGTTCCTCCTTAGCCACCATGGTTTCCATGCCACCTTCCATTATTCTTGTTTCTATAGCTCCAACTACCTCTCCCCTCCCTTCTCCTAATACTTCCCATACACAAAATTATCTCATCTTTGGGAACTTGTGACCTATCCTCCTAATGCTTATATTGGTCAATAATACTTTGTTCTATCACTCCCGTAATAATGCATGTTATATTCGCTTATACTAGCTTTTAAGCCCAACCTCATTAATCACTTTTCCAAACCCTAATTCTTATGGTCATGTCATCCTTCCCATCACTATTGGGACCCTTACTATAGACACTAAATCATTCACATTAGGTAATATTTAGTCACGAGTCTCATACTATTATTCATATGGTTTTGAGTGAAGAAATTACTAGTTAACCATCGTCTTTTGGGCCATTTTAATTTTCCTTTTGTCATCATTTCGAACTTCAACACCTACTTTCCCAGTTTTTCTATGTTATTTCCCATCATTTTATCCTTGAATGGGGTGCTCAAGTTAGTACTAGGGCCTTTGAAGGGTGCCTTGGTCCTAGTCAAGACACCTTGATCATTTTCCTTCTTTCCTACTTTTGGGCACTTTCTAGCCATTTGAGTATTTCATATTTATTGTGGTGGGCCTTTTCGAGGTTAATTATAAAATTAGATCAAGAGAACCCTATAAATATAAATTTATGAGACCATAATGAGGGACCAAACACTAGTCACTACTATCATCCACCTAGGGTTACATTCATCAAAGGAATTTGGAGATCATTTACATTCACTTAGCTCCATCACAAGGGACAAGGTGGTTAATTTGCATCACACAAGCATAGGAGGGGATTCTATTCTATTCCATCCACCATTTTATTACATTTTCTACATCTAGTTATATCTTTCTACTTCACAAAGTGTGACTGACACAAGAGCACCTAGGGCACATGATTCACACACACACACTAGAACTACATTTGGGTCTAAAATGTAGTGCAAAGCACTCAGTTAGCAAGCTCACTATTGTGGCTGTTGAGGTCAGTCTAACATATTCATTTACATTCTTATTTTTATGGTTTTGATACTTCTCCTAGTCTTTTATAGGTATTCTATTCATCTTGGATTATTAACGAAACCTAGGGCGGTGCATTGAACCGATGTGACAAATAGTGAAGGTTTCATATCACTTACAGAACCTATGAAACTTAGTTCTAGAACTTTTCACAGACTAGGGCACTCATTCCATAGACTAGGATGCACACAGGCACCCTAGTCTCTCCTTAGGCCCTCCGGTTCACTCGAGATAGCTACGATCCTTCCTTTGTGAGGCCTCTACATAGTCATTCTTGCTTCATGTTTCTCTTGTCACTTTTGCGACATAGTCCAACAAGCTCCTCTAATTATTTGAGTTCATTATGACTCTCTTAGTACTCTAGGGTTTAGCATTTTCATTTTCATAATTGCTTAGCTCACTTTCTATAGTGTTTTACTACATTTATTTGTTGTATTTACATGTTGTTCTAGATTATATTAACTATCATAATTCTGCATTTTAGTTAATCATTTTGGTGAACCCGACTCAATCATTTACACTTTTAGGTTCTTCATTCATTGTTTGGTCATCGTGAGTATCTCAATCAATGATTATTTTCTTTCCATTTCTTATTTACTACATAGAGTCCAACATCTTCTTGCTATTACTCACATTTTTTTGACATGCATCCGAGACTTGGTTTATCAAATATTTGTCGATGCATTATCTTTACACATAGTATTCGAGTCTAATATTCCCACGGATGTTGATACTTTTTATATTGACCCACCTCTATATATCATATTTCCTATTCATAATGTAAGTTTTAAGCACACATTGATTAATAATGGATCCGAACTTAACATGTGTCCTATGCCATTCCTTAAATTTTTAGGTCTTTCCACTCATGATGTTATTCCATCTATTATTTCATTACATGATTATGATGGTTATGTTCATCCATGTCTCAGTCGCATTACATTACCTATAACTATTAGTCCAAAGACTATCCACATTGTCTTTTTTGTTATTGATTTCCTAGTCTCGTACAATTGTCTACTTGGTGTTGGGAATTCAGGAGTGTGGAATAGTGTTATGATTCAATAACAAACAAAATCATGCACACATGATCTAAACAATTCCTCAAAATATACAGCAATGGAAGTATAAACTAGAACAATCCAAATCAAAAAAATTACACACACATAACACAACATGTATCGTGGTTCACCCAATGTGGGCTACGTCCACCAAAGATAGAGATCTCATATATATAATATAACAAGAGTACAAACCAACTCTTCAATACAAGAGTACAATGCATCTCTCCAAGAGTATCTCTCCTCCTCTATATCTCTAAATGGATCTACATGAGTGCACTACAATCATGCCTAAAAATCACTATAATATCTCACATAACTAGGAACTATTGCATCTCTAAACTATAACCAAGCTCTCTTGTGAATCTATAAACAAGACATCTCACAAGGGTCGACTAATGTGATACCATATTTATGCACCAAGAAATAAGTATCTCCTCCATCTCCTTTGCATCAACTTTGTGCATACAAGAATATAAACTACTCTACGATATTAGATAGTATCCATTACTCACAAGCTCTCCAATGAGCTACAATACTATATTCCTATAGACCAACAATACAACATGATCTCATGGATCTACAATACAAGATATCACAACAACTGTGGATCTACAAGATGAAAGACTATGTTCTTTGCATACTATGTAATCCATTACATTGAGACAAGACAATAAAAAGGAAATACAATAGAAGACATAACACTCTTCTCACCATTCAGATGTACCTATTATTTCCTTTTGTCTAGCTTCTCTCCATTAAAGCTTTGTCTTCATGTAACATTTTTCTTCTTCTTCATCTTTAACCAAGGAGAATTAACATTCTTCCTCTATCCTTATGTTCTAACCCTAGTTTTCTAGCTTATATAAGCTTATACAAACTTAGGGCACCTTATTTATGTATTTACAACCATCGATCACTTTTACAATCAACCGTCAGATCAAATCCCACGTCTAAAATAAAAACATAAACACACAGGTAACCGGTGTCGGTTCCCTGATGTTAACTAGTGTTGGTTCCTTGACTAATGTAAGTTCCTCCCAAGTGACCAACGCTGGTTAGCTAATGAACATTAGTTATAGTGTAAACCAGTCAACCTCAAATGCATGCCTTTGTGAAGCAATTCAGCTCCAGAACCCAACAATCTCCCACTTTGAGATAAATTTTTGAACCTGTAGCTATATATGTACATCACCATCCTCTACATACTGTGAAGACCATATATTATTTACACAACAATTCTCTCAAATTTAATCAAGAATATTAAACCATCTTCTAACCCAATAAGATAGAAAACTCATGACTTACCATATGAAAGAGGGTTTGAAAACCCGTAAGTGAGGATCATGAGGGATGATGTTCACATTAGCAAATGTGTGAATGGTAGCGTGAAGAGATCTCAGGAGGAGCGAGCATCAACCGAATGTGCATGCAAAGATTCAAAAATGGGTAGAACCTGGTTAAGCCATAAAACTCTCCTCTATCTCATAGATCAAATGGGGTGTACATATAGGAGGTGTTGAGTAACCCCCAGTGTTGCAATCATGACAACTTGAGTAGAGAGGGGGAGTTACATTCCCAAAATAGAAGTGTAACTCCCAATGATGCATATGATGCACTGACATGCTGACACATTGATGCGTAAGGGAATCTCATAATGACCCCTAAATGACACATGGACCTATGATCTCACCTAAGTGAGATGAATCACCTAATGATGTGGAAAAAACACACACCAACACCATACACCTACACAAAGCTACTACGATATGTCATACACAAGCTATCCTTACATCAAGCTCCCACTGAATCATAACTCCAATCATCTCATGTAACTAAGCCACCATGACTAACACACCTGTAAGAGCTCCCACTCAAACTGAAATACTTGAGCTTCAACTACAACCATAGCCATACCTATAAAATCAACCATGTTCTCTAACCATCTATCTATGTCTTCATGCTACTCCCAATGAAACCGATTAAAGACAAGTCAAACAAGAATAAGATTAAGTAATAAAAAATATCTTGGGTAAGACAACCTAAAGGATTTCTACATGTAACTAGTGGGTGATCAATCCACAACTCCTTTACAACTCAAATAATCCATAACACTACAATCGTAAATCCAACCCCGCATAAACAACTTGCATGTCCAAGACAACCATCGTAGAAAATATCTATCATGTAGAAACATAGTAAAAGAGAAAATCAAAACCTCCTCTACTCATGCTCAAAGGAATCTAAACCATGCTCATAGGAATCCATGTGTAAAATAATTATTTTCATCACCATAGACTCATAAAATAGAATCTATCTATTTCACCAGATTCTCAGCAAATAAATGAAACATATAGGGTTCATAGGCCAAGGAGGAATACATGTTTGTAATGTTAGTTGAAGGTTGTGTGCATGTTTGAATATCCTGATCCAAGTTGATTGTGAGAGCTCCCTTTTGGCTAGGAGGAACTACCTTTAAATGTAAAATAATACCACCAAATAGACTTAAACAAAACAATGAGTGTACTACCTAGCGGAAGCGTGATGCTTCTTGAGCAGGCCATTAGTCCACTTTTATATAACGATATTAATTCTAGTTAAATCATACATTAAGTAGAGATCTTATTGAGATTGAAATGATCTAGGTACCTCATATAAAACAATAAGAAAGGTCAAGTAAAAGGTGATTAAGGTCAAAATGGTTCGGGTGATTGGTGGTGTTGAGTTACAGTGCAGTACAAGCTGCAGGTAAGGTACGGTAAATATTAAGAATGGTTGAGGCTATTGGGAAGTGGGTACTTAGCTTCACAGGTTCGAGGTATATTTATAGACACGATGGCGATATCATTGTATGACCGATGCTGTTAGGTAGAATGAACGACATCGATTAGCTAACCGGCGTCCAAGTATGGGAAATTAGTAGAAAGTTCTAAGAATTAGTTTTCAGACTCCTTGTGATTATACGACATTGGAAATGGTGAGGATGAGGTCATAAAATGGTTTTAAGACTCAAGGATGATTAGAAGAGGGTAAAAATAGGGGAAAGGGATAGGTATGGTAAGGTGATAGGTTAGTGGGAGGAAGGAAGTGTACGGTTGTGGAGAAAGATAAATTATTGAGATGAATAATAAATCTTACTAAAATAAAATAGAGATAAATGAAGAGGTGTTAGGTACTTACTGAAAAGTATATTTGGATAATGTAGGTGATGAGGATGGTGATGGAAGATATCCAGAGAGAAGATTCATTATGTTCATGTCACGTAAGTTCAAACCTCTGTGCCTCTCTGTTGTGAATTTGTGATCATGAAGAGGATGATGGATGGTGACTGGTGTTGGTAGTGCTCCCATGTGTCTTCTTTTTCCTAAGTGCTAAAGAAATTCAAGTGCTCCAAGTCTATGTTCGTATGAGATCCTGAATCAAATGACTAACCTAGGCAAAGGATTTTGGAAATATATTTAACCTAATAGAAAATGGTTAGGTGACCGCATGTTGAGATATAACCAGAGTCAGTCAAGGCAGGAATATCTAGGTTGGCCAAAAATAGCCAGATTGTTGCTATTTTTGGCATGATCTCCAACCTTCTTCCGAGTCTTGAGTGATGGATCATGGAAAGATAAGTAGGATTTTTTAGGTTTGTTAATAGGAGTTAAATCTAGGTTTAGACTAATTCCTAGTTGGTTAGGATAGGCTTAGACTTGGTCTTAGGTCATTAATGAGGTTTGAGTGGGTCATTTGAGTGAGGTGGTTAAGTGAGGATATTAATTAATTTAATTAAGATAATTAATTCAATTAACATGTGCACTAGGGGATATGAATGGGTAGGATATGGTTAATTTAATGAACGGGGTTTTAAGGGAAGTATGACCTAATTTTGGTGTCTACATTTTCCCCTTTTTATCGCGTAGCTTGTGTTGATAAGTGATGCTACAAAAAATAGGAAGTGATTGCCCCAAATATAAGTGGAAGTGAGGTTACCCCAAGTATTGGTAGAGGTGATCCCCCTCAAATCAGGAGCTAATGAGGTGTGAGACAAAGTCATTGAATGGTTTGATAAATGGTTAAGTGATGAAAGTGAAGGTGGGTGAGTTGTAGGTAAGGGTATGGGAACTTTGGGTAATAGGGTAAGGGTCATATTGGGTAATTGGTAATGACAATAGAACACAACCACGCATATATTTTGTGACACAATAATAGTTTAAAGAGCTTAAAAATCTACATTGTCCAAGGTCGATAGGTTTATCCAAACAAGGTTGAAGTGATTCAAGTATCAGGGGTACATGATATGGTCTGGAAACATGACATAGGTTAGGTGTAGGAATGTTTACATATTCTTTCAGTACACCAAAGGTTTGGTCGGGATAAACGACACGGCAATAGGCAAGGTAAGGTCATTATGCCAAAACAACATAGGAAATAGCATCACAAGGTATAGCGAGTACATAAGTTCAAAGGTCACAAAAGTGGTTCAGGTCATAGCACGGGCAAGGCCGAGGTATAGGTAAATAACATGTCCCTAAATGCAATTAAGGAAATGTATAGGTAGTTTAGGCTAGTGGGTAGGGTGTAATAGGTGTTGGTGAGGTTACGAGGTATTGGGGTAGTAACATTTGTAGGCCAAAGTGGGAAAAATGTAGGTGAAATGGTATTGGCGGTGGTGATGTGATGCGGTTATAAGGTTACCGATGTCGGTTTGGTATGACCGATGCAGTCATGTTGAGTTAGGGTTAAAAAAGAAAAATTCATGTTTTACGATTTCATTTTAACTTGTTGTCATTGGGGAAAATGACAGAGAGTTATTATACATGGAAAGCAACGAAGACGAGACTTTGAGCTTAGTTGGAAAGCCATGTAACAGGTGATTGGCATGTGATTGGCAGGTCCGCGAGATTGGTGTAATTGATTTGATTCATTTTGAGGTAAGTAGTTGATTTGGACATGGCAGAGGTGGGAGAGGGTTTGAGTGGACCACTGGCAAATGGCTAGACGTGCCACCGAGGAGACAACATTGAGATGAGGTAGGAGGCAATTTGAATTATTCATTTGGTTGAAAAGTGTGTTGTAAATGTGTTTTTTATTGTAAATTTGGGTGGGGTTTGTAAATTTAAGTTTGTGGGTAAAATGGAATGAAATGAAGGGTGGGAATAGCATAAGTAGGTAAAATAGGTTGGGGCATGAGGGTAGGGAAAGTTTGGGTAGGTGTTTGTAAGTATTTAGGTGTTTTTGTGGAGTTTTTTAATAATGGGGGGACGGGTTTGGGGTTTTGGTTATCACGACAGAGACCAACATCGGTCTAGGTTTGGCCAACCTCGGTCATCTTTTCGACATCGGTGAGGTATAAGGTGACCAATGCGGTTAAATAGAACCAATGCGATCATTGATACGAAAGCGTGTGTTGTATTTTTTCACTTTTTAAAAGTTTCCAAAGATTTTGATTTTATTAACCAATTTTAAGTATTCTAAACTCCACAAATTGATTAAATTATGATTATTATGCATCCATAGAAGTGTGGAAAACTTGGGTAACAAATAAATAATCAGAAAACTAAAAACACTTAGATAACAAACAAGATTGTTTACGGGGTTCAGAAATTCCTACGTCCCCGGGTTTGGATTGAACCGATCCATTAATAATATTGAAATGTAAGTACAATAACTCTTAAAAACAACCAATAATGAATCACAACCTGCAAATGAGCTGATCAATGTCCCAAGAACTCTGTAAAATAGCAGAAATTGTCCCAAGAATGATCTATGGATCTACGGTGTTTTCATAATGCGATCTCTCTGTAATTGCATTAGAAAAACACCTAAAAATGGAGATTTAAAAACATTATATGAAAAAAAAAAATCATATATCTGATATCACCTCTGAATTCTAAACACTTTTCATGTTTACACAAAATCACTTTTCGGACGAGAAGTGCATTGAAACCCATGTTTTCCAACTAGTTGTCTTGTAGATTCTGTTAAAAACTGCATTCAAAGCTTCCAAAAATAGGTTAAAACTCAAAAAAAAATATCAAATCTTACATCATTGAAATCTTCTCAGAATTTCCTCCATTTCACCTTTTTACTTTGAGTTCCCAATCTGAGTGCAAGGCCTTCAAAAATGGTGTTTTCTGAGAATTGCCTCCTTATGGCTTTTACACAGACCTAGCACCTCCCCTTACAAATACAAGTGAGCTTATTTTATATCACTTCCAAGAGGGTGGTGGGTTGGTAAGGCCACCTATATTTTTGGATGAGGTTAGGGGTTCAAATCCCCCCTCCTTCTCCTATGTCGCCTCCTTTTGTTTTTATCCCACATTTAAATGCATTTTTGGTGGAGGAGGTTTTAAAAAGATATTGTTTTAGGCTTTATTAAAGCCTTTCCATGCATTTTATAGTGGTCAAGGACCATTTTAGGCTTACCTACCCCCACCTATTTCTCCTCACATGGAAGCTTCCATGCATGACTTTGCATAGTATGTTGCCGTTTAAGTAGGTAAGTGGAAATTGTAAGTTGAATACTAATGTTTGAACATTAATATGCCGGTGGATATATATGTGTGGTATGTGGTAAAATGTGTTGCATTTGGGAATAATGTGTGGCATTTGGGAATAATTACAAAGTATATGAAATTTGACACTGGTATTTTTATCATTTTGCCACTTTTCTCGATCATTGCTTCACTTGGCCAATTGTGCACGCATCCATGTCACCATGGTCTGTTGACCAACATTGACCAAACTTTGACTAGACATATCTTGAGCTCAGAGTGTCCATTTTTCACGTTCTTATAGTCATTGGAAATATATTTAAAGGCTATACTGCACTAGCATGGTATAGGGAATTTTAGGGAACTTTTACCACTAAAAAATATCCCCGATCATTCATGGAAAACCGGTGATAGTCAAAGTGACCTTGCACCGGTTAGGGTTAAAGAAAAACAGGGGTAAGAAGGTTTAGTTTGGAAATAAAAAAATATGGGGAAGGGTTAGTTTGTATAGGGATGAGGGTAAAATGTGAGTTTTGTAAGATATAATATGTAAGTAAGTTAAATAATGTTAAGATGATGGGTCATGATTGTAAAAGGGTAGTAGGCTTGTAGTAGAATTAGGTAAATGGGGTAGGCATGATTGATGTGGTTGGGTATGGTTTAGTGGGTAATAGGTGATTTTTGGGTAGGCAAGTCTTGAAAATGTTGTGTTTGATGATGCAGGCTAGGGACTAGCTTAGGATGCGGGATAGAGTACCACCTCTGTTGGTGTAGATGTGGTCTATTGTGACTATGGAGGAGTGGGAGCATATGATGGATGTTGGACTGATTGGGATCCGAGTGCTATAGGCACATAGCTCGAGATCCTATTTTGATGGTTGCACTCATCGATAGATGGGATTTAGTGACCAACACATTTCATTTACTAATGGGTGAGATGATTGTCACCCTAGAGGACATGTACATGATCTTGTGGCTATCGATCATTGGGGATCCAGTGTATTCTATTTCTTCATAGGCATCAGTGGAGCTAATAGTGGCTATATTTGGGGAGGTGATGGGAAAGTTGAGGTACCATAGTGCGAGCCTTAGCTATGGAGACATGTATGCATCCCATCCTCAGGAGATGAGGCTGGTTGTATTGATGATGGAGGCAGTATGTTGTTTTCCTTACCAAATGTTGAGGGTGGGATATTCCCATGAGCAATAATGGGAGTGCTCCAAGATATGATGGAGGAGCGGATCTGCTTTACCTAGGCACCAACATTCCTGGTGTAGCTATATAGGGAGTTATGGGCTTATGGGATATTGTGTCGATTTAGTTTGTGTTGCACCTTTCTTTTACACTACTAGGCATACAAGCATATTGTATGTGTGCGGCTAGTTGGTTTTCCTTGACATGATTGGTTCAAGGGGGGTTGGGTCGAGTTATCTACAAATGGTGGATACCGGTTGGTGGGTAGCACAGGATGGCTAGGACCACATATTATATTTAATATTACTGGTGGTTACTAGAGGGACTCTCAGGAGTTGATATTGTTTAGAGGTCATATATTAGCTATCCCCAATATAGGGACATGGCGGAGGAGTTAGAGGAGCTATAGTTGTTGAGGTGGATGTAGGGGCATCATGATGGAGAGCATGAGATGATACCTATAGCAGGGTCGGGCGGTAGTTTGGGTTTCCACAGGATGTGCCTCCACCCTTCCCACAGTACATGAGAGATGACTTGGAGAGACCTATGTATCCACCACATTTGAGTGTGTCGATAGGGCAAGAGGAGCAGCTAGTGGATAGGTGGATTAATGACACTAAAGTCACTGATGCTTATAGGTAGAGGTGGGCAGCACATTAATAGCGCAGCACTACCGAGACTAGGAAATCCCGATCTTACTACCGTGACATTACATAGAGATGCCTTGCAGTGCAGGTGGCCACCCTTTAGACACAACTCACATGTGTGAAGGGTTAGTTAATAGCAGCTCATGTGCGGTTGGCCACCTTGTAGGCCCAAGTGACATCCTTACGAACACTGGCTAGCCAGTACAGTGCTCGCATAGGGCGGTGATGGAGGCTATAGGTAGTCACCTTACATGCGTAGGTAGTAGGTTTACGAGGCTAGTTGTTAGCCTTGCATGGCACAAGTTTTAGCCTTACGAGACCCGGAGTCACAATGCGAGGCACCTCCACAAGCTAAGGGATAGGGTCCCGGTCTACGATAAGTAGCCGTGGGACAGGGTCCCATGGTAAAGGGAGGAGGAAAGGGATCATAGGTATAGGGTTTGAGGCCATGGTTAGCGGGGACAGGCACACATGTCGCATGGAGACCTATGGCACAACCTCGAGATGGTGGCTATGGAGAGGTTTAGGGATGCCTTAAAGAAGGCATGTTTCTATCAAGATCGATTAACGACTATCAGGATAGATGTCTCATCTTATGCTAAGTATAGAGCACTGCAATGGTAGTAAGTGAGAGGACTGGGTCTTGCACTCATAGCTCAAAGATCATACTAGGCTGGTGAGCCCAGATATAGGGTTAGGGAGAGGCTACTAGCTCACATAGGCCAAGCCCAGTTGAGGGCCATGTGGAGATCATACCGATACCTATGGTGGTAGGAGATATGTTTGCAGGGTGGTAGACAGGTAGAGAGGAGGAGATAGGTGAGACTAGCCTAGAGGATATGAGGTGGGTGATGAGTAGCCACGTGGTATGATTATTGTTTTGGATATTTTGGTATATATAGCAGCCCGCATGCTGAAGATAATGAGGTTGTATATGAGAATTTTGTGATTTTTATTTTTATACCGGCTTGCATGCGAAGAGAGTGAGGTTGTATCTAAGTGATTTGAGATACTTGTATTTATTTATATCTGTGTACATATGTATTGATACACAAAATTTCTCATTTATATAGATGATGATACTTATTGTATGAATGATGTATCTATGTTTTTAATTTCCATTGTTATTGTGTATTGATGGAAACTAGATGAATTAGGCATGATTGAGTCAAGGTTATGTAGGCATGATTGAGTCGAGGTTATGTAGGCATGATGGAGTCTAGGTCACTTAGGCATGGTTGAGTTTAGGTATTTTAGGCATGGTTGAGTCAGGTGTAGACATGGTGGAGTTTTAGGTCAGTTAGGTATGTTTTGGTCATGTTGTTGGGTTTGATTTAATTTCCATGTTATTGGTAGTATGGAAAATAAATGATGATGTATGTTTATGTTATGGTGTAAACTTCCAAATATTTGATATCATGGAATGGTGAATTGATTGATGTATGATATGATGATGTAAGAAATAAGTAGGTATATGTTTCACAGATTCTTAGCAAACTAATGAAACAGATATACGAGTAGTAGCCCAAGGAGGAATATATGTTTGTAACATTGGTTAAAGGTCATGCACACGTTCTAATTTCCTGATCCAAGTTGATTTGTGAGAGCTCCCTTTTGGCTAGGAGGAAGCTGCGTGTAAATGTAAAACAATACCACTAGATATAATTAAATAAAAAATGAGTGGACTACCTAGTGGAACCTAGATCCGGGAAGCGTGATGCTTCTTCAACAGGATGTCAAACCACTTTTATATAATAGTATTAATGCTATTAGAAATATATATGAAATAATGATCTTATTGGAATTGAAATAATTTAGGTATCTCGTACAAAACAATAAGAAAGGTCAGGTAAAAGAAGTCAAAATGGGTCAAGTGATTGGTTGGTGTTAAGTTGCAAGTCTAGTACAGGCTCGAATTAGGTCAGTGAAGATTAGAAATGGTTCTGGGTTATTGGGAAGTGGGTATTAGCTCATTAGTTTGAGTTATATTGCCGGACACGATAATTGATGTTGGTTGTGTGACCGATTCTGATTAATTAGAATGATCAACGTTGGTTGGCTAACTAGCGTCAATAGGGGAAATTAGTAAAAATCACTTAAAACTTGTTTTTCAAACCCTCTATGATTACCAGAGGTTGGAAATGGTGAGGTTAAGGTCATAAAATGGCCTTGGAGGCTCGAGAGATGATTAAAAGAGGATAAAACTAGGTGAAAGGGTTAGGTATGGTAGGGTGATAGGTTGGTAGGAGGAAGGGAGTGTACAAATGTGGAGAAAGATAAATTACTGAGCTGAATAATAAATCTTACTAGAATAAAATAGAAATAAATGAAGAGATGTCGGTACTTTACTTGAAGAGTAGGTTTGGAGAATGTAGGTAATGAGGACGGTGATGGCGGAGATCTGGAGAGAAGAGAGGCGTTGTGTTCATGTTGTGGCGAGTTCAAACCTCTATGCTTCTCTGTGTGAATCCATGATCATGAAGAAGATGATCCATGCCAACGGTTGTTGGCAAAGTGCTCCCATATGTTTTCCTTTTCCTAGATGCTTTAGAAATTTTGAGTTCTCTAACTCTCTATTCATATGAGATCTTGAATCAAATGACCAACCGATCAAAGGATTTTGGAAAGGTATTTAACCTAACCAGAATGAGCAGATTAGGTGAGTGGCATCGGTTGAGATATAAGCGCGTCCATCAAGGTGGGAATATCTAGGTTGGCCAAAAATAGCGATTGTTATTTTTGGCGTGGTCTCCAATCTTTGTCCAGAGTCTTGAGTGATATATCACGAAGGATGAGTAAGAGTTCTTTAGGTTTGTTAATAGGAGTTAAGTCTAGGTTTAGAATAAGTCCTAGTTGGTTAGGGTAGGCTTAGACTTGGTCTTAGGTCATTAATGAGGTTTGAGTGGGTCATTTGAGTGAGGTGGCTAGGTGAGTTGGCTATGTGAGGTGGTTAAGTGAGAATATTAATTAATTTAATTAGCATGTGCACTAGGGGATATGAATGGGTAGGGTATGGTTAATTTAATTAACGGGGTTTTAATGGAATTATGACCCAATTTTAGTGCCTATAGTATACATGTTTATATACTTGTATATTTGTATTAATTTCTAAGTTTTGTAGAAAATGGAAACTAGCTAAGGTATAATGTGAATATGAAAATGGGGGGTGGAAATTGGTTAGGGTAGAGAGTGGTCAAGCTATTCTTTAAGGGCCCCATGCCCACGAAGTACTACTGCATAGCCACAGTGAAAAGGGGCCTCAAGCTGATGTAGTTCTCCCATAAGCTAGGGGAAAATGTGACAAGGTAGAGGTATGGGTTGGTAGGTTTTAGGCATGAGAGAGTCTAGGTCATGTAGGCATGGTTGAGTTTAGGTCATGGAAGCATGGTTGAGTTTAGATCATATAGGCATGGATGAATTGAGGTCATTTAGGTATGATTAAATGTAGGTGTCGAAGGCTTGGTCCTGTAGAGGATAATCAACAAGTAATGAAGAAGGTGGTTGGTAAGAGGTGACAAAAAAGAGATGCCTAAGTGATAAGAACCATAACGAGTTTATCATACCTAAGATGGGCTTATGAATGTAAGACCCTAAAGGTGTTGCATGATGGATTATTCTAAGGTTGAAGAAAGTCACATGATCATGAAATGTCACATTTGTGGCACATCCCTTGAGCGGGTAGGAAATTAGGGTGAAAATGTGATGAGGTGAAATTGGTTGATTTTAGTGTAACTTGGTGTGAGACAAGCATTCTACTTGGCACCCAAGATCAAAATAAGTAAGTCCATGTGAAAAATTTAATCTTTTTCTATTGTTTTTATTTTGATAGACTGGTCAATGTGGGAAGTCTATGTGGGATGAGTATAGTCTCTCCTTAAGGTCTTTGTGAATTTGATTGATGCAGGAAGCTTCTGAATATTTTATTTTATTGCTTTGCAAGAATAGTCTTCTTATTATGATATACTACGTACAATATGGCTAGCTTGGTATAGTTGTCCTTCAAGGAGCGATCTATTTATAGCTGCAAGATAGAAATATTAGATGTCCTTTTGAGGGAGTCATCATTTTTGCTGTAAGTTTGACTCAAGGAGTTGAATCCCATTTTACTTTTGAAATTGTTTTTATTTTGGAATTTTAAGTCATGGACAAGGCGTAAAGAAAGATAAGCTCCTTTTTGAAGTCAAAACTATAGCACACATAGATTAACTATGAATGACCATGGGATTCCATTTTGAAAAAGATGAAAATTATCCATGACAATCATGCCATGAGTAGATCCTTGATCCTCATATTGAAGATAAGGTTTAAAGGTAATGGGTAATCACATGATCCTAGTTTAGTCGTTGATCCTTAGAATAGGTAAAATGGAAGGTGAATGGTGCTCAAGGTACGAGCGTTAAATAGAAAGAAGGTGATATAGGACTTGATTCAACAATAGAATAGTCAAAGATGTAAGGCATTGAGGCACCCGGGTTTGGGTTTACCTTCAAGTGAAGAAAAATGATAAGCACCTAATCCATAGCTATCGGTAACAATATATGGTCAAGCCGGTTAGGAGCAAATTTACCATGTTTACTATTCTCTTCTTTTGTTACATGTTTATTTTCCTTTAGGATGAGGTCAGCAAACTAGAAGGTTCATTCATGAACATGTTTATTATAGGCACGTTTGATACGTTTTTGGTAGATTTGGAGATGGTCAAGAGCATTGAGACACCATTTGTCTAATAACTCGAGTTGTGCCAAATGGTTTTGGTGAAATTCATCATCATTGAGAATATCTTTAAGTGAGATATGATGAGATGAAATCTAGACTTCAAAAGGTAGAATAGCCTTTGTATCGTCAACTTGAGAGAGAAAGGTGTGGTAGCAGTTGAAGTACGAATACTAGTGCGATAAGCCCATAAGGAAAAAGGAATGTGTGTATGCCAATCCTTTCCAGTATCATCAAAAACTTTCATAATAATTTTCTTTAAGGTTTTGTTGGTTGATTCTAACTGGCCATTTTTTTAGGGTAGTAAGGTGAAGAAAAACTAAGTTGAATGCCAAAGGTGTCACAGAGTTTCCGTTGGGTTTTGTTTTTGAAATGTTTTACGTTATGAGTGATGAGATGGTGAGGAACACCAAAGTGACAAATGATGTGATGATTCACATATTTTCTTAGATTTTATAGAAATAAGAGGTATGTCTTATACCCATTAAGTGTATTATTTAGTAGCAATAATAATCCATTGATGACATTGGGAAGAATGAGGATTAATCTCTCTAATAAGAGTCAAACCCCATTGAGAGAAAGGACAAAGGTCTCTTGTGACTGTATGGCATGACTAGGTGTGTGATGAAGATTAGCATGTTGTTGTCACTTCACACAATGTTTGACATAATCACAATAGTCATGATTTAGGGTTAGGCAATAATATCTTAGGTGGAGAATGTGTTTAGTGACAGCTAAGCCCAAGTGACCTCCACAAATTTTTCGTGAACTTCCTTGATAGTGTAGGGAATTTCATAACTTTTAAGGCATCGTAGGAGAATATTTTCAAAGCCATGTTTATAAATAAGGACTCCCATGATGACATAATAAGAGACACCTTTGAGAAAGGCATGTTGTCCATTGCGAGTAAGGTCTGGAGGTAGAATTGAAAGGGAAAGGTAGTCCAAAATTACTTATACCAAAGGTCACGTGGGTCAGGTTGAATGGTTCCAACGAGGTTGATGTCTCAAAATAGATAGGAAGGTGATTGCAACCTTTATACTGTGACAAATATTTTCAAGTCGGAAGGTGAAGTGGGTATCTAAGAAGCAAGGTAGGCCATGGTATCTACAAATTTTTTAGTGGAACGTGGAGTGGTTTGAAGTTCATAACGATTAAAGGTAGTCAAAATTATGTCTACATGATGCTTATACTTTTGAAGTATCTTGTTACAACAATGGTATATACCATTAACTTGGTTTACTAACTAGTTGGGAATCACCAAAGATATTAATTTACTTAACATCTAAGTCAATTGCGGTTTGAAGGCCTAATACGAGTGCTTCATATTTGGTGATATTGTTAGTACAATCAAAATCTAGTTTGATAGATAAAGGAATAGGTTCACTATCAAGAGGAATGATGATAACTTTGGCACCACCCCACGCTGCTATTTGAACCATCGAAGAATAAGGTTATCAAGTAAGCGGTATCATCAAAGAGAGGGTGGCGATGGATTCTTCTAGGAAATCAAAGTTAGGGGATTGATTACCATTGAGAGGTGCATTTGTAATTTGGTCAATGATAGTTTGTTCTTTAACATTTTTTTGATGGATGAATTTGAGATCTAGGTCTACAAGAAGCATGAGTCAACATGCAGCACATTGATGTTGGTAGGGATTGGCCTACATGTAATCTAATGGGTTTGTATTGGTGAGGACAAAGGTTTTGTGGTTGAGTAGGTAATGACGAATTTTAGTGGTGATAAGAACTAAGGATAAATAGATTTTTTTTGACATGGGTGTATCAGGTTTTGTAGTCCAAAATCATATAGATTATATAATAAAGCTGCTTTCTTCCTGTGTTGCTCATCATGATGAGCAAGCATGGCACCCAAGGAATGATTCGTAGAAGAAATGTAAAGGTAAAATGGTTGGTCATCCTTAGGAGGAATGAGTACATGTGGTTGGAGAAAGTATTATTTTAAGGCCTTAAAGGCTTTGTGGTATTCATCATCCCATTTGAAGGAGACTTCCTTTTTAGGAGATGATGAAATGGGTGGTAACAGTCAGAAAGTTGGGAACTAAAGCGATGAATAAATTGTAACTTTCCTTACAAAATATGAAGTTGGAAAAGGTTAGTAGGTGGAGGCATTTTGAGAATAGCCTTGATTTTAGCAAGATTGACTTCTATGCCATGCAAAGAAATGATAAAACCAAGGATTTTTCTTGAGAGAATAGTAAAGACACATTTCTTAGGTTGAAGGCGAACACAATACTTGATGAGATAGTCAAAGATGACCTTAAGGACTGTAAGGTGTTCGGCTCGATGTTTGGATTTGGAAAGAAGGTTTTCTACGTAATCTTCCAATATGTGATGCATGATGTCATGAAATATATAAGTCATAGTCCATTGATATGTAACACCAGTGTTTTTAAGGTCAAAGGGCATGACTTGATAGCAGAAGGTCCCCAAGGAGTGATGAAGGAAGTTTTGTGTTGATCTTCCGGGGTGAGTAATATTTGGTTATAATCCGAGAAATTGTCCATAAGTGATAGCTTTTCATGGTCAATGGTAAGATCAACTAATTAGTCTATACTAGGTAGAGGAAAGTCATCTTCGGGGTAGGCTAGGTTCATGTCACAAAAATTTGTGCAAATGTAGAGTCCCCTATCACTTTTTGATAGGAATAATGTTAGAGAGCCATTGGGGATAATCAATGGGTAGGATGAAGGAAACTGAAAGAAGGTGTTGAAGTTCTTCTTTGACAAGAAGGGCAATGCGAGGATGTATTTTTCGTAGCTCCTGTTTTATGGGTTTATCTTTAGGGAATGGTGATGATATTATGGACCACAATATGGGGTTCAATACCGGGCATATCAGCATAGGACCAAGCAAAAGTGTTGCTATGATCTCAAAGGAAAGAAGTAAAAGCTTCATGTTCAGTAGCATCTAAAGATTGGCCTATATTTAGAATGTGTGGGTCATCCTGAGTGTTAATATTGATTTTTATTATTGATTCATTTAACATGGTTTACGTCTTAAAAGGAAACAACTAGTAAATATAAGAATCTTCCACACCAAGGTATGTGAGAATAGACTCATCATCCACGAAATTGAATGATGTTAATAGAACATGTATTTTCATTGATCATATCAAGATACATGAAGGGAAAAGAGGAGGGAGCCTCTCCATCTCGTTGATATGTCAGAGGTCCCAAGGAAATGGTGTTCACAAAAACAAAAGTTAGGAGGAATGGATTTTGGATCCATAGACTCCATAGGTGAAGGTGGTGAAGTTGGTAGATGGGGTGAGGAAGGTTTTTCGTCCTCGATTATTTTGATATGATCTTTCTTGGAAGATGGTTTGGCAAATCCACTACCACTACGAGTCATTATGTTTATAGGTGGTACATGGGATGACAGTATGGTGGCCCTGTTCATAAAACCCAAATCTAAAGCCTTTCATGCACGGTGGTGAAGGAATGTGTGGGTGAAGCGGTGGTTGGTGAGATATTAGAGGTCGAGATGAAAATGGTCACATTTGGGAAGGTGGTTCGAGTGAGTAGGTAGAAGTATCATTTCCCCATATGTTAATTTGGTACAAAGGTAGGGAGGACCATAAGGGAAAACCTTGCCTATGTGGTGATCATAGTGACAATGTTGGTGAAGGTTACCATACTCTTGAGGAGTAAGGAATGTGTCGATGTTGTATAGGCAATACTCCCCTAGAGTGAGATGTTGAAAAACACCTTTTAAGGGATCGGTAGTTGGTATATGGGTAGTGGGAATAGATGAATCACTAGGTTCTTAGGAAGAAGAAACATTGGTTGGTTGAGAAGTAGATGGGTTAACGGATGGGTCAACTGTAGAGGCTATGGTGGTAGTGGGAATAGAGGAGGTAGGTGTGAGAGAGGTAGCAGCAGCATTGGTGGATGGGATTGTGGGTGACGGAGAAGTGGTAGTAGTGGTAGATGCCTTAACTGGTACAGTGACATCATTAGGTCAATACAGCATGTTACAGGTTTTGAATGGCAAAGGGTTAGATGGGATGGTATAGTTATGTGCTTCATGTTCAAATTTTACACATCGATGTAAGGTTAAAAGAACACAACCCATGACATGGATTCAAGGTCAGCTAAGCAATAGGTTGTACTGGAACCCCCCTATAAGACATAGAAAAATGCGGAATAGTACAAGGGCCCACACAAAATGTGGAGAATAATGGTGCCAATGGTGGAAGTGATGGCATCATTGAATGAAGCGCAACATAAGCGTGTTATTATGCAGGTAATTAGCATGGATGTGCATTTGGTTGTATGCATGGGAAGAGATGATGTTAATGTTAGCAGTGACATCAATCATAATACGTCAAACACATATATTATCAATGTAAATGGAAATGAAAAGGGCACGATCAAGATCATCTAATTAAATAGGTATAATCTCGTCATCAGAGAAACTGAGGGTGGCTACTTGGTGAGTAGTGGCAAGTGTAGAGGAAGGGGATGAATTGGTGAGAGAATCCACATGGTGAGGGGTGATAATGGAGGCCACAGGCGTTGGGTCATTAGGTAAAACCTTGATGGATTACAGAACCTCCATGAGGGCCTATTGATGGGATTTAGAAGTTTGGACGAGGTCATACAAAGACATTTTTAGAGGGGATTGGTGCAATTTTTTATCATTGTACAATGGGTGACCTGTCAAAAATAGGATATGTGGGTCCTCGAATGGTGATTTTTGGTACGGGTGTGGATGGTATATTGGGCACAAGATTGGCAGATGGGCTGGTTACTTTCTCCTTTCCTTTGTATTTTTGGGCGTGAGTGGAAATGTTAACCATATTGATATGGGGTGAAGGAGCAGTTGAGTCGTGATATGTGTAGCGATAGGATGGGAAATAGAAGGAGGAGGACATATACTAGTGTTGTGCAAAGAAAGTAGTGCATTGACATTTGGGCGGGGGTTTGGCTAACCCTCTTATACGAACAATGTCTTTCTCAAATCCATGAAGTGGATCAAAAGGTTTTGGAGGTGGAGATGTGGGTCACTGAATAGGTAAGGGCTGAGGGTATGTGGTGATTGGTGTGGGTGAAATAGGGTCCTCATCTAGAAGATCATCATCATCAAAGTTTTCTTCAGGAGGACATAATTGGAGAAGAACGGTTTTCAGAGCCTTATAGTTTTCTACATCATGTCTTGGCACACGATGGTAGGTGTAAATTTTAGTCTCATCAAACCCTTTTGGTTTGTGTTTGAGTGGGTCGTAAGGTCTAAGCAGCGGTAATGTGATGACAGCGAGTCTCTAAAAGGTTGGCTAGAATATTAGCGTAAGATCCTACCAATGGATCACAAGTGTGAAGTGAGTGTGGGTTTAGGTTAAAGTGTGGGTGATCATGGTGGGATAGGTTAGAGTTAGAGGTGGGATAGGTTTGACCACCATTTTTATAGCTGGTACTATTTTAGGCTTGGTTTTTACCTTCTTGGGTAAAGGCATAGTAGATGAACTAGCGATGGAAGGTGTTACTGGTCTTAACTATATCTTTTGAGGGTAGTGGGTTTTCAATTTTTATTGCACCCTTCTAGGTAAAGGTGAAGAGAGGCATACATGATGTAGAAGGGAAAGTAGATGGTGGTAGAGGATGAGTAAGCCAAAGTGATAAAGGAGGCACGGTGAAGGTTGTTATCGGAGGCAAGATGGAAGGGTTGAAGAGAAGGAAATCTCATAGGTAGTGATGAGGCTATTGTTGGTGGTGGGGGTATAGGTGGTAAGAAATATGCGGGTGAAGGTGTACGCTATGTAGGTAGGTTAGGTGTAATAAAGGATCATGATGAAGAAGTGGGCTGTTGAATTTTTATTTGCCTTAGGTAAGGGGTTGTTTGACCAAGGTAGATGGGTGAGGCCCTAGGATAGATGGAAGGGGTGAAGATGACAAAGGTGTAGTGGGTGAAATTGGTGTGTGTGGCCTAGAAGGTTGGGTCTTTATTTTAGGTGGAGGAATGGTTTTTGTGTAGGTTTGGGAAGATGTGGCTAAATCCAATTTGATAGGAGGATGAACTAGACTAGTTGTCGGCATGACACCCAATGTGGTAATGGGTCTAGATGTGGGGGGAGGTGTATGTTCGGGTAGGTTCTCGGGTATGGGAATAGTTCTATTTGTTGGTAAAGGTTTACATGTAGGTGAGGGTGATGAAGAAGAGGTTGTTTTAATAGGCATGGTCATGGTTGATTGGGTTGCTTGAAATACCTTCGGATAGATCGTGGAGGTATTCGCAAGTGATATTTGCATTTGGGTTTAAAATTGTAGCTGAAGGCGTCCCCAAATCATGGAATTATCAGCTTAATCAAGGGGTCGGCAGTGTGAAAATTACATTATTGTAAGAGGAGATGACATTGGTTTAGTATAAATCCTTGTAAAATATGTTTGTGAGATAGGGAACTAGTTGGCTTTGGACTCTGTAGGTAAGAGAGTTGAGAGCAAATCAATGTTATCATGGAAGGCTAATGATTATCACCAACAGGTAGTGGCGCATCTAAAGGATCCCTGTAGGTAGGGGAGGTGGTGGGTGGGATGAGGTAGGTTCCTCTTTTAGTGGAGAGGAAGGTGAGCATGACTCTCCCATGGGTAGGAGAGTTAACACTATAGGTTGTTCATTAGGTTGCGAGGTGGGTGGTGAAACTGCATCGGTAGAAATTGTGGACTCCTTCGTGGGTGAAGGGGAGATGAAGGGGACTCCTCTATGGGTGAAGGAGTAGATGAGGTAGGCTCCTCCATGGATAAAGGAGCTCATACTAGAATCTCCTCGATAGAGGGGATAGGAGGAAATTGGGGAATGGCTGGTACAACTTCGAAAACAACATGGAATTCATGGACATTGTTGTCATTGGTTGAAGGTTCACCACTTTGGTTAGATGATGGGGTATGATTAGGGAATGGTTTCTTGAAGATATGTAAGTTTTGATTTGTGGGTGCGTTCGGGTTGTCCAGGACAAGATCTCCATTATCTAACATTTCCTGGACAATGTTCTTGAAGGTTATACAATTACCATCGCTATGGCCTTTTACGCGATGATAGTTACAATAGTCATGTTCCTTGTACCATGCAAGCATAGGACAAGTGGGGTCAAAACTAGTATGTGGTTTTATGGGTGGAAGAGCAATGGCTCGGCCTTAAGAAGTTTTCTAATACTAAAGAATAAGGCTCCCTGATTGGAGTGTATTTTCGTTGCTCTTATCTAAACTAAAAAGCTTGAACATGAGAAAGGTTAGAGGTGCGTTTTGGTGATTAGATGGGTGAGATGGGCCTACCTTTAAATCTACCACCTTTGGAAGATCCTTTGGCTTTTGAATAACTGTTATGGGGTTTTGAAGAGGAAGAGGTGTCATTTGATTTAAAGGCGGTGGTTTTTTCACAATTGAATTTTCTTCCTTCAATGGCATGAATTTCCAATTTTCATGCCATGGTAAATGCTTAAATCGAAGGAACAAAAGGTTTGTACTTGAAGATATGGTGAGGCGTGTTTGGCACAAGCTCTAGTAAACAACTCTATAAGCTCGGTTTGAGGCAAGCTGGAATGGTATCGGTTGATGAGGCTTCACCAACAAGTGACAAAATATGTGATAGATCCATCGTTGTATTCTTACATTGCATACAAGTCGAGTCATGGTAACATTTTTAATGATATTGATTGAAAAATGGTCTAGGAAGGCTTGAGCCACTTGATTAAATGAGTAAATGGAATGTCTGGGTAAACCACTGTACCAATCTAATGTAGGTCCTATCAAGGACATTGGGAATGTTCATAGGAGTAAAGCATCATCATGGGTGATTAGATAACACCCATGTTTGAAAGACCACAAGTATTGTTGTGGGTCTTTTTTACAGTTGAACCAGTTGAATTTGGGAATTTCCCAATGCATGTGGTATAGACAAATGGGAATAGATGGATGAATGGGATCATTATAGATTTCATTGTAGGTTAAAGAGTTACGAGATCCAAAAAGTGTTGCTTCCAATGTTTACATCTTTTCCATCATCATTTTAATATATTCGTTAGTAGGTTGTGATGATTGGGAACCCCCTACAGTATAAGGAGGTTGATGATGAATGTATGATGTGTATGGAATCACATTATATGGTTGTTCTAAGTACGAGAACTACATGGGGAGACTAGATGCGGGCATAAAATATCCCGAATAGGTGATAAGCAAGATTTGGGGTTGTTGGTGATGTGTAAGTAGGTGGGGTAGATGTGGCGATACTTGTAGTGATTGGAGGTAAAGACTACAGGATGGAGAGGATGATGTTTTGGAATGGGGTATGGGTTGTCAACACCTTGGTTGGCTTTGATGCAATAGGTATATATGAGGTGGAATGTGTAGCGGGGCTATGCCCAAGATAGTTGATGAAGAAAATGGTTGACACCATGGGAGAAAGCGCGTCAAAAGTGTGATCGATGATGTAGGTGCTACTGAGATATTGATGGTGTGGGGTCAAGTAGGGATACTATGGGTGGTAACGTAGAAGAAGGTAACACCAAGCTAGTGGTAGGCTGACACGAAGTGGGGATGAGGGCAAGAGGAATAGACATAATCATGTCATATACCAACTATCTAATGAATTTCAAGTAGAGGAATGGGCGAGATAATGTTGCGAGGCGGTGGGGTTGTGGTCAAGGAGTCTTGTGAACTCCTCATCACCTGGGTACTTGATGATAATGGGATGAGTATGGTTCATGGGTGACAAGATGGAAGGTGGCGATGGGTTAGGTAGGAGTGGATGAAGGTTTGCATGAAATACAAAGGTGTTGGCTTGAGTATAAGTCAAAACCATGTGATTTTCATAGGCTTTGTAATGTGTTCTTTGTAAATGATATAGAAAAATAGAATAAATGAAGAAAAATAGGTTGTGGGAGGTGAAACTAGTTGTTATTTTAATTAAAAATTAAAACACAAAAACCGATGGTGGTTAGGTTAATCGATTATGGTAAGAGGGTAACTAATTCCAGTTAGGGTGAATGATCTTGAGTTCTTGTGGGGATTCAAAAATTTTGAAAAATGTTGTAACAAATAATGAAAATGAGAAAAAAATCTAGATTTGATAGTGATTTCAAAGATCCAGAGGTATGATGATGCTTCTGAGGAACCTCAAAAAGAACATAAAATGTGGTGAATGTTTTTTTGGTGAAATGACCAAAAAAAGATGGAAACCAATAATGATTAGGTAAACCGATGATGATCAGATGAAAACCAATGATGGTTGTTAGACCGACGCTGATCATTGTGAAATTTGAAAAGATGGAAGAATTTGATTTTTGTGACTTAGATCAGATAAACTATCAACCCAAAAATTGAGTATGATAGTAATGGACCCTAACACACCTAGAAAAATTTAGAATACACCAACTATAATTATGGGGTGTGAAAGGAAGAAAATAAAATGAATAACGTGACCTCACAACTCAAGAAAAAATCTAAGAAAACACGAAATCCTATGGGTGAATTTTATGCTTTATCTTATGATATTTTAGACTGACTTTTGAATAGAATAGAGTTTTTGGTTGGAAAGAGGGTATCCTATGAAGAGGAAATATCTAAGGATGTTTTCAAGTTATGTTTTGGTGGGGGCGGTCCTTTCTTTGAGATAATGACTGGATCGAGAAATAAGTTTGGCGCTCACTGTCAATCCTCTAATCATGTGATCATTGTGACTTCTTCCAGGTAAGGTGTTGTTTAAGAAGATGTGTGAGTTTATTTTTGTGTAGTTTGGAAAAAGAGAAGAGAATGTGCTCTACGATTCAATTATGTCAACCATCAGTTGGGCATGATTTCCAGTGTATAGGTTGCCCTCAATTTTAATGTGAGATAGAAATGCAAGGATTTTAAAACCCAAATTGAACTGTGATATTTGATTTAAACAAAGAGTGAAGAGGAAAAGATATGACTTTCACTAATGAAAATGCAAGAAAAGAAAGAAGGATTCATTTTAGTCCCAAAATACAAATGTCACTAAGACAAGTAGAAGAAAGAAGATTCCTAGGGAGAGAATTTAATGTTAACTTCCTTTTGAAAAGAAACAAACATACAATGGTTCCCTAAGAATGAAAAAATGCAAGGAACCCCAGATGGGTCCCACCAAGCATGCCAAAATGTTTCACTGGATTCTTAGCAAATTAATGAAACAGATAAGGGTAGTAGGCCAAGGAGGAATACATGTTTGTAATGTCGGTTGAAGGTTGTGCACGTGTTATGATTTCTGATCCAAGTTTATTGTGAGAGATCCCTTTTGGCTAGGAGGAACTACCTGTAAATGCAAAACAATACCACTAGATAGAGTTAAACAAAATAATGAGTGGACTACCTAGTAGAAGCTAGATCTGGGAAGTGTGATGCTTCCTAAACAGGTTGTCAATCCACTTTTATATAATAGTATTAATGCTAGTTAAATCATACATGAAGTAAAGATCTTATTAAAATTGAAACGATTTAGGTATCTCATACAAAACAATAAGAAAGGTCAAGTAAAAGGTGATTGAGGTCAAAATGGGTCAGGTGATTGGTTGGTGTTGAGTTGTAGGTCTGGTACAGGCTCTAGGTAAGGTCTGGTAAAGATTAAGAATGGTTCGGGCTATTGGGAAGTGGGTATTTAGCTCGCTAGTCTGAGCTATATTACCAGACACAATAACCGATGTCGGTTGTATGACCAATGCCAGTTAGGTAGAATGACCGACGTCGGTTGGCTAACTGGTGTCAATAGGGGCAATTAGCATAAAGTTCTCGGGGTGGGTTTTCAAACTCCCTATGATTGTACAGAGGTTGGAAATGGTGAGGGTGAGGTTGTAAAATGGTCTTGAAGACTCAGGGATGATTAGAAGAGGGTAAAAATAGGTGAAAGGGCTAGGTATGGTAAGGTGATAGGTTGGTGGGAGGAAGGAAGTGTATGGCTATGGAGAAAGATAAATTACTAAGATGAATAATAAATATTGCTGAAAGAAAACATAGATAAATGAACTGGTGTTGGTAGTTCTCTCATGTGTCTTCTTTTACATGTGTGCTAAAGAAATTTGAGTGTTCGAAGTCTCTATTCGTATGAGATCTGAATCGAATGACCAACCTAGGAAAAGGCTTTTGGAAATGTATTTAACCTATCCAGAAATGGTTAGGTGACCGGCTTTGGTTGAGATATAGCTGGCTTCGGTCAAGGCGGGAATATCTAGGTTAGCCAAAAATAGCTAGATTGTTGTTATTTTTGGCATGATCTCCAAACTTATTCTAAATCTTGAGTTATGGATCATGGAAAGATAAGTAGGAGTATTTTTAGGTTCTTTAATAGGAGCTAAGTCTAGGTTTAGACTAATTCCTAGTTGGTTAGGATAGGCTTAGACTTGGTCTTAAGTCATTAATGAGGTTTGAGTGGGCCATTTGAGTGAGGTGGCTAGGTGAGTTGATTGGGTGAGGTGGTTAAGTGAGGATATTCCTTAATTTAATGAAGATAATTAATTCAATTAATATGTACACTAGGGGATATGAATGGGTAGGATATGGTAAATTTAATGAATGGGTTTTAAGGGAAGTATGACCTAATTTTTATGTCTACACTATCCACATGTATAAACTCACGATATACATCCATCCATATCATCAAGCTCTCGAAGCTCCAAGTCTCTCACAGAATAACTCCAAAGCCACATATGAATTTTGTGCTTCATCAATATCAACAACAAACAACCATGCTAAGCTGTGCTACTAATAAATAGTGAAAATACGACCAAACATGTCATCAACATACTCTGCAGAGCTATCCTAGATTAAAGCAAACAAGGAAACATCAATAAACTATAAATACACATTGTTTTCACACATGTAACCTAAAAAACCATGGTAGATATTTCCAACCATAACAAACATATTTTCCTTCTTTCACCCTTCAAACTAAAAACATTACTCTCCCTCTTAACCCAGTTGAACAACCATCAACTACCATCCCATAAGGATATCCAGGCACCACAAAATAAAACCAGAAGTGAAATCAACATGCACTAAACATAAAATACCTGTAAAACTATGATTGTCCTCCAAAATAACTTATGCCTCATGCCACTCTGAAGGGTAGCATACTCCTCTCACTCCGCACGTGCATATGTGTCCAACTTGCAATGCCAACACCCATGGCTTGCTCCCACTTAACATGAAATCCCTGCACTTCCTCTAATAACAAGATCAAAATATCCAATATATATCAGTGAGAAATAAAACCAGATGAAAGAAATATAAACCTAATTCCCTTCTTATCAAAGAATACTTCTACATCATAGAAGTTTGGACTTCTTATGAAGTAGGTGAATCACCTTCTTTTCATCCATGTGTACTCAACATCTCTCGTTACCTACAACTGTGTCTAATCATGACTTTTCATTGAGGATCTCATCCTTAGACTAGATACCCTTGTCCTCAAGATTCCAACACATCCCAAAAATAAAATTCAAACACACCAAATATCCATGGTGCATATTTTACTTGTGCACACAATCCAAACATAATATCAGTTGCTTCAAATAAAATAAATAAAACATGAACCGAATAGAGATACCTGAATTTGACCCAAGTACCCATTGGACTCTTGAGCTAATTGTGTTCTCTTTCTAATTCAAACATTGAATTGATCTACTCTATCTCTTCCATGTACACTCTGTGTAAGAAACTCAATCCTCCAAAACATGACACTAAACCATCAATTCCCCCTCTCCTACTGCAAAAAACCTAGTACATATTCATTGCAAAAAGTGACCTTAGTCACATAACCTATACCGGTTCTTCTGTGACCGACATCGGTGCTATGTGAATCAACAAAACACCAAAAATTTGGCATAGTACACCACACGATTCCTATTCCAACCAAATCGATAGGTGTGTTGAGCCAATCATTTCAAGAATCACCCAAATCTTGTACAAAAACTTAACAACAACAGTACTTGTAAATAAATTGCACCAAGATGAAATACATCACCTTACCATCACCAAGATACTAAACCACATCTTCAACTGAAGAATTTTCTTCTCGATGGAAGCCTCATCTTTGTTCTATGTTACTACCTCTCTAACGAAGCTTTGTGCATCGACTACACCAAGGATAAATAATTGTTCCTCTATCTTATACTCAAATCTATAATCCCAAACCATGCATGTGTAACCAAAAACATACAAGCACTACAATACCAAGATAAAACCATACCTTTGTAACTTGGATCTACAATCTGACCAACATGCTTATGCCTCTAAGAACCAAGGACACCTCAGCAAACAAGACACATTCCATGCATCTCTCAATTTCTTCATATCTGTGATTTTCTATTTAAAACTAGGTTTCCCAGTAACCGACCACGTTACTCTGTAACCGACCATGGTCACCCTTCCAACATCTATTGCTACCTAACCGATGTCGGTCATTGTATTATCTAACAACCTCACATTTCTAGCTTCCACTTGATATTTAAATCTCTTCCTATGATTTTCACATCAGAAAAACAAACCCTACTCTCATATACCTGTCAAGTAAACCACTAACAATATACTGAAGAAAAACCTTTCTTTGAAATAACCAAGCCCTGATACCAGTTGTTGGGAATTTGGGAGTGTGAAATAATGTTATGATTCAATAACAAACAAAATCATGGACATGGGATCTAAACAATTCCCCAAAATATAAGGCAGCAGAAGTATAAACTAGAACAATCTAAATCAAAACAAAGTACACACACATAAAACAACATGTACCATGGTTCACCCAATGTGGGCTACATACACCAAAGATAGAGATCTCATAGATATAATATCACAAGATTAAAAACCAACTCTTCAATACAAGAGTATAATGCATCTGTCCAAGATTATCTCCTCTCCTCCATATCTCTAAACAAATCTACATGATTGCACTACAACGATGCCTCCAAACCACCAACAAATCTCACATAACTAGGAACTACTACATTTCTTAACTGTAACCAAGCTCTCCTATGAATCTGCAAACAAGACCTCTTATAAGGGTCTACCAATGTGCAACCATATTTGTGCACCAAGAAGTAAGTATCTCCTCCATCTCACTACATCAACCTATGCATACAAGAAGACAACCTCCTCTACTATATTTGGATACTATCCATTACTCACAATCTCTCTAATGAGCTACAATATTATATTCCTATGGACCAATAATACAACATGATCTCATGGATCTACAATACAAGATCTCCCAACAACTTATGGATCTACAAGATTAAAAACTATGTGCTTTGCATACTATGCAAGCCATTATATTGAGACAAGATAATACAAAATGAAATATAATAGAAGACATAATACTCTTCTCACCATTCGGATATACATGTTATTTCCTTGTGTCACCTTCTCTCCATTAAAGCTTTGTCTTCATGCAATATTTTTCTTCTTCTTCATCTTTAACCAAGAAGAATTAACATTCTACCTCTATCCTTATGTTCTAACCCTATTTTTCTTGTTTATATAATCTTATACAAACTTAAGGCACCTTAGTTATGCATTTACAACCATCTAATCACTTTTACAATCAACCATCGAGATCAAATCCTACGTCTAAAATAAAAACATAAACACACAGGTAATCGGTGCATGTTCCATGACCGGTGTTGGTTCCTTGATGTTGAATGGTGTTAGTTCCCTGACCAATGTCAGTTCCTCCTAGGTGACCTACATTGATTAGTCAACCAAACCCGGTTATTGTGTAAACTAGTAAACCTCAAATGCATGCCTTTGTGAAGCAATTCAGCTCCACAACCCAACACTTGGTAGGCCGTGGATTCATGTCATGGAATTTTTTTCCTCTACTGTACATCATTGTGTAAAATTATTATAGGAAAGCATTGAGTACACCATTTTTCATGACCAGGATCAATTCCGTTATTGCGACTAAGCTCCTAATAGTGGTCTTCCTATTCCATGCACAAATATTACAAATGAGCCCCAACCTATCGAAGAACCAACTCACTTACCACCACTTGATGGTACCATTTTCATGATAGATGTAGTTTCTTCTATGCCACCTACTACTATTACTATGATTCCATATCAAGGGCATGTCCAGTCCATGGACGTCACTCTATCACCCACACCTTTTCTGCACCACCTACATCAACATACCCACCATTTACTTGCACACTCTTCATGAATGACTCCTATTGGGAACATATTCCATTTGATCCTACATGCGACGACACCATATGTACACATGAGGGTTTGGCTCGCCTAGGTTTTTCTTTCGAGGATCTCTATCCTGCACTATATGCTTCTCATCTCTATTATGGCTTCATCACTATTACCATTGTTTATGGTTTACATGTATTTCATCTTATAGTCCATCTATCATGCACTCCTCACTCTTCACCACTTACATTAGGGAAATCATGGCTTGATTATATTGGGGCACTCTAGATCTTGATCATATAGACATTTCATTTCCTATGCCTTTTGGATGTGTTTTCATCTGTAATAGCTCTTTCCTAGGATACACACAAAATCTCACTCATTGGTATGCACATGTTTTTCACTTCCTTCATTCACCAATGAGGAGTACTCTATGAGTATGTGTAACTTACTCCTCAATGGCTCATTACACGATCAACCAAATACTATTTCTTATCAAGTCACCAATGCTTATCCACTTGAATATGATCCTAAGAGTGATGATCTTCTAGATGAAATTACATGATATCCTCTTTAATCACACATACTTTGGGGACATATTATTCACCCCCCTCTCTCACCATCATATCATCATAGGCACATTTCTCATCTTTTCATTATAATTCTTTCACATCCTTGATTATTCTTTGCATCATGTCTTAGCGAGATTACCCATACCTCATCTTAGCATCATCTCATCTTACATAGTCATACATACATTATAGCATCGTTAATTACCTAATGAAACACTCTTATACTTCATTTCACACTTGGTTGTTGAGGGCTTACTACACATAAACCCCACACACTACACTATAAGGCTTACACATCGCATCTATTCACACATTATGCATCATACACCATACACTCTACATTCGGTCTACAATATTTTGACATTTACACATTTATACATCATACTAGTATTCATCATACTCATCTAGCATTGCATCCTACTCCTACATATTATATGCTCTCTACACATATTGCATTCACTACTATACACTACATACACATCACATGTTCATTTATTATCAATCACACATATTACATACTCTTCTACACATTGTACTCACTACCCTATGATGCACTTTAGTTCCTCGGTCCATACTCATTGCCGAGGGTTTAAAAATCAAATGGACCTTACATTCATCACATGTTTATCATTTGACCTTTCATCATGTGAAATTTCTAGGATAGTGACACACGCTATAGGATAAATCATCACTTACTCTATCATCTTATAGTGGTATACACTTTAGGCTACATCACCACTCCCTATTATTCATCTTGTAGTGGTATACACTTTAGGCTACATCACCACTCCCTACTATTCATCTTGTAGTGACACATGCTATAGGATACATCATCACTTCCTTTATCATCTTGTAGTGATACACACTTTAGGGCTAAATCATCACTCATACATTCATTTTTTCATGATATATGCTTAGGCTATAAGGTTCATGCACATCTCTTCTATATGTCACATATCATCATCACTACGCATACATACTCATCACAAGCATGTTAGACACAACACACACTATTCGACCATTTCTCGATGACGCACTCTCATTTACAGTTCATTCTTGACTATTGAGGGGGAAAACCAAATGAACCTCACTGCATACATTTCCATTCACTCGGGGGGCACGCGACTCCTACCATCCATCTTGCATTCCATTCCATCCATCCACAACATATTGCATATTATGGTTTCTTTTACTCTTACTTTTGCTTGTTCATGGTCATTTTATTACACATGCTAGTTAGATTACTTGTATGTCATATATATATATATATATATATATATATATATATATATATATATCATCCACACATGCACGTTCATGTATTTTTCTAGTTGTGATCACAGATACATGTCTCTTACATGTAGCATGGATGTTTTCCTTCTACCCTTCCTACACTGGTCACTAGGGGCATCCACATTCGTCTCTCACAGGTGTTATTGTTTCATTTTGTACTTATCACTTTACATTACTTGGTTATACATGATTTTGACATATTGGTTATCTTTCTAACATGCTAATGGGTGCTTCATGTGCAAAATTTTTTTATGTAGGGATATTTGCTTCCATACTTGTTTGTTACATTGTTTGTTATTGTTTGTTTTTATGTGGGCCTTGCCCTATGTTTGGTGTGCATAGTTGTTTTTATTTTCGGCCATGATGGCCTTGTGTGTCTTGTGAAATCATGAGTGATGTCCCATGTGTACAGCCCACTTTGTGTGGCTTACTTGTCTTCTTGTGTGTTTTACATTAATGTTTTTCTTAGTATTTTTACATTGTTTGCATAGCTTACACACGGTATTTATACATGCATGCTTGTTTGTACTAACACTTGTCTTTGGCTAGCCTCTTGTTTGTGCATGCCTTGGTTTCTACCAAGTGCATTCCCTTCCCCCTGTAGGGAAGAGTTACAAAGTTCATGCGGTTGGTCCTCTTTTGGGTTCACATTCTCCTATCAGTGACATTGCATGTTCCCCTAAAGATGGGGGCATCATTTTGAGTTTTTACATACTACACAACACATCTACACCTATTCAATTCAAAGGTGCACTTTTCTCCCTTGGCATTTTTGGTTACATACGGTGAGTGGGTTCAAAGCCGGTCTACGAACCCCATACACAACATATTTTATAGGACATGGTTGTCCTTAGCATTTGGGGGAGCAATTAATGGTTGGAGGATATACAGTGGAATTCCTCCCAATACTTCTTCTATCACCGACGTCGGATCCCCAAAAAAATTAGAAAGTACGAGATATATCTTCATATCTTCAAGGAAGTAGTTACGGGGAAGGAGAATAATGTAGTTTTCTCCCTACACTTCTTTGGCTAGGGTGGCATGAGATCACCCAAAAAAATCGTCTGAGGATATCCTTCTACACTCTCTCTCTCTCGCATCATGGATCAGGTGCACATGTTTCATTTTTCATTTACGTATTTTACATTTACATGATTTTTCATACATACACATGTGTCTTTTACATGTTTTTTTACATATACATGAGTATTTTACTACTTGATCATCTTCTCCTTGCAAGTCCAACCGTATGAAGCAAGTAGTCAACAACAACAAATTTGTCAAAAACAACATTTTGTGGAAATACACACCATACTAGCCATGCAGTAAATCACATACATCGAAGCTACACATGCGTTTCCACCCTAAGTTCACTCTCATCACTTTTTTATCTTTTACATCTTTAGTTTCTATGCTCCATCATCTTTTTGTCACTCCACGCTTTTTCTAGTCCTTCGATGCGCTCTTTACATCACTCTATATAGACATCAGGTACACATCTCTATCTACTTTATGTTACCGAGTGTTCCACTCACCAACATAAAGTGGGGGAAAATGTAGACACTAAATCACGCACTTTAGGTAATATTTAGTCCCAGTCTCATACTACTATTCATATGGTTTTTGAGTGAAGAAAGTAATAATTAACCCCCATTTTTTAGGCCATTTCACTTTACTTTTTATCATCATTACCAACTTGCAGACCTACTTGTCCAATATTTCTCTATCGTTTCCCATTATTTTAGCCTTGATTTGGGGTGCCCAAGCTAGTCCTAGGGTGCCAACGGTGCTCTGGTCCTTTCGGGTGCCATGATCTTTTTCCTTCTTTACCACCACTTTTTGGGAACTTTCTAGCCATTTGAGCATTTCATATTTCTTGTGGTCAGTATTTTCGGGGTTAATTATGAAATTGGATCAAGAGAACCCTATAAATATAAATTTATGAGACCATAATGAGGGACCAAGCACTAGTCACTACTATCATCCACCTAGGGTTAATTTCATTAAAGGCATTTAGAGATCATTTACATTCACTTAGATCCATCACAAGGGACAAGGCTGGTTAATCTGCATCACACAAGAATAGAAGGGGATTCTATTATATTCCATCCACCATTTTATTATATTTTCTACATATAGTTATAGCTCGCTACTTCACAAAGTGTGACTAGCACAAGAGAACCTAGGGCACATGATTCACATGCACACTAGAACTACATTTGGAGTCCGAAATGTAGTGTAGCGCTCGATTATCAAGCTCACTATTGTGGTAGTTAAGGTCATTCCAACCTATTCATTTGCATTCTTTGTTTTTTAAATGTTTTTATACTTCTCTTGGTCTTTTGCAGGTATTTTATTCATCTTGGATTATTAGTGACACCTAGCACAGTGCAGCAAACTTGATGTGAGATAAAGTGAAGGTTTGGATTACATATAGAACCTATAAAACTCAATTCCAGACCTTTTGCATAGACTAGGGTGCCCATTCTACGAGACCAAGGCACCAACAGGCTCCCCAGTCCATCCCTAGGCACTCCAGACCACTCAAATAGCTATGATCCTTCCTTTGTAGCACCTATGCACATTCTTCCTATTTCTCCAGTCACTTTTATGACGCAATCCAATGACTCCTCTAATCGGTTGAGTTCATTCGAATCTCTTAGTACTCTAGGGTTTAGTGTTTCCATTTTAATAATTACTTAGCTCACTTTTATAGTTGTTTACTACATTTATTAATTGTATTTACTTGTTGTTCTAGATAAGATTAACTATTATAATTCCACATTTTAGTTAATCACTTACCATGTTTACACAATTCCTCATTACATCTGAAATACAAGGTTGTGACATGGTCTTAGGTCTTCTTTCACTCCATGCCACTCATGTTATTCTTTCTATGCTTCACCTTTGTCTTAAGTTCATCCATAATAATCAAGTTGTAACCATCAAAGGTATACCACCATGCACACCATTGCCTCAGCCCACTCTTGAAACTATTTTTGTATCAGTCATGACATATAGTCCTCCTACATGGTTCAAGTCATTATCCATCCCTACACCTACCTCTCCTATTTATACGCGGCCTCCATCATGACCTCATCATCCTCACCACTCTAGTAGCCCACCTCGCCAACTATAGACACAAAATCATGCACTTTGGGTATATATCTAGTCTTGATTACATACTATTATTCATATGATTTCTAAGTAAGAAAATTACTAATTAACCCATGTCTTTAGCCATATTGTTTTCTTTTTGTTTCCACTTTTGGTCTTACACTCTTTCTAGCTCAGTCTAACTTTTCACACCTTGGCATTTATCATCCGGACATCGACACCCAAACAGAACACCAATGTCGGATGCCTCGACCCGTTATGGGTGCCCCGACCTCTTTGTACTTTGTTCACATCTTTTGTGTCCTTTCTAGTCATTTGAGAATCTTATACTTTTGGTATCCAGCCTTTTCGGGGTTAATTACAAAATTCAAGCAGGGAATAATAATAATATAAACTTATGTGACCATAATAATGGGCCAAGCACTAAGCATTAGCTATCACTACCTAAGGTTTAACCCAAAGGTTATTCAAGAGACTTTTAGCATCCATTCTAGCATCCATTCAAGGGTAAGGTACTTCATTCATTTTCGCATATAATTCTTAGGAGGGGAAGTTCATTTTATTCCATTCACACATATATTTACATATTCTACATCTATCTATTTTCTTAGTATCAACTGCAACACACACAATAGCCACCTAGGGAATAATTCTACACACACACACACACCTAGAACTACATTAGGTCTGAAATGTAGTGCAACATTAATTTAACATCTCGAGGAAATTCCAACCCCTCATTTGCATTCTTTTCATTTTGGGATTTGATGCACTCTTGAGGGTTTTGTAATTCAATCTTTCATTACGGAGTTATCAATGTCACCGAAATTCATTGTGTGACCTATTAGTGATAGAAAGCAAAGGACAATGAACATCTCATGACCTTGTGAATGAGGTTTGATGAGGGTTTTAGCAGTCACAGGCACCTAGTGTAGGTCTAGGGCTCCCTCAAGTTACCCTACCCCTTTCCAGCGCCCTAGTCTAAGCAGATCTTCTAGCCACACATTTTTCTAAGGCTTTGTGTGACACGTTCCCCTCTCTATTCATCAGATCAGTACTTTGGCATAGTCCAGATTTGGTTGCAAACCAGCTAAGTCATTTTATCTCTTCTTTACACTTAGGGTTTCAAATATTAATTACTTATTTTCTTGGATCAATTTTGTATTTATTTGCTTATTTATTTATTGTTGCATCGTAATCAGATTTAGGCATATTTTATTCATTTGTAATAAATTTTTCTTAATCATTTTGGTGAACCCGACCATTCCTACCCTTCTTTCGAATATGTATTTACCTTATCAATTCATGGATCAATCGTATTTTCCTTATTTCTCTCCCAATATTGATTTGGTATGGTTACTATTGTTGCTAATTTCATGCAATTTCATACTCAATGTCCTCCTCGCTTTATTATGCATATGGATGATCCTTCCATCAATGTAGTAACTACTCACCTTTGCACTTGTCCTCCTACGGCTCCACTCGTTTCTATCCCACCACCTATCAATCATATGGCTCCTCATGCTACTTCTAAGGGATATGATATCCTTGACCTGTTTAAGAATACACTTTGGACAAAATATTTCTTTATGACTTGTTATGAAATACACTTGATTGTCGGCATACATTAGAAGCCTCCCTTCATTCTATTCACATTAAAAGTGATAATTCTTTGGTGGCATTCACACACCTCATTCAATCTCTTAAAAAATTTCCATGTGTTATATCATTTACTAATGAGGACATATCGTCTTTTTCTCTTGACAATCCATGTGCACCTTTTCTTATCATTGTTATTATTGGCACCACTTGTATCAAGCATGTACTCATTGATAATGGCTCAGTTGTTAATTTATGTTCTCATTCTCTTCTCAAACAACTTAGCATTGTAGAAAATCTAATTTCTAAGAATTCTACTCTTATTCATGGCTATGATTTAACTACTCGCACATTCTTAGGAACTATCACATTACATATCAAATTCAGGCCTAAGATGGTCCCTACAGAATTATTCATTATCGATACCTCATTTTAATTCAATATTTTATTAGGTAGACCTTGGATTCATGCAATGCAAGTAGTTCCATCCATTGTTCATCAATGTGTCAAATTCTTACATGATGAATATGAACATACCATTCTTGTAGACCCTGCCCAATTTAAATTCTATCACATATATCCAGTTATTATTTTGCATGTTCCTCCATAACAACCTATTTTATATAGTAATATATATAAATATGATATCAACGTATCTATTGCATCACATTCTTCCTCTGCCACTCCAAGAACTCTAACTATTTCTACTCATATTACTACCATCAATTCCCCCACAATGTTTTCTCCTCTAAAAAATACTACTCTTCTTGTTGTGGCTCCTCTCACTCCTACATCTAGTCCACCTCCTACCAATATCCTTGAAATATTTATACTACATGACAATGCCAATATAGATGGTTCTGATGATTCATGATAACAAAGTTGATATTGTTGAACTTACTGATAACAAATTATGCAATCTTAATTTCACTCCTATTGATGTAGATGACTCATATTTCAATGACACTTTCATTGTTGATGGCCCTGGTGAATACAAATTCAAAACCCCTCCTTCTACTAATGTTATGGTACTTTATTAGGTTTTGTCCATATGTTGGACATTGTTTCACCTTCTCATGGGCAATCTATGTCCGTACCACTTCCTTTCACATTCGTTCTTTTCATCAATAACTCATATCGGCATCATATTCCGTTGGATTGTACTTGAGTTAATACTATTTCAACATATGATGGATTGAATAGGCTTGGATTGAAACTCAATGATATCCTACCACCACCTCACTCACCTCATCTTTATCATGGATATGTTCATATTATGACCATGTATGGTCTTCGTATTTTCCATTTAGCAGTCCTCAGTGCACGTACGCCCCATGTTTCTCCACTAACACTTGGGCAATCTTGGCTTGATTATATTGGGGGAAATTTAGACTCTAGTCACACTTATATAACTTTTCTTATTTCATTCAGCCATGTTTCTATCAGTAATGATTCATCTCCAAACTCTTCACAAAATCTCACTCATCAAGTACACACGGGGTATCCACCAACACCTTTCACCAATGAAGAGTACGCAATGACCATGTACACCTTACATCGCAATGGCTCTTTATATGATCCACCTCATACTATTGCTTATCAAGTCTCCAACGCATCTCTAGTTGGCTTCAATTAGGACAATGATGATATTTTAGACAATGTCACTTGATCACTCTTATCATCACACACTTGGGGGCATTACACTTATTTCTCCCCTTTTAGCATCAATGTACACATGTGTCTTATCTTCTCATCATTTCACATCTAATCTCTCACATACAACATACACATCTTGATACATTAGTACCATCATTTCTCGATGACGCACTCTTGGTATTTGGTTCACACTTAACTATTGAGGGCATATTATATACATGAACCTCACACATACTACACACTTCACACTTCACGTGTGCTTGACATATTCTCTCGCAACCTCTACTCTATGCATTCATGACATATCTTTCTAATTCTAAATGTTTCATTCATTACCCTATGATGAACTCTAGTTATATAGTTCATACTCAACTATTGAGGGTCATAATGTAAAATGAACCTAACCACACTCACTCACTCATGAACTATCTATGTTATACGTTGTATCGATCACATATTTCTAGCACACATAATTCAAACCATTTCTGATGATGCACTCTTGTTTAAGGTTCATTCTTGGCCACTTAGAGGGCATGTATAAATGAACCTAATCTAATACATACACATCCACTCAGGGGGCACATTGCTCCTATCACAGTCACACTCAATTTCATTTTGTCTCATCTATAGCATACTATATATCTTGGTGCATTTACTCTTGATTTCTTATACTTTTACATATATACTTTATTATACACACTAGTTAGATATCTTGTATATCATTATCTTTATCACACACACACATGCATGTTTCAATTATTTCTAGTTGTAATCATAGATTCTATAGATCCACACACGTAGCATGGATGTTTGGTGCAATACCTATTACCAGTCCCAGAGTGGCTCTGAGGGAATCCACTTTCGTACACTATAGGTGTTATTATTTAATTCTTCATAGCACATTACTTTATTGAATTACACATGCTTTGACATACTTTTTTATTTCTCTAACTTTCTAATGGGTGCTTCATGTGCAACATTTTCTTTGTAGGTCTATTTGCCACCATGGTTGTATGTTACATTGTTTGTTCTTATATGTCATTGTTTGTAGGATTTTCCCCTGTGTCTCCCTATGTATTACTTTCTCTCGATTGTTTGTATGCTTTTAGCCACATTTGGAATTGATTGTCTTACACGATCGTGAGTGATGTGCCATGTTTGCAACCCAATTTTTTTGGTCTACTTTATATTATTGCATGTTTACATTGTTTTCTTACGTTTTAGCTTACACATTGACATCTTACTTGTTATCTTACATTTTGTTTTATACACCGTGTTTTTATTTTCTTACACTAACACTTGTTTCCTATCCACTTTATTTGTGTGTTCCTTGGTTTCTACCAAGCACACTCCCCCCCTATAGGGCACAACTTCAACATAGTGGTCGGTCCTCCTTTGGGCCACATACTCCTCAGTGACATCACATGCACCCTAAATGAGGGGGGAATCATTTGGGTGAATTATTCACCCCATATAATATTCTACAACAGATTTCAACACAATGCGGTACTAGTACATCACGGTCATTAGTCTCATATAAGGCTCATAATCGACTTGGGTCCTTAGCATAGCACAAACAATAGCACCCAAACTAGGATAGTAGTGCCTAAGCATCCCTAACCCTTCCTAGATGCTTGTGACCAGGGGAAGTTACACATGATTTTTTCAGTTCAACACAGTCTATATCACTTCCCACAACTTCTTTTATAGGGCATATAGTCCTTAGCACTTAACATACATGCACCATACAACATTTTCTTCTTTCACATTAGATCAGAATTGGTCAAACCAGATCATATTTTTACACACCATATGCAGTGGTGTTCTATATTTCAGGAAGTAGTTAAAGGTTGGAGGATGAAACCAGAATTTTCTCCCTACACTTCTTCCAGTTCTTAGCATGAGATGCTGAAAAACTCACATTCTAGGTAGTTGGCATGAGATCACCCAAAAACTCATTCTCTACATCATCTTCAAGATCCTTTCTACACTCTTTTCTCATCATGGATCAGTGCACATGTTCCTTTTTCACATTTTACATACTTTTTACACATTTTGATCATATACATGCGTATTTGACTACTTGTTCATTCTTCTTCTCTTTTGTAGGTTCATCCTTATGGGAAGTGGTAGTCAACATCATCCTACATCAATAACATCAATCACATCAAGCATCGACATCAACAACAGGTACAAAGGTGATATCTACACATGCATTCCTCCCTAGGTCATCATCATCATCACTTTTTGCACTTTCTCCTCTCTAGTTTCCATGCTTCACATTTTTATCACTCCATGCTTTTCCTTGTCTCTCAACACAATTTTTCCATCGATCTACATGGTTATCAAGTACACATCTCTTATCTACTTTATGTTATTGAGAATTCACTCAACAACATAAAGTGGGGGAAAATGTAGACACAAAATCATGCACTTTGGGTATATATCTAGTCCTGATTACATAATACTATTCATATGATTCCTAAGTAAGAAAATTACTAATTAACCCATGTCTTTGGCCATATTTTCTTTCTTTCTATTGTCACTTTTGGTCTTACACTCTTTCTAGCTCAGTTTGTCTTTTCACACCTTGGTATTTATCATCTTGGATACCAACACCTAGACAAGACATCAGCACCAGGTGCCCCCATCCCCTCTAGGCACCCCTGACCTCTTTGTACTTTATTCACATATTTTGGGTCCTTTCTAGTCATTTGAGAATATTATATTTTTGGTAGTCATCCTTTTTAGGGTTAATTAAAAAATTCAAGCAAGGTAATCATATAAATATAAATTTATGTGATCTATAATAATGGACCAAGTACTAAGAATTAGCTATCACCACCTAAGGTTGCATCCAAATGCTATTCAAGAGCATTCAAGCATCCATTCAAGGGAAAGGGACTAGATTCTTCTGTATACAATACATAGGAGGGGAAGTTCATTTTATTCCATGCACAAATCTATTTACATCTTCTACATCTAGTTATTTTCTTGTTATCAAGTATGACATGCATAAGAGCCACCTAGGGCACAATTCTGCACACACACACCCTAGAACAACATTGGGTCCTGAAATGTAGTATAGTGTTCATTCATAAGTTCACTTATTTGATAGCTAAGGAAAAACCAACCCCTTATTTTCATTCTTTTATTTTTGGGATTTGATGCACTCTTGAGGGTTTTATAAGTCAATATTTCATTACCGGTTATCAATGATCTTTGTGTGACTTATTAATGATAATAAGTGAAGGATATCAAACATCTTGTGACCCTAGAAGGAGGTTTTCTGATGGTTTTAGTAGTCACAGTGCCCATAGCATGTCTAGGTGCCTACAGTGCCCCTACCCCTTTCGAGGTTCCCAATCCAATAAGATCTTATGGTCACACATTTTTCGAGGCTCGTGCAACACTTCCCCTCTTTGTTCATAAGATCAGCACTTTAGCATAAGCCATATTTATTTGTGAAAGAGATAAGTCATTTTATCTCTTCTTTGCACTTAGGGTTTCAAATCTTAATTACTTATTTGCTTGGGTCAATTATGTATTTCATTGCTTATTTATTTATTGCTACATTGCAATCAAATTTAGGCATATTTTATTCATTTGTAATGAATTGTGCTTAATCACCGACCTAAATCCCCTTATTACACATCCCATTTCTCTCGATGTTCTCCACCCTCTTCACCACATTGGTCTCCTTCACATACACATAGGTATTATCCTACATCACCAATCACTGACCATCATCACACACCCTCTCTTTCTTGGATTCTAATTAAGAGGTTGTTTCGTTTCCCATCATTGGATAGCTTTCCATTAGTAGCACACTTGGGTGGCATCGCACTATCCATCCCCCTCTCCATCACCATTTGATGTATCTATTTACTACTGCTAGTTCACTTGCTACATCTCACGCTATGTGCTTCACGATCACACTCTCCTAACATCTATTCTCAGCACACTTATTCTACTATCATTACCTGATGACACACTTTAGTTCCATGGTTCATACTTAACTATTGAGGGGAAAATTATTAAACAAACCTCACACCCTTTACTTCTATGATTCTTTTTATACATTTTTCAATAATTATCGCATCACTTTTGGTATACACATTGTACCGTCATTACCCGATGACACAATCTAGTTCCACGGTTCATACTCAATTGTTGAGGGTCCAATTATCAAATGAACCTCACATCACCTACTCTTTACTATACGCTTTATGCTTCACGAACAATCTTTCTCAGCACTCTCACATCTCTGGTATACACATTGTACCATCATTTCCCGATGACACACTCTTGTTCTATGGTTCATTCTTGATTGTTGAGGGAACATTCTAAATGAACCTCATCACATGCACATCTACTAGGGGAAATATGGCTCTCCTCCTTTTCACATCCTACACATTGTAACACACCATCATATTCACACAACATCTGCATATCTTGGTTACATTTACTCTTGTTATCTTATTCTACTTACATGTTACACTTTGTTTCCCATGCTAGTTGGATACTTAGTATGTCATTATATTTTTCTATATACACATGTGCATTCACTTGGTATCTTGAGGTGAATGTAGGACCTTTTATAAATTCATACATGATGCATGATGTTTGACACTACTCTTTACCAATCTCGTCGAGGCTCTTGGGGGCATCTACCTTTACTACTATCATACTTTACCCATCACAGGTTCTATTGTTGCATTATTTACTACTTCTCATTATTGTCACTTTACATTTCATTGATCTCCACATTCTTTAACATACTATTTATATCCCTAACATTCTAGCGGGTGCTTCATGTGTAGAATTTTCCTTACAAGATTACATACAACCATGGTTATTTGTCACATTTTACTTGTTATTGTTTATGGGTTATGCCCTATGTTATGCTTGTTGATTGTTTGTTTATAGCCACTTCGGCCCTAATTGTATTGTGGCATTGTGAGCAATGTCCCATGTATGAACCTACTTTTCATGGTATATCTTATCTTCATAGCTATTTGTTATATTGTTTTATATTGTATATTAGTTATTATTACACTAACACTTTTTATTATCCCATCTTATTTGCATGTTCCTTGGTTTCCACCATGCACATCCCATGCCCCCTATAGGCATCTTATAATATATGTATATCATTATCTAGTCCTCTTGTTCGGGTTGCCTTATCCTAAATTTGTTGCATAAACCCCAAACAAGGGGGGCATTATTCAGTGAGAAAATCACCCTTACAACAACACAGATTTACAAATCAAAGAAGAAAAGTATAGATTTGGCAACATAACACAGTCATAGAATGGCCCATAATCAACCTTGGGTCACAAACACATATCGGACACTAGCACCCCGATCGATAATAAAACGGTGGTAGCTTGTGTCCTAGGGAAAAAATAGTCGATTTCTTAGTTCATCATAATCTCCAGTAATTTATATCATAGTTCTCTAGTAGTAGGCACTTTCCTCCGGTTATAGAATAAATTTAATCAGCTACAATTAGGAACAATAGGAATAGAAGGCTACAAATCGGGATGTACCATCTACAATGGTGCTCATTGGTAAGTGTTATGGAAGGAGAAAAACTATACCTATCTCCCCATCACTCTTCACTTGGCATGAGATCACCCAAAAACACATTCTTGGTGTGAGATTGCCTAAAAACCCATCCTTGGCGTGAGATCACCCAAAAAAACTCGCTCTTGGTGTGAGATCACCCAAAAACCTCACCATTTGTGTAACACCCTTGACTATTGTTATTTTCATCCTTTGTATTCAAGTGTTGATATGTGATTTTTCCTATGAGGATATGTTCTCTTGATTATGGGAAATCATGCTTGATATGGTTAAGTCTTTTCTACTCTTGAGATCTTTTGATTGAACTGGAATGTTTCTAGATTCATTTTTCACTTCTTATAGATGTGTGTGCATTCGATTTAAGGAAAAATTGTAAACTTATCTCTGTTTATATGACTCACCCTTGGATCAATTTCAAGTGATCCAAGGAATTTTTAAATCTATTCGGAATGAAAAGCGATGAATTGGCATTCCATGAACTAAGAGCATATGGTGAACTTAGTAGATGTAAGCTCTTTAATTCTCTTTTTTGTGTGAAAATATTTCCATTCAAGGGAAAGTTTCATTGGATCTTGGAAATCAGCCCTGGTAGGTCACTGGCTGATTTAAGGAAAAATTGTAAACTTATCTATTTATATGACTCACCCTTGGATTAATTTCAGTGATCCAAGGAATTTTTTAAATCTATTCGAGAATGAACAACTAATGGATTGGCATTACATGAACTAAGAGCATATGGACTGAACTTAGTAGACGTAAGCTCTTTAATTCTCTTTTTGTGTGAAAATATTTCCATTCAATGGAAAGTTTCGTTGGATCTTTGGAAATCGGCCCTAGTAGGTCATTACTGGCGTAATTGGGATTTCAACCTATTCATGGCATTGGAGAAAACTAGAACCCTAAACTAGGTGAGAGTATCTCCTACCTAAGCTATGATTACTTGATGTAATTCTGATTCTGACCTAAACTCGGTACTAAGGAGTTGGAAGGGGTTGCTAAGTATTAAAACTGGAACCTAATACTACAAGGCTATATGATGATCTAACTTAGTGCTTTAAACTATGGCATTTTTGTTACTTACCTATGTGGAATTATCTAACCTAATTGCTAAGGACCTATGTTAGGGGTTAGTGGTTAGTGTTATATCCTAAGGTATAAACTTTAAGTTACCTAAGATCTAACCTAAGCCATTTATCTATCCTAAGTTATTGGCATGAAAGGGGAACTAAGGGTCGCAAGTCTTGGGTGACAGTTCCTAGGGAATTTAAGATGTTGATAAGGATGGAAGGACTGGTGGTACTACCAACTTTAGCAGAGGAAAATTAGGTTGGCGGAATCCTAGGTGGAAGTGTCACTAAATTTTGAAATTCTTGTTGAATGTGACTTCGCAATAGCCAGACTTGGCGGGCGGTGCAGATAGCATTGAGCTGGATATTTGGGATTAATGAAATTAATTACGTTTGGTTTTCAAGCCTGAACTACTTTGGTAGGCATGTCAATGGATTTTGCAAGGGTTGTTTCATTATGCATGGTCTCGATTTTACTCTACATGAACTATGGTTTTCAAACCAACATGACTTAAAGCGCACTTCATGACTACTTTTGAGGTTTCAATCTATTTTTGTTTCTTGGAATTTATAAAAGGCATTGTGGAAGAAGCATATGGTTGTTGGATCTTTCATGGAGAAGAGGAGAAGAAACAAGTTCGGATCGTGGTCTTCTTCGATTTTACAGCGACACTATCAGGCATGATAGGCTCTGACTTTTAAAATATTTTGCTCACTTCTAAATGATTTCATTGAAACAACTCTCTGCTCTATTAGTTTAGAACATTGCATGTTGCCTGGTTATTTGTTATTGGGTTTATAAATCTTGCTCTTCTTGGTTTGAAATCCTTTACAAAGAATAATCTTGATTATACTTTTCGTTATGTTAGTATTAGCACATGAAAATTTATGCAAAAAGGGAACTTTATAAGTTGCTTAGCGTAATGTGACCAGTACTCATTGGTACTGGTTTTCTTGTTTAAAACATATTGTTGTTTCTCACTGATTTTTCTTGGAAGAATTGTGGGTTCCTCTATTTTGTTTAAATGAATGATAAAACTAGATAGACCCATGTTTTTGTTTAAGGAACCTTACCTGCAACTGGAGTTTAGTTGATACTTGTTGTCTTATGAGCTCTGTAGATTGGGTTTTGAGATTCTATGACTTTGTGACTTGTTTCTTAGTTGTAATAATCGGGATGTGTTGTAGATGGGTTGTTCTTGTTTCCAACTTGTCAAAATTCTATTTGTTGTGTGTTATACACAAGAAAACTTGGGCCTGTAGTGAACCCGTATTTGGTGGGAGTAAATGTTTTATGAGACCCTATAAGTTTTGAAGGGAGTTCTTAATGAAACAGTTTGATAGTTATGGAGTATAGACTAGACTCTCTGTTATAATCTTTCAATTCATCCTTGTTGTTAACTAAGGGTTGAAAGATGATTATGTAAACCTTTCTTTAACTAAGGAAGTTTTTAATGTTTTCTCACTACTCCATTCTTGTTCTTCGATGCGGAAGTTTTTATTAGTTCAATGTGGGTATATATATTGAAAGGCTATTCAAAGAACTTGTTTCATATTGATTGTAAAGATGACTAGGCATGGTGTCAGCCTAGTTGGGAAACCATCTAGTTTTCTTTGTATAATTGTTAATTGTTAAGGGATTTAACTACCTGTACTGGATGCATTCGGTTGAATGTTTGAATTGATGAGAACACGTGCTGAAAAAGATGCTTGGGTTATAATTCGAGCCTGGAACACGAAGGAATTGGTTAAAAATATTGCAAGATCTTTGTTGAATATAGCCTGTTTTGAATGAACTTCGGTAAACACTAAACCTGAAATGATATAGTTGCATGTTTGGATAATTGCATGTGTATTAAGGAAACTGGAAATGATAGTCTACAAATTGTTTGGTAAACTTTTAAATGTTGACCTTAGATTGTTTAGTAGTTATCATTCTCCATCGCATGCTAAAGGATTAGTTGAATGTATTTGGGATGAAACTGGAAATGATAGTTTTGCCTAAATTTCTAGGTAACCGTGAAAGGTTTGACTTGAAATCATTTTGTAGTTTCTAATCCTGTTAGGAATTCAATCTTTTACTTCAAGAGTGACAAGTTGAGAAGTAATTATTTAATTCTATCTTGACTAAACACCTAGGTAAATTTTGAATACGATATCTTACTCGGGTTACAATTCTTGATTGAGTTCATTGAATTAATATAAATTTTATATGAAATTATTAGAACTCTTATGGCTGTGTATAGCCTTCACTATTTTAATGAATGAATGAAAGGGAATACTTGTTTGATTGGGAGATCTTGTTTTGAACAGGGTTGTAAGTTTCTCCTTTTTTCTTTAAAAGTGTTTGGAACTCTTCCTTGGAACCCTTTTATTCATCTATAAAATTGTCATTGGTTTGAAAAAGGAACTATTGTTAATGATAGTAAAATAGATGATTGTTGTGGTAGGTACACTACTGCTTTGCTTCTTTTACAAAATAGTTGGAATGAATTCAACTGTAAGGACTTACGATGGAATGTTCTTAGGATAAATTTGAACATTGTTGGTTAGCCTTAATTTACTTATTCTCGCATTGCAATAGAAAGAAGGTGAATGATGACTAGATTTATTGAATGGGAAATACAAACTGGGGATTGGTGATATTCTCTTTATCCTTATTGGGTATTCTTATTTTATCTGTTGTGATGAACATCTTAATTAATGTTAGATGAATCATCCTAATTTATATCATGATGTTAGAAACCTTTTTATCCTAAGATAAATAACTTGGTATTCCATTTCTATTGTGGTGTAGTTGGAATATAAGGTGATGGTATGATCTGTTGTATTAAAGGAAATCAATGGAATAAATATCATGTTAAAAGTTAGGATTGATAATATTTAACATATTTCGCTCTTTCCCTTTTGAAGTGATTCAGGATGTTATTGCTCTTCTTAACTGATTGTAATTACTTACGCCTACTATATGAGATACTAACTGATCCTTAAAGCAGGGTTGTTTTATGGAAACAATTAGTTGAGTGCATCTTGTTTTAAGGTTTAGTGCTTGTCATGCTCAGTTCATTGAACTGACTCGTGCTAGTAATTTTTGCATATGGACAACGTAAGTGATAAGAGAAGGCACAAACTTATATGATGCATTGGTTGTTCTAAATCTGATTCTTTTAAAGAAATATGATTGGCATAGATTGTACTGGAAAAGAAAAGTTATATTCTTTTGAGGAAAGGTTGTTGTTATGCTGTGTGTCTAAGATGCATAGATTTTGTAAATGTATAAGTTTGACTATGAATTGAAAGTTGAGAATTTTTGGCATTGGTTGTATAAATTCTCTTGTACCTTTGTTGGTAGGATGGTATCTTGTCTTGAGGATATTCTACTTATTATCTATATGGTTGGATGTGAATTTTGATAAATAAATTGTAAAAGGGATTTTAGGAATTCCTAAGTAAGTGGCGATTAAATAAGAGGCAAGAATGCAACATTCTTATTTAAGTATTTCATTATATCATGTGATGTGAACTAAAACTTTAATGAAAATTGTCGAGATTATAAAGGACATAAATGGGGTGTATTATACCCTAGCATTTTACTATAGGAGGAAGACTCTTCCTCTCTAACAAAGATATACTTAAAAGAGGAAGATATGATTGCAAAACATTAAGAAGTAATTGTAATAAGTTTGATAAGTTTCAGCCTATTAGGCTGTTACAACTCCTTAAGTGGTCAAATCATTTTATAAGAAAGGAACTGGTGTTGTTGCTGTCCTATTTTTGGACAACGAGATATTATGCCAAAACTAACCAATCTGGAAGCAACCTTTAGTTAATTAAGTTCTTAGGATTAAATAAAATATGACTCTTAATAAGGATGTAAAGAGGGTTGGACTCGGGGTTAGTTGGGCTGCCGAACATGACGTCTATTAACCCAATTTAACTTAACATAAGTAAACTCTTGGAGGTATGTACATCCTAATGAGGTTGTTTTGTAGGATGTTGGCACACGTCAACTATAGGGTTATACCTTTGAGAAGATTAGGATCTTCGAGGATATAATAGTACAGTTAACATGTGGCAACACCCTTCTGCATTGATCATCAGGATCTACACACCTTTGAACTTGAACAAGTTTTCCTTCTAGGTTTGGATAGTAACATAGTTAGGATATGAAGTAGCCCTCTAGGACTCAAGGTACCTTGGCACACGGGGATAACCTAGGTTGACCCAGTATGCCAATTTATCCTAAGTCTTTGTGAGCCTCTTCATATCATGACCTATGTTGTTAACCTAAACTAGAGTTAAACCTTGGGCAAGGGGACTGACAGAAGTCAGTATAAGACATTCTAGATAACAATGGAGTGGGGTGAAGGACATATTCTGGATTGATGAGTATGTCGTCAAGGAATAAGATATATGAACAAAGTATGTTAGAAATCTTTGGCCAAAGTATTACAAGCTGTTGATTGTGTTGTCCTATGTCACCTAGGCTAAGGATCGTGATGCCGATGAATATTGGTAACAAATATTTAGTTAGGTTCCTTAGATAGATCACTCAATACCCAGTAGGGTAAGAAAACCAAGTATACAGAGTATTTAGGAGAATGCTCAAAAACTCAATGTTACGCATGAATAGATCGGTAGTTCACCGAGTCATGAAATGAATAGATCGGTTGCTCACCAAGTCATTACAGCTGCATATGGTTATCTGTTATAAGAATGGTTGTTATGAAATGTGTGTTCTAAATTATGTATTTAGAATAGAGAACAAAAACAAAAAATCCTTATTTCTAAAATCTTAAAATGGGATTGTTACATCTTGGTATCATAGCTGAAGGTTGCGGCTCTTGGACCTATTGTGTCCATAATCTGATGAAAAATTGGATTTTCTTGTAACAGAAAATGGTTAGGACAAGGGGAACTATTGCAAACAATGCTCCACCTGAGGAAGGAGCAGCAACAACCCAAAAACTTGATGAGATCCTTGCTGCCCTATTGGACACAAGAGATCGATTGACTGTGCTTGAGCAACAAGTGATGGGTAATAAGGAGGAAGAAGAAGCTGGTAATAACAATCAGCCACCTCCTAAAGACAACCCCAATATGGGTGTTGATAATAACAATGTTAATGCACGACCAGCCAGAAAATGAAAAGGCTAGGTTGGTCTTGAACTCACTAATGATATAAAAAGGATAAGTCCACCTAAGTTTGATGGCACCACATTAGGTGATGGAGCTGAGAATTGGCTCAGTGAGATGGAGAAGTAATTTACAATAAGGAACTTCTCAGAAGAGATCAAAGCTATTTGGGGAGCATATCAGCTTTCCCATGAAGCATCTTCATGGTGGGACAAGCAGAAGGCTGAGCTAAACATTGATGAAACTAACATCACCTGGGATCAATTTAAAGGTTATTTTAGGCAACGATGGCTACCACAACTTTATTATGATAAGAAAATGACTAAATTTCAGAACTTAGCTCAAGGGAAGTTAACTATAACTGAGTATTGGGAATGGTTTACGAAACTTCTCAAGTATGTACCTCAGTATCAAACTGACAAGAAGTTCAGGATATGAAAATTCATCATGGGATTGAATCCCATTATTGGAGGAGAGGTTGATGTTCACAGCCCAACCACTATGGAAGGGGTTGTTGAAAAATCCATAAGGCAGGAACAAAAATTAAAAGCTATTTCTACTCACAAGGAAGAGGTACGGAAGAAAGTTCCAAAATCTTCTTCAGCTTCTCTTGCACCTAAGAAAGGGCCATGGAAAAAGTTTGGTAACAAAAGTAAGTTTCCAATGGATATGAATAAGAAGACAACAATGAATAAGACTGTTGGTAATACATGGAACAATTTTCCAAGAATAATAATAACGGGCAAAAACCCTATGGAGGTCAGAATGATAACTACAAGGCTGGGAATAATTCTGAGCCCAAAAAGGGACCAGTAGGAGGCTATTATAATTGTGGCAAAGATCATTATGTGAATCAATGTCCTTTGAAGAAGGATGATCGTAATCAATAGCACAAGATACATGATGCAAAAGAGGTGACATGACAAGCAAGTTAAAAAGAAAGTTACACCTATTGAAGTTCCTGGTAAGTTATTTGGCATACCCGTAACTATTATTTTTGATACAGGAGCTACTGAATGTTTTATTTCTAGTAAAATCACTTTAAAACTTAAAAGAAAAGATAGAAAAATGGATAAATCATGGACTGTACGATATGGTAATAATTATGTTCATACAGTGAGCATGTGTCTTTTTAGGGTAGTCCTTGACTTACCTAGCTTTTCCACTGAATTTGATATCTATGTAGCACCTTTGGGATCTTATGATATAGTCATAGGCATTAATTGGTTAGCTGATCATAAAGCAAAAGTGACTATTTTGAAAAACATATTAGTTGTGTGGATGATCTGCATAAAAAACACAGAGATTCAAGGTGTAAAACAAGGAATTTTTGTTAGGAAATTGTCAGCTATGCAACTTAAAAAGGCCAAAAATAAGGGTTGTACCTTATATGCAAGTAAAAATTTCTGAATCTGAGAAGAAAACAATAATTTCATGGAATGTTATCCACTGTTATGGAACTACGGTGATGTGTTTTCGGAAGAATTACTAGGATTACCACCCAAAAGGGAGTTTGACTTCATGATAGAAATCAAACCAGGTACTGAACCTATTTCTAAAGCACCTTATCGAATGACTACCATAGAGTTAGTAGAGCTTAAGGCTCAATTACAAGAAATCTTGTCTAAGGGTTTGATTAGGCCAAGTGTTTCACCTTGGGGAGCACCAGTGATCTTTGTGAAAAGAAAGATGGAACACTCAGATTGTGCATTGATTACAGGATGTTGAACAAAGCAAAAATCAAGAATAGATACCCACTTCCTAGAATTGATGATCTATTTGATCAAATGCATGGGGCATCAATATATTCTAAGATATACCTTTGGTCTAGATATCATCAATTATGAATTAAGGAAGAGGACATTCATAAAATGGCTTTTAGGACAAGGTATGGACATTATGAATTCATGGTTTTACCCTTTGGATTAACGAATGCACCTACAGCTTTTATGAACTTAATGAATAATATCTTTCAAGAATACTTGGACAAGTTTGTGCTTGTATTCTTGGATGACATTCTCATATAAACTAAAATTATTGAGGAGCACCATGAACACTTGAAAATAGTCTTGGAAATTCTAAGAAAGAGACGGTTATATGGTAAACTATCCAAATGTTCTTTTTATGATGTTGAAGTTCACTATTTGGGGCATGTTATAAGTAAAGATGGGATTGTAGTAGATCCTTCTAAAATTTTAGCTATAATCAAGTGGCCCGCACCCAAAAATGTACATGAAGTTGGAAGCTTCATGGGCCTTGCAGGTTATTATAGAAAATTCGTTAAGGATTTTTCCAAGGTGGCTGCACCAATAACTTCATCATAGAAGAAGGATAAGAAATTTGTTTGGGATAATAAATGTGAATCTACCTTTAAAATTTTAAAAATTCATTTGACTTAAGCACCTATTTTAGTTTTACCAGATCCTAATGGAGACTTCACGGTTGTAACGGATGCGTCTAGGGAAGGTCTTGGAGGTATTTTGTTACAAAATGATCATGTCATAGCTTATGAAAGTAGAAAACTTAAGTTACATGAGTTGAATTATGCTCCACATGATTTAGAGCTTGTTGCCATAGTTCATGCACTTCAAGTTTGGAGGCATTATCTGCTTAGTAAACCATTTGAGTTGAAAACTAATCATCTTGGACTGAAGTACATTTTCACTCAACCAAACCTGAATGCAAGACAACGAAGGTGGTTAGAGTTTTGTCTCAATATGATTTTGACATAAGTTATATCAAAGGAAAAGAGAATAGAGTGGCTGACACTTTAAGTCATAGGAAGCACATTTATGCTCTTATAACACTAAGAAATTAGTTTAAGGATAAAGTAAGAAGTGCTATGGAATTTGATTCTTACTTTCAGCAAGTAAAAATAGTGCTTGCTGTAGATCCAAAAGATGAAAGGTATAAAGGTTTTCACCTTGATAATGAGGGAATCTTACAATATAAAAATAGAGTATACGTACCCTTACCTAATAATTTGAGAAAGAAATTATTGATCGAGTTTCACAATTCACCTTTTCTGGACACCCTGGCATTACAAAAATGCTTGTTGACATAAAACAGCAATACTTCTAGAAGGGAATGAAAAATGATGTTATAAATTTTATGACTCATTGCCTAGAATGTCAACAGGTAAAAGCAGAACATATGCATCCATCTCGGTTTATTGTATCCTCACAACATATCCACAGATACAAATGGTACGTAATAAGCATGGATTTTGTACAAGGATTGCCTATGTCAATAAATAAACATGATGTTATTTTGGTAGTAGTTGACAAACTAACGAAAGTAGCTCATTTCATTGCTGGAAATCTAAAGGATGATTCTCTTGTTTTGGCTAAAAGATTTGTACATGAAATTTTCAGATTACATGGGGCACCTGAATTAATCATATCTGATAGAGACCCTAGAATGACATCAAGGTTTTGGAAAACACTTAACGTAGCTTTGGCACTAAACTAAATTTAAGTTCTGCGTACCATCCGGAAATGGATGGACAAACCAAAAGAGTAAATCAGGTTTTGGAGGATATGTTACGGATGTACTATATGGATCAGTAGTATAAGTGGGAGGAGTACCTTCCATTAGTTGAATTTGCATACAATAATACATATCATGCTTCTCTTAAGATGGCACCTTTCGAGGAACTTTATGGAAGGAAATGCAGAACCCCTGTTAGTTGGGATAGCATTGAGGATAGAGAAGTAATAGGACCTGAAATCCTAACGGAAATGGAACAACAAGTTAAAATGATTCGTGAACGCTTGAAAGAAGCAGCAGATAGGCAAAAGAGTTATGCTGATTTAAAATGGGTTGATAGGAAATTTGAGCTTGGTGAGAAGGTTTTTCTTCGTGTTAAACCGAAAAAGAGTTCTATAACTTTTGGCAAGGCTGCCAAGTTATCCCCTCATTATGTGGGACCTTTTGAAATAGTTGAAGTTATAAGTCTTGTAGCTTATCGTTTAGCACTACCACCTACTCTGTCACGAATGCATGATGTTTTCCATATTTCTTTGCTTAAGAAATACATTTTAGATTTATCACATGTGTTAAATTGGAATTCCTTGCAGGTCCAATACCTAGGAATTATCGTGGTTAAGCCCATTCGAGTGTTGTAAACTCACCAATTGCATTTAAGAAATAGATAAATAAGTCAATGTAAGGTCCAATGGGACCAGTTTAACAAGGAGAGTGCAACCTAGGAAAATCTAGAAGATATGAAAACTACTTTTCCATATCTGTTTGAATAAAATTGAATCCGTTGACTGATAATTTTTATGAATTTATCCTTTATGACATTAAGTAAGCCAATTTTGGGCAGATATATACTTGATTTGAATAATAGTTATTTAATACTGATTTCTGGAACTATATGGTTTTGAAATAATTGACTAGGACAAGTGAAAAGAATGAATTGACTGTCCTTGATATAAATCATTAAAAGAGATAATCATCGGGATGATGATTCTTTTTAGGAGGGGAGCATGTAACACCCTTGACTATTGTTATTTTCCTCCTTTGCATTCAAGTGTTGATATGTGATTTTTCCTATGAGGATATGTTCTCTTGATTATGGGAAATCATGCTTGATATGGTTAAGTCTTTTCTACTCTTAAGATCTTTTGATTGAACTGGAATGTTTCCTAGATTCATTTTTCACTTCTTATAGATGTGTGCATTCTGATTTAAGGAAAATTGTAAACTTATCTGTTTATATGACTCACCCTTGGATCAATTTCAGTGATCCAAGGAATGTTTTAAATCTGTTTAGAATGAACAACTGATGAATTGGCATTCCATGAACTAAGAGCATATGGACTGAACTTAGTAGACGTAAGCTCTTTAATTCTCTTTTTGTGTGAAAATATTTCCATTCAGGGGAAAGTTTCGTTGGATCTTTGGAAATCGGCCCTGGCAGGTCATTACTGGCGTAATTGGGATTTCAACCTATTCATGGCATTGGAGAAAACCAGAATCCTAAGCTAGGTGAAAGTATCTCCTACCTAAGCTATGATTACTTGATGTAATTTTGATTCTGACCTAAACTCGGTACTAAGGAGTTGGAAGGGGTTGTTATGTATTAAAACTGGAACCTAATACAACAAGGCTATATGATGATCTAACTTAGTGCTTTAACTATGGAATTTTTATTACTTACCTATGTGGAATTATCTAACCTAATTGATAAGACCTATGTTAGGGGTTAGTGGTTAGTGTTATATCCTAAGGTATAAACTTTAAGTTACCTAAGATCTAACCTAATCCATTTATCTATCCTAAGTTATTGGCATGAAAGGGGAACTAAGGGTCGCAAGTGTTGGGTGACGGTTCCTAGGGCATTTAAGATGTTGATAAGGATGGAAGGACTGGTGGTACTGCCAACTTTGGCAGGGGAAAATTAGGTTGGCGGAAGCCTAGGTTACAGTGTCACTAAAGTTTGAAAGGATTCTTGAATGCGACTTGGTAATAAACAAACTTAGCGGGCGGTGGTAGATAGGATTGAGTGGGAGATTTGGGATTAATGAAATTAATTATGTTTGGTTTTTGAGCCCGAACCACTTTGGTAGGCATGCCAGCGGATTTCACAAGGGTTGTTTCATTGTGCATGGTCTCTGATTTTTACTCTGCATGAACTCTAGTTTTTCGAACCAGCAGACTTAAACTACACTTCATGACTATTTTTGAGGTTTCCAATCTATTTTCGTTTCTTGGAATTTATAAAAGGCATTGTGGAAGAAGCATATGGTTGTTGGATCTTTCTTGGAGAAGAGGAGAAGAAATGATTAAAGCTCTGGTCTTCTTCGATTTTACAGTGACACTATCAGGCATGATAGGCTCTGACTTTTAAAATCTTTTGCTCACTTCTAAATGATTTCATTGAAACAACTCTGCTCTATTAGTTTAGAACATTGCATGTTGCCTGGTTATTTGTTATTGGGTTTATAAATCTTGCTCTTCTTGGTTTGAAATCCTTTACAAAGAATAATCTTGATTAGACTTTTCGTTATGTTAGTATTAGCACATGAAAATCTATGCAAAAAGGGAACTCTGTAAGTTGCTTAGCGTAATGTGACCAGTACTCATGGTACTGGTTTTCTTGTTTAAAACATATTGTTGTTTCTCACTGAGTTTTCTTGGAAGAATTGTGGGTTCCTCTGTTTTGTTTAAACGAATGTTAAAACTGGATAGACCCATGTTTTTTTTAAGGAACCTTACTTCTGCAACTGGAGTTTAGTTGATACTTGTTGTCTTATGAGCTCTGTTGATTGGGTTTCAAGATTCTATGATTTTGTGACTTGTTTCTTAGTTGTAATAATCGGGATGTGTTGTAGATGGGTTGTTCTTATTTCCAACTTGTTAAAACTCTATTTGTTGTGTGTTATACACAAGAAAACTTGGGCTGTAGTGAACCCGTATTTGGTTGGAGTAAATGTTTTATGTGACCCTATAAGTTTTAAAGGGAGTTCTTAATGAAAATAGTTTGATAGCTATGGAGTATAGACTAGACTCTCTATTATAATCTTTCAATTCATCCTTGTTGTTAACTAAGGGTTGAAAGATGATTATGTAAACTTTTCTTTAACTAAGGTAGTTTTTAAAGTTTACTCACTACTTTCATTCTTGTTCTATGATGTGGAAGTTTCTATTAGTTCAATGTGGGTATTATATTGAAAGGATATTCAAAGAACTTGTTTCATATTGATTGTAATGATGATTAGGCATGGTGTCGCCTAATTTGGGAAACCGTCTCGGTTTTCTTTGTATGATTGTTAATTGTTAAGGGATTTAACTACTTGTATTAGATTCATTCGGTTGAATGTTTGAATTGATGAGAACACGTCTAAAAAGATGCTTGGGTTATAATCCGAGCCTGGAACAAGAAGGAATTGGTTGAAAATATTGCAAGATCTTCGTTGAATATAGCTCATTTTGAATGAACTTTGGTAAACACTGAACCCAAAATGATATAGTTGCATGTTTGGATAATTGCATGTGTATTACGAAACTGGAAATGATAGTCTATAAATTGTTTGGTAAACTTTTAAATGTTGACCTTAGATTGTTTAGTAGTTATCATTCTTCATCACATGCTACAGGATTAGTTGAATGTATTTGGGATGAAACTAGAAATGATGGTTTTTCCTAAATTTCAGTGTAACCGTGAAAGGTTTGACTTGAAAATTTTTTTAGTTTCTAATCCTGTTAGAATTCAATCTTTTACTTCAAGAGTGATAAGTTGAGAAGTAAGTATTTAATTTTGTCTTGACTAAACACCTAGGTAAATTGAATATGAGATCTTACTCGGGTTACAATCCTTGATTGATTTCATTGAATTAATATAAAGTTTATATGGAATTATTAGAACTCCTATGGTTGTGTATATCCTTCACTATTTTAATGAATGAATGAAAGGGAATACTTGTTTGATTGGGAGATCTAGTTTTGAACAGGGTTATAAGTTTCTCCTTTTTACTTTAAAAGTGTTTAGATCTCTTCCTTGGAACCCTTTTATTCATTTGTAAAATTTTCATTGGATTGAAAAAGGTACTATTGTTAATGATATAAAAATAGATGATTGTTGTGGTAGGTACATTGTTGCTTTGCTTCTTTTACAAACAGTTGGAATGAATTCAACTGTAAGGACTTACGATGGAATGTTCTTAGGATAAAGTTGAACATTGTTGGTTAGCCTTATTTTACTTATTCTGCATTGTAATAGAAAAGAAGGTGAATGATGACTAGATTTATTGAATGGGAAATACAAACTGGGGACTGGATGATACCCTCTTTCTCCTTACTAGGTATTCTTATTTTATCTGTTGCGATGAACATCTTAATTAATGTTAGATGAATCATCCTAATTTATATCATGATGTTAGAAACCTTTTTATCCTAAGATAAATAACTTAGTATTCTATTCTATTGTGGTGAAGTTTGAATATAAGGTGATAGTATGATCTGTTGTATTTAAAGGATCAATGGAATAAATATCATGTTAAAAGTTAGGATTGATAATATTTAACATATTCCGGTATTTCCCTTTTGAAGTGATTCGGGATGTTATTTCTCTTCTTAACTAATTGTAATTACTTACTCCTACTTGTATGAGACATTAAGCGATCCTTAAAGTAGGTTGTTTTATGGAAACAATTAGTTGAGTTCACTCATTTTAAGGTTTAGTGCTTGTCATGCTCGGTTCATTGAACTGACTCATGCTAGTAATTTTTGCGAGATGGACAATGTAAGTGATAAGAGAAGGCACAAACTTATATGATGCATTGGCTGTTCTAAATCTGATTCTTTTAAAGAAATCTGATTGATTACCGGAAAAGAAAAGTTATATTCTTTTGAGGAAAGGTTGTTGTTATGTTGTGTGTCTAAGATGCATAGATTTTGTAAATGTATAAGTTTGATTATGAATTGAAAGTTGAGAATTTTCTGGCATTGTTTGTATAAATTCTCTTGTACCTTTGTTAGTATGATGGTATCTTTTCTTGAGGATATTCTACTTATTATTTATATGGTTGGATGTGAATTTTGATAAATAAATTGTAAAAGGGATTTAGAGGAATTCCCTAAGTAAGCTGTAGTTAAATAAGAGGCAGAATGCAACATTCTTATTTAAGTATTTCATTATATCATGTGATGTGAAGTAAAACTTTAATGAAAATTGTCGAGATTATAAAGGACTTAAATGGGGTGTATTATACCCTAGCATTTTACAATAGGAGGAAGACTCTTCCTCTCTAACAAAGATATACTTAAAAGAGGAAGATATGATTGCAAAAAATTAAGAAGTAATTGTAATAAGTTTGATAAGTTTCAGCCTATTAGGTTGTTACAACTCCTTAAGTGGTCAACTCATTTTATAAGAAAGGAACTGGTGTTGTTGTTGTTGTCTGTTTTTAGACAACGGGTTTATGTCAAAACTACAATAACTGGAAGCAACCTTTAGTTAATTAAGTTCTTAGGATTAAATAAAATCCAACTCTTAATAAGGACGTAAAGAGGGTTGGACTCGAGGTTAGTTGGGCTGCTGAACATGACGTCTATTAACCCAATTTAACTTAACATAAGTAAACTCTTGGAGGTATGTACATCCTAATGAGGCTATTCTGTAGGATGTTGGCACATGTCAACTACAAGGTTGTACCTTTGAGAAGATTAGGATCTTCTCGAGGATACAACAAAGTACAGTTAACATGTGGCAACACCCTTCTGCATTGATCGTCAGGACCTACACACCTTTGAACTTGAACAAGTTTTCCTTCTAGGTTTGGATAGTAACATAGTTAGGATATGAAGTAGCCCTCTAGGACTCAGGGTACCTTGGCACATGGGGTTAACCTAGGTTGACCCAATATGCCAATTTATCCTAAGTCTTTGTGAGCCTCTTCATATCATGACCTATGTTGTTACCCTAAACTAGAGTAAACCTTGGGCAAGGGAACTGACAGAAGTCAGTATAAGACATTCTAGATAACAATGGAGTGGGGTGAAGGACGTATTCCAGATTGACAAGTATGCCGTCAAGGAATAAGATATACGAATAGTATGTTAGAAATCTTTGGCCAAAGTATCACAAGTTACTGATTGTGTTGTCCTATGTCACCTAGGCTAAGGATCATGATGCCGATGAATATTGGTAACAAATATTCAGTTAGGTTCCTTAGACAGATCACTCAATACCTAGAGTAGGGTAAGAAAACCAAGTATATGGAGTATTCAGGAGAATACTCAAAAACTCAATGTTACACATGAATAGATCGGTAGTTCACCGAGTCATGAAATGAATAGATCAGTTGCTCACCAAGTCATTACAGTTGCATATGGTTATCTATTATATGAATGGTTGTTATGAAATGTGTGTTCTAAATTATGTATTTAGAAAGAGAGAATAAAAAAAAATCCCTTGTTTCTAAAACCTTAAAATGGGATTGTTACAATTTGGCAATAAATTCGGTAGCATGTTCATGCAAATCATGAAAAATTTCTATCTTTTACTCTCTTATAAAATAGGTGTACACTTTCCTTTTAGACACTTTTATCTATTTATACACATTTTGATTCAATTTTTCATATACAAGACTTTGACTACTTTCTTGCTCTTATTTTGTAGGTTTTCCTTATACACAATAAGAAGCATCTCACATCAGCAAGCACAAGCTCTAACACATATACTTCACCCCTATTTCTACCTACTCTTCCTAGTTTCCACACTTTACTTTACAATCACTTCATGGTTCACTTGTCCACTAACAATGCTATCAGCTACACTCTTCTCTACAAGATCACAAGGTATGCATCTTCTATCTACTTTATGTTATCAAGTATTCACTCAAAAACATAAAGTGGGAGGAAAATGTAGACAAAAAATCTATGCTCTTGGGTATATTTTTAGGTCCTAAAGCATACTAATACATATATGATTCTCAAGCAAGAAAACTATTGGTTAACAATGTATTTTAGGCCTTTTCATTTTCACTCTTATATTTTTATTGACCTTACACACCTTACATCCTATTGGTACTTTACTAATTTATCTTTTATGGCCTCAAACACTAGCACCCATTTAGAACATAAGCACTCAGGTGCTCCTTTCCCTTCTTGGCACTCATGACCCTTTGTTCTTTCCTCTTAATCTTTTTGGGTCTCTTTTAATTTTGGTCATCTTTTACAACTTTGGGTCACCTTTTAGTTGTTAATTATGAAATTCAAACAAGGGAATCATATATATACATAGTTATAGCTCTCAAATAAGGGGCCAAGCACTAATCATTACCTATCATCACCTAAGCTTGCATTCAAAGGCACAAGAGCACTTCAAAGGAATTCATCTAGCACACTCACACAAGGGAAAATGGTTGCATCACTCTACATACACAACATAGGAGGGGGAAGTTCATTTTATTCCATCACACACATTCTATACATTGCTACATTCTATATCTAGCCCACTATCATTGTGCAACTTACACAAGGGAAACCTAGGGCATCATTACACACACATACACATAGAACTACGAGTCTACGATGTAGTGCAGCGATTGGTCGTAAGTTGACTCTTCAAGTAACAGTCGAGGTCGGTCGACTTCACATTCTACATATTTTTATTATATTTGATGTGTTTTGTCGACATGTACATGTAGACATTTGTTTTGTAGGTTACATGTGTGATTAAAAACTTGAAAACACAATCAGAGTGACAAAACAAATATTGGAGTGAAGACTTTCCGACCCATAAAATTCAAAACCTAGGTATCTAAGCAGACACTAATGCCCAAGGCACTATTGTCCTCTTGTGGGAATTTTTTTCCTTCATATTTCTATACTTTTGAATCTTTATCAAGCCTTAACAAAATTATTTATAGCCTATTCGAGAGTTACTCAACCCATATCATCTCTAGATTACACATAATCGCTAAGTCATCTCCCCCTCTCGATTGCTTAGGGTTTTATATTGTACATGCTTATTGTTTGTGTATTATTGTAGTTTATCATCAGAATATCATTAGTTATAGTAATTACTCGAATTGAAGTTTAATTTTATTTATATTAAATCTCTTGGATTTACATCTTTTTGGTCAAGTCACAGGTGTAGACACCTATAATTACGCCCAAGCAATTTAAATACTTACATTGCACTAATTATCCCCTTTCTCACAAATCGATGACATATCATCAACAAGTGCTCATATTTCCTCTTGTTATCATTAATTAATTACAATACGCTAATTGATTAAGTCACCTATCCAGCTAACAACCTAATTAACGACCTTCCGTTAATTAAATCACCTCTTCTATCTAGATTAATTAATCATTACTAATTAATTAGTCTTCCCTTTCATTTAACTATTAAATCAATATTTAATTGATTTAATCCCTTTTTAATAGCCTAAATCGCACTAATATTCTTTTAATTGGCTTCTATAAGCTTACACCTACCTATTAATTAATCACCTTTGATTAATTAAAATACCCCCAACTCCCATGACTTGCTAAACATGTATTAAACCCTTCTAAAGTAAGGTTACCTTTAATAAAGCAACCTTATCCATTCCTAATCATGTTTTACCTTTATCCCACATGCAAAGGGATGAAGTGTTTCCTTTATCCATTGGGCTATATAAGGAGCCCTCCTTCTACCTTTATACCTACACCTAAACTCCTTAGAGAGCAAATGCAAAGCATATAGCAAAGAGACTAAGAGCTTGCACCTTGTTTTCTTGAGAGTTCATCATCTTGAAGAGTTAAGCCTCTTTCTTAAAGTGCTTGGGTCATATGGGAGGTGTCAAAAGGGTCTTGTAGCCCAACTTTGATTAGCCCCCATTCCTAGGTTCTTGGAACATTAAGGACAACTATTTTTATAGCCATGGTACCTACCTAGGTTCCTTCACTTATATGTTGTTAGAGAATAGAGGATATTTAGGTGCTTCATATAGTTAATTTCATAGTTTTGTATTGATAAATGTTAGCATCTAATCCTTGATTAATTCTTATCATGATGGTGTTTATAATGTTGTTTAATTCTTGCTAATTAAGACTATTTAGGTGTTAGTCTTTGTTTACATTAGCATTAGTTTAAAAACAACACTTGCACACATTTGGCACACCCAGTGGGACTTACTCCATTGTCCTTTGCACTTAATTTCAAGTTTTTGTAGTTAAGTTTCATTTTTGGTTACTAACCCTCTTTTACACATGTTGATCTAACTTGTTTTTCTTAACTTGTTTTGTTGAGTTTGCATGTGTTGAGTCTTCCTTATAGGTATAAAGGAGGTGAAGTGCTGTCAAAATTGGAATTGATGGGAAAATTTCAAGATTTCTCCATGTTTTCATTTTTAGAGCTTACTTTTTCAACATTCTACATGCTAGTTTTGTCAATTTCTTGAAAATTTTAAATTCTTGAGCATGTAGGTTAGTGTTTGATAGTGTTGAGTCTTCTATTTACATATTAATGTGGTGGGTTGTTGTCAAAATTTAATCTTGGTGAGAAAATTTCAATATTTCATCATGTTTTCATTTTTAGAGCTTACTTTTTCATCATTCTACATGCTAGTTTTGTCAATTTCTTGAAAATTTTAAATTTTTGAGCATGTATGTTAATGTTTGATAGCGTTGAGTCTTCTATTCATATATTGATGTGATGGGTTGTTGTCAAAATTGAATCTTGGTTGGAAAAATTTGCCCATTTTGTAGATTAAGAGACGTTTTTTTGACATTTTTTGAGTGCATGTCAAGTGCATACCCGTGAGCATAAGAGCATATGCGTAACCCATCTTCCGAAGGCCATAACTTTTGCTCCCGAACTCGAAATGACTCAATTTTTTTGATTTGGAAAGGTATTGAAGTTAACTATGCAATGAAAACATAAATTTAGGATTTATGCTTACAAAAATTATAAGTTTTTCTATTAGTTTAAAACTAGTCATTTTCTAACATGTCTAATGTTTTGATGAATGTTGTATTTCCATGCTTCCTTGATTTAGACCAAAGCGTGTGTATGCTCTTCTCTTGCACCTTTTGGTGATCTTGAGAATCAAAAACAAATTTGATCTATATATTTTTAACATTGGGATTAAACTTAGAAATTTGATTATTCATTTTGCTTAAGGGAATGAACCTTTTATAAAGCATTTTTCAATGGTCCTTTGATTTGAAGTTTTCCATTTCTATATAGTTGGGATAAATTTTGTGTATGCTCTTCTCTTGCACCTTAGGGTGATCTTGAGAATAAAAAGTAACTTTATTCTTCATTTTATAACATTTGGTAAATTGGAAACTTCATCTTTCACTTTTGGTTTAAGGGAATGAACCTTTTACAAAGCATTTTCAATAGTCCTTTGATTTGAAGTTTTCCATTTCTATATAGTTGGGATAAATTTTGTGTATGCTCCTCTCTTGCACCTTAGGGTGATCTTGAGAATCAAAAAAAAATTAGTCTTCATTTTATAACATTTGGTAAATTGGAAACTTCATCTTTCACTTTTGGTTTAGGGAATGAACATTTATCAAGAATTTTGTATGGTTCATTGATTGAAAAGATTTTCTTTACTTTTTATTGGATTATTTTTGTGTATGCTCTTCTCTTGCATCCTTGGATGATCTTGAGAATCAAAAGCAACTCTTAATCCTCTTTTAAATAATGTGATTTTCTTGGAGAACTACTAACGCTTGAGTGCGGGACCTAAAACGCTTGTCAAAGAAAGAAGGAATCAAAACGAAATCAAAAACTACTAATGCGGTTGTTAAACAAGTTGCTAAAAGGTGTTCAAGCAAACTACACCTAATTAAACAAGATAAAAATAACAACATATTCACACTATATTACGGGTTTTGGAAAAGGGTACATCCCTCTCCACTCAACTAGAACATAACCCCTTTGGCATAACACCTTAAGCTACAACAATGGGGGTGGTTCAGGAACCCCAAAGTAGTCCACGCAAGAGGGAACCTTGTGGATGAAATGGGAAGTGCTCCACACTACCTACGTGACTAGTGATTCCTTTGTGAGATAGTGTTACAGGTTGTCTATTGTGGCGATCCCAGTGATAGTACACGTAGATGCACTAGTTTCCTACTATTCTTGAAGGGGGTAAAGTAAAGCTGAGATACTCCCAAACTAGTCAATGTAACTTTTTGGGTAAATCACGCTCACTCATGGCAACTTTGTAACACCTAGGGTGAGAGAACCACCTAGGAGAATATACTTTGGCCAGGAGCCCACTTTGACCATTCTAAAATAGTGTTGAGTTGTGAACCATATTTTCATTGAGAAACATGTGACGTGGTACTTTCACCTAGTTTTTACTTGCCTTAGGGTGAGACAAAACTCTACCGAAGTGAAGCGGAATTTTTCATCTTTTTTTTATTTACTTCCTTCACATTCTTTTGACACTTTGTTGATCAAAATAAGGGTAACTACCTTTGTGTTACTAATAGACTGTTTCTCTCACTTTTATGTTTGTTTACGCCCATCCATGTTTATGGTTGGGTTAGTTAAATGTCTAAAGTGTGCAGAGGCATTTTTGATTCATTGGTAGCCATTGTGATCTTGATACCCATGTCAATTTTTTTCATTGTAGTTAGGTGTGATTCATCACTACGGACTTCCTTAAAAGAGTTAGCTTGTTTGTATCGTATCACTACAATTTTGATATTTACGTCTTGTTTCTTGTAAACTCGACATAAATACCTATATTGTGCGGTTACGTTGCACACATTTTTAACTATTCCTAGCTATAATTTGAGCTTTTTAGTTCGGTTCTATTATTACCTCGATTTCAAAGAGTGTTAGGTGTTACCATTTGTGTGTGTTATATCAATAACACCTCGATATCAATACTTCACTTTCTCACAAAGTGGGTTAACATATCTTGGTGATATTGTTGTGTCATTCACAAATTATAATTGGCACTTTTTGAGATATAGGTCTTAATCAAGTTTGAGCTTGCTCATTGTATATCTTGATTGAGAGATCACATTGACTTCTTGTTTTTACTTACATTTTGTTCATTTCCTTGAACTTGGCATAAGTGAAAACATCTTGTTGATCATCTTTGCATCGCATTTTCATATGGTGTATTTTCCTCTTCTTTTGAGGATTCCAATCCAAATATTTCCTCTGACTCTTCTGAGGATTCAGATCCAAACTACTATTTGGATTCATCTAATTCGACTCCTAAGTCATCTAATGCAACTCTTATGTCATGGTCCTCCCTTTCTTCACAGGACCCCTTTTATCAGTCACCCCAACGACGTCTTCTTCCTTTGAAGATACACGCCACTTCAAATCCCTCCAATCAGAAGTATAATACAATTCTTGAGTTGTGGTCCTCTCTTTCTTCATAGGACCCTTTTCATCATTCATCTAATGTGATGCTTGAATCATAGTCCTCCCCTTCTTTGCAGGACCTTCTTCATCAATCACCCCCACAGAATCTTCCTTCTTTGAAGATTCGTGTGACTCAAAGTCCTTCGAAACAAATGCGACTCGACCCATGCATCGCAATCTACAGACTTTGGACTTAATCCTACTATTTTACATACGACATATCATTATATAGGTAGGTCCACACCACCTTCTTCTACTCCTAAGCCATCTAGCTACACATATTCTTCATCCCCCACATCATCTTCTTCTATCAATAATCATCAAACATATTCTAAGTCTTCCACACCAAGTGAACCTATTTCTTCCAATCAACCCCTAAGGATCAATCAACAACTCATACCGATTGACCTCTTTCAGAATGAAGAAACAATTAGGGCATTTATAGGGGCACACGAAGATATTCCTCTAGCAGATTACGAGGAAGGTTTCTCTTTAGACTTCGATGTGTTCGTGTATTGTGAGGAAAAGGTTGATTCCTTTTATCAAGAAATGGAGGAAGAGCCTCAGATCATGCAACTTGATCCTCCTCTTATTCTTCCATCTTCACATTCTTCATTATGTGATGAAACTCCTTGGTCTTGCATTGATCCATGGCCTATCTTTTCATCACCCAATAACTCTTTGTCTATCATAATTCCTCAATCACAATCTCTTATGGGGTCAACGCCAAGTAGCCCTTCATCTTCATCTAGGTGTGGGTCACATTCTAGTATCCCTCCTCTACTATTTGTGGGACATTTTCGATTAGCCCACTATCTTCTATTCTTGGGGCACGTCCAACTAGCCCCTTGTCTTCTAGGTATGGATCACCCCTAGGTAGTCCATCATCTTCTATTCTTGGGCCACATCCTAGTATCCCATTATCTTACATCTATGGGTCACATCCTAGTAGCCCTTCTTCTTCTATTCTTGGGCCACATCCTAGTAGCCCTTCATCTTCTATCTATGGGTCACATCCTAGTAGCCCTTCTTCTTCTATTCTTGGGCCACATCCTGGAAGCCCTTCATCATCTTCTATCAGTAGCTCACCTCCCTAGTAGCCCCTCCTCTTCAATTCTTGGACCATATCTATTTCATCCATCACATTATTCTTCTACCAAAGACGGTGGCAAGCCCATGGTCATTTCTCGCATCAATTCTAAATGTCCACGTTCACTTTCTTCTCCTTCTCGAGATTAGACAAGTCATGCGTTAGCTTATAAGAAACCCAAACAGTTTCTTAATCAAGCTCATATCAAAACTGCAAAGATCTCTATAGCTCCCAACAAATCAAAAATCTCAAAATTCTAAATCAATCGCGATTCAAGAATGCACACCAACGTAACCATCAAGTATGGTGTAAAGTGCGTAAACCTCTGGATGGGGAATTAAATCTCCCACATACAAAATCCATGTTTCATAACAAATCACAGTCATTTATTGAGTGTGAACTCACCTCAATCATCGAGATCGGGGATAATATCACTCTTGATAAACAAATGTGCCTAGTCTCCCTTATTAAGGAAGTCACAAACATTGTTGTTGGATCTTACCACACATAGTGACTTTGTTAGTCCCAACCTCTTAAAACTATCAAAAATCTAAAAATCAAAAACAATTCAAAAATACAAAAACATTGAGAAAACACAACAAAAATCAAAGGTATAAAGATCAAACATTGTAATCAGGTATTGTGTACTCATGGATGTTTCTTTCTTCCCTTCCTTGCTATTTTTTTTTCTACAAGTCTCCCTACCATTTTCATCCCTTCGGTGATATTTTGGTTAGCTTATTTGCATGCATTTTGTGACATTCATCTCTATGGTATTTGTTTGACCCTGGTCTTTTGTCACCTTGGTGAATTAAAGAACAGTGGCCTCTTAGAGATCCTATCACATTCAATATCTAATCAACTTGTTGCGAAGAAATTTTGGACATATTTGTCGACACTAGCCAATGTCATCATCGTAAGAATTTCCACCTCCTTCCATCAAGCCATCAGTGGTTCTTAACCCCTTATCAAACAAGAGATTTGAAATAAGTTTTCAGACAACAAAATAATCAAAATCAGTCAAACATCAAAATATAAAAGCTACAAAGCAAAAGCAAATTGATATATAACTCTCTCTTGGGGTATTTCCAATAATCTCTATCGGGGCTATGGATTCCTGACTGGCAGTAGAGAAATGTTGTGATTAGAATTAAATACATCTCCGTCGGGGCTATGACACACTGGTGGCAAGCAGTGAGCAATGTACGGCTATCCTTTCACCATCCATTCACAAAATTACCTTTCATAATAAATCATTCCTACACATTGGCTAGGGTGTCATCATCTTATTGTCTTTTAAATCTTCCCTTCAAGAGGTAATAAATTCCACATGCACACACCGGATCTCTATGAGTAAATAGGATTAGTATGTTACCAAGTGTCTTTTTTTGGACCTTGTTCAGACTCTTACTCTAGTCCATGTCTTGTCTCACAATTTTTTCCTTTGGCTAATCAAATCTTCCTCACGAGGCTTCTAATCTACATTCATATCATTCACATCGTTCTTCTACTTCATTTAGATTATCCATGTGTATAAGATTAATTTGTTGCCATGTTTTCGGACACCTTTGTCCCCCTTCACAAAAACAATATTCTCCTTCCTTTCTATCATGTGCTTGTAGGCCAACTTACACTAGGGGCATCCTTGCTTCTTCCCAGCACTTCATTGGTTTACGTTCACCATCATGTTGAACCTATCCATAATGGCCTTGGGTCCCACTTCTACCTGTGAAGAGTTTACCTTTAAATACTCCTACCTAATTGTTGGGGATTTTTTTGCATCTTCACCTTTCTCATATGCACGTGGCCTTATGCCCTTGTACATCCCATATATTTTGGGGGCATCCACGCTTTCTCATCTTCCTGTACATAGTTTCATAAAACTTTTAAAATCAACCAAAACATTCAAATATGTTAGAAAAATCATCAAAAACATTCAAATATGTTTCAGAAAACTTCTAAAATTGAAAATCATCCTACAAAATGTCACTCTTTGGTTCTCACTTGTTCATGTGTGTGACTTATGGATCATCTTGATCTACCTCCATCAACAAAAGCTATGCTTCTTACTTCATCCGTACTCTGGGGCACAACGAGTTGCCTGGTACTATTTCGTAGTGCACATTACTTTTCCATCGAACCCAAGTATCCTCCGTTATTCCCCTCACATGTATCCTTGCTTGGGGCACCATCATCAACCCTTGTCGTTAATTTACATAGGTCAGAACTGAAGCTCGATAATAAAAACATTATATTATATTTCTCTATTAGTTTAGCTTGTTTACTTTCTCATATTGCATTACATTTTGTATGTTACATGGAGTTAGGCATCTTTCACTTTCTCGTATTGCATTGTATTTTGTATGTTGCATGGAGTTATTGTTTTCAACAATGGAAAATTGTTCATACTATGGCTTTTCATGTCATTCTACCTTTTTTGTATGCTTATATTTTTCATAAGGACCGATGATATAGTTCCTATGACAATATGATGACATCAAATTTGTTTCAAATAAATAAGCGGCTAGAGGCTAAGCTCTTCTCTCCCCTCTTCCTCATTTCTTCTACTTCACTTCCCTTTCACCCCTAATTTTCTCTCTCATCGGGGCATCCTGCCTCCTCCCATTCTTCTATCTATATCTCACCTTTTTCGATCATCGATCGGCTTCTTTCATCACCCCATCGACACTCGAGGGGGCATCTCTCCCTCCTACTAATTTTTCTTCTATCCCTTCAAAAAAATTCTTTCGTCTACTATCTTTGAAGTGACATCACTTACGCCACCCCAAAGAGGGGAAAATGTAGACACCTATAATTACACCCAAGCAATTTAAATACTTACATTGCACTAATTATCCCCTTTCTCGCAAATCTACAACATATCATCAACAAGCGCTCATATTTCCTCTTGTTATCGTTAATTAATTACAATACGCTAATTGATTAAGTCACATATCTAGCTAACAACCTAATTAACAACCTTCCATTAATTAAATCACCTCTTCTATCTAGATTAATTAATCATTACTAATTAATTAGTCTTCCCCTTCATTTAACTAGTAAATCAATATTTAATTGATTTAATCCTTTTTTTTTTAATTGCCTAAATTGCACTAATATTCTTCTAATTGGCTTTTATAAGCTTACACCTACCTATTAATTAATCACCTTTTATTAATTAAAATACCCCCAACTCCCATGACTTTTTAAACATGTATTAAACCCTTCTAAAGTAAGGTTACCTTTAATAAAGCAATCTTATACATTCCTAATCATGTTTTAACTTTATCCCACATGTAAAGGGATGAAGTGTTTCCTTTATCCATTGGGCTATATAAGGATCCCTCCTTCTACCTTTATACCTACACCTAAAACTTCTTAAGAGAGCAAATGCAAAGCATATAGCAAAGAGACTAAGAGCTTGCCTTTTGTTTTCTTGAGAGGTCACCATTGTTAAGAGCTAAAGCTTCCTATTCTTGCATTCTTTAAGGATCAAACAAAGTAATTTTTGATTGCCATTGGAGCTAAATAGGTCCATTCATTCTTGTTGGTAATCTAGGAGAGTAGAGATGTTAAAATAGCATGCATAGTTTTGATCTCATGTTTTCAAAGTTATAATGTTAGTTTAGATCTTGCTTAGTTCTCTATCTTGATGGTGTTTATGCTTTGTTTTAGCTAAATTGTAGAACTATTTTAGGTGGTAGTTCTTGCTTCATTTGATTTAGCATTAAGCAAAGTATACATGCACACAATAGGGATCCATATCTTTGTATTTTTTCTTGTTTCTATTTCTTGGCTTTGGAACAATACCGCCAATAAGGACATTACCGCAAGGTAGTAGTGTCCCTTATGGGAAATTTTTTCCATTCTTTTTTTTTATAAATTACCATTTTATACTTAACTTTGGGTATTTTTTAATTCTTTGGTTTGACCTTTGATATTATTAAGTGTTGAAATTCAAACAAGAAATTCGTATATATACACAACTTACTACTATGAGGGACTATAAAATTTGGGCTATTATTTACTATCTATTACTTGGACAAAGAGCAACATTTAAGAACTATATTTTGGATGTAGTATTCATTATATAGGAGTGTTGTTTTATGAATTCCATCCCACACATTCATCTTGGGGGAAAAGTAGTTATAGCCTACTATCTTGGTGCGATTGACGTAAGGGAAACCTAGCTTCAAGGGACACAATTCAATCACACATACACTAGAACTACATACAATTTAAAATGTATTGCAGCACTCAGTGATAATCACATTGGGGTGACCACCGAGGTTAGTCTAACTCAAAAACATACATTATTTTTTTCATCTTATGTTTGTTTGAGCCTTGTGTAGGTAATTAGGGTTTTATTTTTTAGGATCACATGCGACACAAGAACCCTACAGTAAAGTGGATGTGATAAAGAGCGAAAGGAAGAAAACAAAATCAAACCATGAGAATATTATAAGTAGAGAATTTTTCAGGACACTAAGACCCAAACTTAGACACCAACTTCTGGGTGATCCTATCTAAGGGAGTCTTAGATTCCAATTTCCTAAATGAAGCTTACTTAGTCTAGATCTAGCCTATTCCACTCAATTTCTAGCCCAAAATTAATCCATATCTTCAAATACAAAATAAGTCACTCTTATCTCACTATTGCTTATACTTTATTATTTCTTACATGATAGATCTTGCTTGTTACTATTATATTCATTTGATCTCAGTCCTCTTATTAAGATTTAATTTCTATTAAATTAGGAGATGGAGGTATAAGGGAAAATGTGAGAAAGATGGCATAGATATGTATAACTCCACTTAGGACCAACAAGTTAAGTTACCCCCACAACAACACCCTTATTTACTAAATCTCATAATGACCCCCTTTTGCATAAAAATAAAATATTTATTTTAATGTTCTCAATAAAATGACATAATCGTTGAATGTAAATTAATGACCTAGTAACATAATGCAAGTGAACCATTGTTGCAGAAAGTAAAAATACACTCCTTGGCAAGCACATAATGCAATGTTGCGCTTCTCACCTCAATGAGAACATGCAACCCATGTTCACCATCATGAAGTGACCAATGAATCACCGCCTCACATGAGGCAAAAATAAATAAGGAGAACAAGTCAAAAAGTAAACTAATGATCATACTTATAGTTTTGACACCATTTTCTATACACTATATAACACATGGTAAATCTCTTTATCCATACCCATTTTCTACATCTTTCTGTCTCTCTCCAATGATACCCTTTCTTGAGTTGGAGAACATCTAAATACATGTAGATAAGAGCACCCAATGCACTATCCATTCCAAATAATAAAATCAACTAAAATGGATTATACGTAGCATATATAAATAGTAATATCAAAACTTAAATATGAATCCATAATATCATCTACTTCTAATCAATTCACCAAATTACAACACCCTCTGAAATGTTTACATGTGATTTTACTGGGCAATAAGTGTAATTGGGTAACATGGAATTATCTCAAGGTGTGGACCTTGCAATGAGATAATTCTCTAGAGTAGGTTGGTTCCTCTTCCTAATCTAATACTAAAATTACTCCTAATGCTAGAAATACACTTATCTAATCCTATTCTATGATTCCAAGGGACCAGGGAGAGAGGAAAATGCATGAAAAATGGAAATCCTACACTAAGGAGGTGATAGCACCAAGAAAAGGGAGTGAGATACACTTGTTGAGGGAGAAAATTAAAGAGAAATGCAACTGAGAGAGGCCAGGATAGCTTTGACACAGTCCCAAAATAGCATTTAACACCAAATCCCCATGAAACACAACAACACAAGCCTGAAAATAATAGAAAACATGCAAAATAGAACATAAAAATAATAGAGAGGAAAGGAAAGACAAGAAAATAAATGCAAGGGTTGAGAGAACACCACAAACACATATTTTATTGCTTCAAATGGTTACATAGTCCATTATATCTACAAAATAGAGGAAAAAATACATTCTACATGCCCATGGGAAGGATTACAACTCAATGGAATTGAGAAACCAAAATTCAAGAGTTTCCTAAGTCCCATAATATCTCTCCCTCAAAATGAGAAGAGTTTACAATATATAGAAGTGAATGAGAGAAAAGAGAGAAAAGTGAAACTCAAATTTTTCTCTCACCCACAAAAAATTTCATTAAATGGTCTAAAAATGGCATGGGAATCCTTACAAATCATTCCCCATGTACTTTAGCTTTGGAAGAAGAAATGGGGGCACCATACTTCATTAATTGGTGGTTGGGCTTAGAACTATGCATTTTCGTGCTGGATACATTTTTCAAATTTTCACACATATAACCTCAATAAAATTGATAAATATAATTCCCATTGCATAGAGGACATTGATACCTTTCCAATGATATAAATTTTTATGAAAAATGGAGCAATGGGTCAAAAGTTATGGCCATTTTAAGTTTCACATGAAAAATTGTGGTTTTTTCGTTTTCCTTTGTTTCGCGAGATTTTCTTTTTTTTGTGCGATTTTTTCCATTTTTCTTTTTTTCCACGTTTCTGTGGCACTTTTCGTGGACTTCTTTTCTACAAAACTTTTTGTGGACTTCTTTTTGTAGTAATTTTTCTATGGACCTAATTTTTTGTGACACTTTTGCACTTTTTCGTGGACTTCTTTTTTTTTTGCGGCACTTTCATGGACTTCTTTTCTATGGCTTTTCCTCATGGACTTCTTTTTAGCATGCTTTTTTGTGGACTTCTTTTTGTGGCTAGCACTTTCCATGGATTTCCTTTTTTTTCTCAAAATTTTTTCACTAACTCCTTATAATTTTATAGGTTTAGGGAGTTAGGAAAAATGGATTGAAGCCCCCAAAAAAACTAAATTTCACCATTTTCTCAATTTCAATTTTCTCCAGTTGTCCATTTTACCAAGGGGTAAAAATGGATAACAATTTGGTGACTCATGGGGACATCTTCCTACTAGATGAGTTGATCAGTGGCCTTGTAGCATCCATTAGGCATGGAGTTAGCCTAGTAAACACAAATCTGATCTGAAACTCTAAAATTTGGTCCCTGAGCCACTTGAAACACTACAAAACTAGAGCACTTGTTGATTTGGAAAGCACTTATGACTTCTATTAAAATTGGTTCCTCTCCTGAACATTGCCACTTCAATGAGCTGAACTATGCAAAAGCAACCATGAAGCACCAAAACTATGTACAAAAGAGGAAGATCATACATGCTCCAAGTGGAACATGCAGAGTGTGCATAAGCACTTCTTCTACTGAAAGTAACCTACTCCTACAAAAAAACACTTGTGCTAAAAGCACTTAGAGGAATGGGAATCCTAAACTAATATGTACAAGGGTGAGAATTCACTTTAGTAATAATGCTTGAGATAGATTCCATTGACTAGAATCTGTAATTCTTCACCATCCAACTTGGTTAGTCGAAATCATTGCTACTTTTGCATTTTGTGATCATGTAGGGACCACTCCATATTGCATCAAACTTGGAATGCTTTCCTGGTTTTTCCCTATGCATCCCATTTTAGCACCAAATCTCCTTCTTGGAAGGTTCTTGCTTTGGCCTTCTTTTGTCAAAATATCCTCTTGATCAATGTTTGATCTTTCTCCATGGTTTGCATTGCATGCTCTCTTATTTCTTCCAACTCCATGAGTTCCGCATACCTGATTTCCATGGGCTCAAACTCAGCTAACTCTAGCTGCTTGAGAAGCTCTAATGCTAGCAATTCAAGTGATATGGGAAACCTTGCCTCTCTCTTCCATAGACTAGCTTGTATGGAGAGTTCATGTTGACCTTTTGGGTGTAATTCTATCAGCCCACAAGGCTGATTTGAGCTTTGTGTGCTAGGTCCTCTGGTTTTCATCAAGAGTCCTTCCTTATGATTCTCAGTAAGTTTTGTTCATGGACTCAGCTTGCCCATTACCCAGGGGTAATAATTAGATGAAGTGTTGAGATATACTCCATTTCTAACATCCCATTCAGTGATCCTTGTGCCAAGAAAGGCCAAAGCATTATCTAATATGATTGTGGTAGGTACGCCAAACCTTGTGACTATCCCCTCATAGAAGTCCAATATGTTAGACTCATTGGCTTCCTTGAGTGCTACCGCTTGATCCACTTGGTGAAATAATTTATTGTTGTTAGTATCCACTTGTGGCCTTGGCTTGAGTTTGGATTAATGACCCAATGAAGTCTAATCCCCATTGCATGAAAGGTTGATCCATTGAGATTGGATGAAGGGAAAGCTACTAGCTAGATTTTCTTTCCTAGTGAAGAATGCACATTTCTTACACTTTTTAATCCATGCATAAGCGATCACTAAATAGTGTGGGCCAATAATAACCAGCCTTCATGATCTTGAGAGTTGTTACTCATGGAGAAAAGTGACCTCTAGCTTCTCCATCATGGAATTCATGTAGCACTTTCTCAATATGATTTTTTCAATGCACCTTAAGAGAACTCCATTCATATCTTTCTTGAACAAAATGCCATCCACAAGCACATATGGGATGGATTGGAGCCTAAAATACCTTCTTTTTTTATTTTCTTAACTCCGGAGGGCATAGGCCTGTTTGAAGGAAATTAATAATATCTGAGTCCAACAAGGAGTGGGCATACCATCTTTATCATGGCTTGTTCTTGGTTATCTTGGAGCACTAGGAAACAGCTCCTCCTTCATCTTTGACTCAACATGTTGATTAGAAGCTAGCTACTCACACAAACCTTTTCCATGAGACCAATTTGGTTACCTTGATCTCTATATCATACTCCATGATGTGGGTGATCCAACCTACCCTTTTCTCATTCAAATCCTTGTTTAGGAGAAAATATTTGACCCCGACATGAGACACTAACAATTGAATCTTATTGTTGGAAACCAAGTGTCTAAATTTCTTCAAGCTCTAATGACAACTAAGACATGCTTTTCAATAAAAGAGTACCTCATCTCATAGTCTTCCAAGATTTGATGAAGAATGCTATAGGCTGCTTTGATCCTTCTTTATTAGTTGTACCAAGATGGTTGAGATTGTATCTGAACCACCAAAGGCATATAGGATGAAGTCCTTTGAAAAATATGGATTAATGAGAGTTGGGGCTTGAGATATGCATGTTTAATGGCCTCAAAACTCTCTTTCCCTCATTTTCCATTTGAATTTCATACTCTTTTTCAACATCATTGTTAATGGCCTAACAAGAGTGGAAAAGTCAGAGCACAAATCTGTGAACAAAATTAATTCTCCCAAGAAACTTTGGAGAGCCTTCTTGTGACTTGGAAATGGTAGAGCACGGATAGCTTCAACTCTTTTGAGATCAATGGTTAGCCCTTCCTTCGAAAACAATGTGGCCAAGAGATTTCCTTTCATGAGCCAAGAATACACATTTTTTGGGATTCAAAGACACTTTGAATCTCTACATCTTTGGAAAACTTTCCGAGGTGAAAGAGGTGGTCTGCTGCATTTTTTGAGAACATGGTGATATCATCAAGATAGACAAGCACTATCTTGTTAATCAACCCTTTAAATTCCATATCCATAGCTCTCTGGAATGTAGCTCCAGCATTTGACAATCCAAAAGGCATTTTCTTATAAGCATATGTGCCCCACTTTGTGGTGAAGGTTGTCTTGAACTGATCTTCTTCCTTCACCATGATTTGATTATAACTTGAGTAGCCATCCAACAATGAAAATCTCTCCAAACTAGCAACTACTACTTGCAAGATTTTCTCCATGGAAGGGAGTGGGTAGTGGTCTTTAAGTGAAGCTCTATTTAGATCCCAGAAATCCACACACAATCTGATTTCTTTCATTTCTCTTCTCATTGGTGGCACCAAATTTGCTACCCAACTTGAGTGCTTGATTGGAAAAATGATATTTTCCTTGATGAGTTTGTTTAATTCCTTTCTCATGAGAGGTTCAATGAGGATTTATTGGCCTTTGCTTCTACCTAATGGGCTTGGATTTTGGATCCAATTCAATGGTATGTTGTGCCAATTTTGGATTGAAGCCTTTCAAAATCCTTATAATTCTAGGAAAAGACATCTGGAAATTCTTGACAAAGTTGGATAAAATCATCAGACTTCTCTTGTTGAGTACTCACCTTTGCCAATTTGTAGCACCTTACCTTCACCTATTGAAATAGGCTCGAATCTTCACCCTTGACTTGAATATTTCTTTTTCTTTTGGAATTGGTCATTGGGGTTGAAGATTGACTCCAAAGTCACCAAACCTTTGGTAATTTGTTTTTCTCAGCTGAACCACTTGGTCACCATATTGTTGCTCAATTTGTCTTGATTTCTAGAGAGAAATTCACTTCTTCTCTTGTAGAAATTTAATGATTTTTGATCATTTTCAAATACTTTCCATCTTGTATTATTGTTATAGGAACTCTGGTCTTACAACCACTTTGATATGAGGTTGAGTTTATCTTTCTTGATACTTTCACAACATCAAATGTTGCCCCAATTCTGCAAGTTTTTCCACAACCTCATTCTTCTTCCTTGGAATGGAATTGATTATTAAATGCTTCAAAATCTTCAATAAGATCCCATACCTGGTTCTTGTAGCTTTTAGAAGATCATTTTTAGCAAGCATTGAGCCCTCTAACTTGGTTTACAATCAGCTCACTATCCCAAAAACTTGCAAGTTTTTAATACCTCTCTTTCTTGCCCAATGCAATCCATGGATCAATGCTTCATACTCAGTTGTGTTATTTGAACAAGTAAACTGAAAATGGAAAAGTTGAGTAGTATTTTATACCTTGAGGTGACACAAGCATTGCTCCTCCTCCGGCACCTTGTCTACTCCTTGAGCCATCAAAGAATAATTTCCATACTTCATTGTCATCTTTACCATCTGGTTTGGTGATGCTAGGGAGAGGTGGATTTTCTTCATGTGCAAAAATAAATTCCCAACTCAGCTTCTTCCATTTCCTTGTATGGATCAAATGCATGCCTTTTTTTTCCCACTCATCAAGAGTTAAGTCTGGAATGCCTCCAACTTTGGTATTTGTCTCTGAAGTGCTTGGGAAATCTTCTTGGTCAAAAGCTGAGCAATTTGCATTGATTGGACTTGGTACATGAGGCTCAATATGGAATTTTGCAATAGGTTTAGATCGGATTGTAGCCTTAGCTCCATACCTCATTTTGAATAGCATATGTGACCAATCAATAGACAAGTAGCCTCCAATTTTAGTGGTGAAGTCTTGAGACAAACATAGAGAAAAGAGTGGTGGAAAGTCAATAACTGACACATCTTGCAATATTGTGACATTGGGGCATGCATGCAGTGTAAGGCTCAAACCTTTGATCACACCAATAGTTGTCACTATTGTTCCATCTAATTACACTACACCTCTAGAAATGACTCATTTTAGAAATGTCATACTAAAGGCCATTGATCAAGCATATTTTCTTGGGCATGAATGAAATTTTAATGATGTTTTTCTTCCCGAAATCAATCATAATTTGATAATGTGTACAAGATTGCTCCCAATAATTAGAGAAATATAGAATGGAGGAGGCTTCATATTTTTACCTGGTTGACCTCCTTGACTTACCTTTTGTGGAGTTGCATTAGTGAGCACCTTTTCTTGATTCTTGGGTGGCTCATTTGATGTTGACCAATTTTCCATGGTTGCTTGCAATAGATCTTTGGCCCACTGGGATTGCTAATGACTCCCACATTGAGATGTTGACATTTGTTTTCTTCATTTTCTCTATGATATTAAAAGGAGAAGAGCTATATTTCTTTTTGTCTTTTTTTGCACAACCTTCTCTTACACATGAGCTGCTACAATTGGTACATGAGCTGGTCTAGAAGGTGGCTTGGGCTGATTATGCACATTTGGAGTTGTACTTGGATTGCTAACTCCTTGTAGAGTGATAGAGGTTGAGTAGCACTTGGATTAGATGATTCCCTTCCTCTAAATTCCTCTTTTTAGACCTTGTTTTCTGCCACACCTTGAGAAGGAGCTTGATTTATGCCAAAAATCCTCAACTTGCCAATTCACAAGTGTAGTTTCACTTGGAGGTGTTTCTTGAGTAGTTGCTTGTTGATTTTTCTTCTTGATTTTTCTTGAGACACACCAACCATTGTCACCATCAAGCTTGGTTTAGAGCACCATTGAAACATGTTGACTGATTGTGAGGTTGATTACATGGGAAACACCATTCATATTCTTGTGCCATGTTATTTTGAGTTGGAACCAAGGCTCTAGATGTAGAAGTAACATTAGGATTATAAGGTTGAAATGGTCTGTTAGTAGGAGGTTGTCCTTGGCTTTGATTAGTAGCTTGGGAAGGTGGTCTATTTGGCTGATATGGAGGTCTATTGGGTTGGGCTTGAGGCTGATATGATCTAAAATTTTGAGCTTTTTTGCCTCTTAATTATCACCAATTCATTGCCTAAGTTTTGTAATTGCTTCATGACTTCTTGGAGCTCATTTGAGGTGCTAGGAGAAGAAGTAGAAGCTTCATTAGAATTCTGATTTTTTGGGGTAGGAATGGGAGCTAATGTAGGTGCTTGACTAGAACTTGGATTCCCCATTTTCGGATATAAAGAGGCATAGGTGGCCTAGGTGCAAGTTTACGGCTTGAATCAAACAATTTTCAGCTCTAATAGTGATGTTATAAGTTGTGGGAAAAGTTGTACCTCCCATAGATTGTATCATCATGGCTATATCAAAATTTAAAGCTTTTAGGAAGTAGAAAAGCACCTTTATTCTTTGGTCTCAAAATTGGAATCCTATCCCATGTCCTTTGAAATCTAAAGTTGAAATCAGCCATTTTCTCATTTGGTGCCCTTTTGATTGTAGTTAATTGCTCCAACAGAGATAAGTTGTCTTTTTTTCTCCAAACTAGGCCACAAAGAGTTGTGCACAATTGATCCCAATTATTAATTGATCTTGCTCCTAGGCTCTGAACCATTGTAAAGCCTTGCCTTTGAAAGAAGAGGCCAATAATTTAACTACCACATCCATCTCATTGACCTCATGAATAACACAGACATTTGCAATGTCTTGAATGTGGTCAATTGGAGTTGTGTGATTTTCCCAGTGAAGTATGGGATATTCTTCAATGTTACAACTAGAATTGGGTTTTGTGCATTGAGAGCAAGTGGGTGCTTCCCGTAAAATTGACAAAAGGATTTTTTGGTGGTGGTGGTTGTTGATGAGCCATTCGATTGGTCTAAGAACTCTAGTTGATTGAATAAATGGCCTACTAGGTGGAGGTGTTGACAAGGTTCTATTTGGTGGAGATGGTGATCTCTGAACTCTTCTTCCCCTTATTTCTTCTCCTGAGATAGCTGTAAATATTCAAAAATACCTTCTTCTCTTACTCTAGACCTTGTTTGAATCCTTCTCATAAATTTGAACCAAACTTGGGCTGCTAAAACCACTAAATTCTTCCCTTTGGAGTTTTAGATGTGTGTTCTACATGAGAGCCTCTTAAAGGTTGAAATTTACAACAAGAGCACACCAATCTTGTTGCAATAAAATGAAGACTTCTTTGTGGTCCCACTAGGCATGCTAGAACTATTATCACCAAATTACAACACCCTCTGAATTTTTAGCATGTGAATTTTACTGGGTAATCAAGTGTAACTGGGTAACATGGAATTATCTCAAGGTGTGGGACCTTGCAGTTGAGATAATTCTCAGAGTAGGTTGGTTCCTCTTCCTAATCTAATACTAAAATTACCTCTAATGAAGGAAATCTACTATCTAATCCTAATCTATGATTCCAAGGGACCAGGAGAGAGGAAAATGCATAAAAATGAAGAAATCCTACACTAAGGAGGTGATAACACCAAGAAAAGGGAGTGAGATACACTGTTGAGGGAGAAAATTGAAGAGAAATGCAACTGAGAGAGGCCATGATAGCTTTGACACAGTCCCTAAAATAGAATTTAACACCAAATCCCCATGAAACACAACAACACAAGCCTAAAAATAATAGAAACATGCACAAAATAAAACAAATAACAAAGAGGCAAGGAAAGACAAGAAAATAAATGCAAGGGTTGAGAGAACACCACAAAACACAATTTTATTGCTTCAAATGGTTACATAGTCCATTATATCTACAAAATAGAGGCAAAATACATTCTACATGCCCATGGAAGGATTACAACTCAATGGAATTGAGAAACCAAAATGCAAGAGTTTCCTAAGTCCTAAAATATCTCCCTCAAAAATGAGAAGAGTTTACAATATATAGAAGTGAATGAGAAAGAGAAAAAGTGAAACTCATATTTTTCTCTCACCCACCAAAAAATTTCATTAAATGCTCTAAAAAGGCATGGGCATCCTTACAAATCATTTCCCCCATGTACTTTAGCTTCTGGAAGAAGAAATGGGCACCATACTTCATTAATTGCGGTGGTTGGGCTAGAATTGTGCATTTTCATGTTGGAGACATTTTCAAATTTTTCACACATATAACCTCAATAAAATTGAGAAATAAAATTCCCATTTCATAGAGGACATTGATACCTTTCCAATTATATAAATTTTGTGAAAAAAAAATTATGGCCATTTTAAGTTTTACATGAAAAATGTCGTTTTCCTTTGTTTCATGATTTTCCTATTTTCTGCAACTTTCCAGTTTTCCACGGACTTCTTTTCTATGGCACTTTCCATGGAATTTTTTTGTGGCACTTTCCCTAAAATTATTTTATGTGGCACTTTCTCTGGAATTTTTTTGTAGCACTTTCCATGGACTTTGCTTTTCGTAACACTTTCGTGGAACTTCTTTTTACGGCACTTTTCTACGGGGACACTTTCCATGGACTTATTTTCTGCAACACTTTTTCGCAAACTTCTTTTCTATAGATTTTCTTGGACTTTTTTTATTGTATTTTCTGATTTCTTTTCCACGGCTTTATTTTATGTGGCTTTTCACGGATTTCTTTGGTTTTCTCAAATTTTCACTAACTCCTTAGAATTTTCTAGGTTAGGGAGTTATGAAAAATGGATTAAACCCCCAGGAAAAACTAAATTTCACCATTTTCTCACAAGGGGTAAAAATGGATAACATGTATGGGGTATGTGTGTTTCCTCATGTCCATTCATATGTGTACATTAACATTGTTACAATGCACGGTGGGGGCATGCGTTACTTCATTCCCTTGTGACTTTACACTATTTTACACATTTGGAACCTAAATTTGTTTGCAATAGTATGGTTAGATAATTATAAGATTTAAGGGGTAGTTAGATGCATTTTGACACTCTTCCTCTCACTCTCTTTATAAGATTTAAGGAGTGACTAGAAACCTTATGACAATCATCCTCTCTTTTGGGAATGCTTTAAGAGGTAGCTAGATGGCTTGTGACAACCCTTATGTTGGTGTATTGGAGCACCTAATTACATTAGTGTATTTTGGTTACTTCTCCAAATCAGGGAATCATGACCCCAATCCTCTAGTAGCCTAGTTCCAATCTCACTCTCCAAGTGCTTTAATAAGGAGATTCTCCTTTGGCAAGACAAACACGTGTATTCCTTCCATCCTTTATTCTCTTTCAATTTTCAAAAGTTCAAATGCAATTACATTATAGCGTTAAATTTTATTTCTTGTATATGGAAATTGAATACACTCTATGGTATAATTTTTCATATTTGAGATCTTGTAACCACCTCAAAAAAATAATCAAGTAGAGACAAAGTGTGTTTACTGAGACTTAGGCATTATTTTCCTTTAAGAAAGAAAATTTATTTCCTAGCTTAAAAGGGAGTAAATGTAGACACCTAATTTGGTAATCAATCACTTGATAATGTCAATATTGGTTTAATCCTAAATCATGACTTGTGCACATATTCAAAGCCTAATTTTATATCCCTATTCCTATTACAAGACTTGCTCTCTCCGTTACATTACTTAGTCACTCAAAAATAACTTACATTAGTCCAAAATAGTCTATCATACATAAATATATCGTGCATAAAGATTTTTAGCCTCACAAACCCTTCTTTGACCAAATTGCTAAATGGTTTGGTTTGAAACTAGTAGTTTCATCCCAACCCTTACAAAAATCATTTTATCAATATGATATCTTTTATGGGTTGTTAGTTTCCTCATGGGTTGGCCTTAATGAAAAAGTATATCCATGGAACTTGTAGTCTTTTTTTCTTACTAAAGAGCTATGCACATTGGCACCTCATTTAGAGAGATCTGAATGCTCACCCAAAGCATGCAAAACTACCGGAGTCTCTCCTTTGTGTTTTTTTCAAGAAGGTAACATGCATGTCCATAATGATATTTAACCATGAAATCATTGCAACATAACCATTACATTCATATCATCCTTGAAACACATATAATAAGGAAAGATAACATTCTAAGAAATAATCAAGATTAATTGCACCAATAAATCACCATGCTCGAGATCCATGAATAACCAATATCTAGCCATAATTGTCCATTATAAAAATAACTCATTACATAACAAGGAAGCAGATTACAAAACCGGTCACAATAGTATTGCGCAGAACTAGGCGCACAAGTATTAAGCCCTAGTTAGCAACACAAATTTGCTAGAACATGACATAACTCTTTGAAATAAGAACTACTAAAATAGTGGCATATAATAGGTATATATAGTTGTGGGAACTTTCCCTTCACTGCCCATGCACTCTCCTGATAATATGCTCTCAAAATAGACTACATGCATGCTTTTACAATAGTTGATATTAATAGATTGTCCTAATTATGGTTTCTTTAACCCTATTAATAGCTATCCATGTGTGTGCTTGATCTGCATGTTCATTCTCCAAAAATAACCTTTGTTTGGCCACCAAGTCATCATGTTGTAGTACTTTTCTTGGTCGGCACTCCATCCCGCTTTTCCTATTTTTAGCCTATATTCTGAAAATTGGCTAAGGCCTCATTCTTTCCACCTTGTATTCGTAGTCCTATGCACAACCTTATTCCATGTCCATGTGTTCCCTCATACGCGCCATCCTTAACTCCGTGTGCATACTTCTACATGTTGATTATGTCAATATCGATACTTAGAAATTTTCCTCTGATCAACATTACCCCCACACTATGTATGTTTTTTGTCCTCGAAAACACCAATCAAATAATATCTCCAAAGGAACAAGAATAGCCATCATGAATGAAAGAATAAATAACTAAAGAATACTTGGTGAGATATCCAAAGAATTAAATAATAAGTAGGTGCACTTTGATCCTACTCCTCAATTAGCTGCAAAAGTTTAGGGAACTCCTTATTGAGGGTGCTCTCCAACTCACCCCATTCTACCAGCCCCTTAGTAGTTGTATCTAGGATTAATCCAGCTACCTCTGTCATCTCTTTGGGGGTTGTGTCTTCTCATGCCTTCGCTTCAACTCCTTATCACTCCAGCCAAGCTTGAGATCAATCCTTCTATACCATCTATTCGTTGGGGACAAGGGATCCTATCTCTTTAAGCCTTACCTTATATGTATCCCTTACTATTTTCAAGGCACCTCATTTCTTCACAATATATGGTAGGAGATCCTCTTGCCTAATCTTTCCTTCTTTCTTAGTTTCCTTAGTGTGCCTTGGCTTTGTTTCTTCCTCGTAATATGTGCCTTTAGGATGGGGTCAAGATTCTAACAATTGTCAAAGGCCCATCCTACCTTTTCGGTGCATCTTTCAATGTACGGCATAACACATCATACTCTACAATTTTGTGTGCCATGATCTTTTTATTCTTCTCCTTCCCAGCAATTTTTCTTCTTATGTGGGCCCTTGCACACTTGCCTTTTCTTTCAGCAACATGTGTACCATATCCTCCAAGTAATGAACTATTGAGGGGTATACATCCTTGGTTTTTTCATCCAATTCACGGTGTGTTGCTGCTTTATCGACCTGCAATCTAGATGGCCATATCAATCATGTACTTGGCGCACTTTTTAAATTTCTCCAATGCCTCTGTCAATCTCGCACTTGATGTGCCTTATCCATTTTTCCTCAACAAATGTTTAAACAGTGGTTGCCTTATCTAAGTTTCTCCATGCTAACTATGTCATCATCTTATTCGGAGAATTGTTGGCTTCCTCATTAGTAAGTTATGTCAGCTTTATTGTCAAGAGCTCGCTATATGCCTTCTTTATTTTACATGTGGAAAATGCTTCTTTAGCAATTTCAAAGTTGGGCTCATCCATATGAGTTTGCATGCTCCATGACAACATCTTTCTTATGTACATAGTCACACCCTATGGGTTAATTACTTCCTAACCATAAATCTTCTCCATCACCATAGAACTCTGGAACTGTGCCTACATCACCTTAGATTAATCATCAATGTAGCTCACTTGAGGTGTGCACAAGACCTCATCCTTTTTCTCCAATTATCAATGCACCATCCAATAGGTATGTCCTACTCATTTTGGGTGCATGCACTATTCCCACGACACTTCATCCCTTTTCAACATCCTATCTCTTTTTTCTTCTTCTTCACCCTCGGGATGGTCTTTATACACGCCATGTACCTCATGCATCTCTACATCATATGTGTCACTCTCTGTAATATGCCCTTCTTCCTCCACATTATGGATTGGGGCTTCTGTTATTCTACTTCCTTCTCTGAAGGATCTCCTCTACTACCTCTTCTTCATCATTGCCACCTCTGCGCACTAGCCTTTGTCTCCTCTTCTTCTTTTCTCGGGCTAGGCTTGGTTGGTGAGCTCTTTGGTGACTTCACATTTTGATGGTCTTGTGCCACTATCTCATTCCTCATGCATTCTCTTCAATCTACTTATGGTGCCTTTGTCAAGTGTGGCTCTATCTTATTTTTCCTCCTCCTCCTCTTCCTCCTCCTCATCTTTAGTATTTTCTTCTTCTTGAGTCCTCAAAGGAGAAAACTCATGCACTTACTTTGTCCCAACCGTTTATTTACCTTTAGGAGGTTTTGATATCTTGAGTCATTCTCGATGTATTTGTTATTAACAAACTTAGGATTCATGTATATGTATACCTTTTCCACTTCTTCATTCCCTACCACCAAATTTGTAGAATTGATGTTGATATCATGGTCTCAATGTAGGCCACCTTCCCCGAGTACACATTTGTTTTGTGCGGTTTATAGTAGTCACAGTCTACCTTATCAGCATCAACCCTTAGTTTGCACTTGTCTAAGAACCTATTCACCGATGCTTGAAAATAGCATGTTGTCAAAGCATAAGGCAATTTGCACCAAGGGATCTTATTACCATTCTTTAGATACAACCTTCGATGTAAAATTTTTGGTACACTACAAATTATTCCTTTCCATTCAGAACTGAGGGAAAGTCACTAGGAATGTGCCACTCATGCTTGAATGCCTCATGCATTCACCGAAACATATCTACCCTTAGATTATAGGTACTAGTAATCCCATCGTATGTGCACTCTATGAATCTCTTCGCAAGGGACTTTTTCTCAAGTGGGTATTTCCACATCTTATCCTTAGGGCCATCTAGGAGCCCAATCTCTTAAAAGATGATTAAGAGGAGGATTACTCCCCAAGATATCTTGTCACCTACTATACTTCCTCAATAATCCCTTTTGTAATAAAAGAAACAATGTTTTATAGCATTCCCTTAGACATCTTCTTTGCAATTTGGAGCCATTTCTTATTTACCTGGCCTCACCTTTATTACATGTTTAACTTGGTTAACATATGTGTGGTGATCTTAACAACATGGTCAATGAGCTTGAAATTTCCATAGCACGCCCTCCTTTTGATATTTCATCTCAACCGTAGTAGCCTCCACTCCTAATTCATCATCCAAATTTGTCACAATCTCAGTACTGAAATTTGCGCAACCCTATAATCCTTCCAATCATGGGCACGGTAATACATACCCTTCTTTCAATGAAATAGAAGAAGTCCTCATGGAATTGCTACATCAGCCCTTTGGTAAAGGCGGTCAATTTTCCAAACTAGGGAAACTCATCAATCTAAAGTAGTCTCGCACCTCCAAAATCCGGTGTCCTTTAACATTATAAATTGGCCTATTATTAGTAGTCCTTTAGTTTTTCTTCTACACTAGTTCATTCTCTATCTTGGTTCTCATTTGCATTAGAGAGATTATTATTATCACTCACCTTGCACTTTCAAATTTGGGAATCCTAGACATGTTCCATGATGACACCTTCTGCATATTGCATCTCCAAAAATCTTTCTTCAGACGCTTCCTAGACCTCAACCTCTAGTTCTTTTTCCTTTCCTTTTCCCTTTTTTACCACCACAGATGCTCTTTTGGGTTCAATTCTCTTTGTTTTACTTTCTGACCTGAAATATTGCATGCCCTAAGTGTTTCAAAACCTTCTTATTATCATTTTATGCCAAATACTCTACTTGTTCACCTTCCTTGTTCTCAAACACTTAGCACTACCGACTAGCTTCGTGCCCTAGCTCGAACCCATGCTTCTGCAACCCTAGTTCACAACCCTTAACAAATCCAAACCTTCATGCCTTTCAGCCTCAAAATTACACATGAAGGAGCTCCAAAAATAGTCCGTGTATTTTCTTAATCTGGGTTGTTCGATTTGCTCACATTTCTTCACAAGTTTGCACAAAGTTGCACAAATTCCCACTCAAGTTCTTCACAAGGAAAGGTGAAGAATAAACCTTCTTCAACGTCCTTTTTATAGATTTCCAAAATCACCTACATTTATTTCTTCTCATCTACCACCATACCACAGCTTTAATTATGTTTTTTTTCTCTTCTTTCTTCCATGCACGGTAGTTGTAACCTTACGGCATGCTCACTACTTCTCTAGGATGTAGACCTCCTCGTGTGTGCCTCCTGTGTCACATTACATAATACTTTACGCCATATACCAAGTAGTTCATCCTTCCACTTGCCTATCTCATGTTGCACCTTTGCATGGCCCTTTTCTCGCATGTCTTCAATCCGAGCAAATTTTTACTATCATCATCCTTCTCAACACTGTGACACTATTTTCCTTCCTTTTTGCGTACCATGCAGCCAACATCCCACCTTTATACCATCACATGCACATCTCCATCAACTTTTCCATAAGTTCCGTAAACAACTTGATTTTTATTCATGCATCTTCACCTAGTTCACCCCACACTAAATATATGCACATTCCTCTACGCATGAACTAAATAGGAACTAATGAAATTGTAGAATAGGAGTAGAAGCCTAAAAAATTATTAATGTTCAGGAAAATCATGTGCATAGGTGAGGGATATAATATTTATAGATATTGGACAGCCATATACATACAACTAGGATGTTGCAACAATGCAACAATAAACACTCTCATGTACAATAATTACAAAGATATGGTTTTAATAATACATAACCATATAATAGTCCAAATAATGACAAAAATATTATACGGGAATATTATTCCCAATTACAAACAAATATATGGTTGATAACCAAACCATAACAACTTACCAAAGTAATATTAAATGCACAAATTAACCACAATAAACTAAGTTTACCTAACATTCCCCCCCTTAATTTTGTATTGTTTCAAGAGATGAGGAGAGGAACTCTCTAAACAACTCAAATTTTCACGTGTAAGTGACTTTGTAAAGATATCTTCTTGTTGTTCATCTGTTGGGAAAAACTGAAGTTGTATATTGTGTTTCAAGACATGCTCGCGTATGAAATGTACTTATACCTCAATGTGCTTTGTTCTTTCATGAAACACTAGATTGCAAACAAGTTTGAGAACACCTTCATTTTATACATACATGGTGGTAGGTTTTTCCTATGGTATTCCAAGTCCTTCAAGTATACCACATAGCCATATCCATGAGATAGCTTCACCTACAAAGCATGATATTGAAACTTCTATAAAAGAGCAAGAAAAAAAGTGTTGTTTCTTGCTTCCCCATGATATTGGTCCAGATCCCAAAAAGAATACAAATCCAGAAGTGGATTTCCTATCATCAATATTGCTTGCATGATCTGAATCCAAATATCCATTCAAGAAGAATTTATCATTCTTCTTGTATTCTAGACCAAGATCTACTGTACCCTTGAGATATCTCAAGATTTACCTTGTTGCCTTCCAATGACAAAATTTGGGTTCCTGCATGAACCTGGATAGATAGCTCACTACAAATCTGATATTTGGTCTAGTGTAAGTGAGGTAAATGAGACTCTCAATCAACTACGATAGAGAGTTGTATTTACTACATTAGATGGATCTGAATGAGATAACTACAATCTATTCTCTATAGGTGTAGCAATAGGTGTGCAATCCATCATCCTAAATTTCTCGAGCATTGTCTTGGTATATTTCAACTAAGAAACAAATATGTGATTCTCTTTTTGTCATACTTCTAATCCAAGATAGTAGTGCATGAGCCCAAGATCTGTCATGTCGAATGATCGGTTAAGATCTTTCTTCATTGTTTTGGTATTAAAATTGATTCTCCATTGGAAACCGAGTAGCATCACAGATTTAGCAAGACACCGAGAGACAAACAAATCTTATTTTGAGTCATTTTGTAGCCGGGAGAGGATTTGTCTAACTCTTTATCACTTGGACATTATAGAAATGGATAGCACCTTCATTAAGGATTTGATTTATCCTCGCTTTAGGCCGTGCCTTTCAACCATCTCGGTGAAGGAGAATGAAGATATCCTTCTTTGCACAAATCTAAAAAAGACCCGAGAAAATATGATCAATGCACCACAATTTAACTCTCACAAGTTATCACTTCTAAAGAATGGTGATATTTTTAGACAGGGCTAAGGTTACTAAAGACATTATGGAATCCTAATTTCTTCTGCATATTTTGGTAGTAGAATTTATACATTTGTGGACACACAGGGAAAATAGGGGTAGTTCAAGATGGATTCATTGTTTTTGAATAATTTTGGTGGGAGATTAAGCAGGATAAAATTGATTATACCAGATCTTTGAGAGACTTCACAACAATTAGAAAGCTAAATGAGAAAGCTTCAGAATAGCTAAAATATTCCTTCAACCAAAAGGTGTGCATCAATGGAGGCCCAAATTTGCACGGTTTCACACAATCTCCAAGAATTTAACATGAAGGCTCAAGTTAAAGACTTAATAAAACATCAAAGATCCCTGGTTCCTCATGCCTAAGATACACTCGAAGGCTTACAGAAAATCTTTATCAACAAATGACAGTGAAGTGATTTTAAATTGTTTATCTCATCACAGGATGAAATCTCTTCTTGAAATGAAATTACAAATGCCACTAAACTATCATAGGGATGAGATCATGTGTGATTCGGAGGAATTTAACACAAGATTGTAATAGGAATAAGAAAAACTACTTGCAGACATTCTGAAACAAAGCAAACACAAATTGCTCCAAGATTGACACAAATTAACTCAAAATTGATTAGATTCATCAAAGGGGAAATTTTCTTTGAATAGTCTCAGATCTTTTCAATGGTTGTACACTCATGCAACCAAATTGATGTGATTGAAATATAAAACATAGGAAATTAACAGGTTTCTCAAATTGGTCTCTCAGGAAGATGGGCTCTCTCAAATTTTCTCTTAAAAATTCAACCCCGACCCTTTGCAAGAGTATTCTCATTGTATTTATACATTTCACTTGCTCACTCATCCCAAATTTTCCCCCCAAAAAGAAGAATATTCAAGGGACCTTTGTTTGTTACCAATTTTCCTCAGAAAGTGACATTTAACAAATTCACATCCGAAAGCTGCCAGGTGGACCAATTATGGTGATCATGTTTCTCGGTCCCTCGACTAATGACTAAGATGTCATGCCACAACTTTTTAGCAATCCTAATCATTGTAATTATGTCATGGGAGAAATCCTCATTTTAATCATTTTATGGAGGCTCTACACAGTTGGATCTGACAAGTAATTCTTTTCACCCTCGAGGCAACACCTTTTTCATCCTTTGCACCTATAACCTCCATCATTTCATCCTTTTCCTTCTCTTTCTCTCGTAACGTTGTCCCACATTCATCTTTTTGGTAATTCACATTTTTGTAAGTGCCTGAGAAATTAATTTCAAAATATCAACCTTAACAATTCTTGGACTCACAAATTAAGTTCTAAATCCATTCAATTGCACTTCTGTAGACAAAAACAACAAGGAATTTCATCAAAAATGATGAAAAATAGTGCGTATTCACATCTCCAAGAGTCTTGGATAAAAATGGTAGAAAAACAGGTGAAATGCACAACAACTGTTGATTTTTCCCCTTCTCAACTCTAGATTAGAGTCATCCACGTGTTTTCTTGGCACAATTACAAAGGTGAGGTACAATGGAAAGTTTCTAAACAAGCGCGGGCCTTCCACGTGCCTTGGGCCCAAGAAAAATGTCTTTTGGCCTTTGAAAAAGTCTCAGTAAATAAGGAGCTAGCGAAGCCTCCACGTGTCACCTTGGCGCACCTCGGTATGGTCCTCAAAAGCAGAGATCCCAAATAAGCGCTTGAGCTCACCATGTGTCTCAATCTGGCGAGTTGTTAAAAAAGTTTAAGGATGAGCGGAAGGTGCCATGTGTCTAGGGTCTGAGACAGTTTTCCTTGGCCATTGAAAAGTAAGCAAGGGCGAGTGAGTGGAAGCCTCCACATGTCTCCCTAATGCAATTTTGAGATGGTCCCCAAAAGTGAAGACCCCAAACAAGCACGGGCTCACCACGTGTCTCATTGGCACAAGCTAAGCAAGGTGGGACCCTAAGGTGGATCCTCAAATGAGCATCAGCCCTCCACATGTCCATGGTCCACCAAAGCTGCACCGATCACATGAAAAAAAAAGTCTAAGTCTAGGCAAGGTAGCGAAAACCTCCACGTGTCTCCCGGTGCAACTCCAAGGTCAAACCAAAAGGTAAATTTTCATATGAGCGTCGGCCCTCCATGTGGAAAAGCTTTGAGTTGAATCGGGCCTTAGAGTTTCAAAGTGCCCCGTCGAGCTACATCCAACTAGAAATGGTCACGATTCCACAAATGCTAAGATGTAAATTTGATTGGGAAAAACACACCCGTCAAACCGTAAAATGTATGAAAATTACTATTTGCACCTAGAAATGAATCTTTTTAAGGACGGAGATTTTGGAAATGATATAAGGCCCAAATGTGATCCACTGAGTCGCATCTAATTAGAGAAGACCATGTTTCCATAGATATTTGGGACAAAAATTGACAGGAAAACAAAATGTCACTGTGGAAAATAGAAGGAAGGAAAAAACCTAAGTTTTCATCCAAGTTACAAATTCTTTCACATGGAAAGAGGAACGAAAAACAAAATTTGGATTTAAAGTGATCCTCGACCAAAGGAAGGGATTGATCATGGCAACCAAATAGAGGACAAATTTTTCATGCATCAATACGGGGAGATAGAAAAGACGACATAGCCCATAAATTGAAGAATTTTAAGGACAAATAGGGTGAGATCAAATTGAGCACCAACATCGGCTCGACTCAAGGATGGGAACTCCCTGTGAGTGTCATAAGAACAAATAGCAGACCAAGTGCCAAAAACAAACCATTGGGAAATGAAGTTAAAGAATAAGGTTGCAGAGTAGAAAAATAATAACCAACTCCCCAAGGATAAACCGAGAAACCAACAAAATGGCCGCTAAGGACCAAGACAAACAAAAATAGAAAAACACGAAAGCAGAAAGAAACCAAAAGACTATACACTGTACAATGGAGTATACCTTGATTCTAAGAAATCAATCAAGGAAATGTTTTAAATTCCTTCCATTAACAAGCAATTCAAGCAATTCCCCATCTAAGTCCTTTAAGAAGAAAGTATGTTCACCAATTCGAATGTCAATTGAATAAGGGCCCATCTATAATGCATCAAACTTTCCATGTTTGCCCTTATCCTCATGCATGTTGTCCTATAATAACACAAGATCCCCCACACTGAAATCTCTTAGATTCACTTTTTATCAAATAACTTCTTCAACTTTTCTCTGAACTTCACATGTCACTGATGGGATGCCCTTCTTTCTACATCTAACTCAATAATCTGATTGATTCAAGCATCATATGGACTAACTTCTTGATCTTCAATTTTTGAACAAACTAAAATGAAGATAATTGCAAATGAAGGGGAAACAAAGCTTGAGTTCCATTTACCAACTCAAATGGGCTTTTACTAATAAATCTTTTGACAGTGATTCTGTCAGCCCAAACAGCAAACTTTAGTTTCTCACCCCACTTCTTTTTTTTCAGCTCTAAGGTTCTAATGATCTTCAAGAAGTTTTTATTACTGGACTCAACTTGTCCATTTCCTTTTGGATTGTAGCTAGAAGCATATGTCAAATTAATTCCATACCCTTTGCACATTGCCACCAAAGGTTTGGCTCTGAAACTCATGGCATTATCAGCAACAATTTTAGTTGGCACTCCAAATCTGCTTATGATTTGATTCAACATGAAGTCCATGATGACTTGGTGTGTTGCTTTCTTGGTGGGGATTGCTTCCACCCACTTAGAGAAATAATCAATGGCTAAAATAATCCATTTATGACCAGCACTAGAAGGATCTAAAATCTCGCCAATGAAATCCATTCCCCATTTCTTAAATGGGGCTTCAATTGACACTGCATTGCAAAGGAAGGGAACCTGAAGCTTTCAATCTTCAAAAAAATGCTTGACAACTTTCACATTTCCTAACCAATAGAGTTGTATCCTTGAAAAGAGTTGGCCACCAATAACCAACCCTCAAGATTTTATGTGTTATAACTCTTCCAACAAAATTTCCCCCACAAACTCCTCCATGGAGATCAGCAATTATTTTGGGGGCCTCATCTTCAGTGATGCATCTCAAGAGCACTCCCTCGGGGTTCTTCCAAGCTAACCCAAAATCAGTAATGACATATTTTTGGGAGGCTAACTTAAGAGATATTTTCTAATTTTTAGTCAAATGTTTAGGGCAACATAGATATATGAGATAAAATATTATATCTTTATACCATTCAGAGCTTACCGAATTTTCAAGGACATCCACCCTTTCTCTTTCTACTTCATTCACCTCAATAGTTTGTAAGTTTCTCTCAACCATAAGCTTAGATAGGCCCAAACCTCTTATCAATTTCATGGTTTGGATATCCATGTCATATTCCTACAACTTATTTACCCATCTGCATCTTTTGATTGAGACCTCCATCTCTGATAAGATATCTTTCACCATGGTGTGGGGAACATAATAACTTTAGACCTTGATATGTAAGGTCTGAAAACCTTTATTTCTTTCACCATAGAAAATGCTTACTTCTCCATGATGGTGTAATTTAACTCAGCTCCTTGCAATGCCTTACTGAAAAAGGAAATTGGTCTCTCCTTCATCATCCTTTTGCAACAAGACAGATGCAATGGTGTTTTCTAAAGCAAAAGAAAACATTTGAAAAGGCTTCTTGTAATTTGGAGCTACCAAAATAGGGGCATGCTTTAATGCTTCTTTGATCCCATTGAAAGCTTGAATGGAAGCTTCTTCCCATTTGATAACTTGGTCCTTCTTCAGCATGCTAGTAATGGGGATGGTCATCTCAGCAAAGTTAGACACAAATCTTCTGATAAATTTTATTTGTCCAAAGAAGGATTGAACTCCCTTCTTAGTTCTCGGAATTGGAACCTTGTTGATGGCTTCCACTCTCTTGGGATCAATCATGACCCCTTCCTTTGATACAATGTGACCAAGCAACTTTTCCTTTTGCACTCCAAAATGGCACTTCTTGGGATTCAATGATATGTCATACTCTCTACACCTTAACAACATTCTCTCCAAGTGTTGCAAGTGATCATTTCTTTTTCTAGAAAACACAGTTACATCATCTTGATAAACAATAATGAAATCATTAATATAACTAGCAAACGCTACATCCATTGCTCTTTGGAAATTTGTTCCAGCATTCATTAATCCAAAAGGCATCCTGACATAGACATAAGTTCCCCAAGGAGTGGTAAAGGAAGTCTTTATTATTTCTGAATCCTTCACAACAACTTGATTATAGCCAAAGAAACCATCCAAAGTGGATAACAATTCAGAACCAGTTACCAATTGTAGCATATTCTCCATGTTTGGCAGAGGGTAATTATCTTTCAATGATGTTTTATTCAAGTTCCTAAAGTCTACGCACAACCTTATATCACCATTCTTTTTTCTGACAAGTACTAAATTTGCAACCCAAGATGAGTACCTTGTGGGCTAAATGATCCCTCCATCCCTCAACTTCTTCAATTCTTCTTACATCTTCAAAGAAAGGAGCGGATTGATGGGCCTCTATTTTTTCCTAAAAGGCTTGGCATTAGATTTAAGAGGAATTTCATGTTGGAAAAAATCTTTCATGTATGCCTTCAACTCAGAGTAAGACCAAGCTAGGCAATCTTGATATTTCTTCAACAATTAAACATAGGATTGCTTCTCTTCCTTGCTGAGATTGCTTCCTAACCAGATTTTACATGGTTTTTCCTTTATGCCCAAGTTGTGCTCTTCCACATCTCTTGAAACCGACATACTTCTATTAATAATGCAATCAGCATTATCAAATTTTGATTCAAGTGCCACCAAACCTCTAGGAATCATGTTTGTCTTCAGCTAGATGATGTCTTTTCCAAATAAAGTTTCATTTCCTTCAGCAACACACACCATTGGTTCCCAATCTATATTTTGGTCAGAAAACTCACCTTAGTTCTCTGAAACTGTTTCACCTAGGCATCATCATTGAACACTTGCTAATTTTTAACGTTGTTAGGGACAGATGGCCTTGTTAGTATTTCAACATCATACTCACAAAATGGAGATATTGTACAATTTCCAAATCTGGAACCTAACACTACTAACTTGATTTGCTGCAACATTAAACTTTCTATCATGGTGCACAATATTAAATGATTCAAACATTTCAATCAAATCCCAGACTACATGCTTGTATTGTTTCATTCTCTAATTTTTAGTAGCATACAGTTTTCTAATTTGCTTGATAATCAGTTCTGAATCTCCTTTGACAATGATATCCTTTACACCATATTTCCATGCAATTCTCAAACCCAATAATAGTGCTTCATATTCAGCAATGTTGTTAGTGCATTCAAAGTTGAGTTTGAAATAAAAAAACAAACTCTTCCTAGCCTGGAGAAATTAGAACAATACCAACACCATTTCCAAACTTGGAACAAGCTCCATCGAATAACAAGGTCCAAGGAAAACCTACTTGTTCAAGACATTTACATTGATCAATCTTGTGCTCTTTTCCATCAGCAAATCCAACAAATTTATCAGCATCTACATCAGCATACAACACTTCATAAGAAGCATTATTGGGATCTTCAATGAGGTGCAACATCTTCTTCTCTCCATATAGATTTACAAGGCTACCTTCAATTGGAATGGTGGAAAAAGACATATCCATATGAATACTTCCACCAACACTTGCATCCCACTTTCTTAATAACAGCATGCCCCATTTGGTAGGGTAATCAACAATAACAACATCAAGTTTCAAGTTCTTACCGGATAAGCTACAAGTTGTACCACCAAACCTTTTACACATCCTACAATTGGCACCTCTCTAGAATCCATTATAGTACACTTGTCATAAGTTATTGTCACTTTAATGTTCAATTCATTCATGACCTCTAGAGGCATAACATTACATGATTCTCGGAATCAAACATATAATTGTGCAGCAGTTTGTCCTTAATAATCAGCGTTGTAAAAAATGGATCAACATTTAATTGAGACTCAACCAAAGATGTTCCCAAGTAAACTTCAAGTGGTTCACCTATCTCCTCCAATGCTGGTGGTTTTTCTAGGTCTGTAATGGTTAGAGGAGTGTCTACATTATTTATATTTCTACCTTGGGTACTCCTATCTTCTTCCAATCCCAAATACTCAAAGGCCCTCTTCTTGTGCTCAGGAATCCTAAGTAGTTCAACAATTGGAACAAAAATCTTGATCTGACTCAAGACTTGGGCAATGTCATAAGGAATGTATTTGGGCAAAGTAGCATTTGGAGAAATATTGACAAACTCATTGGATGGAAAAATATTTTTCACATCTTGGGCATGGGTGGGAACACCAGTTCTACTTGAGACAACAAGGCCTTTGCTAGATGCATCTTTATTTGGAGCTTCTTTTGGGATATTGGTGAGAACTGGGGTTTTTGGTTTGGCTTGAGGCCCTGCCCCTTTGACAACTTTACTTCTTGTGTTATACTCTTTTTCTTGGGCAAAAACAACATTCATTAATAGTTGTCTATCCTCTTCTGATGGGATTCCTCCATCATACTTCTTAATCATTAGAGCTCTTAGGTACTTAAAATCATTATTAGGAAGTTTAAAATCTTGTACCATATCTATTTCTAAAGTATGAGAGGGAGGAAGAAGAGGTACCCAATGAATGCAATCCCAAAACTTGCAGTAGTTCTTGCACTTATTACTTCAGTTGAAGTTACTCCTTGTTGTGAGCTTGTAGAGAAATCCACCATGCATGCATCATCATCAGTGTTATCATCATCATCAGCTTCTTTAACTTGTTGATCTACTTCACATGGCAGGTGGGGTAAGAAACATTTGTCACACCAATCAATTTCATTTCTCTTCAACAATAGCAACTCTATCATTTAGAGGATCAGGCACTACTCTATTTTCCTTAGCTTGGGGTTTTCTAGCTCCCATGGTTCCTTTACCTTTGTCATTATATCTCTAATCATTTCTAGGATGATTTGTAAATATTTCTTGTCCTTGTTTCCTATGTTGACCTTAAGAACCTTGTCCAATTCCTTTCTCTACCCTGGCTAGCTTATAAGAGATTTCTTTGATAGCTCTGGCCAAAGTCTTTACAACTTCCTCAAGATCCACATCCTTACTTGATTGAGGATTCTCTGGGTTGATCAATTTGGCATCCTCCCTCTTAGGAGGTTTTCCAACTACTTTAATGTTATTCTCATTTCTGAGCCATGGTAAAGGCGCCTCAAAGTTCCAGGGTTCTTATCCCTCAAATAGTAAGTATCTTTCTTATCAAATGCATCTAAATACTTTATCAAACAAGAAACATCACTTGGCCTTAGGATCACAGGAAGCCTATTTAGGATCTTATTGAACCTTGTATTGAAGTCATGAGCATGACTCATTGGGATTATTGTTTTATATTTTCAAATTTTGATAAAAGAAACCTAGGGTCTATTTTATCTCCATACTGTAATCTAAAAGCATTCTTCATTTCTATCCAAGAATCAATGGAATTATCTAGCAAAGATTTATACCAGTCCCTTACATCTTCTTCTAGAGTATGGATAAACAATTTAATGTACACATCCTCAAATTCTATTTCAAATTCCTCCATCATATTGACAAAAAGCTTTAAGTGCTGATCCCCAGTAATGGCATTATTTCCTTGAAATTTAGGCAATCTATTTCTAACATCTTGGGGCACAACATTTGGATATCCAGCCATACCTCTGAAATCTATAGGACCAAAAGTGTTCACAACAAATGGAGGTCTAGGTGGGGGTGGGCCATATTGTTTTAGGGAGGTGATCTTATAGGAGAAACAGAATGATGAGGAATGAGGGTGCGTGGGGCACATAAATACAATTCTCAAAATGGATGTTCTCTAAAAACCTTGTCTATTGGAAGATCCTATCACTTTGGAGAATACGGGGACATAATGAGATGTAAATCTTTCAAATATTAAAGAAGGACACTTTCCAATTGGAGAATTGATATTTACAAAGAGACTACCCGATTGAAGCACTTGAGGAAGTATTGCAATATTCAATCACAGGCTAATTAGTTTCACTAATGGAGATCTCTTTTCTTGATGCTTGATCTCCAATAACCTTCCAAATTCTTCTTCCTTCTGAATTAGACTTTCCCAACTCTGGAAACAACCTTCTACTAGGGTCCTTGGCGAAGAAATATCTTCTTCCTTCCAGCTTTGCAGAGATTAATGACAAATCTTACATGATATATGTTAAGACACTAGTATTTATTAAGAATTTAAATAACATGGAGTCGCCACTAAGGATTTTCACCTTAGTTTGTGCAAATGCACTATGAAAGACCCATCAAATGTCTATCAATACTAGATTCATGTAAAGCTTACAACATCTCGCTCTTCTTCTACCCAAAATTGTCAATGATGATACAAACTTTAATGCGATAACTAAATAAGTGGAAATATTGCACTCAGAACTTACAACTTTGAACAATTCTTACAGATCTGAATAGATAATGATGTTTTAGCAATGTATTAGCACACAACACATGTAGGAAGTATTACTAGGGTTTGTATGTACTACATTTCTAAAATACTTCAAAGAGTCCTCGGCAATGATCTCATTCTAGTGTTGGTATCCAAATTGATTCTCCCTTGGAAACCAAGAGAAATAGACGAGATCTCATTTTGAGTCATTTTGTAGCCAAGGAGACAATTTATCGACTCTTCGTCACTCCAAAGATCGGAGAAATGGATAGCACCTTCGTTAAGGATTTGATCTATCCTCACTTCTTTAGGTCATGCCTTTTGACCAGGGTGAGAGGACCCGTTTTGTAACCTTTGTCAGTGAAGGAGAATGAACATATCCTTATTTGCAAAAATCTGAAGGGAGAGCCTAAGAAAATATGATCAATGCACCACAATTTAACTCTCACAAGTTGTCACTTCTAAAGACTGGTGATATTTCTTAGATAGGACTAAGGTTACTAAAGACATTATGGAATCCTAATTGCTTCTGCATATTTTGGTAGTAGAATTTATACATTTGTGGACACACAAGGAAAATAGAGGTAGTTCAGGATGGATTCATTATTTTTGAATAATTTTGGTGGGAGATTAAGCAGGATAAAATTTCTTATACCAGATCTTTGAGAGACTTCACAAAAATTGGAAAGATAAATGACAGAAAGCTTCGAAATAGCTAAAATATTCCTTCGACCAAAAGGTGTGCATCAATGGAGGCCCAGATTTGCACGGTTTCACACAATCTCCAAGAATGTAACACGAAGGCTCAAGCTAAAGACTCAATAAAACATCAAAAACCCCTGGTTCCTCATGCCTAAGATACACTCAAAGGCTTACAGAAAATATTTATCAACAAATGATAGTGAAGTGATTTTAAATTGTTTATCTCATCACAGGATGAAATATCTTCTTGAAATGAAATTACAAATACCACTAAACTGTCATAGGGACAAAGTCATGTGTGATTCGAAGGGACTTTAACACAAGATTGCAATAGGAATAATAAAAACTACTTGCAGACATTCTGAAACAAAGTAGACACAAATTGCTCCAAGATTAACACAAATTAACTTGAAATTGATTAGATTCATCAACAGGGGAAAGTTTCTTTGAACAATCTCAGAGATTTTCAATGGTTATGCACTCATAACCAACTTGATGTGATTGAAATATAAGACATGGGAAATTAACAGGTTTCTTGGATTGGTCTCTCAGGAAGATGGGCTCTCTCAAATTTTCTCTTAAGAATTCAACCCCCGACCCTTTGCAAGAGTATTCTCATTACATTTATACATTTCACTTGCTCACTCATCCCAAATTTTCCCCCCAAAAAGAAGAATATTCAAGGGACCTTTACTTATTACCAATTTACCTCAGAAAGTGACGTTTAACAAATTCACATCCGAAAGCTACCAAGTGGACCAATTATGAATTGATCACATTTCTCAGACCCTCGACTAATGACTAGGATGTCATGCCATAAATTTTTGGTAGTCCTTCTAATCATTTTGATTCGTCATGTGAGAAATCCCTATTTTAATCATTTTCCGGAGGATCTGCATAGCTGGATCTGACAGGTAATCCTTTTCACCCTCAAGGAAACACCTTTTTCATCCTTTACACCTGCAACCTCCATCATTTCATCCTTTTCCTTCTCTTTCCTCTGTAACTTTGTCCCGCATTCAGCTTCTCTAGTAGTTCACATTTTTACAAGTGCCTGAGCAATTCCAATTTCAAAATATCAACCTTAACAATTCTTGGACTCATAAATTAAGTTCTAAATCCATTTAATGGCACTTTGTAAATAAAAATTACAAGGAATTTCATCAAAAATGATGAAAAATAGTGCGTATTCACATCTCCAGAGTCTTGGAGCAAAAATGGTAGAAAAATAAGTGAAATGCACAACAATCATTGATTCTACCCCTTCTCAACTCTAGATTAGAGTCGTCCACGTGTTTTCTTGGCACAACTACAAAGGTGAGGTACAGTGGTAAGTTTCCAAACAAGCGTGGGCCTTCCACGTGCCTTGGGCCCAAGAAAAACACCTTTTGGCCTTTGAAAAATTCTCAGTAAAAAAGGAGCCAGTGGAAGCCTCCATGTGTCACCTTGGCGCACCTTTGGTATGGTCCTCAAAAGTAGAGACCCCAAACAAGCGTAGGCTCACCACGTGTCTCAGATCCAGTAGAGTGTTAAAAAAGTTTAAGGATCAGTGGAAGGCGCCATGTGTGTAGGGTCCAAGATAGTTTTCCTTGGCCATTAAAAATTCCAAGCAAGGGTAGAGTGAATGGAATCCTCCACATGTCTCCCTAGCGTAATTTTGAGATGGTCCCCAAAAGTGGAGACCCCAAACAAGCACGAGGCTCACCGGTGTCCCCTTGGCGCAGCAATCTGCTAAGGTGGGACCCTGAGGTGGATCCTCAAATGAGTGTCTGCCCTCCACGTGTCCATGGTCCACCAAAGCTACACCAGCCACATGAAAAAAATTTCTAAGTCTGGGCAAGGCAATGGAAACCTCCACGTGTCTCCCGGCACAACTCCAAGGTCAAACCAAAAGGTGAATTTTCATATGAGTGTCGAGGCCTCCACATTGACAAGATTTGAATTGAATCGGGCCTTAGAGTTTTAAAGTGCCCCATCGAGATGCATCCAATTAAAAGTGCCATATTTCCACAGATGTTAAGATGTAAATTTGATGGAAAAAAACACCCAAACCGTAAAATGCAAGAAAATCACCATTTGCACCTAGAAATGAATCTTTCTTTAAGGACATAGATTTTGGAAATGATATAAGGCCCAAATGTGATCCAGTGAGCCACATCCATTCAAAGAAGACCACGTTTCCACATATATTTGGGACAAAAATTGATAGGGAAAATAGAACATGACTATGGAAAACGGAAGGAAGGGAAAAAACCTGAGTTTTCACCCAAGTTATAAATTCTTTCACATGGACAGAGGAATGGAAAACAAACTCTGGATTTAAAGTGATCCTTGACCAAAGGAAGGGACTGATCATGGCAACCAAATGGAGGATAGAGTTTTCATGCATCAATATGGGGAGATAGAAAAGATGACAGAGCCTACAAATTGAAGAATTTCAAGGATAAACGGGGCGAGATCAAATTGAGCACCAACACATTGCATCGATCATCTTCTTGAACTATCGGTGATGACTAGATCATTGACATAGACAACAACAATCACAATCTCCCCCTTACTTTTTGAGGTAGATATTGGCATCATATGGATTTCTGAAAAATCCATGTTGTACGAGATGGTCATCAACTTTGATGTACCAAACTGGGGTGTCTGTTTAAGGCCATACAAAGATTTCTTGAGTTTTAATACCTTTGTTTCTTAACTAGGTATGACATATCCCTTAGTTTGAGTCATGTAGACTTCTTCTTATCGATCTCCATTTAGAAAGTCACTTTTTAAGTCCATTTGATGGACTTCCCAACCAAACTGTGTGGCTAGAGCAAAGATCATCATAATCGTTTTGATCTTAGTTATGGGGGAAAATGTCTCCTCATAGTCAATGCCTTCTTTTTGTGTGTACCCCTTTCTTTACCGGTCTCACTTTTACTTTCCTATGGTCCCATATTATTTGTACTTTTTTTTGAATATCCATATACAATTAATGGGTTTCTTCCCTAGTGGAAGATTGACAAGTTGCCAAGTATTTTTTTCATCACTAACTGATATTTAGCATCCATGGCATCTTTCCAAGATTTTGAATATAGGGATTTCTAGACTATAGAGGGCTCATCATATTCAATAACTCTACTCATCAAAGCAAAGTTTACTTCTTCTCATGCTTTACTGCAAGTCCTTGGTCCAGTGGTAGATGTATCCGGTGGAGCATCCAATTTTGCATCTCATATCATGCTAGTATACCACTTGGGCATACATTGAACTGCTCTCATAGTTCATGGTTCTATCTTCTCATCACCATCATCACTATCATCATCTACGGGAACATCAGCTTCTATTTTTACAACTGTGGTGAAAAATCTATATCGGGAAAGTCGGAGGAGGAGTCTCTACTTCCTTCTAAAAAAACTCAACATCTCTACTAGTGTATACTTTCCTAGTCTTCAAATCCATCAATCTATACCCAAGATTCTCTTCATTGTAGCCAATGAAGATGAGTTTTGTGATTTCATATCTAACTTATTTCTGTTATGTTTGGGTATGTGCATGTTTGCTTTGCACCCAAATACTCTAAGGTGTGTAACAGATGGTTTTCACTTCGACCATGCTTTGTATGGTGTTAATCCATCAAGAGCAACTATGGGCACTCTATTCAACAAATATACAATTGTCTTTGTTGCTTCTACCTAAAATTTCCTCATCAATCTAGAATCATCGATCATGCAATGCACCATTTCCATGATAGTGCAATTTCTTCTCTCAACAATACCTTTATGCTGTGGTGTGTGTGGAGGAGGCATTTGTCGATGAATCCCATGAGCTTGTAGGTAGGATTTGAACTTGTTACTGGTGAATTAACCCCTCGATCTGAGTAAAGAGATCTAATGTGATGACCAGTCTCATTCTCAATAGCCACTTTGAACTTCTTGAAGGTCACAAAGCATCACTTTTCTTATGAAGACAATATATCCACATTTTTCTCAAATAGTCATCAACACAAATCATGAAGTACTAAAATCTAGAATGACTCGGTTGCATCAAACCACAAAGATTGGTATGAACCATATCAATCTTACCATGAGCTCGATAAGTACTTTTCTAGAATGAAGCTCTGTGTTGTTTTCATGTTAGGAAGTGAGGACATTTATCTGTATCCTTCTAGAGATGGAAATCCTTTTACCATATTGTATCGGTGAAGTGTTTCGATATACTTTAAACTAATGTGACCAAGTCTCCAATGTCATAACTTTGTAGAGGTAGAACTCTTAGCCACGGGTGTATGATCATCTATGTGGAAAAAATCAAGTTGGAACATACGTACCACATTGGAGGCTTTTGTAACTATTTTCGAGCCTCATGATTTGTCTTGAATCAAACACATTTTCTTGACGGAATGACTATCATAGTCAATTTTCAAATTCTGATCTAGGATTTGACTGAATGATAGCAGATTCTTTGTCAACCCAGGGACATATAGTACATCTGATAATCTATAATTATAAGAACCAAGAGGTAGAGAAATGTTTCCAATCCCCTATATTGTGTAAGAAGAATCATCACCTAAAAACATGGTTTTTCGAAGGTGTGTCCCTTATTGAAGTAAACCAATTTGTGGCCGGTCATGTGTCGAGTGGCTCCCGAATCAACATACCAGACATCACTAGATGATGTGGAAGGTTCACTTGATCGAGAAGTGTACAAGAAGTCTTCATTATCTGAATGTTCTTCTTGTTCATAAATATGTTCTTGATGATGTGGTTTTCTTCATTAGTTCCCCTTCTTTTTCCCTTGATTGTAGTTAGAATATCCCTTATGAGATTGTTGATTTTGAGGTCTAGAATGACTTGATGAACCTTTCTTATATGTATTGAACCAACAATATTTTATATCATGTCCTCTCTTGTAGATAGGACATTTATTCTTATTATGTTTTTGTTTGTCCCCATGTTGATGTTGTGTTTGGGATTTTGAGAAGAATTAGATTTTCCTTTTCCTTTTCCTTTCCATTTTTGATGAGAAGAAAGTTCCTTCTCCTCTTCATCATCTTTGTTGTACATAGCTTCTTCTTGTTGCAGTAGATTCACCGACTTGTCAAAACTAACTATCTGATCCGACAAGTTGAGTGTCGTTACAAAAATTTGATATAAAGGAGGGAGTGCTCTCAGAACAATGGGAATGAGAGATGTATCGTGACCTCGTCTCCGTGGCTAGAAGTGATGCCCTTAACTCTTGAACTCTTCTAAAAAATCTTCAATTTTCTCATTTTGTTTAAACTTCAGTGTGTGTAAGTGACTCTACAAATTTAGTATTGTATTCTTGTTCTTGGCCTCATACACTATGCTCAATTTATCCCACGCTTCTTTGGTTGATTTTACATCAGAATGTGGGGTTGCACATCGTCGACAACTAAAACAATATTATCACTTGGCCTTACGAGTGGATCTATCAAACTGTGATTGTTGGGTTGTATCAGTTGTTGATCTAGTTAAAAAACCATCCAAAACATTCCAAATCTCTTCAAACTCAAGTTGTGTTTTGATCTTTGTCTTCCATGCTACATAATTATCTCCTCTTAGAAGTTGAGAATCTGGAAGAAATAACTTGGGGGTGTTGGTGCCCATTTTCGAATTCATTGACAAAGGGTAAAGCTATTATCACTCTAGGTATATAGTCTCCCAATCTATATACCATCATTCCGATATACCAAACCTTTCTATATACACGCCCTTTCAATATACCCATCGGTATGTGGAAGAATCTCGTCATTTCTATATACTTGGCAAAGTATGTGAAAGAGGTGTTAACATACATGAAAGGATTTGATACGTGGTACCAAGACAAGATCTTGAAAGGGGTCTATGTGATTATTGATCTTGGCTCAAAGAAATATCCTCATATGTAAGTGTAACTTCGCTATATGCTCGGATAATTTCAGTGTCCAAATTTAAGTCATGTAATCATTCACAGACGGATGGGAGGGCTCAAAGTGTGTGTATTATGTCCTTATTACTCCCCATTAATTTAAAGGGTTGATGCCCAAACGACATTGTTGCAGCTATATTAGGCATTAAGTATAGTAGTAGTCATGACACTTTACCAGTAAGCACTTCCAGAGGCTTTGTTTATACCAGGTATCTTTTGAAAAGAGATTTGAAGATCTCGTGAGTCTTACAAAACTAAAATTAACTCGATTTTTTTACAATGTTTTGCCAAATTTTATGAGTTACAAATTTTATGGTTGAATATGAAAACCTAAAAATTAGTACAATGCACTGAAAAATACACAAAAATATTACAATTACATCTAATATTCTGAAAAATTGAATAGAAGGCAAAAAAATTGTTTTGTGAGGCCCTAGTGGTCTTCGGAGCTTAATACGGCTCTCTAAGTAAAAACCCATAAAAAATAGCTAAAATTGCAATTTTCAAGCACCTCCCTTTGGTAAAAAATGCTCAAAATAAAAAAATAAGTGATGTGGGAGAAAAAAAAATTACCCTTTATTAGGGTTTTCTCTGCTAAAATTAGATGGGGGTTTAAGCTGTAACTAAGTGGTTTAGCGGGGTTTGGAGGGCCTCTAAAGTTGGAATTTTGGGCTAAATTTACCGCTAACTTCAATATTAAAAAACAAAGTCTTTATGGGTTGGGGTCGAACCCCTAACCTCACCTACCCAAATCCCTTCAACTAACCACTAAAGTGCTTTACCGTATATGCTACTAAATGAAGAAATTTATACTTGAAATGTAATTAACTTGACTATCCTTTGAAATAGTCGACTTGGATGCCTTGTTGGAGGTCCATGTGCTAATGTTGAGGTGGAGGGAATTTTGGCGACGGTGGATTTAGGGTTTAGGTGCCAAAAACAAATCTCCCTTTGTATTAGTCATTTTTTGATTTGTTTGTTTTATTTTTCTCCGCCTTTTGATAAGGGTCACCGCTTATTTATTTCGTAGGTCTTTGATTTGTGTTTACTAAATTTACACATGATCATAATGACATGGCCTATATGGTGGATGTAACATGGATTTTTCTTTAAAAATGTTGTTTCTTTATTACGAGAGACGTCGATCGAGGCTCGGCTCACCGCCCAATGGCTCATTAAAAAATAGTGCACGGCTCGGTCTGTGGAATGCAAAACTTGCCAAGTGCAATGAACGAGCTTGATCTCGAGGTTAACTTGTAGTGGAGTAATGTCATTTGGGGATCGACCAAGGGCTTGATCTACTTTGATCATTTGTTGCTTTGAAAGCAGAACTTGTCTTGGGATAAGAGAGCTTAGTCACTTAAATGAACAACTTTGCTATGTACAATGAACACATCCTTTAGCTCGTTGAATGCTTATAACCGCTTAACTTTCCAAACAGAATGCAAATCACCAAATCAACATGGTTTCTTGTGAAGACAACTTGGTGGGATTTGATTAGAAGCCCTTTAACTAGCTCAATAGAAACTCTGCAAAACAACTCATTCTTAAACAGATGTAACTTGATCAAGAGGGATATCGGCTCGATCAAGAGCTTAGTGCAGAGCTCTATTAATATGGCACAAATACCTCCAAACTTGGTGCACTGATAGTGTTAGTTGTGGCTAACACTGTCACTAATTTTAGTGACAAAACCCCTAATGGGAAAAAGAATATTTTTTTATTAAATTTATTTGTCTATGGTAATGTTTTCTGGTGCTACGGGCACCAGTGCAAAAAACAATTGTGTTCTAAAACACCTAGAACAAACAGGAGGTTATGGGGAGGTTAGGATGAGGTGGGAAGTTGTAGGAGGTTACACGGGCTCTCAATTACTACAAATGCTTCTCCAAGCTCCTCTATCTATTTTGCTCTCTCTTTTCACACATTACGTGTTTGCAGGTCTAAATTAACCTACAAGGGTAAGTGCAATAAGTTGGTGGACAAAAAAATGGACATAAAAACCTGAAATTCATGTACTACGATCACAGTTTTAAACCACAATCACACTTTTTAAACCACAATTACGGGACTATTTTTAACAAGTTTGGGAATTTCCAAACCTAAAGCTGCAATTGTGGTTATAAACCGTGATCATGGTCCTCCGAGACAAAAAAATAGACCCGTGACCCCTCATTTTCCCTATTTTCCCCTGCAAACCACGATTTCTCCTCGACTATTGGCACTCGAGCTTTAAAAACCCCTACAAATTACAGTTCAAACTTCTGGATCACGAAATTTTCAACGATGTCGCCAAGACGAAGAGGTAAGCCCTCGATTTTGATCAAATTTCTTGCATTTTAGGTTAATTTTTGTGATTTTCATGGGTTTTTAATTTTTATTTATGTATATAATTTTTTGTTTTTTCAATTGTTCGGCAAGCTTGTAATCCTGTAAACCATCCAAATATTCCTCAAAACCCTCCAAACATTCCTCAAAACCCTCCTCCAAACATAGATCCACCTCCTATGGCTCCTTCTATCCCCATGGAACCAAGCAGAACACAAGCTGATATCATTGGAAGAATCTAACAAAATAAAATTGCCATTAAGAACCTTATTTAGACAATAAGACAAAATCATGCCACAAATCCGTCCCACATGACTTTAGCCAACACATTGCAAACATTGATTGGGAAGTTGACTCCATAACCAACCAAATAAACAGATGGAATACCTTTAGAGATGATTGTAGGCGGTGGTATGTAGATAAATTATCCCATGCGGCCGTAAAAGAAAAAAAAATGCAAAAGACCGCATTTGTGCATTATTTATTGACCCAAGAACTAATGCCCCCCACAACTACTTGCAAACGGTTCCCAATCCATTAGTGCCACGATGACTAAATCAAGAACAATTTTTGGGATCGATGGTGAATGGTTTTTATTATCCACCATGCAAAAACAATGAGGTTCCTCTCTATTTTTTGAAGAAATTATATTGCAAGTTCGTGCTTAATGACGTCCCAAATTATTTTGACTTTTTAATTTTTATGGGTGAGGAGGTGGCTCTGCACAAAGTAGACTGGTGCACATGTTGGTCAACCAAGGATCCCCCATGCCCCAAAACCCCATTGCCTTTAGTTATCCCTCCTACAGTGAAGGAGGTTATGGAGATTGACACACTACATGCATTAAGGGAGCTCACTGACACTCTGACCTAGCATAGTGACCAGATTACATCTGGTGATGTTGGTGGAGGCACCAGTTCTAGCGCACCACACCACTGTGGATCATGTGGTGTCATATGCACTGCGAGTGAGACATCGTTTGTTGGATCACATGGTTTCTTTTCTCTAGATGAGATGATGGCAGATTTTTTTGGAACTGGTGCAAATGATCTTAATCTTTCACAGGTAAATGTCAAATAAAAATTTAATATATATACACAATAGTTTAATTCATTTGAGATTTTAATATATATGTATTTGATTATGTCATGTGCATACATGTAAAAACTATTTTTTTATTTTAAACAACAAGAGCCGGTGAAGGACACACCGCATCGACATGCTAGCTACTACAATTGGGTGTGTTACAGACGTAAGTTTCAAGTTACTTACATTTCAAATTATATTTGATTGCACTTTTATTATTAAATACACATTTTTAATGTTTGTGTATAATGTTTCACGTGTACATGTACATATTAATATGTTTGTCTTTTATATGTAGGAGTCTGGTGGGTCATCATCTGCTCTAGGCACTAAGGCTACTGGCATGTCTCACATGACTTTTACGCGGGTTAATTTCTCTTTACACTTTGTTTCTAATTGTGGAAGTTCAGTTGTGTATCTACTCTTGTAGGAATTTTGGAGACTCGAGTAACATCGAAGCTTCCCTAGGATCATTAAACCTAGATTCCTACTCTTTAGGAGGTCATATGATAATAAGCAGTATTATTAAGAGCCTTGGTTGGTTTTTATTATCAAATTAATACATTGGTCTGTTATGTGTCGATTATGCTTTGGGTCTATTATGTGGAAACTTCATGTAGATTAATATTGATCTGTACATGTTTTTTATATAGCTTATGATTTCCAGAGAGACTCCTCCCTATATGCAGACTATGGAGGCTGCTGTAGATGCTACCATAGCGTCTGTAGATCCACTAACTCAGGTACAATTTTTTAAATTTGTTAAATTTTGGAGGAATTTTTTTCTTATTACTTATCTATAATATCAAATTTTGTACATGAAATATTTAATTTGAACTATTTATTTGTATGTAGCCTACCCCTCGTGAGTCTACCATAGACCCTACAATGCGTTGATGACAAATTGATAGGGATCATGAGATTGTGGTAAGATTTCACATGCATTATAAATTCTAAGTTTCTAAATTTTGAATGTATTTTAAAAATTTGGGTGTTAAAAACTTGTTGTTTATGAATGTGCAAGCTAGGTTGCAAGCCTGTTTAGAGATGCCTAGGACCACACGGATGAAATCCGTAGTGGCATCTCCCTCCACTACATCCACAAGTCGTGGACATGCTTCTTCTAGCAGGGCAAAGAGAGGGAAGATGTTTCATGATTAGATTCATAGGACCTGGATGTATAGATATATATGTCATCTGGTCCTAGTTCATGATTCTTCATATAGTCCATGTATATAGCCTTATGTGACCGCATGTGGTCCTATATGTATGACACACTTAGTTCGATACATTATGAATTTATATTTTCAAAGACACGTGGCACACTTAGTTTGATACAATATATCCATGTTGGTTTTCCTAATGATATTACTTCTATGTTTGATTTCATTTCATTGCACATGATATCCTTCTATATTATGTTTTCATAACCATATTAGTTTTATGTTTGATTTGATTTGATGGCCTTGATTATGTGACCATTATCCATATGATATATATGATATATGATGTTATGTTATTGTTAAATGATATATGATGTTATGTTATATAATGGTTTTGAAGGTTCTTGGGTGCAAGATCATTTTTTTCAAGAGATTCAAGTGTGGACTTATATCAATTTTCTTATTTTAAGCACGTGGTTAACACACTCCAAAGTTGGAAAAAATGTATACAATTAAAAATGGTCTTGAGGGATTTAAATTACAAGCCATTTTATATGTTTTTAGTGTACTTACAATTTATTTGTTAAGTACTAGTCTAAATTAAGTGTTATTGATGTGTTTAACAATAAGTTCCTAATTTAAACTTACTTGTTTAAAAAAATATAGAAACATTATATAGTTTAGTTGCACAAGATATAAAAAAATCTTAACACTCTCTATGTGTATGAACATGCTTTAAAAAGAGATCAAACAATCATTAGAGTATTTACATGGTAATGTGTTAACCTTGTTGCAATCTCATTGATGCGAGCTGAGTAGTGAGAATTCATTCCCTAAGACATCGTGGGAGAAAATTGTCACTACCAACACATCCGATTGGGGGTTATATGCCTTTGGGTGCTATGGCGGGCTCTAGGGAGGCCTAGTTTGGAGTCAGACCACCCAATCCAGAGCCAAGAACCCCTTCCCTATTAATCCCAATTCACGTTTTCAATGGAAACTTATGACGATCACAACTTGGCGCTCGGTCATCCAAACCAAGAACCATCTAAGCCAAAACTTGAGTGAAGGAGTTCTCTAGTCACACCCAAGAATTCAGGGTCGTGGCATTCCTTGAGCCTTTGTGGCATAATTGTTTACAAACTACCTTTTCTAGGCAGTCCTAGGAAATGAACGAAGGCGAGTAGTGAGAATTCATGCCTCAAGACATCGTGGCACCAAACCAACTATGCCAACATGTCCGGGTGGCTAGGTAAATATAAGAGGAGGCATCATTTTGATATGCGACAAGGTCGTTGCTTCCGGGCTACTTCGTTCGGGCATAGTCCCTTAAGAACCCTGAGACCAAAAACCATTCAACTTCGATGGGTGATTTCTTAGACTCCGTGGCACCTATAGATGTCTCATCAAATCCTACACCTCGGTGTAGGGACCCTCTACAATATTTTGTCTCGGTTTTTTCCATCTCGATTGATGCTTTCATTACCTGTTGTTTTGCAACTACGTGAAATATTGCAGTTTGAGCCAGTATAAGGTTGTCAAATGCTATATTTTACAAACGGTGGGTTGTGGCACCAAACCAACTATGCCAACACATCTGGGTGGCTAGGTAAACACTAGAGGAGGTATCATTTTGGTGCGCGCAGTAAGGTCGTTGCTTTTGGGCTACTTCGTTGGGCGTAGTCCCTTAAGAGCCCTGAGACCAAAAAACCATTCAACTTCGACGGGTGATCACTCGGACTAAAGTGGCGGCTAGAGATGTCTCGTCGGATCCTACACCTTGAAGTAAGGACCCTTTACAATAGTTTGTCTCGAGTTTTTCCATCTCCGATCGGTTCTCTTGATGCCTTATTTTTACAAATGTGTGAAATAGTGCAGTTTGAACTAGTGTAAGGTTGTCAAACGCTATATTTTGCAAACAGTGGGTCGTGGCACCAACCCAATGCGCACCAACATGTCTAACATGTCTTGGTGGCAAGGTAAACACTAGAGGAGGCATCATTCTAGTGCATGACAAAGTCGTTACTTCGGGCTACTTCATTCGGGTGTAGTCCCTTAAGATCCCTAAGACCAAAAATCGTTCAACTTCAACGGATGATTATTCGGACTCGTGGCACCTAGAGGTGTCTCGTTGGATCATAAACCTTGGAGTAGGGACCCTATAAAATATCATGTATTTATTTTTTATTTTTCTGATTGGTGCTCTCACTGCCTTGTTGTTTGCAAACACGTGAAATAGTGTAGTTTGAGCTAGTGTAATGTTGTCAATGCTATATTTTACAAACGATGGGTCATGGAACCAAACTGATTAAGGAAACATGTCAGGGGTGGATAGGTAAAAACTAGAGGAGGCATCATTTTTGTGTGTGAAAAGGTCATTGCTTCTGGGCTACTTCGTTCAAATGTAGTCCCTTAAGAGTCCTGAGACCAAAAAACCATTCAACTTTGACGAATGATTACTCAGACTCCATTGCGGCTAGAAACATCTCGTTGGATCCTACACCTTAGCGTAGGGTTTATAATAGTATGTCTCGGTTTTTGTCTCCAATCGGTGATCTCGTTGCGTTGCCCTATTATTTGCAAACGTGTGAAATAGTGCAGTTTGAGCCAGTGTAAAGTTGTCAAACACTATACTTTACAAATGGTGGGTTGTGGCACGTAACCAAGCTGTGCCAACATGTATGGGTGGCTAGGTAAACACTAGAGGAGGCATCATTTTAGTGCGTGATAAGGTCATTGCTTCTAGGCTACTTCGTTCGGGCATAGTCCCTTAAGAGTCTTGAGACCAAAAAATTGTTCAACATCGACGTGTGATTACTCAAAATCTATGGTACTAGAGACATCTTGTTAGATCCTACATCTCGGCGTATGCATGATACTATACAATAACTGTCTCGGTTTTTTGTCTCCGATCGGTGCTTTCGTTGCCCTATTGTTTGTAAACTGTGAAATAGTACAGTTTGAGCCAGTGTAAAGGTTTGTCAAACACTATATTTTGCAAAAGATGGTCATGACATGAACCAATCAACTATGCCAACACATCATCAGTGTGGCTAGGTAAATGCTAAAGGATGCATTGTTTTGGTGCGCGACAAGGTCGTTGCTTCTAGGCTACTTCATTCGGGCGTAATCCCTTAAGAGAGTTGAGACAAAAACATCGTTCAATTTCGACGAGTGATTACTCGACTGTGGCACCTTAAAGATGTCTCATTGGATCCTACACCTTGGTGTAGATACCCTCTACAATAGCATATCTCATTTTTTTGTCTCGATCGGTGCTCGTTGTCCTATTGTTTTTTGCAAACGCACGAAATAGTGTAGTTTGAGCCAATATAAGGTTATCAAACACTATACTTTCCAAACGGTGGGTCATGGCACTAAACCGATTGCACCAACACATCCGAGTGGCCAGGTAAACACTAGAGGAGGCATTATTTTAGTGCACAACAAGGTCTTTGCTTAGGGCTATTTTGTTTGGGCGTAGTCCCTTAAGAGCTCTAAGACAAAAAAAATTGTTCAACTTAAACGAGTGATTACTCAAACTCTAGGGCACCTAGAGATGTCTCGTTGGATCCTACACCTTGGTGTAGAACCCTCTACAATATTATGTCTTAGTTTTTTTGTCTCCAATCGGTGCTCTTATTGTCATATTGTTTACAAACGCCCAAAAAGCAAGTGCGGTTTGAGCCAGTGTAAGGGTCTCAAATGCTATACTTTGCAAACGGTGGGTCATGGCACTAAACCGACTATGCACATGCATAGGGATGGCCTTGTAAATAGTTGGGGATGTATATTTTTAGTTCCTTATGCTCCCGGTGCTTCGGGCTACCTCCTCTGGAGCCAAGAACCCCCTCCACAGGTACATAAATTGTTGTTAGTTACTTCTCTTTTCTTGTAAAACAATGAAAGCTTATCTTAGCTTCGAGAATATAAAATTCTCTACTAACAGTGCAACCATGTGAAGGTGGAAGCTTTTCTGGCACCACTAACCTACATAAAAGTGTTAGTCAAAGAAATTTAAGTTTAATCAAAACCATACTAGATATATACAAAATACACAAATTTAATAAAATATATGAACTTGAATATAGAACTAAAAAATTTAAATAATTCAAAGAAATTATATATACCAGACGAGATCATGTAAATTCATTCCAATGTTCACCATCAGGATGTGAAAGTGGAAGCTTTTATGGCACCACTAACCTACATAAAAGTGTTAGTCAAAGAAATTTAAGTTGAATCAAAACCATATACTAGATATATACAAAATACACAAATTTAATAAAATATATGAACTTGAATGATCTAGTTGACAAATTTAAACACTTCAAAGAAATTATATATACCAGACATGAGCATGTAAATTCATTCCAATGAACCATCAAGATCGAATCTACTCTGAATAGTAGACATGATTGCTTCATGATCTGACTCTCGAACCTTCCAAAGAATCTTGTTATTAGGCCTTCCTCGATATCTATATAGTTGAATATTTGTCGCTAGAACTAGATGTGAATATAAGAGTATTTTCATGTGTGTCTCAAAGTCTTCAAACACCCAAATAGAGGAATTTTTTAATGGATACTGTCGAAGCCAAGTTCCAGTAACTACCACTGACCCTGTAGGGTACTCAATATCTTCACCATCTATAAAAGGAGAAATCAACTTATTTCTTTCCTCGATGCAACGACATAATAAATAGTTTGTTCCTTCTTCATTGTCTTTTGTCACAATAATTGCAAACACATGTCCTACAAAAAAAAACAAAGGTTTTAACTCAAATTTAAATTACATATTAATTTTAATGGACATAACTCAATACAAAAATTGTAAATAACCATTTACCTTGTCGCACCAAAATTGAAATTTCATCAAAGTCCTTGGATGTTGCAACTTCATATAGAGAAACAAGTCGTAATGCTTGTGGAGGTTGATAACTAGGAAGCGGAGTTAGAGGCCTACAAATCCATCCATCCACTCATTCTTGTGAATCACACTTAACAATGACAAATTCGATACAAGATGCACAAAAACACACCAAATTTCTTATCCATGTGGCCCACAAAGTAGCGTCTGAGCTACAAAATGAGTGCATATCATTGGACCCTGTGAGTGTCATATAATCCTCATAGTTAGAAATTTTTTGTTCCTCTATCAACCAAAAATATCTATGAACTGTGGAATTTTCTTGAGAACCTCGAGGCCATGTTGTCAATACACCATTCCACTATGCTCTTTGCATCTTTCAATTTAGCACCATATTTTTACTTCAACTCTTCTCTTGCAAGAGCTCTTTTCACACATGCCCCTACACCTTCATGCTCTCCTTTTCCATGTCTAGCCTCAGTGAAACTCTAAATATGTTACACACCCATCTTGACGTGCATCCTTCTCATCCAATAAAATATTCGTGCATTCTTAAACTGAGACATGTAATTATCTAACCATATATAATGTTGATTGAAGCGGATGTCCCTATCAGACAAGTTTTCATAAAATAACTAGAAACACCCTTGCACAAATTTAGTAGAATGAGTATGATCATCACTGATATAAAATTGGTACTCTCTTAAAAAATTTTAATCATTATTTGTACTATCAGGAGAATGTATAAATGTTATATGCACAAAAATGGCAACATGTACTTGAGTTATAATATTACAATTGAATCTCCATTTGTTTGTTACAATGTGTAATTATTTACAAAATCGACCACTGAAACAATAGTACCAATAGGAAATGTGTCCTTGCATATCTTGAACTATTCATCTAACCATCGAGCTCTATGTGTATGCCTAGCATACTCATAAACAATTTCATCCTTAAATTTTCTCATAAATTAAAAAATAGGCTTATGCTTTATGTAACTAGCTCACACCATTTAGAATCATTTCCATCTTTCAAATAGTATTGTAGTGATTTATATTTATCAAACTCAACTAAATTATGCTATTGCACCTCCAATTTTCTCACAAATGCAACTTTCCAATTTAGTTAATCCGACCACGTACCACAACTTCCATCTAAACAATCCTCACTATAAAAAAATTGTCCAACTTCTCTTTCACAAAATATCGTAGGAATGAAATTCCTAGAATATATTGGTAGAACTTGAACACCACATTCCGATAACATATTTTTAGAATGAAAATCAGAATGAATACGTAAAAAATTAGCATAATGCATCGTAAATTCAACATGTTTCCTACAACAACAAGTGGTGTGAGCGTGGTTGATTTTCACATAGAATGGTTTCAACATTTCAAAAAAATGTTGACTAATTTCAATTTCTAGATGCTCATGTTCAAACTACGAAAAATTGAGTTTGAGTCATATCTAAGAAAATACTTTGGATGTGGTTCATGATTCGTAGAACCAACGACTCTGTTTTACAACATCTCTTGCATTAGGTGAAACTCTATTATTATCATGCCAAAATTAAATTACAACTTATCTTATAGCATCAGATATATATGTCCTTACATGGTGCTCTAGCAGAAAATGCCCAAAATTTGGTGTTATTGAATGATTGAAGGATATTGCATCTTTTAATTCCTTTCATTAGAGTATTTCAATTAACTTTCAACATTCGACTTGTTTGCATAATCAAACATTATTTTTTTGTTGATTCACTTACAACACTAGTAGCAAGTACACGATGCACAATATTATTATCCCTTATGTGTCTCTTGACACCAACAGTGTAATATACATCATGAAGGTTTTCAATAATTGTAGAGGTTTGACCACGTATATTAGATGTTGTCAATACTAAGGTGTTTAATGTATGTCTCATTTTAATTGATTTCATCAAACTAACCAATAATCTGACATCTTTGGGAATCATTTAAAATTTCAAAATGATTATCCCAAATTTAGTGGTTTTTTTTCTAATTTTCCATTTAGAAAGTTTGTCAGACATTGGTTTCAAAATGTTCTCATCAATTTCAATAAAATAATTAGGTTTCTTACATAAAATCCTAGGAGGTGTTTTTGTCAAATTTTGCTTGTCTATAGTTTCAACCTGAATTTCTTGATTCACATTTTCATTGTCTCCTTCAATTTCAACATCAGCTACATCACGAGTATTTAATTCTTCTTCAACATTGACAGTAAAAACATCTTCATCATGAGTATTTAATTCATCTTCAACATTGACAATAGAAACATTACATGGTTCCTCATTTCTTACAATAGTAGGGGTTGAAGATGAACCTCTTCTTGATTCATGAAGATTCCACATTCACTCAACATTTTGAAATCTTGTTGCCTCTAATTCATCGATTGTTTTTACTTATTGACTTCCTTTTTGACTTCGTTTCTTATCTCCCATGATGTTTTGCTTGGTGATAAGAAAAACGTGTAAAAAGTGACAGAATTTCATAGTAATTCATACAATAAGGTCAAATAGTAAAAATCACATGGTAATTTGAATGTTAGGATGTGTGTAAATATGATTTACTAACCATGATCGGCGTGCTTTATAAATTGTGATTGTGGTTTATAAAGCGTGATCATGGTTCTATCTATATCATCAAATCCGACCCTCAAGGCTTGGAAAATCTTTTTTTCCCCAACCAAAGCTATGGGAGGTCATTATGGCATGTAAAAAGGTAAAAAATTCAAATTTTCTCTTTCGCGGACTTGAACCATGCTAAAAATTTGAAAACATCTCACAAAAATGGTACCATCGCGTAGGGGAGATTGTTAGATTCATAGAAATATTGATTTTAAAGTGAATAGAATAAGATAAATATCATTTTATAATTTTTTACTAATAAGCAGGTCTTTAAGATATTTTTCCCCATGAATGTTCATGTCTATGTTTAAGATCTGTAACTTTTGTTTTGTTTATCAAAATGTGATAAAACATATACCATCCCAAGCATGGAAAAATTCTATACACATTAAAAGATATATATATATATATATATATATATATGATTTTGATATTTTTTGATATAGTTATGGTGGGAAAATGGAAAGTGCTTCGTTTTCTAAAAATTGAGACCACTTTCATGGAAAAAATCATAAAAACAATTGCTCAAAAAAATACAAAATAAAATCCATCCCAAGATAGATAACAACATATAAATTTTCACCAAAGGAAAAAAAACAAGATTTGGTCGTCCAAATCGCAGCAAACCGACTACAATGTTATATGTTTTTTCAAAAAAACAACCAAGTCATATAATTTTGAGTGTAACATTCCCATTTTAAGACTTTAGAAACAAGAGAATTTTTTTTTACATAATGTTCTCTATTCTAAATAAAGCATTATTTAGAATAAACATTCCGTGCCAATTAATCTCAAACAGATAACCATATGCAAATTGTAAATGACTTGGTGATCCACCAATCTATTCATTTCATAACTCGGTGATCTACTGATCTATTTATTTCATAACTCGGTGATCTACCGATCTATTTATGTCATAACTTAGTGATATACTGATCTATTTATGTTAACTATAAGTATTGAACACTTATCATATTCTTTGTATACTTGGTTTTCCTACCCTAAACTAGGTACTGAGTGATCTATTTAAAGAACATATCTCGAATATTTGTTACCAATATTCATCGATATCACGTTACTTTAAACTAGGTGACATAGGACAACGCAACCAAGACTTGTGATACTTTGGCCAATGATCTTCAACATACCGTGTATATCACTATTCCTAGATGGCATACTCGTCATTTCAGAATACATCCTTCACCTCACTCCTTTTTATCAAGAATGGTCTTTACCGACTCACCGTCAGTCCACTTGTCCAAGGTTTGACCCTAGTTCGAGTTACAACATAATTTATTATAGGAAGACACTCATGATGACTTAAGGTATATGGGCATACTTAGTCAACCCTAGTCAACCAAATGTGCCAAGGTACCCTAAGTCATAAAGGGCTACTCCATATCCTGAACATGCTAATAACCAGACCTAGAGAGAAACTATGTTCAAGTCTAGATGTGTGTAGATCTGGATGATCAATGCAGAAGGGTGTTGTCACATGTCAACCGCATCATTGTATTCTTGAGAAGACCCAAGTCTTCTTGAAATTACATCCCTTCAATTGGCGTGTGCCAACATCCTACAGAAACTTCCTCATCGAGATGTACATACCCCAAGGAGGTTATTAATATTTAATTAATTTGGATTATAAAGATATTACAACATCCATGCTAGACCTTAATCCAATACTCCTTAAGTTCTTGTTCCATACTTGAATCAATTAAGCATTAAAGAACTTCCTTTAACTCATGATTACTTTTAATGTTCATTTACTTACTTTAACAAGCAGATAACCAAAACAGGACAGCAATATCATAAGTTTTTAATAAAATATATTTTATCATTCGGAAGGTTTAGAAATCACATAGGTCAACTAAAGTAGACTTCATACAAAATGAAGTCTAATGATTAATAATCATATCTCCAATCCTTTTTGTTTTACATTCATTTGAGAGGGAATATTTTTCCTCTACATGATTAAGTGCTAAGGTTTATCATTCACAATATCCATAGTTCTTACTACATGTTCATTACGTATCACAAGATCTTATGTTAAATTGTTTAGATAAAACACATTATCTTATGCAACTTAACAAGTTGCATCATTATAAGGAAATTGAACTAATTCCCTTTATCCATCTTATCAAAGGATCACTAGATAAGCATAATATAATATGAAGAATATCAACAAGATAGAACTTCCATCTCCTTCATAAAATTATGAGATAATTTACACAACCAATGCAAGTAAATCACAACTCGCAATTCATCATTATAAACTTATACATTTATAAGACTATGCACATTAGGCGTCGCATAACAACAACCTTCATTCTAAAAATTATACAACTTTTCATTTTCAATACAACTAAAGAATGAATCGAATTCTTTACAAAGAATCGAGACTTATATCATCAATGCATCATATAATTTTTGCCTTCTTTTATCACTTACGATGTCCATCTGCAAAAATTTCTAGACGGTCGCCTTCAATGGAATCGAGCATGATAAGCACTAACCATTAAAATGAAGTGCATTCCACTAATTGTTTCATTAAAGCAACTCACTTTGTAGATCAAGAATTTCCGCGCTTGTTACCTGTCCAAGTTAATGCACCAAACTAAACACAAAAACCCTGAAAAACTCAAATGAAATCAATACCTGATAGATTGGATAAGATCCAAAGACGTAGATGGAAAGAATGTCAATGGAGATAAGACGAGCGCACACGAGTAATCCTGCAAAGTGGATCCAAGAAACCTACGATGCACAAATCCTTGGCAGAAAAAGATGACGTTAGACAATATATGGGTGAACTACCGGAAAGTGGGTTCAAGAAGCAATGAGCTTCCTCGGCGGATGTCAGTTCACATTTTCAATCAAGAGTAAAGACATACATGATAAAATATGTAAGCAAATATTTAGGTTTTCTGATTAAAAACAATCAAAAGAATGTAAAAACCATGGCAGAAACTAAAAGAAAGCGGAAATTGTAAAAACAAAACTGAAATTGTGTTACCTAAATTTTTACCTTTCTACAGACTGGTCGGCATCGATCGATAGTGATCGCATCAATTTTTGGGTTGGCATCGATCGGGCAGTGATCGGCATTGATTGTTTGGGTCGGTGTCGATCAGACAGTGATCGGCATCAATTGGACACACAGGAAGACAGAAGGCTAGAGAGTAAAAGAAGAAAGCAAGCTAAGCTAAAACGGATTAAACGTAAGACCAAATTACTAAAGATTGATCAGAAAGTAGAGATTGAAGACAAAAAAGGGGATCCGAGGTAGAAATTGATGGATTCTAACCCAGAAACCGAAGAAAGGCCCGATCAGTGCCGATTTGGATAAACCAACGTCGATAGAAGACTAATCAGATTCGACTAGACTGGATCAAAGCATTGATCAAAAGGAAACTAACAAAGAGGAATACCTGAAAAATTCTTGCTTGATGATTGATGATGACCGAGGGAGCTGTGGAGACCCACAAGACCTGTAGATATGCGAACGGAGTAATAGTACACCTCTCAAGGATTAAATGTACAAAAGTCACTCTCTTTCTCTAATAATATCTTTAATCACTCAGACAAAGTAATCTCTAGGAAACCAGCTCTTCTGAATCTAACCAGAGAGGATCTCAGGTCATAATTTATAGTCGGTGTTGATCAATATAAAATTGGTGTCATTAGAAAAATCAAGACCGATCGTGGAAAACTTCCCAAAGAGGCAAAGAAATGAGTTATGGGGATAATAAACGTATCCCTCCCACTCAAATATGGGAAGAATCCCATTGCGGTTCCAGGAGAGGAGAAATAGGTGGGATAGATGGATAATAATAGCACGGGAGGTTGGGAAGTGATATGGGGTGAATAAGTAGAAGTAGAATAAGTGTAGAAGATAGAATTACATGGTTAATGTTTAATTAACCATGGGTGAAATATAATGAGTGGAGAAAACTTAGGATAGGCCTTTAAATTAAATGTTTAATTAATACCCTAAGGGAGAAGTGGTGATATAAAGGTGCCCCGGGTTACCCAAGAGAATAAACGAACCCAGGGGACACTAAATTGGGTAACCAATTTTAGGTGTCTACATTTGCCCCTTTTTGTCGAGTATCTTGCGATAAGAAATGCTACGAGACAAAAACAAGGAGTTGGAAGAAAAGGAAGAATAGAGACTATGTGATCCCCCTCAACCTAGGGATGGGATGGCCCAAAAAAGCCAACAGATCCCGAGTTTGAAAAAGGTAGATGAAAAAGAAAAGAAGAGCGGATGTGCCAAAGCATGATGTCTGGAGTAGATTTGATCATTGATGAAACAAAAAAGGCAATGACCTAAGGAACTCACATGGGTAGGGCAAACTAGATGGTCTTCCTATGAGATGACGTAAGTTGTAACATCCTCATTTTATACATTAGAACAAGTAAAAAAAAAAAATTTTGATAAATGCTTCCTGGTTCTAAATACATAATTTAGAACTCACAAATCAAAGCAACCATTCTTATAACAGATAACCATATGCAGCTGTAATGACTCGGAGTACCTCCGATCTATTCATTCCATGACTCGGTAATCTACCGATCTATTCATGTGTATTAAGAGTTGGCATTTTTATTTAACACATCACTCTTGCGGTTCTCTTCCCTAATCTGGGATTCAGAATGCTCTGTCTAAGGAACCTATTTGAATAATTGTTACCATTATTCATCGGCATCTCATCCCTTAGACTAGGTGACTTAGGACAACGCAATCGACTTGCGATACTTTGGCCAAAGATTTGAAACATAATGCTTATGTCTCATATTCCTTGACGGCATACTCGTCAATCTGGAATACGTCCTTCACCCCATTCCTATGTTATGTAGAATGTCTTATACTGACTTCTGTCAGTCCCTCCTATCCCAAGTTATTCACTCGGGAACGGATTAGTAAGGTGACAACGTTATATGGATGCTCCCGAGGACTAGGGATACGCTGACATACTGGGTCAACCCTAGTTAAACCAGTGTGTCAAGATACCCCGAGTCTCCTAGGCAGCCTTATAATGTGACCACATTCCTAATCAGTCCCAGAGTAACTTGTTCGAGTTTAAGGTGTAAATCTTAATGATCAATGCAAAGGGTGTCGTCATAAGTCACCTGCATTGTTGTATCTTCGAGAAGATCCTAATCTTCTCGAAGGTACAACCCTGCAGTTGACTTGTGCCGTCAACCTTTAAATCCGCCTCGAAAAGATCTACTTATTAATAAGTGTTACGCACGTTGAGTTTAAATTATACTAAAAGACGTTCCCTAAGGTTAGCCTTTCCCGATCCCTGGGTTCCTCACCTAAGAATGACCTTTCTTAATAAAACCCATTACACAAGAGAAGTTATTAAGACTAGAGGTCCCATCAAGGAGTTCATAGAATATACATAATTCTATATCAACGAAATTGGACAATTACTCTCATCCTTCACATGAGATTGCTAACCAAACCCTTTTTAGGTTTATATCAGTTCTCATAACTGAATTTATATCTTACTTATTAATATCGAGATATAGTGATTAAGAATCCAATTAAACGTTGTCTTGACTTAGGTCAAGACTAGGAAGTAATAATTTATTCAGCTTGTTTAACTTCCTGCTCCGATTTATTTTAACCCTAGCTTCCAGAAAGACAGTGATCTAAATTCCAATTTAGCTTTAGATAGAACATACTAGAACTACTAAACAATCATAATTATTCAGTCACTTATTCTTGCAAGCTTACATTGATAATCACAAAAGTCTCCAAATTATACAATAATAACAATGCTATCAAGATCATTTGAACCGAAGAAGGTCAAACTATCAAGATATGAATACAAGCACATAAGTAGCAAATATCTCTCTTTATTCCCTTCAGGCTAATCAAATACATTTTATGCATTCAGCATACTTGATACAATATTTCAATAGAAAAAGAACATCTTTCCTCATATAGTACATTTAGAGAATCAAGTTGTAATTCATCATAAAACTAAATTAAACAATCTGAACATCCTATCAAATCTGCGTGCTTTTACCAATTACGGCAACCATCTGCAAAAATTGTCAACATGGGTCAGTTCAATGAACTGAGCATGATAAGCACTAACTCTTAAAACAATTGCAATCCACCAACTATTTTCATTAAACAACCTATTTAAATGAGATCATTTCACCAAACAAGTAAACATATTTCAAACTATGCTTTTGTAATACAAACATGACTATAAACGCGTAACTCAAATTATCGTTACTAAATAGTCCTAGATACTTTTCAAATATTTCATCAAAATATTAGGGATCAAGAAGAACGAAAGTATCCAAAACAACTATCCATCTGAATCCCAAGGACAGCACCCATCAGACAGACCCTTACATTCAACATAGTAAAATGAATATCATAACAAATCATGATTCCATCAATATGTTAAAACAGTTCCAATGGTTAGTTAAAAATATAACAACATATACTTTACAACAGAAGAGAAAGAAAATGAGTCATTCCTATTTCCCTTCCAACAAGCTCATGACTGTACCGTCCCCTCGAGAGTAAAGCATTCACCTTATACGCATACGAATAAGTCAGACGAGCCACAAGAAGAACCACAGTTTTGTTAAAATTAAATATAACAAACTCCTGTAGCTTACTAGCAGTACAGTAGCTCTCACGCCAAAACAGTGATGAATAATCTATCAAATAGACTCCACATAACCTTCCATACGAAGCGACAAACAAGAAAATATTCAATGCCATCGCTTTGAGAAGTGCAGTTAATAGCTCTATAGTTCGGTCAAGCTCACGATTTGGATATTCATGCTAATAGAAGACGTAATCATGTTCAAACACAAGAACAATTCTACTGATTCAAAACTCACATCAACATTCAGTTCAATTTAATCCCTACTAAAACACAGCAAGGACAAAAATCGAGAATCGAACCAACATACAACATAACATGGGCTCGAACAGTGCCAAATTCAACCAATACTTATATTAAAGGTTTCAATTGAAGTTGAATTCGTATGACAACAAATCAAGAATACTAAAAGTACTCACAGCAAGAACTCCTACAGATGTTACAACATAAATTACTTTTCAGTGTCTCCACCAAAGTTGATAACATTTAGTATTCATAATAACAACAACATTCATAACCCAGCTTTGAATGAAATTAAAAATACTAGATACCTGTCAAGGACTCTCACTGAGTCAGATTCGACCGAAATCATAACAGGACTTACACAGAAGTAGAAACACCAGTCACATATCAAGGATTCCAACCATGTGGTACTCTTCAAATAAACTTCTACAGAAGTAGAAAGATACATGATACATATCAATCCAAAAATTCCAATCAAAACAATATCATACCGTGTTCACATCTGAACTCCTTCAGAAGTAGAAACGTATGGCATTCACGACTAACTTCTACAGAAGCCCAAATACAAGATATATATATATAAATATTAAGGGTTCCAACAGAGCCAATAGCAATAAGTGTTCATAACCAGGCTTATACAGAAGCAGAAACACTGGTTTCCTATCAAGGACTTCAACTGAATCCAAACAACAGTATTCATTTTAAGCTTAAGCAGAAGACAAAATATAAAAAGTACACCAACTGAGTCTGTACCAAGAAATTCTTTGCTAAGCGAAAGTATTCATATTAAGACAACTGAAGTCATATTACCAATTACCCCTCCAGGACTCCGACTGAATCAAACTACCAGTATTCACATATATGACTTCTACAGAAGACCATAATATACGAACCATTCCAAGAACTCCACAGAGTCATTTTGTGTATAAACAAATATATTGCAAACTATCAACGGGTTAAATCCCATAATTGCAACACAAGGGGGGAAATAACTTCTACAAAGTCACATTCGAATACAATAACACAGTGAGTTATCCAAACAGAAGTAACTTAAGTATTATAGCAAGATCCAACAAGATTCAGCAACCATAACACATATTACTCACGACAAAACTTTTAGAGAAGTCGTATATACTGTACACTCAAGAAATCCAACAGAATCGTTTCAACAAGAGAAAACAACGAGGTATAGACTTAAGTCCGAATCAGACAAGAAAACAATTCTTAAACTCCTACAGAGCCAAATTCATATATTTTCCTTGCAACATTTCTTCAAAATCCAACCGGAATGCAAAACACAGCAAGGTAATACATCCGTTCGAAACAAAATGCACACCCATCAAGGGTTTACTCAAAAAATCAAGCCGGTTAAGAAAATACAGCAACTAAATCACACAAGGCTACCATAAAAACCAACTGAACCCGAAAATCATTTGAACAGAGTTGTTCTAATGAAATCATTTGAAAGAAAGCAAGATCTTTAAAAGTTAGAGCCTAACATGCCTGGTTATTTGCTTAAAAATCCAAAGAAGACCACTGAAAGAGCTCGTGCCTTCTCCTCTTTTTCCACGTTAGATTCAACAACAATAACTTGTTATTTCCATGCCTTATAAACTTTCCTTGCCAGAGAAAAGAGCTAGTTACACTCATTTTTTCCATGCAACACCAAGTAGACTGGTGCGAAGAACCAGTGATCAGACAGAGGGAAAACCGGAGCGCATGAAAAACCAAACAAACTACCAGTTTTCCATTTTGCATGCCTTCCCGAGAAACCCGAGCTCGAAGACCGAGTTCATTAATTGCATTTACTCCAAATTTCCCGCTCAATCTCCATTGCCACCGACCACCATAGTTGGCGATGGATAAAAACAATTCAAAGACCATATCTAACTTTGGCGACTCTGCCACGTCGGCTCTTGCTAGCCGTTTAAACTTCTACCAATTTACCTGTCCTTCATGCTTATCCATCCCATTTAATGCCATAGGAATTACCGCCCATGGCTCGCACCCCTTCATAGGTCCCCTTTCTTCCTTGTTCATTAGTTAGGTTAGTAACATAGGTTAGGATTTAAGATGCAACTTAGTCTAACCTCCATAGCACAAAGTTACTAACTTAGAACATTTAGCTTAAAGCTTAGGCCTAGGTTAGATTAACACTAATCTAACCCATAGATTTTAGTTTAGTTTTAGGTTACTAACCTTAATAAATCCAGTTTAGGTCTAACATTTAAAATGTTCATAAAAAGAACCTACAGACATACATTCACGAAAAGGATTCACTCCAGCATTGCCAATAGGCTAGTTGAATAAATGTATCTGAATTTATTACCTGGCCCACGATCGAGACCTTCCTGATATTACGATATCGGGAACCAATTCATTTAACACGTTCCATCTGAGTTAGACTCCGGAATAGCTTGTTCAACGCATTCAGACCTTGCAACCTGCGTAAGGTCTATAATTTTTGTTCATCCCGAATAAACTTACAGCATCTCTTGGATCAATGCCACTGATCCCAGGCTGGGTCTTATAGATGGATAACTCCATAATTCATTTCGAGATCAGATTAAACTCAGGTGTAAAATGAAAGAAATAAAAGATTCCAATCATATTCCGACTCAGTCAAAGATCTTCAATTGCAAAGAAGATACAGTATATATCAAGCATGACTTCACAATCAAAGGAACACATCCTTTTAAAGAAGAAATCATATATCAACACTTGAATGCTCAGGAGGAAGTAACAACAGCTTCGAGAGTGTTACATAAGTGGCTGCAGATGGTGAGTTAAAGATGACTGCAACATAGCAACAACTAAAGAGTGACACATTGGTAGGGACAACTAGATGGCCTTCGAACGAGATGATGTTAGTGCCTACAGACCCGCTATCTTTAGGTTGCAAAAAATGTGAGTTACCCATGTACAAGGAAGAACTCGAAATGGGTGATAACACCAAAAATATGCACCAAAAGGTGAAAATAAGGTCATAACAACGATCAAATAAACAATCCAAGCATCAACGCTTAGACAAGAAGGATGAAGCCTTGAGAGGAGAGCCACCGCAAAAATCAACATATGGCCACTATAGTGGACTTTGTAATAGAACTCTTGCAGACTAGGTAGAACAAGTGTGCTATGGGTGGCACATGCAAAAGATATAATGATGAGATGCCCCAGGTGGGAATGACAAGCAAAGCCGAGCCATGAGTGAGACGCACGTGAGGCTATGCAAGGTGATTAGGTACAAGTACCGAAAATAAAGGTTTAATGATGGCGGCAATGTGTTACGGGTGACACATGCGTAAGATAGGATAACAGATGAGGACGAAGTGCATCCTGGTGGGACCAGAGGATGAAATATATCAAAATATACCCAATCAGCACCAATGGGATCCAATCAACTACCCCTAATCAATGTCAACCACAAAAAGAAGTGCGATCAAAATAATCGGCGTTGACCACTCTAAAAACCTATAAGTATAGAAAAGATGAACAGTAATAATTCATTTGCACTACGATGATTGATTTAGAAAAATTCAAAAATTGAATTTGAGCAACATGGAAGCTTCCGGAAGTGGTCAGAAGAGGAAGAGGACATGGCCAGGGGTAAGTGGTCCTTCCTTAGCTTCATAGATTTAGTGTTTTTTCATGTTTTTGTAGTAGGAGGAAAGAGGGCTTTTTAGCACTCTGCCTCCCAGTCGGCGTCGATTGGAAAAATTGGCGCTGATTAGCATATGATTGGCATCGATTGGAATACAATCGGTGTCGACAAAGTAAATGTGGCGCCGATGGAAATGAGTCGGCGTTGATGAAAAAAATGAGTTATTTGGAAGCTTTTGAGAAATATTTTGATGAAAGTTTAATGATGTTGACATTGATAAAATCGAAACTAATGACGTTGTTTGATGTAATGTAGGCACGAGAGGTCCTACACATGCGGGATGTTATTCCCAAACTATTGGAGAGTATACTGCCAAATGTGACAGATGTTGAGTGGTGACATCTAGAGCTAGCCGCAATAGGGGTTTCCGTTATTATAGGTGGGTACCCTAAAACGTGGAGCTCATGCGAGCATTGGTGCAGTGGTGGGATAGCTAGACCTACACATTTTGGTTTTCGGATGGGTGAGATGACCATCACCCATGAGGAAATTTATAGGATCCTCAGGTAACCAATTATAGGAGACCTGATAGAGATCACCCAATGGGAGCAGCAGAGGAGGGCCCTAATACTATTATATGGGGACAAGGTAGATGATGCAGAGATAGTGTCTGAGGCTGTGAGGAAAGCCTCATAGTAAGAATGGCAAGATGACCCCGGGAGTAGACCGATAGCCCTGATCCAGATGGCTATCTCATACTATGCATTACCAGATTCCGGAGGTGGACGGTTCCCACTACTCATGCTTGATTGTTTCTGCGATATCCTAGAGTTCATGCAGGTGTTTTCATTTGCTAATGCATTACTGGCACAAATATATTACGAGCTATGGATGTATACCACAGGAAAGTAGACTGGGATAGACGTCATTTTTGTGCTCCATTGTTGGGCATATGAGCATATATCAATGATCAGGCCATCTGGGCTTCTATGGATGCTCAGGAGCGAGGGAGCCCTTCAGTATGGATTTCAATGATGGTGGGCAGACATGGCCCCAGGAGATATAGGGAGATCCTCAGAGTGGTATTTAAAGAGATTCAGGACTCTAACACCAGCACAGGTGATATAGAGACCATATAGGGTCTATCCAATATGGGTCAGACAGGACGCCCACCTGGTGGAGTTGAGACATAGCAGGGTGGTTAGGGGCCGCAGGCCAGAGCTCTTAGAGCGAGTCCCATTTATACGGGTGATGAGGTAGTTTGGTTTGATACAGATCATCCCGACTATATATACACCATACAGATGGGATAGCAGGGAGACAGACCTACCTATATTGATCCCAGCAGATCTGCTCAGGGAGGCCCCACCTCCCACAGATGATGATGATGATGCAGGATTGGATGAGGGCTACGAGGCGTGGTACCACATGGAGCTACCACGGCATCTCCAGCATCTACAGAGGTAGGCGAGGAGGATCTAGCAGCAGTGCTAGAGAGACTTGAGGGAGAGCATGCTACCTTGATACAGACACACCAGACTACCCTCAAGGAGATTAGGACTTTGACAGAGGAGAGGGACACCTTGATACAGGAGAGAGACACTGCTCGTCAGGAGTAGGATATAGCGATCCAATAGAGAGATTGATATCACAGGCACAGGGAGGCCCTCAAGGCCAAATATGGTGATACAGGCACCACCTCAGAGTCAGGGGCACAGGGTGCAGTAGCAGGAGGACCACCACCATAGTAACAGCACCATCATGAGCACCTGGCATGGTGAGTCTGAGTACCTATCAAGCTCTCCTTGCCGAGGTGAGATATTATGAGGATGCCCTAACACAAAGCACACCCCAGATGTGCCTCGGTATGGAGTGAGGAGGAGGACAGCGACAGCTACACTGCGGTGGTGCTTGAAGGGTGCAAGCACCGGGGAGATCGAGAGGTGGCGGGGCCACAGCAGTGGACATCTCCAGCTCTATAGGAGATGGTCAAGAGAGACACTGGACCGGTGGAGGGAGGAGGAGATAGTGTTTTCCACCTATCCGATTTTACTATATAGATGTGATACTTTGTAGAGATATACCGATGTAGAGATATGATTTGTAGAGATATGATGATGTAGCCTCGATTTGAAGGCATTTTTTGGATACGATGTATATGGCTTGATTGGAAGCCATACCTTCTTTTGTACAGATAGATATATGTATATATATATATATCATTTTGTGTTATGTGATTGGATTCATGCATTTAATTTTGATAGATAGGGATGGATGTTATGGATAGATGTTATGTAATTTTGATGGATATAGATGAATGTTATAGATGATAGATGAATAGATGTGATTTGATTGATTTGTCATGGATAAATGGTTGATTAAATAAACATGTTTAAGATGTTAATTCAATTAAATGATATAGATAGATGGATTCATATGTGTTTTTAATACATGCTTTGATGTTTTTTAGATGAAGTAGATAAGATGAGCATAGATAGATGATAGATTTGATTGAGTAAATTAACATGTTAAATGTCAATTTAACTGGATGAACAACAAACAAACATGGGAAATGGCTTCTTGAAAGAAAGTGATGTAATGATATTATCCCTTAGAAATAAAAAACACTACACCTAGATAGGAAAAAGAATGATAAGCTAGACCCCTAACCAACCATAAATAGAGACCTTGATGGTAAATCGAAAGACGATGCACACAAGGCCATAAACGTAGATAAAATAAACCTGACACTAGTTAGTCGTAAACCAGATCTAGGAGGTAGATAAGGATGAGAGATAAGTATACATCTCGTCAGAACACATGAAGGATTAAATACGTGCCCATATGGGGAAAACAGGATCTCCATATGATTGAAAAGGTCTCATATCACAACTTCATGGTTTTTTTCTTTTTTGATAGAAAAGCAAACTGATCGATGCGGGAAGTTTGCTAGATATAAAAAGACTGATCGATACAAGAAGTCTTTCAGAGATGCTAAAAAGTGAAAAAACTAGCCAATAAAGGAATTTTGTTACTGTAAAGGCTAAAAATGCCATAAAAAAAATAGTCATCCTTCAAGGGAGCGGTCTGTATTTTGATTTTTTTAGTAGCCATCCTTCGAGGAATGGTATATATTTTTTATTTTATTTGATAAGGCATGGATAGTTTTCCTTCGAGGGATCAGTCTATCTTTTGGGACTAGAATAGAATCTCTTTTTTCTAGGATAACAACTCATTTTTTTTTTTTTGAGCTTTTGAAGAAGCTGAGTTTAGACCAGATAGATCAAATAGAGGGGAAGAAAATGTATATAAGCATGTACTCATGCCCCCAAGTAGATTTGATCAAGATGAATACCTAGGGTAGATGAAGTAGTGATTAAGGTATTCCTACCATGAGAAGGAACAAATCCGTAAGGAAAATGCCATGAGTAGAGCCATGGTACTCATATTTAAGGTATAAAAGAAATAACACGGAGAACCACATAGTTCTGAATCACTACGAAATGCACGACTGGTTGCAGATGGATGAAAGATCTATTTTGCGACTAAGATCATGTAAGATAGATTTTAACAGTAGAAGGGCCTTAGATGCAAAGCATTAAGAGGCTCCATTTCAGGTATACCATCCATGGAAGACAGGCGATAAGCCCCAGACCCGTACTTATGAGTGATAACATACGGTCCCATCCAGTTAGGAGCAAACTTACCACATTGACTCCGTTCCAGAGTAGTGACATTTTGGTTTTCTTTAAGAACAAGATCACCAACTTGGAAGTCACGCTGCTACAAATGCTTGTTATAAGCACGCTTGACACACTCAAGATAGACTTGATGATGTTCAAGAGCATTAAGGCGACATTCATCTAACAACTCAAGCTGTGCTAGATGGTTTTGACGATAGTCTTCATCAGAGACAAACTCTTTGAGAGAGACGTGAAGAGAGGGAATCTGGACTTCCAAAGGAAGGACAGCCTCAAACCCATAGATGAGAGAGAAAGGAGTAGCACCAATAGGGGTACGAATGCTAGTCCGATAAGCGACATTCATCTAACAACTCAAAAGTCGTGCTAGATGGTTTTGACGATAGTCTTCATCGAGACAAACTCTCTGAGAGAGACGTGAAGAGAGGGAATCGGACTTCCAAAGGAAGGACAGCCTCAAACCCATAGATGAGAGAGAAAGGAGTAGCACCAATAGGGGTACGAATGCTAGTCTGATAAGCCCAGAGAGCAAAAGGGATGTGTAAGTGCCAATCCCTACCAGCTCGACTAGTTACCTTTGTGAGGATATTATGTAAAGTTTTATTAGAAGCCTCAACTTGGCCATTAGATTGTGGATAGTATGGAGAAGAAAAGATGAGTTTAATATTGAAGGTGTCACAAAGTTTCTGCAAATCTTTGTTTTTGAAAGACTTGTCATTGTCTGTAATGAGTTTGTGAGGAACACCAAAGTGACAAATGATGTGTTGATAGACAAAATCAATGATAGGTTTAGCTTTGGTTGATGAAAGAGGAATAGCCTCCACCCATTTAGTGAAGTATTCTATGGTAGTAATGATAGAGTGATGTCGCTGCGAAGAGCATGGATTGATGAGGCCAACGAGATCAAGACCCCATTGTGAAAAAGGCCACAAATCCACTGTAGGTTGTAAGGCCTGACTAGGGATATGTGTGAGATTAGTGTGTTGTTGACACTTGACACATTTCTTGACATAGTCGTAGCAGTCTTGATTAAGAGATGGCCAATAATAGCCTAAACGTAGGATGCGCTTAGCCACAACCAAACCACCAAAGTTTCCACCACAAATATTGTCGTGGACCTCCTAAATGGATTTAGATGATTCAAGGGTTTTGAGGCATCGAAGCAAAATACCATCAAAGCCACATTTGTAAAGGACCCCTCCCATAATAGTATATCGGTTTGCACGTTGGAAAAAAGATCTTCTGTCATTGGAAGTCAGATCTAGAGGAAGCACTTAATAGGATAGATAATCAAAAATGTGCTGATACCACTCATCTTGAGTGTCGGTGCATGATGGCGTTGATTGAAGTCAACTACCTAAGATGAGATGGCTGGTCTAAATGTTGAACAACCACATAAATTTGTGAGTCTTCAGTGAATGGAGGAATAAGCGAGGCTAAATAATCCATTATATCCATAAATCGGTTTGTAGTGTGAGGAATAGCCTGGATAGTAAATTTATCAAAACATTGAAGCTGAAAGAGAACAATATCATGATATTTTTGAAGGATATCATTTTTGCACTGATAGACACCAGTGACTTGATTAATGATGATCTCAGAGTCACCGAAGATGTCGATATGGCGAGCGCCGAGATTAATGGCATTTTGAAGACCTAAAATGAGGGCTTCATATTTGGCCATATTATTGGTACATTCAAAGTTAAGCTTATGTGCGACAGGGATAGGTGCACCCCAAGGAGGAATCATGACGAAACCTGCGCCTCCCCTTGCTGACACTTGGACCCATCAAAGAAGAGTTTTACTTTAAAAGGAGACAAACCAAAATCAATTTTTAGATGTACTCATCTAGGAATTGAGTGAGGGGGACTTGAGTGTTTGGAAGAGGAGTATCAACTAATTGATCCACAATGACCTGACCCTTGATAGATTTCTATGAGATGAACTCAAGGTCAAACTCTGTCATGAGCATGAGCCAATGAGTGATACAATCATTGTGATAAGGTTTCACATGCATTGTCTTGAGTGGATTGACACTTATAACAATGTAGGTTTTATGATTAAGGAGGTAATGACGAATTTTAGAAGTTGTGAAGAAGAGAGCACAACACATTTTTCAGCTTTGGAATAGCGTGTTTCATACTCATGAAGAGTGTGACTGATATAATAGATAACCTATTCCTTACCATTAGAATCTTGATGTGAGATCATGGCTCCCAAAGCATGGTCAGTCATAGAAATATAAAGATAGAAAGGCTCCCCCTCGCGTGGAGGTATAAGCATAGGTGGAGAAAGAAGATAAGCTTTTAGATCATCAAAGGATTTTTGGCAATGCTCATCCCATTCAAAATGAACATTTTACAGAGGAGATGATGAAAAGGTTAACAATGGTTTGAAAAATGTGAGATAAAACGACGCGACCGATTGAAGAGCTGTCCTTAAAGACCACGGAGTTGCTTTAAGTTGGAAGGGGAGGCATCTTGAGGATAGCCTTTATTTTTGTGGGATCGACTTCAATGCCCCTAATAGAAATGATAAAGCCTAAGATTTTACTAGTGAGAACACCAAACATGCATTTAGATGGATTTAGGTGAAGACAAAAATAAATGAGTCTCTCAAAGAGAGGTGGAAGAATGAGAAGATGATCCTGATGGAGTTTGGACTTACTAAGGAGGTCATCGACGTAATCTTTCTGATTTTGTAAGAGGTCATGGAAGATGTAGGTCATTACACGTTGATAAGTTGTTCCCACATTCTTAAGACCGAAGGGCATGATGCAATAAAAAAATCCCCCAAGGGGTTATGAAGGAAGTCTTGTGCTGGTCCTCTAGTGCAATGAGAATTTGATTATATCCAGAGAAACCATCCATCAGAGAAAACATCTCGTGACCTGCAGTTAAATCCACAAGTTGGTTGATATTAGGTAGAGGAAAATCATCTTTCGGGAAAGCGAGATTAAGATCCCGAAAGTTGGTGCAAATTCAAATTTTCCTAGTAGCTTTGGTTACTGGTACTACATTTGAAACCCATTTTGGATAGTCAATGGGTTGGATGAAGTTGGCGGAAAGCAAGCACTGCAACTCTTCTTTAACGAGGAGAACTATGTGAGGATGCATCTTACGTAGTTTTTATTTAATTGGTTTGATGTCTGGAAGAGTAAAGATATTGTGGACCACGATGTCGAGATCGAGGCCCTGCATATCTTCATATGACCAAGCAAATGCTTAGCGATGGTGGGAAAGAAAGGCGGTGAAGTCTCCTAACTCCTGTGGGTTAAGAGATTGGTCGACCTTAATGATGCGAGGGTCTTCAGAAGTCCCTATATTGAGGTCAACAGTGGCTTCGTTGAGAAGTGTAGACATGTCAGAAGGAATGGTTTTAGGAAGATAAGAATCCTTTGCCCCTAGATAGGTAAGGATAGAATCATCATCCGCACAATGGATAGTATTGATAGTGGGAGAGTCGTCTCTAACTATTTTGGGGAAGACTAATGGTATGGAAGTGGATTTTCCATTAGTCTTATAGGTCAGTGGACCTAAGGAAATGGTATTGACTAAAAAAATGTTAGGTGGGATGGAAATGGTGTCATCTACATCAAGTGATGCTTCTAACTGATGGGAGAAGATGGTTCCTCAATGGAAAGAGGCTCATCGAGAATGGTGATGGTGGCTTTTGAGAGAGGTTTGAACCCTAAACCAAATTTTTGATGTGGTTTAAGAGTTGGAATGGATGCGAGGTCATGCACACCCTATTCATACTTTCCCAGGCCAAAGCCTTTCCACGTGCATCGATATAGATAAGTTTTTGCGAACATGGGATTTTGTAGACAATCAAACCCTGCCGAATAGGGTTTGGCTCTAGGAGGAGAATCCAGATGATAGTGAGGTGTATCAAGACCACCGTAGATGAAGTTAGTTTGTTGATTGGGTAGACCAATGGTGATAATGCAACCAAGATCTAGTTGATATTCAGGTTGTTTATCTAGCCTACCATACTCATTAGGTTTGAGATGGGCATCAAAAGAGAGAAGAGGAAGCTCTCCTAGCGAAAAACACTACAATGTTTCTTCCAGATTTTGTAAATCTAGTAGTTTTGTTATAGGTATGGAAGAGGATGAAGCCTTGTCAGGAGAACAAGCATTCTCCTTTGGAGGGTAGACCCTGTGGTCATGTCACATTGTGCGGATGGGAAAGGATCTCCTGGATGAGTATAGATTTTTCCCTCATACTGATATTTTATGCATCGATGGAGGGTTGATGGAACGCAGTGCATTATATGGATCCAAGAGCATCGAGGATCATATTGTAGTGGAATTTTCCTTCAACAATGTAAAAAATCTCATGAAGCAGTTTCTTGCCTACCCGAATGGGCAGGACCACAGTTCCTAAAGTAACTGCCAGTTGATCATTAAATGATCGAAGGGCGAAAGGTGGTGGTGACACTACGTTCTTTGGTAACTTAAGTTTCTCAAATGTGTGGGAGGAAATGACGTTGAGTGCAGCACCACTGTCGATCATAGTGTGTTTTAACGTAGTGTTATTGATTTGAACTGTGATAAAGAGAGGAGCCTCTAAATCCTCAAAAGAAAGGGGAGGAATTTCAGAATCCTTGAAGGAGATGGTGGTTGATGGTCTATTCAATCCAACAACCATCTTGAAAGGCTAGGGCTCATCTGAATTCACCGTGATATGGCACATATTATCAATCAGAGCCTAGCAATGCTGGGGAGATGACTGAATGAGGTCAAAAAGAGACATTTTGACCGGAGCATGGGTAAGTTGTTTCATAACACTCTCCTCAACTGACATGGGAATCTGAGCCTGAGGTGAAGCACAAAAAGAGACCCTAGGTCTTGGGGCTAATGAGGAGGGAGGAACTCCTTCAGGGGCAGTAGAAATGACGACTCATGGTCGAGAGGCTGTAGAAGATGATGGATTATCATACCATTGTGTTCTAGTGGCGATACGAATTGTGTCGATTTGAGAAGGTGGAAGATCATCCGGAGTGATATCAATAGAATTAGAGGCCTGAGTAGACCATTCAGGCTTAGATGTAGTTGGGATGACAGGAGAACCTTATTCCTCCTCCTCTTCCAGAAAAAGATTACTTTCTTCTAAGAGGTTGTAAACGATAGATTGAAGGGCTTTACATCCCTTGGTGTCATGACCTGGAGTGTGATGGTAAGCACAAATCAAATCAGAGTTAAACCATGAAGGTTTTACTCCTTTGGGATTATAGGGTTTGATCGAGAGGAAGAGATATAGATGAAGATTGGATAATTTGGCGAAGGATTTCAGTATAGAATCCGGTAGACGAAGATGAGGATAGAGGTGATGAAGGCACCTCTTTAGCCTTAAGAGATTGCCAAGGTAAAAGAACCTACATATCTAGTTTGACAGTCTTTTTAGGGACTGTTTTGCTTTTCTAGACATTGGGAGAAGCAACCTTAGGTGCTTGAGATGGAAGCAAGTGAGGAAAGATTGATTTTAATGGAGGAGGAACTCCTAAGATAGATTTTGAAGATGACGAAGACATGACAAGTGTTTTAGTCTTTGGAGATGAAGAAGGCTGCTTGGCTACAATGGACGATGATTTAGATAAGATTGATTTAGATGGGGGAGGAGATCCCAAAATAGATTTGATAGGAGGCACAAAAGGTGCCTTGGTTTTTGGTGACGAAGATGATGGTTCTAATAAAAGAGGTGATGCCTTTCCAGTAGGTAAATCCACTTTACGAGGCACCGGTGAAGATGATGTTGTAGAAGAAGATGCCTTTTCAATGGATAAATCCAATCTTTTATGAGGCGTAGAGAGAGATTTTTGAGGGAAAGCACTAAGATTCTTGATGGTCCGAAATATTGGTTTTCCCTTTTCAGGGATGGTGACAACTTTGACCACATAAGGTGATTGTAACCATTTTGGAGGAAGTAAAGGAGATGATAATGATGATGTAACCCTAGGCTTAAACTCCAATTGTTTATGTCTGAGTCTAGGAGTCGGAAGTATAGGTGTCAATGCTATCTCTTTAGATGTTTCCTTAATAGGCAAGGAAGCACTGATGGTGGAAGAGATAGGTAATGAAGAAGTTGTCTCTTGTGAGGAGGGTACTTCAGATGCAGTAATTGTGGGTGTAATTATTGTAGGAAAAGAGACAGGAAGAGTCAAGATCGAGGATGCTTCCAAAGGCATAGAAGTTGGTACAACTATGGGTACATTAACCAAAGGCATGGTCGTGGAAAAAATGGGAGCTGACCAAAGTAGAAGTATCTGTAGTGGAAATTTGAAGGGATGTAAATGACTCAAGCAATCGAAAGAATATCTGATGATGAGACAGATGAAGATGACACTGTCTCAGGTATAGGTGGAAGATCAGATGGCGAGGCAGAGGGAGACGACTCTATTTATAATAAAGGAAGACTCAAAGATGGACCATCTGAGGATGGTGGAATCTTGGAATTTGAAGGAGTGGAGGAGAGTTCTGATTTAGTCAATGCATTTGTGGATGATTCCAAGTTAGAAGAAGAATAATTAGTAGAAACAGCATTGATAGAATGCATGTTTGGTTTTTGAGACCTGAAGCGTAATTGTTTGGGGAATGATTTGGAAAAGGCTGTTTAAAAACATCAAGCACTTGATTTGGGGGAGCATTTGGGTTATCTAGAATGAGCTCACCTTTATCAATGAATTTTGGACGAGGTTTTGAAGGTCTGACATCATTCAATGTCATGGCCTTTACTTCTATGATAACGACAAAAGTCATTTTCCCTATACCAGAATGGTCGTTCTTGGCTCTCATCAAAATTCCTAATAGGGGGAAGTTCGATCATGTGAACTTCTAACATTTTTTCTAAGATAGAAGCATATGATTCCCCCAATGAAGTAAAATACCGAGATGACAAAGGTCCTTTTTGAGAAGATGAAGAGTCTCTCCGAGGTGTTTGATTAGAAGTGCTATCAGATTGTGATGTTTTTAATATGATAGTGTTTGTGGACCCCTGATTCTTGTCTTTGTTAGAAGTGGAAGGGTTTGATTTTGTAAACCAAGAAAAATATGGTTTAGACTTAGAACAAAGTTTTAGCTTCCCTTGTTCAATGGCGTGAGACTCAAGTTTGTGTGCCATCGTAAAGGCTTCTTCAAATGTATAAAATGTTTGAATCCTTAAAGTGGAAGAAATATGATTAGTGCAAGATCGAGTAAACAACTTGATTTGTTGAGATTGAGGGAGGGAGAAAGACAATTGATTTATTATTCCTCTCCAATGAGTGACAAAGTCTACAATAGACTCGTCATCGAATTGACGAATGTTATAAAGATATGTAATCGAGATCTTATGTTCAATGTTTATTGAGAAGTTTTCAACAAACATCTGAGCTAATTAAGAGAAAGAAAAAAGAGAGTGTTTGGGTATGTTGTTGTACCGGTCTAAAGTGGGCCTGTTAAAGACATAGAAAAGGCATGGAGAATAAGCTCCCGATCTTGGACTATAAGGTAGCAAACATGCTTGAATGCTTGCAGTGTTGTTGAGGATCCTCCCGAATATGAAATTTTGAGAACTTAGGAAGTTCCCATTGGGGAGGATAAGGCTTAAAAGCCACTGATGGATGAATCGGTTCATTACATACTTCTTCAAAATATTATGAAGGGCGAGCCCCTTTGGTGGAGGCTTCTAGGTCTACAATTTTCTTGAAAAGAAGTTAGACGATGTCAGATTGAGGAGGGGGCATGTTGGTATGTCCCATATAAGAAGTGAATGGTATGTTCTAGCTGAGGCGTTAATGGGGGATTCATTTGCTGATTAACAAGATGATAAGAGGAATAACCAGGTGTTTTGGGTGATGCCTGGTGAGGTATTTGTTATGAAGGAGCCTGAGTATAAGCAGGCTATGAGATGACAAGTGGTTGAGAGAAAGGTGGTTGAATGAAAGATGGAGCCTATGATTGGTGGGTTCCTACACTTGCGACTAAATTGGAATGGATTGAGGAATGTGGGTGTTGATTTGATTTGATATGGTGGGGAACAAACTCTGAATGAGGCTTTTGACTACCGGATTGGTTATTAGGGGTGCCGACACCAAAGGATGGGTAAAGGTCACTGTCATTGGAGCATTAGAAGAAAGACCAGCTAGAGGATGAGAAGGAGGAACCGACTGACTCATAGGAGGGGGTTGGTTCACAGAGAGATACTAACCTTGAGACGCAATAGATAGCATAGAAGAATTAATAGCAATTTGTGGGAGCATAGATGCACTCATCATAGCTGAAGAAGATGGCCTCTCGAAAGTAGGCTGTGGGGTAGCTGAGGTAGCCGTGGCACTAGGGACAGCGGGGTCATTTGAGAACCAGTCGACATGGTCGGTGGAAGAGAAAAAGGAGGCATAGATGCACCACCTTCTTTCATGGTTTGAGGTGAGAAAAAGCATGCTAATTGCTCTATAAAAGCCTAGGATGGCTCATGAGAATAATCGTAAACTTGCTAGATCGGTGGTCCCTGATCAAATATGCGAGTAGATTTATGCACTAAGTAGTCCATAAGGGCTACCGGGTTGTGGTCAAGGATTGCCTAAAATTTAGGATCTTCACGAGGAACATACTCTATATCAGAAGCAGATGACACCTCTAAAGGACTAGGGGAAGCTGGTTGTGATGGGATCACTTTAGGATGATAGAAAGGATTATATGACCAAGATGGGGAACCAACTAACAGCGGTCCTGAAGAAGACCCGAGGGGTGCCGAAACATCCACATTAGCGGTGGTCTCGGATGAAGAAGAGGCTATTTGAGCCATTTTTCTAGATTGTGACTGGTGATGACCGTCATAAACAAGAAAAAACACAAAAAGAGATTAACCTAACTAATGCATAGACAATTCAAGCAGCATAGGTGATTATCTCTTTCAAATATTCATGCTTTTTTAAGAAAGAAAATGTTTGGAAAGGTTTTTTAGAACGGGGACTACTCAATTGGCCAAACTAAGTTTGTTTGGGGAATGTTTTGGTGAGGAGTCCCGAAGGCACTTCGGTAAAAGACTAGTACGTGGCTTGATATAGGGGCCTACCCCTGCACTTCACACACCGCTGCGATAAGGGAGTCAGGTGCTTTGCCAATATATACTAGGACTTCCATGAATTTATAGCGCGGCTTCGAGTACCGCGTAGGCTCTTCCTCTTGGATGTCAATTTCAAGTAGGCGAGGCTAGGGAAGGAGTTTTTATTTAAATGCTTTATACCTCGTGATTTTGGATTTGTGTGCAAGGGTGAAAAATAAAAATCAAATAGTGTCACTACCGATTTTGATCAATTGTCCAACCTATTTAGAAAACTAGGTGAAGAACATACAGTAGAAATGAAAAAGAAAATGTTTTTTTAGCACTAAAACCGAAGTGTTTGATTTCAATGAAGATAAGTCAAACAAGTTCTTTCCCAATGCGATTAATTCATTTTAAGGACCAAAACCAAAGTGTTTGAGTGTGATAAAAACAAACAAACAAGTTCTTTTTAAGTTCTTAAAAAGGAGAAAACACCACAAAAGAGAAATACCTGTAGATTTAGCTCTCCAAGGTGTGTGGACTTCAAAAAGTGCATTGTTGAGCTCTTCCCCTCGAACAATCCCGTGAACAAGCAAACCACTCTGCAAAATAGGGTTAAGCAGAACACGCAAACAAATCCAACAAGATACTAGTGGAAAGGGAATTTCTATTTTAAGAAACTAGAAAACTTTCAAGGAAATGACAATTTTGCACAAAGAGATGAATCAAAAATGTAACTTTGAAATCAAATGAAGAATTTACTAATTTTAGAAATAGAAATTAGAATTGAGATTTGCAAAAAAAGAAGGGACCTAACTTTGCAAATTTAGAAATGAAAGAAGCAAGACCGAAACAATGAAAGGAAATGCTTAAGAACAACTGATGAAAATCAGTGAAGAAAAAGAACAAAGCTCAAAACTGGAAAAGAGATGAACTTACCAATAAGGGACTTTGGTGGGGTCCCACCGGCGTGTCCAGAATGTAGATCAAGAATTTCCGTGTTTGTTACCTGTCTAAGTTAATGCACCAAACTAAACACAAAAACCCTGAAAAACTCAAATGAAATCGATACCTGATAGATTGGATAAGATCCGAAGACGTAGATGGAAATAATGCCAATGGAGACAAGACGGGCGCACACGAGCAATCCTGCAAAGTGGATCCAAGAAACCTACGATGCACAAATCCTTGGCAGAAAAATATGACGTTAGACGATATATGGGTGAACTACCTAGAAAGCGGGTCCGGGAAGCAATGAGCTTCCTCGGTGGATGTCAGTTCACGTTTTCAATCAAGAGTAAAGACATACATGATAAAATATGTAAGCAAATATTTAGGTTTTCTGATTAAAAACAACAGACAGAATGTAAAAACCATGGCGTAAAATCGAAAGAAAGCAAGAAACTGTAAAAACAAAATTGAAATTGTGTTACCTAAATTCTATACCTTTCTACAGATTGGTCGGCATCGATCGATCAGTGAGTGATCGGCATCGATTGTTTGGGTTAGCATCAATCGGCGGTGATCGGCATCAATTATTTGGGTCAATCTCGATCGGGCAGTGATCGGTGTCGATTGGACACACAGGTAGATAGAAGGCCAGAGAGTAAAAGAAGAAAGCAAGCTAAGCTAAAACGGATTAAACGTAAGACCAGATTACTGAAGATTGATTAGAAAGTAGAGATTGAAGACAGAAAAAGGGGATCGAGGTAGAAATTGATGGATTCTAACCTTAAACCGAAGAAAGGCCCAATCAGTGCCGATTTGGATAAACCAACATCGATAAAAGATTAATCGGATTCGACCGGACTGGATCGGCGTTGAACGAAAGGAAACTAACAAAGAGGAATACCTGAAAAATGCTTGATTGATGATTGATGATGACCAAGGGAGCTGTGGAGACCCGTAAGAGCTATAGATACGCGGATAGAGTAATAGTACACCTCTTAGGGATTAAACATACAAAACTCACTCTCTTTCTCTACATGTATTTACATCATTACTAACTTTCTACATCATTACAACAAATTATTCGAACAAAGTAGACCAACAAGCCATAAAGAAATCACCATCTCATAAGAGAATCGAGTGCAAAGAAGTTCAATCAATGAGCTTATCCAAAAGATAGAGAAAAGGTATCTCTATTTGGAAAGGTCCATATAATTAATCATTTCATTAAACTTAACAAATGAATTTCTGTTTCAATTCGGGATTCGTAACAAAAAAACACATTACGATTCCAAAAGTAGCATATTGATCCCTAGAGAATATATATTTTCTCTCTTTAAAAGAAACCCAAGGACTCATTCACTGTATCCAACAAGAATATAATCCCGAAATAGTAAGCTAACAAGTTTAGAATTATCCACGAACTCAAGACTGAAGACTCATAAATGCTTCACAACTTAATACGAAGAGTAAGTAGTTCATGATTCAAAAATAACTATACACAAAACAACTGAATGGAGAAAGTATCCTTCCCTTATAAATTCAGTGTATAAGGGTAATAACTCAACCTTCCACTGAGACCCAAACTTATTTTAAAGGATCTAGAAGAGAGAGCAAGAAACCCAAAAATGTTTAAGTCAGAAGATGTCCCATTCTTATCTCCAATGCAACTGAAACAAAAATCCAAAACAAGACTTTCACAACCACAAAATTGTGACAGAGGAGACTTAGTTTCAAACAAAACAATCAACCCAGAACACGGGTTTCCTCAAAACAGAGGGAAAAGAACACCCCCAAATCTCACACCATTACCATCTCAGAGAAGACGATACAGTCATAAAAATAGAAGTACCACATTCTTTTAAACAAGATGTTTCAGTTCCAAATCTCGAAGGGATTACAAAATGACTCAATCAAGCTATCACCCAGTTTCTGGTGAGTAAGTTGTTCCATAAAAGAGTTATAAGCTTTAAGCTTTTAATACAAGTGAAACCCAACACAAAAATACCATAACATAATCGAATTCATCAATTCAATTAAAATTTCTTAACACTCAAGTTCCAAATATGAGTACAGTGTCGAACACGAGCTTCACATAAAAGTTCAGAACTTCACAAGTAATTAAAATACAAGTACAGTCCAAATACGAACTTCAAGCAACAGTTCAGCATTGCATAAGTTTCCAAACACTAGTTCAGAACAACACGAAGCTCCAACACAAGTTTATATCAAAACACGAAGCCCAAAAAAAAAGATCAAATGAAACTCAAGGTTCCCATAAAGTTCAGAACCCAATAATGTAATGAAGGCCTATTCAAAATACAACCACCTCGAATACAAGTTCCAGAATGAAAATCGACCTATAGAAACAAGTTTCACATACAAGATTCACATACATGTTGTCATAGAACTTGCCTGAGAGAGAAAGTTTCCAAAACAACATTTTTTTGCCATGGATTCATATCCAAACATCACGAGAGATTCATAAAACCCAAAGAAGAAAAATAACCTTGATCGAACATGAAAGCATGAATCTCATGAGAATAGAGTTGTTTTAATGAATCATTTAGAAGAAAGCAAAGAATCTTAATGGTTAGAGCCTATCATACCCGATAATGCTTTCAACTCAAAGGAGACTTCGGCCGAGCTTCCAACTCTTTTTCTTCTCCACGAAAGATCAACAATTAAACATCTTTTCTTCCTATGCCTCATGTACTTTCTTTCGATCAAAAATAGACCATAGAAACTAAAAATAGCTTTGACGTGAAGGTCGAATTGTTGGTTCGAAGAACCAGATAGCCCCATGCAGAGAAAAATCCATAATGCATGCAAAACCAAACAACCTCCCACAAACCCACCTTCCAAGTTTCCAAGATGGTTTGCACACAAAAACCGAGGTCCATCAATGCCATTAATTCCAAACTTCCCGCGTGTTTCTCCTTGCCACCGCCTCCTAAAATTGGCGAATGCCAATTCCATCCAAACATGCAATTCCATCTTTAGTGGAGCTTTCACGTATGCCTACACTAAAGTTAACTTGACCCTGCCAAAACCTGGCAAAGTACCACCATCCATTAAACCCTATCAACTCACACAATGTTGTCATTGGAACCGTCACCTTAGAGACATGCGACCCTTAGGTTCCTTTTAATAGTTTAGGATGGAACCCATAAAACTTAGGTTAGTCTAGCAATAACCACCTCGGGTCTTAAAAAATTGCCAATAGTAATTCCCACCTTAGGTTAGATTCAATTCATAACCATTTAGTTTTAGGTACTAGTTAAAATAGCCTAGCATTACTTTAGTAATCTCTCCCATATTCATTTAGCACAAAGCTTAGGTTAGGATGCCAACCCAACAAAATATAATAAGAGGCTTAAATTAGAATAAAATCCAAATAAGTGAACATAGTTATAACATAGGTGTTTTTACCTATCTTAGGATACTATTAGGATAATCATTAGGTTGACTCGAACTCCTCCTTGGTTATAAAATAAAATGAATTTTGTTTACGTTTGTAATGTCCTGCCAAGATCAATCACCAAAGACCCGAGCACAAACATACAGCTGAACGAAAACATGTTCACATAAGACCAAAGAATTTGTAACATACAAAGTTTAGTCCTCTATGTCCCTCAAACTACTGAATGTCAATTTACCATTCAGTCTATGAAGAAGATTTGAAACATTCCTTGGATCACTGAAATTGATCCAAGGATGAGTCAGAAGAAGGGATAAGTCTGCAACTCTTAAAGCCAGATTGCAACTCACCTTTCCAAAGTGAAAATGAATTCTTGATAACCATACTATTTTAGTCTAATGATTTTTAAGAACAGAAATGATTTATCCTTATCAAGCATGATCTTCAACAGTCAAAAGAACACATCTTTATCCAGAAAATCACATGTCAACACTTGAAATGCAAAAGAGGAATATAACAGTTGTCGAGGGTGTTACATGCTTCCCTCCTAAAAAGAATCATCATCCCGATGATTATCTCTTTTTTTTTTAACAGTTTGCATTAAGGAAAATCAACTTATTCACTTTTCTTACCATATGTCAAAAACATATCAGAATTTTTAAGTTCCAGAAATCAACATTACATAGTTGTTTATTCAAAACAAATAAATATCTGCCCAAAACCGGCATACTTATTGTAACATAAAGATAAAATCACAATTTTTATCAGTCAACAGAATCAATTCTATTCAAATAGATATGGAAAAGTAGTTTTCATATCCTCAAGGTTTTCCCAAGTTGCACTTTCTTCATTAAACTGGTCCCACTGGACCTTACATTATCTTATTTCACGATTTCTTAAATGCAACTGGTGAGTTTCCAACACTCGTATGGGTTTAACCATGATTATTCCTGGGTCCTGGACCTGCAATGAATTCCAATTTAACACATGTGATAAATCTGATACGTATTTCTTAAGTAAAGAAATATGGAAAACATCATGCATTCATGACAAAGCAGGAGGTAATGTTAAACGATAAGCTACATGGTTGATTACTTCAACTATCTCAAAAGGTCCCACATAACGAGGTGATAACTTGGCAGCCTTGCCAAAAGTTATAGAACTCTTTTTCGGTTTAACCCGAAGAAATACCTTCTCACCAAGTTTAAATTTCCTATCAACCCGCTTTAAGTCAACATAACTCTTTTTCCTATCTATTGCTTCTTTCAAGCAGTTACGAATCATTTTAACTTGTTGTTCCATTTTCGTAAGGATTTCTAGTCCAATTACCTCTTTATCCTCAATGTTGTCCCAACTAACGGGGGTTCTGCATTTTCTATCGTATAATGCCTCGAAAGGTGTCATCTTAAGATAAGCATGATATGTATTATTATATGCAAACTCAACTAGTGGAAGATACTCTTCCCACTTATATTGTTGATCCATATAATACATTCGTAACATATCCTCTAAAACCACGATTAATCCTTTGATCTGTCCATCCATTTCGAATGATACGTAGAACTGAAATTCAGCTTAGTTCCTAGAGCTGCATTAAGCGTTTGCCAAAATCTTGACATCATTCTAGGATCTCTATCTGAAATGATTAATTCAGGTACTCCATGTAATCTGAAAATCTCATGTACAAATATTTTAGCCAAAATAGGAGAATCATCCTTCAGATTCCCAGCAATAAAATGTGCTACCTTTGTTATTTTATCAACAACTACCAAAATAACATCATGTTTATTTCTTGACATAGGTAACCCTTGTACAAAATCCATGCTTATTACTTACCACTTGTATTGCGGTATGCTATGAGGATACAACAAACCGGCTGGGTGCATATGTTCCGCTTTAACACGTTGACATTCAAGGCAATGTGTCACAAAGTCTATAACATCCTTTTTCATTCACTTCCAGAAATATTATTTTTTTATATCAGCAAGCATTTTTGTAATGCCAAGGTGTCTAGAAAAAGGTGAATTATGAAATTCAACTAACAATTTCTTTCACGAATCATTTAGCAAAGGTACAAATACTATGTTTTCAAATCGTAAGATTCCTTCATTATCGAAGTGAAAACCTATATACCTCAAATCATTTGGATCTGCGTGCAGCAAGCGTTGTCTTTACTTGCTGAAAATAAGAATCGATTCCATAACACTTTTTACTTCGTCCTTAAACTGATTTCTTAATGTTATAAGAGCATAAATGTGCTTCCTATGACTTAGAGGGGTAGCTACTCTATTTTATTTACCTTTATATAACTCGATGTCAAAATCATATTGAGATAAAAACTCTAACCACCTTGGTTGCCTTGTATTAAGATTTGGCTGAGTGAAGATATACTTCAGTCCAAGATGATCAGTTTTCAATTCAAAAGGTTTACCAAGCAGGTAATGCCTCCAAACTTGCAGTGCATGAACAATGGCAGCAAGCTCTTAATCATGTGGAGCATAATTAAACTCATGTAACTTAAGTTTTCTACTTTCGTAAGCTATGACATGACCATTTTGTAACAAAATTCCTCCTAAACCTTCGCCAAATGCATCAATTACCACCATAAAATCTCCATTAGGATCTAGTACTGCAAGAATAGGTGCTTGAAGTTAACTGTTCCTTCAAGGTTTTGAATGTAATTTCACATTTCTCACTCCAAACAAACTTTTTATCTTTCTTCTATAAAGAAGTTATTGGTGCAGCCACCTTAGAAAAATCTTTTACAAATTTCCTATAGTAGCCAGCAAGTCCCATGAAGCTTCTAACTTCATGTACATTCTTAGGTGCAGGCCACTCCATTATAGCTACAATTTTTGAAGGATCTATAGCAATTCCATTCTTACTTATTACATGTCCCAAATAGTGTACTTTTGTGTCATAGAAAGAACATTTAGACAACTTACCAAATAACTGTCTCTTTCTTAATATTTCCAAAACTATCTTCAAATGCTCATGGTGTTCCTCAATAATTTTAGAATATATGAGAATGTCATCCAAGAATATGAGCACAAATTTGTCCAAGTATTCTTGAAAGATATTATTCATTAAATTCATAAATGTTGCAGGTGCATTAGTTAATCCAAAAGGTAAAATCGTGAACTCATAATGTCCATACCTTATTCTAAAAGTTGTTTTATGAATATCCTCATCCTTAATTCGTAATTGATGATATCCAGATCGAAGATCTATCTTAGAATATACCTCCATGCATCTGATCAAACAAATCATCAATCCTAGGGAGTGGGTATCTATTCTTGATTGTTGCTTTGTTTAACATTCTATAATCAATGCACAATCTAAGTGTTCCATCCTTCTTTTTCATAAAAATTACAAGTGCTCCCCAAGGTGAAACACTTGGTCTAATCAAACCTTTAGACAAAATTTCTTGCAACTGAGCCTTAAGCTCTACTAATTCTATAGTAGTCATTCGATACGGTGCTTTAGAAATAGGTTCAGTTCCAGGCTTGATCTCAATCATGAAATCAAACTCCCTTTTGGGTGGAAGACCTGACAATTCTTCTGGAAATATGTCATTGAAGTCTCGTAACAGTGGATATCGTTCCATAACATTGTTGTTCTCTTCTTGCTTGTTTCAAAAAAATCACTATATATAAGGTACAACCTTTATTTTTTGGCCTTTTTAAGTTACGTAGTGACATTTTTCTAACAAAATCTCATGTTTCACACCCCGAATCTCTGTTTTTTTGCAGTCATCTAAACAACTAATGTGTTTGAGTTTCTTAAAACAATCCACTTTAACCTTATGTTCTACTAACCAATTAACACCTATAATTACATCATAAGACCCCAAAGGTGTAACATAAATATCAACTTCAGTGGAAAATTTAGGTAAATCAAGGATTGCTCCAAAAAGACACATACTAATTGTATGAACAACATTGTTTCCATACTATACAGTCCATGTTTTATCCATGTTTCCAACTTTTCTTTTTAGTTTTGATGTTAATTTACTATAAATAAAACATTTAGTAGCTCTGGTATCTAAAAGAATAGTTATAGGTAAACCAAACAACTTACCTGGAACTTCTATACGCATGGCCTATTTCTCAGCTTGCTTGTCAGCTATTGCAACGTGTATCTTGTGTTGTTGATTACGATCGTCCTTTTTCAAAGGGCATTGATTTGCGTAATGATATTTGCCATAGTTATAATAGCCTCCTACAAGTCCCTTCCTAGGCTCGGGTTTATTTCTAGCCTTAGAGTTATCGTTCTGACCCCCATAGGACTTTTGTTTGTTATTATTGTTCTTAGCAAAGTTGTTATGTGCATTACCAGCAAACTTGTTTATTGTTGTTTTCTTATTAGTATCAGATGAAAACTTACTTTTCATTCATTCGAATTTCTTTCATGGTCCTTTCTTAGTTAGTTGTAAGAGATGATGAAGAGGAGTTGGGAACTTTCTTCCTTACTTCCTCCTTATGAGCAAAAACTACCTTTAATTTTTGTGTCTCGCCTTATGGATTTTTCAACAACCCCTTCCATCATGGTTGGGTTGTGAACATCCACCTCTCCTCCTATAACGGGATTCAATCCCATGATGAATTTCCATATTCTAAACTTCTCATCAGTTTGGTATTGAGGTACGTACTTAAGAAGTTTTGTAAACCGCTCCCAATACTCGGTTGCGCATAGTTAGCTTTCCTTGAGCTAAGTTTTGAAATTCAATCATTTTATGATCATAGTAAAGTTGTGGTAGCCAACGTTGCCTAAAGTAACCTTTAAATTGATCCCATGTGATATTAGTTTCATCAATATTTAACTCAGCCTTACAGGTTATCCCACCATGAAGATGCTTTGCATGAGAAAGTTGATATGCTCCCCATATCGCCTTTGTTTCTTCTAAGAAATTCCTTATTGCAAAGTATTTCTCCATTTCACTGAGCCAATTCTCAGCCCCATCTCCTAATGTGGTGCCATAAAACTTGGGTGGACTTATCATTTTTATGTCATTAGTGAGTTCATCTATCACCAGACCTTTTTGTTCTCATGTTGAACAGGTATGTTCACATTTTTATTATCAACACCTACATTGGCATTGTCCCCAGGAGGTGGCTGATTATTGTTATCAGCATCATCTTCCTCCTCATTGTGCATTACTTGTTGTTCAAGTATAGCCAAATAATCTCTTGTGTCCAACAGGGTAGCAAGGATCTCATCTAGTTTCTAGGCAGTTGCTGCTCCTTCCTCAGGTGGAGGGTTATTTGCAACATTTCCTCTTGTTCTAACCATTTTCTATTAACAAGAAAATTTAAGTTTCATCAAATTATGGACACAATAGGTCCAAGAGCTGCAACCTTCAGCTCTAATACCAAGATGTAACATTCCCATTTTAAGACTTTAGAAACAAGGGAATTTTTTTTTACATAATGTTCTTTGTTCTAAATAAAGAATTATTTAGAACAAACATTCCATGCCAATCAATCTCAAACAGATAACCATATGCAGTTGTAAATGACTCAGTGATCCACCAATCTATTCATTTCATAACTCGGTGATCTACCAATCTATTTATTTCATAACTCGATGATCTATCGATCTATTTATGTCATAACTCATTGATATACCGATTTATTTATGTTAAATATAAGTATTGAATACTTATCGTATTCTTTATATACTTGTTTTTTTCCTACCCTAAACCGGTCTTGAGTGATCTGTTTAAAGAACATATCTCGAATATTTGTTACCAATATTCATCGATATCACGTTGCTTTAAATTAGGTGATATAGGACAATGCAACCAGCAACTTGCGATACTTTGGCCAAAGATCTTCAACATGTGTATGTCACTATTCCTAGACGTTATACTCATCATTTGAATACGTCCTTCACCTCACTCCTCTGTTATCAAGAATGGTCTTTATCGACTATCGCCAATCCACTTGTCCAAGGTTTGACCCTAGTTCAAGTTACAACATAATTTATTATAGAAAGACACTCATGATGACTTAAGGTATATGGGCATACTTAGTCAACCCTAGTCAACCAAATGTGCAAAGGTACCCTAAGTCATAAAGGTCTACTCCATATCCGAACATGCTAATAACTGACTAGAGAGAAACAATGTTCAAGTCTAGATGTGTGTAAATTTGGATGATCAATGCAGAAGGGTGTTGCCACATGTCAATCAGATTTGCATCATTGTATTCTCGAGAAGACCCAAGTCTTCTCAAAAGTATAGCCTTGCAGTTGGCATGTGGCAACATCCTACAGAAACTGCCTCATCGAGATGTACATACCCCTAAGAGGTTATTAATATTTAATTAATTTGGATTATAAACACATTACAGCATCCATGTTAGACCCTAATCCAATACTCCTTAAGTTCTTGTTCCATACTTGAATCAATTAAGCATTAAAGAACTTCCTTTAACTCGTGATTGCTTTTAATGTTCATTTACTTACTTTAACAAGCAGTTAACCAAAACAGATAGTAATAACATAAGTTTTTAATAAAATGTATTTTATCATTTAGGAAGGTTTAGCAACCACATAGGTCCAACTAAAGTAGACTTCATACAAAATGAAGTCTAATGATTAATAATCATATCTCCAATCCTTTTTGTTTTACATTCATTTGAGAGAGGAAGAGTCTTCCTCTACATGATTAAGTGTTAGGGTTTATCATTCACAATATCCATAGTTCTTACTACATGTTCATTACGCATCACATTACTATGTTAAATTGTTTAGATAAAACACATCATCTTATGCAACTTAACAAATTGCATTAATATAAGGGAAATTGAACTAATTCCCTTTATCCATCTTATCAAAGGATCACTAGATAAGCATAATATAATATGAAGAATATCAACAAGATAGAACTTCCATCTCCTTCATAAAATTATGAGATAATTTACACAACCAATGCAAGTAAATCACAACTCGCAATTCATCATCATAAACTTATACATTTACAAGATTATGCACTTTAGGCGTCGCATAACAATAGCCTTCATTCTAAAAAGTATACAACTTTTCATTTTCAATACAACTAAAGAATGAATCAGAATTCTTTACAAAGAATCGACTTATATCAGTCAATGCTCCATATAATTTTTGCCTTCTTTTATCACATACGATGTCCATCTCGCAAAAATTGCTAACACGGGTCGATTCAATGAATCGAGCATGATAAGCACTAAGTATTAAAATGAAGTGCATTCCACTAATCATTTCATTAAAGCAACTCTGCTTTAATGAGATAATTAATATACCATACAATAAGCGTAAGTAATATCAACCAAGAAAGAAGTATAATAATAATTTTAGATACACTTTTAAGAGAAGAGCAGAATATAATCCACAAATCATCCAATCGTGGAAAGCGAGTTCCCTGAGTGGTGAAGTCATGTCTATATGCAAGAATGAAAAATTGGGAGTTATCTTTTTTTCCATTTTTGGATTTAGTGGAAAAAAAAACACAAGTACAGAAAAAAAAATTCCATTTTTGGAAAGGGGTCTGGAAAAATGTTGGATTTAAAATCAGAGTTGTCATAAATTTCTGCTTTGGTAACTCAGATTAAGATTTTTTTTTTAAATGTGTGTTTTTCGAGCTCTTTGCATTGATCATATGATATCTATGTCAATCAAAAATAAAAATTTATTTTCATTTTTTTAGTTTATTGTATGGAAAAAAATAAAGACGACAAATCATTTGTTTAAACAAGATTTAAATATTCTTCCAAGCAAGGATCAACTTCAAGGATTCAAAAAGTGATTTATCTCACATTATTGTAAACAACCCGGTTATAGGGTTGTGAACTATAAACTGAGAGCTCAAGACCTACTTGATGGGAAACTACAAGAGAATGTCATGGTTGTTGATGAAGAAAAAGATTATGATAAGGAAGAACCAATGAATGATGACAACAGTTATAATTCTGAATATTTTCTTTACTAAATAAGTATCATCTACATGGAGGAAGGAGGAAATGGAGGAAGGAGGTCAATCAGTGACCTCTCGTCAGCCGCAAGTGACGAGGCTGCACAATGTTGTTGTGGAATTTTATTTCAGTTGTGTGTTTACTTTCTACAAATAAGAACAAATGAATCATACATGTTCAACTATTGTAATAAGTGAGCTCTTGCGTGAGCGATATTTCCTATATTTTCTCTGATGTCAGAAGATCAGAAACACCAATGTAAGTCAATTCGTGGATCTTGAAAAGGTTTGTGGAAGATCCAGAAAACCACATGAGGTGGAAAGTTGATGGTTCCTGTCATGTCAAGGTTTTTGGTAAACCTATTTAAAACCATGGAAGGAGAGAGCCTTTCTTTTGATCAAGGTCATGAGCCAAGTTGGGCATGCCACATGGGTGAGCATACTACAGATAAGTGTGTGAATGTTTTTTTACCATGTCAACATTAGGGGAGTGTATATTGGGAGTTAATAATGTTAACAATAGGGGAGTGAATGTTACAAAATATTGTGTAACATTATTAAATAAATTGTAATATTATTAATAATGAGTTTATAGAACTCATATTAATAATATAGTTGTAATAGTTTTATTATTGGTGAGTTGTGAGAACAACTCACGTAGCTATTTTAGTGTGAGAGATATCCTAGAGATTAGCTAGAGATATCTTAGGGATAAGTTTGAGAGATTGTAGGGATTGAAGATCATGTTTGACTCCACCATTGTAGGGGTTAATTGATCTATATATGTAACTCTCTATCAATGAATAAATTGTCCTAGGATGAATTTTATATTTTGTGTTTTTATGATATTGTGTTAGATTATTTCTAATAATCTGGACCAAATTTATTATTCACCTGGTTCACCCCACACTAAATATATGCATGTTCTTACGCACATGAACTTAATAGAAGTAATCAACTTCATGCATGTAAGCATGCTTATTACAACAAAACAAGGAAAATAAATAACGAAATGTAAGAATAAAATATGAAAAGGGAACTTAATCTAAATGGCAATGCTACCTTATTACAAACACCAAGAAGATTATTTATAGTAGGGATTCAACCTACTCCCATTGAATTAGCCAAACAATGTGGTTTCATGCACCACCTATAGGTGACATGTGCTTGATTCAAGTATCTTGGTTACTAAAAAAGGTCCCAACCAATGTACCTTCAACTTTCTTGGATGGCACACAAATTTAGAGTCATAGAAAATCACCATATTTCCAACTTCAAATGAATTGTGCTTAATGTGCCTATCATGTCGAGGCCTTCTTTCGTGCCTTCTCAATCTTCTAAATCCAACATGTTATAAGTACGCATATCATCTATTTGTATTTTTTTCAATGCACTCTTTAATAGCTTGCTCGTCATCTAATCCACCTACATGCGCAATATGGAGGGATGGCAATAAGAATTTAAGCGGTAATACCACCTCTCGTGCCAAACACCAAATGAAAGGGTGTGGCATTATTCAATCTTTTATAAGTGGTCATGTAATCCCAAAGTACGGATGACACTTTATAATCTCAATCCTTTCTTCCAACATCACAAATATTTGTAAGAGTTTGTCCCAAGATCTTGTTGAAAGCTTTTGCAGTGTCATTAGCTTGAGGGTGATAAGAGGTAGTTTTATGGTGTTTGTAGTCATTTTTAATCTCCGTCACAAAAGAAAGGAACCCCATGCGCACCATCCTATCACCCAGTGAAAGTTGAGCGCTCACCTGAGGCACGCGTGGGTGCCGAGTCTCTCTTTTATGTGATTTTAGTGGGAAACATCATCTATGATTTGTGTTTAAAAGACTTTCAAATGGATTTAGGACATACAAGAACCATAGAGCTCAGAATAAGGCCTCTAGATCCTTGCAGTCATTTTAGACAGAGTACTTTAATCAGAATCTATAATGTGTACCATGACAGAAAGAAATATACAAACATCCATATTTAGCATAAAATGAAAGAGAACTTATGAAAGAGATGTATGCATCAAAATCATTGATATTCATATATATATGGTAACCTCATTACATCCATGGAGCCATTACAAAGGGTCATAAAGAAGCGAGTGCCACAGTCATGCATTACAACTGGACTAATGTAACTAAGCTACCAAAAAGAAAATTTGCAAACCCCCGCCCAATACATCCTTTCCCAAATGCAATTACCCACTAACAGAGTTCTTGCAGTATTTTTGCAGAGCTCCGCCCACACTCTAAGTCTCCCTATTTACTCTATAGGCACTTGTATTTATAGCTTTATTGGGCTGCCAACTCATCCTCCAAACCCTCAGATCCGATGCCAAGTGTCTAAATGTGGTCCTCCATGCGAGCATGCTCCTCCAGGCCTGAGCTTCCCACTTTATCCCATGATGTGCTTCTAGAAGATTCTACCGCAGGCATGCTCCTTCTAGGCCAACTTGTCACCAGGCTGGCACCTTATCCATGCGTAGTTGGGTCATGCTTTTCACATGTTCTACCCTAAATGTCCAATTTTTCTAAGTCCCGAACCCTTGGTTATGTCTACGCGCACCACAGGCTTCCTTAAACCCACTTCTTAAACCTTGCCTTATGCGCTTTGTCCTTGCACGCCTTTCTTTAACTGGGCCCTTGCGTGCCTACGTGCCTTCTATACTTAGTCAATATTCTAGGGGCCCAACATCACCCCACACTATGCCTATTCTTTGTCCGTGTAATGAAATTACTTGTATAATTGGGATTAAGAGCAACAGAGAGCACCAAATAGCACAATATTTCGAATAATCATTTCAATATGCAATTAGAATAGCTTCGCCACTTCGAGGGGCAACCTCTAAACCATATAACAAGACTCAAATGCTCAAATGATAATGAAATACTACCTATAATCCCCTATATATACTATTCATATGCTATGGTCATCACCAAGGCCGACCTATTAAGCATGAGAAAGTATAAATGATATAATAAAATGATATGGTAAGCCACAAGTCGGCTACTCATATCCTAATACAAGCAATAGGTTAAGGTCGTAGCATGCCCTTCCCCTTCAAACCAATGTTGTCCTCAACATTGAATAATCCTGGATGTTGCTGCAGAAACCCTTCATCCTCCCAAGTGGCGTCTTCTATGCTTAGATTCTTCCACTTGATTAGATATTCCTTAATGTCTTTAGTTTTTAGCCTCTTAGTACGTGTTTGCATAATCTTCTCTGGCTCCAAAATGATTCTTCCTTCCTCGTCAAGTTCTGGTAACTCTGTCTGGGCTTCAAATTTATGTCCAATAACCTTCTTTAGGCATGAAACATGGAATACTGGGTGTATGTGTGAAGATGGAGGCAACTCTAGTTTATAAGCAACACTACCAATTTTCTGTAGAACCTAATAAGGGCCATAATATTTAGGAGCAAGTTTGTTTTCCTTTTCTATTGCTTTAGGGACATCTATTTGTAAGGTTGGAGACGTACAAAACCCAGTCACCAATTTCAAAATATCTTTCACTACGGTGTTGATTTGCTTGTTGTTTCATCCTGTTTTGTGCTAATGCTAAATTCTCCTTCAAACTAGCCAAAACCTATTGTTGATGTTGAATGTGTTCCTCAACATCTCTGACCTTAGTTTGCACCCTCAAGGAGGAAGTGATAGAAGGTGGATGGTAACCATATAATGCTAAAAATGGGGTCATTTGAGAAGAGGTATGAAAAGATGTGTTATACCACCATTCTGCCAGTGGTAGCCATTTAATCCACCTTTCTTGCTTATTTGATACAAAACAACGTAAATACCCCTCTAAGCATTTGTTGACCACTTCTATTTGCCCATCAGTTTGAGGATGATAAGATGAACTGTGAGCTAGCTGAGTACCCAAACATGAAAATAATTCCGTCCAAAAATTACTTGTGAAAATAGGATCATGATCACTCACAATTATCTTTGGGGTTCCATGTAGCCTTTGAACTGTCTCCAAAAAAATAGTTGCGACTGTACTGGCTGCAAATGGATGTGATAGGGCACAAAAATGGGCATATTTTGTGAGCCTATCCACAATCACGAAAATAACATTCTTACCCTCTGAACAAGGCAATCCGGTGATGAAATCCATGGAGACCTCCTCCCAACTCTGGCTAGGAATTGGTAAGGGTTGCAATGACACAGTGTCTTAATTGTTTCCCCTTTGTTACGTTAGCACACTAAACACTCTGATACAAAATTTTGTACATCCCCTGAGTCCTTCCCAAAAGAATTCTCTTTTTATTCTATGATATGTCTTCAAAAACCCAAAGTGTCCTCCAACAGGTGAGGCATGTAGCTCTGCAAGAATCTTATGCTTCAACTTAGAATCTTTACTCAAGTATAACCTATCCTTATACCATAGGGCATTACCTTTCCACTCAAATTTATTAGATGTCATAGATCCTTGCTTGATATTTTGTATTAGAGATTGTGTATCCTTATCTTGATTCCATTCCAATCTTGCTTCCTCCACCCAATCGGTTATCAACATGGACATTCCACATAGTAAGGCATCTGCGGATGTATCCCTTCTAGACAACGCATCAGCTACTACATTTTCTTTACCCTTTTTGTATATGATTTCAAAATCATAACCCAACATTTTTGTTACCCACTTTTGTTGTTCCTTAGATGATAACCTTTTCTCCAAAAAGTATTTGAGACTATCGTGATCAGTTTTTACCTTAAAGTGTCTACCCATGAGATAGGGCCTCCATTGCTTGACTGCATGAAGAATAGCCATCATTTCTTTCTCATAGATAGGTTTGAGCAGATCTTTTCCTTTGAATTGATGACTCTCAAATGTAATTGGTCTTCCTTCCTACATTAGAACTACTCCCAATCCTGATCCTGAAGTGTCACATTCAACAATGAAGGTTTTTGAGAAGTTGGGAGTAGCCAAAACTGGGGTGTTGCACATGGCTTCCTTCAGCTACTCAAAGGATTTAGTGGCTACGTCTGTCCAATGGAAGGCATCCTTCTTTAGCAATGCAGTGAGTGGGGTTGTTATTCTACCATATCCCCGCACAAATCTTCTGTAGTACCCTGTTAGTCCTAGGAACCCACATGATTTTTGAGATTTTTGGGCCTTGGCCATTCCACCATAGCTTTGATCTTCTGAGGATCAACTTTGACGCCTTCATGGGATACAATATGACCCAAATACTCTACCTCTTGTACACCAAAAGAACATTTGGATGGCTTTGCATACAGAGTATGTTTCTCCAAAACTTCCAACACGTTATTTACATGTTGTAAGTGTTCTTCCCATGTCTTACTATAAATCAATATGTCATCAAAGAAAACTAATACAAATTTCCTTTAAAAAGGCCTAAAAATAGTGTTCATCAAGCTTTGAAAGGTTGAGGGTGCATTTGTAAGACCAAAAGGCATTACCAAAAACTCATAATGGCCCTCATGAGTCCTAAAAGCCATTTTATGAACATCTTCCTCTTTTATCCTAATTTGATGGTACCCGAACGAAGATCTAATTTTGTGAAATAAACAACACCATGCAATTCATCAAGTAAATCATCAATTACTGGAATAGGAAACTTATCTTTGATGGTGTACTTGTTGAGTTCTTAGTAATCTAGACACATCCTCCATGTTTCATCCTTTTACATACCATGACCACTGGTGAAGAATATGCACTCTGGCTATGCCTGATGATACCTGCCTTCAACATTTCCTCCACCATTTTCTCGATCTCACTTTTCTGGGAATATGGGTATCTTGTATGGTCTGATGTTAGGTGTTTGGCTCCCTGGAATAAACTGAATGGCATGATCATGATCCCTAACTAGTGGTAGTCCCTTTGGAATTGCATCAAAAATAGATGAGTGAGCATCCACAATCTTCTGAAGATCGGGTGGCATTGAAGACTCTATATTTTGTACTTTTATAGAAAATAGCTTTGCTATAAAGCCATCCACTCCTTTTATGAGAACCTTCTCGCATCGATGATAGCTAATAATCTGTGGAGACTTAGCTACCATCCCATTCAATTGTATTGTCCTTCCATCTGAATGAAATCGCATGAACAATTCTCAAAAATTCATCTCCATAGTACCTAAGGTTGTGACCCATTGGACCCCCAAAACAATATCTGCCCCTCCCATAGAAATAACAAACATAGGTGAGTCTAACATGTAGTCTCCCATGGAAAGCTTGATACTATGGCACTTTCTGTGCACTTGACTGTCCCACCATCCACAATCATAACTTGCATTTATGGAGCTGGATAAATAAAACAATTGAGGCGTGCCAACTAACTTAATATTTATGAAGTTATGAGTACTCCCCAATTCAATCAACACCGTCACCTTCTGGTTTTTGAGATAGCCAATAACCTTGAGTGTTTGAGGAGTACTAATACCTGATAATGCATGGCAAGAAATTGTAGGTTGGTGATCCTCTACTTCATCTTCTACTGGTTCCTCAACCTCTCCTATAATTTCAGCTTCCTCATCATCCTCATTACCTCCGTCAATATAGAACAACTTCTTCTCAAAGCACATTTATGTCCGGTCCATATTTGCTATCACAGTTAAAACATAATCCTTTTGCTCTCTTTTCTTCCATTTGTTGAGGAGTCAGTCTAATTGGCCTAGCAAATGAAGGGGAAGAGATACTATGGTCTCTGGTGTTAATGAAAGGTGGCCTCCTACTACAAAGAATTTTTTCCTCTACACGACATGCCATGATAATAGAATCAGAAAGCTTGATTGGATTAAACATTCGTACCTCATGCTCGATGTGGTCCTTAAGACCCCCAAGAAACAAGTCATTCAGATTCTCTTCTGGAATATTCTCCACCCTTAAGGATAGGTTTTGGAATTGATGCACATAATCTTTGACTGATCCTGTTTGCTATAACTTTGCTAATTGACTAAAGTAGTTCTCTGAAACACTGGAACTATAGTGCAATTGCAACTCCTTGGTAAAAATTGTCCAAGTGACACCTAGACCATTCTTCTGCCTCTGAGCACATAACCAATGATACTAAAAAATTGGTCGGGTTCAAGATATAGGGATGCCAATGTCACCTTTTGTCCTGATGGTGTTTGATGTAACTCAAAGAATTTCTCCATTTGATTTATCCAATTCAGGGGATCCTTACCATCAAATTTGCGCATATCCACTTTCGGCATCATGTTCCGTGGTTACGGATAAGTTTGATTCTGATGGGACTGGAAAAGTGATCCAATATGGTTAGTTTGTCCATGATTTTGAACTAAAGGTCCTCCTTGGTTGATATGGGCTGGATTTGGGCCATACTGGTTACCCTTTACATGTTGCATGATATCATCCAACCGATGATTGATTTGGGTTGTCTCCTTTAGAGGCCATCTCAGATTGTACAATTCACAACTCATACTCAAGTTGGCAAACCTTATGATCAACTAAGGTAAACCCTAGTGCTGAGGAATCTATATTTACCCCTTCTGACTCCATCTCTTCAATCACTACCCCATCTTTATCTGGGGTTTTACCCGAGTAACCGGATTCTTTTTTGCTCTTGTGGAAGGCCCCATCATGATGTCAAATCTTAGGGTTTAGGGTTTTGATACAATTTTGGCCGAACAGAAAAAACACAGAGAAGATACTAATACTATTTTTTTGAGAGCTTTCCGAAAATGTAAAGAACTTGAAAATTTTCCACAATTTACACCCTAGGGAGCGATTTTATGAAAAACCCTAAATTTGTAATAACTTTGCAAAATTAATCAAAAATTCTGAAATTTCAGGAACCTTACTTGAAATGCTTTGCAACTCTGGTAAAATTATCTCCCACCAATTCACTTTGGTTCACAATATGTGGCGGAAACAAAAAAAAGGGTTTTTGCCTAATTTCACTTCGATCGCACTTCTACGATACCACTTGTAATGAAATTACTTGTATAATTCAGATTAAGAGCAACAAGTAGAGCACCAAATAACACAATATTTCAGAATAATGATCTCAATATGCAATTAGAATAGCTTCGCCACTTCGAGGGGGCAACCTCCAAACCATATAACAAGACTCAAATGCTCAAATGATAATGAAATACTACCTATAATCCCCTATATATACTATTCATATGCTATGGCCATCACCAAGGCTGACCTATTAAGCATGAGAAAGTATAAATGATATAATAAAATGATATGGTAAGCCACAAGTCGACTACTCATATCCTAATACAAGTAATAGGTGAAGGGCATAGCAGATCATGGGAACACTCCTCTTAGTGAGAGAAAGAATACAAATAGGCTTGCGCTTAGGAAAAAGAATAAGGGGATGAAAGAATGGGGAAAGAAGAAATAATGGGAGAGTGAAATAGTTACTGCAATAGACTGGGAAAATCCTTTTTAACTCTGCTTCTAATTTATTCCAAGCATCGACTTTGTCCTGCGCACTTTGACAGAGGTCACCGACCAGGGCGCTTACCTCCTCAAAATTTAGTCCATCCCCTTACACGCTCATAGTATCTGTGATCTTCTCCAACTCCTTGCATATATCCTCCAGCACGTCCATTCTTCGTGTGATACGTGGATATATCTCCTTCAACCGGTTTTTGATTGAAACCCTTAAGGTTTCAATGGCCTCTAATTTCTTCTCAACCTTGGCAAGGATTTTGTCTCTTTCCACCCTATTCCCCTTGTTTTCTCCTGGAACTCCTTGAGTTCCGCTTCATGAGTGGCAACTAGGGTGCCTACCACTTTGTCTTCTATCCGCACAATTGTCGTATGCGGCCTCAGCAGTCCGGGAAGCAACCCTTACATCAGCTAGTACCTTGTTGTACTCTACGACGAGCACTACAATTTTCAACTTGTCTTCCCTCTCTAAGCACACTTCCACTTCCTCTATAGACTCCAAGGCTAGCGGTTGTCTTTCCATGTTCAGCACCCTTGTCAAATCCTCTGGGCATCCCAAGGTAGACCCATACTTCGCCAAGTGAGTGCTAGGTCCGGATGCTTGATAGTATGGACTCGTTGATAGATTCTACTTTCTTATACACATCGCTCACCTTGGCCTTCTCATCTTTCAACTCCTGTTGCCACTGGGCGCTGATTAACTTTTCCTGGCTCAGCTCCTTGGTTAATGTAGCTAGCTCTTCCTCTTTCTCCTTCAGCTCCCCTTCCAGATCCCTGATCCTATCATTTCACCCAAAGATTCTAGCCTCTATCTCAACGGAGACTTTGTTAAGCGCATTACTTAGTTGTTCATCCGAGAGCTGTTAGGTATCCACCACTGGGTTATCTTCTCCTGGTCCTAGCAATGTTACTATTGCCCTATGGCTTACCTCAAACTTTGGCTCATCAAGGTGGGACTCAATTGCCCAAGAGATCATCTTCCTTGTCCGCGGGTAGGCAGCCTCCTTGTCAAAAGATGACATGCATACAAGCTCCTCCACCGGAAGTGTACTCTAGAACCACACGTGAAACACCTTCTTAGGGTCATCAATATAACCCATCTCTAGCCTCCCCCTCTGCGTGCCTTCCTCCCATGTGCGTACCTTTGGGTATACTTATAGTTAAAATTAGGCCTCTATTCTTTGGCGCCTTCCTCCGCGTTCTCCTTCTCTTTGCTTATCTTGGCTCACCGATGCACTCCACCTTGTCCTCCACCAGGTTCTCAATGTTTCTTGTCTCCTCTTTTTCTTCTACCACCTTGGCTATCTGCTCTTGTGCCGAGCTTGGAACCTCTTGCTTCTGCACGCTAGCCTCTTCATCTTTTCCCATGTCCTAGGCACTTCCTCCTACCTAGCTATCCTTACGCCGCACAAAAAGGAACCCTTGTTCTTCTTCTCCGCCTTCCTCCTCTGAATCATGTATATTGAAAATAGGTGGCCCTTGATCTTTCTCGGGGTCCTCTTCCCCACTTACTTCTTCTTCACTATCATCCTTCTCTCCTATGTACTTGCCCATACTTCCAGCTTCTTCCGAGGTGGTCTCCTCTTCTACCCTCTACTTTTTCCTAACCGGAGATTCCAATGTAGGTGACTCTATTTCTTCTTCTGATGACTCCTTATCTGATGGCTCTTCTGGCTCTGGAGTATTTTCTCTAATTAAGGCATTTTTATTGCATGTGTACGTACTAGGTCTGACGCCTACCCCGAGGGAACCTATTGCCTGTGTGTCCACCACACTTGGATTTTTATTTTCTAGTTTCTTTTCCTCCCACTTGGGCACGGATCTCTTCCTCCCAGTTGGATCCTAAGGTATAGATACCTCGTTTTCTAGGTATGTGCCCTTCTCTCGACTTGGGCCTTATGCGAATGTAAACGCACACACGGCGGATCCTCCTACAATGGGCAGAGTCATGGGCCTTGTCATTTGCACTTCATGTGACACATACCGCTCTATGTATGCATGCTTTCTAGGGTAGACCAACCCTTTGCGCAATTCCCTATGGTCTTGGTCCAAACTACCAAGGTCCAACTTAAAATTTTTGGACTCCTTAAACATGTTTACTCCCACTTTGAAGTATTGAGCTATGAAGGCAAAGGGGAGCTTGCACCATGGGCTCCATGAGTCATCTATCAACTTGAATTTGCCTAGGCAGTAATGTTGGTACATAGCAAATTCCACTTCTCCCCTAGTGGCCACTGGCAGTTGTTCAAGAATTCTCCATTCTGCTCCGAATGCATTCCTTAGGTGCATGTACCACTTTTCCAAGCACGCCTTGTGCATTGTTGTCATAGTGTCACAAGTGTACTTCTCAAACCTTTTGGCGGGCGAGGGTCTTCATAGGGTACTCCCATATGAATTTATCTTATGCGTCTGGTACCCGATCTCTGAAAACATGATGGTTAGCAAGCACATTTCCAAAAAGGATCCTATCACCTTCCTTCGTGTAGTTGATAATTTCATCTGCGATGAATGCGGACAAATTATAGATGGTGCCCTCTGAAATCTTTTTGCAAATGTTCAACCATGGCTTATTGACTTGAGTCCATCTCTCTTGGCCATTTAGCTTTGACACTAGGTGCGCGGCCATCTTCATTACTAGATCCTTGATGTCTACGACATCATAATACCTTGACCCCTTTTTGCAAGAAAAAGTGGCAATAGTTTCCTTAATTGCTTCCTTGTCTGTCAAATCATCTTCCAACCTGTCTCCTTCACAAATGAGGCTGTGAAATGTGAAATGAGCTGAGGAGTTATGCACATCTTTTGCCCCGTGAAGTGGAAATAGTCCTCATGCACGCATGACATCAGCCACTAATACAGTCGCTCAGGTTTCGAAGTAGGGCAACTCAAAGAGTTGTAGTAACCCTGCCTTCTCCAACTTGACCTTTACATCATCATTATATATGGGCAAACCCTCTGGCATCCTCTTGTTTGTTGGGTGCACTAACTCCAGCACCAACTCCTTTTCAATTGTGCTTGTCTGATGATTATAATCATTTACGGACATGTCCCTAAGATGGGACTCCCACTCCTTCCCAACAACACTCCATCTGGGTACTGCATTTTTGCATACCATTCCTCATTTGTGCTTGCTTCAATTTCTTATTGCTTGCCCTTGCCCTTTCCTTTTCCCTTCTTGGGTGTACTAATGAGGTTTCTTGGGTTCCATTTTCTAGGTCTTCTTCCCACTTCAATCACTTCTATTACTTTGTTCTTCTACTCTCTCCAACCCTAGATCTCGAACTTGTGAAGAAAATTACTTAAACCCATGCCCTAGTTCTTCAAACCCTAACTGGGATACTCCCTTCACAAGATGGCGTCTTCTCACACTTCCTCCCACACCCGTGAAATCCCTTCCTTCTGGTTTGTAAATCTGAACTAGCTACTCACGCTTCAATCCTTTCAAATTTTTCTTCACACGGATCAGTTTTTGGAAGCCCTAATTTGCAAAGGTGCAAAAAGTGCTTCATTCTCATTATACGTAAAGTGAAAAACAAAGTGTCCCAACCCCTTATTTATAGTTTTTCCCTTTTTGAACATTAAGTGATACTTCACCTACCACCGTACTTTCTTCATTTAATGTGGATTTTTCAAACAAATCCTGACTTAAGCACTTTCCCTCACGCGCAACTGTGAGACAATCCTCCAACCTTCCGGAGCATAACCAATCTAACCTATCATTCTATCCTAATTTTTTCTCTTGCCTACCTCGTGTTACTTAATGCGCTTTCTCCTCCTTTGTACATGGGATCTATAAGTAGCTTTATCCTAGCACCAACCATTCTTCTTCCATCGTTTCTTTCCATACACCTCTTTCAACTGGGCCATTCCACTAGGATTTTTAACACAAACTTTCCTTAGCACTCTAACCATGTGTTCCTTCACATTACTCCACCCCACACTAAAATGATGTGCAGTCCTCTGCGCACTCATAGATTCTCAACAAGTAGCAATAAGGTTACCAGTGCCCAAGGCACAAAACAAAACAACAACACAAAAGGGAAACACAAGAAAAGAAAATGCATAAAGTAAAATTCTAAACTAACTGGCAAAACGACCTTATTTACAAACACCAAGAAGACTTATTTATAGTAGGGCTTCAGCCTACTCCCATTCAAGCGTCTAGGCAATTTTGTCCCATCCAACGCTTATGAATCGCACGTGCCCGAATCAAGGATGTATGAGATTGTGTAACGACCCACTCAACCAATGGACTTTCAACTTCCCGGGATGGTGCAAAACTTAGAATCATACAAAAACCATCTCGCCCAACCTCAAACTTCTTATTTCTAATGTGGCGATCATGTCAAGCCTTTCGCTTTACTTTTTCTATTGTTTGGCTCCACTCGCCGATTGATCGTTTCTCATATAACTTCATTAACTCGTCAATTCTTTCTTTCAGCACTTGCTCATCGGCCAACCCTCCTGTGTGTGTTATTCGTAGAGAAGGTAACATGAATTCAACTGGCAGAATAGCTTTTGTGCCAAACACCAATCAAAAGCAGTGTGGGTTTGTTCAACCTCTTATAAGTTTTCCTATAAGCCCATAATACTATTGATACTTTGTCATCCCAATCTTGTCTTTTGACATCAAAAATTTTTGTCAGGGTATGACTCAATATTTTTTTTAATGCTTCCATGATTCCATTTGCCTATGGGTGATAGGGTGTAGTCTTGTGATGAGCCACCATGAACTCTACTAACAGGATCCTCAGGGTCTCATTCAAGAAAGGCGTACCCCTATCGGTGGTTAAACTCAAATGACATCCATACCTCGTGATAATATTCTCCCACAAGAACCTTTTCATTGTGGCTGATGTGCAATCTTTAGTTGGGGTTGCCTCTACCCACCTGGTCAAATAATCCGTGCAAGTGATGACATAGTGTGACCCAATCCTACGCGTCACTGGTGCGATAGGGCCTACAAAGTCTATTGCCCACTTCTCAAAAGGTTCCGCGCTAGGTATGGGGCACAAAGTCATTTCATCTCTCTTTCCCGGTTTGCCAATGCACTAACAATGGTCACACGCTTTACAAGAGTCTTTACAATCCTTAGACGGGGTTCCCACCACAAACCTACCGTTAATATCTTACGCTCGATGGCATCACCTGCATAATGCCCACCCGCACTTCCTCTATGTGCTTCCTCCATGATGGGAGGCACTCATGCTCTAATACACACCTACGCAACACTTCATCACATCCCAACTTGTATAAGTCTCCATTGATCAGCATATAGGGCGTGGCACATATGGCTAGTTGTTTCTTCTCTAATGCCTTCATTCCTTCCAGTGCCACACCTTCCTTTAAAAATACCACAATTTCCTCCAAATCGAGGGTGTGCACCGTAACATAAACAATTACTGGCTCGACATTATCTCCTCAATACTGCGTGTCCTCCCCGAATCAATTTTTTATAAATGATCAAGTCCACAATTGCTTTTCCTGGCTTCACTACAACAAAGTGAACTCAAATTCTTGAAATAACAATACCCATCGACATATGCGCCCTTGCAGAACGGGCTTGTTTACCAAATACTTTAGCGCCATGTGGTCGGTGTAAAATACAAAGGGTGTTGCCAGTAGATACTGTCTAAACTTGAAAAGCATGTATATCATTGACAATGTCTCACGCTCGGTTGTGGTGTAGTTCTCGCTTCGCTTTGGTGTCAACTTCTTGCTTGAAAACACGAGCATGATCAATAATTCCTTCACCTGGTTGTGTGAGCACTGCTCCAATAACAATCCCTGAGGCATCTACATGGACATGGAAGGGCTTTTCCCAAGAGGGAAAATGTAATATAGGCGTGGTGACAAGCATATCTTTTAATGTATCAAATGCCCTCTATTGTGCCTCTCCCCAATGGAAGACACTTTTTATGTCCGAGTAGCTCCTCTAAAGGCACAATGATCTAGCATACCCTTTGATGAATTTCCTGTAATAACCCATATGCCCAAGGAATCCGCGCACTACACTCTGGCTAGTAGGCTCCCCTAACCCCATAATAACTACAACTTTAGCGGGATCTACCAGCAAGCCCTCCTTACATATGATATGCCCCAATAAAGTCCCAAAGGGTGTAGAAAACACACACTTCTTAATGTTGAGGGATATCCTCAACTACCTACACCTCTCAAACATTAACCTTAAATTGTCACAATGGTCTTTAACTAGACCATACACTGTCCAATCATCCAAATAGACCTGAAGAAACTTATGGATGAAGTCTGGAATGCTTGCACCACTATGCGTGAAAAAATAGCAGGTGCATTCTTCAACCCAAAGGGCATGACCGTGTATGCAAAAATTCCCCACTTAGTGGTGAAAGTTGTCTTCTCCTGGTCCTCCTTTGCAATCCAGACTTGGTGGTACCCTGAAAATCCATCTGTAAAGGAATAGATTTCATGCCCAGCGACTCCTTCCAAAATTTCTTCCGTGAAGGGGGTTGGAAAAGGATCAATGACACAAACATAGCGTTCAACTCCCTATAATCTGCGTAGATCCTAATCTATCCATCCTTCTTGATGTTGATCACCATCGAACTTATCCATTTCGATTCCTCCACTACTTCAATGATCCCATAAGCTATCATTTTTCAATCTCCTCTTTAAACTTTACGCGTAAATTGGGATTCATCCAATAGGGCCTCTTCCTGACCGGGCACGCACCGTCCTTCAACTTTATCTTCATCTCCCCCAAGGAATGGTGAACACCTTTGAGCTCATGGTACCCATGCAGAAATAAATCCTCAAATTCACACAATAGATCAATGATCTTAGAGACTTCCTTCTCTAAACAATAATCTCTAATAATAGCTTCCTTAGGTTCTTCTCCTGAACCGATGTTAATCTTCTTTGTCTTTAAGGGCTCATGGTAGGCGCGTGTGTGAGTATCAGCACTATCCACTACCTCACATGTCCCTATAGAATGGATAACATCCAAGCTTTCGATTCCTCTCCATTAATCACATACACCAACTTTTCTTTCTCCTTTTCCAAACATGCGCGCTCAAGCTATAACTCTTTTGTTTCCTCTACTTCTTCAAAGCGCACCTCCAAACTTGTTCCACCTAGTAACTCCAACAACCTATCTTCCACCATGGCACTATCCCCCATGGTAAGGTGCTTGATACCCTGCAAGGCCTTATCAACTGATGGCTTGGTACTCTGATACTCAAAGGTTTGAATAAGGTCAGTCGTGAGCTCTTGCTAATTCCCTGTCTGGCGGCATGTCTCTCGAATGAATGTACCATGCGCGCGTGTAACCCTGCAATGTAGAATACAACTTATGCACCTAGAGGGATGGTGGCAAAGCTTCTGCACCTTCTCTCTAGATCCTTTCACACTCCTGGATATGGAAAGAGGCGGGCTCCTTCCCATGGTAGTCCTTGATGGTGGTGGGTACGTTGCTCTAGAGAATCTGACAGAGAGAGAAATTCTTACCTTGTGTCATTCTAAAGGCTCTCTCGATGTGTAGCCCACCACCGTGCCACTTTGTCTTTGAGCAAGACAACTTAACATCCCTCTCCACTCCTTCTCATTCTTCCACTGAGATTCCATTTCCTAGAAAAGATCTCAGGAAGGCTCCTCCTAAATACTTAGGCAGCTCCTTTCCTCCTAGGTCTTTGCCGAATCGTGCACGCCTTTGTCACCTTGGTCACCGAACCTCTCAACTACCATCCTAACAATTCATAAGTTCCCGTGCCCAATTTTCACATGCTAGACTGGTGGTATCACTTACTGACTAAGCATCCTCAAACTAGATAACTCCGTCAGTAGGATGTATTATCTTTGGGTCCCTAATTGAGCGCACATATATATCCTGTCTAGAACTTCTTCCCCCAAAGGTTCAATATAGGGTGTCAACTTCCCATCAGCCAAGGGTATAATGACCCGCTCCTCCTTGTTTTCAAAGCTGATGTACCCTTTGTTGAACCGAAGGTCCGCATTGTTCTTGTAACACCATGGGTGCCTAAGTAGTGCTGGGAAATTGTCTACCTCGGTGAGCACCAAGACTTCAAGTCCCCAGTAAAATTAGCTCCTCGGATAGTAATAGTTGCATCCTTTAAAACACCTGATGGGCATCACCTTAGTCTTATTTTCCATATACAACACATTCAAAGATGGCTATAACATAGGTCTTCCCATCTGATGTCATGCATCCAAAGTTAGAACATTAACCTCCACACCAATGTTAATGAGGATATTATTAAGGAGCCATCCATCTACAACTACATTCAACGTGATCTCCTTGTCATATTCAAGGTTGTGAGGGGGAAGGTTTACGTACAAGACCTACCTCGCGCTCTCCTCCGGCGCATGGTACCTTCTCTCTCAACCATGATCCTAGCAAGGGAATGATATTCTCTTGCCTTAGCATTTCACACACCTCCTTGACCTCATCCAGGTCATCCTTTGGCACCTCAACTCTCCTTACTTGTTCCTCCCTCCTGGATTGCTCCTTTACACACTAAATTTCCCCTTGTAAACTCTGAATGACATCCATAGTGTCTTGATACACCTCCTTCTAATGCGCAGGGTCTAGGTACTTTCCATTAACTATTTCCTCCCTTGAAACCAGGTTCTTCTGCCTTGGTATCGCTTTTGTGTGTGCGGCTTTTTCCCTTGTTATTCTGAGATAGGCTCCAAACTCCGCATCATGTGTTACCCGAGGCATCCATTGGGTGTCTACCTTCTTAATACTAACCATTGCAGTGCCCTTGTCTTTCCGGTGCTGCTGATTCATGTGCTCAAACAATTTTGGGCACTCCTCATACTTATGCTTCTTTCCACACCACGAGCACTGCAACAGGTCTAGGCATTCACATTTGTAATGATCTGTAGATCCATAATTGAAACAGGTTCCATGCGGGAACTCAGTCCTTCCTCCTCCATGGTTACCACAACCATGGAATCCTCCTCGAAAACCTCTTCCACACATGCCTCCATCTGTGCACTCCTCATAACAGCAATCCTCACCCTTGGAACTACTGCAATGTTGGTCTAGCGCACCCCATGATCAATGGCCTCATGGATCTGATTAATGAGCCTATAGTCCTTCGTATCATGGGTTGTAGAGGTGTAAATCTTGCAATAACAAGACACATTCTTCTAGATTGCACGTGTAGCAAGGGGCACCTACTCGCATCATGGTCCCCATGACAAATTTCATAATCTACTACCATGGCATGTACTATCCTCCGGGGTAATTATCCTTAACGTGCCCCTCTACTTCACAATCTATGCACCATAAACCACTGTGGATCTCATGGGCTGAGTTTGTAAACAAATTTTCCAACTGCTTGGCCATAGAAGCAATCGAGCCTCCAGGAATGGGCTAACGCCAATATCAACACTACCAACAGCCTCGGTGTGCAGAGAAACTTCCAATGCCTCCGTGGGTCTAAAGTTTTATGAGATAAGGCCCTTCTAAAAGGAGTGATCAACCCTTTGACAAACCACTGAGCATGCTGTGAAGGATGAATATCATATGATAATTTAGACAAGAGAGTTTTAAAGCGTGCATCATACTCCCGTACACTCTCTTCCATTCCTTGTTGAATCTCCTTCAACACGCTGATGCTCTTCTGCTCAAACTCAGGAATGTGGAATTATGCCAAGAATGTGCTCTTTAAAGCAATATAGTCCACTACTATCTGATGAGGGTCATACTTCCTATACCGGTATGCCTATGTGTGCGCCTTATAACGTGGTCTGCAAACTATCTAGCCTTCCGCTCGGGGTTGTGATACCCTTTACGTGCCATAGCAGTTCACACTTGTGAACATGTTTTGTAGCATCCTCAATACCTCTATAATCAGGCAAATGTAGAGACATTTTAAAGAAAACCTGGGGGGGTTGGGGCCCGAATCCTCATAAGCCAGATCCTTGGTTTTGCCTGTGTTTCCTCTGCCACCTAATCCACTAGGTCCACCAAGTCTTGAACCACCATATCCACCAGTCCACCGGTGTCCCGAACCACTAGATCAACCAACTCCTATTCCTCCTCAACCACTGACCCACGGGTCCTAAACCGCTAGAGCCACCAGATCTACCAGGTCCTAAAGTGGTCATGTCAAGGGTCCCCACAGTTCCATTGAGCTGTGTGCCTATGGTCTGCGACAATGCCCCACTACTAATAGTATACCCCGCGCCACTCCCAAATGCAAGACCAAAAGCTTGTGTGTCTATACCTTGCCCGAAAATTCCTAACACTAGGTTGGTGTTTGCAACCATAGAAGGCCCAAACGAGAAATTATACCTCCTGGGTGTAGACCAATCACTTCTAATGTAGCCAACTGGACTGGAAATATTTTCCCCCTGATCTGGAAAACCAAGCACTAGGGTTCGGTCACTAGGTGGGCTCAGATGCACGCTAACGGTTCTTCTCTCTCCGCATGATGAACTCTCATCAGAAGCCAAAGGGGTCTCTCTTACGTGCTTGCCAAGATGGGGTCGCATAGACTACTTAGGTTCCACATCCTCTGTGAACCTCAAATCCTTCCCTGCAATGTCTACCACCATACATCCATCACACCTGTAACCTCGTGTTGTCTAGAAATCTCCCTTTCACACGCTTCACCATACTTGAGTCGTCTTTCCTCCCTATCTTTCTCCGCCGCAACATCTTCCATCTTCCTCCACCCTAGCTTCCTCGCCCAACGCTCAGAATGGTTTAGCCGGCCATTGGGAATGCCTCTAAACTCATGGTAACCATCAAGATCTTCATAGCTAGAGGGACAACTCATAGAAATGATCCTCTGGGCTCCCACAGAAACTCAAACTCAACAACCTCTCGGACAAGAATATGTGGAAATGGCGTACTCCAAAGTGTAGCTAGCCAATACTCCTTTCCACCAATGATCCACAAGCATGGGTCCACATCAGATCTGCATCCTGTAACCTCTAGTATTCTTCTTAGGTCCACACACACAATCCATAACGCCAACTTGATCTAGATGCATAGGTTGTGAGCCATTCATACAGTTTCCACTAGGAAGTAGCGAAAAAAGTTTCATTCAGATCATGGTAGAAGTTCTCTTCTACCCATCTACGTGCATCAAACTTAGGTCCAAAGTCTCTGAATCTCCGAGAAAATTCATCCTTCGTTCTCTTAAACCATGATTCAACACTTTCCAAAGTTAACCGCTCTATCATTACTTACTACACAGATCATGATGCATGTTATTTCCCACTACAACTTGAAAAGAGGTCCCGACAACGGAACCAAGATGTAGTCATTTTTACCCCTATCACAAAAGAAAGGAACCCCATGTGCGTCATCCTATCACCCAGTGAAATTTGGGTGCTCACCCGAGGCACGCGCGGGTGACAAGTCTCTCTTTTATGTGAGTTTAGTGGGAAACATCATCTATGATTTGTGTTTAAAATACTTTCAAATGGATTTAGGACATATAAGAACCATAGAGCTCAGAACGACCTCTAGATCCTTGCAGTCATTTTAGACAGAGTACTTTAACAAAATCTATAACGTGTACCATGACAGAAAGAAATATACAAACATCCATACTTAGCATAAAATGAAAGAGAACTTATGAAAGAGATGTATGCATCAGAATCATTGATATTCATATATATAATAAGGCAACCTCATTACATCCATGGAGCCATTATGAGGGTCACAGAGAAGCAAACCACAGTCATGCATTGCAACTGGACTAATGTAACTAAGCTACCAAAAAGAAAAATTACAAACCCCCTACCCAATACATCCTTTCCCAAATGCAATTACCCACTAACAGAGTTCTTGCAAAGATTTTGCAGAGCTCCACCTACACTCTAAATATCCCTGTTTACTCTGTAGGTACTTGTATTTATAGCTTTACCGGGCTACCAACTTATCCTCCAGCGCCCTCGGATCGATGCCAAGTGTTTGAATGTGGTCCTCCATGCGAGCATGCTCCTCCAGGCCTGAGCTTCCCACTTTATCCCATGACATGCTTCTAGAAGATTCTACTACATGCATGCTCCTTCCAGGCCAACACTGTTTGCCGCTAGCACCTTATCCACACACATTTGGGTCATGTTTTTCATGTGTTATGCCCTGAACATCCGATTTGTCTAAGTCCTGAACCCTTGGTTATGTCTGTGTGCTTTGTGTGCGCCACAAGCTTCTTTAAACCCACTTCTTAAACCTTGCCTTGTGCGCTTTGTCCTTGCGCGCCTTTCTTTAACTAGGGCCCTTGTGTGCCTATGTGCCTTCTATAATTAGTCAATATTCTAGGGGCCCAACAGTGTGCTACCATAAACTCTGCCAATAGAATTCTAATTTTCTCATTCAATAAATGAGTTCCTTTATCACTAGTCAAGCTTCAAGCTTAATGGGTATCCATACCTGCTAATAATGTTTTCCCATAGGAACCTTATTGTTGTGGTTTTAGTGCAATCCTTAGTAGGTGCAGCCTCTACTCACCTTATCGAGATAATTTGTACAATTAATAATTGTTATCCAAAATTCACCCCTCAAGGTAATTTTGATAACATGCATCAAATTATTCAGTCCCGAGCAAGTAGATTGATTCAAGGCCCGAAATCATGTTTTTGGGGCCCCCTCAGCTTCTCTCTAACTCTCCCATCCAAGAAGAAATCCCAACGAGTTAGAGAAAATGGAAAAAATGCAAAAATAAGGTCAGAGAATTGTTTTAAAGCATTTCGGTCCGAAGGGTTCGGTTAAATCGAGGTTCATCGTATCAAGCTTTGGGCCAAAAAAACAAAGAAAATCAGCTAAGTCGGACATTTTTGTCCTGTGCGATACGCGAGACAGATTGGGACGTCGAGATGCGAGGGACGCCAAAAGCCAAAAGCGTAGAGAGCAGGAAAATCGTCAAGTTTTTTGTTTCACGCAGTTTGGGACAGCCGGGACAAAAGTACGCGGGGGACTCGAATCGGCTGATTTGCCCACGCATAGTCCATTTCAGCGTTTTGAGATATTTGTCCCGTGCATCCGCGGGGACAGTTGGGACAAAGGTACACGAGGGACGCGTGGGACGCGAAAAGGTGAAAAGGCCGCAAACAGGAACAAGGAAGCCCGAATCGGCCAAGGGAGATTTTCATCCAGGACAGTTGGGACAAAAGTACACGAGGGATGTGTGGGATGTGAAAAGCCGAAACAGCCAAGGCAAAGAAGAAAAGTCAACGTTTGACCCGTGAACTTCAAACGGCCATAACTTTTGACTCCGAGCTCCGATTTTCACAAAATTGGACTTTCTAGAACGAGCACGACGTCCTCTACGCCACAAAAACTGGATTTCTTATTTTTAACAAGGGTATATATATTTAAATAAAAGAAACATATTCAGCTCCAAATCGCTTAATGCTCATTCTCGCAAATGATGAAAACGCCGCTGCATCCAAAATAGCTGCCCGCACTCAAAAGGCCATAACTTTTGCATTTCTCAACGAAATCACACAAAATTGGTACCGTTGGAATCGTGGCTTTGAGCCCGATGCACAATAATCAAGAAATTCAAGATTCAATGAGATATTGTTGGGTATTTTTCAGAAAACGTGGCTGGGTTCATAATAAAGGTGTTTTATTTTGTGGTTGGGAGTGCAATTAAGAGGCATGGTCATCATTCTTTCTCTGCTGCAGCACCTGGGATAGTATGGGAGCCTTTTGCAAGTAATATATAATCATTTTACTCCATTTAATGCCTCTTACAAGTGGTTGAAGGACAGATTTTAGGATTTCCATTTTCCCTTCTCTCTCTCTTCTCATTTTTCTATAAATTGGAGTGTTGGGCTCATTGTAAAGGGGGTAGTTTTGTAGCAAAGCTCTACCAAAATTGCTTTGTGAAGCCAATGTGTTGCAGGCCCTTGTTGTGGACTCCTTGCATGGTGATCCAGGCCCTTATCTTGTAACCGATTGAACTGTGCATACCAGGAAGCAATAAAATACAAGTTTGTGGATGTATCTTCCCCTGCTGTGTTTTCTTGCATTCTTCTTGCCCCTTTAACCTTGATTACAAGAATATTGTGTCTATTATTATGTTCATGCAGGGATCCATTATCATTGTGTATGTTTGAAATATTGTTGTGAATGCGTTTTGCTAGATTATGGAGAACTGTCATCACCTCTTCTAGTGTGCACTTTGCTTCTGTATTTCACGCATTTGAAGACTACTCTCACACCCTCCTTTTCTGGTGTATCACCACTTTAGTGTAGGCTTTCATTTTATGCATTCTCTCTCCCTAGTCCCTTGGAAATTTAGATTAGAATAGTTAGTTTCCCCTGCATTAGAGTAGATTGTGGCAGGTAGTTTAGGAGCAAGAACCAGCTTTCTCTGGAGGTCTATCTCAAATAGCAAGTCCCACAACTTGGAGATAGTACCCATGTTATCCAATCACATTGTGAGTTCAAGTATATGTGCTTGTATAAACATATGGGTGATGTGATTCGGTGATAACAATAATGTAGTGTGCTTCAAGACTACGTGCAGTGGTGTAATACGTCCTACAAAGTTGATAGCCCACTTCTCAAAAGATTTTACACTTCTAATGGGTCACAAGGGCATTTCTTCCATATTTCCAGGCTTTCCAATGCACTAACAATGATCACATGCTTTCACAAATGCCTTAGTGTCCTTGTATAACTTCTCCCACTAAATTCCATCCATAAGGATCTTGCATGCGATCGCATGCATATGATGCATAATGTCCGCCTATAACACCTCCATGAGACTCCTCCATAATGGCTCTACATTCATGTTCAAGCACACACTGACGTAATACTTCGTCTCTTCTCATCTTATACACATCTCCACCAATTAGCCGATAAGGCATTGCACATATAACAAGCTAGTTTTTCTCCAGGACTTCATTCCTTTAAGAGCCAACCCAATTTGTAAAAATACCAATGTCTTCCTAATATATGGGTGTGTGGTTCAACCTAAATAGCTATGAATCAAGAATTGTGTCCTCAACACTGTGACGTCCTCACCAAAATTTATTCTTGATAAGTGATCAAGCCCAAAATTGCTCTTGCCTAGCTTGACAACAATTGTGAAATCAAAATCTTGAAAGAGAAGTATCCACTTGCAGATGTGCCCTTGCAAAATAGGCTTGTTGACCAAATATTTCAATGTCATATGATCTGTATAAAAGATAAACAAAGATGCTAAAAGTATTGATGAAAATTATGAAGCACTTAGATCATAGAAAGTGCCTCATGCTTAGTTGTAGTATAATTTTGTTCTATTGGTGTCAACTTCCGCTTGCAAAGCATATGGGGTGATCCACATTTCCATCTCCTAGTTATGTCCAAATAGCACCAATGGTCATACTAGAGGCATCCTTGCATACATGAAAGGGTTTGTTCTAAGAAGGAAAGCTCAAGATAGGTACAATGGTAAGAATCTCCTTCAGTGTCTCAAACGCCTATTATTGCACGTCACCCCAATGAAATTTCACTTTCATTTTGAGCAACTCTTTGAGGGGCAAAACAATCTTTTCATATCCCTTAATAAACTTCTTGTAGTAGCTAGTATGCCCCAAAAATTTGCACACTTCACTTTGGTTGGTAGGCTCTTCTAAACCCAAAATCACAACTATCTTGGCAAGGTCTACCAACAATCCTTCCTTGCAAATGATGTGCCCAAGAAAAGTGCCAAAGGGTATTGCAAAAATACACTTCTTAATATTAAGATAAATGCTCAACTACCTGCACCTCTCAAACATCAGCCTCAAATTATCACAATGATCCTTAACCAAGCCATAAACAATTTAATCATCTAAATACACTGTAAGAACTTGTGAATGAATTCATGAAAGGCATGTACAAAAATGTGTGAAAACACAACGGGAAAATTATTTAATCTAAATGGCATAATGGTATAAGAAAAGCTTCCCCACTCAGTGGTGAAAGTAGTATTTTCCTAATCTTCGCACACAATAACGCACCTAGTGGTATCCTAAAACCCATATGTAAAGGAGTAGATCTCACGCCTTGTGATGCCTTTAAGGTTTTCCTCTATAAATGGTGTGGGAAAAGGATATGTAACACATGAAGCATTCACTTCTCTATAGTCCACACAAATCTTGATCTCGCCCATCTTTCTTGATATTGATTACCATGGGGATAACCCACTCAGATTATTCAATTGGTTGAATGATTCCAAACTTAAGCATCTTATCTATTTCTTCCTTGACTCATACATGCAATTTTATATTCATCCTATAAGGCCTCTTCCAAATCGGGCACGCACCTTCCTTCAACTTAATCTTCATTTCTCCCAATGAGGGTGCACTCCTTTCAACTCATGGTAACAACATGGAAACAAATCCTAGAATTCACGCAAAATCTCAATGATCTTTTCTACCTCCTGCTTTGACCAATAATCACCAATAATGGCCTCCTTGGGCATGTCTTCAATACCAATGTTTACCTTCTTTGTTTTCATGGGCATGTGGTTTGCGTAGGCCTTCTCATCCGTTATTTCCATTACTTTGTGCACACCTTTTGTATGGCTAATCTCTAGGTTATATACCTCTTCATCATCGATGAGATACACCATTTTACCCTTTCTTTCTCCTTCCAATCTCGTCCCATCTATATCTCCTCTATTTATTTAGTATCCAAGTGCGCCTCGAATAAGGCTCACTAAGTAACTCGAGCATGAGCTCTTTTTCTTTCACGTTGTCCCCTAATGTGATGCACTTCATAATCTGCAATGCTTCATGGATAGGAGTTTTATTAGAAAAATAATCAAATGTATGTACCATACCTGCAATCATATCTCTCCAGGTTTGCGAGTCTCTTATTCGAGCTCAACATGAACATACTACACGTGTGCGCAGCCTCACAGAGTGGAATAGAAATTATGCACCCACAAAGATGGTGGTAAAGCCTCTCGGGCCTTGTGTCCATTGTCTCTCATAGTTATGAACGTGTACCAAAGTAGGAGTCTTCCCATCATACTCATAGATAAGTGTAGGTGCATTTCTCGAGTGAACCTTGTTGAAAAGGTGATTCTCAACTTTGTCATCCCAATAAGTTATCTTAATGTGTCACCCACCCGGTGCACTAATGTTCCCATGTAAGGTATAAATCAACATGTTTCTTCGATCACCTTTTTTCTTGTTGTTCCTTCGTGGAACACAAGAAAGACTCAGGCTTTTCTTCTCTAGTAAATCTCAGTAACTGAACTTTTCCCATGCACCTAATCATCGCATGACCTATTCATCCTAGTTACTCTCCCTTTCATCTCACGCCTAACCATTTCATACGTTTCATGGGCCCAATTATCACAAGTAATACTTATAGTGTCGTTGTTGATTGATTGCATCTTTCCACCGAAGCACTCCTTCCTGGATGGTTCATAGTCTCGAGATCATATATGTGTGCATGCATAAATTCTATTCAGATCTTCTTCACTCGGATGGCCAACATATGATGTATCTCTTGCCTCATCCAATGGTATAATCACACACTCATCCTTATTCTCAAAGTTGATGTATCCTTTGTTGAAATGCAGATTTGCATGATTCATATAACACCAGGGTCGCCTAAGTAGTGTTAGAAAGTTATCTACCTCAAGCAAGCTCCAATACTTCAAAATCTCCAGTAAACTTGGCTCCCTGAATTGTAATAGAAGCATCTTTCAAAACCCCAATAGGCATAGCCCTCATCTTATTTGCCATATACAACACATTTGAAGATGGATGTAATGTTGGTCTCCCCATTTGATTCCATGCATCTAGAGTTAACACATTCACTTCAAAGTTGTTTTTTTCCATCAATATATTACCTACCAAACCACCATCAATTACTACATCCAAAGTGATCTCTTTATCATATTCATGATTATGTGGTGGAAAGTTTGCATGTAGTATATGTCACTCGCACTCAACTCTAGTGTGCGGTACTTTCTCATGTAACTATTCTCCTAGCAATGGGATGATATTCTCCGATGCAATATCTTAATGAACTCCTTTACATCATGTACATATCCTTTTGTGGGATCTCAATGTTCTTCGTGCGATCTCTTCTCTTGTGCATGTTCCTTCAAGAATTATATCTCACCCTACAACTCTCTGATCATCCCCATAGTCTCTTAATATACCTCCTTTTGATGTGCAACATCTGGATACTTAGCATGTATAATATCTTTTTTTACAAGAGGCTTAACCTTCAAAGGATCATGTGCAGTGCTGCCCACCACGCCTGTAGTTACCAACATGGGCTGCAAATTTAGATCCAACATTTTCTTAGGCATCCACTAATCAACATTCGCGTATTGTACCTTGATCATCCCCATGCCCTTGTCCTTCTTCTTGGCATTACTCATGTGCTCATACAGGTTTAAATGATTCTCTAATTTATGTTGTTTCACACACCATGTGTAGACTATATTCTATGGATAGTCATGTTGGTAATGATTAGGGGACCCACAAGTGTAATAAGTTCTACGTAGGAACCTTCCTTTACCGCCACCTCGATCTCGACCTCGACCTTAATATCCTCCTCAGAAGCCTCCATTCCAATTATTCCCATTATTTCTCTTTAGTTTTTGTCCTTCCGCTCATTTGATCCAACTACTTTGGTGCAATGTTTCAACATCGTGGATATGGTCAATCAGTTTGCAATCAACTATATCATGGGTATGGGCATCACAAATTTTACAATACATAGACACGTTCTTTTGAATCGCACTTGCAAGAGTGGGAAATTTCACACATCATGATTCTTATGACAAAGCTTACAAGATTGTAACAACGCGTGCACTATCCTATGTAGGAAGCTATCCTTAGTGTGTCCCTCAACCTCATAATCAGTGCACCATATACCACTTTTAGTCTCATTCGCAGAGTTGGCAGAGAGCTTCTCCAACTACTTTGTCATCAGCTACTATCTCTGTACTTCCGAAAAAGGACTAACTCATGTGTCTACACTTTCTACTACCTTATTGCATAGAGATGTTTCCAATGCCTCGCGTGGATTAGTATATGTCTTATGAGATAATGCCCTTTAGAATGGCATCAAACATCCTCAACAAACCACTTTACATGTTGACTTGGATGGATGCCATAAGATAATTTGGACAACAATGTCTTAAAGTGCATGTCATACTCCTCACACTTTCGAAAATCCATGCTTGATGTCCTTGAGCATGTTGATTCTCTGCTTTCTCAAACTCTAAAATGTGAAACTCACCCAAAAATGTTGTGCTCAAAGCATCATAATCCATTGCGGTCTAATGCAGGTCATAATTTATGTACCAACTACGCATGCGCCCTTGGAGCATGGTGGAAAATTGGCTTGCATTTTTCTCTAAAGTTATAACCCCCTTAGTGCACCATATTAATTCAAATTTTTACACATGCTCTGTTGCATCTTCCACACCTCTGTACTCTGGTAAGTGAAGAGACATTTCAAAGGTAGACTTGAGGTGTTTGTTGAAGTGGTTGTTGAGGTGGGGTCTGATGAGGCTAGTTCGGTGGTGGTTGTTGTGGTGGTGGGCCTTTCCTTAAAGTAGGGCCAGACCCAAAACCATATCCTCCTCCCTGGATTCCCTTCATGTGGTGGCTATCTTGATCCTCCCGCGCCACCATTTGTGGTCTACGGCCTAGTTGATGAGCTTCCTTATGTCCCAGTTGTAGTATTCAACTAGACACCTATTATATGTGTTGTTGTAGCACTACAGAGAAGTACTTTTAATGGTTTGTGCACTAATACTCTACCCGACGACACGCTCCGTGAACAATCCCAAGTAATAGAACTCTCAAACACTAATGCTTGTTATGTTGCCATGGATGCGTTACTAGTCGATGTTCTTCCGAATTTAACACAAAATGATATCTACCCATGTCTGTTTGTTTACCTTCACTAGATTTCCTTTCAACTACTACCTCTAGATTTAGAACACCTTGCACAAGGGTTAGGTGGCCAAGATGAGTTAGATGCATGCCCGCAATCCTCATTCTTTCCCATGGCATGCTCTCATCTAAAGCTGATGGGGACTCCCCACTGCGCTTTCCCATATTTGGGAGGGCATTGTGGCTCCTCGTCTTCCACAAGAGCTTTAAAACCTTCATGAGCCATCATTCTCCTCAACTCCATCAACACTTCAATTTCCCTCTCTCTCGCTTCATTAAACTTGAGTTGTCTTTCCTCTCTGTCTATCTTCTGCCCGAGCCACCATCATCCTTCTCCACACCTTCTCATACCCCTGTACACAAAGTGGGGATTTATCTAGCCATAGGTAATCTCTCCAAATCTAGTTCTACCATCAAGATCTTAATCGCTAAAGGTATAACACATAAATAGGAGCCTCATGGGCTCATGCAAGAACTTAAACTCAGCTTTCTCTAGGCATGAATATGTAGAAATAGCGTATTCCAATGTATAATTGTGCAACACACCAGCCCACCAATGATCTACATCTCTAGTCCACTCCTCATCTGCATCAAAGAGAGTTTGATAATCTTCATGCATCCAAATCCTCGGCCTAGGATGTCAAGCTTTGTTTGATGCATACACTGTCAACCACTAGTACAACTCTATTAGAAAAAGGTGAAAAAAATTCATATAGTTCATGATAAATATTGTCCTCTACCCACTTGTGTGTGCTAAAACCAAACCGGTGTTATACCTTTGTGAAAACTTATCTTGGTCATCTTCCACCCAACTTTCACTACTCTCCAAAGATAGTCGATGCGTCATTTACATGCAACATCATGGAAATAAATTAGAAAAGAGGTCCTAGTAACGGAACCAAAATGTAGTCTTATTTTTCTTACTAAAGAGTTATACACGCTAACACTTCATTCAAAGAGATTTGAATGCTCTCTCGAAGAATGTGTAGCTATCAGGTCACTCCTTTGTGTTTGCTTGTCAAGAAGTTAACATGCATGTCTATAATGATATTTAACCATGAAATCATTGCAACATAACCATTACATCCATATCATCTTAGAAACACATATAATAAGGAAAGATAACATTCTAAACAATAATCAAGATTAATTGCACCAATAAATCACCATGCTCAGATCCATTAACAACCAAAATCTAGCCATAGTTGTCCATATAACAAGAACTTATTACATAACAAGGAAACAAATTACAAAACTAGTCACAATAGTTTTGCATGAACTAGCGCACAATTATCAAGCCCTAGTTAACAACATAACTTCGCTAGAACATGATAGAACTCTTTTAACTAAGAAATACTATAGTAGTGGCATACAACGGTATATATAGGGATGGGAAATTTCCCTTCACTGCCTATGCATTCTCCTAATAATAGATGTGCTCTCAAAATAAACTACATGCATGCTTTTACAATAGTTGTTATTAATAGGATTGTCCTAATTATCATTGTTTTAACTCTATTAATATCTCGTCCATGAGCTTGCTTGATCTACATGTTCATTCTCTAAAAATAACCTTTATTTGGCTGCCAAGTCATCATGTTGTAGTACTTTTCTTGGTCGGCACTCCATTCCGCTTTTCCTATTTTTAGCTTGTATTATGAAAATTGGCTAAGTCCTCATTCTTTCCGCTTAGTGTATGCACATTCCCACGCACAACCCTATTCCATGTTTGCATGTGCCCATATGCGCGCTAACCTTAACTCTGTGTGCGTGCTCTGTGTGTTTATTCTACCAATATGATACTTAACATTTTTCCTCCGATCAACATAACCCCATACAATAAATTCAAACACACTCATTTACTCACCTTGCAATTATAATGAATCTTGTTGTCTGTGTTTTTTCAAGGGCAAAATTCAATAGAAAGCAGGATAATGATACCCATGTGTCAATTTTTTCAAGTTTTACCTTTCTAAGGCACCCTGAGTCATCCTATTCTTAACGCCACCTTACCTGATAACGTTGGTCCTTGGTGGATGTACATCCAATCCCCTAAGTGATTTAGGAAAGTAAATTCAGTCCCCTAGGTGATTTAGGATCTTTTGGAGAATGCCAACTTTTGAGCAGTTTTGGGAAGGGCTACCACTGGCCTTCCCGGGACTAATGCAACCCCCTTAGAGTAGAATGGAGGAGAAAAAATAAACATGGAGATGCATTCAAGTGCCAAGAACATTAGTGAAAATATTTTGGAAGATTTTGGAAATATTCAAGGTTTTGGAGCTAATTCAACAAAAGCGGGTTTCGGGCCTAAAAGAGCAAACATCGCGAAGGAGTGCCTGAAATTCAAAAAAATATTCTAGCAGTTCCATGAAGATTTAAGAGCCAAAAACAATACCTATTAGAATTATTTTCCATGCCCTAAATGGTGGAAAAGATGAGACATCTGAAACACTATACACTTTCCAAGGCAACTCATTCTTCTGGCGTGCAACTAGTGGTCCCAGGAAATAAGGGGTCATTTGGAGGTTATGAATTAATAATTTAATCTTGAAACCATCACCATTCAACTAATTTGGTGGTTTCCAGTCAATTTCATATAAAAATTCACCTCGAAACTTGTCCGGGAGCTCAAGTTATCATCGTTGCAAGTTGGTCCCAAGGTAAGAGCTCTCACAGTTAGTCATTTTTCTGTTGGACAAGTGTCAACACCAAGATCCTGGAGGGATTTCATGTCCCCAATGTCCCTTTTCAAAGGGATGTAAGGGACAAAAAAATGCACCCAACCCTTTTGTATCCCCCAAGACACCAACATGACCTTCCACTTTCCAGTTAAGCCCCTAAGAGCTAGTTTGAGCCTTCCCTCTCCCAACACGCATGTGTGACAAGTGTCAACACCAGAATCCTAAGGGAAATTCATGTCCCTTTCATCAATTTAGAAAAGGGACATAAGGGAAAATAAAATTCGCCCAACCCTAAATCATTTTTTTTAACTTATAAATACCAAACTTAGCTTGTTTTTTGCAGTTTCTCTCCCCATGCCTCCATATCTTGCCGACATGCCTCTTGAATTTTTCCAAATCTTCTCACCTCCATTGTTAGACTCAAGTAAGCTCCATGAAATCTTCCTCATACTAAAAATAAAAATATATCAGAAAATAAATGGATCAAAATGACGAAGAATAAAGATAAAACAAATATTTTTCATCCAGAAAACCCTCGTAGTCACCCAGCGGTAAAAATATCATAACTTGCAAAATACGGCATAGATCGAAGTGAAATTTTTGCTTCCTTCATAATTTTCAGAGGCCGTAAAAACCCAAGTGATAGATTTCACATGCATGGTGAGAAATTTTTTCGTTGAAGAAACCCTCTTTTCCTTGCACCAAAACTTTAAATTTTATTTCTCGTTGCTCCAGTGATCGGTTGCAACAAAATTTCATCTGTGAAACAAGCAAGGAAAACCCATATCAAAAATATAATTTTCATCAAGATATAAGGGGAAGTGGACCTACAAATTTCAGACTCCATTAATGGTTGTCATGGTAGCTCCATGCCCGTAACCACTGCCAGTCAAAAATTCAAATTTTAAAATCTCACAAACCGTGATCGGGTAGATCCGAGATTTCAGAGGATTGATATTGGGAAAAAACCCATATCAAAATTTTTTGTTCCATCGTGATCCGATCACTAGAAGCACACTTACTAAAAATAGTAAGCCTTCCTACATGGGAGATTGTTATTTTGGGTAAGTCCTCATCTGAAAAAGCTACAAAAAAGGTAGTGAACACATGAGAAATATCGCACGTGAAAATCATTGAAAGGGTCATCTTGGCCCAAAATTGACACTTACTAAAAATAGTAAATCGTCCCATAAACACCTACCATAAATAGCAATTTGGTCCACAAAGTGGTTTCCACAAGAGGGACATAGTGAGAACGAGTTCAAACTGCCATAATTGGTCAAGGTCGAAAAAGTTGATTTTTACACTTACTATAAATAGTAAGTTGTCCTTCCCAATCATAGTAAGTGTTGAAGAATCATGAAGTTCAAAACCGGCATAGTCTCTCTCTTTTGAGTATGAGATAGGTGACAGTGATGTTTCCTATATGGATTTTAATGATCTGAAAGATCATATGATGGCAAAGGAAAGAGTGCAAATCAAAGATAAAGTCTTTGCATGTGGGTTGTTCGCGGTTGTAGGACATCATGTGTCCGTACAATGCACTAAGCTAGTCTTGGCCTACTCACATCACTATGAGCTTGATACACAGACAATTTGAGTAGACAATGGTATGTCGGTGGCCATCATAGCCCCCAGAACCATCTCACTCGCCTTGCAAATTCCGACATCATCCAACATGGTTGTCATCACGAAAGAGAAGGTTGTGCATGAGTGGGAAAAAATGGATGCATACCTATAAGGGGTTGCATTAGGGTCATGGATGAAGACAGGAAGAAAGCCTTCAAGGATGCCAAAGACACTTTTGAGATGCAAAGTGCAGTAAAGGCTACTTGGATGCAATCACCATCCTCGGTAGGGTGACAGGAGAAGCAAGTGCGAGGGACTTTTAGGATTGGATGACTCTATTCGTCAGATGGTGATCGAAGGAAAACAACAAATAGATTGGGGGAGATAATCGGTGATAACTTGCATCTATAACTACTCAGTGCCCCAGACAAAGAAGTTCTACATGACTTCTTATTTGGTCTATTTGCTCTTCAGCTCGAGGTCATTCAAGGGGTTTGCTCTCACCTAGAACATTACTACCAAGGTTCCAGCGTTCAAGAAACCCCCTCAATTGGTAATGGTATAAAGTCACTAACACTTCACCCGCATGAATGATGCATTCACAATGTTTGTAATCATTTTTACACCCACTTAACAACAAGGGAACCTCATGCGCACCGACTTATCACCCAATGGGCGTTGGGTGCTCACCTGAGGCACGCGAGAGGGATTCAAGTCTCTCTTTTATGTGAGTCTAGTGGAAGGCATAGTTCATAATTCTGACTTAGTGATTTAACAGACATGAAGAAGCTATAGAGCTCAGGACGGCTTCTACACCCCTTCAGTCATAACGGAAACAAAGTGTGCAATGAAATAATAGAACCAAGAAGTTGTAAACCCACAAATACACTTAATCATTCAAGTAAGGTCCATGATTATACAAGATCAAAAGTAGAGTAAAAACATGCAGATAATACAAAAGGAGATCTTTAACGTAAACATGATGGTAACCTTATCATATTCATTCATAGTCTTGCTACAAAGTATCACAGAGGGTAGACCATAGTCATGCGCCATCTCTGGATTCATACATGTATTCTCACAAAACAAAAATTTCATTCCCCATTTCCCCATTACATCCTTACTGGAATCCTTTACCCATTTTCATCCCATAGTTCTCACAGTAATTTTGTAGAGCTCCGCTACCTCACTTCTATCTCTGTTCTTTGCCAAGGGCGCACGTATAAATAGGCCTCTGAGCTCTAACAAACTCCTCTGCAGCCTCAGATCTGGCCCCAAGTGTCAAGGTGTGGGTCGCCCCGGCGCATGCCTCTCCATGTCATGATTAACTTTTTGGATCTTCCTATCGCAAGGTATATTCCTTCTAGGACACCCTATCGCCAGGATGGAACCTTATCCAAATGGAACATGTTCTTCATATGTTCTATCCAAAAGGCCGAAAACAAACTAGGTCCCAAATTGTTCTTCGCGCGACATACACACCCTGGGTTCTCCAAGAAGCCTTTTGACTACTACCTTGTGCACCTTCACTTACGCTCTTCCTCCATGCCCATGCGCACTCATGCGCGCCTTAAGATTTGGAAGCTATATTCAAGGGCCCAACATTACCCCACACTTCACCTGTTCTCCATCCTCGGGAACCTTCTCAAAGAATGTGGTACTAAAAGAATGCAAGGCCTTGCCTTGAAAAGAATGGGGGAAGAATAAAGAATGGGGAGAAAAGAATAGGAGGAAAATTTCCCTACGAAGAAGAAGGGGAAAATTTTGTTGTAGGTCGACCACCAATGTACTCCAAGACTCGACTTCCTCTTGCGATTTGGTGCAAATGTCACCAACCAAGGTGCTCACCTCATCGAAGGTTAACCCTTCCCCTTGTGTGGTAATGGTTTCTACCACAGTCTCTAGTTCCTTAGCGTGATCTTCCAGGGCATCCATCTTCCTCGTGATGACCTTTTAGAGCTCTTTTAGCTGGGTTTTGATTGAGACTCGCCGGTTCTCAATGGCTTCGGATTTCTTTTCCACTTCGGCTATGATCCTTTCTCGCTCGGCTCTATTGCCCTTATTCTTTTCTCTGAATTCCTTCAGTTCGGCCTTATCACTGGTAAGCAATATGCTTGTCACTTTGTCTTGATCCGCGCAGTGGTTGTAGGCGACCCCCACGGTTTATGCGCTATTCTTATGTCGGCAAGCACCTTGTTGTATTCAGCCACAAGCGCGATGACCTTCAACTTGTCTTCCTTCTCCAAGCGCGCAACTACCTCCTCTACCGACTCTAAGGCCAAAGGCTACCTTTCCATGGTGAGGATCCAAGTCAAGTCCTCTAGGCATTCCAGGGAGGATCTATACTTTTACGTGGGAGGGCTAAGGTCCGGGTGCTTCATGATAATTGCTTGGGAGATGAGTTCCACCTTCTTGGAAACTTTGCACACTTTAGCCTTCTCTTCTTGAAGCTCCCTCTACAGTTGAGCACTGATTAATTTCTCAAGGCTAAGATCCTTTGTCAGCTTCACTACTTCCTCCTTCCTCTTCTCTAACAGGTCCTCCAAGACTCTAACCCTGTCATTCCTACCGAAGAGCCTAGCCTCGATTTCCACAGAGACTTTGTTGAGTGCGTTACACACTTGCTCATCCGATAGTTGTTGTGTGTTTACAATGGGGTTGTCCCCCTTTCCTTTGGACAAATTTAATACCGCTCCTTGGTTAATCTTGAACTTAGGCTCGTTGAGGTGGGAGTCGAATGCCCATGATAGCATCTTCCTCGTTCACGGGTATCCACCCTCAGGGTCAAAGGATTCCATGGCGGTGAGCTCCTTGGTGGGAATGGTACTTTGGAAATGCACGCGTAAAACTTTGTTGGGGTCATCAATGTAACCCATTGTTGTTCTTCCCCCTTCCACGCATTTACTTCCTGTGCACACGCCCTTGGGAATAGTTACCAAAAGAGTTGGGCCTTTTGTGCTACCCACACTTTTCTCCCTCTGCTCTTCTTTGAATTCACCGAGCACTAGCTCGCGCTGCGCTCCAACTCCTCTTCGACCAAGTTATTGATTATCTTTTTGCATCCTTGTTGCATTCTCATTCACCTCCTTCGAATGAGCTTGGTCATATCTAGCTCCTTAAGACTAGCCCCTTTGCTCCTCTCTTTGCTCCGCACGCCTTCCTCCCTTTGGGGCGCCCTTCCTCCTTATAAAGATGAACACATCATTTGTATCCTCTGCTTCCTCTCCTCCAAATCATGGACATTAATCAGCTCTTGATCCACCTCTAACTCTTCCTCTCCATCATCAATGTATACCATCTTTCCTTTCTCCTTTTCGCACACACACGCGCTTGAATTGTATGTCTTCGGTTCCTCTTCTTGAACCGTGCTTCTAAGCTAGGTCCACCAAGTAAGTTTACTAATCTATCTTCCGCCATGATGCAATCCCTTAGAGTGAGGCACTTGATAGCCTGCAATGCCTCATCAACTGGCTGCTTGGTACTTTGGTACTCGAATGTGTGAACCAGGTCAGCCGCTAACTCCTGCCAATTTCCTGTTTGGCAGTGTGTTTCAGAATGGATGCACCAAGCGCGCATGCAACCTTTTAGTGTCGAATACATCTTGTGCACCCAAAGGGAGGGTGGTAAAGCTTCCGTGCCTTCTCCCCAGACCCTCTCACATGCCTGGATGTGGGAACAGGTGAGTCCATTGCCATTGTAATCCTTGATAGCGGTGGGTATGTTACTTTTTGAGAATCAAACAGTGAGCGTAATTCTAACTCCGCGCCACTCCAACAAGTTTTCACTATGCGCGGCCCACCATCTTTCTATTATGCCTATCAAAACATAACCTAGCATACTTCATCATTCGTCCTCCCTCCATTGAGCTTCCATTTCTCTAAAAAGACCTCAGGGTATGCATCCCCAGAATACTTGGTTATTGCCTTTCCTCCCAGGTGCCGAATTGTACGCTCGTGGTTACCTTGGTTACTGATCCTTTCAGGTGTCACCTAATCAATTCATAAGTCCTATGCACCCAATTATCGCATGTTATACTAGTAGTATCACTGATAGATTGAGCATCATCAAACTGGATGACTCCTTCTATAGGGTGGATGGTCTTTGGATCTCTTATGGAGTGCACATATATTCTATCCAGGACCTCCTCTCCAAGGGGTTCAGTATAGGGGGTGGACTTCCCATCAACCAATGGTATAACTACCCGCTCTTCCTTGTTTTCAAAGCTTATGTACCCCTTGTTAAACTAGAGATCTGCATTATTCTTATAACACCATGGGCACCCAAGTAATGCTGGGAAATTATCTCGCCTACAAGCGCAAGACTTCAAAATCCCGGTGAACCTAGTCGCCTAAATGGTAATGGTCGCATCCTTCAAGACACCTATGGGCATTGCCTTTGTCTTATTTTCCATATAAAGCACATTTGAAGATGGTCAGAATGCAGTCTTCGCATTTGATGCCGTGCATCCAGAGTGAGAACATTAACCTCGCGCTTTATGTCGGTGAGGATGTTCTTCAAGCAACCATCCATCCATCCACTACTACATTCAAGGTAATCTCTTTGTCATAATCAAGGCTATGAGGTGGGAGGTTTGCATGTAGGATTTGCCTTTCGTGTTCTCCCCAAGACGCAAAGACCTTTTCTCTCAACCATGCACTTAGCAGGGAATAATATTCTCTTGCCTTAGCATTTTACACACCTCCTTAACCTCATCCAAGTCATCCCTTTGTGCTTCTACTGGTCTCCTTTGCTCATCTTTTCTAGTATGCTCTTTTCAACATTGGATCTCCCCTTGTAAACTTTGAATTACGTCCATGGTTTCCTGGTAGACTTCTTTCTAGTGAGCCGGGTTTGGATACTTCCCATGTACTACTTCTTCTCTTGAAACCAGAGGTCTCGCTGGCGCTTCCCTGCGCATACGGATTCCACCCTTGTTGTTATCATAACAGATCTAGTCCGATTCACGTATTACTCAGAAGCCATTGCGCATTAGCCTTTTTAATACTCACCATGGCGGTGCCCTTATCCTTCTCGGTATTGTTAACTCATATGTTCGTATAACTCGGGCACTCTTTGTACTTATGTTTTTTTCCACACGGGAGCATTGTAGAAGATCTAGACATTCACGCTTATAATGGTCTATGGCTCCATAATTAAAACACGTCCCCACACGGAACTCACTTCTTCCTCTACAGTTACCATGACCACGAAATCCTCGCAAAACCCTCTTCCACATGCACCTCCATCCCCGTGCTCTCCATACCCATGGTCATCTCCTTTGGGCGCTGGTAATGTCGATCTGGGCACACACCAAGATCAATTGCCTCATGAATCTGGTCAATCAATCTACAATCCTTGGTGTCATGTGTGGTTGAGGTACATATCTTGCAATAACAAGACACATTTTTGCGGATCACATCTGCAACAGGGGGCACCTACTTGCATCATGGTCCTTGTGACATTTCGCAGTTTACTGTTACGGCGCGTACCACCTTCCAAGTACATATCCCACCATTATCCTTTGTGTGCCCTTCTACATTACAATCCTTGCACCACATCCCTCTGCAAATCTCTGGGCTGTGTTGTGCCGCAGATAACTTCTCTAATCAAGCTTAGCCATGGTAGCGATCTCGAGCCTCCAAAATGGGCTAATGTCGGTGTCAACACTTCCAAATGCCTCGGTGCGCAAAGTAGCTTCCAACACTTCACGCGAGTTCGTGAATGTTTTATGAGACAAAGCCCTTCTAAAGGGTGTGATCAACCCTCCGACAAACCATTGAGCATGTTGTGAAGGGTGGATATCATAAGATATTTTAGACAATAGATTTTTAAAGCATGCATCATATTTCCTCATGCTCTTTGCCATTCCTTGCTGGATTTCCTTGAGAGAGCCGATGCTCTTCTGTTAAAACTCAAGTATGTGGAATTCTGCCAAGAATGCATTTCTAAGTGCGGTATAATCCACAACAGTCTGATGAGGGTCATACTTTCTATACCAACTATGTGCGCGTCCTTACAAGGTCGTCACAAATTGACTGGCCTTTCGATCCTGGGTCGTGATTCCCTTCGCGCGCCATAGCAGCTCGCACTTATGCACATGCTCCGCGGCATCTTCTATCCCACTGTAATCTAGTAAGTGTAGAGACATCTCGAAAAATACTTGAGGAGGTGGTTGAGGCCCTTTTCCTCCCGGTCCAGTCCCTTGGTTTCCTCCGGTGTTTCCTTCTCTCGGTAGACCCACTAGATCCTGAGCCACCAGCTCCACCACTTCCACCTCCAGATCCTCCTATGTTAGGTACAGGGCCTGTGTTTGTCATGCCGAACGCTCCCGTCGTTCCACTGAATTATGTGTCGACAATTTTGAACTAGTACCACTCCCAATCATATTTCCTCCACCACTTCCTAACATGCTTCCAAAACCAACTATATACGTGCCTTGTCCAAACATTCCACCAAATACCGAAATAGTGTGTGAAGCCATAGAAGTCCCAAACGAGAAGTTGTATCTTCTAGGCACCGATCGATTACTTCCACTAATATCAAATGGATCAACTATACTTTTCCCTCATTTAAACAAACCAAGCGCCAAGGTTTGGTCGCTAGGTGGGGTCAGATGCGCACCAATGACTCTTCTTTCTCTATGTGACGGACTCTCTTGAAACCACAAGATTTTCTCTCATGCGCTTACCAAGATGGGGTACTATAAACATTCGTGTTCCACATCCTCCGCGTGAACCTCAACTCCTTTCCACCATGTCTAGCTCCATAACCCACTTGTAATCCCGCGTTGTCTATCGATCTCCTTTTCACGCGCTTTGTTATACTTGAGTCGTCTCTCCTCCCTTTCTGTTGCTCAATCGCCGATCAACCATCCTTCCCCAACCTGGCTTCCTCGCCTAGTGCTCAGGGTGGTTTAGCCGGCCATAGGAAATGCCTCTAAACCCATGGTTACCATCAAGATTTTGATCGTAAGGGGAATAACACACATAAATGATCCCCTAGGCTCTCGCAAGAACTCAAACTCAGAACTTCCGGGACGGGAATATGTGGAAATGGTGTATTCCAGAGTGTAGCTAGTCAATACTCCCTTCCACCAATGATCTATAGCATGGGTCCACGTTAGATTAGCATCTTGCAAGTTCTGATATGTTTCTTGGGTCCAAGGGTGTGATTTATAACACCACCCCGATCTAGATGTATAAGCCGAGAGCCATTTGAATAACTCTACTGGGAAACAATAGAAGAAGGTTTCGTACAACTCATGATAAAGAGTGTCTTCCACCCATCTTCACATATCAAACCCAAATCCGGTACTAAATCTCTGAGTGAATTCATCCTCCGTGCTTTTAAACCAATCTTCAACACCTTCAAGTGTTAAGCACTTCGCCATCACTTTTTCACGAGATCATGATGTATGCCATGTTCCACTACAACTTCAAAAAGAGGTCCCAACAACGGAACCAAGATGTAGTCATTTTTGCACCCACTTAACAACAAGGGAACCTCATGCGCGCCAAACCTATCACCCAGTGGGAACTGAGCACTCACCCGAGGTTTGCAAGAGGGAGCCGAGTCTCTCTTTTATGTGAGTCTAGTGGAAGGCATAGTTCACGATTCGACTTAGTGATTTAACAGACATGAAGAAGCTATAGAGCTCAGGACGACTTCTACACCCCTTCAGTCATAACGGAAACAAAGCGTGTAATAGAAATAACATAACCAAGAAGTTGTAAACCCACAAATACACTTAATCATTCAAGTAAGGTCCATGATTATACAAGATCAAAAGTAGAGTAAAAACATGTAGATAATACAGAAGGAGATCTTTAACGTAAACATGATGGTAACTCGATCATATTCATTCATAGTCTTGCTACAAATTATCACAGAGGGGCGACCATAGTCATGCGCCATCTCGGATTCATACATGTATTCTCACAAAACAAAGTTTACATTCCCCATTTCCCCATTACATCCTTACTAGAATCATTACCCATTTTCATCCCATAGCTCTCATAGTAATTTTGTCAGAGCTCCACTACCTCACTTCTGTCTCTGTTCTTTGCCAAGGGTGCATGTATAAATAGGCCTCGAGCTCTAACAAACTCCTCTACAACCTCGTATTTGGCCCTAAGTGTTAAGGTGTGCGTCACCTCGGCACATGCCTCTCCATATCATGATTAACTTTTTGGATCTTCCTATCGTGAGGTATATTCCTTCCAAGACACCCTATCGCCAAGATGGAACCTTATCCAAATGGAACATGTTCTTCATGTGTTCTATCTAAAAGGCCGAAAACGGCTAAGTCTCGAATTGTTCTTCGTGCGACGTGCGCACCCTGGGTTCTCTAAGAAGCTTTTTGAATACTACCTTGCGCGCCTTCACTTGCGCACTTCCTTCGGCCATGCATGCCTACGCGCCCTTAAGATTTGGAAGCTATATTCAAGGGCCCAACAATGTTTGTGGTCAGAAATTTGGAGGGTGGTTTGGAGGAAAATATGTGGCCACAATCGACATCCTTAATAAGAAAATATGGTTCCTATTTCATTCAATTATCAACTTTCTCCTACTTGCGAGTTTTTGGCTTTAACCAAGCTCCACTAAGGTTTCCCAAGTACCTTAGTGATCAAATTGTGCTATTTGAGCTCTACAGAAGCTCACCTAGGTAAACAAAAAAATCAGAAACAAAAGAAAGAAGTTGGTCTCATTTCCCATCTCTCTCGGGGTGTTCATGTGCAAGAATGTAAATGATGCATCTCATCTGGAGGTTGCCTTCACACACTGATTATGCATCCCTACATCGCCAGACCCAACTTCGACATATGAGTTGATTGGATGCCTTTCATATCCCTGAGTTGTGTCATGTTTTGTGAATTGAGGATTATTGGGCCAACTATGTCGACGAGTTCAATGTGCGTAGAAGGATCACATGAGAATGACAATTGGCGAGATGAAGAAGTATCAGTTCCCTTAGTATGAGGATGGATTGAAGGATGATGGAATAGAACTATATGATCCTGAATATGGGGAAATCAAGGCTTCCCCATTGCCTCAAGTCAATTGGCATGTTCACGAGTCTGAAGATATTAGGGAGTGGACTGAGAAAGTAGTTAAAAGAACAAGATAATGGTTCCAAAGGAAGAGGGCCATTTCTATTCATCACAAAGTATCCCCACAAGTTAAAAGAAAGCTTCACAATAGTCATCATCAAAAGTGGTGGAAATTACTTCAATTTCAAGACACTCTGGAGCAAGTTCAAAGAGAAAATCTGTAAAGTTGGAGACTTCTCACGAAAAGTCACCTAAGAGAGCAAGATAGAGGAAGACCCAGTTGTATAGACACAAGTTGTAGAAGAGCACACACGGTTCGGGACCCGGTTCTTAAGCCGCCATAAGAGACCTTGCCTCTCGTCAACGATATTGCCTCTCCCATCCGAGAAGATGTTTCCTCCACCTGAGCAAGGAACGATTGATATGCCTTTCATGGAGCCTGAGTCCAATGAAATGTTCCCATGGATGCAAGAGACAATAACACCTAATACACACATTGTTCAACAAGTCATGGTCCCTGATTTATCGGCAATTGCATCATTGGCCAAGGGAAGAAAAAGAAAGCTTGCACACATGGCCTCACGGTTCTACAACAAGAGACATAGGTGACTAGTATATTGAGGTAACCGGACCTAAGGTGATTAAGCTAGTGGACAAAATGACACGGATTATTATGAAATGAGCACAATCTAACTAGGGTTGGCTACTCATGAAGGATATTTACATATGTATCAACAATATTCCGCGCTCGCTTGGTGGTGATAAAAAAGTACAAAAAAAGATTGATGAATTAGAAGAGCAGTGCAAACTCTTTCATCTTATGTACAAAATCTGGTGGATCTGAGTGCCTCAAGCAATTCCTATCGAGGAAGTTACACCCATTAGCAACTTCAATCCATAATCTATCAAGAGGACACAAGATCTCACAAAGTGTAAGGATGAGCTAATGGTGAATGGATCAACACAATTTACAAACGGAAAGTCAATGCTCCATAAGGCGTCAAAATCTTTTCCTACATGTGTAAAAATGCAAATAAGGCACAAATGATTAGAGAAGATCTGGAAAAAGAAAAAGATCACTGGGAACCTCTTCATCCATTGGTAGTGGAAATGGGTAACACTCTCTCCCAAGAGTTAATAGACAAGAAGGTTTTTGGCACCCCTTCTGAGGACTTATCACGTGCATGGACAAGGGCCTTAGAGACCATATATAAAACAATCAACCAAGAAATTACAGAGTTAGATGAAAAAGAAGAATGGGCGTACAAGTTGCAGGACAATATCAATCGCCAAATCCAAAAACCCGGAGTGCTCGCAATGGGAGAAAGCACACAACGAGTTGATTGGGCCATTTGAAGAACATGTCAAGGAGGTAGAAGACCCATTATCTTTCAATAAATATACTTTGGAGTCCCTATAGAGATTCATGTCACCATCGCACTCATTCGCGTTAAAAGCACCCATCTTGGTTTGAAAAGTGCAAAGATATCAACAATGTTTTGGATGGGTGGACAAAGACTCTAAGTTGTGTGTGTATTCCTCATGTTGACAAAGTGGAACTGCATCGGCTCGTTTCAACAAGGAATTCAAAGGAGTGGAGATCTTCTCGCAACACGGGATGGAGACCGGTTAGGAAGTGAGATCAAGTTTACTGGAGCGGCCTATTCTTTTGCATGGTCCTTTCTATTTCTTCTTCTTCTTTCTCTCTCTCTCTCTCTCTCTTTCCCCCTCTTCCCTTCCTTCCCCCAACTTTCTCTCTCTTCAACATTCTAATTTCACGTTGGGGTTGCACTTTTTAATATGCCTTTAAGTCAATTAAAAGTGACTTTAGAAACATAATGTAAAATTAAGTCACCTTGATTTTATAAAAGGGACTTAATATTTTTTAGGAATATAAATAGTCTAAAGTTAGAAATAGGGCATATGAAGTGTCATCGGGGAAGATGAAGAGTCATTCTTTCTCTATAAATTGTAATGAGCCCCTCATTTGGGCTTCTTCTGAGTTAGTTGTATTCTTATGAATTCATGAGAGAGATTTTGCCTACTTGTGGAAGAACTAAGAGTTATCCATTTTCTGCTAATTTCCCCTCTCTAATTTCCTCCATTTCTCTATCATGTACAACTCTGGATTTTCAATGCTAATAAAGGAAGAAGTTTTTGTTTTCCATGGCATATGAATGTGTGCATCTTTGTATGCATGGTTTCCTCTAGCCAGTAGCATTAAAATATTGTTGTTTTCTTCTCTTTGATGCATGTGATGAAATTTATAACTAGTGTGTGTAGGAATATGAGTTTATACTTGCAACATTAGTTCCCCTACCTCTCATTCTCACTCCCTTTCCCGCTCTCTTGAAAAAGTCATCTCTAGCAAGAGATTGCTAGCTTTTCCATAGGGTCAGTGGAGTGCCCTGTTGGATCCTCGCCGCAAGGCCACCGAGAAAATCCACTCTTTTTTCAAGCATATGCAAATACAAAATTTATACCATTTAAGTAGATGGACTTTGACTCCTGCAGGGCATTGGCAAGAAACCCACAAATTTGTCCACCTAAAAATTTTCTCGCCAACATTTTTTGGCGCCCACCATGGGGCGAATTTAATGACATCTCGCACCAAAAAACGACCTCAAAATTTAAAAAAAAAAACAAAAAAAAAAAAAAATGGAATTTGAAAAGTCACTCATGCCTTATGTCTCTAAACCATGGTGATTTCGAGGTAATCCTCCTATTGAAAGACCCGAATTACTATTCCATATCCAAGAAGACATTGCTTCAGATTTGCAAGAAGCTATTTGGCATAACATAGAAAGTTTCACTCAATACTTGATTGCCATGAGAGTACTTGACCTTGAAGAAGAACGTGCTACATAATTAGAAAAACAAAAAAGATTCAGTGCTGCAAAGAAGAGCATATATTTTCAAGTTGGCGGATAGAAGGTTCACCCGACAACAAAGACAAGGAGGAAAAACTGATTCCATATTCGAAGAACTTCAAAGAAAACAAGAGCTGCTTAAAACCCAAGGTCTCCCTTTCATCAAGCAACTGTGCCCATCGGAAGTCCAAGAGTCATCAATCCATTAGACGTTGAATTCCTAGAAATCAACAAGAATCTTGAATATTTGACTGACGTAAAGACCAAAGAAGAAGCTAGAGAAAGGGAAGCAAGAGCTGAAGCTGAAATAAGAGCTCGAATTGAAGAGATTGAAAGAGCTCAGGACAAAGCAGACACAAGAGCAACAACTAAAGGTGCAACCTTGGAAAGGTTGGAAACTAGAATCAGAGACAAAATGGCGGATTGTGACCACAAAGAACATAGACCAAATGTACCATGGGGTGGAAACACTAACCCACTTGCTCTTCCTCAACCACTCCACAAGCTACCAAAAGGCTTGAGAAAAACTTCCCAAAATTCAAAGGAGATGGTTCTCAACTTCCTAAGGAGCATGTAGAAGCATTCATCACCGTTTGCGGTTTACTGGCCGTAGAACACGGGGATGTTTCGTCTCGACTCTTTGTGGAATCACTGCAGAAGAAAGTTGTCGAATGGTTCTATATGCTACCCCTAAGGTCTATCACTACTTTGGGAAGACATAAGAAGCATATTTTAGCACAGGTTCAAATCTACAGAGGACTTCCAAGATCTCTTGGTCCAGTTGGTGTAAATGAAGAAAGATGCTTTTAATCGATGAGATACTTTATTGCAAAATATAACAGGATAATCAGAAGGATTCCTGAAGATGTTGTGCCTCCTGATAATAATTTTAAAATATTCTTCATCATCGTTGCCTTATTATAAGAAGTTGGATTCTTCCTCAAGAGACCAACCGAGTGGATTTAGAAGAAGCACAAGACTTTGCGATTGAGACTGAAGATGATTTGATTTTTCGGAAAAGTGAAAGGTCCTAATGGGGAACATAAAGGTCAAAGTTCGAGCTCGGTTACCATAGACCCAATGATCCAGAAAATGGTGCATGACATGGTTGCGATGAAGAAACAATTATCTCAAATCACAATGCAGAATGCTCCAAGGAAGCTAAATCCTCCAAATAGACCAAGGATTACCCACCTCCTCGCCAACTCGCTCTCGAAGCACCACTAGTCAATGCCACTTGTGACATTGATGAACCAGAGGAAGAAGTGGAGATAGAAGAACCCAAGAGGAAGATGTAGGTGATGATGATAACTATCTCGAGGTCGAGGAAGTTGACGATGATACACATAATGACCTAATTGAGTATGTTGAAGGAGACGAAGATGATGATGATGAAGAAGCCCCAAGCTTCTCGTGTGTAGTTTTCACTCGTGCACAATCCAAGAAAGGAGCCTCATCCTCAACAATTATGCGGTGAAGGAAAAGAAAAAGAAAGAAGATCCCCCGTAGAAGTTCCACAAAATAAAATCATCAACAAAGGATCAACGCTGCCACCTTCAATGGAGTTAGCTAAAGAAAACCAGACCCACTAGTTAGAAAGAAGCCCACTGCCACACCAAGTAAGTATTTTAGTACTTCCCTTAGTTATAAAATTTCTAAGGATAATTTTTCTTCGAATGTTGCTCCTACAAAATCATCTAAAGTACCATCAAAACCCGCTTCCCCATCTTCTTCTAGGCTAGTTACTACACCTGTGAAAGCAAATCCAACCCCCAAAGTAACAACACCTTCGCCATGTAAAAATTTCATTGCCCTCAAAACTTCAACTTCACCCACCATGACCCCATTTGATTATGTGGAATATGCAAGTAAGCCCAAAGTTCAAATTCGGAGTTGGAGTACTTGCAAACACACCCTTCCCAATTCAATAGGTTGGTCGATGTAGTCCATGGGGTAATTGAAGTATCAAGCTCAAATTCTAAAGGTTTGCTTCCCACACCATCCACACCACCTTCACAAAACATGCTAGCCCTTAGTGCCTCCAAAACCAACAAAGTTGAACCTTTTTACCTGTCACTTCTCATCAAAGGCTTTCAACTCAATAATTACATCATAGATTTGAGCCTCTGATAATGTAATGCTAGTTAAAGTTGCAAATGCTCTAGGTTTCATTTTGACTGCGTAGAAGTGGTTCTTGCTATTCCATGGAGTCCAAAGAAGTGCCACTAGTAGGAAGAATAAAGGATGCACAAGTGGCACTAGCTAATTTTCCAGAAAATAAGGTGCTCCTCACTATCTTGGTAACAGACATTCCAACATATTTCGGGATGCTACTGAGCCGAAGCTTTTTGCATAGACACAGGCGGAGAGATCAAAATGGATTGGTCATCTATGACCATTCTAAGTAAAGGGAGAAATGAAGAAATTACTACTAGTAAGAAAGATGAAATACATAGTGTGAAAATATGATGACCCGAGGGTGAACATCTTATTTTAGGACAACGGGCTAGGCAACTACTTCGCCACGTCAGAGAAGGATGAAAATCGTCGCTTCTTATGGAAGAGGAGGAAGATTAAATCTGGACAATGTAGTTTGATGGTAGTCATTCCAGCAAGCAGGGTTAGGGAGCGAGACATGGTGTTGTGTTCTCCTTAGGTGAATTGTACCGTTCGCCTACAAGCTATAATTTGATAACACAAACAACACGATAGGGTATGAAGCCCTTCTCTTAGGCATGGGCGTAGCAGAAGATATGGGGATCAAGAAGCTAAAATGCTAAGGCAACGCAGAGGTAATAGTGAGACAAGTCCGGAAGCAATACCAAGTGAAGAATCCAAGACTCTGACATTACAAAAACAGAGTATGGGACTGCATCGAATCTTTCGATGCATTCTCCATTGAATTTTTTCCTCGAGAACAAAATGAAAAGGCCCATTCCCTTGCAGTGTCAGCTTCCCTTGTGATACCACATCCTTCCCTCAACAAAGATAAGGTAACTGTGGAGATGGTGTTCAGACCTAGTGTGCCCGATAATGTGAACCCCGGGAGGTTTTCAACGATGAAAATCAACTCCTAGATTTCCTAGAGTAAAGAGATAATTTCAATAGCCTCTTCTTCAAAGGAAGTGAGAATCCACACAGGGAAGTAGTAGCTGAAGAGGATAAAGAAGGAATTGAAGGCATTAATGAAGGAGTGATCAAACTAAAAGGAAACAAGATCCCTAAAGGCCTAGTCTCTCTAGAAGACCTCTTTGATAAGCACGATAGATTCATTCAAGAGAAGGTGAAGCAATCTTCCTGGTGCCCAGCTGATTTTGAGAAAGAAAACATCGACACCCTGAGAACCCAAGAATGGTCAACATTGGAAAGTGTTGTTCGCTTGAAGAAAAGAGAAGGTTTGTGTTGTTGCTTAAGAAATATTAAGATGTTTTGGCCTATTCTTATGATGAGCTTAAGTCCTTCCAACCGAAGGAAATGCACCACTCAATTCCCTTGAAGCCGGATGCCAAGTTTGTTAAGACAAAAGCAAAGGCCATACAACCCGAAGATAATGGACACCATTAAGGAGGAAGTGATGCAAATGCTCAATGTAAGGATTGTCTTTCCCATCCATCATCCCACGTGGTTGGCAAACATCGTACTAGTATGAAAGAAGAATGGTGAGATAAGGATATGTGTGGACTTCCGCAATATGAATCAGGCTTCCCTAAAGGATAATTACCCCCTCCCCATCATGGATCACATTCTGCAGGCAGTCACCAGATCTGAAATACTCTCATTTCTCAATGGCTTCTTAGGGTACAATCAAATTAAGGTGGCAGAGGAAGATTGCACCAAGACAACTTTCACAACACCATGGGGCACTTCAATAGAATGCCTTTTGGTCTAATCAATGCAGGAGCTACATTTCAAAGGGCGATGGATCTTGCCTTCAAGGATTTGAAGCATTGCATTGTCATATACCTAGACGATCTTACCGTCTTCTCAAAGAAGAGAGGAGACCACTTGCATCACTTGGAACAGGTGCTCATAAGGTGTAGGAAGCATGACATATCTTTGAATCCAAAAAAAGTGCATATTCGGGGTCACAGAAGGTAAACTACTGGGGCACATTGTAAATAAGCACGAAGCACACATTGACCCCAAAATAATGAGAGCTATTCAAGCATCATCCCGCTCACGAGTACGAAGGAGTTCATTCCTTCTTTGGAAAATTCAATTTTCTTCGATGCTTTGTTCCAGAAGTTCGCAAAATTGACGAAACATATCACAACCATGATGAAACCTCAAGCCAACTTCAAATGGAATGACGATGGGAAGGAAACTTTTGAAGAAATCAAGAAGGCCATTGCTAAGGCTGACCCTCGAGTCTTTGGATTTCGGTAAAGAATTCATCATATATTGCTATGCGTCGAAGCATACCCTCTTTGTTGTTCTCATTTAGAAGAATGACGAAGGCATAGAAGCACCCATTGCCTTCATGAGTTTCCCAGCTGAAGAAACACGAGCTAAACTACGATCAAGCTGGAGAAGCATGCATATGTAGTGGTCAAGGTGGTAAAAAAATTTAGGTTCTACATACTCAATTCTCACACGAGGGTGATGGTCCCCAACAATGCGATCAAGTCCATCTTGACACAACATTAAAAAATATAATTAGATAGATTAGATTGATATCCATTGCGTTATTTTAGCCGGATGTATTTCAGATATCTACATTAAGTATTTAAAGTGGGTAATCATAATTTAATATTAAAAAATATAATTTATAATAAACTAATAAAAATCCCTTGAATAAATTTATATTAAAAATAAAGAAAGTTAAATTTGTTAAAAAAGAAAAAAGATGTAAAATATATATACCAATTAACATATAAGCTAACATTATTATGTTCGCCCCTCGGTGAGACAGTTGAAAAAACAGAACATTCAGTGAGGATTACGCCATAACAGTCTATAATGAACTTCTACAAGATCTCCTCTTAAATCCCTAGCCATATTTACACAGCCATTGCTTTTTCTGCGCTTGGGATTTGCTTTCAAAGCAAAAATTCATTGGGGCTATACTTAATGCGATTTTTGAAGTCCCACCGAATATAGCCCTCATCGGAAAAAACACCTATCGACTTGTGTGGGCAATATCTTTCTGTGCCCTCGCCTCTCTTTCTTCATTAATGGCGGCCGCAACGGGAACTGCATCCATTCAACGAGGCCAGGTAAACAGTTTGTTACTAATTTGTTCTCTCATTTATTATGTCAATTTAGCACACCCCAAACTTGGGTTTTGTGACGCACTGTAGTAAATGTAAATGTAAATGTAAATGCGTATTCAGGTGGATTTAGTGGAATTTGTAGAATGGCCGGGAGTGGAATGCCTTAATCAGAACTCTTCTCACTCCCTCGTCAATGCATTAAAACAGGTACGCATTTTGGATTCGTAGGAACATATTTTAATTCACTTGTGGATGTTACTTACATAGAATGGAATGGACATTGCATTTTGATGGTAACCAGGGTTACAGGGAAGATGATGGGCTCTACCTTGAAAGTGATTCGGACGAACAGCTGTTAATCTATATACCTTTTACTCAAGTTGTAAAATTGCATTCTATTCTAGTCAAGGGGATCCCGAAGAAGGTCAGCGAATCCTTTGGAATTTTGGACATCAATTGCAATTTGCTCATATGTTAATATATGATTAGACGAGAGGAGTTGTAAGGAATCAATTTGATTGCCATGTAAATAAAAGCAGAAATTAAAGTTGCCTGAATTGTATTGCAAGGAAGACTTATAGAGTAGTGGATGACCGTTAGTTATTCATACCGATTGTTTACAAACCCTGTGAAATGAGGATTAATTAGCTTCGGGACTATTCTAGAAGGGTGCATTTTGCTAGAATAATTTATTTTAAGATATCAGGGGTTTTTGTCTCTCCAATCTTCAGAATATGAGTGAATGTTTTGTAAGCTTACTTACTAACAAATGTTATGTTGGGAATGTCTATTTGATTCCTGTATATTTGACTGTTTCCAGATTTTCTATTGTTTTAATTGTTAAATCATGCATTAGCTCTGATTACTCTTGGGTTTATCCATTTTGGTTTACCTCACTATTATTTGGTTCTATTGCTACCTAGTTTTGTTTTTTGGATGCTCCTTCTTTGGCTGTTGGAATTATTTCGACTATTCCCAATCAGCTACCATAACCAATTTTTGCTGTACTTTTGAGTCCCATTGATGGGCACATTCATAGAATTTTTTTCTTTCCTTACTAGTTGTGATTGATTGGTCAAGTTCCTAGGCTTAGATTTATGTTATTTTTCGGAAGTCACTTTTGAGAACATGTCAGAGTAAGTTCATACATTTAAATTCTTTTTATTCCTTGGCCTTGCCACTCATTTGAAGCACGTTTGGTTGAAAGTTGAAACTGAACAAGCTTCTAGAGGGGTTCACACTTGTTCTAGGTTTGTAATGTTAGTCGCAAATGTATATTATTATTTGCAAATATATGTGTTACTCATGGATATGTGATCCTTCCAGCCTCTCATGCAAAGAAATGTTACTCATGGATATGTGATCCTTCTCGCCTCTCATGTACAGGAATGTTATTCATGGATATGTAATCCTTCTAGCCTCTCATGTAAAAAAACGCATGAGATATGAATTCCATAATATGCAGGATTTTATGGCACATGTCATTCACTTCTGTCTGTTGAGGGTCAGAGCCCAACAGCCTCTAGAGCCGTGAGGAAGCACCTACAAATACATGGTAGTTAAATACAACCAGAAAGCCGCAAGTTGTTCGAAATTATAGAAAAGCGTAACTCTCTAATATTGATATTGAATTAACTTTTTCAACCTTGCTCAAATGAAGTCAATATCCACATGTCAGTTATTATTGTTTATCGAAAATGGTTTAATCAATCTAGAAAAACACCAACGATATACAGTCTACACTTTGATGCGAGGTATACTCAGTAACTTGTGATGCAAGCCATAATTTCTAGAGTTCATTGGTATAGGAGCATGCTATTTCTAAGGGCCGGTTTTCAAGTTGTGGATGTGGCTGTATACAGAAGATTTTGATACAGTAGATTTAGAAAAGAAACTTGGTATATACTAAATGATAAAAACAAAACATTGCATGGAGAGCTGCAAAAACATGATTTTTGTATTGAATCATGCGATTGCATAACAAGAATGACATGAATAGGTGGAAACACATGCATGAATTGGAGATATATCAAGAGTCTGAATTAAAGTGCCTTACATATAACAGTGCGAAGTTAAAGTTGAACCTTATTTGATACCACAATTTCTTAATTGCTTTGGAGAGATTTTAATCTGTTTGCCAAAAATTGGAAACAACTAGTTGACTCATACTACGAAGGGAGAGAGGTCTATACCTATCAAAAGTTGCTACATCATGATTCTGGTGGGCTAACGGGTTAGAGGTTGAATTAGTAGATCCTATATTATTCCCATTCGCTTGTGATTCTTCTAAGTTCTACCATTGCTAGAAACCCCCGTGACTTAATCCCATCCTGCTGACAAGAAGTTTGTCTGAATTTTTTTGGCTTTCAGTGAACTTCATGGTTTTTTAGACTTGCATTTAAATTTTCCAAATGTACATGTTAATTGAAGTCCTGATAATTCATTTGTTTGGTAACTTGTGAATAAAATATAAGACTCTATTCTTTTCTTCTTCCTCCTTGTCCAACTTACTGGGCATTATTTTTCATGGTATGGCCAACGTGTACTTGTGATAGAAGCAATTTTGCATACAAACACTAATGTTATCTCATTGCAGTGAATGAGGCGAGTTTTACATTTCATAAAACTTAACCTTTGAAAATTGGCAGTCTACCTGCACACTGCCAATTTTCAAAGGTTAAATGCATCCACCTAGTGTATGCATTTTGTCAGAACCTAGTGAGTTGCATTGGCAAAACCATACCAAGCTTTCAGCCTGAATTCAAGGTGAAGATTCAGACCTGCCAAACCAGTACAGATGCTTCTCATTGTTGCAGATTCCCTACTCACTGAGCACCCAAGGAGAATCAGTAAAGGCAATTATTAAATTTGCAAAACAAGAAAATATCATATGCTGTTTACTGGGGCACTACTGCATTGCCATTTTTCAGCTGCTCTAACTCTTAAACTTTGTAGTTTTTGGGTCCAAGGGAATTCTTTCCCCATCAGTGTAATATGTGAGGTTTGATATTTTCCTCTCAAGAGTCATTTTTTCATTTGCAGTAACTCTAAGAAAAGCACTCATTTATTATGATCTTGATCTTCTAATTAAATTTCATAAAGCCTTATGATTATAATGTCATCGCCTGTTGTTTAGGTAAATATAACATGGCTTCTTACATAAATTATATTTATGATGGTCAAACAAACTGCTTACTATTTGCTGTTATCATTAGAATTTATTTTAAATGTAAAATGTTGAATGTGATTCCTTTTAATTCTTGGATGTTGTTCCGATTGGTTTTGTTTATGTAATCGCTAAACCTTTTGTTTTGCTAACTTTTTGTACAGGTCCAAAGACAGTGAAACTTTTTGCAAACAAGGAACATATGGGTTTCAGGTGTGCATATTATTTTATAGTGTGAAGGAAGGTTTTGATATCTCTTGCGGGACCCATGCATCACTATTTGTGTTGGAATGTTTTAATAAACTATGCTTATTATTGAATGATGTTTTGCAGCAATGTGAATGACTTTCCTACAAGTGATACTATAGTTTTATCGCCAAATAATCTAGAGGTAATCCCATCTCATGCTTGGGCACAATGTCATAAAGGAATCTATATTTTCCCTTCTACTTCATTCTCTTTCCTAAGCTCTTTTTTAACAAGGCAATTATCATATAATTGTTTGTTTCAAATATCATCTCATTCTTTGGTTTTTGTCATTTTAAGTTTTCTTATTTCTCTTCAATGCATGTGTTTTTGTATTTATTATTTCTTTCTTATTGCAGGGAAAACCAGCTGCCTTAAAGTATGTGAAATTCTAGAATGTTCGCAGGTTTGTCCTTTGCAAAATGGAATACATGTTTGTGGTATCTTCATTTGATGTTATTGTGGGAATCCATCTACTTTTCAAGCTCTTAGAAATTTTTGTAACATTCTGTTGTTGTAATTGCATAAATTGAATTGGACCAGTTTGACCATATTTGTTGAGGACAATCAAGGTGGCACCGATGTTACTAAAGTTCAGAAGCTTGTCCTTTATGGTAGCACGTAAGTTTTACTGCTTCTGCCAAATATGTGTCAATGCTTTTGATGGCTTTTTTTTAAGCATCTGTTACTCCAAAATTATGAATATTATTGCTCCATTAACCCTTATCATTAGTTAAACTAATTACATAGTCACCAACAGATGTGGGTATGGGAATGTGTATGTTTATGGCTACACTGTTTTCACTATCAGGATATGTGGGTAGCTGGGCACATCTGATACATGTTTAAAATTAAAAGGACTTTTTATCAAACATTTAATCCTAAATGAAAATTAGGTTGTTCCTCTTGGTTGTTCTCTGGTGTGTGATAGTCATCCTTGGAGATCTATGCTTTCCCAAACCTGTACATTTTAAATTGTTCCGTTTTCTTGAAATTCCTCTGGACATGTTTTGCATGCCTTCCAAAATTTTTCATTTCTTTGAATGAGTGAGAAATGACTAGGTTGTGTCTCATTTTGATGTTTTAGGGTTTAGGGTATTTCATTTACATTTTTGGTAGTGAGAGATGTCCATTGAGGCATTGGAAGATGCACCTTGCCTACTAGAGATGATTCTTGCAGTATTACATGTGTTATTATGTCTCTGTATGTGAGAACTTAGAAGTGTACCTGTCTCTGAAACATGTACCTTTCACCAGTGTAGGTGATTTTATGTTTCAGTGATTTAATGTTCAGATAGGACCGGTTCTTCTGGTAATTATAATCCTTAGATACTTTTAAGCCTTCTTGCAGACTCCAAATTCTATGCGGTGATAATTACGCAGCGCATTTTTATTGGCTGCAAAGATTGTGATGTGTTCAGTCATTATCATAGTTCATATACTCAGACTTGGTAAAAACTCCGCAGCCCAAAATTCTGACTTGGATTTGCAACTTGCAAAAACTTGGCAAACTAAAAATATATGAATTCATAAAATATCCTTCAAATCTGATGATGATCACTTCATGGAAGCTGAGAAATTGTTTGAATATCCTTAAAATCCATGGCAAGAAAAAAACAAATTGAAAAAAATTCTGATGTCCCACGAATTATCTGTATAAATTTAGCAAGTCAGTGCAGAAAACTTGCCATGTGAGTTGGCAGCGAGTTGGGATGTTAACCTCCAATAATGGGAGATCCACCTTGGGCTGTCTGGTCTGGTGTTGACCGGGTGAAATACTGGCCAAGTATCAAGAGCACATTTGATAGTGGCGCAAAGGAAGCAGGCACAGAAGTTTGACAGAGTTGTGCCCTGCAGATTCGCGCCTAGGAAGACAGAGTTTGGAACTTAACCGTTTTTGCATATTACGGGCTAAAAATAGACATGGAGTGATGAGCACGCATTGGATAAAGACAAGAAGACTTGGAAGCTACGCAAGGCTATTTTGGGAACAACAAGAAGATTAAGAGTCATGCATAGTCCGAGCTAAAAATAGGGTACAGATCTAGAGTTAATTATAGACGGTCTATTATTAGGTGAAACTTGCATGCTTCCTTAGTTGCTTTTGTAGCCACGCATGGCTATTTTGAGCATGCGGCCTATTTTGAGAGTGCATGGGCGGTGAAGGGCAAGTCCCCACCCCGATATATATGTATTGATTTGCACGGTTTAGAGAGTTCCGAGTTCTTAGTACTAGGTATGCTTGGATTGTGACAGAGTTATGCTGCTGGTATGTTTGCGCACATGACTTTGTGTTGTTACTTTTGGTGTATTCAGCTACTATGTTTTATGGTGGATTAATATAATGGATCATTGTGGATGGTTATTGATTATTGATGTCTCTGTTATTGGTTATTGTATGGTAAATCTGATCTTGATCCTTGTTTGATTCATTATGCACTATGGTTGTGTGTTGATTCTTGTTATGCTTTACCTTTAATTACTTGCTATGGATATGGAATATATGAATGATCATGCTAACATCTTGACAAAGATGGTATAAAAAGAGGGACCTGGTACCTTTGCGTGCTTCGGGTGAGTGCTCAGATCTGTTTGAGTGATGTGCCAACACGTCTAGGGTTTTGAGCAAGAAATAGAGACTACATTTTGGTTTCCATTTTCGAGGACCTCTTTTCAAGTTGTTACAAGGATGTTTCATGATGAAGACGTATTGGTTGACTTTGGACAACATTGAGAGTTGGGTTATAGATTTAGAGGACGAGTTTGCTCACGTATATAACACCGGACTTGATTTTGATGTGCGCGCGTGGGTTAAAGAACATCTGTATCATGAGCTTTATGAGACGTTCTTTTGTTGTTTCCTATAGAGTTGTACAAGTGGTTGGTAGCATATGCATCAAAGAAAAATTGGAGGTATAGAATCAATTGTTTGGACACAAGAAGATTACTGACTCTACATGATGCTGATGTGACTTGGACACATGTTGTAGATCATTGGTGGAGTGGTGTTTTGCATAGTTACACGTTGGAGTATGTTGTTTCTACTTATTCCTATCCAGAGGTTGTTGAGTTTTAGTTCTTGCGTGAACCCAGAGGATCTTATTTGTGCGCTATCCCTTTAGCAATTAAGATCTTGTTGGTGACTTTGGATTTGGAAGAACGACCTATGGCTAGCTAAACCTCCACCACGTGTGGGGGAGGAGTAGGTGTGGTGAAAGATGACGGACCTTACGACGAAAAGAAAGAGAGGAAAAACGACTTAAGTATAATGAAGCAAGGAGAGGGAATTAGCGAAGAAGTGCGGCGTTGAGGAGTCTATGGAGTTGTGGAGATAGGTGATGCACGAAGGATTCAAGGTTCACGCGGAGGACATGGAACTTGAGCATCGGTACTCCCCATTTAGGCAAGCACGTAAGAGAATCCCCTTCAACTTCAGATGAGAGCGCATTAGAAGAGGAAAGAATAAGGACCGTAGTGCACGCACATCCGATCCCACCTGGCTACCTTGCCTTTGCACTTAGTGTTCTAGTTCCTAAAATAGTTATTGAGAAACATGCTAGTGTTGGTGATAGAGTAGCGATAGGTAGATTTCATTTTCCATTGAGTACAAAAGTTCATCATAGGACACATCGCTCATGGTCATGTGCGTGACAACATCTTTCTATTTGGTGGTCCGATCGGTGGTATATTTTTCGCACGTAATCATGACAGATAGAATGTAGGCAGTGTAGAACGTTGGTAATACATCTGGAAGTAGCACAACTTCGCAAACTGTGGGAGTTCAATTTAGTACAATAGTTGGAACTCAAAGTAGCTCATTCTTTGGTCCGGTGCCCGGTACAAGAGGTGGATCATGAGGATTTGGAGGCTCGAAATCTAGTGGATCTGGTGGTTCTAGAGGTGGAGGAAACTAGGGGTAATATAGGTTCTGGGTCTGGTGGGCATGGTCCACACCAACCACAACAAGTTTATTACGAGATCTCTTCGCCTCCCAGAGTACAAAGGCATTGAGGATGCAGCAGAGCATGTGCATATGTGTGAGATACTATGGCGCGTTAAGGGAATCACAACTCTTGAGCGTAAGGCAAGTCAGTTTTGCTACTACTTTACAAGGGCACGCACATAGTTGGTATAGGAAGTATGATTTGAACTAGGTTGATGTAGATTACAACGCGTTGTATGATGATTTCTTGGTGAGTTTCATATACTTGAGTTTGAATAGAAAAGCATTAGCGCGTTGAAAGAGATTAAATAGGGCATGGCTGAGAGCGTAAGGGAGTATGATGCACGCTTTTAAACTTTTACTATCAAAGTTGTCTTATGATATTCACCTTAGTTAGCATGCACAGTGGTTTGTTAGAGGTTTGATCACACCTTTTAGAAGGGTTCTCTCTCATAAGATGTTTATAGATCTGCGTGAGGCTTGGAGGAGGCAACTCGCGCACCGAGGCAGTTGGGAGCGTAGACACTGAACCGTTCTTGGAGGCGCAAATTGCATCTATGGTGAAACAATTAAGAAACTATCGACCAATTTGGCTCATGAGATGCATAGTGGAATATGGTGTACAAATTGCGAGGTCAAGGACATACTAAGGATAGTTGCCCTCGTAAATCGGTGTGTGCCATGTTGTTGGATTGTGAGATCTATCACTTAGATCATGATTCGAGTAGTGATTTTGCCGCAACACGCGATTGGAAGAACGTGTCTTGTTATTGTAAGATTTGTAAGTCTCACACTCATGATACGGAAAACTGTAGATTGATTGATCAGATTCATGAAGCTATTAAAACTGGCGTGCGTCAGACTAGCATCGCGAATAATTCAAAGGGTAGGAAGGACAACATCATGAAGGGTGTTTTGATGGAGGTGGTAGAGGTAGAGGTTACCGTGGAGGATACAGAGGTCGTGGTCGTGGCGGTGGAAGAAGTGACTTCCCTGGAACTTGTTTTACATGCGGATCCCCTGATCATTATAGGCGCGAATGCCCTCAGAATGTAGTCTGCTCATGGTGCGGGAAGCAACATAAGTTTGAAGAATGTCTTGAGTTATATGAGCACATGAGTAAGAACTATAAGAAGAATGATAAGGGCATAGGGATGATAAAAGTACAACCCTGTGGAAAATCGGTGGATGTTAAGTTAGCGCTTGATTTGAGAGTTTCTTGCATTAGTGACTACCCGCGTTGAGGCTACGTGCGCTCGTGAGATTCCGAATCAGAAATATGTTATTACAAAGCAAGAGGTGATAAATGTGAAATACCCAAATCTTGCCCACCAAAAAGAGGTATACCAAGAGACTATGGAAGTTATTAGAAACTTGCAAGGTGAGATACAATGCTTGAAGGAGTAGTTGTGGAAGATGGAGCAAGCGAAGACAATTGAGCTTCCTCGAAAGATGTTGATGACTTGAAGGAGGTTTGTAAGATGTTGTGCCAGGAGAATATCATTCCATTGTTAGGGGAATGACTGAGGGAGAAGATACATGCAAACTTACCCCCTCACGTCTTGAGTATGATAAAGAGATCACTTTGAATGTAGTTGTTGATGGGTGGCTGTTGAGTAACATACTGATTGATACAGGTGCAAAAGTAAATGTACTCACTTTGGATGTGTGGAATCAGATGGGGAGACCACTATTACAACCCTCTTTGAATGTGTTGTATATGGAAAACAAGACTAGAGCCACACCCATTGGAGTATTGAAGGATGCCACTATTACTATACAAGGGGCCAAGTTTACTGGGGACTTTGAGGTCTTGGCGCTTGCAGAAGCAGATAGTTTTCCAGCATTGCTTGGGTGCCCTTAGTGTTACGTGAATAATGTTGATCTACGCTCTTTAATAAAGGTTATATCAATTTTGAGAACAAAGAGGAGCGTGTAATTATTCCTTTGATCAGATGGGAAAGCTACACCTTATGTAGAACCTTTGAGTGAAGAGGATTTGAATAGGATATATGCGTGCACAGTTAGAGATCTGAAGTGCTTGAGCCATCTAAGGAAGGTGTTATACAGTGGGATGATGCTTAGTCTATGAGTGATACAACCATTATTGCCTATGATAACTAGGCGCATGGAACATATGAAATGGTCAAGTGAGAGATCAAGAACATAGTTACTCACATAATTAGGTCGCGCATGGTTAGGCACTTGGGTCATAACTAGGTACCTCGATATATTGGTGAAGGAAATCCTAATGTATTTTTATGCACCATGGAAGCCTAGTGGAAGGATGAGGATGAGGGTGACAGAAGAAATATGTTGGTTTATACCCTGCGCGGGACAACAACGCGTTGGTGGACTACACACAAAGATAACCTTTTGGAGTGGCGAGAAGTGAGAATCACCTTCTCTACTAGGTTTCTAAGGAACAATGTACCTTTTCATAGATATGTGAATTCCATGGAAAGGATTCTGCTTGCACCACGTTCAAAAGTGTGAGAGACTTTGGACGGAGGGGTAGGAGGCCTTGCCGCCATCACTTTGGGTACATAAGTTCTACGCCACCCTAAGCGGTTGGTGCGCATGGTATGTTCATGCAGAGCTAACAAGAGCAATTAATTAATTGGCAGGAGATGACCTTAGGTATGATTTAGACCTTTGACTATTTTTCTACTAAACCTCGGTGAATGAAGCATTACAGATTGTGAAGCGCCTTACGATGGGGGATAGTGCAAAAGCTAAGGAACTCCTGTTAGATATGTTTGGAGAGTTAGATTTGGAGGTGCGCTTTGAAGAAGAAGAGACATATGAGGAGTAGCATCTTGGGCATGCTTGGCTGGAAAAAGAGAAGGGTAAGTGGTTTACATGATTGATGATGAGGAAGTAGAGAATTTGGATGTTGATCACACTATAGGTACGTGCGAGGTCTTAGATAGTGTTGATGAGAAGGCGCACGCGTATCATGAGCCCATGAAAACAAAGAAGGTCAACATTGGGATAGAAGTTGAGCCTAAAGAGGCCATTATTGGTGACTATTGGTCTCAACAAGAGGTGGTAAAGATTATTTGCGTGACTTCTAGGATTTATTTCCATGAGGCTATCATGAGTTGAAAGGAGTGCATCACTCTTTGGGCGAGATGAGGATAAAATTAAAGGAAGGTGCGTGCTCGGTTAGGAAGAGGCCTTACAGGATGAATCCTAATCTGCTCGTCAAGGTAAAGAAAGAGATTGCTAAAATGTTGAAATCTGGGATCATTGAGCCCATTGAGGAGTCAGAGTGGGTTAGCCCCATGGTGATAAGCATAAAGAAAGACGATAGGATAAGGATCTGTGTGGACTGCAGAGAGTTGAATGCTGCTTGTGTAATAGGCCCTTTTCCCACACCTTTATTGGGAGATCTTGGAGAGCGTTGCATGGCACGAGATTTACTCTTTCATTGATGGATTCTTTGGTTATCATCGATGATCGATTTGACTAAAGATGACCAAGAAAAGACAACTTTCACCACTGAATGGGGAAGTTTTGCATATATTGATTATGTCCTTTGGGTTGAAGAATGCGTACTCAGCTCTTTTCACGCATTGTTGTACAAGCATTTGAGGACTTTATACACAAGTTGACGCCTGGTTTATTTGGATGAAGACATGTGATAGGAATGGCCTGGTAAAAGATCACTGTGACAACTTGAGACTTATGTTTGAGAGGTGCAGGCAGTTGAGCATCTCTCTCAACATTAAGAAGTGTATGTTTGTGACACCCTTCGGAACCTTGTTGGGACACATTATATGCAAAGAAGGTTTGTTGGTAGATCCTGTTAAGGTTGCAGCAATTCTGGGCTTTAAGGAGCCTAACAATCGGAGCGAGGTGCACGGGTTTTTAGGACACACAAGTTACTACAGGAAGTTCATTAAGGGATATGCTAAGATTGCGCGCCCTGGAATTTTTGTTGAAAAGTAAGGGAAAGTTCCATTGGGATGGGGTACAACTAGTGTTTGAGACATGAAGGAAAGACTTACATTGGTCGCGCCCATTCTACATTTTTCCTTCTTGGGACAAACCGTTTCATGTACATGTTGATGCTTCTGGCATGGCCATTGGCGCAGTGTTAGCACAACCTGGTGATGGGATTGTTGATCATCCTATCTGCTTCATTTCCTTCCTTAGAAGTTGACATTAGGATTGGAGCAAAATTATACTTCTATAGAGCGCGAAGCTTTGTCTATGATTGCACAATGAAAAATCCCCAATGGGTCTCCCTTACACTCCAATGAATTTTAAATCAAATAAAAACAACAAATACAGATTTATGGAGGTTATGGCAATTACCCTAATGCAGATCTGAATTTAATTAAGAAAATGCGACTAGGGTTTGAGCTGGATCTCAATGCAAATAACACTCAAAATTTATACTGTCAATCCCAAATGATTACTGGTATTTTTAGAAGCCAAATCATGCAAAAATCATAATTTATTGTGGCCAAAATAACCCAGAAATCAGATCTGAAATCTGATTAATAATCTGCCTGAAACCCTTGAAATATCACTTCAGAAATTATGAAAATGCAGCAATTTGGTTTACAATATCATGGAGAATATTTGATAATTAATTTTGAAGGAAATACCTCTTGAAATGTTGTCAAAACCATCCACAATAAATCGACCCAACTGCTGCCACAAACAACTGCCAATATCTTCACAAACACTTCACAAACACTGCTGAAATTAACCTGGAAATCTGATTAAGAACGCTGGAAATTTCTGAGTGAAATCCCCTCTCAATCCCTTGGGGTTTTCGTCCACAAGAGATGAAATCCACAAGGGTTTTCGTCCTTGGAATTTCTGATAAAAGCAAGAGCTCTTAACAATGCAAAATCTGATAATAAAAATCTGGATATGTCTAAGCAAGTCGACTTGCCCATATAAAGGGAAAACAACCCAACCACCACCTCTAAACCAGCCAATCACATTCTTTCTTTTCCTATGTTGGTCGCATTTTTCCCTATGGGCTTAATGACACATTTCCCTATTTATGACTCCCATAGGCAAGTCACACTTTTCCTCCTCTAATACAATTAATTTTAATTGTATTTTGATATTGACATTTTTAATTTATTAATAAGCTTTATTATTTATTATATGTGCAACTTATAATGTTATTTTAAAAACATTAGCACAATATAATAAAATAATAAAAACTTAGCATCACCCTCCTTTTTCTCCGAAGGAAGTAGACAAAAAGGGCCAAAGGTCTTATCCAAGCTCATTCGGAAAGAGGGGACATTACACACAAGTTTAGACAATTCTTATTGACAACTCCTTTATATTTTATACAGATCACATGGCACTTAAGTACTTGGTTAATAAGCCCGTTTACAAGGGCACATATGCCGGTGGATTCTCTTATTTTAGAAATTTGACTTTATAGTGGTGATAAATTTGGGAAAGAGTAATTTCGGACCGGATCATTTGTCAAGAATTAACTTAGGTGAGGGACGCATAGATCATTGAGGACACAATGTTGGATGCCCAACTATTCAGATTGAACTGCGCTCTCTCGATGTAGAAGATATTGCTGTATTTTTTATGTACTAGTGTGGCACCTAAAGGGATGAAGAGCTTAGAGAAGAAACAACTTGCCATACGCGCCGCACCTTACATGTTGATTAGTGGAGATTTATACAAGTTAGGCCATGATGAGATTTTGTGCAATGTGTACTTGAACATGAGCGTGAAGCTATAATGGAGGAAGCTCATGGTGGGATTGTAGGAGGACATTATGTAGGTAATGCTACCGCACAAGATTTTGTTGGTTGGCCTTTGGTGGGAAACACTATATAAGGATTGTAAAGAGTATGTTAGGGTGTGTGATCATTGTCAGCGCCTTGGGAAACTTGAGCATAGGGATGAAATGCCCTTGAGGCCTATTGTGAGTGCAAAACCTTTTGAGAAATGGGCAATTTGTGGGTCCTATTTCCCTACCAACGCAAAGCTAATCGGATCGCGCTATATTATTACATGTACGGATTATCTGATAAGGTGGGCAGAAGCAATGCCTACAGAAGATTGCCACGACAACTACAACAAGGTTCTTATGGGAAAACATTATCAATAGGTATGGATGTCCGTTGAGTTTGACAAGTGATAGGGCACACACTTTTTGAATGAGACTATCTAGAATATTATTGGTTGAGTTTATGGTGGCACATCATAAGACAACACCCTATCACCCATAGGCCAATGGGATTACTGCTGAGGCTTTCAACAAGATATTAGGACATACATTGACAAAGATCTATGATGTTGGAAGGAAATATGGGATGATAAAGTCTCTGCTTGTACTTTGGGCATATAGGACAACTTACAAAAGATTGAATAAAACCACACCTTTTAGTTGGTGTTTGGCATGGAGGCTGTTTTATTGGTGGAATTTATGTTACCCTCCCTAGTATTGCGTGCGCATGTGGAATGGATGATGAACAATCACTTGAAGAGCGTATAGATAAACTGATGTAGTTGGATGAGAGGCACGCCATCACACGTGGAGCCAGAAGATAGAGAAGGCCAAGCAGAAGGCATGACATGATAGGCATATTAAGAATAAGCAGTTTGAGGTTAGACAGATGGTTCTTCTTTATGACTCCAAGTTTGCGCGCCACCTGGGAAATTGAAGGTGCATTGGTTGGGACCGTATGTGGTGACATATATACTTGATTCAGCGCTTTCAATTACAGCACTAGATGGCACTCGGTTTCGGTTGCCATTATTTCAACGGGAGTAGGCTGAAGCCCTACTATAAATAAGTCTTCTTGGTGTTTGTAATAAGGTAGTGGTGTCACTTAGATTAGATTTCCCTTTAATGCATTTTCTTTATGTGTTTCCTTTCATTGTTGTTATGCTTTGTCAATTTAGTTCAGTGTTTTGTTGTAATAAGCACGTTTGCGTGCAAAAGCTGATAACTATCTATTGAATTCATGCGCAGAGGATTGCACATACTTTTAGTGTGGGGTGGAGCAGATACAAGTGTTTTACATGTAATAAGATGAGTGTCTTTCAAAGATTGGTGCGCATAAGAAAAGATTATAGGTGCCCGGATTGAAGGTGTTAAGGAAAGATTGCTCATATTAAAGACCATGTGTAGATGGATCAACACGCGAGTGTAATGCGAGGTAGGCAACAACATAAGAGACTACTTGGTATGAGGCATAGTGGATAGGTACTTGGTGCGGGGTAAGCGCGAAAGGAGGTCTGTGGCCGAGAGGTAGTGGGCGTGCTAGAAGGTTATGATGGAGGTGCGGAAGAATACGACGCGACATACGAAAGAGCAAAGGAGCAGAATTAATGCCATGACGGCGGTAGTTGAGGAGCAATTAATGCGGGGAATTTTTGAAAAACCTATAAAAGACGGTGCTTGCAATGTTATTCTTACCTTGCATCCCTTGATTTTTCAAGTTGAGAAAATGACAAAGTGTGAAGTGCAAAGAGTGATTGATTGAATGGTGTACTAGGTGGATTCACAACCCGACATTGATCAAAAGAGCTCCGCATGGTAGGGTGTTTGAGCTTGTTGGGGTGTGTGAGGAAGGAAGGTTCGTGTGGTTAGGGTTTTAGAAAGAGCAGATTTCACAGCTAGGGCATGGGGCGTTTTGAAGCAGCAACGGAGATCAAGGAGTGCGAGGGTAAGGTAGGGGAAAGTTGTAGTTTTTAAAGCACATTATTGGTCAATAGAGCGATGGCACCAAGGAGAGTCATGATAAAGGAGCCCGTGGCGAAGAGGAACCACAAGAGTGGTTCGCAGAGATGCAATACCGACGGAAGTTATTGAAGGATGGCCGTGGACTTCCTAGTTGGCAAAATGCAAGATCAACAACTTCAACCACCGAACTGAGCAAACCGTGAAGGACTTGAAGGTAGAGACCATCTTAAGGACGAACAAGAGGACTACAGATGGGCAGAGAGTCATGGACAATTCAATCTAGAAGCTACTTAAGAGTGTTGGGGTTAGGTAGTTGTTTGAATTGCCGTACTTTGGCAAGCCAAACACCTATACTAGTGGCTCATGTCGTGTGTGCACGAAGACTTCTTTTACTTTTTGGGAGAAGAATGAGGATTACAACGAAATTGATTAGAAAAGTTACAGAGTTTGCGTGACTTTGTTATAAAGATTACTGGTGATTTGACAAATGATGATGTAGATAGAAACGATGTCACGCTTTTAAGTATCACAAAGGGGTTTGGGCTTTTAATGTTGAAAACATAGAAGACCTAGCCACCAGGGTAGCGGCGTGACTGGTTAGTTGCAAGTTGGGCGCCTCAGAGAGGTGGAAGGAGGTGAACAAGTGTTGGCTGTACATAGTGTAAAAATGGCAAGCAAGACATTATAACATCACAAGCTATCTTGCGGAAGGCATAGTGGAAGAGGTGCGTGTCCAGGATGATAAGGGCAAACAGATTACTTGGGGCGCCATCTTACTTATTGATTGTGTTTTGTGAAATTGGTGTGCCCGATGGGCCAAAAGATAAACGTGGGTTTATCCACTAGAAAACAAGTCACTCAAAGAAATTCATGAAGTTCACATGTTAGGGTTCGATTTCTAAGACTTACAAACAACGCCAAGAGAAGTGGTTTAGGAGGATGCACAATGCGTTTGAAGGAGAGTGGCGCATACCGCGAGAGTTTCTCGGTGTTTCTTTGGAAGGACAAGCGGAGTTCACGGCGTATCAACACTTCTGCTTGGGCCCTTTTTCCATGAAGACGGCGAGAAGAGCCCATGGTGTAAGTTGCCTTTTGTCTTTACTACTCGTTACTTTAAGGATTTAGTGTACATAATTACGAAAATTGTTAATTTTGATGTTTGATAAGGTAGACGCAGATATTCATATTCTACACAAAAACATGTCTATCCCAACAAAGAGGCATATATGGAAACAATGGAGTCTGATAATATTGATATTACTCCAGAGGTCATGGTTGTAGGGAAAATTGAGCTCGTGTGTGTGTATGTATACCTTAGGCTGAGGTTTAAAGAGGGAAAAGTGATTGTAGGTGCGACTTGTCGCTTGGTCCTCCTAAGGGTAATGAGAATGTGGGGGAAGAGGCCGCTTGAAAATACACCCCTAGGCGGGAAAAGCAAAAATGTGAGGGCTTATAAAATGCCCTTGAGTGGGAAGAAGAAGAGAAAGAAGATAGTACTGCCCTTAAACATGGCAGAGAAAACTATGTAGGGGTGAAAGAATGTAGATGTAGGCACTGGAACTTCGCAGCCTTTGAGACGATCACGCGTGTAACACTGTAAAGAAGGCCGAAGAGGAAAGAAAGAAAAGATGCAAGTATGTGCCTGTGAAAGACAATGATGAGGAGAAGTCATGACATGGGAGCGCACACACGATGATGTTGCCACGCCTAGCCTTGAGGTGCGAGAAGGTGAAGAGATCGGTCGACGAAGCAACCTTTGTTTGGATGTAGACGCCCCCAGTGTAAGTATACATGAACATGGAGAAGAGAGTTAGGCTTTGGAGGAGATACGAGAGAAGGAAGATAAGTGTCAAACACCCAATGGGTGGACTCAAGGTAGAATTGGAGAAGAAAAGAAGGAAAGCGCTAAAACACAGGGAAATATAGGTGAGTGTGCTAGTGGGCAAAAATAAGAAGAAATGGTGCAAACAATAGACCTTGGGTACATCAACGACCTAACGAAGATTATACACGCCAGATTCCAGAGCACTATTGCGAAAGAACAATTATATGGATGGGAGCTAATGGATCCGAGATGGCGAACACACGCACCAGAAAACAATTATCATGGAGTATGTAGACTCACATGGATGAGCTTGATTATTTGATGTATGTGAAGAGTCATGTGCCTCCAGAAGAATGAAGAAGGCACCACATTCTAGACATGTGACCATCAAGCCAACTCAGTTCTTGATGAGCAAACAAGCAATGCTTTAACGAAGATATCTACAGAGGTCACTCACAGGAATATAGATAAAGTGGCTACTATTCGGACCTGTTGGAGGATAAGAAGGATAAAGAGGAGGAAATTCAACACTTGATAGAGGAAAAAGAGAGAGCTGAGGCAAAGGCGCATGCAATTTTGGATATGGCAGAGAAGATTGGCGATGAAATTTTGCAAGCAAGGCCACAATATGAAGAAAAGGTGTTTGAGAGATTCCCATCCGCATTACATTACTTGCGTACGTTAGTTCATTTGATATTGGATGAGGATACCGTGCAAGCATCGAGTGAGGAGGAACTAGCTTCGAGGAAACAAAAGGATGCGGCAACACAAATGGAAAGGGCTAAGAAACATATTGCGTGTCGGATAGTTGAGTATGACGCCATACTTGATACTTTAAGGGATAAATTGAAACTATGCGAATTTGGCGTTTAAAATGTGTGAAGAGCTTGAGAATATCATTAAGACAAGGACATTGGAAGAGGAGAATGCAGTCCTTGTGGTGAAGAATAATGATACTTTGGGGCGTGAGGAAAGGCGACGTTACTAGCAGAGAAGCGCGATGCGCTTAAGGCAGCCAGGGACCCTCATGATGATAGGATCAAAGAATTGGGAAAGTTAATGGTGCAATGTATGGATGTTATAGATGGCATGGTGTCAAGATTGGCAAATGTAGTCAAGGTGTTGAAGAACAAGGGAGAAGACATGACTTTAGATGAAATGGATGTTGTACTTGGTGACATCCCTGCTAAAGCAAAGAAGGGACCCAATGACTAGGAAGAGTTGGAGGTAGACATCAGGAATGAGTACCCTGAACTATTGATACCTGTATGTGAGAATAGTGTGTTGATTGTTGAGGTTATTCTTATATTCTTTCATTCTTTTCGTAAACTTGTTTTCATTCTTTGTTCTTGAGACATAAGGTATGAGTACCCATTGTCAGGGGTGGCAATGATATTAGTGTGGGGTAATGTTGACTGGGTGAAATATTGGCTAAGTATCAAGAGCACATTTGATGGTGGCGTGAAGGAAGGAGGCGCGGAAGTTCGATAAAGTTGTGCCCTACGAGATACGCGCCTAGGAAGATAGAGTTTGGAACTTACCTTTTTTGCATATTATAGGCTAAAAATAGACATGGAGTGATGAACACACATTGGATAAAGACAAGAAGACTTGGAGGCTACATGCAAGGCTATTTTGGGAACAAGAAGAAGATTAAGAGTCATTCATAGTTCGAGTTAATAATAGGTACAAATCTAGAGTTAATTATAGATGATCTATTATTAGGCGAAGCTTGCATGCTTCCTTAGTTGCTTTTTGTAGCGGCGCATGGCTATTTTGAGCATGCAACCTATTTTGAGAGTGCATGGGCGGTGAAGGGAAAGTCCCCACCCCTATATATATGTATTGATTTGCATGGTTTAGAGAGTTATGAGTTCTTAGTACTAGGTATGCTTGTATTGTGACAAAGTTATGTTGCGTTGGTATGTTTGCACGCATGACTTTGTGTTGTTACTTTTGGTGTATTCAGCTACTATGTTTTATGGATTAATATAATGGATCATTGTGGATGGTTACTGATTATTGATGTCTCCATTATGGTTATTGTATGGTAAATCTGATCTTGATCCTTGTTTGATTCATTATGCACTATGGTTGTGAGTTGATTCTTGTTATGCTTTACCTTTAATTACTTGCTATGGATATGGAATATATGAATGATCATGCTAACATCTTGACAAAGCTGGTATAAAAAGAGGGACCTAGTACTTTCGTGCTTCGGGTGAGTGCTCGAGATTTGTGCGAGTGATGTGCCAAACACATCTAGGGCTTTGAGTAAGAAATTGATACTACATTTGGTCTTTCTCGAAGAAGAATTTATGGGATATGGGGAGTGCTCTTTCGTCTAGCTTCAAGAAAAGACGCCTAGCAAACAAACGCGTCTGTCATCGTCCATGGACTTTATGGGGTATCGCTTCTTAGCCACTTGGCCAAAAGAGCATGGCCTTGGCCCAACATTCTCATTCATTCTATTATCGATTCGGTGGTGTTGTTTTCTAACCCCAGTAAATGCAACATGCATTCGATATCCCTATGGTTGTCATGCAGAGTGAAGGAACCTTCATGCAGAGTGTAGGAACCAACTACATTGGAAAACAAGTTGACACAACTATGGAAATGAACCACATCAAAACATTTCTTCGCAAATGACTATGCGGGTGTAGCATTATGCTTTTCATCAACTTTCTAATGTCCTCAACCTCCACCTCATTGATATTCTTAACAGCTCTTTGCATCCTCTTAATCCAAATTTGCATATAAGGGCTTTTTAATTTCTGGATGACATATTCAAAGTGAATTTATCACCCATGGATTCCCTTGTTAGCGGTTGGCTCTCCTCTTTCCTTTATCGATGTTGACTGGATGGAGCGTAATGTCCATCAATCTGCTACTTAATAGAGCTCATCCCCGCACCAAAGACACCACTAGACCAAAACCAATGGTTAGGACACAAAGCTCCAAGAGATAAGGGTAGATACCGTCCTCAACAAGCTGCACTAGAGAAGCTGAAATTGACAAAAATGGCCACAACAAAGAGAAAACCCATGCCCAAAGCCCATCCCGAGCGGGAGATACCAAAGCTACCCTAGAAAAATCGGAACCTAGGCAACAGAACATTTAGACGAGGAAGGGGCGGTGGAAGTCCACATATGTGTTAAGATGAGAAGGGCCTGAAAGATATCCCATCCAACTAGCAAATTATCAAGCCACCCTAGGAGGCCTGACATAAAAATGGGCCAGAAAGGACAAGTAGTTGAACCTCATTATAATGAAGAAGGAACGTCATACTCATGGACACATTACTTTTAACTTATATGGGAGGCATCTTGAACCACAGAGGCTCTTAGAACTTGTCTACTCTCACAGACACCTCCGTTAATCCTATACCACCTTTAATTGTCCAACTAGCAGCTTGATTGCCATCTCTTTTGACATGCTTAAATTCGACCTTGTCAAATTTGGTGCAAAGTCATCCGTTAATCCTATACCACCTTTAATTGTCCAACTAGCAGCTTGATTGCCATCTCTTTTGACATGCTTAAATTCGACCTTGTCAAATTTGGTGCAAAGTCATTTGATTTACTCTACAATACTCCTTTTTCACCATTCTTTTGTGCTGTTTACTTTGACAATGTTGATAATAACTTGTGAATCACCTTCAATGACTAGATTCTTGTAGCCCTTCAACAGAGCTCTTGCCTTGGCTGTACTTACTATTGTTAACCTTTCCAATATCTAGGGAGCAAGTCAAAATCGGTTGTCCTTGAGAATCTCATACATCCTTGGTTACGAGAGGACCAAAAGGTCAAGGTCTTTTCCTTTTTGTCCTTAATGAAGCCCTTTATATGGGTTTGATCGTTTAATTTTGATTGGTGTAAGTTTTTACTATTGTTTTTTAGCTAAAAACACCTAGGGGGAGGGCCCTAGTATAGTAAAGATAAGCAAGAAATTTTTTGTCACTAATAGCAAAATGCTCACTAGGACCTCAAATTAGGAAAGGATATCATCATGCAGATAGCCAGGAACAACATTGAATTCATAAGGCAGATGAGAGTCTCTAATGACTGAAGGAAGGGAATTAATTATTAACTTCCTTCAATCTCTAAGAGATCTTGTTATCACAAAAAAATAGCACCCTAGGATTATGCGTTGCAGATCCCTACTTTTTTGCTAACATGGGACCATCTCTCAAGTTGTGGGACTTGTTACTCGAGATGGTCCTCCTGGAGAAGGCCGACTTCCTCTACCTAATCTAATGCTAAAACTACTCCTAATGAAGGAAATTTAACTAATCCTAAACTAACAATTCTAAGGGACTAGGGAGAGAGAGAAGGGTTAGAAAGATGCATGGAAATGAAATCCTAAGCTAAAAGGTGGTGATAGCACCTAGAAAAGGGGTGAGAGACACTCTAGTGAGGGAGAAAGAGAAGGAAATGGAGAAGGGAGAGGCCAGACATAAGTGACACAAACCCAAAGCTTCATTTCACATTTGTTCTCACATGAAACACAACAAAATGAACTTGCAAAGGAGAAATACATGCACAACACAATACATCAAGTAAAAGAGAGGCAAGGTTGCAGATATAACACAAGTCAGGGTTGAGAAAACACCACAAAACAAGCTTTATTGCAATAGAAATATGCATAGACCATTACAGTTGTAGAGGAAGGCACAAAAACACATTGCAAACCCAAAATGGAGGTTCGATGGCTCACAGCTGCTCAGGAACCATTTTGACATAGTTCCTTTACAGATTTGAAATGTCCATCCTTTCAAAATGAAAGATTTTTACAATATATAATGTAGAAGGAAGAAAGAGAAGAGGGAAAGAGAGAAGGCACGACTTTTGAAACTTTCAACCACCAACAATTTGTATTGAATTCACCGCAAAGCATATGGCACCGCAAGGTCATTACTATGCCCATTCTGTCCCGCAAAAGAAATGAAGCCATACTTTATCAATTTTAGTGGTTGAACATGTCTCGATTTGATCGTTTGCGTGTTCAGACTTCTCTCTCTCCCTCAGAAGCCGCATTTGCTGTTTTGATCCACCAAATCTCATAAAAATCTGATTTTGATGATGCCAAATTGAAGGGCTCGAGGAGACCTTTCCAACCATATAAATTTTGCAAGATTTGGAGCTCGAAGTCAAAAGATATGGCCTTCGAAGATTTGCATGTCGTGGAGCACAAGAACTTGACACATGGCAGCCTTTGATTGGCCTCAGAGATTGCCTATGTCTATGTGTGCACCTTTGCTTTGTCATTGCACGTGTTCACCTTTCATTGGTCATGAGGTCGAGTGGACCCGAAATTCTTTGAAATCTGACTCATTCCAGGGACTTTACGTCCGTGGGAGCCCATCACCTAAAAGGTCACTGAATGGTGACACATGTCCCTCGGTTGTCATTCAATCTTGCGCCACTTGTTATCCCCAGCTCCGCCATGTTTCTTTGTTGACCTGCCTTGACCCAAGCTCGGATTTGAAAGATTATTAACCCTGAGCTTGATTCCGTGGGCTTCACGTTCACGGCGCATCCGCCTTGGAAAGTGATGGAATGCCGCCATGTGTCCACCTTCGACGATTGAGATCGTGCCATGTGTCGGATCTCCCATTGGGTTGGGTTTTGGCTTTACTTCCTTTGCTTCTCCTTTCTCTATGGCCTTATGAAATATGGGCCAATAGAACAAAGCCACGCTTCCTCACAAAGTGTCGATCGCCCTTTGCTCTTGTTAGCTCCTTTAGAAATGCGAGCCAATAGAAAATTGCCACACCTCGCAGTCTTAGTCCTTTTGATGACCGCTTCGACATTTGCGAACCTATGACCAATGAGAAAGCTCCACGTCCCTCCCGTGTCGACTTTTGAAAGCTTTGACTGGTGACAATCGCAAAATATGAGCAAGACGCAGACTCCACGTATGGAACGTGTTCGCCTTTGATTGGTTGAGTCTTCGTGTCACATTTTCTAACTTGGGTGGACTTAAACTTTTGGCTTCAAAGAAATGCGCCACTGTCCTTTTTTTTATTGGTCATGGGGTGGGCGGACTCGAAACATTATCCGCTATGGCTCATTCCGGAGTTTGAAGTCCGACTGAGCCCATCGCCTTAGGAATTACCGGAATGGCGACATGTGCCCATCTCTCGGCCGTTGATTTTGCGCAATGTGTCACCGCTTAGCCCGCCGTGTGTCCTTTGACCTTTCAACCTTGCCCAGATCCGACACCCTTTATCAATTTCCGTTCATTCCAATTCCGTGGATTTGAGGTCCGCGGGGTCCATCTACTCAAAGGGTGATGGAATGGCGTCACGTGTCTGCTTTGGACCGTTGGATCTGCGCCATGTGGCCTCTTTGTGCTTGGCGTTGAATTTGACGGCCAAATGAACGTTAGTTGGCTTTTAAAATATATAACCCGCCAATGAATAAAATTTAATCCCCGCTGGTTTTTAAAAGCCAACGGCCGGTGCTTTTAGGAAGGGAATTTTGACGGCTGTTTGAACGTCCTAGGCTTGTGAAAATGACTAAATCCATTTTTAAGCTTGTTTGAGCGAAAATAACTTGGGGGTATTTTGGGATAACAGATCCCCCACACTAATCTTGCAGAACCAAATCCTCCTCTAACTCACACTCCATCTCACACCACAGCTTGCCATCTGCGAGAACCTTCTAACAATGTATATGCCTTCAAGACACAACAAATGCATATATATTTATCTGCATTCTGGCACCTCTATCCTTAACGTGCATACAACATCATGCATGAAAAGAATGAAAGACTGAGTAGAATATCTGGAAAATCTTTTCAGACAGTAAAAGCAAAAAGTCTTGAATGAAATAGGGAAAACATTTCCTCTAATCATCCATAATCCACTTAGCCCCAATGAAATTTGGTTATCCAAATACATCTTTTCTTACTGAGTTATTGGGTGCAGGGAGCTTCTTGCCTTGTCCTGTCACAATATTCTTCACAGCCACACATACATGGCAATTCCTTCCTTATCCAAAAAGACCAGGATACTTTTTCTAGCTGAAGAATGTAACAATCTCAAGCACAAACCAGGAAAAGACGCATGGGTTGGATCTTCATGAAGATCTATCATGACATGCAGAACTAGAAGATTTTATGACGCATGGGTTGGATCTTCATGAAGAACTATCATGACATGCAGAACTAGAAGATTTTATGACGCATGGGTTGGATCTTCATGAAGAACTATCATGACATGCAGAACTAGAAGATTTTCATTTTCATTTGTAGGTGTGTGTGCTTGGCTCAAACATTCTTAGCAACTAATGCACGTACTGATTTGACTATCATTTCTGAGAGCTTGATCAATATACAAATCAGATCATGAAAGCCATATGCATGCAGAGAAAATTTAGGAGAGCTAAACTAGTGATATAAGAAGCGGATCATGTAAGCCATATGCATGTATTGAAAATGTAGTAGAGCTAACTTACTGATATAAGAAGCGGATCATGAAAGCCATATGCATTTAGAGAAAATGTAGGTGAGCTAAATTATTGATATAAGAAGCAGATTCTTTTAAAGTTGAGAAATTTTAAACTAGTATTTAGCTTTGAAACTTGGTAAACCAACTTCCTGTGGATAATCAGCAATATTGTTCCAAGTCTTATGCACATCTTCCTTACGCGAGATCCTCTTCATACAAACAGGCACTGTAATCTATGATTAACATTATTGATAGGACCAGTTTCCTCTTCCTTCTCTGATTAACCTTAAACACTGGTGGAGGGGGAGAGGGATGGAGAGGGCGGAAATAATAGTGTTGACACAGGCATGAAAGTGCATCATTCTTTTGGAATTCACCTCTACCCTGCTTCTGGTCGTCTGTGATTACTTTTACAATTTGCATCTGTACTCACCAGATTTATGTTGACTTGTTAAGAGGTTTGAGCTATGGCAATCATTGTGGTGGAAGACATATTGTGAACTATATCATGCACATTTCTCCGCCCATAAGTCAAACCAAGATCCTTCATCATTTTTGTAGTAGCTCTTTAGCAGTCACAATGTCTTCCGCATCCAATTTTTTTCCCAACCTTCACACAATCTAGAGTCATCCTTTGACCACATTGTTGTGAATGAGGCGATAGAGGGAGGAACAAAAACTTCATTAGATTCTCTTTTTTTGGTGGCCCTCTGCTCCAGACCAAGTGTGCCTCTCTCCTACCAATTTCCTCACAGCCAGAGAGGGAGAGTCTGCTGTCGGGAACGAACAAACCTATCGCCAGCGGAGGAGGATTCTGTGATGCCTTTCACTTTATCCGTAAATCCTATACTTGCAGTCATAAACACAACCAACACTCCTTACTGTCCACATCAAAGCCAAGAGCATGATATACTAAAGGAAACATAGTGTAATGACAAAGGATCTGATATTTAAGATGCATCCCTTCCCATGCAAAGCAGTCATTATGATCTCTAGTGAGGATCAAATGCACACATACCCATGATTACAAATCTAAATTGTAGCAACCGTCTTTGATTTTCGAGCGCGACTGAAGCAAAGTAATTGGGATTGATTTCCAATTTTAAAACTAAATACCTCCATGGGTCCCCCAATTGAATAATTTCTAGTGCTATGTTGGGGGCGGTGTTAAATGGGGCATTCCCTTAGCATCTTTCACTAATAAACACTTCAAATCACCCATGTACTGAAGAAAAACAATTGGGAATAGTTTCCAATATTTAAAATTATATACCGCCATGGGTCCCCCAATTGAATAATTTCTAGTGCTATGTTGGGGGACGGTATATTAAATGGGCCATTCCTCAAGCATCTTCCACTAATAAACATTTCCTAAGTAATCGATACGTTTTGGATACGGGAGCGGGTACGGAGTATCCGATACACGTAAACGACAAAATTTTTGGGCCCGGATACGACGGAGGATACGGTAGTACAAAAAATATTTAAAAATTAAAAAATAAATAAATTTAAGCCTTCTAAATAGGAATTAAGTTATTAACCACATATTATGCATATGAAAGACAAGATAAAAGACAAGTTATAAGCTAAATAAGTGAATAACCACAACAAACAAGCTAGGATACTGATAAAACTTAGAAACTTAAAAGCTTAAAAGTTAAATTAAAATACTTAAATCAAACACAATGTGAATGTCATGATATATTAAATTCAATCTATTAAAATTTACACCAAATTAGTCATGATCAAAGTTCAAATGACAAACTATCTTTCAATATTCATCATATTCCTCTTCATCAAGAGGATCAACATCAGCTGCATCATCATCATTACGTGGTTCATTAGAACCACATGGACTCGAACCACTGCCAGTTGCACCCCCTTGTGCATATAGGTCTCGTGGTGCCACAAAACTCTCCTCATCATCTAATGCTCCATGGTGGGAAATGGAAGCATCCAAGTCAACTATCTTTGGATCAATATCCCAATGTTTTGTTGTCCCTTGTACTCCTCGCTGCTTGTGGGATAAAAGGCGCAAGTTGGAATGTATGTATACCAAATCTTCAACCTTTTTAGCCCCAACTTGTCGTGCTTCTGTGAGTGGATGAAGCTATATGTACTCTAGTTGCGCTCAGAGGAAGATGAACTTGCAACCTATTGAGGCAACACAAAGTCAATGCAAAATTCAAACTTTAACGCTCCTACAAGCTTAGCAATAGCTCCTCAAACCCTAGACAAGCACAATGCAATTTTGGAGAGCCAAAGGTAAGTTTCTTTGCTTTATGTTTTGTTTTTGTGTTGTTCTTTTGTTTTATTGTTTAGAGTTAGCTTTTAGGGTTTAGATTAGAAGAATATTTTATTTTTTAATGTTACGAGGCTTTAAAAACATGTTAAAAAACAAAAAAAAGGTGTATAAGGGGGTGGATATGGCTGGGGAGCGGGCAGGGTACGTCGTGTACCCGCGGATAGCAGGGTACATGACGTACCCTGCCCGCTCCCCAGCCGCATACCCTGCTGTTTTTGTATCTGAAACGCTCCGTACCTGCTCTAGGGGGCCTAGGGGTGCCATATCGGTATCCTAGAACATTTCTAATCATACATGTATATTCTATGTTCCATGGAGTCTCGGGATGAGGGGATGGGGGATCAAGGGCCTAGGTTTGGGGAGAGTAGGGGAATGGTGGGGGACGGTAGTGGAAATATATATAGTACTTGAAAAATTAGTTATAAAAATGTATAAGGAATAATAAATGTGTTGACAATTTTTAATGTTGCTGTGTCTGATCTCGATTCACCCAATGGAAGCGGCATAAAATCTGCAACAGTTAGGAAGATCACCTATTGACAGGGTGATGTTCCTTTCCATTTGAGAGGGACAATTCCTTTGTATGATGTTTTTTTGTATTCTCGGTGCTTTAACTGGAAAGCACAATGGAAACAAAAATGGGAAAAAGAAAGAAGAACGGGAGGATGGAGAAAGCGAGAAACCCACAACAAAATAAACACAAAGAATTGCTGGGATAACTCAAATGTAAAACCACTCTATCTCACATGAAGGAAAAATACAACAGATGTGAATAATAAGAATTAGAAGTACAAAGTCTTCACAACTCTGTACTACACAGATATGGCACAAAGTCCACGTACATAGGCATTCAACACAAAGTCTGAGTATCAGGGTATCACATACAACAAAGGATAATAAGAGCATTAATGGCAATCATTCAACTACAAACAACAAGACACAATTTTATGATTGAAGAGCATTAATAACACCATGGAGTAAAAATGTCACATTTGCATTGTATTCATATATTCATGGAATTCAGGGAAAAACATATGCACAAAAACTTGCAAGAGTTTATCTCTAGAATTCAGAGAGAAAACGAAGAGAGCCAACCAACCCCTTACAATGAGAAGGTCTCCTCTATTTATACTTTCAGCCTGTAACTACTTGATAACTACCTTCCTAGTAAAAATATGACTTTTACAATTTACTTTTCACTCAAGTCACAACTTAAAGTGATTTTATGAAAAAAAAACACTTTTCTCAACGGAGAAATAGAAATAGTCACTTGAGTCACTTAAGTGACTTTACAAAAATACTTTCTCAACAGAAAAATAGAAAAAGTCACTTGAATGGAGGAAGAGAAAAAAATTTCCAACCATGGAGGTTCCTTGCTTGATCCACTCAAGCACTTTCACCTTCAACACTTGTAACCTGAATCCCAAAACAGTCTTGGATACTCCCGGGGATGAGAGTGTTTCCTAACAAATCCATCCATGAGTCTGTAGCATCCAAAATCATCAACACATACGAGGACCAAATTGGTGTGTTGCATTTGAAAGAGGGAATCCCTCCATTTGATACAATCCATTACAGTGGATTCTTTTTCTAATAGGAATCCGCTTTCTGCTGGCGATTCTTGCCTTGATGTTGCTGAAGTTTGTATGATCAAAATTGCCATCACCAACGGGAAAATCAGTGACCAAAACTAAAAGAAAATCATCATGAATACACTTCAAAATGCTGGTGCCATGGTAAGGAGGCTATGGACAAAGTTTGAATAAGATTCAATGGGTAGAACTTGAACTATGAGCAAAACAAGCTCTCAAAATGAAGGAAAAACAGCACTTGAGAAATGATTCTCATGAAAAACATATATTATGTTTGAGGTTCTAAAACCTGCACAAGATTAATCCTTGGTTCAAGAGATTTCCAACGCTTCACATGACACTTAAATTGGTGTTTGGATGCGAAAGTATGGTCAAAACAAAATTGGTTCCACAATTCCCTCTTAAACCGCTTCTCGCTTTTAAGTCATAAGCGCACTTTTTAAAAATGCACGGTACTTCCTTAATACCCCAAGTGCTCGCTTGCGTGCACATTGGGTTTTTAAAAGTCTTTAGAAATTCTTCATTTAACTTTAATGCACTTTTGCTAGCCATTAAGAACTTCATGAAGTACCTAAGCGGAGTTTTAAGAGCAAAATGGAACAACTTAAGTACCCCAGACGCCCTTTTGAGCTTCATTGAGAACTAAACTTAAAGTGAGCGTATTTTGGAGCTCATTAGGAACAAAAGTGTCATTCCAATGGCAAATTAGAACTTCTTGCAATGCAAAGTGCCCTTTGGAGTGCATAACGGAACTAAAGTGAAGATGATGTTGGAACTCATGTATGTAAATGAAATGGCGTTCCACGGGAGGGGAGGAACCTTGGAACCAAGATGAAAGTGTGAGAGTTCCTTTCGATGAGTGGTTCTTCTCGCTTCAACATTGTAAGTGTTTTAGAAACATATCTTCTTAGTTCATTATGCTTGAGCTCCACAATGGTTTATCATGAAAACTACCAAAGGGGTGCAAGTGAAGGTTGACAGGAGGCCAAGAGGTAAAAATGGAAGTGTGCAGGAGAAGACCAAACATTAGAAAAATGAGAAAAAGAAAACCATGGGATTTCCAAGAGGGAAAACATGTTATCAAGGTAAATTTTTGAAAAATGAGAGGGAAAATTTGACATGACAAGAAAATGAGACTTTGAAATACTAAACACATAGCATTTAACGAGTGAAAATGCTAAATATCAATATATTAATAGTTATATCATAACTTATATTCAAAATGATGATTACATCAAAATTCTAAATACAATTGGCTAATGGCCCAATGCCTCTAATCATCCCCGAGTTCGTGTAAACTTTTGTAGTTGCTCTCCCTCTTTCTAATACACTTGTAGCCTTGCTTGCTCTCTCACTCTTGCACTTGCAACCTTGCTCAATGTTTTATAATTTGGAGTGAGAGTGCAAGGTTCGTTTATAGCTTTTAAAATTATTTGAGTACTTGAAGTGTTGGTGGGCACCCACAAACTATTAAGGTTAGGGTTCAGCACAAACATCTACAAATAAATATTTTTAATTGAAAAAACAACTTTTGCCTTTTCTAAAATAGGGGATGACTACAGTTCTTTGAGATAGTCATTTAAGCCCTCCTCAAAGAACAAGGAAATCCCATGTGTGCCGCCTATCACCCAGTGGGTGCTGGGCGCTCACCCGAGGCACGCGCGGGCGTTGAGTCCCTCCTTTATGTGAGTTGTGTGAGAATGCATTATTTGTGATAGAAACTTAAGTGAACAAATTGGAAAGGAACCATACATTCATCTTAGAGCTCAGAATGACTTCTAGACCAATGTATTCATTCATATAAGGAAAGCATTATAGAACATAGATATGAATCATAACATAAAAAGAAATGCACAGGGTTTACACCCACTCATATGAAATATACATATAACCATGTAGTAGAACTGGAACCACACATATATTCATATTAAGCATGTTGATAACCATATTACAATAACTCAGGAAATCACAGATTCATATGATAATGCAGATCAATATCATGCATCAGAACTGGACTTAGGCCCTTCATAATACAAAGAAAAATGTTCAAACCCATCCCCTTAGTACAACGTATTCCTACAGATCCTCTAAACCCAACCTATGGAGCTCTCACAATATTCCTGCATGGCTTCACCCTCTTCTCTCTCTCTATATCTTTTTCTTGTGGGTGCTTGTATTTATAGCCTTTTCCAACATCCAAGCCTTTTGGAGTTCAGTAGATCCATTGCCAAGTGTCCAAGGTGGTCCTCCATGGGAGCATGCTTCTTTAGGCTCGAGCTCTCCACTCTTTGCAATGATGGCCTTCTAGAATCTTCCATCGCAAGGTATATTCCTTCCGTGGGCACCAAGCTACTAGGCTGGCACCTTATCCATTCTGCATGCAGCAGTTGGGTCACGCTTTTCTCATGTTTTGTTTGATACATGCCAAATATGGCTAAGTCCCAAAACCTTTTCTATCTTATGTGCTTTCTCCTTACGCGCCCATCTTCAAATAGGCCTTGCGTGCCCATGCGCCTTCTTGTACTTGGCCAATATTTTAGGGGCCCAACATTACCCCACACTACGCCTGTTCTCCATCCATGGGAACATTTTCTCAAAGAATAAAGAATGACCATTCTTGAATGGTGGGGAAAGAATAAAGGAATGAAGAATTTTGGGGAAGAAAGAAAGAATGAGGAACTTTGATTATTTCTGCAAGAGGAGAGGGAAATATTTCATTAAGTTGGCCTCCAACTTATTCTAGGTATCGACCTCGCTCTTTGTGCTTGGTGACAAAGGTCGCCGACTAGGGCGCTCACCTCTTCAAAGCTTAGCCCTTCTCCTTGGGTATTCATTGCTTCCATGATCCCCTCCAATTTTTGCCCAAATCCTCGAGCGTGTCCATCCTACGAGTGATCTGGGGATACAACTCCTTAGCCTAGTTCTTAATTGAGCCCCTGCAAGGTCTCAATAGCCTCTTAATTTTTCTCAACCTCGGCTAGAATTTTTCACGTTCCACTCTATTCCCCTTGTTTTTCTCCTAGAATTCCTTGAGCTCCACTTCATGGGTGGTGACCAAAATGCTCGCCACTCTATCTCTATCGGTGCAGTGCAGTTGTCATAGGCCTCAGTGACTTGGGCGATGACTTTCACATCCGCGAGGACTTTCTTGTACTAGGCCACAATGGCCACAACCTTCATCTTGTCCTCCTTTTCTTTTTCGATGCCTCCTCTGCAGACTCCAAGGCCAGGGGTCATCTTTCCATTGTGAGGATGTGGGTCAAGTCCTCTAGGCATTCCAGGTGGATCCATACTTTTGCGCAGGTGGCGTTAGATCTGGATGCTTCAAGAAAATGGCATCTGTGATCATTTCGATTTCTTGTAGACTTGCGCACCCTTGCTTTCTCTTCTTTTAATTCACCTTAGCTGAGCTAACTAGTTCCTCATGTTTTAACTCCTTTGTTCTCTTTTCCAACTCCTCTTCCCTCTTTCCAGCTCTGCTTCTAGGAACTTCACTCTGTCATTTCTCCCAAAGAGTCTGGCTTCTACTTCCACCGAAACTTTGTTCAACGTGTTACAGATTTGTTCGTTCTGATAGCCATTGAGCATTTACCAAGGGGTTGTCACCTTTTGATTTGGTACCTTCATTATTTCCCCTTGGCTTACTTTGAATTCTGGTTCGTCGATGTGGGACTCAAATGCCCAAGAAAGCATTTTCCTTGTCCGAGGGTATGCACCTTCCTCATCAAATGATGCCATAGCCAAGAGTTGCTCCATTGGCATGGTGCTTTGAAAAACGTGCACAACACCTTGTTTGGATCATCAATATAGCCCATCCTCTGAACTTGTGGAGTCTCTGCTTCTTCTCCCTATGCGCATGGCCTTAGGAAAGCTCACAACCAAACTGGGATCCCCTCCCATGCTGCCATATTCCTTTTCTATGCTTTCCTCCTATTTCCTTCATCACTAGGTCCGCGTTGTGCTCCATCTCTTGCTCCACTAGGTCTTCAATGATCTTGGCTACTTCCTTCTCCGCGGCCTCATTTATCTATTCCTTAGTGAGGCTTGGGGTCCTTTGTTCTTTTGTAACTTCCTCACTTATCCCCCTATGTCCTGAGTATCTTCTTCTTCCTTGTTATCCTCCCTTCGAAAAGATGTATTCATTTTCTTCTTCCTCTCCTTCCTCCTCCGAGTCATGAACCTCATAGATAGGATGGTCCTCACCCTCCTGGTTCATCTTCATCATCATCATCTCTCTTGCCTCTATAGGCCTCCAAGCTCTCTGTGTCCTCCGAGTCATTTTTTCTGTCACCTTCTGCTTCTTCTGGCAGAGACTCTACTTCCTTTTCCTCCTCCTCTGGTGACTTCTCCTGGGTGGAGGGTTCTTCGTGCTCCAATGCTTCTTCCTCTGGAGTCTTTCCTTCACTGGGACTTCTTTCTCCATGTGTAAGTATTGGGCTTAACGCTTGTCTCCGTGCGCTTACACTTGCATAGCCTGAACACTTGGTGCTTTTTTGCTCCTCTTCTTTCCTCTTCTTTGGCATGGGCTTCTTTCTTCCTGTGGGGTCCTCAGGGATGGTTACATCATTTTCTAAGTATGCCCTTCTCAAATTTTGGCCTGATGTGAAGGTATATTCTTGCTGCAGCCCTTCCAACGATTGGAAAAGTCACTGGTTTCATCATTTGTATCTCGTGAGAGACATATTCTCCACGTATGTGCACTTCTTGGGTAACCAACTTTTCGTGTAGCTCTCGTGGTCTTGATCTACTTCACTAAGGTTGAACCTTAGTCTTTTGGCCTCTTTAAACTGTTCACCCCCGCTTGGAAATATATGTGGTGAAGGAGAAGGGAAGCTTGCACCATGGGCTCATGTTTTCATCTGTCAACCTAAATCTGCCAATGCAGAAGTGTTGATATACAATGAATTGCTTCTCCTTTTATGAGCATGGGTAGCTGCTCTGGAATCCTCCATTCCACCCCGAACGCATCCCTCATGTGCTTGTACCATTTTTCTAAATGTGCCTTGTGAGTGGCTATCATGGTCTCACAAGTATATTTTGTGAACCGCTTCACGGGTGAGGGATCTCTCTTGGGTACTCCCAAACAAACCTTTCTGGCCCATCGGGCACTCCGATTTTTGAGAAGACAATTGTGAGGAGAACATTCCAAATAGTATCTTCTCACCTTCTTTGCGTATTACTGATGATTTCATCCATGATGAAAGGGACAAGTTGTAGATGGTCCCCTCAGATATTTTCCAGCACACATTCAAGCCATGCCTTGTTTACTTGAGTCCATCTCTCTTGATCATTGAGCTTGGTTACCAAGCATGTGGCCATCCTCATCATGGGGTCTTGGATCTCATGATGTCAAAGTATCGTGATCCTTTCTTATAGTCAAATGCAACAACTATTTCCTTGATGGCCTCCTTGTCACTTAGGTCATCATCAATGTTGTCCCCTTCGCAGATAAGGCCCGTGAACTTGGAAATTAGTTGGGGGTTATGTGCATCTTGCACCCCATGAAATAAAAGTGGTCTTCGTGACACGCGCCATTAGCCATTGGTAGAGGTGCTCAGGTTTTTCAAGTATGGTAGTTCATAAAGTTGCAACAACCCTGCCTTCTCCAACTTAACCTTTACCTCTCATCTATAAATGGGCATGCCTTCTGGCATTCTCTTGTTGGTTGGGTGAACCAACTCCAAAGCCATTTCTTTTCTCTGTTGTGTGGTGTGTGGTGATTATAGTCACACACAGTCATCTTTCTTAGGTGTGATTCCCATTCTTTTCCCAACAACACCCCATCTGGGTACTACATTTCACGTACCATTCTTCATTTGTGCTTGCTATGATGACAAGCCATTTGCTTCCCCTTACCCTTTCCCTTCTGCTTCTTTGGTGAGATGGTTGCTTTCTTTGGTGCCATTCTTCTGGTTAGGTTATCACTTCAAGCATATTTTCCTTGCTCTACTCTACCACTCTATCCAACCCCAAGCTCGATCTTTGTGGAAAATCCTTCTAATTCCATGCCCTAGTCACCAAACCCTAACTAGAAAAACCCTTCCACAAGATGGCGCTTGCTTACTTAACTTCTCCATGCCCGTGTACTCCTTTCCTATTGGTTTTGATTTTACCCTAGCTATGCACTTTAGATCTCTCAAATAATTTCTTCGATGCAAAGATCTTGCTTTGGATGCCCTAGTTTGCAAGAGCTTTCTTCCTTCATAAACACAATGCAAATAATGAAGTGCTTGACCTTTTATTTATAGTTTTTCTCTTTTCCCAACATTAAATGCTCTCTCACCTACCACCATACTTTGACCTTAAATGTGATTTTTCCACTAAGCCAGTCTTGAGCACTTTGTCCCACGTGCCATATCTTGTGCGCAAACCCTTTACAACCTTCTGGCATGCAAAAATCCAACCTGACTGAAGCCTCTTCCGCGCGCGTTCCTAGCGCCGAAGGCACTTCTTCTATCCTTTTTCCTATTTTTCCCTCGCCTACCTCATGTTGTTCTGCGCTCTTCCTTTTTTTCGTACGTGGTTTCTTCAAGGCTTTCTTGACACCAACCATTTACATCCATCTCTTCTTTACATGCCTATTACCCTTACATGCACCTTTAGTTCTTTAACCAGGCCATTCACCGCAACTTCTACTACCGGTTCAACTGTATTACATGGGCCTATACTCCGCATCACTCCACCCCACACTAAAATAGATGTGTGGTCCTCACATGCACAACCTTCAAAAAGTAATGTGGTTACCAGCGCCCAAGGCACAAAACAAACAACAAAACAAATGATGAGAAAGGGAAACACAGAAAAGGAAATTACATAAAGGGAAACCTAAACTAACTGGCAACACGACCTTATTTACAAACACCAAGAAGACTTATTTATAGTAGGGCTTCAACCTACTCCCATTGAAGTGACTGGTAATCTTGTCCCATCCAAGCTTGTAACTGGAAAGCACCTGAATCAAGAATGTATGATATGAGGTAAGGTCCCAACCAATGGACTTTCAACTTCCTGGATGGTGCAGATACTTGGAATCATACAATAACACCAACTTCCCAACCTCAAACTTCTTGTTCTTGATATGACGATCATGCCATGCTTTTTGTCTTGCTTTTTTTCTTTTGACTCCACCTAGCAAGTGATCCTTTCATCCAACTGCATTAATTTATCAATTCTTTCTTCCAGCACTTGCTCATCGGCTAAACCTCCTACGCATGCTATATATGCAATGAAGGTAACATGAATTCAACTGGTAAAATAGCCTCCATGCCAAACACCAATTGAAACAGTGTGGCCTTGTTCAACCTTTTATAGGTTGTCATGTATGCCCATAGGATGGATGATACCTTATCATCCCAATCCTATCTTCTGACGTCACAAATCTTAGTTAACGTATGACTTAGTATTTTGTTAAATGCCTCAAGCAGTCCCATTTGCTTGAGGGTGATATGGGGTAGTCTTATGATGGGCCACCATAAATTCTACCAACAGATCCTAACTGTTTCATTGAGGAAGTGTGTACCCCTATCACTTGTTAAACTTAAAGGGAAACCATATCTATTGATTATATTTTCCCATAAGAATCTAGTAGTCTATTGTCGCATGGTGCAATCCTTTGTAGGTGTTGCCTCTACCCACCATGTTAAATAATCAAGTGCAAGTGATGATATACCATGAACCAGTCCTTCGCACTGCTGGTGAGATTGGTCCTACAAAGTCGATAGCCCATTTCTCAAATGGTTTCATGTGCTGCTATTGGTCGTAAGGGCATTTCATCCCTCTTTCTAGGTTTTCCAAGGTGTTGGCAATGGTCACAGCCTTGCAAAACTCAATACAATCTTGGTAAATGGATTCCCACCAAAGCCCTGCGAGTAGAATCTTCCGCGTGGTTGCATTTCCCACATAGTGTCCTCCTGCGATCCCACCATGTGCTTCTTCCATAATTGCAATGCGCTCATGTTCTAGCACGCATCGGCACAAAACCTCATCATGACCTAATTTGTATAAATCTCCACTAATAAGCATGTAGGGTGTGATGCACGTATAGCCAACTGCTTTCTCTCCACATAGCCCTCATCCCTTCTGGTGCCACACCTATTCTTTAAGAACACTGCGATATCTTCCAAGTCTGAGGGGCGCATGCCATAATCTAAATAGTTGTGCATCTGGCATGGTATCCTCAATGCTTTGTGCATCCTCTCCCGAATCAATCCTTGACAAGTGGTCAGGCCCTAAATTATTCTTTCCCGGCTTTACCACCACCGTAAATTCAAATTCCTGAAATAGAGGACCCAACGACATATGCGCCCTTGTAGAATGGGTTTGTTGACTAAGTATTTTAATGCCATGTGATCTGTGTAGAATATGAAGGGTGTTCCAATAGAGATACTACCTAAACTTATGCAACGCGTAGATCATTGACAATGCTTCACGCTCAGTAGTTGTGTAATTTTCTCTGCTGGTGTCAATTTTCGCTTGCAAAGCTCAAGGGATGATCGAACAATTCCTTCACCAGGTTGTGCTAGTACTACCCCCATTGTTGTCCCTGAGGCATCCACGTGCACATGGAAAGGCTTATCCTAAGAAGGGAAACGTAATATGGGTGCCATTATGAGCCTTTCCTTTAAAGTGTCAAATGCCTTTCTACTGCATGCCTCTCCCCAATGAAAGGCACTTTTATGTTTCAACAATTCTTCTAAGGGTGCGGTGATTTGGCATACCCCTTAATGAACTTCCTGTAATATCCCGTGTGTCCAAGGAATCCACGCACGACGCTTTGGCTAGTAGGCTCCCCCAAACCCACAATGACTGCAACTTTGGTGGGATCTACTAGTAAGCCTTCTTTGCATATGATATGCCCTAATAAGGTTCCAAATGGGGTAGCAAAGACACACTTCTTGATGTTGAGGGATATCCTCAACTGTCGACACCTTTCAAACATTAGTCTCAAGTTATCACAATGGTCCTTGATGAGACCATATATAGTCCAATCATCCAAATAGACCTGAAGAAATTTGTGGATGAAGTCCTGGAAGGCTTGCACTACAATGCGCGAGAACACAACAGCAAGCGCATTCTTCAACCCAAAAGGCATGACCGTGTAGGAAAAACTTCCCCATTTAGTGGAAAAAGTTGTCTTTCTCTGGTCTTCCTTTGCAATCCATACCTGGTGGTACCCTGAGAACCCATCCGTGAAGGAGTAGGCTTCGCGCCGGCCACTCCTAGATTTCTTCAGTAAATGGGGTAGGGAAAGGATCAATGACACATACTGCATTCAGTCCCTATAGTCAACACAGATCCTGATCCTCCCATCCTTCTTGATGTTGATGACCATTGGGCTTATCCATTTTGACTCTTCAACCACCTCAATGATACCTGATGCTATCATTTTGTCTATCTCTTCCTTAACCGTATGCGTGCAAATTTGGATTCATCCGATAAGGTCTCTTCCGAATCGGTGCACCTTCTTTTAACTTGATCTTCATTTCTCCCAAGGAATGGTGGATGCCTTTGAGTTCATGGTACCCGCGAGGGAACAAATCTTGAATTTCACAATAGATCAATGATCTTTGAAACTTCCTTTTTCCGACCAATAGTCACCGATGATAGCCTCCTTAGGTTTGGCCTCCATCCCAATGTTAACCTTCTTTGTCTTCAAAGGCTCATGGTAGGCGTGTGCTTGCTCATCAGCATTGTCAATGACCTCACGTGTACCCTCCGAATGATCAACATCCAACGTCTCCATCTCTTCCCCATCTATGACATAGACCAATTTCCTTTTTCTTTTTCCATACACACGCGCTCAAAATGTACTTCCTCTGATTCTTCCTCATAGAGGCGCGTCTCCACATCAAGGATTTTCTAGTAATTCCAGTAGCCTATCCTCAACCATGGCACTATCTCCCACTATAAGGTGCTTGATTGTTTGCAATGCCTTATCCACTGATGGTTTGGTGCTTCTATACTCAAATGCTTGAATGAGGTCAGCCACCAACTCTTGCCAATTACTGTTTGATGACGCATCTCCGAATGAATGTACCATACATGTGCACAACCTTGCAAGGTGGAGTACAACTTGTGTACCCACAATGAAGGTGGTAATGCTTTCGCGCTTCCCATCTAGGCTTCCTCACATGCTTGGATATGAAATGAAGTGGTTTCTTTCCCATGGTAGTCTTGTATAGCCATGGGTGTGTTGCTTCTTGAAAACCTTACAGAGAGTGTGATTCTTACCTCGCGCCACTCAGGAGGTTCTCCCGATGTGTAGCCCACCAACATGTTGCAGTCCCGAGTAGGTTATAGCTGAGCATTCTTCTTCTTTCGTCCTCATTTCTCCACTGAGCTTCCATTTCCTGTAGGAAAATCTCAGGAAATGCTCCTCCCGAGTAGCTAGGAAACTTCTTTCCTCCTAGTGCTTTGATGAGTGCACCTTTGTCACCCTTGTTACCGGTTCTTTTAATTTGTCACCCAATTAACTCATAGGTCCCGTGTGCCCAATTGTCACATGCCACGCTAGTGGTATCACTCATGGACTGAGTGTCCTCAAATTGGATGACCCCCTCCGTGGGGTGAATTACCTCAAGATCTCTTTGATGGAGTGCACATAGATTCTATCAAGGACTTCTTCTCCCAATGGCTCTATGTAGGGTGCCGACTTCCCATCCATCAAAGGGATGACCACCCATTCTTCCTTGTTTTCAAAACTGATATATCCTTTGTTAAACCTTATGTCAACATTATTCTTGTAACACCATGGGTGCCCAAGCAATGCTGGAAAGTTTTTCTACCTCGGTGAGCACCAAGACTTCAAAATCTCCAAGTGAACTTGGCCCCTTGAATGGTGATAATTGCATCCTTCAGACTCCAATGGGCATTGCCTTAGTCTTGTTTTGCCATATACAACACATTTGAAGATGGCTGCAACATGGGCCTTCCCATCTGATGTCATGCATCTAAGGTAAGAACATTCACTCTCTCTCCCGTGTCGATGAGGATATTGCTCAAAAGCCATCCATCAACAACCACATTTAGAGTAATCTCTTTGTCATAGTCAAGGTTGTGTGGAGAAAGGTTTGCATGCAAAACCTGTCTCTCTCGCTCTGCTCTCGCGCGCGTGGTACCTTCTTCTCCTCAGCCATTCTCCTAGCAAGGGAATAATATTCTCTTGCCTCAACATTTTACATACTTCTTTGACCTCATCCAGTCACTCCTTGGAACCTCGTTATCCTTTCGCTGCCCTACCTACCTCGATTGCTCCTTGAGACATCTGTATCTCCCCTTGTAAACTCCGAATCACATCCATAGTCTCCTGGTATACTTCTTTCTGATGGGAAGGGTCTGGGTACTTTCCATGTAGTACCTCCTCTCTGGAAACTAGTGTCCTTGGTCTTGGCATCTCCTTGGCGCGTGTGGCCTCTACACGCATTGTCACCAATATAGTTCTAGTTCTAACTCATGCGCCACTCTTGGCATCCATTGTGAATCGGCCTTTTGATGCTCACCATAAGCAAGTGCCCTTATCTTTCTAGTGTTGCTAGTTCATATGCTCATAGAGTTCTAGACACTCTTCATACTTGTGCTTCTTCCCACACCGAGCATTGTAATAGATCAGACACTCACGTTTATAATGCTCTGTAGATCCACAATTATAACATGTTCCCCATGGGAACTCACTTCTCCCTCCACTCATGGTTACCGTGACCATGAAATCCTCCATGAAAACCTCTTCCACGCCCCTCCATCTGCGTGCCCTTCATAACATCGGTCATCATCCTTAGAACTGCCAACAAGGCTAGTCTGGCGTACACCCAGATCAATAGCATCATGGATGGATCGATCAATCAGTCTGTAGTCCTTGGTGTCATGGGTTGTAGAGGTGCATATCTTGTAGTAGCAAGAAACATTCTTATGGATTGCGTGTTGGAGTAGAGGGCATCTACTTGCATCATGATCTCCGTGGCAGATCTCACAGTCTACGCCATATAGCAGCACCGACTTCCGAGGGAAACTATCCTTTGCATGACCCTCCACTTTCATAGTCTATACACCAAAGCCCACTACATGAACCTCATGCGCTGAGTTTGCAGAGAGCTTCTCCAATTGCTTGGCCATTGTGGTGATTTGGGCCTCCAAAAATGGACTAACACCAGTATCCACACTCCCAACAACTTCAAGCGCGTAAGGCAGCCTCTAAAGCCTCACGTGGGTCAGTGAACATTTTATGTGACAATGCCCTCCTAAATGGAGTGATCAACCCTCCAACAAACCATTGAGCATGTTGTGAGGGGTGGATGTCATATGAAAGTTTGGACAGGAGAGTTTTAAACCATGCATCATACTCCCACACACTCTCTTGCCATTCCCTGCTGGATCTCCTTCAAGGCGTTGATGCTCTTCTGCTCAAACTTTAGAATATGAAACTCTGTGAGGAAAGCATTTTTCAACGTTGTATAATCCACCACCATTTGATGGGGTCATACTTCCTATACCAGCTATGCTATGTGCCCTTGTAATGTAGTTACAAACTGGCTTGCCTTCCACTCCGGGCTAGTGATCCCTTTCACGCGCCATAGTAACTCACACTTGTGCACATGCTCTGCAACATCTTCAATACCCCTATAGTCTGGTAAGTGCAAAGACATCTCAAAAAAACACTTGGGGGTGGTTGGGGTCCTTGTCCTCCCGAGCCAAAGCCTTGGTTTCCTCCGGTGTTTCCTCCTGTTGTTCCCTCCACCAGATCCACTGGGTCCACCAGGTCCTATTCCTCCTGACCCACCTCCAGATCCACCGGATCCACTCCAGGTCCTATTCCTCCTGACCCACTAGATCCACTGATCCCAGGTCCTATGCAAGTGGTTGCCAAGGGTTCCCAATGTTCCACCTAAAAACGTGTGCCGATGGTCTGTGATAATGTCCCACTACCAATAGTGTACCCCACGCCACTCCCAGATGTGAGACCAAAGGCTTGTGTATCTGCACTTTGCCCGAAAATTCCTCCAAACACTGGAATGGTATGTGCAGCCATAGAAGTCCCAAATGAGAAATTATATCTCCTGGGCGCAGATCGGTCACTTCCACCGATACCAACTAGGTTAACAATACTCTTCCCTTGATCTGAAAAACCAAGTGCCAGGGATCGGTCACTAGGTGGGTTTAGATGCACGCCGATGGCTCTTCTTTCTCCACGCGACAAACTCTCATCAAGAAGTTGAAGGGGCTTCTCTTACATGCGCTTTGCCAAGATGGGGTAGCACATACTGCTCATGCTCCACATCCTCCACGTGAACTTCAACACCCTCCCGCAACGTCTACCTCCATAGATCCATCACACTTGCTACCTCACGTTGTCTAGTCATCTCCCTTTCACGAGCTTCATTATACTTGAGTCATCTCTCCTCCCTTTCCTTTTCAGCCGCAACGTCCTCCATCTTCCTCCACCCTAGCTTCCTTTCCCAACGCTCAGAGAGCTTAGCCGGCCATGGGGAATGCTTCTAAACTCAAAGTAATGACCAAGATCTTCATAGCCAAGAGGAATAACACGCAAAAATGATCCTCTAGGCTCCCTCAGAAACTCAAACTCAAGTGATTTCTGGGAAAGAATACGTCAAAATGGCATATTCCAAAGTATAACTAGTCAACACCCTCTTCCACCAGTGATCAATAAGCACGTGTCCATGTCAGATCTACATCCTGCAACCTCTGATAGTCATCTTGGGTCCACACACGTGATCTATAAAACCAACTTGATCTGGATGCATATGCTGAGAGCCATTCATATAGCTCTACTGGGAAGCAACAAAAGAATGTCTCATACAACTCATTATATAGGTTCTCTTCTACCCATCCATGCGTACTAAACTTAGGCCCAATGTTGAATCTTTGAGAAAACTCATCCTCCGTGCTCTTGAACCACGTTTCAACACTTTCTAAAGTTAGGTGTTCTATCATTACACATCACAAAGACAAAAACGTATGCCATTTCTCACAATAACTTCAAAAGAGGTCCCAGCAATGGAACCAAGATGTAGTCATTTTTAAGCCCTTCTCAAAGAACAAGGAAATCCCATGCATGCATCGGCCTATCACCCAGGGGTGCTTGGGTGCTCACCCGAGGCGCGCGGGTGCCGAGTCCCTCCTTTATGTGAGTTGTGTGAGAATGCATTATTTACGATAGAAACTTAAGTGAACAGATTGGAAAGGAACCATACATTCATCTTAGAGCTCAGAACGACTTCTAGACCAATGTATTCATTCATATAAGGAAAGCATTATAGAACATAGATATGAATCATAACAAAAAAAGAAATGCAAGGGTTTACACCCACTCATATGAAATATACATATAACCATGTAGTAGAACTGGAACCACACATATATTCATATTAAGCATGTTGATAACCATATTACAATAACTCAGGCAATCACAGATTCATATGATAATGCAGATCAATATCATGCATTAGAACTGGACTTGGGCCCTTCATAGTACAAAGAAAAATGTTCAAACCCATCCCCTTAGTACAACGTATTCCTACAGATCCTCTAAACCCAACCTATGGAGCTCTCACAATATTCCTGCATGGCTTCGCCTCTTCTTTCTCTCTATCTCTTTTTCTTTGGCGGGTGCTTGTATTTATAGCCTTTTCCAACATCTTCAAGCCTTCGTGGGAGTTGTAGATCCATTGCCAAGTGTCCAAGGTGGTCCTCCATGGGAGCATGCTTCTTTAGGCTCGAGCTCTCCACTCTTTGCAATGATGGCCTTCTAGAATCTTCCATCGCAAGGTATATTCCTTCCTTCCGTGGGCACCAAGTTGCCAGGATGGCACCTTATCCATTCCGCGATCGGGTCACATGATACGCCAAATATGGCTAAGTCCCGGCTTTGTCACGCTTTTCTCGTGTCTTTAGGCCTTGCACGCCCACGCGCCTTCTTGTATACAATATTTTAGGGGCCAAATATGGCTAAGTCCCAAAATGCCATCGTTTCAATACTGCTGTTTGTTTTTTGCTATTTAATAACATAATAATTTATTTAGATTTTCCTAGGAGCTAACTGATTTTCCATGTACTCCAAAACCTAAAATTCATGGCATGTGAACTTTTAAGCACTTGTTTTATAAGTTCTTACATTGTGGTCAATGCTTGCTGATTGGTAATCACAAGAAATGCAAAATAATATTCTGTGCAGGGTAAACAGACTGCTTTATTATGCCAACCATTTTACAAGACATGCTAAGATTTAATAGCACCAACATTATTTTGATTTTTTAGTACCAGCATCAGCTCCAATTCTGCCACTATCAACTTTGCGTTAGGGCCAACTATTTGTCAGGTCTTATGCCATTATCCATGTAGATACCAAAACCAATACCGACCATACCAAGGGTTTTCTTTGTGTTGATGTCAGTTGTACCAAACTCCACTTTGGCCCCAATGTTGAACCCCTTTTTTCATTCAAATGCTGAATACAAATACCTAATTTGGTGCCATCAAAGACCTTCAATACCAAGCTTGTGTGCCACGTTAAGTTGCAGCTTGTTCTATGCTAAAAGATTTAAGAAGTTCAAAAATGTGAGTTTTTTGGGGCTGACAAATATATATATATATATATGAGAAGTGTCTATGAAGTCATGATAGGACTCACTTTAGCTATACACTAGGAAAGAATTATATTTTTGAAATCACAAAGATAGCGTGAACTCTTTCCTATGATCTCAGTCACGAGCACTTCATTTCTGTCACCAAGGTTCTTTAGAGCTGATTTTGAGTCCACATTGTTGAGGCTATCTTATTCTCTTTTTGGTTATCATTCTTACCCAAAAAGAATGTAATTTTATAGTGTCCATTGTATCAATGGTATGACCATTGGCTTGAATAAAGAGCACTTACCTCAATTATTATTATCACTGTTAAGATTTTAGACAAAACAAAGCACTTCATTTCTGTCATCAAGGTTCTTTAGAGCTGATTTTGAGTCCACATTGTTGAGGTTATCTTATTCTCTTTTTGGTTCATTCTACCCAAAAAGAATGTAATTGTAATCCTTTAAAAGCTTTTATAATGTCCATTGTATCAATGGTATGACCATTGGCTTGAAGAAAGAGAACTTACCTCAACTATTATTATCACTGTTAAGATTTTAGACAAAACAAATAACTACTTTTGCTTCTGCAGTTTTAGCAGTTTCAATATACATATTCCATTTGGCCTTATTACACAGCTTAGTCGCTTGTACAACATGTCATTCCTCAGAGAAATTCCCTTGTTATTTCATTCTGTTCCATACTTTCAATCATAGTTATGAAGTCCAGAAATCTGGATCTGTTTGGGAGGGCAAAAAATAACCAAAAATCCGGAATTCTTGAAAAAGTTTGGAAAAATTCGTGCATAAACATATACGAGCATGATTTAGAAATATGCAAAATTGACAAATACAATGAAGAACATTAATTACGTAATATACAATGTTAATATATTTAATAGTAAATATAAGGGTGTGTTTTTACTGCAAAAATTAAAAAAACAATTGAAAAAACAGTTCTGATGCGGACTGAACTTATCTGGGTTGGCTGAAAAATCTGGATCCAGCCGGATTGTGGGCAAATCCGGCTGGATTTGGTAACTGCCTCAGCCCTCATCTGTAGTCATATTGCCAACTGGTGTAAAAGATGCAATCTTTTACAGGACCACAACTTGTAACCACAACAGGACAAATCACAAGTTATAGAAAGAGTTGGCATGCAAGGGCAACTCCCGAATGCAAACCCATGGGATGCAACCATTTTGTTGGCATGCCTGCTAAACCACCCTCTTAGCGATAGAATTATGGCTGTCACAAACCTTCCAAGGGAACCCACTCCAAGGTTTATGTCTTTAAGTATACTGTCTCCCCATATCTAATGGTGGGTCAGAAATTGCTCCTCCATACACCATAATCCTACAGGCATATGAGGATTATCCTTTGTCTGTTATAATCTTTCATAACATACCGTGCCACTAGGACACAAAATAACGGTCCAGGAAGTTACGTACTATAAGGGTCAAGAAAATGGGACTATGCCACTATTTGTAAGCTATAATATACAAAATAGAATGGAGTGAGTCAACACCTAAGCTGTAGTTTGGGAAATCGGAAACATGGCAGAAATGGCAATGTGATGGAAAATGGTGGCGGGGATGTTTTTGCAGGAAAAGATCATACTTGTATGTGCATGTGTATTATATCTTGCTTTATATCACAAATTTATCAGGCACACAGACAATCTAGAATGGCTTGAAGCAGTCAGCTGAAATACTTGTGTTTTTGGCCATCACAAAAATCTATTTGCACCACAGGAAATGTAACGAATATGCTAAATCCGTTTCTGGTCTTTGAAATGAATTCGGTTAATAGATACCAAGTAAAAACCAACGGTGAACAGGTAGCTTTTCCAGTTATTCATAGGGCAACCTCTCTCATAGGAATAGGGCCAGGTTATGTGACAGGTCCCTTTGGTTATTGTAATTTATCAGGGTAATGTACAGCATGAGTAAATGTCAGTGGTTAGTTTACCACAATAATTTATAGTGTTTTTACTTTTTAGTATTAACTTTGCATGTTATTTCTTTATTTTATAGCAGTTTATTCCTGTCCATTCTACTTTTTGGAACTCTTTGTGGTACTGCACGACTCTACTTGTTTTAGTGTTGTAATACTTTCTTCCTCTCAACTGCACTCTATTATAGTTGTCAGGCTATCACATAAATTTTACTACTTTGTGTTAATCTCAAAATCCATTGTTTCTTGAGCCTTTTTATCTATTACTTTCGATATGCAAGTTTTGGAAGTGATACCCATATTTCTGTAATTATCTTTACGGTTTTGGATTGATGTTTTCTCTGTTGTTATGTTTACATATGCCAAAGTTAATAGGCATACCGCACAATTTTTCATATCCTGTGGAAGTCTCAGGATATCCTAGTCCATCTTCAAGCTATTGCCGCTAATTGGTAGTGGTTCTGAGGGTTTCCTAAGTTTAGTGTCTAAGGTCGGTCACTTTACAAACATGGCATATACTTGCACCCTAATATGACCACCACTTGTACATACATCAGTGTCACCACAGTCGGGCACAATCCTTATTTTATATCCATGGCCAAAATATAATGATACTTTTGTCAAATTGGTAGTTCATGCTCTGATATTGACTCTTATTAGTGATCATCCCATTTAGGTGCGTGCATGATCTTATTTCACTTCGTATGTCATCACTGTGCTCCTGCATATGTGAGGCCTCTCTTTTTGTTCTCTTACAGCTGATTTTCACTCTCTCATGTTTGGTTTACTGTCTGTCAATGGGTCAAAAAATTCATTGCGTCCCAACCCAAAGCTACTTGGATGTGTGGTTTTCTCCAGCCGAAGTTAGAAAATTACCTTTCTCCTGTAAAACTTACTTTCCTGCTGATCCTTATATTGTGGCTGATCTTGTTGCCCCTTTCTATATGTTGTCTCGTAATATTCCTTTACCATCAACCTCTTTTGATGTTACAAACAATCAACTTTGAAGAAGTGTTACATGTCCGAGTCATAAAGATATCAGTTAAATGCTTTTTTCCAAAAACTTGGCTGGCATATGCTGCTTTTGTCATGTTAACCATTTTCTTACCTGTTTGAAAGTTGAAACCTCTATGTTCTTTAATTGGCTGATGAGAGACAAATAATTCCTAATCCAAGAAGTTTATTACCATCGGTCATTTGTATAGGATTTCATGTTATTGTTGGCCCATTTACATTCAAATAGATCATTATTCTTGTTCGCTGCCTCATATATGGTAATTTATTTACAGAATTTCATGTTTTCTATGGCAAATTGGCAATCATATTTCTAGTAATCATAATCATTTATCATTAAATTCGATTTGTAGTTTTCATATTGTTCAACCTTTAGCAAAACTATGATATCTTTTTAGTATTTGGCAATGGTTCTGGCATCATCCATCTAATGAAAATGTTTCTTGTGATGTAAAGCTCTCTAGAGAGTGTGCATTGTTCTCTATTGGGAAAATACGATAATGACAGCCCAGATTTCTGTAAGGTGTCAATCTGATCACTGAATATTTTGGAATTCCTTGCTGCATATTGACATCCTGTTCTTTTTGTGCTTGTAGCGTGGAAACAACAAATATGAAGGAGCTAAAGAAGATCAACGAAGATCAATAGATGCCAACAAAGCTTTATATTGTAATTTTATTTGTGCATGTTAGGTGCATATATTTTCAATTTGATCTCAAGGCTTTGTAAAGATTTTAAGTGGAGTGCAATATCTGAGTTCATATATACCTCTTCATTTAGCATGGTTTCCAATCCAAATTTCTGTGCAACAATAGCAGTCTGCCAATACTAGAAGGAAGAAATTGCCATTGGCATACACATCCTTGGATACTGGAAGGATTTGTGATGGATAGCATTATATAGAATCACAACTCATCTTATCACATGTTATCATCTGAGTAATTTACATATGATTTGAAAATTTCTATCTGTTTTAAGGTCTGATTGGTTTATTTCGAAGAGGTGGCTGTGATCTTCATTTGTTATTGCTGGTGGTTTATAGAGTTATATTTAGACACTTCTTAAGTTTGTTCTTTTATGCTAAAGATAACTAGGGTTAGCTACCCTAGACCTGCAAAAAAAAGTGTAAAATCAATCTCCAATCGTACAACCCAATTAGTAAGCCTGGTTACAAAATCCTGGCAGAGAGCAGAAGTATACATGAACTCAGAAAGATGGTTATCCATCAGATGCTATCAGCAGTGAACTTGTGACCTCCTTGACTTGACTCCATAATGTACATGGTTGGCCATCATAGTGATAGGAACTTATCATCTTCATAGTAGCAGCTTCTTCCTTAATGCTCTCATCATGATTGTCGATGGCAGAATTTCTAGTCTTAGCTTCCTTAAAATTTCTCTCAACTTTTTATAAAATATCTTCTTTACATTCAGGCCTCTCTTCTCATATGTGTATACACAGCTGCACTTCACGGACCTTTCCTTTCCTCTCCTTTTCCCTCTATGAGTTAGCAACTTGTAGAAAAAGCTTTGCACCCTGCTCTGTTCTTCAGTGAGCATCTCTTCATTGAAGAATAGACTTTCATTTCTTTTTTATGTTATTCACAAAACATCTTGTCATTTTCTCTATCTTTGCATTCCTTGAATGTACAGATATATTAGCTCAGCAATTGTATTTCAGTATCAAATTGAAGACACAATCTTAATTGAAGAACACAAGACAGCCAATGGTGTTGATTGAGCCCAATTTAATAGATGCCATATTTGTCCAATTTAAAATAAGAGATGCTTTCGAAAGATGAACTATAGCATTCTAGTTCGAGAGCTATTGCTTGCAAAACAAATTTCTGGTGCTTTTATCTTTCAGTGCAGCAGATAATATCTTTCAATTGGCTCCATAGCTAGAAAGAATAATTTTCATACAACTATATGAAATGAAAGACTCACATCACAAAGCCATAATTTTAAACAGTTTTGATTACACTATCAGTATATAGTAGCTAAACTGGAGTCCGATAGTCTGTACTGTGAGAATCATCTTACTAGCAAAGGGGTTGCTACTTAAAGTGGAGAATCAACCATTAACTACTGAGCTGAAAGTCTTGCCGAGGGTTTGGCAAATTACACAGGCCATCCCCATCAGCTTAAAAAAGGCATACTTACATACTTATGTTATGTCCTTCACATTTGTCAAAAAAATATTTGGATTGTTATGCAATTCCTTTCACCTTCAGTCTACTAATACCATGTTTTCAACATGAGTTTCCCGTTGTATTTTTTTCATCTTCCTTAGGAGGATTGCAACATGGTACATGCTCAATGGGACCTCTGGAGACAGCTTCATTTTTAGATGCCTGGTGATTCCTGTTTTCCTTGTCATCATAGCCCTGATGCCTTTGATGATATTGTGCTGCTGATGGGTGCATTCTTCCCCAGTGTTTTGAACAGAATACGCCAAATTTGTATGGCCTTTGTGGCCTATGCCTTTGATGATAATGTGCTGCTGATGGACATATTCTTCCAGTGTTTTGAATAGAATATGCCAAATTTGCATGGTCTTTGTGGAGTGTAAAGGTACGTGCTGCATTGGACATCATGTTTGCACAACTCGGAGACTGTGCAACATCAAATACATTCTTTCGACTGGTGGGGATCGACCAGGATCCAACATGATCTCCTTCATTAGTTGATGTCTGTTATTTCCACGTTGTCTCTCTTTTGTAGCCCTCCACATCCTATAGACGCAGATGCATGTACAGGTTCCTGATTGAGGCATTCAACAAAATTTTCCTTCAGGAGACCCCAGATAGCCTAACACTCTGTTTGTGAGACTCTAACATGAATTACGGTGCTGAGGGATGGACCCTTCATCTTATTCAAACTTTACTTTCTTGCGAGGAGACCATCACTAAGCCCAATTGCTGGTTAGGGTTTAGATAAACCATAGCAGGTGATTCTACCATAGTCCTCTAATTAACTGAAAGGGAGAAAGGAACATGACATGCTTTCTTTTTCCTCATCTAAATTACTGTCTTTTCCAATTTTTGCATGCTCCAATCTCTTCTACCCAAATCAATGGGTGCAATCATTATCGCAACCTCAGAGCTACGACTCAAGGTCCTCTTGACTGTGGCTTTACAATACTTCTCTTTGCTTAAGTAGGGGAAACTATAATGAATGAAACAAACACACAAATTCATACTGCACGAAGTACTTCTTTTCCTATTGCAAGCTTAATCACAGATTTCATAATGGTTTAGCTTCTCCTGCTAATTCCAAAGTTTATTCCAAGTGGTCTAAGATAAGCTACCTTGTTTTGTCTTTTGCTAAAAACTCCATTTTTCTCTACTAGAGCATGCATTCAACTTGATTTTTTCTACCAATTTGCAGAGAATTAGGTCATACATGATTCGAAGGAAGACAGACTGGTCTTCTGTGTACCGTCTATGTTTTCTCAGCACTGTTGAGATAATAATGTTCTAGTTCATGCATAATCATGATTTATTATTTCAAGGTCTCTCTTCTTTCAAAGATTCATGGGGTAAAACATTCATTTCCCCTTCATCCCTTTTTGTTGATTCTCATGACAGTTTTTTGAGTGGATGGGAGCCTTTAGAATGACGAAGGAATTTGTTTCCATCTTCTTTGTATATCCGTTTCCCCTTTCCTTTCTATTATCCTCCTTTATTTTGGCATCTGCCAATTTTAAGAGTGTCAACTCAATTCTTCCCTTCGATTTGTTTGAAGGGGGGGGGGTGCAGGCGGTTCAGAGTATGTTTTGCTCGCTTTCCTTACTGGCTCTAAGACTGAAATTTTTATCAGGGGAAGCAATGTGGATAATCTAAGGATTTTGTTTCCATTGTCTACGTATATCCACCTTTTCCCTTATCTTTCCATTATCCTCCGTATTTTTGATAGCTGACAATTCTAATAGTGTCAACCCAATATTCTTTGTTTGGATGCCACCCTGAATATCCATCTATTCCTTTTTAACCACTAGTTCCAATAGATGGTTGAGGGTCTGGTTGACTAAAGAGTAGATGAGGTACCACTCTTGAATTTAGACATACAATCCCTATTTCTTGAAGTACCCAGAGGAATTGAATAAACTAAAGTAGAGGCACCATTCTTTCAATGCTCAAGGATAGTGTAGAAGTACATGCTCACTAGTTTCCTCACTATCTTTGCAAGGAAGGCATATGGAAGGGCCCATGAATACTCTTTTCATAAGCTGATCATAAGTTAGGATTCTCCTATTTACAGCTAGCCATAGAAAGATGTTCGCTTTGGGAATTCCTTCATTCATCCAAATCTTTATTGCCAGGAAATTGTGGTGATGCGGGAGCTCATTTCTCATTGTCTATTTGTCTGTCGATCTTAATGTTACTTCTCTAGTTGGATCTCTTACCCATACTAAATTACCTTCATCCCCTTGGGAAAGAATGGAGTATCTTCATCCCCTTTGGAAAAAATGAAATAGGAGCTAAGGCTGCTCTTGGCTTCTCAAATTTTTGAGCAATTAAAGATTCATCCCATCTCAACTTTTTCTGATGGAGTTCTTCCACATCTCGTCCTCCAACCACGAGTCTTCCCAAATGTTAGCTGATTCCCGAATTTTTACTTGGCCACATTAAAGTTAGAAGGACAACCTTTGCAACTTTTCATGAAGTTTCGAATTGCGAACTATTTGTATATTGAGTGTTAATATACTTACATTCAATGATCATGCTCCATTCTCTCTCTTCTCTCTCCTCGTATGCACTTGATATAACTTTTGCTCCTAATGCCTTGGTTCATTTTGTCTAGTCTTCTTTTCCGTAACCTCCAAATGCTTAGGGTGCATACTTAATTCCATACCATAAGGTTGATTTTTCTTTTTCCTTTTGCTCCCCTCCTTTAGAAATTTCTTCGAGTTTGCTTTAGTTCCAAAATTTTCCTTAGTGCTTTGAATAATGAAAGTAGGTAGGTAAACATTGCTTCTAGAGAGGATTGAATCAATTGAGCTCTTAAAGAAGAGGCCATTTTCTTTTCCACAAGGAAATGTATTTTGTGTTGGTTCAATAATTGGATTCCATGTCTCCCTAGTGTTTTTCTTAGGATATGAAAGGCATCCCAAAATATAGACTAGGTAGTTGTCCAACCTCGAGCCCTTGAATAATCTATTATTTTTTCCTACATTCTTTGAGGAAAATTGATGAGATGGATTCTGGATTTAGAGGGCCTAACCTTCCATCATGTGCATTTTCATTATCCATCAAGGCTTCCCTTTGAACATCTTCCCTGCCTTTTGGACGGTTCTCCCACTAACATCGTGTCATCCACAAATTATAGATGGGAGATGTTCCCCATATTGGGTGTGATTTGCACCTCTCAAATATCTTGTCGCTATTACCCGCCGAATTGCTTTGCCTAGGGCTTCAAACATGATGATAAAAGTGTACGGGGATATTAGGCTCCCTTGTCTCAACCCTTTGGTGGACTTGATGAATTTTGTAGGGGTCTTGTTGATCATGTATGAAAATGATGGGGTTGAAATGCAAACCCACACCCATTGTCTCCACTCCTTTTTCAACCCCAGTCTCTCTAGGACTAATCTAGAAATTCCCAAGCTGGCCTTATCATATACCTTGATCATGTTGAGCTTAATCAACATCCCATGTCATTGCTTGTGAGACGACGGTTGCATTGTCTTGTGTGTTGTTAGAAATCCTTCTAGGATTTGTCTTCTTGCTACAAATTCTCCTTTGTTGCTATAACTATTTCTAGACATGCAATTTGTTGGCCATTACTTTGGTTACAAATTTGTAGATAAAATTACATTGGGCAATGAGTCTTTACGCATCAAGGTATGTCGAGTTCATCCTCCTTTGGAATGAGAGCTAAGAATGTATTTGCTTGTGAGACGACGGTTGCATTGTCTTGTGTGTTGTTAGAAATCCTTCTAGGATTTGTCTTCTTGCTACAAATTCTCCTTTGTTGCTATAACTATTTCTAGACATGCAATTTGTTCGCCATTACTTTGGTTACAAATTTGTAGATAAAATTACATTGGGCAATGAGTCTTTACGCATCAAGGTATGTTAGTTCATCCTCCTTTGGAATGAGAGCTAAGAATGTATTGTTGAATACGTTGCTCTGTTACATTGATATTGTTTTACTTTGTCTTGTTCCTCCATTGGAATGAGAGCTAAGAATGTATTGCTGAATGTGTTATTCTGTTACATTGATATTGTTTTACTTTTCCTTGTTCTTCCTCCATTGGAATGAGAGCTAAGAATGTATTGTTCATTACATTGATATTGTTTCACTTTTCCTTCTTCCACTACTTCAATCACTTATTTTGCCACTACATTCCAACTATTAGGAATATTATAGTGCTCCACTTGGTTTGATAATTACGTATGGTAAATATTTGTGTGAGTAAATAATATTAAGTAAATGTAAATGAGTTGTTGAATAACAACTCATATTGAACTATATTTAGGGAGAGGTTGTAGGAGGTTTCCTATTTTATAGGAAATATCCTCCCGTATGAATTATTGTGTGAATAACATAGGTGTTTGCATACATCTAATTTTTCACTTTTCATCTTTCATACATGTTACTAACAACTTTCTTTGTGTAGATAAGGGTCACCGATGCATCTATTTCTTGAGCGGGTGCCTTAAGGGGCCTCACAGAATGGGGAATGGTTATTCATGTAACCATTATGGGTTAAAGATATCACACAAAGAGAGTATCACTATTTGGTCTTGGCCTAAGTTGTCCCTGCATTAGTTATCTTTGCCTCCTTAGGTCTCACACACATGGCATTCACAACTTCTTGCTTACGTCTCACCATTTGACACTTTGTTCATCCATCCTCATGATCTACGACACCTTATTTTCACTTCTCATGACACATTATCTCTTTTTATCACCTATGGCCGACGCCATCGCCCTGTGGACGATAGTGTTGGTGTCATGTTTCTCTTGGTTGACGCCATTTCAACGGGCGATGGTGTCTTATATACGCCTTAATTTGACTTTTATAAGAAAGGAAGCCAAAATCATTCGAACTGTCATCTGCTTTGCTCTTTTGCGCCATCTTTGCATCTGCTCGCCTAGCTCTTGGTTCATCTTGCACTTTGCTTGGATTGGATTGGACACTCTCTTCTTGGATAGTTTGCTTGCACTATTAGGTCACCTATAGTGAGTCTAGGACAGGAATGGTGTTCCCCTTCTCCACCTAATAGTGATTCTCTCTTGGTGTGTTGCTTCTCTGGAGAGATAGATGCATCAATGACCACCCTACAGGTACAAGGTGAGTGCTCTAACCATCTTTTGTCATTTTGTATAGATAAGTTCATCTCCTTCCCTCATTGTGCTATGTTAGCTTAGTGTTTCATATGTATGGATGATAGTTAGCATAGTGATCTTATTCATGATCAACTCCTTATCTTTACATTACTTTCATTTTAGTCATATTGTGCATATTTATCTTATTTATCATTGATCCATACCTCTCCTCACCCAATCACCAATATCTTAGTAGGGTTCTCTCCTCTATCTTGACTGTGGGCCTTGGAAACCATAGGTTGACCTAGTGTAGGGATCACCGCCATCTAGATATGCGACTTTAGCGCTCGTTGTAGCCCCTTTAAATCTACCAATTGTATCTGTTCATGTGTGTTTCTTTCTCGTTGCGTCGATACCCTTGTAGAACGAATGATTTAGGAGTGTAAGTTATTGAGACACATTTTTGGTCCGCCATACATCTTTGGTGAGCCCGATGTGAATTCTACAGACCTTCTGATCGAGCAAAACTCGTTAAAAGCACCCATCTTCAATTTTGACTTCATCTAAACATCCAAAAACCCACAAAATCTCAATAACATGTCATCACGGACATCATACCCCCTAGGTGACCCCTGTCTATTCTTATTCGCTCACTTATGAATACCTTCACCCTTGTGTAAAATTGTTTACAGTGGTCGATTCTGTCTTTCTATCACATCTACTTCCGAGACACTTTCGGACCCTATGCAGACCCTATTTGCATGACCGATCCTACTTGTTTTTGTTCATGCACTTCCTAGACACCATCACTCCTGTTCGAGCTAAGCAGGCCAATTTCGTTAGTTCCTCTCTAAATCTGTCCCTTGATGCTATCGGCCCATGTGTAAACATTCTATAGGGCTGATTTTGTCTAAAGTACAAATTTCCATAGCCTTGTTTTCAATATCCAAGTTACAAAGATGTCACCTCTGAGGATATTTTTGGCACAATTGAACCCTTTGAACTTCTCCATGGGATATTCCTTTGTGCCTACATCTCCTCTCCATGCTCCTAAATGCTCTAGCTCTCATCCTACGAGCACTAATCTTCCTAGTCACCCCAATCTCACCCGTGAAATCTGCTTTGTCCCTACCCTGTCCCTCTGATCAATCAAAGTAGGGTCACTCAACAAAATGTAATGTGGTTGAGATTGAGAAAATAGATCCCAGATCCATTATTAAGAACCTCAACAACAATGATTACTTTACCCCTGACAAGGAGGGATGTTTGAAAGATATCTATCGATGCCATGGAAATGACCATTCCCTATCTTAATTGGGGAATACTCTATCATGATCTGACTCCTCCTTGCAGGAATGATCAGAATGAATCTCCCAAAACTCCCACTCATGAACATGAAAATCACGAAAAAACACCCACAAACAAAGGTCATTCTTCTTCTATGGATCCTAACATGGTAATAGTTAAGCTCCTAGATCAGATGGCCTTGTCCCAAGCTACCACCATAGCTAGCATGATCCAAATGCAAAATCAAATGTTGCAGATAACATCTCAAAATGTGGTGCCTAACTTGCCTTCTTACACCCCCTCCATTGGTGGATGCACATGAGAATCCTATTCCTCCTTTGCCAATCCAAAAAAAGATGTTGCAAACTGTCCAAAATGAACCTTTAGCTCCATACATTGTTGCCATGGACTTGGGAGAGACTGTCCCTACCATCTCTATGATGGTTCCTGGATCCAACCCTCTATCTTAAGACCTTTGGCAACCTCTACAAAGAATGGATTCAAACAAACACCTATGCAACACTAAGCTTCTAGCAAAGAATTTCATAGGCGAGGCATTAGAATGGTACAACCAACTTCCTCCCAATTCGATAGTTGATTTAAAAGGCTTAGTCAAAGCTCTCATCTTTGAATTTCAGTAATAAGACCTTCCCGAAAACACTTTACAAAGATTCATAAACCTTAAGCAAGGGGCTCACGAATCTGCCCAAGGCTTTATTAAGAAATGGAAAACACTTTCCATACAAGCTAATCATAATATTGATAATCAAATCCTATGCCAAATCTTTCTTAAGGCCCTTACACCTACTCTCCAATATAAAGTCAGGTCCTTCTCTCCCAACACATTGGAGGAAGCCCTCGAACAAGCAAAAAGACAAGATCATCTCATGCGTGAATTCAAATGCACTTCCAATTCATTTCCTAAACTCAAAATCACAATGCATGTAATCAACCCTTCAATCCTCCAAGAGGAAAAGGAATGGGAGAATGCCAAGAATCCCCTTGTCCCTCCCCTCATACTCCTTTATCTCGTACCGAACTTCTCTAAATGCTTCCCACTCCACGAATAGTTCCCCCTTCAAAACAAGCCTTGCCTAACTTTAGGGGTGATCTATTTTGTTGGTGGCATGCCACTATATGACATTCTCACAGTGATTATAAGACCTTAGGAAGGCAACCCTTGACTTCTTCCTTGGTTCTTTTAATTACTCTTCCATTATACAAGAGCATTATGAGAAATATCAATATTTAGAAAGATCTCATTCTAACCATCAAAATAAGCATCATAAAATCCCCATGAACAATATCATGGGCACCATAGAGCCTTCATATGATCAAAGTATCCTAGATTATCAATATATCAATGTGGCTAAGGTAAACTATAGATGTAAACCTGCCCATAAAGATCCCGTTATCAAGCCAAAGAAATCTTTTGATAATCCACCATTGCTTGATACTTCCTAAGACCCACCAACGACGGAGCCTGCTCCTACAATCAAGCCTCCACCCGTGGTGTCACAAGAAGTACCAAGTAAAGATCTTATCCCACCTTTTTGACAAGATAGCTCCAACTAAACCATCATCACATCTAGATATGTCTTCCATTGTGTGCCACCACCACGATATCATTATGGAAGCTATTCCAAGCCTAGTTGGAACTTTTTAGATGAGCTAAACTCCCTTACATGCAAAATACCCTTTATGGAACTCATGCATACCTTAGCTTCACATCGAAGGTTTCTCCTCTAATAGTTGCAAAATTTGAGGATCCTTCTTGTGTGGCCCCAAAGCTCCTACCGCATCCCCAAATCCAGAAATCCATCACATAGAGACTACAAGATCATCCTTACAACACTCATGTCTAGGTTGCTTAGCCTTGGAGTTTGTGGAGGATGACATGATTACTAACGAGGTCCTATTTCATGTGGATGACCCACCCCTACTCATTAGTGTTATCATTCATGATGCACAAGTGTGTAGGGTCCTTGTGGACAAAGGATCGGAATCAACTTAGCATATTTCTCCCTCATCAAGAATCTTGGTTATTCTATCAATGACCTCAAGCCTACTCGCTTGACTTGTTGTGGCTTTGAAAAACCAAACAAAAACCCATAGGATGTATCTAGCTACCCATCACAGTTGGACCTAAAATGGTCCGCACCAAGCTCATGGTTCTAGATCGTCCTCTCTCTTATAACCTCTTATTGGGTCGACCATGGACACATCACATGCACACAATCACATCACCAGGTACCAATGTATTAAATTCATCCATAACAACCAACGCTTTAGGCATGATGTTGATCCCAATCCTTGGGATATCCTAGTACCATTTCCTAATGAGCCTTTCCTAATGCCAACTACTCCCGAGATCTAAAGTATTCCCTACCCAGAGTTCTTTGATCTTAGGTCCAAAATCCAAATTACATTAGTGGATTAGATGACGATGAACCTAATGATCTTCAAAACACGGTAAAAAATAGGTTACCCGATGATATTGTGCATTGATTACCTCCGGTCCTTTACCTCGAGATCGATTTCCACCTCAAACCGATATAGAAGGAGCCAACGAGCGATGCCTCAACCTCCAACCACTTAGAATGCAATGAGTTAGGAATTGCACAACTCTTTTTGATCACCCTCCCCTTTCACCTAGATATTTTAGCAAGATCGATGTTTTAGCTAAGGAGGAGGTGCTTGATCTTAAAGGAAAGGGATTTCCTTGATGAAGATTACATCATTTCACAAGTTGAGTCTAGGCACTTGGAAGTATTACACTACCAATGTGCCTTGGCCCAAATATGATCTTCTCGACTCAAATCTAATACCATCGACACATCTTGAGCCCCTATCTATGATATGATACTGAGTGAGTGAGGATGAGGAAGAGACACTTCCTTACATTCCTCCCACTAATCACCACTCCTCGATACTCCTGGGTCATTGAGAAAATATAACTATGCTTCGCATCATGCTCCCACAATTCCACCACCCACACCGGCCTCTAAGCCAACCTCTGCACTCAACACTGGTCTTAATGCTCCTAGCATGGCCATTGTTGATCTGCACCAAAGAGGTCACCTTAGATGCTAGGGTATTAGATGTATGACAAACCAACTCTAGACAACATAGAGATGGTAGGCGATACGTAGGCCTAGAAATCGATGTAGAATATCATGGGCCTCTCCCTACCTAGACAATGATGAGGCTATTCTAGAACTCCTATATTCCCGAGAAGATAAACTCCCTCGACATCATCATAAGTTGGGAAACTTCTCCAAAAACATGATGCACTTTGATGATTATGTCACTACTATTGATCCTAGCCAGGATGAAGTAGCAAATTACCCAAGGCCCCATATCATTTCCAAGATGACAATGCTATGTTGGTTGAATCAACCATTAATTTACAACTTGATGATGATCCCACACACAATCATTCTTGATGATTTCTTTCCTCACTTACGTGAGTGCCACATAGAAATCTTATGGAAACATAAGGAGATATTTGCATGGGGATATGTTGATATGCCTGACATTGATCTTGAAATTATCTCCCATAACATCATTACCTATCTCGACACTACACCTATTCGGAAAAAGATAAGGAAATTCCCTCCCAAGATCAATGATTTATGTCATAAAGAAATCATCAAACTCTTAGACACAAAATTCATTCATACGGTGGACTATTCTGAATGGGTGTCCAACATCATCCTAGTTTGGAAGAAGGCCACGTTGCCCATCCATATTTTCATAGACTTTAGAAACCTCAACCTCACTTGTCCTAAGGATAACTTTCCTTTACCCTCCATTGATGCCATCGTTGATGCCATGAAAAGGTACGAAATGTTACTCTTATGGATGGGTTCTTAGGGTATAACCAAATTCAGATTGCTCCCGAAGATCAACACAAGACTACCTTCACTACAAAATGGGGCACCTATTGTTATGTAAAAATTCCCTTTGGACTCAAAAACGCCGACACAACATATCAATGTGCCATGACACACATCTTTCATGATCTCATACATAAAATAGTCAAAGTCTACATCGATGATCTACTCGTCAAATCTCGACGCACTAATGATCACGCTCATGACTTAGACATTGCCTTAGGACGCCTTCACAAATACAAGGTTTTCACCTCAATCCTAGAAAATGCATATTCGGGGTGACATGGGGAAAACTCCTAGGATTCTTAGTATCTAAGCATGGCATCGATGTCGATCTAGAAAATATTAAAGATATCCTCGACATGCCACAACCATCTTCCATAGCAGACATACACACTTTCCTTGGAAAACTTGGGGCAATCCGCAACGATTTGTCCCCGAGTTTACCTATTGCACTCATGCCATAAATAGTCTCCTTCGAAAATCTACCAAACTAGAGTGGACCAAAGACTGTCAACAAGCATTCAATAATATGAAACACTCTTTATCCTCATTACCAACCTTACAACCTCCTTCACTAGATCAACCTTTGCTACTATATACCTCTTCCACTTCGGTGTTCGTTGGGGAAATGTTAGCACATGAAGACGAAAAGGGAAAGGAGCATGCCGTCTATTATGTTAGTCGAGCCTTACTAGATTATGAAGCATGATATACATCCATTGAGCGTGATTGTTTAGTCATATATCACACAGATACAAAGTTATGTCACTATATGTTGTATCAAACTACCTATGTCATTATCCATACAAATCCCTTGTGACACTTCTTCTCACATGCTATCCTCCCGATGGATCACATTGGGAAGTGGATGACCCTCTTATGGAATTTGACCTCCGCATCATCACACAAAAGGCGGTAAAAGGCCAAGTCATAACAAATCAATTGGACTCGCCCCCATCTTTTCTCCTTAGCCCATTCATGATGCATTACCCGATGAGGACATCCTCCTCATTGAGGGCATAAACAATGTTATTTCCATCAAAGACTACTGCTATGTAGCACACTACCAGTCTTGAGGCATAATCCTCCGATTCTAAGCATTAAAGCGCTTCCCCACTTGAAACCAAACCAACAACCACAACCATCGTGGAGGAGATCACCATCGATGTCCATGAGGATACATGGACACTACACTTCGACGAGGCAAAATGTCTCCAAGGAGTTGGGGAAGGTTGTGTACTCACCGAATCCTTTGGCAAAACTTTCCTCTCTTCCTATTGACTCAAGTTCAAACACCAACAACATGGCAAAATATGAGACCCTTATTTTAGGCATATAAGCCGTTGTTAGGATTTATAAGGAATACATAATTAACAAATTATAGATCCACAAAATAAATGCTAGATATTATAGATTACCATATGTAAATTACAAAATGTAATAACAAGACATATCTGATAGAAAATACCAAAGTAAAGTAAAGAGACAATAAAACTAGATTTAAAGTGGGGAAATCTGAAGGAAAAAAACCCCACTGAAATAAAGCACTTCATGCATTAAGAATTTCATATACAACTTTTACCCAACACTTCTAATTCACTCTTTGGTCTCACAAAGATAATTGCAGAACAAATTTCTTGCAATCTTACAATGCAATGAATAATGCCAATGTTTGGTGTCTCAGGTATCAATACGGTACCAATGTATATGTTGCTCATAGCCAATCATGAGAGGGATCACCCTATCAATATAGGGTGGGTGAATTGGTCATGCCGCTTCACTCTTAAATGTGGAAGACCAACATAATAAAGTCTAATGAATAGAATTTAAAATAATATGGGGTGTGGGTGATATCCCACTTGACATTACTACCCCAACACTCCCCCTTAATGTTAAGTGGGGAAAACAAAACAAGACATGCCAATTTTACCTTTTTTACAAAAGGATTTATAGATCCATGAATCAACAACAATGATTCAAGGCTAACATGCAAACAAGGGAAATCATACAGATCTTCCCATACATAAATTCTTAAGACAATTTCTTTATATATGAAGACTTATATCAGATTATGGAGCCTTTTATAAACCAAGGCATACCCATAACTAATGCTTTCATTGGGATTTACAAGTAAACTCACGCATAAATCAAGTATCACGTTTACTTATTACAAAATGGAGGAGTATTACAAGTTTACAACAACAATTAAGAGGTGGCATTGTCATGCACACTCCCCCTCAATGGTAAATTTGATAGGCCCAACAAGGCACAAAACTTGTAAAACTTCACAGAACAAAACGACTTTGGTGAAATATATACGTAACTTGATCTTTAGTCGAACAAAACTTTAGATCAATATCACCATTCAGGACTTTCTCATGAATAAAGTGCATATGACCTTCAATATGCTTGGTCCTTTGATGTTGAATTTGATTATTTGCAAGAGCAATGCAACTCGATTATCACATAGAAGAGTATTGCTTCCTTTGATGCCCATATGTAGTTCATCCAACAGTCTTTTCAGCCACATAGCTTCCTTTTTGAGCTTCCATAACACTTCTATACTCTGCTTCAGTAGAAGAGATAGAAACTATTGGTTGCTTCTTGTTACTCCAAGTGATGGCACACCGCATCCAACTTGAAAACATATCAAAAGTAGATTTTTTATCTATAGTATCACCAACATGGTCAGAATCACAATAGCCAAATAATTTTGCATCATCACAAGAAGAATAATACAAACCATAATTAATTGTTCCTTTAACATATTTTAGAATTATTTTTGTCATTTTCCAATGATCCTCATAAGGATCTGCATGAATCTAGAAACAAATCCTACTACATATGAAATATTAGGTCTAGTAATAGTCAAATAAATTAGACTACCAACTAGTTGTCTATACAGAGTAGGACCAAATTTAGCACATGCAAGTTTCTAATTTCACACCAATTTTAATAGGAATGGAAACAAGTTTACAATTAATCATGTTGAATTTTTAAAGCAAATTCACAACATACTGAGATTGAGATGCAACAATAGATTTATGATCCTAAAATATAACCATGCCTAAAAATGATTTAGCAAACCTAAATCAGTCATTTCAAAACGTTGTTTTAATATTTCTTTGATTAAAAAATTAAATTTGTATCACTTCTAGTAATCAAAAGATCATCAACATACAAGAAAATAATGATAATATGATTATTTTCAAACTTAAAAATAAATCATTATTAGAACAACAATTAGAGAAACCAAGATTCTTGAAAGAAACTATTAATTTTAGCATACCAAGCTCTAGGATCTTTCAAAGACTTTTTCAATTTACAGACATATAGTTCCTTACTAGGTTCTTCAAAACCTTTAGGTTGACTCATGTGGATTTATTCTTTTAAGTCACCATTAAAAAAGTATTTTTAACATCCATTTGGTGAATCTCCCAACCATATTGGGCAACCAATGTAAGAAGAATTCTAACAGTTCTCATCTTAGCTACAAGAGAAAAAATATCAACATAGTCAAGACCAGGTTTTTGAGTGAAACCACAAGCTACCAACCTTGCCTTAAATTTTTCAATTTCTCCTACATAGTTATACTTGATTTTATACAACCACTTAGATCCTACAATGCTTCACTTAAAAGGAGGAGGGACTAGTTCCCAAGTGTTATTTTTAATCAAAGCATTGTATTCATATTTCATATCCTGAATCCATCTATCATCTTGACAAGATTCTTCAAAATATTGTGGTTTAACCTCATAGAGGGTCATCAAAACATGATAAGAATGTTAACTACGAGTTACCTTTCTAAGATTAACAAGATGAGAGTCTTGAACAATAATTTGAGCCCATTTAGGAACCTTGTGATGCAAGACATTTTAGATGACTCCCCCTCAATATCCATCATATCTAGATCAAGATAATCAGCCTCTTGAACTTCTATTTCCATAATGTTAGGATAAGGATTATCAAGCTTTGACTCTAGATAAACAAATGAGGGTTCATGAGAAGTATCACAAAATGTATTTTCTAAGACTTGAACATTTATGTTTTCAATAATGTCATGCTTGAAAGGGTCATAAAATCTTAAACCTTTTGTTTGACAACCATAACCCACAAATATACAAGAATAGGAGGTTGGGTCTAATTTCTTTCTTTTTAACATTTGGAATAAAAATAGAAGCAAAACTACTAAATATTCTTAAGTGAGAGATATATGTTTCTTGTTTTTTCCATACTTCTAGGGGTGTAGTTTGATGAAGATCTCTTGTAGGAACTCTATTAAGGATATAGATAGTAGTGTTCATAGCTTCTGCCCATAAAAACTTAGGCATGTTAGATGCATGAATCATAATCCTAGCCATTTCTAACACAATCATATTCTTCCTTTTTACAATGCCATTTTTGTGGGGAATAGGGAGTAGTGAACTCTCTTTGAATCCCACATGATACACAAAACTCATCAATTTTTTTTTGACATATTCACCTCCATTATCAGTTCTAATCCTTTTAATTTTTAGATTAAAAGCATTTTCAATAAAGGCTTTAAATTCTTGAAATTTAGACAAGACATCAAACTTTTTCTTATTGAAGTAAGACCATGTCATCCTAGAGTAATCATCAATACAAAAACAAAATACAAAGCTCCAATGAGAGAGGGAACTTCAAGAAGGCCTCTTACATCACCGTGAATAAATTCCAATAATTAAGAAGAATTGAAATCATGATGTTTGTGAAATGTTTCAACATGTTACCACCATGCAAGAAAATTTGACATGTTTCATGATCTGATTTCATCTTAGGGAGACCAAAAACAAGATTAAGTCTATAAATTTCATATAAGCTTTTGAAATTTACATGACCTAATATTTCATGCCAAATCTGAATATCATTCCTAGAAGAGGAAGAATAACAAGATTTGGACACAAATCCATCAAAGATATACAAGCCATTTTTATGAATACCAAAAGCAATAACATTACTAAATTTATCTTTCACATACCAATTATTTAACAATAAGAAAACTTTATAGTTTTCTTTAATTAGCTGAGAGAAAGACAAAAGATTCTTTTTCAGTTGAGGAACATACAAGACATTCATAATTACTCCATTTGATAACTTAACATTCCCATAACCTTCAGATTTAATTATGGAGTTATCTCCTAGATATATATTTTCCTCACATTTAACAATATCTGAGAGGATACTAGGAATATAAGTCATGTGATTAGAGGCACCACTATCAAGAGTCCATTCATTTCCATTTAAAGCTGAGAGGGCAATATACAAGGCAATAGACTGCTCAACAACATTAGCATGATTTTTCTTCTGATTTTTCTTTTGATTATTAGACTTACTATTCTTAGCATTCTTAATGATTTTTTAGTTTTTACTCTACAATTAGACTCTTTATGCCCAAATTTGCCACACTTATTGTAAGTTCCATTAAATTTGACTTTAAAGTTCTAACTGTTTTTAGTAGAATTAGATTTTGGATTGGGTTTAAATTTTGATATGATATTAGAATTCTGATTAGGATTACTATTATTCCTATTTTGAGAAGACTTATGATTATGAGAGAACAATGCTTGAGAAGCAGTATCTTTTGAATCAAAATTCTCCATTACACGTTCTTCTTGAATTAACAGAGAAGACAAAGTATCTAAATTAGGCAGATCATTCTCATTCGATATTTAGAATTAAGAATTGAGATATAATTTTTGAAATTTTCATGAATATTTATCTGAATAATGAAATACAAAAGCTTATCTTGAAATAATTCACAATTACAACCATCTAATTGAGCTTTAATGTTCTTAATTTTAGCTAAATAATTAACTATTTTCTCATCCCCTTCATGGGAGTTGTAAATAACTCTAAAATTAGCTTAATTATCTTAGACAAATGATTGCCTTCATGCATAGTCTCTAATTGCTTCTAGGCATTAATGGTGAGTCCATATGACCTATATGCATAAAAATTCATCTTTTTATTCTTTGCGAAAAGGATGGACAAAGCTTCCTATGATCTTTGAGAGAAAGAGCTAAGATTTTTAAGGTTTTCTTTTCTTTGAGTGGGTTGTGTCTCCAAACTAGTTATAAGATCCCATAGCTTCATTGCCATAAAACAAGATTTTAAACGACTTCTCCATGTACCGTAATTTGTTCCATTTAAAAGTTGAGACTCATCCAACAAAAAAGTAGTAGAACTAGCCATTTTAAGAAAATTTTGAAAAACCAAACACAAGAAGCAAGCTGCGGAAGGCCGCATAATAGAGGAGAAATAGATATACAAATTTCAAAAATTGAAATCAATGATACACAGGAAATTTGAAATCCGTGTTACAAATAATTTTTTAAATCCACAAGTAAATAGAAATAGTAACTTGTGACATATATAAAAATAAAAAGGATACGTGGTGAAGATCAACCACGGTGAACAAGGACACGTGTTGGATTTGCAGAAAATTTCCAAGAAGATTAGTCCATCGGATGTGAGGTCCTCAAGATTAACCAAAAAACAATAACTATACCGGGTCCGCGATAAGGTTTGACAAGTAAACAACACATAACCCCCGAAAAGAAGAAACACGTGGCGAAACAGAGGCAACACGTGGAGAAAATAAAAACAAAACAGGGGAACATGTCACCTTTATGGTAACTTTTCAAGGTGATGAGCTTGGTGGATGTGAAATCTGCATAATAAACTAAGACGAACAATTTATCGGGCCCACAATAGGGTTGAAAAATCAACCAAAATTTGTGGCGAACAACCAAAGGAATGTGAAGCAAAAGATATAAAATATGACACTTTGTAAAAAGCTAAATACATATGTTGCTTTTCTATTAAGTTGCACTTCAGAGTGCAACAAATGATTCAAAAGACAATTAATAAAAAAATAGATTGCAAAACCGTATACACGTGTCATTAATTTATTGGTTCAATTTTTTGCATTATGACAAAATACAAACAATTTGTGAAAGTAAAGTCTTAGTTAAACAATGCCACTTGTCTAAAATGTAACGACTAAAGAATGGACACTTGATGAATTTCCACCAAAATTTATATAGGTTTCTTGGGCGGAATTAAAGTCCTGGAATAAGTTAAACTTTAAAATAAAGTTTGGGTCCGAAATCAAAATAAAAACATCACAATTTTAGTGGCTAAGCCAAAGGAAAGAATGACACCGCAAAAGACATGGTTTGATACTTGTGAAGTAAGAAGTGACTTGGAGCTATTCTATTGGCTCAAATTTCGTAAAGATAGGAAAAAGCTTACACAAACCGACAATGCAAAAAAGCAAGTGACTTGGAGCTTTCCTATTGGATCTCGATTTCACATGCGACAAAGGAAAGTTAAAAAAGTCTGACAATGTGGAAAAATGTGGAATGCCCTTATTGGTTTGAGCTTTGAAAAGACAAACAAGATAATAAAATATTGAATTTGTGAAGTGTGTGGTACAACCTTATTGGTTCTTACTTCAAAACTAACAAAAGATCAGTAAATTTGACAAGGCGAAGCTATATGGAGCTTTATGATTGGATAAAGCTTTGCGAAAGAAAGAAAAAAGATCGAAATACCGACAACACAAAACTAGATGAAGGAAAATTATTGGCTCAAGGTTTGCAGCAATAGAACTTCACGAGAAAATGAAAATATCTAAACAAAACATATAATGCGAAGCCACTTGGCACTTAATGATTGAACTAGGCTTCACAAAAGTAGATTTAGCCAAAAGATAAAGATTTAAAAGGTCGGGGTGGATTTAAATGTTCGAACTAATTAAAACTAAAGATATCTTTTGGATCCATAATCAAAACCAGCTATAACAACTATAAACAACGTGAAAAATTAAAAATAAGCTCGTAGATGACAAATTTATACTAAAAATGACCTGAAAAGATGCATAAACAAATATCTAAGCACATAATTGCTCAAACATGATCTAAACAACCATTTAGCCAATATTTTCAAAAGATATTTGGGTAGGAATTATCCACTGAAATAAAGCACTCCATGTATTAAGAATTTCATATACAACTTTTACCAAACACTTCCACTTCACTCCTCGGTCTCACAGAGATAATTGCAGAACAATTTCTTACAATATGACAATGCAATGCATAATGCTAATGTCCGGTGTCTCAAGTATCAATACAATATCAATGTATACATTGCTTATAGCCAATATCGAGAGGGATCACCCTATAAATATAGGGTGGGTGAATCGGTAATGCTTTGCTTCGGTCTTAAATGTGGAAGACCGACATAATAAAGTATAATAAATAGAATTTTAAAATAATATGGGTTATGGGTGATATCCCACTTGACATTACTACCCCAATATCCGCCTTAGCTAAGAATGTCTCTTATCTTCATGCCATGGGGTATTCTTAGTTAGTGTGTTGATAGGTTAGTGGTGCATATCAATGTCGCAACGAAAACCTCAAAGCTTATTATGACTTAGTTCTAGGAATTAATGCCATGCTTCACTTAATTTACCATTGAATCAATCCCACACGAAAAAAATTCCTTGGCTATTCTTTGGCCACATCTGCCACTCAATTTTAGTCACATTCGATTCTCATGATGATGCTCTTATACAAATCCATTAAAACCAACCACTTCAACTCCTCCAAACATCCAGATGTCTGTCAGATCGAGCCACACGGCCCTGCATAGGACCCTTGGTATGTTGACATCCGCCAATTCATACGATACTAGACTTACCAAAATGGTACCGAACCCCAAACGTGACTACAAATACATAAAAAGGATCTCAAATATGTACTTAAAGATGACATCTTATACTATCAAAACTTCAAAATTACCCTAGTCGATGCGTTAACAAATATGAGGTTCCCCTTGTCTTAGAGGAAGCACAGGGGGCACTTGCGGTGGCCATTGTAGTGGTCATGCTACTACATGCAAGTGCCTACGTATGGGTTACTATTGTCCTACACTAGAATCTGACGCTCATGCCTTTTCCAAAAAGTGCCAATTTTACCAATTTCATAACGACTTGATTCACTCCTTTTGGATGAGTTGTAAGCCATCACATCCCCCTGTCCCTTTAGTATATGGGGATTAGATTACATCACGAAACTTCCTCAATCTCCAGGATGGTCATGTCTTCATTATTACAGCCATAAAATACTTTACTAAGTGGGTGAAGCCATGCGTCCCACAAATATGTCTTACCTTACTACATCTAAATTTGTCCTCAATCAAATCATTTACCACTTTGGAATTCCCCACACCATCATATCTGAAAATGGTGGGAGCTTCAAATGCAAATAAATGAAGCAAATTTGTGCTAAATTTAAAATCAAACATTGATTCTCAACACCATATCATCTGCAATACAATGGAAAAGCTAAATCTATGAACAAAATTCTCAACAAAATCTTACAAAAGATGATCCGTGAATCACACACAGATTGGCATACAAATCTATATCCTACATTATGGGATTACCACACCAAAGATCCGTATGACCACTAAGGCAACCCCATTTTCACTCACCTATGGAGCTAAGGTGGTCCTTCCACTTGAAGTAGAACTCCCTTCACTCCACATTTCCCTTTACGGTATCATTCCATATGATGAACTCCATGAAGCTTGTCTCCATGACCTAGACCTATTAGAAGAACGATGTGATAGAGCATACACTCATAATCGAAAAATAAATAACGTCTTGCCAAACAACATAACAAACTTGTTCATCCACATACTTTTGATGTGGGTGATCTTGTCCTTAAAATTGATTATACACATGACAAAGAAGGTAAATACACTCATAAATGGTGGGGTCCCTACCTCATCAAAGACATCATAGGTCCTAACATATATCATCTTAAAACCAATGAATTTCACATCTTCAAAGAACAAAAAAATATCAATTCCTCAAAAAGTTTTCTCGCATGAAGGAACCGAGGAGTTTCGGTACTCAACTACCATCTCTCGTCCCTTCTTTTCAAATTAACTACTTCATCAACCTTCTCTTTAACACTGACAACATTATCAACATTTTGGCTTTGTACGCCATGATATTTTCCATTGAATCTCTCGAGCTCTTATGTACATACTCCCTTAGGCTCAAGGTATTGCTTGGATTTATGTTCTTATTGTTCAAGCTCAAAATTGCACCCTACCCCAGGTCATAGATAACCCCAAATTTTGAGGAAACATGGGACTCTCTCTAAGTTGTGGGACTCGAACTGAGAAACACCTCTTGAGAAGGCTGGATTCCTCTACCTATCCCCAATGCTAACCTACTACTAAGAAATGGAAAGTAACTACCCTAACACTAACCTATAGTTCCAAGTGACCAGGAAGAGAGAAATATGCATGAAATTAAAATCCTAAACTAAGGGAGGTGATAACACCAAGAACAAGGGTGGAGATATTCTTAGTGAGTGAAAATAGAAAGAAAATGAAGTAGGAGAGGGAAGACAGAAGTACCACAGTCCAAAACAACATTCAAATCTCCATTTTCGTGGAGCACAACAAATTTGAGTCCTATAAGAAGAACAAAATATGCACAATATACCTGCAAATGCAATAGAAGGTGAGAAATGCAATATAAATCAAGCTAGTGTAGGAAAAGCCATAAAAAATTATTGTTAAAAAGGATGCACAATCCACTTCAAAGTAGACACAAGGAAATACTTATTTACAGAATGCACAAATTCGAGGCACTGGAACTCACAAATTCTAGAATAATTTTGATAGAGTTATTTTACACTTTAGAAAAATTCCCCCAAAAAATGAGGGGGTTTACATATATATAGTGAAATTTCTTTACCTACCATGCATTAAATTCCTAAAAGGTAGTTGAGCTACCAAAACTACCGCCATTAATGTTCATCTTCTGTGCAATAAACATTTCTTCAATCTATCGATTGTGTTGAGCGTGGAGCTTAATTACCGCATGTAAAGCTTGTTTTTACATGTTGCTGGATTTGACAATGACCGACATCGGTCGAGACGGTGATCGACACATCGTCGGAAGTGATTGTCATCGGTAAGTTATCAACCAGTATGGGTTAGGAAGGGACCAACATCGGTTAGGAAGTGACCGACATCGGCCGATTGTGTGACAATGCTTTATTTTTGGCCAAGAATTAGAATAAATATTTTGCTTTAAAGATGATTTTTTGATTGTAAAAGCATAGTTAGCTATCCAATATATATATATATATATGCATGCATTATATGAGGGTATGAGAGAAGAAAATAACAATTTTTTTACATGTTATTTTTTTGGTGAGAAAGAAAGAGTAGCTGAGTGAGGGAAAATATTAAACATCCCGTGAGGTGTTGGAAGACAATAGATCTTCATTGTATTTCCTCTGTAAAACAATGAATAATAATTTTGGTGTTTCTTGGTGGACGTAGCCCACATTGGGTGAACCACATTAAATCTGGTGTTATCTTTCTCTTGTTTATTTTATCTTCTGGTTTATTTCCACATTCATTACTTGTATGATTTATCTGATTTTAGATCTTTACAATATTGTTATATGGTTAAACCCCAACAACTGGTATTAGAGATTTGTTTGGAGGTTTTTTGTGTGTTGACAGGATTTACTCATAGAGGGTTTTCTAATTGAGTGGGAGCATAACAATGATAGAAGATAGTAAATACCGAGTAGAGAAATTTGACGGTCGTAATTATCAACTATGGAAGATGCAGGTGGAGGATTATTTGTATAAGAAGGATCTATACTTATCGTTGGATGAACATGCATAACCGATCACGATGATTGATGAAGAATGGAAGGTTCTTGATAGAAAGGCTCTGGGATCTATAAGATTGAGCCTGAAAACATCGATGGCTTCAAATTTTACAGATGCAAAAACCACGGTAGAGTTGATGAAATCTTTAGAAAATTTGTATGAAACTCTTAGTGCTTTAAATCAAATAAGGTTTATTTGATGAAAAAATTATTTAGTTCTAAGATTTAAGAACCTGGATATGTATCTAATCATTTGAATAATTTCTGGTTTATTGTAAATCAATTAAAATTAGTAGAAATTCCATTTGATGATGAAGTGAAATAACTTTTATTCTTATGCTCTTTTCCAGATAGTTGGGATAACTTGGTAATGGCTGTTAGTAATACAATGTCTGCTTCTAAAGGTTTGAAATTTGATGATGTGATTAGTGTAATCATTAATGAGGAAATACATAGGAAAATCTCAGGAGAAACATCATTTGGAAACACTTTATATGTATAAAGAAGGGGAAGATCTAAGGAGAGAACATCAAAGAGAAAGAAGAATGGGTGATCAAAGTCAAGAAATGACAGATCTAGATCAAAGTACAGAGACTTACTTACTTTGGAATTGTGGAAAGAGAGGACACGTAAAGGAGGCCTGTTAGTCCAAGGAAAACAAAGAGAATACATAATAAAAAGGTAAAGAGGCAAATGTTGCAAGTGAGGTAAAGAAAGATTCCCTTATTCTCTCCTTGGATAGTAAATTAGAATCTTAGATTTTAGATTCTGGAGATTCTTTCCATGCTACCCCTAATAAGGGTTATTTCAAAAATTATGTTCAGGGTGATATTGGACAAGTTTATTTAGGATATGATGAGCCATGCAATATTACTGGTAAAGGTGATGTTCATCTAAAGCTGCAGAATGGAAATCCATGGGTATTGAAAGATGTGAGACATGTGCCAAACCTGAAGAGAAATCTAATATCTACAGGGCAACTAGGTGAATCTAGATACGTGGTTACATTCACAACCGATTGTTGGAAGGTTACCAAAGGATCTCTTGTTGTGAAAAGAGGTAAGAAGGTAGGAACTTTATATCTATCTACTTGTGTTACTAATTCCTTTTCTGTGCTATCTACTATAGATTCAGATGCAACCATGTGGCATAATCGGCTAGGCCATATGAGTGAAAAAGGAATGCAAATCTTAAAGGATAAGGGTAAGTTATTAGATTTGAAACAATTAGATCTTGAATTTTGTGAGCATTGCATATTTGGAAAGTAGAAGAGAGTGAGATTTCTCAAGGTTGGGTCAACAAAGAAGGAACATAAATTGGAGCTTGTACACTTAGATGTGTGGGGACTAGCTCATGTAGCTTCTATTGGAGGATCCCAATATTATGTGACTTTCATTGATGATGCCACAAGGAAGGTATGGATTTATTGTATTAAGCGTAAATATGATGTTTTTGAGACTTTTAAAAGGTGGAAAGCCCTTATGGAAAATGAAACAAACTTAAAATTAAAGTGCCTTAGATTTGACAATGGTGGTGAGTATTGCAACAAGACTTTCAATGATTATTGTTTAGTGAATGAAATACGAAGAGAAAGAACGATTCTTATAACTCCACAGGAGAATGGAGTTGTAGAAAGAATGAACAGAAAAATCATGGAATGTGCTAGAAGTATGAGGATACATGCCGGTTTGCCTTTGAAGTTTTGGGCAGAAGAAATGGATACAATAGTGTACTTGATCAACCGTGGGCCTTCAACAACACTAGATGGTGGAATACTAGAAGAATCTTGGTCTTGAAAAGAGGTAGATTTTTCTTTTCTTAGAGTTTTTGGCTCAGAAGATTTTGTGCATGTTGATAGGAAAATAGGAAGAAGTTGGATGCTAAATCTAAGAGATGTACTTTCATTGGTTATGGCTATGGTGATTTCGGATATCATTTTGGGATTTAGAAGATTCTAAGATTGTTAGGAGTCGTGACGTTGATTGGAATGAAAAGATAATGTATAGGGATCAGGTTTTGTGCCTAAACATGATAAGGTTGACGAGATTTTGAAGGAAAATAAATTTTGGATCTAAAACAAACATCCATAGACAACGACCTCAATTCTACGAAGCTAATGCTAGTCGGGATAACCGGTATCGAAAGATAGGATTGGGTTCAAAATAGACAACTACTGGAACTGGTGTCGGTACTCCCGAACCGGTGGTAGTGAGGCAACTTTAGTTGGTCGGAAGATAAAGGAACCATGATCGGTTACAAAACCATGGTTAGTATTAGGAGACCAATGTTGGTCACTGACAGAGATTGACACAAATGTGCAATAGACATAGTATGCACCCTAGACACCCTGGATATCAGTGAGAAGGTCACAAAGAGTAAGTAGACCTCCAAAGAGATTTTTACCTTCCTTTTCTTATTTATTATTGATTGATAGTGGTGAACCAAAAATATTTGAAGAAGTAATGCAGGTAGTTTCCCACGTGTAGTGAAAGCATGAAATGGATGAGGAGATGGTCTCCTTGGAACAAAATCAGACATGGGATTTGGTCAAGTTGCTAACAGGTAAGAAAAAATGGGTTTATAGGATCAAGGAAGAAGAGGGTGGACTGAAAAGATACAAGGTGAGGCTTGTGGTAAAGGGATTTGCATAGAAAGTAGGTATTGACTTTGATGAGATTTTTTCTCCTGTAGTTAAGATGACTTCTATTTGTATTGTTCTAAGTTTGGTTTCAATAGAATATTTACATTTAGAACAACTTGATGTTAAGACGACTTTTCTTCATGGTGATTTAGAGGAAGAGATTTATATGCAATAGCCGCTTGGTTATGAAGTCAAGGGTAAGGAGAAACTTGTGTGTAGATTAAAAAAGAGCTTATATGGGCTCAAACAAGCTCCAAGGAAATGATATTTGAAATTTGACAGTTTTATGGATGAGCATGGTTATATGAGATGTGAATCTGACCATTGTGTTTATTTTAAGAAGCTTGAAAATGGGAGCTATGTTATTTTGTTATTGTATGTGGATGATATGCTGATTGTAGGATCTAATATGCAGGACATTGGTAAACTTAAAGAAAGTATAGCTCACACATTTGTAATGAAGGATTTGGGAGATGTAAAGAAAATCATTGGCATGCAAATTCATTGAGACAAGAAAAATAAGTTATATTTGTCTCGATGAGGCTTATATCAATAAGGTGTTGGAAAGGTTTAACATGCAAAATTCAAAACTTGTTAGTACACATATGGTTGGACACTTTAAATTGAGAAAAGATCAGTGTCCTTCATCACATGAGGAGGTTGAGTACATGGCACATGTTCCCTATGCTTCAGCAGTAGGAAGTCTTATGTATGCCATGGTTTGTACTAGACCAGACATTGCACATGTAGTGGGAGTTGTGAGAAGGTTTATGGCTAATCCAGGTAAATAACATTGGAAAGTAGTCCAATGGATTCTCAGGTATTTGAGAGGGACATCCGACATGGAGTTATGCTATGGAGGGTCAAATAATTCTTTACGTAACTATGTTGATTCAAATATGGCTGGAGATTTGGATGGTAGGAGGAACACCATTGGATATGTTTTCATAGTAGGTGGAATGATAGTTAGCTAGATTTTGAGATTGTAGAAGGTTGTGGCTTTGTCTACTACAGAGGAAGAGTATGTTGCAACTACAAAAGCTAGAAAGGAGATGATATGGATGAGTAGGTTCATGGAAGAGTTGGGTAAGGAGAAAGAGGATTACAGATTATACAGTGATAGTTAGAGCACGATCCATCTAGCAAAGAACTCAACATTTCATTCAAGAACGAAACACATTTAGTTGAGGTATCACTTCATACAATAGGTGTTTGAGGATGGGAAACTAAAATTAGAGAAAATCCATACGAATGAGAACCCTACGGATATGTTAACGAAGTCATTGGTAAAGGAGAAGTTGGATCTTCACTCCACTTCTATTGGTATTCAAGTTTGAGACTTGAAGAGGAAGAAATAGGCCAAGGAAAAGGATCCAATGATGGTGATGTATAGTACAATGCAATAATTGATCTCCAAGTAGAAGATTATTGAGGGTGGAACTTAATTACTTCACAAAAATAATGTTTTTACATGTTACTGGATTTGATAGTGATCGACATCAGTCAAGAAGTTACCGGAATCGGTCAGAAATGACCGACATTAGTCAATTATCAACTAGCATGGGACAAGAAGGGACCGACATCGGTCAGGAAGTGACCAACATCGGTCAGGTAGTAACCGACATCGGTCAACCTGTGTGACGATGCTTTGTTTTTTGGACGAGAATTAGAATAAATATTTTTCTTTAAAGATGATTTCTTGATTTTAAAATCATAGTTAGTTTCCCATAATAGATATATATGCATGTATGCATTGTATGAGGGTATGAGAGAAGAAAATAACAATTGTTTTGCATGTTAGTTTTCTTGGTGAGAAAGAAAGAGTAGTTGAGTGAGGGAAAAATATTGAACATCCTGTGAGGTGTTGGAAGACAAAAGATCTTCATTGTATTTCCTCTGTAAAACACTGAATAATAATTTTGGCCATTTCTTGGTGGACGTAGCCCACATTGGGTGAACCATGTTAAATTTGGTCTTATATTTCTCTTGTTTATTTTATCTTCTAATTTATTTCCGCATTCATTGCTTGTATGTTTTGTTTAATTTTAGATCTCGTGCAACATTGTTATATGGTCAAACCCAAAAATTTACACGCATTTCTACTCCCTGAGGACGATATCATTTCATTTCCCAATGACTCGATTGTATAATCCTTTGATGTTGTTCGGGAGTAATATTTCTCTTGTCGGCCGGTTACACTCGTTTATCTTTTCCCTTGCTATCGGCTGGTTTCATATTCATGTAACCGGTTTGTAACATCCGTACTCTGTTACCGACATGTCTCGTCACACGACCAATCCTCATAATCTTTGGCTAGTAGCATCTGTACACATGCTACCAGCTGTAACATTTCTACTAACTTTTTCCTCTTCATTCCACCACCAATTCTATCCCAGCTCCCGCTATTGACCAGGTAGCATCCATACGTGCTACCATATGATAGAATATAAAATGCTACCACCGGTAACATCCTTACTTGTTACCAACATGTAGCATAGAAAATTATATTGACCGGTAGCATCCTTTGATGTTATCGGTGGATTTCATTACCACTTCTCTTGTGAACCCTCGTCATTCAACTACTCATCATGTGGCCACCATTCCATCTGGTTTTGACTCTAAATTTGATAGCCATTTGAATGTCACTTTTCCTTTGAGCTTCTCAAGTCCATATTTTGCAAGTTGTCAATTTTTTAAAGTTTGCAAAATTTAGAAAATAGTTTGGCGACTTCGTGGGAAATCTTCTTGTTAGATGAAGAGACCAATTACTCCAAAACATCCATTGGGCATGGGGCCAACTTGAAACTCGAATCGACCGACATTGAAAATCTCACCCTTGAATTTTTTTGTTTGAGGACTAAATCACCAAGTTTGAACATCTTAAACTCCGACCCTTTTATCAAACCACTTCTTGGTTGATTCTTGATGATTCTCTAGCTTAAACATTGAAGAACTCCTTAGTTCTTCAAGATCTACCAATTATGTAATTCTGATATCTATTTGATATGCCCCTTCAAAATCCAACTCTGGGCCAACTCAAGTGAAGGAGATTCAAGTGTAAAAGGTATCCTTGCTTCTTTTCCATAAACCAAATTGTAAGGGGAAGTGCCAATTACCTTTTTCATTGTAATCCTATCATCCCAAAGAGCATTCCTCACCTTTGTGTGCCATTGCCTTTGATTGACATCCATTTTCATCTTCATAATCCTAATCAGATTCTTGTTAGTAGATTTTTCCAAACCATTACCTTAAGGGTAATAGTTGGATGAGGTCTTCAAATAAACACCAAGTCCAAGAGCCCAATCAAAAATTTTAGATCCTAGAAAATCCTTTGCATTATTAGAAATTATGGTTTGTGGAACACCAAACCTTGTGAAAATCTCCTCAAGGAAGTCAAGAGGAACTGATTCGAAGCTTCCTCGAATGAAATGACCTCGGTCCACATGGTAAAATAATATGTAGCTATTAGGACCCATTTTTGGCCAACACTTGATGGAGGATTGATCTTGCCAATAAAATTGGACGAAGTGGAAGGGCTGCCAATTTTTTTTTGCGGTGAAGAAAACACAATCCCTGCATTTTTTGACCCATTTATAAAAATCAACAAATAATGTGGGCCAAAAATACCTGCTTTGTTAGAATGTTCATGGCTATGGATTTTGCTAAAAAATGACCACTAGATAAGCCACCATGAAATTATGTTAAAACTTTCTCTGCTTGTTCACCTTGAATGCACCTAAGTAAAACCCCATCAATATTTATTTTGAACAAAATTCCATCCACCAAAACATAGGGAATGGACTGTAGCCTTAAATGTCTCCTTTTTGTTTTGCTTAAAATAGAAGGGTATGCATCTGTAGATAGAAAAGTGATCATTTCATTCATCTAACTATGATTATTAACCACCATTCCTTCATTTTGCTGGAATCATGTGTAAGTTCTCCATTTATGAAAGAGGTGTCTTGGTCATCTTGAGCATCTAAGGTAAGCTACTCACATAATCCTCTATCCCTTACCAGTTTTGTGGCCTTGATGGTCACATCATATTCCATTGTCATAGTAAACCATCCAACTCTCTTGTCATTAATATTTGCCCCCATAATGAAATCTCTCACACTAGAATGTGAGACTAGAATTTGATATATGCGCCTTGTAGACAACATGATTTTAAACTTCTTTAGAGCTCTCATGATGGAAAATACTGTTTCTTAATGTAAGCGTACTTCAATTCATAGTCCTTTCAATGTTTGATCAAGAAGGTTACCGATTATTCCATACCTTCATCATTTTTCTGAGTCAAAAACAACAATACTAGCATCAGCTCCATATGCATACAAAATAAAATCCTTACCATAGTTAGGATTAAAAAGTGTAGGAGCTCAAGAAATTTCCTACTTGATTTTGGCAAAAATTTCTTTCCCTTTAGTTGTCCATTTGAAAGCTACATTCTTCTTCAACATCAAAGTGATAGGCTTGACCAATCCTACAAAATTAGGAATAAATATCCTAACAAAATTAATCTTGCCAAGAAATGATTGCAAGGATTTTTATGACCAAAAAGGGAGAGAAAGAAAGACTGAAATTCTATCGGATTAACGACAATGCCATCTTTTGAAACAATGTGCCCCAAAATCTTACCCCTAGGGACTGTAAAATTACACTTTTTGGGGTTAAGAGACACCCCAAATTCTCTACATCTCTCAAATACCTTCTCCAAGTGGCTGATGTGATCCTTGCTCTGCTTTGAGAAGATAGTAATATCATCCAAGTACATAAGGATGAACTCATTGATATAACCTTTGAAAGCAATATCCATTGCTCTCTGAAATATGACACCGATATTTGACAATAGGAAAGGCCTTTTTGATAGGCATATGTACCCCACTTGGTTGTAAATGCAGTCTTAAATTGATCTTCTTCCCTAACCTTAATTTGATTAAAACATGAATACCCATCCAACATGGAAAACCTTTCATCCCCTACAACAATTTGCAAAATATGCTCCATAGAAGGTAAAGGGTAGTGGTCCTTTAGGGAAGCCTTATTCAAATCACGAAAATCAAAATAAAATTATGATTTCCCCATTCTTCTTTCTGACTAGGACAAGATTAGCCACCCATGTAGAGTACTTGATTGGAAATATTATTTTTTTGCCTCAATGAGTTTGGATAAATCCTTCCTCATGAGGGGCTCTATTTTAGGGTTGACTAGTATTTCTTTTTTCCTAATTGGCTTGACATTGGGATCAATATCTATAGAATGTTGCATAATATCTAGATTGAATCCCTTTATATCTTTATAATCCCAAGAAAATATGTCTTTGAATTTTTAACACAAGGAAAAAAAGCTTTCTTTTCATTTTCATCACATACCTTTCTAAGCAGAAGCTCCTTGCCTTATGCAATGGTGACTAGTTGATAGTCCCCCTTTTTGCTGTAACATTATTTTCACCCCCTTTGAAATCATCATCTAGTCCAAAAATATGCTCCAATGTGACCAGTCCCTTTGGAAACTTGTTTTTTTAGTTGAATAATCTGATCACCATAAATGATCTCCTAATCAAATTTCATATTTGAAGAAAACTCAACCTCATTTTGGATGAACTGAATAATATGTTCATCACTATCAAACACCTTCTAGTTGGTTTCATTTTTTGGAATGGATGGCTTGACTACCATCTTAATGTCTCACACATTTCCCTTAATCAAATCCTCAGTAGGTGATAATTGTGATCCAAGGGCTGCCATCTGATCTCGACTCTGTATTCATCTTCCTAGGCACCACCTGTAGATTAAGAGCATCAAATGTCTCCAATAGGTCCAAAAATCTATGCTTATAAGATTTCAATAGCTTATTCTTCGTGGCACATTTCCCTTTTACCCGGTGAATTACCAATTTCATGTCCTTAAAAAATTGTAACATTTTAACCTTCTTCTCATCAATCAATAGACCATGGATCAATGCCTCATATTCCTCTACATTATTTGAACACGAAAACTACAACCTGTGGGAAAAGAAAAAATTCTCATTCGTGGGAGAATTAAACACAACACCGCCTCTCGCTAATTTATACTTCTTGAACCATTAAAGAACATCTTCCACAATCCCAAATTTTCTTTTTTTTCTTTGAGCATAGTGGGCAAAACAACTTCTTCTTAAAGGACACAACAAGTGCCAAGGCCAGTTTCAAAGGATTTAAGTTCTTCGGCATAGGGATAAAATTTATTATCTCTCTTAGCCCATTCATCTAGTAATAGATCAGGCATGGGAGGAGGAGTAGGCTGCTCTTCTGAAATTGAATCTTGTTCTGATTTTATTAGATTAGGTAGTTTTCTTGGAGAGGGGTGGGGTCATATGACTCAATATGGGTAAGAAAATATGGGCTTATCATGTATGGTAAATTTGGATACCTAGTTCTCAACATCATATGGGTCAAATCTAAAGAAAAATAACCACCTACATTAGCAGTAAATCCCTTAATAAACACATAGAAAACATAGGGGGAAAGTCAATTACTAATATATCATGGGTTATGGTTAGGATTGGGTAGGCATGAAGGATTCATTTCAAGTCTTTAATGACCCCTAGGACACCTACAATTGACCCATCAAGCTACAAGACCCCCTTTGAAATAGGACTATACTCAAGACCTAAGATATCAACAACTTTCTTTGGCATAACAGATGTACTAGCACCTGAATCTATCATGCAATTATGAACTAAGTGTTTTCCGATAATCAATGAAATAAACAGGTGGGGTCTTGAAAAATTTACTTACTTTCTCCTCCTTTTCTTAGAAAATATTAACAACAGGGGCCTTTTGAATCACTAGATCAACAAGTGAAAGATACTTGAGAGCTTCACATAAGAGGTCCCTTTGTGACGGGATAGCCAAAACATCCCACATTGTTACATTGACATTTGTATTCTTCATTTTCTCCACAATATTCAAAGGGAGACCCACAAACTTCTGTAATTGTGGCACAAGATTTTCCTTTCTTTGCTGCTGTAATGCTAGATCAGGGATTTTAGGTTGGAAAGTAATATCCTTGTTAGGAGCCTTAGGTGCTCTTATTTTCTTGCATCAACCTCCTTCTCCTTGTTAACAACATTGCCCTATTTATAAGAGGATGCATATTGTGATTCCAACATCCTTTTCTTAGACCTTGTATTATCAACAACTTCATGATTTAATGCACATAATGCATTAGCTCTAAAGAACATAATATTTGTGTCCTGATTGGCCTCTTGAGATCCTTCCACATTGGGATTTGGTGCTTCCACCAATGGATCCTATTGATTGGAGGAAATTTGAATCATGAAAGCTTGAACATGCAATTCCCTTTCACAAATAAGTTGATTGTGTGGCTGGTTGCAAGGGAAACACCATTATGTTTCTTGAATCACATTATTTTACACCAAAACCAGTGCTTGACTAGAGCTAACAATAGGAGGTGGCTGAGGAGGAGCAACTAGTACAAGTGGAAGAGAAGCATTTTGAGCATGCCACCTATTATTTTGCTGATTATTTCCATACCTCTGATTGGATTGTTGATTCCTATATGGATGATAACCTTGATTAAAGCCCTAGTTTGAAGAATGTCCCCTGATTGGAATAATTTCTATAGGAATGGGCTTGCTTTTTCTCCAAAGATATTACTTTATTAGACAAATTTATAATCAAGGATTTCATGTCTTCATCCTCCTTTTGTTGTGTAGGAGAGTAATATGTGGAGGCAGTGGGTTGGGAATTTTTCTCAAGAATAGGAGAAATAGAAGGTTGAGCAACTTGAGGAAATTTAGGGTATAGGGGCATAGGTGGCCTAGGAGCTAATTTTCTAGCTTGGATAAGATAATTTTCATCCCTAATGGCTATAATATATGCACCAGGCAATGTTGTACCCCCATAGAATAAACCATGAAAACAACATCATAATTTAATGCTCTTAAAAAGTAAAGAAATGCAACTTTAGTAGTTGATATTACTAAGACTGGAATTCTATCCCAGTCTTTTGAAATCTGAAATTAAAGTCTACCATGAGCTCATTGGGATCCCTCTTTATAGTTATTAGTTGTTCTAGCAAAGAGAGATTATCTTCCTTCTCTCCAAATTGATTACAGAGAGCTGTCCCCAATTGACTCCAATTAGAAATTGACCATGTTGTCATAATCTTGAACCAATGAAAATCTCTTCCTTGAATGAAGAAGCTAACAACATAATAGCCACATCTTGTTCAACAATCTAATGGATGACACAAACATTGACAATGTATTATATGTGGTAATCTAGAGTAGTATGATTCTCCCTAGTGAAGAAAGGGATTCTCTTAAGATCAGATGCCAGAATGAGATTGTTGGCATTAAGAGCAATAGGGTTGCTATTAGTAAAATTGAAAAATCCTAAATTCTACTATACTTCTGTAGTGATAGGTCTGATAACTCTAGTAGACTACAAGAAAGGCCTACTAAATGGTGGAGTAAAAAGTGTCCTATTTTGTGGTGAAGGAAACCTTTAAATTGTTCTTCCTCTTCTTCTCCTCCCGAGGTGATAATTGGAGATAATAAAAAAATCCTTCCTCTTCTATTCTAGACCTTGTCTGAATTCTTCTCATGAACTTGGGAGCTTGCACTCATCGAAACCAGTTGATTTGAATAATGGAGTTGCCGGATGTGTAAGAAAATCCTCAAAAGGCTGGAAATTACTAAGTCACACACCAAGACTTAACAATGATGAATTTGTACAATATATAAAATATGACTCAAAGGGTCCCATCAGAGTGCCAAAACTATTAGAGCTCAAAATTACACCCTGCCCCGGATCATAGACAACCCGGGATTTTGAGGCAACATGGGATTGTCTTCAAGTTGTGGGACTCGAACTGAGATAGACCTCTAGAGAAGGACGACCTCCTTTACCTATCCCTAATGCTAAACTACTCCTAGTAAATAGAAAACAACTACCCTAACACTAACCTACACTTCCAAGTGACCAAGGAGAGAGAAATATGCAAAAATTAAAATCCTAAACTAAGGGAGGTGATAACACTAAGAACAAGGGTGGAGATATTCCTAGTGAGTGAAAATAGAAAGAGAACAAAGTAGGAGAGGGAAGAAAAATTTCCATAGTCCACAAAAACATTCAAACCTCCATTTTCGTGGAGCACAACAAATTTGAGTCCTACAAGAAGAAAAAAATATGCACAATATACCTACAAATGCAATAGAAGGAAAGAAATGCAATATAACTTGAGCTAGGGCAGGAAAAGCCAAAAAACAAAAAATTTATTTCTCAAAAGGATGCACAATCCATTACAAAGTAGATATAAGGAAAGAATTATATACATAATGCAAAAATTTGAGGCTTGAAACTCACATGTTCTAAAACAATTTTTATAGAGTTCCTTTAAAATTAAGAAAAATCCTCCTAGAAAAATGAGGGGGTTTACATATATTCCTCAACAACATTTAAACCTCCATTTTCATGGAGCGAACAAATTTGAGTCCTGTAAGAAGAAAAAATATGCACAATATACCTGCAAATGCAATAAAAGGAAATAAATGCAATATAACTTGAGATAGGGAAGGAAAATCCAAAAACACAAATTTTATTTATCAAAAGGATGCACAATCCATTACAAAGTAGACATAAGGAAAGAATTATTTATAGAATACGCAAATTCGAGGCCTAGAACTCACAAGTTTTGGAATAATTTTGATAGATTTCCTTTACAATCAAGAAAAATACTCCCCGAAAATTAAGGGGGTTTATATATATAGAAAAATTACGTCACCTACCATGCATTAAATTCCTAACAGGTAGTTGAGCTACCAAAAATATTGTCATTAATTCTCGGATCGTAATTAATATTTATTCAATCTCTTTGGTTGCATGCATTTCTACTCCCAAACAGTATCATTTCATTTCTCAACGACCGGTTACATAATCCTTTGATGTCGACCTAGAGTAAGATTTCTCATGTCGTCGGTTGTACTCATTTGCCTTTTCCCGTTACTTATCGGCCGGTGTATATTATTACAATCAATCGATAGCATTTGTACTCCCATTATCGACCGTGCTGCGTTGCCCGACCAATCCTCATAATGCTAGTTGGTAGAATTTTCACATGCTATCGGCTGGTTTCATACTCTCTACACCTATAACTTGTATCCTTGTGCTACCGACCGGTAACACTTCTTATGCTATTGGATGGTAGCATCCATATATGCTACCACCCGGTAGCATTTATACTACCTTTTTCCTCTGCACTCCACTGCTATTTTTTCCCCACTCCTACTACCATACGGTAGCGTATAAAATGCTACTAGCTGGTAGCATCCGTACCTACTACCATCCGGTAGCATATAAAATGCTACTAGTTGGTATCATCCTACACTGCTACCTTTGGTAGTATATAAAATTCTACTTGGATGGTAGCATCGTTTGATGTTACCAACGGATTTCATTTCGCTTCTCCTACAAAACCTCACCATTCAAATGCTCACCATGTGGCTGCGTTCCATCCGATTCGGATGCTAAATTTAATGGCCATTTGAACGTCACTTTTTCTTTGAGCTTCTCAAGTCCAAATTTCGTAAGTTGTTAAAGTTTTCAAAGGTACGAAATTTGGACAACACCTATCGAAAACTTTATTGCATCTACGTCATGAGATTTTGTGATTTTCAACATTGATATCCACCCTTTTTCGGCTAATCATCCATCTTCTCTTCAATTGCACCTTCAAGTTTATGGCAAGTTTCTATTTGTAGCTTCTACCATATAGTTTTTGCGCTTTCCAAAGATTGCTACTCACTTTGGTTGGCTATGAAACTATCGCATTATGAAATTTGACATATCGACACTATGACATGATATCCATCCCATAGGCTCCTAGCTAGGTGATTTATGTCTTATTTTATTGAAGTTACTCTTATGTTTCCTTTTGGTTTTTTTCTTCTTCAGGTTCTTGCAACATTGATTGCACTCATACCTAGTAAAATGAGCGACACTATTAGGTATGCATTAGAAGCGTATTTTTCATTTTATCTAGTTCTTTCAACATTCATTTATGTACTTAATTTCAATATCGATGTTATGAACTATTTCATTCCACTGATGGCTAACCACCCCACATTTCACTATTGTGATATGTGGTGATCAATGATTGGGGCATATGTATACACCTAATTTTTCACTTTTCATCTTTCATATCTATTACTAACAATTTCCTTTGTGCAGATAAGGGTCACTGATGCATCTATTTATTAAGCATGTACCTTAAGGGGCCTACTAAGAATGGGGAATGGTTATTGACATAACCATTATGGGTTAGAGATAGTACACAGAGAGAGTGTCACTATTTTGTCTTAGCCTTGGTTGTCCTTGCACTAGTTATCCTTTTCCCCTTAGGTCACATACATATTGTATTCACAACTTCTTGCTTGCATCTCACTAGTTGGAAATTTTTTTCATCCACCCTCATGCTCTATGACACCTTATTTTCACTTCTCAATGATACATTATCTCTTTTTGTCACCTATGGCTGATTCCATCACCCATGGAAGATGGTGTCGGTGTCATGTTTCTCTTGGATGAAGCAATGAAACATGGGTGATGACGTCTTATATATACACCTTAATTTTACATTCATCAAGAAGTAAGCCATAATAATTTAAACTGTCATTTGTTATGCTCTTTTGCACCATCTTCACACCTATTTTCCTAGCTCTTGGTTCATATTGCACTTTTCTTGGATTGGATTGGACACTCTTCTTATTGGATGGTTTTCTTGCACTATTAGGTCACCTATAGTGAGTCTAGGATAGGAATGATGTTCCCCTTCTCCACCTAATAATGATTCTCTCTTGGTGTGTTGCTTCTCTAGAGAGATAAATGCATTAGTGACCACCCTACATGTACAAGGTGAGTTCTCTAACCATATTTTGTCATTTTACATAGATAAGTTCATCTCCTTTCCTCATTGTGCTATGTTAGTTTAGTGTTACATATGTTTGGATGCTAGTTAGCATAGTGCTCTTATTCATGATAATCTCTTTAGATTTACATTACTTTCATTTTAGTCGTATTTTGGATATTTATCTTATTTATCATTGATCCATACCTCTCCTCACCCAATCACCGATATATTAGTAGGATTCTCTCCTTTATCTTGACCGCAGCCTTGGAAATGCTAAGTTAACTTGGTGTAGGGATTAATACTCTCTAGATATGTGATCCTAGTGCTCGATGTAGCCCCTTTAAATCTACCTATTGTATGTCAGTTCATGTGTGTTTCTTACTTATTTCCTCGATACCCTCAGAGAACAGATGTTTAAGATTGTAAGTTATTGAGACACATTTTTAGCCTATTATACATTGTTTATTGTGTTATTGTTTTAAAAAATACGACCAAATTTACATTTGGTATCAAAGCTGGTTGGGTTAATGGGAGTCTCAAAAATTATCTTTTGAGTGTGTTGAACAATGTAACAAGCTTTGGTAGATCCGTATCCATCATGTTGGTGCACATTTGTTTTTGTTCTCTCTTTTCTTGATAGTCAATCTTCCATTATTCTCACATCAAGCTTGTGTTGGGTTCTGGATTCAATTTTTTTAATACTCGGTGAATTCTTTGCAATATGATTGGCATTAAAATAAACTATGCATGTGCTCAACATTTTTCCAGTTGATAATTATTTTATGCCAATCAATTACAACCTATTGAAGGATATATACGTGACCCACTATTCAGGATTTTGTTATGAGTATTTGGCATTCTGGTTTGCTAGAATCTTGTGTTTATTTTGGTTCAAGATATTCATGAATCTTTGAGTTGGTATATCTACATGTCATGACACAAAATACTGCATCATTTCATTAGGCCCAAGATCGCATCAAATACGAACAACATTCTATTTTGTAGTGTTATTGTCTATATTCTTGTTCACATATGAAGCTCACGTAAATGTGATACGAGTTCTTAAAATGTCTACAAATTCTGAGCTATGAACATTGCAAGATTTATTTTCTATCTCTTTTGGCATTTGAAGTCTTAATCCAGGTGGTATTATAAGTATAAATCCATGTAATATATGAGTCTTTTTATGTCCTCTTCTTGTAGGTATATTGTTAATCATCTTGTCAAAATTATTCTTATCTTCTTATTTATATTAAGAAGTCAAGTCAAATTTTTTTCTATTTTTTATATACTACAGGAGTTAATGACCCAATGACCTGGCACACTTCTTTAGTGCGCTAATACAGGTGAGTCCTCCCACATGGCTATATAAATGCATGAGTAACTGGTCCCCTAGGAAAGGGTAAAGTCACTTTTTGCTATTAGTTATCATGAAAAAGGAATTCAAAAGTCACGTGTCTTAAATGTTTAGTTATAGTCAAATGTTATTAAGTCATTTAGATATTTTTTCTTTTAAAATTCTAACTGTAAAGTAAAGAGTGAAGCTATGTTTTGGTGTGTAAATGGGTTAGTTTATAATGAATGAACATTAGTCAAACCAATATAATATTATTTTTTAGATAATTTATTAGTCATTTGTAAAGTCAAAATGCCATTTATAGGTCTCTATCACCAAGGTCTAAATTGTGCTTCATTTTTGTGTAGTTATGGGTGTTAAAGTAAGTATTTTCGTATTGTTTCATAGTATTGTTTAATGTAATTTGTCACAAAGTCTATAGTGTGTTTTAAAAGCATATTTAAGTCATAATTATTGTAAGTGTTAGTATTTAGTTATTTTAAGTCAATTGTCTAAGTCCCAAAATTCATTATATTTGTAATTGTCATTAGAAATGGGTCATTGAAGAAGTATATATATTTTTGGCTTACGATGCTTTTTGGTGGAATCCGTTGTTTGATTGAGGTATGTATTAGAGATTCATGATCAAATCTGATTGAGTTAGAAAAAAATAACTCGGACGATGGAGGCACAAGAGGTTGGAGGAAAATCAATGTCCTCTCATTAGTCACCAACAATGGGATTGCATAGAAGCATTGGTGGCATTTTTTTGTGTGTTTTATTTTCCAATGTGGTATTAGAGTTCTAGTTTCAAGTTTTTGTCTCATTTTCAGAGCTCTTATTTTGTGTGGATTTTTGAATAAATGGAAATTTCACATTGTGGGAAGGAATATAAATCAATATTCCATTTCCATTTTGCACCAAATCGGCTAAAATCAAGGGCAACTTCCAATGGTAGTGGCAATTTCCTATGTTGTTTGAGATTGAGTGCCAAAATTGACAACAATGGTTATAATTGAAAATGTTTTGTTCTTATGGGATGTAATGTGAAATATTTTCATGTGTGAACAAAAATTCCTATGCTATCCCCTGATGTAAAAATGTTGTAGAGAGATAAAGAACTAGTATAGGACAATTCATGGATCTTGAAAAGGTTTGTGGTAGATCCAGAAAACCATCATGAGGTGGATAGTCGATGGGTCATTGTTCATGTCAAGCTTCGTGCTAAACTGTGTAAACCCATAGTGATGTAGGAGCATTATTTGTAAACATTAAAAATCATAGATATGTGTTTTTGGTCATCATAGTGTTATAGGAGTTATTTGACCTCCTTTTTTCATTGTCAAAAATTCAAACTTGTATGTAAACTAGTATGATAAGAGTAAATTTGCTTGTAAGTGAGTTGTGAAGATTAAAGTTTGACTAAGTCGAGTGGTTATGGTTTGGATAAGGTCATAAGGACCATTTCATCAGATAAAAGTTTTTGTAAGCAAGCCTCTAGGTGATTTAGGACGAGATTTATCATCTTCTAATGTTTGGTATATGGTTGAGCCTTTCAGGTGATAATTGAGTAATCGTAGGAGTTAGCTAGAGATCTAAAGTTGGGAAAAATCCTCAATTGAAGAATATATTTGAGTGAAATATCTTTGTAATATGATTTAGAATAATGATAAATGCATTATTAAGGGAATCTAACAAGAAAATAGTGTTAATTTTTCATTTTTATGAATGTTCTATGTATCAACAATATGGCTCTATGATTGGGCAAGGAACTAGAGAATTACAATCAATATCGAAGATGTATTCTTCTATATTTTCAAATTTAAACCGTGGAGAATATCATCACAAATACATACAAATTTAATTAAATTTCGGACAATCTTTTTTTTTTTTTTTGGGTTTTATAGCTAAAAGTGTGATCTCAAGGCCTAAACTAGGGAAAGCTCTAATTTTTTTTTCTATCTAGTGCAAAGTGCTATAACTTACAAGTTATCTCTACCCCTATTAGAGGAACAAGTCTTAAAAATTTGAGTCCTTTCCCGCATGTGTGGAGGAAGATATCGATGATAGTTTTTGGAAGATATGTGAGTGAGCAAAATAGTGCACAAAGTTGAAGAAAATGATGCAATTTTGGTGAAATTCAATTTTTAAAGATACCAAACTTTTGGTTAATGGTCATGAAGGAATTTAGGAGGTGATTACATTATTTTCAAGGTTAATGTAATCCATTACATCCCCTATTTGTTATAACATAGCCTCTACCTTAGGCCTAATAAGACCGCCTTTACCCTGTTTTCCTCAAATTTGAGCAAAGAAACCCTAGTTGAAACGTGTAGATGGTAAATAAGCCCTTAAAGGGTACCTGATTGATGCATGAAGATTTAAGATTGCTAACAAACATAGGGTTATACTATAATGAATGATTGAGGAGACCTAATAGCTCATAGTACAAAATTACCAATGCTAGATGGTTAAAAATTTCTCAATGATCTCTCGAGGCATCTTGACATCACATAGAAGGTTGCTCATTGATCCTTTAATTTGTATCAAGGTCATGAGGCACAAAGATGAACATGGCACATGGTTGAGCATACTGCATTTGAGAGTGTGAATGGTTTTCTACCATGTTCATACTAGGGGGAATGTAAGGAATATTATAGTGCTCCACATGGTTTGATATTTACATATGGTAAATATTTAAGTGTGAGTAAATAATATTAAGTATATATAAATTAGTTTTTAATAAAAATCATATTGAACTATATTGTTTATGTGAGATTTAGTTATTAAACCAAACTCACATAATTAGCGTGAGTGGTTGTAGGAAGTGTCCTATTTTATAGGAAATATCCTCCTTATATATTTTTATCAGTCCCATATGAATTATTGTGTGAATAACATAGGTGTTTATTGTGTTATTGCTTTAAAACAATCGACCAAATTTACACCAACATTTTGGAAAAATCAATCCTGAAACCCATTTGGACCTAGGGATTTATCACCGCATAGACTAAATATTGCATTTTTGACCTCCTTAGAGGATATTAGGGACATTAACATTCCATTCATAATCTTATATATCGGGGAGAAATACTTTATTAGTTTTAGTTTTTCTTCCTTTTTATCCTTGGACTTGCATGTGAGGAGGTCCTTGAGAATCTTACAACCTTTACCATGATTTCTTTGATATCCTCCTTTATCTCTCCCTCCTTAGAAAACTATTATTTCTATTATGATTTTGTTCCTTCTTACCACCATTGATAGATGAAATAATATGATATTTTTTCCTCCTTGTGCCTCTTTAAACCTTTATTTTTTCTTTCAAAATGTTTCCTACTCTCTAAGAACTTTCTACCTTGCTCTATCAACATGCATTTTTCTATATTTACTAGTTCCCGATTCCATTCTTCATAATCCATGGAATTTTGTAGTCCTTAGAGTTATGATTTAATTGTGGAATGTGTTCCCAAAATTTTCCTTGTTTTTCTATGTGATCCTTTGTTTGATTGATTTGAGATTTTGTAATAGAATAAGACATTTGAATCCTTCAAATTCCAAATCCCACTATTTTTTAGGGCTTCTTAAAAGGGCTTACAAAATATTATATTCAAACTCAAAGGGCACTTGTGAATCCTCATCATCATATATTGTTAGGTATACTAGCCAATAACTTGATCTGTAATAACCTTCTCGGAGTTAGGTAAAAATATGAAAAATATTTTTCTTATTATGCACCAAGTCTTATGATTAATTGTTTGTTATACAAATATGTAAAATTAAAATTTCATTTAACATCAAATAACACATAAATAAAATGAGTATTATGTCTAATCAAATTATTTTCCATTTAATTTTGAACACAAGCATTCTGATTCCTATCATGAACTAAATCATGCATAACATATCCTAAAATAATAACAACCGCAATTATTTTTAGAACTCATCTCTATTACAAGTGATTTCAATTTCTCAAAACAATGTTCATTTAATGTTAAGGTATTTTTAGAAAAAGAACAATGTTGGGAAATAAGCCTTCCTTATAGCTCAAGAAAAATACAAGTTCAAATAAAAGCGCACCCAATAAAAATTGTAAAAATACTTTGTACATATAGGTACATCTGCAAATGTGCTATTGTGAGGAAGAAAATCATTGAGAAGTTTTAACCTCCAAATATAGACTGAGAAGGTTTATGGTCACTAACCTAAATGAATAGAATGTTACTTTTCAATGAAGGAAAAAGACATAAATCTACTTCCTAATAGATAAAAGTTGAGAATTATGTGTGTAAAATGTAAAATTCCCTCTACATACAAGTACATCAATAGAACTAGGTTCCCTACCACTATTCATCGACTTCCTCAAATATGCATGTAGATATATAGACTACCATGGAATGATGAGGACACAATTATTACTACTTGTGCCAAAGCATTTTTTTATTATTGGTAAAATTTTTGTTGATGAGATCCTACCTTGATTACAAAAGGCCCAAGTAAAGATATAACAATGAATTACATAAGAAGCTCAAAAACAAGATCATAAGGAGACCAAAATGAAGGAAATTCAAAAAATGTAGCTCATCCACATTAAAATTCCAACAAATCAATAACATAACATAAGAGAAAATACAACAGAAGACTAAGAAAGATCCAACCAAAACACCATGAAGATAAGGAACCTTTTTGAAAATATTTCATGACCTTGAAAAATGTCTTCTTGATGTTGTCCAAGCTGCTATTGATGTCTTTGGAAATGGTGTCATTCTTGGATTTTTCTGTTCCCTTTTTCTCCTCAAGAAGTTGAATGATGTAAGTGAGGAGATAAATATTGATTTTAAGGATAGAAATAATGTCACATTTCTTTCTCCTGATATTTCCCATTCTTTATCAATTATAGACATCCTCTAGTTGAGGTCCTCAAGTAGATTTTCATCTTTTTGTTATTATCAATTGCAATTTTATACCCTATGATTTTTTTCTTTTAGCTCTCTATAATCCTTTTTGAGCCAATTTAACATGTCACTATGAAGATCAAATTCAGTTTTCAAATTCATGGAAATGAATTTAAGGGTTTGGAATTCTTGGAACCCATGACAAGAAGGCTTAGGGAAACCTCTTCTTTACCCAAGGGAGAGAGGATTGGGAGGAACCCCAATAAGAATAGTCTTGGATTTCTTACTACGAAGGGTTAGGTCATAACCAGGGGCTATGAAACGCTTAGAGGACATAAGGGTAGGGGGTGGATGAGGTGGAAAGGAAGAAGAATAGGGAACAAAGGGGTTGGAGTTGATAATGATCAAACCAAGTTGTTTGTAACTTAGAAGAATAACAAAATGATGAAATGGCTGATCTCTCTTGCCTTGAGAAACCAGATTAATCAAGTTCTCCAAAGAGTGCAAAATGGAAAAGGGAAAGATAATATAGGAATTCTTGTGGAAGTGATTAAGGAGAAATATATGAAAGTAATGAGTTACCTTAAAAATTCCTTCTAGGGTAAGTTAATTTGGCCAAACCATTCAATATCTAAAGTTGGAGTCAATATTAGAAGCATACATCTTGAAATTGGGTCCATTCCATAACAGAAATATGTTGGTACCATACAAAACATAACACACCAAAGGTGTACATAAGGGATGATTCGATGAAGAAAAAGTGCTCTTCATGACCCCATCCTCATGCTCCCCTCATCACAAAGCGATCTATAAAATTATACTTTGGAAACTTACAAACCACACAATTGCTAATCCTACTTCCAATTTAATTGAAAATGATAGTTCTTAAAGTTAGTGAATGAATGTTAGTGCTTATAACTACTTGCAGCAAAAAAATAAGAACGAATAATTTAATACACAACATAATATTTTTATCTTGAAACCCCAGATTGAGGGGAAAACCAATACGAAGGGAAATTGCTCTTTCTTCCCAGTATTATATTGTCCAATTAAAAGATTACAGATTACAAGAAGCTGAAGGAAGACAACAATGTTACTTCCACCCTCTCTACTTGTTTGATCTACTCATACACCTTTCTTCTACAAATCAATTCCAACACCAATGGTTTCTTTCTAACTTCTCCCATCCATTCTTGCTCAATTTCACATGCTCCTCTAATACTTATAAATTTATCCCTTTGTCCTCTTGTGCAGGTGGAGAATAGGAAGAATCACCCAAGGAAGAGACACAAGCCAAACGTTCCAAATCCAAGAATATTCGTGGGTTTATTTTTTTGTTTTATATGATGACAGGACCGTCGGTATACATAGAGGGGGTTTACACAATTTTTGGTGTCTATAGAGGTGTGGTTACACAGCCGCTAGGGTGGTTATGCAACCTCATCTTTGTAGAAAGTGGTGGTTCTATAACTTAACCTTTTTCTCATGCATTTACTTATTTTTCCTTCTAATCCTGGTTGTTCTGATGAAGTGGTGTTTTTTAGATCCCTATGGATCACACCTCTCTTTCCTAGGAGGATTTTGGTCCTAAAAAAACTTAGTGGGGAAGTAGATGAGGAAATCATTCCCTAAATTTATCCTTCAAGTACCACCAAGACTATCTTGGTGTCTTCCCCTGAGTCCAACTTGCCAAGGCTCTGTGAACCTCTCCTTGTTTCCTTGAATTTGTACTACAACACTACATCCTTCTCCAATTCACCTCATGAATCCAAGACACAATCCTCTATGGAAGGTATAAACTGAAATTATTCTTTCTCATCAAGCATAAATGGCTCATATAGGTGCAAGTTATCATAATTTACTACTGAGTACATCTACATAAACTGTGGAAAATCAAGTTTGAAAGCATTTTCTCCAACCTGCTCTAGTATGGTGAAGGGTCCATACCATAGTGGCTTGAGTTTCCTTGCTTGAAATTATAGTATTTCCTTGCTCAAGTAAATCCAAACCTTGTCTCCAACATGAATTTTTTTCTCTCTATGGATGTTATCATGTCTATCCTTGTACTTGGCTTGAGACTTATCCAATTGTTCTTTCACCTTGAGATGGATTTGTTGGATCCTCTCAACAAACTTCAGCTGCTCTAGTCACTTTTGAATCATGTATCTCTCCTTCTTCATGTTGTCCAACCATAATGTCCAGTGGATTAGTAGGTAAATACCCCAAGTATGTTTCAAAAGGTGACTGCATAGTGGATGAATGGACCACATTGTTGTAGGAATGTTGAATGTAGGCTAAGGACTTGTCCGAAGTCCGTGGATATTTTTTATTATACCCTCTAATCAGCTGTACCAAAGTCCTATTCACCACCTCTATTTTCCCATCCATTTAGGGATAGAAGGCCATGATTCTCTGTAACTTGGTGTCCATCTTGTCCCACATAGTAGTGCAAAACTTCCTGTGAACCTAGAATCTCTATAAGAAACAAAAGACTTTGGCAAACAAACATTAGCAATGAAAAGTTCAGCTACCTCACATCATTTTATTATCTTTTATATGCCATAAGAAAACACATTTTGCTAAATATATCTATAACAAAATATAGCTAATCATGGCCATGTTTAGACACGTATTCCTACAAAATTCATAGAGATATCCTCCGAAGGTTGAGTAGGGATCGGTAAAGGAATATGCAAACCTTCCTTCCTAATTTTAGGGTTGCTTTTACAACAAAGTTTACATCCTCTTATGAGATTAGATACTTCATTTTACATATTTGGTTAGTCTAAATACCTTTTCAAGTGGGCTATGATCTTTCCAACACCAAAATGTCATGATACTTTTGAGGTATGCACTTCCTTCATCAATAGAACCCTTTCTTCTTTTGGCACACAAAACTTCTCCCATCGATATAGCATCCCATATTTGAGATAACAATCATCAATACTTGTTATTTTATCCCATTTGGAGTATACCTACTGATATGTCACCCCAAAATATTCATCTTAGGCATACACCTCTCCATACACTTTCTTCATGAAGGGATCAAAATGAGAGATAATGACCAAGATAAATATTTTCTCTTGTATGGGTGGCCTAGACAACATATCTGCCAAAACATTTATACTACCTTTATTGTATTTGATCACCAAATGGAACCGTTGAAGGAACCCCATCCACTTGTAGTGCCTTTCCTACTGTAATTTAGATTACTTCAAAATATTCGAGAGAGTTTTTGGTCAATGTGCACAATCATTTATTTACCCAACAAATAAAGTTTCAATTTATTTATTTCCTAAACTAGTGCATACATCTCTTTATCATATATTGAATATCCCTTAACTCGCTAAAGTGAAAGTTTTGAGAATGATATCATACTAGATTTACCTCCCGCAACAACACTACTCCCATAATGTAATCATTGGCATCTGTCTCTACTTCAAAGGGATGTTAAAAATTAGGAAGAGAAATTACTAGAGCATGACTAATTTTGTATTTTAATAACTCAAAATCCTAATATTATTCCTTAGCCTAGTCAAAACCCTTCTGCTTGTTTTGCGACCACTATGTGTAGAGGTACGGCAATAATGGAGAAGCCTGGAATAAACTTCCTCATGTATTTTATTGATCCCACAAAAATCCTAGTCTATGTGGCACTTATTGGTGTCATCCGGTTGGTGATGGATTCCAAATTCTATGGATCCACACGTATCTCTCCTCTTCCAACCACATGCCCAAGATAGATAAGTGAATATTTGGAAAATTCATTCTTCTTCATGTTGCACAACATTTGTTTCTCCTTGAGAACTTGCAAGACTTTCTAAAAATGTGTTAGATGTTCCTCCCATGTGGCACTAAAAATTAGAATATCATCCAAATATACAATGACACATGTATCTATGAACTCCCACAATACATCATTCATCAATATCATAAATGTAGCGGGTGTGTTACATAAACCAAATGGAAGTACTAACCACTCATACAAACCCTATTTTTTTTTTTTTGAAGGAAATATTTCATATATCCTCCTCCTTCATCTTGACTTGGTGATAACCAGACTTGAGATCCAACTTTGTGAAGAAATTTACATGCTAAAGTTGGTCCAAGAGATCATCTATGCATGGGAGTGGATATCTATTCTTTATGGTAATATTGTTCAAAGCACGATAGTCGATGCACATTCTCCAAGAACCATCCTTCTTTGACACCATCATAATAGGTGAACCACATGGCGAGGTGTTTGGGTGTATCCTTGGTATAATATCACCTGGAGTTGATTATTTACCTCTTTACTCTCCAATGAGGATTTCCTATACAACCTGATATTTTGTAGAGGGGACTCTAGAAATAGCTGAATCTCATTCTATACTTCTTGTTTTGGTGGTAATCCACTAGGAGTGTTTCACCGATTCTAGATTATTTCTTTGAATGTTGATGAAACAAACAAGGATAATGGGCTAGGAGGAATACTTGTTAAGATGCTGGTTGTAGGTTGTTGCACGCGTATGAATTCTAAATCCACAACTGATCATGAGAGCTTCCTTTTTACTTGGAGGAACTACTTGAAATGGAACACAAGACCACCAAATAAAAGTTAAACAATATATGCAAAGTGGACTGCCTAGCGTGTGCTAGATCCAAGAAGTGTGATACTTCCTAGATGGCTATCAATCCATTGTTTAAAACAACTTAATACTGATAATAAAGGAAATCCTACTGTAGTTAAAATGATTTAGGTATCTCATTCATCTACAATACGAAAATTTGTTCACAATAGGCTAGGATGTGATTGAATATGAAGGTCAAGGTCTTTGTCGGGCTTGTCTGGGTATCTGGTCATGGTCAGGTTTTGGGCTATTTTGGGTATTTGGTAGAGGTTTTAAGCTCTCGTTTGGTTTCGGTAAAATACAGAGACCGACGCGTCGATCTAGTATGACCAAGTGTTGGTTTAGGTTAAACGGTGATGGTTTGTGTAATCGACGTTGGTATGGTGGGTATAGGAAACTCAATAAAACTTGGCAAGGTGATAGATCTAGTGCTAGATGAGAATGATAGGGCAATGACAAGGTTCGTGGGGGTCTTAGGTATGCATAGGAATGATGAAAGTCTAGATGTGGGTAGTTCAATGGTGTGGGTAAAGGGATGGTCAAGTTTGCATGGAGGTAAAATGGTGGGGAATGGGAATGGGAGAAGAAACTAACAACAAAAGTAAAAATATCTGCTCAAATGATAATGGACTAGTGCTGGTTAATAAAAACTTACTGCTTGTACAAGCTTGATGTCTGGTTGGCAATGGTGGGTGATCAAATGGAAGGAACTTGGTGTGGTGCTGGCACTTCCCCAAATGCTCCCGTGAAGGAAAAATGGTTGTGTGATTGCTTGATTCTTTGTCTATGGATGCTCGATGTGTGTACTAACGCTGGTTCTACTTGCATACATGACTCCTGTTTATTCACTTGTTCTCGAAGATGTCTCAACCTCTAACAATGTGCCAACCTTGAAATAAGGTTGTTTTAGGGGTTAAATGGTAATCGATGGCATTCCGACTTAACTCGACGGTGGTTTAGGGTAATGGCATCGGTTAAGGTGGGATTTCCTAGGTTTACTAAACTAGGCAGATCCCCTTGATTTTCTCGGGATCTTGTTTTTGAGCTCTTCGGATTAGCATGGAAGCTTCCTTCTAATTGGAAATAATGTGGTTAGAGGGAATGTAGGCATTGATTTTTAGCATTTTGGGTAGGTCTTATTTAGCTATGGCAACTTACTAAGAATAGGTCTTAGGGTGGGGTGGCTAGATGAGGTGGATATGTGGGCATTATCCCGATTAGGATATTTAAATAATAAATATTTTGAGGATAATTAATTAATTTAATTAAATTAATATTAGAGTGGGATGAAAGGGGCCATGGTTAGGTGAATGTGTTCAAGGTGTTTATTTTATGGGGGACAAAGGGGAGTATGACCTAATTTTAGTGTCTACATTTTTCCCCTTTTTGTTGTGTAGCTTGTATCTGTAAGTGACGTTGACAAAAATGAGATGTGGTTACCCCATGTGTGGGTGAAGGTGATCCCCCTCAAACTAGGAACTGATGAGGTAGAAGGAATAATGGTTGAGTGGTTTGATAAAAGGTGAATGTGATGAAGAGGAAGGTGGGAAATGTAGGAAAAAAGGGAAAAAGGTCCACTCATGTAATCTAGGTAATGGGTCAGGGTCAAAGGTAGTAATATGATCAAACGCACGCACATGCATAAATCTGTAGCAGGTACCAGGCTAAAGAGCAAGCAAACTCTACATTCTCAAAGGTCGATAGTTTTATCCAAACAAGGATGAAGTGAGTCCGGTATCCAAGGCATAGGATATGGTCAGAAACATGACATAGGTCAAATGGAGGAACGTTTAGGTATGTTCTCGTACACCAATGGTTGGGTCGAATAAATTGTCACAACAAGAGGTAAGGTAAGGTCGGGATGTCAATCAACACAGTAAATGTTGTCGTAAGGTATAGTAAACACATGAGGTCAAAGGTCACTAGCGATGTTCCAGGTTCAAGAATCTAGGTCACGGCATGGGTAGGGCCGAGGTATGGGTAAAATAACGAGTCCTCAAAAGAGGATGAGGTGAGGTAGTAAATGATAAGGTCAAGAAGATCAAGTGAAGTGTCCCAGGGAGGGATGGGTGAGGTAAAAAGGGATTTAGGGAAAAAATTGGGGGTAGGGGGTAGGGTAAAAGGTTAAGCAGGGAAAAAAGAGTGACGAGCAGGTGGTAAAGGGTGAAATTGTGGGCAATGTGGAAGAGAGGGTGACTGATGCCGATCAAAGGTAACTAACCATGGTAAGGTAGGGCATGTGACCGATGATGGTCAAGCTAACCTCCAAGGGTCCCATGCCCTCGGAGTGCTTCCTACATAGCCCCGGAAAAAGGGGCCTCAGATTGATGTAGTTCTCCCATAAGCTAGGGAAGAATATGAGGAGGTATGAGAATGAGTTGGTAGGTTTTAGGCATGATTTGGGTTTAGGTCTGTTAGGTGTGGGTGAGTTGTGGGCAACTTGGTATAGGTGATTTCGATTGTGGTAGAAGAAGAAGATTACCCAAAGGTAAGCATCAAGGACCAAGTCCTATATAAGGTAATCAATACGTAATAAAGAAGGTTAAAAGATAAGAGGGGGCAAGAAAGCCACCTGATTGGTGAGGATCATAACTAGTGGACCATACCATAGGTAGGCTAGTGAACATAAGACCCTAAAGACTTTGCATGAGTGATTATCCTAAAGGTGAATAATAGTCACATGATCACCAAATGTCATAGTTCTAAGAGGTCCCTTGAGGTGGTAGGAAATGAAGATGTGAATGGTGAGAGGGTGAAAACTGGTAGTGTACATGGTAGTAGGTATCATGCCTTTTGGCAAGAGATCTAAGGTCACAATGGGCCAGTCCATGACTAAAAGGATTTCTATTTTGACTGATATTTGAGATAGACTAATCGATGTGGGAAGTCTATATGGGATGAGGAAATTAACTCCTTGAGGTCTTCGTGAAGCTGATCGATGCAGAAGCTTCAGATTCTCTCTCTTTTTTTTTTGAAAGAGCTTTATATAGCTGTCCTTTCGAGGGAACAATCTATTTATAACAGCAATTATAGAGAGAAAGATGTCATTTTGAGGGAGTCATATTTTTATTAGAAGTTTGACTCAAGGAGTTGGATCCCATGTGAGGGATTTTAAGTCATGGACAGGACCAAGGTGAAGAATAGGATTCTTGTTCAGAAAGCAGGGTGAAACGATCATGGGATCTCATCTAAAAATAGATGAAAAGTATCCATGAGAATCATGTTATGTGCAAAGTGTTGTGGTACACATATTTAAGAGAAGATAAAAAGTGACGGGTACACACATGATTCTTATTTAATCATTGGTGATGGTGTAGGAAGTGGATAGCACTCAAGGGATGAGCATGGAAAGAGGCAAAAAGTGAGGTAGGACTAAAAGTCAATAGTAGAACGGTCGAAGATGCAAGGCATTAAGGGGCTCAGGTTTGGGTTTACCATCGAGTGAAGATAAATGATAAGCACATGATCCGTAAGTATGGGTCACGATGTATGGTCCAAGCCAATTAGGAGAAAATTTTCCCCATTTACTTTTTTCTGCTTTAGTTACATGTTGATTTTCTTTTAGGACAAGGTCACCGACTCGGAAGGTTCGTTCATGGACATGTTTATCATAGGCACGTTTGATACATTTTTGGTAAACTTGAAGGTGGTCAAGAGCATTAAGATGACGTTCGTCTAATAACTCAAGTTGTGCTAAATGGTCCTGACAAAATTTGTCATCATTGAGCATGTCATGGAGAGAAATGCAGAGTGAGGGAATCTGGACTTCGAGAGGTAGAACAACCTCTATACCATAGACTAGAGAAAAGGGTGTGGTAATAGTGGAAGTATGGATACTAGTGTGGTATGCCCATAGGGCAAAAGGAATGTGCATATGCCAGTCCTTCCAGTATTGTTAACCACTTTCATGAGAATTTTGTTCAGGGTTTTGTTGGTGGATTCGGCTTGGCCATTGGTCTGTGGGTAATAAGGTGATGAGAAACTTAGCTGAATGCCGAAGGCATCACAAAGTTTTCGCAATGTTTTATTTTTGAATTGTTTTCCGTTATCAATGATGAGGCGATGAGGAACACCAAATCAAAAATGATGTGATGATTGATGAAATCACATATTTTCTTAGATTTCATGGAGATGAGTGGTATGGCTTCAACCCATTTTGTGTAGTATTTAGTAGCGGTGATGATCTATTGGTGGCATTGGGAATAATGGGGATTGATCTCTCCGACAAGATCCAAACCCCATTGAGAGAGGGGCCAAAGGTCACAAGTGACTTGTAAGGCATGACTGGGTGTATGATGAAGGTTGGCATGTTATTGGCATTTGACACAATGCTTGACGTAGTCGCAACAATCATGGTTAAGGGTCGGCCAGTAATATCTGAGGTGAATAATATGCTTAGCAAAAATAAGGCCACTGAAGTGACCTCCACATATGCCATCATGAAATTCTTTGATGGTATAATGAATTTTAGAACTCGTGAGGCATCGTAAGAGAATACCATCAAATCCACGCTTATAGAGGAGGCCCCCCATGATGACATAACGAGAGACATTTTAAATAAAAGCATGTTTTCCATCACGAGTGAGGTTGGGAGGTAAGATGGAGAGAGAAATATAGTCTGAGTATTGTTTATACCAAAGGTCACTTGGGTTGGGGGTAGTGGTTCTCATAGAGTAAACATCATGAGGTAAATAAGAGGGTGATTGGAGTTGTTGTATGGTGAAAAATATTTTAGAATTGGCGGATGAAGTGGGCATTTGAGAAGCTAAGCGAGGTGCCATGGTATTGACAAATTTGTTGGTTGAACATGGGACGGTTTGAAGGGCGTAGCGGTTGAAGGTGGTCAAAAGTATGTCTACGTGATGTTTGTACTTTTGAATTGTCTCATTATGACATTGGTATATACCAATGACTTGCTTTACGACCAATTGGGAATCACCAAATATGTTGATGGATTTGACATCCAAGGCATAGGCAACTTGGAGAACTAATATGAGCGCTTTGTATTTGGCAATATTGTTTATATAATCAAAATATTGTTTGAAAGAAAAAGGCATGGGTTCACCATCAAGCGGAATGAGGATAACATTAGCCCCACCCTCACGCTGACACTTGGAGCCATCAAATAAGAGTGTCATTTGGTAAGTGGGCTCGTCTAGGGAAAGGGTGGCAATTGACTCATCAGGAAAGTCAAAGTTAGAGGGCTGGTTCCCAGAAATAGGTGCATCGGCCAATTGGTCGATGATAGCTTGGCCCTTGATGGACTTTTGATGAATGAATTTGAGGTCAAGGTTAGTAATAAGCATAAGCCAATTTACGACACATTGATTTTGGTAAGTTTTGGTATACATGAAGTGTAAGGGGTCGGTGTTGGTCACAACATAGGTTTTTTGGTTGAGTAGGTAATGGCAGAGTTTTGTGGTGATGAAAACTAAGGCTAAGTAAAGTTTTTTAGGATGAGTGTATCAGGTTTTGTAGTCCAAAATAGTATGGCTTACGTAGTAAACTATCTACTCCCGTGTTGTTCATCGCGATGAGAGAGCATTGCCCCCATGGAGTGATCGGTGAGTTGAGATGTATAGGTAGAAGGGTTGTGTTGGGGTTAGCACACCGGTTATATAGACAATATATCAGATCTAAGCATACATGCAAATAAAAGTGGATATTCTACCAGAAGAATTATACAAAACAAGAGACATAAATCAACAATAGATTTAACGTGGTTCACCCAGTGTGGGCTACGTCCACCAAGAAACAAGCCAATCTATTATCCAAAGCTTTGACAAGATATACAATGAAGATTTACAATCTTCTACACTTCTCAGATGTTTAGTACTTTCTTCCTTCAAGATTTTGATTCTTCACCAAGAATTCTCTCTCACATAATTATTTTGTAATTATGATACATCCATTACTTCTAAACCCTATATTTTATCCTTATATAGTCGTTTATAAACTTAAGGCACTTAGCCATGCAATTACATCCAATAAATCTATTTTAATGCTAAAAATATATTTAATTCCCGAGAGTTAATTAAAACTTTCTCACAGTAATCGACATCGGTTAGCCCTGATCCGATGTGGGTTACTTTTCCTAACCTGGACTGACTGGCACCGGTTAGCCCTAATTGACACCGGTTATCCCTGACCGATGCCAGTTACTGTATTTTCCAGCAAGTTCCAATTTCATGCTAAAATGAAGTAATTAAGATTCACAACTCAACAATATCCCACTTGGAGTTTAATTACTGCACCATACCTGTACAACATCATTCTTGGATCCTTCCTTGGATTTGTTTCTTCCTCTTCAAGTTTCAAACTCGAAGACCAAAAAAAGTGGAGTGTAGCTCCAACTTCTCCTTTACTAATGGCTTCATTAGCATATCCACAGGGTTCTTACTCATATGAATATTTTCTAGATTCAACTGTCCATCCTCTAATACTGCCGTATGAAGTGATATCTCAATTGAATGTGTTTTGTTCTCGAATGAAATGCTGAGTTCTTTGCCAAATGAATTGCACTCTGACTGTCACTGAATAGTTTACAATTACTTTTCTCCTTTCCCAACTCTTCCATGAACCTACTCATCCATATCATCTCCTTGCTAGCCTCTGTATTTGCAACATACTCTACCTCTATAGTAGACAAAGCCACAACCTTCTACAATCTCGAAATCTAGCTAACTACTATTCCACCTACTGTGAAAATATATCTAGTAGTTCTCCTCCTACCATCCAGATCTCCAGCCATATCCAAATCAACATAGCCACGTAATGAAATATCCAAACCTCCATAACATAACTACATGCTAGATGTCCCTTTCAAATACCTGAGTATCCATTGGACTACTTTCCAATGCTCTTTACCTGGATTAGCCATATATCTACTCACAACTCCCACTGCCTGTGCAATGTCTGGTCTTGTACAAACCATAACATACATGAGACTTCCAATTGCTAAAGCATATGGCACTTGTGTCATGTATTTGACCTCCTCTTGTGATGAAGGACACTGATCTTTACTCAATTTGAAGTGTCCAGCCATAGGTGTGCTAATAGGTTTTACATTCTACATGTTGAACCTTTCTAACACCTTGTAGATATAATCCTCCTGAGACAAATACAATTTCTTGTTTTTCCTATCTCTATGTATTTGCATGCCAAGAATTCTTTTTGCAGCTCCCAAATCCTTCATTGCAAATGTGTGAGCTAGCTTTCTCTTAAGCTCACCAATGTCCTGCATACTAGATCCTGCAATAAGCATATCATCCACATACAGTAACAAAATAATATAGCTCCCATTTTCAAGCTTCTTGAAATAAACACAATGGTCAGATTCACATCTCAAGTAACCATGCTCATGCATAAAACTATCAAACCTCATGTATCATTTCCTTGGAGCTTGCTTGAGCCCATATAAGCTCTTTTTCAACCTGCACACTAATTTCTCCTTACCCTTAACTTCATACCCAAACGACTACTGCATATAAATCTCTTCATCTAAATCACCATGAAGGAAAGTTGTCTTCACATCTAGTTGCTCTAAATGCAAATCTTCTACTACAACTAAACTCAATACAATACAAATAGAAGTCATCTTAACAATAGGAGAAAATATTTCACCAAAGTCAATACCTACCTTTTGTGTAAATCCCTTTACTACAAGCCTTGCCTTGTACCTTTTCTGTCCACCCTCTTCTTCCTTAATTCTGTAAACCCACTTATTCTGCAATGTTCTCTTTCCTACTGGCAATTTAACCAAATCCCAAGTTTGGTTATGTTCCAAAGAGTTCATCTCCTCATCCATGCCATGCTCCCACTAAACGTGAGTTTTATCTTGCATTGCTTCTTCAAAGCTTTCTGGTTCACCACTATCAGTCAATAATAGATAAAATAGAGAAGGTGAAAATATTTCTAGAAGTTTACTTACCCTTTGTGACCTTCTCATAGGAGTTTGGGGTACTAGAGGCTCAATCTGGACCTCCTGGACATTAGTATCAACTTTTGACAGTGACCGATGCCGGTCACCTCTAACCAACGTCGGTTCAGCTAACCAACGTCGGTTCGATCCTCTGTAACCATCGGTGGTTCATCTGACCGATGCCGGTCAGGGCCTAACCAACCATGGTTACTGTGTATTTTTGAAGGTGTTTCTTTAAAACCCGAGAGTTCATTTTCATCAATAAACTTCTCAATTTTCTCATCCTTGGGTACCAAAATTTGATCCCTATACATTCTCTTTTCATTCCATTCAACATCACGACTCCTAACAATTTTAGAATTCTCTAAATCCCAAAAATGAAAACTGAAATCACCAGATCCATAACCAATGAAAGTGCACCTCTTAGATTTTACATCCAACTTTTTTCTATTTTCTCTATCAACATGCACAAAAGCTTTTGAACCAAAAACTTTAAGAAAAGAAAGATCTACCTCTTTTCCGGTCCATGCTTCCTCTAGTATTCCTCCATCTAGTGAACTTGAAGGGCCACAGATTAATCAAATAAACCATTGTATCAACTGCTTCTACCCAAAACTGCAAGGGCAATCCAGAATGTATCCTCATACTTCTAGCATGTTCCATGATTGTCTTGTTCATTCTCTCTGCAACACCATTCTCCTGTGGTGTTCTTTGAACAATAATCATTGAAATCCTTGCTATAGTATTCATCACCATTGTCAGATCTAAGACACTTTAACTTAGAATTTGATTCATTCTCAATAAGGGCTTTCCATATTTTAAAAGTTTCAAAAACATTAGATTTGTGTTTAATACAATAAACCCATACCTTTCTTGTAGCATCATCAATGAAAGTAACATAATACTAGGATCCACCATGAGAAGCTACTTGAGCTGGTCCCCACACATCTGAGTGTAAAAGCTCCAATTTTTGCTCCTTAGTTTCCCCAAATTTGAGAAATCTCACTCTCTTTTGATTTCCAAAGACACAATGCTCACAAAAATCAAGATCTAAATCTTTCAAATCTAAAACTTACCCTTAGCATTTAAGATCTACATTCCTTTTTGATTCATATGACCTAACCGATTATGCCACATGCATGCATCTGAATCTGAAGTAGATAATGTAGAAAAAGAATCAGTAATACAGGTAGATAAATATAACGTTCCTACCTTCTTACCTCTTGCCACAACAAAATCACCCTTGGTGACTTTCCAAGAGTTTCTGTAAAAGTAACCATGCAACCAGATTCACCTAGTTGCCCTACAGAAATAAGATTCCTCCTAAGGCTTGGCACATGCCTCACATCTTTCAATACCCATGTATTTCCATTCTACAATTTTAGATGAACTTCCCTTTACCAGAATATATTGCAAGGTTCATCATTAGCCAAATAGACATGCCCAAAATTTCCCTGGACATAATTTTTGAAATAACCCTTATTAGGGGTTGCATGGAAAGAAGCTCCTGAATCTAAAACCCATGATTCAATTCTACTATCTAAAGAAAGAATAAGAGCATCTTGCATTACCTTTGATGCAGCAAGATTCACCTCTTTACCTTTGTCTAGTTGTTGGTTCTCTTTATTCTTTGACCAACAATCTTTCTTTGCATGTCCTTTCTTTCCACATTTCCAACAAGTAATTCCCTTACTTCTGGATTTAGATTTGCTATCCCTTGACTTTGATTTCCCATTACTCTTACTCTTGGATCTCTCCTTCTGCCTACCCCTGCTTTCTACATTCAAAGCATTTCCAGATGATGTTTCCTCTGTAATTTTCCTATGAATTTATTCATTCAAGATTATACTAACCACATCATCAAACTTCAAAATATTATTAGCAGATGCTGTATTACTAATAGCCATTACCAAGTTGTCCCAACTATCAGGCAAAGAACATAAGAATAAAAGTGATTTTACTTCATCATCAAATGGTATTGAAACTGATTTTAACTGATTTACAATAGATTGGAAATAATTCAAATGACTAGAGGCAGATTCACCTTCATGCATCTTAGAACTAAAAAGTTTCTTCATCAAATAAACTTTATTTGAAGCACTAGGTTTTTCATATAAATTAGCAAGAGATTTCATTAAGTCTATTGTAGAAGTCACTTCTAAGATATTGGAAGCCATGGATGCTTCCAAGCTCAATCTTATAGATCCCAAAGCCTTTCTATCAATAATCTTCCATTCTTCATCAGTCATCTTCAGAGGTCTAGACTTCTCATCTAACGGTAAGTACAAATCTTTCGATATAGATAATCCTCAATCTACATCTTCCATAATTGATAATTTTGGCCGTCAAACTTCTCTACCTTGTATTTATTATCTTATGCCATTCTTTGTAGCTCCCACTCAATTAGAAAACCCTCTGTGAGTAAATCTGTCAACACACAAAACCCTCAAACAAATATCTAATACCAGTTGTTGGGGTTAGCACACCAATTGTATAGACAATATATCAGATCTAAGCATACATGCAAATAAAAGTGGATATTCTACTAGAAGAATTATACAAAAAACAAGAGACATAAATCAACACCAGATTTAATGTGGTTCACCCAGTGTGGGCTACGTCCACCAAGAAACAAGCCAATCTATTATCCAAAGCTTTGACAAGATATACAATGAAGATTTACAATCTTCTACACTTCTTAGATGTTCAGTACTTTCTTCCTTCAAGATTTTTGATTCTTCACCAAGAATTCTCTCTCACATAATTATCTTGTAATTATGATACATCCATTACTTCTAAACCCTAGCTTTTATGCTTATATAGTCGTTTATAAACTTAGGGCACTTAGCCATGCAATTACATCCAATAAATCTACTTTAATGCTAAAAATAGATTTAATTCCCGAGAGTTAATTAAAAATTTCTCACATAGGTAACCGACGCCGGTTAACCCTGATCCGGCGTGGGTTACTTTTCCTGACCTAGACTGACCGACACCGGTTATCCCTGACCGACGCCGGTTATCCCGACCACACCGCCATCTTGTATTTTCTAGCAAGTTCCAATTGCATGCTAAAATTAAGTAATTAAGCTTCACAACTCAATAGGTTGATCGTGTTTAGGTGGAATGAGTATGGGTGGTTGAAGAAGGTATTTTTTAAGGCCTCAAAAGCATTGTGATAGTTATCATCCCATTTAAAGGAGACATCCTTCTTGAGAAGGTGATGAAATGGTTGACACCGATCAAAAAATTGTGAAATGAAATGGCTAATAGACTGTAACTTACCTTGTAGGCTGCGGAGTTACCTAAGATTAGTGGGTGGAGGCATCTCAAGAATGGCCTTGAATTTAGCAATATATACTTCTATTCCACCTAGGGAAATGATAAATGCCAGGAGATTTCTTGAGAGAACCGCGAAGACACATTTCTTGGCCTAAAGGCGAATGTAATATTTAATGAGACGGTCAAAGATGGTTAGTAGGATGGTGAGGTGCTTAGAGTGGCATTTAGATTTGGCTAGGAGATCATCCATGTAATATTCCAATATACGATGCATGATGTCATGGAAGATATAAGTCATAGCCTGTTGATATATGGCACCAGTGTTTTTAAGGCCAAAAGGCATGGATCGATAGTAGAAGGTCCCCCAAGGGGTGATGAATGTAGTTTTGTGTTTATCTGTTGGGGCAAACAAGATTTGGTTATAACCAGAGAAGCCATCCATGAGTGAAAACATCTCGTGACCAGTGGTAAGGTCAACCTACTGGTCAATACCAGGTAGAGGAAAGTCATCTTTTGGGAAAGCTAGATTGAGGTCACAGAAATCCATGTAAATACGGAGTCCCCCTCTCATCTTAGTGATAGGGACAATGTTAGAAATCCAAAGAGGATAATCAATGGGTAAGATTAAGGAAACAGAAAGAAGGCCCCGAAGTTCTTCTTTGACGAGAACAACAATGCGAGGGTGAATTTTCCTCGCTTTTGTTTGTGTGTTTGACATCGGGAATGGTTAGGATATTGTGGACTACTATGGTGGGGTCAATATCGGGCATGTCTACGTAAGACCAAGCAAAAACATGGTTATGATCTTTGACAAAAGAAGTGATGACGTCCTATTAAGCAAGATCTAAAGATTGACCAATCTTTAGGATGTGCGGGTCATCCCGAGTATGAATGCTGATTTCGATAGTTGATTCGCTCAACATGGTTTGCATCTCGAGATGGTAATGACCGATGAATATATGAGTCTTCTACACCAAGTTAGGTGAGTATAGATTCATCATCCTGGCATTGAACAACATTAATCGAAGGTGTATCGTCATCGATCATTTCAGGATACATGAAGGGAAGAGAGGAGGGAGCCTTAACCTCGCGTTGATAAGTCAGAGGCCCCAAGGAGATGGTGTTTATGAAAAAAATCTAGGAGGAATGGATTCTAGATCCATCGACTCTGTCGGTGAAGTTGGTGATGTAGGTGGAGTGGGTGAAGAAGGTGGAGAAGGGCTGATGTACTCAATGAGTTCAATACAGGTCTTCTTGGTAGGTGGTTCAACAAAGTCGATACCACTACGGTCATTATGCTTGCAAGTAGTACATGGAATAAAAGTATGGCAACCTTTCTCGTAAAATCCAAAACCAAAACCCTTCCACGCACATCGGTGTAGGAAGGTGTGGGTGAAATGGTGATTGGTTAGTGATTGGAGGTTAGTGGAAAATGGGCAGGTTTGTGACAGTGGTTTAGGTTTGTAAGTTGTAGTATCAATTCCCCATAGGTGAGATTGGTACGAAGGTAGGGAGGACCATAAAGGAGGTGTTCTCCTATACGGTGATCATAACAAGGGTGTTGGTGAAGAATTTCATATTCTTGTGGAGTAAGGAATGTGTTGACACTATATAGGCAATACTCCCCTAGAGTGAGGCGTTGAAAAAAGCCCTCCAAGGGATTGGTGGTTGGTATGTGGGTATCTGGAATAGAAAATGTGTTAAAGGTCGGATCGAGGGTGGAGGTAATGAATTGGGATGCCAATGGTTGCTGTGGAGGTTGTGGCAGTGGTAGGAATGGAGGATGTAGGTGTGGTTAAGGTAGCGGCTAGACCGGTGAGGGGTGGTTTAGGTGACGTGGTAGTGATTGTGGAGGTAGATGCTTTGATGGGTATGAGCATGTCATTGGGTCGGTAAAGCATGTTGCAAGTTTTGAAAGGTGATGGGTCATTTGGAATGGTATAGGTGTGTCCTTCATGCTCAAGCTTCACACAACAATGCAAAGTGCAAGGGACACAACCCATGACATGAATCTAGGGTCTTCCAAGCAACAGGTTATATTGAAATTCCCCCTCCAAGATGTAAAATAACTTTGGAATAGTGTGGGGGCCCATGCAAACGTGGAGGATGACAATGCCTAGTGTAGAGGTGATTGCATCATTAAATGAACGTAACATGAAAATATGTTTATGCATGCAATTTTCAGGTATGCACATTTGAGCGAATGCATGGGATGAAATGATATTAATGCTAGTGCCCCCATCGATCATAACACATCATACATGTATATCACCGATGTGGATAGATATGAAGAGAGATGGGTCTGGGTCATCTATTTAGTGCGGTGCAATCTCTTCCTCTGAGAAGCTAAGGGAGGCTACTTGGTGAGTAGGTTGAGGTGTGGATAAAGGTGGCAATTTGGTGAGAGAGGCTACATGATATGGTGTGATAATGGAGGCTATGGGTGTAAGGTCATTGGGTAAAACCTCAATAGATTGCAAGACCTCCATGATAGCTTGACAATGAGATTCCGAGGTTTGGATGAGGTCGAGATAAGGACATTTTCATGGAGGATTGGTGTAGTTATTTGAGCATCACGTGGTGTGTGATCCCATTAGAAATAGGATATGTGGGGCCATGGACAAAGTGATTTTAGGTGTGGGTGCAGATGGTATGTTGGGTATAGGATGGTTGGTGAGTTAGTTTCATTTTCCTTTCCTTTGTCCTTCTGAGCATGGGTAGCAACGTGGATCATGTTGATTTGAGGTGGGGAGGTAGGTGAGCCATGAAAGGTATAACAACATGAAGGGAAAAAGCCCAGTGGTGGGAAAGAACTTTGTGGGATGAGATGGGCACATCAACATTTGGGTGGAAGTTTGGCGAGGTCATTGATGCAAACTATGTTAATTTCAAATCTTGGAGGTGGTTCTAGGAGAGGTGGGGGTAAAGGTCTAGGTCGTTGAGTAGGTAGTGAGGGAAGAGCTCGGGAATGGGTGTTGGTGAAATGGGGTCTTCATCGAGAAGGTCATCATCATCAAAGTTTTCTTTGGGAGGGCACAACTAGATAAGAATGTTTTTCAAAGCCTTATAGTTCTCTACATCGTGTCCTGGCACATGATGGTAGGCACAAATTTTGGTGTCATCAAACCCCTTTGGTTTTGGTTTGAGAGGGTCATAAGGTCTGAGAGGTGGTAATGTGATGAAAAAGTTTCAAGGAGGTTGGTTAAAATTTTGGCGTAAGATCTTGCTATTGGATCATAATGGGAAGTGAAAGTGGGTTTGGGTGTAGGTGCGGCTGATTGTAGAGGAATGGTCCTTGCATGAGGGGGAGTAGGTTGAGCTATGGTTTTAGGTGTTGGTGTGATCTTAGGCATTGGTCATGTTTGTTTGGGTAGGGGTATGTTAGATGAATTGGCAGGAGAGTGTGTGGTTGTTTTGACTACCTTATTGGAGGGTAGCATATTTTTGTCTTTAGGTTGCACCTTCTTGGGTAAAGGTGATATGGGCACATGAGATCTAGAGGGAAAGGTAGATGGTGGAAGAGGGTGCATTACCCATGGGGATAATGGAGGTGTTGTGAAGGTAGATGGTGTAGGTCATGCAGAGGTGTGAGGGAAAGAGACTGAAGTGTCATGGGTAGTGAAGGAGTGATCGATGGTATTAGAGGTATGGGTGGTAAAGATGTTGTAGATGTGGGTGGAAGTGTGCGGGTGCTTGGATATGTTTGAGGTTTACAATGGTGGAATGGGCTGTTGTGTTTTTAGTTTACTAGTAGGTGGAGGTTTCTTAACCATGTTAGAAGGGCAAGGTCCTAAGACAGATGAAGAGGGTGAAGGTGTGATCGGTGAGGTTGGAGTATGAGATTTATGGGGTTGGATCTTCTATTTGGGTGTCGGAGTAGGTTTGGTATTGGCCTTGGAGGATGTAGCTAAATCTAATTTGATGGGTGGATGAGTAAGGTTGGTGGTTGGGATGACCCCTAAGGTAGTGCTAGGTTTAGGCGAAGAAGATGATGTAAGTGTAGGCTTGGGTGTAGATGCACGTTGGGTTATGGGTAGGGGTGTGGTTTGAGCCATGAGGGGTATCATGGAAGAAGTTGTGATAGAGGTGGTTGTGCTTGGTTCAATTGGCTGAAATATTTTTGGGTAGATAGTGGAAGTGTCAGCAAGTGACATCTGCATTTATGTTGAGATAGGAAGTAGAAGACACCCCCAAAGTAAGGCTCTATCCACATAATCTAAGCGATCGGCTAAGCACGAGAATGACACATCTGTAGGCAAGGTTGATGAGGACCTAATGGTAATTCCCATAAAATTTGTCTTAGAGATGGGGAATTTTCTAGCTTTGGCTTCCATGGGTAAGAGAGCCAAAAGTAGGTCTACATGATCTTGGGTAGCTGATGGAGAATGATCACCTAGAGGCAAAGGTATCTCTACTAGATCCTTGATAGGTGGAGGAGAAAATGGGTGCTCCTTTATAGGTGGAGGAGATGATGGGTGCTTCTCTGTAGGTGGGGGAGATGATGGGTGCTCCTTTGTGGGTGGAGGAGATAAACAAGTATCCTTTATGGCTTGAAGAAGTACTATGGGTGACGGTTCCCTAGGTGGAGAAGCCAAAGGTGAAATAGTTTTGATATTAACGGAAGGCTCCTCCATGGGTGAGGAAGGAGGTGAAAGGTGTTCCTCTATGGGTGGAGGAATAGGTGAGGTGGATTCAAGTGTAGGCGGAGGACTTTGGGCTAGGATTTCCTTGATGGAAGGAATATGAGGTAATTGGGTAGTAGCGGGTGTATCGCTGAAAATAGCATGGACCTCGCGGGTATGACTATCATGAGTTGAGGTCTCTCCCTAGGAAAATGTTTCTTGAAGATATGTAGGTTTTGATTGGTAGGTGTGTTAGGATTATCCAAGGTTAGCTTGCCTTTCTCAAGCATTTCTTGGACAATGTTTTTGAAAGTGATGCAATTGCCATCACTATGACCCTTTACTCAATGATAATTACAGAAATCATGCTCTTTATACCATGCGGGTGTGGGGTGAGTAGGGTCAAAACCAGTGTGTGGTTTCATGGGAGGAAGGGTGATGGCCCTAGCTTTTATGAGCTTCTCTAAGATAGAAGAATAAGGTTCCCTAATTGGGGAATACTTCCATTGTTCTCGTCTGAATTGAAAAATATGAATGGGTGAGAGATTAGATGAGGGGATAACCTAATTTGATGGATGAGATGGGCTGACTTTGAGTACCACTGCATTAGCGGTCCCCTTGGCCTTTGAATAATTATTCTATGGTTTTGAAGAAGAAGAGGTATCATTTGACTTGAATGCTAAGTTCTTATTATGTAATTGGATTTTATTCTCTTCAATGGCCCGAATCTCAAGATTTCATGCCATGGTGAATGCTTCATCGAAGTTTTGGAAGGTTTGGACTGTAGAGTCAAGTGAGATATGCTTAGCACAAGCCCACATGAAGAGTTTGATGATTTCAATTTGCGGTAGTTAGAATGTGAGTTGATTGATCAGGCTACACCAACGAGCAACAAAATCTGCAATAGATTCATCGTCATACTGACGCGTAGAGTAGAGGTCAGTCATGGTAACCTTCTTAATGATATTAATGGAGAAGTGATCCAAGAAGGCTTGGGCTACCTGATTAAATGAGAATATAGAGTGTCTAGGTAACCCACTATACCAATCTAACGCGGGTCTAGTCAGAGACATGGGAAAGGTCCTCAAGAGCAAAGCATCATCATGGGTGATCAGATAACACCCATGTTTGAAAGACCTGCAAATGCTATTACTGGTCTTTTTGTGATTGAAACGGTTGAATTTAGGCATTTCCCAATGCAAGGGATATGGATGGATAGGAATGGATGGGTGTATAGGCTCATTACAAATCTCATCATAGGTGAGAGTGTTGCGGGAGCGTAAACCGATGCCTCTAATGTCGTGCATCTTGTCCATCATTAGCTTGATCAGGTCGTTGGCAGGTTTGATGGATGGGTGACTGTAGCATAAGAGGGTTGGTGTTGGACATATAACGGGGTGGCATTCTAGTATATGATGCTTCGTATAGGTAGATTGAGAAGAAGGAAATGAAATAGGGGTACGTACCAGAGAGAATAATAGATGAAACAAGAGACGATGCTAATAGTATGTATATGGAGGTGGAAGGGTTATGGTGACTCTATGGCAATGGGTGCTAAAGATTGGGGAATAAGAAGGAAAAATTTTTGAGAAGGGGTAGGGGTCACCAACACCGGGGTGGTAGTGTAGCTACGGGTATATGTGAGATAATAGGCGTAGATGAGGTTGTGTTTTGGGTGGTTGGAGAAGGTATAGTGGATGTGGCGGGTGCAACGGATGTAGCAGACGTGGCAATCATAGTGGGTATAGGGCCTAGCTACGAAATGACTGGGGGTAAGGTAGATGCGGGCAGCGCAGAGCCAAATGGGGCTAATGCAGGAGTGGGAACGAGAGTCGGGGGATAGATACGGGCATGCCATATATCAACTGACCCGAGGCATCTCGAGTGGATGAGTGGGAAAGGTAAAACTACAAGGCGACATGATTTTGGTCAAGGAGTCATGTGAACTCCTTGTCTCCGGTAGTGATAGAGATAGGTTGGATAGGTTCCATGGTTGGTGATAAAATGGAAGGTGGTGAAGGGCTAGGTGGGAGTGGTTAACAACTGGTGTGGAATACGAGGGTGCTTGCTTATCGACATGTTAGTACCATGTGAATAGGTACTAACGTGGTAAGACTACTTTCTGTAAATGACACAAAAATATAACACATATAGGATAAATAGGTGGTGGTAGGTGAATTGGGGTTAAAATGTCAGCTGGAAAATGACACAAGGCTAACCGATGCCGATTAGGTTAAACCGACGCCGGTCATAGGTAACCGCTACCGGTCACTGTGAAAAGTGGACAGTTGGTCAAAAACAAGGTGGACGGCCAAATTTTCTAGATATGCAAAATGTTGATGGGACTCACCAGGTCAATGTATATGATAAGAGTGAAAGAGATTCTAAATAGCTAAAGAAGTGGAATAGGTGTCCTTTTGGGTGGGTTAACCAAAAGAACAGTGAACCGACGTTGGTTGGGTAAAAATGATGATTGTTAGAGGGTAACCGACGACGGTCACCTGTCGACGACACCGGCTACTATGAAATTGAAACAATGATGAAGAAAATGTGTTTGTGAGTTAAAATTTGATGTGGAATCAAACCTAGAATTCTGAGAATGATGAGAATATTGTCTAGGCACACTCAGATGAAGCTGGAATACACCAATTGTGATGAGGAGCATGTAAGGGGAAATAAGAAAAATGAAGAATGTGACCTCTCACCTCAAAATGCAAGCCAAGCAGAAACACTAAGAAAAATACGATCCTAAGAGTGCCTTTTCTATTATGTTTGTTTAGCTTATGCTATTTAAGGACTGACTCATGAACTGTAAAATAGATTTTTTTGGTGAGGATGGCTTCCTACGAAGAAGGAGATCTACAAGGAGAGGTTTTAGGTATGTTATGGCGGGGGCGGGCTGTCCTCTGATGGGGTACTAGACAGAGATAACCAGTAAGGGTGCCCACTATGCCGTGATCATGTGATCACCTATAGCTTCTTCGGGTGAGATGTTGTTTAAGAATGTGTATATATTTTAAATTTGTGATGTTTGGGTAAGACTCAGAGAGAGAAAAATAAAGGAAGTGCTTTTCTATGATTCGTTTGTCAACCATCAGCTAGGAATGACTTCCAACAGTATAGGTTGCCCTCAATTAATGTGAGCTAATGCAGAAAAGTAGAATGAAATGAAATGATTTTAAAACCCAAATTGAAATGTAGAATTTGATGCCACAAATAGATGAATAGGAGAAGGTATGCTCTTTCACTAATGCGATACTAATGAAAGGGAAGAAATGTTTGTTTTAAGCACCAAAATAATATTGCTTTTAGACAATAGAAGAGAAGAAGGTTCCAGGGAGAAAGTTTAATGTAAGAAATTTTTAGAAAAGAAACAAACATACAATGTTTTCACCTAGAAATGAAAGAATGCAAAGAACCCCGAATGGGTCCCCCCACGGCATGCCAAAATGTTTCACCTGATTCTAGATCATTTCTTTGAATGTTGACGAAACAAATAAGGGTAATGGGCTAGGAGGAATACCTATTAAGATGCTGGTTATAGGTTGTTGCGCGTGTATGAATTCTGAATCCATAGCTGATCGTGAGAGATTCCTTTTTCTTAGAGGAACTACTTGAAATGGAACACAAGACCACTAAATAAAATTTAAACAATATATGTAGTGGACTGCCTAGCGTGTGCTAGATTCGGGAAGTGTGATACTTCCTAGATGGTTGTCAATCCATTGTTTAAAACAACTTAATGCTGATAATAAAGGAAATCCTACTATAGTTAAAATGATTTAGGTATCTCATTCATCTATAATAAGCAAATTTGTTCACAACAGGCTAGGATGTGATTGAATCTGAAGGTCAAGGTCACTTTCGGGGTAATGGTACTAGTTAGGGCCAGGTTCTGGGCTGTTTTGGGTATTTGGTAGAGGTTTTAAGCTCTGTTCTTGGTTTCTGGTAAAAGACACAGAGATCGACGTTGGTCTAGTATGACCGTTGTCAGTTTAGGTTAACCGGAAATGGTGGTTTGGGTAACCAACGTTAGTATGGTCAGGGTACAAAAAACTCAATAAAACTTGGCAAGGTGATAGATCTGGTGCCAAATGGGAATGATAGGGCAATGGCAAGGCTCGTGGGGGTCTTAGGTATGCACATGAATGATGAAAGTCTGGACGTGGGAAGTTCAATGGTGTGGGTAAAGGGATGGTCAAGTTTACATGGAGGAAAAATGGTGGGGAATGGGAATGGGAGCATAAAATAACAACAGAAGTAAAAAGATCTACTTAAATGATAATGGACCAGTGTTGGTTAACAAAAACTTACTGCTTGTACGAGCTTGATGTCTGGCTGAAAATGGTGGGTGATCAAATGGCTGGAACTTGGTGTGGTGCTAGCACTTCCCTAGATGCCCCCATGAAGGTAAAATGGCCATGTGATTGCTTCAGTTGTTGGCTATAGATGCTCTAATGTGTGTACTAACGCGGTTCGGTTCCTTGCGTATGTAGCTCGGTTTTGTCACTTGTTCTCAAAATATGTCTCAACCTCTAAACAATGTGCCAACCTCAAAATAAGGTTGTTTTTGGGGTTAAATGGTAACCAACGGTGGTTCCAGCTTAACCAGTGGTGGTTTAGGGTAACCGAGCGTTGGTTAGGGTGGGATTTCCTAGGTTTACTAAACTAGGTAGATCCCCTTGATTTTCTAGGATCTCATTTCGTTTACTCCACGGATTAGCATGGAAGCTTCCTTCTAATGGGTGGGAATGTGGTTAGAGGGAATGTAGGCATTCATTGATTTTTAGGGTTTGGGTAGGTCTTAGTTAGTTATGGAAACTTACTAAGAATAGGTCTTAGGGTGGGGTGGCTAGATGAGGTGGATATGTGGGCATTATCCCAATTAGGATATTTAAATAATAAATATTATGAGGATAATGAATTAATTAAATTAAATTAATTAAATTAATATTAGAGTGGGATGAAAGGGGCCATGGTTAGGTGAACGTTTTCAAGGTGTTTATTTGACGGGGGACCAAGGGGAGTGTGACCTAATTTTAGTGTCTACAAGGAGTTTGGAAAAATTCCTGAAAATATTGAGCTATACTATCCAAATCCTTCATCTCTTGGTTAGAAACATATGAAATTTCTACCCCATCTTGCTTTTATCTCAATAAAAGTAAACAAAATTGATTATGATTTTCTTGAATTAGTCTCTTTGCTTGGTTAACACTTACCATGGAAAGTTTTGGCTTACGTTGGTGTGCCCGAATGTTGTAACTAACTCCATCCTTGACCCATATATATCGGTTCTCCCTTCTCATGAATATAACATCCTTGATATATAAGTAAGGACTCCCAAAAACAACATCAAATGCATCAAGTGGAATTACATCAGCTTCTAATACATCTATATATTGAGAATTGATCCCAAAATTGAACTTACATCTTTGTGTTACTTGAATTTCTACACCCTTCTTCACCCATCCCAAAGGATAAGGATGTGGATGCTCATAAGTTTCAAGACCAAGCTTCTTTACAACCACATCATAAATCAAATTATATTGAGAACCAATATTAACCAAAGCATTTACCTTAGTCCTCTTAATCTAGATTTTGATTTGAAATAGCTTACTCATTTCTTCCTCTTGTTCTTGGCTATCTATGTTGGTGTCCGTGAATCCCAACCACTCGTATACATCAGAATCATCCTCTATTTCTACCTCCCTAGCTGTATTTATAGTTTTCATGGACTTGTTGGAGTCTTTGGTTTGGTTTTTAGATGTAATTCGGATGTAAATTACAACATGTAGCGTTAATATGACCATTGATATCACAATTCCGAGGATATTTATAAGTATTCAAGGTGTTAGTGGTATTCTTACCTTTCCATTTACCCTTGTGACTCGTTTTTCCCTAATATTTCTTTGGCTGATTTGTTGAATATTTTGTCTTTTACCCCACTTCTCCTTAATTTTTCTCATCATCTATGTATTATGATTGCATACATGCCTCATTTAGATCCTTGGGTTTCTTGGAGATAACCTTTCTTTGTAGGTGAGTGTGAAGTCCTCACAAATAGTTGGTAAGATTATACTCATCCTCTAAATCCATATTGAGCAACATGGCTTACCTCTAAAACTTCATAGTGTAATACTACACACTTTGACCATTAGTTTGTCTAAAATACTATAATTTAATCATCTAGTCAGTCTTATGTCCAATAGGATAAATTTTTTCCCTTAACAATTATGTAAAACCCTCTCAAGAACTTACAATAGGACGTTTCTTATTTTCACAAGTGACTAGTTGGGTTTCCGACCAAACCAGAGGGTGTCCTTCTATCTTGAGATGTGAAAATTTAATCCTTTGTGCCCCAAAGTGATATTATGCAAACTAAAATAAACCTTCAATTGTCATTTATCTAGTAATTTTGCATCTACTTGTCCTTCAAAGCTTTTCATCTCAACTTTAGTTTCAAATTTAAAAAGAGCATGATCATATTTTTCCTTTCCCTTTTTGACCTGGAGTTTCCTCTTATCTCTCTTTCACATCTTCCTCATCATGGCTATTTCCTATGTCAAATTTATCGGCCAAAGCTTGAACCACTGAGTCTATGAATTATTTTTTAACCAATGTTGTCCTTTGTTGATCTAAGAGTTCAATTTTTGTTGAAACAACCTATCCGCAGTGATTTCCAACATCATGGACCAAGTTCTTTTCTTCAATTTGTTCTCTAATCCTTTGATTCCACCTTATCGTAGCTATCTCTGGATCACAAGGCATTAAATCTTCACTTTGAGACCATGCCACTACCATAAAAATAACACAAGAACGCATACCATAGGCTATTGAATATTAAAATTAGATTTGATACCAAAATGATTTGTAAAATTCTACTTTGGAACTTACAAAACCACACAACTATTGTTCCTACTTCCAATTTACTTGAAAATGACAATTCGAAAGTTAGTGAATGAATTTCTAGTGCTTAGAACTACTTGCAACAAAAAAACTAAGAATGAATAATTCAACACACAACACAATATTTTTATCTTGAAACCTCCAGATTGAGGAAAAAAACATTCGGGAAGGGAAATTGCTCTTTCTTCCCAAAGTATTATATTGGCCAATTAAAAGATTACAGATTATAAGAAGCTGAAGGAAGACAACAATGTTACTTCCACCCTCTCTACTTACTTTCTCTGCTCATACACCTTACTTCTAGTAATCCATTCCATCACCAATGGTTTATTTATCACTTATCCCATCAGTTATTTCTCAATTCCACATGCTCCTATTGTATTTATAGCTTGCTCCTTATGTCCTCCTGTGCATTGGAGAATAGGAAGAGTCATCCAAGGAAGAGACACAACCTAAGCATTCCAAATCCGCGACTATTCGTGGGTTTATTTATTTTGTTGTATAAAATGACAGGACCACTTATATACGCAAAGGGGAAGTTATATAACTTCTTCGTGATGGTTACACAACCACCGGTGTGTGTAGAGGGGTGGTTACACAACTACCAGTCTATAAAAAGTCACAATTTTGTAATTTAACCTTTTTCTCCCCACTTCTACTTATTTTTACTTCGATCTTGGTTGTTCTGATGAAGTGGTGTTTTCTAGATCCCTATGGATCAAAAAGTCCTTATAAAAATAATATCCTCTTTTTATTGATCAAGCTTCTTACTGACTAACTTGGCCAAGTAGATTAACAAGTTTAAGTCATAAAACCATTGAACAATCCAAAAATCTCATAAGGCCCAAGAAAATTAGAGTACATGTTACAATCATGCTTATATTTTAAAACATGTTCAATATGTAGGTACAATGTCTTGATGAAAATTATAGAAAATATATTTATAAGATTACATTCCACTTTATCAACATTACCAACAATGATACAACCTCGATAAACATGAAGATGTTAATAAGGTGCAATCACTTTAAACACAACATCAACTTTATTTATTCTAATCACTATAATCAAAGGTTACAAATTCTTCTAATATAGTTCATCTTAGATCTTGCAGAGGTATACTAGAATACTTAATTAGCCTCGATCTTAGAAAAGACATTATAATGGATACAATCCTTGAAAATGATCAACTTGGGTTGAAATGAAACAAATCAGATTTTAAAAATAAAGTAAACAACTTAGGCTGAAATAAACAACATAAAACTATAGACAATCAAGTATTCAAAACAATATCTTGGGTTTGAAATAAAAATCTAGATTTGAAAATGATCAAGTGATTCAAAATGACCTACTCATAATTGAATACAATTGAGTGTATTAGAAAACAACTCGTGGTTTCAAATAAACACAATAGATATGAGAATGATAAAAAATATCTTAGTTTTGAAATAAAAAGACTAAGATGCTTCAACAACACTTGAAATAGTCAACACAACTTTAAAAGCATTTTAAAATAAAAATTTAGGTTGAAATAAAACAACTTAGAGCTAATATAATTAAGGTGATTGAAATAAATAACCCAGTCTTGAAATGAAAACCCGAGTTTAAAGAATTCAAGAACTTTGATACAAATAAGTTTGGGGCCTCGGATATATAAAAAAATAGAATCAAAATAATATAAACAACCCAAATTTTAATAGAAAATGTTTAACTATTATCAACGTAACCTAAATTTCAATTATGAGAATGCTATATTTCATTTAATAAAATGAAGGCTCATGAAAATTTTAAGATCTATTTCACAATAACGGGGAAGTGCTAGAAAAAAAGACATATGCCCACAAAAACGTAAAATCCTATTTGAAATCACTTTGAATTCTCCCTTTTCCCTTCACAAATCAATTTTCCTTCCTCATTGTTCATGGAAAATTATTCTTCCCTTATTTATAACAATCCCCGTCATCATCTTGTCAAGTATCAAGCTTGGTGATTTTGATAAATGGCCATTAAGTGAGTGATGTGAAACCATTTTATTATTTTCTTGTCAAGGGAAAAACTTAGTCCGAGGTTGAGTTGCATATTTTCCAAATGTCCATATCTACTCCCTTCTCCATACTATCTTGATGGAAAATTAATGTTAATTTTTTAACATCCTTAATTTTTGAGCCCAAATCTAGGGTTTCCAAATAAAAATTAGATTGAGTGAAGCTCATGTTTAATCGAATAAAATTTCCAAGCATGACCATTTCAAAATGTAGAAAACAAACATATAACTTAATGGCTGCACAAAGGCCTACTTTGCAAAAGGCTAAATGAACTCAAAATAATCACATTCTAGGCTATATGTTCTCCACCGCCACCTGTATGGATTCACAACCATTTAGGGTTTGGATGGAAATATTTAGTCTTCTAAAAAGTTAGGATTATTGAGTTGACAATTTGATTGTCATTTTATTGTCAAACACCCCCATGTGGTTAAAGTAAATTCCTAATTACTAGTTTAGGAAAAAATGGATAATGGCTATGGGCCTCCCCATTAATCATTTAAAAACCTTTTCAAAAGCTCCCAAAGATAAGAAAATAATAGGATAATTATCTATCATTATAACCATATCAAAACTCAATCAATGAAGGTATTATTAATAATGTGAATAATTTCCAAAATTTTAAATGCCCCTTCATCTAAAAATGAAACAATGTGAATAATGTTTGTAGATAGAAAGTGTGAGTCAACACCAATATTTAGTTGGTGTCATTCTCATATGGGGAGTCTATGTGTAGGTTACGGTGTTAGTAAAAACCGACTAATCACCCGACATGTGCTTTTTGAGAGAGTTGATTTCCATACTGTCTCTAGTAAGAATGTTCATTATTGACATTACTCTATTGGGCTTGTGCCGCTCAACGTAACCTAAGTAACGATTATTACTACTCGTACTCTCGAGTGCAAGATAATTAAGTAAGACATTAGTCACAATCATAACCATATAAACACCCATAGGTACATAAACAATACACCAATCATAAACATATAAAACACTAAAAGTACACAAATATAAATAAGCAAGAAAGTGAGAGTGTGAGTTCTCTATTTTTATCGAAAAATTATCCCTTAGATTTTCACCTTCTCCCCGATGATGCCCTCCCTCTAGGTGTCCTTGTTTTCATGAGGGGAATATCATTGGTTTCTTCCAACTTAGATTAAGAAAATGGTAGTTAGTTTGAGTTAGGTTCAAATAGCTAACACATAATAAATACAAATGAAACACATTAATAACTCTCTATTAATTGAAATTCATATGATCTACTTATAATTAATCAAATCCCAATAATCATGAAGTGCACAAATTCACAATAATTTAAGAATTTTATCAAACCAAACATGACTTTTTTCAACACAAAAGGGGTGTGACATCCTTCCCCACTAGGAAGAGACTTAATCTATAATGGTTATGCATAAAACATCATAGTGTGAATTTAAAGATAACAATACATAATGAATATCATAAAAATAAAACAGTGTCTCATTTCTAAGTTTAACAATGAAGTATCGAATCAATAGTGTTCCACATGGTACTAATCAAATAAATGTGGAAAATCTCCATAAATTTATTCATGGTTCTCCTAGGTGGAACTCTTCTCCAAGCATTGGTCCCACTAGACCTTGGATATGACATCTGTTTTCTTCACAAGTACTTGTGAACAGCCAATATTTTAATTTATTTGACCAAAACCACCCCTAGGTCATGCACCCGCAATGGTTTACAATTTAAGATGTGATAGGCGTTATTGTATACTTTTAAAATAAGGAATCATAAAAAATTATGCATTCAAGAGAGATATGAGGGTAGATAAAGTCTGTATATATGCTACATGATCGATTATTTCCAACACATCAAATGGTCCCACATATCTAGGTTCTAGCTTTGTTGATTTTCCAAACTTAATGGATCTTTTCTTTGGTTTAACTTGTATAAATAAATTGTCCCCTATGATAAATTTTATTTCAATAATTTTTCTATCTGTGTGTATTTTCTATATTTTGGTAGCTTCCGTTAGGAATTATTTGATTCCCTTCACCAGTTCTTCCATTTTTATTAATATTTATGTTATAACTATTCCTCTATCTTATACCCTTTCCCAACTAATCAATTTTCAACACTTTCTTTTGTACAATGTTTTGAAAGGTGCCATGTTTAGGGTAGAGCGATATGTGTTGTTATACACAAATTCTACAAGAGGAAGGTATCTTCCCAATTGTACTAATGATCCAAAAATACTTTTACAACATGTCTTCCAAGACTCGGTTGAATCTTCCATTTTCCCATTTGTTTCAGGGTGATAGGTTGAGCTAAAATTTAGTTTATATCCCAAAGTAACATAGTGTTTTCCAACATCTAAATGTCATCCTTTTGTCCCTATAATAAATGATCTTTTCTATATCTCATGTAACTTAAAAATTACATGTACAAATCTTCTTGTTAAGACAAGTGCATTGTCATTTAAATTTTCACGGATGAAGTGAGATACCATTATAAATTTTTGTACAAGACTAGAGTTATGTCATGTTTAATTTTGTATATAGGTAACTCCTAAGAAAATTCCATGCTTATTACTTTCTACTTCCCTTTTAGGATCTCTCGAGGATTACATAACCCTTCCGGATGCACAATATTTCCTTCACTCTTTGGCATTCCAATCATCATGTAAAAATTAAATAGCATCCTTATTCATTCCATTTCGAAAGTATGATGGCCATAATCATCATAAAAATGATCTTGAGCATTAGAAGTAAGAGTTTCCCGACTTGTTGGTAATATATGGATAATCAATACACAATTTATTCCCAATAACTCCACGATCTCCAAATTTGGGATCTCCACTTTGAGTGGGAAAAATCCAATATACTTCAACCAAGTGGAAGAATCAACTCATATATGACATCCATAATAATGATATTCATCTCATTTATATAGGCATACATTACTCTTAATGAATGGGTAACACCTAATCCCAATATAGGTCGACTCATTATCCAATATAACTAATTCTTATATGACCCTATTTATTATAAACATATAAATAAATAAGGGTAATGTGTGCCACATGTCGACATATCCATCAACCCATATACATTATAATATCATATCCCAAGGTACATAACATGCCCTCCCTCCTTGACATGTTTCATCCCCAAAACATGAGAAGAAACCATGTAATGAGTGTGTTTTAAATCATTGCACACTTGTCACCATGCTCGATCATCCAACCATCCATATGTGATCTTAGTGGGTGATACATCTCTAAATATGGTTATATAATTTTTGTACTAATTTTATTCCAAAAATGTTCATAGTTGGTCCTCCTAGGCTTCACCGCATATCCATAGTAATTATTCCTATGATTATGTGACATATAATTATTCCTCCAATACTTCTATGTATAACCATAGTGATCATTCCCATAATGAATTATATATCCATAATGAATTATATATCCATATTGTTTACTATTTTTATGTTCCCTTACATGTCTCTATGATTTCTTTCTCTCACGATGATGAGAGTGTCTATATGCCTTGACATGAGGATCCTTGACATGTTTTTCTACTTTTTTTTGTTCCACCTTTGTAGCTATTAGTTCCTTTATCTCTAGAGTATGTTGATTCTTATTTCACTTCTTCTATGTCATTCTTATGCTCCTCTTCACCATCTTCAAATTCATCCTCGTGATCTATCTTTACCTTGGTAAGTGTGGTGTTCTACTAAGTGACCTTATTTCTCTTACACCATATCTTCATGAATTTAGTTTTCACATTAATGTTGATTGTTCCCAAGGTCTCTAACCAATGATATCCTAGAATAATATCTAAAATATCCATATATAAAGCATAAAATTTGAACACAAAACATATTTTTCCATAGAGAGTTTCAAATCTTCAGAACTTGAATCTTCTTACCATTTACTTGAGCTTCCCCAATATTCCTTACTTGATCATATAGATGTTGAAATACCTCCATGTTGATGTGGTTATACTTTCTACTAGGTTCAATGGGAACAAGTACCTTCTTCCTTTAAATACACCCATGAAATTAACATATATAATATTATTTCGTCGGAGTTACACTAATTGAACTCTTATCATTCATTTGTTCTTTATCTTCATTAGCTGTCTCTCCTTTTGCACCATCGTAGCCTATTCATAAACATCACCGTCTTTTATTCTTCCTCCTCCTTTTTTCATCCTTATATGAAATATACTCATTATTTTCATCCTCTTATTCTACCTCTTTTTTATCCCATGTATCTAAGAAAACCTATTCTATTTCCTCCTAAGACTAATAAGACCTCCCATTTCGCAAATGAGAGAGCCAACTCCATGCTATACAATGAATAAAAAGTGACAATTGTGTCTTCAAAATTCGTGATGGAAACACACTCTCTATAAATTGGATCCGCCACTCTTTAACATCAATCTTAGTCTCTCCACCAAAATATTTCAACCCCATGATTCACCAAAAAGTAGGGTTTCAAGAACAAAATCTTTTGACTAATATTTGACATACTAATTTTGGAAATATTTTGACCTCAAATAAGAAAATACAAAGAACACAAGCCCTTTAATTTTTTGAAATATTTCCAAAGATGTAAATAATTTAGAAAAAAATTGAAAATTGTGATCTATGGAAAAATTCTTGTAAACCCCTAAAATTGTAATAACTTCCTAAAAACAAATCAAAAATTATAAAATTTGGACTTTAGCTTGAAATGTTTTAGAACTCTAGTAAAACATTGTAGAAAAATCTGATCCTTTGACAAGATATAGACAAATATTCAAAATTAGAGTTTTAACTCAATCGATGCTCTTATACCACTTGATAGAGTTTTCACATATAATAACTGAATAATTCGAAAAATATGCATAATATAACGAAGATCAACACAACATAAGATATATTTGTAGTCTAATATACCTAATATTTAATATATTCAAAATAATATAAGAATGACTTTAAGGTAGGGAAACACCATACAATACTCCTTGATGAAGGAATAACTTCACAATTTCCCAATATGGGAAATCCACTTCAATAAGGTACCTCAAATATAATTATACCAATTAGAATAATCAACTCATACATGAAATCCATCATACCGATATTCATCTCCTCTATATAGGTATACATTACTCTTAATGGATGGGTAAAACCTAATCCCAATGCACGTAAACTCATTACCCAATATGACTAATTCCTATGTGACCCCATATATTATAAAACATAACTAAGGGGGATGTGTTCCATATGTCAACATATACATCAAACCATATACATTATAATATCATATCCTAAGCAACATAACACAATTTTTACTAAAACTTTTACGAGTCGTAGTTATGGAAATAATATATCTTCTTTAACTTGGAAATAATATATCTTCTTTAACTTGAGGCATCAAAAACCTTATTTTCCTTCTATAGATTATACAAAATTTTTATTCCACAAATAAATATAAGAAACACCCTTTCCTTGCATTAAGGTTGGGTTGTGTGAAAATGTGATTGAGATCTAAATGATCCACTTTTAAGTCAAAAGGTTTCTCGAGTAGAAAGTGCCTTGAACTCCGTAACAAATGTGCAATAATTGATAGTTTGAGGTCATGTGAGGTATAATTTTTATCTTAATTTATATTTTTATAGATTCATAGGCTACAAATTTCTCATCCCGCATAAATACCCCACCAAAACCTTCATCAGAGGCATTTTTTACAAGTAAAAATGTCCATTTAGGTACCCAAAGTAGTGGTGCTAAAGTTAAATTTCACTTGATTTGGTTAAATTTTAATTCAAATTTCTCTGTCCACTCATATTTCTTATTCTTCTTCTACAAAAAGTGATTAGGTTTGAAATTTTTGAAAAAATAACAATATAATCCCTTAATACTGTGTACCTCATGTACATTCCAAGGATATAACAACTCCATAATAGTTTTTAAATCTTAGATGAATCCATGTAAATTCTCTTTTATGAAATAATGTATCCTAGGTATTGTTTTATTTCTTAAAAGAAGGTGCATTTAGATAACTTCGCACATTTTTTTGTCACTTTATACATTACACAATCAATTGAAGTGATATAAATGATACTCTTTTATATCGGAATATATTAACATATCATCTAAAGAAACAAGGATAAAATTGTACAAGAAATCCCTAAATACATTATTCACAGTGGTAAACTTTAAGACCCTTAAAAAAATCCAACAAGGATTTTTTTGGTGAGTTGTAAAAAATGGATTTCGTGTTGATGGCGAATATGAGAAAAATGTTAATAGTGATACAGGTGAATAATTTATCTTGGAAAATGAATTTTCGGGACAGTTGTAGGGGAGCGACCATAAAAAGGCACATACACATCGGCTTTATGAAAGACCAACAAGAAGATTCCCATCTACACAAAACCACTAGACAACAATCTGTGTGCACATCTAGCGCGACCGTGTATGCAACCAATCATCTACACATGCATAAGCCCATATGTATATACAACCGAGTGTCTACACATGTAGAATCCCATCTCGCATACACTACCGAGTGACCTCATATACTACTAGGTGATAGTAAACACAAATAAATCTACAATTGAAACTTCCCAAATATGAATGGGTGCCTGCATATCTAGTCACCATATCAAATGTTATAAGAATTCACAAAGTAAACATGAATTTGAACTATGCATGAAAAATATGACATTACATTAATTTCATACTATAATGAGAAGAACACAACTAAGATAGTGTTTTCATAGATGAAGAAAGAATGCTAACCATTTTACTTTAGACCATGTGCACTCTACACTTTAAATTCAAGCGTAGAAGTGCGGGGTTTAAAGAAAATGGTTAGCCTGAATGTAATGTGTTGTAACCCTTTCCTTTCCTTCAAACAACAAATGCACGATCTAACACCTCTCCACACATGCATCCAGGTGACTGCATTCACAGATGTTTGACTATCTATGTAGCCAACCATCTGTGCATGCATTCACCCAATTGCATATAGGATACTCCTACATTACATGGATTTTAATTTGAAAATGTGCTATGCTGTAATTAGAGAAACTTCCCCTACCTAAAAAAAATAAATGAATGAGAAGTTTTAATCTTCCAACTCAAACCCTAATAAAATCCTATATAAACCTCCAATAAACCCTAGCCTTTGATTTTAAAACCATAACCCTAACTACAATCAAGCGTCTAGATTTTTGTAGTTGTGCATCTGAGTTATATAGTCAAACATCAGAAATAATGCATTCGGTTATCTGTAGTCAAGTGAATAAATGTTTTGGTCTATTTCATCGATTAGGCATCTAGCCTATTTGGTCAAGTTCATCCTTCGGGGTATTTTATGTAAGAGCCTTTGAATTTCACAGATGCTTATATTTTTTATTATTATATATTGGTGAATGTACCCAATTGGTGTTTTAAGGTAGTGGTGATATACATGCATAAATATGAAATTTATTTTAAACACTAGGCAAGTCGACCCAAAAATTAAGTCATACCTAGAAATTTTAGGTGAAATGTTGCTCCATATGACTCCTCAAAATCACCAAATGCAAATTTCAAAAATGTAAATATTTGTGAATTACCGAATAATTGCCACTAAATTTTTCCCTATTTATTCACGAGGTTTTAAGAAGTAGTTGTCACATTCATAATCCAAAAGGGTAGGATGGTGAATTCATAATGCCCATAACAAGTTCTAATAGATGTTTTTAGGATGTCCTCATCCTTAATTATCAATTGGTTATATACAAACCTCAATTTAATATTAGAAAATACTTTTACTCCTTATTTCTAGTCAAAGATATCATCAATATGAGGTAACATGTGTCTACAACTCATTTTTGATGCTTGTTAACCATTTATATTTTATAGGGGATGCTGATGTATTTTATCTTGAATAGGTGCCTTAAGGAGCCTATCATGACTAGGGTGTGATTGTATTTGGTCATGTGGGGTAGAACAAAAAATTTGAAATATTTCACCATTATGCCACAATTCCCTTACCCTTACATCGTTTTCTCATTTTGTTTATACATTGTAGCCATTATGTCCACTTGTATCATTAAGTTCATTTCTTTATGCTCATTGCACATTCTCATCCCTATTTTTGGTCATCCTAGAATTTCATCATTACTATGCATTTATCTTCTAACTTTCATTCCTCATTGTTTTATAACCCATGAACTTAGGGTTCCCTAAGGCCGATGCCATCACCCATAGATGATGGTGTCAGGTTTGGTTTTTCCATAGTTGACATCATCTTCGATAGGTGATTACATAAGGAATATATACCCCTCATCTTTAGTTATTTACATGATCCATTATTACACACTTCCAAAACACTTAAAACTTCTTGTACATTGGACATTTGCACATATTTTCCCAACTAGTTGATAGACTTGATGTTTTGGAGATTTCCATTTTGAATTTGGATCACACTAGTGAACTATTAATGGAGGTATCTACTTGAGATTTCCCCTTCTCCACCCATATAAATTATCTCTTAGTGTGATAGTCTTTAGGGAGAATCATGCATCAACAACCATAATGAAAGTAAGTATTTCTAACCCTTCGTAGTTCCTTTGTTTCTTGTATATTGTTATTGTGTGGATGGTTGGTCATTAATTTCTATAGACTAGAGTAGATATATGTTTTATTTGATATATTGATTTGTCTTATTATATTACGCCCCTTGGATTTATCCATCTCTTGAATCATTCTTATTCGAATCCTATTAGGATACCAATATTTATCTTAGATATAGGCCTTGAAAATATATAACTATTTAAAGGTTAGAGTTACTATCATATAGAATTACAACACTAGTAATCCTAAAGAACCTTTGGTATCTACATCATGTGTGTGGACTTAAATTTAATCCCTATATTAGAGAACCCAACTGGGAACCTATATTTTTCCATCATACACTCTGGAAAACCCAACATGAATCTTAACCATCCTTAAATTAGGTCAGATTTGATATGATTTTTAATTTTCCCTATATTTCCTACATGATTGGCCCCTGTTCAAAACCCTACTACATGGTTAATATTTCCAAAGTGTCATTGGCATATGTGTAAAATTTATACATGAATGATCCCATTCTAACTATTCTTAATATATCACACTATCGTTCTTGATGACATCAAACCTATGTAAAATTTCTAAATGATTAATCCCATTGGAAAATTCTTGATAGAAGCTATTAATGTGACATCCTCCTTTCACAATGGAATACTTACTTATTGGTTCTTATACATATTTAGCCAAGCCATAATTGTCTCAAAGCACCAATAATAACAAGGTTCTTGATAAACTAGTTCCTCATTACACTCGACTATTTTTCGTAGGAGTTGCTAATCCTAAGATGCCAAAATCATTAGCTTGTAATGTTTAGATTGGATCTAGCATCCAAAACCATGTATTTGAATCTAAAGAGGTAGGGGAACAAAGATATATCCATGAATTTTAGTATCCTCCTAATATAAAAAAATTCTCCAACAATTTCATGAATATGGAGTCACCGACATGTTGTTGTAGTCACAAAATCACACACTTACTATTACATTTATACTACCAATTATGTTATTTTATATATGGATCCCACTTAAGAAAAATTATTCACTAATGACTCCATCCCCTAGTCCTGTCATCAATTAGTCAGTTGTCATCATCATTTTTCTTACACATTCATTAGTTTTTTACACGATTCGGCCATCTCTCGGAGAGTCTTAGCTATTGTTATTTGGTCATATGTCATCCCTAGTCTCTGAATAGGGTGCCTAGAAAGGTACTAGGGTGCCGATCGTGCTTCAATCCTCTTTTAAGGTGCCTTGGTCCCGATTTCACTTTATTCTCATTTAGAGATTTAAGGTCAGTCTTTATGGATTGTTGTATCATTCCCCTAGGTGCTAATTATCATGTCGGGTCATTAGTGTTGAAATTTGAGCAAGAGATCTTGATATAAACATAACATACTATTCTAAGGGAAAACTATGTACTATCAAGAGCTAGCTATCTACTAAGACAAAATATTGCATTTGGGCATCATTTACATTTGCATCACACAAGCATAATGGGAAAGGGTTGTATTCATTCTATTCCATCCACCATTTTCATCTTACATCTAGTTATTTCCCCTACTACTATGTCATTGACGCTAGGGTACCCTAGGCACACAATTGCACACACAAGCACACAAAACTACATATGGTCTAGAATGTAGTGAAGCACTTAGTTGTAAGTCCACAATTATGGCAAAGTTAATGTGAATCTAAACCTTCATATGCATCTTTCTTTTTAGGGATTTGATGCTTTGTATGAGGTTTGCTGTGTAGATATTCATCACTAGCCTATAATGACATAAGTAAAGCCACCGCGACAACCACACGAAAAATACTAATATATTGTGAAAGACCTAGCGACACCGACAATTTTAGATCCCGAGATTTTATACAGACAAAAACGTCCATACTACGTAATGCAGGTGTCCACAGTCACCCAGCCTCTCTCACAAGCACCCTACCAAATAAGATCTTGATTTCTTCAATTTCCGGTAGCACCTTCACACTCTACCCTATTCGCACATCATCCTATCAAGGTCTATCACACAACAAGGTAAGTCATATTCATGTTAATATCTTATCCCTATTATTTTCATTATTTCATTTCATTTAAATGCCAAAACAAAATATCTAGAATCAATATTTCAGCTTGTATTATTGTTCCTACTTAGATTAACTTAGAATATAGATCTTTGATCTCATATTTTAGTTAATTTTTTTGGTGAACTTGATATTCGAATCCACCTTCGTGATAGGGATTTTTTCATCTTTATTATCATGACTTCTAATGTTTTTTAAGTCTCTTTGCTTCAATTGATTCACCAAAATGATTAACTGAAATTAACTAATAGTGTAGTAAGGGATAGTTAATCTAAGCTATGAACAACTATAAATAAATAAATGCGATTAATAAGAATGTAAATGAGCTAAAAAAGTATGCAAAAGGAAATGCTAACCCTAATGTGTAAGAAGGAAGAGGAAAGAACTCAATTGAATAACATATGCCTATCAGAGAGTGTCATAGAGGTGATTGAAAAAAATAAGGAGGAATGACTATGTAAAATTCACAAAAAGGATGGATCTGGAGGATCTTGCTAGACTGGAGTTCTGGAGGAGGACTAGGTCACCTACGGGAACTCTATTATGTAATCTAGGCACCCTGGTTTGTGAAAATGCACTAAAAATGATCTCAAAAGGTCTAGAATATGATATGGAACCTTCACCGTGTCTTGTATCAAATTTTCTGTCCTGCACTAGATGTTGCCAATACTCAAAGATGAAAGAAAGAATTGTAAGACACCAAAACAAACATCAAACCCTAAAAAGAATAATGCATATGAAGGGGTTGGAATGACCTCAACTACCACAATGGTGGACTTATTAACTGAGCATTGCACTACATCTCATACCGATGTAGTTCTATGTGCAAGTGTGTGTAAACATGCCCTAGGTTACTCTTATAACAGTCACACTTTGTGAAGTAGCAAGTAATAACTACATGTAGAAAATTTAATAGAATGTGTGCATGTAATAAAATAGAATTGCTCCCCTATGAAGTGTGATGCAGATGTCCTAGCCTTGTGCCTTGATGATGGAGCTATGTGGATGCAAGTGATCTCTAATGTAATAGATGGATGCAACTTTAGATGGAGTGATAATATTAAGTGATGCTAGGTCCCTCATTATGGTCTCATAACTTTATATTTATAGGGTTCTCTTGGTATAATTTTGTAATTAACCCTGAAAAGGCTTACCAAAAGAAAGATAAAGATGTCAAATGGCTAGAAAGAGCCTTAAAAGTGGTGGGAAAGCTCTAGAAGGATCGAGAAACCCATGGTGGGACTAGCACGCCCAAGGGTGCCCTAGTTAAGGCTAAAATAGTACAGGATGAAAGAATCGACTGGGCATATGGGTGTAAGAGGTCGGTAATGATGAAATAAAATAAAACAAGATGGCCAAAAGACGAGGGTTAATTAGTACTTTCTTCACTCAAGAACCTTCTAAATAATAGTATGAGACTGGGATAAATAAATGTCTAAAGTGCATGATTTTGTGACTACATTTTTCCCCCACTTTATGTTGGTGAGCAGAAATCTTGGTAACATAAAGTAGATAGAGATGTGTACCTGATACCAATGTAGAGTGATGAAGAAGGCATGTTGAAGGACTAGAAAAAGCGTGGAATGAAAAAAGATGGAGGAACATGGAAACTAAAGATGAAAATGTGTAAAGAAAAAGTGATGAGAGTGAACCTAGGAGAATACGTGTGTAGTTGTTGTAGTGTGTAGTGTACCTGTATGGTTAGTAAAGCATGAGTGCTTTCAGAGAGTGTTGTTATTCGATTATTTCTCATACATTTGGACTTACAAGGAGAAAATGATCAAGTAGTCATATATGTATGTATGTAAGTGTAAAAAAGCTATCTAAAAGATGCATGTGTATTGTTAACCTTTAAATTTACCTTAATGGGAAGGTGTTGTCAAAAATTGTCAAAATTCCTTAAACCTTCTTGAATTATTCTTTCTTTAACTTGCTTCTAAAATTTTAAAGTTTTCTGAAACTCCAAAGTCTGAATGTTCAAATTTTAGGTTTCAGAGATTTTTCACTTTTCAGAGTTTCACTGATTGCAAAATAAAATTTGATTTGGAGTTATAAAATCTGAAAGCTCGAAAGTCTGAAATTTCAGAATTTTTGGACTTTCAGGTTTCAGAATCCTCTTTAGCATTTTTTGTTATTTTTGTTTCAGAGTTCCAAAGTTCCAAACTCATAAGCTCGAAAGTCCAAAATTTCAGAACTTTAGACTTTCAGGTTTCAGAGTCTCACATTTTTTTTGTGGATAATTTTGATCCATAGCTTCGAAGTCTAAAACTTTGAAGTTCTGAAATTTTGAAACTTTGGACTTTCAAGGTTTAAGATTTCAGTTTTGCATTGCAATGATCATGCTTCATTTTAGAGTTTTGGGGGTTACAATTTTAGACCTTCCACAAACATTTAATTTCCAACAACCCCACATGTGTTGGCTTCCAAGCATTAATTCTAGGGTTTCCTATATAAAATTGAATTTTTACCTAGATTTTTCTCTCGATACTTTTTTAACCGCACCATTTTGTACTTTCAGGGAATTGTTTTTAATGTAAAATTTTTAAGTTATTTTTGGTTATGATTTATCAAGGTTTTGTTTGTTTGTTTTTCCTTTTTATCTGTTCTTCTTTTATTTCTTGACATGGAAACCCTTATCATCCATCGTTCTTCCTTTAACCATGTCATCTATTTCTTTTCTCAATACTGCAAACTTTAATTCATGCAGGCATCTAGTTTTATCAAATCCAAAAATTGTGCAACCATTTCCTTCAATTGTCTCTCTCGTGCCTTTTGGATTTTCAGAGGTCACAGTTTTGGATTTTCAGAGGTCACAGTTTTGGATTTTCGAAGGTCATAGTTTTGAGTTTTTGGAGTTCACAATTTTGGGTTTTTGGAGTTCGCAGTTTTGGGTTTTTGGAGGTTGTAGTTTTGGGTTTTTAGAGGAAAAAGTTTTGGAGTTAGCAACATTTTTGGAGTTTTAGGATTTCGGTAGTCGGGGTTTCGGAGATTCAATTTTTAGGGTTTTGGGACTATGAGGAGTTCAGGATTTTAGAGGTTTTTACTTGAGTTGAATCCTTTTCGGAGTTATCATTTTTGGACTTTTAGACTTCGGGATTTTGGAACCTTTATGGTTCCTTACAAAAATTCCAAAGACTATTCAAATTTTGAATTCCAAATTAATGTCAACTTCCTCATCAAGGGGCAAGGGAAAGATAAAGTACACATTCTTAGGAGTTTCTCCTCACTCATGCCTATATTCAAATTTTTGGAATATTGGAGATACTGACCTTGGACAAATAGATTTTTGAAACTTTCAGTGAAAGATTAAAAACCCCTAATAAGAATCCATGGATGTAGGTCAGATTTGATAGTGGGATCACTCTCATTATGGTTTTCCTTCATCCATGCACTATTATGAGTTTATCTTAGTTGTGGTATCCCATTTTGATAAGGATTATGAATCAATAAAAGATGATGATGGTAAGGTCGTAATCAGGTTGGATGCTGATTTCTTTGAGGATTTATTTAAAATTCTATATGTTGAAGGATATGTAAAAATTTCACCAAAAGCCGCAGTGGAACATTGGGATAAAGAAAATGAACTGTGTACAAAGGTCATAATGAAGAGTTACTTGGCCAAGAGTGTCATCAAGCTTCCTAAAACATTGTTCCGCTTAGACTTCATCCAGGAAGTAAGTGATCTTATTGTATTGTTTAGTAGAATTTTGGATCTTGCTTCTGCAAAGGAGTTTCAAAAATGGATGTTCCTATATATTACTACTATAAAGAAGAATAAAAATTCATACGATGGGGGAACATATCAGTAGATCAATTTGTTTTTAGTTGAGCAATGTTTTGACGTCTAAAAATTTCTTCATGAATTCCTTCCTCGTTTATGTTTCCAATTCCATGGGGGAATTTAATGGTTTGAACACAAAAGTTTTGAAGTGTGTCACAGATTTATCACTTTTATCCTCAAATTACAATGGAAGAAGGAAACAAACATTTTTGTAGAGTCAATGATGCCTTTTTTCTATCCTCCTTTATCATTTTGATAATGATTTATATAATTGAAGGATTTCTGATGAATATTTTAAAGAGGTATGGGAATAGGGAGCCATCTATCTTAGTTCTCAACATTTACATACATTAGATTCCCATTTTTTGGGTAACCCAAAAAGTTATAAAGATGTCCTATTGACAAATGAGTTTTATTAGAATTGGTTTGACAATTGTTGGATGATAAACAAATTGAAAACAAATGACATATAAGGTGGGAGTTTAGCTTCCTATTTCAATAGGAAGGTATACTTGTGCCAGTATTTATAAAGTGAAGAATGTGGATGGAGAAATGTCTGAAGTTACTTTTTGAACTTTCCATCCCAAAACCAACTTTGATTACTAGGGTAAGTTTAGTGAAACAGGGTTGGCAGTTCTCACGTGCCTCTAGCTAGAGGATATTTGGATTCATTTTCGGGATGAGGTTATCATTAGACAACGAGAATATGAAAGGTTGAATTTGAATGAGGTTAAACAATTCAGTATTATGGATATTATGGAAGGAATGGAGGATGATGATGAAGTATTGGATCCAGTGTATAGGAACAATAATGTTGTTGATCAACCCTTGCCATGGATCGATTGGTATCAGAAAGAAAATTGCAATACTAAGGAAAGGGTAGGGCCCAAAGGACATATGATTGGTTGGCTACCTTGGGAATTTCACCAAAAGGGATAGATAATTCTATAAGAATAGAATCCCAACCAACACCGAGTCTCCCTACACCCATGAAAGGTAAATGTTCCTACTCAAAAGACAAATATAATTCCAAGGAAGATATCATTTGTTATTGGGAGTTTCTCTCTTCCAAAATTTACCATTACCAAGGTTGTGTCCTCTATAATACAATTGACAAAAGTTTTCAAAGTTAGTGATTCTCTAATTGTGTCACAAGATTTGGCACCCCCTTCTTCATTACCATTGTCATTATCTTTAGCTCCACTTTACCAATCATTATCCACCGCTCCTTCACTCATCTATGATTTTTTCCGATCCCCATCCATGGCCCAAGTGTTTTCATCCCTTCCTATCCTCTCAAGTAGGGAAAATTATTGGGTATCCTATTTGCATTCCATTGTCTCATCAAATTTCATTTCCTTCCATTTTAAATTCCAGTCTAATTGGATCCGATCTCGAGGCTATTATCACTTCCACACCTTCTATCATTACCACCTCCATTTCATTTCCAACTAATATTACCAGTGCTATTTTTTTATCTAGTGCTCTAAGTACCATACCAACCATTCTACTTTCATATGCATCTACTAAACATGAGTGGCTATATTGCCAAACCCCAAAGTAGAAGAAGAAGGTGCCTCTTATAGACATGATAGATATGAGTGTGCTAGAACCTACTGAAGAGATATGCCAAATGGCCAAAGATCATCTCTAGTTTATTGATAAACCAATAAGGAGAAAGGCTCATGGAAATAACTACCCCGTTGAGGGGAAAACTAAAGAAACCATTATGGCAATAGATTATCAGATCTCTAGGTTTTCACTAGGGAAGGCAACACATGAAGGTGCCAAATAGGATGTTCAAGTGGCCCTGGGAAATTTGTTGGAGAATTATGATAAAGATAAAGCTTCCAAGGATGAATTGAAGCCAAATTTTGAACAACTCACTTCTCTACTAAGAAAAGTAACACAACCCACTCCAACTACCGATCCTTCAACTACAATTTCTTGACAGTTTCTTCCAGTTTGGATGATATTTCATATCATGAAATTGAGAATATAGGTCAGAAGGGAATATCAGTGGATGGATAGATAGAAATTATGCTACAAAAAGCTAATCCTTTGGTTAAAACAACTTCACAAATTGTATAATTATTTACAAACCGAGAGGACTTCTATTCGCATGATAGATGAAATTCTCTCCAAGGATAATAATAATTTGAATATGAATTTAACTACATGGAGTTATATTAGATATGTGGACCAAGATTTACTCATTCAAGAAGGAGTAATTGATGATGTTTCTAAATTTTTGAGTTTCAAAAGGCTATGGAATTTATATACCAAGTGTCATAAGGTTTGATTAAGAAACTGGATGATAAACATGTGGAAATAATGGATGGTCTAAATAAAATTTTAGAAGTGTTTGATAATATCAATTGTAATTTTTAATGAGATTATTAATTCTCTTCTAGTGGACCAAATTAAACAAATTTCAAATATTTGGTAACGAAAGATGATGAAATAACTAAAACTTTCAATAACAATTCAATTGACAGGTTGGTCTCGTGCCAAAATTTTATAAGTCAGCTGAAGAAAGTGGTGAATAAGTTGAAAAATTTTCTAGCTAAATTTGTAAGGGAGATTGATATAGTGGACATGGTGAATCATTATGCTTGTGGACCAAAGGAAGGGGAATCATCAAATGTTTCTTTGACTACAAACACCAGATGGATATGTGGGAAGAAGAAGATCAGGGGAAAACTGAACAAGAGAAAGATGATGCAGGTCCAAGTTAAGCCATGTGGTCATGATTGGGATGGTTCTAAGCTCTGAATCAATCAAATTTTTAGGGTTGACTTAGTCAAAAATTTGTAACAACTTTACTATTTTTATGGGAGCATGTTCCCTTGAACTTATTATACTCTATTTTTAGTAATTTGTTAGTTAAGGTTCAACTGTAATGGCTCAACCTTTGGAACTTATAAATAGTTAAAAATGCATTAAGTTTAGATATAGATAGATCATTTGGAGAAGTTACTCTTCAAGATCTTGGAAGAGTGCTTCATATACTTTGAGCCTTTCAGTTATATTCAGAACAATATTTTACCATGAAAAGTATGGTTTATTATGTTAATCATTAATCAATTTATAACTTGTGAATATTTAATTCCTTGATGTGATTGGTTAATCTACCTTTATCCCAGTTATCTTGTTTCAATTCATGTGAAAAGTTATATAGTTACTTTGATATCAATTGTGGAAAATTTATTTCCTTTCTATTACAAAGTTGCATTATTATTTATAGTCATGGATAGAGGAATATTGAAAGACATGTGCATATCATATATTGTTGTGAGGAGTTGATTGTGCATTTAAGTGGGTCTATTTGTTCAATATACTTGGTGCATCACCTTATTATTTTTGTTTTCTCCAAATTTAAGCTCATCATTTGAGTAGATTAGAATTGTTTTCAAATTTTTTAACCTTGCATATTGATCTTCCAAGTTTCAAAGGAGGCCGGACTTATCCGGAGGTTCATCTGAAGGTGAAAAGGTCCCACACAATGGGGATGCTCCAATGTTTCATGGGATCACTCATAGATTCAACGGGTGTATGATCTACGTGACAATAATTTTTGGCACACACCGGTGGGACATAGAGTTGGTACTTCTCTTCATACTTGCATGAATAAAAGTACCGCAACCTCCATATCTCTAGATTTCATATCTTAGTATGTTAACACATGTAAAGAATTTAGACAAGAGCTTCTGTGAGATGAGAAGGAAATTATCAAGCATATTGATTTATCCTTATCTCCTCCAAGAAGAAGAAGAGGCATTTCAAACTCACAAGTAGCAACGTCACCATGTAGGGGTCATTCTTATCCTCCTTATAGAATATTTCCTCCACCTAGGAACAATTAGCCTCTTGGTAGAATGGCCAGGAACCAAATATTTCCTACATTCAATGTGGGAAACCCTCTTCTATTAGCCCAACGAGATCCTATATATTTGCTACCGCACTCAAAAGTTTACCATTTTACATAGGGGAAACTCATATCACTCCTATGGAACATATTCTTGATGTGGCCAACATTTTCATAGTTCATAATGTTACAAAAGACAATGTTGCAGTCAGACTCCTGGATACTTCCTTCAAGGGAAAAATGATTCATTGGTTTCATGGTTTAGGGGCTAGAACTATTACCACTTGGGATGAGTTGGTGGAGAAGCTCTATAAATGGTTCGAAGACAAGAATGATCATATGTCACTCTTAGAATAACTCACTACCATAAAGAGAGCTCCTCAAGAATACATGAGAGATTTCAATTTTTGATTCGAAATGACTTAGAATAGGATTCTGGCATTCATAAAGCCTTCTCCAAACAATGTATTACTATAATATTTATGAGCCTTGAAAAATGATGTAGCATTTATGATCTAGTCCATGGGAGGGACTATATTACCTGATGCCTACAAAGTTGCCATAAGAGCGGAGAATTCCTTGATTATGGCTGGAAAGATAGCTCCATGACCACTAATGCCATTGTCTCTAGATATTACAAATGATCAAACCTACCATTACTCTTATCAAAGTAGCTTCCAAGTAGCTAGTTCAGTCTATCCCATCCATTCAAACAATCTATTTGAAGTCAAGTCACTATTGCAAACTTTTGGGAATGAGCTCATTGCACTCAAAAGGAAAAAAATTCAATATAATCATCCATAATAGCCACAAAATCAATAGTATCAGGCCCACTGTCCTCCTTTTCAAGGGAATAATACACCTCAAAACCAAGATGTAGGTCAATCTATGAATGTCAAACCTCCAAATTTTAGGAATCCTCTTGCTGTTAGTTCTTTTAAAGATATTGTACTCACATAGAGTAATCTAGTTCAAGATTATGAATGGTGGTATCCCTGTTCTCAACCTCAAAATCAAAATATTTTCCCCAATGGAGTTATTAGATAGAACCTTATGGTTCAAAGCATATCTACTCCTTCAGAGCCAAAAAAAATTCATCTACGCAAGAAATAATAGATCAACCACAAGCACCTGAAGAAACCACTTTTCTAAATTGGAAAGAAGAAGATTTTTACAAGGTTAAATACAAATTCCTCATCGGTGGCGAAAATACTCATTCCAAAAAGAGAGCAATGGAATCTCAACCTTCCAAATCTTATCAAGAATCCACTTCACATCCTCAAACTATAGGATCATGTTGATAAAGATGCGGAAAAAAAATTCAAAGACACATGTTAGCCAAGTTGTAAGAAAGATGGATCTTTAGGAATCATGGTACCCAACAAGTAGTTTCTAAGAGATGATGCTCAAAGAAACATAAAAAAATTAGGAGAAATTCCCTTTAATATTGTGTTAAAAATGAAGAAGACCAACCTGAGTGTTACTATGTGGTACACACTCTTAATTCCTTCTTAGAGAAACTTGTTGTGAGAGGCTTTGAATAGTTTTGGTACAAATGATGGATCATCGGGTCATGAAGCAACAATTGTAAAAAGTTTGTGTAAACCGGAAGGGAAAAGTATACCTAAGGTGAACAAACCACCATCATTATATATTTATTTGATCATTGGTGATCATTTGGTACATAATTGCATGATCGATTTTGGTTTCAGTAGCTCAGTTATGCCCAAAAAATTATAGACGTGTTAGGAATATAATATATGCCAGTTATAAGAGGATTTGTTCAGCTAGATGGCACAACCATTAAAAATGTTGGAGTCATCAAAGGACTTTAACTTACCATCCATGCATGCCCATGTTTTCAATCACCCAAGACATATCAATCATTGATCTCCCTCCTCTATTTTCCATCTACCTATCACGATATTTCACTACCAAAATGGGTGGTTATCTATCAGTTGATTGGTCACATATGATTCTCAGGACTTAATACAAAACCAAAGTAACTATAAGGGCAAAATAAATCTTCCATAATCATGTAGAACCCTACATTGCTAGTCCTATAAATGGGAATTATACCATCCATGATCGAGAGGAAGAAGTTGTTGATCATGAACCAACCACTCTTGTGGAAGAAGTCCCCCAATACTGTTCTAGATGAGGTTAGTGGAGACCATTAGTATAATCCCTACACTGATGTGTTAGCAGAGGAAGAAGTTGATTTGCTGCTATTAGAAGAGATGAGATTGGGCACATATTGCATCCACAAAGAAGGAACAACCATACCACAACTTTTCAAAACAAAACAAATCTTGAAGGATGTGGAAATCATTCTTCGATGGCTCGAGGAGTAATAATGGATCTAGTGTTGGTGTTATGCTATTTGTTATAGGAGATAAATACTTCTCATATTTTTCAGTTGTAATTCAATTGTACTAAAAATGTTGTAAATATGAGGCCCTTATACAAGAAATTCATCTTGCTCAAAATAAGGGGATCAAATCCCTGATATTTTTGGAGATATTGAGTTAGTAGTTCATCAAGTGATGAATCCCAATGCATCTAAAAATTATATTTTAAGATCATACAAGAACCGAGTCTGGGATTTGATTGAATATTTCAAAGCTTTTGGGATCCATGAGGTTCCTAGAAATAAAAATCAAGATGTTGATAGGATTGCTACGATTGGCTCAAAATACGACATATCGGTTGATATCAAAAAACAAAGGGCAGAAATTTGTCAAAATGGTGGTTTGATCTATAGTCCTTGATAATGTAAGTAGCTGGAAAGTGTTTGATAGTGACAAACAAATTGTTCTATTTCTACAAGTAGAGGAAGATTTTTCCATGAAAGGTCAAGCTAAGTTGCAAGAAGCATATGGTGATCAAATCATACAATTGAAAAGAAACAAGCTACCAAAAGGCTTAGTTACTCTAGAATCCATCTTCAATTTAGACGATCAAGCCAAAAGACAAATCTCTAACATGGTGGTCAAAGAAGAATATTTTGAGGAAGTTGAGGTAGAAAATGAAAAGTTTATGAAGATTGGAAAATTATGCACTCGAAGAAAAATAAGATTTCATCAAACTTTTCAAGAGTATCATGACATTTTTGTGTGGAGCTATAAATACCTATGTGGTTTTGATCTAGGTCTAGCACAACATACTATCAAACTAGATCCTCACGCCAAGCTAGTTCATCAAAAATAGAGGCCAATTAATCCCAAAATTGAGCCACTAATGAGAAAGGAGCTAACCAAACTCATCGAGGCATGTATAATTTTTCCTATCAAGCATTCATCTTGGGTGGCCAATCTGGTCCTGTAAGGAAGAAGAATGAAGAAATTTGGCTATGTGTGGATTTTAGAGATTTGAACCATGCCTCATTGAAAGATCATTATCCTCTTCATCGATGGAGTAGATTATCCAAACAGTAGTAGGAGTGCAAAGGTTTTCATTTCTTGATGGATATTCTGGATATAATTAGATCTTGGTTAAATAATTTGATCATTCAAGATAACATTCACTACTAAGTGGGGTATGTACGCCTATGATAAAATTCCATTCGGATTATCCAATGTTGGTGCTACTTTCCAAAGATCCATGGACATGGCATTTTAGGGGCTAATCAATGATATCATCTTGGTTTACCTTGATGATATAACTATATACTCTAAGCATGCAGAAGACCACATCACACATCTAAGGAAGGTTTTTCGAAGGTGTAGGGAATTTGGGGTTTCACTCAATCCTAAGAAATGTATTTTTGTAGTGCATGAAGGGGAAGTTATTGGGGCATGTTGTTTTAGTGGAAGGACTATCAATCGATCTAGACAGATTCATTTGATTGTGTCTTTATCTCTCCCAAGTCATAAGAAGGGTCTCTAGAGTTTTCTTGGAACCATAAATTTCATGTGAAGATTCATCCCTCAATTCACAACATTGGATAAACCACTGAAAACGATGTTGAAGAAGAATATGCCTTTCTCATGGAAAAAAGAAGGGAAAGAGAGTTTTGAAGCCATTAAGACAACAATTTCTCAAGATCCCACATTGATGAACCCTAGGTTTGATAAATATTTTATTCTTTATGCTTTTTGTAGGTCAAGAGAGATTTCAAGGTATCCTCACCCAACAAAATAATGAATCGATGAAATAACCAATTGCCTTCTTTAGCCAATCCCTAAAATATTATGAGCTAAAATATTCATTTTTTGAGAAACAAGTCTTTGTTATCATTCAGATTTGAAGAAGTTCAAACATATGTTATCCAATAACAAAATTCATTTGATGGTGTCTCATCCCAGAGTTAAAGACTTTTTCTAAATAAAGACATGAATGAAAAATGTGCCGATGGGTTACTAAAGTTATGGAATATGATGTACACATTAAGGTCACTAATCTTGTTAGGGGTAAGGGTCTATGTCAACATTGGCTATAGATTTGGAGACAAAGGCTGAAAAAGACACAATGCTCTTGAATGAACCTCAGAAAATGACCAGGTTGATTGGTTGTTAAAGATGAAAATTATTCTCCTATTAGGGGTATATCCTGCTGACATGGATAAAAATAAAAGGAAAAGCTTCCATCTTTAATCCATTCCTTATGTTTTGGTGGATAATGTTCTTTTTGTAGAGATTTAAATGGTGTTATACTTTAATGTATAGGACCAAAATAGACTGATAGGATTTTGTAAGAATTTCACAATGGTTTATGTTTGAGGGATCAAATTACTTTGCAAAGACTACTGTGGTAAAGATCATGAGGGCTGGTTACTATTGGCCATATTTATTCAAGGATACTCATTTTTGGTTAAGGAAATGCAAGGAATGTGCCTTTTTCATAGGAAAACAGAGATTGGCAGCCCTTCCTCTTCACCCAATTCAGGTTGATCAACCTTTTGTTCAGTGGGGACTAGATTTCATTAGAATGATTAATCCTCCATCTAGTGATAGACATAAATGGGTTCTCACTGCAATAAACTATTTCACTCACTGGATGGAAGCCATGGCATTGAAAGAAGGAAATGAAAAGGATGTTCTTGATTTTTTCTGGAAGGAATAATGACACATTTTGGTGTTCCATTCACAAGTAATTTCAGATAATGCAATGGCATTTCTGGGTTTAAAATTAATTGAATGGGCTATCAAGAATGGGGTTTATCTAAAAACTTCATCAAATTACTACCCACAGGAAATGGATTAGCTGAGTCCAAGAATAAAAAATATCATATGATCATCAAGTGTACAATGGAAACTAATAGAAGAACTTGGCACACTCAACTTAAAACCACCCTGTGGGCGGACCGGATCACACCTAAAGGGCTATTGGAAATTCACCATTTATGCTAGTATATGGAAGGGAAGCAAAGCTCCCACTATCTCTAGAACTTCCTTCCTTGGAATTAGCATATCAACTGGAACTTATGGAAAGTGATTCAATGATAGTCAGGTATTCCAAACTAATGGAGCTAGAAGAAACAAGGAATAAAGCAATGAAGACTCTATAACAACATCAGTCTTAGGTTAAAATATATTTTGATAAAAGGGCGTCTAAAAAAGAGTTCCATGAAGGAGATTTGGTTCTCAAATGGGATGTTGATAGAGCCAAGCTAGGTATGCATGCTAAATTTGACTCCCTCTAGAGCGGACCATATATTATCACAAGTTGCAAGGAAGAAAACTCATTTTTCTTATCAAGACTCAATGGAGAATAATTTCCCATCCATGTGAATGGGATTCATCTCAAAGCTTTCTTTTGAGAACATTTTTTACTTTTTTACAATGTTTGTTTTGTCTTTTCCTCCAAGTGCTTCACACATTGTGATGTTTTTTTTTTCTATTTCTTTTCATTTGGTGTGTGTTCTGAATATTTTATTTTTAGGACTCTTTTCCCAATGGTTTGTTTAAGGCTACTAGCCTAAAGCTTAGCAGAAAGCATTCCCTAGAGATTGCCAAAAATGTTAACCTTTAAATTTACCTTAACGGGAAGGTGTTGTTAAAAAATTGTCAAAATTCCTTAAACCTTCTTGAATTCTTCTTTCCTAAACGTGCTTTTAAAATTTTGAAGTTTTCCAAAACTCAAGTCTGAATTTTTGGATTTTGGGTTTTGGAGATTTTTTATCTTTTTGGAGTTTTGTTGATTGCAAAATAAAATTTTGATTTGGAGTTCGAACTCCAAAATCTCGAAAGTCCAAAATTTCAGACTTTTAGACTTTTGGGTTTTGGAATCCTCTTTAGAATTTTTGTTATTTTCATTTAGAGTTCCAAAGTTCGAACTCTGAAAGCCCAAAAGTCCAAAATTTTGGAACTTCAGACTTTCAAGTTTTTAGAGTCTCACGTTGTTTTTGTGGATAATTTCACTCCGAGTTCCAAAAAACTGAAGTTCCAAAATTTTAGAAATTTGGACTTTCAAGGTTTCAGACTTGGGTTTCACATTGCAATGATCGCACTTCATTTAGAGTTTGAGGTTGCAATTTCAGACCTTCCACAAAATTTAATTTCATCAACAACCCCCACATGTGTTGGCTTATGAGCATTAATTCTAGGTTTCTATATAAAATCAATTTTTAGCTTTCATTTTCACCTGGCTTTTGCTCTGACACTCTATTTTTACCGCACCATTTTGTACTTTCAAGGCATCATTTTCAAGGTAATTTTTAAAAGTTATTTCTTTTTGGTTATGATTGATCAGGGTTTTGTTTGTTTTTTTTCATTTTTATTTGTTCTTCTTTTCTTGTTTGACATGGAAACCCTTATCATCCACCATTCTTCCTTTAACCATGTCATCTATTTCTTTTCTCAATACTACAAACTTCAATTCATGCAAGCATCTAGTTTTATCAAGTCCAAGAATTGTGCAACCATTTCCTTTAATTTTTTATTCTGTGCCTTTTGGATTTTTGGAGTTCATAGTTTTAGATTTTTGGAGGTCACCGTTTTGGATTTTCAACGGTCAAAGTTTTGAATTTTTTGCAGTTCCAGTTTTGAGTTTTGAGTTCACAATTTTGGGTCTTCAAAGTTCACAGTTTCAGGTTTTTGGAAATCATGGTTTTGGGTTTTTGGAGGATAGAGTTTCGGAGTTAGCCATGTTTTGAGTTTCATGCTTTCACTAGTCGGGTTTTTAGATTCAATTTTTGGGGTTTCAAGACTATGAGGAGTTTAGGATTTTGGAGGTTTGTATTTTAGAGTTGAAGCCTTTTTGGAGTTACCATTTTGAACTTTCGGACTTCAAGATTTTGGAACCTTTATGGTTTCTTACAAAATTTCCAAAGACTATTGGATTCCAAATTCTGAATTAATGTCAACTTCCTCATCAAGGGGCAAGGGAAAGATGAAGTACACATTCTTAGGAGTTTCTCCTCACTCATGCCTATCTTCAGATTTGGGGAATATTGGAGATATTGACCTTGGACAAATAGATTTTCTAGACTTCTGGGAAAGATTAAAATCCCCTAATAAGAATCCTTGGATGTAGGCCATATTTGATAGTGGGCTTGCTCTCACTATAGGTTTTCCTTCATCCATGCACTTTGTCCTGAGTTTTTCTTAGTTGTGGTAGCCCATTTTGATAAGGATTATGAATCGGTAAAAGATGATGATGGTAAGGTCGTAATCAGGCTAGACGCCAATTTCTTTGAGGATTTATTTAAACTTCCAGATGTTGAAGGATATGCAAAAATTTCACCAGAAGCCACAGTGGAACATTGGGATAAAGAAACTAAACTATGTACAAAGGTCATAATGAAGAGTTACTTGGCCAAGAGTGTCATCAAGCTTCCTAAAACATTGTTCCACTCAGACTTCATCCAGGAAGTAAGTGATCTTATTGTATTGTTGAGTAGAATTTTAGGTCTTGCTTCCCATGAAGGAGTTTCAAGAATGGATGTTCCTCTATATTAATACTATCAAGAAGAATAAAGAATTCATACGATGGGGGGAACATATCAAGCAACTCAATTTTTTTTTAGTTGAGAAATGTTTTGACGTCTAAAAACTTCTTCATGACTTCCTTCCTCGTTTATGTTTCCACTACCATGGGGGAATTCAATGGTTTGAACACAAAAGGTGTCAGAAGTGTGTCACAGATTTATCACTTTTATCCTCAAATTACAATGGAAGAAGGAAACAAACATTTTTCGTAGAGTCAATGATGCCTTTTTTGTTGTCCTCCTTTATCGTTTTGATAAATATTTGTATAATCAAAGGATTTCTAATGAAGCTTTTAAAGAGGTATGGGAATGGGGAGCCATCTATCTTTAGTTCCCAACATTTACATACATCGGATTCTTGGTTTCTTGGGTTCCCCAAGCAAGTTACCAAGATGTCCTACCGAAAAATAGGTTTTATTAGAATTGGTTCAGAAATTGTTGGATTATCACAAAATTCAAAACAAATAACATAAGGTAGGGAGTTCATTTTCCTATTTCAATAGGAAGGTATACATGTGCCAATATTTATAAAGTGAAGAATGTGGATGGAGAAATTTCTAAAGTTACTTTGCAAACTTTCCATCCTAGAACCAAATTTGATTATTGGGGTAAGTTCAGTGAAACAGTGGTTGGCAGTTCTCACGTGCCTCAGCTAGAGGATATTTGGATTCATTTTCGGGATGAGGTTATCATCAGAAAATGAGAATATGAAAGGTTGACTTTGAATGAGGTTAAAAAATTTAGTATTGTAGATATTCGGAAGGAATGGAGGATGATGATGAAGTATTGGATCCTAGTGTATACAGGAACAATAATGTTGTTGATCAACCTTTGCCATGGATTGATTGGTATCAAGAAGAACATTGCAATACTAAGGAAAGGGTGGGGCCCATTCTTCAAAGGACATATGATTGGTTGGATACCTTGGGAATTTCACCCAAAGGGATACATAAATCTATAAGAATAGAAACCCAACCAACACTGAGTCTCCTAGACCCATGAAAGGTAAAAGGTCTACTCAAAAGGCCAATATAATTCTAAGGAAGATATCATTTGTTGTTGGGAGTTCCTCTCTTCCAAAATTTCCCATTTTCAAGGTTGTTTCCTCTACAATAAAAGTAACAAAAGTTGTCAAAGTTAGTGATTCTCCAAGTTGTGTCACAAGATTTGCCACCCCCTTCTTCATTACCATTGTCACTATCTTCAAGCTCCACTTTCCCAATCATTATCACTGCTCCTTCACTCATCTCTTCTTTTCCATCTCCATCCATGGCCCAAGTGTTTTCATCCCTTCATGTCCTCTTAGTAGGGGAAATGATTGGGTCTCTGTTTCCACTCCATTGTCTCAAACTTTCATTTCCTTCCATTTCAACTTCCAGTCTCATTGCATCCACTCCCAAGGCTATTCTCACTTCCACCCCTTCTATCATTACCACCTCCATTTCATTGCCAACTGATATTACCAGTGCTATTGTTTTATCTAGTGCTCCAAGTGCCATACCAACCATACCACTTTCATCTACATCTACTATACCTGAGTGGCTATATCGCCAAACCCCAAAGCAGAAGAAGAAGGTGCCTCTTGTAGATGTGATAGATATAAGTGTGCTGGAACCTACTTTGAAGAGATAGGACAAATGGCCAAAGATCATCTCTAGTTTATCGATAAACCAATCAGGAGAAAGGGTCATGGAAATAGCTACCCCCGTTGAGGGGAAAAATAAAGAAACTATTACAGTAATAGATTATCAGATCTCTAGGTTTTCACTAGGAAGGAAGCACATGAAGGCACTAAACAGGATGTTCAAGTGGCCCTTGGAAATTTGTTGGAGAAGTATGATAAAGATAAATCTTCCAAAGATGAATTGAAGTCAAAGGTTGAACAACTCACTGCTCTATTAAGGAAAGTAACACAACCCACTCCAACTACTGATCCTTCAACTACAACTGCTCTGACAGTTTCTTTTGGTTTGGATGATATTTCATATCATGAAATTGAGAAGATAGGTCAAAAGGAAAATCAGTGGATGGATGGATAGAACGTATGTTTCAAGAAGCTAATCCTTTGGTTAAAACAACTATCAAATTATATAATGATATACAAATTGAGATGACTTCTATTCACAGGATAGATGAAATTATTCTCTCGATGATAACAATAATTTGAATCCGAATTTAACTACATGGAGTGAGATTAGAGATGTGGACCCAGATTTACTCCTTCAAGAAGGAGTAATTGATGATGTTTCTAAATTGTTTGAGTTTCAAAAGGCTATGGAATTTAGATCCCAAGTGTTGTAGGATTTGATTAAGAAATTGGATGATAAACACATGGAAATAATGGATGGTCTAAATGATATTTCAGAAGAGTTTGATAATATCAATTGTAATTTTTTCAATGAGAATATTGATGCTCTTCTAGTGGACCAAATTAAATAAAATTTCAAAGATTTGGTAATGAAAGATGATGAAATAACTAAAACTTTCAATAGAAATTCAATTGACAGGTTGGTCTCGTGCAAAATTTTATAAGTCAACTAAAGAAAGTGGTGAATAAGTTGAAAAGGTTTCCATCTAAATTTGCAAGGGATATTGATACAATGGATGTGGTGAATCATTATGCTTATGGACCAGAGGAAGGGGAGGTACAAGGAATCATCAAATGTTTCGTTGACTACAAACACCAGATGGCTATGTGGGAAGAAGAAGATCAGGGGAAAATCGAACAAGAGAAAGATGATGTAGGTCCAAGCTAAGCCAGACGGCCATGATTGGGATGGTTCCAAGCTCTGAATCAGTCAAAGTTATAGGTTTGACTTAGTCAAATCTTTGCAACAACTTTTCTATTTTTATGGGAGTTTGTTCCTTGAACTTATTATACTATATTTTTAGTAATTTTTAATTAAGGTTCAAATATAATGAATTAATCTTTGGAACTTATAAATAGTTAAAAATGCATTAAGTTGAGATATGGATAGATCATTTAGAGAATTTACTCTTCAAGATTGGAAGAGTGCTTCATAGACTTTGAGATTTTAGTTATATTCGAACAATATTTTATCATGAAAATTTTGGTTTATTGTGTTAATCATTAATCAATTTATAGCTTGTGAATGTTTAACTCCTTGCTGTTATTGGTTAATATGCCTTTATCCTAGTTATCTTGTTTCAATTCATGTGAAAATTGATATAGTTTCTTTGATATTAGTTGTGGAAAAGTTATTTCCTTTCTATTACAATGTTGCATTATTATTTATAGTCATGGATAGAGGAAGATTGAAAAACATGTGCATATCATATATTTTTGTGAAGAGTTGATTGTGCATTTAAGTGGGTCTATTTTTTCAATATACTTGGTGCATCACCTTATTATTTTTGTTATCTCTAACTTTAAGCTCATCGGTTGAGTAGATTAGAATTAATTTCAAATGTTTTAGCCTTGCATATTGATCCGGCAAGCTCCTTGGTCACCACACTCGAAGAAGAGCTAAAAGAGTTCCAAAAGAAGAATAAAGGAAACAGGGTGGAGTGGGATAAAGTCCTGGTGGAAGTAGAAAGAAGATCCAAGGAGATTGAGGCATTAAGGGGCTCAACCAAGACATGAATAAAGGAACTATATACTAGAATTACTAGAAGAATGGACAAGCTCGCAGACTTGGGTAAGGATATAGAACAAATTGTGGAAACTTTGGGCACCCAGGGAGCTGGCCTAAGTTTTGATGAGGTAAACCTCCTGGTTTGCGACCTCTGTCAGAAGGCACAGAATGAGGTTGATACATGGAGTAAGTTGGAGGTAGACTTATGGAAGGACTTCCCCATCCTTTTGATTTAATGTCCCCCCATTCTTCATTCTTTCCCCTATTCTTTCATTCCTTATTTATTTTTGTAATATTTGTCTACATCTTGGCTCCATTGAACCAACTTGCATCTTGGTCAAGTAGAATGTTTCCGAGGGCGGAGAACAAACATAGTGTGGGGTGATGTTGGGCCCTTGAAATATTGACTAAGTATGAAGGTGCGTGGGCATGCGAGACCCCAATTATAGGATGGCATGTAAGGCAAAAGGTCACAAGAGAAAAGGCTTAAGGAAGCATATAGCATGTGCGGTGTGCAAAAGGAGGTTCAAGACTTAGCTGATTTAAGCAATAAAGGAAGAACACGTGAAAAGCATGATCAATTGTGTGCGAGATAAGATGCCAACCTAGAAACAGGTGGCCCAGAAAGAGCATGCCAAAGAAAGGAATCTTCTAGAAGACCATCATGAGATGGAGTGGAGAGCTCAGGCTTGAGGAAACATGCTCACTAAAGGACCACATTCGACACTTGGTGATGGATCTGAGGGCGTGGCAAGGTGAGTTGGCAGCGTGGGAAGGTGATAAATACAAGTGCTGCGAGACCCAAAAATGGAATGGGAATATAGACATAAGAGGAGAAGATAGGAGAGATACACACAAAGAGAGATAACATGGGTGAAGCTCTGTAGGATTACTATGAGTGGAGCTTTGATGCAGAAAGGAATGTACTAAGCTTAGCATTGTAATTTCTTTTCTTTTTGGCATAGTTATACAAGCCTAGTGATGTGCATGACTGCGGTCTGCCCTCTATGGCTCTTTGTAATGAAATGATGAATACAATGAGGTTACCTATTGTAATTAGATATGAATATCAGTGGGTTTCATGTATATTTCATTCATAGAAGTTCTCTTTCCTTTCATTCTATGAATGAATGGTTGTAGCTTTCTTTCTGTTATATTATATGTTATGGAGTCTTTTAAAACACACGGTCTAAAGAAGCTACAAGGATCTAGAGGCTATCCTGAGCCCTGTAATCCTTGTATGTCTAAAATTATTTCTTGAATACTCTTATACTAATCATTGATGAATGCTTCCCACTAAAAACTCACATAAAAGAGAGACTCGACACCCACGCATGCCTCAGGTGAGCACTCAGCTTTTCTGTTGGGTGATAGGCCAGTGCACATGGGATTCCTTCCTCTTATAGTGGGAGTAAAATTGACTACGTATAGTCATTTAATTATTATACCTAGGGGCATAAAATTTCAATAATTTTCAAAGTGTCGTATGCATAATTACAAATGTTTGAGGAGTGTAAAATTAAAATGCTATCACTATAATTAGGAAATAACAATACCGGAAATGAACTAGATTATAACTACAAGTAAATACTATGGCTATCAAAAAGCATGTAAAAATTGAATACAAATAAAGGAATAAATTTATGAAATTCTAACCATGCAATGAATTAAAGAAACAAATAAAAGGAGAGGGTTAGAAAACTGCAAGTGGGCCCTGCTTTGGGTACTAATCCCTCCTAAGGATTGTGTCTACAAAAATTAATGAACTCATTCTTATGTAATCATCATGGAGATTACAAATGGAAGAATGTAGAAAAATATCTATTTATGGATTTATCTATCTTACTTTATCACTCTCTTTTACAACATTAATATTTCCTTTTTATATCCTTCATTACAATAGAGGCATGAAGAGATAGATTCATACTAGAAGTTACAACCGGCTTGATAAAATATCCTAACTTCATACAACAAAACTGTTTAGGAGATGTTATAATACAATCAAATAACTTAACTAACTGATCGATTAAACAACCAATTATTAAATTATAAATTCAATCAACTAGTTCTTTGTTTGAGTTATAACACATAATCAGGTGATGGCGTTGAATCTTCTTCTTGTTCACATAACTACTTCTCTATCAACACGTGCAAGCTCAGGCAAAGTGTCCAAATTATTCAATCTCTTTAGAATCATGGCTTTATATATGTGTTTGATCTCCTATGGTCTGTAAGTGCTTGACGGCGGATGGGTCCCTTTGGCTGCATGCCACTTGCTATGAATAACCTATACACTATGAATGAGTCTATTTGGCTACATGTTAGTGGATACACATAAAAACTCTTTGGAAATCAAGGATGACATTTATTCAAAGCACTATTTAACATCACATTGCATCCAGAAGAATAAATGCATACCCATAATCCACAAAATAAAGTAAACTTAGTAATAATTATATTAACTAATATATGTGCCATAAGTTCAAGTCATAATAGAAATGTTTAGCAAAGTGTGTGTGCAAGAATTAGTTATCTATGCAAATAAAATCAAGACTAACACCTAATAGCCTCAATACAATGCTAAACTAAAATCTATGTACCATCATGCTAAGAGCTAAACAAGTAATAAACATCAACATTATGCATTAGAACCTTGAAAATAAACCTCAAGCTAACATGCTAACATTTATTTCTCTACTCTTTAGAAAGCTAAATCAATGAAATGGACCTAGGTAGATCCTTTAGCTATCAAAGGGTTGATATTTGTTCCTTGATCCAAGAGGATCGAGGATGGAGGTTAATCTAGTCATGGCAACAAGGCCTTTCTTGATTAACTCCATTGATCTTCACAAAATAGCTTGGATGATTGAATGTAAATGGATGATGCTTAGCTCCACTCTAATGAAGAATGCTCTAAGATGATAAAATGACTATAACTTAGGCTCTATGCTCATTTAGGTGTAAGTAGAAAGGTAGGAGGAGGGATCCTTATATAGCCCAATGGGTAAAAGAATCTCTACATCCCTTTACATGTGGGATAATAGAGAGGTTGGGTTAGTTGTGGATAAGGAAGGTTTAGGGAGGGTTGAGTCAACCTTAGGAGAGTTTAATTTGTCCTTTAGTGACCCATGGGAATTAGGGGTGCATATAATTAATCAAAGGTGATTAATTAATGAGGAGATGAGCCTATTAGGCTAGCTTAGAAGAGAATTAGCATGATTTAAGGGATAGGAAGGATTAAATTAGATAAGTAGAAGTTTATTTATCTAATAGAGGAGGATACTTAATTAATTGAGAATAATAAATAAATTCAGGTAGAAAGGGGTTTAATTAATGAAGGTTGTTATTTTTTCATATTTCTTTTGGATAGAAGGGCCAATTAACTAGTGTAATGTAGTTAATTAACGACAATAGAAGAGAAAATGTGCTATATTGATGATATATCGTCAATTTGTGGGAAAGGGGACAATTAGTGCAATTTAAGTATTTAAATTGCTAGAGCTAAATTATAGGTTTCTACATTTTCCCCTCTTTGGGGTGGCGTAAGTGGTGCCACTTCAAAGATAGTAGATAGGTAATTTTTTGAAGAGGTAGAATAAAAATTAGTAGAAGTGAGAGATTCCCCTCGAGTGTTGATGGGGTGATGAAGGAAGGTGATCGACAATCGAAAAAGATGAGAGAAATGGAAAGAAAACGAGGGACAAGATGCCCCAAGTGGAGGAGAAGAATGGGTAAGGGCAAGATGCCCCAAACAAAATGGAAGAATGGTGTCAAGAGGAGAATTATATAAAATAAATATGTAGAAAGGTATAGGAGAACTAGCCTTCACCCATTGCATTGGAATAGTTGTATTGTCATCATATAGCTAAAGATCTACATCATCGATCTTTATTAAAAATATAAGCATACGAAAAAGTATAATGACATGAAAAGCCATACTATGAACAATTGTCCATTGCTGAAAATACCAACCCAATGCAACATACAAAAATCAATGCAATACGAGAAGTAAACAAGCTCATGTAATAGGGAAACAAGTACAAACACACATACTTAAACCAACAACAGTCAAGACTATTGCACAAATGTATTTGTTATCAAGATGAAAATCCCAAATGTTCATGATTGATGAAAAGGGTTAAAAATGATGCCCTAGGCAAGAAAATATTTGAGGGAAATTGATTGAGGAGGCAAGTGGTCCAATGATAAAGCATTGTGTGTAACGAAACAATATCGATAACTGAATGTGCCCTAGAATACCGATGAAGCAAATAGGCTAGCTTTGTAAATGGTTGTAAAAATGATGACCCACGAGTCATGTGGTTTACGAACACATGAAGATTCCAACAAGATATGGGAGAAGCACCATGCACAAGACATGAGTTTCAGCCATTTTGGGTTGTTTACCTATTTTTGTAAATTTTACAATTTTTAGGATTTTAAACTATTTTTTTTTTTTTTTTTGAGTTTTGATGATTATTTTATTTATTTTTAGATTTTTGCATCTTTAAAATTTTAAGATTTTGAGATTTTGAACATGGAAGAATAAAAAGAGTCTTCTAGGAGCAAAATAAATGTCCCATGGAGAAGAAAGAATTACTAGGTGGTAGGTACTACCCCAGCGTAGTGAAAAATTAATAAAATAATTATTTAATAAAAATAATTATTCATGGAGTGTGTAGGAGTGATATCACCTAGAAGCAATAAAATTTTCCTAGTGAGAAGAAGTGAGTGCTAGGTAGAAAATAATGCCTCAAAGCATAATGAAAAATTAAATAAAATAATTATTTAATAAAAATAATCATTCACGGTGAGAAGAAGAAGGGTTAGAATGATCATAGTGGTCAAAACATGCCCCTAGGGCATCACGGGTGAAAATGGATAAATATACCCACGTGAGGGGGGGGTAAATCATTATGATCAATTCATTTGTTACAAACCTCTATCGAAAGTTACCGTGAGACCTCTAAGAGTGACAAAGACGATGGTGAGAGCATGATCCCGTAGGATATGCGCGACCAAGTGCGGGAGTATGTCCTTCTTCATGCAGACGATGGCCCCTTTGTGAGTAGTGTAACCTTTAAATTTTACTCTCATGCATTTATTACTTTATTAAATGTTTTTTTATTTGTCTTTTAGCCCTAGGAAATGTGTACGCATGCACCCTTGGGGGTGCAAGCATCTTTAGGGGCACATAAGCAACAAAAAAGTGTGTGTGCACCCGTGCACATATCATACCTTGCCAACACATATGCAAAGGTACCAACAAGGCACACAAGCATTGATAAGAGGTTATATGTATGCATTGACACATGCACGCAAAAATGGACAAGTAGGTACACTATGGAATGTGCACACATGCACGGGTTGGGATAACTAGGAGGGGGTGTGAATAGATAGAGATGTGCGTGTACACACCCAAATGGGTGCACCGGCTCTAAAAAGGAAAAAAGTCCCAACGTAGAAGAAAAAGATAGGAAGAATTAGAAAATTGAGAAGAGTGATTTATAGAGGAAAATGAAAATTAGTAAATGGTAGAAAATAAAAGAAAATAGAGGAAATGTTAGTGCCTAACACTTGTTGTGTTGTGTAGAGATGATTGTTGGCATTGTAGACTAGAGAGCGACATAGTTGTATTGCCGAGATAGAGGCGAGCCTACCTCGATGGGATCATCATGATATGGAGGTACTATTGGAGGTGGTTGGTTTAGGTCACATGGCTTGAATGCCATCTATTACATTAGATCACAGCCTTCTAACAGCATTGATAGAGTGGTGAGACAATGAGAGCAGTTCTTCCGTCTCCTACAGGGGAGATTATTGATACCTTGGAGGATGTTTGGCACACATTTTTCACATCCCTATTATTGGCTCCTTGATTGAGTATACCAGTGACTTTGGACAAATTACAGAGGAAATTAACGATGTCTTCTACAGGGACAACACACCCCATCAGGGTATGGCAATTTACTTACATCATTGTATATCAGATCACACCATTCACCAGGGACCCTTATATTTGATGGCTCTTATCAGTGGGTTTTTACTCACTGATAAGATAGGGACTTCATTTCCATTGGGCCTGATTACCATTATTCATGGTTTATATAGTGGAGAGAGAGATACTGTTGGGGCCAGTGCATACTAGCACATCTATACTGGGACCTTCATTTGATCACATACCACCATCAGAAGATGGTGGGACCTGCTTCGTTATTATAGATTTGGTCATGGGACCACATAGCTATTGGTCATCCTATTAGCATATTACATGTGTGAGCTCCAGAGGAGCCTACAGTCATGGGATGGGTTCCTGTTGGGGATGATATCCAAGGGAACTTGGGTAGTACATACTATTATCATCAAGAGTTTGATGAGATATAATAGAGAGACATTATCTGGAGGCCCTATAGGCATATACAGTGGCCAAAGGATGGGGTAGAGCTTAGCATTTGCATGGTAGAGAAATTTCTTTTAGGTAGCCACAATTATATTATAGATTTCTACATGGTTGATTGATTCCAGTAATAATTGGGCATCATTCAGGGTGTTCCTCAGCCTGATATGTGGTACACTCATTGTGATGCTGAGAGGTGGATCATGGGCCCCCATATTCAGATAGCTAGAGAAAGAGATAGTTTTGAGCAGATGGTACCACATGTTTGGGCCCCATCTGGCATATTAGGGACCTTGGGACAACACCAGATTACCTGGCTTGGTATGCCACAATTTTTCCCGATGATTGACCATACCAGAGGGTGCATGGGCTGCAGGTGTGAGACCACCACCATATATTCCCTACAACAGTGATGAGGGTGATGATGTAGAGGGTGGTGGCGGGGAGGTGATGATGACGATGATCCATTTGATGGACAGAGGCATGATGGTGGAGATGATAGACATGGTCCATTATAGGGTCCTAGACCGAGGTTACAAAGACTAAGGAAAATCCCAATAATACAACAGTACCACCTGCACCACAGGTGAGTTCGAGGCATAGTCCTCCTCATATTCCTCCGAGAGGAGGAGAGGGTGGAGATGATAGGGGATAGATAGATGCCTTGAAACAACAACTTAAATAGGTCACATTGGTCCAACTTTGGGTAGAAAGAGAGGACTAGGCCCGGGACTAGATATAAGTTTTTATAATAGAGTGGGACCAGAAAGAGCTTAGGCTGGTCACAGAGAGGAAGGTGCTACTCATTTTTTTAGTGAGGTATGATAAATGACCTCGTAGATGGAGCATATTATGGATTTATCATAGCTGTCCCAAGAATAGGTGCAACAAATGATTGTAGAGAGGTATAAGCTCCAAGTTGAGCAAGTAGTGGGTCAGGATGAGGTTGTTAAGCTATCTACAGAGGTAGCATCCTTTTGACACACAAATGGGGCTGTGGTGAAACTAAACACAAACATGGATTTAGTGATAGCTAAGGGCATGGCCTCCTACTACCACTATGAGGTCATTCCAGAGGGTCAAGGAAGCACCAAGAAATAACTACCAGTGATTTGAGCAGATCTGCAAGGTCGTTAAGGCCATTATCATCTGGTAGATCAGTTGAGAAGCCATGGGGGCAGCCAATAGGTTAATGTGGTACACATGGTATGGGTCCTCCTCCGTATCGCACACCACATAGTCTTGATGAGGGTTTGAGTCAGACGTGACTCTTATGCATTTATAGATCTGTATGTACCTTTTGATACATGCCTCTTATGAAGGATTTATTACTTTTAACGATGTATATGATGTAGCATTTTGATGTACGCCTTTGATGAAGGATTTATTATGACCTATGCCCTTGATGGCCCATTTTGTACCGATGATGTATATCCTATTGAGATAGACATTTTATACACATATATATGGACACTGGATGTTGTATAGTTTCATGTTGAGATGTATCTTATGATGATGATTTATTATGGATGTTGATTATATCATGATGTTGTATGGTTTTATTTCATATGTTTGTGTGTATCATGATGATGGCTATGATGATGTTTCCCATATGTTATATGCATGATATATCCTTAGATGATATCAAATGTTGTGGTTTATGAGATACTTTATTTTGATTTTGCTGGGTATGGGATGATATGATGATATTGGTGTGGGGGATAGATTTTGATATTTTTGATCCCTCTTTCCCCCATTTAATGATATGGTATGTGATGATTAGCTTAACATTCATATATGATGTATGCTTAGATTTTTACTTGTATATGATGTTAGATGTGATGATATAGATGGAGATATGGTGATGTGATAACAAAACCATGCAAATACAACAAGCAAACACGTGCAAATTTTAGCAAACCTATCAAATATACATTTCTAAACAACATGAATTAACATAACTATGTACAATTATTTACAAGCATGTGAAAACACACTTCATATGTACAAGTAAGAATGAATCTAATCTAAGAAAGAAAAGATGAATCTAACAAAGTATGTTTAAGAGACAAACTATACAAATGTACAAGTAAGAAAAAACTATACAAGCAATCAATGTACACAAACTAACAAACAAAGAAAGAAACAAGACAAAGCAAGTAAACTAAAGCTATGTTTTTTGGTACTATTTTTCAATGTGTTTTGCATTGTTTTGGAAAGTTTGTTAAACAATTTTCTATTGTTTTTGTATTTTCCAATTTTTCTATTGTTTTGGGTTTTTCAAGTGTTATGTGAATGTTTTTGGAGATTTTGAACATATTTGAATGTTTTTGGATTTTCTAAGGTTTTCTAAAGCTATGTACAAGAAACCGAGAAATGTGGATGCCCCCAGTGTTAGATGGGAATATACAAGGGCATGTGCCACGTGATATATATAGGAAAGTGAAAGCATGAAGGTGCCCCCAGCGTTAGATGAGGAATATACAAAGGAAATCCTTTCACAGATAAGCAAGAGGAGAAAACCAGATTAAGGTTTGAGAGGATAGGTCCACAGAGAATTTTGGATGTAGGTGTGGAACTAACTTTAGGCTAAGTACCCCCTGGATGTAAGATGCTTGTGAACAATGAATCCTCTCAAGGTGCTTTGGAAACTAGTTTTCATCAAGGGATCCATCCAAAGTGCCATAATTGCGTGGTTTTCACATATGGATGACTGCTTTTCTCTTTCTCTTTTTCTTTTTCTCTTTTTGTATTTTGATCTTTTTTTAATTTTTTGTTTGTTTTTTGATTTTTGTGCCATGTTTAAGCATAGAACCACTTAAGGTGCATAGAATTCATAGGCTCTCAAATCTCGTCTCCATTGAGATGAGAAAGTTTGTATGCTTCTGTTCCATATTTTGAAATAATTTTGTAAGCTCCTAAACAGTGTGGTTAAAACTTTCCTTTCTTCTCTCTTTCTACCCTAGTGTTGAACTGATTCTATTTCATGACCAAATCTCTAACCTCAAATTGACGAGGTATGATCCTTTTATTGTAGTTATGGGAGACTATGTTTTCATATACCTTGAGATGGTTAAGAGTGCAGATGTAATTTTCATCTAGGAGTTCCAATTCTTCGCTAGCCTGGAAAATCTGTAATCGTCATCCTTATCCAGATAATCTCCAAGAGACATCCTTAGGAAGGAATCTCTATTTCCAATGGGATGATAGATTCTATTCGAATACTAGGGAGTAGGGTATCACAATAGTATGAGTGTGAATGAATATCCTATAATCCCAGAGGCTGGGTGAATTTATAAATTCTAGTTGTGACCTATCTTACTCACCATATTTTTCATGTTTCGAACCAATGTTTTGTTAGTGGATTTGGATTTCTCATTACCTTGGGGTAATATGGCATAGAAAACTTTAATGTTATTTGAAATTCATGACAAATATATTTCATGATCTTGGTCTTGAATGATTTTTCATTATCAGTAATAATGGCGGTAGGAATGTCATACCGAGAAAATGAGGTGATTCATAATAATCTTTAATATTTGAGTGCCTGTAACATATGTTAAAGGAACAAACTCCACCCACTTAGTAAAATATTCTATGGATATGATGATGTGGGTATGACCATCGAGATGAGGTAGGGGTGAGCTTACATATTAAATCCAGTCCCCATATGGAAAATGGCCACGATGTTGTGATTGGTTACAATGGCCATGATGATGCATCAATGAAATTTCCATACTTAAAGAGAACACATTTCTTGACATGGTTGCAGCAATCTATTTCCATTGTTGGCAGTAGTATCCTACCCGTAAAAATTTCTTTGCTAGGACCATTCAGTTCATATGGGCACCAAAAACCCTTCATGTACTTCTTTGATCACTTGGACCGACTCTACTACATCTAGACAATGCAATAGATTCCATCATAGCCACGACAATAGAGTGTACCTCCTAGGAGGGTGTAACGGGATATTTGGCGGATAAGGATTTGTTTGTCAGATCGGGAAATGTTAGTAGGGAAGGTACCATTTTAAGGTAGTCATAGATAGGTGCATACCAAGGGGAGTAGGGACCAACAACTTCACATTCCAGACATGATTATGGTATATCATAGGTGCAAGTTGATGTAGATTTAAAAAAATGGCATATCATTGTTTTTTAGTGGAATCTACAACATAGAACCCACTATCACCATTGCATCTGTAGATTGGTTTTGTGCCCTTGGAATTTTCTCAAAGGTAATACACATAAAGTATTCTTTTAGAGTTTCCACCAGTTTCTTGTATGGGATGAGCTTGTCATCCTTGACCTTGTACTCATCATTGACTTGTTTGATAATCAGTTGTGAGTCACCAACAACCTTGACATGGTGGATATTCCACTTGATTACCAACTTCAACCCAATGATGAGTGCCTCATATTCTGTAATGTTATTTGTGCAAGGAAAACCAAGACAAAAAGCTTGTGGTATGGGATCTCCTAAAGGAGTGATTAGTACTACTCCTGCCCTTGAACCATGGAAAGTGAATGATTCATCAAAGTTGATATACCACATGATAGATTATTCAATATACATTAGTGATGAATGAAAACACCAAACTTATAGGCTCTATTCCAGGTAAAGGTGCTTCTGCTAATTGGTCGGTAAGTACTTTTCCTTTAACTAATTTCTAGTGTACGTATTCAATGTCAAATTCATTGAGCAGAATGATCCAATTAGCCATTCTACCTGTAAGGGCGGGTTTTGACAATAGGTATTTAAGTGGGTCAACTTTAGATATAAGCTTGGTTTTATTGTTCAATAGGTAATGGTGAAGTTTTTGAAAAGCAAAAACAATAGCTAGATAAGCTTTTTCAATTTAAGGATAGTTGAGCTCAAAGGAAATCATGGTACAACTAAGGTAGTATACACCTTTCTCTTTTTGGATTAGGTCATATTATGCAAGACAAACACCAATCAAAAATTGCGTAGTGGATATGTATAGAAAAAGTGGCTCTCTGGGGTTGGAGGCATGAGGACAGTGGGTTGGCCAAGTATTGTTAAGCAAGGTTAAATCTTGCTATGGCTCTATTCCCAAAATTAAATCAATATCCTTCTTAAGAAGATGAGTAAAGGAATGGAACTTATCAACAAGATGCAAAATGAAGTGGTGAATGGCTTGTATTTTTCCTTGTAGGCTATGTAGCTATTTGATATTCTTGGGAGGAGGCATTTCAGTAATGGAAGTGACTTTGGCTGGGTCCACTTCAATCCCTCTCCTTGATACAATGAAGCCTAGAAACTTCCCTAATAATACTCCAAACACACATTTATTTGGATTTAACCTAACTTTATATTCCGTAGATGTTCAAAGATACATCACAAAGCTTGTGGTGGCCTTCTATTGTCTTGGACTTTCCAAGGATATCATCTATGTATTCCTCCATGATGTCATGCATCATATTATGGAATATTACTGTCATGTCCCGTTGATAGGTTACACCAACATTTTTGAGGCCAAAAGACATTACACGATAATAGAATGTTCCCAAGGACTTGTAAAAGCCATCTTATAATGATATTATTCTGTTATCTTGATTTGGTTGTATCCTAAAAAGCCATACATAAGAGATATAATTTTATAGCATGTAGTTGAATCGACAATCATGTTGATATTGGGAAAAGGAAAATAATATTTCGAGGCATGCCTTGTTGATGCACGAAAGTTTGTGCAAATTCGATGCAAACCAATTTATTTTTACTTGAGATACGTTTGATATCTAATCGGAGTAGTCAATGGGTTTGATGAACCCTGCCTGCTAATGATCTCTTTAACTCCTCTTTAACTAGAAGGGCCACTTGTAGATGCATTATCCTTAGCTTCTTTCTAATAGAATTTTCATCTAGATGCACTACTAAGTTATGCACCTCAAAATTTGAATCTAAGCCCAGACATATCTTTATAAGACCATGCAAATATATCCACAAATTCTCTAAGAAGCAAGGTGAATGTCTTTTTTTCTTGTGTTGAAAGAAAAGCTCCTATCTTGACTATCTTTGGGTCTTCTTCTATTCCAATAGTTACGTCAATGGTTTCTTCTACCAATAATGTTGACATATCCTCTATACACGTAGGATCGGGAGGAATGTTTAGATCTTCTTCCAAGGGTGTCTCTATGAGATTTTCACCCTTAGCGTGGTCACTTTTCTTGTATGTTTATTTTTACTTGTTTGTCAGCCAATGCCTCAAAGAGGTTTTCACTGTGTGACTTGGATTTTTGCTTTTGCCAAGGATTTTCATTAGAAATTTTTCCCTCACTTTTTCTTAAGTTTTGTTGACCACAAAGCTCAGCTTCCTCTCCAAAATAGGCATAGGTATCTAAGTCAATGTAGAAACCTTTCTTATGGTCCCCAATTGGAATTGTATCTTGTATGCCCATAAAATCTGCAATGGCCTCATCATTCTCAAAAATGTCCAATGGTACATGATGTTGTTGGTCCCAATCAACAAGGGAAGGGTAGAAAAGGTCAATTTTAGGCTTAATAGGGGTTAAGGTAAGGACAGCGGTATCCATGAAAAGGTTCATGGAGGAAAAATCCTCATATTGGCTATAATGGGAATTTGTGTCGCTGTCCATATAATCAGAGCTATCCTCATACTCAGAATAGGTAGTGTCTTGATCATTGGGGTGCTATCCATAGGGTCAAATGCCGATACCATATCTTTTAGTTTAAAATTTGGAAGTGGAACTAGTTCTCTTGGTCCTTGCTCATTATTTCCACATCCTAGGCCATTGTAGCCCATAGAATACATCATTCGACTGGACATTTCTTACTAGGGATTTGGTAGCAGGTCGGTTGAGTGTCCTCTGGGACCCAAGTTGTAGGTGGGTCCAACAATTTATCTTCTACAAGTAATCCCCTAGCTAAGAATGTCCCAATAGTTTGTTCATCTCTAGGCCATTTAAAATTATAGTTGGGCCAACCTCTTATTTTAAGTGACAAAGATAGGTCTAAAACAAGGAGAGCTTGTTGCATATTGTATTCTCCACAACCATATGCTAGAAATTTCATCTCCCATGAATCAAAAGGATAAGTAGATGTAGAAGCTTCACGAGTGCAAGAACTTAGGGAGTCTGAATCTACCCATGATTCCATAGCTTTTGATTGAAGGGGAACAACTATATCAGTAGAAGGACATGCATATGTACCCTTTGGAGCAAATATATTAAGAGCTATGTAGTGAGAGAAAGGTTTTGGATCTCCTTGTATTATAATAGTATGTCTCTTATGTTTTAACTTAATACATTAATGGAATGCTAATGGTATGGCCTGAATGGCATGAATACATGGGTGGCCAAGAAGCATATTATATGGAAGTTCCAAGTATAATATGTGAAAATATATATTGTGACAAGTTGGTCCTACCTCCATTAGTAATGTGATTATTCCAGATGACTCCAAATTTGTGTTGTTGTAAATGGTTATGGTAATAATATAGGACTCTAAATCTTCCTCTGTGTGCCCCAGTTGTTTAATTAGTTTCAAAGTGCATATGTTCAATCTTGACCCATTGTCCACAAGCACCCGTTTTATCTTTCGGCAGGTAACAAATACCTCTATATACAAGGGGAGATTATGTGTGTTCTCTTCACTAGGGATTTCTTTGTGATTAAAGGATATATGTTCATTCAGTGCAATGTTTTCTACTATAGCTTGCATTCCCAACCCCTGGAGAGTTTTGTATAAGATATCCTTATGTACATTTGATATCTTAAGAATATCTAAGATTCAAATCTTGGAAAATGTCTTCTCAAGTTGTTCTAAGAGGTTGTACCGACCATCCCGAGGGGTTGATGGAGAGGGTTCTAGGATCATGACAAGGCATTGCCTTGTTAGCGCAACACAATATTATCCTTTGAGCCTAATGATATTAACATGTTCATTAGAAGAGTGGACACATCTAATGAGTGAGTCATAATGATTATTGCCACTTTTGGTGTATAGATAGTTTGCAACTTTGTAACTTTGGAATGAATCTCCTAAATCTAGCATTTTCTCATATGTTTTTCGATGTTTAGGGAATGGTTCTTTGAATATCCCCATATTTTTGTTTGGCATTTGATTTATCTCTAGGGTGTTAAATCCTATATCTCCATTTTCAATGATATCTTGGATGTAGTGGCAAAGTCTTAGGAATTTGTCTATCATGTGTCCTTTTAAATGATGAAAGTCACAATATTCATGCTCTTTATACCATGATGGTTTAGGAGTTTTTCATTAAAAGGTTACATTGTAGGATAAGTCACCATGTGGACTCCATGTAATTGATTCAATATTGTAGACAAAGACTCATTAAGAGGAGTGAAAGTCCTATGATTAGGTGGTGATTGAATATGTCCTTTGGTTAGTTCAAAAGGTTAACCAACTTGAACTATTTGCACTCGTTTGGAATATGTTATTCCATCTCCCACCATATTCTTATTTTTGTTAAAGATCTTTGGATTTTCTATTGGTTAGGTATTTTGATTATATTTAGGTGTTTTGATTGTTCCTTTTGCAATAAGGGATTTTTCTATTTGTACGCTCTTTTTAATGACCTCTTCAAATGTATGAACACAATGCATTTGCAAATGAAAAGAAATGTCAGGTTTAGATTAGGAACAAATATTCTCACAAACTATTTTTAGGAAACACACAATGGAAGTGACTAGATATCCCTTGCCATATTTGTAAGAAGCTAGCAAATGTTTCATTATGGCATTGCTTAGTACTACACAAGTCTGCCATAGTTATGTCATTTTCTATGTTGTATGAGAAATTTCGAACAAACCTTTTTGCTAGTTCAGGCAAGGTGAAGATAGACCCGTGAGGTAAGCGAGTGAACCATTCCAAGGATTTTCCCCCTAGACTCTTTGAAAAGAGTCGTATGAGGTAATTTTTTCTATATGCCACTTCTTGGCATACCATGTAAAAATATTTCACATGATATCATGGGTCACCTTTCCCTCTTTATTTTTCAAATTTTAGCATGTCAAAATTTTTAGGAAAGGGTTGAAGTATCATAAATTTATCAAATGGATGGGGGCATAACTCTTCATATTGGTATTTTTTGCTATTCCCAACATTACTTTCTTGAAGGCTTGTAAGAATTTTTTTCTTGGATTGCATTTCTTGTGTAAGTAGTTTCTCTTTAGTAGGAGAAGCAGGAATATATACACGACTATATTCCGTATTTTCTCCTTCTTGGTTTTCCATGTGAAGTTCACTAGCGTCAACCTTAAGCTTTGCCTTATGCACTTTTTTATTTATTTCCTTTTGTACATGAGATGTTAATAAAGCTAATTATCGACTAAGGTTTGGATTTTTTGTTGAATAGTGACTTCTTACTCAAGAGGTTATTCTTCTTGTTTGTTACATGGAGGTTGTTCTACATTTTCATGTTCTAATATAACTCTAAGTGACATCTTGATGAAGGGCATTTTATAACCCACCATATTATCATTTCCTACATTGGACATGGAAGCTTGCCCATGTGTTAGGATATCTTCCATGTTAATCAGAGGTTATTTCTCTTCAGTAGCCTCATTTTTGGGTGGGATTGTCTCATGTTACGTAGGCATTTTAGATCCTAATTCCACCACTCATGCTAACACCCGATATTTTTATATATAAAGGAATTCATCTAATAAGGTGGGTTAAAGTCAAATTCTACACGTGGTGACCCTTACTCATCACCACTATGATCTATCATCTCCTCCACTTCTTTCTCTATGGAAAATAAATGATCGAGATTATGGCCAATAAAGATATTTGACCCTTGTTTGTTTGAAGTTTCCCAAGTTTATGTTTGTTTCGTTTGCCTTCCTTTTGGCTCCCAATCTTATTTTAGGGGCCATGATGTATGATATTTTCACTAAGGTGTTTGGAATATGTTCACAAGGTATTGACTAAGCCTAAGTGAAACATAAAAAAATGTCAATAGTTTAAGAGTTATAATGAATTCCATAGGATAAATTTGTCCAAGTGATTATTTTAAATAAGTCAAAAGGAAAAAAATAAGATACAATCACACGATGCTTAGTTCCAAAACCAATCAACCAAATGATATACTTCCTAAGTATATTTCCAAAATGGTAGTTGGTTTTTAATATGATTAAAAAATGTCACTACTTATGTCGAGTTCAAATAAATGAACAAGGCATAAGTAATAACAAGGAGTTAACATGATCCCCAAACAAAGTATACTAAAAGTAATCCTGAATCCAATCAAGGCCTATATTCAAAAAAAGTGGCAATTACGATTATGAGTGACACAAAAATTCTACCAAGATATGTTAACTAAAATTTACGAGAAATTAAGGTATTAATATCAAGACGATATTGATCTAATGCGCACAATTGGTAACACTCAACACTTTTCAAAATTGAGGTAGTAATTGAAATCAAACTAAAGATAGAGTATACCTAGGAATTGTTAAAGTGTATATAGCGTAACATCAAAATATAGATATTTAGGTCAAGTTTACAAGAAACAAGACGTAAATACCAAAATTTTAGTGACAAGATAAAATTTCAAAGGAGAGTCAAGGTGATGAGTCCAACCTAACTACGATGATGATCTTGACTTATGTATTGAGATAAAAAAGGCTACCAATGATACAAAAACATCTCCACACACTTTAGACGTTTAAAAACTCATCCACAAACATGGATGCGCGTAAACAAACACAAAAGTGGTGAATACAATCAATTAGCAACACAAGGGTAGTCACTTATCTTCTAATCAACAAAGTGTCAAAATAAAGTGAAGGAAGTCAATTGATTGGGGGTGAAAAATGTTGGCTTCACTTCGGTAGAGTTTCACCTTGCCTTAGGGTGAGTGAAAAACTAAGAAAAAGTAATGATTCACACATTTTGTGATGAATAATGTCTCTCAAATCAAATTGGTTTTGAAATGGTCAAATTTGGCTCCTGATCAAAGAAAGCTTCCTAGGTGGTTCACTCAACTAGGTGTCACAAGTTATCTAGATGCGAGCTCGACTTACCAAGAAAGTCACACTGACTAATCTTAGGTTATCTCAGATTTACTTTACCCCCTTCAAGTATAGTGGGAAATAAATGTCCATCCATCATGTACTACTCTCATTTGTGATACATATAAATTCAATGCTAAATATAAAAATGGTAAAACTAGTTGTTTCACCATTTTATTTATGGATTTGACGAAAACAGATAAGGTGATGGGCCAAGGAGGAATACCTATTGTGATGGTTAGTTTAAAGGTTGTGCGCATGTTATGACTTCTTGATCTAATGTTGACTGTGAGAGATTCCTTTTGGCTAGGAGGAACTACCTAAAATACACAACAAGACCACAAAAGAGAGTTAAACAATATATGCTAGTGAATTTGCCTAGCGTGTGCTAGATCCAAGATGTGTGGTACTTCCTTGGTGGCAATAACACCACCGTTTAATACAACTTAATGTAAAAATATCATAAATAAATAATGTAAATCTGTAGTTGATATGATTTAGGTATCTAATCCAAATACAATAAATAAATCTAATATAACGAGCTAGGTTATGATCAGATCTGGAAGTAGCGTAGGTAGTTAAGGTGTTGGAATAGGTCAGGGTCGATTCTAGGTAGTAATCGGGGTTTCTCAAATGTAGGTTTTTAAGTTTATGTTATTGGTAGGATTACCAAATATAGAGATCGACGCGTCGGTGAGGTATGGTGATGACGGTTAAGAGGTAATGAGATGATGGTTAAGGTGAAATGGTAGAAATTGATAAACTAGGTTTTGAGAACTTGTTTGAGGTAAGAAAATGAGTGTAAAGAAAACGGATAGGCTTGCAATGGTGTTGGGGATACTCAGAGGTATTCAGAATCAAGTGTAGGTGATTAAATGATAATGGATGATGGAATGGTTGGATTCACGAAGGTGGGATGAAAAATGCAAATAGATGCTAATAAACAGAGATGAAGAAACTTCATAATTTGAATAAGTATGAATGCATGCAGGTCAGAGATACACTTACCGATGTTTATAGGTTTGATGGCTAGATGATGGTGATGGTTGATATGTGGAATGGTGCTAAGTTCCGTGGTAGTGCTTCCTAGAATTCTACCATGAATACAAATACCTTTGTATCCATCTTGATGTTGGCTATGGCTGTCTGGATGTATGAAAGGGCTCTGGTTCTTGCTTGCATGCAAATCTCCTTCGCTCCAAAAATTGAGAATATGGTCAACCTCTCAAAAAAGGTTACCAAAATGAATATATGGTAATTGATGATGGTTTAAGGTGTCTGACATTAGTTTAGGGTTAACCGATGTCGGTTAAGGTAGGAAATCCTAGGTTACCCAAAATAGCAGATCATGACTATCTTTTTCTAGCTCTGCTCATTAGTTCTATGTCTAAAATGGCATTTTGGCACTTAGATAAGTGGGCATGTTGTTAGAGGAAGAATAGGCATGTTATTTTAGGGTTATACTAAGTCTTGGTTAATTAAATTAAGAAAAGGTCGAGTCCTAGTTAGTTAGGAAACATGCTAAGAATAGGTCCATGATGAGGTGTCTAGGTGAGGTGGAAATTAGTTTGAATAAAGGTAATTAAATAATGAATGAAGTGAGGATGAATATTAATTTAATTATAAATAATTAAACTAATATTAATGTGGGGTAAAAGGGTCATGGCTAGGTGAATATGTTTAAGTTGGCTATTTGAAAAGGGACAAAGGGGATTGTGACTAAATTTTGGTGTCTACATTTTCCCCTTTTTGTTGCATAGCTTGTATTGGTAAGTGATGCTGATAAAAACATGAAGTCATTGCCCCATGTGTGGGTGAAGGTGATCCCCCTCAAACCAGGCATTGATGAGGTGTAATACAAAATTGGTGAGTGGTTTGATAAATGTGTAGTTGGTGAAGATAGGTGGGAAATGGTATGAGTAATATGGGAACGGGTGATGGTCAAGTTAGGTAATAGGTAATAGGACGGGGTTAAAATTGGGTCACGGGCAATGGAAATCAAAATGCATGCAAACATATATATTACAATACTGTACCAGGTAGAAGAGCTTGCAAACTCTACATCATACAAGGTCAATAGGTTTATCCAAACAAGGGTGAAGTGTTTAGGTATTGAAGGTATAGTTTATGGTCTAGAACAGAATGTAGGTTAGGTGTAGGAATATTTAGGTATGTTCTGGTACACAAAAGGTTTGGTCGGGATAAACAACACAACAATAGGAAAGGTATGGTTGTTAGGTTTTAAAAAACAAAGGTAACAATATCACAAGGTATAGTGAGTACATAAGGTCAATGGTCACATCAAGTAGGCTAGGGTTAGGTAAATAGGTCGTGGCATAGGTAAGGCCAAGGTATAGGTAGAATAATAAATCCCAAGACACAATAAAGGAAATGTAGGGGTAGGTTGAGCTTGTAGGTATGGTTTAATGGGTGTTCAGAATGATAAAAGGTGTGTGGGTCCTAATGGTTGTAGGAAAAAGGAATCTTAGCAAGGCCAAATAGTTAAAAGAATTGACCGATGCTGGTTATAGGGTGACTGATGTCGATTGTATAGGGCACGAATGGGTCGGATTCGGTCGGGTCGGGTTGGGTTTATAAAATAAAAATTCCATATTTTATGGAATCATTGTTGTGTTGTGAATTTGGAGAAAATGACAGAGCCATTTGACCTTTTGTAATTTTTTTTGAGAGAGAAGGACATGGAATTATACTTGGTTGAGGTGGAGGGTACGAGTTGGTGAGAGGATCTAGGGAGATGGGTCCACAAGCTCAGGGGGATCAATTTGATTGGTTGGAGTAGAGGAATGGATTTGGTGATTTGGGCATGGAAGAGGTGGGAGAGGGTTCGGGTAGGCCGCTGGTGCAGTGGCTAAGCATACCACCATGCCAAAGATATCGCGATGAGGTAGGATTTGATCCCGATTTGTCATTTGTTGTTAAAATAGGTTGGTAAAATTGGTGTTGGGTAAAACCGTGTCGGTGGGGGGTATAATTTTGAATTTTTGGTTAAAATGTTGTAATGAGGGAGGGAGAGGTCTTAGGTAGGGTAAATAGGGGTGGGGAGGGGTTTAGGTTAGGTTTGGGTAAGGTAGGATAGGGTTCTAGGTTAGATTTGAGAATTTTGGGAGAAATAGGGGATTTTTAGATTTGGTCATCACAGTGAGTGACCGATGTCGATCAAGATTTGGCTGACGCGTCGGTTGGCATTGGCTGACATCGGTCAAGCAAGCAAGTGACTGATACTAGTCATGAAGGTGATGCCGGTTAGAAGTGACCGATGCCGGTCACATTTTGGGAAAAATAGATCAAGAAACAAGGTAGGGCGAGAGAAAAAGATAGGTAATTAGGTGGAAAGGCAAGTTTATTGAGAATGAGTAGGGTAATAGGTATAAATGGTATGAGTGGATGGGTGTAAAAAGGGGTAATCTGTAGGGTTGGGGTATAATAAGAAATAAGGGTTTGGGAATAGGTTTTTTAGGTAAGAGATGTGTTGGGTATGGTGAAGGTTTAACAATGGTATGATTTTTTGGGTGTAGGCTAGGGACCAGTTACGGATGAGAGATAGAGTACCACCTCTGTTACTAGTAGTATGAGGGAGTGTGATGGCAGAGGAGTGGCATCACATTACAGATGTTGACCTTATTGGGGTCAGATGATATAGGCACATAGTTCATTTCATAATTTTTCCATAGTACAGAGAGAGATGACATGAAGAGGCCTATGAATTTACCACAATGGGACAAACGATCTTGACAAAGTCAAGAGGAGCTTGTAGTGGATCGGTGGATTGATGATGCCAAGGTTAAAGATAGATACATGAAGTTGTGGTCGGTGTAGATATAGGAAGCACCACCAATGCCGGGGAAAAAGACTTGGTGACCCTTATAGTTCAAAGGATACTTTGCGCGGAGGTAGGTTGCCACCTTACAGGCCCGGATTATAGGTTTATAGGGGTAGTTGTGCCAGTCTAAGGCACAGGTGGCCACATTATAGGCACATGTGGTGGATTTATAGGCCTAGATTTCCTAGGAAAAGATCCTACATAGGGTGGAGATGGAGACAAGAGATAGGTGATTTCCTTACAGGCATAGGTAGTAGGGTTACGGGGCAATTGGCACCGCATGCAGAGCATTGTGACCTTATAGGCCTAGGTCACAGCATAAGCACCAAGATATAGGCATCGACACGAGCCTAGGAATATGATCAAGTTGAGGCAACAAGATCACAAAGGCCAAGCCTACCTACGAGTTAGGAAGAGGTTGCCTGAAACCCATACAAGGCGAGAGAGATGCCATCGGGGTTCCTTGCATCGGGAAGAGGAGGAGGAGACAGATGATATTGATATGGACATTAGGTGGGGTAATGATTAGTCACCCTATATGTTCATGATATATATATTTATATATTTTTGATTTATACCGTCCTCTATGACGAAGATAACGAGGATGTACATGAGAGTTTTTGATTATTACACCGTCTTGCATGTTGAAGATGTTGAGACTGTATATGAGAGGCATGTGTATTAATTTTGATTATGTGCACATATGTATGTACATAGAGATTCTAATGATTTTTATAGAGATGGTGATATTTATGGTATGATGTTGTGCTTATGTGTGTAATTTCTAGTGTTATTGTTTATGTGATGGAAACTAGGTGGATTAGGCATGATTGAGTCAAGGTCATAGGCATGATTGTGTGAGGTCACTTAGGCATGGTGGAGTCAGGTCTGTTTAGGCATGATGGAGTCAGGTCACTTAGGCATGGTGGAGTCAGGTTGGTTTAGGCATGGTGGAGTCAGGTCAGTTAGGCATGGTGGAGTTAGGTATAGGCATGATGGAGTCAGTCATAGGCATGGTTGAGTCATGGTTTATGGTTTTGATTTAAGTTCTAAGTTGTTGGTAACATGGGAGACAAATGGTGATGTTTATGCATGTTATGGTTTAAATTTCCAAATATTTGCTATGGTGGAAATATAAACATGATAAATTATAATTTGATGAAGTGGTAAAAATGTTTGTTAATTGGTGCCTGTTTAGTTTAATTTCCTATTGTTGATATAAAATGGAAACTAACTAAGGTAGAATGTGAATAGGAAAGTCAAGGGGAAATTGGTTAGGGTAGGGTGGTCAAGCTAACCTCATAGGGCCCCATGCCTTAAGAGTGATACCTACGTAGCCCCAATGAAAAGGGGCCTCAGGCTGATGTAGTTATCCCATAAGCTAGGGAAGAATGTGATGAGGTAGAGGAATGGGTTGGTAGGTTTTAGGTATGATTGAGTGTAGGTCATAGGCATGGTTGAGTCTTAGGTGATAGGCATGGTTGATTCTTAGGTGGTTGAGTCTTAGGTGATAGACATGATTGAATATTTTAAATGTAGGTGTCATGGTGCGGTCCTCAGTATAGGATAATCAATAAGTAATGAGGAAGGTGAATGGTAAGATGTGGTAAAAGAGTCGCTTAATTGATAAGAACCCTAATGAGTCTACCATACCCAAGATGGGATTATGAACGTAAGACCCTAAAGGCGTTGCATAATGGACTATTCTAAGGGTGAAGAAAGTCACATGATCATGAAATGTCACGGATGGCAGTAAGTCCCTTGAGTAGAGAGAAAATTAGGGTGAAAAGGAAATGAGGTGAAAGTGGGTGGTTTAGCGTAACTTAGTGTACAATGGTATGTTTACCGGGCAAGAAACCCATGCTAAAAAATAGGAAAGTCCATGACAAAAAGTTATCATTTTCTTCATTTGTTTTTATTTTTGATAGACTGATCGATGTGGGAAGTCTATATGGGATGAGTATATTATCTCCTTGAGGTCTTCGTGAAGTGATCAATGTGGGAAGCTTCTGAACATTTTATTGTATTTTTGCAATGAATTTATATAGTTGTCCTTCAAGGAGCAGTCTATTTATAGTGATGAGATAAGAGATGTCATTTTGAGGGAGTCATCTGTTTGCTAGAATTTTGACTCAAGGAGTTGAATCCCATTTTATTTTTGGACGTTTAAGTCATGGAAAAACTATAGAGGAAGATTAGGTTCTTGTTTAGAAGACAAAACCATAGTACACAGAGGCTAACTATGAAATAGATAATTTCAAGTGATGAACGACAATGGGATTCCATCTTTAAAAAAGACAAAAAGTATCCATGAGAATCATGCTATGAGTAGAGCTGCGATACTCATATTGAAGATAAGGATAAAAGGTGACGGGTAATCACATGATTATTTTTTAGTCGTTAATCCTCAAAATGGTTAACATGGAAGGTGAATGACACTCAAGGGATGAGTGGTCAATAGACAAGAAGTGACATAGGACTTGATTTCAACAATAAAAAAGTTTAAGATGCAAAGTATTGAGTGGCTCAGGTTTGGGTTTACCTTCAAGTGAAGACAAACGATAAGCACCTGATCCATATGCATGAGTAACGATATAGGGTCCAAGCCAATTAGGAGTAAATTTTCCCAAGTTTAATTTTCTCTTCTTTGGTTACATGTTGATTTTCCTTCAGGACAAGGTCCCAACCTAGAAGGTTCATTTGTGGACATGTTTATCATAGACACATTTGATACATTTTTGGTAGATTTGGAGATGGTCAAGAGCATTGAGATGACATTCATCTAACAACTCAAGTTGTGCTAAATGGTCTTGGCAAAAGTCATCGTCATTGAGCATGTCTTGTAGTGAGATGCGAGAGAGATGGAATCTAGACTTTGAGAGGAAAGACAACCTTGGTACCATAGACCAAAGAGAAAGGTGTGGCAGCAATCGAAGTGTGAATACTAGTGTGGTAAGCCCACAAGGCAAAAGGAATGTGTGTATGACAATCCTTCCTAGTATTGTAAAATACTTTCATAAGAATTTTGTTTCAAGGTTTTATTGGTTGATTCTACTTGGCCATTTGTTTGTGGGTAATAAGGTGACAAGAAACTGAGTTGAATGCCAAAAGCATCACACAAATTTTGTAGGGTTTTGTTTTTGAATTGTTTTCCATTATCAGTGATGAGACGGTGAGGGACACCAAAGTGAAAAATGATGTGATGGTTGATGAATTCACATATCTTCTTAGATTTTGTAGAAATGAGGGGAATGGATTCTACCCATTTAGTGTAATATTTAGTAGCAGTTATAATCCATTGATGGCATTGTGAAGAATGAGGATTGATCTCTCCGATGAGATCCAAATCCCATTGAGAGAAAGGTCAAAGGTCTCGTATGACCTATAGGGCATGACTAGGTGTGTGATGAAGATTATCATGTTGATGGAATTTCCCACAATGTTTGACATAGTCACAAAAATTACGGTTTAGGGTTGGAAAATAGTAGCCAAGGAAAAGAATGCATTTAACGACAGATAAACCACTAAAGTGGCCTCTAAAAATTCTATTGTGAACTTCCTTAATGGTGTATGGAATTTAAGAACTTGTAAGGCATCGTAAGATAATACCGTAGAAGCCATACTTATAAAGGAGACCACCTATGATGACATAGAGAGAAACACTTTTAAGAAAGGTACATTGTCCATTACGAGTGAGATTAAGAGGTAGAATGGAAATGGAAAGGTAGTTTACAAATTGCTTATACCAAAGGTCAAGTGGGCCAGTGCAATAGTTCGACGGAGTGGACCTCATGAGGTAAATGTTATCCAAAATAATCCCCTTGCTTATTTTTGAATAACTTCCTTTCATTCCTTCCTTCCTTGTGTCTCAGTCAATTTTTTTACTTTTCAGGTACTCAATTTTTTTTTTTTTGGAAATGGTCTCATCAGATAGAGAATTTTCTCACCTTTCCAGAAAGGTAAAGTTTTCCTTCTAACTCCTTGTATTTTGCAAGTTATGGCTCGGTGGAGTTTTTGAGGGAAATTTTCCCTAGGAAGGTCCGCCACCAATCGAAAGTGCCATGTGGCGGTGGAATGGCGGGTCGGTGGAAGTAAGTTAGAAAATTTCCAAAGTTCTCGGTAGGGGTGCAAAGAAATTTTTTGGCCCGAAGGCCCACGGACAAATCAAAGGATGACACATGCTCATAAGGGCCGGCGAGGAGATGGAGGGGCAAAGTGTTTTTTTGCTTTTGCCAAAATTTGTAAAAAGTGCAAAGGAGAGAATTGGCCCGTGGGCCCACTAAGGAGGAAAGAAAAATTTGGAGTGCCCCAGTGGACTAATCAAAGGATGACACGTGTCCGGAGGCCGGTGGAAGTCGGGGGTGTGGGGTGATTTTTGGATTTTTTCCAAAGTGTTCAAAAGGGCATGAAGGAAAATTTGTTCCTATAAGCCCGTAAAGGAAAGAAAAACGATTCAAGCGCGCCAAATAGGAGGATGCCACGTGTCAATGGAGCGGTGAGGTGCAGAGTGATTTTGGATTTTTTTCCAAAATTCAAAAAAGGTGTGAAATGGTTATTTAAACCCAGTGAACCAATAGGAATGTGCCACGTGTTGGTGGAGCGTTGGGGCACGAGATATTTTGGGGAATTTTTCCCAAATCCAAAAGAAGGGGAAAATTTTTGGGTTTCGGCCTACCGACCTGATTTTTACACTTGTTTTTCCCTAAATCTTCAGAGGGGCATATATTTTGATCCAGATCTTAGTTTTCTCGATTTTGGTGTCATTGGAAAGCTATTGAAGTCCTCTACATGATGGATTCTTCAATTTTGTTTTTTGGTGGAGTTTAGTGAGAGAAAGATGAGAAAAATCCTCGGCATGGGAAAAGAGTAGAACTAACATTCAACCACCATTTTTAATGCGGTATGGATTCCATTCTTCTCCAAAGATGATCGAAAATGTTGGGAATGAACTTTTAAGGGTACCCATGATATTTTGATGGATTTGATCGGTGGTTGAATCATTTTTTTACTTTCCTATGTTTCTCCTTCCCAAGCTTGGGTTTTCATTGTTAAAAGCCAGTTTTGGCTCATTTGTAAAGGGTTGGACATTTTTTAATGTTTTGTAGGCTCCATCCTTCACCCTAGCAAGTGAATTTGTGGAATATCAGACCTATTTTAGGATTGCAATATGTTTTCTACCTCTTTTTTATTGTAATGCACTTGTATTTAAAAATGGAAATGACAATGCAAGCTCTGTGAATGAGTTTTCAATCCTTTTCTTGTGTTGTTTTCTTCATTTTGATCCTTCATTACATTTTAGCAATTTGTGCATGATGTGTGTTGCATTTTTATAATCTGTGTCAATTTGCAGAACTATATGTCCATCACTCCTTTGGTGTATCACCTTGTTAGTTTAGTTTTATCTTATTTTCTCTCTTCTATCCTTGTCTCCTTGGTAGAATTAGAGTAGGATTTTGAGTTAAACCTCTACAAATTTCATGCATACATTTTATCGAGAGGAGTAGAGGAACCATCCTTTAACTGGAAAGTTTTTCCCCATTTTTCAAGTCTCACACTTGGGGAAAAGATTCCATGTTGTGCAATCACACTGGATGCCCATTATTAACCTAGAAATCTGAGAAAAAATCTAGGGGTGCTACTAATTTGTACTAATAGTTTTGGCATGCCCAATGGGACCTTAGAGGTCTTTATATTCATTACAATAAAATTGATGTGCATTTGTTGTAATTTTCTTGCTTAAACGAGCCCTGATTTGCACATCTGGTGACTCCAAAGAGATAAAATCAACTAGTTTCAATAGTCTAAGTCTGAAGATTCATGAGAAGGATCCAAAAAAGGTCAAGGGCTAGAGAAGAGGGATTTTCTAAGTATCTGCAATTATCCCTAGGAAGAAGAGAGAGAGGAAGAAGAATTCAAAGGTCTCCATCTCCACCAAATAGAACTCTATCAACTCCTCCACCTGGTAGACCTTTCACCCAATCAACAAGGGTTCTCAGGCCAATCAGAATGGCACAACACAACCCTTATGTCAACTTCACTAGCAGCAGCCCACTTGCTCTCAATGTAAAAAACCCAATTCTAGTTGTAGCATTGAAGAACATTCCATACTTTATTGGGGAAAATCAGACCACTCCTGGTGATCATGTCAAAGACATTGCTAATGTTTGTGCAATCCATGAGATTGTTGAGATGCAAATTGCTGTCAAATTATTGGCATCTTCATTCAAAGGGAAATCCTTGTAATGGTTTAGGAGCCTTGGGGTAGGCTCTATCCAAAATTGGAACCAATTGTGTATAGCTCTCCATGAGCAGTTTGGAGAAAAGGGAGATAATTTTTCCTTATTGGAGCACCGACAACTATAAAGAGAGCTCCCAATGAGTAGGTGACAGACTTCAATTTCAGATTTCAAAGGATATGGGATAGAATCCTAGTGACAGAAGGCCAATGATTGAAGGCACTTTCTTATACTCTCTCAAAGCTTTAAATTCGATATTTCTATGTTAATCCAATCGATGAGAGGTGCAAATATACATGCAGCTTATAGCATTTCCATTAGGGCTAAGAATTATTTGATCCAAGCTGATAAACTAGATCCTAGGCCTCCCATGCCCTTATATCCAAACTTGGAAAACCCAAGCACTAGTCAAACACCTACTTTAGCTCCTATTACCACTCCTAGAAATTAGAGTTCAAATGAAACTTCTACTTCACCCTCTAGTGCCTCAAATGAACTTTAAGAAGTCATGAAACAATTAAAAAATTTAGAAAATGAGTAGGTTACACTTAAGAGGTAGCAAGCCCAAAGTTTTAGACCTTCTTTTCAGTCTCAAACTCAACCTAATAGGCAACCATATCAACCTAATAGGCCACCCAATCCAGCTACAAATCAAAATCAAGTAAGGCCTCCCGCCAATAGACCATTTCAACCCTATAACCCCAATGCTACATCTACCTCTAAAGCCTTAGTGCTAGTGTAAAATAATATAGCTCAAGAGTATGATTGGTGTTTTCCATGCAATGAACCTCACAACCAGTCTATGTGCTTCAATGGTGCTTTGAACCAAGATTTGATGGTGAAAACAACTAGTGTAGAGAGTGAGGTGAGTCAAGAAAAAACAAACAACAAGGAACATCTTAGCAAAATACAACTCCAAATGAGACTACACTTGTGAATTTGGTAAGGTGAAGATTTTTGCGGTATGAATCAAATAATTTCTCGAATGTAGTAGGTAACACATGGTCAAAGAAGATGAATATTGGTGAAGGGCAGTCATTAGCTCCAGGTGATTCACAACCTTCCATCACTCCACAAGGTGTTGGCAAGAAAAATGCAGTTCCAATTGTACAAGGACAACCCAAGCCACCTTGTAGACAAGCTCAAATGCCAGCTGTTGCAGCCCATGTACTAGAAAAGAGTGTATAGGCTAAGGGGTAGAAAAGAGATGTTTCATCCCCATTTAGCATCATTAAACAAATGTGAATATATCTATGTGGGAATCACTATCCATCCCAGGCCAAAGGGATCTACTAAAAGCTTCCATGAGGAATTGGTCAACTTTAAACCAAGTAAACTCATATGCAAGAGAAGGTACTCACAAATTCTACTCGGCTGAGGAAGCTTGGAGGACAACAAGGTAAAATTTTGAAGCCCCCTCCATTCTATGTTTCATTGATCATTGGGGATAAACTAGTACACAATTGTATGATTGATTCTAGGGCAAGTAGTTTTGTGATGCCCAAGAAAATAGCTGATTAGTTGGGCCTCCAATATGAAGTCATATCCAAAGGGGTGGTGCAACTAGATGAGACAACAGTAAAAATAGTAGGGGTAATTAAAGATTTGAGCCTCACTTTACATGCATGCCCCAATGTCACTGTTTTGCAAGATAGGTTAGTGATAGAATTACCACCACTTTTTGCCCTATGTTTGTCAAGGGATTTCACTGCTAGAATTGGAGGCTATTTATCTATTGATTGGTCACACATGTTGTTCTGGACCAGATATGGAACTAAGACCACAATCATGTCTGAACCTATTGCAAACTTTCACATTGAGCCTCATACTCCAAGCCCAATCAATGCACACTGTTCAACATTTTATCAAGAGGATTATCCAAGCACAGATAAATCTGACACCAAAGTTGGAAGCATCCCAGATTTGACTCTTGATGAATGGGCAAGAAAGGTACATGATTTTGATCCCTACAAGGAAATAGAAGAATCTGAACTAGGAGTTTATTGTATGCATGAAGAAAATCAGCCTATTCCTAACATCACCAAGTTGGACCATAAAGATTACAATGAGGTATGGCAGCTTTTCTTTGATGGATCAAGAAGTAAAAAAGGTGAAGGGGGGAGCTATGCTTGTTTCACATCAAGGAATTAAGTATTATTCAACTTTTAGATTTCAGTTTACATGTTCTAACAACACTGCTGAATATGAAGCTTTGATACAAGGATTGCATTGGTCAAGAAAGAGAGGTATCAAAAACTTACATGTCTTTGGTGACAGTGAGCTAATTGTTAATCAAGTTAAAGGAAACATGCTACCAAGAATGACCTAATCAAGCGTTATAAGAATAGGGCGTGGGACCTCATTGAGGATTTTGAAGGCTTTGGCATCAACTCCATCCCTAGGAAAGAAAACCAAGCTACTGATAAGCTTATAGTAGTTGGAGTAGCCTTTGATGTTGTGGAGAGTATTAAGGAAGATAAAGTGTAGCCAAACATTCATGTGATTATAAGGCCATCATTGCTAGACAATAATGTAAGTTGGCAAGTGTTTGAAAGTGACAATAAATCATCAATTTCTTGCAAGAAGAAGTGAGTTCTTAGCAAAAATCAGAAAAGGTTAGAACAACAAAGTATGGTGATCAAGTGGTACAGGTGATAACCAAAAAAATACCAAAAGGACTTGTCACTTTGTAGTCCATATTTAATCCTAATGATCAATTTAGGAAGGATAAAGCAAACATCCAAGTCAAGGAAAAAGATTCCATGTTGTGTAATCACACTTTGGATGCCCATTATCAAACCAGAAATATGAGAAAACATCTAGGGGTGCTTTGTTGATTTGACCGATAGTAAATAAGAGGGTGATTTCAACCTTTGTATTATGAAAAATATTTTGGAGTCATTAGGTAAATTAGGTATCTAAGAAGCGAGACGAGGCCATGGTATCTGTAAATTTAATGGTAGAACGAGGAGTGGTTTGAAGTTCATGATGGTCAAAGCTAATCAAAAGTATGTCCACATGATTCTTATACTTTTGAATTATTTCATTATGATACTAGTATATACCATTGAATTTATTTACAACAAGTTGGGAATCACCAAATAGATTAATTAATTAAACATCTAGGAGATGATAGTTTAAAGGCCCAATACGAGTGCTTTGTATTCGATGATATTGTTTATGCAATCAAAATCTAGCTTGAAAGATAAAGGCATGGGTTTATCACTAAGAGGAATGAGGATAACACCCACACCACCCCTATCCTTACACTTGGAAGCATTAAAGCAGAGGGAATTTGGTAAGTGGTATCATCCAAGGAGATGGTAGTTATGGATTCGTCAGGGAAATCAAAGTTAGAGGGTTGATTTCTGAAAAGAGGTGCATATGACAGTTGGTAAGTGATGTCCTCGACCTTTAATAGAATTTTTATGGATGAATTCAAGGTCAAGGTATGCAAGAAGCATGAGCCAATGTGTAACATGTTGATGTTGGTAGGGTTTGGCGTACATATAATGTAGAGGGTCAGTGTTAGTGACGAAAAAGGTTTTGTGGTTGAGTAGGTAATGACGTAGTTTAGTGGCGACAAAAACTAAGGCTAAGAAATGTTTTTAGCATGGGTGTACCTAGTTTCATAGTCCAAAAGGGTATGGATTATGTAATAAACTGCTTTCTCTCTGTTTTGTTTGTCATGGTGAGTGAGCATGGCACCTAAGGAATGGTTAGTAGCAGAAATGTATAGGTAAAAGGGTTGGTCATATTTAGGAGGAATGAGCACTGGTGGTTGAAGAAGGTATTGTTTTAAGGCATCAAAGGATTTTTGGCATTCATCATCCCATTTGAATGAGACATCCTTCTTGAGGAGATGATGAAATGGTTGACAATGGTTGGAAAGGTGCAAGATAAAATGACGAATAGATTGCAACTTACCTTATAATATTCAAAGTTGATGGAGATTAGTAGGTGGAGGCATTTCGAGAATATCCTTCACTTTAGTAGGATCAACTTCTATGCCACATAAAGAAATGATGAAACCAAGGAGTTTTCCTAAAAGTACCATAAAGACACACTTCTTAGGTTGAAGGTGAATGTAATACTTGATGAGGCGAGTCAAAGATGACCTTAAGGACTATCAAGTGTTTAGCCCAATGTTTGGATTTGGAAAGAAGGTCATCTACATAATATTCTAATATGCGATGCATGATGTCATGGAAGATATAATTCATGGCTCGCTGATATGTAGCACCAACATTTTAAGGCCAAAAGACATGACTTGATAGCAGAAGGTCCCCCAAGGAGTGATAAAGGAAGTTTTGTGTTGATCTTATGGAGTGAGTAATATTTGATTATAACTTGAGAAACCATCCATGAGTGATAGCATCTCATGGCGGTGGTGAGATCAACCAGTTGGTCAATGCTTGGTAGAGGAAAATCATCTTTGGGGAAAGTGAGGTTGAGGTCATGGAAATCTATGAAAATGTGGAGTCCCCCTATCGCTTTCGTGATAGGGACGATGTTAGAAATCCATTGGGGATATTCAATGGGTAGGATGAAGGAAGCGAGAAAGTTCTGAAGTTCTTCTTCGACGAGAGAAGAGCAATGCGAGGATGCATTTTCCGTAGCTTTTGTTTTATGGGTTTGGCATCGGGAATGGTTACGATATTATGGACCATGATGTTTGGGTCAATAGCATATCAATATAGGACCAAGAAAAATCATTTCTATGGTCCTGGAGGAAAGACATAAAAGCTTCGTGTTCAACAACATCTAAATATTGGCCTATCTTTATAATGTGTGGGTCATCCTGAATGTTAATTTTAAGTTTGATAGTCAATTCATTCAACATGGTTTGCATCTCAGAGGATAAAGATTGGTGAATATAATAATCTTCCACACCAAGATAGGCAAGGATAGACTCATCGTCTTGACATTAAACGATGTTAATAGAAGGTGTATCATCATTGACCATGTCAGGATATAAGAAGGGAAGAGAAGAAGGAACCTCGTCATTGCGTTGATAGGTCAGAGGTCCTAGGGAAATCGTGTTTACAAAAAAAAAAGTTAGGAGGAATAGATTCGGGATCTATGGACTTCGTGGGTGAAGATGGTGATGTTGGTGAATGGGGTGGAGAAGGTTTGTCTTCCTCAATGAGGTTAACGTGGGCCTTCTTGGAAGGTGGTGTGGAAAATCCAATACCACTACGATCATTGTGTTTACGGGTGGTACATGAAATGATAGTATGGCGGCCTTGTTCGTAAAAACTAAATCCAAATCCTTTGCATTCACAACGGTGAAGGAAAGTATGGGTGAAGTGGTAGCTAGTAACAATTGGAGGTCAAATGAAAGCTTGATTGTGTTTGCGATGGTGGTTTGGGTGAATAAGTGGTAGTATCAAGTCCCTCATATGTTAGATTAGTGCGAAGGTGGGGAGGACCATAAGGAAAGACCTCACCTACATGGTAGTCATAACTAGGGTGCTGGCGCAGGTTCCCATACTCTTGTGGAGTGAGAAATGTGTTGATATTATATAGGTGGTACTCCCCTAGAGTGAGGCATTGAAAAACACCTTCTAAGGGATCAGTAGTTGATATGTGGGTGGTGGGGATAGACGAATCACTAGATGATTGGGTAGGAGGGTAGTGGTTGGTTGGGAAGTAGAGGGCTCAACTACAGAGGTTGAGGTGGTAGTAGGAATAGAAGAGTTAGATGTGGGAGAGGTGGTGAAAACATTGGTTGATGGGGTCATGGGTGAAGGAGAAGTGGGGGTAGTGGCAGATGCCTTGAATGGTAAAAGTACATCGTTGGGCCCGTGCAACATGTTACAAGTTTTGAATGGTGACAGGTTGATAGGGATGGTATATTTATGTACTTCATGTTTGAATTTTACAGTGGTGTAAATTTGAAGGGACACAACCCATGATGCAAATCCAAGGTCTACCAAGCAATAGGTTATACTAGAACTCCCCTCTAAGACGTAGAATAGTTTGGGATAGTGCGAGGGCCTACGCAAACATGAAGGATAATGGTGCCAAGGGTGGAGGTAACGACATCGTTGAAGGAGTGCAACATAACGAGGTTATTATGCATATAATTAGAAGGGATACACATTTGATTATATGTGTGGGAGGAGATGATGTTAATGCTAGCACCACCATCGATCATGACGCATCGTACACGTATGTTATCGATATAGATGGAAATGAATAGGGCAGATCAGGGTCATCTGACTGGAGAGGTAAAATCTCCTCATTAGAGAAGTTAAGGGTGATAACTTGAGGAGTGGGTATGGGGGTAGAATAAGGATATTATTTGGGAAGTAAGGTCACATAGTGAGGGGTAATAATGGAGGCCACTGGTGTGGGGTCATTGGGTAAAACTTCAATGGATTATAAAACCTCAATAAGGGCTTATCTATGAGATTCAAAAGTTTGGAAGAGATCATATAAAGACATCTTTAGAGGAGACTGATGTAATTTTTTTATCATTATGTGATGGGTGACCTTGTTAGAGATAGGGTATGTAGGTCCGTGGATGGTGATTTTGGGTGTGGGTATAGATGGTATATTGGGCACGGGGTTGGTTGATTAGCTAATTGCTTTTTCTTTTCCTTTTTCTTTCTGAGTGTGGGTGACAACGTGAACCATGTTAATATGAGGGGAGGTGGATGGAGAGGGTGTGTCATGAAAGGTGTAATGACATAAGGGAAAAAACCCTAATGATGGATAAGATCCTTGTGAAATGAGTAGGGTACACAAACATTTGGGTGGTGATTTGGCCAACTCTCTAATACATGACCATGTTGATCTCAAATTTTGGAGGTGGATAAAATGGTTGTGGGGATGGAGATACTGGTCACTGAATCAGTAAAGGATGATGATGTGTGGTGATAGGTGAAGGTGGAACATGGTCCTTGTTGATGTCAAATCACAAAGCACCCCCGAATGTCTCAGTAACTCGATGGCCGAGACTCTCGGTGTGATTGTATAACATGGAGCTTTTCCCAAGTGTGGGACCTTGCGAAATCGGAAAAGCTCTCTGGATGAAGGCCGGTTCCTATTCCTTTGTTTAGATGCACACATAAAAATGCAGAGGGTCTACTCAAAACCTAATCTAATTTTCCAAGGAGACAGGGTAAGAAGATGCATAAAAATAAACCTAAACTAACAAAGGTGATGCACCGAGGAATGAAGAACAACTGTCTTGCCAATAAACACAAACTATTAAAATGCGATGCAAGATCATGCACAGATAACAGATTTGCAGTGAAAGATCAGGAAGATGCAAATAAACATAGAGAGGGTTGATAATCATCCACAGACATGCATTATTTTCTCCAAAGATTGATACAATACACCACAAAATGCCAAGAGACAAGGTTGCATTACAGTTTTAGATAGGAGGTTTGAACTCCATAGATTCACCTGCCAAAGAGAAGAAGGGAGGGGCAAAACAGAGGACCTCGTAAGCTTTCCAGAAAGTCCAACCTTGCATGAATCTGAGCTCCCAGTCAAAAGTTATGGCCATCTGAATATCTGCGTGAGTCTCGCTTCTGCCAAAGACTCGAGAATGTTGCGCCTCCTGAAGGTGCGCATTGGCGCATTCATGTGCGTGTCGACATCCTCTTACATGCACCAAGGCAAAAATTTTCTGTGTTGACACTCCGTGTCATGCGCCATTTCTGTGTGCCAAGGCGCAACTTTTCTGTGTCGACACTCCGTGTCATGCGCCATTTCTGTGCGCCAAGGCGCAACTTTCTCTGTGTCGACACTCCGTGTCATGCACCATTTCTGTGCACCAAGGCACAACTTTTCCGTGTCGACACTCCATGTCATGTGCCATTTCTGTGCGCGAAGGCACATCTATCTTCATATTCTTCTGCTTGTCTATATCCTCCCAAGGGGGGATATATATACAACAATTGGTGACTCAACGGGATCACCTGCCTGCTAGGTAGAAGATCAGTGGCCTTTTAGTAATCCATTGGGCATGGAGTCATAAGCAATAACCTGAAACCAACCTGATATCTGATCCCGAGCCTGATACCGCAACTTCTTCTCTGATAACACTCTGAACTATAGAAAACAACCTGAGAGAAGAAAAACCTGTGCCTGAGCACTTAGGGAAAATGAAACCTAACTACAACAAGACAATGTGCATACGCACTTAGAGGAATTAAAAACTAAGCTAATATTTACAAGGGTAAACCTTTTCCTTTTAGTAGCAATGTTTAAGATAGATTCCGTTAACCGGAATCGGAAGTTCCTCTCCATCCAATGTAGACAATTGGAAGGCATTACTACTTTTACATCCCGTGACCATGTAGGGGCCACTCCAAATGGCATCAAACTTGGAATGCCTTCCTGGTTTTCTCGATCTGCATCCCATTTTAGAACTAGGTCCCCTTCCTGGAAGGTCCTTACTCTCGCTTTCTTATCAAACCATCTTTTTACTAAGGCCTGATCCTTTTCAATCACCTGAACTGCATGTTCTCTTATTTCTTCCAATTCCATCAACTCTGCATACCTAGCCTCCATTGGTTCGAACTCAGACAACTCCAACTGCTTCATGAGCTCCAATGCTGGCAATTCTAATGATATAGGCAACACTACCTCTTTCCCATATACCAACTTGTAGGGAGAATTACCTGTAGATCTCTTTGGCGTTATCCTGTCAGCCCATAATGCTGATTTTAGCTTGGTATGCCATGTCCTTTGGTTTTCATCTAGAGTCCTTCTGATGATTCTTAACAAATTCTTGTTCGTGGACTCTTCCTGTCCATTACCCTGCGGGTAATAATTTGAAGAGGTGCTCAAATAGATTCCATTCTTGACAGCCCATTCTGTAATCTTGGAGCCTATGAATGCCAATGCATTATCTGATATGATAGTGGCCAGCACACCAAACCTGGTCACTATTCCTTCATAAAAGTCTAGTATGTTAGACTCATTTGCTTCCTTGAGCGCTACCGCTTCGGTCCACTTGGTGAAATAGTCCATTGCCGTGAGAATCCACTTGTGGCCTTGGCTTGAGTTTGGGTTGATGACCCCGACGAAGTCCAATCCCCATTGCATAAATGGTTGGTCAATCAAAATTGGGTGCAATGGAAGCGCTGCTAGTCTTTCTTTTCTGTGAAGAGTGCACATCTCTTGCACTTTCTTATCCATGTATAATACGATTCTTCGAACAATGTCGGCCAATAATACCCGCCTTCATTATCTTGAGAGTGTTACTCGTGGGGTGAAATGTCCTCTGGAATCTCCATCGTGAAAATCTCGTAACACCCTCTCAATTTGACCTGTCCCAATGCACCTCAGTAGAACTCCATTGATGTCTTTCTTAAACAAAACACCACCAACAAGCACATATGGAATGGCTTGTAATCTGAAGTATCTCCTCTTTTCTTTTCTCATTTCTGGAGGGCATAGGCCTATCTGTAGGAAGTGTATCACATTTTGAGTCAACAGGGAGTGGGCACATCATCATTTTCTTGTTCTTGGTTATCCTGTAGTACCAAGACAACCTCTTTTTCATCACCTGCTTCAACTTGTTGACTCAAGGCTAGCTGCTCACATAGTCCCTTCCCACGTACTAGTTTGGTGACCTTGATCTTGATGTCATATTCCATGACACGAGTTATCCATCCTGCATGTTTCTCATTCAGATCCTTGTTTAGAAGGAAGTCCCTGACTCCCGCATGAGAGACCAATAATTGGATCTTGTTGTTTGAGACTAGGTGCTTGAATTTCTTTAAGCTCCTGATTACTGCAAGGACATGCTTTTCAATGAAAGAGTACCTAGTTTCGTATTCCTCCAAGCCTTGACTGAAGAAAGCAACTGGTTGTTCTAATCCTCCCTTGTTTTGTTGTACCAGGATTGCAGAAATTGTGTCCCCACCACCAAAGGCATATAGCACAAAGTCCCTGGAGAAGTCTGGATTGACGAGAGTCAGAGCTTGAGATATAGCCTCTTTTATTGCCTAAAAACTTGCCTTACCTTCAGATGTCCACTTAAATGCCATACTCTTCTTTAACATCAGCGTTATTGGCTTCACAAGAGCTGCAAAGTTTGGAACAAACCTGTGTACAAAATTGATCCTTCCTAGGAAGCTTTGAAGAGACTTCTTATGACTTGGCAATGGCAACGCTTGAATTGCTTCAACTCTCTTTGGGTCGATCGTCACCCTTCCTTTGAAACAATATGGACTAGAAGTTTTCCCTCGTGAGCCAAGAATATGCATTTTTGGGATTCAATGATACCCCAAATCTTCTACACCTCTGAAATACTTGCCTCAAATGACAGAGGTGATCCGCTGCATTTTTTAGAATACGGTGATGTCGTCAAGATATATCAAAACTATTTTATTGATCAACCCCTTAAATGCCATATCCATTTCCCTTTGGAAAGTGGCCCCAACATTTGATAGCCCAAATGACATCTTTTTGTAGGCATAGGTCCCCATTTGGTGGTGAAAGTCATCTTGAATTGGTCATCTTCTTTCACCATCACTGATTGTACCCGAGTAGCCATCTAGAGAGAGAATCTCTCTGAACCGGATACTACTTGCAATATTTGTTCCATTGAAGGAAGTGGGTAATGATCTTTGAGAGATGCCTGTTTAGGTCTCGAAAATCCATGCACAACCTGATTTCTCCACTCTTCTTCCTGACCGGAACCAAGTTTGCAACCCAACTTGAGTGCTTGATCGGGAATATAATGCTTGCCTCTATTAGCTTATTTAGTTCTTTCTTCATTAGAGGCTCAATGTGAGGGTTGACCGGTCTCTGTTTCTGCCTGATGGGCTTAGCATCTGGATCCAATTCTATGGTATGTTGTGCCAAATTTGGATCGAATCCTCTTAAGTCTTCATAGCTCCAAGTGAAGACATCTAGAAATTCTTGGCAAAGTTGTATGAAATCTGATTTCTCCTGTTCAGTGGCCACTTTGCCAATTTGAAGTGTTTTGCCTTCCCCAACCGGAATTGGCTCTGAATCTTCTCTCTTGACCTGTATGTTTGCCTTTTCCTTACGAAACTGGTCGTTAGGGTTGAAGATAGACTCCAATGTTACCAAACCCTTAGGAAGCTTGTTTGTCCGCAGCTGCACTACTTGATCCCCATACTACTGCTCTAATCTATCCTGATTCCTAGCTGAAAATTCAGCCTCTTCTTGTAAGAAATTGACGATCTGTTGATCGTTCTCAAACACCTGCTAGCTTGTGTTATTATCTGGAACTGCTGGCCTCACAATCACATGGATATGTGGCTGTGTTTTTCCCTTCTGATGTTGTCAACCACATCAAACGTTGCTCCAACAACTGCGAGCCTATCTCGTGACTTCATTTTTCTTCCAGGTATGGACACAATGTTGAGAGCTTCGAAATCCTCAATGAGGTCCCATACCCTATTCTTGTAGCTCCTCAGCAAGTCGTTCTTTGTAGCATGTTGTCCCCTAACTTGGTTGACAATCAACTCACTATCTCCAAACACCTGTAAGTTCTTTATGCCCCTTTTCCTGGCCCAATGAATTCCATGAATCAATGCTTCGTATTCAGCCGTGTTTTTCGAACAGGAAAACTGGAAACGAAAAGCTGAAAAATATTTGATGTCTTGTGGTGAAATCAACATTGCACCACCTCCAACACCTTGTCTGCTTCTCGAACCATCGAAAAATAATTTCCAAACTTTGTTTTCATCCTTTTGTTCAGGCTGAATGATGTCGGGAATGGGTGAATTTTCTTCGTGTATACAATACATGCCCAATTCAGATTCTTCAATTTCCTTGTATGGGTCAAATTCATGACTCTTGTTTGCCCATTCATCCAAAGTTAAATCAGGAATTCCCTCGACCTTAGTACCTATTTCTAGATCACTTGAACACTCCTCTTGGTCAAAAGCCGAGCAATTTATATTGATAGGATTTGGTACATGAGGCTCAATATGGAAATTGGCAATTGGTTCTGACCTGATTGTTGCTTTGGCTCCATACCTTGTCCTAAAAATCATGTGTGACCAATCTGCAGATAAATATCCACCAATTTTTGTAGTGAAGTCTCTTGATAGACACAACGCAAAGAGTGGCGGAAGGTCAATCACAGACACATCTTGCAGAACTGTAACATTAGGACAGGAATGTAGTGTTAGGCTTAACCTCTTGATGATTCCAACAGGTTCCTACCGCGTTCCATCTAGCCGCATTACTACTCCTTTCAAGATGGCTCATATTTCAAACCCGGCTGATCCGCTATTTTCTTCTAAGCATCACTAAACTACTTGCCCTTAATCAATCATGCAATTGTGTACTAATTTATCCCCGATGATTAATGAAATATAGAATGGAGGGGGTTTAACTTTACCTTGTTGTCCTCCATGATTCCCTTCAGTGAAAGCAAAGATTCGTGAGGACCTTCTCTTGCATATGGGCTCGTTGGTTGAAGTTGACCAATTCTTCATGGCATCTTGTAGAAGATCTCTTTGTCTTGGGATGGATAAAGATTCCCACATTGATATATTCACGTTCGTCTTCTTCATTTGATCAATGATGCTTTGAAAGGGGATGAATTGTCCTTTGCTTTGTCCCTTACTTGGTGCAAACTTTTCTGGAGCTTGAGCATGTGCTAGTGTTGCTACAATAGGTACCTTGGGTTGATTTTGCACATTTGGAGCTGCGTTTGGTCTACTGACCCCTTGTTGTGTAAGAGTGGGTTGAGAAACAACTGGATTACATGGTTGTCCCTCTCCTATATTTCTCTTCTTTGACCGTGTGTTGGCAGCCACGCCTTGAAAAGGTTGTTGGTTAACTCCACAGAAGTCTTCCGTTTGCCAATTTTCCAATGTGGTTTCTGTTGGAGGTCCTTCTTGCTGCGTTTGTTGCTGTTGATTCTCCTCCTGGCTTGGTTCTTGAGCAACACCAATGGTTTGCACCATCAAGGCCTGATTTAGTGCACCATTGAAACATGCTGACTGATTGTGAGGTAGATTGCAAGGGTAACACCAGTCGTACTCCTGTGCCATGTTATTTTGTGTTAGGACCAAAGCTCTTGAGGACGTCGTTGCATTTGGATCATACGGTCGAAATGGCCTGGCAGCTTGAGGTTGTCCTTGGTTTTGGTTTTGATTTGCAGCCTGAGGTGGTGGTCTATTTTGTTGGTATGGGGGCCTAGCTTGGTACTGTGCTTGAGGCTGATACGGTCTAGCACTTTGAGCTTGTTGTCTTTTGATAGTCACAAGCTCATTTCCAAGGTTCTGCAATTGTTTCATGACCTCCTGCAATTCCTTTGAAGTATTTGAAGAAGTCGACGCCTCATTATTGCTTTGATTTCTAGGAGTTGGAATGGGATTCAACTCTGGTGCTTGACTGGTTGTAGGATTTCCCATATCTAGATAGAGAGGCATTGGTGGCCTTGGTGCAAGCTTTCCGGCTTGGATCAAATAATTCTACGCTTTGATAGTCCGTGTCGTAGGCCCTGGCGCGTTGTCCCTCCCATTGATTGGATCATCATGGCTATGTCGAATTTATGACCTTTAAGAAATAAAGGAATGCTCCTTCGGCGGTTGGTCTAATGGCTATTGGAATCCTGTCCCATGTCCGTTGGAATCTAAAGTTGAAATCTGCCATTTGTTCGTTAGGAGCCCTTTTGATTGTTGTCAGCTGTTCCAATAAAGATAAATTGTCCGCCCTCTCCCCGAATTGGCTGCAAAGAGCAGAACAAAGTTGGTTCCAATTCGTAATAGACCCTGCTGTAAGGCTCCTAAACCATTGTAAGGCCTTGCCTTTGAAAGATGAAGCCAACAGCTTGACCGCAACATCCATTTCATTTATTTCGTGAATTGCACATGCATTAGCAATATCCTGGATGTGATCAATAGGAGTAGTGTGATTTTCTCCTGTGAAATAGGGTATGTTCTTTAGTGCTGCAACTGGAATTTGATTCTGAGCATTTAGGGCAAGTGGACTACTACCCGTGAAATTGACAAAGGGATTCGGTGGTAGATGTGCCATTATGATTGGCCTAAGAACCCTGGTCGATGCGAGAAAAGGCCTACCAGGTGGAGGTGTAGACAAAGTCCTGTTAGGTGGAGATGGTGATCTTTGTGGTCTTCTTCCTCTCCTTCCTCTACCTGGTGAAAGTTGCAAGTGGAAAAATAGCCCCTCTTCTCGGGTATTGGACCTGGTTTGAATTCTTCTCATATGCCTGGGCAACCTTTGCTGCTACACCGCTGAATTCTATCCCTTTCGGAGTCGCCAGATGTGTTAGAAAGTGAGCCTCAAAAGGCTAGATCCTGCCAAGTTACACACCAAACCTGACAATCTTTAAAAATAGAAATTTGAAAGACCTATATTTTTTGATATTTTAGAGTTTGGAATGGGATTTGGAATGACAGTCCGAAAATCCAAAAATGCCAGACTTCCGAAAACCCGAAATCCGAAAATCAGAAAACCATGAAATTTTGAAAGTCAAAATATCAAAAATCTAAGAATACCCTTTTGAAGATTATCCCCGATCTATCAACTGGTGAAATTTTGACTTGTTTCAAGCAAGTTAAGTGCTTGAAAATTGATTTCAAAGTTCAGCCTAGAAGGTGAAAAAAAAAAAAAAAACCAAAACTGAAACTGTAAAACCTGTAATTTTTTATGTCCGAATTTCTTGAAAGTTCCTTCAAATCTTGATGGAATGACCTCTTGGTCCCACCGGGCGTGCCAAAACTATTGATGTCGAATCACAACACCCCTGAATGTCTGCAACTCGATGGGCTGAGACTCTCAGTGTGATTGCATAACATGGAGCTTTTCCCAAGTGTGGGACCTTGCGAAATCGTAGAATCTCTCTCCGGATGAAGGCCGGTTCCTATTCCTCTGTTCAGATGCACACATAAAAATGTAGAGGGTCTACTCAAAACCTAATCTAATTTTCCAAGGAGACAGGGTAAGAAGATGCATAAAAATAAACCTAAACTAACAAAGGTGATGCACCGAGGAATGAAGAACAACTGTCTTGCCAATAAACACAAACTATTAAAATGCGATGCAAGATCATGCACAGATAACAGATTTGTAGTGAAAGATCAGGAAGATGCAAATAAACACAGAGAGGGTTGATAATCATCCACAGACATGCATTATTTTCTCCAAAGATTGATACAATACACCACAAAATGCCAAGAGACAAGGTTGCATTACAGTTTTAGATAGGAGGTTTGAACTCCACAGATTCACCTGCCAAAGAGAAGAAGGGAGGGGCAAAACAAGAATGTCCAACCTTTAGAAAGAAGCCCCTCCTTACAATTTATAGGAAGAATGAGAGAGGGAAGAGAGAGAAATTCCAAATCTACCCCAACCACCGCAGGTTGTATTTAATTCATCTCATTATGGTGGTAGGTGAGAACCCTAGCGACCCCCAAAAGTGGCTAACTGTATTTTTCATTTTTAAGAATTTTTTCTCACCCAATTAAAGATATCCAGTCGTAGTTGGATAGAGGACCTCGTAAGATTTCCAGAAAGTCCAACCTTGCATGAATCCGAGCTCCCAGTCAAAAGTTATGGCCATCTGAATATCTGCGCCAGGGTCTGCTTCCTGCCAGCACTCAGAATGTTGTGCCTCCTGAAGGTGCGCCTTGGCGCATTCATGTGCGTGTCGACATCCTCTTACATGTGCCAAGGTGCAACTTTTCCTATGTCGACACTCCGTGTCATGCGCCATTTCTGTGCGCCAAGGCGCAACTTTCTTTGTGTCGACACTCCGTGTCATGCGCCATTTCTATGCGCGAAGGTGTCTTATAACTCTAGCAAGATTTGTAAGGGTGCATACCAGGAGGTCTAATCTGTCTTATAACTCTAGCAAGATTTGTACTTAGGACAACACCATACTACAATCTAGTCTCTTGATGAGACAACTCATTACAAATGCTAAAAAGTAGCATCTTAATGGTGACAATCATAACCATAGGGATATGACTATGTATTATATACAATGAGTTCACTCGCTAAGAATCCTAAATTGGTACATGGTGTTTAATGTTTTCAAGGTAATCATTATAGAATAGCCTAGGACTCACAACACCTTCTCCACGAATGGGTTGTACCTAATGTCCTGGATCGAGTTGATCCTAGGACCCTCAATCTCAATAACATTTTAATTACCTTTCAATATCTCATACCCATTTTAACCATTGATAAAAATTACTATCAATGTTTATGACCATTATTACAGCTTTCAAAACTGTCTCTGCATTTAACATTTAGGCTCATGTTCCTTATTTCATATTCTAGGGATGATTAATTATATGAATCTAAGTATTTAGGTATGATTCATTCCTTGAATTAAGTGCCATAGGCTATCAATGCCAACCGTCCTTTCAGTTTAAGCACATCACTTTACTTAATTGTAGCTCAGTAAAGAGTGTTCATTTATTTTACTATCTCTAACAAGTAAGATATATCTGGGGTATCTAATATGATAGATTTGATGAACCACTTTCCCATTTATCTTTTCCCTATCATATCCTTTAAAATATCACTCTCTAATTCTCTTTAGAGATAATTACAGTATTGACTAGGGATGAGATTTAAATGCTATGTTATTTTTAACTTAGTAAGCATGTTCCCATATTACTTCCATTATATCCGACATGCTTATGTGCTCATAAAGATGCATCATGGAACAACCCTAATTAAAAACATTCCATCTCTTAGAGAAAAATATTTCATAACACAATTTATCACAATTATGCAATTCCCGAAAAGTGAAACCATAATCAATATATAGTCATGTAAGATTACCATAAGCCTATTTATTATCAGAAGCTTATGTGTATCATCCTAGGATAGGACTTAGAGTTGATTTCACTAAGAAATAAATACTAAATTATTATATCTTTGATAAGATTTAGTATAACCTATGTTTATAAAACAACCATATAATGAACCCGATTATCATAACCTTTCCATGGTTTTATGATAATCTAGCTGCTTTCTTAGTAATGCCATTAAGATTAGACAATCTTACTTCTAGATATCTTTTACTGGTTGTGTACATTCTATAAAAACCTTTGGAGAATTAACACAAATTTACAAGTAGGTTGATATATTACACTTTATAATGAGGTAGTCATCCATTAGTAACCTCAACTATTTCAAAGTATGCTTAACATATGATTACTTAGAACAAGATATTTTTAAGCAACATTCCTCCAATAGTCCCTTATATGATCCCTAGAATCTCACACATAAGATGTGTATAGCACTTACTACATGATTGATACTAATGATTAATACAATAGTATTGTAGATGTTGATTTCTTAACTTGATAGATTTACGACTCATAACTCATCAATCGACAATCAACCACTTATAAAACAATATATAGTAGTAGAAATCTATCTTAATTACATTTATGAGATAAATACAACTCATGCCTTTAAGCATGACCAAAATATTTCATTTTAATGAATAAACCATTTACATTAAGTAGTAAGCCCTTTTTCCATTTTCAAGGAGAAGTATTTCATTTAAGAACATTCAAGTCAGTCATATCTTCAATCTTTCCTCGATCAAAATAATATACAAAACTAAATACTTCACCCTTCCTTCTCTGCATTTATCTACAAAATTGTTAAGATGAGTCGGGCTCACAGAACTGAGCATGATAAGCACCACTCACCATAATGACATACTCTACTTAATTATTTCATAGAAATAACCCATATTATTTTTATGAATCAATATTTCAAAGCTTAAGTAGATAAAAAATTCTTTCTATAACATGACAAAGAACAAGCAATTTAATGAACCATGGAAGAAATCAATTTTAGACTTACTTTTCCATACACTACTTCAGTCACTCTAGAAACAGTCATAAAATTCATAAGATACATGAGAATTATAAGTATTCAAAGACTACCATATAAGAGTAACAAGATTTCACTCATGCAATCCCATACTTACATGCCTGAAATCATTTTACTCAACCATTAAGTAACCATATAAATATCAAGAATACATTCAAGCAATATCCCAAATATTCACAATGATCTAAAGAGGATTTCATACATCCATAAGGATAGCTAAGGTTTAGGAAATAATATCAAGAGATCGAAATTATTTGGCTAAGGAAATACAATATTAGAGTTTTTAACCTCGAGGATAATAGAGAGAGAACATTCATGACATCATGTCATATATCAATCTGTATAAATTTGAGTAACATACTACATATTTAATACTTACCGAACTTAAGCACTTAATGAACATTCTAAGACTATAAAAGAGTACACAATTCCCTGGTAAGTCAAGACTTCACAATAATATAAAAATGATCTCCTAACCAATTCTAATGAGCAAGGTTAGATCATACTAAACTAAACTCATGACACAACAAGGAAAGGTCAATAAGGAGCTTCCAAAACATCAAGGAAACCCTGCATTTAATAAATGAAACTCGAGTATATTTTGCTATATGAGAAAGAGTCACTTTTGGGTTTACTGAGGTACAAGAAATTCAAATCAGAATCATTACACCTAGAGAGGATTTGTCACATCTCACAAACTTAGTTAAAGGACGAATGCGCAGTTATCATCTATCATAAGAGTAGGAGTATGTAGCTTAATGTTTTTTCCTGAATGGGTTACCATACAAAATTGATGCCTCCAGTTTCTTAATAGAACACATAGTAAGACAATGTGATCAACAACTTGTACCATGTTAATTACTACAGAGAGGGTAATACTACCAACTTTACAACCCTGAAGCCAAGAGTCTTCCTATTTTGGGACAACTTTAATCCCCAACCTTACTTAATGACTCAATTTCCAACATTTAGAACATAAACTCAGCTTCCGATAAAATGATCAGCCCATAGAAAGGGATCATCGAAACTCAAGGGATAGCTCAAGGTATTTCCCTTAAACCTTCTAACAATTGATTAAATGGTGGGTCATACTAATGATAATTAATCATCAAACCTTTATTACAGGTTTAGATCTTTGAACAGGTAATCAATAAACCCAACAAGCACAGATAAGAGTGTAAGGGTCAAAGAAATCAAACTCAACTATCATTACCAGCTCATACGTTGAGATGAGGCGTACCCAATAAAAGGAACTGTTAAACAAATTTTCAACCATAAAATCTAATGCATAAACTTCTAGAAGATCAGCTCACTTTCTAGGATGGTTTCCTAATGGACAATAATGAACTACATCTCTTACAAGAGGAAGGAGATTCTTAGTCGAAGTCAACATCACTTTCAACTCAGCAAAGAATGCAAGAAGAACCAAGCTTTAGTAATAATAGTGAATAAATTAGCCCACTAAGTATCATACAAGGTTTTACAAGAGAATGTCCATCCTCCATTATAGAGGCTAAGATGGAACATAAGTGATGAGATTTTAACAAGTTGGACTTAACCATCACAATAATCAAATCTCAATAAAACCTTTCGCAACCGGCTTTAAACCCCGAAGGAGTCAGAATAGTTCCAGAGTTATTAAGAAGCAACATGAAATAATAGAATGAAGTATTTGGATACTATACAATCTTAAGTTACAAACAAGATAAAACAATTAACTCGTAAGGATACCCAAAGTGATTCAGTTGAGCCATAAAAGTGGTTCTTGAGTAGACCAAAGGCACCATTCAAAACTGCCCATTCAAGGTTCGAAGAGGCGCAGACCTTGTAATCATCACAACTTTCCTTATTATCTACAACTTGATGATAATATTAAATTCATTTTTTTTTCTTCAAGTACAAATACTTATTTTAAATAAAACTAAGTCGATTATAAGCACCGATGATGCCTCCTACAAGACCAACACGACTCCATAGGCATATATTTATTTAAAGAATCAAACCTAGTTGCATAAACCCAACAACACTAGGTCAAGGAAAGACATCTATAACAAAAACTCACACAGAACAATTTCCAGAATACCACAATATCTTGCTATATTTATTCATATCCTTGAAGAGATGGGTAAAAAATTAAACAAAGTTTTCTATAGTATGGGTAGAAATTGATTCACAGTTGTAAGAAGATTTCAACAATGCTAGCGTATCAGATCAAACCCAGTAATCATTTTAGTAGTAGTCCTCAAACATCTCAAGAGTGTATTATTTCCTTAATGATAATAAACCTTATTGGAGTTTGTACTTAATTAATCACTTCTAACAACATACATCACAAAGCCATAACAATTCATACTCTACAGAGAAAATATTAAATGATTCCACATCTCAGAAATTATAAACACAAAATCTCATACAAGACAAGGTTACTTTTGTGAAATTACTAAATAGAGCAAGAAATTATGAAAAGTTCAGAGTGTATCATGCCTGTTACGCTGATTTTTCTTTCCTTGCAAAACTTTCATGATTACTCAGGAAAATCCCCAAACCTTTGAAATGAGTTCCTTCATTCAACAGATCACAAATTTTTGTGATATTTTAATGAGTCTGGGAACTTGCTGTTCCATCTACTCAACTGATGTTTTCTTCATGCAAACTCACATCAACACACAACTAAACTTCCTCCTTGCATGCCAAGCTACTACGAGTTTCTAGCCATGAAATGAATCAATACCAAAACTTCCCCTTTGTTCCAATCTATCCATGCACTTCCCGAGGAAGGTGGGAAATAAAAGACATTAAATGCAGAGTTAATGGAGCTTGCCACCAATTTACAAACCAACTATTCTTAGCTCTCCCTTAAATTTAGCAAAGTCATACTTCATGCCATGCAAGGTGATTTAGATAACTAAAATACTTCATCTCAAAATCAGTTGGCGGAGATAATTAATTTGTGAGTACAACTATTAGGCGGTGGGTACCACCTCATCAATCATTTGAATTTGAGCAACCTTATATCATTTTTAAATGACCAAACAATATTTTATACCAATAGAAATTCAGGTATCCTTTCTTCGCATAACTTAAGGCTTCATACAATTTTCATATGCATATACATCCTTTCAAATAGCTAAAGTAATGCCCAAGTCAATCTTCTCAACAATAGGTTCATATGTTAAGTTTAGAACTATGCCACTAGGATTAGATTGTCCTGTTTTTACATTAGCTAATAAATCTTCAATAGTAGTTACTTAACTACTTTAATCTTTGCAAATTCCCTTTTCAAAATCTATATGTATATGTATATGTATATATATATCCACATGTATATATATAGATGTTATAATGTTAGCGTTGATCAAGAAAGTTTCTCATGTATACTCATAGGAGTTGATGCCCTTAATTCTTAATAATTAAGTCCTTGAATGATGACTATAGCCCCTTTATCCCTGAAAATATGATCATGATAACATTAGTCACCAAATGGACAGACTATCAGATGGTCAGTTTAAGACCTATTATAAACCAACAGGAAGTCTTGATCACATTTCAAATTAAGTCGATAAGTGAACTATCAAAATTGTCAAAGCCTTAACATTACTTAGTTATAAAAGCTATAATGTTAACAATTTAATAGAGATAAGCAACAACATCGCAAATCACTTTCAAGGCTTAAATTTACACCAAGGATTTTATGACATACAACATTACAAACAACGTAATGTCACCTTAGCGAAAATAGTTCATCAATAAGATATACCCAGATTAGCAAGGTTCACATCTAAGGAGATCATCTTTAGCTTATTCTTGATATTGTGATTACATGTTCACATCAAGTTTCCATTTAATTTTTGATACGCAAGGGTTCTAACAACATAGGATAAAACCATTTGTACTATTTTTACTTTGATAACAATAACAAAAGCACAAAGTGCATTACATGACAAAGGCATGGTAGGCGAGACCGGTGTATGTGGCCTAGGAGGTTGGGTTTTATTTTTAGGTGGAAGGATAATGTTGGTGTGGGTTTGAGATGATGGTGCTAAGTCCAATTTGATAAGTGGGTGAGTAAGGCTTGATGTCAGCATGACACCCAAGGTAGTGATGGGTCTAGCTACGGGTGAGGAGAGAGGTGTGGGTAGGATTTTAGGTTTGGGAATGAATTTAGTTATGGGTAGAGGTTTAGATGTAGGTAGGGATGATGAAGAAGAAGCCATTTCAATAGGCATGGTTGATATTGATCTAGTTTCTGAAAATACCCTTGGGTAGATCATGGAAGTATCTTCAGCAAAATTTACATTTGGGTCAAAAAAGGAGTCGAAGACCTCCCTGAGCATGGAAAAATCAATGTAATCCAAGTGATCATCCAATCGTGAAAATGGGACTACTAAAGAAGAAGATGGAAATTTTTTTGGCAGAAATCATCTGTAAAATATGTCTCGTAAGACATGGAATTGGCTAGCCTCGAGATGTGAAGGTAAAATAACCGAGATCATGTCAATAGGGTTATGATATGCTTTGAGGGGATTGCTTCAATAGGTAATGGCATTACGAATCTCCCATGGGTAGAAGAGATAATAGGTGGGGTGATGTATACTTCTCCCTTTTGGAGGAGATAGTGATGATGATTCTCCATGGATGAGAGAATTAAAAGCGTTGGTATTCGGTAGGTCATTAGGTAGATGGTGAAATGACATCGCTAGAAAGCGTGGGTTTCTCCATGGGAGAAGGGAGAGATGAAGGGGAATCCTCTAGGGTGAATGAGTGGAAGATATATGCTTCTCGATGAGTGAGGGAGACTCCTCTAGGGGTGAAGGAGTGTAAGAGCTATGGTCCTCTGTGGGTAAAGGAGCTCATGTAACAAATTTCATGAATAGATGAAATAGGTGGGATTTGAGGAATAGTTGGTATGATATCAAAAACCACATGGAATTCATGGACATTGTTGTCACTGGATGAAGGTTCACTATTTTGAATAGGTGACGGTTTATGATTAGGGAATTTTTTTAAAAAAATGTGTAAATTTGGATTTGCGCACGTTCGGGTTTTCCATGACAAGGTATCCATTATCTATCATCTCTTGGATGATGTTCTTAAGAGTTATGTAGTTATCATCACTATGGCCTTTGACACGATGATAATTATAGTAGTCATGTTCTTTATACCAATGCAAGCATAGGACGGGAAGGATAAAAAGCGTATGAGTTTTTATGGGAGGAAGTGAAATGGCTCTAGCTTTAAGAAGTTTTTCCAAGACTAAAGAATAGGGCTCTCTAACTGAAGTGTACTTCTCGCTACTCCCATAGAAGCTAAAAGGCCTTTACAGGGGAAATATTAGAAGAAGGTTGGGGTTGATTAGAAGGATGAGATAGTCCTACCTTGAGGACTGCCATGTTGGTAGATCCTTTGGGCTTTTAATAGTTACTTTGAGGTTTTAAAGATGAAGAAGAGTCATTTGATTTGAACGGGGAATTCTTGTTTCATAATTGGATTTTATTTTATTCAATGGCACAAATTTCCATCTTTTTGTGCCATGGTGAATGCTTCATTAAAGGTTTGGAAGGTTTTTACCTATAGAGTTGGTGAGATGTGTGTTGGTGCAACATCACAACACCCCTGAATGTATACAAATTGATGGGTTAAGAATCTCAGTGTGATTGCACAAAATGGGTACTATCTCTAAGTTGTGGGACTTGCTACTTGAGATAGACCTCTAGAGTAAGCTGGTTCTTATTCCTAATCCTAATGCTAAACTACTTATAAGGAAGGAAATGTGACTATCTACTCCTAATCTAACAATTCCAAGGAGAAAGGGGAGAGAGAGAGCATGAAAATAAAGAAATCCTACACTACAGAGGTGATAACACCAAGAAAATGGGGGTTCTGATAAAAAATCCAACTTCCTAAAGTGAAGAGAGGTGAGCAATGGAGAGGATGGACAAGATGCATCACAGACCAAAGATAAAGTTCACACAGAACAACACTTCAAACCCATTAAACACAACTCTCAAAACCTGCAATAGACATTAGAAATATGCACAATATACCCTGCAATGGTGAGAGGCAAGAAGAGACAATAAAATAAGGAAGGATGGAAAAAATGCATCACAAAACATATTTTATTACTCCATGAGTTCACACAATACATCATTAGTGGGAAAGAGGAAATAAAATGCCATTACAAAGTGATGAGAGGAGGCTTAAAATCCACATTCAACCCTAAGGGAAGAAAGAGAGAGGGGGTAGGAGAGAAAAGATGACCAACCTTTTGAAAAATGCCCCTCCTTTACAATATATAGAAGAATGAGAGGAGAGAGGAAAATTCGAATCCTACTTCAACTACCCCAAAAATGCATTGAATTCACCTACTCCAACCACCCTAGAAAGCATTGGAATTTTCCTACAACAATGATGGGTTCCTGACAGAGCCCATGCCTCCATTAATGTTCCTTGCTAGGTAAGAAAGGAAGCTCATTCTTCATTATGGTGGTAGGTGAGAAGCGTTACAACCTCTAAATGGTGGAATGAAACATTATGGTGCTGGGTGAGAAGTCAATGTCAAGAGCTTTCCAAAAAGTCCTCCCTTGCTCAAATATGAGTTCCTAGTTGAAAGATATGTCCGTTTGAAGGCCAGGGTCAGGTGTTTAGCACATACTCTCAATATTTAACATGGCACCTTTAGCAGTTCTACTATTTTGCTTCAAATTTTCAATGACCAGTGAAAATTTCTTGGGCTCGACCACTTAGACAACCCGTACTCATTTGGGGACCCTGCCTTTGTCATACCTTTTGAAGTTGCACCATTAAGACACGTGGAGGCTTCTGCTGACTCCTTTACACTTAGCCAATTCGATATTTGGCTCTACCTTTTTAGACTCTGACCACATGGAGGGCCTACACTTATTTGTGGTCTACCTTTTAGATTTTACCTTTCGAGTTACGCCGATGAGGTACGTGGAGGCTTCCGCTGGTTCTTAGACTTTTCCAATGGTCGGTGTAACTTTTCCATACCATGAACATGTGGAGATCCTACTCTCATTTGGGAACCGCACTTTGGAATTTACCTTTGAAGGTGTGCCGATGAGACACATGGAGGCTTCCTCTAGCCTTTATACTTAACTGATTCGGGCCTTGATTGAACACTGCCTGCTAGATGGAAGATGGAAAATGGAAGGAGAATAGAAATGTGAAGGAAGAAACAAGAAGGTGCATAAGGGCACATGGAAAGAAGGTGACAAGGAAGTAGGGCACATGACAAGATGCAAGCATGAGAGAGGAAAGTAGAGAGGATGCGTGTGCATAGGGTGCGAGGGGATAGAAAAGAAGGCTTGTGCATGGGAGGAAGAGAAGAAAGTGGGAGAATAATTTGAAATGAGAGTATGGAAGTGGAGTGTGAATATCCAATCGAGGAAGGGCGTGCGGATCAGTAGAAAGGAAAGAGCGTGCATAATAGGATGACCTGGAACTTAGCCAATTTGGAAGCCATCTATGGAAGAATTACATGGCACAGGGAGTGTGCGGAAGGACTAAAACCTATAAAAATGGTGCCAAATGAGCAATCCTGTGGGCGTACAACCTAAAATGTAAAGCATCAGAGCCAAAGTGAAAGTAAAATTCATCCAAATAGCCGGGAGGGTTATTTAGAGAACATTGTGTCTAGCACAAGCTCTAGTGAACAACTATATAAGTTAAGTATGAGGTATCCGAAATGTTAATTGGTTGATAATACTTTGCCAACAAATAATGAAATGTATGATAGATTCATCTTCATACTATCAAGTTGAATAGAGATCGGTCATGGTGACTTTCTTGATAAAATTGATTGAAAAATGGTCTAAGAAAGCTTGGGATACTTTATTAAAGGAATAAATGGAATGTCTAGGTAGTCCACTATACCAATCCAATGCTGGTCCTGTCAAGGACATTGGGAAGGTTCGTAGGAGTAAAGCATCATCGTGGGCGATTAGGTAGCACCCATGTTTGAATGACTGCAAGTGTTACTACGGGTCTTCTTTACTATTGAAGTGATTGAATTTAGGAATTTCCCAATGCAAAGGGTAGGGGTGAATGGGAATAGATGGATGGATAGGCTCATTATAGATTTCATCATAAGTTAAAGAATTACGGGAGCCAGAAATATGCTTCTAAGGTCTGCATCTTTTCCATCATCATCTTAATGAGGTCATTGGTAGGTTGTGATGAATGGGTGCCCCTACCAGAAAAAGGGGGTTGATGTTGAATGTATGAGGTGGGTGGTATGTTAGTGTATGGTGGTGTTGAGTATGAGAACTACATTAGAGGAATAGATGTAGGCAACACATATCTAGAATGAGCACTAGACGAGGTCGGGGTTGTTGGTAGTATGTGTAAGTAGGTTGGGTAATCGTAACAACTCTAGTGGTGATTGGGGGTAAGGACTGTGAGATAGAAAAGATGAGGTTCTGTAAAGGGGTGTAGGTTACCAAAACTAGAGGTGGTTGTGATGTAATAGGTATATGTGAGGTAGCGGGTGCAGATGAGGCTATACTTAAGGCAGATGTCGAGTAACCAATGACATCGCAAGTGCGATAGATGACGTAGATGCTGTAGTTATAGTAGTTGTGGGACCTAAATGAGACACCACAAGTTGTAAAGTGGATGAAGGTAGCACCAATATGGTGCTAGATGACGTAGAGGTGGGGGAGAGAGTAAGAGGGATATATACATGCATGTCATATATTAACTATCCTGAGGAGTCTCGGGTGGATGAGTGGGCGAGATAGTATTGTAGGGCTACGGGGTTTTGATCAAGGAGTCTTGTGAACTCCTCATCACCAGTAGTAATGGGGATAAGTTGAGTTGGATCCATAGGTGACAGGATGGATGAAAATGATGGACTAGGTGGGAGTGGTTGACGGTAGGTGTGAAATACGAGGACGTTAGTTTGGCTATGAGTCAACACCATGTGAATAAGTGTTGACTTGGTAAGACTGTATTCTGTAAATGACACAGAAAACAATAGGGATGGAAAAGAATTAATTATGAGAGATGAACTAGCAAGTGCTTTGATTAAAATAAAACAGAAAGATCGACGTTGATTAGAACAACCGATGCTGATTAATGAGTGACCGATGATGGTCATAAGAAACCGATGCCGGTTTCTATGGGAAAGAAACCATTTGAGCAAGTGAGACAGAAACTAAGGAAAGTCAACTGTGGAAGCTATACTTAGTCAATAATATCAAAATGTAGAGGTTATGGTGATGTCCAGAGATTTTTAATAGAGAAAAAGATGTGATGAGTGCTCTTCTGGGTAAACTGACCAAAATCATAGGGAACCGACACCGGTCGATAAATCGATGACGGTCAGATGTAAACCGATGTCGGTTACTATGAAATCTGTAGAATGAAGAAAATTTTCTTTTTGTGAATTAAAGTTGAATGAGACACCAACCTAAAAGTCTGAATATGGTAAAAAAATGAGTCCTGACACACTCAAAAATAGTCAGAATACACCAACTATGATTATGGAGTGTGAAAGGAAAGAAAATGGAGAATACGACCTCACACCTCAAAACACAAGTCAAGAACAAAGATAAGAAAAACATGTAATCCTAAAAGTGAATTTAGTGTGTTTAGATTATGCTATTTAAGGACTGACTCGTGAATTTAGAATAGAGTTTTTGGTTGGGAAGGCTTCCTACAAAGAAGGGAATTCTAAAGGTGAGGTTTCAGGTTATGTTTTGGCAAGGGGCGAGCCTTTCTCGATGGGTTACTTTGGATAGAGATAACTAGATGGGTGCCCACCTGTAAATCCTCCGATCATGTGATTTTTGTGACTTCTTAGGGTGAGCTTTTGTTTAAGAAGATGTGTATATTCCAATTTGTGTAGTTTGACAAAGAGAGAGAAAAGAGAATGTGCTTTCTACGATTCAGTTGTGTCAACCATCAGCTGGGCATGACTTCCAACGTATAGGTTTCCCTCAGTTTTAATGTGAGATATAATGCAACAAATTAGAATTCCATGCAAGTGTTTTAAACCCAAATCAAAATGTGATATTTGATGTAGCAAATGATGAACATGAAGAGGGATGCTCTTTCACTAATGCAATGCTAATGAAAGAAAGACATATTCTTTTAAAGCACCAAAAACACAATTGATTTTAGACAATAGAAAGAGGGGGAAGATTCTAGAGAAGAAAATTAATGTGGAAGCTTTTCAAAAGGGAAACAAACACACAACTTTCACCTAGGAATGAATAAAATGCAAAAGAACCTAGGATGGGTCCCACACCAGCATGCCAAAATGTTTCACCACTTTCTTTATGGATTTGATGAAACATATAAGGTGATGGGCCAAGGAGGAATACTGTTGTGATGGTTGGTTTAAAGGTTGTGCGCACATTTTGAATTCTTGATCCAATGATGACTGTGAGAGCTTCCTTTTGGCTAGGAGGAACTACCTGAAATACACAACAAGACCACAAAAGAGAGTTAAACAATATATGTTAGTGGGCTGCCTAGTGTGTGCTAGATCCAGGAAGTGTGGTACTTCCTTGGTGGCAGTCAACCCACTGTTTAATACAACTTAATGTAAGAAATGTCGTAAATAAATAATGTCCTATTGTAGTTGATATGATTTAGGTATCTCATCCAAATACAATAAACAAATCTAATATAACATGCTAGGTTATGATCAGATATGGAAGTAGGGTAGGTAGTCAAGGTGTTGGAATAGGTCAGGGTTAGATTCTAGGTAGCTTGGGTTTCTTGGATGTAGGTTTTTAAGTTTTGTTATTGGCAGGATTACCAAATACAAAGACCAATGTTGGTGAGGTATGACCGATGACGGTTAAGAGGGAACCGATGACGGTTAAGGTAGGATGGTAGAAATTCAATAAACTGGGTTTTGAGAACTTTTTGAGGTAAGACAATGAGTGTGAGGAAAATGGCTAGGTTTGCAATGGTGTTGGGGGTACTCAGAGGTATTCAAGAATCAAGTGTAGGTGATTAAATGATTATGGGTGATGGAATGGTTGGATTCATAGGAAGGTAACAAGGGTGGGATGAAAATGAAAATAGATGTTAATAAATAGAGATGAAGAAACTTTGTAATCTGAATAAGTACGAATGCATGCACGCAGTCGGAGATACACTTACCGGTGTTTGTAGGTTTGATGGATAGATGATGGTGATGTTTGATCTGTAGAATGGTAATAAGTTCTGTGGCAATGTTTTCTAGAATACTACCGTGAATATAAATACCTTGAGATCCATCTTGATGTTGGCTATGGATGTATGGATGTACGATAGGGCTCTTCTTTGCTCCAAAACTCAAGAATGTGGCCAACCTCTCAAACAAGGTTACCAAAATGAATATATGGTAATCGAAGATGGTTTAGGGTGACTGACATTAGTTTAGGCTTGACCGGCATTGGTTAAGGTGGGAAATCCTAGGTTGCCCAAAATAACACATCATGACTATCCTTTTCCAGCTCTTCCAGTTGGTTCCTGGTCTAAAATGGTGTTTTAGTGCTTAGATAAGTGGGCATGCTGTTAGAGGAAGAATAGGCATGTGATTTTAGGGTTATAATAAGTCTTGGTTAATTAAAGTAACAAAAGGTTGAGTCCTAGTTAATTAGGAAACATGCTAAGAATAGGTCCATGATGAGGTCGAGTACAAGAATATACCCCTATGGTTGTGGCTAATGTAATTGATCAAGTTGCACCACCATTTTTGCAGAAAACACCACATGTTGGTGTAAAACAAATGGATGTAACACCGGGTGACCCCAAAATTTTTATTGAGGAAATTGCAAGACAACCAGTAAAACTAATTTGCAAGGAAATGGTCTGTACAAAAATACTTCCGACATTGATTACTCAATGAATAAATTGGAGACCTACATTAATAGGTTAAAATGAAAGTGGGAAAGAGAAAATAAGAGCTCCACTTCTAGCACAAGAAAGAACTCGAGGAAAATATAGAAATTAAAAGGATAAAGAAAAAGAAAGAAGATACCCTTTAGGTGGCCCATGAAATATTCAAATATAGGTCTCCCTACAACATTTATATTATTTTCTTAAAAGAGAAGATGTTGAAACTCAAACTCACATACATCAAATATGAGATATCATTATACTCTTGAGTATGATAGGGATTGGATTGTAATCCTTTACATTTGAGATGTCTAGGTTAAAGGACTTTGTTCTTATTTTCTGAATGAGTTGGATAAAGAAAGAAAAAGAAGGAATACAAACATTTGGAGAAGGTACAACCACTGATGGTTAGGGCTAAAGCTACTACAACTAAAGAAATTATAGAGCAATATGAAAAGTATATGAATAACAAGGTGATCAGAAAGATGTTATGGCGGATGAGGAAAACAACTCATGAGGAAGTTAGAGAAATGATTAAAGACCATGGAATAGAGGTGGTACAAATATGCAGGATGCGTAGGAATGAGATGTTTCTTGAAATGTAAATGAAAGAGATGCATTCTTATCCTAATATCATGCCAAATATAAGAAGGGTAAATACATACATTGATATTTCTATTTTATGTGCAAAAATTGGCTTCCAATTGGCTACTATCCCCCAATCTTCCAATTTCTAATATCAGCTTGGAAAAGTGAAAGGCCTTTGGATGAAGTGATACCGATAAGAGTTATGTGTAGGTTAAGGATGAATGACTCACATTACTTCTTCATAGAAATAGAAGGTATCTACTCTAGTTGATTTCACACGTGAATGCAACATCACAAGAGGGAAATGAGCCACTTAAATGAGGAAATTTAAGGAATTAAGATTGGGGTATGATGATTTATTTAAATACCCTTTATAAAGAACTCATCTTCTATATTTTGTTAAACCATTGAATCCATGGCCTTTTATTTCCTAGTTATCTTTGTTGAACATTATCACCATAACCTGAACCTATGGCATGAATCTTGAATAATATAATTATGATTAGTTTTCTTTATTTCATGGTATTGTGAGTATGCATTTATTCTTATGATTGTAATAAGTTTTTTTAATGATGATACTTTTTATGCCACTCTTGTTTATAATCAAATTTTCATGAGGAAAATATATGTAGCAAAGGACCCATCAATAGTAACCCATCCACAACCAAAGGGAATCACCTACAGCTAATGGACCTATCCATAACAACTTGTTGGTATCTAAAGAAGATCTTCTATAACAAAGGATCTGTGATTATGAATATATCTTGGAATGTGAAGGAAAACACTCCAAGTTTGTACGTGTCATGGAAGAGGCAGTTACAAACTAGAACATGAGAACTGAAGATAACTCAACAATAGATCTCGAATACTCATCACAACTCACCGAGGAACTAATTGATCAGTTGAATACATGATTTCATGAACTCGACGGTTACTTGAGTTATGTGTTTGATATCTAGAAATTTATTAATCGGTTCTATTGCATTGTTTAAACTCTTGTTGTTGTGTTTAAGATATTCCACTTGTTTCATCGAAGATCTTTTACTTACTCTATTTGAAATCCTAGTTGGACTCTTTTTCTCATGTTTTTCTATAAATGAGGAGTATAAGAGAAATAGATTAATGTTGGAACTAGGTGTGAGAGTTATATTGAGAATTAGAGAATAGAGGATACACAAATACAAAATTTTCTTTGTTCCTATGTAATATTGATTCCAATTCAATAAGAATCTAAGTTCTTTTTAATAGCTTTTAGCTACAATCCTTAGGAGGGATTTACACCTAAGGCATGGCCAACTTGTGTTCTACTAAACCAATCCATAGTTTTGTTTCTTTATTTTATTGCATGATTAGGATAGGAAGTAATTTACCTCTTTATCTATATTTTGAATTTACAAGATTTACTTTTAGTCATAGTGTTAGAATCCATTTACTTTCAGTTCTGAGTTTTGTTTCAAGCATTGTACTTTCAAGCTTTGTTGTTTTAAGTATAGTAGTGACAAATATTTCTTTCCATACCTCCTAAATTATTTGTAATTGTGCATACAACACTAACATTATTGAAAGTTTATGTCCCTTGGTTTGATGATTAAATGACTGTGAATTAGTGAACAACATATTAATTTCGTGAGTAAATTTACACCATCAATATATCGGTGGATAGTTAATTTTAATGAAAATTTTTCCAACATCATCAACTATTGATCCCAAATCTATGGTTTTCTAATAGATACCACTCGAGTGAATCTCAACTCCAACCTAATAAAAATTCCATGTTTTAGCTACCAAAATGTCCCATGAAATTTTATGGCCTTAGATTCAAATTTGATCTACCTTTTAAATCTATTACAAATGGGTTTGAGTTGTTGGAGGCATAGAGCACACCTTATTATTTTGATTAAACACATATAAAACCTTAATAACCTTTTTTGGATCTATGGATGGAGCTTATGTTGAAGTGAAAAAGTTATTTTGAGTTCTTTTATTCAATATTTTAGCACATATTGGATAGGAAAGTGAAATCCTAAGTGTTTATAAAATAAAACACTTTCACATTATAATGGAGTGAAGTTGAAGTTCCATGGGACAATAAATTACTTTTGAGTAAAGAAATGGAATATTGAGGTGTAAGAATTTCTAAATGGATGTTTTATGGGATCCAAGATCATTCCACATGGAATTATCTCATGAAATCAAAGTGTATTTGAGAAAGAGTTCAAAGGTTAAATTTGAAAAATGATTCTAGAGCTTGGGACTACTAGATTATTCCACATAGTGTAATCCCATAGACTCACAGATCACAAAGACAAACAATAAGTTATAAAAGGTTAAAGGAAATCCCTGTGACTTAGAGCTTCATGATGGTGAATCATGTCACATTCTAGTGCACCACAACTATGTGGAGGAAAAAAAGAAGAGAAGGAAATGTTGTAGAATCTATGAGGAGGGGCTCCTAGATCAAACCACATGGAATAATCTATGAATCTAGGGGTCAAAATAAGAGTTGAAAAATTGTTTAAGGTTGAAAAGATAACACTCCATAATTGTGCCATGTGGAAAAATCCCATGGAATTAGAAAAAATGGTGATCGTAGAGACATAAGTAATAAAAATGGATCTTGAGAGTGATCTAAGACTCATGGATTGTGACACACATCACAATCTAGTATTCTTAGATCACGCTCAAGATCCTTCCTCTTCCTTTTGTCTCTAGGATCAACATTTTTTATGATTCCATGGGATATCACAATCTAGGATCCTCTTATGACTTATATGGAAATATTTCTCCACAAACATGAAGATCATTTGAGATAAATAAGAAAAGGATATTTCCACATGGATTTGAGTAGCAAAAATGAGCATGTTATATGAGTAAAAGGGTAAAATGGACTATAGTTGCAAAATTGATTTTTCCCTCCAAATTTAATTTTATGGGTTGAGTTACTAAGTAATGGTTTTTATCCAAAAAATTTGATTGGGAGATCTAATGAAGGATTGGTATTATGTGTTAATTTGTTTTAGAAAATTACAAGTTAATATTAGTTTAGGGAAAATTAGTGTCTATTTTATGATAAAATTAAGAAAGAGTTTCTGACCCATTCAATTTTCTTTGCCATGTCATATTCCTGTCTCGAGGATTTTTTTTTATGTTTCACATGTGTGGGGCCTCTTAGGTGTTATCATATTTATCATTGATATTAATTAAAGCCGTTCTATCTACTAAAAATTATAATTGGGATTACATTTTTCATTTTATATCTAGTGAAAATACTTGAGCAATCCATGTTTTATCTTTTCATATCTCATTAGTTCTCCTCAATTCCAATATTCCTCTATTTTTAATTATGTAAATTTCTGCAAATGTGTATAAATAGATGAAGTATTTGCTTCATAAAATCATCTTTTGACTTACCATTTTTAGTTGGGATTCCTTGGTTCCCTCAGTTGTTTAGGTCTATATGTATAATATTGGTCTCTTATTTAATGTAGAGTGTCATGAATAATTGTAATAACTCAAGGATTTTTATAGTTCAAAATTTGAAGAGTAGTCATGTATGGTCAATTTATTCATCAATGGGATAACCTATTTATAAGGAACCCCTTAGTAGTGTCATATGTGTAATAAATTTGGTTATTAGATCATCCATTTAGTGGTAGTGTGTCAAGGTCTGATGTGTAATCATTAAAACACAATTATAAAATCAATGTGGAGTTTTAGTTTTATTTACACTAAATAATCATTTCATTTTATTATCTTGGGATTTGAATTATAATAATCTAACAAGTAGTTGATCCTTGTGTAAGATGTTATATATTTTTATATTGTGGCCTTTGAGGGGGTTTGTATTAATTAAGTTGATTGGTGCAACACTTATGGTTATTTATGAATCCTTTAATGAATATTTATATATTTATCGCAATGGATGAAGGTAACAACTAAAGTTATAATGATCATTCTAATTATATCAAGGTTTGGTATATCTTATTCTCAAATATATCAATTTAAATTTAATACATATGTATATATTTAAATTCCTAAAAGGAAATCCTAAAAGTTATGGATATCATGAGTATTTATACATTAGATAAATTATTATCTTTATTTTATCCTACAAGTGTGTGATTAAGTTACGGTGATACTTACTTGGGTTATTAGTCCTAGAGGTTGCACTTGTAAACAAATTCTTTGAATGAATTTTATTTTATTGTGTGAAAATTTCTAGGGTCACTCACCTTAGGCCTAAAAAACCATAAGAAGTAGAGAAATGAACCCTTCTCATATTTATTGGTCTCGAGTCTCACCTAATTTTTGAAGATATTCTACTTAATACAAGATCTTATCTTTTCCTTATCTTCACCAAATCCTTAGGGTTTATTTTTGGTATCTTGTAGACGCTCAAATTTGGAAATCTATCATTTAACACTATTGATATTGAGATTGCACACTTACATGTAAAAATGTACTCTCCTCACTCTTTATTAACACACCCTGATAACTCTTCACTCTTTGTCATCAATTTTTGAATTTTAAAAACATAAAACACATATAGAAACATTCATCATCTGATCCATCCAAAATCTATCGTCACGTTTGGGAAATTACAAACACTTTTGACCTAGGTGTATGGTTTTGACCAGGTTCAATCTTAGGTGTCAGTTTCTGTAACAAAACATTCTCGCCTCAAATCAGCTTGTTCCTTAATTTAGATCACCAAGACTCTTCCGAAAATCACATAGAATTAGATAAGTGTAAGTATCCCTTGTGTTATTGATAATTTATAGATCAATAATCACTTTGAAAAGTGTTCTTATGATTTGTGTAATTAATATTGGAAGTTAATTAAATCAGAATATCCACCTGTTGCATTATTTTATAAATTTTTAATGTATGTTCGCTAGAAAACACACTAAAAATGAAAAGGAAATGGAATAGGATTCACAAAAGAGTGAAATCACTTAGTGAACATGACCTTCTCTAATTAAACATCATAACCCTAACCATAGTGGCATTAGGGTTTCATTCTTTGGTTGTGGTCTTCAATATATTTTATTCATTATGGTCTATGTTATTATTTGTCAAGTATCATCGTATCATTTAATTCAATGAAACTCAACATGTAGATATACACTTACAAATCTAGTGCATAAAATCAAGCTCCCTAATAATACGACACATTCCCATGTGAATTCAATTTTGAGTCGTATTTCATCCCCTTCCCTTAATAATGATGAAACACTCCATAAATATATCTTAGATTCTATTCAAGCTATAAAAAATCCTTTTCAAGATAAATATAAATCTATGAATACTACCAATCTATGAATACTACCATTATATCTCTCAAGGATGAGATACAACATCTAAAGGATACTTCTAATGCACATATTAATTATTTTTCTATGCATCATGGTATTTTAAAGACAAAATATATGCACTATGATACAAGTTTTATGTCTACTACATGTGATCATAAAAATGAGGGTAACATCCTACATAGATATAACAATGTTTATGTTCCATGAGATAAACCTATTTAATTTTAAAAGAATGATACACAACATGATATCCTCTTTGAGATGTTTGATAAACACTTAATCACTTTGTTACCTACTCATTACTATCCATACTATTGGCTTAAAAGAATCAAAGGTAAACCATTTTATAATTATTATGGAATTAATAGACATCATGAAAATAATTTCTATGCTTTACAACAAAGAATCCAATAACATGAGTGTAAGGAATTTATTTCACCTTCATCTCTAATGTGGAAAACTAAATGGAAACCATATGATATAGCTCATATCTCTAATGAGCATACTTTGATACTAACTGATACACCTCTAGACATACAACAAGAGTCATGTCATCACAAAGAGGATTTGAACACAATACCACCTTTGGTAGATCTGTAATTACTACATGAAGTAAATCATCCTATTGTGTAAAAAATAATGGCATAAATACCATTTGAACAAATATGTTACACATGGCCTCATAGATTATAGAGAATTGAAAGGAAAATCTCAAGGATAGCATTGTATTACCAACATGGATCTATTCATATAAATATGATAATTGGGTTAATGACCAAGATTATAATAGTAATAATGATGAATAAATTGAGATATTAATTGATTATTCTATGGATATATATTCTTCTCAACATCAGGATATGATATATTCTAATCCACCTATCAATACCAATTACAATAACACTATAAATGATTTTGTACTGTTATTAACACATCAATATTTATTATGTATTTTCACAAAATAAATATCAATGACTTACCTAATGATTTATGGATCTCTACAAGAATGAGAAACTATAGTATAAATCCTACGTATGACTATAAAATGAATTTTGGGGGCAACATGCGTAATAGTTCCTATACACACCTTCATGAGAATTTACACTATCTTGAGCTTATTGATGAAGAAGAGGAACCTATTTCATTAAAACATTTACATATTTATTAACGTCTAGTTGCAGAGCATAAATTTGTACAAATGGAAAAATATTAGAACCTATTAGTCACTATGATACATATCTAATATAACAATAATTCATGTATCTAGCCTTAAATTCTTAGTCATAACATGTTATTGTTAATTAATCCTACTAGTTGCTACTTATACTCAATCTTCACCTACACACACTATTATATGATACCTTCTATAATACTTAGGGGAATATTTGGATCTCTCTTCCTTATTTTATAAGAATAGGTTTCCTTGCATGCCCCTGTGTACTTTGGTAAAGGTCACATTTCACACATGTTTTCTAATGTTGTTAATACTATCCCTAGTCATCACAAGATATATCTTCAATAATGAATCATTTTTCACACCAATAAAACTCAATATAAATAAATATCAATCCTTCTTGATGAAACACTCTATTTATAGGTTCAACTTGACTATTGAGGGATCAATTCTACACCCAAACCTCATTTTACACACACACACACACACACACACACACACACACACACACACACACACACACACACACACACACACCAGGGAGAAATATTACTTCCCATCATTTAATTGTATAATGTATTTCTATTACCTACCATGGGAGAATCATTGGATCACCCTTCCTTTTTTTGGAGAATATGTTTTCACCTATGCCCTTATGGAGGGCCTCAAAAATAAAAACATTCAAATATTTGTAAAAATACAAATCGGGACTTATTTTTATAGCATACATGATTTTCGATTTACATTATACATGTTATTTATTCCTTTGGTTTGATAGATAACATTTCTCTTTACACACATGTGTTCATGTGGTATATTGAAAATGAAACATGACATACAAAAAGTGGTACATGATGATAGGTGTTGGTATCCCCTTTTCCTAAACTAGTAACCTTTAGGGGAATATAATTTTGCATACTATATCTAAGTGCTATATTTATATTATAGTTCCTTTATTTCATTATTACACTTGGTTACATATACATATTGTATATTTACTATCTTTTAGACTAACATGACTAACACATAAATTTTGTGCATCACATATAACCATTTATATTTCTTTTTATATCTTTGTTCATTTAGATACACTTGATTTCCCTACAAGATTTCTAGTTGTGAATGTGTGTGTATGCTTATTTTCTACTTTGATTATGGCCTAAGGGCCTCTAATGCCTTGTAACACTATGGGTGTCCCATGTTTATGACATCATGCCTTATGTGTAGTTGTGAATATTTTTTGTAGGATTAAGGGCCTTAATTGTCTTACAACACCTTGGGTGTCCCATATTTGTAGGCATTTTTTCCTTTTGTGTGACATTTCCTACCATTTTTTGTGCTTGTTTCTACATTGTATGCACTTATTCTATAATAAAACATGATTTTCTATTACTGATTACTAAAATTTGTTTTGTATTTACACTATTCTTTCCATTATGCTTATTGTTTTGGTTTCTATTGTTTTATGCCATGGTTTTTACCATGCACATTCCCCTTGTAGCTTTAGTTTCTTCTTGATAGATACCACATAAAATTCTTCGAGGTTCTCTACAAGTTCTCATCATATCAAGAATGGGTATACATAACTTCTTTTGATATGTGTGCTCAAATTAATTCATTGCACATGCCTCAAAATAGGGTACAAAAATCCATGGTTTTATTCTATAACTATGAAAAATAAATGTATCCTTATAGGAATAGAAATATGCGAGGAAAACAAAAATGCCTCAGAATTGGATTTAGGCACAAAAATCTAGAAAAATCTATATATGCACATAGAAATATGGGCATAGACATATGGTATCCTTATTGGCATAGACATATGATTGGCCAAGGTGTGTTAATCAGGTTGTAAAACCTTGGCAAAAATCTAAAAAATGTACAACTTGGTTTTTCACAAGGGGAATTTTCTCCGTAATTTACAAATTATCAAGTTTTTCATCTCTATTACAACATTTTTATATAGTTGCATAATTTTTTCTGGAAAATATTTAGGAGGCATGAAGTATTTAATTCTCTCTTTCTCCACGATACTCAATTTCATATTTATTTTTGGGCACATTGGGGGCACGAGTCTCCTTTCTCCACTCAAATTTTAGCATGCAACCAGTTATATTCATTTTATACTCAGTTTTATGGTACATGGGAAGTGTATGGGTTCACTTATTTGTATTTTCTAATGTGTTTCCTAATTTATAAAATTGGGCTTATGTCCATCTACAAAGTGGTATATTCGTGGGGTTATAAATGGTATCAAAGTAGATAAGTTCTTCATAAGAAGAATTTTATATCCTCTTTTATTTAAGGGAAGATATTAGAGTTACTAAATGATTTTGATACATGGTCTTCTAAGTCTTCCTTAGAGGGGTGCTTCAGATCATCTTTTGGTTATTATCTTTGAAATTCATGTGTTGGGTTGGTACACCTAATGCATCTACCTCTCCTCGACACAAATTAGGGATTGATCACAACTAATTCTTCATTCCATACATAAAGGGGGAAATGTAGACCCTCAAATTTGGAAATTTATCCCTTAACACTTTTGATCTTGACATTTCACACTTACATGTAAAAATACACTCTCCTCACTCTTGATTAACACACCTTGATAGATCTTCAACTACATTATTACCTTTTCATACCTCCATGTTGTCATTTTATGAATTTTAACAACATAAAATACATATTAAAACATCTAGCCTTTGACCCATATAGTCAAAACATGATTTTTCCTCCTAGTCAAAACCTCCATTTTCGACGGGTTTGTACAATTCCACAAGTTAAACCTATTATAATATTTTTAAACGACATAATTTGAATTAATTATTTTGATTTTATCACATTATTATGAGAAAATACACCCCCTTAGTTGTCCTTTTATGAAATAATAACCTTTAGAAGCATATATAAGAAATTAAATCATACCTCATTTAATAACTTTGACACTTTAAGATCTCCTCATACAAAAACAAGTACAAAATACACTCCAAGATCACTAAAATAACTCACACATATCTATTAGGAAATACCATCTACATCTCTAAAATATCCTTACAGGTTTAGGAGTATCCATATTAATTCTAAAGAAGGAAAAGTGACTTTTCCCAAGTATTTGAGAAAGTGTGAAACTCAAGTTGAAGTATTGTCAAAGCATGGTTGTCAAGTTCTAATTACACTATGGTAGATATCACATGATAGGAGAATGATATGTGGTTTGATCCCTCTTCAAAGTAGTGACAATGTTGATGGTGCACAGGGGTGCCCAAACCCACCTAAATTTATTTTATAGGAACTCATTACACTATAAGGGTTCTAGGGTTTGAGTAGAGTTTGAGACATGAAACATATCGACACTCATTTCCAGGAAGATGAATCACTCGAGAAAGTTGCAAAACCTGATTCTTGGTAGGTCCATGTTAGGTATAAATAGAAATATATATGCAGATCAATCCCACAAAATCACAGTAATAAGAAATATGAACATAAAATATAGAAACAAAAATACACAAGAAGACAAGATTTAACGTGGTTCACCCAATGTGGGCTGCATCCACCAAGAAAAAATTGATAAAATTTTATTACGAGCCAAAAAGAGTATAATCCACTCTCATATCAGTCTTCTCATAATTACAAAACACAAATATTGTTTGGAGCTATGCTCAACAAAATCTCTCACAAATTCACACTTGAATTCACACACCCATATATTTCCCTACCGTATGTCCAACTATTTATAAGCACATCAATAGGTAACTATCTAAGCATTTTTACAATACCATGGGCCAAAAATTGACCCATAAACCTATGGGTTAAATACCACCCATAAAATTAATACATGAAAAGACCACATATTTGGTTACCTCGAAGAGAATACATGAAGATTGTATAATACATTTAGTGTGTAATTTACAACACATCTAACATGAAAATAGGCTCCATAACCTAACAGTCTAAGACCATATAAAAGGGTCGAGGATTGTACTAGCAATTTATAGTTTTGACCAGTTCAGTCTCGGGTGTCATTTTATGTAATGAAGAATTTTTATTCGTAGATAATCTTGTTCCGCATTTAGATCAGCCGAGACTCTTTCACAACCACATATAATCAACTAAGAGAAATGATCCCTTGTGTTTTTGATAGTGTCTAGATAGATGGTCACTTTAAAAGTGTTATTATGATATTTACATCTAATGTTGGAAGTTAATTAAATCAAAATATTCAACTATTGCATTATTTCATTCGTTTTATGTTTTTAGTTAGAAAACAAACTAAAAAATTAAAAGGGAATGATATAGGATCCATAAAAAAGTGAAATCAGATCCAAAAGATTGGCATCATTGTTAGGAATACACCAATTTTGGTTTCTATCCCTAATTTTATTTTATATTCTCAAGTATCTTTAAAATATTAGTCATTGTGTTAGATTTTGTATAAATATCTCATATCCTTTGCTATAATTAGATTTATGATCCTATATGCATCTCTAATTTTAATCTTTATTCTATAGAGGCTACTCCATATTGATTTATAGGAGAGTGTGAATTATTTAAATTTACATTGAAACATTTATTTACTAGTTATCATTTACATTTTAAATTTTAGAAAAATGATTCAATATTGGCTCACTTTTATTTTTCTTGGTGAATCCTCCTTATGGATTGCACCCAAATAAATTTTATGGATTAAAATAAGTGGTTCTTAGAAATTGTTATAACATGTGAATGTTTATAAAGGATAGAATTGTGGTGATAAAATTGACAACCATTATTAATCTTATTGGAGATCTAGGTAAATCTCATTCTCATTAAAATGATGATTAATATGTGGTATTTATGATTGCATCATGTGTTGAACATCCATGTAGTAGTAAGAGGAATTCTTATCATGTTAAGGGTATTCCTCTTCCTTATAATTCCTTTTCTACTCATAGATAAAAAAATTGTGGATATTATATATTTCTCTAATTTTCATGCCCTTTCACTAAATTAATTAGGGTATGCTACCCAAGTTTGATGGTTGCTATAGAGATGAATGGGGAAGGAAATTCAAGGAATTTTACAATTTGATTAATGATAATGAAGGTGTGGATGCTATATGTTTTATTCAAAGTCTTGATTCAGATGACCATGACTTGTTTTATGAAATCCTCAATAAGATTATTAATTCTTGGGATAAATTTAGGCATTTATTTTTGATAAGTTTGGAGACAAGAATAATCCCACTTCAATTATGCATTATTTTTATAATATTGAAAATGAGAAGGATGAGAGAATTCAAATTTTTTATCTTAGATTTAGAAGGCATGGAAGAAATTTATTGAGAACATAAGACCAAGTGAAGCATATAATCTTATTGTATATTGCAATTCATTTAATGGAAAATTGAATTATTCTATAATATATAAATTTCCACTAGTAGCCACCCATGTTTATAACTTGATTTCAAAACTTGAAAGCATTTCACATGCCTCTTATTTATGTGATCATGTGTGTGAATATGAAATGCATGTTTATGAAGTGAACACCATTTTTCATTTTTAAACACTTGTAGAAACTCAAATAAATTGGTTAAAAAATTAAATATGATTCTAGAGATAGTGATGAAGATTATCATGTCGGTATATATCCCCTTGCTGATGATTTTGGGCATAATTCTTATGTTATATTTTCACATGTGTTGGAACTTAATTTTGTTTTGATAATGAATTGTATGAGTTTTAAACACACGATGTATATAAAATTTTTATGTGTTATATTGCATTTGATTCTCCTTTACATGATGATGTACTTTGTAGATAATTTTGTGAGTTTGATTGAACATTTTCATGTGAAAGTGGACTACTTGATGCATTTTCTAAATTTTTGATTATAAAAAGGAACATGGTTATAAACTTCATTCTATTACATGCTCTTGTCCACTTGCTAATTCAAGATGTTTAGTACATAATGAATCTACTATGATTGATGCTATTAATGGGCCTATTGTCTAGAGTGTCACGTATGTTTAAAAAGTATATCTTTAGTTTATTATATTATCATGGAATAATTTAGTGATATGTATATATTATTAGGATCCCAACATGCTAAAATTTTGTAAAATGACGTGTTCAATTTCTTTCTTCAACTCTTCACTATATATGCTAATGATTATGAATCTACAAGGCTATATGTTTATGAATATTTATAGGTACATGATGATGTTGACATCATCCTCACTAATATGTTTAAGAATGGAAGTGTGTTGCTAGATTCAAGATAAATGACAAAGAGAAGGTAAGTGAAGTGTTTTTGATTGAATTTTTACTATCATTGCTATAATAGAAGTATTGTATGTTGAATGACTTGTTATATTTAAATTATCTTGTGTAATAAGATCAATGTATTTTTCAAGGTAAAATGATGTATGGTCTATGAATACTCTAAATTTTGAGGAAATCTCTTCTCTTTATATTAAATATCACTTCCATATTTATCCTTCTACTTTATTGAATGAAGTTGAATATTAGAGTATCTATTATGACTTTGTGAATAAATTTTTTCCACATAGTAGATCAAAAATGCACTCTAAAAATTTAGATGGATATTTTATTCATATTGAATATGGGGTATTTTATTTTAATGAGAATGAGGATATTGTTGATCTTTGATGCAAAAATTATAAAGTAATTTCATTGGAGAGTCCTGTTTATGATATATTATAGTGTGTGACAAATAGGAACCATTGAAATGAATAAGATCACAATTAATGCTTGTGTTGAATTTTTTAAAAGATAAAACAATACCATATAATATCATGACTAAGATGAAAATTATGGTAATGGTAATGTACTCTCCTCCTCCCAGAATCATTTAGCTATAATCTTTAAAAGTCTTGAGAATAATCATAGTGGATTCTTTCCAATATTTATGCACCCAATAATTCTTTGGTAAAAGAAATTTATGGAAGGAGTTAACCTTGTTTCGAAATAATGTTGAGAACATGAACTGGTTGATTATGGGAGACTTCAATACTCCTTTAAATCTAGGAGAAAATTTTGGGGAAGCTCTGAATTTTCACTCAGTATGGAAGAGTTTGTTGGCTTCATTTCGACTCTTAATCTTATGGACATAGAGCTTCATGGTAATCAATTTACCTGGTCTAATAGAAGATTTGGGGAGAACTTAATCCAGGTTAAACTAGACAGAGCTCTTATTTCTGCTAATTGGATCTTAGATCAGAATTTTCATCTTTCTTCTCTTCCCAGAACGGGCTCTGATCATAATCCTATTGTCTTGAATTTCTTCAATTAGACCAAACCTTTTCGCTGCAATTTCAAATTTGAGAAAATGTGGCTCGAGCATGAAGATATTCTGGACAAAATTAAAGAGTGGTGGTATTGGGAAGGCACAGGGATGACCCAATTCAAGCTTCTACAGAAGTTGAAAAATGTTAAGCAAAAGGTTAGAATCTGGAATAAAGAGGTTTTTGGAAATATTTTTGAAAAGAAGAAAGAACTTAAGCAGCAGTTGGAAGAGCTTGAACTCAATGTTTCCTTGAAAGGTATGACTCTAGAGGATCATCAGTAGGAAAAAAATTTCTCTCAGATCTACATAATATAAACAACCATGAAGAATCCTTTTGGAGAATGAAGTCTAGAGCCCTTTGGCTTAAAGCAGGAGACAGGAATACAAATTTTTTTCATTTGATAGCCCTCAAGCATAGAGCTTGTAACAGAATTACTGAGGTTTCTAAGGAAAATGGGAACATTACTAAGGATTCTGAAGATATCAAAGAAGAATCCCTCAAATTTTACAAGAATCTACTCACTGAGAATAATTCCTACAATGAACAAGTGGCCTCCTTTCTCTTAGAATCCATTCCTAATAATATAATACCTTATGAGAGGTTTAAGAATCTTTCCAAAACTGTCACCATTGAGGAGTTGAAAAAGGTCTGTTTTCACTTTAGAGGGGATAAGGCTCCGGGCCCCGATGGTTTTTCGGTGAACTTCTACCAAAGATGTTGGGAAATATGCTCTGAAGATCTATTGAAAGCTGTTAATGAGTTTTATAGAACTGGAAATCTTATCAAAGAATTAAATAATACACACATTGTGCTTGCTCCGAAGAAGTTGGATGCAAAGGACTTCAAAGATTTCAGGCCAATCAGTTTGGTTAATGTAATATATCGGATCTTCACAAAGATTCTTACCACTAGAATGTAACCTATTCTTATGGAGATCATTTCACAACAGCAGAGTGGATTCATTCAGGGAAGAATTATTCAAGATGGAATTATCATGGTTCATGAAACAATACATTCTATGGATAAAAGTAAAAAGGTAGGGATGGCTATCAAGCTAGACATGCATAAAGCCTTTGACAGAGTCTCCTGGAGATTCATGGATGAGGTCTTATCCAAGTTTGGTTTTCAAAATAAATTCAAGAAAATCATTCACTCTTGTATTTCTACTTCTAGATTCTCGGTGGTTGTTAATGGGGAACCAGTTGGTTTTTTTGCCAGCAACAAAGGAATCTGGCAAGGAGACCCAATTTCCCCTCTATTATTCATTATAATGGTAGACAGTTTAAGTAGATCTATCTCCAAAGATATTAGCATTGTCATGATAAAAGGGTTTCCTCCAACTTCTGGAAATCTAGTCTCCTCCCACCAACAGTTTGTTGATGGCACTCTGCTGCTTCTAATGGCCTCAATAATTGAGACAAAGGCTATCAAAATTGTCCTTAGATTTGATGAGGAAGCCTCGGGGCAAAAAGTTAATTTTGACAAAATCTCTATATATTTCTTCAATACTCCTTTGGAAAGACAAAGAAAGATTGCTAATATTCTAGGATGCACTATTAATTCTCTTCCCACTACTTATTTAGGTTTACCTTTAAGTACTGGAAAGATTTCTAATGAGGTCTAGAATGATCTTATTAAGAGATTTCAAAAAAATTGGTGGTGGAAAGGAGCTCTACTTTCAAGCACAGGCAAGTGCTTATTGATAAAAAGCACGCTTCAAAACCTACCTATTTACATCATGTCAATGTTCAGCATACCAGAAGCAGTGATGAACAATATTGAAAAGATTCAAAAGCACTTTTTATGGCATGGTACTGAGGACAGGTTCAGGTATCATTTAGTGGCTTGGGAGCAGGTATGTAAACCAAAGAGGCTTGGGGGGTTAGGTATCAAAGATATCAAGCATATGAGTGCTGCCCTTATTGCAAAGTTAGGTTGGAGACTTATAAAAGAGCACAAGCCTTGGATAGAGTTGGTTAAGATCAAATACCTTTCAAACCAAAGCAAGATTTCCTTTATTTCTGATCAGTCTCTTCCGAATGGTTCTATTTTCTGGAACAATCTTCTTCACATCAGACATATTCTCTCTCAGGGGTGTAGCTGGAAGCTTGGGGATGGGCAAGACATTAACTTCTAGGACTGATAAATGGACTGATTTTAATTGGATTTCTTCTTATGCACACATTAAAGACAACTTAATTACAAAGTATGGACACAAAATATAGGGATACATTGAGGTGGATGAAAACAAAAGAAAATGGAAACAGTTAAAAGTGGAGAAGGATAATGTACAGTCTGATGTTTCATCTTTACAGAATCAACTTTCTCTAATCCATATTAGTAATCAAAATATTAAGGATGAAATCATCTAGAAAGATTATTTTGATGGGGAATACTCAGTTAAATCAGGATACAATTCTTTCTTTGCCTTTATTGAAAGTGAAATTAAGTGGCATAAGTTGTGGATGCCAAAGCTAACCCCTAGAGTGAACTTCTTCTGGTGGCTCATCATTGAAGGCAAGATTCTGACTAATGAAAACCTCATTAAGAAGGGATTCATCATGCTGAATAGATGTTGCATGTGTCAGAAAGAGGCAGAAGACATAAAACATTTATTTCTTCATTGTGAGTACACTTCCAAAATTTGGCATCTTGTTTTTGCAAAATTTAATCAGAAATGGATCTTTCCCCTTACTGTCTTCAAGCCTGGGAACAATGGGACTCTCGTATAAGCATTGTGTGGTGAAGAGATTGTGGCAACTTGTTTTACCTCACACTATGTGGCAAGTTTGGAAGGCTCGTAATGATGGCATTTTCGAAACACTAGACGGGCATGTAACAAAGTCTACAAGGAAATTATCATTCTTTGTGTAGGATAATATTGCTAGATTTAAACCTCCTAAAAATAGAATTTACCCTGAGAAAGAAGAATACATTCTGACTAATTGGAATATTGACACTGCCTTCAAAAATAATAACAATGGTATGGATAGAACCACCATCTGATGGACTAAGCCTCCCAATGCTTGACATAAGTTAAATTTTGATGGGGCCTCAAAAGGAAATCTGGGAGACTCTGGAGGTGGAGGAGTCATCAGAGATCAAAGAGGCTATTTTGTTGCTACTTTTTCTAGGAAAATGGGTAGGCAAACTAGTCATTACTTTGAAGCTCTTGCTGCTCTATGGGGAATAAGGCTAGTCAGGGATTGTAATATTCTGAATATTATTATTGAGGGTGATTCTCTGAACATCATCAATCTCTTAAACAAAAAGCAACACCCCATCTGGTCAATTAGAGATTTCATTGTTGAAGCTACTGATATATGCAAGAGTTTTGAAAATTTTAAAATCATTCACACCTATCGGGAAGGCAATAGGGTCGCAGATGGTTTGGAAAACTTTGGAGTTACCAATGCTTTTCAAAATTGGCTAAGGGGGACATTCTACCCATTCAAGTTAATAAAGACATAATCAATGATCTACATGGCCGAGAAAATCATCACTAATGGCTGTAATGTTGATGCTAATGTGTGGATTCTTAAGTATAGAATGATGACATCATATAAGATTTGTGTGATTGATGAGATTTGTGCAAACTGGACAGCCATCATTTCTTTTCATAGGGAGAATGCCAAGGAGTGGGTCACTAATTACAAAGTATTATCTAATAATTACATCTTCTTTCTGAAGGAAAGATTCAAAAACAAAGTTAAATCTGCTACGCATAGTGCTAACATATTTACCGTTGAGAGAAGAATCAGTGGAAAAATGGGGGGTCCACCATGCAAAACAGAGCCCACCCACAATCTAGCGTGGAAAGAGGATGTTGTGCTCTGGAACTACCTTCAAATTGGGGGTCTGGCAAATTTGATAGAAAGGATTCAAGGTTTTGATCAAGATATTTCTATTAAATTCACACAGGGATGGAAGAATCGGGTTGTTAAATACAACAGCATGGAGGTTGAGATCATGGAGGACCTCATCACCCAGATAACGGGACTCAGTCTTGAAGGCACCAAATTATTCAATAAGAAAGTAGACAGAGAGGTGGAAACAAAGAAATTCCTAGACAATGGGGAGAATCTTGAGTTTCGACAAGCTGGCAAAGCAAGTTGGCTTCAATTCCTAAGCCTTTTGCTGAGCTAGCCAGGATGGTTGTTAGGTATGTAACTCTTGAAGGGAGATTTGTTACTATACCTCAAAAGAATTTGATATTTCTTAACCACTTTCATAGAAATATAACCATCAGCTTCCCTCACTACTTGATAAACTCATCTGGAGAAATCCGTTAGGGAAGTATAGAGCCATTCTAGGGTAGTCCCTCTGCATCAAGGGCTAATTCTGCTTATCCATCGTCACTACTCAAACTATCCCCACGTGAATCCTGATCCACCCTCTTCCTCCATTCCTCCCCCTACTCACACCACCTTCATTCCCCCTTGCTTGAAAGGAAGATTGAAACTGCTGCATCTAGCAAGAAAAGAAAGGGCATGAAAACTAAGATCCCTACTTCTCAGAGGGTTCTTAGAAGCCACAAAGACCTAGAGCTTGCTGAGAACCTCCTGCACATCAGCCAACCGATGGAGGAGCCTAAGGAGGAGGATTTGATGGTCAGAGTGGATAGGATGGAAAAGGAAATACAAGAGCTCAAAAGGGTTATCAAAAATATGGAAAAAGCTAAGGGAAAAGGATTACTACAAAATGATGATGAGGAGGGGGTTATTGCTGAAGTATTCAAGAAGTTACAGTCTTTGGATGGCAGAATGGGAAATGCAAAAATTCGTAATGACTGCATCCTATCTACTCTTAAAAGTATTTATAATTTCATTGAACAACATGTTCATAGTGTATGCAGCCTAAGCGGGATTAATGAAGACATTTGGGGCCCCAAAGAGAAAAGGGATATGGCAATTTCTCAGGTGGATATGAAAGACTCTTCTCAGGCCACAACCATTGCTTTCTTTGTCTTGTTGCAAGCGATCAAAACCAAGATTGACAGGGCTATCAAGTAACGTGGTCTTTGTCTTTGTCTTGCATTTCTTGTTTGTCGTGAAGTTGTTGATGACTAGTGGATTTGGAGCTATTTTTTGGCAGAGATATTCTATGATAGATATCTATTGTTTGCTTTTTGATCTCTTCTGCTATTTTTGGATCATTGTATGTCCGGATCCTTTATTCTAGTTTTTTGTTTTATCTTCTTTGATGAGCCCTCGAGGTTAGTTATTTTCCCTTCTCGGGTTGTTTCTCTCATTTCGATAGCTGGCTTTTGAGCCCTTTTGTATACAGGGTATAGTCCCTTCAAAACTATTTGCCCTTAATAAAAAAAGATGAAAATTATGGAGTAGATGGAATGAGATATGTATTTTGAGGATTTCCCAAAGGTCTTACAATTATACTAAAAATATATGGCAAGGGTGTAGGGATTGTATGCAACATTCCCATTTTAAGACTTTAGAAACAAGGGAATTTTTTTTTTTGCATGAATAATGTTCTCTGTTCTAAATTCATAATTTAGAACACACATTCCATAACAACCATTCTTATAACAGATAACCATATGCAACTGTAATGACTCGGTGAGCTACCGATCTATTCATTTCATGACTCGGTGAACTACCGATCTATTCATGTTTAACATTAAGTATTGAATAATTTTATGTATCCTATGTATACTTGGTTCTCTTACCATATTCTGGGGTTCAAATGGTCTGTCTAAGGAACCTATCTAAATATCTGCTACCAATATTCATTTGCATCACGATCCTTAGATTAGGTGACATAGGACAATGCAATCAGTAGCTTGCGATACTTTGGCCAAAGATTTCTAACATACTATTCAGTATTACTTATTCCTTGACGGCATACTCGTCAATCCAGAATACATCCTTCACCCCACTCTATTGTTATCTAGAATGTCCTTTACTAACTTCTGTCAGTCCACTTGCCTAAGGTTTAACCATAGATCAAGTAAACAACATAGGTTATGATAGGAAGAGGCTCACAAAGACTTGGGGTATATTGGCATACTGGGTCAACCTAGGTCAACCCCGTGTGCCAAGGTACCCTGAGTCTTAGAGGGCTACTTCATATCCTAACTATGTTACTATCTAGTCCTAGAGGAAAACTAAGTTCAAGTCCAAAAGTGTGTAGATCTTGACGATCAATGCAGAAGGGTGTTGCCACATGTCAACTGCATCGTTGTATCCTCAAGAAGATCCTAATATTCTTAAAGGTACAACCCTATAACTGGCATGTGCCAACATCCTACAGAACAGCCTCATTGAGATGTACATACCCCTAGGAGATTATTAATGTTTAGTTAATTTGGATTATTAAAAACAATTTCTAGCAATCTGCCAAACCCTAATCCAACACTCCTAAGTTCTTTTCAATATCAGATTCAATTAATCCTTGAAGAACTTCCTTAACTTAAGATTGCTTTCAATGTTCATTAATTTCAGCTTAACAAATAGTTACCCAATAACAGGACAAGCAACACCATAAGTTCCATTTAATGTGACTTAACCATTCAAGGAAGTGTAACAACCACCTAGGTTGTAACTTAATAGACTTATTAAAATGAAGTCTAAAGATTAGAATTCATATCTTCCTTTTTGTTTATAACTTTATGAGAGAGGAAGAGTCCTCCTCTTCATGGTCAAGTTCTAGGGTTTAACACACCCTTTATGCTCTTTACAAAATTCTATAGTCTTCGTTGTATGTTCATTACACATCACCTTGCTATATTGAATTGTTTAGATAAGAACCTTAAATTCTACAACTTATTTAGTTGCATCTTATTTAGGGAAATTACTCTAATTCCCTTTTATAATACTTATCCAAGAATACACATTACCATATAAATAATAAGAAGAATATCAACCAGATAAGATTCCATCTTTTTACAAAAGTACAAGATAATTTACACAACCAATGCAAGTAAATCCTCATCTTTCAATTCATTTTCAAAACTTATACATTTACAAGACTTATGCATTTTAGGCATACTACATAACAAAAGCCTTCCTTCTAAAAAGAATATAACTTTTCTTTTCAATGCAACTCAAGAACAAATCAGAATTCTTCACAAAGAATCAGACTTAAATCAGCCAATGCATCATATAAGTTTGTGCCTTCTTTTATCACTTACGAAGTCCATCTGCAAAAATTGCTAGCACAGGTCAGTTCAAAGAACTGAGCATGATAAGCACTAATCCTTAAAATGAAGTGCATTCCACTAATTATTTCAATAAAACAACCCTGCTTTAATGAACAATTAGTATATCATACAATAAACATAAGTAATAACAATCAGAAAAGAAGAGCATTAATAATCTGATTTCACTTCTAGGAGAGAAGAGCAGAATATAATCTATAATATATGTCTTACAATTGAAAGCATAATTGATCCTATTAATTACCTTAAAAACAACAGATCATACATCTCATTGTTCCCAAATATATCAGAATAGAATACAACTTTTATCATTTTTTTATTATTGGTAAATAGTTTTTTGAAAGGGACTATACCCTTGTAAACAAAGAGGGCCTAGAAGCCAGAATAGGAATGAAAAGCATCACAAAAAGGATCAAGATCTAGATAAGTCATAAGAACCCAAGGTAACCAAAGAGAAGTTACCACAAAACAACTAACCAGTTTGAACACTACAGAAAAGTAGCCAAAACACAACAAAAAAATAGCAAAAAACATGAAGGAAGATAGCAACAAAAGTAGTGCAGCTCCACATTTACTTCTTGGCGGCTTTGGCGATTCTAGATTTAATAGTTTTCCAAGAGGTGAACATAGCCAAAGTCATCATGTGAGTAGGGTCAAAAGTATCCAGTTGTTGAATGGTCTATTTGCTTTCTTTTTCTGTGCCCCAAAGAGTTGCTGGGATTTCACTGAGAGTAGAGATCGTTGCGGACATGCTGCTCAATAAATTCCTCGATTACACTAAAAATAGCCATATTATGGTCATGGTGAGTCTTGGATTTCCCTAGATGTTTGTCCAGGGAGTATAGTTTTTGTAGATATCCTCAATTTGTTTATTGTCAAGATCAACCTCCTCCTCCTTCTTCCTCTTACCTTTTTCTTAGCCAAGTTTTTAACTTCATCTTTCAGAAGCAACATGTCTTTTTCTAAGGATTCCAACCTTTTTTTGGAGCTCTGAGTGTGTGCCTCCTGTGAACTAGTATTGATAATATGAAGAATATTTTGAGTAACCTCTAAGTTTTGAGGAGTGTTCCCTGAAACAGGGGTATCTAGATTTAGTTTCTTAAAATACCTAGTTATAGGTCTGGTCGAAGTGGAGGGGATGATAGAGGGAGATGAGAAGGAAGGAAAAGGGGTAGCGGTAGTGGAGATGGGGATAGAAGGAGAAGAGATGGGAGTAGTGGAAGAGCGGTGAAGGGAATAGATGGAACAGAGATGGGGGAAGAAGGAAGGCTGGGAAACTTAAGGATACAGAGTTTATGTAGCAAGAAGATAAGGCCTTGATGTAGAGGGACCACACGAGTATGTTTTTGGAACTCCAAAATGGAGCACTCAAGAGAATTAAGAAGATAGTGAGGGAAACATACCGTGAAACTTCTGTGGAAGTGATTGAGGAACACAAGATGCTTAATGGGTATTGTGACGTATCTCCCCTCCAAGGAGATGTATCGAACCATCATACGGGTGACCTCATCAAAAGGTGGAGGGATAGAGCTGACCTATAGACCCACTATGATAAAGACCAGTTTCTCATTGCCCTCAACAAATTTCCTCTCCTCAGCTGCTCTGTCAATCCTTTTATTAAAAAAGTGGTACCCATCCATCCCAAGACCAGTTGCTTCAGCTATTAACTCTTCATTAATCGATATTTTCTGCCCGCCATATTCAACTTTGTGATCCTTCCAATCCTTCACAAATTACACAGAAATGCTTTGGTCGTGACCCTGTATCTTCTCAATAAAATTTGTGATGCCTCCCTGGTTGAGAAGATTCCAAAGCTCTTCATTATTCTTCCACTCCGGGTCCTTACTGGGCTCAATCTGACAAGGGGATCCTCCCATTTTCACCTTGCTTAAGTGTTTGAAATCTTCAAAATCCCTATGAGGAATTCTATAATAAATGCAGTTTCCAATCTACCTTTCTCTGTTTTTGGAAAGATATCTCACGCGATGGGAATGAGGATTAGTGTAGCCGTTGCTGATATGTAAGTTCCCACGAATGCCTATGTGAATGTTGCTAAGTACCTGGGAAATCCTACATGTGTGAACTTCAACCCCCTTAGAAACCCACTCCAAGTCATCATCATCCTTACTACGGACTTGAAAATCCATAAAAATCTGTTTAAAAGTTGTTATAGGCAAAAGATTTCCGCATGTGTGAATTTAATCTTCACATAAATCCACTTTAAGTCATCATTATGCTTTCTATATCCTTGATTGCCCACCAAGATCTGCTTGAGTGTTGTTTTAAACTTATCAACACATGTGTAAGTCCTATTCTTAAAGACCCACTCCAAATGCTCATTTACCTTACCCCGTATTTGCATGCCCATAAGTATCCGCTTGAATGCTATTTTGAATCTGCTCAGGAATGTGATCACCATTATCCCAAATAATGTGATTAACACTTATCATTATTACAAGACAAAAGAAGTGTTTTCAGCATGGTTCTCTTTAAGATGATACTTCTAACTTCCAAGCAAAGAAGAAGAGAAACCATTTCACTATACCAAAACACATAATGTCCGCAAGGCAGAACATGTTCACATCATGGCCTAATCTATTTCAACTTAAGATAAACCACCTTAAAATCAATCATTTAAGATATTCATCAGAACAAAATCATATAAAAACCCATGAAGGAAAGATGGGACAACAAAGTCAACCAACAAGTTGCATTTTCTTTTCAACAAACCAGTCATCAATCTCTTCCTAATTCATTTCAGTCAAATGTTAAGTAAGAGAAGACTAATCAAGTAATGATTCTCTTTTTCCTAAAATAATAATCAACAGAAGGTTCCAACACAAATGAACTTATCCCAACTACATTAGCAAAGAAAGCTTAACAGAAAATGATCCTACCCTGTAATCATTTCCTTCAACTTAATTTACAAATTCCCTTTTCAATACATACAGTTTAAGTTCATAAAAGAGTTCCCAAAGAAGAGAACAAGAACAATTCAAAGAAGGAAGAAAAATTAAATGCAATCATTCTCTTTTTCCTAAAATAATAGTCAACAGAAGGTTCCAACACAAATGAACTTATCCCAACTGCATTAGAAAAGAAAGCTTAACAGAAAATGATCCTACCCTGTAATCATTTCCTTCATCTTAATTAACAAATTCCCTTTTCAATACATATAGTTTAAGTTCATAAAGGAGTTCCCAAGAAGAGAACAAGAACACTTCAAGGAAGGAAGAAAACTTAAATGCAATCTTCCCATTATAATGCAAGAGTTCCATTTACAAGTCGGAACATTATAACCATGAAGTTCATACACAGCCCACAGTTATAAAGGAATCACAATTAATCTTTTAAAGACTCAACATTCTTTCCTTGGACCCAACAAGAAGTATTAAAACTGAAATAGGAACAAGCACTAAGACATATATATTTCTACAGAGTAAACAAATTGGATTCCCAATAATAGAAATAAACCAACAAGATAATTCCAGTAAAGTTCTTGAGGAGTTTACCAAATTATCCCCTAAACCATACCTCCCATTTTTCTTCTTGCGTAACAATTGTTTATAAAAAGACTTCTGAGTTCGTAGACTATTCAATAAAATAGAAAACTCAGTTTGTATGCCAAGACCAAATTGACATAATAAAAAAATACATTCTGCACAAGACCTTGAGCATAATGTTAAATCAAAAGTTCTCACAAAGGTTCAAGAGCACCCAAGAGAATATGCTTAAGTTTAGGGCAAAAAAAAACAACATGTTCCCTTTTAGTTTACTTCCTAAACAAAGAAAACCAAAACGAAAACCAGGATAGAACCGATACCTTGCTCAGGTTACCATTACCAACAAAAGTAACAATTCATTGTACAACTTTATATCACAATACCTCATATTTGAGTTAATATAAACACCAGCATCTTAATGCTAGGCAGAATGTAAAGAATAAATTTTAATAGTTCTGAATAAGAAGAGCGTTTTCATTTTTTTGTTTACATCTTATCAAACCCTATTTCCCAACTCAATGGAATATAAGATCCTTAACAAAGCTCAGACCAGACAAGCAACAAAAATACGAAGGCCATGTTCATAATGGACATTCCATAACAGTCCACAAGTATTCAAGATACCAAATGCCAACATTAAGCTATATGTGGTCTTCAATAACAAACCCTATTATCTCAAGATAGTAAAACACAACTACCGAGTTATATGTGGTTTTAAACAACAGTCTTAGTTTTTGAAAAATAAAAACAAGAACCAAGCCATATACGGCTTTAGCCACAACCCAAATTATCTATGAATAAAACACAAACACCATAGTACCAAGAAACCCAACAATAGTTCTTCAAATACCATGAAGTTCAAATAGAAAACTTGAGCTCGAATGCAAGCTCTTAGTAAAACACGAGCTCCTTACCAGCCCAAGATCATAAAACACTAACTCCAACAAAAACAGGTGGAACTCAAGTTCCCATAAAAGATTTCAACAAGTATTCATTGGCAACGAAGGTCAATAAAACTGAAACCATCAATTTACCAAAACTAAAAATGCCAAGCAGAGTTACCATATTCATTTTTGCATACATTTTTCATGTGTCTAAACAACCACAATGTATGTTTCCAACAGAACCACAATATTCATGGATTCGAACCCCAGAATACAAAATTTATAAAACCCTGCAAAAAATAACCAGATAGAACATGCAATGTACAAATCTCAACAGAGCAAAAGTTGTTTTTATGAAAACACTTAGAAGAAAGCAAGATATTTTAACTAGTTAGAGCCTATCATGCCTGATAGTGTCTCTGTCAAATCGAAGAAGACCTCTAGCTGAGCTCACTACTTCTCCTCTTCTCCATGAAAGATCAAACAACCAAATTCCTTTTCCAGAATTCCTCTTATACATTCCACGAAATGAAAATAGATCTAAAACTTCAAAAATAGCCATGAAGTGTAGTTCAATCTGCTGGTTCGAAAAACTAGAGAGCATGTAGAGAAAAATCACGAAACATGCAAAGTGAAACAACCCAAGAAAAATCCACTCCAAGATGGTTTGAGCTCAAAAACTGAAAACAATAAATTCCATTAACTCCTATTTTCCCGCCTATCCTTCCTTGCCACCACCTTCCAATTCTGGTGAATGCCAAGTCCAAAATAACATGCATTTTTAATTTTAGTGATACTACCACCTAAGCCTCCGCCAAGCCAACTAGCCCCTACCAAAGCTGGTAGTACCACATTCATTAAAACCTTATCAACAACTTTAATGCCTTAGGAACCATCACCCATAGTACTTGCACCTTAAGTCCCCTTTCCTTCCCATTAGTTTAGGATAGATTACATTGCTTAGGTTAGATCTTAGGTAGATTAAAATTTATACCTTAGGATATAACACTAACAACTAACCCCCACCATAGGCCTTAGCAAATAGATTTAGGTAATTTCCACATAGGTAAATTAATTCAAAACACAATAGTTTTAGGCATTAGGTTAGATCACATTATAACCTTGTAGTATTAGGTTCTAGTTTAGTTTTAATACCTAGAAACCTTTCCAAATCCATTAGCACCAAGCTTAGGTTAGGTTGCCAATCAACCAATCATAGCAGAATAGGAAGATTTAGGTTAGAATCAGAATTCTATCAAGTAACATAGCTTAGGTAGGAATATTTTTACCTAGCTTAGGATCCTGTAGGTTAGTCCTTTATAGGATCCCAGATCTCTCCTATGCCATGAATAGGCTGCAATTTCATTTTTATCAACAACGACTGCCATGGTCGATCTCCAAAGACCCAAGCAAAACATACTACGGAATGGAAACATGTTCTCACAAAAATCAAAGAACTTGTATCTACAAAGTTCAGTCCATATATCTCTTAATTCATGGAATGTCAATTTACCATTCGTTCAATCTGAACAGATTTAAAACATTCCTTGGATCACTGAAATTGATCCAAGGATGAGTCAGATAAATAGATAAGTCTACAACTCTTAAACCAGATTGCAACTTACCTAAAAGAAGTGAAAAATGGATTCAGGAAAGCCATTCCAATTTAGTCAAAGGATCTTAAGAGTAGAAAAGACTTATCCATATCAAGCATGATTTCCAATAATCAAAAGAACATATCCTTATAAGGAAAACCACATGTCAACACTTGAAATGCAAAGGAGGAAAAATAAAACTGTCAAGGGTGTTACATGCTTCCCTCCTAAAAAGAATCATCGTCCCGATGATTATCTTTTTTTTTTAACAATTTATATCAAGGACAATCAATTCATTCACATCTCTTATCCTAAGTCAAATATATCCAAAACCTTTTAGTTCAGAAATCAACATTAAATAACTGTTTATTCAAATCAAATAAATATCTAGCCCAAAATGGCTTACTTAATGTCATATAAAGATAAAATCATATTTTTTTATTAATCAACAGATTTAATTCTATTCAAAAAGATATGGAAAAATAGTTTTCATATCCTCTATATTTTCCCAAGTTTCACTCTCTTCGTTAAATTGGTCCCACTGGACCTTACATTGACTTATTTCTTGATTTCTTAAATGCAATTGGTGAGTTTACAACACTTGAATTTGTTTATCCATGATTATTCCTAGGTCTTGGACCTGTAAGGAATTCCAATTTAACACATGTGATAAATATGAAACATATTTCTTAAGCAAAGAAATATGGAAAACATCATGCATTCATGACAAAGTAGGTGGTAGTGCTAAATGATAAGCTATAGGGTTGATTACTTCAACTATTTAAAAAGGTCCCACATAACGAGGTGATAACTTGGCAGCCTTGCCAAAAGTTATAGAACTCTTTTTCGGTTTAACCTAAAGAAAAACCTTCTCACCAAGTTCAAATTTCTTGTCAACCCACTTTAAATTAGCATAACTCTTTTGCCTTTCTCTTTGCTTCTTTCAAGCATTCACAAATCATTTTAACTTGTTGTTCCATTTCCGTAAGGATTTTAGGTCCAATTACCTCTCTATCCTTCATGCTATCCCAACTAACAAGGGTTCTGCATTTCCTTCCATAAAGTGCCTTGAAAGGCACCATCTTAAGAGAAGCATGATATGTATTATTGTATGCAAATTCAACTAATGGAAGATACTCTTCCCACTTATACTGCTGATCCATACAATACATCCATAACATATCCTCTAAAACTTGATTTACTCTTTGATCTGTCCATCCGTTTTGAATGATACGGAGAACAAAAATTCAGCTTAGTTCCTAGAGTTGCATTAAGCGTTTGCCAAAATATTGATGTCATTCTAGGATCTCTATCAGATATGATTAATTCAGGTACTCCATGTAATCTGAAAATTTCGTGTACAAATATTTTAGCCAAAACAGGAGAATCATCCTTTAGATTTCCAGCAATAAAATGAGCTACTTTCGTTAGTTTATCAACAACTACCAAAATAACATCATGTTTATTTCTTGACATAGGCAACCCTTGTACAAAATCCATGCTTATTACCTGCCACTTGTACTGCGGTATGCTATGAGGATACAATAAACCGGCTGGGTGCATATGTTCTACTTTTACACGTTGACATTCAAGACAATGAGTCACAAAATCAATAACATCCTTTTTCATTCCTTTCCAAAAATATTGTTGTTTTATATCAGCAAGCATTTTTGTAATGCCAGGGTGTCTAGAAAAAGGTGAATCATGAAATTCAGCTAACAATTTCTTTCTCAAATCATTAAGCAAAGGTATGTATACTTTGTTTTCATATCGTAAGATTCCTTCATTATCAAAGTGAAAACCTTTATACCTTTCATCTTTTGGATCTACAGCAAGTGTTGTTTTTACTTGCTAAAAGTAAGAATCGATTCCATGAAACTTTTACTTCATCCTTAAACTGAGTTCTTAGTGTTATAAGATCATAAATGTGCTTCTTATGACTTCATCACCACTCTATTCTCTTTTCCTTTGATGTAACTTATGTCAAAATCATATTGAGACAAAAATCTAACCACCTTCACTGTCTTGCATTGATTTGGTGAGTGAATATGTACTTTAGCCAAAGATGATCGGTTTTCAACTCAAATGGTTTACCAAGCTAGATAATTCCTCCAAACTTGAAGTGCATGAACTATGGCAACAAGCTCTAAATCATGTGGAGCATAATTCAACTCATGTAACTTAAGTTTTCTACTTTCATAAGCTATGACATGATCATTTTGTAACAAAATACCTCCAAGACCTTCCCTAGATGCATCCATTACAACAATAAAGTCTCCATTAGGATCAGGTACAGCTAAAATAGGTGCTGAAGTCAACTGACTTTTCAAAATTTTAAAATTAGATTCACATTTATCATTCCAAACAAATTTCTTATCCTTTTTCTGCAATGAAGTTATTGGTGCAACCACCTTAGAAAAGTCCTTAACAAATTTTCTATAATAACTAGCAAGGCCCATGAAGCTTCTAACTTCATGTACATTATTTAGTGTAGGCCACTCGAGTTATAGCTACTATTTTAGAAGGATCTACAGCAATCCCATCTTTACTTATAACATGACCCAAATAGTGAACTTTGGTGTCATAGAAAGAACATTTGGACAACTTACCATACAACCATCTCTTTCTCAGAATTTCCAAAACTATTTTCAAGTGTTCATGATGCTCCTCAATACTTTTAGAATATATGAGAATGTCATCCAAGAATACAAGCACAAACTTGTCCAAGTATTCTTGAAAGATATTATTCATTAAGTTCATAAAAGCTACAGGTGCATTCATTAATCCAAAGGGTAAAACCATGAATTCATAATGTCCATACCTTGTCTGAAAGCTATTTTATGAATGTCCTCATCCTTAATTCATAATTGATGATATCCAGACCGAAGATCTATCTTAGAATATACTGATGCTCCATGCATTTGATCAAATAGGTCATCAATTCTAGGAAGTGGGTATCTATTCTTGATTATTGCTTTGTTTAACATCTTGTAATCAATGCACAATCTAAGTGTTCCATCTTTCTTTTTCACAAAGATCACTGGTGCTCCTTAGGGTGAAACACTTGGTCTAATCAAACCCTTAGAAAAAAGTTCTTGCAATTGAGTCTTAAGATCTACTAATTCTGTAGTAGTCATTCAATAAGGTGCCTTAGAAATAGGTTCGAGTACTTGGTTTGTGTTGTTGCAGACTCACAACACCCCTGGATGTAGATCAGGCTTCTAAGTTGATCACTCTAGCATCCAGTGTGATTGCACAACATGGAAACCTCTCTCCAAGCGTGGGACTTGTAAAACCGAGAGAGGAATCTCTAGAGAAGGCTGGTTCCTGCTCCTAAACTACCTGCCACAAGCTATTCCAGTGCAGGCAAGCTAATCTAAACCTAATCTAACCATGCCAAGGAGACACAGAGAGAGAGAGAGAAAAGGGAAAAACAACAAAAGCCTACACTAAAACGGTGATACACCAGAGAAGGAGAATGTTGAACATCTATCAAAACTGCCATGGGACAAGGAGAGGTGAGCAATGGGAAGGATGGATAGATGCATCACAGGCCCAAAGATAGATTTCACACAGAAAATGCCCCAAAACTCCATGAACATAGCTCCAGACCTGTAATGAACATCAGAACATGCACAAATACCTGCAATGAAGAGAGGCAAGAAGAAAACAAGCAAAGGAATGAGTAAGGATGGACAGATGCATCACAAAACACGTTTTTGTTGCTCCAGAAGTTTGCACAGAACATCATTTCAATAGTAAAAGGCAAAATGCCATTACAGAGCAAGGGAGGAGGTTTGAACTCCATTTTCAACCCTGGAGAAGAAAAAGAAGGGAGGGCAGAGCAGAAAAGATGAACAACTTGTCATTATTTTGAAAGAAGCCCCTCTGTACAATATATAGGAAGAAAGAGAGAGGGAAGAGAGAGGAGATTCGAATCTACCCCAACCACTCCCAGGTCACATTTAACTCATTTCATTATGGTGGTAGGTGAGAACCCTGGCAAAATGGTGGACTGTCTAGCAGAAATGGCGAGCTGTCTGTTGTATTAAAGCTGGTCGCTGAAACGTCACTTCTGTCTATTATCACACGTCAGAGCCGTTTCTTAACTTTCTCTCTCCACACCAAACCAAAATGCAAGATTGACCCTGGAAACATGTAGAGCATTTCACCAGCTTTCCAATGATATAAAGAACGTGCAAATCCGAGCTCTGGATCGAAAGTTATGGAGGTCTGAAGATTTAGGGCACAAAACAGGCGAAAATAGATTTTTAAATTTCTTCCCACGCTCTGCCACCTGGACGACACGTGTCGTGATCTGATTGGATGTGTTATTCTCTCTCCTTCCCTGTCCCATGGGTTTTCTTTGACTTTTTGATGACTTGGAACATTTTTTACTTTTCCTCCGCACCCGCCACTTGGGACACGCGGCATGCATTGATTGGTCGACAGGGGGCACGGGGCAGACCTTTTCCTTTTAGCTTTTGGGTGAACTTCTGGCCAAATTCTAACTCCTCCCCGAGCTCCACATTCCTGCTCCATAGGACACGCATCCTCTTTTGATTGGCTCGGGCTGACCCTTCAAAACTCACCCTTTGACTTTTGGACTTTTCTCCTTGTGACACGTGTTATGATTTGGTTGGTTCTTGACTTTTCGGCTATCCATGCCTTCCGCGTCCCTCTATCCCACTTGTCCCAGTGCTACTTGGGACAAAAACTTCCGATTCACCTAATTCGGCCGGTTGCATTCCCACGGCCTGAGTGTCCCAAACTATTTTGCTCAGCAGTTAGTCGATTTTCTTCTTCTTGGTGAACGGCTGCCGCATCCCGCACGTCCCGATGGCCCGGATGTTCCTTGTGCTCTGCAGACCGCCTGGTGATCTTTCGGCCGATTCGCGCCTCGACGTCCCTCATGTCCCGACTGTTGCGAAGACTAGGACTTAGCCATTTTTCATGATTTTTTCTGGCCCAAGCTTGTTCCTTTTGTAGCCTTTCACCTTTTCTCAGAACTTGCTCTTTTCAACCTGGGACTTGAATTTTCTGATGCATGTTATCAAAATTACCCTGGGGGGTGAATTTTGGATAACAATTTGGCGACTCAGCGGGGTCATCTGCCTGCTAGATGAAGTTACCAGTTGCCTGAAGCATCCATTGGGCATGGAGTCATGAGTTGTAACCTGCAACTGATCTGAACTTTGAAAACCTCCCTCTGAGCCACTTGAAACCCACCGGACATGGAGTTGTTCTCACCAAAATGCCACTGAAACGAACTGCAGCAAGAGCAGAACCAGCAACACCAAAACTATGTACAGAACTAAAAATCATACATGCTCCAAATGGAACATGCAGAGTGTGCACAAGCACTTCTTCTACTGAAAGCAAACCTACCTACTCTACTCTAACTGGGAGCAAAGGGCAAGCTAAACAAACCCTGCAATTGGTTGTGAGAAATAGCTTCCCTTTCTCAAAAGTGGCAGCCATGCAATTGATTTGGAGCTGATCATGGCTGTTGGGATGAGTGGAAAATCAACAAGAAGCTGGTCTCCCACCCAAATCATCAAGGTATCAGCTGAAGGCGAACCCAATACCTCTTTTAGTTGCTCTGCATTTGGATTGAAGGGGTATGACAGCTGATCCTTGGTACTTTGTAGCTCACCCTCATGCTCAGAAGCAAGCATGACTGGTTGTGACTTCTCCTTTGGCTCCGATGAAGCCAAATACCTGATTGGGCAAGGTCTGATCCGTTTGATATGCCCATAGCTCTGATTTTCAACTCCAAAAGTGGAGTCTTCTTGTAGACCCTCTTGAATGGATGGTGTGGAAGCAATGGTGAAGTTCCTCTGTCCTTTCTCTTTCTCCAATGAAGAACATGAAAGACTAAAATCTTCCAATCTTGATTCCAAAGAGCTGCTATAGGATGCAGGCTACTGCAAATGAATGTTCTCCTTCATGACAAAGCAGACTCTTGTGTTTGGAATGTGGATGATGAAAGAGAGAATGGTGGAAACTCAACCGGCTCTTCTCCATCAAAACAGTCCTCCAAATCTGACAGATAAACTGCCTCATGGCTGTCCTGCTGCAAATGTTCAACTTCCTCCATGGTGTCCTCTTGATCTATAACTTGACCACCATGGTTTCCTTCACCCTCCAAAGCATTGAGTTTGAGAGATCAAACTCTTCAATCTGCTGCTCTAGAGGACAAGTTGGGACTGCAAGAACTTCTTCTGCTACTGCAACAAAATCAGTCCTGACCACCATTTGTTCTCTGACTTCAACCTCTCCTGCAGGCTTAACCATCAAGGGGATCTTTGTTATCCCAAATTTGGCAGCCCAACTCCTCAAGTTGTCTGTCATTTCTTTTCTTCTTGGCTCTTCCTCTTGCTCTCCTTGATGGCTGATTTTTGCAATTTCTTCTTCCCTACATGGAATTGGGAATGCAAGAGGAGGGGTGGGTTGCAACTCAATTGATTTGGCATTTTTTTGTGGTGGTAAAGGAGATGAAATCTCTTGTTTCTTTAGAGGAGGGGGTATTTCTTTTAGCTCTTGTGGAGAGGATGACTGTTTGGAAGGAAAAAGGAAAGAAGAATTGAGGTGTGGTGGAAGACTGAGAGGTGAAGACATGGGATCAACATTTGGGACAGCAGATGGAGAGTTCAAAATTTGCAAGTCCAGATGAGATGATGCTGCTTGAGTAATGGGAAGAGAGAAACCAGATGATGGTGTAGAACTTACCCATTGACAAGGTTGTTCAACAACAGGTGTATAGGCCTCTATCTCTGTTGTCCATTGTGCAAGTTGGGGCAACATCTTTATCATGAAGTCCAGCTTCTCCTGAGGGCTGAAGTGTCTTGGAAAAGGGCCTCCCCATGGACAAGGAGTCCTGCAACCAATTCTGAAAGCTCTCATTTGAGCTGTTGCTCTGGACTGCACCATCTTTACCTCCATCTTTTGGATTTTCTCCAACAGACCAGCATCTTGCATCTGATAGTCTTCATAACCAGCATACCCTTGCTCTTGATGTGCTTCGTATCCAAACTAACTTTGGCACTGCTGCTCATATGGGTATGCATACTGATCTTGAATCTGCTCAAAATGCTGACTTGGAGGATTTGTAAAACATGTTGGAGGTGGAATATACTGCTGTTGTTGATGTGAATTCCATGATGGAAATGAAGTCATGATTGCACAACTTCATGGAATGGAAAATAATGAAAGGGATGGAAAGAAATATGGATGGGAATGGATGGAAAGCAGTGCGTAACTCCGAAGAGAATGAGTTATTGATCAGATGGAGTCGCCAGATGTGTTTGTAAGTGCCTCCAAAGGCTGAAATCTTCACAGGAACACACCAACCTACAAAAGATGAAGTGAAAGACCTCTAAGGTCCCACTGGGCATGCAAAAACTATTGTTGTAGACTCACAACACCCCTGGATGCAGATCAGGATTCTAAGTTGATCACTTTAGCATCCAGTGTGATTGCACAACATGGAAACCTCTCTCCAAGCATGGGACTTGTAAAACCGAGAGAGGAATCTCCAGAGAAGGCTGGTTCTTGCTCCTAAACTACCTGCCACAAGCTATTCCAGTGCAGGAAAGCTAATCTAAACCTAATCTAACCATGCCAAGAAGACAGAGAGAGAGAGAAAAGGGAAAAATAGCAAAAGCCTACACTAAAACGGTGATACACCAGAGAAGGAGAATGTTGAACATCTATCAAAACTGCCATGGGACAAGGAGAGGTGAGCAATGGGAAGGATGGACAGATGCATCACAGGCCCAAAGATAGATTTCACACAGAAAATGCCCCAAAACTCTGTGAACACAGCTCCAGACCTGTAATGAACATCAGAACATGCACAAATACCTGCAATGAAGAGAGGCAAGAAGAAAACAAGCAAAGGAACGAGTAAGGATGGACAGATGCATCACAAAACACATTTTTGTTGCTCCAGAAGTTTGCACAGAACATCATTTCAATAGTAAAAGGAAAAACACCATTACAGAGCAAGGGAGGAGGTTCGAACTCCATTTTCAACCCTGGAGAAGAAAAAGAAGGGAGGGCAGAGCAGAAAAGATGAACAACTTGTCATTATTTTGAAAGAAGCCCCTCTGTACAATATATAGGAAGAAAGAGAGAGGGAAGAGAGAGGAGATTTGAATCTGCCCCAACCACTCCTAGGTCACATTTAACTCATTTCATTATGGCGGCAGGTGAGAACCCTGGCAAAATGGCAGATCGGTATCTAGCGAAATGGCGAAATGTATGTCATTGTATTAAAAGTTTGGTTGTTGAAACGTCACTTCTGTCTATTATCACGCGTCAGATCTGTTTCTTAACTTTCTCTCTCCACACTAAACCAAAATGTAAGATTGACCTTGGAAATGTGTAGAGCATTTCACCAGCTTTCCAATGATATAAAGAACGTGAAAATATGAGCTCTGGATCGAAAGTTATGAAGGTCTGAAGATTTAGGGCACAAAGCAGTGAAAACAGATTTTTAAATTTCTTCCCGCTCTGCACACTGGACGACACGTGTCGTGATCTAATTGGATGTGTTATTCTCTCTCCTTCCCTGTCCCATGGGTTTTCTTTAACTTTTTGATGACTTGGAACATTTTTTACTTTTCCTCCATGCCCCCGCCACTTGGGACACGCAGCATGCATTGATTGGTCGACAGGGGGCACGGGGCAGACCTTTTCCTTTTAGCTTTTGGGTGAACTTCTGGCCAAATTCTAACTCCTTCTCGAGCTCTACATTCCTGCTCCATAGGACACGCATCCTCTTTTGATTGGCTCAGACTGACCCTTCAAAACTCGCCCTTTGACTTTTGGACTTTTCTCCTTGTGACATGTGTCATGATTTGGTTGGTTCTCGACTTTTCAGCTATCCGTGCCTTCCGTGTCCCTCTGTCCCACTTGTCCCGGTGTTACTTGGGACAAAAATTCTGTTTCACCGGATTCAGCCGGTTCGCGTTCCCATGGCACGAGTGTCCCAAAGCTGTTTTTTTGCTCAAGTGATTAGTCGATTTTCTTCTTCTTGACCAAACCAACTTTCCGCGTCCCGCAGCGTCCGATGGGATGTTCCTTGTGCTCTGCAGACCACCTGGCGATCTTTCAGCTGATTTGTGCCTCGATGTCCCTCATGTCCCGACTATTGCAAAGACTAGGACTTAGCCATTTTTCATGATTTTTTCTGGCCCAAGCTTGTTCCTTTTGTAGCCTTTCACCTTTTCTCAGAACTTGCTCTTTTCAACCTGGGACTTGAATTTTTTGATGCATGTTATCAAAATTACCCTAGGGGGTGAATTTTGGATAACAGTTTGATTTCAATCATGAATTCAAACTCCCTTTTGGGTGGTAAACCTGGTAATTCCTCCAGAAACACATCATTGTAGTTCCGTAACAGCGGATACCATTCCATGAAATCACTGTTTTCTTCGCTAATTCTAATTTTTTTACTGAATATAAGGTATAACCATTATTTTTGGCCTTTTTAAGTTGCATAGCTAACAATTTCCTATCTGAAATTTCTCGTTTTATACCTTGAATCTCTGTTGTTTTCTACAGATAATCTAAACAACTAATATGTTTTTCAAAATAGTCCACTTTTTCTTTATGCTCAGCTAACCAATTTACACCTATGACTATATCATAAGATCCAAAAGGTGCAACATAAAGATCAACTTCAGTGGAAAAGCTAGGTAAGTCAAGGACTGCCCCAAAAAGACACATACTAACTATATGAACAAAATTATTACCATAATGTATAGTCCATGATTTATCCATTTTTCCAGCTTTTATTTTAAGTTTGAAGCAAGTTTACTAGAAATAAAACATTTGGTAGCTCCTGTATCAAAAATAATAGTGCAATGGTATGCCAAATAACTTACAGAACTTCTATGGGTGTTTTTAGGAACTTCTATGGGTGTAGCTTGCTTTTCAGCTTGTTTTTTAGCTCTGCGACATGTATCTTGTGCTACTGACGATTACAATCATCCTTCTTCAAAGGACGGTGATTCGCGTAATGATCTTTGCCACAATTATGATGACCTACTATCGGTCCCTTTTAGACTCATAATTATTTCCAGCCTTAAAGTTATCATCTTGACCTCCATAGGACTTATGTCCGTTATTATTATTCTTGGCGAAATTGTTCCGTGCATTTCTAGCAGACTTATTTGTTGTTGTTTTCTTATTATTACCAGCTGAAAACTTACTTTTATTGCCAAACTTCTTCCATGGTCCCTTCTTGGGTGCAAGAGAAGCTGAAGAAGAGTTTGGAACTTTCTTCCGTACTTCCTCCTTATGAGCAGAAATAGCCTTTAATTTCTGTTCTTGCCTTATGAATTTTTCAACAACCCCTTCCATAGTGGTTGGGCTGTGAACATAAACCTCTCCCCCAATAATGGGATTCAATCCCATGATGAATTTCCATATCCTAAACTTCTCATCAGTTTGATACTGAGGTACATACTTGAGGAGTTTCATAAACTATTCCCAATACTCAATTACAATTAACTTCCCTTGAGCTAAGTTCTGAAATTCAGTCATTTTCTGATCATAATAAAGTTTTGGCAGCCAACGTTGCCTAAAGTAACTTTTAAATTGATCCCAAGTGACGTTAGTTTCATCAATATTTAACTCAGCCTTACGACTATCCCACCATGAAGATGCTTTATGGGAAAGCTAATAAGCTTTCTAGATAGCTTTGGTTTCTTCCAAGAAGTTCCTTATTGCAAAGTACTTCTCCATTTTTTGAGCCAATTATCAGCTCCATCTCCTAATGTGGTGCCATCAAACTTAGGTGGACTTATCCTTTTTATATCATTAGTGAGTTCGATTTTGCCAACCTTTCCTTTTTGTTTTCGGCTGAGACGGGCACATTAACATTGTTATTATCAACACTCATATTGGGGTTTCCCTCGGGAAGTGGCTGATTGTTATTACCTGACTTCTTCTTCCTCCTAATTACCCATTACTTGTTTTTCAAGTATAGCCAAATGATCTCTTGTGTCTAACAGGGCAACAAGGATCTCATCAAGTTTTTGGGCTGTTGTTACTCCTTCATCAGGTGGAGTATTATTCACGCTGCGTTTCCTCTTGTCCTAACCATTTTCTGTTACAAGAAAATTCAATTTTTTATCAGATTATGGACACAATAGGTCTAAGAGCTATAACCTTCAGCTCTAATACCAAGATGTAACATTCCCATTTTAAGACTTTAGAAACAAGGGAATTTTTTTACATGAATAATGTTCTTTGTTCTAAATTCATAATTTAGAACACACATTCCATAACAACCATTCTTATAACAGATAACCATATGTAGTTGTAATGACTCGGTGAGCTACCGATCTATTCATTTCATGACTCGGTGAACTACCGATCTATTCATGTTTAACATTAAGTATTGAATACTTTTTTGTATACTATGTATACTTGGTTCTCTTACCCTATTCGGGGTTCGAATGGTCTATCTAAGGAACCTATCTGAATATCTGCTACCAATATTCATCTACATCATGATCCTTAGACTAGGTGACATAGGACAACGCAATCAGTAACTTGCGATACTTTGGCCAAATATTTCTAACATATTGTTCATATTACTTATTCCTTGATGACATACTCATCAATCTGGAATACATCCTTCACCCCACTCTATTGTTATCTAGAATGTCCTTTACTGACTTTTTCAGTCCACTTGCCCAAGGTTTAACCATAGATCAAGTAAACAACATAGGTTATGATAGGAAGAGGCTCACGAAGACTTGGGGTATATTGGCATATTGGGTCAACCTAGGTCAACCATGTGTGCCAAGGTACCCTGAGTCTTAGAGGGCTACTTAATATCCTAACTATGTTACTATCCAGTCCTAGAGGAAAACTAAGTTCAAGTCCAAAAGTGTGTAGATCTTGACGATCAATGCAGAAGGGTGTTGCCACATGTCAACTGCATCGTTGTATCCTCAAGAAGATCCTAATCTTCTCGAAGGTATAACCCTGTAATTGGCATGTGCTAACATCCTACAGAATAGCCTCATTGTGATGTACATACCCCTAGGAGATTTTTAATGTTTAGTTAATTTGGATTATACCATATATGTAAGTATTTATATACGTCCCATAGAAAAATGTGAGGTATAAAAAGAACTTTATTAGACCAAACATGTAAGTATTTATATAGGTCCAATAGACTAAGGTTATGAAAACAAATATGTAGGAAATATTAGATATCTAAGGATATTTACAAAGTGGCCGATCATAAAAGAAAAGTATAGAAAAATAAAAAACATGGTAAATTTTTTTGATCTATAGAAAAATATGATTCACTCTGGGTTCACCAAAATGTATGACAAGATAAGATGGACCCCTACCTTCATTCTAAAATGTTGGGAATAAAATATAGGCTTACATATAAGATGTATATCAAATGTACTCAAGGATAACACATGTCACAATTTTAGAGGATAGTTTTCCCAAACCTAAGATATCTATAGGTTTCCAAGGCCTATACCTAAGATAAATATAGGTATGCTATTAGGATTCAAAATAATTATATGTCAAGAGATGGATAAATCCAATGGGCGTAACATAATTAAAAAATAATAGACTAAAGAAAACACATATATACCCTAATCTATATAAATGAAAGATTAACCATCCACACAACAATAAACATGAAGAAAAATATAAAGAAAGGTTAAACATACTTACGTGAGTGTGATCAATGATGCATGATTGTTTATAGAGACAAAAACACATGTATAATCACTATGGGTGGAGTAGGTAAAAGATAAATAATTAGACCTCTAGTCCTAACTTACTATGATGACCCAAATGTAAGGGGATGAGCTCTAAAACCTCATGTCTAATAACTAGATGTGAAAATATGTGTAAATATATATTGTTATAGTAAAGTTAAGTTCTTTGAATAATGAAGGAGTTATGATAAAATTATAAGAGTGATCCATAAAAATACCTTATGTGATCACCCATGGGCCATGATGTTAGCCATGGGAAACACCAAACATAACACAATCACCCATGGGAAATAACATTCGCCTTATGGGAATCCTAATGTAAAAGGGTGGAAAATAATGGGAAGTGGAAGCTAAATAAATAATGTAGGACTGATGAAAGTCTAAGATGAATGAAAGTGGTGGGTGTTTACACTATTTTGAATATTATAATATTTTTATCGAATACACAACAATAAAAAGGAATGTAAGGTTAGGAAACTAAGAGCTATTCGATAAATTAAATTCCATTTTTTTGTAAATAATCGAATAACATATTGGTTCTTTCAATGTAAGTATACAATATCAAAATAAAAAGAGAGATATATAATTATCTATATAGAGTTGTATATGAAGAATCTAAGAAGACAAACTAGACAATATAAAAGTGCAAATCTGTAGAAACTTTATTACAAAAATATAACTTGAAAATATCCTAGTGAAGGATTGTATGGTATGGTCAAGATGTATATTACAATACTACACCTTATATATGGTCTTAGATGCCTTTATAATTGAAAATTGTAAACTTTTGGGTCCTTAAATTTACACTTTGGAAATGTATTTTCCTGTTAAAACCTAGTTATCACATAGTCTCAATATCATGTAAAATTAGCCGAATCACTCCAAAACCCTAAATGTGGGTTGAATACCTTGTAATAAGGTTAGTGTTTTGTTTGTGGCACACCTCATGTACTACATACATTGGTACTACTCCAAAGAGGAATCAAACAAAATGTAGTTCTCCACCTAGCATGTAAAATCTATATGAATATATCTAGTTGGAAACTTGAACCTCTTCGATCATTGCTTGATATAAAATTCTTCCATTGTTAAGGCTTGGGAGTAGGAACTTAGTGTGAATGGATTTGAGGTAAGATAAAATCCTTAACATGGTTGAGTGCTTCAGAACTATAGTAGTGGTTTCCCTAATGGATGTGCATTAACTTTAGGAATATTTAGGGAGTCTTGAGTGCCTTTTGTGCTAATTTTGCAATGAGATCTCATGAGATTTCAAATTTATGAAGTTGTGTGAGTTTCACTTGATTATATATGGTTTTTACTGTAGTTTATTATGATAAGACTGACCCATAAGGATAAATTTACCCAAAAAATGATAGTGCATCAAAAATAGAGTTAGATCATCATTATACAACTTGAATGAACTGCAAGGTTTTGGATAGGGATAATATTAGTGAAATATAAAAGTTACATCCTAGAAAGCAAAGAATGAAAATTAGTCTTGTGTACTGATATTCAAAATTGTAGATACATAGGTGTAGGGAGATAAAAAGTTAGAAAAGAGATGACAACATGCATTGAATGGGAATATGATATGTGTGATTGTCTTAGATAATAAGAAAAATTAAAATAAGAAGAGTACGAATGCATGTAAACAAGTAAACACAATGATATAAACATGTGAATAAGAGAGGAAACAAAGTGAGTTTAGGTTAATATGACCTATAAATGAAAACATAAAGATATCTCTCAAATAATGTAGTCTATGCCATATGACTAAGTCTAATCATACCCCAATCTTGATATGCTCCTTGAGACACCTAATCAAGAGGATAATGCATAAGAACAAATTGCATACGATAAAAGGTTAATGAGTTTTAAAATTGAGGACTATACATGGTTTTTACTTTTCCAATATTGTGAATGATTTTGTTAATTTCGAAACCTTTTTTATACATAGAATTTATATTCTATACATAGCCTTTTGTTTTTTTGGGGATAAAAGTTAAACAAAACAAATCTTATGAGGTTTTTATAGAATATTGAAACAAAATGGTAGATTTGTGAAGGATTAATTTTGTATAAATTAATTAGTATGGTGTTAATATTTTGTAGGAATTGAAACTAGTCCAATTCAACCGAGGTCAAGTATCTCTGGGTACCTGTGTTTTACCGTTTTCTTTGTGGATTTGAAACAGAGATAAGGTGATGGGATAAGGAGGAATACCTATTACAATGGTCGATTAGAGGTTGTGCATGCATTCTAACTTCTTGATCCAATGCGACTATGAGATCTTCCTTTTGGCTAGGAGGAACTACCTGAAATACAAAACAAGACCACAAAAGAGAGTTAAACAATATATGCCAGTGGGCTGCCTAGCGTGTGCTAGATCTAGGAAGTGTGGTAATTACTTGGTGGAATTAAACCCACTATTTAATACAAATTAATGTAAGAAATGACGTAAAAAATAATATCCCACTATAATTGATATGATTTATGTATCTCATTCAAATTCAATAAATAAATCTAATATATCAAACTAGGTTATGATCAGATCTAGAAGTAGAGTAGGTGGTCAAGGTGTTGGGATAGATTGGGGTCATATTCTAGGTAGCTTGGGTTTCTTGGATGTAGGATTTTAAGCACATTATTGGCGGGATTGCCAAATACGAGAGGCCCAGTGTCGGTGTGGTTGGTGACGATGGTTAAGAGGAACCAATGACGGTTAAGGCCGGATGGTATAAATTCTATACACTTTGGGTTTTAGGGGTTTGTGCGAGATTAAACAAAGATGGTAATGGGAATAGTTTGGTATGTGGAGGTCTTTGGGAGTGCTCGAGAGGTATTTAGGCATCAAGTATAGGCTATTAAATAATTGTGGAAGATGGGATGGCATTTGGGTTCATGGTAATGGTAACAAAGGTGGGATGAAAAATACAAATGGATGTTGATGAACAGAGATGAAGAATTTTTTAATCTAGACAAGTATGAAATGATGCGGAGTTAGAGATACGATTCTTGGTGTTTATAGATTTGATGGCTAGAAATTGGTGATGTTTGACCTATGGAATGGCGCTCAGTCTACTACTGAGTGCTTCCCAGAATGCTATCATGAATGCAAATACCTTTAGATCAGTCTTGGTGCTAGGTATGGCCGTCTAGATGTGTGAAAGGGCTCTGGTTCTTTCTTGTATACATATATCCTTCATTCCAAAACTCAAGAATGTGGCCAAATTCCCAAACAAGGTTACCAAAATGAATATATTATGGCGCGATGGTTTAGGGTGACCGGTGTAGACACCTAAAATATGCTTACACTTAACATTTCCTCTAATACAACCAATTGTGACACTTTGTTAATCAACCTATCTTTTCTCCACTCTCGAATGCCCATTAAAAATTCCTCCTTTTGACCATTCAAAACCTCCCTAGTTCTCTCTAGACCACTTCTATTGGCTTCATAGGCTATCTATCGGTAAAAATTGGTTATCGAAACCCCTCCTAACTCTCATGAGTCTCTAATCACTTGCTAATCAAGTTTAAATAGCCTAATCCTAAATTAACTAAGCCTAAAACATGTTTATTCTAATCTAATCCTAAAGTTCTTTTTAGACTTTAGTCCCACATGCACCCAAATTCCAAATTCTCCCAAGTGGAAAACTATAAATACAAAGCTAAGCCTACCCATTAAAACACACACTTCTCCTCACAAGTCCTTCTCTCTCACATTTGGATATATTGGCATTAGACCTCATTTGCATTAGCCAAGATAATAGGCATTTAATCTTGGATATCCTCCATTGGTGAAGCTCTTCCATCTTGCATCCATAACTTCACAGTAGGTTAGTAGGAGGGTATCTAACTTGGTCTTGTAGCCATTTTAGAGAGACCTCTTCACCTCCATTGAAGTAAACAACACATCTAATTTGATTGCTTAAAATCTAACTAGGTTCATTTTTATTAAGCTTTCATGGAGTAGAGAGTAGTATATATGCTAGGGTTTGAATATTTGTTTCAAATTTATACATGCATAGATAGTTTCTTGTTTAGCTCTTATCTCATGGTGCATGGATGAGTAAAACAAAGCTTTGATGTTCTTTTGCCTCATTCCATAGCTTGTGCAAATTTCCATTGCATACTTTTGGCATGCCGGTGGGACACTTTGTCCATCCTCCATTAATGGAGTCACTTTGAAGCTTTTGTTGTAGTTTCTAATTTTTTTGGTTTGATCTTTCTAGATCAGTTTCAAGATTTCTAGATTAGTTTTCAAAGTTTTTTAGATTAGTTTCAAGTTTTAAATTTCACTAACCTTTCTTGTATTAATGGATAAATATTAAGTTTCTTAGATAGTTTAGCTAGGATTGTCTTATTTTTGTGCTCTTTCTAGGATCAAAGGAGGTGAAGTGCTGCCAAAATTGAACCAAATCGATAACATTTTGATATTTTTGAGATTATTTTTGAAAAATCCGTGTTTTTAGCCACCTACAGGAAAGGGAGCGCACATACCATTTTGTGCATGTAGGTACAACTCGATTTGTCATTTTTTTTCTGAGAGGCATGCAGGCAACAAATCAGTGGTGCAGGCACCAAATTAGTGGCGTATGCACCAAAACAATGGCGCAAGTACACTAATGTGCACAGAACATCATTAGCAATCTTCCGGAGGCCATAACTTTTGCTCCTAAACTCGAAATGACTCTGTTTTTGTTGCGTTGGAAAGGTATTGAAGTGAAATACACAATGGAATCATAAAATTAGGATTTTTACTTACCAAAAATTTATGGTTTACATTATTAGGTAAATAGTCATTTTCTAACATATCTTAAAGTTCAAAAAAGTGTTTTCTTGGCCATTCTAACACTTTGAAATATTTTTGTAGCACTAATCAATTATTTGCAGGGTTATTTTGGTTTTATTTTTGACTAACTTAGTTAAGTGTTTCATTTCTTAGCTTGAGCAAGGTTTTGTAAAGTGTGTATGCTCTCTCCTCGCACCTTCAAAAGTGATCTTGGAGATCAAAAACACTTGCACAACTTTGTATCATATGTTAAAAACACTTGTTCTAAAAGATAAAGTAATTTTTATGTGATTTAGTAAGAATTTTCACATTGTGTATGCTCTTCCTTCACGCCTTTTGGTGATCTTAGGAATCAAAAGTAAGGTGTAAATTCCCTTTATTGATATCAATTTGCAATGGAAAATTACTAAACTCGTTGTCTACAGGACCTAACGCTTGTAAAAGAAAGATGTCAAAGACAAAACACAATCCCACTAATACACATTTTTCTTGCAAGTTGCCAAATGGTGTGCTACTTAAAACAACATTAAGTTAAGTAAGATAAAAACACACCATATTCAAAACATTTTCTTACAGGTTTCAGAAAAGGGTATGTCCCTATCTGCTCATTGGAACATAATCCCTTTGGCATAATGCCTTAAGATACAACAATGGGGGTGGTTCGGGAACCCCAAAGTAGTCCATGCAAGAGGGAACCTTGTGGACGAAATGGGAAGTGCTCCACACTACCTACTTGACTAGTGATTCCTTTATGAGATAGCGTTCCAAGTTTTCCTTATGCGACCCTTTTAAGTACATGATGGATGCATTTACTGCCCACTGTGCTTGAAGGGGGAAAAGTCGAGATACTCCCAAGATAGTCGGGACTATTTGGGTAAATCGTCCCGCTCGTGGATAATTTTTGTAACACCTAAGACGAGAGAACCACCTAGGAAAATATACTTTGGCCAGGAGCCCACTTTGACCATTCTAAAACAATGTTGAGTTGTGAACCATCTTTTCATTGTGAAACGTGTGACGTGTTACTTTCACTTAGTTTTTACTTGCCTTAGGGTGAGGTGAAACTCTACCAAAGTGAAGCTAGCATTTTTCATCCCCATTTTTGATTTGCTTCCTTCACAATTATTTTGACACTTTGTTGATCAGAATAAGGGTGACTACCTCTGTGTTACCAATCGATTGTTTCTGCCACTTTTTTGTCCATTTACGCCCATCCATGTTTGCGGCTGGGTAAGTTAAACATCTAAAGTGCATGGAGATGTATTTATATCATTTGTGGCCTTTTTAATCTTGATACTCACGTCAAGATCATCATCATAGTTAGGATTGGTTCATCATTTTATCTCCCTTTGACATGTTACCTCGTTTTCACTGTCTTGACATAATTAAGATACTTATGTCACGTTTCTTGTAAACATGATCTAAGTATCCATATTGTGGCATTATGATGCCCATGTTTTAACACATCCTTAGTATACTTTGACTTATTTTGATTTCAAACATTGTCCTAAATCTTGAAAGGTTTCGCTTACTTTGTTTGCGTCATTTTGATACCACTTTGATACTAATATCTCACTTATCTGCGAAGCTCGATAGAGCGTGTCAATTGGTGTGGTTTCTGGCTTACATTTGTAAACCCCACCCTTTAACATTTAGTTCTTGTTGGTTTTTGAACTTGTCGTGGTATCCTTTGATTGGGAGTCACATCTACCCTTTTTTAATGTTTATGCCTTGTTCATTTTGAGCTTGACATAAATATTGACATTGTGTTGATCACCTTTGCATCAAAATTTGCACACGCATTTTCATATGGTGTATTTCCTTGTTGATTGTATTTGTGTTTCACACTTGCATGATTGTTCCTTATGATTATTTATTCAGAAAACGTATTTTCTAGGACAATCCCTTTTATCTCATCAATATTGCATCATCACGATGTCTATTTTCCTTAGACCTTCTTGAAAAATCATGCACACATATAATACTTATGAAATGTCTAGATAGTTGTCCTTGTACTAATCAAATTGACATGTCACTTCCTTCCCTTTAAAGGATTTCCATCACACTATTTAGACCTAGAATTTTTTTCTTAAAATTAATGCCAACAATGACTAATTATCGCAAGGTTCCTTATACATATGACGATAAGGAATCAAAGTTTTGGTGTACAAATAAAAAAATGTCCATCATTGACCAAACCTCGTTTGGTTCTTCGTGCTAGAGAGCCCATATGGGTAACTCGTTCCCCACCTTCATCTCATAGTCGGTAGTATGGTTTGGACACTTCTGATCCAAATTATTATTCGGGTTCCCCCACTCTTATTTTGATTCTAATCCAAACATTTTTCTTGATTCCAATCCAAACATTTCTTGATTCTTTTGATGATTTAGGTCCAAACTACTATTCAAATTCATCAAATTTGACTCCTAAGTCATCTAATGTGACTCCTATGTCTGGTCCTCCCTATCTTTGCGGGAACCTCTTCATCATACATTTAATATGACTCCTCATCGCGGTGCTCCCTTTCTTCACAGGACCCCTTTTATCGGTTTCCTCAATGATATCTTCTTCTAAAGATACGTGTGAATCCAAGTACCTCAATCAAACATCTAATACAATTCTTGAATCGTGGTCATATCTTTCTTTATAGGACCCTTTTATTATTCATCCGATGTGATTCTTGAATCACATTCCTCCCCCTTCTTCACGGGACCTTCTTCATCAATCACCCCCAATAAGTCTTCCTTCTTTGAAGATTCATTTTACTCAAAGTCCTTTGAGTAAAACATCTGAATCAACCCATGCATCGCAATCTACAAACTTTGGACTTGATCCTACTAGTTTTACGAGATGATATACCATCATACGGGTAGGTCCACACCACCTTCTTCTACTCTGAGACATCTAGCTACACATCTTCTTTGTCTCTCACATAATCATATTCTATTAATCATCATCAAACATCTTCTAATTCTTCCACATTGAGTGAACCTCTTTCTTCCAATCAACCTGGTGGTCAATCAATAACTCATATCAATTGATCTCTTTCAGAATGAAGAAACAATCAAGGCATTTATAGGGGCATATAAAGATATTCCTTTAGAAGATTATGAGAAAAAGATTCTCTTTAGAATTCAATATGCCTGCATATTCTAAGAAAAATGTTGATTCCTTTTATCAAGAAATAGAGGAAGAGCCTCAAATCATGTAACTTGATCCTCCTCTTATTCTTCCATCTTCACATTCTTCATTAAGTGAGGAAACTCCTAGGTCTTACATTAATCCATGGCCTATCTTCTCATCACCAAATCACTCTTTGTCTATCATAATTCCTCAATCACAATCTCTTATGGGGTCAATGCCAAGTATCCCTTCATCTTTGTCTAGGTGTGGGTCACCTTCTAGTAGCTCTCCCTTTGCTTATTTGTGGGACATTTTCAAGTAGCTCACTATCTTCTATTCTTGGGGCACATATAACTATCCCCTTGTCTTCTAGGTATGGATCACCCCGGGTAGTCCATCATATTCTATTCTTGGGCCACATCCTAGTAGCCCATTATCTTACATCTATGGGTCATGTCCTATTAACCCTTCTTCTTATATTCTTGGGCCACATCCTAGTATCCCTTCATCTTCTATCTATGGGTCACATCCTAGTAGCCCTTATTCTTCTATTCTTGGGCCACATCCTAGAAGCCCTTCATCATCTTCTATCAGTAGCTCGCCTCCTGGTAGCCCCTCCTCTTCAATTCTTGGACCATATCCATTTCATCCATCACATATTTCTTCTATCAATGGTTGTGGCAATCCCATGGTCATTTATCACATCAGTTCTAAATGTCCATGTTTACTTTCTTCTCCTTCTTGGGATCAGACAAGTCATGCATTAGCTTATAAGAAACCCAAACAGTTTCTTAATCAAGTTATAAAGAGCTTTATAGCTCCCAACAAATCAAACAATCTTAAAATTCTAAATCAAGCGTGATTCAAGAACACACATCAATGTAACCATCAAGTATGGCGCAAAGTTCATAAACCTTTGGATGGATAATTAAATCTCCCACTTACGAAATCCATGTTTCATAACAAATCATAGTCATTTATTGAGTGTGAAATAACCTCGATCATCGAGATCGGGGATAATATCACTCTCGATAAATAAACATGCCTGGTCTCCCTTATCAAGGAAGTCACAAACATTTTTGTTGGATCTTACCACACAGAGTGAATTTTTTAGTCCTAACCTCTTACAACTATCAAAAATCTAAAAATCAAAGACAATTCAAAAATACAAAAAACATTGAGAAAAAACAAGAAAAATCAAAGGTACATTTTCTCAAACATTGCAATCAGGTAGTGTGTAGACATGGATGTTTCATTCTTCCCTTCTTTTGTTGTTATTCGTAAGTCTTCCTACCATTTTCATCCCTTCGGTGATATTTTTGTTAGCCTATTCACATGCATTTTGTGACATGTATCTCTATGGTATCTGTTTGACCCTGGTCTTTTATCACCTTATTAAATTAAAGAACAAATGACCTCTTAGAGATCCCATCATAGTAAATGATAACTAATAAACTTGTTGCGAAGAAATTTTGGACATATTTTTGACACTAGCCAATGTCATCATCACAATCACTTCCACCTCCTTCCATCAAGCCATATGTGGTTCTTAAACCCTTTTCAAAAAAAGAGAGCTGAAATAAGTTTTCAGAAAGCAAAAGAATCAAAATCAATCAAAAATCATAAGCTAAAAGCTAAAAGAAAAAGCAAATTGATATATAACTCTCTCTTGGGGTATTTCCAATAATCTCTATCGGGGATATGGATGCGATTGTGAGAGAGAAATGTTGTGATTAGAACCAAATGCATCTCCGTCGGGGCTACGGACTCTGGCTAGCTTGTGAAGAGTAATGTATGGTTATCCTTCCACCCTTCATTCACAAATCACCTATCACTTATCAAAATAAATCATTCCTACACATTGGCTAGGGTGTCTTCACTTGTTTTCTATTAAATCTTCCCTTCAAGAGGTAATAAATTCCATGTGCACACACTGGATCTCTATGAGTAAACGAGGATTAATATGTTACCAAGTGTCTTTTTTGGACCTTGTTCGAGACTCTTACTCTAGTCCATATCTTGTTTGATTTGTGCCTTTGGCTAATCACTTCTTCATTGCGATGCTTCTAATCTATGTTCACATCATTCTTCTACTTTGTTAGAACATCCATGTGTATAAGATTACTTTTTTTCCATATTTTTGGGCACCTTTGTCCCCTTCTACAAAAATAATATTCTCCTTCCTTTCTATGATGTTCTTTTAGGCCAAATTACATTGGGGTCATCCTTGCTTCTTCCCAGCACTTCATTGGTTTACGTTCACCATCATGTTGAACCTATCCATAATGGCCTTGGGTCCCGCTTCTACTTGTGAAGAGTTTGCCTTTGAATACTCCCACCTAATCGCTGGGGCATTTTTACATCTTCACCTTTCTCACACACACGTGGCCTTATGCCCTTGTACATCCCATCTATCACTAGGGGCATCCATGCTTCCTCATCTTCCTATAAATAGTTTCAGAAAACTTTCAAAAAAATAAAAAACATTCAAATATGTTAGAAAAATCAAACATTCAAATATGTTAGAAAAATAAAAACATTCAAATATGTTAGAAAAATCAAAACATTCAAATATGTTTTAGAAAACTTCTAAAAATTGAAAATCATCCTACAAAATGTCACTCTTTAGTTCTCACATGTTCATGTGCGTGACTCATGGATCATCTTGATCTACCTCCATCAAAAAAATTTAAGTTGCTTACTTCATCTATACTTTGGGGCACAACAAGTTGCCTAGTACTGTTTCATAGTGGACATTACTTTTTCATCGAACCTAAGTGTCCTCCATTTTCCCTTTGCATGTATCCTTGCTTGGGGAACCATCATTAACCCTTGTCATTAATTCGAATAGGTTGGAACTGAATCTTGATAACAAAAACATGGTACTTGTTTCTCTGTTAGGTTTAGCTTGTTTACTTTCTCATATTACATTGCATTATGTATGTTGCATGGAGTTATGCATATTTTACTTTCTCATATTGCATTGAATTTTGTATTTTTCATGGAGTTGGTGTTTTTAGCAATGGACATTTGTTCATATATGGATTTGCATGTTATACTACACTTTTGTTCATTCTTTTTAATAAGGACCGATGAGGAAGATCTTTAGCAATATGATAAAAAATAAAATTGTTTAAAAGGCTTTGGATGGATGTTAGCTCATTTCCCCCTTCTCATACTACTTTTGTTCTATATCCCTTTTCTTTTCTTCTTCTTCACATTATCATTTCTTCTATTATATTTCTGTCATCTTTTCGATCGTCAATCGAGTTCTTCTATCACCTCATCACCAATTGAGGGGGCATCCTTCATTATTCTCATATTTCTTCTATCCCTTCAAGATTTTCTACTTGTTTATGCTTGTCTACTTTCTTTGACGTGACATCACTTACATCAATCTAAAGAGGGCAAATGTAGACACCTAAAATATGCTTACACTTAGCATTTCCTCTAATACAACCAATTGACAACACTTTGTTAATCAACCCATCTTTGCTCCACTCTCGGATGCCCATTTATGACACCTTCTTGGTCATATTCCTCCTATAATAATCTTATTTGGATAATATCTCTCTTATTAGCTAAACATTCCTCCTTTCAACCATTCAGAACCTCCCTAGTTCTCTCTAGACCACTTCTATTGGCTTCATAGGCTATCTATTAGTCACAATTAGTTATCCAGACCCCTCCTAACTCTCAATGAGTCTCTAATCACTTGCTAATCAAGTTTAAATAACCTAATCCTAACTTAACTAAGCCTAAAACATGTTTATCCTAATCTAATCCTAAAGTGCTTTTTAGACTTTAGTCCCACATGCACCCAAATTCCAAATTCTCCCAAGTGGAAAACTATAAATACAAAGCTAAGCCTACCCATTAAAACACACAACTTCACTCATAAGTCCTTCTCTCTCACATTTGGATATATTGGCATTACACCTCATTTTCATTAGCCAAGCTAATAGGCATTTGATCTTGGCTATCCTCCATTGGTGAATCTCTTCCATATTGCATCCATAACTTCATAGTAGGTTAGTAGGAGGGTATCTAACTTGGTATTTTAGCCATTTTAGAGAGACCTCTTCACCTCCATTTAAGTAAACAACACATCTAATTTGATTTCTTAGAATCTAACTAGGTTCATTTTTATTAAGCTTTCATGGAGTAGAGAGTAGTATATATGCTAGGGTTTGAATATTTGTTTCAAATTTATATATGCATAGATAGTTTCTTGTTTAGCTCTTATGTCATGGTTCTAGATGAGTAAAGAAAATATTTGAGGTTATTTTACCTCATTCCATAGTTTTGCAACTTTCCATTGCATACAACTAGCATTGGTTTCGGGTTAACCAAACATCAATTAAGGTAGGAAATTCTAGGTTTCTTAAAAATGCCAAATCTTGGAAATATTTTGGGAAAATTTTGTCTATTCTCATGGATCAAAATAGAATGTTACATTTTAATGAGAAAGAATGTGGTTAGAGGGAGAATAGGCATGTGATTTTAGGGTTGAAATAAGTCTTAGTTAATTAAGGTAGGTAGGTTTAAGTCTTAGTTACTTATGGTGAGTGAATATTGAGTCTGGTAAAAGAGAAACATGCTTTAAGAATAGGTTTATATGAGGTGTCTAGGTGAGGTTGTTGGGTGAAGTGTCTAGGTGATGTGGAAATTAGTTTTAATTAAGGTAATTAAATAATGAATATTTTGAGTATGGGTATTAATTTAATTATAAATAATTAAACTAATAATAATGTGGGGTAAAAGGGTCATGGTTAGGTGAATGTGTTTAAGTTGATAATTTGAAATGGGACCAAGGGAGTGTGACCTAGTTTTGGTGTCTAAATTTTTACCCTTTTTGTTGTGTAGCTTGTATTGGTAAGTGACACTGACAAAAATAAGAAGTGATTGCCCCATGTGTGGGTGAAGGTGATCCCCCTCAAACCAGGCACTAATGAGGTGTAATATGGAATCGGTGAGTGGTTTGATAAATGTGTAGTTGGTGAAGATAAGTGGGAAAGGGTATGAGTACTATGGGAAAGAATGATAGTCAATTCGGGTAATAGGTAATAGGCCGGGGTCAAAATCGGGGCACGGGTAATGGAAATCAAATACACACACACATATAGATTGCAATATGGTACCAGGTTAAAGATCTTGCAAACTATACATCGTCCAAGGTCAATAGGTTTATCCAAACAAGGGTGAAGTGATCCAAGTATCAAGGTATAGGATATGATCCGAGAAAACACAATGGAGGTTAGATGCATGAATGTTTAGGTATGTTAAGTACACCAAGAGGATTGGTTAGGATAAAAAACATGACAATAATCAAGGTATTGATGTTAGGCTAAATCAACATAGGTAACAACATCGCGGGTATAATGAGTACATAAGGTCAATGGTCACACCAAGTAGGTGAGGTTCGAGGTAAATAGATCATGGCATGAGTAAGTGTTAGGAAATAAAGGATAAAATATGTGGAATAATCCCTCATAGAATCATGACAAGTACAAACTAATATGCGAGAAAATATTATAGATCTCAAATAAAAGTGTAGAATAAAATAACACAACAAAAGAGATAGTATTTAACGTGGTTCACCCAATTTGGGCTACATCCACCAAGAATCACTTGCTCATATTTTATTACAAGCCACCGATCTCAATACAATACCCAGATCTGTTTGGAGCTATGCTCAACAAACTCTCTGAAGTCACACCTAAATTAAAAACACATATGTAATGTTACATTATACCTAACATATGCATAAAACCATATAAGTAGACAACTGATTAAGTAGTTTTACAAAACTATGGGTATTAAAAACATGGGCCAAAACCATCCCATAAACCTATGGGTCAAAAATCTCGCCCATATGAGAAAAACACATTTCTCGGTATATCGGGCACGTTTTAAGGCCAAAATAATTTTGTAAGACAACTGTGGAAAGTGTACAATACTCTTAGTGTACAGTCTTCAACACTTTCTCACATGAAAACAAGCTCAACAACCTAACAATCTCCCACTTGGAGACTAGTTTTCCTTTGAGCAAGCTTCTCAACTCTTCACTAGTTTTCGTGAAGACCAACCAAAGATGAACACAACTTAAGTTTTTCCGTTGTGACCACCTTGGTCATCATGTCTATAGGATTCTGACTACTATGAATCCTCTCCAACTTCAAATTCTCTTCCTTTAAAGTTGTCCTGATGAAATGGTACCTTAACTGTATATGCTTCATCCTAGAGTGGAAATCAGAGTTCTTAGCTAGGTGTATAACACTTTGACTATCACTATGTAACTTTCCTTCCTCCTTGTTATGCCCCAAATCCTAAAGAAATTGTTGTAACCAAATATTTTCTTTACTTGAATTTATGGCAGCAACATACTCATCCTCTGTGGTTGACAAAGCTACTAGCTTTTGTATTCATGAAATCCAGCTCACTCTTGTCTCACCTATAGTGTAAGCATAACCTATCATGCTCCTCTTACTATCTACATCTCAGACATATCTAAATCTACATAACCCCACAAAGTGGTGTCTAATCCACTATAGCACAAAACTATCCCCATGGTCCTTGTTAAATACCGAAGGATCGACTTTTCTTGCCGGTGATCTCTACATGGATCACTCATAAATATACTCACCACTCCCACTACATGGGAAATATCGGGCCAGTGCACACCATGGCATACATCAAATTACAAAATATTGATGAGTAAGGTACCTTGGACATTTGGTTTCTACTTTGCTCTGTCTTTGGACACTTTGCTCCTTTGATAACTTGAAATGACCTACCAAAGGAGTCCCAACCGGTTTAACATCCTACAAATTAAACCTCTCTAAGACCTTATTAATGTACTCTTCTGAGATAAAGTCAGCTTCCATTCCTTCCTATCCCAATATATCCTCATACCAAGGATTTTTTTGGCTACCCCCAAATCCTTCATAGTAAAGGATTCACTTAGCTGATTCTTGAGTACTTTTATTTCCTGCATGTTTTTACGTGTAACCAACATGTCATCCACATACAGACACATGATAATAGAATTGCCATCCTCAAATTTCTTTGTATACATGCAATGGTCAGAATGAAATCCAATATAACCTTGCTCTATCATGAATCTATCAAATTTCTTATACCATTGACGTGGAGCTTGTTTTAAGCCATACAAGCTCTTCTTCAGTTTGCACACCATCTCCTCTTTACCTTTGACCTCATAGCCCTTTGGATGCTACATATATAGATCCTCCTCTAAATCACCATGGAGAAATGTAGTCTTTACATCAAGCTGATCTAAGTGTAAGTCTTCTGCTGCAACTTTTCTAAGAACAATTCTAATAGAAGTCATTTTTACTACAAAATAAAAATCTCATCAAAATCTATGCCTTTTTTCTATGCAAACCCGTTGACCACCAACTGGGCCTTATATCTTTTCTTTCTTCCTTCTTCCTCTTTGACTATGAACACCCACTTGTTATGTAATGCTCTTTTACCTTTAGGTAGCTTCACCAAATCCCATGTCTGGTTCTCCATGAGAGCCTAATGCTCTGAACCATGGATTAATCCCACTTCTTCCTAGCATCTACCCTGCATTGCTTCATCAAAGCTCTCACGGATCTCCACTATCGGTGAGTAATAAATAATAAAGATAAGAAAAAAATATTCAGGTTCTCTTCTTACCCTAGAAGATCTCCTCAATATAGGAGTTTGGGGTTCTATTGAAGAGGTTCTTGAAGCTGATTCATGTGTCACTTTCCCATCCAAAAGATCATTTACGCTGCATATTCTTTCTTGGATTCTTCCTATTTTATTGTAAATGATACTTATACATGAATTTCTCATTAAAGACCACATCCCTAGATCGAATGATTTTATTTTCATTAATACTCAAACATTTATATCCAAATTCATCACCACCATAACCAATGAAAGGAATTTTGTCTATTTTAGCCTCTAGCTTGGTCCTATCATCCTTGTCTATATGGAAAAACACCTCACATCTAAAGACTCTAAGAAATGAATAGTCAAATTTCTTACCATACCAAGCCCCTAAGGTATGCCTCCATCCAAGGCACTTGAGAGGTCCTCTGTTTATCAAGTACACAACTGTGCTCACCACTTCTTCCCAAAAAAAAAGAGGCAGTCCTGTATGTAACCTCATGCTCCTAGCACATTCCATTATTGTTCTGTTCATCCTTTTTGACACCCCATTCTACTACAGAGTTCCTGGAAGCATATTTTTCTAGCATATTCCATTCTTAGAACAGTAATCATCAAATTCATTGCTGCAATATTGCCCTCCATTATCGACTGAGACATGTTAGCTTAAGACATGTTTCATTCTCTACCAAGGCTTTCCATTTAACAAAAGTGTCAAATACATCAGATTTGTTTCTAATATAATAAACCCAAACTTTCTTTGTTGCATCATCAATAAAAGTAACATAATAACTTGAACCCCCAAGAGATAATACAGAGCAGGCCCCAGGACATCGAATACACCAGCTCTAACTTAACTCTCTTTCTTTGTAGGTCCAACCTTGAGAAACCTTACTCGCTTCTATTTCCCATATATGTAGTCCTCACAGAACTCTAAAACTATTTCTATATATATGAGAAAATCCTTCTTTATGATCTCTATGCCTTTATGGCTCATATGACCGAGCCTATAGTGCCATAATGTTGTATTTACTTTTGAAGCCACAAGATTACAAAAATTAGTGCTATAAGTGGTTAAATACAAGGTTCCAACCTTCTTACCTCTTGCAACCACAAGAGCACCCTTGGTAACCTTCCAAGATTTCATTTTAAATATCACAGTACAACCATCACTTCCCAACTGCCCCACTGATATCAAATTTCATCTTAATGTAGGAACATGTCGACATCCTTTAATAGCCAAGTATTCCCATTCTAAATCTTAACCTAAACAAAACCTTTTCTAACTATACTAAAATGCTCATCATCACCAAGAAAAACATGCCCAAAATATCCTCGAACATAATCAACAAAATAATGCCAATGTGGAGTTGCATGGAAAGAAGCCCCGAATCTAAAAGCCAAGATTCGGTGATATTATGTAAAGAAAGAATCAAAGAATCTTGACATACATTACTCGTTGCCACATTTTCCTCTTTTTTTCTTCTTGTTGTTTCTTCTTGTCCCTAAGTTCCCAATAGTCCTTCTTTGCATGCCCATACTTTCCACAGTGCCAACATACTATGTTGCTTTTGGATTTTGACCTTTCCTGATCCTTTGATTTTCCATGGCTTCCTCTATTCTTCTGCCTCCCTCTAGTTTCCACTGTCAAAGCATTCCCTGAAGTAGAAGATTCCCAAAATATTTTTATTCACATTTCCTCACTTAGAATAACCCCTACAACATCCTCAAACTTCAACTCTGAATTAGCTAGAGGCTGAGTTACTTACCACCATTACCGGGATATTCCAACTCTCGGGTAAAGAGCACATAACTAATAAAGCCTTAACTTATTCATCAAATTCTATTATAACTGAAGCTAGCATATTTACAACCATATTAAAATCATTTAAATGATCTGCTACTTTGAACCATTCTTAGGCATATTCATATCAAACAACTTTTTCATTAAAAAAACTTATTAAAGGTAGAGGGTTTTTCATACAACTTCCTAATGCATCCATAAGTTCTTTTGTAGTATTTTCCTTTGAAACATTAAATAATACTGAAGATGCAAGACACATCCAGATTTTCCCAAGTGCCTTCCTATCCAGAAAATCCCATTCTACATCTTTCATGCTCGAGGGTTTGTTCACCTTCTTAGACAGGTAGAATATAAAGATCCTTTTGATAAAGGTAATCTTCCATCTGCATCTTCCAAAGACTAAAATTATGCCCGTTGAATTTATCAACCCTTGATTTTCCATCATCTACCATATCTCCCACTCAAGATAAAACTTTCCTTGTGATTCAACACTTTAGAAAACCAAACCAGGATTTGATACCAATTGTTAGGAAATAAAGAAGAAAATATGTGGAATAATCCCTCACGAAATTGTGAATATAAAATAATATGCGAAAATATGATGATCTCAAATAAAAGTGTAGGATAAAATAACACAACACAAAGAGACAATATTTAACATGGTTCACCTAATTTGGGCTACATCCACCAAGAATCACTTTCTTAGATGTTATTACAAGCCACCACTCTCTTAATACAATACCCAGATCTATGTGGAGCTATACTCAACAAACTCTACAAAATTCACACTGAATTCAAAACACATTTACAATGTTATATTATCCTACCATATGCATAAAACCATATAAGTAGACAAGCTGCTTAAGTATTTTTACAAAACCATGGGCCAAAAGCTGTCCCATAAACCTATGTGGTAAAAATGCCACCCATATCGAGAAAAGAACATTTCCCAAAGTATATCGAGCACGTTTTAAAGCCATTTTTTTATGAGGCAACTATGGAAAGTGTACAAGTACTCTTAGTGTACATGAAAACAAGCTCCAAAACCTAATATTAAGGCCAAGGTATAGGTAAAATAATAACTCCTAAGACACAACAAAGGAAATATAGGGGTAGATGGAGCTTGTAGATATGGTTTAATGGGAGGCCGGAATGAGAAAAGGTGTGTTAGCACTAATGGTTATAGGAAAAAGGAAGCTTAGCAAGGCCAAATAGTTATAAGGGTTGATCGATGCCGGTTATAGGGTGACCGATGTTGGTTAGCTAGGGCACAAATATGACTAGCATCGGTCAGATCGGGTTGGGTTTATAAAACAAAAAATCCATATTCTATGGAATCATTGTTGTGTTATGACTTTGGAGAAAATGACAGAGCCATTTGAATTTTTTTAATTTGTTTGAGAGAGAAGGAAAGGGAATTGTACCTGGTTGAGGTGGAGAGTATGAGTTGAATACGGGTGTTGGGTGCTATTGTTAGAGAGTGAAAGGATGTTAGGGCTACTCACTAGGTGGCATATTGTAGGTGGGAGTTGGAGGGATTATTTGGTTTTGGCATCATTTGGAGGCTATATGTTGGCTTCCCTTCATATAGGAAGATGGTGGTGGAGCTGGACGAGTTCAACTACTCGAGGTAAATACAAGGATACCGTCTTTGGTGAGCATGAGATGATACTGTAGATAGGGTCGGGTGGTAGTTTGGGCTTCCCCAGGATGTGCCACCACCATTCCCTCAGTGCGGGAGGGATGACATAGAGAGGCCTATACATCTACCACAATTGAAAGTTATGAATGGGAAATAGAATTAGGCGGTGGGTGATGGATTGATGATGTCGGGGTTACAAATAGGTATAGGAAATGATGAGTAGTCCATTCAAGTAACACCACCTAGGCTAGGGCATCCAGACTTGGCTACCTTTATAGTTTAGAGGGACACTTTGTAGGGATAGGTTGCCACCCTACAAGCCTAGATTACTGAGGTTTATAGGTGCATTTGATAGGTTCCAAGGCATAGGTGGCCATATTACAGTACATGTGGTAGCTACGAGGCCCGAATGCGTAGGGACAAACACTCGCATAGGGTGGATATAGAGATGAGGGATAGGTAGTCACCCTACAAGCACAAGTAGTAGGGTTGTAGGGATATTTGGCCACTACTTAGGCCCAGATTATAGCCCTACGAGCCCATGTTACGGTGTAGGCACCAGTAAAGGCACCGCCACAAAGCTTAGGGATAGGGTCTCATAGTAATGCAGTTAGCAGAGACAAGGTCCCATGGTACAGGTTCAGGGTCCAAGACCGATGGCACCACTACAAATATTACCGATGGCCGAGTTCGAGGATTCCTTGAATGAGGCATTGTATTATCAGGACCATCTAACTACTACGGGGATATATGTCCCCTCGTATGAAAAGTATAGAGCACAATAGGCCTCAAGTGAGAGGACCAGATCTCGCACACATAGTGCAGAGAGTATAGGGGGCTGGTGAGCCCAGAGATAGGGTTAGGGCAAGGCAACGACTTGGCAGAGGCAAGACCCAGCCGTGGGTTAGGAAGAGGCTGTAATGAGACCCATATGAGGAAGAGATATGTCAGTAGGGTGCCTTTGGGGTAGAGGAGGAGGAGTAGGATAATCTTGGAATAGACATCAGGTAGGGTGAGTATTAGTCACCCTATATGTTTAGGATATAGATTTTTGTACATTTTTATTTATACCAGCCTGCATTCTCGAAGATAGCGAGGATTTACCCGAGATTTTTGATATTTTGATTATTACACTGGCCTACATGTTGAAGATGTTGAGATCTGTATATGAGAAGCGAGTGTATTGATTTTTCTTCAATGCACATATGTATAGACACATAGATTATGATGATTTTCATAGAGATGGTGATATTTATGGTATGATGTTGTGCTTATGTGTGTAATTTCCAGTGTTATTGTTTATGTGATGGAAACTAGGTGGATTAGGCATGGTTGATTCAAGTCATAGGAATGATTGAGTGAGGTCACTTAGGCATGGTGGAGTCAGTCCATTTAGGCATGATGGATGCATGTCATAGGCATGGTTTATGATTTTGATTTAAGTTCCAAGTTTTTGGTAACATGGGAGACAAATGGTGATGTTTATGCATGTTATGGTTTAAATTTCCAAATATTTGATATGGTGGAAATATAAAAATGATAATTGAATGATTTGATGAAGTGGTAAAAATGTTTGTTAATTGGTGCTTGTTTAGTTTAATTTCCGAGTTTTTGATATAAAATGGAAACTAACTAAGGTAGAATGTGAATAGGAAAGTGAAGGGGAAATTGGTTGGGGTAAAGGGTGGCCAAGCTAACATCCGAGGCCCCATACCCTAGGATTGCTTCCTACATAGCCCCAATGAAAAGGGGCCTCGGGCCGATGTAGTTCTCAAATAAGCTAGGGAAGAGTGTGATGAGGTAGAGGAATGAGTTAGTAGGTTCAGGTATGATTGAGTGTAGGTCATAGGCATGGTTGAGTCTTAGGTGATAGGCATGGTTGAGTAGTTTAAATATAGGTGTCAATGGCCTATTCTTGTATAGGATAATCAAGAAGTAATGAGGAAGGTGAATGATAAGAGGTGGTAAAAGAGCCACTTAATGGATAAGAACCCTAATGAGTCTACCATACCCAAGATGGGATTATGAACCTAAGACCCTAAAGGTGTTACATAATGGACTATTCTTAGGGTGAAGAAAGTCACATGATCACAAAATTTCACGGTTGTGGAAAGTCCCTTGAGCAGAGAAAATTAGGGTTAAAAGGAAATAAGGTGAAAGTGGGTGGTTTAGCGTAACTTAGTGTACGATGGTATGTTTTTCTTTGCAAGAAACCCATACTAAAAATAGGCAAGTACATGACAAAAAGTTATCATTTTCTTCATCTTTTTTTTTACTAGAATGATCAATGCGGGAAGTCTATATAGGATGAGTATATTATCTTCTTGAGGTCTTTGTGAAGTTTATCGATCTTTGAAAGCTTCGAAAATTTTATAGTTTTTGCAATGACTTTATATAGCTATCATTTTAGGGAGTAGTCTATTTATAACAACGAGATAAGAGATGTCCTTTTAAGGGAGTCATCGGTTTGCAGAAGTTTGAATCAAGGATTTGAATCCCATTTTATTTTTGGATGTTGAAGTCATGGAAAAAACTATAGAGGAAGATTAGGTTCTTGTTTAGATGACAAAACCATAGTACCAGAGTCTAACTATGAAAGAGATGGTTTTAAGTGACGAATGATCATGGGATTCCATCTTTGAAAAAGAAAAAAGTATCCATGAGAATCATGATATGAGTAGAGATGTAATACTCATATTGAAGATAATCTTTGAAAGGCGATGGGTAATCACATTATTCTTGTTTAGTCATTAATCCTCAAAATGGGTAACATGAAAGGTGAATGATGCTCAAGAGACAATAGGTCAATAGAAAAAAATTGATATAGGACTTGATTTGAATAATAAAATGGTCTAAGATGCAAAGGATTGAGTGGCTCAGGTTTAGGTTTACCTTTAAGTGAAGACAAATGATAAGCACTTGATCCATATGCATGAGTAATGACATAGGGTCTAAGCCAATTAGGAGTGAATTTTCCCTATTTACTTTTTCTCTTCTTTGGTTAGATGTTGATTTTCCTTTAGGATGAGGTTGTCGACCTGAAAGGTTCATTCATGGACACATTTTTCATAGGCACGCTTGATATGTTTTTGGTATATTTGGATATGGTCAAAAGCATTGAGATAAAATTCATCTAATAACTCAAGTGTGCCAAATGATCCTGGCGAAAGTTGTCATCGTTGAGCATTTCTTGTAGTGAGATGCAGAGAGATGGAATCTAGAATTTGAGAGGCAAGACAACCTCGGTACCATAGACCAGAGAAAAATGTGTGGTGGTATTTGAAGTATGTATACTAGTGTGATAAGCCCACAAGGTGAAAGGAATGTGTGTGTGCCAATCCTTCCTAATATCATCAAATACTTTCATAAGAATTTTGTTCAAGGTTTTATTGGTTGATTCTGCTTGGCCATTGGTTTGTGGGTAGTAAGGTGAAGAGAAACTGAGTTAAATGCCAAAAGCGTCATAAATATTTCGTAGGGTTTTTATTTTGAATTGCTTTCTGTTATCAGTGATGAGGTGGTGAGGGACACCAAAATGACAAATAATGTGATGGTTGATGAATTCACAAATTTTATCAATTTTTTTAGAAATAAGGGGGATGACTTATATGCATTTAGTGTAGTATTCAGTAGTGGTTATAATCCATTGATGGTATTGTGAAGAATGGGGATTGATCTCTTAAAATATCCAAGCCCAATTGAGAGAAAGGCTAAAGGTCTCGTGCGACACTGTAAGGCATGACTAGGTGTGTGGTGAAGATTAGCATGTTGTTGGCATTTCACACAAAGTTTGACATAGTCACAATAGTTGTGGTTTAGGGTTGGTTATTAATAGCCGAGGATAAGAATGCTTTTAGTGATAGCTAAACAACTAAAGTGACCTCCACAAATTCCGTCATGAACTTCCTTGATGGTGCGGGAATTTAATAACTTGTAAGGCATCGTAAGAGAATACTATCGAAGCCATGCTTATAATGGAGACCACCCATGATGACATAGTGAGAGAAAATTTTAAGAAAGGAACATTTTCCATTACAAGTGAGATTAGGAGGTAGAATGGAAAGGGAAATATAGTATAAAAACTTCTTAAAAAAGGTCACGTGGGTCGGGTGTGACAGATTAGATAGAGTAGACCTCATGAGGTAAATAAGAGGGTGATTGAAACATTTGTATTGTGACAAATATTTTAGAGTCGAGAAGAAGAAGAAGACATCGAAAAGCTAGCGAGGCCATGGTATCTGTAAATTTATTGGTAGAACGAGGGGTGGTTTGAAGTTCATAATGGTCAAAGGTAGTCAAAAGTATGTTGACATGATACTTGTACTTTTATAGTACTTCATTAAGACTTTGGTATATACCATTGAATTGGTTTAAAACCAGCTGGGAATCACCAAAGATATTGATTGTCTTAACATCTAAGGCATAAATAGTTTGGAGACCCAACATGAGTGCTTCGTATTAAGTGATATTGTTTGTATAATCAAAATCCAGTTTGAAAGATAAAGGCATGGGTTCACCGCTAAGAGGAATGAGGATAACACCTGCACCACCTCCACACTAAAATTTTGAACCATCAAAAAAGAGGGTTATTTGGTAAGTGGTATCATCCAAGGATATCGTAGCAATGGATTTGTCTAGGAAATCAAAGTTAGATGGTTGATTTCGGAAAGCGGTGTGTCTGCTAGAGGGTTGATTTCCAGAAAGAGGTGCATCTGCTAGTTAGTTAGTGATGTCCTAGCCTTTGATAGAATTTTGATGGATGAATTTGAGGTCAAGTTCAAAAAGAAGCATGATCCGAGTGTAACACGTTGATGTTGGTAGGGTTTTTGTATATGTATGTAAAGGGGTTAGTATTGGTGATGACAAAGTTTTGCGGTTAAGAAGGTAATGATGAATCTTAGTGGAAACAAAAACTAAGTCTGAGTAGATTTTTTTAGTGTGGTTGTATCTAGTTTCATAGTCTAAAAGGGTAAAAATTATGTAATAAAATGATTTCTCTCTATGATGCTCATCGTGATGAGCGAGTGTAACACCTAAAGAATGGGTCATGTGGCGAAATGTATAGGTAAAAGGGTTGGTCATCCTTAGGAGGAATGAACACTAGTGGTTGAAGAAGGTATTGTTTTAAGGTGTCAAAGGCTTTATGGAATTCATCATCCCATTTGAATGAGATGTCCTTCTTGAGGAGATGATGAAATGGTTGACAAGTCAAAAAGTTGTGAGATAAAATGATGAATAGATTACAACTTACCTTGCAAGCTTCAAAGTTGATGGAGATTAGTAGGTGGAGGCATTTCGAGAATAGCCTTCACTTTAGCAAGATCAAATTCTATGCCACGCAAAGAAACAATGAAACCAAGGAGTTTTCTGAAAGTACCACAAAGACACACTTCTTAGGTTGAAGGTAAACACAATACTTGATGAGGTGGTCAAAGATGAACTTAAGGAATGTCATGTGTTCGGCCTGATGTTTGGATTTAGAAATAAGATCATGCATGTAATTTTCCAATATGTGATGCATGATGTCATGGAAGATATAAGTCATATCTCGCTGATATGTAGCACCAACATTTTTAAGGCCAAAAGGCATAACTCGATAGCACAAAGTCCCCCAAGGAGTGATGAAGGTAGTTTTGTATTGATCTTCTAGAGTGAGTAGTATTTGATTATAACCCAAGAAACCATCCATGAGTGATAACATCTCATGACCGGTGGTGAGATCAACTAGTTGGTCAATACCTGGTAGAGGAAAATCGTCTTTGGGGCAAGCAAGGTTGAGGTCACAGAAATCTGTGTAAATGCATAGTCCCCTTGTCACTTTTGTGACATGAATGTTGTTATAAAGCTAATGGGGATAGTAAATGGGTAGGATTAAGGAAATTGAGAGAAGACGTTGAAGTTCTTCTTTGACCAGAAGAGAAATGTGAGGATGCATTTTCCGTAGCTTTTATTTTATGGGTTTAGCATTAGGAATGGTTACGATATTGTGGACCACAATGTTTGGGTCAATACTGAGCATATCAGCATAGGACCAAGCAAAAGCGTGGCTATGGTCCTGGAGGAAAGACATAAAATATTCTTGTTCAACAACATCTAAAAATTGGCCTATCTTTAGAATGTGCGGTTTATCCTGAATGTTAATGTTAATTTCGATACTCGATTCATTTAACATGGTTTGTGTCTTAGAGGGTGAATACAAGAATCTTCCACACCTAGATAGGTGAGGATAGACTCATCATCCTAATATTGAATGATGTTAATAGAAGGTGTATCATCATCGATCATGTCAGGATATAGGAAGGGAAGAGAAGAAGGAACCTCGTCATCATGTTGATAGGTCAGAGGTCCTAGGGAAATCGTGTTTATGAAAAAAATTTAGAAGGAATATATTGGGGATCTATGTACTCCATGGGTGAAGATGGTGACATTGGTGAATGGGGTGGAGAAGGTTTGTCTTCCTCAATGAGGTCGACATGGGCCTTCTTGGAAGGTGGTGCAGAAAATCCAATACCACTGCGATCATTGTGTTTACAGGTGGTACATGAAATGACAATATGGTGGCCTTGTTCATAAAAACCAAATCCAAATCCTTTCCATGTGCAACAGTGAAGGAAAGTATGGGTGAAGTAGCGGTTAATAAGGGATTGAAGGTCAGATGAAAATGGTTGTGTTTGGGATGGAGGTTTGGGTGAAAAGGTGGCGAGTATTAAGTCCCCTATATGTTATATTAGTGCGAAGGTGGGGAGGACCATAAGGAAAGACATCACCTAGTAGTCATAACTAAGGTATTGGCGTAGGTTCCCATACTCTTGTGGAGTGATAAATGTGTTGATATTGTATAGTAGTACTCCCCCAGAGTGAGGCATTGAAAAACACCTTCTAAGGGATTAGTAGTCGATATGTGGGTGGCGAGGATAGATGACTCACTAGATGATTGGGCAGGAGGGGTAGCAGTTGGTTGGGAAGTAGAGGGCTCAGCTATAGAGGCTGAGGTGGTAGTAGGAATAGAAGAGTTAGATGTGGGAGAGGTGGCGAAAACATTGGTGGATGGGGTCGTGGGTGAAGGAGAAGTGGGGGTAGTGGCAGATGCCTTGATTGGTACAAGTACATCGTTGGGCCAATACAACATGTTACAAGTTTTGAATGGTGACAAGTCAGTAGGGATGGTATAGTTATGTCCTTCATGTTCAAATTTTACACAGTGGTGTAAAGTTGAAGGGACACAACCCATAATGCAAATCCAAGGTCTTTCGAGTAATAGGTTATACTTGAAATCCCCCTCTAAGATGTATTATAGTTAGGGATAGTGCGAGGGCCTACGGGGACATGAAGAATAATGGTGCCAAGGGTGGAGGTAATGGTATCATTGAAGGAGCGCATCATAACAAGGTTATTATGTATATAATTAGAAGGGATACACATTTGATTATATGTGTGGGAGGAGATGATGTTAATGCTAGCACCACCATCGATCATGACACGTTTACCGTATATGTTATTGATATAAACGGAAATGAATAGGGTGAGATTAGGGTCATCTAAATGGAGAGGTAAAATCTCCTCATCAGAGAAGTTGAGGGAGGTGACTTGAGGATTGGCCATGGGAGTAGAAGAAGGATATTATTTGGTAATCGGGGCCACATGGAGAGGGGTAATAATGGAGGCCACTAGTGTGGGGTCATTGGGTAAAACTTTAATGGATCATAAAACCTTGATAAGGGCTTGTCTATGAGATTCATAAGTTTAGACAAGATCATACAAAGACATCTTTAGAGGAGACTGATGTAATTTTTTTATCATTGTATGATGGGTGACCCCATCAAAGATAAGGTATGTAGGTCCATGGATGGTTATTTTGGGTTCACGTGCAGATGGTATATTAGGCATAGGATTGGTTGATGAGCTAGTTGCTTTTTCTTTTCCTTTTTCTTTTTGAGCGCGGGTAGCAATGTGAACCATGTTAATCTAAGGGGAGGTGGATGGAGAGGGTGTGTCATGAAAGGTATAACGACATGAGGGGAAAAATCCTAGTGGTGGATAAGAGCCTTGTGAAATGAGTAGGGTGCACTGACATTTGGGTGGTGATTTGGCCAACTCTCTAATACAAACCATGTTGATCTCAAATTTTGAGGTGGGAAAAATAGTTGTGGGGGTGGAGATATTAATAAATGAATGGGTAAATGAAAATGAAGTGTGGTGATAGGTGAAGGTAAAACATGGTCCTCATCAAGAAGTTCATCATCATCAAAGTTTTTTTAGGAGGAAAACATTTGAGAAGAACGGTCTTTAGAGCCTTACAAATTTCTACATCATTTTATGGAACATGATGATAGGCACAAATATTGGTTTCATTAAACCCTTTTGGGTTTAGTTTTGAGAGGATCCTAAGGTCAACGCGGTGGTAATCTAATGATGGAAGTCTCTAAGAGATGATTTAAAATGTCGGTGTAGGACTCCACTAACAAATCAAAATGGGAATTGAGTGTGGGTTTGGGAAGAGGTTTGAATGATCGTTAGGGAAGAGGATTTATAGGAGGGGGAATGGGTTTTTCTACTAGTTTGATAAGTGGTTTGGTCTTATGTTTTGTTGGCATCTGTTTGGGTAAAGGCATGGTATAAGAGCTAACAATGGAAGGTTTTGTTTGTTTGACTAATTTATTAGAGGGTAGTGGGTTCTTATCTTTGGGTTGCACCTTCTTGGGTAAAGGTGACATGGGAGTATAAGATGTAGAAGGGAAAGCAGATGGTGGAAGAGGATGGGTTACCCATGGGGAAATGAGTTGTGGTGGAAGGGGTTGGTAGGGGTAGATGACATGGGTTGAAGCTATATAGGCAAGTTTGGTATTATAGTAACTAGTGGACGTATATGTGGAAAGAAGTAGATGGGTGAGGGTGAGGAGTTTGGTGTTTAGGTGAATAAGGTGTAATAAATGATCATGATGCGGTAGTAGGTTGTATAGAATTTGACTGGCCTTAGGTAGGAGACTGTTTGATCAAGGTTGATGGATGGGGCCCTAGGATGGATGGAAGGGGAAGGTGACAAAGGTGTGGTAGGTGAGACTAGTGTATGCGGCCTAGAGGGTTGGGTTTTCCTTTTAGGTGGAGGGATAATGTTGGTGCGGGCTTGGGAAGATGTGGCTAAGTCTAATTTGATAGGTGGGTGAGTAAGGATTGATTTCATCATGACACCCAAAGTAGTGATGGGTCTAGATACGGGTGAGGAGATAGGTGTGGGTATGTTTTATTAGGAATGGTATTAGTTGTGGGTAGAGGTCTAGATGTAGATAGGGATGATGAAGAAGAATCCATTTCAATAGGCATGGTCAGTGTTGATTTGGTTGTTGAAAATATCTTTGGGTAGATTGTGGAAGTATCTTCAAGAAACATTTGCATTTGAGTTGAAAAGGGGAGACAAAGGTGTCCCCAAAGAATGGAATTATCAACGTAATCCACGTGATCGACCGATCATGAAAATGGGACTCTGAAGAAGAGGAAAAATTGGTTTGGTGGAAATCCTGTAAAATATGCAGCAAGGAGGGGAATTGGATAGCCTCGGACTCTATAGGTAAAAGAGCCAAGATCATATCAATGGGGTTCGGGATACCGAGGGTAACTTCCCCCAATAGGTAGAGGCATGTCTAATGAGTCTCCCATGGGTAGGAGAGATAATAGGTGGGGTGATGTAGACTTCTCCCTTAGTAGAGAAGAAGGCGATGATGATTCTCTTGTGGATGGGAGAATTAAAAGTGTTGATTGTTTAGTAGGTTGTGAGGTAGACGGTGAAATGGTATCGGTAGAAGGTGTGGGTTCCTCCGTTGGTGAAGGAAGAGATGAAGGGGACTCCTTTGTGGGTGAAGGAGTAAAAGGGGTATGCTTGTATGTGGGTAGATGGGCTCATGTAAGAATTTCCTCAATAGATGAAATAGGTGGGATTTGAGGAAAGGTTGGTATAATATCAAAAACCGCGTGGACTTCACAGACATTGTTATCACTTGATGAAGGTTCACTATTTTGATTAGATAATGGTTTATGATTAGATAATTAATTTTTAAAGATGTGAAAATTTTGATTTGCTAGCGTGTTTGGGTTTTCCACGACAAAGTCTCCATTATCTATCATCTCTAGGAAAATGTTCTTAAAATTTATGTAGTTATCATCACTATGGCCTTTAACACAATGGTAATTATAGTAGTCATTTTATTTATACCATACAGGCATAGGATGGGCATGATTGAAACCTATATGAGGTTTTATGGGAGGAAGTGTAATGGCTCCAGTTTTAAGAATCTTTTCAAAGACTAAAGAATAGGGCTCTCAATTGAAGTGTACTTCCAAAGTACTCCCACCGGAGCTGAAAGGCTTGGATAGGGAAATATTAGGAGGTTGGGATTGATTAGAAGGATGAGATGGTCCTTCTTTGAGGACTATCGTGTTGGTAGATCCTTTGGGGTTTTAAATATGAAGAAGAGTCATTTGATTTGAATGGGGCATTCTTGTTTTGGAATTGGATTTTCTTTTCTTCAATGGTGTGAATTTATAGTTTTCATGCCATGGTGAATACTTCATCAAAGTTTCGGAAGGTTTGTACCTATAAAGTTGGAGAGATGTGTCTAGCACATGCCCTAATGAACAACTCAATAATTTTAGTCGAAGTATTTGAACGGCGTCAACTAGTTGATAAGACTTTGCAGAGGAAGCTGTTGGGTCCCTAATTTGTTGGCCAATACGAGATAGGCACATGGGTGCGCAAGGCCTATTTGGAGAAGGGCACGCAAGGAGAAATCATGCGGGATAGGGTTCTAGGAGCGTTTATTAGAACAAGTGGTGCATGTGCAAGGTAGAGAATTTTTTTTGGGACTTAGCCATATTTGGCATAATAGACAAAACATGAGAAATGTGTGACGACTACACATGTGGAGTGGATAAGAATCCATCCTAGATGTAACACCCGAACTGTTGTTACTTTCTCCTTTGCATTCAAGTGTTGATATGTGATTTTTCCTTATGAGGATATGTTCCTTTGATTCATGGAAATCATGCTTGAATTGGTTGTGTCCTTTCTACTCTCAAGATCTGTGATTGAACAAGAATATGCTTGGATTTATTTTCTTTCATTTCTCGCATTTGAGTGCAATCTTATTTCTGGGAGATCGTAGACTTATCTATCTCTATGAATCATCCTTTGATCAATTGCATTAATCCAAGGAATGTTTTAATTATATTCAGGATGAACAATTATGTATTGACATTTCGTGAATTATTAAGTCTGACTGAACTTAGAAAGTATAAGCTCTTTTAAAACCTTCTTCATATGAAAATATTTCTGTAGTGGAAGTTTTGTTGGATTTCGGAAATTAATCCTAGCAGGTCATTGCAATCGAGAATCTGGTCTCAATCATTTTGGTATCGGAAATGACCTGGACCTTAAGCCAGGTAAGATATGTAAGTTTTCCATCTAAAGTTAATTGCTTGATGCCAATCCAGAATCTGATCTGGGAACATTGTATTTTGTTTGAATTCAGAATGATGATTTCAACCTATTAAAATAGACTTAAATTGGAATCAGTAAGGTTGTTAGTTTTAAACCTAAACTATAACCTATTGTTGCTAGGGTTAGTTGATCTAACCTAGTCCTAAAACTATGTACTTGATATTCCTAAGAGTTATCTAAAACTAATACTAAGGTGGGTGACTTATGTTATAACCTAAGGTGTTAATATTAAACTAACCTATGATCTAACCTAAGTCACTAACCTATCCTAAACTAATGCTATGGAAAGGAACCTAAGGGGGTCGCAAGCTTTTGGGTGGTGATTTCAATGGAATTTAAGGAAAGGATAAGGATGAAGGGGTAGGGAGTACTGCCAAGGTTAGTGGAGGTTAATTTGGAAAGAGGGAAGCTTACGTGGCAACATCTCTAAAATGGAAACTCTTGTGTTTTGTGATGTAGAACTCACCAACTTTGGCGGACGGTGGCAATGGAAAATGGGTGGGAGAAAAGAATTTAATGCAATTAATTTGCATGGGTTCTCGAGCTTGGGCCGCCTTGAGAGACATGCAAAGGAATTTTATTTGGTTGTTTCTTTTGTTGTGCCTTCCATTTTTCACTCTGCATGAGCACTGGGTTTTCGAACCAGCAGTTTACTCTCCGATGCATGGTAATTTTGAATGTTTCAAATTTACTTCTGTGTCATGGGGAATATATAAGGCATGGAGGAAGCAATATTTTTTTGTTTAATATTTTGTGGAAAGGAAAAGAAAGGGCAAGCTCATCCAGAGGTCTTCTTCAACTTTTAAGTGACACTATCAGGCATGATAGGCCCTAACTGTTAAAATCTTGCTTTTCCTTTAAATGTTTTCATTAAAAAAACTCTATTCTAATGATGTTCGTGCATTTTTGGCTTGGTAGTAGCAATGAATTGTGGGTTTTATGTAAACTTGGGCTCTGGATTGAACTTGGAAATGTTAGTTCAAAAGGAAACTTGTTTTTGTTGTTTTCTTGTTCCCTTGCTGTGGTTTAAGCTTGGAGTTCTTATCCTGTTAAAACTATCGTATTACCCTTCTACATGGGTATTTGCAACAAAGTAACCTGTACCAGACTCTGTAGGGTTTACTTGGTGTTGAGATTGGTAAATGTGTTTGATTTCTTAAAATCCTTACTGAAGTTAAATTTTTGGTTGTATTCGTTGATCTAGGTTTTTGCAAACTATTGTGTTTTCATACCCATTTTGGGTAACTAGCTAGTGATATTCTTTGTGAGCTTCGGCTGTTTGATTTACTTGGATAAAAGCTTGTTCTATGAAATGAATTTGTAAAATCTTATGTGTTTTAATGCTAAGTTAATTTCTTTTACTTCGGCTATGAATGGATTATTAGATTGTCTGCTCTGCCTTGAGAAAATCTGATTGTAACAAGTTTATGATCAAGAGAACTGGAAAATGATTGTGAGATTGGGTTGCTCGTAAACTCAGTAAAAGAAAAATTAATTGTTACATGTTGTGTGTTTGGAAACATGGAATGATTGAATCCTTAACACCTCTTGTGAAGGTGTTTGTTTTCTCTTTAATTTTCTCAGGTACTGCAAGTAATACAGTGTATGGCTTAGTTGTTAATTTAAGGTGTCCATGTATGTTGGCAATATGAGTTATACGGAAAGATTAGTTGTTGAATGGGGTTCATGTTCTTCTTGTGAATTCTTGGTTGCTTTTTGGATAAGTTGTAATGGAAAATGGTGTTCATCAATTCTAGGTTTTTAAAAGATATTTTGAATTTGACATTAGAAGTAAAATGGTTGAAGCTTATGGAAGGTCTATTTTACTTTGACTGCTGTTGCATATTCTTTATAATGGTAAGAATATTTTGACCTTAGGTGTTTTCGAAATTAGGATTTGAATATGTTTCACATACTGAATATTCAATCTTGATTAGTGTTTAAAAATAAATGGCACCGAATGATGATTCGGTCTAGTTTGATTAGTATTAGATTGCCATGTAATCAAGGAAAAACATTAAGATAACCTAACTTGATTCTCATCTCGAATGGTTCGAGCATATGAAGGAAAATAGCCTGTTTATTTGAATCAGGTTTGTATCAAGTTTGATAGGTTGTAATGTGTTTATGTAGAATATGATTTTGGTTTCATAGAATGTATAGTGGTAGATCCTGTAAGGATCTAAGGGTAATTCTATATAATGTTTCTACCTGAATCGTACTATTGAATGTAATTAAGTGCCGGAAACAGATCCTTATTCCTTGATTAGGTTTGTTAAATGGTTATTATTTCATGGAAATTGGATTTAGTTCTAAAACTTGGTTACAACAGTGTTTGGTCATCTTTGTTTTATCTTTGAGTTGAAAAGATAGGTTGGAAAGAGGTTGTAAAAGAAGGAAAGTTATGTCAATTTCTTCTTGTATGTTAATATACTTTTTGAAATTATTTAAGGAACCCAATTAGTAAAGTTATGGGATGGCAGATTTTTACTTTAAATGATGGAAGGAATATTAGGATTAGGGATCCTAATCTGGGAAACTCCTTTCATTTTATAGCAGGTTATGATATTGATATAAACTTACTATTGTTATTCTTATTGTAAAGTAATCCAGTATTTATTGCTTTACATACTTGCCATGATTGAAAATCAGTTATATAAGATGAAGGACAGATTGACAAGTGAACTTGCAAGTGATAGCAATCCATTCCTCTTGTTTAAATTACTTTTGTATAAACTGTTGGATTTAATATTTCAATTGGTTTAGTGATAGATAAAGCGATCAAATCATTATATACACTTGTTTCAGATTTTTCGATGATTAGGTGCATAATAATCAAGATGCTCCTTCTTACTTTCTTGCAAGAAATGGGATGATTCATCCAAAATAGATTTAGTTGAAATTACATCTGTAATTTATATTGTAATATAAAGTTGTATTATAATTGGTTGAAAGAAATCACAGGGTGTATTATGATTTTGGATTGTGAAGGTAAATGTTGGATTCAATTATGCTTTAAATTGAGGACAAGCAGAATAGAATATTCCTTCTGTCCTTTTGGTTTTAATAGTGTACTTAGACTCTCTTTATATTGATTTCATTCTAGGATATAAAGTATGAATTAAGTGAAGTCATTTTAATAGGGTTGTTTAATTGAAACAATTAGAGGAATGCAATTGTTTTAAGGATTAGTGCTTATCATGCTCAGTTCATTGAACTGACCTGTGCTAGCAATTTTGTAGATGGTCTTCGTAAGTGGCAAAGGAAGACAAAATCTGATAAGATGCATTGATTGTTCTAAATTGGTTCTTATGAAGAATTCTTATTAGATTTTTAAACTATATTATGAAAAGAAAGGTTATCTCTTTTGTTGAAGGCTATTGCCTTAAAGCATGAAGTGCATAAGTTGTAATTGTATGGTTTTGGAAATGAATGAAATTGTGAGGAAATTACCTATGAAGAATGTGTATCTTATTTTGTTGGGATGATCTTCTTATTGGCTATATGAATGAGTGTGTATTCTTATTGTTTTGAACAATGGGTTATAGATGATCTTCTTAAGTAAGCCATAGTTAATGATGTGGCTGATCACTACATTCTTAATTAGTGACTCATTATAACTTATGATTGTGGGTAAAAACTGAAAATAAGATCACTACATTTATAGGGAACATTGAGAGTGGGGTATGCCCTAAAATTTACCTATAAGAAGAGGAGGACCTTCCCTCTTGTAATTCAATAATTATAAAAGGAATAAATGACTATAAGTCATTAAGAATTAATGATATAAAGTCGATATGTCTCAACCTATTAGGTGATACATTTCTCTCGTTGGTTGAGTTATTTTTCTAAATTAAGAAACTTAAATGGTTGTTGTCTAATTTTTGTGGATAAAGGTTGATCAGCCCCTACCGACAACGAGAAACAATCAAAAGCAAATTAAGACCCTTTTCGTAAAATTGAACCCTAATTACAAAAAGGTGACCTAAGTAGTGTTGGACTCGGGGTTAGAGAAGGCTGCCTAAATATGTAGTCTTGTAACCCAAATATAACTTAACATAAGTAATTCTTGGAGGTATTTACATCTTTCTGAGGATGTTCTGTAGGATGTTGACACACGTCAATCGCAAATTTGTACCTTTGAGAAGGTTAGGATCTTCTAAAGGATACAACAATGAGATGACATGTGGCAACACCCTTCTACATTGATCGTTAAGATTTACACACAGGACTTGATCAAGATTTCTCTCCAGTGCAGTTAGGACCATAATCGAGTTATGAGGAAGCCCTTTGAGTCTCGGGGTACCTATGCACATGGAGTTAACTTTGGTTGACCCTGTATGCCAATTTATCCTTAGTCTTTAAGAGCCTCTTCATAAGGTGGACTATGATGTTAACCTGATCTAGAGTGAAACCTTGGGGCAAGGGGACCTGATAGAAGTCAGTAAAAATGTTCTATACAAAAATAGAGTGGGGTGAAGGACGTATTCCATTGACGAGTATGCCATCAAGGAATAAGTAATCTGAGCAGTATGTTATGAATCTTTTGGCCAAAGTATCACAAGATCCCGATTACGTTGTCCTATGTCACCTAGTCTAAGGATCATGATTGTGATGAATAGTGGTAATAATTATTGAGATAGGTTCCTTGGGTGGATCACTCGAACCTGAAATGGGGTAAGAGAACCACGTATATGAAGTATTCAGTAGAAAAATTCAAGCTCAAAGTTACACATGAATAGATTAGAAGTTTACCAAGTCATGGAATGAATAGATCGGTGGTACATCGAGTCATTACAGCTGCATATGGTTATCTGTTATAAGAATGATTGTTATGATATGTATGTTCTAAATCATGTATTTAGAACAAAGAACATTAATCGTGCAAATTTTTTTTCCTTGTTTCTAAAGTATTAAAATGGGAATGTTACACTAGAAACAGGTGGCCTAGAAAGGAATATACCTTGCGATGGAAGATTCTAGAAGGCCATCATTACAAAGAGTGGAGAGCTCAAGCTTGAAGAAGCATTCTCCCATGGAGGACCACCTTGGACACTTGGCAACATATCTGCAACTCCCACAAATACTTGAAGGAGTTGAGAAAGGATATAAATACAAGCACTGGTAGAAGAAAAAAGAAAAAGAGAGAGAGAGAGGTACATAAGGAGGAGAGACAAAAAGGTCGACGAGAGGTGAAGCTCAATAGAAATACATGGGGATATTTATGGGTTGGGCTAGGAGATCCGTAGAAAGAATTATGTATCAAGGGATGGGTACATGTTTTTCTTTTGCATTATAAGGGACGTAAGTCTAGTCTTGCTTAATGGTTCTAATTTGCTCTATTGTTTTAGTTTGTAATGACCTTGATAGATGTAATGTGATTACTGGACATGTTCAATTATGAATATATGTGGTTCGTGGTTCATACACATCTCTTTTTGTTATATGAATGAGTATAATCATTATTCATCCTCTTTCTTTCATGGTTCAAATCTATCTTTTTATATGCTTCTTTGTGCGGATGAATATATTAGTGTAGCATTTACTTGAATCTCTCGGTTGAATAGGAAGTCTCTTATGTCTTCTATTATGCATCTAGGATAGATTCTTACAAAAATCATATAAAAGAGGGGCTTGATGACCATGTGTTCCTTAGGTGAGTGCCCAACGTCTGCTAGGTGATAGGCCGACATCGTATGGGATTGTCCTTATTTGTTAAGGGGTATAAAAATTGACTACATCTTGGTTCCATTTAAGGACCTCCTTTTGAAGTTGTTGTAAGAAATGACATAAATATTTGTATTTGTCCCATGTGATGACTAGGCGTCTAACCTTGGAAAGTGTTGAAACATGGTTCAAGAGCACGAGAGGATGAATTTTCTCGAGAGATTCAACACTAGACCTAAGTTTGATGCATGCTTTGATGGGTATAAGAGAATCTATACCATAAATTATATGAAACTTTCTTCTTTTTCTTCCTAGTAGAGTGTATGAATGGCTCTCGGCATATGCGTCTAGATCAAGCTGGTACTATAGAGTGTACATATGGACCCAGGATGGTTACCAAAGGTTGTAAGATGTAGATCTTACGTGAACTTGTACCGTGGATTGTTTGTGGAAGGGAGTACTAGCTAGCTACACTATGGAATTGTCTAGAAGTTTATGAGTTTGAGTTTTGAGGGAGCCCAAATGATCATTTCTACATGCTATTCCTTTGGTGATGAAGATCTTGATCATTACTTTGAGTTTAGAGGCATTTCCAATGGTCGGCTAAACCCTTACGAGTGTTAGGTGAGGAAGATAGGGTGGAGGAGGATGGCATACATTGCAAATGAGAAAGAAAGGGAGGAGAGATGACTCAAGTATATTGAAGCATGTGAAAGGGAGATTGCTAGATAATGCAAGGTTGCAAGTGTGATGGATCTATGAAGGCAGACATTGCGGGAAGGAATTGAGGTTCACGCAGAGGACATGTAACTTGAGCAGTCTGTGCTACCCCATCTTGGAAAACATAGGAGAGAGACCCCTTTGGCTTCTGATGAGATTTTGTCATGTGGAGAAAGAAGAGTCATTGGTGCACATTTGAACCCACCTAGTGACCAAACCTTGGCGCTTGGTTTTCTAGATCAAGAGAGAAGTATTGTCAACCCAATTTGTATCGGTGGAAGTGACCGATATGTGCCTAGGAGATATAATTTATTATTTAGGACTTATATGGCTACACATACCATTCCAATGTTTGGAGGAATTTTTGGGCAAAGGGAAAATACACAAGGTTTGGGAAACGTGTTGAGGAGTGGCACGGGACACACATGGCAAAGTGGAACAATCTTGCAGACCATTAGTGCATAGTTTAGTAGGACATTGGGGACACTAGGCGTGACCACTTTAGGTTCATTATTGGGTGCAGGAGGGTCAGGGGTGGCGGTGGATCGGGAGGCATATGGCTTGGTGGATCGAGTGGATCTGGAGGAGGGAAAACCTGAAAGAAACATCGGAGGAAACCAAGGATGCGGGTCAAGAGGACAGGCCTCAACCACCTCCTTAGGTAATCTTTGAAATGTATTTGCACTTGTCGGACTACCTGGGTATAAATGATGTTTCATAGCATGTGCACAAGTGTGAGATGTTATGATGCGCGAAAGGGATCAAAACCCCTAAATGAAAGGCCGGTCAATTTGTAACAATGTTGTAAGGGTGCGCAAATAGCTGGTATAGGAAGTATGAACCCCATCAGATGGTAGTAGATTAAACCATGTTGAAAAATGCCTTCCTAGTAGAATTCCACATCCGTGAATTCGAGTAGAAGAGCATCATCTCTCTAAGGGAGATTCAACAAGGAATGAAAGAGAGTGTGTGGGAGTATGATGCATGGTTTAAAACTCTCATGTCAAAGTTTTTATGTGAAATCCACCCCTCACAACATGCTCAATGGTTTGTGAGAGGGTTGATAACACCATTTAGAAGGGCACTATCACATAAGACTTTCATAGACCTACGCGAGGTGTTGGAAGCTATTAGGAGTGTTAATACTGGTGTTAGTCTGTGTCTAGAGGCTCAAATCATCGCCATGGCCAAACAATGGAGAATTTGTATGCAAACTCTACACATGAGACTCGTATTGTTCTTGATACGTGGATTGTGAAGTAGAGGGGTATGCCAAGGATAGTTGTCCTAAGAAAATAGTAAGTGCCATTGTGGTAGATTATAAAATTTGTCATAAGGACCATGATGCGAGTAGATGCCCCTTGTTACAGTGCACAATTCAAAAGAATGTGTCTTTCTATTATAAGATTTGTGCCTCTACGACCCATGATACTAAGGATTGTAGGCTTATTGACCAGATCCATGAGGCCATTGATCATGGTGTGCACCAGACTAGCATTTCAGTTGATCCAAGGAAGATGATCATTATTATGAAGGATGCACAGATGGACGGGCGCATGGGAGAGGTTCTCATGGAGGATTCCATGGTCGCAATGACCACGGAGGAGGAATAATTGAGTTCCCATGAGGGACCTGCTATAACTGTGGATCTATAGAACATTACAAGCATGAGTGCTCAAAGCTATTATAGTGCTCATGGTGTGGAAAGAAACACAAGTATGAGGAGTTCCCTGAGATGTTTGAGCATATGTGCCAACAACACCAGAAAGACAAGGGTGCCATGATAGCAAGCGTAAATAATGCTGACACATAGTGGATGTCATGGGTGACGCATGAGTCAAGATTGGAACTTGTTTTGGTGACAACATGGGTAGAAGTAGCATGCACCAAGGAAATACCAAGGCAAAGGACCTTGGTTTAAAGGGAAGAAGTGGTACATGGGAAATACCTATACCCTACTCATCAGAAGGAGGTCTATCAAGAGAAAATGGATGTCATTTGGAGTTTATAGGGAGAAATCCATTGTCTAAAGGAGTAGTCCAGATAAGCGGGAGCAAATAAGGAATGTTAAGGCTCCACTATGCAAAATGTTAAGGAAAGAGAATATTATTCCCTTCTAGAAGAATGGCTATGAGAAAAGATGTCATGTGTCGAGAAGAGTGTAAAAGGTAGTTCTTGCATGTAAACCTCCCTCCCTATAGCCTTGCTTATGATAAAGAAATCACAATGAACCCAATTGTGGATGGTTGGCTTCTAATCAACATATTGAATTACGGGAGTAGAAGTCAATGTTCTTACATTGAATTCGACATCAAATGGGAAGGCCCACATTGTAGTCATATTTGAATGTACTATATATTAAAGAAAAACTAAGTCAATGCCCATTAGGGTATTAAAGGATGCATAATTACCATTCGGGGCCAAGTTTACTAGAGACTTCAAAGTCTTGGTACTCACTGAGGTAGACAATTTTCCAACATTGCTTGGGTGCCCATGGTGCTATAAGAACAACAATGACCTGAGGTTCAATAAAGGATATATCAGTTTTAAAATAAGGAAGAAAGGTCATAATCCCTCGATGGATGAGAATTTGGCCCCTTACATTGAAACTTTGGGAGAAAAGGTCCTTGATAAAATTTATGTGCACTCCATCGAGACCAAAATATAATACACCCTCGGGAGGAGTTATCCAATTTGAGGATGCCGAGCCATGAGTGATACCACAAGCATGGCATTTGACAATTTGGTGCACAGGACCTATGAGTTAATTGGGTGAAAGTTGAGGGGGTATGTAACAAAAGTGAACAAGGAATGATCACTCAGTGTGTCTAGGAGAAAAGAAGTTACTAAGTTACTTTGGAGGGTCATACCCTAAAGTTTTATTACAGGACATGGAAGCTCAATGGAAAAATGAGGATGAAAGAATAGGGTGGATCAATTAAAGCCTACTCAGACTGCGCAGCAGTGCTGGTGGGTAACACATCGGGAGAGCCTCCTAGAGTGGCACGAGGTAAGAATCACGTTCTATGTAAGGTTTTCATAAAACAACATGCCCATGGTCATTCAAGACTATCATGGTAAAGATACCACTTCATTTCATATCCAAGCATGTGAGAATGCCGGATAGGAGGTGCATAAGTTTTTGATCAAATAATAATTTTCAAGGATCACACAAAGAGTCCGTGTAGGATATAATGCCAAGATCAAAGGTGCGAAAGGACCGGAAGGACCCGCATGTGGAAGGAAAGTTCATATTTCAGGACTCATCCGATTTTGAGCATAGAGACCTATTTTTAGAAGATAGCATGTCGAACACATCAATGATGTAGAGATGTGTGTGCCATGCATTTTCTATATTTGGAGAAGTGGTTCAAAGCATTTATGCATGGAGACAAGCTAAGAATAGAATTGACACTTCAATTAAGCTCGCAAGAGAACTATAGATAGCACACTTGCATATGTGGCTATGATTGTAAATGACATGTGGCTATCAATAGCATGTGACCTATTTCTGGAATAGATAAGTGGTGAAGGGAAAGTCCCCACCCTATATATATATGATGTTAGGTGCATAGTAGGGTGGTGAATGATAGAGAGTTGGATGTATGTATGTGTAATAGAGAATATACGCATATGACTAAATTACTGTATCAGTTCCATACGTGCACTGGTATAAATTGACAGTATTGTAAGGAGCTTCTATATTTATTAATAGATGGAAGATATTGGCTGAATCTAAGTGTCATTCTATGTAATTGAGTAGTGCATGTTATTAATTCAATGATGATTACTATTTAAGCTTGCTCTTTCATAGATCTTAGGGTAGCATACATTATAGAATGATGGATTAGTTATGAATCTATATGTTTCTTCCTTCATCATGTTAACATCCTATTACAAAAACCTAAAGAGGGACTTGGTACCTTTGTACACTTCAGGTGAGCACTCAGTCTAGGCTGAGTGATGTGCCAACATGACTAGGGTGTTATCTTACAAATTCTAGGCTGCATCATTGGTTCCGTTGTCGGGACCTCTTTTTCGGTTGTTTTCAAGATGGTTCATGATCAAGACGTACTAGTTAACTCTAGAAAGTATTGAGGAATGGATATAAGATCGAAGGAAGAATATGCATGATGGTTCAATAGTGGATCTGAGTTTAACACACGCACTTGGGTAGAATATAACCTGTATGAAAACTTATATGAGATATTTTTCACTATCTTTCTAGTAGAACTATACAAGTGGCTTATTAATTATGCATCTCAACAGAATTAGAGGTATTGCGTACTTGTCTAGACACAAGAAGAATTTCAGGCCCTTTATGATGCTGATCTGATCTGGACTCGCACTATGGATATGTGGTTTCATGGTGTTCTAAATAGTTATATTCTAGAATATTCAATTTCGACGTACTCTTTCCCAGAGGTAGCTGAATTCTAGTTTTTGTGGTATCCAAGAGGAACATATTTGCATGGTATTCTACTGGTGATCAAGATCTTAATGGTAACTTTGAACTTGGAGAGTAAAATGATGGCTAACTAAAATTCACCATGTATGAAGGCAGAACAGGTTTGGTTTAAGATGGTAGACCTAGCGGCAGAGAAGCTAGAGAGAGGAAAGGTGACTTAAGTATAATGAGGTGTGTGAGAGGGAGATAGAGAAGTAATGTTCCATTGTAGAGAGTATGGCATGGAGGAGAGAGATGGCTCGTGAAGGATTTATAACTCATGTAGAAGATGTGGAGCCAGAGCATTAAGAACTCCCCCATCTTGAAAAGCATGATAGATATCCCTTCTCGGCCTCACATGGAAGTGCACCAATAGAGACTACTTGGGCTATAGGCACACATCTTAATCCACCTGGTGACCTAGCCTTTGTGCTTGGTTTTTCAGTATCTAGTATGACAAGTAACCAACAAACTAACTTGGGAAGTAGGAAAGCAGGAGTAAGTCGGGATCAAGTACATCAATGGTAGGAAAAATGGCTTCAATTTCATTTGGAGGAGCATTCTTAGGCGCATCATCTACACATAATGTTGGATTCACCTCTCGGAAGTGGAAATGCTTCGCACATCGTAGGGGTTCTCAGATAGTACTACTTTGTCGAGCACGAGAGGAGTACATCTACAGCCCTATTCCAACTACAAGTGCCGAATCGGGAGGTATCGGTGGTTCTAGCTCCGATGGGTCTAGTGGTTCGGGAGGTAGAAGGAACACAGGAGGTTCCGTATCAGGTGGTCAAGGTCTGTAATAACCACAGAATATTTATATGGAGATGTCACTTCATCTCTCGGAGTATAGAGGTATAGAGGATGCTTCCGAACATGTGCATATGTGTGAAATATTGTGGTGTGCTAAGGGGATTACAACCACCGAGTGAAATGAAAGTCAATTCACCACTACATTATAGGGGTGCACACATAATTGGTATAGGAAGTTTGACCCTAATCAAACTTGCGTGGATTATGCAGCACTGAGAGATGCTTTCTTGAAGGAGTTCCATATCCCTGAGTTTGAGCAAAAGAGTATAAGTGCACTCAAGGATATCAAACAAGGCACTACCGAAAGTGTATGTGAGTATGATGCTTAGTTTAAGACACTTCTATCTAAGTTGTCTTATTATATTCATGATAGACAATGCGCACAATGGTTCATTGGAGGATTGATTACACCTTTTAGAAGGGCTTTGTTACATAAGAAATACATGGATCTGCACAAAGCACTTTGAAACAAATTTGCATGCTTTGAGGCGGTTGGGAGCATTGACACTAGCATTAGCCCATTTATGGAAGCATATATTACAGCTATGGCAAAGAAGCTAGAGAAGCTATCAACAAATTCAGTCCATGAAACACGCTTAGGAATTTGGTGTATAGATTATGAAGGGGAAGGTCGCACAAAGGATAGTTTCCCTCATGATTCTATACACTCATTACTCGGATTGTGAGATTTTACATTTGAATCATGATGCGAGTCACTATATTTTGTTACAAGTGCGTGATACGGAAGAATGTATCTTGCTTTTGTAAGATTTACAGGTCCAAAACCCATGATACTGAGGATTATTAGTTGATTGGTTAGATCCAGGATGCAATGGACATTGGAATATGATAGACAAGTATAAAAGATAGTTCTAAGGGTAAGAATGAGCACCAAGATTGGGATCATTATCAAACGTGCTATGACAGGAATGTGAAATGTTTTGAAGGAGGTCGTGGAAGGGGACATGGATATCATGGTGGATATGGAGGATGAGGCCACGGTGGAGGAAGAGAAGAGTTCCCTCATGGAACATGTTATATGTGTGGATCTCCTAACCACTATAGGCACGAATGTCCTTAGAATATTGCATGTTATTTTGCGGGAAGAACCATAGCTATGAAGAGTTCCCAGACTTATATGAGCATCTGAGTAAGCAACATAAGCAAGAAAACAAAGGCATCGGGATGGTTAGAATACGATGCAGGTACAAGATCAATGGATACCTAAGATAAAAAAGGACTGAGGCATTAACGGTGAAGATTACTACATGTGTTGAAGCAACACGTGCGAGAGAGACAATGCACTAGAAGCCTACAATCACCAAGGAGGAGGTTTTGCATGTGAGGTACCCAGATCTGCTCTCGCTCAGTAACGAAGTTTACTAGGATACCATGGAAGTGCTAAGGAATCTTCAAGGTGAAATATAGTACCTAAAGGAGAAAAATAAAACATTGGAAATAGTCCAAAATGATATCTATCATTTGCGGGAGGTGTGCAAGATGTTGCGCTAGGAGAACATTATTCCACTATTGGGAAGTTGGTTGAAAGGAACACTCTATGTGCAAGTGTTGAGACCAGGATGATGATTACGCATGAAAATATTCCCCCGATATTATTGACTATGACAAAGAGATTAATCGAATGCTTTTGTAGATGGGTGGTTGTTGAGCAATATATTGATTGATACAGTGTAGAAGTAAATGTGTTGACATTATTTGTATGGGTACAAATGGGGAGGCCTCCATTACAGCCTATCATCTAATGTGTTATTCATCGCAAACAGACTAAGGAAACTCCCATAGGAGCATTGAAAGATGCATCTATAACTATACAAGGGGCCAAGTTCATTGGGTATTTTGAGGTATTAGCACATGTAGAAGTAGACAACTTTCCAAATTTTCTTGGATGCCCTTGGTGTTATGCGAATAATGCTGAATTGATATTCAATAAGGGATATATCATCTTTGAAAACAAGGAGGAAAGGGTTGTGGTACCTTTGAAATATGGGAAGTATACACCTTATGTTGAGCCTCTAAGTGAGGAGGACTTAAATAGAGTCTATGTACGTGCTATTAATGACTTGGAGGTGAATGATCCATCAAAAGAAGGAATCCTACAGTGGGAGGATTCTCATTATATTAGTGATACCATGAATATTGCTTGTGAAAATTGGGCTCATGGTACATATGAATTAGTACGACATGAGGTGAAAATCATGGTGGCAGGCACAAATAGATTTCGTTTAATTTGACGGGTAGGTAGCACAATACCTTGGTATACAAGGACAAAAGATATTTCTACCTTTTTGAAGGCCATGGAAATGTAATGGGAAGATCTAGTTACAAGGAGAGATATGTTAGTATATACACTACGTGGGATAGTAGACACGTTGGTGGGTAGTCCACAAAGATAATCTTATAAAATGGGAAGAGATTGGAATAGCTTTGTCTACCAGGTTTATAAGGAACAATACATCTATGTAAATCTTCACTTATCATGGTGATCAACCTGTTCAATATCACATTCAACAAAGTGTGAGAGACTCGGAAAGTGGGACAGGTGCATTTCCACCTTCACTCTAGGTGCATCGATTGTATTCTACGCTACAAAGATGTACACGCGCTTTGTATATATATGCAAAACTACATCACGAAATGGGAAACTAGCTATATCGATTGCAGGTATGATCTAGATGTTTGACTAATTCTCGACTAAACCTCCGGTAGATGAGGCATTAAATTTTTTCAAGCATTTAACTATGAGAGATAGTGCAAAAGAAGAAGAGCATATTTAGGAATTATTCAGGGAGACAAAGTTTGGAGCATGTTTTGAAAAGGAAGAAGAAATAGACTCCAAACTACTTGAATGCACTTGCCTTGAGAAAAGAAAGGGAAGATGGTCTATATCATGGATGATGAGGAAGTTGAGAACCTAGATATTGAACATTCACATGGGGTGCGTGAGGTATTAGACAATGTAGAAAAGGATATGTGTGCCTACCATGGACCCATGAAGACACAGAAGGTGAATATAGGTTCGGATGATGAGCCTAAGGAGGCCATAATTGGAGATTACTAGTCAGACTCAGAGGTAAAAATATCATTGAGTTACTTAGGGATTATCAGGACTTATTCCCTTGAGGATATCATGAACTTAAAGGCATTCATGAATCAATTGGGGAAATGAAGATAAAACTCAAGGATGGTGTACGACCGGTTAGAAAGAGACCTTACATAATGAATCCTAATTTTCATGAAAAGGTGAAAGAAGAAATTAATAAAATGTTAAAATCTAGAATTATCAAGCCCTTGATGAGTCGAATGGGTTAGCCCAATGGTGATCGAGTATCAAGAAGGACATGAGATAGATTAGGATATGTGTTGACTACGGGAGTGAATGCTACTTGTGTTACAAATCATTTCCTTACACCATTCACGAGGAAATACTAGGAGTTTGGGGTGTGAAATATATTCTTTCTGAGATGGATTTTCTAGATATCATTAGGTTAGGATCACTCAGGAGGATTTGGAAAAGACAACATTCACTATTGAATGGGGCAGTTTTTCCTATATTGTGATGCCCTTTGGATTGAAAAATGCACCGATGTATTCTCATGCATAGTTGTTTAGGAATTCAAATATTTTATTCACAACTTCTTACAGGTCTACCTAGATGATTCGATGGTATATGGGCTTGTGAAAGATCATTGTGACAATCTACGATTAATGTTTGAACGATGTAGACAATTAAGTATCTCTTTGAATATCAAGAAGTGCATCTTTTCTATGCCATTTGGTATCTTGTTAGGGTATAGAATCTGCAAGGAAGGTTTTTAGTTGATCCAGCCAAGGTTGTAGTCATTTTAGGCCTAGAAGCACCTACTAGTCAAAGTGAGGTACACAAATTTTTAGGTCATACATGATATTATAGAAAATTCATAAAAGGGTATGCCAAAATTGCTGCACCCTTGGAAGAATTACTAAAGGGGAAAGGTACATTTTATTGGGGAGAACCACAGTAGCACGCATTTAAGATATTAAAAGATAAACTTACTACCATGCCCATTCTATGCTTTCCATCATGGGATAAACCATTTCATGTGCATGTGGACGCTTCTGGTATGGCCATTGGCATTGTGTTAGCTCAACTCGACTAAGGTATTATAGATCATCAATATGTTTTGCTAGTATGAAGCTGACTCCTACTGAAAGGAATTATACAACTACAGACCGCGAAGCTTTTTCAATGATCTACACATTGTATAAGTTTTGACAGTACTTGTTAGCAACACCATTTGTGTTTTATACATATCATATGGCATTGAAGTACTTGGTAAACAAAACCGTCTTACAGGGGCACATATGTAGATGGGTGCTCCTATTTCAAGATTTTGACTTCACAGTTGTGGTGAAGCTAGGGAAAAGAAATGCTAGACCAAAACATTTATCTAGAATCAATTCAGGAGAGGATGCATAGACAATTGAAGAAACAATGTCGGATGCACAATTATACAAGTTACAACGTGCACCCATGGAATTAGAAGACATTGTTGTCTTTCTACAAATAGGTATTGCACCAGAAGGAATGAAATCATTAGAAAAGAACCATCTTGCTATACTCGCAAAACCATTTATGTTAATCGGTGGTGCCCTTTATAAGCTAGGCCAAGATGAAGTATTGTGTCATTGTGTGTTAGAACATGAGTGCAATGATATCAAGGACAAAGCTCATGGTGGTATTGTAAGAGGCCATTATGTAAGTGATGCGACTACCCGAGAAGATCCTAATTGTTGGATTATGGTGGGAGACATTCTATAAAGATTGTAAAGACTATTATAAGGTGTGTGATCATTTTCAACACCTAGGTAAACCAGGACAAAGAGATGAGATGCCTTTGAGACCGATTACTAGTCCTGAACCATTTGAGAAATGGGCCATTGATTTTGTAGGACCTATTTCACCAGCCATGTGTAGGATTGGATCACACGATATCATTACTTGCACTGATTATCCCATGCATCAAGCGTAAGAAGTTCCTACGAAAGACTATATGGTATCCACAACAACTAGATTTCGTGGGAGAATGTTCTTACACGATATGGGTTTCATTTAAGCTTGAAAAGTGATAGAGGTACACATTTTTTGAATGAGATGATCATGATCTTAATAGATGAGTTTATGGTTGCACACCATAAAACTACACCTTATCATCCTAAAAAAAAAGGAACTGTTGAGGCCTTAACAAGATTCCGAGCTAGAATTTGATAGAAATTTGTGATGTTGGAAGAAAATATTGGGATGACAAAGTATCACCATGTGCTTTGGGCATATAGAACAACTTACAAGAGATTAAACAAAGCCCCACCATTTTAGTTGGTGTTTGGTGTGGAAGTTGTTCTCACTATAGAATTTATGCGACCTTCTTTATGCATTACGCATTACTGGAGGTCTAGGTGATGAACAAGCTTTAGAAGAACATATGGTAAAGATGATTTAGTTGGATGAGTGACAAGCCATAGCACGATGGATTCAGAAGTAGGAAAAGGCCAGGAAAAAGGCATGGCATGATAGAAACATAAGTGATAAGAAGTTTGAGATTGGACAAATGGTACTTCTTTATGACTCCAAGTTCTTATGCCATCTAGGAAAGCTCAAATTACATTGGTTGGGGCTGTATGTTATCACTTCTATACTTGAATCAGTGCTTTGCCGAGTTATAAGCATTTGATGGAACACAATTTCCGGTTATGTTAATGGGAGTAGGTTGAAGCCCTACTATACATAATTCTTCTTGGTTTTTATAATAAGGTAGTGTTGTCATTTAGTGTAGGTTTTGATTAAAGTATTTCCTTCATTATCACTATGTATTGTCAATTTAGTTGTTTTTATTGTGTAATAAATGTGTGTGTGTTCTTGAAGCTAATTTCTTGTATGAAGAATGTTTATGCACGAGGACTGCTGCAGATACTTTTAGTGTGGGGTGGTTGTATATGTTCAAGGAAAAATGCGTGGGATTTGAATGGTGAAAGGAATAAGCTGCTACAGGTGTGCTTTAAGTCAAAAGAATATTGTTTCTCAAAGATGACCAAGGATGGAGATGAATGAAAGAACAATATAACGTGAGGTAAGTAGAGGCCATGTTAGCTACCAGAAAGGGTGTAGTGCAAGGCACTCGAGTGTAGGATCATGCGCTAAAGATAAGTCTATGACCAAAGGGTAGGAAGGCATGCTAGAAGGTTATAGCTGGGTGCGAAGATGTATTGCGTAGAATGAATCAATTTGGTTAATGAATGAAGGGATATTTGGTAGGTGAGGAGTAATAAATGCATCAAAATTTGAAAAATTTATATAAGGATGGGATGTGGATTCATTTTTACCATTGTGACTAAGAGTATTTGAGAGAAGAGCCAAGTGCGAAGAGCCAAGTGATCGAGTTGAGGTGTGAAGGGTGTGAAACCAAGAGTGACAACCAGATCTGTGTGATAAGAAGCTTGTGTCCCTGGTGGTGAAGGGTTTGAGCAAAGCAGAGAGATAGGAAAGGGTTAGGTTACAAAGTTTCCACCTAGGGCATAATTGAATTGAGCTAGGGTTTGATTTACAGAGTTGCAGAGTTGAAGAGGGGACACTTGCAGGGTAAAAATGGCACCAAAGAAGGCATCTACAACAATAATCAAAGGAAAGAAGAAGGTAGTCATTGAGGAGGAAGAGATGGCACCTGAAAGCCATTTTTTGGAGATGCAATACCCAAAAGGAGTCATTGTCAGACAAGAGTGGGATTCACCCATTAGAAAGAGAAAAGTGAGTGAATATAATCACAGGACTTCAAAGAACAAGAAGGAGCTTGATTATTTGCTCATGGTTATAACCAATAAGATTACAACAGATGACATGCCGGTATATGATGATGTAGGTGAAAAGTTGTTAAAGAGAATTGGAGTCTATCAGTTGTATGAGCTTCCATATTTTAGGAAGTATGAGCCCTTGTATCAATGGCTCATGAGTAGGGTACATGAAGACTTCTTCTACTTTGCTAGGACGCAGAGTTAGAATTTCATTTGTGCTTGTCTCATTAGTGATAGGTCTGAAGGCCATAGGGGAAGACATAAAAGGTGACCTTACAGATAAAGCCATGATTTTAAAGACCAAACAAGAGTTGGGATACCTAAAGGGTCTGCATGGAATGGACATAGATAAATTGAAGAACTGTCCGATTGTACAAGCTGCAACACACCTAGTTACCAAGTTAAATGATTAAGAGTGGTGGTCACAGGTAAACACTATGTGGTTACATGTGGCACAAAAGATGTCGGAAGGGATGATCTACAACATTACAGGCTATATTGTAGAGAAAATAGTTGAAGAAGCACACACATGAGGGAAGATCAGCTTTGGGGTTGTTCTACTATCACCGGTATTCATGGAAATCAGTACCAGATGGACCCAAGGAGAAAATATGGGAATACCCCATGGAGAACAAGTCCCCAGCTGAAATATTCAACAAATACCTATGCAAGGGGACCATGACAGACAAAGTAAAACAAAGGGTGGAGAAGTGGTATGACAGGCTCTGTGTGGCATTTGGGGAAGAGTGGCGCATCCCAAAGGACCTATTAGTAGTGGTAGGAAAACAAGTTCAGTTTGCTATATACCAGCATTTCTACATCGTACGTTTTCCAATAAAGGATGGAGTCTAGAGCCCTTGGTGTAAGTTACCTTACGCATTCACGGTAAGGTATTTTCAAGAATCTATTCATAGGTTTACTGAGACACGTATTATTTGGTCTTCAAGGTAGACAAGGTAGAATGTGACTACCATACATTGAGGAAGAAGTATGTATATCCTGACAGAAGTGCTTATATGGAGAGAATCATTTCAGAGGTTTTGAACATTAAACCAATAAGTTTGGTTGTAGCAGATGTGGGGGCAGCCTTGGTGTATCTCTAGTTGAAGCCAAAAATGGAGAATAACAAATATGTGGAAGGTGAGTTTGCACTTCTAGCACCACCAAAGGGAAAACATACAATGGAGAACGTACCAACACCTAAGCCCATAGATCCAATTGAAGTGTAGGATGAGGAGTACGAAGATAGTGGTGGTTTAGAGCATAGGGGTAAGAGACATCCTACAAGTCAAAGTGAAGCTGAGCGCGTTGTTACACCACCTCAGCCACAAGAGGGGGATGAAGATGGCTTGAATGCAGTCAAGGGGAGAAAATGTTTAAAATATTATTCATGAGGACAAGGACCCAAGGTGTAACTCTAACCAATGTGTGCAAATCACCCGACTCTCCCCACAAAAGGAAGCGATCACGCAGAGAAGGATGAAGCTGAAGTTGAACAAGGAGGTGGAAGAGTCAAAGGAGAGTGCACCTACATCACCTAAACTTCTATAGAACATAGAAGAAAAGAGTGAGGTATCAACGGAGAAGGAAGAAGAAGATAAAATACTAGAGGAAACAATGGTAGAGTATATTCGGGACATGGAGACGTAAATCCCAAACTTGGAGGATAGAATTCCCAACAAATAAAGGTCCAAGAGAAAAAGTGGGGAGCAAATTCCACCAGCCCTGGGGTATGTAGAGGATGCATGAAATATTATCCGCACCCATTTCCGAGCACAATAGCACATAAGGATCTATTCATCTGGGAGTTGATGGATGAAGATATGGAAAATGTGCACACTAGAAAGTAACTATCATGGTCGATGCACACCCACATGGATGAGCTTGATTTTGATGTGTGTGAAGAGTCATGTATTTCAAGGTGACTGAAGAAGGCATCTCAGGCTAGACACATGATAGTAAAGCCTACTTGTCATGTCAAACGAGTAGGTCAGTAATGCACTAGTGAAAATTTCTACATAGGTGGATAGAAGGAATATGGACAAATCTACCACAATCAAATCACTACGTGAAGAGCTGAAGTCGATGGATAGGGAGATAGAGTGCATAACACAGGAAAGGGACTTCACACAGAAGAAGAATGAAGTATTCATAAGCATCATAGAGGAGATTGGGGACACTGTAATCAAAGCAAGGCCACACTTGGAACCCAAGGTACCACAGACATTTCCTTTAGCAATACACTATGTGGGAAAGTTGGTGGACTTGGTGTTTGAAGATGAAACTTTACATATGTAAGTGCCAGCAATATTAGAACAAGATGCCAAAAGGGAGAAAGCATCTGTGATGAGAAAAATTGCATCTTATGAAGGGTTGTTGCAAGCATTACAAGAAGTATTAAAGAAAGTAGACCAAGCTTTAAATATATGCACAACTCCAGAGGTGCTCATCAACATTAAGACCTTGGAAGAGAACAATGAGGTCCAGAAATCCATGAAAGATGAGACATTGGGCCACACAAAAAGGTTGTCAATGGTTAAACAAGCACAAAGCCACGGTAGTAGCAAAAGAGCCGCACAAGGCTCATTTGGAAGAGCTTGGAAAGATGATTGTGCAGAAGATGAACCTTTTAGAAGGGAGGATGACATCCATGTCTAGTGTTTTGTTAGTTATACAAAATGAGAAAATAGAAATTGTGATGGATGAGTTGGAATCCATTGATGTGGAAATCCCATAGAAAGTGGAACAAACACTCACTGAATGGCAGGTTTTAGAGGCTGCAATAAAAGAGGAGTATCCAGAGCTGATACTACAAACTGATACAGAGGAGGTTGCTTAAATAACCTCATATAAATTATTTATTTATCTAAATTCTTTCATTGATATTATTTCCTTTAAATTTTGGAGATACCCATTATTGGGACAATAATGAGATTAGTGTGGGGCAATGTTGATAAAGAATACTTTCAAGAATCACACAAAGAGTCGTCATGCGGGATAAAAGGCCAAGATCAAAGGTGCGAAAGGACTGGAAGGACCCACACGCGGAAGGAAATTTTAGATTTCAAGACTTAGCCAATTTTGAGAATAAAGACCTATTTTTAGAAGATGGTGTGTGGAACACATCAACGATGTAGAGATGTGCGCGCCATGCATTGTCTATATTTGGAGAAGCAGTTTAAAGTGTCTATGCATGGAGACAAGCTAAGAATAGAATTGACACTTCAGTTAAATGTAAGAGAGCTATAGATAATGCACTTACATGTGTGGCTATGATTGTAAACAACATGTGGCTATCAATAGCATGCAATCTATTTCTGGAATAGATAAGCGGTGAAGGGAAAGTCCCCACCCTATATATATGATGTTAGGTGCATAGTAGGGTGGTGAATGATAGAGAGCTAGATGTATGTATGTGTAATAGAGAATATACGCAAATGACCTGAATTATCAGTATCGGTTCCATACGCATATCTTGGTATAAATTGATGTTATTGTAAGGAGCTTCTATATTTATTAATAAATGGAAGATATTGGCTAAATCTAAGTGTTATTCGTGTAATTGAGTAGTGCATGTTATTGATTCAATGATGATTACTATTTAAGCCTACTCTTTCATAGATCTTAGGGTATCATACATTATAGAATGATGGGTTATGAATCTATATGTTTCTTCCTTAATCATGTTCACATCCTATTACAACAACCCTAAGGAGGGACCTGGTACCTTTGAGCGCGTTGGGTGAGCACTCTACCTAGGTGAGTGATGTGATAGTGCGACTAGGGTGTTATCTAATAAATTCTAGGCTGCATCGAAGCCTTGCCACCATCATTATGGGTACATAAGTTATATTCCACACTACAAGGTTGAGTGCATGTGTGGTATATCCATTCGAGAAAATCACCAAAGCAGACCGGTGGTAATTGGAAAGAATAAATGGTTGATCTCATTCAAGCGTTCGAGTATCGGAGTACAAAGCCATCCGTGGATAAGGCATTACGAGGTTGTCAAGAACCTTATAATAATGGATAGGGATATGGTGGAGGATAGAATACAAGATTTTCTAGGAGAACCTAGCTTGGAGGTGCACTTTGAGGAAGAAGAATAAGAAGAGATACAACTTGAGTGTGCGTGCATGGAAAAAGAAAAATAGGACAAGATGAAGGTTTGTCACCATTTTGGCCTAGTAAAATAAATTCCTTATGGGTGTAAAGGCTACCACACCGATAATGAGAGGTTTCTTATGATGACTCCGATAGAGACAAAGTGGTGAGCATTCTAGTTGCCACCCATGAAGTAGAGCTCAAGGAATTCCAAGAGAATAATAAGGGGAATAGGGTGGAACATGACAAAATTCTAGTCAAGGTTGAGAAGAAATCAGAGGCTATTGAGACCTTGTAGGGCTCAATTAAGAATTGGCTTAAGGAATTATATCCCCAAATCACTCATAGGATGGACACACTTGAGGATATGGGCAAGAAATTAGAAGAGGTTGTGGAAACCATGAGTAGTAAGGGAGAAGGGATAATCTTTGAGGAGGTGAGCGCCTAGTCGGCGACCTTTGTTAGTAAGCATAGAGTGAAGTTGATACTTGGAATAAGTTGGAGGCATACTTAATGAAAGATTTCCCCCTCCTCTTGTAAAAATAATCATAGTTCCCATTTTTGTTCATTCTTCCTGAAATTCTTCATTCCTTTATTCTTCCTTCAAACTATTTTGGGATAGTCATTCTTTATTCTTTGAGAAAGCTGTTCCCACAGATAGAGAATATGCATAGTGTGGCATGATGTTGGGCCCCTAATTTGTTGGCCAAGTACATAGAGGTATGTGGGCATGTAAGGCCTATTTGGAGAAGGGCGTGTAAGGAGAAAGCGCACGAGGATAGGGTTATAGGAGGGTTTAGTAGAAAAAGTGGCGTGTGCGCAAGGTAGAGAAATTTTTTTGGACTTAGCCATATTTGGCATAATAGACGAACATGAGAAAAAACATGGCCCGATCAGCGCATGCAGAGTTGATAAGGTGCCATCATAGAAACAGGGTGGCCTAGAAAGGAATATATGTTGTAATGGAAGATTCTAGAAGGATATCATAGCAAAGAGTGGAGAGCTCAATCCTAAAGAAGCATGCTCCCATGGAGGACCACCTTGGACACTTGGAAATGAGATCTGCAACTCCCACAAAGGCTTGAAGGTGTTGAGAAAGGTTATAAATACAAGTACCGGTAGAAGAAAAAAAGAAAAGGGAGAGACAAAGAGGTACACAAGGAGGAGAGACAGAAGGTCGGATGAGAGGCGAAGCTCTACAAAATACATGGGGATATTTATGGGTTACGCTAGGATATACGTAGGAAGAATGATGTATCAAGGATGGGTACATGTTTTTTTTTGCATTATAAGGGACGTAAGTTCAGTCTTGCTACATGGTTCTAATATGCACTATCATTTTAGTCGTAATGACCTTGATAGATGTAATGTGATTACTAGACATGTTCAATTATGAATATATGTGGTTCATGGTTCATACACATCTCTTTTGTTATATGAATGGGTATAATGATTATGCATCCTCTCTCCTCATGGTTCGAGATCTATCTTTTTATATGCTTCTTTTCTGGATGAATATATTAGTGTAGCATTTACTCAAAGATCTCAGTTGAATAGGAAGTCTCTTATGTCTTCTATTACGCATCTATGATAGATTCTTTCACAAAATCATATAAAAGAGGGCTCGACACCCATGTGTGCCTCAAGTGAGTGCTCAACGCCCATTAGGTGATAGGCCGACACGTATGGGATTGTCCTTATTTGGTAAGGGGTATAAAAATTGACTACAACAATGAAATTTGTGATAGATTCATCTTCATAATCAAAGTTGAATATAGATTGGTCATGGTGACTTTATTGATAACATTGATTGAAAAATGGTCTAAGAAATCTTGGACTACTTGATTAAAGGAATAAATGGAATTTTGAGGTAGTCCACTATACCAATCCAATGTTGGTCCTGTTAAGGACATTGGGAAAGTTTGTAGGAGCAAAGCATCATCGTGGGAGATTAGGTAGCACCCATGTTTGAACGATCGCAAGTGTTGCTACGGGTCTTCTTTACTATTGAAGTGATTGAATTTAGGCATTTCCCAATGCAGGGTAGGGACGAATGGGAATAGATGGATGGATAGGCTCATTATAGATTTCATCATAAGTTAAAGAATTACGAGAGCCAGAAATAGATGCTTCTAAGGTCTACATATTTTCCATCATCATTTTAATGAGGTTGTTAGTAGGTTGTGATGAATGGGTGCCCTTGTAGAAAAAGGGGGTTGATGTTGAATGTATGAGGTGGGTGGTATGCTAGTGTATGGTGGCACTGAGTATGAGAAATACATAGGAGGAATAGATGTAGGTGGAACATAGCCATAATAAGTGATAGATGAGGTTGAGGGTTTTTGGTAGTATGTGTAAGTGGGTGGGGTAGTCATAACAACTCTAGTGGTGATTGGCGATAAGGACTGTGGGATAGAAAGGATGAGGTTTTGAAAAGGGGTGTAAGATGCCAAAACCATAGATGGTTGTAATGTAATAGGTATATGTGAGGTGGCGGTGTAGATGAGGCTATACTTAAAGTGGATTTTGGAGGGAAAATTGATGTCGCGGGTGCAATAGATGATGTAGATGTTGCAGTTATAGTGGTTGTGGGATCTAGCTGAGACACCATAGGTGGTAAAGTGGATGATGGTAGCATCGAGTTGGTGCTAGCTGATGTAGAGGTGGGTGAGAGAGTAGGAGGGATAGATATGGGCATGCCATATATTAAGCTGTCTGAGGAGTCCTGTGGATGAGTGGGCAAGGTAGTACGAGAAGGGAAATGAGATACTGGTCGAGGAGTCTTGCAAACTCCTCATCACTGGTAGTGACGGGGATAAGCTGAGTTAGATCCATAGGTAATAGAATAGATGGCAGTGATGGACTAGGTGGGAGTGGCTGATAGCTAGCGTGAAATACAATGGTGTTAGTTTGGATACAATTCAACACCATGTGAATAAGTGTTGACCTGGTAAGACTATATTTTGTAAATGACACAAAAAAACATGGATGGAAAATGATTGATTATGAGAGGTGAGTTGGCAGGTATTTTGATTAAAAATCAAAACAAAAATATTGACACAAAGTTAGACCAATCGATGTTGGTTAATGAGTAACCAATGATGGTCAAAGTAAGCGATGATGTCGCCATCGTGGGAAATTAATAGTTTGAGTGAGTGAGACAAAAAGCGGGAAATTTAAGCGTGGGGGCTATATTTAGTTAATAATATCAGAATGTAGAGGATATAGTGACATCTAGAGATTTTAAATAGAGAAGAAGATGGGATGATTTTAGTAACATAGGGAACCGACACCGGTCGAGATGAACATCTAATGGTTAGAAGTAAACTGATGCTGGTTCTTTGTAAAATCTATAGAATGAAGAAAAATTTTCTTTTTGTGAATTAAGGTTGAATGAGATACCAACCCAGAAGTTTGAGTATGGTAAAAATGAGTCCTGACACACTCAGAAATAACTAGAATACACTAACTATGATTATGGAGTGTGAAAGGAAAGAAAAATGGAGAATACAACCTCACACCTCAAAACGCAAGTCAAGAAAAAAGCTAAGAAAAACAAGTAATCCTACAAGTGAATTTAGCATGTTTTGCTTATTCTATTTAAGACCGACTCATAAATTCAGAATAGATTTTTTGGTTAGGAAGGATTCCTACGAAGGAAATTCTAAAGGTGAGGTTTTAGGTTATGTTTTGGTGGGGTGGGCCTTTCTTTGATGGGTGACTGGACAGAGATAACCAGCTAGGTGTCCACTGTCAATCCTTTGATTTTGTGATTGTTGACAACTTATTCTGGGTGGGATGTTGTTTAAGAAGATGTATATACTCCAATTTGTGTAGTTTGGAAAAAAGAGAGAAGAAATAATTTTCTTTCTATGATTCAGTTGTGTCAACCATCAATTGGTCATGACTTCTAGTGTATAGGTTGCCCTCAATTTTAATGTGAGATATAATGCAATAAATCAGAATGTCATGCAAGTGTTTTAAACCCAAATCAAAATGTGATATTCGATGTAGAAAGTAATGAACAGGAAGAGGGATGCTCTTTCACTAATGTAATACTAATGAAAGAAAGAAGTATTCTTTTAAAGCACCAAAACATGATTTGTTAGACAATAAAAAGAGGGAAAGATCCCGAGAAGAAAATTAATGTGGAAGCTTTTCAAAAGGGAAACAAACACACAACTTTCACCTAGGAATAAATAAAATGCAAAATAACCCCTGATGGGTCCCACCAGGCATGCCAAAATGTTTCACCATTTTCTTTGTGGATTTGATGAAACAGATAAGGTGATGGGACAAAGAGGAATACCTGTTGTGATGGTTAGTTGGAGGTTATATGCACGTTATGACTTCTTGATCCAATGCTAAGCGTGAAATATTCCTTTTGGCTAGAAGGAACTACCGAAATGCAAAAAAAGACCATAAAAGAGAGTTAAACAATATATGCTAGTGGGCTGCCTAATGTGTGCTAAATCCAAAAAGTGTAGTACTTCCTTGGTGGTAGTAAAACCCACTGTTTAATACAACTTAATGTAAGAAATGACGTAAAAAATAATATCCTACTATAGTTGATATTATTTGGGTATATCATTCAAATACATTAAACAAATCTAATATAACATGCTAGGTTATGATCATATCTTAAAGTAGGGTAGGTGGTCAAGGTGCTGGGATAGGTCAGGGTCAGATTCTGGGTAGCTTTGGTTTCTTGGATGTAAGTTTTTAAGCTTCATTATCGTGGTAGGATTACAAATACAAAGACCAATGTCGGTGAGGTGTGACCTGACATTGATTAAGGTGGGATGGTAGAAATTAAATAAACTTGGTTTTATAGGTTTGTATGAGATTGAATAGAGATGGTAAGGGGAATAGTTAGGTTTGTGGAGGTGTTGGGAGTACTCAGAGGTATTCAAGCATCAAGTATAGGTGATTAAATGATTTTGGGTGATGGGATGGTTGGGTTCACATTAATGGTAACAAGGGTGGGATGAAAAATGCAAATGGATGTTGATAAACAGAGATGAAGAAACTTTGTAATCTAAACAAGTATGAAATGATGCAGGTTAGAGATACACTTACTGGTGTTTGTAGATTTGATGGCTGGAAAATGGTGATGGTTGACTATGGAATGGCACTTAGTGCTACGGTAATGATTCCCGTAATGCTACCATGAATGTAAATACCTTGAGATCAGTCATGGTGCTCTGCTATGGCTGTGTAGATGTACAAAAGGGCTCTAGTTCTTACTTGCATGAAAATATCCTTTGTTCCAAAACTCGAGAATGTGGCCAACTTCCCAAACAAGGTTACAAAATGAATATATGGTAACCGTATGATAGAAAATCAACACGTGACCTTCTTTGCACCTGACTTCCCGAGGTTATGCCAAGACAAATGGTGTGGAATTGAAATGGGAGTGAAAGTGATGGTGACAATTAAGCTAATTGGGAAACCTTATGTATTTGACACGTAATGCTCGAATATGTGAATCTAAGACAAAGAATGCTCTCGTAACCTGAAGGGGTGTGATGGTATGGTCTGATATGATAACTACTCGGAGACTCCAATCGATGTCTAGTTTTTCCGAGATTCTATTTATTGGTTACGGAATATGTGGAAAGTAACTTGTAGGTGCCTTGTATGGGTTTCAAGAAAAGGTCATGAAAATTAAGACAAGTGGTATAGTGGAGCTGCAGGAACTAACCGAGATTTTTGGTCTTGTCAAAAGTCTTAGCCTGATTGGCTGCTATACTCAAAAATGAAAGTTATGTAATAATACCAGGTGGAAGTGGTGAAGATATGAATACCAATTTGTGTAAGATAGTGTTGATATCTAACTAACTAACATGCTTATTGGGTTGTGGGACTTATGGGTCACAACCGAAGACTCGTTGAGGTTGAGGCCCTTGTATGGTCATGTATGCAATCAAATCCTATTTTAAGGAGTAGTCCAAACTTTGTAGGCTTAATTAGCAGCTATGTTCAATGTCTCTAACTGTCTTATTTTCTCTGCATATGTGGTAGGTGTATGTAAGATTATTAAGCACAAACTTGTGTCAATGTCAGTTATTAGCTCTGACCCATTGGGTTATGGGACTAGGGGATCAAAACTGTAAGTATTTTCCTGTTGCGGACCATTGATGGTCATGCAAGATGAATTGATTTGTTTTGATAAATAAACTATCTATCGAAGGAAACCTAACCTATATTTTTGGTGTTTTCTCAATATATCAGAACAAAACAGTAAAACAAGATAATATATGGAAAATAAGTTTTTTTGTTCTTTTCTAACTTTTCAGACAATGCATCTAATCTAATAAACTAGTTTAAAATAAATAATTAGCCGGATGTAGCTAACTATCTATGCTAGATGTGTGAATCTAAATCTAAGATCTATTCTAATTCAAGAAAAATATTTCCAACCCTACCTCAAAAGTGAAGAAAAAATCATGGCTCTAACAGAGCTATTGTTCCCCCACAACTTCCCTAGAAATGTTGAAGAGAAAACTTCCTATTGATTTGATCTACTTGCAATTATCTAGCTAATTGAAATGAACTATTTCTCTACTCTATTTGATATGCAATTGACAATTTGACAAAAAAAAGAAAACAAATACACAACTCCAACCTGGAAGAGCAAGAGCTTTGGAAAATCTAGTAGTATCAATATCTATCCCCTCAGTTCTTTCATTTCTTTCTCTAAGTGTTCATGTGAGTCCAAAGGATTGGGAATGCAAAGAACAACAACAAGAGGATGGTGCTTGAGAAATGGTAGCTTGGAAGCAATATGGACGCAATGCAAGTAGAAGAGAGATAACACAAGAGATCTGAGCTTGGCTATGTAATTCCTAGCAAGATTATGACAACACAAAAATGCAAGATACATAAAATTCTTAGGCCTTTTTCTTGAATACAAGCATGGAATATATAGGAATGGAGGATAGGAGGTTACTTCATGCACAAGGAAAGAAGAGGTAGTTCCAACTAATTAAATCTTATTAAAAATAGAAGGAGCAAGGAGAACCAAACAAACAAAGCTATTTTTAGCCAATTTAGCTCATGGATGCATGCAAAAAGAAAACTTAAGTGAACCGTTGCATGTTTAAAACACGTGTGAATATTCTGGAAAAAGTGGGTAGGACCGCCACCCTACGTAGGGCGGCGGTTTCAAGACCACCACCTAGGTAGGGCAGCGGTCTTGGCACTGAAGGCCAAAATAAGCACAGAAAGAAATGGGGAGATGGAAAAATGCATGGAAAAGTTAAGTAAGGCTATCTAGGCTACAAATATATATTGTGAATGGGTTTTTGGAGCTCGAACACCTTCTTGAAAGGATTTTGAATCATCACTGGGGAATTTTATAACCATTTTCCCGACAATGTAGCATGTGCAATTTTGGGTGCATATATGTTGCACCCTCGGAGAAGTGTCTTACTCATGAAAGAGGCATAAAATGTAGAGTCTGAGTATGATGTTCTGAAATGGGGAGTTAGAAGCTATACCTGACACACTCGTGTGTCGAAGAGTCACCGTCTAAATTCCCGTTACCTGTAAAAGAGGGAAAAGACTCAAGTGTAGATAGATAAAATATCAACAAATAAACACTAAATCAAAACAACAAGAAGACATACCATTTACGTGAGGATGTAGAAATATACCTGCGCCAATGCTCCAGCCCTATAAACAAACACACTCAAAACGAAGTTAGAAATAACATATATATATCAAAACAAACTCATTTTTCAATTCATTTGTGCATTGTTGATTTGGTTAGTTTGATTGATTTGGAGCTCTAGATTTATGGTGACCATTCTTGATGAGAGTACAATTGATACGTTCGTGTTGAGATCATGATCATGCCTCCGTGAGTGCTCTTAGGTTAGTTATTTCCTCCTTTGTCTTTTTGTACCCTAAAAGTTAAAACATTGAAAAGTTCACCTAGGGGGGAGATTTTCAAAATTTCTTGTCTTGAATGGGTCTTTAGGGGGGCATAGGGCATGCTTTTATTTTGTTGAAAATGGTCAATTTCATCATTTTTGGTCATTTTTTGGGTTAAGGGAACATTTTGAAAATCACTTCAGGACCGCTATCCAAAGCAAGGTAGCGGTCATAGGACCGCCGCCCAAGGCAGTGGCGATCGTGGAACCACCACCCTGCACTGGGTGGCGGTTCTGGACAGAATGTCAAAACATGCTTGAAACTTGACTTTTTTGGATTTTTGATAGTTTACTATGTTTTTGATGAGCTTATCATGTGATGTACTTTACTAACTTGCTCTTTTCTCATGTTTTGGTGGATGCAGAAAAAGGTGGAGTACATACATTGGAGTAGAGAGAGAGTGTGATTGGCTCCTGGGATTTTAGATCAGCTGACCCAGGTTGAGACAAATCTTTTATGGTGGGTAGACATCTGGCGGATAGCACAGTGCCCCATGTTGCTCCTACTGTCACATTTTGTGTGACTTATTCTCTTACTGGGATGCAGACCGGAACACCTTCTCGGTTTAGGTGTGGGGAGTGGACTATTACTCTTGAGGATGTATACCACATCCTTGGACTCCGGTACTTGGTAGGAGAGTGACATTAGAGATAGCAGGGTCCATGGTTGTGATGACATAGTGGGCCATATACATGGGAGATGTCATTATCTCATCTAGCTTGAAGAAGGGAATGAAGGTTTGGTCTATTACTACTACTCCCATTCCTATCCTTCGAGAGAGCCATCATGGGTATCTTGTCCTTGAGATTAGTCGGGGACAAGGAGGATACATGATTTTATACTTTTGGGCCCCCATCATTGCATAGATTGAGGCTCATGGCCATAAGTATGCCTGTGGGGCAGATATCTTGGGGTCTACATACCACGATTTGTACAGAGTTGTCAAATTATAGGGACAATCCTTGAGCCACCCTACTTTGGTTATGAGTTGGGTCTATGAGCGTTTCATCCCTTATGGTAAGGGGTATAGGTATCAGATCCAAAGGCTGTCTAGGAAGCTAGATGGACAGGCATGTCAGTGCTCCGGACACCACATCAGTCAGTGGCCTCCCTAACTACAACAAACATGACTACCACACCCTATCAAGACATGGCAAGGATATGGGGTGAGGAGGTTACGATGATGGTAGCTTTCTCTTCCATGATCCAACTAGTTGATAGATTTGGGAGACTAGAGATTCACCCCTTTGACTGGGTACCCAGTAGTTTGGTCTTCCATACCCTGTCATGCTTCCTCTAATGACACTTGTTTACAGGACTATTTGAAAGTCATTGATAGTTCCTAGAGGGGATCTTGGTTGGACAGTTGTTACTCTTGGTGTGCCTATTGCAGTTAGGCATGTAGTCCAGGCTCGGTGGGTAGTTGGTGCTCCTCAAGCACCCTTACTTCAAATTGGGGCAGCTCCTACTCACAGTGGGGAGGAGGATGAGATGATTGATTTAGAATCTAACTCTGAGAAGGATGCGGAAGATGATAAAGAGGGAGAGTCATTTAAAGAGTAGGATTAGGCGGGACCTTTAGAGGGAGCTGATAGTGACCCGAGTGGCATGATACTTAGGAGATCCTCATATTAGTGTATGAGGAGGTGAGCACGGAGAGAGAGAATCTTGTCTCGGAGGAGGCACTTAGAGGGGATGATGAGTTCATGATTGGATAGTACCACACTTGCAGATTCAGTGAGGCTCTACTGACCACCGGTAGTACCCACCGTAGACCACCGATCCCACATGGATGCCTGGAGACCTAATTATTTTTAGTACTCCTTTCTCAATCTTATCTATTGATTTTCAAATGTTTAGCTTAGCATTTAATTTGTGTTATATGATTTTTTAGCTCACTATCTCTTCTTTTTCTTTTTGCAGCGTACACACATGAGTGACAAGAGCTCATTCATCAGGTATGTGTGGACACCCTATTGATCCCCTCAGGGAAGACTTAGGCCGAGTTAACTACAGATTGAGAACAACCTTTAGCCGCCATCTCACATACCGACGTGTTCACTCCCATCTAGAAGGTTACGAGAGATAGTGACCTCCCTTCGTACCATGGTAGCTAGATACGAGACTGCTGAGTGCCTGATGAGGTAGAGCCATTCTCATAGTGAGGCTACAAGCAGCGGGCACCACCACGAGAACTCACACCATTCAGTCCATTCTCACTTTGCTATCATAGCCGTAGATGGATCCCTAGATGCAATCGCATGCCATCCGAGGATCCCACAAGGATTGACAGGCCATTGAGCCTTTATTACTTTGATACCGTTTTTGACACTACGATTTTTTGTTGTATATTTTGGGCTCATTGTAAGCATTTTGACCATGCCTAGCGCATGATGACATTGTACACAAAATTGATCCACTATGATATATACAGACTCTATTTTTGGTTTGATATTCCATTGTATCCAAGTTGACTCTCTTTGGCTTATCTCTCATGTGTACTCTAGATGTTTAGAACTTCCACTTTTCAATGCTTTTCAGAATGTATGCAATGGATGTGGAATGATAACAGAATGATTTCTTTTTGTATTTCATAATGTTGATATATGATGATGCAAACATAATGTGATCTTAAACTTAGTTTCTTTTGCAATCTTCGGTACTTCATATTTTCTTGATAAAACATGATGATATAATGATACGATAAATAAATTTGCTTTCCCAATCCTAACCCAACATAACTAGTAAGATGTGAGGGCTCAAAGACCAAGAGTTAGAAAGGGCACAACCTATGAAATTTGTTGAATGGTAGTGATTGGAGAAAGGCAAAGGTTTCACAGAACCAAATTGGGATGTTACAACCTTACCCTACTCAAGCTAATTCATAGTTTAGAATGTGAATTGCTTTGCATTTTATCTAGACTTGGATCCATAGATGGCCACTTGGTTGACAAAATCTGGTTTTTGGGTTTTAAACTCTCTTGGAATTTTGGACATCTAACTCACTTTGTTTTTTATTTATGATTTCACAATGTTTGACTAGTTTGTAACTTTCAAGTTTATCAAAGAGACCCTCTACGCCTTTCACCGCGCTACTAGTAGGAAGTGGGGCTTATCACCATGGGAAAGGTACAAATGAGTAAGGGCATATCCCTCCTTTCCCAACCCTATGTCACTAGTAAGAGACACAGGCTCAACACTCGAAGGTTGGTAGGGCAGAGAAATGTGTAAAAATAAAATTTTATGTGAATTTGCATTTGACTTACTTATTTGGGAAAAATGTTTAGAATGCCTTTATTTTCAAGGAGGTGTATGTGAGATAGATGTGACACCATGAAGATTCTAGAAAAGGACATGAACAAAAGAAACCTATCCTAAGAAGATACCAGAAGTAGAACCAAGTATGCGAGGCCTTGGTATTATTGGTGTGAGTTATCCTATGTGTCCTCCTCACATATTGGAGAGTCATCTCACATGGGTTAGGTTTAGGGTTAGATTTAGAGTTTTCTATTGAGTCATGCACTAGGGTTACTCAGCACCCTATATGTACTCTCCTTCTATTCATTTATGAGCATGCCAAGACACTCCATTGTCTTTTTCTTATGAGCAAGTTTTATTTTGTTATGCAAGTTATTCAATTGTTGATCGATTCTTCCTTGTGATTACGTTGGAGCCATTGTGATTCAACTTGAGTGCAACTTCATTGTGGTGCACAATTTCTGATATGATTCGTCAACTCTTTCATGGTATCAGAGCTGAGATTGGGTAAACGTGCACTCATTTTTTGAGTTGTGATTACTCTTGTTTTTTCATTTTTTTAACTCCTTGTGCAAGTTTTTGATCGATATATTCTAGTTTTTTCCTTGCTAACATCATTAACAAGCCTTCTCGGAAAGTTGTGTCATTTTTTGTGCTTTTTTGTGCATGTGTAGGTATTCCTGAAGTTTTCAGGGGTTTTACAGCTACATTTAGCTAGTTGCAGCTAAATCTAGCGGGTTTGCTAAACTAGAGTAATTTCTGGTTTTTCTATTTTCTTTATTTAAACTGAATTTTTAAGATCTCTATTATTTTTTGGTTTCTCTGTGATTTTTGCATGGTTTTTCAGAATACAGATTCTTTAAAAAATTTGTGTGGACGTGTTGAACCACTACGTTGTGGTTGTTTGTCATTTTTTTGCTTGCGGGATTTTACACTCCAACGAGCTCCAACCTCCATCGCTTCCCCTCACACCTGTGTTTCTTGTCCCTATTGGCTGGCCACATCCTCTGCCCGCGAGTTCCTCCCAAACCGTGGCCTACTGTGTGCTCTCCAATCAGCTCGTGGCTCGTGGTGTGATCTCGGCTCATGTGATCTTGGCTCATGGTTTGCTAGTTGTTGTTGGCTGTCTGCTGGCCGTGGCTTCACCTACCTGCTCACCCAAATGCACATCCCAAAAAAAAAAAAGCGTGCATTTCTAGTAAGTTGTTTTTGGAAAGTTTTTTATGCTCTTTGATAAGTATTTTTATACTTTCTAAACTTATTATTTCACATTCAAAAAGGTTTTAAAAATATTTTACCCAAAAAAAAATGCAAGTTTTAAAGTATCTCTTTTATTACTTTTTAAAATTTTGTTTAAAGAAAAAAAAACTAAAACCGTAAGTTTAAAAAAATACAAATTTCAAATCTTCTTTTGAAAAATTCCTATTTTAATTCATTTGCTTTTTTATTTTTATTTTTAAAACGTGGAAGCCTTTTTTTTGTAAAGTTTTAAAAATAAAAATAAAATAACATTCTTTCTATTTAAAAAGGAGTTTTTTTAAAAAAATTAGATTTATTTAATTTTAAAATTGATTTCTTTTTAAAAACGGAAAGTTTTTTCATTATTTTAAATTAGGATTTCATTTGATCTTAATTAAGTTTTTTTGTAATTAATTAGGATTTAATTTTTTATTAGATTTTAATTAGTTTTTGTAATTAATTAGATTTAATTAAATCTATTTATATTAATTACAATTTTTTTCTTTTTCGATTAGTAAATAATTTTAAAATCATTTTTAATCAACGTTTTTTTGTCATTTTTAAAACTCCAATAGCTCTAAAATTAGTCAGATTGGACATTTCAAAATGGTAATTCCTTAGGCGTTATTATCGATTTTTTAACAAATCGTGTGCTCAAGTGTGTAGTGACACTTTGACATTTTTTCCCTTCCGAGCATTTTCTGGCGTTCTAAAGACCTCTGAACTCCTTCAAATTCATTTAAAAACATTGTATTTTACCCTTATTATTGCTTGCGACTAGTGAGTGCATCCGCCACAGTCTGCAACAAGGGGTTTTTTCATTTGCGATGTGAGATGCTTTTTCTCACAACCAGGATTGGCTTTCGCCTCTTTGTTTTTTGCTTGTTGTTTATAGTGTCCTATTTGTTGTACTCCACGAAACACTATTTTGGTCTCCTATCTTATGCGTTATTACACTGATTACAAGACGAGTTACCAAGTGTTTCAAACTACACGCACGGACCCAATTGTAATCAATGCACTAAACTATAAAGTGCGAAAGCAGGGGGGTTGTTATATTGTCTTGGGTGGTTGTGTTTCTTTTCTACATTTCTTTTCTCTCTCTTCACTATGGATGCACTTTAGATTCCTTTGATTACACGCCGTTCAAATTCTTGAATGGAGATCGAAAATAATAATGAAACTAAGGGGTAAAGGGTTATTTCGCATCACCATGGGAGCTGAGACTGAACCAGACAACAAACACAGAAAAATATAAGTGGTTAAATTGTAGTGATGAAGCTTTACGTCTTCTTTGCATGTCTAGTTATTCTGAATTTCTCTTCCACATTGAGGCATCTGAAACACCTAAATCTGTGTGGAAAATGTTGGATGTGATGTTTGGACAACTAGATGACATGAGAGTGCATGAGTTAGAAAATGAACTACTAGGGTTAAATCCTAGTGACTTTGAAAACCTACAAGATTTCTTCTCGAAATTTGTCCACATTAGATTGTTGTTAAAAGGATGTCAAGTAGAGAAGAAATATTCTCAACTGATCTTGTCGATTCTCTCTAAGCTAGGTCTCAAATATTCTATCTTCGTGTCAACTTTCTACGCTACAAAAGCTACTTTGGGCGATACTTAGACTATGCCCTCCTTTGACTGTTTTTCGTCCCAACTCATTCAAGAATAGGACAAACTCATTCAAATGGGGTCTCTCAAGTCCAAGTCACATGCCCTTGTAGCAAGTACTAGTAAGGGAAATAAGACTGAAAAGAAGAAAGAAAGAAAGGATCAACCTAAGAAAGAAACCAAGACCAAACCTAAAAATGACACAAACACTTTGACTTTTGAGCCTAAGGCACAAAAAAGAAAGTTTTTGTGTTCCTATTGCAAGAAGTCTGGTCATGATGAGCACCACTATTTTTAGAAACAGATTGATCACTTATCTCATTTACTTGAGAAGAATAAAATAAGTGTTCCTAAATCCATAAAACAAAGTGCTCTGAAGGTCGAGTCTTCTACTGCAAAAGGTGCTAAAAATGATAAGAAGAAAGGAAAGGCCCTTGTAGCTAGAGTTGCTCCTTCATCGACATGGATTATAGATTCGGTGCCTCGCACCACATGGGTTCCTTGCATGTTGAGTTTTCCAACATCGAACCTTGTGGAATGTCCCAAATCACGATGGGTAATGACACAACAGTGTCGGTTTCGGTAGTGGATTGGTAGAGATGGATGGGGAACATTTAACCAAGTGTTGAGTGTTCTTGATCTCTCTACCAATCTCCTATCGGTTTACCAAATTACTCACCTTGGTGAAGGAATGTGAGTGGAATTTGGTCATAACTCGGTGATTATTCGTGAGCTTAACAATGACACTACAGTGGCTGAGGGAAAGGTTGATCACCATTCACGGTTATATACCTTTTCCATCTTTACTTCGATTCTACACCCACTACCTTGCTCCATCATACAAATGAGTTAGTAAGCTATGACATGAGCATTTTAGACATCTAAATTATTGCTACCTTGAACAATTGAGCCAAAATGAAATGGTCAACCGGTTGCCCCATGTCAAGTTTTATAAGGGTCTTTGTGAGGTTTGTACCCTTGGAAAACATTCTAAAAAGAACTTTGACAAAGGAAAATCTTGGAGAGCCACTTGTCCTTTGGATCTTGTTCACAACGATGTTTTTAGTCCATTTCCTTCTCCTTCATTTACTAGAGCTCTTTATGTGCTAACCTTCATTGATGACTATTCGCGATATACTTGGGTATATTTTCTTAAGCTTAAGTCTGAAGTCTTTGAACATTTTCAGGACTTTAAGGCTCTTGTTGAGAAATAGGTGGAATGGTCTATCAAGGTTCTTCAAACCAACAATGGAGGTGAATATGTAAATAATAGGTTCATGGATTTCTATACTTCTAAAGGGATCTCTTTGCAACATACAATTGCTTATAACCCTTCACAAAATGGAGTTGCGTAGAAAGAAAGAACCGTACTCTTAAGGAGATGGCCACTTGTATGATTCACTCGAAGTCTCTTCCTCCGTAGTATTGGGCCGAAGTAGTGAATTGTGTAAATTACATTCAGAACCATGTTCCACACAAGGCAAGTAAGAGGGATGACACCCTTTGAAGCCTGGTTTGGATGCAAGCTTGATGTTGAGCACTTTCGAGTCTTTAGATCCAAGGCTATGGCTCAAATTCCCAAGAAGAAACGCAAGGCCTTGGAACCACAATCCAAACCTTGTATCTTTATAGGGTATCCTGATGGCGTGAAGGGATATCATTTGATGAATCCTACTTCTCATGAGTTGTATATTGAGAGAAGTGTTAAGTTTGATGAGTCTTCTTCGACTTCTACTTCTCCACCTATTGAGGTTCTTCAACTCGCTGATTTGGATTCTAACTCATCAGATGATGATACTGTTGAGTGTGCTCCTCTTCATGATCCTCCTAACCATTAGACCTCTGATTCTTCTAATTCTAACAATAGTGATGATGAGGACTATGTCCCTTCTCACTCAAGTGAAAATATTCCGACTCTGAGCCTGACCCTCCTGGTCCTCTTTGGGCTAGGAAAACTTTGCAAAGTGTTGGAGATTTAGTTGGAGATACTTCAGATATGAGACGTACTCGCTCAAATTTTGTTGGAACCCACACTTTCTTCACCTCTACTTCTGATCCATAGTCTTTTTGGGAGGCTTCTGGTATTCCTGAGTGGGATTCTGCCATGGATGAGGAGTATTCCTTTCTCATGAAGAATGATACTTGGGATCTCACCCTCTTTTGAAAGGAAGAAAAATCATTCGGTGTAAGTGGGTGTTTTGAAGAAAGTATGGAGTAGATGGAGACGTCAAAAAGTTTAAAGCATGATTAGTAGCTAAGGGTTTCTCCTAGATAGCTAGGGTTGATTATACTAAAACCTTTTCTCCGGTTACGAAGATGACTTCTATTCAACTAACCCTAGCCATTACCGCAGCAAACAAATGGAAAGTCCATCAAATGGATGTTAAGAGTGCCTTCCTTCATGGTGACCTAGAGGAAGAGATCTATATGGAATAACCTCTCGGGTTATTTCCAAGATCCCTACCTCGTTTGTAAGTTAAAGAAGTCTCTTTATGGCCTTAAACAAGACCCTCGGGCTTGGTATGCCAAGATGGACTCCTTTTTACTAACATTAGGGTTTACTAGGTGTCACTCTGATCCAAATCTTTATATTCTACGACAAGATGACTCCATACTCATTCTTGTTCTCTATTTTGATGACTTGTTGATCACAAGTATCTCTTCCTCTATTATTGATTATGTGAAGATCACCTTGGCCAACAGGTTTTCCATGACTGACTTAGGTCTACTTCATTACTTCTTTGGGATCCAGATTTCACAATCTGACTCAAGAATTTTGATTTCGAAACCTAAGTATGCTCTTGATTTGCTAGCTCATTTTTAGATGTCCGATTGCAAGTCTTCTCCAACTCCTTTTATTTTTGGGGTTAAGTTGGTTTCAAATTCCTCTCCTCCCTTGGTTAATGGTACTCTTTATCGACAGTTGGTGGGGAGCTTGATTTACTTGACTCACACTTGATCAGATTTATCATATGTTGTTGGGATCGTGTCTAGATTCATGCAAGAGCCACATGAGCTGCATTGGAAAGAAGCTAAATGGATCCTTCATTATGTTCGTGGAACTTATACTGATGGAATTCACTATCATGGAGGGGTAGATATTGACTTGATTGGGTTCATAGATTTTGATTGGGCTGTGACTTAGATCATCGGAAATATACTTCTAGCTATAGTTTCTCTCTTGGTTCGAGGTCCTATTAGTTGGTCTAGCAAGAAGTAGAATGCAATTGCGATATCATCTACAAAGGCAGAATACAGAGGAGTAGTTAACATTGCCACAGAAGCTATTTGGCTACAGGGTATTCTGACAAAGTTTGGCATCCACTTTCGATGGCCTACCATTATCTATTGTGATAACACGAGCACTATCTCCATTTGCATAAATCTAGTTCAACATCAGTGGATGAAGCACATTGAGATCCATATGCACTTCATACAAGAGCTTATTCATGATGGTATCATTGACATTCAAGTACATTGGATAATTGATCGATTGTAGATTTATTTACCAAGCCCTTCACCGAGATGAAGTTTCTTCACTTATGGTCTCTTCTTGGGGTGAGGTATTCTGCTGCGTTCATCTTCTTAGGAGCTATGTATTCCTACTCTTTTCTTCTTCTTTCATCTAGGAATATTTTGTTTGTATATGGGAACCTTATTAGGACTTTAGTTGTCGGGCCCATTAACACATCTTTCTTAGTTGTTTAGGAGTGTCTTCTCTTTCCGTCTGACTCATCATAGCCACTACCCCAACTTTGATGAAGGGGGGTGTTGGTGTGAGTTATCCTATGTGTCCTCCTCACATATTGGAGGGTCATATCACATGGGTTAGGTTTAGGGTTAGGTTTAGGGTTTTTATTGAGTCATGCACTAGGGTTACTTAGCACCCTATATGAGCTCTCCTTATATTTATTTATGAGCATGCTAAGACACTCTACTATCTTTTTCTTATGAGAAAGCTTTATTTTGTTATGCAAGTTATTCATTTGTTGATCAATTCTTCCTTGTGATTACGTTGGAGCCATTATGATTCAACTTGAGTGCAACTTCATTGTGGTGAACAGTTTCCAATATGATTCATCAACTCTTTCGGTATGGTTACTGTCAAAATTTTGCCTTATCTTGTTTGGATTGATAAGTGATTTAGAAACAGTTGATGATACAATGAAGGTTTGAAGAGACATGATTTGAATGTTTTGCCAATATTTTCAGAAGTTTTTAGGAATTGCTATAAGAATAAGCTCCTTGATCACACTTTTTACAAAATGAATGAATAGATGAAAATGTAATGTAGATGCAATAATGTACATATGAGAATGCTGATGGATCATGCGTAGTACCTCTTTAGGTGAAGAGAGTTTATGGATTTGCTAAACTCCTCACCTTCTAGTGTACACAAGTGGAATGCGCCATTTTTATAGTCTTTGACTACTCGATATGGACCTAACCACCTAGGTCTGAACTTTCTTCCCTCGCAGTATTCTTGTCTATTCAGCTATCGAGTCTTAATACCAAATATCCTTTGTAGATATCACATTTGTACACCTTATTATTATATTTCTGAGCCACACGGTCAACATAAACATTGTGTCGTTATTCAACATTCAATCTAGCTTCGTCGAGACTTTCTAACCGGGAGATTTGCGCTTCTAATTGGAAGCCTTGTAAATGTCCTAGAAGTCTATGTAAATATGGATCTTTCCATTCTTTTTTAGAATGGGGAAAATTTTAGATACCCATTGTGAATAATTGACCGACTTGATAAATCCTACCTGGAGAAGCTTCATTACTTCTTCTTTTACCATAAGGGCCACCTTTGGCTTCATAGGTCTTGACTTCTGCTTAATTGGTTTGGCATCCAGCTTGGTGATGAGATTGTGAACTGCAATGTGTGGTGTAATTCCCATCATTTCCTTGTAACTAAATGTGAAGGCTTTCTTGATGTTCCTTGAGGATTTGGGTATGAATTTCTACTTCCTCTGGAGTTAAAGAGGACCCTAGTTTTAAGATTTTTGGCTCCTCCTCCATTCTGATGTTTATATTAATCATTCCCTTGATTAAGGAGGCATTACCCTCCTCAAACTCAAGTAGGGATGGAGGAAAATCCAAGTCCCCTTCTTCTTCTACCTCGTAAATCTCAAGATCTTTTCCCAGAGAGGACTCAATCATTGGATTCCCAAAATAAGAAGAGGAACATGGAATTAGGGAAAGGTATACCTTGTGACAGGTAAGATGCAGCTCTACCAAAGTGTTTAAATAAATTAAGGTTGAATCATCCCCATCAATAGGGTTTGAAGAGTCAAGCTAGTCCTCAGCTTCCACGTATGTCAACATTGATGCTACTGGTGCTTTGCGAATCAAGGATTCAGCGTGGAGTGAAATCATGAAGTTGGTTTCCTCTAATTCGCTACTTGGGGTGAAGCGTGAGGTAGAAGTTACTATAGAGTCTGCTAGAAGGTTCTGTTCATGTGGAACTACCTCGATTGATATAAAGTCAAACCCCTTAGTTAGGCCCAACACAATTGTTTTGTAGAGTTGTAAGTGTTCAACCCTAGTCTCGTATACCTTGGATATTTGATTTGTGACTAGCTGTGAGTCTCCCAACACCCTAATATTGAGGATGCCCATTCTCTTAGCTATAATGAGACCTAATAGGAGAGCCTCATACTCATCCCCATTATTTGTGCATTCAAAATTCAATTTAAAAGAAAAGGTAAAACCCTTCCTTCGGGTGAAGTAAGGATTTCACTTGCCCGGCGTCGAAACGACACTTGGGTCCATCAAAATGGAGGGTCTAGCAACTACTCAGAAAGATGGATGTTGAGTCATCCTTTGTAAGTTCTCCTTTTACCTTGGTTACCTCCACCATGCAAACCTCATATGCTGGAAGGGAACCAAGTCCCAAGGCATGTCCCATACCCATGGAATCAAAGGGGAGAAGGATAGGAAAATCCTTTTCTAATAGCTCAAAATATTTGTTGTAGTTCCTAACGATACTATCTCTACAACAATGTTTTCATCCTTGACCACCAGAATACCCTCAATCAAACCTATAACTTCTAATTCCATTGTGGGAACTAGATTTTCTTCTGGTACTGCACTTTCCCATTTGTTTAACTGGTTCGTAGGAAGTTTGAATTTAGAATAGAACCCTAGCTTTTTCTTTAAGTTGGTAAAATGTATATCAAAGGGCTTTGGATCACCTTGAGTGACAAAGAATTTCCCTAAATGCAAGAATCTGACTTCTTGGAATAGAGTGGAGGGGATTGCTTTCATGTGGTGGATCCAAGGACAACCAAGGATCATATTATAGTTGGTTTCCCAATCTATAATATAAAAATCAAGTAAGCATTGTCTTGGGCCCAAGAGTGACTGGTAATACTATGGTTCCGATCGAGGTTGCCTTGAGACTATCATAGCCCCTCAACATGTTTTCGCGTTAAGGAGAAATTAGTCTCCCCATATCCTAACTTCTGAAGAAAAGAGAAGGGGACTATATTAACCACTTCCCCATCATTGATCATTTCACATTTCACATAGTTGTAGATAATAACTTGTAAAAATAAGGTTGGATCACCTCTACGAGCTATTTCAGCATCCGTAGATATCTTACTTATGTCAAATAAAAACCCAATATCCCTTTTGGGTTTCCTTAGAGGGAAAATTTTAAAGTCTATATGGTTTATCTGTGCCTCTGGCGAAGGGGTAATGTTAGTCAAATGGCTGAGACCAAGCGCTTCCAAGAGAGTGGCTCGATGAGCAGGGGAATTCTTTAGTAGATCCAAAAAGGAAATGTGTGAAAAGTTCTTGGTTAGATCATTGATCAAATCATAAGCCCCTATTGGCTTGCTTAGTGTGTCATGAGCACTATTCGACACAACTAGATAAATCAAGATTGGCTGCGAAGAATAGTCTCTAGATCTTGTTGCAATGTTAATTTGGGGTTCAACGTCTAACTCAACCAAACCTATGATCTTTGTTTCTTTGATGACCATCCAAAGGAGGTGCCACCTATGGGTTTGACGAAGTTGAGGCTTCATGATCATGAGTCCCTATTACAATACCTTTATTTGAACTGTTAGGATCCAGTCTACCATCCTTTGGACACATGGGGAGAGGATCATTGAAGATTCCCAATGGTGTGTTCTATGGAGACACTAGTCCCATATAGGCATTTTGACTGGGTGTAGTTGGGTTGGCCAAAACATGTCAACAAATAACTATCTTTGGTCTTCTAGAAAATGATGTAAAAATTATTACAATCGTGAAAAGTTCTTACATCATGCCTTGGACCCTATGGAAACCACAATACAAGTCAGGATCATAATCTTGAGGCCTTTGGTTTGTTCCTTGTTGTGGTCTCGAAACCATGGTTATTGTTTGGTTGTTGACTATTATAATTAACACTTTGGAACCCTTGCCCCTGATTTTGGAATTAGTTGGGGTATTGACTAGGGCTTGGGGTCGGAATTTTTCTTTGTGATTGAGGTTGTTGCTGTTGTTAGGGATGATTAAAATCCACAATGTTTACCAAGGGTGATAAATTTTTGTTTCTCTAATTGTTGTTGTTGTTGTTATTTGTAGCACCTATACCGGTGGGATTAACAACATTAGGACTTTTTGGGCTAGTCAGTTACACCATCGGTCATGACTCCATGATTCTTATTAAGGATATTTGGTCCTTGATTGTTATTTTTTTTTGGAGTAATCGGGAGTTCTTTAAGCAAGAGTGTCTAACTTCCCATTCATTCCATAAGTCTTACGACCCTTTGTCGATGGTCGGTTGGTCAATCGAAGAGCACCCTCTAGCACCTCTTCATAGCTCCTTAGTGGGAATTTTTGAACCTCTTCCTTTGTCTCTCTATTGAGAGAGTGAAGGAAAAATCACAAAGTTACATTTGATCCATGTTTGGAGAACTTGTAGAAGAGTAGAGAACATGTCGCCACCTCTGAATGAAGTGGGATGCAGATTCATTATGTTCTTGTTTGATATGAAGGAATTCCTTGATTCCTATTCACAAAAGCTTTTTCATATCAAAATATTTGATAAAATCTGATACGAGTTGTTTGAATGAGTGTATTGAAGCATCCTCGGTATCCTATAATACTAGTTGAGAGCAATACCTTCTAGTGTCTTAGGGAAAATATTTGCAATGACTGCATCCCATGGGAGAAGCTCTCAAATGGCCATTGCATAAGCCTTGATGTGGGCATTAGGATCACCCTCCCCTTTGAAATTTGGGAGATCAAGAAAGGGTCTTAGGAGCATGAATTCTCGAATGGAGAAATCTAGGGGTTATTTAAGGTATTTAGAATAATTCCCATTACATATGTTTCCACCATTGAAGACCCTTGTTGGGGAGGTGGGGGTTACATTGGTTGTTGAAATGGGACATCATAGACATTTGGTGGGGTGTATGACATCCCCTGCGGTTGTCCATATGGACTTGGGTAGGTGTACATGTCCCCTGTGGAGATTTAGAATACATGTGTATAAGGGGGTTGATTACCTTGATATGGAGCTGAAGGCATGAAGCCAGGGAACGTCACATTTTTGGTTGGTATAGCATTTGAGAATGCACTTCGGCCAACGCTTGTTGTAGGTATCCATATGTGGCTTGAGGAGGCATACCCAAGGTACCCATCCCAGTTAACAAGTCCCCATGGTTCAGATTTTGATGTAGACTGGGTAGATTATGTACTGGTCGGTATTTGCCCATAGTTCTGTGGGTAGGAAGGATCCCATGCTTTCCCTACATATGAATTCTATGTATTCTGGGAAAGCTCTAACTCCTTGAATTTATCAACCAAATATGAAATGACATCACCCATTGACGGGCGGTACCTTTCTTAGATACCTTTGGTTGAACCCTTGGAGGTTGTTGAGGAGTATGGTATCTTGCTATGAATTGTTCATGATGTTTCCACCCCTCATTAGTTGTATTGTTAGTTGGTGGTGGGGTAGCATTATTGTTTTGAAGTAGGACATCACCTTGTCCTTGCAACCTATCAAAATATTAGATTGTTTGTTGGATGTTCTTCTCACTCCTAGCATATCATGCTAAATACTCCTCATCAAGATGGGGGAGTTGATCGAATTACACAGTAATGGGCTGTCGAAACAATACCCAAGGAGATGAACTCACTTCACCAAAGTGAATGTCATGTTATTTGAACTTGATTGTTCGAGGGGATAAGTTTGAGTGACCTGATCTAATTCTTCGATGCGTACAAAAGAACCAACATTGGTTCCCTAAAGCAAAGGGTTTTGAGTGGATGAGCGATTGTCTACCCATGTTGAAAGTGAAGGTGATTGTTGTGGGATATTTGATTGGTAATGGTACATGTCGAAACCTGGGATGGGTCGACCATACTCATCATATCCCAACATATTCGGGGGGTATAAGAATACCCATGAGAATAAAGGATGGATGAAAGTGGAAATGCTTAGAGACTAGCTCTTCACGTTGGGTTCACCAATTTGTACAATAGAAAATCAACACGTGACCTTCTTTGCACCCGACCTCCCGAGGTCGTGCCGAGACACCAGTGTGGAATTGAAATGGGAGTGAAAGTGATGGTGGCAATCAAGATAATTGGGAAACCTTATGTCTTCGACATGCAATACTAGAATCTGTGAATCTAAGGCAAAGAATGCTCTCCTAACTTGAAGGGGTGTGATGGTATGGTCTGATATGATAGCTACTTAGAGACTCCAATCAATGTCTAGTTCTGCCGAGATTCTATTGATTGGTTGCGAGAATACATGGAAAGTAACCTACAGGTGCCTCGTATGGGTTTCTAGACAAGGTCATGGAAATTGAGACAAGAGGTGTAGTGGAGCTGTAGGAACTAAGGGCAATTTTCTGGTCTTGTCTAGAAAGTCTTAGCCTAATTGGATGCTATATTCAACAATGAAAGTTGTGTAATAATATCGGGTGGAAGTGGTGAAGATATGAATACCAATGTGCGTAAGCTAGTGTTGATATCTAACTGACTAGTAAGCCCATTGGGTTACGGGACATGTGGATCACAACCAAAGACTCATTGAGGTTGAGGCCCTTATATGGTCATACATGTAATCAAATCCTATTTCCAGGAGCATTCCAAAAGTCGTAGGCTTGATTAGTAGCTATGTTCAATGTCTATAATTGTCTTATTTTCTTAGCATATGTGGCAGGTGTACGTAAGACTATTAAGTGCAAACTTGTGTCAATGTCAGTTATTAGCTCTGGCCCGTTGGGTTGTGGGACCAGGGGATCACAACTGTAAGTCTTTTCCTATTGTAGACCATTGATGGTCATGCAAGATGAATTGATTTGTTTTCAGTAAATAAACTATCTATCAAAGGAAACCTAACCTATATTTTTGGTGTTTTCTTAATATATCAGAACAAAGTAGTAAAACAAGCTAATCTATGGAAAATAAAGGTTTTTGTTCTTTTCTAACTTTTCAGACAATGCATCTAATCTAATAAACTAGTTTAAAATAAATAATTATCCAGATGTAGCTAACTATCTGTGTATATGTGTGAATCTAAATCTAAGATCTATTCTAACTCAAGAAAAATATTTCCACCCCTACCTCAGAAGTGAAGAAAAAACCATGGATCTAACAAAGCTATTGTTCCCCCACAGCCTCCCTGGAAATGTTGAAGAGAAAAATTCCTATTGATTTGATCTACTTGCAATTATCTAGCTAATTGAAATGAACTGTTTCTCTACTCTATTTGATATGCAATTGACAATTTGACAAAACAAAGCAAACAAATACACAACTCCAACCTGGAAGAGAAAGAGCTTTGGAAAATCCAGTAGTATCAGTATCTATCCCCTCAGTTCTTTCCTTTCTTTCTCTAAGTGTTCATGTGAGTCCAAAGGATTGGGAATGCAAAGAACAACAACAAGAGGATGGTGCTTGAGAAATGGTAGCTTGGAAGCAATCTGGACGCAATGCAAGTAGAAGAGAGATAACACAAGAGATCTGAGCTTGGCTATGTAATTCCTAGCAAGATTATGACAACACAACAATGCAAGATACATAAAATTCTTAGGCCTTTTTCTTGAGTACAAGAATGGAATATATAGGAATGGAGGATAGGAGGTTACTTCATGCACAAGGCAAGAAGAGGTAGTTCAACTAATTAAATCTTATTAAAAATAGGAGCAAGGAGAACCAAGAAAACAAAGCTATTTTTAGCCAATTCGGCTCATGGATGCATGTAAAAATCAAACTTAAGTGAATCATCACATGTTTAAAATGCACGTGAAGATTCTGGAAAAAGTAGGCAAGACCACCACCCCGCATTGTGGTGGCAGTTTCAAGACCGCCACTCAGGTAGGGTGGCAATCTTGGCACTGAAGGCCAAAACAAGCACAGAAAGAAACGGGAGATGGAAAAATGCATGGAAAAGTTAAGTAAGGCTATCTAGGCTACAAATATATACTACAAATGGGTTTTTGGAGCTTGAACACCTTATTGAAAGGATTTTGAATCATCACTTGGGACTTTTATAACCATTTTCCCGACAATGTAGCACGTGTAATATTTGGTGTGTATAATGCGATGACGGTTTTGGGTGACGAGTGTCGCTTTGAGGTTGACCGATGTCGATTAAGATGGGAAGTCCTAGGTTTACTAAAAATTCTAGATCTTTGCAATCTTTTAGTCCAACTCTGTCTATTCTCAAGGATCAAAACAGAATGTTACATTTTAATGAGAGGGAATGTGGTTAGAGGGAGAATAGGCATGTGATTTTAGGGTTGAACTAAGTCTTAGTTAGTTATGGTGAGTGAATATTGAGTCCTAGTAAAAGGGAAACATGCTAAGAATAGGTTTATGATGAGGTGTCTAGGTGAGGTGGTGGGGTGAGGTGTCTAGGTGAGGTGGAAATTAGTTTTAATTAAGGTAATTAAATAATGAATATTGTGAGCATGGGTATTAATTTAATTATAAATAATTAAACTAATATTAATGTGGGGTAAAAGGGGTCATGGTTAGGTAAATATGTTTAAGTTGGCTATTTGAAAAGAGACCAAGGGAGTGTCACCCACTTTTGGTGTCTATAACCTACAAGAGGGTATTTAACCCACATTCAAATCCAATGTTGACACCTAAAAATCCCAACTAAAATTTGGGGCCTTAGAGACAAATTTGATCCTTCAAGATCTCTTGTAAATGGGGTTGTGTGGTTGGAATCATGGAATAATCCTTCAAATAAAATACATGGAAAAACCTTAATCAAATTATATTGAGTTATAAATGGATGTTATATTAAAATTAACAGGTGATTTTGCTTCAATATTTTTTTGTCACCAAATCACTTTGCACCCTCCGAATGGCGAGAATGTGAATAGGACATTTGATGTAATTGGGACACATGGGATCACCTCTCAAGCTGTGTGGGACTTGGGCTTGAGGTGAACCTTAAGAGAAGGCCGACTTCCTCTTCCTAAACTAAGTATTGTGCTACTCCTAGTGCAATAAAATGGTTATCTAGACCTATACTAGCGTTTTCATGGGTTTTAGGGAAAGAGATTTGCAATAAATGAAACTATACTAGGGAATGGTGATGCACTAAATAAAGGGTATTGCTAGAATCGGGAAGGGTTGATTGGAAAATGGTTTGTGCACCACAAGTCAACTTCACCTACTGCACCTTAGAGAGGATAATAGAATACCACACACTAGGAAACATGTGTTCCCTTTACTAAACTCAATTAGACACAATAATCTATCAATATTCCGGTGAAGAAGGATGAACTTGATAAGGGTGAATAAGAACCATAACTCAACTGCATGTAATACTCCACCACTTGATAAGCACAGAAATCCAAGAACTTGTAATAGAAATGTGAACTTGCACATTGTACCTACAAGCATCATAAACAAACTAAGAAGTATAGAAGGATGATAGGGCCGAGATTAGTCACAAAACACACAATTTTATTACTTCAACAACATGCACAATGCATCATACATTTAGAAGAGGTAATAGTTGCCATTACAATCTTGAAAGTTCCCTCAACATACAAGGATAACTTGTAAAATAAAGAGGTTTCTGAAAACTATACACTTTATTAGAAGTCTAACTCATCAATGTAACATTACCATTTTAAGACATTAGAATCAAGAGATTTTTTTATAATGTTCACTGTTCTAAATAAAGAAATATTTAAAACAAACATTAGATGCCAATCAAATTCAATGGATAAACATATGCAGTTGTAATGAATCGATGATTCACCGATCTATTCATTCCATAACTCGGTAAGCTACCAATCTATTTATGTTATCTTATGTATTGAATACATATTGTATACTTTGTCATCCTACCCTACACTGGGTACTGAGTGATCTGTTTAAAGAACATATATGAATATCTGTTACCAATATTCATCTGATATCACGTTGTTTTAAACTTGGTGACATAGGACAATGTAACCAGTAGTTTGCGATACTTTGGCCAAATATTTATAACATACTATGTATGTCACTATTCCTAGATGGCATACTCGTCATTTTGGAATATGTCCTTCACCTCACTCTTCTATTATCATGATTGGTCTTTACTGACTACCATTAGTCCACTTGTTCCAGGTTTTACCCTAGCCCTAGATAGAAACATAACCTATTATAGGAATATGCTCACAAAGGCTTAGGGTAGATGGGCATACTCATTTGACCTAAGTCATCCGAATGTGCAAACGTACCCTGAGCCTTTGGAAGCTAATTCCTATCCTAAATATGCTCCTATCTAGACCTAGAGAGAAACTAGGTTCAAGTCCGAGTTCCAGATGTGTGTAGATCTAGATGATCAATGTGGAAGGGTGATGCCACATGTCAACTACAACGTTGTATTCTTGAGAAGACTCAAGCCTTCTCGAAAGTATAGCCTTATAGTTGGCATGTGCCAACATCCTACAGAAACTACCTCATCAAGATGTACATACCCCCAAGGAGATTGTTAATACATTATTAGTTTGGATTAAAACTTGATTACAACAACCCTGCCAAACCCTAATCCAATGCTCAATAAGTTCTTCCTAAATTTGCTTCATTTATCCCACTAAGAACTTCATTATTTTCATAGTCACTTTTAATAATTGATCACATAGTTAAACTGTCAATTAACCGTAACTATGCAGCGTTATAATATGTCTTATTTAAAAAGTACAATAACTTTTAAAAAGTTCAACACCAGAATATATCCAATGCAAGGTATACTTCATACAAATGAAGTCTAATAAATTATAGTTATACTTGTAAACCTTTATGGTTTATATTCCATTAAGAAAGAGAAAGATTCTTTCTCCACATGTTACGTGTTAGGGTTTATCCTACCCAATGTCCAAATTTTCTTAATGTATGTTCATCACACATTACATTACTATGTTATATAGTTTAGATAATGAATATCATATACTGCAACTTAACAAGCTACATCACAAGTAGGGAGATTGAACTAAATCCCTCTATCCAACTTATGAAAAGATAACCAATTAACATAAAAATAATATAAATAATATCAACAAGATAGAATCCATCTCTTCCATACAAGTACAAAATAATTTACACAACCAATGCAGGTAAACTCTCAACTTTCAATTTATCTTATAACTTATACATTTACAAGACTTATGCATTTAGGTATACTGCATAACAACCGTCTTCATTATAAAAGAATACTACATTTCTTTTTTCAATACAATCTCAAGAATGAATCAGAATTCTTCACAAGGAATCAGATTTAATTCAGCCAATGCATCATATAAGTTTTTCCTTCTTTTATCACTTATAAATTCCATCTACAAAATTGCTAGCACGGGTCAGTTCAATGAACTGAGCATGATAAGCACTAAGCCTTAAAACGAGGTGCATTCCAATAATTGTTCCATTAAAACAACTCTGCTTTAATGAGACAATTATGACATCATAAATATCAATATAAGTAATAACAATGAGAAAGAAGTATGTTTAACCAATTGAATTTACTTCCAAGAGAAGAACAAAATATAATCCACTATATCTGCCTTACAAAATTAAAGTTTAATTGATCCTATCAATTATCCTTAAGCAAACAACAAATCATATCATCTCATTGTTCCCAATTCTATCATAATAGAATACAACATTTATCTTTGATTAACCAAAAGAAGGGTTTAAAGCATGGTTCTCATTAGGATGATTCATCTAACTCCTAAGCAAAAGTAAAAGAAGAACCATTACAAACTATGCTCAACACAAGACATCCAAAAAATTGAAACAGATTCATAACATGAATTAACAGTTTCATTTAAAGGACAACTACCTTAAATTTCAACATTTAAGATATTCATTAGAATAGAATCCCATTTCAATCCAAGAAGGAATAGAGAATCAAACAGTCTACCTGCAAGTCTAAATCTACTTCCACATGTTAGAAGTTAACATTTAAAGATCTAAAACCAACATTCACAAATCAAGGTAGACTTATACAGGCGTTAATCTCCACTCGAGTCCATCCAAGGAGGATCCATAAAAAGATAGAGTGCAAGAGACAAAACTTACTCATCACAAACCAAACAAAGCAAAGCCTTGTCAAACAAATAGTCTGCCAAACAAGCTTACATTTTTAGTTCAATAAAACTGAATAATCTAATCTCTTCCTACATCATTTCTACAAATGATTTGAACAAGGAAGACCAAACAACTCATAAAGAAATCTCCATTTCATAAGAGAATCAAAACAGAAAAGTTCAACCAATAAACTTATCCCAGTAATAGAAAGAAAGGGATCTTAATCAGAGAATGATCCAATCATTAATTCATTTTATTGTACTAACAAATGAATTTCCACTTTTAATTCAAACATAGAAATTCATAAGCTAGTTCCTAGGAGAGAAAAAAATTGACTAACTGTAAGAGGAAAGCACACTGCCATTTTCCTTACAATCCTTTACCTTCAATAAACATGAGTTTCAATTCTAATCTCATAATGAAATACGCATAACAGTCCTAAAAACAACATTTTGTTCCAAAGGAATCACATTCCTTTCTTTTAAAAAGATACAAGGTTTATTTACTATATCCAACAAGAAATAGAAAAACAAACCGATCAATAAGGTAAACATGTTCAGAGTATCAATGAACTCAAAGACTTAAATCCCATTGTCAGGTTTCAATATTGCATTTTAAAAGAGTAATTAGTTCTCGATTCAATAAGCACTAAATACAAAAACAATCTGAACATAAACAAAGTAATCCAACGATAACAATTCATAGCACTAAAGTTATTAAAATCTTCTTTTAAACGAAACCCAGAGCTTATTTTAAAAGATCTGTAGATGTGGGTTTCCAAAAAATAGAGGGAAAATAATACCCCGATAAAATTCCATTTCCATCTCAGAAAAGACGAAATATTTCTCAAAAAGGAATTACCAAATCCATTCATCAAATAAAGACGTTTTGGTTAAGGTTTCAAGGTGTTTACCCAACTCAGCCTACTATTCTCCCAATTTTCTTTGAGCAATGGTTCAACAAAAGAGTTATAAGTTTTAAAATTTTAATGCAAGTAAAACCCAACTCAAAATACCAGAACAGAGTCGAACACGAGGTCTCAACAAAATTTCGGAGCTACACAAGTATTTGAATACGAGGGAAGTATAAAATACAACCTTCCATTAATAGTTCAGAGCTACACGAGTCTCTAGTCATAGGTTCAGGGCAACACAAAGTTCTCATTCTAGTTTATACTTTAAACAAGAAGCCCTAATACCAGCTCAAAACAAAACATGAGCTTCAACAAGAGTTCAGAACTATACAAGTAAAAAAATAAGAGTGCGGTGTAAAACATGAACCTCCAATAATAGTTTAGAGAAACACAAGAATAAAACACGGGTATAGAGCCACATACGGGCTTCAACAACAGTCCCAAGTTACCCAAGATTCCCAAACATAGGTCAGAGCATCAAGAACCTCCATCACCAACTTTCATCAAACACAAAACCAAGAACAAGATCCAAACCAAATACAAGCTCGATTACAAGCTCAAGAAAAACACAAACTCCAACAAGATCAAATGGAACTCAAGGTTCCCATATAGTTTAGAATCCACATATTGCAATGAAGGTCAGTTCCAACACAACAACCTCAAATACAAATTTTAGAAATGGAAAGCAGAGCTACTAATACAAGCTTTGCATGCATGTATCACTATTAAACTATCACAAAGACAGTTTCAAAACCAACATTATTTTTGCCATGGATTCATATCCAAGATAACAGAGATTATAAAACCCAACAAACAAGTAACCAGATAAAACATGCAAGCCAAGAATCTCAAAAGAGCATAATCATTTTAATGAAACATTTAGAAGAAAGCAAGAGATATTAAAGATTAGAGCCTATCATGCCTGATAGTGCTTCTGCCAAATCAAAGGAGATCTCCAGCTGAGCTCACAACTTCTCCTCTTCTCCATGAAAGATCAAACAACCATATTATTTTTCCACATTGTCTCTTATACATCCCACAAACCAAAAATAGGTCAAAGACTTCAAAAATAGCCATTAAGTGTAGTTCAATTTGCTGGTTTGAAAAACCAGAGAGCATGCAGAGCAAAAATCGCAAAACATGCAAGGTGAAACAAGCCCAAACAAACCCGCTTGCATGCCTACCAAGATGGTTTGTGCACGAAAACTGAAAACAATAAGTTTCATTAATTCTAATTTTCTCGCCTATCCTTCCTTGCCACTGCCTTCCAAGTATGTTGATTGCGAAATCAAATTTAACATGAAATTCCATTTTAGTGATACTTCCACATAAGCCTCCACCAAGTCACTAGCCCCTGCCAAAACTGGCAGTACCCTATGCATTAAAAACCTTATCAATAACATAAATTCCATAGGAATTGTCACCTTAATGCATGCGACACCTAATTCCCCTTTCATACCCATTAGTTTAGGATAGATCAAATTGCTTAGGTTAGATCTTAGGTAGTTTATAATGCATACCTTAGGATATAACCCTAACAACAAATTTCCACCATAGGTCTTAACACATAGCCTTAGGTAGCTTCCACATAGGTTAGATTAATTCACAACATAATAGTTTTTAGGCATTAGGTTTTATCATCATAAAACCTTATAGTATTAGGTTCTAGGTTAATTATAATAGCCTAGTAACCTTTCCATATCCTTTAGCACAGAGCTTAGGTTAGGATGCCAATCAACCAACAAAGTAGAATATGAAGCTTTAGGTTAGAATAAGAATTATATTAAGTGACATAGCTTAGGTAGAAAATATTATTACCTAGCTTAGGATTCCATAGGATAGTCATTTTTAGGATCCCGAATCCTTCCTATGTCGTGAACAGTGTATTTTCCTGTTCGTCCATAATGTCTGCCATGATCAATGTCCAAGGACCCAAGCACAACATACAACTAAATGGAAATATGTTCAAAAAAAAAAAAACTTGTAAGAAAAAAGTTCAATTAATATGTCTCTTAATTCATGGAATGTCATTTTACCATTCATTCAACAAATCAGATTTAAAACATTCCTGGATCACTTTGAAATTATCAAAGGATAAGTCATTTTAATAGATAAGTTTACAACTCTTAAACCAGATTGCAATTCATCTAAAAGAAGTGAAAAATGGATTCAAGGAAGCCATTCCAATTCAGTCAAAGGATCTTAAGAACAAAAATGATTTGTCCATATTAAGCATGATCTCCAACAATCAAAAGAACATATCTTTATAAGGAAAATCACATGTCAACACTTGAAATGCAAAGGAGGAAAATAACAACTATCAAGGGTGTTACAATCCAAACCAATTGGAATGAGCTTCCAACTTACATTTATAGAATAATATGTGAGAGAAGAGGAAAAGTCATAAATTTCTTTCCTAAATTAAAGGTACATAATGTATTTATTATAGTTAGTTGAACCACTTTGAGAAACTTCCATCATGTGACACTAATGTTGTTAACTTAATCGTCAATTAATTAAAATAATATTTTAATAATAATAATAAATATTATTAATAAAATATTTAAAATAAAAATATTAATTTAATTAAAATATGGTGGGCCCCCGTTGACTGGTTTGCATTGAAGAGGGAGGAGTCCATGTGAATGGGTCAAAAAGGAACCAACTTGGTGGTTGGCTTGCCGAGCCAACTCACCGAGTTGGTCACAAGTTCCTCCATCCATCACCACAACCAAGCTAAGATCCTACCTCCAAGTTCCCAAAACGATCTCTCCACCGTAACCAAGCTCCTTTTCTTTTTCCACATTGAACCCAAAAATCCTCTACATGAGTTCTTTCTTGAGCTTTGTTTTATATACATCAAGTTATCCTTTGTTTAAGTGTAGAATCGAGCTCACTCACTGTATCATCCTTGAGTTGTAAATTTTCATTGAGGTCACCACCAATTTCAACACCTATAACTAATAAGATCCCAGACTAAGAACCCTACCGAAGTCACCGAGCTCTTAAAATGAGTTCTTCATCGAGCAAGTCGAGCTTATCTTCGTCGGGATCAAATTTTTATCCGAGATGAATCCTTTGTTCAAGCTCAAAACTTGACCGAGCTCCTTTACGTTCTATGAATTCACCATCTCCAACTCATTTCCAAACTCAATCTTCTATGCACCAACTTATTTTTTAGCTCATCGAGCTATCCTTTGTCACTGAGCCATTTCTATCATGAGCTCGTCTATCTTGATTATTGCTTGATGTATCGAGCTGAGTTTCGCTAATGCTACGACTATCCCGAGTTAAACGACTTGTGTTATCTTCCGCATCGCGTTGAGATTTTCCTTCCCGGGATCCATCACAAAGTTGAGACCACCGCTGATCTGAATTTCATTACTATGACCTAAGTTCCTCACTTGAGTGATCTCCGCCAAGTTTTGTGTTAGCTCCCCCATTACGTGACGTCGATATTCCTTTATTTCTTACGCATCATTCCTGAAAAGAGCTCCTCATCACGTTGTAAACATGTCACCAAATTATTTGCTGATCGCAGAATCTATTCTTCATACTCACTGATGAGCCATAGAGCAATCCTCCCTTCACAAGCTCTCTATCGAGCCATCAAACTTAGTGTCGAGCCCCGATTCTCCTCAACTCTCTGAGTTCTATTACATTGCAAGGTGATCATACCTCCTACCATTTCTACATGGCTTAGACGTGATTTTGTAAACCTTGGCCTTAAAATCCCGGTTCGTGTCGAGTTCATTTCCTTCATGAGAGATCTCTCCTAAACATCGTGATATAATTTTCATTTCTTTGGCCCCCTCACGTTGGACTAGATCTACGTGCTCATTTTTCCAAGAACCCTAATTGGAATGATGATTCCTTCATGTCTTTCATCTCTGGTGTTGTAGAATCATGTAACATCGGTGAGATCAATGAGATTAGAGATCTCTCTTTTATTGTTCTCAGAAAAAACTAATCTCGATTCGAGCATCTCACCACATGGTCCCTCATTCCACTTGTATATTAGGCAATCATGCTTGGCTCCAACTATAAGCTCGTTAGAACATTCACCTCGGTGACCCTATTTGCATATGCATTAGGGCCATTTTTATTTCACCATATGACTAGCACGGTTCATCTAAAACCACTTGTAGAGATCCTTACTCCTACAGCATCCATTGGCATCGCACTAATTGATCTCTAATTACAAAAGGAGGTCCTCTTGTTTCAACCCTTCCACCTTTTCCGTGAGTTTTTCTAGTGCCTCATCTCATCTACGAGATCCTTCAATTGACTCGGCCTGTGAACATTTCTTACCATTGTTACTTCATCTCATCCTTTGAGCTGAGTTTCCTGGTTATGGGATGAGCTGCATTCAAACATTGAGTTAGGCTTGTCTTCATTGGGCTCCACTACGCTTGATTCTCCACCTCTTATTTGTCTTCCATTATTTGTATTGATGAGCTTGGGATTAACTCCTCTAAAATCAGTATTATGTTGTTTCCCCCATGACTTAATCCATCCCCTTTATCATTGTTACAACTCTAAGGACTAGCCGGATGCTTGGCATTTGAGTCAGTCCCTTTTGGGTGAAAGGAGTTGAGTTTCCTAGGCTCAAACAACCCAAATATCCATGTTTCAGAAACTCAGATCTCGGGATCCAAATATCATTGTCATACCAAGCTTGGAGAAGCTTCCTCGAATCTCCATTGGATGCAATAGTTTAAAACTCCCGACATCAAACTTTCATATTGGCTCGCCATCACTAAAATTCTGAGCTTGGTTTCGAAGTGAAATTTTCCCGATGAGGCCAACTTCGTGTGCTCTGCTTTCCTCCACACACGGATTCACCTGAAAACTCATTATGTTGAGCTCCATGCAAGCCAAGTTCACCATTGAGTGAGCTCTATAGCTAACCAAGCTATGTATTGAAATGAATATACTAAGCACAAGTTACCTTTTGAGATATTTCCAAGCTGACTACACTAGCTCGACCGAGTTGACCTCTCTTAGTGACTTCCTACCATTTCTAGGCTTGATTATTGTCATGTAAATCCTGAAACTCATTTATGCTCTCGGATATCCATCTGTGACCAACTCGGTCGAGTAGGCTCTGATGGTCGTGTTATGTTTTCATAAAAATGACCAACCCCTTCCTACTGTCGAGCTACAAATCAAGCATCCTAACTAAGTTGGTAACTAATTTGATCATGAGTTGGACTCCAAGTTGACCTTGTTTAAAGCTAGGTGAGATCAATTATTGATTTATTAATTATTTTAATCATTTTATCTCCATGATGACCAGAAATGGGCCCCTAGGACCAATGTCATAATTTGATCGTAATAGGATCCCATTGTTTAATTTTTTCTTGTGTGCAAAATTGGATAAAATTTTTGGATACCTCTTGGGGATGAGTACCTACTAAGCATGATTCCAGTAGCCTTAATCCATCCATTGGGCATGGAGTCAATGTTGAAACCTTAAAATTAATTTTATCTACTATGATACATCCCGAAATCCCCCTGAGCAAATCTGATCTTAGACCTCCTTGAAATGCTAGGCATGAGGTATACTAAATCTGTTGAATTCTTGACATCATGAACATTGTAAAAATTTGAATGAAGAATATGTATGAAATTATTATAGAAAATTTGAAACTTCCTTCCCTTAAGAAACTTCCAAGGATGATACAATGTGCAATAACAACACAAAAACAACAAAAAGGAAAGCAAAAGAACAACAACACACAATAATGTGCATAAACACTTAGAGGAAAACACCTAACTAAACTATACATGGGTGGAATGATTCTAAAAAAAATATTTGTGATGCATCCAATTCACATGAATGGGAAGTTCTTCTCCATTAATCCTGTATATACAAAATGAATTTTCCTCTTTACAACTCGTGATGATGTATTACCTCGTAGAGAGCATCAAACTTGACATGCCTGCTGGTTTGGCTCTATCTATCTTTTCCCATTTCAGTAACTAAATCTCCCTCTTGGAAATGCTCGCCAAATTTTTTTTTTTTTCAAAATATTTCTTAACCTGAGCCTGATGTTACTCCAAAGTATGTATAGCCTTATTCTATACTTCTTCCAACTCTATGAGTTCAGAAAACCTAACTATTAGAGGATCATTCTCCATAACTTCAAGCTTGAGCTAACTCCAAAGAAGGTAACTACAACGAGAGAGGAATATTTACTCTCTTCCATATGAAAAACAAAAGGATAATTTCCAATGGCCCTTTTAGGTGTGATTCGATCTTCCCATAAATCAATCTTAAGCTATGTACGCAAAGTCCTCTTGTTAGTCTCCATTGTGTGTTTAATAATCCTTATGAGGTTTTTATTGCTAGAATCAGCCAATCCATTTCCTTGTGGATAGTAATTGGATGAAGTCTTGAGGTAGACCCCATTCTTAATAGCCCATTCACTCAAATTCATACCAAGAAAATCCATTGCATTGTCTAAAATGATTGTAAACGGACACCGAACCTTGTCATTATTCCTTCTAAGAAATCAAGAACTGCCTTCTCATTGCTCTCCTTCAATACTATTTCCTATGTCCATCGAGTAAAATAGTTTGTTACAGTAAGGAACCATTTATGTACATCATTGGATGAAGGATTAATCATTCCAATGAATTTCAACCCCCATTGAACAAAGGGTTGATCCACTTGAATTTGATGCGCGCAGAAGAGCTGCCAACTCTCGCTTGCCCATGAAAAAGGCACATTCCTTATAGTTCCTTACCAAGAGATGGGAATATTTGAAAAAATCTAGCTAATAGTATTCATCTTGCAAGATCTTGGTAGCAGCTTGTTTTTGTAAAATAATTTCCTTCGAGATAGGCCATTATGAAACTCTTTTCGTATCTTACTTACCTATTCTAGTCCCACACACCGAAGGAGAATACCGTTCAAATAATTTTGAAAGAGAACGTTATCTACTAGAACATATGGAATATAGATCAAGACGGAAAGTCCATATTTTATTTTTGTACATGTTCACAGGATATACTCCTGAGAAAAGAAAATTCTTCATTTTGGATAACTAATCAACCTAATTATCACTCTCATTAGTGTTTAGGAGTGTTGAGTCCTAATCACCTTTTTATTCCATGTCTGTAGCAAGTTATTGACACAAACCTTTACCTCTTAAAATTTTGGTAAATTTGATTTGTATGTCATACTCTATCACCTTTGCGATCCATCCAACATGCTTTTCATTCATCTCATTTTTCAACAAAAAATCATTGACACCTAGATGAGACACCATCAGATGAGTTCTTTTGTTGGACAACATGTGCTTGAATTTCTTCAAATCTCAAATAACCACAAATATTTTTTTCAATGAATGAATATTTGAGCTCATAGTATTTGATGGATTGACTGAAGAAAGTAATTGGTTGCTCCATCAGGTTTTCATTTTATTGGGTGAGGATACCTGAAATGCTCTCTTGACCTGCAAAAGCATAAAGGATAAAGTATTTATCAAACCTAGGATTCACTAGCATGGGAGCTTGAGAAATGGCTGTTATGATGGCTTCAAAGCTCTCTTGTCATTCCTTTTTCCATGAGAATGGCATGTTTTTCTTCAACATGGATGTCAGTAGTTTATCAATGTCACAAATTGAGGGATGAATCTCTGCATAAAATTTATGGTTCCCAGAAAACTCTAGAGACCCTTCCTATGACTTGGGAGACACAAGGACATAATAAAAAAATCCTAGTAGGATCAATTGATAATCCTTCTAATCAAACAATATGCCCCAAAAAATTTCCCTCATGCACTACAAAAATACATTTCTTGGGGTTAAGTGAAACTCCAAATTCCCTATACCTTCAGAAAACCTTCCTTAGATGTGTGATGTGGTCTTCGCATGCTTAAAATATATATTTATGTCATTAAGATAAAACAAGATGATATCATTGATTAGTCCATTAAATTCCATGTCCATGGCTCTTTGGAAAGTATCTCCGGCATTGGACAATCCGAATGACATTTTGTTGCAAGCATACGTGCCCCACTTAGTAGTGAAATCCATTTTGAATTGGTCGATTCTTGGACTAGAATTTGATTGTAACCTGAATATCCATTGAGAAAAGAAAATATTTTATCTCTTGCCACTAGAGCTCAAATCCCTTAAATCCATACACAACTAAATCTCTTTATTCTTCTTCCTTGCAAGCACTAGATTGGCTACCCAAGAGGAGTGCTTGATGGGAAAAATTATACTGAGCCTCAATGAGTTTGATGAGATCCTTTCTCATTAGTGGTTTGATTTTGAGATTAATTGGCCTTTGTTTCTAGTGAACTCGGCTTGGAATTAGGATCCGATTCAAGGTATGTTTTCCGGACCTAGATCATAACCATGCAGGTATTTATAACTCCATGCAAAAATTTCGTGGTACTCTTGATAAAGTTTGATGAAAGATTCTTTCTCTTCAAAATTACACACTTTTATGATCTTATGAAACTTTTCATTTGCTACCTTGACTTCCTCAAAATCTTCTTCTTTGACCACCATGTTAGAGCTTTGTCTTTTGGCTTGACCATCTGAATTAAAAATGGATTCCAGAGTGATTAATCCTTTTGGTAGTTTTATTATTGAAAACTTTTCCTCTTCTTATAGGAAAAGGACAATTTGTTTGTCACTATCAAACACTTGTCAGCTACTCACATTATCAGGGACTACAAGTCAAACCACTATTTTGAAAAATTGTTTCCCTTCTTTCATGATATCAATAGGTATGTCGTATTGCGAGCCAATTATAGCAAGCCTATCAGCATCTTGATTTTGATTTCTAGGAACTACATGGATCCCAAAAGCTTTGAAATATTCAATCAAGTCCTAGACTTGGTTCTTGTATGATATTAAAAGATCATTTTTGGATGCACTGTGTGTCATCACTTGATGAACAACTAACTCACTGTCTCCAAAAATAGTCAGAGCCTTGATTCCCTTCTTTTGGGCTAGCTGAATTCCTTGCACAAGGGCCTCGTATTTAACAACATTGTTAGTACAACTGAATTACAATTGGAAAGATGAGAAGTACTTATTTGCCTCTAGAGAAATTAACATAACACCAACACTGGATCCATTCTTACTTCTCAAGCCATCGAAGAAAAATTTCCATAGTCCTTCATAATTTCTTGGTGTTTTGACCAGTTGTGGTATGATTGTATCTTCTTCATGAATGTAGTATGTACCCAATCCCATTTCTTCCAACAACAAAAAAATAGCTTCTCCTTATACCAACACATTAGTTTAGGATCGTACTAATGATCTCCACTTACTTCATTTAGCACAAGATTGAGGACTTCTTTAACAAGATTAGTCGAGTTCATGATAAACATCTTCCTCTTCTAGATCTCCGATGGTGTAATTCCCATTTATAGGACTAACATTGTAGGGTTTTACATGATTAGGATATATTGGTTCTACCCTTATAGCCACTTTGGTTTTGTTTCAAGTCTTGAGAATCATATGTGACCAATCAGCTAATAGATAACCACCCATCTTGGTAGTGAAGTCTCGTGATAGGAAAATGTCAAATAGAGGAGGAAATCAATGATTGATATGTCTTGGGTGAATGAAAACTTGGGCATGCATGGATGGTAAGTTGAAGTCTCTTGATAACTCAAATAGTATTAACAATTTGTGTCATATTCTTTGAACAAATCCTCTTGCAATCGACACATATTGTGTGCCTAGTACATCTACAATTTTTTTGTGAATGATGAGCTCTTTGGAACTAGAATCGATCATGCAATTATGCACCAGGTGGTTGCCAATGATCAGGGAAATATAGAATTTCGGTGGTTTGTTGGCTTTAGGAATAATTTTCCCTTATAGTTGACATAAAATTGTAGTAGTTTCTTCTCCATGACTTGACAATCCGTGGATTGTACAAAAACTATTTAGAGCCTCTCACAAAAAATTTCTTTGAGAAGGAATTGAGAGTGCATCCCACATAGTAACACTCATATTGGTTTTCTTCATTTTTTCTACTATGTTGAAAGGAATTGATCTAACTTTCTCGAAACTTATTTGGGTGTTAGGATGCTCTTTTAGAAAGTGCTTGTTGGGTATTGTAATGCTTGAAGAACCTTCTTTCCTTACAAATTGGCTAGCAGGTGTTTCTAATGGTTTCTTTCCCACATCTTTATCAACCATAACTTTTAGTTAAGGATGTGAAGTGGGTGCTTGATAAAATTTGGAAGGTTGAGGTTCCCTTTTATATCTTATTAGAACAAGTGTTTTTCAACACTGAGGAGGAATCTGTATTCAACCCGTAAAAATATTCTACTTTCCAGTTTAGTATAGTGGTTTCTTCAGGTGCCTGCAGTTAATTTGTTGTTTCTTGTGTAAATGAGTTTTTGTTATCTCAGAAGGGGTAGATACACTTTCAACCATAAGGGCCTGACCAAGAACTCCATTGAGGAAAATATTTTGATTATATGGTTGAGAAAAAGGATAACACCATTCATAGTCTTGAACTAGATTGTTCTGAACATGTACTATGGCTCTAGATGAGTTAACAACAAGAGGGTTCTGAAAGTTCAAAGGCCTAAATAAAATTTGTAGTTTGACATGTAGTTTTATTTTGAGGCTGATTGTTCCCTTGAAAATGAGGACAGTTAGCCTGATATTGCTGGTTTTGTGGTTGGTATGGATGATTATATTAAAACTATTACCTCTTGAGTGAAATGAGCTTGTTTCCAAAAGTTTGTAGCAGTGACTTGACTTCAAATAGATCATTTGAAAAGGTAGGTGTAGGTTGAGCTATTTGATAAGAGGTTATTGGAATAGGAGCAATGATAGGATGATTGTTCGTAAGATCTAGAGACAACGACATTGGCAGTCATGGAGCTATCTTTCTAGCCTAAATCAAGGAATTTTCCACTCTTATGGAAAATTCATAGGCATCAAGTAATGTAGTCCCTCCCATGGATTGGATCATAAATGCTACATTTCTATTCAAGGCTCACAAATAGTATAAGAATGCGTTATTTGGAGAAGGCTTTATGAGTGTCAGAATCCTATTCTAGGTCCTATGGAATCAGAATTTTAAATCACTCATGTATTCTTGGGGAGCTCTCTTCATGGTAGTGAGCTATTCCAAAAGTGATAGGTGATCACTCTTGTCTTCAAAATATTTACAGAAATTTTATCCTAACTCTTCCCAAGTGGTTATGGTGCCAACACTTAACCCTCGAAACCATTGAAGTTCTTTCCCCTTAAAAGATGTAGTAAGAAGTCTAACCGCAATGTTTTCCTCCATGATATTATGTACTACACAAATGCTGGCTACATCAAGAATATGTTCCACTGGAGCAACATGTATTTCCCCCTGTGTAAAGGGTAAAATTTTGAGTTTCGCAACATGTATAGGGTCACGTTGAGAAAACAAAAGAGGACTGCTTGCATTGAAAGGGGAAAAAACTTGTTTTTGAGCCATAAAAAAAAAGATGTTTATTGTTCTTTGGTGGAGGAAACCTTACATACATATGAGTTAAATTACCCCTATGAGGTAAATCAAGTAACTAGTGATGTTAAAATTCCTCTTCTCCTTCTATTTGGAGGGACAAGGATAGTTTGATATGTTGATAATTTCCTTGCTTTGAAGATGATCTTGTTTTAATTATTCCCATAAGTTAATGCACTGATATTTGGAATCCAAAGATATAGAGTTGCTAGGTAATTTTATTTCTAGAAGTTAGAAGAAAAGTACCAACTCTTAGTCCCACCAAGCGTGCCAAAACTATTTTCACCAAATCAATGCACCCTCCGAATGGCCATAATGTGAATAGGAAATTCAATGTGATTGAGACACATGGGATCACCTCTCAAGTTGTGGCACTTGGGATTGAGGTGAACCTCTGGAGAAGGCCGACTTCCTCTTCCTAAACTAAGTTTTTTACTACTCATCTTTGTAATAAAATGGCTATCTAGACCTATGCTAACATTTTCATGGGTTTTAGGAAATAGATTTACAAGAAATGAAACTAAACTAGGGAATGGTGATGCACCAAATGAAGGGTATTGCTAGACTCGAAAGGACTGATTGGAAGAGGGTGTGTGTACAAAAGTCAAATTCACCTACTACAACTTAGAGATGGTAATATAATACCACACACTAGGAAGCATGCATTCCCTTTGCTAAACTCAATTAGACACAACAATCTACCAGTCTTCCGGTGAAGAAGGATGAACTTGAGAAGGGTGAATAAGCAATGTAAATCAACTACATGTAATACTCCACCACTTGATAAACATAGAACTCCAATACCTTGTAATAGAAACGTGAACTTGCACAAAGTGCACTCGCAAGCATGAGATAGGAACTAAGAAGTATAGAAGCATGAAAGGATGGAGATTAGTCACAAAACAAACACTTTTATTAATTCAACAACATCCACAATGTATTATACATTCATAAGAGGTAATAGTTTCTTTTACAATCTTGAAAGGAGGCTTAAAAGTTCCCTCAACCTACAAGGATAACTTGCAAAAGAAAGAGGTTTCTAAAAACTATAAACTTTCTCGGAAGTATAACTTATCCAAGCCAATTGGAATGAGCTTCCAACTTACATTTATAGAAGAATATGTGAGAGAGAAGAGGAAAAGTCATAAATTTCTTTCCTAAATTGAAGGTACATGATGTATTTATTACAGTTGGTTAAACCACTTTGAGAAGCTTCCATCATGTGCCACTAATATTGTTGACTTAATCTGAATTAATTAAAATAATATTTAAAATAAAATTTTTATAATAATAATGAATATTATTAATAAAATATTTAAAATAAAAATATTAATTTAATTAAAACATGGTGGCCCCCATTGATTGGTTTGCACCGAAGAGGGAGGAGTTCATGTGAATGGGTCAAAAAGGAACCAACTCAATGGTTGGCTCACTGATCCAACTCACCAAGTTGGTCACGAGTTCCTCCATCCTTCACCACAACCGAGATGAGCTCTTACATGTCTGTAATGCCCCACCTCGAGACACCAAAAACACACACAGGGATGACTAAGAATTCAGTGGTAAATTTTTTTATTTATTTATTTTTAAAATGATTAATTAAGTTTAATCCCTGTTTTAAAACCATATCCCGTTAAAATTTAATTACTAGTAATATAATTACCCGAGTATAAAAAAATATTTACTAGTCCCAACTCGAGATTAATTGTTTACTTCTATTTTAAGTTTACTAGGCCATAAAACATAAGTCTTCACTCCTCTTATTATTTAAGTAACTCCTCACTTTCCCCTTTTAATTTATTTTCCAATCCCATTAAAATGTCATGTCTTAAAGAAAAGTAGGATTGAAGGAGAGCCCTAGGATCAATTCTAATCTTGACCATTGATTTCGAACTTTCCCTAAAGTTTCCCTAATCATTCCTATCCTTTCTTTTCCAAATCATTTTCTCTTATTTTGTTTTCTTTGTTTCTCCTTGTGCAGGTTGAGGAGCTATAGAAGTTGAGCTACATGGAGATGACAAAGCTGATATCATGTATTTGCATTTACTTTTTTTTGGAAACTGTTTTATACATCACCGTATGTGAGAAGGAAAATGCAAGGATTGAACGTATGTTGGGGTGGCGGTTTGGAAGGGAGTCACCACAGCGTTTTGGAAGATGGGAGTGGTAGATTTGGGAGAGACTAGCATGAAGGGAGAGGGCGGTGTGAGGGGAAGGGGATCCACATGAGGAAAAGGATCTGCGCGGGAAGGAGGAAGGGGGAACAACTTGTAAGGAAGGGGGTTTGTGGTAGGAGCAGCAATGGTGTGGGGCTAGTGGCAATGGCAGCGGTGATCAGGCGGGTAGAGGGATGGGGAAAGAGGTGGCGCGAGGTTTGGGGATGCATGGGGAGAGGGGGATAGTAGGTGGCCCACGTAGGGAGTGGGGAGGATTCGGCCCTCCCAAAATTTTGTTTATTATTTTTTTAATATTTTTTTTTCGTTTATTTATTTTTGTTTAAAATGTAATACGTTATCTATATATATATATATATATATATATATATATATATATATATATATATATATATATATTTGACTTACAAAATATATTTGTGTTACTATAACATTTTTAAAAAGAAAAACTCTTATTGAGTAAAAAGTATTTACATTATAAAACTAAAACCATATTAGGTGTGTAATTACATTTGAACATCACTTTATATACATTGCGGAAAGAAGAATTATTTCTTTGAATTGCTCAGTTTTAGTTTATAAACTTGGCAAAGTAGGGAAACTTAAAACTTTTCAATAACTATGTACATTAAGATGATTTTCCCTACTTTGAGATTGCAAATAATGAAACCAAATAAATTGAAAAAGAATACATTGACTAAGCTAACACTTAGTGAGAGAGGTAGGAACATACAATCTACTTATTTCATCCATTCAAATAAGTTAACCAAGAAGGAAAGTAAAACTAGTCTTATTCTATTCTCTAAATTTTCAAAAATTATAAAAATAAGTGTATTTCAAGAATGATATTAAATTTTACATTTACACAAGTTACAACATTTTACAAAAATGAAATCTGCAACAAGAATAATGAATTATCCAATAAGTCATCTTTCCTTCAAAATAGAGGTTCCATTAATCGATAAGAATAACAACTATTTTACAAGCTTTCATTTAAAGAGCTTAAACTCCCAAATCCAATATGTTTCCACAATCCATGACAAACTCAAAGGCTACAACTAATACCAATACAATATGGGGATTTTTACAAGACTTCAAAGCTCCCACATAGGCATATTCATTAAAGTTACAATGAGAGTGATTATTACATAACTTGTACACAAAGAGAGAAGCCAATAAATCAAGGATTCCAACCAACTTCCAACTTGTGATCCAACTTCAAATGTCTTCAAAAGAATCCAACACAAGGAGAAGAAGAGCTTGTTTAACCACCCAACCCTTAGGCATCATCACATGCCTTTCCAAGGTTGGAAGGCATGTTAGCCTCCCCCTAGCCAATGGGAAAGAGGACTACTATTCAAAACTTTGCATAAGAGTAAGGGTGAATAACCAACATTACATTCACATAAGACAAAAAAATATTAAAACAAGCCAAAGCAACTTTGCAAAGATGAAAAAGAGGAGAAACCATGTTCTACCTCTAAAATGGGGAAGAGAAGAAAGAGATCTCCAAATGCAAAAGTGTATTCAACATAGGTTGCACAAAAAAAATGAACTCCACAACCTCCTTATTCCTCCAAATTCATCAAACCCTCCTTATTTCTCCATCCATTCACAAAAATCCTTCTTGGGAGGATTTTCAAACCCAAAAGGTTTCCTCTCTAAGAATGGGGAAGGGGTTCAAACCAGATGAACCACCTTCCCCACCTCAAACCATTTGAGGGGATAAAAAAAAATCTTACAAGGCTTTCCCATCAATCCATGATGATTGAGAGGGAAAAATCCCTCTCTCTTCTCCCACAAACTCAAAAAATCCATCATGCAATATGATGGATGGAGGAAAATAAAAGAAAACACACACACATAACAACAAATGGTAACACCCAAGTAGCACACACATTTTCAACAAGCAAGGATAACATCTAATATGTAATAAACACAAAAATAAATCAAGGAGCCTACCTCTAAAAGCTCTCAACTTCTAACTTTTCCATTTCTTTGTCCAAGCAAGCTCTAGCTCCACAATCCACAAGCCCAAGCAAAAGCTCCAAAAAATAGTTCTCTTCTTTCCCCATGAGGGAGAATTTGAAGAGGAGCCAACAAAAATCCTCACAAATGAGGGGGTGAAATGTGTCACCCCTCTCTTCCCTCAAGGTCAAATATTCCCAAGATAAAAGAGAGAAAGGATAAAATAGCTTTTAACCCTCTTCTCCCAAATTACTCAAATGAACAACAAAACAAACTTGTGCAATTTTTAACAAAACACACATACCCATCCACCTTACATGGATGTGACCAAAGGAAGGAAAAATGGGAGGGAAACTCCCTCTAAGCCTTGGAAATAATCCCCCTACCTATTAGGTAGGGTCCAAGGGCCCATTTTCATGCTAAGTGAACTCCCAAACTAAAAAGGGGTCACTAAAAATGCCTAAAATAGCCCAATTTCGGGTTTGGCACATTTGGGCACAAGGGTAGAGGATGTGGGGCCCACCCAAGGGTTCACATGTGACCCTAATCCCATTTTAATTAAACACATCATCATACAAACTCAAAGCTTAATGCAAGTGGGGCTATTAAGTCCCCAAAACAAGTTTACAAAGCAAAATAAACATCCTGAGCAAGATTAATATTACAAGACATATTACATTACAAATGAGGGTCACTCATGGTGCCCAAAACAATAAAATCTAATACTAAGGCCTCATATAGTAAACACGCTAGAGGCTTAGCCCCATGGGTTGCTTGTGTAAAATTATTTAGCAGGCCTGAATCCCACGTTCTCTTGTGACCTGTCACCTACACACTCATTGCACACATTAAACGCACATGTCCGATAAATTGTGAATCAACTACTCAATAAGATATCAATGAATTCTAAACTAGCATATCATCTTTCTAGAATCGAAAATGTGACAACGTGCACAATTATACACAATTCACCATAAGTTAGACATAATGATAAAGTGACATATATCCATAGAATTCCAACATACAACTAACTGAGTATCCATCAATATAATTACCATCTAGAACAACATCATATAAATTAGTATCCATGACATCATAAGATAATGTGACAACATAGTAATCAAGCTACATTTGTGCTATACACCCAAATCTCCATACATGTCTAATAAGATCAAATATCATAGTGTAATGTCCAAAATATATCAAATCCCTACCAAAACACATCTATGAGAAAAAGGAACAACAAATAAATGAGGCTATAAAAATGTGGGCACTACATCCACCTCTACTAAAATTAGACTTCCTCCTGGAAGTCACTGGAAGAGATAGGAATATCTAGACCTCAATGGTGTAGCATTCTCCCCTGTAGTTTGTTGTCTCATCATATCTCTGTAACATTGCACTCTAACTTGGTCCAAGTCTTGACCCCAAAGGGCCAACCTTTGGTGCTCCAGTATGTGTACGGGCTCCAGTCTCCATTACCCTCCATCCTTTACCTGTAATGCCGACCAATCCAAAACATGAGAAACATCAAGGACATATCTACATAGTACGAAACATGAAATAAATCATGGGCCCGTGTAAGGCGTGGTGGCAAAGCTAGGTGGTAGGAAACGGGACCGATGACCTCTAAATTATCAAAAGACCCCACAAAATGATGTTATAGATTAGAACCTTTTCCATAGCAGATTGGGCTCTTATGAGGACGAACTCTCAAGAAGACTTTGTCACCCACCGAGAAGTGACGATCAATCCTCTTGGTGTCTACATATGATTTTCGGCATGCTCTAGTCCGCTCAAGTCGTTGTCTAATAAAAAAAAAACCTGCTGATCTAAGTCCTATAGGTAAGCTGGTCCCAGGATAATCCTATCATCTAATCTGTCCCAACTCGAGGTGTCCAACAAGGTCATCCATACAAATCCTAGTAAGGAGCCATACCAATGGAACTTGTGATAGTTGTTGTTGTAAGAAAACTCAACTAAATGAGGGCAATCCTCCCACTTCTTCTACTCGTCCATCACATACATCCTCAACATGTCCTCCAACACCTAATTAACCCTCTCTGTCTGTCCATCTGTGTCTAGATGATAGGGTGAGCTGAAATTAATCTGAAGTACCAAGAGCGGCCCGAAAGGAAGTCCAAAGAAACTAAAGTGTAAATGGTATCCCTATCATTGATGATGGTCTTGAGAATCACATACAACCTAACAATGTCCTCCATAAATACTTTGGCGATGGCCTATGCAACCTTAGTCAACTTATCCATAATGACCATAATGGCATCATGATGATAAGGAGACATAGGGAGTCCAACTATGAAATCCATAGAGATCACATCCCATTTCTGCTCGGGAATATCATGAGGATGTAAAAGTCCTGAGGGATGAGAATGCTCTATCTTGGCCCTCTAGCACTCAAGGCAACATGCAACAAAATATGCTATGTCCTGTCAAAGACTAGGCCATTAATATAACTCCCTAAGATCAGTGTTCATTTTCTTCACTCCTAGATGTGCTGCATATGGAGCTCGATGAGCCTCTGTGAGGATGAAGCTACATAAATCACCTGACTTAGGCACATATATGCACCTATGGAACCAAAGTAAACCATTTGTCTCTAAAATGCACCCCGAATATCTTCCCTCTATGGAACCCTATGACTCCAACATCTATCTAGCCCTCATAGAACTGTCCTCGGAAGATGCTCAAGAATCCTGCCTTTCAAATTTGACTGCAGTGTCAATGATGCAAGCACATGTTGTCGCCTACTAAGTGCATCTACCATGAAATTTTCCTTTCCTTTGATGTACTGCACTTCCATGTCGTACTCACATAGGAACTCCATCCAACGTCATTGTCGAGCGTTGAGGTTCAGCTGTGAGAAGATATGTTGTAAGCTACGGTGGTCAGTCCTCAAAATGAAAGGTCTACCCAAAAGGAAATGACACCAACACACAAGTGCATGAACGACTACTACAAGATCTAAATCATGGGTAGGATAGTTAAGCTCGTAGTCTTTGAGCTTATGCGACTCAAAGGCAATCACTCGATGCTCCTGCATAAGAATGGCTCCCAAACCCTCTAGTGATGCATCAGTGCAAACAACAAAATCCTCTGTCGGGTCTAGAACTACTAAGATGGGTGTCGTGGTTAACCTTTCCTTAAGCAATTGAAATTCCTACTCACACTTTTCTGACCAATCAAACTTCTTCCCTTTTCTCTAAAGAGAAGTGATAGGGTGAGAAATCCTAGAGAAATATTGAACAAACATGCGGTAGTAACGTGCTAAGCCCATAAAACTCCTCACCTCAGTGATTGTTGTGGGTACTAGCCAATCCATGATAGCCTGTATCTTAGAGGGATCTACAAAGATACCCTCTCTTGATATGATATGAACCAAGTTTTGAATCTCTTTCTAAAAGAAGCTACATTTTTCCAAGTTCCCATATAACTTCTGATCTCTCAAAACCTATAGTACTTGTCTCAAATGCTCCTCGTGTTCCTCCTTGGAATGAGAATATATCAAAATATCATCTAGGAACACTAAGACAAAGTGATCCAGAAATGTCCTGAATACTCCATTCATGAGGCTCATGAAGACAGTTGGGGCATTAGTCAAACCAAATGGAACAACTGTGAACTTATAACACCATAACATGTGTGAAAAGTTGTCTTATGAATGTCTGCATTTGATATGCGCAATCGATAATACCCTGACTTGAGATCAATTTTGGAGAACACTCTAGCTCCCCGCATCTGATCAAATAAGTCATCAATCTTGGGGAGTGGATAACGGTTCTTTATTGTGACTTTTTTAAGCTGCCTAAAGTCAACACAAAGTCTGAGAGAACTGTCCTTCTTCTTCACAAATATGACTGGCACTCCCCAAGGAGATACACTAGGGTGAATGAGACCCTTCTCCAACAACTCCTCTAACTGAATCTTGAGCTCATGAAGCTCTAGAGTCGTCATCCGATAGGGTTCCCTAGAAACTGGTGCGGATCTTGGCACTAAATCGATGGTGAAATCCACCTCTCTGTGGGGTGGTAAACCTAGAAGCTCGTCGGGAAACACATCTACATACTCCCTCAAAACTGCATGATCATCCAAGGGTGAATGCTCTGGAGTGATCTCTGATCGATCACTAATGGTGATAGCAAACAACTGACACCCTTTACGCATGCTCCACTTGAGTTTCTTAGCCAAGATCATACACAAGGAGATAGGCCTCTACATCCTTGATATCACAACTACACTCCCAAGATCATCCTAACACTCAATGACCTTATTTCTACAATCTACCTTAGCCCGATGAGCCTCGAGCCAATCCATACCCAACACTACCTGATAGGATCCTAGAGGAATCACTCGGAGGTCAAGTGTAGTGGAGAGGACTCCCAAATCAAGTACACAACTCTCCACATACGAGTCCATGGCAAGTTTGGCCCCAGAGGCCAACTCAACCTGCCAATTATCTAGTTGCCTAGCCACCACTAGCCCACACTAGTCCACTATAGAAGGAGATATAAAAGAATTTGAAGCACCTGAATCAAAAAGTACTGAGATAGAAATACCCTTGATAGTACTGTCATCTCAATGACTATGGCCTGATGCTTGGCCTTGGCGGTTTTCAACCACTGCATAAACATGATGGGTATGTCCCACGTCACCCACTGTCTGCTCTGATCTAGAGGCTCTCTATGTATCCATGGTATTGGGTTTGTGTAGGCACATACGCACATAGTGATCAGGAGACCCACAAATAAAACATCCTCATGTACCCCTCTGAGATGGGGTCCCTCTTGTACTCTGGTGCACTAATCCTGCCAATCCAACCCTAGCAGACTGTTACATGTGAGTTGGTTGTACCTATTGAGTACCCTGTCTCCTATCCCTGGCTCCACCAAAACCTCCTCTAGTACCACCTCTTTGTAAGCTTTGAGTTTATCTAGCCCTTTTCTACTGGTGGCCATGATGTTGTGTCTATTTTTATGGGTGCGATGGTGCCCTCTCGCTACTACTAACAGAGGCCAAAATCCTCCTCTAGGGGGTGGTGTTGTACCCCATGACCTCTGACTCTAAAAGGCTTATATCCTATCTTGAAACTTGCTCTTGTTTCTATCTCGGTGCTCTGTGCCTTGGTCCTATTCTCCTCAACTAAGTAGGCCTTCTCAATGGCCTTCTCAAGTGTGGGAGGAGATAACATCCTAACTACTCCTACTATATCTGCATTAAGGCCCCTAATAAACCTATTAACATGTAATTTCTCATCTTGTAGGTAATCCACATCTTTGTAGAAGATACAAGAACCTTCTCTCATACTGTGCTATTGTGCAAGATCCTGTCATAAGTCATGAAACTCATCGATCCTCTTCTACATAAAATTCTCTGACATATAGCGAGCCCTAAATCACTCCTCGAAAAACTCCCAAGTCACTGTCTCTCGAGTCAAATGGAGCTTCCACTCCTCATTCCTCCACCAAATTCCCTACTGCGTCTCGGAGGAGGTGTATGGAAAACCTAGCCTTGATATTTCTCTCATAAGAGTGCAAGCCAAAGAAACTATCTAGGCTAAGGAGCCATGACTCAGCCCCAAATCCATCTGTGGAGTCCATGTAAGTAGCGCGCAAAGCGAAGAAGGTCTCTAATCACACTACCTGTATCTCGATCCTGGTGATGCAGTCCAACATGTGAGTGGGGTTACCTATCCCCATATGGTCCCTCAAGACCATAAGAATGGCTACGATGGTATGAGGCTACCCTCTTATGGTGAATGGAAGGGCTACGTGACCTCTCCCACCTTGGGGTATCGTGCTCTGGTGGCTCTGAGTGTGTGTCCTCACCTATGGCTCCTCATCTCCTAATGGAATCTCCTCCTCTCTCACCTCCTGTGGTCATGGAAGATGTTTTTGTACAACGTGGATCAACTGCTGAAGAGCCTCTAAGATCTAAGGCCCTAACTCAGGTGTTGGTGGTTTGGGCGTAGGTGAACTACGTCCCAAACCCCTAACCAAATGTCATCTCATGGGTGCCATCTTGTGCATGAGGTGAGCAAAGAGGTTATTAAATTATAATTAATGGTTACATATTTTTTTAACCAATTATTTTTATTTATTTATTTACTTTAATGTTATTAAAAATATCATTAACTAGTTAATTAATTACCTAGAGTATCTGCGTGTGTGAACCTTTGCTCTGATACCAAATGTAATGCCCCGCCTCGAGACACCAAAAAACACACCAGGGATGACTAAGAATTAAGGGTAATTTTTTTAAATGATTAATTAAGTTTAATCCCTATTTTAAAACCATATCCCATTAAAATTTGATTGTTATTAATATAATTACCCGAGTATAAAAAAATAGTTACTATCCCGACTAAAGATTAATTGTTTACTTCTATTTTAAGTTTACTAGGCCATAAAAAATAAGTCTTCACTCCTATTATTATTTAATTAACTCCTCACTTTCCCCTTTTAATTTATTTTCCAATCCCATTTAAATGTCATGTCTTCAAGAAAAGTAGGATTGAAGGAGAGCCCTAGGATCAATTCTAATCTTGACCATTGATTTCGAACTTGCCCTAAAGTTGCCCTAATCATCTCTATCCTTTCTTTTCCAAATCATTTTTCTATTTTATTTTCTTTGTTTCTCCTTGTGCACGTTGAGGAGCTATGGAAGTTGAACTCCATGGAGATGACCAAGCTAATATCATGTATTTACATTTACTTTTTTTTTTGAAACTGTTTTATACATCACCGCATGTCGAAAGAAAATGTAGGGATTGAACATATGATGGGGCAGTGCTTTGGAAGGGAGTTGGCCATGGTTATGGATGATGGGAGTGGAAAATTTGGAGAGACCAACATTAATGGAGAGGGTGGTGTGAGGGGAAGGGGATCTACGTGAGGAGTCAAGGGTTACTGCGCGGGAAGGAGGAAAAAGGGAACAATGTGGAAGGAAGGGGGTGCAGTGGGGAGCGCGATGGCGTGGGGGGGTAGTGGCGGTGGCAAGCGGTGACCGCGGGTAGGGGGATGGGGATAGAGGTGGCGCAAGGTTTGGGGATGCGTGGGGAGACAGGGGATAGTAGGTGGCTACGTAGGGAGTGGGGAGGGGTTCGGCCCTCCCCAAATTTTGTTTATTATTATTTTTAATTTTTTTTTTTTTGTTTAAAATTTAATAAGTTATATATATATATATATATATATATATATATATATATATATATATCTATTTCACTTACAAAATATATTTGTGTTACTATAATATTTTTAAAAAGAAAAACTCTTATTAAGTAAAAGTATTTACATTATAACACTAAAACCATATTAGGTGTGCAATTACATTTGAACATCACTTTATATACATTGGAAAAATTATTTCTTTGACTTGCAAGATTTCAGGTTTTAGTTTATAAACTTGGCAAAGTAGGGAAACTTAAAACTTTTCAATAACTATGTACATTAAGATGATTTTCCCTACTTTGAGATTACAAATAATGAAACCAAATAAATTTAAAAGAAGACATTGACTAAGCTACTTGATTAGCTAGAGAGAGAGGTAGGAACATACAATCTACTTATTTCATCCATTCAAATAAGTTAACCAAGAAGGAAAGTAAAACTAGTCTTATTCTATTCTCTAAATTTTCAAAATTTATAAGAATAAGTGTATTTCAAGAATGATATTAAATTTTACATTTACACAAGTTACAACATTTTACAAAAATGAAATCTACAACAAGAATAATGAATTATCCAATAACTCATCTTTCCTTCAAAATGGAGGTTCCATTAATCCATAAGAATAACAACTATTTTACAAGCTTTCATTTAAAGAGCTTAAACTCCCAAATCCAATATGTTTCCACAATCCATGACATACTCAAGTGTATTTATTACAAACTTCTTGACAAGAATGAAGGAAGGTTGTGCAAGCAAAAGTGACTCAAGTCTACAAGTAATACCAATACAATATGGGGATTTTTACAAGACTTCAAAGCTCCCACAAAGGCATATTCATTAAAGTTACAATGAGAGTGATTGTCACATAACTTGTAAACAAAGAGAGAAGCCAATAAATCAAGGACTCCAACCAACTTCCAACTTGTGATCCAACTTCAAATGCCTTCAAAAGAATCCAACACAAGGAGAAGAAGAGCTTGTTTAACCACCCAACCTTTAGGCATCATCACATGCCTTTCCAAGGTTGGAAGGCATGCTAGCCTCCCCCAAGCCCATGGGAAAGAGGACTACTATCCACAACTTTGCACAAGAGTAAGGGTGAACAACCAACATTACATTCACATAAGACAAGACAAATATTAAAACAAGCCACCAAATTTGCAAAGATGAAAAAGAGGAGAAACCATGTTCTACCTCTAAAATGGGGAAGAGAATAAAGAGATCTCCAAATGCCAAAAGTTTAGTCAACATAGGTTGCACAAAAACAATGAACTCCATAACCTCTTTATTCCTCCAAAGTCATCAAAACCTCCTTATTTCTCCATCCATTCACCAAAATCCTTCTTGGGAGGATTTTCAAACCCAAAGCGTTTCCTCTCCAAGAATGGGGAAGGGGTTCAAACCAAATGAACCACCTTCCCCACCTCAAACCATTGAGGGGAGAAACAAAAATCCTACAAGGCTTTCTTATCAAGCCATGAGGATTGAGAGGTAAAAATCCCTCTCTCTTCCCCCACAAACTCAAAAATCCAACATGCCATATGATGGATGGAGGAAAATAAAATAAAACACACACATAACAAATGGTAACACCCAAGTAGCACACACATTTTCAACAAGTAAGGCTAACATCTAATATGCAATAAACACAAAAAGTAACTCAAGGAGCCTACCTCCAAAATCTCTCCACTTCTAAATTTTCCCTTTCTTTGTCCAAGCAAGCTCTATCTCCACAATCCACAAGCCTCCAGCAAAAGCTCCAAAAAAAAGTTCTCTTCTTTCCCATGAGGGAGAATTTGAAGAGGAGCCAAAAAAATCCTCATAAATGAGGGGTTGACATGTGTCACCCCTCTCTTCCCTCAAGGTCAAAGATTCTCAAGATAAAAGAGAGAAAGGATAAAATAGCTTTTAACCCTCTTCTCCCAAATTACTCAAAATGAACAACAAAACAAACTTGTGCAACTTTTAACAAAACACACATACCCATCCACCTTACATGGATGTGACCAAAGGGAGGAAAAATGGGAGGGAAACTCCCTCTAAGCCTTGGAAATAAGCCCCCCTACCTATTAGGTAGGGTCCAAGGGCCCATTTTCATGCTAAGTGAACTCCCAAACTAAAAAGGGGTCACTAAAAATGCCTAAAATAGCCCAATTTCGGGTTTAGCACATTTGAGCACAAGGGTAGAGGATGTGGGGCCCACCCAAGGGTTTACATGTGACCTTAATCCCCTTTTAATTAAACACATTATACAAACTCAAATCTTAATGCAAGTGGGGTCATTAAGTCCCCAAAACAAGTTTACAAAGAAAACTAAACATCCTAAGGAAGATTAATATTACAAGATATATTACATTACAAATGAGGGTCACTCATGGTGCCCAAAACAATAAACTCTAATACTAAGACCTCATACAGTAAACAAAGTTAGGGATTAGCCCCATTGGCTACTTATGTAAAATTGTGTAGCTGGCCTGAATCCCATGTTCTCCTGTGAGCTGTCACCTACACACTCATTGCACACATTAAATGCACCTGTCTGATAAAATGTTAATCAACTACTCAATAAGATATAAATGAATTCTAAACTAGCATATCATCTTTCTGGAATCAAAAATGTGACAACATGCACAATTATACACAATTCACCATAAGTTAGACATAATGATAAAGTGACATATATCCATAGAATCCCAACATGCAACTAACTGAGTATCCATCAATATAATTATGGTCCAAAACAACATCATATCAATTAGTATCCATGACATCATAAGATAATGTGACAACATAGTAATCAAGCTAAATTGGTGCTATATGCCCAAATCTCCATACATGTCTAATAAGATCAAATATTCCAATGTAATGTCTAAAATATATCAAATCCCTACCAAAACATGTATATGGGAAAAAGGTGTTAAGCAAATAAATGAGGCTATAAAAATGTGGGCACTACATTGTCAAGTTCCCAAAATAAGCTCTCCATCATAATTTAACTCCTTTGCTTCTTCCACGTCAAACCCAAAAGTCCTCTACATGAGTTCATTATTGAGCTCTTATTGATATGCATCGAGTTATCCTTTTTTAGCATCAAATCCGAGCTCACTCACCGCATTGTCCTTGAGTTATAACTTTGCATTGAGGTAACCACCAAGTTCAACACCTATAACGAATGAGCTCCCATACCGAGCACCCTACCAAAGTCACCGAGATCTTAAATTTAGTTCTTCATTGATTAAGTCAAGCTTATCTTCGCTTCGGGCTCCACTTTTCCTCCGATCTGAATCTTTTTTTGAGATCAAAACTTGATTGAGCTCCTTTATGTTCTGTGAATTTGCCAACTCAAACTTCTATGTGCTGACTTATTTTAATCTCATCGAGCTATCCTTCATCACCAAGCCATTTTCATCACGAGATCATCTTGTTTTAATGTGGATTGGCTATTTGAGTTTTTCCAATGTCACGACCATCCCGAGTTGAAACGAATCATGTTCTCTCTCGTATCATTTTGAGATTGTCCACGCTGAGCTCTATCACAGAGTTAAGACCACCACTGATCTAAATTTCATTATCTTGTGACCTAAGTTTGTCAACTAAGTGATCTTTGTCAAGTTTTGTGTGAGCTCCCCCATTACTAGATTTTGAGCTTCCTCTGTTTCTTACTCATCATGGCCAAAACAAGCCTATCATAGTGTTACAACTGAGCCACCAAAATATTTTCTAAGCTTAGGCTCTATTCTTCGTACTCATTAATGAGCCATCGAGTGAGACTCCCTTTAGAAGCTTTCTACCAATCCATCACACTGTGTGTCGATATATGAATCTCATCGATTCTCCGAGTTTTGTTACGTTACAAGGAAATCATTCCTCTTACTATTTTTACATGGCTTTGCCATGACTTCATCAACCTTGGCCTACAAATCCTAGTCTATGTTGAGTTCATTTCCTTCACAAGAGATCTCTCCTAAATATCATGAGCTCATTTTCAATTGCCACGACCCCCTCACGTTGGAGTGGATCTACGTGCTTAGTTCTCCAAACACCTTGACTAAAATAGAAAGTATTTCATGTCTTTCATATCCAACGTTGTAGAATCATGTAACCTTGATTAGCTCAATGAGATAAGGTCTCTCTCTTGTATTGTTCTCATAAAAACTAAGCTCAATTCGAGTATTCCACCACCTGGTCCCTCATTCCACCGTATATTAGGAAATTGTTCAAACAATCACCTACAATTTTGTTCAAACAATCACCTCGGTGCCCCTTTTTGTAGATGCATCAAGCCCATCTTTGTTTCACCATATGACTAACTCAGTTCTTGAACCCTCTCATAGAGGTCCTTAATCTTAAATATCTATCGAATTGTCAACCGAGCTCCAATTACAAACCGATATCCTCTTGTTTCGACCCGGCCACCTTTGCAACGAGTTTGGCTAGTGCCTCAACTTGTTTACAAGATCCTTCAATTGACTTGGACTATGAGCATTTCTTACCATTGCTACTTCATCTCATCCTTTGAGCCGAGTTTCTTGGTTATGGGAAGAGCTCCATTCAAACATTGAGTTAGGATTATATTCATCGGGCTCTACTCCACTTGATCTCACCGCCTCCTATTTTTTTTCCATGCTTTATATTGATGGGATTGGCATTACCTTCTCTCGAAATTGGTATTACATTGTGTTGTTTCCCCATGACACATTCCATTCTCTTGATCAATTTTACAACTCCACGCACTAGCCGGAGGCTTCGGCATTTGAATCGGTCCCTTGTGGGTGAAAGGAGTTGAGTTTCCCTAGCTCAAACAACCCAAATGTCCATGGTTCGGCAACTCGAACTTGGGATCTGATTATCATTGTTATACCAAGCTTGGAAAAGCTTCCTCTAATCTCCAGTCATCCGTAATGGTTTGAAACTCCCGACATGGAACTTTCATCTTGTCTCGCCATCACTAAAATTTTGAGCTTGGTTTTGAAGTGGAATTTTCCTGATGAGGCCAACTTCGTGTGCTTTGCTTTCCTCCACACATGGACTCTTCCGATAGCTCATTCTATTGAGCTCCACATCAACCTCCATACCGAGTCAAGTTCTATGTCAAGGCCAAGATCACCATTGAACAAGCTCTGTAGCCAATCAAGCTTTGTATTGAAACAAATCTCGAGCTCATTTTACCTTCCGAGCTCTTTTTGAGATGACTACACCAGTCGACCGAGTTGACCTATCTTAGCGACCTTCTACCATTTCTAGGCTTGATTCTTGTCATTCTAATCCTGAAACACATTTATGAGATCAGATCTTTGCTATGACCAACTTAGTCAAGTTGGCTCGCACCACTTTGTTATGTTTTCATAAAAATAGCCAATCCCTTCCTACCATCAAGCTACACATTGAGAACCCTAACCGATATGGTAACTGAGTTGGTCCCGAGTTGGGCTCAAAGTTGACCCTATTTAAAGCTAGGTGAGCTCACTTATTGATTTATTAATTAGTTAAATCATTTTATCTTTGTGATGACTAGAAATGTGCCCCTAAGACCAATGTCATAATTTGATCATAATAGGACCCCATTATCCATTTTTTTCCTGTGTGCAAAATTGGATAACAATTTTGTTCAAAACCAATATGAAAAGTGGACATTTATGTGTTTATATAATAAATAACTTTCATACTATAATGGAGAGGAGAGGATTCTCCATGGGAGAAATAATTCCTCTTGAGGAAATTAGAAGAATATTGAGATATAAAAATTCTAATTAAAGTAGATGTTTTAAGGATTTGAGATCATTCCATGTGGGTCAATATCATAATATCAAAGAATATTAAGATAGATTAAAATTTTAAAGTCAAGAAAGTATTTTAAAGCTTGGGACTACTATATTACACCAGAATATGCAATCTTATGAACTTATGGTTACAAACAAAAAAATAAGTTGGTGAAGGTTGAGGAAAATCCCCTTGACTTGGAGCTCGATAATAATATTGTATGTTGTAACCTAGTGCAATACACCCACACAATGGAAACAAAGAAGATAAGGTGAGGTTGTAGATTCTAAGAGGAGGAGATTCTAGATCTAACCACATGCCATAATCTAGGAAGCCTAAGGCTTAGAGCAGAGTAAAAAAGTGATTTAAGGTTTGAAAGATAATACTCTCAAATTATTCCACATGGTATAATATTGTGGAATCATAGAGAATGGTTATCCTATAAATGTAAGGGAGAGGAAAATCTTGAGATAAATCCATGAATTCTAGATTGAAAAACATTTTTAAATCTAGGATCCTTTCATGGCTGATATGGAAATACTATTCCAGAAACATGAAGAGCCTTTTTAGAAAAAAAAAGAAATGGATCTTACTAGATGACTCGAGCATCCTGTTCAAATAACTTTTTCTTTCCTACTTTAAATTAATGAAGTGAAATAACAAAAACAAAACGACCTCAGAAGATGGTGGGGTTTACCGATACCCACAAATATGAATACTGACATCGATGGGTGATCAATGTTGATGGATCCAAGTGTGTCCACAAATTATTCTTTACAATGGGATAAAATACCTACTATGCACATAAACTCAGAAAAATATGGGATTAGATAGATATATGGTGGATTTCCTAGTAAAGGTCAATCCTCAAAATTCAATGGACTTCTTTGAAAGGATGTCAATTTGTGTTCAAGAAATTAATCTAATAATGATAAGATAAAATGATAAAGCATGAGATATAACCAATAATGCAAAGGAAAAGGGACTAACACGGTCCATGGCTATATGATGGTTTGATGGTGATACCTGATCTAAAGGGAGTCTAGGAATCAAAAAATGGCTCAAAGGAGTAAGGATGTAGATGGTTGTGTACTCACAAAGGTGAGAAAGTTGATAAATTTGATTTAGATAATTGATGGAGTTCTAAATATGGCTCGAAGGAGATTAATATGACTGACGAGACACTTTAAGGGCCTTGTGGTAAAAAATATGACCTAGATGTCTAAAAATACATCTTAAGGGTCAAAAAAACTTATAAACAAGAATCGTCAATGAGACTTGATCGGTCCAATCGATGATGCTGATGAATCGTCCATAATTCTAGTGAATCGCCAAATATTATTGAAATCATTGGCGATTATTGTGAAAATGTAAAGGACAACAATGGACAGATATGGGACTCAAAAGGTATGATAAAAGGTTGATTTAAGCTTGGAAATGATGCATAATGAGATAATAAAGCAAGGGAAACCATTTACCTTGTATAAATTGATAAATTAAGATCATAAGATGATATTACTCAAGAGATGGAGATAAAAATGCAAGAATATCCTTGAGTTGATTCCTAGACATATGAATGACATTCGTAGGTTGAAGAAGAGATTCTTGGTGCCTTGAATGTTGTTGGGATGATCTTTGGCTCTGTAACAAGGATATGATACGAGGAAAATGTAATATGAAATCCTTAGACAATGTCCAACCTGCAAGCTAACCTCAAATGGAGGCCTGATCCTCGTTAATATAGGGTCGTTAAAAACTAGGAAGAATCACTAGCGATTTTGTTGAATTGCTAATGATCCAGGTTTTATGGGGAAAAGGTTAAAAATACTTCCCAACTTGACATTTTTGTTTGTTTTGATGATGGGTGTGTGTTGGAAATAGGTTATGTGGATCAAGAAGGTTGTGAAATGTTTAAGAAGTTGTTGATTTGGTTTTTTAATTTGGTTTTGGTTTTTAAGTGGTTTTGGGTGATTTTAAGAGGAACAAAATAGGATTTTACGGTTGTAGAATGATTTTTATGGGGAGTAAATATAATGGGGAGAAATAATAATTAGGATAAGGATTTAATATATAATATGATAGTGATGTGATAGTGAAGGGGTGATAGCGGACCTTGTTACGAGGATATTAGTGGTACTAATTTTAGGTGTCTATATTTTCCTCTTTTGTTGAGTGGTTTGGTGTAGGAAAGATACGAGACAAAAAAATATGTGATAGAAAAGGATGTGAGAGATGTAGAATAATATGATGAGGTCCTCCCCCTCAAACTAGGGATTGATGAACTAAAAGGGAATTGATCACAAGTTTGAAAGAGATATATGTAAAGATGCAAGGATGGGAAGATAAGATATGAGAATTGATGCCCTAGGATGAGGTATAGAAACAAGATGAGCGCTTCCAGAAAATCAAGTGATGGGGAACCAAAGTGTTCGTGTCCTATATACGTATGAATTAATGATGGAAAGGGGAAATAAATAAGATTTTTTGACAAGGTAAAAATACCGAAGATTGATGTTTCCACAAAGGTGGACTTACGATGCCAAGAATTCAAGTGATAGGGGAACCTAAGGGTTCATGTCCTATAGACATATGAATTTAATGATTGCAAGATGATGTTTTGACAAGGTCAAAGGATAAAAACTAATGTTGCCACAAAGGTGGGATTATGAGGAAAAGAAGTCAAATGATAAGGGAACTAAGCGGTTCGTGTCATATCAACATATGACTAACAAAAAATAGGGTCTTGATAGAGGACTATATAGATATCCCGATGGTGATTAGAGGTGAAGCACTCGAGGAGGCAGCCGGTTGAAAAATATTGATTTTCTTTGAATAGATGTGGAATTTTGATGTATACAACTATTTGTGAATCTTATTTTTGATGTAAACTCATGATACACATAATCTTGAGATTCCATATGATGCATAATGATACACTGGTATGATTGATTTATGATTGTTTATTTTATTTTGATGTGATGATATAATATTGATATGCAATCATGATTGTATGGATATTGATAGATGTTGATAATATGATAGATATTGATAGGGGTTAATGTGGAAAGGTTAATAGTTGTTTAACGTTATGTTTTAGATATGAAGTATTATTTTATATTGGTTTTAAAGTGAAGATAAAGTTTTTCAAAATGTGTCTTAACCATGGTTAAGAATAAAACACAGAATGATTGCTTTATACTGGACTTGATGCACATATGATGGGGATAGATATGGTGAAGGAACTTGCACTCTTGGCCTTTACAACAAATGTTAACATATGCCTAACAATGGGTAGTCACACTTAGGATCTTAGATATAGAGATAAAGTGATAATATGTACCTTCCTAGAACGTGAAAGGGTTAATATATGTAGGTCATGCAAGAAAGAGGGTTATCCATTTCAACAACTTCATAGAGAGATGCCGCAACTTTTGATTTTACTTTTGATGCAAATTAATTAATGTCGAAGTTTGATTTAAAGGAAAGCTGGTTGATGTGGGAAAATTTCCTAGGATGCTTTGATATTTGATTTTTTTTGAAGGTGGTTGATGTGGGAAGCCTTTTTACATGGGTAGCCATACTTTGAGGGAGTGGTCTACAATTTTGAATTTTTGACTTTTTTTGTAGTAGTCATTCTTTGAGGGATCAATCTATTATTGATGGGTAGTTGTCCTTGAGGATCAATCTACTTTTATTTTTAACAAATTTATTTTTATAGTTTAATATATATCCTTCGAGGGATCAATCTATCATATTTGAATTTTTGACTAGAAGCATCCTTAAATATTTTTGACTTTTTTTTTTTTTTGAGTGAAGGTAAAACCATAATAGATAGTTTTCAAGGATGGGAAAGAGATGTGTACATGATCTACACATAAGTTCCCATGACATGTATTTATTTTGTATAAGGTAGGTGGATGTAATTATTGTGGGGTTTGAGCTAAGGAGGAACTTTTCCATGTGAAATATGTGATGAATAGATCTGTGGTGCTCATCTTTAAGGTTTTGAGAATTGTGATGGAAAATCATATACATTCAAATCATTACGATAATAAGATGGATGGTTGATGGTGGAATAAGATTATTGATGTGACTATTTTCATGAAGGTCGATGTATTAACAGTAGAAAGGCCACAAGTGCAATTAATTTAGAGGTTCCTTTTCAGGTGTACCATCAAGGGAGGCTAGATGACAAGTTCCCGACCCATACTATATGGAATGATCCAGTTAGGGGAAAAATTTCCATGTTTACTCCTTTCCAGAGTAAAGACATTTTGACTTAATTGAGATGATATGGTTGGTGAATATTAACTAGGGGAGGTGTGTAAGGTAATAATTTAAAAATATCAAGAGAAAGGATACCCCTAGTGTGATGACGTGGCTAGAGATAATAGGTCAGAAATGAATGATGTATTTCATCTTAGGATGATGAAAATTTTGATGTTTATTGATTGAGTATATGGTAAATAAAGGAGGATGCGGAACCTTTGAAAAAGGATCCATTGAAAATTTGGATGAGATATGAGAGGATGATTGCGAGGAGGGGTAGATGACGAAGCTTTAGTTTTACCTTTTCTTCGTGTATGATGATTTTTGATTCACGTAGGTGGGTGAACCATACTAATTTGAGATGAGTTAAATGTAGTGGAAGGTGATGGGAAGACATATGAGAAAAAAAAATAGCACTAATTGAGGATGACCCCTTGTCTTGCAGATGTTGGTGAGGAAACTATCGGTGACTTAATTTGTAGATGTTGATGAAATTGAAAAATCTTTAAGGGAAGGTGTGGACATTGACAAGATTAAGAGACCTTTAATGGAAGGTGTTAAAGATATGTTTGAAAAAGGTTGGAAAATACTAGATTGAGGATTTCCCTTGACCTAAAAATGTCATTGTAGATATCTTGAAAAGGGTGGTAGTGTAGATGGTATTGATGATGGCTTAGAATGGTCTTCTTCTGGGAGAAGATCATTAACGAGGAAGATTCATTGAATTATGGATTTAAGCACTTTACAACTCTCTATGTTATGACCTAGGATTCTATGGTAGGAACATGTTTTTTTGATCGTATAAGAGGAAGGTTTCAAGTATGTGGATTGGGTGTTTTGATATGTAGTAATTGAATGACAGAAAATCAATAAGTGACCTTTTGCACACCTAACCTCCCAAGGTTGTCATGAGAGCAGTGGTGTGGAATTTGAAATGGGAGTGAAAGTGATGGAGATGACCAAGCTAATTGGGAAACCTTATGTCTTCGACACGAAATAATGGAATCTGTGAATCTAAGGAAAAGAATTATCTCCTAACTTGAAGGGGTGTAATGGCGGGGTCTGATATGATAGCTACTCGGAGACTCCAATCAATGTCTAGCTCAGCCAATATTCTATTGGTGGGTTGTGAAATATGTGGAAAGTAGCCTACAGGTGCCTTGTATGGGTTTCCAGACAAGGTCATGGAAATTGAAACAAGAGACCTAGCGGAGCTGCAGGGACTAAGGGTGATTCTTTGGTCTCATCCAGAAAGTCTTAGCCTGATCGGCTGCTATGTTTAACAATGAAAGTTGTGTGATAATATCTAGCGAAGTGGTGAGGATATGAATACCTGCGTGTATAGGCTAGTGTCGATATCTAACTGACTAGTAGGTCCATTGGGTTGCGGGATTTGTGGGTCATAACCAAAGAATCATTGAGGCTGAGGCCCTAGAATGGTCATACATCTGTCAAACCTTATTCCCAGGAGCGTAGTCCAAAATTCGTAGGCCTTGTTAGCAACTATGTTTAAAGTTTATAACTGTCTTATTTTCTCTGTGTATGTGGCAGGTGTGCATAAGACTATTAAGTGTAGATTTGTATCAATGTCAGTTACTAACTCTGGCCCATTGGGTTGTGGGACCAGAGGATCATAACCATAGGTCTTTTCCTACTGTGGACCATTGATGGTCATACAAGATGACTTTGATTTGTTTTGGTGAACAAAATATCTATCAAATGAAATCTAAACTATATTTTTGGAATTTTCTCAATGTATAAGAACGAAACAATAAAACAAGCTAATCTATGGAAATAAATATTTTTGTGCTTTTCTAACTTTTTAGATAATGCATCTAATCTAACCAACAATTTAAAGAAAACAAATAGTTGGCTAGATGTAGCTAGCTATCTGTGTAGATGTGTGAATATAAATCTAAGATATACTCTAATTCAAATAAAATATCTCTAACTCTACCTCAAAAGTGAAGAATAAATCATGACTCTAATAGAGCTATCATTCACCCACTATTTCCCCGGCAATATTCAAGAGAAAACTTTCTATTGACTTGATCTACTTCAGAACATCTCGATTAATTGAAATGAATTGTTTCTCTATTCTATTTCATATGCAATTTGACAAAACAAATCAAACAAATACACAACTCTAACCTGGAAGAGAAAGAGCTTTGGAAAATCTGAAAGTATGAGTATTTGTCCCCTCAGTTCTTTCCTTTCTACCTCTCGAGCTTTCATGTGAGTCCAAGGATGGGAATACAAAGAACAACAACAAGAGGGTGGCACTTGAGTGATGGCAGCTTGGAAGCAATCTAGACGTAATGCAGGTAGAAGAAAGATAGCACAAGAGATATGAACTTGGCTATGTAATTCCTAGCAAGATTATTGCAGCACAACAATGCAAGATACACAAAATTCTTAGGCCTTTTTCTTGAATACAAGCATGGAATATATAGGAATGGAGGCTAGAAGGTTACTTCATGCACAAGGAATTGAAGAGGTAGTTCCACTCATTAAATCTATTTAAAATAGAAGGAACTAGGAGAACCAAGCAAACAAAGCTATTTTTAGCAAATTCAACTCACGGACGCGTTCAAAAGATAAACTTAAGTGAATCGTCACATGCAATTTCTTACATGAATATTCTGGAAAATTGATCACGATCGCCACCCATGTGCGTGGCGGAAGTTTCAAGACCACCGCCCTGATCCAAGACGGTGGTTTTTGAAACCGCCACCCAAGGGGGAAGCGGTTACAAGTATCGAAGGCCAAAACAAGCACATAATGAAAGGGGACAAGGGAAAAATATAGGGAAAAGATAAGTAAGGCTATCTAGGCCACAAATATATACTACAAATGGGTTTTGGAGCTTGAACACCTTCTTGAAATGATTTTGAATCATCATCGGGACCTTTATAACCGTTTTCTCGCTAATGTAGCACATGCAATTTTGGGTGTGTACATATTACCCCCTCGAAGAAGCATCTTAGCCATGAAAGAGGCGTAAAACGTAAAGTACGAGTATGGAATTCCTGAAATGGGGAGTTAGAAGCTATACCTGACATGCCCATGTGGCGAAATATCACCGCCCAAGCTCCTGCTACCTGCAAGAGAAAAAGAAGACTCAAGTGCAAGATAGATAAAATATCAAAAAATAACACTAAATTAAAACAAAAAGAGGACTTACCATTTTTTTGGGGATGTAGAAATATACCTGCACCAACGCTCCAGCCCTGTGAACACATATACTCAAGATAAGGTTAGAAAGACCATATATATCAAAACAAATTCATTTTCTAATTCATTTGTGCATTGTTGATTTGGATTGTTTGATTGATTTGGAGCTCTGGATTTACGGTGACCATTTTTGACAAGAATACAGTCAATACGTTCATGTCAAGATCATGATCATGCCTCCACAAGGGAGATTGACCAACATGCTCCCAGGTTAGTTATTTCCTTCTTTGTCTTTTTGTACCCTAAAATTTTAAATGTTGAAAACTTCACCTAGGGGGATATTTTCAAAAAAATTGGTCTTGAATAAGTCTTTAAGGGGGCACCCATAGGTCATGCTTTTGTTCTAGAAAAAATGGTCAATTTTATCATTTTTTGGTCTTCCTTAGGGTTCATGGTGTGTTTTGAAATTTGGTTCAGGACCACCACCCAAAGTAGGGCAGTGGTCACAGGACCACCACCCAACTTGGGGTGGTAATCCGGAACCGCCACCCTACACTAGGTAGCGGTGCTAGACAGAATGTCAAAACATGCTCAAAACTTGACCTTTTTTAGATTTTTGAGAGTTTACTATGTTTTTGATGAGCTTATTATGTGGCATGCTTTACTAACTTGCTCTTTTCTCATGTTTTGGTGGATGCGAGAAAAGGTGGAGTACATACGCTGGAGCAAAGAGAGAGAGTGTGTATGATTGGCTCCCTGAGATTTTAGATCAGCTAACCTAGGCTGAGACAGATCTTCTATAGTAGGTAGGCATCTAGCGGATAGCACGGGTGCCCCATGTTGCTCCTACTAGTCATATTTTGTGTGACTTATTTTTTCTTGGGATATCTGCACTGCAACACTTTCTAGTTCCCAGGTGTCGAGGGGAGTGGACCATCACTTTGGAGGATGTCTATCACATTCTTGGTCTCCCAAGTACTTGGTAGGAAACTAACATTGGAGACAACGGGGTCTAGAGTCATGATGAGACAACAGGCTACATACATGGGAGATGTTATTGTCTCTTCTAGCTTGAAGAAGGGAATAAAGGTTTGGTCTATTATACTGCTCCCATTCCTACCCTCCGAAAAGCCATCATGGGTATCTTGTCCTCGAGACTGATCGGGGACAAGGGGGGAGATACACTTTTGTACTGTTGGGGCCCCATCATTACGTAGATCGAGGCTCATGGTTATAGGTATGCATGGGGAGAAGATATCTTGGGGACCACATACCATGATTTATAAAGAGTCATGAGATTGTAGGGGTAGTCATTGAGCCACCCCACTCTGGTTATGAGTTGGGTCTATAAGCATTTCATCCTGTATGTGGGGGTGGAGGTGTTAGATCTAGGGGTTGTCCAGGAAGCTAGATGGATAGGAATGCCAGTGCTCCAGACTCCACATTAGTCGATGGCCTCTCTAACTACGAGTAGCGACATGACCCCCACACCTTATCAGGATATTATAGGGATATGGGGTGAGGATACTGTGACGATGGTAGCTTTCTCTTCCACGAGAAAGCTAGTTGATAGGGCTGGGAGACTAGAGATTCATCCCTTTGACCGGTACCTCAAGCAATTCGTTCTTCCATACCCTATCATGCTTCCTCTAGTGACACCTATTTACAGGACTATCCAGGAGGCACGAGAGAGGTCCTAGAGGGGATCTTAGCTAGATAGTTGTTACTCTTGGTGTGCCTATTATAGTTAGGTGTGTATTTCAAGCTCAACGAGTAGTTGGTGCTCCTTAAGCACCTTTATTTTAGATTGGGGCAGCTCCTACTCATAGTGGGGAGGAGGATGAGCTGATTGACTTGGACTATGATTATGAGGAGGAGGTGGGAGATGACACACGAAGAGGAGGATGAGGGCGGGACCTTCAGAGGGAGAAGACAATAACCTTGAGTGGCATGACACGTAAGAGATCCTCAGAGCAGCGCATGAGGAGGTAAGTGTGAAGAGAGAGACTCTAGTCTTAGAGGAGACCCTTGGAGGAGATGATGAGTCCATGATGGGAAAACACCATGCCTTTAGACTCGGGAGGCCCCACATGTACCACAAACAGCTCTGTAAAGTAACAACCACTGATCCCACATGGATGCCCGAAGACCCGAGTATGTTCAATACTCCTCTCTCTATTTTTGCTTATTGATTTTCATAGGTTTAGTTTAGTATTCTCTTTTGAATTGTGTTCTGTGATTTTATCTTTGCTCACTATCTCTTATTTTTCCTTTTGTAGTGTTCACACACGAGTGGCGAGAGCTCATTCGGTAGGTATGTGTGGACACCCTGTTGATCCCCTTGGGGAAGACTCGAGCCGAGTTGGCTACTAATTCAAGGAAGCCCTTAGTTGTTGGCATAAATTCGATGGATTTTCTCCTGTCACGGAAGATTACAGAGATGGTGACCTCCCTTCATACTATAGTAGCTAGAGTACGAGACCACCGAGTGCCTGATGAGATGAAGCCATTCTCATAGCGAGGCTATGGGAAATGGGTGCCACCATGAGCACTCACACCATTCAATCCATTACGAGTGTTGCCACGATCACAACAAGAGCCCTAGGTGTGGCTACGCACCATCTGAGGGATCCCACAGGGATTGACAGGCCACTGAGCCTTTATTGCTTTGATACTAATTTTTTTGACGTTATATAATTTTTTTTTGTTGTGTGTTTCGGGCTCATTGCAAGCATTTTTGACCATGCCCGGTGCATGATGACATTGTATACAAACTTGATCCATTATGATATACAAACTCTATTTTTGGTTTGGCATTCCATTGCATCCAAGTTGACTCTCTTTGGCTTATCTCTCATGTGTAATCTAGATGTTTAGAATTTCCACTTTCCTATGCTTTTCAGAATGTATGCAATGGATGTGAAATGATAATAGAATGATTTCTTTTTGTATTTTATGATGCTAATATATGATGATGCAAACATAATGTGATCTTAAAACTTAGTTTCTTTTGCAATTTTGGTACTTCATATTTGTCTTGACAAAACGTGATGACATAATGATATGATGAATAGATATGCTTTCCCCACTCCTAACCCCACACACCTAGTAATATGTGAGGGCTCAACACTAAGAGTTAGGAAGGGTACAAGCCATGAAATTTGGTGAATGGTAATGGTGAGATGAAGATAGAGGTTTGAGAGCCAAATTGGGATGCTACAACCTTACCCTACTAATGCTACCTCATAGTTTAGAATGTGAATTGCTCTGCAGTTTATCTAGACTTGGATCTGTAGATGGCCAATTGGTTGAGAAAATATGGTTTTAAGGTTTTTAATTCTTCTTGTAATTTTGAACATCTAATCCACTTTGCTTTAACTTAATATTTCCCAGTAATTGGTCTAATTGTTCATGAGTTTCAAGTTTGTCAAAGAGACCCCTGATACCTTGCCCCATGCTTCTAGTAGGAAACACGGGCTCATCACCATGGAAAAATTAGAGGCGAGTAAGGGCATTTCCTTCCTTTTTCAACCCTACGTCACTAGTAAGAGACGCAGGCTCAACACCAAAGGTTGGTAGGGAAAAGAAATGTGTAAAATAAATTTTTCTGTTGATTTATACTTGACTTACTTATTTGGGAAAAATCTTTAGAATGTTCTTATTTCCAAGGAGATGTATGTGGGATGGATGTGACACCATGAAGCTTCTAGAATAGACCATGAACAAAAGACACCTATCCTAAGAAGAAACCAAAAGTAGAACCAAGTATACGAGGCCTTGGTATGGTTACTATCAAAACTTCGTCTTATCCTGCTGGAACTGATGAAATGATGCAGAAATAGTTGATGATACAATGAAGATTTGAAGAGACATGATTCAAATGTCTTGCCAATATTTTTAGAAGTTCTTGGGGATTGCTATAAGGATAAGCTCCTTGATCACACTTTTTACAAAATGAACGGACAAATGAAAATGCAATGTAGATGCAATAATGTACATATGAGAATGTTGATGGATCATGTGTAGTATCTCTTTAGGTGAAGGGAGTTCATGGATTCACTAAACTCCTCACCTTCTAGAGTACACAAATGGAATGCACCATTTTTATAATCTTCCACCACTCGATATGGACCTATCCACCTAGGTCTGAACTTTCTTCCCTCACCGGTCTTCTTGTCAATTTGGCTATCAAGCCTTAACACCAAATCTCCTTCATAGATCTCGCATTCATATACCTTTTTATTATATTGCTGAGCCATGTGGTCAATGTATACACTGTGTCGTTTCTCAAAGCATTCAATCTAACTTCATCGAGGCTTTCTAATTGGGAGAGATGAGCTTCTTGATAACCCTCTTCTCCTAGGATCCCATGTAACGAAATGTGGAGGCTGGGTAGTTTGACCTCCAGTGGTAGAACTACCTCAACACCAAACACTAAAGAAAAGGGAGTCACTCCCATTGGTGTTCTAACCGATGTTTGGTAGGCCCACAAGGCCAAAAAAAGCTTCAGATGCCAATCTTGTTTATTCTCCTTAACAGTTTTAGAAGAATGGACTTTAAAGTCTTATTGGTAGCCTCGGCTTGTCCATTAGCCTAAGGGTAATAGAGAGAAGTTGTGTGATGACTTATTTTGAACTTTGCACACAACTCACACACCTCGTCATTTTTGAAAGACATGCCATTATCAGAAATAATGACCTATGGCACCCCGTACCTACAAATGATCTAGTTCAAGATGAACTTAGCGATTACAGAGCTAGGGATAGTGGTAAGGGGCATGGCCTCTACCCACTTGGTAAAGTACTCTATGGCTGTAATTATGAAATTATGGCCATCTATTGATGAGGGAGAGAATTTCCCTATCAGATCTAGGCCCCACGTGGAGAAGGGCCATGGAGTTGTGATCGGTTGTAAAGCTTGTGCCGGTATGTGGATTTCATGGGAAAACTCTTGACACTTGTGGCATCTGCACACAAAATCTACCACATCATGTTCGAGGGTGGGCCAAAAATAGCCCATCTAATGTATCTTTTGGGTAGTAGCATGGCCACCGAAGTGACCACCACATACCCTGCTATGTGACTCATAAAGAATATTTTCAGACTCTTAGAATCAACACATCTCAATAGCATTTCGTCAAAGGCTCTGCAATAAAGCACCTATTCTAGGATGATGTACTTGGTGGCAATTATGTGTAACCACCTTATTTGTTGTGACATTTCTCCTTCTGGGTACATGTGGTCCATGATGAAATTGATGATGTCAGTGTACCAAGGAAATACAAAGATAGGGGGCCTGGTTTTAATGAAGTATACGCACTCATCGGGAAAGTCCAAATCTACCAAATCACCCCCATCTAATGGATTATCAGCCAACCAATCTATAATGATTTGACCCTTAACTGATTTTTGATTTACAAACGTTAACTCAAACTCACCCATTAATGTAATGAAATGCCCAACCTTTTTAGACAAGGATCCTTGCATGAGGAATGTCCATAAGTGGTTTGACTTGATGATGACCCTTGTCTCTTGATTAAGCATGTAATGTCTTAAGTGCTTGGTTGTGAAAACTATGGCAAGGCATTCCTTTTCTACCTACATGTAGCGTGTCTCATAATCAAGTAATGTCCGACTGATAAAATAAATAGCCCATTCTCATTTTCATCGTCCTCTTGTGCCAACATATAGGCCAGTGAAACATCTATAGCCCGTGAATATAAGATTAAAGGGAAATCTAACCTTGGTGGCATTAGCGTGGGAGGGGATAACAAAAATGCTTAACTACCTTAAAGGCCTCATCACATTCCTCCATCCAATCCAGGCTATAATATTTCTTTAACAAATTGTTGATTGGATGAACGGAAAAGGTCAAGTCAGGGATGAACCTTCGATTGCACCGAGTTTCCCAAGGAAAGATCTAATACTAGACTCATCGATGGCGGAACCATTTCTAACATAGCCTAGATTTTGGCTGGGTCAACATCAATTCCTTGTGAAGATATAATGTAGCCCAAGAGCTTTCCATGTGTTACACCAAATACACATTTCTCTAGATTCAATGTGACTCCATACTCAATCAAGTGCAAGATAATGATATGAAGCATTTTGAGTGATCACAACACTTCACTGGCCTTAGCTAGTAGGTCATCCACATAGGATTCCACAATCTTATGAATAAGATCATGTAATATGTAGGTCATTACTCATTGGTATGTAGTGTTATGTTTGTGGAGCCTATTTTCATGTTAGAGTTTGGTACACCTTCCATGTGTTACACTCATATATTTTTACGGTGGTCCTTTGTGGTGAGCAGATCAAGGTGGTTCAGGGAAAAGCCCCGAAGTAAATTTTTATGGGTGGTTTATTAACCCATGGGTAATGGGTAACCATTATGGGCTATTTTTTGGACCATGGTTTTTCGATACCCATTATTTTGTAAAACCACCTCTATGGCTACCTATTGATGTACTTATAAATAGATGGACATATAATAGGATTTATATGAGTATGTTTTGTGAAGGTGGATAGTGTGTGTGAATTCAAGTGCAAATTTCAAAGTGTTTGTTGAGCGCAGCTCCAAACAAGATCTGATTATTATAGTGTGTGAAGACTGTTGGCTTGTAATAAAATCTGAGCAAGTGTTCTTGGTGGATGTAGCCCACATTGGGTGAACCACCTTAAATATTGTCTTCGTGTTGTGCATATTTCATTTCTGTAATTCTATTCATACTTCTTATTATTGCGATTCTGAGGAATTATTCTGCATTAGATATTATTGATTCCTAACATGTAGCACCAACATTCTTAAGACCAAATGACATGATGACATAATAATAAGTTCCCCAAGGAGTTATAAACATAGTTTTATCTTGATCCTTGGTAGATATTTTGATTTGATTATATCATGAAAACCTATCCATGAGGGACAACAACTGAAATCTAGCCATTGCATTGACGATAACATAAATGGATGGAAGCTAGAAATCATCCTTGGGACAAGCCTTGTTGATGTCCCAGAAGTCTATAAAAATACAGATCTTTCCATTTTTTTTTAGAATGGGGAAAATGTTAGATACCCATTGTGAATAATCAACTAGCTTGATAAATCCTACTTAGAGAAGCTTCATTACTTCTTCTTTTACCATAAGGGCTACCTTTGGCTTCATAGGTCTTGATTTCTGCTTAATTGGTTTCGCGTCGGCTTAGTAACAAGATTGTGAACTGCGATGTGTGGTGTGATTCCCATCATTTCCTTATAACTAAATGTGAAGGCTTTCCAATGTTCCTTAAGGACTTGGGTATGAATTTCTACTTCCTCTGGAGTTAAAGAGGACCCTAGTTTTAAGATTTTTGGTTCCTCCTCAGTTCCAATGTTTATATCAATCGTTCCCTAAATTAAGGAGGCATTACCCTACTCAAACTCAGGCAAGGCTAGTGGAAACTCGAGTCCCCTTCCTCTTTTACCTTGTAAATTTTAAGATCTCTTCCCAGAGATGACTCAATCATTGGATTCCCAAAATAAGAGGAACACGGAATTAAGGAAAATTCTACCTCTTGATAAGTAAGATGTAATTCTGCCAAAGCATTTAAATAAGTTAAGGTTGACTCATCCCCATCGATAGGGTTTGAAGAGTCAAACTGGCCTCAGCTTCCATATATGTCAAATTAATGCCATTGGCACTTTGCAAATCAAGGATTCAGCACGGAGTGAAACTGTGAAGTTGGTGTCCTCTAAATCATTACTTAGGGTGAAGCATGAGGTGGAAGTCACTATAGAGTTTTCCAGAAGGCTCTATTCATGTAGAAATGCCTCAATTGATATGAAATCAAATCCCTTAGTTAGGTCCAACATGATAGTTTTATAGAGCTGTAAGTGTTCAGCCCTAGTCTCGTATACCTCAGATACCTGATTTGCGACTAGCTGTGAATCACCCAACACCCTAATATTGAGGATTCCCATTCTCTTGCCTATAATGATACCTAATAAAAGATCTTCATACTCAGCCCCATTTTTTGTGCATTCAAAATTCAATTTGAAAGCAAAAGGTAAAACCCTTCCTTCAGGCGAGAAAAGGATTGCACCTACCCCGACACCGAAGCGACACTTGGCCCAATTAAAGTGGAGAGTCTAGAAATCACTTGGAAAGATAGATATTGAGTCATCCTTTGTAAGTTATTCTTTCATTTTGGTTACATATACCATGCAAACCTCATTTTCTGGAATGGAACCAAGTCCCAAAGCATGTCCCATACCCATGGAATCAAAGGGAAGAAGGATAGGCAAATCCTTTTCTAATAGTTCAACAATATTTGTTGTAGTTCCTAGTGAAATTATCTCTACAACAACGCTTTCATCCTTGAATGTTGGAATACCCTTGATCAAACCTATAACCTCTAATTTCATCGTGGGAACCATCTTTTCTTCTGGTAACATGCTTACCAGTTTGTTTAACTGGTTGGTGGGAAGCTCAAATTCAGATTGGACCCCTGGCCTTTTCTTCAAGTTGGCTAGGTGTATGTCAAAGGGATTTGGATCACCCTGAGTGACAAAGACTTTCCCTAAATGTAGGAATCTGACTTCTTGGAACATGGTGGACAATATTTCTTTCATGCGGTGTATCTAATGGTGACCAAGAATTGTATTATAGTTGGTTTCTTGATCTATAATATAAAATTCAATAATCAAAATCTTGGGTCCAAGAGTGACTGGTAATACTATGGTCCTGATTGAGGTCACCTTGAGACTATCATAGCCTCTTAATGTGTTTCATGTTAAGGAGCAATTAGTCTCCCCATATCCTAACTTCTTAAGAAAAGAGAAGGGGATGATGTTAACTGTTACCTCATAATCAATCATCACATGCTTCACATAGTTGTTATAGATCTAAACTTGCAAAAATAGGGTTGGATCACCTCTACGAGCTATTTCAGCATCTGTAGGCATCTTGCTTATGTCAAATACAAACCTAATATCCCTTCCAGGTTGTTATGGAGGGAAAACGTCAAAGTCTATATGGTTTATTTGCACCTCTGGTAGTGGGGTAACATTAGCCAAATGGCTGAGACCGAGCACTTCCAAGAGAGTAGCTCGATGAGTGGGAGAATTCTTCAGTAGATCTAAGAAGGAAATGTGTGAAAATATCTTTCTTAGATCACTGATCAAGTCATAAGCCCCTACTGGCTTGCTTAGCATGTTATGAACATTATTCGAGACAACTGGGTAAATCGGAATCGGCTGCGATGAATAGTCTCTAGCTCTTATTGCAGCGTTAATCTGGAGTTCACATCCAACTCAACCAAACCTATGATCTTCATTTGCTAGTGACCATCCAAAGGAGGTGCCACCTGTGGGTTTGACAAAGTTGAGGCTTCATGATCATGAGTCCCTATTACAATGCCTTTATTCAAACCATTAGGATCTAGTATTCCATCCTTTGGATGCGTGGGGAGAGGATCATTGAAGATTCCCAACAATGTGTTCTATGGAGACACTGGTCCCATATAGGTGTTTTGATTAGGCGCAGTTGGATTGGCCAGAAACATGTCAACAAACAACTATCTTTGGTCTTCTGGCAAACGTTGCAAAAACTTATTACAATCGTGGAAAGTTCTTGCGTCATGCCCACGGACCCTATGGAAACCACAGTACAAGTCAGGATCATAATCCCAAGGCCTTTGGTTGGTTCCTTGTTGTGGTCCAAAACCATAGTTATTGTTTAGTTGTTGACTATTATAGTTAACACTTTGGAACCCTTGCCCCTGGTTTTGGAATTGGTTGGGGTATTGACTAGGGCTTGGGGTCAACATTTATCTTTGTGGCTGAGGTTTTTACTATTGTTGGAGATGATTAAAATCCACAATGTTTACTGAGGGTGAGAAATTTTTGCTCCTCTGATTGTTACCATTATTATTCCCATTATTGTTGTTATTTGTTGTACCTGTACCGGTGGGATTAACAACATTAGGATTTTGGGCTAGTTAGTTACACCGTTGGTCATGACTCCATGATTATTGTTAAGGATCTTTTGTCCTTGATTGTTATTTTTATTGTTGGAGTAGCTGGGAGTGTTTTGAGAAGGGGTAACTAACTTCCCATTTTCTCCATAGGTCTTACAACCACTGTCGATGGCCACTTGGTCAATCTAAAGAGCACCCTCTAGCACCTCTTCATAGCTCCTTAGCAGGAAATTTTGAACCTCTTCCTTCATCTCTCTGTTGAGGGAGTGGAGGAACAAATCACAAAGTTCCATTTGGTCCATGTTTGGAGAACTTGTGGAAGAGTAGAGAACATGTCGCCACCTCTAAATGAAGTGAGTTATAGACTCGTTATGTTCTTGTTTGATATGAAGAAATTATTTGATTCCTATTTACAAAAGCTTGTGAATATAAAAGGCTTTGATAAACTCTTACACTAGTTTCTTGAACGAATGTATTGAAGCCTCTAGTATCCTATAATACCAATCAAGAGCAATACCTTCAAGTGTCTTAGGGAAAATCTTTGCAATGACTGCATCCCATGGGAGTAGCTCTCAAATGGTCGTTGCATAAGCTTTGATGTGGGAATTTGGATCACCCTCCCCCTTGAAATTTGGGAGATCAGGCAAGCATCCCAAGAGCATGACTTCTGAATGGAGAAATCTAGGGGTTCTTTGAGATATTCGAGAATAAGTCCCCATTGCATATGTTTCCACCATTGAAGACCCTTGTTGAGGAGGTGGGGGCTGTGTTGGCTACTGAAATGGGACATCATAAATATTTGGTGGGGCATATGAAATCCCTTGCATTTTTCCATATGGACCTAGGTAGGTGTACATGTCCCCCTGTGGAGATTTGGAATACATGTGTATATATGGGGGTTGACTTCCTTGATATGGAGCTAAAGATACGGCCAAGGAATGCCGCATTTGATTTGGTATAGCATTTGGAAACACTTTTCGGTTGGCACCTATTGTAGATGACCATATGTGGCTTGAGGAGGCATACCCAAGGTACCCATCCCTAGTTAACAAGTCTACATGGTTTAGAATATTCATGTAGACTGGTGGGTTCTAGGAAGTCAGTATTTTCCCATGGTTCTATGGGTAAGAAGGAGCCCATGCTTTCCTGTGTATAAATTATGTGTATTATGGGCAAGCTCTAACTCCCGACCTTATCAACCAAAGCTAAAATGACATCACCCATTGACGGGGTGGTGCCCTACTTAGATTCCTTTGGTTGAACCCTTGAAGGTTGTTGAGGAATATGGTGTCCCACTATGAATTGTTCACAATGTTTCCACCCCTCATTGGTTGTATTGTCAGTTGGTGACAAGGTAGTATTATTTTTGAAGCGGGACACTACCTTGCCCTTGCAACCTATCAAAATATTGGTTCATTTGTTGGAATTTTTACTCACTCCTAACATATCGTGCTAGATACTCCTCATCAAGATGGGGGAGTGGATCAGATTGCATGGTGATGGGCTGTTGAAACAATACTCAAGGAGATGAAATAGTTTCTCCAGTAAATTTCATGTTATTTGAACTTGATTGTTCAAGGGGGTAAGTCTGAGTGATCTGATCCAGTTCTTTGATGTGCATGAAGAACCAACATTGGTTCCCTGAAGCAGAGGGTTTTGAGTGGATGAGTGGTTGTCTACCCATGTTGAAAGCGAAGGTGACTGTTGTGGTATGTTTGAATGGTGTTGGTACAAGTCGAAACCTAGGATGGGTTGACCATACTCATCATATCCCAACATATTGGGGGGTATAATAATACTAATAGAATAAAGGATGGATGAAAATAGAAACATTTAGAGACTAGCTCTTCACATCGGGTTCACCAATTTGTATGATAGAAAATCAACACGTGACCTTCTACGCACCCGACCTCCCGAGGTCATGCCGAGACAACCGGTGTGGAATTTGAAATGGGATTGAAAGTGATGGCAATGACCAAGCTAATTGGAAAACCTTATTTCTTCGACATGCAATAAAGGAATCTGTGAATCTAAGGCAAAGAATGCTGTCCTAACTTGAAGGGGTGTAATGGTAGGGTCTGATATGATAGCTACTTGGAGACTCCAATCGATGTCTAGCTCAACTGATATTCTATTGGTGGGTTGTCGAATACGTGGAAAGTAGCCTGCAGGTTCCTCATATGGATTTCTAGACAAGGTCATGGAAATTGAAACAAGAGACCTAGCAGAGCTGCAAGGACTAAGGGTGATTCTCTGGTCTTGTCCAGAAATTATTCATCTAATCAGATGCTATGTTCAACAATGAAAACTATGTGATAATATCTAGTGGAAGTGGTGAGGATATGAATACCTACGTGTGTAGGCTAGTGTCAATATCTAACTGACTAGTAGGTTCTTTGGGTTACGGGATTTGTGGGTCACAACCAAAGACTTGTTGAGGTTGAGGCCCTAGAATGGTCATACATGTCTTTGTCAAACCCTATTCCCATGAGCAGTCCAAAAGTCATAGGCCTTGTTAGAAGCTATGTTTAAAGTCTCTAACTGTCTTATTTTCTCTGTGTATGTGGTGGGTGTGCATAATATTGTTAAGCATAGACTTATGTCGATCGATTACTAACTTTGGCCCATTGGATTGCGGTACCATAGAATCACAATCATAGGTCTTTTCCTACTATGGACCGTTGATGGTCATACAAGATGAATTTGATTCATTTTTAGTGAATAAACTATCTATCAAATGAAATCTAAACTATATTTTTGGTGTTTTCTCAATGTATAAGAATGAAACAATAAAACAAGATAATCTATGGAAATAAATATTTTTGTGCTTTTCTAACTTTTCAGACAATGCATCTAATCTAACCAACAATTTAAAGAAAAAAAATAGCTGGCCGGATGTAGCTAGCTATTTGTGCAGATGTGTGAATCTAAATCTAAGATCTACTCTAATTCAAATAAAATCTCTCTAACTCTACCTCAAAAGTGAAGAATAAATCATGACTCTAATAGAGCTATCATTCACCCACTATTTCCCTAGCAATATTGAAGAGAAAACTTCCTATTGACTTGATCTACTTGTAACTATCTGATTAATTGAAATGAATTGTTTCTCTACTCTATTTGATATGTAATTTGACAAAACAAAGAAAACAAATACACAACTCCAACTTGGAAGAGCAAGAGCTTTGGAAAATCTGGAAGTATGAGTATCTGTCCCCTCAGTTCTTTCCTTTCTTTCTCGAGCATTCATGTGAGTGTTGATGTCGAATCACAAAGCACCCCAGAATGTCTGCTAACTCGATGGGTGAGACTCTCGCAGTGTGATTGATTGCATAACATGGAGCTTTTCCCAAGTGTGGGACCTTGCGAAATCGGAAAAGCTCTCCGGATGAAGGCCGGTTCCTATTCCTCTGTTCAGATGCACACATAAAAATGCAGAGGGTCTACTCAAAACCTAATCTAATTTTCCAAGGAGAGGCAGGGTAAGAATATGCATAAAAATAAACCTAAACTAACAAAGGTGATGCACCGAGGAATGAAGAACAACTGTCTTGCCAATAAACACAAACTATTAAAATGCGATGCAAGATCATGCACAGATAACAGATTTGCAGTGAAAGATCAGGAAGATGCAAATAAACACAGAGAGGGTTGATAATCATCCATAGACATGCATTATTTTCTCCAAAGATTGATACAATACACCACAAAATGCCAAGAGACAAGGTTGCATTATAGTTTTAGATAGGAGGTTTGAACTCCTGCATTCACCTGCCAAAGAGAAGAAGGGAGGGAAAAACAAGAATGTCCAACCTTTAGAAAGAATCCCTCCTTACAATTTATAGGAAGAATGAGAGAGGGAAGAGAGAGAAATTCCAAATCTACCCCTGACCACCGCAGTTGTATTTAATTCATCTCATTATGGTGGTAGGTGAGAACCCTAGTGACCCCAAAAGTGGCTAACTGTATTTTTAATTTTTAAGAATTTTTCTCACCTAATTAAATATATCCAGTCGTAGTTGGATAGAGGACCTCGTAAGCTTTCCAGAAAGTCCAACCTTGCATGAATCGAGCTCCCAGGTCAAAAGTTATGGCCATCCAGAATATCTCGGAGTGTCTCGCTTCCCGCCAAAGCACTCTCAGTTTTGCGCCTCCCCGAAGGTGCGCCTTGGCACATTCATGTGCGTGTCGACATCCTCTTACATGCGCCAAGGCACAAATTTTCCTGTGTCGACACTCTATGTCATGCGCCATTTCTGTGCGCCAAGGCGCAACTTTCTCTGTGTCGACACTCCGTGTCATGCGCCATTTCTGTGCGCCAAGGCACAACTTTTCTGTGTCGACACTCCGTGTCATGCGCCATTTCTGTGCATGTAGGCGCATCTATCTTCATATTCTTCTACTTGTCTATATCCTCCCAAGGGGGGATATATATACAACAATTGGCGACTCAACGGGATCACCTGCTAGGTAGAAGATCAGTGGCCTTTTAGTAATCCATTGGGCATGGAGTCATAAGCAATAACCTGAAACCAACCTGATATCTGATCCCGAGCCTGATACCGCAACTTCTTCTCTGACAGCACTCTGAACTGTAGAAAACAACCTGAGAGCAGCAAAACCTGTGCCAGAGCACTTAGGGAAAATGAAACCTAACTACAACAAGACAATGTGCATACGCACTTAGAGGAATTGAAAACTAAGCTAATATTTACAAGGGTAAACCTTTTCCTTTTAGTAGCAATGTTTAAGATAGATTCGTTAACCGGAATCGGAAGTTCCTCTCCATCCAATGTAGACAATTGGAAGGCATTACTACTTTTACATCCCGTGACCATGTAGGGGCCACTCCAAATCACTCATAATGTCGCACCTCCTGTGCGTGTCGACATCCTCTTACATGCGCCAAGGCACAACTTTTCCCGTGTCGACACTCCATGTCATGCGCCAAGGCGCAACTTTCTCGTGTCGACACTCCGTGTCATGCGCCATTTCTATGCACCAAGGTGCAACTTTTCTGTGTCGACACTCCGTGTCATGCGCCATTTCTGTGCGCGTAGGCGCATCTATCTTCATATTCTTCTACTTGTCTATATCCTCCCAAGGGGGATATATATACAACTGTGATGAGTCCAAGGATGGGAATACAAAGAACAAAAAGAAGAGGATGACGCTTTAGTGATTGCAGCTTGGAAGCAATCTGGGTGTAATACTGAGGTAGAAGAAAGATAGCACAAGAGATATGAACTTGGCTATACAATTCCTACCAAGATTATTACTGAGAAAAACAATGCAAGATACACAAAATTCTCAAGGCCCTTTTGCTTGAATACAAGCATGGAATATATAGGAATGGAGGCTAGAAGGTTACTTCATGCACAAGGAATTGAAGAGGTAGTTCCACTCATTAAATCTATTTAAAATAGAAGGAACTAGGAGAACTAAGAAAATGAAGCTATTTTTAGCAAATTTGAATCATGGACGCGTTCAAAAGATAAACTTAAGTTAATCGTCGCATGTAATTTCTTGTGTGAATATTTTGGAAAAATTGATCAGGACCGCCACCCGATCGGGGTGGTGGTTTACGAACCACCACCAAAGCTAGGTGGTGGTCCAGCATTGAAGGCCGAAACAAGTACATAATGAAAAGGGACAAGGGGAAAATGTAGGGAAAAGATAATTAAGGCTATCTAGTCCACAAATATATACTACAAATGTAGCACATGTAATTTTGGGTGCATACAGTAATATGACAAGGGAAGCCTATATAAGCCTTTAGAGGATGTCAATGTAAGTCCCTTTTGGGGGATTTGGATTAATGGATTTTGATTTTGATTTTGATTTTGATTTTGATTTACGGGAATGCTTGGTATGACGTGCCTTATTTTTGGATGGGGGTGGATGCGTGGATGTCACATGGTGTTGGAACATCATAGGGGAGTTTTGAAGTTGATAAGAGAAAGGATATGATATAAGGATGGGATAGGATGTGGTATTGTTGAAATTGGATGATGGGTGAAGTCCCAAAATAGACGAGGAGGGATGGGTTATGGATGAGAAGGGGTTTAAGCTGTATGATATGATATTGAGATAAAGTATGGGGGCCCAAAATAGACGATGAGGGTGGAAATGTAGATGCGATAAATTTAGATTGTGATAAAGGATGGGGTCCTAAAAGGGATGGTAAATGTGGAGTTGTAGATGTGATATATTTAGATTTTGATAAAGGATGGCGTCTCCAAATGGATGGTAAGTTTAAGAACCTAAACACTATATGTTTTGATTTTGTAATGTAAACTTTACGTAAAGAATATGGTGTTACTGACAGATGATGAGGGTGAAACCATGGATATGATAGGTTTTGATTTTATAGTGTTTGATTCAAGATGAGGTTCCAGACTAGATGGTAAGTGAAGAACCGGGGATAGGATTGGGTCTGATTCAGATGAGGGAGATGTTGATTATGGAAATTATTGAGGTGGGTAAAATTCATGTGAGTTACCCAAGTATTCAATTGGTTTACAAGATGGTTGGACATCGATATTTTTGATTGTAGGTTCCCCCTTTGTAATGGTCGCGAGGATGAGTCTATAAGCTACAAGGAGGTAATAGGTTATTGGATAATAAGCGAGGGTGATGTCAATGTGTGAGTATTATCAAAAAGAGGATCTACTGATTCAAATTCTCTAAGGGAAAGCATTTTTATGAAGGGATATCCTTATGGGGAAGATCATATGTAATACTGTTGATGATGTGAATCAAAATATATGTAGTATCTATATGGAATGAATTCATCAAGGGTGTTGGGGCAGGAATATAAGTAATGAAATCATGCATGGTAGTCTCATCTGGATCATAGGAAGACCTAACGGAATTAGGCGAGACATATATAGATTGGGGATTGAGATGGCCTTCTTTAAGGGCTTGGATTTCCAAATTTATGTCCATAGTGAAGGCTTTGTCAAAAGTCTAGAATGTGTAGATATGAAGAGTGGATGAGATGTGATGGGAACATGATTGAGAAAAAAATCGATTAGTTATGATTTAGGTAGTGAGAAGGTCAATTGATTGATAATGATTTTCCACCTAGTGACAAAGTCAATAATGGATTCATTTTTCAGATTGTTTGATGGTAAAGAGATTAGAAATGGTGATTTTTTGAGTAATGTTGATAGTGAAGTTCTTGAGAAATAACAGGGCTAGCTGCATGAAAGAGAATAAAGATTATTGAGGAGGGCATTGTACCAATCCAAGGTAAAGTACTTGCCGGTGACACGGGAAAGGTTATAAGAATTAGATCTTGATCATGGATGATGAGATAATCCGAGTGTCTAAAGGCTAGTATATGTTGTTGAGGATCCTCTTAGCCATGAAATATAGTAAAATTAGGTAATTCCCAAAGCATAGTATTGGATTTAAATGATCTTGATGGATGGATGGGTTGAGTACAAACCTAATCATAAGTGAGGACGTGTTTGGATCCCACGATAGAAATTTAAAATTGTCTAATCTGTTTAATGAGCTTGTATGGGATATTTTATAGGAGTAGGTATGAGGGAATTAACATGTGAGTGTGCCCGAGAATGTGGTTGAGTTGATTGATTATCTTTGGAGAGTATGAGGGTTCTATTGTAGATGTTCTTGATGTGGGGGTTGATAAGGGGTAGATTAAGAAGGTATTGATTAAAAAGTAGGTTGTGATAAAGATATGTGAGGAGATGTGTAGGGATGTTGGATATGATATTTTTGTTGGATAAGAGGGGTTGATTAGGCCTGAGTACATACGTATGTATATGTTTGGGATGTCTGGGGTATTGAAAGAGGTATTGAATTCGATAAAGGGTTGATTGGATAAAATATGGGAGATATTAGGATAATGATGAGATTGTGATGTAGGATGGGATGCGGTCAAGATCGATTTATGGGGTACACTTTACATGGTCTAAGGAGTTATAGTTTGGAAATAGTCTTGGAATAAAGGATATTCATAGGGTTATTTCGTGGGGTTGTTGTAGGGTTGTAGGATTGGCTGAAAGGTAGAGGTTCCATAGGGGACAAAATATGGTCTGGATGGCTCTAGGAAAATGCTAGGGATAAGTGAAGTTGAGTGAGACATGATAGGTTGATGAGATTGAGAAGGATTAGATCCTATGTAAGGGATGTTTTGAAATTGACTAAGATGTGAAGTTGTAGATGAAGCAATCAAATGCGATTGTGGAAATGGAGCATAAGGGTTAAAGTAATATGTTAATGTAGAGGGTTGATCCATATTAAATGATATTCAATTGATAATGATATAACAAATCCCTAAGAGAGCTACAAATGTAATAGAAAAGTCAAGAAGAATAATTTTAATTATCTTGATTATAATTTATATGTGGAGGAAGAGGCTCAGAGGGAACCTAATGATATGGTTGTTCTAAGGATAGTTTTAGGTTTGTTTAAGGATGGAGTCCTCGATATAACTAAAGGTACGTAAGGCCTAAATATATGCTATTATTGGTATGGGACTTGGTATTGGGGCCTACCCCTCACTTCATGGTCCCACAATGATAAGGGAGTCAGATGCTTAGCCAATATACGACAACCAATTATTTATACTCATTCGGAACATCATGTCGGTTTCTCTATTGGGTGATGAAATCTAAATATTTATCACCCTGGGTGGAAATGTCCGATGTGAATTTGATGTTCAATGTGGTTTGGCCGTGTGTGGGGGAATATTACATGAATGCAATAAATTAATCCTTAAATTAATCTATGTGATTGAGTAGGATGCAAGGTTCCATTTAAGCCCAAAAGAACGATTGATTTCAATGAGGATAGACAAAAAAATGCAATGCTTCAAAAATTAAAAGAAGAGAATAAGAATCACACGAGAAATGTTTCCTTTTAATTTTCAAATTTTTGAGTTTTTGTTTAGCAAAATAATGAATGCAACAAGCAAAAGACCACCAAAGAAGAAACCTGCAAAAGGTGTTAGCAAAAGATAGAAAACAAAAAAGAAAATGACGTTAGAGGCTAGCGATTGAGTAATAAGAAACAATCACGAGAGATCAGTAGTGATTGACAAGAATTATTGGTGATTCACCTAAATCACCAGAGATTACAGAGAAGAAGGCCTAAAATGAAAAAAATTAACTTAAATGAAATAAAAAGGGACTAACAGTCACATCGGACATGCTAGAATGTTCAGAGAAGTTTTTTCTTTCCTACTTTACATTAATGAAGTGAAATAACAAAAAATTGACCTCAAAAGACAATGGGGTTTACCAAAGCCTGCAAAGATGAATGTTGATATTGATGGATCCAAGCACACACACAACTTCTTCTTTCCAATGGGATAAGATATCTATAATGCATGACATACCAACAAAGAAAGATAGGATTAGATATATATATATATATAGTAGATTTCTGAAAAGGCAGTCCTCAAAATTCAATGGATTTCCTTACAAGGATGTCAATCTGCATTCAAGAAATTAATCTTATAATGATAAGATAAAATGATAAAGTAGAAGATCTAACCAACAATTCAAATTCAAAGGGAATGATGTGGTCCATGGTTATATGATGGTCTAATGGTGATACCTGATCCAAAGGGTGTCTAGGAATCACAAATGGCTCAAAGGAGAAGGAAGTAAATGGTTGTGCACTCAAAAATGTGAGAAAGATCATAAATTTGATTTAAATAACTGATGGAGTGATAAATATGGCTCAAAGGATATTAATATGATTAGACAGGCACTTGAAGGGACTTGTGGTAATAAATTATGTGATCTAGATGTCTAAAAATCAAGCTTAGGGGTCAAAAAACCTTTTAGACAAGAATCATTAGCAATTCTGGGAATCGTCAAATACCCTAAGAATTGTTAGTGACCCTGATCAGTCTTCAATGATGTTATTTAGTCGTCAATGATTCCGTGAACCATTTTGGGAATAATTAGCGATTTCTGTGAAAATGTATAGGCTAACAATGGATAGAGATGGGACTCAAAAAGGATGATAAAAAGGTTGATTTAAGCTTGGAAATTATGGATAATGAGATAATAAAGCAAGGGAAACTACTTAACATGTATAAATTTTTAAGCAAAGATCATAATATGATATTACCTGAGAGAGGGAGATGTAGATGCACGAATATCATTGAGTTGAGTCTTAGACATATGAATGACATTTGTAGGTTGAAGAAGATATTCTTGGTGCCTTGAATGTTTTTGGGATGATCTCTCGGTCTTGTAACAGGGCTATGATACAAAGGAAAATGTAATATGAAGTCCTTAGGTAATGTCCAGCTGCAAGCTAACCTCAAATGGAGGCATGAGACTTGTTTATATAGGGTCGCTAATAACTAGGGAGAATTGCTAGGTTTCGATTAATCGCCAACGATCCGAGTTTTATGAGGAAAAGGTTGAGATTACTTTCCAAATTGAGGTTTTGTTTGTTTTCACGAAGGGTGTGTGTTGGAAAGAGGTTATGTGGGTCAAGAAGGTTGTGAAATGGTTAAGAAGTTGTTGATTTGGTTTGTTTTATTTTCTTTTGGTTTCTAAGTGGTTTTAGATGATTTTAAGAGGAATAAAATATGATTTTATGATTGTAGAATGATTTTTACGGGAGTAAATACAATGGAGATAAATAAGACTTAGGATAAGGATTTAATGTATAATATTATAGTGATGTGATAGTGAAGGGGTGATAGCAGACGTGGATATAGGAAATTAGTGGTACTAATTTTAGGTGTCTAGACATCTAATTAGAACATGCTAAGTGGATAGATGAGAAATAGGAAAATGAATTAGAATTTTAATTATGTGGGTTGATATGTAAACATATTTTTTAGCCATATCTCTAATTATATTTGGTTTTCTTAATTTAGTCATATATGAGATATTAGATTTAGAATTATTTTTTCACTATATTCATATGTGTAATCACTCTTTTTATTAAATAATCCATTTAGTGGTAATGTGTCAAGGTATGATGGGTAATCACTGAAATAAAGAGTTATAAAACCCTTTATGGAGTTATAGTTTCATTTATAACAATTAAACCTTTTATTTAATATATTTGGGGTTTTTAATTACAATAATATAACAAGTAGTTGATACTTGTGTAAGATGTTAAATATTTATCCGAGTTGTGGGGATTTATATTGATTATGTAAATTGGTGCAACTCTTATGGTTATTTCTTGAATATTTTGTTGAAGCTTTGCATATTTATACCAATGGATGAAGGAAATGGCTAAATTCATAATGATCACTATCATTTTATCAACATTTTATCAAGGTTGCATATATTTTCTCCTAAAAATATACATTTCCATAAAATACATCCTTAGAGGTATCTATCCTATACATTTATCTTCATTATTGCTAACTATATTATATATTTATTCAAATATATGTAAGGAAAACCTGTAAGTTATGGACATCATAAATATTTCTACATTAGAGTAATTTTGACATGTTAAAGTGTGTGATTACATTACTACTGATACTTAATTGGGTGCTTAGTAATTAAATTTATACTTGTAGATAAATGCTTTGAGTGAATTTTAGTTTATTGTGTGAAAATTTATAGGATGTCTCCCCTTGGCATTGCAAAAATAGAAGAAGAGAAGTGATCCCCCTTCTCATATTTTTAGTCTTAAGTTTGACCCAAAATTTGAAGATATTAAACTTCATACAATACATTATATTTTCTTTTCTTCACCAAATCCTTATGGTGTAGACTTTGGGCTCCAACACAATGTGGGACCATTTTCAAATCTATAAAATTTTTAATGTACGCATAAATGATTGATTTAAAAAATTCCAAATGAACTTGAGAGAATCACAATCCAAACTATATGCTTTTCATTAATTCCTATGTGGATTCACCACTATTTAGGCTTTGTATAGAAATACTTAGTATTCCAAACATTATTTTTATTAAGTTGGAAATTTAATTGTCAATGTAAAACCCACCCATTGGGTTAAAATCAATTCTCAAATATTTGTTTCTTCATTTATTTTTTTTTTCAAAAGTTCCCATCACAAGGAAACCATATGATAATTGTATTTTATCATTACAACCATATGATAAACAAATCAATAAAGGTTTTACCAATAATGTGAATAGTTTCCAAACTCTTAAATGTCCCTTTATCTTAAAAATAAATGCTACAAATAATGTTTATAGATAGAAATAATTAGTTGAGACCAATATTTAATTAGTTTACTCATTCTTGTTTAGGAGTACATGAATAGGTTAAGGTGTAAATTGAAAATTGAATAATGACTTTACATGTGTCATTATTGGATACTTTATTGTAATAATGAATCAATTAGAAACATTCAATATTGAGGTTACTCTCAATTCCTTATGCATATTACCGTAACCTAAGTAGAAATAATAAGTACTTGCATTATGGGTATATAATTATACCGTAAGAAATTATCCACAAATACATATGTTGGCATGGCCCTAATAGGTGTTTTCATTTATGCAAAACCACATTAATGAAAGAGTGAATGTTTTTGACAATTTCATGATGATGTATATGATGCTAACATCTTTGGTATAAATGTATGATGGGTGTCGTTATTCCCTTCATTTAATCAACTTCTTGTTGATGTCATATCAAACCAGGGGTGTGTCTAAAGCTATATGCAACAAGAGTAATCCTATTGATCTAGTAGTTGACTGTAGTTGTTTTTGTATTTTCTGGGGGATATTTTCAATGTCTTAAGGACTTCTTGGTAAAACCTTATTTAAATCATACTATGAAAACTTTGCTAAAAGGAAACACACTTTGCAGAATGGAAATAAACACACTTTCTTTTGAAAGTAAACACATTTATTGTTGGAAATAAACACAACTTAGAATTATTTAAAAATGATTGTAAGAGAAAATAAGAATCTATCTAGACACCTGCAGGAACAAGTACATGACAGAGTTTAACTAGAAAAATTAAAACAATACAGATTTAACAGATCTAAACTATTTTCTTAAGAAATATAAATACCAAATAAATGAATATCCTAGTCCTTGGGGGAGTGGGCCCTTACTCCTCCTTGAATCAGGATTTAACAACTTAGAATTCTCTCAAATAGGAATGGCTATTTTATTGATAAAAAATTTTGTATTACAAAATGTACTGGATCTATATACTTAGTCTATATCTCTCTTCTCTATTTTATCTCTATTCCTTATTATTTTTATCTACTACAGGTCTGCTTATATATACATTTACAATCATAGTTTTTTCTATGATTATGATGAAATAAAATCATGCCCGAGGATAGATGTTGAGTCGATTGGGATGATCGAGCAATCTGTAAGATAGCTATCCCTAGATTTGTGTTCAGAGATCTTCTCATCCTTTCCTGATTGAAAGGGTCATTGATGCAAAATCTCTAGATGTGGTTAAAATAGATAAACTTCCATCAGTTCCAAAACTTCAGAGAAGTTCCAGAACCATAGGAAATTGTTAAGGATCAAAACCGTGAGAGTTCTAGAGCTATACCCAGGAGTTCTAGAAATAATTCAAATTTCCGAAACTAAATACTAGAGTTCTAGAACTAAGTCTGAAAGTTCCGGAACTAGATGATGACTGTGTAATGGAGTTCTAGAACTAGCTTGGAAGTTCAGAACTAAGCTGTGTTGGAACAAATGCTACCGAAAACATACTAAACGCTACATACTTCATTTCTTCGACTGATTAGACCTAATTTATTACAAAAATAAATTTCAAACACACACTTCATCAAGAATTTCAGAGATGTTAACATTAGAATCACAATCAATAAAAAGATAGAAAATCACATCCTAACTCATGTCAGATCAAATAAAATTCACAAAATGTAATCAAACTTAATAAAAAGGAGAGTAAGATGAGATCATATATTATAGATTAATCAGGTATATTATGGCCTCATCATTTCCCCCAAACTTACTTGTTTGTAAGTACCTTTACAAACTTCATTATTCAAAAGTGGGGTTATATGTTCTACATTCTATTTGATTTCTCAAATCAAATGGTTGAAACTATATTTTCCAATGCTTAAACTTAGAGGTACTGTACCCAACTCCTGCTTCTATTTTCCTCTCCCACTCTTCAAATTCAGTAGGATCTTGAGATTCTCTATTTTTCCAAGGAGACATGGGGGAGAGAAGTAGAGGGGGACTGATTCGCATTCCCATCCATATTTTCTCGTAGGTCTCATTGATCTGAGGAATTATTGTGCATAACGCTTTTTCCCTTTCTAAACTCTAGATCATATTTGTAGGGGATATTACTTCCCTTCTTCTTAAGGAAACAGTAAGGAGTTCCCACCTCTTCAAGCATCCTTCATAAATATCTTCAAATTTCTCCTCCTCATAGGAGGTAAAGGCATCAATACTCTTTTGTAGAATGGAAAAATAATGTGTCTTGAATCACTCATCAAAGGCATGAGTTATAAAATGTATGAGGAAGGTAGAAGGTTTACCATAGTGAGCTCTCATACAGAGACCACTTGAGCTAGCTTTCAATAAAAACTCAAATTTTCTTTCCTTCCATGCAATTTGGTTTTGCAGAATAGAGACAAATGCATTGAGCTGGCTCTCCCCCACATACAAATTGATCATAAATCTTGTGTTTTTCTCTAGCATAAAATTACAAAGATAAAATTCACATAGAAGATTTTTCTACTCAGGACTGGATAAAGAGTAAGCTATCATGAATTCAAATTCATCCTTTAGTTCATGTGGAAGTCCACATGCAATCCTTGATGGTTGCAGTGAATGAATGAGCTGCTCTTCTAAAAACACACTATATGCAGGAGAGGGCCTCCTGTAGGTAAGTAATTTTTCACTCATAATGCAGACCATATGAATTTTTGCAAGACATTTATATTTGTTTCCTTCTTCCTTATAAAATTTTTCTTCCCACTCTTTTCTTGCCTTCTTCTCTTCTTCCATCTTGGTCTTCAAATATTCATTTGATGTTTTAGCTTCTCTGAGCTCCCTGCAGGTGTCATTCCATAGTTGTTTGAGTGGAAAATAGGTTAACTTAGTCTATGCAGAGATTGTGGACACAACATTCTGTTTTCTGGAAGTCTGACATTCTTCCTCTTTTCTATCGGCTATTTCTTAATTCCGATAACTCCTCAGTCTTGGCTGCAAGCTGATTTGTTAACTATCTAATGAGAATTTCCCTTTGTTCTAATTTGAGTTTGAGGAAATCCAATTCCTCATCCTTTTCTCTAATAATGATCTCTGCTCTAGAAAAGAATAGATCCTATTTAACCTGATGTCATTCTTATTCCTCTGAAATTATTCGAGGAGTTAAGCATTCTTCCTCTATCAAAGGAAAATTTCATTTTCTTCTTTAGGATGCCAACTCTTCTTCTTCCTATGGCAATGTTGATGGTTCTAGTCAATTCTTGAAACTTTTGCTCTTCAAGTCTCTCATCTCCTTTGTCCATCTCAGCTTGGCTTGGTTCAGGAGGAGTCATGGCCATGCTACCCAAAATATTAGCAGCTTCCTTTTCCATCTTTTCCTGTTCACTCCTTCCCTCTGGGGTTTCCCTTGTCCTTTTATGAATTTTCTTTCTCGGGGAATTTCAACATGCCCAGTGGTGGATTTCTTTCTAGAGCTTCTTCTTACTCTTGTTTCTTGCTCTTTTACAGGTGAGCTATCACCGTCAGAGATAGATATTGGCTCCCCTGAAGCTACTGCAGAAGAAGGAATTTCCTTCAAAGGCATAGAAGGCTTTGCTATTTTGATTCTTCTTACAGACCTTCTTCTTTTTGGTATACTCTCTCTTTCCACTTCCCTTTGTTCTTATTTTTCTTGGATTGCTCTAGGTTTATGACAAATTCTCTTACTAATTTGTCATTATACTTTGAAAACTTCTTCAGGAACTCTAGCCATCCTACATGCTCAAAGATAGATGCTACTTCTTTGTCTGTGAGCAGCTGGGAATCATCCTCTAGTTCTGATTTCTTTTTAATCCCCATATCAGCTCGAGTTTTATTTCCTTTGATTCAATGAAAATCATTTGCAAGCCTTTTTGTTTAGCCAGAACCTCTGTTCTTAGCTACAGAATCCTCTATTCTTTGCTGTGGAGTACAATCTTAATTCGTTGCTTCTCAAAAATTTCTCTACAACTTATTTCACTTGATTTTGCACTTAATGATTACCAATAATAATAATGCTATCACTTATCCCATCCTTATCATCTTCATGATTACTTACTTGTAATCATAATGTATAAATAAATGACTCATCATACCAACTTTTAAATCAAGTTGAATCACACATGCAACATTTAATTTAACCCTAAATAAGTTAAAAGATATAATTACCATCCTTGATGGTGTAATCCTTTTGCTATGATGACTCGTCATTCCTACAAGTGGACAAAACATGGTTAGATAAGACATCTAGAATTCAAAAGAATTCCCTTTTATTTGAATTAGCCAAAAGAAGAGGTCAACCGCCATTTTCTGGTTTTCAATTGACCTTTGAGAGAAATATATATATATATATATATATATATATATATATATATAATTATTTTATTATTATTTTTTTTTTTTGGAAGAAAATGCCATTTAGTGGATTTCATTTTCTTCCCTTTATTCTGGATCTATCATCTATTTATTTGATCATTTTGGAAGAAGCGGGTTCTTCCATATGATCAAATCATTTAATCTCGATTCAATCTTCCTCAAGAATTCATCCTTAGTGGGAGGCTTCCTATAGATTTTCAGCCTATGTCCATTGACCAAGAGTGTTCTTCTGCTGCCATCAATGGGAAGTAACTGAATAGAACCATTGTCAAATATCTACTCAATCTGATAGGGTCCCAACCATCTACGGTTCTTAATTTTCCCTTAAATTTTTTTAACTTAGAATCAAATAGCAATGCCCAGTCTCCTACTTTGAATTGTCTTCTCTTAATATGTGTGTCATGCCATTGCTTCCTCTGATCTTGGATTATTTTTGTCTACTGAAGTGTTTCCATCCTCAATTCATCCAACTCATTGAGTTGAAGGATTCTTTCTTTTTGAGCTGCATCCAACTCAATTCCCACCTTAATTGTTTTCCTCAATGTCTAAAGTTCAAACTCAATGGGCAACAAGGTCTTTTCCCATAGACTAACTCATATGGTGAAAACCCTGTTCTAATTTTCCAAGTTGTATTATAAGCCCAAATAGCTTTAGGTAGTCTCTTTACCCAATCTTTTCTCCCAGCTTCAACTATTTTGGTAAGGATGTTCTCCAATTCTCTATTTGTTACTTTAGCTTGTCCATTTGACTGTGGGTGATAAGGAGATGACTTCCTATGATTGATTTGGTAATATATTGTGAAAGCTTGGATCATATTAGACATAAATTGTGGTCCCTGATCTAAAACTATGCTCCTCGGTGCTCCAAACTTTACCATAATTCTGTTCCAAAGGAAATCAGCAACTGCTTCTTCAGTGGCATTTTTCAATGCCTGCACTTCTGCCCATTTTGTCACATAGTCAGTACACACAAGAATATATTCCTTTCCTTGTGAAGGAGGATTAAAGGGACCAAAAAAATCCAATCCCCATCTCTCAAATGGTTCAATTACAACTTGAGGTTGAAGAGGCATTTCATTGGTGAAAGTTGGTTGTCCCATCCTTTGACAAGGATCACATCGCTTGATATATCTCTTCACATCCTTGTATAGAGATGCCAATAATAACTAGTGCCAAGTATCTTATGAGCTGTTCTTTTCACTGAATAGTTTCCTCCACTTGGTTCATCATGACATGCTCTGAGGATGTCAAATATTTCATCTTCTCTTACACACTTGTGCAAAAAAATTAGGCCCACATTTAAATAGCATTCCATTTACCCATTTGAATTGTGCACTAGTTTTGATTAACTTCTTTATTTGTTTCTTAGTGAAAGAAGGAGGAAACTTCCTGTTGTAAGATAATTTTCCATATCAAAAAACCATGGTGTAATTCTTTGAGATAGCAAGCAGTTGTTCATCTAAAAATTTATCCTTGACTGGATCTTGCTCCCTTGTAGTGGTTAGTCTTGATAAAAAAATCAGCTACCACATTAGATTTACCTAGATTGTCCATAATGGTAATATCAAATTCTTACAAAATTAATAACCATCTAATTATTCTTCCTCCAACCACTGGTTTGTTCATCAAATATTTAATTGTTGAATGATCTGTGTGTACAAATATCTTGTAACTTGTAATGTAATGTCTAAATTTATTGATTGCATAAATTACAAGCAAGAAATTCTTTTTAGTGGTGGTGTAATTCTTTTCAGTGGGAGTAAGATTCTTACTAAGATAATAAATAGCATACATTTTTCCTTCTTCATCTTTCTATCCCAAAACTGCACCAATGGAATTATTTGAAGCATCTATTTGGATATGAAATGGCTTTTCCCAATTAGGTCCTCTCAATATTGGAGTAGTGATTAAATTTTCTTTAATTTCTTCAAAAGCATGCTGACACTTTTCATCCCAAAGAAATTCACAGTCCTTGGTTAGCAAATTAAACATGGGGGCAGCAATTTTACTGAAATATTTTATAAAGTGCCTATAGTACCCAACATGTCCTAGAAATGACTTGATATCTGTGGGGGTTTGAGGAATAGGTAAATCTAAAATGATCCTAATTTTGTTTTGATCAACCTAAATTCCTCTTTTTGAAATATGGTGTCCTAATACAATCCCTTCATCAACCATAATTAAACACTTTTCATCACTAAGAGAAAAATTGTGTTGTTCACATCTTGTTAATACTCTATCCATATTTCTCAAAGCATCATCAAATGTATCTCCATGTATAGTGAATTCATCCATATATACCTTAACACAATCATTTGTTAGATCAACAAATATTACAAGTACAACTCTCTGGAAAGTTGCAGGAGCATTGCATAAGCCAAATGGTAACACCCTATAGGAAAAGGTACCCCATGGACATGTAAATGTTGTTTTTTCCTGATCTTCAACAACTCTAATTTGATTGTATCCACTAAATCCATCCAAGAAGGAAAAGTACTATTTACCTGAAAGGTTGTCTAGGACTTGATCTATGAATGGTAAGGGAAAATAATCTCTTAGTGTGGCTTTGTTTAGTTCCCTATAGTCAACACATATTCTCCATTTCCTGTTATTTTTAGGAACAATTACAAGAGGAGATACCCACTGACTATCTGAGATAGGGTAGATAAAACCTACTTGTAATAGTTTTTCAATTTCTTGTTTGACTATATCCCTTAAGGCTGGGTTAATCCTTCTCTGAGGCTGCCTAACTGGTTTAATGTTTTCAGTATAGATGTGATGAGTGAAGATACTTGGATGAATCCCCTTCATGTCTTTGTAATCCCAAGCAAAAGCTTTAGTATATTTTTAAAACATCAAACAATTTAGCTTCTTCATCATCCTTCAACCAGATTGTTAATGTTCAAAGTTTTACTCGGTTGAATCTCAACATGCTTGGTTCCAATGTGTGATGAATTGATTTTTTGAAAGGGTTCCATTAAAATTTTTAGTGGACATGCATGTGGTAACAACATATGGTATGTAGCAACATCTTCAAAATTTCCTTGAGACAGCACGGAAAAAGGACAATAATGGGAATTATGATACTTATCTCTTTGAAGGCCAAACTCTTCGTCATTGCTAATTTCCAAAAATTCTTCACCACTTCCTGATGTATTTGAAACAAAAGCTACTGATTATTCCTCTCCCCATGATAAATCCCATTCCTCTAGAGAGAAATTATTTCCAATCATAGAGAACTGTTGTTGTTGTGGTTCTAGAACTTCATGTAGTGGTTCCGGAACTAAATGTGGTGGTTCTAGAACTAAATGTAGTGGTTTAGAACTAAATTCACGAGGTTCTAGAACTAAGTTTGTAGGTTCCGAACTATATCTGATTGCTTCAAAGACAATCGGTGCTCATCCAATGGTGGATTAATCATCTCTTCTACTTCTCTTACATGATCCTATAATGTGATCATAGCCAAAGAAGACAAATTTTTCTTATTAGTATCAGGAGAATCAACCCACAATTATTCATGATTGTTAGTAAAAGGTCATGTAGAAGGATATAAGGAAATTTTCTTAGAGTTCTTACCATTCAAGATTGTCATATCACCTGACCTGCAATCAATTAAGGCAACAATTGTAGCTAACCATGGTCTACCCAAAATAATGGGATAACCCAATGTTTTACCTTTTGGCTGTAGTATAAGGAAGTCAACTGGATATTCCCATGACTCCACCATGACCGCCATGTCTTCAATAACCCCTTCTAGTTTTGTAACAGACTGATCTACCATCTACAATATGGTATTAGTAGGTTGTATACCCGTTAATGGTAATGTTTTCAGAGTATCCACTATCATTACATTGATGGCCGCTCCCAAATCTACCAAAACATTATGTATATCCTTATTCCCTATAGAGATAGAAATAACAGGACTTCCAGGATCTCCATATTTGGGAAGTAAAAGTTTTCCTGCTAATAAATCAGCAAGTTTCCCATCTACTTTGATAGTCTTGGGGTACTGTTTCTTCCTTCCAGGATTTTTCAAACATAACATTTTGATTAATTTGTTCAATTCGGGAATGTCCTTAATTGCTTGTAACAGTGGTATCTCAATATTCAATTTCCTTAGTTCATGTACCAATTCAGACTCCTTGGTTTCTATAGCTTCTTTAAACCTCTCTGGAAATGGAGTCTCAGTAGTGTCGCTATCTGGCTCTTTTTATTTTCTTCCTATATCCTCTTTTGGAACAACAGTACTAGGGATTTCATTTTCTTCTTGTCATTTCAGTGATTATAATAGGTGGACTGCTAATGATTTTTCCAAATCTAGTTTGAATATCCTTATAATCCATAGCACGTAAATCAACTAATTTTTCTAGTTCTGTTCCATAAATAGTTGTTTGTTTATTTCTAGGGTTTATAACTGGCTGTGTTGGTATTTTTGTTTGGACTACATTCTCAGTTTGTGAATTCTATGTATGGGATCCCATGAAGACTTGTTGATTTTGATTTGGATATGTTCTTCCTTGAGCATTATTACTAGGGTTCCATCTAGGTTGTGACCAAGCATAAGGATTTCCTTGACCATACCATGGTTTTTGATGTCCATAAGCATACCAAGCTTGACTTTCCCAATCTTGAGGGTTCCATTTTTGTTGAGGTACCCAAGTGGCTGTCCCCAATTTTACAGTGCGGTTTGAGAAGCCCATGGCATCGTCAAGGATTAGGAATCGATCTTGGCATAAAGCGCCTGGTTAGTTTATCTCGAACAAAATTCAATTCTTCTGTTATGGATGGTGTATTGGTTTGTTTAAGCTGATTGTTTATAACTGGAAGTAGAGAACAAGCATCAATGTCATGTTCTTTAGATTCATAGATAAGACACATTTCTATTTTCTCCAAAGGACAGTCTCTTATTGCATGCCTCTTCTTTCATCTACGACAATACATAGCCAATGGTTCCATTTTGGCATTTTATTTAGCTTGTAATCCATCCATAATAGATGTTAATTTAACTAAAATGTATGTTTTAAAATTTACTAATTCATCCATCAGTTTTTTCATATCTGGATTCAAACTTTTCACTAATTTTCCTTTTCTAGGTCCACCTCTTGTTCTTGAATAGATTCTACAAATCTCTTTAATTTCATTCATTCTTAAGCGATCAAAGTATCTTCACCTCCTATCAAGTTAATAGCTTCCCTAGATTCATCATCCAAACCTTTAAGAAAAATGGTTTTACTTAACTCCTCTTGAAGTACAAATCCACATCTTTTTCTCACAAAGAGGAATCTATCTAAATAGTCTTCTATATTTTCATCTTCCTCCTACTTGATTTTGAAGAATTCTTCCTTCCTATTTCTCCCTCTACAATAATCTTGGTATTTTTCTAGGAAGGCAGTCTCCATTTGTGCCCAAGTGCTAATAGAGTTGGATGGTAATCCCATGAACCACCTCATTGTTGCATCCTTCAAAGTGGATGGAAACAACTTGATTTTTTTATTATCTATTTTATAGTCATAGGTCTGACATAGTACCTTAAACTCAAATAGAAATTGGTCAGGATCTTCAGATGACATCCCTCTAAATGTGGGTAAATGTGTAGGTGAGATATTTTTCATTGATGTATCATCATCTCCCAATTGGATTGGATAAGTAAAGGTCCTATCAGGTACTCTTTCAGCTTCTCATGCCATTTTTAAAATATTTTTGAATTTTCCTCCCAATCAATGTGGTATGTGGTATGCCTTGGGGAAGGTGAAAAATCAGGAGTAGGAGGTTGAATACTCAATTGAGAATCAAAACTCACCCTAAATGGATCTTGAGTAATAAGCCTTTTCCTAAAAGTTCCACTTCCTTTAGGTGACTGATCTAAGAATTCCAAAGGTGGCAATTTTGTTTCTTGTTTGATAGGGGATGATGGTGCCTCCAATTCTTGATCAATTTCCTTATTTGGATTAGAGGATGTTGTGAATTCTTGTGAAGATGTTCTTGGGAGGAATCTACCCTTTGAGTCTCTTGGTCTACTCATATATTTTATGATATAGTAGGGAAGATCCTTCAACTACTAGATGTATGATTGTTGCTCTTGCTAACACTTAATTAGAAAGTTCCAATTAGCATATCCCGGAAATGGTACAAAAATTACGGGTTTCGTTATTCCCTTCATTTAATCAAATTCTTGTTGATGTCATATCAAACCAGGGGTGTGCCTAAAGCTATATGCAATAAGAGTAATCCTATTGATCTAGTAGTTGATTGTAGTTGTTTTTGTATTTTCTCGGGATCTTTTCAATGTCTTAAGGACTTCTTGGTAAAACCTTATTTAAATCATACTCACGAAAACTTCTTTGAAAGTAAACACACTAGTTGTTAGAAATAAACACACAACTTAGAATGCTTTAAAAATGATTGCAAGAGAAAATAAGAATCTATACGGACACTGCAAAAATAAGTAGGCAATGAGTTTAACTAAAAGAATTAAAGCAATACAGATTTAATAGATCTAAAATATTTTCTTAAGAAATATAAATACCAAATAAACGAATATCCTAGTCCTTGGGGGAGTGGGCCCTTGCTCCTCCTTGAATCAGGATTTAACAACTCAGAATTCTCTCAAACAGGAATGGCTATTTTATTGATAAAACATTTGGTATTACAAAATGTATTGGATTTGTATACTTAGTCTATATCTCTCTTCTCTATTTTATCTCTATTCCTTCTTATTTTTATCTACTACAAGTCTACTTATATATACATTTACAATCATAGTTGTCTCTATGATTTTGATGAAATCAAATCGTGCCTAGAATAGATGCTAAGTCAGATTGGGCTGATTAGATAGTTGTAAGATAGCTATCCCTAGATCTGCGTTTAGATATCTTCTCATCCTTTCCTGATTGAAAGGGTCGTTGATGCAGAATCTCGAATGTGGTTAAAATAGATAAACTTTCATCGGTTCCGGAACTTTAAAGAAGTTCTAGAACCATAAGAAATTGTTAAGGATCAAAACCATGAGATTTCCGGAGCTATACCCATGAGTTCTGGAACTAAGTCTAAAAATTTTGGAACTAAATACTGGAGTTCCGGAACTAGGTCTAAAAGTTCCGGAACTAGATGATGACTGTGTAATGGAGTTTTGGAACTAGCTTGGAAGTTCCGGAACTAAGATGTGTTGGAACAGATTCTACCAAAAACATATTGAATGCTACATACTTCATTTTGTCGACTAATTAGACCCGATTTATTACAAAACTGAATTTTAAACACACACTTCATCAAGAATTTCAGATCTGTTAACATTAGAATCATAATCAATCAAAAGATAGACAATTACATCCTAACTCATGTCAGATCAAATAAAAGTCACAAAATGCAATCAAACTTAATAAAAAGGAGAGTAAGATGAGATCATATATTATACATTAATCGGGCATATTATGGCCTCATCAATGTATATCAACTACTACGGTGGGATTCAAAGTGATGTGTTCTTTCTTTAAGCAAGCCTATATAGGTGCCTAAGAGGTGTTGCTTGGTAGTATGATCTTATTGGTTTCTTAGGAATCATGTTGACATGATGTATAACATGATTTGAGGGTACTTAAGTGCTCACAATAGTGGTATGGTATAGGTACATGTGGTTTACTTGGTTATAGGTGCTCATTGGGAGCAGGTATAGTATCTTGGAGGTGTGATAGTGTGGTTTGGAGCCATATGAGCTCATGGAATCATGAAATCAGGTGTATCATGGCATATAAGGTATGTTTGGTTCATTTGAAGAGGTTTATTATTTATTTATTACATTATTTCAATTGGCCCTAGCTTCTACAATGAGGATCTAGTATGCAAGCATAGGTAAGTCTCATTGATTGGAGAGATTGAGATATGGAATTAAAATTATGATGATTGGAGATTTTATAGGGATGATTCATGATGTTATCATAAACATTTCAGGTTCCCATGACGTGAATTTTGAAGGATATGACTGATTTTGTGAGACAAGGTGAAAATCTAGTGCATTTCTAGCTTGAAGTACAACTTTCGATGTTCGTTGTGAACAATATGATTTGCATGGGACCTTGTGATTTTCACGTTAGGTTCTATGGTGAGTTTATCATGTTTAAAAAAAATAATCAAGTCACATTTTTATGAATGAATGTTAAGAAGGCAAAGTGGTCTAAAACCCTAGTTAAACCTATTTAGGAAGCGGTTGGCAAGAAAGTGAAATTTTGTGACCCAATTTTGATTTATTAATAAAAATATATGATTTTATGTTGTATATTACTTATAATTATTTCCTAAAATGTATGTTTGAGGTCATAGTCATGAGTGGACCCCACCTAAAAATAGAATTTTATAAAGAAGAAGGTTTTAGGACTAGATGGTACAAAGTAGTAGCATGAAAAATTGATGGTTAATGATGTATTTGTTGTTATTTATGTACATGGAGGTTTCAAGACATGTTCATGGAGATTCCTGGTGTTTTTAGGTCCAAATAGGTTGACTTGTCAAAAGGTAGTTTTGGGATCTCAAATAGCAGGGTCTAATAAAATGAGTATAACTTGAGCTACAGGTGGATTCTTATCGATTAAAGTTGTGATGGAAATAAAATTTAGAGATATTTATAGTGATATAATTATTTCCTAATTTTTAGGTCATTTTATAGGGTTTCAAGGCATTCTTTGAGTAATAATATTTTTGGAAATTCAAGACATCATGTGTTTGATGCAAGTTTGATGATACTTGAAGCATGAGATGGATTGGTTGATGATTAATATCACATATCATGTGAAGAGGAATGGATGTGCCATCAAATGAATATATTTATAGGTTTTGAATGTAAGTAGAATTTTATTTTATGAGCTAACTTTTGGAAAAATATGTTTTGGTAGGTTGTTTTGATAAAGGTAAATGTTGTTGTGGTTTAAAGTGAAGGATGTTTCATTAATTTTAAATTTATTAGAAGTGTTATGAAGGTTATGAAATTTATTTTTAGTGGTCACATAGAAAATTTTGGTTGAGTAGACATGATTTGGTGATCGAGATGAAGTTTCGGGGTGTTGAAGGGTGCAAGAAACAACCATTTTAAGAATTATAAAGGGAACTAAGCATAATAAATGAAATAATATGATTGGTTGATATTAGTTACAACCATGTATTAATTTTTAATGATATTTAATTCATATGTAAGTGGTTTTGGTCATGAAAAAGTATGGAGCTAATGTTAGGGAAATTTTAAGATTGTGCCAATGGGGTTTTGAGCCATTTTTGGCACATGTAATGAGGTTTTAGCTAGGATGACTTAATTGGGTCACTTGTGACTATTTTATTTAAAATTTTAAATGTTTCCTTGATGTATGGGTTGAAAAAATGGAGGGAAAATGTTGTGCCTAAGTTTGAAATGTGGAGAAGCATATAAAAGCATGTTTTTGGGTGCTTTTTGGAACTAGTTATGTGTGTACATGTGGAGAAACCTAGGTGAAGTGTGATTACAGGTGTTTAAGCATGATTTGGAGTTGAATCATTTTTTTTAGGTTGAGAAAAATTAGAGGATGTGAAATAAATATTTTCATGATTTTTAGAGGGCTTGAGGAGATTATTTTTATGAAGTGTGATCACCTAGGGTTTGAGTGAAGAAGTGTGAGATGAATATTAGATCTCCATCAGTCGTGGAAGAAAAAAATAAGATATATACACACATAATGTGGTCAAGTGGGTGCTTTATCATCTTGGGGGGTTGTAGGCTTCTTATGGAGTTGGTGCTTCACAAAACTAGGGGTTGGTGATGCTTGTAGGGTTGGTACTCTACTAAACTAGGGGTTGGTTCTCCTTGTGGGGTTGGTGCCTCACAAAATTATGAAACATATCAATATAATATTGTATTTCGGTGGGTTTTATTCCTCTTGATGGTTTCTCACTTATATTGTATGTCTTGTTTTGATGACCGTGCTTATAGTTCTTGCACATATGATTATTGGATTGATGCACACATTAATAGATGATTAAAGGTTTATGAGTACTTGTATATGAAATTTTGAAATCTGAATTTAAAGTTTTATAAGGATTGATTCACCCACCCTCTCAGTCCATTATGTTTCTAATAATTGGTATCAGATCGGGCCCTTCTAAAGAAGCTTGACAACTTGAGGATATCTCCTGAAGCAAAAATGGGTGGTAAGAAGAAGAATTATCAAAAGGGAAAGAACTCTAAAGATGAATGTTGTTCTACTTCAAGTGAAGGTAAGAATTTTTTATAAAATATTCCTAAAATTTATTCTCCCCTAGGAGTTGTAACTTGTGAATTTGGAGAAGGGTTTAATGATTCTGATTTATATTGTGAAGAGTTAGCTTGTTGTATAGTAAAGAGGGAACTTAATCTTGCTAGATATGAGAATGAAAATATCACACAACAAATTTTTGAAATGAAAAGAAATCATGAAGATTAGATTAAGCTTCTTGAAGCTAAGTTGAAGAATGAGAGTAAAGAACATGATGATATCACAAGGCATCTTGAGGAAAAATTAGATAAATTTATAGCCAACCTTGAATCCAAGGAAGATGCTCATGAGCATAGTCATACTATTCAGATTTTGGAGTCATAAATGGAGGATTTGTTAGAAAATCTAAAGGTAAAAGATGAAGAATGTACTTAGATGAAATCAAAATTTATTTTCTCAATGATAAACTCAAGACCAAGGAGGATGAGTGCATCAAGTATGAAATGGGCATGAAATCTCTACATTCAAGACTTGATCTAGTTTTAAGAAAACTAAAAATGTTTGAGAAAAGTATAAATGACCTAGATAATCTAGCAAGTGATAAGGATAGTTTGGGATTCAAGAAAGACCTCAAGGATAGTGAAATTGTGAAGGAGGACATGTTTTCAATCAAGGAATATGCTAAACCAAGTACCAAGGAAGAAATGAAGGTGACTCACTCCAAGGACAATGAGAAGACCAAGTCTATTAGGAAACCTAATACATCAAGGTATGAAAGATCATTCAATGGCTATTTTTTCTCATGTCATGCTTTTGGTCATAGAGCTAAAGAATGTAAGACAAGGTCTCCTAGGAATGGTGTAGGATATTTTCATGGTGAATGTCATTCATGTTGTGAGTATGGTCACAAATCCAAGGATTGTGGATGGAATCTAGGAGTGTTTGAGCCTAAGAAAAGTAAGAGGATGTTTATCAAAATATCTTATCCTAGATATGGTCATCCATGGAAATAATATATACGTTAGTTTTCTAAGAAGATAGTATGCTACAAGTGCAATGAACAAGGTCACACTGCAAGGTATTGTTTGTATGGATCACAAAATCAAGATGAAGGCTTCAAGAGACAAAATTTAGTGGTATGTTATAACTGTAATAGATTTGGTCATGTTGCAAGAAATTGTTATCAAGCTTATTCAGGTCATAACAGGAATTCTCAAGGACCTAGAGAGCAAAGAAGTGGGTTTCAGAGGCCTAGAGTGCAAGGTAATGGTCCTAGAAGGACTTGGGAACCTAGAAGAGACCTTGGTGTCTCATCAAGAGCTAGAAATGATGCAATGAAGAGAAAACCACAATTCTCTGATAAGATAAGGGAGGATGAAGGAGTTTTATAGGTGCCACAAAAGGCTTAGGACCTCTTTAATACCTTCTTTTAGGTCTTCATGGAGCCTATATGCCTTCATTATGCTTCTTAAAGTTATATCATTGTATATGAAGCTTATAGGAGAGAGGTAGATGTCTAAGTCACTATGTGACTCCTCCACAAGGTTAAGGTATGTGTTATCATGCTATATTCAGTCTTATTGGTTCATTTTTATGTGTCTTGTAGTCATGATAATAGTATTGGATCTCTGTGACAAGTATTATGTACCATTCTTCAAATTTTTCTTAAGTATCCGAGTTGTAAGTTCTTTCGGCATGCATTTTTATAGTATGAGCTGAGTGCATATATTCTTGAGTCTTTCAAACATGGTATAATGTTCTTTGAGTACATGAATCTTGATTCACAAGTTCATTTGTCAATATTCAAAATCTTTGAATGTTAGTATGACCCATGAATTGTTTGAGTTGTGGATGGGGTCTCATGTATGGTCAAGAGTTATCATGGATTATGATAAATGTATTTGATGTCCTTGAGTAGTATGAATTTTTGTCAAGGTCATAAAAGTGGGTGTTAAGTTTTATCATGAGATTCATCATCTATTCTAGTCTATGAGGTTGTTGTGTACTCTATAAGATTTCATGATGTTAAAATGAGTTGCCATGTAGTAAAAATGATCTTGTCCCTGTGTCTCATGTTATCCTCTCTGTATGGTTAAAGTCACTAAAATGCTAAAATTTTAGAAAAATGTTATATTGCATATATGTTACTAGTATATAGATCTCTATGTTTGAGTCTATTAGTCTATGAAGCAGGTGTTCAAACCTTGAATTTTTACAACAAGTGTTCAAAAGTTGACTCTTAGTCAATTGTAAAGGCTAAGGAGTCTCACAATCATGAAATTAACTAAGTACATTCAGTTTTGTGATTTACTTGGAAATATATTCAATAAAGGCAAATCATTGTGACTAAGCTCATGATGATGTTGGTAGGTGATATAGTTTATTCTAAGGTGAAAGATACAATTTGAAGGTCTGTGGTAGAAGTATTACTCAAGCATGAAAGTATGTGTATGAAATTGAGATCTCAAAAATTGGTGTGATTTTAGTTCAATTCTCATTAGGGGAATCAATGTCTTGGGAAAACACATGAGTTGTGTGTCAATTGATCTAAGTGCTTCTAATAACTTGTTAAGACCTCAAAACATGGTCAAGTATTCAAGAACCGCAAAGATACACGACAATTATTCAAAATGTATGAAGCCGGTTCTTAATTGATATCTTGAGTATGAAAAGGAACTGAAGTCTATGAAAGATTCCAAGTGTGTGGTATATTTATGAAAAATATTTGAGATAGAGTGGCATGTGCATCTTATTATCAATCTTGAAGAATATCTTGAGTACTAATTTATGAATTTAAGATGTATGTCAAGTTGTGTTACTTCACCGAAGTATATAAAATTTATGCTCCATGTTGAAAGGCGTTTTATCTTCAAATGAGATTTTACTCAGGATGTTAATGACAAGAAAAGGCATGTGTTGAAGTTTGTGTTTTTATACATCCCTCAAGTGAGGTCTTTAAGTGTCCTTAGGTTGTGCATAAATGAAAAGGGTCTCGAGTCCGAGTTCAAATGATTGATAGATGTATGTGTCTGATGTTAATGGCTCTAAATCATGTCTTAGAATATTATCTAAGAATGTGGAATGATAGTAAATGTGTATAAGTTCTTTCTCGAGATTTTGATGGAACTCTCAAAAGCATTAAGATTGGAAATAGAGGAAGAATCAAACAAAGAACATTTGTAAAGAAAATATTCTCTATCAAAAGTTAGATACAAGAGTTGTGAAGGGAATTTCAAGAAGGAATATTTTTGTTAAAATATTATATTAACTATTTTACATCACTTGATGTCTTCATATCAAGAAATATAATAATATTATTAAGGAAGAGTAATATTTGCCCACTGGGCTTGCAAAAAAAAAAAACCCTCATCTAGATTTTTTCGAAGAAAGAAAAGAGAAAGTCTCTTAAGGAATCTCTTTGCGAATTAAAATTTATCTCGATACCCTCATGAATTCTTGTATGGATGATGGTATGTATAACCTATCAGGAATCATGGGCTATGAGACTGTGACTATGAGAACAAGAAGTTTTATAATTGTACTAAGTGCTAAATGGTGAAAGCTATGGGAAGAGAAGAATAAATACAAATTTTCACATAAGGCAAAGGAGTTTGATCACTCAATTTTGGCATATAAAAAGGTTGATATCAGTTTATAGAAGAAAATATTTCTTCCCGTATATCATGACAATGATGTGAAGAATACTTTGAGCTCTTGAAGGCAAAATTGATGCTTGTGTGTGACATACCGAGTGGTGTAACCCTAGTAAGGTATGTGTACACTCTTGATGGTGGATTTCATTGTAAGTGTTTTGAATGACAAGTGAGAAGACATGATCCTACAGCTTGATAGAGAAAAAGGATAACCTAAGACACATGATCAAAATAATGGTGCCATGTTGATAAGCTACATAATGGTCTAGTGTATGCATCTACAAGTCATCTTTTGTGCACTTACAGTACAATGGAAAAGGATGGTTTCTCATATGTCATGAAAATTAAATACTCCAAACTATAAAATGACTTCTAGACACTTTGTGACTTATGAACAATATGAAAAATGTTGATAAAATATTTAAGTCCAAAGTGCATTCAGGTATATGAATCAGAGAAAATTACATGGTGAAGGTTGTGATTATCTAGCCATATCATGGTTTGAAAAGTATGGAATGATTATGTTGAGTATATACTCATGAAGGTTTGTATTCTCAAGTACTTGTGCAAAGAGAAGTTAACAATAAAGGGCATATGGCTTGTTCAGATCTTGAAGAAGTGAAAAGTGTGCATCTACAAGACCATTTAAATTAAAATATGAGTGAATCAAGGTGGGGATAGTGTGTGATGTACATTCAGGATACGGGAGCCCATTTTTCCTTTCTTGAGGAAGTTTCTTAGTACATATATGCATCTCAAGTAGCATATATCTTGACAGAAGTTTAAGGTCCGATTGTTTCCTAGTTGTTGTTAGCATGCAAAAAACATGAAAGGTTGTTATTCAGGTATGTGACTGTTGACTCGGGTTGTGAAAATTCCACTCATTATAGGGGGAGTTCTGTGAAAACTCCTAGATGGTGAAATTATGATGTTGAGACACTTGATGTTTGCAATGGATGTCATCTCTTTGGTTTTGATTCTTGAATGCACATTAGTAGTCAAATATGGTTGATAAGACTATGATAAAGGATTAGGACCTAACAAAAGCATTTAGAGTGTGTTAGAGCCATGAATCAAGAAAAAAATGCTTGAAATTGAACCTATTTACTTGATATGGTTGTATAAATCATAGGGGGGGGTCATATGTAGATGAATATTGTTGTGTTTGAGATTCTAGAGTTGCATGAAATTTGTCAAAAATGCACTAAGAGGACTGTTAAGGGCTCTAACATCATGAATGGCATGAAAAGCAAGATTTTGATTGGTATAACTTGTTTAAGGCCTAGAGAATATGAATTATTTACAAGAAAGGTAATATGATGATGCGAGATGCCTAATAATAACATTTTTGGCATGTTCAAGAGGTATATGGTTTAAATCACGAGTCAAATACAATGTTGCCAAAAGGTGTAAAATAGGGTTATAAGTGAAAATATGCTTGTTTGCATGCCCAAATGATGGAAAATGATTTTTTTACCCCTAGAAATGTGATATTATGATTTTTCATGATGTACTAATGGTTTTAAGATGTTGGAAGTGCTCTTTCCAGGGGGAGCATGTTGCTTGCATGCTTAAAATGAGGCTAAGAATCAATTTTTGTGCAAAATACAAGATATGAGGCTTGTTTGAAACTATTGGTTGATGTTTCTAACCAAAGTAGGAAGGTATGAAGCTGAATAAATTTAATAAGGTGAGCTACATGTATTTCTTTTTCATTAATGTAAAAAGTGGGAGAATTTCAAGGTGTTTTCCATTAATGATAAAAGGGGAGATTGTTGGCATGGTCCTACTAGGTGTTTTCATTGATGCAAAACCATGTTAATGATAAATTTAATATTGTTTGATGATTTATATGATGCTAACATACTGGTACATATGTATATTAGCTCTTTACACTGGGATTTAGTGATGTGTGCTTGCTTTAGCAAGCCTATATAAATAGGTGCCAGGCGGTGTTTATTGGTAGTATGAGCTTCTTGTTTTCTTAGAAATAATTTTGACATGATTTATAACATGATTTTAGGTTTCTTGAGAACTCATAGTAGTGGTATGGTACAGGTATAAGTGGTTCACTTGGTTATAGGTGCTCATTGGGAGCAGGTATAATAACTTGGAGGTGTGACAGAGTGGTTTGGAGCCATATGAGATCATGGAAGAATGAAATAAGGTGTATAATGGAATATGAGGTATGTTTGGGTCATTTTTATAGGTTTATTGTTCATTTATTACATTATTTTAGTTGACCCTAACTTCTACAATGAGGATCTAACATGCAAGCATAGGTAAGTCTTAGTGAATGGAGAGATTGAGATATGGAATTCACATTATGATGATTATAGATGTTATAAGGATGATTCATGATTATCTCATAAAATTTTTAGGTTACCATGATGTGAATGTTTCAAGATATGACTAATTTTGTGAGACAGGGTGAAAATCTAGTGCATTTCTAGCTCAAAGTGCAACTTCAAATGCTTGTTGTGAACAATGTGATTTTCAATGGACCTTGTTCCTTTTAGGGAATATTTTGTGGTTATTTTAGAAATTTTTACAAAATAATTAGGTCTATTTATTTTCATGTTTTTATGAACGAATGTTAAGAAGGCAAAGTGGTCTAAAACCCTAGTTAAACCCTAGCTAAGAGTAATCAGAAAGTGAAGTGTTGTGACCCAGTTTTGATTGATTCATAAAAAGTGATGATTGGATGTTTTATAGGAATCCTTATTATTTATATATATTTATGTTTGAGGTCATGGTCATGAGTGGGCCCCACCTAAAAATAATAGTTTTTAAAGAAGAAGGTTTTAAGACAAGATGGTCCAAAGGAGTAACATGAAAAATTGATGGTTCATGATTTATGGGAGTTTTTATTGATGTATATGGATTTTTAAGGACATTTTCATGCAGGTTCATGGTGTTTTGAGGTCCAAATAGGTTGATTGGTCAAAAGGTAGTTTTGGGATCTCAAATAACAGGGTCTAGTAAAATGAATATAAATTGAGCTATATGTGGATTCTTGAGCTGGTTCAAGTTGTGTTGGAAATAGGATTCAGAGAGAGTTACATTTATATAAGTATTTTCTCATGATTAGGTCATTTGATATGGTTTTTAGGTCATTATTTGAGAAAAAATATTTTTTGTGATTCGGGAAAACATGTGTTCTGATGCAAGTTTTATGATACTTGAAATATGCGATGGATTGGTTGATGATTCCTATCACCTAGAATGTTAAGAGGGATGAAATGTTCATAAAATGAATCCATTTATAGGTCTTTAATGTATATATAAATTATTTTATGAGCTAAAATTTAGAAACAATGTTTTTAGCAGGTTGTTTTGGTGAAGGAAAATGTTGATGTGGTTTGAATTGAAGGATGTTTCATGAATTATAACTTGATTAGAAGTGTTATAAAGGTTATGAAATTTATTTTGAGTGGTCACATGACATTTTTTTATTGAGTATAAGTGATTTGGTGATCAAATGAATTTTCTAGGGTGTTGAAGGGTGCATGAAACAACTATTTTAAGAATTATAAAGGGAACTACGCCTAGTAAATGAAATAATTTGATTTTTGATATTAATTAAGGCCATGTATGAATTTTTAATGATATTTTATTCATATTTAATTTTTTTGCATCATGAAAAATTATGGTACTAATGTTAGGGAAATTTTAAGATTGTGCCTATGGGGTTTTGAGCCATTTTTGGCACATGTAATGAGGTTTTAGCTAGGATGACCTAATTGGGTCACTTGTGACTATTTTATTTCAAATTTGAATTGTTTTTTGATTTATGGGTAAAAAAATGGAGGTAAAAGGTTGTTCTTAAGTTTGAAATGTGGAGAAGCATATAAAAGCATGTTTTTGGGTGCTTTTTGGAACTAGTTGTGTGTGTGCATGTGGAATGACCTAGGTGAAGTTTGATTGCAGGTGTTTGAGAATTATTTGGATCTAAATAAAGTGTGTTTCAAGTTAAGAAAAATTGGAGGACATGAAAGAAAGAGTTTTATTATTTTTAGAGGGCTTGAAGAGCTTGTTTTTATGAATTGTGACACCTAATGTTTGAGTGAAGAAGTGTGAGCTAAATATTGGATCTCCATCAGTTGTGGTAGAAAAAATCAGATATATACACACATAATTTTTTTGAGTGGGTGATTTATCATCTTTGGGGGTTGTAGTCACCTTCTGGAGCCGGTGCTTCACAAAATTAGGGTTTGGTGCTCCTTGTGGGGTTGGTGCCTAACTAAATTCTAAAACATATCAATATAAGATTGTGTTTCGATGGTTTTTATTCCCCTTGAGGGTTTCCCACTTATATATTGTGTCTTGTGTTAATGATCTTGCTTATGGTTCTTGCACATATGATTATTTGATGTATGCACACATTAATGGATGGTTGAATGTTTATGAGTATTTGTATATGCAAGTTTGAAATATGAATTTAAAGTTTTATAAAGACTGATTTACACCCCCCTCTTAGTCCATTGTGCTTCTAAAAACATAAACATAACATCCATAAGAACAAATAAAAAAACTAATCATTAACATATAAAATAGAAAATAACATAAATACAAATAATAAAGTACTATTAAACCCCAATCTTGTACATGCATAAGTTCTCAAATTTTTCTATTCAAAAGAATTTTCTTAGATCTTATACCTTCTCCATGATAACTCCCTCCCTATGGGTTTCATTTTTATATAAGGAGAATATCATGTACTACATCCAACTTATAATAAGAATATAGTAGGTATTCCAAGTCATGTACAAATAGTCAAAGCATAATAAATACAAATGAAACACATGGATAAATATATATTAACCGAATTTAATTTGATCTAATAATTCATGAATTTTAAAATAATTTAATCCATTTATTAAACTAAACATGATTCTATCATCGAAAAAAAAAAGGTGTGACAAGATCGAGTGAAATGAATATCCTCTAAGGAAACTTTGTTTCCTTATACAACCATTTTGACATGACAAAGAATTTGTTCAATCTCTAATACGAGTTTGTATCCCCTTCTATTTTTTCATGTGAATATAGTTCCTAAAGATTTTAAGTCCATTACAACCTCAATATGATGAAAGGTGATGAAATATATGATCACTTGTGATATTTTGATAGAGCTGCATCTTTTCTTTCTAATTTTTAGAATCACATTGAAGTCCATACTAACATCCAATCCACTCCATGTGCTCCTTATTTTAGTAAATAAATAACCTTTGATGAATTTTTCTTTCCTTCTATTTCAATAGACCAATGATACACACACTAATACATATAATGTAAATTAAGTGTAACTTTTTTCCAATGTTATTTATATTGCATATAGTGGTGAAATAATGATGTTATTTTTTCACACAAAGGCAACATAAAATTTGCACCACCATTACACCATAAGCACCGAGAAAGGTAACTTTCATTTCTATATTTTCATTTTATATAAAATTAAGGCACATAAAAATATTAATTTTTGTAAAATCCCATAATACAAAATTAGGAAAATTTAACCAAATAATACACAATTAGGGTATGTAATTAAATCAATTTGCTCTTCTTTATCACACTTTGCAAATTTTCCTGAGAAAATATAGTGTTGAAATTTAGATTGAAAAGTGTAGGGAAAATTTTTAGACAATAAGCTAAGGAATTTATTATTATGAAATGATTTATTAGAATGTATTTTATTTTCTAAATGTTAAAAATTAGAATGGAAAACTAAAGGTATGATTTTTGTGGAAGCCTACAATTGTTTAAACAAGTGGTTTACTATTTCAAACAAGCTATGTCATTATCAAGTACGTATACATCATCCCCTCTATAGAGGTATAATTTGGTAGATCTAAGTTCTCCATATGTATTAAGATCTACTTTTCTGGAATATAACTCTTAATTAATGTGTATAGATACAATTTATGAGTTGGTATGTAATATTAATTTTACATTGAAAATATTTATTTTATTTTATATAAGTGTTTTTGATTTATTTAATGCTTCATAATATATATATATATATATATATATGGGGAGAGTAATCATAAGCTCACTTGTCAAAATAAAAGAAACATAAGAGGAGGGGGACATATTGTCATAGTGATTATGGAACCACACAGTTATTTCTTTGAGGTAAATTTAATTTTTAATATGTTACATTCAAATGAAGCCATCATATTATTGATATAGTCTCTATGGATATTTCATTATATTAACTTAATATGTAGACACTGAGAGTGAAAATTCACTATGATGTTGAATGGGTTCGATCAAAGAAAAATCCAAAGTACATCTTCCCATTGTCTCATCCTAATGATCAAATGCATCCTAAGAACATAAAAAGGGATTATATAATATAATCCCCCTTCTAACTAATAGTGGTGTTTTGTCTCATCAAGCCTTGTCATTTCTCTCAAGATTGTTGATCCATGCTGGATTGTTTACATCTTCTATGTATCACATGATGAGATGGTTAACTTTAAACATTTTTGAATATATGAGTTTAATTATTTTTCCCAAAATCTATCTAAATATTGATAATAGAATTCAAATTTTTAGAATGTTATAATGACAATGATGATGATGATGATAATAAATGATAGATAAATATAATAGTAAACAAAAAAGTTATTATGTGATTTGATTATGGAAAATGTGTATGGAGCATAATGTGGAAAGAGAGATATCACCCATACCCTACGAGAATGCATTCAGGGGGAGTCTATTTGTAGAGACATTTATATCCATTGTCTAGGTTTCTTGTGTAGGAAGGAATGGTGCAAAAATGAATGCCTTTAAGAAATGTGGTCTCATAAAATTTGAAGATTACAATATCTGTAGGGTATGGATGAAAATTTTAACATGTTGGGAAGAGGTCCATGTTAGATGGTTTTGAGGAAAAATATCAAGATCATGATACATTCATCCATCAAAGAATTTTAAGGAGTTTTATTACTTTGTATGTAAAAATCCCCATGAAATGATGCCAACAAGGGGTGTGCAGATATGTTCTCTTTTCCTCCTCTAAAACCTTTTTGTTTATTCTCATGCCTACATTAAAACATGGGGTGAATTTTTTATTTTTTCTATGGAAAAGGATGTGACAGACATGGTTATAAAATGGGACTGCTCACACAAGGCATGTGAATTGTTTGAAAAAATGCCTCAAAAATAAAAAGAAAAATAAAATGTGTTCTCATGGACAACTTGGTGCTTGAAGCATGGGATTGATTTAATCCAATATGCATGGAATGAGGAGGTAAATTTTCCCATCTAAATATATTGGCACATGAAAGGTTTGACAATATTTTTAAATGAATGTGCTCTCATGGATGGAAATGATTGTAGGAGATGCACAAAATGGGTTTGTTGAAAAATCCTTGGAACCTTTCAACCAAATGTGATTGACAAGTTTATCTATATGAATCTTCTAGAATATCAGTATGGAGGTAGAGGAATATTTCCTTTCCTAATTTCCCATGTATTTTAGTACATGTTTGAATCTAGATATATGCTTCTATGTTCATCTCACAAGACAATGTTTCCAACTTTGAATAGACCTCTTGTTGTCTATGATGTGATTTGTTTCCTACACAAAAGTATGTATATAGGCTGGGAATATTATAAAAAAGATGAATTGACTAGATTAAAAACTTTTTGGTTGCATCTAGTGAAATATATTAAATTCTTTATGAGTATTTTCATGTCTTTGGTTGGTTTAAATTAGAGGGAAAGGTGCTCACAAGTCCAAAAATTTGGAATTGAATCTCTGGGTCATTCTTTTTAGTGATGATCCACATCTAAAGTGATTCTTCACATGTCCTCTATTACCCTCCTCTTAATTACAAAAGTTACAAATTTCCTCTTATAAATTAAAATCCCTCTTGTAAATTTCCTTAATAGACACCCTAGGAAATGACAATGACCTCTCCATGTAGACTTAAAAAACATTGGATTGCAATCTAACATGTGTTAGTGAAAAATTCCTTGATAGATATGTATGAAAAATGTGGAAACATATTGAAGGTATGAGAACCATTTGAAAAAATTCCTTAGAGAAAAGTGGTCTCATGGAATGCATCTCCAACCTATGCCAAATTTAGAGTACCTCCTTCACTACCTCTTTATTCCTCCTAGGCACAATTTTATCACTTACATCTAGCATGATTTTTGTATTTATAGTTTTCCCTTCATAATGGTACCAAAAATTAAAATCAAATGAAGAGTATGTTGTTGGTTAATTTAAAATGATTTTTTTCTCAAAACATTAAAATATATTTAATTTTCCACATAACCAAAATTACCAGTTTGAGTGTTAAGATTAATCCCGAGATCATATCTCGAGATGATGGAAAAATCATATGAAAAAAATTATATAAAGGAAACCTCCATAATTGTGAGTTGAAATTGAGTTTTCATTTAAACATGTCACTTAAACACCTTGCAAAAGTTAATAAAACATGTTTTAAAATGACGTGCAAAATACCTCTCTAACTCTCATAGTAGAGAAGTCAAGGTTTGATTGTGTTCCCTAGTGACATGGAATATCACATCAACCTTTAGAATAAATTTAGATGATCATTTGATCATTTAACGACATGTGTTTCAGATCCTAGTTGACCATTTTGTAGCATGGGAAAACTACCAAAAGTTAGAAATTGGTTTTTGTTTTAGCTCATGGTTTGGGGATCCGTGTTGGGAAATAAATTTATACCACCACATACCTCTAGAGTTTCACCATAAAAATCATAAACCAACCCTTAGTTTTGAGAAACCCACTTTGGGAACTAGTTTTGCAAATAGTTTTTGTAGGCCACTTGTCATTCTACAACAAGGATGAGTTGACACAATTACAATAATTAAATCCAGAAAAGTAGCCATAAATTGAAACCTAGTCACCAGAAATGAGTTTCATCAAATTTTAGGGTTTCTTTGTATATAGGTAGTAGATGGGAATCAACAAACTATATGTTCAAGTCTTGGAAATTGGTTTTCAAAATCAGTTTTGTAGCCACTTTGACTAAATTGGTCACTTTTGTAAACTTGTGACAATAATGAGAAAAATATTATGGGACCCACTTTAAGCCAAATAACTAATGGGCAACTATTGGACACTACCACATGACTGTATTAAACATATATATTTGTTACTTGCATTGAGAAATTTTCTTATGGGAAATATGGTATTTTCTCTCTTCTCTCTCTCTAAAGTTGAAAATGCAATTAAACTAAATATGTATTTCTTACTCTCTCTAACTTCATCCAAGAGTTTTGATATTGTTTTGAATAGAAAATATGCAATCAAGTAGCTGTGTTATATCATAGGAGATTTTCATGATAGTTTTTGGGATGACCATTCTTTTGGTTATGGGCACCCTAGATAAAGGGATCCATTAGCATTATTTTGTGGTCTTATTGTAGCATGTTATATTTGAATGTAATTTATTTAAAATCAATAAAAATTCATGTTGGAAAGAAAATTTGTTATGGACACATTTGTGGGTTTCTTACCAATGCTCTAGGAGTCTAAGTCCCTCTACTTAACCGGTGCAGCTTTCATACATGCATGCATGAGTAAAAAGTGAGTTTTATCCTAGTGGCCTTTTGGTCGGGGATCTAATAGGGGCACTCCACTGACCCTATGACAAAAGCTTGCATATATCTGCAAGAGGAATTTTTAGGAAAGCAGGGAAAGGGAGTGAGAAAGTTAGAAAAGAGAAACTAATGCTACAAGTAGAAAATTAGAGACTTGCATACATCAGCTAGAAATTTCATTACATGCACTTGAATTTAGAAGAAATCAAATCTATGTAATAACAACAAGACCAAATAGCATTTAATGAGCACAAAGTACCACTAAACTCCTTAGTCAAAAAAGGCTAAAATTCCTTCTTCCTTTATTGAAGCTCAAGAAAAATTGTACATAACATAGAAATAGAAGACATTTTTGAGTAGAGAAAAATGGAAGAAATTTGCTATCTCTTTTCTCTCTTCACAAGGATATCTCTCTCATGAATTCACAAAAAAACAACTCCAATATATAAGAACTATAAGAATTTTTTCGAGAAGAATCTCAAATGAGGAGATTTTTACAATTTATAGAAGATAAGGAAACTCTTTATCTTCCCGATGAATTTTAAAATACTTTAATTTGAATTTAGACTGTTCATATTCCACTTAAATATTTAAGTCCCTTTTATAAAATCAAGGTGACTTAAATTTTACATTATGTTTCTAAAGTCACTTAAAGTTATATTAAAAATGCAAACCCCAACGCAAGAATATAAAATTAGTGAGAGGGAGAATTGGGTGAGAAAAGAACAGAGAAAGAGGAAGAAGAGGAAGAAGAAGAAGAGAGAGAGAGAGAAAGGAAGAATTGTGGAAGAATGAGATCTGCAGTGGATTTGATCTCACTTTCTTTCTAGTTTCCACTTCATGCTCTTGAGAAGGCCTTAGTCCCTCCAAGCTCTTTGCTGAAATGATTTGCTACATGTTCTACTTTGTCAAAGCATGAGGAATGTGAACACAGCCCAAGGTATTTGTTCATCCATCAACCACACTATTGATTTCTTTGCACTTCTCGAACCATGATGAATGTTTCTCTATGATAAGTGTAATAGAGGCCTGAATATCTGAGAGGAAGTCGAGGGTATCCTTAGTGAAGGATGATGGGTTTCCTACCTCTTTCTTAATGTATTCTTAAAATGGACCAATTAACTCATCAATAGTTGTATCCTTACCCATTGTAGGTACTCCAAGTTTCTAAGTTTTCCGATTTACACTATCCTGCAATTTGTATGCATGTTCCTCTTTTTCCTCTAGATCTGTGATGGCTCGATTGATTTCCTCAAACCTAATTACCAAGGCCCTCACCCATACACGTGATAAGTTCTCTGAGGGAGTTTTAAATATCTTCTTATCAATCAACTCTTGACGACGATTTCTACTCGTTTCATGTACTATTGGGCCCAAAGGTTCCCAATAGTCCCTTTCTTTCTCCAAGTCCTCCTTGAGTGTCCATGTCCTATTTGTTATCGCACACATGTAAGCAAAGAGTTTGACCACTTCTTGGAGCATTGACTTCCCTTTTTCAGAAATTGATTTAATCCATTCATTATTTGATCTCCCTACATTGTGAACTCATGTGTCCTCCTGATGGATTTTGGATTAAAGCTACTAATGGGCGCAACTTCCTCAGTGGGAATTGTCATGGCATTTGGATCAACTAGATTTTGCACATAGAATGAAAGAGTTCATGCCTGATATTTTAGTTCATCAATCTTATTCTTATAATCCTTATTCCTTTCCACCATGTGAGTGGAAGTGATACATGTGTAAATACCCTTCATGAGTTTCCAATCCTAGTTGGATTGTGCTCATCTCATATTCATCTAGTCTCATCTCATCTACTAGCATGATTACCTTGGGCCTCACTTCTTCAATGTATTGATTACCCATTTCTCCACTGTAAAATCATGAGGCTGTATGTGTGAGCTTTCTTGATCTTTTTTATTTGGCCAATGAGACAATCATTGATAGATCAAAGGATACCACTTGCTGCACACTGTGGGTGTCAGGGACAATTATTTCCTGCATCCAAGGAAACATCTCATCGACTTGGGCTCAATGATAGGTACACAAATAATTCCCTATTCTGAAGGAGGGGGAAATCCTATATGAGAGAGGCATGGGTGTCAACAAGAGGTGAAACCTCTTGTGGTGGCTCGAAGACTAGATCTTGAACCATGTGTTCTTCATCCACTTGTGTTTTTACCAATAGATTTTATTCCTACATTTCTATGATCAAATCTTCCTCTCACAGTGATGCAAATGATCCTTCTTCTACCCTAAGTTTCTTTGGCATCTTCTTGTGAGGAGAAGCTTCAATTCTGCAACCTTCCTTTTTGAACTTGCTCTAGAGTGTTTAGAACTGGAAGTGACCTCTATGACTTTTGAAGATGATGGTGATGGGAGGCTTGTTTCTGATTTGGGATAATTCCTTATAACTAGATGATCATGGTTTTCTTATTTTGAAACCAATTTATTTTTCTCCTCACCACCTTCTCAATCCTCTCTAATATATCCCCTGATTCACGAACATACTAGTTGATTAGAGGTAAAGGGGACATCTTTTCTGTTATGTACTCGGGATAATACATATCGTTCCCATCATTGTGAAAAATATCTTCATACCAGGAGAACTTGAATTTCCTCATCTCACTGATTGTCATCCTCATATGGTCCTTTTCACACACTTCAAATTCATCAGTACAATTGGCCTAGTATTCCTTGACTTGCAGCTCATGTTATAATTATGGGACATAGAAAGAGTTGGGATCTTCTCGGATGTCAAAATTAGGCCTGACAATGTAGAAATGCAAATTCAAATGAGTGAAAATGACCTCTAGATGAGATGCATCATTTGAGCTCTTGCACATGAATACCCGAGAGAGATAGGAAATGGAATCAAATTCTTCCTCCTGTTTCTAAGCTTGTTATTCACTTGAATGATCTATCTGTAGAGCTTGAACAATAAAATTTTGTCACTAAGGTACTTAGGAAGCCTTAGCAGAGCTTGGTCAAAGCCAACAACTCGTAGGTAGGAGAAAGTCAAGAATTGTATGAAATAAGAACCATATTTCTTGATCATGGACACCACTTGTGACAACATGCTAGCCTCCAAATCTCCTTCTAAACTTCAAACCACATACATTGTGAACGCATCATTCACATGAGAAAAATTCCTATGGCTTTCCTCCATCACCAACTGTGGAAGTTTCTCGAACGTAGGCACCTTGGCAACAATGTTTTATATGAGAGCCAATCCTTTGAATGAACTTGATCTAACAAGGAGATAGAACAAGTAATCAGTCATGTGGAACTTCCTCCTCATGGGTACCTAGAGCAGTTTTAGATGGATATTGTCACTAATGATCTCCTCCCAGTCAATCCTCTACTTTCCTTCTGTCACCGTCAAGATGAAAAGTCCCATACAATCTTGACAGTCTTTTTTGTTTGCTTCACCCATAACTATGCTGAGGAGAGTGATGGTGTCTCAGTGTCCTTCTCGAAACTCACACCTTGGAAGGTTCTTGGGAATCCTTGAGGGATTTCTCCATTTTTCAACCACAAACCAAGTGTAACCCCTTGCACGTATGCATCCATCATTTCCCAATCATGCAAGGCCTTGTCTTTTGAGATGAAGACCATGTTGGGTGATATCAACATATACAGAGAAACCGAGATAGTTCTAAGGCTAATGAATATGATTATTGTACTATTTTTTTCTCATATGGTTCATGTTTCGAGATCATAGTGGTGAGATTATGCTAGGATCAACTAAAGACTTTGAACATACATTGGGTGTCCTACGGTAGTGAACAAGTCACTAGTGAATATCTGATCTTCAATATTATTTCGAGTCTCTAGCTATCATGAGAGTTCTAAGGTCATTCAAGTCATTTTATAAGACATCATTGTCTTCTATCTCATACTCATAGGCAAAGGGTTGTGTCAGCTTCTATCCCATCCACTTCTACTTCATGTTTTCCTTAGAAATAACAAATTACTATTTTTAGTAAGTATGAAAAAACAACTCCCTCAAACCTCAATTGAATGTTACAAATCTAATTTCTCATTCTCCCTATGTTCATTGCTCCTTTTGGATCAACTTTCTATTTTTTAGGTGCACATGGGACCACTTACTATTGTTAGTAAGTGTCAAAATGCATGTTCTTAAGAATTCTCAAATGCGGCGCATCTTTAATGTCTTTGTCTCCTTCACAAGTTCTTTTATTGATGGCTTTCTGAAATAATTGTCCCCTATGTAGAAGGCCGCTATTTTTATAAAGTGGGCTTCGGAGGTTAGATTAATGTGTAATGAATTTTTTCGATATGGGTTTTTGCACAATATCACGCCTATGAAATTTTAGACCTACCCGTTCAATAGTCTAGGAGATTTTAAACTTTCAATTTTTGACCTAGCAATGCTTCTAGACACGACAACAATTAATGGACCTAAAAATTGTAGGTCTCATTTTTGCCTCTATTTATGAAAAAAAAAAATTGATATGGATTTTTTCTTCTTGTGCTCCAAGTGAAATCTTGTTTCGATCGATAGTCGGTTTGACGGGAAATCAAATTTTGTCTTTGTTGAGCTAGAAAGGAGATTTATTCACTTTGAATGATTTATGGCATGAGAGGAGTATCTGAAGGTATTTTTCTGATGGTTTTGGATAGAGGAAAAAACAACAAAAATGGTTTGTCAATTCGTGCATCCGTTTGTAAGATTTCTCCAAGTTTTGATTTCACGACAATGAGGATTTTCTACTATTCTTCATTTCTTCTTCTTAGCTCAATGAAAACTCCTTCTGAGACCTAAATATCACCATGGGAAAGTTATTTTTATGCCTTGGTTGAGCTGGTTTGAGATTTGGCAATGGCAGAGTGATGGTAAGAAGTGTTAAAAGTTATAAACGGAAGCAAGTGAGTATTTAATATTAAAGCTGAGAATGGAGATGGGAAAATTTTTCAAGATTTGATGTCCCTGACATGTGAGAGACACAAGGGACATCAAATTCCATGGTGAGCAAGGTAAAGACACGTGGTGGGGATCGCGACAAGGAATGAAGGCTCAATAAATCATCTTTAAATTTCGAGGGACTGGAGCGGGTCATATGGGTGACCATAAGTCTCCCTTAGGGGTATGGGAACATTTTTCAAGGTTTGATGTCCCTAACCTATGAGGGACATAAAATTTCACAATGCTCCTAGAGTGATACATGTTAGAGACCCGACAACATGGAATTTGAGCTCCCACGGGCACCCAAGGGTGAACCGGCAATCCCTGGAGGTTGCATGAGGATCTAGAGGCCATATGGGGTTTGGGCACATTTTTAAATTTTTTATGTCCTTTACCTTAAGGGATGTGAGGGACACAAGATCCTTATAGGTTCTTGGAGCTGACACATGTCCTCCTAAAATTTGGCTAACTCCTGAACTTGCTCTAAGAGGAAAACTTGAAATGACGATAACTTGAGCTCCTTATGGACTTATTTTTTCACCATTTATATGATCCTAACTAGAAATGGAATTTTAAATCCAATGGTGGGGGTATTAGTTCTTTATTATTCCATTTGATCCTTGAAAAATTGGATTTTTGATTTGGTACTCCACCCGTACATGTGAAAAACTACTTGTAGACTTAATGCGTCAATGTGTTATGAAAAAATAATTTCACCATCTTGTAGGGCTTAGAATTTTCTTTTTGGATATGTTTTTTTTTTCTCCAAACTCCATCCGAAGCTCCCGAAATCACCTTGAAGCTCGGTGGTTGTTTTAACATGTGCACCCGCCTAGGCCTATGAGCCATAATTTTGATGAAATTGTCCCAACTTCTCGAGTCATTCGAGAATCTTCTTTAATCACTTCCATGATGTCCCAAAGCATTTTAATCACCTCCATGCCTATTTTTTATTTTCTTCTCTGCTCCATGGGGTTATTCCAGTCTTAGGAAGGCCAATGATAACCCTTCCCACAACTTCCTGAAGCTTGCAACTTTTATTGAAATCCTAAAATCACCTAGGGGGAATGAATGGAATTTCCTAAATCACCTAGGGGGACAAGATAATGTTGATCAGGAGGTCACTTGGACTGACTGGACAGACCCGAGGTGTCTTGGAATGGTAAGACTTGAAAAAATTAACACATGGGTATAGCTATCATGCTCAAAAATTATTAATTCCCTTGTTACACATTTTCATGACAACACTTCACTATTGTAATATTTGGAAATTTATTTAATTATTCTATAAATATTATGAAAATGTTATCCATTTGGATGTTTTGGAAATGACAACTAACATGGATGTAAGGATTATTGTGGGCTATATTTCATTAAGGGAATAGATGTATTTGATTTTTAAAAATATTTTTATTAAAAACCTAATTATAGAGTAAATTTGAATGTACACTATGATATACAACTGATATGATGCACTATAACACAAGCAATAAGAAAATAAACATTAAACCCCAAATGTAAGAGAGAGGAACAAAATTAGTTGATTCACTCTTTTCTTGGAATTGATATGGACTAGAAAACTGATGAACAAAGAGGGAAGAACATATTTACTATGCACTATAAAATATGGAACTATTGAATAAAGTCGACTAGGGAACCTAGACTGGATCGGGGCACTGGGCACCGAGTCTCCTATTAGGCACCCGTGACTACATAAGTAGTCAAAATCTGATTTTTTCTGGTGTCACATAAGTTTTATTGATAGTCACTATTGGTCACCTATATGTCGCACCTTGATTTCCAAAGTACCTATAAACCACAAAACAAAGATTCACCTGTAAAACCCACAATACCACATCAAATCCAAAAAAAAAAATGTAATATGGGGATTCAAATTGACCCCGATAGTTAATCGACTGAGTGAACTTACGATCAAGTGCTACACTACATATCTCAATCCATGTAGTTCTTGTGAGTGTGTGAAAGAATCATGCCCTAGGATGCCCTTGTACAAGTACACTTGATAGTGAATAATAGCTAGATGTAGCAATGTAAATAGAGGTGTGGAGGAAATAATGAACTTCCCCTTCCAATGGAGTGCATGCAGAAAATGTAGTCCCTTGTCCCTTATATGGACTCCTTTAGTTCTCTTAGATACCTTTGGATGTAAGCTTAGGTGATGATAAAAGATGCTTAGATTTTGGTCACATAATTTATATTTATATGATTCCCTTGGTTGAATTTTGTAATTGATAGCTGGAAGGCAAACCCATAAGAAAAAAATATTCCCAAAAGATAAAATAGATCTAAAAAGAGTGAGTAAAGTGGAAAGAGGTTATGGGTTCCCAAAGGGGATGGGGTCACCTAGGCACTAGTGTCCTAGTTGGGCCCACGACATCCGAAGTCATAAGAGATAAGCACGAAAGTACCAAATGGGCTATAGGGTGTAAAATACCATAAAGAAGACAAGAAACAAAGTAAAGAGGCCAAAGATAGCTATCAATTACATTTTTTTTTCTTAGGAATCATATGAATGCAAGTAGGCTTTTAGGACCTAGAAATATACCCAAGTACATTATTTGTGTCTACATTTTTCCCCACTTTATGTTATTGAGTGAATACTTTATAACATAAAGTAGATAAGAGATACGTACCTAATAACCATGTAGAATGTGATGGTGATAATGTGTTGAGGAGACAAGTGAAAGCGTGAAGTGATAAAAATGAAGCGGAAGCTAAAAAAGATGAAGTGACCGTAGGGGTGAAGTGTATTATGTACTTGTTTTTAATGCTTTACGCAGGGATGCTTCTTGTTTCGTATTAAGGATAGACCCAAAAATAAGAGAGAAAGAGTAATCAAATTCATGTATTATGAAAAAAGCTGTAAAAGTATGTAAAAGCATGTAAATGTGTGTAAATGATCATGAGTGTAGAAGGATAGAAAGATGTCCTAAAAATGTTGTGTAGAGTGAGTGTTTTGGGTGATATCATGCCAAGAATGAGTTTTTTGGGTGATCTCACGCCAAGTGCGAGTTTTTTTGGGTGATATCATGCATGAAAGAAGAGTATTGGGAGAGAGGTCTAGTGTTACTCTCCTTCCATGACTGCTTCCCGATTATACACCACTGCATATGGTGTGATCCTATTTTGTTCCAAGTTGTACCATATTAGTTATGTATTTATTTTGAGTTAAAATGGAGAAATAATGCATTCTTCTTCTTTGGAGAGGCGTGTCTCGTATGTACTGTGAAACTAATCTATGAACTTCTGTAAATGTTTTTGATATGATAAAGTAGATATATCTTCTCCCAATACATAGGCGCCCGGGAGAGGTCACAAGTGTCCAGGTGTTAGTGTTTGTATCTAGGCACTAGAGTTTGTGCTGAATTAAGGACCCAAGTTAGATTATAGGCCATTTTTGTAACTATAGCCTGTACTAATTTTGTATTGTACTATATCTATGAGTTTTTGTATGGGGTGATTAATTCACCCAATGTATGTGCCCCCTCCTTTGGGGTGCATGTGAAACTAATAAGAGCATGTGGTCCAAAGGAGAGGACCTAAAACTAAACTAAAGTTGATACCATGCAGGGGGAGGGAATGTGTATGGTAGAAATGAATGGACATGTAAACAAGAAGGCTAGTAACATGTGTTAATGAAATCAAATATATTATGTAAGTAGAAGATAATGTGTAATCAAGAAATCAAGAAGACAAGATAGACCATGAAAAGTGGGTTTCAGACATATGACATCAATCATAATGTCATAAGACAATAAGGGCGAAGTGGCCGAAAACATACAATGTGCATACATGACAAAGGGTATGGCCCATAAACAATATCATACAATGGCAAACAATGTCAAGAAAAGTGTAAAAGATAGCCATGGTGGCATATAATCCTGCAAAGAAAATGTTGCACTTGAAGCTCCGTTAGCATTTTATAAAGATAAAGAGTATGTAAAAACATGTACATATCAATAGAATAAGTAGTGTACTAGCAAGAGTAGGAAGTAGTATAAAATGAAATAATAATTCCTGTAATGTATGAAAAATTATATTCTCTCAAGAGCCTTGGTGGGACTCGTAATAGGTATAGTGTCAACATCATTACTACATGTAAAGATCTATAGGAAGTATGTAGTCACAACTAGATATCAAGTGAACATGCATGTGTATATAGAAAATATATTGACATACTAAATATTCATATAACATAGGAAATAAAGTGTACATGTAAGTATAAGCAAGAAAGAATAAGTGAGACCAAGATATGCAATATGTTATGTATGAGTGAGATAGAGTGGTATGCAATGTGAATGTGATATCAACAATGTGACCCCAAGAGTGGGATGTATATGAGTATGAGATGAGGTTCATTTATAAAAGACTCATCAACAATCAAGAATGAAACATATAATATGAGTGTGTCATCAGGAAATGGTTTGGAAATAGATGATAGAAAGATAGATCATGAAGCCCATAGTGTAGAGTGTAGAAGAGGTGAGATTCATTTTAGGTTTAGACCCTTAGTAATCGAGTATGAACCATGGAAATAGAGTGCATCATCAAGAAGTGGTTTGAACATAGATACTTGGAAGATAGATCATGAAGGGAAAAGTGTAAAGTGTAGAAGAGGTGAGTTTCATTTCATATTTAGACCCTCAACAGTCAAGTATGAACCTGTGGAACTAGAGTGCATCATAGGGTAGTATGATGTGTGAGAATGGAATGCTAGAAATATGTACCATGAATCCCAAAGCAAGAAAGGTGTAGTGTGTGAGGTTCATGGATGTAGTATTCCCTCAACTTTTAATTGTTAGCCTTATCACAAGAGTGCATCATAGGGTAGTGATAATACAAAGTGTATCAAGATGTGTAAGATTTCTTAGAAATAGGAAGTATGGAGCATGGAGTGTAAGAGTAGAAATAGTAGACACCTGAATATGTTATGAGGGGAAAAAGAAGAAAACATGATGCCCCTAAGTGTATGATGTGTATAAGAATCAAGTAACATCATCTAGAAGATTGTCATTGTCAAGATCATAACCAATTGGACCTGGATTAGAAACTTGGTAAGAAATAGTGTGGGGTTGATCATATAAAGAGCCATTGTGATGTAAATTATACATGCCCATAACATATTCTTCATCAGTGAAAGGTGGTTGTGGACAACCATGTGCATACCAGCATGTGATATTTTGAGTATAGCTAAGAAATGAATCATTGAAAATAGAAATGCAGCCAAAAGGCATGGGAAATGTGATACTAGTATGATTAGGATCCAAAGTGCCACCAATGTAGTTAAGCCAAGACTGCCCAAGTGTAAGTGGAGAGGAATGAGGAGTACGTGCAAGGAATATTGATAAATGGAATACCCGGAGGCCATAAGAAATAGTAACAAAGACACATCCATGATAAAGATGAGGAGAATGAGGTGGTGGGTGGAGATCATAATGTGTGAATCTAAGATAGGTTAAGCCATCATACATGAAAATAGTGTTAGAGAAAATGGGATCAAATGAAATATGAGGCCAATAATATTTATGTATGAAAAGAGTGCATGTGAAAAGAGGTAGTGTCAAGGTAGAGTGACATGAGACAGGTGATATGACATCCAACATATGGACAAACCCATGAAAAAGTATCATAGCATTAGTAGAAAGAGGGGATTTCTTGAATTGATATTCACTAGGGCCAATAATAACAAAATTATCATTGAAGTAGGACTCATCTATCTCTAAAGGAGTAAAGTTAAGATTGTGTAATGTGTCATCATTAATTTTCATGACATCAACCTCGTCATCAAAATCATCAATGATAGCATTGTCAAATTGAATTACAATGCTAAATATATTGGTAGGAGTGGAGCCAGATGTAGGAGCGAGAGGATTCTTGATAGGTGGAATAGTGGTAACTATGGGAGTAGACAAGGTGGGTGAAATGATATTAGTAGTATGAGTGGGAATGGATGGTACACTTGCAGAGGTGGAAGAAGGCTATGGAGCACTAGATTTTCCAACATCATAAGTACCAATATTTCTATATGGAATAGGCTGTGATGGAGGAATAGGCATAACAGTAACATGGTCTATGCAGAAAAACTTGAATGGATCCATATCAACAAAAATGGTATGTTCATAACTTTCATGTAAAAATTTAACACATCTATAAAGCGTAGAAGGGATGATGTGCATTACATGAATCCACATTCTACCTAGTAAGAGATTAAACTAAAATTATGCATTAATAATGAATAATGTTGTAGGAACAATATTAGGCCCAACTTGTATAGGTAAAGTGATAGTACCCAGACATGTGCAAGTAGTGGAGTTATAACATTGAATGACAATAGAATTTTTAGTAATTAGATTATCAATAATGCCATTTTCCCGAGAAGGGAATGGGTACATATATTTATAGTAGATCAATTATTAATGAATGCATGCTTGATACAATGGTGTAATGGTGGTGATGATCATTAAAGGTGCAAATGGATTCTCAACAATCGATGGCAATATCTCCTCATCAATAAATGATATAGCATGTGGCAGATTTTTGAGAGACCGAATAAGATGTGTTAAGGCCATAGCGAATTATTCTTTCAATGTGGATAGAGCAAAGGGTGGCCTCCATTATATGAAAACAATCAAGTGCATTTCACAATAAATCATAAAGATATTTTTTCTGAGGTATTATTAATTTTCTCTATGATGCCATAACCCTTAGAGGTGGTGGTAGGAGATGTAGAAGTGCTAGGTGGTGGGACAGAAATGGGTAGAGCCATAGGAGGACGAGTTTTGAAAATGGTGACTACATTGATGGTTGGTTTAACCAAAGGAGTAATGAAGTAGGGAGGATGTTGAGTATGAAATTTCATAAAATCAACAATGGTAGTAACCATGCCAGAAACCTTAGTTGGGGTGAAAGAAGGATAAGAAGATTGATCCATGAATTTAGAAGAAGGAGAAATATTGTGATGCATTCTCAGAAGGTAGGGTTTGAGTGAGTGGGTTCACCAAATGATTTAACAAAAATAAACTTTTGTTAAACCCTAATTACAGAGTAACTGAATGTACACTATGATATATAATTGCTATGATGTACTATGACACAAGAAATAAGAAAATAAACATGAAACCCTAAGTTCGAGAGAAAGGAAAAATTTTAAGCGATTTTATCTTTTCCTAGAACTGATGTGGACTGGAAAATTGATGAAAAGAGAGGGAAAATAATCATTTCTATACAATATAAAATCTAGAACTATCGAGATAATGCTTGACTAGGGCACTGGATTGGGTCAAGGGTACTTGAGTGTCGAGTCTGTTATCAAGCACCCGTGGATACGCTATGAGATGGTTGGAATATGATTTTTTTAGTGTTGCACAATTTTAGTTGATAATCGTTGTTGGTTTCCTGTATGTTTCACCTTGATCACTAAATTACATGTTACCTATAAAACAAATATTCACCTGTAAAACCCACAATACCACATCAAATACCAAAAAATAAATATGTAATATGGGAGTTAGACTGACCTCAATGGTTACCCAAATGAGTGAACTTACAACTGAGCATTGCACTACATCTCAAAATACATTTAGTTCTTGTGAGTGGTGAAAGAATCATGCCCTAGGATGCCCTTGTGCAAGTGCACTTGATAGCAGGTAATAACTAGATGTACCAATGTAAATATATGTGTGGATGGAATAATTAACTTCCCCTCCTTATAAAGTGTATGCAGCCGCTTGTCCCTTGTATGGATGCTAGATGGATGCCTTTAGCACTCTTAGATGCCTTTAGATGAAATATTAGGTGATGGTAGTAGATTCTTAGAGTTTGGTACTTTATTTTTGTCACATAGCTTTGTATTTATATGATTCCCTTGGTTGAAATTTTTTAATGGACAAGCTGGAAGGCCGACCCATAATAAAATAAGACACCTAAGAGATAAAAGAGGCACAAAAAGAGAGAGTAAAGTGGAAAGAGGTTAGGGGTTCCCGAGAGGGGACGAGGGCACCTTAGCGGTGGTGTATGAAGTCATAAGAGATAAGAAAGTAAAGTATTGACCAAGTTGTAGGGTGTAAAAGACATTAAAAAAGACAAGAAACAAAGAAAAGAAGCAAAAGATAGTTGTTAATTACTAGTTTTCTAGCTTAGGAATCATATGAATGCAAGTATGCTTTTAGGACCTAGAAATGTATCCAAGTGCGTGAGATTGTGTCTATGGTATTAATTAACTAAAATTTGAAATATATGTATTTGACATTGATTTTGGGGCCTTATCTAGATAGTGATTAATGGAAATAAAATTATTGTATTAATTCAATTAAGAAGTATTTTTCATGTTGCAAGTTGTTGTCCACTCAAAATTCCCCTGCTCTTAAGAAAGTGAAAATTTAAAATTTTGAGTTTAAGTGTTTTTTCATTGTCTTTGATAATGTTAAAAGTCGTGAAATTGAGAAAATCTACGTTTTTGGGTCATTTTGTGTGTTTTTCGGGCCTGTCGGGTATTTTATTCCCGCATGTCCCAAGTTTAGTTGGGCCCTCTATTCCCCAATTGGCCGGTTCACCCGAAGTCTGTTCTTTTTGGGCCTGTCGGAACTTTTTGTCCCAAATGTCCCAAGTTCACTCAAACCAGTTGTTCCATTTTGATCCGAATTGGAAGAGCTACGTACTTTGCATACTTTTGTCCCGCGTGTTCCAAGATCATTTGTGCATCTTTTCCCCGCTTTGCCCAAATCGGCCGAGCCGTGACTTCACGCTTTCACGTCCCACATGTCCCAAATGAACCAAAGTGCTATTTGTGCTAATTTTTCCCGCTCTACCTGAATACCTTGCTTTTCAAATTAGTATGTATTAAATGCGCATTCATTGCCTTTCTCTCTCCTAAACGGCTATATAACGAGTGAACCCCCTATGCGTTTTGCACACTGCTTTCCTGCTATCTTTTGCTCGAACCTTTGCAATCTAAATTCCTGCATGCGTATCCATTTTCCTCTGCAATTCCTTCCCAAGTCTAGCTTGCAGCTTTGCCCTCCGAATTACTACCAACATGAAGATCAAATTTCAGGGGCAAGAACAAATCTCACCACTAGAGTCTGTCGTTCCCGATATCGGGGACAGTGAAGTTCGCCATCTTGACTTTAGTGATTTTTGGTCGAGGATGACAGACACAAACCCTACGCCAATGGCACAGATGATTCATGACAGCGGTTTGGCTTTCACTGGTGGTTTCCCAATCTCTGTGCAATGTGTAGATACAGTGCTTTCATGCGGAGCTCATTTCAACCCTGATTCGAGTGAATTGACCAATATACACGTGGCAGAGACATAGCCGAGGCATTGAAGAGATTCAGGCAGCAGATTTTGAAGTCAGTGGGTCCCTCCCAGTCATAAGCACCTGTCTTCTTCTCCTTATTCCTCTCTTCTCTTCCTATTCTTTTTCTCGGATTTATTGTAATAAGTTGAGGTATTGCGATTGGCAATCCTTAACTAATCTTTAGTTAAAAGAAGTAGTTACCGAGAGTAACTGAATTGTAAACTATATAATGGCCTCTCCTCACCATTTTGAAGGAGGAAGAACTTGGCTTATTTTCTGAAAGTGTAAATAAATCATAAAGAAATCAATACAGAAGGGCTTTTCATTCTTCGTCTATCTGATCTCTTTTATCCCTAAGCTTTTCATTTAATCTTGTTAAGATCATTTGTCTATATTATATTAAGAAGCTTTGTATTCTTGCAGATGTTATTGATAGAACTTTGTGTCTTTCAAATTTCATCTTATTAGTATGATACAAATGATCTTGTTTCAATTCACTGTACCTTCGCATGCATAAAGAATTACTCTGTCATCTATAATTCTAAATGGTGCCTTTCTGCTCATTCTCGTTTTCTCATTCCTCAGTCCTTTTGTAATTGATGATCCTTATAGAAAACACTTTCATAAATATCCAAGTTCCACAAGAAAATCATGTTTTGTATATGTGTAAATAGGTTCGTTTCTGAATAAGGGAACCTCTCCCATTAAAGAGGAGGGACTTCTTGTCCCCTGACTGTTGCTCTTCGTGAAGTCCTATTTGACGACCAACAATTTTTGGTGACTCCACTAGGAAATCATATTCCAGTTCTGTAATTATTGATCATCCTTTGATCTGGTGACTCCGTGTTTTACTCGAGGGAGAAGGGCCCTTGGTATTGAAGATTCTCAGTTTCAGCTTTTGGAGCAGCAGGGTTTTCCTTTCCCTTCAACAAGAAATAGAAAGACTCGTTCAACAAGTACTCCACCTGTCCAAGATAGAATCCCTATGGGTGGTATTCCTTTAGAGTCAATCAGTCCTAATCTTTGAGCTTTGATTCTTACTGGTGTTGTAGTTCCTCTTCAAGCCATTTTTCCAAGAATGGCGGTACCACTGCCTGGGGTCATCGTGTTGGGCCCCTTGCCCTTCCTCAGCCTTTGCACGAGTTACCCAGAGGTAACCGGAAGAACTTCCCTAAATTCAAAGGTGATGGTAAAGTGCATCCTGATGAACACATCGCAGCCTTCATAGTTGCATGTGGAGTTCTGGGAGTTGAACATGAAGATGTCTCCGTAAGACTTTTCGTTGAGACTTTACAAGATAATGCTGCTGATTGGTTCTATCACCTTCCGGCCGGTGCTATCACCAGCTGGGATACAATGAGAACTAGGTTTGAAAACCGGTTCAAACCAGCAGAAGACGTGCATGCCTTGCTAGCCCAAATCTCTCAAATAAAGAAAGATTCACAAGAACCCATGAGAGAATTTGTGGCCCGATTCAACAGGTTGATTAACAAAATTCTGCCAAATACTCGACCTGTAGATCAAATTCAAAAATGTTTTTTCCTAAATGCTCAATCACCTGAAGTTAGCTATGCACTAAGAAGGGCTAATCTCGCAACATTGGCTGAAGATCAAACTCTTGTTGTTAGTGTCGAAGATGATTTAATCATGTCAGGGAAGTTGAGGAGAGACCCTTCTAAATCTAAATCTGCTTCTTCCTCCTCTTCCACCCCTGGACCTAATACTGATCCATTGGTACAAAAACTTGCGAATGATCTCATTGCCATAAAGAAACAATTGGCTCAGCATGCTCCCTATGCAGACGTTCCAAGGAGGAATTTTCAGCCCAGAAATTATTTCCTGCTGCTCAAACAAGGCTAGCGCTTGAAGGACCTCCTATTAAAGTTCCCGTCAATGCAACCTGTGAAGTTGAGGAACCTGAAGATGAAGAGGTTAATGAAGATTGCGAGGAATTTGTTGAAGAGGTTGATGATGAAGCAGATGAACTTGAGGGATCTCGAGTTAATTTCTTCACCACTGAGGGCATTGATGATGAGGATGATTATGATGAAATAGTAGCAGACATGAATAGCGAATCATACGCTGTCATGACTCGAGAGCAGACAAATCAGAGGGAGAAAGTGATGCAGCCCACCAAGAAATCTAAAGAACAGCCGACAACTATCCCCGTAATTGCAAAAAGAGGATCTCCTATCCCCATTTCATCTACACCAAAGGTGAGTCCTGTCAATTCTGCTACTAAAGTTATTTCCGTTTCTCCTAAAGTTGATAAACCTAAGATTTCAAATGATGATAGCCCGTCCACTTCTGGGTCTTTTGATATTATTGATCACCTAAAAAAGACTAAGGTTCAAATCTCAGAAGCTGAATATTATCAAACCCATCCTAAGGCCTTTGCTAAAATGATTCACTTTGTCAATTCCCATTCTAAAACTACCTCTAAAGGCCTTTTACCCACTCCTTCTTCTGCACCACAACCTAATCTGATAGCCGTTGTCACCTCACCCAGTGACAAAATCAAACCATTCTATGTGACACTTCTTATAGCTGGCCATAGGCTCAGCAATTGCGTCATAGACTCAGGAGCATCAGATAATGTGATGCCTGCTAAAGTAGCTCATGCCTTAGGCTTGACTCTCACATGCACTTATGGATCTTGTTACTCTATGGAGAGTAAGGAAGTGCCCTTAGTCGGAAGAATTAAAGATGCACAAGTGGCTTTTGCTGCTTTTCCTGAGAAGAAAGTTTTGGCTACCATCTTAGTAGCAGATATTCCTCCTTCATATGGGATGTTGCTAAGCAGAAACTTCTGTAAGGATGTGGGTGGAGAAATTCAAATGGATTGGTCACATGCCCTCATACCTGTTAATGGACAAATGAAGAAGTTGCTTCCTGAGAAGCAATCTGAGTATATTGTACAAAAAACAGATGATCCCAAAGCACAAATACTCTATGAGGATATGGGGCATGGCAACTACATGATTATGTCTCCTGAAGAAATCCAACTCCCCAAAGTATCACCTAAAGATTCTAATGGTGTTTGGATTTTAGAGTTTGATGGAAGTTGTTCCTCAGCTGGTTCTGGAGCTGGTGTCATACTGGTGTCACCTGAAGGAAGCCTTCATCCTTTCTCATTCAAGTTGCAATTTGAAAATACCAATAATACAGCAGAGTATGAGGCTCTCATTCTTGGACTACAGGTGGCAAAAGAACAAGGTGTGAAGAATCTTCTAGCTCGTGGGGATGCGGAATTGATTGTAAAGCAAGTTAGAAACCTCTTCCAGGTGAAAAATGGAAGGTTGAAACATTACAGGAATCAGGTTTGGGATTCCATTGAATTTCTTGATGCTTTCTCCATTGAAGCAATACCTAGGGAGAAGAATACCAGGGCTGATTCATTAGCAGTCTCTGGGTCACTGCTTATACCTCATCCTGACTTTTCCCAAGATAAGTTCACCATTGAGATGATCCATCGACCTAGTGTACCTGATAATACAAATAACTGGCAAGTTTTCAATAATGATCAACATTTGCTTTCTTTCTTAGAACTCAAAGATAATTTTGAACAGCTATACTTTGAAGGAAGTGATAACTTGCCTCGTGAAAGTGTGCCCTTTGACAAAGCAGCCACTCAAGGAGAAGAAACGGATCAGGATGGATGTATCAAACTCAAGGGAAACAAGATCCCTAAAGGATTGGTAAGTTTAGAGGAACTGTTTGATAAACACGACAGGTATGTAAAGTCTAGAGCTTCTACTGGACCTCAACAATCAGCTGAATATGACAAAATTAATATTGGGAGTTCTACTGACCCTAAGTTCATGAACATTGGAAAATGTTGCACAACAGATGAGAGGAAGAAAGCAATTGATCTGTTAAAGAGGTATAAGGATGTTCTTGCCTACTCTTATGAAGATTTAAAAGCTTTCCAACCAAAAGAGATGCAACATTTTATTCCTCTCAAACCTGGAATTAAGCCTTTTAAACAAAAGCAGAGGCAATACAATCCCAAAATAGCTGACACCATTTTTCAAGAAATACAGAAGTTGTTGAAAGCCAAAATCATTTTTCCTATCCATCATTCAACATGGATTGCCAATATTGTACCTGTTAGAAAGAAAAATGGTGAGATTCATATCTGTGTTGACTTCAGAATCTGAATCAAGCTTCCTTGAAAGATAATTATCCTTTACCTATGATGGATCAGGTCTTACAAGTAGTAACAGGATCTGAAATGTTGTCTATGCTTGATATAGTGCTTTGGTTCTTGACAAAGGAAAATCCTAGAGAGCTACTCGTCCTTTGGTTCTTGTTCACAATGATATTTCTAGTCCATTTCTATCTCCTTCATTTACTAGAGCTCTTTATGTGCTCACCTTCATTAATGTCTATTCGCAATATACTTGGGTACATTTTCTTAAGCTTAAGTATGAAGTCTTTGAACATTTTCAGGACTTTAAGGCTCTTCTTTGAGAAATAGGAAGAACAATCTATCAAGGTTCTTAGAACCAAAAATGGAGGTGAATATGTTAATAATAGGTTCATGGATTTTTATACTTCTAAAGGGATATCCTTACAACATATATTTTCTTATAGCCCTTCACAAAATGGTGTAGCAAAAAGAAAGAATCATACTCTTAAGGAGATGGCCACTTGTAACATTCACTCAAAGTCTCTTCCTCCACAGTATTGGGCTAAAGCAGTGAATTGTGCTAATTACATTCAGAACCATGTTCCACACAATGTAGTAAGAGGGATGACACCCTTTTAATCTTGGTTTGGATGCAAGCTTGATGTTGAGAACTTTCAAGTCTTCAGATCCAAGGCTATGGCTCGATTCCCAAGAATAAACGCAAGGCATTGGAACCACAATCCAAACCTTATATCTTTGTAGGGTATCTTGATGGTGTGAAGGGATATCGATTATTGAATCCTACTTCTCATGAGCTTTATATTGAGAGAAGTGTTAATTTTGATGAGACTTCTTTGACTTCTACTTCTCTACCTATTGAGGTTCTTTAGCTCACCGATTGATTCGACTCATCGATGATGATGTTGTTGAGCGTGCTCCTCCCTATGATCCTCCCAACCATCGGACCTTTGAGTCTTCTAATTCTGATAGTAGTGATAACAAGGACTATGTCCCTTCTCACTCAAGTGAAGAATATTCTGACTTTGAGCATGATCCTCCTAGTCCTCTTTGGGCTAGGAAAACTTTGCAAAGTGCTAGAGATTTAGTTGGAGATACTTCAGATATGAGACATACTCACTCAGATTTTTTTGGACCCCACTCTTTCTTTTCCTCTACTTCTAATCCATAGTCCTTCCAGGAGGCTTTTGGTATTCCTGAATAGGATTATACCATGGATGAGGATTATTCCTCTATCATGAAGAATGATACTTGGGATCTCACTCCTCTTCCAAAAGGAATAAAAATCATTCGGTGTAAGTGGTTGTTCTGAAAAAAGTATGGAGTAGATGGATATGTCAAAAATTTTAAAGCACGATTAGTAGCTAAGGGTTTCTCCCAGATAGTTGGGGTTGATTATATTAAAACCTTTTCTCTGGTTGCAAAGATGACTTTTATTCGACTTACCCTTTCCATTGCCGCAAAAACTAGATGGAAAGTCCATCAAATAGATGTTAAGAGTGCCTTCCTTCATAGTGACCTAGAGGAAGAGATCTACATGGAACAACCTCCGGGTTATGTCCATGATCCCTCCCTCATTTGTAAGTTAAAGAAGTCTCTTTATGGCCTTAAACAAGCCCTTCGGGCTTGGTATGTCAAGATGGACTCCTTTTTACTTACATTAGGGTTTACTAGGTGTCACTCTGATCCAAATGTTTATATTCTATAGTAAGATGACTCCATACTCATCCTTTTTCTCTATGTTGATGACTTGTTGATCACAGGAATCTCTTTCTTTATCATTGATTCTGTGAAGATCACCTTGGCCAATAGGTTTTCCATGACTGACTTAGGTCTACTTCATTACTTTCTTGGGATCCAGATTTCACACTATGACTCGGGAATTTGATTTTGCAACCTAATTATGCTCTTGACTTGCTTTCTCATTTTCAGATGTCTGATTGTAAGTCTTCTCCTACTCCTTTTATTTCTGGGGTTAAGTTGGTTTCTGATTTCTCTACTCCCTTGGTTGATGGTACCCTTTATCGACATTTGGTGGGGATCTTGATTTAATTAACTCAAACTCAACTAGATTTATATTATGTTGTTGGGATCATGTCCAGATTCATGCAGGAGCCACATGAGCTACATTGGAAAGTAGCAAAGTGGATCCTTCATTATGTTTGTGGCACCTATATTAATGGCAATCACTATTATGGAGGGGTGGATATTGACTTGATTGGGTTCATAGATTCTGATTGAGCCGGTGACTTAGATCATCAGAAATATACCTAGTGCTACAATTTCTCTCTTGGTTCAGGTCTTGTTAGCTGGTCTAGAAAGAAGCCAAATTCAATTGCGATATATTCTATAGAGGTAGAATACATAGGAGAAGTTAATGCTGCCACAGAGGCTATTTGGCTATAGGGTATTATGACAGAGTTTGGCATCCACTTTTGGTGACCTACCATTATCTATTGTGATAACATGAGAACTATCTCAATTTGTAGAAATCAAGTTTAGCATCAGCAAAAAAATCACATTGAGATCCATATGTACTTTATACAATAGATTATTCATGATGGTATCATTGATATTAAATACATTCGAGATAGCTGATCAGATTATAGATATATTCACCAATCCCTTTACTAAAGTGAAGTTTCTTCACTTGTGGTCTCTTCTTGGGGTGAGGTCTTATACACTGCTCATCTTCTTTGGGCTATAGTGTCCTTATGTTATTCTTCTTCTTCTAGAAATATGTTTTTTGTATATGGGCACCTTATCGGGCCTTTAGTTACTAGACCCCATTGACACATATTTCTTAGTTATTTAGGAGTTTCTTATTGTTCTTTCTAACTCATCATAGCTGCTACCCTAGCTTCAATGAAGGGTGTGAGTGCAGTGGGATCCTATGTGTCCTCCACTCACATATGGAGGGTCATCTCACATGGGTTAGGTTTAGCGTTAGGTTTAGGTTTTACTTGTGTGTCATGCACTAGGGTTTCTTAGCACCCTATATATACCCTTTCATTTCTGATTTATGAGTATTCCAAGACACTTTGTTTTCTTTCCTCTGTGTGCAAGCTTTATTTCTGTAGAGCAAGTTCTTCCATTGTTGATTGATCCTTGTGATTACACTGGAGCTATCATGATTCTGTTTGAGTGCAAATACTTGGTGTTGCATCATTTATGATTCGATTCTCACAAACTATTTCAACATCGAAGAAGAGTTAGTATTATTGACCTCATGTTTGGAACCAAGAAGATTATCAATGGCTACATGATGCTGATATGATATGAACTCATGTTGTTGATTGTTGGTGGATTGGTGTGTTGATTAGCTAAATGTTGGAGTGTGTGGTTTCTACTTATTCTTTCCCATAGGTTGCTTTGAGTTCAAGTTATTGCGAGAATCAAGAGGATATTTCTTACATGCTTTATCATTAGCCATTAAGATCTTGATCATCATTCTAAGTTTAGAAGCATTTCCTATGGCTAGCTAAAATCCCATTGGGCATGAGGTGTGAAAGAAGGGGTGGTAAGAGATGACATATCCTATGATAGAAATAGAGAGAGAGAGAGAGGAAAGGAGGCTCAAGTATAATGAAGTGCGGGGAGAGAGAATTGGAAAAACAATGTGAGATTGCAAGAGTGATGGATGTATGGAAGAAAACATTGCGGGGAAGGATTTGAAGTTCACATGGAGGACGTGGAACCTAAGTAGTCTCTTGCTACCCCATATTGGAAATCACTAAAGAACCCCTTGATTTTTATGAGATCTTGTCAAATGAAGAAATGAGACAGACCAGTAAGCGCGTATTTGAACCCACCTACCGACCTAACCCTTGTGCTTACTTTTCCATTGGAGATAATTATTGCTAGTCTTATTGGTGTTGGTGTTAGTAAGCAAGCAACATCAGGTAGATATAATTTTTCATTGAATTTATCTATGGCCATGCAAACATTTCCTATGTTTGGTGGTATCCTTCCAGGCACGTCATTTGGACAAGGTTTGGTCCCATAGAATGTGAGTGTCACATCCGGAATTATTTCAACTTCGTACACTTTTGGAACTCAGTTTAGCACAACATTAGGACTTAAAGTATCACCACTTCAGGCCATGTACTTGCTATAGGAGGAGGATCTAGAGTATTAGGATATGGTGGATCTAATGGATCTGGTGGTGGAGGAAACACATGAGGGAATCAAAGTTTTGGATCTAGTGGGCAAGGACCATAACCCCATCAGCAGGTATTTTATGAGATGTATCTTCATTTACCTGATTATAAAGGTGTTGATGATACTACAGAGCATGTACACAAGTGTGAATTGCTATGGAGTGCTAATGGGATCACTACCCCAAAGTGCTAGGCAAGTTAGTTTGAAATTACATTGTACAGTGCACGCATATATGGTACCAAAATTATGAGCCACATTAGACGGTGGTGTATTCTAACTCACTATGTGATGCCTTCTTAATAGAATTTCATATTCCTAAATTTGATAAAAAGAGCATCAATGCACTCAAGGAAATTCAAAAGGGTATGACAAAGAGTGTGTGGGAGTATGATGCATGCATTAATACTCTCTTATCAAAGTTATCTTATGATATCCATCCATCTCAGCATGCTCAGTGGTTCATTGGAGGCTTGATAATTCCTTTCAGATGATCACTTTCACATAATACTTTCACATATCCACGCATGAGGCCTTAGAGGTTACTATGCATGTTGAGGTTGTTGGAAGTGTTGATCTTTGGGTAAGTCCTTTTTAGAGGCACATGATTGCTTCCATGGAAAAGTAACTTGAAAAAATTTCTTGAATTCAGCACATTAGACCCATGAGTGGACCTTGGTGTATAAATTGTGAAGTATAAGGACACACCAAGGATAGTTTCCCTCGAAATTCAGTGCACACCACGATGTTAGATTATGAAATCTATCACATGGATCATGATCTAAGTAGATTCCAATTATTGGAACACGTGCTCCATAGGAATGTGTCTTGATATTTTAATATTTATGCATCTACTACTCATGATACGAGGGATTTCTGGTTGATAGACTAGATTCATGATGCAATTGATATTGATGTGTGCCAGACTAGTGTTGTGAACAATTTTAAAAACTAGGGGCATCAATCTAAAGGGCACATAGATGGTGAAGGACGGGGAAGAATTTTTCACGGAGGATACAGAGGCCATAGTGGTCATGAAAGAGGAAGCAGTGACTTATCCCATGGAACTTATTTCAATTATCGATCTATGGATCACTACAAGCGTGAATGCCCAGATTTTTTGCAATCCTCATGGTGCAGAAAGAAACATAGGTATGAGGAGTTCCCTAATTTGTATGATCACATGAGGAAAAATCATAAGAAGTAGGAAAAGGGCACATGAATTGTTAGTGTGAAGCACGCTAAGCCCATGTTCATGTCTAAGGTAGCACCTAATTTTGAGTTGGAATGTGTATTAGTAACTACACACAATGAAGCTACGGGTGTCAGAGAAATAACAAAGCAGAAGCATCTCATTACAAGAAAAGAAGTATTACATGGAAAGTACCATGATCCAAATTATCAGAAGGTATACCATGAGACTATAGAGGTTATTAGGAGTTTGCAAGGAGAGATTCAATGCTTGAAAGAGCAATTGCGGAAGTTAGAGCAAGTGAATAATCCTTAGATCCCTTAGAAGGATTTTGATGATGTCAATTAGGTATGTAGGATGTTGCACCATGAAAATATCATTCCCCTATTAGGAGAATGGTTGAGAGGAAAGATACCACGCACTGGAAGTAGGCACGAGAGGAAGATCTTACATGATAATTTTACCCCTCATAGTATTGATTACAACAACGAAATCAATTTGAATGTGGTAGTTGATGAATGGATGTTGAGCAACATACTAATGGACACATGTGGATAGGTTAATTTTATTACTTTGGATGCATGGAATTAGATGAGGAGAACACCATTACAGCCATCTTCAAATGTGTTGTATATGGTAAATAGAACTAAAGATATACCCATCGGAGTTTTGAAGAATACTTCCATAAACATTCAAAGGGCCAAGTTTACTAGGTATTTTGAAGTCTTAGCACTTTCCAAGGCAGACAATTTTCCAACTTTACTTGGATTCCCTTGGTGTTATGCCAAAAAAATTGATTTATGCTTCAATAAAGGATACATTAGTTTTGAGAACAAGAAAGATCATGTAATTATTCCACTAATAGATGAAAGGTTTGCACCTTATGTAGAGCCTTTAGGTGAAGAGGACATGAATAAAATTTATGTGTGCACCATCAGAGACCCAGAGGTCATCGAACCATCAAGATAAGGATGCCTTCATTGGGATGATGCTCAGTCCATTAGTGATACGACTAGCATTGCATGTGATAATTGGGCACATGGGACTTATGAGTTGGTTGGAAGACAATTAAAGGGAAATATGACTCAAGTTGTCAAGGCGTGCTCGGTTAGGCATATGGGAGGAAGATAGTTACCAAGTTAGACCTGTAAAAGGTAATCCTGGTGTATTTTTGCATATCATGGAATTCCAATGGACCTGTGAAGTAGAACAGAGGAATATGATTATTTATACCTTGCGTGGAGTAGTAGTGCATTGGTGGATGACACCTAGAGATATTATTATAGAGTGGAAAGAAGTAATAATCACGTTCTCTATTAGATTTCTCCAAAACAATGCAACTTCAAAGATATGTGACTATCATGGGAAGGAATCAGCCTCGTACCACGTTTAGGAATGTGAGAGAGCTTGGATGGAAGGCCCGAAATATTTACCCACTTCACTGGGTGCATAAGTTATATTCCACCTTGTAAGGTTGTGCATGTATAGCATATGTCCATTCGAGTTATGTCATTAGACAAGAAATTGGTAAGAGTTGACGAGAAGGCATTATTCAGGATTTTGAGTATCTATCTTCTAAACCACCAGTGAATGAATATTTGTAGGTAGTCAAGTGCCTTAATCTAGGAGATAGTTTTGGAGCTGAGGACCTCATCATATATTTGCTAGGATAACTTGAGTTGGAGGCATGCTTTAAAGAGGAATAAATAGATGAAGTATAGTTTGAGCGTGCCTACCTAGAAAAGGAGAAAGGAAAATGGTGTACCTAATAAAAGATGAGGAAATAGAAAACCTAGATTTTTATCATACAGAAGGTACATGCGAAGTCTTAGATAGTGTAGAGGAGAAGGAACACACTTACCATGAGCCTTTGAAAATAAATAATCTCAACATTGACACATAAGTAAAACCAAAAGAAGCAATCATTTATGATTACTGGATAAACAAAGAGGTTTCAAAGATAAATGAGTTCTTGCACGAATTCGGATTTGTTCCCACATGGATTTCATGAATTGAAAGGGGTTCATCACTCATTGGGAGAGATGTGGATTAATTTGAAGGAAGGTGCATGCTCAATTAGGAAAAGGCCTTATAGGATGAATCCTAATATATGCATGAAGGTGAAAGAAGAGATTGATAAAATGTTGGAATCGAGATCATTGAAGCCATTGAAGAGTTTGAATGGGTTAGCCCAATGGTGATTAGTATCAAGAAATATGGGAGGATAAGGATCTATGTGGACTATAGATATTTGAATGCTACATGTGTTATAGATCCTTTTCCAATGCCTTTTACTAAGGAAATCTTGGAAGGTGTAGCAGGGCATGAAATATACTCTTTTACAGATGGATTCTCAGGGTATCACTAGGTAAGGATCATAAAGGAATACCAAGAGAAGAATACTTTCACCGTTGAATGGGGAAGTTTTTCTTACACAATTATGCCCTTTGTACTTAAGAATGTGCCTGTTGTATTTTCACACATTTTGGTGTAAGCATTTCAAGACATTATTCATAAGTTTCTACAAGTCTACTAGGATGATTGGATAGTGTATGGATTGGTGAAAGATCATTGTGAGAACTTGAGATTGATTTTGAGAGGCAGACGTTAAGTATATCTCAAAATATTAAGAAATGTGTCTTTGCTAATTTGTTAGGCACATTGGTAGGTCATATTATTTATAAGGAAGGTTTATTATTAGATCCTACCAAATTTATTGTTATTTTGGGTTTGGAGGATCCCACCAATCAAAGTGTAGTAATTTACTATAGAAATTTCATCAAAGGATATGCTAGGATTTTTGCACCCTTGGAAGAACTGTTGAGGCATAAGGGAAAATTTCACTGGGATGAGGTGCAACAAGTGGCTTTTGATACATTGAAGGAGAAGCTTACTACTGCACCCATTTTACACTTTCCCTCTTAAGATAAGCCCTTTCATGTGCATGTGGATGCATCAGGGATGGAAATTGGAGTAGTTCTAGCATATCCTAGAGAAGGGATTGTTAATCACCCTTTGTGTTTTACAAGCAAAAAGTTAACTCCAGCTGAGTAGAATTACACAACAACAGAGTGCAAAGCATTTTCTATGATTTATGTGCTACATAAGTTTAGGTAGTACTTGTTGGCTACTCCATTTATCTTTTACATAGATCACATGACACTTAAGTATTTGGTAAACAAGCCTATTTTGTAGGGGTGCATATGCCGTTGGATCTTGTTATTTTAGGAATTTGACTTTTCAGTCATAGTAAAGCTAGGAAAAAGTAATTCAAGACCTAACCATCTTTAAAGAATTAATTCAAGTGAGGATGCACAAAGCATTGAAGACACAATTTCAGATGTATATATTTTTAGATTACAATACATGTCCTTTGATTTTGAGGATATTTCCATCTTTGAAGAACAAGTGTGGCACTTGATGGAATGAAAAGTATGGAAAAAAAAACTTCCCTTTCATGTCGCACCTTACATGTTGATTAGTGGAGATATATACAAACTTGGTTGGGATGAGATTTTACACTCGGGTCATGTACTTGAACATAAGCACGTGGGTATTATGGGGAAGCTCATGGAGGGATTACTAGTGGACACTATACAAGGCGAGCCACCACTCACAAAATTATGATGGTTGGCTTGTGGTGGGAAACATTATAAAAGGATTATAAAGAATATGCTAAGGGGCATGATCATTTCCAGCACCTTGGGAAGCTTGGGCATAAATATGAAATGTTGTTGATGCCTATTGAAATTGTAGAACATTTTAAAAAATAGGAAATTAATTTTTGGGTCCTATTTCCCCATCAAAATGTAGGAATGGGTCACACTACATCATTACTTGTACATATTAGCTTACAAGGTGGGGGAGATAACACCTATGAAGGATTTCACTACAACTACTGTAGAAAGGTTTCTTTGTGAGAATATCATAAGCAGGTATGGATGTCCATTGAGTTTAACAAGTGATAAGGGTACCCATTTCTTGCATGAGACTATTAAAATATTATTGGTAGAGTTTATGGTAGCACATAATAATGCTACACAATATCACCCATAAGCTAATAGAACTTCTAAAGCTTTCAATAGGATTTTGAGTCACACATTGATAAAGATTTGAGATGTTGGAAGGAAATATTGGGACAATAAAGTTGTTTTTATACTTTTTTATATAGAACAAACTATAAGAGACTAAACAAAGTAACACCCATTCGGTTGGTGTTTGTTATAAAGGCTATTCTACCAATTGAGTTTGTATTACCATCCCTACATATTACATGTGTAGGAAGATTGGATGATGAGAAAGCACTTGAAGAGCATATAGACAAAATGATGCAGTTGGATGAGAGGCACACTATAGTTCATTAGATCTAGAAGACAAAGAAAGCAAGATAGAAGGACTAGTATGATTGGTACATTAAGAACAAGAAGCTTGAGGTTGGACAGATGGTTCTTCTGTATGACTCCAAGTTTTTGTGCCATCCTGGAAAGTTCCAAGTGCATTGGTTGGGACCATATGTTATGACCTATATACTTGAATCAAGTTCTTTCTAGTTAGAAGCTTTGGATGACACATAGTTTCCTGGTTACTTTAATGAGAGTAGGTTGAATCCCTACTATAAATAAGTCTTCTTAGTGTTTGTAATAAGGCAGTGTTTTCATTTATCTTAGGTTTTACTTTAGTGTATGTTTCCTTTATATGTGTTTCCTTTCGTTGTCACTATGCTTAGTCTTTTTAGTCCTATGTTGTGTTGCGCGTTGGTGCTCCAAAGTAGATAATTATGTTTTAAGTGGTTCTATACATAGAGGACCGCGCATACATTTATTATGGGTTGGATTGAATTATAATGTAGAAAATGGTTAACACACTTATAAGGGAGTTTGGATTGAATGAAAAATCCTTTTGGGATATTGGCACGAAGGTAGAAAAAAATGGTTTGTGTTGTATGAGATGTGTTCTAAGGAAGGTTGAGATGATTGAAGACCATGTAGGAGAGAAAAAATAAATCATGTAGTGTAACATGATGTAGGTGGTGGCATGGGAAATTACTTTGTGGATAACGAAAAACATTAAGTACTTTGGTGAAGTGAGGCGCATGGAGGAGGTATATGGTAGTGAAGTAGTGTTAGCACGCCAGAATGTTACAACTATAGCATGCAAGGTGGGGTCATGGAAGTTTACTTAAGCAGAAAAATTACTTTATTAAAAAGTAACATTAAGACACATGGGTTGAAAGGATTTTGAGGTCATGGAAAAGTATAAATAGGGGTGAGGGTAGTCATTTTAACTACCTTTCCTTAAAAAAAATTTGTGCTCCTAGTCATTGAAGTGTGATGAGGGTGTGATAAAGAAGTGAATTACTTTTATGAACCAGTGGCATTTTGCAAACTATGATGAGACCTTATGGAGTGGAAAATCGAGTAAATAGTGAGGTAGCAAGGGGTTTCATAAGAGTGAAGCTATCAAATTCAGAGATCTCGGGTAGACAAAGAGAATTTGAACACCTAGGGTATGGAGTGAAGGAACAAAAAAATGGAAAAAATAAAGGCATGAACCAAGAGACCGGTGGTGGTGGAGGAACCCGTAGAGATATAATTAGAAATGTAGTACCCTACGGGTGTGATCAAAGTAGAGAAGTGGAGTTCAAATCTATATAGGTGCAAAATTAGCAAGTTCAACCATAGAATAGAAGAACACAAAAATTTGATGCAAGTAGATCTAGTTAAGAACCTCCGGGGTTAGATGAGCTCAGAAACCCTAAGGTTGATGACTTAGTGTAAAAGGAATTGTGTACAACTAGATTTTTGTAGCTATGGGAGCTTCCCTTCTTTGCTAAACCCACCCCTCTCTTCTAATGGTTAATGTTGTGGGTACACGGGAATTTTTCTTCTTTGCAAGGAGAATAATATGAATTACGGTCCGATTGATAAAGATAGTGATAGGCCTAGAAAACATGGCGAGGATATGGCACTCGACCTATGTACCAATGAGAAAATTGAAAAAGTGGAAAACAACTAAAATAAGATAGGGAAAGGGCTTAGGTCATTGAAGATTTGGATGACCCAACATTAAGGGTCATTTCGACTTATCGTGCAGAAAATTAGGTGCATTAGAAAAGTGTACGGAGATAAATAGAAGATACTTGTACATTACGTACAGAGTATCAAAATGAGCACACTATAATTTCACACAATTCATTGTGAAGAGTATCATTGAGTAAGCGCAAGTACATAATGAATCTGGAGAAAATATCATGTTTGGGTCGATCCTATTGTTAATCATATTTTAGGTGATTGACATACCCAATGGACCATATGGGAATGTGTGGGTTTACCCACTAGAGCACTCATTTCCGACACTGTAATTTTTTGAGTTTACTTATGATGGATCCATCACAAATTCCTATAAGACCTAGATGAAAAAATGGTACAAGAGACTATGTGAGGCCTTTGAGAATGCATGGCATATTCCTCCTAAGTCACTAGCATTTTTAGGAGACCAAGTGAAGTTTGTAGTTATGCAACACTTCAACTTGGCAAAATTTAAAATGGCCAATAGAGAAATGGGGTCGTGGTGAAAACTTCTATTTGCATTCACTATGAAATGTATGAAGTATGCCATTAATCAGCTAAAAGACGTAGAAAAGTTGACCATTGATGCCAAAAAAGTGGAATCTAATGTTCACACCCTTTGCATGACCTACAAGTTTGATGCAATACCGGTGTATGTCAAAGTCTTGGAATAAGAATTCCTAGATTTGTAGCCGTAGATAAATTTCACTATCAAGAGTTTCATCCACTGAGTGTTTGTGTAGCTATGCCCTAAGACACAAGGGGGAGTTGAAGTGGAGGTTACAGAATCCACCTTTCCGAAGCCAAGAGAGGTGTTGATCCCACCTATGAAAGTGGTCCAGGAAGAAGAAGGAGAGGAATAAGAAGAAGGAAGTGAGGAGAAATTGGAAAATTTTAGGAAAAGGAAGTATTATTTGTGCTAAAGTAGTAGTGGGGGCGCAAGTATGTCACAACAGGGGTAGCATCGAGGCTTCACAACTAGTGTGCAAAGAAGTTAAACAACCTAAAGAAGAAGATCCGAGTAGAAAAATCCTAAGGTACACGATGTCTCTATTTTTGTGATAGAGATGGGATTAGAAGATGATCACACCACATTCAGAGAAGAACTCGAGGTAGAGATCGAGGAGGAGGAGAACATAAGGGCCGAGTAGAATGCCAAGGTAGTAGTTGATACACGCATAAGGATAAATATGCCCACAACGGAGGAACTTGTGAAGAGTCCTACAAGAGAAAATTCACCTATCCATCCCGAGAGAATAAGAACAAAATAATAAAGGAGACTCCTTTATTATTAAAGAGGATAAAGGGTTTGCCATAGGAAAAATCACCCCAAGGAAGCAACACACAAAGCACAAGGCAGAGAGGAAGAGTTAGACACATAGGTCCAGGTCCCCTTGTATGGAATTCATGGATAATCCCATGAAGGTATTACATGCACGTTCTAGAGCATCGTTTTCCCAAAGAAGTTACATGTTTTAGATTTTTAGACCAAAGTGGGGGTGTAACGAGAATCAAGAAAATGATAAGTTGGAATCTACATTGTCATATAGAGGATTCCAAGTTTGAGGCCAATGATCATGTGATAGATACCATGTAGTTGAAGAACAAGAAAGGGAGAATTATAAAGAAGTGTATCCAAGCCACCTTATAGATGAGTAGGTAGGTAATGCATGGAAAAATATGTTCTTGGAAATCATAAGGAAGAGCTTGGATATAGGGGTGATTATTCGGACCTTGGTCACAAATCGAGAAGGGAAGGAAAAGGAAATCGAAATATTGCTCCATGGCTTGAAGGGTGAACAAGTGTGGATAAAAGAAGCATCGATAGAGTTGACACCTTGGTTAAGAAATTCTTGGGACAATTTCGACCTTTGGTGAGCCAAGCCAGGATGGATTATAATGATGAAATAGAGTATTTGGAAGACTTGGTGGGGATTTTTCTCGTCAACATCAAGGATGGTAAGGGACCCACAGTTGAGGAGCTTACAAAGGATAAGGAAAACAATAAGATTTTTGTTGAAGAATTAATTACTAAGTTGGAGGACTTGCTCACCCAACTCAAGGAGGTAAACATATTAGCAGATAGGGCCTTCAACGGTCATCAAAAATGTGATCGTGTCATTGTTTCCCAAGTAATATATGAAGAGGCCATCCTAAAGGCCTTACAAGAGAAGTTCTGAAAAATAAAATTTATCATGCTCGGTGATAATCAAAACCACATCATAGAAGGATAAGATAAAGAATAAGCATGAAAAGCTGGAATTTCATATTGGTGAGCTCTGGGATTCTATCACAGAATGTATGGATGAGTTTGAGGGAGTTTGCATAGAGATGGTGGTGGTCATAGAAGATTTCAAGGGGAAAGTTAAAGAAATTACACTAGACCGGATACCCAAACATAGTGGGGCAGCAGCCATAGAAAAAAGCAATGGTTGAAGCTGCGGGCATGGAAGAAGTTAAAGAAGGAGATAGATGTGGATTTCCCTGAACTCCTCTAGCTAATAATTTATACTATTGAAAATTATAAATTTTTTTCCCTAGTTGGCTCAATGGAATTTTATACGAGAAGGCACAAATAATTGATGAGGGCAGAAATCCAAATAGTGTGGGGCCATGTTGAGCCCCTAAAATGACTAAGTACCTTAGGCGCAAAGGGTTTCGTCATGCAACATAAAGGCAAAAAGGCTTGTACAAAATTATCTTCAGGAAGAGCATGGAGGTTCACGCTAAGGAAAAACAAGCTTGAGATTTAGCCCATTTTGGACCATAGTTAGAGTTGCAATCAAGAACACGTGGAGATGTGGCTAGATTTTATTATGGATAAGGTTAAATCATGAAGACTTGAAGCTCAAGAAAATCCTACTTTAGGATATGATCATCATGATAGGATTAAGAGTTTTAAAGTAGAGTTAGTTATAGTTTAGCTATCATTTACATGCTTTAGGATACTTGAGTATGGTGGAGTATGATGACATTTGACATGTGGCATACTCTTAAGTGATGACTAGGTGATGGAGGGAAATTCCCCACCATTATCTTGTATATGTATTGATTTGCATGGTAAAGGGAGAGGAGGGAGAGATGAGAGAGAGAGATATATATGTGAGGGAATGTTCTTTGGAACTTCTTGAGCAGAGTCATTGTTGGGTTAAAATGTTGTTTTATTGATGTATCTAGTCTGATTATGATTCTTATGATGTATTTGTCTATTGTAACAATGGTGGATAATACAATGGTGGTTGTTCTAATTATCTCTGCTTATGGATCTCAATGTTTAAGTTCACATTATGTACATGGTTTAGATCTTATTCTTACATACTACTTTTGATGTTCATATTCATAATATGGTTCATCTATGCTTGAGTCTAGTTTTTTTATCCTTGTTATAGGATGTATGCATTTATGATTGTGCACTACCCCACAATTCATGCTAACATTCTTGAAAAATCTCACATAAAGGAGGGACTTAGTACCTTTGCATGCTTTGGGTGAGCACCATGTTTAGGCTGGGTGATATGCTAGTGTGCCTAGGAATTAAGCGTTAAGAAAAGTGACTACAATAAGTTATTTAGAAAGTTATATTATGGATACATCTGGAGACTAGTATGGGAGGTATCAAGATATTGACAAGTTTCATCTTGAGTTATATCCGTCGAGTGGTTATGACAGTTGCACTAAACATTTGGTAGTAGTTAGAACTTGGGAGACTATATTCCTCCTAGGAATGGTTGAATTTGTCTTCATCCCTTATCCACCTTACTCTTTATGACTTTATTGATACAATTTTGGCCTTATAATGTTGCTTTATAATTGATGTAATCCTAATATATATTATTATTATTATTCATGGTGAATTGGAAATATGATCATACTCATCACAATTTCATTGATGACTCTACCTCTTATTTTGACAATTGATGTTCAATTAATTATTTTGTCACAATTACTCTCCTAGTTTTGAAACTTCTATGTTACCTAATCCTATTTCGATGCTTTGAAGTATTATAACTTATGAAGACCTTCAATTATGATTCACTCGAGATATTATGACTCACTATTCTCTTAGTGAGGTATTTGGAAAGTTATACTATGGGAGACATCTGGAGGCTAGTATGTGAGATATCAATATATTGACAAGTTTCTTCTTGAGTTCTATCCTTTGGTGGTTATGAAAGTTGCATCAAACATTCAGTAGTATTTGGAACTTGGGAGACTATTTTCCTCCTTGGAATACTTGAATTGGTCTTTGACCCTTCTCCATGTTACTCTTTATGAATTTATTGATACATTGTTGACTTTATCATATTGCTATCATGGCTGTAATCCTAAGATGTATTATTTTTTATTCATGGTGAATAGGACATATGATCATACTCATCACAATTTCATTAATGACCCTAACTCTTCTTCTAAAAATTGATGGTCAATTAATTATTTTATCACAATTACTCTCCTAGTTCTTGAAATTTCTATGTTACCTAATCCTTTGTTGATGCATTGAAGTATTAGATCCTATGAAGAAATTTAATTATGATTCACTTATATATTATGAATCCCTATTCTCTTAGTGAGGTATTTATAAAGTTATACTATGGGAGGTATTAAGAGATTGAAAAAATCTTCTTGAGTTCTATCCTTCAATTCTTATGCAAGTTACATCAAACATTTGGTAGTAGTTGGCACTTGGGAGACTATTTACCTCCTTGGAATACTTGACTTGGTGTTAGAACCTTATCCACCTTACTTTTTATGAATTTATTGATACATTTTTGACCTTATCATGTTGCTATTGTGGTTGTAATCATAAGAGATATTATTCTTTTCATGGATTAGACATATGGACATACTCATCAAAATTTCATTAATGACCCTACCTCTTCTTATAACAATTAATGGTCAATTAATTATTTTATCGCAATTACTCTCCTAGTTCTTGAAATTTTTATGCTAACTAATCCTATGTCGATGCACTAAAGTATTATACCATCCGAAGAAATTCAATTATGATTCACTTAGATACTATGACTCAAGTTATTATCTTTGTGAGGTATTTAGAAATTTATAGTATGGGATATATATGGAGACTAGTATGTGATGATTAAGAGAATAAAAAATTCTTCTTGAATTCTATCCTTTAGTGGTTATGAAAGTTTCATCAAAAATTTGGTAGTATTTGGCACTTGGGAGACTATTTTCCTCCTTGGAATTCTTGACTTGGTTTTAGAACCTTTTCCACCTTACTCTTCATGAATTTATTGATATATTATTGACCTTATCATGTTGCTATCATGGTTGTATTCCTAAGAGATATTATTCTTATTCCTAGTGAATTGGACATATGATCATAATAATCAAAATTTCATTGATGGCCCTACCTCTTCTTAGAATTCTATTTTCCTCCTTGGTCTTAGAGCCTTTTCCACCTTACTCTTCATGAATTTATTGATATATTATTGACCTTATCATGTTGCTATCATGGTTGTAATCCTAAGAGATATTATTCTTAATCCTAGTGAATTGGACATATGATCATACTCATCAAAATTTCATTGATGACCCTACCTCTTCTTATAACAATTGATTGTTAATTAATTATTTTGTCACAACTACTCTCCTAGTTCTTGAAATTTCTATGCTACCTAATCATACCTCAATGCCTTTGAAGTTTTCTAGAATTCTTCTTAGACCTAAAAAATCTAAACATTTGATAACCATATAAATCAATCTTGGACTATCTAATTGACTAATCATGTGACTCTCTAAGTGATAACACTATTGGAGACCTTTTCTCTAGTTAGGGTGACATTCTTTATGTATGTTGTTGCTAGTGGAAATAAATTATCTTATTCCATATTATGCAAATATTTTGGGAGATTATGATTTAGTAAAATATTATGAAAATTACATTATTTGATCAATTATTATGTTTATATGCCAAGATGCACACTCGATGATGTAGTACCCCTACATGTGGCCACTAGAAGCTGCATAGTTATTGTGATGTGGATATTATCATGTGTATTTTATTTGTGAACTTGACTTTCTCATAACTAATTTTTATTTGATTTATTGGGAAGATTTGAGGCTCTTCTTATTTAATTTTTGTTTTCTTGTGAGATTTTCATAGTTTGAATGTGGCTACTTATCCATTTCTCTTTGGTTTCCATTAATTATTGATTTTTCTTATTTTTCGTAACTCAAAGCTTAATGGTTATTGAGGTAACTTGAATATTTATTTATTAATAATGTTAACATGAATTTTCTTACTTGTTTGATGAGCTAGTTCTACCTTGTTTGTAATGTGCATACATGTTGTATGGGGGTACATCTAAGGTGTCACATCTACATGCTTGGTGATGCTAGAAATGTCCTTGGTTTTGAGGTGACAATGTTGTATGTGTGAAGGACCATGGAGTGACTGGCCTCACTTAGATACATGATAATCCTCCTCTATGGTTGAATTTTTTTATCATACTTAGTCCTCTATGGTGGAGTGAATAAAATGATACTTAATCCTTTATGGTTGAGTGAATCTTATGATATTTAGTCCTATATGGTTGATCGAATCTTATTGTACTTATTCCTTTATGGTGGAGTGAATCTTATGATACTTAGTCCTCTATGGTTGAGTGAATCCTATGATACTCAAGTACTCATTAGCAGATTTCTCTTATGATTGTCATTACCTATTTTTTGGTTAATGGTGATTCTTGTTCTCTTTGCACCCTATGGTGATGATGATGCTTAACATTGAGATGGATATGATATTTAGTTCAAACTCCATGGTTATATTTTGGGATTTTACACTCTTTCACATTTTTTATTACTTGGGGATAATGTACATTTAGTCCATATGTGATTCAATGATAGACATATTGATGGGATACGATACTTTTGCTTGGTTATTTCATATTCCTTGAGGAGAGGTTGTTATACGAGAACTATAAATTATTTTGAAAATTAATTCTATAATTGGACTCATGGGTACTATACATGGAGAAAGTTGTTACTTTTGTTCATAAGGACCCTAATATAGATGTGTTATTGTTATAATGTCTTATTATTTTTGGGAATGCACCATTAATTAACTTCATATGGCGGTGATCAAAGAATACTTGTTAGAGATCACACAAGAAGTCCATGCGGTAGAGAAGGCCAAGATCAAGGGCGTGAAGGGACAAGAAGAACCCGCACATGGAGGGCAAGTTCCACTTTTAGGACTTAGCCGATTTATAGCATGAGGACTTATTTTTAGAAGATGGCGTGTAGAGCACATAAATGAGGCAAAGACATGCGTGCCATGCATTTTCTATCTTTAGAGGATCAGATCAAAGTGTTTTGCATGGAGACAAGCTAAGAATAGGATTTTCACTTCAGTTAATTATAAGAGGTCTATAGATAGAACACTTACATGTGTGGCTATGCATGTAAACGGCGTGTGGCTATTAGTATCATGTGGCCTATTTTTGGAATAGATAAGTGGTGAAGGGAAAGTCCTCACCCTATATATGATGTGAATCACATAGTAGTAGTAAGAGAGAGATATATAGGTATATGCATAGCATAAAAGGTAAGCATAAAGAGATATGTGCATATGACTGGATTACTATATTAGATCCATGTGTGCATCGGTATAGATTTCCATTATTGTAAGGAGATTCTATGTTTATTAATAGATGGAAGATATTAGATGAATCTAAGTTTCATTCTTGTGTGTAATTGAGTAGTGCATGTTCTTGATTTAATCATGATTATTGTTTAAGCTTGTTCTTTCATAGATATGAATATGGCATGCATTGTAGAATGATGGATTAGTTATGGATCTATATGTTTCTTCCTTCATCATGCTAACATCCTACTACAACAACCCTAAAGAGGGACCTAGTACCTTTGCGTGCTTCGAATGAGTGCTCAGTCTAGGCTGAGTGATGTGTCAGCACGTCTAGGGTGTTATCTAGTAAATTCTAGGCTGCATCATTGGTTCTATTGCCAGGACCTCTTTTTCAGTTGTTTTTAAGATGGTTCATGATGAAGACGTACTGGTTAACTCTAGCAAGTATTGAGGAGTGGATACATGATCTAGAGGAAGAATATGCATGATGGTTTAGCATTGGATCTAAGTTTAATGCATGCACTTGGGTAGAACAAAATCTGTATGATAGTTTATATGAGATATTTTTCACTATCTTTCCAATAGAATTATATGAGTGGCTGATTACTTATGCATCTAAGAGGAATTGGAGGTATTACACACTTGTCTAGACACAGGAATAATTTTAGGCCCTTTATGATGTTGATCTGATATGGACTCGCATTATGGATATGTAGTTTTGTGGTGTTCTAAATAGTTATATTCTAGAATATTCAATTTCGACGTATCCTTTCCTGGAGGTATCTGAATTCCAATTTTTGTGGTATCTTAGAGGAGTATATTTGCAAGGTATTCCATTAGAGATCAAGATCTTGATGGTAACTTTGAACACGGAGAGTAAACCGATGGCTAACTAAACCTCACCACGCATGAGGGAAGGAACGGGTTTGGTGAAAGATGACAGACCTAGTGGTAGAAAGGTAGAGAGAGGGAAGGTGGCTTAAGTATAATGAGGTGCATGAGAGAGAGATGGAGAAGTAGCGTACCATTGCTAAAAGTATGGCAATGAGGAGGGAGATGGCTTGTGAAGGATTTGCAACTCACGTAGAAGATGTGGAGCGAGCATCGGGAACTCCCCTGTCTTGGACATCATGACACAAATCCCCCTTGGCTTCACACAGATGTGTGCCAACAAATATTACCTAGGCCACGGGTGTGCATCTTAATCCACACAGTGACCTATCCCTTGCACTTGGTTTTCCAAAGTATCTAGTATGACAAGTAACCAACAAGATAACTTAGGAAGTAGCAGAGCGAGGGTAAGTTAGGAAGCAAGCACATCAATGGTAGGTAAGACGAATTCATTATTTGGAGAGACATTTATACATGCATCATCCGCACAGAATGTGAGCACGTAGAATGTTGGATTCACCTCTAGAAGTGGAACTACCACAAAAACTATAGGGGTTCATTATAGTATGACTATCGGAGCACAGGGGAGTACATCTATAGGTCATATTCATGCTACTGGTGGAGGACAAGGAGGTATAGGTGGTTCTATTTCTAGTGGATCGGTGGTTACGGAGGTAGAGGAAACACAAGAGGTTATGGATTAGGTGGTCAAGGCCCACAACAACCACATAATATTTATATAGAGATTTCTCTTCGACTCCCAAAGTATAGAGGATGTTATCAAACATGTGCATATGTGTGAAATATTATGGTGCGTGAAAAGGATCACAACTTATGAGCGTAAGTTAAGTCAATTTGCTACTACCTTGTAGGGATGAGCACACAGCTGGTATAGGAATTTTGACCCTAATCAAACTTGCGTGGATTATGCAGCATTGAAGGATGCTTTCTTAAAATATTTCTATATCCACGGAGTTTGAGCAGAAGAGTATCAATGCGCTCAAAGATATCAAATAGGGAACTACTGAGAGTGTACATGAGTATGATGCCCATTTTAAGACACTTCTATCTAAGTTGTCTTATGATATTCATACCAACTAGCATGCACAATGGTTTGTTGGAGGATTGATTACACCATTTAGAAGGGCCTTATCGCATAAGACATACACTAATCTACGCGAAGCATTGGAGGCAGCCCTACATGCTGAGGCAATTGGGAGCATTGACACTAGTGTTAGTCCATTAGTATAGGAACATATTATAGCCATGACAAAGTAGCTAGAAAGGTTATTGGAAAATTCATCTCATGAAACGTGCTTAGGGATTTTGTGTACAGATTGTGAAGTGGAAGGTCAAACCAAGGATAGTTTCCCTCGCAGATCTATACGGTCATTACTCTTAGGACTGTGAAATTTTTCATCCGAATCACAATGCTAGCCATTGTCCCTTGTTACAGTGCATGATAAGGAAGAATGTATCCTACTTTTGTAATATTTTTAGGTCCACAACCCATGATACTAAGTATTTTTGGTTGATTGGTCAAATCCATGATGCTATAGACATTGGGGTATGACAGACAATTTTAACGGATAACTCTAAGAACAAGAACGAGCACTAGGATCAAGATCATAATCAACCAAAATATGATAGGAATGAGGGCCATTTTGAAGGATATCATAAAAGAGGACGTGGATATTGAGGTGGATATGGAGAACAAGGTCATGGTGGAGGAAGAAGCAAGTTTCCTCATAGAATGTGCTATACATGTGGATCCCCTAATCATTATAGGCACAAATGTCCCTAGAATATTACATGTTCTTTCTATAGAAAGAACCATAGCTGTGAGGAGTTCCCAGACTTATATGATTATCTCAGTAAATAGCATAAGTAGGAAAATAAAGGCGTAGGGATGGTTAGGATCCAATGCGTGGAGGAAAATCAGTGGATGCCCAAGATAGTACCAAAACCTAAGGCCTTAACTATGAAGATTACCACACATGTTGAAGTGGTACATGCAAGAGAGGCATCATACCAGAAGCCTACAATCATTAAGGATGAGGTCCTACATGCAAGGTACCCAGATCTTTCCCATCGAAGTAATTCTATTAAGAGACCATGGAGGTCCTTAGAAATCTTCAAGGTGAAATAATTTTTTTAAAAGGGTAGTCAGAAATATGGAAGAAGAAAGAAGTAGGAAGGTCCCCTCGATATTGATGACATCGAGAGAGGTGTGTAAAATGTTGCTCCAATAGAATATTATTCCATTATTAGGGAATTGGTTGAAGGGGAAAACTCCGCATGAAAGCACGAGAATGAACGGTAGATCCTACATGAAAATATTCCCCCTGATAGCATTGACTATGATAGATAGATCACTCGAATTTTGTTGTGGATGGATGGTTGTTGATCAACATATTGATTGATCTGTGTGTAAGTGAGTGTGCTTACATTAGATGCATGGGTACAAATGGGGAGGCCTCCATTATAGCCATCATCTAATGTGTTGTTTATGGCAAACTAGACTAAGGCCACTCCCATAGGAGTTTTGAAGGATGCATCTATAACCATAAAAGGGACCAAATTCACTTTGGGATTGTGAGGTATTAACACTTGTAGAAGTAGACAATTTTATAGCCTTGCTTGGATGCCCTTGGTGTTATGTGAACAATGTTGAAATTAGATTCAATAAGGGGTATATCAGCTTTGAGAATGAGGAAAGAGTTGTGATTCCTCTAAAAATGGGAATTCTACACCATATGTTGAGCCTCTAAGCGAGGAGGACTTAAACAAAATCTATGTACACGTTATTCGGGACCCGAGAGGTAAATGAGCCATCAAAGGAAGGAATCCTACGGTGGGAATATTCTTGCTCTATTAGTGATACTACGAATGGCTCATGGTACATATGAACTAGTAGGGCATGAGGTAAAAAGTGCGGTTGCGCACAAGAATGGAATTCATTATGTTTGACGGATAGGTAGCGCAGTACCTTGGTATACAAGAGTAGAAGATCTTCCTGTATTCTTAAAAGCCATGGAGGCATAGTGGATAGACCAGTCGGGGAGAAGAGACATGTTAACATTTATCTTGTGCAAGTCGGTATCTCGTTGGGGGTAGTTCACAGAGATAATCTTATGGAATGGAAGGAGATCAAAATTTCCCTATCTACTAGGTTTGTAAGAAGCAATGCACCTACACAAATTTGCACTTATAATGGTGATCAACCTGTTCAACACCACATTCAGCAGTGTGAGAGACTCTATACAACAGGATGGGAAGCATTACCACCTTCACTCTAGGTGCATAAATTTTATTCCACTCTACTACAAGGGTGCGTGCGTGCTTGGTATGTATACGCAAAACTACATCAAGAGAATGGAAACTAGAAAAATTTGACTACAGGAATGATCTAGACCTTTGACTACTTTTCTACCCAACCTCTAGTAGAAGAGGCATTAAAATTTGTCAAGCGGTTAACCATGGGAGATAGTGCAAAGGTGGAGGAACTCATACAAGAATTATTTGGTGAGACAGAATCAGAACACATTTTGAAGAAGAAGGAGAAGACTCCATATTGCTTGAATGTGCTTGTCTTGAGAAAGAAAAAGGAAATATGGTGTACATTGTGGATGATGAGGAAGTTAAAAACCTAGATATTGACCATTCACAGGGGGAGCGTGAGGTCTTGGATAGTGCTAGATAAGGATACACGTGCATACCATGAACCAATGAAGACAAAGAAGGTAAATATAGGATCAGAGACTGAGCCTAAGGAGGCCATAATTGGAGAATACTTGTCGAGACTTGGAGGTGGTAAATATTATTAAGTTCTTTACAAGATTACTAGCACTTATTCCCTAGAGGGTATCATGAACTTAAAGGTGTGCATGAATCACTTGGGGAAATAAAGATAAAACTTAAGGAAGGTACACATCCAGTGTGAAAGAGACCTTACAGAATGAATCCTAATTTGTGTGAAAAGGTAAAAGAATAAATTGATAAAATGTTAAAGTCTGGAATCATTTGACCTTTGGATGAGTTAGAATGGGTTAGTCCTATGGTGATCAATATCAAAAAGGATATTAGAATTTAAATTTGTGTTGATTATAGGGAGCTAAATGTATCATGTGTCACAAATCCCTTTCCTACACCATTCACTGAGGAAATACTGGAAGGAGTAGTAGGGCGCGAAATCTATTCCTTTACAGATGGGTTTTCCAGGTATCATCAGGTTTGAATTTCCCAAGAGGATTAGGAAAAGACAACTTTTTCTACTGAATGGGGTAGATTTTCCTATACTATGATGCCTTTTGGATTGAAAAACACGCCTGCTATATTATTGGGCATAGTTTTCGGGCATTCAAATATTTTATTCACAACTTCTTACAAGTCTACCTCAATGATTGGATAGTATATGGGCTTGTTAAGGATCACTATGAAAATTTGGGCTTAATGTTTGAGCGATGCATGTAGTTGAGTATCTCTCTAAACATCAAGAATTTCATATTTGCTTCACCTTTTGGAATAATGTTAGGACATATAATCTACAATGAAGGTTTTTGGTTGAGTCAACTAAGGTTACAATCATTTTAGGGTTAGAAGTGCCTACCAGTCAAAGTGAGGTGCGCAGATTTTTAGGTTACATAGGATATTATCAGAATTTCATCAAAGGGTTTGCCAAATTTGCTACACCCTTAGAAGAATAACTAAAAAGGAAAGGTACCATTTTTTGGGGATAACCATAGCAGTGTGTGTTTGAGATATTAAAGGAGAAACTTACTATCACACCCATTTTGTGCTTTCCCTCATGGGATAAACCATTTCATGTGCATGTGGATGCCTCTAACATGGCCATTGGTGTTGTGTTAGCTCAACCTGGTGAAGTTATTGTTGATCATTCTATCTTCTTTGCTAGTACGAAGATGACACCTATTAAACATAATTATACAACTACAGAGCACAAAGCTTTGTCAATGATATATGCATTACACAAGTTTTGGCAGTATTTTCTAGCTACACCATTTGTATTCTATATGGATCACATGGCATTGAAATACTTGGTAAACAAGCCCATTTTACAGGCGCATATGCAGATGGGTACTCTTATTTCAAGAGTTTGATTTCACAGTTGTGGTGAAGCCAGGGAAAAGTAATTCTGGACCAGACCACCTATCTAGAATTCACTTAGGAGAAGAAGCACATATGATTAATGAAAACATGCCAGATGCCTAGTTATATAGGTTATAATGTGTGCCAACTAAACTTGATGACATTGTTGTTTTTCTGATTGGTATGACACCAGAAGGAATGAAGGCATTGGAAAAGAAACAACTTTCCATACACGTGACACCTTTTATGTTGATTAGTGGTGACCTATACAAGTTAGGTAGAGATGAAGTATTACACTGTTGTGTATTAGAGGATGAGTGCAAGGATATTATGGAAGAATCCCATGATGGTATTGCAAGAGGCTACTATTTAGGTGATGTAACTACTTGAAAGATTCTACTTGTTGGATTATGGTGGGAGACATTATATAAAGACTGTAAAGAATATTGTAAGGTGTGTGATCATTGTTAGTGCCTAGGAAAACTAGGACAAAGAGATGAAATTCCACTGAGACCTATTATCAGTGCAGAACCATTTGAGAAATGGGCCATTGATTTTTTAGGACCTATTTTTCTAGCCACGCGTAGGAATGGATCACACTATATCATTACTTACACAAATTATCTCACACGGTGGGTAGAAGAGGCACCTACAAAGGCTGTGCAATGCTACGGTAGCTAGGTTTCTATGGGAGAATGTTCTTACAAGATATGGATGTCCTTTAAGTTTGACAAGTGATAGGGGTACACACTTTTTAAATGAAACCATAAGGATCCTATTATATGATTTTATGTTTTCCCACCATAAGACTACACCTTACCACCCTCAGGAAAATGGAGCTACACGAGGCTTCAATAAGATTTTGAGCCGGACATTGAAAAAAATTTGTGATGTTGGAAGAAATGATTGGGATGATAAATTTTCATATGTTCTTTGGGGATATATAACCACTTATAAGATATTGAACAACGCCATACCATTTCGGTTGGTGTTTTACATCAAGTCGTTCTTCTTATAGAATTCATGTTACCTTCTTTGCACATTATGCGGTGGAGGTCTAGCTAATGAGTAAGCTTTAGAAGAGTGGATTGAAAAGATGATTCAATTGGATGAGTGATGAGCCATAGCACGTTGGAGTTAGAAGCAAGAAAAGGCCAAGTAGAAAGCATGACATGACAGAAATATAAAGGATAAGAAGTTGGCGGTTGGACAAATGGTACTTCTTTATGACTCTAATTTCTTGTGCCATCCAGGCAAGCTCAAAGTACATTGGTTGGGGCCATATGTCATCACTTACATACTTGAATTAGGTTCTTTCAGTTAGAAGCACTTGATGGAACACGACTACCCGATTACTTTAACGGGAGTAGGCTGAAGCCCTACTATAAATAAGTCTTCTTGGTGTTTGTAATAAGGCAGTATTTCCATTTAGATTAGGTTTTTAATTATGTATTTCCTCCATTGTCATTATGCTTTTTCAATTTAGTTGTTGTTCTTGTGTAATAAGTGCACTTATACGCATGAAGCTAATTATTATGTGAAGAATGTTTATGCATAGGGGACTACACATACTTTTAGTGTGAGGTGGTTGTAGTTATCCAAGTAAAAGACTATGGGAATTGAAAGGTGAAAGGAGGAAGCTGCTACGGGTGTGCTTTAAGTCAAAAGAAGATTGTTTCGAAAATTGACCAAGTATGGAGATGAATGAAAGGACAGTATAACGTGAGGTAAGTAGAGGCCAATATAACTACTAGGGTAGGAAGGTGTCTAGAAGGTTATAGCTGAGGCGTGAAGATGTATAGCACGAAAGCGAACAAATTTGGTCAATGAATGAGAGGATATTTGGTAGGTGAAGGAGCAATAAATGCATCAAAATTTGAAAAACTATATAAGGATGGGATGTGAATTCATTTTTACCATTGTGACTAAGAGTATTTGAGGAAAGAGCTAAGTGTAAAGAGCCAAGTGATCGGGTTAAGGTGCAAAGGGTGTGAAACCAAGTGTGAAAAATAGATCTATGTGAAAAGAATCTTGTGTCCCTAGTGGTGAAGGGTTTGAGCAAAGCAAGGAGACAGAGAGGAGTTAGGGCATGAAGTTTCCACCTAGGGCATGATTGAATCAAGCTAGGGTTTGATTCATAAATTGTAAAGTTAAAGAGGAGATGATTGCAAGGTAAAAATGGCACCCAAGAAGGCAGTTGTAGTAGGAGCAAAAGGAAAGAAGAAGGTGGTCGTTGAGGAGGAAGAGATGGCACTGAAAGCAATTTTCAGAAATGTAATATCTAGAAGGAGTCATCATTGGCCAAGAATGGGATTCACACATCAAAAAGAGAAAAGTAAGAAAATACAATCACAGGACCTCAGAGAATAAGAAGGAGCTTGATTCCTACTCACTGTGAGGACAAACAAATGTATAGCAAATGACATGTTGGTTTATGATGATGTAGGAAAGAAGCTTCTAAAGAGAATTGGGGTCTACCAATTATATGAGCTTCCATATTTCAGGAAGTATGATCCCTTCTACTAGTGGTTCATGATAGAGTGCATGAGGACTTATTCTACATTGCGGAATGTAGAGTTAGAATCTCATCCACACTTATCTCAATAGTGATAGGTTTGAAGGTCATGGGGAGGATATAAAGAATGATCTCACGAGATAAATATGAAATCTTAAATACAGACGGGAGTTGGGGTTCTGAAGGGTCCGCATGGTATGGATATAGACAAGTTGAAGAACTATCAGTTGTGCAAGCGATAGCACACCTTGTTACAAAATTGAATGACCAGGAGTGGTGGTCACAGGTAAATACTATGTGGTTACATGTTGCATGTAAGATGTCAAAGGATCAGTCTACAATATTGCAGGCTACATTGCAGAACAAATAGTCGAGGAAGTGTGCACATGAGGGAAGATTAGCTTTGGGGCTGTTCTATTCACACTTTGGTATTCATGGAAATTGGAGTACTAAATGAGCTGAAGGAAAAGGTATGGGAATACCCCATGGATAATAATTCACCAGCTGAAAGGTTCAGCAAGTACCTATGTAAAGGTTCCATGACTTATGACATCAAGCAAAGAGTGGAGAAATGGTATGACGAGGCTCTACACAGCATTTGGAGAAGAGTGGTGCATTTTGAAGGACCTACCATCGGTAGTGGGAAATAATTCTAGTTTGTTGTATATGAGCATTTCTGCATCATGTGCTTCCCAATGAGAGATGGAGTCTAGAGCCCTTGGTGTAAATTGCATTACGCATTCACTACAAGGTATTTCCAAGCATTTATTCACATATTCATAAACATGCAGCGACTAGTATTTAATGCGAGATAAGGTAGAATACGACTACCACACATTGAGGAAGAGGTGCATGTATCCATGAAGAAGTGCCTATGTCGAGAGGCTCATTTTAGAGTTGTTGAATATTAAGCCAATAAGTCTGGTTATAGTAGATATAGGGGCAACATTAGTGTATCTTCAGTTGAAGCCCAAGATGGAGAACAATAAGTATGTGGAGAATGAATTCATGCTCCCAGGGCCACCAAAGGGTAAGCACACAATGGAAAACATACCAGCGCAAAGGCCCACATAAACTTTTGAAGTAGAGGATGAAGAAGAGGATCGTGAAGATAGTGGAGGCCTAGAGCACAAAAGAAAGCAACCATATGATAGAGAAGAGTCTCGGTGCGTGACCACTCCCGGCTCGGGGACATGATGAAGAGGAAGATACCAAGGTTGAGTAGGGGAGCACAAATTTTAGAAAGTATTCGGATGCACGAGGACTCAAGTTGGAACCCTAAAAGGTAAGGAAATCACCTCATCTCTCTCCACACAAGGGGACTACTGAGCCAAAGAGAAGAAGAAATTTGAAGTTGGATGAAGAAGTGGAGGAATCAGGGGAGAGAGATCATGCATCTCTTACCCCACTCGAGGAAGAAGATGATCCATAGAATGAAGAAGAAAAAATATGAAGAGATGAAGGATGGAGAAGAAAGAGAGAAGAAAACCTCTAGATCCACGTATGCAACTGCTCAAGGTGTAATGGGATAGACTCCTAACCTTGAAGCTACAATTCCCAAGGGTCCTAGATCAAAGAGGATGAGTGGGGAACACAATGCACCACTCATGGGCTATGTAGAGGACATCGAGAAAAATCATTCGCGCCCGTTTCCAAAGCACTGTAGAACAAAAGGATTTATTTGGTTGGGAATTAATGGATGGGGATATGGCAACCATTTGCACTAGAAAGAAACTCTCATGGTCAATGCACACCCACATGGATGAGCTTGATTTTGATGTATGCGAGGAGTCATATGTGTCAAGATGAATGAAGAAGACACCTCAAGCTAGGCACATAACAATTAAACCTACTATTATGTTAGATGAACAGGTTAGTAATGCGCTAGTAAAGGTTTCTACTGAGGTTACAAGAAGAAACATGGACAAGGCCACAATAATCAGAGCATTACACAAGGAGTTGAAGATGAAAGATGAAGTGATAACACACCTGACCTAAGAGAAGGACTTGGAGCGAGAAAAAATAATAGTGCATTAATTGGCATAGTAGAGGCTGTTGGAAATCATGTGATGAAATCCTTCCCGCATCCAAAATCTAAGGTACCGAGAAAAATTCCCCTTGGTAATGTATTATGTTAGAGCTTTGGTGGACTTTCCATTGGAAGGGGACACAATCAAAATGCCAAAACCAAAGAATCTGAAGAAGAGGCGAGAAAGAGATAAGGTACAGTAGTCAAAAAGATTGCATCATATAAAGTCCTACTATAAGCTCTCCAAGAAGAATTAAAAAGGTGGATCATGCCTTAAATATATAGACAACTCAAGAGGCGATCAAGGTAAATACTCTGGAAGAAGATAATGTAATCCATAAGGCTATGAAGGATGATACCTTGGGCCACACAGAATGGTTAACACTCGTAAAGCAAAAGTGTGAGGCCCTAGCAGAAACACACACAAAAGGAAATATTAGATGAGCGTGGGAAACTTGTCGCACAAAATATGGGTACGCTGGAAGGAAAACATACTATAATTTCCAGCATTATGTTGGTATTACAGAATGAAAAAGGTGAAGTTACCCAAGATGAACTAGATTCTATTATTGTGGACATACCATAGTAGGCAGAGAAAACATTCACCGAGTGGTAGGCCTTGGAGGCCGAAATAAAGGAGTATCAGAGTTGATCCTTCAAATTGATATAGAGGAGGCTACCTCATAAAACTTCTTTATTCATCTACATTCTTTCTTATTCTTTCCATTCAACATTATTTACTTCAGTTTTGGAGATAACCATTGTCGGGATGACAATGAGATTAGTGTGGGGTAATGTTGATCAGAGAATACTTGTTAGAGATCACACAAGAAGTCCACATGGGAGAGAAGGCCAAGATCAAGGGCATGGAGGGATAGGAAGAACACTGTGCGTGGAGGGAAAGTTCAGCTTTTGAGACTTAGCCGATTTTGAGCATGAAGACCTATTTTTAGAAGATGGCGTGTAGAGCACATAAACGAGGCTAGAGACGTGTGTGCCATGCATTTTCTATCTTTAGAGGATCAGATTGAAGTGTTTTGCATGGAGACGAGCTAAGAATAGGATTTTCACTTGATTAACTACAATATGTCTATAGATAACACACTTTCATGTGTGTCTATGCTTGTAAATGGCACATGGCTAATAGAAGCATGCGTCCTATTTTGGAATAGATAAGTGGTGAAGGGAAAGTCCCCACCCTATATATATGATGTTAATCACATAGTTGTAGTAAGAGAGAGATATATAGGTATATGCATAGCCTAAGAGGTAAGCATAAAGAGATATGTGCATATGATTGGATTCTTTATGTATCGATCCATACACGCATCAAGTATAGATTGCCATTATTGTAAGGAGCTTATATTTTTATTAATAGATGGAAGATATTGGATGAATCTAAGTGTCATTCCTATGTGTAATTGATTAGTGCATGTTCTTTATTTAATCATGATTATTGTTTAAGCTTGTTCTTTCATAGATACGTATATGGCATGCACCGTAGAGAATGATGGATTAGTTATGGATCTATATGTTTCTTCCTTTGTCACGCTAACATTCTACTACAACAACCCTAAAGAGGGACCTGGTACCTTTGCGCACTTTGGGTGAGTGCTCATCCTAGGCTGAGTGATGTGCCAACGCATCTAGGGTGTTATTTGGTAAATTCTAGGCTGCATCAAAACCTATGATATGATGATAGTTGTTTGTGATTTTTACTTTCCCCTTCTAGGTGTGTGGGTTTCCTTTTAGAAAGGAAATGTTGTGTTAGATGGTATTTTTTTGTGTCATCTTAGACTCATGGTCGATTAAGCGTATAAAAATCATCATTGTGGTGTTGGATTATTATTATGTTGGAATTATGTGATGTTATTTTTATGTGGTTGTTTGATCAACTTGTGGAAATTGTGATAACTTAAGACTACATAGGGGTAAAATTTGAAATAGAAATGAACAAAAATATTAACATATGAAAGAAGCGCCAATAATCATCAAACATAATTAATTGAAGAGAAATTTAAAATTTTTGTTGTTACTTTGTGGTCTCTCTTAGGCAAAAATATCTTTTTGTCGTTGTTTAGAGTTGATGTTCATTACTCCCTTCTCATGAGTGCTTATTCATACCTTTACATTGGATCACATTAAGAAATATTATCTTATAAGAGGAGGATAATCTAATTCCCATCCCAAATTTTAGTGGTGTTTTATCCCATCATGCCTTATTATTTCTCTTAGGATTGTTGATCCATGCTAGATTGTTTGCATCCTCTATGTATCACATGACAAGATGGTAAACTATGGAATTTTTCAAATATAGGCATATAAATTTTTTGTCAATATCTATCTAAATATTGAAAAGAAATCAAACTTGTAGAAGGTTATAATGATGATGATGATGATGATGCTATTAATAAATTATAGAAAAATAGAATAGTAAATAAAAACAATTATGTGTTTGATTATGGAAAATATGTATGGAGCATAATGTGGTAGAAGAGAAATTAACCATACCATATAGGGAATTAATTCATTGAGGGGGAGGTAGTATGTTTTTAGACACATTTATATCCATTTTCTAGGTATTGTGTGTAGGAAGGAATGTTACAAAAAAAGAACACCTTTCATAAATGTGGTCTCATAAAATTTGAAAATTACAAGATCTAAAAGGTATGGACAACCCTTTTAACATGTTGGGAAGAGGTCCTTGTTAGATGGTTTTGGTGGGAAAATATTAGGAGCACGATAGGGTCATCCATAAAATTATTTTGAGGAGTTTTATTATTTTGCATGTCAAAACTCCCCATGAAATAATGCCAACAAGGGATGCACAAATCTATTATTTTTTCCTCCTCCAACACCCTTTTGTTTATTCTCATGCATGAATTAAATCATGGGGTGAATCTATATTTTGTGGTGGAAAATGATGTGGTATACATGGTTATAAAATGGAGTTTATCACACAAGTCAAATGAGTTGTTTGATAAAGTGCCTCACAAAGAAAAAGAAAATGAAAATGTGTTCTCATGGATAGCTTGATGCTTGAAGCATGGGATTATTTGATACCCTACACATGGACGGAGGAGGTAGATATTTCCATATAGATACCTTGGCATGTGAGTGGTTTGTAATTTTTTTTAAAAATAATTTGCTCTCATGGATGATAATGATTACAGGACATGTATAAAATGGTTTTATTAAAAGGCCTAACCTTTCAACCAAATTGGATTGAAAGGTTTATCCAAATGTAATTTCCATTATCTCATGATGGGGAAAAGGAATAATTCCTTTCCTCCTTTCCCATGTATTTCTATACATGTTTGAATCTATAAATATCATGCTACATTCATCTCCCGGGATAATGTCTTCAACTTTACATAGATCTCTTGTGTCTTTTTGTGTGGTTTATCTCCTTAAAAAGTATGAGCATAATAGGAATATTATAACAAAGGTGAATTGATTAAATTGGACACTTTTTGGTTGCATTTGTTGAAACATTTTCAATGCTTTGTAAGGATGCTCATGTCTTTTGTTAGCTGGTTAAAATTAGAGGGAAATGTTCTCACAATTCCAACATTCAAGAACTAAATCTTTGGGTCACTCTTTCTAATGATGATCCACATCTATAGTGATTATTCACATTTCCTCTACTTCCCTCCTCTTCATTACACAATTTTTTTCTTTCTTCATGCAAATCCAAACTCCTTTTATAAAACACCTCAAAACACACCCTAGGTAGTGAAAATGCCCTCTCCATGTCAATTCCATTAAAAAAAAAAATTGGATTGTAAACTAAGATGTTAGTGATAAATTCCATGATAGATATATATGAAAAATGTGGTATATACAAGAATAATAACTCCATTTCTTTTCTCCACTATCAACTTACAGAGCTTTATACCCTATTCTACAATTAAAGAGGATAATTGTGCATGAAAAAGGTCAATGAACATGGAATTCACAAAATTATGGTAAGATAGTTTCTTTCAACATCTTGTTACTGACCTCCTTGCAAAATTTTATGCTTTGAATAAATCTCTAGTGGAAGATATAGTATATTTAGTTTTCTCAGTGCTGTGCTTAGACATAGTTAAGGTTTGAGTGTGAAATTGTGGATTTGGAGGCTCGGATCAGTAAGATAAAGTATAAGAATTGGTAAAAATATGATAAGGGAGGTCTTAAAAGTATTCAAGAGTCAATTTGATCTTTTATTGGGGCAGATTTGCATTGTATCTAATAGTCTTTCATCTTTGTGAAGCACACAAGTCAAAGACCGATTTAGAAAGTATTATTTAAAAAGTAACTACACTGTTAACTTGACACTAGATAGTGAAACTTATAGGGTAAGTCGAGAGACCTTAATGGGTGTATAAATAAATCATTACTTCATCTTGAAAGCATGTGCATTGATATTTTTGCATGACATTCTTGTTTCGAGACCTAAGTAAGGGTTTGTGAGCAAAGTGAAAAGTTAAACCTAGAGACTTACACTAGGATTTGGGACCTATTGGTGAGAAAAATTGTTGGGGGAAAAATTTGTGGGTTTATAGACAATGATCTAGGAATCCATTTCCCTCGATTGGGTTATGCATGACTCCACTTTAATGTGAATGATAGAAACATGAAATATGTGGTTTGCCAAGAGGCCATGGATCTAATAGGTACATTCCACTGTACCCACAAAAAATTCTTACAAGAAATTGTAACGGAAGGATTTTCTGAAATGTGGGGAAAGGGGAGTGGGAAATTAGACAAGGAAAACCAATTCTGCGAGTAAAAATTAGATTCTCGCCACATTTTATTAGAAATTTCACATTCACAATTAATTAGAAATAAAAATAATTATTATGCCAATGACTAGAGGAAACCATGCACACAAAGTTTCACACATTCATAAGTCATGAAAAGAAACAATCCCTTTCTTGATTGACATTTTTATCAAGTTGTACAATGTTAGGAATGGAGGAAAAATGGTGAAGGAAAGTAGAAGAATGTTATCTCTCTTATACTTCTCAATATATCTCTCTATTGAGTAAAAATATACAACCCTTAAGAAGTAGGGTGTCATTAAATTATATAGAATTTAAAAAGACTCCTAATCTTCCCCCATGTGACTTTTCATATGTTGTAAACAACATACAACCTTTAAAGTTCCTAGGAAAGAACATTAAGTTTCCTTTTGTTAATTATGAGAGACTTATTATAGTGTTTTCTAAAGAAAAATTTAAATGAATAGGATGAACGTCGTGATTTCTCACAATGAATAATTAGAAAGGGGTAGAGGAGAAGAGGAGGGAGGAGAGAAGAGAAGGAAGAAGGGATGTTGATGGAGATGATGTCATTATGCCTTCGCCTCGTTGCCTAACTAATTTGATGAAATGTCCCAATACGGTAAACTTTGGATTTCCAAACATTTTATACCATGAAAAACCTCCTTCAAATGACACACAGACACCTCGAACTAAGTGTTTAGAAACATTGTTTAATGATCACCTTGATGACCGTAGGCATCATTCTACGAGTTCCCCTCAGAAGAATTTTGAGGACATTCTCCTACATAGTAATGTTGTCGGGCTCAAACAAAATATTTGATGAAGTGAATTTTGAACACTTTTTTCCTCCAGTGATGACCACAATTCCTCCTGGTACACGACGCTTGGACATCTCGGGTCACGAAATGAGTGTTGAGAAACACTGTTTCAAGACTTCCCAATGTGAGTTCAAGGGAAATGTGTTCTACTTATGATGATCCTATTTGATACTTGATTGATGAACCAATTGAGATCATTGAGCTCTTTCGACCAAATCATTTTGAATCACCTAGCTCTCTGAGTGATGAATATGAATTCATCTATTGTGCGTTATCATGCCTTGCATTACTTCTGAGCACACTTGAATTTAGGATGATGCTTCCAAGCCTAATATGAAATTATCAATGCTCTATTTTATCCTTGGCATCACCTTGCAATCCCACGAGGATGAAAAAAATAAGTGATATTATTTACTATGGATATGGTAGTAATTTTTTGCAATTGGATCCAAAAGCGCAGTTTTAGAAAGTTTGTCCTAGAACTTCTATTGAAGGCGGTGTCACTTTTTCACCTTATTTTTACAATAAAGTATTTCCTTTACATTCTGGATTTTCCATATATATCTTGGGGTCAATTTTAAGTACTTTCCATTTTGGAAAATTGATTTTTATTTTTTTTACTTTTTTCCTTTTTGACTAGCGTGCACGAGTTTCTTGCTTGCGTAGTTTGCATTGTTCTTTTTACGGAGGGACTTTTTGTTTTGGAAACTTACTAAAAATAGAAAGTTTGAACTAAAGGAACTTGATATTTTTAGAATATAAACTTTGGAGTATTGGATTGATGAAAAAATTTTGGATTCCTTCTAGGTTTTATCTCTTCAGTCTCTATTCATATTTTCAAGTCAAACCACTTCTCAGATTAACAAAAAATTAAGAAGAATCAACTTGGGGCCAAAAATATCAGATGACTACCATTAAAATATATTTATACCTTTAGAATTTTAGTTTTATGAAGATTCAACGTGTTTGGATGAGGAAATTTTCTCAAAATTTCATGGATATCTGATGTATGGTTTGGGAGATATGATCATTTCTTCATTTTTGTGACCTAGGTTTTCCAACAACTCTTGATCATGGATTTTCATCGAAGGGTGTATTTATATCATTCTAGAAGCATGGAATGGTATATGAATAATGGAGAGGATGGTATTAGTGTTGTATAAGTGGCAAAAATGGAGGAATGAAGATATCTTGATAATTCGAGAAAAACCTTATGCGTGCGTGCAAGAAAAATGGAAGGAGCTTAGTGACAACCTGTGATTAGAAACATTTACAAGATTTTGAGTTTTAGAATGGGTTACACTTTAGTGCAGCACTTGAAAAAAATTCTTGGTGCACTTGGTGTAAAAAATGCAGCTCATTCCTATTGGGCCATGTGTCGCAACATGATTTTCCATTGAGCATGAGAGAGGGCTTTAAAAACACTTTAAAAAAACTTCTAGGGGCACGTGGGTGACCAATATATTAAATAGGAGGCGGGGAGTTTTTGTCTAGCCATCCCAAAAAAATTTCACATGGGACATAAAAATTTTCCCTCACCCTATCTTGACAAGTGGTAGAGTGTGATTGCATGGAGTGGGGCTGGGAAATGGAGCTTGGAAGGCTTAACCTTGCGAAAAGAGTTGAACTATGGTCATCTGGAGGTCCAGGGGATAAAATGGGAGGGGAATATTTTATTGCACCTATTTCACTAAATATTTTGTGCACTTGGTGTAAAAAAGTGTGCCACATTCTGATTGGTTGGATTTCCAGCCCAAAAATTGATTAACTGTTGGAGCACTTACCTTGGGGAGTGGCATGTCGGGACCCTTTCTTAAGCTTATGGAGGAGTTTATTGATGAAAATTTATATGATTTTGAATTTAAATGGACTTCTGAATCTAATGGTTGTAGTATCAACTCTTGATTCATCAATTTGGTCCCTAAAAATAGGATTTTGTTCTATCTCTAAGGATGTGTATGAGAAAAATTAGATGGGGACATAGTGCACCTAGGTGTTGTGAAGAATATTATTTCACCATATTCTAGGGATCTGAAATATAATATTGATGATATTTTTTTTACTACTAAATCCTTTTGTATCTCTTGGAATCGCTTCTTGAATCTTAGTAGCTTTTTTAGCATTATGCATTGTTTAGGCCTCCAAGACCCACTTTTGCTGAAACTGCTCCAAAACTTGTGAAACCTCTCAAAATATTCCAAAAATTATTAAACAACATTCTCTTCTCTCTGGTATGCCTCCTTGATGAGTTTAGGCCTTTTTTTCCACTGGGGTGTGCACCAGCTTTGAGAAGATCAGAAAATGGCCTTTCCCAAGATTGCTAAAAAGCTTGTCTTGGTAGATCTTGCTTTGTAAGAACTTGGAAAGACTGCGTAACCTAAATAGCCTAATATGACATTAACACAACACTTAAGACTTCTTCATAGATATGGGATAGGACTGACTTGGGGGTTAGGGTGATATGAAGGAGGCCTTATGATGACTTTTTCTCAACAATTTCGAGTAGGGTATGGTTATTGTGGAATAAAAGCGAGAATATTATTATTGCACATTTGCATGAAAACAACTATCTCTAGCTTAGGGACATGTCATGGATCAAACACAATGAGGACATCACATGAGAACTTTAGAATCTCTATTCATAACATTTGACCAGTGTCTTATCCATTAGGCCTTGCAAAACACACACAACTTACAAGAGATAGACAGAAAGGGAAAACACACAAAAACACACAACTAAAAGAAAACACACCACACAATGGTAAAATGGGGAAAAAAACATAAATTGTCTATATTACAAGGTGGGGTACAACCCAAATTCACTTGTATTTCTCTTCTCTCCTCGGGGGTTACTGTGAGTGGGCAAACACTGAGTGATGATGCTCCACAAAGCCATTGACTAGTTCAATAAAGTAGCCTCATCTCCTTAACTGTTTATGAAAGAGCAGGTGATTTCATGATTTTCGTATACTTGGTAGGAGTGATCCTACATGAGATTGTTTCTACTCATGCCTTCACTCATAAATTCCATTGCCTTCATTTCCGTTGAAATCAATTTCATAGCGCTAGTTTCCTTCCTTGCTTACCCACATTGTTGATTCTTCATTTAGCATCCCATTGCTTCCCAGGGATGATTTTCATTCAAATTTCTTGAATATTCCAAAAAAATTCCCGTGTCTATGTTCATTGACCTATTTTCCATGAGAAACCTCCGATCTATTTTTCTCTCTACTCCACTATGAGGTTCTTGAATATTAACTAGAGGATCAGAAGTAACCTCATATTTGTCCTGTATGGACATATCATGAGAAAATATATCAAGAATTATCTCAAGATCTTCCTCACTTTCTACCGCATCCAATATTTGTTGCACAAAGTTCTCCTTTTTACTTCATGTAGATCATCTTTGTATGCCTTTGAAGAATCTTCATTTTGAAGCTCAAGGAAAATATTTAGAGGGGTTACTTCCTTTCCATGAAGCTTATTACATTCCACTACTCCTTTGTCAAGGGGATCTTCATCTTCAATGACATCAACACCATTTATTTCAGATTTTTCATCATGGAAAGGTTCATCTTCTTCAAATGGGAAAGAAAATAATTCCATTTCATCATTGTATTCATCAACCATTGGCTTAGGAGGAGAGTTGGGTTTTTCAGCTTGATCTATTTGGTTGTGATAATACTTTTCATGAATTGAGAATATTGGATCAGATTCATATTTTTTTCTAGATATATAGCTCACATCGGGAGTTTGAGACCGAGCTCGGGGTCTCATGTTTCTTCTGGCAGCTCTTAGTAGTTCTTACATAGTCTATTCTTTCAAACCATTTTAGGGATGATCATAGGATGGCTTTATCTCTTCATGGATGGCATAATTGAGATCCTCTTCACCCCCAAATAGGTATGAGAATATCACCTCCTCCTAGGTAAGCATACGAGCTGGTTTCTCCATTTGAGATTCACCGAGATCTATTTCTTTTCTTCATGGTTTGCATCATCTGAAAATTCAGGGATACCCTCTTGCATCTCAAATTTCCTCAATGCTTCCTCAAAATCAATATTCTTTCATGAAGGAATGTTTGGTCCTATCAATATTCGGATCTCATCCTCCTCTTCAGTTGTCAAAATATGATTCACCATCTAGCCATTTTCATAAAAAAATGTTTTCTCTTGAATTTCCTACCTTTTACGTCGTGTACCTCATCTTCTTTCTTGGAAGAAATTTTTCCATGTCTCCTTTCACCAAGATGGTTACAAAATACCAATTCATCTATGTTTTCCTCTCAATTGTTGATATAAATTTCTCGAGCAACATTCCAAATGAAGATGAATGTTTGCTACAAATATCATCATTAAAACCTTTTTCTTGAAATTTGGAAAGATCCATGGAATAACAAGAGCCTTTAGGTGGTATCATGGTGAGTTTGAGATCCCTAGTGACCATCATGGCCATCACGTTGTCGGAGGCACCATAACCTATTATGAAATTATTCAATACATATTCTCCAATGAGAAGGGATATGTAGAAAGGATCGACCTTGTAGTCTTTGATGTAATTAATGTAAGCATGTTACGTGATGGAGGTGTATGTGGGTTTCGTAGTATTCCTTTAGAAATAGGAGTTACAACATTGGGTGTTAAACTACCACTCTTGATATATCAAACGAATCTCTCAAATTATTCGGGGTGAGTCTAGAAGTATTCAACCTCAATAATCTGAAATTTGGTTCTATTTGCATATTCTATGAAGTCAAAAGGAGTAGATGTGGACAAGGGGGATGAAGGGACTAATTTTGGAGCAAGGATAGGTTTTGAAGAAGGGGTAGATTTTGGGGGATAGAGGTCATTTTGAAAGGTACACTAGGGAAAATTGAAGTACCAAATTTTGTAGTAGTATATTTAGACTTAGAAGGGGCATTGGAAGACTTACTAGGAATTGAGGGGGTCCTCATGCTTGCTACAGGATTAGGCTTCTCCAATGTGGACTCCATACAAGGTGGAAGTGGAGATCCTCAACTTATTATTTAGTTTTGTGGAGCCATAGGAGAATCTTTATTATTCTTGCTATTATTTTCAATGGGGGAACAATCTCCTTTCTTAGGTTGGGAATGAGTGAACACTACACATGAGAGACTAGGTTCATCTTCACCATCATCTTCATCACCTCCGGAGTACTCACAAAATATGATTTGTGTGTCGTTATCTACTTCCTTAACCTCTAGGAGATCATCATCTCTACTTTCTTGTTCAATCTCTTCTTCATCTTCTTGACTCCTACAACTTTCATTGATGGGTGGGGCCTCCAAGGAAAGCCTTTGAGGTGCTCTTACAATCTGATTTCTATTGTTTCTTCAAAATTTCCCTCTTTAGTGACGACATTTTTTTTTCCATTTTTACAAAAATGAATCAGTTTTCTGGTCTCCATGATGTTGGGCCTTGCCCTTTAAGGGATTCTTGATCTTTCCAGATAGGATGAGATCATCATCAAGGTCAACAACCATTCTTTTCACTTATGTTAGATTCCTTGGTTGAAACCTTCATAGGAAGAATCCTACCTCTGGTGATTGAGAATTAATGAATAATCTCTTAACATTTTTTTAGATGGTGAATCTTCTTTTGGTATCCTACGGAGCAACCGATCAAAATATCTCATAGTTTCATTTTCTCCTTTCTTCATTTGTGCTAATTGAACAAGGAGGTCTTGACAATCCTCATTAAATTTGAATCTTTCTTCAAACTTGGACTTGATATCATTCCAATGAGTGATTGATCTAGTAGGTAAGAGGTAGAACCATTCTATTACTTTTTCTTAGATATATTCCATGAATAAGCTTCTCTGAAATTTCTTAATGTGAGACTCTAAGAATCCCGCATGATGTGGTGAAAGAGGCGATGTGTTCTTCAGATTTTTGTGTCGTCACCTTTGAGATTTGGAAAGTTCTTGTGGGAACCCATTGGTATATTGTGAAGAGGTGGTTCAAGAGTGAGTGGGCCTATATTTCTTCCCCATGGAATAATGGGTTGAGGTCTTTCTTCTTCATCAGCCATTGTTATTTATGTTTTCGCTTCGACTCTTATTTTTACAAATATTTCTTGAGATCTTTCTTCCGGTTCTAGTTCTTCTTCATTTGGGAACAAAATGCTCAACAATGGTTAAAAAATGGTAGAATTTATAGGGGGATTATTAACAGGACTCTAAATCACATTACCAGGTGAACCACTTGAAGACTCGAGATGGGGATGAGGCTTGAGAAAAATAGTAGGGATTATCTCTAATTTTTTCTTGTTGATTTTACAAATCCTCAAAAGTGGGGTCAATAACTCCTCTCGATCTATTCAAATTGGTGTATCTCCTTTTGGCCAGCTTTTGGAAAATTGTAGTGGGAATATGAAAGGACAATATGGAATATGAAGGTTCACTTACAAGAACCGATAGTGTGTCTTTCGAGACATGGTTTTCAATCAAAACAAAAACTGGATATTTGATTTTTTTAATTTTCTTGATCCTGTGATCATATTTTGGGTACATATTACTGCCAAGTATGCCACATAGTGGGTGACAAAAACTGATGGCAAGAAAAAATTTGGGGGAAAAATTTGTGGGTTTCTAGCCAATGCTCTAGGAATCTAGTTCTCTCGATTGGGTGGTCTTGCTCCAATTTATTGTGAATTACAAAAACATGAAATCTATAGTTGGCCAAGATGTTCGGGATCTAATAGGTATAATCCATTATACCCATGGAAAATTCTTACATGGAATTGTAAGGGGAGGATTTTCTAAAATGTGGGGAAAGGGAAGTGGGAAATTAGACAAGGAAAACCAAATCTATGAGTAGAAAATCATATTCTCTCTAGGGTTGATTAGAAAGTTCACATTCACAATTAAATAGAAAGAAAAAACAAGTTACTATGTCAATGATTAGAGAAAAACATGCACACAAAGTTGCACACATTCATAAGTCATGAAAAGAAGTAATCCCTTTCTTGATTGACATTTTTATCAAGTTGTACAATGCTAGGAATGGAGGAAAATGGTGAAGGAAAGTAGAAGAATGTTATCTCTCTTGTATTGCTCAATAGATATCTCTCTTGAGTACAAAATTGAAAACCCTTAAGAATGAGGGTGTCATTACATTATATATAATTTTATAAGACTCCTCATCTTCCTCCCATGTGACTTTTCGTATGTCCTATGAAACATATGACCTTCCAAGTTCTAAGAAAGAACATTAAGTTCCTTTTATAAATTAATGGAAACATATTATAATGTTTTCTAAAGACACATTTAAATGAATAAGATTAATGTCATGATTTATCACAATGAATAATTAGAAAGGGGGTAGAGGAGAAGAGGAAGAAGTAGAGAAGATAACGAAGAAGGGATGATGATGAAGATGATGCCATACCACTTTCACCTCAGTTCCTAACTAATATGATGAAATGTCCCAATCCGGTGAACTATGGATATTTGACCTTTTTACGCCATGAGAAAACTTCTTCCAATGATGCACAGACACCTTGAACTAAGTGTTTAGAAACATTATTGAATGATCACCTTGATGAATGCAAGAATCATTCTCTAAGTTCCACTCGAATAAGTTTGAGGATGGAGAAAATATATCGACAACATCCTACTACATAGTCACACTTTTGTACTCATCATAAATATTTGATGAAGTGCATTTTGAACAATTTTTTCCCTCCAGTGATGACCACAATTCCTCCTTGGTACACAATGCTCAGACATCTTGGGTCACAAAATGAGTGTTGAGAAACATTGTTTTAGGACTTCCCAATGTGAGTTCGAGGGACACAAAAGTGCTACTTGTGATGATCCTATTTGATACTTGATTGAATAATAAGTTGATCTCATTGAGATCTCTATCCAAATCATTTTGAATAACTCAACTCTCTTAGTGATGAAGATGAATTCATCTGTTACACCTTGTGATGCCTTGTATTACTTCTGAGCACACTTGAATTCACTATGATGCTTGCAAGATTAATATAAAATTATCAATGCTCTGTTTGAGCCTTTGAATCATATTGAAATACTATGAGGATAAAAAAATCATGATTTAAGTTACTAACGAGATAATATCAACTTTTCTGCAACTCCCGGAGCCGAAAAGCGCTATTTTTAGAAAGTTAGTCCTGGAATTGTTATTTTTAAAGTGTCATTTTTTCACCTTGTTGCTTACCTTTGAGGTGTTTTATTCAAATTTGGGGTTTTCCACAGATTTATTGGTATCAATTTGAATTAATTTATCTTTTGGAAATTTTATTTTTATTTTTGACTTGCATGCCCAAGTTTCCTACTTGCATAGTTTTCACTATTCTTTCTTTTCTAGAGGGAGTTTTCCTTTTTTGGAAACTTACTAAAAATAGGAAGTGTAAACTAGAGTAACTTAATATTTTTAGAAGCTAAACTTTAGAGTGTTGGATTTATGAAAAAATTCAGATTCCTTCTTGGTTTTTGCTCTTCAGTCTCTATTCAGATTTTCAAGTCAAACCGGTTCTCGATGACGACAAATTAAGAAAAATAAACTTGGGGCCAAAAATTTCAGATGGCTACAATTAAAAATAGGTATTCCTTTAGAGTTTTATTTTTTTTCAGCTTTAATTCATTTATATGAGGAAAATTTTCTCAAAATTTCATGGATATATGATGTATGGTTTGGGAGATATGATTGTTTCTTAATTTTTTTACTTAGGTTTTAAACGACTCTTGATCATGGATTTTGATCAGAAGGGTGGATTTATTTTTTTGCAGCAACATAGAATGGAGGGATGATGGAGGGGATGCTAATAATGTTTTATAAGAAACAAAAATGGAGGAATGAATAAATCCCAACAATTGAAGAAAAACCTTTGTATGTGTGCAGGAAAATGAAAGTAGCTTAATTAATGGCATGACCGACAATTAGAAAAATTTACATGTTTTTGAGTTTTGGAATGGGTCACACTTTTTTACACCACTTGCACCAAGTCATTGGTGCAAAAAAATCACCCCATCCCTATTGGGCCATGTGTCACAACGTGATTTTCCATTGAGGATGAGAGAGGGGCTTGAAAAAGCACTTTAAAACAACTTCTGGGGGCACATGGGTGACCAAGAGCTTAAATGGGAGGGTTGGGGAGTTTTGTGTCCTAAACATCCCAAATATTTTGTGCACATGGGATATAAATATTCACCTCACCTTATCTTGAAATTTTCGAGTGTGATTTCATGGAGCGGGGGTTGGGAAATGGAGCATGGGGTGATTAACCTTGTGAAATGAGTCGAATTGTGGTCTTTTGGAGGTCCAGGGATCAAATGGGAGAGAGGAAAATTTTATTGAACCTATTTCATCAAATATTTAGTGGACTTGGTGTAAAAATTGTGCCACATTGTGATTGGTTGGATTTCTAGCCCAAAATTTGACTAATTGTTGGAGCATGTACCTTGGGGAGCCACCTGTCGGGACCATATATTGAGCTTTTGGAGGATTTTATTGATGAAAATTTATATTATTGTATATGGAAATGGAATTTTGAATCCAATTGTGGTAGTATCAGATCTGATCCATCCATTTGTTCCCTAAAAGATAGGATTTTTGTTTTGGCTACAAGGTTGTGTATGAGAAAAATTGGATGGGGATGTAGACACCAAAATTGGGTTACACTCCCCTGGTCCCCTTTCAAATAGCTAACTTAAACACTTTTACCTAACCATGACCCTTACCTCACACATTAATATTAATTTAATTACTTTAATTAAATTAATACTCATCCTCACTTTATTCATTATTTAATTATCTTAACTAACCCAATTTACACCTCACCTAGACACCTCATTATAAACCTATTTTTAGTATCTATCTACTCACCATAACTAACTAAGACTTAGTTCAACCCTAAAAATAAATTCTTATTATTCCTCTAACCACATTCCCACTCATTAAAATACATTGTTCATTTTGATCCGAAAAGATGGACATACTTGGCCCAAATGATTACAAGATTTGTCATTTTTAGTAAACCTAGGGAATCCCACCTTACCCGACATCGATCATCCCAAAACCAATGTCACCAACCAGAACCATTATCGTTACCATTTATTCACTTTGGTAACCTTTTTGAAGTTGGCCACATTCTCAAATTATGGGAGAGCAAAAGGAGGTTTGCATGCGAGAAAGAACCAGAGCTCTTTCATACATCCAAGCAGCCATAGCCAGCATCAAGAAAGATCCAAAGGTATCGATCTCATGTTAGCATTTCGAGAAGTACCACTATAGCACCAAGCTCCATCCCACCATCAATCATCACCACCACTCAGCCATTGGACCTGCAACATCAGTAAGTGCATTTATCCCCTATGTTATTTCATCCCTGTTCTATTTTTTAAAAAAAAATCATCTCTGTTATCATTTTATATTAGCATTCCCATTCTGCCACTATTCTTCTTTTTGTAAACTCAACCATTTCTCCACCCATACCATAAAACAACCTATACCCAACTTCATGTTCATAAGATCCCCACATACCTTGTCATTCCCTCTATCACCTCTCTCGTTCGACCTCGAGATCAAACCCCATGATTAGATCTTATTGATTTTTTATCAGCCCACCTCTACCGACGCGTCGGTTACCCATAACCATCATTGATTCTTCCTAAACCATGATCGGTCATACCCGACTGATGCCGGTCTTTGTATTTGGCCACCCTATCAATAACATAACCTAAGAATCTTTATCCAAGCAACCTAAGTGACCCAGAACCTAAAATTAACCTATTCCAACACTTTGACCCCTTACCCTACCTCCAGATTTGATCATAACCTATCCTATTATATTATATTTGCTTATTGTATTTGAATGAGATACCTAAATCATATCAACTATAGTAGGACCTTGTTTATTTATGTTATTTCTTGCATTAAGTTGTATTAAACAGTGGATTGATAGCCATCTAGGAAGTATCACACTTCCCGAGATCTAGCACTCGCTAGGCAGTCCACTATCATATATTATTTAACTCTTCTTTTGTGGTCTTGTTTTCTATTTCAGGTAGTTCCTCCTACCCAAAAGGAATCTCTCACAGTTAACATCAGATCGAGAATTCAGAATGCATGCACAACCTTCAAACTAACCATCACAACAGGTATTCCTCCTCAACCCATAACATTATCTATTTTGTCACATTCAAAACGTAAAGAAAATGGTGAAACATTTTGGCACACCGGTGGGACCCTCATTTGTGGGTTCCCTTTCTTTTCATATAGGTTGCATCTTGTGTGTTTCCTTTCTAAATCGTTATTCACTAAATCTTCTTCTCTAGTAATCCTCTTTTTCTTTCTAATTGCTCTAAATGAAACATTTCTTTTGGTGCATTTAAAAATAATCATTCTTCTTGCTTTCTACATTTAGTGAAAGAGCACCCTCCTTCCTATTCATTATTTGCAACATCGAACATCACACTTTGATTTGGGTTTAAAACACTCGCATTGCATTTAGCTCACAATAAAACTGAGGGAAACCTATATGCTGGAAGTCATGCCCAGCTGATGGTTGACGTAAAATAATCATAGAAAGCACATTCTCTCTCTCTCTTGCCAAACTGCATAAAAATTTGAATATACACACCTTCTTAAATGACATCTTACCTAGGAATTCCTATCGTGATCACATGATCGGAGGATTGAAAAGTAATCCCAGTTGGTTATCTCTATCCAAGTACCCCATCAGAGGAAGGACTACCCCTACCATAACATAACCTGAAACCTCACCTTCTAGATCTCCTTCTTTATAGGATGCCTTCCCAACCAAAAATTTTGTTCTGAATGCACACGGTCAGTTCTAAATAGTGTAAGCTAAAAAAACATAAAGAAAAATCACTCTTAGGATCATGTTTTTCTTAGCTTTCTTCTTGACTTGCATTTTGAGGTGTGATGCTACGATTCCACATTTTTCTTTTTTCCTTGCACACTCCACCATTATAGTTGGAGTATTCTGACTTTATCAGAGTGTTCCAGGCCTCATCTTCTCATTCTCATATTCCTAAGTTTGATTCTTCACCTAATTTTATTCACAAAACCCAATTTTATTCATTCTCTCAAAATTTCATAGTAAGCGGCATCGGTCCAAAGGATGTGTCATTGGTTTTCATCATCGATCGTAAATCGCGGTAAAACCATAACCATTATCGACTTCTAGATTTCTTCATATTTTTTCTGGGATAGTCTTCATTTTCTCATTTTTTTCTGATTTTGGCCCTCAGAAACCAACATATTCTCCTGCTGGTATTACTATCATAAAAACTACTTCCTTGCAAATTCATCGAGTCTTGTTTCACTTTCGAAAATAGTATTTTTCCATAAGAATCGCATCGATTTTACGGATCGACATCGGTATCCCCATTAACCATCACCAGTCATCCACGAACATCATCGTGTGTCGTGTTTGGTTTTCAAAATCCAAACCTTGACCAAATTCACCCTCCCAACCTCATTTTCTATGTTCTGACATTTTCTATGTCATTTATGGAAATCTGATCTTACGAGATCAATACTTATTTACATGGTGTTGACTCGGGAAAACTAACACTCTTATATTCCATGTCAACCGTCAACCACTCCCACCTAGTCTCTCACCACCTTGTATCTATCACCCATGGATCCAACTCCTCCTACCACCATTGCTACAAGTGACGAGGAGTCCGTACGACTCCTCAATCAGAATCCCGTAGCCTTAAAATTCTATCTTTCCCACTCATCCACTCGGAATTCCTCAGTCGGTTGATATATGGCATGACCGCCTCCATCTCTCCCGGCCTTGTCCCCACTTCTGCATCAACCCCTACTAGTTAGGTGTTACCATCACCTGCTTTTCCCCTAGTGGTTTCGCAACTAGGTCCCACACCCACTATGACCACTGCATCTGCGACATTTGTCACACCCATAGTATCGGTTGTTCCTTCATCAACCACTCGAGCATGACCCCATCCACACCCATTATCTCACATATACCAATTGTAACACAACCACCCATGGTGTCGGTGACCCATACCCTGTTCCATAATATTGTCCTCTCTATCCCGTAGTCTCTACCCCCAATCGCTACTAGAGCCACTTTGATTGTCCCACCTACATATACATATTACCAAAAACCCCTATCTTGTCCGTCATTCATTCTGGGTATATGCCCTCCATGTCGGTCCCCCATTCTCAACCTTCCTATTCCACATCACCATACACTGGAATGCCACCCACATCACATGTTCAGCACCAACCCTCTTACACCACAAGAGGCACCCTTCTATCATAACCTACTAATGACCTCACCAAGTTAATGATGGAAAGTATGCGAGACATTAGAAGCATCGGTTTCGAGGCTTACACAATTCCCTCACCTATGATGAAATCTGTAATGAGCCCATTCATCCATCCATTCCTATTCGTCCATACCCTGCACATTGGGAAATGCCAAAATTCAATCACTTCAATAGTAAAGAATACCCACATCAACATTTGTGGTCCTTCAAACATGGGTGTTACCTAATTTCCATGTTGACGCTTTACTCCTATGGACCTTCCCGATGTCCTTGATAGGACATGCATTAGACTAGTACAGTGGGCTACCTAGACATTCCATCTACTCATTTAATCAAGTAGCCCAAGCCTTATTAGACCACTTCTCAATCAACATTGTCAATAAAGTCACCATGACTGATCTTTATTCCACTCAACAAGACGAAGACGGATCTATTCTTGAATTTGTCACTCATTGGCGTAGCCTAATTAACTAGACTCACATTCCAATTACCTTAAACTGAGCTCATAGAGTTGTTTACTTGGGCTTGTGCTAGACACATTTCACCAACCCTACAGGTGCATACCTTCCGCACCTTTGATGAGGCATTCACCATGGCATGAAAATTGGAGATTCGTGCTATCAAAGAGAAGAAAATTCAGCTACATAACAAAAACACCATGTTCAAATCAAATGATGCTTCTTCATCTTTGAAACCCTAGAAAAACTATTCAAAATCCAAAGGATCTACCAATGCCATGGTTCTCAAGGCTAGACCCTCTCACCCATCAAACCAAGCCAAACCTTCTTCTAATCTCTCTCCCATCCAAACTTTCTAGTTCAGATGAGAACAACAAAAGTACACCCCAATAGGGGAACCATATTCTTCTATTTTGGAAAATCTTATTAAGGTTGGTGCCATTACCCTTCCACCTATAAAACCACACACTGGTTTTAACCCTGATCACCCCATGCCTCGTGTGGTATAAAGAACATGAATTTTGCAAATATCATCGTGTCAAAGGTCATAGCGATGGTAATTATATCACCTTCAAGAATATCATCCAAGAAATGTTAGAAAATGGCTATCTAGTATTGGATAACCCAAATGCACCAGCCAACCAAAACCTAAATATCTTCATAACACACCATCATAAGGATATTCTACCTCATCTTTCCCATCATCTCCTTTACCCATAGAGGATCCTGTAGAAACACCATTTCCTTTAGGTGACCATTCTCCATCGGCCTTCCAAGATCCTGCTGACCTGCTTTCAGCTCTCTTACCCATAGAGTTTGAAGCTAACCATTTCCCTATTTCTCAAACATGTTTTATGGGGATTGCTACTTAATCCACATAAACCCTAATTACAAAAGTACCTTTTTCACACTTGGTGGATCACCTAGATTATGTTGATAGAGCCTTGCTTTGGGGACATCTTCTACTTCCTACTTCAACCCAAATGCAATTTTCACTCACCGACACCTCCAAAATCTATCCAAAAGTGTTTCAAGAAACCAACCATAACCTTGTATATTGGAATACCTTATATGTCATTACATTACCACATTACCACCTCCTCAAAACATCTTTCATCACATTACCACCTCTTAGACCTTACGACCCACTCAAACTAAAACAAAAGGTTTTGACAAAAAGTAAATTTTTGCCTACCATCGTGTGCTAGGACACGATGTAGAGAACTATAAAGCTTTAAAAACTGTTCTTATCTAATTATGTCCTCCTGAATAAAATTTTGACGATAATCTTCTTGATGAGGACCCCATTCTACCTTCACCAATCTCCCCAAATATTCTTCCATTACCTACTCAGTGACCAATATCTCCACCCCACAACCCTTTTATCCACCCCCACAACCCTTTTATCCACCCCCGAAATTTGAAATCAACATGGTCCACATAAGAGAGCTCACCAAACCCCCACCTAAATGTCAGTGTGCTCTACTCATTTCACAAGGCTCTTATCCACCACTAGGATTTTTCCCCTCATGTCATTATACCTTCCATGGCACACCCTCTCCATCCACCTCCCCTCAGATTAACATGATCCACATTGCCACCCATGCCCAGAAATACAAAGGAAAGACAAAGGCAACTGGCCCATTAACCAACCCTGTACCCAGCATACCTTATGCACCCACATCACCATTCAAGGTCCTACATATCATGTTTCCGATGGGGTCACGTATCACACAATGCTAAAAAAATTCCACCAATCCTCCTCAAAATGTCTTTATATGACCTCATCCATACCTCTCGAGTCACATCATCAAGCCCTCATAGAGGACCTTCAATCTATTAAGGTTTTACCAAATTACCCCCCCTGTAGGCTCCATCATTACCTCTCATCATTTAGCCTCTCTCGCTAAGTTGTCACCTTCCTCTACACCTCTACCTACTCGCCAAGTAGCCTCCCTCATCTTTTCGGATGAAGAGATCACTCCCTTCCAATTTGATGACCCTGATCCCTCTCTTTTCATCTCTATCTATATCAATAATATACACATACAACGCGTTTTGATCAAGGGTGGTGCTAGTATTAACATCATCTCCTCCCATGTGTACAACCAAATGCACATACCTACTAATTACATGCATGGTAACTTGAGTTATGTTGCGCTCCTTTAATGACGTGATGACCTCTACCTTGGGTATCATAGTTCTCCATGTCTATGTTGGTTCATGCACTTGTCTCGGAACTATTCTATGTATTATAAGGGGAGTTCCAATATAATTTATTGTTTCACCGACCTTGGATCCGCACCATGGGTTGTGTCCTTGAATTTACACCACTACCTCAACTTTGAACACGAAGGAAATACCTACATCATCTTGGCCAACCCATTGCCTTTCAAGACCTATAACATGTTGTACTAGCCCAACAATGTACTTGTACCACTCAACGCATATGTCACTACCCCCACTTCACCTTCACCCACAAGCCCATCCACCAAGTCTATCATTGCCTCTCCCACATCTAACCTTATTATTCCTACGGTTGTCACACCTCTACTGGTGACTCACTTACTTCCCAATAATCTAGCAATTCTCTTATCCCCGCTACCCACATATCGAATACGATCCCTTAGAAGTTTCTTTCAATGCCTCACTCTAGGGAGTATCACCTATATAATATCGACACATTCCTCACTTCGCAAGAGTATGGGAACCTGCATCAACACCCTAGTTATGACTACCATGTAGGTGAGGTTTTTCCTTATGGTCCTCCCCACCTTCACACTAATCTAATGTATGGGGGACTTGATATTGCCACTTATTCACCTAAACCTCCATCCCAAACACAATCATTTTCATCTAACTTACACTCCCTTACTAACCACCACTTTGCTCACACTTTCCTTCATCATTGCACATGGAAAGGATTTGGCTTTGGTTTTTATGAACAAGGTCATCATACTGTCATCTCCTATACCACCCATAAACACAATGACCGTAGTGGCATTGGCTTTGATGCACCACCTCCCAAGAAGGCTCGCATCGACCTCATTCAGGAAGACAAACCTTCTCCACCTCATTCACCCATGTCACCATCTTCATCCATGGAGTCCATAGATCCCGAATCTATTCCTCCTAAAAAAATTTGTAAACACAATTTCCCGGGACCTCTAACCTATCAACATGATGGTGAGGCTCCCTCTTCTTTCCCATTCCTATACCCTGACATGATCAATGACGATACACCTTCTATTAATGTCGTTCAATGTCAGGATGATGAGTCCATCCTCACCTACCTTGGTGCGGAAGATTCTTATATTCATCAGTCATTACCTTCTGAGACACAAACCATGTTGAATGAATCGACCATTGAAATCAACATTAACACTTAGGATGACCCGCACATTCTAAAGATAGGCCAATCTTTAGATGCTACTAAGTAGGAAGCTTTTGCCTCTTTCCTTTGGGACCATAGCAACACTTTTTCCTAGTCCTATGCCAATATGCCCAGTATTGACCCAAAAATTGTGGTCCATAATATCGTAACCATTCCTAATGCCAAACCCATCAAATAAAATCTATGAAAAATGCATCCTCACATTGCTCTTCTAGTCAAAGAAGAGCTTCAAAGACTCTTCTCTCAGTTTCCTTCATCCTACCCATTGACTATCCCCAATGGATTTCTAACATCGTTCCTATCACAAAGGCAATAGGGGACTCCGCATTTGCATGGAATTCCATGACCTCAACCTAGCTTGTCCCAAAGACTATTTTCCCCTACCATGCATTGACCAACTAGTTGATCGTTGAGATTTGGATGCTTCAAGACAATGGCATCTGTGATCATCTCTACTTTACAGAAACCTCATGAACCCTTGCCTTTTCTTATTTTAAATCACACCTTGGTTGAGAAATGATTAGTTCCTCCCACTTTAATTCCTTGGTTATTTCCTTGAGATCCTCTTCCTTCTTCTCTAGTTATGCCTCTAGGAACTTCACCCTGTTGTTCCTCCCGAAGAGCATGGCTTCTACTTCAACCAAAACCTTGTTCAACACATTACAGATTTGTTCATTTGATAGCCATTGAGCATTTACCAAGGGGTTGACTCCTTTTGACTCTGGTACCTTCATTATTTCCCCTTGGATTACTTCAAACTCTGGCTCATCGATGTGGGACTCAAATGCCCAAGAAATCATTTTCCTCGTCCGAGGGTATGCACCTTCCTCATCAAATGATGTCATAGCCAAGAGTTGCTCCATTGGTACGGTGCTTTAAATACATGCACACAACACCTTGTTTGGATCATCAATGTAGCCCATCCCCTGAACTTTTGATGCTTCTGCACTCTTTCTCCCCATGTGTGTGACCTTAGGAAAGCTCACAGCCAAACTAGGATCTCCTCCCATGCTGCCATATTCCTTTTCTACACTCTCTTCCTATGCTTCCTTCATTACCATGTCCACATTGCATTCCATCTCTTGCTCTACCAGGTCCTTGATGATTTTTACTACTTCTTTCTCTATAGCCTCATCTACTTATTCCTTTGTGAGGCTTGGGGTCCTTTGTTCTTTTGTAACTTCTTTACTTACCCCTTTGTCCTGAGCATCCTCATTTTCCTTATCATTCTCCCTTTTAACAAATATGTACTCATTTTCTTCTTCCTCTCCTTCCTCGTCTATGTCATGTACTTTGAATATGAGAGGGCCTTGAACTACCTCAATTTCATCATCATCATCATCATCATCTCTTTCGCCTCTATAGGCCTCTAAATTCTCGGTACCTTCATATTCATCCTCCTCTGTCACCTTCTACTTCTTCCCGACAAGAAATTTTACTCTCTCTTCCTCCTCCTCCGGTGACTTCTTCGATTGATGAGTTCTTTGTGCTTTGGTGCTTCTTCTTCTAGATTATTTGCTTTCACTAGGTAACTCTTTCTCCGTGCATAAGTACTAGGATTAGTTCTTGTCTTCACCATGCTTACCACTTGTGTATCCTGAACACTTGGTGTTTTCTACACCTCTTCTCTTTCCCTCTTCCTAGGTATGGCCTTCTTCCTTCTTGTGGGGTCTTGAGGATGGATACTTCATTCTCTAAGTAATCACATTTTCAAAACTTCAACCTTATGCGAAGGTATATCCTTGTTGCATCCCTTTCAATGATTGGAAATTTTACAGGCTTCATCATTTGTATCTTGTGGGAGACATATCTCTCCATGTACGTGCACTTCTTGGGGTAGACTAGCTTTCGAGTGCAGCTCATGGTGGTTTGAATCTACCTCACTAAGGTCAAACCTTAGTCTCTTGGCCTCCTTGAACTGGTTAACTCCGGCTTGGAAGTATAACGCGGTGAAGGAGAAGGGTAGTTTGCACCACGGACTCATGTTTTCATCTGTCAACCTAAATCGTCTAATGCAGAAGTGTTGATACACTGAAAATTTTTCCTCTCCATTCTTGAGCATGGGAAAATACTCTAGGACTCTCCACTTAGCCCCAAATGTGTCCCTCATGTGTTTGTACCACTTCTCTAAGCACGCCTTGTGAGTGGTTTTCATGGTCTCACAAGTATATTTCACGAACCTCTTTGTAGGTGAGGGATCCTCTTATGGGTACTCCCAAACAAACCTTTCTAGCCCATTGGGCTCTATGATCTAAGAGAAAACAATTATGAGGAGGACATTTCCAAATAGTATCTTCTCACCCTCTTACGTGCTACTAATGATTCCGTCCATGATGAAAGCATACAAGTTGTAGATGGTCCCTTGAGATATTTTCGGCATACGTTTAGCCATGCCTTGTTCACTTGAGTCCATATTTCTTGATCATTGAGCTTGGTTACCAAGCATGTAGCCATCCTCATCATGGGGTCTAGAATCTCTGTGATGTCAAAGTATCGCGATCCTTTCTTGTAGTCATATGCGGATCTTTTGTTTCCTTTATAGCCTCTTTTTCGCTTAGGTTTTCATCAATGTTATCCCCCTCACAGATAAGGCATGTGAAATTGGAAATCAACTAGGGAGTTATGCGCATCTTGCACCCCCAAAATAAAAATGGTCTTTGTGAATGCGTGACATCAGCCACTAATAGAGGCACTTAGGTTTTCGAAGTAGGGTAATTCATAAAGTTGTAGTAACCCTACCTTCTCTAACTTAACTTTTACTTCGTCATTGTATATGGGCATGCCCTCCGGTGTCCTTTTTTTTGGGTGAACCAACTCTAAAGCCATTTCTTTATTTTTCATGCTAGTGTGATGATTATAGTCGCTCACAATCATTTTCTACAAATGAGACTCCCATTATTTTCCTAGCAATACCCTATCTGGGTATTGCATCTCTACATACCACTCTTCATTTGTGCTTGTGATGGCATCCGTTTGCTTCCCCTTTCCCTTGCTTCTTCTTTTTAGGTGAGATGGTTTCTTTCTTTGGTGTCATTCTTCTAGTTAGGTTACACTTCAAACGTCTTCTCCTTTCTCTACTCTACCACTTTATCCAACCCCAAGACTCAATCTTGTGAAGAAACCCTCCTAACACCGTGCCCTAGCCATCAAACCCTAACTAGAACAATTCTTCCACAAGACGGTGCTTCTCAACAACTTCCTCCATGCCTGTGTACTCCTTTCCTACTGGTTTTTAGATCTACTCTAGTCACACCCTCTTATATTTCTTAGATTCTTCTTCGCACATATCACTTTTGGATGCCCTAGTTTGCATGAGATCTCTTTTCACTTCATAAACATAACGTAAAATAATGAAGTTATCGACTTATTATTTATAGCTTTTCCTCCTTTCTAGCATTAAATGTTATTTTACCTACCACCGTAATTAACACTAAATGTGGAATTTTCCACCAACTCGTCCTTACGTGCCCATTCTTGTGTGAAACATTCTATAACCTTCTGGCGCACAAACAATCCATCCTAACAGAAGACTCTTACGTGTGTGTCAATGACGCTGAAGAAACTTCTTTTGTCCTTCACCTTTTTTTTCTCTCACCTACCTTGTGTTGTTCTTGCACTTCTTCCTCCTCCGTACGTAGTTTCTCTAAAGTCTTATCCTGACACCAACCTTTTTATCCACCTCTTCTTCCATGTGCTTCCTTCATCCTTTAGCTCTTTATATCCATCAACCGGGCCATTCACCACAACTTCTACTGCTAGTTCAACTTGTATTACGGGCCTATAGATTGCATCACTCAACTCTACACTAAAATAGATATGCGGTCCTCTATGCATACACAACCTTCAAAAAGTAAATGTGGTTATCGACGCTCAAGGTTTAAAACAAACAATAGAAAAATGATGAGAAAGGGAAACACAAGAAAGGAAATTACATAAAAATAAATTCTTAACTAACTGGAAATATTGCCTTATTACAAACACCAAGAAGACTTATTTATAGTAGGGCTTCACCTACTCCCATTGAAATGTCCTAGAAATCTTGTCCCATCCAATGCTCTCAACTAGCACGCGCCTGAATCAAGGATGTCCGAGATGATATAGGGCCCCAACCAATGGACTTTCAACTTTTCGGGATGGTGCAGAAACTTGGAATCATATAACAATACCATCTACCCAACCTCAAATTGTTTTTTTGATGTGGCGATCATGTCATTATTTTTTTATCCTTTTCATTCTTTTGACTCCACCTAGCCAATGATCATCTCTCATCCAATTTCATCAATTTTTCAATCCTTTCCTCCAGTGCTTGTTCGTCAGCCAATCCTCCTGCGTGCACTATACACAGAGAAGGTAACATGAATTCAACGAGTAAGACAACCTCTGCGCCAAACACCAATTGAAATGGTGTGGCTTTATTCAACCTCTTGTAGGTTTTCCTATACGCCCATAGAACTATTGATACTTTGTCATCCCAATCTTGTCTACCAATGTCACAAATTTTAGTCAGGGTATTACTCAATATTTTATTAAATGCCTCGGCATGGCAATCCCATTTGTTTGTGGATGGTAAGTGGTAGTCTTGTGATGATTCATCATGAAGTATGCTAACGAGAATCCCAACGGTCTCATTGAGGAAATGCATACCCCTATCACTAGTTAAGATCAACGGCATCCATACCTTGTAATAATATTTTCCCATAGAAACTTGGTTGTTGTAGCCATTCTACAATCCTTGGTAGGTGTTGCTTCTACCCATCTTGTCAAATAATCCATGTAAGTGATTACATAGTGTGATCCTATCCTACGTGTGCATTTGGAGAAATGGGGCCTAAAAATCTATGGCCCACTTTTCAAATGGCTTTGTACTTGGAATAGGGCACAAAGGCATTTCATCCCTCCGCCCTAGTTTGCCAAGGTGCTGAAAATGGTCACATGCCTTTCAATACTCTTTGTAATATTGATATAGGGTATCTAACCATAACCTATCTTGTAATATCTTGAGCGTAGTGGCATCCCCTATATAGTGTCCACCTACACTTCCCCCATGCACCTCCTCCATAATAGTTAGGCACTCATGTTCTAGCACTCACTGGCACAACACTTCATTGCATCTTAGGTTGTAGAAATCACCACTAACCATCATGTAGGATGCGGCGCATATGGATAACTGCTTCCTCTCTAATGCTTTCATCCCTTCTGGCACCACACCCATTTTGAGAAATACCACAATATCCTTTAAGTCTGAAGGCACATACCATAACCTAAAGAGTTGTGCGTCTAGCATGATATCCTCAATGATTTACGTGTCCTCTCCTGAGTTAATTCTAGACAAGTGATCGGGTCCATAATTACTATTTCCTGGCTTGACAACCACTATGAACTCAAATTCCTGGAATAGCAAGACCCATCAACATATGTGCCCTTACAAAATAGGCTTGTTTACCAAGTATTTTAATGCCATGTGGTCTGTGTAGAATACAAATGGTGTTGCTAGTAGATATTTCTGAACTTGTGTAGCACATAGATCATGGATAGTGCTTCGCACTTGATAGTGGTGTAATTTTTTTCTGTTGATGTTAACTTTCTACTTGCAAAACATAAGGGATGGTCAATAATCCCTTCACTAGGTTATGTTAGTACTACTCCAATGGTTATACCAGAGGCATCCACATGAACATGGAAAGGCTTATCCCAAATAGGGAAACGAAGTATGGGTGTGGTGACAAGCCTATCCTTCAAAGTGTTGAATTCCCTCTGTTGTGCCTCTTCCCAATGAAAGGCACTCTTGTGTCTAAGCAATTCCTCCAAGAGCGCAGTGATCTTGGCATATATCTTGATGAAATTCCTATAAAAACCCATATGCCCAAGGAATCCTTGCATGGCGCTTTGGCTAGTAGGCTCCCTAAACCCATAATGACAACAACCGTTGAGGGATCTACTATTAAGCCTTCCTTACATATGATATGCCCCAATAAGGTTACGAATGGGGTATCAAAGACACCTTTCTTGATGTTGATGGATACCCTCAACTATCGACACCTTTCAAACATTAGTCTTAAGTTATCACAATGGTCTTTGACTAGAAAATATACTGATCTAGTCATCTAAATAGACTGAAGAAATTTATGGATGAAGTCCTGAAAGGCTTGTACTACAATGCACAAGAACATAGCATGCGCATTCTTCAACCAATAAGGCATGACCATATAGGTAAAACTTCCCCATACGGTGGTGAAAGTTTTATTTCTCTGGTCTTCCTTTGCAATCCTCACCTAGTGATATCCTAAGAACCCATCTGTGAAGGAGTAGAATTCGTGTTTGGAAAATCCCTTTAAGATTTCCTTAATAAATGGGGTTAGGAAGGGATTAATGACACATACTGCAATCAGATCCCTGTAGTCAACGCAAATCCTTATCCTCCCGTCTTTCTTGATGGTGATGACCATTAGGCTTATCCATTCAGACTCTTCAACAACCTCAATGATACCTGACACTATCATTTTCTTTATCTCCTGCTTGACCTATATGCACAAATTAGGATTCATTTGATATGGCCTCTTCTGGATTGGGCACGCACCTTCCTTCAGTTTTATCCTCATCTCCCCCAAGGAATGCTGACCTCCTTCAAGTTCATGGTACCTACATGGGAACAAATCTTGGAACTCATGTAATAGATCAATGGTATTTGAGACCTCCTTCTCCAACCAATAGTCTCTAATGGTAGCTTCCTTGGTTTACGCTTCGACCTAATGTTAACCTTCTTCATTTTCGGGGGGCTCATAGTAGGCATGTGTCCTTTCATCATTGCTATCTACAACATCATGCGTACCTACAGAGTGGTTAACATCTAGATCTTCCATCTCCTCATCATATATGACGTAAACCATCTTCCCCTTTTCCTTTTCTATGCATGTGTGCTCAAGTTGTATCTCCTCATATTCATCCTCGGTGAAGCATGCCTCTAAACCAGGCTCACCTAGAAAATCTAGTAGCATGTCTTCTACCATGGAACTATCCCCCATTGTAAGGCACTTGATCACTTGTAATGCCTTATCCATTGATGGCTTTGTGCTCGATATTCAAAATCTTGGATGAGATCAGTTGTCAGCTCCTTCCAATTACCTGTCTAGTGGCATGTTTCTGAGTGGATATACCACTTGCACACACAACCTTGTAGTGTGGAATATAGCTTATGTACTCATAATGATGGTGGTAAGACCTTTGCACCTCCTATCTAGGCCTTCTCACAAGCTTGGATGTGGAATGAGGTGGGCTCCTTGCCATGATATTCTTGGATGAAAGTGGGTGCATTGCTTCTATAGAATATGATAGAGAAGGAAATCCTAACTTCGTGCCATTATAAGAGACTCTTGCGGTGTGTAGCCCACCATCATGTTGCACTCTAGAGAAGAACGTAGTTCAACATCACCCTTCTTTCATCCTCACTCCTCCACTGAGCTTCCATGTCCCGTAAGAAAATTTTAGGGTATGCCCCTCCAGAATAACTTGGAAAATTATTTCCTCAAAGGTGCTTGAGTGAGTGCACCTTGGTCACTCTTATTGTACACCCCCTCAAGCTGTCACCCGATTAACTTTCACTCATTCTCTCTTACATGTTTGTTCCTTTGGGAATTGTATTTCAAGTTACGGATATCTAATGATTCCCATAGCCTCTTGATAGACCTCCTTCTAATGATCAGCATCTAGATGTTTTGCATGTATCACATCTTCTCTCCTAATGAGTGTCTCTTCTTTTAGAAGATTACGTGTGTGGTGCTTCAACACATGTAGTAACCAATATATTCTAAAACTTGAGATCAAGTGTCTTCTTCAACATCCATTGATCGGTCTTCGCACATTTTTCCTTAGTCATCCATGTGCCCTTGTCATTATTATTTTTCTTGCACATGTACTTGTAAAGGTCGGGAAATCCTCAATCTTATGATACTTTCCATAGTATGTATATACTATGTTCTGAGGATAATCACGTTGGTAATGATCTAGGGACCCACAAGTATAACAAGTTATGTGTGGAAATATACTTATGTAACCAATACCTCTACTTATGTATCCTCCACAAAATCTACATCCTCCATTGTTGCGTTCTTTATAATGTTAAGTGTTCTATACATGAGATCTACTCACCACCGTGGTCTATCATAACCCAGTCTTGCATGCCTCATAAATTTGATCTATCAGTCAGAAATACTTTTTATCATGAGTGTACGCATCACAGATCTTGTAGTATATGGATACATTCTACATAGTCATGCACTTCAAGAGAGGGAAATTCCAAACATCATGGTCCTTGTGGAAAATATCACAAGACTGTAAAAACATACGCATTGTCCTGCACAAGCAATTATCCTTAGTATGTACTTTAACCTCACAATCAGTGCACCATATACAACCATAAATATCATGTGTTTAATTGGTAGAGATCTTCTATGATTTCTTATCCATAGTTGTTATTTACACCTCTAAGAATGGGTTCACTCTAGTATCAAAGCACGCCCAACCACCTCAATGTGCAGAGCTAGCTCCAAGGCCTCGTGTAGATCTACATATGTCCTATGAGATAAGGCTCTTCAGAATGGATTCAGCAACCCTCCAATGAACCATTGTGCATGTTGATTTGGATGAATATAATAAGACAGTTTGGATCACGAGTCTTGAAATGCACATCATACTCTCTCACACTTTTATATAAACCCTTCTTGATATCCTTGAGCGTGTTGATGCTCTGCTACTCAAACTATGGAATGTGAAACTCAGCCAAAAATTTAATCAACTATGTGTGTTCCCTTGAAGCATGGTAGAAAATACCTCTAGATCTCGGAAGACCGTGCGCAAAAGCTAGGTGGCCACCCTAGATCAAATGCACGCCCATAGTTCTCATTATTTCCTCTTACGCGCTCTCGTCTAAAGCTGATGGGTTCTCCCTACTACACTTTCCCAAAGTCAATATGACATGATGTTGTGACTCCTCATTTTCCATGAGAGTCTCAAAACCTATGCGAGCCATCATTATTCTTGACCACGGTGGTGCTTCAATATCCCTCTCTTAGGATTCATTATACTTGAACCATCTCTTTTCTCTTTGTCTTTCTTCCATTATGGCCTCCATATTTCTCCACACTGATCATACCCTTATGCACGGTGGGGATTTAGCTATCCATAGGAAATCTCTCCAAATATAGTTCTACGATCAAAATATTGATAGCTAAAGGCAACACGCATAAGTAAGTCCTTTGGGCTCACACAAAATCTTAAACTCAACTTCTTCTAGGAAAAATATATGGTAATTACATACTCCAACGTATAATTACACAACACACCTACCTACCAGGTGATCTACTACTCTATTACACTCCACGTACGCATCGAGAGAGTTTGATAATATTTTTAGTCTAGATCCTTGACCTAGGACACCAAGTTTTGTTCCATATGTATGATGCTAACCACTAGTACAATTCTACTAGAAAAGGATAAATAACATCTCATATAGCTCATGATAAATAGTATCTTCCACCCACTTCCGTGCATTAGTATCTTTCTAGTGTTATACCCTCGTACAAAATTATCTTATATGTATTCCACCCAAATTTTAATGCTCTATAAAGATAATCAATACTCCATCTGCATGCAAAATCCTGAAAAAATACTTGAAAAGAGGTCAGACGACAATGGAACCAAAATGTAGTCCTTATATTTTCACTTTAGAGCTATGTGCACTAGCACTTCATTCAAACTATTATGAACGCTCACACGAAGCACGATTAGTTACTGGTCCCTCTTTTGAGATGTTTTTCGGGAAGTTATCATGCATATTCATAACATTAATTAACCATGAAACTATCAAATACACAACCATCGTAACCAAATCACTTTGGAAACACATATAATAAGGAAATATAACAGCTTAAACAATAATCAAGATCCACTAAATTGTTACATCACCATACTCAGACATATCCACAATCAATATCCATCCTCAATTATCCCTCATATCAAAAACATTGCATATTGGAAGTTGAATACATAGTATTCATTGTAATAGGGTGTTGGACCATGTGCACAAGTATCAAACCCTAGATTTGTCACATAACAACATGACTTCTCTAGGACATAATATAACTACTAAATCACTATCCTTTATTAAATATATAGGGGTGGGGACTTGTCATTCGCCACCCAAGCACTCTCCTATAAATAGGCGTGCTCACGAAAATAGATCGTATGCTTTCTTTCCTACAAATAACCATGCGTAAACAATTTACATGATTTTATAACTCCTGTTAATAATAGATTAATCCTATAAATAAGATTATATTTAATTATATTATTATCTTCCTCCATGTGTGATTTGCATAATATTTTTTCTCTTGCGTGATCGGCACTCCAAGTCTATTTTTGCCCATCCTCAAAAAATCGGCTAAGTCTGAAGCTGTTTTATGTGTGTACGCACTCCCACGTGCTCCCATGTCTAATACCTACATGATATCCTTCTTATTATTCACATGCGTGTTCTTGCACATAATCCTTCATACTACTTGGTCACTTAGTCAACTCCTCTTATCAACACTTAATGTTGGACTATGAAGGACCAAGTTGATTATATAGGAATTGGTTTGGTTGTTGATATGGATGTGGGATGTTTTCTTGGAGGGAGAACTCATAGGAATATTATATATAGGTTATGAAAATAAGTGCTGTGAAGTTTGGATGTACTTGATCTTGAAAGGGCATGGATGTATTCATAAGAGGTTGTGATGGTTGAGGTATGTGTTGTAAAATGGGTGGATGTGTGGATGAATGGTTGAGATGGTTGCGGTATATGTTGGAAAGGAGTAGAGGAGTAGATGAGTGGTTGAGATTGTTGAGGTATGTTATGAATGAGAGGTGGGATGGTTGAGGTATGTGTTGGAAAGGAATGGAAGTATGAATGAAAGGTTGAGATTGTTGAGGTATGGATTGAGAGGAAGTAGGGATGGTGGATGATTTTTGTGAGGAAGGGTGAATAGTGGAAATAAAACTTGTGTTAATGGGGGCATTGATGTTGGTATAGACATAACTACATTTTGGAAAAATGATGTGGGTTATTCGGAGGGATTAGGTTAAGGTATGCTTGATGGGATTCATATAGCCTAGATTTTACCACCAATAGCCCAAGGCATGTTGGCACATCACTCATCCTGAACTGAGCGCTCACCCAAAGCACGTAAGGGTACCACGTCCTTCTTTAAAGAATCTTGTTCAATATGTTAGCATAATTGAATGTATTTTTCAGATCCATAAGAGATAATCAATTTAACAATAGTGTATAAACCAGATCTAGATCTTAACTTTGTAAAGAATACCTAAACAATTACTATAATCATATTTACCATACAAGATCCATACTCAGTTACATCCAACACCAATATCCAGCCAATATGACCCATTATATTAAATATTGCAAAACATAGAAGTTGTTCACATACATCATACGAGTCTCCATAGTCATGAGAGCTAACAAACTCTCATGACATAACACTACAATAACATCAAATTGTTTAAACCATACAAATTAGTTCATGTTTATAGGGGTGGGGACTTTCCCTTCACCGCATATGCACCTTTCAAAAATAGGCTACATGTTAATAATATCCACGCGCCCTTACATGAGAATACAAAATTATATAAGTGCTAAGAATAGATCATCTAATAATACAATTATAGTATAATCCTATAATTATCTCAAAAACTCTACATGGCGCTCGATCTTATACTATTCTGAAATAGCCTTACGTGGTCGGAAAGTCTTCTACAAAATTTTCTCCGCACTTCATGTCTAAAATTAACCCCAAATTGCAAATGGATAAGTCCTAATTTCAAGTTGTTATGGGCACGCCCTATTTTGTTATACTTTCACACCCTCTTGTGTGCCCTATGTCCGCATGCCCAATCCTTCTACGCTTTCATACTTGAGATATATTTCATCATCTCAACATTACCCCACACTAATTTCATTTCCATCCCCGAAATGGGTAACCAAACTTATCTCTCCAAGAATAAGAATAATTAATGAAAGAATAAAATAATTTCTTGTACACAAAAGAATGAAAGACTGTTTGGTGCCTTGCTCTTCTAGTGTAGGATTAACTTTGGATATTTGTTCTTAATCTCTGCCTCTAAGTCATTCCAATCACTCAACACTTGACCAATTTTATCTGAAATGTCTATAAAAATGGCTTCCAGCTCATCATGAGTCATGCTTTCCTTCTCATTCTGCAATATTCCAACAATGTTAGCCATGCTAGAGACCATTCCATCTGTGAGATCCATTTTCTATGCAATGAGTTTACCAATGTATTTTATTTTCTCCTTATGTGGATCATGGACTGGTGTAAGCACATCGTGCTTTTTCTCAATCAATGTAAGCCACTCCATGCACCCATGATCTAATTCTTCATTTCCTTGAGGACCTTAATTTCTTATTCAATGTTCCTTGTCTTTATAATTTCAACTGGTGCTTCACATGTAGTCAATTCCCATTTGCTTTCTTTAGCTCGTCCTTTAAATCCTACAATATGGATTCATAATTAGTAATCTTCCTCGTGATGATGGATTTGTCCCTCTTTTCCTCTTCTATAGTATCCTTAGGTTTTGGCATCCACACAAGCCCTTCCTCTAATAGAAATTGAACTATTGTGCATAAATAATGCAGATTGGACTTAAATTCTATTGCAACCTTATCCTAAAAGTGTGGCCTCTTTTCTATTATCTCATCACCAATATGCTTCGCCATCTTTAGGAATTTCTACACTTTTGCCTTAGCTTTTTCCTTTTCTTCTATAAGGCACTTGTTCTTAATAGCTACATCCTTCTTATCTTCCAAAAACTCTTGAATAAATACCGCTTTATCAATATTTCAACACACACAACTTCTACTGAGATACCTTAGTGAGGGCATTGCTCACTTTCTCATCGACATCACTGTTGGCTTAATAGTCATGTGGTGAAAATTTGGTGCTTTCTTCATCCTACGTGAAACACATGACTCTTCACATACATCAAAATTAGGCTCATCCATGTGAGTCTGCATGCTCCATGAAAGTTTTTTTCGTGTGTGTGTTTTTGTCATATCTGCATCCATCAACTCCCAGCCATAGAGGTCCTTGGATTCCAAAGTACTTTGGAACCTTTCCCAAATAATCTTGGTTGGATCATTAATGTATCCAACTATTGGTGTCTCATAAGTGGCTTCCTCTTGTTCCTTACCTGAGAACCTATCCTTATGAACATGTGCATTGAAACTATCACTCGACCCTTTACCGAATGTGCGGTAAGGGGGCACCTGATGGCTTTCCCTTATCTTCACCTATCTCTAGGACAATATCCCCACTATCTATGTTTTCTCCTTCATATTTTTTCATCTCCTCTTCTTGAGGATTTTCAGTATCCTCATTCATAACTGGATTGTTGGGTGCGTTGTCTTGATTTTCCTCCTCTTCCTCCTTCCGAGGAATATACATGTGCCTCTTCTTCTTCTCAAGTTCTGCCTTCTTAGGAGAAGTCCTTGGTGACCTTCTAGGGGATATGAAGGTCCCGCACCACGAGTCCTTGTCCTCCTTAGTACCCTCTTATACTTGAGGTTCTTCAGGAGTTTGGTCTAGGTCTACCTCCAGCGTGTTTGTCTACAATACTTCATCATCTCGGTTCTTGTAATGGAGGGTCACCTCGCACTCTCTCTTTTCACTGCATTTGGTTGTTTCCTCCTTACACAAGGCCAACATCCTCTAGAAGTTCTTCTTCTTCTCCTTCTTATTCAACGAGAAAAATATCTTCTTCCTCTAAAGTTCCCAGAGTATGTTTTCCTTGGGAATTCAGGAGTTTGAATTCATTCTCGGATACTTTCCATTTTGTAATTTGGGATTAAGGTATATGTATGCCATATTTGTGCCTAACTTTCTAATGGAAAATCTCACAACCTTCATAGTAATATCATCTGAAATCAACCTTTCAATATATGCATTCTTACTTGGATACACATAAGACTTCTTAGTGTTTGGTAGTCATGCAGTCTACCTTATCAACATTAAACCGGAGTAAGACATATGGCATCTTACACCAAGGGATCCATTTTCCATCCTTCATCTGAAGCACCTAATATAGAAGTATTGATACACTACAAATTATAATTGCTTATCCAATACTGAAGGTAACTCCTTGGGTATTCTCCACTCCTTCTCAAATGCAACATGTAAGCACTCATACCACATCTTTTCCTTTGCTTGAAGGGTCCAATCATTGATCCATCAAAATTATATTCAGTAAACCTCTTTGTCGGGGACTTATTTTCTTCTCAGGAATTGCCACATATTTTCCTTTGGCCCATTGGGCACTCCAACTTCAACAAAAACTAATGACAAAAGTATAGTGTCAAAGCTAATTTTCTCAAAGATCCTGTTCTTCCTCAATAATTATTTCAGCAATGAAGTTTGATAATTTGTATACAAAACCTTATGTCATCTTCTTTTCGATATGTAGTCAGGCCTTGTTTACCTAAGACCAACACTCTTGATTGTTTATCTTCATCGGGGAGGTGTTTGGCACTTTGAATATTTGGATACTTTTTTTAAATTAGGGATTTCCATCGCATGCCCTCCTTTAGTGTATCCAAGTGCCTTCTTTTTTATTTACTATGGCATCCTTATCGGTGAGGTTGCTTCTCAGCTCTACACCCAAACTCTTTAGCCCTATCAAACTCCCAATTAAGGGCATTGTCATCCTCATTCATCGCCTGACAAAATATAAGTAGTCCTCATGGACTCTTCTCATCACCTACCGATATAACTTCTCAATTTTTTCAAAACAAGGGAGTTCATATAACTATAAAACCTCCACCTTTGTCAATGAATTTTTGCCCGCATCATCGTAAATAGCAATGTCGTCAGTTCTCTTCAATGTTTTTACCACAATAAATTTCTCTAATTCTTCTTTATTGTCCTTTTTATGGTTGTAATCAATAACCTTGCAATAGCAAATGTGTGAGTCACAATCACGACCTTTGTAAACCCCTTCGTATTGCATCTCTCGAGAAGCGGCTTTCGGGGCGTCTTCCACTTCATTTTCAACTTCCTTTTTGCTTCTTTCTCCTTGTGTTTTCTCTAGGTGCTCTTTTTGGTGCCATAATAACTATAAAGGTGTGATCTTTTACCTTCTTTGAGATTTGCAAGTCCAACCCCATGTGCCCTAGCTCCACTCCACGTGCCCTATCTCAACTTCAAACCCTAACATCTGATTTCTTCTTCTCACATGCCTTTATGGCACTCAAACATCCTTTCTAATTAAACGTCACACAATCCCATGCATGAATATGAAAATCTGATTTGGTTTGTAGCTCTTCGCACTTCACAAATCTCTTGCTAGCTTGCTTGACTTCAACTCGCTTGAATGCTCTTGTATGAAAAGGTAGAAATGATTTCACAACATGTCCTTATATATTTTTCAAAAAAAAATTATTGCTCTCACCTACCACTTTGTACTCAACATTCATTTGGAATTTCTTCAATTCTTTGTGCTACTTAGTTCCATGCCACTATCATAACCTTCTAGCATGCCTTCTACTTTTTGTCCACATACCTCCTTTCGTGTGCCCTCATGTGCTGAAGTACTTCACCACTACACCTTTCACTAAGTAGTTTCCACTGTTACAGCCTACCTCACATTACATTATGCGTCCATTTATCCATACGTGGTCTTCATTTATGAGAAATTTTTCTCTATATGCACCTTTACTTGAAGCACCTACATAATCTCTCTACTATACATACTCATCTTCAGATAATATTCAAACTTGGTCTATATACCTTGTATATACTCCACCCCACACTAATGGTATGTGTGGTCCTCTACACATGAAAACACTTAGATAGTAATTAGCTTCTAGCACACAAGCATGCTTATTACACAAAACACTGAACTAAATTGACAAAGCATAAGCAACGATGAAAGGAACACATATAAAGGGAATGCTTTAAGGAAATATAATCTAAATGGATATACTACCTTATTACAAACACCAAGAATACTTATTTATAGTAGTGCTTCAGCCTACTCCCGTTGAAGTAATTGGGAAATATTGTTCCATCCAGTTCATCTAATCTAGCGGCTTGAATCAAGTATATAAGTTATAACGTATGGTCCCAACCAATGCACCTTAAGTTTTCCAGGGTGGCACCAAAACTTTGAATCATATAGAAGTACCATTTTCCCAGCCTCAAGGTTCTTATCCTTAATATGTCTATCATGTCATGCCTTCGCCTATCGGCTTTTTCTTGCTTCTGACTCCACCTAGATATAGTGGGCCTTTCATCTAGCTGCATTAGTTTGTCAATGCGTTCTATAAAGCTTTCTCATCAGCCAAATATCCTACACACGTAATACGAAGAGAAGGTAACATGAATTCCACTGGTAGAATAGCCTTCGTGCTAAACACCAACTGAAAGGGTGTTTCTTTATTTAACCTTTTTAGGTTGTCCTATATGCCCAAAGTACAGCAGAGACTTTATCATCCCAGTCTTTCCTTCCAACATCACAAATTTTGGTCAAGTTATGGCTCAATATCTTGTTGAAGGCCTCAATAGTTCCATTTTCCTGAGGATGATAGGGTTTTGTTTTATGGTGTGCAACCATAAATTCATCTAATAGTATTTTGATGGTCTCATTAAGAAAATGAGTACCCCTATCACTTGTTAAACTTAAAGGACATCCATACCTATTGATAATTTTTTCCCACATAAACCTTTTTACTATACCTGCTGTGCATTTTTTTTAGATGTCACTTATGCCCACCTTGTAAGATAATCTATACAAGTTATAATGTAGCGTGATCCAGTCCTACACACAAGTGGGGAAATAGGACCCACAAAGTCAATTACCGACTTCTCAAAATGTTATGTGCTATAAATACGCCTCAAAGGCGTCTCATCTCTATGTCCAATATTTCCAAGGCACTGACAATGGTCACATGCCTTACAATATTATTTGTAATCCTTGTATAACATCTCCCACCATAAAACAAATAGTATAATCTGTGTGCATGGCGTCTCCCTCATAGTGTCCACCTATAATGCCTCCATGGGCCTCCTCCATGATAGCTTCACACTCGTGCTCAAGAAAACACTGTGTAAAACTTCATCCCGACCTAGTTTTTATAAGTCTCCACTGATCAACATGTAAGGTGTGGCACGGATAGCAAGTTATTTATTCTCTAAAGCCTTCATTCCCTCAAGTGTCACACCTGTGCGCAAAAAGACAACAATATCCTCAAGTATGAGGGCACACGATTCAATCTAAACAACTATGCATCTAATATTGTGTCTTCAATGCTCTATGCATCCTCTCCCGATTGAATTCTCGATAAATGGTCTAGACCGAATTACTCTTGTCTAGCTCAACACGACATAGTAAAGCTAAATTCTGAAATAAAAAAATCCAATGGCATATGTGCTCCCGTAAAATAGGCTTGTTCACCAAGTAATTTAATGCCATGTGGTATGTATAAAATATAAATGGGTTAGTCAACAAATATTTCGAAACTTATGGAGCATGTATATCATAGAAAAGGCCTCGTGCTTTGTAGTTGTGTAATTATGTTTTGTTGGAGTTAACTTCCTACTCACAAAGAAAATAGGATGATCGACAATCCCTTCTCCAGGATGGGATAATACTGCACAAATGGCCCTGTCAAAGGTGTCTACATGAATGTGAAAAGACTTGGTCCATGAAGGAAAGCACATAATAGGCATTGTAGTAAGCCTTTCCTTTAGTGTTTCAAACACTTGCTATTTCTCCTCACCCCAATAGAAATTTTCTTTTCCTTTTAATAATTCCTCCAAGGGCGGGACAATTTTAGCATATCCCTTAATAAACTTCTTGTAATACCCTGTGTGCCCTAATAATCTGCGCACCTCACTCTGGTTAGTCGGTTCCTCCAAGCCCAAAATGACAAAGCAACCTTAGCAGGATCTACTAACAAGCCTTCCTTACAAATTATGTGTCCCAGCAAAGTTCCAAAAGATGTGGTGAACATGCACTTCTTGATGTTGAAAGAGATGCTCAACTACCGACATCTCTCAAACATGAGTATTATGTTATCACAATGATCCTTCACAAGCCCATAGACTGTCCAATCATCCAAATAAACCTACAAGAACTTATGGATAAAATCCTGGAATGCTTGCACAACTATGTGTGAAAATACTGTAGGCACATTCTTTAATCCAAAGGGCATAACCGTGTATGCAAAACTTCCCACTCAGTGGTGAAAGTTTTATTCTCTTGATCCTCTTTAGCTATCCTTACTTGATGATATCCATAAAATCCATCAATAAAGGAGTAGATCTCGTGCCCTACAATGCCTTCCAAGATTTATTCAGTAAATGGTGTGGGAAAAGTATCAATTAAACACACAACATTTAAATCCCGTAATCCACAAAAATCTGATTCTCGCCATCTTTCTTTATACTAATAACCATAGGGATAACCCATTCAGATTGCTTGATGGGCTCAATGATTCCATAATTCAACATCTTATCTATTTCTTCCTTTACCTTGGTGTACAGGTTAGGATTCATCATGTAAGTCCTCTTCCTAACCGAGCACACACCTTCCTTCCTCTTGATTCTAATTTATCCCAACAATTCATACACCCCTTTCAATTCATGATAGCCTCTAGGAAATAAATCCTAGAAGTCACGCAACAATTCAATGATCTTAGTAACCTCGTGAGTCGACCAATAATCTCCAATATGGCCCCCTCGGGTTCAACATCCATTCCAATGTTTACTTTCTTGGTCTTCATAGGCTCATCGTAAGCACGTGCCTTCTCATCTACATTGTCCAAGACTTCGCATGTATCCTCTCGTATTCTAAATATATAGGTTCTCCACCTCTTCATCATCAATCATATAGACTATATTACCTTTTTCTTTTTTTTTTCTAGGTAAGCACCCCCAAGTTGTTCTCGCATCTATTTTTTCCTCTTAAAAGCACGCCACTAGGTCTCGACTCATATAACAACTCGTGAAGGATCCCCTTAGCCTTTGCACTATCTCTCATCATCGTGCACTTCATAACTGTAACAACTCATTCACCAAAGGTTTAGTAGAAAAATAGTCAAAGGTCTAAATCATACCTGTAGTTAGTTCTTGCAAATTTCCAACCTCTCTATTCAACTTTGCATAGACATACCATACACGTGCGCAACCTCGTAAGGTGAAATAGAGCTTGTGCACCTACAACAAAGGTGGTAAAACTTCCTACCACTTTGTCCATAGTATCTCACACTACTGAACGTGGTGCTAAACAGGATCATTACCATGAAATGCACAGATCTGAATAGGCACGTTGCTCCTTAGAAATCTAGCAGATAAGGTGATTCTCACCTCTTTTCACTCCAAAATATTATCCCTATGAACCATCCACCGCTATGTCATCCCTGCAAAGTATAAACTAGCATATTCCTTCTTTCCACTTGAAATTCCCACTGAACTTCCATAGCAAGTAGGAATATCTAAGGGTTCTCTTCACCAGTGTACATTAGTACTTGGATGTTGCCCAAATGTTTGATATTGTACACCTTGCTTACATGTGTAACTACACTTCTTACTTTGCGCCCAACCATTTCGTAATTTCCATGTTCCCAATTTTCACATGCAATCACTCATGGATTGTGCATCATCCCAATGGATAACTCCTTCCTTTAATGGCTCAAGACCTTCTCGGATCTCTAATGGAGCACACATAAATTCTATTTAAATATTCTTCACTTAAGGGCTTTACATAGGGTGCATCTTTTCCATATGTCAAGGGATAATGACGTGCTCTTCCTTTTTTCAAAACTTATGTAACCTTTATTAAAGCACAGGTCGTGTTGTTTGCATAACACTAAGGGTGTCCAAGTAATGCTAGAAAACTATATGCTTCTGCAAGTGCCAAGACCTCAAAGTCCGCAAAGTGAACTTGGCCCCCTGATTAGTAATACTAGCATCCTTCAAAACCTTAATAAGTGTGGCTTTAATCCAGTTTTCCATAAACAACACATTTGAATATGGTTGCAATGGTGGTCTACCCATTTGAATCCATGCGTCCAAAGTGAGTACATCCACTTCCGTGCTCGCATCAATCAAAATTTTACTCAAAATCCAGCCATCAACAACAAAGCATTCAGAGTGATATCCTTGTCATAATCTAGGCTATGAGGAGGGAGGTTAGCATGCAAAATTTGTCTTTCATGCTCAATACCAATGCATGAGTGTTTCCCTTTAACCATTCTCCATAATAAAGGAATAATATTCTCTTGTTGCATAAAGCATCTTGTAAACCTCCTTGAGATCATCAACGCCTATTTGATAGAGCTCAACTTCCTTCTTTTGTTCTAACTTCCGTGACTACTCCTTTAAACATTGTATCTCACCCTGCAGATTTCTAATTACCTCCATGGTTTCTTGATAGACTTCCTTCTGATGTATAGGTTCTAGATACTTTGCATGTAGTACCTCCTTCTTTGTAATGGTTGGCTTCTGTTTTGGAACTTCTCTAGCATGCACAGCCTCAATACGCGTAGTAATCTTCACAGGTATGAACTCAATATCGGGTGCTAACTTTGAAATCCATTGATCTTCCAATATGCGTTGTACTCTAACCATTCCCACAACCTTGTTCTCATGTTTTTTTTTCTTACTCAAATGTTCATACAAGCCGGGAACTCTTCATAGATATGGTTATTTCTAAAAAAAGAACAAACAATGTTATGAGGGCCTTTGCACCTGTAGTGATCCTGGGATCCGCATGTATAACAAGTTCCACAAGGGAAATCACTTCTTCCACCCCACCAACCTCGGCCTCTCGAATCCCCTCGGTAACCTCAACCTCTACCACTCCCTCCATCATAGCTCCCTTTATTATGATCTTGGTCATGATGCTCACTTTTCTCCTTAGAGTTATTTTCAATGCCGGTCATCGGATGCCAATATCAATGGCATCATGAATATGATAAATCAACCTGCAATCTTCAATATCATGAGTAGTAGACCTACAAATCTTGCAATAACAAGAAACATTCTTTCTTATAGTGCGTTGCAATAATGGGCACCGAATTAAACTATGGTTCAAGTGATAGATCTCACAACCTAACAAAAGTGTATTGATTTATGAGGACAAATATCCTTAGTATGCCCTTCCACTTCACAATTTGTGCACCAAATCCCACTGCGTGTCTCATGCGCTGAATTAGTTGATAATTTCTCTAACTATTTAGACATTACTATAATATGGGCTTCTAAGAGTGGGCTCACTCCTATGTCTAGAATCCCTACCACCTCAGTGATGCAGAGATGCTTCAAGTGCCTCACATGGATCTATGTAAATCTTATGTGAAAGAACTCTTCTAAAAGGTGTGATCAGTCCTCCAATGAACCACTGAGCATGTTGGATCACATGTATGTCATAAGATAACTTATAAGAAGGGTCTTGAACCATGCATCATATTCCCGAACACTCTTAGTAGTTCCCGCTTAATTTATTTCATCAGTGCACTTATGCTTTTCTCGCTCAATTTCAAGGATATTAAATTCTTTCAAAAGCATCTTGCAGTGCGGTATAATCTACACAAGTCTGGTCAGGGTCAAACTTTATGTACCAACTATGCACATGCCCCTGTAATGTAGTCGCAAACTGGCTTGCCTTGTGCTTTGGAGTAGTAATCCCCTTTATGTTCCATAGTATCTCACATATATACACATGCTAAAATGCATCTTCAATGCTTCTATATTCTTGCAAATAGAGAGACATCTCCATATAAATATTCTAGGACCGGTGTGGACCTGTGCCCACTAGATCGAACCTGTATTTCCCCTTTTGTTTCCTCCACCTCTAGACCCACCAGATCTATTAGTGCCCAAGCCACGTGTCCCTCCTGATCCTCCTCCTGAAGTAGGAAATGGACTAGAGGATGCATTGCCTTGTGTTCCAATGGTCATGCTAAACTAAACTCCCACATCTCGCAAAGATGTGTAACTCCCATATGTTATGTCAATGTTGTGTGTTCCCATGTTTTGTGTTGACGACGCGCCAAAAAAGATACCTCCAGTGGGACCTTCAAATAACATAAACAACGATTGTGCCGCCATAGATGAATATGCTACCTGATAAACTCCCAAACTTGACTACACAATGACTCTATCTACTACGATCTACTTCCCACACTATCTTGCTTACTGTTAACTATCATAGAATCTATAAAACCAAACGGAAAGGCTAGGTCACCAGGTAGGATCAGATGCACGCCCGCGGTTCTCAATATTTCTTCAGATACACCTTCATCCGAAGCTGAAGAGGGTTCTCTACCATGTTTTCCCAAATGGGGGAGTTCCAAATGCTCTGGATCCACGTCCTCTACATGAGCTCCAAATCCTTCATAAGCCATCTCCCTCCACAACACCATTCTTTCCATGATTTATCGCTACTTCTCTAATTTCCTCTTGTGTGCTTCATTAAAATTAAGCATCATTTCTTCTATTTGTCTCTCTTTCGCTAGGTCTCGCCATCTTTCACCACACCTACTCTTACCCCCACACATGGTGGGGTTTAGCTAGCCATAGGTTTTTCTTCCAAATCTAGGGTCACAATCAAGATCTTAATTACCAAAGGAATACTACGCAAGTGAGATCCTCTGGGTTCACGCATAAATTGGAACTCACCAACCTTTAAAAATATTAAGTAGAAACTGTGTACTCCAAAATATAGCTATTCAAAACACCACATAACCAATGATCCATAGTGTGCGTCCAAATAATATCTACGTCATACAATGCCTAGAATTTTCCCGCATCCAAACGAGCGTAAAAAACCTCTAGTTTCTCTTTGATGCGTAAGAAACTAACCACTTAAACAACTGTATAGGAAAAATGGCAAAGAAAGTCTCATACACAAGCGTCATACAAATTATTCTCAACCCATGCAGTGTATTAAATTGATGTCCAGTGTTAAATCTTCCAAAGCATATTCTTCTTCTAGATCATCTAACCACTCTTCAATACTTGCCAAGGTCAACCGATACATCTTCATCATGCAACATCCTTCCAGATAATTTAAAAAAGAGGTCCCGAAAATGAAACCAATGATGTAGCCTAGATTTTACCACCAACAGCCCAAGGTGCGATGGCACATCACTCAACTTGAACCGAGTGCTCACCTAGAGCGAGAAAGGTTACCAAGTCCCTCTTTAGAGAAGCTTGTTCAATATGTTAGCATGATTGAACATATTTTTAGATCCATAATCTGTAATCAATTAAACCACATTGCATAAACCAGATCTAGTTATTAACCATGTAAATAATACCTAAACAATTAGTATAATTAGATTTACCATACAATATCCATACTCGATTACATCCAACACCGTATCACTAATAAGACCCATTATATTAAATACTACAAAACAGAGAAGTTGTTCATGTACAACATGCAATCTTCATGGTCATGCACGCTAACAAACTTGCAACATAACACTACAATAACATCAAACTATCTAAACCATACAAATCAATACATATTTATAGGGGTGGGGACTTTCCCTTCACCGTCAATGCACCATTAAAAATAGGATACATGCTAATAATATCCATGTGCCCTTACATGAGAATACAAAAGCATGCAAGCGCTAATAATAGATCATCTAATAATACAATTATAGTATAATCCTATTATTAGCTCAAAACTTTGCATGGTGCTTGATCTTCTACTAGTCCCAAAATAGCCTTGCGTGGTCTACAAGTCTTCTACAAAATGTGCTCCATACTCCATGTCCAAAATTAGCCCCAACCTACAAACGAATAAGTCTTGATTTCAAGTTGTTATGGGCGCGCCCTATTTTTCTATACTTTTGCACACTCTTGCATGCCCTATATCTGTGCACCCAATCCTTCTGCGCTTTCATACTTAAGCTATATTTCATTAGCTCAACAAGGATGGATAGTGAACTTATAGAAGGATTTTGAATGGTAGAAGAGACTAAAGGGCTTAAGGTGGATGAGGATACATTTGTATTGTTTTGGGATGATGTGGAGTTGGATGATAGATCTGCTAAAGACACGGGTTTTTAGTTAGTCATATCCTATGAGGAGACCACATTAAGGTCAAAGGTGATGATAGGAGTGAAGACATGACATTGGATGTTTTTGATTGACTGCTAATGGGATAAGGATGTATTTGTTGGATGACCGGCTCATGGTCGTGGATCGATAAGATGGGAAAATTCATATGAAGTGTTGGATATAGGCGGTCGTGGTTCCGGTGTGAATGGTCGAAGATGAACACTATGAGCAGCGAGATATGCATTAAGGGAAATGGGTTTGAATCTAAAATCTCATAAAATATTGGATCCCCACTATCAAAGAAATGAGGATTGGGTGGATCAAGTATTTTAGATGAGGCAGATTGACTACTAAGGGAATGTGGTGATTCTTGATCATGTGGTTGAGGTGATAGAGATGCTCGATGTTGATCGATTAAAGCGCGTGGCGTTGTCGATGCGGGTTTGGATATTCTCAATGGATCGTTGAAAGTTTTTCGTTATGTCTTGATTTTCAATGATGGGGTTGTTGTCTTGTAAGAACCCTGAAGAAAAAAATCACCTAAAATGAAAAATAAATCTAGATTGTTGATTACAAGTAGAGAAAAATCATGTAGAAGAATTTTTAATTATCTTGATTAATTAAAAGAAGAGTGAAATGTGAAAAATGGTTAATGAGGGTCCTAGGAAATGACAATCTATGGATGGTTTTGGGTGATGTTAAAGGTTGAATTCCTCGATATACCCAAAGGTACATGAGGCACGAATCTATGTTGTTGTTAGTAAAGGGCTTGGTATTGGGGCATAACCCCTCACTTCATGTTCCCACAATGATAAGCAAGTTGAGTTCTTAGCCAATATATCGCCCACCAGCCTTTTTTATACTCGAATAGAACATCAAGTCCGCTTATCCCTTGGTGATGAAATCCAAGTGGGTCCACCTAGATAGTAATGTTTTGATGAAAGTTATGTTTAAAGTGATTTGGTTGTCTGTGGGGGAGATTAAGTGAATGCAATCTGTTAACCTCCTAATTAGACTATGTGATCAAACAAAATGAGAGGTTCTTTTTAATACCAAAAAGAAATGTGAGTTTGATGAGGGTAGAAACAAAATGCAATGCTTGGAAAGAAAAAGGAAAAGGAAAGGACATACCTATAAATGCTTCCTTTTTTAAAAATTAGATTTTTTATTTTTTAAATTTTTTAGACACCGCTATAGTGAAGAAAATAGAAGCTCCCAAGACAAGAACCTGCATGGGTTAGATGGAAATAGATAACAGGAAAAGAAATCAATATTAGAGGTAGATCGACTAAGCAATAAAAACAATCTAAATAGATCATCAGATATTTACAGAATCGTTGGTGATTCACCAAAATCGCTTGCAATTTGACTGGATTGTTAACAATTTCAAAGCAGAGAACCTGAAAGTAAAAAAATAATTAATTTGAAATGAAAGAAAGGGGACAATGTCCCACTGAGTGTGCTAGAATGTACCAGAGAGTTTTACTTTTCAACTTTAACTTAATAAAATGAAATGACAAAAATTAACTGACCTCATAAAATAACGGGGTTTACCGATACCCATAATGATGAATGTTGATGTCGTTGGATAAAGCTCCTTCTTTCAGTGATGAAAAAACCTTGAGATGAAAGACAACTAGATGAAAAATATTAGATGGATGGATAGACGAGTTGCTCGACAAAGGCCGATTCAAGAATCCAAAAAGACTTCCTTGGAGGATGTCATCGTGTTTTGATACAATTAAGTAGATTAATGATGATAATAAAAATAGATACAATGACAATGAGGATATTGATTTAAAATTCAATATCAAAGGGAAGATCCTGTGCAGCCTTGTAGGTGGCCCAAGAAAGGGTGGAGGTGATCGGGACGGACTCGAAGTAGTTGTATCAATACTCATTTGTTTCCTGTTGTATCTTGTAGAGGAACTCAATCTAATCCTCGATGTCTTCAATGTCGGTTACAAACCGAATAACACACAATGTCGGTTTGTGAAGGATGTTAATGTTCCCAAAAGGGGGTTCTTTGAACAATGGGGAGGTTGTAGATGTTCGTAATAAGATTTCACGGCCTAGAATTATCATTTAAAACATAGCCATGCTTATAGAAGACAAGTTAAATCCCGAGAGGTTGATAAAAATTGATATAAGACTATGATTAATTGAAAATAAACTTGAAAAATAGCGATGGATAGCGATTCAAAAGAATCGCATGTAATTAAACGAGTAATTGTAGGCGATTCAAGAGAATTGTGGCGATTCACGTAATCGTCAACGACATTCTTGTGAAAAGAGTTGATATTTCTAAAAAGATAGTTTGATGGAGAAATATATCAAAATGATTGATTTGGCAAAATTTTAATGTTGTAGAGATAATGATAAAGTAAATGTAAATACCTTGAATTGATGAGAAGACACAAAAATCCAACAAATGTTGATTTGGGGATGATATTGATGGTCATTGACCTCTTTGAAGAATATTTTGAACCAAGCTTCAAATTTGATATATTAAGATTTATTAGAGATATTTTTGATGTTGTAGATGTTGTTACTTGTCTTGAAGATCTCTCGGAGTGACATGGCTTTGTTGTTTGATGAAAACAAGAGTGCAAGAGCGTGCAAAAGATTTCTGAAGATCCTTGAAAGAAGAGTGAAAGCTACTATTTATAATCACTTTGTTGATTTGTTAGAATCGTCAATGATCCTAAAATTATGGGAAAACATTTAGAAGTAGTTGAATCCACTTCCTAAATGGGATTTTCAGGTAAATTGGTGAGAGAAAATGGTTGTAAAGAGGTTACACGAGTTGGGGAGGTTAGGAAGTTGGGGTAAAATGGGTTAGAAATGATTTAGGGATTGTTAGGTGGTTTTAAAGGGGTTGCAGTAAATTTGGGATGGGTAGATAGTAATTTGTGAGGGCTTGAAAGTTGATTCTATGAGATGGAGGGAGGGACTTAGGAAAGTGTTTATAATGATAGGTTTTAGATTAAATAATGTGTGTATAAAAGGAAGTGAGTAGTAACGAAAACTCGCAGTGTCTACATTACTTTCTATATAATTATGGCTAATTATATTTACTAATTAGATTAATAGGATTAAACTTTAATTTCCCTATTACACTACTCAACAACCACGAGAGTGCGCTTACATAATGAGTCGAGTACCCTTACAATATGATTTGATTGTCCCTTACATCACGAGTCAAGTGATAAGAGAGCCACTTATGTAACCAAATTATTCACTTCTCCTTACCACAATTGGATCTCCATCCCTCCTCCTTAATGGGGGAGTTAAAATCCACTACTTCATGACATTAGTAGCATTTGTCAATATAATTACGCTAAGAGGTGTTTTACAATGACATGAAAGACTGTAATAGAATGTGTTGTTCACTTTTATTGTCAAAATTACATTTGATGTTCATTTACTCATCATCTAATAATTCATTCATAAATTTGACTTCTATTGGACTATCACTTAAATAATATTGTTTCTTTGTTCTTGTAGAAGTCAATAAACTAATAATAATATTTTGGTCATATAATATTGTTTGGGTTTTTTTCTTGAATATATATTTTTGAGGTCGACACAATTGCATAACTAAATGATTCCATTTGTCACCGGAAAATTGATAGAGAATGTAATGAAATTGTTGATTAAAGAGGTATGTAAAAATCATAAGAACTTTGAAATTGATATCTATTGGTGTTTTTCATATACATAAATTGATTATAATATACTTATTAAATCATATTTATTTTTAATTGTTACTTTTATGGTATACTTATATTATACTTAATAGTTACACAAATGCCCTGTGATTGATATCTCTCAATATGTGTGTGTGTGTGTGTGTGTGTGTGTGTGTGTGTGTGTGTGTGTTAACTAGACAATGGTGTTCTCTATTCTCCATGGAGCATTTGGTATCTTCGACTTCACCTAAGAATGCTCAATGTTATTACCTCCTTATATATATATATATATATAATATATATATATATATATATATATATTAACTAGACAATGGTGTTCTCTATTCTCCATGGAGCATCCGGTATCTTCGACTTCACCTAAGAATGCTCAATGTTATTACCTCCTTAACAATGCTCTTGTTTTAGTACCATCTCATCTTTGATATTATGGATATTGCTTTGCAGAAAATGCACTACCAAAAATGCTCAAGATGGTTGCCTCTTAACAATGCTTTCATTTTAACACCATCTCATATTGCTTAGCATGAAAATGCACTACCTAAAATGCTCAAGATGGTCACCTCTTAACAATGCTTTTGTTTTAAGAGCATCTCATCTTGATGTTAGTGCGCATAGCCATATTTAGCTTATATGTTATATGCTTTTTTGAATCATGATTTTTCTATAATAGATGTACTCTTATTTTAAGAATGTTACTAATGTGCATAGCCATATTTAACTTGATTTTTTGTAATTTTTTGAATCGTGATTTTTCTATAATAAATGTGCCCTTGTTTATTAAACTTGATTTTTTTTTATTTTTTGAATCATGAATTTTCTATAATAAATGTGCCCTTGTTTTAAGACTATCTCTTCTTTGTGATTTTTGTATAATAAATGTGCTTTTGTTTTTTTAGACCATCTCAATTTTTTTCACTCTTGTTTTAGGAGCATCTCTTCTTTAAGACCATCTCTTCTTTGTGATTTTTCTATAATACTTTTCTTTGTGATTTTTCTATAATACTTAAAATGTACTCTTGTTTTTAGACCATCTCCTTTGGATGGTACTTAGTGTGCATAACTATATTTAGCTTATGTTTTTTTGTATCTTGTTATTTCTATAATAAATATTGAACCGTATGGTATAATATTAAATTTTAAAAACCAAATAAACAAAAAACATATTGTATATATATAAATAGAAATGTGTAATGGTTTCTAGAACAGAGCAATTTTCCAGTTGTCGTTTTTGGAGCTGTTAAAGAAAATGAACACGACTGTGTATGACCGTTCACACTACCAGCAACGATTTTCGCAAAAGAAAGTTGTCTACCTATTCCCACTAATTTTGCTGTTAAGTCTTCCTTTGGGGCTGTTGGTTTTCTATTCCAACGAACTGTACTCTTGTCAATTAAAATGCAAGTATTTCAGGGTTCATTTAAAATTAAGAGTGACCCTTCAAATTTGATAGCTGTTCCCGTGAAAACCCGATGTTAACAATTTTCCTTTCAGCAATTAGGTCTGCTTTTACCCATTTATATATACATATTCAAATCTGAATTGCAGAGTATGTATGTGGATGGATTTGATAATGTTAACCCAGTTTACACAATTAAAAAGGAAGTCATAAAATGGTGGAATCCATTAATCTTCATTCACAAATTTACCGTCTCAAATATATACATAGATCACATCCTGTATACTTAGAGAGTTAAAAGATAAAAACCATTAATCCTGGACGGCGCGGAAGAACGTAAGCAACGACATAAAAAGGTTAAGAATGTCGAGGTACAATGATATTGCAGCCCACACATATTCGTCGTATGAGTAGCGCTTAATCAAATTATCGGTGTCATAAATGATATACCCACTGAACAATATTGAAGCCAATGCCCCGTATATCATCAGCGACAGTCTTCCCAGCGGCACAATTATCTGCAGTACATACAACACTCCACCTCAAATTAATTTAATTGGGAACTTTACTTTTCCATTTTTATCTTATACACAAGGGTTTCCCCTGTTTGACGATGTTTTAAGGGCAAATGTACCTGAATTAATATGAAAACAAGGAGGACCATGAATCCGGCAAAGAGGAAGGGTGCGAGAAAACTGAAATCATGGCCTTTTCTTGCAGCCCAGAATGTGTATGCCGTCAGACTTAGCACCACCACAGCAGTTAAGATTGCCGACTCAAGTATCACCTTCCCTGTAATTTAACATGGAACTCAAATTAACGAAGCTCCCCAGACAAAGGGCAACCGCAAATCATATAAATATTAAATTAACAAAACCCTTACCGCTGGTAAAAGCACAAGTTAATCCAACGGAAAAGCTAATGCAAAGCGTAAAAAGGGCGAGGAGAAAGAGATTGAGCGGGTGCTTCTGCGAGTAGTAGTACATAGGACACAGCACTGCAAACACAGATTGCAGAAACAAACATAAATTCCACCATTGAGACGGATTAATAAATAAAAATCTGGTGGCCGTTGAAGCGCTTACAAATGAAGGGGAAGATGATAAGAAATATGTATAATCCAAGACCAGCCGAAGTGGATACGAAGAAGTGGGAAACCGGGTGAACAAAGACAACAACGGCGGCCACGGCGACGGTGAGCAGCAACTGAAGGCTTAAAATTGTGTATATTTTCCTTATGAATGCCCATCGCAGTGGGGTTTCGTAAACAGGCTGGGCAGGGTAAAGAGCTCCATCCCCTCAATTTCCAGGTCTGCATATGGACTCTTCATCGCCATGTCACAGCTTTGTGTGTGAAGAGAGAAAGGAATTGCAGAATGGTTTATAGGGTTTGTTGCGTTGCTAACTTGCTCTACAATACAAGCCAAGGGAAGGGAAGGGAAGAGACGACAAGTAAAGAATCCGAAATGACTCTAGAAAATACGAGTATAAATAGGCCTTTCGTGTGACAGGTGGTGCGGAGGGCGCGGTGCCCCTGCAATTAAATCTGTAACCTTTCACATGCCGTTTTCACCGGGCTTTTTTTTATTGTCACGGTTTTTTTTTTTCCCTGCGTGCCGTATTTTCCATAAATAATTATTTCACGAGGCAAATATGGAGAAACATGAGTTACCACCAATAGCCTAATGGTGAAGAACATGTGCTCTTGATATAGAGGTCACAAGTTCAAATCCCCTAGGGGTAGGGTATGTACGCCTCGTTTGTACTAAAATTAGTTGTCTCCCGCATGTGAGTACGAGGTAGTCCCATATGCTATAAGCCGCTTGTAGATCCAAAAACAGAAACACTCTTCGGAAGAATGAAGGGAACTTAATTTTGACGGAGCTCCCAAAGGCAATCCGGAATAGAGGAATGATTAGAGATTGTGTGGGTAAGTCTGTGCGGTTTTTGTGGGGACACTTGAGGTTCAAATAAACAATATTATTGACGTCAAAGTTGCATTTTGGGGCATCAAATTGGTTGCTCAATTCGGTTGTCACAAAATCATTTTAGAAGGAGACACACTTATTATAATTGAAGCCCTCGAAAGGGAACATTTTCTAAGATGGACTATTTGTAAGTTAATTAAAGACTCAAGAAGCAATCTCAATTCCTTTGAGGAAGTCAAGATTTCCCACACATACAAGGAAGGAAATGCAATGGTGGATCATCTTGCTAATATTGTGCTTCTTTATAGGACTATACTCAATAACATGGCATTAACGACCTCCCTTCCAAGGTAATGGCACTCATGACAAAGGAAGGGACCTGCCCCATTAATAAGGTTAATAATTCTTTATGACTCCAAATATTTATTTTGATTCTATTTGGGGACTAGTGTATTGAGACACGTGTGAGTTGAAGTATATGAACTCATTAAGTATCGGGTGATGCGTGGAAAGTTGAGCCATCGCATTCAAAGCAAGATCAAGTTTGGCAAGGTGAAGAATATGTTGTCGTCACAATTTCCATGCACGACAACAATACCCCAATGTCAATTTTTCAAGTTCTATCATTCCAAGATACGTCGACTCGTCAGAGTTAGTCCAAGTAACCTCCCGTCGATGTTAATTCATTCTCTTATGTGATTTGGGAAAGTCAAATCAACCCCCCTAGGTGATTTTAGGGAGTTATGAAAATATGCTATCTTCTGGCAGTATTGGGAAGGGTTATCGTTTGCCTTCCCAAGACTGGATCAACCCCTGGAGTGGAACAAAAGGGCCAAATTCAACATGAAGGTGAATTGAATACCTTAGAACATCATGGAAATTATTTTGGAAGGTTTGGTGAAGTTTTGAAAGACTTGGAGCAGTTTGAGTAAAAACAGGTTCACAAGCCTAGGCAGTACACAGGCCTAAAACAATTGCTGGGCTTCAGAAGAAGATTTCACGAGCTCTGGATGGAGTTATAAGTAAAAAAATATCACTGGAAATATGATTCCAATACCTACATTATGGTGAAATCATATTTTTCAAAACACCTGGCACATAGGATTTAGGCAAGTTTTCTCAAGTATGGGTGGAGTATCAAGCCACAAATCCTATTTTTTAGGGATTATATGGATGAATAAAGACATGATACCCCCACCATTGAATTCAAATTTCCATTTCTAGTCAAGTTCATATACAATTTCACCAATAAATTCCACCAGGAGCTCAAGTTATCATCATTCCAAGTTACCCTCTCAAAGGCAATTTAGGACTTAGTCATTTTTCGGGAGGACGCGTGTCAGCACCAGGAGCCTGGAGGGATTTCATGTCCCCAACATCTCTCGAGGTCGTACACACGGCGCTTGAAAAATGTGCCCAACCCCCATGTGACCTTTGGGACCCTCATGTGACCTCCAAACTTGTGATTCGGCCCCCAAGTGCATTTTTGGAGCATCCATTCCCTGTCATCGGATCAAGCACCACCTGTCAGCTCCAGGACCACAGTGGAAACTAATGTCCCTCACGTCCCTAAGGTCAAGGACATCAAGCATGGCAAAATGCACCCGGCCTTCCATGGGAGTCTTTTGGTCACCCGCGTGACCGACTTTTAGCCCCTGTGTGCATTTTTGAGCATCCATCCCCTGTTGTCGGATCGAGGACACATGGCATCACCTTGACCATCGTGGAAATTGATGTCCCTCACGTCCCTGAGGTCAGGGACATCAGGGACAAAAAAATGTGCCCAGCCCCTCCATGTGCATTTCTTTGAAAATTTAAATCCAACACTTAGTCGTTTCTTCCCCTCATTTCTCCTTCACAACTTCATACCTTGCCATGGCTCCGTGCATGATTGTCCAGACACCCGGTCCACCATTTTTGCTCTGAACCAGCTCCATCATGGCCACATAAACACCCATTCCATGAAAATACACATATTTTAGGGGAAGGAATGATCAAAAGTGTTGAAAAGATGAAGAATGGGAAGAAAATGATGGTTTTTTGCCAAATAACCGTGAAGCCACCCGATCAAAAACTCCTCATATCTTGCAAAGTACAAGTTGGATCGAGATGTCATATTTTGCATACTTTCACATTTTGCAATACAATCAAGATGCAACAAACAAGAGGTCAAATGGTGCCCATAATCATTTGCTCCAACAAAATCCTCACTTCGTACACCAACTTGCATTCGTTGGATTTCCCATCACTATAACAATGGAAACAAACTAACAAATTGTACATGGGCTCCAAATAAAAAACCTATCGCAATGGAGTTGTTTTCATCACAAATGGAGACAAATACCAGACCTGTAAATTTCAAGCTCCATTAATGGCCATCATGTTAGATTCGTGCTCTGAAGCCATTGTCGTGTCAAAATTTCAAAATTAATTTCCAATCATTATAGTCAGCAAAACTATGTGAAATTCAGAGGGTGTGATCGTAACGAAAAGATGAGTCCAAAAAAGTATGTTCCATCGCAAATCGAGCATTGAAACACACTTTCTAAAAATAGTAATTTTTCCTATATAAACTTGCTATGTTTGGAAAGTCATCATCAAAAGCAGTTGAGACAAAGGCAACGGGCATTGAAAATCAAGAGGAAGTCAGAATGAGTGTTCAGAGCAGAAAATAGTGAAAAATACCACTTACTAAAAATAGTAAGTCCCTTATGTCGGTGCTTACTAAAAATAGTAAGTCACCCCAAAGAAGTGGTTAAGTCAAGGGTAGGGTGCGCATACCGAATGAGGGCGTTCATCACATCACGATGGTTGAGAAGAGGCAAAATCACCTCTCACTAAAAATAGTATATCATATGCAGGCTGGGAGTTGCGGTCATCGCCGAAATAGTTCACTCAACTTGGTAGGCATTCACGAGCTTATTTGAAGGAGATTCATGGTGTGCAAGGGATCCAAGATTTCAAAGTTTCACCGCATTTGGAGCTTTCCATCAATGAGGATCAATGGACTTCATCAGAAATGACATCTCCTCTTTCTTCTCTCTCTCTCTCTTTCTCTGTCCTCTTCCCCAACTTTCTCTCACTTTCCAATATTCTAATTTCACATTGGGATTGCACTTTTTCATATTTCCTAATGTTCCTAATGTAATAAGTCACCTTTATGTTATAAAAAGAGACTTAAAAGTTTCCTAGGAAGTTGAAAAGTTTTAAGTTGTGCGAGAACATATGAAAAGTCATTGGGCGGTAGGTGAAGAGTCATATTCTACTCTATAAATTGTAACACCATTCCCATTTCAAAGGGTTGGCGATTGATCTTGTAAACTCAAGAGTGCATTGTACCTAGAGAAAGCAAAGGAGATAGACATTTTTCTTCTACTTTCTTCCACTCTCAAATTTCTTCCATTCTCACATTATGTACAACTTCTGTTTAAGCATTAACACAAGAAGAAGGATTTTGTAGCGTTTTTGATGAGGAGATTTTAGAAACTATGAGTCCACAATCTTATCTCGTCTTGTTGCCGTCATAGGTGGTTCTTCTCATAAATGCATGTGTTAAAGTTTCTAACTAGTGTGTGTAAGAATATGATTTCCTACCTGCAACATTAGTTCCCCTATCTCATTTCTCACTCCCCTTTCCCACTTTACAGACAAAGTCCTCTCTAGCAAGAAATTGCTAGCTTTGCTGCAGGGTCAGTGGAGTGCCCTTGTTGGATCCTGGTCAAAAGGCCACCACAGAAATCTACCTTTTCATGTGCATGCATATACGGAAGTTGCACTGGTTAAGTAGAGGGACTTAGATTCCCAGAGCGTTGGCAAAATAACCACCAATTTGTCCCCGACAAATTTTCTTGCCAATAGTTTTGGCACCCACCGTGGGGCAGATTTAGTAGCATCTGCACCCAATATATGACCGCAAGGTCTGAAATTTTTTTAAAAAAATATTAAAAAAAAAAGAAAAAGAGAGTTCATGAAAGTATGTTTCCAAAAAAAGACACCGCTGATTTCTGCACGTGACTTTTCACATTCCACAGTGTCCTTTTGTGTTCCCACTGCAAAGTTTCCAAAAGTTGGCTGAAGGAAGATACACTAGGTTGAGTAGGTCGAGATGTGTTGTTGATTCTAATTTTGAGGCTTTGTAAAATCAGCAAGAATGAATTAGAGATAATCCATACTTCTTCTCTCAAGCCTCCTCTCCATTCAGCTCTTCAAACAGTTCACCTGAAAATCTTGTCAAGACTCCTGTTGATACCCCCTTAAAATTCTCCCATTTTTCAACCACCATTGGTCATTGAGTTCCCAGAAGAAGAAGAATTTGTAGAAGCAATAGAAGAAGAGAAAATGAAAATGGAAGATGAGGAAGAAAGACCTTAACCCATTTTTCCATGGGAAAGGAATATATGTCCACTTGCTCTTGAACCCCCTCTTCACGACCTACCAACGCGTTCCGGTAAGAACTTTCTAAAGTTCAAAGGTGACAACACATAACATCCTAAAGACCACATCTCTGCTTTCACAACAACATGTGTAATTCTTGGTGTCTAACATGAAGACATTGTTGTGAGAGTGTTCGTGGAGTCCTTACAAGAAAAAGTAGAAGAATAGTTTTATCTCCTGCATGCCCGGTCCATCACAAGTTGGAATGACATCAATGATGCCTTTCAGAGAGATTTAAATCAATCGAAGACTTTCGGGACCTCCTAGTGCAATTGGATCAAATGAAGAAATGAGAAAATGAAACCATGAGAGAATTCATGGCTCATTTCAAATGGTTGCCATGCAGATACGAAGAGGATTCACCATCTCAAAACAATGTCAAGAGATTCTTCCTCAATGCCCAATCATCAAAAGTAGGATTTTTGTTGTGAAGATCCCAACTAAGGAACATTATAGAAGCACAAAGGATGGCTATTGAACTTGATGATGATCTCATCCTCTCTAAAAAGATCAAGAATCCATCAAAGGAAAGACCCAACATCATGGAGACGAGAGAACCAATCCATCGCTGCAAAAGTTGGCAAATGAGATGGCATCTTTGAAGAGGAAATTATTTGAACGAGTATACTCTCAAAGAAGCAACATAAATCAGATTGCAGGAGCACCCCAAAGTCTTGCCTTGGAGGCCCCACCCATGAATGTAAATTACAGATTTCAAGAAAGTGAAGAAGAGCTTGAACAAGAAAGTGAAGGTGGTAATTTCCTAGAAAGTGATGAGTTTGAAAACGATACACCAACCAGATTCTGTAAGTATTCGGATGTGATGTAGAAGATGAAGAGGATGCGCCTATTTTCTCATGTGTGGTATGTAGTGCCCACATTTTTATAGCTTGGTTACTTATTGTCCCTCTTACTCTTAGACATGTTTTGGTAGGGATTTGATATATTTTGGACATTACATTAGGAGATTTGATCTTATTAGACATGTATGGAGATTTAGGCATATAACGCTAATTTAGCTTGATTACTATGTTGTTTGCATTATCTTATGATGTCATGGATACTAATTGATATGATGTTGTTTTGGAACGCAATTATATTGATGGATACTCAGTTTGTTGCATGTTGGGATTCTATGGATACATGTCACTTTATCATTATGTCTAACTTATGGTGAATTATGTATAGTTGTGCATGTTGTCACATTTTCGATTCCAGAAAGATGATATGTTAGTCTAGAATTCATTGATATCTTATTTAGTAGTTGATTCACATTTTATCAGACATGTGCGTTTAATGTGTGCAATGAGTGTGCAGGTGACAGGTCACAGGAGAACGTGGGATTCAGGCCAGCTACACAATTTTGCACAAGCAACCCATGGGGCTAAGTCCTAGCCGTGTTTATTGCATGAGGCCTTAGCATTAGAATTATTGTTTTGGGCACCATGGGTGACCCTCACTTGTAATGTAATATGTCTTGTATTATTAATCTTGCTTAGGGTAATTAGTTTGTGTGGTAAACTGGTTTGGGGAATTAATGACCCCACTTACATTAAGTTTTGAATTTGTTTAATGATGTACTTAATCAAAAGGGTTTAGGGTCACATGTGAACCCTTGGGTGGGCCCCACACCCTCTACCCTTGTGCCAAATTTTTCAAACCCGAAATTGGGTTATTTTAGGCATTTTTAGGGACCCCTTTTTAGTTTGGGAGTTCCCTTAGCATGAAAATGGGCCCTTGGACCCTACCTAATAGGTAGGGGGCTTAATTCCAAGGCATAGAGGGAGTTTCCCTCCCTTTTTGCCTCCCCTTTGGTCACATCCATGTAAGGGGTATGGATAAGTGTGCTTTGTTAAAAGTTACACAAGATTGTTTTGTTATCATTTTGAGTAATTTGGGAGAAGAGGGCTAAAAGTCATTTTATCCTTTCTCTCTTTTATCTTTGGCATCTTTGACCTTGAAGGAGGAGAGGGGTGACACATGTCACCCCCTCATTTGTGAGGATTTTTGCTTGCTCCTCTTCAAATTCTCCCTCATGGGAAAAGAAGAGAACTTTTTTTGGAGTTTTTGCTTGGAGGCTTGTGGATTTGGAGCTAGAGCTTGCTTGGGTCAAGAAGTGGAAGAGATTGATTTTGGAGAGCTTTTCTTTGAGGTAGGCTTCTTGAGCTTATTTGTGGTTTTATGTCATACTAGATGTTAGTATTGTTTACTTGGAAATGTTGTTGTTGCATGTGGATTTTATTTATTGTTTACTTGTTTTTGCTCCCTCCATCATATGACATGATGAATTTTTGGGGGAAGAGAGAGGGATTTTCCCCTCTCAATCCTCATAGGCTTGATGGGCAAGCCTTGTAGGGTTTTAGTCACTCCCCTCAAATGGTTGAGGTGGGGAGGGTGGTTCATTTGGCTTGAACCTCCTTCCCCATTCTTGGTAAGGAAACCCCTTTGGGGTTTGAAAATCCTTCCAAGAAGGATTTGGTGAAAGGGTGGAGAAATAAGGAGGGATTGAATGAATTTGGAGAAATAAGGAGGGTATGGAGATCTTGGCTTTGTGTAACTAATGTTGGTTATAAATTTTGGAGAACTCCTCTTTTCTCTTCCCCATTTTAGAGGTAGAACATGGTTTCTCCTCTTTTCATCTTTGGAGTCTTGCTTTAATCTTTGCCTTGTTTTTGTGTGGATGTAATGTTGTTTTTTCACCCTCACTCTTGTGCATAGTTGTGGATAGTAGTCCTCTTTCCCATGGGCTTGGGGGAGGCTAGCATGCATCTCAACCTTGGGAAGGCATGTAATGATTCCTATGGTTGGGCGGTAAAACAAGCTTCTTCTCCTTGTATGGATTCCTTAAAGGCATTTGAAGTTTTATCTCAGGATGGAAGTTGATGATAGTTGGAGCTTCTTTGTCTTCTCAATTCTTTGTGAAACCTTACTTGCATTGTAACCTCTAGAGTATGGCCATGTGGGAAGATTCTTTGGCATGCAAAAGTCCTCATCTTGTAAATTGAAAATCACTTGTAAGATTGGTATTCCATTAGTATTTGAAAGGTTTTCTTTCAATCTTGGGAAGGAGTTTGTTGGGTTGTTTCTTATGTATTTTAGTATTTTGAAATATGATGTAGAGAAATTGTGCAAAAGAAGTCTTGTAAAATATTTGTGTTCCTTTAAAATACATTTAGTAGAATATGTTTATATTCCTTTAACATGCTTGGTTTTGAATATTATTTTGAAAAAAAAATTAACTATTGGAAAGGAAATCTAGTTGTTACATGAAGTTTGCTATTTAATATTGGAAGAAATTATTATCAATGTGAAATGTACATCCCTTTGTAAAATTTTCATATATTTAGATACTAAGTGAAATTAGATTTAAAAATATTTCTACCACTATATGGTTTTAGAAATCTGATTATTTGTGTTCAAAGGGAAGTTGATTTATTGGGAATATGGTTATTTTGATATTTGTCAAAAGAATAATAAAATAAATTTAAACTTATATTAATCATATTCTCTTGGTTTATTATTGAAAATAAGTATTGCAGATTTATAGATTTAAAACTGTTTGTTTTTCTTGTTAAGTGCAATATCCTTAGTCCTATTATACTTTTATTTCACTATGCATCTATATATATACATATGTATTTTATATCCATGTATGTATATAGAAAAACATAAATATTATCAACTTAAATTTTAAAATGAAATATATATATCATATGTTATATGTTATATATGCACATATAACTATATAATATAAGTTATAGTTTTAAATAAAAACAAAAACAATAAACATTGTTTTAAAAGTTTTAACAAAAAAATAAAAAAATTAACGTTGTTGGGGGGGCCAAACCCCTCCTCAGTATGCCTCTGTGGCCGCCCCAACCTCGCCCCACGACCTCCCTCCTCCGCTATTTCCTCCCCTCTCGTGTTGTCCCCTGCCCCCTTCCACCACTACTCCACCCCACTCCCCACTATCTCCCCACCGCGCTTGTCCCTCACACCCGCGGCCTTTTCCTCGCGCCTGTCTGCTGCTGCCGACTTCCTCCTACACCATTTCCATGACCCCCTTCTTCTCGCCTAGCTGTGTGTGTGTGTATATATATATATATATATATATATATATATATATATATATGTATATATGTATATCTAGATTTATTATACACATAAATATAAAATTGAACAATATGGTGATTGCTTCTCTTGAACTGGTAAACTCCATGAGATCAAGCTTCTCTTCTCTCCAAACAACCTACAAATGATAAAACAAAACAACACAAGCAAATGAGAGAAGAATAGAAAAGGAAAGGAGAAACATAGAGAAAGTTAGGGCAACATTAGGGTAAATTCGAAATCAAGGGCCAAGATTAGATTTGACTAGATTAGATCTAAAGGCCCATGTTTAATCCTACCCATTTTAAGTCATGAGAACTTTTGTGGGAATGAAAATAATTTAAAAGGGGGTGTGTGGGAAATTAAATAAAAAGGGGAGACTAATTAAATTAAAAGGGGGTGTAGACTTTGTAAATTTTGTGATTCCAATTTATACCTAATAAAATAAAATAACCAAGTTGTGTTGGGCTAGTGTTTATGCAACTTGGGAAATTAATAATTAATATGAATTAAATATTAATGGAAAGGGGTAAGTAGAGCATTAGTAATTATTGGCCACTTAAAAAAAAAAAATATCTGAAATTTTTAGTAAATTTCTTGGTTGATTCCGTTGTCTCGAGGCGGGGCACTACACGGTATTCACTCATTCTCAATCCAAGATAAGAGCATCTCCATCCACTGTTGCAAAATAAAAGAAGGTTGATGATCCTCCTGTGGCAACTCTGCAGAATAAAATAATAAGTCGAGGACCCCCACTTTCATCTTCCATGAAGTCTGCATTGTTGGAGCCTTACCCTATAAAGCAAGTAATAAGACTCCGACAATCCCAAGTAAGTCTTCGATGTCTCTTCCAAGTCTAAATCTATATCTCGATCCTGTAAAATCTAGTAATTTGAAATTTCCTAGTGTACCTTTCAAAATACCATCCATTTCCCAAAATTCAAATCTTTCTCCCAACCCTATATAGACTCCAAAATCATTCCCTTCACCCTCCTTGTCTACATCTGCTCCCTTTGACTTCATAGAATATGCAAACAAAGCCAAAGTGCAGACATCGAAACTAAATATTTGCGGACTCATCTCGAACAATTTGAGATGCACATCTAATATATTAGGAGTGGTAGTCTAACACCCAATGTTGTAACTTCTAGTTCCAAAGGCATGTTTGCCAAACCCACCTACACCTCCCTCACAGAACATGCTTTCTTTGAGTGCATCAAATAATGATAAAGTTGAACCTTTCTACGTCTCCCTTCTTGTTAGAGAATATGTACTAAACAATTTCATAATATATTTTGGTGCCTCAAACAATGTGATGTGTTTCAAGGTCGCCAAGGATCTCAAACTTACCATGAATCCACCTAGTGGCTCTTGTTACTATTTCGAGTCAAAAGAGGTTTCACTTGTATGGAAAGTCAAATATGCATAGGTGGCTCTCACCAAATTTTTAGACAAGAAAGCTTCAGCGATGATTTTAGTAGTAGTAGACATCCCAACCTCATTCGGAATGTTGCCAAGTAGAAGTTTCTGCCGAGACTTGGGAGGTAAAATTAAGATGAATTGGTCTTTTGTAACCATACCAGTGAAGGGAGACTTGGAGAAATTGATTCTTGAGAAGAATATGAGGTACACTGTATGAAAGTCTGGAAGCCCGAAAGCTAACATCTTGTATCAAGGTAGTAGGAAGATGAATCAATTTGTGACAACTAAGGAGGAAGATGATATCCCCATCTTGATAGGTCCGCACATGCCTTCCAGGAGAGATTTGGACTTTAAAGAAGCATTGAGGAGTTTCAAGTTACAAGAGGGCATCCTCAAATCGCTAGATGATGTAGACCATGAGGAAGAGGAGATGGCTCTCGATGATTTTCAAGAAAAAAATCAGCTTATATGCTTTTCCAAGATGAGGAGTTATTCTCATTCCCATTTCGGGATGAAGATGATCTCAGTCAGGCCATCTATGGAGAGACAAAATCAGCTTGTGATGAGCCCGTGAAAGGTTTGAAAGAAATGTTTGTACAATAAATTCTTAGAGCCGAAGAAAAGCGGAGATTCTGAGCTTAGTTTCAAGCTCCTAATCCAAGCCACGAATCTGCAAGACAAGCATGAAACTGATTTGGAAACCTTAACCAATGTGAAGGTTGGCCATATCAAGATAAGGTAAGAGGAAAAATATGATGCCTCTCTTGAGATAATGATTTATGGATGCAATAATGAAATGGAGATATTTTCTTTTGAGGCCTCACGAAGATGAAGCTCTTTTTGATGAAGGATTGGTAGAGTGCAACGATTCCCAAGATGATGAGGTAATCCCTCCAGATAGTTTCCTTGAGCTGCAAAATAAAGATTCTTCAAAGGTGTACAAAGAGGAGCTGCAGGAAATGATGAAGCATAACTTGCGTACAAGAAATCTTGGATGTAGTAGAAGTTGTAGAAGACCCCGAGCTGATCCTTGATCTGTTCACTCATGCCATGGACATACAAGACAAGCATGAGGTCGCGTCCAATCCTTCCGTCAGTACTCAAAAACTTCACAGTGGAGTAAAGAAAAATGATAAGTCTGAGGTTTCTCATGGTAAAGAGGTCAATGATCATAGACCTGGGAAAGAAAATAATCTAGAATGTTCAAGAAATTTGAATGAAAAACAACCCTTGGGCAGTGATAATGTCCTCAACGAAGAATCATCTATGTGGATAAACACTGAATGCAATTGTCACTATGAAACCACGTTTAAAGAGGATGAAGGTAATGGAATTTCCAAGCAAGGACTTGAGCATCAATAATCTCACATGGACTCACTCCTACAAAGTACACAATTTTTTGAAAGCACCTAGCTTTCATAAGCAGCTAAGGAGGGGAGGGTACTTTCTGGAAATCGTCAACAACTTCACTAAACATCATCATTCGATGTTGCCTCTTTAGGGGTAAATTTTGAGAAATGAAAAGTGCTTCAATGAAAGTGGGTTTTCCCCCACCTTGTACCATAGGTTATTTCTAGGTGTGTTTCCCTTTCTATTGTGTGTGTTGTTTCTTTTTCGTGTGCATGTGTTTTTCCTTCTTCTCTCTCTCTCTCTCTCTCTTGTTGTGAGTTGTGTATGACTCCGCAGGGCCCAATGGATAAGGCACTGGTAAATGAATTATATCATCTAAAATTGAGATTATAGATTCCCATGTCATGTCTTCACTATGATCATTCCATGTCATATCCTTAAGCTAGATCTAGTTGTTGTCATGCAAATGTGCAACATGGAAATTGACAATTTCAAGCATGACAATGATACCCCAATGTCAATTTTTCAAATTCTATCATTCCAAAATACCCCATCTCTATCTGGTAACTACAAAGAATGTTAGTGCAAAAATCACAGCACCCCTAGATGCTGGTCAAGTTTCTAGGTTGACCATACTATCATCCAGTGTGATTGCATAACATTGAATCCTTTCTCTAAGTGTGGGACTTGAAAAGTGAGAAAGGATTCTCCAGAGAAGGCTGGTTCCTATTCCTCTGTTCAGATGCACATGAAATATGCAGAGGGTTTGCTCGAAACCTAATCTAATCTGCCAAGGAGACAGGGTAAGAAGATGCATAAAAATAAATCTAAGCTAATAGAGGTGATGCACCGAGGAATGAAGAACAACCTATCTTTCCAGTAAACACAGATCATTCAAATGTGATATAAGATCATGCACAGATAACAAAACTTGCAGTGAAAGACCAGGAGGATGCAAAATGAACACAGAGAGGGTTGAGAATCATCCACAGACATGTATTACTTGCTCCAAATATTGATACAATGCACTACAGAATGCCAAGAGGCAGATTCATATTACAGTTTCAAATGAGAGGTTCAAACTCCACAAATTCGCCTGATAGGAGAAGAAGGGAGGAGCAAAATAGAAAATGTTCGACCTTTTTTAAGAAGCCCCTCTTTACAATATATAGAAAGAATGAGAGAGGGAAGAGAGAGGAAATCCAGAATCTACCCCAACCACTTCTAGGTCACATTTAAAATCATCTCATTATGGCAGAAGCGGTGGATCCTGGCAAAACGGTGGGCTGTCTAATAGAAGCGGTGAACTATCTGCCGCATTAAAGTTGGTTGTTGAAGCATTACTTCTATCTATTATTACGTACAAAGACGTTTCTCAATTTTCTCTCTCCAAACTAAACCAAAATGCCATATTGACCTGGAATCATGTAGATAATTTCAACAACTTTCGTTGATATAAAAACGTGCAAATCCGAGCTTGGATCGAAAGATATGATGATCTAAAGATTTAGGCACGAAACAAAGCCAAAACGGATTTTAAAATATTTTCCCGCGCTTTGCCACTGGACTACACATGTCAAGCGCCGATTGGATGCGTAATTATCTCTCTTTCCCTGTTTCACGGGTTTTCCTACTTCATTGGACACGTGTCCTCTTTTATTGGCTCGGGCCGTGCTTGAAACCTCGCCCTTTGACTTTTGGACTTTCTCCTCGTGACACGTGTCGTGATTTGATTGTTCTCGGGTGCCCGCTGATTTTCGCGTCCTTTGCGTACATTTGTTCCGGATGTCCAAAGCTGTTTGGGACAAAAACTCCCGATCCACGAAATGGGCTTCCTTGTCCCTCATTCGGCCGATGACACATTGCGTTGCTTGATTGGCTTTTGGCTCCTTAATTTATCTGCGTCCCACGCATCCCTTTGTCCCAACTGTCCCAGTGCTGAAGTTCCCCGTTTCGGCCGAACTGGCCAGTTCGCATCCTTCGCATACATTTGTTCTAATCTGTCCGGATCTGCTCATGCGACAAATTCTTCCGAACCGCCCTGAAATGGGATTCCTTTGCTCTCGGCCACTTCACCTTTTCGTGTCCTTCGCATCCTTGCGGCCCAGATGTCCCAACTGCTTAGTGTGAAAGTTCTCATTTTTGGCCGAACTAGGCGGTTCGTGCCCTTCGTGTCTTCATGTCCCAAATGTCCCCAGAAAGGCTTAGTCAATTTTCTTCTCCTTCGCTCGAACCAGCTTTCCGCGTCCCACGTGTCCTGACGGCCCAGATGTTCCTTTGCCCTACAAACTGTCTAGCGACCTCTTGGCCGATTCGCGCCCAGACGCCCCTCATGTCCCGACTGTTGCGAGGACTAGGACTTAGCCAATTTTCACAATTTTTTTCGTACAAGCTTGTTTTTTGCAGCCTTTTCACCTTTTCTCAGAACTTGCTCTTTTCAACCTAGACAGGAGAGTTAGAAAAATTCTGAGGGGACCCTAGAAACATGATTTTTGCCCTGAATCCATCCATTTGCCTGGGACTTGAGAATTCTGATGTATGTTATCAAATCAACCCTGGGGGTGAATTTGGATAACAATTTGGTGACTCAATGGGATACCCGCTGCTAGGTAGAAGATACCGAGCTTGCTCAAGAAGCGAGTCCATTGGGCATGGAGTCATAAGCAATAACCTGAAACGAGCCTGATACTACAACTCCCTCTACGAGAGCACGCTGAACTGTAAAAACTCAACCTAGGAGCAACAAAACCTGCGCCAAAGCACTTAGGGAAACTGAAACCTAACTACAACAAGACAATGTGCAAAGCACTTGGAGGAATGAAAATCTAATTAATATTTACAAGGTGGTAAATTTCCCTCTAGAAGCAATGCTTGAGATAGATTCCATTTACTGGAATCTGTAGTTCTTCACCATCCAATGAGGCCAATTGGAAAGCATTACTGCTCTTGCACTTCGTGACCATGTATGGGCCACTCCAAATGGCATCAAATTTTGAATGCCTTCCCGGTTTTGCTCTATCCACATCCCATTTCAACACTAGATCTCCAACCTGAAATGATCTATCCTTGGCCTTCCTATCAAAGGTCCTTTTGATCAAAGCTTGATCCTTTTCCATTGCTTGGGATGCCTGATTTCTGATCTCTTGCAGCTCCATCAACTCTGCATACCTCACCTCCATGGGCTCAAACTCTAGCAACTCCAACTGCTTCATGAGTTCCAACATTGGCAACTCAAGTGACATGGGCAAGATTGCCTCTCTTCCATAGACAAGTTTGAATGGAGAGCTACCGTGGATCTTATGGGAGTTATCCTATCAGCCCATAAGGCTGATTTTAGTTTGGTATGCCAAGCCCTCTGATTCTCATCAAGAGTCCTCCTAATGATCCTCAACAAGTTCTTGTTTGTAGACTCAGCCTGGCCATTACCCTGAGGGTAATAGTTCGATGAAGTGCTTAGGTAAATACCGTTCTTGACAGCCCACTCAGTCACCCTAGATCTAATGAATGCCAATGCATTATCAGAGATTATTGTAGCAGGTACACCAAATCTGGTTGTTATTTCCTCATAAAAGTCTAAGATGCTAGACTCATTTGCCTCTTTGAGTGCTACTGCTTCTGTCCATTTGGTGAAGTAGTCCGTGGCTGTCAAAATCCATTTGTGCCCTTGGCTTGAATTGGGATTAATGACTCCAATGAAGTCCAAACCCCATTGCATGAATGGCTGGTCAACTGAGATTGGATGTAATGGAAGGGTAGCAAGTCTCTCTTTTCCTGTGAAGAATGCACAATTCTTACACCTCTTGATCCATGCATAGCAATCACTGAAGATTTTAGGCCAATAATAACCAGCCTTCATGATTTTTAGAGCTGTCACTCTTGGTGCAAAATGACCACTAGCTGGTCCACCATGAAACTCTTCCAACACCCTTTGAATCTGATTTGTGCTAATGCATCTCAGCAGCACTCCATTCACATCTTTCCTAAACAAAACTCCATCAACAATTGCATATGGAACAGCCTGCAACCTGAAGTATCTCCTCTTTGCTTTGCTCATTTCTGGAGGGCATAGGCCTGTCTGTAGGAAGTGTATCATACTCTGAGTCCAACAGGGAGTGGGCACATTATCATTTTCCTGTTCTTGACCATCCTGTAGTACCAAGACAACATCTTCTTCATTACCTGCTTCAACTTGTTGACTCAAGGCTAGTTGTTCGCATAGTCCCTTCCCACGTACTAGTTTGGTGACCTTGATCTCGATGTCATATTCCATGACACGAGTTATCCATCCTGCACATTTCTCATTCAGATCCTTGTTTAGAAGGAAGTCCCTGACTCCCGCATGAGAGACCAATAATTGGATCTTGTTGTTTGAGACTAGGTGCTTGAATTTCTTTAAACTCCTGATCACTGCAAGTACATGCTTTTCAATGAAAGAGTACCTAGTTTCGTATTCCTCCAAGCCTTGACTGAAGAAAGCAACTGGTTGTTCTAATCCTTCTTTGTTTTGTTGTGCCAAGATTGCAGAAATTGTATCTCCACCACCAAAGGCATATAACATGAAATCCTTGGAGAAGTTTGGATTGACGAGAGTTGGAGCTTGAGATATAGCCTCTTTTATTGCCTCAAAACTTGCCTTGCCTTCAGATGTCCACTTAAATGCCATGCTCTTCTTCAACATCAGTGTTATTGGCTTTACGAGAGCTACAAAGTTTGGAACAAACCTGCAGACAAAATTGATCCTTCCTAAGAAGCTTTGAAGAGCCTTCTTATGACTTGGCAATGGTAGTGCTCTTATGGCTTCAACCCTCTCTAGATCAATTGCCAGTCCCTCTTTTGAAACAATATGGCCAAGAAGTTTTCCCTCATGAGCCAAGAATATGCATTTTTTGGGATTCAATGATACCCCAAATCTTCTACACCTCTGAAATACCTGCCTCAAATGAAAGAGGTGATCCACCTTTGCATTTTGGAGAATACGGTGATGTCATCAAGGTATATCAAAACTATTTTATTGATCAACCCTGAATGCCATATCCATTGCCCTTTGGAAAGTGGCTCCAACATTTGATAGCCCAAATGACATCTTCTTGTAGGCATAGGTCCCCCATTGGTGGTGAAGGCAAAGTCTTGAACTCGGTCATCTTCCTTCACCATTACCCGATTATACCCCGAGTAGCCGTCAGAGAGAGAATCTCTTCGAACCGGATACTACCCGCAATATTTGTTCCATCAAGGAAGTGGGTAATGGTCTTTCGAGAGATGCCCTGTTTAGGTCTCGAAATCTACACACAACCTGATTTCTCCACTCTTCTTCCTGACCGGAACCAAGTTTGCGACCCAGCTTGAGTGCTTGATCGAGAATATAATGCTTGCTTCTATTAGCTTATTTAGCTCTTTCTTCATTAGAGGCTCAATGTGAGGGTTGATCGGTCTCTCGTCGCCCGATGGGCTTAGCATTTGGATCCAATTCTATGGTATGCTGAGCTGTTGGGATTGAAACCTTTCAAGTCTTCATAGCTCCAAGCGAAGACATCTGGAAATTCTTGGCAAAGTTGTATGAAATCTGATTTCCCCTGTTCAGTGGCTACCTTGCCAATTTGAAGTGTTTTGTTTTCCCCAATCGGAATTGGCTCTGAATCTTCTCTTTTGACTCGTATGTTAGCCTTTTCCTTACGGAATCGGGTCATTAGGGTCAAGATAGACTCCAATGTTACTAAACCCTAGGAAGCTTGTTTGTCCGCATGGCTGCACTACTTGATCCCCATACTCTTTGCTCTAATCTGTCCTGATTCCTAGCTGAGAATTCAGCCTCTTCTTGTAAGAAATTGACGATCTGTTGATCGTTCTCAAACACCTACCAGCTGGTGTTATTATCTGGAACTGCTGGCCTCACAATCACATGGACATGTGGCTGTGTTTTTTCCCTTTTGATGTTGTCAACCACATCAAACATTGCTCCAACAGCTGCGAGCCTATCCGCGGCTTCATTTTTCTTCCTAGGTATGGACGCGATATTGAAAGATTCGAAATCCTCAACGAGGTCCCATACCCTATTCTTGTAGTTCTTTAGCAGTTCATTCTTTGTAGCATGTTGTCCCCTAACTTGATTGATGATTAGTTCACTGTCACCAAAGACTTGCAAGTTCTTTATTTTCTTCTTGATTGCCCAATGTATCCCTTGCACTAAGGCTTCATATTCAGCAGTGTTATTTGAACAAGAAAACTGGAAACGGAAGGCTGAGTAATACCTTATACTTTGTGGTGAAATGAGCATAGCTCCTCCTCCTGCACCTTGTCTACTCCTTGATCCATCAAAGAACAACTGTCATACTTCATTCTTGTCCTTATGATCTGGCTTGGTGATGCCGGGAGAGGTTGATTCTCTTCATGTAAACAATAAACTCCTAAAGCGCAGATTCTTCTACTTCTTGATAGGGATCAAAAGCATGTATCTTGTTTTCCCATTCATCAAGAGTTAGATCCGAGATGCTTCCAATCTTGGTGTCAGCCTCATCAGTGCTAGGGTGATCTTCTTGATCAAATGTTGAGCAATTGGCATTAATCTGACTTGGAGTGTAAGGCTCAATATGAAAGTTTGCAATAGGTTCGGATCTGATTGTGGCCTTAGTTCCATATCTTGTTCTGAATAGCATGTGTGACCAATCAGCAGACAAATACCCCCCAATCTTGGCTGTGAAGTCCCTTGACAAGCAAAGGGCAAAGAGTGGTGGAAGGTCTATGATTGAAACATCTTGTAAAACAACAACATTTGGACATGCATGCAAGGTAAGACTCAAGTTTCTAATTACTCCAACTATTGCTACTGCTGTTCCATCTAACTGCACTACCCCTTTGGATGTTATTTCATACTGGAGCCCTAGCTGATCAGCTATTTGTTTGGGCTTAGCGAACTACTTGCCCGGAATCAATCATACAAATTGTACTAGCTAATTTCCAATGATCAACGAAACATTGAAAGGAGGGGGCTTTAACGCCTTACCTTGCTGTCCTCCATGATTTCCCCCAGGCTGGGTAGCATTTGTAAGCACTTTGTCTTGCATCTGAACCCACTGATTTGAAATTGGCCAGTCCTTCATGGCAGCTTGCAGCAGATCTCTTTGTCCTGGGATGGATAGGGATTCCCACATTGATATATTGACGTTAGTCTTCTTCATCTGTTCAATGATACTGAACGGGGATGAAGTATCCTTTTGTTGTCCCTTGGTTTGCACATTCACCCCTTGCATGTGGGCAGCAACAACTGGCATTTGAGTTGGCCTAGGGGCTGTTCTTGGCTGCCCTTGTGCATTTGAAATTGGATTTTGCTTGCCAACCACTTGTGGAACCATGGGAGGTTGTGGATTGGCTGGGGCTAGTGGCTGCTCCTCACCCAAATTTCTCCTTTTTGACCTTGTGTTGGCTGCAACACCTTGAGAAACCGCCTGATTCATGCCACATAAATCCTCTGCTTGCCAGTTCACCAATGTGGTGTCATTTGGGGCTGATTGCTGTTGGAATGTTTCTTGTTGTTGACTGTTTCCTTGACTGCCCTCACCCTCCACACCAGTAGTTGTCACCATCAATGCTTGATTGAGGGCACCATTGAAACACATGGATTGGTTATGAGGCTCGTTGCATGGAAAGCACCAATCGTATTCCTGAGCAATGTTGTTCTGTGTTGGCACTAATGCCTTAGAGGCAGATATGACATTTGGATTATAGGGCTGGAATGGTCTATTGGCAGGAGGCCTTGTTTGATTCATATTTGCAGCTGGATTAGGTGGTCTTTGTGGTTGGTATGGCTGCCTATTAGGTTGAGCTTGGGGTTGATAAGAAGGTCTGAAACCTTGGGCTTGTTGCCTCTTGAGAGTAACTAGCTCATTGCCTAGGTTTTGCAATTGCTTCATGACTTCTTGAAGCTCATTTGGGGCACTTGGGGATGAAGTGGAAGCTTCATTCGAACTCTGATTTCTAGGAGTGGAAGAAGGAGCCAAATTAGGTGCTTGACTGGTGTTTGGATTCTCTACACTTGGAAACAGTGGCATGGGAGGTCTAGGGGCAAGTTTTCCAGCTTGGATCAAACAATTTTCAGCCCTAATGGCAATGCTATATGCCATAGGGATAGTTGTGCCTCCCATAGACTGAATCAACATAGAAATATCAGAATTTAAAGCTTTGAGATAGTAGAGAAAAGCACCTTCTACTGTTGGCCTGACTGCCACTGGAATCCTCTCCCAAGTTTTTTGAAATCTGAAGTTGAAATCGGTCAGCTGCTCATTGGGAGCTCTCTTGATGGTTGTCAGCTGCTCCAAAAGAGACAAGTTGTCTCCCTTCTCTCCAAATTACTCATGAAGTGCAATACACAGCTGATTCCAGTTTGTGATAGAACCAGCTCCAAGGCTCCTAAACCATTGTAATGCTTTACCCTTGAAGGAAGATGCCAGTAACTTGACAGCCACTTGCATTTCATTGATTTCATGAATTGCACAAAGGTTAGCAATATCTTTAACATGATCACTTGGAGTAGTCTGATTTTCTCTAGTGAAGTAGGGAATGTTCTTCAAGGCTGCAATAGGGACTGGATGTTGTGTGTTGAGAGCAAGTGGGCTGCTGCCTGTGAAGTTGACGTAGGGGTTGTTCTGAGCCATTCTAATTGGTCTTAAAACCCTTGTTGACTGAATGAAAGGCCTACCATGTGGAGGAGTTGAGAGAGTTCTGTTTGGTGGAGATGGAGACCTTTGAATCCTTCTTCCTCTTTGCCTTCTTCTCGGAGATAATTGCAGGTATTCAAACAACACTTCTTCTTCTCCGACTCTTGACCTTGTGATTCTTCTCATAAGTTTTCAGGCCTGCACTGCTGAAACCAGTTGATTTTTCCCCTTGGAGTCGCCAGATATGCAAATAATAGCTCTTTTTAAGCAAGAAAAATGTAGCAGATGCACATCAACCCTGCTACAATAAAAATGAGACCTCTAGGTCCCACCGGGCGTGCCAAAACTGTTAGTGCAAAATCACAGCACCCCTGGATGCTGGTCAGGTTTCTAGGTTGACCATACTATCATCCAGTGTGATTGCATAACATTGAATCCTTTCTCCAAGTGTGGGACTTGAAAAGTGAGAAAGGATTCTCCAGAGAAGGCTGGTTCCTATTCCTCTGTTCAGATGCACATGAAATATGCAGAGGGTTTGCTCGAAACCTAATCTAATCTGCCAAGGAGACAGGGTAAGAAGATGCATAAAAATAAATCTAAGCTAATAGAGGTGATGCACCGAGGAATGAAGAACAACCTATCTTTCCAGTAAACACAGACCATTCAAATGTGATATAAGATCATGCACAGATAACAAAACTTGCAGTGAAAGACCAGGAGGATGCAAAATGAACACAGAGAGGGTTGAGAATCATCCACAGACATGTATTACTTGCTCCAAAGATTGATACAATGCACTACAGAATGCCAAGAGGCAGAGTCATATTACAGTTTCAAATGAGAGGTTCGAACTCCACGAATTCGCCTGATAGGAGAAGAAGGGAGGAGCAAAATAGAAAATGTTCGACCTTTTTTAAGAAGCCCCTCTTTACAATATATAGAAAGAATGAGAGAGGGAAGAGAGAGGAAATCCTAGAATCTACCCCAACCACTTCTAGGTCACATTTAAAATCATCTCATTATATGGCGAAGCGGTGGATCCCGGTAAAACGATGGGCTTTGTCTAATGTACGGTGAACTATCTCGCCTGCATTAAAGTTGGTTGTTGAAGCATTACTTCTATCTATTATTACGTGCTAGAGGAGTTTCTCAATTTTCTCTCTCCAAACTGAACCAAAATGCCATATTGACCTTGGAATCATGTAGATAATTTCAACAACTTTCCGTTGATATAAAGAACGTGCAAATCCGAGCTCTGGATCGAAAGATATGATGATCTGAAGATTTAGGGCACGAAACAGGCCAAAACGGATTTTAAAATCTTTTCTCGCGCTCTGCCACCTGGACGACACGTGTCAAGTGCTGATTGGATGTGTAATTATCTCTCTTTCCCTATTCCACAGTTTTCTCGCTTCATTGGACATGTGTCCTCTTTTATTGGCTCGGGTCAGTGCTTGAAACCTCGCCCTTTGACTTTTAGACTTTCTCCCTTGTGACACGTGTCGTGATTTGATTGGTTCTCGGGCCTGCCGGATTTTCACGTCCTTCACGTACATTTGTTCCGGATGTCCCAAATTGTTTGGAACAAAAATTCCCGATCCGCCCGAAATGGGCTTCCTTGTCCCTCATTTGGCCGATGACACGTGGCGTTGCTTGATTGGCTTTTGGCTCCTTCGGCTATCCGCGTCCCACATGTCCCTTTGTCCCAACTGTCCCAGTGCTGAAGTTCCCGTTTCGGCCAAACGGTCGGTTCGCGTCCTTCGCGTACATTTGTTCCAACTGTCCCGGACTGTCTGGGACAAATTCTTCCGAACCGCCCGAAATGGGCTTCCTTTGCTCTCGGCCGCTTCACCTTTTTGCATCCTTCGTGTCCTCGTGGCCCAGATGTCCCAAATGCTTAGTGCGAAAGTTCTCCTTTTTTCTACTGAACCGGGCGGTTCGCGCCTTCACGTCTTCATGTCCCAAATGTCCCAGAGCAGTTAGTCGATTTTCTTCTCCTTCGGCCGAACCGGCTTTCGCGTCCCACGTGTCCCGATGGCCCGGATGTTCCTTTCGCCTGCAGATCTGCCCAGCGACCTCTCGGCCGATTCGCGCCCGAGACGTCCCTCATGTCCCGACTACTGCGAGGACTAGGACTTAGCCAATTTTCACAATTTTTTCTGGCCCAAGCTTGTTTTTTACAACCTTTTCACCTTTCTCTAGAACTTGCTCTTTTCAACCCGGATAGGAGAGTTAGAAAAAATTCCGAGGGGACCCTAGAAACATGATTTTTGCCCCGAATCCATCCATTTGCCTGGGACTTGAGAATTCTGATGTATGTTATCAAATCAACCTTGGGGTTGAATTTGGATAACAAGAACCTTCCAATCGATGTTAATTCATTCCCTAGGTGATTTAGGAAATTCAAAGCAACCCTGTGTGATTTTAGGGAGTTTTGAAAAGATGTTATCTTTTGGCAAAGTATTGGAAAGGGCTATCGTTGGCCTTCCAGAATGGATCAACCCCCAAGAGTGGAACGGAAGGGAAAAATTCAACATGGAGGTGAATTGAAGACCTTAGAACATCATGGAAATTATTTTGGAAGGTTTGGGGAAGTTTTGAAATACTTGGAGCAATCTGAGTAAAAACAGGGTTCACAAGCCTAGGCAATACACATGCCTAAAATAGTTGTTGGGCTTCAAAAGAAGATTTTGGGAGCTCCGGATGGAGTTAGAAGTAAAATAAAACATTTTTGGAAATAGTATTCCAATACCTACATGATGGTGAAATCATATTTTTCACAACACCTTTGCGCATAGGATTTTGGGCATTTTTTTAATCAAATATAGGTGGAGTCTTAAGTCACAAATTCAATTTTTCAAGGATCGAGATGGATGAATCAAGAAATGACGCCCCACCATTAGATTTAAAATTCCATTTAAAGTAAGAATAATATACAATTTCACCAATAAATTCCACTAGGAGCTCAATTTATCATCGTTCCAAGTTACCCTCTCAAAGGCAATTCAGGACTTAGTCATTTTTAGGAGGACACATGTCGCTGCTGGGAGCCCGATGGGATTTCATGTCCCCAAATTCCCGAGGTCTAGTAAAAAAACAATTAACAAATGTTCCTAGCTCCCATGTGACCTCTAGGACCCTCATGTGACCTCCAGACTTGACAGATTCATTCAGCCCCATGTGCATTTTTGGAATATCCATTCCCCTGTTGCCGATCAAGCGCCACGTGTCAGCTCCAGGACCACCGTGGAAACTGATGTCCCTCACATCCCTAAGGTCAGGGACATAAAGCATGGAAAAATGTGCCCAACCCCTATGGGGAGTCTTTTGGTCACCCACGTGACCAACTTTTAGCCCCCAGGTGCATTTTGGAGCATCCATCCCATATTGTCGGATCGAGGACACATGGCATCACCTTGACCACCATGGAAATGTATGTCCCTCATGCCCCTGAGGTTAGGGACATCATAGAAAAAAATTTCCCTGCCCCTCCATGTGCATTTCTTTGAAAATTTAAATCCGGCACTTAGTCATTTCTTCCCCCTCATTTCTCCTTCACAGCTTCATACCTTGCCATGGCTCTGTGCATGATTGTCTAGACACCGGTCCACCATTTTTGCTCCAAACTAGCTCCACCATGGCCACATAAACACCCAGTCCATGAAAATACACATATTTTAGGGGAAGGAATGATCAAAAGTGCTGAAAAGATGAAGAACGGGAAGAAAATGATGGTTTTTTGCTAAATAACCGTGAAGTCACCTGATCGAAAACTCCTCATATCTTGCAAAGTACAGTTTAGATCAAGATGTCATCTTTTGAAGACTTTCACATTTTTCAAGACAACCAGGATGTAATAAACTAGAGGTCAAATGGTGCCCAGAATTATTTTATCCAACAAAATCTTCACTTCGTGCACCGACTTTCTTTCGCCGGATTTCCCATCACTCCGGAAATGGAAACAAACTTAAAACTTGCAAATGGGCTCCAAATAAAAACCTATCGTAATGGATTTGTTTTCATTGCAAATGGAGACAAAAACTAGATGTACAAATTTCAAGCTCCATTAATGGCCATCATATTAGCTCCGTCCCCGAAGCCACCCTGCCAGTCAAAGTTTCAAAAGTTATTTCCAATCATCCTAGTCAAGCAAAACTAGGTGAAATTAAGAGGGTGTGATTGTAATGAAAAACGAGTCTAAAAAATTATGCTCCATTGCAAATCAAGCGTTACTGAAACACACTTTCTAAAAATAGTAAGTTTTCTTATATAAACTTGCTATGTTTGGAAAGTCATCATCAAAAGCAAACTAAGACAAAGGAACGGGCATTCAAGATCATGAGGAAGTCGAATGAGTGTTCAAAGTAGAAAATAAAGTGAAAATACCACTTACTAAAAATAGTAAGTCCCTTATATGGGTGCTTACTAAAAATAGTAAGTCACCCCAAAGAAGTGGTTGAGGCAAGGGTAGGGTGCGTAGTATCGAATGAGGGAGTTCATCACATCACGATGGTTGAGAAGAGGCAAAAATCACCTCTCACTAAAAATAGTATATCATACGTAGGATGGGAGTTGCGGTCATCAGTGGAATAGTTCACTCAACTTGGTAAGCATTCACGAGCTTATTTGAAGGAGATTCATAGTGTGTAAGGGATTCGAAGATTCAAAGTTTCACTGCATTTGGAGCTTTCCATTAATGAGGATCAATAGACTTCATTAGAAATGACATCTCCTCTTCTTTTTCTCTCTCTCTTTCTCTATCCTCTTCCCCCAACTTTCTCTCACTTTCCAATATTCTAATTTCACATTGGGATTGCACTTTTTCATATTTCCTAATGTTCCTAATGTAATAAGTCACCTTTATGTTATAAAAAGGGACTTAAAAGTTTCCTAGGAAGTTGAAAAGTTTTATGTTGTGCGAGGACATATGAAAAGGCATTAGGTGGTAGATAAAGAGTCATATTCTACTGTATAAATTGTAACACCATTCCCATTTCAAAGGGTTGGTGATTGATCTTGTAAACTCAAGAGTGCATTGTACCTAGAGAAATAAAAGGAGATAGACATTTTTTCTACTTTCCTCCACTCTCATATTTCTTCCATTCTCACATTATATGTACAACTTCGTTTAAGTATTAATACAATAAGAAGGATTGTTTAGCCTTTTTGATGAGGAGATTTTAGAAACTATGATTTCAAAATTATATCTTGTCTTGTTGCCATTTCGGGGTTGTTTATTCTCATAAATGCATGTGTTAAAGTTTCTAACTATTGTGTGTAGGAATTTGATTTCCTACTTGCAACATTAGTTCCCCTATTTCATTTCTAACTCCCCCTTCCCACTTTATAAATAAAGTCCTCTAAAGAAGAAATTGCTAGCTTTGCTTTGTAGGGTCGGTGAGAGTGCCCCTGTTGGATCCCCAGTCAAAAGACCACCACAGAAATCCACCTTTTCATGCGCATGCATATACGGAAGTTGCACTAGTTAAGTAGAGGGACTTAGATTCCCAGAGCATTGGCAAGATAACCACCAATTTTTCCCTGAAAATTTTTCTCGCCAACAATTTTTGGCACCCACTGTGGGGTAGATTTAGTAGCATCTGCACCCAATATATAACCACAAGGTCTGAAAATTAAAAAAAAACAAATATTAAAAAGAAAAAGAAAAAAGAGAGTTCATGAAAGTCTATTTCCAAAAGATACACTGCTTATTTCTGCACGTGAATTTTCACATTCCACGGTGTCCTTTCATGTTCCCACTGTAAAAGTTTCCAAAAGCTAGCTGGAGGAAGATACACTAGGTTAAGTATGTCGAGATGTGTTGTTGATTTTGATTTTGAGGCTTTGCAAAATCAGCAAGAATGAATTAGAGATAATCCATACTTCTTCTCTCAAGCCTCCTCTCCATTCAAGCTCTTTAAACAATTCTCCTGGTAATCTTGTTAAGACTCCTATTGATACCCCCTTAAAATTCTCCCATTTTTCAACCATCATTGGTCATTGAGTTCCCAGAAGAAGAAGAATTTGTAGAAGCAATAGAAGAAGCGAAACGACAATGGAAGATGAGGAAGAAATACGTCAAACCATTTTTCCATGGGGAAGGAATATATGTCCACTTGCTCTTGAACCCCCTCTTCACGACCTACCAATGGGTTCTGGTAAGAACTTTCCAAAGTTCAAAGGTGACAATGCAAAACATCCTGAAGAACACATCGCTGCTTTCACAACATCATGTGGAATTCTTGGTGTCCAACATGAAGACATTGTTGTGAGACTGTTCATGGAGTCCCTAGCAGAATATTTTTACCTCTTGCATGCTCGGTCCATCACGGGTTGTAATGACATCAAGGATTCCTTTGCAGAGAGAGTTAAATGATTTGAATACTATCACGACCTCCTAGTGTAGTTGTATCAAATGAAGAAAGGAGAAAATGAAACCATGATAGAATTTGTGGCTCATTTTAAATGGTTGCTTCACAGATACCGAAGAGGATTCACCATCTCAAAACAATGTCAAGACATTCTTCCTTAATGCTCAATCATCGAAGTTGTATTTTTGTTGCAAAGATCCCAACCAAGGAACATTGTAGAAGTGCAAAGTATGGATATTGAACTTGATGACGATCGCATCCTCTCTAGAAAGATCAAGAATCCATCAAAGGGAAAGACCCAACATCCTGGAGATGAGAGAACTAATCCATCGCTGCAAAATTTGGCATATGAGATGGCATCTTTGAAGAGGGAATTATTTAAATGAGTATCCTCTCAAAGAAGCAACATAAATCGGATTACAGGAGCACCCCAAAGTCTCGCCTTGGAGGCCCCACTCATGAATACAATGAACATACAAGACATAGGGCATAGCCAACAAACAATTGCATACAATAGTAAACAATAACAAGAAAAATGTATCAGAGAACCATGGTTTATATGTGACCTACAAGAAAAAAGCTACACATGAAGCACCCGTTAGCATGTTATAAAGATAAATAGTATGTTAAAGCATGTATATGTTAGTGAAAAGTGAAGTAACTGAAATGAGAAGTAGTGAATGATGTAGCAATAGAACCTAAAGTGTGTAGAGTGTGGGAGTAGTGAAAGTAGATTCCCCTAGGAGCCTCGATGGGACTAGTAAAAGGTACAATGCCAAGCATCATTGCAGTGTGTAAAAACCTATAAGAGATCTACATTCACCTCAAAATACAAAGTGAATGTGAATTTGTATATAGATATAGAAATATGATGACATACTAAGAATCCATCTAGCATGGAAAACAAAGTGTAACATGTAGATAGAATAAGCTAGCAAGAGTAAATGCAACCAAGATATACAAATGCAATATGAGTGTGATGGAATAAAATGTAAGATATGGAAATGAAAGGAGCAACGTGCCCCCCAGTAAATGTGTATGAGGTGAGGTTCATTTATAAATTCCCCCTAAGGAGTCAAGAATGAACCATAGAACAAGAGTGTGTCACCAAGAAACAAGTTTGTTGTATGCTATAAAGTGTATATCGTGAAGCACGAGTGTGAAGTGTGTAGATGATGTGATGTTAATGAAAGAAGTGATCCCTCAACAGTCAAGTGTGAACTATAGCAAAACAAGAAATATTGACGTGAATTACAAAACAAGAGTAATGTAAATATTTCTAAGTGAATAGTATGGATATGTAATAGCTGATTAGGACATGTGACTATGAAGGGGAGGAGCTTTTGATGCCCCTAAGTGTGCAAGAAATGAATATCTATGTGATGAGGTGAGACGAAAGACCATGCCATGGTGGTGGATGTGGTACTATGTTAGGAGTATCGGTATTGGTATTAGGAGGATTAGATTCATGAAATTAAGTTAAGTATGGAGAACATATGGAAATTACTTTTTGTGATGGTGAGTATGTGAAATAGTGTAAACCTCAAGAGGAGATGTGGTGGGAATAAAAGGAGCAAGCAAAGGGAGATAGTCGAGGCCGAGTCTGGTGGATTTTGTGGGAATAGAAAGAGGCTCTTTGACTCCATTTTCATATTTTCCTAATCCAATTCTAGTGAAACTCAGTAACGAAACAAATATTGATACCTAAGACCATACTTTTGAAATTATGAGGAGATGTGATTGAAACAGCGCTTTAGGTGAATGATCAATAGTGTTGCAAAAGGAAAATGGGGATGGATATACTAAGGCCTCATAGACCACACCCTGGTATAAGAATTTAATATGTGCATGAAGGGTTGAAGGGACCACATGCATGGCATGGATCCAAGTCTGCCTAAGAAGAATATTATAATTAATATTATTAGGCATTACATGGAATAAGACAGAAAAATTGCATGGCCCAACAATAATGGGAAGTGTTATTATACCTAAGACCCTTTTAGGAATGTTATGAAATCCGCAAATAGAAATAGATGAGGGAGTTAGGGAGGCTTCACAAAGGCCAAGTTGATGAAGGAATGCTAGATTTAAAATGTTAAGACCGGATCCATTATAAATTAAAGCTCGCTTAACCCCAATTTTATTGATACAAAATTGAAAGTAAAGGGGTGCATCATTATCTGAGGAAAATTGAGAAGAAATTTCAGCATATGGAAAGGTAATATGCTCTTTGATGAAAGTCAATGTTGTAGTGAATCTATGATACACATACTTAGGAGAAGTGTTAGCATGAAGGTAAGTTTTAGACAAAAATATTATATTTTACGTGTGCATTTGAGATTGGCTTTCAATAAAGTGAAGAGAAAGACACTCATGTTGGTGAAAATGGAAATATCCAAGGGCATATAGGATGATGAGAAATATGGAGGTAATAAACAAGACTAAGATCTAGTATGCGAATAAGGATCCAAGTGTTAAATCTGAGTTAGGGTTCACCAAATGATTTAATTTAATTTGGATTTATTAAACCCTATCGTAGAGCAACTACTATGATAAATAATGTGTAATTACTAACATATAATATGACACAAACAAATAAGAAATTTCAAGCAACAAGACACTTTTCTACCTTTTACTCTCTCACATATCAAGTACACACTTTCCTTTTTACATATTTTTACACACTTTTACATACTTTATTCATATTTTTCATATAGTAACTTTGAATACTCTTTTTCTCTTCTTTTTAGTTCTATCCTTACAATAAGTGGCTCACACAAGATACAACAACAAACTAAAATCCACATGCTTCACCCCTAGGGTCAACTTCCTTTCCTAGTCTTCACGCTTCACTTTGTAATCACTCCATGCTTCACTTGTCCACTTGGTATTCTATTTGCCGCACTCCCTACATAATCAGAAAGTACACATATTCTATCTACTTTATGTTATTGAGTATTCACTCAACAACATAAAGTGGGGGAAAATGTAGACACAAAATCATGCACTTGGGTACATTTCTAGGTCCTAAAAGCATGCTAGCATTTACATGATTCCTAAGTAAGAAAACTAGTGGTTGACAACTATCTTTGGCCTCTTTTCTTTATCTCTTGTTTTATCTTTGGTATTCCAAACCCTACAAATTGATCAAAACTTCAATTTTTTATATTTTATGGATTTATACACCAACACCCAGCTAGGATAGTAATTCCTAGGCACTCTTGTCCCTCGTAGGCACCCCTCACCATTTCTTACCTTACTTACCCTTTTTAGGTCTTATTATCACCAATAAACAACACCCTCTAATTTTTCACAAAATGGATGAGAAATCAATATTTTTGGGTAACATGGGAATGTCTCTCAAGTTGTGGGGCTTGCCACTTGAGAAAAACTCCATAGAAGGATAGTTCCTCTGCTTATTCCTACTACTAAACTACTCTTAAGAAAGGAAATGCAACTATCTAGGTCTACTCTATGATTCCAAGGGACCAGAATGAGAAGGAGATGCATAAAAATGAAATCCTACACTAAGGGGAGGTGATATCACCAAGAGCAAGGGGAAAGACACTCTCAAATGAGGGAAAAGGGGAGAAAATAGAGGAGAGGGAAAAATTGAAAAGAAGTTGCAAAATCCTGAAATACACAAGCCGAAATTCAAGAATTGTTTTGCATCTTAAAACCTCCAAAATGTTCTTCAAATGAACTCGACCTCCGTAATGTAACCTTTGACTCGCTGAAATGGTATTCATGGAAATTGGGACTTGTTTTACAATCATCAACCTCCGATTGTAACTTGGTTGGGTTTCGGGTTTTGGATTTTGGGATTAAGTCACAATTTACATGTAAATTGCGATTGAGAATAAAAACCTGAAATACATTATTTTCTTTGTATTTCAAGAATCAAGGTTTGATTTTTAATTTAGATGTAAATTACAAATCAGAACCCAAAATCTGAAATGAATTGATTTCTTTGGTTTTTGAGAATCAGGGTTCAATTTGCAAATTACATGTAAATTGCAAATTAGAACCCGAAACCTAAAATGCATTGGGAATTTTGGATTTCGAGAATCGGGTTTCACGTTGTAATTTTTATGCAAATTAAAATTTCAAACCCAAAACATGAAATACACTAAATCCTTTTTTATTTCAGTTTCGAGTTCGAGGAAGAATTTGTATGCAAAATACAAATTGTTTCCTAAACTCGAAATCCCAAATACAAAGAAAATATTTCGACACTTGGGAATTTTTCAAGATTTAAAAATGATTTTTGGGGGACAGAGAATAAGGAGCTTGGAACATGTGGAGGTGCACAAAGATCCTAAAAACCCAACACACTCGAAAAATGAATTCCTTGGCCCCAAATCAATCTGGAATTTTCCCAAGTCCAAAATAAATAACATAAGTTATCAAAATAACCCTGTGGGTATTTTGGATAATAGGTCTCTTTTATCTTTTGGGCATCTTTTTCACTTATGGGTCGACCTTATAGTTTTCAATTATGAAAATAAAACAAGGGAATCATATAAATACATAATTATTTTTTTCAAAATGAAGGACCAAGAACTAAATATTACTATCATCACCCAAGCTTGCATCTAAAGGCAATAAAGCACTCAAAAGGCATCCATGTAGCATCCTTTAAAAGGAAAAGGGTTGCACCAAATCAAGATATACACCGCATAGTAAAGGGAATTTCATTCTATTCCATCCACACATTCTACCACATTGCTACATTCTAGCTATAACCTACTATCAGTGTAACTTACACAAGGGCATCATTGGGAATCATTTCTACACACACACACTAGAACTACATGGTTTCGAGATGTAGTGTAGTACTGGTTGTAAGTTCACTCTCGGGGTGACCGATGGGGACAAATCGACTCTCAATTTTGCATTTTACTTTATAGGTTTGATGTGATTTGTGGGCTTGTATAGGTGAATATCTCTTTTGCAAGTTATAAGTACCTTGAAAAATCAAGGAGTGAACATCATTGATCAATATGAACCAACATCGAAGATATTACGACATAGTAGAAATGTGATTTTGATCAATGCACACAATCATGAGAACCTAGATCTAATCATCAATGCCCATGTACCGTGTCCTATGCGGATGCCCTTGTCTCGACCGTATCCGTGAATTCTAGGATTTACGTGATAGTAATTACGATGTTGTTTGCATTCTATTCAACACTTTACCCTACCTAGATCACTTCTAGTTTGCACATAAATCAGCTAAGTCATCTTGTCTCCCTCCTTTTCTTAGGGTTTTATACTTTACATGCTTATTTGTTTATGTCAAATGTATGTTAGCAATTGCACAATATTTATTACAATAGTTACTCTACAATAGGGTTTAAGAAATCCAAATTAAATAAAATAATGAGCTATGAGTGGTGACAAGGTAAGCTTTGAGCCAATTTCGATGACGGTGAAAATCAAAGGAAGGTTTGGGTTATCCTAGAGCAAGGAGTGAAAAATTTCATGGAGCGGGTTATAGGCCATAACTATGTTATGTGAGTTGAATTTGTTGAATCTTGGAATAATTACAAGGTAAGTGTTAGAGGTATTGAGTTTGAAATTAATGAGGAATTCATTGCTTTTTCTTGTCGAATGCAAGTGGATGGACTGAAATAATATAAGTCCAAATGTAACAAATATTAGGACATGAAATATTTCCTCTAAGGTAAGGAGAATTTGAAAAATTTGCAAGCTAGTTATGCTTCATATTCTCTACCTAAGTCTGTGATGAGGTTGTTTGTCAAGTTATGAAATACTTGATTTTGGAAGATAGGTTTCAAAGTGTGTTCTCCTACAACTTTAACTTCCTTAATCACTTTTGAAAAAGTATAAATATTAGTATACCATTTTACTTTCTTCACTCTATGAAAGAATCAATCAGAGATTATCAGTTGGTTAAAGTGGAGGCACAAATTGTAATGGAATTACTTGGATAAATAAAAACATCAGCAACAATATAAAACCAAAGGATAACAAAATGTATATAAATGATCTCAATATGAAAGTATAATAGCTTAGCCACTTTTGGGGGCAACCTCTAAACCATACAATAAGACTTAAGTATTCAATATATGCTTAACTACACACTAATATCTCCTATATATACCTTTTTGTATGCTATAGCCACCACCGAGGTCGACCTACTAATGTATGAATGAAATATAAAATGATAAGAACATATGAATAACTAATTGAATGTCTACCACACGTTGAAATCTATATCTGATACACTATATATTATTAAGGGTGTAACATGCCCTTCCCCTTCAAAGCAAAAGATTGTCCCCAAGGTTGAGAAGCTCGGAATGTTATATCCCCATGTTACATCTCTATTGTCCACATTCTTCCACTTTATTAGGTACTCAAGTAATAACCCTTGTCCTCAATATTTTAGTGCATGTTTGAAGGATGCATTCAAGTTCTAAGATAAATATCCCCTCCTCATCAAGCTTAGGTAACACTGGTTGGGTTGATACCCTCTGTCCAATTACTTTCTTCAAGAAAGAAACATGACAGATTGGATGGATTCTGGGTTGTCGCATGTAAGTTCTAATTTGTATGCTTTAGTACCAATCTTTTTCAATACTTGATAGGGTCCATAATACTTAGGTGAAATTTTGTTATCCTTCTGTTTTTGTTTCAAATACATTTTCTTATATGGTTGTAAATGCACAAAACTCAGTCACCGACTTCAAAATTAATTTCAAAGTGCGATGTTGATAAGCCCTGCTTCTTCATGCATTTTTGTGTCATGGCCAAGTTCTCCGAGACTATAGAGGACCTCTTATTGATTTTGAATGTGTTATTCCACTAATCTAAACCTTAGTTGTCCTCTTAATGATAATGTGATGGATGGTGGATGGTACCCATAGAGCACCAAAAAGGAGGCATTTTGGATGAAGTATGAAAGGAAGTGTTATGCCACCATTCTGCAAGTGGTAGCCATTGGACCTATCTCTCTTGTTTATATGAGGTGAAGCAATGGAGATGTCCCTCCAAACAAATATTTCCAACTTTTGTTTGCCCATCGATGGGGATGATAAGAAGAGCTACAAGCTAACTGAGTACCCAAACATGAGAATAAATCAGTCCAAAAATGACTAGTAAATATAGGGTCTCGATCACTTACTATAATATTTAGTGTCATATGTAGCTTCTAAACTATGTCCATGAAGGATTTTGCTACGTGCTTACAGTAAATGGGCATGAAAGGAAAAAAAGAGCATATTTGGCAATTCTATCCACCACAACCATGATGAATTTTTTTCCTTCATATTTAGGAAATCTTGTGATGAAGTCCATGTAAACCTCTTCCCAACGCTAGCTAGGAATAGATAGAGGTTGTAGAAGACCAGGGACCGAATCTGTTTCACCCTTATTTTGCTGAAAAACCATGCATTCAGCCACAAATTTTTGGACATCCCCTTTGAGCCCTTCCCAGAAGAAATATTGTTTGATTCAATGATAAGTCTTCAAGAATCTAGAGTGCCCCCTCTGAGAAGTATGAAACTCGAGATAAAACCCTAATTTTTTATGGTGGATTTCTTACATAGGTATAATATATATTTATACCATAAAACATCCCCTTTCCATAAATTTTTTTAGACATGCTTGGATCATTCGGGAGATTATGAATGAGTTTTTATGTAGTTGGGTCATTTCTCCATTTGGACCTTTCCTTCTCCACCCAATCTTCCCGCAAGATGGATATGGCACATAAGAATGTTGAAACCGATTCATCTTTCCTAGATAGAGCATATGAGACTACATTCTCCTTCCCTTTCTTGTAGATAATCTCAAAATCATATCCTAACATCTTTGAGACTTGTTTTTGTTTTTCTTTAAATGATAAGTTCTGCTCCAAGAATTATTTTAGACTATCATGATCTGTCTTCACTTTAAAGTGTCTTCCTATGAGACATGGTCTTCTTTTCTTTACTACGAGAAAGTATGGCTAACATTTCATTCTTATAAGTTGGATTTTACAAATTATTACCTTTGAATTGACGACTCAAAAAGGAAATAGGACGGCCTTCTTACATGATAACTTCCCCCATACTAGACCTTGATGCATCACATTCAAGAATGAATGTTTTGGATAACTGGAGTAGCCAAGACTGGAGTAGCCAAGACTAGAGTGGTGCACATGGCCTCCTTTAACTTCTCAAATTATTTTATTAGTGTCCTCACCGCAATGGAAAGAGTCCTTCTTTAATAAAGTTGTGAGAGGTGTTGCTATACTTCCATAATGCCTTACAAATCTATGATAATATCATGTAAGCCCCAAAAATCCTCGGAGATTCTTTAGGGTTTTTAGAACCTTCCACACCCTCATGTTCTTGATCTTATTAGGATCCACATTAACACCTTCACGAGAGACAATCTGATCCAAATATTCAACCTCATTGAATCCAAAAAAACACTTAGAGGCATTTTCAGAAAGTTGACGTTGTTCAAGGGTTTCAAAAACCTTATTTACATGATGAAAGTGTTCCTCCCATGTTTTTCTATATATTAATATATCATCAAAGAACACTAAAACAAACTTCTGCAGGAATGGATTAAAACCAAACTTCATCAAACATTGAAATGTAGAAGGTGCATTTGTGAGTACAAAAGGCATTACCAAGAATTCGTAATGGTCTTCATGTGTCTGAAACACGGTTTTATGAACATCCTTATCCTTGGTTCTGATTTGGTGGTATCCGGAATGAAGATCGAGATTTTTAAAGTAAAAAAAACCATGCAACTCATCAATCAAATCATCAATTACAGGAATATGAAACTTATCCTTGACTGTGTATTTATTAAGTTCCCTATAATCAAGACACATTCACCACATGTCATCTTTCTTATGCACCATCACTACTAGAGATGAATAAACACTTTGACTATGACATATGATTCCTGCTTCCGACATCTCTTATATAATCTTCTCAATCTCACTCTTTTGCACATATGGGTACCTATAAGGTCTGATGTTGGGAAGTTGGCTCCTTGGTACTAACTGAATAGCATGATCATGATCTCTCTTTGGAGGTAAACCCTTTGGCATATTTTTAAACACACAGTAGAGTGCGCATCTAACACTACTTGCAAATTTGATGGTATAATGTCCTTAGAATGATGTGAATCTAATGAAAGTATTTGTGCCATAAATCCCTCTACACCCCTTTGTAGCATTTTGTGCATCCGATTAGGCCTCACTACCTGTGGAGACTTTGATCTTAAGCCTCTTAGCTCAAAATTCCTTCCTTCAGATCGAAAGCTCATGAAAAAATCTTGGAAGTTCATCTCAATGGTTCATAAGGGGGTAAGCCATTGAAATCCTAACACAATGTCTACTCCTCCCCTAGAAATGGAATACATGGGGCTATTTAGTATATAATCTCCCATGGTGAGATTAATGTTATGGAATTTTTTAGAAAAAGTAACAATACCTCTATTAGCAATCATTACTTGACATTCAGGAGCTGGATAAATAAAATAGTGTAGGTGAACTGCTAACTTATGATTGATGAAGTTGTGAGTACTTCCTAAGTCAATCAAAACTATGACCCTCTCCTTTTTTAAGAATCCAACCACCCTAAGGGTTTGGGGGAATAATTCCTAAAATTGCATGGAATGAGATTGTTGGTTGGGGATCTCCGACTCCTCCTCCGGCTTGATCACGACCTCCGAATTTTCATCTTCTTCCTTCTCTTCATCTTCACTAGGCCCATCAATGTAGAACAACTTATTTTTAGCACATTTATTTCCCGGTCCATATTTATCGTCACAATTAAAACATAACCCTTTTTCTCTCTTTTCTTCAATTTTTTGAGGTTTCAATCTAACTGGACAAGGAAGTGCTGGAGGCAAGGTGTTGTGATCTCTAATATTATGGAAATGTTTTCACCTTCTTGAAACCAATTTTTCCTCTACCCGACGTTCCATAATCATAGAATTAGAAACCTTATGAGGATTAAACATACGTACCTCATGCTCAATGTGATCCTTAAGACCCCCAAGAAATAGGCCATTCAGATTCTCTTTAGTAATATTTTCCACTAGCAAGGAAAGGTTTTGGAATTCATGAACGTAATCCTTAATGGATCTTTTCTGTCTTAAATTTTTTAATTACCTAAAGTAATACTCTCACACACTAGAACTATAGTGTAATTGTAGCTCTTCGGTGAAGTCATTGTCCATGTAACATTGATACCAATCTTTTACCTCTAAGCACATAACCATTGATATCGACAAATTAGTCGGGTTTGATATACAAAGATGCCATGGTAACCTTTTTCCTAATGGAATATTATGTAGATCAAATAAATTATTCATTTGGTTAATCCAATTGAGTGGATCATTTCCTTCAAACTTACGCATCTCCACTTTTGGAAACATGTTATGGGCCTACAATGTGTTTGTATTTGGATTGAGGATGCTTCAAGATCTACCCTAGATTGTTTGTCTATTACTTTGACCTAAATATTCACCTTGGTTAATAGAAGTATGATTACCCCAATTATATGTGTACTAAATTTATGTATGAAATCTTCCAATCGTTGTCCAATCCTTTCTACATATTCTATATTGGCCACCTTAGACTCGAGGTTTCGCAGGTCAAATTCAAGTTGGCTTACCTTATGGTCCGTTGAAGTAAACCCTAATCTTGAGGAATATGTAGTTACCCCTTTTGACTCCAACTCATCAACTATTATCTCATCCTTTTCTGGAGTTTACCTAGAGTGATGGCATTCTTTTTACCTCTCATGGAATACCCCACCACGATGCCCCAAAATAGTAGGATTTAGGGATCAAGGTCAAATTTTAGGGTTTGGGAGTTCGATAGGAATTAGTCCAAGTATAAAAAAACAAAAATAAAAATCCAACTAATTTTTATCCTCTTTCTGAAAATGTAAATAATGAAAAAATTCCACAATTTGTAGCATAGGGAGAAAATTTATGAAAAATATAAATTTGCAATAACGTTTGCAAAATAAAGAAAAATTTATGAAATTTTAATGTAAGATTACTTGGAATGATTCAAAACTATGGTAAAACAATCTCTGAAAAATTCTCTCTGGTTCACAAGATATAGTGGAAACAAAAAATTAGGGTTTTTGCCGTAATTTTGGCCCAGATCGCATCTCTGAGACCACTTGTAATATAATTACTTGGATAAATCAGAACATCAGAAGCAATATAAAACCAAAGGATGATAAAATGTATATAAATTATCTCAATATGCAAGCATAATATCTTAGAAATTTTTAGGGTTTAACCTCCAAAGCATACAATAAGACTTAAGTGTTCAATGTATACTTAACTACACACTAATATCTCCTATATATACCCTTCCTATGCTATGGCCACCACTGAGGCCGACCTACTAATGATATGAATGAAATATAAAATTATAATAACTTATGAATAACCAAGGGAATGTTTTCCACATGTCAACATCTCCATCCGATAAATTATTTACGATTAAGGGTGTAACACCAATTCACTAAGGGATTATCATTTTTTTAATACTTTTCAGCCAAGGATGGAAAAATTATCTAAGGCCTAGTTCTAAAGGTAAATGTGGTAGAGAATGAGGGGGTAATGAGTATGCAAATTGAGGAAAGAGTTATATAAAGGTCTCCACCAAAATTCCCAAAAACAATGAACCCCAAAACTCAAAGAGTGTTGTCCCGCATCAACATAGGGAAGTTTCCAATGATAAAATAAAGTGGGATAAGGATTTCTAAGGCACAATGAATTAGAGGGATATTATAAGGGGTTCATTTATTGATAAGAGCACCTTATGAGCAAACTCGTGCTATCAAAGAGCTACATGTAGCTCCCACTATAATGAAGGATGACAGAGCTAAAGACTTGGAAAGCATGGTCGCTATGTTGAAACCAATACTAAGATTCAACACAATATCATGAAGTGTTTGCAAATTGATAATGAAAATATTGAATTGGCCATTCAAAATATGGAGATCGAGGAAAATAGAGGAAGAGACCTTACTTGCAAGGATAATAAGAAGGAGATGAATCAAATCTTTTCCATAATCAACAACTTGAATGAGGAGCAAAATAAAAACAAGGAAGAAATCCATAAACTCATCAAGATCAATAAAGAGGCCATAAAAATAATGTAATTCATTCATAGGTGGTATATTTCAGAAAAAGGCCTGAAAAATATTCATTCATAGGAAGAACATTGATAGGTGTATAATTATTAAAGTACGTAAAATATCAAATACTTATTGATAGAGATTATGGACGCAATTATATAATTTTCACCAAATAATTACCTTGTAATTTTTGTTATGGTAATGAATCTTGTGATCCTCTCTCCCCGTACCTCTTCATTATATTTATTGTATCCTAGGTAGACTATGTGACCATGTTAAAAGTAAGGGTCTTCTAAAGGAGTTGGGTATAGCTCATGATATAAATGTTACAACTCATTAACAATTTTTAGATGACATTGTCATCCTTGGGAACCCTCAATCATGGAATAAAAATGTATCAAAATATTTCTTTAGAACTATGTTGAGACCTCGGGATATTATATTAATCTATTAAAGAGTTCCTTGTTGTTTATTAATGTTTTGAATAGTATTCAACAAAGAATCTCTAACATTCTTGGGTGTTAGATTCATCAATTAGCAAAAAAAAATACCTAAGGATTCCTATGTTCAAAGGGAAGATGGATATCAACTGCTAGAATTCCTTGCTGAAAAGGTTTCAACAAATAAATCTAGTTGGAAAGGATTTCTCCTCTCCTAAGATGGTAAATTTTAGCTCCTTAAAAAATTTATCTACTATCTTCTGGTCTACTTGATGTCTATTTTAAATATTCCAAGTAAAGTGCGTAGCAAAATCGAGAAAATAAAAAAAGATTACTTTGGTCTAGTGACGGGGAAAGAAGTAGAATACCATTTTGGAATGGGATAAAGTTACTCTTCCTGAGTCTCATGGGGGCTTGGGTTTGATAAAAGTCTTGGAAATGAGTAAGGCATTGATATCTAAGGTGGGATGGAGAATGACAAAGGAGTATTGTTTATTAATGATATAAATAGTAGTCAACAAAGAATCTCTAGTATTCTTAGGTGCCAGATTCATCAATTTCCAAACAAATACATAAGGATGCCTTTGTTCAAAGGGGAAATGGATCTCAGTTGTTGGAATTCCTTACTAAATAGATTTCAACAAAAAAAGCTAGTTGAAATGAATTCTCCTCTCCCAAGACAATAACTTTTAGCTCTTTAAAATATTTATCCACTATCTTCTATTCAACCCGATGTCCTGTTTTAAAGATTATAAGTAAAGTGCGTAGAAAAATAAATAAAATATAAAAAAGATTACTTTGGTCTAGTGATGAGAAAATAAGTAGAATACTATTATGGCATGGGATAAAGTTACTTTTGGGGTTTGGGTCCGATAAAATTAATGGAAATGAATAAGGCTTTGATATCTAAGGTGGGATGGAGAATGATGAAGGAGTATAACATCTTGGCTAGAATAATAAAGGAAAAGTACCTAAAAATAATGAGGTGGAATATTTCTTCCCTTTTGAGGGTCTACTCTCGTGGTCCACCATTTAGAACACCCTAGTCAAGTGCAAACACCTCATTGGCAAGGGGTGTAGGTAGAACATAGGGAATGATGAAAAGGCATTTTTTTGGGATGATGCATGGATCTATAGCTCCCCTATAGGATCTTCATATTAATGGGATGAGATAATTCCCTATTTCAAATAATTTGTAAGGGAGAGGGTTACTATTACATTTATATTGCCAAGTATATTATTTTATATATGGATCTCGTGTAAGAAAATTATTCACTAATGACCATCCCCTAGTCCTGTCATTAGTTAGTCAGTCGTCATCATCATTTGTCTTGCATAGTCGTCAGTTGTTTACATAGGTTTTGGTCATCTCTCAAGGAGTATCAGTGTCATTATTTAGTCATTTTTCATCTCTAGTCTTTGACTAGGGTGCCTAGGGTAGTACTGGGTGCCCATGGGTGCCCCGGTCCTTAATTTTAGGTGCCTTGGTCCCCATAACACTTGGGTCTAATTTACTTATTCGAGGTCATTCTTTTGTCATTTTCCTCTCATTCCCCTAGGTACTAGTCGACATGTCAGGTCATTAGTGTCAAAATTTGAACAAGATATCCCTATATAAACATAACATACTCACTATCTTATGGGTGGACTATCTACTATCAAGAGCTAGCTATCTACTAAGGAAAAGGACTACATTTGGGAATCATTTACATCTACATCACACAAGCATAGGGGAAAGGGTTGTATTCATTCTATTCCATCCACCATTTACATTTTACATCTAGTTATTGTCCCCTAATTTCTACGTCATTGATGTTAGGGAACCCTAGGCACACAATTGCACACACAAACACACAAAACTACATTGGGTCTGGAATGTAGTGCAACGCTTAGTTATAAGTCCACCATTTTGGAAGCTAAGGTCATTTGACCCCTTCATATGCATCTTTCTTTTTTTTAGGGATTTGATGTTTTGTATGGGGTTTTACAAGTAGATCTTCATCATTGCATATTCATGGATGACATAAGTGAAGGTATTACGACAACCATGTGACAAAGATAAAGATATTACGAAGATCTAGTGACACTGTTAGATTTAGATTCTAAGATTTTCTATAGACCAGAGCACCCATACTACAGACTAAGGTGCCCACAGGCACCCCAATCCTCTTCCAGTGCTCCCCTAGTCCATGGATCTTCACTTGTTACAATTTCTAGGTCGTGCATCACACTCTCTTCATTCACATCATCCTTTCAAGTCCAACACACAATGAGGTAAGTCATTTTCAGGTTAGTACCTTATCCCTCCTATTTTAATTATTTCATTTCATTTTAATATCAAATAAAATCATTTAGCATTTACATTGCACTTCATATCAGTTATTTCATTATTGTTACTACTTTAGATTAACTTAAAATAATAGTACAATTTCCTTATTTTAGTTAATCATTTTGGTGAACCCGTACTTTTCAAATATCTTTCCCTAGGATCCAATCAAACCCTAATGGCTAAGGATAGTTCATCTTCTTCACCCATCATGTCTCATTTTAGCATTAACCCTATCTATGATGAGGCTGCCATCATTTGAGTTGAAGGCTCTATATAGTACTCTTGTTACTACACCGATCACATCCAACAACAAATTCTAGATGGCCAACAATATGTGCCTACTCATTTTGAATATTATCCTATAGGCATTAGTATTGTTGAGGATCCAATAGCCTTTACTCATTGTACACCATGCTATATAAATACTTGTGATCCTCCTTTGATATTTCACAGGAAACTTTAGATGATTCTCTTATTGATTACTTGCTTAGTATTGACAATCGCTCACCTGTGCATATTGATTCTTCTTCTACTCCAACCAATAATATAGTTCCTTCTCATGATTCTACCACTTCTAACATTTCTTCTCATGATACATCTCATACTAGTTTGCATACTCCTTCACATTATGTTGATGATCCTATTGATAACATCCTTAGTGATATTCTCATTTCGAATCTCTATTTGATAATGATGAGGTAGTTCATAGTCATGGTTCTCCTTCTTTTATATACTTGAGTGTGACTCTCCTACTCCATTATTTCCTTCTCCTGAGATTGCATCTACCACTGTGCATGAGTCACCACCATCTATCACTTCTTCTTCTCCTACTATTTCATCTCCTCTTGTTACATCACCTATGTCTTCTAGTCCATCTTCTTCTATAGATTTTTCTCCTATTAAGGATGTTTCTGATGCTAGTCCTACCATTTATATGGATATTCCATCTATATCTCCTACTATAGCTTCCTGGCACCTACTCCTAGTGTGCTTTTAGCATCAGAATCTCCCACATCACCTCTTGATATTCCTATGATCACTCACAATGGAAAATTACAACCGCTTAATACATTATTGCCATCTTCCACCATTCCTTCATAGGATATCATATCTCTCATGCATGTCATAGGTAGTTACAATCTCAAGTTCAATCCCTCACTTTAGAAAGTAGGGCTTACTATGCTTCTATTGACAACAATTCATTACATGGTAATCATGTCCCTAAGAAGATTCATAATTCTGCATTTCCTCAATAACTTTATCATGCCTACTTTCACATGTTTTGATGGTACTAGTGACCCTCATGCTCATCTTTACATTATCGTATGGCTATGGCCTCTTATTCTAATGATAGATTATTACTTAAGGCCTTTCACTATAGTCTTATTGATGAGGCATTACAATGGTACACTCATCTCCCCTTTGGGTCCATTAGTACTTTCTATGACATGGAGGATGCTTTCCTCCATCGGTTTATAATCAAAAAACAACCCTAAAGTTACTTATGACCACTTACCTACTCTACATCAAGGCTCCTCTGAACCTATCAAGGATTATATTTTATGATTCAATGCTTGTATGCATCAATTAGTATTCCAACCTATAGACCTTGAGAAGAAATTCATTTTCTATCGTGGCCTAATTCCTCCACTCAAGAAAATATTATAGTATGATACATGTGAGTCATTCATTCTTCTATGTTATAAATTATTGACCTAGAACAAGATATTCTCTCAACACACATCATAGATCCTCCACACATCTCTACTGGCTATTGGTTCATCTAGTTCTCTCCAATATCTTCAATGGAGCATCCTACAAAGTCTCCATATTTTCCTCACAAGAAAAGAAAACAAGCTCAACCCACTCCACCACAAAAGCATACTCCTCTAGCTCCATGATAGGCTACTTCTCCCACCACTCCACCTAGGTCATGCATGAGCCTTTACATTTCTCTCATCATGCTCGACCACATGATGTGCTATGTGTTTTACTTATTGAGTGATTAATTCACCTACCATCCAACCAACATCATCCACAACACCGATTACAGCATCAATGTGACCAACCTTATTGTAATTATCATCACATAAATGGCCATAGGGATAATGATTGTCTTTCCCTTCATGATAGATTACAACAACTAGAGGATAAGGGCATCATCTCCTTTGGCTCTCACTCATGTGAGTGATCCATCTCTCCTCTACCTCGCCATGGATTTTCTACAATTGAGTCATCTCCTACATCTGGTGCTCAGGCCATGGTACGTTCACCACAATTTGTTACTCATGCACATGCTCTCCACCATCCATACACCACGTTACATCATCACATCCATTACATCCACTTCATCCATCTCATTCATCACATTCACACCATCCACCGCATCACACTGCTCCTTCACATTGGTTTCCACAACACTCCACTCTCGCATCCCACCATAACTCCATATGACATTTAGTTTGGTTCATACACTCATACTGCTTCCATCCCACATGCTTCCACCACTTTGCACCACCTTGGTATTTGGTAGGTGATTACTATCACCTACCCCCTGATGATGCACTTGTGTTCTGATACACACTTAAGAACCTTTGTTCTTATCTAGCACACTCATTCATTTCTAATGACACACTTGTGTTCTTATGGTTCTTACATGACTGTTGAGGGTTTTCTTTAAGAACCTTTCATCACGCACTCTGTCATTCATCTAACACACCCAATCATTTCCCAATGATGCACTCTTTTTTTTCATGGTTCATTCTTGACTATTAAGGGGTCTTAATTAAAATGAACCTAATCATCCACACATTGGGGGCATCATTAATCCCCCCCACTTATCACACTAACATATTACGCTTACATTACATTATCATGACACACATTCATCACAACACATTAGTTCGATAATCATACATCATCTCTTTTACATTCATTCTACTATCATCATCATACTAACTATGCATTACAAATTTCATTCAATAAACATTAACAATATACAAACATAGTACATACATTGATGATAATCATCACTAACACATACGTCATCAATCACATTACAACATCGATACACCACAAAATAAGCTCATTATATATAAATCACATGTGTCCATACATATATAGAGAATACAATCATCATTAGGGGAAAACTTCCCCTACATCATATACAATACTAATCACACCTCATCATCACTATCACTCTCTAGGTACTATGAGAGCCCTAGAACTAGATGCCTCACCACTAACTTGACATGATTGTTCACGGCCTCGATACCTCTCCACTTGCCTATGTAATAAGGTGTTCTCTGTAGACTTCTTTGAGAACTGACACTATAAATCCACATATCATGCAAATACATCTTGCACTAGAGGACCACCACCCAATGCCTCTTGGCTCATCGAGTCTCCTCGTGTGCCTCATCCCTCTCGGATAGAAATACAAGTACATGTCATGCGATGCTATGGACCACTAGCTCAAATAAATGGGCATGCTCACCTCATGATCTCATCCACTCACTCAAGTATACCTCCACCAAGTACATCAATCGACACATTCTATGTCAAGGTATAGATGGATGTGTCTACTATTAAGGACCAATACACATCACCTATAAAACAAATAACATAATGCATTAGACAACCATCATTACAACATAAGCCAACAACAACATACATAACATACCACATATAGATACTTACGATCCGATATAGCTACGGCCACATCATGGGGGCATGTGATTTCCCTCTCCTCCTCCTCTACATGTGGTAGCCCACTAGACCTAAAAATAATGGGAACAACAATACCCATCGATGTGCCACCACCATGCATGGTACTCCTCATGCTACTACCGGAAGCATCATCTAATCTATCTATCGACTCTATTTTCACATCTACCTCTCCTCATCCGGCCTGGTGGTACTAGTTTCTTTCTTGGGCCCTGGTCTAGCTCTGGCCCTCTAGGTGCTCCTAATAGCTCTCAACCATATATATGGCTCTGGGGGCACATCCTGAGCCATACCAAACTGATGAGATACCCTCTCCACTTAGAAACATCTCCACCACACCTAGGAATCAATCCTCTAACCACATAGTCCTCTGAATACATCGTAACTCTATAAGCATCCTCGAGCCATCCACCATAATCATGATATGGCCTCCATGTAACTGCCTCGAGCCCCATCCTATCTATCAGTGCCCTGTAGGTATATGTGTCCATCCTACACCCATGAATATTAATCCACCTCCTCGCATATATCTCTATCCTAGCCCACTCTCCTCGTGGACCTCCAACTGGCCTCAACACTACTATGTGCTCATATGCCCATACATGTAACAATGTAGTAGCTCCTATCCCCCTCCATGCTCATCATGAGTAAATCGGTATAGATCTCTATATAGGTGGGCCAACACACACCGTGCCCATGCATATCTAGTTCTCTCTCCATCTATACACTAATATATATGTGCATATTATACAAGATGCCTACACCACCTCCCTCCACCACTATAGATGAAGCAATAACAAACTGTTATGAACTTCCACAAGTGGAACACCAGACCTCAAAATAACATCCAAACTAATATGGGCCTTGGTAGGTACTCGAGTCCCCACAAAATACCATCTCACTACTCACATCTTCTCTCCATATCCTCCAATGGCATCACTTGTACTCTCTTCTGACAACAAGCTGGAAACCATAGTATACGATAGACATCCTCTAACGTCACCATCATCTCCCCCGTAGGTAACCAAAATGTGCAAGTATCTACACACCATCTCTCACATAGTGCATTCAACATAGGCATATTATGGGGCACATCCCCATCCATGCTATGTGCCACAAGCTGAAACATGGTCCATCACATCCCACTCATCATCTGACAAGCCCAATCTAAGAAATGTACTCAATGTGACATCCACCATGGAACTCCCTCGAGTGAATATCCTCTCGCACACACAAAATGACAACAAACACAATGTTAGAACACTACACAAATCCAAAACACACTCGTTTATCACATTACTATACATTACACATCTAATTTTCACCATTCTAGGCCACATACACACTTTTCTGGACCAAGGGCACCAGATGCGAGGACTAGGGCACCAGAGAGAGACACACAATGCCCGGATCTAGGCACTCTTGTCCCAAGGGTCACTAGCACCCTCATCACTATTGTCTAGGTCTAAAATGCCGAGAAAATTAAAATTCTCAAATTTGTAAAAATTCAATAAAAATGACTACTACACCATACATTTTTTAAAAAAAATGCACTTACCAACTGTAGTCATGCGTGATGCTACAACGGTCACCACCTCTCGAACCAACTAGGATGCGTTACTCTCACTTGTGGAATTTTCACTCACTTCATGCTCAATCTCACAATCATAAAAAAAAAATGAAGTGACTAAACACTTTTTCACTTCACTACTTATAGTTACTTTTTCACCTACTTTACTATAGTCATTATTTTGTGCTTATCCTCACAACTAATACACCACACATTTTTGTCATATCTTGAGCATTTCTACTTTGATTTACACCCCATTTTATGGAATTATTTTTAGAATTATTCCTACTACCATAACATACACATTATGTGCACATTATCTCTCCTTCATGTTATCTTCCATCCAACTCATACACATTTTTGGCAATTTCTATCACTTTCTATCTATTTCATGCTTACTTTGGCTTAGCATTCATTCTTCTCATCACTCCCCATTTTTTCTAAAAGGGGGAATATCATTGGGGTCATCCTATAATTCCCTTATATCACCATGTTTAAAACACTACCAATATGACAATTCCAAAACATTTACTAGTTCACTACATGACATTTCACCATTAATCCCCCTAATGACCTAATATGGGGAAACAAAACATAAAATTTTCTCTATGTGACATTTCATCACTTCCCCTAATGACCTAACCTAGGGGAAACAAGTGATTAAAAATACTTCCATGTGATCATTCATTGGTTTCTATCGATTCCCCTAATGACCTATATGGGGCAACTAGCATAAAATATCTCTATGAGTAATCAAATTAATTTGAATCAATCAATCAACATGTTCAAATTTCTAACAATTGAAATCATATCATCAATCAATACAAATTCAACACAATTGGCCTCCCAAATGACCTAACTTGGGAGTTATGTGTGGCCTCCTAGATGACCTAACTTGGGAGATTACATTCATTACTTTCTAGATGACCTAACTTGGGAAGTTATTCTACATTTCACGTTCACTTCCAGATGACCTAACTTGGAAGCCATATTACATTACATGCATTCACTTCCAAATGACCTAACTTGGAAGCCATTACATTCATGGTACACCCATGGAGTGGGGAAAGAGTCCTTTCCTATACCACTCCTATATGGGTTAAATATTTGATCAAAATTATCTGGATCCAAAAACCCAAAATATTTTGATCTAAGTCCATCTATAATGGATAGATCTTGAGGATGTAGTTAGAGATTGGAGAATAACACACTTTTCTCCCTACACTCTTCCTCTGGTGGCAGGATGCCTAAATCCTTTGGTCATTTATTTATATACACACATTGGGTTGGGAACTAATCACTCCCTACCCCATCTCATCATCATTATACGCATTCAAAATCATCATACATTACAATCATCACTCTCATTTAGTGCACTTCATCATACTTATATGATTTTTTTACTACATTGCATGGATCAACCCACGATCCATGGTTCGACATGCTTTATATGGTTCTTTCAACACACTTTTACTACCACATCTGTGTGTTCTACTACAACATGGGATTCTCAGATTTCTCTCAAGTACGCATCTCTATCTACTTTATGTTACAAGCCTTCACTCACCAACATAAAGTGGGGAAAATGTAGTCACAAAATCACACACTTACTATTACATTTATACCACCAAGTATATTATTTTATATATGGATCTCGTGTAAGAAAAGTATTCACTAATGACCCATCCCTAGTCATATCGTTAGTTATTTTTTCATCATCATCATTTGTCTTACAAAGTTGTTAGTTGTTTACATAGTTATTCATCTCTCAAAGAATATAAAGTGTCGTTATTTAGTCATTTTTGTCTCTAGTCTTTGAATAGGGTGCCTAGAGTAGTATTGGGGTGCCCATGGGCATCCCAATCCTTAATTTTAGGTGCCCCTGGTCCTGTAACACTTGGGTCTAATTTACTTATTCGAGGTTGGTCTTTGTCATTTTCCCTCTCATTCCCTAGGTACTAGTCGGCATGTCGGGTCATTAGTGTCGAAATTTGAACAAGAGATCCCTATATAAACATAACATACTCACTATCTTATGGGAGGACTATCTACTATCAAGAGCTAGCTATCTACTAAGGTAAAGGAATGAATTTGGGCATCATTTACATTTGCATCACAAAAGCAAATGGGGTAAGGGTTGTATTTATTCTATTCCATCCATCATTTGCATCTTACATCTAGTTATTGCTTCCCTACTTTTGCATCATTGATGATAGGGTACCCTAGGCACACAATTACACACATAGAGCACACAAACTACATTGGGTCTAAAATGTAGTGCAATTAAGTGTAAGTCATTATTATGGAAGCTAAGGCCAATATAACCCCTTCATATGCATCTTTTTTTTTAGGGATTTGATGCTTTGTATGGGGTTTTACAGGTAGATCTTCATCATAGATTCACGATGACATAAGCAAAGGTATTGTGACAAAGATGTGATAAATATAAAGATATTGTGAAGATCTAGCGATACTGAAATATTAGATCGAGCTTTTCTACAGACCATAGCACCCATACGCAGACCAGCAGGTGCCCATAGGTGCCATAGTCCTCTTATAGGTGCCATAGTCTAGTCGGATCTTCACCTGCTAAATTTCCTAGGTCATGCCATCACTCGCTTCATCTGCATATCATCTTGTTCAATTCCAACACAAAATGAGGTAATTCATTATCAATTTAGTACCTTATCCCTCCTATTTTCATTATTTAATTTCATTTTAATATAAAATAAAATCATTTAGTATTTACATTGCAATTTATATCAATTATTTAATTATTGTTACTACTTTAGATTAACTTAAAATAATAGTACAATTTCCTTATTTTAGTTAATCAAATGGGTACCAAATATATTCTTTTCCTAAGAAGAATGAGTTGGTTTGGTCTTCCGAGAAGGTAGGAATTATAGTTTTAGGGTATGGTATATATTGGAGTTGAGTCAAATATGACCCCACATTCAATATTTTCTTTTGGCTCATGGCTCAAAATAGTATTCTCATGGTTGATAACATGATGAAAAGAGGTATATCAATCCCAAATCATTGTTACTTTTGTGAGGAAGAAGGTAAATCCATTAAACACCTCTTCATGGGTTGTCCTTTTATTCTCAAAATCATAGGAAAAATCATCTTGATGTTCTATCTCACATGGTTTCTACCTTGGTATATCTCTAAATGCATTTTACAATGGGAATTTCCCTTCTTATCTCTCCCCTAAAATAATTATGGATACTTTTTCTTCCTCACATATTTGGGGGTGTGTGGAAGGAGAGTAATAAAATAATATTTTGGAGCAAGAAATGTAGTTCATAAAGGACAGGAGCTCATGATTATTGAGGTAATAAAAGAAAATATCAAATGCCTAATGCCCAAGGAGGGTTATAAAGTATTAAGAGAGGAAGAAACCCAAGTTAGGAATTGGATTATTTTTATAAATCTGGGAGAAGAGAATATGGTCAAAAATTATTATTGGTGATCGGGCTTCTATGGATTAAACCACAAGAGGTTTGGTTTAAGCTAAATTTTGATGGAGTGGTTAAAGGTGACCATAGAAAATCTAGTGGTAGAGGGTTTATAAGGGATAACCATCCTTGGTTAGAGCCTATCTAGGTATGAAGGGAATCCAAACAAACCATTATAGTAAAGTTTTTGTGGCTCTTCGGGGAATCCAATTGGCCAAAAACATCAATATTAAGAAAATTATCATTAAAGGTGACTGGCTTAATATAATTAACTACCTAAAGGATGCCACCAAAACAAATTGGTCTATTAATAAAAATATCTTAGATATAAATAAGTTGATCCTCGACTTCAAGGATACTAACATTATCCATACATGCATGAAGGAAATGCTTCTCTAGATTAGTTTTCCAATAGAGCAGTGACTAGCAAGAATTTCACAAATTGGATTAATTATTTTAATCTACCCACAACTATTATCAAAAAGATAAATGGAGAAGCTAGTAATCATGGCTAATAGGAAAATGCAGTTTTGTGATTCGAGCAAAGACATGAGATACAATAATTCCAACTTTAATTATGTTTTTGCAATCTTGGTTTCCATAACAATAATTGTGTTTAATGTTATTCTCTATGATGCTCTATTTTGTGTGAAAATTACCTAGAAGAAGGTTGATAGGACAGTACGACTAGATTATCACCGATAGAAATAAAAATTTTAGATGGTTTTGGGAGTTATTTTCTAAATTTCCTTTGGAAACAAGAAAATTAGCAAAAGTATAGTGATAAGGATTTCAATTGTCAGGGAGGAAACTGTGAACACCTAGAACCCACTTCATGTCATAATATTAAGAAGAATACCAATATGTGGAATATCCTCAAAAGAGGTGGTATTAGTAGCTATGTTGAGAAAATTAAGGACACTGACCCCTTTCTATCTTTGGAGATTTCCAAGATGTGGAAGTCGCAGTTAAGCTCAGGGTTTATCACATGCATTAAAATTCAAGTGATTGAAATGTCCATTATAGGGACCATTGGGATGAAGCTTGATGGGTTGAATCTATTTAAAGAAGAATAAAACAAAACTATTTGTAAGATTTCTAAAATCCCAATGAACACATTCATGAGACGGAAGATGGAATTTTTAGAGTATCTCTTCCTACTCGTGGGCTAGGATATATTTTAAAATCATGAAATATGTCTTTAATTGATCTTGTGTGTGAAATTCATTTATATTGGATAAATGAAAACTTTATGTTATGCACTTTCCTAATTTTATGGATGTTCATGTGATATTTTCCTTTGGATACTCACTTGTGATTTCTCATGAATTAGTTATATGTTGGATTTTACTTTTTTCAATAAATGTTTTTGTCTCCATCCACTTTGATTTGGCATAAGTGATTTGGGAATGCTCCATTCTCTTCATTCATTGGTAGATGGTTATGTATCCCATGGTGTTGAAAACTATCTCCTCTCAACCTATAATTTATCCTGAAGTAATATTTTGATTATTTTTTCTTTCCACATATGCAATGGTAATTGTTATGAATTGATAGAAAAATCCTTCATTTGTGTCTTTTATCCCATGAGAAAAAATTGTTTCCAAATTAAGAATTATGTTATTTTATTTAATAAGAAATTTTTGGTAGCAATACTCGATTCATGATTGATTGTTCTACGATATTGAGTGAGTGTTTAAGGTTTTTTAAGAGTAGTGAATTTGAATATTACTATCTGGTAATAAAATGTTTATGTTGTGTAGAAATTTGTAGGTGTTGAATTATTAAATCCTTAATCCAATTTCTCTTTTTTGCAATTATCTATCAATATTAGTCTCTCAATACTTTATGATATGTTGTTATGATGCATAAACAAATGTTTTTTAATATTTTCTTGTTATTATTATTAATCAAGAAAGAAAGTACAATAATTCAGTAAATTTTTGAAATCTTTTATTAATATCAACTTGATTATTTAAATCATGTAGACTCATTTAGAAATGGTTACATGGAAATAATTATATTTCATACGATCACACCATTTTCAAGATAAATCCATAAAATTTTGTTTCTAATCGAGATCTCCATTTAACCTTGTAAATCCTTTAAGATCCATGTTGTTATAACTTAGAATTCAAGATTTTAAGTCTTCCCAATATCTATTTTTATTATTAAAGAGCATTGAATTTACAAGAGATGAATATATTTGTTATAATAATATGTTTGTTTACAACCTTTTTCCAATCCTTAAAAATCTTGTGATCCTTTTAATGATAAAAACTTGGGTAGAAAATTGTAGTGGCTATGCTTGTTAATTAGGTCATTTATACCTTACTATCAATCCTTTTTCATTACATGTCATTGGGTTACATAAAGGTTATATCCCTTAGTTCCATATATTCATAAGAGTAAGGTGTTAACCTCCTCCTAGTTAGTTGGTCTCAAATGAAACCTAATTTTGTGAAGATAACCACTTGCTACAATTGACCCATTCTCAATTTTCTTCACCCAATCCATTGGGTACAAATTTGAGCTCCAACACACTATATTTGGAGTATTCACTCACATATTTTACATATTTATTGTCACCAAAACATTAGATCCTATAGGTGTGACCATATTTCTCCTATGACTTGCATGAATTCTTCTATATTAACCGAGTTAGCTTACTATATTGGTATGCGTTGAAATTTTAATTTTCCATTCCCTAAAATATGTTAAACTACTTACCACAACAATATTATTTTTCATATCCAAACTCTCAATCTATGTAGGGACATCCTTACCAACCATTGATGTAGAAAATCCTTTTCCAATCTCTAATATTTATATTTGATTAACTAAAATGTGAATTTTAGAGTTAATCTAAATAACTAAAATAATGAAATAAATAATATAAAATGAAATGTAAATGCTAACTAATTTTATTTGATATTTAAATGAAATAAGATAATTGAAAGGGGAGGGAAAAGGGTACTAACCTGAAAATGACTTACCTTGTTGTGATTTCGGAATGAATAGGATGATGTGCGAGATGAATCATATGTATGATGGTAAAACCCAATAAATTGCAGTAGATGAATATTTGATCGGATCTGGGTGCTTGGAAGAGGATCGGTGGCACTGTGGGTGCCCTAGTCTATAGTATGGGCACTCTGGTCTACAAAACAAGCCAAGACATGAATCAATAAGTGTTGCTATATGTTCACAATGTCTCGATATTTGTCACATGATTTTCTCAATAAATTTTCTTATGTCTCCATAAAATTGTAATGAAGATATACCTACAAAACTCCATACAAAGCATCAAGCTGAAAAAAAAGAAAGATGCATATGAAGGGGTTAGACTGACCTTAGCAACCAAAATGGTGGACTTATAACTAAGTGTTGTACTACATTTCAAAACCAATGTAGTTCTGTGTGCTTGTGTGTGTAATAGTGTGCCTAGGGTGCCCTATCGTTAATGACACAGAGATAGTGGGAAATAGCTAGATGTAATGCAAAATGGTGGATGGAATAGAATAGACTTCCCTTTCCTATGTAATGTGTGTGATGCAATGATGCCCAAATGCAGTCCCTTGCCTTAGTAGATAGCTATCCCTTGGTAGTAGATAGTCCGCCCATAAGATAGTAGGTATGTTATGTTTATATAGGGATCTCTTGCTCAAATTTTGACACTAATGATCGACATGCCGATTAGTACCTAAGGGAATGAGAGGGAAAATTACAAAGACCGACCTCGAAACTCTAAATTAGACGTAAGTGATTCTGGGACCAAGACACCTAAAATAAGGATTGCGGCACCTATGGGCACCCCAGTTCTGCCCTGGCACCCTAATCAAATACTAGAGATGATAAATGACCAAATAATGACACTTGAGACTCCCTGAGAGATGACCAAAACTGTGTAAACAACTGACGACTATGTGAGAAAAATGACGATTTACGACTAACTAACCGATTTGACATGAATATGGGATAAAACATTAGTGAATAATTTTCTTCTGCGCAAGATCAATCTATAAAATAACATACTTGGCAAAGATAAATGTAATAGTAAGTGTGTGATTTTGTGACTATATTTACCCCCACTTTATGTTGGTGGGTGGGAAAGCTCAGAACATAAAGTAGATAGATATGTGTACCTGAGAGAAATATGGAGAAGCCCATGTTGTATTAGAATGCACATATGTGGTAGTAAAAGCGTGCCAAAAGAACCTTATAGCATGTTGAACCATGGATCAACGTGTTGATCCATGTAACGTAGTGAAAATGTAATAGTGTGATGAAGTGCACTAAATGAGAGTGATGATTACAATGTTAGATGATTGATGCTTTTGAACACGTATGAAAACAATAAGATGGGGAAGGGAGTGATCAATTCCCAGCTTGATTTCATGTATATGAAAAATCAACCAGAGGATTTGGGTATCCTACCACTAGAGGAAGAATGTAGGGAGAAAAGTGCGTTATTCTCCAATCTCTAACTACATCCTTAAAATCTATCCATCGCATACGTAATCGATCAAACTTTTGTGGTTTTTACATCCAAATAATTTTAATAAAACAGTTGACCCATATAGGAGTGGTATAGGAAAGGAACTCTTGCCCCCACTCCATGGGTGTCACCGCAATGTGATGGATTCTAAGTTAGGTCATCTAGAAGAAAACACAAAATGTATGATGGCTTCAAAGTTAGGTCATCTGGAAGAAAACACCAAATATAGAATAACTTCCCAAGTTAGGTCATCTGGGAAAGTAATGAATGTAAATCCCAAGTTAGGTCATTTGGGAGGCCACATGTGTCAGATCGTATTGATTGAGTGTTATGATTTCGATTGATAGAGATTTGAATGCATTGATTGATTGGTTGACTAATTGTTTTGATTGGTTACTCGTAGAGAGGTTTTAAGCTATTTTCGCCTAGTTTTGGTCATTAGGTGAAATCGATGGAAGTTAGTGAATAATCACATGTAAAATATTTTAAAGCTTGTTTCCCCAATTTGGGTTATTAAGGGGAAGTGATGAAATTTCGCATATATAAATTATTTGTTTTTTTCCCCAAGTTACGTCATTAGGGGAATTGATGGTGAAATGTCACATAATGTGTTAGTAAATGTTTGGAATTGTCAAATCGGTAGTGTTTGTTTAAACACATGGTGATATAAGGGGAATTATAGGATGACCCCAATGATATTCCCCCTTTTGGTGAAAGGGGAAGTGATGAGAAGAACATATGCTAAGTTGAAAGTAAGCACCAAACTGATAAAAGTGATAGAAATTACAAAAATTTGTATGAATTGGATGGAAGAAAAATTTAAGGAGAGATAATGTGTGTGTAATGTGTATGTGATGGTGGTAGGTAGAATTATAAAAAGAATTCCACAAATGGGGTGTAAATCAGAGTAGAAATGTTCAAGATATGACAAAAATGGTGTGGTCTCAGTATTAATTTTGAGAATAAACACAAAATAATGACTATAGTAAAGTAGGAAAAAAGTAACTTATAAGTAGTGAAGTGAAAAAGTATTTAGTCACTTATTTTTTTGTTTACGTGATTATGAGATTGAGCACAAAGTGAGTGAAAATTTTGCAAGTGAGAGTAGCACATCCTAGTTGGTTTGAGAGGGTGGTGATCGTCGTAGAAGGTCACGTATAACCGTGGAATTAGTAAAGGTGTTTTTTTCAAAAAAATTATGATGTAGTAGTCATTTTTGTTGAATTTTTGAATTTTTTATTTTTATTTTTTCTCAGTGTTTTGGACTTGGACAATAAAGGTGAGGGTGCTAGCGACCCTTGGGACATGAGCTCCTGAATCGGGCACTATTTTCTCGCTCCCGGGTGCCCCTTTTTGCATCTTGGTGCCCTGTTAGTCCGTAAAGTGTGTATGTGGCCTAGAATGGTGAAAATCATATTTGTAGTGTATAACATGTGATAAGTGAGTGTGTTTGTATTTGTATAGTGTTCTAACATTGTGTTTGTTGTCATTTTGTGGTGTGCAAAGGATATTCACTTGAGAGAGTTTCGTGGTGGGTGTCATTTGAGTACTTTTCTTGGGTTGGGCCTGTCAGATGATGAGTGGGATGTTATGGACTATGCCATCCTGTGGCACATAACATAGATGGGGATGTACCCCATAATATGCCTATGTTGATTGCATTATGTGAGAGATGGTGTGTGGATACATGCACATTTTGGTTGCCTACGAGGGAGATGAATGTTACTTTAGAGGATGTGTATCGCATATTATGATTGCCAATTATTGGGGAGAGATTCCATGTTATTCTATGGAGGATATGGAGCAAAAATACAAGTTGTTAGACGGTATTTTATGGGGATTCGAGTACCTATTGAGGCCCCATATTAGTCCTGGATGTTATCTTATGGTCCGGGGTTATACGCATATGGAAGTTCACAATAGTTTGATTGCTTCATCTATAGTAGTGGAGGGAGGAGGTGTAGGCATCTTGTATAAGATGCACAATATATGTCTTCGAGATAGAGGAGAAGGGTACTAGATACACATCAAAGCATGGTTTGTGTTGGACCATCTATATAGGTACTTATACCGGTTTACTCACGATGAGCATGGTAGTTGGATAGGAACTACTACACTTTTGCATGTGTGGGCATATGAGCACATAGCAGTGTTGAGGTGAGTTGGAGGTCATGTTATCTAATTTCCTCCACCGCCTGTTGAAATTAGATAACAAGTAGATTACTGATGTGATTAATCAAGATAGTGTTGAGAATATCGGACTAATGTGAAAAGAGTCAAGCCCTCAACATATAAGAGAATACTTAGCCAAATCACGGTGAAAAAGTGAAGCCCGGAGTGAGTCAACTCAGGAAAAGTAGAAGAGTCACGGAAGGCTCCATGTGTCAGCTTGATGCAATTTCAAAAGGTGCAAGAAAAGCAGAGACCCTACAAATACACTTGGCCTCCATGTGGAGCTCAACATGGATAGACTCCAAACCCAAAGTAGGTCACAAAAGATTGGAAGTAGGTCAATTCAATGTAGGATTAATCATGAAGCCCACAAAGAATTTTAAATGCTTAGATCTTGTAAAATATTGTGAGAGCCTGCATTGAACGCCCGACCCCAAAATTCAAATGAGCATAACTTTTGACCCAAAGCTCTGATTTAAAAAAAAAATTGGACTTTTCAGAAATCTCTCGACATCCTCTACACCAAAAAAAGACCATATTTCATATTTTTAGTAAGGGTAGGTGGGTGAAAATAAAAGAAACATCTCTAGCTCCAAAAAACTGAGCACGACACATAGCAATCAAGAAATACAGAAAATGATGAAGCTTTAATGGTGATTTTTAAGGAAAACAAGCCCAATTCAAAGAGATAATTAGAAATTGGTTGGGAATGCATTTAATGAGCATGACCATCATTCTTTACCACTGCAGGTCATGGGACAACGTGGGAAGTCTTTTACAAGCAAGGTGTCATTGATTGCACTCATTTATTACATCTTATAAGTGGTTGGAAAAGCAATTTTGGGATTTCACTCTTATCTCTTTGTGATTATATATATTGATTTGGGTCTCACGAAAAGGGGAGAGTCATTCAATTTTCTTCTCTGTCTCAATCCCTCTTCTATAAAAGGCAAGGGCCTAGAGCTCTAGCCTTCTTCTGGGTTTTTTAATAGCAATATTTCCTCTTTTCTATTGTAATATTGTGCACAATTTTTGGAGTAATATAATATGCTCTATGGTGCATTTTTTCCATCCTTTGCATATCTTTGTTGTCTCTGATCACCTTTATTTTCACATAGAAATTGTGCATCTCTATAATGTTATTACTATCTTTGAAGTTGTTCTTAAGTAGTTTGAGGTAGTGTTCTATGTGATCTTCTTTGGCCTGTGGTGTAATTTCACCCACCCTTTTCAGTCATTCATCATTTCCCTTCTTCAGATAGTTGCATTTTCGATTGATTTCTTAAGAGGCTTGTTCGGCACATCACCTGTTAAATTTTTATGTTTTGTTTCACTTTTCTGACCCTCATCTCACACTACAGAGAAGAACCAACTTCTTTAAAATATGGAGGTCTCCTTAGGGTGCATGTCCCACTAACCTAAGGTTTCCTACGACTCTGACAATCCAATCCACCAAGGATGATCATCAACAGTCCATGAGGAGAGTGGGCTAGGCCAAAGATATATGTGAGGAGGTGGATTAATATTCATGGGCGTAAGATGGACATAGATACCTATAGGGCACTGATAGATAGATTGGGCCCAAGGTAGTTACATGGAGGCCATACCATGACTATTGAGGATGGCCTCGATGATGTTGTAGAGTTGCAGTGTATTCAGAGGACTATGTGGGTAGAGGATCAATTCATAGGTGTGGTTGATAGTTTTCAGGTGAAGAGAGTATCACGATAGTTCAACATGGCTTAGGATGTGCCCCCACAACCATATATATGGTTAAGATTTATCAGATCACCTAGGAGGGACAAATCTAGACCAGGTCCCAAAATAGAGTAGCTAGTACCTCCTAGGCTAGATGAGGTGGACACAAGTGATAAATTTGATAGACTCAGAAAATGTGGGTTACACAAAGGATTACCACACATGGTGGGAAACACATCAGTGGGTATTTTTGTTCCCATTATTTACATGTGTAATGGGGTTACAATAGGGAGGAGTAGGAGAGGGGAAGTAAATGCACTTGACAATGTAAAAAGAGATGTAGTGGTGCGTAAGTATCTATATATAGTTATGTCATTTATTGTGTTGTTGGGTTATGTTTTAATAATGGTTGTCTAACTCATTATGTTATGTGTTTTGTAGGTGATATGTATTGGTCTCGAATAGCATACACATCTATCCGTACATTGACATGGAATGTGTCAACCGACATACTTGGTGGAGGTATACTTGAGTGAGTGGATGATATAGCAGAAAGCATGCCCATTTGTTCAAGATGGTGGGTATAGCAACAACGGTGTGCATCGTATTACTAGGTGAGAGGTAAAAGGCACGTGAGGAGAATTGTTGAGCCTAAGAGGTGTTGGGTCCCCAAAGCACGAGATGTGTTTGCTTGATACGTGGATTTGCAATGTTAGTTCTCGAGAAGTGTACAAAGAACAAATTATTACGTAGGAAAGTGGAGAGTTATCAAGGCTATGAACAACGAAACAGAGTTAGTGGTGAGACATCTAGTTCTAGGGCTCTCACAGTACCTGAGAGTGATAGTGATGATGAGGTTTGATTTTCATTATTGTATATGATGTAGGGAGTTTCCCCCCAGTGATGAAATGTTTTTGTGTAATGATGACTCTATTCAATATAGATATGGATAGATGGTATTGATATATGATGAGTTTATTTCATTGTGTATCGATGTTGTAATGTGATTGATGATGTGTGATTTGGTGATTAGTGTTAGAATGTATGTGATGTGTTTGTATATTGTTAGTGTTTATTGATGTAATATTCATGCAATGATGACAAAATAGAATGTGCAATAGATAACATATGTAATGTGAGTGATGAGCTAAGTGAAATGTTTATTAAATGGGATTTATAATGTGTAGTTAGTGTGATGATGATAGTAGAATGAATGTAAAAAGAGATGATGTATGATGATCAAACTAACATGTTGTGATGAATGTGTGTTATGATAATGTAATGTAATTGTAATATGTTGGTGTGATAAATGGGGGAATAGTGATGCCCCCAATGTATGGATGATTAGGTTCATTTAAATTAAGACCCCTCAACAGTCAAGAATGAACCGCAGTAAAGAAAGATTGTGTCATTGGGAAATGATTGAGTGTGATAGATGAAACAAAGAAGCATGTGATGAAAGGATCTTATAGAAAACCCTCAACATTCATGTAAGAATCGTAAGAACACAAGTGCATCATCAAGGGGTAAGGTGATAGTAATCACCTACCAAATACCAAGGTGGTGTGAAGTGGTGGAAGCATGTGGGATGGAAGCAACATGTGAATATGTGCCAAAATGAATGTCATATGGAGTTGTGGTGGTATGCACGAAGGTGGTGGGTTGTGGAAGCCAATGTGAAGGAGAAGCACGATGTGGTGGATAGTGTGAATGCGATGGATGAAGTGAATGTGATGGATGTGATGATGTAGTCATGTATAGAAGCAGTGGAGAGAATGTATGAGTAATGAACTATGGTGGTCAACATACCATGACCGAGCACTAGATGGAGGAGATGACTCAACTGTAGTAGAAACTATCTCTGTCATGGTAGATGAGAGATGGATCGCTCACATGACTAGAGCCAAAGGATACTATGTAATTATCCTATCAATGTTTCAATCTATCATGAAGGGAAAGACTTTCATTTTCCCTATAGAAATTTATGTGAATTATAATAAGGTGGGTCATGCCGACGTTCAGCTTTGTCTTTGTGGATGATGGTGGTTGGATCATAAGCGAATTAGGTGATTTTCAAGTAAGGAAAACAACACATCATGAGGTCTAGCATGATGGGAGAAATGTAATGGCTCACATGACATAAATGGAGTGGAAGGAGAAGTAGCCTATCGTGGAGGAGGAGAAGAAGTATTTTGTGGTGGTGGAGTAGGTTGAGCTTGTTTTCCTTGCTTGTGAGGCAAAGGTGGAGATGTGTAGGATGCTCAACCAATTTTGATGGAGGAGGACTAGATGATATAATAGAAGTAGATGTATGTGGAGGGTCAATGACATTTGTGGAAAGAATATCTTTCTCTAGATCGAGAAATTTGTAGCATAGAAGAATAAATAAGATAATTATCTAAAATTTCCTTAGAAAGATTAGAAGGGGGATAAATGGTATTTGTATAGCATGGTGTACAACGAGTGAGGGATATTAGATCCTCAATAATACTATTGCCAATGGGAGAATCTTCAAAAGGAGTGGGCACATATTGTTGACCATCTAGAAGCTATTGTTTGATATGAGCTGGCATAGAGTAGGATTACCATAGAGATTTGTGATCTCAACGATGACTAGCCTCATCATAAATATGGTTAACACTAAAATGAGACATGATGGGAAAAGAAGATGAACTATCCTTAGCCATTAGGGTTTTAAGCGGATCATAGGGAAAAATATTTTAAAGTTTGGGTTCACCAAAATGATTAACTAAAATATGAATTTTAGAGTTAATCTAAATAAGTACAACAATGAAATAAATAGTATAAACTAAAATGTAAATGCTAACTAATTTTATTTGATATTTAAATGAAATAAGATAATTGAAATGGGAGGGAAAAGGGTACTAACTTGAAAATGACTTACCTCATTGTGATTCTGGACTAAACAGGATGATGTGTGGATGAAGCAGAGTATGATGGTACAACCCACAAAATTGCATAAGATGAATATTTGACCTGGATTGGGGTGCCTAGAAGAGGATAGGGCACTGTAGGAGTCCTAGTATGTAATATGGGTGTTTTGGTATGCGAGAACAACCCAGGACCTAAATCTGGAAGTGTCGCTAGATCTTTACAATGTCTCGATCTTTTCACGTGATTTTCATAGTAACTTCACTTATGTCTTCATAAACATGTAATGAAGATCTACCTACAAAACCCCATATAAATCATCAAACCCCTAAAAAAAGAAAGATGCATATGAAGGGGTCAGATTGACCTTAGTAGCCACAATGGTGGACTTACAAATAAGCACTACACTACATTCTAGACCCAATGTAGTTTTATGTTCTTGTGTGTGCAATAGTGTGCCTAGGGTGCCCTAGTGTCAATGACACAAAGATAGCGGGAAATAACTAGATGTAATGAAAAATGGTGGATGGAATAGAATAACCTTCCCTTTCCTATGTAATGTGTGTGATGAAATTATGCCCAAATTCATTCCCTTGCCTAAGTAGATAGCTAGCCCTTAGTATTAGATATTCAGCCCATAAGATAGTAGGTATGTTATGTTTATATAGGAGCTCTTGCTCAAATTTCGACACTAATGACCTAAAATGCTTTGACTAGAGACCTAGGGGAATGAGAGGGAAAATTAAAAATACTAACCTCAAAAATATAAATTAGATGCAAGTGCTACAGGACCAAGGAACCTAAAATAAGGATAGAGGCACCCCAGGTTCTTCCCTAGGCACCCTAGTCAAATACTAGAGATGAAAAATGACTAAATAACGACACCTGAGAATCCCTAGGAGATGACCAAAATTGTGCAAACAATTGACGACTATGCAAGACAAATGATGACGATGACCAACTAACTGATGATAGGACTAGGGGATGAGCCATTAGTGAATAATTTTATTATGCGAGATCCATATATAAAACAACATACTTGGTGGTATAAATGTAATATTAAGTGCGTGATTTTGTGACTACAATATTTTATCCACAACTAAACAATATTTCTTATTTAAAAATGTGTCTCTCCAAAGTACAATAACACTTCCCAATGATCTTAATTTATAAGAATCATATTGTGCATCAATTCAAAAATTTATCAGCTCCATATATGGCCTTCCTTAGAATTTGCATACTCATCTTATTTTAGGGGGAAATTACCTTCAACTTTGTCAACATCAATTGTTGAATTAAAACTTCTTAATTTTTTTAGTATCTCTTCTCTCAAACACTTTTATTCATAATTTAATTCATCCTCATGCCCTCCATATCAATCACATGTTCCAACAACAATCCTTGAGATTTAATTCCTCATACTCCTACAGAGTCCCTTAGTTTGATCTCTCTTTGTCAACTTTCCATGTATCTCCTTAACCTTATCTCTCTTTTAATCAAAATTTCCATCACTTAAATTATCACCACCCAAAATTATAATAATCACCTTTAACTACTTAATCCACCAAAAAAATTTTACCCGGTCATATTCACATTATCAAAACCTAGATCAACAAGGAACATTTTAATCTAGTGAAGAATTTTAGAAAAAAAAAACAATTCCTTAGGACCTTGTAAGAACCCAAATTTTATTTTTTATAAAATGGAGTATGTCATCACTATGAATTATAACACATGATTATTTAGACCACCTCATTAAAAAACATTAGTAGATCAAGTCCAAAACTCATCTATTTTCTTCAAATTTTCTAGCATTGCATCAATCCAACTCTTTAGTCATACAAGATTACACATTTTTTCAAAAATGTAGGAAGTAATAAAGGCATATAGATGATTGGAAAACCTATGAAGAAAATTTTATATAAATAACTATACAATTCATCCATCACCATAAAATTAGGTTGGTGATTGTCATGATCCTTTATCGAGACCAAATATTATACAATATTATATGAAAAATATGATTCAATTCATGCATGTATAACCTAATTAGTGGATCCACATACCATGTATTCATTTAATCCTTGTGACATAATAGAATGATATCTAGGTAGTTTTAGTGTAGAATCACAACACCCCGAATGTCTGCAACCAGATGGGTTAAGACTCTCAGTGTGATTGCACAACATGGAGCATTTCTTAAGGTATGGGACCTTGCGAGTTGAGAGAGATCTCCGGATTGAGGCCGGTTCCTATCCCTTTGTTCAGGTGTACACAAAAAAATTGTAGAGGATCTATTCTAAGTCTATTCTATATACCAAGGAGACAGGATTAGAGAGATGCACCAAAGGAATGTTAGACACTTGTTTTGTAGTTTAACACAGACCACATGAATGTAATACAAACAACATGCATAGATAACCAGACCATAATAAGAGATTGGAAAGACAACAACAAATACATGAGAGGGTCGAGAATCATCCATAGACATATATTTTATTGCTCAGGAGTCGATACAGTATATTGCAATGGCCAAGAAGCAAAAATTGCATTACAACCCAAAGGAGAGGTTAGAAAATCTCCACAAATCCTTCTATGAACAAAAGAAGAAGGGAGGGTACAAAACAGAAATGTCCAACCTTTTACAATGAGCCCCAACCCTTCCTTTATAGATTCAACACAAAGGGAAGAATGAGAGAGAAGTTTTGAGTATGGAGCTAAATTACTCATGTTTTAGCATGCAAATAGAACTTCTTTGGAAGTCGCGGTAACTAGAATCGGTTAGAGTGTGACCGACATCGGTCGTGGCAAGTTGGAACCGGTGATGATTGGGTAGAAGCGGCATCGCTACCTACTGTGCAATGAGTTTTTAATTAACTCTTGGGATTTATTTCTATTTTTAGCATTGTAATAGATTTAATGAATGTAATTACATGGCTAAGTGCCCTAAAGTCTTAAATGACTATTTAAAGCATAAAGATAGGGTTTAGAATATAGGATGGATCATAATTACAAGATAATTATGTGAGAGATAATTCTTAGTGAAAAATCAAAAATCTTAAAGGAAGAAAGTACTGAACATCTAAGAAGTGTAGAAGATTGTAAATATTCATTGTATATCTTGTCAATAGATTGGCTTGTTTCTTGGTGGACGTAGCCCACACTGGGTGAACCGCGTTAAATCTAGTGTTGATTTATGTCTCTTGTTTTGTATAATTCTTCTAGTAGAATATCCGCTTTTATTTGCATGTATGCTTAGATCTGATATATTATCTACAAAACCGGTGTGCTAACCCCAACAACTGGTATCAAAGCTTTGTTTGAGGGTTTAGTGTGTTGACAGATTTACTCACAGAGGGTTTTCTGATTGAGTGGGAGCTACAACAATGACAGAAGAAAATAAATACAAGGTAGAGAAGTTTGACGGCTGAAATTATCAATTATGGAAGATGCAGATTGAAGATTATCTGTATCAGAGAGATTTTTACTTGCCGTTAGATGAGAAGTCTAGACCTACGAAGATGACTGATGAAGAATGGAAGATTCTTAACAGAAAGGCTTTGGGATCTATAAGATTGAGCCTGGTAGCATCCATGGCTTCCAATATTACAGAAGCGGCTTCTATAGTAGACTTAATGAAATATCTTGCTAATTTATATGAAAAACCTAGTGCTTCAAATAAAGTTTATTTGATGAAGAAAATTTTTAGTTCTAAGATGCATGAAGGTGAATCTGCCTCTAGTCATTTGAATGATTTCCGATCTATTGTAAATCAGTTAAAATCGGTTTCAATACCATTTGATGATGAAGTAAAAGCACTTTTATTCTTATGTTCTTTGCCTAATAGTTGGGACAACTTGGTAATGGCTGTTAGTAATACAACATCTGCTAATAATATTTTGAAGTTTGATGATGTGGTTAGTATAATCTTGAATGAATAAATTTGTAGGAAAAGTACAGAGGAAACATCATCTAGAAATGCTTTGAATGTAGAAAGCAGGGGCAGGCAGAAGGAGAGATCCAAGAGTAAGAGTAATGGGAAATCAAAGTCAAGGGATAACAGATCTAAATCCAAAAGTAAGGGAATTACTTGTTGGAAATGTGGAAAGAAAGGACATGCAAAGAAATATTGTTGGTCAAAGAATAAAGAGAACCAACAACCAAACAAAGGTAAAGAGGTGAATCTTGTTGCATTAGAGGTAATGCAAGATGCTCTTATTATTTCTTTAGATAGTAGAATTGAATCATGGGTTTTAGATTCAGGAGCTTCTTTCCATGCAACCCCTAATAAGGGTTATTTCAGAAATTATGTCTAGGGAAATTTTGGGCATGTCTATTTGGGTGATGATGAACCTTGCAGTATTATTGGTAAAGGGGAAGTTCATCTAAAATTGTAGAATGGAAATACATGGGTATTGAAAGATGTGAGGCATGTGCCAAGCCTCAGGAGGAATCTTATTTCTGTAGGGCAACTAGGTGAATCTGGTTACATGGTTACTTTTACAGGAGACTCTTGGAAAGTCACCAAGGGTGCTTTTATTGTGGCAAGAGGTAAGAAGGTAGGAACGTTATATTTATCTACTGTATTACTGATTCCTTTTCTGCATTATCTACTTCAGATTCAAATACATGCATGTGGCATAATTGGTTGGGTCATATGAGTCAAAAAGGAATGTAGATCTTAAAGGCTAAGGGTAAGTTATTAGATTTGAAAGATTTAGATCTTGATTTCTGTGAGCATTGTATCTTTGGAAAGCAAAAGAGAGTGAGATTTCTCAAAGTTGGGGTAACTAAGAAGGAGAAAAAATTGGAGCTTGTACACTCAGATGTGTGGGGACCAATCAGGTAGCTTCTCATGGTGGATCCTAGTATTATGTTACTTTCATTGATGATGCTACAAGAAAGGTATGGGTTTATTGTATTAAACGTAAATTTATTGTTTTTGAAACTTTTAAAAGATGGAAAGCCCTTGTTGAGAATGAATCAAATTCTAAGTTAAAGTGCCTTAGATCTGACAATGGTGGTGAATACTATAGCAAGGCTTTCAATGATTATTGTTCAGTGAATGGGATATGTAGAGAAAGAACGGTTCCAAGAACACCACAGGAGAATGGTGTTGCAAAGAGAATGAACAGGACAATCATGGAACATGCTAGAAGTATGAGGATACATTCTAGATTTCCCTTGCATTTTTGGGCAGAAGTAGTTGATACAGCGGTTTATTTGATTAACCGTGGCCCTTCAAGTTCACTAGATGGAGGAATACCAGAGGAAGCATGGATTGGAAAAGAGGTAGATCTTTCTTTTCTTAAATTTTTTGGTTCAGAAGCTTTTGTGCATGTTGATAGAGAAAATAGAAAAAAGTTGGATGCAAAATCCAAGAGGTGCACTTTCATTGGTTATGGATCTGGTGATTTTGGTTTTCATTTTTGGGATTTAGAGAATTCTAAAATTGTTAGGAGTCGTGATGTTGAATGGAATGAAAAGAGAATGTACAGGGATCAAATTTTGGTACCCAAGGATGAGAAAATTGAGAAGTTTATTGATGAAAATGAACTCTCAAGTTTTAAAGAAACACCTTGAAAATACACGAATGCGTGGTGGTTAGGCCTTGACCGACATCGGTCAAATGAACCACCAGCGATTCATGAGAGGATCAAAACTAGTGTCGGTTAGCTGAACTAATGTTGGTTATAGGTGACCGACATCGGTCATTGTCAGAAGTTGATACTAATGTCTAGGAGGTCTAGATTGAGCCTCCGGTACCCCAAACTCCTGTGAGAAGGTCACAAAGGGTAAGTAAACTTCTAGAAATATTTTCACCTTCTCTATTTTATCTATTATTGACTGATAGTGGTGAACCAGAAAGCTTTGAAGAAGCAATGCAGGATAAAAATCATGTTTAGTGGGAGCATGGCATGGATGAGGAGATGAACTCTTTGGAACAGAACCAGACTTGGGATTTGGTTAAATTTCCAAAGAGGAAAGAGAAAGAGAAAATTGTAGAACAAGTGGGTTTACACAAAATGTAAGGCTCGTAGTAAATGGATTTACACAAAAGGTAGGTATTGACTTTGGTGAAATATTTTCTCCTATTGTTAAGATGACTTCTATTTGTATTGTATTGAGTTTAGTTGTAGTAGAAGATTTGTATTTAGAGCAACTAGATGTGAAGACGACTTTCCTTCATGGTGATTTGGATGAAGAGATTTATATGTAAGTAGCCGCTTGGGTATGAAGTCAAGGGTAAGGAGAAATTAGTGTGCAGGTTGAAAAAGAGCCTATATGGGCTCAAGCAAGCTCCAAGGAAATGGTACATGAGGTTTGATAGTTTTATGCATGAGCATGGTTACTTGAGATGTGAATCTGACCATTGTGTTTATTTCAAGAAGCTTGAAAATGGGAGCTATATTATTTTTGTTGTATGTGGATGATATGCTTATTGCAGGATCTAGTATGTAGGACATTGGTGAGCTTAAGAGAAAGCTAGCTCACACGTTTGCAATGAAGGATTTGGGAGATGCAAAAAGAATCCTTGGCATGCAAATACATAGAGACAAGAAAAATAAGAAATTGTATTTGTCTCAGGAGGATTATATCTATAAGGTGTTAGAAAGGTTCAACATGCAGAATGCAAAACCTATTAGCACACCTATGGTTGGACACTTCAAATTGAGTAAAGATTAGTGTCCTTCATCACAAGAGGAGGTCAAATACATGACACGAGTGCCATATGCTTCAGCAGTTGGAAGTCTCATGTATGCTATGGTTTGTACAAGACCAGACATTGCACAGGCAGTGGGAGTTGTGAGTAGATATATGGCTAATCCAGGTAAAGAGCATTGGAAAGCAGTCTAATGGATACTCAGGTATTTGAAAGGGACATCTAGCATGTAGTTATGCTATGGAGGTTTGGATATTTCATTACGTGGCTATGTTGATTCGGATATGGCTGGAGATCTGGATGGTAGGAGGAGCACTACTGGATATATTTTCACAGTAGGTGGAATGACAGTTAGCTGGATTTCAAGATTGCAAAAGGTTGTGGCTTTGTCTACTACAGAGGTAGAGTATGTTGCAGCTACAGAGGGTAGCAAGGAGATGATATGGATGAGTAGGTTCATGGAAGAGTTGGAAAAGGAGTAAAGTAATTCTAAACTATTCAGTGACAGTCAGATTGTAATTCATTTGGCAAATAACTCAACATTTCATTCGAGAATGAAACACATTCAATTGAGATATCACTTCATACGATAGGTATTGGAGGATGGACAGTTGAATCTAGAAAAGATTCATATGAGCAAGAACCTATGCAGATATGCTAATGAAGCCATTAGAAAAGGAGAAGTTGGAGCTACACTCCACTTTTGTTGGTCTTTGAGTTTGAGACTTGAAGAGGAAGAAAAAAATCTTAGGAGGATCCAAGAATGACATTGTACAGGTATAGTGTGCAGTAATTAATCTCCAAGTGGGAGATTGTTGAGTATGGAGCTAAATTACTCATGTTTTAGCATGCAAATAGAACTTGCTGGAAGTTGACAATAACGGCATCGGTCAAGGCAAGTTAGAACCGGTGATGGTTGGGCAGAACCGGCATCGGTTACCTATGCGACAAGTTTTTAATTAAATCTCGGGATTTATTTCTATTTTTAGCATTGGAATAGATTTAATGAATGTAATTGCATGGCTAAGTGCCCTAAAGTATTAAATGACTATTTAAAGCATAAAGCTAGGGTTTAGAATATAGGATGGATCATAATTACAAGATAATTATGTGAGAGAGAATTCTTGGTGAAGAATCAAAAAGCTTAAAGGAAGAAAGTACTGAACATCTGAGAAGTGTAGAAGATTGTAAATCTTCATTGTATATCTTGTCAAAGCTTTGGATAATAGATTGGCTTGTTTCTTGGTGGATGTAGCCCACACTGGGTGAACCATGTTAAATCTAGTGTTGATTTATGTCACTTGTTTTGTATAATTCTTCTGGTAGAATATCTGTTTTTATTTGCATGTATGCTTAGATTTGATATATTGTCTGTACAACCGGTGTGCTAACCCCAACAAGAAGTGGGAAAACTAGTTCAAAGATCAACCACTATCATCGATGCCTCCTATAAATATGCCCCAAATCTTTCATGTCTGCATCAATTACTTTCTCGGTGCCTCGAAGGAGGAGGAACGACAGATCAAATCAAATCCGATCTGGTTGTTGGGGAAAATAGATCATGTATTAATGACACAAAGACATTTCTTCATTTTTCCCCACCTAACCTCTCCAAAATTAAAGTTCAAGATACCCATGGTGTAGACAAGGATGAGATATTTCCAATGGTGCTAGATTTGTCAGATTTTGAGCACTGAGTCAAAAGATATGCCCATTTAAAATTTGAATCAGTCCATATAGAAATGGCGGCGCTTGAGTTTTCCAAACGGGTCTTTGGAAATTAGACAAGTGGAGGGCTGGCACATGTCTAGGGATTGCTTTTGGATTCTACTTTTGAAGTTGCATTGGGCTGACATGTGGCTTCTTCCGTGGCTTGCTTAGTTTCCTCATGTTTTGGCTAAGTCTTTTTGCTCGGGGGTCATACATCTGATCGGGGACACATGGAGGCCTAGCACTTGTTTGGAAACCCGCTCAGGATTTTTCCTTTGAAGGAGCATCAAGTTGACACATGGAAGCCTCCATAGACCCTTGGACTTTTCAATGGCTACTTTTACCTTTTCGGGCCCTGAATATGTGGCAAGATGGCACTCGTTTGGGAATCACCTTTTGGGCTGCGCCTTAAAATTACGTTGATGCAACACGTGGCATCATTTGCTATTTCTCTATACTTAGTTGATTTTAGGCCCACCCTATCTATCTTTTTGACTTTTAACTATTGAATTTTCCCCTCTTTGGGCCTGGGACATGTGGAGGGTTGGCGCAAGTTTGAGTCCCTACCTTGGGCTCCCATCTTGAAATTGCACCAAGTCGACACTTGGCAGCGTCCGCTGAGTTGAAGAATTTTCAACGGCCCGATGCAAATTTTGGGGTTACGGACACGTGGAGGCCTGACACTTGTTTGAGTCTCCCCTTTTGGATTCAATCTTTGGAGGTGCGTCATTTGGACACTTGGTAGCTTCCGTTGACTCTCTATACTTAGCCAATTTTGGGGCTCGTTTTGAATCATTTGAGCCCGACGTAATTTGAGCCTTCGTCGTTTCTTCTCCTTTGACCCTTTGGTTCTTTGACACATTTTTCTCCTTCCCCAACCATACTATTCCATTTTATAGCCCTCATGTAACCTTTTTCTAGATTTGAAGCATAGGTTTGTTTTGTGAGTCTGTTTTTTGAACTTCTTCTTACATGGGGTTGTTTGATCTTTCGCAGGCCTTGCCACTCCATTGTAGAGTCCCTCTATTGCCTGATTGTAGGATTTGAACATGATTTCTATGGTTTCTTCTGTGTGGGGTCATGGCTAACCAATTTTACGAGGGGAAGAATATGGATAATAGGTAGTGGAACCAATTTTAAGCCTATTTTTACTTTTACACATTCTCTTATATTATTTGCATGTAACAAAATCCTAATAGATTATTGGATAAAAATTTATCTACACCAAAACATTCACTCACATTGGCACATAATAATCTTAGAAAAAGAAAATTTAATTATTCATGGACTCGGTCTAGGAGAGTGGCACAAGAACTAGACAAGTGGATGAAGTTTCATCACAATTATAACAAATCAAATCCTAACAATGTACAAAACATAATCAACCATATAAAAATATATAAGATAATGGTTGATGATAAATCATGTATAAAAACATTTTTACTCATATAAAAACACTCATCTCAATTATATTCATCAAAAGAATCTCACAATTCACCCTATTTATGTTTAATTATTCAAAAAATCAAGAATAAGATATGAATCTTTAACAATTATACATATTAAAAGTGTAATTCACACTTAATTACATATAAAATCCCTAAAATGTATATATTATTCCTCAATTCCTTCCATATATAATAAATATTCCAAGGAGTTTTAAAAGCTGGTCATAAACTCTCCAAAAACTACAAAATTACAAAACATGTAATGATTTTTTAGGACTCAACTATGTAGTTTTGAGTAAATCTACATTGACCCATACTTCATGAGTATTAGTTCACAAGAATTCATATCTCATTGATATGAATGGTCAATATTGAACTCATTGGATCTATTTTATTCTCATCGAGGTGAAGCACCAAGACTTTTTAGGAATTCACTCATCCTAAGATCTGCTCCCACTCAAGATCACTTAAGTATAGAGTTTACCTTATAGTTGAACCTTTTTATCTTGATACCCATTTTAAAAACATTGAACAATTGTATTCCTTAAGAACCATTCAATATGGATATCTCTCGCTCATTAATTTATACATGTGTTGTTTTGTTAGTGGAATTCATGAAGCTTCACCCATATAAGCATCACCTATATGCAATGAGTTCCAAGTGGACTAGTCGTGGTAGTGAGAGATGATTTTTTAAAACCATTACTCATGAATAATGGTTCAATTTAGATTGACTCAAAACTATGCATACAAATCTCAAAATCACATTACACAATTTGATCCATTGTGGACGACACTAGTTTTATGAAAGATACAAAATTTATACATTACAAAATAATGACACTATTTATATATCTCCACATATTCCTTAGAATATTATTTATATTATCCTTCTATGTCCTTATCTATACCTATATGTTTCTTATATTTCACATATATTATCTAATTTATAACCTTCATTTAGTCCTTATGTCAGTCATAAAATTTTAGATCATCCATCATTTGGATATTTTCCTACACACCATATGCCCTCTTCCTTTCTTGGAATAATATAATTATATTATTGTGTAGTTACACATAACTAGCTTTTCTTTTTCTTTTTTCATGTGAACATGGTTGTCTCTATTTGGAATTAGTAATTTTCACACCAAGGGGTGAATGTTAGGAATTCATTTTTGTGAACATTAATAATTTATTATGTTTATAATTGTGTAAACTAATTACTTACGGTCTATGAGAAATTATTTAGAAAGTAGACGCTTAGTAAGATGGTTAAATGTATTATTGTTATGTTACCAATGATAATAATTACAGGAGCTTTAACACATATATTAATTTGATAAATGGAGTCGAACACACAAATATATTTCCTTATGTCAATTTCTCTCTTCAAACATGATTAAAAATATATAGGAAATGTCATTCCTATAAAATAGGAAACTAATATAACAACACTCCTTATTTACGTATTATTGTTTATAACAATAATATGTTTAACCATCTTACTAACAACCTACTTTCTAACTAATTACTCATATACCGTAAGTAATTAGTTCACATAATAAAATATTAATGTTCACAACAATGAATTCCTAACATTCACCCCCTTGGTGTGAACATTACTAATTCCAAATATTCACCCCCTTAATGTGAACACGACGAAGAACCATATTTGAAGAAGTTGAACCACCTCCTAAAAGCATTTCTTAGACCAGGTACAAACTCCATAGATTATATCTTTACCCTTGTAAAGGCGTAGTGTCAAGCCGAATTATGCAGGAATGCTCCCTTCCTCTTTGGGTTCTTGTGGGACTTTCCCTTCCTCCTGGGCTTTGAATTCTGAATCTCCAAGATCCACAAGCTTCACACTAGCTAGATAACCATCCCTTGAGTCTACCTCAAAATCTTCTCCTGCTCCCCAAAAGTGAGTTTTCTAAAAACATGAATCTTCCCCAAAATTCAAAAGGGTTTATTCGAAAACCAACACACCTGCAACTAGGAACACTAACATACACTTTGAAAAAAGAAACCACATTGCACACATGTCACCAAATCAGTGTGCGGCCCCATCGTTGGTGACTGATGAGAGGTCGTTGAATGACCTCCTTCCTCCATTACCTCCAACCTCCAATATCATGCTTTGCTAGTTTAGCCGGATGTAATCTCGAAGCTCAAAATACCTTCAATAATTTGGACGTCACATACAAAAGAAAATGCGTCCAAAATCGAAATGTGAGATTTTATTTTCATACTTTGGATGACAAAACTTTTTACAATGGCATTGACCGACAATATACTTTATTTCAACATTGTAACTATGACCAATTTGACTTGAACTTTTGATAATACAATCTTTATAAAATAAACTATTCCTTTATTGACTCTTGCTTGTAGAACAATGACATATATGACATTTCTTGACAGAAATAATAACATTGGCATGACACTTTATTTGACCCCCAAAATTAATTTATATAATGACAACACAATTTCTAATACAATCTAGAAATATAAATTTAACTAATAAATTAATAACAACCTAGAGACTTAAATAGTTAAAAAACTAAAGAAAGACTCGATAAAAAAATTATTATACTCTTCTAAACAAGACAATCTAGAACTGGAAAATGGTGGTCGCTTGAGGAAACTCACAACAATTAATAGGATCCTGAACCTGATTCTAGAGATAGAACCGCATCAGACTTCTACCACCAGACACAGATGGAATTTCCTATTATAATTCATACAACATGATACACATACAAATGGATTTGGATACTTTGATACAATGCCCAGCTATAAATGTAGGTCTCCCGGTGTTGAAGTGAAAATGGTGATAGATTGGAAATGACAAAATGGTTGAAAATTTTACAACTTGCATCGATCACTTTATACACAAACTTATTTTTCCAGCGCCAATCCTTCAAATGCCTAGCCAATAGATTCTCACAAGATTGATCTAATGCAATTCCTCAGCAAAGAAAGGGTCCGAGTCATGTTGAATGGTGATTTTGACTTGGCGGGTGAGTTGGTAGTCTCCACATCAAGTTGTATCCACCCAAGTAGATATGCACAACACTTTAATGACGTCCTTGGATCAGGAAAACAGGTCGCATCAAAGATGAGTAATTGAAAAATTGAGCATTCACAGATCTATATCAAAAATGTGAAGTCTGGGTGCTTGTGCTTGCATAGGCCGCACGGTCATACAAATGTTCTGATAGGACTACACACAAATCAGATAACCGTATGCATATTTTGCAAATGATCAGAGCACACTAATAAGAAAAAGACATTTGTTGTTGGATGAATGATGCTCATGTGAAAGATCAGATGGTGAGTTTAGAGACTCTCATCTTGGATTGAACTGCCTTGATCTTTGATTCTTGGATTCTGACACAGAATATCAATGTACCAGCATGGATTAGTCTCACAGATACAACGAATACCAAATGATGTGAATCAGAGCTATTGAATGGAAAAGTAATATCCCTTGCACTGTAGTGAATACAACACGAGCCTTTGATATTATCAATCCATCTGTGGATCTCAATTGGAGGGCGGTGACCAATAACTAGTAAGACGACCCCTAGAAAATATATTACATCTCTATTACATGGATCAAACTTCACTCTGATACCAATGATAATAATTACAGGAGCTTTAACACAAATATTAATTTGATCAATGGAGTCGAACACACAAATATATTTCCTTATGTCAATTTATCTCTTCAAACCTAATTACAAATATATAGGAAATGTCATTCCTATAAAATAGGAAACTAATACAAACAACACTCCTTATTTACATATTATTGTTTATAACAATAATACATTTAGCCATCTTACTAAGCGTCTACTTTCTAACTAATTACTCATATACCGTAAGTAATTAGTTTACACAATTATAAAAATAATAAAATATTAATGTTCACAACAATGAATTCCTAACAGTCTCACTCATGTATTTTGTGGGATTATAAAAATAATCTATCTTTTCTAATTAAAAATTATGTTCTTATTGATCATGATGCTTATTTAAAATTATTACATGTGCTTTTAGTCATGATCTATATCATACATTTATTATTACAATCATTATATGCTTAAACTAATGTTTCCAGGATTTTCATCATATATTACATAGATATTAAAATGTAATTCTAAAATGATATAATTTGTTGATTACTAGTGTTGATTTCTAGCTAAGTTCACTTACCATTATTTCTTGTATGATATGTTCACGAGATATTTTCTAAATGATGATTTTTATGGTGATGTATTAACCTAATTAAAATTAATTAATGGATGGTTGATAATATAAACTAATAACAAATAATGTGTAAAATTATGTTTGTATGGAAGAAATTAGAATTATACCCTCTTATGTTGTATATGAAGTATGTAATAATATTTCTTGCTCCTTTAATTTAGTATGTGGTAGATAGATAGATGATTGCTAGATATTAAATTCCTACAATATACCTTGTATATATATGAGTTCATTCTCTTGACTTTTTGAACCTTAGTGGTGGAAAAGGCCGACCCAAACATATCATAGCTCATTAAAAAAATAATGAAGAGACCCATAAATAAAACTCAAGAAAAAACCAAGAGGGTCTAATAGCTTATAAAAGGTCCTGCAACATAGGTATGGCCATGATATTAATGTATGGTTTTGGCCTAACACTAAATGTAAAGAAGGTTAGAAAATGAAAGACATAAAGACCTCTCTCGATGTGACATAAAATCATAAAATCATAGAAAAATAATCACCGGAAGAGATAAAATTATTCAATGAAAATATAGAGGAGAGTAGGTTATATCACTAAGATATATTTTTAAGGTCTTAAAATAATGTACATAAAATTATAACAAAATCATGATATAATAATGATTTTTAAAAAAAATTAGTGTCTACATTTGTCCCAATTATGCTAGTGAATGATATTTACTAGTGTTTCGGAAAATAAGAAACATAGCTTAAAAAGTGTTGAAGAAAGAACAAATAGAAGTTTTTTCGTGAGAATATAATAGTGCATGTTGAATTCCTTGAGCCAATGATTGACTCACATAGAGCCAAGAGAGAAGTATGGCATGAAATTCGAGGGAGATTTCATTACTATGTGAAAAAGTGTTCCAAAGACATCATATTCAAAAGGTTAGGGGCTGATTAATTACTTGACATATTATGTCCTTATATTCTAAATGTGGGAATTAGGTGTCACTATAATGCTTCCCATAATGGGACCACATAACTACATAAAAATATAGCTCACATTGTTATTAAAAAACCCGTGAAAAAGGTATCAATGAATGATGTCTCATTTCCCCACCGTATCATGCATGGTTGTATAATTAAAACCTGTGAATTTGTTATTCATGCGTATGTATGAGTTTTTTTAATTTCCCCTACACTTATAAAGTGCGGTGGCATTATGGTATTTGCAACTAGTTTGTATTTGATATATGATGTATTTTTGTGATTGAATGGTGATTTATTAGATCATGAGATTAGATTACAATTATATGAAATGAGAAACTAATCTTGGCCTTGCATAACTTATTTAATTATAGTTTTGTTTTGATAATTGTAACTAACGTGGGATAGTCTTGTGTAAACAACCAACTAGTGATTTGATCCTAAATCATAGATATAAAGTTTTGATGACCTTGTGTAGTCAGCCCTATAGTCCCCCTTCAGTGAAAGGGAGATGGAGGAACCATGTCACTTGAGGAAAAATAAGATAATAATAGATTGTGTATGGATGTAACATGCACTAGGAAATAGAATTTGTTGATTTGAGTATATGCTATTTACAAGATTAAGAGAAAGTTGATAAGATAAAGAATATAATTGTATATAGAGGATATATGATATAGATACAAGAACATGTGTACATAATTGAATAGTGTGTGCGGTATATATTAATGATGATGTAGCGTGGGAGTATTGAAAACCATGAATCCAATGTCATAGATGACATGTAAAATGGATTAACGAGCCCCAAGATATGGGTCATATCATGGCATATGTATTATTCATTTAATATAAATGGAATTAAATCTAATTGAAGAGTAACTACTATAATTAGTGATATAAAAATTCGAATATACAGTAAGACGTAAGAAAACACACATGCTCAAATGTGAAACCCCGAGCAAGAGAGGGAGACTGAAAGACTTAGCTAATTCCAAAACAATCTAGAGGTGATTACTCACCGGAAGTTCTAGGACTTAGGAATGTTCCAGAAAGGAACACCCATGGGAGGACAGGAGCTCCTACGCTAGTGTCTGTTATGGGAACTAGTGTCTATGTGAATGATCTAGATTTGGCCTCTTCTGTGTAAAGGAGCTTCACTACTAGTTTCATTTGTCACTCTAGTTTCACTCCTTAATCTTCAAGTGCACCTGTAACCTACAAAACAATTTGTCTACCTACACATGTCCATAAACCACATAAAATATAACAAAATAGATGTAGAATGTGGAGTCGATGACTTGACGGTCACCCAAAGAGTGAACTTAGTACCGAGTGTTGTACTACATTTTAGACTCCATGTAGTTCTTTGTGTAAGTGTGTGTAATGATTCCCTAGGATGCCCTTATGAAAGTTACACAATGATAGTGGGATATATCTAGAATTTAGGAGATGTATTTAATGTGTGGGATGAAATATAATAAAATTCCCCTCCTATGTTTTGTATGCAAAATATTGCAGCCCTTGTCCCTTTAACGAGTGTGCTAGATGGATGCTTTGAAGTGATTTTGTGCCTTTGGATGTAATCTTAGGTGATAGTATTTAATGTTTAGTACTTGGTCCTTTATTTTGAAAACATAACTGTGTATTTATATGATTCCCTTGTTTGAATTTTGTAATTGAAAACTAGAAGGCCGACCCAAAGTAGTAAAAAGTAATCAAGAAGTGAAAGGGGTCCAAAAGAATAAATAAAATGTAAAGAATGATAGGAGCACCTAGGAGGATAGGAGTGCCTGACGCTAGTCTCAATCAATTAGGTGCTAGTGTCTAATGGCAGAAAAATAAAATAGTCAAATGCTAGCAAGAGTGTAAGATGTATAAAGCCAATAAGAGTGCAAAAGACAAAGAAAACTCCTAAAGGCTAAAGGGAGTTGTCAATTGCTAGTTTTTTTCTTAGGAATCATGTAAATTCTAGAATTATTTTAGGACTTAGAAATGTACCTAAGTGCATAGATTTTGTGTCTCAAATTTTTAGAGAGTGATATTTTAGTCAAAGTAAGAGGCATAGTTTGTTATTGGAAAGATTTATTAAATATATTGAATAGAAAAGTTAAAAAGTCACTTTTCATTTATAATCAAGTAATTAAAAAATAGTTCTCTAAGACTAGAAGAATTCCAAGGTCTAGAGACATGATTCTATTTCAATTTGAGAGGGTGATAGAGGCCATATAGACTTACACGAAAAAAGACTTGGTGAGTGAATTTAATACAATAATTTAGTAAAAAATAGCCTAACTTTTACAAATTTTTGATTTATGTAATATTTTATAAAAAATTGAAAATAGATCAAATGGTATGGTTTTGGACTTGGGTTAAAACCATAGGAAACCATCTGATTAAGACCTAAAACGTACGATTTTTACCAAAAGCGTATGTTTTGGACTCAAGTCGATTGTTGATAAGTGATGATATTAGGAGTATGTTTGATGACTATACGTGAGATATTTGACATTAAAAGGTGCTGATAAATGTTTTTGTGCTTTCATGTGTTTTGTAGAGAAATGTGCACTGAAATATTTTTGTAGTGGTTATCACATGACACCATATTTTCCATAGGTGTGGATGATACTAATTGGAACCTACTAGATAGAGCAGGGATATATCATATAGCATGGTTGGGGATTGTTCCCCAAATATGAACTTGATTACATCTTTGTGTGAGCGGTGGAATGTCGACACATGTACATTTTGGATCCCAATAGGGAGATGATGGTCACTTAGAAGATGTGTATCATATTATGATATTGTCATTAGTTAGAGAGTGGATACAAATGGTGCATGTAGATACAATGTATCATATGAGAGCTGCAAAGAGATACTTTCTAGAATGGGATGGGCTAAGAGATCCCTAGATTCCACGGTTATGGAAATATATTGTAGTGTTATTAGCTTCATATGTAGCAGCTGATGATAGTGGTCTATCCATATCATATAGGATATGGTAGATTTTTTAGGATATAAAGGATCATGGAACCCGCTACACATGGGGTCATTATATATTAGCAAACACACACACAAACACACACACACACACACACACACACACACACACACACACACACATATATATAATTGTATAGATTTACTTTGGAGAGCCATGGTGGTGGTATTGCAGATATTACATTTTTAAACATTTAGGCTTATGGGCCATAGATTGATTGGGATCATCTAAAGATAGTGGCAACACAATGAGTCCTGCCTAAGAGGTGAGGTTTTAACACTATGACCTATAGATTAATTTTGGATAGGTTGAAAGTGGTGGATATTATTTGGAGACTGTATAGATACTACAGGGGGTGGACAAAGGATGTTATAGATCTCTGTCGCATTCAACCGATGATTTTATTAGAGGATCAATTTCCCATACATAGGGGATTATATCAATATGAGATAGTGACCAACAAATTCAGGATCATATGGAGGTTCCTTCACCATCATACCCTTGTCGGAGGCACACACATACAAAACATAGACATGGGGCTAATCTTGGGCCCATAGTGGTTGGCCTATTACCCACCCCAAGTAGGGGAGGTGGACCCAAATATAGTGATGGATGATGGAGATGATTTGGGTTACACAATATCCTATATAACATGGTTGGTCCAACATCAATGGGTGATCTTATTTCCTATACTAGTGGGAGGACCAGATGGAGGTGTACCTCTTGATGGTGTAGATAGAGTATAGGGTCATCCTCTCACAAATGGAGGAGAAGTGGAAAATTCCCTTTGTGGGGATGCATTAGTAACAGAAGTGGCACAACATAATTATTGATTATGATTGAGATATTGTTTGATATTATGTGCATTGATTTATAGAGATTGATTGTTGCCAATGTATGTATGTTGATTATTGTAGGAGATAACTATTGGACCACTATTGTGGATACCTCAAAGTGTGTAAATTTCTATAGAATGTCTAAATATACCTTGTCACTTTGGTGAATTTATTGAGAGAGTAGATGATATTAGATGTGATCATGCTATTTATTTTACCCGGTAGTAGTTGCAACAACTAAGCTGTATGTTTCTACAATTCCAAAATGATGAGAGATATGTTTAGTTAGCGAGGCATCCTATAAACCAACCTAGTGGTGAGCTATCAAATACTCTATTGGCTAGAGTCGTAGAGTCACATGCACAATATTCCCAGGTGGTAGTGAAGAATGTGATATTACAAGAGTGATTTTCACATTATCAAGCTAGTCATGATCTAGAGGATTATAAGATCTAGGAGAAGCATCGACTCATGAGATCCAAGTAGATGTAGACCGATGATAGTGATGAGGATTAGCATTATGTGTATGAAGATTTATGCTCTCTATACCATTTTTATAAAATTTTGGGTGATGTGTGTGTGTGTGTGTGTGATTGATATTTTTGGATTTTATTGCATTGTGTATGCCTTTTCTAACATTGGTTGTGTTACATTGATGGATAGAGATATGAGTGTTTTGTCTACATATATGTTAGTTGTAGTTTGTTGTGTTGAGATATGATACGATGTATATTGATTTGACTGGTTTATGATATGTAATGTGTTGTGATGATGTATACATGTTAATTATAGGATATTGATTAATGAGATATATCGTAGAGATAAAGTGAACACATTTGATGATGGCATGTTAAGAATAGTATATGGATAATGTGAACATGCAATACAAAGGGAAATTTGTGAGTTTACCATATTATTGACATGTATAGGAAGTGAGGAAACCTATTCATACAAACAAAGGAAGGGTGATCTTCATATATACTCATAAGACACTAAGTGTGAAAGTTACATGCATTAAGCAGGATTGAATACATCACATGATATAAAGAATAAGTGTTTACTATATATGAGGTATGTATGGGATTAAATGTGCACTATAGAAACTATACTTGAAGATTTAACTTGATGGTAAGAATGGTGAGTAGAACCAAAGGGTCTATTAAATTCAGGTGTGAAACCTTTGGGATAAACCCTCATATCTTGTTGATCCACTTGTAGATGGTTCTAGATTGTTCCTGTGTAAGAATAGTGTCAGTGTGAGAAATATGAATAGAAGTTAAAACATGCTCATCAAGTTTATTACTCCCATATGCTTGTATCATCGAGGAGGTTAAGTAGATCTATCTACATTTCGTGTCTCATAAGTGATGATACCTTTGTCCTCTAATAACTTAAGCTTATGATATAACACATAATAATCATTATCACAATGTCCATTAATATGATGGAAGTTACAAAATGGATGACCCTTCTCACATTCAATCCTATGAGGAGGGATATGATCATTATATGGTAACCAAATCATATTCTTGTTAATTAATGTAAGTAATATGTCATGGTGCCTATCACAAGACTTATAAAAATAGATGGGATTCCTCTTAAGAGGAGATGGTTTGTATACTCATTGATTAGGATGAGGATGATAAAAAATATTACCACAATGTAAAACCTTGACTTGACTATCATTGTGTGTATCATAATCATGTGTAACAAAAGGGGTTGTAACATTCACATCTAAAGGCTTAGGCTTATGTGATAGCATAATATCTTTTTCTAAATCAATAACACATGAGCAAAGATCATAGAATGAATCAAAAGTTTCATAATGTAATTATTCTTTGAGGGACTATATAACTCCTTGCAAAAATATGAATTGCATCTCTAAATCACTAGGTTGATATACAAGAAAGTGCATGTTTTCCTTAAAGCGTAAGATATAACTAGAGACATATTCAACTTCATCTTGATGTAAAGAAGGAAAATATTCATATGTAGCCCTAGGGCCTCTATTATAACTAACAAGAGATAAGAATTCATCCTCAAGCTATACAAAAGTACTTAAAGAGCCACTAGGGAGATGAGTAAACCAAGAGAGAGAATCACCAATAAGACTCCTATAGAAAACCTTAAGAAGAATTTTGTCATTTTCATAAGGATCCATGACTATTGTATAATGCTTAATATGTATGTATGGATCCAAAGTACCATTAAATTTTTAAAATGAAAGCATTACAAAATTTATAGGGAATGACATTTGAAATATTCTACACAGAATAGGATTTCCAAGAATAATATTAGAATCAACACTAGCATAATAGGCCTTTATTTCTAAGGTCAATGTGTGGACATTTATTTATAACTCACCTACCACATACATAAGATACATCAACTCTTAAGTATGTATAGAATAAATACCTAAGGGTTCATTCAAAGGTACATACCATTTACTATAGCCAGGGAACACTATTAGGCATAAGAAGATTATTGAGGGTTGATTCATATGAAGCTTGTATGGCTTGAATGGTTTTGACCTCATGATTAGGATCTAAAGGGATATCAACATCAACAATAGGAAATGCAATCACACTAGGAGATGTATCAAAATGTGTTCTAGGTGCAACTAAAGAAAGATCAACATGCTCATTTTTGCTAACAATATCACTATGCATATTAGTATCTAAAAGTGGAAGAGAAGTAATACTAGTAAAAATATCACACTTGCTTTTAGGAGGAGAAAGAGAAACATAATGGGTATTCTCCATGACATGATCCATATCAAAATTTATGCATTCATGAGAAATGGAAATATTAGTACAAGAAACATCATTCTTTTTGTATTCAAATGGAACAATAGAAGTGCAATGGTTATTATGTGTAAGTAAACTAGAGATATTACAATCAATCTCATTATTTTTTCATTCAAGAGGAGTAGAAACACAATCATTGTCATCTAATTCATTGGAATAAGAAACATCATGCATATCATCATCATGGTTGTAACTATGGTACATTAATTCCTCTTCATTATCAAAAACATAAGGGACACCATTAATCAATGTGTAAATAGAAGGAAAATCATCTGTATGTGCACTAGAAACACTAACATCATCACCATAATCTAGGTCATCTATAACATTAGTGTCATGATCTACCTATGGAGGATATTACTCATGGTCACTACTCTAACCTGCAAGACTATCCCTATGGTCTTCATGAGTGGAAAGAGGTGGGAAATGATTGAGATCATCTAGAAAAGTTCCTCAAGAAGGATTTATAGGAGGTGGTGTGCGGAAGGGGAGGATGATCAATGAATGGTTGACAAGTAGGATATAAATCAACATCAAAGACTACATCATCTCTTAGGGAGTGTGAAAATAGAGTAATATGATTTTCATCCTCATAAGTGGTATGGACCTATTTAGAGGGATAATAACCATTATGCCTTCGCAAATCCTAAAAATAAGCCATGATCACATATAAGTAAATAGTATACATAAACCAAACACTCATTTACCCTAAGACAACACTAGGGTTTTAAAATTCAACAGTCTAACCCATGGGAACTTGGGAAAGATCCTACCTTAGGTTAAGGATCTGATAAAAGTGGGTTCACCAAAATGTATTAACCCTAATTAAAATTAAGTAGTATATGGTTGATAATATAGAAATAAGTAATGCGTAAAATGATGTTTTAGATCGAAATACATACATAGATACATAAAATCACTCTATGGAAGAGATGTAAACAATCACAGGTGGATTTGGGTAAAATGAGTCACTTAGCTATCTCATATAAGATTCAAGTTGTGTCAATGGGTGATTTGGAACATAAATAGAGCATGGGAACTAGAGAAATCTTCTATTGTCTTGTTAGACCTCCTATGGCGAAACCGTATGGTATGGTCATAATTGTACAACTCAAACTAACCTATTTATACAGTTTTGGACTTGCACAAAATTAGGATCTATAAACCTTAATGTCTCTTTTTATTACTATTTTTCACCTTTTGGAATACTTAGTGTCACATCAAACCCTATTTTTGCACATGCACCTAAAAATAATCCTAGTTACATCATGCAACACACTCAAGCACACATTATATGAAAAATAAATGTAAATGATTGATTCATATTGACCTTGGTGGTCACCCTATATGTGAGTCACCGAGAAGTGCACTATATTTCAAACTCCATGCAGTCCTCCTAGTGCTTTGTGCTATTGTGCATGCAACTATCCCTTTTCCTAGTGTTTACCTTGTGTTTCCATATCAATAGTGGGATATTCTACTTCATCCCATTCAAAACCATATGTTTTGATGTAAAATCATAATTATTCCCTCCTATGTTGTGTATGCAGTATGCAACAATATTTTTTGCTCCTTTATTTTCAATATCTAGTAGATAGATAGATGATTGTTAAATAGTAAATTCATACATTATATATATATATAAGTTCATTCCCTTTATTTTTCAAACCTTAATGGAGAGAAAGGATGACAAAAACATATCAAACCTCATAAAAAAATAATGAAGAGACTCATAAATCAAACTTAAGATAAAATAAAGAGGGTCTAATAACGTATAAAAGGTATGGGACTGTAGGTATGGCCTTGTCCTTGATGTTAGGTTTTAGACCAACACCAAATGTGAAGAATACCATGAAAGTAAAGATATACAAGCCCATGTGATGTGACATAAAATCATAGAAAAATAATTGCCAAAAGAGATCAAATTAATCAATGAAAAACCATATGAGCGCATGTTATGCCACTAAGATCTAATTTCAAGGTCTTAAACTCATGTACACAAAATTCTAACAAAATCATGATGTAATAATTATTTTGTGTTAATTTTAGTGTCTACATGTGACAAATCCAACAATGTATTCTTGTATACTTTATTTATATGTTTTATCTTTATATGCTTTACACATGTGTTTAATTTTTTTTTGAGATGAGTGGTACATAGGTTGTTATTTTTCCCCTCATCCTAAGTGGTACATAATGTTGTATAATCTATGAGATTTAAATAGATTTCAAAAAAACCATTCAGGTATGACCAAAACTAGTGAGATCCTAGTTGAATACCAACCATATGAGAAACATTATGTCAACATATTATAAAATATCAATCATTTTAATTTTTTTAAAGATTTAACAATTTTTTCTTTAATTCACATGGATCATAGCCAATTGTTTACCAAACCTTTCAATTTTCAAGTTGATATTAATTATTTCAAGTGTTTTCAAAGTGTACATCATGTTTATTTTCAATGAGATACATCTTTTCATCATAGCCTATGCATAATAATTTGTCCATTATATATTTTGAGTTTTTATTTTAAAATGTGTACCATGTAAATAGTTATTAGGTGTGACATACTAATTTATTAGGTCAACCTTCACCATGGGAATTTTTTATGGCTTAATACTTGACTAATAAATCCCTCTCTTTGAACACATTCGTGTGACTCCGTCCTTAATAAGGGTTACCTCTTCATTTACAAGTAATAATCATAAGATTTAAAAGTTTCTTAGCAAGGGGTATTCACTCCAAGATATCTAAATAGTTACTCTAATTGGGAAAATAAACCCCATGAAATTCTCTAATAAGTTGTGAATTATTGCAACATGGCTTGATATATCAATCAAGTGTATTTGTTTCTATGTTCACAACTTTTTATTTGCAACTTAATTAAATCTATGTTATGGAAGTTTATGATAATAGAGAGGATGTTAAGGTTTTGTAACATTGGATTATTCTAAGTTAATTAATTAATAATTAACCATTCATAACTAGAATAATTCCTTAATACTTGAAATTATTGATAATTGATAAATGATAAGTGATAGCTTGAATACACAAGAAGAGAAAAAGAAATTGTTTTACAAGTCATAAAAAGGAAGATGAAAATGTGTAGATAGGTGGAAAAGAAAGATAATTTTTTTGAAACTAAGTATGGGTGGGGCCAAATAGATTTTTATGGTCCACACTAGAATTGTATGGTTTTGACCTGGATCATATGATCTTAGATCCTTCTGGTAGTTGGGATCTAAAACTTCATGAGTTATTTTATTTCTTGGAAATTACCTTTTTATGTTAGACTCTTACTCACACAACTTTATGATGACCTTTAATCACTTACAAAAAAGTGGAAAACTTATAAAATTGTAGTACCCTTCATTAAAGAATTGGAAATCCAAAAGGATTAATAACGTATGTGTGGTGAGGCTGGACTAACTTTGGAGGTAAATCCCAACTTTTGAATTAATCCAAGTGTTATAGTACATAGCATCATATGGTATCAAGCATCATGTAGTTCTCCCATATTCTTGTGCAAGTATGAGTGCAATTTAATCCAACCCCATAGGGTTTCCCCTAGAAACTTATAGTACAATTCATCAAATAAATAACAAACCAAAAGGATAATTCATGTGTGTGGTGAGGATATAATACCATTAGTGGTCAAACCCAACTTATGATCCAATCCAAGTACTACACTATATGACCTCATGTGGGATCAATCCTCGTGTAGTTATCATAGGTGTTTTGCAAGTGTGAGGGAAACCTAATCCAACTCTTTAGGGGTTCCCTCATGTCTCTTAACAAAAATATATTTGGATAATTATATAGTCTAGAATGCATTTATTATGGTAGTAGTGTGATTTTGGTGTGCCTCAACTATGTGATCTAACCCTTTATTCCTTGAAATCCTTTGACAATGTTTAAAGTGAATTTTCTCTTGTAAAGACATGGACCTATGACATATGCATGCTTAGAAATGGATGAATCTAGACTCTTTTACCTAGTTGAGTGCTTTATATATATATAGTAGGGACTAATTTAATTCATGTGTATCGATTTAGACATATTTAAGAGAACCTTGATTGATTTTGGAATGATATTTATAATATGAGCTTGTAGGAGTGTCAAGTGAGTTATAAAGTCACATTTAATTACTTTAATAGCCTTATGTAAGTGAAATATTCTAATAAGGCCGAACCTAGGAAGATAAAATGACATAATAAAAATATTCAAATCGACCAAATAGTTAAAAAAATGCAAAGGGGTAGGGTTGAACAAGTTGGCTAGGACTAGATTCCACATCTTGACCATTTTTACAATCCTAGAAAAAAATATTGTGATGAAAAATAGAAAATTGTGGCATGATGTATACATTAATTTATTACTTCTATTTAATAATATTTTTAATTTACAACAAAGAATAGTATAAAGATAATCAAATCGAGAAAGGATCTAGAGGGATATATTGATTAGATTTTGAATGCGAGCATTTTTTACTTAGCAAGAGGAATGTATCCATACTCAACATTACAAAAGGAAAAGTTACAAAATTTTAGTTTATACATTTTTCCCTCCTTTAAGTGTGTAATTAAATAGTGCATGCTTACAGAAAAACATACTTGATTATACACACACACTTTTTATTTCCTACAAAATTATTATCGATTTATTGGTGTTGGCATGCTCCATTATAAAACTTGTAACATATAGTGTACTTAATTTATATGATATAAATTGAAATATAAATTCAAAATATAAATAATTCTTCTAACTTTTAATTTTTATAAAATAATTAAAGGAGATGGAAAACACAAAAGGAATACACTTTTCATTCTATGGAGGTAGGATCTCACATTATTGTTGTACTCTCGAGAGTTAGAATTTTTGTTGAGATTCTAAAGGATTGAGGGTGATCACTCCCCAATTTTGTTAAAGGAGAGACTAGAGTGTTGAGTACAACTCAACACTAGAGAGAGAAAGAGGAACTAAATTACCCATTTTAAAACTTATAAGAGAATATGAAGGATAGCCTAAAAATAGCTTATCCACTTCTATACCTTCTCATTTCAAAACTTTTGAGAGAAGAGGAATGCCACCCTATGAAAAATATGCTTTGATACCTTCCATAACCCCACATACCACACCATTATAGATAGATCTAGGTATGGATACACCATACCTCCATAAGGTGTTATACTTCTAAAACTAAGTGTATAAATTCTAGAATATCATAGGGGAGGAGGATGCCCATGCCCCTAAACCTAACCTTGTTCTTACAATTGTGTTTAAGTAGTGTAGAGGAGAATAAATGGAGTACTAAAGCCCCTTACATCTTTCTATAAATTGGGTAATATATATCTGAAACTGTATAAGAATATTTTAGATGGATGATATAATCTAATATAAATAAAATTATATATAATATTCCTTTATATAGGAACATTCATGTTGGTCAATACCGTACCATGGTCATGATTGTACTAAATTTTTTTGACTTTATTCAGATTCTACCACTTTTAAGTATATGTTCATGTTTTTGAGGATTTAGACCATGTAAAAACCTATTTCTATATCGATAATATTTTTGTAGATGTAGAAAGTATCTTGATGAATTCCCCCTCTTTTGAGGTAGGTTTGATAAAACATTTCATTGTGCAACTCAATATAATAGATGTATAGACATGTGTAAAAGTATGATAATATACATAAGATCACATAGAAGGATATAATGGTGTCCACTTTTGAAAAATTATACCTACATAATGGGTTATGCATGGTAGAAACCATGACATGCAAATAAATCAACATATGCAACATGGAATATGCAACAAGAATTAATATGTGTGTATAGAAGTAAGAAAAATGGTGTAAAAGTGTCAATCACATGATAAATCAAAGTAGTAATATAATCATAGTATAAATAAATAATTTCATTAACTAGAGTAGTAATAATATAAAAACATTATAATACAAATAAATAATTTCATAAAGTAGAGTAGTAATAGTATTTAATCATCATATTATAAATTAATCATGCCATAAACTAGAATATTAATACAATGGTAGCATAGATAAGTAATAATTAGTATAGAGACAAAAACATGGTCACATAGAGGCATACACCAAAAAACATGTGACACACACGATGTCACAATATAATCATAATAAAAGGAATTTTGGGAAATATACATATAAATAAGTGCATACACACAAGATACACATAAAGCCAACAACATGGGAAACTCATGGTGTCATAAAATAATCAAAGAAATAATGTCATATAGAATAATAAATCATTACATTATAATAAATAAAGTAAATATTAAACCATAAGCAAGGATTTAAACAACATAATAGTCAAATAATGAAATATCTATATAATCAAGTAGTGATAATTATCTATCAAAAAGTATAGAAAATAATTATAGTAAAAATATAGAAAGTAATATATGTAAATGTTGTACAAGACACATGTGTTAGTATTTTTAGCTCAAAATATAGTATAAACACTGAATAAATAATCAAGCATGATGAATAAGTGTACAATAATTATACTAAAAATAATACACCTATGTAGTCTAGGAGATGACCCCAAATAGTGTCAATGGGAAGGAACCAAACCAACATATGTCATCGTGTGTTATAATGTGTGTCTTATGTCATACTTAATATAACAAATGAATGCATGTGAGTAAAGAGAATACAGAAAATATATTATATCAATGAAACAAATGTGATAAACACCATGTAGAGTATCAAGCTAGATAATTAAATAATAAGAATGTTGTGGTTTTTATTTTTGCAAATATGTGAATATTTGTGTATTATTGATTATTTTAATGTTTTTGAGTTGTTTTGAAAATATATATGTATAATAAAGTGGGTAGCACAAGAGATATCCAATAAGATCCTTGGGAAGAGGAACATCACACTCAAAGGGTGAAGGAGGAACAATCCCCACAAGTGTTAGAAGAGACAAAGGATGCTCATGTATAATATATGTAGAATTTATGGTATGTGTCGTAGGAGACCTAGGGTGGTAGGACTCATGTTGGGTGATATGTGTAGATATTGACCTAGTCAGAGGTAGAGGAGGAGGTGTCTTATGATAAGTATGCCATGACATGGATGTTTGAGTAAAAATTATAGGATAATATGTTATGCGAGAGGTGGTATGGGGACTATAAGACCAATGCAAAAATGCACTAGACAAGAGCTTCCTACTAGACATAACATTAGAATCAAAAGTATGAGATGCAGATACACTATTAGAAGTAGTAACCATATGTACTACGATAGGATGTTGATAGGTATGGTCCTTGAATGGAATAACCCTAAGTATAACTACTTATTTATTGTAATTGAAATTAACATAGCGATGCAATTAGGAAGGTATAGTTGTAAAATTCTAAATCCAAGAGCACCATAAATTCATGTTGAATAAGATAAGAGAAGATTCCACCAAGAATGGGATATAAATGGTAGCAGATCCAATTGTGAGAGGGAGAAAAATATTTCCTATGTGTTTCTTAGGATCGAGTATGATTTTCTTCTTATTATATATAAGAGAACACAAAACTTAAGAGTGCACATATTATGTGGAGTGGTACTATCAATCATAACATTTCATATATGACGTTGATTAATAAAAGTGTGAATGTAAGTTATATCATAAAAAAATACACCATATCAATGAAATTAAAATTAATAATTGGTAGAGTGGGGGTAGTAGTAATAGTGTCAATCATAACATCAAATGTGTAATCATAAGAATGTGGAGGTTGTATGGAACAATAATTATAATATAAATCTAAAGTATTGTTAGGAGAATGATGTTTAGAATGTGGATCATAGAAATATTTTGATATTTAGATAATCATTAGTAGGCTTATATTTAATGGGACCATCACATCCAATAACTCCATCCATCGAGAAGATCTTCTATAACATGAAGAATCTTGATACAACTATTAGTGGTATGAGTAGTGTATAGATGATAATTGCAATGGGAATAAACATAAAATATATTACCATGTGGTAAACTTGCATTAACCTCAATCAAAGGAGGGGAGACACAAGATTACACTCAAGTAATTATTTTAATAATTTTATGGTGAATAAGGTACATGTGTGAATTACTGTTGAGATGGTTGCACCTTTAGCTTTGTAGGTTGAGATACAACATTGACAGAGGTTTTAGCTTCTTATTTTGCATCATTAGGTTTATGTTTGATTGTAAAATTTACTCGAAACTTGATACTATAAGTCCTAGGTGTATTAATGATACATTTAATATTATTTAAGTTGAGCATATTAGCTTCATGTTATTTCATAGTGTGGTATAGATGATCAAATGAGTTGAGTTTTCAAATACATACTATACTTGTAAAGGGACAAGAAGAATTTTTGTAAAAAAATTCCTATAATTCCTCTGTGTTGGATGTCACAGTAATGTGTTTTCATTGATGTCAAGTGTTCAGTGATGTCATAGGATTTCCAAGGTGTTTAGGTGTCTTCCCAAGTTGTTCGGTGTCTTCATGAAGTGTCAAGTCATGATGTCATGTGTTTAGGCATGGTCTAGGTGCATGGTCAAGCAAGAAAGTTGTGTGAATGTTTCCTCCCAAGGTTGTATGAATACTTCATAAGGTCAAACATGGTCAATGAGATGTGTGTGAGGTGTAAATGAGTCTGTAACAAGCCAACATGGTCAATTCATGAAGAATTAGGTAGCTCTAATCTTAATCCTAGTCCTAGGTCAAGCAGGTTGGCATGGAAACATGATAAATGGATAAAGGAAAAGTATGGAAAGCATGTTTGGAGTAGTATGAGCTATAAAAGGATGCATAGGAGGAATATCAAGTCAAAAATTAGGCTTATAGGGCATGAAGTTGGTCATTCTGAGTTTTTTCAGTGAAGACAAGCCTAGTAGGCAAGAGAGGTTGATGAGCCAAGATATGATGATGCAAACCAATCATGGTATGAAAACAATAAGATGGTAGATGATGTGTACATGGTTTCACAAGTATCTAAGGAGGTGAATTGAACACTAATACATGTCTATATAGCACACTTTCTCAGAACTAGAGATAAAATGTTGTGCAAATGAGATGGGGCAGATCTTTGTAGGGAATACTATGAAAAATTTTCCATTGTAAATCATGGAGGATGGATTTTTGGAAGTGTGGTCAAAATTTGATGACGAAAGAATGTGTTTTGGGGAATATATTCATGTTTTAGTAAAAATGTGTTAAGTGAGAAGGGATAAAAAAAATGACCTGTCTTCTTAGCACTCAAAATAAATAAAAATCATTCTTCATATAAATCATAAGAGGATTTTTATGAGAACTAAAATACATAACTAAGAGGATTTTTTTCATTTCTCTTAAACTATACTATATGTCCGATAACAAGTATGAGAAACCAAGATGGTTTGATGTGTTTCCCTTTGTAAATTTTGACAAAAAGTGGTTAGAGATTATGTGTAGATCCTATTTGAGGTGTTGGTGGAATTTAATGAGCATGAGAATGAAAGTATGCTAGTGAGAAGACTCCAAATTCAAGACTAATTTATGGTACCTCAGAAACTAGTTTCACATATTCCTAGAATTAGTTGATTTTAATGTTGTTTTCCTTGAGTTGGTGACTACACTCAATGTGGTAAGATGAAAAAAATAATGGATCTCCTCTAAATTGTGGTTTATCATCCTTAGACATATTTTAGACAAGTAAAACTTCTCATTCTTGATAACGGGGTTTGATCTCTTATGATAGTCAAGATGGGTGTAAACTTGGACTCAAATCATTAAGTTTTTCCTTCATAAAATTAAAAATAAGTCTTGGATATTATAGTTATAACCTTCATTTAAGTGATCATGTAATTTCATTGACATAATAGTGAAGAATAAGGTGTTGTAAGATTTCAAATAATGAACTAGGTTTTGAGCTCAAAAACCCTAATTGTGCAATGTTGGAAGATCAAGTTAATTTGATTGAATGACCATGATATAAGATAAATTCATGATTTGGATAGTGAAAATGTATTATCCTTCATGAAATATGTTGTTATAGTCATGTTGAACTGAGAATGTATGTGAAATAAACTAAACCCTCTTGTTGTAAGTCCGAATTGGAAAAATTGTGAATATTTTGTCCTAATGCATGAGCCATTAAGGTGATCAATGATGAAATTACTCCTTGAGTGTTGTATATGATAAATTTTCCACACATAAACCTATACAAGATGAGAAAATTATTGAAGATCTATTATTTATAAATTTTTAATCCTATCTATGATTGTGTTGAAGGTCTTCAAGTCTCGAGTGCCTCTTTCTGTGAAGAAAAGGTTGAATGAATTATATCATGCCCTTCCCATTATTCAAATTTCTTGTGGTTGATATGTATATCATGTATATATCATGATCATGACTATATGACCTGGTATAAGCACATAAATCCATTCTTCTTCAAGGTTCAAGACTATAAGAATTAGCTTTTGCACTCAATGTGCTTCCATAGGCTCAAATGAAGGTTGAAACTCAAATGGCAAAGGATGAGATATGGTAAGAGATTATAAGAACTCTTTAGAGGTTTTTGTAACATTTCACCTCATTGATTACACTTGGAGAAGGATTTATTAAGCTACAAAACAATATTTACTCGATAGGGAATATGGAAAAGTATGAGCATATGTCACAAGACAGAGCACACATGTTTGAATGGGATATTGATTGTTATGACAAGGTGTAAGGGAGTTTAGACTTACTCATCCCCAATAATTTGACCTCAAATAATATTCAACAATCCTACAAAATGAGAAGGTATAATTGAAGTCTCTTAAATGGATTTATGAAACTTTAAAGAAGTTACATTTAAAGTCCTTTGCTCAAGTTATCAAGTGAGAGAAGTGAAGAGTACTTGCATGTGAAGTTGAAAATCCAAGAGTAGGATCTTATATTGTCTACAAAAGCTAATTTTTGGGCTTGTAAAATGTTGTTGAAGCCATGGAGTGTTGCTGATGCATGTTGAAAAACTAGAGAGTATGTTTCTAATGTAGAGGAAGAATTTGAGGCTAATATGCATGAAGACAAGGTGTAGATGAATGAAGGAATAAGAAATGACATTGTAGGAGTTTTGAGGACATGAAAAATCATAAGAAATAGATTCTTGACTGAATTAGTTGCATCAAATTGAGCATGTGATATTGTGAGTATTGAAGAGGTGGTTCATTGAGAGTATCATGAAGAGAAAAAGAGTTTGAGAATAGCCCTGCAAGTCATATTTTTTTGTAGTAGATGAATGGTAGGAGAAGAGATATGATCCAAGGTGAAAAGTGAAGTGGAATGAAATGATAAGTGATCATAATTTGTTGTGAAATACAACACAAGCAAGTGATAAACAAAAATTGTGAAGAATACTTAGTAGATGGTTAGCAGTAAGTGAGTTGAAGATTTCTTATAATTTGAAGCTTACAGAAGGTCAATGTGACTGAATTTGGGAGTTGACGATTCCATGAAAGTAGAATATTTCTAAATACTAAGTTTTTTCTCAATTAAATTTTGTATTTTGATCTCCATGTTGATTTGTTTCTCAATTGTTAAATAATTGTAATTATAACAAGACAATTTGTCCAAGCTAGTTATGTGGTTTCAGTGGGTTTTATCCTTCAAGGGTTTCCCACATTAAATCAGGTGTTTATGTGTGTGTGATTGTTTCATGCTTATGTTTAAATTGGTTGAATGGTTATTGATGATCTAGTTTAAGTAGCCTACTAATCTTGTAAAATTCATCAAAGTTTTAAGGTACACCTTTGATTCACCCCCCTCTCAGTGCCTAGAATTTCCAACAATTTTCAGCCAAAATGTTGTTCATCTTCGTAAGCATAGTATTATAGTATAGAACATAATCAGATATTGGCTCATTGGAACCTTTTCATATGTTTGGTAGTATAAATGGCTAAGTATGAGCCACATACGAGAGAGGTTGAAGACCACATGAACTAAAAGGAAAAAAATAAGGGCGGAGAAGGAACACATGGAAGTATGTGCCAAAGAAGAAAAAAATACAGGAAAATGCACAAAAGTGTACATGCAAGAGTAGGAGATGAAGAGAGGTCAATACGTGAAGGTGCACATAACATGGGAAAGGAAGTCAATGCGCAAGGGTTTACACATACATAGGAGATTTAGGACTTAGCTAATTTCATAAATGAAGATATCATGTCATGCGAAAAGAACGTCCAAAAATAGGAAAATAATATGTGGGATAAGTAAATAACATGTTGGGATAGAGCTAATTATAGGATTAAATCACGAGTTAAAGAGAAGTTGTGAAAGACATGCACCTATATTTAGGACATCTATTATTAGGATTAACACAAGTAAATAGTGAAGGGAAAGTACCCAACGTATATCAATAGGTGTTGTGATCATTGTAAAAGAACACTATGATGGATGGAAGTGTATTAATCATGCTAATAAAATGTTGTAATTATTGTGATTTTACACATGGATGTAATCAATAGGTATATGTAATGGATTATGCTTATGAAGGACAATGATGTATGAATTTTTATGGTTGTTATTGATGAAATTAATGTAATAGAGATCCAAGTGCTAATAATAATGATTTGTGTTGATTTATTTCCTTTTTATATGTGTTGTCATTACTTCATTGTGTTATATCTTCATTCATGTTATAATGATTAATTATGTAACCCACATCTTGGTAAGTAAACAAAGGATGAACTTGGTAGGTTATACATGCTTCGGGTGAACACCTAGGATTTTTCTAGGTGAAGTGATGGCGTGCCTAACCTTGTGAAGTGTTGGATACTACACTCCAACATTTTAGTTCCATTGTTGAGAGCACTTTTCATTTTTCTCATCCGTATTTGCATGCATATGGCATTACAATTATCATTAGAGAATATTGACCATTGGGTGCACGATGACCAAGATGATTTTTCTCAGAGATATAACACTGTGTGGGATTTTAATGCATGTAAATGGGTGGAAGACAACTTATGTGACTCATTATATGAAAATTATTTAGTTTCTTCCCACTAGAGTTATATGAGTGGCTATCAAGTTACACATAGAACAAGGGTGTCCAACTAGGAAAGAACCAAGTATGGAGTCAGAAATAGTATCAAGAGATCTCTGATTTGGATGAACCATGGACACATGTTGTAGATCATTGGTGGGAAGGTGCATTATGTAACTATACTTTGGAGTACGTAATTTTGACATACTTATTCCTAGAAGAAACATATTTCTCGTTTATGTTCGAACCTAGAGGGTCATACTTGTGCTCGTTTCCATTATATAAAAATATCTTGATGATTGAGTTGGGGATGGACAACTTACCTATGGAAGGATAACATTCCATCATGCATAGGGGAAGGAAGAATATTTGGGAAGGATGATGTTAGTCAAGCGAAAAGAAAAAGAGACATGGAAGAGAGACTACACAAGTATAATGATTCATGAGAGAGAGGCAGTTTAAGGCATTGAGATTGAGAGGAATGATGTGTGACATATATTATGAGAACCCTGTAGAAGGTGAGGGACCATGGATCATTTCCTTCTAGTATTGGGGAAGCACAAGAGAAGAACCCATTCAACATCTGTTGAGATTGAGTCTAAAGAGAGAATGAGAACTGTTGGCATGCATTAGACCTAGCCTAGTCACCTAGACCTTGTGCTTGGTGTTTGGAAATAAAAAAATTGTTATAAAGGATCATCATAGTGATGATGAGTAGGAAGGTAATCAAGTATCACCACATTGGGTTGGAGATACAAGTAGGTACATATTGTTATTAGCATAGGAGGTGCGATAAATTAAGGAAACACATATGGAAGCACAAAAAGCTCTTGTGTTTGGATAGAATTTTTTTGAAAGCAATTTGGTAGGCACATCATCGGAGACGGTGTAGTGGAGAACTACCCATTATAAAGAATAATGTAGGTTGGGTAGTAGGAAAAATAGTTGGTGTGTAGTTCATCACTACTACGAGGTTGTAAAGGAGTAGTTTTACATGTCCCAGGTCATGATAAGAGGCTCAGAGGTTCGGGACCTCCACCACATGGAGGAAATCCTAGTGGAGGCTCATGCCTAGGTTTTTCCCCACTCCATGACAAGGACCATAGTATATAGCAAAAAAATATCAACAACCACAAAAAAACCCTTCTGTATTCTTTGAGATGTCCCTTCATTTTCTAGAGTATATAGGTGTTTAATATGTAATAGAGCATGTGAAAAAGCGTGAGATTTTATGAAGGATAGGGGAATAATGGCCCCATATTGAAAGGATATTCAATTTACAACAAAACTTCACGTTCGTGACCATAGCTGGTATAGGAAGTATGATCCACATCAGACAATATATTATGATGTGTTGCACGCCAAATTCTTGGTTGAGCTCCACATACTTGAATTTGATCAATAGAGCATTAGTGCATTGAAGGACATAAAACAACACTTTTATGAGAGTGTTACGAAATATAATGTGTGTTTCAAGAACTTTTTTCAAGCTTTCCTATGATATTCATTAGATCCAACATGTGTAATGGTTTATAGGAGGCTTGTTGACACCCTTCTAAAGGGCACTATCACACAAGATATTCACTTATTCGTGCAAGGCCTTAGAAGAAAATTTTTGCATAGAAGTTGTCGAAGTGTAGACATAGGGGTAAGTTCATTTCTTGAAGCCCATATTGTAGTAATGGACACTTAGTTGGAAAATGTATCTACCAATTCAGCTCATGAGATGTGTAGAGGTCTTTGGTGCACCGATTATGAAGTAGAAGGGAATTCAAAGGATAGCTGTTCACACAGGAATGTGTGTGTAATGTTGATGGAGTGTGAAATTTTTCATAAGAACCATGATGTCTGTAAATTTCCACTTTTGAAATGCGCTACAAAAGAATATTTTTTTATATTGAAAAATATGTGATGAATATACTCTTGACACAACTAGTTTTCTTTAGATTGATCATATTCATGAGGATTGTGAAACAGGTTACACAGACCAATTGGAAATAGCTCACAAGTGAAAGAGGGATAGAATAATGAGGGGAAAAAAATTATAATGGAGGCTTTAGATGTGGATACTAAATCAAAGACCATGGTGGCCGAGGAAGGTTTTCACGAGGAACATGTTATATTAGTGGGTTTCCTTATCACTATCAATGCGAGTTCTCGAAGATTCAATTTTGCATATATTGTCGAAAGGTGCATAAGGTCGAAGATTGTCTAGATCCATATGCCCACATGTGTAATAATAAGAATACGGATAAGGTTTCAACTATGATTAAGGTGGAACACGCTAATAAAAGGAAATGTGTGCCTAAGAAATTGGCTATATTTGAACCTTAACCATTTGTGTTCACTACACATATAGAGGCAATGTGTGCACATAAGCCATGGAAAGTGAGACCATTCATCAGAAGGGAAGAAGTTGTGCATACAAAGTATCCATACACAAGATAACATAAGGAGGTATATCAAGACACTACATGAATTATTAGAGATCCAAGGAGACATAAAGTACCGAAGGAGAAAGGGTATGACAAGGAATGCAAAAAGTGTTGAAATCCATTATAAGGATGTTGACGATCTTAGGGAAGTATGCAAAATTATCATGCGGGAGAACATCATACCACTATTGGGAGAATGGCTATGCAACAATATGTCATACACAAGTGTAGAAAGGGAGCGTCAAATTCTTCATGCTTATTTACCACCAAAAGATCATGAGTATGACAAAGAGATCATGTTAGATATTGTGATAAATGGATGGCTGGAAAGTAATATCCTCATTGATAAATCATGGAAGTAAATGTCCCCACCCTTGATGCTTAGAACCAAATGGTAAGGTCATCATTGCAACCATCCTTGAATGTGTTGTATATGGCTAACAATAAAAGGGATATTCCCATTAGGGTAATGAAGGATGCTTCTATCAACATTCATGGAACCAAGTTCATGGGTGACTTTGAGGTCTTGGAGCTAGCAAAAGTATACGATTTCCCTATGTTACTAGGTCTTCCTTGGTGTTATGCCATCAACGCAGACTTGCACTTTAATAAGTGTTATGGGAGTTTTTAAAATAAATAGTAGAGCATTGTGATACCGGTGGATGATGTATATATCGAACCCTACATAGAGCCCATAAAGGAATAATATATTAACAAAATCTATGTGCATATTGTGTATGACACATAGAATGTAGAGCCATCAAAGGGGGCATGTTTCACTAGGAAGATGTGTAGTCCATAAATGATACTACCAACATGGCATGTGATAATTGAGCTCATGGTACTTATGATATGGTTTTTTGTGAGGTTTGAGGAAGAGCTACAAGGGTCATTAGGCCGTGACTCATTAGGTAGCTAGGTAATGTCAATTTTATGAAGTATACTAGAGAAGAGAAGCCCAAATCATTTTTGTGCGTGATAGAAGAATAGTGACACAATGAAGGGGATAGAAGGAATATGATGGTATACACCTTGCATGGAATATCTCATAGTGTGGTGGTGGGTTATCCATAGAGATAACTTGTTTAGATGATGCATAATCAGAGTGGCCTTCTTAACAAGGTTTTTCTAGAACAATCTTCCTTCACTAATACATGATTATGATGGAAAGACCTCCCCCATGGTGTATGTTCATAATTTCAAGAGGAACTAGATAGAAGATAAAGATGATTTTTCACCCTCCTTGTGGGTACATAATTTTTTTCTAATTTACTCGGGTTCATGCATGCCTTATATGTACATGCTAACATGAAGCAGGAGATAACCAATTTACATGAGTTAACTTTAGGTATCACCCATACTTTTGATTAATTTTCTACTAATCCATTGGTTCATCAATCTCTACAAATAATGATGCACATTACATAAGGGATAACACAAAGGATGAGGATATTATGATTTAGTTGTTTTGTGAGGTTGATACTAAAGTGCACAAAGAAATGGTGGAATCAAAAGAGACCCTTTTGCGATGTTCTTGGAAGGGAAAAGAGAAATTCAAGTTAGTCTACCTCATAAATAATGAAGAGGGTAAGTATCTAGATACTAAGCATAGATAGGGTACGTGTGAGGTATTGGAATCCACAAATGAGCAAGCGTGTGCATACCATGTGTCATTGCAAATAAATAAAGTAAACATTAGAACGAAGATGTGCCAAAGGAGGTGATTATTGAGTCGAACCAGAGAGGTAGTAAAGTTAATTGAGATACTTCATAACTTTCAGGATCAATTTCCCACATGGTACCATGAGTTAAAGGGAGTGCATATGTCATTAGGAGAAATTAAGATTAAGATCAAGGATGACACATGACCGGTTTGGAAGAGACCTTACCGAGATGAATCTGTCAAGGTGAAAGATGAAATTGATAAAATGTTAAAGTTAGGAATTATTGAGCCCATTGAAGAGTTAGAATGGATAAGCCCAATGGTTATCAGCATTAAAAGGATAACAAGATAAGGATGTGTGCTGATTATAGAGTTCTAAATGCTTCATGTTTGATTGATCCTTTTCCCACACCATTTTACGGGAGATACTAGAAGGTGTTGTATGGAACGAGATCTACTATTTTATAAATGGATTTTTAGGTTACCATCAGGTAAGGATCGAGCATAAAGACTAGGAAAATATAAATTTTGCAAATGAATGGGGATAATTTGCATACACCATTATGCCATTTGGCTTTGAACAATGCGCAAAACAATGTTCTCATGCATTATTTTTAAAGCATTTCAATATTTCTTTCACAAATTTTTACGGGTATATTTGGATGATTGGAATGTATATGGTCTAGTTAAAGGTCATTGTGATTGTTTTTTTAAAGATGAAGACAACTTAGCATATTTTTAAATATTAAAAAGTGTATCTTTGCAACACCATTTGGTACCTTGTTTAGACGCATCATTTTTAAAGAAGGATTCTTGGTGGAGCCATCCAAGATTGTAGTTATTTTGGGGTTAGAGGAGAAAACCAATCATAATGAAGTGTGTGGATTCCTTGGACACATTTGTTATTACTGGAATTTTATTAAAGGTTATGAAAAGATCACTACTCCACTTGAAGAATTGTTAAAATCCAAGGGAAAATTCTATTGAGGTAGCATACAACAGTTAGAATTTAAGATTTTAAAGTAGAAGTTAATCACCATGTCTATCTTATGCTTCCCTTCTTGGAACAAGTTATTCCATGTGCATTTAAATACTTACAGTACAACTCTTTGGAGTAGTGTTATCACATCCAAGTGAAGCTAATGTTGATCATCCCATCTTTTTTGTGAGCAATAAGATGGCGTTGATCGAGAATAATTATACAACTACGGAGCGTGAAGCAATTTCAATGATATACGTGCTCCATAAGTTTAGGTAGTACTTTTTGTCCACACCATTTATTTTCTATACTGATCATATGACATTGAAGTACTTGGTCAATAAGCTATTTTTAAAGGGAAAATTTTCCATTGGGTCCTTCTATTCTAGGAATTTGAATTCATTGTGATAGTGAAGCCCAAAAAGAGTAATTTGGGACCAGATCACATGTTAAGGATTAAACCTGGTAAGGATGTGCAAAGCATAGAAGATACTATGTCAAATTCTTAGTTGTTTAGAATAAATCATGTGATGGATGACTTATAAGAAATTGTACTATTCATGTGCACCGGAGTTGTGCACGAAGGTATGAATACTCTAGAGAAGAAGCAACTCATGATTTTTTTGGCGCCTTACCAATTGATTTAAGGATACCTCTATAATATGGGTATAGCTGAATTCTTGTGTTTATGTGTGTTGGAATATGAACGTGGGGCTGTAATGGAAGAAATGCATGGTGGAATATTTGGAGGAAACTAGGCGGTGAAGTTATGGTGTATAAGATATTAAGTATCATCCTTTGGTGGTTTATCATGGACCTTTCCACCAATGGAAAGAAATCCCAATACAACATCCATATCCCCATGAAAGGAAAAGGTGAGAAAACAAACTCCATATACGTAATATTGGCCCTCTTGCTTCTAAGATATATTATAGGAAAGGGGCCTTCTAGATGTTTCTAGAAGATGGGAAAGGGTTTGGGGATATGATAGGAGGTGGTGAGATAGGGAGAGGAGTAGGGATAGTAAGGGAGAGATAGAGGATGTATGAGAAGGGGGTAAAAGAGGGTAGATGAGGGGGAAAGAAAGGAGATGTGCAAGGAGGGGACAAGGGAGGGGAGAAGGTGGGGGGGGCGGGAAGTAGGGGTGGAGGAAGTTGGGGGAGGGTGAGAGGCATGGGAGGAAGAGGGGGCATAGATGTGGAAGAGAGGGGAGGTGGGGGAGGAAGAAAAGTAGGGGAGGAGAGACCGGTGGGGGTGAAGGATTTGAAAATCAAAATATTTTTAAAGAAGGAAAATGAAAACATGATGCATGGGATGGATCCACTTGCCCCAATTTACTAAATTAAGTGAGTGTTCCAAATAATGGAGAATGTATAACGGGAAACTAAAAGAAAAATTCCTACAAAAATTATTGAGAAAGATAAGATGAAATGAGGGCATTACCGAGAATCTACCCTCTAGTGTAATGAACTTCATGACCAAGAGGCCCACGATGTTGAAAGGCGGTGGGAGAGAGTCATGAGTAAAGCCTCCATTTTTGTGGACCAAGGATTCCCCATCGCCAAGAAACTTATGTTCCTCTGCAGCAAAATCAATGTTGTTCTTATAAAATCTTAATCCCTTTCTTTTGAGCCATGTCACTCTAGCAATGATTTCTTCATTGATATCAAAAATCATCCCCTTATAGTTTTCCTTTATGTCATCCTATTTTCTAAAAAAATCTTGTGACAGGTGAAATTCATACCCCATGGTTATTTCCATGAATTGAGAGAATCCCCCTATGTAGGATACCCCAAAGCTTCTTATTTTTCTTCCATTTGTCAATTTACATTGGCTCCACTGTAGTGATCTCCCCATGCTATAAAATGATATCCAGGATAGTATCACACCAAGATATGGAAAAATAACTATGGAGTAGTCAATTTGATTTTAAAGGGGATATAAATAAAGTGGTAAAAGCCACCACACGTGCCTGTTCCAAAGCTACATGAGAGCTTCCTCTCATCATTAATGATATTAGTAGAGCTAGTAGGGTGGACTCTTCTTCATTTCAAACATGGAAATTATTAAGATCAACACCCACATTATCCATAATATCAACTAACTTATTCCCCTCATGATAGGTGTGTTGGATCAAGAAATTTTGGAAAGTGCTAATGATGTGTGTGGCTTCTTCCATCATATTTTTAATTTTCAGCTAGTCTCGATTACTTCATTTTAAGCACTTGGAATTTTTTTAATGAATCCCCTTCTACAATGATATTATTTGCATTAATTTCTCTCACAATTCTAAGACCCTAGAGAGCAGCAAGTCCTTCAACAAGATGATTTGATCTACGGTACCCATGGGACCAATATACAATTTGATAACTTATCCATTCTTATTTCGATGCAGCCTCCTCCCCCACTTTTCTGGGTTTCCTTTATAAACACCACCATAATTTAGCTAGATTCTTGATTTAGAGATTTCTAGAGCTATTTCTTCCTTAAAACCCTAGCTAGTCTACAGTGAAGCCCGAGAAGAGTATTCTTGCTACAATTTTCACAAAAATGGGTTTCGAGGTCCTATATTTTACCACGAGGTCTGTTTTAAAGTAATTCATGTGGACATTTTAACAGTGGATCTCTTTGAGTTTTGATATTATGAAATCCTCCCTATTTCCTTGTGTCCTATCTATAGGTGCTCATGCTTTGAGACTTTAAATGAAGCGTCTATGTTTGAAATATACTTTCTTTTTGCTAATATTCTTCCTTCACAGTGATTTCACTTATAAGATATAAATTATTTCCCTTAAAACCTTTATAACACTCACCCTTGCAACATAACACTTTCCATTCACCATCATAGTCCCCTATACTTAGTTTTTGTAGCATGTAAGATGATTTCCAAGGTCAAGGGTATTCAACTCTTATTTTTAACACTTCATTCACCATAATCAACTCATTCAACCTCTTGAGAAAAACATGCATTAAAAATGAAAAATTGTTCTTTGAATTTTATTGTTTCTAATGTGAAGACTTGAAGAGAGGTATGGGTAACTATATACACTTGAACAACATTTTGAGAGCAGACCTTGACACATTTGATAAACCTTGACAAACTTATTTTGTTTCTTTCAAGATATTTTTGCATAAAAAGGGAAAAGATACATCTGACATTGTTTCATTTTCAAACACACATCCTTATCTCAATTAGAATTCACAAGGACTCAAAGCCAATATGATTTTGATACAACAGGGCAGTCAACACGAATTTTTGACTTAAGATACTCTCTTCTAATTATGTACCCTCTTGGAGACATTTCTTTCTTGAAGAAAATCTTGAGAACATTAAGAAGACTAACCCATCCTTGAAAACTACTAAAAATACTCCCTCTTCATATCTCCTCAAGTAGATACTCAAGAATTTTATCAAGTGCTAGACCTTTAACATGGAGTAAGACACACATTTCTAGAAATTGACATACCTTAGCAATTTGATAGAGGTTGTAATCAGAAACAACTAGTGTCAATCTTCATTCAATTGTAGCTTTTACCTACTCAACTTCATTATGAATAACACTTGATTGGCATATTGGTAGAAACATGAATAATAAACCATACTTCTTTCAGCTGGTATATACCTTCTATAAGCCTAGAAAAGGAATACCATCTTGTGAGATCGCCTTAAAACATGAGAAATTCATAAAAGCAACATGATGAATCAATTGTTTCCCTTCTATCCCTTATAACCTTATTAGTATTCCTATATGTATTCATTGATGTTACAACCACATATCTAAAGCCTTCACTATCTGATTGAGTGCTTGATAAACATACATGCTAGATCTCATACACCTTCTCCATCATTTCTTGAGGAAAAAGTTATTCATCCCTTGCACTAGAATTTTCTTCCGTCTTCTTGGATTCGTCATCACTTCTTGTTTTTTTTCTTATTCTATACTCACCCATGAATATCATTGATAGTTGTGTCTATTCAACATCTACCCATTCTATCTTCTTGTTATCCTTTACTTTTTCAACTCCCGAGTTTTCTTGCTTGATCTTGTATATCAATTTAATTTGTTCTCTCCAATGTATTTATCAACCATGGATGACTTGGTTTTATCCTAATAGTTTTACTTCAATTTGAATACCTTTTTCCTTTCCTTTTGAATGCATTCATCTTGTATCTATATCTAGGGGATTCATGACAGTGTTTGGAAAAATGCCCTTGCCCATGGTTGAAGCATACAACCTGGTTCTTTCCTCTTGAGTCCTCTTCTTCCCAAAATTGACTTAATGGTTCTTCTAGGTAGTACTTGGATATGTGTCCTTTTTCTTTTCAATTGAAACACACTATATTCCTTTCATATTCATTCCTACAATCTCTCCATGGGTGTTATTTGTCTATCTTACTCATGTAGTCCCTAGCTCTATGTCCAAAAACATGGCATGAAAATAAAATTCCATGAAACTTACTTGAGAGTATCCTTGAATTTGGTTTCCTAATGATATTCATATGTTATTTGATGTCCTTCTTGTCTTCAGAGTGTCCTTGGCATGATACATGGATTGATTCATCTTTCATTTCCATTTTCCATGCTTGTTCTAGTTCCTCTTTTAGACATTTTAATTTTATATTTAGTCTCTCACATTCTTCACTCTTGGCTTGGATAGTTGCTTGACTTAGCTCATGTTCTACTTCATTTCAATTTTCTTCATTTTTGACAACCAATTCTAATTTTTCACTAGGATGCCTTTGTTTTCTTTGTAATTCATCAAGTTTGCTAGTGGCTTGTTCAACTCAACCTTCAAAGTCCTTAGTTATTCTTCATGTTTAAGGCAAGAATTTTATTTTTCTCTTAAATCCTTTGACACTTTCTCAACAAATGATGCCATCTCATTGAGTTCTTGACCATGATTAACTTCCATGAGCTTGATTTCTGTCTTTAACTCATTTATAAGGGCTTGAGCAATCTCATACTTCTTTTTCATTACCGATTTTACTAATGATACCATGCTTGTGTCTTCAAGATCACCTCCAAGATGTTAGGATTGATTTAGGAGGACCAGAATCTGATACCAATTGTTGAAAATTAGGACACTGAGAGGGGGTGAGTCGGTGTCAACTCAAAATTTGACAATCAATTTAATCTACTTAATTTGTTATGCTAGAGCCAAATCAACATTCACAAGTAGTAAATATGAGAGAAAGCACACAGAGACATGATTTAATGTGGGAAACCCAAATTGGGAAAAAACCCACTAAAATCAAGAACTAGCTTAGGACAAGAATGTCATATATGTGTTACATTGATTTCAAGTTGAGAATCTACTCAACATGGAGCTACAACTCCAAAAATTTAACCAAGTTATTACTCAGTCTTTAACAAGTTGTTAATTATCTAGAAGCTTAACTCCCAAATTTAGTCCAACAACTATTGACCTTTAGTAAGCTTCAACTTATAGGGAAGTAAAAACTCCCCACATGATAAGTTGCAACTTAGAATTTACAGAACTTTGATCACACTGTCTTTTTGTCTACTACAACTGATAGTGACCACTAAATTAGTTTACTCTTCTTATTCTATCATTATCATTCTCTTCTTAGTTTTATACAATGGTGTTTTCATACACAATTTCTTGTTACATTCCACTCTTTCAAAATATTGTATACATCTTGATTTGCAAAGCTATTCTCATACTCCTATTCTTTTCATGAGCATCACTTATTCATTCAACTAGAATCAATGACTCAATATCAGACTTGTCCATATTAGCATATCTTAATTTCTTCAACAATATTCTTACCTTTACTCCTTTTTCATGGCCTTGAAATGCTCTTTTGCTTTCACTGAATTCAAACAAGAAGGCACCACTTCTAATTCTTTGTGTCTCTTGAACTCACTTACATGGTCTCTAAACTTCAAGGATGTTTTTATGTAACCCTACATACTCTCATTTTTCCCTATATCAACTTCATTACATTCTTATCTCAAGCTCATATCATACCTACTAATTTGTGTTCATCATATAACTACAACTATACCTCTCTATCTCAGCTCACATCTTCATCGAATAATCTTCTCAAGATGGTATTTTTATGTCATTTTCAATTTCATAATTTACACACATGAATATCCTTTCTCTACAACAAAACCATCTAATTTTACATGTACACACACACACACACACACAAAAATCTCTCCAAAGATTTATCACTTTGTTACTAGCACAAAACTCAATTTTTCGAGACACTTGAGAACCCTTATTCATGACTTTTCACATTCACGTCATAAGCTCTTCAATTTACTACCTTGATCAAACATATAAAAACATTTCAAATTCCAATTCTAGGATAATTAACATGACATCCTTGATCAAGCCGTGTAAGGAAAAAAATAAGACTTCAAATAAAACTACTTTCAAGTCATTATTGTCACAAATTGTGAGATCGATTCTGATCTTACAAACCGCATATTATTTTAAGGATACCTTTAAAATAGAAAATGATAAATAAGGTATCCTAAACTTCTTGAAAAATTGTTACAATCTGAAAAGATTCCAAAAAATTCATGTGTTCTTGAATTTTAATGCTTTTTCTAGAATTGGTCAAGTTTCTACCGTAACCCTTTGTCTTGCAGTTCAAATGGAGCATCATTAAGTGTTAGAAATAAAGAGAAACATTGTAAAAACCTTTGAAATTTCCATATGAATCTTCAACTTACTCCATTCTACACCATTAAGATCCTACTTTCCATTTGAGAATATCATGAGTGCATTAGTAGAAGATGTTAATTAGCACATCATAAATAAAGAAGGAGAAGAGAATTAGGTGCACACACCAAGATGGGAATTCAAGTACACAAAATTTTTAAGGGATTTCATCAAGAGTGTGAACTTTAAGGTCATGCACCAAAGAGAGATAAGGAATAACCATTTTTACACCCTCACCATCTTCATAGTTTAAAAATGCTTGAAGCACAATCATGATATTGATTGACACACCACCAAGATGAAGAATGAATAGCAATTTACCATCTTCCATACTAAAAATCAGAGCATTTAAAATATTTTCCATGTAACAACTTTGAGGGAATATATACACTATTTTTCTGATTCAGACTAATAACATTGAAAATTTAAATGTTTTTGCATGCCTTCTTTGTCTAATTTGACTATATAAACATCCCTTATGAAATGAAAGTCATTTGTACAACTTCATAGGTCAAGAGTTTGTCTAGTATTATTCCCACAAGATCACATGAGCTTGATATTTCAAGACAAAGCATAATGAGGGTTTCAAATTTCAAACCCCTGGAAAATTATATGAAGGCCCTAATCTTATTTTTCTTCATTTTTTCATCCATGCACATAGAGAATAATTCCAACAAAGGTTTCTTCAAAATATCAAGCTTTATTTTAACTTGAATGATATACAAACTTCGTGATTTGGAATCAAAGACCCTTGACATTTTGACTGTCACCGAATTCAAACCCATTAATAAGAAATTGACATTACACTAATGAAATACTCATCTCAAAGGATCTAAGTCACATATTTTATAATTCATCAACCTTTTTCAATATTTCACCCTTAGAACAATCATCATTTTAAGAAGTGTATGCATAGAAATAAGCATATACATGACTTTGTGAGACTTGATCTTAAGCCTCTATAGGGAAGTTTGGTTTAAAAGGAATATTTCTCACCAACTCTTCTCATGCATAGCACCACACTAAAAATATGTTCAACAAGATCTTGTCCTTTCTTAAGTGAATATGAGAAATAAAAGCCCACTTTTCATGATTACGAACACAATCTATATTGAGTGTCTTCGGGTGACTGTTTTGGTGCTCTAGAGTTTGGACACCACTTAGATTTATTTTATTAGGAGCTTATATTTCACACACCTTTTGGAGCTCATGTATCCTGATTTGAGACATGTGGCTTATGAACACTAGTGTTTTACCTCAACATGTTCACCTAGCTAAAAACTAGTACATTTCAATATTTGATCTTTTAGGTTTATGACTTAGGTAAATATACCTTGCTCAATATCCACCAAGGCCCATTTAAAAATACATGTAGCCAATATGAAATTTACTTAAATAACATCTATGTCACATTTTTCAACATGAGGATCTTCATATCAAACATCATGTACATGCTTTACAAGGGTTGGAACAAGTTTATATAGTATAGTCAGCCAAGGAGAACACAAAAACCCACCATTTTGGATTAAATAAATTATTGTACACCTCTATGATATTTTACCAACTTGCACAAGTAATTTGGAGTCAAATAAACTCATCTTGTGCCTTTAACTTCAAGAACGAGACTTGAGGAGAGAGAACCCCTATTAGAAGAATGATCTCAACTTCTTTGTTTTCAACTAATTTCCCTCAAATTTTTGCAAAATTTTAGGATTGGATCACTCTTACAAAATTCCTTATTTGATTTATCCTAAGGAGGCTTGAAAATTTTGTTTGGATTCTATGAATATAGGGTGCTCTGATTTTATTTCTCAATAAACTAGTTTTAGAATAAATTGAAACTCTTTCACAATATTCCACAAAACTTGATGAAACATGACATAAAGAATTGAAACATACACATATACATTATCCATAGTTTTTTTCTCATAAATATTATTTTAATCTTCATACCAATCTCATTTTCCCATGAATTCATTGTTAGTCCTCAAAGGTAGTTTTAGTGAAAACTTGAATTTTTCCTCCAAAAGCTAAATTAAGCCTTGTGAATAATCATACATGCCCTATGAAATGTTCCTATGCTCCTCCCATGCTTACCTAGTATTTTCATGACCTGAATTGAGCTCTTACACCTCATTAGGCTCTAGAACTAGGCCTAAATGAGCCAGTTACAACTGTGACTCCCAACATTTGACATGTTACTCATTCCAAAATCTCTTGCACATGCTAGAATAATCATGTATGACCTGGAAAACACCTATGTCAAGCTTACCAACCATATCCATACCTCCAGTGGTCTCCTACCTCACTATTCAAGCTTTCAACACCGTGAATTCATCTTGAAACCTGAAAGGAACTATCAACTAAGCCTCACTTCAGCACTCACACCTTTTCCATCAATGCCACTTGAAATAAATAACAACACCAATTCAACAAGGTTCAACATGGAGGACACGAATGTGTTACATCATTACATGTACAAATTATTTGACAAGGTGGGCATAAGCTATGCCAACAAAGGATCGCACCGCATCCAAATTAGCTATATTTCTATGGGAAAACATCATAAGTAGGTATGGTTGTCCATTGAGCCTTACTAGTGATAGGGGAACTCACTTTCTCAATGAGATAATCAAAATATTGTTGGAAAAGTTTATGGTAGCACACCATAAGACTACCCCTATCACCCATAAGCTAATGGATTTGTAAAGGATTTTAATAAGATCTCAGGACAAACCTTGAAAAATATTTGTGAAGTTGGTAGGAAGGATTGGGATGATAAGTTATTAGCTTTATTATGGGCATAAAAGACAACTTATAATATGTTGAATAAATCCAAACCTTTTTGATTGGTGTTTGGCATGGAGGTAGTTTTTCCCATAGAATTCATGTTACCCTCCCTGCATATTGCATGCACAAGATGGTGAATGATGAAACAACATTGGATGAGTGCATTGATAAACTAATGCAATTAGATGAATGATGTGTGATTGCAAGGAGTCATAAAATAGAGAAAGCTACAAAAAAGGCCTAACATGACATGCATATTAAGAATAAGTATTTTTCTATGGGGAAGATGGTGCTTTTATATGACTCCAAATTTGTGCGCCATCCTCTAAATATTAAAGTGCATTGGTTAGGACCGTTAAGAATCGAGATATTGGAATTAGATGCATGGAATTTATAGGTGTTGGATGACACTATGTTGCCTGGTTACTTCAATGGGAGTAGGCTAAAGTATTACTTTAAATAAGCTTATTTTTGTTTGTAATAAGGTAGTCTTGTCATCTAGATTAGATTTCCCTTTCTATTTTGTTTTAGTAAGTGTGTCACACACGGGAGATGATTACTCTATGTTTGAATGTCATGTATAGGACCACACATAATTTTAGTGTGGGGTGGATCAGATATAGATGTGTAACACATATGACACATACTTGATAGTAGGTTGGTTAATAAGCACATGATAAGGTGAGACAAAAGTTATCGAGAAGAAGGATCAAATTATGCTTTGGAGGTAGTCACGAGGTTCACACGTAAGGAAAAGTGAAAATACATTAAGGTAGTATTCGATTGATCAAGTATAAGGTGTGAGGGTGCTTAAAGATGGAGGGTGTGAATGGTCTTGAAGTTGATGGAATTGTTGAGATTGGAAACCACATGAATGAAGAGTCATGAAGTGTAACACGATGGAGGTAGATATAAGGTAAACTAATTACAGGTGACATAGAAGAAGGATGTGTGTGACACATGAGGATGTGCACACGAGGATATGTAACCTAGAAAGTAGTGGTGTACTAGAAGGTTACTGATTGTTGTGCACGGGAGAAAACAAAATAAAATGTCTTTGGAAAAGCATAATCATGTTTTAAATTTAAAAGGTAGTTGTAGGTCGGGAGAAATTAATGTGGATGAAATTGGAAAATCTATACATAAGGCACAAGAGAATTCATTCTTACCTTTCCATTGAGAACTTGTTCAATAAATATCTTAATTACAACAAAAATAAAAGTACAAAGAACGAACCAGAGCTAGGGCAAGGCATGATTTAGAGATAAGTACAAGACCTTGACTATAGTGAGATTCTTGTGAAGAAGTAGTATCTAAGTAGATTTTTTAAAGATACAAAGACAAACTAGGGTTCAAGGATGAACACAAAGTTAGGGTTCATAGGTGGGAATCTAGATTAGGGAAAAGGTGATTCAGAGAAATTAGTTAGGACATAAAGTTGAAGTGGATAAGAGAAAGGAAGTGAGAAAAAATTGTATTTCGGTGCCACAAATAAAAAATTGAACAAGTGGAATTTTAGCACCTAGGGCATGTATTTTAGGGTTTGAGTAATTAAAAAATGACAATGGCACCCAATAAGTCACCAAAGAACAAGAAAATTGTTGAAGAGGTTCCCAAGACTGGTTTTCGAGAGATCTAATACCCGCCAGAGGTCATAGTAGGGAAATAATGGGCTTCATAGTTGACCAAGTGTAAGATGAATGACTATAACCATATGACACAAGCCCATGAGACCGATATAAGGATTAACATCTCTAAGAAAATGGACAAAAGAACAACTGAAGGAAAAATTGTTCCCGATGACAAGGTCTAGAAAGATTTGGAGAGCGGGGAGTATTTCAGCTCTATGAGTTGTCATATTTTGGTAATCTGTGCTCTTATATCAATGGATCATGTCAAGAGTGTATGAATATTACTTCTATTTATTTTGAAGGTAGGATAATTTTCTTAGCTGCATAGTTAATTAAAAATGTACTAGGCTATGTGACAATGGAGCAGAGATTACGCTAGATTTGAATGATGATGATATGGTTGAGGTGACAACAACTAATTTCAATTACCAAATAGGAAATTTTGCATTCATTATTTTAAGTATATCCGATCCAGACACTAGAGTGGTTACATACCTAGTAAGTTGCAAGTTGGGATATTTTGAGCACTAGATATAAGTGAATAATAAATTTTTACATGTCACACATAAGATGGTGTAGAAGAAATAATACAATATGTCCTTGTACATCACTGAAGGCATCATTGAGGAGGCCAAGAACCAAGTAAGTAAAGGTGAGAAGATCACTTGGGGTGATATCCTTCTTCTTATTGTATATTGGGAGATTGGAGTACCTAATGGACTAGCAAAGAAGATGTGGATATACCTAATTGAGAACAAGTCTCTGGTGCAGATATTTTCTCAGTACACTTGTGATAGTAAGATTTCAATCCCATACAAGGTACGATTAGAAAAATGGTATAGAATTTTTGTCAATGCATTTGAAAACAAATGGTACATTCCCGAGAGAACTTCCAACACTCTTGGATGGACACACAAATTTCTTGGTATTACAATACTTATGCCTTTGGAGATTTAAGCTAAGTAATAGAGAAATGGGGCCATGGTGAAAAGCTGTTGTTTTTATTCATAGCAAAGTAATTTCAATCCTCCATGAATCACATAAAATATGCATGAAAGTTGACATTAAATATAGAAAATGTAGATGTTGACTAACACACATTTTACCAAACATACATGTATCCATCAAGGACATCATACATGGAGGCCACAAAGATAAATAATATGGACTTGAGCCACATAACCTGTAGTAGTAGTATAGATATAAAACTAGGTCACACTCCCTTGGTCCCTCAACAAATAACCAACGTGAACACACTCACTTAACCATGGCCCCTTTCATCCCACTCTATAATATTAATTTAATTAATTTAATTAAATTAATTCATGATCTCATAATATCTATTTTTTAAATATCCTAATTGGGATGATTCCCACACCACCACCTCACCTATACACCCCATCTAGCCACCTCACCCTAAGACCTATTCTTAGTATGTTTCCATAACTAACTAAGACCTACCTAAACCATAAAAATCAAAACCTACATTCCCTCTAACCACATTCCAACCCATTAGAAGGGAACCTTCTATTCTAATCTGTGGAGAAGGATGAACGAGGTCCAAGAAAATCAAGGGGATATACCTATTTTAGTAAACCTAGGAAATCCCACCCTAACTGACACTGGTTACCCTAGACCACCACCGGCCGATCGACTGTCACTGTCATCGGTTACCATTTATACCCCAAAATAACCTTGTTTCGAGGTTGGCACATTTTTTGAGAGGAAGCAACAAATCCGGAGCTACATGCAAGTAGAACAAACATTTGTACACACATCAGAGCATCCACATCTAGCATTAGAAGCAATCACAGAGTCATTTGAATTCATGGAAGCATCCAGGGAAGAACCATTACCACATCAAATTCATTACATTTGATCACATGCCATTGTCATCTAGCCATCAAGATCATACAATAGTAAGTATCTTGTTAACCAACATTCATCTGTTTTCCTTTTAGTAGACCCTTTTACTTATGTTATCAGTTTCTACTTGCATTCCCATTCACCTATCATTTACCTTCATACAAACTTGATCATTCCTTCACCCACACCATTAAGTTGCCCATATCCTACTGATAACTACCCCTGAGCACACCTAAGACCTACACAGACCTCGCCATTTCCCTCTCCATTTCCATTTAGCCCTAGATCTGTCATCACACCAAGATTTTATTAAGTTTCCTCTACCTCGACCATATTCCGACGCTGGTTACCAACAACCATCACTGGTTCACTTAAACCGACATCGGTCATACTAGAATGATGTTGGTCTCTGTGATTTTACCCTCAGACCAAGAATAGAGCCTAAAATCTCCACCAAATATCCAAAACAGCCCAAAATCAGACCCTGACTAGTACTAGTACCCTAACAGAGACCTTGACCTTCATATTTAATCATAGCCTAGCTTGTTGTGAGCAAATGCTTACTATAGTCAAATGATATACCTAAATCATTTTAATTGCAGTATGGTTTTATTTATTTTTAACATTGAATTGTTCTAAACATTGGATTAACAACGTTCTAGGGAGTATCATACTTCCCGGATCTAGCATACGCTAGGAAGTCTACTACATATACTATTTAACTTCTATTGGGTGGTCTTGTTTTCTATTTCAGGTAGTTCCTCCTAGCCAAAAGGAAGCTCTCGTAGTCAGCTATGGATCAAGAATTCATACGCGTGCAACAACCTTTAACCAACTTTAATAGGTATTCCTCCTAGCCCATTTACCCTTATCTATTTTGTCAATATTCAAAGAAATGCTCTAAGAATTAGGTGAAACATTTTGGCATGCCTGGTGGGACCCATTTGGGGTTCCTTGCATTTCGTCATTCCTAGGTGAAAATTTGCATGTTTGTTTCCTTTCTAAAAGGTTCTCACACTAAAATTTCTCCCCTGGAATCTTCTCTTCTTTCTATTTGTCTCAAAGCAATCATGTTTTGGTGCTATAAAAAGAAAATTTCTTTCCTTTCATTAGTATCACATTAGTGAAAGAGCATCCCTTCTCCTATTCACCTCTTTGTGTCATCGAATTCAACATTTCAATTTGGGCTTAAAATTAACTGCATTTCATTCTGCTTTACTACATTAGCTCACATTAAATGAGGGCAACCTATATGCTGGAAGTCATGCCCAGCTGATGGTTGATAAACGAATCATAGAAAAGCACTTTCTTTCTCTTTCTCTCTCTCTAATCTTACCAAACATCACAAAATTGAAAAAAATACACACATTCTTAAACAACGTCTCACCGAAAGAAGTTGTAGGTGATCACACAATCATGGTACAGTGGGCACCCCGCTAGTTATCTCTATCTAGTATGCCATCAGAGGACGGCCTACCCCGGCCATAACATAACTTCAAACCTCTCCTTGTAGATATCCTTCTTTTTAGGAAGCCTTCCTCACCAAAAACTCTATTCTAAATTTCATGAGTCAGTCTTATAAATAGCATAAGTTGAACAAACATAATAGAAAAAGCACTCTTAGGATCGTATTTTTCTTAGTGTTTCTGTTTGGCTTGAGTTTTTAGGTGAGAGGACATATTCTTCACTTTTTTCATTTCTCCTTGCATGCTCCTCATCATAGTTGGTGTATTCCATCTTCATCTGAGTGTTCCTAGACCCCATTTTCATCATTCTCATAATTCTGGGTTTGATTCCACATTTTATTTTAACTCACAACCACTTGTTCTTCATCTTTGTTTCAATTTCATAGTAACCGGTTTTGGTCTAGCGACCATCGTCGGTTACCCTAGACTTTCATCGGTTTTACCTGACCGGCGTCAGTTTAATGTTCTTTTGGTTAACCTACCCAAAAGGATACCTGATTCACTTTATTTGTTTTTCGAGTCTCTGAGGCTCTCACCATCTTCTCTGTCCTAATAAATCCATCAGCATCTTATCTACTTGGTAGATTATTAGCCTTTTACCTTGTTTTGACAAATTGTCCATTTTTCACAGTGACCAACCGCGGTTACCTGTGACCGGCGTTGGTTTACCCTAATTGGCATCGGTTAGCCTGTTCAAATTTCCAGATGACATTTCATACGTAATCCACCTACCACCACATGTTTTTCCTATATTTGTTGTATTTCTATGTCATTTACAGAAAGCAGTCCTACCACGTCAGTACTTGTTCACATGGTGCTAGTGCATAGCCAAGAAAACTCCCCATATTCCATGCTAGTTGTCAACCACTCCCACCTAGTCCTTCGTCACCTATTATTTTTTCACCCATGGATCCTACCCAACCTATCACCATCACTGCAGGTGACGAGGAGCTCACACGACTCCTTGACCATAACCCTGCCACTGTATAGTTCTATCTTTCTCACTCATCCACTTGAGATGCCTCGGGTTAGTTGATATACAACATACCCGTATCTATCCCCTTGGCACTCATTCCTACTTCTATGTCATTCCTTTTTGACTCCTCACTACTCGCACATTCCTTGCCTCCAGTCATTTCACAACTAGGCCATATGCTTACTATGACCGCCGCATCATCTGCCACATCTATTGCACCCGTAACATCCACTATACCTTCCTTGACCACCCTGAACGTAACCTTATCCATCTCTATTGTCTCACATATAACCATAACAACACAACCACCCCTGGTATCGATGACCTCTACCCCTTTTCAAAACATTTTCCTTTCTATTCCACAGTCCTTATCCCCATCACTACTAGAGTCACCTCAACCCTTCCACCTCCATATACGAACTATCGTAGCCTCCTGTTTCATCTATCATTCATTTTACATATGTACCCCCTATCTCATTCCCTCATTCTCAACCTACCTATTCGGCATCACCACATAATAGAATGCCATCTCTATCATATGTCCAACACCAACCCTCTTATGCTATAGGAGGTACTCATCCATTACCACCTACCGATGACCTCATCAAGTTAATGATGAACAGGATGTAGACACTAGAGGCATCGGTTTCCGGCTCACACAACTCCCTCACCTACGATGAAATTTGTAATGAGCCCATACACCCATCCATTCCTATTCGTCCATATCCCGTACATTGGGAGATGCCTAAATTTAACCACTTCAATAGCAAAGAGGACCCGCAATAGAATTTGCGATATTTCTATAAACTTTGAACCAAACTTGCACAAGAAATAACTCGAGAATAATTAATTTTAATAACACCAATATATTTATTTTGTATTCATCCAAGATGTTTTATTCAATAAGACAAGGTTACATATATAGAGTGGAGTTCTCCTATGAAAGAGGAGTCAACTCTAATCTTCAACAAACTCTCACTTATCTCTCCCAATCCCTATTCTCACTCAACAAACCTAGAATCTCTCTAAGAGATCTCTACAAGTTGTCACCAACTCATTATTTGCACAATAATAATGTTCACAATATTAAACTATTCCTAACATTCACCCCCTTAGTGTGAACATGGGAAAAACATACACACTCTCATCTGTAGTATGCTCACCTCTATGGAGCATGTCAAACTACGTGACTCATGACCTTGATACTAATGAAGGGAGCAATGCTCAACCTTCTATGGTTTTACAGTTTACCACAAACCTTGACGTGTAATCAGATCCATCACCTGTCCACCTCATGTGGTTTTCTGGATCTCCCACAAACCTTTTCAAGATCCATGAACTATCTTACTGTGGTGCTTTTGTTCACCTATTTCATTTCATTAGGAGTTACATTCAGAAACTTTATATAGTACAATTGAACAATAATTTGTTCTTATTTTCACAATTGCACACTGAAAGAAAACACTCATCACACAACTGAAAAAACACGCCACCAAATTTGTGTCGCGGCCTTGTCGATGGTGCCTGACAAGAGTTAGTTGAACAACCTCCTTCCTCCGTTGCCTCCAGCCTCCATTAATGTCCCTGTTAACTCAGCAAAAAGTATAGTCAAGGACAATACGCGTTCCCTATTGCGATACAGGGTGGGGTCGAGGGCGGAGCCCCTGAATCCAGGAACAATTTTCATTTGCATTTTCCCTTAAAAATTGAGTGTTGGATTACACCGAAAATGCACTCATTTGTCCTTTTTTTTGGTAACAACTTTTCGACTCAATATAGACAAAAAGGATTAATAAAACTACAAATTCCCTTAACTCATAGACTTTAATCTTAAAACATCACATTAACTAATAAACATAATCGAGAAACTAAAATCTTTCACTCAACCAACCTATAACTCAAACAAAGGTAAAAATTGGACACGTGGATGTTCCTTCCAATGCGCACATCTATCAATTACACTATCGTGTTCATAGTATGAATCAAGAGGCATGTTTCAACAACTTCCAGTTACTGTAGTAATTACAGAAAATCTAGACGGAGATGCAGTATAGCCAACATACCCAACACGAAAAATTGTTTGTGAAGAATTCCCACTGGCAGGCATGGGCTTAAGACCTGATGCAAGATCGATTGGTGAAGCCAAATACAAGAGGATGATCTGATTGTCGAACCATATACATTCCCTTTATAGCTCACCATCTACAACCCATGCACTATTGGATGACAGTCGGTATGGCTAATGCAACGTGCGAAGGAACCTAGACCCAGCCACCAATCTTTTAAAATTTGCATCACCGTGGATCTACACACATAGGTGTTTTTCAAACCGAGTCTCCACAATTGATTTTTTTCGTCGGGGACGCCAAAATCCACACCAATTTTCAGGTCTGTATACAATTGTAAATAATAGATCTTATTCATACAGCAAAATAGACACAGCTTTAAAAATGTAGAGTCTGAGATAAATAACACATGATACAATGCACAAAGAAATACTAGATTTTTCTTTTTAGGTGAGAACCACATCTGCAATCAACCAAACCGCTCAGGAAAATACATGTGAAAACTCATGCGCAGAAAATAAATTTCAATATATTACGAAGAACTCAATGACAAGAAGCTACATCAGGTGGGGCAATGCCAAATATTATGAATGCCCCTTCACAAATCAATTCATCATATTGTACCAACTCTGATACCAAATATAAACTTTGAACCAAACTTGCACAAGAAATAACTCTGAGAATAATTAATTTTACACACACCAATATATTTCTTTTGTATTCATCCGGGATGTTTTATTCAATAAGACAAGGTTACATATATAGAGTGGAGTTCTCCTATAAAAGAGGAGTCAACTCTAATCTTGAACAAACTCTCACTTATCTCTCCCAATCCCTATTCTCACTCAACAAACCTAGAATCTCTCTAAGAGATCTCTACGAGTTGTCACCAACTCATTATTTGCACAATAATAATGTTCACAATATTAAACTATTCCTAACACTTTCAAACATGGGTGTTATCTAATTGCTTATGATGACACTTTTCTTCTGACCTTTCCCATGTCTCTTATCGGGCTAGCATTAGATTGGTACAATGGGTTACCTAGACATTCTATCTTCTCATTTAATTAGGTAGCCCAAGCCTTCTTGGATCACTTCTTCATCAACGTTTTTAAGAAGGTTACCATGACTGACCTCTACTCTACATGTCAATATGACGACGAGTCTATCGTGGTTTTGTCACTCATTGGCGTAGCCTAATTAATCAACTCACATTACAATTACCAAAAACCGGGCTCATAGAGCTCTTCACTCGGGCTTGTGCTAGACATATATTTCAACCCTACAAGTGTAGAATTTTTGAACCTTCGATGAGGCATTCACCATGGCACGAAAACTAGAGATTTGGGCCATCGAGGAAAATAAAATTCAACTACGCAATAATAATTCAGCATTTAAGTCAAATGATATCTCTTCTTCTTCGAAACCGTAAAATAATTATTCAAAAGCCAAGGGAACCACTAACGCAGTGGTACTCAAGGCCAGCCTAGCTCATCCATCAAATTAGGATAACTACTCATCTAATATTTCTCCTGTCCAGGACCCTTAAATTCAAATGAGAACAATGAAATACACTCAAATTGGGGAGCCTTATTCTTCTGTCTTGGAAAAGCTCATTAAAGCCGAGTGCCATCACCCTTCCTCCCGTAAAACCACACACTGGTTTTGATCCTGTTCGCCCCATACTCGCATGGTACAAAGAGCACGAATTCTGCAACTATCATTGGGTAAAAGGTCATAGTGACAACAATTACATCACTTTAAAGAACATTGTCTAGGAAATGCTTGAAAATGGTGAGTTAGTGTTGGATAACCCTAACGCACTGCGCAACAAAAAACCTCGCACATCTTCAATAAACCATTTCTTAATCGCACCCTTCTTTCGATCAAACTGGAGAGACCTCAAATAATAATAGCCATACCCATGAGGTCCATGCTATTTTCAGTGATGCACCAGTTTCTTCCCAATTACCTCATATTCCTTCCATAGAGGAAATCCTAGACCGAAGTCCTCGACCTTCATGTGAACCCACTTCACCTATTCCTCCACCCATAGAGGAACACCCTTTGTCTCCCCCTCACCTGTGAAGGAGCCTTCTGTTAACATCGAGACCGCTTCACCTTTGGCTTCTCCACCTAGAGAGTTGTCACCAAAAATACCTCTCCGACCAATGGGAGATGCTTGTTTACCTCCTTCACCCACAGAGGAGCACCCGTCATCTCCTCCACTTATCAAAGATCCAGTAGAAATTTTGTTACCTCTAGGTGACCATTCTCCATTAGCTACCCAAGATCCTGCGGACTTACTTTCAGCTCTCTTACCCACAGAGGCTGAGGCTAGCGAATTCCCCATTTCTAAGACACATTTTATGGGAATCACCATTGGATCCACATCAATCCCACCCACTGTAGTGTCATTCTCACACTTAGTAGACCGCTTGGATTACATGGATAGAGCCTTACTTTGGGGGCATCTTCTACTTCATGTCTCAACATAAATGCAGATGTCACTCACTGACACTTCCACTATCTATCCAAAAATATTTTGGCCGATCAAACCAAACACAACCACAACTATCACAAGTTCCCCACGATACCACTCATGGCTCAACTCACACCTTTACCCATAACTCGACATGCTTCTACATATAAACCTACGCCTACATCATCCTCTTTGTCTAAAGCTATTACTACCTTAGGGGTCATCCCAATGGCTAACCTTACTCATCCACCCATCAAATTAGATTTAGCTACATCCTCCAAAACTAACACCAAACTTAATCCAGCCCCTAAATAGAAGAATCCATCCCCTAGATCTTGTACCCTAACCTCACCGATCACACCTTCACCCCTTCCATCCGTCTTAGGACCTAGCCCTTCTAACCTAGTTAAGAAACCTCCACCCATCGGTAAACTAAAAACGTAGCAACCCATTCCTCCCTCGTGAACCTCTAACATACCCAAACACCCGACACAACTTCCACCTACACCTGTAGCATTTTTACCACCCATACCTCCTATACCATCAATGAATTCTTCACTACCCATGACACTTTAGTCTCTTTCCCTCACACCTCCTGCATGACCCACACCATCTACCTTCACAGCACCTCGGTTATCCCCGTGGGAAACTCATCCTTTCCAACCATCCAATTTTCCCTCTAGATCTCGTGTGCCCGTATCACCTTTACCCTAGAAGGTGCAACCTAAATGAAAAAATCCACTACCCTCCAATAAGGTCATCAAACCAACTACACATCCTATTACAAGTTCATCTACCATGCCCCTATGAAAGTAGACACGACGACTAACACCCAAGACCACACCATCACCTAAAAATGAAGATCAACCCACTCCCCCTCTTGCAAATACACTTTCTATACAATCGGTTGCACCGCACTCCAAACCCACATTCACTTCCCATTGTGATCCTGGCAGGATCCTATGCCAAAATTTTAACCAACCTCCTTGAAACTTCTGTCATCACATTACTACCTCTTAGACCTTACGACCCACTCAAGCCCAAACCAAAAGGGTTTGATGAAACCAAAATTTGTGCTTACCATCGTGTGCTAGGACACGATGTAGAGAACTATAAGGCTTTGAAAACCGTTCTTATCTAGTTATGCCCTCTGAAGAAAAATTTGATGATGATGACCTTCTCGATGAGGACCTCAATTCCAACCCAATGACCAATACCCCACCCCCAAAATCTTAGAGCCACCTCTGAGATTTGAAATTAACATGGTGTGCATTAGAGAACTCGCTAAACCTCCACCCAAATGTCGGTGTGCCCAACTCATCTCACAAGGTTCCTTCCCTCCTCTTGGCTTCTTCCCGTCATGCCATTATACCACTCATCCTACACCTTCTCTATTTACCCTCCCCTCGATTAACATGATCAACATTACCACCTGTGCTCAAAAGGACAAAGGCAAGGAAAAAGCAACCGACCCACCTACCAAACCGATACCTAACATACCATCTACACCCACACCTAAACTCATTATATGCGGCCCCACATATCCTATTTCTAATGGAGTTACACATCATGTGATGATAAAACAATTACACCAATCCTATCTTAAGATGTCCCTCTATTACCTCATCCAAACCTCTGAATCCCATTGCCAAGATCTCATGGAGGTTCTTCAGTCTATTGAGGTTTTACCCAATGATCCTACACCCGTAGCCTCCATCATCACACCTCATCATGTAGCCTCTCTTACCAAATTACCATCTTCTCCTACACCTCCACCTACTCACCAAGTAGCCACCCTTAGCTTCTCAGACGAAGAGATCACACCACACCAAACCGATGACCGGATCTAGCTCTCTTCATCTCCATCCACATCGATGATATCCATGTACGACATGTTATGATCAATGGGGGTGCTAGCATTAATATCATCTCCTCCCATGTGTTTGACCAAATGCACATACTCAACAATTACATGCATAAACATCTCATCATGTTGTGTTCATTTAATGATGCTATCACCTATACACTTGGCATTGTCATCCTCCATGTTTGCGTGGGCCCCGTACTATTTCAGAGTTATTTTACGTCTTGGAGGGGGAATTTCAATATAACTTGTTGCTTGGTAGACCTTGGATTTGTGTCATGGGTTGTGTTCCTTCCACTTTACACTATTGTGTAAATTTTGAGCATGAAGGACACACCTATACCATTCTGGCTAACCCATCACCTTTCAAAACCTACAACATGCTTTATCAACCCAATGACGTGCTCATACCCATTAAAGCATCTTCATCCAAGACTACTTCCTCTTCACCTACACCTCCACCCACCAGTGCCGCCGCTACCTCAACCACGCCTATATCCTCCATTCCTACTGCTGCTACGACCTCCACAGCCAACCCGTCCGCCTCCCAATTAGCTGGCTCCACCTCTGATCCAACCTCTAGCACATCGTCTATCCTAGCTACCCACATATTGACCACCGATCCCTTAGAAGGAATTTTTCAATGCCTCACTCTAGGGGAGTACCACCTATATAGTGTCAACACATTCCTTATACCACAAGAGTATGGAAGTCTTCACCAACACCCTTGCTATGATCACCACATAAGAGAGCATCTCCTTTATGGTCCTCCTCACCTTCGCACCAACCTCACCTATGGGGGACTTGATACTACCACTTATACACCTGAACCACCATCACAAACCCACCCATTTTCTGCTGACTCTAGTCACTCATCAATTATCATTTCACCCACACCTTCCTGCACAAATGTGCGTGGAAGGGCTTTGGTTTTGGATTTTATGAGCAAGGCCGTCACACTATTATTCCATGTACTACTCGCAAACATAACAACCATAGTGGTATCGGCTTTATTGAACCACCTACCAAGAAGGCCTCGTATTGAACTCATTGAGGACATCATCCCTTCTCCACCTTCTTCACCCACTCCACCTTCTTCACCACCTTCACTAACAGAGTCGATGGATCTAGAATCCATTCCTCCTAATTTTTTTTCATAAACACCATTTCCTTGGGGCCTCTGACTTATCAACGTGAGGGCAAGGCTCCCTCTTCTCTTCCCTTCCTGTATCCTAAAATGATCGATGACGATACACCTTCCATTAATGTCATTCAATGTTAGGATGATGAATCTATACTCACCTACCTTGGTGTAGAAGACTCATATATTCACCGGTCATTACCATCTGAGATGTAAACCATGTTGAATGAATCGACTATTGAAATTAACATCCATACTCAGGACGACCCACACATTCTAAAGATTGGCCAATCTTTAGATACTTGCTTGAACAGGAATCCATCACTTCTTTTCTCAAATATCATAACCATGATTTTTCTTGGTCTTACGTAGACATGCCTGGTATTGACCCCACCATAGTGGTCCACAATATCGTAACCATTCCCGATGCTAAACCCATAAAACAAAAGCTGAGGAAAATGCACCCTCACATTGCTCTTCTGGTCAAATAATAACTTTAGTGCCTACTTTATGTTTCCTTCATCTTACACATTGATTATCCTCAATGGATTTCTAACATTGTCCCTATCACTAAGGCAATAGGGGGACTCCGCATTTGCACATGATTTCCATAAACTCAATCTAGCTTGCCAAAAAGATGACTTTCCTCTACTTGGTGTTGACCAAGTGATTGACCTTACCGTTGGTCATGATATGATATCACTCATGGATGGTTTCTCAGGTTATAACCAAATCTTCCTTGCTCCTGAGGATCAACACAAAACCACATTCATCACCCCTTGGGGGACCTTCTACTATCGAATCATGCCTTTTGGCCTTAAAAATGCTGGTGCCACATACCAGTGGGCTATGAATTACATCTTCCATGACATCATGCACCACATTTTGGAGGATTACATGGATGATCTCCTGGAAAAATCTAAACACCGCTTTGAGCACCTTGCCATCCTAAAAACCATCTTTGACCGCCTCATTAAGTATTGTGTTTTCCTTCAACAAAAGAAATGTGTCTTTGTGGTTCTCTTAGGAGAGCTCCTAGGATTTATCATCTCCTTACATGGTATAGAGGTTTACCCCACTAAAGTCAAGGCCATTCTCAAAATGCCTCTACCCACTATCTTGTGGTAGATCTTTAGCCTACAAGGTAAGTTACAGTTTATTCACCATTTCATTTCGCAACTATCCTATCGGTGTCAACCATTTCATCACCTTCTCAAAAATGATGTTTCCTTTAAATGGCATGAGGACTATTATAAAGATTTTGAAGCCTTAAAACAATACCTTCTCTAACCACATGTACTCATTCCACCTAAAGATTATCAACCCTTCTACCTATACATATCATCTACTGATCACTCCCACGGGGCCATGCTCACTCATCGCGATGAAAAACATAGGGGGAAGGATGTTTATTACATAAGAAATACTCTTTTAGACTACAAAACCCAATACACACATGTAGAAAAACTCTTCTTAGCCTTAGTTTTCATTTCCACCAAACTCCGCCATTACCTACTTAATCACAAAACCTATGTGGTGACCAACACCGACCCCTTACACTTCATGTATGCCAAACCTTACCAAAATCAGCGAGCTGCACATTGGCTTATGCTTTTGGCCAACCTCGACCTTGAATTCACCCATAAAAAGTCCATCAAGGGCCAGGATATTGCTGACCAATTGGCTGATGCACCTATTTCGGGGATCAACCCTCTAACTTTGACTTTCCAGATGAGTCTATTACTACCCTTTCCTTGGGACGAACCCACATACCGAATGAAACTCTTCTTCTATGGTTCTAAGTGCCATCATGGGGGTGGGGCTAGTGTTATTCTCATTCTACTTGATGGTGAACCCATGCCTTTGTCTTTCAAACTTGATTTTGATTGTGCAAATAATGTTGCTGAATACGAAGCACTCGTATTGGGTCTCCAAACTACATATGCCTTAGATGTTAATTCAATCAACATCTTTGGTGATTCTCAATTGGTCATAAACGAAATCAATGGTATATAACAATGTCGTAATGAGATCCTTCAAAATTATAAGCATTATGTTGACATACTTTTTACCACCTTCGATCATTACGCCCTTCAAACCGTCCCACATTTTACCAAAAATTTACAGATACCATGGTCTACTTAGCTTCTCAACTACCCACTTCGCCTGACGATTCTAAAATATTTGTCACCATACAAAGACTCCAATCATCCTCTTATTTACCTCGTGATGTTTAATCTAATGTAACCTCCAATCGACCCGAGTGACCTTTAGTATAAACAATACTCGATTATATTTCCCTCTCCATCTTTCCTCTCGACCTTACTTGTAATGGACAACGTTCCTTTTTTAAAAGGGTCTCTCATTACGTCATCATGGGTGGCCTCCTCTATAAGCTCAGATTTGATGGTATTCTCTTACGGTGCCTTACAAGTTCTGAAATTCCTTATACCATTAAGGAAGTTCAAGATGGCATATGTGGAGGTCACTTCAGTGGCCTTGCTATTGCTAAGCATATTTTTCACCTAGGCTATTATTGACCAACCCTTAACCATGATTGTTGTGATTACGTTAAGCATTGTGTAAAATGTCAACAACATGCTAACCTTCATCATACACCCATTCATTCCTAATAGGTCATCCGTGACCATTGGCCCTTCTCTCAATGGGGTTTGGATATTTTCAGAGAGATCAATCCCCATTCTTCCCAGCAATGTCAATGGATAATCACCGCTATTGAATATTACACTAAATGGGTTGAAGCCATACCTCTCATCTCCACAAAAGTTGATAAAATATGTGAGTTCATCAATTATCACATCATTTGTCACTTTGGTGTTCCACATCACCTCATCACTGATAATGGAAAACAATTCAAAAATAAAACCTTGTGGAAACTTTACGATGCCTTCGGTATTCAACTAAGTTTCTCATCACCTTATTACCCAAAACCAATGGCTGGGCCAAATCCACTAATAAAACCTTGAACAAAATTATCATGAAAGTGGTTAATGATACTGGGAAAGACTAGCATATGCACATTCCTTTCGTCTTATGGGTGTATCGCACTAGTATTCACACTTCCACTGCTACCACACCTTTTTCTCTAGTCTATGGTACATAGACTGTTCTACCTCTTGAAGTCTAGATTCACTCACTTTGCATTTCTCTCCATGACATACTCAATGATGATGACTTTCACTAGGACCGTTTAGCATAACTTGATTTATTAGATGAATGTCGTCTTAATGCTCTTGACCATCTTCAAGTTTACCAAAAATGTATCAAATGTGCCTATGACAAACGTGTCCATGAATAAACCTTCCAAGTTGATGACCTTGTCCTAAAATAAAATCAACATGTAACCAAAGTGAAAAAAGTAAACAGGGAAAATTTTCTCCTAATTGGCTTGGACCATACATCGTGACTCATACTTATGGATCAGGTGCTTATCATTTATCTTCACTCGATGGTAAACCCGAACTGAGCCCCTTAATGCCTTGCATCTTTGACCATTCTACTATTGACCTTTAGTCATACCTCACCTTTTTCCTCTTTTCATGCTTGTCCCTTGAGTGCCATTCACTTCCCTCCTTTCACTATGCCATATCCAATGATTAAACAAGAATCATGTGTGTACCCATCACTCTTTTATCTTCTCTTAAATATGTGTACCATGGACCGCACATGGCATGATTCTCGATGGATACTTTTCTTCTTTTAGATGAGATCATGTGGTTGTTCCACCTTGCTTTCTAAGCAAGAATCCATTTATTCACCTTAGTATTTTCCATGTCTTAAAATCCCTCACACGGGATTCAAATCCTTAAGTCAAAATTCCAATAAAAAGATGACTCCCTCAAAAAGGACATCTTTCTCTCTACATCACTGTTGTAAATAGACTGATCCCTCAAAGGACAAAGCTATGTAAAGCTTACTAAAAATGAGAATCCAAAGCTTCCCACACATTGATCAGCTTCATAAATACCTCAAGGAGTTAATTTCCTCATCCCATATAGACTTCCTGCATCGATCAGCCTATCTCAAATACATGTCCAAAATAGGAAAAAAATTCATGGACTTGCTCATTGTGATCTTGGATCTCTTGCCAAAAAGGCATGCTACCTCATACCATATAAACTAACCACTTTTCACCCTCTCACCATTTGCACCTTCATTTCCTACCACCTCAAGGGACCTACTGGAACTGTGACATTTGGTGATCATGTGACTATTCTTCACCTTTAGAATAATCAATCATGTAATGTCTTTAGGGTCTTATATTCATCAGCCTATCTAAGGTATGACCCACCCATTATGATCCTTACCAATCAGGTGGCTTTCTTGCTTCCTCTTATCTTTTCACCTTCTTCATTACGTCTTGATCATCTTATCTAGGACTAGATCCTCGACACTTATCTTTGGGTAATTTTCTTTTTTTTCCACAATCAACTCAACATCACCCATACCAATGTGCCGACAATTCACCCATACCTAAAAGACCTAGACTCAATCATGCCTATAACCTACCGACTCATTCTCATCCTTCCTCACATTTTTCCCTAGCTTATGGGAGAACTACATCGGCCCGAGGTCCCTTTTCACCGGACTATGTAGGAAGCACTCCGAGGGCATGGGACCCTTAGAGGTTAGCTCGGCCACTCTCTACCCTAAACCCCTTCCCTTTTTCTAAGTCACATTTTACCTTAGTTAGTTTCCTTTTTTATCAATAATTGAAAATTAAACCACATAAACAACAAATTGCTTCACATCTTTATCATCATCATTCACACATTCATTATGTCTACCATTTCTTTACCATTATCATGTATGTTACTCTAAAACATCTCAACATGACTCATATCATCATTAATTACAAAAATTAATGAATTAAAAACTCAACCAATTTTGACTCACCATAACTAAACCAACCTAAACTCCATCCATGCCTATGACCTGACTCAATCCATGCCTATGACCTGACTCAATCCACACCTATGACCTGACTCAACCATGCCTATGACTTGACTCCATCCATGCCTAAACCTGACTCAATCCATGCCTATAACCTTACTCAACCCATTCCTATGAACTCGACTCAATCCATGCCTATGACCTAACTCAACCATGCATATGACCCGACTCCATCCATGCATAAACCCGACTCAATCCATGCCTATGACCTCGACTCAACCATGCCTATGACCTGACTCCATCCATGCCTAAACTTGACTCAATCCATGCCTATAACCTGACTCCATCCATGCCTAAACCTAACTCAATCCATGCCTATAACCTGACTCCATCCATGCCTAAACATGACTCAATCCATGCCTATAACCTGACTCCATCCATGCCTAAACCAAAAACCTGACTCGATCCATGCCTATGACCTAGCTCTACCATGCCTATGCTACTTAGTTTCCATCACATATATAAATCAAAATAGTAAGATAACCTCAACCATGTATACATCATACCAAATCATCCATCTCATCATATAAATATGTATATCCATACAATATACACTGATACCAAATAATATACATCATACAAAAACTCTCATATATAGCCTCACCATCTTTGGCACGTAGGCCAATATATACAAAAATGAATAAATACATCACAACAGAGGGACATGCATCAAGCATCATCATGCCAGATATCCTCGATATTGGTCTCTCCCATCTCCTTCTCCCCCTCGGCTTCGGTCCGGTGGCCTGATAACATCTCACCACCTGAAATGGGTCGTGGACGAGTCCCTGATGGTACATCACCTCGGGATGGTCTTAATGAACTGGTGGCCTCACCCTGATCCTATCTTGGGGCTTGATGGCCCCTGTGCTCTCCACATTGTGGGTATGGGATCTAGTCCTCTCACTCGAGGCTTGTTGTGCCCTGTACTCTCTATAGGATAGAAAATCTATCCCTTCCACCATCAGCTGGTCCTGAAAATACCTAGCCTCAACTAGGGCATCCCACAATCTAGATACGGACTGCGCATCTGTGGTGGCCCCATCAACCTCTAACCCCGTGTTCTGTCTTGTGGGACCCCGTCCACCCCTTCCCCGTGAACTCGGGACCCTATCCGGTGCTTATGATGGTGCCATTGGCCTTGCACCCTATGCCTATAACTAGGCCCGTAATGCCATAATTTGTGCTTGTGTAGTGGTCAACCAACCTTGCAAACCTATAACCTACACCTGTAAGGCGGCCACCTGATCATCATCACCATCTCCATCTCCACCCTAGGCCATCTAGACTCAAGACTAGCCACCTATGCATGAAAGGTAGCCACCTCCACCTTTGAACCTTCCAACTACCCCTGTACCATCCCCAACTGTGTAATCAAGGTCACCACCTGCCCCTGTAGGGTGTCTCTCTGCACAGTGATGGTGGCTAAATCTGTCTATCCCGACCTGGGTGGTACTGCTCGTAAATGAGCTACCCACCACTTTCTATATCTATCCATCGTGACCAACATCGGTTCCTTCAAACCATCATCAATTATCTTGCTTAGTCCTTTTCCTCCCCCTACCCCTAATTTGGTGACCTACATCCTTTTTACCTCACCCATACCTAACTTGGACCCTCCACTTTATCCTCCTGACCTCATCCTTTATTACCTCACCTCATTCTCATTTGGGGACTCGTTATTTTACCCATACTTCAACCCTACCCGTGCTGTGACCTAGTTACTTGGACCTGGAACATTGGTAGTGACCTATGACCTCATGTGCTCACTATACCTTTCAAACTGTTACCCGTGTTGATTGGCATACTGACCTTACCTTGCCTCCTGCCGTGACCATTTATCTTGACCCAACCTTTGGTGTACCGGAACATACCTAAACATTCATGCACCTGACCTGCAATGTGTTTCTTGACCATATCCTATACCTTGGATACTAGAATCACCTTAACCTTGTTTGGATAAACCTATTGACCTTAGACAATGTAGATTTTTCCTACTCTTCAACCTTGGTATCATGCTACATTTTATACATGTGCGTGCATTTGACTATTACTACCTTTGACCTTGACCCATTACCTAGATTACCTGATTAGACCTTTACCCCCCTTTACTCCTGTTGCCCACCTTCCTATTCATCATATTCACCTTTTTTCAAACCACTCACCGATCCTACCTTCTCGTCTCATCGGTTCCTAGTTTGAGGGGGATCACCTTCACCCACACATGGGGCAACCACATCTTATTTTTTTCAGCATCGCTTACCAATACAAGCTACGTAACAAAAAGGGGAAAAATGTAGACACCAAAATTGGGTCACACTCCCCTTGGTCCCTCGACAAATAACCAACGTGAACACACTTACCTAACCATGGCCCCTTTCATCCCAATCTAATATTAATTTAATTAAATTAATTCATGATCTCATAATATTTATTATTTAAATATCCTAATTGGGATAATGCCCACACCACCACCTCATCTAGCCACCTCACCCTAAGATCTAGTCTTAGTATGTTGCCATAACTAAGCAAGACCTACCTAAACCCTAAAAATCAAAGCCTACATTCACTCTAACCACATTCCCATCCATTATAAGGGAACCTTCTATTCTAATCTATAGAGAAGGATGAACGAGATCTAAGAAAATCAAGGGGATCTACCCATTTTAGTAAATGTAGGAAATCCCACCCTAACCGATGTCGGTTACCCTAAAACACCACCAGTCAGACCAAAACCATAGTCAATTACCATTTATACCCCAAAACAACCTTATTTTGAGGTTGGCATATTTTTTGAGAGTAAGCAATGAATCCAGAGCTGCATGCAAGTAGAACTAGCATTCGTACATGCATCAGATCATCCACAACCAGCATCAGAAGTAATCACAGAGTCATTTGCATTAACGAAAGCATCCAGGAAAGCACCATCACCACATAAAATTCCTTATATTTGATCACCTTCCATTGCCATCCATCCATCAAGCTCACACAATAGTAAGTATCTTGTTAACCAACATTCATCTGCTATCCTTTTAGTAGACCCTTTTACTTCTGTTATCAGTTTCTACTTGCATTCCCATTCACCTATCATTTGCCTTCATACAAACTTGATCATTCCTTCACCCACACAGTTATGATGTCCATCTCCTACTGATAACTACCCTTGAGCACACCTAAGACCTATATAGACCTCACCATTTCCCTCTCCATTTCCATTTAGCCCTAGATTTGTCATCACACCAAGATTTTATTAAGTTTCCTCTACCTTGACCATACCAACGCCGGTTACCAACAACAAGCCGTCGCCGGTTCACTTAAACTGACATCAGTCATACTAGACCAATTTCAGTCTCTATGTTTTTACCCTCAGACTAAGAATAGAGCCTAAAATCTCCACCAAATATCCAAAAAATTTAGAATTAGACATTGAGCAAAGATGCAGTACCTCGAAAGAGACCTTGAACTTCATATTTAATCATAGCCTTAACTGTTGTGACCAAATCTACTTACTGTAGTCAAATGAGATACCTAAATCATTTTAATTGCAAAAGATGGTTTTATTTATTGTTAACATTGAATTGTTCTAAATAGTGGATTGAATGACCTTCTAGGGAGTATCATACTTCCCGGATCTAGCATACACTAGGCAGTCCACTACATATACTGTTTAACTTCTATTGGGTAGTCTTGTTTTCTATTTCAGGTAGTTCCTCCTAGCCAAAAGGAAGCTCTCATGATCAGTTGTGGATCAAGAAGTCATACATGCGTAACAACCTTTAACCAGCTTTAACAAGTATTCCTCCTAGCCCATTTACCCATATCTATTTCATCAATATTCAAAGAAATGCTCTCAAAATCAGGTGAAACAAGTGGGTTAGCATACTTATAGGGTATACATCTATCTTAGGTTGAATATCAAATTGGGGAGTATATCGGTGTGTTTGATCTTGAGCTATCATAACCCTAAAGGAAAAATCATAAGGTAGGAGTTCCCAAATGAAGTTTGAAGAGACACCCCCACGGGAGGAAGAAGAAGGAGAAGTTGAAGAATAAAAATACTACTCTTGATCAAAGAAAAATAAAAAAGGTGCAAAAATAATGGAGGGAAGAGTGTCAAGATGTAATTTCCTCACATGCATGGTAGAAGTATCCATCGATAGGGGTACATGAGCCTAGTCCGAACAATAATAAGCCTCATGTGGTTTATAATTTTAAGGAAGAGGAAGATGACTTATAAGAAAAGGTACATGAGGAAGATATGGTGAACAAGGAAGAGATGCAACGGGAGGAGGAATAAACGTTGGTGAATGAGGAAGAAGAGAATGAGTAAGATAAGGGTAATCATAATGAAGAAGTTCACAAAGAAGAATAACCCAATGAAGATCATGTGTAAGGTGAGCATGAAGAGGATACATGCAATGGGCGAGAAGAGGAACCTAAAGGAGATGGAAAGGAAGAAGATGGTGGTGTAGAACATGTAATTGAGGAAGACAAGGGTGTTGGAGGAGAAGTGAGTAGGATCAACTTAATAATGTGTGGGAAACCACGAAAATGCTTTGTGCACATAGGGGAGAAACCAAAGACAAATCCTAGTGGCACCCCGAGTGTCTTACATTGATGACCCTCAAAAGTGCTAAGGGACTTATTTGAGTTCAAAGATTAGTATAGGACCTATTTTTTGGGATATGATTGATAAGGTTAGGGCACTTTTGTGCACTAAGAAGATGCATTCATGGATCATGTAGATATACATGGAAGAGCCCAAGTTCAAGGTAATAAGGGAATCATATTTAAAAATGAAGTTGAAAAAGGAACCGAGTAAGGTATTTTTATGATCAAATTCACAAATATATCAGATGAACAATCCTACAATGCTCTTAGAAAAAATTTCCATTGAGGTAGGAGAAGAAATATCGATAAAGGGACGATAATTAGAAACATATAGAAGTATGATGAGCAGAAAGATAAGGAAATTCAAAATCTCGCAGAGTATTTGAGATATGAGAAGAAAAGAATGGTTGACGCATATGATAAAGCTATGTATATAGTTTTCAAAGATTACGCTCGCATACTTAGACTTGGTTGTGAGAGATCAACCGAGTATGAGACAAAAATTTGACTCAAAAGAAAATTCCTCTCGGTGTTTTCACTCAAGGTCATAAGTCTTCTAAAAATCAGAATAACTTGATAATACATATCAACAATCAAACTTTAGATCCAAGTTTAAACCTAATCACAATATGAATAATTATAAGTTTAAAGTAAAGTTTTATGGCACTTATAACAGTTGTGGTAAATTTAGTCATAAAGAAGTTGATTTTCATGTTAAAAATCCTCCTAGAAATCCTAAGAATAATAACAACAATAATAAAAAGACTAATAATAATAATAAATTGGAGTCATACTTATAACCAATCCAATAATGTAAAGCAATACATTTCTTTTTATATTTCACTTTCAGCCTCTAATGACATTGAAAATATCCTAGATAGTGGTTCATCTATACACATGACATATATGCATCATATTCTTCATGATGTTTTTGAGTGTCATAAAAATATTTATCTAGGAGATAACCTTGTCATCAAGTCTCGAATGTTGTGGTAATGCTAAGTTAGCAAATGGAATACTTAGAAATGTGTTATCTGTTCTTAAATTAATAAAAAACCTTTTATCTTGTTCACAATTAACAAAAGATGACTATAAATTTGTGTTGTGACAAGATAAATGGTATGTTAAGAATGAGATTGGTAAAATAATTGGTTTTGGTTTACATAAAAATGGATTGTACTTTTCTAATGGATTTGTTGCTAAATATTTTCTTTCCACTTATTCTTGTAATGTTGTTCAATTTTTGCATGAAATACTTGGGCATGTAAACTTTAAGAGTTTGTATGAGATGTCCCACTTTAACCTTGTTATAGGTCCTCTTAAGTTAAAATTAGGTCACTAATCTTATGAAAGTTAGTTTCTTAGTAAGCAATAAATACATCCATTTCATAGACACCAAGAGTCTAATTCCTTTTGCTTACTTGAGTTAATTCATAGTGATGTTAGAGGTCCTTTGAAAGTACCTTCTCTTGGCAGTAATTTATATGAGGTTAGATTATTGATGATTTATCAAGAATGACTTGGTCTTATTACATTGGGAAAAAATATGGTGTCTTATCTAAGTTTCAAGAGTTTAAAGCCCTTGTTGAAAACATAGCTAATTTAAAAATTAAAATAATCGAATTGATAATTGATAATCATCATTCACTAACATTGAGGATAATATCTACGAAGCTTCCTGCGAACTCTCTGCGAACCCCTAAATGGTCAAACAGCCGCAAACTTGTGGTTGTTTTGGTGGCCATGGATCTGGTGGAGCGGTGTTGTCGAGGTGTGCAGATCGAGGTTCTTTCGTGGATTGACCAGGAATTTTGCGGTGCTAAGGCATCCTCTTCAAAATCTTACCTGCTAGACCCTCCCATGGGGATGGAACTCAACCAAACTCTATTCAAAAGGCACATCCACCCTTAGCTGCTATTGGTGATCAGTAATGTGATGATAGAACTGCTGGCAACGAGTTCCCTAACTGCTATTCTTGGTGGATCTCGAACACGAAGACCACTAGCACAGGCCTTCTAGATACTAGGGATGATGTGAATCAGATCCCAAATAATAAATCAAACAGACCAAATACATTTAAGGATATTTTACAGGGTAGGAGCCTCACGCAGGGGATGAGTCCCATCACACCCATGACCCCAACGGTTACTAATCCTAGCATTTCTTTTGGGGATGAAGTCCTCAATTTAGAACGTTTCTACCAGGAGCATGCCCTAATCGGGAGATTCAGTGGGCTATGGCCAAACCTAGCTACTCTTCATGACTAGATTACAAAGCACTGGATCCCGATTCTATCTGGTAAGCTAGATCTTTATCCATGTGCAAAAGGCATGTTTATTGTTGCTTTTTCCTCAATTAGGGATAAGGAAGTCATAGCTAAAAAACTATGGGCTTTTCAATCCCACTACCTGGTTTTGAAACCCTGGTTCCCTTCTTTTAACCCACTTACTGAATCCTTTGCTTGCAAACCAGTCTAGATTAGACTGCCCCATCTACCGCTCCAATTCTGGGATAGTACCTTCCTAACCACTATTGGAAATACTTTGGGTCATATCCTTTTCATTGACCCCCAAACCATTGATTTCACGCACACAACCTTCACCAGAATCCTTGTTGAGCTTGACACATCCAAAAATCTCCCTGCTAATATAGAGCTTAAAGTCCAAAGTAGAACTTGGACACAATCTTTAGATTATGAATGCTTGCCCTTTAGGTGTAGAAAGTGTTTTGCTACTGGACACACTGTTGATGTTTGCGGTATGGAAAAGTGAAAAAATGGAAAAAACAACTGGTGGAAAAATGCACTCTCAGAACACCTGATTTTCAAAGCCAAAGAGGATTCAAATACTGATACTGAAGATGTTTTTGTCCCAGAAACTCCTCTCTCAGAAATTCCAGTTGTTGAAGGCGCCAATGAATCTCATCCAGTTGGCGATGGTATGGAAAATACAAAAGATGTTAATGATTCCGCTACCCCAGTTGGGTCGTTGGAGGATAAGGAAAATATGCCTCCTTTATTTAATCCTCCAATCGCGGAGGCTTCTACAGGCTAGATAACGGTGCGTAAAAAGAAAAAACTTTTCTCCAAGAATACCGGTTCTCCGCCTTGCTAGTGTCACAAGTGCTGCATGGCTGCTTTGTTGGGCAGCAGCTGTCTGGTCACTTTGTAAATCAGCTGTTTTTATGCTGATTTGCTGTTGGTTTTGGGTTTTATTCTGAGCAGGCTGTTTCCTGCTTCTGGGCTTTCATGTTTTACCGTGATCTTGTTCTTTTTCTTTGTTTCTGATTTGTTCACATCTGGCTTTTGGAGCCTTCTTGTATAAGGGTATAGTCCCTTTCAAAAAACTATTTGCCAATAATAAAAAAATGGAGGTGAGTATGTTAATAATAATTTTGATGAGTCTTTGTATCTAGTGGAATTCAAAGGGAGCTAACAACTCCCTATTATTCTCAAAGCAAAATGGCATAGTAGAAAGGAAAAATATAACCATCATAGAAATGGCTAGGATTATGATTCATGCTTCTAATGTGCCTAATTTTCTATGGGTTGAAGTAATGAACACTATTGTTCATATCCTTAATAGAGTTCCAAAAAAATATTTACATCAAACCACACCTCATGAAGTATGGACTAAGAAAAACACGATATCTCTTATTTTAAGACATTTGGTAGTCCTGTGTCCCTTCTCATTCCTAGATCTTAATCTTACTTCCTACTCTTGATTTTTTGCTAGGTATGGAGGTAAAACAAAATGATTAAGATTATATGATCTAGTTAAGCATGTGATTGTAGAAAATAGGAATGTGCATGTTCTTGAGAAACCTTTTTGTAAATCTACCTCTCTTCCCTCTTCTAAGTTTCCTAAGTCTGAAACTAATTTTCTAGATGATAATCCTTGCTTAGAAAATATGGAAACTGATTTGCAAGACACTAATCATCCTTCTAATGATATGATGGATGTATAAATTGAGGGGGAGTCTTCTCAATCTAGGATTCCTAAATGGGCCAAAAATCTGGTTTCAAACTCTCAACCTAATGATTTGAGAAAGATGACCCGTAGTCAACATTCTTATCATGCCTTGTCAATTGTTTATGAGGTTGAACCTCAATATTTTGAAGAATCCATCCTAGATGAAATATGGATTGCAGCTATGGAAGTTGAATACAATGCTCTTATCAATAATCAAACTTGGGAATTAGTCCCTCTTCCTCCTAAAAGAAGAATTATATAAAATCAAATATAACTCTACCAGTAACTTTGATAAATTCAAGTCTAGATTAGTTGATATAGGGTTTACTCAAAAACATGGTTTGGATTATGTTGAAACCTTTTCTCATGTTTCCAAAATGAGCACTACTAGAATTCTTCTAGCCTTAACTGCTCAACATGGTTGGGAGATTCACCAAATGGATATTAAAAATGTGTTTTTAAATGGAAACTTGAAAGAAGAAATTTATATATATCAACCTAAATTTTTTGAAGAACCTGTAAAATAATTATACGTGTGTAAACTTAAGAAATAATTGTATGGTCTTAAAAAAGCTCTTAGAGCTTAGTATGTTAAGATAAATAGTTTCTTTCATGAGCTTGGTTTCTCTAACTATTTTTTTTATAATGATTTATTTTTCAACTATAAAAACAATCATGTTATCATTATTGTCTTATATGTTGATGATCTCTTGATTACTAGTAGTGATAAGAATATAATTCTTATGATCAAAGAGAATTTAAGAAAATGTTTTGAAATGACTAATTTAGGACTATTAAATCATTTCTTGGCCTGGTTATTTATCAAAATAAAAATCTTTTATTGCATCTCAATCACAATATGGTACTAATCTTCTAAAATATTTAATATGATTAATTTTAAGCTTTCCTTTATTGCTATGGAAGTAGGTGCTAAATTATATCCAAAACCTACTTGTGATAAATTTAATCCTACTTTATATAGACAACTTGTTGGTAGTTTGATCTACTTAAATATCACTAGTCCGATATATCCTACGAAATTAGAATTGTTTATAGATTCATGAAAGAGCCTTATGAGGACCATATTAGAAAATGGTCAAAAGGATTTTAAGGTATATAAAAGGTACAATCAATTATGGTTTTTAATTCTTCTTGTGATAATGCAATTTGTTTGGTTATTGTGATTTTGACCATGCCAGTGATATTTTGGATAGAAATTATACTTCTAGATATGTTTTCAAGTTGGGTGTAGGGACAATAACATGGAGCAGTAAGAAGCAACCATCATTATCTATCTCTTCTAATGAAGCATAGTATAGAAGTGTTATGAATGTATCAAAAAATTCATGTGGATCACAAGACTATTGGAAAAACATTGTATGGGTGTAAAAGGAAGTACTCTACTTATATGTGGTAGATGAAGTTGTATTGCTCTTGTAAAAATCGAGTCCAACATCAAATAACCAATCATATTGAGATCCATATGCACTTCATCTAAGAAAAAAATCTCAATGGTGATATATATCTCATGTTTTTTTCCTCTGAAGAGTAGGTTACAAAAATTTTTACTAAGCCCTTGGTTGCTAAATGTTCTTGTAAATTTCATGCTATATTGGGCATTTTATATATTAGCCCTTATGATCATGTGGATGTAATTGATGTCTACCTCTGAATTAGCTGAGCATATGTTGTTTGTCTCTTATGATCATGTGAATGATGTTAATCTTTACCTCTAATTCATACGAGTTTTGGAATTTCAGAGCTTCCCTTGAGGGGGAAATAAGAAATGAGCATGTTGCATATTTTTTCTTGTGCAATACCATCTCTTAATGGATTTAATGTGTCAAAATGGATAATCCCTAGACTATTTCTATGTTTTTAAAGTAGATTTTCATGTATGTGAAGTTTACTTTTAATCCCCAACAAATCATAAAATATGAAGAGTTTGTTAACTCCATAATCTTATGTAAGAATTCTTCCTTAATTACTTTATCTTGAGAATTTGTAATGTTCCTTTTTATAGAATCCATGGAAAAATAATGTATCATGGCTTCTCTAAACCCACAATATAGTTACAGATTGTTCACGACTTGTATAATTCCACGTAACACTATGGTATTATATCGTGGATTTTAAAACCCCATGGGATACTACCGTAGTGCCTTTGCTGAGTAACTATTAAAATCATGGAACAAGTATTTTTGCATGCTATCCTAAATCATTTGTTGATTTATGGATTGTAATTCCTTTTGTACCAAAAGGTGACTTGGCATGTGTTATTTGGAACAAGATTTGACATGTAAAAGTAATTTTACATGTTTCCCTACTTAAATTTAAGGGGAATGTTGGGTTTATAATATTAAGTAGGAAACTGCTTATTTTATAAACCTGCCAAAGACTATATTTTTTTGGCTTGTAGCTTATATTTAAAATTTAAGCATGATATACCACAAAGCAGATCCACCCACCTTGTATTTAACAAGGTGATCTCATTAGAGATCAGTTACACACATGTTGATGGTAACATTTATGTAAGCCATATGAGTGAGTTGATAGAGAAATAGTGGGAGTGTTGGGTGAAATTTTATTCTCAATAAAGATAAGTGATTTTCAAAGTGGGTTTTTTACCTTCCAAGGTTTTCTCACTTATATCTTGGGTTATTGTGTTCATTTACTTTATGTTCATGGTGTTTACATTTTGTAATGTGTAATATAAACATCTTAATCTATGTTTTTGATTACTGCACTTCATAAAATATAATCTTCATAAATTTATGGCATGGATCTATAATTTGTAAACATTATTTATCCCTTAAAATTCCTAAAAATTATGACTATCATAGATGCATTGTTTACCTCACTAATCACTATACCAAGTTAAACATGTTATCCAAGATCTTATTGATGGAAATGAAATTTATTGACATGATCCCAACCAAGTCCTCTAAACCTATCAATGATAATTCAAAGTTGAAATTATTTAATAATCTATTGTGTAATCATGGAACTGAAAAGTATAATTCTAAAGTGAATAATGATTATCATGTGGTACTACCTTCATCTTCTTATGACCACCCATCATATGCAATGATTGGATTTATTATCCCTAAACCACTTCCTACACCATTTATTACATTTTTATGATTTTGATATGGATGATAATCTTTTCTTTGATACTTTTTATGTTCATGTATTTATCAATCAATTCCCTATACATATTTTTTTGGTTGATCCACATAATAAGAACAATCTATGTACTCTTAAGCTACTTCATTCTGTTAGCTATTCTAAATGAGGCATCACACATGAATCTAATTATTCTTATGAACAAATTATTCTACATATAATTATTGTCTCTATTACCACACAAGTCCCATTTCTAGTGGCTTTCACTCTTATCTTAGGTGACATGTTTATGTCTTCGTTGGTTCATTCCCTAAGGGTTCTAACATCTATCATACATAAATGTTCTAATCTTTTCAATGTTTTTTTTATGATTTGAGGTATCTCTTTTGAGTCTCCTCTTCTCATGTCATCCCACCATATTTCTATATTTCCTACAACTATGTCTCTTAATAGGTCTATATATTCACATCTCATCTCTAGTGGCTCTAGTTCCTCTAGGTATCTCAATAGGACTTATCGCACACATGTTATATATAGTGGCTCTCACCATTCCTAGATTCCTCATAAGTATTCTAGTGCACATCATATTTTTCATATCTCTCACTCTTCTAATCCTCCTCATAGATCTACTCCATCAGACACTATCTCTCATGGATCTATTCCACCTTTCTCTCCTCCCAAAGTTTATATGGCATATGTTACTACTTTTAAACTACTTGCACATGAGCATCCTTCTTTGGAGAAAATGAGGCCTATGTCTCCCATTTCTTCCCAATCATATTTTCCTCCTCACGAGGATATCATTAGGTATCTCTTTGGTTACCAATCTCCTATACATAGTTATATTCAATAATATAAAAACAATATATTTTCAAAAATTCCAAAACCAAGACCTATACACATAGCTTGATTTGTTATCACTTTACATTATACATGTTTTTGTCACTATGGTTTGATTGATAACATATATTTTCTACTATTTACATACATGCATTCACAAGGTATATTTAGTTTGATGTAGGACACACATATCATTACATGATGGTAGGAGATACTTTGGTTCATTACATTACACCTATTTTGGGAATCCCTCCACACTATACAAGTGTTATTATTTTATCATAGTTCATGTCTACTTCCTCATTATGATTGATTACTTATATCGTGTATATGATCTTTTTCAAACTAAAAATACTAACACATGTGTCTTGTGTAGTGCTTTGACATAGTTTGTTTCATATGATTTCATACTAAATTTTTTTATCACAATTTGAATTTGCTATTTTCTACACCATTCATGTTAGTTTCTTGTGTTACTACTTGATTTTTTTCATTGTATATGACCTAAGTGTCTTACTTATCTTGTGACACTGTGGGTGTCCCATGTTTTTGGATATATGCCTTTCTTGTGTGACATTGCTTCTCTTGTATGCAACCTAATTGCCTTGATTTTCTTGTGACACTATGGGTGTCCTATGTTTGTGTCTCTATGCCTAGATGTTACTCTTCTTTGCATGTTTTTTCTTATATTTTCTCAATTGATTCTTTTTTCCTCTATATTAATTCTTTTACATCTTCATTACTACCTATATTGTTGTTCTTGTTGTTATCATTACTACTATTTCTTTTGGTTCTATTGTTGTTTATCTCTTTGTGCACCATGGTTACCACCATGTGAAACCCCTTTTATAGGTACATGTTCTCCAAATTTTTCCATACTTCAACATTCCACATTATCTTCTAGCTTCTCGGACATACAATACATGGAAACACATCTATTATTTTGAGCCACGTGCTCAAATTCTTTATCACACATGCCTCAAAAGAGGAATCATTCATCAATATATATTCTACACTTACATGAAAATGTACAGGCTTAGATATAGGTTTTCATAGGGAAAATTTACTTAGAAACAACTCCATACATTAATGTTTTGTAGAAAACACACAGGTCAATACATGTACAAAAAGGTTAGGGCCATACAAACATTCATAACCATACCATAAATTTTTCCATTGGAGGTACAAACACTATATTTGTCTTTATTTTTGGATTTTAACTTATGGATACATGTTTTGGCATAATCTTAGAATTAGTTGCCACAATTCATATCAATTTATAGGGTTCATGAATATTTCACTCCTTCACTTCAAGTACTCGGTTATTCTAGTTACATATAGGTGTTTGGGGCATGTATATCCTTCTCCATTGATATTTTAGCATACTACACACTCTTACTCAACAATATAACTCATAATAAGAGCATGGGGGCATTCATTCTCTATTATAACTTGTTTTTATATATTTAGACATTGGACCTAAATCTATATGTAGTTGTGTGGTCCATAGGGTAATGTACATATTGAAGTGGATAAGTGTTTCATAAAAATATTTCCTCTCCTCATTTTAAAGGGGAAGATATCAGAGTTACTAAAAAAATTGTTCATAGTCTTCTTCCTTCATAGAGTGTATTAGTATGTCTCTCTTATTTTCTTTGCACCTTCTATTTGGTGTTGGAAATACATGTACTCAATACTTAAGTTTATCCTTCAAATAAATTGGGGACTAGTCAACCCCAATCCTTCCATAAAATTTAGAAACACAATCTATATCTCCAATTGTAAGAAAGGAAATGAGATATCTTCCATCTACAATAAAATCATGTGTACTCTTTCCATGTTTCATATCTCTTCATTTCACTTTATGAAAAGTAAAAATTTATAGATACAATTCAGTTATAGTTTAATTTCTACTATGGACATTGAATATGCTCTATATTCCAAGTTTCATCATGGAGCATGCCAACACCAACACATCTAGACAAAAAAACTATGAGTGAAGATAATGTGTGTCTTCTCACTTGGGTATATTTTCCTTTAAACATTTAATTTTCATTTCATACTTAAATAGGGGGGAATGTAGACACTTAAAGTATAGAAATGCACCCTTTGAAACTAATAATTGTGATCTTGCTTCTTGTCTAAGAAAAACACCCACATTCTATCAATACTCGTACATCGTGCCATCTCTTTCCTAAATTTCTTATTCCCACACACTAATCCGGTGAAAATTTAAGAATATAAATACATAATAATAGTATTAAACTCTACTTTCCATTGTGCAACTTACAAATTTTATTCATTAAGTCTTTATCCAAAACCAAATAAATTGATTAGGTTGTTTAATCCATCTCCGACTAGCCTATATAGTTTTGTAATAACACATCCTCTAACTCTATTTTTGATGTAATATCATTTGTTTGGTATTTTCATCTTCATGGGTCAGGATTATCATGATGATTTACCTTCAAAATCCTATATAAGTATGTTAACATAATCTCATCTACTCACCTATAAAAAACATAGAAAATCACTTGGCACACTCATTTACAACACTCATAAAAGGAAATCAAGACTCAATAAATCTTCCTAAAGCTAATGTACTTAGATTAGGGAAACTAATACTATAGTTTTGAAGCATCAACAAGGTCAAGGAGTCTAGCTTCCCTTATTTCTTAGAACACAAAAATACCTACTTGAAAGCATTAATAAGAGAAAAATCATCTCAAGCATGTTCAAAGTTGTTCAAGTTTCCAAGCTGTCGTACCACAAAATATAACCCCAAAATCTACTATAGTTTATCCATTAGACACCCATTAAAAGGTTGAATTTATTTTCTTTAATCTATGTTTCTTAACATATTAAACCAGTTCATCAATTATTAAAAAGGTTATTACAATGATTAAAATTTATGGCATTACTATGCTCACTAGTAGATCATTTGAATTCAACAAAATAGTATTAAAATTTGACTAATTAAAAACCTTCATATTAAGTTTTCCACACTAAGTAAATCAAGTTTCATTTCCTAAAGTATTATTTTTTTATTAGATAAGGTAATAATAGGGATCAGCTCCCAGGGGCCTTACAAAAGGAGGAACAAAACCAACGAGCAAGAAAGAAACAAAAAATTCCACAAAAGGAGTTAAACATGCTTAACTCTTATAATGAAGATCGGACTTTATACCAAGGTATTATTATTATATGTAATAATGTTATTATTATTGTTATTTTTATATATAATAATAATAATAATATTGTTGTTGTTCAATTTCCTAAAGTATTATTATATTTGTAATATTTATCTAGTTAAATTACCCCTTTAACCTAGTTTAGTTAAATCAAATGGAAATAATAATTAATCCCAAGTTATTAATTAATACCTAAGGTTAGAGTGAATGGTCCCGAAAACCCATGCGTAAATAAATAAATTATATTCATTTTATTTCAACCAAAGGAATTCATTAATTTCCATTTATCCACTTGAAAATGGTAATATCCCTCCATGGGACCCACTTGTAAGTTCATTTCTAAGTTTAAGGAGAGCCTTTGGATGAAAAGGCTCTCTACCTTAGATATTAGATTTAGTCATGAAACCATAAGTTTCCTTATGGGAGGTTATATCCCTCACATTATAATTTTATCGACCCATTTTCTCCTTTTCTCCTCTCATATATTTTGACTTGTTACATGTTGTATATGGAACTTCCTTAGATGAAGGGTAGATTCATTTCTACAAAAAAATTATATAAGGTAATAAGAGTTGGTTTTGAAGGGACCCAAAAAAATCTTAACACAAAATGAGGTAGAGGGCATAAAAGCCAACAAAAAGAAACCAAAAGCACGAAGTCAAACATGATTAACAAGCAGTGCACACAAAATAGGGCAGACTACATCTAGACTAAGTACTTATAAAGATTACAATTTTTTTATAAAAGAAAAACTAAGTACTTAGATCACCAAGGTTATAGAATCATCAGACACATAGAAAAGGAACACAAAAATATTACAGCCAAACATCATCCATCAGTCCATCTTACTATGGGGTTATTTACTTCTAGTTCTCATGTTAGGGCCCACTTCATTATTCCCTTTACACTTGGTGATGACTCTAGTATGGATATTCTCGGTGTTCTTTTCGTCCATCTCCCAAATGTCTTCGTCATTTGAACTACTCATCTCAAGCCTCATCTTACCCTCGCCCTTCTCATCACCAAATTTAGCAATCTGGTCTTAAAAATTTGAAATCCTTTGTTCTGCATGATTAACTCGGTGTTCAAATCCCCAATTCTCTTGTTTTAAATTTTAATTTTCTATATGACGTATTTAAATTCTTGCACAATATTTTTATTAACCACCATAATGGTATATGTAGTAGCTTACACTCTAAGGATACAGACTTCCTATTCAATAGTATATATATCTCTCTCCCTACTTCCAATACTCTCATCCCTACCATTGTCTCCCTTTTTCATGTTACATAGAATGTCACCAATGCCTACAAAGCCATTCTATTGCCCCCTTTTCTCTTTTTTATATGAGTTGTCGTGGTTCCATTATCGAATCATCACTTTTTCCTAAGGACGAGGGAGGGATAAGGATTTTTCCTTTCTTAAACAAAAAAAAATTAAACCATGATGGAGAGGATTGTCTATATTTTCATTTTGATAGTCATAAATAGAGGTGGTTAGTGACCTAAGGAGAAAAACGTGAAGCTCATCTCCTGATTTCTTCATAGAAAATTCAAAATGGACAAGAGGTAAGAGAAAATATTCCTGAATTTACCTTCAAGTGTGAGGTACTTCATAACCACAAGAAACACATCCACCCACCGATCTGGAAAGAAATTTCTCATTATTCCATCATCATACATAAGGATATTTTCCCTAGGATAAAAAAATATGAAATTTCATGTTTTCTTCTAGATTTGTTTGTAAAAATTTTAAGGCCATCGATGAACATACCAATATCTTTGAAAATGGTCTCCTCATTGACAAAAATTCTAGTGCCCCTTATATTGACACGTCCATCCTCCCAGAATTTCCCAAATTCATTAACTAGCTGCAGATCATGGCCCTATAACTTTTTGATGAAATTAGACAAGCCACCTCAATGAAGGAGCCTTCATAAGGTGGGATCCCTTTTCATATACGGGTGTGGCATGGGTTCGGTATGAACTCTCTCTCCTCCCATGTCTTTCCCTCTAAAAAGTAGTCTTGAAATTAAGCCGAATGAGGGAGAGGGCCAAAAAATAAAGAATCAACTGTGTGTTGGCACTAAAAAACCTTTCTAAATTATGATTCAAGTCCACGCGTATCATGTCCTGTGAATCCCTGTAATCATGAATCCCTATAAAAACATATATTTTCCTCATTAATCAACTTTTTTATATTATTCTAGGGTATGTCTTCTTTCTACCAACTCACCTTTTCCGGTAAGTCATTTCCATGATTGGCTAGACCATCCACCATCTTATTCCCATTTCTAAACACTTGTTGCATCTCGAACCTCTCAAAAGATCAAATAAATTACTCGGCTTCCTTAATAATGTTCTTAAGCTTCCATCTCATGCCTCTATTATGCTTAAGAGCATTGATCCCACATAAGGAGTCCTATTCAATTATCAAATTTTGTATGTTCAGAGATCTACTTAGCTTTAATCCCCAGAGCATAGTTATATCTTTGGCATGGTTATTGGATTTGTTCCTAACTAGCTCTTTGACATATGCCATAATAAATTCACCCTTATGGTCCCGTATTATCCCTCTCCCCTAGTAAACCCTTCCCTAAACTTGGCCAAGACATAAAATTTTAGTTTGCACCATCTTGTAGGTGGAATTTTCCCATTTAGACATTTCTTGTTTATTTATTTCAATTAGATGTTCAAAAATTCTTCTTTTTATTTTCTATGGATCCGGATCCACCATTAGAAGGTTTTATGTGTATGTGTGTGTTTATGTGTGTGTGTGTGTGTGTGTGTGTGTGTGTGTGTGTGTGTGTGTGTGTGTGTGTGTGTGTGTGTGTGTGTGTGTGTGTGTGTGTGTGTGTGCGCGCGGCGTGCGTGCGTGCGTGCGTGCGTGCGCGCGCGCACACGTGTTTGCACACATGCATGCACACAACACACACCCGCACATGCACACGCATGCACACATGCACATGCGCATGCACACACACACACACACAAGAACCCTCAAATTTATTTATAGGTGGTGGGATTATACATATATATTTATAAAATATATATATATATATGTTTACTTATAACAATACATACATGTTTTCTTGTTTATATATATTTGTGTGTGTGTGTGAGTTCAAATGATTAACTAAAATAATACCTAGCCACATGTTTGAATAATGAAATGGAGCAGCCAAATGTGTAACAACCTGAATTATACTTCAATACAAGGGATTTTTTTTTCTTTTTATCTTAATTCACTTCACCATGTTTCATTGTTCTAAATTAACTCAATTTAGAACTAACATCATCATAGTCAATCCATCCTATAACAGTAAACCTTATGTGGTTGTATGAGTCAGACTAAAATTGATCCTCTCATATCCATTTAATTAAATATGTATAATAAGTATACTATGGTTTCTATCTTCCTTCAAGGACATTCAAGTGTTACATTCTAAAGTGCCTATCTGGGCATCTATTATGGAATACCCATCAAAAATCCTACTGACTTTATGACCAGGTGAAATCTTGACAGCGCAATCAACAACTTGCATTACCTTGGCCAAGGTTTTAAGTCATGTATGCCATGCTTAATTTCCATGATGGCATAATCATATTTTGGAATTTTTCTTTCACCCTAACACCTAAAAATTGTTATCTAGATTAGGACTAGATCGTGAAGTGTCAATCATTTACAAGTTGTGTATAAGGCACCAATCCAGATTAGCCTGCATGGATAAGTCCCACAATGTTAGCTTAGGATGACTAAGGGAGAGTGAGTGTCTCCATAATGATTTGCATCATAACGGGTCACTCTCTTTCCCGTAGTCATCATACGATTACATTGGGCACTTCACCATGCAGCACTAGCCGCATTTGTACCTAGGTCCATATTGGCATCTTAGTGCATTATGACCTTCTCATTTAGGGGAGCTTGACAAGATAACTCAACATAGCAGTTGCCCCACTATAACCAAATAATTACCCTATTCATTAAGTGGTTATATCATGGTAGCATCCATGTCGAGTAGGCCTGCCGAGTTTCACTAAATGGGAACGTCATATCCTTGTGTTACTTAAATTAATTCATGACTTGACAAAACTCAAGAATATTAATTACATGATTAGAGTCATTCAACATAATCATTAATTATACTAGTTCTTGATTAAATCATCATGCTTCCTTATCTCTACATGAGTATACTAGTAATCTAAACTCCATCGATTTAACATTTAGACCATAATATATATAGCTCAAGTGTATTTATTTATAAAATGTTCTTATTTTATTCCTTTAACATGTTATATCCTAGCTCCCCACTTTTAATCCAAATTGTTCAAATAAAGGTTTTCCTATCAACATTAATTTTAATTAGCAACAAATCCCTATCTTTTCCCATTTATATCTTCTCTCATATTGAGTTTAATAAACACTAATTAAGCTTTAGTTTAACATCTCATAGTATGTCCCACTATTCACTATTAAATCCTTAATATGTTGACACTAATTCATGTTATAAGGAAAAGTTCATATTATAAATATTTCCTTATTACATCAAGAGTCTCTTTCTTCTTAAGAGTTTAGGCATCTAGTGTACTATTATCATATATTTACAAATATGGAATTATTACCCTATATAGATAATTTTAGTTGTGGTTATTGAGACAGAATTATCTCAAAACATGTTCTCAATTAACTTGTCGTTAATAACTTAGTTATTATATACTTAACCTTAGTTGACATCGAGTCTAGTTGATGATTCATACATCCTTAAGTCCAAGATCCCTTTTGAATTCATTTCAAAAATTGAATCATTCCTTTACACATATATATAACAATATTTAAGGATTATTAGTACAAGTTCTTCTCTAGGCAATATAAAGAATCATTACTTTCAAAGCAAAGCTTAACATCGTTAAAATAGAAAAATATGTTTTCCTTCAACACAAAACAGATACAAAGACACCCATCTTTACAATTCCATAACATATCATTCTCTATTCATAAATTAAGTACATATGATCAAGTAAAATCGGTCATTCTTCCTTTTCTCAGCTGGATTTTCCACTTATTCTCTGCATCGAAAATGGTGAAGTACAACAACATCGTACATGGTCATTCCAAATTGGACTAGCATGATATTCCTTTTCCCATCTTAACTATTTATGTCATTCACTATTTGAGTAATCTAATAACAACAATATTTCAAATCAAATTCATTCACTCATGTTCATGATCAAACTTGTCTCATCATTAAATATAATTTTACATTGAATCCTTGAGAGATTCCTATTATAATTAATTACAAATGCTTTCAATGATCTTTCAGTCAACTATACCCTTAACAGACACAAATATCATCTTTTCACTCTCAAGTGGATTAATATTTATAATTACGATTGCATTCAATTATTCTACATACAACTGTTTATAATATTATCGTTTCAATATTAGATTCGTTCCATGAACTACTAAAAAGGTAACTAATTATTTTTTCACAGAACAATACATAAATCAGTCAACAATAAACATCCCTACATTCTTAGCGTATCTTCATGGTGTTGTAAACTATACCCGAATGTTCTAAGTAAATTCATAACCCATATATTTTTATAACATTATGTCATAATCACATAACGTTGAAGCTGGATCAAGGTTTCCAAAACATACCCCAAAAGTAGAAAAATTATTATCTATGGGCATCATTCAATCATATCCGCATCACAATATACACATATTTAGATACACTTCTATTGAATAGACAACATAGTACCCAAATAGGTATGAAGTCTCATTATTTCATATGTAGTGTTTAATATAACATGTTGCCTTATATAAACATTTTGACCCTATTAATTAGAGGAATATGTTCTACATCGTAAGGTAGGAAATGGCTTAGCATAACCTTTTTAATTTGTAAAATCTAAGTCCTTATCCTGATATCTCTTTAAATAACTATCATATTACTTTTTAAGTAATGATTGATTTTTCATATTCCTTAAGGTATAAATAATTTACTTTATTTCTCTTGAAATCTCTGGTCTAACTAGTGGCTTACACAGTCATCATTTTACTTTCCCAATGCAATATAAAAGTATACAAGTTAAGCCTGAAGCTCTAAGAGCTCGCAGGAGTAGTACAATAGGTCATATCAAGTTTAATCCCAGATATTAGCTCATATAATACTAACCCAAACCCCAACACAAGCATCTACAAGGCAGGGATCGAAATAATGAAAATCAGGGGCTCCATAGTCATGGATTCATTTAGATCCTACTAATTTCAAACTTAGAAGAATGTATGTCTATTCACATTGATACCTATCCAAGACCCTCAAACACCATGATTTCACACTAAGTGATACAAGTTGTAGAGTGTAAATAGAAGATATATGTCTATTCCATTTTCTACAATAATTCTACCCATATGCAAGCCGACAACGACACCCAGTAAACATTCATAACCCAGGATTATCGAACACTCGGGTTCAATCCCGAGTTTCTTAATATATAATAGTAATACCCTAAGGATTTTGTGTATTCCATCTAATACGACCCAGTAGTTACAGCTATCTGTGTATGAAAAAATATATATATTATAACAGATCATCCTATATAGAGGTTAACCAAGCACTAAACCGTACATATAATCGATTAGCTAATAAAAATTAGGAACTAGCGATAATTATAAACACCCAAATCCTCAAACTTCTCTTAAAGTTATATTACAGAAATATAGATTATGAAAATAGAAAATGAAACAAGCTTTTAAGATGGGAGAATAAAAATCATGCCTTTAACATGAGATCTCTGCAAAACCCCTCTAAAAATTCTCCAAGCTCCAAAGCCCAAGAAAAATATTCTGCAACTCAACAAAAAAAAATTGCCCAAAGACATCGACTGTAACCTCCTTCAGATCCCCAAAAAGCATTTAAATAACACTTACTCAAAAACCTCAATGTTAATAAAAACTTGCATAGACAAGTACAACAATGGTGGTTCAAAAACAATAAGACTGCATGCCACAAATCTTGTAACTTATACCAAATAAGAGTCCATTTTTATGCTCTTCGAGTAAACAATAGTTAGTCACAAAATTCATGGTTTCCTTCCATAATAGAGTAGCAGAAACAAAACTTGAACATGTAGAGTGAAAAGAGCTCCAAAATAATAACCTGAAAACATAACTCAACTTTGAAATTCACCATCCTACATGCATTCCCTAAAAATTTGTGACCTCATTCAATGCAATTGAATACATGAGATTACAATCTGTAGGTCCCTAAATTTCGATGACCGACCTTGCCTTTCAAACTTTAGCATGTCCTTTTTACTCGCAAATCCATCATAATAACTGTTAGTCTAGAAATAGGCATAACGTATCTATTTTATCTCCATTTTGAAATGGGCGGTGGTGAAGCTTTTAAATCTTATTAATTTCTTTTTAGAGGGTATCGAGTACGTAGGGGTGGAGCATCCCCCCCAACTTTATCAAGTCTGGATTAATAATATTCCACAATGTTAGCCCATCAAGATAACTTATTATTTACTTCATTCAATACTACATATTTCCATTAGAATAAATATCATGCACCTTAGGGATATGTTACCCTAATGTTCCTTGAAACATTATAAGGTAAGAATCGAGGAAAGTTTAAGTAACATATGAAAATGAAGTTGGGTCAATGACCCCTCACATCAACATTATAACATAATGTATTTCAAGGCTTAGGCATCCTATTCATTTACATGGTCATCCTCATTTAGATTCAAATGCAAAAATAAATACCTCACTAAGGTTAAAATATCTGTGATAAGAACATTATCCCAAGTGTTAATATTTTCAACAATATTCATACTATTAAATCACATATCAAACCTTAGTTTAACAAGTTAGCTCAATATATAGTAACTCTCATTTGAATCTTTGTGGTCAATTTAATCGACATCAACAATTATACCTTAACACTTAACATAAGATAATACTCACCCGCCCCATGCATAGGGTATTAGGTCCATTGGAACTTAACAAAGATCTTATTTCTTTGCTACTCCCTTATTGCATTGCCCCTAATTATGGGCTAAAGCACAAAATAGGTAGCAAGGTATTAAATTCTCGAGGTCTTTCCTACTGTCTCATACAATTTTAAATATATAGCATCGAGATAAAGAGTATGGTTATAAATCCATTATTTAATCATTAAATAATATTTCATGAGGTCTATATAAGACCCTTTTCAACTTATTGTTTCTAAACCTTAGAAATAGAACATTTGTTCAAGTAAGACCCCTAAATAGTCATTCATAATGCGATATAAGTTTGTTGATATATACATATATTTCAAATGTAATTTAAATAATACCATGACCAAACAAAAGTACTAAAATCATCAATTTACAACCTACCATTTTGAAATCGTGAATGAGTTTCACGGGGTGTGACATAATGCCAATTGTGGTGACTAAAGTTAGAGGGGGAAAGGGGGCGGGACTTGGGTAGGGGTCGTAGCCATGGTCGTGGCCCCTCCCCAAACTCCCCGTCCCTAGAGATTTAGGGAAGGGTTTGGCCATCGGTCGTAGCCATGGCCACGACACCTCCCAAACCCTATCCCCTAATATACAACACAAACAATAACACAAGGTTCAACCCCACCTAAATGTGATTTCCCAGTTTAAGTTTTAAAACGAATTTTATACATTTGACACTATATCATTTTTTGGTTATGAAATATATTTATTTATTTATATATATAGTCGTATAAAGATATTTATATATATACGATAACATTACTTGGATATTTCAAATGAGGTAAAAATATTTTTTCTTATGGTTATAATATGATCACACAGATTCATAACAAATTATAAAATGATAAACAAAGGTTTATATAAATATGCATGTGTGTGTGTATTTTTATATACATTTAGGAAGTTAGATACAAATCAAAATGTTTCTAAGAATTAAATTAATAGTGTACTTTCCTTATTTAAGTTGTTATTCGAAAATGTATCCTAAAATGATAAGCCAAAAAGGGGACTATATATATATCTTGTAACATTCATTTTTTTCTTATTACACACAAATGTATAGATATTAATTATCTATACATACATACATACATACATACATACATACATACATACATACATACATACATACATACATACATACATACATACATATATATATATATATATATATATATATATATATATATATATATATATATATATATATATATGTATGAATATCATAAAATCAAGATATATAGTTTCAAGAGGGAAAACATTTCCAAAATCAATATGTTTACAACTATCACGTCTTCCATTAAAAATTATTTTGCCAAGTACATTTTCAATAAAATTTGGAAAGAGATAATATTTTTCAAATAAATTTGTAATTCGCTAAGTTAGAAATGCACTTCCATAAAAAGGATTTCTTTCATACTTATTTAAAAATCAACAAGATCTACTATCCTTTTTTCACCCAAAACATGATTTTCAATAACTTAATCCAACTCACAAGCATATAGTTTATTTAATCTTCTTCCTTTGTTCAAGAAAGAGATGATACTATACAAAATGAATGTTTCCATAGAATCAAAAAAGGATAAAACCCTTATATGGATAACAAATAACAGTTAGTTTAAAACATTAAGATAGTAATTTCAACCCTTGTAACAAGTTCCAAAGAGATGAAAACACTATAAAATTCAATTGTGCAAGCCTCCCACAATGTGGGAACAACATGCTCAAATTTTGATCTTTTAACCAACTCTAAAACACTTCAAATGTGCCTCCAAACTTAGCTCCAACTTAAAATTTTCAATGCTCCAAACACCACCAAGAAGAGGGCTTGAAAACCTCCCAATGATAGGCATAATTACATTTATTCCTCTAAAGAGAGGGAATGTTAGCCTCCCTAAGCCCATAGGAAAGAGGGATATCATGCCACCAAGATACCAAGAAAAACAAGGTTCCAACAAAACCAACAAGGATAACAAGAGGGAAGGAAAAATTTCCATCAATACACAAGAAGACTAAAACACCAAGGAAACCAATAATAAAGAGATGGGAAGAGGAGGAGAATGAATCCCAAATACAAAGAATTAATAGTATATACTAATATTATCCTCCAAATATCATATCTCCATAACTCCATATCATCCTCAAAACCCTTATAACTCCATATTCTCCTCCTTGCCAAGGTTTTTCAAGCCTTACATGCTTCCTTAGCAAGGATAGGAGGGGATTTCCAAACCAAATGGAAATCCCTCCTACTTCCCCAAGGAAGGGAGTATAATATTGAAAAGAACCTTCATGGCTTCCTGAATAATCCATAAGGATGAACAAATGTTCCATTCCCCTTCCCAAATCCATACCAAATTCCACTCCCATTAAGGGCGGAGGGAAAAAAAAAGAACATCCCAAGAATAAAGGAAGACAACAAATTTCTCTCCCAAAATGCCAAAACAATAACTCCAAACCATCATCAAATCTTAAAAATATTACATACATTGCAATTATAAATAAAACAAAGAAAATGGGATGAGGTCTACCTCACAATAAATCCAACCTTGTCAATCAGTAATGCACTTATAGACTCCACACAAGCCCTCTCTCCAAACAAGCTAATAATCCACTCCAAAATATCTTCCAAGAACTCTCCTAAAAGATCCAAATCCAAAAGTAAATAACTCAACCAAAAATCCCATTACCACTAAAAATTGGGGTAGAAAAAGAGCAAGCTCTACACATCCCTAATCCTATGGGAGGGTGCGATGTGTCACCCTACCAATAAGGCACATCCAAGTACCCTCACAACAATCAATGTGAAAAAGAAAAAATTCAAAATGTAATCTCCAAAAAACATGCTACCAAATCCCAAATCACTCACATGATGTAAGGATGGTGACTTGAGAGGGGATTTTGATAGGAAAAATCTTTTGGGGTTCCAAAAATCTTCCCCATCTATAGATTATCTCCAAAGGGTCCTTTTTAAGGTAATAGGGACCCCAAGCTTTCCAACCAAGCCTCCAAATTTCTATTTTTTACTTAAATCCGAGATTTGAGAAAAATTGAAGTATCCAAGGTATTTGGTGGTCCCCATAAACATGGTTAGGTGATACCAAGACACATTTAAACATGCTTAGCACTAAAAAATGCTCACTAACCATAAAAATGATCAAATACCATTAAGAAATAAAAAAATCCTAACAAAAAGGTTAGTAACAAGATTAATTTATAAGTTGGGTCGGGGTGAAAGATTACAAATGGATCCAAGACCAACAAAGAAGGTGATCCTACCAAGATCAACATACTCCAATAGTGATGAGGTAACAACAAGGTGAGGACAGTTCGGACTAGGTAGTTTGAGCATCTTGGTAGTGCTACCATTGAGTCCCATGTTTTCCTCATGGCACAAGCTATAGTCTTGCACAATCAAAGCAAAGCCTCATACCTACTCGATATAAAATCAAATTTACTATCACTATAAATAATCACAATAATCAACAAATATGTATCAAGTGAATATAATTACACCACATCTATTTCTCCATCAAGATAGAAATTGTGATCAAAATCAATAGTACATCCAATATAAATCACATAATCATCCATACCATCTCCATACCATATCTAAATCACATATAATGTTTATAACATGGATGAGCACAAAAAGTGTCACATATAGTACCCTGCCAAGTGTTAGAGTATCATAATCAGCATGATGATAAAACATGGACGTATATAAGAAATAAATAACATAATCAAATGTCCAATGTATCCTTATGAAATACTAAATTGATCAAACCGAGCCAATTAGAACATAAGAAAGGTATAAAATCTATTGGGCGCTACATCCACCTCCCCTAGAATTAGAATTCCTCATGGTAGTCATTGGAAGAGGTATGGATATCTAGCCCTCAATGGTGTCAAATTCTCCCAAATTGTTATTATCTCATCATATATATCCTACTAGACTCTAATTTGGTCCAACTCACACCACCTTTGAAGGGCCAAACTTTGGTGCTCCAATATATGCATGGGATCTAGTGTCCATTGTCCTTCAGCCTCCACATGTAAGGTTGACCAATCCAATACATGAGAATTGTCAAGTACACATTTTCACAAAATAAAAACATGGAATACATCGTGGGTGCATGTTAGGCACGATGGCATTGTTAGATGATAAATAACTGGACCAATGACCTCTAATATCTCAAAAGGACCAACAAAGTGAGGGGATAGCTTAGATACCTTTCCATAACAGATTGAGTACTTTTTTGGATGCTCTCTCAATAAGACCTTGTCACCTATAGAGAAGTGACGTTTAACTCTCTTCATGTCTACATAAGCCTTCTACAAATCTCGTGCCTGCTTAAGATGCTTCCTAATTAGAATAACCTACTAATCCATATCCTAAAGAAATTTTGGCCTAATAACAACCCCATCATCCAATATATCCCAACTCAGCGGTGTCCTGTAATATCTCCCATACAAGGCTTGGTAAGGTTTCATACCAATGGAGCTATGATAATTATTATAGTATGCAAACTCAACCAGATACAAATAGTCTTCCCATTTCTTCTATTGATCCATAACATACATCCTCAACATGTCCTCAAGTACATGGTTCACCCTATCAGTCTGTCTATCTTCTTGGGGTGATAATATGAAATGAAGTTAATTTGAGTACCAAGAGTGTCCTAGAAAGAATTCTAGAACTCAAAAGTATAAATACTATCCTGATCCCTAATGATAGTTCCTAGAATCCCATGCAGGCTCACAATATCATAAAGAAAAATTCTAGAACTGGAAACTACATCATAAGTGACCTTGGTGGGTGAGAAATGGGAAACCTTGGTCAACTTATCTACCATTATCATGATGGAATCATGGTGATAAGATGAAGTGGGAATACCAACAATGAAATCTATAGATATGACATCCCATTTCCACTCAACAATATCATGGGGGTAGAGAAGTCATGTTGTGTGAGAGTGTTCATTCTTAACCCTCTAGAAGTTGAGACAATAGGCTAAAAAATATGCAATATCCCATTGAACACCTAGCCAATAATATAACTGTCTCAAATTATGTGCATTTTCTTCACTCTAATATGGGTTGCATATAGGCCTTAATAAGCCTCGAGAGAGGATAAAACTATGAAAATCACCTACCTTAGGCACATAAATACGCCTTTGAAAATGAAGAAGACCATCTACCTATAAAATTCATCTTGTGTATCTTCCCTCCAAAGAACCATGTGACTCGAATACATGCCTAGCTCCCTCATAAAATATTTATCCCATAAGGTACTGTAATATCCTAAGTAAAGTTGAGTAATCCATGCTTACAAGTATTAGTTTTTATCATGGGTCCGAGTAATCTATGTGGGTAAAGTTGAACTTGAAATAGATGTCATGGTATGTGTCAAATGGTCCTTATTCATGAGTATGAAGGTCTTGTTGTTTGTTCTTTGATAAGGGTGACATGTTCATCAAGTGAGTTATGAAGAAGGTTTTGTTAAAATCTTGCTTGTATAAGTTTATCTACCGAACTCGATTCTAAGATTCTATTAAAAGGTTGAATGTGCCCCATGAACCATGTCACTATATGATGGTATAATCTGAGCCAAGTTTTGAAGTTGTCAACAATGTTTGTTAGGTTAAGTAGTATAAAATGGTTATTACATTATTGTATAAGGTATTTGGTCATGATATAAGAAGGGTTTCAAATTACTATAGTAGATGTTTTGTCCAAGGGGATTTCATCATGTCTAATATATTAAACAAAGTTTTATTCTCCCCTGAAGTTGCCTAATGAGGTGCTTTGAGTTTACTTCAATGTTCATCAAATTTGATGGTCTGATTTCATGAGTCTTGAAGCATGATGGTGTCTTATAGTTATGTTTCATCAGTATGAGGGTCTCAATGGTCAAGAAGCTTTTTACAAGTTGTATTGTGAGAAAGGAGTGAATGTAATGTTCGTGTTTGTGTCATCTTATCATGGAATTGAAAAAGGTCCTGATTTGGGTATATAAGAAATGGTAGTCTTACCTCTATCAAAAGGCACGAGTATATGAAAATCTATCTAGCAGTTTTCTTCACCATGTGTTGTCCACTCAAAATTCCCTACTCTTAAGAAAGTGAATTTTCAAAATTTTGAGTTTAAGTGTCTTCTCTGTTGTACTGAAAATGTTAAAAGTCGTGAAATTGAGAAAATCTACGTTTTGGGTCATTTTGTGTGTTTTTCAGGCCTGTCGGACATTTTTGTCCGCGTGTCCCAAGTTCAAAAGTGCGCTCTATTCCCCGATCGGCCGATTTCCCCGAAGTTTGTCTTTTTCGGGCCCGTCGGAACTTTTTGTCCCAAATGTCCCAAGTCAAATTGTGCAAGTTGTTCCATTTTGACTGAAACACCCGAACCACGTACTTCGCACTTTCTTGTCCCAAGTGTCCCAGGTTCAATCGGGCAAGTTGTTTCATTTCCGGCCTATTCACCCGAATGCGACTTCAAGCGCTTTTGCATCCCAAATGTCCTAAACTCTTCAGGACCCATTGTCACCTTTTCACCCGAATCGCCGAGTCACGTGTTTCGCGCATTCGTGTCCCACGTGTCCCAAAAGGCATTTGTGCATCTTTTCCCCGCTTCACCCGAATCGGCTGAGCCGCGTGTTTCGCGCATTCGCGTCTCACATGTCCCAAATGAACCAAGTGCCATTCGTGCTTATTTTTCCCGCTCTACCCGAATATCATGCTTATTCAAATTGGTAGGTATGTATTAAATGCGCATTCATTGTCTTTCTCTCTCCTAATCGGCTATATAACGAGCATACCCCCTTTGCATTTTTCACACTGCTTCCATGCTATCCTTTGCTCGAACCCTTGCAATTAGAAAACTCCGCACGTGTATCCCCTCCCTCTGTAATTCCTTCCCGAGTCTAGTTTGCGGCTCTGTCCTCCGAGTTACTATCAATATGAAGATCAAGTTTCAGGGACAGGAACAAATCTCGCCACTTGAGTCTGTCATTCACAATATTGGGGATAGTGAAGCTCGTCATCTTGATTTCAGTGATTTTTGGGCAAGGATGGCAGATCAAACCCTACACCAATGGCACAGATGATTCACGATAGCGGTTTGGCTTTTGCTGGAGGTTTCCCAATCTCGGTGCAATGTGCTGATACAGTGCTTTCATGCGGAGCTCACTTCGACCCTGATTCGAGTGAATTAACCAATGTACATGGGGAACTCATCACCAAGCTGGATGCTACCGCCATTAGCACTGCTCTGAGGATCCCAGAGATGGATAATGCCATAGTTGTTTCCCAGGATCAAGCACAGGCCCTGTTCAATCAAGACAGTGACAAATACAAGGCGCGGGTGGTGAAGTCATGGCTTAAAAACCCTAAGAAGGGAGCGTCTCGTCTATCCAAGACTCTCTTCTGAGCAGATTTCAATGAAGAGTTGTCAGATTTCATAATCCTACTGGCTCGGGTTATGGGCTTACCTTCTACTAACGAGTTCCATTTCTGGATGTGCCCGCTCATCTCCATGGTGTGCGAGGGAACTCAAAATATCAACTGGGTGGAGATCATCAGCATGAATTTGGCGGAGCAGGCTGTCCAATGTACAACAAACGAAGAAGTTCTACATGACTTCGTACCTGATGTATACTCTGGCGGCATCAAGACAATGGTTTGGTTTTTCTTACATTGATGCCCACAAGGATGATCCTGTATATGCCTACTGCCCGCAGTTCACCCTAGAGACCAGCAATCACAATTTCAGAAGGGTAAATGATGCTTTCACCATGTACGTGGTCAGGCTGCTTGAGGGTGACACTGCTAGAAGGTTTTCTGATGAAGCCATGAATCTGATATCGCACTACGGTGCTTATTTTATCCAATTCAGAAAATTCTCTTATATCAGGCTTGCTGGCTATGAGAGCACCCCTTTGAGGCTTCCCATGTTCTGCAGTGATAAGATGGCTTTGATAGAAGTATGCAGGCAATTAGACAAATTGCACAGAACCTGCAGAGACAAGAAGATTTCTGGTTTGCATTTTCCCATCTCTTTGGGAAACTACACTTGTAAAACAGCCCTGGACGCACAGAACATAGAAAGAGCCCTGGTTCCTATCACTGTTCATTTCTTCAAGCCAAGAACTTGCTTCGACTTGAAGAAGTTCATTGAACAGAACATCAAGATAATCTATCATCATAGGGTAGATACAGAAGACTATTGGGCTGACTGTGCAGATGATTTTGAAGCTAGAAGGAGGCACTATGGTAGGTTCTCTCTGCAATTGATCCAAGAACTCGGCTTGTACCAAGTTCCTGAAGGACTCCAGGATGACAATTCTGATCTATACTCATATGAGTATGACAATGTGGTTAAGCACACTCCCTTGGAGGACTTGGATTGGAACAGGAAAGAGAAAGATGATCTGGCCGAGATCCTTGCTCCAGTCTTAGTCAGGACTAAGGTCTGGTTTGACAGGAAAGTTCGAGAGCTCAGAAGGCACTCAGGAGAATCCTCTTCTAAGGATGTTTCAACACCAAGGAGGGAAGCATCGACCCCATATCAGACACACCTGTGCAAACCCCTCCTGCCTCATCAACGCAAGGACCCGTAGCTTCCACTCCTTCTTCATCCACTCAAGTGTACCAGAAGAAACTCAAAGAGGTTAAGAAGGAGCCTGTGGAAAAATATCCTCAAAGAAAGTAGGTAGAAGTGCCTTTGGGACCAGAGAACATCATTGTTCTCAGTGAAAGTGAAGAGAGTGAAATGCCAACCCCTGCAAATGCTCCTGAAGATCCAACGGATAGAGATAAGGAAGTCCAGAGCACTGAACTTCCAAGTGCTATTGATTCTTCTGCAGCAATTGTCTCCAGTGCCCCACTCACATCTCAACTTGAGACCACAGCTGTGCAAACCTTGAGCGTCATGAGCTCTATGTCTCTTGGTCCTCTTGCCCCTCCTGCTACTTCCTCTTCCTCTTTTGCATGGGTTCAACCTTTTGTTGACAGTAGAAAGAGGAAATCTTCCTCTCGGAGCTCAGGGCCAAATTTTGATGCTGTGGCAGCCATGTTGGGCACTACTCCTTCTCGCGCCAAGAAAGCCAGAACCACCTCCAGGATCGTGTCTGATGCTCAAGGTCAGCAATTCCTGGAGATTGCTAAGCCTACAGTGGACAAATCAGAGCAGGACTTGCAGGCATCTGACTTAGAACTCTCAAGAATTCCAATGGGAGAGTCTACTCCTGAAGGTGAGATCCATAACCTCCAGGAAATGGTCACAAGAGTCATTGGGAGGGTAGAGAAAGGGCAGCAAACTATTGAATAGTTGGAAGAACAAGTTGAGATTCTCACAGGTTTCATCAAATCTCTTTTGTCTAAGGAAAAAGTTTTGGACCCTACCCCGTTGACTAATCTTCCACCACTTGTAATTTTGAGCCAAGATGAAGTACAGAGTATCAAAGATATGCACAAGTATTTTGTCTATGGCAGAGCTATGGAGGCCATGGTGGAAGATATGCTTGTTGCAAGATTGAACTTCATCGATGAAGCTTTCAAACTCCACGGAAAGGTGAACAATTTGCAACAGAAGTTCTCCTCCACTATCGGGGTCATAGATAAAGAGCTCAAACTCGGAGAGCGGTTGCAGATAGTAGACCTCCGTCTCATGGGACAGATGATGAGAACATTTGATAGATAGTCACGGGTTTACAGCGTGGAGTGGAAGATCAAAGTCTTGGAGGAGGCTTTGGGAGAGCTGAAGAATAGCTGGCAGAAGGGTGAAGCTTTCAAGACACTGGTTGTATCAGCTTTCAAAGATATACATTGTCATCTTCAGGATGAAACTTCTGGTGTGCCTCTTTCCTTGCAAGAAATCAAAGCTCAATTCAGAGCTTTTGTCAAAGATAATCTATTCAAGGAAAGCTCCATCTCCAAAGAGAAAATGAAGGAGATCTGCTCTCTTCAATCTGCCATTGAAGAAGCAAATAAAGATTATCATACTCATGTCGAGTTTGATAAAGAAATGGAGAAGTGTCTCAGATTTTGGGGTCAGTCTACAGCCAACACATCAGTCCCTCGTGGCAGAGACATAGCCGAGGCATTGAAGAGATTCAGGCAGCGAATTTTGAAGTCAGTGGGTCCCTCCCAGTCGTAACCACCTGTCTTCTTCTCCGTTTTCTTCTCTTCTTTTCTAATTCTTTTTCTCGAATTCATTGTAATTAGTTGAGGTATTGCGATTGGCAATCCTTAACTAATCTTTAGTTAAAAGAAGTAGTTACAAAGAGTAACTGATTTGTAAGCTATATAATGGCCTTTCCATGCCATTTTGAGAGGAGGAAGAACTTGGTTTATTTTCTGAAAGTGTAAATAGATCATAAAGAAATCAATACAGAAGGGCTTTCCATTCTTTGTCTATCTGATCTCTGTTATCCCTAAGCTTTCATTTAATTTTTGTGAAGATCATTTGTCTCTAGTTTGTTAGTCTTGCTGATTGCATACTCTCCAACTTTGCAAGCATGGTGATCTTGTATAACCAAGAAGGAACTTTGTGTCCTTGATTAATGAATCTGTGTTATGTTAAGAAACTTTGTGTTCTGGCAGATGTTATTTACAGAACTTTGTGTCTTTAAATTCCATCTTATTTATACGATACAAGTGATCTTGTTTCAATTCACTGTAACTTCGCATACATAAAGAATTACTCTGTTATCTATAATTCTGCATGTTTCCTTTCTGCTCATTCTCATATTCTCATTCCTCAGTCCTTTTGTAATTGATGATCTTTATAGAAAACACTTTCGTAATATCCAAGTTCAACCAGAAAATCATGTTTTGTATATTTGTAAATAGGTTCGTTTCTGAATAAGGGAACCTCTCCCATTAAAGAGGAGGGACTTCTTGTCCCTTGACTGTTGCTCTTCGTAAATTCCTATTTGACGACCAACACCATGTCGGGGGTTTTTTTTGTCTAGGTACGAGTGATCAAATAGGTTGAAATAAGCATTTCTCGGGTCGGGTCAAGAATGTAACAGAGCATGCGCTAAAGAGGGATTGTGATGGTTTTTAGGGTTACAGTGATCAAGATTGAGAATCCTAAATGGATATAAGTATGAGCTCTAAGAGATATATAGGTCTACAAATATTGTTCAAGTGTTCATAGAATGAGCATGAGTGTTTAGCATTGCAAGGGAGGTATATCTTAAAACCAAAGCTCTTTTTTGAAGTTTCAAGCACACTTAGCCTAATCAAATAGAAGTGGTTAGTGTCCTATCAAGTATGGTATGATATTTTAATTAGTAAACACTTGAGCTTACTATCAATAATATTATCTAATATTGCATAAGTTTGTATTTAAGGCCTTTATGGGTACTTTCAAAGGTCTGCGCCATATTGTATTCAAGATGTATTAAGTGTTAAGTGAGTATTGGTGTCAAAATTTTATGTTCTATCCTAAAAAAGATGTGAAACATAAATTTTGTGTGTTAGAGGATCCTTTTCATTGAATGTTGAAAGGATAAAGACCTACATTCCTACATGGAAGAGAAAAGGTATGAAGTACCAATGCCTAAAAAAAGTGTAAGACTGTGAGAAAACTTGAAAATGCACGCATTACTGAGAGGTTAAAAAGAGTGTTATGAGGATGAAAAAGATACCATACACGACTATAGGTAGTTGAGAGACCAAGAGATCTGACATAATCTCTTCAACTCATAATGAGAAGCTAAAGTCTACATCAAGCACTAAAGATCATGCTCAAGGGTCACCATATGACAAGGATGATCTAGGTTTGTCAAGGAAAGGATTTCAACATGAAAAATCTAACCTCAGATCCTAAATGTATCATTTTCTCCGCGTAAATCATCAAGGTTGGAAAGGTAATTCATGTAAGTATCTGTGGATGGAATATGTGTTGTTACAGGTATGGAAATGGGTTTATAAGGTTTGTAGGAGGGTGTAATACTCCATGAGATGGTTTTTACAAAGTCTCCTTGGTCCAAGTAAAGGTACGAGTTCTAAGATATTGAATATGTAACTGTGTGTTCTCATTATGTAAATGACCTATCAATGGTCAAGAAAATCTAAGAGCATATAAGAAAATCTCATAAGGACTATGAAGCATAAAATATGTGTTTGGTGTCTTAAATTCATAGTAGTTGTCTTATATGTTTGTTGATTGTGTTGAGACCAAAAGATGTAAATAAATGATTGTTCAAAGTTTTCTCCAATGGATAAAAGATAAATTAAGTGGTGAGTTTCTCAAGAAAGCAAAGGAAATGACATATTTCAGGGTACAAAGGTAAGTGAATGCTCTCAAGGGGTAATTTTCAAAGATGCAAGGTAAGAAGACTATCTATGCTTCAGGACTCTAACTTGTTAATATTTTAAAAGGATGTGGTCACCTACATGTATGGTTTTTAGTCTATCATGTACGTATGTTTTTAAGACTAAGAAAATGTGTATCGGGGTATCTAGAGACCAAAGGAGAGGAAAAGAAGGACTGCGTACAATTATATATATACTTAGAAGAATGAGATAATCTTGAGTATGGTTTCTTAAAAGGTTTATGTGTGTGTAATGTTATTTGAAGATGGTTAAGAACAAATTTGTGTATTCATAGAACTTATATGAGTTAAGTGAAGGTTGTTCAAGCATAGAAGAAGTTCTTAAGAAATTCCAAGGCATAACAAGTATTGTGCATACGTGGATCAAACCCTTAATCAATGATCTCAATAAAAGGTGAAAGTTGGTAATGAGAACAATTGTGTGAAGGTTAAAGGCCTATGGTGAGCTACAAGAGTCTATGATGTATTAGGTGGAGACAAAGTATGCTTGGTTTAAGGTTTTTCAACCATCTATGGTGTTAAGGAAAGAAGTGAGATCATACCCTACATGTCTTGTGAAGAGAAATAGTGATCTTTAGGTCACTACATGATCAATTGAAGTCTATCACACGTAATAAGTTGTTGTACTAGAGTAAGATGAAACAAAAATACATGATTAAAAGTTGAGATGATGTTTTTCTAAGCCTAAAGGTAGATGTGGTCTATTTTAAAACAAGGTACAATGTGATATAGGTCTGTGAATGCTCATTAAGACAAGGGGAAGCTATTTCAATCACCTATCTAGGTGTCATGGGTGCTAAATAGGTCTATATAACAGTATTGTTGTTGGTTTATTTGCATTCTTCAAGAGTGAGGAAGGTCTTTGAATTGTTAACCCAAACAAGTGTAAGAGCATGCTAAGAAGGTAGTAAACATTTAAATAATATTTCATGTCAGAGGTAAGATGATGGAGTCACCCTCATGGCGAGGAAATAAGGTAATAATCTTAAATTTTGTGTTTTCTACTAGATTAGGGTCTTTATAAATCCAGGAGAGCTATAAGGAGGTACATCATAATGTGTTTATGACTATAATGTGCATGAAATGAATGAGTTGAATATTTATATCACCTAGATAGTTAAGAGGGGTGATTTTTTTCATAGGGAAGTAATTTGGAGGTATTTAAAGTGACAACAAGGTTGTTAGTCATTTGAGTTTGCAAAACTAGTTTTTGGGCAGCTTATTTTGGTGAAGAGGAAAGTTGATGTGGTTTGAACCAGTGGATGTTTCATGAGTTATAACTTACATATAAGTTTTATAAAATTCATACGATTTCCATAGAGTGGTCACATGCCATATTTGAGTTCATATTGAGGGTCTTGAGGCTCAAAGGCAAAATCACAAAGTCTTTGAAACATATGTTTTGTGAAGGAAATGAGCCAGTGGGCCCAATTAATGAATTATTTGATTGGTTAAATTAAATGTATGACTATGCATTATTTTTTTATTCTATATTACTCTTGTGTGGTGAATGTTAGATCTTGAATAATAATTTTTGGTATGAGTGGATTTTTCTCATCCTAGTGATGGGGTTTTGAGCCATTTTGGTGCATGATGAGTGGTTTTGGCATGGCCAACCTATATGGCTAATTTGAGACAATTGTAATGGATGTAATGGATTTTTTTAAAGTTTTATGGGTCTAATTATTCATGAATAACTGACCTCTCTTGGGTTAGAAGGAAGAGAAGGCTATAAAAGTGAAGTTTGAGCTCATTTTGTGAGCTAGTCTTGCATAGGTGAACAATACGACCTAGAGGAGAGTGTTTTGCAGGTATGAGGGAATGTTTTGAAGTATGATAATATTTTTTCATTTTTATTAGTGATTTAAGGCATGAGAGAAAGTTTTTAGAGGAAATGAAAGTTGAGAAGGAAGAAGATATAATAAGTTTGAAGACCTAGGGATTGAGTAAGGGTTTATGAGTTGAATTAGAGATATCCATCAGTTTTGGCAAAAACAAATAAGATATCAATAATTATCAAGAGTCTTATTTGGTTCTTAGTAATCCTAGGGGTCTATAGCCTCCTTTTGGAGTGGGTGTAAATTAGGGGTTGGTGCTCCTTGTAGGGTTAGTGCTCTGTTAAACTAGGGGTTGGTGCTCTGTATGAAGTTTTTGCTTCACTAAATTTCTTTGATTTATGTAATATAAGAACATTTTTAGTGGGTTTTCTTCCCCATTATGCTTTTCAACTTATATCTTGTGTTTATGTGTTTCTTCTCATGTGTTATGGTTGTTTGAATGTATTGTGAACACTTAATAAGAAATGATTGAATGTATATGAATGAATGAATGAATGTTAATAGTTTCTACAATTAATGATTAATGAAATAAGAAATTTTTAGAACTGATTCACCCCCAGTCCATTTTGATTCCAACAATAAACTAGGAAGCTTACTAGGAAAAACATATGCAAACTCTCTTAAAATAAAAAGATCATCAAGAGGTGAAATAGTTAAGACATCCTTTGATTAATCATTGATTATGATCACATACATCGACAACCCTTGCATATGCTTTGCGTGAGAAATTTATCAGAGATCATAAGCAATGAAATAGGCCTCTAAATATTGAAAATCACTATTGAACTCCCCAAGTCATCATAAAACTCAATAGTCTTATTCTCGACAATCCACCTTGGCCACGATGAGAATCAAACCAATCCATACCCAAAACTACCTCATAAGATCCCATAGGTAAAACACATAGGACTAAAGTATTGGAGAACACACCTAAATCAAATATGTAACTCCTAGGAAGTGTCAATGGTGAGTTTGGCCCTAGTATCCAACTCAACCTATCATCTCTCTCGACTACGTAGATACCACCATCCTACACCAATCCACTTTAGAAGGTGAAATGAAAGAATCATAAGCTCCAAGTTATAATAACATAGATACAAAAATACCCCGATAATAATTGTGTCCTTGTACTCATCGTGATGGTTATTTACTACTAAATATACATGGTGAGTCCGTCCCACATCTAATATTGTCTTCTCGGATACAAGTTCCTTCTATATATCAGCAAAAGAAGGTTTGTGTGGACAAAGGCACGCATATTGATCATGAGCCCCACAAATGTAACATCCTGGTAAATCCCTCTATGTGGGAATCCCACATGTACTCTGGTGTACTGAACCTATGAGTCCAACCTTGACAGACTACAATATGTGTGATGGATACACCTAGTGACTTACCTACCAAAACCAAAACCTCTTCTACCTCGCCTCTAATCATGTCACGTGTATCTCTAGTCCTCTATTGTTGGTGTGCATAGTGTGTTAAATGATTTTTTGTGTGCGATGCAGAGGTCTCGGGGATATTTGTGGAGGCATAAAACCTCCTCTCTATGGTGGAGTTGCAACACATGATCTATGATCCAGATATGATTTGGATCCACTCCTATATTCTATTTGTATTCATGTCACAGTAATCTTAGGCCTTGCCCATGTTTTCCTCTACCAAATAAGCATTCTCCACCGAGTTTCCAAGGTTAGAGGAGATAATATCCTAACTAAAACTTCTCATCTTGTAAACAATCCACATATTGTAAGAGGTATAGTAAACGAGACTTATACTACGCCACGGTGCTTGATCCCGATGGATGTTGTGGAACTCATCAATCATCTTATGAACAAAGTGCTTAGACATATACCTGGACCAATAGTTCTCCTTAAAAATATCCCAAGTGAAAACCTCTTGTTTTAGATGGAGACTTGGATTCATTTTTGTTTTAGTCTTTAAAACTTCCAATTCAATTGTCTCATGGAGAGGAAGGCCATCTACTTCATCATGGGTTGTTTTATCTCCTCTTCTCCTTTTCTTCTTCTCCCAATGATATTTCTTATTTCCCTCCCAAAGTATGGAAACAATGCCACCAGTTTATCACCTCTATGACACCCCATCTCCCCATTTCTTCCTATGCCCCTTCTCAAAGCACCTTCGCCACTTTGCCCGAACCCACTTTTTCTCCATTGACATGCCCCTCCCGGTGTTAGTTCCTTATGTGTTCTTTCAACGGTTTCCGCAGCCCCTTTTTTTCTTTATCCTCCCCATTGGCTCATGGTGTTGATCCTTTATTATTTTCTACTACACCACCATAATTGTCTCTGGTGCTTATACGAAGACCGCATTCATGAGGTTACTCTTGGGGATTTATTTAGTCTACGTAATTTCCCTTCTCCGGTGCATGTGGGATCCCCTGACACTAACATCGAAGATAAGAATGTGGAGCCATATAATGTGATGCACCCTAAACTAAACTCTCAACAAGAGTAGGAATTTAATGAAATTGTTTTTAATATTCTCGGGAAGCTCAACATAGCTTTCATAGTCATCAAGAGCTAGAAGTTGTAGATTGATAAGACATGGGAATGTATCAACTCAAACTTCCTTGACTTTCTCAAACTCACCGATAATCGGCTAAAAGACATGCTTCCGCCATCTGCTAAGGAGGCAATTGACTCTCTGAAGAAAATCTACTCGATGTAATTGGGTTGGTTGCCCTCTATTTTTCATTTTTTAGATTTTTGGCTACCTTCAGGATTTCTTTCTATGTGCTTAACTATTTTATCTAACCTTTAGGCTCTTTTTGTAAAAGGATGAGGTCATTTCAAAACCCTCACTTTCACCCTTTTCTAAAAACACAGATAAATGAACATAGACATATATATTAACGTGGGAAAACCTTGAGAGGTAAAAAACCCATAAAGATGATATTCAATTATATGAGAAACTCAACCCCAATACATAACCTTCCTCCTCACTTCCTCTGTGATAAACCTTCTTCACAAAGCCTTTAAAAAATATTTTCCATCCGCAAATATTAATTCACTCAAATTATTTTATGAGTATGTTCAAATGTGATGTCTGTAAATTACAATAGGGGTAAAACCCTATTTATAATGGGGATGAAGGGATGTGACCATTGTAACCAACGGGTCCATCCTTCCCCGAGAATAAATGGTAAGTAATAAACAATTATGTTTTATTATTTATTTACACGAGGTTTTCAACCTATGTTAATAAATAATAAATCATTTATTATTTAATTACTTAAATGTACTAAGGGTCTAAGATAGTGTAGACACAAAATCACGCACTTACTACTATTTACTATACCACCAAGTATGTTGTTTTATATATGGATCTTGTGTAAGAAAAGTATTCATTGGTGACCCATTCCATATTCCATCCATTTTTCTTGTTGGTTTCTATTGATTTTATCTTTCATATTTGTCACTCATACACACTTTTTTGGTCAGGTCACAAGGATCCCTATCGTCAGTCTTCGCACATTTATCGCTAGTTGTCTCTAGACACCAATGCCCATGACTGAACACTAACACTAGAAGCTCTTGTACACCCTAGGTGCCCATGTTCTCTTTGTTCTTGGTTACATTTTTCATATTTGTATTCATCCTTTTCAGTTTTTCCACTCATATCCTAAGGTACTAGTCGGCATGTCGGGTCATTAGTGTCAAAATTCAAGCAAGATATCCCTATATAAACACAACATACATACCATTATAAGGGAAAAAAATTCTTATCAAGGGATATTTATCTACATATATCAAGGGATTGCATTTGGGCATACTATTCGCATACACACTACATAGGAAGGGGAGTTCATTCTATTCCATCCACACATTTACATTTTATCTAGCTACCACCCGTTATCTTGGCATCATTGGCATGAGGGAGACCTAGGAGAAATATTGTACACACAAGCACATAGAACTACATTAGGTCTAAAATGTGGTGCAACGCTAATTCGTAAGTTCACCATTGTGACAACTGAGGATAGTTTGAACCCTCATTTTACATCTTTATTTTTTAGGATTTAAAGTCTTTTTTAGGCTTTTTTTAAAGGATATTTATGTGCAGGTTTATAGGTACCTCAACGATCCAAGTGCAACATACAGGAGATAAAAGGAGAGCAAGTATGAAGCCCTGGAAACCATATTAGAACTAGGTTCTGACCTTTTCTATAGACTCCAGCACCCCCATATAGATCCGAGGCACTCATCGGCACCCCTATCCTACTCGAAGCACCCAGTCTAGGCATTTCCACCTGCTACATTTTCGGAGGTTTGTTGTGATGGTTTGTGTTTTAGTTGCATCATATTTTCCATTCCAGAATCACTTGGGATAAGTAAAATTAAGATAATTATCGTACACCTCTCATTTCCTTTCATAGTTGAAATTAAATAATTTTTTTAGCATTTATATTCCATTTTACATCATTTATAGAAAATATTTGCATTCATATTTTAATAAAATATTCAGATTTTATTAAATCATTTTGGTGAACCCATAGCTTAGAACTATTTTCCCTGGGATCAACTAAAACCCTAATGGATAAGGATATCTCTTCTCCTCCTATGCTAGTCATGCCTCATGTGAGTGTTAATCCTATTTATGATGAAGTAACCATAGTTGAATTTATCACTCTTATATCACAACATTATTCTTCCATTGATACTCAAAGGAAACTATTAGCTCATGAATGCAATGTGCCTACTAGCTTTGATCATTCTACCATTAGCATTGTTTCTAATCCGGCAATATTTTCTAGTTGTAGACCTTGTTATTCAATCAACCGCACTCCACCTTTTGTTATTTATAACGAGAACTTAGATGATGTTATTATTAGTTTTATGCTTAATCTTGATGATAATGCTTTAGCTAAAAAAATAGATGAAAATAAACATGTGCATGATGTTGTTTCTCATACTAGTCAGGATGATTCTATAGTTGCATCTCATACTCCTTGCATTTCTGAAAATGTTTCTCATGATGCATCACATACTAGTTATCCTCATCCTTTATATGTTGATGATACACTTAATGAAATCCTTGCATCTAAATATCTATCGATATTGATGATACACATACTAGTAATGATTCTACTTCTTTACATACTATTAAATGTGACTTTTCTACTCTGTTTCATCTTCTTCTGAGATTATCTCTAGTAGCATGCATGATTCATATCCTTATATCACTTCATCTCCTAATAATGCTTCGATGCTAGTCTTACTACTTATATCGACACTCCATGTGCTTCATCACCTGTTACTTCTTCAACACCTATATCTAGTGTGCCCTTAGCATCGTCATCTTCCATTTCTTCTCTTGACATCCCTATGATCACTCATAATGGAAAGCTTCAACCACTCAATACACTACTCACATCTGCTGCCATTCCTTCACATGAAATTTTATCACTCATGCATGTTGTTGGCCAATTACAATCTCAGGTCTAATATCTCACACTTGAAATCAAATCCTATTATGCTTCTATCGATAAAAATTATTTGCATGACAACCCTATTCTGAAAAATATTCACAATTCAGCATTCCCTAAGGATTTCATTATGCCTACATTTTCATGCTTTGATGGTACTAGAAATCCATATTTGCATCTCAAACATTATCATATAGCTATGGCTTCATACTCTAATGATTAATTTTTGCTCAAATCCTTTCACCATAGTCTTATTGATGACGCTCTCCAATGGTACACACATTTACCCTTTAGATCTATTAGTACCTATTGTGAGATGGAAGAATTTTTTCTTTGTCATTTCATACTCAACAATGGCCCTAGAGTCACATATGATCATTTACCTAGCTTACATCAAGGAAAAACAAAACCTATCATTGATTACATTTTGTGCTTCAATGTTTGCATGCATCAATTAGTCTTTCATCCCATTGACTTAGAGAAGTAATTTATCTTCTTTCATGGCTTTATTCCTACCTTAAAAGAGTGCTTATAATATGACACATGTGAATCATTCACACTCTTATGTTATAAGGTCATTGATTTAGAATAAGATCTCATTGTTGCACATGTTATAGATCCTCCTCCTAGTTATCTTGTTACCACATCATCTAGTTCTTCTCCACTTCCATCTGTTAAGTGTCCTCCTAGGTCTCCATCTCCTCCACCTTGAAATAAATTTCATTATTCTCCATTGCATAATCATCCTTCATCTACTCCACCGTGTCAAGATCCACATCAGAATTTCACATCTCCTTCATGGGATCCATTACACTTTTCTCATCACGCTAGACCTCATGATGTGTTGTGTTCCTTTCTTGACAAGTGTTTTATTCACTTACCTTATAATCATCATCATCTACCTCATTTCTTGCAACGCCACCGTGAAAGACCTTATTGTAAATATCATCGTATAAATGGCCATCATGAAAATTATTGTTGTGCCCTTCATGATAGATTACAAAAATTATAAGATAAGGGTGTTATTTCCTTTAGCTCTCACTCTTGTGAGCTGTCTATATCTCCATTCCCATGTAAGTGTGTTGTTTCCCAATTTTATTTTTCTCCTTTTTCTATTTATAAGGTCATTATTCATCCACCACCATAGGTTGTTTCTCATGCACTCTCTCCATCTCATCCATCCACCACTACACCATCTCATCCATTGCATCATGCTACTACTACACATTGGCTTCCATAACCCTTAGAATATGTGCTTCCCACCTGCATCACCAATAAATTGAACCATCTCATCATCGGCATTCAATCCGGTTCATACAATCATGTTGCTTACACTCCACATGCTTCCATTGATCCACGTTGGCTTGGTGTTTGGTAGGTGATTTCTATCACCTTACCCCCGATGACACACTCGTATTCTTATGGTTCTTACATTACTATTGAGGGATCTGCTACAATAAGAACCTAACTTCATCTCTTATGGTACACACTTCATCGGTCTTTCTATCTTGCGCACACTATCATATCACTTCCCGATGATGCACTCTTTCTTTATGGTTCATTCTTGACTGTTGAGGGGTCTTGTATAAATGAACCTTATCATCCATACACTGGAGAACAAAAATTTTCCCCCTCCTCTTCATCATACTAACACACACTCATGTACACTTTTATGATCATCTCATATTTTGTTTCATAATTTATGTTATACTTATTTTACCATTCATCACATCTCTATTCATACATACAATATAATTTTTCATCATTTATCTATCACATTGAACAATCACACTATATATATTTTCTACACTATCTATTATCACATATACTATCTCATCACTTATTTTTCTATGATTACATTAATTGTCATTATTCATTAGTCAATATCAACAACTACGTATCATAAATAAATTCAACAAATATGAAAAATGTTTAAAACATCACACATCACATATGACAACACTAAGCGAGACATCATACATCAAGATACGAGTCCCAAACATCACATCATCACATCAATAAACATCAAAGGCAATGAACATAAACTAATAATTCCATATATATATATATAATTAGAATCATAATTATACAAATCTCATCATGGGGGAAGCTCCCTATATCGATACGTTAGTACATATCATATCTCATCATCACTATCAATATTTTCTCTCGCGAGCACTCTATAACTAGAATCTTCACGACTTAATCTATGTTGTTGATTGTGGCCCTTATATCTCTCTACCTACCTACATAATAATGTCACCTCAGCCAACTTCTCCTTGAAGTGACCCCTGTAACTCCACAAACCACACAAATACATCATATGCTAAAGGACCTCTAGTAGCATCTTCTCTATCTCATCATGTCCCCTCACATGCCTCATTACTCTCACTCATTAGCATGGTACATGTCCCTATTGGTATCGCCACTGGATCGAACAAATTATCATGCTCGCCGCATGATAACATCCACATACTCTAACATACCTCCACCCACAAGTACATCGGTGGCCACATTCCATGTCAATATACGGATGGATGTGTCCATAATTAGCAACCAATATGCATTGCCTACATCCATAGATCAATTCATAAAACAATAACTACAACCAATGAACCCATAAAAATCATAAAAATCACTATAAAAATACTCACATTTCATTATTGCTACTACTATACTATTGGGGCTTGTGTTTTCCCCTTTTATCCTCCACTGGTGGTGCTCCAACTACATCCAAAAAAATTGGAAACAAAAATACCCACCGATGTGATGCCCACCATGCATGGTATACCTTTGTACACCCTGTGTCATCCACATCTATCGACTTATCGCCGCATCTACCCCATCTGGCCCGGGAGGTACTAGTTGTGCTCATGTGGGCCTTGGTCTAGCTCTATCCCTCCTCGGTGCCCTAATGGCCCTCACCCATATATATGGCTCTGGGGGCACATCCTAGGCCATACTAAACTATCGTGAAACATTCTCTTCTTGAAATATCTCATTCTCCCCTAGAAATTGATCCTTTAACCACATAGTCTATTGTATACATCGTAGCTCTACTACATCCTCTGGCCATCCTCCGTAGTCTCGGTATGGCATCCATATCATGGCCTCTAGCCCCATATAATCTAAAATCACTCTATAGGTATCTATATCCATCTTCCTGCCATGAACACCTACCCATCTCCCAACAAATATGTCTAGCCTCGCCCACTCTCCTTGTGGCCCACCAACTGGCCTCAATATCACAATATCTTTGGTAAGCCGACATGTAACAATTTAGCAGCCCCAATACCACCCCCATGCTCCTCCTATGTAAATATGTATAGATCCATGTACAAGTGGGCCAATACACATTATGCCCAAGCATACCTCGTGCTCTCCTCCTCTACTTGATGGTAGATGGCATGCATCTTATACAAGATGCCTACACCACCACCCTCCACTGTAATCGATGAAGGAATCACAACGATAATGAAATTCCACAATCATGGAACCCCGATCTCATACTAGCATCCAAGATAATTTGGTTCTCGGTTTTAACTCAAGTCCCCATAAAATACCACTTGGTCACCCTCATATGTCTTTGTACATCATCCACGGTCATCCTGAACCATCTCACCAACGACAAGCAATCGCACTATGCAATACATGTCCTCCGAGTCATGACATCTCCCTTATAGGTAACCAAAAGGTGTAATTATTTGCACACCACCTCCCACATAAAACTATGATAATAGGTATATTATGGGCACATCCCCCATCCTCATTATGTGTTATAGGTGGCATGGCCTAGAACATCCCACTCATCATCTGATAACCCTAATCCTAGCAATGTACTCAAATGAAGGAAAGCGTAAAACTCTCTCCAATGGATGTCCCTCTACACAACACAAAACGATAACGAATAACCCATTAACATATCACACATATGCAAACACACCTACCTATAACATCAACACACATCAATTTTTACATCTACAACACTTTGGGCTTAACCCAAGCCTTTTAGGATGTCGGCACCTAGGATTGGGACTAGGAACCCAAGAGTATGTCACTAGCACCCATGCCTAGGCTCTAGTGTCCTAAGGGTCATTAGCGCCTTCGCCGCTCTTGTCTCGGTCCAAAATGACGAGAAATTTAAAAAACAATTTTTTTGCAAAAATTCATCAAAAATGACAAGTATCAACACATTTTTTGGAAAAAATCAAACTTTCAAGCTCAATTGTCATATGTGACACCACAGCTGCCTCCACTATCTCAAATTGACTCAATCACGGTGCTCTCACTTGAAACGCTTTTTGGACTCCAAGATTACAAGTATTGGAAGAAATCCATCTTCACTTTTTGGTATATTGGATTTCATTTTTGTCTATATTGGATTCCATTATTACTATTATTAGATTCCATTATTAACAATATTGGATTCCAATATTGTTATTATTGGATTTATTCTAGTTCCAATTTGACTATTATTAGAATCTAATTTAGCTATTATTGGATTCCAATATCGCTATTATTGGATTCCAATTTAGCTAATATTGGATTCCAACATCGCTATTATTGGATTCAAATTTCACCACTATTGGAATCCAATTTCTAAATTCTGATTTTTGAATTTCAATTTCGCTAGTTTAGGATTATTATTTTTTGATTCCCTCACATAAGCCTAGTGGTAACTAACTTACATAAGTGTATAGGTTGTTAACTTACATAAGCCTAGTGGCTGCTAACTTACACAAGAGTAGATTCCTCTAGGTGAAATAATCCTAGTGGGCTGCAAAGTTACACCAACCTACCGGTAGTAGGTTACATAAGCCTACCCACCGCTAAGCTACATAAGCCTAACGGTTGCTAACTTACATAAGCCTAGCCACCACAAAGTTACATCAGCCTAGGGGTTAAATTTGACGGCCACCTATGCCTGTCAAACAATTTTTAGATGACAGTAATTTTACAATATTGCCCTTTAACAAATACAAAATAGTAGTTATTTAAACACTTCAAATTTATATTTATTTAATTTTTATGTATATTATATATTGATATAATTTTTATATAAATCTATAAAAAAATGACAGTGATATTGTAAATATGCAAGTTATGTGTGATGGTTATTTCAAATATTTGAAACTATATTATGACTAAAATCACGGAAAAATGTCTAAACGGTTGTCAAATTTAATCCCTACATCAGCTAACAGCCGCAAGATATATAAGCTGGTGGACGCTAAGTTATATAAGCCAAGCGACAGCTAAGTTACATAATCCTAGGGGCCCATGAGACACATAATCCTATCAGCCGCTATGTTACATAAGCCTCGCGGCCCATGAGACACTTAAGCATAACAACCACTAGGATACATCTTTTTAACATTTATTTGATTAATTTATAAAATGGAAAACAAAATAGTAGTTATTTAAATACTTCAAATTTATATTTATTTAATATATTATGTATATTATATATTAATATAATTTTTATATAAATCTATATAACAAATGACGATGATATTGTAAATATGCAAGTTATGTGTGATAAAGTCAACTACTTTTATGCTTTTCCATTCTATAAATCATAAAGAACAACAAAGAGTTAAGAATTACGTTAAACAAGTTATTTTGAAGAAATGGATTTGAAAATGTATTTCCATAGGAAATCAATTCCTTTGGGAAAATTACATTGAAAATTACATAAGCATTGATCCCTCACAAGGGTATTAATTATTGTTCTTGAATTTGTTCAAGGTATGTCTGGATAGCTTTGTGTCCCCGACTCGAGTATTTTAATTTGATCTCCTTTCCATATTTTTCTTGGACTCCATGCAGATGATGTTGTCTATATCAATATCTAATGTGTCCCTTGATTTTTATCACCATTGCTTTTTCTTTAAGCATTCTGGTACCTTTCTTTTCTGAATTTTCTTTTCTCGTGGGTTCCCACCAGTGTACCCTTATCTTTTTGTGCCTTTGTGTGAACATCATGTTTTAGAATTCATTCTACCTTGCCCATCCATATAGGTACATTATCATTAGCTGGTTTTACTAGTATCATCTACTCAACATACACATCCACTACTTGGTTAAATTCCTCTCGAGGTCTATCACAAATAGTACCAACATATATATCCTTATTTGAAAGGACATTTTGACTATAGTAGCTATCTATGTCAAGACACGGTGCACCCACTATCTGATCATACATTGCGTTATCCTAAACTGTATTTGGCCAAAATCAATCTCTCCTCGTTATGCTACAATTGAAAAAGGGATTCTCTAGAGCACGTGGAATATTTTTCCAATATGCAATCTTTAGAACCTAGTATGCTTCTCCATCATCTATTGAACTCTTTTCCCAGTATGTGATGTATTCTTGAATGCCTCCCGCAGTCTAACATCTTTTTTAGTTCTTTGAAGGGTTCCAATGGAGGATCCCCTTCAGGAAAGAAAGGTTTCCCATCCACTATTTTCCAGATCTCAATTGAGTGTGACCATTTGAAATCCATGATTGATGCTTTAAAATCCTTGACGTCAATTTAAACATATTTGGTTTTTTGATACCCATGTTCTTGTGGTTACCATCTAGTAGGTTTGGTTCCACAAAGGCCTTAAAGTCATATACTTCCTTGATAAGGTATGGAGTGAATGTGTTGGAATCCTCTTGGCATGTTTTGTAAGTGTCCATTATTTTTGGTAAAGATAATGTTTCCAATTTTCACAAGGTTGTTGATAATCATCGAATGTCCCATCTATGTCTTCATGTGTGTGACCCACTAGAAGGAAACTCACGAACATTGTGTTGAAAACCCTTCTAACTATCAGCATGGATGAAAACACAAACAATGTGTGATTTTTTTTTCACTTACAACATTATCTAGTTGTAAGTAGAGAATTGGTGGTTATTTTCTAAATGAACTTGAACATCTACTTACAATATTAGTTGTATGAGCACGCTCATTTTTCTGCTTGTATTCCTTACACTTGTCATATGCATCATTTTGCAATAGTGCATCATGTAATGGGTGTTTTGATGTCCCACTACTATATAAAAAATCACCATACTGATTTGTAAGTGGTTCTTCTAGATTCCAGATACACAGTGCCAATGATGTTATTGTGAATTTTGTTCCTTGCTCAACAAAATAGAGACCAAAGTGCCCGAAACCCCCTATTTTTTGCCCATGTGTCAGCATACCAGTCAAGCTGATGGGTAGAGTAATATAATTACTTATTGATTTTATTTTTCTTCCCATCCTTGGTATTCAATTTTCATCTTGTCCATTTTTTTCATACACAATGCTCAAATAGATATTAGTATTTTGTTGTGATTGCGCTCTATGTGCATAGTAAGTTACACAACAACTTTGAATGTAATCATTGTTCCATTTATAGAATTGATCTATTTTTTCTAGTGTTTCTAGACATGAGGTGGCTACACATTTGTTCTTAATCTTTGTGCACTCATCACATTTGGTGAAGAAGTTGTTCTTGGTGATTGAAACATGGGAGAAATGTTCTTGCCATATTTTGCTAAGATTTTACTATGATGTTTGAGGAAGGTCCAATAGTGAAAGGCCCTCGTTACACTTTTGTAGGATGTAAGAAAAACTATAACATGTAGGCAACAATCTCATTGTTACTTTAGTACCATCTTATCCCACTGAATGAGACATGTGTGGGGATATATTAGAATTCTTATCCACCATTTTGGATATCAATGCAATATTTGTGATAGTGTTTGGAATTTGTTTTTGTTTTCATATATTTCCATTTACTGCCCTCCTCTCGCCATTAATACAAGATTATATGTATCCATAATAGGTGATTTTTCAAGATTCCATGACATTTGTACCATGCATTCTGACATACATCCCTTCCACATAACTTCAATTTATCTATAGTATGTTCAAAAGTTTGACCTTGATCACAACTACTAGTATTTGTGGTGAATGTATTAAGTACAAAGTTTTTGATGGAAGGTTCATTCATACCTAGAATTAAATTCTAACTATGATTGAAAGCGCTTAGAGATAGATTGGAGAGACATCCTTCCTTGCAACAAGTTTTTTTCTCAAATTCAGAAAAAAATTGTTCTCTTGGTTTTTCATCATTTCCACTTGCCTTTGGTGTAGTATATGGATTCTAATTTACCTTTTGGTGTTTCGTAAGTGTTGTAAGCTATTTTTATCAATTTTTAATTACTACTACATATGGAGGATTTATATGAATTTGGGTATACCAGTTGAGGAAATGGATCTTCAAATGCACTCCCCATTTTTACTAGTAACTCTTCAGAACTTTTTTAAGCCTTACTTCTATAACATAACCATCTTGATGGGCCAAGCTAGCTGGCCATTGGATGAGAGATCCTTTTGATATAAAGAAACCCTTACAAAAATTCCTGATTAATTTATCAACATGCACCCAAAATATATTGCCATCCAATTTTTTAAAGTGCACCATGTCTCCTTCACATACATTTATAATTGTTGCTTCTATAAAAAAATTGTGTTCTTTTGAACAAAACTAATTCAACTTCATATTAACCCCCTTGAAATTCAAATTGAAGTCAGTGTTTGATGTGGCGGTTGTTTCTTGGAGTTTAGAATTTCCATTCACACAAAGTGTAGTTCTTGTTTCTAGATAAACTAGGTTTTTAACAAGCCGGTGTGTCGTGCCACGCCTTAGGACAATGGAATCAAACCAGAAATTACTAAAATTTGCGGTAATTTTTTTTTCGAAGTGGTCAATAATCACTAATGCTCTACTTAACCCTTTCCAAAATATTTAATTCATATTAATTATTAATTTCCAAAGTTGCCTAAATGCTAGCCCAATGCAAACTTGATTATTTTATTCTACTAAGTATCAATTTTAAAAACACAAAGTTTACTAAGTCTATACAACCCTTTTTAATTTGATTAGTCTCCCATTTTTATTTAATTGCCCCATACCCCTTTTTAATTTTTTTTCTCACTCCCATAAAATGTTTATGACTTAAGATGTGTAGGAGTAAACATGGGCCTTTAGATTTAATCTAATCCTCGGCCCTAGATTTGAAATTTTCCCTAATACCGCCCTAACTTTCTCTATGGTTCCTTTTCTTTTTTTTTTTTCATTTCTCTTCTCATTTTTTTTGTGTTGTCATTTGCAGGTGTAGGTGGGAAGGGAGCTTGAATACTTTCTTCCATGGAGATCTTGATGGAGAGTCTCCATCTTTAATTCATGTATATTTATTTATACAAACATATACATATATATATATATATATATATATATATATATATGTATGTATGTATGTATGTATGTATGTATGTATGTATGTATGTATGTATGTATGTATGTATGGATGTATGTATGTATGTATGTATGTATGTATGTATGTATGTATGTATGTATGTATGTATGGCTAGGTTTTTTTGTATAGAGAAATATATATTTAGTTATATACTTTTTTTGTGAAGGAGGGGGCAGATTTGAAAGAGAAGGGTTGTCTTTGGAGAAGGAGGTAGCGAAGTGAGGAGGAAGAAAGGGAGGTGGTCCGTGAAGGGGAAGGGGGTGGCAGCAACATGGTGGTGGATGGGTGGGGACCGTGGTGGAACAGGGGCAGCCAAGGCGGTGGAGGGTGCTACGGGGTCGGGTTTGGGACAAGTGCGGAGGGAGCAAGCCGGGGGATAGTGTGGAGAGGGGGCCACATATAGGCTAAGGGTGTGCAAGGAGGCGGTGGTCGTGGACAGGTGGGGGAGGGGTTTGGCCTCCCCAAACAAAGCAATGCACAAAACAAAAAAAAATAGTCGCCTCTTATTTTTTTGTTTATTATTATTTTTTTGTTTATAAAAATTGAGTTTTAATTTAATTTGTATATTATATAACATATATATCTATGTGTGTGTGTGTGTGTGTAGAAAACTTAAACATTATCGTTTTAAACTTATGAATGATGAAAGATTATATATAACACACACACACACACACACACACACACACACACACACATATAATACCTATGTGTGTGTGTGTGTGTGTGTGTATATATATATATATATATACTTATTGAAATAAAAAGATATATAATAAGACTAAGGGTATTGCACTTAGCAAAACAAAATCAGTTTAAAAACTATAAATCTACAATGCTTATTTTCAATAATAAACCAAGCAAATGTGATTAATACAAGTTTAATTTATTTTATTATTCTTTTGACAAATATCAAAGTAACCCTATTCCTAATAAATCAACTTTCCTTGAACACAAATAATCAGATTTCTAAATTCATGTAGTGGTAGTAATATTTCCTTTTAAATCTAGTTCCACTTACTTTTAAATCCATAAAATTTTTACAAAGAGCTGTAATGAAATAGTTCCTTTCAATATTAAATAACAAACTTCATATAACAAAATAGATTTCATTTCCAATAAATAATCTTTTTTTTTGTCCAAATAATATTCCAAAAACAAAGCATGTTAAAGGAATGTACATATATTCCTACTAAAAGTATTTTAAAGAAATACAATATTATACAAGGCTTCTCTTGCCCAATCTCTCAATACATCATATTTCAAAAACATGCTAAAATACATAAGAAAACAAACTAACAACTCCTTCCCAAGATTGAAAGGAGGCTTTCAAATACAAATGGAATATAAATCTTACAAGTGATTATCAAATACCAAAAGGAAGAGGAATTACAATAAAGAGAAAGTTTCCACAAGTCATTTCCCAAAAAGGGTTACAATGAGGTAATATCCACAAATAAAATGAAGATGACCAAGAGCTCCAACCAACATCCAACTTTGAGATCCAAATGCACATGCCTTCAAGGAATCCAAACAAGGAGAAGAAGCTTGTTTTTCCACCCAACCATAGGCATCATTACATGCCTTTCCCAAGGTTGGGATGCATGCTAGCCTCCCCCAAGCCCATGGGAAAGAGGACAACTAATCACAACTATGCACAAGAGAGAGGGTGAACAAACAACATTACATCCACATAAAAACAAGGCAAAGATAAAAACAAGACTCCAAATTTGTAAAAGTGAAAAGGAGGAGAACCCAAGTTCTACCTCTAAAATGGGGAAGAGAAAAGAAAGTTCTCCAAAAGTCATAACCAACATTAAATGCACAAAATCAAGATCTCCATATCCTCCTTATTTCTCCATTTTCATTCAAGCCCTCCTTATTCCTCCACCCTTTCAATCCTTCTTGGAAGGATTTTCAAACCCCAAAGGGGTTTCCTTACCAAGAATGGGGAAGGGGGTTCATGCCAAATGACCCACCTTCCCCACCTCAACCATTTGAGGGGAGTAACCAAATCCTACAAGGCTTGCCCATCAAGCCTATAAGGATTGAGAGGGAAAATTCCCCTCTCTTCCCCCACAACTCCAAAACTCCATCATGTCATATGATGGAGGGAGCAAAATCAAATAAACAACAACAAGATCTTCATGCAACAACAACATTTCCAAGTAAACAACAAATTTCAAGCATGATATAACAAACATAATAAATTTCAAGAAGCCTACCTCAAAGAAAAGCTCTCCAAACTTCAATCTCTTCCACTTCTTGACTCAAGCAAACTCCAGCTCCAAATCCATAAGACTCCAAGCAATAGCTCCAAAAAAAAATTCTCTTATTTTCCCATCAGGGGGAATTTGAAGAGGAGAAAACAAAAATCATCACTAATGAGGGGGTGACATGTGTCACCCCTCTCCTCCTCAAGGTCAAAGATTCCAAAGATAAATGAGAGAAAGGATAAAATGAATTTTAGCCCTCTTCTCCCAAATTACTCTAAATGATAATGAAACAAAACTTGTGCAACTTTTAACAAGCACACTAATCCATACCCCTTACATGGATGTGACTAAAGGAGAGGCAAAAAGGAGAGAAAAATCCCTCTAGCCTTGGAAATAAGCCCCCTACCTATTAGGTAGGGTGCAAGGGCTCATTTTCATGTCAAGGAACTCCCAAACTAAAAATCCCAAGGGTTCACATGTGACCCTAAACCCTCTAGATTAAGTACATGATTAAAATAATTTAAAACTTAATGCAAGTGGGGTCATTAATTCCCAGAACAAGTTTACAACACAAACTAAACACCCTAAAAAAAATTAATAATTACAAGACATATTACATTAAAAATGAGGGTCACCCATGGTGCCCAAACAATAATTCTAACACTAAGGCCTCAAGCAATAAACACGGCTAGGACTTGGCCTATGGGCTGCTTGTGCAAAGTTGCATAGCTAGCCTGAGTCCCACATTCTCCTGTGACCTATCACCTACACACTCATTACACACATTACGCACCATCTCGATAAAATATAAATCAAATACTAAATAAGATATAAATGAATTCTAGACTAACATATCATCTTTCGGAATCAAAAGTGCAACAACGTGCACAACTATACATAAGTTGCCATAATTTAGTCACAAAGATAAAATGACATGTATCCATAGAATCCCACCATGCAACAAACCGAGTATCCATCAATATAATTACGTTCCAAAACAACATCATATCTATCAAGTATCCATGACATCATAAGATAATGAAAACAACACAGTAATCAAGCTAAATCGGTGTTATACACACATAAATGTCCATACATGTCTAATCGGATCAAATATCCTAATGTAATGTCCAAAATATAAAAAATTCCTGTCAAAACATATCTAATAGTAAGAGGAACAACAAGTAATCGAGCTATAAAAGTGTGGGCACTACATCCCGCTCTACTAAAATTAGAATTCCTCTTAGAAGTCACTAAAAGAGATAGGGATATCTATCCCTCAAAGGTGTCGCATCCTCTCAGGTAGCTGCTATCTCATTGTATCGGTCCCACTGCACTCTAACTTGGTCCAAGTCTTGATCCCGAAGGGCCAACCTCCAATGCTCCAGTATGCGTACGGGATCTAGTCTCCACTGTCCTCCATCCTCTACTTGTAATGCTGACCAATCCAAAACATGAGAAACATCTAGTACATATCTACGTAGTATAGAAACATGGAAAACATCGTGGGCCCATGCAAGGTGTGGTGGCAAAGCTAGGTGATAGGCAACTAGACCGATGACCTCTAAAATATCAAAAGGCCCCACAAAACGAGGCGATAGCTTAGAACCTTTCCATAACGGATTGGGATCTTATGTGGTTGAACTCTCAAGAAGACCTTGTCACCCACCGAGAAGTGACAATCAATCCTATTGGTGTCTGCATACGCCTTCTGGAATACTCTAGCCTACTCATGACGTTGTCTAATCGTAACAACCTATTGCTCTAGATCCTGTAGGTAAGTTGGTCCCAGAATAATCCTATCATCTAGTCTGTCCCAACTCAAAGGTGTCCTACAAGGTCATCTATACAGAGCCTAGTAAGGAGCCATACTAATGGAACTATGATAGTTGTAGGAAAACTCAACTAAATGTAAATAATCTTCCCACTTCTTCTGCTGGTCCATCACATACATTCTCAACATGTCCTCCAACACCTGATTAACTCTCTCTATCTATCCATTTGTCTCTGGATGATATGCTAAACTGAAATTTATCTGAGTACCCAGAGCGGTCTGAAAGGAAGTCCAAAAAACCGAAGTGTAGATGGTATCCCTGTCATTGATGATGGTCTTTGGAATCCAATGTAACCTAACAATGTCCTCCATAAATATTTTGGTGATGGCACTGCATTATAGGTGACCTTGGTTGGTGAGAAGTGTGCAACCTTGGTCAACTTATCCATGGTGACCATAATGGCATCATGATGATAAGAAGACATAGGGAGTTCGACTATGAAATCCATAGAGATCACATCCCATTTCCACTTGGGAATATCATGAGGATGTAAGAGTCCTGCAGGATGAGAATGCTCTACCTTGACCCTCTGACACTCAAGGCAACGTGCAACAAAATCTGCTATGTCCCGTTGAAGACCCAACCAATAATATAACTCCCTCAGATCAGCGTGCATTTTCTTCACTCCTGGGTGTGCTGCATATGGGGCTCGATGAGCCTCTGTAAGGATGAAGCTATGCAGATCACCTGACTTAGGTATGTAGATGCGCCTATGGAACCGAAGTAAACCATTTGTCTCTAAAACACACCCTGAATATCTTCCCTCTAATGAACCCCTGTGACTCCAACATCTGTCTAGCTCCCTCATAAAACCTGTCCTCTGGAAGATGCTCAAGAATCTTGCCTCTCAAATTTTGCTACAGTGTCAATGAATCCGGGACATGTCGTCATCTACTAAGTGCATACACAACAACATTTTCCTTTCCTTTGATAAATTACACCTCCATGTCATACTCACATATGAACTCCATCCAACATCATTGTGAGCATTGAGGTTCGGCTGTGAGAAGATATGCTATAAGCTACGATGATCTGTCCTCAAAATGAAAGGTCTACCCAAAAGAAAATGTCACCAACGCACAAGGGCATGGACAACTTCTACAAGCTCCAAGTTATGAGTAGGGTAATTAAGCTTGTATTCCTTGAGATTTTGAGACTCAAAGGAAATAACCTGATGCTCTTGCATAAGAACTACTCCCAAACCCTCTAGCGATGCATCAATACAAACCACAAAATCCTCTGTTGGGTCTGGAACTGCTAAGATGGGTACTATGGTTAACCTTTCCTTATATAACTAAAAGGCCTGCTCACACTTTTCTAACCAATAAAACTTCTTCCCTTTTCTCTGGAGAGAAGTGATAGGGTGAGCAATCCTAGAAAAGTCCTATATAAACTGTGGTAATACCCTGCTAAACCCATAAAACTCCTCACCTTCAGTAATTGATGTGGGTGTTGGCCAGTCCATGATAGCCTGTATCTTAGAGGGATCTACTAAGATACCCTCACCTGATATGATATGACCCAAGTATTGAATCTCTTTTTGAAAGAAGCTACATTTTTCCAAGTTCCCATATAACTTTTGCTCTCTCAAAACCTAAAGTACCTACCTCAAATGCTCCTCATGTTCCTCCTCGAACGAGAATATATCAATATGTCATCAAGGAACACTAAGAAAAAGTGATCCAAAAATGTCCTGAATACTCCATTCATGAGGCTCATGAAGATAGTGGGCATTAGTCAAACCAAATGGAACAACTGTGAACTCATAATGCCCATAATGTGTGTGGAAAGTTGTCTTATGAATGTCTGCATCTGAAATGCGCAACTGATGGTACCCTAACTTGAGATTGATTTTGGAGAACACTCTCGCTCCCTGCATCTAGTCAAACAAGTCATCAATCCTAGGGAGCAGATAACGGTTCTTTATTGTGACTTTGTTGAGCTGTCTGAATTCAACACAAATCCTGAGAGAACCATCCTTCTTCTTCACAAATATGACTAGTGCTCCCCAAGGAGATACACTAGGGTGAATGAGACCCTTATCTAACAACTCCTCTAATTGAATATTGAGCTCATGAATCTTTGGATTCGTTATCTGATAGGGTGCCCTAGAAACTAGTGCAGATCCAGGTACTAAATCAATGGTGAAATCCACCTCTTTGTGGGATGGTAACCTTGGAAGCTCTCCTGGAAACACATCGGCATACACCCTCAAAACTACATGATCATCTAAAGGTGAATGCTCTGGAGTGCTCTCTGATCGATCACTAATGGTGATAGCAAACAATTGACAACCCTTATGCATGCTTCACTTGAGTTTCTTAGCCGAGATCATGCGCAAAGAGATAGGCCTCTTCATCCCTGAAATCACAACTACACTACCAAGATCATCCTGACACTCAATGACCTTATTTCTGTAATCCACCTTAGCTCGATGCGCCTTGAGCTAATCCATACCCAACACTACCTGATAGGATCCTAGAGGAATAAATCCAAGGTCAAGTGTAGTGGAGAAGGCTCCTAAATCAAGTACATAACTCTCCACACACGAATCTATGGCGAGTTTGACCCCAGAGGCCAACTCAACCTACCAACTATCTAGTTACCTAGCCACCACTAGCCCACACTGGTCCACTATAGAAGGTGATATAAAAGAATCAAGCACCTGAATCAAAAAGTACTGAGACAGAAATACCCCTGATAGTACTTGTCGTTTCAATGAATGTGGCTTGATGCTCATTCTGGTGGTTGTCAACTACTGCATATACATGATGGGCACGTCCCACATCACCCACTATCTTCTCGGATCTAGTGGCTCTTTGTGCATCCATGGTATTGGGTTTGTGCGGGAACATACGCACATAGTGATCAGGAGACCCACAAATGAAACATCCTCCTGTACCCCTCTGAGATGGGATCCCTCCTGTACTCTGGTATACTAATCTTTCCGGTCCAACCCTAGCAAAATATTGTGTGTGAGTTGGTTATACCTACTGAGTACCCTACCTCTTATCCCCGGCTCCACCAAAACCTCCTCTAGTGCCACCTCTCTAAAATCTCTGAGTCTGTCTAGCCCTCTGCTGCTAGTGGCCATGATGTTGCGTCTACTACTACGGGTGTGGTGGACCCTCTCGCATGGCTTTGGCGGAGGCTAGAAGCCTCCTCTAGGGGTGGTTTTGTACCCCATGACCTATGACTCTGAAAGGCCTGTATCCTCTCCTGAAACTTTCTCTTGTTTCTATCTTGGTGCTCCTATGCCTTGGTCCTGTTCTCCTCAACTAAGTAGGCCTTCTCAATGGCCTTCTCAAGCATGGGAGGAGATAACATCCTAACTACTCCTGCTATATCTGCATTAAGGCCTCAAATAAACCTATCAACCTGTAATTTGTCATCTTGCAGGTAGTCCACATACTGCAGAAGATCCAGGAACCTACTCTCATACTTTGCGATCTTGTGCCTGGATCCCTGTCGTAGGTTGTGAAAATCATCAATCCTCTTCTCGCACAAATTGATCGACATATAGTGAGCCTTGAATTACTCCTCGAACATCTCCCAGGTCACTATCTCTCAAGTCAGATGGAGCTTCCGCTCCTCATTCCTCCACCAAACGCCTGCTGCGTCTCGAAGGAGGTGTATGGTGAACCTTGCCTTGACATTTCTCTCGTAAGAGTGCAAGCCAAAGCAACTATCCAAGCTAAGGATCCATGACTTAGCCCCAAAGCCATCTATAGCTGGTGAAGGTGGGTGGCTGCAAGCAAAGAAGATATTTGATCACACTTCCGTATCCCGATCTTGGCGATGCAAACCAATAGGTGAGTGGGGTCGCCTATCCCCAAATGGTCCTCAAGACTGTGTGAGCAGCTACGATGGTATGAGGCTACCCTTTTGTGATGAATGGAAGAGCTATGTGACCTCTCTCGCCTCGGGGTATCATGTTATGGTGGCTCTAAATGCGCATCCTTGCCTATCGACTCCTTGTCTCCTAATGGAATCTCCTCTCTCACCTCCTGCGTTGGTGGAAGACGTTATTGCATAATGCCTATCAGCTGCTGCAAGACCTCTAATATTTGAGGCCCAAATTTGGGTGTTGGTGGCTCCCACGTAGGTGCACTACGCCCCAAGCCTCTAGCTAATCATCCCCTCTTGGGTGCCATCCTGTACACAAGGTGAGCAAAGAGGTTATTAAATGGTTGCAGAAAATGTTTAATTATTTTATTTAGTTATATACTTTTAATGTTATTACCAATGTTGTTAACCGGTTGATTAACTACCTAGAGTGTCTATGTGTGTGAATCTCTGCTCTGATACCAAATGTCGTGCCATGCCTTGGGACAACGGAATCAAACCAAAATTACTAAAAATTTGGGGTAATTTTTTTTTTTTTGAAGTGGTCAATAATCACTAATGCTCTACTTAACCCTTTTCGAAAATATTTAATTCATATTAATTATTAATTTCTGAAGTTTCCTAAATGCTAGCCCAATGCAAACTTGATTATTTTATTCTACTAAGTATTAATTTTAAAAACACAAAGTTTACTAAGTCTATACAACCCTTTTTAATTTGATTAGTCTCCCCTTTTTATTTAATTGCCCCATACCCCTTTTTAATTTGTTTTCTCACTCCCATAAAATGTTCATGACTTAAGATGTGTAGGAGTAAACATGGGCCCTTGGATCTAATCTAATCTTGGCCCTTGATTTGAAATTTTCCCTAATGCTGCCCTAACTTTCTCTATGGTTCCTTTTCTTTTTTTTTTTTTCATTTCTCTTCTCATTTTGTTTTGTGTTGTCATTTGCAGGTGTAGGTGGGAAGGGAGCTTGAATACTTTCTTCCATGGAGATCTTGATGGAGATTCTCCATCTTTAATTCATGTATATTTATTTATACAAAAATATACACACACACACACACACACACACACACACACACACACACACACAAAACAAAGCTAGGGTTTCTTTTTTTTGTATAGAAAAATATATATTTATCTATATAATTTTTTTTTGTGGAGGAGGGGGGTAGATTTGAAAGAGAAGGGTTGTGCTTTGGAGAAGGAGACGGTGAAGGGAGGAGGAAGAAAGGGAGGTGGTCCATGAAGGGGAAGGGGGGCGGCGTGGTGGTGGTGGATGGGTGGGGACTGCGGCGGGACAAGGGCAGCCAATGCCGTGGAGGGTTTTGAGGGGTTAGGTTTGGGACGAGGCACAAAGGGAGTAGGCCAGGGGGATAGTGTGGAGAGGGGGCGCGGGTAAGATGAGGGTGTGCAAGGAGGCGGAAGCTATGGATGGGTGGGGGAGGGGTTCGGCCCTCCCCAAACAAAGCAATGCACAAAACAAAAAAATAGTCACCTCTAATTTTTTTGTTTATTATTATTTTTTTTGTTTATAAAAACTGAATTTTAATTTAATTTGCATATTATATAAACGTGTGTGTGTGTGTGTGTGTGTGTGTGTGTGTGTGTGTGTGTGTGTGTGTGTGTGTGTGTGTGTGTGTGTGTGTGTGTGTTTATATATAATCTTTCATCATTTAGAAGTTTAAAATGATAATGTTTAAGTTTTTCTATACATATACATACATACATACATACATACATAATACCTGTGTGTGTGTGTGTGTGTGTGTGTGTGTGTGTACTTAATGAAATAAAAATATGTATAATAAGACTAAGGGTATTGCACTTAGCAAAACAAAATCAGTTTTAAAACTATAAATCTGCAATGCTTATTTTCAATAATAAACCAAGCAAATGTGATTAATACAAGTTTAATTTATTTTATTATTCTTTTGACAAATATCAAAGCAACCATATTCCTACTAAATCAACTTTCCTTGAACACAAATAATCAGATTTCTAAAGTCATGTAGTGGTAGCAATATTTCCTTTTAAATCTAGTTCCACTTAGTTTCTAAATCCATGAAAATTTTACAAAGAGATGTACTTTTCAAAATGAAATAGTTCCTTTCAATATTAAATAGCAAACTTCATATAACAAAATAGATTTCATTTCCAATAAATAATTATTATTTTTATCCAAATAATAATCCAAAAACAAAGCTTGTTAAAGGAATGTACATATATTCATAATAAAAGTATTTTAAAGAAATACAATATTATATAAGGCTTCTCTTGCCCAATCTCTCAATACATCATATTTAAAAAAACATGCTAAAATACATAAGAAAACAAACTAACAACTCCTTCCCAAGATTGAAAGGAGGCTTTCAAATACAAATGGAATATAAATCTTACAAGTGATTATCAAATACCAAAAGGAAGAGGAATTACAATAAAGAGAAAGTTTCCACAAGTCATTTCCCAAAAGGGTTATAATGAGGTAATATCCACAAATAAAATGAAGATGACCAAGAGCTCCAACCAACATCCAACTTTGAGATCCAAATGCACATGCCTTCAAGGAATCCAAACAAGGAGAAGAAGCTTGTTTTGCCACCCAACCATAGGCATCATTACATGCCTTTCCCAAGGTTGGGATGCATGCTAGCCTCCCCCAAGCCCATGGGAAAGAGGAAAACTAATCACAACTATGCACAAGAGAGAGGGTGAACAAACAACATTACATCCACACAAAAACAAGGAAAAGATCAAAACAAGACTCCAAATTTGTAAAAGTGAAAAGGAGGAGAACCCAAGTTCTACCTCTAAAATGGGGAAGAGAAAAGAGAAGTTCTCCAAAAGTTATAACCAACATTAAATGCACAAAAGCAAGATCTCCATATCCTCCTTATTTCTTCAGCCCTCCTTATTCCTCCACCCTTTCACCAATCCTTCTTGGAAGGATTTTCAAACCCCAAAGGGGTTTCCTTACGAAGAATGGGGAAGGTGGGTCACCTTCCCCACCTCAACCATTTGAGGGGAGTAACTAAATCCTACAAGGCTTGCCCATCAAGCCTATAAGGATTGAGAGGAAAATTCCCTCTCTTCCCCCACAACTCCAAAACTCCATCATGCCATATGATGGAGGGAGAAAAATAAAATAAACAACAACAAGATCTTCATGCAACAACAACATTTCCAAGTAAACAACTAATTTCAAGCATGATATAACAAACATAATAAATTTCAAGAATCCTACCTCAAAGAAAAGCTCTCCAAACTTCAATCTCTTCCACTTCTTGACCCAAGCAAACTCTAGCTCCAAATCCACAAGACTCCAAGCAATAGCTCAAAAAAAGTTCTCTTCTTTTCCCATGAGGGGGAATTTGAAGAGGAGCAAGCAAAAATCCTCACAAATGAGGGGGTGACATGTGTCACCCCTCTCCTCCTCAAGGTCAAAGATGCCAAAGATAAATGAGAGAAAGGATAAAATGACTTTTAGCCCTCTTCTCCCAAATTACTCTAAATGATAACAAAACAAAACTTGTGCAACTTTTAACAAGCACACTAATCCATACCCCTTACATGGATGTGACCAAAGGAGAGGCAAAAAGGAGGGAAAACTCCCTCTAGCCCAAATAAGCCCCTACCTCTTAGGTAGGGTCCAAGGGCTCATTTTCATGTTAAGGGAACTCCCATACTAAAAATGGGTCCCTAAAAATGCCTAAAATAACCCAATTTCGGGTTTGTAAAATTTGGCACAAGGGTAGAGGGTGTGGGGCCCTCCCAAGGGTTCACATGTGACCCTAAACCCTCTAGATTAAGTACATGATTAAACTAATTCAAAACTTAATGTAAGTGGGGTATTAATTCCCCAAAACAAGTTTACAAGACAAACTAAACACCCTAAGCAAAATTAATAATTACAAGACATATTACATTACAAATGAGGGTCACCCATGGTGCCCAAACAATAATTCTAATGCTAAGGCCTCAAGCAATAAACATGGCTAGGACTTAGCCCGTGGGCTACTTGTGCAAAGTTACGTAGCTGGCCTGAGTCCCACGTTCTCCTGTGACCTGTCACCTGCACACTCATTACACACATTAAATGCACCTGTTTGATAAAATATAAATCAACTACTAAATAAGATATCAATGAATTCTATACTAACATATCATCTTTCTGGAATCGAAAGTGCGACAACATGCACAACTATACATAAGTCACCATAAGTTAGTCAAAACGATAAAATGACATGTATCCATAGAATCCCAACATGCAAGAAACTGAGTATCCATCAATATAATTATATTCTAAAACAACATCATATTAATTAGTGTCCATGACATCATAAGATAATGCAAACAACATAGTAATCAAGCTAAATCAGCACTATACACCTAGATGTCCATACATGTCTAATCATATCAAATATCCTAATGTAATGTCCAAAATATAAAAAATCCCTGTCAAAATATGTCTAATAGTAAGAGGAACAACAAGTAACTGAGCTATAAAAGTGTGGGCACTACACCAGGTAACTTTTTTGTTGCATTGTAGAATTGGATAGTAATCATTGCATGTAGTTATAATCTTCTCCACAAAAATTCCAAATTATGTGGGTCCCAACACTACTCCGTAAATCACATGTTGTTCTTGTCGGGTATATAAACCCTTCAGATATGTCATCTTATTTCTAAGTACACTTATGTTTTTAGCACCGCGTAGGTTGAAAAAAAAAATGCATCCATGTTTATTAGGTGTTGTCAAACAATGGCTATCACTATTAGAGTTCAAACCCTCATCCTCATTACATGCATCCTATGAGTCACTTCTCATGATGTTTTGAATTCCATCACCCCCACATGTGAAACTTTTAAATCTGTGTGCTTAATCTTTTTCTTCCTTTCCCATGGGATAAAGTATCCCTTGTTTTAAATTTTTACTAGGGTTTCACAATCATCAATTATGTATATGACAGTCTCACTCTTTCATTGAATGCAATACTTATTGTGATATGGATAAGCTATACCCATGTGTCTATAAAATGGAGTGTATCTTTGGATGCATAAATGAATCCCTCCACAACTTTCCCACCTTTGGATAGTAAATCTACATCTACTCTATCTTCAAAAAAAAGTTCATTTTCAATTGTATCCACAAATAAAAAGAGAAAATTAGTCGAGAACATTTAAATCTTTAACAATAGTATGGAGAATTGAAATCGAGAATGAGAAAATAAAAATATACATCATATATGAAATAATTTGAAACCTCATTTAATCCAAACCTTTGAACATATAACACATTATATTACATTCTTAGATCTTGATGTTATGTATATTTTTATCCATAAAATACATACCGTATGGCTTTCAAAAGTTGTATAGCCTAGAAATTTGGGACTTAATTTTCTTTTCATACATAGAAAAAATAAAATATTGACTAGAATGGGGGGTCAAATTTTACTGATCACACTTCAATGTGCGAGCATGTGCATTTCCATGGTTGAAAACTTGCATTTGAACATGTGAGTGATCACTCATCATAGTACAAGTGAGTTGTGGCCTCATACATATAAAAAGTTTGATTCCTCACACGTCGTCAAATATCAACCCCTCACACTTTGAAGTATGATCCCTCATATGACGAAATGTGATCCCTCACGTGAAAAAGTGTGATCCCTTGCACTAATGAATTCCAAGCATTCACACGATGAAGTGTGAGAATTCGCACTTGGAATAACAATCACTTGCATATCAAAGGGCTATCACTAACATTTTCATCCGCCATTCTATACAAATTTTGTCTAGCCTAAGCGACCTCTTGCACTTAAATTTAGGGCCATTAATATTGTGTCAAAGTAAATCATTCAAGTATTTTATTCTCTAATTATATAGTTATGTTTATTTGATGGTATACATTACAAGGTTAGTCTTTATTTGATTAACGATGGTGCTATATTATTTTATTAAATTACGTGTATTAATTGTTTCTAAGGTTTTTATATCTTACATAATATTTTAACAATATAAGTTTATTTTTAATAATTGTCTATAATATTGAGTAGAAGTAACCCATGTTATGTAGTTTATTATTAATAATTGTCAATATTAAAGACTTAATTTCAATTAAATTTATGTATGTCAAATTTAAGTTTCAAACAATGTCGAATTTTAGTTTTCATACATTAAAAATTATGTTATAAAAATGTTACCTTAATTATTTACAATAACAATTACACTTTTTTGTAAGGTCAAATGTTACCTAATTAATATTGTGCTTCCCTAAACATTAATTGGCCATTAAACCATATAATGTAAAATACGCCACTTGAGAGTATTTTTTTAATTTTTCATACTGCATTTAATGTTAAGTGGTACAATATTAAATTTTAATCCACATAAACTCTATAGTGTCTGTATTTTAATGCAATAAAATGGAAAATTGTATACTCATTTCGAAGGCGACAACACCAAAACAAGGAGCAGAGTTACAAAAAATTAAAAGAGGTGAAGCATTGTTATTTTATTTTGAAGAATTTCATTTTATAGACCCATTTCACATTGATTGTAAATATTGCATTTTTTATTAGGTACTTAACCAATTTTTATTGTTTCTCCACAAATTTTGATTCTGTGAATTTACAAAGTGCAACACTCATTGTATATTTATTATTAGAAAATGAAAAATGAAATGAATTATAGATAAATTATAGAGTAAGCATATTGTTTTATTTTGAATGTTTATAGGAACTAATAAATTTGTAGGACATGAAAAATTCACCATTTTCCTTGTTTTCACATTTTGAATCCCAATGTATCAAACAACTCCAAGAAACTATGAAGACAATATGGTTTTTTCAACACAACTATGGAAGTCATGAAAAGGACTTCTGCATGCATAACTTTGATGCAAATAGTGTCTCTAATTTGTAAGATAATACAAGGGACGAGCGGAATTGGGTCCTTACATTCCACATTCACAAATCGATTTAAATTCTCTATATATTATTGATGATTCAAAACTGGAAGAAACATTTTCAATAACCCAAGCATATATGACAGAGATAGAAATAATGAGGAATTGATGAAAGAAGACAAATAATAGCTTTGGTCAAAATCTATTGTGAAAACATTTATTTCAAAATATGAAAAGGTGTATGAAGATTTAAACAGTGGAAAACTCAGCAAGAAACATTGGGATAGTATAGTATATTCTTTGAATCAAGTTTATGGAAAAACATTCACTGGTATGCAATGCAAATATAAGATGAAAGGTTGAAGAAAACCCTCAAGAAGGAGAAACAATTGGAAAACACAAATATGTCAACAAATTCAACATGGAATTTCTATAAATATATGGATCACATTACATGGAAAACAATCAAGGTTATTGGTTTTAATGGAAAATAGAGGGTTAATATAACCAATTCTACTTCTGTGAAAGACATGAGAGGAAATCAAAAATCCATTATATCAACATTGAAAATTTGGAAGGAGTAAACCAAGAAACCCCTTTGAATAAAAATGAAATTCAGAGAAAACATGTAAAGAGAAAAATAAAATATTTTGAAGATTTGAAAGAGGTAATAAAAAATAACATGCATTTATTCAATTAGACAATGAAAGAAAATGAGCAGGGAAGACTTTAACTTGATCGTGAAAGAATGGAACAAGAGAGAAATCAAATGGATAAAATACTGGATGTACAACTTCAAGTCACAAGTATTTTTACCCAGGTAAATTATAGTTTTTAACCATAGTAATTAGTATTTCATCATTCATTCTACTATAAATTATGACCTATAAATTATGTAGAAAAAATATCATGTATTGGAGTTAGCTAATACTTCTCTATTTTGTATTCTTATTTTTTATTTCATAAAAATTCCAATGATTGGCATCATGGGTTCCACAAGATCATTGACACACACATCCCAAGATATTATTTGTGTAACAAAACAATTTAAAAATGATGTCGATAAACATGTATATTTTTGTTGAGGACAATATGATAATTCAATATGTGAGACATCAATTGAACCACATATCATTGGTAGTATAGTCAAAGTATGGAATACTTATATACTCTCTATGTAATTTATAGATGATAATATTTCCAATGAGCATGGTGTTATTTTGTTGATAATGTTTATAATATTGATAATATTTATGTGTGGCATATGTGGTTAATATATTTATGTGTCATTAAACCGAACAATGTAAAGTTCATGTGATATTCGAAATATGATAATTCAATATGTGAGGCATTAATTGATCCACATATTATTGGTAGTATAGTCAAAGTATGGAATACTTATATACTCACTATGTAATTTATAGATGATAATATTGACAATGAGCATGGTTTTTTTATGATAATGTTGATAATATTGATAATATTTGCATGTGGCATATATGGTTAATATTTTGGTTCCCCAAAATTAATTGTCCATTAAACTGAACAAAGTAAAGTTTGTGTAATAGTCAAAATATGTGCACCTTTTGATAGCCATTAATTTTTCATTAAATATAAAGAAATTTAATGGCATATATGTGTCTTTTGTAATTCATGCACCGAAGAAAGTGGCGGTTGGAAGTGTCAATTCCATGTAACTATAGATTTCATTTATTAGTATATTTTCTAGACACTTAAATTTGTGAAGCTTTTGGTGAGAACATTGGCATGAGGGAAAAACTTTGTAAGCATAATCATCCATTGGAAAACCTGATCATGGTTTGATTTCCAAAATTTTGAGCAAGGATTTTTTTTTGTGAAAGCGTCAAAAATCGGTATGCGTTCTCTCCTTTATTCCTTCAAATTTTTGAAATTTTATAAGTGTAGGTTTTTTATAGCCTTTTCAATGAAACCCTATTTTTTTTTGCTTCCAGTAGTCAAATATGTTGATTCTTTAACACTCTTTTACAAAAACTTCTCAATTGATAGGGTTTGACATCATTATTTTCATTCTATATGGTGATCCCTAAATGATTTGTGACATATGTGTGTACCGTGCTTGTGAGTAATGGAAAAAATGTTATGGCCATTTTTTGCAAGAGGAATGAAAAATGTTCCATAAAATACCTAATATGGATAATAAATGATTATTGGTAGTGAACAAAATGGGTGTTGCTAAAAATGTTGAGGAAAATATATTTTATTCAGTTAGGGTTGTTATTTATTTAGGATTTTGGACCGCTATTATCGGCTAATTTTTATAGATATTTCATTTTAAATTAAAGTAATGAAATAGTGATAGTATCTTCCAGTAGATGAAATAGTAATAGTAACACAAATAATTGTTTTCTTGTTTACAGTAATTGTTTGCTTGCATAATGAAATTGTGGGAAATACAATGTTATAAAAACATATATGTGACTACCAAAGGAAAAATATAAAGAGTTTTGTCTGTGTAGGTTCCTCCATGAAAAATAGTGAATTGGGGAACTATAAAACCTACAATTTGAGAAGTCAAGCTAAATAAGATTTTGAGTAATGTTTCACTTACTAGATAGTTTTGGAAAGATATATGCTGCAATTACAGATTAAAATTATAGGCTCTGGTTATTTTAGTTAAATAAGCTAATGATATATCAACGCTAAAAATTATAAGATGTCAGGGCTTTTCTTTCTTAATATGACAATAAGCATATGGAAATAGGGAGATGTGATATCTTGGGAAATTGTGATATTTAATGACAAGGGAGATTATACATAGGGTTTGGAGTCTATATGTTCATACTAACACTACAAAGAGTGTGCTCATTATATTTATATTCATTATACCACGACCTTTGAGACTTCATTTACTGACTAATTATAGACCACCATGGCTTTTGAGATTTCATTTATCATTAAAATGTGTAATTTATATATTCCTTTCAATAACTTATAGTAAATAGTATGAGAACTACATAAGGCTTGATCCCTCTCGAAGGGTATGTAGTAAACACTTGGCTCCACCAAGGATAGTCCAACCAATATAGTACAATTATAAATAAGTAAGATGCCTAGTGCCTGCTAAGCTCAAAATGATAGTGCAACATAGATTGTTTTCTGGTAATGATGTCTAGCACCCGATAAGCTCAAATGTTTCATTGTGGTTGATCCTAGCTACCGCTAGGATCAGAACAACATATGTCTTGACCCCTCAATACTACATGTATTTCTAGATTATGTTCTTTTCATTAATAGTTTTATAGTTAATGATGCCTACGATCACTAAGATACAAATATTTCATTGTAGCTCATCTTAGTGACCGCTAGGAACCAAATTATGTATGTTGATGACCCCTCGATATTGCATCTATTTCCGCATAGAGCTCATTACATTAATATTTTTCATGTTAATGTTGATTAGCGACCCCAAGATCTAAATATTTATTTGGGAAAAACTATGAAAAATGAAATCCATTTTTATCACTTCCTAATTATTGATATTCTATAAAAGTAGAAGTTTCATCGAGCCTTTTCAAAAAAACAAATTTTTCCCTTCGACAGTCAATTATCCATGGTACCATATTATTTCACACATTTTAAGAAAAAAACTCAATTCAAATGCTTTGGATTTTTTTCATTCAATTGATGATCCTTAAATGATTGTGCAATATGTGTATAGCGTGCTTGCAAGAAATGTACAAACATGTTATGGGATTTTTCTCACAAGAGGACCGAGAACTGTTTCCTAAAATACTTGACATAGACAACAATGATTTCTTGAAGCTAACAAATTGGTTATTCATGAAAAGGTGGAAGGAAAATAGATTTTTTTCAGAAAGGGATATTATTCATTCAAATTGATTTTGTAGGAAATTGAACTAAAGATAATTTTAGGACCACTATCGGATGTTTTCTCTACACATTTCATTAAAAATTGATTATTGAAATTACTTTGGCAGGTGGAAGCATATGGAAATTATGATATTTAATGACTAAGGAGATTATACATAGAGTTTGGTGTTTATATCTTCATACTAACACTAGAAAGAGTGTGGTCATTATATTTAAACTCATTATACCATGTATTATATGGATAAATTGATGCACATAGGAACATGGTCATAGTGGTTTTCATTTCTTTACAATTTCTCTAGTCTTAAAATTGTAATGGTCACAGAGGAGTTATAATTCAAGATCACCTACAATACCAAGAAAAAGATATATGTATACAAAGTAAATCACTTCTAAATAACTTGTAATATATATTATAAGAACTACATAAGGCTTGATCCCTCTCGAGGGTATGTAGTGCAAGACTTGGCTCTGCAAGGGAAATTCCAACCAATATAGTATAATTATTAATAAATAAAGATAGGTATACACATCCCTACAACAAACTAATCAGACCTAACTAAAGGTTGATCCCTTAAGAAAACATGTATTACAACTATTTTATAAGTTCAAAAAATGATGTCCATTGAATGGTGTTTAGCTAACACTAAGTTCAAAATATTTTATCGAAGTGGATCTTATTAGCCAATAAGCTTTATATATTTTCATTGTGGCTTACTAAAGTGAACTCTAGGAACAGAATTACGTATTTCTTGACTCCTCAAAAATGGATGTATTACTAAAATTTTCTTGTTAATGCATTGGTATTTTTATGTTAATGATGCCTAGTGACCACTAAGATATAGAAATATCATTTTGACTAATCAAGTAATAACTAGGATAAGAAGTATATATTTATTTGTTAATGATTCCTATCCACTACTAAGCTCTAAAAAATATTTTGGCTGACCCTAGTGACCGCTAGGATCAGAACTACGTATGTTTATACCTCTCAGTAGTGGAAGGATTGGCATTCTTTTTCTCATCGCAATAATAGTTGTTCTTTGAAATAAGCCTAGATATGGTGAAGTTATAAATAATTCATTTTGGTTGAACTTAGTGATCCGCTAGGATCAACATTACATATATCTTTGACCCACCACCAAGTGTAAAGATTGCAGAAATTTTTCTCATTCTAATAATAGTTTTAGATGAATAATGCCTAGATACGACCAATCTCTAAATATTTTTTTGTGGCTGAACTTATCACCATCGATTAGGATCTGAACTACGTAAGTCTTGAAGCCTCAAGAGTGCTTGTATTGATAGAATTTTCTCATTGCATTAATATTTTTTTGGAGTGATGCCTAGCAAATGTCATGGTTAAAACTATGTATATCTTGACCCCTTAGTGGTGCATGTATAACCATGCTTTTCTTCATTCCATTAATAGTAAGTCTTTGAATGATGCCTAGTGACCTCTAAGCTCTCAATATTTAGTTATGGCTGACCCTAGTGACTACTAGGATCAACACTTATTTCATTTATTTGGAAATTATTTTCTAAGCTTACCTAATATTCATAATTAGGGACATATGAATGTTTTCATAAATTCAATTAGGTCATTTGTCTCAATAATTGTTTTCTTTTGATGATGTATGTAGTGTTTGTGGCCCTTTAATTTTTCAACATGGTGGGATATCCGGTAATTTTGATGGTAGATTGATTATTTATATTCTATGAGGACAAAAAGTAATTAGATACCGTGTGTTGATCCAAAGCTTGCCTTACATGATGAATTTCAGCATTACTCAACTCTATTTTTTCCATAGTAGAGATGAAAGTGTTGATGTTGATGTCGTAGAAAAAGGGTATACTGGAAGATCAAGCACTATGGTTCGAGACATAAGGGTGATAAAAAGATTTGGTCTCCATTTAATTTCCACTAAACTAGAGGTGCTTCCATTTTCGGAAGTGATCACTTCCTATCTACTTCATGCCAAGTCCAAGGATTTGTCCTTATTTTCTAAATCATGGAAAAACAGAATAGGTTTTTGTTGGGAATGCATACAAAATTTATTATAAACTTCCAGAGTGAATCCATGTACAACTCAAAAAACATTGGAGTCTGGATGGCCCAAAGGAGAGTGAGAGATGTTTTTGTAGAGTTGGGCCATTGACCCATTAGATAATATGGATGATTCTCATCTCCTGATATCCTTATTAAAAGGTTTAGACTAGGAGTCCGTATTAGCATGGCCCTCATGAATAGGCTATATGGAAATTTTCAAATCTAAGGTGGATATTTCCTGGATCCCATTACTTTATTTTATTATTGATGATGAAAGATTCCCTCCTTAGGGAAAGTGCTCAAGTGTCAATTTAGTGAGACAAATAAATAATTTTGTCAACAATAAAAATCATTTTACATGGCTTCTTATCTTCTCGATGTTGTCTGTGGTGTTCTTGAATGTTTAGATTTCTATCAAATATGGTATCCTTCAAGCCCTTTGAAGGTAAATGAGAAATATTTAGACTTGTATGCCCATCATTTTAGATCACATATTCAAGATATATGCACTTATTTGTATCTTGCTCTCTACCAAAAATTACATGAAAAATGATGACATCGAGAATATTTGATGACATCCTCACTTCCATAAGGAAAATGGGAGCCATATTATTCTATCTAGAATATATAATTATCATGATCAAGGGGCTCCTTACACCTCCTTTTCAATTTCATATTATGTGCTAGAAAAATTGGTAAAACAAGAGGTTATATATCATATTTGCAATGGTATTTTTAGAAAGTGTAAGGAGAAGAAGCTTAAAACACATCCCCCTCCTAGTCTATGTGGGACACAAAAATTTAATAGGTGGCCCAATTTAAAGGCTTCATTGGCCCATAGAAATTCATTTCATCTCCTAAACACCCTTTAAGGAAATATGACAAAATGAAAAGGGTTTCCCAACACCTTAATTCACATAAAGGACAGTTAAATATACATATGCTCACGTGTCTCGATGCCAAATGATGGGTAGGTATGGATTACCCAAACAAAATATAGCCTTGTTAAGCATAATATGAAGGAGGGGTGGTTCCACCTCGAGATCAATTATTAAAAAGGAGGCTATGAAGAGAAAGGAAATTTGTATTCAGAACATTCACAAAATCCATGTGCTCCCTTTATCTCCACCAATTGAATCTCGATATGAGTTTTGAGAAGTATTTCCTAAACCAAATGAAGCTCCAATTTGGTGGCATATGCCTTAACTTCATCAGATGAAGAACATGAAACTATGTAAACTGAAATTTCAGCCAGCGAAGCCCAGATGCAACCCTCTCAATCTTCTCCCTCCACTTCACATGAAGTGAGACAAGATTGGGTAGAGAAATTTGTAATTTCCCACAAAAAATAATCTAGATTGGGAGGCACAAGAAGAGCCCTTAGTAAACATTGAATTCAATCCAAGGATGGGAACCTTGAAAAGGGTAACCAAAAATAAGATGTCAACATAGCAAGCCATTGTTTGGCATGAAACTTCAAAAGACCTCTTCACTCTTACAAAGAAAAGGAAAGCCAAAGGCTCCCAAGTGGTGCAATATGAGGAAGATCTAGAATCCTTGATAAGGGCTACAATTGAAGTAACCATAGAAGTAGTGAGAGGAGTACATGTTAGAAATAAAGAGCTTGAAACTCAATTAAAGGCCACAATTCCTCTGGCACAATTTTTGATGTAGAAGAGGCATTATATGGCTTGTACAATAATATAAAGAAATGCATCGATGTAAAAAGGAGAAAGAATGAACCATTCTTGAAAAAGAAGGAATGAAAAATCATTATAAAATGACATCATTATAGAAAACATTATTACAGATGGGATAGCCATTAAAAAGGCATTTGTAAAGACCCTTAAATTATGACCATGGATGATATTGGTATATGCCAGACATATGCTAATTATATGAAGGAAAGACTAAGGGAATGGAATGAACAGGTAAGAATACTTTCTTTGCAGTTTGATGACATTATTTCTAGAGGAAATCATATTTTCATAGAAAGCTTGGTCATGGAAGTATTTAATGGAAACCATGAATTGGTTTTCTGATGAAGAGTTTGTGACATCGCTTAAGAAATTCTTGGTTAATTTTCAAAGGATAATAACTAAGGCAAATGAAGGAGAAACTTCACATGTCATTGAGATTGTTTCCAAAACAAGGGAAAAATATAGAAAATAGAGACTCTGAAGGAAATTTCCAAAAATAAATTGGTAGTCAAAAGGATTTTCTTGACAAGTCTATTGTGCTATATAGAATCCCGATTGTGGACATAGGAAAGATAACAGAGATTCTCATATTTGCAAAAAAAAAATATTGAGGAGGCATGATAGTGAGATGATAAAGGAGGTCCCGAATGAGAGAAAAAAACCTAGGAAGCAATTGTGCCCATAGACTCGGATCAACAACAACCCATAATTAAGGAAGAACCACAATGAATCATAAATTGTAGTATTTGAGATAGGTGGGTAAGCATTGTAATATGTATGACATGTAAATAGATGAATATTTATAATTGATTGAATGTTCATGTATATATTCCAAATGTTATACTTATATAAACATGCATTTTTGTTTTGATACACTAAGCTCTAAATATGTTGTTGTGGCATAAACTAGTGCACACTATGCTCAAATATCCATTAAATGAGTACCAATCGCTAAGCTCGCAATATCTTACTTGTTTTTTTTAAATCATAGTGACACCAAATCTTCAAATAATATGTTAATATAAGATAGTGAATGCTAAGAAAAAAATTTCATTCTTTGACTTTGTTAAATGCTAGGGACATCAAAGCTGGAAATTTATAATAGTGTGTCTTAGGGTGGAAAACTTCAAGATATCCGTTATTGAGTACCGATCACTAAGCTCAGAAAATGTTTTCAAGGCATAACCTAGTGGCTGCTAAGCTTTAAATATCTTACATGTTTTTCGTTGAATCCTAGTGATAACATATCTTCAAATAATATGTACAACAACAACATAAGTAGCATGATGCTACACTAAAAATTTCATTCTTTGTCTTGTTACATGCTCGAGACATCTAAGCTCAAAATATTCTATTGTGGAAGCACCTAGATGTTGTGTAGCTCAAAATTTGTTAATTTGATTTGTTAAAGCATACCACCAAAACTTGTAAAACATTATGAGTATGCATATTCTAGTGGATGCTAGCCTCCTAGAATCTTAATTTAATGTGTTAAATCCTTGTGACCATATGCTCCAAATATTATGGGTTAAATCCTAATGAACGCTAAGCTTAAATTATTACATCATTGTAAAGGCTAAACTGTCGCTAAGTTCAAATCAATTTCATTTAAAATGTTAAATCTGTCAAAATATTTTTTTAAATATTATGTTGTGGTAGTATGTATGGCCACTAATTTCATACTACCTTAATTAAATTTTGAAATCCTAGCGATCACTAAGCTCTAAATAATATGTTGCGGAAATACTTAGCGGACATTAGTCTTGAAATATCCTACTATATTTTTTAAATCTTAGAAACCACTATGTTCAACTATTATGATGTGGTAGTGTCTTATAGGCGTAAAAATTCAAGATATCCATTATTGAGTACCGATCGCTAAGCTCAGAAAATGTTTTGAGGCATAAACTAGTGGCCACTAAGCTTGCAATATCTTACATGTTTTTCATTGAATCATAGTGACAACATATCTTCAAATAATATGTTGCAACATAAGCTAGTGGACGTTATGCTAAAAATTTCATTCTTTTTCTTGTTACATGCTCGAGACATCTAAGCTCAAAATATTCTATTGTGGAAGCACCTAGATGTCGTGTAGCTCAAAATTTGTTAATTTGATTTGTTAAAGCATACAACAACTTGTAAACATTATGATGCAACTTGCCTCTTAAAAATTATGATTATGCATATTCTATATTATGGAACTAGCCTCTGAAATCTTAATTTAAATGTAATAAATCCTAAAATGTTAAATTGTATATGCTCCAAATATTATGGGTTAAATCCTAATGAAATGCTAAGCTTAAATTATTACATCATTGTAAAGGCTAGTGGCAACTGCTAAGCTCAAATAAATTTCATTTAAAATGTTAAATCCTATGAAATATTTGTTTTAAATATTATGTTGTGGCAATACGTAGTGGACACTAATTTAATACTACCTTAATTAAATTTTTGAAATCCTAGTGACCACTAAACTCCAAATAATATGTTGTGGAAATACCTAGTGGATGCTAGACTCAAATATCTTTCTTTATTTTGTTAAATCTTAGCGACCACTATGTTCCAAATATTATGTTTTGGTAGTGTCTTAGTGGCCTAAGATTTCAAAATATCCATAACTACCTATCGATAACTAAGCTACAAATATGGTATTGTGTTATACCCTAGTGGTCGTTAAGCTCACAATAGATTTCTTTTTTTGTTAAATCCTAGTGACAACTAATATCCAAATAATATGTTGTAGCATAACCTAGTGGATGTTAAAGCTAAGAATATAATTTATTAATGTGTTAACTGCTATTAACCCTAATGTTTGACATATTAGTTTGTGGCCTTCCATAGTAACTGTAAGCTTCAAATAAAATTTTGTTTCAAATCAGATTTGCTAATAAGCTCAAAATATTATTCCATCACATTACCTAACCATTCGTATAAGCTCTAAAATATTATTTTTTAGAATAGCTCAAAATATTATTTGTTAGCATAGATTGGTGGCTTATAACCTCAAAAAAACTTACTTCAAATTTTGATATCGAAAGTGTTAGACTTGACAACCCCTAGCACTAAACATAAACCTTCTATGTGTTATACAATTATAAATAGATTTTTATTATCATTGAGATTCAAAAAGGTTTTCTTCAAAAGGAAATTATATCCTAGTGGTCACTAAGCTACACAACTTTTTCTTGATTGATTGTATTGGATAGGAGAAATCAAATTGAAAAGGTATAAAAGATAACAAATAAATCTGGAGTTTCCATTTGAATATATAGAAATACATGTAGAATCATGAATTAATATATATGACAACACTCTATCTTTCCAATAATACGTGGCCTACTAATAATATTGTTTTAAAATAATTATATCATCGTGACTACAAAGCTATGTGATTTTTTGTCATGGCTTAGCAGGTGGAAAAGGAAATATAAATTTAAATACGTAGTGATTAAAATATTTATTTTATAAAATTTAGGTGTAAATATAATATGTTTACCTTCTATTACATAAAAATTATCTCACAATTGAAAACTTAATATGATTTTATAGTTTTAAACCATTTTGTTAACCTCGAATATCTTCTCACAAAGTCAACGTGGAAACCATATAAACAATGTACAATGAAATAATTACCTCGGGTTATTTCTATCATCATAATAAAAAAAAAAGGTAGATATAATGAATACCAAAACAATATTTTGAGTCTCACTAAACATTACAATTTTAAAACTAGTGATTATGTAACTGGTCATCATTATCGGGAAAAAACAATCTAGAGGGGGAAATAGAATGGAAAAAACTTGAAAGCATTCAAATGAAATAAAAATCAAGATGAAAAGGGATTAAATTTTCTTTGGTTGGGGTACAACAAATTCCTTGTTTTCTTGAAGAACAAAGCGGTTTGAAAAAATGATCAGAAGGAAGGAACCGTAAGAAGAGATGGGATAGTGAAACACATTTTTATAGGGAAAAGTAGGGTTGGATTGACGTGAAAAAGATAGGAACTAGTCGAAGACAGAACAATGAACAAGCCCGTAATAAAAAAGGTGCACATTTAGTATAATATACATTTTTGATAAATACCTTATTTAGATATGATATTATTTCGTGCTTGGTGATGTCGTTTAAACCACGTCTTGCTACATCAAAAACTATGTACACTATTTTTTCCACAACCCCTTTTCCTTCCCTAGTTTGTGTGTACCCTTTTCATTTACTGCATGATTGTTCCTTTTTTTAATCCACAAACAAGATTATAATTACTTCATGATTGTTCTCTGCCAAAATGGTTGGGATTCTTGCACTCGACCCTGCAATCTATGACTTTCTTGTATTGTTCTATGATTTCACGAGTTTTCCTACAAGAAAAAAAAAAACCCTAAAACTAGTTCTTTAGGGTATTTAATATTTTTTTTTGGCACATTCCACGTTAGAAATTTTGAAAATATAAAAAGTGTGGGATATGAAAATTTGAAAAATTAGCAAGGGAAATTGAGAGTATATTGAAATTTCAAATTCTCAAAAATGCAGGGGAATTCACAATTCAAATTTTGAATTTACCACTCATTAAGAAAAGGTGCGGGATATCGAAAAAATAAACAATATTGAAAACAACATTTTGTTATTATTTATAGCTTAAAATAGTTAAAATGTAATAAAACATATAATATTATAATAAAATAGTAGAAATAAATTGTATAAATGTATAAGCACATTTTATTTTTATTTTTATCAAAATTAACCTAGACAATGTTAGATGTAGTGCGCTAATGAAATATAATTCTCCAATTACTTTGTGCCATGTGGCAAGTTTGAAACTTGATAGTTAGAAAACATTATAATTGACACATTTATTATGAAATTTAAATATAAAGAAATGAGTATAATATGAAACTGTGATATTATAATATAAATAACAACTAGTAAAACGATGACACATGGCATGAAAATTCTGAAATCTCAAAAGGTGTTTTTGCATTTAAACAACGAAAAATAGTAGTGCTTCAAAGTTATAAAGATAGTGTTTATAATGAAAATAGGTATTGGTATGAGCCTAGTGGCTGCTAAGCTATATCATGATTTTTATTTTATCACTATTTCCAAATTAAGTAATTGTTGATCTAGCGTGGCCCCTATGTCATTTCTTTCAATAAATAAAGCAACTTAGTGGTCTCTAAGAATTTTCTTTTTGATAAGAATAAATTATATGTTGCAATGATATATCTTATAAAAACTACAAAAATATCACTTACTCTTGGGGTATATAGTGTGTCATCATAAGGTTACGACATGGCTAGTCTAGTCAAGTATGATATGATTATAATCAATGAAATTTAGTAGTGATCCAAAGTTGTAAAGATAGTGTTTATAATGAAAAGAGGTATTGGTATGAGCCTAACGACCACTAAGCTATATCATGATGTTTTATTTTATCGCTATTTCTAAATCAATAAGTTATTAAGTGTAGTGGCCGCTATGGCATTCTTTTCAATTAGTAATGGAGCTTAGTGGTTGCTAGGATTTTTCTTTGATACGAAGGAATATGGATTCCAACTAACAAGGATATATCTTATAAGAGGTAAATATGTCTTGATCCCAATACGATACAATTACAATCAATGAAAAACACTATCGATCCAAAGAAGAACAAATAGTGATTATAATGACAAGTGGTAATGATAGGAGCTAGTGGCCACTAAGCTAGACCATTGTTTGTTATTATATAACTATTCTCAAATTTAGAAACTGTTGAGCCTAGAGGTCACTAGGTTATTCCTTTCAACTAGTAATGGAGCTTAGCGGTCACTAAGAATTTTCTTTGATACGAAACCAAAAGTCTTGATCCCTCTCGATGGAAAGTAGTGTAGGAATTAGCTCCACTAGGTAACGTGTAACCAATTTGATACAATTATAATCATTGAAAATTATAATTGATCTAAAGATGTAAAGATAGTGATTACTATGACAAGAGGTAATGATAGGATCCTAGTGGCCGCTAAGCTAGACCATGATTTTTTATTCAATAGCTATTTTGAAATTAAGAAATTGTTAAGCTTAGTGGTTCTAAGAATTTTATTTTATATGAACCAATTTAGATTATAATTTACAAAGATATATCTTAAACAAAATAAATAAGTCTTGAACCCTCTCGATGGAATGTAGTGTAGCAATTGGGTCCGCCATGTTAAGGCCATCCAATACTATACAACTACAATCAATGAAAAACACTATCGATCCAAAGCATGATAGATAGTGATTATAATAAGTATTAATGATAGGAGCCTAGTTGTTGCTAAGTTAGACCATTGTTTGTTATTATATAGATATTCTCAAATTTAGAAAGTGTTGATCCTAGTGGTACTAGGTTATTCCTTTCAACTAGTAATAGAGCTTAGCGGTCGTTAAGAATTTTCTTTGATACAAACCAAAATTATTAATCCCTCTCATTAGAAATTAGTGTGGGAATTAGCTCCACTAGGTAATGTGTAGCCAATTTGATATAATTACTATCAATGAAAAAATTAATATATCTAAAGATGTAAAGATAGTGATTACTACAACAAGAGGTAATGATAGGATCCTAGTGGCCGCTAAGCTAGACCATGATTTTTATTCCATAGCTAATTTTGAAATTAATGAAATTATTGAGCTTAGCGGTCACTAGGTTTTTTTTTGATATGAACCAATTCAGATTATAATTTACAAAGATATATCTTAGGTAAAATAAATAAGTCTTGATCCCTCTCGATGGAATGTAGTGCAGAAATTGGGTCCACCATGTGAAGTCCAACCAATATGATATAATTACTATCAATTTAAAAAAGTATTGGTCAAATTTAACAGATAGTGATTACTGATGACAAGCAATAATGATATGAGCTTTGTGTTCGCTAAGCTATATCATTGTTTGTTATTTTTAGTTATTCTCAAATTAAGAAAATATTGAATCGGTGGTCGTTAAGTTATTCTTTTCAACTAGTAATGGAGCTTAGTGGTCGCTAAGTATTTTCTTTGATATGAATGGAAAGTGGCTCCTCCAAGTAATGTCCGGCCAATTTGATATAATTATAATCATTGACAATTACAATTGACCTAAAGTTGTATAGATAGTGATTACTACGACAAGAGGAAAAGATAGGATCCTAGCTGTCACTAAGATCCTACCATGAATTGTTATTCAATAGGTATCTTTAAATTAAGAAATTGTTGAGCCTACCGGTCACTAGGATTTTCCTTTGATACGAATGAATATGGATTATAATTTACATAGATATATCTTATGTGAAATAAATAAGTCTTGATCCATCTAGAAGGAATGTAGTACAACGATTGGGTTCACCATGTGAAGCCCAACCAATACAATATAATTACTATTAATGAAAAAGTATTGGTCCAAAGTTGGGCATATATTGGATGGCGCGTAATGATAGGATCCTATTAGTGAAGTCTAGTTGTTCTTAACCTTTACGTTGATTGTTGACAATGATTTATTTGATATTGTAGTGACACTAACACTTTTCTATGTGATTTAGATTTTCAAATTGATACATGTTGGATAATTAGTTTAGTCACATACCTTGATTTTTTTATGTATTTAGGTCAAATTTACATGTTGGATAATTAGTTTAGTCACATACCTTGATATTCGTTTTGCTGATAAGGATACATGATGACATGGTGATATGACATGATATGTATTGTAATACCTAACATACGATGAATTGTGTGAGATTGTGCATTCCACATTGATGATGGTGATATCATTAATTTACATGTTTGAATTTATTCACTTAGTGAGCAGCTAGTTTACTCTTGTATTGGGAGTGCGGTTAATGTGTGCAATGAGTGTGTAGGTGACAGTCATAGGAGAACGTGGGATTCAAGCCAGCTACACAATCTTGCACAAGTAGCCCACGGGCTGAGTCCTAGCCATGTTCATTGTGTGAAGCCTTAGTGTAGGAGATTATTATTTTGGGCACCATGAGTGACCCCAATTTTTGTAATGTATTGTGCCTTGATTTATTAATTTTGTTTTGGGTAATTAGTTATGTTGTAAAACTTGGTTTTGGGAGTTAATAATCCCACTTTCATTAAATTTTGATTTTTTTTTATGAGACACTTAATCTCAAGGGTTTAGGGTCACATGTGAGACCCTTTGGGTGGTCCCCACCCTCTACCCTTGTGCCAAAAATGCAAAACCCGAAATTAGGTTATTTTGGGCATTTTTGGGGACCCTTTTTAGCTTGGGAGTTCCCCTAACATAAAAATGAGCCCTTGGACCCTACCTAATGGGTAGGGGGGCTTATTTTCAAGGCTAGAGGGAGTTTTCCCTCCCTTTTTACCTCTTGATTGGTCACATCCTTGTAAGGGGTGTGGATTGGAGTGCTTATTAAAAGTTTCACTAATTTTGTCTTGCTAACATTTAGGGGAATTTGGGAGAAGAGGGCAAAAAGACAAATCTACCCTTTCTCTCTTTTGTTTTGGCATCTTTGACCTTGAAGAAGGAGAGGGGTGACACATGTCACCCCCTCATTTGTGAGGATGCTTGCTTGCTCCTCTTCAAATTCCCATCCATGGGAAAAGAGAGGGATTTTTTTGTTGGTTTTTTTTTTGGAGCTTTGGCTTGGTGCTTGAGAAATTTGGAGCTTGAGGATTGCTTGAGGAAGAAAGTTGCAAAATCTTGTTTTGGAGAGCTATTAGAGGTAACCTCTTGAGCTCATTTATGTGGTATGTTTCTTTACTAAATCTTAGCTTGCTCATAGTTGATTTATTTGTTTAGTTGCTTGTATGGTTTGTTGCTTGAGTATATTTGTTGTATTGCTTTTTACTCCATCCATCATATGGTTTGATGGATGTTTGAGTTATTTGGGGGGAAGAGAGAGGGATTTTCCCTCTCAAACCTCATGGCTTGATGGGCAAGCCATGTCGGTTTCTTTACTCCCCTCATATGGTTTGAGGTGGGTAAAGGGGTTCATTTGGTTTGAACCCCTTTCCCATTCTTGGAGAGGAAACCCAAGGGGTTTGAAAATCCTCCCAAGAAGGATTTTGGTGAATGGGTGGAGTAATAAGGAGGATCTTGTTGACTTTGGAGAAATAAGGTGGAGAAGGAAGTTTGATGTGTGCATTCTTTTGTTAGATCACACCTTATGTCACTTTCGGGTATCTCATCTACTCTTCCCCAAATTTAGAGGATGAATATGGTTTCTCCTCTTTTCTTTTATTGCTCAATGTTGTATTTTTCCTTCGTGCATGGTTTGGTCTTGTTTGTGAGTGTATTGTGGTGTTTGTCTCCCTAAAGATCTTGTGCTCAAAGTTGTGGAAGCTAGCTCTCTCTCCCATGGGCTTGGGGGAGGCTAGCATGTCTTCCAACCCTTGGAAAGGCATGTAATGATGCCTGAAGGTTGGGAGGTTAAACAAGCCTCGTTCTCTTGAAGTTGAATCCTTGTAAAGCATTCGAAGTTGGAGCCTTGTCCTTGAGGTGTGTTGGAGTATCTTTGGTGGCATGGTCCTTTATGACCCTCTCTTGTTTAGAAATTTGTAGCTCTTGATAAACTTATGTTCCTTGTAAAATATTGCAGTGAGCTCTTTTGCAAGTCTTCCATGTGGAATATATGTATAGTTCGTGGAAGCACGTGTGTTCTCAAAGTTGTATTTATTCCACTCTTGAATATGGTTGAAAGTTGAATGTCTTTGTAAAACTTGTTACTTTCCATAAGCGGATGAGTCTTGTTGGATTAAGAAGTGATGCCATCATGGTTGTTTGAAAAGAAAATATAGTTTTAGATTTCAGCCTTTTAAATGTGAAATGGGTGATTAGTAATTCTTTGATAAAATGAAAATTTTTCCTTCATGAAGTAGATCTTACCTGGTAAAGAAACTTGTAATGGGATTACTTGAGTTGAATTATTCCTGGAAATATATAGAATAGTTAGTTAAGCTTCGTGAAAATAAAATGTAGTAATAAATGTTCTTTTTATATAATATGAACTTGTTGTAATTTCCTTGAAGGAAAGTTAGAATATTGTTGATCTCCTTCTTGTTCAAATTGTAAATTTATTTTATTTAAAAGTAAAGTACCATTATGAAATACACCACTCTTTATATATTTTGCAATTTAGTGAATAAAATACATCTAGGTTGTTCTGCAAATAAAATGTATACATTGGAAAGAAGTTGGTGTTTTCATACCACATATCAATGCCTAATCTTATCTTGAGTGAAGGCAACTTTGGATAGTTTTTGTTATCATGTATGTGAATCATTTACCTCTAGTTTAATAGAAATTTTTTTTACTGTGTATAAACTAGGGTTGACTTATATAAATCTGACCATGACAAAATTAGAATATAAACATGTTGTTCTATTCATTATTACAGTAGCAGTTACTTGTTTTCAATTGTGTTTTCATCACAAAATGTATTATAACTTGTAGATTTTAGTCTAGATGAATTTAGTATATATTATATAAAATAAATGTATTATGATTGTGTATCAAATATTATATAATGACCATTGTATCCTATAACTGTGATTTTTAAATCTACATATTGTAATATAAATATATTATATTATATAGGTATCTATATAATATAATACATATAATTTTAGATCTTCTGTTTTTTAAAATATAAATAAATTTAAAAAAAAGAAAGGTTTTGTTTTTAAATATAAATAAAAAAAAAAAATAAAAATAAGAAAGGTTCTATTTTTTAAAATATAAATAAATTAAAAAAAAAAATAAGAAGGGTTGGGGGAGGGCGAACCCCTCCCCCATTCCCCATGGCCCCTTTCTCTTGTGCAGCTCCGCACAGCCTTTAAAACCCGGTGCCACCTCCTCCGCGCACCCTACCCCCATCTCCCCCGCCATCCCTCCCCGTCCCCGCCTATCTCCCCTGGACCCGCACCTCTCCCCTCTTCTTGCGCACCCCCAGAGACCCCAAAGCCCCCTTCCACCACGCAGCCCCTCCTGAATGCCCCCACCACCCCCATTTCATCACTGCCCCTTCGTGGGCCCTTCCCTCTCCTCCCCATCCCTGGGTTTTTATATGGTCCGTCTGCACAAGCATTTTTTTTTCCCAAACCACGCTGTTGCCCCAACACCATCTTGCCTTCCTTCCCTGCAAGGAGATCCGTATCCTTCACCGTGGCTCCTTCTCTCCTCTCTCTCACACGCATTTCTCCTTGCTCTCTGGTCATTCTCTTTCTCAGATTCCATGCCTTCTTCAACCTCCTTAGAAGTCCTATTAAGAAGAAGAAAATAAAAACTCTTGGTATGTTCAAACAAGAAAGGAAGAGAAACAAAATGAAAATCAAATGGAGAGAGAGGAGATAAAGATGTGCAAGGAAATTTTAGGGCAAAACTCAAATAAAAGGTGAGATCCTTTTGATCCTAGGGTCAAAAATTAACCCTACATCCCTTGAGTCATGGGTAGTTTTAATGGGAATGGGAAATAAAATATTAGGTTGTGTGTGTGTGGATAATTTAAATAAAAAGGGGAAAACTGATTAAATTTTGGTAAAGGGGTTGGTATCTTCCTAGGGTGTTCCTAGTGGTCTTCATGGAAATCAAATAAATAAATTTGGTTGGGGATAGTGGTTGAGCATTTAAGTAAAATGATTTAGTTAAATTAATTAATATCGGGAAACGTAATTGTATTGTTAGGCATTCACTTTAAAAAAAAAAAAAAATTATTACCCTAAATTTTAGTGTGTTTTGGTAATTTTTTGTCCCTGGGGTGGTAAGGATGGTTACACGGACGCTTCAGGTTAAGTTATCAAAGCGAGTAAAATGGTTGCACATGGGAAACTTTGGGTAAAACACTTAATTAGTTATTAATGTTTTCATAATATTAAAAGTAAAAAAATAGGTGGTAAACACGTTTGATCACGTAATTTTTTTAAAACAATTAGTAAAATATTTTTTGAGCTCTTTTAATCACATTCTTGTTTGGGTCGACAATTTTAAATTCTAGAAAAATCGTTTCGATTTGAAACCTGTAGAGTAGAGAGCGTTAGTAGGAAATTAAAACTTATGGCTTCTAACTTGTAGTATTTCTCCTTGTCCAGTGTTTACAATAATTAGATTCGAGAAAAAGGAATAGAGAATTAGTTTTCCGAGTGTGTTTAGGAGGTCTCTAGAGGATTTGTTCAAAACACAAACTTGTAAATAACATTATTTAGCCTCGAAAAGTATGCCATATCTAGAGTTTCGATCATCAGTTTTTCATTTTGTGAGTTACGTCGGGTTCACTATTTATAGAAGAATAGAGTCAAGTTGTTAGAAATCATTTTTGAATTGGGATTACTTATTTTCAAGACCCTTTTGTAGCCATTTGTCACTATAAATCTGCTAGTATATAATAGTAAAACTGTAATAGTTGGCTTCGAGATAGTGTTTCCAATTTGAAACCTATTCACCAGTAATTAGAAATGTACGTCTTGTCTGACTCTCTGTATAATAGAGAATTGAATGAAAGCTTTGTTTCACCATGTGGGTGTTGGGTACATGTCTTGGCAGGATCCCTTTGTAGCCTTTTCCTCTAGTTTGTGGAACAAGAAAATTAGGTCTTAATAAACAAATAGGTTTCTTAGGACACCTTTGGGAGTGAAACATGTTACAATATGGTTATTGTTTTAAGCTATGTGTTTCTAGGTTGAATGCTAAGACCCAAAATAAACTTTGTACAACAAGTCATTTTATTTTGCTAGCGACCTTGGTTAGATATGTAATTTGGTCACCAAAGGTCTAGTTGTTGGTTTGAAAATAATAAGTAGGTCGAGATAAGAATGTGGAATTGTTACCTTGATATAGGAAATTTGTTATGACGTTTGGTTGGTTTTTCTTGTCTAGTGATCCTTTGTTTCTTAGGAATCTCAACCGCCATGTTAGAGGCACCTCTTTAGATCGAATGAAACCCTTTCGGTATGGGTGTAAACTAAATGACTATCTTATCTTGTATAAAACCACCCAATGTGATAAAATAGTCTTCCACGTCTTGAAATTTCATTACTATGAAATTTGAAATAATTTGTACTCCTTTGATATATGTTCTAATCTTAGCTTTATAACCCTTTTATAAGGAAGTTTTTAGAAGATCTCAAGTTATGTTATTATTATTATTATTATTTTTTAAATTATGATTTAAAATTAAGTATAATTGGATGGAAATAATTTGTTAACTTTTCTCTAAACAATAAATGATAAAGGAAAGGAAAGTTAGCATCTTTCTTTATAAAATGGTGTTGCTTGAAGTGATATCTCTTAGCTAGTTTATCCTCTTCACGTAACGTAGGAATGCAGTGTGATATTAAAATGAATCTAGTCTTCACGAACTCCAAATTATTATCGAAGCTATTGGTATAAATTTTAGAGTTAACTTTGGAAATGATCTAGTTAATTTTCTTAATCCTTTTGGAGCTCGATAAACCTATTTTCATACCTTAACCACTTATTAAGTTTTGTTGCATGGTAACTTGGTTAAAACCTTCTTACTTTAGTAATTACACATGTGAATTCAACTCTCCTCAAGTTGATTTAAAATGTTATGAGTTAATCATGTTTATAATGCTTGTACTTATGTGTAGAAATAAGGGAATCACCCTCCTTCTAACCTCTATTAGTGGACTTATAAGAACAATGGTCATGCAAAAATTTTATATATATAATAAATATAAACAAAGATATTTTATCTCTCTCTTGGGAAGAAAATAAAATGAAATGAATTAGTGTGAACACTCTCTTGGTTAGGCATTATGTTGTATCGAGGATGGTGTTGACAATGAAAGAACTATTAATGTGGTCCAATAGGGGTGAAAGTAATGTTTCAAAATCCACAAAAATATATATTTAATTATAAACCTAAAAGCACAATTGTGTACACTTACCTTGTAAACAATAATGGAATATTGTAATTATTTGTATCTTGGAAAACTCGTTATATATATAATTAAACAACATTGGTTGGATAAACAATGTTAATCATTGTTACCCCTTAAAAAGCTAAAATTTGGGTGAACCTAAAACTTTTGCTTCGAATGTGTTAGGTGTTGGTTACTAATCTTTGTCTTGTGATGCTCATATGGTTCACACATTTAATGTTGAGAATTTTGTAAGTAACGTAGGTATTGTTCTGGCTTCCTAAATGTTTAGGTGAGAAAGTTAATACGAATGATAGAATTATCGCAATGATCTCACAAATTTGATATGCCTTTGGCTATTGGACTCATAGGAAACTCTTTTACAAGATGTCTTTCACATTTGAAAAACTCTCATGTATCTTATTTTAAGATAAATGATGAAGCCTTATTGCAAGGACTAACAATAATGACTAACTAGTCTTTCCACCTACCATAGGTAGAGACGTCCTTTGTAATCAGTATAAACATAAGTTTTTATAAACATAATATATATATTATATATATATATATATATATATATATATATATATATATATATTGAAATTATTTTGGGGTATATATATATAAAACACGGTTCTATTTTTTTTACCACTCAAAAAGGTGTGGCGATTCAAATTTGATTTGCGTAATATGAATTCCACCCTTGTTAACAAGTGTAGTTATTTTATACTTATATCTCTTTGACTTATTGGGCTAAATTTTGACCAAATAATTGTTAAGTAAAAGTTAACGTAAGTCAGATATCTTGAAAAGATTTAGACCTTACCTTTCATTAAAGGAAGATGAGTGTTGATCTCTTGTACGCTTGAGGAAAGTATAAACGGAAAAGTTTTGCTTTCCATCATGCTGGTATATTGTAAATTTTGATGAATATGTTGATAAGATTTGGGAAACATTCTCTTTAAATGGATTTTGTTTTTGCGTAACTCATTCATGATTTCTTGTGATTATAGTAATTAAGAAATGATAAAATTTAAGTAAAACTTTTCTTATATCGTATTGAACTGAAATTTTGGTTTGTTGTTTCATTAAGAAGTTATGGCTTGTTTGGGGCATAGAAAGTTCTAAAATTGCTTTGTCATAATGAGAACTCATATAAACCAATTTACAAACAATAATAAATTTAATTTTTGTTTATGAGACTTCTAAAGCAATCTTGGCTCGGAATAGAAATGTTTTATAAAATGGTACATGCTATGAAACCTTGGAAAACAAATTAGAAAGCTAATCCTAACCTAGTAGTGGACTATATATTCCATCCACAAATTTTTTTTTTTTACAATCATTTAGCAAACAAAAATAAATAAATAAATAAAAAATAAATAATGACTAAATTAAGACAACTCCTTTAACTATGTTTGGTAGTATGGGAATATTCTTCCTTGACCTTAGTGAATAATGTTGATTATTGAACTATGTTAAAAAGACGCGTGAACCTTCCTTTTTCAAAAAGTTAGAGTAATGATGAGTTAGGAGATGAAACCACACGGAACTTGGAACCTTTTTCTCTCTCATTGTGTGGTATTTGTGACACCTTGGATAGTTTCCTTAAGTGTTCTAGTATGCAATTAATATTCAAAAACTTAAATTCATTTTAAAACAACATTTATGCTCCCTTCGCTCATCCATCATGTTGGACCTTATGTTGTATATCCTCTTATTTGGACCCTAATAGGAAACATAAATGATGAGGAAAATGAATTCGGTTTATACAGTTCTCCTTGGTTAACATTCTCTTATTTGAGAAATGCTTGTTCTTGGACCTTGTTACAATTAAAAAGACAAGTCATTAAGACAAAACAAAATATGTTAGTTCCTTTAAAAATGACCTTAATGTAGTACTCACACTACGATGTGATATCCAGTAAAATCTTATCCCTAGCTCTTCCAGTGACTTCCCGGAGGAAGTCTAATTTTAGGAGAGGGGGATGTAGTGCCCACTTTTTCTAGCCTCTATGATCTGCTGAATTCTTAAACCACAGTTATGGATTTTGGATATGTTGGTTTGCTTTCATGAACACGTATGGTGATTTGGAGCGCGTAGCGCTAATTTAACTAGATTAGTAGGTTGACACCTTTTATTTGATATTGTGGACACTAACACTTTTCTATGTGATTTAGGTCAAATTGATACATGTTGGATAATTAGTTTAGTCACATACCTTGATTTTGTAACGTATTCATTTTCTGATAAGGATACATGATGACATGGTGATATGACATGATATGTATTGTAATACCTAACATACGATGAATTGTGTGAGATTGTGCATTCCACATTGATGATGGTGATATCATTAATTTACATGTTTGAATCTATTCGCTTAGTGAGCAGCTAGTTTACTCTTGTATTGGACAGTGTGGTTAATGTGTGCAATGAGTGTGTAGGTGACAGGTCATAGGAGAACGTGGGATTCAGGCCAGCTACACAATCTTGCACAAGCAGCCCACGGGCTGAGTCCTAGCCATGTTCATTGTGTGAAGCCTTAGTGTAGGAGATTATTATTTTGGGCACCATGAGTGACCCCAATTTTTGTAATGTATTGTGCCTTGATTTATTAATTTTGTTTTGGGTAATTAGTTATGTTGTAAAACTGGTTTTGGGAGTTAATAATCCCACTTTCATTAAATTTTGATTTTGTTTAATGAGACACTTAATCTCAAGGGTTTAGGGTCACATGTGAGACCCTTGGGTGGTCCCCACACCCTCTACCCTTGTGCCAAAAATGCAAAACCCGAAATTAGGATATTTTGGGCATTTTTGGGGACCCCTTTTTAGCTTGGGAGTTCCCCTAACATAAAAATGAGCCCTTGGACCCTACCTAATGGGTAGGGGGCTTATTTTCAAGGCTAGAGGGAGTTTTCCCTCCCTTTTTACCTCTTGATTGGTCACATCCTTGTAAGGGGTGTGGATTGGAGTGCTTATTAAAAGTTTCACTAATTTTGTCTTGCTAACATTTAGGGAATTTGGGAGAAGAGGGCAAAAAGACAATTTTACCCTTTCTCTCTTTTGTTTTGGCATCTTTGACCTTGAAGAAGGAGAGGGGTGACACATGTCACCCCCTCATTTGTGAGGATGTTTTTCTTCTCCTCTTCAAATTCCCATCCATGGGAAAAGAGAGGGACTTTTTTTTTCTTGGTTTCTTTTTTTGGAGCTTTGGCTTGGTGCTTGAGAAATTTGGAGCTTGAGGATTGCTTGAGGAAGAAAGTTGCAAAATATTGTTTTGGAGAGCTATTAGAGGTAACCTCTTGAGCTCATTTATGTGGTATGTTTCTTTACTAAATCTTAGCTTGCTCATAGTTGATTTATTTGTTTAGTTGCTTGTATGGTTTGTTGCTTAAGTATATTCGTTGTATTGCTTTTTACTCCATCCATCATATGGTTTGATGGATGTTTGAGTTATTTGGGGGAAGAGAGAGGGATTTTCCCTCTCAAACCTCATGGCTTGATGGGCAAGCCATGTCGGTTTCTTTACTCCCCTCATATGGTTTGAGGTGGGTAAGGGGTTCATTTGGTTTGAACCCCTTTCCCATTCTTGGAGAGGAAACCCAAGGGTTTGAAAATCCTCCCAAGAAGGATTTTGGTGAATGGGTGGAGTAATAAGGAGGATCTTGTTGACTTTGGAGAAATAAGGTGGAGAAGGAAGTTTGATGTGTGCATTCTTTTGTTAGATCACACCTTATGTCACTTTCGGGTATCTCATCTACTCTTCCCCAAATTTAGAGGATGAATATGGTTTCTCCTCTTTTCTTTTATTGCTCAATGTTGTATTTTTCCTTCGTGCATGGTTTGGTCTTGTTTGTGAGTGTATTGTGGTGTTTGTCTCCCTAAAGATCTTGTGCTCAAAGTTGTGGAAGCTAGCTCTCTCTCCCATGGGCTTGGGGGAGGCTAGCATGTCTTCCAACCCTTGGAAAGGCATGTAATGATGCCTGAAGGTTGGGAGGTTAAACAAGCCTCGTTCTCTTGAAGTTGAATCCTTGTAAAGCATTTGAAGTTGGAGCCTTGTCCTTGAGGTGTGCTGGAGTATCTTTGGTGGCATGGTCCTTTATGACCCTCTCTTGTTTAGAAATTTGTAGCTCTTGATAAACTTATGTTCCTTGTAAAATATTGTAGTGAGCTCTTTTGCAAGTCTTCCATGTGGAATATATGTATAGTTCGTGGAAGCACGTGTGTTCTCAAAGTTGTATTTATTCCACTCTTGAATATGGTTGAAAGTTGAATGTCTTTGTAAAACTTGTTACTTTCCATAAGCGGATGAGTCTTGTTGGATTAAGAAGTGATGCCATCATGGTTGTTTGAAAAGAAAATATAGTTTTAGATTTCAGCCTTTTAAATGTGAAATGGGTGATTAGTAATTCTTTGATAAAATGAAAAGTTTTCCTTCATGAAGTAGATCTTACCTGGTAAAGAAACTTGTAATGGGATTACTTGAGTTGAATTATTCCTTGGAAATATATAGAATAGTTAGTTAAGCTTCGTGAAAATAAAATGTAGTAATAAATGTTCTTTTTATATAATATGAACTTGTTGTAATTTCCTTGAAGGAAAGTTGATAAATCAAGAATATTGTTGATCTCCTTCTTGTTCAAATTGTAAATTTATTTTATTTAAAAGTAAAGTACCATTTTGAAATACATCACTCTTTATATATTTTGTAATTTAGTGAATAAAATACATCTAGGTTGTTCTGCAAATAAAATGTATACATTGGAAAGAAGTTGGTGTTTTCATACCACATATCAATGCCTAATCTTATCTTGAGTGAAGGCACTTTGGATAGTTTTTTTATCATGTATGTGAATCATTTATCTCTAGTTTAATAGAAAAAAATTTTTTTTTTTGTGTATAAACTAGGGTTGACTTATATAAATGACCATGACAAAATTAGAATATAAACATGTTGTTGTTTCATTATTACAAGAGTGATTACTTGTTTTCAATTGTGTTTTCATCACAAAATGTATTATAACTGGTAGATTTTAGTCTAGATGAATTTAGTATATATTATATAAAAAAATAAATGTATTATGATTGTGTATCAAATATAATATAATGACCATTGTATCCTATAACTGTGATTTTTAAATCTACATATTGTAATATAAATATATTATATTATATAGGTATCTATATAATATAATACATATAATTTTAGATCTTCTGTTTTTAAAATATAAATAAATTAAAAATAAAATAAGAAAGGTTTTGTTTTTAAAATATAAATAAATTAAAAATAAAAAAATAAGAAAGGTTTTGTTTTTTAAAATATAAATAAATTAAAAAAATAATAATAAGAAGGGAGGAGGGCCGAACCCCCTCCCCATTCCCCATGGCCCCCTTGTCATTGTGCGCATCTCTGCACAGCCCCCGCAGCTCCCCAGTGCCGCCACCTCCTCCATGCACCCTACCCCATTCCCCCATGTCCCCCGCGCCTATCTCCCCCTGGACCTGCACCTCTCTCCCTCTTCTTACGCACCCCCGAGACCCCACAGCCTTCCCACCCTGTGCGCAGCCCCTCCTAGCTACACCCACCATGCCCCCATTCGCAATCACCGCCCCTTCGTGGGCCCTTCCCTCTCCTCCCATGCTGCGGTTTTCCCCCCCTGTCCCTGCAGAGCATTTTTTTCCCTGACCACGCTGCCCCAACACCATCTCCGCCCCTTCCTCCCTGCGCAGTCCGTATCCTTCCACCGTGGCTCTCTCCCTCTCTCCACACGCATTTCTCCTTGCTCTCTGGTCATTCTCTTTCTCCAGACTGCCACCTTCAACCTCCTTAGATGCAATCCTATTACAGAAGAAGAAAATAAAACTACTGGTATGTTCAAACAAGAAAGGAAGAGAAACAAAATGAAAATCAAATGGAGAGAGAGGAGATAAAGATGTGCAAGGAAAGTTTAGGGCAAAAATCAGATCTAAGGTTGAGATCCTTTTGATCCTAGGGTCAAAAATTAACCCTACATCCCTTGAGTCATGGGTAGTTTTAATGGGAATGGGAATGGGAATGGGAAATAAAATATTAGGTTGTGTGTGTGTGGATAATTTAAATAAAAAGGGGAGGGAAAACTGATTAAATTTTTGTAAAGGGGTTAGTATCTTCCTAGGGTGTTCCTAGTGGTCTTTATGGAAATCAAATAAATAAATTTGGTTGGGGATAGTGGTTGAGCATTTAAGTAAAATGATTTAGTTAAATTAATTAATATTGTATTGTTAAGCATTCACTTTCAAAAAAAAAAAAACTAAATTTTAGTGTGTTTTAATGTGTATTACATTCATTATCATATAATGTGAAAAAAATTACTCCATATATGAAGTAATTATTAATGTATTCTACTCCAATTGCAGTTAAAATGTCACTATTGTTTACACTCCATTCTTTGAGTCTTTGGAAAAAAAGAGACGAGGAATGAAAATCCATAACCCTAACAACTACTATGTCGACATGTGGTTGTTTTTTGTTAACTATGATGAGCATGTGGAAGTAGGTATGGTTATATCCTTAGCGGTTGTTGATTTGAGTACATTACGTTTTGGTCGAACGCATTGACTATGAAAATAATAAGTGCCTTATTCTCAATATGGATTTGGATGTTTCTTTATTTGGGAAACTGGAATTGAAGGCCTTAGAAGAAAATTAACAATTTTCATGTTCAATATATGTTTGGGATTCAGGGTTATTAGTAGATGATGACAAAGCGGCTATTCAAATGCAGAATACATTCACGGTGGCATGTTTGCAGTACTCAAAAATTTGTATAGAGCTGATAAAACCTCTTCTGTTTGTCATTTTTGGAATAAAACAGGTTTTCACCACCTAAACTTTCCAAGTTGTTTACTATGTTGAGGTGAACATATTTGGCTAAATTGGAGATCGATCCATCTAGATCAAAGTTGCAGGGGTTGAAAAAGAATACTAAATCAGCTACATTGCTAAAGAAAGCAACCACTATATTCACGAAAAAGAACCTTTAACTACTCAGAAATTTGATTAATTTTTGTTCAATGGTGAATTATTTTCAATTGATGTTTCAAGGTGTCATGTAGCACCTCTAGAGTATCAGTATCATCCTATAGATGATGATAATGTTGACCTTCTTATGCACTCCATGTTGATAAATGTTATTCCTACACAAAGGGATGTAATTCTTCTTCCTTATTGCAGTCTACAAATAAGGTTGTGGTGCTCCAAGATCCAAAATACCTGCAAGAGATGATAAATTTTATATACTTGATGTTCAACATATAATATGTGTATAAAAAATATTTTGGGCTCAAATACTTACAAGTCTGCAAAGAAGAGGCTACGGTTTGAAGGGCTCACATTCTTTCTACAAATGCAACTAACGAAGCCATTAATAATATTTGTAAAAAAAGAATGAAGTGAACAGAACTTGGATAGACACCAAGTTTATTGATTTTTTGTACAAAGCTAGATTGGTTTGGAAATCACTTGGATGTCCTCAACATCCCGGATTGACAAAAAAAACCAAAAAAAAGAGTGGAAGGTAATGTATTTTAATTTTATTGCATTTTTATTAACATTTATCTTCCTTATATAAGAATATAAAACATATGATTTTCCTTTGAATGTAGAACTTTGAGAATCAATGCCTTTTTATTTTCAAAATGGAAAAAACCAAAAATCTATACGACAAATGGAATTTTTATTATTTTCGGATGATATATGGACTAAATTAACTACAACATTTCAATTGTTTAGATCTAGTGGCCTTTCTTTTTACCTATTAAATATAATCAGGATAAATTTCAGCCAAATTCATTGGCAAGATTCACAACCAATTCGTTTAGGGCTGCTAGAGGAATGAATGACAAAGAACTATCAATACTAGTAGATAAAGTACAATCAGGGGATGTCTAGTTAATTGACCCTATTCAGGAAGGTGTAATAGAGAGACATTTGATTCTTACTGCCAAAGAATAAAAGGAGATAGAAAAATGAGAGAAAAATTTCTACAATATTTTAAAGAAAAACATCCAGATAATAATCTATTGACATCCTACAGTGAATCCAATGTAATTGAAAAATTTAATTACATGAATCACACTACCACCAGTTTTTTGTACTATTGGGTGAAGAGATAAAAGGAAAGATAAAATATGATTCCCAAATAGGGGAAAAATCAAAATGAAAAAAGGACCAAGTGGCGGAAGAATTCCTTCTCATCGAGGCTCAGACAATATTAGACAACTATGTGATGTCAATGGAAGAAAATATACCCACAAGGATGGAGCGCACATAAGATTTTACTTATCACTATGCATACATGATCCATCTTACTTCAAATTTATTAGCTATTCCTGCCACCAATCCTTTCAATGTAGAATGTTTTATCATTGATTTTTACAATTTGTCTAGTGATATTTATTTTAAAATAATAATGGAGCTGCTAATAGTTATTGGAACTAGTGTGTTGGATTGTATTATTATTGTTCTCATACTAATTGAATATTCAAAAATGTTGAGAGAAACAAGTAAAAAAATACATGGAAAAGGTTAAAGACATTGGAGAATTAATTATGGATGGATGCTACAAACTTTATGACAACAACGAAATTTAAAATTTTATGTCTTATGTACACAATACCTGGAGTGCACAAATGCAAAGATAATAATGATGAAAGAGGATAAGTCACTAGGGATTAAGTGCAAGCAAAATTGGACTTAAAGGAAACAAACATCTTTTTCCTTTTAAGCGATCGTATGATTTTTGAGATGAGATGTTCACTCAATGTTGTTCCCAAAATTCTTTATTATAAGTGCTTTACGGTGGCATTGTAGCACTGCGTGCATTAGTTGAATCCAATCTATCTATTGTTTTTATTGTTGAGACACATAGTCAAGAAATGTTTTTGAAACATTACTATTCTCATATGAAGAAAGGTTCGTACCAAAATACAACTCGAACATGTGATTATGTTAAATGTATTTCAACTGAAAAAATCTACTTACACATTTCTTATTTATGCAAACAACCAAAGAACAATAGGAGTTTATGTACAAACCTCTCAACTTGACATTACACAACTAACTCAACATGGTGATTGACCTTCAATCATTTTATAAATATGTTTAATGATCTTTATTTTCAATTGTCATTGTTTTTGTATTTTTGACAATACTCTATGTTCACCAGCTTTGATGACATATGAGGAGAACTTAGCCACATCATGCATGAATATGCAATAAAATCTTGGTATGTTATTCGTGTGCATTTATAAATAAAAATTGCTACTAAGCCCCAAAAATTTATAAGACAATTAATGGTTTATGCAAACAACCAACTGCTGGAGAAAGTAACATTGGAGTGCACGGTGGTACCTAGCATGAATATGTAGTCATAACTAGGTATGTTAGCTATGTGCATTTTTAAACAAAACCATTTATAAGGCTCACAAAGTTATAGAAAATGATATCAGCTACTTCTAGAAGCGAACTATTTTCAAAGAAGGAATTTCCAAATAACCTATTTCAAAATTTCATGGTGGCATCTAATGCAACATATTTTTTAGTTACCATGTTTTCTATTGTCTACATAAACATTAGTATCGATACAATTATATGGATATTATTATCGATGATTAGTCCATCCAATGATGGTATAGCCTAGCGGTCACTAATCCACATCAATATCTCAAAACTTTTGTCTGTCAATGGGTGGTTCAATGGATATAAATGAACCCTAGTGGCCACTAAAATTCATTCAGAAGACAGAAAAAATTGATTTGTACGTACCATATTACCACAGAGAGTAGTATGCTTTTCAATTATGCTTTCATTTTCCATAACATGAAATCGATTATGCATTGATTAATGTTTTTGTAATAAATCTTGCATCAAAAACCAGCAGCGAGTAAGGTCTATGCAAGCCAATCTAGAAGCTCAGTTGGTAAGTGGTAGCTTCCTAAAGTGTTGATATTGAATTTACCATTTTACCATGTAGATCATTATGTTTTTTCAAATATGCTTTCATTTTCCATAACAATAGTTATATTATGAATAGATTAATGTTTTTTTGAAATATATCTTATATCAAAGGATCTATTCTGGGTAAATAAGATGAAATCCTACACGCAAGCCCCATTGGTAAGTGGTAGCCACAAGATAAAATGTTGATTATTTTCATTGGTTAGAATTGATATGAGACCGATTAAAAAAATTATTTACTTCCTTGTAATTAACCACAAGAATTACTTCCTTATTTGGGATTTTGAGGGCTTGTTGTATGATAAAAATCAATCATCCCCAAGGATATGTCATTCAAGTCCAACAAGGAGACTATCAACCTACTAGGTGGCTTCAAAGAGTTTATAAAGTCATTATCAACAAATTTTGAAATGGGATTTTGGTCAGACAAAATCACTTTTTCTGATGTCGAGAATATGAAAGAGGCATTCGATAAAAATTATCAACTAACTTGAATCCAATACTCACCTAGGGAAAATAACATTGCAATATATTCGATGGAATTGTAATAAAATATCTAGAAAAGGTTTGGAGTAGAAATGATGTTCCCTACTAGTTCTAAAGACACAATGTGTATTACATTAGGTGTAAAGGGAAACCCTTTGGAAAATTTTATGGTTGGGATGACAAGCAGAGGAGAAAATTATTCAAAAGATATGTGGTTAATGACCGATTTGTACAAATACTTATCACTAATAGTGTCTAAGGGATTGAATGTGGTAGAGGGCATCAAATATTTGGAGCGAGTAAATGTTAAATAAAAATTTAGCATTTCAAAATGTTATTGTGATGATACAACTTAACATTGTAAATAAAATACATTTATATGTTTTTATGATGGTTCTTCTTAAGTTCAGAGTGTGAGTGTATACGTTGCAAATGCAAATTAACAAGACAATCTTTATTGTAACAAATTTTTGAGCAGTTTTTATTAATGAAATATGTATTCCTAAATTTATTCTGAGCATGCTTAAATACTATTTTTTGCTTCGATAATAGAAAATGTATACCACTTTCTAATACAATGAAATAACTACAATATGGTATGCAAATACTTGTCATGCTGAAACGTTACATTCTATTCAAACAAATTCTTCACAAAAAGATTCCTAGTATAACAATAAGAAATGAGGAACGCCCTTAGATTGTTTACCTTCATCACCACCTACAACCATTTTATTTTTGATATAACAATATCGAAAGGGACTTGTTTTTATTTTTCAATTGATTCACCACCCTCAACCATTTTTATTTTATTTTTCATTTGTAGATAGGAACACATGCAACATGAGACTAATCATATTTAATATAAACAGTGTTTTGGCACACATCCTCTACAAGGATGATTTGGCATTCAAACAGTTAAAAAAATTTGGCAACGTCAAGCTCAAAAAATATATATATTCTCAAACCTAATGTGAAAGAGTTCTTGAAACGGTGCAAAAACATTTCAAAATAGCACTATGGACATCGGTGAGAAAGTCAAATGTTGATGACATGATGCCTTCATTCCTTCAAAACATTGGCTTGGAGGTTGCAAGCTTCAAGTTCATATTTACACAAGAAGATTGCATCGAGACCAAACACTCGATTATGAAGGTTATGGGAATCCTAAATTATATCTCAATAATCTTAACTCCATTTGGTCATGGTTTAATGCATCATACAATTGTAAAAATACAGTGTTTGTAGATGACTCTTTAGAGAAAAACAAGTTCAATGATGTTGTGAACTACATAATTGCTAAAACATTTAACATAGATTCTAAATCAAAAGACAAATAATTTTTAGATGTGTTGTGGCCTTTTTGTAACCATTGAAGGACGTTGAAGATGTTTGGGATTATATTAGATCACAAAAATAATTATAGGAAATTTTTATTAGAGCTTTACTAACTTTTGTATTATTGTTGATTTGGAAGTCCATCTTCGGGAATAGTGTTACATTATAAATTCAAAGTATTCTTCAAATTTTTATTATAATTCTACCTTTACTAAAAGTATTTGAATTTATTTTGTAGCTATATTTAAATACTAAAATTTATCTGGGATGGTTTTATAGTTAATTTTAAATAAGTTCATATCCATATTTGAATATGAAAATTTTTATGCCATGTTTCTTACAATTAATTTTATATCTAAATTTAAATATGAAAATATATCTCATATGGTTTTACAATTAATTACATTCTCCTACACTAGATCGTTTTCCTCTGCTAATTTCTTCATACCATCTTCAAAAATTCTCTGGTTGCACTGAGGTTTAATCACACCATAATAAATGAAGTTAATTTGATATTAAACTTTAAATATGAAAATATATCTAGAATGGTTTTACAGTTAATTACATTCTCCTAAATTGAAGCATCTCCTATTTAAGTATTTCCCCTAGGTTCAATCGTTACCATAGTAATTGAATCTGGAAGTGTCTCACATCTCGTGAATTTCATTAGCTTAGTGGCTGCTTAGCCAATGACATTTTAAATATTCAAATTTGCATAGTTTAATCTTAAAGACTTCTTAAAACTGATAAGATTATTATTCCAAAGCAAATATTAAGCCTATCACCACTAGCCCTTATAAAACGGAACATGTATCTCATTTCATATGAGATAGGGGTTACTAGGCATTATTTTTGATATCAATGATGGATTCCCTAAAATCATTAAACATTTTTTCATAGATTCATTAATTTAATTCATGATCAAATATATTGGACTCTGGAAGGAGAATTAATGGATTCCAATATTTTGATTTTTGGATTCCAATATATGTGATTTTGGATTCCAATATGTGTGATTTTAGATTCCAATATATTTGATTCGGATTCAATATATGTGATATTGGAATCCAATATGTGTGATTTTGGAATGCAGATAATTCCAATATTTAACATTTTGGAATCCAAAAATAGTAATATTGGATTCCAATATTGGCTATATTTTTTATTGCTTGGACTAGAATAAGTCTAGATTTAGTGAAATAAGTGTTATACCATTATAAGGGTGGATAATTCTTATCAAGGGAAATATTTCTACATATCTCAAGGGACTACATTTGGGAACATTATTCTACATACACAATGCATAGGAAGGGTATTTCATTCTATTCCATCCACACATTTACATTTTATCTAGTTATCACATGTTATCTTGGCGTCATTGGCATGATGAAGACCTAGGAGAAATATTGCACACACGAACTACATTGGGTATGAGATGTAGTAAAATTCTTAGTTGTAAGTTCACCATTGTGATATTTGAAGACTATCGACCCCTCATTTTGCATCTTTCTTTTTAGGATTTGATGTCTTTTTGAGGTTTTGTAGGAGGATATTTGTGTGTAGGTTTATAGGTACCTCGGTGATCCAAGTGTGACATACAAGTGACAAAAGGAGAACAAGTGTGAAGCCTTAGTGAACATCGGAATCAGGTTCCAAAATTTTTGCCGACTCCAATGCGCCCACAAAGGTCCTAGGCACCCGCAAACACCCATGTCCTACTCTAGGTTCCCAGTCCAACCATTTCCACCTCTGCTGCATTTTTCAAAGGTTCGTTGCGATGATCTGTGTTTCTGTTTCATCATATTTTCTAGTCCAGACTCACTTTGGGATAAGCAAAATTAAGATAAGTACCTTACCCCTCTCATTTCCTTTCATAGTTAAAATTAAATAAATTGTTTAGCATTTATATTTCATTGTACATCATTTATAGCATATCTTTGCATTTAGATTTTAATAAGATATTTAAATTTAATTAAATCAGATAGCCCACTTAGTCATTAAATGTTCTAACACTCCCCCTTAATGCTAAGTGGGGATAGAATTTCATAGTCACCTTAATAAAGGAATTATACTATGTACAAATTCAAAGGATCTAATAAACCTTCATCACGTTAAACATTGTCTTCTGAAACAAAAATAATTATAACACATAAACCACTTAGAGCAGGTTTAGGCTAGCATGATCATGAGAATACATCGACATTTTCAAATGAATAATCATCTAAGAATTTTGGATCATTTTATAACATAAGGACCTCCATTACAATATGATTTTAAGTATTGGGGTACAAAATTAAAACTTCCACATGAAATTTACTAACATCACATAACGTGATATATTACAATGCTTTACAATGAGAAGAAGTATAGAGAAGAAGAAGGAACATAAGGTTGTTAGGAAGTGACATTTTCATGCACACTCCCCCTCAATGGAAACTCTAAGAGGCCCGAGTATTGTATGAAATTGAGAAAAATTAGTAACAGATAAGTGATTTTTTTAATATATATTCCACATTTTTATCCATAGGACAAAACTACAAATTAATATAACCATTGAGGACTTTCTCTCGGATAAAATGCACATGAAATTCAATATGTTTAGTTTTTGGTATTGCACTAGAATTTTCACCAAAACTATACAAATTTGGTTATCATAATGAAGGGTGGTACTGTGAGAAACATCCAAATGAATTTCTCCTAACAACCTTCATAGCCACATGGCTTCTTTAGTAGCTTCCATAACACTTTTATACTCCACTTTTATAGAAGAGATATAAATAATAGGTTATTTTTCTCTTCTCCAAGTGATAACACCTACACCAAACTTAAAAACATATCCAGAAGTAGATTTGTGATCTATAATATCACCAACATGGTTAACATCACAATAACCATATAAATTAGCATTATTAATGGAAGAATAAAATAAACCAAAATTTATAGTTCCTTTGATATACCGAAGTATTCTCTTTGCTAATTTCCAATTATCCAAATATGGATCCTACATAAATCTAGAAGCAACACCAACAACATATGAAATATTTGGCCTAGTAATGGTTAGATAAATTAAACTACAAATAATTTGTCTTTTTCACAAGTAGGTTGTGGGGCAGTCTTAACACTAAATTCAATAGGATTGAATATAGATTTACTGATCAAAGCATATTAAACTTAATAAGAAGATTATGTGCATATTGAGATTGTGATACAACAATTGAATTTTATCCTGAAATATAGTCATTCCTAAAAATGATGTAGAATTCCTAAATCATTCATTTCAATAATTTGACTTAGTTTATCCTTATATTTATGAATTAAACTAATTAGATCACCAGTAATAAGAAGATCATCAACATATAATAAAATTAATATTAAATGACCATTTTCAACTTTAACAAAGATATTATTATCGGAATAATAGTTAGTGTAGACACAAAATCATGCACTTGGGTACATTTCTTGGTCTTAAAACACATACTTGTATTCATATGATTCCTAAGCAAGAAAAATAGTAATTGATTGCTATCTTTGGCTTCTTTGCTTTGTGTCTTGTCTTATTTTTGGTATTTTTCACCTTACAGCCCATTCAAGTACTTCACTTGCTTATCTTTTATGGCTTTAGACACCGGTGCCGAGATAGGATGCCGCGCTCGAGATGCCCTCATCCTTTTAGGGCCCTTGACCCTTTTCTATCTTACTCACCCCTTTTGGGTCTCTTTTATCTTTTAGGCATCTTATTTTTTTATGGATTGACCTTCATGTTGTCAAGCATGAAATTCAACCAAGGGAATCATATAAATATAAAGCTTTGTAACCAAAATAAAGGACCAAACTCTAAGCATCTACTATCATCACCTAAGGTTGTATCCAAATGCATCAAAGGCATCCATCTCGCTTTCATTTAAGGGAAAAGGGACTGCATTTTTTTGCATACACACATAAGAAGGAAAGTTCATTTTCCCATCCACACATATATTTACATTGGTACATCTAACTACCACCCATTATCATGTGTGCTTGCACAAGGGATTTCTAGCGCATGATTCTATCTCACACACACAAGAACTATATGGAGTCTAAGATGTAGTGCGGTGCTCAGAGTAAGTTCACTCATTCGAGTGACCCTTTGGGTCAGCCCATCTCCCCACATTTCATATTTTTATTTTTGGGATTTGATGTAGTTTGATGGTATTTCAGGTCAATATCTCTTTGCAAGTTACTGAGGTGAATTTTGCAATTATAGTGTGACATACAAGTGACCAACAACGACCATCTTATGACACTAAAAAAACCAGTTTCTAAGCTCTTGAGCAATCATAGGCGCCAACAGAGAGGTCTATAGTGCCTAGGCACCCTCACCCCAATCCAGGATTATCGAGAAAACTCTAAAATTCAAAGTACCCATTTGAGACAATCTTCCCATCTTGTTCATCGGTTTTACAGAGCTGCATAGTCTCGGATAAAGCACAAATCAGCTACGACATTATTTTCATCTCTTGCACTTAAGGTTTTATATTTATCTAGCTTATTACTTATGTCATCTATATTCCAATAGTTTTTAGCATTTGTTTATCATACATGACTATGTAATTAGGGTTTTACAAATACCATATTTCTAAATCGATTAAAGAAACCCACTTATTTAAAATAACTAGTAATTTTAGAATACCAAGCTCGAGGAGCTTGTTTTAAACCATATAGAGATTTCTTTAACTTACACACATAATGTTCTTTATTAGGGTCAATGAAACCTTTAGGCTGAGTCATATATATTTTTCTTCTAAATCACCATTCATGAATGCATTTTTGACATCCATTTGGTGTATAATCCAACCATTTTGAGCTACAAGAGTAATGAGTAATCTAACAGTACTCATTTTTGCTACAGGAGAAAAGGTTTCAACATAGTCAATCCCAGGTTTTTGAGTAAACCCACGAGAAACTAATATTGCTTTAAACTTGTCAATTTTACCAATTGAATTATATTTGATTTTATAAATCCACATACAACCAACAATATGCCTTTTAGGTGGGGTGGGACAAGATCCCAAGTCTGATTTTTAATTAAGGCATTATAATTAGTTTGCATAGCAAATTTCCATCTATCATCTTGAATGGATTCCTCGAAATATTGAGGTTTGCATTCATACATAGTCATTAAGGCATGATAATAATGTTGACTTCTAGTTAATTTATTAATATTATTAAGACTAGAAGGTTGGATTATACATTTTTCCCATTTAGGTCATTTACTTATAAAGGAAATAAGAATAGAATCAATTTCAATTTTATTATATGTTAATGCAAAAAGTAGCACCCTTGGTTTGATCATGGTAGACCAAATACTTAGTCTAACATGAGAATGTCTCCAAGTGTGGGACCTTGCATCTTGAGACAAACCTCCGAGAGAAGGTTGTTTCCTCTACTTGAAAACTAATGCTAACATTACTCCTAAAGTGGAAAACACAATTATCTAAGCCTAATCTAAGCTTTTACATGGACCAAGGTTAGGGAGATGCAAAAATGAAATCCTAAACTAAGAAAGGAGGTGATAGCCCCAAGAAGAAGGGCATAAATCTCCATAAGGGATAAATTAGAAGGAAATGAAGGAGGGATAGGGTAGACAAGTGTGTTATAGACCAAAAACAATTAAATCTACTAATTACACACATTTAAAAACACAAAGAAAAGGAAAACCTACAAGTATAAATCATACACAACACAAAATGAGAGAGAAGAGAGGTAAGAGGCATAACCAAACGTAAGCAAAGGGCAGAGAAGAGCCATAATGTCCATATTTAATTGTTTGAGTACACACAATATATTACATCCATTTGGGAGGCATTAAGGGCATTGTAAGCTCCAAAACGAAGGTCTATAACTCAATATTTTTGGGGCATCAAATTGGCTTGGTGCCTTTACCAAAATGGAGAGAGATACATTTCAATCAAAATGAGTTACATATATAGAAGAAGAAGAGGGGAGAGAGGAAATTAAAATTGGCATATGAAGGAAATGAAATATTCCACCCACCATGTTTGACGTCATTACTCTTATAGATAGGCCATCTTTTCTTTTCACACACACCATTAGATTTCATGGGCAAGAGTATGGGCACCGTAAAACATTTATCGCAAGTAGGTGAGGTGGTTGGTGCTTGAAATGAGAAAACTAAATTTTTCCCCTACAATCATGTATTTTCATGGTACTCCCTACAATTACATCATTTCCTCTATTTCTATAGTTCCGGATGTATCCTTTAGATAGATGAAGCAAACTTGACAATTCCTATGCAATTTGGAGCTCTTAGTAGAAAGATATGAAATAAAAATTAGTGTATAGTCGGGGGTAGAAATTCCATTGTGGTTTGCGATTTTTTCTTATTCCACGGTTCCCATGCCTCCATGGGTCCCTTTATTGCATGGGTTTTAATGCTCGTGACATATTAACATTCACCAACTCACGTGATAATGTCGCCGACTTACGCTGCCACACTTTATCTTCCATGGAAATTCCTTATAGATTATGGATTTTGAATTCCACACTTAACCTCTTTATCTCTCATTATATTGATAACATTTTTATTCTTTTTATGTGACATTTACTTAAGATGATATTCCTTTGTGTCGTGAACTTTCAAATTCCACGAGACACTACATTTGGAAAAACCCCGGGACATGGAGTTAGTGTCCAAGACACGGAGTTAGTGTTTCATGACTTCTAACTTTGGCCACGTTGTAACATATTTATATTATTTTTCAACCCCCATGCACCTTTTTCTTCTTACATCGTGGTTTATCTCGAAAGCAGAACCCATGTTTCATTTCCCCGACACGAAACACTATCTATTTTCACCATTGTTGTGAAAGACTAAACTCCTTTTTTGCAGATAGCAAGTGTAAAATTTGTAGAACACTAACTCTACAATCATTCTTCCATTTCTTTCTACCTTAGCCAATTGTAGACTTGTAAAATCCAATTTCAATGTTTAAAGACATTAAGGCCCTTAAAACACCAAATATGACCCAATAAGGATCAACATGGACCCCTCCATTGTTCCATCTCGAAAAAATTTCTATGGCCAACTCTAGACCATTTGTATCAAATCTAGACCATTTGTATGGCCAACTTCAAACCATATGCAGAGTAAAATTTTCAACCTAGGACTTGATGAGTTGTCCAAAATTAAAAGGGGTCAAAATTTTTATAATAGTTTGGTGACTCGAGGGGATATTTTCCTACTAGATGATGAAGATGAATAGTCGTGAAGCATCCATTGGGTATTGAGTTAAACATACAACTTGAATAAAAATTGATCTTAATTTTAAATTTTATCATTGAATTCTTGTTAACCACCAAACTAGTTTAAATTGTATGTAACTATAATAAGGAGATGAAAAATGATGTAAAAACATGTAAAATCATACACATTCCAAGTGAAAGCATGAAGAGTGTGCACAATGTACTTGTTTTACAATAAACACACTTAATATAATCCTAATCATTTATTAGGAACCATCAATTGGTTGGGAGAAATAGTTTCCTTCCTTAAAAAATGGGACCATGTAATCGGTTTTGCAATAAGATCATATGGTGGAAGTGAAAACATGGCCCACACTTCATCTTTACTTAAAATACTAGATAGGAAAATAAAATACACATCCTTTAATTACTTTGAATTTGGCATGGATGGGCATATGGGATGACCTTTGATGCTTTATATATTTTCCTCATATTATGAAGTGAACATTTCGGTGGAACCCCTTATATGACTCTAAACTAGCCAAGTATTTGATTGGGAAAGTGTTTCTTGTAGTTGATTGACTTGTTTACATGGTTTTTCTATCTTCTTCACATTTAGCTCCAAGACTGGATCCGGTGGAGACATTTTCCTCTTCTTGGGGGTTTTTCGCAAGTCAATTAGGACTTGGTGTTGCTTTCTCTTGTGTAAACATATTTTTTTCCATTTTAGCGTGTGTATTTCCTTCATCTTCGTTCTCTCTCCCAATACGACTTTCTACCAAAATACAATAAGTTCAAGGCATATAAAGTAATGTAGATCATTACGCAAAATAGTTTAACCTTACTCACATGGAAAACCTTCCACTTCATACCCATGGATGTCACAAGTGTTGAAAAACACTTTCTCCTCAACCTACGGTTCAAATTGATTTTCTCGCCTTTAAAGTCACATGATTTATTTTCTCACTAATTTCCTCCCTTTGCGGATTTTCTCCATTCTCATCCTCCCATTAAAATTCACACTAATCTTTAACACATATGTTATTTTCATCTTTGGCATAATTGATTGGAGATGAGACATTGGTAGGATACTACTCCAGATTCATTTGTAAACATAAATAGTTTGGGATCCAAACTTCTGATTTGATCATTTAGGGAAGCTGAATGATCCTCCAAAACATGATTTGATATCCATAGTTCCTCCTATCTACGGGATTATAAAACATCATGATCTCGCCCACCTTGTCGGATAACTTGGTTCAGCGCGGGTTTGGTAGAGCATGGGGAAGTATTTGAAATATTGTGCCTTCTCAAAACATTATGGCAAGGTTTTAGAGGGTCGGGTCATTCATTAGGTAGATATGGGGGGATGAAGTGGAAGGAAAAGATTTACTTTGGGAAAGTGATAATATTTTCTATATCTTCCAACACTATTATAAAAGGCTATTATATAGCCATAGAGATAGCTAAACAACTTTCTAATAAATAGGAAGAACACATAACAAATAACAAATAACCCATTTAATGGTTTTACGGGTCTAACAAACTAACCACTTACCTAGGTAAGACAACAACCTAGTAAGTTTTATTTACAACACAGTAAATATGATTAGCTCATATAATGTGAGCACTAGAATATTAATTCCTAACATTCCCCCTTAATGTGATCATGGGAGAAAAATAATCACACTTCCTTCGCATCTTGTTGCCCATGTATGCTCATGATCTAGATGGTTTTTCAGGACAACCAACAACCCAAAACATACAGATGGTTTTACAAGACAACCAACAACCCAAATATCATGATGTTGTTTTTCCTTATGCTTTCATCTTTTCCACTATGTTTTTCCTTCAGGGAATTATGTAGGAAATATTGCTCACTGAATACAAATATGAAAAAGAGGTAGAAATGAAAATGGAACATTGAGATCATGTTCCCCCTCAATGTGAATTTTCCACTTATTCAACACAAAACAGGAACTCTAAAAAAGAAGCACACTAGAAATCAAATACTAAAAGCAAACTCACAAACACATTGTCACCACACCTTGGTGCAACCCCATCATTAGTGGTGACGAGAGGTCACCGATTAACCTCCTACCTCTAATTCCTCTATTCTCCCGTGTGTCACTTCCTACTAAACATATTGAATATTGGGGCTCAAATTTTCACCATCTTTCGTCGACGTGTCTTCCCCACATTTTTTCTTTGGTTCCAAAATTTCAAAGCGGGATTTGGGGGAAATAGCCCCCATCGGGATAAAGGGCGGCACCCCTTACGGGGTTCCGAGGTAGTGCCCAGGCGTGCTCCCTGTCATGATACAGGCGGAGTTCGAGGGTGGAGCCCTCGAAGCCAAGCACATTTTCCTTCTTTGAAGTCATCAAAAATATCATTAGAACTGCAATATTATTCATCTTATTCTCCCAAAAAATGGACGTCATGTAACACCGAAAATGCGTTCATGAGGCAATTTTTTTCTTTCTATACTTTTACCATGACTCAATTTTGGCACTTTTAATGACAAATCACAAAAACTATTAAACAACACAAAATGAAAATACCATGAAAATAATGAATTGACTCTTTTGATTGACAATACTAATGAACTATAAACATTAAAAGACTATGAATTGATCTTTGTAATTTTTAACATTACAAAGACAATAACAAATTTTACTATTTAGACTTTAACACTTTGGTGGGCACAAAATGACAATTTTATCAATTTGACTATGAAGACAAATATTATGACTTTAACATATAAGAAATAAAATACTAAATCTTACTTTTATGTTAGCACAATGAGCAAAACACAAAGTCTAAAGTCTAAATAAAATAACAATGGACTAATAACTCAAAAGTCATAAATCAAATAATTAAAAATTAAAAAATTAAAAACCCTTAGCAACATTAAACATATGAGTTATAAAAAAAAAAGATACTCGACTTTTTGACACATACACTTCCAAAAAGGTAGACTTAACCAAACTATACAAAATTAAAAAAAGAACCGACCTATGCTTTTGAGTAGATGGCATAAGAGACGAACCTGGAAATGGACGGAGCAATTTATGGTGGATTGCTATCACCACTCAGAGATACATTGCCTTGTCATTTACAGATCCGAGCTGGAGGCTTGTGTTAAGATAAGAAAAAATACCAAATTTCACGACAGTGCTTATCATTCAGAGAGAATGCATGAAATATTGAGTGGCACCGTTGATTCACTGTAACCACTTCTTTCCTTATACTCAATGCGACCAACTTCTTCGATCCACATTTTTCTTCAGGGAATAAAACTATTCACAGTCATTAAGATATATTTTCCTATGTCTCGACCATCTATGTTATTAACATATTTTGAATGCAGACATTACAAAGAGGTGATGACAACAATTAATAATGGTATTTGAAGCTATTTTTGAGCTAAAATTGGATCCAAACTAAATCCAAATTGGTGATATACGAGTAATGTTGAATCGCCAGAACTTATGTCGAGCTGAGGTCTACTGATCAATACATTCAACGCAGCGTCTTCTCACCGACTGCATGTGTTCTTCTAATGATGGAAATTGCAGTTGGATGTTTTAAATAATGTTCAACATGGCACTCAGGAGCTACTACAGATTCACACTTGGAGTATAACATACACATAATTATTGCATGCATGCATAGATCAAAAACATTAAAACAAATAGACATGGGCGAACAACTAAATGACGGCCCCTACTTTCCTTCTAATTCTCTAGGCATGGTCTAACCAAGAAGAACATCACTCTAATTCCAAATGAAGCGGAAGGAGAAGATTTGCACAGGGAAAATGATAATATTTTCTATTTCTTTCAACATTATTATAAAAGGCTATTATATAGCCATAGATATAGGTAAACAACTTCCTAATAAATAGGAAGAACGCATAACAAATAACAAATAACTTGTTTAATGGTTTTACGGGTCTGAAAAACTAACCACTTATCTAGGTAATAAAACAACCTAGTAAGTGTTATTTACAACACTGATGAATACGATTAGCTTATATAATGTGAGTACTGTAATATTAATTCCTAACAAGGTAATTTTACATATCACAATGGATGCTTTGGGCGGGCAAACTTGTAGAATACCAAAAGAGGGACTAGGAAACATAAAGGTTTCTTGTTTTTATAAGGGGGCAATAGATTTTCCTTTATTTACATGAGGGGTATGGAAAATTTGAGGGGTAAAGGAAGAATGGAATAAACAGGGGTGGGTTTCCTTTTTCCACCCTAGATAAGTATCTTCTCGTCTTTTAATGTAACGGAAAAATATTGAGGAAGAGTATTTCCTCCTAGGGTTTGTATCAACACAACTAAATATGTATTAAAGGACCTAAAATAATACAAGAATGTCATATCTTAGGAGGTTTAAATTCTTAAGGAATTCTAAGCCATACCCTTGAGAGCCTAATGTTGAAATTTGAGACATACTCCATTGAAGCTCATTGTATTTTTTTGAGGTGTTCCGAGAGAAATAATATTTGTATTCTCATTAAATTGGTTATTCAATTTCTATCCGAATCGATCCCATGTGGAAATGGATTTTAGAGCCAAAATGTTGTACCAATCTCTTTCTTTACCTTTGAATGATGAAACAAGAAGTCTGAGGAAAATGTTTTCTTCTCTAATGTTGTGAATGGAACAATGGTTTGTTATATATTGAATGTGATCAATAGGAGATTGATCTCCATTTCCATGGTTTAATAGTTTTTAGGGATATCATCCCACATCTACAAATGAAGGGGAATAAAACTAAAATAGGAGAATGGAATATATCTTTGGAGATCCATGAGAGGGAAGAAAACATGAAAATGAGTGGAAAGGCTAAGGGAATGATCTTGAGACTCGAGAAAATGAGTTGTTTGTTTCAATGGAGTCACTAGATGTGTTGATTGAAGCCTCCAAAGGCCATAATATCACCAAACACACATTAAGATTGGTTAGATTATGTAAATCTCACAATAATTTTCCCACCTGGTGTGTCATAATTTGTTAACATGTAAAAGTAGCACCCTTAGTTTGATCATGATAGACCAAATACTTTGGCTAACATGGGTATGTCTCCAAGTGTGGGGCCTTTCATCTTGAGACAAAGCTCTAGAGAAGGATGGTGTCTCTACCTACAAACTGATGCTAACACTACCCCTAAAGTGGAAAAAACAACTATTTAAGCCCAATCTAAGCTTTCATAGGGACCAAGATTAGGGGGTGCAAAAATGAAATCCTACACTAAGAAAGGACGTGATACCACCAAGAAGAAGGGGATCAATATTATTTAGGGATAAATGAGAAGGAAATGAAGGGAGGAGAGGGTGGAAAAGTATGCCACATAACAAAAATAAGAAAATCTACTCATTCCACAAATTACAAAACATAAAGAAAATGAAAACCTACAAGTATAACTCATACACAACATAAAATGAGAGATAAGAGAGGTAAGAGACACAAAAAAATGAAAGTAAAGGGAAGAGAAGAGCCAAAATGTCCATATTTAATTTTTCCAGAGTATACATGGTTTGTTATATTTTTTAGGAGGCATTGAGGGCATTGGAAGCTCTAAAACATAGGTTTATAGCCCAAATTTGTTTGGCGCGTCATTTTAGTATGGTTCCTATTATCCGAGAATAACCCCCTAGTTATTTGGATAACCTATATCCCCATTTTGGATCTTTGGTTTCACATTACGGGTTGTGCACACTTCAGTTGCTTCATTTGGCACATCTTCATGGTAGCAAATTCCATGCACGCCCGCATGCTTCCTCCTTCATGATTTCATTCTTCCTTTTCCTTTTCCTATTTGTTCCATCTTTCCCTTTACACACACTCCTTGCGCACTCATCTTCTTCCCAAGCAGTTCCTAATTCTTGCATGCACACTGGACTTGCCTCCTAAAATCAGCTAAGTCCTTGGCATTCTTTCATACCCTTTCTGCATGACCGCACATTATTTTTCAATAATTGTGCCTCTCTCATTCGTTCCTTCGGTATGTGTTTGTCTCATTCCTCTCACGTGTGCTTCCTTCCCTGTTCTCCTTTGCCCTATTTTTTTCTCTCTAAGTTTCATTCTTACATGCGCATACCTTTTCTCCTTATCCTATACTCTTTTCGCCACATGGCATCTGTCATACGTTTATTGTGCTACATGCAACCGATAAAAACATGCCGGTAGGCACTTGAACCCTTGCGATGAACCAATGAGTGACACATGGCAAAAACAAATTAGAGCTTGTAGAGTTTTCCATCCTTTCAGCCAATCCGTGTGTGCCATGTGTCTTACATGTTTATATGGATCTAAAAATCTTCTGACATCCATGTCTTTTTCTACAGATCAATGACAACCACACGCCTAGTCTCATTTGATATTTTTGACATAGGCTACAATGATAAACATTCAAATTTTAGCAAATTTGGTAAGTGAAAAATGGGAAAATGTCCTTCGGGAATTAATAAACAGATCTGATTGCTTCAACCACCCAATTTGATATGAATCTCACCTCCTTTATTCTCCTACATGCTAAACAGACATGAGGAAGCGCATTAGATGGATTTGCAAGCGGATTCTGGGCATTGAATGCTTACTTGTTGGTGGTTGTGTTTTGAATTTGAGTTTTCCTTCTCCTCTTCTTCTCTCATTGAGTCATCTATAAATGAAGAGAAATGGTCATTATAAAGGGTTGGACATTTTGGATCCTTTATCATTTTCTAGGGACTTTATATCTTTGTATTTTGAGTTCATGACACTGGATCTAGTTCTTGCATGTGGATATCGACCTTAGACACCATTGTAGTCGACTGTGCATTTCTGGAAGTAACAAAAGCATGGTTTTGTGGCTATTCTCTGCCTTAACCTATTTTTATTATTCTTTCTTACCTTTCTCTTGCATTATGTGCTTGTTGTGTCATTCTAAGTCCCTTGCAGCTCCATTTTCTAGTTGTGTTTCATGAAATTGAGCGTGTGAATACATCTAGGTATATGCTATATGTGCCTAAAGCGTCCTCGATGTCTTTCATTTCATTTTATCTTAGAAAATATTGTGTTCATCCCTCTTTTTCTTGTGCTATCACCTCCCTTTGTATTTTTTTCCTTTCTTATGTTATCCTTCTATCCCTGGTCCTTCGCTTGGCATTGTTAGCTTAGTTTTCCCTCCTAACAATCAAAGTAGTAGTAATGGTAGAAATTGATAGAGGAACTGGCCTTCTCTAGAGGTTTGTCTCAAGTGCGCAAGGTCCCTGTACGTACCCGAAATTGTAGGGTACTACACCACCGGAACGATGTTACACATGCCCCAATGATGATACGGGTCTCCTTGTAAGGTGTTCGGAATCTAGAAAGGCTCACCAAGTATACACTTGTATCTCGCATGCCCCGCTCAGCCTCCGCATGCTTTGTTTTTCCCTTTTTCCCCTTTCTTCTTGCATTTTTTCTTGAGTGACGAAACCGCCACCCTTCCTAGGTGGCGGTCCCATGACCACCGCCTAGGACAGGGTGGCGGTCCCATAACTGCCACCATGCACGGGCGGTGGTCCTGTACGCATTTTCCAGATCCTTCGACGATCGCATCAAATGTAAATCTTGGATTTTACACGCTTTCTTCAACCACTTTGGCTTGCATTAATGTTTTTGGTCCCCTGGTAATAGTGTTTTTCCTTTGTTTATAGTAGAAGAGATCAAATGGGAGTTACCCTCTGGTAAATGCATTGGTTATAAATAGCCAACTTGTTTTCGAACAAATGGCCCCTCATCCTCTCAATCCTCTTGTTCAGTCTTTCAATTTCTTGCCCAAAATTTTGTTAGTTTCATGTTTTTCTTCCATTGTTGGTATTTTAGAGGTCATATGATCTTCTTGTTTGAGTCTTGTTCCATTCTTTTTGCTGTCATACAATCAATTTAACTTAGAATAGCTTCATTTCTAGACTAGAATTCATTAAATTTGTAGGTTTTGTTTTGTCACAAGCATAGTTTCTAAAACTCTCGGTACACTTGTGTTGTATTCCCGCAATAAATCCCGTTAGGAATTGCATAGTCAAGATCTATTCACTTGCGCTATCTCTCTCCTACTCGCATTGTATTCGGTCTATATCCAAAGCTGCCATTGTTTAAATACCATATTCTGTTGATACGATCATATACATACTTTCTGGATTCACAAGGACACGAGGAATGAGGAGATCACACTAAGGGGACGAAATCACACACAACTTGGATTTACCCACATTCATAAACGCCGGGTTTGAGCCATCAAAGTTTTAGTTACGACATATCAAATAGAGTAGCGAATTATTTTATTTCAGTCAAAAAATTTGCTCTCGATATCACCAGGGAAGCTGTGGGGATTGATAGTTTCTGAGAAACTGTGATTCATTCCTCACTTTTGAGGTAGGATCGAGAGTCTTTTCAATTCAAAACATATAGTTGCTTAGATATTTAGGATAAGATCACAACTACACAGGCGAATAGTCATACTAGGCTACGTTGCTTTTTTTTATTCCGTTATTAGATTAGTTGTTCATTTTATAAATATACTAGAGTAGCTGCTCTTTAATTTCATTAAAATATGTCATTGAAAATACAAAAATAGAAGAATACTTGCATAGTGTAATACCTCTTTCGTAATCAGTTTATTAATGTTAGTTAAAAGTTGAATCATTTTGTATGACAATCACATGACCTAGAGATCCTAGAGAGTATATATTTGAACCCGTAGTGCCTCAGCCAAATCTACCCACAACATTAGCTGATATAGATCAGGACCTCAGGATACAGGTTTTGAGAAACAACAAATTTACAAGCAATTAGTGAGCAACTAAGAGGATTAAACATCGAAGATGACAAAGCTTACACATTCTATTCAAACCATCCAAACTATAGATTGCCTTGATAAAAATCTGAATGATTGTGCAAGGATTCAAACGAGAGCAAACATTTGGTCACGATCCTTTGGTTCCACAACCCGATGCAGGAGACCTCCTTGTTGACATAGATACTAGCTTACGTATTCAAGTTACCAGAACACATGTTAGGTACTCCGAGAAAATCATACAACTTCTACTTCTAAACATAGAGATTTGAAAAGGCATACGATTATTGGATAGTTGGGAGAAGGGATTGATTCTTCACATGACCATAACAAGTCCATAACAACCATGAACTCACGGTTTTGATCCCCAAGTCCCACAACCCAACGGGCCTATAAGTCAATTAAGTATTGACATCGGCTTACGAACGATGGTATTTAGATCTTCACCATTCCCGCCATATATTATAGTATAATTCTCCGTATTAAACATAGAAGCCAATCAATCTAATATTTTCTGGGCTAGACCAAAAATCACCCATAGTTAACTGTGAATCCACTAAATCACCCATCACCATTTTATGACCTTGTATGGAGATATATACGAAGCTCCCACAGGTCACTTCCCACGTATCCAACAACCAAGAAACAGGATCTCGGCAAAGCTCGACATTGATTGGAGCCTCCGAGCAGCCATTATATCCAAATGAACCATTACACCAATTTAGGTTAGGAGGGCCTTCTTCACCTTAGATTCACAGATTCCATTATTGCGTATTGAGGATATAAGACTACCCGATTAGCTTGTCTATTCACATTCAACATTCACCGATTGTCTTGACACGACCTCGGGAGGTCGGGTACGAGGAAGAGGTACTTGTAGATTCCCATGCTTGCATGTCACTTTTCCATCATACAAAATTAGTGAACCTGACATGAACAAATAGTTCTTCCTTTTATTATTCTTCATTTCTCTCATCCACCTTCTCTCTTTCCCATTATTCTGTGGGTATTCATGTACCCCCCGAATATGTCAGGATACGATGCATATGGTAGACCTCTCTCTGGTCTTGAAACAAACTATAGTCAAACAAATAGGCGACCATCACCCTCGCTTTCTACATGGGTGGGATAAGTATTCAAGTAACTACTTGTCATCTCAAACTCCCCTCAAAGAACTTCTCAAGTTCTTCATTTCGAATCGAGGAGTTTGATCGTTTCAGTTTACACAAAACACAATAGCGAGTCATCGAGGCTCTAACAATATAATGTTTCTTGGAGATTCCACTTCATCTCCTCGGGTCTTGTTCAGACCACGGATTAGTAGACATTTAGATCCACTCCCCTTTTGGATGAGGAATACTTAGCACACTTCGCTAAAAGTGAACAACATTTCCAAAACATGTATCCACCAATAGGAAGTTTACAAATACAGTTTGATACCCTATTCCAAGAAAAACACCCCATTCCTCCACCTATGGGAAATACCCTTGGTGAAGCTTGGCAGGGTAATGACCAATTCATAGCAAGGTATCATACCCCTTTACAACCTCAAGCTATACAACAAACACCCTTAAGGCAAAGCACTACGTCTTCACCAATGGAGGTCATTTCAGCCTTAGCTGAAAAGGTTAGAGGGTTGGAACTTGCTCAAGAAAACCAAAATTCATACTTTGGGCAAGCAAGAATCCCCAACCCTCCACATCATCCCAGTCAAGTCGACCTTCTTACAGGAACAGGCACGTTAGGCATGCCTCCTCAAAATCCTTATAGTTACCCACAACAAACACTAACTAGGACCACATTTTCAAATGCCACTCTAGTTGAAAACATGACACCTCCTAGCTTGGCACCAAACAACTGCACAGAACAATGTCCCTCCTTACTTAAACATTTATTTAAATTCACCACAAGGAGACATGTTCTCTCTCTCTCTGGGATGTTCGTTCAACCACAAGGATTCTCATAAGTCCCTACAAACGCATATGCTATGCCATATCAACAAACCATCCCTCCTCGGCCCCCTCAAAGAAGCCCCATCGATGGTGAGGCCTACGCGAAGAAGGACTTATTCAAAATATTTAAAAGAGCCCCTAGACTTCACCATACGAAGTGTTATGCTTCCAAGACCTCTCCCCGACTTACCCAAATACAAAGGGGAAGGGGACCCAAATGCACACATTAAGGCCTATGCCATAGCCATACGGGAGTTACTCCCTTGGGACGGGGTTGTCGCTAAAATATTCCCTAAAACCTTAGAGGGTATTGCCCTTGATTGGTATTACAGAATACCTGAAGCCTCGATACACTCATTTAAACAACTCGTGTCAGAATTCATCAAAGCTTTCGACATGAACAAATTGTTAAGAACGGGAATTAGGGAATTCTTACATATTAAACAAGAACATAACAAATCCGCTACTCATTTTATTCAAAGATGGCATACGGTTCTCTACTCATTAGCGAGTGCTCCGAATATGGATCAAATGGAACTATGTGATTTATTCCTTAATTCTCTCAATAGAGAGATAAAGGAAGAAGTCCAGAAGTTCCCACTAAGAACTTATGATGAAGTACTCGAGAGTTCTCTCTGAATCAACCAAGCAGCGATAAATAGTGGTCACAAATAATACGGGACAAACGGGAAATTAACCACTCCCAATCAAAACATCGTGGCCTATTCTAATGTAGGGAATGTTAATCAAGGACCTAAAATCCTTAACAAGAACTGCGGGATTACAACAGATGGATTAATTGACCGAATTAAAAGGGAAAACATTGTAAACATTTCGCCACCTATAAATAATCAACAAAATAACAATTTTACTCCAATCAACATGGTGGATTTTAATCATCCACCATGGAAACAACAACAACAACAATGAAAAATCCAAACACAAAATCCAAATCGAAACCCAACTAGATATCAGAGTCAAAACCAAAGGCAACAACCTCAAAATTTTAACTCTAACAACCAACAACCTTATCAGAGTTTGGGCCACAACAGTTTTAAATCAACAACCTTGAAATTACAATCCCAATCTATATTGTGGCTTCCACAAGATTCAAGGCCACGATACTAGGACTTGTCGTGAATACAATAAATTCATGCAAGCATTTGCTAAAAGATCAAAAATAACTCTTTATAGATATGTTTTTAGCAAATTCTGTAGTACCCATGCCAAACACTTATGCAGGGGTAGTTTCCCCTCAAAATGCACCCCTCAAGATCTTTAATGATCCACTCCCAAACCACCCCAACAATAACAGGCTAGATCCTAATGGAAAAAACAAAGGTGTTGTAACAGGAAACAATGATCATGAAGCTTCAACTTCATTAAATCCACCAGTTGCACCCTAATTAAGAACTTGACCTCAAACTAAGATAGTTGGTTTAGTGGAGTTAGACACCGAGCTACCCATAGAAACCATAACAAGAACATGGGATTATTCATCCCAACCTATTCCAAGCTATCCATTGGAACCAGACAATAGTCAACAAACGTTGGTAAAACCCATAGGCCTATGATTTAATTAATGATTTAACTAAAACCTTCTCACACATCTCCTTCTTAGAGTTGTTAAAGAACTCTCTCACCCATAGGGCTTATCTCTTAGAAGCATTAGGCCTTGGTCATTTAATCAACATCACTCCTCCCCGAAAACGCAAGTAAACCATGTGGAATTTGACGTTTATCCTCTAGGGTAGCCAAATAGGGATACAAAATTTATATTTGATATAAGCAAAATGCCAATAGACATTGAAATTGCACAAAGAGGTGACCCAACTTTACATTTACAAGTTTGGGTCTACAATAATTATGTTAAATGTGCAATGGTTGACAATGGGGCAGCAGTTAATATAGTCCCCTTCGCTTTTCTTCAAAAGTTAGGATATGGAGAGACGAACTGTTCCACAACGTGAAATACGCTAAGAGGTTATGATAGCCTCAAAGCCACTTTGATTGGAACCATAGTTTTACTAGTCACTTTAGGACCCAAGACGGTCCTCACCGAGTTTTACATTATAGATCGGGAAACCAATTATAATATGATCCTTGGTCGGCCATGGATACACCGCATGAAGGCAATCCCTTCCACACTATTCCAAGAAATAAGATTTCTACACTTAGGGAAAATATTCATGGCACAAGGTGACCCAAAACCCTTCGATATACACCTAGCTGATTTGAAAAAAGGACCAGGCGTTCATTTCGATTTTGAACTCCCAACAAATCAACTCATCAAACCAATTAATTCAAAACCAAAAGAAGAGTTGATACCCACCACAGAGTTGGAGATTACAAATCTAGCCGAGGACATTCCAAAGCACTCAAAAATGAGACCAATGTTATAAAAATGGTGTCACTAGGGACTACCGCCAAAATTGTCGAGTTCGTTGGAGAAAGATTTACCTATTCTCCTACCATTTTATTCCATGGGTATGGGACACACCCTAGGAATTGCTTCTCTTCCATCAGATGAAGTTTTTATGGTAGAAGTAATTGAAGTAAAAGAAATAGATACAAGAGATATCCCAACATCCATTTTTCCAAACAAGTATTGGACTCTCCACTTCGATGGAGCTAGATGTCACTTTGGAGCTAGGGAAGGAGTGATCTTTACTTCACCTGAGGGAAAGATCCTACCTTTCACCTTTAAATTAAACTTTGAATGTACAAACAACGGGGCTAAGTACGAAGCTCTCCTCCTTGGCCTCATTCTAGCTAAAATAATGGGTGTCGACAACATTAGAGTACTAGGAGACTCGCAATTGGTTGCAAACCAAGTCTCTGAGGTATATGAAACTAGGGTTGAACATTTACAACTCTATAAGACAAGATATTAGATCTAAGTAAGGGATTTAGCTTCATATCAATTGAAGCAATCCCACGAGAGCAGAACCTTCTCGCAGACTCAATAGCAACCTCAGCTTCCCATTTCACCCCAAATAGTGAGTTGGAGGATACAAATTTCATGGTATCACTTCGTACCGAGCCATTAGTGCACAAAATACCAACAAACTCACTCCTAACTCATGGAGAGGTTGAGGATGATTTTTCCATCATAGATCACTTTGATGATGATAGAGTCACTCTCGAATATCTAAATGCCTATGTGGAGCTACACCTTGCTCACCGTATAGTTGATCTTTCCTTAATACCACATTCCTCTTCCTATTTTGGAAATCCCATGATAGAGTCTCCTCCATAGAAGGATCTCGATATCTACGAGATAGAAGATGGAGAAAGTTTGGAACTACCTCCAGCCCCACCTGAATTTGAAGAAGGTAATGCTTCTTTAATAGAAGAAACCATTGACATAAACATTGGAATAGAGGAAGAACCAAAAATTTTAAAGTTGGGATCCTTGTTAACTCCAGAGGAGATAGAAATACACACCCAAATCCTCAAAGAACATCAAAAGGCTTTTGCATTTAATTATAAAGAAATGATGGGCATTGCACCACAAGTCGCGGTACATAATCTTGTCACTAAGCTAGATGCGAAGCCAATTAAACAAAAGTCAAGACTAATGAAGCCAAAAGTGGCTCTCATGGTAAAGGAGGAAGTAATAAAACTTCTCCAAGTAGGATTCATCAAGATCGTTGACTATTCACAATGGGTGTCTAATATTGTCCTTGTCCTCAAAAAGAATGGGAAGATACACATTTGTATAGATTTTAGGATATTAACAAAGCTTGTCCCAAGGATGACTTCCCATTACTGTCCATTGATGTTATCATTGATGCAACAACTAGATTTGAACTATTGTCCCTCATGGATGGGTTCTCAGGGTATAATCAGATTAAAATATCTGAACAAGATCAAGCCAAAACTACATTCATAACTCCCTGGGGAACTTATTACTACGCTGTCATGCCATTTGGTCTTAAGAATGCCGGTGCTATGTATCAGCGGGAAATGACATATATATTCCACGATATTATCCATAAAATTGTGGAATCATATGTGGATGACTTGTTGGCCAAGGCCAAGAAATGTTGTGATCATCCAGAAGTGCTCCATCTCATCCTCTCATGATTAATTGAATATGTCCTCACATTAAATCCAGAGAAGTGCATGTTTAATGTGATAGGAGGCAAACTTTTAGGCTCCATTATATCTTCATGAGGGATTGATGTTGATCTAGAAAAATACGGGTTATTCTCAAAATTATCCCACCATCGGACGAGTTTGGAATCAGGTCATTTCTTGGGAAACTTAGTGCAATCCATAGGTTCATCCCAAATCTAAGTTTTTCCATTCATCCAATCAACAATCTATTAAAGAAATATTATAGCATTGATTAGACTGAAGAATGCAACGAGGCCTTCAAAGCATTTAAACACTTCTTGTTGTCTCCACCCATGCTAATGCCTCCCAATCTAGACCATCATTTGATCCTATACTCACGAGCCACTCATGTCTCGCTAGCCTGCATGATGGCTCAAGAAGACAATGATAAACGGGAATGTGTGGTCTATTTCATCAACTGAATGTTGCTTAATTATGAAACATGTTATACAAAGGTCAGAGAGAGAATGCCTTGCCATAGTCTTTGCAACAAAATGTTTAAGACATTACATGTTAAACCAAGAAATGAGGTTCATTGTAAAGACAAATCATTTACAAATGTTTCTCACACAAGGATATTTATATAAAAAGGATGGATGTTTTATAACCTTAATGGGTGAATTCGATTTGACATTCGTAAACCAAAAATCCATTAAGGGACAAATCATTGCAGATTGGTTGGCTAACAATCCACTAGATGGAGGCGATCTGGTGAATCTGGACTTTCCTGATGAGTGTATATACTTCATCAAAACTAGGCCTCCCATCTCCACATGTCCCTGGTATACTGATATCATCAATTTCATCATAGACCATACATACCTAGAAGGTGCCATGTCACAACAAAGAAGGAAGTTACACATTATTACCGCTAAGTATGTTGTCTTAGAATAGGTACTCTATCGTAAAGCCTTCGACGACATGCTTCTAAGATGCGTTGATATGGAAGAATCCAAGAAGATTCTTCATGAATCCCATAGTGGGATATGTGGAGGCCACTTCGGTGGTCACACCACCACTCAAAAAATACATTGGATGGGTTATTTTTGGCCCACTCTCGAGCATGACGCAGTGGAATTTGTATGTAAGTGCCACAAATTCCAAGAATTCTCTCACGAGATTCACATGCCAAGCACAATCCCTGCAACCAATAGCGACTCCATGGCCCTTCTCCATGTGGGGTCTAGACTTGATAGGGAAGTTCTCTCCCTCATCGATGGCCATAATTTTATAATTACAACCACGGAATATTTTACCAAATGGGTAGAGGCCATGCCTCTCACCACCATACTAGGTTCGGTAATTGCCAAATTCATTCTGAACCAAATTATCTGTAGATATGGTGTCCCATAAGTCATTATCTTAGATAATGGCACATCCTTTAAAAATGACGAAGTCCATGAGTTATGTAGCAAATTCAAGATAAACCATCATACGGCCTCTCTTTACTATCCTCAAGCCAATGGGTAGGCCGAAGTGACAAACAAAACGTTAAAAGCTATTCTCCTCAAAACATTAAGGAGAATAAGAGAGATTGGCATCTAAAACTATATTCAGCCTTGTGGGTCCATCGAACCTCGGTAAGAACACCAACAGAGCATATCCTTTCTCACTTTGGTATTCGGGGTAGAAGCAATTCTCCCACTTGAGGTTGAAATACCCGGTCCGCATCTCATTACAAGGGTTCTAGATGAAGAATCTTATAGGGAGGCACGCCTCTCAACTATAAATCCTTGACGAGGTCAAGCTAAACGCCGAACAAAGGCATAGAGCCTATGTGATTTGGATGTGCCAGCAATATAACCAAAAATTCTATGAGTGATAAATATATGAAGGATATCTAGTTTTAAAACTAGACAGCCGGATTGATAAGAAAACTAGTGAAGGAAGAAAGTTCCGGCCCAAATGGTTGGGCCCATACCGAGTCATGAAAGACTATGGAAATGGTGCATATCTCTTGTGCACACTAGAAGGTGAGGAATTCGGTGAAACTATCAATTCCTTGCATCTTAAATGGTTTTACGCATAAAACATCAAAATCACCACTTGTACATTATAGTTACCTACATTGCATTAGTCTTTTAGCTGCTTCATTCTATCCATTTTGTAAAAGTGGTAGTCCAGGAACTTGCTCTTAAACAATCTGTTACAAATTTTTGAACATATTGGCAAAAGCATTCAAAACACATCTCTTCAAGCATCATCAAGTATTTTCAAATCTTCTCATCAAGTTCGACAGACAAGCATTGATGAAAACCATACCAAGGCCTGCATACTTGGCTTTGCTCTTTCTTTCTACTAGATGAAGATGTCCTTACCTATGGTCTGTTCTAGAAGCTTCTTGGTGTGACATCTATCCCTCTTAAATCTCTTTGAACGAAAGGATATCCCAAAGTCATAGATCGGAAATGTCAAAATCAAATGAAATTCAAAACACCAAGCAAACAAAATATTTTATTTTACACACTTCTTTGCCCCATCAACCTTCGATGATAAGAACACATCTCTTACTAGTGGTGTGAGGTTGGGAAAGGAAATAAGTACCCTTACTCACCTATATCTTGCCTTTGGTGACAAACCCATGCTTCTTACTAGTGGTGTGAGGTAGGGTGTGGGGGTAGTCACACAAATGAACAAATCTTGGTATGCTAAAAACACAAATCAAATTCTATTAAGAGAAAGCAAATATCCAAATATCCAAATTCCAAAGAGATCAAATCCTCAAAACCAGATTTTGTCAACCAAGTTTCCATTTATGAATCTAAGTCTAGATAAACTAGAAAGTAAGTGGCCTTCTAAGCATGGTAGTAGTTCTAAGTAGGGTAGGTGTGTAGGTCCAAATTTGGTTGTTGTTACTGGTTTTTCTGTCTCTCATCATTCCATTCAATCAAACTCATACAACTTGTGCCCTTCCTAACTCTTGGTGTTGAGCCCTCACATCTTACTAGTTGCATGGATTTGGGATTGGGGCAAGTTCATCTCTTTATCACTATGCATTCATCACATTTTTCCAACATAAGAAGAAATTACAAACATTTCCCAAAGAGTTCAAAAGTTCAGTACTACCATATGTTAGTATCATCTCATATCAGCATTACAAAAGCATAAAAAGTAAAACATCTTGTTTACCATCATTTGTTATCCATTACATACATTCTGAAAACATGAAAACAAATATTCTAAAAATATCTAAGTACACATGTGGAAACAAGTCATGAAATTCTAGATGCCAAGAGTCTAGATCCAAAAAGATAAATATATATATATATATAATGCCATCATGCCCTAGGCATGGTCAAAACACTCAATGAGCCTAAAAGGTACAAAATCACTCATAAGGATATCGACAAAATACTACAAAAATAGTTTCTCAATCCCTATGGGATCCCTCAGAGGGTACACAACCAAGCCTAGGACTCCAGCTACATCGGCACTCTCAATATCGAGGGCTTGTGGTCACGACGAAGCTTGTCATCTCACTACGAGAATGACTTCTCCTCATCAAGTGCTTGGCTGTCCTATATCCAGCTACCTCCGTGTGAAGAGAAGTCATGATCTTCACCATGTGCAGATAGAGGCAAAAACATCAATATGCCTACTGGCTGCTGAGGGCTCTCCCACGTCCACAGAAATCTCATTGTGAGTCTTCTCTGAGGGAAGAAGCAAGGTATCAGTGCACACTCGGAAAATCAAGTCTCACCACTCATCAGCAGTCAGCTGCAAGTAAAGGAGAAAACAAGTTATAAAATGATCAATGATAAAACCAAGAGTAAACAAAACAAAGAGAAATAACAAACTAAGACAATTCTAACTAAAAAAAATGTTAAGAGAAGAGTGACAACTCACTCGGATCTCGAACCTCAAGAAGGATCTCTAGGATCTGCGCCTGCCACTGACACCACCACTGATTGGTGTCCCTCTCCCACGTCTAGGGAAATGTGATGGCCTGCAATGGACTCGCCATCTCCACCTAGGTCTCGAGAGAGTAACTCCTCTGAAACCGAGTCACCCTCTTTGTGCTCCGCTCCGCCCTCTTGGCCTATAGGATCTCCTGGGTATCATGCCACTCGGGATCACTATCATCCCCCACCCGTCTCACTGATCTCCATCTCCTCTATCTCCTCCTCGGTCTCTCCCCTAGTGAACTCCTCAGACTCGGAGTCCACATCAATGGGCTCATCACTACTATGGGTGGGACCGGTGGCAATCTAAAGTAAGGGTTCCTGAGGAGCACCGGCTCTCCCTTGAGCACGTACCACCCTCCTGGCTACAATAGGAACACCGAGAGTAACAATGGTCCAACCTCACCATATAGGACCTCCCGAGCCTCGCAGATAGATCTATACACTGGCACCACCGGAGGAAGCATGTCACTGTAGGGGAGCTGAAGCTGCATGGTACTCTTAAAAGGGGTGAATCTCGACTTCCCCACCTTGTCTATCAACTAGCTAGTAGTCTGACAAGAAATCAATGTAACGGTCTCCTCTCCCCATACCCCTGCCATGGCCTGATAAGGAGTGGCCTCCATGTCTACAGTGGTCAAAGAGGCCACTGGCTGGTGGTGTGCTCTAGAAGCTGTCATCCCCCCATCCCCCGTCCACCTCGCTACTCTATATGGGGTGATATGCTCATACACCCAACTCATGACAAGAGTCAGGTGGCTCAGTGACTGTCCCTGTAATCGAGACTACCCTGTATAAATCATGATAGGTAGTCCCAAGGATATCTTCCCCAAGCATAGACACATCCATGGCCCTCAATCTGTGCAATAATGGGGGCCCAACAATATAAGAGGGTATCCCCTCCCTTGTCCCCAATCAATCTGGATGCAAGGATGCCCATGATGGCCTTGTGGAGCAAGGGAATGTTTGACTCAATAATAGAGTGGATCCTCATGCCCTTCTTCAATCCCATCGATACAACTACATCTCCCATGTAGGTGGCCCACTGAACCACCTGTGATCTAGATACTTTTATCTTAAGAGACAGTCGCCACCCAAGGATCGGAACCCCCAGTATATGGTAAACATCCTCCAGGGTGATGGACCACTCACCCCTAACTCCTGGAAATTGGAAGGTGTTCCAATCCACATCCCAGTATGAAAATAAGTCACACAGTATGTGACTGGCAGGTGCAACGTGAGGGACCTGGGAAATCCTCCAAATACCGGCCCTCTGGAGAGTGTCCCACTCTGCTAGGAGAGTGCCTTTAACACTGTTGGGATCCAATCACACTCCCTCTCTCGACTCCATCTAATATACTCCTCCTTCTACATACACCCAAAAAACACAAAAAGGGAGTAAGTTAGTATTGAAATCCAGTTGGAAAAACTATTAAAAACACGTAAAAATTCTATACATGCAAAAATAAGTTAAGTTTTGTATTGTTTTGGTCCTCTATCACTGCCACCCTATGTAGAGTGGTGGTTCCGTAACCACCACCTTCTAAGGTGGCGGTCCCGTAACCGCCATCCTACATAGGGTGACGGTCTTGTCCCACAATGTCAAATGGGTCGTATACCCTAAAAACACTTTAAAACAAGAAAATACACCATTTTTGCTAAAATGAAAACCTACCCTATGGGCCCCCCCTAAAGACATGTTTAAAACTAACATTTTCAAAAATGACCCCCCCAAGTAAAATATTTCATCATTTCCACATTTTAGGTCTAAAAACAATAAATCAAGAAGAACTAACACGAGACTTTGTGGGTCGATGTTCTACTCTCAAAGGCATGATCACTTTCTCACCATGATCGTTTTGACTATACTCTCATCGAAAGCGTCACCGTGGGTCCCCGAGCTCAAAATCTATCAAATCAATCTGTGTAAATGAATAGTAAAATGACTTCATTTTATATAAATAGCCCCTTAATTTGATTTTGAATTTCTTTCGCAGGGCCGGAGTGCCAACGGAGGTAAGTTGTAAACCTCGCATAGATGGTAAGTCCTCTTTTTATTATCAATTTCGCCTTATCTCTCCAATTGTTTTATCTATTTGCACTTGAGTCCCTTGTTTTTATTTTACAGATAGAGGGACTTTGGATGGCGACTTTCCAACACACGGGTGTGTCAGGTATAACTCCTAACTCCCCATTTCGGGACCGCCATACTCGGATCCACTATTTTACGCCTCTTCATGGCTAAGACGCTTCTCTCGAGGTGGAAATATGTATGTACCCAAAATTGTAGGGTACTACACTGCCAAAATGATGTTACACATGCCCCAATGATGATACGGGTCTCCTTGCAAGGTGTTCGGAATCCAGAAAGGCTTGCCAAGTATACACTTGTATCCCGCATGCCCCACTTAGCCTCCGCATGCTTTGTTTTTCCCTTTTCCCCTTTCTTCTTACATTTTTGTCTTCAGTGACGAAATCACCACCTGCACAGGTGGTGGTCCGTGACCACCACCCCTGCACGGGTGGTGGTCCCGTGACCACCACCCTGCACAGGGCGGCAGTCCTGTACGCATTTTCCAGATCCTTCCGACAATTGCGTCAAATGTAAATCTTGGATTTTACACGCTTTCTTCAACCACTTTGGCTTGCATTAATGTTTTTAGTCCCCTGGTAATAGTTTTTTTGCTTTGTTTATAGTAGAAGATATCAAATGGGAGTTACCCTCTGGTAAATGCATTAGTTATAAATAGCAAGCTTGTTTTCAAGAAAATGGCCCCTCATCCTCTCAATTCTCTTGTTTAGTATTTCAATTTCTTGCTTAGAATTATGTTAGTTTCATGTTTTGCTTCCATTTTTGGTATTTTAGAGGTCATATGATCTTCTTGTTTTAGTCTTGTTCCATTGCTATTTCATACAATCAGTTTAACATAGAATAGCTTCCTTTCTAGAGTAGAATTCATTAAAGTTGCAGGTTTTGTTTTGTCACAAGGATACTTTATGAAACTCTCGGTACACTTGTGTTGTATTCCCACAATAAATCCAACTAAAAATTACATAGTCAAGTCTGTTCACTTGCGCTACTCTCTCCTACTCGCATTGTATCGGTCTATATCCAAATTTGTCATTGTTCAAATACCATCTTCTGTTGATACAATCATATACATACTTTCTTGATTCATGAGGACATGAAGGAATGAGGAGATCACACTGAGGGGATGTTATCACACACAACTAGATTTACCACTATTTTGTAAATGCCAAGTTTGAGCCATCAAAGTTTTAGTTACAACATATCAAATAGAGTAGTGAATTATTTTATTTTAGTCAAAAAAATTTCTCTCAATATCACCGGGGGAAGCATGGGGATCGATAGTTTCTGAGAAACTATGATTCATTCCTCACTTATGAGGTAGGATCGAGAGTCTTTTCAATTCAAAATATATAGCTACTTAGATATTTAGGATAAGATCACAACTGCATAGGTGAATAGCCATACCAGGCTACGTTGCTTGTTTTTATTCTGTTATTAGATTAGTTGTTCATTTTATAAATATACTAGAGTAGTTTCTCTTTAATTTCATTAAAATATGTCATTGAAAATATAAAATAGAAGAATTCTTGCATAGTGTAATACCTCTTTCATAATCATTTTATTAATGTTAGTTAAAATTTGAATCATTTTGTATGACAATCATAGGACCTAGAGAGCCTAGAGAGTATATATTTGAACCCATAGTGCCTCAGCCAAATCTACCCACAACATTAGCTGATATAGATCAGGACCTCAGGATACAGGTCTTTCGAGCAACAACAAATTTACAAGCAATTAGTGAGCAACTAAGAGGATTAAACATCGAAGACAACAAAGCTTACACATTCTAGTCAAACCATCCAAACTATAGATTACCTTGATAAAACATCTGAATGATTATGCAAGGATTTGAATGAGAGCAAACATTTGGTTGTGATCCTTTGGTTCCATAACCCAACGTAGGAGACCTCCTCATTGACATAGATACTAGCTTACGTATTCAAGTTGCCAGAACACCTGTTAGGTACTCCGAGAAAATCATACAACTTCTAGTTCTAAACATAGAAGTTGAAAAGGCATACGATTATTGGATAGTTGGGAGAAGGGATTGATTCTTCACATGACCATAATAGGTCCACAATAACCATGAACTCATGGTTGTGATCCCCAAGTCCCACAACCCAACGGGCCTACAAGTTAGTTAAGTATTGACACCGGCTTGTGAACACTGGTATTTAGATCTTCACCACTCCCGAGATATTATAGTACAATTCTCTGTATTAAACATAGAAGCCAATCAATCTAATATTTTCTAGGCTAGACCAGAAAACCACCCATAGTTAACTACGAATCCACTAAATCGCCCATCACCATTTTATGACCTTGTCTGGAGATATATACAAAGCTCCCATAGGTCACTTCCCACGTATCCAACAACCAAGAAACAAGATCTCGGCAGAGCTCAACATTGATTGGAGCCTCTAAGAAGCCATTATATCCAAACGAACCATTACACCAATACAGGTTAGGAGGGCCTTCTTTGCCTTAGGTTCACATATTCCATTATTACATATTGAGGATATAAGACTACTTGATTAGCTTGTCTATTCACATTCAACATTCACCGGCTGTCTCGACATGACCTCGGGAGGTTTGGTACAAGGAAGAGGTACTTGTATATTCCCATGCTTACATGTCACTTTTCCATCGTCATGAGTACCCCATAACTTGGAGACAGTCCCATCGGTGACTCAATGACTCAGTTCTTCCAGATTTGAGGCACAGGTGTAAGTTTAAGGAACTAATAATTTATGGCATGCTTAGTGGGACCAGTACTGAAAATCTTACATTTCACATCACTAAGTTCTAGTGTGTGACTTAGTAATTTCCAGCCTTTGGAGGCTTGTTTTAACACATCTGGCGACTCCCAATACTTCCAGATATTTTGTTTTCAGCTTGAGCATCTTTCATGAGAAGAGTGCATACAAGGCAAAGTGTAACAGCGGAAGAATATTTTGAGTACCTCTAGTTCTCTCTAAGGAAACGATGGAGTAAAAGACCCACGTGTGCATCCCCATCTCCAGCATGTCATGCCCATTCAACTCTTACTTAGAACAAACCTATACACCCTACCATGGCACTATAGCCACCCCCTCGAGAAATTTTTCCAATTTCCTTTGGTGGAAGTCCTTTGATTTTGAATAGGCAACATGATATACCTGTAGCCATGCTCAAGAGTATTCCATACTTCACTAGTGAGAATCAAGTCACCCCTGTTGAGAACATCTAAAATGTAGCAAATGTGTGCTCTTTTTATTTGATCACGCATGACGATGTAACGGTTGAGGCTATTAGCAACCTCATTAAAAGGTAAAGAGCTCTAGTGGTATAAAGGTTGAGACTCGCATCTATTGCCACCTAGGATGAGTTGGGAACAAATCTTTACAATTACTTTACGACAAGTCATATCACCTATCTTTAGTGGAATAATCGACTACGGTGAAGAGGGCACCCAATGAACAAATGACTGATTTCAATAGTAGATTTTAGAAAACTTGGGATAGAATCCCTCAAGTGGTAAGGCCTATGGCCCAACATGATTTCTTATATTACCTAAGAGCATCTCAATCATGATTCAATCCATGGGAAGTATAACCTTACCTTCCATTTACAATATTGCAATAAGGGTAGAAAATAGTCTTATCTAGGTGGGGAAGTTTGCTCCTCGACCTCCCACGCCCTTATTCCTAGAGATTTCTCTAGCACCCCAGCCTTCTATTACACCTATTCCTAAGCAAATCTCACAACCGGTTACATCTACTTCCTACTCTTCCACATAGCAGAAAGAAGATGAAGAATTGAAGACGTTGATTAGAAACTTGTCTAATAAGATTATATCTCTTAAGAAGCGGTAGGTGCAAGCTTTGAAGTAATTCTAATCGGTGCATAACCAAAACAATCAACCATGGAGGAATCGGTGTGGAAACCGAGAGATACACGTAGAACAAATGAAATGATAGATGGCATGCTAGCGCTCATCTATCCCCTCGTAATTTATTCCTCCATCATAAAATCTTCCAGTTCCCAGCACAAGTCAAGCACTATTTCCAGTTCAAAAAAAAATGGCTCAAGAGTCGAATGGTGTTTCCCTTACAACATGTCTCACACGATCAATATCAATATGCTAATGTTATGTGCACGTAGGCCTATATGTTCGAGAATGATTCTAAATGTGAGCCTTCCACTAGCGGAGCTGAAGTAGAAAACCAAGAAAGGCCGAAGCTTTGTCTGAAGAAAGTCTAATGTTCTTTGGCACCAAGGACTTCGTGCAATCAATCATGTTACAAATAGTCCTAAGAGGCCATGTGCCCAAGTTACTAACACCACAAGGTACAAGAAGAGAATGTTGGACTCGACCACTCAACCTTCAAACCTTGCTGTCAAAGCGGGTTGATCCTCAAAAGAAAAAAATATGCAATAAGGCATCAAGTAGTAAAGGTGCGTAGGTTTCTACACACGCGAGGCTCCACACAATGTTCCATCTAAAGTAACATGTACCCCTCCTTTGTTAGGTCAATCCTCTACTCCATCCAAGGCTCCCTGCTGTGTGCCTAAACAATCAAAGAAAGAGGATGTTGTGCCCCAGATGTGCAATTCAATGGGCCTTCCATTCAACATTTTGGACTAGATGAAGAAGACAAATGTGAATGTCACAATGTGAGATGCCCTTGTCATTCAATCTCAGTGTGACCTATTGCATGAAGCTTTGGCCTAACTTTTGCACACCGATCATGTTGTCCAAAATCCACCCGTTGTTTTCAATTTCACGCATTGTGCATAATTGCATTGTTAACTCAGTTCTAGTACTTCGACATGCCAAAGAAAATAGATCATGTCCTAGGTCTTAAGTATAACCCTTTGTCCAAAGGATTCCTACTGACTTGATGGCTCAATTTTTTCAACCTTAGGAGTCATCAAGGATTTTGAGTTAACCCTACATGCATTTCCAATCCTCACCATAACTCAATACATGTCAATTATTGACCTTCCTCCTTTGTTTGCCATATGCCTATCAAGAGAGTTTACTACTAAAGTGGGTGGTTACTTATCTTTTGATTGGTACCATATGTTACTCAAGACAAGGTATGGTACTAGTTTTACCATAAAAGTTGAGACAATATTTTTCTATCATGTTGATTCATATGATGCATTCCCTCTCCAAGCTAACTATCTAATCCAAGAAATCCAAGAACAAGATTCTAAAGAGAAACCTCTTTCACCTCCTACCTACGACTTAATACTAGATGAGCAGGTGGAAAGGCATCAAAAATTTGATCCATATATCTTTGAGGAGCTTAAAGATTTTGAAAATTGATTTGGGCACTTATTGCATCCTTGAAGAAGAAGTTGTGTTACTATGCGTGCTCAAGAAAAATGAAGAAAATTATGGGATATGGAAGTTTTATTTTGATGGATCCGAAGCGAGAAATGGTGCGGACATAGGTGTTGTTCTCATTTCTCCTAAGGATGAGAAGTTCTTCTTCATGAATAGGTTAGTAGTTCACATGCTTGAACAATGTAGCAGAGTATGAAGCATTGATGCATGGCCTTCTCATTATTGAGAAGAAAGGGATCAAGGCACTGCAGATATTTGGGGACACAAAATTGGTTATCAACCAAGTCAAAAACAAATGCGTGACAAAGAATAAGCTTCTCAAAGCTTATAAACACAAATTTTGGGACCTCCTTGAGAGATTTGATGCTCTAAATCTATAGATGGTCATGCTTGGTTCATAGTTCTCTCCTACGAGAGGACTTTGTCAAAGGAAATGCATATCATGTTAAGATGGTAATCATACCATCCATTCCAAATAACAACATCTCTTTGAAAAGTGTCGGCAATAACGTTCATATTGTCCGACTCATTCATAATGAATTTGAGTTCTCTTCAAGCATGCAAGCTGACTTACATGACAACTATGATGACCAAGTGATTCATCTGAAGACAAAAAGTTGCCTAAAGGGCTAGTCACCTTAGAGAAAATTTTATCCCCGATGATGAGCTCAAGGGTGAAGAAAATATTATATACATGGCGCAAAAGGACTGCAGCCCAGTCACTATTACGCATGGAAAGGAATTTTTCTCAATAAATCTTGCACACATGATGAAAATTAGGCCTTCATTTCTCTCTTTCAAAAATACGAGAGATATCTTCACATGGAATTATGAATACCTCAAGGGATTTGATCCAAGTTTTTCTCAACATTCCATTAACCTTGATTCAAGTATCAAGCCAACCAGACAAAGCGAGAGACCAGAAATCAAAGATAGAGCCCCTCATGAGGAAAGAGTTTTCCAAACTCATTGAAGAAAAGATTATATTTACCATCAAGTACTCTACCTAGGTCGCGAATCTTGTTCCGGTGTGAAAGAAGAATGGAGAAATATCTCTCTCGCATTGATTTCAGAGATCTGAACAAGGTATCATTAAAGGATCATTATCCTTTGCCTTCTATCGAGAAGATTCTACGAGACCATGGCTAATGTGCGATATTTTCTATGCTAAATGGGTACTCTAGCTTCAATCAGATCTTGGTCAAGGAAGAGGATCAATTCAAAATAGTGTTTACAACCAAGTGGGGAACATATGCATATCAGAAGATGCCCTTTGGTCTATCAAACATGGGTGCGACATTCCAAAGCATGCCATGGACATTTCCTTTAAAGGTTACATCAATGAGTTCATCTTGGTTTACCTATATGACATTACAATATTCTCAAAGCAAAGCACGGATCATATGGTGCACCTAGAAAATGTTTTTAAGAGATGCAGAAAGTTTGGGGTATCTCTTAACCCTAGGAAGTGTAATTTTTTTGTCACAAAGGGCAAGCTATTAGGTCATGTAGTTTCAAAGGATGACATCACAATCAATCTTGAATGAATCTCAGCCATCCTAGATCTTTCCCTACTTGTACACAATAAATCCGTGCAGTCCTTCCTCAGAAAAATCAACTTCGTTAGGCATTTCATCCCTAACTTTATAGGACTGGTAAGGCTCATCACCCCTATGTTTAAGAAGGACACATCCTTCATGTGGATAGTAGAAGGAAGAGAGAGCTTCAACAAAATCAAGCAAGAAATTTAATACATTCCAACACTTATGAACCCGGATTACTCAAATTATTTCATCCTTTATGCTTATGGTGCTTATGCGAGTGTTGTTGTTGTCCTAACACAAGAAAATGAACAAGGACTGGAATAACCAATGGCCTTCTTTAGTCAAACACTGAAGGATTATGATTTGAAATAAAGTCACACATATAAATAGGTCTATGCCATCATGCGCACTATCAAGAAGTTCAAAAGTATGCTCACCATAAATAATATCAAGGTGTTAGTTTCTCATCCCAATGTTAGAGACTTCATCATGGGAGCAGAAATCAGTGAAAAGAGAACTAGGTGGGTGAGAAATATCATGGAGTATTATGTGACTATCAGAGATATAAAGGTGGTAAGAGGTGGCATGCTCTGCAATCATCTTGTTGAAGACACGTAGAATAAACACCGAGGCATCATTATTTCTAGATGAAGATCCCCATGTGTAGAAATTGAACATAATGCATATCCTAGTGCATGCGATTTGGATGAAGGACATGATCATATTCCTTTCCAAGGTCACATACCCTCCTAGTTTAATCAAAGTAAAGAGGAGACATCTACGGCTACAATCTATTCCATACATACGATTAATGGCCTTCTTTTCAAGAAAAATCTTGATGGCATGTTTTTGAGGTGTATTGATGGCACACACCTTTGAAAAAGTGTTAGCAAAATTTCATGATGAATTATTTTGTGGAAAATTCTCTACCAAGTCTACCTTATTCAAGGATGCACACAAATGGATCACAAAGTGCAAGGAATGCACTTTATCTATAGGAAAGAAGAAATATGTCATGCTTCCCCTCCAACCAATCTAGGCGGATCATCCTTTTTGTGCAATGGGGTCTTGAATTCATAGGCATGATCAATCCTCCTTCAAGCATTGGCCATAAGTGGGTGCTGATAGCTACAGAATACTTCACTAGATGGACAAAATCTATCATGCTTAAGGAAACAACCAAGTCATTCATCTTTGACTTTCTCAAAGGTATTGTAATAAGGTTTTCTATTCCTCAAACAATCATTTCAAATAACGTAAAAGCCTTCCTTAGTACTAAGATTACTAATTGGGCTCTTAGCCTTGGAATATACTTGAAGACTTCTTCAAATTATTACCCTCAAGGTAATGGTTTAGCAGAGTCTACAAATAAGAACCTAATCAGGATCATGAAGTGCACAATGAACATCAGCCAAAGATAGTGGCATACAAAGGTGTCATAGGTGCTCTGGGAAGAAAGAATCATAGTGAAAAAGGTAATAGTGACTTTACCTTACAAGCTTGTCTATGGCAAGGAGGCTACACTTCCTTTGATACTTGAGTTGAATTCATTAGCAATTTCCCAGAGCTAGATTTCAAAGGCGTGAACTAGAGAGAAATCAGAATGGCAGAAATTTTTGAACTTTAATAATCAAGGAACACTACCTTGATCAAGCTAGAACAACATCAACAATCAACAAAGAAGTGGTTTGATAGAAATACTAGGCCTCAACTTTCAAAGTGGGGAATTGGTCTTAAAATGGGATGTGTGAGCTAAACCAAGGTGTCATTCAAAGTTTGATGCACTTTGGAATGGCCCATATACTATTAGTTTATGTAAGGAGGCTAACTCTTTTGAGTTATCTCATCTTAATGGGGGGTGCTACCAATCCCAGTAAATGGGATCTATCTTAAACCCTTCTAATAAGGTTTTTGCATAATTTTATAAATAATAGAGTAGTTTGCATTCCTCCAAGTGCGTTATGCGCACACTTTGTTTTGTTTGTATATAGTTCTTTATTTTCACATACTCCTTGCACGTACTCTTTTGTTGCTCAAGGGTTCATGTCTTCTTCTAAAAACTTTTAGCAGCTTTAAGAGATTCAAATCATATTTTAGACACATTTCATCAAGTGGCTTCAAGTGGTAGTTCTTCAAGGTTTCGGATCAGAATCTCATAATCACATAGCAAACTCCAAGCCCAATGGATGCTCTAGGCTATTGATCTCTTTCATCTAGTAGGAAGTGGGCCCCAAAATTTACCAAATTTTTATCCGAATAACCCCCTAGTTATTTGAATAACCTATATCCCCATTTTCTCTCTCTAGTTTCACATTATAGGTTACACGTACTTCATTTGCTTCATTTGGCACATCTATATGGTTGCAAATTCCCGCACACCCTACGCGTTTCTTCCTTCATGCTTTCATTACTTATTTTCCTTTTCCTCTTTGTTCCATCTTTCCCTTCATGTTCACTCCTTACACACTCATCTTCTTCCCAGCCATTCCTACTTCTCACGCACGTACCTTTTGATTCCCACTAAAACAACCCACTTGAGACCCAAGAAACAACCTAGGATTAGTTCGGAAAATTATGGAATAATTTTTTTTATTTTAAAGGAGTCTACTACTAGGTTACAAGGCAACAGCTGCCACTAACATATTCTGGAACAATTCAAAATCACTAGAACATAATTTTCCTTTATTAACAATTATCAGAGGTCACAAGGTCCAAAATTTAGGGTTAGAAGTTTCAATTAGGTTCAGAGGGTAAATTAACACCATACCCACTCTCTAACAGGATTATAGTTTCAACTTGATTTTTCTCAAACTTAACATATTAAAAATTTCCCTAAATCATTCCCATTGGATAGTAAATTTTCTCACCTTTCCAATGATATAAATAATTCCTCCTAACTCCTCATAAAACTCAAGTTATGGGCCGGAGGGCCTTGGGGTGAAAATTTTCCCCCAAGAGCGGGCCTGCAAGGCCAGGGATGAAAATTTTCCCAAAAAGGTGAAATGGCGGGTCACGGGGAGATGTTTTGTAAATTTTACCACATGGGGTGAAAAATCCATTTTGTACCCACGCCCCCATGTATCCACCAGGGACACTTGGCGCTTTTAGTCAAGTCGGCACGGGTAGAATGGGGCGGTAAGGAAAAATAATGTTTTGCGCCCGATGGTAAGCAAGGAATAATTCCATCGTGCCTCCATCGAAATCTAAGACCACAATGTGTCATCCTACTACTATATTCAGGTGGTGGGGTGGCAGAAAGACTTCATTATTTTTTCCAGAGGAGAGGGGAAAAGGGTAAGCCGCACGCGGAGACACGTGCGTCTGTGGAAGGGATTTCTCCAAGGAAGGGGCAGGAGTGTAGGACCGCGGAGGTAAAAAGAAAATTTTCCAAAACCAATTTTTAAAAATGATAAAGTTGCATGGGTTCCACCCCTCCACTATCACCCCATGGTGCCACGTGGCAGCCTTTTATTAGGTCATGGGCAAGCGGAGAATATTAAGAAAATTTTCCAAATATCTTAAAAAGGTTCCAAGCAAGAAAATTGTGCCACGCCTCCACCGATGCCTCATGAGGCCAAGTGGCAGCCTCTGATTGGCTGCGGGCTGGTGGGGTAGTGGGGAAAATGTTAAAAAAATTCTCAAAATTTTTTATTAAGTCCCAAGGGAAAATTCGGGCCGCGGGCCACCAAGGAAAATTTTCCCAAAATTTTAATGCCAGTGAAGAAAACTTCAGAAGGCCATAACTTTTGATAGAAATCTCAGTTTTGAGAAAATAAGGACTTTATGGAAATATCTCAATGCACTCTTTGCACATAAATCAAAAAATTAGATTTTGATAAAGTTTAAGGGGTCAATTTTAAGAAAACGGCTGCAGGCTTTTTAAAAGCAAATTGGTAAATTTTAACTTATAAAATTTTGTTCAATTTGATCTCCTCCTTCACTCAACATGCCAAACAGACATGGAGAATTATTTTGAGAAGGATTTTAAGATGTATTGAAAGTAATTTTTTCTCAATTGATTTCCAATTCTAATTTTCCAACAATTTACAGAAAAACAACTATGAAAAGTTTGGGCCCGATTTTTTGCAATGTTTTAAAATATTTCCGTGGGTTTTTGTCAAATTGAGTTCATTGATATCATAGCATGCTAAATTTTAATGTTTTAATGTTGATTATTTTTTGCAGGTTCGAACTATTCATTTTAAATAAATTATTTGCCAGTTTTAAATTAAAAACAGAGGTCAATTTCTAAAGGTTTTGTTTATCATTTTCAGAAACAGAGATTAAACTATCTCTTTTTCCATGCAATGAAACATTGAATTCATTACATGCTAGCCTTAAATGTTTTTCCTTCTTCAATCAAACATTAAAATAAGGATGCAGTTTCTATCCTTTCCAAAATCATATATTTTAAACAAGGTAGAATAATACAATTTCTTCTCACATGTTTCTTCCATTTCCACTTTCCAAATAGGGAATTTCAAATACAGAATTTAAATATAACAATGCCATTCTGAACAAGGTAAGACAACTTCCATTAATTCAATGAATCTTTTATAACTCCTTTCATATATATATTTTCAAATACATTTCTTTCTTTTCTAATAACAGTAACAAAGTATAAATATCTTTCACATTTTAAATATACAACTTTTGTAACCAATTATAAACATCTTTTCTTCACAAAATATATTACAATTTCATCCACTTTAAAGTGGGAAAGGTTACAAAAGAATTTATTTCAAAAGGGGTTGTCAAACTATCTTTCTCCTCTGCTCCAGAACAACAACATGCAAATTTCCCTTTTCTTCCAATTTTATCACAACAAAATTGGGGAAAGGCAACGCTCTCCACCCAACAAAGACATCCAATGAAGAGGAGAAGCCATCCTTCTTCATTGGCCCCCGAGCCCCAACCACAATGCAATAAGAAATGTATTTCAACTCATGGCAATAACAGGCTTCCACAACACACAACATTCTTTCAACATGCACATTTCAAATTAAAAACATAGTCCATATCAAAACAACAATTTTGCAACTGCATTGAAACATCACACAAAACGCAGCTTCATCATGCAATCTAAAGGAGCAAGAGCTATGGGGAAAGCTACTTATGCCTCCCTATGGGAATTAGACATCCACCGTAACAAACCTCTAATTTAAAACATCACACATATCCTTATGCCCCCACAATCCCTCCTTATGCCCCCCCACAAATTTCCTTATGCCCCCACAAAGTAAGAAATGCAAGCTATTTCTTTTCCATGGTGGATCCCAAACCCAAACTCCCTCCACAAGAATTCTGATGCCACTAGAATTCCCTTATGCCCCCACATGGATTCCCCATAGCCTTCTCCTACACCATTCCTATGGCAGTCTACCCAAATAACCAATAAACACACAAACATTCACCATTCACACAAACACAAAAATAAATAACAACATAAATGAAGAGCTAAGCTCCTACCTCTCCATGGTAGATTTTGTTCCAACACAGCAAGCTTTCAATGTCAAATATAGTCCCAAAATCAGCAATCTCTATCCCAATGCAATCAATCCAAACAGCCAAGCACCAACATGTAACAGTCTTCCCAAAAGTTCCTCCAAAGCAAGAGCTCCAATCAACAAGAAAAATTCACCCCAAGGAAGCATTCCAAAGTTTCAACAACCCAAAACAAAGCAAGGAGTTCTAATTTTATAGAAGAGGGAAGAGAAGAGGATGAGGTGGATCCATGTAGGATGCCACATCACACATCCTCAACTCCAACACCAAAGTCAGATTTCATTCTCTAAAGCACAATAAAGAGGTGGGTGAAAATATGACAATTTACTTACACACTCCAAAAATCCCACACCCCAAAGGAATGAATTAATAAAATGTAAGAAGAGTGCAATTAAAACTTACAATTTTTCTTCCCAAAATGCATTATAAAAGTCTAAATTTAACCCTCCAACCATAGGTATGGTTGGTAAATAAAATTAAGAGGCATGGGACAAGTTTTACTTGTCCCACAAGCCTCCAAAAATAGCCTCCAAGGACAAATTCGAATTTCCAAGGAGGTGGAGTGTTTCATACTCCAAAATCTGACTTACACAACCCTTACACATACTTACACATCACTTACAACCTTACTTACACACACCTTACAACATTTAACACAAGGGTCAACAACTTTAATAATTACTTCCTTATGTCCCAATTTAATTAATTAACTTTTAACCATATGTTTTCTCACATTAATCTATCACAATTTAATTAAATAAAAGAAAGGGACACATCACTAATAAAATACATACAAACAATAATAAAAAGGAACCACATTAATAAAATACACAAAACCCCTTGGTCACATTCAAAGGTGATCCCCATGGGAATCCCTAACACTAACAAACACGCACACACAGACAAAACTAGTTACCATGGTGACCTTGTTGAATTCATCTAGAATTCCAATGTGGTTGGTCTCCAATCCCCTGATGTTTGTTGTGATATTTTAACCTACAAAACACAAATACCTCCTTCAGCCTCGTGGCCATATCAGAACATCCAAAATGAATATAAATATAATTCCAAAATCATCTATATAAATGAATCACAACAACATCAAAGTAACAACTATATCATTTGTAATTTAATCAACAACTATATCATCATCAAATAATTTCCATTTTCTAGGTTTACTCAAAATATCAAATATCACATGTCTGAACAACATCTATAATATAACCATGTCAAATAGTATACCAACATCAATGTATAAAGTGTCTCTAATAATCATCATGCATCCTATATAATCAAAGTCAACAATAATCCATGGTCTCACATCTAATTATCATACTAAATCAAAACTATCAAAATGTCCATGGTATAGTCAATAGTGCCATGATCAATATCAAAAATTTTCAAAGGGAAGTGGGAACTACATCCCCCCCCTTAGACTTGACTTCCTTTTAGAAGTCACAGAGAAAGAGGTAGGAAAAAATGTAAGAAGAAAAAATATCACCCTCTTTATTTAATTGTTTTGCTTCAAACAAGTGTGGGTCTATAGAACTCAAGTTTGGTCCAATATAATTTAACAAGAGGGAAGATTTCAAGGGGTGTATTCTAAAATTTCTGCATGCAATGCTACGAACACTTAAATCTAGAGAGTAAATTTATGCTATCAACCAAGGTACCACACATAACAATATAACATGAAGAGTTCAAAAGAGTCTTAAGAGTAACCACCAAGTAGAGGAATAATAAGGAGAATTCCATGAGTTTGAGAATGACCACAAAGTTTCCCAAGGAATACAACATACTACATTAATAAAATTAAGGTTTCTACACGTTTAAGCCATGATTTCAAGGTTCATTGTCTAGACAAGGCTATCAAAATCAAATATGACCAAATTTGCACAAGGAACAAGTCCACTCAAGGTCCCAAAATTTGAGGATCACACAGGATGAGGTGGATCAACAAGGACACCTAAATCAGCAAACATTTACAATCAAGGAACTATTCCAAGAAAGCACTTATATAATCCAGGAGAGGGTAAAATTAACTTTTCATGGTAATTAAAGTGAAGTCAAGACCATAAGTTTTCCTATAGTCTGATTTTTTTATACACGTTTGTTTTAAGAATCGAACACACCATACCAACCAAATCTAAAGAAGTCAACCGTTTAGCAAAATATATATATATATATATATATATATATATATATATATATATATATATATATATATATATATATATCCCTAAGAACTAACATATCAATACAAGTACCATACCTTATAGCAAAATGGTATTTATTTCTCTCATCTCCTACTCAAGCTTGGAATAACCCTAAGGAGAGCACAAGAAACACAAAGGACTGATCAAGGTTGCTAGGGAAAGGAACAAGTAACACGGGGTCCAATTACAATCCAAGGGTGCATCGTATCAAAAGTGAATAACATCATCTTGAACTTTCCATCCTAGTGGAAAAGGGGCAACAACAACAAGGTGGCCCAAGAAAATATGAAGAAAAGAATACTTCCCGAAGTTATTTTATATCCTTAACATATGTTGCCTTAAAATTATAATAACTTAGGTCTCGAGGACAAGACAACATGCAAGGAGGTTGCTTCTCAAACAATAAATAAGTCTCAATCCAAAAGGACCACAACTCACATTCTTCGAGCTATGGGACGATAAGGGTATGATGACCCAAAACTCCCACAAGAAAGGCACATACATCTATGAACAAGAAGTACTAAGCAACTAGGACACATTACTATCCACCAAGTGTTTCATAATTTTATGTAGGCGACAAAACTACAAGTTCAAATATACATTGCACTCAATACACATAAATCTTACTTATTTTATAACTCAACTAATTAAGTCAAAAGTTGTAGTTTCATTTTCTAAGCACATTCCTCCTGATTTTTCTTAATTAAACTTCCTCCTATTATGACATCACGAGTTTACATTATAAAGAGCACCACTAAGGTGGGTATGATGTCTCACCATTCTGTATAGGCAGAGAGCATTTATTTTACTCGTAAGGAAGGTGGATGGACAAGATTTCCTTTCTATTCTTCTACATGGTTTTTTTTTCTTCTATTAATCTACCAAGGGTATAACAAGGATCACTTCCCTTTTTCTATGCTCCAGTTTATTTGTTAAGTTCCAAGGTCAAATCTCCTTAATTATAGTTTTATGGAATTTTGGTTGAGTCATCTTATCAATCAAATTTTAATGAGAAGGAAGGTTCAATCATATCACATAATTACTTTTTATGGGAAAGAGATATAAATAAACAAACCACATTTTTAATTCTAAAGGAACAAGAGACATTCGTCATAGAAATCACATCATTAATTTTTGTAAAAACTAGGAAACAATGAACCAACATGAATCACATCAAGATTTCAAAGATTTACCAAATAATTTCAAGCATCATTAAACATTCTTAGTGGGTCTCCACAAGTCTCACAAGAAATTTTCAGGAAGGCTCATTAAAGAGGTATAATCTTACTTTTATGAATCTATTAAGGTTTAACAATTTTTGTTGTTTAGGATGGTAACATTTTACTCCCCTAAAACCAAAGAAGATTTTTCCAATCAATTCTCATGTCCCCACAAGATACCACCAGCCAAGTAACCAGATGAAAATGCAACTTTACTCCAAGAACACCACATTCACACTAGAAAGCATCAAATGCAATGGGGCAACCAAATAATTTACCAAATCATGGACTTTACAACCAAGAGTTACAATTTTTAAAAGAGGAAGTATAATATAAGCACCACCAAGATTAACTATTAAGATCTACCAAACTAACATCTCTAAGAGAAAGGTCCAAAAGACCCAAAGCATCCATAAGTGTTTCCAAGTAACCCAAAGATTAATACATCATAGAATGTTATTCATAGTAAAGGAAATTTAAGGTAAGGGTAGACTTATTTATAAGTCAAGAGAGTAAAAAAAGTGCACTAAATAAACACACTACCTAAAAGGGCTTAAATCTATCCGTAATTACCAAGATGCATACATTCCACGAGTCAAAACTTTCTATGATGGAACCAGGAACCCATGATACAATTTAACATGCCATCAAAGAAAAGTCACTATCAAAACAAACACTTTTCCAATAACATTTACAGTCCACCAAAAAGGCAATCCAATCCTAACAAAATCTAAAGGCCCATAAATAAACACTTCTACTCCAACGAGGGTCAAGCTCTTACCAGATTGTAAGATAATCACCACCACCGCTAACAGACTGCCAACTAGAATGCTCAATCACAACAAGTTCTCTATCTAGCAAAGTCGAGTAACGAAAAGGTCAATCCAAGATCCTAGACACCCTCAAGGTTTCATGCATCTAAAACCAATGCATAACTTTAAGCACCTACGAGGACATTCAAGACACCTAGGGTGTACCCCCATATGAAAAAATGTATGAATACAAGTAGCATAGAACCAGCTCAACAACATGCAAGAAGGAACCATGTAACATTTAGCTAAGTAGCCAATAACATAATGAGCTTCGAGTCACCAATCAAAATAAAATATAAGAGATGTCGACAATCAAGGAAAGTGGCTAAGTAGCCACATTGCAAAGTTTGAAAATTCTGCAAAAATTATAAATAAATAAAAGATCCTCAGAGCTTCTCAATCCAAACATAAAATAAGATGTTGGTCCTTGATAAAATAACACAAGATTACGAATGTAAAACATAAAATTTAACACCACATTCACTCCACAACCCTTCATGGCCGCCAATAGGGGTACTCTGCCTCGAGGTTAGTTCCAAGAACACATACACATGATTGGGTCCTAAACAACACCTAGACTTAGTGTCCACTCTCTCACACGGGTAACAAAATGGAAACTGACAACTAGACCCTCTTTCCTAACCACTGAAGGAAGGAAGCTCTAAACAGCTTCTAATTAACTCTTCTCGACCCAAAACACAACCACTATTGTCCAACTACAAGAATCACACCAAATAACTTATCATTCCAACAACATCAATAAAGAAGGGTCTCAACAAAGGGCTTAACGCATCATACCATTAGATCAAGATTTAGGACTTGTAAAAACAACACATTTTAAAAGGGGAACTAAGTTTCCACTATACTAGAATTTCACCAAAATAAATTTAATCTGACATTCTTAGTTACCTGGGTCTAGAAAAAATGCCACTAAGCAAGCACAACAACTCAAACAACTTGTTATTTTATTATGATTTTAATTCTGGCAGTTCAAATGAACAGAGTAATGTAATATTTCTTCATACTTATTTCTTTTTCAATTTTCAAACAAGGTTGTTTTCTAGTTTTAAAAGTGTGCTAGGTTTATAGTTCATGTCTCAAGTTTTCTAGTGTGCCCAAGGGTCTAAGATTTTGAACCACTGCTCTGATACCAAGTGTGATTCCCACTAAAACAACCCACTTGAGACCCAAGAAACAACCTAGGATTAGTTAGGAAAATTATGGAATAAATTTTTTTGTTTAAAGGAGTCTACTACTGTGTTACAAGGCAACATTTGCCACTAACAGAGTCTAGAACAATTCAAAATCACTAGAACATAATTTTCCTTTATTAAAAATTATCAAAGGTCCCAAGGTCCAAAATTTAGGGTTATAAGTTTCAATTAGGTTCAGAGGGTAAATTAACACCATACCCACTCTCTAACAAGCTTAGAGTTTCAACTTGATTTTTCTCACACTTAATGCATTCAAAATTTTTGTAAATAATTCCCATTGGATAGGAAATTTCCTCACCTTTCCAATGATATAAATAAGTCTTCCTCACTCCTCATAAAACTCAATTTATTGGCCGATGGGCCTTGGGGTGAAAATTTTCCCCCAAGAGTAGGCCTGTGGGCCCAGGGATGAAAATTTTCCCAAAAGGGTGAAATCTCGGGTTGTGGGGAGATGTTTTGTAAATTTTCCTACACGGGGTGAAAAATCCATTTTGTGCCCATGCCCCCATGCATCTTCTAGGGACACGTGGTGCTTCTCAAGTCGGCGTGGATAGAATGGGGCGACAAGGAAAAATAATGTTTCGCGCCCGATGACAACAAGGAATAATTCCATCCGTGCCTCCACTGAAATCTAAGACCACCACGTGTCATCCTACTACTAGTTGTGGGTGGTAGGGTGGTGGAAAGACTTCAAGATTTTCGCTAGAGGAGAGGGGAAAAGGGTAAGCACCGCACACGCACACCACGCGTTTCTTTGAAGGGATTTCTCTAATGCAGGGGCGGGAGTGCGGGGCCATGGAGGTAACAAAATTTTTTTCCAAAAACCAATTTTTAAAAAGGATAAGGTTGTATGGGTTCCGTCCCCTCTGCTGTCACCCCCATGTTGCCACGTGGCATCCTTTCATTGGCTGCAGGCTGGCAGGGTGGCGAAGAATATTAAGAAAATTTTCCAAATATTTTAAAAAGGTTCCAAGCAAGAAAATTGTGCCGCACCTCCGCTAATGCCTCATGAGGCCATGTGGCACCCTCTGATTGGCTGTGGGCTGGTGGGGTAGTGGGGAAAATGTTAAAAAAATTCAAAAAAATTATTAAGTCCCAAGGGAAAAATTTAGGCTGTGGGCCCACCAAGGAAAAATTTTCCAAAATTTTAGTGTCAGTGAAGAAAACTTCAAAAGGCCATAACTTTTGATAGAAATCTTAGTTTTGGGAAAATGAGGACTTTATGGAAATCTCTCAATTCCCTCTTTGTAAAGAAATCATAAATTTTAGATTTTGATAAAATTTAATATGTCAATGAAGACATTAGTCATCTGTTCATACATTGTGCTTATGCCAATAGAATTTGGAGCTTTGTTCTTTCCAAATTTGATGCTCTTTGGGTGTTGCCGATGAACCTTAATCAGCTATGGAATCAATGGAACCCACCATTCAGACATTGTGCTATCAAAAGAATCTGGAAATTAGCCATCCCACACTTAATCTGGAGGATTTGGAAGGACAGAAATAATATCATTTTCAGAAATAAGAAGCAGAATTATAAAATCAGTATTGGCAAAATTTCTCAAGGTATCAAAGAGGACATGGCCAGATTTAAACCTCCCAAGAACAAGTGTTATCCTGAGAATGAAGAGCACATTTTATCTAATTGGCAGATTGGAAATTGGAGCAACCCTGGGAATAGTGTAGATAGATCTTTGATTAAATGGCATCCTCCTGACTCTAATTGGTACAAGCTGAACTTTGATGGCGCCTCTAAGGGAAACCACGGGACAAAAAATTTGGAGGAGGAGCAATACGAGACCATAAAGGTAATTTGATTGCTGCTTATGGCTGGAAAAATGGGAATTCAAACCAATCATTTTGCCGAAGCATTATCTGCTCTCTGGGGCTTGAGAGTTGCACGGGCTCAAAATATTCAGAACCTTATTGTTGAAGGGGACTCTCTTAATATCATTAAGCTTCTTAATCAGTCCTCATCTCCCAGTTGGAGTATTAAAGACTTTATCTCTGAATCCATAAGCATTAGCCACACCTTCAATAGTATCAGAATCATACATACTTACAGGGAGGGCAACAATCTGGCGGATGCACTGGCCAATTATGGCATTAATATAAATTTTACTGTCTGGGATAATGATAGTATCCCTAATCAGCTTCACAACAGCATCCATGCGGATCTTCACAAGCAAGCAATCTCTAGAGATAAGCCTTAATCTTTGGAGGAAAATCAAAATCATCAATTCTTTCACACGTGCTGCTTTATTCTATATGGCGAGGCAAATAATATCTATTTCAAATAATAGCAAGATCTATTTAAGAAACTTCAAGTGGAGTTATCCAGATTTGAAAATCGCGCACGCGAGAGGTACAACAGCTGTTGATATCCGGAAGCCAAACTCCACGAAAACCGATGATAAATACAATGTGATTGTTGACAGGGAAAGGGTTTTCACACGCGACTCCCCGCAGGCTCAGTTCAGCAATTACGCAGCCGTTCGTGAGAAGACCAACGGCTATAGTTCCCAGTCTTATGCGATCTTCAACAGTAAGAAACGAACTGTTCTTCACGCTCAGCGGCATTCTGGAAATTGTTGTAACCTGCACACCACTGAGAAGATGGGAGGACCTCCCTGTCAAATTGAGCCGTGCGCGGACCCTGATTGGAAGGAAAACTCTGAGCTTTGGAACATTCTCAGCATAGGCGGCTTCACCAGCTTTGTTGAAAGGGTGCAGGGACATGATCAAAGTATTTCGATAAAGGAGTGGAAAGAGAGGACTATCAACTATGGGGGACAGAAAATTCTTGTCAATGAGGAGCTCATTGCTGAAGTGACCGGCCTCACTTGGATGTGTACCGCTTCTTCAACAAAAGGGTTATCAAAGAAGCGAAGAAAGAAGATTTGTGGAGGAAGATGAGAAGCTTATTTTTAGCACAATGGTCTGCTTGTAAGCTCAATTCCATCACCGTTTGATGAAGTCACTCGCATGATGATGAAGTTTTATCTCCTTGGAAGGTCGGTTTGTTACTGTCCCAACTAAGCATCTCATCTTTTTAAACCACTTCCGTAGGAATAGATTGGTTTGCTTCCTCATTATCTTTTAAACTCTCTTGAGCGCTCCATTTTGGAGTTAGGTAAGAAAAACCGGGTGGTTCCCTTGCATCAAGGGATTATTTTGCTAATTCACAAATACTGCCTTCTCAAGTACCCCGGTCTTCCTTCCTATCCTAGCCTGGTTCCCCCTTTGATGGGCTCTGCTGCTGATCCTGCTTCCCTGCCGCCCTCTGCTGCCTTTGCTGCTGCTTTGCCCCGCCACGGGTGCTGCTTTACCCCTATGCCGGCATTTGCACAAGCTTCTCCTTCTATTCCTCCTGCTGCTGCTCCTGCCACCCACCTCGCCTCCACCTCTAAACATCCTTTCACCAGGGCTTCTAGGAGACTCAACCTTGAGACTCTTGCTATGGGGAAAGAGCCTATTGATCTTGACATTGCACGTGACCTGCTGAACATTAGCAGTGCCAGTCCCCGGGATGCATAGATGGATAACCCTTCTATGAGACTGGAGGCCTTAGAATTTGAGATAAAAATCTTTGAAGGATGAGGTCAAAAACCTAGCTAAGCAAAAAGGTAAGAAAAGCATGGAGGGGGAAGGGAGCATTGACAAGTGATCAAAGTTGAAGACATATACAAAAAGCTGACCTCCTTGGACTCCCACCTAGGGAAGGCTAAGACTAGGCATGATTACAACATTTCCGCCTTTAGGGCCATTGAGGAGTTCATCGAGGGTCATGCCAAAAGTGTTTCCAACCTCAGCGGTGTCCCGGCTGCACTTTGGGGCAATGAAAAAGAGAGCAAAAGAACCATCGAGGAGCTCGATAAGACGGATGCTGCCCACATGACCACTTTGGGTATGTTTCATGCTTGGAAAAAAGTCAAGATCAGTGTTGATCAAGCAGCCAAGAAGTAGTCCTGCATGCTTCTACTGCTCCCTATTGTTTTTCTTACTGTTTCTTCATTTTGTCAGTTCTTGCTTTTTTTTGTTGTTGTTTTCTGTTAAGTCTCGTTTGTGTAGCTGTTTCTGGGCTACGTTGAATTTCATTGTAATTCTCGGACTTGGTTAGTTCTGCTATGTTTCTCACTCTTATTCCGGCTTAAAGGCCTTATTTTGTATTCAAGGGTATAGTCCCTTTCAAAAAACTATTTGCCATTATTAAAAAAAATTAATATGTCAATTTTAAGAAAACGGCTCTGAGCTTTTTAAAAGTAAACTGGTAAATTTTAACTTATAAAATTTTGTTCAATTTGATCTCCTCCTTCACTCAACATGCCAAATAGACATGGAGAATTATTCTGAGAATAATTTTAAGATGTATTGAAAGGCTATTTTTCTCAATTGATTTCCAATTCGAATTTTCCAACAATTGACAAAAAACGACTATGAAAAGTTTGGGCCCAATTTTTGCAATGCTTTAAAATATTTCCTTAAGTGTTTTTGTCAAATTGAGTTCATTGATATAATAGCATGCTAAATTTTAATTTTTTTATGTTGATTATTGTTTTCAGGTTCAAACTATTCATTTTAAATAAATTATTTTCCAGTTTTAAATTAAAAACAAAGGTCAATTTCTAAAGGTTTTGTTTATCACTTTCAGAAACAGAGATTAAACTATCTCTTTTTCCATGCAATGAAACATTGAATTCATTCCATGCTAGCCTTAAATTTTTTTCCTTCTTCAATCAAACATTAAAATAAGGATGCAGTTTCTATCCTTTCCAAAATCATATATTTTAAACAAGGTAGAATAATACAATTTCTTCTCACGTGTTTCTTCCATTTCCACTTTCCAAATAGGGAATTTCAAATACAAAATTTAAATATAACAATGCCATTCTGAACAAGGTAAGACAACTTCCATTAATTCAATGAATCTTTTACAACTCCTTTCATATATATTTTTTCAAATACATCATATCAAATACATTTCTTTCTTTTCTAATAACATAACAGAGTATAAATATCTTTCACATTTCGAATATACAAATTTTGTAATTAATTAAAAACATCTTTTCTTCACAAAATATATTATAATTTCATCCACTTCAAAGTGGGAAAGGTTACAAAAGAATTTATTTCACAAGGGGCTATCAAATTGTCTTTCTCCTCTACTCCAGAACAGCAATATGTAAAGTTCCCTTTTCTTCCAATTTGATCACAACAAAAGTGGGGGAAAGGAAACACTCTCCACCCAACCAAGACATCCAATGAAGAGGATAAGCCATCCTTCTTCATTGGCCCCCGAGCCCCAAACCGCAATGCAATAAGAAATGTATTTAAACTCATGGAAATAATAGGCTTCCATAACACACAACATTCTTTCAACGTGCACATTTCAAATTAAAAACATAGTCCATATCAAAGCAGCATTTTTTCAACTGCATTGAAACATCACAAAAAACTTAGGCTTCATCATGCAAGCCAAAGGAGCAAGAGCTATGGTGAAATATTTTTATGCCTCCCTATGGGAATTGGGCACCCACCTATAACAAACTGCAAATATAAAATATCACACATATCCTTATGCCCCCACAATCCCTCCTTATGCCCCCACAAAGTGAGAAATGCAATCTATTTCTTTTCCATGGTGGATCCCAAACCTAAACTCCCTCCAGAAGAATTTGGATGCCACTGACATTCCCTTATGCCCCCCACATGGATTCCCCATAGCCTTATCCTACACCATTCCTATGGCAGTCTACCCAAACAGCCAATAAACACACAAATATTCACCATTCACACAAACGCAAAAATAAATAACAACATAAACGAAGAGCTAAGCTCCTACCTCTCTATCGTAGATTTTGTTCCAAAACAACAAGCTTTCAATGTCAAATATAGTCCCAAAATCTGCAATCTCTATCCCAATGCAATCAATCCAAACATCCAGGCACCAACATGTAACAGTCTTCCCAAAATTTCCTCCAAAGCAAGAGCTCCAATCAACAAGAAAAATTCACCCCAAGGAAGCATTCCAAAGTTTCAACAACCCAAAACAAAGCAAGGGGTTTTAATTTTATAGAAGAGGGAAGAGAAGAGGATGAGGTGGATCCATGTAGGATGCCACATCACACATCCTCAACACCAACACCAAATTCAAATTTCATCCTCCAAAGCACAATAAAGAGGTGGGTGAAAATATGATAATTTACTTACACACTCCAAAAAGCCCACACCCCAAAGGACTAAAATAATAAAATGTAAGAAGAGTGCAATTAAAACTTACAATTTTTCTTCCCAAAATGCATTATAAAAGTCTAAATTTAACCCTCCAACCATAGGTATGGTTGGTAAAAAAAAATTAAGAGGCATGGGATAAGTTTTACTTGTCCCATAAGCCTTCAAAACGAGCCTCCACAGACAAATTCGAATTTCCAAGGAGGTGGAGTGTTTCATACTCCATAATCTGACTTACATAACCCTTACACATACTTACACATCACTTACAACCTTACTTACACACACCTTACAATATCTAACACAAGGTTCAACAACTTTAATAATTACTTCCTTATGTCCCAATTTAATTAATTAACTTTTAACCATATGTTTTCTCACATTAATCTATCAAAATTTAATTAAATAAAAGAAAGGGACACATCACTAATAAAATATACATACAAACAATAATAAAAGGGACCACATTAATAAAATACACAAAAACCCTTGGTCACATTCAAAGGTGATCCCCCATGGGAATCCCTAACACTAACAAACACGCACACATAGACAAAACTAGTTACCATGGTGACCTTGTTGAATTCATCTAGAATTCCAATGTGGTTGGTCTCCAATCCCCGATGTTTTTGTGATATTTTAACCTGCAAAAAAAATACCTCCTTGACCTCGTGGCCATATCGAACATCCAAAATGAATATAAATATAATTCCAAAATCATCTATATAAATGAATCACAACAACATCAAAGTAACAACTATATCATTTGTAATTTAATCAACAACTATATCATCATCAAATAATTTCCATTTTCAAGGTTTACTCAAAATATTAAATATCACATGTATGGACAACATCTATAATATAACCATGTCAAATAGTATACCAACATCAATGTATAAAGTGTCTCTAATAATCATCATGCATCCTATATAATCAAAGTCAGCAATAATCCATGGTCTCACATCTAATTATCATACTAAATCAAAACTATCACAATGTCCATGGTATAGTCAACAGTGCCATGATCAGTATCAAAATGTGTCAAAGGGAAGTGGGCACTACATACCAAGACTTACCTCCTAAAATCAGCTAATTCCCCGACATTATTTTGCACCCTTTCCTTATGTGCCACACATTATTTTGTAATAATTGTGCCTCTCCCATACGTTCCTTTGGTAGGTGTTTGTTTCATTCCTCCTATACATGTTGCATTTGCACGTTTCTTCACTATGTTTTTTTCTCTTCGTGCTTTATTATTTTACACGCATACCTTTGCGCTTTCCTGCACTCTTATCTCGCCATGTGGTATTTGTCGATGTTGATTGTGCTACATGTAACCAATCAAAGTGCACCATTTGGGCTCGAATCCTCATAAAAACCAATGAGTGACACTTGGTAGAAATGAGTAAGATATTACACGTTGGTCATCCTTTCAACCAATCTACATGTGCCACATGTCTTGCATGTTCAGACGGCTCTAACAATCTTCTAGCATCCATTTATTTTTCTATAGAGCTCTAACAACCACGTGCCTGGTCTCATTTGATATTTGTTGACGTAGGCTATAATCCATAACATTTAAAATTCAAATTTCAGCAGATTTGGTAGGTGATAAATGGGCAAACGTCCTTTTAGGCATTAATAGAATTATTTGATTGCTTCAACCACCTTATTTGATATGAATTTCACCTCCTTTCTTCTCCTACATGCCAAAATGCAGACATGAGGAATCACAGTAGATGGATTTGCAAGTGGATTTTCGGGCATTGAATGTTTACTATTGGTGGTTATATTTCAAATTTGAGTTTTCCCTCCTCCTCTTATTCTATCATTGAGTCATCTATAAATGTAAGAGAAATGCTCATTGTAAAGGGTTGGACATTTTTGATCCTTTAGCATTTTCTAAGGAATTCATATCTTTATATTTTGAGTTACAGACCTCTGAATTTGTTCTTGCATGCAAATATCAGCCTTACACACCATTGTAGTTGATTGCGCATTTCTTAAAGTAATAAAAGCATTATTTTTTGGCTATTCTTTGCCTTAACCTATTTTTATTCTTCTTTCTTGCATTGTGTGCTTATTATGTCATTCTAAGTCACTTGAATCTCAATTTTTAGTTGTGTCTCATGAAATTGATCATGTGAATGCATCCTGGTTTGTGTTACGTCTACCTAGCCTCCTCGATGCCTTTCCTTTTATTTTCACTAAGAATAGATAGTATTCATCCCTCTTTTTCTATTTTTATCACATCCCTTTGTATTATTTTCCTTTCTTGTGTTATCCTTCTATCCCTAGTCCCTTGGCATTATTAGCATAGTTTTCCCTTCCAGTATTAGGATTAGCAGTAGCGGTAGAAATTGATAGAGGACCCGGCCTTCTACGAAGGTCTATCTCAATTGTGAAAATTCCCACAACTTAGAGACATTCCCATTTTTGACTTAATGACTCAATTATTCTAGATCCAAGACACATGTGAAAGTTTGAGTAACCAATAGTCCCTTTACAAAAATGGAGATATATACATTACAACAAAAAGGAGTTGCGTATATAGAAGAAAATGGGGAAGAGGAATTTTCAATTGGCATATGAGTGAAATTAAATCTACCACCCACTAGGTTAAACACCATTACTCTTACAGATAGGCCACCATTTATTATGACATATGCCACCAAATTTCATGAGTGAGAGCATGGGCATCATCAAACATTTATCGCAGGTAGGTGAGGTGGTTGGGTGCTTGAAATGAGTAAACTAAGTTTTTTCCCTATAATCTCATGTTTTCATTTTTCTCCCTCAAAACTACATACTTTCCTCTATTTATATAGTTTCATATGTATCCTTTGGATATATGAAGTGAACACAATAATTTTCATGTAATTTAGAGCTCCCAGTTGAAAGATATAACCAAAATACCAATGTGCATTTAGGGGTAGAAATAACTTTTTGGTTTGTGATTTCACTTTATTCTACGGTTCATGGGCCTCTGCAGTTATTTTTTTGAACAAATTTTAATGCTTTGTGGCATATTAACATTCACCAACCCACGTGATATTGTATCTTATTTTCGTGGACACACTTTAGCTCTGCGACTATTATCAGAACTTGAATTTTCACACTTTGTTGAAGCTAGGCTCAACACCTCAGTGAAACATGGAAAATCCTTAAACATGTGTTATAATGGATCCTCCAAGGTCAATCTCTAGGTGAAAATGATAGTTCCTTTTCACTCTGTTTCACTACAATTAATCTAGCCAACTCTATGCTCTACTACTAACTAGTTCTAATCTAAGATGTCCAATGAACCATGGTTCGTAAAGATGAAATATTGAATAAAATAAGGTGATGCACCAAAGGAGAAGTGGATTGTCTCCCTAAGATGAAGATTAAAATTAAAAATACAAATCCAAGAGGTTAGAAAGACACCATATTCAACCTTGCAATTTCATCAAACTTTGATTCTCTCGCATAAGTGACACAAGTGATGGAAATCATGCAAGTATAACGCATACACAACATGTCATAAAATAATAGAAAAAAATGAATACAATAACACATATTAAAGGGTAGAAATATAGCCACAATAACAAGATATTATTAATTATAATATGCACCATTTATATTACAATAATGGAGGAGGCACTGAGTACATTGCATAATACCAACATAGAAGTATGCACCTCAAAATACTTGGTTGCAAAAAATGGAAGCATAACCTTACATTCGAAGAAGATGTGTTACAATGAAAAATGAGTTACATATATAGGATAAGGAGAAGGGGAAGATGAAATATGAAATCAGTAGGTCACCCACTTCTATAACCTCCAAGGACCACTTAGAATTCAATTGTGCGAGACTGCACATGGGCACCAAAGACTTTTGCATAACCCATACCTGAAAATGGACATGAGTTATTTTTACAGTTTTATCCCAATAAATTACATTTTTGACCCAAGCCTACTTCTAACATGTAGTACTCTTCAATACCTTTCCAACAATATAAATTTTGTCTTATTTGGTGACCTAGATCAAAAAATTTGATCATTTAAAGATCCTCGTGTTGTTTGCATAGTTGATGGCCATGAGGCCATAAAATTTAATTTATGGGTCTCCTTTGTTAACATTTTAACTCCCCATTGGATCTTGGATTCTCATTTTTTTATTTTTTAAATTTGAGGAATCCATATATTTTTAGGATCCACAAAAATAGGAAGTCAAATAACTAGGATCCATGGGAAAAGAGGAAATCATGATAACTAGGATATGCAAGAAAAGAGGAAGTCTGTGGATAACTAGTTTCCAAAAAAATGTGGGATTCAGACATAAATAGAATCCACATATAAAGAGGAAGCTATGGATAAATAAGATCTATGGAAAAAGAGGAATCCATAGAAAATTAGGATCTTTGGAAAAATAATAAGCCTCGAGATAACTAGGATCTACGAAAAAGAGGAAGTCGCAGATAACTAGGATCTACGAGAAAAGAGGAAGGCACATATAACTAGGATCCACGTAAAAGAGGAAGTTGTGGATAAATAGGATTTGTAAAAAAGAGGAAGTCATGGATGAATAGGATCCACAGAAAAGTGGAATTCGTGGATAACTAGGATCCACGAGAAAATAAGGAAGCCATGGTAAACTAAGACCCATGGAAAAAGAGGATGCCACAAATTTTAAGGATCCATGGAAAAAAGAGGAATGAGTGAATTCCATTCATTTTTGAACCAAGTTGTCCAAATAAGCATGCATTTTTATTTTCTAAATGTATGATCCAGTGGCCTTCTATATCTATTAGGCATATATTCAACAAATAACTTCGACAAATAATCTTGAAAGATTTGAAACTCACCCGAACTTGTCTAATTTTTAAACTTGTCCCAACATGAAGAACTCACCATAATAAAATCTTGAAACCTAATTATAACCCTACCTTATAGTAGTAACAAATATTTCTTTTTCTCACTTGGTTTCACATGCCTCTTTACCTTCACTTAGCTCATCATGACCTAATAAACCAAGCAAGAACTAAAAAGGTGTCAACAACTTGTGAAACGTAGCACTTATTCAAGGAAATCACCACAAAAAGATAGAGGGAGGGAAAATCAATAAATGATCACAATAAAGGACAAAAGAAGGGCCCCTAATAAAAAATCAAAACAAGAGTGCAACTAAGCCTACTATGTACAAGGTGAAACACATCCCTCTCAATAAGAGGGTTTAAGATAAATCCCATTGATTTGGAATCTTAAGTAATTCTCCATTGAGATTTGATAGCTCTAATACATTATCTTGCTTGCAAGATAAGATGATGTATGGTCCACTCCATAGTGCATCAAATTTGGAGTGTTTTCTGGTTTGGCTCTATCTGCATCCCACTTCAAAACAAGGTCTCCCTCTTTGAAGGTTTTCTCACTAGTTTTCCTATTAAACCTGTTATTTGGTTAGATTTTGATGCTCTTATAATTTATTCATGGTTGATTTCCTCAACTCTTCTAACTCAACCAACTCTACCATTCTAACATTTCTTTCATCATTTCCTTCTAATTCCAGTTGATGGGATAGCTCCAATGAAGGAAATTCAAGAGATATTGGAAGCCTAACCTCTCTACCATACACAAGGATGAAGGGAGAATTACCTATTGATCTTTTTGTGTGATCTTATCAGCCCAAAGAGCATGTATGAATTTTTGTGTTGCCACCTCTGATTTATCTCCATTGTTCTTCTCATGATCTTGATCAAATTTTTGTTGGTGGACTTAGCTAGGCCATTACCTTGAGGGTAATAGTTGGAAGAAGTTTTCAAATAGATACCATGTTTGAGAGCCCAATCAGATATCTTAAATCCCACAAAATATTTAGAATTATCATATATTATGGTATGAGGGACTCCAAACCTTGTCACAATATCCTCCAAAAATTCCAAAATGGTTGTCTCAGTATCTTCTTTGAGTGCAATAGCCTCGGTCCACTTGGTAAAGTAGTCAGTGGTAGTCAAAACCCATTTATGACCAGCACTAGACATTGGATTGATCATGTCAATGAATTCAAGACCCCGTTGAGAGAAGGGATAGTATGATTGAATTGGGTGAAGTGGAAGGGCATACAATCTTTTCTTACTAGTAAATAAGGCATATTAATTGCATTTCCTAACCCATGAATGAATATGATTAAATAATGTGGGACAAAAATAGCCATCCCTCATGATCTTCATGGTTTTAGCTCTTAGAGAAAAATGATCACCAGCCAAGCCTTCATGGAATTCACTAATAATTATTTTAATTTGATCTCTACTAATTCATCTCAACATAACCCACTATGCTTTTCTTGAAGAAAATGCCATTAATTAAAGCATAAGGAATAGAGTGAATCCTGGAGTGTCTCCTCTTTATTTTATCCAACCCAGGGGGATATTCACGATTCTAAGAACCTTGTCATATCATCCATAAATTTATTTTTATTACATGTACATGATATTGATTGTTCTTCCTCTTCCTCAAAGCCATAAGAGGCTTCTTGGTCATCATTACTAGCATCTATTGTGAGCTGTTAACATAGTCCTCTACCTTTAACTAGCTTGTTAGCTCTGATTATGACATCATATTCCATTACTCTTGTTACCAATCCATCTCTCCTCTCACTAAATTATACCCCCATTATGAAATTTCTAACGCTAGGATGAGAAACTAATACCTTGATAAGATTAATTGCAAGCATATGCTTGAATATTTTGAGAGACCTCGTGACTACAAAGACTATTTTTTCATGTGATTGTACCTTATCTCATAGTCCTTCATTTTTTTGCTACATAAATCCATTGGTTTCTCTAAACATTCATCATTTTGCTGAGTTAGAATCGCTACCACACTAATCTTATCCCCATATGCATATAATATAAAATATTTTTCATAATTTGGGTTAATGAAGGTAGGCGCATGAGTTATTTCCTCCTTGATCTTAATGAAACTTTCATTTCCTTCATTATTCCACTTGAAAGGAGTGTTTTTCTTCATCATTTGAGTGATGTGTTTCACCAATCTTGCAAATTTAGGAATAAATTTCCCTAAAAAAATGATTTTACCAAGGAAATATTGTAATGATTTCTTATGTTCCAGCAAGGAGAGAGCAAGGATGGCTGAAATTTTGTTTGGGTTAATAGCTATTCCCTTTTTGAAACCACGTGACCCAATAGTTTTCCTTATGGGAAAAAAAATATGCATTTCTTTAGATTGAGTGACACCCAAAACTCCCTACACATTTCAAACACTTTCTCAAGATGTTCCATGTGATCTTCACCTTCCTTAGAGAAAATTGAAATATCATATAAGTAAATTAGAATGAACTTGTTTATGGATCCCTTGAAAGAAAAATCCATGGCCCTCTAAAAGGTAGCACCAACATTAGACAAACCAAAAGTAATTTTCTCATATGTGTATATCCCCCATTTAGTAGTGAAAGTTCTCTTATACCTATCTTCTTCTTTGACCCATTTTTGATTGTGTAGACACCTAAAATATGCTTACACTTAGCATTTCCTCCAATTCAATCAATTGACGATACTTTGTTAATTCCCCATTCTTCACTCCATTCTCGGATACCCATTCACAACACTCTTTCATTCATATTCCTCCTATAATCAGGTAATTTTGCTAATATCTCTCTTATTAGCTAAACATTCCTCCTTTCGACCATTCAGAACCTCCCTAGTTCTCTCTATACCACTTCTATTGGCTTTATAGGCTATCTATTAGTCACAATTGGTTATCCAGACCCCTCCCAACTCTCAATGAGTCTCTAATCACTTGCTAATCAAGTTTAAATAGCCTAATCCTAGCTTAACTAAGCCTAAATCATGTTTATCCTAATCTAATCTAAAAGTGCTTTTTGATCTTTAGTCCCACATGCACCCAAATTCCAAATTCTCCCAAGTGGAAAACTATAAATACAAGGCTAAGCCTACCCATTCAAATTACATCTTTACACACCTTGTTTACATAACAAAATCTCTCTCACATTTGGAGATATTGGTATTAGAAATCATTTTTATAGCTTTAAGCTATAGAACATTTGGATCTTGGCCATACTCAATTGTTAAGAGCTCCCCCATCTTGCATCCATCCATTCCAAATATAGTTAGTAAGGGAAGATCTAAAGCTTGGCCATGTAGCCAACTTGGAGAGATCTCTTCACTATGTTTGGGAGTAAACAACACACAATTTGATTGCTTAGAATCTAACTAGGTTCACTTTCATTAAGCTTTCATAGAGTAGAGAGTAGTATACATGTTAGTTTTTGATGTTTTTGTCAAATTTATAATGCTTGCATGTTAGTTTCTCTTGTTTAGCTCTAATCTCATGGTGCATGGATGAGTTAGTGAAGCTTTGAGGTTCTTTAGCCTCATTCCATAGCTTTTGCAACTTTCCATTGCACACATTTGGCATGCCCGGTGGGACACTTTGTCCATCCTCCATTAATGGAGTCATTTTGAAGCTTTTATTTTAGTTTCTAAATTTTTTAGTTTCAATGTTTCTAGATTAGTTTCAAGCTTTCTAGATTAGTTTCAAGTTTTTAATTTCACTAACCTTTCTTGTATTAATGGATAAATATCAAGTTTCTTAGCTAGTTTAGCTAGGATTGTCTTGTTTTTGTGCTCTTTGTAGGATCAAAGGAGGTGAAGTGCTGCCAAAATTGAACCAAATCGATAAAATTTTGATATTTTTGAGATTATTTTTGAAAAATCCCATGTTTTTTTGGCCACCTACAGGAAAGGGAGTGCACATACCATTATGTGCGCATAGGTACAACTCTGACTATCATTTTTTGATAGAGGCACGCAGGTACACTAACAGTGGCACAAGTACACTAACACTAATAGTGGCATAGGTACACTAATCAGTGGTGTAGGTACACTAACAGTGGCGTAGGCATCATTAGCAATCTTCCAGAGGCCATAAGTTTTGCTCCTAAGCTCAAAACGACTCTATTTTTGTTGCGTTGGAAAGGTATTGAAGAGAACTACACAATGGAATCATAAAATTGGGATTTTGACTTATCCAAAATTTATGGTTTACACTATTAGGTAAATATTCATTTTCTAACTTATCTTAAAGTTTGAAAACTTGTCTTCTTGACCATTCTAACACTTTGAAAGATTTTTGTACCACTAATCAGTTGTTTGTGGGGTTATTTTGGTTTTATTTTTACTAACTTAGTTAAGTGTTTCATTTATTATCTTGAGCAAGGTTTGTAAAGTGTGTATGCTCTCTCCTCGTGCCTTCAAAAGTGATCTTGGAGATAAAAAAACTTGCACAACTTTGTATCATATGTTAAAAACACTTGTTCTAAAAGATAAATTAATTTTTATGTGATTTAATAAGAATTTTCACACTGCATATGCTCTTCCTTAACACCTTTTGGTGATCTTAGGAATCAAAATAAAGGTGTAAATTCCCTTTATATTGATATCAATTTGAAATGGAAAATTACTAAACTTGTTGTCTGCGCAGGACCTAACGCTTGTCAAAGAAAGGTGTCAAAGACAAAACATAAACCCTATAATACACATATTTCTTGCAGTTACCAAATAGTGTGCCACTTAAAACCACATTAAGTTAAGTAAGATAAAAAACACACCATATTCAAAACATTGTATTGCAGGTTTCAGAAAAGGGTACGTCCCTATCTACTCAACTGGAACATAACCCCTTTGGCATAACCCTTAAGCTATAGCGATGGGGGTGGTTCCAGGAACCCTAGAGTGATCCACCGCTAAGTAACCTCGTGGATGAAACAGGAAGCACTCCGCTTACCCACTTGACTAGTATGCCTTATGAGATAGAGTTATCGGTTGTCTCGTATGACGACCCCAAGGAGAGCACACATGGATGCACTAGTTTCCCTTTGTGCTCGAAGGGGGTAAAGTAAATCCGAGATACTCCCAAGATAGGTAAGGGACTATTTGGGTAAATCACGCTCTCTTAAGATAGCTTTGTAACACCTAGTTGAGAGAACTTATTAAGGAGGCCATTCTATCTTGGAGCCCACTTTACTAGTCCATTGTTGTGTCAAGCCATCACGAAGTGACAACTCATCTGGAATCTAAACCTTATTTGTCGAAAAAGGTGAAGAACCCTTGTGAGTTTTATCTAATATTCTTTCACCACGAAACTAAACTATGCCCCACTTTCACTTAGTTTTATTCTTGTCTCCGGATGAGGTGAAACTCTACCCAAGTGGCGTTTGGTTTGTTTTTCAGCTTTTATCTATACCCTTGCATTCTCACCACCCATTTTTTGGGGTGAGAAAGGTGCATAACTTGTGTGTTTTTATTAGAGATAGTGCTCACCACTTTTTTGTCCATTTACGCCCATCCATGTTTGCGGTTGGGTTGTTAAGCGTCTAAAGTGCATAGGTACATTTTTCATATCTTTGATAAAAGTCCTTCCATCTTGATTTCAAGATCATCATCATAGTTCATATTGATTCATCATTTGATCTCCCTTTGATGTGTTACCTTGTTTGCATTGTCTCAACACAATTAAGATACTTATGTCAGATTTTCATAAACGTGATCTAAGTATCCACATTGTGGTGTTACGCTACACACATTTTAACACATCCTCAGTATACCTTGACTTGGTTTTATTTCAAACATTGTCCCAAATTTTGAAAGGTGTCGCTTACTTTGTTTGCATTGTTTTGATACCACTTTGACACTAATATCTTGCTTCTTCGTAAATCTTGATTAATGTGTCCAATTGGTGTGGTTACGTGGCTTACATTTGTAAACATCACCTTTTAACATTTTGGCCTTGTTGGTTATTAAACGCATCATTGTTTCCTTTGATTGGGAGTCATGTCTACCCATTGTTAATATTTACGCCTTGTTCATTTTGAGCTTGACATACATATTGACATTGTGTTGATCACCTTTGCATTGAACTATCACTTTGCACACGCATTTTCATATGGTGTATTTCCTTGTTGATTGGATTTGTGTTTCACACTTGCATGATTGTTCCTTGTGATTATTCATTCAGAAAACTTATTTTCTAGGAAAATCCTTTTGATCTCATTGAGATTGTGTCATCACGATGTCTATTTTCCTTAGACCTTCTTTGGAAAATCACGCACGCATATTCGTACTTACACAATGTCTAGTTAGTTTTCATTGTGTTTCCCTGAATCAACATGTCACTTCCTTCCCTTTGAAGGAGTTCTATCACACTATCTAGATCTAGACATTTGTGCTTAAAATAGTGCCAAAATGACTAACTATCATGCGGTTCCCAATACTTACAAAAATACGAGAACCTATGTTTAGCAATTCAAATCAAAATATGCCCATCATGACCAAACCTTGTTTGGTTCTTCAAGTTAGAGAGCCCCCATGGGTAACTCGTTACCCACCTTCATCTCATAGTCAGTGGTATGATTTGGATGCTTCTAATCCAAATTATTATTCAAATTCCCCCACTCTTCTTCTAATTCTAATCCAAACATTTCCTCTTCTTCGAGGATTCTAATCCAAATATTTTCTTTGACTCTTCGATGATTCAGATCCAAACTACTATTTGGATTTATCTAATTCAACTCCTAAGTCATCTAATGTGAATCCTATGTCATGGTCCTCCCTATCTTTGCAGGAACCTCTTCATCATACATTTAATATGAATCCTACGTCGTGGTCCTCCCTTTCTTCGTAGGACCCCTTTTATCAGTCGCCTCAACGACATCTTCTTCCTTTGAAGATACGTGTGACTCCAAATCCCTCCAATCAAACATCTAATACAATTATTGAATCACATTCCTCTCTTTCTTTGCAGGACCCTTTTTATTATTCATCCGATATGATTCTTGAATCATGGTCCTCCCCTTCTTCACAGGACCTTCTTCATCAATCACCCCAATAAGTCTTCCTTCTTTGAAGATTTGTGTGACTCAAATTCCTTCGAGTCAAGTTTCTAAATCGACGTATGTGTCACAATCTATAGACTTTGGAATTAATCCTACTAGTTTATAGATGATATATCATCATATAGCTAGGTACACACCACCTTGTTCTACTCCCGAGACATCTAGCTACATATCTTCTTCGTCCCCCACATCATCATCTTCTATCAATCATCATCAAACATCTTCTAAGTCTTCCTCAATGAGTGAACCTCTTTCTTCCAATCAACCCTTGGTGGTCGATCAACAACTCATACCAATTGATATCTTTCAGAATGAAGAAACAATCAGGGCATTTATAGGGGTATATTAAAATATTCCTTTAATAGATTACAAAAAGGATTCTCTTTAGACTTTGATATGTCTGCATATTGTGAGGAAAAGGTTGATTCCTTTTATCAAGAAATGGAGGAAGAGCCTTAGATCATGCAACTTGATCCTCCTCTTAATCTTCCATCTTCCCATTCTTCATTATGTGATGAAACTCCTTGGTCTTGCATTGATCCATGGCCTATCTTCTCATCACCCAATAACTCTTTTTCTATCATAATTCCTCAATCACAATCTCTTATGGGGTCAACGCCAAGTATCCCTTCATCTTCATCTAGGTGTGGGTCACCTTCTAGTAGCCCTCCCTCTACTATTTGTGGGACATTTTCGAGTATTCCACTATCTTCTATTCTTGGGGCATGCCCAACTAGCCCCTTGTCTTCTAGGTATGGATCACCCCTAAGTAGTCCATCATATTCTATTCTTGGGCCACATCCTAGTATCCCTTCATCTTCTATCTATGGGTCATGTCCTAGTATCCCTTCTTCTATTCTTGGGCCACATCCTAGCATCCCTTCATCTTCTATCTATGGCTCACCCCCCAGTAGCCCATATTCTTCAATCCTTTAACCGTATCATTTTCATCCATCACATTATTCTTATACCAAAGACAAGTGGCAATCCCATGGTCATTTCTCGCATCGATTCTAAACATCCGATTCACTTTATTCTCCTTCTCGGGATCGACAAGTCACACGTTAGCTTATAAGAAGCCCAAACCATTTCTTAATCAATATTAGATCAAAAGCGCAAAGATCTCTATAGCTCCCAACAAATCAAACAATCTCAAAATTCTAAATCAAGCACAATTCAAGAATGCACACCAACATAACCATCAAGTATGGAAAAAAGTGCATAAACCTCTGGATGGGGAATTAAATCTCCCACATACGAAATCCATGTTTCAAAATAAATCACAGTCATTTATTGAGTGTGAACTCACCTCGATCATCGAGATTAGGGATAATATCACTCTCGATAAACAAACATGCATAGTCTCCCTTATCAAGGAAGTTACAAAAATTGTTGTTGGATCTTACCACATAGAGTGACTTTGTTAGTCCCAACCTCTTAAAACTATCAAAAATCTAAAAATAAAAACAATTCAAAAATACAAAAATATTGAGAAAACACAACAAAAATCAAAGGTACAAAGATCAAACATTGCAATCAGGTATTGTGTACACATGGATGTTTCTTTCTTCCCTTCCTTGCTATTCTTCTGCAAGTCTCCCTACCATTTTCATCCCTTCGGTGATGTTTTGGTTAGCTTATTCGTACACATTTTGCAACATTTATCTCTATGGTATCTATTTGACCCTGGTCTTTTATCACCTTGGTAAATTAAAGAACGACTAACCTCTTAGAGATCCTATCACAATCAGAATCTAATAAACTTGTTGTGAAGAACTTTTGGACATATTTGTGGACACTAGCCAATGTCATCATCACAATCACTTCCACATCCTTCCATCAAGTCATCTATGGTTCTTAACCCCTTGTCAAACAAGAGAGCTGAAATAAGTTTTCGAAATCAAAAGAAACAAAATCAATCAAATCAAAAGCTAAAAGCTACAAAGCAAAAGCAAATTGATATATTACTCTCTCTTGGGGTATTTCTAATAAACTCTACCGAGGCTATGGATGTCTTGATGGTAGTAGAGAAATGTTGTGATTAGAATCAAATACATCTTCATCGTGGCTATGGATTCTGGCTAGCAGCAAAGAGTAATTCTGACTATCCTCTCACCATCCATTCACAAAATCACCTTTCACAATCAATCATACCTACACATTGACTAGGGTGTATTCACTTGTTGTCAATTAAATCTTCCCTTCAATAGGTAATAAATTCCACGTGCACACACTAGATCTCTATGAGTAAACAAGATTAGTATGTTACCAAGTGTCTTTTTTTTTACCTTGTTCGAGACTCTTACTCAATTCCATATCTCGTCTCACATTTTTTTCCTTTGGCTAATCAGTTCTTCGTCGTGAGGATTCTAGGCTACATTCATATCATTCATATCATTCTTCTACTTCATTCAAAACATCCATGTGTATAATATTACATGTTTTCCATGTTTGCGAGACACGTTTTCTCCTTTCACAAAAACAATCTTCTCCTTCCTTTCTATCATGTTCTTTTAGGCCAACTTATGTGGGGGCATCCTTGCTTCTTCCCAGCATTTCATTGGTTTTATGTTCATCATCATGTTAAACCTATCCATAATAGCCTTGGGTCCCACTTCTACCTATGAAAATTTTTCCTTTGAATACTCCCACCTAATCGTTGGGGAATTTTTGCATCTTCACCTTTCTCAAATGCACATGGTCTTATGCCATTGTACACCCATCTATCGCTAGGGGCATCCACACTTCCTCGTCTTCCTGTACATAGTTTCAGAAAACTTTCAAGGAAAAAAATCAAAAACATTCAAATATGTTAGAAAAATCATAAACATTCAAATATGTTTCAAAAACGTCAAAAACAATATAAATCATCCTACAAAAATGTCACTCTTTGGTTCTCACCTATTCATGTGTGTGACTCGTGGATCATCTTGATCTACCTCCATCAACAAAAGCTAGGCTACTTACTTCATCTATACTCTGGGGCACAACGAGTTTCCTAGTATTGTTTCGTAGTGTACATTACTTTTCATCGGACCGAAGTGTCCTCCATTTTCCCTTTGCATGTATCCTTGCTTGGGGCACCATCATTAACCCTTATCGTTAATTTGAATAGGTTGGAATTGAAGCTTGATAACAAAAACATTACATTATGTTTCTCTATTAGGTTAGCTTGTTTACTTTCTCATATTGCATTGCATTTTGTATGTTGCATGGAGTTAAGCATCTTTTACTTTCTCATATTGCATTCCATTTCATATGTGCATGGAGTTGGTGTTTTTAGCAATGAAAATTTGTTTGTATATGGATTTTCATGTCATACTACACTTTTGTTCATTCTTTTTAATAAGGACCGATGATGAAGATCTCTAGCAATATGATGAAAAATAAAGTTGTTTAAAAGGCACTGGATGGATGTTAGCTCATTCCCCCTTTCTCATACTCCTTTTCTTCTATATCCCCTTTCTTTTCTTCTTCTTCACATTATCATTTATTCTATTATATTTTTGTCATATTTTCGATCATCGATCAAGTTCTTCTATCACCCCATCGCCAATCGAGGGGGCATCCTTCATTATTCTCATTTTTCTTCTATCCTTTCAAGATTTTCTACTTGTTTATGCTTGTCTACTTTCTTTGAAGTGACATCGCTTACATCACCCCAAAGAGGGGAAAATGTAGACACCTAAAATATGCTTACACTTAGCATTTCGTTCCATTCAATCAATTGACAACACTTCGTTAATTCCCCATTCTTTGCTCCATTCTCGGATGCCCATTCACGACACTCTTTCAGTCATATTCCTCCTATAATCAGCTAATTTGGCTAATATCTCTCTTATTAGCTAAAAATTCCTCCTTTCGACCATTAAGAACCTCCCTAGTTCTCTCTAGACCACTTCTATTGGCCTTGTAGGATATCTATCAGTCACAATTGGTTATCCAGACCCCACCCAACTCTCAATGAGTATCTAATCACTTGCTAATCAAGTTTAAATAGCCTAATCCTAGCTTAACTAAGCCTAAAGCATGTTTATCCTAATCTAATCCAAAAGTGATTTTTGAACTTTAGTCCCACATGCACCCAAATTATAAATTATCCCAAGTGGAAAACTATAAATACAAGGCTAAGCCTACCCATTCAACTTATGAATTTACACACCTTGTTTTAATAAAAAAATTTCTCTCACATTTGGAGATATTAGCATTAGAAATCATTTGTGATAGCTTTAAACTATAGAACATTTGGATCTTGGCCATACTCCATTGTTAAGAGATCCCCATCTTGCATCCATCCATTTGAAATATAGTTAGTAAGGGAAGATCTAAAGTTTGACCATGTAGCCAACTTGGAGAGATCTCTTCACTATGTTTGGGAGTAAACAACACACAATTTGATTGCTTAGAATCTAACTAGGTTCACTTTCATTAAGATTTCATAGAGTAGAGAGTAGTATACATGTTAGTTTTTGATGTTTTTGTCAAAGTTATGATGCTTGCATGTTAATTTCTCTTTTTTAGCTCTAATCTCATGGTGCATGGATGAGTTAGCAAAGCTTTGAGGTTCTTTAGCGTCATTCCATAGCTTTTGCAACTTTCCATTGCACATAGATTATATCTAGAATATCCATCCAAAATGGAGAACCTCTCAACCCCTGTTATTATTTGCAAAATTTAGTCCATGGAGGGTAAAGGGTAGTGATCCTTTAAGGAGGCTCTATTCAGATCTCTAAAATCAACACATAGCCTAATCTCCCCATTCTTCTTCCTTACAAGAACTAAATTTTCCACCCAAGTGGAGTACTTGATAGGAAATATAATTCTAGCCTCTATTAGTTTGGAATGCTCTTTCTTCATTAGGGGTTATATCTTGGAGTTTATGGGTCTTAGTTTTTGCATAACATGATTGATAATGGGGTCAAGATCTATAGCATGTTGCATAATTTCAGGATTGAAACCCTTAAGGTATTCATATATCCATGAGAAATTAAAATGATATTGCTGACATAAGGACACAAAAACTTCTTTTTCAACTTCATCGCATACCTTTCCAATCAGTAGCTCCTTATCTTGGGTAATCATGACATTTTGATAGACTTTTTCGCTAGTTATGTTTTTATTTGTTCCTTTGAACTCATCATCAGGGATGAATATTCTTTCAAGAGTAACCGTATTCTATTGGTACTTTTTTAGTTTTTAATTAGATAATATGATCCTCATAGCCTTCTTTCAACCTTGATTGCAACTCATATGATAACTCACCTTCATTCTCAATAAAATGGGTGATTTTCTCATCACTTTCAAAGACTTTCCAACTCACATTATTATTCGGGATGGATGGTCTCACCACCATCTTGACATGTTGATCATGTCCCTGAAATAGATCTCTATGTGGGATAAAATGTGACCCTACAACATCCATCTGATCAACTTTCATATTTAACTTTCTTAGAACTACTTGGATATTAATAGTCTCAAAACTCTCAAGTAGGTCCCAAAATCTATGTTTATAATTCTTTGTAATGCCCCATTCGACATTACCCCAACCTTTCTCTGACGACCCTATTGATAAGCAAGGGTAGGTGGTGGGTGTGAGTTTGTTGATCATTAGTCGACCTCGACTATGTCACAGAGAATGATTAGCACCCTTCCTCCCCATCTGGCCTTCCTGTGTCCATGTCTTTGCCGATGTTGCTAGTGGAGGGCCTCCGCAGTGCCTTTTCGATTACCTTGTTAAGGAAAATCTCGTTCTCAAATTCTATAGGTGGTTTTAATGATGTCTTGATGTTGTTAGGGTGTGTCCAACTAGAAGGAACATCTACATAATAATTATTATATTGAATTGTCAATTTGTGCTTATTATTATTTTACTCATTGTTGACAAGTGATCATTATTAATATGGTTAATAAATTTGTGTGCAGTAAAAATAATAATAATAACGACATTATTATTATTATTTTGTATGTTGATCGATGATTTTGTTTTATTATTTTCTATCATCGAATGTTATCAACATTAATATTATTTATCCTTATGTTATTTTATTTTATCTTTCCGATCGATCGATCCTCGAGTCGCGTAAAAGGAGAGCTTGTTTGTTGGTGGTTCCATTATTGCGGAAGTGGTATTCATGTTTTATTTTTTTAGTTAAAACAAAATAAATAAATAAAATAAAATAATTAAAATTTAAAAATCCCGTGAATGTGGGGTGGTTTAGGGCAAAAGGGGGCTCGGGCTCCATTTTTTTTTTTTTTTTTCATCCTTTGGTTTTGTTGAATGGAGAGTGAGAGAGAGAAGCCACCACCATGGAGGGAGGGGGAAGCTCCAAACCTATTTTATGCACCCACCAAGCATTGAGGGAGGTTTGTGATTCTCATTTTAGATTCGGGGATTCTGTTTTGCGTGGACAACAAAAAATGATGGGCATGGGTGATTACGGCCGTGTACAGAAGACAGGGTTTCCTCAGGAGATAGCCACACTGTTTCATTCATGCAACAAATAGTTCTCCAACCGATGATTTTACCTTACTCACGCGCACTCCTAAAGCATGTGCCAAAGCATTCTCCCACCTATATTAAAAATGGCGAAACCCTTGAACTAGCATGGACATCTATCAAAGCATAAAAGGTAGAGGGATTTTGTCAGATGTTGTAGTTGCAAATGCTTGGTAAGGGCATCCATCTTAGCATAATAGAAATCTGTATATATTTCAATTTTCCCCCTCCCAATCTGTGCCAAAATGGGGATTTTCTTACTAGTTTTTGTAGTTGCCATGATATGAGTTTGACTCACCACAAAGGAAAAGAGATGATAGATCTTATGGAGGGTGGTTATTCATTTGATGATAAAATTCTATACTCGAAGCCGCAAAGTCGATCTCGTTGATAATTCCTTGTGGAGCGATGGTTAGTTGGTCATGGTGTATCTGGGTCATTTTTGTTTGGTTTTTGGTCTTATTGTGATCATCCCTTTCATGACATCTACTTGGACCACATCTCCTTGAGGCACTTTGTTTAGGTAGTTCACCTTCCTGGTTTTACTCTCCCACGTGTTGTATGCAATCCAAGGCGCTATGGTGAAAGGTGGGTGAGCGAAAGTGTTGGACACTAATTTGCTGGTCATTTGGAATATACCCAAACATGTAAGATTATTCACTTGTAGTAGAGAGAATCTTGTAGTTCCAATGGAGGGATTTTTAGTATTTGCATGACCAACTCCTGTTGTATTGTGCCTATAATGACATTGTTTGCGGGTGTGTATGGATTTCTTAGTCATGCCGGCTATCTTGAGGGAGCTACAAACTGTATTGGCCAACACCATTTAAACATGTTATTTTATTGTTGGTTCGGTGAAAAATGGGTTCATTGGGAAAGCTTGAGGATTTTGAGCAAAGGCAAAATGGTAAAATTGTGAACGCTCATGATCTATTCGACAAAATACTTAAAAGAGATGCTAAACTGAATTCCACGGTTTCAACCAGCTTCGTCCCAAGCATGGTTCACCTCCCCTCATCTTTCATAACTCTCATATTTTAGTTTTTCATTTACAACTTAATATAATTTTAAAATATTAGGATTATAATATAGTTAATTGTTTATTTCAACTCGTTACAAAACAATGAAATGTCGTGTCATAACTCATGAAGTCAAAATAACTCGTTGCATTAAAACATGAACTTCCACCCTCATTCTGAGGTGATTTAGAAAACTTCCTACCCATCTAGATCGCTACAATATTGGTTTATCAACAAGACGAGATTGACTTCCCAGTAATAATGTTGACCTTCTCCCTGTTTAAATAGTTAATTTTTGCATTTTTCGGAGACTCATTAAGTACCCTTCATAACTCAAAATGAGATGTTAAGCTTCATTCGTGTACCTTGGTATGTGAGGAGTCACCTTGACCTTTGGATTGACCCGAATGAACATATGAGATCTTTTTGATGCTCTTATAGGAGCCCTGTTACACTGTTTTATAGTAGTAGAAAGTTGTTAAATCTAGAAAGTTGGCTTTTGTTTTGAACCGCCATTTGAAACCTAGATAGAGAAATTATTTCCCGTATTCACAAATGCCTAGTGTTCTTACTAGACAATTTCATGGAACCTTTAGTTTAGGGAAAAACACTTTTCTAGATATTTTGACGACGACATTTTGTAGGCCTCTGGTCATAGTTTGACAAGGTCAAACTGGACCAATTAGACCGGTGACTTGAGAAATTTGTCGTCATTCAAAGACTATTTTTGAGTTCGATTTTTGTCGACTCTTGAATTCTCCTTATATAAGGAAATTTGTAGGAAGTTCCTTGTTGCGTGTTCATCCATCAAACTTCAATTTTGGACGTGGTTTTCTAAGCCCTCGAGCTAACTTTTGTTCATTGCAATTGGGTCAACTATGACCCAGTGGCCTGGAAAACTAGCCGCCAAATGTAAACCATTCGCTATTTCCAAATTCCATTAGTTGCTATGAACTCCTGGTATATAGGTGGACACGTATAAATTTAATCGTGGTGTGTGTTCTCATCGGAAGACAACTTTTGGAAGCAGTTTCTTAGCCTCCGAGCCCGTTTTGAACGTTTTGTAGCTAGTAAGAAAATGTAAAAATAGAAAGTTGTGGGACCCTCGTTGGGTTACCAAACCACCGTGGAAACTTTTGACACATGTAAATAATTGTTTAAAACTCTATAGTGTAACTTGTGTGAAATAAAACTTTTGACAAAATGGTGTTTTCTCTCTCTTCCGTCCTCTTTCTCTCTCCTATGTTACAAAAATAAGTAAAATGAAATGTAATGAATACATGTCTCTAACACTTTAATTTTGATTGTAAATTGTAATTATTGTCATATGTAAATGGGAAACTGAAAAAAAGATAATTATACTAGATTAGGGTGGATGCCATGCCATCGATTTATCACTAATATCTTGCTCACGTGGTTTTGCGGGATGAAAGAATGATGATGTAAAGGCATTTTGTAATGCATTAATTATCATTGTAATTTATATAGTTCATTGTTAAATAAATAAATGTATAATGTGGTCTCATGTTACGAAGTTTATATTTGATCATTTGTTGATATGTATGAGATGCTAGTTTCAAGGACATCTAGGAAATGTGCATTTAATCATAGGTTCAATTTGATTCATAGTACACATGGTAAAAAGGTTTGATATTTATATATAGTAAATGAATTTTCAGTAACATCTTGTAGTGCATATTTAGTGTTCAATAAATGATTAACAAGTCATCTCTTGCATTCATACTTTGTAAATGTAATAAAGAGATTTAATCGAAATACTCTACCCTTGTATAGTATCGAAGCATAACTTGTTTTCATGTGTGATACTCCTTACCGTAGAAGACATTGAAAACCATAGAATGAACTTAAACTCTACACTCGATGGAACCTCCTAGTTTGAGTAAACAAGAGCCCAAGAATGGGTTTATCGTCTTAGTTAGTATGTTTAGTGACATTGTCATAAACTTGGTAGATAGGAGTGACACAGTCAAAACTTTTCTTGGAGTATGTAGAGATAACCCCTCCTTCATAGCCTAGCGGACTACCTTGTCTTCTGAAGATAGATTTAAAATTAAATTTCTTCATTGAATGAAGTCCCTGTTGGATCCAGATGACATAGATGGAGGTTGTGACTTAGTTGTTCTAGGTATTAAACTCTTATTAATGAACTCCTTAACTCCACTCAGCTAAATGTGTTACCTTAGTTACTCTCAACATAACACCCTGGTCCCTTCTCTTGAAGGTGGTTTAGCATAAGTTTTTCCTCTCACTTAAAACTCATATATAGTTGAGGGCAGACCCTTAGGTGAAGTTGGAATTAATCTAAACCTCAGTTGGTTTGGATGTTAACTTAGGGTTCGTGTGTAGATTCAAGTCTTCTAATCATATATGTCTTCAAGAGGTTAGACAAACACTTCGTAACTCCTTTTACAAGACAACGCTAATAATAAGACCATAGCGTGACGTAGAAAATAAAGCATATAAGAGTAAAAATGAGAGTTGAGGATTGGAACAATGCCACTCTTGAAGACCTTATAACTCAATTGAATATATTGATTTGTTTCAAAGAATATGAATTGCCTTGGTGTGATCAACCTTTGAGAAAAAAAAATACATATATAAATCAAAATGGAATTCCACAAGTCATTGAATTAGAATAACTATGGTAAGGAAATAAAAATATCGTGATCGAAGAACGCTTACGGTAAAAAAATCTATCTTATATCTAAATCTCCGTTAAATCCTAATATCGTTATATGGACACCAAGTCACATTCATTTGAGTGGTAAGAGTAAAAAGGTAGACAGTGAATATATGTTCGAGAAGAATATTCTTAACATAAGAACAAGATAACTAAGTATTTTATACACATTTGAATTATGCCAAATAAGTATGCAAGTTATGGAAAAGTTTGTAAAGAATAAAAGCCATCTAAAAAGGGACTAGTGGTAATTTTAACCTCGGGAACGAACTTAAGAATCTGTAGGTGGACAATCGTGAAATTTATCCTTGCACAATAATGTTCTTAGAGTGTTAATTGTAACTAAATTACAATTAAAGAAATGATGTGTTGTGGGTTCGCCATTCCTGAAGTCATTTTTCTTGTGGTTGGTTCATTACTAGTATTCGTTCATTGGGAAAAGTGTGGCATCAACATGCCTATGTTGTTCTCATGTGTCTATGTGAGTCAATGACTTATGTAATTGTCATATGCAAGTCAAGTTTTTGTACTTAGAGCCCCTTGTTGTGTTGTGTGTAGTAAGTTGTGTGAGTAAAAAAAAACTATCTTGATATTTTATTGTTGTAATTGTGTGTGTAAAATGTGGGCACTACATATGGTATCAAAGCAGAGGTTCATGCTCTCAAACCTCTAGGATGGATTGGAGTTGTGATGATTTTGCATGATGGTGGTGGATATTGGAAGAGTAATGTGATATATGTTGTAATGTGAACAATGTCATAATTGTGACCTTATGGAAGCACATGTGGTGCATGTCACTTAGTGCATATTTGTTATCATATTGATGTGCTTGTGATGAGAGTATTCACTCTCTATGTTTTTATTATTCAATGAGGAATCTGTGTGTGATGTACTACCTTGTTGTTTGTGAATGGAATGTTATTGTGGATTGCAGAGTGTTGAAACATTTTGGCATTATGTGATATGAAGGTGTATTGATGTATTGCATGAAAAAATTGATGTAAAGTGAATCACGGTTTATCGTGATGTCATCACTTGTATTGTGATTAGTTGTGTGCATCATTGTGTGGTATTATAATTAACTATATGTTGTAAGGTTAGAAATTATTTTCCTCATACATATAATTCATGTAATATGTGATGGTTCATGTCGTGATTTAGGGGCATATGGTGAGTATGATACCTAGTGTACAGTGATTGCACCTCAGGTGTAGGATGTGGTAATGTGATGTATCGTAACTTGTGAAAGTAGTGATTGTGTTATTCCTCTATATAAATACCATGTGTGAGATGTTATGGTTAATGTGCATGAATCACCATTGTGTTAGTGATGTAGTTATGTGTATGTTGTGAACCTTACACTAGACGACCCTAAGGGGATAAACTGTCAAGAGTGTATGTGTGGAGAGAGGAGGTGTGGACCACGTTTTTATAATCTTTAGTCAAGTATGAGTGAGGAAGTGGAGTCTTATATAGACTGAAACCCACTTCTATTTGTTTAGTATACTTCGATGAGGAATATGTGTGTGATGTACTACCTTGTTGTTTGTGAATAGAATGTTATTGTGGATTGCAGAGTGTTGAAAAACATTTTGGCATTATGTGATATGAAGGTGTATGGATGTATTGCATGACAAAATTGATGTAAAGTGAATCACAGTTTATCATGATGTCATCACTGTATTGTGATTATTTGTGTGCATCATCGTGTGGTATTGCAATTAACTATATGTTGTAAGGTTAGAAATTGTTTTCCTCATACATATAATTCATGTAATATGTGATGGTTCATGTCGTGATTTAGGGGCCTATGGTGAGTATGATCATTGTGTACGGTGATTGCACCTTGGGTGCAGGATGTGGTAATGTGATGTATCGTAACCCATGAAAGTAGTGATTGTGTTATTCCCTCTATATAAATACCATGCGTGAGATGTTATGGTTAATGTGCATGAATCACCATTGTGTTAGTGATGTAGTTATGTGTATGTTGTGAACCTTACACTAGAGCGACCCTAAGGGGATAAAGCTGTCAAGAGTATGTGTGGAGAGAGGAGGTGTGGACCAGGTTTTTATAATCTTGAGTTGAGTATGAGTGAGGAAGTAGAGTCTTATATAGATTGAAACCCACTTCTATCTATTTAGTATACTTTGAGTGTGCTCAATATATTGTGGGTGTGCACCACCTTAGGCTCAACTTATGTAATTAGAGCTCCTTGCTCTTTCTTCTTGGATTGTTCATTGGACAATCCTATGTGATTTTGAGTATGTTGATCCTTGTGAGAGTATGGATGAATGATTCAGCAGAGATGATGACAGTTACATTATTTGATTTACTCATTTCTACTTTCTAGTTATATGTATATTTATACAAGCTAAGGCTCGATTTCCAAGTGTCGCAACTCGATGAGTACCCCTTTGGTGGCGGCATGAGGCCACATAGTGATTGTAATGTGCTATTTTCTCTATATGTATTTTTATTCATGAATTGATCATTATCTCTTTTAGCTAGGACCATCGTTTTCTTGATTGACATGTTCTTATATTTTGGGCATTTATTTGATTGTTGCATTAACATTTGGATTTTGCACTAACCATGGCTAATCAACCATTTGTTTTTCTTATATTTAAACTTTCTTCCCACGTTTAAAATTTTTTGGCCTTTCCTGGGCTTTTATTTTGCCACTTGGCATTTGAATGGATTGTTATGTTGGTTCTAATGCCGTAATGTGTTGGAATAGGGTCATGGGATTCACCATGGAGCGGTGGAACCTATGGGCCCACTTCGTTGTATGGGGGTACACCCCAAGGAGGTCATAGCATCGTGTAGTTTTTGAACTACATGCCACTACACCACTTGGGTAGGGGTGACGAGGCTCTATGTGCATAGTGTCATAGGGTGACCCGGCCTTATCAAAAGGAGAAAGGAGATGAGCCTCTATGGTTGAGTGACCTGATATTCTTTATGGCACTCTATGGGTGAGTGACTTGATATTCTTGATGGGGCTCTATGGTTGAGTGACCTGACTTGGTTTTGGCACTATGTTTCTTTCTCTTTGGGAGGTATATGGAGTTGTTTGAGGTATATGGAGTTGTTTTGTGATGCTTTGGGAGATATATGGAGATTGTTTCATGATTTCTTGTGATGTGTGGAGTTGGTATAATGAGTTATGTGTACTCTTGTGAGTCTTTTTGACACCTTGTTATGTTTGAGGCTTGACTCTTCCCTTGCTTGGTATGGACTATTGGATATTGTCTTAGACTTTGTGTTGCTTATAGTCATGGATTTCTTTGGGTCTTGTGATACTTGTTTTATATGTATCGGCGGGATGATTTTGTTTTTCAATCACATCGTGTCATTTGGATCTATGTCTCGTGACATAATTGTGGGAAATTATTTGCTATGTGGACTACTTGTTGTCATTCCATGGAGGAATTAAAAGACCTTGTGATATGATACAATCATGAAAGTAGGTAGCAAGATGTCTTGTGGGTTGTTTGTGTTGTGTTGGGTTTTGTGTGACATCTTGATGTTAGTTATTGTTGGGGCACCCACGAACTTAAGACAACTAAAAAATTCTAAACAATGAATATTATAATCTTGAGATAAGAAATATTGTAAAAGAAAATGTTAACTAAGTAATAAGGTAAAATGGAACTACCAATCTTCACAGAACCTTGAAAGTTAAAATTTCTACCTAATGTTCCTAGGGCCACCCCGTGGCCATGATTTTGTGTCTGAAATCTTAACCTTAGAGCATACCTTTGCCCATATTTTTTCTTTATTGCTTACATTTTTTTCTTTCTTCTTTGTATGTCGCATCGAGGACGATGCTTTCTTAAGGGGAGGAGAATGTAATGCCCCATTTGACATTACCCCATCCTTTCTCTAATGACCCTGTTGATAAGCAGGGGTAGGTGGTGGGTGTGAGTTTGTTGATCGTTAGTCAACCTTGACTATGTCACTAGAGAATGATTAGCACCCTTCCTCCTGTATAGCCTTCACATGTCCGTGCCTTTGCCGATGTTGCTAGTGGAGGGCCTCCACAATGCCTTTTTCGATTACCTTGTTAAGGAAAATCTTGTTCTCAAATTCTATAGGTGGTTTTAATGATGTCTTGATGTTGTTAGGGTGTGTCCAGCTAGAAGGAACATCTACATAATAATTATTATATTGAATTTTCAATTTGTGCTTATTATTATTTTACTCATTGTTGACGGGTGATCATTATTAATATGGTTAATAAATTTGTGTGCAGTAAAAATAATAATAATAACAACATTATTATTATTATTTTGTATGTCGATCGACAATTTTGTTTTATTATTTTCTATCGTCGAATGTTATCAACATTAATATTATTTATCCTTATGTTATTTTATTTTATCTTTCCGATCGATCAATCCTCAAGTCGTGTAAAAGGAGAGCTTGTTTGTTGGTGGTTCCATTATTGCGAAAGTGGTATTCATGTTTTATTTTTTTAGTTAAATTAAAATAAATAAATAAAATAAAAGAATTAAAATTAAAAAGCCCATGAATGTGGGGTGGTTTAGGGTAAAAGGGGGCTCGGGCTCCATTGTTTATATTTTTGTTTTTTTTTTTCATACTTTGGTTTTGTTGAATGGAGAGTGAGAGAGAGTTGTCGCCACCATGGAGGAAGGGGGGGAAGCTCCATACCTATTTTGTGCACCCACCAAGCATTGAGGGAGGCCATGATTCTCATTTTGGACGCTTGAGGATTCCTATTTTTTGTGAACAACAAAAATGACGGGCATGGGTGATTACGGCCATGTACAAAAGACAAGGGTTTCCTCAGAGACACCACACTTTGTTTCATTCATGAAACAAACAAGTCTCCAACCCGATGAGTTTACCTTACGGTGCACTCGGCTGTGCGCAAAGCATTCTCCCACTTTGTATTAAAAATGGGGAAACCCTTGAACTAGCATGGACATCTATCAAAGCATAAAAGGTAGAGGGATTTTGTCAGATGTTGCGCTACGCAAATGCTTAGTAAGGGCATCCATCTTAGCTTAATAGAAATATGTATATATTTCAGTTTTCCCCCTCCCAATCTGTGCCAAAATGGGGATTTTCTTACTAGTTTTTGTAGTTTCCATGATATGAGTTTGACTCACCACAGAGGAGAAGAGATGGGAGATCTTGTGGAGGGTGGTTCTTCATTTGATGATAACAGTCTATACTCTGAAGCTGCAAAGTCAGATCTCTACTGATAATTCCTTGTGGAGCGGTGGTTAGTTGGTCATGGTGTATCTGGGTCATTTTTGTTTGGTTGTTGGTCTTGTTGTGCTCATCCCTATCATGACATCTACTTGGACCACATCTCCTTGAGGCACTTTGTTTAGGCAGTTCACCTTCCTCTGGTTTTACTCTCCCACGTGTTGCATGCAATCCAAGGTGCTACAGCTGAAAGGTGGGCTAAGCAGGTTGGACACCGATCTGTTGGTCATTTGGAATATACCCAAACATGTAATATTATTCTCTTGTATTAGACAGAATCTTGTAGTTCCAATGGAGGGATTTTTAGTATTTGCATGACCAACTCTTGTTGTATTGTGCCTGCAATAAGACTATTTGCATGGGTGTGTATGGATTTCTTAGTCATGTCGGCTATCTTGAGGGAGCTGCAAACTGTATTGGCCAACACCATTTAAACATGTTATTTTATTGTTGGTTCGGTGTAAAATGGGTTCATTGGGAAAGCTTGAGGATTTCGAACAAAGGTGAAATGGTAAAAATTACGGATGCTCATGATCTGTTCGACAAAATGCTTAAGGGAGATGCTGAACCGAATTCCGTGGTTTCAACCGGATTCATCCCATGCATGGTTCACCTCCCCTCATATTTCATAACTCTCATATTTTTTTTTTTTACAACTTAATATAATTTTAAATTATTAGGATTATAATACAGTGAATTGTTTATTTCAACTCGTCTGAAAACAATGAAATGTCGTGTCGTAACTCACGAAGTCAAAATAACTCATTACATTAAAACATGAACTTCTACCCTCATTCTGAGGTGATTTATAAAACTTCCTACCCATCTAGATCACTACAATATTGGTTTATCGACAAGACGAGATTGACTTCCTAGTAATAATGTTGACCTTCTCCCTGTTTAAATAGTTAATTTTTGCATTTTTCGGAGACTCATTAAGTACCCTTCGTAACTCTGAAAACAAGATGTTAAGCTTCATTCATGTACCTTGGTATGCAAGGAGTCACCTTGACCTTTGGATTGACCCCGAACGAACATATGAGATCTTTTTGACGCTCTTATAGGAGCCTGTTACATTGTTTACAGAGTAGAAAGTTGTTAAATCTAGAAAGTTGGCTTTCGTTTTGAACCGCCATTTGAAACCTGGATAAAGAAATTATTTCCGTCTTTGCAAACCTCTAGTGTTCTTACTAGACAATTGCATGGAACCTTCAGTTTAGGGAAAAACACTTTTCTAGATATTTTGACAATGACGATTTATAGGCCTCTGGTCGTAGTTTGACAAGGTCAAACTGGACCAATTATGACCGGTGGCTTTAGAAATTTGTCACCGTTTGAAGACTGTTTCCGATTCGAGTTTCTTCGACTCTATTGAATTCTCCGATATAAGGAAATTTTTAGGAAGTTCCTCGTTGCACGTTCATCCATCAAACGTCAATTTTAGACATGGTTTTCTGAGCCCTCGAGCTAACTTATGTTCATTGCAATCGGGTCAACTATGACCAAGTGGCCCCGTAAAACTATTTGCGCCAAATGTAAACCATTCACTATTTCTAAATTCTTCTAGTTGCTATGAACTTCGATATATAGGTGGACACGTATAAATTTAATTGTGGTGTGTGTTCTCATCGGAAGATAACTTTTGGAAGTAGTTTCTTAGCCTCCGAGCCTGTTTTGAATGTTTTTGTAGCTAGTAAGAAAATGTAAAAATAGATATTTGTGGGACCCTCGTCGGGTTGCCAAACCACCATGGAAAATTTTGACACAAGTAAATAACTGTTTAAAACTCTATAGTGTAACTTGTTGTGTGAAATAAAACTTTTGACAAAATGATGTTTTCTCTCTCTTCCCTCCTCTTTCTCTCTCCTATGTTACAAAAATAAGTAAAATGAAATGTAATGAATACATGTCTCTAAACCTTTAATTTCGATTACAAATTGTAATTATTATCATATGTAAATGGGAAACTGAAAAAAAAATATAATTATGTTAGATTAGGGTGGATGCCATGCCAGCGATCTATCACTGATATCTTGCTCACGTGGTTTTTGCAGGATGAAGGAATGCCGACGTAAAGGTGTTGTGTAATACATTAATTATCATTGTAATTTATAAAGTTCATTTTTAAATGAATAAATGTTTAATGTAGTCTCATGTTACAAAAGGTTATATTTGATAATTTAATTATATGTATGAGATGTTAGTTTCAAGGACATATAGGAAATGTGCATTTAATCATAGGTTCAATTTGATTCATAGTACACATGGTAAAAAGGTTTGATATTTATATATAGTAAATGAATTTGCAGTAATATCTTGTAGTGCATAGTCAGTGTTCAATAAATGATTAACAAATCATCTTGTGCATTCATACTTTATAAATGTAATAAAGAGATTTAATAGAAATACTCTACCCTTTTACAAGATATCAAAGCATAACTTGTTTTCATGTGTGATACTCCTTACCGTAGAAGACATTGAAAACCGTAGAATGAACTTAAACTCTACACTCGATGGAACCTCCTAGTTTGAGTAAACAAGAGCCCAAGAATGGGTTTATCGTCTTAGTCAGTATGTTTAGTGACATTGTCATAAACCTGGTAGATAGGAGTGACACAGTCAAAACTTTTCTTGGAGTATGTAGAGCTAACCCCTCCTTCATAGCCTAGTGGACTACCTTGTCTTCGAAGATAGATTTAAAATTAAATTTCTTCATCGAATGAAATCCTTGTTGGATCTAGACGACATAGATGGAGGTTGTGACTTAGTTTTTCTAGGTCTTAAACTCTTGTTAATGAACTCCTTAGCTCCACTCAGCCTAAATGTGTTACCTTGGTTACTCTTAACATAACACCATGGTCCCTTCTCTTAAAGGTGGTTTAGCATAAGTTTTTCCTCTCACTTAAAACTCATATATAGTTGAGGGCAAACCCTTAGGTAAAGTTGGAATTAATCTAAACCTCATTTGGTTTGGATTTTAACTTAGGGTTCATGTGTAGCTTCAAGTATTCTAATCATATATGTCTTCAAGAGGTTAAACAAACACTTTGTAACTCCTTTTACAAGACAATGCTAATAATAAGACCATAACATGATGTAGAAAATAAAGCATATAAGAGTAAAAACAAGAGTTGAGGATTGGAACAATGTCGCTCTTGAAGACCTTATAACTCAATTAAATATATTGATTTGTTTCAAAGAATATGAGTTGCCTTGGTGTGATCAACCTTCGAGAAAACAAAATACATATATAAATCAAAATGGAATTCCACAAGTCATTGAATTAGAATAGCTATGGTAGGGAAATAACTATACCGTGATCGAAGAACGTTTATGGTAAAAAAATGCTATCTTGTATCTAAATCTCGTTAAATCCTAATATCACTATATGGACACCAAGTCACATTCACTTGAGTGGTAAGAGTAAAAAGGTAGACAGTGAATATATGTTCAAGAAGAATATTATTAACATTAGAACAAGATAATTAACTATTTTATACACATTTGAATTATGCCAAATAAGTATGCAAGTTATGGAAAAGTTTGTAAAGAATAAGAAGCCATCTAAAAAGGGACGAGTGGTAATTTTAACCATGGAATGAACTTAAGAATCTATAGGTGGACAATCGGGAAATTTTGCCCTTGCACAATAATGTTCTTGGAGTGTTAATCATAACTAAATTACAATTAAAGAAATGATGTGTTGTGGGTTTGCCATTCCTGAAGTCATTTTTCTTGTGGTTGGGTCATTACTAGTATCCGTTCATTGGGAAAAGTGTGGCATCGGCATGCCTATGTTGTTCTCACGTGTCTATGTGAGTCGATGACTTATGTAATTGTCGTATACGAGTCAAGTTTCTTTACTTGGATCCCTTGTTGTGTTGTGTGTAGTGAGATGTGTGAGTTAATAAAAAACTATCCTAGTATTTTATTGTTGTAATTATGTGTGTAAAATGTGGGCACTACATTCTTTAAGAGATTTTTCTTAGCACCACACTTTCCTCTTACTTGGTGGAAAACAAATTTAGTATCCCCAAACACCTGTAACCTCTTAGTATGCCTCTTTTGAGCCAACAATAGTCCATGAACTAAATATTCATACTCAGTCTACATTTTTAGAGCATGTAAATTGAATCCTATGAGTAAAAGAAACTTCTTACCCTTTGGGGGAATCAAAACAACACCTACCCCAACCCCATTCTTACTCCTAAAATAATCAAAAAACATTTTCCATAGCCCTTAAGAATCCTCTTCATTTTCTCTTAATGCACTTAGAATAAAATATCCCTCCTCTTAGATGCAATACTTACCTAAACCTATCTCAGTAGCAATATCATATGGATCAAAATAATACATTTCCTTAGCTCACTCATCTAACATAAGATTAGGTACTAATTGTGATGAATGCACTACTTCAACTAGTTCTAAATCACTACTTAGTTATCCTTGTACCATGGAACTTGAGTCAATAGGGCTAGGATCATGGACTTCAACATGATAAGCTAAGATGGGCTCATCCTTAATTGTAAACGTATTCCCATGCCTCGTCCTCAAGAGCATATGAGACCAATTGGAGGAAAAGTAACCTCTTACCTTTTTTTTTAAGTCTCTTGACAAAAAAATAGTGAAGAGAGGAGGAAAATCTATGAATGATGTGTCTTGATAAATGATTAGACTAGGGAATGTATGGAGAGTTAGCTCAAGACCTCTAATTACTCCAACTGTTCTAATGTAGTACCATCTAATTACAAAACACCCTTAGTGATCGAGTATACTCAATCCCCAAAGTGTATTCTATATTCTTAGGCATCATAGAGGTGATGTCTTCTGAATATATTATACAATCATGCATTATATGCTTTCCAATAATCAAATATATATATAAGGGTACAGGTTTCTTTGTTTCACTTACTTTCTCCTCCTTTGGTTGACATAAGCTAGTTGAAGAGATTGGCCTTTGTTTTACTTTCTCATCTGATGGAATGAGTTACTTCAAAGCCTCTTGGAAGAGATCCAAATAATATGGATGGACAAGGAATCCCACATTTTCACGTTCAGATTAGTTTTCTTCATTTGTTCAATGATGTTCATAGGAACACCTATCACCTTATGAAGCATTCATGTCACTATTTATTTCTATGACTACTCCAATGTTGGGAAAAATACTCTTGGTTGAGAGATGACCTCCTTTAGCGGGCTAGTTCTCGCTAGAAAAATCAAGCAACCTATTCTTACTTACATCTACACTAATTTTCAATTCTTTATGAAAAGGAGTGTCTTGGTTAGAAGAAGATGAAGGTTCAAAGTATCAATACTCTCTTCTTAGACCTTGCATTATTAGCAACATGAATTTGAGGTATAATGGGGTTTCCTATAATTTAATTTACTACACAAAACTCGTCAAACCCAAAAAACATGAGATTGGCCTCAGGGGAAACTTCTTGAGCTTCTTTAACATTAGTATTTGAGGATTTTATAATTGGTTCATGTTGATTGAAGGAACCTTGCACCATGAGAGCCTAACCTTTCACTCTATTTTCACAAGAATTCTAATTATGGATCTTATTACATGGGAAACACTAGTCAATTCCTTGTTCACCATATTGTTTTGATAAAAAAAAATAGCTTTGTTCAAGTTAGGAACATGTGCATGTTGTGGAGATGGTAATTATTAAAGAAGTAAGATAGTATTTTCTCTTTGAAACCTACTTTACTAGTATTTCTATCCATACCCCGATTCGATAGAAGTTCCTTTGTTGATACCCTTAATTCTGATTTTGTTAGGGCCTAAGAGCTTGGGTTTATTACATTTTGAGGGAAACTATCTCAATTCTAATACTCTCGATTAAGGCTTTGATGTCATCTATCTCTTTGGAATAATTAGATGTAGGGGTGAGTGAACTAGCTTTATATTTAGGGATTAGGGAAAAGGTCTAATTTCTTGGGGCAACTCGGGGAAAAGAGGAGTTGGGGGTCTAGGGGATATTTTTCTATCCTAAACCAAAGAATTTTCATGTTAAATAAATTTCTCATAAACAACATGCAAATATGTAGCTCCCATTGATGAATCATTATTATCATAATTAAGATATCTCAAAAAATATAAAAAATTCACCTTGAGGAGATGGCCTGAGGAGGGGTGGAATTTTTTCCCATATCCTTTGGAATATGAAGTTGAATTCCATATTTAGCTCACAAGGGGCCCTTTTTATAGTCATTAGTTGCTCCAATAAAGATATATTATTTAAATTTTATTTGAAATGCTTACACATATTCTCTCCAAGTTCATCCCATGTATGAATAGAAGTAGATTACTGACTCGTATACCATTGTATTACTTTTCCTTTAAAAAATGAGGCCAAGAGCCTGAATACCATATAATATTTAGTAATATGATGAACTAAGTAAACATTATAAATATTTGATATGTGCTCGATAGGGAAAGTTAAATTTTCACTAGTAAAAAAGGAATGCTCTTTAGGAAGATATGGGTATGTCATGTTGCGAATTCAAACCCAAAGGAATACCACCATAAAAGGTCATAAAAGTTTGATTTATTTGATGGGATATGAATTTTATGGGTCTTAAGACCCTAGAAGACAATAAGAAAGGCATGTCAGAGGAGGAGGAGTAGAGAGAACTCTATCTGGAGGTGATGGTGATCTTTGAATTGATTTGCCTCTTCTTCTTCTCATTGGTGATAATTGAAAGCATTAAAAATGCTCTCAACTTGCTATCCTTTGTCTTGTTTCAATTGTTCACATGAAAATGAAATATTTTACTACTGATACTAGTAAATTTAAAGTTAGGAGTCACTAGTTGTGTTTCTTGTCACCTCCAAAGGAAAAATACCACCTTTGAAATACACACCAATAGTTAGGACCAAATTCCACTCGCATTCCTTCACTAAGGTGAGTGATTTGGTAAACCAATAGGAGATTAGTGAGATATTAGGAGCAATCAACACTTGCTTTAAACATTCCATCGTAAATCTCTTCCAATCCATTACTGTAAACCGATGTCGTAGTATCATCACCCAACATAAAATGGGACATGTCATATGGCTCAATTTTGGAAAAATCAACATGAGAAGATCCCATGTGGTGCGAGGTACTGAAATCAATGATCCACATTAACAAAGAAGTTACTCTAACTATAAGGGCCTTTCATTTCTTATTCTTAGATTTATATTCCTTTTCTTTGGAATACTCATATTATAGAATTTTGTTTGATAGACTTAGGAACACCTATATTATTTTCTCAATTAAATGAGTTAGGTGATCTATTTGTTTTCTCATACATTGATGCTCTTAATGTCTATTATTCTTTAAATAGGAACACTTATACTTTTTCTTCTTCACTTTGGGCTCAGAAGTAGAAGCGTTCGTGTTATATTTGGTTTGGGTTTAGTTAGTCTTAGTTTCCTTCTTCAGTTGGTCCTTTTTATAATTATTATTTTCAATTTTTTTATCATTTCCCTTACCATTAATTATTATAAGATCATGTGACTTGATTTAAATTTCCTCATTTGAATGAATTTTCATGCTCTCAAATGAGGGAATTTTCCAAGCACTACCTAGAGCATATTTCATGGCATGGAAATTTGAAATGAAGGCGAAGTGTTCGGGACCTAACTTAGAAATAATTGACAAGATTAAATAGGAAAAAGGCTTGTAGGTTTTCAATGTTATTATGATTTAATCATAGCAGTTCATTTTCCAACTAATGTGCTCTTGTGTCATCTTCTTTTTTGAGCATACCATCTAAAGTTTTCCATGCTTGATTAGGTGTTTTGAAGCCTCAATTGGAAGATAAAATTAGGATAAATGGACATATAGAGAAGACCTAAGGCTTCATCACATAAAATCAACCACTTAGATTTTTTGGTTCATCCTCAGGATCAATCTCAGCTCCCATAGTGATGTGAAATAATCCTTTACCACTTAGTTTCATTAACATTTTTGAACTCCATTCGAAAAAATTGAATGACGTGAGCAAAGTAATAGAAAAAGAAACCATTGTGAAGAGAGACAAAGAAGGAATAAAGAAGGAAAAGAAGCACACACCACCCAAAACAATATTTTCACCACCTTATTTATGGAGCTTTATAGTTTAGTGTGTTGATTACAATCACTTATGAATGTGCATCATGAAACAATCAGTCACTCATATTGGAATCGAGTGTAATAACACACAAGTTTGGAGACCACAATTAAGTTTCAACAATTACGACAATTTGACACGTAAGCAAAGCACGTAACAATGCTTAAAAAGAATAAGGGAGAAAAAACAAGTCATGTGTGAGAAATAGCGTCTCACGTCACAAAGAGAATATCCCTTTCCACAAGGCTATGGCAGACACGCTCACTAGCCCACAAGTAATAACAGGAGTGGTATAACCAAGAAAGGGACTTGAAACGAGTTCATAAGCCTCTAAAAAGCAAGAAAAGTGTCCACGAAAGGAAAAAGGGACTCAGAACATGCTGCGCACTACAGAAAATGTCAGCAACATGAAACATCTAATAACACTATATTTTGAACTTTTTATTTTTTCGATTAATTTAATTTTAAACTTTATAAGGATTTTTAAAAATATTAACCTCCTAATTTTAACTAATGACCAACCTTTAATATAAATTAATATTAGATCCTAATTTTTTTAAAATACCTCATACAAAAACAACCTTCCTTTAGTTTAAAAAAGAGTCCCTACTTAGTTTGATAAAACTTAAGATTAAAAATAATCTTTAAAAAAGGAAAGCGGGCTTTTTGAAACAAAGAAAAGGAAGGAAGGCTATTAAATTCTAGTTAAAAAGTTTGAATGAGGGGAGGAAGCTTAATGTGGAGCTCAAGTGAATCTTGGGACAAGGGCGTTGGGCTTGAGGAAATCATGAGTGAAGTGGGATAAAATCAGTAGGGGATAAGCTTGTAGAAGTGTTACAATGTGCAATAGATCGAACGGTGAGAATATGTAGAACACGTAGAGTGTTGAGCATGAGATTAAGTGTGAGAGGATTTGTACACATAGATTGATGGGTAGAGAAGGCATGATTGGTGAGAAAAGGCATGAATTAGGAGGAAAGTTGACAAAGAAGGGAGGATGAGTCCATCTCAAGCATGACAAGGTAAGTAGAGAAAGGAATGAGTAGTGGAAATCCTTAAGGGAGAGCCATCATGAAATAGAAGGGTAGATCCATGGTCGTGCGAGCTAAGGCTAATAACAGCAAGCTAAGAAAAACACAAACCCAACATGCTTTCTAAAGACTTGACTCACAAACACGATCGGGAGCAAAGACAACTCACTTGAATATGGATAAAACAAAACCCGTGGTTTGAGCCAAAGGAAAATGTGAGCTCACTAAGCAAGGATGTGGACCGAGTCAAACCAACAACTCATTGCCAAAATAAAAGGACCAACTCAACTCACCAAGGAAAAATCCAACTTCTAGAGTTAATAAATCTTTCCAGAGAGCTCACCATGGATCTCACCGAGATCTACATGAGCTCGACACGCCTAGGAGGGATGAGGAGTAGTGCAGACAGGGGAAAGGAGATGAAATTTAGCGGGACATAGTAGAAGTTGGGAAAACTTTCTAATTCAAATTTTTAAAAAATTTAAATGAAAAATTCAAATAATCCAACACCTGAATACTTATAAACCAATTTTCCACCAAATACAACTATCGCTAGCTAAATCTAGCGAAGAAACACTTGAAAACTACACATGCACAAACCCCAATATAGCTTAAAATCCAAAATAAGAAACTATTAAACCAAATTAGAAATATTCCAAAGACAATCAAAAAATTGCATGAGAAGCACAAAAATGAAACCAGAAGTAATTATCAACCAGATAAAAATGAGTTCACATTTACCAAATAATTTCTTTGATACCATGTGAGATTGTTTTGCGAGGATCAATACGAAACCCCGTGCACATCAAAGAGGTTACACTCCAACGGTGACATGAATGCTCCAAGTAATCATCAAGTGTAATCAAATAAGAAGGAAAATCTTGCATAAAAATAGGTCTACTCATTCTCATATATCAAAAGAAGGGTACATATGGGAGTGTTGTGTAAATATCATTCCTATAAAATCATTCCCTCCATGAGGGAAAGAGGAGTTACAATTCCAAAAGGGAATGTAACTCCTATGATGCCAATGACACATATGACAATGACTAATTATATGATAGAATCTACCATGTGTCATATAACTCCTATGACCTATGATCTCACCTAAGTGAGATGACTCACCATGTGAGGTAGAAAAGACCCTGAATGATGACAAGGAAAGTCACACACACAACACACACACACACATTCTAATATTTCTCATACATTTTTGTTTTAGGGGTTTGCATTTATAATTCTTTTAATTATGATCCAACACTTTTTAATTACTAGATTAAAATAGGGAAATTGTAGTACCCTACATTTAGACTAATGACACTTGGAAATAATCAATTGGCATTTATCTCACCTCATTCCCATTTGTACACATAGTTGACTCAATCTTACACACATATCACTCAATTCATCTCTCCATATCCATTAGGTCACACTTGTTACTCAAATTTATCTTATGAGGAACCTTGGTGACATATACATAAAACACACTTATATTTATGGAAAAATTCTCAACCTTTAGGTTTCTCCTTAACCAAGATCAATTATAAACACACAATAAGATTTTAAAATATATGATGTTTCTACACTAACCCAATATTTCTACCCTAATGTTTTTTCACATGTTCACTAAATGGGAGAACTGCATTATTATGAGGCTTCTTTATAGTACTTCTATGTAGTAATATCTTAAATCAAAAAGGGGTTGAGTAAGCTCAACCATTACAAACTAACCCCTTTTTAGGTCCTTTAATAAGAGACAAATGTTAAATTTAAAGAAGAATGAGCTCATTATCAATTTAAAAAGTGTGATTATGAACATCTAAACATGAATCCAAAACCCTCGGACATAATTTTTCTAGGCATTCAAAACTAGATCATAGCATCATAGGTCAAAAATGGCCACAAGGGAAAAAAATCCCCAAGTGTTCCTATGTTATTCTTATGTTTTTACCTTACACCTAGTTTCTAGATCCCAAATTTTATGGGAACCTAAACAATACTCTTCATATCCCATTTTTGCATTCATATTCCTCTTTTTATCTTTTGGATATTGTAAAATGGTATTATCATTTTAAAATTATAATTTTTACTTTCATTTATTATCTTTCTAGAGCATGTATATCTAAATATTGATCAATACATGATTTATGAAGTTGTTATCCAAAATTTGCACCCTACAAATTCAGATAAATTATTACAATTTAAGCAGGGCTGGTGACGTTTCGATAGCCGTCAAATTTTGGTTATGGGAATATGAGGAAAAAGCAACACGGGATGGATGTACGGGTTGGATGAATGAAATTCAAGCATCCACCCCCTCGGGTTGAATGACGAGAGGTAGTTGGATGGCTCGGTGGTTGGTCGGTGGTGTGGCGTATAGAGAGGATGGATGGGTTGTACGTCTGTTAATTGGGTTGGATGGAATACAAATAGATGACATCCAACCCCCTCGATAGATGGCTCAGTGGTTGGTCAGTGGCACGACATGCAGAAAGGATAGTCAACATCCAACCCATCGGCGACTCTAGGATTGTTGACCATGTTGGTTGATCGTATAGTTGGATGACATCCAACCCAGAGGTTGGATAGTCAAGGTTAATGACGAAAGGATTAGACTATCGTCAGGATGTTCGAGTGGCAGTTGTATGGCATGGTTAGATGGGTCACTAGGTTTGTCAGCCCATTGATTACTTAGTTGTAAGGATGGTCAAAATGTACATGGTACGGCATAGGTTTGGACAACATCTAACCCCATATATTGTATAAGCATGAGATAAACGATGTCCAACCTTCCCGTCACGGATGACAATGAGGTTAGATAGGTCACATGGTTGGATGACTCATTTGTCACATGATCAAGTGAAAATACAAACTCAATTTTTGCATTGATGAAAGCTGTTTCAACCACCTATCAGGAATTTATTAAGGGTAGGTGAGGAAAATTCCTATATATGTGTAAAAACCCCTCATTTGAGCGGTCAAATTTTCTTTATAGCAGCACCATGCCCAAATGGTGTCCGATTTCCCACGAGTTCCAGACCTCAATTCTAGCCTCTGCAATGTAATTTTGGGCCTTCTGCCATGAATGTAATGTGATTATGCATATTTAAAGTAATTTAAAGTGTGTTTTGTGACACTTTTGTCTTCCCTTGCTAATTTTATTTTGGAACCTTGCTTTTCTATTCATTTTTTCACATGTTGTGCTTTCCTACTTACAGGTTCCATATTTTTTTGTGTTTTTAATGCATGTGCGAGTGGAGGATGTTGGGTTCTTGACATGTGGCATGTTATATGTACTCTCTCTCCCTATTTGTCTCCTCTTTCCTTCCCCTTGTGGAGAGAGCTCAACCACCCCCTTTTCTGGTGTTATCACTACCTTTAGCTTAGGATTTCCCCTTTTCTACATCTCCTTCTATCCCTGGTCTCTTAGAATGTTTAGCTTAGAATTTTCTTTCTGCATTAGTGTTGTTGCAAATCAGCAAGCAGACTCCCTAGATGTTGATCAGATTTCTAGTTTGGTCATTAGACATCCATTGTGATTGCAAAACATTGAATCCTTTCCCCAAGCGTGGGACTTACAAAATGGGAAAGGAATCTCTAGATTAGAGGTGGTTCCTCAACTCCTCTCGATCAGATTTATCACTTACAAGTTGCGAGAGGTTTATATTCCTAGTTCCTACTCTAAATTTCAAAAGGGGAAAGAGATAGAGAATGTAAAAAACTAAAACTAATGCTAATAAGGTGATACACCAAAGGAGTGGTGAGCATTTTTGCTTCTATGATTGACACGATTCACAAAATGCAACAAAACTTCATGCACAAACCGATAAGCTGTAATGGAAAGTCAAAAATTAGTCAAACAACACAAGCGAGAGGATAGAAACTTAATCATAGTGCATGTATTGTTATTTTAACATCAAAAATCACTTGCATTACAACACCCGAGAGGCAAAAACAGGTTGCGGTTCTTGAAAAAAGTCGATATTCCACCAAAATTACTTTAAGTAATGAAAGGAGATAACAATACATGGAAAAAATGTTCAACCCTTTGAAAATGAACCAAATCGGCTTTTACGGTGCAAGGGACGAGCCAGAGAGAGAAACACGGGAAAACGTGGAAGGGATTTAACCATTAACCAAAATTCCATCAAAACAGCATGGGTGTCCTTATAGACCCATTCCCGACATTTTTAACCATGCTTTAGGAGAGAATGCGAGCCATTCTTCATTAAAAGCAGTGGTTGAAACGTCATTTTTGTCCATGACCACGCGCGAGGCATTTTTTAAATTTTCTCTCTCAAAATCCATTAAAAAGCAAAAATGACCCCAGAATCTTGTATAGAATTTTACCAGCTTTCCATTGATATAAAGAACGCAAAAAACCGAGCTCTGGATCGAAAGATATGGCCATTTGAAATTTTAGGGCAAAACAGGGCCAAATCGGGTTGGCGGGCAAAAATTTTGAATTTTTACCTTTTTGGTCATTTGGAAAATTTTCCAAAATTTCCCCACGCCCTACCATTCCAGGTACCATGTGGCACGTTTTGATTGGGCCCGGCCCTTCCTTCTCCATTTTCCTTTGGAAAAATTCTCAAAATTTCCCCGCCGGGCCGGCGAGTTTGGGACACGTGGCAAGTGCTGATTAGACGCGGGCCTGTCTTTCCTGAATTTTCTGCGGGTCACTTTGAAATTTTTCGACCTAGACACATGTCAAAACTCCATTGAATGTGGGTTTGGCCATCCTAAAATTCCTACGGGCTTGAAATAATTTTTTTGGCGCCACCTAGACACATGGCGAGGTCCCAATGGTCCGCATTTAGGGGGCGGGATTTTCCCTGTAAAATTTCCTTTGTCTTTTCCTTGGGAAAAATTCCCAATTTACCTCCACCCTCCACTGGTCTAAGACATGTGGCAGGTGTATCATTGGTCGCGGGCCCTCTGCAAGCATTTTCACTTTTGCACAAACACTTTGGGAAAAAATCCCAATTCCTCTTGCGTCCGTAGGTCCGACTCCGGGAGACACGTGGCCTTTGTTGATTGGTTGATGGGGCAGTGGGCCAAAACTTACCTTTTGAATTTTGGTGAAGCTCTTTGTCAAAAATCCAACTTCTCCTCCCCTCTGCCGGTCCGGCTCCATAGGACATGTGGCGTCATTTTATTGGGGACGGGCTTTCCTTCCAAAACTTTCCATGTGCAACACTTAGCCAATTTTTCAAATTTCTCTCTGGTGACACATGGCATTACCTGATTCGTCGGCGGGCCGATGGGGAAAATATTTCCTCTTGAAAACTTTGCCAAAATACTTGGTAAAAAACCAAGTTCTCCTCTCGACCCCCGCCACTTCCCTAGACACGTGGCAACATCTCATTGGCTGTGGGCCCTTCGAGGGAAAATTTCCCACAAAAATTCCTCCGAGCCATAACTTCAAAAATACATGGAGTTAGGAGGAAAACTTTACCTTTCTAGAAATCTGAGAAAGAGCTCTATCCAATGGTGTCATCTCCAGAAGGTTTTGAGTGCCTAAAAAGCAAAATATTATGACTGAGGCACAAGAGAGGGGAGAATGGAAGGAGTTAGCCACAAAATGAGCAGGGGCACATTTTGGATAACAATTTTGGCAACTCGAGAGGGTCATCTACTGCTTTGGATGAAGTTACATTCTGAAGCAATCCATTGGGCATGGAGTCATCTAATTCTCTCGCTTGATACCCCAACCGATTAGAACACTATAAGGAGGATGATGGAATATCACACGATGGAGCAAGGCCTGCAAACACATCTCCAAGGAATGCAAGCTTGTGCCAAAGCACTTAGGGAAAGAAAAATAACCTACAAAAAACAATGTGCACAAGCACTTGGAGGAATGAAAACCTAAGCTAATATTTACAAGGTGGAGAATTTCCCTTTAGTAGCAATGCTTTAGATGGATTCCATTAGCTGGAATCTACGGTTCTTTGCCATCCAATGAAGACAATTGGAAAGCATTGCTATTCTTACACTTTGTTACCATGTATGGGCCACTCCAAATGGCATCAAATTTTGAATGCTTTCCCAGTTTTGCTCTATCTGCATCCCATTTTAACACCAGATCTCCAACTTGGAAAGATCTATCCTTGGCCTTCTTATCAAAGGTCTTCTTTATCAAAGCCTGATCCTTCTCCATTGCTTGGGATGCTTGATTTCTGATTTCTTGGAGCTCCATTAATTCTACATATCTAACCTCCATGGGCTCAAACTCCAACAACTCCAACTATTTCATGAGTTCCAATATTGGCAACTCAAGTGACATGGGAAAAATTGCCTCTCTTCCGTAAACAATCTTGAATGGAGAGTTACCTGTAGATCTTTTAGGAGTTATCCTATCAGCCCATAAGGCTGATTTCAATTTAGTATGCCAAGACCTCTGATTTTCATCAAGAGTCCTCCTAATGATCCTCAAAAAGTTCTTGTTTGTAGACTCAGCCTGGCCATTACCCTAACGGTAATAGTTTGATGAAGTGCTTAGGTAGATCCCATTCTTGACATCCCATTCAGTCACCTAGGACCCAATGAATGCCAATGCATTATCGATACTATTGTAGCAAGTATGCGAATCTGGTTGTTATTCCCTCATAGAAATCTAGGATGCTAGATTCATTTGCTTCCTTGAGTGATACCGCTTCAGTCCACTTGGTGAAATAATCTGTGGTTGTTAAAATCCATTTGTGCCCTTGGCTTGAATTGGGATTAATGACTCCAATGAAGTCTAAACCCCATTGCATGAATGGCTGGTCAACTAAAATTGGATACGATGGAAGGGCAGCTAGCCTCTTTTACCTGTGAAGAATGCACAATCCTTACACCTCTTGATCCATGCATAACAATCATTGAAAATCTTGGGCCAATAATAGCCAGCCCTCATGATCTTTAGAGCTGTCACTCTTGGTGAAAAATGACCACCAGCTGGTCCACCATGGAACTCTTCCAACACCCTATGAATCTGATTTGTACCAATGCATCTCAGTAGTATTCCATTCACATCTCTTTTGAACAGAACACCATCAACAAGGGCATATGGGACAGACTGCAATCTGAAGTGTCTTCTTTTGGTCTTATTCATTTCTGGAGGGCATAGACCTGTGCTTAGGAAGTGCATTATGTCTTGGGTCCAGCAAGGAATGGGGGCACCATTATTCTCTTCTTGAGTTCTTCCTTGCTCATGGTTGTCTTGCAACGCCAAAACAGCCTCCTTCTCATTGCATGCTTCCTTTTGTTTTCCCAAAATCAGCTGCTCACACAATCCTTTCCCTCTGACCAACTTGGTGACTTTGATCTCAATGTCATACTCCATGACACAAGTAATCCAACCTGCCCTCTTTTCATTCAAGTCTTTGTTGAGGAGGAAGTCTTTAACTCCCACATGAGAAACCAGCAATTGGACCTTATTGTTTGAAACTAGATGCTTGAATTTCTTCAAGCTCTTGATTACTACAAGAACATGCTTCTCAATGAAAGAATATCTCACCTCATAGTCCTCCAGGATTTGGCTGAAGAAATCAATTGGCTGCTCATCATTGTCTTTGTTCTGTTGTACCAAAATTATAGAAATAGTATCATCACCCCCAAATGCATAGAGGATGAAATCCTTGGAGAAATCCAGGTTGATGAGAGTTGGGGCTTGAGAGATGGCTTCTTTGATTGCTTCAAAACTTCCCCTTCCTTCTCGCCATCCACTTTAAAGCCATGATTTTCTTTAACATCTTGGTGATAGGTTTGACAAAGGGCTGCAAAATTTGGGACAAACCTCGAACAAAATTTATTCTCCCAAGAAACTGAAGGGCCTTCTTGTGGCTTGGCAATGGCAGTGCTCTTATGGCTTCAACTCTTTCTGGATCAATTGCTAATCTTTATTTAGAGACAATGTGGCCAAGGAGTTTTCCTTCATGGGCTAGAAAAACACACTTTTTAGGATTCAAAGAGACTCCAAATCTTCTACACCTTGTGAATACTTGTCTCAAATGGAAGAGGTGATCTGTTGCATTTCTTGAAAAAACAGTGATATCATCAAGATATATCAGCACTATGTTGTTAATCAAACCCTTGAACGCCATATCCATTGCTCTTTGGAAGGTAGCTCCAGCGTTGGACAGCCCAAATGGCATTTTCCTGTATGCATAAGTTCCCCATTTGGTTGTAAAGGCTGTCTTGAACTGGTCTTCCTCCTTCACCATAATCTGATTGTACCCTGAATAGCCATCAAGTAATGAAAACCTCTCAGAGCTAGCAACAACTTGCAAAATTTGCTCCATAGAAGGAAGTGGATAATGATCCTTGAGAGATGCTCTATTCAAATCTCTGAAGTCAACACATAATCTAATTTCCCCACTCTTCTTCCTAACTAGAACCAAGTTGGCCACCCAACTAGAATGCTTGATAGGGAATATGATTCTTGATTCTATCAACTTATTCAATTCTTTCCTCATGAGAGGCTCCATGTTGGGGTTGACTAGCCTTTGTTTTTGCACGATAGGCTTAGTATTTGGATCCAATTCAATGGTATGTTGAGCTAACTCAGGATTGAAACCTTTCAAATCTTCATAGCTCCAAGAAAACACATCAGGAAATTCTTGACAAAGCTGTATGAACTCATACCTTTCTTGCTCAGTTGTCATCTTACCAATTTGGAGTGATTTGCCATCTTCCATCGAGATGGACATTGAATCTTCTCCCTTGATCTAAATGTTTGCTTTCTCCTTCCTAAACTGGTCATTAGGATTGAAAATGGACTCCAAAGTAATAAGTCCCTTTGGTAGTTTGTTGGTTCTCAGCTATACCACTTGGTCACCATACTGCTACTCCAACTTTTCCTGATTTTTAGTTGAAAACTCAGCCTCTTCTTGCAAGAAATGGATGATTTTTGATCATTTTCAAACACTTGCCAACTTACATTGTTTTCCGGCACTAAAGGCCTCACAATCACGTGGATGTTTGGTTGTACTTTGTCTTTTTGAATGCTTTCAACAACGTCAAAGGCTGCCCCAACTGCTGCAAGCCTGTCAGCAGCTTGGTTCTCTTTTCTAGGAATGGATTTTATGCCAAAACCCTCAAAATCCTCAATGAGGTCCCACACCCTGTTCTTGTAGCATTTGAGTATATCATTCTTGACAGCATGCTTCCCCCTAACCTGGTTGACAATAAACTCACTGTCACCAAAGACTTGCAAGTTCTTAATCCCCTTTTTGATTGACCAATGCAATCCTTGTATCAAAGCTTCATATTCAGTAGTGTTATTAGAGCATGCAAACTGAAATCTAAAAGCTGAATAATACTTAACTCCTTGTGGTGAAACAAGCATAGCTCCTCCTCCTGCCCCTTGTTTACTCCTTGATCCATCAAAAACAAGCGCCATACCTCATTGTCATCCTTGTGGTGCGGCTTGGTGATCTTAGGAATAGGCTAACTTTCTTCATGCATGCAATAGACTCCTAGCTCAGATTCCTCTATTTCTTGATAAGGATCAAAAGCATGCACCTTGTTTGCCCATTCATCAAGAGTTAGATCTGGGATACTTCCAACCTTGGTATTAGCTTCATCAGTGCTTGGATAATCTTCTTGATCAAACGCTGAACAATTTGTATTGATCTGACTTGGAGTGTAAGGCTCAATGTGAAAGTTTGCAATGGGTTCAGATCTGATTGTGGCTTTAGTTCCATATCTTTTCCTAAACCATGTGTGACCAATAGCGAGATAAGTAACCTCCAATCTTGGTTGTGAAATCCCTTGACAAACATAGGGTAAAGAGTGGTGGAAGGTCTATTATGCGAGACATCTTGCAAAACAACAACATTGGGACATGCATGCAAGGTAAGACTCAAGTTTTTATCACTCAACTATTATTACTATTGTCCCATCCAATTGCACTACCCCTTTGGATATGGTTTCATACTATATTCCCAAGTGATCAGCTATTTTCTTGGGCATTCTTGAACTACTCACCCCGGAATCAATCATGCAATTGTGTACTAGTTGATTCCTAATGATCAATGAAACATAGAATGGAGGGGTTTTAACATCTTACCTCTTTATCCTCCATGATTCCCCTCGGGCTGGGTAGCATTTGTGAGCACTTTCTCTTGCATTTGGACTTGCTGATTTGAAGTTGACCGAGTCCTTCATGGCAGCTTATAGCAAATATCTTTGGCACAGGATAGATAGTGATTCCCACATTGATATGTTTACATTTGTCTTCTTCATCTGATCAATGATATTGAATGGAGATGAAGTATCCATTTTTTGTCCCTTGGCCTATACATTCATTCCTTTGTATGGGCAGCAACGACTAGCATTTGAGTTGGCTTAGGAGCTGTTTTGGGCAGTCCTTGTGTGTTTGGGATTTGAATTTTGTTTGCCAATAGTTTGTGGAGTGATAGAAGATTGAGGATTGCTTGGGGATAATGGCTGTTCTTCACCCAAATTTCTCCTCTTTGACCTTGTGTTGGCTGCAACACTTTGGGAAACCGTTTGATTCATGCCACAAAAATCTTCTGCCTGCCACTTTACAAGTGTGGTATCATTTGGAGTTAATTCTTTCTTTGGAATGTTTCTTGATTACCCTCACCCTCCACACTAGTGGTTGTCACCATTAATGCTTGATTCAAGGCACTTTGTTGAAGCACATGGATTGGTTATGAGGTTCATTATATGGGAAACACCAATCATACTCTTGAGCTATATTGTTTTGTACCGGCACTAATGCTTTAGAGGTAGATGTAGTGTTGGGATTATAAGGCTGAAATGGTCATTGAAGGAAGGCCTTGCTTGATTTATATTTGCAGCTGGATTGGGTGGTCTTTGGGGTTGATATGGCTGCTTGTTAGGATGAGCTTGGGGCTAGAAGGAAGGTCTAAAACCTTGGGCTTGCTGCCTCTTGAGTGTAACTAGCTCATTACCTAAATTTTGCAATTGCTTCATGACTTCTTAAAGTTCATTTGAGGCACTAGAAGATGAAGTTGAAGCTTCATTCGAATTCTAATTTCTAGGAGTGGGAATACGAGCTAAATTAGGTGTTTGATTAGTATTTGGGCTCTCTAAACTTGGAAACAATGGCATTGGAGGTCTAGGAGCTAGCTTGCCAGCTTGAATCAAACAATTTTCAGCTCTAATGGCAATGCTATAAGCAATGGGGATAGTTTTCCTCCCATGGACTGAATTAACATAGAAATATCAGAATTTAAAGCTTTGAGGTAATAAAGAAAGGCACCTTCTCTTTGTTTTGAATGCCACTTGGAATTCTCTCCCAAGTCCTTTGAAATCTGAAATTAAAATCAGTCAGCTGCTCATTGGGAGCTCTCTTGATGGTTGTCAGCTGCTCTAAAAGGGACAAGTTGTCTCCCTTTTCTCCAAACTACTCATGGAGGGATATACATAGCTGATTCCAATTTTGAATAGAACCTGAGGCAAGGCTCCTGAACCATTGCAAAGCTTTCCCTTTAAATGAAGATTCCGGTGGTTTGACAATGAACTTGCATCTCATTGGTCTCATGGATTGCACAAATATTGGCAATATCCTTAACATGATCACCAGGAGTAGTCTGATTCTCTCCAGTAAAGTATGGGATGTTTTTCAGTGCTGCAACTGGGATTGGATTTTGTGCATTGAGAGAAAGTGGGCTGCTGCCAGTGAAATTGACATAGGGATTGTTTTGTGCCATTCTGATTGGCCTTAAAACCCTTGTTGATTGAATGAAAGGCCTACCAGGTGGAGGAGTTGAGAGAGTTCTATTTGGTGGAGATGGAGACCTTTGAATCCTCCTCCCTCTTTGCCTTCTTCTTGGAGATAACTGTAGATACTCAAACATCACCTCTTCTTCTCCAACTCTTGACCTTGTGTTGATTCTTCTCATGAGTTTTCAGGCTTGACTGCTAAAACCAGCTGATTCTTCTTCCTTGGAGTCGCCAGATGTGTAGTTTATAGCTCTTTAAAGCAAGAAACTTGCAACAAATACACATCAATTTTTTTGCAATGAAGATGAAGACTTCTAGGTCCCACCGGGCATGCCAAAACTGTTGTTGCAAATCAGCAGCACCCCTGGATGTTGATCAGATTTCTAGTTTGGTCATCCTAGACATCCAGTGTGATTGCACAACATTGAATCCTTTCCCCAAGTGTGGGACTTACAAAATGGGAAAGGAATCTCCAGATTAGAGGCTGGTTCCTCAACTCCTCTAATTAGATTTATCACTTACAAGTTGCAGAGGTTTATATTCCTAGTTCTACTCTAAATTTCAAAAGGGGAAAGAGATAGAGAATGTAAAAACTAAAACTAATGCTAATAAGGTGATACACCAAAGGAGTGGTGAGCATTTTTTTCTTACGTAGATTGACATGAGTTCACAAAATGCAACAAAATTCATGCACTGATAAATGTAATGGAAATTCAGAAATTAGTCAAACAACACAAGCGAGAGGATAGAAACTTAATCACAGGGCTTGTATTGTTATTTTAACATCAAAAATCACTTGCATTACAACACTTGAGAGGAAAAATAGGTTGCAATCTTGAAAAAAGTCTGATATCCCACCAAAATCACTTTAAGTGACAAAGGGAGCCTGCAATACATGGAAAAAATGTTCAACCCTTTGAAAATGAGCCAAATCTGGCTTTTACGGTCTGAGGACATGAGCCGGAGAGAGAAACATGGGAAAACATGGAAGGGATTCAACCATTGACCAAAATTCCATCAAAAAAGCATGGGCATCCTTACAGACCCATTCCCTGACATTTTTAACCATGATGGGAGAGAATGCGAGCCATTCTTCATTAAAAACGGTGGTTGAAACGTCATTTCTATCCATGACCATGTGCCAAAGGAATTTTTAAATTTTCTCTCTCCAACCTCCATCAAAATGCAAAAATGACCCCATAATATTGTAGATAATTTTACCAGCTTTCCATTGATATAAAGAACACAAAAAACTGAGCTCTAGATCGAAAGATATGGCCATTTGAAATTTTAGGGCAAAACAGGGCCAAATCGGGTTGGCGGGCAAAAATTTTGAATTTTTACCTTTTTGGTCATTTGGAAAATTTTCCAAAATTTCCCCACGCCCCACCATTCTAGGTGCCACATGGCACATTTTGATTGGGTGTGGGCCCTTCCTGCTCCATTTTCCTTTATTTTTTCCTTTGGAAAAATTCTCTAAATTTCCCTTGGCCAAGTGAAGTGAGTTTGGGACACGTGGCAAGCACTAATTAGATGCGGGCCTGTCTTTCCTGAATTTTCCACATGTCACTTTCAAATTTTTGACCTGGACATGTGTCAAAACTCCATTGGATGTGGGTTTGGCCCTCCCAAAATTCCCTGTGGGCTTGACCTAAGTTTTTGGCGCCACCTGGACACGTGGCGAGGACCCATTGGTCCGCATTTAGGGGGTGGGCTTTTCCCTATAAAATTTCCTTTGTCTTTTCCTTGGGAAAAATTCCCAATTTACCTCCACCCTCTATTGGTCCAAGACACGTGGTGGTGTATCATTGGTCATGGGCCCTCTGCAAGCATTTTCACTTTTGCGCAAACACTTTGGGAAAAAATCCCAATTTCCTCCCGCGCTCCGCAGGTCTGACTCCAGGAGACATGTGGCCTTTGCTGATTGGTTGATGGGGTAGCGGGCCAAAACTTACCTTTTGAATTTTGGTGAAGCACTTTGCCAAAAATCCAACTTCTCCTCCGCCCTCCGCCGGTCCGGCTCCATAGGACACGTGGCGTCGTTTTATTGGGCATGGGCTTTCCTTCCAAAACTTTCCATGCGCAACACTTAGCCAATTTTTTCAAATTTCTCTCCGGTGACACGTGGCATTACCTGATTCGTCGGTGGGCCGATGGGGAAAATATTTCCTCTTGAAAACTTTTCCAAAATACTTGGTAAAAAACCAAGTTCTCCTCCGACCCCCGCCACTTCCTGGACACGTGGCAGCATCTCATTGGTGCGGGCCCTTCAAGGGAAAATTTCCCACAAAAACTCCGCTGAGCCATAACTTCAAAAATACATGGAGTTAGGAGGAAAACTTTACCTTCTACGGAAAGATGAGAAAGAGCTCTATCAATGGTGTCATCTCGAGAAGGTTTTGAGTGCTTGAAAAGCAAAATATTATGACTAAGGCACAAGAGAGGTTAGAATGGAAGGAGTTAGCCACAAAATGAGCGGGGGGTACATTTTGGATAACAATTAGGATTAGTGTTAGCATTAGGATAGTTAGAGGAACCGGCCTTCTCTGGAGGTCTTTCTTGGTTCGTATGTCTAACAACTAAGAGACACTCCCATGTTGAATCATATCCTAAGTCATTTATAACTTAGGCATGGGTGCACATTTGAGCTCCAAAAGTTTTATCATGCCGATGGGATGAAGCATTCAAAACTATACATTTGACAAGTGTGTGCTTTTGTTTATCTTTTCAGTTCATCAAGTTAGTTATACTCTTGGTAGAATTTCAGCCTTTGGAGGCATGTCCAAGTACAGTTTGGCGAATCCATAGAAATAACCAACCCATTATCTTTGATGTATACCTTTATGCTTTCTTTCCATTCATTTCCATTTTTCTCCCATATCTTTCCATTTTCATTCATTCATGAAGTTTGTGAAATCATGACTTCATTCACTTCCTGGAATTCTCATTTGTAGTAGTAAGACCATTCCCCTTCATCTAACTAACGGTTTGAAATCCTCCTCGAATCATTTTTATGAGCCCTATCATGAAGAATATGTGCATAAATCTTCCTCTAATGACCCATATGGTTATTCATCTAACCAATATGTTTGTCAAGAAAAAAGTTATGCAGGTGATGGTGGCATTCCCATGGAAGATGCTAATTTTTAGAGGTAGATCAAGGAGATGGAGATGAGCATGGTACAAGACAGAGTTATGTACATGGTGAAGGAAGCCACGATTGGTTTCATAAAGCCCTACCCATGGATAGGATTTGCACAAGCTGGTTGACCTCCGTAGAAGCTGATTTTTGGTTGAAGTTATGTTGCGGATTATAGAGTGGGTTGAAGAAATGGAGGTTCACATATCTAGTGTTGGGAAACCCTTTCAATGGGGTAACCCCGCACTTTCATCCCATATCCCTCTCATTCCTCCTCCCCCAATCTACACCATCTCGGTCTAAGTTTCATGATCCTATTTTTGTCTTCCTGCTCCCATTGAGGATTCCCCTTCTCCATCTTCTTCCTTTCAATCCCACCTTCAGTTTTCTACCCCTCTTCCTTCCAATACTCCCTCTCCTCCATAAGAAGATCCTACTCCTTCCCCTCCACCATAAACAATAAAAATAAGATGAATCCCAGCCCACCCTCCTCTCACATTCCTAAACCCATTTTGGAAAGAAAATCGGTCAAGGAGGCGATGGAAGTCAAGAGTGACCAAAGAAGAAATCATACAAAATTTTAAGGATTGGGCTTTAAATTTTGAGTCCGATCAGATGCCACAGTTGATTAAGGCCCCAAGAGAGATTGGAATTCAAGAATAAGTGGTGCAGTCTAATTTTGTGTTAGAGGTAGAGAAACCATATGAGGATTATCAGCAGTCTCTCTACTCCAAATGTAGTGTACATGATGGCAGTATTTTCATGGAGGTTGTTGATTCATCTCATCTCATAGAATCAAAAGTGAAGGAAGAATCAGCTCCAAATCTGCAAGAAGAGGAGTGCATAGAAATTTAGATCCAAGAGGAGTGTCTTGCAGCACTTGATCAAGAAGAGGTTGATTTTCTATCAGAATTGGAAGATTACATTGGTGAGGAGGAACCAATTGATCTCACCACTTTTGCAGCCTCACCATTTGTCTTCCAACACAACAAGCCTCTTTCTACAAGAATTCCTTTTCATCCATCCATAAGGTAGGAAGAGAATGATGATGACATCATTGCCAAATCAGTCATCATAGAGGAGGCGATTCTTTTGCAAGGTTGTTTATAGAAGTAGAAGAAAATACACATTAGTTAGCAAGCAGCCACATTCCAAAAAGTCGCAAGATGTCCCCATCCGTGGGGATGAGTTTTAAAAGAATGGAAAAATCAAAAAGATCAGTCCATTGGTTCTCAAGGTTGTATGCCCAATTAGTTATTTGGCTAGCTTGGAGGCATGTTGGTCCAAAAATTGTCGATTAGGCGGGTCATGGGGATACATGCTAACGGTGTGCGGTGGCATAGCCCCTCTTTGAGACAGCAAAGTGAAACTGGTTTATTGTTAATCTATCAAGTAAGAATCTGTGCAAATATACACTATTCTAACTTCAGGGGGTTTGGGATCTCATCCCAGTAGAGGTAGTTCCAACTGTGAATAGAAAGGTAGGAGGGAAGGAATGGAGGAGGGTAGATCTGAAGGAAGAAAAGAAATGAATTCCAAGATAGAAAGGTTAGAAGGTTTATGCTTTGGGCTGGTAGTAAACAGAGCCAAACTTACTTGCATAAAAAAATAAAGCAATACTGATGAACAAATGACAATAGTAGGAATGAATTCAACAAAATAAAAACATAGATCTAACGTAAGAAAGATCTTATGCAAATAACACACATATGGAGCATAAATTCTGAATACGTGTATTAATATTTCTTCTGTTACAAGAAAGAAAAAAGTCTTTCTCTCCTCACTTCTCCTTTCATACAAAAAAATTTCCACACCTATCCACCTAGAATACAACAAGTATTCCAGTATTTATAGAAGGAGAAGAAGAAAGAAGACAAAAGCAAACCAACCACTATTTACAAAATATCTTACAAGATATTTACAAAATATCTAAAAATTCAAAAGTTAACTTTGGGAAAGTTTTTGGATGGCAACATCCCATGGTGCAACATGGATGATGTCATCATAAATGCCAACATGCTTTTTAAATATTTGTATAAAAATATCAAAGCATACATAAGAGGAGAAACTACTCCTCATCATCTCTTTGCTCAAACTTGGTGTCCTACTTTTGATTAGGAGAGGCGATGTGACATTGCACTCGATATTCCATAAAGTTGTTGATCATTTCCTAAATTTTATCATGATTTTTTGGACCTTTGAAATAGTTTCCAATGACTTCGCAAGTTTCTTTCTCATTCTTGAGCTTGTCAGGTAACCCGGTGAACTCCTCGCATGCATCGATCAAGAAGCCAATGAAATCACGGCAGGCCAAGAGGTTATTGATTGACTCTCGGTCGAAAGTGACCTCTAGTGCCAAACCTTGAGTGACTATAGCCTTGAAGTGCTAGAATGTATCATTTTCTTCCCTCAAGTTATAGGATTCACTTTGAGCATCCCTAGAGACTTTTTTGTATTATGTCTCTGCTCCATGTTGTATTGTGCATCCAGGGCTTCATCTTTGATTTTATCAATTCTCTCCAGGATGTATTCCATCTGATCAACCTAGTAATCTAATGCAATGAGAGCTTTATTATGTGCCCGCGGGTGATCGATGACACCAACCTTCGATAGGTCATCAGCTGAGTAGTTAGCCATTTCTTGGAATGTTTCATGTTTTAACACTGGCGTTATCTAACTCCTCGAGAGAGGTAACTGCTGCTACTGCTTGTAGCTCCTTATTTTCTTGAGCTATATCCTGGTAGAGCACTGTGAATTTCCCAATCATTTCTTCACTATCTCTAAGGATTCACTCAATCCAGGATGATACTGTTATGCCTTGTTTGCCAATCTTAACATATTCATTCATTTTCTCTATTTGGGAACTTGAATAGGTTCGGTGGCGATTCTTGGAGGAGCATTACGCATTTTACGTAATGCTTGTAGGAGATGTTTGTTTTGTTCCTTGAGTATTCTCTTCTCCTCTTTTGCTTCTTGGAGCTTCTTGTAGAGAACATCCATAGCAAACAAGGCTTCCCCTTGCAGGCTTTCAGATGAGGTCCCCATTGTGACTTGAGTCACTGTGAAGTCTGTGGGAGATAGATCCTTCTTTTCCTTGGTTGGAGTGCAGGTAAGCAATCTCCATGACTCTTTCCCCAAATTGATTTTTGAAAATTGAGTTATTGCTTTCTACTTCTTGGGTCGTTTCTTTGGAATGACGAGAGAAGTCCATCGGTGCGATGGGAAATTTTCTCTTATGCTAGCCCAAATGGTCATAAATCCAACTAGGAATTATGGGAGTGGGCATAGAGGGAATAGAAGAAGAAACGAGAGTGAAAGGGGAAGAAACTATAGCGGCTTCGAGGGAATCATGTGAAACACTAGGTGGTGGCATTGACAAGGATTCCAATGCACTACTGATTGTGGGGCATGGAGTTACTACAAGAGAATAGAAGGACATGGAAATAGAAGGGATCTATAATTGGATGGAGGGAACACTGGGCGATAGATCCATGAGAGAGGAGAAGATGGAAGAGGTGGGAGATGGAAGGGAGGAAGGGAGAGAAGAAGACACATCCATAGGAATAGATGCTTCAATGACATGAGGAGGGGAAGAAATGGAAGAAGGAACGCTGGGTACCTCTGTAGTTGTAGTTGTGATAACATCCTGGGTGGATGTATCATTGGAATTTCTATTGTCTCTTCTTCTTTACCTAGAGAAACCAGGTCGACTATTTACTTCTCAGAAGTAGAAGGAAGGCCTTCAGGAGCTTCTTCTTGTTTGCTTGATTCACCCTCCTTGTCTTTTCCTTTTCCTTTCAGCACATGGGCCGGTCTTGGAGGTGCTCTACCTGAAGGAGAAGTAGTGAAATCTACTCTAAGGTAGGTGAGACCATTCTTTTGCACTAATATTTGGTGTGTTGCAATGTGGGCTTAACCCTTTCCTGGATGGTTTTGGCACCTTGGCTCTGTCGATCTCTGTGAATGGCCAATCATCCCCATCTATGTCAAGGTAAACCTGATCAATTTCTTGATCAGTCTCTTAGAATTCCTTTGGGACAATGGCAACACCATAGTGGGTGATCTTCTCTAAAGACAGATGGGAGTGATCCTTTCACCTGATGTCTATCTCATGTGTCAAGTCAATCCAGATGTCCTCAATCTTAGGAACATGGATGGGATCAATTTTTACCTTTGGGAGGTAACTCCGGTAGTTGAAGGTTGGCCTTGCTAGGAAGTTGTGCTTTAGATTCAGCAACTCAAGTTCAGTATACATCTCCCGTGCTTTGGCCAGTGTGGTGCAGGTGTATCAGCCAACTATAAGGGGGAATGAAGTTCCTCCTTTCTTTCTTTTTAGGAACTTCTCATGATACATGATTAGCTACCTTGATAACTCCAAGTGGATCAGATTTGGCCCCATAAACCTTGGCAGCTTCGTTGGTTCACCCTCAAAATTCATAGCTTGAGGTATGTGAATGTGGGGAATTGTGTGAACAATTCTCCCCATTTATTTATGGTAGTAATCACACTAGGGTTGGTCTGACCGTGTCTCATGTTTGGCCTCAGCACGTAGATTACCTCATAGAAGAAGGCATCATTAATTTTAGAGAACTGGGAGATGTTGGCCTCGAGCTTTAGCTCTGAGTAGAACTCGTATATATTGACTTGGGGCCATACCCAATTTAGAGCTAATCCTGCAAAATCCCTTGTTGATGCAGTAGCGTATACAACGTAGGAATTCATGTAGAACTTCTCTATTGTTAGAAATTGTTGAAGCTACTGGGAGATGGTTTCACTGATGATTTCACCCCAGCCAAAACATTGATCAGGCACATTCTTGCTCATGGTCTCCAAGTACCTCAACATCCATTTTTTGAAATAATGGGCATCATGGAGCCCAAATACTCTTTTCAAGAAGGTGATTGTATCACTCAAATCTTCATTAAAGTCACTACGGTAGATGGTTTTTTGGCCATTTGCTCACCGGCTTCTTGTTCTTTAGATAAATCTCATTCATCGTCTGCATGCATTTATCCTCATTGTCATCCCAAGCCTTGTTGCAGTCTTTGAGACTTATCTCTACATATTTCTGTGGTGAGGAATGCCCAGGGTCAGTTCAAAGTGATGAGATGTGAGGTCGATGATTGTCTTGTGTTCCTTGTCTTTGACACATCTAGTGTCTTTGTTATAGCACCAAGCAACCAACATGATGAACTCGTTATTTACGGCACTTACTAGTAGCCCAGCTGCAAAGTGTAATCCACTGCCCACTAGTTTGTTCATCCATGGGCCATTCCTTGCCTGGTTGGTCCTTGCTCAAAATTCATCCATATCAATATGACCTAGCTCAGAGTCTCTAATGTCAAGGTAGTCTCTGCATATGAGTCAGACATCCTGAATTTTTGATACTTATACTTCATCTCTTGTTCCGACTGCTTAGCTTTAGCTTTGGATTTGGTTAGTTTCTTGCTTGATGAAGACATGTGTGAGCTCAAGGATGGATGTTGTTGTTGCAAGAAGAATCAAGGAGGTCCAACACAAAAGATCCATGTCAACCATCATGTTATTCATAATGAAAGCTTGTAGAATGAAGAACTAGCAATTATAAGGCTTAGGGCGCAAGGCGCAGGTTCACAACATGTTGTAGAGGCTTAAAATTATTGGGCGCACTTTCTAGGGTGTTGACATGAGTAAAAATGTGCTTAATGTTTATAGGAGAAAAGTTGCACCAAGCAGAAAGGGCATGGTTTGATGGATGTTAACATGCAATTTTTTGTGCCAAAGGGTAAAGTACATTTAGGAAGGTGTCAACATGAGGAAAATTACACTTGGTGTTGACCTGGGAAAAGTTGCACCAAGTTTAGAAAGGGCACAATTTTGCAAGGTGTTGCATGAAAAGTTTTAGTGCTAAGGATAAGGTGTGGGGCACGGTTTACAGCACACAACATGGCATGTTGATGTTATGGAAGTGGCGCCAGTGCCTCATGAAAATCTGCTAAGTGTTATTTTTGGCTAGGCGTAGGTTAAGGTCATATTGCAAGGGTTTAGAATGCACCAAAGTGTAATTTTGAGAGATGTTGCAAGAAGAAACAGTGCGCCAAGGGAAAAATGTGTGGTGTAGATTTGAAGCACACAACATCCAATGTTGATGTTACACAAGTGGCACCTATGCCTCATGAAAAACTGCTAAGTGTTCTTTCATTTGAGCATGAAAAAAGGGTGTGTTACATCATCGCAACTTTGGGAGGTGTTACACAACAAAACAGCGTGCCAATGGGTAACAGTTGGATAATTTGGCAACTTATCCTTGATTTTTTCTTCCTCTTTCTTTTGGATTTGGTAGATGGAAAAAGAGGGTTTGTTTAGCAAGGAAAAAGCAAATGGGTTCTTTTAGTTTTTCAGAGGCAGGGGTCTCCCATATTTGTAGATCTGGAAAGAGAGACAAAATGGCTTCACTAGTTTAGAGATTGTCTAGGCATGTTTCTTTAATTTTTATCTTTTACACCAACCCTAATACATAATACAAACAAGACAAAAACAACAACCAGGAGAGGAGCCACTTACCCGGATTTATAAAAGACGAGGAATGACGTGGGATCCACAAGCTCAAAAAATGGCACATGTGGGTGACAAGGATGGCTGATAGGTGCAAAGAAAACACTTTTCACAATTTTCAATTCATGAAAATGATAGATTTGGGCACATATTTATAGAAAAATTCACATTTATTATCTCACCAACTTCTTTGGCGCGCCTTTCGGAGTGTCGACACAAGGAAAAGTGTGCCTTAGCGTAAATTTGTTAATGTCAACACTTCATTTCCAACACCTAAGCACATTTTTTAGATGTCAACACAATGCTTCCAAAGTGCCTAAGGGCTTTTTTAGGGGTGCACATTTTGGTATGTCGACATAACAATTTCTATGCCTTAGGTTTTATGAGTGGGTGCAGATTTCTTAATGTCGACATGAGAATTCCTACGCCTAGCGCAAACAGTGGCACAACTTCAGTCATGTCAACATGAAGATGGGTGTGCCCAAATATTTAGCAAAATTGACTTAGTCTTACAACATTTTGATTTTTGAAAGGAAGTTTTGGTCTTCCTCAAACGTTGTCAAACTCCTTCGGGGGCCAAAACGGAAATTTTGGTATGGTTACCTACAAATTGCCCTTGTCAATTTTATAGGATAATAGCTAGCTCTTTCTGGGGACTATCTTTGAGTGAAACTTAAGGGTAGAGAATCCCAAATTTTCATGTGCTTATCCATTGGGTTACAGAGAATCAAAAACAAGGGTGACCAAAAAGGGAAAGAAAGAGAACACACAACGAAAGAAAAAGAAAACTATACAAAGAAGAGAGCAAGCTCTACTTCACGAAGATCTTTAAGTGCTACCTGCTATAGGAAAGCGAGAGCCCAGTTCCATCTAGATATGAGAGATAGAAACTATTCTCTCCATTGAGATTCTTGATCTTTTATGGTCCTCTCCAAAGGGAGTCAAACTTCTCGTGCATACCTTTCGGTTCTCTTCGTTTTTCCCACAGAAGAACAAGATCTCCCACTTGGAAATCTCTCTACTTAGCTTTCTTTTCAAACAACCTCTTAACTTGATTCTGATGTTCATTTATCTTGTCCACCACTCTTACTCACTTTTCTTCAAGTTCCGTCAGGTACATAATCCTCTTTTCAAGAGAATTCTAAAAAGTTTCATCTTTAATTGCTCGAGCCAAGCGCAGAGTAGGGATTTCTATGGAAATAGGGATTTGAGCATCGATTCCATATAACACTTGAAAAGGTGACATGCCGAGAGATCTCTTCGGAGTGATACAATCCGCCCACAAAGCATTGTACAATGATTTGTGTCAGGACCACTGGTTTTCATCAACTAGCTTCCGTATGATAGTTACCAGGTTCTTGTTGGATTCTGCCTAACCATTTCTTTGAGGATGATAATCAGAAAAATGAGCCAAGGTTATTTTATATCCATAAAAAAACCAATAACTTCCCTGAAGAGAAGTTGGAAGCATTGTCAGCAACGATTTTGTGTGGAATGCCAAATCTCACAATAATATTTTCCTTGATGAAGTTGTAAACAACTTCAAAAGTGGCATGCTTGATAGGTATGGCCTCCACCCATTTCGTGAAGTAATCCATTGTTGTTAGGACGTAACTATGTCTAGTACTTGATTGAGGATTGAGTGCTCCAATGAAATCAATTCCCCATTTCTGAATGGTTTGTCAATAATGATGGGCCTGAGGGGAAATGCAGCCAGCTTTGATTTTCCAACGAACTGTTGGAAAAGTTCACATTTTGCTACCCAGATGGATGCATCTTGAAATTGCGTCGACCAGTAATACCTGGCCCAAATGATTTTATGTGTTGTCATTGATGAGGAGAAGTGACCAGCGCAGGCTAAGTCGTGAAAACTATCCAAAAAATTTACTTGTTGCGGCTTGTCAACACATCGTAGAAAAATGCTGTCAATTCCATGTTTGTACAATCCATCATCCCATATGACATATCTCGTGGCTCTGAGTTTTACCATTCACTTCTCCTTAGTGGTTAGGTGAGTTGGGAAATTTCCATAGGTGAGAAATAACATGATGTTAGAATACCATTCGTCATTGGTTGTGACAAACAGAACCATGGGCAAAGAATCTGCTTTCTCCAGTTCATTTTGTTCTCCATCAACATGGTCAACTTTCTCCTTAGGTACCTCCGAGTCTTTATTTTCAGCCATTAGCTAACACAAGCCTTTACCTCTTACTAACTTGGTTGGTCGATGTCTAGATCATATTCTTGGACCTTTGTGATCCAATTCCCTTGTAAGCTTCCTAACTCATGTTGAGTCAGGATAGACTTAATAGCCATGTCAAGAACTAGCACTACTGTATGAGAATTCAAAATATAGTAGCAGAAATTTTTGACTACTTTTACCTGAGTAAAAGGAATGCTTTTCTAGTTGTGACATATTCATTTCATGAGGCTTAAGAGGAGAGCTCATGAAAGCAATCGGGATTCAATATCCTCGGAGTTCTTTTGCATCAAGATAGCTGATATAGTATGCGCAGATGCATAACTATACATAATGAAGTCTTTGCTGAAGTCAAGGCACATTAGAACAGGAGTGTGAGTGATGGAGGTTTTTATGTCTTTGAAGGATGTCCTACCTTCCTCACTCCATCAGAATGTTTGGGACCCTTTCATCATATTATATATGTGACGAGTCTTCTCAGCAAAATCAAGAACAAAGCGTCTAAGAAAATTTACCTTCCAGAAGAAAGAGTGAACACCAATCTTTCTTCTAGGAAAGGTAAGGCTTTGAATAGCCTTGATTCTTTCAACATCTATTTTAGTTCCTTCTCTGCGATGACATGTCCTATGAGCTTTCCTTTAGTGACCCCAAAAACCGACTTCTTGGGATTTAGTGAAATCACGTGCTCTCAAAGATCCGATCAACACTTGCTCCAAATGATCACGGTGATCACTTCGTCTCTTGGAGAACACGGTCGGGTCATCAACGATGACCTTTCCCATCATACCTTTGAATGCAAAGTCCATTGCTCATTGGAAGGTAGCACCGGTGTTGATCAAACCGAACAACATTCTACTTTAGGTGAAAGTACCCCAAGGAGTGGTGAATGTTGTCTTGAACTAGTCTTCAGGTGTGACTTGAATTTGATTGTAACCTAAAAAACCGTCAAGCATAGACAACATTTCTAAACTCATTGCCTATAGCACTTGATCCATTATCGGTAGTGGATAGTTATCTTTTAAGGATGAATGGTTCAAGTTGTGAAAGTCCACGCATATGCATATCTCGCCATTCTTCTTTCGCATAGTCACAATATTTGCAACCCAAAATTGTTATGAATTGGGAAAATAATTCTTGCATACTGACATCTTCTAAATTTCAGCCTGGATAGTACCTGAGATTTTGGGGTTGTAATGTCTTTTCTTTTGATGAAAAGGCTTGACATCATCTTTGAGCGGAATGTCGTGCCAGATGTCCTTTGTCTTAAAGACTTCAAATCAGCATAAGACCATGCTAATACATCCATGTACTTTTTCAGCAACTTAACGAATTTTCACTTTTCTTCGAGCGTACAACACTTCCTGATATTCACAGAATGAGAATGTTCTGCAGTACCCAGATTAATAGATTCAGTTTTCAGAGAAGAGGAAGGATCATCCTATCACTTTTTCTTAACAAAATGGTCATGATTATCAAATAATCGTTCTAAGGAAACTAAAACTTTTGGAATCTTATTTCCATTTAGTTGTATCACTATTTCTTTTTTAGATTCATGTGCTTGACCGGTGAGAGACTCACGACACATAGAAGTTGATCCATTGAAATGAAGTTCTTTGAAATTGTCAGCTTTCTCTAAAAAGGTGATAAGTTGGTTGTCATCATTAAACACTTGCCAGTGTTATGAATTATTTGGTACACTTGGGTGAAAAACCACCTCAATGGTATATGTATTTGTTTTTAACCCTGGGTGGGGGAGCATGAGAGATCTTGAGATGGCCAATGAATCGGCCATGTCTTTTTGAGTTCACAAAGCTGCTTTGATTGAGAAAGCGTAAAACTCTTTGATATTATACCATACTACATTGCGGTAATGTTTGAGCGGTCATTTTTACTTGATATATCCCTTTTACCTGATTGACAATTAGCTCAGCATCACCTTGCACTTTTAGATTCTTAATTCCTTTCTCTTTTGCAGCTTGCATGCCAAGTAACAAGGATTCATACTCGGCAGTATTATTTGTATTGAAGAACTATAACTTGAAAGAAAAAGGGAAAATCTCCTCTTCAGGAGATATTAGAATAGCCCCTGAAGACGCATCCGCTTGTTGCACAATTTCCATCAAACCGCAATGTCCATACTTTTTTGAGATATTCTTTTTGGACAAGAACATCCATTTTATCTGAGTTGGTGGACAAGAAGTAATTCCTCATCCCTGATGATTCAAAAAGAATCTAAGCTTTAGGGTCGTCAGAATTGGTGACTAGATATTTCTTTTGTGATTCTGGTTCCAATGTCTAGCATCACCCCTTTGATAAGAATCCTAGCTTTGGACCAGTCCATATGAATTTCCCCACAAATTTTTGTTCAAAAGCTCCTCCCTAGCAATATCTTGTATGCTATTAGAATATCAGCTACGAGAATAGTCATTTTTACCCTTTTCTTAGGAAATGCCGCGAATGTAAACTGTGCATCCTTGATCTGACCAATCAATGGTACCTGTTTGGTTTCCATGGAGTAGCATCTGCCAAAAGGTTTAGTAAGTGTGAGGCCCAAAGCATGGGCACCTTTTTGGCATAACATTGTCAGAAGCTCCAGAATCAATTATATAATTGCTTAGTTTGTGACCATTGATAAGGAGAGATAGGTAAAAAGGTTGAATTTTCCTTGATGTGGAAGTCGAGGTAACATTTACATGAGACATAGGAGGAGTGGGAAGAATTCCTTTCAGGGAAATAGGAGGCGGGACGGTAGCTTAGCTTTGGATGTACTTAGTTAGTCTCATAAGCTGCTCTGGGTTGGACTAAAGGTACTCAACTTCAGACATCTGGATCTTGGTCTTTTTAGCATTGTCAATTATATCAAATGCGACCAAGGGTTGAGCTAACGAAGGAATGAGTCATTCATTTCACATTTGTGGAGGAGGATTACTAGTCTTTATGGGAATGGAGGAAGGTTGAATTGGAGGAGAAAGCGGGAGGAAAATATTTCTTTACAAAAGGCTTAACGGGAGGTTGAGTAGGAAGGGGATTACATCTTTTAGCGATCGTTAGAGGTGGAGCTACCACTGACCTTTTCCTTTTTTTTCGGTAACAACCTTTGCTTCTTTTCCTTGTGAGTGAGTGAAAACCATGTATGATTGTCCACTCACATACCCTTGGGTACCTTCTTCTTCATCAAATTCCTCATCTTCAAATTCCATATACCCAATAGTAGAGTCACCAATTGGTTCACCGACATCTTGATCATCTTCACCTTGCGATGAAGGTTCTTTGTAATTTGGATCATCTTCTTCGATTTCAACCAAAGCATTAACCAGAGGGGATTCAATCTCTAACCTTAAAGAAGCAACAGGAAAATTTGGCCTTTGAGGGGTGTTGTTAGGACTGAAGTTCCTCTATGGGATATCCCGGTATAGAGTGGTAAATGATGTTTGAGTTAGTTGCTTCTTTAACGAGAGCAAGTCATTCGCCATCTTCTAAAATGCTTTGGATCTCGATGAGGTATCTTGAGAATAAGTTGAAGCCTTTAATTTGGATGGCTCTCATCTTAGCTCATTGGATATAAGAAGGTTTTCTTCTATCCAAATGGCCGTAGCTTGAGCAAGGACCAAAGTGGATATTTGTTCCTGCAAAAGTAAGAAACTTACTTTCAAACTCATGGCATTCAAGAAGAAACACTTTTGATTCTCTAACATTGGCATCATGGCAAGTGGCACATGATTGATCAGTGAATTGAATTAGGTGATAAAATTGCACATGGTTTCATTGTTCTCTTTCTTCATGTGAGTAATTTGCGATAATAATACAAATGTGTCTTCGAAGGTTTATATCGGCTTCAAATGTGGTCCGCAATGTGGCCCATTTGGTGATGGATGCGGTGGTAAGTGTTGGAACCACTCTGTTACAGGTCCTTGCAAGGTCTCAAGAAAGAGACGTACCGATATGTCTTCATGAGTCATGTCTAGAATACTACATGACATAATAAACGTAGCTATATGCACGTTTGTGCTTTGATTTCCGCTCCCATCAAATTTTGGGAAATTCTTGTGATTTCCGGGGGAGGGTGTACTAGATGTGGCAGTGCTAGAGGACCCATGGCATTTCCCCATGGTATAGGTAGATTAACTGCCATTTGAAAAGTGGGAAAAATAACACGAGCAGGGAGTGTGGTTCCACTTAGCAAAAGAGCACTGCAAGTCGATGTCGAGGCACCTTGTGAAATCTGGCTCTTTCATGGAGGTGAGGCACTTCTTGTTGATTGATCCACTGAGTTTAGAGATGTGAATCGTGCTAGAGTGATACTAAAATTGTGCCTTCGAAGTAGATCAAAAATTAGATCAACTTCCCCATGAGCTCTTCTGCTACGAGTAAATGGTTCATCTACTAGTGTACCCATTCAGATCTGTAATAATCAAGAGCAGATTTACAACAATCTTTTTGTTTTATACTTGCTGATTTTCTAATTTTTCTAGCAAAAATCAGTAGCATGTACTTTTTCAATTTTTAATTTTACCGTTTTTTAATGACAACCGATTGCGGTTTTCTAACAAAGATTAATAAGGATAAAAAGTGGGTTAATTTAGAAAGCTGATTTTCAAATCTTTGACCTGAATTTGCAAGGTTTTGAAAATAACGTGAAATATCAGAATCTCAAATCTACTAAAATATACAAGTTTTTGTAAAAACTCAATGAACTAAAAGCTCCTATCTGGTCCAGATCTATGGATTTGTATAAGGAAATTTTTAGTTTTGATCACTTCTACAAAAATTTAATTTTTAACAAAGAGTTAATTTGTAATCTGGTAGTGATTTTTACAGTTTTTTAGTTATTTCCTTAGTTCGGTCCCCAATAGAGTTGCCAAAAATGGTTGGTCAGAAAAAACTGTCGGTTAGGTAGGTCGTGCGGAAACAGGCCAATAGTGTGTAGGGCATAGCCCCTCTTTGAGACAATAAAGCAAAACTGGTTTATTGCTAATCTATCAAGTAGGAATCTATGCAAATCTACACTATTCTAACTTCAGGGGGTTTGGGATCTCATCCTAGTAGAGGTAGTTCCAACTACGAACAGAAAGGTAGGAGGGAAGGAATGGAGGAGGGTAGATCTGAAGGAAGAAAATAAATGAATTCCAAGACAAAAAGGTCAGAAGGTTTATGCTTTGGGTTGGTAGTAAACAGAGCCAAACTTACTTGCATAAACAAATAAAGCAATACTAATGAACAAATGACAATAGTAGGAATGAATCCAATAGAATAAAAACATAGATCTAACTTAAGAAAGATCTGATGCAAATAACACACATATGGAGCACAAAGTCTGAATACGTGTATTAATATTTCTTCTATTACAAGAAAGCACAAAGTCTTTCTCTCCTCACTTCTCCTTTCATACAAAAATGTCCACACTTGAATACAAAAAGTATTCCAGTATTTATAGAAGGAGAAGAAGAAAGAAGACAAAAGAAAACCAACCACTACTTACAAAATATCTTACAAGATATTTACAAAATATCTAAAAAGTCAAAAGTTGACTTTGGGCAAGTTTTTGGATGGCAACATCCCATGGTGCAACATGGATGATGTCATCGTAAATGCCAACATGCTTTTAAATATTTTTACAAAAAAATCAAAGCATACACAAGAGGAGAAACTACTCCTCATCATCTCTTTGCTCAAACTTGGTGTCCTACTTTTGATCAGGAGAGGTGATGTGACATTGTGCTCAATATTCCATAAACTTGCTGATCATTTCCTGAAGTTGATCATGATCTGGACCTTTGAAATGGTCGCCAATGACTTCGCAAGTTTCTTTCTCATTCTTGAGCTTTTCAGGTAACCCGGAAAACTCCTCGCATGCATTGATCAAGAAGCCAATGAAATCATGGTAGGCCAAGAGGTTATTGATTGACTCTCGGTCGAAAGTGACCTCTGGTGCCAAACCTTGAGTGACTATAGCCTTGAAGCACTGGAATGTATCATTTGCTTCCCTCAAGTTATACGATTCACTGAGCATCCCTGGAGACATTTTTGTAGAATCGTCGCTCCATGTTGTATTGTGCATCCAGGATTCATCTTTGATTTTATCAATTCTCTCCATGATGTATTCCATCATTCAACTGGTAATCTAATGCAATGAGAACTTTATTATGTGCCGCGGGTGATCAATGATGTCAAAATTTAATAGGTCGTCACCGAGTAGTTGGCCATTATTTGGAACATTTCATGTTGCAACTGGCATTATGTAACTCCTGGAGAGGTAACTCGCTACGCTTGTAGCTCCTTATTTTCTTGAGCTATATCCTAGTAGAGCACAATGAATTTCCCAATCATTTCTTCACTATCTTCGAGGATTCACTCAATCTAGATGATAATCTTTGCTACACCTTGTTCACCAATATTAACATATTCATTCTTTTTTTTTTGACCTGGGAACTTGAATAGGTTCGGCGGTAGTTACTGGAGGAGCATTGCCCATTTTTGCAATGCTTGTAGGAGATGTTTGTTTTTTCCTTGAGTATTCTCTTCTCCTCTTTTACTTCTTGGAGATTCTTGCAAAGAGCATCCACAGTAGACAAGGCTTCCCCTTGCAGGATTTCAGATGAGGTCCCCATTATGACTTGAGTCACTATGAAGTCTATGGGAGATAGATCCTTATTTTCCTTGGTGGGGTCCAGGGTAAGCAATCTCCATGACTCTTTCCCCTGAAGTGCTTTTTGAAAAGCAATTTATTGCTTTCTACTTCTTGGGTCCCTTCTTCAGAATGACGGAGAAGTCCATGGGTGTGATGGGAACTTTTCTCTTATGTTGGCCTAGATGGTCAGAAATCCAACTAGGACTTATGGGAGTGGGAGTAGAGGGAATAGAAGAAGAAACGGGAGTGAAAGGGGAAGCAATCTGTAGAGGCCTCAAGGAAGAATGTTGAAACACTCGGTGGTGGCATTGACAAGGAGTCCAATGCACTACTGCTTGTGGGGCCTGGAGTTACTATAGGAGAAGAAGGACATGGAAATGGAAGGGATCTGCAATTAGATGGAGGGAACACTGGGCGACAGATCCGCGAGAGAGGAGAAGATGGAAGAGGTGGGAGATGGAAGGGAGGAAGGGAGAGAGGAAGACACACCATAAGGATAGATGCTTCAATGACATGAGGAGGGGAAGAAATGGAAGAAGGAATGTTGGGTACCTCAGTAGTTGTAGTTGTGATAACATACTGGGTGGATGTATCTATTAGAACTTCTATTATCTCTTCTTCTTTACCCGGAGAAACTAGATTGGCTATTTACTTCTCGAAGTAGAAGGAAGGCCTTCAAGAGCTTCTTCTTGTTTGCTTGATTCACCCTCCTTGTCTTTTCCTTTTCCTTTCAAAGCACATGGGCCTATCGTGGAGGTGCTCTATCTAAAGGGGAAGTAGTGAAATCTACTCCGAGGTAGGTGAGACCATTCTATTTGCACTAATATTCAATGCGTTGCAATGTGGACTTAACCCTTTCTTGGATGGTTTTTGGCACCTTGGCTCTGTCGATCTCCGTGAATGGCCAATCATCCCCATCTATTTCAAGGTAAGTCTGATCAATTTCTTAATCAGTCTCTTGGAATTCCTTTGGGACAATGGTAACGCCATAGTGGGTGATCTCCTCTAAAGCTAGCCGGGAGTGATCCTTTCACCTGATGTCTATCTCATGTGTCAAGTCAATCCAAATGTCCTCGATCTCAGGAACATAGATGAGATCAATTTTTACCTTTGGGAGGCAACTCCGGTAGTTGAAGGTCGGCCTTGCTAGGAAGTTATGCTTTAGATTCAGCAACTCAAGTTCAAAAGTATACATCTCCCATGCTTTGGCGAAGGTGCGGTGTATCGGCCAACTATAAGGGGGAATGGAGTTCCTCCTTTCTTTCTTTTCATGCACTTCTCATGATACGTGATTAGTTTCCTTGATAACTCCAAGAGGATCAAATTTGGCCCTACAAACCTTGGTAGCTTTGTTGGTTCACCCTCGAAATTCATAGCTCCGAGGTATGTAAATGTGGGGAATTGTGTGAACAATGCTCCCCATTTCTTTATGGCAGCAATCACACTCGGGCTGGTCTGATCGTGTCTCATGTTTGGCCTCACCAAGAAGATTACCTCATGGAATAAGGCATCATTAATTTTAGATAACTAGGAGATGTTGGCCTCAAGCTTTATCTTTGGGTAGAACTCATATATCTTGACTTGGGGCCATACCCCATTTCGAGCTAATCCTACGAAATCCCTTATTAATGTAACAACGTATATAACATAGGAATTCATGTAGAACTTCCCCATTGTTAGAAATTTTTGAAGATCTTTGGGAGATGGTGTCACTGATGATTTTGACCTAGTGAAAACACCGATTAGGCACATTCTTGCTCATGGTCTCCAAGTACCTCAACATCCATTTGTGGAAATAATGGGCATCAGGGAGCCCAAATAATATTTTTAGGAAGGTGATTATATCACTCAACTCTTCATTGAAGTCACTACGGTGGATGGTTTGTGGCCATCTGCTCACCGGCTTCTTGTTCTTTAGATAAATCTTGTTCATTATCTGCATGAATTTATCCTCATTAGCATCCCAAGTCTTCTTGCAGTCTTCGAGACTTATCTATACATATTTCTGTGGTAAGGAATGCCCGGGGTTAGTTTAAAGTGATGAGCTGTGAGGTTGATGTCTGTCTTGTGTTCCTTGTATTTGACACATCTAGTGTCTTTGTTATAGCACCGAGCAACCAACATGATGAACTCGTTATTTATGGCACTTACTGGCAGCCCAACTATAAAGTGTAATCCACTACCCACTAGTTTGTTCATCCATGGGCCACTGCTTGCCTAGTTGGTCCTTGCCCAAAAGTCATCCATATCAATATGACCTAGCTCAGAGTCTCTGATGTCAAGGTCGCTCTCTGCATATGAGTTAGGCATCCTAACTTTTTGATACTTATACTTCATCTCTTGTTCCGACTACTTAGCTTTAGCTTTGGATTTGGTTGGTTTCTTGCTTGATGAAGACATGTGTGAGCTCAAGGATGGATGTTGTTGTTCTGTAAGAAGAATCAAGGAGGTCCAACATAGAAGAGCCATGTCAACCATCATGTTATTCATAATGAAAGCTTGCAGAATGAAGAACTAGCAATTATAAGGCTTAGGGTGCAAGGTGCAGGTTCACAACATGCTGTAGAGGCTTAAAATTGTTGGGTGCACTTTCTGGGGTGTTGACATGAGTAAAAATGTGCTCAATGTTTATAGGAGAAAATTTGTGCCAAGTAGAAAGGGTGCGGTTTTCTGGATGTTAACATGTAAATTTTGGTGCCAAAGGGTAAAGCGCATTTAGGAAGGTGTCAACATGAGGAAAATTGTGCTTGGTGTTGACCTGGGAAAAGTTGCACCAAGTTTAGAAAGGGCGCAATTTTGCAAGGTGTTGCATGAAAAGTTTCAGCACCAAGGATAAGGTGCGGGGCATGGTTTTGCAGCACACAACATGGCATGTTGATGTTATGGAAGTGGTGCCAGCACCTCATGAAAATATACTAAGTGCTCTTTTTGGGTAGGTGTGGGTTAAGGTCATGTTGCGAGGGTTTAGAATGCACCAAAGCGTAATTTTGAGAGATGTTAAGAGAAAAACAGTGCACCAAGGGAAAAATGTGTGGTGTGGATTTGAAGCACACAACATCCAATGTTGATGTTACACAAGTGGCGCTTGCGCCTTAGGAAAAATTGCTAAGTGTTCTTTTAGTTGAGCGTGAAAAAAGGGTGTGTTACATCAGTGCAGCTTTGGGAGGTGTTACACAACAAAACTACACACCAAAGGGTAACAGTTGGATAATTTGGCAACTCATTCTTGATTTTTTCTTCCTCTTTATTTTGAATTTGGTAGATGGCAAAAAGAGGGTTTGTTTAACAAGGCAAAAGTATATGGGTTCTTTGAGTTTTTCAGAGGCAGGGGTCTCCCATATTTGCAGATTTGGAAAGAGAGACAAAATGGCTTCAACTGGTTTGCAGATTGCGTTAGGTGTGTTTCTTTAATTTTTATCTTTTACACCAACCCTAATACCTAATACAAACAAGACAAAAACAACAACTAGGAGAGGAGCCACTTACCCGGATTTATAAAAGATGAGGAATGACGTGGGATCCACAAGCTTGAAAAACGGCATGCATGGGTGACAAGGATAGGCGACAGCACAGAGAAAACAATTTTCAATTCATGAAAATGATAGGTGTCAGGTGCATATTTATAGAAAAATTCACATTTATTATCTCACCAACTTCTTTGGCATGCCTTTGGGAGTGTCGACACAAGGAAAAGTGCGCCTTAGCGTAATTTTTTGATGTCGACACAGCATTTCCAGTGCCTAAGCACACATTTTCAGATGTCAACACAATGCTTCCGGCACCTAAGGGCTTTTTAAGGGGTGCACATTTTGGTGTGTTGACATAACAATTTCGTGCCTTAGGTTTTATGAGTGGGCGCAGATTTCTTGATGTCGACACAAGAATTCCGCGCCTAACACAAAAAGGGGCACAACTTGGTCATGTCAACATATAGATGGGTGCGCCCAAAGATTTAGCAAAAGTGACTAAGTCTTACAACATTCTAATTTTTGAAAGGAAGTTTTGGACTTCCTGAAATGTTTTCAAACTCCTTTGGGGGTCAAAACAGAAATTTCAAAGATGGTTACCGCAAATTGCCCTTGTCAATTTTGTAGGATAATAAGGCAAAATCGAGTTGTGCCACCGGTCATGCTCACTTGAGCATGAGGATGGTCTTCAATGTACAAAGATCATTTGTAACACCTCTAACCAGGTGTAGAACAATCAGAGGAGGTATACATCATTTTTGTAGCTAATACTTTAAGGAACTTGGGAGTGCAAGGCATGTTTACATTTCCACCATGTGCTTTTGTTACCAAATAAATCACATGGCCACATTTTTTGAGGAAGGGATGCTACTTCTCACAACCCATTATAGGTTTTGTTTAGCGTCCTTTATCTCTGGTTAGAGTAGTTTAGGTAGGTTTGTTTTTATTAGAAGAAGTGATTATCCACACTCTACATACTCCACTTGTGGTATGTATGATTTTCTCCTTTATACATAAGTTTTGCAGATCGTGGCAGATTTTAGATTTTGGGGCAGCTTTCGTAGTGCATATTTTCAGCCCCAATGGATTAGTTGTAGGTTCAGATTCTCCTTGTCATTCCTTGGTAAAAACTAAATTTTGGGATAAGCTACAAGTTTTATCATAAAATACCAAAAATCATCTTTAAGAGCAGCCAATATAGTTTCATTCCAAGTCCTATGTTCATGTGATTCTCGGGGACAAGTTTTCAAAAGATCATTTTTTCAAGGTTAGGCTTGACTTCATGCCCAATGGATGTTTCAAGGCTACTAGTCTCTACATCTAGCAAGAATATTTCCCTAGAGGTCACGTGAATTGTTATCCAAAATGGAACAACCCAAAAACTAGCATTTCAATTTGTCTCTATCTTGTATTATTCACTAGGAGGAACTACCCGAAATGGAACACAAGACCACCATAAATATTTAAATAATATGTGTAGTGAAGCGCACTAGCATGTGCTAGATGCGGGAAGTTTGATACTTCCTAGATGGTTGTCGACCCACTGTTTAAAACAATTTAATGTTGGTAATGAAGTAAATCCTAGTTTAATTGAAATGATTTAGGTATCTCATTAAAAACATAATAAGAAAGATCTAATCTAACAAAGCTAGGTTAAAATAAGATCTCAAGGTCAAGTAGTTGGTTCTAGTTCTCTCAGATTCGGCAGAGGTCTCGGGCAAGTCATAGGTGATTAAGGGTGATGTAGGAATAGGTAGGTTGGTTGATGTTCGGGCTATATTGGTAAATACAGAGACCAAAGTTGGTTAAGGGTGACCGATGCCGGTTGGGGAGAACTGGTTTCAGTTATTGTAGAAAACTAGGAATGCTACAGAATGAGCTTTGGATCTCCCTTATGATTGCACAAGGGACTAGGCTGGTTAGAGTGAGGTATTAGGTTGTTTGGATGGGGTTTGGCGGGGTTTTAATGGGGATATGGAGGGGTGAGTATTAAAGGAGGTCAATGGGTGACTAGGAGAACAAAGGATGAAGATACAATAATTAAATGAATGAACCAGAGGAGTAAACTCTTCTACTTACTTGAAATCTAGTTCAGGTACCTGTGAGTGATGGATGAAGGTGTTGGTAAGAGGTTGAATGTTGTTGAGGATCACCAAACGTTGGAAAGATCCTGCATGGGCTGCATGTGCATTCCTTTTTTCTTGGTTGGATCAAATTTGTGTTGGATGGTCATTGGATGGTTGCTGGGTGAATGTTGGATGCCTATGCAAGAGAAAATGCTTGATCTCCTTCTTTGCATGTGTGTTCTCCCGAAACTTGTTCTCAAAAGATGTGATATCTCTTAGGAATCCACCAACCTTTTTCCAACCTTGAAAATAAGGTTGTTTTGGGGATTAAAAGGTGTGATTGACGGTAGTTCGGGCTTAACCAAAGTGATGATTAAGGGTAGCGGCATCGATCAAGGCGGGATTTCCTAGGTTTACTAAACTAGGCAGATCCCCTTGATTTTCTGGGATCTTGTGTCGTTAACCCATGGATCAGACTAGAAGCTTCTTGTAAACATGTAGGAATGTGGTTAGAGGGAATGTAGGCATTTATTTTTAGGGTTTGGGTAAGTCTTAGTTAGTTATTGCAACTTATTAATAATAGGTCTTAGGATGAGTTGGCTTGGTGAGGTGTCAGGTGAGGTGTAAGTGTGGGCATTATCTAAATTAAGACATTTAAATAATAAATATGGTGAGGATAATGAATTAATTTAATTAAATTAATATTAGTGGGGTGAAGGGGACCTGTGGCTAGGTGAATGTGATGAAGGTATTTATTTGTCAAGGGACCAAAGGGGAGTGTGACTCTGATTTTGGTGTCTACGAGGACAGAAGATAGATAAATAGTGTCAACCTCCCTCAAGTTGAATGGAAAATGTATATGGAAGGCTCGGTGGTATGTTAATGACATTTTGTATTGAAAGGATAGACAGAGTCCAACCCCTTAGGTTAGACGGCATTAGGATTGTCACCCAGATTGGTCGATCAGTATAGTTAGACAACGTCCAACCCCCTAGTTTTGATGGTCGAGGTTGACGACACAAGGATTAGATGATCACCAATATGGTCGGGTGGTAGCTTTACGGCGTGGTTAGATGGGTCACCAAGTTATTCGGCCCATCGGCTTGGTTGCTTGCAAGGATGGTCGAGAGGTACATAGTATAGCATAGGGTTGGATAGTGTCTAACCCTATATATTATACGAGCATGAGATAAACAGTGTCCAACCTTCCCAGGTTAGACGACAATGAGGTTAGATAGGTCACATGGTTGGATGGCTCATTTTTCACAAATATAGAAAAAGACAAACTTAACTATCACATTAATGGTATTTGTTCAACCACCTGTCAGGAATTTATAAAGGGTAGGTGAGGCAAATTCTTATATATAGATATATGTAAAAAAACCCTCATTTAAACGGTCAATTTTTCTTTTTAGCGGCACCATGCCCAAATGGTGACTAATTTCCCATGAGTTCCAGACCTCAAATTTGGCCTCTGCAATGTAATTTTGGGCCTTTTGCCATGAATATAATGTGATTATGCATATTTAAAGCAATTTAAAGTGTGTTTTGTTGTACTTTTGTCTACCTTTGCTAATTGTATTTTGTAACCTTACTTTTCCATTCATTTTTGGCATGTCCTACTTTCCTACTTACATGTTCCATATTTTGCATTTTTGTCAATGCGTGGGCAAGTGGAAGATATTGGGTTCTTTTCATGTGGCATGATATATCTTCCCTCTCTCCTTGGTTTTCTTCTCTTTCCTTCCCCTCATGGAGAGATCTCAACCACCCCCTTTTCTAGTGCCATCACCGCCCTTATCTTAGTATTTCCCCTTTTGTGCATCTCCTTCGTCCCTAGTCCCTTTGAATGTTTAGCTTAGGATTTTATTTTTGCATTAGGAATAGTGTTAGCATTAGGATAGATAGAGGAACCATCCTTCTCTAGAGGTCTGTCTTGATTCGCAGGTCCCACAACTGAGAGACAGTCCCATGTTTACTCAAATCCTGAGTTGTTTATGACTTGGGTGTGGGTGCACATTTGAACTCCAAAAGATGTATAAATTTATTATAATTTTATATTTATAAATCATAATTAATCTTCATACATTAGTATTTATCAAAATTATATTGAAATCATAATTTTGATACTATAGTTTATTATGGTTTTGGGATTTTGCTAGTTATTTCATAGTGTTCTATTATTGTGGTTTTAGATACTAATAAGATTCACTATAATACATGACATTTATCCCATTCGTAATGTGAAAGGTATTTTAGGAAATATTTTATAATGATACAGATCTATAAAATTCATATTATTTATCAACAAATGAATTTTTACTTCATATTATATTTGAATTTATCAACATTGAAATGGATATAAAATAACTACATTTTATGGTAAATTGCAACCATCACTAACAACATCTTTTCAATGGATGAGTAGGGAATAACATAGTATTATTTGTGAATAATAACATGGTTTTCAATTTTATCTTTGCATAAATATTAAGATTGTACAATACTTGAAATATTTTACTTGATATGTTACACCATTTAAAACATCTCTTGTAGAAAAGGTTTGGATATACCTAAAAGTGAATAAATACTACAATATAGCCTTTGATTAAAAGACATAGACTTTGAATTTGTTATGAGTAAGGAATAAGATAGGTTACTTTGGGTGGAAAATATGGTAATGTTAGTGTTTCCAAAATGATCCCCACACTTCCTTTGAGAAACCAAATTGCATTTTTCTTGTTTTCTTATGCTTTCAAGATCTTTGATGGTGGAGTTCCTCTTACAAATCTTTAAACATTCAAAGGGAACTTGGAAAATGGTACAAATTGGATAAGTACGGAAAATTTTGACTTTGACACAATTTCAGACATTCTAAGCATATTTACATTTTACATGCAAATGTGCTCCAAAAGTTTGATTCCCCAATTTTTTCCTAATTTTTGGTTTTGGGTGGAAAACTAGAATTTTGGAACAAATTTGCATGTAAAATGCAAATTTCTCCTGAATTTGATCAAAACATTCCTTTTTAATTAAACTTTCAAACATTCCTTACATGAATAATTTACATGTAAATTATTTGCCAAGGACAAGAGTCTACTAAGGTATCCCCCTTTGTAAATTAGGTTTTTAGAGTTTTTACATATTTCACCATGTTAATTGTACACCAATTTTGACCCCACTAAAAGGAAAATACTACAATATAATGTGGATATCTATGGTGTGAATGTACGCAAAAACTCGGATAAAGTCTTCGGTGGATGATTTACATGATCATGTAGATAAAACCCTACATGGATCTACATCAGAAATTCACATGAGAAAGAAACTTCAAAAATCAATAGACCGTGGAAGATATTTTGGGTGCTTGAGTATGGAAAAATCTGAAAAGGGTTTACATGGAAAATTTACATGCATACACAATTCAAAACTCCACACAATGTTTGACATAAAACTTATGTGCACATGTAAGTAAAAACCCTTGTAATGTTTTGTGGTGGGAAAAAAGAATGAAAAATGACATTAAAATCCCACCATACATGAAAATATATTTAAACAAATATATTTTAAGTTTTAACCCTAATTTTTATTATAGTAGTTCTTTTCTAGAGTTTTATTCATTTTGGACCACATCTTTCAAATACAAACATCAAATCATGTAAAACTAGCCCCATTTGAAAGATTTTGGAGAACATATGTGGTTATAGTTTGTTCCAAGTCACCATCAACCATGATTAAAAATAAATGGATAATCATTGTGCCACCAAAGATCTCAGAATATGCTTTGAGATATTTTGAATCGATTTTTTAATTGTGCATCATTTTATGACTTGCAATGCCATCATGAGAAAAGATGGATGTGAGAAGGAAAAATATTCAACCATGATTTTTTTTTCTCCTCCCCTTATCTCTTCTATTATTATATTACTATATATGCCTTGGAAATATTGTAAAAATGGCCTTCCTCTATGAATGCAAATTTATTCGCTCTTTTGAGAACCGAGCTTCATGAGTGCCTAGATATCTAGTTTTTAGTTTTACAAATGCATTAATGACTTGTATTATGGGTGTAACATACTATGTATGTCCTCGTTTTTAATACATATATCATTATGGATAAAATATTCCCTTCATTTTTGTGTTATTGTTCCTTACCTCTCTATTATTCTTGTGGTTTATTGTGTGTGTAATATTTACAAGATTTTTACTCATTTTGTTTGATATAGGATGAGAGGGGAGTTAGATTTAAATGTAGGTTTATAATGATTTATATCTATATTTTGGAACTAAATTTCTTCTAATTTATTATGATATCATATGGGAAGAGTGATCCTCTCACTTCTTGGTGCATCACCATGTTTATTTTTCATCCCCCCTTTTCCTATAATTAGTAAATTAGAGTAGAATAATATAGCATATAGTGGTTTGGATAAGAACCAAATTTCAATGGAGGTATGTCTCAAGGATCCATGTTCCCACACAAAGTAAGAGGCATTATAATAATTATTATAATAGCAGCAATCTTTAATTTGTGTACTTCAAGTACACATTTTTAGTAGGAAAATGCTTTTGGCATGCTTTGAGTGGGACCATTCTTGTATTCTTGTTGAATAATTTGTAGTATTTGTAAATAAAAATGCATTCTTTGTAATTTTTGGATAATATTTGGTATGTTCTTATCTCATTTGGTTTTTGAGCCACATTTTCAAGTACTGGAAACTCCACTAATTCAAGGATCCATTTCTCTCATTATAGGCTAATCTATTCACATACTTATATCTTCGTTTCATCTCCTCCATTTTATAATTTGGTTACATTTTTATGACTCGCCCTTTTACCCACTATAATCCTCCTCCAAATTTGCATGAACAACATGAGTATGCACCCCCACTCCATACCCCTATAGAATAAAATTTTATATGATTATTAGGGATATGAATATAATTATTATGCATGTGCATATGCACTATATCAAACTAATGTATATGTGGATCCTATTAATTATGGTGGTTTTGAAGATCATCATTTATATATATGATGAAGGTAGCTTCATATTTGATCTTAATTTGTAACATAAGATCCAAGTCATGGAGAAAATATGAGAAAAATAAAATAGATCATTGTATGAGTGGAGACCAAATATTTTAGTCCTAAGGATCTCTCGCCCATGGGGTAACTCCTTACCATTCTCATACATTCCTCCCATTCAATTTGAAACCTTTTAGCCCTCTCAACCTAGAATTTATTATTTTCCCCCTTGTTTGAACTCTCTTAAGGTTTACCTTCCTCTTTACTAGGATAATATATCCATTGGATCATTAAAACCCTTGAAACCTCAACCCAAGATTCATGCATTCCCTCATTTGTTAGATCCTTACATCTCTCCACCCTTCTGTAGACTCCTTTAATAATCTCTAATTAGAGCAATATTCCACCACTCCTACCCTCACCTAAAGTATCACCCAACCACTAAGACTTTCATGAAGAATCCTTGGGAAGTAATGATGATTTATAAGATTTATCTTTTTAATGGCCAACCATATTTAATCTTGGATTAGAAACCATGATAATAAACAGAGGTGTTTCTCATCCTCCTAATAAATAAGGGACAATACATTTGGAGAGGAAACTCAAGAAGTTAAAAATCATACAAGAATATATGAAATGTTTGATTGTTAAAGTCAAGGAGTTTATGATTAATTAAAATTAAAATATACTATAGAAAAAGTATAATAATAGTCAATCTACTATATGAGAACTAAAACATTATAAATTATGATAAAACAAGTATGGAATGATTTTAAAGTATTATATAAAATGAAATAAAAACCCTAACTATGAAAATATGTAAAAAGGAAAGGACTTAGTTGATTGCTTAGAGGTTGTCATTGAGTTGTTGCAGGTCGATTATATATTCTAGGAGTAGAAACAATCACTCAAGGATCCCGAAGAGGTCAAATCTAGAAGATGTAAGCAGATTGTAGCACCTAGGACGGTACTCGAGTGCCATGGGGTGCCTAGGTCAGCAGAATAGGTGTCGTAGTCTCTATAAAAGCTTAGAATCTAATCTTGGCAAAGGTGTCATAAGATGATCTCGAAATACTTCTACACTGTCGAAATAGATCTACCAAAATGTGTTAAGTGTCCGAGATAATACAAGATGAAGGAAAGGAGATAAAGAAGTATCAAACCCTAAAAATAAAAGATGAAAAATGAAGTATCAAAACCTCTAAATAGGCTTACTAATATGATTTTTGCACTAATTTTGGAAGATAGTTTGTGTGTGTTTGCATGTCAAAGTTGTGAAGTAAAGATGTAACTAAATGTTACATAATGCATATCTCCCTTAATGCATGGAACTATGTAGATGCAAGTGATGCCCTCTATATAGTCTCATAACTTTATATTTATAGGGTTCTCTTGCTCTAATTTTGTAATTAACCTCGACATGCCGTGAGCGGTCCAAGAGACCCAAAAAGAGGTTACGTAATCACCTTAATGCATGGAACTATGTAGATGCAAGTGATGCATAAAACGGTGGTTGCATAATTTATGTGATAGTTGTATAACCACCGACTAAGAAAATATAAGGATGAAAAACATCCAAGAGACCCAAAAAGAGGTTTCATCACTTATGGAGCTTGGGTTCCCGATTTAGGCTAAAAAATAAAATCACTATGAATAGTCACATATTTGAAGTGGCCAAAAGGTGGATTAATGTACTTTCTTCTTGAGAACCCTCTAAATAGTAGTATGTGCTAAATAATCCATGATTTTGTTCCAGTTTGAGATCATCTCTTCCTTAAGAGTTGAGTGGCATATGGGAGGACTCTTTGTTTCAAATAAGCACTCATGCTTCAATTAAAAACACAACTTGTTTAGTTTGTCAGCTCCAAAAGAAAATCAAAACCTTGTTTTGGAAATCTACACAAATGGATCAATGCTATAAATCCACACAATAATGGAAATCTTGGAAATTTGTACTACACTAGAAAAGTGAGAAAGAAAAACCAATATTAGAAATTGGTAACACAAGAAATCTACACAACATTGAAAAAGTTGAATTTTGTATAAGAAAGGTGTGAAAGAAACATAGTGGAAAGAACCAAGTAAAGATATGGAGTGTAGAAATACAATAATGGAAATTGAACAACACTTAAAACTTACAACTGGAAATTCCTAATTGTCGACAACACTAGTAATTTTTATTCATTCATTTTCAGAGAAAGTAAAATTTGGGAAGAAACCCATATGTTGAAGAAATTTCCCTTCCGTGAAACAACATCGATATCTTTAAATGCTCCTCCAAGTCACTAAATAAGACAAAATTAGTGGGAAATATATTGATAGGATAAAATTAAGAGTGTTTGATGTGTTGATGTTGTTCATTTTTGATCCATAGGACATAAAAGACACTACTTCATCATAATCACCAAAGGCCATTAGAAAAAGATAGAAAAAAATTCATTAAAGTTACATAATTGCCCCTCTATATAGAGCGGTGGTTACGTAATCACCCATTAAAATTCACATTTATGTGATAGTTTTCATCCGCAGACACCGGCGGTTTCATCACTTATGGAAGAAAAATAAAAACTCCATGAAATCACATATTTGAAGTGTTTGAAGTTTCTTCCTATGTGCATCCTTTTTGAATGGGAGGACATGACAAGCAATTAAAAACACAATGGGGAACAAGTGGAATGGATCATCGAAGTCTTAATGCAAGAAGTATTAGTTGATTTTGTATAAGGTGTAGAAACATATCCAGTAAAGATATGGAGTGTATACATTGTTTTACTTCCTTTCCTCTTGTTGTAATTTTTATTCATTCATTTTGGCCAATAAAATTTGGGAAGAAAGAGAAATTTCCCTTCCCAAGTTTTATCAAAGGGGCTAGGATAAAAGTTTTGATTTGTTGTTCCTTTACTACAAAATTCATTTGATATTTACCATTACACAAGAAATTGGAAGTAGATTAATGAATTTTACAGATCAAAAATTTAAGATCAGAATGTGGTAATGGAGGACAAGATAAGAAGTTTTGGTTCAATCTTGATATTTATACGAAGAAATGGAAATAAAAATTTAAGATCAAATGGAGAAGATAACCATGATGGATGCTAGAGACCATGATGGATAGGATGTATAGACATCAACAAGAACTCTCAAATCTGCAAAAGATGGCTTCAATCAAGCAAGATAACATGTACTCAGTGGTTCGATATTTGTCCAAAAAATTGGAATAGGAAAGAGTCACGATGAGGAAGATGTAGAAGAGCATGAAGAAGAAACTCTAGTTGTAAAAGAGAAGGTAAAATCTGATCATGCTCCTTTTAAAGTTGAAACTAAGGTTGAAATTAAGATCTTTGAAGGACAAGTAGATGCATATTTATTAGATAAATGGTTAAGAAACTAGAAGTTTACTTTAGTGTTCATGATGTTACTGAGGCACAAAGTATCACCTTTGCACGTATCAAAATGGAAGGACATGCTTTGGTTTGGTGGGAAACCCATCTAGCCACTTGTGAAAATAAGAAACATCCTATTATAAGATCTTGGGAGGAATTCAAAGAATTACTTAGAGATAACTTTTATCCTATTGGCCAAAAGACTGGTCGGATGATTAAATGGTAGTACTTTTGACAAGAAAGTGGTCAAAGTGTGCAATATTATACTATGAAGTTTTAAAGACAAGCCATGTTGCTTAATATGGACTTGAAGGATGAGGATATTCTGACCAAGTATTTGGGAGGACTTCACACTCACCTTCAAAGGAAGGTTATCTCCACGAATCCCAAGGATCTCAATGAAGCTTGTGTGCAATCATACTATATTGATGATGAAAGGAAGCAAGGAGAAGTAGAGTCAAAGACGAAACAATCAACAAATCAGGCAAAGAAAGAGCAAGGAAAAACAAGTAACAAAGGTAAATAGAAAGGGAAAGGTAAACAAACCGCCACTACTTTGAATACTTGTAAAGATCCCAAGAATTTTGTAAGAATTATGATATCAATGGTCATATTGATGCTACATGTTGGAAGTTACATCGAGTTACATCCAAAGAACCAAACCAAGGATTCAAATAAATCCATGACATTTGTAAAGATAGATGGGGAGGTGGAAATAGAGTATGATTCTAACATAGACAAGATTCTTGGGTGCATGGCCACTAACATGAATAGCCATGAGGAGGAAGAAGATATGATTAAACTATTCCAAATCAAGATAACTAAGGTAAATTCTTTAGTTGATATCGGTTCTCAATCTAACTTGATTTTTGATGTAGTTGTAAAGAAGCTTGGTCTTGAGACTTACAAACATCTACATCATTATTCTTTAGGTTGGATGAAGAAGGATGTTGAAATTAAGGTAACAAGAAGATGTAAGTTCAAGTTTGGGATAAATTCCCAATTTATAGATGTATTGGAATTTTATGTAATTCCACTTGATGCATTTGATGTCTTTTAAGAAGTCCTTACTTGTATATCAGGGATTTCATATTTACAAGAAGGGAGAATCGATACGAGATGGGTCAAGGATGGAATTAGTTACAACATCCAAGCACACTAGCGTAAGACAAAAATTGTTATGGTAAGTGCTAACCAAGAAAAAAGACTTATTCAGGAAAATCATAATCAATTTTGTTTAATTTTATTAAAGGATAAACAAGATGGGATAGAGATTTCAGATTTATCTAACAAGGAAAGAAGGATTTGGATATTATTATTCAATATTTTTAGGAATTATTCTAGACTCCCATCAAAGTTACCACCAAAACTGGAGGTACATCATGATATTCGATTATTACAAAGTCCCCTCTACCAAACATCAGATTGTATAGGTAGTCCTTTCTAGAGAGTACAAAAGTAAATAAATAACTCCAAGAGATGATAGACCAAGGGGTAATACGTCCAAGAAACTCACCATGTAGTTCTCATATCATGATGGTTCCAAATAAGGATGGGTCTTGGACAATGTGCATCACCTACCATGATTTGAACAAGATTACCATAAAGAATAGATATCCACTCCCCCACATAGATGATCTCTTGGACTAGCTTCAGCATGAAAAATTATTCATGAAGTTGGATCTCAAGTCATTTTATCACCAAGTCAGGATGAAGGAGGAGGATATATGGAAGATTTCCTTCAATACAAAATAGGGTTTGTATGAGTGGTTAGTAATGCACCCACTAAATTTATGAGATTGATGAATGATGTATTGTGGGAATTCCTAGATCCATGTGTCATTTTATATCTGGATGATATTCTTATTTTTAGTGCCACATGGGAGGAACATCTAACACATTTGTAGCAATTATTGTAAGTTCTCAAGGAGAAACAATTGTTATGCAATATGAAGAAGTGTGAATTTTCCAAACATTAACTTGTCTATCTTGGGCACATGGTTGGAGGAGGAGATTTATGAGTGGTGGAAGCCATCACCAACTTAGCAACACTAACAGGAGCCACCAAAACTAGAAGCTTTGTGGGAGTAGTACAAAGACATGAGGAATTTCATCTTAAGCTTTTATGTTATTGGAACACCTCTACACACAGTGGCCGTAAAGAGTAAGAATTTTGAATGGAGTAAGGAACATGATCAGGATTTTGAATTTCTAAAGTATAAAATCAGTCATGCACTAGTACTTTCTCTTCCTAATTTTCAACAGCCCGTTGGAGTAGAGACAGATGCTAGTGATTATGCTATGGGAGCATTGTTGCTTCAGGAAGTAAACCCATGTGTTATTACTCTAAAACTTTTACTTCATCGGTTAAAGTATATTCATTATATGATAAGGAAATGTATGCAATAGTTCAATATATTAAAAATGGAAACATTATTTGTTGGGTAAAGAAACTATTGTGCACATTGACCACAAACCTCTCCAATATTTGCAAGCACAATCTAAATTATAGTAGGAAAGGCACTACAAATGGATGGGATTCCTTCAGCAATTCCATTTGGTGATCAAGTATAAGAAAGGTAGCACAAATTTGGTGGCAGACATGTTGTCTAGGCCACCCACATAGGAGAAAATATCGAGTTTGGCCACTATCTCTCATTTTGATCCCTTCACAAAGGAAGCTTATGAAGAGGCATATGCTCAAGATAAAGACTTTAGGGTGACATATGAACAGTTGTAGTCAAAATGGACTAAAAAGATGGGGATTAAAGATTGTTATCTCAAATATGGGATGCTCTACCGATGGGTGATGCTTTATATCTTTGAAAGAGGAGATACTTCTATTGATGAGGGTAGTGATAGTGCAAAATTATAGCACCCCGATTACTTTTGATTTGTGTGAGAGGAAATCGGTGTAATTTTCCAAACATGGGATTATCCTTAAGTTTGTGACCTTGTGAAATGATATGGCCCTCCGAATAAGGTTGGTTCCTTTTCCTAATCCTACCTACCATAACTACTCCTAATGCAAGAAAAAATATCTAAACCTATTCTAACATACCAAGGAGACAAGGAGAGAGGTGCATGAAATAAAACCTACACTAAGAGTGGTGATACACCAAGAAAAAGAGTTGTTAGCCACTTCCCAAACTTCAAAATAGTGAAAGAATGAACTTGGAGAGGGTGGTCATGCACCACAGACCAAAACACACATATTCACCATTTCCAAATGAGCACAACACACCTAAAACTTGTAATGAAATATTGAGTTTATAAAGATCCCGAAAGTAGAATGAGAGGCAATAAAAATAACAAAAATGATGCAAGGGTTGACAGATGAACCACAAAAAAATATTTGTATTACTCGAGTATGAAACAGACATTTTTTTAGTAGAAGGAGGCAAGGAATTTCATTACAAGTTTGAGGAAGAAGGCCTTAAGCCCCATGAAATTCACAACATCTCATCTGAAAGAAAGGAGAATAGGGGTAAAAAGGAGGAAAAAATGACCAACTATTTACATTGTGCAACCCCCTTAAAATTTATAGGAGGAAAGATGAGAGAGAGAAGAAGAAACCTGGAAACTATACTAAAACCATTCCCAAAAATCTATCATTCCATCTGTAACAGGGATGGGGTTGCTTGTTTGATCCATAATTTCTCATACCTTTCCTTATGGGGGAAGAAATGGGAACCCATACCTTCATCATGGCTTCTCTCGCACCTGGGCATGGCCTCCATTGTCCTTTGAATTCATCTCTAATTTTCTCCCACCTAATCTCTAAATTTCCCAATTTTAATCATTCCATCATGTGAGGCTTGGAAATATATTTCCAAAGACTATAAGTTTTTTTAAATATGATAAGTAGAGAAAACGTTATGAGGGTTTGATCAAAGGTTGGTTTTTTGGCTTAGAGCCCAACTCCCCACCTATTGCTTCAACTCCACACCTACCAAATCGCCATTCACTTCAAGCAGCTCACTAGTTCAATTTGGGTTCTGGGGTTAACTTTGCATTTGCATCGGGGTGATTCATGCATCATGTTAATGCAAACCCCATTCTCGCTTCCACATAGATTAGTTAGCTCGTTGACCGAGCTATTTACATTTTGTTGTGGTTAGGTCTTGATGATGCATTTGATCAAGTTTACATGGTGTTTGAACACCATGCATCCCGACATTAAAAACTCCGATCAATGAGTTATGACTCATCATGCCTCCTTATGACTCCCGACCACAAATCCTAACACACCCCACATTTTTTTTTCTCACCATGCCAAACAACCTTGCATGCTCCGCCCACCTGGACCCCCAACCAAATTTCCATTATCTTCGAGCTACGGGACCCAACTGCACCTCTACATCTCTATATGACCATGCATCATGTCGATGCATCCTCTAACCCGCACCGATACATAAGCTACCCCACCGACATGCTTTTGACCATGGCGACACTGCACAAACCCGATCACCTCACTCACCAATGCAAACCCCCACGAGCTCCCATTGATGCCGACCAATACAACTCAATGAGTCGTATAAGGATCTTGGTTCCCTTTGCAACCATATGAGATCATCGAGATTCTCATCGAGCTAAATTTTAGCTCGATCTTCTTAAGGCCCCTCTTGGGTAATTTTTACACATTTTTGTGATTTCTCCTTGGTGCTTTCAAATTTTTTGGGCCTAGGGGGTCGAGGGAATACTTGTGAAGTGCCCCGAAGAATGTTTTTTCCATTTTGCTAAAACTTTTCCCGATTGTAGTCTTTTATTTTACCAAATAGCTTAATGCGCGTTGACACATCACCCAGGAAAACCTAAGTGCTCACCTAAAGCGTGCAAGGGTACTAGGTCCCTCTTTTATGGAATCTTTTTCAAGGAGTTAGCATGATAAACACACACATAGATATATTCTAGATCCATAATAATAATACAAAGTAATAAACCATAAATAGATCTAGATCATAACCATATGCAATAATAACTTATACAAGAATCAAGATTAGGTTTACCATATAAGAACCAATCATAGATATGTCAACAACCAATATCCAACCACAAATATCCATTGTATTAATTATTGTAAAACACAAAAGCTGAATACATACATAATAGTGTCACCATAAGTCACGCGCTCATAACCAAAGAAAGACGACACTAAGAAAACATGGATCCCTAAACCATGTAAATTAATACATATTTATAGGTAGTGGGGACTTTCCCTTCACTACTCATGCATCCTCAAAATAGGATACATGCTAAGAATAACCATGTAACCCTACATGATCAATAAAAAAGCATACAAGTACTTCTAATCCTTTAGAGTGCAATAAAGACTCATAACTTGTAATCTAGCATGTTATTATTTCCTTAGCTCTCTCACCTATGTTGTAGCATCCTTTGGATTTGGCATCCATATTGGACCCTCATCCAACACCATGTGAACTAGCATGCACAAGTAATGCATAGCAAAGGGGAATCTCTCAGCCACTCTCTCTTTCAAATGCGGCCTTTCCTTAAAAATCTCATGACCGATCTGTTCCGCCATGTCTAATATTGTATGCACCTTCAATTCAACTTCCTCCTTTTCTTCTATCAGGTGTTTAATCTTTGTGTCTTTATCCTTTTTATATTCTAATAGAGCACGACTAGTTGTCACCTTATCAATATTTCGTGCATAGCCTCTGTAGACACATTAGTTAATGCATTACTCACCTGCTCATCTGAAAAATGAGTTAGCTTGATTTTGATATGGTGAGAATGTGGCACTTTCTTCATTCTTCGTGACACACATGATATCTCATAGACATCAAAGTCAAGCTCATCCATGTGATTCTACATACTCTATGACAATTGTTTGCGGGTGTGTGTAGTCACCGTGTTCAAAGAAAGGTTGCAAAGCTATGGAATGGGGTAAGAACACTCAAGAACCCCAAAGATTTGTGAAAAACTAATCAATGGACAAGGATTCCTACTTTGCATGCATTATTTTAAAGAAAACAAGCAAACTTAACAAATGTAATTAACCTCTATTCTTGAAAGCTTAATTAAATGAGCCTAATAAGGATCTAAGCAATCAGTTTATGCTTTAAGAGAATGGGATCTCACCATTAATGGCTTCAAGGCCAATGGTTCTTCCCATTTACTCCATGTTGTGTGGTGAAATGCAAAAGATAAAGAAAAATAGCTCAATAAGATGAAATAAAACTCCTAATCCTAGCAATAATACTATAGTTTATGTTAGAGGGAAGAAGTGTTCTTGAAAATGAGAGGGGGGTAGTGGGCTATTTATAGTTTTCCATTTGGGAAATGGAAGGATTTTTGGTGCATGTGGGACTAAAAGGGAGTCAACAAGCTAATTAACAAGTCAAAGTAAGATTTGACTAAGTTTAGAAGAGGTTGATCATGATTTGGGGTAATTAACCTAGGTTAGACTAATTAATCTTGTTTAGAGAGAAATTAGGATTCTAGGAGGGTTCTGAAAGGCCTAATCAATCCAATGAAATGGATTGATAGTCCAGAAGCTAATAGAAGTGAAGAAGAGGATTTTAGCTAACAAGAGGCTATTAGAACCTATTTATTTGACTTATAAGAGGAATAAGACCGAGAAGAGTGTCGTAAAAGGGGAGTTAAATAGATATAAGCGACGATGTGTCTTTAATTAGCAAGGAAAAGAATAGTTAATGCAATATTAGAGATAATATTGATTTGATCAAACTACGATGTCTACATTTTCCCCTCTTTGGGGTGACGTAAGCTACATCACTTTGAAGAAAGTAGATAAGTATAAACGAGTAGAAAAATTTTTAAGGGGTAGAAGAAAAATTAATAGGATGAAGGATGCCCCCTCGAGTGTCAATGGGGTGATATAAGAACTTGATCGACAATCAAAAAGAGAACAAAATGAAGAAAAATTGCAAAGAGGAGATGAGAAAAACAACAAGAAAAGGGGATATTGAACTAGCCATAAACCAGTGCCAACAATTTTTAAATCATCATTTTGTCTAGAATTTGCATCATTGGCATTTATTAAAATGTAAGCATACAATGAAGTGTAAAATGACATGAAAAATCCATGATACAAACAATTTTCCATTGCTAAAATAACAACTCCATGCAACATACAAACATGCAATGCAATACAAGAAGTAAACAAACTCTTTTAATAGGGAAATAAGTACAATCACACACACTCAAACTAACAACGTTCAAGATAGTTGCACAAATATTTTGTTATCGAGATGTAGTCCCAAATGTTTTGATAAATGAAAAGGGTAAAGGATGATGCCCCAAGCAATATGTATATGCAAGGGAAAAGATGGAGGACACTTGGGTCCAATGAAAAAGTGACTTGTATGACAAAAATAGTACCAGGCAATTGATAGTGCCCTAGAGTACAGAAAAAGTAAGTAGTGTAGCTTTTGTAGATGATTGAATATTTAGATGATCCACGAGTTATTGTTTTAAAACATTTGAAAATGTCAGCAAGATACGAGATGAGTGCCATGCGAGAGACACAAATTTCAGCTGCAAATGAGCCTTTTACCAATTTTAGTTCACTTTTTGAATTGTTTTTGATGTTTTTGGATTTTTTGGATGATTTTACAATTTTTAAATTTTTGATTGGTCAGAATAATTTGAGAGATATAAAATCTCCTAAAATTATGTGTGAAGGTGCAAAGGTAAATGCAGATTTGTTGGAGAGTCACAATATATCCCGACGAGAAGAAATACAAGCCCGAAGTAATTATAAAAAATAATCATTATGATGGGTAAAAGAGAGGTAAAATAGAAGAAAATGATAGGCAAAGGCTCCTGGAATATTTGTAAAGTATTCCAGTGCAATGAAGAAGTGACTACTGAGTGGTGGCACCGAGTGCCCCAGCGTGTAAAAATAATAATTTTAATAGAAAAATAATCATCTCGGCGGGTAGAAGAAGGGCTAGAATTATCATGGTGGATAAAACATGCCCCAGGGGCATCATGGAAGCCTAATATACCCACCCAGGGGGTAAATCAATCACAACCAGTTCATTTATACCAGAGCTCTTGGAAAATTTTACCGCAAGTGAGAGTGATAGCCCTAGAGTGAGATGGTGAGACTACTAATCGGAAGGAGGTGGGCGAGATCGCATCGAGAGTTCATGTGGGACCCAAAGTGGATGGACCTTATGTGAGTGGTCTATCCTTCCTTGTGAATTATGCATTTAATGTCATTTTTAGGGAATTTTAGACATATGCGCATATGCACATGCATTGGTTTGACGTAAACATGTACACACATGCGTCGAGTTTGGCAAGTACGTATATGTGTATCCATCAAAAAAATGGATACACGTACGTGTATCCGCCGAGGGAAAAGACACGAATGTGCACATGCGCACGTCAAAGAGGGAGTGCATGTGTCTGGGTAAGGGAATGGGGGTGTTTACATGCATGCATTCAAGCGGGCATGTAGGCGCTCACCGGGCGTGTATGCGTCTTGTTTGGACTAGGAAAAAAATGTTGAAAATATAGGGGCGCGTACGCATTGAGATAGGTGCGCATACATCAAGAAATGCACATATGCATCATGGAAGGTGTGTATACATTAGGGAAGGGGGAACATAACACCCTTCGGCCAAATGGCCAAGGAGAAAAGAAAGTATACTAGAAGAAAGTGAAAAAAATTAGGAAATGAGATGGAATAATGAAGGATTTTACAAGTAAATTAGATAGAAGTAGATAGAAATGTGCTTAATACATGTTTTTTTTTTATGCAGGTGTATATTACCCATTCTACATACACGTGAGTGATATGGTTGGATAGCGGTGATAGAGGAACAGGTTTGAGGAGGAAGATAGGGCGATATTGGATAGCCTCCTATACGTCACAGATTGGCCTATGTGGGTGATATGCCTCAAATTAAATTAGATCATAGTCTTTTGAAAACCGTAGATGAGAGATGGAACATCGAGAGTCGTTGCTTTTAGCTTTCGATCAAGGAGATCACGATTACACTCGAGGATGTGTGGTGTATTATGCGGGTCCCGATTCAAGGTCATCTTATCCAAAGTATATGAGTCACTTTCACGATACTCGGTGGTGTGTCTCAGAGTTGTTTGGTGTCTCAATGATACCACAAAGATGGGATGGATATTAAGTTTTCATGGTGCATTGAGGATCCAGAGTTGGAACACATGGTGGTTTATATGATGGCCTTTGTCAATGGAGTTCTACTCCCTAACAAGACCGGTGCTTCATTTTCGTTTGGCCTCCTCGAGTGATACGCGGGTTGATAGATGGAGAGACCTACTATTGGGGTCAGTACATTCTAGCACACTTATACTGATACCTACATTTGATTTCCTACTACCATCAGAAGAATGTAGGACCAGCCATATTACTTCATATTTAGGCGTGGGACCCCATTGCTATTGGTCGCCCCTTAGGTGTTTTGAGAGTTTGGGCTCAGAGGAGCCTTCTACTATGGGTTGGGTCCCGATCGGGGATGATGTGCAGCCATACATGGGAGATGTGTATCATTACCGCCATGATATTGATGAGCTACAATAGGCTACCATAGTATGGATGCCTTACAAACATTTCCAGTGGCCTGAGGATGGTTTAGAGCTCAACATTGCCATAGTTTAGCACTTCATGTTGGGTAGTCACAGTAATATGCGGGAGATGTACAGAGTAGATCAATGCCAAAGATAGTTTGGCATTACCCAAGATGTTCCTGGGCTAGATATATGGTATGCTCGTAGGGCCCAAGAGTATAGTGATATGGGTCCACAGATTGCCGAGATAGAGCACTAGCCACTTCCGACAGGTGGTACTTGCTATGTGGGTTCCATTGAGACATATCAGAGATCTTGGTACCACACCTGAGTATGCACCATGGTACCATGGTGTGCTTCCATGTTGTTTGACTATTTCCAAGGAATCTTATAATGTCGGTGTGAGAGCTCCTCCAGTGGGGCCTCCCAGTGGTGATGAGGGTGGAGCCGGTGGTGGTGATGATAGTGATGATGATGATGGTGGTGGTGGTGGTGGTGGTCCTGAGGCACAGCGTTATGCTAGGGGTAGGGGATAGGATCCTCCATTACAACATCCTCCTAGATAGGTACTTGAACTCGGAAAATATAGGCACCCAAGGTACCATACATAGAGTTTCCTCTAGTAGGAATTCCAGTGGGGATATATGCCCCTCTTCAACAAGTATTTCTAGAACAAGGCCTATCGGCTCATGCTCCAAGGGGTGGTGGCGATAGTGGGAAGTTGGCTACTCTTCAACAACAGCTAAAAGTGGTAATTTTCATTCAGTTATAGGTGGCTGGAGAGAGATATATGGCCGAGGAACAGTATAGGCCCTTATAGTGGAGTGGAATCAAGTCGGCGCTCAGTATAGATTTTGACAGATGAGAGGTATCAAGCCGAGTATAGGCCACTCGGGGTGGGGATAGTACCTTATGGAAAAGCCATATTAGTGAGATGGCCGCATAGGGGCTCGAGCATCGAGCCTTTTACATCAATCCCGCACACCAGTGTAGATGGTTGTCACATAGAGGGACCATGCCTATGAACAATCACAGGTTATATTATTCGAGAGGATCGGGGTCGAGCCAGGTGCGGGACTATTACTGAGATAGAGACCGAGAGGTCATTGCTACTAGATAGGCTCATGCTTACGGGGCATATTGATAAGCGAGTGAGATGTCACCATGCAAGTAGTTAGTGCTTTTGGAGATTTTGATTTGATATAAGATGCTATGAGGTCTAGAGGTGAGGCCTTATACTATAAGACCACCTATTTCAGAGCATTCCTGGCGAGAAGCGTGGGTAGTGCCTTTTGAGCAATCATGTGTGAGTATGACAAGTTCTAGATCATGGCGGTCGGGTTACTCGGATTACATTAGTCCGGAAGCTTGTTACAAAGTAGCCGGTGGATAGTAGCCAATCGAGATAGCAGGTGATACCTCCGGTGCGGTCCATCACAACCACCACTCTTCCGTCCCCCAGGACATGGACCCGGGAGAGCCCGGTGAGGGGTGAGTTATGGTTGAGTTCCTCATTTTTCCTTTTGTATAGATGTATTGTATACATGCCTCTTATGAAGGTTGATTTTTGATGTATAGATTTATGTACCATTATTTTGATGACACCTCTTGATGAAGGCTCATTTTTATGCATGCCCCTTTTAGATGGCATATTGTATCGATGATATATACTTGAGTTTTGAGATGGACATTTATTCATGTATCATATGGAAATTCAATTTTGATTTTATCATGTTATATTGTGATTATGCCTTTTACAATTTGTGTTTATTTCTCTCCGCAACTCTTGTATCATGATGGATGATTTCCCTTTCCTCTATGTATGTGATATACCTTACATTTTAGAGATGTTTATGTTCCATGTTTTCATATTGATGATATATCGTAGATAATATCACATGCCTTGATTTATGAAATGTTTCTAAGTTCTTATTCTATCACTTGGGATGATACTAGATTATATTGGTGTGGGGGATAGATTTTTATTATGCGCAACCCCTCTTGCCCTATATGATGGTACGATATGTGATGATTAGCTTAGCATACATGCATGATGTAATACTTAGCATTTTTGTATATATGATGTAGTAGATGATGTTTATATGTGATGAATGATAGGTGATAGATGTGATAACAAACAACTGTGCAAGAAACAAACACACAAGCAAAAGTTAACAAAGCTAAACAATTGTACCTATACAACACAACATAACTTATGATGCAAAAATACATGAATTTATTAAACATACCAATGAGATCAAATTGACATTCAATCTAAGTAAGTAAAATGAATCTTAATGGATGCATACAAGCTATGAATGAACCTAATTCCATATACAATTAAATCAAACAAGATCCAACCCATGATAAGAAAATGAATCACTACATCACATGAAAAAGTACTCTCAATCAAAACTATACAAACCAACAACTAAAAGCAATTAAATTATTACCTTGTTTTTGTGGGACATCATTGATATATTTTCTAATGTTTTTGGGTTTATCTAGAAAGATAAGTTTTCAAGGCTACTATTCTTAGAGAAGCTTCAAAACAATGTGAACAATTAGTGTAGCTTTGTCCCTAGAAGGAATATTTTTTGAATGTTTAGGTTTTTGTGTATCTTTTTCGAATGTTTTTGTATTTTCTAAGGTCATGTTTTGAAAGCAATGTACAAGGACAAAGAAGTGTGGATTCCCCCAACGTGATGTGGGAATATACAAAAGGCAGAATGTTATGCGTGTATGTACAAGAAAGTGGAATGTGAAGGTTCCCCTAACATTAGATGGGAATATACAAAGGCAACATCCTTCATGTAGATATAAGAGAAAATGAGCCGAGATCACTTGCTGCTCGGTGAAGATGGATTTGGTAGGGTTCTTTTGGTGATAAAATTTTTTTGTGGACAAATTAATGGGTTTCAAGCCAACACTATGGGATTCTAAGTCCCTCTACTTGAATGGTGCAGCTTCCATATGTGCATGGGTGAAAAAGTGGATTTCAATGGTGGTCTTTCGACCAAAGATCCAGCAAGGGCACTCCACTAAACCTATGGCAAAGCTAACAATTTCTCACTAGAGAAGAACTTTGTCTGAGAAGGGAAAAGGGAGTGAGAATGGAGGTAGGAGAAACTAATGTTGTGAGTAGAATATCAGATGCCCAAACACATTAATTAGAAATTTCATTTACATGTATTTATAATCAGAAGAAAAACAAATCCGCAGGAGAAACTATAAGACCAAATGAAACTCATTGGTCACAAAGTACCAATTAATTCCTCAATCAAGGAGACAAAAATTCCTTCTTTTCTTATTGAAGCTCGAGTAGAGTTTGTACATAGCTTGAGAATGGAAGAAATTTGAGGAAGAAGAGAAAAATAGAAGAATAATGGTGTTTTCCATCTTTCCAGGTACAGAGCACTCTGGTCTTTTTAAAATCAATCGCCAAGACTTGGAATGGCTTCGAGAAGCCATTATATTCTTCGCAAGAAACCATTACAACTTCACGAATCCTTAACACCTTTTCAAATTCCTCTGTTGTGAAGAAAATGCTCATGGCGGGTAAAAAACCAGATCTTGTAAAACAACCGTTACATTTGATTTTCTAGTTTAAATATAGACCATTTGATTTTCTCTTTTAACTTTGAAATCAAGTCGTCCATGTGGCAGGAAGGGATTGGAGTAGTTACAGGGGAATCCTTTCACCTTTTGTGATTTTTCATGAGATTTGACAATTTGGAACAAATTGGCCCACAGCACCACTTTGACTTTTCAACTTAGACATGTGGCATGTTCTTATTAGAAACCGGTTCGTAGCCTTTTTCTCAACATTTTAACCTTTTTGGAAAAAGGCTCAAAATCTCAATTTCCTCTGTCAACCCGCTTGTCTGCTTTGACTTTTTCCCTGTGGACTTCAACTCGACTTTTTCCCTTATAGCTTTGATTGGGGCTATGAGTCACTTTTTAACTTTTCACCCTTTTTTTGCAAAGAGGCTCAAAAACACAAATTTGTCTGCCAACCCTTTGCTTCAATTTGATTAGGACACATGGCATGTTATGGTTGGAGATGGGGTCACGGCTCTTTTCTAAACATTTTTAAACTTTTCTTGGAAAAAGGCTCTAAAACACAATTTCCTCCGCTTGACTGTTCTCACGCTTTTGAAATTTTTGGCGATCAGATTTTCGGGTCCCAAGTGTCCCTCATGAACTTGTGCAACCTAGGAAAAAAACTTCTACATTTTCTACAATCAGCAATTTCAGCTTTTCAGGTCCCAAGTGTCCCTCGTGAACTTGTGCAACCCGGGACAAAACTTCCGCTTTTTCCGTAATCGAAATTTCAGCTTTTTGGGTCCCAAGTGTCCCTCGTGAACTTGTGCAACCTAGGACAAAAACTTCTACTTTTCCGTAATCAATAGGATCTGACCATGTACCTACATTCATTGTGGTTAAAATTTTATGAGGAAAAGACGCCCTTCATCCCAATTTGTGGAGAATACGGAGAGGAAGAAAACTTCATTGTTTTGATTCCAATTTTCGAATTTCCTTCACAAACCAGAGGCATGGAGGCAAAACAATGATTTGACAACCCAAACGATAGAACAAGTTTAACAATTTTGACCAAAATGGAGGTTGCAAAGAGGATATTTACATGCATGTGAGACCAGAAATGGAGGATTTCTAAAAATGAGCAAAACAGAGGTTTAAACAGCTCCAGTGGCACGACTTTTGCTAATTTCTTGAATCTCTAACTTGGCTTAAACACCAATGAACGATAGGAGCTCAAAAATTTAAATTTGGCTATGAAAACGCAGAGTAGTTTTCAGAGAGACAATGATTGGCTCTCACTTGGGGACATGGCATGAATTATGCATAGTTAGGGCACAACATGAGCATCCAGAATCTCAAGTTTCAAAACATATTACGTTGACCGAGTGTCTTATCCATTGGGCCTTGCGAGTCATGTACAATTATGAAAAAATAAAATAAGAAAGAGGAAACACACAAGCCAAACTACACACAACAAAAACCAAACAAAACTCAAACCAATGGAAAAAGGAAAAAAACACCTACGCAAATCACCTATGGTACAAGGTGGGGGAACACCCACTTTCACCGATGATATAGCTTCAAGTATTTCCCACTTCAAGGCAATTCCAATGGATTTCTATCCAAGTATGAGAGGAGAAAAACATTCTCACCACAAGTTCCGTGAATTTGGAATGGGCCGAGCCATAATGAATCAAACTTTCCATGGCTGCCCTTTGGTTCTCTTCTCTTGTCCCATAGCAGGAAAAAGTCTCCAAACTTGAATTCTCTTACCTTGGACCTCTTTTCAAAGATCTTCTTCACTTTTGATTGGTGTTTTTAATTCTATCCACCACTTGGCATCCTTTCCTCTAGCTTCTCTTGGAAGAGTATCCTCTTGTCAATGGAGTCTTTATATTGACCATCTTCTATTTCTTGCAACAACTTGAGAGCTAGTATCTCGGTTGTGAGAGGAATCTATGCCTCAACTCCATACAGCATTTGGAAAAGTAACGTACATATTACCTTCTTAGGAGTGATCATATCGGCCCACAATGCATCATATAACTTCTTGTGCTATTTCCTTTTATTCTCATCTACCAGCTTGCGGACAATGGTCATAATGTTCTTGTTGCTTGACTCAACCTGCCCATTTCCCTATGGGTATCAGTCAGAAGAGTGAGATAGGGAGATTCCAAATCCATAACAAAACTCTATGAGATTCTTTGAAGAGAAATAGGAGGCATTGTCTACAACAATCTTCTATGGTACTCCAAAACAAACAATGATATTCTCCTTGATGAAGTTGTAGACTATTTCAGAGTTGGCTTGGTTGGTTGGGATGGCTTCCACCCATTTAGTGAAGTAATCAGTTGTAGTGAGTACATAATTATGTCCTACACTAGAATGATGATTCATAGCACCAATAAAACCTAGCCCCCATTGCTGAAATGGTTCTTCAATTACCATAGGCCTGAGTGGCAATGCAACTAGTTGTGGCTTTCCAACAAATTGTTGGCATGCTTTGCATTTGGAAACCCAATCCTGAGTGTCTATAAAGATGGAGGACCAATAATATCTCCCTTTGAGGATATTATGTGTGGTGACCATTATTGACAAATGTCCACCACAAGCTTGATCATGATATGCCATGAGCAACTTTTCTTGTTGCTCCTTATCTACACACTTGAGGAAACAACCATCTAGGCCTCTCTTATAAAGTGCATGATTCCAGATCACAAAATTGGTTTCCTTTAGCTTGAGTGTCCTTATTTTTTGTAATCAAGATGAGGAGGGCATTCTTCATACGTGAGGTAGTAAACAATGTCAACATACCACTCATCAGTAGTAGTGACAAATAGCGCTTGTGGATTGTCTTCTGAAAAGGTTGAGCAAACACCATATTTTTCTCCCGCTAAGCTTTGAGAGATTCATCTTTAGCAATCAGCTTGCACAAACCATTTCCTCTTACCAGATTAGAGGGTATAATCTCCAAGTCATACTCTTGGGTCTTTGCAATCCAGCTTCCTCTCTTAGCCCCGGGATCTTGTTGAGTCAAAATGGACTTGATTGCACTTCCAGGGACCATCACTATTGTATGGGAATTAAGAATGTAGAATCTGAAACTTTTAATAGCTTTGACCACTGCGTAGGCATGTTTCTCCAATTAACTGTACTTTAGCTCATGATTTTTCAAAGGACAGCTCATGAAAGCAATGGGTGCTTCCAAACCTTCATCATTTTTCTGAACAAGGATAGTAAAGAGTGTATGTTCTTATGCATAGTAGTACATGATGAACTCCTTGTTGAAATCTAGAGATACAAGAGTTGGAGCTTTGGAAATGGCTTTCTTGATATCCTCAAATGTTTTTTTCCTTCCTTACTCCACTTGAAACTTGCTTGAGGCTTCATCATGGAATTTATATGCTTGGTCGATTCGAGAAAACTCGGGCACAAAATGACGAAGGAAGTTTACCTTTCCAAAGAATGAAAGAACTCCCTTCTTGATGGTATGTAAGGATAGTGCTTGGATAGCTCTCACCCTCTCGGGATCGATGTGTGCTCTGTGTTTGTTCACAATGTGTCCCAACAACTTACCTTCTCGTGACCCCAAAAATGTAATTCTTTGGATTTAGAGAAATGCCATGTTTCCTACACCTTATAAGGACTTGATCCAAATGACTAATATGATCTTCCCCTCCTCTTTGAAAAATGGTGAGGTCATCAAGGTAAATGACAAAGTGTAATGTTTCAAATCTTTAAAGGCCAAGTCCATTGCTCTCTGGAAAGTGGCTCCAACATTGATCAAGCCAAAAGGCATTCTGATGTAAGCAAAAGTGCCCCAAGGTGTTTTGAAGGATGTTTTGTTGCAATCCTCTTCTGCCACCTTGATTTGGTTGTACCATGAGAATCCATCAAGCAAAGAGAGCATTTCAGATCCAGTGAATGCTTGCAAAATGTGATCCATGACTGGAAGAGGATAGTTGTCCTTGAGAGATGCCTGATTCAAATTTCAAAAGTCTACACAAATCCTTATTTCCTCATTCTTCTTCCTTACTGGCACAATGTTAGCCACCCATGTTGAATGGTGAATGGGGAAGATGATTCTAGCATTGAGCATCTTTGTCACCTCTTCTTTGATAACATCAGAAATCTTTGGATTGTAGGGCCTTTGTTTCTTCCTGAAGGGCTTAGCTCCTTGCTTCAAAGGAATGGAATGATGCATTTCCTTTGGCTGAAAATATTTGAGTTCATCATAGGAATAGGCCAGGACATCTGAGTACTTTTTAGTAGAGAAACAAACCTTCTCTTCTCTTCTAGTGAGCAACATTTACCAATGTTAACCATCCTTGGATTCTCTGAAGTGCTAATGTTTTCTTGATCAAAATCAGATGGACACCGAGAAGACTATTTTTATTTCTCTTGGATGAACTTGTCATGCTTGTCAAAGAGATCTTCCAAAGAAACTAGGAATTTGGGGATTTTGTTTCCTTTCAGCTTGATTACTCCCTCTTCATCAATTCCCTCAATTCCTTCCTTCTCTTCTTTGGGGACTGATTCGCGGTGTGGGTTTTCACTTCCTTCAAAGAACAAATTATTGAAATTATCCCTTTGTTCTAAGAAGGCTAGGATCTTATTATCATCATTGAAGACCTACCAATGATTTTCATTGTCTGGTATGTTGGGTCTGAACACAATCTCAATGGTCACTTTATCCTTGCCAAAAGAAGGATGAGGTGTCACTAAGGAAGCTAACACTGCTAGAGAATCAGCCCTTTCATTCTTCTCCCTAGGGATAGCTTCAATGGAGAATGCATCAAAGGATTCAATGCATTCCCACACTTTGTTTCTATAGTGCCTGAGCCTTATATTTTTCACCTAATATTGGTAGTGTACCTGCTTCACCATAATTTATGCATCACCTTTGCATCTCAGCTTATTGATTCCCATGTCCTCTGCTGCATTCATACCTAAGAGCAATGCTTCATACTCTACTGTATTATTTATATTATCATATTGTATCTTGAAGGAAAAAGGATATACCTCATTGGAGGGAGAGTATAATACTACACCAGCTCCTGAACCTACTCTGGAATGACTACCATCAAACTCCATTGTCCAAATCTGATCTTCTTCTTCCTCCATGAGGAGTGGAAAGTTCTCTTCCTTTTGTGATGTAAGGAAGTAGTTTCCTAGCCCACAATCTTGAAAGAGGATGTTAGCTCTTGGATCATCAGATTTCCTTACTGTGAATTTCATTTTCCTGACTGGCAACAACTTCTTCATTTCTCCTTTCACTAGGATAGTTACAGATGACCAATCCATTTTTATTTCTCCACCTAGATCTCTACAAAAACTTCTACTCAACAACATACCAAAAGATGTTGGGATATCTTGCCACCAAAATGGTCAAGAGTATCTTCTTATCAGGGTAATCAGCTAGTGCAACCTAAGCATCCTTGATTCTTCCTACCAATGGAACTTGTTTGGATTCCATTGAGTAGCATGTGCCATTTACGAGTCAAAGTGAGGCCAAGATAATTTTCAACTTTTACGGCATCACATCATCCGAGGCTTGAGAATATATAATGCAATTGTTCATTTGCAAACCTTTGATGAGAAGTGACATGTAAAAAGGCTCAACTCTATTGGTGGTGAAGGCACTGAGGGCTAGCATGTTTTTAGAAGGTGGTATGGATGGTGTGGGAAGTAAGCCTTTAGAATTAGAGATTTGGGATGTAGAGTTACCACCCCAGGACTATCTTGATGAATCTGTCAAATTGGGAAGGATGTGTTTTTAGGTATTTAATCTCGAGAGAGCTAAACTTTCATTTTTCTTGCATGCTCCACAACATCAAATGGAGTTAAGGTAGATGAGGAAGAGATTCCAGAAGTGGATAAGGACTTAAATGATAGGGGTTTTGTTACTTTTAGTGTTGGTTTCTCCTTTTCAAATGTATTAATTGGCTTGGAGGGAGATGGAAGTGTAGCCTTTGATTGAAATTTAGATGCTCTTAAAGAACTAGCATTTAGAATAGAATTTCCCTTAACATCTTTTGAGTTGGGAGAAGAATCAAAAACTTACTTGGCACAAAGAATGTGATCCATGACAACTGGTGAATCTGATTTCTCTCTAGCTGATTCCATAGAAGGTGTTAATGGTGATCCCCTCTTGATGATCTTGTTTAGTGGAGGCTTTGAAGGGCTATCTTCTTTATTCTTCCTACTCTCGATTCTAACTATTGAGACTAAAACACCATTCTTGGATTGTACACAAGTCAAAACAGCACATGAAAAACTTAGAGCTTCTTCATCACCTTCCTCTTCATCATCAATGTATTCAATCAAGCCATTGTGCATGCCAACCTCTTCAATTTCAAGATAGTTTTAATAGTCATCCATGCTTTCTTATTCGAGTTTCCTCGATGTTTGTTCTTTCTTCTACTTCCTTAGTGTCACAAATGGAATTGGTGGTGGTGCTTCAAGAGAAATCCTACGAGGAGGTGGAGCAATTCTTGTTCTATCGGGAGGATTTGGTCTCCTCGAAGCATTCCTCATTTTGATTTTTGGCAAGCTGCTTCTTTAAAGAAAGCGGGTCATTTGCCATTTTTTGGAACATTGGATCAGTTGTGAACATTGGATCGGTTGTGACCGAATTTGAACTCTGACCTTTTTTCTTCCCATTTGGTCCTTTCATTTTTCCATAAAGAATTAGATCATCATCAATCTCAACTACAAAGTCTTGAACTTTCCTTAATGTTCTTGGTTGGGTTCTTCTGAGGAAGAAACCAACTTTTGGTGGCAAAGCAATTATGAAGAACCTTTTCAAGTTATTTTCAGGGGTACCACATCTTCTGGGATCCTTCTTTCCAACCTATTATACCTTGCTACAAAATATCTTATTAATTCAGAGGTCTCCTTCTTCATCTGAACTAATTGGACTAGTAGATCTTGACAATATTTTGTGCTCTTGAACCTATGTTCAAATGCACTTCTTATATCTTCCCAGCATGTGACAGATCTTAGGGGCAACATGTAGAACCATTCAGTAGCTTTTTCTTGGAGTGACTCCATAAAGAGCTTGACTGAGACATCTTCATCTTCAACTCCCAACACTCCACAAGCAGTGATGAATGCTACAACATGTTCTTCGGGGAGCTAAGAACCATCCCCTTTGAATTTTGGGAAGTTCTTTCTTGAGCCTCTTGGGAGGTCATGAAGTGGTTGTGGAAGAGTGAGTGGACCAGTATTTCTTCCCCATGGTACGTTAGGCCTGCATTCCTCACACTCATGATCACCCATTCTATTCCTGTTTCTATCCTCTAGTCTTGCTAAGGCTGCTTCTATTGCTGCTCTTTCTTCTACTTCAATTTGGAGTCTTTCTATTTCTTCAAGTTGAGCCCTTATCTCCTCTTCAGCAACTGCCTCTCTTTCAATCTCTTCAAATGTGGGATCAATTTTTCCTCCTTGCCCCAGTTTTCAGGTGTATCTTCTATCAGCTAGCTTGAAAGTTTATGCTCTCCTCTGGGGTGCTAGAATTTGTCTCTGCCTTTCCAATTCGATGGCATGTTCCTCTTCCAGGTCCAAAATCCTTATGGAAATGAAGTATTGATTGACACTTTGTCTCTTATACCAAATAACTTCTCTCATATTGGAAGCAATGTCTTCTTGGATGTGAAAGAGTAAATCAGGTCTCTCAACAAGAGGATTTCCCAGAATAGCCATGATTTACATCCATGTAGTCTGCGTGTGATTATTTAATCACCGAAACTTTTCTTCTAGAATCTATTTTCTTTATATGACCCGAGGTCATTTTTTAGTGCGAGATGTTGCCAAATCGCCTGCGGTGGGTGCCAAAATTGGTGAGAAAATTTGTTTTTGTGGACAAATTGATGGGTTTTCAAGCGAACGTTATGGGAGTCTAAGTCCCTCTACTTGAATGGTGCAGCTTACGTATGTGCATGCATGAAAAAGTGGATTTCAATGGTGGTCTTCCACCAAAGATACAGCGAGGGCACTCCACTCCGACCCTATGGAAAAGCTAGAAATTTCTCATTAGAGAAGAACTTTGTCTGAGAAGGGAAAAGGGAGTGAGAATGGAGGTAGGAGAAAATAATGTTGCAAGTAGAATATCAGATGCCCACACACATTAATTAGAAATTTCATTTACATGTATTTATAATCAGAAGAAAAACAAATCAACATGAGAATCTACAAGACCGAATGAAACTCATTGGTCGCAAAGTACCAATTAATTCCTCAATCAAGGAGGAAAATATTCCTTATTTTCTTATTGAAGCTCGAGTAGAGTTTGTACATAGCTTAATAATGGAAGAAATTCAAGGAAGAAGAGAAAAATAGAAGAATAATGGAATTTTTGTCTTTTCTAGGTACAAAGCACTCTGGTCTTTTTGAAATCAATCACCAACCCTTGGAATGGCTTCAGGAAGCCATTATATTCTTCGCAAGAAATCGTTACAACTTCAAAAATCCTCAACACCTTTTCAAATTCCTCTGTTGTGAAGAAAATGCTCATGGCGGGTTAAAAACCAGATCTTGTAAAGCAAATCGTTACATTTGATTTGCTAGTTTAAATATAGACCATTTGATTTTCTCTTATAACTTTGAAATTGGGTTGTCCACATGGTAGGAAGGGATTGGATTGGTTATGAGGGAAGCCTTTCACCTTTTGTGATTTTTCGTGAGATTTGGAAATTTGGAACAAATTGGCCCGTAGCCCTACTTTGACTTTTCAACTTAGACACGTGGCATGTTCTTATTGGAAATGTGGTCATGGCCTTTTTCTCAACATTTTTACCTTTATTGGAAAAAGGCTCAAAAACTCAATTTCCTCCACCGTACGCTCATTCGCTTTGAATTTTTCCCTTATAGCTGATCGGGGTTACGGGTCACTTTTAAAAATTTTGCCCTTTTTGTAAAGAGGCTCAAAAACACAAATTTCTCCACTCGACCCACTTTGCTTTAATTTGATTAGGACATGTGGCACATTCAGTTGGAGACGAGGTCCTAATTCTTTTCTAAACATTTTAACCTTTTTGGAAAAAGGCTCAAAAACTCAATTTCCTCTACCGTCCCACTCTCACGCTTTTGAATTTTTCGACCGATTCATATTTTCAGTCCCAAGTGTCCCTCGTGAACTTGTACAGATGTACTGGGACAAAACTTCTACTTTTCTACAATTGGCAATTTCGGCTTTTCGAGTCTCAAGTGTCCTTGTGAACTTGTGTAGCCACGGGACAAAACTTCCACTTTTTCCGCAATCGGTAATTTCAGCTTTTTGGGTCCCAAGTGTCCCTCATGAACTTGTGTAGTCTGGGACAAAACTTCCAATTTTTCGCAATCAATAGGATCGACCATGTACCTACATTCATTGGGGTCAAAATTTGATGAGGAAAAGACGCCCATCATCCCGATTTGTGGAGAATACGCAGAGGAAGAAAACTTCATCATTTTGAGTCCAATTTTTAAATTTCCTTCACAAACTAGAGGCATGGAGGCAAAACAATGATTTGACGACCCAGGCCATAGAACAAGTGAACAATTTTGATCAAAAATGGAGGTTGCAAAGAGGATATTATGTGTGAGAATGGGAAATGGAGGATTTCTAAAAGCGAGCAAAGCAGACGTTTAAACAGCTCCGGGCATGACTTTTGCTAATTTCTTGAATCTCTGACTTGGCTTAAACACCAACGAAGGGCATGAGCATAAAAAATTTAAATTTGGCTATGAAAACGCAGAGTGGTTTTCAGGGGACAATAGGTTCCTAGACCTAGTAAAGGAAGTTATATCTAGAAAGAAGTGAGGGTTACTCGTCTTGCTATAATAGTGACTTGTGACCGGTGAAGCTTATTTGAGCATCGAAGACCAATTTTCACTCAAATACCTACCCACTGCACCACAATTGTGTGGTTTTCACATGTGGACGACCTACTTTTTCTTTACTATTTTCTCAATTTTCTATTTTTTGCTTGTTTTTTCTTTGTTTTTCTATTTTTTAGTTCTTATCTGATATTCTCGTCATGCTTAAGTGTATAACCACTTGAGGTGCATGGAATTCATAGGTTTTGGAAGCTCTTCACCATCTGAGTATGCAAGTTTATAGGCTCCTGATCCATACTTAGCAACCACCACATAGGGGCCTAGCCAGTTAGCTTCAAACTTGCCTTTCTTTTCTCTGTCTTTGATGGTATTCTTCTGATTTTATTTTAGAACTAGATCTCCTATATCAAATTCCTCATGAATTTCCTCAACAAGCATCTTAGAATCATCTTCCATCCATGTAGGATCAGGGGGAAGACTAAGATCAACCTCGTGCGGTAGCTCATCATCATCTTTAAATGGATAAACCACTTCATCCACAAACTCTTTGTTCTATTTATCTATGAGTGCTTCAAAGAGTTTTTCACTGTGATACTTCTATTTATCTTTTTGCAAGGTTTCTCGAAGTGTTTGTAATTTTTTTACCACCTTCTTATTCAAACTACCACACATCTCGCATCTTCTCTACGAAGTATGCACAGAATCTAGTTGAATTGCAAATCCTTTCTTGTGATCCCCAGCTGGAATAGAATCCCTAAGTCCCATGAACTCTATAAATGCCTCATCATTTTCAAAGAATTCTAGTGGCACGTGAAGTTTTTGATCCCAATCTATAAGTTTAGGATACACAAGGGCTATTTGATAATTAGTTGGGGGTTGGATTCTAGATAAGGTAAGGACAGTTGAATCTGGGAATAGGTTAGTGGAAGTAAGATCCTTGTAGAGGCTACACTGGGAATCTACATCGCTATCAGAATGAGATGAAACGTCCTCACGTTTAGAAGAGGTGGCATCAATCTCAAAGGGTAGAGTGTTATGAGGCCTTATCCCCATGTCATGCTTATTATACTTGAAACATGGGATGGGAATAGGCTCTATCCGGCCTTGTGCATTGATTTCACATCCAAACCCACTATAACCCATGACAAACATCATGCGATGACCTTTGATATACTTGGGTGCTTGATGGCATGAAGCCATGGTACCTTCTAGCACTCTACTAATATTATCTTCTAACATCTTCTCCTCGGTTGGGAAACCGTTATGGATAAAATTTTCTAATGGTTCAACATACCGCTCTTGAGTACTCTTGAACTGAAATTAAGGTTTCCCCGTGTTCTAGGAGATGTTGATAAATCGATATTAAAAATCATGTTCAAGAGTGAATGGCTCACCTGGACCATATTTTTCCAACCTTTCCTCCCATTAAGAGAACAGGTTGACCAACATAGGAAAATCTTGATTATAAGGCGTGAGTGACTCTAAATCTACCTGTTTCTTAATAGCTTCTATTTGTAGGGGATAACAACATCCACCAAAGGACATTCATAAGCCATACAAGAAAAATTGTGCAATGCCCTACAATGTGTGAATGGTTCCGTGTCACCTAGAATGGTAACCACTTGTCCTTCATGACATAGCTTGATACATTGATGGAAAGTCGATGGAATGGCCTACATGGCATGGATCCATGGGCACCCTAAGAGCATGTTATATGGAAGGTCTAAGTCAAGGACATGAAATGTCATGTCATGACAAGTTGGGCCTACTTCCATGGGAACTACTATAGTACCCACTGATTTACTTTCTTCATTATCGTAGGCTATGGTCGTAATAGTCTTAGCTCGTAGATCTATTTCTGAATGGCCTAGCTATTCAACCAGCTTCAAAGTGTAAATATTTAAACCAGATCCATTATCCACAAGTACGGTCTTGATTTTACGATGGATAACCACCACTTCTAGGTATAGGGGTAAGTTGTGTTCTAGGTTATTACATGGGATTGTGGTGTGATCAAAAGTAATATAATCATTAGAGTGAATGTGTGTAATCATGGCTTAGAGGTGCATGGGATCTACATCCATAGAGACTTTTGAATTTTGCAATGTTTTATACAGTATGTTCTTATGGGCAGTAGAGATTTTGAGGAGATTGAGAATGGATATCCTAGCAGGTGTTTTCTCTAACTTGTCTATCAAATTGTACTGACCTTCCTAAGGGATAGGTAAGGGATCTGGTATGATTAAACAAGCACATCTCGCCCTACTGTGAAACTCTTTTCTAAGATCTAGATAGTGTTAATTTGTTCATCAGATGAACAAATACATCATATGAGAGAATCAAATCGATTGTCATTAGTGGGTATATATAAGCAGCATTCCTATAATCATTAAAGGTTTGTTCATGATCTAGCTTCCTTTTCTTTTTATCTGCATGATTAGGAAAAGGCTCTTTGTATATACCCAATTTCTTATTTGGGACTTGTTAGCATATGGATTTGCATGCATGCAAATGACATGCAACAGTGTGGGAACGAATTCCCTCCTCAATGAAGGTGAGGTTGCCTTTATTGAAAACCAAAACTGTATTTTCATCTGTACATTCAAAATTGTATGTGGGGGTGTTTTGGAACATCAATGGAAATAAAATTGAATGAGGGAGATGGAATGGAGTGAAAGAAATGAGTGAAATGGAATGAACTGAAAGAACATGCAAGAGTTAGGTAAAAATAGAGCCTAATATTGCATGGAGAGGAAAGATGAATAACCAACACAAATAAAACGGAGTTTGAGTTAGCCAAACAAGAACATGTAAAAGGGAACACACATGAGCAAGTAGATAATCAAAGCTTGATCACTATGAACTAGAACAATTGATTAATAATGTTGACAATAAGATCAAAGATAATATTTGCATGCAAGATTCAAACACCTAACATCTAATGAACATAAGAACATCAAATGTTACAAGAGACAATGAATGAGACACAAAGTTCATATTTCATTAACTCTAAAATGTTTTTCACAAAAGAACCCAAAGTTTCTTCCTGAAACAAAGCTTGCACAAAGGTATTTCTTCTCCTCTCTCAAATTCACCCTTACAAATGAGCCCCTCACTTCCTTTTATAACCCAAAAGTTGGTTACAAAGTAGTTAGGGTTTTACATGATCATTAAATAAGGCACTTAAGTGACCTTTGACTTTTTCTAACCAACTTTATTAAAAAGTGACTAAAAATAGAAACCACTTAAGTTAAAAAGTCATTTAAGGAAAAATACATAAATAAAAGAAATGGGTACATGTGGACCCCACTTAAATGACTTGGATGCACACCTAGAAATCCTAGTCAACAATGCGCCACCTAGATCAAAACACCTATGGTCAATGCCTTATCCATTGGGCTAAGAGTCCGCCTATCCCGATCGTATGGGAATGAACTCATTGACCATGCTCTGCAATCCTCCAAATGACAAGAGTGTCGAGCTTGAAACTTGAGCAATTCATCCACCCCTCTGTCTGAGCAATATCCTGGTGTGAGAAAATTTGTCTTCATTCGTATTCACATTCATAACTACACACAATTCTCCACATGCTCGAGTACCTTTCCATGGTGAATTATTCATTTGTCGTGAGACCGTAGCCGTTACGCCACCTTGGTTTGTTAGAATCCAGCTTCTGGTCTTTCGCCATTGAGAAGATCTCCAAGAGCCAAAATTACAATTCACCTCTTAGAGTTATGTCTTTTGTCTTTGTCACCATCCCGAAGTGTTGGCATTCTAATTCACTCACGATCATCCAAATCAAGAACAGAACAACTTAAAGACTGGCCAATGAAGTATTGTGCACGCTGTTAATCGAGAGCCGATAGGGACAGGCTTGAATGATGTGCACAATTGCACCTGTCGTTGGTTTTGGTTTGTCGATGAATAGATCTGCCACAATGATCAAGTGAAAAATTGATGTAGACAAGATTATCCCATTATCGATCTCTGCCGATAACAATGACTTTTGACTCCGAAGAGACCAATGCCAATAGCTACGACTTATACCACATAATGAGGAAGTTAGGGGTTACTTCCATTTCAGAGCCGTTGGAGTTGAATCGCCACACTATGCAGGTTATTTGATATATCCATGCAAGTAATGAACAATCTTGAGAACAAGTGTCAGGAAAATTGTGACTCGCTTTCAGTTAATATGCGATCGCAAAATCGACCTATGTTGATGTGTCCCAAGTTGGTATCAATGATGTTCTCATACTTTGAATGGAGTGTCGAGGTAAGTAGAGTGCCCTGGGACCTATACCGCAACATCATTTTGTTTGGGAATGACATGACTGTGACAGAAACGTGATTTCAGGCTATTACTTCCATCTTACAAAACTACACAAATTGCCTGTAAAACTACCCTGGGAAAAATAGCAAATCTTGTCTTGAGAATTTCTCACTGCATGAGGAAGTATATTAAGGTACCACAAGTTTGCATGTCAGAATTTTTTTCCTCAATAAAATTCTTCAGTCAAATATTAAAGGTCAAAGTTGACTCTTTTGAAACTGCTAGGAAAATGCAAGTGTAAAACTGTGAAAATCCTGTTTGGTTTTAGCCTGGGAAAAATACCAAACATCACCCTGGGCATCTACAACTTGGCAAGGAAGCATATGAAGGTGGGAAGAAATGAAAAAAATAAATATTTTCTCTTGATGATCATCTGAATTCAAAATATCAACTCTCGAAGTGAGCCACCTTGACAGGTTGAAAACTGTGCGCGTAGCGAAATCAGGCAAACTGCATTTTATTTGACCCGTGAAAAATATCAAACGAAGCACTGTACATTTGAATTTTTCAAATACGTACATGAATGTGGGAAGAATTCAATGAACTAAACCATTTCTCTTGACGATCATCTGGGCTCAAGATACGAATTCTGAAAGTAGGCCCTCCACCATGTTGAAACTGCACGCGACAAAATTGAGTAAACTAAGTTTTTCTTGGGTTCGTCAAAAATATCAAATGAGGAGCTGCTCGTTTAAAATTTGGAAACTGAGTACACAAAGATGGGAAGAATTCAACAAAACAAACTTTTCTTCCCGACAATCATCAAAATCCAAGATATCAAGCTTCAAAGTTGATTACTTCAACAGTTACAAAACGCGGCAAAAATAATAACTTTTTTTTTTTTAAATATCCGGTCGAAATGGCTCTGCATAGGATCAACTTTAATCATTTTAATTCACTATTTCTTGATGCTGGCTGATTTGAGATGCTTGATTTTTATAAATGCATGGATATTGTTAATCCTTTGCCATTGGCGGTGCGTGAAGTGACTTCTCTTTTGCGTTAAAATTGTAATGCGTGAAAGACTGTTTCAGACTGCCTATTGAATGTTTGGAGGACTATTTTTATTTTCTGAGTGCATGTGCTTCCCTTCTTGTTTCTACGTGGTTCCTCCAAGGCGTGAATGGCCTTCCTTTGGTGTGGGATGAGCGGATTGTTTTCTAAGACAAAACAAATACCTTTTTGGAGAAACTTATTGTTTTCTTCCTTTTTTGTTGCTCTCCCACGTGGCTGGCTTTTGTGCGGACTGTTATTTTTTTAGACTGTTGTCTTTTATCCCTCCTTACCAAGCATATTCCTCCTTCAAATGAATGCGTGGAAGTGTGCTCAACAAAACAAAATAAATCTCCTTTTTTTTTTGGATTGTTCTTTCCTTTCTTCCACGAGTTTGCTTGCTGTTACAAATATATATTTTTTCTACTATTTCAAAGCCTGCATTTAAATTCCCTCTGCCCAATGCGTGGGCTCTTATGAAAGACAAAACACATGCTTCTCCTTGGACTATTTTCTCCCTTCCTACCTGCGTGGCTTTTTGATTTTTTAACTTGTTGTCCTCTTTCTGCCTTTGCATGCGTGGGAGCTCCTTTGAATGGGCGTGTGGTCTCTTTAATGCTGCTCTTTGTTGTTGTTTTGGTGTTTTTAACAATGCATTAAAATTGTTTTATTCTACCCAATGCATGAGCTTTCCTTGACAATGAATCTCCTAAGGCGTGGATATCTCATGGAGAATGCATGGGATTTGAGACAACGCCTTTTCCCTTTCCTTGGCGCCTCCTCCAATGCATGAAAAGGAATTTTTGTCTTATGCTGTCTTCTCCTTCCTATCTTCTCCTCCACCCAAGGCATGGAAAATTGTATTTTTGGCAATGTGTTTGGACTGTCCTCTTTGCCCAATGCGTTGAAACTTGATGCAAAGAAACAGATCAATGCATTGAAACTGCTATTTTGAATTTTCTCTCACTATCCCTAGCCTGCGTGGATATCTCCTTCAGGATGGGCACGTGGCTTTTAGATATTTTAAATTTTTGGACTGTTTCTCCTAAAACTTGCGCATTTTCTTATTTTGCTATCTCCTTTCCTGACTTGGGTAACAAAAAGATTTAAAACTTCCCCTGCCAATGCGTGGAAAGCTTCTGGAGAGTGCGTGGAAGATTGTTGGATGTGACAAAATATTATGTCCTTCAGAAGAAATAAGAAGCAATCGGAAAGCTTCGCATGACTTTTTCCAACGAGTTTGATGGAGGAAGTTATGGGGATTAATCCAACTTCCTCTCTTCCGGGTAGTGGACTTAAGTGCTAGGGGGAAATGGGGAAAGCAACGACCAATTGCCAACGGGAATGGAAAAGTGGGCTAGCAATCCCCGTTTAATTTCCCCATGTGGGAAATTGGGAAATTTCTTTCCCGTTAGCCAATCCATGATTTGGCAATTGGTGGAGAAAATCCCACGTGCGGGAAATTTGAAGAAGATTGCCAGGAAAGGGGAAATCCGGGTTCGGGAAGCCAAATTGGCATTCCCGACAGTTGGAAGCGTAAGCTTACTTCCCCAGCAATAAAAATTTGTCGAATGAAATTTTAATTAATATTTATTTAATTAAATACTCTCAAGTTATTTAAAAGTTAATTTTATCAAACAAGGAGCGATTAATTAATTAATTTTAATGTATTTTAACGTGATTTAAAGCGTGGCGGGAAGATTTCTCACCCAAAAAGGACGGAACGAAGACCAAAATGATCACAAAAACGAGACAGTTGCGATGAGGGCAATGAACCATGCAAAGTAACACTTTTGAAAATTTTCAAAATTTTCATTTTTTTATAATTTGCAATGTCAAAATTAGGCCGATAACAGGACTTGTCCTGAGTCGGGAGGATCTACGGAAATCTTGCCCTCTTCAATGAGGTCTTGTATGTAATGATGCAATCTTAAACACCTATCTGTCTTGTGTCCTTTAACACGGTGGAAGTCATAATACTCATGGTCTTTAAACCAACCAGGTTTTGGAGCATCTTTTAGGTATGGTACTATCACAGTTGGATATTCCACCATTTTTACATTATCTAACTACTTTAGTATGGCAGATAGGGATTCCGTTAATGGCGTGAACGTACGTTTAGTGGGTGCCTTGGGATGAGGTCCTTGTGAGAGCTTTAAAATTCGGCTGTCTTGCATGGCTTGGACTCTCTTGGAGTCTATAATTCCATCACCAACAACATGTTTATTTTTATTGAAGAATTTTGGTTTGTCTATGGATTTGGCTTCATGTTTGTCTTTAACAACAGACTTAAGCGTCCCCTTTGCGATGAGGGCTTTCTCGATTTGACCACCTTTCTCAATGACCTCTTCAAAGTTTGAGCCACAATGCATCTATAAATGGAAGGCTATTTCTGGGTTTAAGTTAGGAACAAATATGCTCACTAGTTGTTTTTCCAGATAATGCACAAGGGAAATGACTTGCCAACCCTCGCCATCATTGTAAAAATCCTACAAATGTCTCATTGGGTTTTTGTTTTGTATTGCATAGATCATTCATTGTGATATCATTTTCCATGTTATAGGAATAATGTCGCATACAAATTTTTCTACTAATGCAGGCCATGTTGTAATGGAGCCCTTGGGTATGCTATAGAACCATTCCAATCCCAAAGTGCTCCTAGGCTATAAGGGAAAATTCATATTAAGAAGTTATCATTATATGTGACCTCTTGGAAAGCCATGTAAAAGTCTTTTATATGATCATGAGGATCACTCTTGCACTTATACTTATCAAACTTGGGAACAAGTAAAGTGTTTTGGGAAGGGTTTTTGTAACATGTCCTTATCGAAGGGGTAAGGGTATAGTTCTTCATACGAATATTTCCTATTAAGACCTACGTTTCCCTCCTGTAGCATAGTAAGTGTATCTTTCATTATTGTAATTATTTCGAATGAGTTTTTATTTAGTAGGTGACATTGTTCTTTACATATGAGCTGCCTTAAAGGTAGTCTCAATGTATGGCTCAAAGTGAAACTCGCTAGATTTTGTTTTGTCTTTGTCTTTATATATGTTTCTTCTTGAAGAGCCTAGGTTTTTTTATTTTTGGCTCAATTTCAAGATCTTTTTTTGAAGGATCTCCTCTTTAACTAGAGGTTCCTCTTCTTCATCGAATTTGGGAGGAGGTGAAGCCTTACATTCAATCTTAACTTTATGTGAAGCCTTATAGTGAGGACGTCGTGATGGGTCTCCTTTGATAGTGGCATGATGTTTCCTAGAAGTAGAAGTGTACCCTGTCTCAAAGGGGTTATCTATGTCTAAGAGTGATACTCGTTCTCCTATTTTGTGATTAATGACCTTGGTTTCTACTTTGCATTCATGTGGAAGTTTAGCTCCTAATTCTAAGACTCTTATGAGTACTTGATCTTTATTATAATATAGGAGTTCATCAAATATTCCTAGGTCTAATCTTTTTGCTCTCCAGAAGAGTATGACTCTTCTCCACTATGGTCAATTAATGGCTCCACATCCTTGACTTGAGAAAAGAGAGGCACTAAGTTGTTTCCGCTAAATTTGAAGGTTTCGAAAGGGTTTTCTCCTAAGTCATACTCATTTGATTTGGTTTCCATCTTCGTGATTTTAGGCATTACTATCTGACGTTTGTATGAAGCTAGCGTGGATCCTAAATGTATGATTTTGTAAGTTGTTTGAGGTGATGTTTGAAATATGCCATAGTGTGTCCTAGATGTAATGTTATGCAGTCTTTTTTATCAAAGAACACTCATATGCACACCTAAATGTAATGATCACTCAATTTTTTCATTACCAAGCCTATACCCTAAAAAAAATAGTGACAATATTGTATCAATGTGTAGGTCAAGTTAGAATTCTAACAAGGCCTAAATATCAAAGTAGTATTGATGCAGTCTCTCGACAAGGTATACTAAAACTAGCTTGAATGCCGATGAAAGCTAAGTCTTCTGAAAAAATGGAAGTCGTGAATAGATATAGTGTAACAACGCTATCTTGATACATTAACCAAGCAAGCAAGGTGTTAGTATCAAGAAAAAATTATTGTGATATATATAAGGTGATATCAACACTTTTAAAAGACTCAAATGACATCAAAACCTGAAAAACAAGTAATAACTATGAAAAGAATTTTTAATTATACAAGTTAAAGATAACCACGCAATAAAGGGACTTATATCATGTTCTCAAAAAATGAAAACACGATGTAAGTACCAAAATTGTGTGACTAGAATGTGAGCAAAACTATCAACTCAAGAAGAGACAAATGATGAACCGAACTTGTAATAGTGAAGATAATCTTGAAATCAAGATCGAAGGACTTATAAAGATACGAAAATGTACCTACGCACTTTAGACGTTTAACAACCCAACCACAAACATGGATGGGCATAAACGAACAAAAAAGTGGCGAGTATTGTCTTTGATAAGACGTGTGAGGTATGCTTCCTTCTCACCCCAAAATTAGGAAGTGAGAATGCATGGGTATATATCAAAAAAATGAAAAATAAACTAAGCGCCACTTGGGTAGAGCTTCACCTTGTCTGAAGGCAAGAAAGAAGCTAAGCTAAGTGAGACGTTGTCTAATTTTCATGATGAAAGACACTTAGTTCAAACTTACATGGGCTCTTTACCTTGTTCGAGGAACAAGGTTCAGATTCCAAGTGATTCGTCACTTCGTGATGGCTTGACGCGACAATGGACTAGAAAATTGGGCTCTAAGACGAATGGCCTTCTTAATAAGTTCTCTTAACTAGGTGTCGAAAATTATCTAGATGTGAGCACAATCTTCCCAAAGAGTTACAATGACTTATTTAGGAGTATCTTAGCTTTAGGGTACCCCCTTCGATACAATGAGCAACTAGTGCATTCATTTGCAATTGCACATCGGAGCCACGATATGGATAATCTTTGACTCTAACTCATAAGTCGTACTAGTCAAGTGGGTAAAGAGCACTTCTTGTTTCATCCTCAAGGTTTCTCAATGGTGGATTACTTTAGGGTTCCTGGAACCACCCCCATTGTTATAGCTTAAGGCGTTATGCTAAAGGGGTTATGTTCCAGTTGAGCGGATAGGGACGTACCCTTTTCTAAAACCTGTAATATAGTGTGAAGGGGAATGGTGTATTTTTATGTTTTTAACTTTAAATTTGGTTTCAAGTAGCACACCATTTGACAATCTGTATGAAAACACGTGTATTAGAAGGTTTTGTGTGTTTTTTTACGCTTTTCTTTTAGTAAGTGTTAGGTCCCGCAAACAATAAATTCCATAATTTTCCATTTCGCAAATTGATATCAAGAAAGAGAATTGACACTTTACTTTTGATTCCTAAGATCGCCAACTGACATGAAGGAAGAGCATACGCAATGTGAAAATTCTACTAAGACAAATCATATGGAAATTATTTTACTCTTTAGAATCATAGAACAAGTGTTTTTAAAGTGTGGCATAAAGTTGTACAAGTGATTTTGATCTCCAAGATCACCTAGAAGGCACAAGGAGAGATCATACACACTTTACAAGCTCTATGCAAGCCAAGAAATGAAGACACTTAAGCTATAAAAGTTGAAATAACAAAACAAAATCCTACATCTACCTTGTTAGTCTTAGAAAACCTCAAGAAAGTTTATCAAAATGATTTTACAACCTAGAGAAAAAAATTCAAATGTTAACACGGATGCCCGCATGCCTAGAATGAAACTAAAGATGCCCCACCTAACTGGATATATGCCATAACCAACGTAGACACATGGCGGGATGAACTAATAGAGGGGTATAACACATACATGATCCCGCCCGATATGTACACTAGGGTTTCGATCGCGTGCACTCTTTGTTCAACGAGTACGCCTGCAGCAAAAATGTCATAAAACATAATATGGAAGTAGACACCAACGCGTCCAGAGACACGGGGATGCTCAATGGTCAATGGAGATGCCGACATTTCAATGGAGACGTGACACGGGTCAAAATGAAAAAATTTACACAAAGTAAACCAATATACACCAACACATCCAGTGCGGGTATGCTTGTCAACCAACGAAGACGTGACCCATTCTAAATGAGTTATCAACTATGTAATATTCTCAGACGGGTGCACGTCCAACTCAATGCCAATGCTAGAGTTTCAATGGAGATGTGCCCTATCAAGACACCTGCACATACCCCCAAAAACCTACAAAATTCATGGATTTTAAAATTTCAAAAGCAAACAAGTTATTTGTTAGTCAAAGAAGCTTATTTCTAGTTCAAACCCACAAAATATATGCAAACAAGGGTGATTTAACTAGTTTTAGAAATGGAAATAAGCAAATAACAAGTTATTTCCTCTAAAACTTATAAGTGAAATTTTAAAAACTTAAAATACCTCCATTAATGGAGGATGGACATAAGTGTCCCACCAGGGTGTGCCAAATGTGTTCAAAGAAAGGTTGCAAAAGCTATGGAATGGGGTAAGAACACTTAAGAACCCCAAATCTTTGTGCAAAACCAATCAATGGACCATCAGTTAAGAAATAAACAAGGATTCCTACTTTGCATGCATTAGTTTAAAGCAAACAAGCAAACTTAACAAATGTAATTAACCTCTATTCTTGAAAGCTTAATTAAATGAGCCTAATAAGGATCTAAGCAATCAGTTTATGCTTTAAGAGAATGGGATCTCACCATTAATGGCTTCAAGGCCAATGGTTCTTCCCATTTACTCCATGTTGTGTGGTGAAATGCAAAAGATAAAGAAAAATAGCTCAATAAGATGAAATAAAACTCCTAATCCTAGCAATAATACTATAGTTTATGTTAGAGGGAAGAAGTGTTCTTGAAAATGAGAGGAGGGTAGTGGGCTATTTATATTTTTCCATTTGGGAAATGGAAGAATTTTGGTGCATGTGGGACTAAAAGGGAGTCAACAAGCTAATTAGTAAGTCAAAGTAAGATTTGACTAAGTTTAGAAGAGGTTGATCATGATTTGGGGTAATTAACCTAGGTTAGACTAATTAATCTTATTTAGAGAGAAATTAGGGTTCTAGGAGGGTTCTAAAAGGCCTAATCAATCCAATGAAATGGATTGATAGTCCAGGAAGCTAATAGAAGTGGTGAAGAAGAGGATTTTAGCCAACAAGAGGCTATAATAACCTATTTATTTGACTTATAAGAGGAATAAGACCATAAGAGTGTTGTAAAAGGGGAGTTAGATAGATCTAACTAACTATGTGTCATCAATTGGCAAGGAATAGAATAATTAATGTAATATCAAAGACAATAATAGTGTTTTGATCAAACTACAGTGTCTATGGTCACCATATCTGGATCCATCAATTCCCAACCATATAGCCATTACTTTTCCACAATACTCTAGAACTTGGCACAAATTATCTTTGTCACATCATCAACATAGCCAAGGTTCTGTGTTCTTACCATCTCATCTTCCTTAGGTTCACTAACATGCTATCCTAGGTTCTCTTGTGCTTCGGCACCCATATTTTGTTTTACTTTTTCTTCTTCCCGCTTTCTTTATTTGTTAGCGTAGCATGTTCTACAATGTTTGTGTCTCCACTAGAGCATCTTTCCTCTTTATGTCCCTGCATGCCTATGATGGGGACATCCTCCTAGTACAAAGGATACTCACCACCTATCCCCTCATCCTCTCCCGCTCCTAAACTAGGTGTGGCAACATCATCATGCATGCTTTTATATGAAGATTTCTCGTCATCACTATCCTTAACAGGAACATACTTTCAACACTTCTTTCTTTCTTCCTCCACATTATTCACCGGTGTTACACATGGTGATCTCCTTATTGGTTGTGATGGGATAGCGCCATTATCTGCACTCGTACACCTTCTCTACAACATTCTTGTCCTATGATTCAGGCCAGCGTTGTCTTCTTTTTGCTCCACGACATTTTGTAAGCCTTCAAGTACAATCTTTTCCTCCCATGGAGCATTTGTTCCACTAACTTCCTTGTGCCTACCATCTACGTCCCTTTTGGAGGACCTGAAAAAGATAAGCCCTCTCCCGTAAGCACATTCCAATCCTTAAAACGTAACCTCAAATACACATATACATGTGCATGCTCAATTTTCCCGACGGATGAGTCTCCATAGTTATGTCAATGTTATCTGTCTCCATCATCTCCACATACGCCTCCTTGTTTGGCCATACATAAGTCTTGCATAGAATATGTATATCTACATCTACTTTGTAAGCATCAAACTTGAGCTTCTGTGCATTATGAAATTTGTTTACTTGAATCTTTAAAATAACGCGTAGTGAAAGCGAAAGGTAACTTACACTAAGGGATCTTTTCACCCGTCTTCATAAAAACCTCCCTAGGCTAAAGTTTTGGTATACCGCTAACTCTTCTCATCCATCTAATACTGTAGGCAGCTCACGTGGGTACGCACCACTCTCCTTCAAATTCCTAGTGCATCCTTCTAAACCATTTCTCTTGCACTCCTTATAAGTGTTTGAAATGGAACCATGACATGTATACTTCAAAAACTTCTACACAATTGATTTATTTTCCATGGGATACTCTAAAACTTTCTCCCTTGGCCCATTGGGCATTCCAATTTCACTAAGTACAATAAAAATTAAAATAGTACCCCAAGTTATTTTATCACCTTTTCAGTTTGGATGTCCACCTCCGCTACTAGGCTCTTTGCAATATAACCTATAATGTTATAGAGGTCTTGCTCACCGATTTATGCACTATATGTAGCTAGCTCTAATTTACCTTTTCTCTGTCTCTCTAAGGCACCTAATTTATAACCCGAGAGCCATGTTGCAATCCATGAAGCCATATCCTCTATGTTTGTAACCTTGAATTCTCATCCTCCCTTTTTACTTAAACATGGCGGTCGCCGCATAGAATCCCTCATCATCAAATAGATCACCCATAATCTCTCGAACCCGAGTCATGCAATCATGTGACCTTGTCAACAAATTTAGTGGTAATCTACATCCTCCTACCTACGAAATAGAATAAGTCTTCATGTACATGCGACATCAGCCACTTGTACAACTAGTCGGGATTTCCAAAATATGGCAACTCAAAGAGTTGCATGACCCCAACACTCTCCAACAATTTCTTCACTGAATCATCCAAAACCCTATTTCCATCTTTCATCCTCCTGTTTGTCCTCTGAATGGTCTCTGCGATGATATCCTTACTAGTTTTCTCGGTCATGTGATTGAAATCACTAATTTTGCATTGTGTTATCTTTGATGCCCATGGTCTCCCTTCAATCACCCCCTCTAGATATCGTGCATTTCTACTAGCCATTCTTCTATCACTTTGTCACCTCCTTTTCAACAACTAGGGCTCTCCTAGGTGTCATTGCTCTTTTCAACTTATAGGTACGCTTTGTAACTTCAACACTACTATCACTCCCTTTACTTGCATGCCTCGAATTCAGACCAAACCCTTTGATTTCATGAAACCCTAGCTATAACTCTACCTCTGTGATACCCTAACTGGGTGAACCCTTCTTCCTCACACCCCTGACAATTCAAACACACCTACGGAGTCTTATCACTAATGTGACATGAGTTCACTTGGTTCACTAGTCAATATCTCAATCTTTGTACTAAGCACTTTGTCACTCTTTGTTGCACTTCACAACTCAATAGCTCAAAGGATGTAAGGTAACAATAATGTTGCACTCACCGAATTTATATCTCATTTAAAAATTCCCCACATTTATTTCTCCTCAACCACCACCGTATGCAGCACTAATTCCACCTCCACCCTTTTCCATACATTGCACCCTATCTTTTTGTGCCTAAATTTTTGTGCCTCGGCCATAACCTTTTGGCGCACTCACTGCTTCTTGGCCACATATTTCCTTATGCGTGCTTCCCTACACCAAATTACCTATCCAATGTGCCTCATACCAAGTAGTTTCCAATGTTATATCCTACCTCGCACTATACTGAGTGTCCATCCCTTTACACGTGGTCTTTAATATAGTCAATTTCCTTGAAATTTCTTCTCAAACCTATCGCTACCCTCAAAGACTGTAATTTTATTTTTACCATGCATTGCAATCTGAAACAAGGCACCAGTCAATCCTTCTTGATCCACCCCACACTAAAAGTATATGTGGTCCTCTATGCATGAAACAATTCAAGTCAATGATGAAGACGAGGAGCATGAGGATAGTGGTGGCTTGGAACAGGAGGTAGAAGACACCTCTAAATAAGGATGAAGTTGAGTGCGCAACTACTCCACCTCAGCCACAAGAGGAAGATGATGAGGACTTGGATGTGGTCCAAGGAGAGTTTCGATTCAAGAGAGTATTCGGAGGACAAGGACCCTAAGGTGTTACTCCATAAATAGTGCGCAGTCATCTCGACTCTCTCTACTGAATGAGACAACCGAGAAAAGAAGGAAACTAAAGTTGAATGAGGAAGCGAAAGAGTCAAAGGAAAGTGCACCAAATTCTCCTACACCTCTAGAGAATGTAGAGGAATAAAAATATGAGGAAATGAAGGATGGAGAAGAGGGAGAAAAAGGGATAGATAAGACAACAACTAAGACTACTCAGATATAGCAAAGACAAGTTCCCAAACTTCAAGCCCAAGTTCCTAAGAATCGAGATCAAGAAGAACAAGTGGGGTGTATATTCCACCAGCCATGGGCTACACCAAGGACACAAGTAAAATTATCTCGCGCCCATTTCCAGAGCACAATGGCACAAAAGGAGTTATACGGCTGGGAGTTAATGGATGAAGATATGGCGATAGTGCACACAAGGAAGCAATTGTCATTGCACACACACATGGATGAACCAAACTTTGATGTATGTGAGGATTCATGTTTTTCAAGGAGGTTGAAAAATACACCTCAAGCTAGAAACATAATAGTAAATCCTACTGTTATGTCAGATGAACAGATGAGCAATGCTTTGGTGAAAGTCTCAACAGAATTTACACGTTGGAATATAGATAAAGTTTCACAATTAGGGCACTAAGGGAGGAGATTAAGACAAAGGATGAGGAAATAGGGTGCCTAAACAAGAAAAATACTTGGCAGAAGAATAATGTTATGTTTATCAGCATGGCAAAGGAGATTGGTGACAATGTCATGAAGGCTAGGGTACACTTAGAGCTAAAGGTACCCAAGACATTTCCTTCGGTAATACATTATGTAAGTACATTGGTGGACTTAGTGCTTGAAGATGAACCTCTGCACATTCCATAACTAAAGGATCTAGCACAAGAAGCAGAGTGAGAAAAGGCTTCAGTGATGTGGAAGATTGCATCATATGAAGGATTGCTTGAGCTTCGGGAGGAACTCATGAAGGCATATCAAGTGTGAATATTTATACAAAGTGCGAGAGGTTGTTATAAGGACCCAGACTATTTTGGAAGAGAATGAGGTCTTGAAGGCCATGAAGGATGAGACATTGGGCTACACAGAACCGTTAATACTTGTTAAGCATAAGTGCGAGGCCCTTACAACAGCTTAGGAACCACATAGGGAAAATTTGGATGATCTTAGGAAACTCATCACTCAAAATATGGACTTGTTGGAAGGGAGAATGAATCCAATGTCCAAAGCATTGTGTTGGTATTACAGAATGAAAAAGGAGAGATTGCAATGAATGAATTAGAGTCAATTGTAGTGGATGTTCCGGAAAAATGAGAGGCCATGCTCAATGTTGGTAGACTTTAGAGGCAGAGATAAAAGAAGAATATCTCGAATTGATTATTCAGCCGAAGTGAAGATACTATAGGTTAAAGACATTCTTTTATTTATCAAAATTATTTTTATTCTTCTATTCATATTCTTTGATTTGTTTTTGAGATAACCATTTTCAGGCAGCAATGCAAACTAGTGTGGGGTAATGTTGATCAGTCATAATCTAGCACTTAGTGGAGAAAATACATAAGGTTTACACGGGAGAACATAGTGCATTCAAAGGCACGGAAGCATCAGAGAGGATTGTGTGCATAACAGAGATACATTCAGGACTTAGCCATTTTCATGATGAGGATCTATTTTTGGAGATAGCATGTGGAGCACTCAAACCGATTGGAGACTTACGCATCACACATTGGCTATTTTTGGATGATCGGCTATGAAGCACTTTGCATGGATGTAGGCTAAAGATAGAATGGCAGACTGATAGTTGACTAAGGGAGATCTATTGTTAACACTCTTACATGTAATCCTATTTTTTTGTAACGACACATGGCTAATAATAGCATGCAACCTATTTTGGGATTAGATAAGCAGTGAAGGGAAAGTCCCCACCCTTATAAATATGTATTGAATTGTGTAGTAGAGAGAGCATAGATATATATGTGTGAGAACTAGGTTATAGTGAGATTATGTTGTCAAATTTGTTACGCGCATGAGCATATACTATTGTGATTGTAAGGAAGCTTTTGTGTATTTACTACAATTAATATAATGGAGATTATGGACTGAAAACAAGGTGTTCTCATGGTTATAATTTAGTATTGCATGCTTGATTCCATTATGGTTATCTGTTAAGTCTGTTATGTTCTAGATCTAGGTCTGAATATGCACTGTTTGAAAGATATATTAGCTATAGATCTGAATGATTAAAGTCTTCATCATGCTAACATCCTACAACAACAACCCTAAAGAGGGGTCTGGTACCTTTGCACGCTTCAGGTGAGCGCTCAATCTAGGCTGAGTGATGTGCCAACGCGCCTGGGCTTTTATTGCTGAATTCTAGGCTGCATCATTGGTTCCATTTCGGGACCTCTTTTTCAGTTATTTTCAAGATGGTTCATGATGAAGACATATCGGTTGACCTTAGAAAGTGTTGAGGAGTGGATACATGATCTGGAAGAAGAATATGCATGGTGGTTCAACACTGGATCTGAGTTTAACACACACGTGTGGGTGGAACAAAACTTGTATGACAGTTTATATGAGATCTTCTTCATTATATTTCCAGTAGAATTGTATGAGTGGCTGATTGCTTATGCATCTAAGTGGAATTGGAGGTATCACGCACTTTTCTTGGACACAGAAGAATTTTAGGCCCTTTATGATGTTGATTTGATTTGGACTCGAGCTATGGATATGTGGTTCCATGGTGTTTTGAATAGTTATATCTTGGAGTACTCAATTTCCACTTATTCATGTCCAGAGGTAGCTAAATTCCATTTTTTATGATATCCAAGGGGAACTTACCTACAAGGCATTCCATTGGCAATCAAGATCCTGATGGTAACTTTGAATTTAGAGAGTAAACCGATGGCTAACTAAACCCCACCACGTGTGGGGGAAGGAGCAGGTTTGGTGAAAGATGGCATACCTAGTGGTAGAAAGGCAAAGAGAGGAAAGGTAGCTTAAGTATAATGAGGGCATGTGCGAGAGGGAGGTAGAGAAGCAATGAGAGGTTGTAAAGCAAATGGCATTATGGAGAAAGATAGTTCGAGAAGGATTTGAAATTCACGTAGAAGACATGGAACCGAGCCTCAAGAACTCCCCCATTTGGGAAAACATGATAGGAACCCTCCTCAGCCTCACGTAGAAGCATGCCAGTAGAGAAAAACTAAGCCATGGGCACACATCCGAATCCACCCGGAAACCTTGCCCTGCTTGGTTTTCCAAACATCTAGTACAACAAATAGTCAACAAGCTAATTCAAGCAGAGGGAGAGTAGGAGTGAGTCTTATAAAAGGCACAATAATGGCAATGCAAATGGATTTGTTATTATATGGGAGTAATTTTTTGGGTGTATCATTAGCGCAGAATATAGAGCACACCAATTTTTGGACTAACTTCTGGGAGTGGTAACGCTTCGCAGACTATTAGGGTATAGTTCAGTTCTACTATTGGGACACATGGAAGTACATCTTCTAGTCTAACACCAGCTATAGGTTTGGGATCAAGAGGCATGGGTAGCTCTAGTCCTTTGGATGGTGGTTCTGGGGGAAAGGGGAAACATAGGAGGTTCTAGGGTGGGCAAGGTCCACACCAACCCCATAATATTTACATGGAGATGTCTCTTCATCTTCCAAACTATAGAGGCATAGAAGATGTTGAACATGTGCATATGTGTGAAATATTATGGCACGCAAAAAGGAATCATGGCTTCGAGAAATAGGAAATCCAATTTTCTACTATGTTACAAGGGCGCACACACTTAGTACAGAAATTTTGACCCTGATAGACTTACGTAGACTATACAACTTTAAAAGATGCATTCCTTAAAGAGTTTCACATCCCTGAGTTTGAGAAGAAGAGTATAAGTGCACTCAAGGATATTAAGCAAGGCACTACTGAGAGTGTTAGAGAGTATGATGCCCATTTAAAACATTGTTATCTAAGATTTCTTATGATATACACGTAAGCCAACATGCACAATGGTTCGTTGGGGGCCTAATTACCCCTTTTAGAAGGGAATTATCACATAAGACATACACTGATCCGTGTGAAGCACTTGAAGCAAGCCTTACGTGCGTTGAGGCAGTTGAAGTATAGATACTAGGGTGAGCCCATTTTTAGAAGCACATATCATAGCTATGGCAAAACAGTTGGAGAAACTATCAACAAATTCAGCACATGAGACACACACAGGATTTGGTGTATAAATTGTGAAGTAGAAGGTCACACAAAGGATAGTTGTCCTGCAGATCAGTATGCTCGTTATTGTTGTTGGATTGTGAGATATGCCATTTAAACCATGATGCTAGCCATTGCCCATTATTACAATGCATGATAAGGAAGAACGTTTCAAGCTACTGTAAAATCTGTAGGTCCACGACTCATGACATAGAAGACTGCTGGCTGATTGGTCAGATCCATGATGTTATAGATATTGGTGTATGATAGACATGAGTTTTAGATAACTCTAAGGGAAAGAATGAGCATCAAGACCGGGATCACAATCAAAGCGTGCTATGATCAAAATGAAGGGATTTTGAAGGTGGTCATGGTAGAGGTCGAGGATACCATGGTGGATTTGGAGGATGAGGCCATGGTAGTGGAAGAAGTGAGTTCCCTCGTGGAACATGTTATACATGTGGATCTCCTGACCACTACAGGCATGAATGTCCTCATAATATTACATGTTCTTTTTTTGGAAAGAACCATAGCTATGAGGAGTTCCTAGACTTGTATGAGCATCTTAGTAAGCAAACATAAAAAAGAAAACAAAGGTGTGGGAATGGTTAGGATACAAGCACGATGTGGAAAATCAATGGATGCCTAAGTTAGAAGTAGAGTCCGAGGAGTTGCAAGTGAAGATCATGACACCACTGAGGCACATGTGCCAGAGAAGCATTGCAAGAAGCCTACCATTACTAAGGAGGAGGTTCTACATGCATGGTACCCTAGATCCTACCCATCAAAAGGAGGTTTATCAAGAAACCATGGAAGTTCTTAGGAATCTTCAGGGTGAGATACAATACTTAAAAGAGAAATCATGGAAGATGGAGCAAAATAAAGTATCAGAGATGGTCCAAACTGATATAGATGACTTAAGGAAGTGTGTAAAATGTTGTGCCAGAAAATATCATTCCATTGTTAGGGGATTGGTTAAAGGGAAACACTTTGTGCTAAGTATTGAGACTGGATGGTAGATCCTACATGCGAATCTTCCCCTCATAGCCTAGATTATGACAAGGAAATCACTGAATGTTGTTGTGGATGGGTGGCTATTGAGTAATATATTGATTGATATAGGTGCGGAAGTCAATGTTCTTACCTTAGATGCATGGGTATAAATGGGGAGACCCCCATTATAGCCATCCTCTAATGTATTGTTCATGGCTAATCTAGACTAAAGCCACTCCCATCGGAGTTTTGAAAGATGCATCCATTACTATACAAGGAGCCAAGTTCACTGGAGACTTTGAGGTTTTAGCACTGGCAGAGTCAGATAGCTTCCCAACTCTATTGGGGTGTCCTTGGTGTTATGCAAATAATGTTGATCTTTGGTTCAACAAGGGCTATATCAATTTTGAAAACAAGGAGGAAAGAGTTATTATCCCTTTAACATATGGAAAATTGTGCCCTATGTTGAGCCCTTAAGTGAAGATGATCTTAATAGGATTTATGTACGCACCATCCGAGACCCTAGAGATGCTTGAGCCAACTAAAGAAGGAATAATTTAGTGGGAGGATGCATAGTCTATTAGTGATACTACAAATTTTTCTATGATAATTGGGCTCATAACACTTATGAGTTGGTAGGGCGCGAAGTAAAGAGCATATTTCCTAGAGGCAAAAACCATGTTATGTCAGGAGAATAGGTAACAACTGGTACCTTGTTACACCGGAGAAGGAGATCCTATGGTATTCTATGCACGCCATGGAAGAATAGTGGATAGACCCATTGGAAAGAAGAAATATGCTAGCATATACACTACGTGGGACAAGAAACACGCTTGGTGGATGGCCCACAAGGATAATCTTGTAGGATGGAATGAAATTAGGATCACCCTTACTACTAGGTTCTTCAGAGCAATGCACCTACTCAAATATGTACTTATCATGGTAATCAACTTATTTCAACACCATGTTTAGAAGTGTGAGAGACTCTGGATAGAAGGGCAGGAAGCTTTACCACCTTCGCTATGGGTGCACAAGTTTTATTCCACTTTACAAGGATGTGCACATGTGTTTGGTATGTATATGCAAAACTCCATAGAGAGACTAGAAATTGGTAGGATTTAATTACAGGAATGACCCAAATGTTTGACTTCTTCTCTACAAAGCCTCCGTGGAAGAAGCATTAAAAGTCATAAAGTGCTTAACTATGGGAGATAGTGCCAAGGCTGAAGAACTCCTTCAGGAGTTATTAGATGAAGGAGACTCAGAGAGTGCATCTTGTTGAAGAAATAGAGGCTGATGCAACACTACTTCAATGTGCTTCCTTGAGAAAGAAAAAGGAAAAATGGTCTACTTAGTGGATGATGAAGAAGTAGAAAATATGGATGTAAACCATTCAACAAGTAGGAATGAGGTATTGGATAGTGCATATATGACCACACACGCCTATCATGAACCTATGAAGACAAAGAAGGTGAATATTGGATCAGAGGCTAAGCCTAAGGAAGCCATAATTGGGGACTATTGGTTAGACTCTGAAGTGGAAAAAATCATAGAGTTACTAAGGGATTATCAAGACTTATTCCCTAGGGGGTACCATGAACTTAAAGGTGTGCATGAATCATTAGGGGAGATGAAGATAAAACTTAAAGAGGGTGTGTGCCCCAGTTAGAAAGAGACCCTACAAGATGAACCCCAACTTGTGTGAAAAGGTCAAAGAAGAGATTGAAAAAATGTTGAAGTCTAGAATTATCAAGCCCTTGATGAGTCATAATGGGTTAGTCCAATGGTGATCAGTATCAAGAAGGATGGATGGATTAGGATTTACGTGGACTACATGGAGTTGAATGCTACATGTGTGACTGATCCCTTTCCTACGCCATTCACCGAGGAAATACTAGAAGGCGTTGCAGGTGCAAAATCTATTCATTTATAGATGGGTTCTCTGGGTATCATGGGTTTAGATTTGCCTAGAGGATAAGGAAAAGACTACGTTTACTACTGAATGGGGTAGCTTCACCTATATTGTAATGCCTTTTGGTCTGAAAAATGTGCCTATTGTATTTTTGCACATAGTTGTTCAAGCATTCAAGGAATTTATTCACAACTTCTTATAGGTCTATTTAGATGATTGGATGGTGTATGGATTAGTTAAGGATCATTGTGACAATCTACACTTAATTTTCAAATATGTAGATAGTTGAGTATCTCCTTGAACATCAAGAAGTGAATATTTCTACACCATTTGGGATATTACTAGGACACATAATTTCAAGGAAGGTTTGTTGGTTGATCCAACCAAGGTCAGCAATCATTATAGGCCTAAGAGATCCTATCGGTCGAGTGAGTGAGGTGCATGGATTTTTGGGTCATACAAGATATTACAAGAAGTTTATCAAAGGATATGCCAAATTTTTCACACCATTGGAAGAGTTACTAAAAGGGAAAGGTACATTCTACTGGGAGAACCACAGTAGTGCGCATTCAAGACATTAAAGGAAAAACTTACTACCACACCTATTCTATTTTTCCTTCATGGGACCAACCATTTCATGTACATGTTGACGCCTCTGGCATGGCCATTGGTGTGGTGTTAGCTCAACCTAGAGAAGGTATTATAGATCATCCATTATTTTGCTAGTAGAAAGCTGACTCCTACAGAACAAAATTACACAACTATAGAGCGTGAAGCTTTTTCAATGATCTATGCGCTACATAAATTCCACCAATACCTACTAGCTACACCATTCATCTTTTATACAAATCACATGGCATTGAATTATTTGGTAAACAAACTTGTTTTACAAGGGCGCATATGTTCGATGGGTGCTCTTATTTCAAGAATTTGATTTCACAGTTGTGGTAAAACTAGGGAAAAGTAATTCTAGACCAGACCATCTATCAAGAATATAGTTAGGAGAAGAAGCACAAAGAAATTGAAGATACCATGCCGATGCACAGTTATATAGGTTACAACGAGCGCCATCAAAACTAGAGGACATTTTTTTCTTTCTACAAATAGGGATGACACTAGAAGGAATGAAATCCTTGGAGAAGAAACAACTTTCTATATGTGCGTAACCCCCTATATGTTAATCAGTGGTGACCTATAAAAATTAGGCCGAGATGAAGTATTACGTCATTGTGTATTAGAACATGAGCATGCATGATATTATGGAAGAATCCTCATGGTGGTATTAGTAGGTGGCCACTATGTCGGTGATGCCACTACGCATGCAAGATTCTACTCGTTGGATTATGGTGGGAGACCCTGTATAAATATTGTAAGGAATTTTGTAAGGCTTGTGATCATTGTCAATGCCTTGGGAAACTAGGTCAATGAGATGAAATGCCTCTAAGACCCATTACTAGTGCAGAACCATTTGAGAAATGGGCTATAGATTTTTTGGGTCCTATTTCACCACCAATTACATGCACAAAACTGGATCGTGTTACATCATAACTTGTATAGATTATCTAACAAGGTGGGAAGAAGCAACACCTACAAAGGATTGTACAAAGGGCTACAATAGCCAAGTTTCTTTGGGAAAATATTATTACAAGGTATGGATGTCCTTTAAGTTTGACCAAGTGATAGGGGCACACATTTTCTTAATGAGACAATCAAAATTTTATTGGATGAATTCATGATTGCACACCATAAGACTACACCCTATCATCCTCAGGAAAATGGGACTATTGAGGCTTTCAACAAAATTTGAGCCGACATTGAAAAAATATGTGATGTGGAAGAAAGGATTGGGATGATAAAGTATCTGTAGTACTTTGGGCATATCGAAAACATATAAAAGGTTGAACAAAGCCACACCATTTCAATTAGTGTTTGGCATAGAAGCAGTTCTTCCTATGGAATTTATGTTACCTTCTTTGTGTATTGCACACGCACTGGAGGTCTTGTTGATGAGAAAGCATTAGAAGAATGCATTGAACAATTAATCAATTGGATGAATGATGAGCCATCACGTTGGAGTCAAAAACAAGAGAAGGCCAGGTAGAAAGCATGGCATGATAGGAACATCAAGGATAAAAAGTTGGAGATAGGACAGATGGTGCTCCTTTATGATTCTAAGTTTTTACACCATCCAGTAAACTCAAGGTACATTGGTTGGGGTCATATGTTATCACTCACATACTCGAATCAGGTGCTTGTCAGTTAGAGGCACTTGATGGAATATGGTTACCCGGTTACTTCAATGGGAGTAGGTTGAAGCCCTACTATAAATAAGTCTTCTTGGTGTTTGTAATAAGGTAGTGTTGCCATTTAGATTAGGTTTTCAATTCTGCATTCCCTTAATGTGTTTCCTTCTTTTTTTTATGCTTTATCAATTTAGTTGGTGTGTTTGTGTAATAAGTGCGTTTTTACGCCAAAAGCTAATTACTATTTGAAGAATTTTTATGCGCAGAGGACTACACATACCCTTAGTGTGGGGTAGGTTGTTGATATCTAGGTACAGACTAATGGAAATAAGTCCACATGAAAGGAACTATCTACGGGTGTTATTCAAGGTTGGAAAATTGAAAAAAAAAAAAGATTTCTTCTAGACACAAGGACCATAGATAGAGAGGAATGAAGAAACAAGTATAACGTGAGGTAAGAAGGGCCGAGAAGACTACCAGTGGAAGGCACAAGTGATGAGGTACTCAAGCACATGGAAGTACACTAAAGAGAAGTCCGTAGCTAAAAGGTAGAAGGGTGCACTAGAAGGTTATAGCTTGGGTGCACGAAGATGTACCATGTGGAAATAATGAAAATGGTCACTTAATGAGAGGATTGTTGGTAGGTGGAGGAGTAATAAATGAACTAAATTTTTGAAATTCTATATAAGGATGGGATGTGAGTTCATTTTTACCATTGCAATTGAGAGAATTTGAAAAGGGTTAAGTGTGAACAATGAGCCGAGAAATCATGTTGAGGTGCGTGAAGAGTGTGAAACCAGATGTGGAGAGAAGGTTGTGCATGGAGAAGCTTGTGTTCCCATAAGAGAAGGGTTTGAGAAAAGTAGATGCATTACAAATGAGCTAGGGCACATGATTTCCACTAGGCATGGAGATTTAAGCTAGGGTTTTGACTTGCTCGACTACAAGAGGGAAGAAAAGAGATATTTTTCAAATGGCACCAAAGAAAGCACCCACAACAGAGATAAAGGGAAGAAGAAGGTTGAAGTGGAAGAAGAGATTTCTCCCAAGAGTAATTTTTCAGAAATGCAAAGATTCGAGGGTGTGATTATGGGACAAGAATGGGATTCCCATATCTCACCAATGTAAAATCAATGACTACAACCATCGAACATTAGATAATAAGAAGGAGCTTGATGCATTGTTGAGCATGAAAATGAACAAGCGCATGGCAGAGGATATGCCAAGTATACGATGACGTTGGTGAGAATTTGCTGAAGCAAAATGGAGTCTACCAGCTTATATGAGCTACCATATTTTGGAAAGTATGAACCATTGTATCGGTGGCTGATGAGAAGAGTCCATGAGGACTTCTTCTACTTTACTGGATGGAGGGTAAGAATCACAACTGCTTTGATTTCAATGGTGATAGGACTAAGGGCCTCAGGGTTAGATCTGGATAGTGATTTAACTGATAAGGCCACAATCTCTGGAGATGAGGAAGGATTTGGGGTATACCAAGGGTCCGCATGGCATGGACATTGACAAGTTGAAGAAGTACCCAGTAGTGCAGGAAGTTGCACATCTTGTGACAAAGTTGAATGACCAAGGAAGGTGGTCAAGTAAACACAATGTGGTTACACGTCATCAAGAAGATGTCTCAAGGAGTGGTCTACAACATTATAGATCACATAGCAAAGACAATCATCAAAGAAGCATAGATATGTGATGAATAATTTTTGGCACTGTGTTATTGTCCTTAGTATTCATGGAGATTGGGGTGCCTGATGGGCCAAAGGAGAAGATTTGGGAGTACCCCACGGAACACAAGTCACCTGTGGAAAGATTTGGCAAGTACTTGTGTGATGGATCAATGAGTGGACCATTCAAGCAAAGGGTAGAGATGTGGTATGATAGACTCTACATGGTGTTTGAGGAAGAGTGGCACATACCCAAGGATTTTCCTTTGGTGGTGGGTAAGGTAGTTTATTTTTGCAATATACCAACATTTTTGCATCGCACGATTTACGATGAAGGATGAGGCTTGGAGCCCATGGTGCAAAGTGTCATATGCCTCACAAAGCAAGGTATTTCAAGCATTAGTTCATCAGTTCTCATATGCATGTTGCACACTTAACCTTCAATGCAGAGAAGGTAGATTGTGACTACCACACTCTAAGGAAGAAGTATGTATATCCAAGGTGCAATGCATACATTGAAAGACTTATTTCAAATATTATAAGCATGAAACATGAGCTTGGTAGTTGGGGACACCGGAGCAGTGCTCATGTACCTGTAACTCAAACCCAAGCTGGAGAATGCTAAGTATGTGGAGAATGAGTTCGCACTCCAAGGATTCCAAAGGGTAAGCATACAATGGAAAATGTTCCAACACCCAAGCCCAAAAATAATTCAAGTCGATGATGAAGAGGAGGAGCATGAGGATAGTGGTGGTTTGGAACACAGAGGTAGAAGACAACCTCCAAATAAGGATGAAGTTTGAACACGTAACTACTCCACCTCAGCCACAAGAGGAAGATGATGAGGACTTGGATGTGGTCCAAGGAGAGTGCCGATTCAAGAGAGTATTCAGGAGGACAAGGACCCAAGGTGCTACTCCGTAAATAGTGCACGTAGATCACCTCGACTCTCTCCACAAAAGGAGATAAATGAGAAAAAGAAGGAAATTAAATTTGAATGAGGAAGTGGAAGAGTTGGAGGAAAGCACACCCAATTCTCCTACACCTCCAGAGAATGTAGAAGAACAAAAAGACGAGGAAATGAAGGATGGAGAAGAGGGAGAAAAAGGGACATATAAGACAACAACCGAGACTGCTCAGACATAAAAGACAAGTTCCCAATCTTGAAGCCCAAGTTCCTAAGTAGCCTAGATCAAGAAGAACAAGTGGGGAGTATATTCCACCAGCCATGGGCTACACCGAGGACACAGGTAAAATTTTTCACGCCCATTTCCAGAGCACAATGGCACAAAAGGATTTATATGGCTGGGAGTTAATGGATGAAGATATGGTGATAGTGCGCACAAGGAAGAAATTTTCATGGTCGATGCACACACACATGGATGAACCAAAATTTGATGTATGTGAGGAGTCATGCATGTCAAGGAGGTTGAAAAAGACACCTCAAGTGCTAGACACATAACAAGTAAAGCCTACTGTTATGTCAAATGAACAGGTGAGCAATGCTTTGGTGAAAGTCTCAACAGAAGTGCACATCGGAATATGGATAAAGATGCCACAATTAGGGTGCTAAGGGAGGAGATTAAGACTAAGGATGAGGAAATAGCGTGCCTAAAATAGAAAAATACTTGGCATAGAAGAAGAACATTGTGTTTATCAACATGGCAAGGAGGATATTGGTGACAATGTCATGAAGGCTAGGCCACACTTAGAGCCAAAGGTACCCAAGATGTTTCCTTTAGCAATACATTATGTAAGTACATTGGTGGACTTAGTGCTTGAAGATGAACCTCTGCGCATGCCAGAACCAAAGGATCCAAGCACAAGAAGTAGAGTGAGAAAAGGCTTCAGTGATGCAAGATTGCATCATATGAAGGATTGCTTCAGAGCTTACAGGAGGAACTCAAGAAGGTGGATCAAGCACTAAATATTTGTATAGTGCTAGAGGCCGTTATAAGGACCAGGACTATTTTGGAAGATAATGAGGTCCTGAAGGCCATGAAGGATGAGACATTGGGCGCACATAATGGTTAGCACTTGTTAAGAAGAAGCATGAGGCCCTTACAATAGCTCAGGAACCACACAAGGAAAGGTTGGATGAGCTTGGGAAACTCATCGCTCAAAATATGGACTTGTTGGAAGGGAGAATGAATGGCATGTCCAAGCATTGTGTTGGTATTATAGAATGAAAAAGGAGAGATTGCAAGGGATGAATTGGAGTCAATTGCAGTGGATATTCCAGAGAAAGCAGAGGCCACGCTCAATGATCGGCAAGACCTTAGAGGTGGAGATAAAATAAGAATATCCTGAATTGATTATTCAAGTTACAAGAAGAAGATACTGTAGGTTAAAGACATTATTTTATTCATCAAAATTCTTTTTATTCTTCTATTCATATTCTTTGATTCATTTTTGGAGACAACCATTTTCGAGGCAAAATGCAAACTAGTGTGGGGTAATGTTGATCAGTCAAAATCTAGCACTTAGTGGAGAAAATATAGAAGGTTTACATGGGAGAATAGAGCACATTCAAAGGTGTGGAAGCATCAAAGAGGATCACACGAGAATAGAGACAAATTCGGGACTTAGCCATTTTCATGATGAGGATCTATTTTTAGAGATAGCGTGCAGAGCACTCAAACCGATTGGAGACTTTACGTGTCACACATTGGTTATTTTTGGATGATGGCTATGAAGCACTTTGCATGGATGCAGGCTAAAGATAGAATGGTGGACTGATAGTTGACTAAGGGAGATCTATTGTTAACACTCTTGCATGTAAGCCTATTTTTGTAATGGCGCATGGCTAATAATAGCATGCGACCTATTTTGGGATTAGATAAGTGGTGAAGGGAAATTCCCCACCCTTATAAATATGTATTGAACTATGTAGCGAGAGAGAGCATAGATATAGGTGTGAGAACTAGGTTATAGTGAGATTATGCTGTTAAATTTGTTATGTGCATGAGCATATACTACTGTGATTGTAAGGAAGCTTCTGTGTATTTACTACAATTAATATAATGGAGATTATGGACTAAAAAAACGTTTTCTCATGGTTATACTTATGTATTACATGCTTGATTCCATTATGGTTATTTGTTAAGTCTGTTATGTTCTAGATCTAGGTCCTACGAATATGCATTATTTGGAAGATATATTAGCTATAGACTCGCTTTAGGTGAGTGCTTAGTCTAGATGCAAGTGCACTTGGGCTTGTATTGCTTAATTCTAGGCTACATCAAAAAGAGGAACCATCTATCCAACTTCAAGCCTTTATCCTTAATATGCCTATCATGTCAAGCCTTTTTCATGGATTTTTCTATCTTCTTCGACTCCATCAATCAAGGGCACACCACCTTTCATCCAAGCTGCATTAGTTTATTAATGAATTCTTCTAATGTTTGCTCATCATCCAAACCTCTTGAGCGTGTGATACTCATAGAAGTTAACATGAATTCTTTGGTAAGATAGCCTCCGCACCAAACACCAACTAAAAAGGTGTGGCCTTGTTCAATATTTTGTAAGTTTTCATGTATGCCCAAAGTACAACAGAGACTTTATCATCCCAGTCTTTCCTTCCAACATCACAAATCTCTGTCAATGTATGTCCCAATATCTTGTTGAAATCCTTAGAAGTACCATTAGCCTATGGGTGATAGGGTCTTTGTTTTATGGTGTGCCACCATAAATTTAGCCAAATTATCCTAATAGTCTCATTAAGAAAATGAGTACCCCTATTTCTTATCAAACTCAATGGGAATCCATACTGCTGATAATGTTCTCCCACATACACCTTTTTGTTATAGGTTTTGTGCAATCCTTTGCATGCGCTTCGACCACTTTGTGTAATATAATTTGTACAAGTTATAATGTAACACGATCCAATCCTACACGTGGGTGGGGAAATAGGACCCACAAAGTCAAATGCCCACTTTTCAAAAGGTTCTCCACTTGTAATAATCCACAAAGGCATTCCATCTCTATGACCATGCTTTCCAAGGCAGCGACAATGAACACATGCCCTGGAATACTCTTTAAAATCCTTATACAGTGTTTCCCACCACAAACCAGCCAACAAAATCTTGTGCATGGTGGCATCCCCAACATAATTTCCACCTATAATACCACCATGAGCTTCCACTATAATACTTTCACGCTCATGCTCAAGCACACACCAGTGCAAAACTTCATCTTGGCCTAGTTTTTACAAGTCTCCACTAATCAACATATAAGGAACATCGCATATGGCAAGTTGTTTATTTTGTAAACTCTTCATCCCCTCAAGCACACACCACTACACAAAAAAGTAGCAATATCTTTTAAATAAGAAGGTGTGTGGTTGAATCTCAATAGTTGTGCATCCAAAGCATTTTATCCTTAATTCTCTGTGTGTCCTCATCATCTGAATTAATCCTTGATAAATGATCGGTCGAGTTATTCTTTCCTAGCTTAGCCACCATTGTAAAGTCAAATTCCTGAAACAACAAAATCCAATGGCATATGCACCCCTGTAAGATGGGTTTGTTTACCAATTACTTTAATGCCATGTGATTTATATAGAATATAAAAGGGGTAGCTAGCAAGTATTGTCTAAACTTATGCAACACATAAATCATGGACAAAGCCTCACGCTCTATAGTTGTATAATTCTATTTATTTGGGGTCAACTTCCTTCTTGCAAAAGAAATGGGATGATCAATAATCCCATCACCAAGCTATGCTAATACTGCACCAATGGTCATGTCATAGGCATCCACATGCATATGAAAAGGTTTGGTCCATGAAGGAAAGCGCAGAATAGGCTTTGTAGTAATCCTTTCCTTCAATGTTTCAAACATGTGTTATTGTGCTTCACCCCAATAGAACTTTCCCTTACTCTTCAAAAATTCCTCCAAGGGCATGGTGATCCTAACATAACCTTTGAAAAAAATTCTGTAATAACCTATGTGCTCCAAGAATCCACGCACCTCGCTCTGGTAAGTAGGTTCCTCTAAGCTCAAAATAACATCAACCTTAGTATGGTTTACCAACAAGCCTTCCTTACGAGATAATTTGTATCAACAAAGTCCTAAAGGATGTAGCAAAATATGCCTCTTAATGTTTAATGAGATGTTCAACTATCGGCACTACTCAAACATAAGTCTTAAATTTTCACAATGATCTTTTACTAGCCCATAAATTTTCCAATCATCCAAGTAAACCTGCAAAAACTTATGAATGAAGTCTTGGAATGCTTGAACAACAATGCGCAAAAAGATTATAGGTGCATTCTTCAATCCATAAGGCATAACTGTGTATGGAAAACTTCCCCACTCAGTGGTGAAATTTGTCTCCTCTTTATCCTCTTTAGAAATCCTCACCGATGATAACCAAAAAAATCCATCAATGAAGGAGTAGATCTCGCGCCCTACAATTCCCTCCAAAATGTCTTTAGTAAAAGGTGTAGGAAAAGGATCTATTACAAATGCAACATTCAACTCCCTATAATCCACACAAATTCTTATCATTCTATCTTTCTTTATACTTATCACCATAGGGATAATCAATTTTGGCTCCTTAATGAGCTCAATTATTCCGATTTCAACTTTTTATATATTTATTCCTTTACCTTGATGCACAAATTAGGATTCATCCTATAAGGCCTCTTCCTAACTGGGAACACACCTTCCTTTAGCTTGATCCTCATCTCATCCAAAGATTGATTTACTCCTTTCAACTCATGATAGCCTCTGGGGAATAAGTCTTGGAAGTTGCATAGCAACTCAATGGTTTTTGCAACCTCTAAGTCGGATCGTAATTACCAATGATGGCTTCCTTAGGTTCTACGTTTTCCCAATGTTGAATTTCTTATTTTTCATAGGCTCATGGTATGCATACGCATTCTCATCATCTGTACTATTTAAGACCTCACGCATACACACAAAGTATGATCAACGTCCATATTTTCTACTTCTTCATCATTAATCATATAGACCATTTTACCTTTTCCTTTTTCTAGGTAGGTGCACCCAAGTTGTTCTTCATTTGTCTCTTCTTCTTCAAAATACGACTCTAGATCTAACTCACCTAGTAATTACTAAATAAGTGCCTCAACCTTTTCACTATCTCCCATAGTCAAGCACAACATAACCTGTAATGCCTCATTCACTTTGGAGGTTTAGTACAAAAATAGTAAAAGGTATGATTCATACCTCTGATCGATTCTTGCCAATTCCCTATTTCTTTATTCAACTCTACATAAGCATACCATGTGTGGACACAACCTCGTAAGGTGAAGTAGAACTTTTGCACCCATAGTGAATGTGGTAAGGCCTCATACCCCTTTATCCGAGTCTCTTACACTTCTAAACGTGATGCAAAGAAAAATCCTTCTCGTTGAATTCACATGTCTTGGTAGGTGCACCGCTCTAAAGAAATCTAATAGAGAAGGAGATTCTCACTTCTTACCACTCTAAAATACCATCTTTGTGTACCATCCACCAACATGTTGTTGTCCTACGCAAGGTATACACCACCATATTCCTTTGTTCCACTTGATCATGGGTTGGGCTTCTATAGCATACGAAATACTTAAGTATTTCCCTCTCCGTGTACCTTGGTACCTAGTTACTACTTAAATGTCTAACACAACATGGCCTACTAAGATGTGTAGTTGCACTCTTCATCTCGTGCCCAATCATTTCATAAGTCCCATGCACCTAGTTGTCACAAAAACATTGGTTGCATCTCACATAGACTATGCATCATCCCATTGAATAACTCCTTCCTTTGATGGCTCAAGCACTTAAGGGTCTCTAATGGTGCACACATAAATTCTAATCAAATCCTCTTCACTCAAAGGTTACACATAAGGTGTAACTTTTCGTCCATCAAAGGAATTATCACGCGCTCTTCTTTATTCTCAAAACTGATGTAACCCTTATTGAAGTGCATAGATCAACATTATTTGCATAACAACAAGGGAGCCTAAGTAATCCCAGAAAATTATGTGCTTCAACAAGTGCCAAGACTTTACAATCCCGGTAAACTTAGCCCCTTGTATAGTAATAATGGCATCCTTCAAAACTCCAATGGGAATGGCTTTAGTTTTTTCACCATATACAAAACATTAGAAGATGGTTATAATGGTGGCCTCCCCATATGGTTCCATGCATCTAAGGTGGCCTCCCCATTCACTTTTACACCTGTATCAATAAAAATATTACTCAAAGAACCATCCATTAACGACTACATTCAACGTGATCTCTTTGTCATAATCAAGACTATGAGGAGGTGAGTTAGCATGTAAATTTGTCTCCGTGCTCAACTCCAAAGACGTGGAATATTTCCCTTAACAATTCCCCCAATAAAGGAATGATGTTTTCTTGGCATAACATCTTACAAACCTCCTTCAAGTCACCAACATCTTTCCGAGGAATCTCAACTGCTTTTTCATGTTCTAGCTTCCACGACTGCTCCTTCAAGCATTGTATCTCGCCCTAAAAATTCTCAATGACATAGAAAGACTTCTTTTTGATGGGAAGGATTAAGGTAATTTACATGTAATACTTCTTGTTTTGTAATAACAATTTTTGCTGCAGAGTCTCATGCACTCACACAGTCTCAGCAGGTGTAGTAATCTTCACCAGTATTACCTCTGGGTCAAGAGCTAACTTCAGCATCCACTAATCTTCCATAGTGCATTGTACTCTGACCATTCCCACACCTTTATCTTTCCACACCAGGAGTAAATAATATTCTAAGGGAACTCGCACTTATGGTGATTAGGGGATCCGTAGGTATAACATGTTCCAATTAGTAATTCACTTCTTCCACCGTCGCAACCTCGGCCTCTAAATCCTCCATGGTAGCCTCTACTTTTGCCTTTACCACCTCCATCAGAGTGCCCTTAATTGTAATTATGATCATGATACTCACCTTATTCCTTAGAATTTTTTACAACACGGCCTTGTGTACACCGGTTCAATGACATCATGAATCTAATCAAGCAATCTACAATTTTATGTATCATGAGTGGTAAAATTACAAATCTTATAATAATAGGACATGTTATTTCTTACTGCGTGTTGTAACAAGGTGCATCTACTTGAATCATGATCTAAATGATAGATTTAAAAATATAGCAACATTGTGTGCACCAATTTACGGGGGTAACTATCCTTGTTATGTCCTTCTACTTCACAATTTGTGCACCAAATACCACTACGCATCTCATGAGTTGAATTAGCTAACAACTTTTCCAATTGTTTTGTCATAGATGTAATTTGAGCTTCCAAAAATGGGCTAACCCCACTGTCTATGCTCCTAAGCGCATCAGTGTACAAAGCTGCCTCAAACGCATCGCACATATATCTGTGTAAGTCTCTTGTGAGATCGTCCTTTTGAAAGGTGTGATCAAACCTCCAATAAACCATTAAGCATGTTGACTCGAGTGGATGTCATAAGACAACTTTGATAAGCAGAGTCTTAAATCATGCATCATACTCCCTAATTCTTTCAACCATGCCCTGTTTGATGTCCTTTAGCACACTGATTTTTTTCTTCTCAAACTCACGTATGTGAAACTCTATTAAGAAAGTATCCTATAGTGCGGTATAATCTACACAAGTCTTGTTTGGGTCATATTTCATGTACCAACTATGCACATGTCCTTGAAAATTAGTAGTGGCCGACTTTCCTTGTGCTCATGACCTTTGATCCCCTTCGTGTGACATAGTATCTCACAAATATGCATGTTCTCCATTACATCTTCAATTCCTCTATATTCTAGGAGATGAAGAGACATCTCAAAATACAATTATTGGAGTTGGTGTAGACCGTGCCCACTAGATCCAGAACTTGTGTTACCTCTTGTGTTTCCTTCACCTCCAGAACCACCAAATCCACTAGATCCTGAGCCACCTGATCCTCCTGATCCCCCTCCGTAGGGAAACAAACCGAGAAGATGTAATGCCTTGTGTTCCAACAGTTGTGTTAAATTGAACTCCCACAATTTATGAACTTTTACTACTTCCAGACGTAATACCAATTTTATACATGCCCACGTTCTATGTTGATGACGTGCTAGAAAATATACCTCCAAATAACACAGACAATAATTGTGTCACCATAGATGAATTTTTTATCTGATTAACTCCTGAACTTAATAGAAAATGAAATATATCTTTGCTACTCTACCACCCACAATAACTTGCTTATCAATGACTATTGTAGAGACTGGGAAACAAAGGGTGAGGGCTAAGTCATCGGGAGGGATCAAATGCGCACCTACCATCCTCATATTTTTCACTAGTGTGCTCTCATCTGAGATCAAAGAGGGTTTTCTACCATGCTTACCCAAATGGGGAGTTCCATATGCTTTGGCTCCACGTCCTCTATGTGAGCTCCAAATCCTTCGCGAGCCATCTCTCTCCACAACACCATTTGTTCCACAACTTTAGGTTGTTTTTCAAAATCCCTCTCATGCGCCCCATTAAACTTAAGCCACCTTTCTTCTATTTTCCTTTCTACCACCAAGTCTATCATCTTTCACCATACCTACTCCTTCCCCGGATGTGGTGGGGTTTAGCTAGCCATAGGATGATGTTGAAAATCTAGGGTCATGATCAACATCTTAATCATTAAAGGTATAACGTGCAAATAAGATCCTCTGGGTTCATGCAAGAACTAAAACTCAACAACCTCTAAATATGAATAAGTAGAAACTGCGTACTCCAAAATGTAGCTATTCAAAACACCACTCCACCAATGATCTACAATGCGTGTCTAAGTTAGATCAGCATCATCCAGGGCACGGAATTCTTCTTGTGTATGAGCAAGTGCTCTATACCTCCAATTTCTCTTGTATGCGTATGATACCAACCACTCATACAAATCTATAGGAAAACAACAGAAGAATGTCTTATATAGCTCATGATATAGATTCTATTCAACCCACGTGTGTGCATCAAATTTAGGTCCAGTGTTAAATCTATGGAAAAAATCTTCCTCTAAATTCTATAACCAATCCTTAATGTTGGCCAAATTCAACTGGTACGTCTTCGTTATGCAACATCCTTGAAACATCTTGAAAAGAGGTCCCAGAAATAGAACCAAAATGTAGTCTTTTATTTTACCAAACATCCCAAGGTGCACTAACACATCACCCGGACAAAACCTAAGCGCTCACCCAAAGCACGCAAAGGTATTGTCAAGGATTTAGCATGATAAGCACATACATAGATATATTCTAGATCCATAATAACAATGCAGTAATAAACCATAAACAAATCTAAATCATATCTATATACAAGAATAACCTATACAAGAATCGGTATTAGGTTTACCATATAGGAACCGATCACGAGATAGATCAACAACCAATATGCATCCACAAAGATCCATTGTATTAATTACTATAAAACATATAAGTTGAATACATACATCACAATGTCACCATAAGTCATGCACGCTCATAACTAGCAACATAACACTAACAAAACATAGATCCCTAAACCATACAAATCAATACATATTTATAGCTAGTGGGGACTTTCCCATCACTACTCATGTATCCTCAAAATAGGCTACATGTTAAGAATAGCCATGTGCCCCTACATGATCAATACAAAAGCATGCAAGTACTTCTAATAATAGACCTTATATAGATAACTCTAGTTCACATCCTATTATTATATCAAAACTATCCACGTCATTTGATCTTCATTATATCCCAAAATAACCTTCGGTGACTTCAAGTCTTCTCACTATTATGTTCTCTTCACTTCATGTCTTCAATTAGCCTTAGGCCAAATAGCTAGGTCTTTACACCATGATTTTACATGTCATGCCCTGTTTCACTATACTTCCATGCGCACCTAATTCCTGAATGCTTTGTTCTCCCGCGCCTCTAATATTTAGGCATATTTTGTCATCCCAACACTGATTTTGCTTGAAAGTGGGCTCGGGGACCCATTTTCAACTGGTGAGCTCTTGGACCCTAAATGGCCCGATTGACCCAAATGGCTTCAAATATTCCTTGAATACTACTTGAAAGCTCCTAAATATGAAATTGGCCTATGGAACCCGAGAATTCACTCGTGATCCCCTTTTCAGCACCTAATCTAACTATCCCTTGTTGTCCATTTTACCCAGGGGTAAAATGGTTAACAATTTTGGTGACTCGAGGGGGCATTTTCCTCCTAGATGAGTTGACTAGTTGCCTTGTAGCATCCATTGGGCATGGAGTCACTGTTCAAGCCCTGAAACAAATCTAACCTCTTAAAATTTTATTCCTGAGTCTGCTCTGATGCTCTACTGAACCATGGGATGACATGTGGCCACCTATATCTTCCAAATCTCTTACAAAAATATGAATTAATATTTTTTGAGAGTGGAAAATTGTTTTTATTCTGGGATTCTCATCTTTCTTTTCTCCCTACAATCCTAATCTGCAGGACCACACATGAGCTTCCTAACCTATCTTTGAAACCTGATTTTTCCAAGTATGAAGCACATTGGAACCAATGATTGCTTAGTAAGCATAACATATTGCAGAGTCTTAAGTAAGACATTTGTTTGGTCAAGACATCATGGAGCTCTATTAAATTCGAGTTTATTCCTTTCTCAAGCCACTTGAAACACTTGTTGTAGGGTTGAGGCACTTGTGGTCTCTATTGACTTTTGATTTCCACAAGGGGCCTAGATGCTCAACTAAGTATCCTTAAGGAACAAGAAGATGGAACATATTGAAATTTGTCCCTTATCAAGTTAAGTTGCTCAAAGCATTTGGATTGACTTAAAGATTGCAGTTGTTCCTTGTAAGTATTATCTTCTATCTAGCTTTCAAGAGACATACTAAAACTTGTGCACTATGTTGGAGAAAACACAAACCAAAAAAACTATATACAAAATAACAAATCATGCATGCTCAAATGAGACATGCAAAGTGTGCACAACACTTGTTATACTAAAAATAAACATACTCCTACCCTACTCTAACCAAAGAAACGAACATCTTCAAACAAACCCTAACACCGGCAAGGAAAAGTAGCTACCCTTTCTCACAATTTACAGCCATGTGTTTGATTTGACACGATCATGGCTTTTTATGAGAGTGAAAAATTGACATAGACAAAGTTTTCCACCCTACTAACCAAGATATCAACACCAACAAATAAAATACCTCTTCCAACTACTCACCGCTCAAATCCTGGAGGCTTTAGTGTTGACCCTTGATACTTTGAGACTCATCCACATGCCCTGGAGTGGACATGGCTAGTTTTGGCTCCCCCTTTGGCTCCAATGAACAAAAATACCTGTTTTGGCATGGCACAGTCCTTGAATTTTCTTGCTACTCGAGCTTCAATCTCAATAAGAAAGTCTTGATGCAAACTTTCCTAGAAAAGGTGACTATATATAAGTGGATTTTCTTCCTTTTTCACATTTATAGACAATTAATGTGTCATCTTGTTGAATGGTATGGAAATGATGGCATTCTCATGCTCTTTTCCCTTCTTGGCAACATGGAATTCCTCTGCAACATGTAACTCACTATGATGGCCTAAAACACTTAATGGAACCATCGGTGGGTCGCTACAAGTAGTTGTATGTTATTGTTAACCTAGGAAAAATCTCCCCTGTCCACCACAAAGTTTGGAAGATTTAATTCCTCCAATCTCATCTCAAGAGGACTCTTACAAAATTCAGTTGCTCTTACATGTCTTCCTTCATGGCAGTAATCTCTTGATGTTGGAAGGTGAATGAATGAGCAGGAAATTTTGTGATTTCTAGGGGCTCTCCTCCACCAAGACAATCCTCCAAGTTAGACAGATAGTTTTCCTCCTCATTGTCCATCTGTGTTAGCTCATCCTCCTCCATGGTGTTCTCTGGATTTGTAACTTGCTCACCATGTTCTACCTCATCCTCGAACATGAATTTTTAGAGCTCAAACTTCTCTTAACCATCTAATTTTTGAGGGAATGAAGTGGAATAAGGGTTGAAAACCTTTTGTGTAGTCTACCTTACGCTCGAGTCCTTTAGATCCATATGGCTCTCCCTCACAGAATGAGCATTCTCCTCTTCTTATGAAGTTGGATTTTTGCTTCTCCCCTTGTTGATTTTGTAACTAGTGATGAATCAACAACTCTGCAATAATAGTGACATTGTGGACACTACACTCAGAGCACACATATTGTTGATCATATTCTACTTCTTCATTCTCTGATGTTACAACTCAATCATCTTTCACCACCAATTCTTCTCCAACCTTGACCTCCTCTAAAGGTTTTACCATCAAGGGGATTTTATCAATCTCGAATCTGAGAGCCAAGCTTATCAAAATTTTCATCATTTCCTCTTTTTTGGGATTTTCTTATTTTGTCTCTCCTTGAATGGCCTTTTGAGTCTCTTCCCAACATGGAATTGGGAAGGTAAAATGAGGGGTGGATTGGGTCATAACTTGTGTTTGCATTGTAGGTGGTGGAAAGGGAGGTGTTACATTTTACTCTTATAAAGGGGACTTAGGTTTGGAAGGGAAAAGGGTAGAAAAATCAAGATGGGATGGAAGACTAGGGAATGGAGAAGTGGTTCCACAATGGGGGGAGCATACAAGAAGCTTGGATATTGAGGCTCCTGCTGAGATGGTGTGAATTGGGAATGGAGAGAGAATTGTAAGATGGAAATGTAAGGGTATCCCATTGACAGGATTAACTAGCATTATCTACAAAAGCTTCCATCTCTTGCATCCACTTTGTGAGCCTTGGAAACATCTCAACTATGAATTCAATCTTCTGCTATGGGTTATAATATCTTGAAATAGGGCCCACCCATGGAAAAGGGGTCCCAAAACCAATTGTGTATGCTTATATCGAGATATACCACTTTAATACACCATCTTTACCTCCAATTCTTGGACCTTCAACTACAACTCAAGATCTTTAGGTGTAGGGTAACCTCCATAATCTGCATACCCTTGGTCTTGGAAACATGTATAGTTTGGTGGATAACTAAACGTGTTCACATCTACATTCATAGGTGTATGCCCACCGTTTATTTTCATCATAGTAAGGATCCGTGAGGTGATTGATAGTAACACGAGAATATATGTTGCAAATGTGGAGGTTGGTCTCGAATAGAAATTTTACCACTGCAAGTGTGTATTCCTTTGTGGGAATGAATTCATAGCTGCATAACTTCATATAATAAATGGTATGAAAAGGAATGAAAGAAAATGGAAGGAAAAATGAATGGAAATGGATGGAAGAAAGGGAGTTCTACAACTCAGAGATGGTTTGTTGACCAAACAAAGTCGTCGATTGTGATTTTCTGTGTCTCCCAAGACTGAGATTTCACCAAGTACATAAAAAACTTGATGAGATGAATTAGGTACTTGGAGACACACCCGAGGGTATAAGACTTCAGTTTGGGATTTGGACCATGTCGTGCAGTTGTTAATCCCTGAATTATAAAGACAAAACTTAAGTCATGCAAAGGAACCTACAAAACCTGAATTTCCTTGTGTTGGAACTTGGGACATGTTATGCACCTATGAAAACCTGAAATACACTGTCAAGAAAATGCTCATGCAATGCAACCTTCAAAACCCAAAATACACTATTTGAGGATTTGGCATTTGTTCCGCATGTATGAAATCCTAAAATGCACTTGTCGAACTAGAGGCATGTAATGAAGCCTTTGAAAACCAAAATGCAAAGAGTGGGACTTTTCTACTTTTCAACCTTGAACTCCCAAAATTCTGCGAGATGCCTCCAAAGTTGTAATTTTGTGATGGAACACCTAAAAAATATAACTTTGACTTATGTGAGTCCCACCAGCATGCCAAAACTATTAGTGCAAAATTACAACACCCCGATTGGTTGTGATTTATGTGAGAGGTAATAAGTGTAATTTTTCAAACATGGGATTATCCTGAAGCGTGGGACCTTGTGAAATGGGATAGCTCTATGCAGAAGTCTAGTTCCTCTTCCTAATCCTATCCGCCAGATACTCCTAATGTAAGAAAAACCCTATCGAAACCTATTTTAACACACCAAGGAGATAAGGAGAAAAGGAGTTGTTAGCCACTTTCCAATATGCAAAACAGTGAAATAATGAACTTGGAGAGAGTGGTCATGCACCATAGACCAAAACATACATATTCACCATTTCCAAATGAGCACAACACACCCAAAACCTGTAATGAAACATGGATTATACACAGATCCTGCAAGCACAATGAGAGGTAAGAAAAATAACAAAAATGATGCAAGGGTTGACAAATGAACCACAAAACAACATTTTTATTACTTGATACGCACGGTAGATTATTTTAGCAGAAGGAGGCAAGAAATGCCATTAAAATTTTGAGGAAGAATTCCTTAAGCCCCATGAAATTCACAATAGCTCAGATGAAGGAAAGGAGAATAGGGGTGTAAAGGAGGAAAAAATGACCAACTATTGACATTGTGCAACCCCCTTACAATTTATAGGAGGAAAGATGAGAGAAAGAACAATAAACCCAAAATCCATACTCCCACCATTCCCAAAACTCCATCATTCCACCTGTAATAGGGATGGGATTTCTTACTTGATCCATACTTACTCATACCTTACCTTGTGGAGGAAGAAATGGGAACCCATACCTTCATCATGGCTTCTTTGCACCTAGGCATGGCCTCCATTGTCCTATGACTTCATCTCTACTTTTTCCCACCTAATCTCCAAATTTCCCAATTTTAATCATTTTATCATGTGGGGCTTGGAAAGAGATTTCCAATGAATATAATTTTGTTTAAATCATTAAGCAAAGCAAAAGTTATGAACGTTTGATCAAAGGTTGGTTTTTTTGCTTAGATCCCAACTCCCCACCTACCAACTCACCATTCACCTTGGGTGGCTCACCGGTTCAATTCAGGTTTGGGGTTGACTTTGCATTTTGACCGGGGTGAGTCATACATCATGTCGATGTAAAACCCATTCTACTTCCGCATAAGTCGTTAGATCATCTACCGAGCTATTTACATTGTGTCGGGCTAAGTGTCAATGATGCATTTACATCGAGTTTGTGTGGTGTTCGAACACCATACATCCCCGTATTGAAAACCCAATTTGTGAGTTCCGACTTGCCACGCCTCCTTATGACTCCTCAGCCCCAAGTCGACACACTCCCCATGTTTTTCTCATTATGGCCCTCAATAAACTTGCATGCTTCATCCATCGGACCCCGATTGACTTGTCATTATCTTGGGCCACGGGACCAAATGGTACCTCCACATCACCCGATGAGCATGCATCGTGTCAATGCATCCTCCAACCCGCGCTCGACATACAAGCTTCCCCCGTCGACATGCTTTTGTCCCTAGCGACCCCGACAAACCCTGATCACCTCACTCACTAATGCAAACACTTGTGAGCTCCCACCAAGACCAACTAATACAACTCACCAAGTTGTTTAAGGATCGCATCTCCTTTGTAATCATATGAGTTCACAGTAGCTCGGTGAGCTAAATTTTAGCTCAATCTTCTTAAGGCCCTTTTTCGGCAACTTTTACACATTTTTGCAATTTCTCCTCAATGCTTTTGAAATTTTTGGGGTTGGGAGTTTAGGGAATATTGTGAAGTAACCCAAAGTAGATTTTTCCCATTTTTCTAAAATTTTGCCTAATTTTTCTTGAAAGTTTGCCCAAGGACCCATTTTCACCCTAACAAGGATCTTAGACCCGAAATGGTCCGAGATTGGCCTGATTGACCCGAATGGCTCCAAATCTTCCCTGAATGCAATTGAAATCTGCCTAAATATGAAATTGACTGTGGAACCCAAAAGTCACCTGTGATCCCCCTTTCCAAAGTGCCTAAGGAAACTATCCTGTTGTCCATTTTACCTAGGGGTAAAATGGATACAATAACATACTTCGAAAGTAGCCAGTCATTTTGGTGTTGGCAAAACCATGGCCCAATTGTAAAGGTACGTGTATTGGCCCAATATGCAAGAATAAGTATCAAAATTCATAATAATATGTAAACTTTGTTGTACAAACAAGCATAATATTAGGAAGGAAGGTTTTTATATACCTTTATTGGTCCCTACTTGTCCCTAGGAGGACATTTCTATGGATTTTGTAGGAGGATTACTGATGTCTAAACATGGCCATGATTATCTATATGTTGTTGTTGATAGATTTAGCAAAATGTGTGTTCTTATGACATGTAAAAAGACAATAAAAGCAAGTGAGGCAGCTGAAATTTTCTTTGTTAATGTATGGGTGCATTTTGGTTTGCCAAATTCTATTGTTTTTAAAGAGATTATAGGACCTTGGGGAATTTTTGGACTACGTTGTGGGACAAGATAAACACCAATATATAGATAAGCATGACCTTCCACCTGTAGACAGATGGGCATACGAAAGTAGTGAACATGACTTTGGTGCAGCTAATCAAAGGGTATAACAATAAATATCCACAGACTTGGGACAAGTCCTTAGCCTACATTCAACATTCCTATAATTGGGCAGTACACACATCCACTTTGTAGTCACCGTTTGAAGCATGCTTGGGATATCTACTGACTAATCCACTAGACATAGTAGTTGGGTAGCAGGAAGAGGAAGAGATACATGATTCGGAGGTGACTAGAGTAACAAAATTCATTGAGAGGATCCAGAAAATCCATCTCAAGGTGAAAGAAAAATTAGAGAAATCTCAGGCCAAGTACAAAGCTAGGCATGATCAGCATTGAAGGGAACACAAGCTTCATGTTGGAGATAGAGTTTTCTTTACTTGAGTAAGGAGAGACTTCAAGGTCAAGCAAGAAAACTCAAGCCACTACGGTATGGACCCTTCACCATACTTGAGCAGGTTGGAGAAAACACTTTCAGACTTGACTTGCCACACTTCATGTGGATGTACTTAGTAGTAAATTGTGAGAACTTGCACCTATATGAGCCATCCATGCTTGACAAAGAAGAAGGATGTTAGTTGTTACCTTCCATAAAAGATTGCATCTTAGACTCTCGAGGTGAGTTAGAAGAGGACGAAGTGTTACGGTAGAAGATCAAAGAGACAAAGAGAGGTCCATAGGAGTCTTGGAAAGTTGGATAGAAAGGGGAAGACACCAAGTCAGACCCAATGGTACTTGAAGGAGAAAATGAGGGAGTTGTTTCCTCATCTACTCCCCCACTAAGATTTTTTGGGACCAAAAGCCTCTTGAACAGTGGAGGTGTGATCCATAGGGATCCAAAAAAAACACTTCTTCATCATAATCACCCAGGTCCGGTAAAAAAAGATAGAAAAAGAGAAGTTGTCTCTAAATTTATAGAACCACCCCTTTGTGTAGAGCGGAAATTTCGCAACCACCCCATGCACGAACATCGTTTGTGTAACCGTCATGGTAGTTGTATAATCATCGGTCTGCAGACACTGTGGTTCTGTCACTTATGGATGAAAAATAAAATAACTCCATGAATAATCATGGATTTGAAGTGTCTAGACTGTGTCTCTTCCTCTGTGCGTCCTTTCTCATTCTCTAGTGCATGGGAGGACATGAGAACAACTATAAATACAAGGGGGAGAAAGTGGAATGGATCATCAAAGTCTTAATGCAAGAAGTGAGAAAGAAACCATTGGAGTTGGAGTTGATTTTGTAGAAGAAAGGTGTAGAAACAGAGCAACCAAGTAAAGAGAGGGAGTGTATACATTGTTTTACTTCCTTTCCTCTTGTTGTAATTTGTATTCATTCATATTGGCCAATAAAATTTGGGAAGAAAGAGAAATTGCCCTTCTTGGTTGGTTTTCCCTCAACTTGGGGTTTCCAGGATAAATTTTGTGTTTGATTTGTTATTCCTTTGCTACAAAATTCATTCTAAGTTTAGTTTTACTCACCATTAATTCACAATCTGTCATTTTCATAATTGGAAGTAGAACAACAATAAAATTGTGGTTTGTAAGTTTCCAAAGTTTGAAGTTTATAGATCAATTTTGGGCCTAAAATGTGGACAAAGTGCCCCCAACCATTTTCAAATATGGGTTTTGCAACATGTTTTGGGACTCGGTTTTTAGCTCATAACGTGTATCCAAATATTCTTTTCACATGCACGTGGTCTTATTGGAAAGGGCATATGAGGAGCTTTTTTAAGGAAAAATTTCATAGAGAATGATTAAGAATTTAAGGATACCTTAGTGATAGAATTTTGGGATCTTTTCAGTTACTTTTTTCAATAAGATGGTGCCCAGATCACTTATAAATGTTTGAGAAGCTTTAAAAACCAGCATTACTCTTTTTCCTACACATCACCTTTCTCGAGATGATCTAAATTTTCGTAATCCAAGAAATATCTCACACCCATGTTTGGTTTATAAACTTGAATTTTGATTGGTCTTTAGTGGTCAAATAAGTGTACAATCTTCTTGATTTCAGATATCCTCTTTCCCCTCTTCTTCTATAAATGAACTCAGTTTTAATTGAAAAGAATCCTCTCATAAATGTAGGGTTATGATGCCCTTTTGTGTGGCCAAATATTTTGAGTTGTATACTTTTATATTGATCTTGTGTAATGCACTCAGATCCTTCCCCATTATTAGAGTAGGCTTTGCACACTATAATCAATGACATCTTATTATTTTGGCATTCCTTCTACTCTTTAACATTTTTTATCATGTTATTCCCTTCCTAGTCTATTGTGGCATGATGTTTGTGAGATATATTTGTATGATTTCAACCCTTTGTATCATTTATGTAAAGAATCAAATTTTTGAAAATTTGTATAGTTGAATGTAGTTTGTTTCGACCCTCTTGAATTTTCATTTTTACCTCTCATTCTTCATATGAGGGAGAGAATCCACTTTCATTTTGGTGCATCACCTTATATTTCATTTAGTATTTCATATTTTTGAACCCTAGTTCCTTGGAAAATAGTATATTAGAACTAGTTAGTAGCAAATTACAATACTAGTTAGATTAGTTGTAGTGAATTGTAGCTAAAGGAACCAACCTTTCCTCTAGAGATTGACCTTAAAGGATCCATTGTCCCACACTTTGAATGTCACTCAATGTTTCACTAAGGTTTTGATCTTAACCTCAACAAAGGTGCAACCTCAAGTGACAAGAATTTTTACATACATACTCTAGTCATTTACAGATCACTCTAATCAATTTCACTAATATTGGTGTGTTTCTTAGTGGTACCTAACCTTTAGAGGCATCATATTAACACATATAACAACTCCACTAGTCTTAAAGACCCTTTTATCTGATTATAAACTTATTTAACCCATTTTAACCCATTTTCTTGTTCTCATGAGGTTTTGCAAACATGGCTTCCTCTTTTCCATATTGGACTTCTCATGTGCAAGATCCACAAAATTATTCATTAACTCCTAAATTCCTTGTAAATCAAATACACAAGCCTTATTATGATGAAGTACGAAGTCACATATCCCTCAAGCCCTACTAGTACATATGGTTGTTATCCAAAACTAGCTCTAGGTTATTTCAGTGTTTTGACAAGTCATGGTGTTTCACCAATGAAATTCAAAATTTTACATTTATGAAAAATTTCAATGTTTTGGGAATTGCTCCTCCATCTTGCTAAGTCTCATTTCCAAGGAGTTAGTCAAATTTTGGAAAAATTGGGTCGAGCTAGGAAATATGGGAAAATCATCCTTTAGGGGAACTATTCCTAAGATCCTCCGGTTCCCTAGTTTACCACCTCGGTCACCTTGCTTGGAGAAATTAGATGAATTGGTCATTTATCAAATAGTAAGAACTATTCTTTGGTTCCTTGGGTGCCCCACATCTCCACCTTAACCAATGCCCTTGAAAAATGACTTAAATCAATGATGTCGATTATTTTGGCATAGACATAACAGCTCCTATATTCCTTGTGTTCCCCATGGACCTTTCTTATCCGACCATTGGAATAACTAGGCAATGTTTGGTTAAATCGGTCTTCCACATAACTATGGGAATGGTTCGTGAGTTCAAATGGTTCCCGAAACACTACACTAAGAAACAAAATAAAGGAAAAGATTGTGAGTGCAAATAAGTTAAATTCATAAGGAATTTAGGAAACATTCCTCGAGTTCCCACATCTCTTCCTTAACTGACACCCTTACAAAATGAGTTAACGCTGCAAAGTTAGGCCCAAACGACATAGATGGAATAGTTCTTAATTTCTATCATTCCCCCACATCTATGCACCATTCCCTCATTCCACTTATTCCCGATTCACCAACATGCCCGACCAACAACCCCATAATCATCTAAACAAAAAAATTTAACTTATTTTTTCGATCAAAATGAAAAAATTTAGAGCATGCGAGAGGTTAAAAATGGAAGGAACATGCAAGAGGGCACCCATATCTATTCTAAGCATGCAAAATCCATTCCTAAGCACGGGATTTTTATTTTTGAGAGTGAATTGCTCTTTCCATACATAGATCTTCATGTTTCATCTAATCCTAGAGCGAAGGGAAAAATGAACATGCAACACTCTCATGATTTTCTATTTTCAACTTATTAGACTTGCATATGTGTGCCTATTTCATCTCCTTCTCTACAAAAATCCATGGAATTCATTGTTAAAAAATCTCTACACTCTCTACTCATTATCCTAGAGCCATTTAGTGTTACGAGTGAGTGGAAGAACAGGGGTCATGAGTGATCTTTTTACTTGTTTCACCTCTTGCATCAATAAAGGAGCTATTTTTGCCTTCCTACAACATATTTATTGTGTAATAGTGTGTATTTAAGTTGATTTTATCTCATGATATCATTTTATCCCTTATTTACAGTTTAATTTCCATGCCTTTATGCAATTGTATGTTAATTTGTAGGTCATAGATTGTGTTTAACCACGTTTTTATAGGATACATTTATGAAATTCATCAAATTGCCCTTCAAGATCCATTTGTTTCCCTTATTTATTCTTTCATAACTTTAAACCCTAAACTAAAATAATTTTTCATTGACATATCCATCTATGTATGGTGTGCATGGTTGTTTTGATCCATCTGTGTGGTTCAATTAAGTATGATATGCTCAAAAATTTTAGTGTATCACCCCCTTTTTATTTTCAATTTTTCCTTCTCCCTTTTCCCATTTCATGTAGTAGAGTAGAAGTTATTTTAGGTGTTACACTAGGGGAACCAACCCTCTCTGGAGATTTAATCCAACCTATAGGTCACCCACAACTTAGGAGTGTTTCCATTTTGTCAGTTGGAAGGGGAGACATCACACCACTCCCCAAAGAGTGCATTCCTCCATGAAAAAAAAATTGGAATGTCTAGTGGGACCAAATAAAGAATTTTCTAAATATTTGATGTTGTTCTTGGAAAGTATCAGTGTTTCAGATACATTCATCTATAATCCGATGGCTCCGTAGTTTTAAAGCACATCCTTGTAGTAGATTAGTGCATATTTCATACCAAAATTACAACTAGATCATCTTCAAAAGGTTTCAACACATTGTAGACACAAAATCACGCACATATTACTATTTTACTATACCGTCAATATGTTGTTTATATCCATGTATCTTAAGTAAGAAAAGTATTCACTAGTGACACAATCCTGTATCCATCTTTTTGTTTTGATTATCTCTATTGTCTTACTCTCTCACATATGTTAGTTATGTACCTAGTTACGGTTAGGTCACATGGGTCCTTATCTGTCTATATTTTCACATCTACCATCAATTATCTTAGGAAACCATCACCCATTCTAGACACTAGCGCCCATGCTCTCCTATCCATTCTGGGTTTTCCTATCCTCTTTGTTCTTTTCACTTATTTTGACATTTTGGTCAACCTTTCTAGTTTTTTAATCCTTATCCTGAGCTCATAGTCGGCAGTTCATGTCACTATTGTTGAAATTCAAACAAGAGATCCATAAATATACACAACATACACTCTATTATTCTATTTAGAAACTCTAAGGGGAAATCAAATCTAAATACTATCACCGCCATCAAAGGGACTAAATTTTTGGGATACATACACTACATAAGAAGGGGAAGTGCTCAATTCCATATCACACATTTACATCTTATTCTAGGCACAAGCCCGCTATCTTAGCATCATTGGCGCAAGGGCAACCTAAGGACACTATTATACACACAAGCACAAAGAACTACATGGATTCTAGAATGTAGTGGAGTGCTCAATCATAATTTCACTCTTTGGGTGACTGCCAGGGTTGGTTTGACTTCACAAATTATATTTTTTATTCGATTTGATGTGTTTGTGAGCTTGTGCAGCTAGCTAGGGTTTGTTTTGCAAGTTATAGGTACCCTCGACAATCAAAGAGTGAATATCATGTGATCAATAGGAAGTGATAGTGAAACCCTAATGACATCAAGAAATCAAATTATGACCTTCTACACAGTCACCGGTGCAGGGCCCCGTCTAGCACTAGGCGCCCATGTCTAACATCATGCTCAGAATCCATATTTTACATAGAGCAATTGTGACACCATTACACCCTGTTCGAGTACTTTACACCGCCTGAGATCGGTTCCAAATTATGCGGGAATTGGATAAGTACTTTATCTCCCCATTTTCTTATAGTTTTGCATTGTTTAAGTGTTTAACATCTTTATACTTGTTTAAGTGTTTAACATCTTTATACTTGTTTTATTTTATCATATCAGTTACTCTATAATTAGATTTAATTCAAATTTTATTAAATCATTTGGTGAACCCACTTTTCTTTGAACTTCTTGCCCTAGGATCCCCAAAACCCTCATGGCTAAAAAGGTCCTCGTATCCCATACATAATATGGTTGATACATGTTTGCAACCATTTTTGATGATATTGTTGCAGAATATGAATTTTGTGACCTTTATCATAATCCTAAATGTGATTCTTCTATTCTTCAAAAACTTCTTGCTTTCCAAGACACTCTTCCTATTGGCCATGATACCCCTAATATTTACATAGTCTCCCCGACAAAAAATTTTCTTCATGTTCTCCTTCATCTTTTATAGTCACCCATGTTGTTGTACCTTCTTCTACTCCTATTATAGCACATGATAATATTATTGTAGATTCTTTGTTTGATCATGTTCTTGCTTGTGACAATATGGATACTAATAATGTTACTTCTAATGTTGAAAATGTAAATGTGCATGATGTCGTTTCTCTTAGTAGTCAAGATGAATGAAAATTTCTCCTACTCTTCCTCATGAAAATGTTAGGAATATATTTGTTTAGTGCTCCATTAATATGGATGATTGAATATTTACTTAGAGGTAAATATATGTGTGTAATAGTAAAATGTATACATATGATTAGTGAGTATATAGGTTTAACTATATTACACATATTGTTATATAATTGTAAGTAAGTTGTTAGTATAACTTACGTAAGAGATTATGGAGTGATTTGGGGTGATAAGTTGTTAGAACAACTCACCTGTATTTGAGGAGAGTGGTTATAGGAAACCCGCTATATATTCGTATGAGCGGGATGATAATGATATACCGCTATTATATTATTTTTATACATTTAATTTTTGTGACCAAATCTTCATTTGGTACTAGAGCAATGGATTCCTAACTATTTAATGGGGCAGTGCTAAGATTGATCTAGTTGCTTGTATATGCAATTCCTGATATAAGAGAGTGTAGTTTAGTTTTGTGGTGAACAAAAATTCTTGTTTTGTGTTCAGTTTAGAGTTGTTATGAGTCTAAGCTAATGAGAGTATGAATAAGTGTAGAGAGGTGTCCAAGATTTGGGAAATCTATGGCGAATGAAGTTTTGTATTTTTCAATTCCCTTATAGCTGAAGTTTCATGGTTTGGCCGTATTGGTGAAGTGGGCAACGTTTTTGACCCAAGTCGTATATTTGAATTGGAATTCAAATGAGGGCTTGAAATTGCATCATTTCCAGTGTTTTTTGACTCGCCATTAGAGTGTACATAGAGCATGCCTCATTGGATCTGACCGAATCCAATCTCCTAATACTCGACAATGTATTAGACTACAAGCCTTCATCATTTGACTCAGTCTCCCTTGTGAACCGGATATTCATCACTGCGTGTTCATTGATTTCATAGTAATTTTTTTTTTCCAACACTTTATCTTGTGGATTCTCATCTTTGATGGTGAATGATTCTGCCAAATCAGTTGCATTGAACCTTCCCTAAGCTCGCTGTCAGTTCTGCATCAAGATATTTTGAAATTTAAGTTGGAAATTTCCTCATCAAGTCCGCAGAAGCCAAGTTGGATCGGGAAATGTGTTCTTACATTCTAAATGTTACATGCAAATTAAGCGAAGTGCAGGTAATAGTAGATACAAGATTTGAAAAATGTCTACCGCTTTCCTCATGCACCAGTTTGCTTTGGATCTGAATGTTGTCCTATATGCAATTGGAGCACCTTCTTGTTAGGGTGGTCTATATATTGGTTACTTTTGGGAAGATCTACACCTGTCATTCAAGCTTCCACCCACATATCCACAAAATTTAATAGGAGTTGTATTCGATTAGTTCGCAAACTTGTTTAAAATACATTGATCTATATTAATTATATGTAGTCCTTACAGAGTGCAATATCTAGGTATCTTTATCCAAGGTTTTGTTCGAGAGTCAAGTTTAAATTTCTACATAGTCAAGTACTTTCACATCATATTGTCGATTAAGGTATTTAGAACATTGTAAAAGTTGTAATAAATAAAAAATTCCTTATGAACACATTTTCGGTATAATCTGATGTTTGTGGCATGTATTTAAGCCTCATGATCAAATCCGAGGTGAGCTAAAGATGATACTAGAGGTCAGAGGCAATTGAGGATGGAGGGTGATCAACACCTCTCATCAGTCACCAATGACGGGCCGCATTTTGGTATGGTGGCATCTCTTTTTCAGTTGTGTGGTGTGTGTAGAATAAAATGGTGTGTGGTTTCCTTCCCCTATTATGATTGAAACAAGGAGAATGTGCATTTTGGATTCTAAGAAAAATTGTATATGAGGGTAGTTGAACTGGAGTGGTCCTCTAACTGCATAGATTCTTCGACTATCATGCTTTTGACATTGATCAGTTGGTGAAAGAGATTTCACTAGAAGTGAAAGCAAGAATTGTTGAGTTCACGTAAGTAGTTGAATCAGTGGAAGTGTGATCATCCAGTATGGGATTCACTATGGTGAAGTGGATTGGTCATGTGCGGTAAGATCTCGAACAGCAAGATCTAATCCATGAGTATGCAAACCTAAAAGTATGCGATGACATACAATTATGTTTCTAGTTCTTAAGATGTGCCTTTCTCCCATGTTCTCACTAAGGGTGGAATGTTAGGAATATATTTGTTTAGTGATCCATTAATATGGATGATTGAATATTTACTTAGAGGTAAATATACGTGTGTAATAGTAAAATGTATACATGTGGTTAGTGAGTATATAGGTTTAACTATATTACACCTATTGTTATATAATTGTAAGTTGTTAATACAACTTACGTAAGAGATTATGGAGTGATTTGGGGTGATAAGTTGTTAGAACAACTCACCTATATTTGAGGAGAGTGGTTATAGGAAACCTACTATATATTTGTATGAGAGGGATGATAATAATATACAACTATTATATTGTGTTTATATGTTTAATTTCTGTGACCAAATCTTGAGAAAATGCTTCCAATGAATGAAATGATAAATATGATATTAGTACTCCTACTTCTTTCTATGTTAATGATAGTCTTGATGAAATAATTTCTTGTGAAAATATGATTGATAGTGATGTTGATTATGTTTTTGATCATGAACATGTTAGTGATGATGTTACTTCTCTTAATATTGTTGAATGTGAATTTACTACTCCTCTTTCTTCTACTTCTAAAATTGTTGCTCATGATGATTCTACTCCTACCACTAGTACACCTCTCATTGTATCTCTTGAGTCTACATCTAGCATTCCCATAGAGCCTCCATGTTCTTCTCCTCCTCTTCCACCTCCTTCTCCTCCTTCCACATCTGCTCCTTCTTCTCACATTCCCATGATCACTCATAATGGCAAGATCCAACCTCTCAATATGCCTCTTACTTCACCAACCATTCCTTCACATGATATTATATCTCTCATGCATGTTGTTAGCACTTTGCAATCTCAATTTCATACACTCACTCTTGAAATTAAATCCTATTATGCTTCCATTGATAATAATTATTTGCATGGAAATATTATTCCTAAAAAGATTCACAATTTTGCTTTCCCAAAAGACTTCATCATGCCTAACTTCTCATGTTTTGATGGCACTAGCAATCCTTATTTACATCTCAAGCATTATTGTTCAACCATGTATGTTTATTCTAATGATCACTTGTTACTCAAAGCTTTTCGTCATAGCCTTTTGGATCATGCTCTCCAATGGTATACTCATTTTCCTTATGGATCCATTAGTACTTATTATGATATGGAGGATGTTTTTCTTAGAAAATTTATTTCTAACAATGGTCCTAAAGTCACATATGAGTGCTTGCCTTCATTACATCAAGGAAAGAAAGAACCAATTATAGATTACATTTTACACTTTAATTCTTGTATGCATCAATTATTATTTCAGACCATTGATTTAGAAAAGTAATTTATCTTTTGGCATGGCTTAGTTCCTGCATTGAAAGAAAATTTATTATATGATACATGTGAATCTTTTACTCTCTTATGATACAAATTCATTAATTTAGAACAAGATTTAATTTTTTTCACATATTATGCCACCCCATTCTACTTCTTCTACTACTTCTTTGATTCTTCTCCTCTTCCATCCATTTAGCTCCCTCCATAGTCCCCATCTCCTCCTTTGCATAAGTATCCTCCTTCCCCTCCAACACATCAGTAATCACCTAAGTCTTATTCCTCTCTTACTTGTGAACCATTGAAATTCTCATAATGCAAAATCCCATGATGTTCTATGAGATTTACTTGAAAAGTGACTCAACATCATCCACCTCACCACTTATAGTGTCATCTTGATGATCATTTTTGTAATTTCTACATAATCAATGGCCATTACGATAATGATTGTTATGTTCTCATGATCACTTACAACAATTAGAAGAAAAAGGTGTCATTGCTTTTTGATCTCACTCTCGTGAGTGCTCTCTTTCTCCTATTCCGCATAAGCGTGCTTCCACCATTGTTCACTTGTCTCCTTCACCTCCATCTAAATTTTTCATTTGTCCACCTCCTAAGGTCATCATCCTATGTCCTCCATCTAATCCACCTATGGTTGCATCCTCTCATTCTTCACAAATTGCTACAGTTCCTCATTGGCTTCCTAAGCCCCTTGCTTCCACATTTCCTCCCACCACACCTTCTATTCTTGGTTCCATTCCATCTGGCATCCAATTTGGCACTTATTCTCACATTGTTTTTGCTTCACATGATCCATCCACACCTTGTAGGCCTCTTAATCTCTAGTATATGAAATCCACTTTCTATTTCATTACCCTATGATGCACTCTTGTGCTATGGTTCACACTTGATTGTTAAGGGAATAGTACATCAATGAACCTCTCCTTTCACAACTCATGCACTATGCTTCATGTCATATCTTTTCTAGCATCTCCTTGCACGTGATAAATCCATTTCCCGATGACACACTCTTGTTCTATGGTTCATTCTTGATTGCTAAGGGGTCATTTATAAATGAACCTCATTCTCAAACTAGGGGGAATCGCTCATCTTCTTCCCCCCTCTTCATCATAATCACACATGATAACAACCATTGTCTTATATGCTCTCATCATACAAATACTAACACATTGTTATTTTATGATCTCATATTGTTCTTTCACATTATCTCTTATATTACATCACTTACATCTATTGTTATTAATCACATAATATGTGCTTCATTCTCATTAAAATACAAATCCTATTCTAATCATTATGCATTTCAAATCAAAACAACCATTTTAACAATACATATCAACCCAAAGTGCAAGCAACAATCATCACATCAATGCACATCAACAACACATATGATATCAATATCCACATATATATATATATATATATATATATATATCATCAAAAATCATAAGTTGCAAAATACAATCATTAGGGGAAAGCCCCCATGCATCACTACAACATATACAATACATCATACATCATCCTCGCTATCACTATATACAATAGTAGGAGCTCTAAAACTAGAAGCTTCATCGCTCACTCTACACCGCTAATCTCGGCCTCTATATATCTCCAACTAACTCCATAATATAGCAATCTTGGTTGTCTACTCTGTAAATTGGCCTTTTAGCTCATCATATTTAGCAAAAACATCTTAAATTAGGGCTCCTCCTCCTATGACCTATCTCTGTCTTGCTTAGTCTCTACACGAGCCTCATCGCGCTTTCTCAATAACATGGTACATGTGGTTACTTCTATATGCACTTGAATCAAATAAATGGGCTTGCTCACCCGCAATAGCATTAACTCTCTCTAGTATACCACCTCCCACAAGCACATCTAGAGGCATGTTTCACCTCAACGTCTATATTAATGAAGCTCATCAATGACTAATAAACATCGCTTACATTAAAAAAACACCATTAGTCACTACACACCTTCGCAATATCTAATAAATAAACAACTAACAAATAATACCGCACACTACTTATGCTCGATTAGTGCCACTACTACACCATCTACATCGGGGGCAAGTGCCTACCCTCCAATCCTCCAAATGTCGGCCCACCGCCGCATCCACCACTACTAGAAATAAGCAACACCCATAAATGTGTCTCCCACCACTTAATGTAGCTTGGGTGTACCCCACGTCGTCAACCTGTATAGGCTTTATAGTTGTGTCTACCTCATCTAGATCAAGATGCACTAGTTGTGTTACTATCAAGCAAGGCCTCACTCCTAGTCATCTCACCACTCTAGTAGATCTCAACCATATATATGGCTCCAAGGCACATCATGGGCCATGCCAAACTATCTAGATACTCACTCACCCTAGAACAACTCTATCACCCCTAAGAAGCAATCCTCTAACCACATAGTGCACCAAATGCACCGCACTCCACACCATCCTCTACCCAACCACCATAGTCTCTATACGGTCTCCATATAATGGCCCCAGGGCCCATTTGATCTAACATTGACCTATAGGTGGTCGTATCCATCCTCTTGCTATGGGTTCCTACCCACCTCACTACAAATATCTTGAGTCAAGCCCAATCGGCTGTGGCCCACTAAGTGGCCTCAATATAACAATATGCTCATATGCCCACACATGTAACAAAGTCGTGGCTCCTAGTCCACCCCCATGATCCTCCTGAGTAAATCTATACAAATCTCTATATAAGTGGTCCAATACACATTGCGCCCATGCATACCTAGTCCCATGCTCCTCTATACTATGACAAATATCATGCATCTTGTATAATATCCTAACTCCACTACCCTCCACTGCTATCAATGATGTTAGAATCACTGCAATAAACTTCCACAATCGGAACACTAGATCTCAATATCACATCTAAAATGATATGAGTCTCTACATGTACTCGTGTCCCTATAAAATACCACCTCGCTGCCCTCATTTTCCTTTGGGCATCCACTATAGTCATCACCTGTACTCACTATCCCATAATAGACAATCACAATATCCAGTGTACATCCTCTAGTGGTCACTTTGTCATCTCACAGTAGGAAACTAGAATGTACACGTATCTACACACCATTTATCACAAAAATCAATCAACATAAGCATATTATGGGGTACCTCCCCAATCTAGAAATGTTCCACAAGCCAACATGGTCCAATATATCCCACTCAACATCTGAAAATCCCAAAGTAATCAACGTACTTAAATGGTGGCCCGCCAAAACTCTCTTGAGTGTATATCCATCTGCATAACACAAAAACCACAAAATTCTTCCATTAGTACACTATACATACTATAAAAATCACTTATCATAACATCAAACTGATCATAATATCAACATATTACAATACATTGCTCAATCCACGCTTTCCGAGATGTCATCACCCAGAGTAGGTCACGGCACCTAGACATAGGTAACTAGCGCCTACAACTGGGTGTTAGTGTCCCCAGGAAAGAAACACCTCGGCCACTTCCACCCAAGTCAGAAACATTGAAAAATAGAAAAAAACAATTTTTCCTAAAATTGACAAAAATAGACATATTCGACAAAATTTTCCCAACATAATCACACTTACCAACTCATTAAGCATCTATGAAGCCACGACCACCACTACTCTCTCAAATTTAGTCAAACTTGCTACTCTAACGCGTGGCATCCTTACAGTTTAGAGCTCTAAATCTCAATCAATCTCGGTACAAATGAAATACTATTCACTTTTTCACTATTACTATATATAATAATTACACTTTTCCTGTACTAAATTTATTATTTGCAACCACTTTTACAACTAATCCATGTTGCACAATTTCACTCATATATTGAGCCTCATAATTGTTTGTCTTGCCATTTGCACCATATGGATCATAATTTCCTCTAGCACCGTATCATATATAAAATTTCAAAATCTCATATTCACATCTGACACATGTACTATTCAATATTTATTCACACTATAACTATACTATCTAATACTATTTCACATTTACTATTACAACATCTTATATGTCTTGCTTTCAACTCAATGCTCATCTCTCTACCCTTCTCCCTTTTGTTGAAAGGGGGACATACAATGGTATCATCCCATAATCCTTCTCAGGGTATAATACATCCAATCAATACTCCTAGCATATTACTATTACAACTTGCTTTGATCTCATTCGAACAAAGGAACAATCATTCTATACTACAATCAATAATTTCTACTATTTCAAATCTATTCCCCCCAAATGACCTACTATCATGAGTAATTTACTAAGTACACAATCTCAAAGCAATCTTCTATCATTCAAAGAAAATCAATCAATCGGTTTAATAAGCATACTTTATTATCTCTCCCAGATGACCTAACTTGGGAGTTACATTACATTACTATCACTTCCAGATGACCTAACTTGGAAGCCATCTAGCATTATTCAAATTAGAATAGTCGTTATTGTAAGAGTGGGGGCAATGAGATGTCATTGCCTTTCCTATATTGCTCCTATATGGGTTCTTCAATCGAGAACAAACACTTTTTCAAACAAAACTAATTGGAACTAAATTTGGTCTCTATCCATCTGTAGTGGTTGGACCTTTTAGGGATGTAGTCATGGATGGAGAGTAAAATTAGACCTCTCTCCCCAACACTCTTCCTCTGGCAGCAAGATGCCCAAATCCTCCCATTTACAAACAAATTAGGTTAGGAATTGATCACTCCCTACCCCTTCAATCTCCTTTGGAAACAATTAAAAATCTCCAAAATCTCAAAATTATTTCAGTTATATCTCCAAGTTTTCCTTATGACATTTTTTTATCTCTAATTACACCACATAGGTCAAAACATCGATCCATGGTTTGCCACACTACAAGTTTTCTACATTCTACGCATACTTTGCAACATGGCTTCTCTAGACTTTATGCAAGTATGTTCCTTACTTCCTTTACACTACTTAAATTTCATTCAAATAACATAAAGGGGGAGATGTAGACACAAAATCATACACATATTAATATTTTACTATGCCATCAGTATGTTGTTTATCTCCATAGATCTTAAGTAAGAAAAGTATTCACCAAGAACAAAATCCTTTGTCCGTCCTTTTTTATTATCTCTAATATCTTTCTCTCTTGCATCTATCATTTATGTACCCAGTTCTCGTGAGTCACAAAGATCTTTGTTTGTTATAATTTTCACATATGTCATCATTTATCTTAGGACACTAGTGCCCATTCTAGACACTAGCACCCAAGTGCTCATGTCCATTCTAGGCACTCCTATCCTCTTTGTTCTTTTCACTTATTTTGACATTTGTGGTCGGCCTTTCTAGTTTTCTAATCCTTATCCCAAGCTCATAGTCATCCTTTTGTGTCACTAGTGTCAAAATTCAAACAAGAGATCCATATATATACACAACATACACTTTATTATTCTGGCTGGCAATTCTAAGGGGCAATCAAATCTACATATTATCATTACCATCAAAGGGACTACATTTTTGGGCTACATACACTGCATAGGAAGGGGAAGTTCTCAATTCCATATCATACATTTGCATCTTATTCTAGTTACAAGCTTGTTATCTTGGCATCATTGGTGTGAAGGAAACCTAAGGACACTATTATACACACAAACACAAAGAACTACATGGAGTTCGGAATGTAGTGGAGTTCTCGGTCATAAGTTCACTCTTTGGGTGACCATTAGGGTCAGTTTGACTTCACATATTACATTTTTCATTCCAATTTGATGCATTTGTGAATTTGTGCAGCTAGGTAGGGTTTGGTTTGTAGGTTACATGTACCCTCAGTAATAAAAGAGTGAATATTAGGTGATCAATAGGAAGTGATAAAGAAACCCTAGTGATACGAAGAAAGTAGATGTTGATCTTCGTGTAGTCACCAACACCAGGAATAGTCACCGGTGCCCAAGCGCCTTTTCTAGCATGAGGCGCTTGCGTCAGAATCATTCTCAAAATCCAAATTTTATAGAGAGCAATTGTGACACTGTTCCACCCTTATTCAGCGCTTTACACTACTCAGTACTTTAACAACTAAGTACTTTATCTCCTCCATTTTCTTATAGTTTTTCATTTTTTAAGTGCTTAACATCTTTATACTTGATGTATTTTATCATATCAGTTACTCTGAAATTAGATTTAATTTAAATTTTATTAAACCACACATATATTAATCATCTAACGACTCCACTAATTAAAAAGACTCATTTTCTCGGTTGCGGGACATTCCCTCCACCCTTTCATCCATTTAGAAGGTCATGCAATCACAACTTCTTATCCCCATTATAATTATTGGTTCTAACAACATTATTGTTCCACTCTACCTCCTTTCTCCCAAAAACCTCTTCTAGATCAGTATTATAATCCTTATAATAATGAGTATATGCATGATCCAAGTCTTGCTAATCCATATGGTTATCCTATTAATCATGATGTTTTTGAAGCGGGAATATGCAGCTTATGGAAGCAATTTCATGCCTAATGATGATTTTCATATGTGGGTACAAATTATGGAAAAAACATGGTACATATGAGGGCAACATGCTCCATCAATATAGCCAAGCTTGGTTTCAGGGTGCCCTATCCATTCATTGGTCCTATGCCAAACTGGAAAATCCCTCAAGACAAGCTAGACTTTATGTTTGGGTTGTTACCACATATATTAGAGTGGAATGTATCAATGGAAGCTTACCAATCTAGTTGTAGGAAACCCTTTTAATGGGGTAATCCTTCACTACCATCATGTAATTATCACATTCCTCCTTCTCAACCTACACAATCTAAGCCAAAGTTTCATGTCCCTTACAACTTCCCTTGTCATCCCTTCTCCTCCATAAGAGAATCTTATACCTCCTCCATCATGCAAATATACACAAAATCATTCAGAAGCCCAAACCCTTCCCTCCCTTAGTTTTCCAAACCCCTTTTGGAATAAAATTAATAGCCAAAATTAGTTTGAGGAGTCAAGAAAAGGAGAACATATTCAAAGTTCCAAGAATTGGTGGCAAGAGTTTAAAATCAGCCAACAAGTTCTTCATCAAGAAGCTATCAGTCAACCAAATCCATCAAAATTAACTGAGGTAAGCTCCATTGTGGTTAATCATGAATCATCTATTGATAAATGGACTAACTCTGAGTATATGGTTGAAGAAATGACCCCATATTTTGAAGAACTACATGTTGTTTTTATTAAAAATTAGCAAGAGAGGATGAAATAGTTGAGCTCCAAGAGGAGGAGTTTGAAGTTGAAGAGCACGTGGAAGAGGATGATCATCAATCTACATGTTTTGAATGTAGTATCCATGATGGGCCTATGTTCTTACAGGTTGCTAATTGTTCTCAATATTTTCAAAAGGAAAAGTTACTCCCCATGAAAACTCATACAATTGTCATGGATAATTATGATTAACAAGAAAAAGTTAGACAAAATTTTCTCAGATCTCTTGAGTTACAAAGTAAGGAGCATGTTTTTGAGGATTATTTGAGTGTTTCTAATGACCATATCAACAATCTTGAGCCTATATCATCTTTGTTTGGAAGTGGAAGTAAGGAGTATCCCTTTGTTGGTGCCTCATACCCTTCTCAAATCAATTTTAGAAAAATAATAATTCAATAATAGTTGTTGATTTATATAATTTTGATTTACAAGATGAGAATGTGCTAACCATGCAAGAAGAGCTATCCAAAAATAAGAAAGACAAATCAAATTTGGATTATCAGTTTGAGATTAAAGATGAATAAGGGTTATCGAGTAATGGAATAAATCAGTTAGAGATGCATGTTGATGAGAGTAACAAGTTTGAGTTTAAAAAAATGTTGCTTGAGGATCAGGAAAAGCAAAATGAGGACCCAAGTAGGGAAATAAGGTTTTTTTATAAAGAAGAGGAACAAAACTCAAATCAGCTTGCATGCACCCAATATGAGGAGGAAAATGTGTTCAAAGACTCCATTTATGAGGCTAAGTTTGAAAAGAATGGGAAAACCAGAGAAATCATTCCATTAGCTTTGCAAGTTGTGTGTCCAATCAAATATTTGGCTAGCCTAGAGCCACAAACAAAGTTGTCATCAGTTGTGCTTACTTCATATCATGAGGAAAATCTTTAAGTTCTTGAAAACCGCCCCAACATCTTTAAAGATGAAGTATAAATCCTATAGAGGTGTTTATTCTTTTCTTGGCTGATATTTGATCAAATCAAAGGTGCAGATCATGTCTTCATCTCCACCATGTGATCTAGTTGTGAAACTAATCTCATGGCCCCACTTTGTGAGAAAAGGAAGTTATTTCTCCCAACCAAGTATGTGGTTTTGTTTAACTTTCCTTTCTATTTGTTTAGATTAGGAGTAGTTTAGGTTTGTTTCTTGCAAAATAAATGCGTGTGTACACTCTGCATGTTTCCAGTTAGATCATGTATGATTTCCTAATTTTTGTGATGTTTCCTTCCTTTATTGTTATTGTTGGAGGTTCCCTCATTTTTTTGTAAATGATCATTGATTGAGTTCCCTTACCTAATCCTTGTGGTGATCATTTGAATAAGTGCATTAGATGCACAAGTTTGGGTTCCTTTTGTTTGTTTTAGGGGAAAGACAACTTGATCTCAATAATTTAAAGTTTATACTTAACTCCATGCCCAATGGACACTTCAAGGCAACTAGTATTTAAATCTAGCAAGTAGATGTCCCCGAGAAGTCACCAAAATTTTATCCAAAACCAGCTCCAATCTATTTTAGTGTTTTGAAAGGTCATGGTGTTGCCATCGGTGAAATTTAAAATTTTATGGTTATGGGAAAATTTTAGTGTTTTGGGCATTGTTCCTCCATCTTGCTAAGTCTCTTTGTTAAGGAGTTAGACAAAATTCGGTGAAATTGGTTCAAAGCTAAGCAATCTAGGAAAAATTGGCATGTGGGGGAACAAGAGGAATTGTTCCTGAGTTCGTCTAGTTCCCCGCTTTACCACCTCAACCGCTTTTCTTAGAGAAATCAGATGAATCATTCATTTATGGAAGCAGTTGGAATTGTTCCCCGCCTGGGTTCCCTACATCTCCGCCTTAATGAGACACCCTTGCAAAATGAGTTAAATTTGTGATGTCCAATTATTTTGGCATAGAATGAAGGTTCTTGTATTTCTTGTGTTCCTTGCAGACCCACCTTAAATGATCATTGGAACAATAAGGCAATGCTTGGTTAAATCAATATTCCATAGAATCGTGGGAACAGTTCGTGAGTTCAAATGCTACCAAAACCCCACATTAAGCAAAAATCAAAGGAAAAGATAGTAAGTGCAGATAATTCAGATCTGCAAGGAACTTAGGAAATGTTCCCTCATTCCCTCGATTCCCCACATCTTCGCCTTAATTGATGCCCTTGTAAAATGAGTTAAAGTGGAAAATTCAAGCCCATATGACACAGATGGAACAATTCTTAAGTTTCGTTGTTCCCCGCATCATTGTATCTTTGTATTAATTGGTAAATTCAGGCTTTGAGGGAGCAAAGGAAATTATTCCCTCATTCCACCTGTTCCCCGATTCACCGATTAGCCTGACCAACAACCCCATAAATGTCCAAGAAAGATATTTTTAGATGATTTCTTGGATCAAAATGTAAATTCAAAGCACACAAATGTTAAAAATAATAGGAACATGCAAGAGGTCACTAATCTCTATTTTGAGGATGTAAAATTCATTCTTAAGCATGGGATTTACTATTTTTGAGAGTGAATTGTTCTTCCCATACATAGATCTTCCTATTTCATCTAATTCTAGAGTAGAAGGGTAAAATAAACACACAACACTCTCATGTTTTTCTATTTTTAACAGATCAAAGTTGCATGTTTGTGCCTCTTTCCTCTCCTTCTCTCTCAATACTCTATAAAACTCTGTGTAATTCATTGTAAAAATCTCTACACTTTATACGCATTATCCCGAGTAATTTAGTGTCCCGAGTGGAAGAATAAGGGTCATGAGTGAACTTTTGTAATGGTTTCACCTCTTGGATCAATAAAGGAGCTATTTTTACCTCCTACAACCTATTTATTGTGCAATATTGTGTCTTTAAGTTGATTTTATCTTGTGATACCGTTTTATCCCTTATTTGTAGTTTTATCCCTGATTTAATCACATTTTTGTAGGATTCAATTATGGAGTTCATTAAATTGCCCTTCAAGAGCCATTTGTTACCCTTCTTTATTTTTTCATAGCTCTAAAGTTAAAACCCTTCTCTAAAACAATTTTTCATTGACACATCCATTTGTAAGTTTTGTATGGTGTGCATGGTTCCTTTGATCCATCTATGTTGTTTAAACAAGTCTAACATCCTCAAAATTTATGGTGTATCACCCCATTTTATTTTCATGCTTTCTTTAGCCCTTTTCCCATTTCATGTAATAGAGTAGAAGTTAGTTTAGGTGTTACACTAGGGGAACCATCCCTCTTTGGAGATTCACTCTAACCTATAAGTCACCCACAACCTAAGAGTGTTTTCATTTTGTTATTTGGAAGGGGAGACATCACACCATTCCCTAAAGGGTGCATTCGTTTGTGACAACAATTATCCTATTAACTATGATGGTTCTTTAGGCACAAGGATATGCTTATAATGGGAATAGATTCACCCCTAATGTTGATTATTAGTTGTACATCCAAAACATGGATAAGATCATGTAAAAATTAAAGGATTTATTTGAAATGATGGCATCTATACTAGTTAGTCCTAGAGAACCCTATCCATGGGGTGGTCATCTACCAAGCTAGTACAACCCTCATTAAAAGCTAGAGGTAATGGCTGAGAACTTGTTATCCCGTAAAATTGGCAAGGGCAATTTTATAGATAACCATACCAAAATTTTGTTCCGATCCCTCGTTAGGGATCCCTTGCGTTTGGAACGTTGCAAAATCCCTTCCGGGAAATTTTAGTTTTCCGAACTTAGTCGTTTTTGGTCTTTTTGGCCGGGTGCATATAATCACTATGCAACATCACATGTTCATGGGCCCCCTTTAAATCCTTTGGCGCATGCTATCTTCGTGTTGACAGCTTTTTGGTGTGCCTCTCTATGTTGAGTCTTTCCTGTGTGTGCCAAGGCGAATGTGCCTTCCTGTCAGCAGATCTTTTGTTGCGCCTCTTTTTGGTGCGCCAAAGGCGCACATATTCCTCTGTCAACACCACTTTCGGTGCGCAAAGGCGCACATATCTTCGTGTTGACAAGCGTTTTGGTGTGCCAAAGGGCGCATGTTTTCTCGTGTCGACAGCTCTTTTGGTGCGCCACTTAAAAAGTTGGTGGCGCATTTATTGCTACCTCACCTATATATAGGCGCGCCTGCAATGTCATTATCACCAGAGCTAGCACGTGATTATTTTTAAAATATTGTTTTCTCTGAGCCTGTCACAAAAGCACACCGCCCTATCGCTTTCGATCACATAGTGGACCCATTTGCACATTCTTTCCTATTTATCCGGGTAAGTGGCTTTCTTTTCTTTCATGCGTTTTGTTTTTGGGGTTTTTGAATGCTAGGTTAGTTCAGTTTCGATTGAAAAGAATAAAATCATGAACTTGTTGTCCCCCCCTTGTTGTCTTTCCACTTATTCCTCCCCCTCTCCAGATCTGCTGGTAGAGAGAGTCTTGTTCTGAAGTAATAGCTTGGAAACCTTTGTTTAAACCTCTTCATCACCCCAATGAACCTTGCAGAAGGAGCTAAGCCATATGTGGAACCCCTCAGAGAAAAATCAAAGCTTTAAAGGAAACTGCATTTTCCTTCTCCTTTGGTGCATCAAAATTGAGTGCAACATTGCAAATTCCTGTGCCCTTAGGCGCACCCAGCATCCATGTAGCAACCCTTTCCTATGCGCCAAGTACAAAGCTATAAAAGGCGCAGGCGCGTCCCCCATCGCAACAACATTGTGTCATGCAGACCTTCCATGCGCCGCGCCAAGTTCCCCTTCGGCGCATGAACATATGATGTTACATGCATTATTCCTGCACCCTTTGGTGCACCCTGTACCCGTGTAACATGAAAATAATCTGCGCCCTTTACAAAATGCATACCCATGGCACAGGCGCACTTGTCCTTACAACAACAAAAATGCATCATGCAGTGTCATGCGCCATGCGCCCTTTGGCGCTGATTTAACCCTTGCAACACCCTTTTCCTATGCGCCTTGTCTATTTAGCTCTGCAATCTACAATATCCATGCGCCATGCGCCCCGAGGCCTTTAAATTGCTAACTCTTTCTTCTGTCAAGCATTTCAATGGAAAATCAAACAGCTGACATGGCTTTCTCCAATTGGGTTTCACTTCTTATTCTTGCAGATCAGCAGCTAAGTTCAGAAGAACATATGTCAACATCAAGCAAGAGACCTACCAAATCCAAAGGCAAGGCCAAGCTCACAGAAGAAGAAATGAAGTATAAGTATCGAGGGGTCGAGAATGCCCATCTCCCTGTGCCGAGTGTGACCTGGACATCAGAGACTCAGAGTTGGGTCATATTGATATGGAGGAGTTCTGGGTCAAGACTCAGAAGGTCACAAGAAGTCCATGGATGGACAAGCTGATAGGCAGTGCCCTGCACTTTGCTGGAGGAATCCCAGTCAGCGCCGTAAACAATGAATTTATGATGGTGGTTGCCGTGCTACAATAAAGACACAAGATGTGTCGTAAATGAGAAGGGTGAGGTCATAATTAACCTCACTGCCCGCCACTTTGAGATAATACTTGGCATTCCTCATCACCGGCACTTTGTGGCCATCAGCCAAGAGGATTGTATCAAAGCCTGGGATGACCATGAAGATTAGTGCATGCAGCTGATGAACGAAGTCTATCTGAAAAACAAAAAAGTAGTGACTCGTTGGCCACAAATCATTCACCGCAGTGATTTTTCAGAGGAGCTCAGTGACACTATCACGTTCTGAGCGGGTTTGGGCTTCCTGATGCCCACTATTTCCACAAATGGATGCTGCGGTATTTAGAAACAATGAACAAAAATATGCCCGATCAACGCTTTGAGTGGGCAGAAATCATAAGCAGCACGATATCAGAGTAGCTGCAACAATTCCCCACAACGGGGAGGTTCTACATGAATTCCTATGTTGTTTACGCTACAGCTTCAGAAAGGGACTACCCAGCTCTGATGCGGAGTGGGGTTTGGCCCCAAGTTAGAATCTATGAATACTATCCAGAGCTGAAGCTGGAGAATAGCATCCCTCAATTTACAAAGATCAATGATGCATTTTTCTATTTCATCATCTGCCTGTTGAGGCCGAATATGACTTACGGTTGCATGACCAAGAGCATCATGGCAGCCACTGAGAAATGGGGGGCCCTGTTCACCCAATTCCCCACATTCACTTATCTGAGGGCAGCTAACTTCTTGGGAGAGCCAACTAGACTACCGAGATATGTTGGGCCCAAGTTAATTCTGCTAGAGCTGTCAAGGCAGCTAGTCACCTACCATGAGAAATGCCTCAAGAGAAAGAAGGGTGGAACTCCTTTCCCCCTCACAGTGAGTAGGTATACATGTCTGACTCACCACAAGGCGAAAGACATGTTTACAGAGCTGGAGCTGCTGAATCTGAAACATGACTTCCCAGCAAGGCCTACCTTCGACCCGAGAAATTGTCTTCCTAGGGCTAAGCTTGATCCGATCCACATCCCTCAGATCAAGGATATCTACATTGACCTATATCATGATGTGGAGCTCAAGAGGAAGGACCATTCTCATTTGGCCTTAGCAGAAATCATCCAATACAGGTAGCCATCATCCCTAAAGGCTACCAAACTACCGAAGAGGAAGTGGATCAAGTATATCTTGACACAGGTGGGGACGATTGGCCATTTGCATCAATTGATAGGACTAAAGCACCTAAGACAATTGAGGAGAGGGTCAAGGAAACTCTGCACAGAACAAAGCATTGGTGCCGAATGAACAGACTCATCTACCTCGGGGTTGATTTCACAACCTCTCCATTGGGTAACACACCTCCTCGATCAAAACAGCATCCTAAAGGCAAAGGAAAAAGCAAAGAGGGTGAATCCAGCACCACTCAAGAGGAAGCTCCTGCAAGTCCTCCTTCCGTTGCACCCGAACAAGTTGTAACTCTGGCTTCTCCAGAGAAAGAAGCAGAAGAAGATGTTCCAATAGGCCCATCCACTCAGGATGTCGCCACTGCTGTAACAACCGAGGTCCCTTCTGTCCCTTCTTCTTCTCCTCATTCCCCTCCTCGAGTGACTCAAGTGACCATTCCTTTGGTCGTGTCCTCTCCCCCTTCTTCTACCGTTCCTCCCGCTTCTTCGTCCATCTTCTCTTCTCTCGTGGACCTGACCCCCTCCATTTCTTCTCTCATCTCTGAGCTCCCTTCCCTTCCTATGTCTTCCTCTCCTGCAGTATCTCTTCCTCCCATGAGCACTTCTTCGGCCTCCCTCTCGATGCCGCCTCCAAGTGTCTCCACATTTTTCCCTTTTACTACTGCGGTTGCCCCTTCTCTGCTTTCTAGTCCTTCTCCCCTAAGTCCGGCTGGATCTCTCAAAGCACTTAAGTCGGCGAGAAAGGAAAGTTCCCATCGCCCGATGGAATTTTCCATAATCCCGTCCAAAGGGGCAAAGAAGCAGAAGCCCGTCACATGCTTCTCTCAGAGTGCTTCGGGAGAGAGGGTAATGGAGATCACATACCCCAATCCCCTCAAGGATAAAAAGGATCTGTCTCCCACAGATTATACAGTGACTCAAGTCACAATAGGTACGTCTTCTGAAAGCCTCTAAGGAGAGGCCCCATCTGCAGTCGACGCCCTCTGCAAGAAGCTTCAAGAAACAAAAGAAGAGAAAAGGCTATTGAAAGAGCAAATAAACATCTGCTCCAAGCCTTACAGAAGATGGGCAGTGCACCTCCCACAACTACCGCCGAGACTCCTGAGCCTCTGAATCAGGATAAAATTAATGAATATGCAAAGATCGGCGAGCAGGGCATGGCAGTTTCCGCTTGGAGGAGCCAGATCCTCAAGGACAGTGAAAAAGTGATCGCCAAGTTCTCTGATTTATATTTGAACATCAACAAGGCGAATAAGGAGCTCCAAGCGTTAGCAGGACCCATATCAGAAGAGCTGGACCATGCTAGGCTTCAGCATGAGACCTTTCAACAAATGTTCGACTGTTCAGTTGAAGATCTGGTCAAGTTCGGTGTTTTCGGTCATCCCAGGGCCCTCAATAAAGTCATTTCCACCCTGGACTACCGGATGGATCAACTGGAATTTGTCCTTGAAAAGATTGATAAGGTAAAGGAAGAAGCCCTAGACGCGATGCACCAAATGGAACAAATCATTCTCAACATGTCTCCAGGGTTGCTTACTCCTTCCTTCGCCTTAAGGAAAGTTGATGAAACCATCCAGATCTTCAAGGAGATCGTTTCGCAAGGGCTGGGGCCAGAGGTCACTTTTGATGTAGAGTCCATCAATAACCTGCTGGCCTGTCGGGACTTCATCGGGTTCCTAATAGAAGCAGAGAAAGAATATTCCAAACTCCTAGAGAAGCTCATAGACGAGCGGGAGACTTGCGAGGCGATCAGTGAGCGACACAAGGATCCTTCCCAGGATCAACTAGGGCCCATGATCAGCAAGTTCATGGAATACCGTGCTCAATTCCACATCTCGTCACCTGAGCAGCAAAAGAAGGCTACCCCCTTTCGGCCGCAGGACGACGATGATGAATAGTGGCTTCTTCTTCTTCTCTCTCTTCTTTGACTTTCTTTTTGTGAATATCTGGAGTATGTTGGCACAAATGATGACATCATCCATGTTGCACCATGGGATGATGTCATCCATCAAGTTGTCAAAAGTCAACATGACTTTGAGATATTTTGTATATCCTTGTAGATATTTTGTAGATATTTTGTAAATAGGTGGTTGGCTCCTTTTTGCCTTCTTTTCTCTCCTTCTTCTATAAATACCCCAATACTTGTTGTATTGGGTATGAGTGAATATCTTTCAGATGAAAAATAGAAGTGAGGAGAAAAGACTTTGAGCTTTTTGTGTGAGAAAGAATTATTAATACAATATCTAGACTTTGTCTTTGAATACGTGTGTTATTTGCATTGGATCTTTCTTACGTTAGATCTGTGTGCTTGTTCTGTTGGATCTACTTTTGTTTTATTGTCATTTATTCATCAGTATTGCTTTGCTCGTTTATGCAAGTAGGTTTGGCTCTGTTTACTTTACCAATCCCAAAACATAAACCCTCGACCTTTACGCTTTGGAATTCATTTCTTTTCTTTCTTCGGATCGATCTTTCTCCATCCTCTCTTTCATTCCTTTCTTTTCGCGATGGAAACACCCTACCTGGGATGAGATCCCAAACCCCGAAGGTAGAATATTGTGAGACTTACATGATTCTCTTTGGTAGAATAGCAATAAACCAATTTCGCTTTCTTTGACTCAAAGAGGGGCTATGCCCGCACACCTGTTGGCTCATCTATCCATAGATCGCCCAAGCGCATGATTTTCGGACCAACAAAACTTGAATAAAATGATAGATTTGATTAATTAGATGAAGGCTAATAAATTTGGTTTTATGGAACACTCTCAATGGGGAAACCATTCACCATAATCATATAACCTTATTACTCATCGATTTGAATCCCTACATCCCTCTTAGCCTAAGTTCCATGCTCCTAGAATTTTCTTAGCTCCCCTTGAGAGTTTTTTTCTCCTAATAAGGTTGTTGATATGCCTTCTCCATCATTGAAACCTATACAAACTTATTGAAGAACCCAATCCTCCCTCATTTTTATATCGATTCATATACCCATGGGTATCACGCTCAAGAACACGGGAAATTGCAGCTATCACCCACCACTCCCCCAATCTCCATTGCACCAATAAACTATGAATTCTAAAAGTAAACATCATCACTTATATATACACAAAAAGATAGGCCAAGAAAAATTATCCATAAACAATAACACACGTTACCGAATGTTGAATTTGTAATGGTAACAAGTAATTACATTAATAGTCATTTTTGAAACTAGACTGATGTGAACAAATTTTAATAATCGATCAATAGAATTATAATTAAACTAGATCGTTCCCTATTTATAATCTTGGATGAGATAGAGAATCGAGGAGGACCCAAACATGCACATGTTTATTTTTTATTTTTTCTCTTTTGTTAATACCTCAAACATTAATTATGTTAATAGGCATTTCTAAATAGGAGTCTTGATCGATGTCCCCGACATGCATCAGGAAAATGGAAGGTCAACATTTTGTGTTGGTGATCATTGATAAACTACGTCATCGAGATTATTGATGAGGGGAAACCCTAATCACTACCTTAATCACTAAAGAGAAACCCTAATTGTAAATGTTCTTGAAATTGATGACACAAGGAACCCTTGCCTCAAAACCTACACACCACACCCCCTTTCTAAATTCTCTTTTAGACGGTTGATAAAAATGGCATATGTTTCATATGTGCATGGTCGTACTCACATTGGTTCCCCAGATTGTCCCCCACTGTTAGAATATGAGGAGGAAAGAATTAATTTCTCTTAGAAAACATAATCCCAAAGGATTTTGGAGGGAGCTACAACAAAATAAAAACACAGAAAATAATATCACAAATTCTCGGTGGTTAGAGTATGCAAGGATAATTTATGAATGGACTCAATAGAAGGGTATTCATCCTATAATTAATACTTCAATGAGATTTTCTAGGTGGGAGAAGTCAAACATGGCATAAAGAATCTAGAAAGTGGTAAAGCACACGATATTGATGGGCTGCAAGATGAATTTTTAAAGTGGGGTGTTGAGTTCCTCACTCCGCACATTAGAAAAGTATTCAAAGAGATCAACCAAAATGGCTTTCGATTGGAGTGGATGACTAGTGTTGTTATTCCTCTATTTAAAATTAGTGATATCAATAATCCATCTACTTACCACATCATTATGGTCAATCCTATCCTTGTTAAAAATTTTGGGGGCATGATAAAATGTCGAATCAGTTGTTGGGTTGAAAGAGAGGGTTAAACAGAAAAAGGGCAAGCAGGATTTTGACCTAGACATTCAACCATCGATCATTGCATCGCTAATATGCACTTGATTCAAAAGGTATGGGATACCCAAGGAGAGGAATTTTTTTTTCTTTGTCGATTTTAAGAAAGATTTTAACACGATACCTAAAGACAAAACTTTGGAACATGATGGAGGAACTTGGGATTCCACACAAGTTTAGAACATCGGCATAGGCTTTATGATTAGGTCAAAGCTAAAATCAGAACTAGAGAGGGTATGTCGAATGTTTTGGTAGTGACAATGGTCTTAAGAAAGGTTGTCCTCTCTCTCCCACCCTTTTCAAAGCTTATACATTGAAAAAATTAAAGAATGGTTAAGAAAAACCAAGGGAGGGGGCATACGGTTGGTAGGTTATGTGGTGAATTTACTATTATATGCCAACAATCCTATTATAATTTCAAAAACAACTTAAGGATTGAGGGATCATTTGAAATCCTTAGAACTCTTTTTCTAGGAATTCGGGATGCAAGTGAGCATTAACAAAACCAAATTCATGATTTTTTCTTTCAAAAGGAAAGAGAAATAAATTAAATTTATTTTTAGGGGAGTCCATTGAAAATTGTAATGTAATACAAATATCTTGGGATTGATTTACACAACAAGCTTAGTTAGGAGAATTGTAGAGTAAAAAGGATACGCTTAGTTGGAAAGAATCTTACCCACTTCACAATAGGTGGACAGGTGAACTTTGGGGTTAGAAAACTAAAAAAACCCTTTTTGGATTGTTCGTCACCCCGATTTCCCTTTATGGTTGCAAAGTATGGGGAAGTAGCATGTCAAATCATGGGTGGAGTTAATTAGAAAGAATCAGAAACATATAATCACAAGAACTCTTAAAGTCAAATCAACACTCCCTTATGAGATCTGTTGGTTCAAGCAGTGTACTTTCCGATGGAAGCATCAACAATAACTTGGTTGCTAAGTTATCGACAAAGGTTGAAATTATGGATAATCATCACTTGCCCAAAATGGTTATGGAGGAAAAATTAGAGCATAGAAAGAAAACTTGGATAAAGTAAAACAACAAATGGATGAACAATTGGGACATCAACTTTCAAGAGTGTCCTAACAACAACGGGAAATAAAAAAACTATATGATAGAATTTAATTTAGGACTATCATGTGGACAAAGAAAATTAGTCGAAAGAAAGCATATTACATCAAAGAATTTAACTCCACTTGGAAACATAATGAAATAGATTATCTAGGGCAAGTTATCAAGGGTAAAGCAAGGGTTTTAGTGGCTCGGCGAGGACCGGATCACATCACCTTTGATGTGAAACCAGTAGATGTACTATACCCAAGGAGGATTGGGAAAGGAGAACTTGTATTTTCTCCAAAGAAAAGGGTGGTAGAGGCGAAGGACACTTCATCATCAGAGAGTTCAACTTATAATGATATTTGTATCCAATACAAAAATGACTTGAAGGTGGATGATTAAATGAGTTTTTCAAATAAACAAGACTTGAAATTATTGTGGGTTTTGTGATCAAGATTCACAGTAGAAGATCGATATTGAAAATATTCTAAAATCATCTTAAAGTCTTAGCTTTTGGTCCCATAAAAATTAGTACAATACAAAAAAAGAAAGTTATGTGAATATGAAGAGGAAAGAATTAATTTCTCTGGGAAAACACAATCACAAAGGCTTTTAGAGGGAGCTGCAACATAATAAAAAAACACATAGAAAATAATATCATAGATGCTCGGTGGTTAGAGTATGCAAGGATCCTTTATGAGAAATCTCAACAGAATGATATTCCTCCCATAATTAAAACTTTGACCGATCTTTTCTTAGCGGAATACATTAAACAGGCATAAAGAATCTAGCAAGTGGTAAAGCACAAAATATTGATGGGCTACATGATGAATTTTTAAGTGGGGTGTTGAGGTCCTCACTCCACACATCAAAAAAATATTAAATGAGATCAAACAGAATGGCTTCTTGTTGGAGTGGATGACTAGTGTTGTTATTCCTCTATTTAAAAGTGGTGATATCAATAATCCATCCAATTACCACACCATTATGGTTAGTCCTCTCTTTGGTATAATTTTTGGGGTCATGATAGAATGTAGAATTAGCAAAGTTTGGCGAAAGAGAGGGTAAAATATCAATAGGAAAGCAAAGCTTCCGACCTAGACATTCAACCATCGACCATTGCATCACTCTTAGGCACTTGATTGAAAAGGTATGGGATACCCAAGGAGGAGAGGCAGGTTTTGTTACTTTGTTGATTTTAAGAAAGATTTTAGCATGATACCTAGAGAAAAAAATTGAAACATAATGGAGGAACTTGCAATTCCAAACGAGTTTAGAGCAACAATGCATAGGTTTTATGAGCGAGGTCGGAGATAAAATTAGAACCAGAGAGGGTATGTTAGAATGTTTTGGCGTTAAGCAAGGTTGTCCTCTCTCTCCCACCTTGTTTAGTTTATACATTGACAAGCTTGAAGAATGGTTAAGAAAATCGAGGATCGAGGGAGTCCTTCATTCTAGTAATTTTTCTTCTAACCCTTCAAAAATTTACTTGTATGTAATTTTCTATTATCTTTGAAGTGACATCGCTTATGCCACCCTAAAGAGGGGAAAATATAGACACCTAAAATTCGTTTACACGCGCTTTTTTAATACTAAAATTGCACTAATTATCCTCTTTCCCGTCATTTCCATAATAATTAGCATTTTTTTGCTAATTAGCTAACATTCCCCTTCTTATTCGTTAATTAATGACCTTTCGTTAATTAACTAACCCTTCCCCCATTCTGGATGTCAATTAATGACCGTTCATTGGTTATAATCCACTTTTAAGTGATTAATTATACATTTTTAGTTAATTATGTCATCTATTTTAATCATAGCTTCTTCATCTCTTGCATTCATTCTCTCAATTGAGTAGTATGGGAAGATCCAAATATGGCTTTGTAGCCATTTATTGGTGAGATCTCATCCTCATTATTGAGACAAAGAACACAAATTTGATTGCTTAATGATCTAATTAGGTTCATATTTTGAGTAGTAATCACAAAAGAGTAGGAATGGCTTAGCATTAGGTGATTATTTTCATGTTTATGCATTAGAAGTAGTTATTTCTTTGTAATCTCTTATCATGATGTTAATGGTAGATTAATTTTGATTTGAAGCTACTTGGTGTTAGTTTCATTTAGATTAGCTTAATTAGTTTAGCATGCATACATTTGGCAAATTTGAGTAGTATGGGAACATCCCCTTTGTCTCACACACATTCTTTATTTTGGTTAGGTTTCTTTTTGCATACGAACCTCTTTTTTGAATATATTGACATAAATTGTTTTTCTTAAATTGTTTTGTTGAGTTTGCATGTGTCTAGTCTTCCTTATGGGTATAAAGGAGGTGAAGTGCTGTCAAAATTGATTTTGATGGGAAAAATTCAAGATTTCTCCATGTTTTCATTTATTTAGTTTACTTTTTTCGTCATTTTACATGCTAGTTTTCTCAATAACTTGAAAATCTTAAATTTTTGAGCATGTAGGTTAGTGTTTGATAGTGTTGAGTCTTCTATTCACATATTAAGGAGATGGGTTGCTATCAAAATTGAATCTTTGTGAGAAAAATTCAAGTTTTTTACATGCTTGCATTTTTAGATCTTTATTTTTCATCATTTTACATGCTAGTTTTGTCAATTTGTTGAAAATCTTAAATTTTTAAGCATGTAGGTTAGTCTTTAATAGTGTTGAGTATTTATTCACATATTAAGATGGGTTGTTGTCAAATTTGATTTTATTTGTGTGAAAAATTCAAGAGATGGGTTTTCCATGTTTTCATTTTTAGATTTTTCATTGTTAATCATTTTGCATGCTAACTTTGTCAATTTGTAAAAATGTTAAGTTTTTTATCATGAATGTTAATGTTTAATAACGTTGAGTCTTCTTTGCATATATTAATGAGATGGGTTGTTGTCAAAATTGAATCTTGGTTGGAAAAATTTGACCTTTTTGCAAATTAAGGGACATGTTTTTGACATTTTTGAGTACATGTTAAGTGCATACATGTGAGTATAAGAGCATATGTGTAACCCATCTTTCTCGAGGCCATAAATTTTGCTCTCGAGATCGAAATGAATCCATTTTTTTTGCATTGGAAAGGTATTGAAGTGAACTATGTAATGAACACATAAATTTGAGATTTAGACTTACAGAAATTACAAGTTTTTCCTTTATTATAAAACTAGTCATTTTTGTTGCATGTTAGATTCATTTTTTATCAACACCACGTATGCTTTTCTCTTGCGCTTTCAATCGACCTTGAGAATCATAAACGGCTATGATTATGGATATTTTTCTAACACATTTAAATGCTTTAATGAATGTTATTTTCCATGTTTTCTTAAAGTTTGGATAAAGTTTTTGTATGCTCTTCTCTTGCACCTTTTAGGTGATCTTGAGAATCAAAAGCAACTTTAGTCTTTTTTTCTAACATTTGGTTAAGTTGGAAACACTTCATTTCATTTTTTTCTTAAGGGAATGAATCATTAAAAAAGAATTTGATAGTTCTTTGATTTAGAAGTTTTTCCATTTCTATCTAGTTGGGTTACTTGTTGTGTATGCTCTTCTCTTGTGTCTTAAGATGATCTTGAGAATAAAAAGCAACATTTAATCATCTTTCATAACATATTATAGATTTTTTGGAAAACTACTAACTATTGAGTGCATGACCTTATTCACTTGTCAAAGAAAAAGGATCTAAACCAATACTAAAAATAATTTTTTGTAGGTTGTCAAACGGTGTGTAAAACCATTAAGATCAAAAGATAAAAACACACCACTTTATTCAAAACATTATATTTGCAGGTTCGGATAAGAGCTATGACTCATCTACTTTAAACTGTGGGAAGTATCTTGACATAAGCCATAAAACTCATTATGAGGATTACCCAGGAACCCCAAAGTAGTCCACACCTTGAGGGAACTGGTGGATGAAATGGGAAGTTCCCCACTACCCACTTGACTAGTTAAAACCCATGTGAGAAAAGCTTCATGTTACTCGTATGAGGCCCGTTCATTAATTTGATTATGGGGTAATGGTCCACCTCTCTAGGAGAAATCCTATAAGTGTGTACCTCTCTTAGGTAAGAATTGGCGAGTGTTGTGAACAAAATCCATAGGGAACCATTTGGCATTGGGGCCAACTTTACCTTAACCAATCATGTTTCAAAGAGCTCTCACAAAGCAATAACTTTTTGAAGTCAAAACCTTGTTTTTCAAATAAGGGGAGAGTCCATCAAAGTTGGAGTTGTGAAATTCATCACGAAACTTTCTATGCATTACTTTGTCTTAGTTTCTACCTTGTTTTTCAACAAGGAAAAACTTTGCCAAAGTTAAGCTAAGTTTTTTCATCCCCACTTGGCTATCTCCTTTTATTCTTGTTGATATTTTTGATCAAAAGAGGATCAACATACAAAGTGTTACTCAAATCGTGTCCACCACTTTTGCACCCACTTACATCCTTCCTTATTGCGACTATGATAGTAAGTGTTGAAAGTGTGTTGGTACGTCTTCATATTTTGGGTAACCTTGTCTTGATACCCAAATTGAGATGTCTCATTGTAGTTAGACTTGCTCATCATTGACCTTCCCTTGAGTTGTTGTTTGTTTCACATCATATCAGATACAATTTTGATACTTACATCTTGTTTTTATAAAACTTGATATAAGTTTCTAAATTTTATTGTTATTACTGCATGCATATTAACAACTCCTTGTTATACTTTGACCTTGTTTTCATCGAAACATTGCCTTGAGCTTTGAAAAGTGTTGTTTACGTTTACTCTTGTTCACATATCAATATTATTTTGATACTAATATCTTGCTTTTATGCAAATCTTGATTAACGTATCCAAGTGGTATTGTTGTTGCTTGCATTTGTAACTTCCACTTTTTGGGATTTAGGCCTTGTTTGTATCTAAACTTGTTTTAGTATACCTTGAGTTGGAAGTCACCTCAACCCTTTTCTAATACTTAAATCTTGTTTTCCTAAAACTTGATTTAAGTGTTGGAATTGTGTTGATCATCTACAAAAAAAAACTTTGAGACAAATGTATGAACATTAGGGAGTTAGTTTTATTTTTTATTGGTATTTGGTTTGAAACTTACTATTGTTTGTTCTTTCATTCATTCTTTTTCATTCCCATTTTTCATTTTTGACATTCATTTGACATTTGTATGTTTCACAAATTGATTGCTTGATTTTTCCTAGGTTCATTGTAGTCCTTGTACACATTTTTCAAACCTTAGCAAAAATATTTCCTATCAAGCAAACTCTTGAGACAATTTGAACATTGGAAAATTTTCCTTTGCAGCCTTTATGTTGCTAAATTTTGATCAACCATTTTGACATTTACACTTGCAACTTGTTGTCCAAACCTTGTTGGATTGTCAAAATTGTGTCATCAATATGTTTTTTTTCCTTAGATCCCTTTGGAAAATCACACAAGCATCCCCTATTTGTTTTGTAAAATGTCTAGTTGGTCATCATTACATTTCCCGAATCGACATGGAACTTCCTTGCATTTGAAGGAGTTCAATCATACAATCTAGGTCTAGGCATTTGGACCCAACAATGCCAACCATGACTGACTATCACATGGTTCCTCACACTTATGACAATAGGGAACCTAGGTTTAGGCATTCACATCAAAATATGCCCATCATGACTAAACCTTGATTGGTTCTTCACGCTAGAGAACCCATTCGGCTACCCCTTTCCCCACCTTCATCTCATAGTCGGTGGTATGATTCTGATGATTCTAATCCATGTTATTCTTTTGATTCCCCTTAGATTATTCTATGATGATTCTAATCCATGTTATTATTTGATTATATCTTGATTATTCTGATCCATGCTATTATTCAGATTCCCCTCAATCTCCGAGCCTCATCCGATCAAATTTCTTCTAAGGAATAATTAGTCACCTAAACGATGTTTTCCTCCTCTAAGGATTTGTGTCACCACAAATTCTCCCCATCATTCCTCTAATTTGACTCTGAGTCGCGGTCCTCCCTTTCTTTCAGGAGACCCCCTTTATAAGTTGCCTCAATGGCATCTTCCTCCTTTGAAGATCCATGTGACTCCAAGTTCCTCCAATCAAACTTCTAATTTGACTCTTGAGTCATGGTCCTCCCTTTCTTCACAGGACCCCCTTTATCAATCACCTCAATGACATCTTCCTCCATTGAAGATCTGTGTGACTCAAAATTCCTCTAATCAATCATCCAAGTCGACCCCTACGTGCAATCCACTAACTGGCTACGTGATCCTCTTTTTTTCTACTGCACTATGTCATCTTAGGAAAACCTATACCAAGCTATTTCAAATCCACATCTTCTTCAACTCATGAGATGTCCAAATCCAAATCAACTTCGTCTCTTGAGTCATCTTCTTCTATCAATCAAAATCCAATCCCTCTTTGGCCCTTGATCCCTTTCAACTATATCTTACCATATCCTTATCAATCTTCTAAAGATCGATGTTTGCATCCACATCGAACAATTAACAAGAAACAATGTGCTAAGATATATTTTCAAAGCACTATAAAATACCTTTATGGGAGCAATAAGGTCAAACCTTCCCCTCATCTACATCATCAAACATCTTCTAAATCTTCCACACTTTGTTGGACCTCTTTCTTCCAATCAACCTACTACTATCATTGACCAACAATGACCCATACCGATTGATTTATTTCAAAATGAAGAAGAAATCAAAGAATTCATGGGGCTACACATGATGACATTCCTCTAGAGGATCATGAGAAAGGATTCTCTTTTGACCTTGATGCATTCATGTATTGTGGGGAAGAAGTTGATTCCTTTTGTCAAAAAATAGAGGAAGATCCTAAGATCATCAAACTTGATCCTCTTCTTTGTTCTTCCATTTTCACATTCCCATTACATGGAGAAACAATGCACTGGGTCTATCATTGATCCTTGGCCTATCTTCTCATCACCCCATCATTCTTTACATATCACAATTCCTCAATCACAATCTCTCCTTGGGTCACCTCCTAGTAGCCCATCATCTTCTTCTATATGTGGGCCACCTCCTAGTAGCCCATCTTCATCTTCCCTTGGGTCATGTCCTAGTAGCCCATTATCTTCTATATGTGGCTCACCTCCTAGTAGCCCATTATCTTCTATACTTGGGCCACATCCTAGTAGCCCATCATCTTCTATTATTGGGCCACATGTCTTAGTAGCCTCTCATCTTATATACTTGGGCCACATCCTAGTAGCCCTCCATCTTTTATTTATGGGACACCTCTAGGTAGCCCTTCATCTTCCATCTATGGGACACCTCTTGGTAGCCCATTTTCTATACTTGGGCCACATCCTAGTAGCCCTTCATCTTCTATCTATGGCTCACCTCCTGAGTAGCCCATTTTCTTCCATCTTGGGGCCACATCCTAGTAGCCCTTCATCTTCTATCTATGGCTCACCTCCCGGTAGCCCATCCTCTTCAATTTTTGGACCATATCTTCTTTTCCCATCTTATCATCCTTCTATCAACAATGGTGGTAAGCCCACCATCATTCCTAACATTCCTATCATCAATCCCAAACATCCACTTTCTTCTCCCACTTCTCGGGATCAAAAAATCACACATTAGCTTGTAGGAAACACCAACAATTTCTTCATCAAGCTAAGAAAAAAAAATATGAAGATCTCTAAAGATCCAAGAAAATCCAACACTCACAAATATAAAAATCAAATGTGATTCAAGAATGCACACCAATGCAACCATCAAGTATGGAAAAAAGTGCAGAAACCTATGGATAGGGAACTCAAGATCCCACATACAAAATCCATGTTGAAAGATAAGTCACAGTCACTTATCGAATATGATCTCACTACGGTCATCGAGATTGGAGATAATATCACTCTTGATAAAAAAACTCCTAGTCTCCCTCATTAAAGAAATCACAAACATTGTTGTTGGATCTATCATGTGGAGTGACATTGTTGGTCCCAACTTATAAATCATTCATCTTCATCATCTTCTTCTCCCTTCATGGTTTTCCCTTCACAAAACCATCAAAATCAAAAAAAAAAAAATGAGAAAAACATTAAAATATTACAAAAAAATCAAAGGTACAAAGATCAAACATTGTAATCAGGTATTGCATACACATGGATGTTCTTTTTCTTTCCTTTCTTCATATTCTCTATAAGTCACCACCATTTTCATCCCTTCGTGATCTTTTGGTTAGTCTATTCACACTCATTGTGTGACATTTATCTCTATAGTATTTGTTTGACCTTGGTCTTTCATCACCTTGGTAAATTAAAGAATGACTGACCTCTTAGAGATCCTATCACTATCTACATCTAATAAACTTGTTGTGCAAAGAATTTTTGGTGTATTTGTTGACACTAGCCAATGTCTCATCATCACAATCACTTCCACATCCTTCCATCAAGCCATCAGTGGTTCTTAACCCCTTATCAAAACAATCGAGAGAGCTGAAATAATTTCAAAAAGCAAACAAAAAAAAATCAAAACATCAAAAATCAAAAGAAAAGCAATATATAACTCTCTCTTGGGGTATTTCCAGTATCTCTATCGGGGCTATGGATGCTTTGACTAGCAGTAGAAAAATGTTGTGACTAGAATCAAATACATCTCTCCATCAAGGCTATGGATGCCTGGCTGGCAACAGAGCAATGTACGACAACTCTCCTTCCACCCTCCATTCACAAATCACCTATCAAAATAAATCATTCCTACACATTGGCTAGTGTGTCTTCACTTTTCTATCAAATCTTCCCTTCAAGAAGTAATTAATTTCCATGTGCACACACATTGGGTCTCTATGAGAAAACAAGATTAGTATGTTACCAAGTGTTGTTTGGACCTTGTTCAAACTCTTACTTTAGTCCTTATTTTGACTCATGATTTGTGCCTTTGGCTAATCACCTTTTCATCACAAGGCTTCTAGCTACATTTTCCATATCCTTCCATAGCATTCACATTTCTTTTCTTCTTTGTTTAGAACATCCATGTGTATAAGATTGCCTTTTTACCATGTTTATGGGAACCTTTGTCCCTTTTAATAAAACAATCTTCTACTTCTTTTCTATCATATGTTTCTTGGCCAACTTGCACTGGGGGCATGCTCGCTCCTTCTTAGCACTTCATTGGTTTGAGTTCATCATCATGTTGAACCTATCCTTCGTGGCCTTGATCCAACATATCTTCTTCTTGTATATATGCGCAAATATTTTCCCTTGTATATTCCCATCTCTCATTGGGGGCATCTTTGCATCTTCATTTTTCCTATACATAGCTTGGAAAAATTTCAAAAAAACCCTAAAAAATCACAAAAATCATTAAAAATCCAAAAAAATTAAAAAAAAAAATGGTAAATTCCAAAAATCAAAAAATTGGTAAAAATTTCAAAAAATCCAAAAAAAAATTGGTAAAAATTTCAAAAATCCAAAAAATTGGTAAAAAAAATTCAAAAATCCAAAAATTGGTAAAAATAAAAAAATCAAAAAAAAAATTGGTAAAAATTTAAAAATCCAAAACATTGGTAAAATTCAAAAATCAAAAATTGGTAAAAAAATTCAAAAATTGGTAAGAAGCATGCACGCAGTTGAAGCATTTATCGGACACATCGTCCTCAAACATAGAAATTTTTCCTACAAAACATCTTTCTTTGGTCCTCAATTGTTCTCGCAAATGACTCATGGATCATCTGGATCTACCTCCATTAACAAAGTTGGTTTGCTTACTATGTTTGTACTCCCTTGCACAACGAGTTGCTTGGTACTTATTTCATAGTGCATGATTGCTTTTTCATAGGACCCATGTGTCCTCTTTGTATATTCACCTCACATGTATCCTTGCTTGGGGTCCATTTTAACCCTTTTGTTAACTCGAACATTTGGGAACTGAAGCTCGATAACAAAAACATTGGTGCAACTGTCTTGAACGTTGTTTGTTTGAGTATGTGTGTTTGTACTTGTTTCCTGTCATGTTAGCTTGTTTACTTTCTCGTATTGCATTACGTTATGTATGTTGCATTGAGTTAGTGTTTAGCAATGAAAAATGTTAGTATTATAGCTTTTCATGTTATTTTACACTTTTGTTGTATGCTTATATTATAATAAAGGGCCGATGATGTAGATCATAAAGCAAAATGATGAAATAAAGTTGTTTTTACATAATTTGGATGAAATCTATTTCCATTCTCTTCATCTTCATTTTTCTTCATTATCATTTTCTTCATTATCATTTTCTTCAAAACACTTGGGGCAATAGGGATTATATTTATCCCCCCTCCCCATCCTTGTTTCTTCTATCCATTTCCTTCATCTTTTTCGATCGTCGATCGACCTCTTTCCTCACCCCATCATCGACACTCGAGGGGGCATCCTTCATTCTACTAATTTTTCTTCTATCCTTCAAAATTTTTACTTTTTGTACTTGTCTACTATCTTTGAAGTGGCGTCACTTACACCACCCCAAAGAGGGGAAAATGTAGACACCTAAAATGCTTACATGCAATTTTAATACTAAAATTGCACTAATTATCCTCTTTCCCATCATTTCCATAATAATTAGCACTTTTCACTAATTAGCTAACATTCCCCTTATTATTCATTAATTAATGACCTTTTTAATTAATTAACCCTTCCCCATTTTTCTGATGCCAATTAATGACCTTTCATTAGTTATAATCCACTTCTAAGTGATTAATTAAACATTATTAGTTAATTACGCACCTATTTTAATCAATAAACCCCTTTTATTGGTTAAAATCCTCTCTTACATCCCCGAATCATGCTAATTTTCCTCTAAATCCCCTTTAAATAGCTTCTACAAGCTTATCTCTACCTATTAATTAATCACATTTGATTAATTAAAACATCCCCTCAACTCCCATGAGTTACTAATGACAAATTAAACTCTTCTAAATCAAGGTTACCTTTTCTAAAGCAACCTTATCCATTTAATCTTGCTTTACCCTTATCCCACATGCACTAAGATGCAAAGCTCTCTCAAAAGAAGGTTATATAAAGAACCCTCCTCCTTCCCTTTCTTCTTACACCTCATTTGCATTAGTGAAACTATAGGCATTTTGATCTTGAGCATTCTCCATTGATTTGGATTAGCCTCTTCATCTTGCATCCATTCACTCAAATTTGAGTAGTATGGGAAGATCCAAAAATGCCTTGTAGCCATTTCTTGGTGAGATTCCATCCTCAATTCTTGAGGCAAACAACAATCAACTTTGATTGCTAAATGATCTAACTAGGTTCATGTTTAGTTAACAATCTAAAGAGTGGGAATGACTTAGTATGTTAGTTTGTTTCAATTCACATAGCATAGTTTTATATGAACTTTCTGAGGGTATACTGATTGTCAGGTCATGTGGTGAAGTTACTCTTATATGCCGACAATCTTATTCTAATTTCAAAACAACTCAAGGATTAAGGGATCATTTGAAAGCCTTATAACTCTTTTACCAAGAATTTGAGATGTAAATGAAATTAACAAAACCAAAGTCGTGATTTTTCTTTAAAAGGAAAGAGAAACAAATTAACTTTCTTTTTAGGGCAGCTCATTGGAAATGTAGCAGAATACAAATATCTTGGGATTGATTTGCACAACAAGCTTAGTTGGGAGACTTGTAGAGCAAAAAGGATATAGGGGGTTTGAAGATATCTTACCTACTTCAAAATAGGTGTAGGACAACCGAACTTTGGGATTGAAAAACTAAGAAAACCTTTTTGGATTGCTAGTCACCATGGTTTCCCTTTATGGTTGCGAAGTATGGGGAAGTAACATGTCAAATCATGGGCGAAGACAATTAGAAACAATCCAGAAACATCTAATCACAAGCACTCTTAAATTCAAATCAACAGTCCATTATGAGATCTTGTTAGCTAAAGCAAATACTTTCTCAATGTAAGCATCAACAATAAATCGATTCTTAAGTTATCTAAAAAGGTTGAAAGCATAGATAATCATTGTTGGCCCAAAATGGTTGTGGAGGAAAGAACAACAAATAGATGAACAAATGGGGCATCAAATTTTAGGAGTGTCCTAATAACAACATGGAAATAAAAAGCGTGTGATAGAAAATTTTAGGATCTGTCATATGAACAAAGTAGATTGGTTGAAAGAAAGCATATTACATCAAAGAATTTAACTCACTTGGGAGCATGATGAAAAAGATTATCTAGGGGCAATTATCGAGGATAAAGCAAGGATTTTAGTGGCTTAATTGAGGACCAGATCACATCACCTTCGATGTGAAACCAGTAGATGGACTATACCCAAGGAGGATTGAGAAATGAGAACTTGTCTTTTCTGTAGCAAAGAGGTGGTAGAGACGAAATGAAACTTCATCATGGAGTGTTCACCTTATGATGATATTCATTTCCAATATGAAAATGACTTGAAGGTGGGTAGATTAAATGAGTTATTCGAAGAAACAAGAATTGAAAAGATTGCGAGTTTTGTGCTCAATATTCACAGTGGAAGATTTGATATTGAAAAGAGTCTCGAAATTGGTCCCATAGACTCTTCAGTCTTGTGGACATCATTAAAATCTTTTATTCATTCATTTCTTAATCGCCCTCGTCCTCCCTCAACGCCCCCTTTTGAAATTTCCATCACACATTTCACGAGCAATTGCTAGTTTTTACTATTGGAACAAACCTTTATATTAATGTAAAGGAGAGTTACATAGCGAGGTGACTAGACAACTCATGGTCCCACAAAACGCCACGAGGGAAACAAAAGTACGCCACAAGGGCAAACACAAAATGCCACAAAGGATTACAAGAGCATGCCCAAAGCAACAAAAGATAAAAGAATCATCGGGAACATGCGGTGCCGCACTGGAGGAGGGGGAGGATCATCCCGGGGAGGGATGAAAGCTCTGCTAAGTAGACTCGGTGCTTGATGGATCCACTTCCCAACCCTCCTGCTCTGGAAACCACATCTGAAGAGGCACCATAATTCCCCACCTAGGTGGTGGCGATCCTACAAGAGTGTTCATTGCTAGTGGCGGCAAGCCCCACGAGGGAGTGCCGACAACACCTTTCCCCTCGGGGCGGACTCCAACTAGGTCCAATGAAGACAGGCAGCAAGCCTAAGGGGAGTCGAGAATGGTGGCTACGAGAGTGGCTCCTCCAACGTGCATTCACAGGTGGTGGTCGTCGGGGTGGCGAGGGCCAAGGTGGCGGCGGTGGCGGATCGAGCATAACCCGACTCATGATACATGGTGCACTCCCCCAGTGATCTAGTAATTCCTGCAGGTGCACAAATTCCAAAGCAACCTTTGTAGCTTAAGCTTGAAACTTGTTGGGTTTTAAAATGGTACTTTAACAAAACCACAATCAGGGGACATCAAGTCCCTCCTCTTTGTGGGAGAGGTTCCCTTATTGAAAACAAACAACAAAGCTTATATACAGATGTACAACTTTCATCTTAAGGCTAGACTTCTTATATATTGAAATGTTTTTTTACCAAAATAGCTTATCAATACAAACGAATGGAAGAAGCTGAAGAAAGGAAAGAGCATAATATAACAGTACTTTTAGGAAATATAGATAGCAAAGTATAACCTTATACGTATTGAGCAAAGGTGATACAGAACAAAATCATTCTCATTCACAACATAAGATATCATTCTATAGACACAAAGTTCTAGAAATCATGTTAATAAGAACACAAAGTTTCTTATTACAGAAGATAAATGATCCATGATTTTGTGCAAACAAGAAGAGACAACAGATGAAGATAGAGAGAAAGGGGAAATTCTTCGTATTGATTGATTTTGATTCTATTTACACTTCAAAAGTATCAAAGTCCAACATTTGCAATGATCCAAGCTCTTAAATTTATAGATGAAGCGAAAAGAGGAGAAGAAGAGAAGGAAGAAAATATGATTTGGAAGCTCAACCACCAACCATTAATGCCCTTGCAAATCCGCCTATAATATGTCAAATCTAGTTCTGCATGTCTTTGGCATGTTGAAGAAGGAAGGATGGAAGATTAGATCAAATTTGATCTAGTTGAAGTAGTCCGATCACATATTAATGGCACGAAAGATGTTTTCCATATTTTCACCCAAATCAAGATATCCAGTCGGTTCTCCATGTCTGTTTGGCGTGTTGGAGAAGGAAGGATGGAAGATCATATCAAATCGATCTGTTTGAAGCAATTAGATCACATATTAATGGCGTGAAAGACATTTTCCAGATTTCCAACCATCAAATCCTACTAAAAATAATATTTTATGTTTCCATGGTGATAGGTGAGAGACTTGACAGCCTCGAAAATGGTGGACCGAATCATTAATGGTGGTGGGTGAGTAGCAGGCACCGGGAGCTCTTCGAAAAGTCCTTTCCCACTCAATTCGAGCTCCTGGTTGAAAGACATGGCTATCTGAAGGTGTGGGGTTGGGCGTTTAAAGCAGATCGTAATATGCAAAAGGGTCTATCCATACAGGGGCCACGTGGTGACCTCGCGCGTCTTAAGATTTCACCCCCTCTTTTTACTCCTGAAGTTGCGCCGAATTGACATGTGGCGTCGTCTGCAGGCCTGCTCCGTTTCCTTTGTATTCTGCCTAAGTCCCTCCGTTGGCGAGACGCTCGCCTGACCGAGACACGTGGAGGGTTGGCGCATGTTTGGAACTACCCCCCGAACTTTGCTTTTGAAAGAGCGCCGATTGGACACGTGGAGGCTTCTACAGACTCTGGACTTTTCAACGGCCGACTCTGTCCCCTCTTGATTCTGACCACGTGGCGAGTTGGCGCTCATTTGGGGACCGCCTCCGGATTTTAACCTTGAAGATGTGCCGAGCTGACATGTGGAGGCTTCCTTCGGCTGTCCGAGCTTGGACTTTTCAACGGCTGGTGTCCCCTTTTTGGATCTGGGACACGTGGAGGGTTGGCGCTAGTTCAGGGTCTCTCTTTGGGCCGTGCTTTTGAAGTTGCACCGATGAGGCACGTGGAGAGTCTACACTCACTTAGGATCCTGCTTTGAACTTGGCCTTTAGAGTGCATCGTTGGGATGTGTGGAGGCTTCCGCCGACTCTTTATACTTAGCCGATTCAATGGCTGACTTTGTTTTCGGACTCGACCACGTGGCTTCTTCCAAGGCGTTGGCGTGGTCATGGGTCACTTTATAACTGTTATGCCTTTCTACAAAAAACCAAATTTCTAAAAGTGCTCTCAGATGACTCGCCTCCCGCTTTGACTTTTGATGCGGGCTCGATATTTGACTCTTTTCCAGTCCATGGAGTCACGACTCTTTTTACAACTTTAATCCCTTTTAGAAATAAAACCAAATTTCCAAAAAGCTCGACGACCCGCCTTCCTGCTTTGAACTTAAAAACGGCCACGTGTCCTTTTGCGTGCCTTAGGCATTCTTTTATACTTTTACGCCCCTTTTTCCATAATGCATCAAAACATGAAAAGGGCCCACCTTTCCACCATAGCTCGATTCGACCAATCAGGATCCTTCGGGCCACGGGGCCAATTTGATACTTTTGCAAAAATAACAAAAGTGACAAGTTCACCAAATAAACCCGCCATGCCGCATCCAATCAGAGATGTCCATGTATCCATGGACGCTGGAAAAGAATTTGACAAGAAGGCGACCGTAGAAAAATGCAGAGAAGGAGAAAAGTGCTACCATTCGCGCCCGAAAAACAAATTGCTCCTCATGGAAAGAAGAACTGTAAACAATACCAGGCTCGATGCGATCCACGACCATAGAAAAAGGATTTGACAATTTCATTCGAATGGAGGAAACAATTTTCAAGCATCCAAACGGGAAGACAAAAAGTTTATCAAACCATGCGGACTACAAGATTTTAAATTAACAGGGTGAGATTGCAAATGAGCACCAACTTCTTCAAAGCACGAATTTTTTATCTCTCCAGACTTCTCACTCTGCTCAAACATCTCTCAAAGGCACCAACTCAAAATTTTCGAAAATTGACTTGAAAAATGAGGGGAATTTTGAGGGTGATAACAAATATGAGAACACAAAGTCGACATAATAATCAACTTGTCATTAGTAGAAAAACTGAGAATTGTAAAATCATCGCTGAAAATAAAAGCAATGAAAAACTGAGAATTGTAAAATCATTGTTGAAAATAAATGCATGCACTGAAAAAATTGCCATAAATTAGCGATAGAATAAAGCCATGGAATTATTAATATAATGATCGTTCCGATAAAACCACTTCCATGTCTATAGCCACAGGCGTATGCTCTGCGGTGATGGCCTGTTATTTGCAGTGTCGTTATCCGTCTCTGAATTGGCAGTCAGGCCTCTCCACATTCAATAATTATGATGGCTCAACTCGAGGAGGCTATTTACAATTCCCTCTGAAACCGATACTATTTGTGCCTCTCGCCTCCAATATATCACCTGCGTCCCCTGAGAATGAGAAACCTCTCACCATTCAACTGCAGTTCCTTGGAGTAAGCATTCGTGCATATTATTGCTTATTCATTCAATTTATATCATTTAATTCATTTGTTTAATCATGTTTGATCAGCCCAAGGTAGCTCCAGTGGAGGAGGCTTCGGCCACAAGCGGGGATAAATTGCTGAGGGATATTATGCTGGATAACAACATTCAACTTTACGCGACGTATGTAAGTATGCAGCGTTCCTGCCCGCCCTTTTGTTTTTGTTTCAGGACCTGCCTCTCTCTCTCTCTATATATATTAATATATATATACATTTTGTAAACTATCATGAAATGGGAAGAAAGTTGGCGTTTCTTGTTCTAGCTGAAACAAATGGGTTGATGTAATATTTCTTATACCCATATTCTGAGGACCACCTGGCCTCACGTGGGTTTCCTTCCTCTCGGACATCTCACAACATCCACACCATCAACAAGGCTAGATTTTGAGCTCATGAGACTCGGGGCTCAAATGCACGCCACATTTTTCTTACATTCGTCCAGGTTGCTACCTTGGCTACTATAGACACTCAATGGATGGCACCCCAGTTCACAATCTTTAGTCTGCAGATAGCTCTGCTAACTTGCAAGTGGTCATGATGACATGGAGAACACTCCACATCGTAAGAGGAATCACCTCACCTCTGCGAATGGAATAGCCTCAAAAGTCTCACCTCAGCGTACATGGAAAAAGGGTTTGTACTACGTGAATGGGCATTGGAACTAGAGGCTAGCTTAATACTAGTAAGTACAGAACCATCAATGTATTTCCCATGACACTTGTTCAATTTTTTACCAGCAAGATTTAAACCTGAAGCTGTGAAGCTATATACTAAAGCTCAAGTAGGATTCATGCTCAAGCACTCCATCTGTAACCACAAATCGGTGACTAAAGCCATCACCGTGGAAGTTAAAGCTTGCAAGAGTAAAGTCTATTGCAGTCTTGTAGACTTTCACACAGCCCCGTATGCTTTGCCTTATTCCAGATTGGATTGCCACTATGTTATGGCTTTAGTAAAAGAAAGGCAGGTTTGAAACTTTGAACCTTTTAGGGGACACAGATCATAGCCACGGTACCATTGGCGTAGAGCACAAGTGCATACTCCTACCTGCACTCTTTGATTTTTACATTGAGAAGTTAAAGGCAATTCTTTCAAATTCAATGGTTCTAGATGACGGCTGCATACTTTTGCAGAATTCCTCTTGTGAGGCAACCTTCACCGTAGATGCCACAACATAGTGGTATGATGGTATCTCTATGAAAGCCCCAATGTTTTACCAGTTTAGCTCATCCCATTTGACATTGTGAGCACATCTTGTTATACTTGTGTGGGCTAGGACCTGTTTCAGACAGAACCAAACTCGTGAATTATATTCAACATGCACAATAACAAATCTCACTCACAAAGGTTACAGAGTTGGAAGTGGTATCCTCCTTCATTTAATTAGGAGTTGTCTTCATATGAACCTCATTTAGCATGTTTCCAGCTTCAACAACAAGACCGAGAAAGGGTTATGCAACACTCAATGCATTAGCAAGAGTCCTTCCAGGACTACCGACTCTTACACACTTTAGTCTCTTTACCATTTCTGTATTGCTGTGAGTTATGAAGATGGTTATGCATTGGAAGGATACTACTTTTGACGCTGTAGAAGTCCTGCCGTGCCAAGAGAATAAAACCATATTCTGTGATATAAGCTGAGTTTGGAACTGTTCCTCTATTTGCTTCATCCATAATTTATGGGGTCTAGATGATTGATAGGCTCTAATGCATGGCAAACATAGACTTCTAGAATTGTTATCTGTATTTAGCTGTTGAGTCATCCATGCAGTTAGCTACTTCTGTTGCAGTAAGTGCCTAAGTAACTACTGTAATGCACTTGTGGTCCGAACATTCTCTATTAATGCCTGATATCTGAATAAGAGTGACATTAAAAGTGTTATTTACAAGGAGCTTTATATGGCATAATTTAAAAATCATTTGGACCAATCCACTTGAACCTTTGTCTCAGAAAGTTCTTCACTATTTTAGTTTCCACTGATCAGTTAAGAATGGGATTATAAACACTATTCTTATTTTATAGACTAAGAGTTCCAATTTTATATGGCCAACAAAATCTGCAATAAGATATCTTAGGGCATAAATAGTATTATAATTTTATAGACTGAGAGCTCCACTGTTATGGACCAGCTAAATCTGCAAGAAGATTTGTAAACCCCTAGGGCAGAAACCTTAGTTCGACAAGTGGAAAATCTAGATTTGAACTAGAAAATAGAAAACTGAATTCCTGAAAGATTATTCTGACATAAACTTCTGTAGCATATAAAAACTGAGATCTGAATAGATATGAACCCTAGATCTGAAAATTGAAAAGTCAGAAATGAGAACTGAAAATAAAAGTTACTGAAACCGTGCTGAACTTTAAAATCCGAACACTTCTAAAAATTGAAAATCCCAAATGCCAAAAAGATAAATCTGGATTTTGCATAAGTCTGGAAACCGAACTTCTATATTTGAAAACTTGGAGAAAAGAGAAAATTGAATTGCTGGAAAAATAGATTGGAAAGCTTAGAAAGAGAACTTACTTAAGAAGGTGTGGATGCCAACTCATGCCGAATTCAGGACAGTCTGGGTGCTGTCTTGGCAAAACACAGGTATCAGATTCATGCACCAGAGATTCTTTTCGGAAAACATGCTTTACCAAACTACCTAAGGGTCTATTTATAACATTTATTTTCCCACTTTTAGCTCGTTAGCCTCTTGCATGTGGGATAATATCCAGTGGACCCACAGAAATGGCCCCACTTGCAGGTAGCATAGGGGGTACTTGGCTGCATTTAGTACATTGTTGAGCACCTAGTAGAGTAAGTTTGTTTATGCTACCGAACATGCTTGATTAAGACTTTAAGTTACTCATGATATTGAAGAATTATCATTAATGGTTGCACCTTCAATGAGAATCTTATATCATATTTTATGTGAACTCATTTCAAGTTATGAAATCATTAAGCCATTGCAATCTATTGCTGCTATTTGCTTTCATTGCTACTATTCACTGTATTTATATACTTTTGCAAGTCTGTTGTCACTTCTCTGTACATCTGTTAAAGAACACAATAAGACGAATGCATGTTATTATTGGTGAATCCAGCATATCAGCGTAAAGAGAAGTTTATCTCATTGTTTGTTGACAGTAGTTTTGAATGTCAAAGAAGCAATAGTACACTGCAAAGTGTATGATGGGCAAAGATAGGTTCCCAACTGGGTTCTCAAATGTAAGGATCAAATCTAAGTCCGGACACATGATGTAGATACCAAAGGTGCTTAAGGAGCGCTAGTGTTGTAATTCTAGAGGATAGTGATCCTAACCCTAAGATAGCTATAGGTTTCCAAGGCCTACACCTAAGATAAAGATAGGTATCCTACTAGGATTTAGAATAGAGATAGATCAATGGATGGATAAAACCAAGGGGCGTAATATAATAAGACAAAGCAAACACACATCTAATCTAGTTTTTAGCAATGAATGACCAATAAATAACATACAAGTGCAAGATAAAAGACTAAAAAGGGTTAAAAATACTTATTTGTAGCGTGTGTGTGACCGCTGATGCATAATCCTCCTTAGAGACAACAACACCAAGAGAGAATCACTATGGGTGGAGAAGGGAAACACTCAACAAGAAGACCTCAGTCCTAACTCACTATGGTGACCCAAATGCAAAAAGGTAAGCTCTGAATCCTTGAGTCCAACTAGTAGGTGCGATATAGTGCGTAAATGTGCGAGCAATATCAAGTGGTGCCTTTATGAATGTTTGATTGATTGTTAATTGGTGACCTAAATGAGAAAAAGCGAGGGGTGGCGATGATGCCGGCTTTGGCAAAACCAAACCCGACACCATTGCCCATTGGCGATGGCGTTGGCCTTGGGAGAACCCTAAGGACAAAGGGGTGAAAAACATGTGAGGTGGAAGCCAAAAGATAAATGGAGGAAATGACGAAGGTCTAAGATGACTGAAAGTAGGGATAATAGCGTGCAATAAGCATAAACAAGTGAACATAATGAGACAAGTAGAACATGATGGATGTAATGTGTGAACAAAAGGAAGAAATGAGGCAAGGGTAAGGGAACTATGGCATAATGACATCTCTCAAATGTTGTGGTCTAGCCCATGTGACCAAGTACGATCGCACCCTAATCTTGGTAGCGCCCTTGAGGCACTCGCCCAGGAGGAAAATGCATTAGCAACTCTTGCACAAGAGAAACAACTAGCAAGCATAAAAAATGAAGTGTATACATATGCCCCAACCGAAGATCAACGTGTTTCACGATAGTGAAACATGAGATAGTCTTTGGGAAAAAACCGATGTAATGCCTGAAATCGAAAGTAAATGCTGTAAGTAAAACAATAATGAAAGTGCTGTAAAGAAGTAATAAACTCCACCAACCAAAGAAAATATACCTACCTCATACTTGTCGGTGTTGCTCAACTTGCATGTGGTAAGCACAATAGCTCCTTGGAACCCTGGATAAGCAAGACTAAAAAGAAACACTATAAGATAATTAGTAAAATAAGACATAAATCACTTATCTAGGAGGCCATGGGAGTGGATAATAGCCAAGAGGAGAATAAAAATGCTGAAGAGCGCAAAAAACCAATGGGTGGTGTTGGCTCCCGATCTAACACCCCAAAAAGGCTTCAATGCAACTGACATGAAAACAGGAGGCAAGGAGGAAAGATGGATCTGCTGATTTGTCATTTGCAGCCGGGGATGTATCTTTCTCACATGACCAAGCCTTTGGGAATGACAGGGAGGCACCTTATTGAGGATGTGGCTGTTATCTTGCTACTTTATGGTTCTTCCTGAACCAAGGTGAGAGGACCTAAGGGGTGTCTTAAAAGGGAGAGGGAGATATCAAGTTTTAAACCCTCAAACTTGTTGGAACTTCAATCTAAGACCAAATGCAACCACAAAATGCAACACTCATTCAAGAGAATGGTCACAAAGCACTATAATCAATTGGTTTCTTAGACACAAGCCACTAAAGATAGATAAGAGGTGATTATGAACATCATTCAAAGGATGCTGTTAACAACTTGGGACAAAATGACATTCATAATGCTTAGCTTTAAAATCAAGAGCAAGCTCACTTAAAATATGCGAAGGAGATGTGGCTTGCAGGGGTAGAACAAGATGGTACCATAGAAATTAGATAAAGAAAAGGGGTGTGGATCTAATGGGGAGAAACAACAATGTTCACCATATCAGCCTGATGTCCCTATGATGCATAAGAGCTAGAAATCAAAATAACATGAACTTTCAGGGGTTATTTGCATTCATGGATACCCAATTTGTGCAAACACTACCATGTAATCTTTGAAACTTTAACACAAACACTTGTGATTAAAACTTCATGTATCTATCATGCCAAATCCATAAAACCTAGGATACCCTTGAAGGCAACAAATATTCACTCCAGATTGTCATTACAGAAAGAAATTTTACAACTGAAACAAATATTGCTAAGTAACATTACAAAACAACATTTATTCAATAACCAATCTGACACAATGCTTTGAAATGTGCTTCTTTGTATTTCATTGATCTGATAGATACAAAATTACAACAAAAAGAATGTATGTTCCTTGATTCTATCTGTACATACATTTGGAAATACCAGTATTAGACATAGTGAACTGGTTCTGTGTATTCAATTTGACAAGGGAGACATGCAAATGCTCTCAATGCTTGCTAGTGACTACAATGTGCAATCACCTAGCTAAAACCCCAAAAATTAGAACCCCTAAAGTGAAGACATGCCTTCACTTTTATACAAAAAATCCCAGAAGGAATTACCCAGATACCCCATGGAGTGCTGAAAACAAGATACACGTGGGGCTATGGTCCCCAACCTGTAATCCGGATGGGAGAAGTGTCCCAACTGAAAAAGATGCCATTTTGATTTTCTTGAGCTGGGATGGTTGTACTTCATGATGAAACTCGGAGGAGTGGAGAATATTCTTTTCCTTGTCATCAAACTCTTTTGTCTTTTAATGAAGCTGTCATGATTCCATGTGCGCCTTAGAACAAAGTTGGTTACATAGCTGATTTTGTTTGGAAAAGAATAGAAAATAATAAAGGGATAAAGAATAAGGAATTGTTTAGGGGGAGGATCAAGATCTATTTGCTTCCCCTCTATTTCTTCTTCTAGCTTCTTTCTATAAATATCAAATCTTTCAAACATTCCCAGAATGGGATCTTCATCTGGCCCTGCATGGTAGAGGAAGATTATTTCCTGTTTAGAAAGAATGCTATCAAACTCACTAGAAACAACTTTCTTCTTCTTGATCCTTTTGGCCAGTTTATTGATGTATCCTTCCAAATGAATGAAATTTTGTATAAAAAAATAATCAAAATATTTTGGAGGCTCCAACTCCCCTACAACATGTTGCTGAAGAATTTCAACTATCCTATTTGTATCTGCAGATCCATGTATATATCTTTGAGGGGAAACATCCTTTCAAGTTTTGAATCTATGTCATCCACATACTTCCTGCTTTCTCCTTATGTCTTGGAGCTTTCTTATGCACCCCTCCAAGGTTTCAATCCTCAACTTGACAACCCCTCTATACTCATACTGTCTCCCTCTGCAATATGAGGAAACTATTCCTTCATTCTCCACAACTTCATCTCCCAAGTTTGTTATGGCTTCAAGTTTGGGCAACATCCATCCCAATAGTCAATTTCTGTCTGATATTTATCAATCAAGGCTCTGCTTGCTTCTATTTGATCAGACACTTGATTGTAGCATCCAATGATGTCTTTAATGACCTTACTGCCCTTTGTTATCAACTCTTCCTCCCACTTCTTGGTTGCCTCTCCCCTACATCTCAAATCTTTAGCACTTTTCATCATTTCTGGGGTGAAGGATGTGGTTGTTTCTTGACTATCCAGGGGAGCTTGTACCCACTTCTACACATAGGTTGATAAGATATCAACCTTCTCCTTCAAGTTGCTTCTTAGTCTCTTTATCCTTGTCAATTTTCTGAAAGAGACCACCCACTACCATGGTAACATCATGCTTTAGGCCCTCAGTGGTTGGCTTTCCCAATGGGATCTTGGTAATTTGGTAATCAAAAGGGGAAACCTCATCCCTTAAAACATCAGTTTGGGGGTGGTTACCTCCATAAACATAGGTTGATAAGATATCAATCTTCTCCCTTCGCTTCTTAGTCTCTTTATCCTTGTCAATTTTTTGGAAGAGACCACCAATGCCATGATAACATCATGCTTTAGGCCCTCAGTGGTTGGATTTCCCAATGGGATCTTGGTAATTTAGTAATCAAAAGGGGAAACCTCATCCCTTAAAACATCAGTTTTGGGGGTGGCTACCTCCATAAACCTTTCTCCTTGAGACCCCACCATTGTTCTTGACAAGATTCTTGCTTTCTTTGGTGGTCTAGATGGATTTAAAGAGATGATGCTTTGAAGGTCAGCTTCCTCTACTTGTACCCTCACCTTTCTCTTCCTTGGGAGGGCTGCTCCCAACCAACTTCTAGCCTTTGAATGTTGCCTTCCCTTTGTCCTTGTTATTGGGAACACTTTGTACTATCATTTGCCTCTAAGGTGCAAGGAGAGTAAGACCGAAGTCCTCCACTTGTGCCACTGGTTGATCAGAAGACTCAACAAAGTGTACTTGAGGTTCCGCCCCTAAGTCTTTACCTCTTCCTCTGTCATAGTTGAAGATGGTTGAGTGTTTATATCTGTCATTTTTGTGACCTCAACCTCTTCTTCTCTAGATGGAGAAGGCTCCTTAGCTGTCTCAACTTGTGGCTGCTCCTGAGGTTGAGCTTCCTGTTCTGCAACTTCATGAGTTGCAATCTCATTTTCAACTGCCTCCGAGGTTGGCTGAGTGGGCTCCATGACACTTGATTGTTCAATCTCCACTAATGGGACCTCTTCAACATGGGGTTGCTCCACTTCTCCTACAAAAACTTCCTCAATAAATTTTTCCACCTCACCATCTTTATCCTTCTTTGTGGCAGGTGCTTCTTGTGATGTTTGGTCTCCTTCTTTTCCCCAATTGATGTATCTTGTGTGGTCTCATGGGGAAGGTCAGCTCCAACATCTTGGGCCAACCCATGTAACAATTCAAAATGTTTGTTCAATTGATAGGTTTGGTACTTCTGTTCTTTCCTCTCCTTTGGTTTCTTGCCCCTGAACTTCCTCGGTAGGCACACTGACAGGGATTTCTAATGTAGACACACTAGCAAATGCCTCATGTTGCACAAGAGGTGAGGTAGTGAGTACTACCTATGGAATTTGAGAGGCGATAGTAGATGTTTGAAAATTTGGAGCTGTCCCCGAGATGTATGTGTGGTTGCTTCCATTGTAGGTGTTTCCACCTTTGTTCTTTTGGTCCTTACAAAATGCAAGGTCACAAGTTCCTCCTCTTCTTCCTCTTCCTCATGGATAGTTTCCAATATTGGATCTATCCTTGGCTGGCCTGGGGCACATCGCCTCTCATTCGCTTTCCTCCTTTGGATGACCCCTTTGAGGAAGAAGTTGGCACATTAACCTGGGTGGTTTCCTTTGTCTCAGATGCCTTTTGCCTTGAAGTTGGATGTGGGACTGCTTGGAGAGGTGTGACAACAATAATGGGGCATCTTGCATAGTTTTCTCTAGCAATTTCTTTGCCATGCGTGTCAACCTTGACACATGAGTCCCTGTCTTGCTAGTTGTTGCACTAAGCTCCTCCATAACCCCTGAAGTTGGCCCTCTGATTGAAAGTTGTGGGGACTTTCCCTTTAGGGGTCCAAGCTTGCAGCTTCCTTCTTGAAAGGGGGAAGTATATCCTTTATGATCCCACTTGCCCTATACTCCCTCAAAAACTTTTGTATTTTGCAGGTCAAGTCAATCCCTTTCTTGCCTAGCCAGATCAGGGTCCTCTTAATGACATGTGTTGTCTTACTATGCAATGAAGTACCCTCTTGTCTTGTCCAGTCCACACTTGGGATAGGTTGTGAGGCTATCTTTTGTCAACATATAACTTGCTCACTAAATCCTTCCCATCTTCAAGTCCTTGAGGGACAACTACAATCTTGTAGTCCACCACTTGGGTGAGGGTCATCCTAGAGTAGTCCCTCAATCGACTTCCTCCTCATCCCTACAGTCCATCCAATAGTCCTCATAATGAGGCTCATGCTCATAAGAATTCCCCAAAGCTCCCTGGAGTATCCACCTAATATCATAATTGGGCCTAGGAGAGAGTTTCTGCAAAGTGGTTCTGCCCATCTTTGCCTCCAAGAGTCTAGCCTTGATTAGGGTGGGGCATGTGTACCTTCCAATGTTAATTGGAAACTTGATGTTTGCTACCTGTGCTTCCTCGATCTTCTTGTGCACTGCCACCAATTGCCTTGATACCTCCAAAAGTGCCCATCTATCATCCAAGTACCTTGGCAACATGTAAGGGGCATCATGAAAGCCACTTATCTTGATATAGGTGAATGTTTGGAATTGGATGAAGTAACATCCATACTCAGTGATTACCTTCTTTGCTTGTGTAAATATCCGGTTATTTTCCCACTCAGGCTTGAATAGACATATGAGGGGAGCAAAGAAAGTGTCATGCACTAACCTGAAGCTGCAGATGTAGTTATCCAAATTCAATTGCTCCCCTCCATAATATAGACTTTGCAGTTGCCAAAATCTCTTGTTCTATCCAGTCCAGGGAATGTTCTATGACGAGCAATGTTGTATACCAGATAAGAAGTCATATAGAACTCCATTTTTCTAGTGGAGCCTTCTTCAATTTGTACTGCCATCTTGAGCAACTGTTGGTGAATGCAATCACTGATGAATTCTCCCAATGAATGTGTATTTTTCCAATGAGGATAATTTGGATGAATTTGAACATCCAATCACTGTAAGGGTATGCAGATTCCTTCCCCATGACCTGTTCAACATTGTAATAATATCTCCAATTTCCTCCACAAAGTCAGCTCTACTTAACTTCTTGGGAATCTTGTGGCAACAATCCTTGGCTTTTCAAGCCAATTGTTGTTCAATATTTTGGAGCACTTGACAATATTTACATTCCAATATTCCTTTGCACTTTCAATAGAAATGTTTGCCACGTGAGATGCATTAGGAGACCTAATAACTCGAAAAAGTTTTAGTGGTTAGAGATAGGACCAAAGCATTGCTTCCATCCCTAACCTCCCTGGTTGTTGGGTTGTAGTTTTGTGCACATACCCAAACCAACTCGGATATTGAGTAGATGGGGGAAAAGCAATTGCCAGGTCAAGTTCATTCCAATCAATCTTCCCCATAGTCTCATTCCTATCAACTGTGTGCAACCTTTGCTGGAATTCAGCCAGGTCTGCATTGCCTAGGTTGGTGTCCATGATTTTATCTAAATTAGATGTAAGGTGAGAAGTGGTTTGGACACCAACTAATTGAATCTTCATAGTTGTAAGGTGAAGGTGTGAAAAAATGTACTAAGAAGGAGCTTTACAACAGTTTATACACAACCTTTCCAATACAGTTTGCCAATACACCATGGGATCATAAACTATTTACAAGCACACGTAAAACTCTTACCGTGCAAATACCTCTGTATCTCTTGTTCACACTGAGAATCAACAACCAGATCGTCTTTGAAGCTCTAAAACCACCGTTCACACAATTCAAATGCACAAATTTGGTTTCTTGCTCGTTTTAGGGCTTCAGAGTGCTCTTTAAGCTTGAAAATTGGAGGAAAAGTGATGACTTTAGCAAATTGCAGCCCTATATTGCTCCTTGCATGCTTTCATCATTGACGGTATCTACCTCCATGGTTTCCTCGTTTGCAGCCATTGATTCTTTACTTAACTTTGAATTTCGGCCTTACACATGGACAAATGGGCCATATGCGATTTCACTTAGATGACTTGGCATTCTCTCATTTGTCTCGCGCCTTACAAACATCCTACATGGCGTCTTTGCACGCCTTTACTTTTTCTTAGTCACCTTTTCCGGGCGTCGAGGTTGTGTAGACAATTTGCAGTTTTGCAACAATTACAAAATTGCGAGCTGCAAAGCTACTTTCCTTTCTAAGAGTTTTGGGACACGGCACATGTCCATCCCGTTGGGTTGTGGGAGTGGGAATGCAATTTGCAATATTGTAGCTACCGCAAAGTCAAACTGCAAAACTACGGATCTTCTTTCTTCATCTACCGCTGCCAAATCATGACACATGTCCCCTTTGTGGGCTGTGGGGATGAAATTGCAATTCACAGTTTTGCAGCAACTACAAAGTCATAAGCTGTGAAACGCAAATCTGCTTCTCTTCATTATAGTTCCAATAGCGTGCCATGTGTCTCCGACCTTAGGAAATGGTAAAAAAACTATCCAATCAGATTTGAGACATTGCTGTTATAAACCCTACAAAACTGATTTTTCCAAACCCTTCCTAGGGCAATGACCTGATTTGGGGTTTTCAACCCACTTAAATGCCTTCAAAACCCTTCGAATTAGCTCTATTTAATTCTCTAAATTATTAGATATCACCAGCAATCATCTCATGTAAGAAAACTGATTTTTAATGCTTAAAATCTGGAGATATGAATTTCAAATAAACCCTTGTCTGCAGCGTTATTTTAAAAATTCACAACTCAACATTGGAAGCTCCAAAATTCATGAAACTTAAGATATTGGCTTTATAAAATATAAAGAACAAGAGGATAACTTTCAGATTTGCCAAAGAATCACCACACATACCAATTTACCACACCAATGTAGGTCGCTCCACTTGAAATAAAATATATTTTGCACCAAAGAGACAACACTTGCAAGAGAAAGATACTTTATTCCTTTTCAACCAACTTGCATATCAAAACCTTATGAAGGGTTTTCATCCTTCACAAGTTTCCCAATCAAGGGTTTTCATCCTTGAATGAGATTCTCAACCCAAGGGTTTTGTCCTTGAGAGAGAGAGAGTAAAAGGGCTACACTAGCCAACTTTCACCAAATAAGAATAATCTCCAAAACATAATTCATTAATGCCCAAGCGACCTCCTTAAATAGGCATAAGGAGTGCTTAAAGCAATCATTACATCATGGCTGACCCTTTAAGTAATTGCATTTTAAATATTAAAAAGGTTATTGGAGCCTACATGCTCACAATACCATTAATACTAAACTACTTAAATTCCTCTATTGGAGCAAAAAGGCTTCCAATAGGATAAATCATAATAAATGAAAACGACTATCTAATCAATAATAAAAATATAATCCAGATTTCCCCTTGCTTTTCTCCTTAGACCCACGGGAAAGAATGGGTTAAGGTTTTAAATTTAGCCTCCAAAAAGGGACATGACAGTCCCCCTTCCCAAGATTGCTTGTCCTCAAGCAATGATGAACTTCGCTGCTCCAAATCTTTGACTCCTTGCGTGGATCCTTCTTCTTCTTGATTCTCATGAAGAGTTGGTTTTCGTGATAAGGTATCAGCTGCTGCAATGTTTTTCCTCTTGACATATTTGATGTCAAAACCAAAAGCTTGTATTTTGTTGACCCATCAACAAGATATGGCCTAAATTTGACCAAGGCATGCATAATGGCCATCATCTTCTTATCATAAATGTGAAGATTCAGCTCATGTTTCTTGAGTTCTTTGTTTTCTAATGCAATAAGACGCTGATTTTGCATTAGAACAGCCCCTATTCCTTCACCGGATGCATCAAATTCCACCATAAATGGAAAAGAAAAATTAGGTACAGCAAGCACTTGACATGAGTACATCACCTTCTTGAGTTTATCAATTGTTTCTTGAGCTAGAAGTGACCAGCTGAGTGCCCCTTTCTTAGTTAAATCAGTTAGAGGGGCAGCAAGATGTGGAAAGCCCTTCTTAGACCCAAGGAATCTTTGAGTTGTGAAATGGAGACGGGAGGAGGCCAACCAAGTATGGCATGTATCCTTTGTTGCTCCACATGTACCCCTTGAGGCTCTATGATATATCCTTGGTACAAAATTTTGCTCAAACCAAATCCACATTTGAATTTCTTTGCAAGTAAGGACTGCTGTCCTAAAACACTCATCATTATGTTAAGGTGTTGTAGATGCTTCACCCATGTTTTGCTATATCTCAAGATATCATCAAAGGAAACAAACACAAATTCCCTTAAGTACTTACCGAATATGAGGTCCACACATGATTGGAAGGTGGTAGAAACTGAAAATTGCTTTAGAGGAACTGAGAATATGCAATCAGCTGTTATATCCATTCTAAAATATGTGAGAAGTGTACAATCTTTCTTTGCACATGTATGGATGTGATCGCTCCAATGACTATGTTTCATTTCCTCTTCATTCTTTATCCTCCTCATGATGTTGTTTGCAACATTCCTCCTTGTATTCTTAGCTAGAATCAGTCCCTTCTCTACTGCTGGTAATGAAATAAAATCAGATTTTCCTTGCTTAACATGCCTACCATTTCCATTTCTGATTTCATAAATTCTGACTTCTTCATTTTGTGAGTGGAACTTCAATCCCTTCTTGTGGATTTTGAGGGTAAATTCCCCTAAAGTTTGGAGCTCTTGAACCCCAAAAACAATATGTGCCTCAGCTGAACTTAAAACAAGGAAGTCAATACAAAATTCATACCTTTTCATGGGAATAGCGAGCTGTGGTATCTTTCTTGTGCAAAGAGGATATGTTCCATAAGTTATGGTGACCGTGAAGCCTTTGAAACCAGCCTTGTTTGGCCCCATCCTTCTTGCCAATTCTTCTTCAATAAACTGATGCATATTGTCATTCTCTATAAGCATGGTGACCCTTTGGTCATGAAGAAGAACCCTCACCGGAATGGGTGATGTGTGCCACATTTTATAGTAAGAATGCTGCCCATCCATTCCATTCTTTTTAGTTCTTCCATTATTATGGGACCATGGGTTAACCACATATGAAACTGAAAATTAGAATCACCATCATTGCCCTCCATACTGATTTTGAAATCAGGTATCCTTCCCCAAGTAAATTTCAACATATCACCTATATGCCATGTGTGGAAACACCTTTGGAATGGATCCCAAGTATCTATATGCTTTTTATTACAAAAGTACTTCTTACCTCATCACTCCGTGAAGTATGATGTGCATGATGATATCCAATCAGCGGTGGCATAGGAGGATACAACACACATGAAATATGAGTACTCTTTCTAACCAGCTGTCCATGGTAGCAAATCTGAAATGATATATTAGTAAAAACTGAGATAACCTCATACCGTGGGCTGCTTATGACACTCCTATGACTCAGAATTTCTGAGTTCAATCAGCACTCTTCCTTGGCCTGGTTTCTTCGCCGGATGGGATCTTTCCTTTCCACTTTTGTCGGTGCTTTTCTTGGATAACTTCCGGCTTCTTGATAGGGCTATGGTTGCCATCAAATGACCTCCCTTTGACTGCTGTTAGGGACAGTCCAGCCACCTTATCTTGTCCTTTATGGAGAGTTTCTTCCAATCTTCTTGACCATAAAAGACTTGTTGAGGTACCGTCAATACAAGCATCATTGTGACCCCATTTCTTCCCCCAAACACAAGTATATAAGACGGATTACAAATCAAATGGAAAGAGGAAGTAGTTACCTTTGTCTTGATGTATGCATGACTTGGAAGTTGCTTGAAAGGGTGCACTACCTCCATACCTTGTTCATGTGTGTTTGGAATGTCTTTGTAGCTCTTACCCATGTCTAATCCATCATCATTATGCTCTTTAGTGACTGCTGTTATAGACAGACCAACAAGCTTATTGTCATCATGTCTATTTGGAAAATGGTTTCCAACCATCCCTTTCTCTTTCCCTTCTTGCTCCTCACTCTTCTTTTCATCCTTGGATTCATCACATGTTGAAACATCATCAATATTAACCAAACAATGATCAATAATTACCTCATGATGTTGACTCTCGGAACAATAACAGGAGTAAGGGCCAATTCTCCCTCTTTCATGGCTCCATTTCCTTCAAGCCCTTCTCTATGTATAGTGTCAAGTCTTTGGATCCATGCCCTAGCTGATCCCTTTGTAGAGCCATCAAAAATAGGAAGATTCATCTTACCCAATGCATGTTGCACCTCTCCTTTTGTGTAGGGTTCTTTGCCGGTAATGTTTTTCTTTCATCCTTAATTGACAAAATCCATGAGAGACATTGCCTCCCGAAACTCCTCCGGCATTTCTCGGTATTCTTCAAGCAATGTGACATGTAGCCATGAGCTTGTCTAGGGCTCCCTTGTGGAGTGACTTCCTCCTTAGCCACAAATTGGGGTTTGTAGGGCCTTGCAAAAGGGATTTTCTCCTTCTTTGATTCACGGGGGCTGTAGGAAGACTCTTCCTTTTGGCCGAACCACCACCTTGCAACTTTTGGATGGCTAGGGTAAGCTGACTCAATGCCTCCATCATTCCTTCTTGGTTCTTCATGATCCTCTCCAATTTTTCCATGCTTCATAGGCTGGGAGGAAAGAGCTCTGATACCACTGTAATGTCCCTTTTTGGGGGACCTTAGGAAATGGCAAAAAACTCTCAAATCAGATTTGAGACACTGCTGTTATAAACCTTGCAAAACTGATTTCCAAACCCTTCCTAGGGCAGCGACTGATTTGGGTTTTCAACCCACTTAAATGCCTTCAAAACCCTTTGAATTAGCTCTATTTAATTCTCTAAATTATTAGATATCACCAGAAATCATCTCATGTAAGAAAACTGATTTTTAATGCTTAAAATTGGAGATATGAATTTCAAATAAACCCTTGTTTGCAGCGTTATTTTTAAAATTCACAACTCAACATTGGAAGCTCCAAAATTCACGAAACTTAAGATATTGGCATTATAAAATATAAAGAACAAGAGGATAACTTCAGATTTGCCAAAGAATCACCACACATACCAATTTACCACATCAATGTAGGTCGCTCCACTTGAAATAAAATATATTTTGCACCAAAGAGACAACACTTGCAAGAGAAAGATACTTTATTCCTTTTCTAACCAGCTTGCATATCAAAAACCTTATGAAGGGTTTTTGTCCTTCACAAGTTTCTCAATCAAGGGTTTTCGTCATTCACAAGTTTCCCAATCAAGGGTTTTCGTCCTTGAATGAGATTCTCAACCCAAGGGGTTTCGTCCTTGAGAGAGAGAGAGAGAGAAGTAAAAGGGCTACACTAGCCAACTTTCACCAAATAAGAATAATCTCCAAAACATAATCATTAATGCCCAAGTGACCTCCTTAAATAGGCATAAGGAGTGCTTAAAGCAATCATTACATCATGGCTGACCCCTTAAGTAATTGCATTTTAAATATTAAAAGGTTATTGGAGCCTACATGCTCACAATACCATTAATACTAAACTACTTAAATTCCTCTATTGGAGCAAAAAGGCTTCCAATAGGATAAATCATAATAAATGAAAACAACTATCTAATCAATAATAAAAATATAATCCAGATTTCCCTTACTTTTCTCCTTAGACCCACGGGAAAGAATGGGTTAAGGTCGCACACAATCTGCGAAAAAAAAATACTCCCCATTGCAAAAATACTTAAGTTTTTCGAAATGAGTATTTTTACTTTGGGTTGATGTGGCAATGTGAAGGTTCAAAGATCACCGTGGGACTGCCGTAATTATGCACTTTTTCCCCAAAATTGAGGGAAGCATGGAAAACATGTTAAGTCTCATGTTGCAAAGTAAAGACATGATGCCAAGGGGGCACAAATGATGAAAGGGGCTAACAACAATTTGTAGAAAAGGATGAATCATGAGGAAAAGTGGTAAAAACATATGAACATGCAATGATCAACTCTTAGTTCAACCTCCAAATCTGCACAATCATTCTAAAACCCTACCAATCTGCAAATTAGCCTCTTGAAAGTTCTTCAAATCATGAACAAGGCAAGGAGTTAGCATGGAGCCACATGAAGATGCAAGATCATTCTTGGAACTTTGTCAACCTACAAATGAACTTCATATGACCCTTCAAGCTTTTTTGGAACAAAGTAACAAGTACCCCGTGGAATCGGGGACAAATGAATATTTAACACAAGGTTTGCATCAACATGACCATGAACAATCTCACAAGGCAGAGGCAGAATGAGGAACAACATGGGGAATAGAAGGATCATACTAAGCCACAATGGAGAACTCTGCAAATATGGTGCCAAGGATACACAAGGATCAAGATGGGCACCAACGGGTAGATGCTTTATAAAGATGGTGCTAACTAGGATGCGATGCCGTGAAGTTAACATGTAGACAAATAGATAGATTACCAAAATAGAAAGCAAAGGTCATATAAATCCAAGCGGGATAGAGTGCGGTAAAGGGTTGATGAAGTAGTTAATTTAGAGAATGTTGTAGAAAGTAGATATGAGGAGTGTGGCTATGTACAAGTGGATAAGTGAGAAGATCAATCATAGAATTTTTGAGAAAGTGAGCATTTGTTGGTTCTTTAAAGATGTGGCCTTTGTTGGTTTGTAGACGATAGGTATTGGGACCCATAATGTCTTTAATGAGATAGGGACCCACCACTTTTGAGCATATTTGCCTTCTTTATCATGGGTATAATCTAATTTTAAGACAAGGTCACCAATTTCAAATTTCCGAGGCTTGACAAGTTTTTGTATTATTTAACGACGAGCTCTTTGTATTTCTGGTTATGGTGGACAACATGAGTGCATTTTTCGTTAAGGAAGTTGAGGGCATGGTAACGGGCCTCACGGATTTCCTTGTCAAGAATGATCCCATGGAGAGAAATGCAGAGGGAAGGTAGTTCCACCTCGAGTGGAAGGATCACTTCAACACCGTAAACAAGCGAGAACGGGATTGCCCAATAGCTATACGAGATATTGGTATAATACGCTGCCCGTAGATAGAGCTTGAGATGCCAGTTAGAGCTTGATTCATCGATGGTCTTTTGAAGAATTTTGTTGAGGATTTTGTTAGAATATTTGGTTTGTCTTCTACATTGGGGATGATAAGGAGTTGAGAATTTGTGCTTGATTTTAAATTGCGCACAAAGTTGTTTCATTTCTTTGAATTTGAAGTTCTCACCGTTATCGAAATGATTGTGTGAGGAATTCCAAAGCGGCAGATGATTTGGTTAAGGATAAATTCGGAAGTGGTGAGAGTGGTCATTTTGGTGAGAGGCATGGCTTCAACCCACTTGGTGAAATATTCAGTGGTTGTGATAATGAAAGATGTCCATCTTGAGAGGGAGGGAGTTTACCGATGCAATCCAATCCCCACATATTGAATGACCATGGAGCTTGGCGTTCTTGAAGATCATCCGGTGGAGAGTGAATCAGGTCATCATGATATTAACACGGTTTGCATTTATTAGCAAGTGTGTGCATCGACTTAAGGAAGGCCTATAATAACCCACATGTAGACATTTGTAGGTTGTGGCATGGCCGCCATAGTGTCCATCGCAAGTGCCCCCATGCGCTTCCTCGAGGAGAGAAGGAACTTCATCCTCAAAAACACAATGGAGTAGGGTGCCTTCAAAGTTTTGATAGTAGAGGATGTTGTCTTTGATGACATATTTTAGAGTTTTCTTGCAGATTTAGGTGTGTTTGCGAGAATCGAGTCCGAGAGGGTAAGTTTGGATGATGGATGATGTCTTTACACCATGAACTATGGGTAATAGGAGACATCCATGTGACCAATAAGAGTAGAATCGAGAGAAGGTTGTGTGGAAGGTGTCTTGTGGATCTGGACCATGTATTGGTCTTTTGGGAGATCCGAGTGAGGTTGAAATTGAGTAGCAGATGAAGTGAAAGAAACAACCAAGGAATTGTGTTCCTGAAGAATAGATTCGATGGTGAAAGAAGCGAATTTCCGTGCTAATTCTTGGACTGTTTTGTGATATGTTTTTAGATTATCGCTTTGACATTGATAGTGCACTAACTTGTTGGCAAACAAGTTGGGAGTTGCCCATGACATGAAGATGTGTGATATTGGAGGTGAGAGCGGCCTTCATGTTAAGTATAAGAGCTTCGTATTTAACCATGTTGTTGGTAACGTTAATTTCAAGTCGAAAGGAGAAGGGAAGTGCCTTACTTGATGGATCAGTAAGAACACAACTTGCCTCAACTACTGAAGACATTTTGCTCCATAAAGTGTAGAGTCCAAGTATCCTCATGAAGGTCAATAGTGATTTCTTCTTCCTCGAGTTTAACATTGGTTTTTGTGGGTTTAGGCTTAGGATTCTCTTTACTAGTTGTGAGGGACTGCACCTCGAGATCAGTAGTGAAGCTATGGTAGTAATCTTTGATTGTAAGAGCTTGATCCATTCCTTTGATGAGTAAGATTTCCTCAAGGTAGGGAATCTAGAACGGGTTGGGTTGTGGGTATGAGAGCAGCAACGAGTTGATCTGATGATGGCCTTTGACAACCTTTTGTGTAATGATGCGTAGGTCATATTCCATAAGAAGCGTCATCCATTTGCTAATGCAATCTATCCACGGAGGATGACACACGGGAGAAGAAATGGCGAAGAGGGTCGGTGTGAATGTTGACATAAGTGGTTTGGTAAATCATGTAGTGGTGAAGCTTAGTGGTAGCAAAGTATATAGCTAGGCAAGCTTACTCATCAAATGTAGAGTGGGTTTCATAATCAAGAAGAGCTCAACTAATGTAGTAGATAGCATGCTCCTTACCTTTTTCATCCTCTTGGGCCAACATTTTCCCAATAGAAATAGGGGTAGAGGAGGTATAGATAATAAGTGGTTGATCGAGGATGGAGGCTGTAGTGTGGGAGTAGTAAGGAGAGATGTTTTCAAATTCTCAAAGGCTTGTTGACATCTTTATTCCATTTCGAGTGCAATGTCCTTTTTAAGAAGATTGTTGATTGAAGTGAATATGATAGGCGAATTCGGGAACAACTTGTTAGATTGCTCCAAGCTTCCCTAGAAAAGTGTGGATGTAATGGTATAAATGTAGGATGATGCATGTCAAGATAACTTTTTATTTTGCAAGATCCACGTCTATTCCACATTTAGAGATTAAGAATCCTAGGAGTTTGCCTTGAGTGACACAAAAGATACATTTGCCTAGATTAAGGTGGACCTTGTATTACGAAGGCCTTGAGAGAAATGTCTAGTCATGAGCATGATCCTAGGGCATTGAGATTTGATGAGAGAGTCATCTACATAGACTTTGACGATTTTATGAATGAGATCGTGAAAGATGTATGTCATAGCTCATTGATAGGTTTCCCTAGCGTTTTTAAGGCCAAAGGCATCTTAACGTAGCAATAGGTGCCCCATTCAGTAGTGAATGTGGTCTTATGTTGATCTTTAGGTGCTATTTGGATTTGGTTGTAAGCGAAAAAGCCGTTCATAATGGATAACATTTCGTAACCCATTGTGGCGTCAACAATGGCGTTAATGGAAGGTAGAGGAAGTTATCCTTTGGATAAGTAAGATTAAGATTACAGAAGTCAACGCAATACAAATGGCTAATGTGACTTTCTTACGAACGGGGATGATGTTGGAAACCTATTTAGATAGTCGATGGACAAATGAATTTAGCATTAAGAAGTTTGGTAAGCTCTTTATGCATAAATTATTGATTTAAGGGGAAACTTGCAGATCTTTTGTCTAATAGGTGCAACATCAGGATAAGTGATAATGTTGTTTACCACAATACCAGGATCAATGCTAGGAAAGTTAGAGTATCCTCAAGCAAAAACCTCGTTATTTTTATGGACTTCACGATGTTTATCATGTAGGTGAGGGAAACAATCACCCAACATAACTACATGGGACGAATCATCATCGATTTGAACATTAATGATGCTTTCAGTGAGCATGGTGTTACTGTCTTGAAAATGGTAGGGGGCTTTAAGAAGCTTAACAACCTTGTCACTAACAGGATCAACAACGACAAAGTTATCAAAGAGAGGGGTTTATGTGAAGATGGTGAGTTTGTGATGTTGAGAGGAAGGTATCCTCGCGTGCATGAAGTAACTCAAGGATGGCCTCATCATTATCAAAGGTAGGTAGTGGACCATTATATTGACATCGATTTCGAGGGCCACATGTCGCTAATTGTCATGATGTTGATGAAAACTAATTTGTCTTACATCTAGGACCCTAGCATCGAGAGTGATGTTCGGATGAGGGAATGGAGATGGAGTACCTTGTTTGACAGGATCGGCCGTGTGGTAGTAGCACGAGGGCGATGATGGCGTCGAGAGAGGATGAATTAGAAGAGGAAGGATGGCCGCGGCAACATATAGAAAAGCCGATTGTGTCATGGGATGAAACCATGCTATCACCGACAAGACTAGATTTGGGAGCTCCGGATCAATATGAGGAGGGGTGGAGGAAAATTCGGATGTGTAGTTGTAAATTTGTTGTAGGAACCTAGGGGGTATCAAGTAATGGAGGATTAGTTGGTGGGATGTAAGGTAAAGTTTCTTCATTCTCACTATTGCTAGTATCATAGGAAGGATGATTGAGATCGTATGATGTGGAAATCATATGAGTGTTATGATTAAAAGCGCTCTTGTTGCAACTATGTGTTGGTAATGAACATCTAAATGTCGCGATTCAACATGAGATAAGATGTATTCCTCATTGATGATAGGCGAATTAAAATGAGTTGCAACATCATCACAATCAAGCATGTAGAGTCAAAGGTATCATATTGGGCCATGATCCCCATTTTGTTAAAAGAGCGTGGAGATGGCGGGTCCATGAAGAGATGAGAAATTTCAAGTTCATCTCTCTTAAGGGGGTTATCTTTATGGCGACTAGAGGAAGTGGCATTACATGGAGGCTCTTCAGATTCTAAAATGGGAGGAAACTGGTCTTAAGGTAATAGGATTGGAGGAAGCAGAATGTAATTTCATTGGTAAAAGCGATTTTATTGATTAAGTTTTGCAATTCATTAGGTTCATCATAATTTGAGTTAGCTAAAGTGACTTGAATGTTAGGTCTATAGCCATAAAACTTCGGGGTATGGATACTACTAGGTAATCTTGTAGAAGCAATGGGAATAAAAAAGTTTTATTAATAAAGGGGACAAGGATGTCCCAAGGATTTGGATCAACATCATGTTTATATTGTTTGATTATTGTGGATGAATTTAATGCATCGGTACCCTGGATGATGCGATTGTGTGCATTATGTGTGTGTCCAAGGTCGGTGAAGCAAAAGATTGTAAGAGAGAGGTCAAGCAAGAACCATGACCTTGGTTCGGATGGTCTTGGGGCCAATGGTGATGGGGAGCCAAATACAACCGAGTGGCTTTTAACGAGTTTTATCAAATTCGTGACATGTGAGTTAGGTATGTTTAAGGTGATTAATAAAAAGCCGAGGTTTTTAATGAGGGAGAAAGAAGCGACATTAATCCCAAAGCTTTCATCCACTAAGACTCTTCTTACTTGTGTCGTGAATGAGAACACTAATAAGAAAGGGAGGATCATCAACATGGAATAACACTTCATCATTTACCATATCATCTTCAGGGAATTCTATGGCTATTGATTTGGAGTTTTGAGAAGTTGAGGGAATAGTGGTTTTGATGTTGTGAATTTCGCGGGGTAGGAAAGGTGGGATGAAGGGAGATTTTGCATGCTTCATAAAAAGCATCTTCCAAGTGATAAAGTGTTGCATGAGGAATATCCGATGTTGTGGAGAAGTATGCATGAGTTTCATCAAAGGGATTTTGCAAGTCATGGAATTGAGTTCATCTAAGAAATTCCATTGTGGTCTAGGATAAGTTCCTATAATGTATTTGGAGGATGAGAAGTGGAGGAGGGATCCATGGCCGGATGAGGCTTGTAAAGAGCAACCTTATCCTAAGGCAGAGGAATAGACTCCGTAGAGGGGATTTTTGGTGTATCTTTGGGCCGAGGCTCGATTGAGGAAGTAGGCTCATCATTAGGCTACTTGTGGGAAGTATCGGTGAGTTTTGGATCATTAGGGGAAGGTTTTTAGGTTTATGGATGGGGTCCTTGTGCGTGGGCTTATGTCGGTAGTTGCTTTAGCCACATTGACATATTAGGAATTGAAATAGTTGTGATCATAGGACCCTTCCACAATACCTACAAAGTGGTTCATGGGCTCTTTATTATGGATAGTCCTAGATTGACGGTCCTTATGAGCTTGTAGAAGGGATTGATATTTCTCATAATGTTCTTGAAGGATAACATTAGTGTCAAAGTGGGTTCCAAGAAAGAAATCAAAGGCAACCTTCTTAAGATCATGACAATCTTCATGGGAATGACCGATAGTGGCATGCCACCAACAAAAGAGGTCAGGATTGAAGGAAGCCTATGATTGCTTGATTGGAGGGAAGATGCGAGGAGTGGAAGGAGTTGTAATAACTCACCATGTGAAAAAGGCAGGTGGTGTGGGTTATGAGAAATAACACTTTGATTATTGTTGTTTGAAGAGGAATGTGTGATAGATTTGCCTTTAGAAAGGGCTTGAGGATGAATGGCATTAGACATTGATTTGAGGGTGTTTGAAGGTTTAGAGGGCTGTTCAAATTCTCTCATAAGGTAATCTTGCCACTTAGCTTGTTCGAGAGCCTTTTCCACTGTTGTGGGATAGAAGGATCAGACCTTATATTGGAGACTAGGAACAAGAGCTTTGAGGAATAGTTGACACACATTTTGATTATCAAGGTGATGGTCTTGCTTGATTAGATAGAATCTTCCATCGCTTGATGAAATCATGGGCTGATTTGTTAGGAGATTGTTTGAGATTGATGAACTTTTGGAATGTATTTTCAGGGAGATCATGTTACTGAAATTTCTTCACTAATGCTTGGACCAAAGTTTCTAAATTGATAATAAAATGTGAAGGAGCTGGTCATACCATTTTAAAGCATCTCCTACAATTTGTTTTGCTAGGAACTTAGTGTGGCATAGGTATTGGTTTGAATCCACTCTTTATAGATGTTTCCAAAGTTTTTAAGATAGATGGCTGGATCAATTGACCCATCATAAGAAATGGTAGGAGATATCCCCCCTATATACATTGAAGCTATGTAAGGAGCTAGGGGTTCATTTTGCAATGTTTGGAGAACCTTATTGCAAATTGGAGGAGGATGGGATTCCCATTAGCATCCAAAGGCAAAGGAGGTGCTAAAGGTTGATTATGATCTATAAGGACGTGTGCTGGCTTGTAAAATCTGATTTTGCATTTGGAACATGCTAGAGGTAGTGGAGGATTGCATAATGGCCATTTGATCCAACAACTTGATAATCATGAGATTAGGATCAATTGGTGGATTAGGGCCACTAGATGAAGAGGCTTTGGTGTTGCTGTTTTGCAAAGGTGTTTTTGGTAACTGATTAGGGGCTGCTCCAGTTGTAGGAGGCTTATTGTGATCAATGGGTTTTGAATGGGGTTTTAGAAGTGTCTCTTCCATAGGACCAAAACCTCGAGAAACTCTAATTAGTTGTCCTTTGATGGGTGTGTAAAATTTGTTATTATTCAATGTTTGATTGATTGTTAATTGGTGATCTAAATGAGAAAAAGGGAGGGGTATATGTACTCAATGCAATGCCATCACCCTTGGGCGATGGTGTCGGCTACGGAAAAACCAAACCCGACACTATTGCCCATGGGTGGTAAGATCGGCCCTAGGGGAATCCTAAGGAAAAGGGGTGAAAAACATGTGAGGTGTAAGCTAGAAGATAAATGGAGGAAACGAAGAAGGTCCAAGATGATTGAAAACAAGGATAATAGTGTGCAATAAGCATAAACAATTGAACATAATGAGAAAAGAAAACATGATGGATGTAATGTGTGAACAAAGGGAAGAAACAAGGCAAGGGTAAGGGAACTATGACATAATAGTGATATCTCTCAAATGTTGTGGTCTAGCCCACGTGACCAAGTCCGATCACACCCCAATCTAGCTAAGAGCCCCTCGAGGCACCCACCGGGAGGAAAATGCATCAACAACCCCGTACAAGAGAAACGGTAAAAGTGTCAAAATGAGGTGTACGCACAAAGCAAGAGGAAAAAAAGACCGTAATTTCTCTTTAGGAAATCATGGAACCTCTCGACCTTTCCTTGAAAAACCAAATTGCTTGCGCATTTCCTTTCTTCGGTTCTCTAAATAGTTCAACTTTTTTCCTTGGGCCCCTTAACATGTTTCTTGGCCCCTTTACCGTGAGATCTTCATTCTTCATGCGCATGCCACTTCCCTTAAATCTCATTTTGAGTGTGCAAGTAACCCCATTGCGCGCGACATCAAAGAGCCTCAGGCAATAGGTTTAACGACATTCCATCACTTGTGCAATATCCCATGGCCTCCTTGCCTTTGCATGAAATTCTTGTCCTGCGTGCATCTCTTGCTTGCTCCTCGCATCTTTGGACACAACCTTTTGCGTTGTTCCTTGTGTGCCCCTTGGATTTCACCATATGCAGTTCCACCGCTATATCTTTAAATCCTGTGCACCATCAACCAAGCCTCACAACATCACACAATCTTCCCTCGTTCAACCTATCCCCTGTGCTTCGTTGCACGATTATATCATGAGTCCCATGACATCCCAAAGATTTGAGGCATCAGAACTTGTGGTTCACAAAAATTGAGTTTCTTAGTCCCATGGCCTACCATACACTCGCGCACAATCCTAACTTTGTAATTCTTCACCACAGCTTGTATAATTGAATAAAATATAGCGCACTTGGGCAAATTTAACACGTAACAATTTGTTTTCTTAAGATTTATGTCATGTAGGTAATACACACACATTCGTGATACATTGAAGGTTCCACAAAGAAAGTGTTAGAGTTTCTCCTAAAGAGTACATTGCACATAGCTTGGCATGCAAATGTCTACGTTGTGCATAGCTATAAACCCTCAAGAGTGCACACACTTGCACGGAAAATAAAAATGAAACACGCACGCAGTACAATAATGTTTGAATTGTGTGCCTTACATTCATAATATTAAATTTGTGCTTCTCTTGTGCTCCGTAGGGATCGAAGGCATTGTCGTAGGAGTTCCAAAAGGGTGTGGAAAACTCAGATATCCCACTGCGCAGAAGGTGAAGATGATGATTATGCAAAAGTACTATCACCTACCACCATGCAAAACCAAGGTGCATAACCGCCAAGTTAAGTTCTCCTATTGCAAATCACCTAGTGCATGCGATGCACATAAGACAAACAATGCCTGGTCGTTAAATGACAAAACTTGCCGCAAAAGTCAACAAAGCCGCCATTTCTGACATAAGCTTGCATGGAACTGTTATTATTGTTAGAAAATCAGATCTCAGTCACTTTGTCAACAAAAGAAGCTGGAGAGATCTCCTTGGACACTCCATGTTAGAAAGCAGGTGCCACATAAATTTAATGAAGTATGACCTGTGCCTCAAGCTTTCTTCTGCAGACCACAAAGCACTAAATGTTTCTTGAACTAGTCTGAAGATCAAATCTGATTTTCTTTTAGATTGCCCAAGGGGCATTCAATTTGATTCGAATATGTAATTGCCGCTACCTAATTTTTGTAGGTTTGCGCACACAATAGGTGAAAGGCTACAACCAGTTTGTAATTACACGTCATGTCAAACTTGTACTGTGTAGTTGTTAGCAAAGGCCATTTATTGTAACACATGTAATTATGCCCAAGTAAATTGTGGTTTTCCTATAAATGCCTAGTTGAAAGACCATATTATGGTTGGATCCTTGTAGAAAGAAGTTTGAAAACATTTTAATGCATTTGCCTTAGTTTTCTTATTTCGACTTTGTGTTTCGTCTTGAATGTTGGTGTCCATGTGCACCCTTTCCATCTTACCGGAGTAGATTTCCCATGTTTATCAATCAACACATCATTCGAACATTGCTTTGAGTTAATGTTCAAAGCATCGTTCGCTTCTTGTGCGTCCAACGTCATTGCGTCCCTCTTTGCTCTGCAACAAATTCCTTAGACTCTTGCTCCTGCTCATGTCTTGATCAAGCAAATGCTGTTCTGAGCGTGAGCATGGTTTTTCAGATGTGTCTTCACCAACAAGAAGGGGGTCTCTAACACGGCAAAGGATTCATTTCTCTCTTCTCCTTGCCCTGCTCATCTCTTGCATTTTTTAATTACCCCTGCTAGATTAGAGTTAATTTAGGACCTAAAGCTTGCAATCGGTTTATTTTGCTAACGTTTGTGATTGCAAGTGATACTCATTGCATAATACCCCTTGCAAAGGAGATGCATATGCAATGAATAAAGGACTTGTCAACTTGCGTGCACCCGTGTGAAACTACTAGAGGCTAAGTCCCTATGTTTTCCCATTGTACAATCCCTGTGTAGTATCCCACTTAGAACCAACCAATGAACCAACAAACACCCTTCACATAAACAAACAGCCACCACCTAACTCATTGAGCTATTCCCAACAGAATCTTAAGGCCACCAAGACCCGATGAGAGTTAACCTTGGGGAGATCCCATGTGTGATCCATTGTGTAACAATTCTACTTGTGCCTCCTTTCAAGAGAGGCAAAACCCCACTTGTTTGCGTGGAGCTTTGTCTAGGTTGCGCGCGCTTGCTTCCTTTATAGAATCAACATCTTTGGTGCTAGAAGTGAGAAAGAGGTGTGTCACTCACAGATAAGATAAGATAAATATATTAATGTCCGACAAATGACCACAAAAGTAGGTCAACGGGACTGCAGAGTACACGTGTCAATACAAAGCGGGGAACCAAACGGTTCCCAAAAGAAGTACAATGCAAAGGAGGAGTGATACAAAGGAAGAAAGCAGGAGAAGGCAGAACTAGAAAGAAGGAACAGATGCCACGAACCCAAAACGGGGGTGTGTGGAAATGCCCAAGAAGAAAAGAAAGAAGGCCCTAGGAGAGGCAACGAGGAACGCCTATATAGAGTTCAACAAAACCAATCAAAAAATAAGAGGGATAAGGAGATCTGCTCGGTTGTGGAAGAAAAACAATCCAACTGAAATTATTGATATCAGCCAAATCCTTGTTTCAGAAACATAGATAGATATGCCATTTCTATGCAGATGGGACAACCTGAAGTACCACAAGCAGAACTAGGAGAGGTAGAAGAGACATCAATTGCCAAGAAAGATTCGGAACTGTAGTCTATACCCACCAAAATAACAAACAAAGAATGTTTGGACCAGTACATTTTCCACAAAAGTGAAAAGTGAAAAACAGCAGAGTTCAGTACAAGGCCTTTAAAGAGGCAAAGAATGGAATCAAAGACATCCTAGACTGCCCGGGTATGGGTACGGGTTTGGTACGCTGAAAGCCTGAAACAGCATTTTCTTGAAACCTCCACGTATGATACGCTGCAGGTATGTTCGTACAATATAGTTTTAAAAATTAAAAAATATAGATATATATAAACCTCGGTTTCTTTCAATTTTCTAAATGAGTTAATTCATGTGTAAACTTTCTTGTAGTGGTCTAATAAGAAGGTTTATGAAAAACTCTGCAAAAGTTGGCCAGCCTCTTCAAGAAATGTTTGGACTGTTCTTTTAGAACTTAAATGTATTCAGACTTTTAACATAATTTGAATGCCTGCTGATGAGAGAATAGCTTTATTTACATTTTGTCAAATAGTTCTTGTGCCTTCAGTATGCTTCCACATTCTGGCAATGGTTGTGGAGTAGAGCTTTAAACCTGCAAGTGGCAATTGCTTAAATGCCTATTAAGACTTTTTCAACAAACCTGTTTTGTGCATATTTTGCAACCATGGCATTCCATGAGATGACATATGGACAAGGCCTTTCTTTGAAAAGCCTTATAGCCTTGTAGATGACAATGATTCCTGGGCAACATTCCAATGGAAGAATTTACTATTTCTCTAATTTTTATTTATTTTGCTTGCTGGATTTTGGAAAAGTACAGTAATGCTGATTATTGTTAGAAAGTACACTTTAACCTTTATGTTTGAAGCTGCAGAAGCACTAGCATCAACAAAGAACAATGATACACCAAGATCTTCTTTCGCTAAGAGTGATGCCATGGCAGGATTGAAGTTTGAGTGTTTTGTTTTTGTTTTTTTGCACTTTAGAAAAAAAAGATGTGGGTTCCAGAGATGAGATTTGGTGTCCGTCCCCGACGTTTTTGGCCTTTTTAAACATATTTTACAGTTTTTGAAATCAATTACCCATCCTCAACGACGTGAGTGTGGTTGTAGAAGCCGTCAAAATTACCATGATATATCTGTATTAAACAATACAAAAATAGTAACAATATTAAGAATAATTATATTTTTGAAGTGATAGATTTTTATTTTTATTTTTTTAGATTAGGTAGCTATTTGGTTTTGGGGGGACCAAAAAACCCACAGTACATAGAAGGAAAAAGAGAAGCTAGGCCATCCAACAACCCAAAAACAGCAAGGGCCCAGATAGGGCAAAACAACTTGACCAGCACAAAGGTCCAACATGGGGCGAGGTGCACACAACCTCAGATACACACACACACACACACACACACACATATACGTATATATTAAAACAACCCAAAAAACAAACACAAGACAAAAAACCACAAGAGTACAGAACCAATTTGCCAAGAGTCAGCTAAAGTTTCTTTTTCTTGTTGCTCTTAGTGTGAGAGCTGGGCCCTTGATTCAGAATTTTAGGTTCCTTCCTAGGAGTCAGGGGTTGCTTCTGCATGTTGTCATTGGTGCCAGCAAGGTCCTCTTCATCATCCGTGCTGCTAAGATACAACCTGGCACTCCTCTTTTGGTTGTCCTGCTTGGCTAATTGATCCTGCAAAATAGAGATACATTGTTCTTGCATGATGAAATCCGCCTTAAGCCCACTAATCCTTTTCTCTTGGACAGCAGTTTTGATGTGCCATTCCCTCATATCCTGAACCAGGTGCTTGGTAACCTTGAGCAACGTATCAATAAAAACCTCCATGTTAGCCTTCCTAGCGTCACCGATGGAATCTCCAAGATGATCCTCCGCAATTGCTTTCCCTTTCGAAGACTCACCCTTCTTCAAATCAGAAAGCACCTCCACAGCCACACCCTCGCTGTTGTTCAGCACCGGGTCTTTCATTTTGTTTTTCTCAGCTTGTTGGCCAAGGTCTCATCATCCGAGCTAAAGGGCTGTGGAAAAGGGGGCAGACAGGGTTTACCATTTTGAAAAAGTAGCAAATTAAAATTATACCCGCAGCAATAATTTTTTTGTATATTTAACACATAACTTAAAAAATTTAATTTAAAATAAATATATTTTTAGATTAGGTTAAAAAGTTTGGTTTTGAAGGGACCAAAAACCCTTTACAAAAAAGAGGCCAGGCAATAGAAAAGCCACCAAAAAGAAACCAAGGGTACCAAGTCAAACAGACTTGACCAAAAGGTCACCATGGAGAAAGGCACGACCCACAATAGGTCAATAGAAAAACATTTTTTTACAATAATACTTAATAAAAGCCATGGCAACTAGAGTTAAAAACTAGCACAGGTCCAAAACAAAAGTGCAGCCAAAGTGTCGCCATCAGTTCGCTTTGCTTGAGTGGGCTCTGCTTCTAGTTCTCGCACTTAGGCCCCTGTCCATGGCTCCCCCAACATCATCTTTCCACGAAATGGTAATCTTTTTAGGGACATTATCGGTAGGCGCCTTACCTTTCATTTCCATGAGCTCATTGTCCTCCGAGTTGCTCATCTCCAGACGCGTTTTTCCTTACCTTTCGCTGCTTCAGACTTGGCAATTTGATCCTAGAGGATGGAAATTCTCTGTTCCTACATGATGATTTCCGCATTAAGCCCACCAATTCTCTTATTTTGCACATCAATTTTTCTGTGACACTCCCTAATTTCTTGAACAAGATTTTTGTTGACCAGAAGGATTGTATCGACCATGGATTCAATCCTAAGAACTCTAGCTTCCAAATCCACCATGTTTTTGTCCCTTTCCTTGCTAACAACACTTTCCCCAAGGGCTTTATCTCCCTGTTTTAGATTGCAGAGGATATTCACAGCTATGCCATCCTGATTGTCCTGCTGCCCACCTTTTTAATGCGAGTTAGACGATCAACAAGGGTTTCATTGTTCGAATCCACCTCCATATGATCGGGGGGTGGGATGGGAGTAGAGGTTTACCTTTCTGGTACATTAATCAGAATCAACCCATGATGCAACGGAGTTTCCACTTTCTCATTTTGATAATCATTGATAGAGGAGGTAAGGGATCTGAGGAGAAAGAAGGGGAAACTCATAGCTTGGTTCCTACGCAGGTAGTTGAGGATAGACAAATGGTAGGAAAAGATCTTTCTAAATTTTCCTTCCAAGGTAAGGTACTTCATAACCACCAAGCACACATTCAACCATCGCTCAGGGAGGCAACTTCTCACAATACCATCATCAAACATGAGGATTCTCTCATCCGGACCAAAGAAAGTAGATATTTCATGCCTCCACTTGGTTTTATCCTTAAAAAGTTTGAGACCTTCCAAAGATAAACCCGTGGCCTCGGTGATAGACTCTTTAGTGACTAAAATCTCCATACCCCTCATTTTTACACATCCCCCATCCCAAGCATTACCAAATTCGATAGCAAGTTGAGGATCGTTACCTTTAAGCCTCTTGATGTAGTTGGAGAAGCCACCTCTTCTCAACAACCTCCACAAAGTGGCATCCCTCTTGATATGTAGGTAGGTAGTCGGCTCGGTGTGGACTCTATCACCACCCATGCTTAACTCAACGCTCTTCTCAAGCTTGAGGCGAATAAGAATGAAAATTCAAACCCAAAACAAAAGGACAAGGCCCAAATGGGGAGATTAAATCCCCTTTTCAAAAAATAATTCACCTTCCCATGGGACTAGTCACTCGAGCCCAGGAGGCTATCATACCAAAGCACGGGATGTCTTGTCAGCATTAACCAAGTTTAATATATTATTCCACGGTATAAGTTCTCCCTACCAGATCACCTTTTTCGGCATGTCGTTGCCATAATTAGCTAATCTGTCGGTAGGTTTATTCCCGACTCTATAAACATGGTTAATCTCCACCTTCTCAAATGAAGCAAGCAGAGCCTAGCCTCGGTGATGATGTTATTAAGTTTCCAACTGTTCCCCCTTGTTGCTTAAGGGCATTGACAACACATAGGGAGTCTCCTTCTATTATCAGGGACTTAATATTCATAGAGACACATAGCTCAATACCCCATAACATGGCCATGGCTTCAACGTAGTTGTTTGAATGATTACCCATGAGGCCAACATAGGCTTGAAAGCACACACCAAAATGATCCCGTATTAATCCCCCTCCCCAAAGATGCCCTTCCATAGTTCTAACCGATCTCACATCAAAATTTAGTTTAAGACTAACCTTAGGCAGACATCTCCATTTTACATTTTTTTATTCGCTCCCATATCTTTGCTATTATCCCATTTTGTGGGACTGATATTAAGATTTTCAGATGGAGATTTCTAAAGCCGGACAAGGCTTTGAAGATTTACTCTTGATGATGTGCAAATTTTCTCTTAGAGTTTGACTGATTTTTAATACTAGAGCACTGGTTACGAAATATCCAATTGTTTCTTTCGACCCAGATGCCCTAAAGAGTGTGAGGAAGAGTACATTTCCAAATTTCTTTGATGAGGTCATGATGAAAATTGAAAAACCACTGCTTCGATAGATTAGATACATCTCCTGGAAGGACTTTCTATACTTTAAAAAATTCAAGAACAACAGAAAAAACTTGGAAAGCAAAAATACATTCTAGGAAAAGATGATTGGCTGTTTCTTCTTGTTGTTTGCACAGGCTACATCTGTTAATGAGAATCATACCTTTCTTCCTTAGTTTGTCCACTGTCAAAATTTTCTTCTGGACCACTTCCCAATAGAAGAAATTGATTTTAGGGATAAGATTTTTATTCCATATTTTCTTCCAATAACCATTAGCCTCAATTTGCTCAAAATTCAAAAGATAGCCGGACTTAACCTCATAATTCCCAGAATCCATACCACACCAAATCAATTCATCATGACATTGTCTATGAGGGATGTGGCATTGCTTTAGTTCATTATTTAGGATTTCAAAAGGGTATTGAGGACTTGTATAATTCGGGGGAGGTATTATTTATAGCCATCTTCTCTCATCTATCCAATAATCACACACTAGCTCTCCATGTTCTTCCCTGTAGAATTGGATGAGGTTCATCCACGGTTCTTCCAGCTTTAGGGGCTTATTTCTGATCCAAGGATCCTCCCAGAATTTGATTTTTGTACCATTCCCTAGATTCCATTTTGTGCCCTTAACAAACAACTTCCTGGCTTGAATAAGATTGTTCCAAAAATAGAGCCTTTTGGAAGTTCTTGATCCGAGAAGAAACCAAAAGTGCCACCAACATTTCGCAAGTATTTCGCCTTTAAAATGTCAATCCAAGTACCTTCTTCTTTATGCATTCTCCATCCAATTTTGGCTATAAGAGCCGATTCATTATCTGCATTTTTTCCAGGCCTAGACCTCCCCTATCTTTTGGTCTAGTAACCTTATCCCAAGCTATTAATGGAATCCTAGACTTTACCTCCGAACCGGACCATAAAAATCTCTTTTAAATGCTCTTAATGGATTTTTTGATTTTTGTGGGAATAATGAAGATTGACATAGTGTAAATGGCCACTCCTTGTAAAGAGCTTTGGAGAAGTTGGGCTCTACCAACCTGTGACAATAAGGATCCTTTCCAAGAGGCTAATTTTTTGTGGAATCTTTCAATAACTTTATTCCAGCCAATGTCTTCCAGTTTACTCCCACAAAGTGGCATTCCCAAGTAATTATCCGGGAGAGATTTTATGTTGCACTCCATAATATTGGCCAATTTGTTTGCCGTTGTTCATTGAAATTAATGAAGAAGCAAAAACTCTTGTGGAAGTTCTTTTTTTGTTCCAAGACTTCCTCATACTGTCTTGTGATGTCCTTGAATGAATGAGCTTCCTGAACAATAGCCTGACCAAGAAGAACCGTATCATCCACAAATTGTTGAAGGCATTGGTTGTCCACTCCGTTAGCAACCTTAACACCTTCTAATCTTCCTTCGCCTTTGGATTTTGAGCACAATTTGCTCAAGGATTCAGCCACAATGATATAGAGGAAAGGGGAGAGCGGATCCCCTTGCCTTAGACCCCTTTCCGCTTTGAAGAAGCCTTGAGGTTTGTCGTTAATGATGACCGAGAACATGGGGGAAGAGGTACATGTTTGAATCATCTTGATAAAGTGAGGATCAAAGCCCAATTTGTGCAAAAGAAGGATCATAAAATTCCATGAGACCCGATCGTAGGATTTTTGCATGTCTAATTTGATGAGCATAGCCTCCCAATTGGATTTTTCCACCGAATGGATAGTTTCATGGATAGAGATGATGTTGTCCAGATTTGTTTGCTCGGGACAAAAGCACCTTGATTAGGAGAAACAAAGTTACTGAGAACCTCCCTCATTCGGAAAGCCAAAATTTTCAATATGATTTTATACAAAGTGTTACATAGATTGATGGGTCTGAATTCTCCTAGATCTTTGGCCCCGGATTTTTAGGGATGAGAGCTATGAAAGTATGATTGACTTGCTTGAGCAAATTACCAGATTTGAAAAAGTCTTGAACTCGCCGCAACCACCTCTTTCTTCACTATGTCCCAATAAAGTTGGAAGAAAAAAGAAGGAAAGCCATCAGGTCTAGGGTTTTATCCCCTTCCATTTGGCCTTGATCTCCTCCTCAGAAAGTATGGCAATAAGGTCTTTGTTATCCTTTATACTGATGGCAGGATCAAAAAGATTTAGAGTCTCTGTGACATATTCCATGGAGGGAAGTTGACCCTCAACAAACAACTGTTTGAAGAAGGAAATTATAGTGTTCGAAATGTCATTCTCCTCCGTAGCTACTACTCCATCTTGTTTCATAATTTCTTGGATACTCCCTTTGTTAGCCTTAATAGTAGCTGAGATATGGAAGAACTTTGTATTCCTATCTCCCTCTTTAAGCTAGTTAACCCGGGATTTCTGTTTCCAATAAATTTCTTCCTTACTGAGAATAGTGTGAAATTCGGAAAAGAGAACTTTTTCCTTTTCTTTGTCTTCATTACTCTAGACTCCTTCCATTATTTCTTCCATTTCTCTCAACTCCTTAGTTATTTTACTCTTTTGCAGAAGATATTGCCAAATGTATCTTATTCCATTTTTTGATCTTGGTCTTGACATTTTTTAGCTTTGTTGTAACTTGAAACATACTATTACCTCTGGTATCTATGTTCCACCATTCCTCAATCATTTTTTCAAGCTCCGGATGGGTGGTCCACATCTTCTTGAACCTAAAGGGTCTACCTTTAGTTTGCACCATTTCTCCAAAGCTGAGAAGGATCAGATTGTGGTCAGAACCAACGTGAGCTAAAGAAGATAGAGAATAATGTTGCTCTTGTATCCATTGATAATTAACCAGGAACTTGTCTAGTCTAATCTGGATGAGGTAATCACGACTTCTTCTCGTTTGTCTAGGCATATTTTGGGCCACTGAGCTCAAGGTCCATCAAGTCATTCTAGTTTATGAAGTTAGCAAGGTCCTCCATACTTTCAGTGAAGGATATGACTCCACCTCTTTTTTCGGAGGGAATAAGGGAGTATTGAAGTCACCTCCTATAACCCAATTTAACTCTTTAGACATCCTTCTGAAACCAGTCATTTCCTCCCAAAGCACATGTCTACCAATGCTTGAGTTGGGGGCATAGACATTAGAAAGGATGAATTGTTTTTTGGAGCTTAAAATGGTGAAGTAGGTGGCTATATGATGTTGGTTGTTGAATAAAGGGAAACCCTCCAGCACATTCACATTCCAAAGACAAAGAAAACTCCCGAGGTCCCCACTGATGATTGGCAATGAAACCCAACCTCTTTCCAAAAAGATTTCTGAAATTCTTCCATCCTTTGTATTCATCTTTGTTTCCTGTAACATCATGATATCTGGTTTTTTGTTTTTCCTAAAATCAGAGAGAATCCTATGCTTATTGGGATTGTTTAAACCCCTTATATTCCAAGAAAAAACAATCATTTAATAGGGTTTGATTTTTGGCTTACCGCTAATGATTTTTTTCTTACCTTCCATAACCTCCTTCCTGGAAGCTCTTTCACGTTTTTCCTTTTCTGACGGTCTTCCTGGAGAAGCTTTGTTTCCTCCCACATCTGCTTTGGAGGTGACCCCTCTTGTCCTAGGAGTAGCTTTCCTTTTTGGTGATAGTTTTGGACTTTTCTTGGCTGTCACCAGAGGCTGAACAGGGGAGCTTATCACTTTTAAAACTTCAGACTCTACTTAGTGCTGACTGAAGAAGTCTCAATCTCTTCCTCCTCATTATGGTTGTCTTCGTTTTGAAAAAATGGCTCAACAAGAGATGAGTCCTCCGATCCTTCCTTCTTATTTGATTCTATAACTCTCTGTAAATCCTCCTCCACTGTAGGAATGTCCTCAAGATGAGGAACCAACAGATTAAACTTGTTGCTAATCTCCAAGGACACTTCCTCATATCTTTGAGCAAAGAAACTAGCCTCCAATGAGTCAGGCACCATGGATCCTATAATACTATCTCCTTGTAGTGGTACATCTTCCACCATCCCGTTCTCTGTTTCTGTTTCTGGGTCTGCTACCCTTTTGCTATCCTCTGCTGATGTCGTTCAATGCACCTCCCGCCACTGTGGAGACAACCATTTCGTTACCCGACTTGTTAATCAAGAGGAGGTTTTGAATCTGCACCCATGTGGGAGCCAGTTTAGAGGGTTCGCTCACCCCATGATCTATAACTTCTTTTCCCTTCGACTCCTCCCTAGGATTTCCTTTCCTTTTGAGTAGACCCTTGCAAGCAACTTCCTCTTTGGATTTAGGACACATTTTGGAGTTGTGGCTTGTTTTGAAGCATGAGAAGCACATGAAAGGAGCTATCTCATAGTCGATCTTTGGACGTGAGCCCCCATTTAGAATTTAGGTTGATGCTTCGAGGTAGTTCTGTATCCGGGATCACATTGACACAAAAATGAGCAAACAACAGTCGTGACTTCGCACTGGTTACAAGGTCGATAATGACCAATGAACCAATAGCTTCAACAATTCCCTTAATAATATCATGATCCCAATATTCCAGTGGTAAACCCGGAAGCCTAACCCAAACCGGGTATTCCTTAATGGTATTTTCCAGCGGATTGAATCCCGGTTGCCATTTTTGGACAAGCACAATAGCACGACCCATGAACCAGGCCCCCAACAAGGATATTAATCAGATCTTCATCCAAAGAGAGGGTAACCAAAAAGAAGGAATTTGCATAAGCAACAATGTCCATGGCTCCTTTAGGTGACCACTTCTGACATGCCCATTTCCTGAACTCATCAATATTGGGTCTACTTCCTGGTATTTTGGCAAGAATGGTGTTGCTCATGGAGGAGTAGACCCTCTCAGCCACCTTATTCGGGATATCCAATGAGATACCATTCGCTTTGCAAATGGGTTGAAGGTTAAAGGCTGATACCTGCTCTGGTTTCCTTCCCGAAACCATCTTGGCCCACGTGACTGCGGGGCCCCTCGACAGTTCTCCCTTGTCTCTCTGCCATAAAGGCAACATCCTTCCTCCCGTCAGTCTGATCCGGGCCCGAGTCCCCTGAAACTAGACCAGCAGCATTTTCCCGCTCCTTAAAATATTATAATGGGCAAGGCCAGCTCTCAAATCTCAGCACTGGTGGATACCCACCTACAGGCCCTGGGTACGGTTTTTGCACCTGGGACGTACCTAGGGCTTGTGGGTTCGTATGCGCAATGTACCCAGTACGTACCAGTACCGGTTTCCACACTAGGTAGGTTACAGACCTGGTACGGGTCAGCACTGGACGTTTCAGTGCAGTTTAGAAAGCATCATTGATTTCCAAACCAGCAAGGTTTGACTGTGAACCAAACTGGTTTCCAATAAAACACTGTGTGATTTAGGAGTACTATTGGAAGGCCAATGGGATTAATGAGGATAAGATCCGATTGGAGTACTCGCCAAAAGCATTACAAGATTAGCAATTAAGTGGTATGACCAAGACACGGCCAAAAGTAAAATGGCCTTTACAAAAGAATTCAAAGATTGTTATACAGATGCCCAAATCTTGAGCGAATTGACAAGCATCAAACAAGGAATGGCGAGTCAATTAAATGTTACAACACACAATTATGTTGAACTTGGTTCAGATGCTAGATAATCCATTGGGAGACAATATGAAACATGAATATTTTGTAAATGAATTGCGAAAAGTGTTTAAGGAAAGTCTTCAATTTTTTCCGACTGTCAAATATCAAGATATTTATTAAATGAATTGTGAAAAGTGTTTAAGGAAAGTCTTCGATTTTTTCCTATTGTCAAATATCAAGATATTTATTAAAGGATATTGGATGTAGAACAACAACAATACTTACAAAAATAGAGTATTGATGATGACGAGAGTGAATATATATTGGAGGAAATAATAAAATTATTATATAAGATAAATGAGAAAAAAGTGCTGATAGGGGAAGCTACCATTTGGTGTTTAAAATGCTGAATAAAATGACATAAAGAGAAGGAACGCCTTATTAAGTATTGTGTAATCTATAAGAACATGTGACATAACAAGATGTCACTTTAATCTCAAAAGCAATAAAGTGGAAAAACAATGCATGATGACACAACAAACACCATCGGGTGGAGGATACAAAAATCAGTGAAACCAAAGTAATAGCCATAGCAGAAGTAGCAGAAAGAGAGCTCCACCAATGGGGGACAAGATAGGAAGACTCATTATTCAGTGCAGAAAAGGAAACAAATCGGGCACTTGGCTAAAGAATGCCCCAGTGCACCTGCAAAAATATCATAATTATGTATAGAATGTGGTCCAAGTGACCATGATGACGATGACTGCCCAAAATTGAAAGCAAAACATACGGTATACAAATTGAGCAAGGAGAAGTCATACTTGCTGGCTATTATGAGGGAAGCAAAAGTGAGAGAGGTAGATATTATAGTAGAAAGAAAAAGAATGCAAGATGCAGTTCAGGCTATAAAGAAGATGAACAACTAGTGGAATGATGTGGGGTGGGTCTACAGGACTGTACCAGCACCAGAAACTAGAATAGGAAAACCATGCATTAGAAATAAAGACAAACAAGAAATGAAAGAGGAAACAGGTCCAATACAACAATCGTTACCTTTAATTAATGGAATTATGATAACAGTACTACTGAAACTGTTAATGGACAGCTTACCACAATTGCACTAGTACAAACAATGAAGGCACCAAAGGAGATACAAAAACCAGAAAAAGAATAGAGACTTTTTGCCAGAAAAGGAGGTGTCCCAAAGGAACAATTGAGATTGGATACACGATTCTCCCCAACACTTTGATGGATAGTGGATTTGGCATGAATATCTGACCATAAAAATATGGAAGAAGTTGGGAAGACCATAATTAATTCCCACATATTTCACGCCAGTGTGAGAAAATAAAGAAAGAATTATTCTTTCAGGCATCCTGCTAGACCAAGAAATAGTATTGGCAAGGGAAAAGCTTAGTGTGGCATATGTAATAATATATTAATAAGAATGAAAAGTGTGTTAAATTGTTAGCTCTACTTTGAGGTCACTTCCAAAATCAGACTAATCAATGTTGTATAGAGGAGTCTCGATGGAGAAACACAATTAATTCCATATATCTTATAAAGACATAAGAAGCAGTGGAACCATAGAAGATATGATGCAAGAAAAATCAAACAATTAGAACATTGTAGATCTTTTCCTTAGAACTTGTTTGACTGCTCAAGTAGGCTTGTAGTCCTGCAAAGGTGCAAATGAGTTTGATTAAGAAGATTCACCAGGAGTCGAGAAATACTGGTTTCCATTGAGGATACCCTTTACTGAGTTACTTCTCTCAGAAAAATTTCAAGTCCTTAACTGAAACCCTAACACCTCTGTTTTGACCTTGTCTCAGTTTTAGGCCTATTTAGCCCTCCTTTAAACCAAAGCTTGTAGCTCAGAAAGATTTAGACAAAGTTATGGAAAACTACCAACCATCCAAGATACCCTTTTCCCTCATCAAGAGTCACACAAGTTTTTAGGATCCAACAATCAACCAAACCCCTCAATTCGTTCTTTGTATTTTTGCATCTAGATTTCCAAATCACTCCTACAGGCCCGGGAGGAGACTGTCAAAAACTGGGGCAATTGGGTTGCTTTTCGACCTTCCAAACCTTGAAAATCCAAATCTAAACACTCCTCAGATGCTTTGTGTTAAATTTCAAGCTTTAGTTGGATGCTTTACCCCTTCAAATCTAATTTCACCTAAACCCTAGTGAGGGTTTCCTTAGACAGCCCCCTAGAAGGAGGAATTACTCAAAAAATCAAATGTTTTCAATTTGAATGCTAAATTTTCTCCTGGAGGTCTGTATGAGAACCCTTTACATGCCTGTAATAGAAGTTGAGCAAAAGGAACATCAAGCATTTCAAATCAACTCTGTTTCATACCTGTTCTGCACAGCAGGGGTAGGGTTTTTAATGAATCATAAAGGTCAAAACACAATTTATCTCCTCAAATACATGTAAAAATCTTTGAAACCAAGCTAGCATCACCTTCTACAGATGTGTCAACTCAAAAACCATTAATGTATAACACCAGTGAGTTGCTTAACATGAATTTCTTGAAGAAAACAGTAAAAATCAGGCTTCTCAAGCCAAAACAGGGCAGAATCTTCTTTGTTCTTTATTGATGACCCTTACCACACGTTCCACACACAGAGATCTGTTCCCCATACCGGTTATCCTCATACGAATGATGTAACTAACTCTCGTTGGCGAGTTCTTTCCTCCTTTTCTCTCATATTGTTCTAAACCTAACTCTGTTTTGATGATTCTAGATGGTCTTGTTATTTTACAGAGGAAAAAGAAGTATTCAATGCTTTTAAGATCTCTTGTTCTAACTTCCACCCTAAGGAGTTTCTAAGGACATGACAAGATGTCTAAGACATCCATCATCACCACCTAGACCCCTAGCATACACTTCATCAAGCCAAAACTCCTCACTAACAAATTTGAAAATTCAAATATACATTTGGGCAGGAAAATGAGTATGTTAACTAATCTCAAATCTAGACCAACTCTAAGACTCCACAAGACTTCCCAAGACATGACCACATGCTTAGAATGGTTCAAGCCAAAATTTTGCCTATCTTAACTCACTCATGTTGATGCTCTTGCATCAAGATACTTGTACCCATTTAAGCATGTTACATTCAAAACAAATACTCCAACTTGAAAAGAAAGAAATAATCTGTATCTACTTATATAAGAACCACGAATCAAGACAAATGACTGTATTAGACTCTTGAAAGAACTCAAGTAAAACCTTTTCTAATGCAGATAAATATCAGATTAATTCATTCATACCCTCACAATATCTTTGAACCCCTTTACTATAATGTCCCCTTTTCCAAGCTAGTCACTATGAAGGCCTTGGGCCCATTCCACCTTCCATGGGCTTCAAGGAAGGAAAGCAAGGGAGGTGAACATTGCCATAATTGTAAGTGATTGTATTTTCCTTATTTATTTGATTACTAATTATGGCTTGGAGTGATTCGACTAGGTGATGGAATTTCTATCTTCTCCACATGAGGTCGGTCTTCTTGGAGGCCAAGTGAAGATTAAAAAGTGCACTTCCCCCTTCATTAAGAGGTCGGTCATGAAGATTGATCTTCTAATTCATCCTTGGCGCCAAAGAAGGGTACTTAAGGAGGTTTGAATGGAGGAGGATCATCATATCATTATTATTCATCATTTGACATTTACTTGGGATTTGGAGCTAGTGTAGCTTCTCTTCTTGCCATTGAAGGACGAAACCCCTTCCTTGGTCACCTATTGAGGATGAAAACCTTCAATAGGATCACACTTGGGGATGAAAACCCTCTTGTGTGCATTGGTGGCTTCACCCGGAAGTCACAAGTGAGCTTCAAGGAGGGTTTCTTGTTTGTTTCTTCCTTCTAACCATAGTTACCAAATCCGGCCGGATCTGCACAAAAGCTGTCCGGATTCGGATTTTTCAGCCGATCCGGATAAATTCGGTCCAGGTCGTCCCTAATTTAGGAATTTTTATTTTTTAACATTTTCTGTAGTATTTTGGAAAAAACAGTAAACTATCAACCCTATATATTAAAAAATATAACATTTTACATTACATTATTGAAGTTTTTCATTGTATTTGTCAATTTTTCATATTTATAAAATTCATCTCATATATGTATCGAACCGGATTTTTCGAGCTCTTTCAAGAATTTGGATTTTTGGATTTTTTTCCCCTATCGAACAAATCCGGATTTCCGGACCAAGAACTATGCTTCTAACCCTAGGCGACTTGCTTGGGTGAAGGGTTTGGTACCATCTAGGGCACTCTTGGACATTTTGAGGTTATGAACTTGTTCCTCATAATTTATGAGGCTGAATTCTCATTGTTGGTGATTTTTGGAGTGATTTATAAGCTATTTCCAGTCCTTGGTTTTGGGCCACAAGTGTTTGTAGAGATGAAGGATGCTCATGTATAATCCGAGGAGCCCTAACATGTGGCGTAGAAGGGCTGGAGTAGGGAGACTCATGATGAGTAGTATACGTAGAAGGTCACCGTTTTTGATGCCTAGGAGATTTCCTACGAGAAGGTGAGGGAAGGTGTCTTACGAGAGGTAATTTGTGGCCATCTAGAAATAATGTGTGAACTAGAATACCTATGCATGGATGTACTCGAGGGGATATCTAATGAGGCATGGTGTGGGAAACAAAAGGCTGATATGTAGATGCAAAGTAGTACTAGGAATGGTAAATGCTTATTTGGGGCCGAGATGTGGTGATGTAGGATACTTGAATGGAATACCCCTAATTGTAACCACTTGACTATTGTAAATGAACTTAACACATTGATGAAGTATGGAGGGTATGGCTGCGAAGGTGCGAAGCCAAGAGCATCCTAGATTCATGTCGCAAGAGCGAAGAGAGGATGCCACCAAGAATTTAAGATTGAAGGTAGCGGGGTCAACTATGAGAGGGAGGACGACATGCCCTATGTGTGTATTAGGATGAACTACGACATCAAGTAGTGTGTATTCTAGATGGCCGAACAAAAGGTCGAGGAGAAGGTGTCCTACAAGAGGTAATATGTGACCATCCCGGAATATGGGTGAACTAGTATTCCTATGCATGGATGTACTCGAGGGGATGTCCAATGAGGCATGGCGTGGGAAACAAAAGGCTGATATGTAGATGCACTAGTACTAGGAGTAGTAGCTGTTTATGCGGGATGAGATGCATTGATGTAGGATCCTTGAATGGAATACCCCTAATTATAACCACTTGACTACCGTAAGTGAACTTAACACATTAATGTATGGAGGGTATGGCTACGAAGGTGTGAAGCCAAGAGCATCCTAGACTCATGTTGCATGATTGAAAAGAGGATGCCACCAAGAACGTAAGATCAAGGTAGCGGGGTCAACTGTGAGAGGGAGGACAACATGCCCTATGTGTGTCTTAGGATCAACTATGAAATATTTCTTAGTATATCCGAGAGAACACAATAACACAAAAGTGCACATATTATGGAGAGTAGTATGATCAACCAAAACATTGCATACAAGTTGCTGATTAATAGAGGAAGGAATATAGAGTGTACTAGAAACAAAACCATGTGCCATATCCGTATCATCAAAAGTGATAACAAGCAAGGAAGGCGTGGTAATAACAGTACCAATCATAACATCGAAAGCTTGATCATAAGAAGATGGAGATGACACGATGCGGTAAGCATTATGGACCTCCGAGGTAGATTTAGCAATATGATGTTCGGAAGTGGATCACTAAAGATTTTGAGCTTTTCATTATCATTAGTAGGTTTAGGTTGAGTTGGATCCTCATATTCAATAGTACCAACATCAAGGAGATCTTGGATAACATGACGAAGCTTAAAACAACTATCGTGGAGTGCCCAATACATCGATGATAATCACAATGGGCATTAACATCAAATCTCTTACCATGAGGTGCATTTGTATCAACCTCAAGTGGTGGAGGGAGAGATACAAGATTACACTCAAGTAAGCTGTTGGAGCACTTTTTGCGATGCACAAGGTAAGCAAGTGAACTGTTGTCGAGAGGGTTGTAATTGTAGCCTTGTAATTTGAGATACAACATTGGTAGTGGTTTTGGCTTTGTGTTTGTCATCAATAGGTTTGCTCTTAAATGTAGTGTTGCTTTGAAACTTATGATTAGATGTGTTAGAAGGGTCAACAACATCATGTTGAGGAGCTTAGCTTCATGTTCTTTTAGAATGTGACATATATTATCAAAGGAATTGAACTTGTAAAAATAATTGACTCTTGTAAAGGGACAAGAAGACTCTCTGTAAAAAGATCTTAGTTCACTATCAGGTAAGATATTGTTCGTCTTAATAAGCATGGTATTGTAGCGTAGTACATAGTCACCAATGGGTTCATTGGAACCTTGTTGCATTTTAGCCATTTGAGTGTAAGAGACCTTGTTGCGAATATTAATGGAAAATTGTGCAAGAAATTGATTGGCCAAAGGAGTGAAAGTCTGAAGAGAATGCATAGGTAGATTGTAAAACCATTTTAATGCGAATTTTTTGAGACTCGAGGGAAGAGCTTGGTAAGTAATGTATCATTTGAAGAATAGTCCAAGCAAGCAACATGGAATGTGCGGAGATCTATCAATGCAGACCTTGCTCCTGTAGATCTTTATGAGTCAAAGTGTTAGGAGAGAGCATAAATGCCCCATATATCACCATATCTCTGTATATAGGGTGCTCCCACCCCATTTGGCCCTTGCCATATAAATATATAGGGTCGTTCCCCATCTCTCTCTATATAGGGTGCCCCCAGCCCCATATAGAGTATAGAGAGGGCCCCTTCTTGACCCCTTTTAAAAATAAGGTTGCCATATATAAATAGAAAGAGAACCTCCCCTCACCTCCTTCTTCGACCCAACCCTAGAGTAGAGGCTAGTTTCCAGAAACAAACTGACCATCTTATCAAGATTCTATTCTCTTGATTGTAGAATATTTGTAAAAACAAATGTTTTTACGCCCTTAAGTTAAAGTTAGGCTATTATTTTCAACTACCCAATAATCTATTGACTTCACAATGCATTGTGACTCTTTTATCTCTTTTAGTTGTCCATGAGCTTGCTAAAATGAATAGGTCCCACTAATGTTCATTGTTTGAATTTTGACTTCACTGTGTCGTAAAACTCCTGCTATATTTGTCTCTACTGACTTCACAGTGTGTTGTGACTCTCTATATCTCTAAGTTGTGTATGTGCTTACAAATGTGCAGATGGCTCACTAATCTTATCAAACTTCTATTTTCTTGTTCGTAGGATATCTGTAAAAACTTTGTTTTTACATATACCAGGTTGCCTATCTGTGATGCATCCTGAAGTTAAAGTCAGGTTATTATTTTGAAATATCAAATAATCTACTGACTTCACATTGCATGGTAACTCTCTATCTCTTTTAGTTGTGTATGAGCTTGTGAATGTTATAATGGCTCACCAATCTTCTTTCTTTGCTGATTTTTGACTTTACTGTTTCAGAGAAATCTGTTTTAATTGTCTCTATTGACTTTACAATGTGTTGTGACTCTCTATATCTCCAAGATGTGTATGAGTTTGCTAACGTGAAGATGGTTCGCTGATATTCATTGCTTGCTGAATTTTGACTTTACTGTGTGGTAAAACTCTGTTGTAATTGTCTACATTTACTGATCAGCAACGTTAAAATACATTACTGAGAAAGCTATTCAATCATAGATTTCATACTTGCATAAGGCAAATAAAGTTGAAATTCATAATACACCCTTTCTTGATGCTTTATATCCAGGTTTAAACTTTTCCTTTTGATTTTTGGTTGGGAAGCTATCATAGAAACTTCTACAAAAATTATCTGGTGTATAGGAAACGATGTAACACTAACAGGTAGACCCGTAAAAATGTTATCGACAGGGGAAGGTGATGAATTGTGGAGGTGGTGGAAGTTGTGGCACATGTCTTGTTGAGGTATAGCATTTTTCCTTGATGCTATATAAAATTTCAAAACTTTCCATTTTAAAGTCAGAAATTAACAAGAATATAACTAGAGAAAAAACATTATATGGAGTAATCTGTATTGCAAACTTCACTTTACCATCTAAAAAGGCTCGTGAAGCAAAAAAAAATTATTGCAAATTTTGTTGAAAAGAAACAAACAACTACATCAATCTAACAATAAGGTTACTTTATTGCACTTCATTTCTCTTACATCTGTTTTATTTTCATTTATCATCTCTTTCGAGACAAGGCTATGTGTTGAATCTTTGAACTATGTGTTTGTTTTGTTTACACCTGTGAGTTATAATATAGTTAAAACTTGATTTAATTCAGGTCACATGAATACATACAATAAAACACATCAATTTGAATTACAAATTAGGTAAAGCTATAGTTGATTGATTCTAAATATGCAAAACATTCAAAGGGATATAATACTTGGCTATTACAAACTGTCTGTGTATCACAATGACTTGAAACCAGCTCAAAAATGTGTCGTTAGGGTGTTTGGTAAAAATCAGAAGCAGAGAGGTTGTCTGGGCAATGCTGGCTAAACAACACTATCAAAGGTTTCCGTTTGTGTTTAGGAGGGTGCTATAGGTTTGCAACCTGGTTGTGCTTGCTTGCCTATTTTTATACTATGAATTTATGGTAGTTTGGTGCTTTGATCTGATGCAACAAAGCCTGTGCTATCTCTTGTTTGTCCAAACCCTAACAATGGATTATAACAACAATGTGCGGTGAAATTTCCTAAATCTATTGGTCTGGACTGACCTCGGCAATACTGCACTTGGAATGCCGAGCATTACACTCACGCACCGTAGATCAAGCCTCATGTAGTCCTCCCACCTATGTGAGTGAATCAATAAAAGAATGTGCAATCTAGATATGATCCTTCCTTTGAACTTTGACACTTGGCACCATGCAACTTTGACCTCTTTGTACATCACTTTTTCTCAATAGATTGCTCTAGGGATTTTCTTAGAAGATTTAAGATGTCTGTATGCTTTTTGTTAATGATCTCCAAGGTGTTTAAGAGTACCTTATGTGAGGGGTGCTCCTTAGATGTAAGAGGTGAGGAATGACCTTAAGGGTCATTTGTATATATAGGTGACCTTCCCGCGATAGCCGACCGATGAAATATTCCCAATCTGACCTAATGAAAGTGCCCATGTTTGAAAAATAGTCGTTGGTCACTCCGTGACACCGCTAACGAGAGGACACAAATCGTTTGGATGGCAAGTCTGAGATGTATGATAGTGTCCGGAGGCGGGGAACATGAATCGTGAGCTGGAAAATGTTTTTCTAGGATATTTAAGGTGTTCCTATATAAATTGAGCTCATCTTGATTAAGTATGAGTAGCAGATAGAGGTGGCTAAGATAATGTATGGGTAAATGGAGAGGAGGAAAGTGTGCTCAAGATTTAGATACATTTCAGTTGTCCAAGGGTTTCGGTGAGTGCCAAACTTGATGTTGCCAAGTGTCAAAGACAAAGTTTAAGTGTCTACTGATTTGCCCCTTTTAATCTACTATTTGAAAAATGCTGTATTAAGAGGATAAAATAAATTGCGTACCTATGATAAATGCTATGAGTGTTGATAGGTGCAATAGGAATGTGCCATTATCCAACTTGAAAAGCTGCAAGCAAACGAGTGTAGATTAATGTTTCATAATGATAAGAACACGAAATATATGAACTATCAAAAAGATTGAAAATAGAAGAGCTAAGGAACAGATATACTTGATGGTATGCGAACCAAGCTGTCATCTGCGAACCAAGCTGTCACTTGTCGAGCTTGATTGGAGAGTGTCTTGGGGTGGATATGCCCCATCAATCTGCAATCGCTAAATTGGGAGTGTAATTGCTCCAAATGAAACTGAAAACGCCGTGCTAGAAATTGAGAGTTATAGGAGTCCCAACCACCTTTGCCTTGGGTGTCTAAATAACCCAATTGTAATTGTGAAAAATGATCCAGCCTTATTCCCTTCTTGGCCAAATAATCGAACAAGGGTTTGCAACAATAACAAGCTCTACATATGAGGCCTACCCTCCGGATTATTCCTCTCGGACGAAACCCGGGAGCAAGTGAGAGAAGTTTCCACTTAGGGATCTTCATTGTTTACATAGGTTATTTATTATTTCAGTAGTTTCAAAAGAATGAATAAATTGCAACAATGAGCATTTATACAACTTAGAGTGGGGCGACTTATTCTGCGCAGTTGATTTATGCAAAGTGTTTGAGGTATTTTTCATGCCGTTTATTGTTGTAAATTTCAGCCACAAATATATATCAAATAGCCTTGGGTTGGATCATTTACAAGGGGATTCGGACAATATTTGTTATCATTTCATCTGCAGATTTCTATACGTGTTTACCCTAATAATTTATCATCGAAATCAATATTGAATATACGATGCACTATTTATGAAGAAATCTGCCATTAAAACCCTAGGCGCCTTTATATATATTTACCCGGTTTCAGGGGTTTGCATTATTTAATTTGTTTATACAGTATGAGAATGTTGTTCCATGGATTTGCTTGATGTTATTAGTTCAGCTCCACACATGAGCATTATATTAAAAAAAAATTCAGGTAAAAAGGGTTTAGGATCTTTCGGTGGTATCGTAAGCAGTGTATCCTCCAAGCCTGTGTGGGAAGGAAGCAAAGAGTGTATTAAAACAGAAATCAGCTTTGAATGCAGCACAGAGAGGACGGTCCACACAGATACTACACCCGCAGACGAGCACGACTCGAAGTTGGTATTGTAGGAGGTGACAAAATGGAATATTTGGGTGATAGACTGAGAGTCCTCCTCAAGAGGAACATGCAGATCCAGATAGGGATTTCATTCGGGATATGGCAGCCACTCAGAGGCAGTTGTTACAGACCATGGAGCGCATGGGCACTACCTTGGACAAGTTGGCACTAGATAGGCGCGGGGGCAGGCACGGCAGAGGGATGGATCCATATTGGTGCCAAGTGGTTACAGGATCATAAAGAGATCACCTTCAGAGCTTGGGAGTGTTAGGGGATCGCCACACCGTGAGCGGAGGCATACTCATACAGATGAGCGGAGACACACTCATACAGATGAGAGGAGACCTACGCGGACTGCAGATAGGCCTATGCAGCCTAACTTCCTGCCTAGAGATGACCCACCAGAGATTGAGGGACGACCGGAAGAAGTAGCTTTTCGGATACTATTATGGCAGTCAGTGATGAGTGGAGGAGTTTGCCACAACATGTGAGGGATGTATTTCCCCTCCCATAGTATTGTGCTCAGAGGAGAGATAGCATGAGGGTTGGACAAGACAGGAGGCCTAGAGCGCAGCAGAACAGGGATTTGCAACAGGTTACCAATAAGGTAACCCTCTCCACTTTTGATGGTAGTGGAAAGATCAGTGCCAGGGCTTGGATTCACAAGCTCGACACCTATCTTACCCTCAAACCCATGAGGGAGCAGGAGGCCATACAGTTTGCTACATTACACCTTGAGGGGGTGGCTTATGATTGGTGGCACCATGGGTTAGTTACACAGGGTCATGAGCTTCTATAGTCATACAGGGATTTCAGCGAGAGGTTGATTGCGAGATTTGATCGCAAGGATGTGGAGTCAGACACAGGACTGGCACAACTCCGATAGAGTGGACACGTTGATTCATACATCAACGAATTTCAGCATATATCAGTTATGGTTCCAGAGATGCTTGAGAAGAGGGTGGTGATGTTATTTATAGAGGGCCTTCATGACAGGATGAGAGCATTGGTCAAGGCTCTTAAGCCTAGGACATTGCATAATGCCATCCAAACGACATTGAACTTGGACACATCCCCCACTTCCTATCAGCCCACTTCTTATCAGCCCAATAAGAAGTTTCCCATGAGCTCCAGGCCATTTCAGCACTCTATTGTTCCACATAAGAGTGCACCACCTCCTAAGGTGGATCAGGAAACTCGTAATGAGTTGAGGAGGAAGAAGCTTTGCTTTCATTGCAAAGATCATTGGGAGCCTGGACATCGTTGCCTTGGTAAAGGCAAGGTGCATCTCATTGAGGTGATTTCAGATGAGGATGATGATCACTCGCCGAGATACAGATGTAAAGGATGAGGCGGTGACCATGATGCGTGGGGAGCAACCCCAAGTAGAGCTTGGTGAGAGTGAGGCATTGGATTCATCCGATGTCACTATTGCTACACTCTCAGGAGTTCCTAGGTACCATCCCTTTCGGCTGAAGGGAGTGCTTAAGGGACAACAGATTGTTTGTTTGGTTGATAGTGGAGCTACGCACAACTTCATTGATGAGGGGTTGGCTACGAAGCGAGGATTACAAGTTGAGGAATTTGAGGGGTTTAGTGTACGGGTAGCAGATGGATTTGCTATTAGTTGCACTAAGAGGATTCCACGGCTTAGTATTCAGATGGGGGACTACACATTGACCGATGACTTCTATGTTATTGGACTTGGTGAGATTGATACAATATTGGGTATGTTGGTGCTCAAATTTGTCTCACCCCATTTGTCATTAAAATTCTTCAGATTGCGGCCTTTGTTATGTTTTTTGTCTCCTTGGGCTCAAATGGTGGTTGTCTTGCATTTTACGGTTTGATGGGTGTAATTTCCTGGTCAAAATTACTTCTTGGCATCAGTTGAAAAGTGGCCCTTTTTGGTTGGATGCGGCTCTGTGGGGCACTTTAAAAATTCTAAGGCTCACTTCAACACAAAACATGTCCACGTGGAGGCTTCCGCCGGGCTTTCCCGTACTTAGACTTTTCACGCAACTTCCTAAAGGGGCCTGGGACACGTGGAGGGACCGCGCATGTTTGGGGACTAACCCTTGAGTTTTATTTTGAAGAAGCACCAAGAGGACACTTGGAGACTTTGCTAGACTAAGACACGTGTTGGGCCCGCGCTTGTTTGGGGTCTCTACTTTTGAGACCATCTCAAAGTGCGCCATTGAGACATGTAGTAGGCGGGGAAACGAAGGTGTGGGCCCATGGGGAAAATATGGAACTTTTTCCTTTTTGGAAAATAGGGATAAAATTTGTAAGTTGAAGCACAGGTCCATGCTGGGACCCACATTGGGACATGTGTCAAGCCCGATTTTTCAGAGGGCGGAGGGGCGGAGAAAAATGTTAACATTTTACTTTTTTCCAAAAAATTATAAAATGTCAAAAGGTGCCCCTAGACCCGTTTCCAATCGCATTTTGCCATGCGGAGGGCTCAGATTAAAAGTTGAAACGCAGGATCAACGGTAGTTGTGCATTTCATTTGATTTTGCCACCATTGAAGCTCCAGGATGTTTGGAGATGCATTTTTGCATCATTCTTCATCAAATTTTTGGCAAATTTGTGTCGTTTGGGTCTGCAAAGTTTAATTGAATCAATTTGGGAGCTCAATTTGTAGATCTGAAGTACTCTTGAAGTGGATTTTTGCTCGGGCTTGTGCGAAACACAATATGCCAGATCTAGAAGTTACAGAGTAAAATTTTAGAGGGAAAAGGGATGAAATGATTAAAGGTACAGCACAAAAGGTGAAAAAGGCGTGCCTCGAGAACAAAAAGGGATGACCTGTTGAGTCTAGCTATGCAGAGGCTCCGAAAAATGATTAAAAAGGGGATTTCTCGCATGAAAGAATCAGAATGATTAAAGGGACTCCGAAAAGTTGTGGCATGGCATTCTAGTCAAGTAGTCGAGGGCGCAAGAAATGTGATCTCAGGCATGTTGGTCCACTCGGCGATTTCGGATCCGAATTTGTTAAATGTCTCTGTCTCGAAACAAATTGGTAACAAGAAAGGTCCTGCAGTGCTAAGGATGAAGAATATGCCTCCAGTTAGAACAATGATGCAAATATTGGCAATGATTCGCCTTTTTGAAAACACTGGCAACCTTTTTGCGAATCATTGATTGTCACTTTCTGCAAACCATGATCCGATATGTGCAACAAAGGTGCTTCGAATATTCCTCTTTTGGGGGGGAAATTAGATGTAAAGGGTGTATTATAAATGCAATGAGATTACTCTTGCAAATGGTTGGGAGTTCATTTTCACATGAGGAAAATTTGAGAAAAGCTCATCCTTCGAGAAACCAGGTTAACTTCCTCTGTGTTAGATTTTCATTCATGTTGAGTTGGTTACGAGTGTATAGCCATCAACAAGCTCTGAGATTGTTTAAAATAACTCTCCTAATTGATGAATCTAATAAACTTTGAGTTAATTTGTGTTAAATCTCTGGCAAATTTTGTGTTTATTTCACTTTCAGAATGTCTGCAAGTAGTTTTTCTTGTTCCTATTGCAATCTTGTATCAAAATCTCTTTGAATCACACATGATTTCAATCCTTGTGATAGTTTAGTGGCATCTGCAATTTCATTTTTCGAAGAGCTTTCATCTGGGAATGAAATAAATGATTTAAAATCACTTTTCTTTCATCTGTTGATAGAGATTGTTTGTAAGCCTCTGGGTGTACCTCAGGCGTGACTGATCTTAGATTTTGATGTTTTATTGGGTCTTCTAACTCGAGCCTTCGTGCTATAATCTCAAAGATTGTGTGAAAAAGTGCATGTCTGGGCCTCCATTGATGCACACCTTCTAGTTGAAGGAATGTTTTAACTATTTTGAAGCTTTCTGTTATTGAGTTCTCCATTTGTTGTGAAGTTTCTCAAGGATCTGGCAAAGTCCAATCTATCTTGTTGATCTCCCACCAAAAAAATATTTCAAATAACCAATCCTACCCCGAACTACCCCTGTTTTGCTCTGTATATCCATAGAAGAACAAAATCCATTTGCTAAAGTATGCATAACAGATCAGGATTCCAAATGTCTTTAGTAACCTTAGCCTTGTGTTGAAAATATCTCCATAATCTGGAAGTGACAACTCGTGAGAGTCAGATTTGGTGTGTTGATCATATTTTCCCAAGGTCTTCTCTATAAAATTTGTGCAAAAGAAGGATTTACCAACATTCTTCAATACAAAGGTTACAAAATAGGTTCTCTTACCTTGGTTGAAAGGCACAACCTAAAATAGTTAGGATAAGATCACATCCTTTTAAGGTGCTATCCATCTCTCCACAAATCCGAGTAACAAAGGGTCAGTTAGATTTCATCCTCGGCTACAAAACGATACACATTTATGATCTATCTGCCTCTAAGCTCCCTGTTGAATTTGTGTTGCTGCTTGGCTTGAAAAGGAGAACGAATTTGGATACCAACAGGTATTCAATGCTTATGATCCCAAGAAGATATGTGCAGGATTTCCGGAGGATGGAGTTGGAGTTTATGGTGGATAAGAAGAAGATTGTGCTTCGGGCTCTTTCTGACGGTGGGCCTAGAGTTGTTTCAGCACGTAGGATGGAGTCTATAGTCAGACATGGAGAGGTTGCATGGGCAGCCCAGTGTTTCATTTCATCCAAATCTTCTTTAGACAGTGAGCAGCCTTTTCATATTGACATCCAATCCATACTGGATAAGCATGGCCCAGTGTTTGGTGACATTCCTCCAGGTAGACCACCAGATAGAGGGTTTGAGCATGTTATAGAGCTTGAGGAGGGTGCTAAACCCGTGATGACTATGCCTTATCGCCATCCTAAGACATATAAGGATGAGATAGAGAAGGCCATTAGAGAGCTCTTGGAGATGGGACACATCCGTCCTAGTTCTAGTCCCTTTGCTTCTTCAGTTGTTTTGGTGAAGAAGGATGGGACCATGAGGATGTGCATTGACTATCGTGCACTGAACAAGAAAAAAGGTATCCCATTCCTCGCATTGATGAGTTGTTAGATGAGTTGCATGGATCTATCTACTTTTCGAAGATTGATCTTCGATCAGGCTACCACCAGATTCAAGTTCGGGATGAGGACATTCACAAGACAACCTTCAGGTGTCACTACAGCACTATGAGTTCTTGGTGATGCCATTTGGACTCACCAATGCACCTGCTACATTTCAGTCATGTATGAACCATCTCTTCAACAGCAGTTGAGGCAGTTTGTGTTGGTATTTTTGATGATATTTTGATATATAGCAGGACATGGGATGATCATTTGAGGCATCTTGATGAGGTACTTAGCATAATGGAGACTCAGTCTTTATTTGCTAAGATGTCCAAGTGTGAATTTGGACTTACGGAGATATTGTATCTTGGGCATGTCATTGGGGCCAATGGGGTCAAGGTCCATCAAGAGAAGATACAGGCAATGCAGGATTGGCCACCACCCAGGAATATCTCTGACTTGCGAGGATTCTTGGGGTTATGTGGTTACTACCGGAGGTTTGTGAAGGGTTATTCTCAGCTGGTAGCTCCATTGACAGATCTTACACGGAAGGGTGCATTCAGATGGACAGATGAGGCACAGGTAGTATTTGAGAGGCTCAAGGTAATTATGAGCACTGTCCAGTTTTGGCTCTTCTAAATTTCTCACGGCCCTTCATTTTAGAGTGTGATGCTTCGGGATTGGGGATTGGTGCAGTTCTTATGCAGGATCGCCATCCTATTGCCTTCGAGAGCAGGAAGTTGAGAGATAATGAGAGATTGTATTCCACCTATGATAAGGAGATGCTTGCCATTATGCATGCTTTGGCAAAGTTCAAAAAGTATTTGGTGGGTGGGAAATTTGTGGTGAGGACCGACCACAACAGCTTGAAATATTTCTGGAACAAAAGGAACTCAATGAGAGGCAACAAAAATGGGTCAAGTAGAATCCAGGCATATGATTTTGACATTGAGTATGTCAAGGGGACGAAGAATGTAGTGGCTGATGCACTTTCCAAGAAACCCCATCTCGCTGCCCTATGTTCTTTGAGCGAGATTTCAGCAGATTGGAAATCTCAACTGTTAGTTGAGTATTCCAAAAACACTTGGGCATGTGACATTATGGATGGAAAAATTCAGGATGGCCGGTATAAGGTAATAGCTGATTTGATTTTGTATAAGGGTAGAATTTACCTAGTTCTTGAATCTGAGCTTAAGGAGAAGATTATGCATGCTTTCCATGATGCACCACTTGCAGGACATCCAGGGTATTTTAAAACATACAGGAAAATTAGAGAGAGATTCTCCTAGAAGGGTCTCAAGGATGATGTCTTGCGCCATGTCCACGAGTGTATGACTTGTTAGCAGAACAAGTCAGAGCATACTTTCCCAGCAGGTTTGCTACAGCCATTGCCAATTCCGGAGCAAAAGTGGGAAAGTATTTCAATGGATTTCATTATAGGTCTTCCCATGGTGCAAGGGAATGATCGCATTTATGCGGTAGTTGATCGGTTGACAAAATATGCACACTTTTTCGCTGTCCCTACCAGCTTTAAGGCACCTCATGTGGCTGATTTGTTCTTCCGTCAGATATTCAGGTTGCATGGACTTCCGAAGAACATAGTTAGTGATCGGGATAACAGGTTTATGAGCATATTTTGGCAGGAGCTTTTCCGTTTGGTTCACACTGAGTTGACTCCTAGCACTAGTTATCACCCTCAGACGGATGGGCAGACAAAGATTGTGAACAAGTGGATAGAGGGTTATCTTCGTAACTATGTTGCAGGACAACAGAAGGCATGGGTAAAGTTGCTATATTTATGTGAGTATTGCTATAACACCACTTACCATATGTCTATTGGTATGACTCCATTCCGAGCATTGTATGGATATGATGTGAGATCTTTTGTTGATTTGGTGTTTGGGGACAACAGAGCTCCCAAGGCTTAGGAGAGTTTACAGGATAGTCAGGACATCCTTAAGGTACTTAAGGAAAATATTCAGCGGGCCCGAATCAGTAGAAGATGTATGCAGATAGGCACAAAGTGGAGAGATCATTTGAGGTAGGAGACATGGTTTTTCTACGTCTTCAGCCTTACAGACAAAGTACTCTCAAGAAGAGTGGGGCTGAAAAGCTCAAGCCGTGATTCTATGGTCCATACAGGGTGTTGAGGAGAGTTGGCGAAGTGGCATATGAGCTAGAGTTGCCTTCTGAGAGTAAGATACACAATGTCTTTCATGTATCTTGCTTGAAAAAGGCCTTGGGGCAGCACATTATTTCTTCTACAGAGTTACCACCCTTGGATGAGGAAGGGAGATTGGATTTAGTGCCAGAGGAGATCTTGGATAGCCGAGAGAGGAGACTGAGGAATAGAGTTATTCGGGAGTTCCTGGTGAGGTGGAAAGAGTTACCAGTGGAGGATGCTACATGGGAGGGCGAGTCTATATTATAAAGCATCCAGCTCTACAGTTGCTTGGGGACAAGCAATCTCGGGAAGGGAGGACTGTAATGTCCCTCTTTCTCGAATAGTTCGGTCGAAGACCTTTGGCCCGTTTTGTCTACCCGACGGCCAAAGGGTGTTTTCAAGGGTGACTTCGGTTTATTAATTTTATTATATTGTGCTCAAAATAAAGTAAAATATCATTAAAGCACATATAATGAATTAATAGACTGTTTAAGTGACTTTGACTTAGGAAAGTGCATTTAAATAAATTAATAAATTATTTAATGTGCCTTCCTAGGCAAAAAATGCGACTTGCCTTGGGGAAGGGTCAAATAAGCCAAAAATGCGACTTGCCTTGGGGAAGGGTCAAATAAGCCAAAAATGCGACTTGCTTGGTGAAGGAAATAATTAATTAAAAATTAATTATGCTGATTTGGGAAAAGTGCGACTTGCATCTTTGGAGGGTTTTTGGCTATAAGGAAAAATGCGACTTGGGGAAAAGGTATTCAGATTATTATTATTTTCTCCCGACAGTTAGCTCTGAGCTTTTGCAGACAAAATCCAAGGACGGAAACCCTCTAGATTATTCCTCTTGCGGACGGAAACCCCAAGAGCAGTGAGAGAAGTTTCCACTCAGGGATCTTCATTGTTTACACAGGTTATTTATCATTTCAGCAGTTTCAGAAGAAGGAATAAATTGCAGCAGTGAGCATTTATACAGCTTCAGAGTGGGGTGACTTATTCTACAGTTGATTTATGTAGTGTTTGAGGTATTTTTCATGCCAGTTTATTGTTGTAAATTTCAGCCACAAATATATATCAAATCGCCTTGGGTTGGATCATTTACAAGTGGATTCTAGACAATATTTGTTATCATTTCATCTGCAGATTTCTGTGTTTACCCTAATAATTTATCATCAGAAATCAATATTGAATATACGGCTGCATTATTTATGAAGAAATCTGCCATTAAAACCCTAGGCGCCTTTATATATATTCACCCGGTTTGCGGGGTTTGCATTATTTAATTTGTTTATGCAGTATGAGAATGTTGTTCCATGGATTTGCTTGATGTTATCAGTTCAGCTCCACACATGAGCATTATATAAAAAAATCAGGTAAAAAGGGTTTGGGATCTTTCAATACGGCTTAGATTACCATACCCATCTCGTATCCAGATACGAACTCACAATTGTGCCATATCAGATACAACCGGATACGGTAAGTAGGGAAACTATAGCCGTATATTGTTTAACAGTTAAAAAGTAAATAAAAAACCCCTTAGAAAGGCTAAATAGTAAAAAATGCTAAAAATTGAAAATGATCTTCTTTAATGCATTTAGTAGCAACAATTGAGGACATGGAGGTGAGAGTGTTGATTCGCTCTTTTACTTCAAGTTTTCACATTGGCTTTGATCAACATGCAATTCTTTTGATTTGTTTCTTTTGGCCTACTCCGTTTCTTTCATTTCGTTTAATTTCCGCTGGCCTACACAACCTGCAATTTGTTTTAATCCATTGAATACTGAATTTCCTACCTTCCCGTGGGCTGGAAGTGTGTAATTTTAATCTAATGTATAAGTTTGTTTATAATTTAAAATTGATAATTATTATTAATATATTCTTAATTTTATAATCTAGATTATTATAGTATTTTAAATATTATATATTATGCCGTATTCAACTGTATCCATATCAGGGGGTGTTAAAAACTAGTTGTATGTGTATCTGACACTGTATCGGTATCCACCTCCATATCAGTATCCATGCGACTATGGATAATTTTGACCATCTCTTTATATTATTTAAAAGAGAATAAAATAAAGCATTGGATGGATGAGAATTAATGAGAGCTTTTGCTATTATTAAGTAAGAAATTAAAAACTTTTTCAAGCTTTTAATATATTTGGATATACTACAATTTTAATATTAAAAGCTTATTAAAATATTCAAGAGATTTCAGGTGGAGATTACTTTTGGGTGCATATTTTTCTTTAAGAATAATTTGGAATTCGTACAATTAGTGCATGTTGCACACTTCTTATCTTCTTCTAATTTATAACAAATAGAGAATCTCTATATTGGGGAACTTCTTCATTGGACCTGCTTAGATCACTGTTTTATTTCACAGTATTTTAGACATAGCTTTTGTTTTAAGCGGAGAGTTACATCGGGTCTTTATTCAACAATTAGAAACTGTGTACCTACAAGAAATCAATAAAGGTGTCGTGGTTCTTTTCTACACTTCAGCTTTATTCTGAGCTTGGCTTTTGCTTTTGTCCATATATTGTGCCCCAAGAAATTCAAAGCATATTTTAGTAGTTTTGTGTTATATTCAAATAAAGGAAGAGTTCAATCTGTTATATTTTATTTATCTCTCTTCCCTTTTCAACCTCAACCAGTATTTTAGTTTCAGCACTAGGATAAAAAGAACCGGCCTACTTTGGAGGTTGTACTATAGGATATTTCCACACTTTAGAACATCCCATGTTATGCTCTGATATGGATGGTGTTACCATATTTTTTCATGCAAGATTGAACAAAGGTATTTTTGGGGAAATTGGCTATTTTTGGTGAAAAGTCTATTTTTAGCATTTTGCTATTTTTAGCACTCGCCAAAATTAAAGTGTTCTAGATGAAAATTGGGTGAATTGGAAAAATTGCTATTTTTAGCATATGCTAAAAATAAAATAGAGTGCTTGCATGCACAAAAATTAGAGCCAATGCATGGAAATTAGCGCCAAAAATAGAGGCAGCTGAAGACAGATAAGCATGGATAAATTAAGAGATAGAGTTGTTCTATTTTTAAATCAATAAAGGCAGCTAAGAATAGGAAAGTCAAAGCAGCAGTTAGACCATAAATCTGTGGTCTAAAACCAAGCAGCCTTTATGCTAAAATCTGCGCCAAAACTGGGAGCTTTGAGGGTGAGTTTAAAGGAGTTATTGCATGCTAATTATACCCAATGTTGGTGCCATATAGATGAGTTTTGGGGGCAAAATATTTAATTGAAAGCAGCAGCAGGCCAAAGTCTATGTAAGAGGATAAGAGGCCAAAAGAAAAGCACAAAGTGCCAAAAACAGGAAAAGACAAAAAACAATCATCAAAAGTAAAAGCAGACCTGCAGCATGCTAAAATCAAGACAGCAGACCCCATAAAGTTGGCGCAGCAGTTTAGATGTTTTTTTTTAATTTAATTCCATCACTTGCATGCTTCCAGCAGTGTGTAGGGTGAATATTTTATTATTTAAAGTGCTTGCATGCACAAATTCCAACGAGGAACAGGGGCAACAGTCTTTAAGGCTGAATTTTGTAAAGGAAATCATATACACACTTTTTGCAGTTGTTTTGCTCTGACAATCCTAGCTTGTATTTGCATCTCTGAATAGAAAAACTCCATTTTTGCCTTCTAACATCGCTGGTTTTCTGAGTATTCCTTGTGTTTATTAGGGTATTGTATTGCTTTGTTGTGGAATTTCTTCCCTATACTGCTATACCTTGCCTAAACCTTTGAATTATTTTTGCAGATTAGCCTAAAGTTGTGCATGTGTGTGGATCTCTATATTTTTCGTATGCAGTATGCGGTAGGACATGTGTGTGTCAAATCATTGGTGTATCACTTCAATTTTATATTTCCCGCATTCCTTCTCCCTTTTCCTTGTTAATTTTATTAGTTTTTGGGTGATTCACATGTGGGAACCAGCCCGCTCTAAAGGTTCACCTCAGTTATAGGCTCCCACAACCTTGAGGTGTTCCAATTTTGTCAACAGAAGAGAGAGTACACATCATTCTCTATCAGGGTGCACTTCTAGGTGACAACAGATGGCAACAATCATACATTTTCAAGTATTAACAGTACCCAAAACCCAATATTAGAATGGAGCAAGACCATCACCAAAGGACATCTGAAAGAACAATTACCTGTTGAGGAAGACATGGAATACTGACTCTATATTGCTCCCAATACTCTATAGAGTTCAGCCTCATTATTATATTAATAGTGATCTGGAAAGTGATCGTCTGATCTCAAGCATTTTTAAAAATAAATCCACATCTGTATATGACCCTGATGATCATAAAAGCTGTTGAAGATCTTTGTAGGGTTTCTTATGCAACCACTTGGCTCATATTCGAGGCTCTCATGTACATCCCTCAAGCATGGTAGGTCCTTGTCAAACATGTGAAGGGCTTCAAAAATTGAACCAGTCATGGTCATTACATCCTGTACCTGCTTCCAAAATCTTCTGATAATCAGCCAATGATAGGTCGTCAACTTGTTTATGATGAAATCAGAGTGTGATCCTTTCTGCCTTTGCCACATGAGGAAAACCAACATCTATCTAAGTGAGAGGTACACTCTTACCTTCTAAGATACACTGCAACATAATGAATGCAAAGCAATTTGGCTGTCTACAAATCTCACATGTTTCAAAGTGGCAGGATTCTTGTAGATTGCCAAAGATGTTGCATGAGTAACAAAGTAACATTTCAACAACATTGCCTCGCCTTCTATCTTCCCAACCATTGCAATATTATTTTTATCTTCAAAAAGAGGCGAATGCAATAAACAACCCAACAAGTGCAATATATATTTGGGTACTGATTCTTAATTACACCCCTCCAAGAATGGTGGCTGCACTGTCTGTCACATTTCAAATGACCTTATCTGGCTAACTTGTTTAATCACCTCTTCACTCTCTAGTCATTGTTGCAGTGTCATGACATTTCAAAACATAATCCCCTATCAGCTTAAAAGTTAAAACCTCTGTATATGTGAGAGGGCAATGATTGATATTTGTCCAATCTTCAGAAATAATGGACACTCCTGAATCCCTTTCCTCTAATATCTTGAAGTATTGAACCAATGTGAGATTTCTTTTATGTCAAAACTAGCGTCTTCATTTTTTGTAGGAAGGGGTGTATATCCTTCCGGTGCATTGTTTAACAGATTATATCCCATCTACTTTCAATAAAGAAACCTGCAGATAGTAAATGTTATACCATTGGCAAAGAAGAAATGGCTAATGTTATACCATATCTGCCTTGTTTCTAGCATCTCAAAGATGCTCCTATATGGGGGAAGACTCTGACATGTGTAGCCCTAAAGGTCATATTCAAGGCTAATAAAGATTGGGCTACAACAAGAGTGGCCCGAGTGGATTCATTGATTCATTTACAATTTTTAGTTTCAACTTCGTTATAATGTTCATTCAAGGTGGCCTCTGATTTGGAAATCTTGTCACATGGATGTATCAATATTTTCCTCATTTCTATCATTTCAAAGATGCTCATATGGGGAAGACTCTGACTATGTAGCCCTAAAGTTCAGATTGAAGGTTAGTAAACATTAGGCTACAACAGGAGTGGCCTGAGTGGTTTCGTTGACATATTTTAGTTTCAACTACGTTATAATGTTTAATCAAGGTGGCTTTTGATTTGGGAACCTTGTCACAAATTTAATCTGCTTCTTTTAACCAACAGCTAGAAAATGCCACCTAACTCATGATGGTGAGCCCAATTTCGGAAGCTTACAAAAAGGCACACCTGAGCCCTTGTTAATCTTGACCCAAGATCTCTTCCACTTTATAAATGCGTGCCTTGTTTAGTCTCCAGCAACCTAGCTTCAGAAACTCTCTTGGATTCAAGATATTCCTTTGTTTGGGAAAAGGTGGAATTTCTTGGGATTGGGAGTCTCATGGTTTGTTGTCCAGCATAAGCAGATGGCTCCAGACTTGGGGTTGGACTTTCTGCCATTCTGAAAAAAATGTGCATTGAACTTCCAAAATCATAAAACCCAAAAATTATCTGAAAGAGGTGAACCAGCATAAAACCCCAAAAGTAGGCATAAATATAAAGAAAAGTCCAAAAAAATCCAACCTTCTCCATTACAGAAATAGCAGCAGCTATCAAAAGCCTTTCAAAGTTAGAATTGCATCAAACTCGTAGTTACCAAATTTGGCTGGATCTACACAAAATCTGGCCGGATTCAGATTTTTCAGCCGACTTGTATAAGTTTGGTCGGGTCAGCCTTGTTTTTAAAATTTTTTTGGCAAAAAAGAGACAGGAAACCGTATATATTATTTAATGCTAAATATATTAAAATTTTATGTTATATTATTTTTGCCTTCCTGAACAGATCTGGATTTCTGAACTTGGTAACTGTGAGCAAACTATAAAAAATAAGCACCCTCCAGCTCCTCTCAGCAGCATACCTACAGCTCCATGCTGAGAAAGAGTAAAAAGAGAAGAAAATCATTTTTCAGGGCAGTTAGAAATGTTTTTAGGTGGGCCCCTACCTTTTTATGTGGCGGGTAGTTAATTTTTGTTTTATAAAAAGTGAAATTGACTGGTGGCTTCTTACAGGCATGAAACAAATCAATAAATGATAGCTAGAAATGTCAGTTCCTTGAAAAATGATATTTGTGCCCAAGAAAGGGAATGGAGGTTCAAAATGACCTTCAATTGCTCAACACAAATAATGATGGGGTTAATCCCACATTGGTAAGAATTGTGAGAGAAGGGTGACTTAAAAGTTAAAAGGCATAACATACTGAAGAGAAAGAGGCTAGATGATGAGAAGCCCAAAGCGGTAGATTACATTTCTTGTTCCCCCTACTAACAAATGCTTTGAGGTGTTTGCATGCTAAGTGGGTGGCCTTATCTTGTGATTTATTACTAAATATATGAGGAAAAATGTCATCATGGTAATGGCTACTCATGGTCATATTTAGATGACTTAAACACACTTGATAAAACCTTGCAAAGAAATAATAATCTTTGTTGGAAATATGTTGTATATTTTCCATGAGTTACCCCCTTCTAGACCGTATGGCTAGGCACAATGTACAACCCGACACGGGTAGTGACTTTATAGGTTTTCGTGCCCGTATAGGTGGTTTAACCTATGTTATTATATGGGTGGTTAGATAACTCATGTTTTATGGGGAACCATATGGGTTGTATTCTTGGCCCATGGTTTTGGTACCCATTGTATTGTAATACTACTGTGACAGTTACCTATTGATATGCTTACATATAGTTGGACATGTAGTAGGATAAAGTAGAACTGGGAAGTACATTATTGTATTGTAAATGGTTGAGTTAATACAATAAGGAAGAGAAGTTACTGTGCTGGGTTTTTTTCCGGAAGGGTTTTCCTAGGATAAATCTTGTGTACTGTGTTATCTTGTGTATGCCATTTTCTATTTCTGTTTTATCTTAAAGATTCTATGAAGTATTGCTTCTCTCGTATTTGTTTATCGGATCAAATTCTCTTCGATCTTATGGCTATTTATGTTGCCGTTCTGTGTTTACAAATTTTTCTCAACAAGTTGGGGCAGGGCTGTCACTGTGCTGGTAACTATGCTTGGAATTATTTGTATTGTTCCTTTTTTGAAGATATTTAAGGAACCTGTTTGTTAAATTCAAGGGATGCCAACAGAATGCCCATTGGCTCAGAAAAACAACAATTTCAGTTTTGAATTCAGTTTTCATGCATCCAAATAAAGCGTTAAATTGATAATAATTATGGTCTAAAAATAGGTGTAGATCCTATGACTGAAAAGATAATAGAAACATCTTTAGAGAAAAATGCTTTCTTCATTTTGGAGCTTTTTAAGAGTATTTTCCAAATCAACAATGAACACACGTGTTTCTCATATACAACGTACATCCATGAATGAGGAGTATCTTTCCAAACAACTACAGTTTTGTTTCAAAATCTACTTTTGAGTTTCTTGTGGCAGTGAAGATCCTCTACAAATGGTAATCAACAAAAATATCGTGCAATGACATTGCACTATGGAAGTCTTTATGCTGTATGTCTCGCTGTCCAAGTATGTTTATTTTAAATGCTATAAGAGTGTTTAACTGGCCATGAAGGGTGTATCTTAATAAGGATGTTTTGCCTAGGCTCTTAGTGGGATCCTTTGTTAATCATGTATTTACTGATCAATAGTAGTGCGATTTCATGTTTAAAAATTAGAATCAACAAAACATGGGATTAATCTGTTTAGGATTTAGTGGGCTCTTACAGACCACAATGATGGAAAAGAACTTCTGGAAAGATCTGTCATAAAGTGATTTAAAAAATTCAACATTTTGGCTCACACTAATTGATTCATCATCAGGATGAAGATGTGTGATCTGAAATGTCGATATTTAATTTTTTTAATCATATCATCAGGATGAAGATGTGTAAATAAAAAACGCCAATGTTTTAAAGTTTTTTCTATCACAAGTCTTTTCCAGAAGCTCTTTTCTACTGCTTAGTTTTGTTTGAGCACTTGAGAAAATGTTTATAATTAAACTGTGAAATACTGCAGTTTCAATTTACTATTTAATTAAATTACTGCGACTGAAGTTGTCATCTTAGCAATCCATAAAATATTCTAGATATATTTAGTTTTATGTTCAGTTCAAGGTTGAAGTATATATATTAAACATTTTAAAAAATGTTTCTATATTTATTCTGCAGATTTTAGAAGGTTGGGAGTTACTAAATGAGCGGACAAGCATGGAGGAACGATATCTTAAGAAGGTGTGCATTTTTTCCCCTTCTAAATGTTTAAGTGGATTGCATAAAGCATCTATGCACATATGAATCTCAACCTGTTTAGAGAAAAGGTAAATCAAATGGCTAGGCTGATTTCTATAAATTAAAATGTAGGAATAGGGACACGGATAATTTCATGCATCTTTCAATGATTGGATTTTACATGTTTTAATAACTTTTAAAGATTTGTCGCTAATAGCACTTCGAATTCAGGTCTCTATTCTCCTATAATAAATTTGAATGGATCTATGGATATTATGTTTTAAATTATCCATCTAATTAGGTCATTAATTTTTTGTGGGTTTTTACTTGTGTGCATTTTAAATCATCTCAAGATGACCTCCATGAGTAGTCATTACTCTAATGACATTTTTCCTCTTGTATTTTTAGTAATAATTACAAGGCAAGGGGACCCACTTAACACACAAGCACCATAAAAATTTTTAGTAAGGGGGATGAATGGTGAATGTAATCCACCACTTTGGGTCTCTCACTATCTATCTCATGTTTAAATTTTGAAGTTTTAGCCATTTCTGTTTCAAATGCAGAAACCAGGGACTTGGAGGCTTGCTTGCCAAACAATTGTGGGGAATAAGAAGAATGGTGGGAAGGTCAGTTAGAACATTGTTATTTTAATTATTTCTGTCTATGCAGTCCTTCGACATCTACTCATTTACTGGGATTGGTACTGAATACAAAGCAGAATAGCTAATTTTCTTTCTTGCAGATCTTATGTAACTGAAAATTTGTTCTGACTCATGTAACTTGACCGTCCCAAGCTTTAAGTTATCCATTTTTGCATTCTATTTGTTGAATACTCCATAAAGAACATCTACATTGATTCAATATATTGAATTTGACTCAGAGATGAAGTTTCTTTCATACGCTTTGTGAGTGGACCTTATCTTTTATGTTGTAAAGTTGAGCTGGTTGCTAGTGCAGATATATGCACACTTAGTTACTTCATTCTTTTGATATTGAAAATTACGCTCTAATTTTGAAGCTAAATTTTATCATATTGATTATGCATCTGTTTATCAAATTTTCAAACAAAAGAAGGCTTACATGACACATTTCATTTTTGTTGGATTGGAAAATACCTTTTGAAACACACGGGAGGGTACATAGCTCAACACATACACAATTGGCATCATCACCGACATCAAACTTCATATAATCATTGTGGGCATGAGCTTGCTGAGATTTGAACCTAGGCCATCTTGGTGGTAAGTGCCCTCTCTTACAATTTAGTCAGTGCTTGGTAGACCATTCCATATTGTCTTCTTGATTTTATATGAACACCATTCAAAAGAGTGCCATTTTACAGTCAAGAATGTGAAACGTATCCGAATGGGCTGTTGATCTCGTAAACTATCTACTTTGGAATTCGTTCACAAAACCACAATTATACTATTGTTCTACTTTCAAATAGAAAATGACAGTTGAGCTAGTGATTGAATTGTTTATGCCTTAGAACTGAAATTTGCAAAGAGAAATGAATTAACACACACATACACCAAGGATTTTTATCCTGGAAACCTCCAGAGGAGGAAAACTAGTCGGGAAGGGCAACCAACTCTTTCTTCCCTTTTTACTTTATTGGCCAATTCAAATTATCGAGATACAAACTTTACAATAAGTGAGAAAGGAAATTGACAATGTCTCACACTTCCTCCCAACTACTTGACTACTCTGTTCTCAAACTCTTTCTTCTACAAACTCAATTCCAACACTTTAGAACTCTTGCACTTACTCCCATGAAGTCTCTTGCTTCCGATAATCAAAACTCTCCTTCCTACATGTATTTATAGCCTTTCTCATGTCCTCTTGTGCATTGGAGGATGGGAAAGGTCATGGAGGAGAAGAGACACGGACAACCTTTCCAATTCTGGGACTATTCATTTTGAATTTTATTTTCTGTCCGAAAGTGACAGACCGCCACCCAATGTAGACCGGTGGTCATAGGATCGTCGCAGGCATTGGGCGGCGATTCTGACCGCCGCCTTGGTTGGGTGGCGGTTCTAGAATCGCCGCTACTGAAAAGAGTGACGGTTCTTAACATATAGACAGAACCTCCCGTTTCTTCATTTTACTTCTTTGTTGTTGGCTGATTTGATGAAGTAGAGTCATTTTGGATCTGTTGGCTAGATTTTCTGCACATGACTAAAAACCTAAGCAAATCATGAGATAAATCTCCCTCATTTACGGTGAGGCTCCCATGTAAAATGTTTATCAACTGTACGTATGAAACTTAATAACTACTTGTGGGGGTTTTACTTTAATCACAAAGCTCATGAACCATAGCTTAACAATTCTCGCAACAAGTAAACAAGCTGTTTATGGAGTATTTGCGAAGGGGGAAATAATGGAGTTTGGGAAAGGAGAAAGGCAGATATGTAATTCAACCAATAGTTTTTAGATTTGGCCTCATACACGAGATAAAATGAACAAGTAGATGTCACAATATTGAAGTAAAGGACAAGAAAAACTTCTAATCTAAATCTCAGATAACACAAAGTTTATCTAAAGATCCACAGTAAGAAGAAAATGCACCGTGGACATAGTTTTCCAGTAAATCTGCCTTTATTCAATTCTTGACTTTCATAAAAATGACATCAAGGGCTACAACACAAAGTCTGGAACTCAAGAATGTTGATTAACAACTTGTGATTATGATTCTTCTAACCCATAGGTTCTTCCTCTATTTATAGTGTATAGAGGGCAATTACAAATAGGAAGCTTTCAATGAATTGCCACATGTGGAAGTTATGAAAAGGGAAGCAATTGCGAATAGTATTCTCCCCTAGACTTTCTCTTTGCATGACATGCATGCCTTACAACTGAAAATAGAACTTTCTATTATGCATGTCTGCCACCTATTTCCAAGTAATTGACTTCTTCTAGTAACTTGAAGTAACGACTTTTAAAGCCAATTACCTAAGTTTTACAATTTAATTGATTACTCAATTACTTTTTTGGAGAAAATAAGAGAAAGAAAAAGAAGTTATTCCAGCTGCAACACTCTCCGTTTTGTCCTTCCTCCATACTCTGCATGCTGATCCAATATGCATTGTACTTTTGCTTCATCTATTTTAGCAATGAATGATCTGAATGATATCTCTGCCTTGAATCTGAGATGCTTTTTCTCCCATATGTTGTTGAATTTTTGCCTTTGATTCTCACCAAACTGGATCTAGAAGTAGCTGGTTGTGATTTGCTTGCGGGTGTTGCCTCTGACTTGTCTTCTCCTCTTATCCTTGAAGCTTTTGCAGTTCTTCTCTAGCACGTGCAGTTTTTCTCCAGTACGTGCACTAATAAGATGTTTGCCGTAAACAATTCAGACAAAACTCATCACCTTTTATTTTTAATTGCATATGAGAAATTTTAAATTCTAGAAAGTACTCGGGTGAAGGAAAATACAAGTAAATTCAATGAAGGTTTCAATTGGAAGATTGGGAGCACTTGCACAAGATCCTGAAAGAAATTTTCCATGCAATGACTTCTACATAGGTTGCGTTAGAAATAAGAGAATGAATTTTCGCCGGAAGCCTTTGCAATTATGAGAGCTGGATTTATTTCTTCCTTTGATTCTAAAGATATATTCAATGTATTAGACATTGACTTTTGCTTTCTTCACCAATATGGGCATAAATGAAGTATTCCTACAAATAATTCAGACAAGTATGCAGTCCATAACATGAATATCTAATTTCTTCACCGAGATCTGATTATAAAGCCTGCTGCCCTCTATTTTTAGACTTTGCTTGCATGCCAAACAAGCTAAAAATATTATTTAATTCCCCGTGCACTCACATCAACATGCAGATAGCCAGAATAATAAAAAGGAATCCTTTCCAACCCTAGGCGCTAAAACTGGATGCTTCCCGACAATTAAAAGAAGTCAGCTTTTAGGCATTTAATAATGCAAGGACGGGTCACACTTTTTGGCTATAAGCCAAGGAAAAATGTGGGGGGCAGGCAGGTAAAATTTTACCCTGCCTGTTAGTGTCCAATTCTCCGCTTTTCACTTAAGTTGCTTTTGAGAGAAAAACATAAGAAATAGGTAGATAAAATTTTACCCTGCCTGCTGGGGTCTACTTTTCCGCTTTTCACTTAAGTTGCTTTTGAGGGAAAAACATAAGCAGCAGGAAGGTAAAATTTTACCCTACCTGCTGGAGTCTACTTTTTCGCTTTTCACTTAAGTTTCTTTTGAGGGAAAAACATAAACAGCAGTGTAGCAGGTAAAATTTTACCCTGCCTGTTGGGGTTTACTTTTCCACTTTTCACTTAAGTTGCTTTTGAGGGAAAAACATAAGCAACAGAAAGGTAAAAATGCGACTTGCTTTGGATTTGAATTCCTATATTTGGCGTGGACATTCAAGATGAAGGGCAGCTTTGAAAATTGCGACTGGCATGAAGATTACATTTCTTTCCATTTTTGGATTTTTGGTGAAGAAAATACAAGTACGAATAAAATTTTCCATTTTTGGAAAGGGTCCGGGAAGATCTAGCAAAAACTTGCAAGTGCCATAACTTTCACTCCGTGGCTCCATTTTAGGTGCCGTTTTTCTAAAAGTGCATATTTTCTCGAGCTCTACACATTGGTGGCAGTATTTTTCTTATTTTCATAAAATCTATTATTGCACCTTTTTGGACCAAGCAACCTCTTGTAATCTCCTGAAGGAATCTTGAGCTCTGGTCACCTTTAGACAGATTAATTAGCAATTAAAAACACTGGATAACTTTTCAAAACCCTAGGCTCGGGAAAAGGTATGGCAGGAAGAATGAATAGGCTATGGGGATTTCTAGACGAAAAATAGAGAAAAACCAAAACGCAGAAGAAATAAAAACGAAAAACCCCGTCGGAAGTTGCAAACAATTGCTTTGAAAATAACCTTTCATGCCGATTAGCTGGTTAGTAAAAACTCTTCCCTAGTGAACACTCCATTGAGAGGTGGAAGCAATACTGGCGTGAAAATCCTTAGTAGGGTTCAACTGTAGCACAATTTATTTTTAAACAAAACTTTATTTATTTAATAAATAAATAAATAAAATTCTCTTAGACAAAACCTAACGAAGGGATAGAGTGAGTTTTGGCATGTGGGTATTTGTCGAATTTGGATTTTATGACTCTCTGGGGATACCTTAGAGCAATGCAAACAACTATAGGCAAAACAAACACAAAACGACCCGCTACTTTGAAAAGAACAAATTTTTAAAAAGGGGTAGTCCCAGATTTTAGGGTGAAATCTTTGGGACACTAGGATCCCTATGGATCGCACCTCCCGCTTAGGATGCTTTTGGTCCCACAAAAACTTAGTGGGGGAGTAAATGAGGAAATAATTCCCTCACTTGCTACTTCGAGTACCACTGGGCTGCGTTGGTGTCTTCCCTTTCAGTCCAACCTACCAAGACTCTTGCGGACCTCTTCTAGTCTCTCTGACCTTTTTCTACAACACTACATCCTCCTCTAATTCGCCTTGTGAGTCCAAGACACAATCCTCAATGGAAGGTAGCAACTGTAGTTCTTCATCTTCATCTAGCATGGATGGCTCATATAGGTGCAAGTTCTCACAGTTTACTACTAAGTACATCTTCATAAATGGCGACAAATCAAGTCGAAAGGCATTTTCTCCAACCTGCTCCAATATGGTGAAGGGTCCATATCGTAGTGGCTTGAGCTTCCGTGCTTGACCTTGTAGTCTCTCCTTGCTCAAGTAAAGCCAAACTCTATCTCCAACATGAAGCTTATGCTCTCTCCTGTGCTGATCATGCCTAGCCTCAGCACTGGATTGAGATTTCTCTAAGCTGTTCTTTGACTTTGAGATGGATTTGCGGATCCTCCTACTCCCCAACCGCTATGTTCAACGGATTTGTAGGTAGATATCCCAAGCATGCTTCAAATGGTGAATTCATAGTGGATGTGTGTATTCCTGGTTATAGGAATGCTGAATGTAGGCTAAGGACTCATCCCAAGTCCTTGGGTATTTTTATTATACCCTCTGATCAACTGTACCAAAGTCATGTTCACCACCTTTGTCTGTCCATTTGTCTGTGGATGGAAAGCCGTGCTCCTTTGTAACTTGGTATCCATCTTTTCCCACAAAGTAGTCCAAAACTTCCCCAAGAACTTGGAATCCTTGTCAGAAACAATAGACTTTGGCAAGCCAAAATGCACCCATACATTAGCAAAGAAAAGATCTGCTGCCTCATGTGCTTTTACCGTCTTTTTACATGCCATAAGAATACACATCTTATTGAATCTATCAACAACAACATAGAGATAGTCATGGCCATGTTTAGACATAGGTAATCCTCCTACAAAGTCCATAGAAATGTCCTCCCACGGATGTGTAGGTGCTGACAAAGGCATATACAAACCCTCCTTCCTAGTCTTAGGCTTGTTAGTACAACAAAGTTTACATACACATAAATTTTGATACTTCTTGCATATTGGGCCAATACACGCACCTTTGTAAGTGGGTTAGGGTCTTACCAACACCGAAATGTCCCGCCACTTTTGAGTTATGTGCTTCCCTTATCAATAGAAGTCTTTCTTCTTTAGGCACACAAAGCTTCCCCATTGGTAGAGCAGCCCTGTCCTTGAGATAACAATCTTCAATCCCCGTCCTTTTAGCCCCTTGGGACTGCAATTGCTGAAATGTCACCCCAAAGTCTCTGTCCTGGGCATATGCCTCTCTCGTAAGCTTCCTTCGTGAAGGGCTCAATCTGAGAGATAGTGGCCAAGCAGGAGAACTTCTCTTGTGTAGGCGGCCTAGACAACATGTCTGCCACCAAGTTTGTACTACCCTTCTTGTATTTGATCACCAGATGAAATTGTTGAAGGAACCCCATCCATTTGTAGTGCCTTGCTTGCTACAATTTAGACTGTGCTTGCAAATACTGGAGAGGTTTGTGGTCAGTGTGCACAATAGTTTATTTACCCAACAAATAATGCTTCCATTTTTAATTTCTTGAACTAGTGCATACATTTCCTTATCATATATTGAATATCCTTTAACTGCTGAAGTAAAAGTTTCAGAATGATAGCATACGAGTTTACCTCCCTGAAGCAACACTGCGCCCATAGCATAATCACTGACATCTGTCTCTACTTCAAAGGGCTGCTGCAAATTAGGAAGAACAAGCACTGGTGCATGACTAATCTTGTATTTGTCTTGTTCCTTACCCTAGTCAAAACCCTTACTCTTTGTGGCCACTGTGTGTAGAGGTGTTGTAATCGCAGAGAAGCCCGAAATGAACTTCCGCATGTACTGTATTGCTCCCACAAAACTCCTAGTCTCTGTGGCTCCTGTTGGTGTTGGCCAATTGGTGATGGCTTCCACCTTTGGATCCACTCGTAGCTCTCCTCCAACCACGTGCCCAAGATAGACAAGTGATTGTTTGGCAAATTCACATTTCTTCATATTACAAAGTAGTTGTTTCTCCTTGAGAACTTGCAAGACTTGTTGCAAATGAGTTAGATGTTCCTCCCATGTGGTACTAAAAATCAAGATATCATCCAGATAAACAATGACACATGAATCTATGAAATCCCATGCAATACATCATTCATCAATCTCATAAATGTAGCGGGTGCATTGCATAAACCAAATGGAAGTACTAACCACTCATACAAACCCTGTTTTGTCTTGAAGGCAATCTTCCATATATCCTCCTCCTTCATTTTGACTTGATGAATCTATGAAATCCCGCAATACATCATTCATCAATCTCATAAATGTAGCGGGTGCATTGCATAAACCAAATGGAAGTACTAACCACTCATACAAACCCTGTTTTGTCTTGAAGGCAATCTTCCATATATCCTCCTCCTTCATTCTGACTTGGTGATAACTTGACTTGAGATCCAACTTCATGAAGAATTTGGCATGTTGAAGCTGGTCCAAGAGATCATCTATGCGGGAAGTGGATATATTCTTTCTTTATGGTGATCTTGTTCAAAGCATAGTAGTCGATGCACATTCTCCAAGAACCATCTTTCTTCGGCACCATCACAATAGGCGAACCGCATGGTGAGGTGCTTAGACGTATCACACCCTGGTCTAGTAGTTCTGGAGTTGTTTCTTTACTTCAAGATTACTCTCAAGCAAGGATTCCTGTACACCCCGATGTTCGATAGAGGGGACTCGGCAACAACTAAATCTTATGCTCTACTTCCCATTTGGTGGTAACCCACTAGAGCTGAAAAAATTCTTGAAAAGACTAAATAATACTATCCAAATCTTGTTTTCCCTGGTTAGAAATCTCTGAAACTTCTACCCCATCTTGTTTATCCTTTAACAAAAGTAAATAAAACTGATTATGATTTTCCTGGATAAATACTTTTGCTTGGTTAGCACTCACCATAGTAACCTATGTCTTACGCTGGTGTGCCCGTATGTTGTAGTTGATCCCATCCTTGACCCATCTGTATCGGTTCTCCCTTCTCATAAATATAGCATCCCTGATATACAAGTAAGGACTCTCGAAAACAACATCAAAAGCATCAAGTGGAATAACATCAACTTCCAATACATCAATATACTGGGAATTTATCCCAAACTTGACCTTACATCTTTTTGTTACCTGAATTTCAACACCCTTCTTCACCCAACCCAAAGGATAAGGGTGTGGATGCTCGTAAGTCTCAAGACCAAGCTTATTTACAACTGCTTCAGAAATCAAGTTAGACTGAGAACCAATATCAACCAAAGCATTTACCTTAGTTCTCTTGATCTGGATTTTGATCTGGAATAGTCTACTCATCTCCTCTTCCTGGCTTTCCATGTTGGTGGCCATGCATCCAAGCCTTTCGTCTACATCACAGTCATCTTCGATTTCCACCTCCCTCCTCTTGTCTTTTACAAGCTGTCATGGACTTCTTTGAGTCCTTGGTTCGGTTCTTCGGATGTAACTCTAGATGCAACTTCCAACATGTAGCGTCAGTATGACCATTGATATCACAGTTCTTGCAAAAATTCTTAGGATCTTTACAAGTATTTAAAGTAGTGGCAGCTTGTTTACCTTTCCCTTTCCACTTACCTTTGTTACTTGTTTGCCCATGTTCTTTCTTTTGCTGATTTGTCGATTGCTTTGCCCTTGGCTCTGCTTCTCCTTGCTTCTTTTCATCATCTATATAGTATGCCTGCACACACACCTCGTTGAGATCTTTGGGCTTCGTGGAGATGACTTTTCTTCGAAGGTGAGTGTGAAGTCCTCCCAAGTACTTAGTCAGAATATTCTCATCCTCCAAGTCCATGTTCAACAACATGGCCTGCCTCCGAAACTCTGTAGTATAGTCCTGCACACTTTGACCACTGCCTTGTCTAAAATACTGCCATTTAATCATTTGGTCAGTCTTGTGGCCAATAGGATAGAAGTTATCTCTAAGTAATTCTTTAAATTCTTGCCAAGATTTCACAATAGGACGTTTCTTCTTTTCACAAGTGGCTAGATGCATTTCCCACCAAACTAGAGCGTGTCCCTCCATTTTGAGACATGCAAAGGTGATCCTCTGTGCCTCAGTGACATTGTGGACGCTAAAGTAGACTTCTAATTGTTTTAACCATTTATCAAGCAATTATGCATCTACTTGTCCTTCAAAGATTTTAATTTCAACTTTTGTTTCAACTTTAAAAGGAGCATGATCAAATTTTACCTTCTCTCTTTCCATTGAAGTCTCTTCTTCACACTCTTCCCCATATTATTCCTCATCGTGGCTCCTCCCTATGCCAAATTTTTCGGCTAAGCCTCGAACCATTGAGTCCATGGAGTCTTGCTTAACAGAAGCCGTTTTCTGCAAATCTGCAATTTCTTCTTTTCTTCTAAACATCCTATCCATCATGGTCTCCAACATATTGATTCTACGGACCAAGTTCTCTTCCTCCATTTGTCCCCGAATTCTCTGTTTCCACTTCCTTGTAGAAATATCTGGATCGCAAGGTAAAGCCTCTTCGCCTTTGGATCTCGTCACTATCATACAAATCCAAGAACGAATACCACAGTCTTGGATACTTGTTAGCTCTGATACCAAAATGATCTGTAAACTATCTACTTTGGAATTCATTCACAAAACCACAATTATACCGCTGTTCTACTTTTAAATAGAAATGACAGTTGAGCTCGTGATTGAATTGTTTATGCCTTAGAATTGAAATTTGCAAAGAGAAATGAATTAACACACACACATACGCCAAGGATTTTTATCTTGGAAACCTCCAGAGGAGGAAACCAATCGGGAAGGGCAACCAACTCTTTCTTCCTTTTTTACTTTATTGGCCAATTCAAATTATCAGAGATACAAACTTTACAATAAGTGAGAAAGGAAATTGACAATGTCTCACACTTCCTCCCAACTACTTGATTGTTTTGTTCTCAAACTCTTTCTTCTACAAACTCAATTCCAGCACTTTAGAACTCTTGCACTTACTCCCATGAAGTCTCTTACTTCTAATAATCAAAACTCTCCTTCCTACATGTATTTATAGCCTTTCTCATGTCCTCCCATGCACTGGAGGATGGAAAAGGTAATGGAGGAGAAGAGACACAGAACAAATTTTCTAATTATGGGGCTGTTCGTTTCGAATTTTATTTTCTGTCTGAAAGTGACAAGACCGCCGCCAATGTGACCGGCGGTCACGGGACCGCTGTCTTTGGCTGGGTGGCGATTCTGAAGCGCACCGCCACTGGTTGGGCGGCGGTTTTCAGAATCGCCGCTGCCAGAGTGGCGGTTTTGTTAACATATAGACAAAACCTCCGTTTTTTCATTTTCCTTCTTTGTTGCTGGCTGATCTGATGAAGTAGAGTCATTTTGGATCCCTATGGATCAGCTGCTTCAATATTAAGCTAGTTATTATGACAATTATGATTCTCCAACTGGTATAATATGCCCTACCAGTGTGTTGTGGCATGAACTATCCAAAAAGGAATGGGATAAATGCTTTTCCTTTGTTTCTTTCAAGAATATTATGCTAACCTTCCCAATTTTAAATCGTAGAGTCCTGGTTTGACCTTTGCGTTTTGAGTCAGATAATTCATTTTACAAGGTGGTGTTGAGCTATTTCCTTTTTCATTGGAGCAGCTTTTCACGTGTTTTTAATTTTGTGAGAAATGCATCTTATATTACTTCAAGGAACAAATATTATCGGCCTAACAATAGAGATACATGGAAAACCTCTTCCAAGGAAATTGACTACCCATTTATCTTGAAGGGAACTTCGATGATTAGGGACATCTGTTACTATTAGGGAATGAGGGTGATTTTTGTGGAAGTTCAGATGTAAGGCTGTAATAACTCATAATTATTGAATTTTACTTCTGGGAAGCTGAAGTACCACATTCTAAGATTCTCTTTAGAAAGCAAAGTGTACAAGGCTTAGAAGAGACTAGCGAGTTCTTACCACCACAAATTTTGCACTTGTCTTTTTTATTATCTATGGTCCAACCAGGTGGCTTCGAAAAGTTTGATGGTCTACAATTCATTTCGAGCACCACATCTACATAATTATGATATAATTTGAAGTATTATGTATAGAGATTAATCTCAGAAGGGCAATCTTGTCATACACAATGAAGGAAAGAAAAATGGAAATTATTCCTATATCCCTTGTAAAATTGAAATTCCACAAAGTCTACTTGTAAACTCGATTGCTCCCTAACCAGGTTCAACTTTACATTTGAATTTGGGGAGAGCAAAAAAATAGGTAAAAATTTAGGTGTCTTTAAATTTATTATCCTTGAGGAGGTTGATTTTATCCTTAAATGAAGTGCAACAACAACTACTGCAAGTAGGCCAATCCTCATATAACCTACTCTATTAGAGTGCCATCCATTTTTGGCAATTGTACTTTTATAAATTTTTGGTGTCATAGTATAAGGAACTATGTTGACTAAGTCATGTTTTAGTGTTGATATATCATTGAGTGCTCACTCAAATGTCCTTAATTCTTAATCAATTGTAGGTTAATGGCTTCCCTGCATGCCAACCCCACCGTCCCACACTCGCCCCACCTAAAGGTGGCATAAATAAAGGGACAACTAGGGTGAAATATGTGTAGCTACTAAAAACCTCTATAAAATCCGAGGTGATACTACTTTATTATTGATGCATGAGTATATTTTTATTGATTAATGTTTTGACATTTTCACTTCAACGCATTGAGAATCTTGTTTATACACTAAGTAGTTGCAGGTGATAGGATGTTGAATTGTTTTTAAAAGGTTATGAGCTACATCCTTGGTAAACAAACTTTTTCCTTAAGTCTATTAACTCTATGTACTTTGAAGTCATGTAAGGACATGCCAATGGGATTTATATACGAACATGAGGATTTTGAATGATTATCTATGCATATTTATAATTTTATAGACGTTATTAAGGTTAGAGTCCAATCCTAGACATGTTATTGATGTTAACACCACAAATGAGACATGAGCTATCCTAGCAAAAAGAATTGAATGGTGTGATATATATATATGCTCGCACAATTTTATATAATGCCTAATATTTTATTGTGATTGTCTATTTCATCTTTGCTTATACAGTATACCCTCGTTCAACATTCTTATGTACTTGTAGATCACACAAGGAAGCACCCGTTATAGAAAAGATTAGCACGCAATGAAGTGATATTTTGACCTAGGGGTTATGCAACCCTTAAATGATGCATTTGGACCTCTCCACTCCACACCAAGGACAATTGTAAATTTGTAACCATCCACAACCTTTCATAAGATCCCCATTCCTATGACATGTTGGGATTAGGTGTCATACACCTTCCAAATTCTAATGTTGGGGTTTAATTAATTATTCTGTATTAATTATGGGTACACATGCTTCCCACATGATGTGGCTATTTTTGTCACATGTATTATGTATTGAGAGCGTGCTTAGAGGGAGGAAAATAGCGAACTAGAAAAACTCTAAAAATAGACTTTAGATAAGTCTAAAAATAGACTGCTCAAGACTGCTGGAAAAAGATAGTCAACTCTATTTTTAGACTAGTCCAAATATAAACTGCTCAAGTCTAAAAATAGATCACCCAAATTTAGGAGTTAACTCATTATGATTTGTGCATATTTAGGGCGCCTATCTTGCCTCTATTTTTAGCACATGAGCTGAGTCTATAAAGAAGGTGTTTGGGGTGGAGATTTAGTGATTCTACTCTCTTGGTGATTGTAGGAGGATAAGCAGCCTGTGTGTTTCCAGCTTTGCTGATCATTGGGACTGAAGGAGTGGATACTCTGCAATTGTATTGTAACAAGAGTTTGCTGGTTACTGAATAATACATTGAGTGCTCCTTGGTGGCTGGGTTTTTCCTGAGAGGGTTTTCCCAGGGTATATGCTGTGTCCTATGTGAATCTTGTGGTATTGCATGTTGCTGTATGTTGTTGTTTTCAGTTCTGCATGTTTATATTTCTTGCTGAAATTGAAAGATCAGACCTGTTTTGCACTTCTTTCCTCTAAAGATTAAGTAGGAAGTTGTTCCACATTTGTCTAGCTTCCTTTCATTTGGTATCAGAGCTTGGCCAGCTTTTGAGATCCTAGGTTAGGAAACAGAATTTTTGCTTTAATCTTGGTTTGAGTGGGAGTTGTGCATAGCAGAGATCTTATTTCAGCATGGCAAGTACATCATGGTTGGAGATAGATAAATTCAATGACACAAATTATGAGCTTTGGAAGCTGAAGATGGAGGATCTGCTCATAGACAGAGATCTGTGGGCTGCTGTTTCAGGTAGCAAACCAGTGTCTATGAAGGATGAAGATTAGGCAGTGATGGATTGGAAAGCAAGGAGCCTGGTTTGGCTTTGCTTGGCTGATTTGGTGCTTTTGAATGTATCCGGAGAGACCACCACAAAGAGCCTCTGGAAGAAGTTGGGGAATATTTACCAGGCTAAATCCTTGGTAAATAAGCTTTTTCTATGGAAGAAGCTCTACTCCTTGAGGATGGGTGATGGCGACTTGGTTGTGGAGCATTTGAATGTGTTCAACATCATTGTGAGCTAGCTACAGTCCATAGGCATGCAAATGGATGATGGAGATCAATGCCAAAGCATAATGCTCGTGTTCTTTGCCAGATTCGTGGGACAACCTTGTGATGGAAATCGGCAACCTTGCCACTAAGCTAAAGCTTGAAGAAGTGGTGGGGCTTTTCTCTCAGAAGAGTTGAGATGGTAGATGTCCAATTCTGTCAAGGATGCATTAGTTGTTCAAAGTAGATCGAAGGATAGATATGTATATGCTAATTTCATAAGATGTGTAGGCATAGGATAGATGTGATCATGTAAGAGAAATGTGTGCCATGACAAAAGTAGGTGTACATAGTCAGTATGGAGAGGTGGGCAAGTAATATGCTACATCAAGGTGCAACATGTCTATGCTACGTCAAGGTGCAACATGTCTCTCGGTATGTGTAATAAGGTCAAATTATTGTAAAGGATGTGTATGCACATGTCATCATCAGATAGCTAGTATGAGTGTCTAGAATGGAATACACAATTAATTGGGCAAGGGCCAATATAATAATTGAGTCAAAGCCAAGGCCTAAAAGAATAGTTGATGTAAAGGTGTATGTACATGGCTGTAGAAGAATAGAAGAATGGAAGTATCAATCAGTTAATTTAGGAGAGTGTGATCAAGCAAGCAAGGAATAGGACACAAATTACAATAGACTACATCTGAGCCGTCATATGAAGATAAGTTAGGTGTGCTAACCTATGATCCCATCAAGGGGATGCTCAAGTGTAGGTCTTGTATCAATTGGTGCAAATGTCACTATGTGGTCGAGGGTATATCCTGAATTGTGAGTATGGTTGATATAATCGTATATGCGATGTGTAGCTTGAGTAGTCATATTGATCTATGGACTATCATATGTCAGGAAAATGCATTGATGTTCTTTGTAAAACACACTCACAATGTTGTTATTTGATCCTCATAGGGGGTGCCGTATTGGGTAGCACAAGTGAAACTTTGAAAACGATTGTTAGCTAATGAAATTGTTTTCGAGATAAAAGTACCAGTTGTGCTTGTTGTCAGTAATCAATCATTTGGTGATGTTTTTTCCACATTGGTTGTGAAAGTTGTCTTTGTGGTATATTGTTGACCCAATGTCATACAAATATTGGATACTCAATAGCTGCACATTGTGCTACATGCATTGCTTCTTGTGGTCAAGTCATGCTAGATTCTACAAAGTATTGCTTTAATGGAGTACCGATTGTGAGAGTCTTGAATGGATATTGCAACAAGTCTCTGAAGTTGTTTTTGTAGTGTCTTTATAATGTGGATCATGATCTAGTTTATATAAGGTGTGATGCACCATAGGGTTCTTGCTTTCCAAGTGCTTATCTTGCAAGACTTCCTTACAAAATGCATTTACTTCATTTGTAGGCTTATGATTATCTTGGTGGGGTGCCTTGCTTTGTTGTCCTTAGGTTGAGTCTGAAGGATATTTTGTATTTTCTACTTATCATGTTTGATTTGGCTTGATATTTCCCTGGTCGTACAAAAGCAAACGCATAGATGAGACAAGTATACGTCAATGTTTTCAGGAATATCATCATCATCATCATCGCTATATTCATCGTTAATTTCTTAATTCTGATATTTAAAATGAATCACTAATGGAAGATCTGGTGCTTTTTAGTTTTCTGCTTCCCTTGCATGTGCTGATTCTGCTATTTTGTCTTGCTTCTCTAATGTAGTGGTCGGTGGCGAGGGCTTATTGTCTTTGCTACTTTCTCAAATTTTGTATGTGTGTATTTATTCTACTAGAACAACCTGTAATGTATTACAGAAGATAGAGGAGTGCCCGATCGTGATATAAACCCTTCAGTTGGTTCTAAAACCTTGCAAAATTGGAAAGGTCTATTATCCGTAGGACATTTATGTAGACACCCTTCATGTAAAAATTTTAAACATTGGTGCAAAGTAGATGGAACATCATCCATAGTGTGGATCTATGGTCTACCAAGTAGGAGATTATAATTCAAATGGTTTGGCATTACTTAAAATGTATTGGGTAATGTTTTGTGCCCAATCATTACCCCAAATGTGATTGTTTCCAAAGTTTGGTGAGGAAAACCCCTGATGGTCATATCTGATTTATTAAGTGAATCAGTAATGATACTGAGTGTTTCAAGAAATGTGGTGTTGCAAATGTTTAATCCCGAGCCATTATCCGTCATTGCCCACTTAACCCCTTTATTTAATATTCGTAGTTGAATGTACAATGAGAGGTTTTGATCTATAATTCTGCTGAGTGGGCAAGTCTTCTTTTTCAAAAGAAATGGCAGCTTCTCTTTCTTTTAATGTGTTGACAATAGCTGCAAAATAAACGGGTTCAATATTGCTTAGTAGAGTGGTGTGTCGCACAATGCGGCATAAAGAATATCCTTGTAAATAGTGGATTTTTTGAGTAATTCTATGCTAGAGATGTTTGCATAAGTATTCGAAGTGGGTCTATGATATAATAATTTCTGATTGTATTGGTGGGTGCTCTAGATGGTGGAGGAAGAATTGGAGGGATGTTTTAATTGCCTCCACCTTTTATCAAAAGATTTGAATGACGTGTTCTACCCCTTTGAGTTGTGATAGAGACAACATCTATATCTAATATAAGTCTAGGACGGATGATAGGGAGGGGTTGTTGGTTACCCTTGCCACTAGGTGCTAAGGGAGGAGGTGTGAAAGGAGCCAAGCATGTTTCTTCCCTTTGAGTAGTAACCAAAAGGATTTCATAGTTGGCATTCATGCAATGTGTGCTTTAAAAGGAGGGTAACATATGATCATGTATAACCGCATCTCTAGTTCCTTTGCATTCAATTTTGTCACTCGCGTTACTACAAGATAATAGTTTATTGTGTTAGCTAGAAAAGAAACATGCAATTTTGAATATAGAGCCCTATATGCTAAATATATGCAATTCATTTCCATAGGAAAACACGTGATATATGATTCTTGAAGGATCAAAATATGAAACTAGAATTCGGAACCTAAGAAAGGAAAATCTGAAACCTAAGAGGATAATTGAAACCATAAAATAGGAGGAAAGTTCAAATCAATAGCTGTTTCACCAAAATCTTATGATCATTTTACATCTCATGACATAAAATGAATGCTAAATATGGAATAAATTCAGATTACAGAATTATATCATTCGGGAACAATAATTCGACTTGTTAAAGAAAGTAGATATGGTGGATATTGCGATTAATCAATCTAGAAATGACAAAACAATTGAGAGATGAGTTACTTAGCTGATTTAGATTTCTATCACTTTACGAAGGTTCCACAAGAGCTAGAAATGAGATGGAAATGCTTGTTCAGGTGCTTAGGAGAAAAAGGGTTGATAGGTGGCTTGGACACTACCGACAGACTTGGCTTCTTGCAATAGACTGACATTGTCAGACTTTACCGACAGTGTCTGGGAGATGTGTAATGGTCTGCAACTTCTGGTGGACCTTTGCCTTTGCATGTAACCCGTTTTTGAACATCTGGGAGTTCTTCAATCCTACATGATAATGTTTGATTCTGCTCTTCTTTGCTAAAAACACTAAGCGTACTTGAAAGACCACAAGGAGCCCTTAAAAAGGGGTTAGCATTTTGGGTTGGACAACCATATCATACCCCTATGATACGATGAGCTTTGCCGCATATACGAATACTTTGAAGAGGGATCAAGCCACATGTAGTTCTCCCTCCTATGTGAATGTGTGCCTAATCATGTCCACAAACAATTAATCTTCAGTTAAATTTTGACATTTGGCATCATGCAACTTTGACCTCTTTGAATTCAGATTTTTCTCTATGAACTGCTCTAGGGCTGCTCCTTGAAGATTTCAGATTTGCTACTAATATTTGATAATGATTCTCAATGTCATGAGAGTGCTCCAAGAGAGTGTGAGGTGTTTAAGAGGTGAAGAATGTGAGTACTAACCTAATGAATGATTAGAATATATAGGTGACTCTTTGTTAATTTTCCACCATAGCCAACCTCTAAAAATGTCTAAACTGACCTATTGGTGATTGCACAATTTGAAAACTAGTCATTGAAGGCTCTTGGACATTGTCAGCAGAATGGGACCCTTTGTGGCAACCGACATTGTTTGGGTTTATCAATAGTGTCTTGGCAAAGTGTGGAACATGGATTTGGGGCGTGGAGAATGTCTGTCTAGGATTTTGGGGTGTTTTTGTATAAATTGAACTGATCTTGGATAGATATGACTGTAAGATAGAGGTGGCTAAGGAAACCAATGAGTAGACTTATAAAGGGAAAGTGTGCTCAAGAGTCAAATATATATAAATTGTGCAAGTGCGTCAAAGGATGTCGAATCGATGTTGCCAAAGTGCCCAAGACCAAATTTAGGTGTCGACAAAACTCAACGTGGATAAGATGATTAAAAACCACAAGGGGATAAGGATAAAATTTGAGGATTGTGGTAAAAGCCAAGAGGGATAAAGTGGTAAGATTGAAGAGGGATGGTAAACCCGAGGGGTGGTGTTACAAATAAAGAGAAAGAGAGAGCTCAAGCATATGATAATAAGAATACATTTAAACAATATAGGAATGTAGGATGTAGCCTAGTTACATGTTAAACGATTGTGGGGCACAAGGGTAATCCTCACAAGAGAAATATATGACAAGGCATCCTAGCTCACAAGTGCCCCAAAATCTCATCATACACATCTTTGTTTGTGTAGATCTTCTGCTGCTGATACATACTTGTGTTGCAATGAATGTCCGATACTTGGGAAAACACTTCCTTGCGAATGGCTTTGAATGAAAATGTAGGGATACCTTAGTGTGAAGCTGTAGAATTTGGTGCACTATGTGATCAGGCTCTTTTGGTGATCATGGTGCTCATGGGCGCGGTGAAAATCCATTGGGTATAGCTCATGAGGAGGCTAGTCCTTCAACCATGTGTGATTGTCATAAATGTTGCTAGTAAGCTGGACACTCTTTTTTAGATTGTTCATATGAATGATGCCAATGATAATAATCTTAGCCCCTCTTGGGGAATGTCTCTATGGGGATGCAAGATGATGTTGTTGGAAATATTACACATGGTGTGATGAAGTGATCATCACTTCCTTGGTTACAAAGATCTTCTTTGGTGTTGTCGATATGCTCATAAGTGGAACGTGCTTGTCCTTTGTTCGCCTTAGAGTGCAATCCTATGGAGCCATGTGCTTCATGTATCTTTGATAGGTGCTGCATGTATCAATTCAATGCGGGTGTATTGTGCCAAGATAATAATAGGCAATAGTTATAGGAGGCTTTATATTGATTGGATGAGTCGGGAGACTCTTTAGTTAGGTGTCTTTATTATGTAATGTCCCCTTTTTCAAACTAGCACCAATTGAAGACTTCTTGCATTTCTCTTCCCGTGGCCAAGAAGGAATTGCACTGAGGAAAGCCCTTGGGTTTCGTTTTTATTTTCTCTTATTGTTATTAATGTTTTTCTTTGATGTTTTACTCCCTAAGATAGGTTGGCTGGGATTATCTTTGCTCCCAACATGAAATTCAAAGATAAAGTAAAGCTCATTAAGAGGTCAACAAGGTGTAATGTCCCCTTTTCCAACTTGAGAGCATGATTTTGGACTTCTTGCCATTCCCTTTTCCATGGCAACGAAGTAGAATGAGCTGGGAAAGGAAGTGAATTCTCATTGCACCTTTATTTTCTAATTTTTAATGTTTCTTTTTAGTGTTTTCTTCTTTTTAGCATGTCAGTTGGGTTTGGTGGATTTTAAAAGCAAATTAAAAGGTTAAATAAACTTTATATGGGCCGGCCTTGCTTTTTTGGCCCTTTGCGTCAAGGATGGGATATAAAAGGAGAGTAAGGACTTCATTTGCACGCATCTACTTTTGGAAATTTTGTCTAAATTGGACCTTTGGGATGTGTGCTCATTGTCTTTCCACTCTTGGCGAAAATCCAAGTGTGGCTCTTTCCAAGAAGGACAAAAACCCTTCTTGTGGCTGGTTGGGGGACGAAAACCCTCCTTGATTGATTTGAAGTCATATTGCAGATTTGGGCATTAAAGGAGAAAAGAAGTCATTTTCATATTTTTGCATGCATTGACAAGCCTCTCCTAGTTGGAGCGACTTGCATTAGTGTGTCATTTGGTGCCTTCTAGGGCACATTTCTACTATTTTATTTCTTAATCAGATTTTCTCTAATTTAAAAAGCCATAATTTATGATTCTTTGTGGCGTTTGGGGTTTGTGAACCTTCATTTCATAATTTTTATTGGAGCTGTACTTTTCTGATTATAATTAATTTCCAGCAGTGCTTTCTATCAAATTTTATATTGGAAAGTGGCTTGGTTGATTCCTAAAATACTTATATATATTTTGGCAAAGTTATTTGAGGAGTTTCAAGTGTTTTCCATTCATTTCCGTACTGCTGTTCTAAAAATCTGATCGCTGTTCTGAACTGGTTTTAAATTTCAGTTTGCTGGTCTGAAAATCAGAATTATTATTATGGGGGTTCTTGCTAATTCCTTGTTCTTCAGTTGAAGTCCCAAAAAGGGACATTACAGTGGTATCAGAGCTTTGGTCTTCCCATCTTGAGGGTTTCTTGTGGGGAAGAAAAGATGGACAAATTGATGAAGATGCAAGAAAGACTAGCGGACACCTTGGACTCTCTTGCTTCCACCATGCAAAACCTACAAAGAGGAAGGACATTCAAGGAAGAGCCTAGGGTTTCAAAGGTCAACAAGGTTGCAACGAGCTTTGAGGAGTATCAAGCCCTTCCGGAGGCTATTTGTGATGCCCTATCATTTTCTCGAGTTTGTAGGATGGAGAAAAATAGAGTGGGCATTGGAGTTTCGTCCAAGACTCGAGCCAAGTACAAGGGTCATGGGAAAAACATCCCAACCCTAGAGGAAAAGAGCCCCATCTTGTGGGAAAAGCAAGGAGAAACTATGGAGCTTGTTGAAGAGGGAACCAAATTCCCAAGTTTGCTAGGAGAGGAGGGGCATGATTATTCCCCTAAGGTTAAGGAAGAGGAAGGTATATTGCCACAGTTGGTTATGGAGAGGGAGCAGCCCTGGAAGAACGAGAACTCCCCAATCCTCTTGCCACGGTTGACTACAACTCAAGATCCGTACCGTGGAGGAAAGGGAGCCATAAAAGATGAAGATTCAACCCTTACTCCCATTCTTATTCCAGATATTCAACATCATGAGGTAATTGTGGATCCTTGTTTGGTTAATACTAATTTTATTTTAGCACATGATGAATTCAGACATGAGCAAGTGGGAGAAGAGAAGGGGAGGTTTGGAAACCGTTGTCCAAATCATAGTTCGCCTATTCGTATTTGGCGAATATTCGGCATACCAATTTTTTTTGACTCGACAAGGCTGCGAATATTCGACAACTTAAAAAATACTTGAAATTTCTTTAAAAAACATGAATTTTATGCAAAATATAGTTACAAAATGTATCAAACGAGTCCATAAAATGTTGGAGAAGTGTTTTCTATTAGATTTGAATACAAATACAATACAAAATCGCATCATCATGCGAATACAACAGCCAGTTGATAAGTGCTATGAATTTATGATGATTGTCATTGAAAATTATCATCATAAATTTCATATCTATGCAAGTTACAATATACAATAAGTTACATTTTCCTCTTCCCCACTCTAGAGAAATATTGGGGAGAGGGTCTAGTTCCTCTGCTAGTCCCCACACTCGATTGCGTCTCCTCGCTCCTCTAGAAGGTTGTGACTCGGGATTGACACGGTAGTAGATGGTGGTGGCTCCTCTGCTGCATGTTCAAGATCACCTCCAAAGATGTCATCCAATCCAATATCTCTGCTAGTGCTTCTCCCTCCATAGCTTCCCTCTCGAAAGAAGCAATCTCATCCTCTGTGAACACAAGGATTTCCTCTTCTTGCCTAGTCCACTCGTATGGATCTATTTCATCCAAATCAATAAACTCCTCTGATGTGGCCTCCACTTTTCTTGTGTGAAGCCAGAGATTGTATTGAACAAAAACCAATTCGTTGAGCCGTTTTGAGTCAACTTGTTGCGCTTCTTTGTGTGAATGGCCTTAAACAAACTTTAGTTGTGTTCACATCCAAAAGCGCTACAAGGTTGAGATAGAATTTTGAGGGCTAGCTTTTGAAGATGCAGGTATTTCCTCCCAATCCTCCCACCAAGAACCTACAAACAAGATAATCAAAAGTTTATAAATAATTAATAAAATCAAATTTGTAACTTGTAACTAATAAGTAACTTAGTAAACATTCTAATTTTTATTACCTGGTGATTGTGTGGTTCTCCCTTGGATAGCTAACATTGAAGAAAAGAGCCTCCCCCTAACATGTTTGTAATTTTGCAGCTCTAAAATAATGAGGTCCCTCGTCTCAACCTCTGGTATCATCCTCTCAATACATGTTGAAAGGCCCTCCATAACCTCTCCGTTCACATCTGTGAAGCCGTCGGAGAAGAAAAATTTGGGGTTGAGGTAGTTTCTGTTGCATGAATAGGTTGGTGGAGTTGATTGTTCCACCTTCGATCAATAATCTCCCAAAAGGGACCATATCTGACGATATCCCCCTATAATAGTTTTGGATAGACTCTTTGGCCCTATCCATGGCCTCATAAATGTACCCCATAGGGTTTTGCTCCCCATCAACCAAACACAAAACCCTCACCAACGGCTCTGACACCTACACACAAATTAAAATGTAAGGTTACAAACTTACAAATAAAGTAAAAAAGTAAATAACAATATATTTATAATTTAACAAATTAAAATAAAGGAATCAACTTGAAATATAAATTGAAGTTTGAAATTACCTTGATGATCTCTATAGCTCTCTTTGCAAAGATATCATCAAAACTATCTTTGCAGTCCTCTCTCCATCAACTTTCTTTGAATATTGTGAGTCTAGCCATGTTTGACTCACAAACAATGATGTCAACAAACTAGAAATACTTTGCAACGTCAAGAAGTTAGTTGCAAACCTTGTGACACCGGCTCGCACAAACTCTTTCCCCTTTGTGTGTTCTCTCATCAAGCTCAGAACCCAAGGGTGATTATATATGTACTTTGTTATGTTTCTTGCATCTTCTACAACTGACCTCACCCAATCAGTTTTGCCTATGTCCTCCAAAAGAAGGTCAAGGCAATGAGCCACACAAGGAGTCCAAAGGAGTGATGGATATCTCTCCTGCAGTAGTCTCCCAATCGCCATATATGCTGCTGCATTGTCTATGACAACTTGCACAACATTTTGTATACCCACCTTTAATACAATCTTCTCCAACATAACACTCAAATTCTTTGCATTTTTACTATGTTAGAGGCATCAATAGACTTCAAAAACACCATCTCACCATTTGAAGCCGCTAAAAAAATAATGAGGGTGCGGTTCCTTCCATCCGTCCACCCCATCTGAAAGAATGGTGCATCCGTATTTGTGCCATTGTTTCTTTTGATACCATGTGAGTAATACTTTTTGCACGTTATTTTCAATATGCTTGGATGAAAAGCTGTTTAGAATAATTGTGGATATAGTGAATTAAAGGAGTGTTGTCTCCTTTTTAAAATGTTTGTAAGTACTACCTTTGAGTTTCTTTTTTTGGAGCTGGTTATATGGTCTAAAGCCCAGTCACCAATATCATCAACTAATCTTATTGATTGTTGTTGTGACAACCTCACAATAATCAAATAGATGGCCATTACAGAAGCAGCTACAAGCCCAGTTATATGTGCCATTCCTGTCAGCAAGAATCCCCGACAGATTCTGCAATCTTCTCAACCACGTGCCCTAAATTAAAGACTAAATACATCTTAAAAATGAACCAAATGGTACACACTACATCCTACATGAACTTGCACCAAATTTATGGAGAAGAAATTTTGTCAGGAATGGTTCTATTCCTAACTGTATGGCATGGATTTAAAGTAAATAAATACAGTAGAAACTCGCCTCTTTGCAGCCACAAGCTCATGAGACAGATGCCATCCATGTCGTAGGACCAAACCCGAAGTTAGAAAGCAATTAAAAGAAAAAATCTTTCATATTTTACATCAAAAATCAGGAAGGATGAAAAACTCACAAAAAGGTCCAAATTCAAATTGTTTATATTACGAACTATGTTACTAGGAAACAGAAACGGAAACGGAAACGGAAACGGGTATGAAATGTGGAAACGGCAATTTTCAAAAAACTTTTGGATACGAAACGTTACGGGAAACATCGCACAATATATTATTAGTGTGTGTGCGTGTGTGCCTCTGCGTGCGTGCGTGCATGTGTGCGTGCGTGCGTGCGCGTGCGCGCGCGTGTGTGCATAGTACTCATTTTAAAATTGTAGTAAAATTGTACTCCATACACCATAAGTGATAAGAATAAGCTGATAAAACACTCAAAATATTTTGTATTCATTGAAATTATACATTATTATCATGTATACTTATCTCTAGGAGACTAGGACGTTTGAAGGAGTTTTGTGTGTGTGTGTGTGCGTGTGCGTGTGTGTGTGCATGTGCGCGTGCGCGTGTGTGCGTGTGTGTGCGTGTGCGCGTGCGTGTGTGCGTGCATAGTACTCATTTTAAAATTGTAGTAAAATTGTACTCCATACACCATAAGTGATAAGAATAACTGATAAAACACTCAAAATATTTTGTATTCATTGAAATTATACATTATTATCATGTATACTTATCTCTAGGAGACTAGGACGTTTCGAAGGAGTTTCCGTTTCCAAAACGTTTCGGAAACGGAAACGGGGGGGCCCTAGGCGTTTCCTGGTAACAGAGATTACGAACATACCATTATTCAATCATGTGATCGGAGATCTGTGTAGACAGAAAAAATGAGCTGTGTGAGCCCTATAATCGCTGAACATTAATGACACATTAACCCATGTCAAGATGAAAAGCTATCAAGGCCCCGTCTTGGAAAAGGCCCTCATTTTTATCAATAAATTCATTTCCACTATAGTATCTGCGTAATATAGATTCTAAATCAACAGGATAACTGATCCATTTGGGAATATGCCAAAGTAGTGTACTTGGAGATGAGTTAGTATATCTAGCTCATTGCTGATATTATCCAAAAAATGCATATAATGATATTTTCAGCCCCTGAAGAACTAGAGATACAGTAAAATGAAAACAATGAGAACAATACAAGAACTCAGAATGTTTGATCCAAAACTACAGATCCTAAAGGAAACTAAATCAAAATTAATAAGAAGAAAAAATAGCCAACTCAGACAACATCAAATTGATTAATGTGTCAATTGATCACTCAAATTACAAATTTACTCATATACCTCTTTCCAGGTTGGCCTTCTTAATGCTTGTTTGTAAGCACAATCCAACAGCTTCCATCACTTCTGGAGACATAAAATTCTGAGAAGCAATAAATTACTAGCCTTTGACCTGATGCTGCTTTTCTGGCTCAATTGTTGCATACACTTCAGTATCAAATTCACTCAAACTATGATCTACAAAGTTGTGCTTGTTCTCTGCAATGTATAGTTTATATTTTCATTGCCAACTGAAGCGAATCGAATCCAAATGAACTGCCAACGTGAGTTCATCCAAGTTACATCAATACACATTGGTGTTTAGATCAATATGGTTAGTTTCTCTAGCTCAAATTGACATTGATGCAGTGGTGGATAACGTATTAACTCCCTTGCTAACTATTAAAATGAACCCAACTGTATGTACCAACAATTCTCTATGATGGGGTTAGTTTTCAAACACATGCTTGCTAGGTTTGGACGTCAGTGAAACTTGCCTGAAGACTTAGATAAATGTTCTGAAACTAAAGATGGAGGCCTTCTGATAATTAGGCCTGTGATGGACAGTACCTGCCACCTCCATGTTTTCTACATTTCTTCTTGCAGGGAACCCCAAGTAATTATGGTGTTTTGGGCATGATATTTCAGTTTCAAACAAAACAGAATCACCCAAAATATCGTTTCCAACTGCTTCAGTAGCCATGCTAATCTGAACAGAATATTTGAAGATATATAATGCATTTCTCTAATTCCCACTTCAAAATGTTTAATATCAACTGATATTACCTGTTTCACATACCTTACGAAAGAGGTAATTGTTAAAAGTTAAAACCTTCACAAGCAACATATTTTCCATATACGCTTCTCTAGTTAGAGACGACAGAACAGAAAACTAATGTTTATGTAATGAATTAGCTTTACTTTTCCATCTTACCGTATAGGCAGGGGCTATACATTCAGAGTACATGGTCTATTATTACTTCTTATCTATTTTGAATTGTGTCAGATCCATATATTTATTACCTACCAGTACGGAATAGGTGTCGTGTTTGTCTAGTCCATAGATTTATCACCTGGAAAATACATATTAGACGTTATGTTTGGCTTCTCTATTTCAATACGATGTAAAGAGAGTGCAAGAGGCATGAGGGTTCAAAAGAATATTTGAGTAAAGTTCTTGATTTTTACAGACATTTGAGCATCTGTTGTAACAGAAGGAAGTACCCATCCATCACATATTTTGCTCACACAAATCCTCGATGAGATTTTGTTATGCATGGAAATAATGTATGTCATCATGAATGTGACAATCAGAAAGAAATGGTGTGAATTTCAGTTACTTGACATCAGCAATTGCTTCGTCAGGTGCAAGAAACTACAGATAATCTTAGATCATGACTAATAGACCTCGACCCAAAATCTTTTCAAGGGAAAGAGGCTTAGAAATGGGATATATGAAATTTTTTTGGAAATATAGCTAGAAAGGAATAGGCAAGCTTTTACATAATGTATCAAACAAACAGAAGATGTCTGACTCATGGCAGCAGCTTCCCTGGAAGAGCTAAATCAATCAGGCCCAACACAAACCCAACACTAATATCAGGAGTAAAAGAAAGAGAAGGTTGCTTAGGTGGGAACTGCGCAAGATAGGTACCTGGAGTTTAAATCTTGCTGGGGCTACCAATGAAAATCCTGGATCCGTAAGGGCAGGAGGGATCTGTAGAAAACCTTCAAAAGATCAGGACTTTGCATGTACTTAAGATAAGCAGACATTCACCAATAATAAACCATAAATTAGAAACTCAATTATAGCTATAAATAGAAACATTACAGAGTACAAACATAATTAAGAATTGAAAATCACTTCGTCGAGTGAACAATCAAAGAATCAATAGTTGGCAATTGTAATTTGTCTTGGATGAGATTTTCTGTTAGAGTTCAAATGACACACACACGCACGCACACACACACGCGCACACGCACACACACACGCACACACACACACGCACTCGCACACACACACACGCACACACACACACACACACACACGCGCACACACACATGCGCGCACACACACGCGTGCGTCGCGCGCACACACACGCACCCACCGACGCACACACGCACACACACACACGCGCACACACACACACACGCACACCCACACACGCACGCACACACGCACGCGCGCACACACACACACACACGCGCGTGCACACACACATACACGCACACACACACACGCACGCACGCACACACACACAACCACACACATGCGCACACACGCACGCACACACGCACGCACGCACGCACACACACATGCACGCACGCACACACACGCACGTGCACACACGCACGCACGCGCATGCACGTGCACGCACACACACACACACGCACGCACGCACACACACGCACGCACACACATGCACACACACGCACGCACACACACACACACACACTTATTTAGTCATTAACAAACAGTTCGTTGTTGTCGAGTATCAACACAATAAGATAAAACAATCATTCCTTTACTTAGCCAAGTTATTACGATCTTACTATTTCAACGAATGTATCAAGTCGAGATGTTACAAATAGAATCACCTAAACAATCGATATGGTTCAATATGCATTACTTTCTCTTTTGTTTACCGCCTAAACAACCAACTTGATAAAAACAATTTATAGGATGGGATGGAAAGTAGACTCTTGGGTATAGTCGGTGGCACCCATCCAAACACTCATAGAGTCAAGGGAAAATCATCTTGCTATCAACGAACATATAGGACATCGAATTTGCCTTAGGAACCTTTGTTATATCATGTATGTTTATTTGTTTTGCAAACTAGTAAAGGAAGAAGAGAAGATTGCGGACTTTGATAATTTACCTACAAGATTAGTTAGATACAATCCAATTGTTTTTTTAATGGTTAATAATGTTAAATTTTAAAAGAACAAATGCATTATTCAAATAAAATACTGATTTAAGCATCAACTTCCTATAATGCTAGCATTGACCAAAATTTATATTGAATGTTACAACATTTGGTTTTATTTTTACCATGATGTATAACTTTGTTTTGTAGGTGATCGTGCAAAGGTTACCGCAATGGAAGAAAACATAGATACAATGAAATAAATAGTTTAGGTCATCCATCAAAAGCTTATTAATGCAATATTCTTTATTATTAGTTAAGGATACTACAATGGGTAAAAACTTAGATACAATGAAATGAATAGTTTAGGACATCCATCAAAAGCTTGGTAATGCAATATTCTTTTTATAAAACTTACAACAAATAAAAACTATAGGGGCTACAAATGTCTATATTGCTTCATTGTCTTGAATACCAAAAGCAATTGCAATAAAATGAAATGAAATATACTTTTGTTTACATCCACCATTAAGATATATGGGATGAAAACAAGAAAAAGAAATGAAAACACCATCTCCAAATGTTTTGTAGCTAAGCTACGATTTTCTTTTAAGCTGTCACACACTGTCATATAAATCTTATTCGTGCTGATTCTTTGATGTTCGAAGACATTCACAATAAACTGCCATCTTGTTTAGATGAAAAACTTAATAAACTTTTAAAACTATTTTAGTCTTCATGCTTTAATGAGTGATTTTGCCTTAGCTGTCTATGGACAAGACAAGGTATTATCACATGCCTCTAATGGCCAACCTCTCCATGTTTGTGCAAAACAAATATATGCGTTCTTCACGTCTATATTTACCCATATTCTTGTTTCAACCACAAGATGACAAGCTTACTTCACTTTGGTTGATTACATGCCTTTTTACATTGATTTTTTGTTTTCAAGTTAATATTGTTCTTTGTATCGACCATTAGGAAATCTCACATTGGTAGACTCCCATTTTCTCATTAGGTTCCTTCCGAAGCTTCTTTATTACTTTAATTTATATCAGTTCTTGAACAATTGATAGTTCTTCAAGAAAACTTCTCTTTAATTTCCTAATTATTAAACCATTTCATCCTTCCCTAGTACAAATCTTTCTCTTGAATGCATGAAGTGCAAGCATTTTTGGCACTGTGATTCATGTGTATCAATGTACCTTATATTTAACAAATATGTTATGAGTTGACATAGTACCTTTCTTTATAATGGTAACATACATGTTTTTGTTAACATCATAGAATAGGGGGTTTACAGTTTAACTCTTAATTCTTTTAACAAGAAACATTCTTAACACTCAAACTTTCTTGCAAGATGCTTTCGAAAGGCATGGACTTGTAGTACCCAAAATTTGGTTCAAACACTTAGTAGTATGACATTTGGCATTTATTCGGATAGATATCCAATTTATATATAAATTGACCAACTTAAGGCACCCTATTACTCTATCCGCACCCTAGTCCACTAGACGATAATCATTCTCTAGCCCAGATTCCTCAAGAATCACTTCACATGCCATTGGACATCTATGTAGACTTCCACTTGTCTCAAACACAGGTCTTTTCACACCACTGGACGGAGTTCATAGGTCTAAGATAGATTTGGCCATAAACTTGACCAACCCTTACAAACATGACCCTTGCACTTCTAGTGTTCACTTTTTAAAAAGGGTAGCAGGAGTTAGTTGGCCTATCTGGTGCTTTTGGGTCGGTTAAGTACAAAATTATATGAATATTCACATATAAATAAACATGCACCTTAACTCATTAGAGGCATCTAGGGGATCCTCTACTCTCAATCTAATAAGGTCATGAATCAACACTAAACCATCCAATTCCTTTGAGCACCACCACAACAAGAAACTCACCGAACCCGAAGCCACCTATATTGTTGTCTTAGATTAATCATGAGCCAAATATGAAGTACAAGTGTGTGTTGCCAAGTGTGAGAGTCAAATCAAGGGTTCTATATTTCTTAATTATTCAATATCACATGGATCTCATCGTAGGTTGGGGAGAACTACATGTGGCTTGATCTCTCTTGAAGTAGTGCTATGTAACACCGGTCATCACATTAGCAAGGGGTGTGGCGAGGCAATTCAATCCAATGATTGTTAACTTCTTTTTACGTCTCAAGCATAAGGGATAGGGTTTCAAGATAAGGAGACACCATATATTATCACAACACAATTCGACCCACAAATCAAATCTCTAGATATGGCGAACAAGATAACAATAACCAAATCGGGTGTACTACCCCAAAATACGGGTTCACAACCCCATAGACAGTTTCAACACCAAATGTTCCGTACTTCCTATGAATTTGTTATTTTCGGGTGGCTTGACGAAGCCTTGATCCAATTTTACACATATTCTAAGCACTCCGCCACACCTTTTACATGTGTATTTTGGTTCCTCTCCTTAACTCTAATAACCCTAGTTGCACTTTATTAGTTTCTAATTGGCATAACATTGACAAAATCAAATAGTAGTATAATTTAGGACTATTTATTTTGGTTATGAATTATTATTATTGCATAATATATCAAATTAGGACCTAAACCCTAATTTCATATTATATTTTGGTGAACTCACTTATCTCTTAGAGTTACACCAACCTAGGGTTTCATTCCTCATCTTTATGATTTCGGGTTGAATCCATTTTTTTGATTATAGGGTTTTATCAAGCCCAGTGTATAAACAAATGGACGATATTAATGCTTCTTCTATGGATATTAATGGTGATGCAAAATTTGAAATGATTGATAATCACACTTTTGATGTTGACATGCATATGTAAAATGAGTTCAAGCAACAAATCTTTTGCAAACCATGACCAACTCCATGAGCTACTTTATGTTGCTAAGAAGGCAAAAACACACTCACTTTGATCAACTCACACTTGGGGATGCTCATGTTGAAACTTTGAATGATACAAATCCACCTTTAGAGGCTCTCTTTGCACATTAGGGCGTATGGTCATGTGTCTACACAAACATTTCCTACACCTAGTGTTCCTACACCTAGTGTTCCTACTATGGGGGCATGACAAGTTGCTCTCGAGACACATGTACCTCTTCCTACAAATCCTAATGCTTCTCTTGATGCACCGGGACTTCGTTTATTGTTAAACATCCCTCTAATGATGTTTAAGCTTGATAAATATAAGATATTCAAGCTTAGTTAGCTCTCTTGACACAAGGTAAGTTGAATGCTACCACAACTTCCATTGATTTATTCAATAACCCATTGGCATGTGATGTTCTTATTTACCCCCTAACCACGATGTTTATTCCACCCAAGATCTCTCTATGATGGGATCTTAATCATTTTTTTGAGCCTTTAACCCTTTATGCTTGCATTATGCAAGCAATGATACAATTTTGACCAAACTCCTCCCACATAGTGATGAATATGCAATAGATTGGTTTTACAATTTCCCTCAAGGTTCGGTGCACTAATTCCAACCTTTGGCGGATAGTTTCCTAGCTCATTTCTCTATCAACATTAGCCAAAGGGTTTCCTTCGCACAAATTGTACAAATCAAACAACCACCGAATAAGAAAGTTGTAGATTATGTGTTGTGATATAAGATTATGTTGTCTCATGGACCCAAATACATTGATGAGATAGAGTTTCACGAGGTATTCACCGCTCGCCTATGTCCATAACATAGGAAAAAGATCACGTTCTCCAACTTTTCATCCTTTGAAGACCTATGCCAAACATTTAAGGTCTATGAGACTAAGCTCCCGCAATCAACATGCCCAAATATGACACTAATGTTCCTACATCTAGTGGACTAGGTTTCAAGGCAAACCATCATAGAAGGATAAGAGTAGTGGAGATAAAAGGATTGATGATAAGGTTGTTAATGTAACACAACATGCTGGCCCCATTGTTCTTTCTACTTCTCCACGATGACAATAGACACATTTGAGAAAACCTCCTCATAAAGTGTTACAAAAACTACTTGAATGCAATCTAATAACTCTACTTGACCTTTTGAAATTGACAATGATAATTCACAACATCCAAAGCTCGATAAGAACACTAGTGATGAACATCAATGCATTGGACACATTGACATATATATGCTTGAAGTTATGACATAAGATACACAACTTTATTGACAACATTTTTATTAGGTGGAAGACTTTGAAAATGCTACTAATACCACAATGGCCCAATCCACTTTAAACTTCAAAATGTTTATTGATCCTCTACCTAATCATGTTGACACCCATGAGAGTGATGAGGTACACATGACTTACCATGCTATTGCTCCTCTACAATCCTACCATATTAACTCACCCTACAAATGACATTATTGACATGAATATATATCTCAACCCCAACCCGTGGTTACATTTGATGATTTAGAGATTCCTCATGATGATTTTTTTTTGATAAACAATTATTCATTCGAGTACATATGGATTCACTTCCAATCCACAATGTTATGGTCACCAACGGATCTAGCAAGAATATTTATACTCCTTACTACCCTTGGGTACACTATTTGTGATCTAATCGGTACAATGAATATAGTTAATGGATTTTATGAACAATGTCAGAACCTACTTGGGGGCAGTGTATTACCTTTAAAGGCCATACTTAAGAAGATTTCCATATGGTTTTTTAGTATTACCTTTCAACAATACAATCAACATGTTATTTGGATGTCCACGTATCTATGAGATGAGAGCTATCACCTCAACTTTACATAGACATTTGAAGTATATACACAAAAAAGTGGTTACAATATTGAGTATTTGTTATGAGTATCCTATTCAATCTATCACATTACCAACGCTCGCTTTGATCCAACCTATATTATGACACTCATAGGTTCAAACTTTGCGACCCATTTATCCTTAACCTTGATAGATAGTTGGTCCTATTCCTAGACAAATCCCAAGGTACTCAATGATATTGATTAGTCCCATTTGAACTTTGACAATGTCTTCTCCTCGTGTTCAACCCATATTGCCTAGTTGTGCATGCCGCATAGTAGTTCTACAATAGCCTTGTGAGTGTGACCCATGGGGGTCACCAATGCACTCTTCAATACATAGTGGAGGCCACATGTTACTATGATTGCTTGTGACCAACGACTTGCATATTCGGGCTACTAACATTGATGTTTATGGATATAGATGATGACTCAACTATCTCTATTACTCTTCACTTACATAACATGTAATTTACACCAATTGATATATGAACTCTATATAATCATCCCATTGACATGATCATAATATAGCCCTCTTTTTTCCCTTACACTAGACTATACAGACTATTGTACATAGCTTCATTGTCAATATCTTCTTCTTTTACTTTGAAGAAGATGGTTTCACTTGACTCCACATAGATAATTCTTTTGACACCTAATCTCAAGTTAGAAAGGACACATTGCCAATCGATGCATCACATTTTAGAGGTTCATTGTGATTGTTGAGGGAATCATAGTTACTTAGAATTGTATCCATATTCTTCTATTGTTTACATCCTGTAACCCAAGCCCCATAACACATTTAACTTTATTCACATGTTCGATTATTTTTTGGAAATATAAAAACATTCATATATTCTTAAGTACAAAACCAAGACCTGTATTTGACTTGCTTTGTTATTACATAGAATTAGACATTAAAGTTATCATGCTTCAACAATTTACATATCTACATCTCTATGTAGTTGCTTTTAATCGTATAAATGAGTTAGCCACATGATAAACCATGTGTATACCTCATTTTTCACTCTTACTAACCTTTCTCTTTGTAGGAACCATTAACGCATCTACTCTCTAGAGTCTTTGTTTTACAAGGCATTACGGGAGTAGGAATGATAAAAATAGTTGGGCTTGTTAGTGGTATCTATGATAGAAATTTAATGTGTAGTCCTTGATACCTTAGATATCTTATCCTTTACAACTCCTAGTCATCCTTTTGCAGCCTTCTTTGACATCACCGTACTATCCTCCTACGATCACCTGCATATCTACTTACAACACCTTCACACATTTTTCATATAACCTATTTATCAACTCCGAGATATTCCTCCACTTTCTAAACCTTCCCTAATATTGTATGACTTCTTATTACCTAAATACAACCACATTGACCATGGTCGATGTAGTGCAGCTATATTTCCTCATTGTTGATTGCATCTACCATGGTTAATGTCGTTAGCTATATGAGACTGTAATTACTAATCATGATCCTGTTTAGAGGTGTCATTTTAGAGCATTTCTAGCACATCACATCATCATTTATTGGTCTTTGTACTCTCTAAATTGTTTCTAAGGTCTTAAAGGTTTAAGAGTTTTGCACACACATAGAGGACTATGTTTGGAGCATTAGATTTAGAATACTCAAGAATATGAGAGGTAAGTATGATGAGGTAAACCAATTCTTTAGAGCCCTCAATTGCGGTATACTTAGGTCTTCTTGTTATCCATCTTGTGGCCTCCCACATCAACTCCCTCTTAATGCATTGATGATGTCTTCATGAAGGCAAATATTTCGAACCTTTTTGTTATGTTATTTTTGATTTGATTGATTGATTGATATATCATGTACATGAATTATGATAGAGTAGCATATTTTTATTTATTACATTATTTTATCTTGGTCATTACCTTAAATGCTCCCTGAGCTTTCTGACCTATCAATATCATACAACCCTTGTTTAGAACCTAGTTTAAATATATATCGATATTCATTTTACAATAGAATCAAGATACTAGGAAGACTCCATCCCTTATCATAGACTCGGGATTTTGAACCCTATGACTTTTGTTGAGAGTGGATTATCGTCATTTAGGCCCACTGACTCTTGCACCTCTTGGTTAACAATTTTGGCTTGTGTAGGCTCTACAACGGACCTTTTTATAGCTTGATCTATATTATCGAGAAGCGAAAGAGGATAATATCTATACCTTCTTAGCCCACATATATTCTGTTGAACCCAATGTGAATCTTACTCCATCGTTGATCGAATCATATTCACGTTATCTACCTATTTTATTTTCTTCAAAATCAACCCAAAATCAACTTCATTATCTCAATTTTCTCTAGCTATCTCAAATGGACTATTTTCTAAAAACCTTCTACCATGAATCATCTCTTAAGCTTCCAAAGATATTGATTGGGAATTAGTACCTAAAGAAATACCTTTTTATGTGGATTGCAATATGGATGACATTCACACGAGGAAGATCCCACTTAATGCATCAATAAAAGCACCACTAGATCCCATTTGAAGCAACCCTTCAAGAGGAAGACTTTGAGTGAGAGGGTGAGCAAGTAGATAACATCTACATTTACTATACACCCGTTATGCAAAACCTTATCCAAAACTTACCTAAATTTGTTAGAGAACTACTTGAGTTTATCCAACAAGAGATGGAGGAATACACTTGCTTGAAATATACCTCTTGCCCCGCCTTTACATCTCATACTTATTCCTTTTCTTCAACCATGGCAGGTGCGACATTAGTGCACCTCGTCAAACTAATCCACAAAATCCTCCTAGTCAACCTAACAAACCAAACAAATCGACCCCGAATAGATTAACATTAATTGATTCAACAACTCATCAACCAAATGAATCAACAAAAAAACATTACCAACAATCAATTTCTTAAAATATAAGGTAACTTTACTTTCATGAACAATTGACCTCAACATACTCATTGTGAATTGCCAAATCAATGCCCCTACCCATCTACACTTCTTGACCCTAATGGGGTCCCACTTCCACAACCACCTCTAACTAACAAGGTTCTTCAATCATTTAGAAGGAACATTTACCTACCTTTATTGCCATCATGGACGTTGGAGGTATATCTCCATCCATCACTTATGATGGCGCAATCAACTCTACCCTTCACATTAAAGCCTTTAATAACATTTAAAAGGATTGAATTAAAAGTAATTCTTACGTTGCTCACGATTTCTCACTAAAACCCTTATGGACGATGCTTTAGATTGGTACCATACCTTACCCGCTAACTACATTGTCGAACTTGAGGGGTTAGTCAATGCCCAAGTTGTGGAATGACACTCTTAGGATTTGCCCAAAAATAACATTAACATCTTTGTCAATTATAAACAATCTGAGAACGAAATGGGTCAATACTTCATCAAATGATGGGAAACCTTATTCAACAAAGTTGAGCATAGTTTATCCAACAATTGTCTTTTCCATATTTTATTTACCACCTTAGAACCTCACTTTGTCAATACAAGGTTAGGTCCTCTCCATCTACTTTGAAGGAGGCCATTAAGCAAGCTAAGAGATAAGAATAACTCATGTTTGAATTTAATAAATCTTAACCTAAACAACAATCTCAATAGAATCTTCAAGTACTCATGTGAACTCATGATTGCAATAATACATATGACAGAGTCATAAACACTCCTAACCATAGAATTTCGATAAAACCATTAACAACATTGATTCTATCCCTTAACCTAAAGGAAGATCTTTCCTTCTCTCATCACCCACTTATAAGGATTGTCATCACCCTCTTACCATGGAAGAGTTTTGAAGGCTTCTACCTAGGCCATACTTACAAGCTATGGACCCCTCTTGATCCCTTCCTCCACGGTACAACAAGAGCCTATTTTGTTGGTTTCATGCCAATCGGGGCTGTTGGTGCTTGAATTAATCTCGCCCCTATTTGGTTAAGATTTGTCATCATTGTTTATTATATTTTCTACTTTCCCTATAGGGGTGCGAGTTGGATTTATGGTTCTTCTGTGTATGGTTTTGTATTTCCTCTTTTTCGGTCGAGGATCATGTCTGGATATTGAATTATTTGGCGGTTTCTTGCGGGGAACCTGTTGTGTTTTAAGTTTTGAAGTTGGAGGGATCGCTTGTTGTAAATTGCTTCTAGGTCTTGTCTTTTTATTTGCATTTTCTCTCCCATTGCTGTTGATATGTGGCAACTCCCAATTGATTGTGGTATGGCGGGTCAAATTTGCAAACTTGTAATTTTCTATTGCATTCACAAAGTGCAAAATCGGCCCTGTTACCCGATAAATATTCTCCGAATATTCACAATCATAAAATAACGCAAGCAATTTCTCAATTGGTGTCAAGGAGTGTACATTTGTCACAATTGGAGTGGATGCGGGAAGCGGTGCATATTTGTAGCTTTGCACATTTAAAAGGAAAGGAATAAAGGTGTAAAAAGGTTCCCGAAACCCATAAGGGACATGTGGCTACTTGTATGCAAAAGGCGGGGATGTGGGTCGTCGGGGCACTCAAGCATTTTTGGTTTGAAATGGAAATGGGATAAAACTATAGAAAAGGGCCGCAACCCCACTATCACCCAAATACGACCACGTGTCGAGCCCGTGTTGAAAGCCAAAAAGCGGATGGGTGGGTCAAGTTTGCCAAAAGTGTGTAAGTTCTCAAATGTTGCAAAATTACAAAAGGTGCCCCGAGCCCGTGTTAGCGAAAAGTCTTATTCCATGTGGATGGCTCATTTTCAAAGTTGAGAATGACAGATTGAATGGTCATGATGCAATGCATTTATTTCTGCCGCCATTAATGTTGCTACGCAAATCAAGGACATTTTAAAGCTTATGAATGCTTTCGTCTTTATTTACCAATTTGCTTGATTTTTGTTGCTACCTTTGTGATTTTCATGGAGAATTATCGCGTTATTAGTGAGAAGCTTGAATTGCAAACTTGAGGATTGAAAAAGCCGTTGATTTGGATTTAAATTGCTCAGGCGCTCGCGGATTGATTGGTAAGAGCTTAGAAACTCATGTGTTTCTCCTTCAGTGGCAAGTTGGTTTAAAGTAAAGTTAGGGTTTTGAAGATGAAGACCATGCCATCTTCGTTCTCGGTTGCGTCAGGGGTCACAAGTGATTTGGACAAGATTACAGACATGAACTTGATGTGTGTTGATCTAGATGATTTTCTTCAGAGACTTAATAGCCCCCATAAGAGTGAATCCCTAAAGGCAATTCAAGATAGTTGTATTGCTTTAGCAGGTGTTATCCCACCAGTGGTTCATTGCCCAGAGTTGGTGTGGCATTGTGCTATGAATTATGATCCCGAAAAGAGGGAAGTATTAGACGGGAGTGGGGATGCAATTTTGACATTGACACCTGCAACCATTAGAATAATGTTAAAATTTCTGTAATCACCAACCCGATCACCATTGCTATCAAATTAGCCCTATGGGATTATGAAGCAAAGAAAAAGGATTATGCCAAGATGATAAATACAAAATGGCTCATTGCGAAAAAGACAACAACTAGAATCCCTAAAAGCTAGTTAGGGCACAATTTGTTGAAGAGGTTGAAGATGTCATTGTGTTATTAAGTCGAATGGACGGGGTTAGAAATTGTAAATGAATTTAAGGAATGGATGGTTACTTACATATGGATCATTTTGGAGAGAAAAGGGAGCATTTTCTTGGGCAACTTTCATTGCAAAAGCACTCCATGGCCACATGGTCACCTTAGTAGTGAAAATTGAGATGGGTGACAATTGAACTAGAATTTTATATGATGACTTACTTAATCTACAATGTTGTTGGGCATAGACGTTTCCGGGTTTGTCACACATGCAAATTTCAAGCAAGAAGTGCCAAATGCATGAGATATTTCCCCAACTGCAACTAATCAACTGGAGTGGGAATGTAAGGTTAGTTAATGATGCTTTCTTTGCCCCAATCATTTGTCTTTTCAAGCCAGAGTGGGGACAATATAGGATGTCGAACAAGCTAGACAAGTGATTTTGGAGTACGGATGCTACTTCATTCAATATAAAAAGTTCACATACATAAGGGTTAGTGGTTTTGAGGGAAAGCCTTGTAAGTTGCCTAGGTATGTAGATGATAAATTGGTTTTATGTGAACTAGCAAGGTAACTAACACCTGTGCATAAATTGATTGTTGGGAGGCATAAGACAAATATCAAATTCCCTATTCGAATTGGAAGGTATTCATGCCCTTCCATCATAAAGGCAGGTTGATTGAAGATGAAATGCAAAAATTTGACATGGAAAAGTTTGAGGCAAGGGCCAGTTATGACATCAGATGGGTATTCAACAACATTGCGAACACTTTTGAGCATGAGCCTCAGTTTGAAGATTATTGGATGAACTGTAGGGATGAAGAAGAGGTTAGATTAAGGGATTTCTCTAGAATGACCCTTTCACAAATAATTGATTTCAAAATTGCAGTTATTCCAAAAGGAATTGTGGATGACCCACATATGGTAAACATGTATTATGTTGATTAGAAGGTGGAAGCACAGCCCATAATTCCCATGATTGGAATGAGATAGAATCTGATGATTCCTATATAAGGATAAAGCTGATGTAATGAGAAGAATTGTGAATTGGTTAACTCAGAAGGGCATTGACCTATCAATTCAGAATACCAAAATCTTAAATAACTTCAGGAGCTTGGGAAACTTGAATGATGATATTCCACCCCTGAAGGAGGGAGCATATAGAATGGATTCTTGGAGTTAAGGCCCCTCAATTGCCCTAAAAAGGCGTTCTTCTAAACTCATAGATGAGTGGACTTCAACCGCAGTAGTGAACCGGCACTCTGTTTCAATTTTGGGCAAAAGAACCGAAAGCATGCTTTTGAAATCTATGGAAAATGCCCCCATTACTTTTGCAATGCCAATCTAGGAAAAGGGGAAGGGCTTAACATCCCATGTAGTTTGCTCAGGTGTTTCACCAAAGCCTCATAATTGAGAAATTAATGAGTGGAGCGATAGCAAGTGGTCTTACTCAATCTAAGCCACATAAGGAAGGGCAAAGAGCAACTCCTGATCTAAAAAAGTTTGAAAGGGCACACAAGAAACATAAGGTTGCTCATGTACCAGTCTTAGTGAGAGTAGGTGCCCACACACCTAAAAAGCACAAGCACAAAGATGTGGTAATTAATCCTCCTAAATTTGAAAGGAGTGATGTTTATTAGGCACAACATGCCCCATCATTGCCACAAGTGGGACAATTAGAGTCCTTATTCTCACCTCTACCTGTGGAGGAAACAACAATGAAAGCCACTCAAGATCAAGTAACCCAAGAAAATGTTACAGATAGTTTAGTAAGCAGCCAAATCTTAACTCCAGGTACGAAGACATCTGAGACCCTACTTACTAAAGATATGAGTATGCCTTCGTTTGAAACATTGTGTGAATCTGCAAAGGCCTAGGCTGATGTAATTGATGTTGATGCTGGTGAGGGATTTTCCATGTTGGATGCACTCAAATTATCTATGAGTGAACCATTGATGACACCGGTAGATGACCCCCAAATAGATAAGGAAATAGAGAGAAATGCTCCTCCATTAATTAGTAAAGAAAAAGCTCAAGCAACAAATGTTCCTTCTATAAGACAAGTTTTGCAGAATCAGATAAACCAGAATTGCCTAGTGGAGAAGATGTTAATACAAAGGTGTTAACAGAAGAGATTGTTTTATTTCTGTTGAAGTTACTAAGGTTGATGAAATTTCTCAAAAGGGAAAATCTGTTTATGAAGAGAAAGTAGAGGTAGCACAAACCACAATTGCTGGCGAGATAAGCATTGCGATAAGGACATGCAGCCCCAGAGATGGAAATGTGGAGTTGGCTTCAGATGAACAACCTACCATATCATTACCAGGAACATCATCAGAGCATGAGGAGGGTAGGATGCCAACTCAACAGAGTTTGAAGAATGAAGAGCTCATGAAGCCAATCAGTAACCCAAGAAAATGTTGGAGGAAAAGTGGGGTCAATATGGCATCCATTGAAGAAATAAGGAAGGAATCTCCCCTGACTATTGATATAAATCAAGGAAAGAATGATCAACTTCAGTCTCTAGACCAAGGAGAGGAACATCTGAAAGAATTATTAACACAGGGTGAGAATAACAAGATGGTCATTGAAGTAAATAATGAAAAATAAGCTAGAATCACTAAGTCTGGATGAGCAGGGGGTTTTCAAATAGTTGATGGTTGTCCTGAGGAGCCTCAACCTGAATCACAAGAGGCAAAGGTTGGAACAAATTTGGCGAAAGGGTGGATCAGTGAGCTAATTTCAAATGAAGAAAAAGAGGTCCTTCTTGTGCAAGCTATTGACCTTACTGCTCTGTCTTTTCCAAAGATAGTAAGAGCCTCAAAAAGAGCTAGAACTATCACTAAAACCCACACTAACTCATCAGGAGCTAAAAATTTGGAAGTAGCAATCCCCTTTGAAGGAAAGACTAGGGATGACATAATAACCAATGATTATAATATCAGATTATTCCCTTGGGAAAGCCTTCAAGGGACCAATTAAAGCAAGGGGTATCTGAAGCTATCAATGACCTTTTACAAAAGGTGGATGAAGATAGAATGACAAAGAAGCAATTAAAAGAGCAAGTTAAAGCCATGAGCTCGAGTTTGCAACAACTGATTGGGCAACCTAGTCAGGCTTAGACAAGTGCCTCCATGACACCCCGAGGGAATGGATAAAATAAACAAGGTTGTCAAGAAGGTTTAGGTAATAGACACATGGATTGAAAAATAACGAAGAGGGGAAAGGAAATAATTGCAGAGGCTAGATCAAAGTATGAAGATCTCAAAAACAAACTCAATGAAATTGATGAGATAGTTGAACAATGTGACAATGAGATTTTCTATTTTGAAGGAATTCTTCCCAAGCTAGACCGCATTACCCAACTCAGTGATGAGTTAGTTGAGCAGGAGGACATTGTGCCTATAATCAGTCAAAGGAAGCCAACATGATATTGAAGAGTTGTCAAAGATCAGAGTAGAGACCTTGAATGGGATCAAGGAAAAGCTTGAAATCAAGAGAAACTAGGTTGATGATACTCTCGATGCTATTGACTTGAAATTAGAGGATATGGTCATTGATAAGTTCAAAAAGAGCTACGGGGATATGAAGATTGACTTCTTACTTAATTCTTTTGAAAGGAATATTCGAAGAATGATTTCTCCTATGAAGTCATTAAGACCATGAGAAAGATTGAGAATAGAATTGCAGAGTTAAAAGCAAGACCATTGGAATACAAACAGAAAATGGGCCATTGCATTGATGTAATATCTAGGCAGACACTTGATTTTCCAACATCATACATGACTAGATGAGGATGAGGATAATGAGTTATTCAAAAGATTTGATGCATATATAGCAAGGTTGCGAAAGAACAAGATACAAAAGTGGAAGCAGAAGAAGAAAATGCAGATGCAAAAGATGATGAACATGCTTAGACATTGTTCCTTAAGCTGTATTTTCTTTTCATATTCCTTCTTTTAAACTGATACTTTAAAATAATACTTCTATTACATGGGATGTAATTTTTTTCTGAATTTTATTGTTCCCTTATTTCAATTGAAAAGTGGAAGAATGCAGTAATGTCATATTTACTTTGATGAAATTAACATACATTTGGATAAGCATGTAAATGATTGATATTGTTGTGCTTCTTGCATTTTGAATAAGGAACAAAATGGGGTTCTATAGGGGCCCCTGCCCATGACAAAGAAAGATATACATATGCCAGAGATAGAAACAATGAAAGGAAGGCAACATCTAGACATTTTTCAGCCCTACTTCATAGTTTCCTCCCAGCAAGGGAAGCTTGTTCAAAAGCTTTTTTCCTCATTACAAACTCACTTGAGCCTTGTCTTTCTGAACAAAAATGACTGACCCTGCTAGGTCCCGGGACATTCCCATGTCCATCAACGCTTCAGAGTCATTCTAGGATGACTCATGATTTGCTCAAGCTCGACTTTCTTCTGTTGTGATGACACCCAATCTAAAAGATCCAGACCTCCTGTGAAGAATGTCATCTTTCCTTTCCCTTTGTGAAGGGTTGACGTGCTAGGAGCGGTTTGAGAGGGGACACCTAAGGTGATTGGAAGGGAAAGTACTGCATGTTGTTGGTTGGGCTGATTGTGAGGCCTTGAATTTGACCCAACCTCCCATTTCCTTGTGAAAGGTGGATTGTATTTTAGAGAAGGAATTGGTTGAGGCCCCAACGCATGCTCTGCCGAGGAGCATGATGCATTAAGCGGGTGGATGACCGAATTGCAAATCTCCCCCTGTTGTCCGAGCGGAGGAAATTGCTGCCCTTAAATGACAAGCTAGACAATGATCGGTCCTCTTCTCCATCTGAGATAACGATTGGAGGTTGAGGTTGTGGTTCACCTTTCCTTTTCCCTGAAGATGACCCTAGTGCTGAAACTAGTTGCGAAGGCATGATCTCTACTTGCTTTTTCTCCATGAAATTGATTCTTTGCTCCAACTCATCTATTTTGTGGGAAATAATAGGCACAAAGTGTCGATGGAGGATTTATCATACAACACATATGATTCCTTGGGAATCTCTTTTGATACAAATCCCTCATCACATAAAAGGGACATTAAAAATTGGTTTGCCCAAATACTTGAGGTCTTCTCTCGACCCAATATCTCTTTAAATCTTCGGGAGATTTCAAGTGCTCCCATCTAAAAAGATGGAAATACATAACTGGAAGGCTAAACACAGGATTGATCTTGATTAGCCTTGTAAGAAGTGCTAACTGGACTTGCTAGTATGTTAAGGGTCCTCTGGTGTCACCCGCACACTCTATATCAAACAGAGCCCTGACAAAAGCTTCATCAGGACCGCTTAAATCGAAAATCTGATTTAAGTCCTCTGAAGAAATTTCCTTTAGGTTGTGAGCTACGAGTACCTTCGCCATTTTTTTATGAAATTTCTTATACTCAGAACAAGAAGGGAAATGCATGATGATAATGAAATTGAGCCAAGTTTTATAATGAAAAGGAGACATGTTTTTGATTTGGTAAAATATTTCCCATGAAATGAAGGAGATTTTGTTTAGTTCGCACATAAGGGAATTTAAGAATTGGAAAAGGTTAGGAATGAGCAGAGTTGGTAAATCAAGGTGATTCGACATAAACTATGTGTGACAATAAGCGAATGAGACATGAAACAGAGTGTGTGGCGCCTAAGAAAGATTCTTGAAAAGTGAATATGGATATATGTCATATTAGAGTCATCCAGGAAGTGTTTAGAGATTGTTTGAAATGATTATCTAATCAATATCAGGCAAGAATGATTAAAGTAATTCGCCAGAAATGATGACCTGATATCCCAGTCGAGCACAAGTGGAGTTGATTGAAAAGACTTGCGCTTTGTACATCTAGCAATTTTAAAAGAAAACTTTTTAAATGCCATGTTCTAGAACAAATTTTGAAAAGGGAAATATTCCTTGGAATATTCATGCTTTTAGGGGGGAAAAAACTTTGAAGGTTAACAAGTGAAGAGGGTGATATAAAAGGAAAAAGGATAATCACGCCAAAGGGGGTTAATTTTTCTGAGAGTTATTCAAAGAAAAGAGAAGGAGAGAAAGCCGAGAGAAGCCATTTTCCGAGGAACTTATCTCGAGAAACTAGTTACTTCTGTGTATTTTGAAATTGATCATGTCAAGATGGTTACAAGTGTCCAACCATTGATAAGCTTTGAGATTGTAAATAAAATTTCCCTTGCTGATCAATTTGAAGAACCTTGAGTAAATCGTGTTAATCATGAACCTAGTTGTGTCTGCTTTCATTTTGAGATATCTTCAAATAGTTATCTATGTTCCTGTTGCAATCTTATATTAGGAGTTCCTCTGAATCACACAAGATCTTGTCCTTGTGATAGTATTGTGGCATTTGCAATTACATTATGAAGAGAGTTTTCATTTCATAATGCAATAAACAATTTAAATTCACTTTACTTTCATTTTGATGATACAAATTGTTTGTCAGTCTATGAGTGTATCATAGGCATGATGAATCAGGGACTTTTGATGTTTAATTAAGTCTTTAACATGAGATTTTGTGTTGAATCCTTGAAGAATGTGTGAAACCGTGTGTCTTTGAGCTTTCATAGATGCACATTCTCTAGTTGAAGGTTCATTCTGACTATTTGAAGCCTTTTGTCATTTTGCTTTGTAGATTTTCCAACATTTGTTAAAAGTTCTCAAGAATTTGGTATAATCAACTTTATCCTGCTTAACTTCCCAACCACAAATTTCACATTCAGTGATAAATCATACATGAACCATCCCTGCTTGCACTGTATATCCACAAATGTTGAAGAAGATCATTGAATTTGCCTATCCTTTACCAAAATATGCAGATGTAATCAATTTTTATTGTTGTCTTTAGTGACTTGGACCTTGTCTAGAAAACATCTTCATTCTCTAAGGTGACAACTTGTGAGAGTTAGGTTATGTTGTATTGACCATGTTTTCTCAAGGTATCCTTCAAATATTGCAAAGGGAGAGTCAAATACTGTTAATCTATTGATATTCTCCACTAACACAGGTCACAAAATGGGTCCTCTCACCCTGGTTGAAGGCACAACCTAAAGTAGTGAGGGTAGGTCAAACCCTTAACACGGTGCTATCTAGTCCTTTCCAAACTAGAGTAATAAAGAGTCATCTAAAATCCATCCCTGCTACAAAACGACTCCTATTATGATTTGTTTGTCTCTAAGCATTCGATCAACTTGTGATGTTGTTTGGTTTCAAAGGAAGGATCAATTTGGGTACCAACGGGGCCATTCTCATGAAAGTTGTAAGGTTCTTAAAGCCCTCACGTATATATTCCTTCTTGGATGTGACATTGATCATGATGCCATGGCTTGAGAAAGATATAACAAGACTATCAAAGTGCAACAATGCGAACTATGTGCTTGTTACAATGTCACCCATAAGACTAACTAACATCTTAACATATATAAAGACCCTACACCTAATCATTTTAAAGGTTGTGGTAGCTCCTCCACCTAACAATGAGAAGCCAAAAAGAATGTGTCTAGCTTGCAAGGCATGAAACGAGTGATTTCCACCATAAATGCCACATATCCATATTATCAACATTAATCTTATAAGACTATTTAGCCCTACCCTATATGTTAGACTTCTCTAAAACAACTTCACATGACATCAAAACTAAAAATCCTTTCTAAATCAATGTCGTCTACCATCATGAAGTTGTAAGGATGATGTTTCTTTTTAGACCCTGTCATCCTTAAAAGCATCAACCACTCTATTCCTATGGGTGTGATTCGTTTCTTGAGGTGCATTGGCCATCTTGCATGGTTGTAACAATACAATCTAGGAAAAAAATATAAAAACTCAGACTAATTTGATCTCCTAGCTTCTTCAAATCTAATTTTGAGTGATACTCCTCAACTTGTGGCCAATATTCCACAATCCATCTTGGAGGAATGTGATTCAATCATGGAACTTTCCAACCTTCCAAGTTAAATCCTCTTTCTAGAACTCATTTTCTACTTCTCCTAAACATTATGATTTTTCGACATGAATATTGCCCCACAAGATCCTCCGGGGAAAGACCTGCTCTTCGCATGGTTCGATGAGAGTATACTTAAACAATACAACAAACTTTCTATTCAAAGTGATCTAACCACAAACCAATCTCTATCTCTTTACTTTCTGTCAATTCCATAATCTTGGATGAACTTCTATTTCAAGTAAATGAGCCTCTTCTTTTCATCTTTTTAAGATGACAATGTGCAAGTCAACCAAAATCTCATGGGAAAGGACTTCGACATGCATTATGTATTTAGAATTATATCAAATCCCCTGGATATTCAATTGATAATCTAAAATTGACTCACAACACATGTGAATGGTGCAATGAAACAAATGTCCCCTGTTGGTTCCCATTTACACCCCAGAGACTCATTTGTAATTTAGAAAAAGGATTAGCAAGAAGAATGATAGATGCTTGAGATATGTTGTTTGTAGCTAGGGATGGATCTAACATTCTTCCATGACCAAGTCTTAGAAATGATTGAGAGACACGTACAAAAGAAGTGGCTAAAGTGGCTAACTCCTGCTACTTTCTACTTTGCCTAAACCAACGTGAGAGGACCTAAATGGTAGCTTGAGGAGAGAGGGGTATTATGGTTCAATCCCCTACAATTATTGGTGGGTTAATCTGAATGAAGTATAGCCATAAATGTAATGCTTACTCAAAGGAGTTGTCACACAAGCAATGCACATACTTAACATGTCATACACAAGTTACTAGAGACAGATGAGATATGATTATGAACATCATTCAAAGGATGTTGTTGACAAATTGGAACTAAATGACATTCAAAATGCTAAGCTTTAAGATCAAAGGCAAACTCACTTAAAATATGTAAAGATAATGTGGTTTACAAGAAAACACATGTTGGATATGTGAGGATGATGTAGTTTGCATAGGTAGAATAGGATGGTGTGGTAGAAATTTAGATGAAAGGGGATGGGGATCTAATGGGGATAAACAACAATATTCACCATCTTAGGTGATGCTCCTATGATGCATTAGAGCTTGGAATCAAAGTAAGATAATTTTTCAAGGGTTATTTGCATTCATGGATACCCAATTTGTGCAAACAATACCATGTAATTTCTGAAAACTTTAACACAAACACTTGTGATTAAAACTTCATGTATCTACTATACCAAATCCATAAAACCTATGATACCTTGAAGGTAGAAAATATTCACTCCCATATTGTAATTGCATAAAGGAATTTTATAACTAAAACAAATATTGCAAAGTAACACTACAAAACAACATTCATTCAATGACCATCTCGAACAATGATCTAAAATGTGCTTCTTTTATTTCATTGATATGATGGATACAAAATTACAATAGAAAGGAATACATTTCTTTATTTTATCTTTATTTACACCAAGGAAATAATAGACTTATCCATGGAAAAATGGTCTTGTGTGTTTAATTGACAAGGAGACATATAAAAATGCTTTCAATGCCTACTAGTGACTGTATAAGACACAATCACCCTAGCTAAAACCCAAAATTAGAACCCCTAAAGTGAAGACAGGCCTTCATTTTTATACAAAATTTCCCCAAAAAGGAATATCCCTAAAACCCCATTGAGCGTTGAAAACAAGATACATGTGGGGCAAAGTGGTCCCCTACTCTATCATCTAGATGGGAGAGGTGCCCAAACTAAAAAAGATATCATCTTGATTTTCTTAGTTGGAACGATTTTGTTTCATGATGAAACCCATGAGAAGTAGAGAATATTCTTACCTATGCTAAAAAACTCTTTTGTCTTCTTTTGCAACCATCATCATTCCTTATACACCTTAGGAAAGAGTTGGTTACACATTACAATCAAATCATTTGATCCTCCTTGAAAATAATGGATAGAAAAGGAATAAAGAATAAGGAATGGGGAATAAAGAATGATGAATGCTAGGGGACGAATCGAGGTCCACTTGTTCTCCTTCAACTCTTCTTTGAGTTTATTCTTGTATACATCAAACCTTTCAAACATACCCAAAATTAGATCCTCATATCTGGCTCTGCATGGTAGAGAAATACTATCTCTTGCTTGGAGAGAATGTTGTCAAACTCACCAGAGATAGCTTTCTTCCTTTTAACTCTCTTGGTTTATTAATATATCCTTCTAAATGAATAAATTTTTGTATAGAAGAATAATCAAAAATTTTAGAAGGCTCCAAATCTATCTACAATATGTTAAAGATCTCTATCAACCCGTTTGCATTATGGATCCCGAGTGTATATATCTTTTAGGGGAGCATTATTTCAAGTTTTGAATCTATATCATCCACATACTCCCCCTTTTCTCTTATGTCTTGGAGTTTGCTAACATCATCCCTCCAAGGTTTCAATTCTCAATTTAATGGCCCCTTTGTATTCATATTGTCTTCTCTACAATCTGAGGAGACTATACCTTCCTTTTCCACAACTTCATTCCCTAGATCCACTATAGCCTCTAGCTTGGGTAGTAAGTCATTCCAATAATCAATCTTTGTTTGATATTTTTCAATTAAGACATTACTTTGCTTCAATCTGCTCAGAGACTTGATTATGACATTCAATGATGTCCTTGATGGCCTTGTTACCTCTTGTCACTAGATTCACTTTCCCACTTCCTTGTTTCACTTCCTTAGCATTCTTGATCACTTATGAGGTGAAGGTTGGGGTTATCCACTTGACTGGTTGGGGGAGCTTACATCCATTTCTACACATAGGTTGATAAGATATCAACATTCTCTCTTAACTGCTCCTTGGTTTCCTTGTCCTTGTATTTATTTTGAAAGAGACCACTGACTTCCATAATAACATCATGTTTTAAACCCTTAATGACATGCTTTCCTAGTGGGATATTTGTGATCGATAGTCGAAGGGGAAGCTTCATCCCTTAATACATCAACTTGAGGGGTATCCACCTCCACAAACCTTTCTCCTTGGGCCCCAACTACTGTTCTTGATAAAATAGTTCTTGCTTTCTTTGAGGGTCTTGATGGATTCAAGGAGATGATGATTTAAAGGTCAACTTCCTCAATCCACACATTTTCTTTTCTCCTCTTTGGGAGGGTTGCTCCTAACCAACTTCCAATTTGAACACTTCCTTCCCCTTGTTCTTGTTGCCGGGGGGCACTTAACATTACCATCTGTTCCTAGGGTGCAAGGAGTTTGAGATCAGAGTCATCAACCTGTACTATTGGTTTATCCAGTGATTCAGAGGGATGTCTTTGTGTCTCTTCTCCCTATGGCTCTTGATCCTTCAATTTTGCATCCGTCGTAGTTGAATATGGTTGAGTACTTGCATCTACATGCCTTGTGGCCTCACCCTCTTCTTCTTTAGATGGAGAAGGCTCCTTGGTTGGTTCACTTGGTAATCCCTTTTGAGCTTGAGCCATTACTTTTACAACTTCATGAGTTGCAATCACTTTCTCCACTGTGCCTAGAGTTGACTAAATAGGATCCATGGTCTTTGGTTTCTCAACTTCAACCGATGGAACCTCTTCAACAAGTGGTTACTCCTATTTCACTTATTGCAATTCATCCTTAGTGAAATTCTCCACTTACCACCTAAAACTTCTGTTGTGGTAGGTATTTCATGTGATAATAGCCTTCTTCCTTTCCAAACTAAATGTATATTGTATACATTATCTTGTAGAATTTCAATCTAACATCTTGATCCAACCCATGTAACAAGTCAATGAATGTTTTTTCGTGTGATGGGTCTAGTATCTCCTGCCCTTTATCTCCCTGGGTATCATGCATCTCGAGCTTCTTTGATGGAACATTTTGGGAGTTTCTTGAATAGACACATTAACAAGGTTTCATGTTACATAGGAGGTGAGGTAGTAAGCACTATCTCTAGACTTGAGGGCTTTAATGGGTCAATTTTACTTGTGAAGTTACCCCCTCAACTATTGTTTCTATGGCTTTCTCCACTATAGGTGTTGCCACCTTTTCCCTCTTGGTTCTCAAAAATGCATATTTAAAGGCTCATCTTCACCCTCTTCAAGGATGGTTTCCAACACTGGACTCATCATTGGCTGGTTGAGATGAACACTTCTTTTCTTATGTTTCATCTTACTAGATGGCCCCTCTGAGGAAGAAACAAACACATCAACTTAGATGGTCTCCTTTTCCATAGATGTCTTAGGCCTTGATGTTGGATGTGGAACTTATTGAATAGGTGTGGTTGTAATAACAAGAGCATCATGCATGGTTTTCTTCAATATCTCTTTTGTCATGTGTGTCATTTTTGACACAAAGTCCCTATTTACTTTGAAGAGCACTAAGTTCCTCCACAACTTTTGAAGTTGGTCCCTTAGTTGAAATATGTGGGGAATTTCCTTGGGAGATCCAAACTTGCAACTCTTTTCCTCAAAGGGGGAAGTACATCTTTTATGGCACCACTTCTCGGTACTCCTTAGGATTGTATTTATGCAAAGTTAGATTAATTCTCCTTTTATTCAACTAAAATCAAAGTCCTCACGATGATGTGAGCTATTATTTCATGCAATGAGGTAATTTTTGGCCTTGTCCAATCAATACTTGGGAGAGGTTGTGAGGTTATTTTCTTATCAACATAGTATTTACTTACCAAGTCTTTTCCATCTTCTAGTCCCTGAGGTACAACCACAATTTTGTAGTCCACAATTTGGGTGAGGGTCATCCTTGAATAGTCTTTGAATCTTACCTTCTCCTCATCCATGCAGTCCATCCAATAGTCCTCATAATGAGGTTCATGTTCATGGGAAGTCCCCAAAGCTCCCTGAAGCTATCCATTTGATATCATAATTGGGCATGGGATTACATTTATGCAATGTTATCCCCATTTATGCTCATGTGAGCTTGTATTTAACAAAAGGAAGGACATGAATACCTCCAATATTGATAGAGAACTTGATATTAGCCTTATGTTTCCCTACAATCATCTTGTGCACTACTACCAACTACCTTGACACTTCCAACAATGCCCATTTGTCATCTAAGTACCTTGGTAACATATAAGGGGTATCATGAAAACCACTTACTCGATGTAAGTGAAAGTTATGAATTGGATGAAGTAACATCCGTATTCAATGATCACTTTCCTTGCTTGTGGAGATATCATGTTATATTCCCATTCAAGTTTGAATAAACATATGAGGGGACAAATAAAGTGTCATGCACCATTATGAAACTGTAAATATAATTGTTGAGGTTCAACTAGGGGTACACATCATAAACCATGAAATTTCCAAAGTCTTTCACTCTATCCAATCTAGGGAATGATCTATGGTGAGAAATGTTGTAAACCAAGTAGGAGGTCATGTAAAATCTAATTTATTGGTAGATCCTCATCTATCTACACCGCCATTATGAGTAATTGTTGGTGGATGCAATCACTGATAATCTTTCCCCATTGAATTTGTATTTTCCCACAAGGATAATATGGATAAACTTGAACATCTTATTCATGATAGGGATATGCAAACTCTTTCCCCATAACTCTATTTGCAATGTGATAATATCTCTAATTTCTTCAACAAAATCAGCCCTGTTCAAATTTTTGGGGATCCCAATGCTAACAACTCTTGGCTTTTCAAGCTAATTGTTGTTCAATATCTTGGAACATTTTCTTTGTTTGCATTCTAATATTATTATGAATTCTCAATGGTTATATTTGTACTTGTGAAGCATGGAGAGAGCAAAATTCCTTCAAAGGTTTTAGTGGTTAGTGATAGGACCAAAGCATTGCTTTCCATCCCTAACTTCTATGGTCTTTAGAGTTAGTTTTGTGCACACACCCATACCACCTTTGGATATATTGGGAAGATGGGGAAAAAAAAAACTAGGGAAATCCCACTCTAATCAATCTTTCTCATTGTCTCATTTATCCACTACATGCAACTTTTGTTGGAAATAATATAGATTTGCATTTCCAAGTTGGTATATCATGACTTTGTCTAGGAATGAAGTAGGGTGGGAAGTGGTTTGAACACCGACAACTAATCTTCATTTTTCAGGTGGGGTGGGAGGTTAAAACGTCTACTTGAAAGAGGGATTTAAAACAATTTAAATGCACCCAACACCTCCAACAATGCTAACCAACACACCTTAACACCACAAATTATTCACAAGCACTAGTAAAAACACTTACTCGTGAAAACACCGCCATAATTCTCCTTCGAGATGAGAACAACCAAAATGCCTCCTAAGCTTCAAAATAAACTTTTGCAAGGCTCAAATGCACAAATTTGATCTTTTTCTCATCTTAGGGCTTTGAAATCACTTCACAAACTTGAAAATTGGAGGCAAAGTGATTTTTGTGGATTCCAACCATATATTTCCTTTCGATGATTTCATTAATGGTGGCACCTACTTCCATGGCCTCTACATTTGTGGTTGATGTTTTAATCTCAACTTTGAATTTCAGCCCTATAAGTGGATCCATTGGCCACATTTGATTTTCACTTAGATGATTTGTCTTTTCTCATTGGCTTGGGTTATACAATCCACCTACGTGGCATCTTCATAGGCTTTAATTTTTCTTAGTCACCTTTCTCAAAGCTTCGGTTGTGCACAAACAATTTGTAAACTTTCAAAAGCGCAAAGTTGCAAAAAAATGCGAACCTACTTTTCTTCTCAAAAGTCTCGAGATACTTGACACATGTCCACCTTGTCGAGTTGTGGGTCAAAAGTGTAGTTTCAGAACCTGCAACAATTGTAGAGTTGCGAAACTACACAATTATAGAGCTTCCCTCTTTATCTATTATCGTCATATTATGGCACTTGTCCCTCTTTGTTCGATCGCAAAATGAATGTGTAGTTTACAATCTTGCAATAATGACAAAGTTCCAAACCGCAAAGATGCATTCCTTCTCTATGGTCTTGATTTGCGAAATATTCAATTTTGAGATTCGAGGATGAACTTGTGACACACGACCCTCTTGTCATGCTTCAAGATGTAAGTGCAATATTCGGTCTTGTAACATGTTGCAAAGTTACAAATGCAAAACAACGAAGCTGCATTTATTCTCTACGCTTTCTAGATTCATTGAATATTCCACTTTAGGGCTCGGGAAGGAACTTGGAGTTTTGTAATTTGCATCAACTTTGATCTTTTCTTAAAAGAAGCAAGCATAGGAATATTATTAGAATATTCCTTTAGCGGGGTTTAGAATTGTATTTACAACTTGTAACTTTGCAAAAATGCAAAGTTGCTTTAATGTCCCACTTTCTCCCGATGCCTCGAATATTCCACTTCGTGCACCCGGGGTGGAAATGCAATTTACAAACTTGCAAACTTGCGCAAAAAGACCAAGTCCATCGGATGGGCATCTCCAATTCAAACGTTTGATAAAAGCATTGAGATTCAAATACATCTCTTACAACATTAAACTGCAACTTCGATAAAACATCAAAATCAAAGGAAACATTAAGATGTTAGTATAAAACCATGCTATAGGGTTGAGCCACAATACAATTACGACATTTAAGGACCAGTGAACCACCAAACATCTTCATAGATCGATAGGAAAATGATGGAATGGTTTGTACATACATCCAAGAAAATTCACAATATGTGCCAAGATTTTAACTAGACCAAATTGGGAACCAACATCTCCCATAAGTTGTATTTGGCTACCCAAGATTTTGCCTCCTTGTACCGTTATGGCAAAATTTAACTTTCCTCTTCCTTATAACATCCATTGGTCAATCATGGACATATATGATGTGCAAAATCGCCTCATCCATGTGTAAATGTATCAAATTGTTTACCTAGGTTCCACTTATAAGTTTCAAGGTGTCACCAATCTATGAAACTTTAAACACTTTACTGTGCAATGAGGCATTTTAAAAATCCCCACTCTTAAGGAAGTACCTTGTGTCCCCTTTCAAGAGTATCAACACGTAAAATACCTTATTGAATCCCTTTGAGGATATCTTGTGTTTCTTGAACTTGTCATGAACACCCCATGTACCTCCTTGATTCGCATGATGATGAGCTCGATGAAATTGACCTTAATATCAAAATTTCTGATCTTCCTGATTTTCTTATTGCTCAATTTCCCCCTTATTTGCGACCTTGTTGTCATAAGAAGGTGACTAATGCAATCACTATCATTATCTCTTCAACCTTTGTGCCTCTAAGGAGCTTTCGATATCACCATTTAGTGAAACCATTATCAAATCCCTTAACATTGACATCTCTACACTTGAATACAATGACGACTATTCTCTTGACAACTTTTTTTGCTTGGTTATGCCCACACTAAGAATGCATGAGTCCTATAATACCATTATTTTCTACACTCAATCTATTAGATCCAATGATTCGACAAACGAGGACCCTTCATTAGCGTCTCTATCTCAAAATCCCTTGCAAAACCCCTTTTAAATATATAATTAATCTAGTCCATCTAACCTTTGCATCGAATTAGAAACAAGACTTTGAGACTAAGAAATATGATCTAGAACTAGTTGTTACTCCTTTCGAGAAAATCCGAGCTTAATTTGACCATGGATCCTCCAACGGAATCTCTTCTTCCATGATCCCCAAGTGACTCGGATCTTGAACCGAAATTCCCATCGGTTCCTTTGACGAGGTCTCCCACCACTAGTTTTCCTTTCAACTTGGCGCATGAGCCACAAGACATGTTGGCTCCTCCGATTACCTCTCCCAATCGTTCCTTGCATTCCCCAACATCTTCGCCGCTACCTCCTGTAACATCAATTGCATATTGCCTGACGAGTCCGTGCACTGTCTTACACATGGTATGAGGCACAAGGGCACGATGTCAACAATTGTTGAGCTTATAAACAATACATGAAGAAACTTGAAGCTGAAGTGCATGAGAAACATAGTCATGGACCATCTTGTTGTCCCTCTTTTCTTCAACATTTTTCTCTCATCATTAGCATTTTCTCTCATTTTTCAACTAACTATATGGTACTTTGGAAGCAATTTCAATGACAATTACCGTCTCCCCACTCTTCACTTGAGAATTTAGTTTCCCCTTTACTATCTACGACGGTCCCCAATCTCATGACCAACCACCTTTATAGACACCCTTGCTACTAGTTGAGGTACCAATTCCTCATTTGTATCACTCCTAAGTGGAGATCCTCGTTTTATCCCACCCCTCTCTCCCTCTATAATGAACATGCGCCAGGAGATCCTATCAAAAATTTCTATAAGGGTGGAGGAGACCATGGTTGTTATGCATCATGAGATACCTCATAAGATCTCAAATGTCCTCAAACACATTGATGACACCTTGCTTCACACACAATACAATAGTCAACAATACATTCACGAGGTTATAGAGGATGCCCTGCAGTATCATTATAAGACATCTATGAACACATTTACCTATCCCCATACTACCTTAGTTTACTTTTTATATTTATTGCCTACACACCGTGTTACATCCTTCGTCTAGTTAATACGATTTTTTCGGATACTCCTTTACATCCTATATTATCCACATCCTCCGGGGCAAGACTCACTCTTGTAAGGTTATGGTGAGTATAGTTCAATACTACAAAGAACATTTTTTTCGAAATAATTAAACCATGGACCAATCTCTATCTTTTCGCTTTCTATGAACTCTATGATCTTGGATGAACTTCTCTACCGAGAAGATGATTCTCGTCTTTTCATGCCTTTTAAGATAAAAATGTGCAATTCAATTAAGGTCTCATGAACAATGGCTCTAACACATGCATAACATTTTTGGAATTCATCAAATACTTACGATAATTAACCGATAACCTAAAATCCACTTACAACACGTGAATGATACTACCGAAACAAATGTTCCCCATGGATTGTATTTGACTACCCATTATTGTGCCTCCTTACACCATTAGAGTGAAAGTTGTGATCTTCAACTTTCCTCTTTCTTATAACATCCATCTCAAATTGACAATGGACACATCAAATGCATGTAGTCGCCTCATACACGTGTCAATGCATCAAATTTTTCTACATGTACAAGATTCAAGGTGACACCAATCTATGGAACTTTGAACACTGTGTAATGAGATATTTTCAAAATCTTAGCTCTTGAGGAACTACCTTGTGTCCCCTTTCGAGAGTATCAACACTTTAAATACCCCATTGATTCCTTTCAAGGATATAGTGTGTATGCTGATCTTGTTACAAAAACCCCACATAACCTCTATTTTGCTTGATGATGAGCCATATTCTTGTAAGATGGTGATTACGCAACCACTATTACCATCTCTTCTACCTCACCTCCTCCTAAAGAGTTTCCTATATCACCACATAATGAAACCATTATCAAATCCCTTAACATCAACACTTCTACACTTGATACTGATGACGATTATTCACTTGACATCCTTCTTGTTTGGCTGTCCAAACTAAGAACACAAAGGTTCTATGATACTAGTAGTTGCTATGTTATTCTATTAGCTCTGGTGATTCCAATGAATGAGGACCCTTCATTAGTGCATATTTACCATAATCCTTGTAAAACCTCCTTTAACTATAAAATTAATGTAGTCTATATCACCCTTTCAAATTCCAAGAAACAAGAGTTCGAGACCAAGAAAGATGATATGGAACTAGCTATCACTCCTTTCGGAGAAAAGCATGAGCATAATCTTACAATGAATCCTCTAACTAAGTCTCTTGTTCCATGACCCTTGAGTGACTTAGATCTTAAACCACAATCCCCATCGGTTTCTTTGACTAGGTCTACCACTATCAATCCTCCTTCTGACCCAACACATAATCCAAAACCTACATTTGCTCCTCTCTGGTTACCTCTCTATCACAATCATTCCCTTTCCTTTGAAACATCTTCATCCCTACCTCTTGTCACATTGACCACAAACTTATGTGATAAGTTTGTATTTTTACACATGACATAGGGTATTGGGGCACAATGTTAAGGATTGTTGAGATTATAAGCAACACATGAAGAAACTTGATGTTAAAGTGCATGAGGAATAGAGTAGACCACCATCCCTTCTCCTCTTTTCCTCAACATTTTTTCTCCCATCAATGCAATTTCTCTCATTCGTTATCTACTCATGTGTGCTGATGAAAAGTTTGCAAAAGCTATGAAGATGGGGTAAGAACCTATAAAGAAACTCCAAAAGCTTTGGAACAAACAACTCAAATGACCATCAGATTAGAGATAAACAAGAGCTACCTATTTGCATGCATATATAAAGTTTGAAACAAACAATCAACCTCTAAACATGACTATATTAGTTCTCTACTCTATGAAAGCTATCTATAAGTGAACCTATTAAAGCTCTAGCAATCAGTTTTGTGTTTATTGATGTTTCAAAAGCTTAAGAATGAAAGCTCACCATTAATGGCTTCTCCCATTTACTTAAAGCTTTGAAAGGATTAGCAAATAAAAACTAAATAACTCAAATAAACTATGAAATGACTCTAAAAGACTTAAGCATGACTTAAATAAGAAATAAGAGAGAGAGAGAGAGAGAGAGAGAGAGTTCTTAGGAAAGGTGGGAGGGGTATCCCTCTATTTATAGTTTTTGGATTTGAGAAAAGGATGTTTTGGATGCATGTGGGACTAAAAAGGAGTCAAAAAGTTGATTTTTAGAAAAACATATTTGGAGGTGTGAACAAGATTTTAGGAAGCTAAGTGGCTATTTAGAAAGGTAAGATATTTGTTTAGAAAGTCAAATCCTCTTTAAAAGTCAATAAGATTGTTAATTAACGTAAACAAGGTTAATTAAAGGGAAACAAGCCTATAGAAGTTGGTTAGAGAGGGATTAACATGGTTTAGGGGTTTAGACGAGGTTAGAAAGGGTATTTTACTAGCGTAGTGTAGTAAATGGACACGAGACTAGGATAGTATGATCTTAATAATAAGATCATGTAGACCAAATTATAGGTGTCTACATTTGCCCCTCTTTGAGGTGATGTGTGCGATGTCACTTCAAAGAAAGTAGACAAGCATAAACGAGTAGAAAATTTTGAAGGGGTAGAAGAAAAATTAGTAAGATGAAGGATGCCTCCTCAAGTGTCGATGGGGTGATGGAACAACGTGATCGATGGTGAAAAAAAGAGGACAGAAGAAAGAATTTTGTGAAGAAAGGGGAGATAAAAGAGAAAATAACAAGAAAAAGGGATTTTGAGCTATCCATAAGGCATTGCTATATAAACAATTCTATTCATCATATTGCTAGTAATCTTCATCATCGGTCCTTATTAAAATATGAGCATGCGACGACAATGTAAAATGACATAAAAAGCCACGATAAAAAAACTATCCATTGCTAAAAATGACCAACTCCATGCAACATACACGAATGCAATGCAATACGAGAAGCAAACAAACTCACTTAACAGGGAAATAAGTACAATCACACACACTCAAACCAACAACGCTTAAGACGGTTGCACAAATATTTTGTTATCAAGTTACAATCCCAAATGTTTTGATAAATGACAAGGGTTTAAAATGATGCCCCAAGCAATTTGTATATGCAAGGGAAAGGATGGAGGACACTTAGGTCGATGAAAAAGCAGTGTGCACAACGAAACAATACCAGAAACTCGTGCCCTAGAGTATCGACAAAGTAAGCAGCGTAGCTTTTGTAAATGGTTTGGAGATTCAGAGGATCTGCGAGTTGTTGTCTCAATACGCGTGGAAATGCCAACAAGATATGAGATGAACGTCGTGCGAGAGACATAGATTTTAGCTACAAATGAGTTTATTACCATTTTTAGTCCATTTTGAAAGTGTTTACGATTTTTGACCGGTCAAAAGAATTATAAAAAAATAGAAGAGCTCCTAAAAGCACAAAAAAAGCTCTAGAGTGAGGAGAAGCGTCGGTGTAGATAACATGCCCGACGAGAAGAAAAATGGGCCAACAATAATTATTTAAAAATAATCATGGCGATAGATAAAAATAGAAGACAAGAAGCGCTTGAAAATATTTAAAAATGCCCTAGGGTGAAGAGATAAGCGTTAGGTGGCAAATAGTGCCCCAAATGTGCAGAAAATTAATTAAAAAAAAAAAAAAATCATTTTAGTGAAGAGAAGAAGTGTTAGAGTGATCATGACGGAGAAAACATGCCCGGGGGCATCACGTGACCTAATATACCCACCTGGGGGGGTAAATCAATCACGACCAGTTCATTTGTAGCTGAGCTCTTGCAAAATTTTACCGCGGCGAGTGTGAGAGCATTGGAGTGAGATGGCGAGACTTCCGAGGAGGAGGAGACGAGAAGATCACATCCGGGAGTATCTTTGGGACGCAACGGATGGACCCTACGTGAGTGCCCTATCCTTGCTTTGTCCTTTTAGCATTTAATGGCATTTTTAGCGTGTTTTAGGCTAGTTTAGGGTGAATTTGATGTATGCACATGCACACATGCATCAAAAACATGGGTACGCGCACGCGTATCCATCGAAGGTGACACACATGCGTTGAGAGGGGGAAAAGCGAAACACGCATGCGCGCACGTTGGTGATAGATGTAGGCATTGGATCAGGCGCGTATGCGTCTGCGTAGGTGGGAGGATTAGTTGTAGGAAAAAGGGGGGGTGTATGTGTTGATATAGGCGCGTACGTGTTGAAACATGCGTGCGCACGAGGAAAAGTACATAACATACCTATTCAAACAATTAGCCAAGTATAGATGAAAATAGACTAGATTGTTGTAGAAGAAAATGAAAATTAGCATGTTAGATGAATGAAAGAAGAATTTACTAGAAAAGTAGATAGAAGTAGACATAAATGTAATCCTAATGCGTGTATTGTTTATTTGTGCGCAGTGGATACTACCCATCCTCCACAATTGAGAGAGAGATATGGTTGCTGGTGTGATAGAGGCACAATTTGATGAGGATGATAAGAGGATACTGGATATCCTTTTATATGTTACGGGGCTAGCCTACGTGGCCGATACGCCCTAGATTAATCTAGACCATGGCCTCCCGACACCGTGGCCGAGTGGTGGCATGGCGAGAGTCAGTGCTTCCGACTCCCCATTGGCGAGATCACCATTACCTTGGAGGATGTATGGTGTATTATGCGGGTCCCCATCCGGGCGGTGATTCATTACCCGAGTCAACGGCCGATATTAATCGGTGCATTCTAGAGTTATTCAATATTCCAACTATACTTATTTCTACAAGATGATAGTTAGATTATCACGGTGTATAAAGGATCCTGAGCTTGATTGGGTCATAGTATATCTGACGGCTTTTGTCAGTGGAGTTTTACTCCCTGACAAAACTGGAGCTTCATTTCCACTCGGTCTTATTAGAGTGATATGCGGTTTGATTGACGACGAGACATACTGCTGGGGCCAGTACATACTGGCACATTTATACTGGGATTTACACCTGATCACATACTACCATCAGAAGATGGTAGGATCCACTAGGTGGTTCATATTTGGGCGTGGAACCACATTGCTTATTGGTCGTCCCAATGGGTATCTTGATGGTTTGAGCTCTAGAGGAGCCTTTTGCTATGGGATGGGTTCCGATTGGTGATGACGTGCTGCCAAATATGGGAGACACCTACAATTACCACCGAGAGTTAGATGACTTACAGTAGGCCGATAGTATGGAGGCCGTATAGACACTTCCAGTGGCCTAAGGATGGCTTAGAGCTCACTACTGATGATTGAGCATTTTATGTTGGGCAGTTACAACTATATGTGAGAGTTCTACAGAGTTGACCGGTGCCAGAGATAGTTTGGCATTACACAGGATGTACCAAGGCCAGATATGTGGTATGCTCATAGGGCCCGAGAGTATTTTGACATGGGGCCATAGATTACTGCAGAGACAGAGCCTTGGCCACCTATTTACAGGTGGTGTTAGCTATGTGGGTACATTTGAGACAGTCGAGATATGAGTTTCTCACCGAGTATGCTCCATGGTACCACACAGTATTACCTCGTCGATTGATGATTTTGAGAGCTACTTATGATGCAGGAGTGAGAGCACCTCTAGTGGGGCCTCCTAGCAGTGGTGATGAGGGTGGAGGTGACAGTGGAGGTGATGGGGATGATGATGATGACGATGATCCTTTGGACGGCCAACATTATGATGGGGGAGGGGGGGGGTCCTCAACTACATCACCACATAGACAGGGGCCCGAGGCCTAGGCGAGATAGGCGCCCCAAGATCCAAATATAGAGTTGCCTCTAGTAGGCATTCCAGATGGGATATACTGAGTCCATTATAGTAGGTGTTTCCTTAATAGGGTCCGTCACCTCATGCTCCAGGGTGGTGGTGTCGATGATGGATAGCTAGTTGCACTTCAAAGAATAACTACAAAGTGCGATAGCCATTCGATTCAAATAAGTAACAACCGAGAGATATTAGTCTAGGAGTACGGTTATGGGTCATGACAACAAAGATAGACTAGACAAGAGCCCATACCGCTCGGGGTGGGGATGAAGGAGCGTGGAAGTAGAAGATTAGGCATTCTACCAACGCAGGGTGCTAAGATATTGAGCCTCCTACATCATGCACAGACACATGCACAAGGTGTCATGGTACATCGGGACCAGGCTCGGGCGCAGGGCAAGGTATTAACAATCAATTAGATTAGGCGGGGCCGGAGTCTAGACAATTACAATGCAGACAAAGATCGCAAGCCGCCGCTTTGAGACATGCCCATGCTGATATGGGTAGGCTTACGGGGAGCGAGATGTTCTTTGCTGCACGACATGCACCACCGCTTTTGGGGTACATAGATGATTCAGGACATCACGAGAGCTAGTGGCGAGGCCTTGTATTACAAGGCCGCCTATTATCAAGGAGTTCTAGCAGGTAGTGGGTTGCACTATTTGATCGGTAGACGTGAGCGGGACAAGCTTTGGATGACAGAGGTCGGGATGGTTGGTTAGATCAATACAACAACAATTTGAAAAACATGGTGGTACTCCTGGAGCTAGCCCATTACATCATTTGCCATTTCGTCCTCCAAGTCATAGACCAGACAACCACGGAGAGGGTGAGGATCATGGTTGACTCTCTCTTTTTGTATCGATATATGTATGTATACATGCCTATTATGAAGGCTGATTTTGATTGATGTATGTCTTGATATATCATGTTTTTGATTATGCCTCGTGATAAAGGATTGGTTTTGATTCATGTTGTTTAGATGGTGTTGTCTCCGAAAACCACTTTTTGTTTTCCAAGTTAAATTCAAAATTTCGAATTTATCACCCTCCTAAAGTATTTAAGCCAAGTTGAAAGTTCGAAGAGATAGAGAAATCCATGCCCTAGAGTTGTTTCAAATCCCTAGTCTTTGGAAAGGATTAGAGCCATTCAAGCATGGGCACATTGTGAACAAACATGGAGCACACATTGATCTTGAGAGGATTAGAGCCATTCAAGCATTATCCCTACCCACAAGCAAGAAGGGAGTTCATTCATTCTTTGGAAAGGTAAACTTTCTTCGTCGTTTTGTGCCTGAGTTTGTTGAATTGACAAAGCACATCACTTCCATGATGAAACCTCAAGCAAGTTTCAAATGGAATAATGAAGGGAAGGCAACATTTGAAGAGATCAAGAAAGCCATTTCCAAGGCTCCAACCCTTGTGTCTCCAGATTTTAACAAAGAGTTCATCATGTATTGTTATGCATCAGAGCATACACTCTCTACTATTCTTGTTCAGAAAAATGATGAAGATGTTGAAGCACCTATTGCTTTCATGAGTTGTCCTTTGAAGAAACATGAGCTAAAGTACAACCAATTGGAGAAGCATGCCTATGCAGTGGTCAAGGATGTAAAAAATTTAGGTTTTACATCCTCAATTCTCATATAGTGGTGATGGTCCCTGGCAGTGCAATCAAGTCCATTTTGACTCAGCAAGACCCTGGAACTAAGAGGGGAAATTGGATTGCAAAGACTCAAGAGTATGACTTGGAGATTCGACCTTCTAATTTGGTAAGGGGAAATGGCTTGTGTAAGTTGATTGTTGAAGATGAAACTCTCAAAGTTCAACATGGCGAAGAAACATGTACTTGCTCAACTTGTTCAGAAGACAACCCACTAGTTCTCTTTGTCACTACATGTACTTGCTCAACTTGTTCGAGAAGACAACCCACTAGTTCTCTTTGTCACTACTATCCGACTTATGGAGAATGCCCTCCCACCTTGATTACAAGCAAATGAGAACACTCAGTGAAGGCACTAAATTTATGATCCTGGAATCATGTGCTTTACAAAAGAGGCCGGATGGTTGTTTCCTCAGTGTGTAGATAAAGAGCAACAAGAAAATTTGCTTAAAGCATACCATGACCAAACATGTGGTGGGAATTTTTCAGCAATGGTCACTGCACACAAGATCCTCTGAGGAAGGTATTATTGGCCCACCATCTTTGTAGATACTCGAGATTGGGTTTCTAAATGCAAAACATGCCAACAGTTCATTGGAAGACCACGAATCGCTGCAGTACCACTCAGGCATGTGGTTATTGAAGAACCATTTCATTAGTGTGGGCTGGAATTCATTGGTGTTCTGAACCCTCACTCAAGTGCGGGGCACACCTATGTACTCACAACAACAGACTACTTCACCAAATGGGTGGAAGCCATTCGGCCAAACAAGCCAACACTGAAACAATATGCAACTTCATCAAGGAGAATATCATAGTCCGTTTGAGTGCCACAAAATATTGTAGTAGATAATGCTACCTATTTCTCTTTAAGAGAGCTGACCAAGTTTTGCTATAGCTATGGAATCTCCCTAGCTCATTCTTCTGACTACTATCCACAAGGAAACAGATAGGCCGAATCAAGCAACAAGAACATTATGACCATTGTCCGCAAGCTTGTAGATGAGAATCAAAGGAATTGGCACAAAAGGTTGTACGACGCATTGTGGGTAGATAGGATCACTCCCAAGAAGGCGATAGGTATGTCTCCATTCCAACTGCTGTATGGAGTTGAAGCAGAGATTCCCCTCACAATTGAGATGCCAGCTCTCAAGTTGCTACAGGAAATAGAAGATGGTCAATACAAAGATTCCATAGACAAAAGGATCCTATTTCTGGAGAAGCTGGAAGAAAATAGATTCCAGGTGGTGGATCGAATCAAAGAACACCAATTGAAAGTGAAGAAGATCTTTGACAAGAGGGCCAAGGCAAGAGAATTCAAGGTTGGAGACTTTGTCCTGCTGTGGGACAAGAGAAGAGAACCAAAGGGCAGCCATGGAAAGTTTGATTCATTATGGCTCGACCCATTCCAAATTCATGGAGCTTGTGGTGAGAATGTTTTTCTCCTCTCATATTTGGATGGAACACCATTGGAATTGCCTTGAAGCGGGAAATACTTGAAACTGTATCATTAGTGAAAGCGGGTTGTCCCCGCCTTGTACCATAGGTGATTTCTTGGTGTGTTTCCCTTTCGTTGTGTGGTTTTGTTTCCCCTTTTGTTGCGTGTCATGTGTTTCCTTCCTTTTGTGTGCCTGTGTGTTTCCTTCTTCTGATCTTTCTTTCTCAGAATTGTACATGACTCTGCAAGGCCCAATGGATAAGGCAACTGGTCAACGTTATACTGTTTAAAAATTGAGATTTTGGATCCTCATACCACGTCTTCACCATGCTCAGTCCATGCCATGTCCCCAAGCTCTAGCGAGTTGTTGTCTCCCGAAAACCATTTTTCGTTTCCAAGTTAAATTCAAAATTTTGAGCTCTCACCCTCCTAAAGTATTTAAGCCAAGTTGAAAGTTCGAAGAGATAGAGAAATCCATGCCCTAGAGTTGTTTCAAATCCCCAGTTTGCTCGTTTTGATAAATTTTCCGTTTTCCTGTCTGGACGCGTGAAAATTTTATTGTTGTCCTCATTTGAATGAAATTGTCAATCTTTCTATGCCCCTGGATCATCGAACCTTGTATTGTTTTCAATTCCTTAGCTCGTGAAAGAAATTTGAAAATCGGGTGCAAAATGGTGGAGTTTTCTTCTTCTTTGCATTTTCTTTTACAGTTGGGAATGATGGGCATTTTCTTCCCCGTCAAATTTTGGCCCCATCATCCACGGGTACATGGACATACCTAATTGGAAGCGGGTTGGCGGAGAAATTTGTGTTTTTGAGCCTCTTTGTAAAAAGGTGAAAAGTTAAAAAGTGACCCGTTGCCCCGATCAGGCTTAAAGGAAAAAGTCAAATCTTGAGCCCGCCATTGGAAAGTCAAAGTAGGGAGGTGGGCCGGCAGAGCAATTTGTGTTTTTAAGCCTGCATTTAAAAAAGGAAAAGTTAAAAAGTGACCCGCTGCCCGATCAGGCTTAAAGGAAAAAGTCAAATCTTGAGCCCACCGTTGGAAAGTCAAAATAGGGAGGCGGGCCGTCGAGGAGATTTGGGATTTTGAGCCTCTTTGTAAAAAGGTGAAAAGTTAAAAAGTGACCTGCAGCCCCGATCGTGCTATAAGGGAGAAAGTCAAATATTAAGCCCGCATTCAAAGGTCAAAGCAGGGAGGTGACCTGAGAGCAATTTGTGTTTTTAAGCCCACATTAAAAAAAAGGTAAAGTTAAAAAGTGACCCGCGCCTCCTTTGCTAATCAAGTGAAGCCACGTGTCATGACCATATCAAAAGTGGGTGAGCGGGCCAAAATGTTCCAAAATGCCATTTCTCCAAAAGGCACAAAATGTAAAAGGCATCCTCTACGCCCGTTCAAGAAATTTCTCCCACGTGTACAACTCTGATTTAAGGTTTCAAAGGCAAGATGAACGGTTCAAATTCAAAGTTACAAAACAAGTGTAACTGGTTGCATTATGAAAAGTCTGGTTTTTCCGCCATTGGCGTTTCTTTGTGAATCAAGAATCCGAATGGATGCGAATGATTGAAAAGAAATTGTAAACCGTTTCTTGCTAACAAAGATGAAGTTGTAACCATTTATAGGAAGAGATTTAATGGATTCTTCACACCATTGTAGAGGGTTGGCAATTGATCTTGGAAACTCCAGAGTATATCGTACTTTGGGAGAACAAAAGAGATAGCCATTTTTCTTCCGTTTCCCCCTTCTTCTCAAATTCCTCCATTTCTCCACTATGTACAATTTTTGTTTAAGCAGCAATACAAGAAGAAGGATTTTGCACCTCTTTGATGTCGAAACTTTGAGTTCGCAATATTATCTTGTCTTGTTGCCACTTGCAGGTTGTTTCTTCTCATGAATACATGTGATGAATTTTCTAACTAGTGTGTGCGGGAATCGATTTCCTACCTATTTTCTTACTCCCTTTCCCATTTTTAGACAAAGTTCTCACTTGCGAGGATCTGCAAGCTTTGCCGCAGGTCGGTGGAGTGCGCTTATTGGATCCCGACCGAAAGTCCACCACGAAATCCACATTTTCTCGCGCATGCATATACGGTAACTACACCGGTTAAGTAGAGGGCTTAGATTCCCCAGTATTGGCAAGGAATCCACAAGTTTGTCCACCCAAAAATTTCCTCGCCAATAGATGGTAAATTTTGTATCGATGATGTATATCTTATTTTGAGACATAGATATTTACATATGTATATATGGACATTCGATGGTTTATATTGTCATGTTTTTATATGCTCTATGATGATGATTCACATTTATAGATGTATGAGTGTATCATGGTGATGTATGATTCTCATTTCCTATGTATATTTCATGCTAGATAGTGATGTTGTACCACATGTTTTTATATTGATGATATATCTTCAAATAATATCATATGTTTTGGACATGATATATTCTGGTAGATGCTAGCATTTGGGATGATATTAGATGATATTGGTGTGGGGGGATAGATTTTTGATCATGCTGACCCCTCTTGCCCCCATTGATGATACAATATGTGATGATTAGCTTAGTATACATGCATGATGTAAAACTTAGCATTTTTGTATATATGATGTATTAGATGATGTTATATGTGATGAATGATAGATGATAGATGTGATAACAAAAAAATGTGCAAAGTAAACAAACACACAAGCAAAAATTTAACAAAACTAAACAAATATACACCTTCAAAACAACTCATGTAACTAAAAATGAACTCATGCAAATTTTAACAATAGATTAAATTGGTATCCAATCTAAGTAAGTAAAATGAATTCTAATAGATGCATACAATGACGATGAATACATACCAATATCTTACAAGTATAAAATATTTAAAAATGAACTCAATGCAACACCTAATTAAATCAAACGAGATTCAATGAAGGTAAGCAAATGAACCATACTTTAAATCATACAACGCGAAAATATACTTACAACCAAAACTATACAAACCGTCAACTAAAAGCAATCTAATCACTACCTTTTTTTGCGGGACAACATTGATATATTTTCTAATGTTTTTGGGTTATCTTGAAAGATAAGTTTTCAAGGCTACTGTTCACATTGTTTTGAGGTTTCCCTAAGACAATGTTACAAATTTGGTGTAGCTTCGTTCCTAAGGGGATTTTCTGAATGTTTAGATTTTTGTGCATCTTTTTTTTGAATGTTTTTGTATTTTCTAAGGTCTGTTTGAAAGCAATGTACAATGACAAAGAAGCGTGGATGCCCCCAACGTGATGTGGGAATATACAAAAGGTAGAATGCCATGTCTCGTATGTTCGAGAAAGTGGAATATGAAGGTGCCCCCAACGTTAGATGGGAATATACAAAGGAAACTCCTTCACGCAGATATAAGAACAAACAAGCCAGATCACGACCTGGTGAAGTAGACTCAGTAGGGTTCCTAGACCTAACAAGGGAAACTAAACCTAGATAGTGGTGAGGGTTACCCGTCCAAATGTAAGAGTAGCTTGTGACCAATGAATCCTCCTTGAGCGCTAAAATTGGTTTTCACCCAAATACCTGCCTAATGCGCCACAATTGTGTGGTTTTCACATGTGGACGACCTGCTTTTTCTTTACTATTTTCTTGATTTTTTGATGTTTTGCTTGTTTTTTCTTTATTTTTCCCTTTGTTTAGGTATTTTTTGATATCTGCGCCATGCTTAAGCATAAAACCGCTTGAGATGCATGGCATTCATAGGTTTTGGAAGCTCTTCACCATCTGAGTATGCCAGTTTATAAGCTCCTGATCCATATTTAACAACCACCACATAAGGCCCTAACTAGTTAGCCTCAAATTTACCTTTCTTTTCTCTGTCCTTGATAATGTTCTTTTGATTTTCATTTTAGAACAAGATCTCCTACATCGAATTCATGATGAATGATCTGTTTGTTATATCTTCTTGACATTCTATTCGTAAACCTTTAGGTGATTAAGCGTTCTCGTACGCTTTTCATCCAACAAATCTAGCTCTGCTGAAGGTGATAAACTCTATAGTCTTCATCCTCATCAAAATAGTCTCGGAGAGATATTCTTAAAGAGGAAGCTCCACTTCAAGGGTATGATAAATTGATGCCATAGACTAGTGAATATGGGGTCACACCGTAGGAGTGTGGATGGAGGTTCGATAGGCCCAGAGGGCGGGATGTATCTGTAAGTGCCAATTACGACCAGTCTTACTTACCATTTTCTCCATGATCCGTACAAGAGTTTTATTGGTAGCCTCGGCTTGCCCATTACCTTGGGGGTAATAGGGGTAGACCACTTGAGTTGAATATGGAAGCGTTGACATAATGCTTTGACTATTTTATTCTTGAAGGATTTACCATTATCTGTGACAATGGCGGAAGGGATACCGTAACGGAAAATGAGGTGATTCATGATGAATTTGGATATTTGTGCACCAATGACATAAGTGAGAGGTACAACCTCTACCCATTTAGTAAAATATTCGGTGGTGGTAATAATGTGGGTATGGCCATCTGAAGAAGAAGGATGGAGCTTCCTATGAGATCCAGGCCCCATTTAGAAAACAACCAAGGTGTTGCAATGGGTTGTCAAAGCTGTGTTGGCGCATGTATCAAGTTTCCATACTTTTGGCATAGCTCACATTTCTTTACAAAATTACAACAGTCTGCTTCCATGGTGGGCCAATAATAACCCACTCTTAAGAGCTTTTTAGCCAAGACCATGCCTGGTATGTGCTCCACAAATACCTCCATGCACTTCTTTAATAGTGTGGAATGACTTAGTAATGTCCAAACAATGTAGTAGATTCCCATCGTAGCCACGATGATAGAGGGTGCCTCCTAGGAGGGTGTAACGGGCTATACAATAGATAAGGGATTTCTTCTTAGAATGGATAATGTCCAGGAAATGTGTCATCTTGTAGGTATCTAAATATAGGGTCATACCAAGGGGAGAAGGGACCAACAACTTCACATGCCAAATATGACTCTAGCATATCATATGGAGGTACTCATAAATGCTCTACAAAGAAGGGCATTTTACTTGATTGAGGCGGAATGCGTAATAGTGATATGATAGTAGCCATGACATTTGCTGATCTATTATGCAACCTTGGTTTTGTTCAAAGATAATCTGTATAAAATATTCCTTCAAGGTTTCAACCATTTTCTTGTATGGAATAAGCTTTTCATCTTTAACCTTATACTCATCATTAACTTGTTTAATAATAAGTTGGGAGTCCCCAATGACTCGTAGCTGTATGATATTCCAAGTGATAGCCAACTTAAGGCCAATGATGAGTGCCTCATATTCTGTAATGTTATTAGTGTAAGGGAATCCCAAACGGAATGCTCTTGGAATAACCTCACTTGTGGGAGTGATGAGCACCACTCCTACTCCTGATCTGTGGAAGGTGAATGATCCATCAAAATGGACTTGCCACTCCACATAATCTTCAACATACATCATGGATGCATCTGGAAAATCCAGACACAAAGGTTCCATCCCTGGTAGAGGAGCTTTTGCTAACTGATCAACCAATACTGTCCTTTTAATGACTTTTGGTTAACAAACTCAATATCAAATTCACTTAGGAGAATGATCCAATTAGCCATTTGTCCTGTAAGAGCGGGTTTGGATAAAGGTATTTGAGAGGGCCAACTTTGGATATTAGCTTGGTCTTATTGTTAAGGAGATAATGACGCTTGATTTTAGAAAGACAAAGACAATTGCAAGCAAGTTTTTTCAATGTGGATAATTCGGTTCATAGGTAATCAAAGTGTAACTAAGGTAATAAACTACCCTTTCTTTGTGGTCTAGGTCATATTGGGAAAACAGTGCACCAATAACAAACTGGGTAGCTGAAATGTACAATAAGAGAGGTTTGTTCGGGGTAGGTGGCATGAGTACGGGTGGGTTAACAAGGTATTGTTTAAGCAATGCAAATGCCTTTTGACAGTCTAGTCCCCAGTTGAATGTAACATCTTTTTCAATAGATGTGTAAATGGATGGCACTTATCTACAAGCTATGAAATAAAATGATGGATTGCCTAAATTTTTCCTTGTAAACTTCTTATTTGTTTGATATTTGTAGGTGGAGGCATTTCTGTGATAGCTATAACCTTTGTAGGATCCACCTCTATTCCTCTTTGTGAAACGATGAAACCTAGGAGCTTCCCGACAAAACGTCAAAGACACACTTCTTAGGGTTCAAACGTACTTTGTAATCTCGAAGACGTTGAAAAATACGTCTCAACACTTTAGGGTGCTCTCCTCTGCTTTTAGATTTTGCTAAGATATCATCAACGTAATCCTCCATGATGTCATTCATCATGTCATGGAAGATGATTGTCATTGTGTGTTGATAAGTGGCCTCGACATTCTTGAGTCCGAAAGGCATGACCTTGTAACAAAATGTCCCCCAAGGGGTGATGAAAGTTGTCTTATGCTGATCTTCCTCTGCAATTCGGATCTGGTTATAACTTGAAAAACCATCCATTAAGGATAACATTTCATAACCAATGGTAGAATCGATAATCATATCAATATTAGGCAAGGGGAAGTCATCTTTGGGACATGATTTATTGATGTTGTGGAAGTCGGTGCAGATTCTTATGCCAACCGACTTCTTTTGAACTGAGACTATGTTAGATATTCAATCTCGAGTAATTAATGGATTTAATGAAATTAGTAGCTAATAACTTTTCAAGTTCTTATTTGACAAGTAGTGCAACTTTGGGGTGCATCTTTCTCAATTTCTGCTTGATGGGTTTGGTGTCTGGGTGCACAATGAGGTTGTGCACGACCAAGTCTGGGTCCAAACCAGTGTATCTGTGTATGACCATGCAAATATATCTACATATTCTCTCAATAGTTCTACAAAAAATTTGTTCTTAAGTGAGAGTGAAGCTCCCAACTTTATCATTCTAGGTTCCTCTTCTGAGCCAATGTTGACATTGATCATTTCTTCAACAAGCATTTTAGAAGCATCTTCCATCCATGTAGGATCAAGGGGAAGAGTAAGGTCAACCTCCTTAGGTGGCTCATCATCATATTTGAATGGGTATACCATTTCTTCTATAGGTTCTTCGTTTTTTTTATCTACTAGTGCCTCAAAAAGTTTGTTGCACTATGAGACTTGCGTTTGTTCTTTCCACAAGGCTTCTCTGAAGCATTCTTACTCTTTGCTTACAACCTTCCTATTCAAGCATCCACACATCTCTGCCTCTTCTCCAAAGTATGCGTAGACATCTAGTTTGATAGCAAAACCTTTCTTGTGATCCCTAGTCGGAATAAAATCCCTGAGTCCCATGAATTCTACAAATGCCTTGTCATTCTCAAAGAAATCGATTGACACGTGAAATTGTTGATCCCAATCTATAAGTTTGGGATATATAAGGGCTACTTGATAATTGGTTTGGAAATTTGATCTGGATAAGGTAAAAACAATGAATTAGGGAATAGGTTAGTGGAGGCAAGATCCTCGTAGAGGCTACATTGGGAATCTGTGTCATTATCTGAATGAGATGAGTCGTCCTCCTCACGTTCGAAAGAGGTGGCATCAATCTCAAAAGGTGGATCGTCATGAGGTCTAATTCCAAGACCATGTTTGTTGGATTTGAAATGAGGGATAAGAATGGGTTCTAACCATCCTTAAGCATTCTTACTCTTGCTTACAACCTTCATATTCAAGCATCGACACATCTCTGCCTCTTCTCCAAAGTATGCGCATACATCTAGTTTGATAGCAAAACCTTTCTTGTGATCCCCAGTCGGAATAAAATCCCTGAGTCCCATGAATTTTGCAAATGCCTCGTTGTTCTCAAAGAAATCGATTGACACGTGAAAATGTTGATCTCAATCTATAAGTTTAGCATATATAAGGGCTACTTGATATTTGGTTTGGGAATTTGATCAGGATAAGGTAAAAACAATTGAATTAGGGAATAGGTTAGTGGAGGCAAGATCCTCGTAGAGGTTACATTGGGAATCTGTGTCACTATCTGAATGAGATGAGTCGTCCTCACGTTCGGAAGAGGTGGCATCAATCTCAAAGGGTGGATCGTCATGAGGTCTAATTCCAAGACCATGTTTGTTGGATTTGAAATGAGGGATAAGAATGGGTTCTAACCGTCCTTGTGCATTGATACCACATCCAAACCCATTGTAACCCATGACGTACATCATACGGTGGCCTTTGATATATTGTAGAGCTTGATGACATGATGCCATGGTACCTTCAGGTACCCTCCTAATGGGATCTTCTAACATCTTTTCCTCGGATAGGAGACCACTAGGGATGAACTTCTCCAATGGTTTAGGGCATTTATCCCGAGTGCTCTTGAATTGAAAGTAGGGTTTACCACGTGTCTTGGGTGACACTGATAGATCTAATATTAATAAGGCTGCTAAAGAGTGAATTGCTCACTGGGCCATACTTTGCAGACGTTGCCTCCCATGATGTGAAAGGGTTGACCAACAAAGGAAAGTTTTGATTACAAGGAGTGAGTGAAATCCACACGTTCCTTGATAGCTTATGTTTGTAAAGGAACAACAATATCTGTAGAAGGACATTCATAAGCTACATGAGAAAAACTGTGTAATGCCCTACAATGCGTGAATGGTTCTGGATCACCCTGAATGGTGACTATCTGTCCTTCATGGCACATCTTAATACACTGATGAAATGTTGAAGGAATGGCCTGCATGGCATGGATCCATGGGCGCCCTAGGAGCATGTTGTAAGGAAGATCCAAGTCAAGGACATGGAACATCGTATCATGACAAGTCAACCCTACTTCCATCAGAACTACTATAGTACTGCTGACTCATGCTCCTCATTATCATAAGTTGTGATTGTAATAGTTTTAGCCCCTAGATCTATTTCTGAATGGCCTAGTTGCTTAATCAAATTTAAATGTAAATATTTAGACTGGATCCATTGTCTACAAGTACTCTCTTGATCTTACGATGGGTAACAACTACTTCTAGGTATAGGGGTAAGTTGTGCTTTGGGTCATTACGCGGGATTGCAGCATGATCAAAAGTGATATGATCGTTGGAATCAAGGTGTGCAATCATCGCTTGAAGGTGTGTGAGATCTACATCTGTGGAGACTCCTGAACTTTGCAGTGTTTTATACAATATGTTTTTATGAGTAGTAGAGATTTTGAGGAGATCTAAGATTGATATCCTAGCGGGTGTCTTCTCTAACTATTCTATTAAATTGTATTGACCTTCCTGAGGGATAGGTAGGGGATCTAGTATGATCAAATGAGCGCGTCACGTCCCTATTGCACAACATTTTTCTAAGATCCTAATAGTATTAACCTATTCATCAGATGAACGGATACATCCTATAAGGGAATCAAAGGGACTATCATTAGTTGGATAAACATAAGCAACAGTCCTATAGTCATTGGAAGTTTGTCCATGATCTAGCTTCATGTTCTTCTTATTTGCATGGTTAGGAAAGGGCTCTTTGAAGATACCCATTTTCTCATTGGGACCCTGTCCTGAGTCAGGGGGGAATCTACGACGATTTTTCCCTCTTTGATGAGGTCTTGTATATAATGTCATAGTCTCAAGCACCTATCTGTTTTGTGTCCTTTAACACGATGGAAATCACAGTACTCATGCTCTTTAAACCAACTGGGTTTTGGAGAATCCTCTGGATATGGTATTGTCGCGGTTGGGTACCGCACCATGTTTACCGTATCTAACTATTTAAGTATGACTTATAGTGATTTTGTTAGAGGCATAAACACACGTTTTGTGGGCACTTTGGACGAGGTCACCGTGAGAGATTTAAAAGCGGACCAATCTATATGGTTTGGACTCTTTTGGAGTCCGTAATGCCATTACCAACGACATGTTTGTTTTTGTTGAAGAATTTTGGTTTATCTAAGGGTTTTGTTTCATGTTTGTCCTTGATGACCGATTTAAGTGTACCTTTCGTGATGAGATCCTTTTTGATTTGACTACCCTTCTCTATAACTTCTTGAAGTTAGAGCCGTAGTGCATTTGTAAATGAAAGGCTATCTTCGGGTTTAGGTTAGGAATGAATATGCTTACTAGCTGTTTTTCCGGCGGGAACAAAGAAAAGCAGTTGCCAATCCAAGCCATTGTTGTAAGAATATTGCAAAGGTCTCGTTAGGCTTTTGTTTTGCGTTTAAAAGGTCATTCATCATGATATTATTCTCCATATTGAAGGAATAATGTTGTACAAATTTTTCTTCTAGACGGGCCATGTTGTAATGGATCCCTTGGGTATACTAAAGAACCATTCTAATGCCAATGCTCCTAGGCTACGAGGGAATAATTGTATTAAGAAATTGTTGTTGTATGTGACCTCTTGACAAGCCATGTAAAATTCCTTGATGTGATCACAAGGATCACCTTTGATTTTATATTTATCGAACTTAGGAATGGCAAAATGTTTTGGAAATGGTTGTCGCAAACATGTCCTTGTCAAAGGGGTAAGGACATAGTTCTTCATATAAGTACTTCCTACTGTGTCCTATGTTACCTTCTTGTAGCATAGTAAGTGTGTTCTTCATTGATTGTAACTCTTGTTGAATGAGTTGCTCTTTTGTAGGTGATATTGGTCTATTTACCTTAGCAACTTTAAAATTTGTGTCATCGTATGGATCAAAGTGAAACTCACTAGATTTTGTTTTGAGTTTGTCTTTATGCACGTTCCTATTTGAAGAGCCTAAGTTTGCTAATTTTTGACTTAGTTTCAATATTTTTTTGAAGGATCTCTTCTTCAACTAAGGGATCGTCTTCCTCGTCAAATTTAGGAGGCGGTGAGCCTTTGCGCTCATGCTCAATTTTTACTTTACGTGAAGCCTTATAATAAGGTCTTCGCAAATCACCAATTGGTTTTGATGGGTCTTCTTCAATGTTTTTGTGATGTTGTCCGGAAGTAGAAGCATACCCTACATCAAAGGGGTTATCCATGTCTAAGAGGGATGGTCACTCTTCCATTTTATGATTAATGATCTTAGTCTCCACTTCGTGTTCTTATGGAAGCTTAGCCCCTAACTCTAGGACTCTTGTGTACTTGATCTCTGTTATAATAAAGGAGCTTGTCAAATCGACCTAGGTCTAACTCATGTTGTTCCTAAGAAGAATAATATTATTCTCCGCTATGATCAACCAACGACTCTGTGTCTTTGACTTGTGAAAAGAGAGGTGCTAAGTTATTACCACTAAATGGGAAGGATGCGAAAGGATTTTCTTCTAAGTCACGCTCATTTGGTTTAGATGCCATTTTCGTGATTCTTGGCATTACTAGTCAAAGTTATACTAGGTTTTGTCTAAATACCTTCAAAGTTGTATGAAACCTAGGCATATGCTGTGTAAGTCATCTGATGGCCAAAATATCCTAGTGTGTTCTAGATGTAATGCTATGTAGTCGTTTATCATTTAAAGAACAATCCTATGAACATTTTAACAAATCAAACAATCACTCACACTATCGTTTAACAAGACTATACCCTAAACTATGATTCCAATGAAGGGATCAAAGCGGATTGCTATGCACCTAGGGAAAGGATGTTATGATGTATATGTTTTGATGGAGATGCCGACATGTGGCACACATCCCCTTATCTTATTATATCATTCATTTATGATTTATTATGGTTAGGAGGTCGGCCTCCTAAACCCTAATCATGATCACGGGGATAACAAATTTTTATGGAAATGGTGAGATGGATGCTAAAGAATGGTGGATAAAATTTAAGAATATATATTTCTCATATTTCATGACAAGGAATAGGTTTTCACATTATCTTGGTGGTCCTGCATGGATTTGGTTTTCTGAGTTAAAAAATGACAAGAAGGATTGGTCTTGGGAGGAAATGGAACAACTTTTTATGGATAGATGGGACCACAAAGAGGAAGAAGAGTCAAAGGAAGATGATGGGGAAGAATATATTGAAGAATCAAGAGAGAAAGAAGATGAAGAGGAAGGTGAAGAAGATTCAAGGGAAGATGATGGTGCAACATATATTGAAGAATCAAACGTAGAAGAAGTTGAAGAAGACTATGAAGAAGAGGAAGAAACACAAGATATTGATGCAGAAGAAGATATTATTGCTCCCAAGAAGGAAGATACCATATTTCAGTTTCATGGATGCATTCAAAGGAATAAGATAATTGTTTCCATAAACCCTAACAACAAGTATAACTTCATCAACAAGGATATGGCTCAACATCTACATATTCAAGAAAGTAATATCAAAGAAGCTCAAGTGAATGGTAAGAAAATTCAAGTTTTTGAAGATTTAAAACTTACTATGGAAAAATATACTTTACATTCAGATTTTTTTGCCTTATATATGGATGGTTTGGATATTGTTCTTGGGTATCCTTGGTTAGAGACATTGGGGACAATTAATATTAATATGAAAAATAAGTTTATGAAGATTTGGTACAAAAAGAAGAACTTTACAGGATATCGGGCTTAATCGAAATCAAAGAACAATCAATATAGACCATAAGGATGATTTAGAATATGGAGAAGAAGGGAATAAGGATGATTCAAAAGAGGAACATGAAGAAAAATAAGGAAATGATGATTCATCTACTCAAGAGAAAAAGAAAATATCAAATGCAAAGGTGGAAGAAGAAAAGAAAGTTCAAAAACAAGTTGATAAGGTTGAGGATACTACAATTGCAGCATATGGAAATCCACATCAACATGAGAGAAAAAAATCATGGAGATATCCCAGGGCACATCATATTTCCAACCAATATAGATATACATGTAACTGGAGGAATAATCACTTTATTTATACAAGGGATCAATGGAGCAACAATTATGAAGCATGGAATCCTTATTATGGTTATCTTTATTATGGTTATACATGGAATCCTTATTATGGTTATGCATTGAATCCTTATGTTGGTTATGCATGGAATCCAAGGATGATAAACTATGGTCATGAATGGAATCAAAGACAACAATGGAATATGGATATTAGTTTAGATATGTATCATCTACCATGATCACATATGGATGGATGATCGATCATGGCGCAAAGTGTGTAAAAATTTATAACACACTCATTACATGGTTTCTTCTTATGTTTCGGGGACAAAACATGTCAAGGAGGGAAGGAATGCTATGCACCTAGGGAAAGGATGTTATGATGTATATGTATTGATGGAGATGTCGACATGTGGCACACATCCCCTTATCTTATTATATCATTCATTTATGATTTATTATGCTTAAAAGGTTGGCCTCAAAGATTGGCCATAGGTTAGAATGGTATATATAGGGGTTAGAAGGTTGTAGTTAATCATCATATTGAGTATTGGAGTGTTATTGTATGGTTTGGAGGTTACCCCCTCGAAGTGGTATTGGAGGTTGCCCCCTCGAAGTGGCAAAGCTATTATATGAGCATATTGTCATCATTTATCTATATTTTGGTGTTCTCTCATGTTATTCTACTGTATATGTTCTGATTTATACAAGTAATATCCTTACATGGATAGTGACAATACCCAATTAATACATAGGTCAAGTTAGAGTACCAATAAGGCCTAAATATCAAAGTGGTATTGACGTGATCTCTCCACAAGATATACTAAGACCAATTTAAATGCCGATGAAACCTAAGTTTTTTGAAACATGGAAGTTGCGAATGTGGATAACGTAACACTATCTTGACACATTAACCTAACAAGCAAGGTGTTAGTATCAAGATGATGTTATTGCGGTATACACAAGGAAATATTGACACTCTCAAAAGACTCAGATGATGTTGGAACTGAAACTAAGTATAAGTATAGCAAGATTTTTTTAGTTGTGTGAGCAGCGTAACCGTACAATAAAGGGACTTATACCAAGTTCTCACAACATTGAAAACACGATGTAAGTACCAAAATTATATGGCTAGAATGTGAGAAAAAATAACAACTTAAGGAGAAATAATGATGAACCGAAATCGTAGCAATGAAGACGATCTTGAAATCAAGATCAAAGGGCTATCAAAGACACAAAAATGTACTTGCACACTTTAGACATTTAACAACCCAGCCGTAAACATGGATGGGCATAAACAGAGAAAAAAAAGTGGCAAATACTATCCTTGATAAGACTCGTGGGGTATGCTTCCTTCTCACCCCAAATGGGTAGCGAGAATGCAAGGGTATAGATCAAAAGATGAAAATAAACTAAGTGCCACTTGGGCAGAGTTTCACCTCGTTCAAAGGTGAGAAAGAAACCAAGCTAAGTGATACGTCATTTAATTTCGTGATGAAAGACACTTAGATCTAACTCAAGTGGACTCTTTGCCTTGTTTGAAAAACAAGGTTCAGACTCCAAGTAAGTCATCACTTCGTGATGGCTTGAAAATATGCGATAATGGACTAGTAAAGTGGGCTCCAAGACAAAATGACTTTCCTAATAATATCACTCAACTAGGTGTCAAAAATTTGTCTAAATGTGAGCTCGATTTACCCAAATAGTCGCATCGACTAATTTGGGAGTATCTCGGCTTTACTTTACTCCCTTCTGATACAATGAGCAACTAGTGCATTATGTTGTATTGCCACTGGGGTCATTATACAGATAACTTTGACTCTAACTTATAATGTAAAATATAGTCAAGTGGGTAAGCGGAGCGCTTCTTGTTTCATCCACGAGGTTACTCAGCGGTGGATTACTTTAGAGTTCCTAGACCCACCCCCATTGTTATAGCTTAAGATGTTATGTTAAAGGGGTTATGTTCTAGTTGAGTGGATATGGACGTACCCTTTTTCGAAACCTGCAATACAAAGTGTGATGTGAAGTCTTTGTGTTTTTTTATCTTTCTTAGCTTAATGTGGTTTTAAGTAGCACACCATTTGGCAACCTATATGAAAACACGTTTTATAGGGTTTTGTTTTTTGCAACTCCTTTATTTGACAAGCGTTAGGCCTTATATGCAAAGAGTTAGTAATTTTCCACAAAAGATAATGATATCAAGAAAGAGAGTTTACATGTTGCTTTTGATTACTAAGATCACCGAAAGGTGTGATGGAAGAGAATACACAACACGGAAACCCAACTAAAACAAGCTTTATAGAAAATACTTTAAGTGCATTTTTCCAAAAGTTTAGGGTCCGTTTTAACAAATTTTGAAAGATCAATTCAATATGAAGTGTAAAGTAAGTGTTTTGAAAACAATAAGAAGGTTTGGGAAGTGTTTTTGATTCCCAAAATAACCTAGAAGGTGCGAGGGAAGAGCATAAACACTTCAAAAACACCCTTTTAACTTAGAAAAATGAAACACTTAAACTACATTAGTTAAAAAAATTAAAAAGGAACCTGCAATCATTTGTTAGAACCCACGAACAACCAGAAAAACTCAAAAGTGTGATCTTATTGCTTGTAGAGAAATTCTAATTTTTAACCTAGACACGTGCGTGCCGACGATGCATACACGTCCTAGCCATTGGATACGTGCCTAGACCGATGTGTGTGCATGGCAGTAATTTATGACAGTAAGGTTCAACACCTGCGCGGGACGAGAGACAAGTACGTTAGGGTTTCAATGGAGATGCCTCCTTCCCGATGGATACACTTGCAAGCCAAAAGATGAATCAACATAGTATGCCAAAAATACACTTGCGCATCCAGAGGCATGAGTACGCGTGACAGTCAACGGAGACACCAATAGTTCGATAGGCACACAAACCTTTGTAAATGACCTGTTAGTGAAAAATATGACCATACGTGTGCGTGAGCAGTTTGAAAGCTGCACTAGGGTTTCGACAGAGATGCTCCCCTCTAGGACACATATGCGTACCCCTTGTAAAACCTACAAAAGTCATGGAAATGAAAATTTCAATAGTCAAATAGGTTAGTTGTTAATCAAAGAAACCTATTTCTAGTTTAAACCCACAAAATATGCATGAACAAGGATGATTTAACTTACTTAAAAATGAAATCAAGTGAATAACAAGCTATTTCTCCTAGAAAGCATGAAAGTGAACTTGAAAATCTTGGAAAAGGATCCTAAAGGACAATGGTATGTGTCCCACCGGGTGTGCCAAATGTGTGCAATGAAAAGTTTGTAGCTATGAAGATGGGGTAAGAACCTCTAAAGAAACCCCAAAATCTTTGGAACAAACAACTCAAATGACCATCAGATTAGAGATAAGAAAGAGCTACCTATTTGCATGCATATATAAAGCTTGAAATAAACAATCAACCTCTAAACATGACTATATTAGTTCTCTACTCCATGAAAGCTATCTATAAGTGAACCTATTAAAGCTCTAACAATAGGTTTTTGTGTTTATTGATGTTTCAAAAGCTTAAGAATGGAAGCTCACCATTAATGGCTTCTCCCATTTACCTAAAGCTTTGAAAGGATTAGAAAATAACAAGTAAATAGCTCAAATAAACTATGAAATGACTCTAAAATACTTAAGCATGACTTAAATCAGAAATGTGTGTGTGTGTGTGTGTGTGTGTGTGTGTGTGTGTGAGAGAGAGAGAGAGAGAGAGAGAGAGAGAGAGAGAGTTCTTAGGAAAAGGTGGGAGGGGCAACCCTCTATTTATAGTTTTGGATTTGAGAAAAGGATGTTTTGGATGCATGTGGGACTAAAAAGGAGTCAAAAAGTTGATTTTTAGAAAAACATATTTGGAGGTGTGAACAAGATTTTAGGAAGCTAAGTGGCTATTTGGAAAGGTAAGATATTTGTTTAGAAAGTCAAATCCTCTTTAGAAAGTCAATAAGAGGGTTAATTAACCTAAACAAGGTTAATTAAAGGAAACAAGCTTATAGAAGCTGGTTAGAGAGGGATTAACATGGTTTAGGGGGTTTAGAAGAGGTTAGAAAGGGTATTTTACTAGCGTAGTGTAGTAAATGAACACGAGACTAGGATAGTTAGTATGATCTTAGTAATAAGATCATGTAGACCAAATTATAGGTGTCTCTGACTCATATGGTATTGTGTGGCAACAACACCAATGACAATTACCTTCTTCTCCCTCTTGAGATGAGGGTTTAGTTTCCCCTTTACTATCTTTGTCGGACCACAATTTCATGGGTGACCACATTTATAAACAACCTTTTAACCATTTGAGGTACCACTTTCTCATTTATATCCTTCTTAGGTGGAGTTCCCTTGTCATTTTATCCCACCACTCTCTCCCTCCCTCCATAATGGACATGTGCCAAGAGATCTTATCAAAAATATCCATGAAGGTGAAGGATACCATGGTTGCTACACACCATATGACACCTCAAAATATCTCAAATGACCTCAAAGACATTGAGGACACAATGATTGACATATGTTACGATATTGAAACACATTCACAAGGTTATAGAGGATGTGTGTAGTTGTAGGACATATATGCCCACTTTTATGTATCCTTATGCTACCTTATGTTACTTGTAATATTTACCACCTACACAATGTGTTACATCCTTAAGACAATCAATACATTTTTTTCGGCTACCCATTTACATCCTATACTATATATTCGACCCTTGAAAGGTTTGGTTAATACATTTTTTTGGCTAACTATTACATAATTAAGTTGGTGAGTACAATTGTTTTTAGCTACCCCTATACATCCTATACTATCTATTACATCCTTAGGACAATTAGTATGATTTTCTCAGCTATGCATGTACATTATATGATATATATTCAATTCTTATGCCAATTAATATGAATGTTTTCATCTATCCCTTTCACCCTATACTATCTATTACACCCTCAATCCAAACAATACATATTTCTCGCCTAACCCCTCGGATCTTATATTATCTACTTTTGCACAAGCATGCTAGTGCGGTGTTATGTACCTAGCGAGATGATATTACAATGTATATAAGTTGATGGAGATGTCAACATGTGACACCCCCTTAGTAAGTTATGTGTTTATAATAAATGGGGTAGTTAGCTATATGTTTATAATATACAAGGTTGCATAAGAAATAGTTATATTTTGAAATGAGTCGGCCTACATTGGGATTAGGTGTTACCCATTCATTAAGAGTAATATATGCCTATATAAAGGAGATGGATATCATTATGGGAGATGTCATATCGAAAAGTATTCTACTTGGTAGAAGGATATTGGAGGTATCCCCTTCGAATTGAAATTCCCATATTGAGAGTTAATGGATTTATTCCTTAAGGAATAATGTATGATGTTTCCCTACTTTAAGGCCATTCTTCTATCATTATGAATATATTGAATATTAGGACATCTTGGCCCATACATATATTTCATCTTGTGTTGATATTCTTTTTTATTTTGTATATTATTCAAATTATCCATTTATTATATGTGAAGATATTAGCAAGTGGTATTAGAGCATAGATGTGGGCAAAAATTGGATTGAAAACCTAAGTTTGAAAAATTGTATATATCTTGCAAACAATTGGAACATTTTCTACATTTTTTTATTGGAGTTGTGGTACTATGGTAGGAAGCTACACTCCAAATTTCAGAAATTCTAATTTGTTACGTAGACATTATTGCTATTTTAACTTTTTCAACAAATTTGCTCCATAGGCCGTAATTTTAAGACTTTTTGATTTCTTTACAATATCAAAAATTTCTAAAAAATTTAAAGGTGGTGTATTCTTTGTATTTTATGTTTTGAGGTCGACATCTTGCCAAAATTGGAAGGCCAAATCTTGATCAAAGGAGTATGTTCTTGTAACCATAATTTTTTTGCTTGAGGGGATGTAACCTTTCTATGGAAGTAGTGAGATTGATACAAGAGAATAGTGGATCCAATTTAAGGAGATTTACTTTTCATATGGAATTCTATGGTTCAAGTTTTCACTTTGGATTTATGGTCTAACATGAAGTTGTTTCTCTCTTTTGAAACAAGAGAGTCCAGATTGGACTTGGGAGAAAAATGGAGCAAATTTTCTTGGCTAGATGAGACATAGAAGAAGAAGAAAAATGTTGTTGCTTTCAAGGAAGTAGGTGTAAATGATGCTGAAAAATAAGAAGACAATGATGACAATGAAGAGGCTACAAATGATGTATAAGAAGATACAAAGGATCAAGATGAAGAAAAATACATGATAAGGGTTACACAATGTAATTCCAGAGAAGTAATCTTCAATATTTTAGTTTCAAGGGTGCACTCAAAAGAAAAACACATTTCTTCCATAAAATCTAGCAACAAGAATAATTTCATCACGGATGTGGCTCAATATCTACATTTTCAACCTAAGAATATTAAGGAAGCTCAAGTAGATGGTAATCAAATCCAGGTTTTTAAGTATTTGAAGCCACTTTATTGAAAAATATGTTTTGCATTCAATTTTTTTTATGTTTTATACATGGATGGTTCAGATCTTCTTGGTTAGAGACCTTGGGAACGATCAATATCAATGTGCAAAATAAGTTCATGAAGATTTGGTACAAGAGAAAGGTCACTTTGTAAGATATCACACTTAATGAAGAATAAAGATAGGTCAAGGTTAAACATGAGGAAGAATATGAAGATGGTGAAGAAGATCATAAAAATACTTAGAAGAATAAAAAAATAAATTGAAAGAAAAAAAAAAGAAAAGAAAAGAAAATCCATCTACTCAAGAGATAAAGGAACTAGATATAAAAAGGTGTAAGAGGCAAAGAAAGTAGAATAAAATGTTGAGGATACTAAGGGTACATGATATAGACACCCACATAATGAGTGGAAAAAATGATGGAGGCATGTCACCTCACATTAGAGCAATGAAAAATGCAAATATATATGTTATTGGAGGAACAATCACTATGGCTATACATGGAATCAATGGAACAATAATTATGCGACTAGGAATCACAATAATAATTACTATCGTACACATGGAAATTGAGGAACAATCGTGCACATGGATGGAATCAAAGTAGTGCGATTGATTATGGAACAATATTTAGATATGAATCACCCATTAATATCACATATGGGTGGTAGGATGATTTAGAATGGTGACAAATGTGTTATGATTTGAAGCAGACTCGTTATATGACACACTCATTACATGATTTTTCTCAAGTTTTGGGGACGACGGCTTGATCAAGGAGAGGTGAAGTGTTATGTGTGTAGGGAGATGATATTACACTATATATTGGTTGATGGAGATATCGACATGTGGCACACATTTCCTTTAGTTAGAATTTTATAATATTTGAAGTCACATAGGAATCAATTATATTGGGTAATGATTCAGCCTACATTATGATTGGGTTACTCATCCATTAAGATTAATATATGCCTATATAAATGTGATGAGATGAATATGATTATGAGAGATGTCATGTATGAGTTGAGTCTTCTATTTGGTAGAAATATATTGGCGGTATTCCCCTTGAATTGGAATTCCCATGTTGGGAGATCATGGAGTTATTCCTTAAGGAGTAGTGTATAATATTTCCATACATTAAAAATATTATTATATTATTATGAATATATTGAATATCATGGAATCTTGGCACATAAATCTCTCATGTTGCTTTGATCTTCGTTTTATTTTGCATATTATTCAAATTATTCATTTCTTATACGTGAAGATCTTACCTTAAAAATGGGACAAAAGATTATCTTACACCTTACATCTTAGTGATATTTTATAGGCTCAATGCCACACATTATCCCCCTTGGTTTTATATGACCGTTTCCCTACGATTTCAGCTATTTTGGTAATTTATTTTATGTTATATTTTACAACCTTGTTGTAACATCTTTCCCTCTTAGGTTTATCTCTACCATTTCTTCTTCTTTATATGTTTTAGTATGTTTTTATCTATCCTATGATATTCTTTGATACTTGGATATTATCACTCTTTGTGCTTATGTTGGACATATCATAGGTTTACACTTTTAATTTATTACCATATTTAGTGATCTATAGTTCAAACACCGCATAATTCATCTTTTTGAGCCTTCATCCCTTATGATTAACAACTAGTTTAATCCTTCATTTTATTACTCTTTTATCCTTGTAGTTTAAAATTTTCCACTTCTTCTCTTACTAGGAGCACACTTTGGTTAAAGTCAAGATCACACTCTTTCCTTAGGTTAGGTTTAGAGGTACCTAAGATGCACTAGGTCAAAGATAAGATCACACTCTTTCCTTAGGGTAGGTCTAGAGGTACATGAGTATCTTGATTTATGGGTTCTCCTCTATATGATTTTAAGGTAAGATATTTTGTGTGAGTTATGTGTCAAATCCATTTGATCAACCTTCTCGAATCCATACAAAGCAAGTAACTGAGAAAAAGCCACAAGAAAAGCTAAAAGCTATATGAAAATATAAAGAGTTAAGCAAAAGGAAAGAAAGAAGTAATTATTACAAATTAGAGACAAATATAAATAAAAAAGACGTGATGTCATTAGCAACAACCTTATCCTAGCTAAAAGCTTAAACTCCACAGATGACCTCGTTGCAAACCTTGAGGTCCTTTTACGTGCAATAGGTATTTTTGACTAGGGTAGGAGGTCACATATCTATCATTCATTGTCCTTTCCTTTTCACACTAGTACCTAATCCTCCGAGTAAGCCTATAACTCATTAAGTGAGGTCCCAGGAGGAGCAGGGGAAACATTTTGGGGATGTAGGATACATCATTTACTATCATAAGATCTCAAAGTGACATGAGATATATATTTATACTAAATGAGTTTTCTTAAGCCAAATCCACATACTTGGGTTTCTTCATACCTAAATTACGAAAACCTTAAGTCATACTCTATTAAGCAATGTGTCTCATCTTTGACAAGGATTTTGTATCAAAATTATGTTTCTTTAATCTTCCTCTTTTTTCTTCACTCCCTTTATTCCCCTTTATGGATATTGTCTATAGTTCACCACGACTCTATACCTTGATTATATCCTATTACATATTTTACTTCCCATTTCTTGCCGCATGATTGTAAGATCTTCAAGCCTTCCTCACAAATACATCACTTTGTATGCATACCATCTCAATTCACACTAGTCATGACATTAGATTGTAGTATTTTATCTCTCGATAAAATACAATGAAAAAATTGATTATGATCCTATTCATTTTAGTATTTCCTTATTTATCACATGTAGCCATTTTTATCTACCCTCAATATAACGTTCTAACCCCAAGCGCGCCGGCCTATCACACACGGCGGGCCTTTGGGAGTCCACTTGAGGCACACGCAAGAGTGAACCCCTCCTTTATATGAGCATTATGAGAAGGTTTTGCCATTGATGGAGGATGATTTTCAAAATGAGAAATACATTCACTTTAGTTAATAAGGTAAAAGGAGCATTTAGCAGATCATAAATTAATGCATTACAAAAACAAAGTAATAAGCATGCTAAATCAGATTTGAACTATGATAACCATTTAACATGAGGGTTTACACCCTTAAGCATGATATACAAAACAAAACCTTATCTATATATTCATTTAGAACAGTTTTAGTAGCCATATTACAATCAAAAGAGGCCATCTTAGACCATACATGTTAAATGAAAAAGAATTAATCCCTAAAGATCTTCCCTGATGAGAGATCCTAGCTATACCCTCCCATTTCAACCCTTGTTATAGACCCTAGTGCCATACAGAGGCCTATTACATCCTTCAGAACCCTTAGCACTAAGTGATCTAAACCCTAGCACTACTGCAACCCTCTATTACTCAACACTTGTGTCTGTTCTTCTTCTATCTTCTCTCTATCTCCATGTTTTCCTTGCTTCGAGCATCTCTTTTTATAGGATCAACACCCAATACCATGTCTTCGATTGCATGCCAAGTTTTAATGTGGTCCTCTAATGGTGAATGCTTATCCCTTTGCAAGCCCTCCACTCTCTACAATGATGTCTTCTGGGAATATTCCCTATGTGGAATATCCTTTTCTTGACCTCAAGGTTCTAGGATGGCACCTTATCCACTCAACATACCTAGTCGGGTCACATTTTTCCTCAAGTGCCTCTAGAATGCCGAATATGGCTAAGTCCTTTAAACCCAAGGCTCAACCTTCTACGCATGCCCTAGTTTCTCCTAATCCTTCTTAAACCTCTTTTTTCTTACGTGCTTCTCCTGCATGCCCTTTGGTACTTATCCAATATTCTAAGGCCCAATATCACCCCACATTAACCTTGTTTTCCGTCCTCGGAAACATACTGCTTCTTCAAAAAATAAATAATAGAGGGACCCAAAAAATTTGAATGAAGAATGAAAGAATCTAAGAACTTGCTTTACTCTTTGCTGCAAGAGGAGTGGGAACTCCTTCCTTATTGTTGCCTCAATATTATCTTAGGAATCCACTTCACTGTGCCTGCTAAAGTAGGTCACCCACTAGAGCGCTCACCTCCTCAAATCTCAATTTGTCACCCTTAACATTCAACGTATCTACAATTCATTCGAACTGCTTACTAAGGTCGTCTAACACGTCCATTCTATGGGTGATCTGGGGATACAAATCCTTAATCCAGTTATTAATCGAACCTCGCAAGGCTTCGATCACTTCCATCTTATTCTCAACCTCGGCTAGGATTTTATCCCGCTCCGCCCTGTTTCCTTTGTTCTTTTCTTGAAACTCTTTTAGATCCACCTCATGTGTAGCAACTAGAATGCTTGCTACCCTATCTCTATCAACACAATTGTCATATACAACCTCAAATATTTGTGCAGCGGTCTTTATGGCGGAAAGGAGCTCGGAATACTGAGTAACTGTCTCCCGATCTTCAGTTTCTCTTCCTCCTTTTGGCGCACCAATGCCTCTTCTACTGATTCCAATGCGAGTGACCGCCTTTCCATGGTGAGGATGCGGGTTAATTCTTCTAAGCATTGCAAGGTTGATTCGTATTTTTGATCGGGTGGTTCAGTGTCTAGGTGCTTCAAAATTATATCATCTATAATCATTTCTATCTTCTTGTAAACCTTGCGCACCTTCGCCTTCTCCTCCCTTAATTCATGCCTTAATTTTGCGCTGATCAGCTCCTCTTGCTTCAAATCCTTGCTTTTCTCAATGATTTCTTCGTTCTTCTTCTCCAGTTCTTCCTCCAGGACCCTTACTTTGTCATTCCTCTCGAAGAGTCTTGCCTCAACCCTCACCGATACCTTGTTGAGTTCGTTACAAAATTTCTCATTGGATAACTGCTGAGCATTCACCAAAGGGTTTACTCCCTTGGACTCTGGTATTTTCATCAGCACCTCTCGATTGACTTGAATTAGGCTCATCAACATGGGACTCAAAATCCCAAGATAACATCTTTCTTGTATGAGGGTATGCACCCTCTTCTTTGAATGAAGACCATGTAAGGAGTTGGTTGGAAGGTGCGGTACTTTGGAAGTGAGTGCAGTACCTTATTTGGATCATTGATATAAACCATTCCTTTCTCCTATGCCACTACTACACCTTTTCCTTCCATCATGCGCACTTTGCCTTAGGAAAGCTTACACGCCAAGATGGGATCTCCGCTTATACTTCCATATTCATTCTCTACATTATCCTCCTCTATCTCCTTGAGAACTTCATCAACGTTGTGCTCCACCTCTTGTTCCACCAAGTCATTTATTATTCTCGCATCCTCCCTTTCTGCAGCATCTTCCATTTTCTCCTTGGTTAGGCTTGGGTTCCTTTGATCCTTGGTGTTTACTTCCTCACTTCCCCCCTTACCATGAGCACCTTCTTCCTCCTCATCCTTCTTGTCATTACCTTCCTCTGCATAATGTACATCATACATGGGATGGTTATGAGCCTCATCGTGCTTGTCATCATCCATGTCATCCTTGTAAATCTACGAGGCTCTCCGTTTTTTTCCGAGTTTTCCTTTTTACTACATTTTTTACTTCTTCCTAACTGGTGATTCCAGTATAGGAGACTCTTCCTTCTCTTTTTGGTGAGACAACTCCTTCCTTCTTTGATGATTCTTCTTTTAGGGGATTTTTATTGCTCGACACCTCCTCTTCAGGTGTCTTTTCTTTTTCCTCTGTGGGGACTTCTTTATCCATGCATAAATGTTTGGCTTTGCACTCAACTCCTGCACGCCTATAGATTATGTTGTCTGCATACTTGGTGCCTTTTTCTCAAGATCCTCCTCTCTCTCCCTCTTCCTTGGCATAACCTTCTTTCTTGTGGTAGGGTCTTCTAGGATTGAGACATCATTTTCCACATAGGCTCCCTTCTCATATTTTGGCCTTATCCGTAGGTATACACTTTTGTGAGTTTTCCAAGCAATAGGTAAGGTCATTGGATTTATCATGTGTATGTCACGAGAGACATACTTCTCCACATAGGTTCCCTTATTTGGGCATATCGAGTCTATCCTATGCAGCTCATGATAGTCTTGGTCTGATGTGCTGAGATCAAACCTCAACCTTTTTACCTCCTTAAAGAGGTTGACCCCGACTTGGAAGTATTGCACAATGAAGGAGAAAGATAATTTGCACCATGGGCTCTTGGTGTTGTCTGCCAAAGTGAACCTGCCAATACAAAAATGTTGGTATACTGCAAACTCAACTTCTCCTTACACTAGAGATGGAAATTGCTCGGGTATTCTCCACTCGCCCTTAAAAATGTGTCACACATTCACTTATACCATTTCTCTGGCATGCCTTATGGGGGCATTTGTCATTTTTTGCAAGTATACTTTTCAAATCTTTTATAGGGGAGGGGTTCTCTTGGGTACTCCCATACAAATTTTTCTGGCCCATCGGGCACTCCAATTTCTGAAACTAAAATGGTAAGGAGGATGTTACCAAACATGATTTTTTCTCCATCACGTGTGACATTGATGATATCATTTCTTATGAATCGTTGAGAGGTTGTAGATGGTTCCTTTTGAGATCTTTCGGAAAAAATTCAACAGGACTTGTTGACCTGTGTCCACCTCTCCTATCCATTCAGCTTGGATACTAGGCACACGGCCATCCTTGTTAATGGGTCGAAATTGTTGATATGTCGAAGTACCGTGATCCCTTCTTATAGTCATAGGCCTCCAAAATTTTCTTTATGACCTCCTTGTCATCCAAGTCATCATCAAACAAATCTCCCTCACAGGTAAGACCAGTAAATTTGGAGATCAGTTGGGAGTTATCCTCATCCTTCATCTGCTGTGAAGTAGAAATGGTCTTCATGCACGCACGACATTAGCCATTGGTACAACCGCTGGGTTTTCCAAAATAGGGAAACTCATAGAGTTGCAATAACCCGACCTTCTCCATCTTCACCTTTACTTCATTGTCATAGATGGGCATTCCATTTGGTGTCCTCTTGTCTATAGGTCTAACCATTTCCAATGCCATCTCTTTCTCTATGGTGCTCGTTTCGATGGTTGTAGTCACTTATAGCCATCTTTCTCACGTGAGACACCCATTCTTTTCCCAAACAATATGCCATCTAGGTATTACATTTTTGCGTATCATTCCTCATTGAAACTGGTGGAAACAACTTGTTTCCCTTTGCCCTTGCCCTTATTTGGTGAAATGGTGGTTACTTTCCTTGGTGCCATTTCTCCTATCGGGTTATTAAAAATTATTTCTTCCTTTTGATTATGGCTTTTGCTTGAACTATGTGACTCTTTACTTACATGAAAAATCCCTTCAATCCTATGCCCTAGATGTAGAACCTAACATGGAAAAACCCTTCCTTCCATAAGATGACGTATTCCCTTGCGGGTTTCGAAAACTCCAACAACCCTTTCCCTCATGCCCGTGTACTGTTTTTCCACCCTGGTTCATTAATCAAACTCACTATGCACTCAGATCTTCACAACCTTCTTTTCACAAACTTTTCTCAAGGATGCCCTAGTTCACAAGAGCTCTTTGATATCACAAATGCAATGTAATAATAATGTATCCCGACCTCTTACTTATAGTTTTTACTTCTTTTCTACAATAAATGCAATGTCACCTACCATCGTACCATCATAATAAAGGTCATTTTTTTCTCACATAAGGCAACCTTCAACGCTTTTACCCCACACCCAATCCTATATGAAAAACTTCTACAACCTTATGGTGTGCAAAAATCCTTACTGACCGAAGATCCTTACACACGCTCTCAGGGCCGAAGGCACTTCTTCTATCCTTATCCTGATTTTTGACATCACCTACCTCGTGTTGTTCTTGTGCTTTTCATACTTGTACATGGTCTTTGTAAGATCTCCTAACACCAAACTCCTTATGTCCACCTTTTCTACGTGTGCTCTTCCAAACTTCATGCTTTTGATTCTTCAATCCGGGCCATCGAAACATAGCTTCCACTACCAGCTTCCTTTACTTGTCACATTACTCCAACCCACACTAAAATGGATGTGGGGTCCTTTGTGCATAAAAAACTTTTGAAAATAATAAGTGGCTACCAAGTGCACAACGTGCACACACAAAAAATAAAGGGAACAAGCAACGAGAAGGGGAAACACGAAATAAAAATGCATTAAAGGAAACCCTAGGCTAAATGACAATACTACCTTATTTATGATTACTCAGAAGCCTTATTTATAGTAGGGCTTCAACCTACTCCCATTGAAATTGCTTGGTAATCTCGTCCCATCCAGTGCTTGTAACTGACATGTGCTTGAATCAAGGATGTACAAGATGATATATGGCCCTAACCAATGGACTTTTAGTTTCCCAAGATGGTGCAAAAATTTGGAGTCATAAAGCAAGACCATTTGCCTAACCTTGAATTATTTATTTTTAATATGATGATCATGCCATGCTTTTGTCATGCCTTTTCAGTCTTCTGACTCCACCTAAAAAGTGATCACCTTTCATCCAACTGCATTAACTTCTCCATGTTCTCTTGTAGTGCTTATTCATCATCTAGTCCTCTTGCACATGCAATATGGAGGGATGGTAGCATGAATTATATTGGTAACATAGCTTCCGCGCCAAACACTAATTGGAATTTTGTGGCCTTGTTTATTTTCTTGTAGGTAGTCCTATATGCCCATAGTACAACTAAGACTTTGTCATCCCAATCCTGTCTTCCCACATCACAAATATTTGTCAGCGTGTGACTCAAAATTTTGTTAAATGCCTCATTAGTTCCATTAGCTTGTGGGTGATATGGGGTAGTCTTATGGTGGGCTATCATGAATTGCCAACAAGATTCTGACTGTCTCATTCAAGAAATGGGTACCCCTATCACTTGTTAAACTTAGCGAGACATCCATATCTATTGATTATATTTTCCCACAAGAACCTAGCTATTATTGTTGTGGCTATGCAGTCCTTTGTAGGTGCTTACCTCTGCCCATCTTGTTAAGTAGTCAATGCAAGTGATGATATAACGCGAATAAGTCCTTCGCGTGATAGGTGAAATTGGACCTACAAAATCAATGGCCTATTTCTCAAATGGTTCTACGCTAGCTATCGACCTCAAGGGCATCTCATCCCTTCTCCTGGTTTGTCAAGGCGCTGGTAATGGTCACATGCCTTGCAAAACCCAATGCAATCTTGGTAGATGTTCTCCCACTAAATCCCTACCAGTAGAATATTTCACACGGTGGAATTCCCGACATAGTGCCCTCCTGCAATCCCACCACCGTGCACTTCCTCCATGATTACAACGTGCTCATGTTTCAACACACACACTAACACAAAACCTCATCTGAACTAGTTTGTATAAGTCTCACTTTGATTAACATGAAGGGTGTGAAACATATGGTTAACTATTTTCTTTCTAGAGTCTTCATTCCCTCTGGCACCACACCCGTTTTGAGAAACACAATAATTCTTCTAAGTCGGAGGGTGTGTGCGCAACCGAATAGTTGAGAGTCGGCATAACATTCTCAATGATCTGTGTGTCCTCCCTAAGAAAATCCTTGATAAATGGTCATGCCCTAAGTTAGTCTTTCCTGGTTTCACAACAACTTTAAACTCAAATTCTTGAAACAACAAGACCCACCGACATATGCGCTCTTGCGAAATAAACTTGTTCACTAAGTACTTCAATCTCATGTGGTCCGTGTAGAATATGAAGAGTGTTGCCAATGAGATATTTCTTGAATTTTTGCAACGCGTAGATCATTAATAGTGCTTTGCGCTCAGTAGTAGTGTAGTTCTATTCTACTTGTGCTAACTTTCGCTAACAAAACATGAGGGATGGTCAACAATCCCTTATCTAGGTTGTGCTAAGATTGCCCCAATCACCATCCCTAAAGCATCACCATGTACATGGAATGACTTATCCCAAGAGGGAAAGTGTAATATGGGCACATGATAAGCCTATTCTTTAATGTATCAAATGTTTGTCTATTACGCCTCTCCCCAATGAAATGCAATTTTGTGTTTTAGTAACTTCTCAAGTGGCATGGAGATCTTGGAATACCCCTTAATAAATTTCCGGTAGTACCCCGTATGCCCAAGGAATCCACGCATTGCATTTTGGTTGGTAGGCTTCCCCTAATCCCACAATAATGACAACTTTGGCGGGATCCACTAACAAGCCTTCCTTACATATGATGTGCCCCAACAAGGTTCCAAATGGAGTAGCGAAGAGACATTTCTTGATGTTGAGGGATATGTGCAACTGCGACATATTTCAAACATCAACTGCAAATTGTCACAATGGTCTTTCACTAGTCCATACACCATCTAGTCATCAAGGTAGACTTGAAGGAACTTATGGATAAAATCCTGAAATGTCTAGACCACTATGTGTGAAAACACAACAGGCGCATTCTTTAGTCCAAAAGGCATGAATGTGTAGGAAAAACTTCCCCATTTAGTGGGGAAAGTTATCTTTTATTGGTCTTCTTTAGCAATTTTAACTTAACGATATCTTGAGAATGCATCTGTGAAAGAATAGATTTCGCACCCAGCTACTCCTTCTAGGATTTCCTCGGTAAAAGGGGTTGGAAAATGATCAATTACACATACCGCATTTAAGTCCCTGTAGTCAACACAGATGCTTATCCTTCCATCCTTCTTAATACTGATGACCATGGGGATTATATATTCTCATTCTTCCATAACTTTAATGATTCTGATGTGATCATCTTGTTTATCTCCTCCTTGACCCAAACATGTAAATTTGGATTCATTTAGTAATGTCTCTTGCGAATTTGTTATGCCCCTTCCTTTAGCTTGATCCGTATCTCCCCAGAGAATGGTGAAATTATTTAAGCACATGGTACCCACGTAGACATCAGTCCTAAAACTCACACAATAGGTCAATGATCTTTGAAACCTCCTTTTTAACCAATAGTCCCCAATGGTAGCCTCTTTAGGTTCCGTTTCTGAGCCAATGTTAACCTTGTTTGTCTTGAGGGGTTCATTGTAGGTGCGTGCTTTCTCATCACCACTATCCATAACTTCGCACATACCTTCAGTATGGTTAGCATCCAAATTTTCCACCTCTTTGCCATCTATCACATAGACCATTTTCCCTACTCCTCCATGCATGCATGCTCAAGCTATGTCTCTTCTAATTAATCCTCATCAAAGCACTCTTCCAAACCAAGTTCACCCAATAACTCCAATATTTTATCTTCTGCCATGGAACTATCTCCCATAGTTAGGTGCTTAACAACTTGCAACGCCTTATCCATCTTTGAAGGCTTAGTGCTTGATATTTAAAAAATTAGAGGAGGTCACCGTGAACTCTTGCCAATTTCTTGTCTAACAACACATCTCTGAGTGAATGTACCATGCGCGCACATAAAATTGTAAAGTGGAGTACAACTTATGTACCCATACGAAGGTGGCAATGATTACACATCTTCCATCTTGGCCTTCTCACATGCTTGGATGTGAAATGAGGCGGGATCCTTCCGATAATAGTCTTGTATGGTAGTGGGTGTATTGCTTCGGGAAAACCTAATAGAGAATGCGATTCTCACTTTGCGCCACTCTAGAAGGCTATTGCGATGGGTCGCCCACCAACATGTTGCGGTCCCAAGCAAGTTATAGCTAAGCATCCTTCTTCTTTCAATCTCACTCTTCCACTGGGTCTCCATCTCTCGTAAGAAAACATCAGGGTTGGCCCCTTGATTAACTTGGAAACTTCTTTCCTCCCAGGTGCTTGACTAAACGCACCTTTGTTACTCTTGTAACAGATCCTCTTAATTGCCACCCAATTAACTCATATGTTCCATGCGCCCAATTGTCACATGCCACACTAGTTGTATCACTCATAGATTGAGCATCTTCAAATTGAATAACTCCTTCTGTAGGATTAATCACCTTAGGGTCCTTGATAGAGCACACATAGATCCTGTCAAGAAATTCTTTTCCCAAGGGCTTAGTATAGGGTGTTGACTTCCCATCGGTTAAGGGGATGATTACCCATTCTTCCTTGTTAACAAAAATAATGTACCCTTTATTGAACCGTAGGTCAATTTTTTTTATAACACCGAGGGCACCCGAGTAACGCTAGAAATTTGTCTACCTCAGATAACACCAAGACTTTGAAATCTCCAGTGAATTTTGCCCCTTAGATATTGATAACATCTTTCAAGACACCAATGGGCATTTCCTTTGTTTTGTTGGCCATATACAACACATTCGAGGATGACTATAATGGGTGCCTTCCCATTTGATGTTAGGCATCTAGAGTGAGAACATTGACTTCTGCACCTGTGTCAATCAAGATATTGCTCAGAAGCCACCCATCCACAACAATATTCAAGGTAATCTCCTTATCATAGTCGAGGTTGTGGGGAGGAAGGTTAGCATGCAAAACCTATCTTTCGCGCTCTGCTTTGGTGAGCGGTACTTTTTCCTGTAACCATTCCCCTAGCAAAAGAATGATATTCTCTGCCTCAACATTTTGCATACTTCCCTGACCTCATCCAGATCCTTCTGCGAAGCCTCAATGCTCTTCCTTTGTTCTTACTGCCTTGACTGCTCCTTCAAGAACTAGATTTCTCCTTGTAGGCTTTGACTTACATCCATGATCTCTTGATACACCTCTTTATGATAAGTAGGGTTTGGATTACACCACCTCTTCTCTTGTAACTAGTGGATTCGCCTTGGTATCTCCCTGGTACACGCAGATTCAAATTACGTCGTCATCAAGTCTGAGCTCTAGTTTCGACTCGCATGCCACCCTTGGCATCCATTGTGAGTCAACCTTGTTTATGATTACCATTCCAAAGCACCTTTGTCCTTTACGGTGTTCTTTGGCTCATATGTTCAAATAGATCCGAGCACTCCTCATACTTGAGCTTATTTCAACACTAAGAGCATTGTCAGAAGCAGATAACAACATTCACACTTATAGTGCTCCGTAGATCCAAAATTGTAACAAGTTCCATGTGGGAACTCACTTCTCCCTCCATGGTTTCCACGACCACAAAATCCTCCTCTAAAACCTCTTCCATGCGCCCCTCCATCTGCGCGCCCTTCATAGTGACGACCATCATCCTTGGAATTATTTGTGAGGTTGGTTTGGTGCACACCAATATCAATGACATCATGTATTTGGTCAATCAATCTACAATCCTTGGTGTCATGAGTAGTAGAGGTGAAAATCTTGCAATAGCAAGACACATTCTTACGGATCGCACATTGTAATAGTGGACATGTACTTGCATCATGATCTCTGTGGCAAATCTCATAGTATATTGTCATGTTGCGCATCGATCTCTGGGGATAGCTGTCCCATCATGCCCCTCCACCTCATAATCTATGCACAATAGGCCCTTTGTAAGTCTCATATGCCGAGTAATTTGAGCTTCAAGAAAAGGGCTAACACTGGTATCCATAAATCCAACAGCTCATAAGCATAAACAAATGACTTCAAGGCCTCATGTAGGTATGTGAAATTCTTGTGCGAGAGCCCTCTCCAAAAAGGTGTTATCAACCCTCTAACAAACCATTGAGCATGTTGGGAAGGGTGAATATCATAAGACAACTGTGACAAGAGAGTCTTAAAAATGCGCATCCTATTCTCGCACACTCTCTGCCATACCTTGTTGAATCTCCTTCAGTGTGCTAATGCTCTTCTATTCAAACTCAGGGATATGAAATTTAGCTAAGAAGGCATTCCACAACGTGGTGTAATCTCCAGGTGTCGATAGGGGTCATATACTCCGGTACCAACTATATGTGTGTCTTTGCAACATCGTTGCAAACTGACTTGCCTTCTATTCCAAGGTAGTGATACCCTTTATGCTATAGCATCTCATACTTGTGTACATGCTCTATAACATCCTCAACACCTTTGTAGTCTGGTAGATGTAATATTTTTTTGAAAAATACTTGGCTTTGAGGTGGTTGAGGCCCATGTCCTCCCGATATAGAACCTTGACTTCTCTCGGTGTTGCCTCCACCACTAGATCCACTAGATCCATTGGTGCCTACTCCTTCTGATCCACTAAATCCTCCAGATCTGCCAGGTCCACTAGGTCATCTAGCTCCTATTCCACCAGATCCACCTCCCATAGCTAGTAAAGTTTCGAAAGTGGTTACGCCTTGTGTTCCCACCGCCACGCTAAACGATGTACCAACGATCTGTGATATGGTACCACTACCGAGATATGTGTCCCACACCACTTCTAAATGCAATACCCAAGCTTTGTGTTCCCATACTTTTCAAAAATGTCATTCCAAACAATATTCCTCCAAACACAGGAAATGATTATGGAGCCATAGATGTACCAAATGAAAAGTTATACCTCATAGGTGTTGATCGGTCACTCCCACCAATACCATCTGGGTCAGCAATACTTATCTCTTGATTTGAAAAACTGAGCACCAAGGGTTGGTCACTAGGTAGATTCAGATGCGCGCCAACGACTCTCCTTTCTCCAAGTGATGAAATTTCATCAGAAGCTGAAGGGTCTCTCTCTTGCGCTTACCAAGATGGGACAACATAAAATGCTTAGGATCCACGTCCTCCATGTGAACCTCAATTTCTTCCCACAATGTCTTCCTTCATAGATACATCACTCCTGTAACCTCGCATTTTCTAGCCAACTCCCTTTCTCATGCTTCACTATGCTTGAGTCGTCTGTCTCCCCTCTCCTTTTTGGCCGTAATGTCCGTCATCTTCTCCACCCTAGCTTCCTTGCCCAGACTCGGAATAAACTTAGCTGGCCATAGGAAATGCTTCCAAACTTAGTGTAATGATTAGGATCTTTATGGCTAAGGGAATAACATGCAAAAATGATCCTCTAGGCTCCCTTAAGAACTCAAACTTAGCAACCTCTGGACAAGAATATGTAGAAATAACATATTATAGGGTATAACTGGTTGACACTCTTCTCTACCAATGATCAACAACACGTGTCCAAGTCAGATTAGCATCCTGCAACCTCGATATTCATCTTGGGTCCACACGTGAGATCTATAATACCAGCTTGATCTAGATGCATACATCAAAAGCCATTTATATAACTCTACTGGAAAGCAACAAAAGAAGGTCTCATACAACTCATGATACAAGTGCTCTTCTATCCATTTATCTCGCATCAAACTCAGGTCCAGTACTAAATATCTAAGAAAACTCATTCTCCGTGTTCTTACACCATGCTTTGACACTATCCAAGGTCAAATGCTATGTGATCATGCATCATTCAAAAAGAGGTCTTGGCAACAAAACCAAGATGTAGTCATTTTTTATCTACCCTCGATATAACTTTCTAACCCCAAACACGCCGACCTATCACGTAGCAGCCTAGGTGCTTACCCAAGGCATGCATGGGTGCTAATCCCCTCCTTTATGTGAGCATTTTGAGAAGGTTTTGCCATTGATGGAGGATGATTTGTAGAATGAGAAATAAATTCACTTTAGTTAATAAGGTAAAAGGATCATTACGAAACAAAGTAATAAACATGCTAAATTAGATCTAAACCATGATAACCATTTAACATGAGGGTTTACACCCTTAAACATGATATACAGAACAAAACCTTATATATATATTCATTTAGAACAGTTTTGGAAGCCATATTATAATCAAAAGAGGTCATCTCAGACTATACATGTTAAATGACAAAGACTTAATCCCTATAGATCTTCCCTAATGATAGATCATAGCTATACCCTCCCATTTCAACCCTTATTATATACCATAGTGCCATAGAAATTCTTATTACATCCTTCAGACCCTTAGCACTAAGTGCTCTAAACCCAAAGCACTACAAGTAACCCTCTATTACTTAACACTGTGTGTCTATTGTTCTTCTTTCTTCTCTCTATCTCCATGTTTTTCTTACTTCCGAGAATATCTTTTTATAGTATCAACACCCACCGCCATGCCTTCGATCGCATGCTAAGTGTCAATGTGGTCCTCTCGATAGCTAATTATTATCTCTTTGCAAGCCCTCCACTCTCTGCAATGATGTCTTCCGGGAATATTCCTTGCATGGAATATCATTTTCTTGACCTCGAAGGTTGCAGGCTTGCACCTTATCCACTCAACACGCTTAGTTAGGTCACATTTTCCCTCAAGTGCCTCCAGAATGTCGAATATGGAAAAGTCCTTTGAATCCAAGGCTCCACCTTCCACATGCTTCTTGATTTCTCCTAAACCCTTCTTAAACCTCTTTGTCCGCACACTTCTCCTCGCACGCCCTTATCCTTACTAGTCCCTTGTGCACATGTCCCCTTTAGTACTTAGCCAATATTTGAAGGCCCAACATCACATTTTGTGTTTTATTTTCCCATTTTTGATTTATATTTGATGCTTGTAACTATCTTGACCGCACTTCTTGTTTACGAGATCTCACATCTTTTTACATTGGGTGTCCATATCATTTTCATTGCCACACCTTTTTTATTTATTTGAGTTATTTTAAGATCGATTAGGTGTTTTACTATCACAAACATACTTTGTAATTTCTTTGATTTCTTTCTTAGATTTTATTAAGTGTCTTATCACCCTTATTTCCATATCTTATTAAATCTTTGATTTCTCTATTAAATATCAATTCACTTATTTATTTCTAACACACAGTTTGATTCACATAATTTTCTTCCTCTTTCGTTACATATTCCTTTTACATATTACTTTACTATTTTGCTTTTCATTTTTAATCGTATATGTCTTCACATTTGTGAAAGCCAACGAAATGAAAACATAGATTAACATATAACCTTAAACACAATCATATTAAGCCATGCATAAATATGTAAATATGTTGTCTCTCTCTCACACAAAAATGTTAATCATTATGGTACATCGTACATCATACATACATATCACCCATTCCTCAGGGATCCCCTTTCCCCTTGTAGGTGGGGAAGGTGCAATAAAATGAGATGATGAGGCATGAGTACCAAGAGGATAGCCTAAACCCTACCCCTTGTGCCTCTCTCTCCACATAACGAATCAACACACCTAGTACAACAATCTCTACTATGTTTCTCTGTTGTATATTGGTAGTTGTTCACATGTCCATCAACCTACCATCCTGTTGAACTATTAATAATCTTTGCATCTGACCTAACATTTGTATTAAGATCCCTATATCTTTTCGATCACCTCTTGTAGTGGTTTCTCTTTTCGCTTTAGCTCCACGACCACCTCTCCAACAAGTGTAAAAGTACCAATAAGATCCCCCACCAAAGGCATAACTAGATCCATTATCAATGCCATGTCTCTCTGGATAGAACAAAATCCAAGCTATCATGATGCACACTCTCAATGATTACATGCAATCAAGTTTTAGCTTCTCGTAAAAATTACATTTAAAAAAACATTAACATTTACACATAATCCAACATAATATCACCTACTTCCTACAATGTAAATCTATGTTATGAAATAAAATAACTCAAAATCACGTAACACCTTACTTACGTGGCCCAATTGTTCTTGATGAACACCCGTTCCACTTGGCCATCTAATATGATGTCATCCTCATTGATAGTGTTGGCTAAAAAATTTGTTGTTGTAGAAGTAGTCAACATTTTTGGGACACCAATCCCTCCTCTTTAATGGGGAGGTTCCCTTATTCAAACCAAAACTAGAAACTATAGAATATTCAAAAATATACATTTTAATAAGTTTTGATGGGATGTTGGTTGTAGTGAGTAATTCCATAATTTAAAATACAGAGAAAAAATTGAGAAATGAAAAGCTCACGTAAGAGAAAAGGAAGGGGTGTAATAATGTAAGCATTCAATGAGACTGAAAAACTAGGGACACACAGTTCTGTAAATTTATCGATTAAGGACAAAAGTTCTTTCTTGGTTGTGCAAGATCACCATACTTGCAAAGTAGAGAGATAAAAACACTTTCGAATAAAAAGGATGCATACCTTATTCTACTCCTGCATGTCAATAGAACTCAAGAACATACATGCCTGCATATAGTGGAATTTATTGTAGTGAAAAAGATGTAGATTGGATCAAAGTTCAATGATTCTTGGCACATGAGTAAGAATACAAAGTTTTTATATCCAAATAATGCAAAAAATACATGAAATGGAAAATAATGAAGAAATATTCAACAAGAGAGAGAAGGGAGAGAAGGGTTATTCTTCTGTATTTCAAATTAATGTCCTTTACATCAAAATTCTCCAACTATTATCCCCTTTACAATAGAAAATCAAGCCTTATATAGACAAGAGGGGAGGAAATCTCTCAGTAACTATCCACATACTAACTAATTGTTAATTAAGTTAACAAATCACCCAATTAGTTAAGTCATTATTAAAACATATTTTACATTAATAACCTTTTTACAAAAATAAATTTCAATTTGAAAACATAACAACTACTTGGAAGAAGCTAGAGAAGAGACAACAAAGGTAGAAAATTTCAAATTGAGCACATGTATATGGAATCGGTGATTTGTAAAAGATATATCCATGTCCTTTGGTATAATTTGTGTTAGCAAGATTCACCAACCAACTTCTAAGATATTTCTCCATTTTTTATGCAATTCATCCATATTGGGCTAAGCATTTTGTATCTTCCACAATCACATTGTTTAGTTCAAACAAATCCTCCATTTTATCTTTTTCACATTCTTTATCTTAAACAAGTCTTCTTTAATCAACTTCTGGAAGTCTTCCTTGATTTGATCTATTGTATTCCATTGAGATGAATTATCCTTGAAAAGGTCACAATGAAGGGCACTTAAATCAGCAAAAATATTAGACTTCAGATATTCACCCTTCTGGATGGAATTATGCAATTTAGTAGATGCTTCCTCAAGGACCTTCATCCTCCATTCTACACTAAAGGTCCAAGTGCGAGACAAATTGTTTTTAGATTCGTCAAAAATATTCTCAGAGAGAAGGATTTTCTCATCCATGAGAGACATAATACAAAGGTCTTGGATAACATCTACCCAAATCTTTACCTCTTTCTCAATGGTCTCAATACCTAAACTGATTTTCTTTTGTGTAGAGATTATACTATCATAGGTTTTGCATGCTTCATCAATGAATTCCAAACTAGTGAGGAGAATTTTCTCCACCCATGATTCTGTTGCTTTTCTTAAAGTTGGATGGTTGTGAATTTTTGTAATTTCTTGTAAGTCAATATCAATACTTGCAACTGAGGGTGGAAGTGAAGACAAGGAGTTGGATCCAAGGTAGTAGTATTATCAAGAGAAAGGATAGACTTGATGAAGGAGGAGAGAACTTGCACTTGCTCTTCTAATTGTTCTTGTGTTTGTTTTCCCTTTTCAACTCTCTCAATCACCTTAGCAATCATTTCTCTGAGGTTGTGAACATCACCTTCGAGGTTAATTCACCCAAGGATACTATAGGTATCTCATAGTCGAGATGGAGAAATATCCTTCTCACTTTTGTCTCCCTTAGGCTTGACAATTTAAAGAAATTGTTGTCCTATGGAATAAAAACAAGACATGTAATAGTCTTGGCTTTATTTCAATGAGGAGTGGTGCCAAGGAGTGCAACAACAACATCATAACTTTAGGTACTTCCACTTTAGATTGATATTTCCTCTTCGTGATAACAATCATAGGTTGAACCCAAGTAAATGAATCCCCTGATGATGTTCTGCAGGAAACAAAATGAATGCAAGCGGTGAAAGAAGGGAATGTGAGATAGCCACTACCAAAATAGTTGTTGTCATGGAAGAAGAAGGTCTTCTCACATCTAGTTTATGTCCTGGAAGCACTTTTCTTACCTAGATCCATAGTTGTTACTTCTATCACATCTTCTTCTTCTTCATCATTCTCACTTTCTTCTTCTTGGTCCTCTTCATCTTGTTTCTTTTCACTTCCTTCCTCCCCACCTCTTTTGTTTGTTTAGCAGTTATTTACTCCTCTCACTTCTTGTATTTTATATTTTTTATCATCTTCTTTCATGGGTGTCTCAGTCTTATTTTTCACCTTCTTTTGATTTGTCTTTGTTTGTATATACCTTAATTCTAGAATCTTGTTGAGAAGGAGAAAGAGTTTTGTCGGAAGAAGTTACTTGTTGAGAACAAGTGGTTTTTTTAGAGGGAGAAGATTCTTGTTGAGAAGTGTCGAACTCAACCATTTTATTATTAAACCATTTATTTATTCTAAATAAAACATGAGCATTGAGCTCTTCTAGATTATCTTTCTCCTCTTGTAAGTAGTCAATTATGTGTAGAGGACTGAATTGAGTAGAGTTGGTTAACCCAGGAGTAAGCATACTATTTGGCACTTTGTATAATTTGAAATCTTGAATTTTTTGCAATGACAACCTACCATATGCTCTTTTTGTTACCTCAAAATCATCTTCACAGTCTTCCTAGTAGCCTTCAACTATAGGCACATGTGCATAAGATAGTTGAAGTTTGGACGCTAATGAAATTATTAATATCAAAGGATACCCTCTTCTAATAAGGATGCATGTTGAAAGGAGAGATATTTCTCTCAACATTTTGAGCATCATGAGAAAAATTACATGTGTAATTTATAAAGGATATGAGAAACTGTATGCCATATATATTCTTATCACTATAAGTCCGATGAAGGAGATTTAGTTATCTGTAAATCTCAACCATAACACTTTTATCACTGCAATAAACAGGAAGCTTGTAAGGATCTCCCTCAAAACATGTTGTTCTGATGTATGAAAACTTCTGAAACTCGATAAATGAATTGCCATAAATAACCATCAATTGTTTAGCTTCTTGGGAAACCCTGCTGGTCACATTACCTTCCAATAATTTCACTAAGAACATTGTGAAGGCATCATTAAACCTCATGTGATGACTTTTTTGGTTTTTGTAGGTTAATTGAGTATAAAATTCATAAATAGGAAGACTCCGTATGTTGCCTTCGTTTGATAAACCAATCCAAATTCTATACCTAGCTATGGTGTAAACTAGATATGAGGTCATGTATAAGGTTTTGGTTTGATGCACTTGGGTGAGCTACTTGGTTAAGTTTTCACAAATAGTTTCACCCCAATTCGAGTTTGTTTACCTTCACAAATAAAATTGATGAATATACACATTTAGTTTTGAATTCTTGAGTAGAAGATAGACCCATCATCCTTTCCAATAATGTTGTGATATATGATAATTATTTAATGAAATTAAATCAGTAGAGGATTTTAGGAAGCTTGGATGTCCCTCTATTTTAAAACTTTAACCAATATTTAACAATCATGGACTAACATTTTTTAGGGTTAGATCAAAATCTATCCTTGAGAATCAACCATAGTTAAAATATCTCCTTGAGAATCAGTCACAGATTAAAACTTTGGAGTCTATTTCCTTAGTTTTATAAACCAATTGTGTAATTAATTGGCCTTGGGGATCTTTCAATTCCTTGGTTTGTGGGTCAAAATAGGAAGCACAAGCTAGGATTGTATCATCACATGGAACAAAGGTGGAAAAATCTCCTATGGGCTAAACCACTGCCTAAAATTCTTTAGGTTAGTATAGTTCACTTATCATCTCTCATTCTAGTCCAGAATTCATTCAGATCCATATGCTTGATATCAATATCCCCTATTTTAAGGACTGATGTTTCTAGAGAGGAAACGAGTTCATACCCAACATATTGAAATTTCATCTTGATTGAATTAAACATTTACTCAAAAACATTAGGATTCTTGTAAGATATTTCTTAGGGAATTGAATGGATGGGAACCAAGATAAGAAAAGTTTTAAAAGTGGGAAAAACAGTGATGAAATCAATTACCTATTGGATGGGTAGGAAAGTGACCTCTCAACATTCCCAATGCAATTCAAATTTTTGAAAATGGCCTAAAAATGAAGGAGAAATGAGAAAAAGAGTGTTTTTAGACTTGGGAAGAAAAAGATAGGGTAGGAAAATGAAAGGCGAGAGAAAATTCGTGAATATGAGGACAAATTGAAGTGAAAGGAGGTTTATATTATGTAAGGAAAGCATGTCCCACAAATTTTGTGTTTAAAGTTTTAAAGCGGTGAATCGGCTATGTGAAGGCCCTACGGAACAATACCCAAAGGGGCTTAGCTCTTGTTTTATTCAAAAAAGTGTTAAGGTAGGAAAATCGAGTTAGTCGAGAAAATAGATGGTATAGGGGAACAAGTTCCCACAATTCCACTTGGGCCCGAGATGCCCAAATTGATCGATAGGGAAAGAAAGTCGAGGAAGCGATCAATTGGGGAACAAACGACCCAAGGGAACAATTTCCGGTTGTAAGGAGTGCACGATTCATCGATTAGGTGAAAAGGGTGGATAAGTTGATGAATCAGGGAACAGACGACCCGAGGGAATAGGATGGCATGTGTTAACAAGGCCCACAATACCTAATTTGTCTGATTGAGGAAAGGAAGGTGGAGAAGCGGGGAACATGAGGTATAGTGGAACAATGCCTCCTATTCCTCGGATAGCCGATTTGTATGATTCAAAAAAACAATTCCAAAAACATAAAAAAATTGACTAACTCCCAAATTTTCCTCTTCGAACACCGACTCAATGTAGGGAAAAGGTGATAAAAATGCAAAGAACAAACCTATGACTTATTTTTTTGAATTTTCAACATTTTTGGTCTTAGACAACAATTAGCTCTTTCTGGGGCTTGACTTGGATTGAACAAAGTATAAACAAGAAAAATATTTGAACTCCAGAATTGAGCAAGGTTTACAAGAACAATTCTTAATCCATTGGGCCATAGAGTCAAATAATATACAGAAGAGAACCAAAACAAATAAAAGACAAATAAACACAACCAAACATATAGCCAAAAAAAGAACTATGTACAAGGGACCAACACCCACTCAACACTTATACAATTTTAGGTATTTCCCACTATATGGAAATGGAAGGGGAGTTCCATCCATATAGGCTAAGTAATATGAATTTTCTCCACAAAAGTGTAGAATTTGAAAAGGACCAAGCCAAAGGGAGTCAAACTTACCATGGCTTCCTCAAGGATCCCTTCTCTTATCCCATAAAAAATGAGATCTCCAACTTGGAAGTCACGAGACCTAGTCTTCTTATCAAACAACTTCTTAAATTTCTACTGATGTGCTAAAATGTGATCCACCACTTGTATCCTTTCTTCTTCAAGTTTTTGTAAAACACAATCCTTTTCTCAAATGCATCCTTAAATTGACCATTTTAAATAGTTTTGGTGAGATGCAAGGAGAAAATTTAAGCGTTCTATTGAAAAAATCAACATCCATTCCATATAATAGTTGAAAAGGGGACATTCCAATGGCTCTTTTTGGTGTTATATGATTAGACCATAGGGCATCATACATCTTGTTATGCCAATATATTTGTGATTCATCAACTAGTTTCCTTACAACGGTTACCAAAATTTTATTGGTTGATTCTTCCGCCCATTTCCCTGTGTATAATAATCAGAAGAATGGGAAAGAGAAATGTCATACCCATAATAGAATGAGCTCATAGGATGGAATGTGTGAATCATTATTCATCACAATTTTTCCAAGAACTCAAAACGAACCAAAATTTTATCTTTGATGAAATCACATACAATTTCGAAGTTGTCCTTTTTACTAGAATTGCTTTACCATTTTGTAAAATAATCAATTTATGATCAAAACATGAGTGTGTTATGCATGGAGTTAGGATTGAGAGTCCCGATGAAATCAAGACCCTATTGCTGAAAATCATGAGTAATTACAACATATTTTAATGGAAAAGCCGCTAATTTGGGTCTTCCAACAAATGTATGACATGCTTCACATTTGGAAATCCTCTTGGCTGCATCCTTGAAAAGAGTTGGCCAATAGAAACCCCATGAAAAATATTATAAACAACTACATGGGAAGAGAAATGCCCACCACACACTTGATTATGATAGGATTTTAGTAGTTTCTTTTCTTTTTCCTTAGCTACACACCTTAAAAACCAACCATCAATCCCTTTTCTGAATATTGAATTGTCCGACAAGACATACTTTATTACTCTGAGTTTAACTGCTCTCTTTTCTTTAGCATTGAGGTGTGAAGTAAACTCACCATATGTGAGGAAGTGATAAATGTTGGAGTACCACTAATTTGTAGAGCTAAAAAACAACACAATTGTCATATCTGCATCTTCATTCACACTTTTCGCTATTAGTTGACATAGACCTTGTCCTCTCACAAGTTTTGTGGGTTTAATTTCAATATCATAGGATTGAAACTTGGCAATCCAATTGCCTTTTTAGAACCAAACTCTTGTTGTGATAGGATCTCTTAAAAAAGATGGTAGAATGAGAATTGAGAATGTAGAACCTAAACTGCTTTAATCTTACTTGACTACAACAAAAATATGTTTTTCGATCAATGAATACTTCAGTTCATGAGGTTTTAGAACATAACTCATAAAAACAATTGGTGCTTCAACTTCTTCTAAGTTTTTCTATACTAGAATGGAAAAAAGGGTATACTCAGATGCATAATAGTAAATAATAAAATCTTTATCAAAGTATGGACAAAAAAGAATGGGTTTTTTACAATTTCCTCCTTTATCTATCTCGAAAGATGTCTTCCCTACGAAATTCCAATGGAAATATTTCTTTTCTTTCATCATTTCAGCTATGTGTCGAGTTAGCTCAAGAAAATCAAGAATAAACCACCGAAGGAAATTAATCTTTTCGAAGAAAGAATGAAATCCTTTCTTAGTGTTTGGGAGAGATATATTCTTAATTTCCAGACCCTTCCGAATTAATCTTGATTCCATCTTGAGACGATGTGACTAAGTAATTTTCCTTTAGTGACTCGGAGATAGACTTCTTTGGATTAAGGGATATACCATGATCCTTGCATCTTTGGAGAACAAGTCCAAGGTGTTGAAAATGGTATTCCCATTCTTTAAAACGACTATGAGATCATCTAGGTAAACCACTATACATTTATTGTTAAGATCCGTGAAATCCATGTCCATCTTCCTTTGGAATGTAGCTCTAACATTAATAATCCCAAAATACATTCTCTTATAGGAAAAGGTACCCCATAGAGTTGTGAAATCCTATGTTGATCTTGTATATCTACCTCAATCTAGTTGTATCCTGAAAATCCATCAAGCATTGACAACATTTATGAACTAGTTACTACCTACAAGATATGATCCATGATAGGAAGGGGATAATTATCTTTCAAGGAAGCTTGGTTCAAATTACGAAAGTCCACACAATTTCTTATTTCACCACTCTTTTTCTTCTTTGAAACAATATTTGTAACCCAAACAAAATGGTGAATAGGAAAGATATTTATTTCTTTCGAAACTTGAATTTCTTGGTATATTGTTCCTGCAATTTTGGGGTTATACTATCTATGAAATATTGAATACTAGGTTTAAGAGGAATAAAATGTTGCATATATATTGGTTTGAAATTTTTTAGGTATTCATAAGAGTATGCTAACACATGAATGCAATTTTTTAAAAGCTTCACGAACTTCCTCTTTTCTTCTATAGAACAACATTTACCAATATTAAAAATTTAGGATCTTCATCACTTCCTAGATTTACCTTTTCACATACCGATGATTGGTCAATGTTATGTGGTGACTTGATTTTGATAAAATGGTCATAATTGTAAAAACTATCTTCCAATCTGACCAAATGTTTGGGTATTTTGTTACCTTTTAGTTTGATGCATCCATCTTGATCAACTTGGACTCAATACCTAACAAGATTAAAGGGATTCCCTATAACTGCCTCACTTCCTCAAAATATAACTAATTAAAGTTACCCATTAGCTCAATAAAGTAGATAAGATGTTGATCATCATTAAATACTTACCAATTTTCTATGTTGTTTGAAACACTGGGTCTAAAAATCATTTCAATTGTGTACTTATCTTGATTGAAGTCAGGATGAGGCATCAATAAGGAACCATAAACTACCAAGACATTTTCTCTCGAATTATTATATCTTGACACGACATAAATTGAAAAATCCTCACAAAAACTAAATCAAGTCCCATACCTTATTCCGATAATGCTTTAACATTTTATTTTTGACTTGGAATAGACTTCAGACTTGTTTGAATATAAGTTCTACATCACCTTGTGCTCGGATGTTCTTAATTCACATTTATTTTTCTACTGAAAATCCAAGGAGAAGAGCTTCATACTTGACTATGTTATTATTATTAGAAAATTATAGCTTGTATCAAAATGGGTGGGTTTTACGTAAGGTGAAACAATACCACTCCTACTCGAACTAGTTGAAGAACAACTACCATCAAAATCATGAGTCCAAACATCATTTGAATAATCTCAAATGACTTCATGGTTATTCAATTCTTAATTAGACATGATCATGTAATTTCCATGCCCAATATATTCATACAACACTTGTGCTCAAGGATCATCCATATTTTGAATGATATACTTTTCTTGTCTTTTAGGAATAGACTTCTTCATTTCTCAATTTATTGTATGAGACCAATCCATTTGAACTTAACCTCCTAAATCTCGAAAAAGGTTCTACTTGAAAGCATTCCGTAAGAGGGTGGTATATCAAGTAATAAGGATGGTAGTTTAGACTCCTTTTTTAGGAAAAATACAAAGGCTACATGAGAATCCTTAATTCATCCTATTAAAGGCACCTCTTTTATCTCCATGGAATAACATGAACCAAAATCCTGAGTAAGATTGAGACTCAATGCGTGAGCTACTTATTCATGTATTACATTATCGGATGCACCATAATTAATGATAATTTTTTTTAATTTATGTGACTATAAAAAAGTTACATAGAAAGGATCAATATTCTCGATATGGAGGGTAGAAGAAGCTAACAAATTTTTGGGGAAGGAGATTTAGGCATGGGAAGGATTCCTTTGGAAGAGGAAACAACTTGAGTTAGATTGACATTAACAAACTTGGGGACTTGGGAAAAATTTTGGATGAGTTTGATAATACTCAGCTTCAGAAATTTGAACCTTGGTTTTCTTGATATGGTCAATTATATCAAAAGACCCGAGTAAGAAGAAGTTTCTTGATTAGAAACAACAAGTGCATTAAGCTTATCAAATTTAGGAGTTGTTTATTTTAGAAATGCTTGTTGGAGGTGTAGGATTACTTACCTTCTTGATAGTAGTAGGAATGGAAATCCTTTCTTTGTGACTACTGGAATGACCGTAGGAGCTTCTTTACCTTTCTCCTTCTTCTATTGCTGAAAAATATCTTTCTTTTTACACAATTGTGTTGTGGTCATGATTGTGTAAGATTCACTATTCATATATCCATTGCTTCTTTATAATTATCTTCTTTAGACTCATAAGCAACAAATCCAATTTGAGAATCTTTAGTAGCTTCATTGGTTTCCTCGATTTCTTTCTCAGCTTCTTCTGCATTAACTTCATCCTTTGCTTCTTGAAATTCACAAGTTGTAGTGGATGAAGCCTTTACATGAGGAGCTTTAATAACTAGCTTGGGTTATGCAGTGGGTAAATAATTCCTTGGTTGAATATTCTTTCTAGGAATATCTTTATAGGGAGTATTTTGAGAAAGCCACTTCTTTAAAACAATCAAATCATTATCCAATTTATGAACTAATTGATTATAATTAGTTAGTCCTGAGGTGGAATCCTTAGCTTTGGAAGGTTATTTCTTCAACTTACCATACATTAAATAATCTTCAACACTTATGGCCAGCTCTTAGTCATCAACCAAGTTTGGTAATCTTGCTCTTCTTAATGTAAAAATCACCTCTAGAAGTTGAGCATTGATGAAGAAAGATTTCAGATTCTCTGCAGTGGGTTGAGAAACAAATTGAATCTTATGTACCAATCTATTAAAATTTTCTACAAATTATCTCATTGGTTCATAGGGTTCCTTCTTCATCTAGGAAAGTTGTGCTAAAAGATCATGTGCATCTTTTGCTAGTTTGAATCTAGCTTCAAACCTAGTTTTCATTGTATTTCAGTTAGTGATTCAATTGGTGGGAAAGTGATAAAACAACTTTTACAACATTGTCTTGTAAAATTTCAACAAATAGCCTAATTGAAACATCTTTGTGTGCAACTCTAAGGACTCCACATACGACATAAAAAGTTTCAAGTGTTCATTAGGATGAAATTTTCCATCCCTTATTAAATTTGGGAAGTTCTTAGGATACCTTTAGGTAAACCATGAAGGGTTGGGGTAAAGTCGAGAGGCCCAATATTTTGTCCCTAGGGAACTAGTGCAACCATTCTTGGAAAAATAGTTTGAAGAGGAAGGGTGATTCTCGATAAAAGCAAAGCTTTAGTGGTGTTTGCTTGAGAAGGAAGACCAAATTTTATTTCAGTTGGGGGTGTGTTGACCAATCTCTTGCCTTTTCCTTTTATTTCTTGGGATAACGAAAATAATGATATTTTTAAACTAGAAGAAAGGATCTTGAGTCCTTGGGCTCTCATACTACTGATATATCTACGCTCATCCAGTTTAGAAAACTTATCTAGAATGATTTCTATTCAACTATGGTGAAGGATACTCAATGGGCACTACTCAAAAAGCACAAACGTGCTTCATGGTGGGGACCAAAAACTATTGGTTGAATTTATTTTTTTGTTGAAGAGCGATTGCAATCATTTAGGGGATAACAATCCCTCCTCTTTAATGGGGAGGCTCCTTATTCAAACCAAAACTGGAAACTCTATAATATTCACAAATATACATTCTAATAAGTTTTGATGGGGATGTTGGTTGCAGTGAGTAATTCCATAATTTCAAATACAGAGAAAATATTGAGAAAAGAACAAGCTTAGGTAAGAGAAAAGGAAGGAATGCAACAATGTAAGCATTCAACAAGACTGAAAAACTAGGGACACCCAATTCTGTAAATTTATCGATCAAGGACATAAAGTTCCTTCTTGGTTGTGCAAGATCACCATACTTACAAAGTTGTAAAGTAGAGAGAGAGAACAACACTTTTGAATACGAATGATGCATACCTTATTCTACTTTTGCATGTCAATAGAACTTAAGAATATATAATGGAATGCCCGCAAAAAGTTTAACAATTCTTGGAAGATGAGTAAGAACACAAAGTTTCAATATCTAGATAATGTAAGCAATACATAAAATGAAACAAAATGAAGAAAGATTCAACAAGAGAGAGAAGGAATTTTCTTCATTTTTTCATATTAATGTCATTTAAATCAAAATTCTTCAATGTCCAATCCCTTTACAATAGAAAATAAGCCTTCTATAGGCAAGAGAGGAGGAAAACTACGTAACTACGCACATACTAACTAATTGTTAATTAGGTTAAAAATCACCCAATTAGTTAAGTCATTATTAAAATGAATTTTAAATTACTAGCCTTTTTACAAAAAGAAAACTCAACGTGAAAACATAACCGATTGGTAGAAGGTAGAGAAGAGACAACAGAGGTAGGAACTTTCAAATTGAGAAAATGCATATGAAATCTAGTGATTGTAGAAAATATATCCATGTCCTTTGGTACAAATTGTGTTAGTAAGATTCACCAACCAACTTCTAAGATATTTCTCCATTTGCAATGCAATTAATCCATATTGGGCTAAGCCTTTTAAAGCTTCCACAATCACATTTTTAGTTTAGACAACTCCTCCATTTTATCTTTTTCACATTCTCTTTCATGAACAAGTCTTTTTTAATCAACTTCGGGAAGTCTTCCTTGACTTGATGGAGGAAAGAACTTTCACTTTCTCTTCTAATTATTTTTCTATTTCTTCTCCCTTTTCAACTCTCTCAACAAACCTTAGCAATTGTTTCGTGAGGTTGTGGACATTGACGAAGAAAGTAAAAACACGACAACATGAGGATCTATAGGATAACATGAACATCAACCGAGTTGCACTCTGGCAACGTGATGAGGTTCCATGGGGGAACATGCATCAACCATGAAATCATGTAATCATACCTCCTCAAGTGGATAAGGGGAGTTACATTCCCGAGAATGGAAAGTAACTCCCATATGACACACTAACACACACTAACGTGTATGATGCAAGGAATATGTCATAACCCCTACGAAACCTAAGACCTATGACCTCACCTAAGTGAGATGAATCACCATGTGATGTGGAAAATACACACACCAAAACCCCCTTCATTGTAACTTAGGATGAGGCGATAAGTTAGAAATGAGAAATGGGTCCCGAAAACAAACCTTGATGCGATACCCATGAACAACAAGGATCTCAAGTAATGGAGGAAAACCCAGTGGGAAAAAAATCCAAAAAAAGAGATGGAAAAAGTCTATAACAATCTAAGGAAGATGCCAAAAATGAGTCACGACAAGCTGCGGATCCTGATAAGGTACCCATGTACAAATGGTCAATCTCTCTGGAAGAAGAAGAAAAGAGGAGAAAGAAGGAGATACGATAGAATGTAGAAGAAGCCATAGCGATTTGAACTCTATGACTCTAGAAAGGCTCTAAGAAGAGTTTTGATGACATGGTCCTTGGCCAATAGACTGAAGAAGAACCAACTACACCAAAAAATGTGTCTACCCTTAGGAAGGACATAAATGGAGTACTAGAAGTCTGCCCACTCCACGAAGGAAACCAATGGAAAAAGTGCGAAGAACTTTGAATTTGGTTCTTGGAAATGTGACATAGGTCTAGAAAATTAGTTTACAACAACCGAAGGTAATGCCACGAGCATAGAACTATCAAAGTGTAAGATACGAACATCCGCTAAAAGGATTCCCAAGTGAAGTGAAGGCAATGAAATAACCCCACAACATAAAGAGGATCCACAAACAAGGGTGGATCAATGATGATATCTAAAAAGTGGAAGTGATAAAATTCCCAGAAGGGGCACTCCTAACAAAGGAGATGAACTCCTCTCGAAACACCTATAGAAGGATGAGGAACTCCTTGTGCTAAATCCCAAGTAGGAACTACAAAGAGATGACAAAGCTCAAACATATACTCATCCCAAGAAGGGGGCTCGAAAAATAGAAGAGTGATGTCTGACATGTATGAATCATCACATGAAGGAGGAGGAGTGGAAAGGGCCTCACACACTAGAAGTGGAAAGGAGGCTAATGCAATGATAGTATGAGGTTGAGAATGGGACTGCTTGATGTATGATGAGAAGGGAGTATTGGCAACATACTATGGAAAGGGGCCGAGAGGAGGAGAGGAGTCCTTAGTAGTACTCTCGTCATCAGAACTAGAAGCACAATCCTCGTCATCAGTGATAAAAACAAACAAGTCTCGAGTCAATAAAATTGTTATCACATGAAGTAGAAGAGGAGACAACAGTATCAACAACAATATCAAAGATAATATGTTAATGGTCTTCAAATAATGACTAAAAGTTGCGCCGAGATGGTGTGGGGAGGATATGAGTCTACCACATGAAGGTAGAGAGGTCTAGAGACATGTAACATCAAGTGACCAATAACATGGTTGCACGTGTCGAGATAGTCCTCAAGATGACAAGAATCAGTGGGTGTAAGAATTGGCCCATGTAGAAAGGGAGAAAGACCCTCATAGGAAAAGTAGCATTCCATAGAAGCACACCATGATGTATAGTTATCTCTACCAAGAAGAAGTGGTGGAGGATATAAATCGATCCTAAGACACTCACGTCTGGAAAGAGCATCCTTTATGGTGCATCCGAAAGAAGTGTAGAATGCATGAGAAGAGGGTGTGTGGATACAAGCAAGGTGGCAAGATGTCGGACTCAGTCGAGAATACATCTGCGTGTAATACAACACCCAAGAACAATGATAACCCCTTGTTTACGGAAGTTTATAAGTAGTGCATGGTTACAATAAGGTTTGTTCGGGGTGACGTGGGATAGTTGACCACTCACTTTGTTGTTAGTGATGAATAGTGTAAGAGTAGAGGCCACAATAAGTTCTATCCCAGTAAGTAGAGGAACGACACACAATCAAGCACAAAAGGGAGTAAGCACAATAAGGGTACAAACAAAGATTTTAAGTTCATATCGCAGGTTAGATAAAGAATTGAAGCTTTTGGATACACTGAGTAGAAAGGATTAGCAACAAAGTTTCTATTCTGTCTAGAACCACCATCGAGTGAGCATTTGGTTAAGAGAAGGGATGAAAAATGAACTAGTATAAATAATTTATTTGACCAAAGGACATGTCATTCTCCAAAAGAGATGTGAAAATGTTAAAATAAATAATCAATAAGAATAAAGTAAAAACACTACTCAAAGTGAGAGAAGACGTCTCACATCGCAAAAGATGGGCTCTCTTGCGGAAAGGTTGTGGTAGACATGCTCACTAGCCGCAGGTAAAGAGGAGCACTATAATGTAGGAAGAGCTAGAAAAGTGGCGCGGAAAATCCCAATAACTCCGATAAAGAGGCTAGAAAAAAAAATCACTTCCCCTTTTAATCATGAATTTTAAATAGCTTTTCCTTAATTAGATTTGGACTAATTTGAAAAAGGGGTAAAAATGCAAAAAATTCAAGAAAAGGGTAGAAGGGAGGTCCTGGTAAAGGGTGAGCTAGAAGGAAACTAAGAAAGCTACAAGTTGAGATGCTCGGCGAGTTGGTTGGGTCGATCTCATGAGATGGAGGGTCGAGATGGTCGTGTTTGCCAAGTGAGGAGGTTGTCACATTATTGGAAGCGGACCGATCGAAGGGTTAAATAATGAGCTGCGGAGGACACGCGCTTGGTGATCCGGGCTCATTGCATGATGAGATGGTGTTGAGGACGTGCCACTGGGCAGGTTGTAATAGCATGTCGAGAGCTAAATAGTGAAATAGTCGAGGCAAGGTGACTTAACGTGTCACAAGGTGATTAGGTAATGGTCATGAAGATTCCAATGCGGGGGCTCGCATGAACAATGAGTCAAGTGTGGAAGTCGACGTGAAGCATGGGGTCGGGATGCGGCCAAGAAAAACCGGGTAGATGCAAATGCAACACGCAAGGCGGGATGAAAGAAAGGAGCTTGAGTCAATAGAAGAACCAACAAAACAAAGCACGGAAAAACACAAGTGGGAGTAGTTGGGCACCAAGAACCATAGGCACAAACTAGAGGCAAAAAAGGCCAAGGACAAGGGCCACAATGAACTCCAACGCAATGACGAGTCAAACGAAGAACTTCCGAGAAGGGATGAGCTAATGCATGTGCATGAGTTGGAAGGAAGGAGCTTCAAGGAACACAAGGTATAGATGATGAAGGGAGGGAACCAAGCTGCATGGCCCGATGAGCTAGATTGGAAGTAACATGTTGTATTTTGTTTTTGAATAGGAAAAATTTACTTGAAAATAGGACAACCATACCCTAGTGTAGAATTTTTTTCTATTGTATACCTTTCCAGAAACCCCCTAGGTCATATTATTTCCCATATCAGTCATATATTGTCCTTCCAATGGTTCATATGTGTGCGTCATCCATCCCTATAGGTGATTTAGGAAGAAAAATATAATTCAAGTACTTTAGGAGCAATATCTCTAAAAATGGGTTTTCAAGAAAGTTTAGGAAGGGCTATCATCAGCCTTTCTAAGAAAAGTGCATAATCTCTAGAGTCATTTCAAAGGCCAAAATTCATCAGGGAGGTGTATTCAAGAGCTAGGATAATTGTGCAAATGATTCACGAATATTTTGGAAAAATTCGGATATTTAGGAGCCAATTCATCAAAAGTGGGTTTTTAGGCCGAAGGAGCTTACATCGGGAAAGAGTACATGAACTTCAAGTGATGATTCCAGGAGCTCTAGAGTGAGTTGTGAGCCAAACAAAATATCAATGGAAATAATTTTTATTCCTCTACATGGTGGTAAAATCATATCCATTCTAAACCCCCTGTATTTTTCTAGGTAATTCATTCTTCCCATGCGTAACTAGTGATCTCGATAAAAAGAAGGTTTTTGAGAGGATTTTAGGAAGAATCAAGACATGGTACCCATCCCATCCTTCTCAAAATGTCATTCCCAGTCAAATTCATATAAGGAAGTGTGAAAAGTCATCGGGAGCTCAAGCTATGTATGGTTCAAGTTACCTCCCAAGGTACATGTTCGATACTTAGCCAATTTTCTTGGGTGCTACATGGCAACATGAGGTTGAGGCACATTTTTGTGCCCCCATTGCACCTTTCCAAGGGGATAATGGGTAAAAAAATGGTGCCCCTCCCCCCTTAGGCTTCATGGTCACTCCATGTGACCTCGATGACTCCATATAGCCCCTTTGACCAATTTGACTAGCTCCCTCACCTACTCCCACATATGTGACAAGTGCAACTCTAGGGGTGAGGCACCCTTTTGTGGCCCCATTTTCCCTTTCCAAGGAACCAAGAGGGAAAAAATGTGCCCCCCTCGTTGCTTCCCTTGGTTCCTCATACAACCATGTCAAGTCCTCTAGGTGCTTATTTCTAGCCCCCTCTCCATTCCTCTCATCGAACACATGCATGAAAAGTGTTAGCATAGGGCTAAGGAAAATTTTCCCCCATTTTACCTTTCCAAGGGGAAAATGGGGACAAAAATGTTCACCTCTCCCTCCTCTTGATTGCGCGCATTATAAATACAACACTTAGTCATTTTTTCCTCATTTCCCAACATTACTCCATTTTCACCCATAACTATGGAATTTTTTTTTCAGATTCATTCTCCATTTTTTCTCACTCTTATTCATTCCACCATCTCCCCTGGATCTGAGAACCATTTTTTCTACAAGAAAAGTACAAAAATCCATGCTCCAAGATCCATTTTTTCTCCAGAATGAAGGTAACGTGAAATCGAAAAATATCTAAAACACCAAAGCATGACTTGAGACAATTGTTTTGCATTCTTTTCCATTCTCGAGAGGATGAAAAACATGAATTCCATATTTTTTTGGATAATGGAGAATTTTTGCAATGATCGAACCCTAATTTTCCCGCATAGAAATTTTAAAATTTAATATCTCTTGTTTCTGAGCTCGGGTTGAGCCGAAATTTCAGAGGTGCAACAAAAAAAATGAAAAAACCATATCAGAAAAACCATTTTCATCAAAATCCAACACTCAAAAAAGCCCATTTCTAAAAATAGTAATCTTCTACACGGACACTTACTATTTTTAGTAAGGTCTCATAGTGGGCCATTTTGTTGAAGGCATTGTGCAAAAGGAGATACCGGAAGGAGAATCAAAGTGATCAAAGTCAGAAGGGGTGAGAAATTTTCACTTTCTAAAAATAGTAAACTCCCCTTTCAGGTATAGGGAAGTGTCTCCAAAACCATGAAATTAAAGTTCACAGGTTGTTCCAGTTTCTCATTCCACATGTGTAATCATTCATGAAGAAATGGTGGTGTTCATGGTTTGGAACAGTCATTTCATATTACGGAATGAGGCATCCTTCATTGTTTCAATGATATACTCATCACTTGTGCAAACAGTGCATCATTCCATGGAGAAATCTTTTCCAACGAAACATGGCAATGTCACAGAGGATCATCACAAGCATTTCCGACGGGTCATCCGAATCCACATCAAAAAAGCTCAACAATATTTTTAAGTACTAATTCTAGTCTAGGTTGTATGTGCATAATGTAAAATGGAAAGATTGTGGTCATCACCGACGGGGAAAGAGGGTTCAAAATGCACTTCATCGAAGCTTTATGATCAATACATCATTGTGGCCATGTAGTGTGAGAAAACATCGAGGTTAGTTTCCATCTTCACCTTTTTAAAAGTGGATCTTCATGAGTAACTTTGTGGTCATCGAGAGGAATATTTCAATAGTGTTTCTAAACACTCAGTTCAAGGTGTCTGTGCATCATACAAAGAATTAGATCATGATATTTTGGCAAGGATCGGTTAGGTGGAGAAGCAACTTCTTCATTGGTATAATTCTCTCTTTCTTCTCCCCCCTTTCTTTTCCTCTCCCACGTTCTATTTCTTCGTTGGGGGTTATATTTTTCATTATGTATTATTTATTTAAATGTGACTTTAATTTTTAATGTAATAAGTCACCCTTAATTCATAAAAGGGGACTTAATTCTATCCCTAGGAATACAAAAAGTCACAAGTTGTGTGAGACATATGAAAGGTCATGTTGGGGGTAGGCGAAGGGTCTTCTCTTATTCTATAAATTGTAATGACACCCTCATTCCAAAGGGTTGTCAATTTTGTATGCTCATGAGAGAATATCACTTGTGAAGAAACGAAAGAGAGTTATTTCTTCTTTTCCCTCACTATGTTCTTCTTACTCTCACTATGTATAGGTTTGCTAAAGCATCAATGAAGAAAGAAGAAGTTTTTTTCCTTTTTGATAAGGAGATTTTTGAGACTCTGTGTTCTAAATCTTATCTTGTCCTGTTGAAAATTTCAAAGTTGTTTTCTTCTATATCTATGTGTGTTGAATTACTCGAGTAATGGTTGTAAATATATGAGTATCTACCTATAATATTAATCCTCCTGTTTTCCCACTCACTTTCCTACTCCCTCACCAAATTCCTCTCTTGCAAGGAATTGTAAGTTTTTTTGTTGGGTCGGTGGAGTGTCCCTATTGGATCCCCACTATCGTGTCACCATATATTTCAATTTAACCCACGCATAATAAGTGGAGTTGTACCACTTAAGCAAAGGGTCATAAAGTCTCAAATATGTTGGAAAATACCCACGAATTTGTCCACCTAACATATTTTCTTGCCAACACAATATATTTGTTTAGATGTGAGTGGGCAACACCAAACAATGAGTTTTAAAAAATAGAATTAATCCAAACCAAAAACGCATCCATGACAAAATAACACAACATGATCTCGAGGGTGGAAGCAAGGGTGAGGTGGGTTGGCTAGTTCAGTTCCCAACTTGGTGAGCTAGGGCTGAGTTAAGCCTTAAGATAGAACATACACACCTCTTAAAGACCTCGAGAACTTGAAAATTTCAAACTTGGAGTTTTTCCTGTAAGAAACCTGCAACAAAACTTGCATGTAGATCTTACAAACCCGAAAAACCATGAACAAAACATCCTCGAATAAATCCAAATCAACATGTATGAGGCACAAATGGAATATCCATTATAAGACTTACACATAAAACCTTAAAAATGTGAAACCAAGAGTAGTATGGAAATGGAAAACCGAAGAGTAGCGCTGATGCCAACAACATGCTCTGATACCATGACAAAGAAAGAGAAAACGTGACAAGAAAATGATCTCGCAAGATAACGCTTTCATCAACCGAAAGTTACACTCGACAACATGAAAAAGCTCCATGGGGAGCGAGCATCAACCATGAAATCTACATGTAAAGAAAGGAAATGTCACAACTCATTCACCATCTCTCATAGATCTAAAAAGGGAAGGGGTTCAAATAGGAGTGTTTTATAACCCCCAGTGCATGTAATCATACCTCCTCAAGTGGAGAAGGGGACTTACATTCCCAAAATGTAAAGTAACTCCCATATGACACACTGACACACATTGACACGTATGACACAAGGAATATGTCATAACCTCTATGACACCTAAGACCTATGACCTCACTTAAGTGAGATGACTCATCACTTGATGTGGAAAATCCACACATCGACAAACATCATCTTTAAAGGTTGATTCACCCAAGGTTACTCTAGTTATCTCATAGTCAGATAGAGAAATTTATCTTTCTCACTTTTGTCTCCCTTAGACTTGGAAATTTCAAGAAATTGTTGTCTTTTGGAATGAAAAACAAGACATGAAAAAATCTTAGATGTCCTTTGAAGGAGTGGTGCCAAGGAGTGCAACAAAAAAATCATAGTTAGGTATTTCAACCTTAGATTGAGATTTCCTCTTCTTTCTATCAATCATAGGTTGAACCCAAGTAAATGAATCCCTTAATGATGTTCCGAAGAAGGTAAAGTTAGTGCAAGTGGTGGAAGAAGAGGTTATGAGAGACCCACTACCATAGTAGTTGTAATGGAAGAATAAAGTCTTCTCACATCTAGTTTAGGTCTGGAAACACTTGTCTTACCTAGATCCATAGCTACTACTTTTATCACAACCTCTTCTTCTTCATCATCCTCACTTTTTTCTTCTTGTTCCTCTTCATCTTATTTCTTTTCACTTCCTTCCTCCTCACCTGTTGTTTATTCAACTACTTCTACTCCTCCCACTTCTTGTATTTTATATTTTTATCATCTTCTTTCCTCGGTGTCTCAGACTTCTTTTCACCTTCTTTAGTTTTGTCTTACTTTGTATATACCTTAGTTCTAAAATATTATTGAGGAGGAGCTTGGTGAGGAATTACTTGTTGAGAAGAAGTGGCTTTCTGAGAGGGAGAAGATTCTTATTGAGAAAGGTTGAACTCAACCATTTTCTTATTAAACCATTTCTTTCTAAAAAGAACAAGAGCTTCGAGTTCTTTTGGATCATCTCTCTCCTTTTATGACCAATCAATTGTGGGGAAATGATTGAATTGAATAGAGTTAGTGAACTGAGGAGAAAAAAAATAAAAACCATCATCAACCATACTCTATAGCACTTTGTACAATTTCAAATATTAAATTCATTGTAATTATAACTGTCATATGCTTGTTTTCTTACCTCAAAATCATCTTCAAAGTCTTCCTAGTAGTATTCATTTGTAGGCACATGAATATAAGATAGAAGTAGGTTGTTGCTAATGAAATTATCACTATCAAAGGATGCCCTCTTCTGATAAAGATGCAGGTTAAAAAGAGAGATAGTTCTCTGTACATTCTAACCATCAAGAGCAGATTGACATTTGAAATTTCCCAAGGATATGTGAAATTATATGCCATATATCTTCTTATCCCTAAAATTCCAATGAAGGAGATCCGGTTGTCTGCAAAGATCAACTAGAACAATTTTATCACTTTGTAATAAATATGAAGCTTGTAAGGAGATCCCTTAAAACTTGTTTTTTTGATATATGAAAACTTCAAACTGGATAAATAAAGCCATAAACAATTATCAATTGTTTAGTTTCTTGGGAAACCCTGTTGGTCACATTACAATGGGTAAGTGCATGGAAATGGGGCCCTAAAAGGGGGTCTTAAGTGGACACTTTTTTCTAAAAATAAAAATCTTCAACTTCTACGAGTTATTTGAAATAATTACACTCAAAATTGGAAGATGTTATAAGAACATAAATTGTAGCATTTTGAGTCTAGTTTATAAGCTACTATTTTTTTTTTTTAAATGGTTAATTGTAAGTGAGTTAAATATATTAAATACCAATATGTGCTCATTTTTTTGTTAAAAAACATAATAGACGATCTGTCGTGCCCCGCCCCCAACCCAATTTTTTGAGAACTATTTAGTATTTTTGAAAACCCTTTGGTAGAAAGATAGATATGAGCATCTAGTTTGTGATAGATTTTTTTAGTGAGTATTTAAATTTTTTTATGATTTTTCAAGTACAAATATTTAAATTTTGAAAAATAAGGGATAACTAACCGTGCCCCCCTAACTACCTCAAAAAATATCAAAAATTAATTTTTCGTTTGAATATGTGTAGAATTAGTCCTAGTTTGTGATTGTATAATTTTTATTCAATTTAGATGAGTGAATCAAAAGATACATGATGAATGATAAACATGTATAAATTCAAAAAAATATCTATAAAAAGACATAGTTAGAAAATAATAAGTATGGAAACCTTATACTAGTTAGAAAAATTGAAAAATCATATATTTAAAAAGAAAGTTTATTTGACCTCGTAGTCAAATTTTTAATAAATGTGTTGATTGTTTTTACGGGATTTATTATTGATGAAGATAGATTTTAGCATTTTTGTTGAAAACATGCAATTTTCTATGTTTTAGCAGGTCCATGCCTCAGGTTTGGGGATCCAAACCGGATCCAAGGCAAGAAATTTGGGCCTTGGAAAATGCAGAAAGGAAATGTGACCTTGTTTCCTTCTTTTACACATCCCCTGTCCTCCAACTTCCTTTTCCACCTCTTTCACGAGATTCTTTTCCCCACTCTATTTACTCTACACATTCATGTACTTTCTTACATGAATTTTGAGTAGTTGAGGTTGTCCCCTACCCCACTATCTATATTTTTCTAATCATGGGGGATAAAAGACAACATAAGGACAAGAAGAAGGTCAAGAACAAGACACCAAAACAATTAAAAGAGAATAGAATAAATAAAGTGAAGCGGATGTGAGAATTTCATAGAGGGAAAGGTACATCTACTATGTCAAATATTCTGATGTTTTAGAAAATGATGATGAAATAAATAATGAAATTGAGGAGAATAATAATTTTGCAATGAGTATTGATAATGAATTGAATGATAATGTTGTTATGGATAAATAATTTGGTATGAATGATAATATTGAACCTTTACCTGAGATTCCAAATGTTAATCTTGAAATTTGCATGGAAACACTAAATGAAGAAAGTAATCTTGCTAATAAATCTTTACCTCTAAGAACACCTCCTTCCATTTTTCATAGAAACTCCATTAACTTAATATAAATTGATGAAAACATTATAAAACCAATGTTTAACAAATTTTTGGAAGAAATGTAAGAAGAAAAGCTATGAGAATTTGAGATAATTACTTTGAGAAATTAAATGATACACAAAGATGTCAATTATTTGTTACGTCGATGAAATTAATTAAGATGATACCTAAAATGAAGACCCTAGGGTTAAAAACATTTAATGTTGATGATCAAAATGCAACAATTGTTGAAAATATACATAAAACATACCATACCTTGTAAGTGTTAACAAATGCTCAAATGCTCCAAAGATAGTAATGCTTCACTGACGTGCACTTGATAATTATATATTAAGTGATAGAAAAATTAATAAACACTTGATTAGAAAAAGAACTATACCTTTGAAGCTAAATAGAAAAATAATTATGAAAGCAATAGGGAGACACAAAAATCTTGAGTTAGCTAATAACACCGACTATTGGGATTTATCTAGTAGACTCCCATCGAAATACAAGAATCCATATACCATTATAAAAGAATTACTTGTAAAGTTTTGGAATGAGAACACAAGGTGTCATCTTTGAATAAAAAAGATACAATAAAAATAAGAATACGTTCTTGTAATCGTGAAGCGCATGCAAAACAATTTTCTTGGATATGAATCAAACACAAATGTTCTCTAAGTTTAAGAATGAAAATATAGAAATTAACATTAGCCAAATATTTTTTGAAATAAAAAAACCCTTTTATGTGAAAATCAATATCTCACGTACCACTTGTTGTTGTAGGCATCATGTTAAATTTTCAATGTATTGTGATTTTTTTGTCAAGTATGTTGTGTTTTACATACCGACATTATGTTGCAGGAGTGGATTAAATGTCCCACCAAAATATGCAATGGAATTTATTCCTATGATATTTTGTGAAAGGTTAATTACACACTTTTGTTATAACAAAGCATGTTTGGATGGAATGTGCAATGTATGTCTTTGACATGCCAAAATTGAAAATTTATATCCATGAGGAGAGTACATATTCAATAAGAAAGTAATTAGTTGGTTTCAACAAATATAAATCTTTGACATTTCAATAAAATATGGAATATAATCTAAGATGTGTGAGTTTGTTCTGAAACAATTACTTGTATCGAGAATATATGGTCAAATTTAGAGAGGAAATTGTTTATGAGTATGCAAGGCACACACATAGAGATTGATGGTTGGAAGAACAATTCAAGTTAAGTAAGGACACATTCCCACTTGGTACTATTCTTTTAGTAGTTGACTTCACAGAGAATAACTCATTACAACCACAAATGGAGGTTCAGTCACAATAATATAACTCAGTGTAAGTTGTTATTTTCGTGCATATAAAATTCATGCACTCTTTGAAAAGCATTGAGTAAGATCAAAAAATATTAAGAGAGTATACTTTCTACATCATTTATAATCAGACACATTATGCAGAATGTTCAAGGGTGTTTCTAGTTGTTTTATGTGAACTTTCTTGAGAGGAACATTGTTTTTAATCAACATTACATTTGGTTGAAAAATACACATCACAATTCAAAAATGCACAAATGTTTAATTAGCTAAGAAAGATGTACCTAACAACATGTGTACAACATATCTAGAGTTTTACTAAGGTAGGACATGAGAAAGGAGAGCATGATGGTGCAGGAGCATGTGTGAAAAGAGCCAGTCACAAGAGAATAATTAAAGTTCAAAGATGGTGCTAAATTTACAGGTGCAGAAAGTATTGTTGATTGGTGTAACAAGAACATGGGCCATGAATCTCAAGAGAGTTCAACAATTTGTATATATTTTTGGTTGATAGAGGAAGAACATTTGACAAGCTATGAAGATTGTATGACAGTTAAATGATAAAGTGATATGCACTCATTCGTAGTTCAAATGTAAGTTCTTACACTACTCATACTAGGTGCATGATATGTTTTTGTATATCATGCATTGATTTTGTGTGGAATGAATGCGAGTCACAATAATAGGTGGATGAATGGAATTGTAGACCTTTAATTCCACTCGACACATATCAATTTCCATGACCATTAAAACCTACAATGTATTTAGATCATATAACAACATCATTTGACTTTGAATAAGTATTTGATTTAGCAAAACAAGGTACATACATGTTATGTTATAAATTTATAAATTATTAAATGATAATCTCTTAATGTATTTTAAATTTGAATTGAGTTTTACTTTGTCATGTAGGGCATGTTTTTGCAATTATTGTGACAAAATTTAATGAAGTGGGAACAAACTACTTCTTGTCTCGTTGTGTAGAGAGAATTTTTTTACTTCCACAATCATTGATGGTGAAAAACTTGAGTATCCCACTGGGTCAGTGGTAGTCACTTGAACTTGGCTTCAAAGATATGCTATCAAAAAATCAAATACTTGGTTGTTTGAAAACTATGAAATATATAAAAAGATACTTCACTATTCATATTTGGTTTATGCAATAGATATTCGATTGATCAAATATCAAGGTAGGACATCAAACGAGAATCTTTCGAAGGTTTGTGAATTAGATCATGAAACAATTCTTGCTACTGTTAAGAGTAGAGTTGATCCTTGCAGTTCATTGGATTGAATTTCAAAATGTAGGTTCACTTAAGATTAGATATACATCTATATGAATTTGATTTGAATATTTACTTTAATGATTTTTTTAAAAAATCTTGTAGGTTTTAAAATTCTATTTAATTTCTTACTAACATGTTTACTTAGGTTAGTGGTTCCAAAAATAGTCAACCTTTACGTGTTGACATTATTAGTAGAGAATTTCTTATTCTCGAAGCTAAGAGAAGCTAAGGAAAATCCAATATTGGAAATGAACAACAAGAAGAAATTCTCATTTCACCACCTATATTGTATGAAAAATCTCTTCTTATAATTCTCATTTCACCACATATATTTCATGAACAATCTCCTCTTAACATGTTTCCTAGTACTTGTTTCACATTGAAAAATTTTGGGCACTAAAATGAAACCTCACCCACCATTTATCAGGCCACCCTAACACGTGTGTGTAGTCGGTTCGGTGCTAAGATTTTTTTGCAAAATATTATATTGCACAATCTTATATTAACTCACACTACAATATTCAAACAATTGCAAATAATAGGAAAATGAGAAGACCAAATTGAGATGGGAAAAACCAAGAAAAGATTTCGTAGAGGGTCCCAACAGGGAGGTGCGGATCAAACAAGATGTTTTAAAGTGCCAGAGACCTGAAAATCACCAAGCGAACCGACAACCTTTTTTTTCTCTCAAGGATCTTAAGGGACTACGCCTGACGAAGTAGCATAGAAATATCGAATTGTTGGGCCTTTGAAAAGAAGCCTTGCCCACCATTTACCAGGACACCGATGTATGTGCGTAGTCAAATCGGTGCCACGAGCTTTCATTTACAAAATATTGCATTGGACAACCTTACACTGATTCACACTATAGTATTTGACACTACTGCAAACAATATGACACCGAGAGAATGAAATTGAGATAGATAAAACCAAGATAAAATTTCGTAGATGGTCCCGACATGGAGGTGAAGGATCGAGACGGGATATTTCAAGGTGCCCCGAGAGACGGAGAAATATCTTGGTGAACTTATAACCTTTTTAGCTCTCAAGGCTCTTAAGGGAATACACCTAGACGAAGAAGTTTGGAAGAACTAAAATCGGTGGTAACCTAAATGAAACCTCCTTAAGTGTTTACAAGGCCACCCTAACTTGTGGACACCGCTCTGCATTTGGTGCCAAATGCTTCCGTTTGCAAAATATTGCATTAGACAACCTTACACTGACTCAAACTGTAGTATTTGATGTTGTTGCAAATAATAGGACAACGAGAGGAAAAAATTGAGATGGAGAAAATGGAGGCATGCTTTCATAAATGGTCCCAATGCGGAGGCGTAGGATCGAGTGAGATCTTTCAAGGTGTCACAAAGATTGAGAAATCAATCGATGAATGTATAACCTTTTTTGCTATTAGGGCTCTAAAGTGACTATGCCGGATGAAGTATCTCAAAAGTACCAACATCATTAGGCACCAAAACAAAGCCTCAACTACCTTTTACTAGGCCACCCCAATGCATGTGTGTAGTTGGTTCGGTGCCATGAGCTTCCATTTGCAAAATATTACATTAAACAACCTTAAACTAACTTAACCTATAATATTTGGTGCAATTGAAAACAATAGGAAAACAAGAGGATGGTGAGATGGAGAAAAATGAGACATAATTTTGTAGAGGGTCCCAACACAGAGTTGTAGGATTAAACGAGACCATTCCATGCACCATAAAGACCGATAAATCACCTGGCAAACTTCTAGCATTTTTTACTCTCAAGGATCATAAGGGACTACACCCAGACGAAGTAGCCCAAAATCACTAACATCATTGGGCACTAAAACGAATCCTTTCCCACCATTTACCAGGCCACCTTGATGCATGTTCACAGTTGATTTGGTGTGATGAGATTGTGTTTGCAAAATATTGCATTGGAAAGCCTTACAAATACTCACACTGGAATATTCGCCACACTTGTAAATAATAGGACAATGAGAGGACTAAATTGAGATGGAGAAAACAAAGACATAATCTCGTAAAGGGTCCCAATACGGAGGTCTAGGATCAAACTAGACCTTTCAAGGTACCACGGAGACCGAGAATTCACTTAGAAAACTTATATCCCTTTTTCCTCTTAAGGATTTTGAGGGCCTATGCCTGGACGAAGTAGCTAGGAAGCACCGAAAGCTGTTGGGCACAAAAATATCCTCCCTAAGTGTTTACAAACTAGTATGATGCGTGTGCGCATAGTCGGTTCGGTTCTAAGACCTTCCATTTGTAAAATATAGCATTGGACAACCTTACACCGATTCAAATTGGATTATTCGACATTGTTGTAAATAATAGGAAAAGCAGAGGACTGAATTGAGATGGAGAAAAATGAAAAAAATATTTTTAGAGGGTCCCAACGCAGAGGTGTAGGATAAAAAGACCTTTTAAGGTGCCATATAGACTAAGAAATCACCCGAAAAAATTATAGCCTTTTTTTTTACTCTTAGAGATATGAAGGGACTACGCCCGAACGAAGTACCTTGGAACCACCATCACCATTGGGAACCAAAACGAAGCCTCGCTAATCTTTTACTAGACCACCCCGATGTGTTGGCGTAGTCGGTTCGGCCAGGAGCTTCTACTTGCAAAATATTACCTTGGATAGTCTTTCACCGACTCAAAAACTGGATTATTGGCATTGTTGTAAACAATAGGACAACGAGAGGACCAAATTGAGATGGAGAAAACCGAGATAAAATTTCGTAGAGGGTCCTAACACAAAGTTTGTAGGATTTGACGACGCCTTTGAGGTGCCATGTAGGATTTGTGATGCCTTTCAAGGTGCTACAGAGATTGAGAAATCACCCGCGCAAACTTATAACCTTTTTTTTTAATCTCATGGCTCTTAAAGGACTATGCACGACCAACATACCTTGGAAGCATAGACATCATTAGGCACCAAAAAAATCCTCTCAAAGCATTTACTAGGCCACCCTAATGCGCGAGAACAATTGGTTTGGTGCCACGAGCTTTTTTTTCATAATATTATACTCTTTCTCTCTCTCTCACACACACTCTCTCTCTTTCTCGCAATTTCTTTGTCTCTCTTTATCTCATTTCTCTCTCGCTCATTCTCTCATTCTCTATTTGTCTCTCTTTCTCTCTCACATAATCTCTATCACTCTCTTTTTCTATCTCTCTTACTCCCACTCTCTCTCTCTCTCTTGCTTGTTTTTACTCTCACACACGCTCTTGCTCTTTTCACTCTTTTCTTTCTCTCACACACAATATCTCACTCTCTTTGAATCTCTTTTTCTATCTCATGCTCTCTCTTATGCTCTCTCTCTCTCACTCACTCTCTCACATTTTCTCTTGCTCTTTCTCTCTCACTCACTCACATTTTCTCTCTCTTTCTCTCTCCTTATCATTCTCTCGATTTCTATTATTATCTCTTACTCTCTCTCATGTTTTCTTTCTCTCTCTCTTGTGTTCTCTCTCACTCTATCTTTCACTCTCTTTTCATCGACACTCTCACTAAATATTTTCTCTCTCTCGATGCGGGAGCATCATCAAAAGGGCCTACAAAAGTATCATTTTGTTTTTCAAGGTTAAATGAGTCCAAAGTGGTTAGGAGGTCTAGATTGAGTCTCAAAGTTTGAAATTTCAAATTAATGTCTTCCCTCTTTTTTTTGTTCAAATCTCTTAAGGATGTGAATAATGAAGTATGTGTTGTTAAGGTGTTGTAATATTTTTAGGATGGTTGTGAAGTTTGTAAGGATGTTTATGGGTTTAAGGAGTGTGTATGGGATGTCATAGGTCAAGTAGGTGATACAAGAATCATTAAATGTGTACAAATGTTGTAAAGTGCCTATTTTGTCCATTAAAGGCACATAATGATTCATGATGATTCTTGAAGGGAATTTACATTTCAAGAGGAGTTACATGCAAGAGGAGAGTTTGAGAATATGAGATGGTATGAGTTAGTTAGAATGGATTCTTTGTGGTACGAGGAAGGAGGAAGGAAGGAAGTAAAAATTTGTAAAGATATAGTCAATTAAAGACTAGGACTTTATTTTTGTTCAAGGTTATGAGTTTGTTTTCACATTTGCACTATGGAAGGTAATTGATTTTGATTATCTTGATAAATACTATGATTGTTTTAAGGTTTGTATAAATGTAAATAATGTGGTATGAAACTTAAGATGAATTATTGGGTGAACCCTCGTGGTAAGAATGAGTTAAAAGAACCTTACATGATTGCATGCTCTCGAGAATATTACATGTTCTTAAGACTATTAAACTTGGTACTCATTTGACTTTGGGGTGAACTAAGACTATGCATCGAATTCAAAAGATTGTGAAACTTTAGGAGTGACAATGGTGAAGGTTTAATACATGAAAATATTGATGAGGAGAATATAGACACATGTGAGTGAAGAAATTGTCTTGTTCCTTTGACAAGTGCATTTACGTGACTTTGACTATGAATGCCTATAAGCGGGGACGTTGGGAATGGAATGGATTTCATAATTTAACACGAGTGGAGGGAATGAATAGTAATAAAACAATGTGAATATCTTAATAACATACTTATGATTCGAGTTGTAGGCATCGACAATGAATTTAGAAGTTATTCTACAAACATTTTAAGCTTCCGGTTTCTAAGAACCCTCCGGAGTGTGGTACTAGGGTTTGTAATTTGAAGGGGAAATTAATTGAATTCCAGTCAACAAATTGGAAGAAATCATGAAGGCCATATCCATTGATTGTTGAAGAAATAAATTTAGGTTTTTATGGGCTAGAAATGGAGATAATTGTGACAGTCCCTCCTAGGACAAACCATGCAGCTTTTAGAGGGCTAATTGAAAGTGTCCATTAACAAATAAAGTAGGTAAAGAACTTAGAACCCAGTCATGAAATTTCACAAACATGATGAATGCATAAATGGGCTAAAATGTAGTTTTTGTGACTTGATACTTCTTTTTTTATTAAGGGCAAATAGTTTTGAAGGGACTATACCCTGTATACAAAAGGGCTCAAAAGCCAGATACCAGAAGCGGGAGAAACAACCCAGAGAAGGGAAAAACAACCAACCTCAGAGGGCTCATCAGCCAGATAAAACAACATATTAATAGAAAGGATCCAGTCGTACAATGATCCAAAAAAACAACTAGAAGAGATCAAAAACAAACAATAGATATCTATCATAGAATATCTCCACCAAAAAAAATACTCCGAGATCCCATATCAAGAACTTCACGGCCAAGAAACAACAAAGACAACTCCACGTTACTTGATAGCCCTGTCAATCTTGGTTTTGATCGCTTGCAGCGAGACAAAGAAAGCAATGGCTGTGGCCTGAGAAGAGTCTTTCAGATCCGCCTGAGCAATTGCCATATCCCTTTTCTCTTTGGGGCCCCAAATGTCTTCAGTAATCCCGCTTAGGCTGCATACACTATGAACATGTTGTTCGATGAAATTGTAAATACTTTTAAGTGCAGATAGGATGCAGTCATTATGACTTTTTGCATTTCCCATTCTGCCATCCAAAGACTGTAACTTCTTGAACACTTCAGCAATAACACCCTCCTCATCATCATTTTGAAGTATTCCTTTTCCCTTAGCTTTTTCCATATTTTTGATAACCCTTTTGAGCTCTTGAATTTCCTTTTCCATCCTGCCCACTCTGACCATCAAATCCTCCTCCTTAGGCTCCTCCACCAGTTGGCTAATGTGCAGGAGGTTCTCGGCAAGCTCGAGGTCTTTGTGGCTTCTAAGAACCCTCTGAGAAGTAGGGATCTTAGTTTTCATGCCCTTTCTTTTCTTGCTAGACGAAGCAGTTTCAATCTTCCTTTCGAGCAGGGGGGAATGGAGGTGGTGTGAGTAGGGGGAGGAATGGAGGAAGAGGGTGGAGCAGGATTCATGCGGGGATAGTTTGAGCAGTGATGATGGATAAGAAGAATTAGCCCTTGATGCAGAGGAACTGCCCTAGAATGACTCTGCACTTCCCGAACGGATTTCTCCAGCGAGTTTAACAAGTAATGAGGGAAGCTGATGGTTATATTTCGATGAAAGTGGTTAAGAAATATCAAATGCTTTTGAGGAATAGTAACAAATCTCCCCTCAAGAGTTACATACCTAACAACCATCCTGGCGAGCTCAGCAAAAGGCTCAGGAATCGAAGCCAACTTGATGCCGGCTGTCACAAACTCAAGATTTTCCCCTTCGTCCAGGAATTTCTTTGTCTCCACCTCTCTGTCTACCTTCTTATTAAAGAATTTGGTGCCATCAAGACTGAGTCCCGTGATCTGGGTGATGAGCTCCTCCATGATCTCAACCTCTATGTTGTTGTATTTAACAACCCGATTCTTCCATCCCTGTGTGAATTTAATAGAAATATCCTGATCAAAACCTTGAATTCTTTCTATCAAATTCGCAAGACCCCCAATTTGAAGATAGTTCCAGAGCACACATCCTCTTTCCACGCTGGATTATGGGTGGGCTCTAGTTTTGCATGGCGGACCCCCCATTTTTCCAGTGACTCTGCTCTCAATGGTAAAGATTTTAGCACTATGCGTATCAGACTTAGCTTTGTTTTTGAATCTTTCCCTTCCGTGATAAAAGTGTAATTATTAGACCATACTTTGTAATTAGTGACCCGCTCCTTGGCGTTCTCCCTATGACAAGAAATGATGGCTGTCCAGTTCACACAAATCTCATAAATCACACAAATCTTATATGATGTCATCATTCTGTACTTAAGAATCCACTCTTTAGCATCAACATTACAGCCATTAGTGATGATTTTCCAAGCCATGTAAATCATTGATGATGTCTTTATTAACTTGAATGGGTAGAATGTCCCCCCTTAGCCAAGTTTGAAAAGTATTGTTAACTCCAAAGTTTTCAAACCATTTATGACCCTATTGCCTTCCCGATAGGTGTGAGTGATTTTAACATTTTCAAAACTCTTGCATATATCAGTAGCTTCAACAATAAAATCTCTAATTGACCAGCTGGGGTGTTGCTTTTTGTTTAAGAGATTGATAATGTTCAGAGAATCACCCTCAATTATAATATTCAGAATATTACAATCCCTGGCTAGCCTTATTCCCCATAGAGCAGCAAGAGCTTCAGAGTAATGATTAGTTTGCCTACCCATTTTCCCAGAAAAAGTAGCAACAAAACAACCTCTTTGATCTCTGATGACTCCTCCACCTCTAGAATCTCCCGGATTGCCTTTTGAGGCCCCATCAAAATTTAACTTATGCCAAGCATTGGGAGGCTTAGTCCATCGGATGGTGGTTCTATCCATACCATTGTTATTCTTTTTGAAGACAGTGTCAATATTCCAATCAGTCAGAATGTATTCTTCTTTCTCAGGGAAAAGTCTATTTTTAGGAGGTTTAAATCTAGCAATATTATCCTGCACAACAATGATAATTTCTTTGTAGATTTTGTTACATACCTTTCTAGTATTTCTGAAAATGCCATCATTACGAGCCTTCCAAACTCGCCACATGGTGTGAGGTAAAACAAGTTGCCACAATCTCCTCACCACACAATGCTTATATGGAGAGTCCCATTGTTCCTAGGCCTGAAGACAAGTAAGGGGAAAGATCCATTTTTGATTAAATTTTGGAAGTGTACTCACAATGAAGAAATAAATGTTTTATGTCTTCTACCTCTTTCTGACACATGCAACATCTATTTGGCATGATGAATCCCTTCTTAATGAGGTTGTCATTAGTCAGAATCTTGCCTTTAATGATGAGCCACCAGAAAAAGTTCACTCTAGGGGTTAGCTCTGGCATCCACAGCTTATGCCACTTAATTTCACTTTCAATAGAGGCAAAGAAAGAATTGTATCCTGATTTAACTGAGTATTCCCCATCAAAAGAATCTTTCCAAATGAGTTCATCCTTAAGATTTTGATTACTAATATGGATTAGAGAAAGTTGATTATGCAAAGATGAAACATCAGACTGTACATTATCCTTCTCCACTTTTAACTATTTCCATTTTCTTTTGTTTTCATCCACCTCAATATATCCCTGTATTTTGTGTCCATACTTTGTAATTAAGTTGTCTTTAATGTGTCCATAAGAAGAAATCCAATTAAAATCAGTCCATTTATCAGTCTAGAAGTTAATGTCTTGACCATCCCCAAGCTTCCAGCTACACCCCTGAGAGAGAATATGTCTGCTGTGAAGAAGATTGTTCCAGAAAATAGAACCATTCGGAAGAGACTGATCAGAAATAAAGGAAATCTTGCTTTGGTTGGAAAGGTATTTGATCTTAACCAACTCTGTCCAAGGCTTGTGTTCTTTTATAAGTCTCCAACCTAACTTTGCAATAAGGGCAACACTCATATGTTTGATATCTTTGATACCTAATCCCCAAGCCTCTTTGGTTTACATACCTGCTCCTAAGCCACTAAATGATGATACCGAACTCGTCCTCGCATCGTGCCATAAAATGTTCTTTTGAATTTTTTCAATACTGTTCGTCATCATTGTTGCTGGTATGCTGAACATTGACATGATGTAAATAGGTAGGTTTTGAAGCATGCTTTTTATTAATAAGCACTTGCCTGTGCTTGAAAGTAGAGCTCCTTTCCATCCAACTAGTTTTTTTTGAAATCTCTTAATAAGATCATTCCAGACCTCATTAGAAATCTTGCCAGTACTTAAAGGTAGACCTAAATAAGTAGTGGGAAGTGAATTAATAGTGCATCCTAGAATATTAGCAATCTTTCTTTGCCTTTCCATAGGAGTATTGAAGAAATATATAGAGCTTTTGTCAAAATTAACTTTTTGCCCCGAGGCTTCCTCATAAAATCTAAGGATAGTTTTGATAGCCTTTGCCTCAATTATTGAGGCCATCAGAAGAAGCAGAGTGTCATCAGCAAACTGTTGGTGGGAGGAGACTGATTGCCAAAAGTTGGAGGAAAGCCTTTATCATGCCAATGCTAATAGCTTTGGAGATAGATCTGCTTAAATTGTCAGCCATTATAATGAATAATAGAGGGGAAATTGGGTCCCCTTGCCAGATTCCTCTATTGCTGGCAAAAAAACCAACCAGTTCCCCATTAACAACCACTGAGAATCTGGAAGTAGAAATACAAGAGTGAATGATTTTCCTGAATTTATTTTGAAAACAAAACTTGGATAAGACCTCATCCATGAATCTCAATAAAATCTGTCGAAGGCTTTATGCATGTCTAACTTGATAGCCATCCCTACCTTTTTACTTTTATCCATAGAATGGATTGTTTCATGAACCATGATAATTCCATCCTGAATAATTCTTCCCTGAATGAATCCGCTCTGCTGTTGTGAAATAATCTCCATAAGAATAGGTTGCATCCTAGTGGTAAGAATCTTTGTGAAGATCCGATATATTACATTAACCAAACTGATTGGCCTGAAATCTTTGAAGTCCTTTGCATCCAACTTCTTCGGAGCAAGCACAATGTGTGTATTATTTAATTCTTTGATAAGATTTCCAGTTCTATAAAACTCATTAACAGCTTTCAATAGATCTTCAGAACATATTTCCCAACATCTTTGGTAGAAGTTTGCCGAAAAACCATCGGGGCCCGGAGCCTTATCCCCTTCTAAAGTGAAAACAACCTTTTTCAATTCCTCAATGGTGACAGTTTTGGAAAGACTCTTAAACCTCTCAGCAAGTATTGTATTATTAGGAATGGAGTCTAAGAGAAAGGAGGTTGCTTGTTCATTGTAGGAATTATTCTCAGTGAGTAGATTCTTGTAAAATTTGAGGGCTTCTTCTTTGATGTCTTCAGAATCCTTAGTAATGTTCCCATTGTCCTTAGAAACCTCAAGTAATTCTATTACAAGCTCTATGCTTGAGGGTTGTCAAATGAAAAAAATTGTATTCTGTCTCCTGCTTTTAGCCAAAGGGCTCTAGACTTCATTCTCTAAAAGGATTCTTCATGGTTGTTTATATTATGCAGATCTGAGAGAAGCTTTTTTTCCTGTTGATGATCCTCTAGAGTCATACCTTTCAAGGAAACATTAAGTTCAAGCTCTTCCAACTGCTGCTTAAGTTCTTTCTTCTTTTCAAAAATATTTCCAAAAACCTCTTTATTCCAGATTCTAACCTTTTGCTTAACATTTTTCAACTTCTGTAGAAGCCTGAATTGGGCCGTCCCTATGCCTTCCCAATACCACCACTCTTTAATTCTGTCCAGAATATCTTCATGCTCGAGCCACATTTTCTCAAATTTGAAATTGCAGTGAAAAGGTTTTGACCAATTGAAGAAATTTAGGACAATAGGATTATGATCAGAGCCCATTCTAGGGAGAGAAGAGAGATGAAAATTCTGATCTAAGATCCAATTAGCAGAAATGAGAGCTCTATCCAGTTTAACCTGGATCAAGTTCTCCCCAAATCTTCTGTTAGACTAGGTAAATTGATTACCATGAAGCTCTATGTCCATAAGATTAAGAGTCGAAATGAAGCCAACAAACTCTTCCATACTGAGAGAAAATTTAGAGTTTCCCCCAAACTTTTCTCCCGGATTTAAAGGAGTATTGAAGTCTCCCATAATCAACCAGTTCATGTTCTCAACATTATTTCGAAACAAGGTTAACTCCTTCCATAAATTTCTTTTACCAGCAATAGTATTGGGTGCATAAATATTGGAAAGAATCCAGCTAGAATTATTCTCAAGAATTTTAAAGATTATAGCTAAATGATTATGGGAGGAGGAGAGCACATTACCATTAACAATTTTGGTGTCCTAGAAGATCGCTAAGCCTCCAGAAGCTCCTTGAGAATCAACAAAGCAGCAAAGGCAACGTTCTCCCAGAAATATCTTTTGCAATCTTCAACAGCTTTACTTTTCATTTTAGTTTCCTGAATAAGAAGGATGCTGGGCCTGTTTGATCTTTTAATTTCCTTGAGCATTCTTTGCTTAGGCCCCCCATTGAGTCCTCTGACATTCCAAGAAATAACCTTCATTAAATTTTTTTGGAGATGTAGTTACCGGATGGTTCAAAATTCTTTGTGTACCATCTACAATTTCTTTCTCAGTCTCTTTTTCTCTTACTTCTCTCTTGGATAGTCTACCTTTTCTATATGGGACTCCAATATTTGTAGTTCTTCTAGTAGTGGCCCTTGTGATTCTTGAGGTGGAAGCTTCCCAGCTTCCAATCTGCTTCTTTTTATCACTATAGAGTGATTCCGGAATTTCTTCCAGACTTTTTAGTCCTCGTTTCTTACTTCTCACTATGATGAATCCATCTTTATCACAGTCTGATATAACTTTTCTTGCTAGTAGGGGTAATTTCCCCTTCCTCTTTACCTGTGTCAACATCAGTCTGTTTAACCTTTTTAGGAGCAAGCTCCTCCATATCAGTAAACTCTTTATCTTGGTTTAGATCTCTTGCTATGGATTCCAGAACCTCTTTAACCTTTCCTTGTCTCATTTTGAATATCTCCAGAGAGCTATTCCTATTTAACAACTCTTGATGAGCGAGAAGAAGTAGTTTTTTCCATCTCTTCTTCCTTATTGTTTATAAGATAAATGAAAACTTTTTCATTTTCTTCATCAACCTCCATGCTCAACTTTACCGGATTTGGTGTCATAGTGTTCATTGTTGGATCCACTGTCATATCCCTTTTTCTTTCTTCACCCTTTGTCGATTCAGATCTATTTCCTGTTGGGATTCATCAAGCTTTTTTGACTGGTGAATTTTAGGTCTCCACAGTTTCCTATAAACCGGTGGCCTCTTTGTCTTAAATCCTTTTTTCTGATCTTTTAGCCTGGGATGCATCTGCATGCGTCTACCTCCAGCATTTTGATCTATTAGAGGATCTTTATCAGCCTTATCCGTCTGTTTCTGTCCTTGAGCCTCAGAATGATCTAAGGGTATTTCCATCTTTTGCATTATCTTCTCAAAGCATTTCTTGTGCAAAGTGCCCTAATTTATGACATTTTTGCTACATCTTAGTTGGAAAGCTTCATACTCTATTTTTGTTTCCATGCTCCAATTTGGACTACAGAAAAATGTGATCAGGTAGCTCTTGATCCATTTCAGTAGAGACACGAGAACCTGCAAAGGTTAGCCTTGATCTATTTTTCGTGGGTCCATCAAGCCCAACTAGTGAACCAATCGATTTGGCTATATGAAGGAGGATTTCATCATCCCATAGATGAAGGGGTAGCCCTGGGAGTCTACACCAGATGGGTATGGCATGAATGTTCTCAATATATGGATTGAACCCAAGATACCATTTTTTAAAAACAACACCATATTGCCCGGACACAAGGACCACCCAATAAGACAACGTCAACATCACTTGAGATTAAAATGAGCGAGAAAAAACCCTTGGCCATGGTGGTGATAATCAAATCCCCTTTTGGTTTCCATCTGCGAATGGCCCATTTTCTGATAATATCCACATTGGGTCTTGATCCCAGAAATTTTCCGACTAGGGCTAGATTGGTTTTCTCCAGTGCTCTATGCAGACATCCGTCAGGCACTTGTATGTGGGTCACCCCCTCAGCATCTTTTGTACTTTTAAAATTCAGATCACATGCAGGATGAGGACCCACATTTTTGTCAGGAGGTACCTTAACAATATCCGCCCAGGCTCTAGATCCAAAACTACCACCTTTAGCTGATTCTCCCTCTCTTACCGGTGCCTTATCAACTATTTCACAGCCTTTTGAAAGACATTCAGCAGCCAGAGCTGCTGAAACCGCACTCTCAAAACCCTCCCACAGTCCTCCATGATCTTCAAACCCGCAGTCCTCCATGATTTTTGTTGCATTTGAGAACTGACTTGATACTTCTTGCAGAGGAAGATATATATGGTAAAATGATATCCCGGGCTAGTAGGAGCTAGTAAGCCACAAAGGAGAAAAGGGGAGATAGAAGGAAGAGAATAAGGATTCAAGTTCTAAAGCTTTGCATACACTATGAGGATGAAAAAGGGTCTTAAAATGGGTTAATAGGGTTTTTGGGTAGCTATACAATATCCTAGCCATAATTGTACCAAGAAAGCTTGTCTTCATGGCATAAGAGGGCAATTTAAGCAAGATAAGTACATAGGGATGGTTGACTGTTATGAATCAATTTAAAGTTTGTGTTAACACTTGTTGGGATGTTGAACATGGTACACACACTTATCGGAGCCAAAGAAGCCTAAAATCCAAATGTGGTATGTTGAGCTATAAACAAGCACAAGGAAGGTGAAGAGTAACTAAAGGGGGTATGTGTAAAAAGGGTTATTGTGAAGAGTGACCATTTAGGGATTGAAGTGGTGTAATGTATAGTGTATAGAGTGTATGAAATAGGGACACAAGGTTAGAAAAGAATTTGAAGGTGAATAAGGTCCCTATTTTGGCATATTTGAGCCTCTAGAACTAGTTAAAAAGACCTCTACCATAGTGAATTAGAACAAATGAATGATATTGATTGTTGTGATTTGATGAATACATGAAAATGATTATGGAGCTCTGCATCACTCTCATTTTGTATCTCTCTTTCTCTCTCACTCTCTCTTTGTCTCTCTTTTTCACTCTCTCACACCCTTTTTCTCTATTTATTTCTCTCACTCTCTCATGCACTTTATTTGTCTCTTTTTCTCTCTCTCTCTCTCTCTCACTCTATCTCTCTCTCACCCCCTCTCTCACTCTCACTCTCACTCTCACTCTCACTCTCTCTTTCTCTCACACTCTCACTCTCTCTTTCTCTATCTCTCGCTCTCACATTCTCTCTCTCTTTCTCTCACACCCACTCTCTCTTTCTATGTCTATCCCTCTTGCATTCCCTCTCTCTCTTTCTCTTTGTAGTTACATTTTAATTATTATAATTAATGTAATATTATGTTGTCTCGTTACATATGTTTCATTTGAATTATTGAGATTCCAGGAAGTGGATGGCATTGACATTGACATTATATTATTATAATTGATGGCATTGAATGATTATAGTACAATGGAAAAATTGTAAATTAGTTACATATATATTTTAATTCCCATGTTTAAAACTAAAAAAAATTAACACTAATAATACATATTAACATAACATACATATGATATCATATTAATCCACTTAGATACATGTATAAAGCATGTTTCATCCACTATACAAGTTTTAAAACATTTTTTAATCATACATTATATTGATTCAAAAATCCTTGATAGCATATAAAATTTGATCAAAATCAACGTCTTAACAAATCCATGTAGGCATATACAATGATATACATTGACAAAATATAAATCTATGCCAATATGCCATAAAGTTAGACAACAAAATCTATATACATCTAAATTATGGGGTATCATCAAATAATCTAGTTCTCTTCGATCATCAGGAAGATGACTCAGGCACATAAGTGGAATGTCCCTTATGCCGATCAAACCTCCTATGCTCAAAGGATGCTTGTAGTTCCATATATTAATACAAATAAAAAACATACCCATTAGTATACAATTAGTGACATATAAAATGACACTACTTAAAAATAAATACTTACTGCAACGATGATTAGTAAGAAACATCATTCGCCTCTCAAGATCATCAACAACATTAGTATGAGGTGCACAAAATGAAGTAGTCAACTCCTCCTGTGAAAACCATGATGATGAAAATTAGAATATGCATGAATGTCATTTAATTATAATACATGATGCTATTTAATATAATCAATTAATTATGAAAATTACTCTACTAGCGCATGATCCAAAGTTATCCTCATTGAGAAATGTCAATCTATGATCTTTCGGAATATAGCACAATCAATTGTGTTGCATAGAATTTTTCAATAGCTTGTCAACGACATGAAGAATGTGTAAACATGGCACATATGCAGAAGAAATTGAGAAAAATATATTTTTTTGGAATGCCAATCTTCGACACTCGCTTGCAGACAAAAGGAACCCTTTATTTGCTAGTTGGAGGCCCTCACTAGATTTGATACAATCGATTATGGAGGGGTTCCTTGGCCTCCAATATTCACATTATCATTGTTGAGCTTCTACAAATATATTTGTAACTCACTATATGTGGGATATTTGTATTTCCTTTTTATATATTACATTTGTGCAACTCGGTGGACAACCCGACTCATTTGACCGAGACAACCTGCCCACCACCCGAACTAACCATCCATCTATTACAGCCATAACTCGCATTATCCATGCGGGAACTGCCAACCCCTATCTTCCTCACATCCACCTTATCCCTCCATGGTGGCACCAACCCACTCACCAAGTTTGACCATTACATACCCAACCCAACTTGGGTGGGCCACATTTCATTTAACAAAAGAGGTCTTAAAAATTACTTACCTTTTCCCATGTCACCAATATACATGCCAATGCCATTCGTCACACAAGGTATATGGGATAAATCTCATAATATAAAAACAAACAAATGAGTGGTGGGCAAGGGGGTCGAACCCTTAACCCACTGCGTTCCAAAAATAATAGGCTACTTCGTTACACCATGGTGAATTGTCACACTATTAAAGTGAGTCACTTGGTATTTGTAAAGAAGTTCTTCTAGGCCTTTGATATAGTTTTGCTCATTGAGAGAGCTAGAGTGGAATTACTTAAAAATTCCAAAAGGGACTATGGTTGGATTTTTAGGGATGTTATCATGTAATTGGTTGAAGATTTGTAATTTCCTTATTGTAAGTTTTTGGCATATTTTTAATAGATCGGCCACTTAAATGGACCCGAAGATGTAGGTTTTAATACCTAACTTTGTTATCAATTGCGTGAGTCTTATTTTATCTGTTTCAATCTTTTTATTCTCCGTTTTTCAAAGAGCTCACATATTTTAAAAATTAATTAAAAAATTATTCGTAAATAATTTTATAAAGTAAATTTGGTGATCATTTTTGTAATTTTCCTATAATTACAAATTATGTTGGTATCAAAACTAGTATATGATCGGTTTAATGGTTGTTTGGATTGCATTTGTGTTGAATTTTGACAAGGTCCCGTTCTAGAAAAGGTGAAGGAGAATTAACAATGTTTGATTCAGAGATTGGATCAAGACATTCACAAAGCCCAACTATGGCTGAAGAAGAAGAATTTTGTAAATCCTTCATGCAAATGAAAGATATGGTGGAATAATTATACCGAGATCATCTAAGGACAATGGAGAGAGAAGAAGATCTAAAATTAGAGGAAGAAGGGCCATCTACTCTGCATGGATCTTCTTCCACAATGAAAAGGATGGTAAAATAAATTCTGATTCTTTTCCTTCATTAAAACTAGATATTAAGTTTGAATTGCCAATGTACAATGGAGAGCTTAATGTGGAAAAAATGGATAACTGGATCAAGCAGATTGAAGTATATTATAGGGTTCGAATATTGTTGATGACGAGGAAAAGATCCATTTGGCTACTCTTAGAATGGGTGGTATTGCACTCATCTGGTGGGAGAGTAAGCTTTAGGAGATTGATGCAAGAAAAGGTAAAGTAATTTCCTCTTGGAATGATTTTGTCTCTCTTTTAAGGCAAAAATTTTATCCTTTGGGTTATATGCAACAAGTTATGATGGATTGGTAAAATTTATGACAAACTAAGGGATAAAGTGTTCAAGATTATACATAGGAGTTTAGAAAGAGGGCTCTTATTCTTGGTATTTCTCTTCATTCACAAGAAACACTATTGAAGTATATTGGTGGGTTACATAGCTATTTGAGACATATGATTCTCGTGCTTAATCCTACTAACCTTGATGTGGTGTGTGTACAAGCTACTCATTTGGAAGCAAGAGGGAAAATAACCAAAGAGTCTTCCTCCTCAAAACACAAGGAAAACAATTTGACAACAAAGGAAAAAGTTTGAAAGAACAAGGTAAAGGAAAGGGTAAGCAAAAAAATAATTCTACTGTTAAGAAAGAAGATGAAAAACCGGTTTGCAATCATTGTAAAGGAAGTCATGATGAATCTAGGTGTTGGAAGTTACATCCAGAAATGAAACCTAAATGGATGAGTAACAAGAAAGGGAAAGAAAATAAAACTAATATTGTGGTGCAGGATCTTGGATTTGACTCTAGTGATGAGACCAAGATCACAACTATGGGTCTAAAAGGTTGTAGTTCTTCCTCTTCTTCTAGAACTAGTTCATCTACTATTGCATCTTCTTCTAACAAACAATCTATGCATGATGAAAAGAAAATAAATGATATTTTCCACCTTAGAGTTGTTTCTAAGCATAAAAAAATTGACACTCTCTTTGATAGTGGATCTCAAGCTAATATGATTTCAGAAGAGGTTGTAAAGAAATTGGGACTCCAAACCAAACCACATCCTAAGCCTTATCCTCTAGGTTGGGTTTGTGATAATGCAAAGTTATAGGTAACAAGAACTTGTAGGTTCAGATTTGCTATTACAGACAAGTTTGTAGATGAGGTTGATTTGGATGTTGTACCTTTGGACATTTGTGGTGTTGTCTTGGGAAGTCCTTATCTTTATGATCACAAAGTAGTCTTCTATAGGGAAGATAATAAGTACTTTCTTGTTAAATATGGGGTTGAATACATTGTTAGAGATCATCGGGTGAAAACAAATGTTTCTTTCGTTACCACAGGGCAGATGAAAAGGTTTATCGGTTTAGATAAGAATTTTGTACTCATGGTGATAAAAGCTAAAGAAAAATATCATGACAAATATTTTGAAGATTGTGATCCTAAACATCATGATGATTTGATTAAACTTGTTTCTAACTATGATGATGTGTTTTAGGATCCACAAGGTCTTCCTCCTAAAAGAGGAGTTCAACATGAGATTCAGTTGTTGCAGGATGCACCTCTTCCTAATATCAGCATGTATAGATTATCCATGGTTGAAAATGAGGAGATCAAGAAGCAGGTGATGGAATTGTTGGAAAAAGGATTCATCCGTCCAAGTTCATCTCCTTGTGGTTTACCTATCATTTTGGTTCCTAAGAAAGATGGCACATGGCGAATGTGTGTTGATTTTCGTGCTTTGAATAAAATCATGGTGAAAAATTGTTACCCTCTTCCTCACATTGATGATTTATTGGATCAGTTGAAAATTTTTGTTTATTTCACTAAGTTAGACTTAAGGAGTGGTTATCACCAAGTTAGGATTAGTGAAGGTGATATTTGGAAAACTGCTTTTAAAATAAAACAGGTTTGTTTGAATGGCTTGTTATGCCTTTTGGATTGTGCAATGCACCGACTACATTCATGCGTGTGATGAATGATATTTTTAGGCCATTCATTGATGACTTTGTAATAATATACTTAGATGATATTCTGATTTTCAAGTAAATCATGGAATGAACATGTTGTTCACATACAAAAAGTTTTGGATGCTTTGAGAAAGGAGAAATTGTATTTAAAGATGTCTAAGTGTGAATTTGGAAAAAACATATTTAATTTATTTGGGTTATGTTGTGGGATATGGTACATTGAAAATTGATCCTGCAAAAGTTGAGGTCATTGTTAACTGGCCTAAACCCAATAATGTGACAGAGGTTAGAAGCTTTCTTGGTGTAGTTCAATATTGGAGAAAGTTTATTGCTAACTTATTGTTTATTACATCTCCTTTGCATTATTTGAAAAACATCAAATAGGTATGTCAATGGGGACAAAAACATCTAAAGGATTTTGACACATTGAGAGAGAAAATTAGTATTGCTCTAGTCTTGGCACTTTCCTATTTGTAGCAATCATTTGAGATCGAGACAGATGCTAGTGATTATGGAATGGGGACTGTGTTGATGAAAAATAAAAACTTATTTGTTACCATTCTTAGACCTTCACAAGAGCGGTAAAAAACTATCCAACTTATGATAAAGAGTTGTATGCTTTGGTTCAAAGTGTTAAAAATGGAAACATTACTTGATGGGAAAAGAAACAGTGATGTATACTGATCATCAACCCCTCCAATATCTCCAATCACAAACCAAACTACAACAATTTAAACACTTCCATTCGATGGGTTTTATATAGCAGTTTTATCTCGTGATCGGTATAAGAAGGGTACACAAAACAAGGTTGCAGATATGTTATCTAGACCTCTAGTTGTTTTTGCATATGTTCTTTTACAACATAGTTCTTTGGTTCATGATAGTTATAAGGAGAAATATGCTAATGATACCAATTTTTAAGATCTATATGCAGATTTGATGAGTGGTAAACAAGTAGGAGAATTGGATTATCATGTGCATGATGGAATCTTGTATCATTCTAGTAAACTTTGTATTCCATAGGATGAAAGGATTCATATGGTTAGGGAAGCTCATACTTCTCTTATATTAGGACATTTTGGTGTTGGTAAAATTGTTGCACATTTATAGATGTATTGTTATTGGCCTCGTATGCAGGAGTATGTAACCAAATATATAAAGGGATGTGTTCTTTATTCCACAAGAAATTCTAACAATAGGAAGTTAAGACTTTACACTCCTCTTCTCATCCCTACTCATCCTTTGGAAAGTATTTCCATGGATTTTGTAGGAGGCTTTCCCATGTCATGGAGAAAACATGACTATTTATATGTGGTTGTGGATAGATTTAACAAAATGTGTGTGTTGATTCCTTGTACTAAGCAAATAACTGGTGAAGGGATTTCCCATTTATTCTTTCAGTATGTATGGGTTCATTTTGGTTTTCCCTCTTCTATTAAATTTGATCGGGATTCCAGGTTTCTTCGGGAGTTTTGGTTAGATTAAATCGATGGGAACTAGACTAAAGAAAAGTATTTATTTTCATCCACAAACTGATGTCCAAATGGAGGTCGTAAATCACACTGTGTTACATGTTCTCAAAGGTTATTATGGAAAAATCCTAAATTTTGGGATGAAAATTTGTATTATGTGCATCATGCCTATAACCATGCCATTAATTCTTCTACTATGAAGTCTCCTTTTGAGACTTGTTTTGGTTATCTGCCTAAATATCCATTAGATTTATCTTTTGAACAAGAAACTGTTGTTAATGGACATAGTGATACTGAAAAAGCTAGGAAGTTTATGTAGTGGATACAACAGTTCATCGGTTTGTCTCGATAACTGTAGGAGAAAAGTCAAGAAAAATACAAGGCTAGGCATGATAAACATAGAACTGATCACAAATTCTAGGTTGGTGATTCAGTTTGGCTTCACATTAGTAAGGAAAATTTGACAGGTAAAGGTAGAAAGTTAAAACCAATTCGGTATGGTCCATTCCGAATTTTGGAGAAAGTTGGTAATAATGCTTTTGGTTAGATTTACCTCCTTACATGAAAATTTATTCTAGTTATGAATGTGGAAAATTTGAAGTTGTATGAACTTCCTATGATTATTGATCATGATGCTAATGTCTCAAGTACCTTATGTTGATGATTTTTCTCTTGAGTGTATGGATGAATTGTAGGAAGATGTCATTTTGGACAGAAGGTGAGAACCTCACAAAGGGGTGATGTGGAGTACCTTCGTGTGGGCTTGAAAGGCATGCATCCGAGTAAGGATAAATGGATGGAAACGAAAAGGTGAGGGAGCAATACCCTCACATCATCACCAACTAAAAATACTTTTGGAGGTCCAAAAGTTTCTCAGTGGGGAGGAGTGATCAAGAGGATCCTCCTTGAGAAATGTTAATCTATGATATTCTAGAATTTGACACAATTAGTTACGTTGCGTAATTTTTTTCAAGATATTGTCAAGCAATATGAAGAACATGGAAACGTGACACGTATACATAAGAAATGGAGAAAAATATATTCTTTTGGAAGATCGGTCTTCAACACTCGGTTGTGGAAAAAAGGACCCCACTATTTGCTAATAGGGGGCCCTCAATTTTTTTAAAACAATCGATTATGGAGGGGTGCCTTGGCCTCCATTATTCACATTATCATTTCCAAGATTCTACATATATATTTGTAACTCACTATTTGTGAGATATTTGTATCAACTTTTTATATATTGCATTTGTGCAACTTAGTGGACAACCCGACTCTGGTCGTCACCTCACCGAGTCAACTTTCCCACCGCTTGAGCTAACAATCTATCTATTACCACCACATCTCACATTATCCACGTGGAATAGCCAACCATTATCTTCCTCGCATTCACCTTATCCCTCCATGGTGGCACCAACCCACTCATCAAGTTTGACCATTACATACCCAACCCAATTTAGTTTGGGTGGGCCACATTTTGTTTAACAAAAGCGGTCTTAAGACGACCTACCTTTTCCCATGTGACAAATATAAATGCCATTTTCACACTTCACGCAAGGCATATGGGATAAATCTCATAATAGGAAAAAAAAACAAATAGGTGGTGGGCAAGGGGGTCGAACCCTTTACCCACCGCGTTGCAAAAATTACCTAAGCTGTTACACTATGGTGATTTGTCACACTATAAAAAAGAGTCACTTGGTATTTGTAAGTAGTTCCGCTTAGGGTTGTGATATAGTTTTTCTCATTGAGAGAGCTAGGAGTGGAATTACTTTAAAATTACAAAAGGGACTAGGGTTGAATTTGAAGGGATATTATCATGTAGTTGCTAGAAGATCTATAATTTTCTTATTGTATGTTTTTGGGCATAGTTTTAATAGATCAGTCACTTAAATGGACCCAGAGACATAGGTTTTGATACCGAACTCCGTTATCAATTGCGTGATTATTATTTTCTCTATTTCCATATTTTTATTCTTTGATTTTCACAAAGCTCACAAATTTTAACAATTAATTAAAAATGGAGAAAATTTATAATGTAAAAAAATTATATGTAAATCATTTTATAAAACAAATTTGGTGATCATTTTTGGCAATTTGCTCATGATTACGAGATCAACACATACCTATGTAAGATGCATGGAAGAAGCTACGCCCATAACAAATCTAATATCTAATGATCATCGAATCTCAACAGGAGACTATAATGATGTCATCAACTCAAAAATAATAAAAATCATATTAGTAAATTCATACATTAACTATAGTTCATTCTTTTCATATATATGATGAATAAAAAAACTCACATTAGTAAATTTTCCAACATGCGAAGTCGTACCAACATTCACCTTTTCAATATCAAATTTTAATTTTAGGATAGCATCTCTATATGGAAAACAAATTAACACAATATATTTACAAATTTGTGACCAATTTATACCTGAGGGGATGACATGCCTACAAACAACTATGGAGAAAGGGGAACGTGGCATTAGATGTATATTTTAACCCTGTGATTTTATAAAAACACACATGACTCATTAATTTTCATTCAAAATTTATTAACATTGTCAATTATAATATTTTGTACTATATATATTAAATTGTAACTGATTTCATGTAAAATTATCTGCTAGTCAATACCAAAGGTTGAATCTAGTAGAATATATGTGATTATGATATTATCCAACATAGAATCATGATGTGCCTCCTCCAATTGGACACTTTACTCATCCTGTGGAGCATCTTGACTAGGATGTGGAGCTTCCTCACGAGGTTATGGAGTTGTCTTGCTAGATTGTCGAGATGTCTCGTCAACCACGTAGGTGCCTAGACTCCCACAAGCATGAAATTATATGCTATATGATATCTGCTGCCTAGAAGGACCAATCTCATCACCCTAGGAGAGGGAAGTGCCATGTGAAGCAATGAATGTGTCAATGACCTGATAGAATCAAGAGTAAAAACCTCCAATGTCTCCTTCACAACAAAAGGGACTAAAACATGATGTATAGATGGCTGAGCAATGTGTTTAGATGACCAGTTCTACAAATGTTGTGCCCCCACTCTATCTTATGCAGACCCTGTCATCACCAATCTGGCACTATGATAATTCTTCACTGGGAACTCTTCATGCTATGATTATTTACTAATGCACAGCTTTTAGTTTGGTGGATGTAATTTGGAAACACAACAACAAACACAACACAAGTATACCATAGATCGTGATAAGAAGGAATGATGATAAATCTGAAATATCGTGTAAATTATAATATCAACATGAAATTGTTACAATCTCACCCATGAGGTACTTCAAGTGTTACGACTTCACTTGCCTTCCAATAATAACTATGGGAGAAACTTCACAATTACACCTCTTAATGGTTTTTTTAACACACCTTCAAAGTGACGGCTTCCTTTACACACTTACTCATACAATATTTCTCACTATTTCCTTCTATACTAAATGAGGGGGGTGCCTTCTTTATTTATAGGAATTCAGGTCTATCCACTCTATCTCTAAGATAGGATAGGAAATCTCTTCCGGCCAATCATATTCCATGCCTAAACTCTTACCTTTACATGTAGGCTTATCTTCTAAGATAAGATAAACCTTATCATCTCACATGGGTTCCACCTTTTAGACTTTAAATACACAAAATATTTATGACATCACTCTTTGTCCTTATTACAAATATAATATTTCTAATTCCTAATCATGTAGACCCTACTTCTCTCTACTTACCATAACTTTGACATTTTAACATTCTGGGACCACTTATGACAAATATTTACTTTTTACAACATTCTTATTGTACTTTGATCGTTACCGTACTCTACTTTATTGCGGCGGCACCGCATCGATGATGTCATTATCTTCTATTGGATGCCACTACTAATTATACTTAACAACATCCTATTCCTAATACATACATTAATAAAATATAAATTACAGAGAATAATTTTAATGTCGACATTTTTCCCCTTCCTAGCTTCTACTCCATTCTCGAGTAGACTATTCGGTGCTTGGAAATCTTTAACTTGTAGTGGTTGACCCATTTCATAATGGGGTGCCATCTAATTTCTCCGGTCGATATGTACCATTTTCATGCACAACCGCTATTTTGTAGGGCCCATCCATTTGGGAAGAAATTTTTTTCCGCCTTCTTTTTTTGTATATAAAATCATATATTAGAACCAAGTTATTCACATGAAATGGAGACCAATGGATCTTTTGATCAAAGTATTCCTTCGCTTCATTTTCTTCTTATAGCTTGTATCCTTCGCTATTTCCTTCATTTCCTCTAAAGCAAATAAGATGCACCAACCTTTCTTTTACTTGAATCACTTTCATCAATCCTTTCATTTTTCATAACTCTCAAAGTGGGAATATCAAACTCAATAGGAAGAAGCTGGATCAATGTCATAAGCTAACTCGAAATGGAGAGTATGTCATATCGACTTTGATGTTGCCCTATATGCCCACAATGCTACATGAATCATGTTATCCCACTTATGTACTGCAAGGTTACATATTTTGCTAGAATTTGACATAACATAAAAAAATTGCTCCACCTATCCATTTGTGCTTGACTTGTATGTTGTTGCCTTCCTGTGCTTAATATAAAACTTGTTGACTAGGGCTTCTACTACCTCATTAATGAAGTGGCTTCCTTGATCTATTATAATTTCTAATGGACAACCAAATCTAGTGATAATGCGTTCATATATGAACCTTGCCACTTCATCCATGGAAATTGTTTTCAATGGCCTAGCTTCAACCCACTTGGTTAAATAATCTATGGCAACTACAATATACTTATTTTGGTGTGGGGTAGTTGGAAGTGGACCTACAATATCTATTCCCCACTTTTCAAAGGGACCGAGTGGAAGAATAAGGTATAATGGAGCTGATGAAATCTTACGATTACCATGTGTTTAACAAATATCACATGTCTTACAATAATTATAACAATCTCTAAAAAGAGTGGGCCAGTGATAACCTGCATCCAAGATCCTTTTTATTGTAAGTTATCCAAAGAAGTGTCCTCCACATGTACCATTGTGGAAATCTTCTATCAAGTCCTTCCTCGATCATGTCCAATCGCTCTCTTGTACTATCCATTAGGTCCTATCCGAAATAATACTCCATGTAGAATAGAATATGGATGACTCGGGCTTGAGTAATTTTCCTCTTAGTATTTGCATCGACACCATCAAGAAACTTAAATTCATTCAAATAATTCCAAATATCTATGTATTCACTAGGGATTGTGTCAAGGGATAACAATGTTGCATCCGAGAAATCATCATCATCACAAGATGAACCTAAACCATCATAGGCTCGAGAGAGTGCATCTGCATTGACATGTTTCTTTCTTGGCCTATCTATAATATCAAATTCAAATTCTTATAGAAAAATTATCCATCTTGCTATCCTCCCGATGGGTTAGGCTTATTTACAATATATTTTAGAGCCTCGATGATTTGTTACAACTATAAACTTCTACCATAGCAAGTAATTTATGAACTTCTTTATAAAAATAATAGCTAGAGCCTATTTTTCAGATTCTGATAATTTACCTCAAGATTTGCTCATTTATTTGTTCCCAAAATAAATTGGATGATCATTCCCATTTTCATCCTTTTGGCTCGTAGTACTTCCTAGTGTTGCATCCGAGGCATCAGTATACACAATGAATGGATTTCTCCAATCTGGATTCTTTTAAATAGGTGAAAACACCGAGCTTCCTTCATTGTTCAAAAGCTTCATGCGCTTTATTTCTGGTTCATAAGTAACATCCTTCTTCAAGAACTAGGTTAGTGGCTATGCAATCTTTGATAAATTCTTGATGAACCTTATATAAGAACCCACATGGCCTAAAAATGATCTCAAATTACTTCTATTCATAGGAAATGGTAACTCTTTGATTTTTGAAACTTTATTAGGAGCAATACCAATACCATCTCTCGATACAACATGTCATAACAAAATACTTTTATAACATCCAAAGACACACTTTGTAGGGTTTAGTGAGGCTTGTGCTTCATCTAACCTTTAAAATGTTATCTCCATCTGTGCAGTGGTCCATCTTGCTCCCATAGATGCAAAAATCATCCAGTAAATACTCGATGAAGCTCCCAATGTAGGCTCAAACACCCTATTCATCAAGCGCTAGAATATTGTCGGAGCATTACACAACCCAAAAGGCATAACTCTATAAGAAAATGTTCCCAAGGAGTGGTGAATGTGGTCTTCAGCTGATATTTCTCCGATATACAAACTTGGTTGTATCCGCTATATCCATCAAAGAAACCATAAGACTTCTTGGCTAGCTACTTCGTCCAAGATCTCGATCTCGAGAATGGAAGAGGGTAATGATCCTTCTTTATTGCCTTATTGAGCTTCCTATAATCAACACAAATGCATAGCTTCCCATTCTTTTTTATTGAGATCAGAATGGGAGAAACCCATTCTAAATTCTCCACAACAAATATGAATCCCGCATCAAGTAATTTATCTATTTCTTCTTTTACACTCTTAGAAAAATTAGGATTCATTCTATATAACATTTGCTTTATGGGCGTAACACCATCTACCAGCTCAATAGAATGTTCTACCCAACTTACTTGACGGAGTTCCTTGTAATCAAAAGTGAATATGTGTATGTACCTTCGAAAGAGTTGGAGGTAGGATTCCTTCTCACTCTCCATCACAACATCACCAATCTTTATTTGTTAAAGACGATCATCAATTTCTTCTTCAGATAATTTTATGGGTTCATGAGTCGGTGTGACTAGAAGGATATCCATGACCAAAATATTAACCTCACTTTCTTTATCTTTTATGTCCACTTCATTGGTACTAGAGTAATAAGAGGATGTCCAATCATCAGTTTCTTCACTTGAATCAATAGGTTCTGTCTTATGATGCCGAGGGATCACGTTTAAATATTCACCCTCTCTCTACCACATCCAAGTGTCATGAAGCCTTCATTCCAGGTAGTTTTTACATGAACTCTTCTTAGGCATGGTCTTCCCAACAACATTAGGTACGCAAAAGATTCATTTTTCATCACCCGAAAGTCTACCACAGATACAACACCCATAAAGATATTGCCACATTTGAAACAACACCTTTTGGTTTAGTTTATCCCTTATTTAATGACCTTAACATAAGTGTTGAGGGCGATCAATTTTTAACCCCAACATATTCATTACTGAGACTTGGTCATTACATTAATCGCAGCACCTCCATAAACTAAGACGTCATGAATTGAAATACCATTACATAATACCTTAGCTTGTGTGAGAGCATAGGGATCCGCCTCTACCTCTAAAACAACGACCTTAACCTCCTTCCTTCGTCGAGCATTGAGTCGACTTCACAGCTCCCGCCTCTTCTAGAAGACATAGCCAAAAGTTGACCATATGTAATATTTGCAGGCCTTTTAGACAGATCTTCTAAGATGGAGTATGGTCCTTATCCATGTGAAATTAGAAAATCCTACACACCCAACTTTCTTCTCCTATGTTTCTTACTAGTTTCTCCTTTCATCTTCTTAGGATCATTTCCATCTTGGTTATCTTTTTTTTTCTTTCTTTTTGTTACAAACACATCTACTTCATTATCTATACTCTTATCTCGCTACATCAAAATAATTCACATGGTGCTTTTCTTTTATCATTATCTCTTGTACCAGATTTAGAAGCTCTATCTCTGGACAATTATACTTATAACGACCCTTTTATAACAACCATAACATACGACTTGAAATATTTCTTTTGCACCTCTATCTCCTCCCTAAAACTATATTATTTTTCTTGAAGAAGATTAATAGTTAATCGCCCATCTTCCCGAGTATATTTTCATACTCAGTAGATGTACTAGGAGAAAGATTTGTGCTTACCGAGAGTGGTTGTGGATTCTGGACCAAAGGTGTTGGTGTAGGCTCTACTTTAGCAACAATTTATTTGGGCTCCTCTTCCATGATTTCTTCTTACCTTCTTGTAATCTCATTTTCTTGTTCAATGGTAGTGGGCGTTCATACTTCACTCGTTGTCGATCTCTCGGCTTCATCCCAAGAATGAAGTCCTTACAGAGGAGATTATCCATGCCATTCATAAACCCATCCGCTAATCCTTTCTTCTAGATCTGGGCATCGAGCTTCCTCCTTAGCTCTAGAACATAAGCATGATAATCTCTTATCTTCTCCTTCTCTCCTTGGGATAGCTTTTTGATCTCAATCATGAGATCTCGTATATTTATCTTTGTTTCACCAAATTCTTTTAAGAAAACTTTTAGTTAATAAATCCCATGAGTTTTTCACATTATCACCTAGTGTTTCAAACCGCCTAAGTGTTGAACCATCCAAAAAGGTAGGAAAAAATTCAGTCCATTGTTCCCTTCTTATGAGGCCATTACAAATGTAAGATCGTTTAAACTCTTGAATGAGAGAGGAAGCATCTTCATTAGATTGGGATAAAAAAATAGGAATCTTCCCCATTTTTAAATGTAACCACAGTGAAATACCAACCCACAAGTACAATCAACAAGACTTATGTGCACAAATAATTGGAATCACTATAATAGAAAGTGACTTTACACCTTTCTACAGTAAAATAGAAATGACCACGGTAAACTATGGTAAAACTTGACTTACTGTGGTAAAAATGACTTTACTGTGGTAAACACTATTCACGGTAAAAAGTGAAGTTACTGCAGTAAATACTATTCACGGTAAAAAGTGACTTTACTGTGGTAAATACTATTCATAGTAAAAAGTGACTTTACCATGGTAACCACTATGCACAGTAAAAACAAGGTTACCCTCCAAATGTTTTTGACTAAGTGGGAATATCTCTCCAGAAAATCCACCAACGAGTAATGGTCCCGAACGGAACCAAAATGTCATCACCAATCTAGCACTATGATAATTCTTCACTGGGAACTCCTTGTGCTATGATTATTTACTAATGCACAACTTTTAGTTTGGTGGATGTAATCTAGAAACACAACAAAAAACATAACACAAGTCTACCATAGACTATGATAAGAAGGAATGATGATAAATCTGAAATATCAGTGTAAATTATAATATCAACATGAAATTTTTACAATCTCACCCATGAGGTACTTCAAGTGTTATTGACTTCACTTGCCTTCCAACAATAACTATGGGAGAAACTTCACAATTACACCTCTTAATGGCTTCTTTAACACACCTTCAAAATGATGGCTTCATTTACACACTTACTCATACAATATTGCTCACTACTTCCTTCTATGCTAAATGAGGGGGGTGGCCTCTTTATTTATAGAAATTCAGGCTTATCCACCCTATCTCTAAAATAGGATAAGAAATCTCTTCCGACCAATCATATTCCATGCCTAAACTCTTACCTTTACATGTAGGCTTATCTTCTAAGATAAGATAAACCTTGTCATCTCACATGGGTTCCACTTTTTTAGACTTTTCTACAAATAAAATACACAAAATATTTATAACATCACTCTTTGTCCTTATTACAAATATAATATTTCTAATTCCTAGTCATGTAAACCCTACTTCTCTACTTACCCAAACTTTGACATTTTAACATTATCGGACCACTTATGACAAATATTTACTTTTTACAACATTCCTATTGTACTTTGATCTGTTACCATACTCTACTTTATTAGCGCACCTTGATCTTGGCGCCGTTATCTTCTATTGGACACTACTACTAATTATACTTAACAACATCCTATTCCTAATACATGCATTAGTAAAATAGAAATTACGGAGGAGAATTTTAATGTCGACAAACCTTTGTCTCTTCCTTGAAAATATTGAATGTCAAAATAGTTTGGCATTTCATTGAGGAAAACTCAAATAGTCTCCTCAAGAAATATTGTGGCACCTCAAAATTTTTACAAGGTGGTTAGTCAAAAACCATCCACCACCTATCCCAAAAATTATTTTTTATCCCCTCATGATTACACTAGTGGATGGGGAATATTTTGCAACCCAATAGTAATAGTGCATTAGTTTTAGGATCAATAAACAATGCACACAATTTGTCTTTTGTGATTTTTTTCTTCTTCATTACATCATAAGACAACTTGTCTGCATAAAAATTATGACAGTTGGTTTTAAAACTCTCCCATGTGTTTATTTGTCCAACCACATTATCAATATTAGATAATAATGATCCTAATGATGTAGCAAGGTTTTGACGATGTGGATTTGTCGCATTAGGGTTTCTTAAGGTTTCTATTAAACCCTCAATTTGAACTTTTTTGTTTTCAATCTCCCCCAAAATGTGTTGTTGGGTGTTTAGAGGATGTCTTGCTATTGAAGGGGGTGTTTCTAGAATGTTTTCTTCTTCATCTTGGTCTACTGGTGAATGAAAGATTTGAGTTGAAGATATATAAACCTCTAAAAATGAAAAAAATAAAATCAACAACAATACAAAAATAAGATTAATAAAGAAAATAAACCTAAAATCAACAATAACCGACCTTCTGAGCTTGTTGTCATAGTCGATTTGAGGTGCCACGGGGTGTTTATGCCAAAAAATCATTCGTGTTGGTCCTCGCTCACATTTTCCTCTCCGAAGTTTTTTTATTTTTGCAATGAAATCTACTCTTGAGTTTCGATTTGTGTTTTATGTCGGTTGAAACACGGTCATGTTATAACATGAACGTGTTATGTCCAAAATGATCAAAAAGAGGACTTTTGTCCACTTTTTGGCCCCTCAACTTCATGCACTTATCCTAATAATCTCACTAAGAACATTGTGAAGGAATCATTAACCCTCATGTGATGAATTTTTTTGTTTTCATAAGTTAATTGAGTATAAAATTCATAAATAGGAAGACTTTGTCTGTTGCCTTGGTTTGATAAACCAATCCAAATTCTATACCCAACTATGGTGTAAATAAGATATGAGGTCATGTAGAAGGTTTTGGTTTGATGCACATGGGTGAGTTGTTGGGTTAAATTTTCACAAATAATTTCACCCCAATTCATAGTTTGTTTGCCTTCACAAATCAAATTGATGAATATACACATCTAATCTTGGAATTCTTGAGTAGAAGATGGAATCATCACCCTTGTCAATAGTGTTATGATATATGATGATTCTTTAATGAAATAAAATCTATAGAGGATTTTAGGAAGCTTGGATGGCCCTCTCTTTTTCACCTTTAACCAAGATTTAGCAATCATGGACTGATATTTGTTTGGGGTTAGGTCAAAATATCTTTGAGCATCAACCATAGTTAAAAATTTGGAGTCATCAAAAGTAGGGTACTTAGGACCAGGTTGATATGGCAAACATCCAATTTTGAAAGTTATTGACCTCAGGGAACTTTCAATGCCTTGGTATGTGGGTCAAAGTAGGAAGTACAAGCTCAGATTATATCAGCACATTGAATAGAGGTGGGAAAATCTCTTGCATGGGCTAAACCACTGCCTAAAATTCTCTAGGCCAGTATAGTTGGGTTATCATCTCTCATTCTAGTCCAGAAGTCATTCATATCCATATTCTTGATATCACTATCCCCTATTTCAAGGACTAAGGTTTCTAGAGAGGAAATGGGTTCATACCCAACATATTGAAATTTTATCTTGACTAAATCAAGCACTTGCTCGAAAAAAATAGATTCTTATAAGAGAATTATGAGGGAATTAAAAATAATGGCACTAAGGTAAGAAACGATAAAATGGACTAGAAGGTGACCTATTAACATTCCTAATGCAATTCAAAAATTTAAATGCCCTAAAAATAAAGGAGAAATGAGAAAAAGAGTGTTTTTAGGAGTGGGAAGAAAAACATGGTAGGAAAATGACATGTCGAGAAAATTCATGAATATGAGGACAAAATGAAGTGAAAGGAGGTTTATTTAATGTGAAGAAAGCCTATCCCATATTTTTTTACGTTTAAAGTTTTAAAGTGGAAAATAGGTTATGGGAATGCCTTAAGGAATAGTACCCAAAGGGGTTTGAACTCATGTTTTATCTAATTTTTTTAAGGTGGGAAGATCGATTAGTGGGAGATCATAAGGTACAAAGGAATAAGTTCCCATAGTTCCACTTGGGCTGAGATTCTTGATTGACTGATAAGGTAAATCAAGTTATAGGATGTGGTGAATAAGGGAACATATGAACCAAGGAACAATTCTTGGTGTACAAGAAGTGCTCGATTCTTTTGATTAAGCAAAAGGGGAAGATAATTTAGAATATCAAGGAATAGGAGACCCGAGGGAATATGGTCGTATGTGTCAATAAAGCCCATGATACCGATTCGTTTGGTTAATATGGGGAGGGTGGAGAAGTGGGAAACATGAGGTACAATGGAAAATTGCTTCATGTTTGTCAAATAGCCGATTTGTCTAATTAAAAAAATTCCAAAAACAAAAAAAATGACTAACTCCAAAATTTCCTCTTTGAACACTAACTCAACATAGGGAAAAGGTGACCAAGAATGCAAAGAATGAACCTATGAAAAATAAGGCACATCAAATAACATGCATGCCCCATCGACAGGTATCCCTAGTATTACATGTGCATCCTCTACGTTGAATGTCATTTCAATGAAATCCTCTCCAACCCTCCATTTAAAAGTGTTAGAATAGTGTCCCAAAAATCAATGATCATTTTTATCAAGTTTCCATCCAAGGGAATGCGATATAGCTACAAAATACCCCTAAAACCAAGGGCCACTAAATGTGATCTTTTATTATTACATAAATATCTCAATAAATCTAACAACCATGAGATATACAATCCATAACAACTAAACTCATCCTAAACCTACAAGATAGATAAACAATAGTCCCCCATCAAGGTCTAAAAATATGATAAAACAATCACCATAAAAAATTAATAAACAACATATATTCCCATGCCATCGGCTATGCAACATATCTACATCGACCATTTAACAAAAACCTTTTGTTTTCTACATCGTCCAATTAGCCACAAAAGTAATTGTCCATATCCACAAAATTCAACACCATCAGCCAACATTGACCATCTGCAAAATGACACCAACCTTGTTGGGAAAAATCAATGAAATTAACCCTTCGTGATTTTTGTTGACCCAACATGGCCAATGGTGTTTTAGCGAAGGTTATACACCTCTTTTAGCATTTAAAAATACAAAAATAACGTAAATGACCATGAAATGCAAAACGATCCCAAACCCACATTGAGTTTGTCAACACCTACATTTTTACACCTTTTGGGGTGAAATATATGTTCTCGATATTACCTAGAATCTATTGTTACATTCTTATCCTATTTATATTTTCCCACTTTAAAAACAAAACCTATTAGTGGATCTATGTGGGCATGCCCTCCTTGGTCGCTACCTTGTCCACTTCGATCGCCTCCCTATATTATTTCCCTGGAATTGTCTTTCATTGAAATTGACTAACACAAATCTCAAAAATACCAAAATATCTATTAACAAAGTGACAAAATGAGAGGTTTGACCTCCTATTTATAAGTTTCAAACCAAATTTGAAAATTTCAATTATTCATGCCCCGATTTCATAAAATCGTGATATATTTGTAACTATAACTCCCATCAACATTCTAGAAGAAGATTCATGATCACGACATTATAAAAATTCAATAATAATATTGCATGCATTTTTTTATTTTTTTCACAAAATCACCTATTTTTTCTAGTTCATGATATTAAGTCTTCTTTCTTGTGTTTATGCATTCTATCCTAGTATTCCTACCACCGGGCATGCTAGATCGGGTTATTTGTTCGACACAACTTATATCTATTTCATACATCTTACTCCTATTTATGACCTACTTTATTATTTTCCATAGGCTAATAAGAACCATCCTAGCTTTCTCACTTGGCCAAATCCTATCATCATTATGTGAACTCCTCTTAGCATAGGGTTAAATTATTTTACTAATTTATCTTTTAGCGTTTCTTTTCGAGTTTAATATTATTTGGGTTCACTCAACAACTCTTTATACATTTTGATGAATATCTATATGACTAAAATCATGAGAACGTATGTTACATTTAAATTCATATTTTAATCACTTATGTTGTTACTTCATTTCAATAATTTTGATTTTAGTTTCACGTTTTTTCTCGAAGACCATATCATGTTAAACTATTGTGTCATATGATGATATTTGGTTGGAGCATATTTATACACATAAATTTTCACTCGTACTAACTTTAATGTTTGTAGTAACCATTGGCATATTAAACCCCAAAGAGTGATGTCTTATGAGGCATTATGAGAATCCAGGAATGATCAAGTTGGTTAGAAATACTTATGAGAGAGATTTGATGTGTAGTCCTTAGTACCTTAGATATCTTATCCTTTACATCTCCTATTCATTCTTTTACATCCTCCTTTGAAATCACCTTACTATGATTTTACAATCACCTACATATGTACATACAAATCCTTCATACCTCTTTTATCGGCTCATAAGTCATTTCTCCACTTCTTAAGTATTCTCTTAGGACTCCATGATTTTATATTACCTATAGACGATCGTATAGACCATGGTCGATATTGTTTGGCTATATTTCCTCATTGCACGATAACTACATTTGTATGGATGTATTTCCTCATTGCATGTTTGATGTTGCTGATGTAGGAAAGCTGTAATGACTAATCATGATCCCTATTTATAGACATCATTTGAGATAATTTTTGATACATTACATCACATCATCTATCTAGTTTTTTCTATTATAAGATCTTAAAGGTTTATGAGTTAGTTTTTCTTGCACTTGTATGACTATATTGGGAGCATTAGGTCTAGGATACATAAGAATAAGAGCTCCACCAACGAGGTACACCGAGTCTTTGGGGTTCCCAACCGTGGTCTACTTAAGTATTTTTTCTACTAGCCTTCTAGTCCACCACATCAACTCTCACATAAGGTGCTACTAATCCTGGGGATTTCATAAATGTAAGTATCTCTAACTTTCCTATTTCCTTATGTTTTTTAAATTTGGTTGATTGATTGACATATCGTGTACATAGATTGTGATAGAGCACCATATTATTAATTATTGCATTATTCTATCTCAAAATTTTCCTTACATATGCCCTTTGGGATTTACCTCTCAATCTCCTACAACCCTAGTTTAAATATCTCTATATATGAATTTTATAATTTTATTGATCATTATATAATCAAGATATTAGTAAGACTTCACCCTGTTATAGACATAGGATTTTGAACCCTACACATTACATAGAAAATGGATTATTTTATTCTAGATGTATGACTCTTGTACCTCTTGTGCAAAATATTGGCTTGTGTGTAGGACCTAGAATGGTCATCTCTATATCCCGATATGTTTTATTGATAAGAGAAAGGGGATAATATTTAAACCTTCTTAGCCTACATACAATTTTCCCCATGGAATAGCTCACATATGCTTCACGACCACTTAGCCTTATACCCAAGGGAAACCTTCCACATGAGGGGAATTCCTACATTAAGAGTATCATACAAAAAGTATTTTCATGTTAAATATTTTTCATTCTTGTCTATTGGTGATAGAGAGATTTTAACTAAAAGTGTTGCACAACTTCAAAACATGTGTTGTACTCTAGATATTGTATTGTACTTTACTAAAATATTACATTACTTATTTTTATGTATCGAATCTGCATGCTTCATGCTTGTGGATGATTAGAAGCATTGCTATACCGATTTATCATGTTTTCTTACATGCTTCTATGCTTGTTTGATTACTATAAGCTTTGGTCTCTTGTGTATGCTTTATGTTTACTTTAACTTCTTTACCATGTGACATACTTATTTGTTTAGTGTGATTGTTCTATGTTCATTGTATGTCATTCCTGTTCTATGGTATATCTACTCTATATTTCTCAACAAATGCTTGATCTATATTATTCTGTATGATTATATTCCTGCATCAACTATTTTCTACATGTTTCATGATTCTATACTTCTGGTGTGATTTTTTATTATCATTAATGTTGGTTGAGACATCATGTATTTTTAACGTGATGTCGATACTAAAGTCAAATGTCTTATGGTAGGCCCACTATTTCATGTGTTTTTAGTCATGTTGTGAGTCTTAAATGATCATTTGGTGTCGAGTCATGTGTATACTAGCATACTTCTTTGATGCCACTATTACACTTTAGTTAATGATTTGTATGGCTTTTAATAATGTTTGCGATATGCTTATTATTTCAAGATGACAAATATCATGATTATTCTTTAATGATCATATCTTATGAACAATCATTTATATGAATATGTTTAATACACATAATTTATATGGTTATCTCTATTACTATTTATATAATACATTTAACCACTTTTTTATGTTGAGTTGAGTGATACATAGAGACATCCCTCACCTAAAAAGGTGGTATATTATAGATTGTTGTTGAATTTCACATAGATTTTAGCCTAGAGTATATAGATTCGCAGACAAATTGATGAAATTTAATATAGTTTAGGTAAAATTATTTAATTTAGATAGAGTTTTAATAGTTGTATCAAACACATAAAGTTGGGACTTGGTCTTAACAATATAAAAAAATGGTCATATATAATTGTCATACTAGCGATAAGGGTAGATTGAGCTATAGGAAAGAACACGTTATGTTCCAAAAGGGGTAAATGCTATGGAAAAGGTTAGATTGATCTATAGACGAGGTAATATTATTTCCAAGATGTTTGATGTTACTTGTACACACATAAATTTTCACTATATTGATGTTTGTTCTTCACTAATATCATTGACACATTAACTTCCACGGAGTGGTGTTTCGAGGATGCTATCGAGTGTAGGAGTAACCAAAAATGGATACGTGCATCCTTTAAGTGACATTGGGTTTATTAGAAATGGTACTCATGAGAGAGCCTTGATGTGTAGTTTAATTACATCACATATTTCAAATGTTACAACCATATTTCGTATCCCTTATAATCGTCTTTTACATTCTTCTTGCGATATCACATTGCCATCCTTTTGATATCACTCCCACAATTGGTTTAAGCACATTCAAACCTTCATCACTTTCTCTCTTAGTACCTTAGAGTTCCCTCCATCCCTATAGGCCTACTTTCGTGATATTTCCATGCTTGCATTTCCCTCGAGACAAGATTAACTATGGTCAATGTTGTCTATTGAGCGGATTTTCCTAGATGATGACATTGACCATGGATGATGTTGTTGGGTTAATAGTTTTTCATAGTCGATGACAATGACCACAATTAATGTCGTTAGATAACATAAATAGTTAATTCTATGCTTAGGCTATTTACACTTGGTAGTTGCGCATTCATTCCACATCTCATCCATCACTCATTCATTCTGTTATTGCTAGCCAGTTTCCTAAAATCCTAGAAGGTATTTAATTCGGTCATATTTTTCTTATTTGGAGTCCACACTTAGAGCATTAGGTTCTTAGGATCTACAAGGATAAGAGTTTCACTTGCCTTTTCTACCAATCCTTTGGATTAATTGGAGTCTTCAATCAAGGGTGTTTTCAATCTTCTTCTTATTTATTTATGCCCCCCACATCATTTGTCTCCGATAAGGTGATATCAATACTAGGGTAAGTTAATCCACTAATGGTTTCTTCATACAGGTAAGTATCTCTAACCTCTCTTTTATTTTATTTTATTTCACATTTGAATGTATGGATGTGGTCATCCATAGATTAGGATGGGGTAACATATTATTTTCTATCGCATAATTTTCTATCGGCCTTATCTTAATGACCTTTCACAACCCTTGATTTTTTTGCAATCACTAGGAACTCTTAGATATGATTCAGTTCATGAGACCAAAATCATGGCTATGGGTTTACAAGGTTCATCTTATTCCTCTTCTAGCACTAATTCTCATACTTATTTTAATTCTAAATATATGCATGAAAAGAAAAGAAATGAGATTTTCCACATTAAATTTATTTGAAAAATACTAAGATTGATACTCTTTTTGATAGTGGATCTCAAGCTAATCTCATTTCTAAAGAAGTTGTTAAGAAATTGGGACTTAAAACCAAACCACATCCAAAACCATACCCTTTGGGATGGGTATGTGATGATGCTAAATTGCAGGTCACAAAAACATGCAAACTTAGATTTGCAATCACCTCTAAATTCATTGATGAGGTAGAGTTAGATGTGGTTCCACTTGATATTTATGGAATTGTTCTTGTAATCCTTATCTTTTTGACATAAACAATCTTATTTATGGAATATAATACATGTTTTCTTGTTAAGGATGAGATTAAATAATTTTTTTAGAGGTCATCGATAAAAGAAAACTTTTCTCATCTATCTATAGGAAAAATGAAGAGGCTTGTGAATGCAAGCAATTTTTTTGTACTCATGATTATGAAAGCTAAGGATGATGATAAATCCAAGGCTTTAGAAGGTTGTGATCCTAAACATAAGAATGAAATAGTGAAGATTATTTCTAACTATGATGATGTGTTTTATGAGCCACATGGTTTACCTCCTAAAAGAGAAATACAACATGATATTCATTTGCAACAGGATGCACCTCTTCCTAACATTGACATGTATAGGTTGTCCATGGTGGAAAATGAAGAGATAAAGAAACAAGTTATGGAGTTTCTCGAGAAAGAGGTCATTTAGAAAAATATTTCTCCATGTGGTTCACCTACTATGTCGGTTCCCAAGAAAGATGGAACTTGGAAGATGTGTGTGGATTACTGAGTACTAAACAAGATAATGGTAAAATAATGCTACCCTATTTGTTGTATTGATGATTTGTTAGACCAATTAAAAAATGTTGTTTTTTTCACTAAGTTAGATTTGAGAAGTGGTTATCACCAAGTTAGGTTCAAAAAGGTGATATTTGGAAAACTACTTTTAAAACTAAACAAAGCCTATTTGAGTGGCTTCTTATGCCTTTTGGTCTTTGGAATGGACCTGCCACCTTCGTGTAGTTTATGAATGATGTTTTAGGCCATTCATTGAAAATTTTGTTATTATCTACTTAGATGATATTTTGATCTTCAATAAAATTTGGGAAGATCATATTGAACACATTAAGAAAGTCTTGGAAACTTTGTAAAAGGAGAAATTATACTTGAAGATGTCAAAATGTGAATTTGGTAAAATATATTTGGTTTATTTGGGCTATGTTGTAGGGGGTGGTGAACTAAAAATTGATCCCTCTAAAGTTGAAGTTATTGTGAAATGGCCCAAACCTACTAATGCAACTAAAGTTAGAAGCTTCCTAAGGGCAATCTAGTATTAAAGGAAGTTTATTGCCAAATTTTCATTGATTGCAACTCCTTTGCATTCCTTGACTAGTGTGAAACATGCCTTTAAATGGGGAGGAAAGTAACAGAAATAATTTGATATGCTAAAAGAAAAGATAATCATAGCCCTAATTTTGACACAACCTAATTTGTAGTAGCCATTTGAAATTGAAAAAATGCAAGTGATTATGCACTGTGACAAGGTTCTTCATCAAATTATGTATAAGCCGCAGAGATAGATATCAAGTCACCATAATATGGAAATAACCGTGAATAAAGAATAGATCCATGTATGAAAGGACGAAGCCACAAAAGACCAAGGGAACTCTGCGTACATATAAGAGAAGCAATGGACAATAGAAGATGTTTGCCAAAGATTAGAAGAATCCACCGATAAAAGGTCAAAGTTGAAGATTAGAAGAAGCCACCAATAAAAGGGCAAAGCCACATAATACTAGAGGAAGCCACGGGTAAATAAGGAAAGCCACAATACACATGAGAAATAGCCAAGGATAACTAGAGAAAGTTGCAATAAACTCTGAAGTAAGCCAACACACGAAGCTACAGATTGAAGACATATCAATCTGCATACAAGATTGAAGTCGATAGAGGCACGAGTCAAAAGAAGTGTCTTTTGGAGTTGATTGTATTTTGTGTATTTATTGTAACTAATGTATTATATATGGGGTATCACAAGAAATGTATGTGTGAGTGCCATTTTGAGAGATTTTGTACGAGAGTTGAGATAGATAAGATAAAATGAGAAAAATATACATGTACTTGAGAATGATGTAATCATTATTGATAAATAAATAAAGACTAGAGTTTGGGATGAAATCTGTTGTATGCTTTCCTTTATGTTTCTATTCTTAGAGTAGATGTGGTGTATTTCTCAAGTACATCCTTAACTAAGGTCGAATTTCCTAAGCCTCACAATATTGTCGTGTTTTAGGTCAACATTTGGTGTCTGAGCCCAAGTTCCTTTTGTTAAGTGGATGTCAGGAAATATTTCACCACCAGGGTATTGGAAACCTACATTGTTAGAAATTGAAAAGTGGTGGGAGAAGAAGATCGACATATTCGTAAAAGGAGAATAAAAAAGGTAGAAGATAACTTATAAGGCAACAGAAGCAGAAGTGTTTGGAGAGTACAAAGAATAATTTTGGGCCAGTTTCCACATCAGTTATGGCCCTGTTTATTAGCACATGCAAAGAGGACAGAATGGTCGCAGATGTATTTAAGACAAAATTTTGAGTGGATGAGAGCCAAATTAACCATAGTAAAATATATTGATGAGCTATAGACCAGAGATATTGATTATTGGTATGACACTACTCTAGATTCCTACATAATCACATGGGCAATTCAAGGTTAGACCGTTTTGATAACAAAAACAAGAAGTTCTAAGCGGAGCCCACAATCAATTTCTTCAATCAGTTCCATTCTTAATTAAAGTGTTAATGATAGAAAAGGGATTAATTAGGGACGCGAAAAAGTTCCTTTAGGGGGATAGACACCGTGGGATGGCATACGTGAAGGGGGGTGATCCAAGAGTCATGACTTATTAGAATTAATGGGGTGTTGGTTGGGGTGGCAGAAATAAGACGACATGGGGAAAAAGAAAAAGAAAAAAATTAGGTTAAGAAAGAGGAGATAAAGATAATTAAGGGAAGTTAAATTAAAAAGAGTAACTAAAATGAGGAGGATGGAAGAAAGAGCAAGTATAGCCACGGAAAATAAAGAAACAAAGGATAAAAAGAGAAGAAAGAGCCAAGAAAATGAATGACAGGAAAGAAAAATTGAATAAAGTTAAGAAAGTAGAGAAGAAAATAGAGAAATAAGATTCACCCACATCAAGTGGAGGCCAACAATTGGCTTACCCAGAAATGGAGTTGGGAACATCAAGTTTACCTATAATACCCACTTGATGTGGAGACCAACAAGGTTTTGTCACCCCATGGAATCCCATGGCTCAATACACTATAGAAAGCCCATTTCAACAAGTAATAATGAGACAAACAATCTTAATGAAGGATCTACAATAGTTAGTAGGAGGTTTAGAACCAAAGTTTAAAAGGGTATTAGAAGTAGAAGGGTGGAATGAAGAGGAGTTAAGAACCCCATTAATGATTACGTAAAGACACGAAGAAGAAGTCAACTGGAATGAAGGAATCAATCGAAGAATTCAGAGAGAAAATAAAAATAGTAGATGAGGAGAATAAAGAAGAAGAAAATATAGATAAAAAAGAAGAAGAAAAGATAGAGGCAATAGAAGAGAAAAATGAGGAAAGAGATAGAGAGGAAAACCAAGGAAGAAAGGAATAAAAACATAATAAGAAGAGGAGTGACGAGGGATTAGAAGAAAGACATAGATTAAGGAATAATAAAGATAGGAAGGTAGTTATGGAAAATATTAGTTATGAAAAGTCGTTAATTAAAGATGCGTCCCTAGCCAACACACAAACCCAAAGGAGATGACTCCCAAGCGGATGCCATTCCATGTGCCACTTACTACACCACTTGATAATCTAGAAAAATGGAACAAAATGGAGGAAATGTACAAGAGAGTCGAAAAGACAAGAGATAGTGAGAGAATTTCAAGAACTACTAGGTGAACTTTATTTTGATATTGAATTGAGTAGAGATAAGGGAAGAAAGAATAATTCAAAAAATGTCATAAGGACAAAGAAGATAAAGCAATTTAAGAAGAACTTGTTACTTAGCCAAAAGTGAATACCCGATCAACCAAACCAATGGCTTAGAAAATCAAACTATCAATTTTTGATAAGGATACTAACAATGCCTTGGAACATTTGTTTCTATTGGAATCTTACTAGAAAAGCAATAATACCACAGATGAATCCACTAAGCTACAAGATTTCATTTACACATTAAGATATGATGCACTATGTTGGTACATGAAGATAAGCTGTTAAGAGAGAAAAAAACATGGGCTAACATTGAAAGAGAGTTTAAAAAAAACTTCCATTTTCTAGAAGCACAGATAGAAGGAGTAAGCAAAATTAGAGACCTTGTATAGAAAGAGGGGGGATCAGTGAAAGAATTTAGTTAGAGATTCAAGAATTTCACTAGGAAATTGGAAGATCCCCTGACAGATAAGAAGAGGATTAAGTAGTTCACCTCAAGAATACTTCCTTACCTTAGAGTAACACTAGATTTGTATCCCTTTAAAGAACTGTCAGATGCAATTGAGATGGAAATTAAAATGGAAGCCCAACCATGGAGAAGAGAGGGTGAAAATTCATTGAAGACTGAGCTAGAAAGGGTGCAATTAGAACTAGCAAAGTTAAAATTACAATAGGAGATTTAGAGGATTGAAGGACTAAGAAATAGTTCACCACCAAAGAGCAATATGAGGCCAAAGATATGGTGCACAATATGTTATACTAAAGGTCATAGTATAATCGAATTTCCATATTTTGAAAATTCAAAAAGAGCAATCGAAGTAAGAGTACATTCATCACAAAAAGCATCCTTTAGTAACATAACACCATCAGAAAGGAAATGGTGTGGTATTTGTAGGCTTTGGGACCAACATACACAGGACACTTTCCCTTTACTAGAAGTAGCACCTCCTACAAATCAATTGATGTATTGTACTACATGTGGGTCATATAATCATTATCATCATACTTTCCCTCGGTCGATGCACTGGAATACTTAAAATATTACGCTACCAAGAGAGCAATGGATGCTAGATAGAATGCAACACCAAACCCTCCCCTACTTAACTAACGATGCTTACAAAGTAAATATGCCACCTTGAACTAGTGATAAGCGCACAACAAAGTGATTCAAATCAATAAGGTGGCCAACCTCAGTTTGGAGGTGGATATTAGGGAGGTAACTATAACCAGAACTACCAAGGTTATAATGACAAAGGATACCATGGAGGGTACCAAGGCGGATATAGAGGAGGTTTCAGAGGTGGATATCGACGTGGATACAAATGCGATTATGATAACTACCAAGACAATAGAGGATATCAACATTATCACGAGGGTTATAGAGATAACCAAGGAGGCGGATATCAAGATAAAAGGCCCATGAATTGTTATAAATGTGGACAAGATGGGAACCTTGCAAGAAACTATACAGAACCTAATCCCTATGGATTTTTATAAAAGCGGAGAAACAAAGTTAGAAGCATTGGGAGAATATGCTCGAGAGAAAAGTGCAACACATTACTAGAATCCCTTGAGATGAAGAGACCATGGAAAAAGATAAAGCGTGAGAACCTATACTTTAGGAAATAGACCTACGAAAGTTTCATGAGGAGGAAAGCAAAAAAAAGAAGGAAAAAGTACTCAAGAACCTCAATATAGAGGAGTTGTTACAACGAATAGTGCCACTAAGAATGATGTAGAACCTAAAAGAAAAAAAAATAATGCTACCATAAGAACAACATTATTATGATGAAGAGGAGTGGAATGATAAAGAAGTTAGGCCAGGTTTGCACTTAAAATAAGTTGAAAAGAGTAGGGCGGTTGTAAAGGAAGCACAAGCCATGGAAGAAAAAGAAAAAGAAAAAATTTTGTAGAAGAAGAGATCCTTGCCTTAAAGGAACTAGCTAAATTAACAATCAATCATGGGTTGGTAGATAAGTTGAAACAATTCAGCAAGTATTGGAATAAATAAGAAAGGAATTTTCATGTCCATAGAATTGAAGGAGGACACAGTAAGAAGAAAAGAAACATATTTCATACTCAATGAACATGGCGCAAGTCCGCCATTTACTTAGAAGTGGATATATTTGATACCACCATTACCAAAGTACTACTTGATCTCAGTGCGAATGTCAATATGATGTCTAAGACTACATGGGAGATGCTTGGGAGGCCTACATTAGAACCCATGAGATACTTTATCGGGTTAGCGAGATGGATCATCAAGACAACCACTAGGAGTATTGAAGAATGTAGTAGTAAATTTCATGGGAATAAAGAAGATGGTAAATTTTGAAGTAGTAGAAAATGTGGCCAAGAATCCTTCATACAACGCCATTCTAGCCCTGGAATGGTTTGTAGACTGCAATAGAACACTAAATTCCAAAGAAGAAGAAGTGACATTAAGGATAGATGGTATATGTGTTCATGTCCCCTTACATGTCGGAATGAGTGCCGCATGGGCAAAGGAAGTATGACACGACATAGAAGGTGAAGATTTTTATGAAATAAAAGGAGTGTATGCATTGAATAAATTCTCTAACATTGAGAAAGAATTCAAACCAAACTCAGATGGTGAAATTTCAGTAAAATCAGAAGATACCACTGAAATTTTAGATAATGTGGTAGAAGCTTGGATACACTACACGAGAATAATACCACCTAGAGTTATCACACTAGAAGACAACTATAATAATGCGGGTGACATTTTTGTGCCCACTAAGACACATTTGAAGAAGAGGATGGATACTATTCTGCACAGGAAGAAGAAGAACATGATATCTTTATGTCAGCTTTAGATATATTTTTCGTGGAGGAAGAAGAGGTAAAAGAGCTTCTGATCAAAAGAGTTTACAGGTTGAGCCATGGGGCATCCCACCAAACCTTTCTAAAGTATTCAGGATTTGGGGATCTAGAAGGGTATATTAAAATCATGGAAAGAATATTTCCCAATGAGAATGCAAGAATGGAGGCATTGGATGATACCCTAACTATAAATGTCATGGGTTGGTGGGTGACACATAAGCCTAATGTATCTCACTGGAACTCAGTAATAACGTTGTTAAAAGAAAGATATATGGAAAGTGAAGGGTACTATGCCGTAATTCCCAAATACACCGACGAAACTAGTTCGCAAAGGCATATTCAACTTTGTGAACAACATTGAAAAATATGCGGGAGACTTCTCCCTTAGTATGGATTAAATTGTTCATATGGACCCTAGGGCCCATACTGTAATCCTGGTACACACATCAAGAAATTAGACGGGAGACTAGAAATTGGGATCAGATAGTTACAAATTTTTTCCATACCTTTAATTTTTGGGACATAGATTTGAATGTCTTGAGGGCATTACAAAAGATTCAAACTTTCTTATTTTTGACACTAGATGAAGCAACAAAGAAATATTTGAAAGAGAAGGAGAAAACAAAACTTGAGATTCTAAATTCACAAGAAAGCTTAAAGAAGATTCCGAAATGGCACAATGTTTCCTGTCGAAACATAAGAAAGAGAGGAAAAACCAAAGAATTTGAGATACAAGGTCATAGAGGATGAAAGAAAAGTAGTGGAGAATAAATACGAAGGGGAAAATATTATTATCAACCCTTAAAAACTATAAATGAGAACATTGGGACGAATGGAGATGAGAAATTTGCCAATATTGGAGACTATTGGTCGGAGGAAGAAGTGGCCAAGGTAGTAGAATTACTACAATAATTTCAAGATATTTTTCCTAAGGACTTCAAAGAGATGAAGGGAATAAAAGAGGAGGTAGGAATGATGAAAATTCAAATTAAAGATGGATTCAAAACATTGAAGAAAAGACCATATAGATTGAACCCTAACTTGAAGGTGAAGGTGAAGTCAGAAATTGACAAAATGTTAAATGTTGGGATTATTAAACCCATTGATGATTCAGAATGGATCAGTCCCTTGGTAATTCAAAACAAGAAGACTAGAGAGATCCACGTGTGTTTAGATTATAAGGAGTTAAATAAAGCATGTGTACATGATCCCTTCCCAACCCCTTTTATAGAAGAAGTATTGGAAAATGTGGCTGGTAGAGAGGTATACTCATTTACAGATGGTCTCTCTAGCTATCACCAAGTAAAAATGCCTCGAAAGATCAACCTAAAACCACTTTTTCCATAGAATAGGGTCGTTTATGTATACGGTTATGCCATTTGGGCTTAAGAATGAACCAGCAGTGTTTAGTAGAATCATGATCAACGCGTTCAAATATTTCATTCATGATTTCCTAGAGGTCTATCTTGATGATTGGACAATTTATGGATTATTGAAGAACCATATACAAGTACTAAGGCTGATGTTTCAAAGATGTAGAGCATTACAAATATCATTGAATTTGAAGAAATGCATCTTCCTTGACCCCATTTGGTAAATTACTAGGAAACATAATTTGCAAGGAAGGTATATTGATTGATCACTTAAAAATTTGCGTGATTGTTAATCTAGCACGACCAAAACCCGTAAAGAGGTGCGGACAATTCTTGGTTACATTCGATATCACAGAAAGTTCATTAGAAACTATGCAGAGATAAGTGTCCCAATAGAAGAACTATTGAAAAAAAAGACAAACAAACAAATCCCTTTGTCCAAATAATGTGCGGATGCATGTGAAATATTAAAAGAAATTTTTTTACATGCACACATATTGATTTTCCTTGATTGGAAGGTACCCTTTCATTTTCATGTGGATGCATCGGGATAACAATTGAAGTTGTATTAACACAACCTAGAGATAAGATGGATCATCCTATAGCATTTTCTAGTAGGAAGTTGGCTAAGGTAGAAAGGAATTATACAACAATAGAAAGGGAAGCGTTAAGTATGGTTTATGCCTTGATGAAATATAGACAATACTTACTAGCCACCTCCTTTGTATTTTATACTAATCATGAGCCTTTAAAATATCTATTGAATATACCAAAGTATTATAGGGAGAATATGTAGATGGCTCATACTTTTCTAGGAATTTGATTTCACTATTGCAGTAAAACATGAGAAACTAAACAATGGTCTGAATTATTTATCGAGAATTGAAACAAGAGAAGATGAGTGACCCATAGATGATGATTTTCCTAGTGCCCATTTATTCAAGATTGAAGGCATACCCAAAATTTTTGATGAAATCACACAACTATTGGACACAGGAGAATTTCCAAGTAACTATACTCAACAACATAAAAGAAATTTTTAAGTAGGGTGTTTCCCTGATTCAAGAGCTGTTGTATAAAAAAGGGATAAGATGATGTCCTTAGAAGAGTAACTCTGGAACATGAGAGTAAGAATATATTAATCAAAGCACATGAAGGTATAACAAGAGGTCATAATGGAGGAGAGAAGACAACAAGAAAGGTAATGATGGTTGGTCCGACGGGTGTCATTATTCCCTTCATTTAATCAACTCATGGTTGATGTCATATTCAAACCAAGGGTGTGTTTGAAGCTATATGCAACAAGAAGAATCTTAGTGAACTAGTAATTGATTGTAGATATTTATTATTTTTATTTTATGGGGGATTTTTAAAGTGTCTTTAAGATTTCCTAGCCAAAGCCTTATTAAAGCTAAACTATAAGAAATTTTCTTAAATAAACACACATTGTTGAAATGAATAAATCTTTCATAATTGAACATACTACTGGAAATAAACACTCTTTGCATAATGAAACAAATTTCTAGAAACAAATAGATGTTGCAGAATTAAACACAATGATTGGAAGTAAACACATGTTACACAATGAAACACATTGCTTGAAATAAACACATGTTTGAAAATGGTGTTAAAAATGCTTGCAAAGAAATAAGAGTTTAATCTACTGACACTGCAGTAAATAATTACGTAATAGATTTCAACTAAAGAACAAAAAGTACTTGCAAAAATGCTCGAGAATAGATTTATAAAAATTTCTTAAACATATAAATACCAATAAAATAAAGGATCTTGTTTCTTAGAGGAGTGGGCCCTTGCTCCACCTTGAATCAGGAGTTGAAAAAGTATGATACTCTCAAAATGAAATGGCTATCTTATTATTGAATTGTTCTGTCTTACAAAACTTGTATATGTATATATATCTATATCATATATATTCTTTTTTATCTATCTATAGGTATTTATATATATTTCATCATCCGAAGATGCATTTACAATCATAAGTGTTCAATAGTTTTTATCCACCTATATGTTCTAGTGAAACAAAATAATGCTCAAAGTAGATGTGAAATTTAGAAACCTAGTTGGACATACAACTGCTGGTCTTACATAAGTATTTTTAGAGTGTGAAGAATCGGTAATTTATTGATCTGTTTCTAATTAGAGCCCGTTAATTTCTCTATCACCAGATTTTGTAAAAATAAACATATTCCCATTGATTCGGAACTTTGGAGAAGTTCCAGAACCAAAGGGAAACATTTCAGAACTAAGTGCAAAAGTTCCAGAGCTAAGCGCAGGAGTTCCGAAACTAAGTGTTGGAGTTGTGAAACTAAGTCTTAATGTTTTGGAGCTAAGTGATAGAGTTCCCTAGTTGAGTGATGGAGTTCCGAAACTAAACCTGAAGGTTCAGAGCTAAGCCACATTGAAGACAATGTCCTCAAAAAAGTGTTGGTTGCTTTTTTCTTATATGACCGAATGTGACCTGTTTTATTCCAAAAAAATAATTTCCACACACTTTGTTAGGAATTACAGAGTTTTTAGATGTTAGAACTAAATAAAAAAAAAGATGGACAATTACATCCTAACTTATACTGGATCAAACAAAAGCCACAAAATGCAATCAAACTTGTTTAAAAGGAGAGAAAAATGAGAGCACATTGATGAGACATATTTTGGACTTGTCATCTCCCCACACTTGTTTATAAGTCCTCTTACAAACTATATTCTTCAAAACCTGGGATTGCACTGCGGATTCCAATTGACTACTAAGGTGAAATGGTTGAAATTGAATGTCCCGGTCCTTCTATTCAGAAGTGTTGTATCCTGATCCCTCATCTATATTTTTTGCCACCCCTCAAAGTGAGTGGGATCCTGAGGTTCTCTATTTTACCATGGAGACATGGGTGTGAGAAGGAGAGGAGGCCTTGTTCTCATACCCATCCACATGCCCCTGTGTTTTTCACTGACTTGAGGGATGAGTGTACACAAAGCTCTGGCTCTTTCCAGACTCCATATTAAATTTGTGGGAGATATCACTTCTCTTCTTCTTAACGCTACAAGAAGGAATTCCCATCTCTTTAGGAATTCATCATAAATTCCCTCAAAGTTTTTCTCTTCATAAGAGGTGAAAGCATCAATACTTTTCTATAGGCTAGCAATATAATGTGCCTTGAATCGGCTGTCAAAGGCATGGGATCTGAAATGTATAGCAAAGGCAAATGGTTTTCCATAGTGAGCTCTCATGTAGAGGCCAGATGAACTAGCCTTTAATAAGTGTTCAGTATCCCTCTCTTTCTAATCTATCTGATTTTGGAGTACAAAAACAAATGCATTCAGATGGATTTCTCCTACATATAGATTAATCATGAAGCATGTATTCTTTTCTAACATAAAGTTGCAGAGATAAAATTCACAAAGAAGATTTTTCTGCTCTACACTAGCTGAGGAATATGCTATCATGAATTTTGATTCATCCTTCATTTCATGTGGAAGACCACATGAAATCCTTGATAGTTGCAAATGGATAAATTTCTCTTCTAGAAAGACACTGTATGCAAGAGAAGGTATCCTACATGTGAGTAATATTTCACTCATTATACAGACCATCTGTATCTTTGCTAGACATTTAAATTTTTCTTCCTCCATTTTGTAGAATTTTTCTTCCCACTCTTTCCTTGCCTTCTTCTCCTCTTCCATCTTGCTTCTTAGTTCTTGATTTGATATTTTGAACTCATTAATATTTCTGCAGGTATCATCCCATAACTACTTGAGTGTCCAGTAAATTATCTCATTTTTTACAATTTGATCCACTTTCTGTAATTTTTTTCATAGCACTCTATTCACTAGCCAATTGACATTCTTTTTCTTTTTCCACCATTTGTTGTTTTACTAATGTCAATTCTTCATTTTTATCTATGAGATGAGTTCTTCAGTTGTTCAATGAGCATTTATGTATGCTCTAATTTTTTTTGAGGAATTTTAATTCCTCACCCTTCTCCCTAATGATAAGTTCTACTCTAAATAAGAACATAGCCTGCCTAACTTACTGTTTCTCTTCTTTTTATGGAAGTTCCTTAGGGAATGAGCATTACTCTTCCACTAAAGGGGATTTCCCTTTTTTTCCAAGATGCCGACTCCTCTTCCTCATGTGACAATATTGTTGAGTCACCCATCTCTGAAAAGACTGCTTCTTCTAATCTTTTATCTTATTTTTCCAACTCCCAGTTTGACTTGTCATGATGCCTAGAATATCAACTTATTTCTCTAAACCCCCTTTGTACTTCAATATCCATTTGTGTTTCCCTAGAATTCTTATGAATTATTTTCCTTTGAGGAGCTTCAACATTTCTTGAAGTGGGATTTCTCCTTGAACTTCTTCTGATTTTTACTTCACGGTCTAGCTTGGGTGAACCATCATTCAGTCAGAGACATGTATTAGTTCTTCTGGTATTGTTACAGAGGAAGGAGTTTCTTTTGAAGAAATGGTAGGTTTTGCAACTTTGATCATCCTTTCATATATCCCTCTCTTTGTTACTTTAACCCCTCTTATTTACTTATTTTTCTCATCGGAGGATCAATTTCCAAGTTACTTTTAGGAGAGAAAGGGGTTGGTATTCCCCCTCGGATAATATCAGGGTTTGTATGAACTTATTGAGGAATTTTTCTCATGCTTCTTCTGCATTTTTTTTTGAGAGAAAATAATGCTGACAAACCAGATGGACTAATCCATGGTGCTTAATCATCTCAACTCCCCAAGAATATCTCTGAGTCATTATCTGGATGGAGTCAAAGAGGAAACTAGGACTCCTATTTTGCTACCCTATACCTAAGTTATATCAACATTTTAAGGACCTCCCTTCTAACAATCCCATATTGGACATCGCAAGTTAGGTACTTAACTACCCAAAATGCCACTTTGTTGAAGGGTTTGGGTAGGCTAGCTCTTCTAAACCCCTTGATGATTTTCTTAGTAATATAAATGTATTGGGGTTCAGATTCACCCTCTTGCCTTAAGGTTTTCACTAGTTCTTTTAGGGTTCTCTTTACAGAGTTTTGAACATGTACAATTGGTACCCTAGATACATTGTTCATTTTATTAATAGTAAAGATAATTATAATGCTTTTAACCTTAGTTCTAGTCTGCTCTCAATTTACAACAAATTCTATTACTAGTTTGTCATTGTATTTTGAGAATTTTTTCAGAAACTCTAGCCAACTTGTTTGTTAAAAAAAAATGACTGTTACTTCTCCATCTACAAGAATTTTCTTATAATCTTATGCCTATGGCTTCTTTTTGATACCCATGGAAAAGAGGATGATTTGAATTATTTCTTCTTTAAGATATTTACTCGCTAGGAAGATAGTGCAGTAACTATTGGATTTGGTTACGGAACTATTATATTTGGCGGTGGAACTACTGGTTTTAGTGTGGAATTTTAAATATGATTCTACTATTTCTTCCTTGAATTTCTCTGCAACTACTCTCAATTTTTTTATTCTACCTAAATGATAGTTCATTATTAATACGCCGCCACTTTTACCTATTTAGTCGGCATCACCTTCATGATTATTTCCTTTTAATCATAATGTGCAATAAATGACTCATTATACCATCGACTTAAATCAGGTCTAATCACACATTCAAACTTTTAATTTAACCTTTAATAAGATCAAGACATAATTACCATCCTTGCTGATGTAATCTATCCACCTTGATGACTCATCATTCCTAAAAAGTGAAAAATAAAAACAGTTAGAAAAGACAACTGAAATTCCAAAGAAGTTCATTTTATTTGAATTAACCACTTATTGAGGAGACCAACCGCCATTTTTGGTTTTCAATTGGCCTTTTGAGAGAATTTTTTTGGGAAGAGAACGTCATTTACTTGTTTTCATTCATTTCCCTTTATATATATAATTTTTAATTTTTGGGAAGAGCACCATTTGTTGGTTTTCATTTCCTTCCCTTTATTTTAGATCCTTGCATTTGATTACTTGATCATTTTGGAAGAACTAGGTTCTTCCATATGATCAAATTCTTTTTCTCCTTCAATTTGTTTCAAGAATTCATCCTTGGTAGAGTTTTCCTATAGAGTTTTATCCTGTGTCCATTGACCAAAAGTTTCCTTCTACTGCCATAAATGGGAAGTAGATGAATAGAGCCATTATCATATATCTTCAATATGATAAGGTACTAACTACCTGGTTCTCAAATTGCCTTTGAATTTTTTTTACTTGGAATCAAACAATAATGCCCAATCTCCTATCTTGAGTTGTAAAATTCTTTCCTTTTGTGTTGTATCCAATTCAATACCCAATTTAGCTGTTGTCCTCAATATTTGTAGTTTAAATTAAAATGGTAACAAGGGATTTTTCCCATAGACTAACTCATATGGTGAGGACCTTGTTGTATTATTCCAAGTTGTGTTATACGCCCAAACAACCTCATGTATCCTTTTCACCCATTCTCTTCTACCTACTTCAACTAGTTTAGTAAGAATGTTTTCCGATTCCTTGTTTGTCACTACTACTTGTTCATTTGATTATGGGTGATAGGGAGATGACTTCCTATGATTAATCGATAGTACATTGTGAAGGCCCAAATCATATTGGACATGAACTATGGAACTTGGTCTTAAACTATACTTCTTGGTGCACCAAACTTCATCATAATTTTATGCCAAAGAAAATTTGCAATTGCATCTTCTTTAGCATTTGTTAAAGTTGGCACCTCCGCCCACTTTGTCACATAATCGTACACATACAAGAATGTGCTTTTTTCCTTGTGAATGAGTGCTAAAAGGGCCAAAAAAATCCAACTGCACATTTCAAATGGTTTAATCACTACTTGAGGTTGCGAGAGGCATTTCAACAAAGTGAAAGTTGGTTGTCCCATCCTTTGACAGGGATCACATTGCTTGATGTATTTCTTCACATCTTTATATATAGATGACCAATAATAGCCAGTGCCAAGTATTTTGCGGGATTTTCTTTTTACTAAAAACTTCCCTCCACTTGGTTCATCATGACATGCCCTAAGTATGTCAAATATTTAATCTTCTCTCACACACCTGCGTAAAACCAAATCAAGACCACATTTAAATAACATTCCATTTAACCATTTAAATTGTGCATTGGTTTTGATTAATCTTTTCATTTGTTTCTTAGTAAAAGGAGTAAACTTCCTTGTTGCAAGACAATTTTCCATATCAAAAAACCATGGTGTATCAACTGAAATAAAAATAATTGTTCATCTGGAAAGTTGTCCTTAATTGGATCTTGCTCCCCTATAGTGGTTGATCTTGACAACAAATCAGCTACCACATTAGATTTTCCTAGATTATCCATAATGGTAATATAAAATTCTTGTAAAAGTAATAACCATCTAATTATCATACCTCCAACCACTGGTTTGTTTATTAAGTATCTAATTGTTGAGTGATCTGTATGTACAAATATTTTGTACCCTGTAATATAATGTTTGAACTTATTAATTGCATAAATCATAACAAGAAGTTCTTTTCGGTGGTGGTATAATTTATTTTAGTGGAAGTAATATTTTTACTAAGGAAGTAAATAACATACATTTTCCCTTCATCTTTTTGTCCCAAAACTACACCAATTGAGTTATTCGAGACATCTATTTGGATGTGAAAGGGTTTCTTCCAATTAGGTCCTCTTAATATTGGGGAAGTGATTAGTTTTTCTTTAATCTCTTCAAAAGCATGTTGACACTTTTCATCCCAATGAAATTCACAATCCTTGGTAAGAAAACCAAACATGGGGGCAACAATTTTACTAAAATATTTGATAAAATGCCTATAATATCTAACATGTCCTAAGAATGACTTGATATCCGTGGGGGTTTGAGGAACAGGTAAGTTTGAAATAATCCTGATTTTGTTTTGGTCAACTTGAATTCCTCTTTTTGAAATGTGGTGTCCTAGTACAATTCCCTCATCAACCATCATCAAGCATTTCTCATGACTAAGAGAAAAATGGTGTTTCTCACATCTTGTTAATATTCTGTCCAAATTTTTCAAGGCATCATCAAATGTTTCTCCATGCACAATGAAATCATCCATGTATACTTCCACACAATCATTGGTTAGATATGTAAAAATTGCTAGTACAACCCTTTGGAAGGTTGTTGGAGTATTAAATAGTCCAAAAGGCTATATCCTTTAAAAAAGGTACCCCATGGACAAGTAAAAGTAGTTTTGTCCTGATCCTCAGTAGCCACCCTGATTTGATTATATCCACTTGTTGGCGAGAAAATTTGTCGGGTGGAAAAACTTGTGGATTTATTTCCAATGCTTTGGGAATCTAAGTCCCTCTACTTAACCGGTGCAGCTGCCGTATGTGCATGCACATGAAAAGGTGAATTTCTATGGTGGCCTTTCGAATCGGGGATCCAACAGGGGCACTCCACTGACCCTGCGGCAAATGCTTGCATATACCTGCAAGAGATGAATTTGTCTGGAAGTGGGAAAGGGAGTGAGAATGGAGGTAGGAGAACTAATGTTGCAGGTAGAAAATCATATTCCTGCACACACACTAGTTAGAAACTTCATCACATGCATTTATGAGAAGAAACAACCCTGTAAATGACAACAAGACCAAATAGAATTTGATGAGAACAAAGTGTCATGAAATCCCTTGGTCAAAGAAAGCTAGAAACTCCTTCTTATATTGATGCTTGAACAAAAGTTGTACATAGTGTAGGAATGGAAGAAATTTGAGAGGGGAAGAGAGTAGAAGAAAATGGCTATCTCCTTTACTTTCTCTCAAGGTAGAATGCACTCTTGATTCTACAAGATCAATCGCCAACCCTTTGAAATGGGAATGGATTTACAATTTATAGAATAGAATATGAATCTTCATCTACCTCATGACCTTTTGAATACCTTCATATGACTTAAGACTATTCGTATTCCACTTTAAATATTTAAGTCCCTCTTATAATAGCAAGGTGACTTAATTTACATTATATTTCTAAAGTCACTTAAGTCATATTAAAAGGTGCAACCCTCAACACAAAAATATAACATTGAAGAGAGAGAGAAAGAAGAGGAAGAAGAAGAAGAAGAATTATGATGAAGGAAGAGTTGTTGCAGTGGACCTGGCTCCATTCTCTGACTATTCTCCACTTCTTTTTTGAGTGCTCATGTTCTGTTGGCGGTGGCGCACATGTATGCAAAGAGCTTGACCGCCTCTTGAAGTGTTGACTTCCCTTTTTCGAGAGATTGAATCGATCCATTCCTTATTTTCTCGGCCCTGCATTGTGAACTCGTGCATTCTTCTAATGGATTCTGGATTGAAGCTGCTGATGGGTACCACTTTCTCAATAGGAAGTGTTATAGTGCTTGGTTCCACCAAGTGTTGCACATAAGATGAAAGAGTTCACACTTGCTCCTCTAGTCCCTCGATCTTCTCTTTGTATTCTTTATTCCTTGCCATCATGCAACAATTACTGATACATCGGGAGCTACTACTTGTTGCACCATGCGAGTGTCGAGCGATGATTATTTTCCGCATCCATGGAAACATCTCGTTGGTTTCAGGCTCAATGATGGGTGCATAAACCATTCTTTGTTCTGATGGAGGAGGAAAATATTGAATGAGAGGAGAATTGGAGTCAACAACATGCGGGACCTCTTGTAGTGGCTCGAATATTAGATCATGAGTCATATACTCCTTGTTCACTTGCGGTTTCTGTTGCTTCTCTTTCTTCTACCTCGGCTTAAAGTCTTTTGATTTCGTCAAGTTGAGCCCTTATTTCCTCTTCCGTTCTTGCTTCTCTTTCTCTAACTTCTTCTTCGGTTTCTACATCAGCGAAATTTTCTAGGTTCTCGTTGATGTATGGAAATCCACCATCCAAAGGATTAGCAACACTCGGAGTTCTCAACGTGACCGGTTTCTTGATGAAGGGAGGCCTGCGAATTTTGAGAGATTTTATCTTCTTTGAAGTTCTTCGAAAATGGGGTTGGTTTTTCCTCCTTGTCTCTGCTGCCGAGTGTACCTTCTATCCACCAGCTTGGAAATCTATGCTCACCTTTGTGGTGCTAGAATTTGTCTTTGCCTCTCCAAGTTAGCAACGCGTTCTTCTTCAAGGTCGAGGATTCTCATGGCAATGAAGTAGTGGTTGGAACTTTGTTTATTATGCCAAATTTCCTCTCTCAAATTAGAAGTGATATCTTCTTGGATGTGGAAGAGCAATTTGGGTCTTTCGACAGGAGGATTTCTTGGAATAGCCATGGTTTGTAGACATGTGGCTTATATAGCTATTCAAATTTCAGAAATTTTCTCATTTGAAGTTTGAATTTTAAGGTCATTCGGGTCCATGTATAAGACATCATTGTCTTCCACATCATACTCACAGGAAAAGGGTTGTGATGGCTTCTGACCCGTCCATTTCGTCTTCATATCTCCCTTCGAAAAAGCAACTTACTATTTTTAGTAAGTGTGGAAAAGCAATTCCTCGATCTTCAACTGGATGTTGCGGCTTAGTTTTCCTCTTTCTCCCCTGTGTTCCTCATTTTTTCTGGATCAAATTTCTATTTTTAGCAGGTGCTCGAGGGCCACTTACTATTTTTAGTAATTGCCAACAATGTTTGTTTTGGTGAATTTTCAGTCGTAGTTTACCTCCAATGTCTTCGTCTTCTTCGCAGGTTCTTTTATTGATGACTTTCCCAAAATAGCAATTCCTATGTAGTAGACCTGCAATTTTTAGAAAGTTTGCCTCGGGAGTTTGGATTGACATGGAACAAAGTTTTTGATATGGGTTTTTGCCCAATATCCTCCCTCTGAAATTTTGGGCCCGCCCGCTTAATAATCCAGGAGATTTTAAAGTTTTAATTTTCGGACCTGGCAGTGCTTCTGGGTATGGCAGCCATTAATGGACCTAAAAATTGTAGGTCTGGTTTTCTCCTCCATTTACAATGAAATTTATATTTTTGATGTGGGTTTTTCTTTGGTGCTTCACGTGCGATCTTACTTCAATCCGGCAACTAGTTTGACGGGAAATCTTACTTCTTTCTTCGTTGAGCCGGAAATGAGATTTCTTCGTTGTGGCTGCTCTATCGCATGAGGGGGGAGTTTGAAGGTGTATTTTTGATGGTCTTGGATAGAGGAATGAACAAAAATAAATGGTTTGTTGTTTCATGCACTGGTTTGCAACATTTCTTTAGATCTTCATTTTTAGGCTATGGGGATTTTCACTGTTCTCTCCTTCTTGCTCTTCATTTCTTCTTCTTGTTTTGATGAAATATCCTTCTGAGACCTATAAATCACCATGGGTAGTTTGTTTTAGTGCTTGGGTTGAGTGTGTCTGAGCATTTGCAATGGTGGAGTGATGGTATAATGTTGTAGAGGAAGAATGGAGGAATGGAGTGCACAAAAAGGTTTAGAAGTTAGAAATGAAGAAAGCGACACTTGGGAGATTTTAAAAATTATGCACAATTAGGGTTAGGGAACATTTTTAAAAGCTTGATTTTCCTCACCTTAGGTACATGAGGGACATCAACTTCCACAATGAGCAAAATGGAGACACGTGGCACTAGATCCGATGATAGGGGATGAAGAAGGAAAAAATTACTTTAAAGCACCTTTGTGAGTGAAATGAGGTCACATGGGTGTCAGCAGATTCCCCATAGGGGCTGGGTGCATTTTCCAAGGTCTGATGTCCCCACCTTAGGTGCATAAGGTACATAAAATTCCATGGTGGTCCTGTAGAGTGACACATGGCAACCGATCCGACGGTAGGGAATCGCATGCTCCAAATAAGCACTTAAGGGCCGAAGCGCCAAGTTTGGAGGTCATATGAGGGTCCCAAGGGTCACATGAGGGCTGGGCACATTTTCCAAGGGTGATGTACCTAACCTCAGGGACATGGGGACATGAAATCCTGCCAGGCTCTTGGTGTTGACATGTGTCCTCTCGAAAAAATGACTAAGTCCTAAACTGCCTTTGAGAGGGTAACTTGGGATGTAAATAACTTGAGCATCCGGTGGAATTTATTGGTGAAATTTTATATGATCCTTACTGGAAATGGCATTTTGAATCCAATGATGTGTTTCTCATGTCTTTATTTGATCATATGATCCCTGAAAAATCAGATTTTTGATCTGGGACTCCACTTGTACCTGAGAAAAACTATCTTCCAATTATATGCTCCAAGGTGTTGTGAAAAATATTATTTCACCATCATGTAGGTATTGGAATCCTATTTCCGAATATGTTTTTTTTTACTTCTAAATCCATCTGAGCTCCTAGAATCTTTGTTTGAAGCCCAATAGCTATTTTAGGCCTATGTACTGCCTAAGCTTGTGAACCCTGTTTTCACTCATCTGCTCCAAGTCTTTCAAAACTTCTCAAAGCCTTCCAAAATAATTTCTATGATGTTATAAGGTCTTCCATTCACTTCCGTGTTGAATTTGGCCCTTCTGCTCTGCTCCAGGGTGGTTGATCCAATCCCGAAGAAGCCCAACTATAGCCCTTCCTATACTTGCCCGCCAAAAGATATTTTGATGAACTCCTAAAATCACCTAGGGGGAATGAATGGAATTTCCTAAATCACTTAGGATAATATCATGACATTGGTTGGGAATTCATTTGGGTGATTTCGAACAGATCCGGGGCTTCTTAGGAATGATAAAACATGAAAATTTTGACGTAGGGGTATAGTTGTCATGCTCGAAAATTGTCAATTTACTTGTTACACATTCTCACAACAACAAGTGGCTCTAGCTGGGACATAACATGGAATGAGCGCAACGAAGACATGACATGGGAATCTAGAATCTCAATTTTAGACCATATAATTTATTGACCAGTGTCTTATCCATTGGGTCATGCGGAGTCATGCACAACTTCAAGAAAGGAATATTAGAAGAAGGAAACAAACACACAAAACAAAAAAGAAAGAAAGGAAACACACAACACACAACGGGAAGGAAACACACACAAAGGAAAGGGAAAAACACCTATCAATCACCTATGGTACAAGGTGAGGGACAACCCGCTTTCCTTGAGTACTTTTTATTTCACAAAAGTTACCCCTGAAGAGGCAACACCGAATGATGATGTTTTGTGGCGTTGATGGGTTCTAGAAAGTATCCTCCCTCCTCGCCTACTTATGAAAGCCAGTGCTTTCACAATTTTTGTGTACTTGGTAGGAGTGAGTCCATGTGATCTTCTTGATGCTCATGTCCTTTCTTGGAAACTCCATTGTCTTCATGCTCTTTGATATTGGTTTCATCATGCCGGTTTGCTTCCATGTTTATCCATATAGCTGATTCTCCATTGAGCACATTCCAATTCCTTGAACCTTCTTCGAGTTAATTTCTTTCCTAGGTCTATGCTCATTGACATCTCTTCCATGAGAAACCTCAAACTTATCTATTTCCTTTACTTCACTGTGAGGTGCTTGAGTACTGATTGAAAGATTGGATGCGGCCTCATACTTGTCTTGTATGCCCATGGCACGAGTGAAGAGATCAAGAATCAACTCAGGGTCTTTCGCCACTTCTACTGCATCCAAGATTTCTTGCACGGAGTAATGCTTCATCATTTCCTATAGTCCCTCTTTGTATGCCTTTGAAGAATCTTTATCTTACAACTCAAAGAAACTATCTGGAGGGATTACCTCATCATCTCGAGAATTGCTGCACTCTACTGATCCTTCATCAAAAGGAGCTTCATCTTTAGAGGTATTCAAACTCCTTGCTTCAATTTCTTCATCATAGAAAGAGTCTTCATCTTCAAATGGGAAAGAAAATGATTCTATTTCATCATTATATCCACCAACCATTGGCTTGAGAGGGACATCATATTTCTCATCTTGCCTTATCTCAATATGGCTGACCTTCACATTAGTTAAGGCATCCAAATTAGCTTCATGTTTATCTTCCATATTCATGGCTTGCATTAAAAGTTCGATCGATCTCGGGGTCCTTTGTTTTTCCATGCTCTTAGCAGTCCTTGTATAGACATTTCTTTCAAACCTTTCACGGGCTCATCACAAGCTGATTTTGTCTCTCCATAGATGGCTTGATAGAGATCATCTTCATCCCCAAATGGGAATGAGAATAACTCCTCATCTTGGAAAAGTGTATAGGCTGATTTTTCTTCTTGAAAATCACCGAGAACCATTTCCTCTTCCTCGCGGTCTACATCATTTGGTGATTCAGGGCTGCCCTCTTATAACTCGAATCTCCTCAATGCTTCTTCAAAGTCCAAATATCTCGGGAAGGCATGTCTGGACCTATCAAGGTGGGAATATCTTCTTCCTCCTCGGTTGTCACCAAGTGATTCATCCACCTAGTATTTTGGTACAAAATGTTAGCTTCTAGGCTTCCGGATTTTTACACAGTGTACCTCATTTTCTTCTCGGGAAGCAATTTCTCCATGTCTCCCTTCATTGGTATGGTTGTAAAAGACCAATTCATTTGAATTTTCCCTCCCAACTCTCGGTAGAAATTTCTACTCAGCAACATTCCAAATGAGGCTAGGGACGTCTACTACCAAAATCATCGCTGAAACTTTCTTATCTGGAAATCTGGTGAGAGCCACTGTGCATCTTTAACCTTCCCTACAAGTGAGACCTTTTTGATTCCAAAGAGTAACAAGAGCCACTAAGTGGAGTCATTGTAAGTTTAAGAGCCTTGGCGACCTTCAAAGGCATCACGTTATATGAGGCCCCAGAATCTATTATGCAATTGTTTAGTACATATTCTCCAACAAGAAGGGAGACATAGAAAGGTTCAACTTTATCAGTCTTTTATGCACTCAGAGAAAGCATGTTACGTGAGGGAGGTGTAGGTGAGTTTTGTAGCATGCCTTTGGAACTAGAAGTTACAACTTTGGGTCTTAGACTACCACTCTTGATGTATCGGACGAACCTCTCAAATTGTTTAGGGTGAGTTCGCAGATATTCAGTTTCGGTAATCTACACTTTGGCTTTGTTTGCATATTCTATGAAGTCAAAGGGAGAAAATGTGAACAAGGGGGTGAAGGGACTGATTTTGGAGTCTAGATAGGCTTAGGAGTAGGATTTGATGTTTAAGGAATGGACGGTATTTTGAACGACACACTAGGAGCTTTCAAGGTATTAGATTTTGTAGGTGTAGATTTAGATTTAGACTTGGAAGAGACATCGAGAAAGCTTACTTGGGATTATGGGCATCTTCTTACTTGTTGCGGGGTCAAGCTCCAACAATGCGAGACTTCATGGAAGATGGAAGTGGGGATCCTTGGTGATTATTTTATTTTTGAGTCACCATAGGAGGATCATCAACCTTATTTTCTTTTGCAAGTAGAGAGAGGAGATGATCTTTTCTCATACGAGAACAGTGAATATCGTGCATGAGAAACTTGGTGCATCTTCTTCATCTTCTTCATAACCTCCGAATACTAACAAAACCTGATTTATGTGTCATTCTCAAACTCATCACTTTCTTGGAAATCGCCACCTTCTTGTTCAAGCTCTTCTTCACTTTCTTGAAATCTATAATTTACATTCACGGGTGGGGCCTCCAAGGAAAGTCTTTGGGGTGCTCCTACAATTTGATTTCTGTTGCTTCTCTAAGAAGAAACTCGTTCAAATAATTCCCTCTTCAAAGAGGCCATTTCATTCGCCAACTTTTGCACATGATGGATTAGTTCTCTCATCTTTAGGATGTTGGGCCTTGCCCTTTGATGGATTCTTGATCTTTCCAGAGAGGATGAGATCGTCATCCAATTCAATGGCCCTCCTTTGTGCTTCTATAATGTTCCTTGGTTGAACTCTTCGTAGGAGAAATCCTACCTCCGGTGATTGAGCGTTTATGAAGAATCTTTTGATATTGTTTTGAGATGGTGAATCCTCTTCAGGTATCCTGCACAAAGAACCATTCAAAACGAGCCACAAAGTCTCTCATGGTTTCATTTTCTCCTTTATTTATTTGAGCCAATTACACCAAGAGGTCTTGACAATCTTTAGTTGATTTAAATCTCTCTTCGAATGCATCCTTGATGTCATTCTAACCCATGATGGACCGGGAAGGTAGGAGGTAAAACCATTCTATTGCTTTTTCTTGGAGGGACTCCACGAACAATCTTACAACATCTTCATGTTGGACACCAAGAATTCCACATGATGTGTGAAAGCAATGATGTGTTCTTAGGATGTTGTGTGTTGTCACCTTTGAACTTTGGAAAGTTCTTGTGGGAACCCGTTGGTAGATTGTGAAGAGGGGGTTCAAGAGCAAGTGGGCCTATATTCCTTCCCCATGGAACAATGGGTTGAGGTATTTCTTCTTCATCTGCCATTGTTTCTTCTTCTTTGCTTCACTCTTGCTTCTATGAATTCTTATTCAAATTCTTCTTCTTCCAGGGAAGTTGATGTTCAATGGTTGTTGAAAAATTATAGAATTTGAAGGATTTTGGATAGGATTACCAGGTGAACTTCTTGAAGAGCCAGATGAAGAGGAGGCTTGAGAGAAGAAATATGGATTATCTCTAATTCGTTCTTGCAGATTTTGTGAAGCTTCAAAATTGAAATCAGCAACACCTCTCGACCTTCTCAACTTGGTGTATCTTCCTTCAGCCAGTTTTTGGAAGCTTTTGTAGTCGGAATACGAAAGGCCATTGTGGAATGTGAAAAGTCACGTGTAGAAATCAGCAGTGTATCTTTCGGAAATGGACTTTCTTGAACTCTCTTTTATGATTTTTTCAATATTTGATTTTTTTTTTTGAATTTTTAGGACCTTGTGGTCATATTTTGGGTGTAGATGTTGCTAAATCTACCCCACGGTGGGTGCCAAAAACTGTTGGTGAGAAAATTTTTTAGGTGGAAAAACTTGTGGATTTTTTACCAATGCTCTAGGAATCTAAGTCCCTCTACTTAACCGGTGTAGCTTCTGTATGTGCATGCACATGAAAAGGTAAATTTTTGTGGTGGCCTTTTCGGGGGATCAACAGGGGGCACTCCACTGACCCTATAACAAATGCTTACATATACCTGTAAGAGATGACTTTGTCTGGAAGTGGGAAAGGGAGTGAGAATGGAGGTAGGAGAACTAATGCTATAGGTAGAAAATCAGATTCCTACACACACACTAGTTAGAAACTTCATCACATGCATTTATGAGAAGAAACAACCCTGTAAATGACAACAAGACCAAATAGAATTTGATGAGAACAAAGTGTCATGAAATCCCTTGGTCAAAGAAAGCTAGAAACTCTTCTTCTTGTATTGATGCTTGAACAAAAGTTGTACATAGTGTAGGAATGGAAGAAATTTGAGAGGGGAAGAGAGTAGAAGAAAATGGCTATCTCCTTTACTTTCTCTCAAGGTAGAATGCACTCTTGAGTCTACAAGATCAATTGCCAACCCTTTGAAATGGGAATGGCTTTACAATTTATAGAATAGAATATGACTCTTCATCTACCTCATGACCTTTTGAATACCTTCATATGACTTAAGACTATTCATATTCCACTTTAAATATTTAAGTCCCTCTTATAATAGCAAGGTGACTTAATTTACATTATATTTCTAAAGTCACTTAAGTCATATTAAAAGGTGCAACCCTCAACGCAAAAATATAACATTGAAGAGAGAGAGAAAGAAGAGGAAGAAGAAGAAGAAGAAGAATTATGATGAAGGAAGAGTTGTTGCAATGGACCTGGCTCCATTCTCTAACTATTCTCCACTTCTTTTTTGAGTGCTCATGTTTTGTTGGTGGTGGCTCACATGTATGTAAAGAGCTTGACCACCTCTTGAAGTGCTGACTTCCCTTTTTCAAATATTGAATCGATCCATTCCTTATTTTTTTGGCCCTGCATCGTGAACTCGTGCATTCTTTTGATGGATTCGGATCGAAGCTGCTGATGGGTACCACTTTCTCAATAGGAAGTGTTATAGTGCTTGGTTCCACCAAGTGTTACACATAAGATGAAAGAGTTCACACTTGCTCCTCTAGTCCCTCGATCTTCTCTTTGTATTCTTTATTCCTTGCCATCATGCGAAAATTGCTGATATATCGGGAGCTACTACTTGTTGCATCGTGTGAGTGTCGAGGATGATCGTTTCCCGCATCCATGGAAACATCTCGTCAGTTTCAGGCTCAATGACGGGCGCATCAACCATTCTTTGTCCTGATGGAGGAGGAAAATCCTAAATGAGAGGAGAGTTGGAGTCAACAACATGCGGGACCTCTTGAAGTGGCTCGAATATTAGATCATGAGTCATATACTCCTTGTTCACTTGTGGTTTTTGCTACTTCTCTTTTGTCTACCTTGGCTTGAAGTCTTTTGATTTCATCAAGTTGAGCCCTTATTTCCTCTTCCGCTCTTGCTTCTCTTTCTCTAACTTCTTCTTCGGTTTCTACGTCAGTGAAATTTTCTAGGTTCTCGTTGATGTATGGAAATTCACCATCCAAAGGATTAGCAGCACTCAGGTTCTCAACGTGACTAGTTGCTTGATGAAGGGGAGGCCTCTGAATTCCAAGCAGCTCTTGTCTTCTTTGAAGTTCTTTGAAAATGGGGTTGGTTTGTCCTCCTTGCCTCTGTTGTCGAGTGTACCTTCTATCCACCAGCTTGGAAATCTATGCTCACCTTTTTGGTGCTGGAATTTGTCTTTGCCTCACCAATTAACAACGTGTTCTTCTTCAAGGTTGAGGATTCTCGTGGAAATGAAGTAGTGGTTGGCAATTTGTCTATTATGCCAAATAACTTCTCTCAAATCAAAAGTGATATCTTCTTGGATGTGGAAGATTAATTCAGGTCTTTCGACAAGAGATTTTCTCATAATAGCCATGGTTTGTAAACATGTGGCTTATATAGCTATTCAAATTTTAGAAATTTTCTCATTTGAAGTTTGAATTTTAAGGTCATTTGGGTCCATGTACAAGACATCATTGTCTTCCACATCATACTCACAGGAAAAGGGTTGTGACGGCTTCGACCCATCCATTTCGTCTTCATATCTCCCTTCGAAAATGTAACTTACTATTTTTAGTAAGTGTGGAAAAGCAATTCCTCAATCTTCAACTGGATTGGTGTCACCTGATTTCACCCGAAATCTATGACTACCCTATCCAAATGTTTTTTGTACTTTTAAAATAATGGGTCGTTTTGTGTTTTTATTACCTGAAAGTTCTTGTATTGCATCAAGATAATCCCAAAGAGCCATATTAGCCTTTTTCGCCAAATACCTAGATGCTCAAAGTTGTTATATTCTGTCCTTGGGATTTACCTACGGAAAATTTGTATTTAATTATTTTGAGCTCCGTATGAGGCTATTTGCGCTCTGTTTTAACTCTGTTATGATCAAATATGTCATTACTCTTATGTACCAGAAGGGTTTTAACTTGGAATAAGTTTTGGGCTTTATTTGTGACTTTTGACAATTTTTCGTGTTTTTGTGTTGTCCCGTTTCATTTTCTGTGAAATTTCTCTAGAGCAATTCCTTTCCGAGTAACCCCGATTTTTGGTCCGTGAGCGGTGGAAAACAAGCCCCTGCGAGGATGGGCACATTTATGGAAAACAAAGGATTTAAGCTATGATGGGAAAAATAGAGGCGCGAGGCGGGGTGGGAATTTTATACCTACCTAGCAGGGTACTTTTTCCCGTGTTATAAAATTCACTTAAGCTGCAGTGGGAAAGTTAGAGGCCGCAGGCAGGCGGGAATTTATTACCTGCCTTGCAGGGTGAAAATTTCCATGATAAAATAAAAGGAAAGTGACTTAAGTGAAATCATGGGATTTTAGTGCCTGCCTTGCAGGGTAAATAATCCCATTGTCAAAGTCAAAACACTTAAGTGGATCATGGGATTTTGGTGCCTGCCTTGCAGGGTAAAGAATCCCATTGTGGAAAAATTCCTAAAAATAGAATTATATGTGCAAAAAAGTGCGCCCCCTTTGGTGAGATGATGGAAGACTTAAATTGATTATTTTAATTAATCTTTCCTCTCAAAAAGTGCGCCCAAGCTTGGAGGAAGTCAACAAGTCAAAGAGGAAATAAAAGAAAGGATTAAAAAACATTAAATTTAATTTATTTAGTGGTTGCCCCCTTCCTCTCAAAAAGTGTGCCCCATTTGGGAATTATTTAATGTTTTTAAGGCATTAAAACATTAAATTAATTTCTATTTTCAGTGGCTATGGTCAAAGCACACTGTGAAGCTTAAGTGAAGTGATGTGTGAAGGATTAAATTGGATTAATTTAATTTATTGGATGGTTGTCCTTAAACATGCTATTTTTAAAAGAGAAAAGCATGATTTTTAATTAATTAATTGCTTTTAATTGTTAGGGCAATTATTAATTATAGAATTGTGAAGGTTATATAAGCATGGGCAGTCATATGGGTGAATTATTCAAATCACAAGTAAAGAATTGTAGCCAAGGGGAAAAGTACGCCCCCATTAGAAGAAGGATTTTACTCAGACAAGGTGACAACAAGGCTAAAAGCTTCCAGATTTGGCACATGCTTTGAAGGAGGTTGATCTTTGTCTACATAATTGTTTGCATATGTGTTACAGGTGCTCAGGTGTTGTTGAAAGGATTCATGCTCTCTTTATGTGCAAATTAAACACCAATTTTTGGGGCAGTAGGCTTGAAAAGTGTAGATTTTTACAATTAAAATTCACTATTCATTCTCCGGTGGCCATTTTTGTCTGAATAAATTGCAGGAATTCAATACAGGTGCTTTACAAAGGAAAATGAGCTTTTATCAATGTCCAATACATTGCATATATCCTCCGAATCTGAAGAATTGTCCAGATCTGCACCAATTTTGAAGAAATCCGGCCAAGTAAGAAGAAAAAGAATTATTCAGACGAAGATAGACAAAGCCATGGTGAAGGGAGATGAAAAAGAAAGCACGATGGAGTCATGCATTGCTTCCAAACTTGCAGACATAGGAGACACAGATCTAGGCCCGGAACCTCTTGCCGATTTGATTGATAGATCCAAAGCGGGAAAGACTTCACTCATGCGTGCGGTTAAAAGCAGTGGAATTATCTCGAGCTGCAGCTTTTCCATGTATAGCCCAATTGCCAGAGTTCATGATGGAGTGTGCTAGATCTTATCATCCTTCATCCAGATCGTGTGTGATGCTTGGGAAAGACAATAATTGATGCGACGCAGAGTTCATCAATTATTGTTTGAAGATTCCAGTGTGAAAGGTGGTGACTTCTATTAGCATTCAGGATGCTGACAGTAAATGGGAGAAGCATAGAGCTGATTAGGTGAGCATCATGAATAGCTGATACATGAAGAAGCCTAGATCTCCTTCAAAGTTCCCGAGAACTCTTCCATGATCCAATTTGGTGCAGGATGTAGATGATGTCGTCAAATTACTATACAGGATGAATGGTGAAGCGAATGCCTACACTTTTCATACATGGATGTATGCTTTCATCAGGACCATTGAAATCAACAAAGTTGATTCTATAATTAATTGGTTAGAAATTATTAGCAATAACATCGGTGAGCAACTCTGGAACGTGAAGCGTACTTTCAGCTTCAAGATGACTTCATACTTGGTGTATGCTGCAGCTTCACAAGGCATCTTTTCCAAGCTGGATAGATGGGGTGTTCTTTCCAAAGACCCCATTTTTGAGTGTTACCCGTAGCTTACTACACCTGTATGCGAGAAAGACTTCAAAGTGATCAATGATGACTTCTTCTACAATTTCATCTGCAGGCTAGACAAAGACTTGAAGGCCAACAGGGTAAAAAGAAGCATGGGAAGTGTGTCCAAGATTGACAATCTATTCATTCAATTTGTAGACTTCACATACCTTAGGGTTACGGGCTTTTACGGAGAATCTATAAAGATGCCTGTATCGAATGATAAATTGATCGCCGGGAGAGAGCAGCAACTTGTGGAGTTACACGACCTTCAATCAAAGTGGCACAAGTCTACGGGATTCTTCCCAAAAGCGTGGGATATTACATTTGCATTAGCATTCATAGAGCTTTGGGGATGGAAACACATATGTTATCCGAGTATGAGCAAGAGTTCTTCCTTGCATGGCTGAACTTCGATCCATTTCGAGTAGCCAGGAAGACAATCTCCCAGGAATACGCACATGTGCCTTCATTAGAAGATTTATGGATGAAGTGCAAAAGTGAGTACGAGGTTAGAAAGAAAGATTTCAGCAAGCTATCAGCAAAGCAAGTGTTCAACTTTAGACTAGCATGAGATACCTGTGAATCTTAAAGATGATGGGAATGTGGTACTTGACACTTACCATCAAATGGGAGGAGATAAAACCATATTGCAGAATAACATAGGAGATTGCAACACAATTGAAGAAAGGTCGGGAGATGTGTTGGTGAATACTTCAAACTAGTTGCTGATGAAGGGATATTGCCTTGATGAAGCATTGATGAATCAAGTCACGGGCAACTTCGGCACAGGAGATTCCCTCAAGCGAAAGCATGGAGGAGAAAGCAGCAGGAAAGTTGAGAAGTTGAAAGTGCATAGAAGATCTCAATCTAAGGAGAGGATCACTTCTACGACCATGACTTTAACTCTGGTTTCTCTAGTACCCAATGCTTCACCTGCTATTGCACCGCAGCAGTAGGATGCTTCCATGCCTCCACCGAATCTAGTGACATTCATCTTCTCCCCTCAGCCACTTCATTCAGCGCCTGTTCAGAGGATACGTTGAAGCTACAGATGGCAGAATTCGAAAGGGCTTTGTCCTTGGATGACTCAGAAGATGGCAGCCATAACATTGTGGCACTTTCTGATGGAGAGGATGTAGAGTGGAAGATGGTAGTACACTCAGCGACTTCTCATTCTCTGAAAAGTAACTTCTCGGAATGGTTGGCTTCGCAGTTGGTTCCAAAAGCGAGAATGGAGATGAACTTAGAGGAGCACGACTTGCAGCTACTCCAGAATCTGGGTGGAAGAGACAGAAGGCCTAAAGTTGCCAAAGCAACTTCTAGGTTGATCATCGAGGATTCGGGAGAGAAGTTTGCTGAGATATCAATTCGGCAGAAGGAAAGATAGAGGAGGAGCTCACGGTGGAAGATGTGACAGTGACCAAAGTACCCCTCGGTCAAGCCACCACTGAAGGATTGAAGTAGGACACGCAAACATTGATGGATGCTTTATTCCTTAGGCTTGACAGTGAAAAGGTGGAGAAAGAAGAGCTTGAAGCAAGTATGATCGGAAAAGCGTGAGTTGTATTTTTATTACTTTTAAAAGTTTCTAAAGATCGTGATTTTCTTAACCAATTTTAAGTATTCTAAACTCCACAAATTGATTAAATTATGATTATTATGCATCCATAGAAGTACAGAAAACTTGTGTAGCAAATAAATAATCAGAACTGAAAAACATTCAGATAACAAACAAGATTGTTTACGGGGTTCGAAAATTCCTACGTCCCCGGGTTCAGATTGAACCGATCCATTAATAATATTGAAATTCAATTACAATAACTCTTACAAACAACCAATAATGAATCACAACCTAAAAATGAGCTGATCAATGTCCCAAGAACTCTAAAAAATAGCAGAAAACTGTCCCAAGAACGATCCAGTGGCTCCTACTACGGTGTTTTCACAATGTGATCTCCCGCAATGTGTTAGCAAAAACACCTACAAATGGAGATTTAAAAACATTCTATGAAAACAAATCATATATATAAGATCAGATATGAATTCTAAACAATTTTCATGTTTACACCAAGTCACAATTCGGACCAGAAGTGCATTGAAATTCGTGTTTTCCAACTAGCTGTCTTGAAGATCCCTATTAAAATCTGCATTCAAAGCTTCCAAAAATAGGTTAAAACTCAACAAAAAACATCAAATCTTATATGGTTGGAATCGTCTCAGAATTCTCTACATTTCACCTTTTTACTCCAAGGTCCCAATCTGAGTGCAAGGCCTTCAAAAATGGCATTCTCTGAGACTGCCTCCTCTTCTGGCTTTTACAGACCTGCACCAATAGTATAAGTTGAAGCGCCCCATTTTATAATCCACCCAAGCCTCTAGGTGAGTTGGTCAGCGGATTAGTCTTGGGTAGCGGAGGTTATGGGTTCAAGACCCAGTGGCATGCATTATGGCGGAGTTTGTTTTGCATGGGGGATAAGAATCCCACATTCTCCGCAAAAGGGAATGATTTGTGGTTTAAATTGGGCATGCCGACCCATATAATACGTGACTAAGGTCACGTCCTCCCCCATTTTACTCGGGCTGTGCATTCTTCTCCCACCGAGTCATGTGGGTTCTATTTGAGGATTGTGTCGGCCACTCCATGTGGCGAGCTAGATAGTTATTCGCCCATTGAATCGGGCTTTGCATTGGTTTGTTTAACAGCCCGTGATATGGGCCGAGCTTTGTTTGTGGAACCACCAAGTCATTCGAGGGGATATTGTAAATCCCAAACCATGTGGTATATATTCCAAACCCATCCGTGAGGCTTCAACCAATCCCGAATAATATGGGATATAAATACGAACATACGTGCCATGTGGAAATATGATCAACTCGACCATGGAGAATAATATAAGCCTCGAACATTACCAAGAATAACATGGTGAATAATTACGAGGTAATATAAATTTCGACACAAACAATATAATGACATTCCAAATGAAATATGGCAATAAATCCCACTTGTCGACCCTCGATAGGCAAATCAAGCGAATTCGACGAGTGGTGGCAAGCCATGTGGTGCCTTGTGGACCCACCACGTTGGTGACAATACCATAGTCCACATGACGGTCGGGCTTCCCTTCGTAATAAAAGTTGAGCCTCTTGTTCCCGTGTACCATTTTTACGCTTGTCGAAGACCGGTGATCGAAAACCAACAAACAACTCCCTTTTGCCTTTTCGCCACGTGTCACGGTGCGATTGGTCAATTATTGACGATTGATTAGAGTTGACTTTCCGTTGACCAAACTTTGACCGGACATAGCTAGAGCTCCCGATGTCCGTTTGTCGCGTTATTACAGTTGTTGGAAATCTCTCGAGATGATCTTACGACCGACACCATTTAAGGATGTTTTGGGAATTTAAAAAAATGATCTCGATCAAAGTATCTCAATTATGTGAAATCATAGCCAAGGTTGCTAAACCTTCCATTCAGCCCATTTCAAAGCGGTGAGTGATCATCTTATGTAGGAAATGGAGGATGCAAGCAATCAAGTAAAGGCTATTGATGAATAGAAGAATTTTATTATTAAATCAAGCTTACGTATAACTTGGGAAGTGCCAGCCGCACTTTAAAGGTTATGAACGATGCAACAATTCAACTAAAGCAATTGATGGCAAACATAGAAGGCATGAATACATTTGCAGAGAGTAACCTGAGTATTTTGGCCGAGATCAACAAGCTTTTGGGAGATGTATTTATTGCAGAACAGATTGTACCAGACAGATCAGTCGAGAAGGGGAAGCAGCTAGAGTTTGCAGTATCTTTCCATTTGGAAATCTGCAGAGTTTTGCTGAAGAGGATGCAGGCACTTGAGAGTAGAACATCAGATTTACCAGACAGTGTCATTTCTTTCACTGAAGAGATAATGGACGGGAATGTCACTTCATACGTGCGGATCGTCTCAACTAAGGTGCCTAATTCCCTGGAAGGTTCTCTTCTGATGGTACAAAAGAGAATTGATAAAGCTACCAAGCCTTTTACGATGAATTCTATCAGTAGACTGGTGGCGCTGCAGGCGGACATTGCAAGGTTTGGGCCGAGCTTGGAAGATGTGGAATCGTGCATCAAAGTGTTGAATGAAGGGTTGCTGCAATTCAGGACAGAGAAAGAAGCAGTGGCTAAAACAGATGGAGGGATGTTGAATTACATGTTCGACAAGTATATCCGATATCAGAACAAGAAGAAGACATAAATGTTACAGCTGGCATGACTTCTTCTATTTCTTTCTTCTTCTATTTTCTATGTTCCCGGATGAAATTGTAAAACTTCTAAGTTATTGGTTTTGCAACCATTACTTAAAGTCATGTGGAACCATTCTATTAGTTAAGTGATACATGTGTCACTTAAGGAGAAGATAGTTGAGGATGATTGCCAAATGTCATTGTTACTTGTTTATGTTTCAGTTTAGTTTGATTTTTCCATTTGTACTTTCCCTCCTACATTCTATAAGTAGGAGAAGAACCTCTGAGTTAATGATCGATCATAATTTGTAAGCAACAATCCTGTGTTCTAGACTTTGTGCTGAACCCTTGAGAGCAACTTGGAGCAAAGGAATACAAAGGAGCAGGTTTCCGAAGAACTTTGTGTTACGGTGTACTGTGTTTCTTGCTTTTAAATCTTAGATCTCTTAAGTAAACTATGTTATTATAGATATAGATCTAGAGCTTCCTTTTTTATAATTTTGTGTGTTCATATCTATTAAATTTCTTCTATGTGCATGCAATTAGCTCTACTATCTACTAATTGGGATGCAAATCTTCCCCATTTCTTCTCTGTAATTCCTTTACTTCCTTCTTCTATAACTTTCCTTTCTTAAACAATGCTTGCTTCTTTGCTGCAGAATGTATTAGTTATGGTTCATGAACTAAGTGGTTAAAGTAAAACCCCGATAGATAATAACATGTTTTATTGACAAATCGACACGGGAGCCTTACCGGTTAAATGAGGAGATTTATCTCATGACTGCCTAGGATTTGATGCTATGCAGAAAATCTAGCCAATAGTTTTTGGTGACTACTGGGAAACAACTATCTTTGCAGATCAAAGCTTTTCTATTGAAGATCAGAGTGTTTTCCATACAAATCTCAACTGGTGAATGACCATTCACCCGATCCGTGAAGGTGCAAGGAAGGACTGATCATTTATTCAGATTGTAGGAGCAATTCAATTTCAATCCTCCTCCTCAAGTTAGAAGCCGCAAATCTAGTCTCTCACCAGGAAGGAGAGTGCACATCCATCCAGATCCGGAGTGTATTCAGCATAATCCGGTGGCTGGAATTATCCATCAAGTCTATCAAGTCTACACGAGGAGACGTGCTCAATTCAACATGGTACACCAGATTGTACCTATTCGATGGGGAGCAGCTTTTGGACCTCTGAACTTGGCTCCACCTATGCATGAACTGCCAAAGGGATCCAGAAAGAATTTTCAAAATTCTTTGGAGATGGAAAGTAAAACCCGGATGATCATTTGGCGTCCTTCTTCATATCCTGTGGTGTCCTTGTAGTAGAGCATGAAGATGTCTCAGTTAGGCTCTTCATTGAGACTCTACACGACTTGGCGGGAGAATGGTTCTATCGGCTAGCTCCTGGCACCATAACCAACTGGGTGACTATGCGTGAGTAATTCCTAAAAAGATTCAAGCCTGCAGAGGATGCTAGTACGTTGATCACTCAACTGATGCAGTTGAAGAAAGAGCCAAACGAGAACATGCGGGACTTTATTGCAAGGTTCCAAAGGATTTTGTATAAAATCCCCACTTCTACTACATTGAGCAACAAAAATCAAAAGACGTTTTTTATAAATGCTCTATTGCCTGAAGTTGGATATCAACTAAGAAGGGCAAGACCAGTAAATTTACTTAAAGCACAAAATGTTTTCGTGGAGGTTTAGGATGACTTGATCATGGCTGGAAAACTCAAACAACCATCTCACAAAGGTGATGGTGCTTCTTCTAGTACTTTAGATCCTTTGTTGCATAAATTGGCTAATGACATGCTCCAGATCAAGAAGTAGATCTCTCAAGCAAGGAATGTAACCCCCTCAAGAATAGCTCCTATCCAAACCTTTAATGGTCAAAATCAAAATCAAAATCAAAACAGACTTGTTGTTACACCACAACGGTTGGTAATAGAAGCTGCTCCAAGGAATAACTTAGAAACTAATGAAGAGGATCTCGGCATTGATGAATCATTCGATGATGAAGACTTTATAGATCCCGCTGGCGACTCCAATATTGGTTACCTAGACTATGAATCTGACGATGGCTATTATGAATCTTTTTAAGATTCTGATGGTCACACTTTTGCGGTGTTTACAAGGTCTCAGACGCGCCAAAATGCCGAAGCATCCACAAGCAGCCAAAAAGAGAGAGAAGATCCTGGCCCGGATGTTACTATCTTGAAAAGAGGTAGCACTCTTCCTTCTTCTTTAGCACCTAAGGATAAATATTCAAATTCTTTCAATTCGCAGCAAAGAGCCAACGCACATCCTGCTGAAGCAAGTCAATCTTTTGACATAATTGATCACATCAAGAGGAATAAGGTCCAAATGTCAGAAGCTGAGTATTTGAGAGCATTTCCTGATCAGCTGAATAGATTGGTCAAATATGTGCAAAGTAATGGTCCCAGCCCAACAAATAATACTTCATGAGGTATCTTGTCAAATCCAAAGAATACTCCTACAAATAATGCGGCGGCAAGTTCTTTTGCTTCTACCCCTTCTCCTACTACATCAGAAAGGATCAAGCCATTCTATGTATCTTTGCTTATCAACGGACACAAACTGAGCAATTGCATTTTGGATTCTGGAGCTTCTGATAATGTAATGCTTGCCAAAGTTTCGATGCCTTGGGTCTCACGTTGACAAAAACCATCGGAAGATGTTATTCAATGGAAAGGAAAGTCCCTCTTGTGGGGCAAATCAAAGATGCGCAGGCAGTACTTGCTTCTTTTCTAGATAAAAGACTGAAAATGACTATCCTTGTAGCAGACATCCTAGTCTCTTATGGCATGCTGTTGAGTAGAAATTTCTACAAAGAGCTGGGTGGAGAAGTCAAGATGGATTGGTCTTGTGTGCACATACCAATCAAAGGAGTAAATCAGAAGCTAGAACCTGAGAAGAAATCTAAGTACACAGTATCAAAGTCTGAGGATCCTAGATCTCAGATCTTGTTTCAAGAATCGGATCACGGAGTCTATTATCTAGAAATGGATAAAGAAGAAATTCAACCGGCGATTCAAGAATCACATCAAATTGATAACAAGATTTGGACTCTGGAATTTGATGGCAGTTGCTATTCATTTGGATCCGGCGCAGGCGTTGTTCTTATCTCTCCTGAAGGGAAGGTGCATGCGCACTCCTTCAAATTGATGTTCGAAAATACTAACAATACAACTGAATATGAAGCGTTGTTGTTAGGCATGGAGCAGGCAAGAACAATGGGGATCAAATTATTACATGCAAAAGGAGATGCTGAGCTGATCGTGAAGCAGATAAGAGGCCTCTACCAAGTCAAAAAAGACAAACTGTGACACTATAGAGATCGGGTCTACTCTGCTATCTTGGATTTTTCAGCTTTCTCGGTATCTTACATTCCGAGAGAACAAAATTCAAGAGCTGATTCGCTTGCAGTAACTACAGCCTTGTTGAATCCGGATCAGCCTCCTGCATTCTTTAGATAGGGAGACTACAAGGTGGAGATGGTCTTTCACCCAAAGGTTCCTGACAACGTTCAGCAATGGCAGGTTTTCAATGATGACACGCAGATTGCTGCGTTTCTCCAACAGAAGGACAACTTTGAAGAAATCTACTATGAGGGAAGCAATTCACCTCCTAGGCAGACTACTGTCGGAGAAATGGATGTGGACGTCTCAGGAAGTCAGGAGATTATCCAACTAAAAGGAAATAAAATTCCCAAAGGTTTGGTATCTCTTGAGGAAATGTTTGATAAGCATGATCAGATGCTTAAGAAAAATGAAGAAAGTGGGGAAGGTTATTCCTCCGACACACAATTGCTAAATTTGGGAGCTGGCAATGATCCCAAATTAGTAAATCTCGGTAAGTGTTGCTCAGAGGCCGAAAGAGAAGCTTTTACTAAGCTTCTTAAGAAATACATGGATGTTTTTGCCTGGTCTTACCAGGATCTAAAAACATATCAGCCTACGGAAGTTCAACACTACATCCCACTTAAACCAGAACAGAAGCCTTTCAAGCAGAAGCTGTGGCGGCACAACCCTACCATTTTGGGAACCATCTTTGCAGAAATCTAGAAGTTGTTAGACGCAAAGATCATCTATCCCATACATCATTCGGAGTGGTTGGCCAACATAGTCCCTGTAAGAAAGAAGAGCGGTGAGATTAGGCTGTGCGTGGATTTCCGCAACCTTAATCAAGCTTCACTGAAAGACAACTACCCCATACCCATCATGGATCACACCCTATAGGTGGTCACTGGATCTGAGATGCTCTCCATGCTTGATGGCTTCTCAGGCTACAATCAAGTCAAGGTGGCCGAGGAAGATCAATACAAAATGGCATTCATCACACCTTGGGGAACCTTCACATACCAGAAAATGCCATTCGGCCTGATTAATGTTGGTGCTACATTTCAAAGAGCTATGGATCTAGCCTTTGCTCATCTCAAAGATATAAGCATAGTGGTGTATCTGGATGATTTGACAATCTTTTCCAAAGATAGAAGTGCACACATTTCAAACTTGGAAGAGGTTTTCATACAGTGCCACAAGCATGGTATTTCTTTGAATCCCAAGAAATCTATCTTTGCCGTAACCGAAGGAAAGCTGCTAGGGCACATTGTTTCCAAAGAAGGAACAAAGATAGATCCAGAGCATGTCAAATCCATTCAGACATTGCCTTTGCCCACATCCAAAAAAGGGGTTCACTCTTTCTTTGGAAAAGTTAATTTTTTCAGAGATTCATTCGACTTTCATTGAGCTAAGCCATCATATTTCGAATATGATGAAGAAGAAACAAGATTTTAAATGGAGCAGCGAAGGGAAGGAAGCTTTCGAGAAAATTAAAGAGGCGTCAAAAGCTCTAGTCTTGGTTTCACCCGACTTTAGTAAAGAATTTATTCTTTACTGTTATTCCTCCGAACACACCATGTCAGCAATACTGATGTAGAAAAATCAAGAGGACGCAGAAGCTCCTATTGCTTTCATGAGTACACCTCTTAAAGCCTATGAGTTGAAATACACTCCCATGGAAAAACACGCATATGCAGTGGTAAAGGCGTGCAAAGCATTCAGGTATTATATTATTTCCGCACACATTGTGGTTTTGGTTCCAGATACTTGATTAAATCTATCTTTACTCAGAAGAGTTAGGATTGTTGAGAGGCACGTGGGTGACGAAGGTTCAAGAATATGACCTAGATATTCAACCAACAAATTTGGTTCGAGGAAGAGGTCTATGTGAATTAATGACAGAGATGAAAACATCAGTGCCAGAAGTGGATCAAGATGAGATAGATGGAGATTTACCTGCAGTAATTTTTATAGATCTGGTAGAAGAGTGGTACAGTAACATTGCTCACTTTCTGACGTATGGAGAATGCCCAGATCAACTTTCCAGAAAAGAGAAACGAACCATCAAACTAAAATCCAAAGATTTTGTTCTTTGGGATAATGCTTTGTACAAGAGGGGAATTGATGGCGTATTTCTCAGATGCGTTGACAAAGCTCAACAGGATCAGCTACTATAACAATTCCATGACATGGCTTACGGTGTTCATTTCTCAGCCCGAGTCACTACACACAAGATCCTCAGAGCAAGGTATTACTGGCCAACCCTTTTTCAAGATACTGCAGAATGGGTAGTTAAGTGTCAAGCATGCCAACATTTTGTTGGGCATGTGAAATTACTTGCATTACCTCTAAAACCCATTGTGATTGAAGAACCTTTCTAACAGTGGGGAATGGATTTTATTGGTATGCTTAACTCGGCTTCTAGTGCCGGTCACCGTTATATTCTAACAGCTACTGATTATTTCAGTAAGTGGGTAGAAGCTATTCCTGTGAAGAATGCCACTTCCGCCGAGGTGTGTAGTTTTATAAAAGAAAATATTATTGTCAGGTTTGGCGTGCCCAACAAAATTGTAGCAGACAACACTCGAATCTTTCTTCTGAGGAGCTAGTGGAATTCTGCTACACTTATGGGATCCAGCTAGTTCATTCCTCAAACTACTATCCACAAGGGAATGGTCAAGCTGAATCTAGTAATAAAAACTTGGTAACTATCATGCGCAAGCTTGTAACAGAAAATCAAAGGACTTGGCATAAAAAGTTGTTTGATGCATTATGGGCCGATAGGATCACACCAAAAAGGGTGATAGGCATGTCCCCATTTTAGCTGTTGTACGGTAGAGACACGGAGCTGCCTCTTACCTTGGAACTGCCCGCCTGCAGCTTTCTAAGGCCCTGGAGGTTTCCACCTTCACGGATGCTATTGATAAAAGAATTATGTACCTGACTAAATTGAGGGAAGTACAAACTCAAGTTGCAGATAGGTTGGCAGAGCATCAAAGGAAGGTGAAAGTCATCTTCAACAAAAAGGCCAGGGAAAGAAAGTTTGAAGTCAATGACTGGGTCCTTCTATGGGACAAAAGAAGAGAAACAAAAGGCATGCATGGAAAGTTCGATTCATTATGGAAAGGGCATTTTATGATTAAAAGGATCACGGAGCAGAGATAGCTTCATTCTTACTCATTAGGATGGATTTGAATTGCCATTTCCTTTTAATGGGAAACACTTGAAGCTGTTAGGACATAGGAGCGAGGTAAAACCTATATGTACATAAATAAATCTTTGTTTGTTTTTCCTTGTGTTGTCTTGTTTTGGTGTTGTGTTGTGTTGTGTTCATTTGATCGACCTCGTGCCCAAAGGACAAGATACGAAACCAGATATGCTGGGATCTCATCTTTTCCCTTTATCATTCTGACAGAGAAAAAGATGCCCACAGACGGAGCCGACTGGTGTCACCCAGATTTCACCCTGAAATCTGCGACTACCCTATCCGAAAATTTTTCGTACTTTTAAAATAATGGGTCATTTTGTATTTTTATTGCCTGAAATTTCTTGTATTGCGTCAAGATAATCCCAAAGAGCCATATTAACCTTTTTCACCAAATACCCAGATGCTCAAAGTTGTTATATTCTGTCGTCAGGATTTGTCTGCGGGAAATTTGTATTTAATATTTTGAGCTCCGTATAAGGCTATTTGCGCTCCGTTTTAACTCTGTTATAATTGAATATGTCATTACTGGTTTTTAACTTGGAATAAGTTTTGGGCTTTATTTGTGACTTTTGGCAAATTTTCATGTTTTTGTGTTGTCCGTTTCATTTTCTGTGAATTTCTCTAGAGCAATTCCTTTGCCGGGTAAGCCCGATTTTTGGTCGGAGCAGCTGGAAAAAATATATGCACATTATCCCTGGAGGAAGTCACCATCGGAGGTCTGGATCACCGAGAAAAAGTGAAGTTGTGCATGGAAAAGCCCCTGCGGAGATGGGCGCATTTTTGGAAAACAAAGGATTTAAGCTGCAATGGGAAAAATAGAGGCCGCAGGCAGGGTGGGAATTTTATACCTGCCTAGTAGGGTACTTTTCCCATGTTATAAAATTCATTTAAGCTGCAGTGGGAAAGTTAGAGGCCACAGGCAGGCGGGAATTTATTACCTACCTTGTAGGGTGAAAATTCCCATGATGAAATAAAAGGAAAGTGACTTAAGTGAAATCATGGGATTTTAGTGCCTGCCTTGCAGAATAAATAATTCCATTGTCAAAGTCAAAACACTTAAGTGGATCATGGGATTTTGGTGCCTGCCTTGCAAGGTAAAGAATCCCATTGTGGAAAAATTCCTAAAAATAGAATTATATGTGCAAAAAAGTGCACCCCCTTTGGTGAGATGATGGAAGACTTAAATTGATTATTTTAATTAATCTTTCCTCTCAAAAAGTGCGCCCAAGCTTGGAGGAAGTCAACAAGTCAAAGAGGAAATAAAAGAAAGGATTAAAAACATTAAATTTAATTTATTTAGTGGCTGCCCCCTTCCTCTCAAAAAGTGCGCCCCATTTGGGAATTATTTAATGTTTTTAAAGGCATTAAAACATTAAATTAATTTCTATTTTCAGTGGCTATGGTCAAAGCACATTGTGAAACTGTTATCCAAAATTTACCCCCAGGGTAATTTTGATAACATGCATCAGATTATTCTGTCCCGAGCAAGTAGATTGATTCAAGGCCCAAAATCATGAAAATCGGCTAAGTCCTAGTCCTCGTAGTAGCTGGGACAGTTGGGACATCGGGGCACGAATCGGCTGAAAAGCCGCCAGGTGGTCCGCGCAGCAATTGGGACATCGGGACGTGCGGGACGCGAAGGGGCGAACCGGCCGAAAGTGGAAAAAATCGCCAAGTTTTGTTTGGGACATCCGGGACAAGAGTACGCGGAGGATGTGGATCGGCCGGTTTGGCGCAAGTCAGTCCATTTCGAGGCGGTTCGGAGAATTTTGTCCTAGGCAGTCTAGGACAGTTGGGACAAGAGTACGTGGAGGACGCGAACCGGCCGGTTCGGTTGAAACAGAGGACTTTCGTTTGGGACATCCGGGCCAAAAGTACGCGTGGGACGCGAAAAGGCGAAGTGGCGAAAAAGACAAGGAGGCCCGCAGACGAATCAGGAAACGCCACGTGTCAGGGGGAAAATGACTCAAGAATTTGCTAAGTGTTGGCTGAAAATTTCAAAGGGCAAGGTTTGAAGGGTCGGCCCGAGCCAATAGACACAGGACACGTGTCCTAAGGCGGGGGGAGTTCGGAGCCAGGGAAAGACTTAGGAAAATTTGACAAAAGTCTTGGGCCAAAAAATTAAAAGACAAGGATGACCCCACGCCCTATCCTCCAACCAGATCACGCCACGTGTCCCAAGTGGCGGGGCGTGGGGGAAAGTGAATTTTTTTCCAAAATTATAAAAACGTCAAAATTTCAAAGGGAAACCCGCGGGAGGCGGAGGAGAGAGAATTGCTCATCTAATCAGCACTTGCCACATGGCATCCGACCAGTGGAGCGTGGAAATTTTTTGAAATTTTTTCCAAAGACAAAAAAGAGGTAAAATTTGAAAAATTTTTTCCGCCGATCCATTTTGGGCGTTTTTGCCCTAAATCTTCAAACGATCATATCTTTTGATCCAGAACTCAGATTTGCACGTTCTTTATATCATTGGAAAGATGTTGAATTTCTCTACATGATTCCATGGTCAATTTCTAATTTTGGTTTAGTTTGGAGAGAGAAAATTCAAAAATGGCTCTGGTACGTGTCCATGGCCAGAAATGACATTTCAACAACCAAATTTAATACAGAATGGGTCGCATTCTCCTCCAATTTGGTCAAAAATGATAGGGTATGGGTTTGTAAGGTCCCCCATGCTGATTTAATGCATTTGCAGTCAATGAGGAATGGGCTCCCATGTTTTTGTACATTTTCTCTCTCCTGGGCTCGACCCATGCACTGTAAAAGCCAGATTTGGCTCATTTCTTCAGGGGAACACTTTTTTGAACATCAGACTTCTTCTTTCACCTAAAAACAAGTGAATTTTGTAAGTATCAGGCCTTTTTCAAGGATTGTAACAGGTTTATACCTCTTTGATGGTGTAATGCAAGGGATTTTACATGGAAATGACAATGAAAACTCTGTGAATGTTTTTAGTCCTCTGTTTGTATTGTTTTTACTTCATTTTCAGATCTCGATTGCATCTTATCAGCTTGTGTATGTTTTTGTGTTGCATTTCATGGATTTGTGCCTATTTGTATGAGTAAAAAATGTTCACCACTCCTTTGGTGCATCACCATCATTAGGTTAGTTTCATTTTCTACATTTCTTATCCCTATCTACTTGCAAATTAGGGTAAAATTAGGATTTGAACCTCTGCAATTGTGTAAACACTAGATCTAATCAGAGGAGTTTGAGGAACCAGCCTCTAATCTGGAGATTCTTCTCTCATTTTACAAGTCCCCACACTTGGAGAAAGGATTCAATGTTGTGCAATCACACTGGATGCTAGAGTGATCAACCTAGAAATCTGATCAACATCCAGGGGTGCTGTGATTTTGCACTAATAGTTTTGGCACGCCGGTGGGACACTAGAGGTCTCATTTTTATTACAGCAAAGTTGATATGCATCTGCTGTAATTTTCTTGCTTGAAAAGAGCTATTATTTTCATATCTGGCGACTCCAAGGGGAAGAACCACTTGGTTTGATGAGTGCGGGCCGAAAATTCATGAGAAGAGTCACCACAAGGTCAAGAGTTGGAGAAGAAGAAGTGTTGTTTGAATACCTGCAATTATCTCCAAGATGAAGGCAAAGAGGAAGAAGGATTCAAACGTCTCCATCTCCACCAAACAGAACTCTCTCAACTCCTCCACTGGTAGGCCTTTCATTCACCAACAAGGGTTTTAAGACCAATTAGAATGGCACAAAACAACCCTTATGTCAACTTCACAGAGCAATGCCCACTTGCCCTCAATGCACAACATCTAATTCCTATTGCAACCTTGAAGAACATTCCGTACTTCACCTGGAGAAAATCGACTACTCCTGGTGATCATGTTAAATATATTGCTAACCTTTGTGCAATTCATGAAATCAATGAGATGCAAGTGGTCATGCAAGTTATGACATCTTCATTCAAGGGTAAAGCATTGCAATAGTTTAGGAGCCTTGAGCTGGTTCCATCACCAATTGGAATCATTTGTGTATAGCACTTCATGAGCAATTTGGAGAAAAGGGAGACAACTTGTCTCTTTTGGAGCAACTGACAACCATCAAGAGAGCTCCCAATGAGCAGCTGACCGATTTCAACTTCAGATTTCAAAAGACTTGGGAGAGAATTCCGGTGGCGGTCAAAGCAATGCGAGAAGGTGCTTTTCTCTACTATCTCAAAGCTTTAAATTATGATATTTCTATGTTGATTCAGTCCATGAGAGGCATAACTATCCCTATGGCTTATAGCATTGCCATTAGGGCTGAAAATTGTTTGATCCAAAGTGGCAAACTTGCCCCTAGACCTCCCATGCCCACTTTGTTTCCAAGTTTGGAGAGTCCAAACACCAATCAAGCACCTAATTTGGCTCCTTCTCCCACTCCTAGAAATCAGAGTTCAAATGAAGCTTCCACTTCATCTCCAAGTGCCCCAAATGAGCTTTAAGAAGTCATGAAGCAATTGCAAAACCTAGGCAATGAGTGGTTACTCTCAAAAGGCAGCAGGCCCAAGGTTTTAGACCTTCTTATCAGCCCCAAGCTTAGCCTAACAGGCAGCCATACCAACCACAAAGGCCACCTAATCCTGCTGCAAATATGAATCAAACAAGGCCTCCTACCAATAGACCATTTCAGCCCTATAATCCAAATGCCATATCTGCCTCTAAGGCATTGGTGCCAACATAAAACAACATTGCCCAGAGTATGATTGGTCTTTTCCATGCAATAAGCCTCATAACCAATCCATGTGCTTCAATGGTGCTTTGAATCAAGCATTAATGGTGATAACTATTGGTGTGGAGGGTGAGGCGCAATCAAGGAAACAACCAACGACAAGAAACATTCCAACAGCAATCAGCCTCAAATGACACCACGTTGGTAAATTGGCAAGTAGAGGATTTCGTGGCATGAACCAGGCAGTTTCGAAGGTGTTGCAGCCAACACAAGGTCAAAAAGGAGGAATTTGGGTGAAGAACAGCCATTATCCCCAACCAATCCACAACCTTCCATGGCTCCACAAATGGTTGGCAAGCAAAATCCAATTTCAAATGCACAAGGGCAGCCAAGAACAGCCCCTAGGCCAACTCAAATACCAGTTGTTGCTGCCCACGTGCAAGGAGTGAATGTGCAAACCAAGGGACAACAAAGAGATCCTTCATCACCATTCAGTATCATTAATTAGATGAAGAAGACAAACATCAATATATCAATGTGGGAATCCCTATCTATCCCAGGCCAAAGAGATTTGCTACAAGCTGCCATGAAGGACTGGCCAACTTCGAATCAACAAGTTCAGATGCAAGACAAAGTGCTTACAAATGCTGCCTAGCCTGAAGGAGATCATGGAGGACAGTAAGGTAAAATGTTGAAACCCCCTCCTTTCTATGTTTCATTGATCATTGGAAATCAGCTAGTGCACAATTGCATGATAGACTCGGGGCAAGTAGCTCAGTAATGCCTAAACAAATAGCTGATCAGCTAGGGCTCTAGTATGAAACAATATCCAAAGGGGTAGTGCAGCTAGATGGGACAGCAATAACAACAGTTGGGGTGATTAGAAACTTAAGTCTTACCTTACATACATGTCCAAATGTTGTTGTTTTACAAGATGTATCAGTCATAGACCTTCCACCACTCTTTGCCCTATGCTTGTCAAGGGACTTCACAAAACAAGATTGGGGGATATTTGTCTGCTGATTGGTCACACATGCTATTCAGAACGAGGTATGGAACTAAGGCTACAATCAGGTCTGAACCTATTGCAAACTTCCACATTGAGCCTTACACTCCAAGTCAGATCAACGCCAATTGTTCAGCATTTGATCAAGAAGACCACCCAAGCACTGATGAGGCTGACACCAAGGTTGGAAGCATCCCAGATCTAACTCTTGATGAATGGGAAAACAAGATACATGCATTTGATCCTTATCAAGAAGTGGAAGAATCTGAGCTAGGGGTCTATTGCATACACGAAGAAAATCAGCCTATTCCTAGCATCACCAAGCCAAACCACAAAGATGACAATGAGGTATGGCAGCTGTTTTTTGATGGATCAAGGAGTAGACAAGGTGCAGGAGGTGGAGCTATGCTTGTTTCACCTCAAGGAATAAAGTACTATTCAGCTTTTAGATTTCAGTTTGCATGCTCCAATAACACTGTTGAATATGAAGCCTTAGTGCAAGGGATGCATTGGGCAATCAAGAGAGGAATAAAGAACTTGCAAGTCTTTGGTGACAGTGAATTGATTGTAAATCAGGTCAAGGGACAAGCATGCTACCAAAAATGATCTTCTCAAGTGCTACAAGAACAGGGTGTGGGACCTCATGGAAGATTTTGAGGGTTTTGGCATCAAATCCATTCCTAGGGAAGAGAATCAAGCTGCTGACAGGCTTGCAGCAGTAGGGGCAGCCTTTGACATTGTGGAAAGCATTCAACAAGAAAAGGTACAGCCAAACATCCACTTGATTGTGAGGCCTTCAGTTCCGGATAACAATGTCGGTTGGCAAGTGTTTGAAAATGACCAAAGAAATCATCCATTTCTTGCAGAAGAAGAAGTGAGTTCTCGGCCAAGAATCAAGAAATATTGGAACAACAATATGGTGACCAAGTGGTACAGTGAGAACTAACAAGCGCCCAAGGGAATTATCACTTTGGAGTCCATTTTTAACCCCAATGATCAGTTTAGAAAGGAGAAAGTAAACATTCAAAGTCAAGAGAGAGGATTCGGTATCCATCTTGGTAGAAGAGAACAAACCATTGCAAATTGGAAGGATGAAAACCGAACAAGAAAGGTATGAGTTCATACAAAGTACATGTCAAGAGTTCCCTGACGTGTTTTCTTGGAGCTATGAAGACTTGAAAGGTTTCAATCCCAACTTAGCTCAGCATACCATTGAATTGGATCCAAATACTAAGCCTGTCAGGTAGAAACAAAGACCAGTCAATCCACACATGGAGCCTCTCATGAGGAAAGAATTGGACAAGCTGATTGAGTCAAGGATCATATTCCCAATCAAGCATTCTAGTTGGGTTGCCAACTTAGTTCCAGTCAGAAAGAAGAGTGGAGAGATCAGATTGTGTGTTGACTTCAGAGACTTGAATAGAGCCTCTCTCAAGGACCATTACCCACTCCCTTCCATGGAGCAAATCTTGCAAGTTGTGGCTGGCTCCGAGAGGTTTTCACTACTTGATGGCTACTTAGGCTACAATCAGATTATGGTGAAGGAAGAAGACCAGTTCAAGACAGCCTTCACAACCAAATGGGGAACTTTTACATACAGGAAAATGCCATTTGGGCTGTCCAACGCTGGTGCTACCTTCCAAAGGGCAATGGACATGGCATTCAAAGGTTTGATTAACAACGTGGTGCTGATTTACCTTGATGACATCACTGTTTTTTCCAAAAATGCAGCAGACCACCTCTCTCATTTAAGACAAGTCTTCACGAGGTGCAAGCAATTTGGAGTGTCTTTGAATCCTAAGAAGTGTATCTTTCTTGCACATGAAGGAAATCTCCTTGGCCATATTGTCTCCAAAGAAGGATTAACAATTGATCCAAAGAGGGTTGAAGCCATAAGAGCACTACCATTGCCAAGCCACAAGAAAGCCCTTCAGAGTTTCTTGGGAAGGATAAACTTTGTTCGGAGGTTTGTCCCAGATTTTGCAGCCCTTGTCAAGCCCATCACCAAAATGTTAAAGAAGAGCATGGCTTTCAAGTGGACAGCAGAAGGCAAGGAGAGTTTTAAAGCAATCAAAGAAGCTATCTCTCAAGCACCAACTCTCATCAACCCAAATTTCTCCAAGGATTTCATCCTCAATGTATTTAGAGGTAATGATACTATTTCGCCATTTTGGTACAAGATAACAAGGACAATGATGAGCAACCAATTGCCTTTCTTCACCGGAGCCTAGATGACTATGAGGTGAGGTACTCTTTTATTGAGAAGCATGTATTTGCAGTAATCAGAAGCTTGAAGAAATTCAAGCATTTAATCTCAAGCAACAAGGTCCGATTGCTGGTATCACATGTTGGGGTTAAGGACTTCCTCCTCAACAAAGATTTAAATGAGAAAAGGGCAGGTTGGATCACCCGTGTCATGGAGTATGACATTGAGATCAAGATCACCAAGCTGGTAAGAAGGAAAGGATTGTGTGAGTAGCTGGTTTTGGGGAAGCAAAAAGAAGTATGCAATGAAGAAGAGGTTGTTTTGACAGTCCAGGACAGCCATGAGCCAAGTGGCAATCAAGAAGAAGACAATGCTACCCCCACTCCTTGCTGGACCCAAGGTATTATACACTTCCTAGGCATAGGCCTATGCCCTCCGGAGATGAACAAGACCCAAAAGAGACACTTCAGATTGTAGGCTGTCCCGTATGCCATTGTTGATGGAGTTTTGTTCAAGAAAGATGTGAATGGAGTGTTGCTGAGATGCACTAGCACAAATCAGATTCAAAGGGTGTTGGAAGAGTTCCATGGTGGACCAGTGGTGCTCATTTTGCACCAAGAGTGACACTCTAAAAATCATGAAGGCTAGTTATTATTGGCCTAAGATCTTTGATGATTGCTATGCATGGAACAAGAGGTGTAAGAATTGTGCATTCTTCACAGGAAAAGAGAGACTTGCTACCCTTCCATTACATCCAATCTCAGTTGACCAGCCATTCATGCAATGGGGTTTGGACTTCATTGGAGTCATTAATCCCAATTCAAGCCAAGGGCACAAATGGATTTTGACAGCCACGGACTACCTCACCAAATGGATAGAAGCAGTAGCACTCAAAGAGGCAAATGAGTCTAGCATCTTAAACTTTTATGAGGGGATAACAACCAGATTTGGTGTACCTGCTACAATAATCTCTGATAATGCATTGGCATTCATTGGATCTAAGGTGACCGAGTGGGCTGTTAAGAACGGGATCTACCTAAGCACTTCATCAAACTATTACCCTCAAGGTAATGGCCAGGCCGAATCTACAAACAAGAACTTGTTGAGGATCGTTAGGAGGACTCTTGACGAGAATCGAGGTCTTGGCATACCAAATCGAAATCAGCCTTATGGGTGATAGGATAACTCCCAAGAGATCCACAAGTAACTCTCCATTCAGCTTGTCTACATGGAAGAGAAGCAATCTTGCCCATGTCACTTGAGTTGCCAACATTGGAACTCATGAAGTAGCTGGAGTTGTTAGAGTTTGAGCCCATGGAGGTGAGGTCTGCAGAGTTGATGGAGCTGCAAGAGATCGAAATCAAAGGTCCCAAGCAATGGAAAAGGATCAAGCTTTGATCAAAAAGACCTTTGATAGGAAGGCCAAGGATAGATCTTTTCAAGTTGGAGATCTAGTGTTGAAATGGGATGTGGATAGAGCAAAACCGGGAAGGCATTCAAAATTTGATGCCATTTGGAGTGGCCCATACATGGTCACGAAGTGCAAGAACAACAATGCTTTCCAATTGGCCTCATTGGATGGTGAAGAACTGCAGATTCCAGTAAATGGAATCTATCTCAAGCATTGCTTCTAGAGGAAAAATTACCACCTTGTAAATATTAGATTAGATTTTCATTCCTCCAAGTGCTTGTGCACATTGTTTTGCTGTAGGTTAGTTTTGTTTTCCCTAAGTGCTTTGACATAGCTTGTTGTCCATGGAGATGTTTTGCAGTCCTTGCTCCCATCAGGTGATATTCCATCTTCCTCCTTACACATTCTAAGTCAGTTGGGGTTCTAAACAAAATATTTGATGACTCCTTGCCCAATTGACTGCTTCAGGCAACTGGTATCTTCTACCTAGGAGGCAGGTGACCCCGCTGAGTCACCAAATTGTTATCCAAAATTCACCCCCAGGGTAATTTTGATAACATGCATCAAATTATTCTGTCTCGAGCAAGTAGATTGATTCAAGGCCCAAAATCATGAAAATCAGCTAAGTCCTAGTCCTCGCAGCAGTTGGAACAATTGGGATATCGGGGCGCGAATCGACCGAAAAGTCGCCAGTGGTTTTGCAAAGAATGGGACATCGGGACGTGCGGGACGCGAAGGGGCGAACCGGCCGAAAGGGGAAAAAATTGCCAAGTTTTGTCTAGGACATCCGGGACAAGAGTACGTGGAGGACGTGGATCGGCCGGTTTGGCGCAAGTCAGTCCATTTTGGGCGGTTTGGAGAATTATGTCCCATGTAGTCCAGACAGTTGGGACAAGAGTACGCGGAGGACGCGAACCGGCCGGTTTAGCCGAAACAGAGGACTTTCGTTTGGGACATCCGGGCCAAAAGTACGCGTGGGACGCGAAAAGGTGAAGTGGCCGAAAAAAGACAAGGAGGCCCGCAGAGAATCAGGAAACGCCACGTGTCAGGGGGAAAATGACTCAAGAATTTGCTAAGTGTTGGCCGAAAATTTCAAAGGGCAAGGTTTGAAGGGTCGGCCCGAGCCAATAGACACAGGACACGTGTCCTAAGGCGGGGAGTTCGGAGCCAGGGAAAGACTTAGGAAAATTTGACAAAAGTCTTGGGCCAAAAAATTAAAAGACAAGGATGACCCCACGCCCCTGTCCTCCAACCAGATCACGCCACGTGTCCCAAGTGGCGGGCGCGGGGAAAGTGAATTTTTTTCCAAAATTATAAAAACGTCAAAATTTCAAAGGGAAACCCGTGGGAGGTGGAGGAGAGAGAATTGCTCATCCAATCAGTGCTTGCCACGTGGCGTCCGACCAGCGGAGAACACGGAAATTTTTTGAAATTTTTTCCAAAGACAAAAAGAGGTAAAATTTGAAATTTTTTCCGCCGATCCGTTTTGGGCCGTTTTTGCCCTAAATCTTCAAATGATCATATCTTTTGATCCAAAACTCAGATTTTCATGTTCTTTATATCATTGGAAAGATGTTGAATTTCTCTACATGATTCCATGGTCAATTTCTAATTTTGGTTCAGTTTGGAGAAAGAAAATTCAAAAACAGCTCTAGTACATGTCCATGGCCAGAAATGACATTTCAACAACCAAATTTAATACAGAATGGGTCGCATTCTCCTCCAATTTGGTCAAAAATGACAGGGTATGGGTTTGTAAGGTCCCCCATGCTGATTTAATGCATTTGCAGTCAATGAGGAATGGGTTCCCACGTTTTTGTACGTTTTCTCTCTCCTGGGCTCGACCCATGCACTGTAAAAGCCAGATTTGGCTCATTTCTTCAGTGGGGAACACTTTTTTGAACATCAGACTTCTTCTTTCACCTGAAAACAAGTGAATTTTGTAAGTATCAGGCCTTTTTCAAGGATTGTAACAGGTTTATACCTCTTTGATGGTGTAATGCAAGGGATTTTACATGGAAATGACAGTGCAAACTCTGTGAATGTTTTCAGTCCTCTGTTTGTATTGTTTTTACTTCATTTTCAGATCTCTTATTGCATCTTATCAGCTTGTGTATGTTTTTCGTGTTGCATTTCATGGATTTGTGCCTATTTGTATGAGCAAAAAATGTTCACCACTCCTTTGGTGCATCACCATCATTAGGTTAGTTTCATTTTCTGCATTTCTTATCCCTGTCTACTTGCAAATTAGGGTAAAATTAGGATTTGAACCTCTGCAATTGTGTAAACACTAGATCTAATCAGAGGAGTTTGAGGAACCAACCTCTAATCTGGAGATTCTTCTCTCATTTTACAAGTCCCCACACTTGGAGAAAGGATTCAATGTTGTGCAATCACACTGGATGCTAGAGTGATCAACCTAGAAATCTGATCAACATCTAGGGGTGCTGTGATTTTGCACTAAAAGAAACTTAAGTGAAGTGATGTGTGAATGATTAAATTGGATTAATTTAATTTATTGGATGTTGTCCTTAAATATGCTATTTTTAAAAGAGAAAAACATGATTTTTAATTAATTAATTACCTTTAATTGTTAGGGAATTTATTAATTATAGAATTGTGAAGGTTATATAAGCATGGGCAACCATATGGGTGAATTATTCAAATCACAGGTAAAGAATTGCAGCCAAGTGGAAAAGTGCGCCCCCATTAGAAGAAGGATTTTGCTCAGACAAGGTGACAACAAGGCTAAAAGCTTCCAGATTTGGCGCATGCTTTGAAGGAGGTTGATCTTTGTCTGCATAATTGTTTGCATATGTGTTACAGGTGCTCAGGTGTTGTTGAAAGGATTCATGCTCTCTTTATGTGCAAATTAAACACCAATTTTTGGGGCAGCAGGCTTGAAAAGTGTAGATTTTTACAATTAAAATTCACTATTCATTCTCTGGTGGCCATTTTTGTCTGAATAAATTGCAGGAATTCAATACAGGTGCTTTACAAAGGAAAATGAGCTTTTATCAATGTCCAATACATTGCATATATCCTCCAAATCTGAAGAATTGTCCAGATCTACACCAATTTTGAAGAAATCCGGCCAAGTAAGAAGAAAAAGAATTATTCAGATGAAGATAGACAAAGCCATGGTGAAGGGAGATGAAAAAGAAAGCACGATGGAGTCATGCATTGCTTCCAAACTTGCAGACATAGGAGACATAGATCTAGGCCCGGAACCTCTTGCTGATTTGATTGATAGATCTAGAGCGGGAAAGACTTCACTCATGCATGCGGTTAAAAGCAGTGGAATTATCCGAGCTGCAGATTTTCCATGTACATCCCAATTGCCAGAGTTTGTGATGGAGTGTGCTAGATCTTATCATCCTTCATCCAGATCAGTGCGTGATGCTTCGGGAAAGACAATAATTCGTTTGGACGCAGAGTTCATCAATTATTGTTTGAAGATTCTAGTGCGAAAGGTGGTGACTTCTATTAGCATTCAGGATGCTGACAGTAGATGGGAGAAGCATAGAGCTGATTGCGTGAGCATCATGAATAGCCGATACATGAAGAAGCCTAGATCTCCTTCAAAGTTCCCGAGAACTCTTCCACGGTCCAATTTGGTGTAGGAGGTAGATGATGTCATCAAATTGCTATGTAGGATGAATGGCAAAGTGAATGCCTACACTTTCCATACATGGATGTATGCTTTCATCAGGACCATTGAAATCAACAAGGTTGATTCTATAATCAATTGGTCGGAAATTATTAGCAACAACATCGGTGAGCAACTCGGAATGTGAAGCGTACTTTCAGCTTCAAGATGACTTCATACTTGGTGTATGTTGCAGCTTCACAAGGTGTCTTTTCCAAGCTGGATAGATGTGGTGTTCTTTCCAAGGACCCCATTTTCGAGTGCTACCCATAGCTTACTACACCTGCATGCGAGAAATACTTCAAAGTGATCAATGATGACTTATTCTATGATTTCATCTGCAGGCTAGACAAAGACTTGAAGGCCAATAGGGTAAGCAAGGAAGCGTGGGAAGATGTGTCCAAGATTGGCAGTCTATTCATTCAATTTGCATATTTCACATACCTCAGGGTTACGGGATTTTTGGAGAACCAATAAAGATGCCCAGGTATCCGAATGATAGATTGATTGCCATGGAGCTGAGCAGGCAACTTGTGGAGTTACACGACCTTCAGTCAAAGCGGCACAAGTCTACGGGCTTCTTCCCAATCACTGTGGGATATTACAGTTGCATTAGCATTCATAGAGCTTGGGGGATGGAAGCGCAAATGTTATCCGAGTATGAGCAAGATTTCTTCCCTACACGGCTGAACTTCGATCCATTTGGAGTAGCCAAGAAGACAATCTCCCAGGAGTATGCACATGTGCCTTCATTAGAAGATTTCTGGATGAAGTGCAAAAGTGAGTATGAGGTTAGAAAGAAAGATTTCAGCAGGCTATCAACAAAACAAGTGTTCGACTTTGGACTAGCGCAGAGATACTGTGGATCTTAAAGATGATGGGAATGTGGTACTTGACACTTACCATCAAATGGGAGGAGATAAATCCATACTGCAGAATAACATAGGAGGCTGCAACACAATTGAAGAAAGGTCGGGAGCTGTGTTGGTGAATACTTCAAGCCCGTCAGTTCTTGTGAAGGGATATTGCCTTGATGAAGCATTGATGAATCAAGTCACGGGAAACTTCAGCATAGGAGATTCCCTCAAGAGAAAGCAACAAGAACGTCGAGAAGTTGAAAGTGCATAGAAGATCTCAATCCAAGGAGAGGATCACTTCTACGACCATGACTTTAACTCCGGTTTCTCCAGTACCCAATGCTTCACCAACTATTACACAGCAGTAGCAGGATGCTTCCATGCCTCCACTAAATCCAGTGACATTCATCTTCTCCCCTCAGCCACTTCGTTCAGCGCCTATTCCAGAGGATACGTTGAAGCTACAGATGGCGAGAATTCGAAAGGGCTTTGTCCTTGGATGACTCAGAAGATGGCAGCCATAACACTGTGGCACTTTCTGACGGAGAGGATGCAGAGCGGAAGATGGTAGTACACTCAGTGACTTCTCATTCTCCGAAAAGTAACTTCTCGGAATGGTTGGCTTCGCAGTTGGTTCTAGAAGTGAGAATGGAGATGAACTTAGAGGAGCACGACTTGCAGCTACTCCAGAATCTGGGCGGAAGAGACAAAAGGCCTAAAGTTGCCAAAGCAACTTCTAGGTTGATCATCAAGGATTCAAGAGAGAAGTTTGCTGAGATATCAATTCCGGCAGAAGGAAAGATAGAGGAGGAGCTCACGACGAGAAGATGTGACAGTGACCAAAGTACCCCTCGGTCAAGCCACCACTGAAGGATTGAAGCAGGACACGCAAACATTGATGGATGCTTTATTCCTTAGGCTTGACAGTGAAAAGGCGGAGAAAGAAGAGTTGCAGAAGCAAGTATCTCAATTATGTGAGATCATAGCCAAGGTTGCTAAACCTTCCATTTAGCCCATTTCAGAGTAGGTGAGTGATCATCTTATGTAGGAAATGGAGGATGCAAGCAATCAAGTAAAGGCTATTGATGAATGGAAGGATTTGATTATTCATCAAGCTTTTGTACAACTTGGGGAAGTGCCAGCCCGCCTAAAGGTTATGAATGATGCAAAAATCAACTAAAGCAACTGATGGCAAACATAGAAGGCATGAATACAGTTGCAGAGAGTAACTTGAGTATTTTGGCTGAGATCAACAAGCTACGGGAGATGTATTGATTGTGGAACAGATTGTACCAGACGGATCAGTCGAGAAGGGGAAGCAGCTAGAGTTTGCAGTATCTTTCTGTTTGGAAATCTGCAGAGTTTTGTTGAAGAGGATGCAGGCACTTGAGAGTAGAACATCAGATTTACCAGACAGTGTCATTTCTTTCACTAAAGAGATAATGGATGGGAATGTCACTTCATACGTGCGGATCATCTCAACTAAGGTGCCTAATTCCCTGGAAGGTTCTCTTCTGATGGTACAAAAGAGAATTGATAAAGCTACCAAGCCTTTTACGATGAATTCTATTAGTAGACTGGTGGCGCTGCAGGCGGACATTGCAAGGTTTGGGCCGAGCTTGGAAGATGTGGAATCGTGCATCAAAGTGTTGAATGAAGGGTTGCTGCAATTTAGGATAGAGAAAGAAGTTGTGGGTAAAACAGATGGAGGGATGCTGAATTACATGTTCGACAAGTATATCCGATATCAGAACAAGAAGAAGACATAAATGTTACAGCTGGCATGACTTCTTCTATTTTCTATGTTCCCAGATGAAATTGTAAAACTTCTAAGTTATTGGTTTTACAACCATTACTTAAAGTCATGTGGAACCATTCTATTAGTTAAATGATACATGTGTCACTTAAGGAGAAGATAGTTGAGGATGATTGCCAAATGTCATTGTTACTTGTTGTTTATGTTTCAGTTCAGTTTGAGTTTTTCATTTGAACTTTCCCTCCTACATTCTATAAGTAGGAGAAGAACCTCCGAGTTAATGATCGATTAGAATTTGTAAGCAGTAATCCTGTGTTCTAGACTTTATCGCCGAACCCTTGAGAGTAACTTTGAGCAAAGAAATACAAAGGAGTAGGTTTTGAAGAACTTTGTGTCACGGTGTACTGTGTTTCTTGCTTTTAAATCTTAGATCTCTTAAGTAAACTTTGTGTTATTATAGATCTAGATCTAGAGCTGCCTTTGTTTTATAATTCTGTGTGTTCATATCTATTAAGTTTCTTCTATGTGCATGCAATTAGCTCTACTATCTACTAATTGGGATGCACATCTTCCCCATTTCTTCTCTGTAATTCCTTTACTTCCTTCTTCTATAACTTTCCTTTCTTAAACAGCTGCTTACTTGCTGCAGAACTTCTTAGTTATGGTTCATGAACTAAGTGGTTAAAGTAAAACCCCTGATAGATAATAACATGTTTTTATTGACAAATTTAACATGGGAGCCTCACTAGTTAAATGAGGGAGATTTATCTCATGATTGCCTAAGTTTTGATCTATGCAGAAAATCTAGCCAACATGGATGTTGTGGCTTAGTTTTCCTCTTTCTCCCGTGTTCCTCGTTTCTTCTTCTAGATCAAATTTGTATTTTTAACAGTGCTCAAGGGCCACTTACTATTTTTAGTAATTGCCAACAATGTCGATTCTCGTGAATTTTTAATCGTATTTTACCTCCAATGTCTTCATCTTCTTCGCAAGTTCTTTCATCGATGACTTTCCCAAAATAGCGCTTTTATGTAGTAGACTGCTATTTTAGAAAATTTTCCTCCTGGGAGTCAAAGTTGATGTGGAACAAAGTTTTTGATATGGGTTTTACCCAATATCCTCCCTTTGAAATTTCGGGCCCGCCCGCTTAATAATCCAGGAGATTTTAAAGTTTTAATTTTGGGATCTGGCAAAGTGCTTCGGGTACGACAACCATTAATGGACCTAAAATTGCAGGTCTGGTTTTCTCCTCCATTTACAACTAAATTTATATTTTTGATGTGGTTTTTGTCTTCGGTGCTTCATGTGCGATCTTACTTCAATTCGACAACTAGTTTGATGGGAAATCTTACTTCTTTCTTTGTTGAGCGGAAATGAGATTTCTTTGTTGTGGGCTGCTTCTGTCCTATGAGGGGAGTTTGAAGGTGTCTTCTGATGGTCTTGGATAGAGGAATCAACATCAAAAAATGGTTTGTAATTTCATGCACTTTGGTTTTGCTGACATTTCTTTAGATCTTCATTTATAGGCTATGGGGATTTTCACTGTTCTCTCCTTCTTGCTCTTCGTTTCTCCTCCTTGTTTTGATGAATGATCCTTTTGAGACCTGAAAATCACCATGGGGAGTTTTTTTCAGTGCTTGGGTTGAGATGGTCTGAGCATTTGCAATGGCAGAGTGATGGTAGAATGTTGTAGAGGAAGAAATGGAGGAATGGAGTGCACAAAAATGTTTAGAAGTTAGAAATGAAGAAAGCGACACTTGGGAGATTTTAAAAGATATGAAAAATTAGGGTTAGGGTACATTTTTCAAATATTTATGTTCTGATGTTAGGTATGTGAGGGACATCAACTTCCATAATGAGCAAGACGGCGACACGTGGCACTAGATCCAAGCGGTAGGGGATGAAGGAGGAAAAAATTGCTTTAAAGCATTGTGGTGAAATGAGGTCACATGGGTGTCCAGAAGACTCCCCATAGGGGTTGGGTGCATTTTCCAAGGCCTTATGTCCCCCACCTCAGGTGCATAAGGTACATCAAAATCCACGATGGTCCTAGAGCTAACACGTGGTGGTGATCTCGACGGCGAAAGAATGCATGTTCCAAATAAGCACTTGAGAAATTTGAAGCGCTGTGTCCTGGAGGTCATATGAGGGTTCCAAGGGTCACATTAGGGCTAGGTGCATTTTCCAAGGGGTGATGTACCTGACCTTAGGGATGTGGGTGCCATGAAATCCTGCTAGGCTCCACAGTGCCGACACGTGTCCTCTCGAAAAAATGACTAAGTCCTGAACTGCCTTTGAGAGGGTAACTTGGGATGCAAATAACTTGAGCTTCCAGTGGAATTTCTTGGTGAAATTTTATATTATCCTAACTGGAAATGGAATTTTGAATCCAAATATGTGGATCTTATTTCTTCATTTGACCATATGATCCCTAAAAATTGGATTTTTGATCTAGGACTCCACTTGTACACGAGAAAACTATCTTCCAATCATATGCGCCAAGGTGTTGTGAAAAATATTATTTCACCATCATATAGTTCTTGTAATTATCTTTCCAAAGATGTTTTTTTACTTCTAAATCCATCCTGGAGCTCTGAAATTTTCGTTTGAAGCCCAACATGACTACTTTAGGCCTATGTCTCGCCTAGGCTTGTGAACCCTGTTTTCACTCGGGTGCTCCAAGTCTTTCAAAACTAACCAAAGCCTTTCAAAATCATTTCCATGATGTTATAATGTCTTCCATTCAACTCCGTGTTGAATCTAGCCCTTCGCTCTGCTCCGTCTGGGGTTGATCAATCCGGGAAGGCCAATAGCCCTTCCTATATCGCCAAAAGATAACATTTTCAATGAACTCCTAAAATCACCTAGGGGAATGAATGGAATTTCCTAAATCACCTAGGATAATATCATGACATTTGTTGGGAATTCATTTGGACTGACTCAACAGATCCGGGGTTTCTTAGGAATGATAAAACATGAAAATTTTGGCATAGGGGTATAGTTGTCGTCTTTAAAAAAATTGTCAATTTCATCTGTTGCACATTCTCACGACAACACCACTAAAGCCATCAAGGAAGGAAAAGTAATGTTTACCTAAAAGGTTGTCTAACAATTGATTTATGAAGCGGTAAGGGAAAATAATCTCTAAGTGTATCTTTGTTTAATTCCTATAATCAATACAAATTCTTGATTTTCCATTATTTTTAGGCACAATCACAAGATGAGAAACCCACTGACTATCTGAAATGGGGTAAATAAAGCCTTCTTGCAATAGATTTTCAATTTCTTTCTTGACTATGTCCCTCAAGGTTGGGTTGATCCTTCTCTAAGGTTTCCTAATTGGTTTAAAATTTTTAGTATAAATGTGATGGGTACAAATACTTAGATGGATTCCTTTCATATCTTTATAGTTTTCAAGAAAAAAATCTAGTATGACCTTTCAAAACATGAAACAATTTAGCTTCTTGATCATTTTCCAACTAGTTGTTAATATTCAAAATTTTACCTAGGTGAATCTTAATTTGTTTGGTTCCAATGTGTGATGAATTGATTTATTGAAAAGGTTCCATTAGGGTGTTTAATGGACATGGATGTCGTAACAACATATGATACGCAACAATGTTTCTAAAGTTTCCTTGAGACATAATACTAGACAAATGATAGTAGGAAGAGTTATGATACTTATCTTGTCATTGGTCAAACTCCTCATCACTGATGTTTTCTAAACATTAGTTACTATTCCTTGATATCTTTGAGACTAAATACACTGATTCCATTGCTATTTCTACCCCTCTTACAGAGAAATCACATTCCTCTAGAGCGAACTTATTTACATTTACATGGAATTGTTGTGGTTTCAGAGATAAGTATGAATGTTCTAGAACTAAGTCTGAAGATTCTAGAACTAAGTTCGAAGGTTTTAGAACTATCCTCGATTGTTTCAAAGACAATTGGTGATCATTCAATGGATGATTAATCATATTCTCTACCTCCCGTATATGATCCTGCAATGTTATCATAGCCAAATAAGACAAATTTTGTTTATTAGTATCAGGATCATCAACTCATAATTGTTCTTGATTATCAATAAAAGGTCATGCAGAATGATATAGGGAAATTTTCCTATAATTCTTACCATTTGAGATAGTCATATCACCTGATCTACAATCAATTAAGGAAAAATTGTAGCTAACCATGGTCTGCTGAAAATAATGGGATAACCAAGTGTTTTACCTTTTAGCCGTAATATAAGGAAGTCCACTGGATACTCCTATGACTCCACCATAACTACCACATCTTCAATGATCCCTTCTAGTTTTTCTACCGACTAATCTACCATTTGCAATATGGTGCTAGTAGGTTGTATACCTGTCAATGGTAATGTTTTCAAAGTGTCTATTGTCATCACATTTATAGTTTCTCCCAAATCAACCAAAACATTATGTATATGTTTATTTCCTATAGAGATAGAAATAACAGGGCTTCAGGATCCCCATATTTGGGAAGTAAGAGTTTTCCTGCTAATAAATCAGTAAGTTTCCCATCTACCTTAATAGTCCTAGGGTACTACTTCTTCCTTCCAGGTATTTTCAAACATAACATTTTGATTAATTTTTTTAATTTAGGAATGTCCTTGATTTCTTGCAACAATGGTATTTCAATATTTAGTTTCCTTAATTCCTGCACTAGTTTAGATTCCTTGGTCTCAATAACTTCCTTAAATATTTTTGGAAATGGAGTTTCAGTAGAGTTTCTATTTGGTTGCTTCTCTTTTTATTTTTCATCCTCCTTAGGAATAATTAAACTAGGGTTTTAGTTTCTTGTCATCTCAGTAATTATAATAGGTGGACTATTAATTATTTTTCCAGATCTTGTTTGAATATCCTTATAGTCCGTGGTATTAAGATCGATTGATTTTTCTTTCTTTTTCCATAGAAAGGGGTGGTTTTTTTTTTGGATTAACCACTAGTTGTGTTGGTATCTATGTTTGAACCACATTTTCATTTTGTGAACCTTGTGCTAGAGAACCCATTATGGCCTGTTGATGTTGGTTGGGATATGTTTTTCCTTGAGCAGTAGTTATTAGGGTTCCACCTAGGTTGTGACCAAGTATAAGGGTTACTTTGACCAAACCATGGTTGTTGGTGTCTTTGAGAATACCCATATTGTCTTAACCAATCCTGAGGATTCCATGTTGGTTGAGGGGTCTAAGGTGGTTGTCCCCAATTTTTGGTATTATCGAGCCACCCACAAGCATCATCCAGGGATGAGGAAAGATCTTGGTATGAAGCGCCCTGGCTAGGTTATCGTGGACAAAGTTTAATTATTTTGTAGTGGATGAAGAGCGAGTTTGTTTAAGCTGATTTTTTATGAATGGAAGAAGAGAACAAACATTAACTTCATGTTCCCTAGATTCACAAATAAGACATATTTCTATTTTATCCATAGGACAATATCTTATTGCATGCTTCTTTCTACATATAGGACAATACATAGCTAATGGTTCAATATTAACATTTTCTTTGGCTTGCAATCCATCCATGGTGGAATTTAATTGAACTAAGATATCTATTTTAAAGTTTGCTAGTTCATCCATAAGTTTGTTCATGTCTTGATTTGCACTTTTCACAGTTTTTCCTTTCCTAGGTCCACCCCTTGTTCTTTAATAACTTCTACAAATGTATTTAATATCATTCATTCTCAATTGATTGATGTTTCCACCTCCCATTAAATTAAGGGCTTCCCTAGATTCATCATCAGACCTTTAAGAAAAATGGTTTTTCTTAGCTCTTCTTGAAGTACAAATCCACACCTTTTACTTACAAAGAGGAATCTATCTAAATAATCTTCCATATTTTCATCCTCTTCCTATTTGATCCTAAAAAATTCTTCCTTCCTGTTTCTCCCTCTACAGTAGTCTTGATATTTGTCTAGGAAGGCAATTTCCATTTGCCCCCAAGTGGTAATAGAATTGGATGTTAATCCCATAAACCACCTCATTGCTGCATCTTTTAGAGTAGATGGGAACAACTTGAGTTTTTGATTTTCTGTTTTGTAGTCATAGGTCTGACACAATACTTTAAATTCAAACAAAAATTGGTTAGGGTCCTCAGATGACATCCCTCTAAATGTAGGCAAGTGTGCAAGTGAAATATTCTTCATAGGTGTATCATCATCCTCCAACTGAATTGGATAAGTAAAGGTCCTATTAGGTTCTCTTTCAGCTTCTCATGTCATTTCTGCATAGTATCTTCTAGGTCTTTTTCCCAATCAATGTGGTATGTGATCCGCTTTGGTGAAGGTGAGAAGTTAGGAGTAGGAGGTTGACTACTCAATTGAGAATCAAAACTTGTTCTAAGCAGGTCTTGGAATATAATCCTTCTCCTAAAAGTTCCACTTCCTTCTAGTGATTGATCCAAAATTCCAAAGGTGGAAGTTCTACTTCTTATCTAACATGGGACAATGGTGCTTCTAATTCTTTCTCAACTTCCTTATTTGAACTAGAGGATGTTGATAATTCTTGTTGAGATATTTTTGGGAGAAATCTACCCTTTGAGTCTCTTGGTCTACTCATAAATTTTATGATAACGTAGGGAAGATTTTTTCAATTACTAGATGTATGATTGTTGTTCTTGTTGACACCTAATTAGACAATTCTAACTAGTGGGTCCCCGACAACGGTGCCAAAAATGATGGGTGTCGTTATTCCCTTCATTTAATCAAATTATGGTTGATGTCATATTCAAACCATGGGTGTGTCTGAAGCTATATGCAACAAGAAGAATCTTAGTGAACTAGTAATTGATTGTAGATATTTATTATTTTTATTTTCTTGAGGGGTTTTAAAGTGTCTTTAAGTTTTCTGGCCAAATCCTTATTAAATCTAAACTATAAGAAACTTGTTGAAATAAACACACATTTCTAAAATGAGTAAATCTTTCAGAATTGAACGTACTGCTAAAAATAAACACTCTTTGCAAAATGAAACAAATTGTTGGAAATAAATATACGTTACAAAATTAAACACATTGCTTGGAAGTAAACACACATTGCAGAATGAAACACACATTTGAAAATGTTGTTAAAATACTTGTAAATAAATAAGAGTTTAATCTACAACACCTGCAAGAATAATTACGTAACAAATTTCAACTGAAGAACCAAAAGTACTTACAGAACTACTAGAGAATAGATTTATACAAATTGCTTAAAGATATAAATACCAATAAAATAAAGGATCATGTTTCTTGGAGGAGTGGGCCCTTGCTCCACCTTGAATCAGGAGTTGACAAAGTATGATACTCTCAAAATGAAATGGCTATCTTATTACTGAATTGTTGTCTTACAAAACTTGTATATGTATGTATATCTATATCATATCTCTTTTTTTTTTTTTTTTATCTATCTACAGGTCTTTATATATATTTCATCATCCGAAGATGCATTTATAATCATAAGTGTTCAATAGTTGTCTATCCACCTATAGGTTCTAGTGAAACAAAATAGTGCTCAAAGTAGATGTGAAATTTAGAAACCTAGTTGGACATACAGTTGTTGGTCTTACATAAGTATTTCTGGAGTGTGAAGAATCAGCAATTTTTTTATCTGTTCCTAATTGGAGGGCCCATTAATTGCTTTATCACTGGATTTTGTCAAAATAAACAAATTCTCATTGATTCGGAACTTTGGAGAAGTTTCGAAACCAAAGGGAAACATTTTGGAACTAATTGTGAAAGTTCCAAGCTAAGCGTAAGAGTCGAAACTAAGTCTTTGGAGTTCTAGAACTAAATCTGAAGGTTTTGGAGCTAAGTGATAGAGTTCCTTACGAGTGATGAATTTTGGAACTAAACTTAAAGGTTCTAGGCTAAGCCACATTGAAGCCAATGTCCTAAAAATGGTGTTAGTTGCTTCATACTTTGCTTTTCTAACCGAATGTGACCTATTTTATTCCAAAAATTTAATTTCCACACACTTTGTTAGGAATTACAGAGTTTTTAGACGTTAGAACTAAATCAAACAAAAGATGGACAATTACATCCTAACTTATACTAGATCAAACAAAATCCACAAAATGCAGTCAAACTTGATTAAAAGGAGAGAAAAATGAGATCATTCATTACACATTGATGAGGCATATTTTAGCCTTATCATGGTCTATGGTGGCCTACACTTTTTAAAGATGCACAAAAACATACTATATCATATGAATATGTGAACAGGTAAGAAAACCCAATGTAAGGGATGAGATGCCACTAAAAATTATTTTGGCATTAGCTCCATTCGAAAAATGGGCCATTGATTTCATCGGACCTATTAAACCAGCCGCAAACATTCTCAAGAAAGGTTTATCATAATTGGGAAAAAATATTTAACAATATGGGCAGAAGTGGTTCCCACAAAAGATTGTACTATAAAAACTTCTAGATTCTTATATGAGAACATCATTACAAGGTTTGGATGTCCTTTGAGCATTACCAATGACCAAGGTAAACATTTTGTGAATACAACTATTCAAGAACTATTGAGTGGTTTTATGATTAACCATAATAGAAGCACTCCATACCATCCCCAAGTGAATGGAATAATAGAGTCATTCAACAAAGTATTGGAGAAGGTATTAACCAAAAATTGTTCTTTACAAACTACAGATTGGGATTTGAAGATACCTGTTGCTCTATGGGCATACCACACAACCTATAAAAGGATCAAAAATACTCCCCATTCAGATTAGTTTATGGACTAGAAGTCATGGTCCCCATAGAGTTTGTGCTTCCAAGTTTGAGGATTGTAGTGGCATTCAGGATGACTGAAGATGATTCACTCCATGAGAGGCTAATAGAACTAGAAAAACTAGATGAAAAGAGGTTCATAGCCGCATATAACTAGACTCAAGAGAAAATAAGACAGAAGGTGTGGCATGACCGCCACATTAAAAGAAAGCAGTTTGATGTTGGAGATCAAGTACTCTTGTATGATAACAAGTATAAGCACCTAGGAAAATTGAAGGTAAGATGGCTAGGACCATACATCATTAAGGAGATATTGCCTTCCGAGCAACAAAGTTACAAACCTTGCAATTGAAAGAACTCCCCGGATATGTGAATGGGGAAAGACTCAAAATATATGTGACTTATCCAAAATCAAGAAGTAATAAATAAATGGGGAAAAAAATCCCGACCTATCTGAAAACCAACAATTCGGTGGGTAGGTTGAGGGTAGGATGAAAAACTGCAAGGGCATCTCTACCCTTAAAAAGAGTATTGGGAACAAAAATAATAAGTTGCGGAGGAAGAATACTGTGTGATGAGGAATAATAAAATATATGAACTCAAGAAGGAAAGGAAGATCTGCAGAGGGGACATACCACGCACGCACTAGAGAAAAACAACAATCGCAAGGAGGAAAAATCCACAAAGAAACCAAAACCACACTTTAAAGGAATGATTAAAAATCCACGTAGCAAAAAGATGAAGCTGTGATAAAAAGATAAGAATGAAAATCCATACAATAGAGAGGAAGACAAAATGTGAAACAAATAAAAATGGAATAAAACCATGAAACAAAGGAGGGAAAAGCCACGTACAAACTGTGTACAAACCACATAACAAGGAAACTCGTGAAACAAAGCGAAGCCATGAAAAAATAAAAATATGACCCACCAAGAAGATAATAAATGTGGTAGGTAGAAATAAAATCTATATAAATGATCAATTACTAAAAGATAAGGCACTAAAAGCACAAGAAGTGATCGAGGAGCTCATAAAGTGAAAGATACAAAAAAAAATCTAGGGAAAAATGATACGAGGATTTTTCACTATACAGTTCTTCTATAAACTTTCCTAAGCCTAGACCATGTGAAGGGATTTTCAAGACCTTTCCGACGGTATGTTGAACTTCGTAAACAGAGTAAGTATGCAATTTTTTTATTTTGATCAAAGTTAAGGTCTTAAACAGGTAGACCACGGTCAAGATCCAACATGGAAAGGCACAAGAAGGTAAAAAAGGTTATTCGATATGGTTTCAAGCCTTCGATCTTTGACTCATGTTGTGGCGGACAAGAACAATAGGCTCAAATTTTGTAACGGAAGGAGCCCATCCACCATGAGAGGTATATTACATTTTCTGACTTGGTGGGCCCTAAGGCCACCATGTGGCTTGCCACCATGGGCTCAACGAGATCAATTTTTCATTCCGAGTTTGAATTTGTGCTTCAAGTTTGATTTTGCACTATGAGTTGATTTTTGCATTGCAAGTTGATAATCAGGTTGGTCGAGCATTTTTTCTAGCTTGGTGGGGTGATCAACTCCCCACCGAGTTGATCACTATTTTTCCACATTGCTCGTATGGATTGATTTTATACCACAATGTTTGGGGTTTATATTATCCAATTCAACATTGTTTGGGCTTATGTCTATTATGGTTTGAGATCTATTTTATCCCACTTACCTCGGCATATGACTTGGTGTGCAGAGTCACCTATTAGCTTGGCAATCAATGCATAACCCATGATTTGGGTGTATTAAACTACATGGTTAAACATCAAACAAAGCATAGCTATCTTGACACCTCTATAGGTGCAACAAAAAAATGTTTCATAGTTAGCCACAATGTGGCAAGCCTATCAACTCGGCCCTCTTAACAGGCGGTTCAACATATAAAGCACAATGAATGAGCCATAATGAGCTCGGAAAGAGTTTTGGCGCATAACAAAAGCCAATATGTGATCGAATCCACATTGGAATAGGGTATTCGAGCCCATTTTAAATACATTTCCCTTTATCCATGCGGAGAATATGGGATTTTATTCCCATTAAATGCAAAGTGGCGGTGGAAAAGGGTAGGCATGTGACTCAACCCCCTGGCCTCACGGTTTCAACCCAACGCAACTAGCTAGCTCACCTAAGGAGCTCGAAAGGCAATAAAATGGGCTCAATGGCATTTAAATAGACAATGTACAAGGACTTTGAGAAGAATATAATAAAGCAACAGACTTCAACAGAGAATTTGAGGGCTTTAATGGCCGAATTTCTAAATGATGTAAAAATGAAAGTTGCTCGGAATTTTCTCTAGTTTCTAGAAATGTAAATATTTTTCATGTAGGTGTTGTACATATCAAGTTTTAGGTGTTTTTCATATGCATTTGCATATGAAACTCATAAAGGAAGCCTTTGTAGGAGCCATGGATTGTTCTTGGGACAATTTCTGCTATCTTTTAGAGTTCATAGGGACATAAAATGACTCATTTGCAGGTATAAAGATTTGTTATTCATTATTGAAGGGTTAATTGTACATCATTGGGGGTTTAATAGATCAGTTCAATTTATATGAACCCAGAGACGTAGCCTTTGGGTGAACTCCATTATCAATTTATGAGTTGTGGTGTTTTTATTTAGTTTTTAGAAGCTTTTGATCAAATAAAAATTCATCATTTGATTAATTGATAAAATAAGCACAAAACTAGAGTAAATGGATTGAAGTAAATTTTAGTATCCATAACCCTTAATCAGTTAGTGAATGCACTTTCAAAATTTGGAATCAAGAATTCAGTTTGAGTGCATTATAAATTCAGCTTGTGAATTATTATTATTATTTTATAAGAGGTAAAAAGGGTTGAGGGGGCCCTACCTTGTACATAAACACCACTCAAAGAGAGAAGATAATTACAAAAACTACAACATCAAAAAACAAAAATATAACAATTCATAGTTATAAGAGCTCTCTGTAGCTCGAGTAGTAAAACTAACAACAACAAAAAACACAGAGAAACTAACAAAGCAGTGATAAAAGTAATAGCCTAGATCAAAGATGGTAAAAAAACCAAAACATCCCACCCTAAATCATTTATAGGATTTTTCAAGCCCCTCCAACACCTTAGCCCATTCCTTCGCCAAAGCATCATTATTACCCACCAAGTTGCCAAAGTCGAAACCATCAGGGGTCACCTTTCTCTTCTTGCCCTAACTATCCATTGCACAATAGGCATTGGCGAGCTACCCCAAAGTCTAAAGGTGTTGTAGAGTCGATTTCACCATGACTACACTCCATTTCATGAAGTTATGGAGGATATCCCGAACATGATCCATCTCTTTGGTTATGAAACCAAAGTTGTCCTTTAAAACCTTAATCTCTCCACCATGGCCGTTGCTGACCGCTTCCTCCACCTGCACTTTCATCTTATGTCAATCATTAAAAAAACTGAACCGAGCTCTTAGTGAGCCACATATCACCCTTGAGTTCCTTAATATCTGCCACCATCCTAGCCAAATGGTTTTTCCCTTTTACTGGTTCGATGTGACCCAAAGCCTCAAAGTGTTGTTCTAGTTGAGCATTAATATGGATCTTGACTTCCTATTTACTGGACTCACCCTTGGTGTACAACGAAGTATAAGGGACGTTTTCGATTTAAAATCCTAAAGATTCGAGCGGCCACCACCTCCACCCCATCCTGGTCATCATTTGAGTCCCCATCTTGAGAGTTAGTATCATCACTCAAATCCTCATCCTCGATTCCGAACAAGTGCCATCCGCATAAGCTTCCAGATCCATGGTAAGGGAGCTAGTTTTATCTATGTCCAGAGCCACTCTTTTTACAAAGGCAAGGATAAATCCTTGATGGAGAGGGAAATTTTTTTCACATTTTGAACTATGAAATAGAGGCACACAGGGAACGAAACAGAAAGTAGCTAAAACTAAAATCTTGGCCATGCCTAAAATGATTTAGCATGGCAAGGTGGTAGGCATAAATACACTTGTGGCAACCCTCCAAAGTTTAAAATTGAATAAGGGTGAGAGAAACCTCATCATAAGGATTAGGAAGAGACAAGCGAAGGTAACCAACAAAATGGGAAGTGAGATTCTCATTACCTTTAAGGAAAAGATTCAGTTCTTCAGAGGCTTCCTTCTTAGGTTTGTAGACCTCCCTCCCCACGGCAGGGATTCCCATCACTTTGGCCACCGAATCCATAGTGATCTCCATACTGATCCCCTTCATTTCCACAACCACTCCTTTTTTGGTCACTTTCCACGTGCTAGCAAAATCTTTGCTAAGATTTTCATAATGCCCTTCAAAAATTTTCAAAAATGGAGTAAATACCTTGCTATCAAATAGATCCATAGCTTCAGGCATGACCCATTCAAGGTCAGCATATTCAGTTCTGAAAAGATCACCACCCATTTGACCAAACAAAAAAAACCTCTTCACGAAAAGACCCAAAATCCGAGAGAACCGAGAAGATTACTCGCATGCCAAGAAATGCATTATTTAAATGGTTTTATACTAGAATCAGTAAATTCACTTAAAATCAGATTAATTGATCATTTGGTAAGAGTTTAAAAATTGGGCTTCAAGACACCCAAAATTGGATAAATTGAACTCATGATCAATGTTGAGTCTGTTAAATTTGATCATCTGAAATTTTTCTAAGTACTTCAAAAATTTTAAGTACCATTTTCGGATCAAGTTGGTATCAGAGCTGGTTTAGCTCTTGATTCACTTCAATTGATTTGGTTTTCTTTATTTTTTACATTTTTTGGCTTGATCTTTCAGTTGTAGTGTGCATTATTTGGAAGAACATGTGTGTAGGAAAAAATGGGAAAGTTTTCCAACAAGACCAAGTTTGAGGAACTTGAAGCATGCAATCAACAGATACAGGAAGAAAATGCCTTCCTAAGATGTCAATTATTGACTCTTGAGGAGCAAATTGATAGTCTGAAAAGAGAGCTAGAATCTAAGGATGAGCTCTTAATGGTGTTGCAGATTAATGGACCTAAGAAAGAGGTACCAATTACTGTTGATGCATCCACTATGATAGATGAGTGCACAGTAAGTATGACAACACCTAATTCCTCTCCCAAAGTTAAGTTGGATTCTATTGCAGTGCTTAGTGATTTTGAAAAACACACCAAAGGTATATGATCTAAAATTTTAAATGATATGGGATTTAATGGAATTGGCCTTGGTAAGAATAACCAAGGCATAACTAACCCAATCTTGGTTGAGGAAAGACCTCATCATGCAAGATTGGGATATGGTAGTGCAGGGGAAAATTTAATTGGAGAGAGTTCCAAGTTAGCTGGAAGAAGACAAGGTCCGATAGCCAAGTTTCATCCCCATTAGTTTGGGTGGTTCATCATCAAGAGGATTATATGGTAATAATTCATGTGAGAGACGTATAGAAATCCCTCCACCTTTTATTTACCATGGTTCTAAATTGAAAGGTAAATAAAATGATCCATTATCTACACTATAAAAGTTTGGCTATAATATGGAAGTAACCATGCACATTCTGTGGTTTATCTAATCATTGTGTGGCCAAGTGTAGGAAGTATAAATCCATGTTGGAAAATATTGAGAAAATTAATTCTTTGATAGTCACATCAAAATCCATGATGATTATCTTACACCAAAGTGTGAAACTAGCAGCTTGACATGATTTTTGGTGAGCATAATTTTTAATTTCTTAAGAGCACACATGATGGTAAAGAACTATTTATCAATGTGATTGTATTTCAATTCATAATCCTTCAATGTTTGAATGAAGAAGGCCATTGACTTCTCCAATACTTGTTGATTTTTGTGTGTTAAGACAACAACAACACTAGCATTAGCTACATAAGCATAAAGGATAAAATCCTTGGAGTAATATGGATTTATGAGTGTTGGGACACAAACAATGTATTTCTTGATCTTTTTGAAGCTCTCTTTTCCTTCGTTGTCCAATTGAATATCATGTCTTTCTTGAGCATGAGGGTGATGAGCCTGACCAAACCTACAAAGTTAGGAATGAATCTCCTAAAAAAGTTTATTTTTCCTAGGAATGATTGCAAGGCATTCTTACGCACTAACAAGGGAAGAGAAATGATAATGATTCTTTGGTCAATGGAAATTCCATCCTTTGAGACAACATGGCCCAAAATATTTCCTTCGCAACAACAAAGTTACGTTTCTTGGGGTTGAGAGACACCCAAAATTCCCTACATCTCTCAAATAATTTCTCCAAATGCATTATGTGATCCGTGTTCTACTTTGAGAAGATAGTTACATCATCAGGGTAAAATAATATGAACTCATTGACATATCCTTTCAAGGCAACGTCCATTACTCTTTGGAATGTTACACTTGTATTTGACAAGCCAAAAGTTATTTTACGATAGGCATATGTTCCCCACTTGGTTGTAAATGCAGTTTTGAATTGATATTCTTCCTTTACCATGATTTGATTCAAACCTAAGTACTCATCTAGCACAAAGAATCTCGTGCACTAACCACTTGTTTGCAGATTCTGCTCCATAGAAGATAAATGATAATGATCCATAAAAGATGCCTTTTTTAAATCTATGAAATCAACAAAAAGTCTGATTTCACCATTCTTCTTACGCATTGGAAAATATTCTCCACCCAAGTATATTACTTGATAGGAAAAATGATTTTTCCTCAATGAGTCTAGATAACTCTTTCCTCATGAGGGGATCTATCTTAGGATTGATGGGCCTTTACTTTTTCTCATGGGTTTGATACTAGGATCAAGGTCAATGGAGTGTTGAGAAGCACTTGGATAAAATATTTTGAGGTCTTGATACTCCCATGAGAATATGTCAACATATTTTTGACATAGAGAAATGAAGGCCCGCATTTCATCTTGCGCGCATTCTTTGTCATGCCCATAGTGAATGCGGTGCATTTTTCTTGTGCTTTGTGTGCATATATGTTTCTTCTCCTTTGAAATCATCATCGGGATTGAAGATATGATCTACGGTGACCAGTCCTTTAGGTAACTTGTTTGTATTGTTGTATCTATTGGTCACCCACAGCTGTCATGAAAATGAGCTTACATGTTTGAAGAGAACTCAACTTCATTCTAGATGAACTGGAAAATTTGTGCATCACTGTCAAACACTTGCTAGCTAGTTTCATTATCTGGAATGGATGGCCTAACCACCATCTTAATGTGCTACACATTTCCTTGGAAAAAATCCTCAGTTGGTGAGAATTGTGAACCAAGGGCTGTCATTTGATTTGCTTCTTTGTTTAATTTCCTTGGCACCACTTGCATATTAAGAGCATCAAATCTCTCCAAGAGGTCCCAAACTCTATGTTTATAAGATTTCAACAGCTTATTCTTTGTTGTACACTTGTTTATGATCTGGTGGATGACCATTTCAAAGTGTCCCAAAAGATCTACAACACCTTGATACGAATCTTCTTATCAATAAGAAGACCACACACCAACACTTCATATTCTTCTACGTTGTTAGAGCATGCAAACTGTAGCTTTGTGTGTGAAGGAATTCTCATACCTAGGATAGATGAGAACAACACCTGTGCCTGTGCCATTTCTTCTTCTAAAACCATCAAAATGCATTCTCCATAGTCCAAATTTTTCATCATTTTTCTTGAGCGGGGTAGGCATAAGGGTTTCTTCTTCAAGAATGCGGTAAGTACTAAGGATGGTTTCAATAGTTGTATCACAGGATCAAATTCATAGTTTTATTTATCCCATTCATCCAATAATAGATTGGGTATGGAGGTAGGAATAGGCTAACATTCTTCTAAAACCGAGTTTTGTCTCGTGGTCTTCTTGAATGAGGTAATTAGATTGGAGAGGGGATGGGTTATATGATTCAACATGATAGGAAAATATAGTCTAAGCTTTTATGGTAAACTTGGTACCATACCTTGTTCTTAGGAGCATATGAGACCAATCATCAGATAAGTATCCACCCACATTGGTGGTAAAATATCTTGATAGATAGATAGCAAACAAAGGGGCTAAATCAATGATAGACACATCTTGAGTTATAGTTAGACTTGGATATACATGCAGCGTTAACTCAAGGTCCTTAATGAATCCTAAGGTGGTGATAGTTGAGCCATCAAGTTTCAAAAATCCTTCGAGACATAGGTTTGTACTTAATACCTAAGACATCAATAGATTTCTTAGGCATGAAATAAGTACTATCCCTTGATTCAATCATACAATTGTGCACAAGATGTTTTCCCACTATCAAGGACATATAAAAGGGTGGGTTTATCACAACTTTACTTACTTGCTTCTCCTCTACTTAGCATATGTTGACAAGAGCTTAAGGTATTTGGATAAGCTGAATCAGCACATAGAAATTACGATAGAGCTTCATGCAATAGGTCATGCTTTGAGATGGGATGGCCATGGTATCCCACATTGTGACATTTACATTTTTCTTCTTCATCTATTTAGAAAATGTTGAATGGAAGGCCAAAGAATTGTGCATATGAGGCACAACAACATCTTTCTTAATTACTTAGGTGCATCGGTAGGGTCCTTAGCTTGCACATAGGATTGAACTACCAAATAAGGGGCATGTGTGGCTTACTGGTAGAGCATTGCACGGAACCTCGCATGTGGGGACATGAGCACTAGAGCTGTTGGGATGATGAGGTTCATCTCCTTGCTTCGAGGATCACTCTAGTTGGTAGGAGTAGAGGGCTATGCGCTAGACTCTAGCATTCTCTTCTTAGACTTTGTGTTGTCAACAACCTAAGCATGGGGTTTGTTATAAATGTCCATATCTTGGTTTATTGCATATAAGTCTTCAAAACCAAAGAGAATTAAGTTGGTATCATGAAAAAAATTTCACTTCTTCATTTTACGTTTCATGTGCACTAGTGGAGGGATCATAACTTGAAGCATTCTAAATCATGTTGTCTTGCATGTCCAAGGAATTCACACGGTTGATCTTGAATGTGAGGAAAATTGCAAGGAAAGCACCATTTTGTCTCTTGGACCATGTTGTTTTGTACTAGAATTAGTGTTTTGTTTAAACTAGGCACATAAGGGGTTGCACACGAGGAACCTGCCGTAATGGGAGGTGCGCATTGACATGCCATATATCATTTTTCTTAAACTACCCATATCTTTGATTTAGATATTTATTTCTATACAGATGATGAATTTGATTGAATCCTTGATTAGAGTTACTTGAAGGCTTGTGTCTCTCTTTGCTTTTCTAAGGATATGACTTTATTTGACATATTTATAATAAATTATTTCATGTCTTCATCCTAATTTTTCTACTGGGGAGAGTATGACATGGAAGCAATGGATTGGGAGATTTGTTTAGGAATGAGAGCAACAGAAGGCTGAGGTGTTTGAGGTAATTCATGAAACAAGGGCATAATCAATTTGGGTGTTTTCCATTATGTCTTAGTGTTATCATTGATGTCAAGTCCATTGATAGGAAATGGTGTGCATGTGTCATATTAGTCTCCATGAGGTGTCTTCCAGTATTATGTCTGAAGTTTGATTAGTAGTATCATGTTTGGTGAAGTCCTATGGTGTTCTGGAGCATGTTTCAGTGTGTATGGTCTTAGTTTGAGTCCTTCCATGTTGAGTAGAGGTTTTCATGAGGTATATCATTGTTAGTATGGAGTGTTAAAGGTGTATGAGTGTCTGTAAGATAGAATACATGTTTTTGGAGTCTACTTGTATGCTTCAGAGTTAGTTCGAAGTACATGCTATTTACTTCGGAGTATGAACTACTTGCTTCAGATCATGAAATGAGCACTTCCAAGTGTATTATAATACTATTATGACATGTGGTGAAGGTCAAGAATATGAAGAGTGAAGGTATAAGCTTGAGCATGATTTGTAGGTGTTCATCTAGACCTAGTTTAGGTGCTTGAAGGCCAAATCAAGCATGAGAGTGAGTTGTAGAGGTATATGAGCTCATGGAAGAATCAAGAAGTGTGAGACAACATGTCTCACACTTCTTCATTCTTCTATGAGCTCATATACCTCTGCAACTCACTCTCATGATCCATTTAGCTTAGGTCCTTTTGGAGTGCTTAGAAGCATATTCATGTGGCTAGCCTACTTGGTCAAGGTACAAAAACATGTCTCACACTTCTTCATTCTTCCATGAGCTCATATACCTTTGCAGATCACTCTCATTATCCATTTGACTTAGGTCATTTTGGAGTGCTTGGAAGTAGATTCATGTGGTTGGCCTACTTGGTCAAGGTAAAAACTAGGTCTAATCTTAATGCTTAGAAGCCTATTGGTGCATGATAATAATTTTTAGGTGTGTATGAGCTATTGAGGACACCTGGAAGGTATGCTATATCATTTTTATCGCATTGAGAAAATTTACAGAGGTTTCATGATGAGTTATAGTGCTGGTCCAGTTTGTCATGGCCTAGAACATGCAAAACCCCAAGGCTTAGTCATGAAAATGAGATGGGCCATGAAGATACAGAGCTATATGATCTAAAATAATTATTGTAGATGTTATCAAAGAGTGTTTTGGTGTTGTGGGAAAAATTTTAGGTTTCCATGATGAATATTTTGCAAGTTATGAAGGTTAGACCAAAATAGGGTGCTTGAGAGTGTTATTTCCAGCTCGAAGCAAGAGAAATGCTCATGGTTGGAATGTGAATAGTTTGCATGGGAAGATGATTCTTTCGGGGACGTTAGAGAATGGAGTTAAGATGATTTCAGAGTTGGAATGAGATCAAATGAGGTCCAAAATGTTATGAATGAAGATTAAGAAGGTAAACTACTTATTATGATCTTAAAACCCTAGGTTGAGAGAAATGAAGGAAAAATTATTGATATGATCCCAGAATGGATTTTTATTTCCATTATGATGATTAGAGGTTGTAGAATACTCCTCCAAGTTTCCATAAAGTTAAGATATAACATGTGGTGATGAGTGGACCCCACTCAAACATGAAAGTTTCTGAAGATGTTTAGTTTGAGATCAAGTTGTCCAAAGGAGTTGAGAAATAAATTGACATTTTTTTTTACTATGAGTTTTCTTAATTTCCATGCTAGTCTCAAATCATTGTTGAGCTTCTAGATGGCAAAGTGCACCCTATTTGTGAAGACTAGTCAAAAGGTAGTTTTGGAGTAGTTTATAGATTGGCTTAGTTGAAGGCCTTCCACTTAGAGTTGGAAGGAGTTATAATATTTTATGGAAAGAGGATTTAGAGGGATTTATATTGGTATATGGTTTGTGTCTTTGTTAGTTGATTTGATTTTTATTTCAGGTTAGTTTGTAGATAAGAAGGTTTGTTGTTTCTCAGGACAAATTTGATTTTGCTAAAAAATGAAGTGAATGAAGCACGAGATGAATGTGTTGATTATTTATTTTAGTAGGAGTGTGAATATGGATGATTTTTGTTCCTATTGAAGGAATTTAGAGGTCTTGGAAGTTACAACAAGGATGTAAAATAGTTGAGTTTGTAAAACTAGTTTCTGGGAAGCTTGATTTGGTGAAGAGGAAAGTTGATATGGTTTGCACATATGAATGTTTCATGAGATCTAACTTGCATGGATGTGAAGTAAAGGTCCTAAGGATTCCATTGATTTGATAGACACCATATTTGAGTTGATCTTGGGTGGTCTTGAGGCCTAAAGGTGAAGACACAATACTAGAAGAAACTATTTTGAGAAGGATTTGAGGATTTTGAGTTGTATTATGATTTATTTGATTGGTCCAAGAAAATTAGCGACCATGGATGATGTTGTATGATATATTACACATCTATGATGAAATTTGGGGCTTGAATAATCATGGTTTTGGTGTTAGTATATTTTACTCATCCTAGTCTTGGGGGGTTTGAGCTTGATTGGTGTAAGTTTGATGGTTTTGGGCATGAATGACGTGTATGGGTCCACTTTATGAATTTGAATGAATATGTTGTTATATTTTTGAGTTTATTTGGTTTAAATAAAGGAGGGATTCCAAATGACCTTGAGTGAGTTTTAATCAAGAGAAGCATATAAAAGCAATGTTTTGGGTTCATTTTTGAACTAATTGTGCATGGGGAAAATTAACCCAAGAGAGAGTGTGTTACAAGTATGAATGCAATATTTGAAGGATGGGGAAGTGTGTGACGGGATGAGGAATATTTGAGAGCATGTGAGAAAGGGTTTGACACCAAGATAATTCTAAGAAGATCATGATAGAGCGAGTTGAAGGAGAGATCATGTGATGAGGGTTTAAAGAAATTTAGAGTTGAACTTTGGGATGAAAATCATTTGTGGTATTAATGGTCATACTTTTACAAAATAATATGTTATGAGTCATATTAATGAAAGTATTTTTTATGAGTAATATTAATAAGGGTTTAGGGGTTGGTGCTCCTTGCTTGGTTGGTGCCTTATTAAAGAAATAGCTTGTGATGTGTAATATTCACTTGAGTCTTTGTTGTGTGTAATATCAATAAAGTTTTCAATGAGTTTTCTTTCCCTCAAGGGTTGCCCATTTACATCTTATTTCTATGTGTTCTCTATCATGTTTCATGCTCATTTGAATGTATGCTGCACACTAAATAAGCTAATGTTGAATGCATATGATTGAATGGACTTTTGATGGATGTTGCAACAATGGTAAATGAAGTAAAAATTTTGTAGGAATGATTCACCCCTCTCATTCCATTGTGATTCCAACACTCAGGGCTATCTTACCAGCTTGGATAAGATAATTTTCTACCATAATGGCTATACGATAGGCATCGGGAAGGTGCGCAGGGTAAGTGCACCAAGTTGGGGGTTCAAAAGGGTGTCTTAAGTGGATGCATTTTTCTGAAAAATAAAAATCTTCAACTTCTACGAGTTATTTGAAATAGTTACACTAAAAATTTGAAGGTTTTATAAAAACATGAATCATAGCATTTTGAGTCTAGTTTCTAAGATACTATTTTTTTTTTTTGAAAATGGTTAAGTTTAATTGGGTCAAATAACTAAAATACTAACATGTGCTCTGTTTTTGTTAAAAACATAGTAGACAATCTTTCGTGCCCCCACCATTTTTGAGCACTATTTAGTATTTTTGAAAACCCTTTGGTAGAAAGATAGATAGGAATATCTAGTTTAGGGTAGGATTTTTTTAGATTTGTTTAGCAAGTACATTTTTAAATTATTATTATCCAAGTTTCACCATTAGGCCAAATTGGATGAAAATGGGCTAATAGGATTTAGGCAACTAAAAATAGGGCCCCTAAGGTTAAAAGCGAGTTCCAGGAAGTTTTGAGGCTTTAAGAGAACTGTTAATGAGTTTAGAAGTGAAAATCATATTGAGCATTTTTTTCCTCTTGTGGGTTTTGACCCTTAAGATCATCTTGAAAAATGATGAATTGCGGGCTCTGTGGGCCCACACTCGATCAAAATGGGAAAAATCATAGGGATAAATGTGAAGGGTCTGAAAAACCCTACACTTAGCCCCTATCAAGCCTTCAACATGAGAAAATTTCAAAAAATTATGAAGGATAAGGTTCGGGGTCAAAATTTTACATTTGGGCCTTGATAGGCCACCGAGCTAAAAAGGAGCTCGGCAATTTGGAGAGTTGCATAGGGGAGCGAGTTGGAAAAATGGCTCACCGAGTCGCAATGAAGGCTTGGTCAGGCCATATTGGTGATGGCTCGCATGATGATCAATCTTGTGACATTGATTTAGGGTCAAGGTGGAATTGGCTCACCGAGGCATCGAGGTGGTAGCACGGTGAAGAGAGCGAGCTCACCGAGGGATCATGGACATCGATTGATCGAGAAAGTTGGAGTCACGATGAAAGGAGCTTACAAAAACTCGGTAGCATAAAAATAGGCAAGCCATTGGATTTGAGCAAGGTCAACTCAAATTGATACAAAGATACATGGCTCGAGGTGAGTTTGATGCATTCGACATTGGCAGAGGAGGATTGGGAAATTCATTTAGGAAGACTCGGGTTTGGCTAAGTGATTTGTAGAGATAGAGATCGGCTCAAGAGCCCACATTGGAGTATTTAAAGGATGAGAGGATGGTTTTGATTGAGCCCAAATTTATGATGGTAGGCGCCAATGTCAATTGGAACCTGATTCGAATGAAGTCGGCCCATGAGGGATGATTAAACTTGGCACATATGCAAGGCAATGGAGCTGAGTGAGTTAGGGAATGGTGGAAGGTTTCGGGGGATTCAGTAGGAGAAGCTCGGGAGTTAAGATGAGCATGAACAAAAAACATACCCCAAAGTATGAAACTTTAGACTTCAGGGGTGTGGTGTTTTGGGAACTCACTTTAGAGTTTGCAAGTGCAAATGGGCTGAATTCTCTACGAACTCGGGAAGGCCTAAATTCTGAAATGTGCTTAGTCACCTCGAGAGTCAACTCGCCTTTGAGGTTAATGGCAAGGTTTCTTTGGAGTTTGAGGGTGGAAATTTTTGGAGGTCAGGGGGTTAATTTTTAGAGTTGGGGTGATGTTAAACTACGAAGTGCGGTGGATGAGATGCCCAAAAACAAAAGGCCCAAACTCCACGAAAACCTTAGACTCCCGCCCCGATGAAATTAACCCATTTGAAAAAATCTCGCCAAGTTGTTGCATTAAGATCTAATTTGTATCGTGTTAGGTGGTAGGTTATTTTGTTGGATACTAGACCCCACATAGCTATGCGAAGAGGTGATGTGTAGAGGCCGAGTTGTATTGAAGGCGAGGGCTCGGTAGGTGAAGGGGAGCTCGAGAAGGAAAAAATGGTTGCCCATTTTTAACTTGGCATAAATTTAGCAATTTTTGGCCAATTTTTACAAAATTATACTTGATGGAAAGGATTTTTAGGGTAGAATTTAATGGTGAGGGCTAATTTCAAATAACGGGAGGGTAGGTGGAAATTGAACCCATACAAGCATCTTGTGTAAAAATTGTGATATCTTCCTTTACACTCAACCATTTTTCACAAAATTATAGTCATTGGAAAGCTAATTTTGGGCTCTACAACATGAAACCATTGGAATTTGGATTTCAGGGGTTATGGATCTCTGAAAATAGTTAACATTGAGTAGCAGGTGGAATTAATTAATGAGGTAGGTGGGAGAAAAGTCGTGATGGATTTGGCAAGGGCTAGAGACTAGACCAGTGCAATCGAGCCATTTCCTTCTTGCATAAGGCAATGCAATTAATAAGGGATGGATTTTACAGATCTTAAAGTATTCATTTCAGGAGAAATAATAATTTTTATGGGTTTTGGGGAAATTTCAGGTTTCTCCCTCTTTCTCCTCTCCTAAAATATTCTTCTATAAATTGTAAGGAGGGACTCACTAAAAAAGTTTGGATGTTTTCCTTTGCCCCTCCCTTATTTCTTGTCCATGATAATTATATGGAAATAAGGCCTCCCATTGAAATTGTAATGCAATTTTTATGCCTTTTGGCCCCCTTTGTAATGCACTGTATCAACTTTTGGAGCAATAATACGATCTGTGGATGATTATCAACCCTCTTTTGTGTTTATTGTGTCTCTTTTGATATTTCATTACAATTAGGTTATTATGGATGGTTTAATTATTGTTGTAAGATATCAATGGATTGTATTTATTTGGTAAATGGGTTGCAATAGGTGTTTTGATCTATGGTGTTAAAAACCCTCTTCAAATAAGCTTCTTTCACATCCATGTAGGGAAAAATGTTCAACATTCCTTATTGGTGCATCACCTCCTTTAGAATAGGTTTAATTTTCATGTAATCTTTCTATCCTTGTCTCCTTGGAAAACATTAGGGTAGGATTATATTAGTTTTCTCTGCAATTTGGGTGTGTGGTGTTAAGATTTAGGAATAGGAAGCCAACCTTTCTCTAGAGAGCTTTCTGATTGCAAAGTCCCACACTTTGGGAATAGCTCTATGTTGTGCAATCACACCGAATGCCCCATCAACAACCAGTCCATTTGGGGGTGCTTTGATTTCACAAAAAAATTATTTTTCTAGTCAAAATTTTTAAAATTTTGAAAAATAATGACTCGATCGTGCCCCCTAACTACCTCAAAAATATAAAAAAATTAGTTTTTTTCAAATATGTTTAGAACTAGTCCTAGTTTGGCCTATTTTTTTATTCAATTTAGATGAATAAAAAAATGATACATGAAAAAAGATAAGCATTTACAATCACTAAAAATAGAGATATAAAAGACAGTTTGAAATAAATCTAAATGAAAACCTTAGAATAGTCAAAAAATATAAAAAATACATACTTAGAAAGAGGATAGTTTTCTTGACATTGTAGAATTTTTTTAAGAAAGATAGAGAACGATTTTGTAGGATTTATCATGGTGGAAGGTGATTTTTTGTATATTTTGTCAAAAACACGCAAGTTGTGTTGTTGCAGGTTTAAGGCGCATGTTTGGGAAACCAAGGTAATTCCAAGCTTGTAAATTCTTTGTTTAGGGACATAATAAATGAAACACGTACATGTTTCGCAGAGTATAGACCTTATAAGAAATTAGGGCCACTTTTCACCTTATGGAACTAGTCTCACAACTCCATGAGTCATGATTTAGGAGATAGTTTTTATAATCTAATCTAGTTAGTACATAGGTAATTTTTTAGGATTTCAACATTCAACCTAAAACTTTTAGTGTTTAAATTCTACAATCGATGTCTATTTTAGCAATGAATATAGTCATTGTTTAGGTTTTGGGGCCTTTTGGATTGTTTATTGACACTTGTAGGAGTGTTAGATGTGTCAAAATTAGATTTTACAAACCTCACAACTCTAAAAGGAAACAAAAATTCTCAAATATATGCACTCATGAAATGCCTTATAATACATAACAAATCAAAACACATGTGTTAGACATAGTGTCATTGGTGTTGTCATTGATGTCAAGTTGCATTGATGAAAAAGGGTGTCTAGGTGGCATATGAGTCAACATGAGGTGTCAATCATCAAGAAGCATGAAGGTTGATTGGTAGTTCCTTGTTTTGGTGTCACGAAGTGTTGCATCAAGGTGAAGTGTTGGTTTGGAAACAAAATGGGAAGCTTCACTATTTTGAAATTCTTCATGACTCCTTCAAGCCTTAGAGAAAAGTGGATGTATCCAACATGTAGAGGATTTACTTATCTTTCCAATGCCTATTTGTTTTCCTTCTAACTCCTTATAGAGCTCCTGGAATCTTCTAGAGAAGTTAGGTTTCACCATTAGAGTGTTTGTTCCCTGCACCTAGAAAACCCGATGTTGAGAAGATAGTCCTTGAATGATCAAACCTTTCCTAAATATTCCTAAATTACCTTCAAAACTTCCAAGATTCCCAACATCACCTCTGGATGCTTAAGATATTTCCTAAACTCTCCCGGAGGGTGTTTTAATAGCTCTAGAATGGAAAAAATAACTAGCATGGAAATTGAAAATTTTGAAGCATGACAACTAAGCCCTTAATTGAAAATAAGGCTTCTAAGTCACTATGCATCCTTCCTCTAGTGATGTAGGAACATCTTGTTAATAATAAAATTTGGCTTTCTTAGGTGACTAGGGGTATCTTGGGTCCACTTGAGATGGTCATAGCTTATACTAGTCCATTTGGACTCCACAGAAAAAATAGGGAGTTTCCCTCCAAATGTATAATTTGAATATTTGAACTAGCTCTAGGTATTTTATAGGCTTAGGTGTTAAGTGACACAGTCCTCTCAGACCGAGATATCAGATTTGGAGGTTAGAGACTATTTTACAAACCATTTTCATGGTAAATATCTTGTTTTGGATTGTCTTCTTATCTATAATGGTGTTCAAGGCTTCATGGAACCCTCAAAGTTTCCAAGGAATGGAAAATAGATATAAATACTTACGCACACCATACTATACCCTGTTTTAGAAGTTAAGTAGTATGTAGGTAAAGGGAGAAATGTAAAATCATGCTTATTTCTTGTGACTGTCACGACTAACCTTCAAAAATAGTTGTCTTGGGAAATAAACTCATAAGGAAGTTGTATCTATCATTGAGGGATTGGTGTTAGAATGTTTTGAATTCTTGAGGACCAGGGGAAAATCCTTATAAAAATTTAATCAAGAAGAATTATTGACTGTCTTGTAGAGTTCCATAAAAAATCTTAAAGAGAGTAAGATTTTGTATGAAAAGCCTTAAATGAAAGAGGAAGAGTTGAGTGGTTTTAATTAGTGATTATGAGAGGGTTAACAATAGTGAGATGAGTGAAAAGAATATTGATTAAAATTCAATGTGAAGGTGAAAAACAAAGTTGACAAGATTGTTAGAGCTTGAGCAAACAAGGAGTCTTAAAAAGCCAAAAGTTGAAAATATAGCAAGATGATGGATAAATGAGTAATGGAGCATTGAGGTGTGCTTGAGTAAGGTGTATGGGTGTGTTGAAAGGTGGATGTAAGGATGAAATAGGTGGTAATCCATTAAACCCTTAATTTTTCTTTCAAACCCTAACTAGACCTACTTGAAACAAGGGAAAAGGAGAAAGTTGAATTGGGGAAGTTGTATTTTGAGTTGAAGTTATATAAAGAGGATTGCATGGTACTTTGTATCATCTGGCCAGCCTGTCATAAGTTCAACCTTTACCCTAGCTCAAAGGAAATTCCTAATAAGATCATTCAATGTGTTTTAATTGTGTAGGGAATAGTGTCTAGAAGGTGATTGATCAACTCATTTAGTTTTGATGAGAGACTACTTCCTCCAAAGGCCTAAAAAGGCCATTTTGGCCATTCTGTAGCTAATTGAACACCCTTAGGAAGTTTTTAGAGAAAATATAAATCATTTGAGGGTGATTTCAGAGATAATTGAAGATGTCTTAGTAAATTTAGGAAATTTTAGGAAATAAAATCTCATTCAGAGTAATCTGTTTAAGATCGGGTTTTGGTGCAGAGAATGAAAGCTAAAACGATGAAAGATGACTTCTTTGGATGATTCCAGGAGTTCTGGAAAGAGTTAGGATGAGAAAAATAAGCATTGGAAGGCTATTAGAATACTCTACAAGGTGGAATAATCAACATTGATTCAAGGCTTAAATGTTTATTTAGGTATTGGGAAACTCTACTGTTTGTCCGTCTCGAGTTTAAAATGAAATACAACCTAAATTTTGAGATGCAGGAAGAATTAGATTTTTAGAATAGTTTGATTGACCGTGAAATGTGATGTGTAGTGTTTCAGTGAATTATGGAGGTCAAGAACATGTAACTCATCCTAAAATTTCATTCAATGATTCATCCCCTAAATGGAGGAGGAAACCCATTTCCATGAGGAACAACTTGAGAAAAAAGGTGGCCAAGTACCATAAACATGCTTACACCCAGGTTTCATCTTGGTCAACAAATTGAGTTGTGAAGGAGCCATCATGTTCAAAGGTGAAATTTGGATATCAAGGAGTGACTTAATGATCATCATATCCTGACTTTGTCATTGTACCAAAATCTCTCCAAAGAACAAGCTAAAATGAGCTAGTCATGCTACCGAGGTATCAAGGACCATCATGTGTGGGGTATTAAAGCATCATCTATCTCCAAGATAGACATATGAGAAAAATATTCTATGATAATCATGAATTTCATTCCATAAAAGGATGATTTTTGAGCCAGAAAGGTGAGGGGTGGTTTTTATATGGAGCACCCTATTTATAAGAATGAGTAATCATCTGAGTTCACTTGATGCAATTCACTTGGTATTATTTGTAAAAATCATTCAACACCTAGTAGTGTGATCACACCTTAAGGAGGAGGCACATTACAATCACCTCATTTTGGCCATAGGACATGAATCCCATTAAGGAGCAATCCTCTATCTACAAAGTGAGGATCTCATTTTAGTAAGAAGTAGACAAACATCATAGAGTTGATTCATGGTCACTAAAGTGAATTATGGACCAAATTTAAAAATTGGTACCAATTCAAGTAGTGGTAGGGACAAAATCTAATCCAGAAGGTCAAAAAACCTACAAAATGACTATATGCTTTCCCAAAACAAAGACTGACTATAATATATATGCCCTGAAAGTTTTAGGTCCTTTCGTTGAAATCCCGAAAAATGAGTAAGTATTGACCATATTATATTTTGAAAAACTATCTTCTAGATTATAATTGTCAGAGCTACGGGACCACTTCCATCAGGTGCAGAGTGACCCTAACTTCTTATATTTACTAAAATAAATTTAAAGTATAAGAAATAATAAAAGAAATCTTATAATGTGTACACATTTTACATACTTGAAACACGTATGAATTTTCCATAACTGAAATGCATACGTGTTTTAGGTTCGGGAATCACCAAACCAAGAAAAATAAAATGTGTACATGTTATGCCAAAGCACGTACGCATTTTTCCTATTTTTTAAATTTTTATCCACTTTTTGGCCCCCTTCGATTGGTGCACTTAGCTCACATCACCCATGGATTGTATCACTCTTTGCAATATCATAATTCAAGGCTCTTAAGAATTATAAAAACCACTTTGAGGGGTTGGTATTAAGAGGGCTAGAATTCAGTCCCATTTCTTCTAAAATATGAAGTTGAAATCAACCATAAGCTCATTGGGAGCTCTCTTGATCACCGTGTGAGTTTTGTAACAAGGATATGTTATCAACTTTCTCCTCGAAATGACTGCAAAGTGTGGTGTCAAGTCCATCCTAGTTGGTGATAGAGGCAAGTCTTAAGATTTTGTATCATTGCAATGATTTTCCTTTGAGAGAAAATGTGGGCAGCCTTACAGCTACATCATCTTCTATAACTAGGTGAACAAAGCATACATTTGCAATATCTTGAATGTGCTTAGTAGGGGTAACTTGATTCTCACCAATGAAAAATGGAATACTTTTGAGTGCAGCTACTAGTATATCATGTTGCACGGGAAGAGCCAATGGAATTCCACCATTGAAACTGACAAAGGGTAGATTTATTTGTGATATGTCTAGAAAGGGTCCGAATACCCTAGTGAAGCGAGCGAAGGTTTGCCAAGGGGAGGGTAGATTACATCCTGCACGTGGAAGATGGAGATGCGCGCACGGAGGTTTTTCTATTTCTTTGACTTGGATACAACTGGAGGTATTTGAAATATTCCTCGACTGCTACGCTCTTTCTAGTGTGTATCCATCTCATGAAAAAGGCATGTTGTTTGTTGAAGTCAATAGATATCGATTCTCGGGAGTCGCTAGATGGGTTAGAATGAGCCTCCAAAGGCTAGAAATTACTAATTCACCGACCAAAACTTAGTAATGGTTAAATTTATAGATTTCAATACTTGTCCCATCGGGCATGCCAAAAAATATTGGAGCTCAAAATTGCACCCATCCCAGATTAGGATGAATTGGGGCTTTGAGGCAACATGGTTATTGTCTCCAAATTGTGGGACTTGCGCTTGAGAGAAACCTCTAGAGAGGGCCAACTTAATCTATCTATCTCTATCACTAAAACTACTCTCGGGAAGGAAATGTATCTACCTAAGACTAATTTATGATTCCAAGGAACAGGGTGAGAAGGAGATGCATAAAAATGAAAACATAAGCTAAGGGGAGGTGATAGCACGAAAGAGGGGGATGAACACTCTTAGTTGATTTAAAAAGGGAAAACATGCACAGTGAGGGCCAAAAAAATAAGACACAGTTCTAAACATCACCCAATCACTTATTTTCATGGAGCACAACAAAAAAATCCCTGCAAGAGATATGAAATATGCACAACAAATCAACAATGTAGAAGATGCAACAAAATTCAAACAGTGATTGCATTTATTGCTTACACATAATAAGACTTTTATTGCTTCCAAGTAATGTAAAATTAATTACAATGGTGAGAGAGGCAATGATATGCATGCAATGGATCAGATCTTGATGTAGAGCAAATATTATTTCTTCATGCTTTCAAATAGTTAAGAGGAATCAGTCCATAACTTACTTCCAAAATCCGCAAAGAGGATCTATCATGAAGCCTAAAATGGCATAAAAATGCAATAGTTGATCAATTTTTACCATAGATGGCTCATCTAAGCACCATAACCTAGTCACACCCTACATGTAATGTAAACTCAACCCAAACCGACCACATTTAATCAAACCTTAGTTAACACTTACCTTTTCTCAATTTTCCTTCACCTTTCTTGAATAGCTCTTAGAAAGAACAACAAATTTTGGGTTTTTTATATTCTTTGACACCAATAAATGATTTTATCATTTCTTTCACCTTAAATCAATGTTATATCAATCACAAAATTGATACAAAAATTTTCAAGAGATCAAACTTCACCTAAGCTGTCTAGATCTTACATTCTTGTGCCCTTAAGACCATGCTCTTGCTAGATACATGGTTTTAGACATCTACACATACCTAGAATAAAATGGTTACACATTTCTATACCCTTTTATCATGACTATGGTGTGCCTAAAATTTCATTAGCTAAATCACTATTCTCTTCTCCCAATTACTCATCTTCCTTTTTAGCCTACTTGGCCTCAACTAGTTGTACCATGAGTTCTTTTCATGCATATATTTCCTTATAATGGGTTTCAAGATTCACTCCAAGAATTTATAGACACATATTAGGGCTTATTTATTTTGTGCAAGGTTTCACTGGTAATTTCTTAGGAAATGTTTCTCAAGATCCTAAAATATCAGTTTCTTATTAGGTCTCCTTTGACTATGCAAGGTTCCTAAGAAGAGTGTCATTGAAATATCCCATGGTATTTCTTGATTTATTCAAAACTCTTCACCAACATTATCTAACCCTAAGGCATACCTTTCTACACAATTTCACTAATTTCCACTGGTGCATTTGCAAGATGAATCAAGTTTTCCCTTCCTAACCCTAGTTAAGGTTTCCACATGCCAAAACTAACCGAGAGGAGCTAAATGTCTATGAAATGCATTGTTTGAATTTTAATCCACCAAATATTCAATGTAGGTATGTTTTCATCTACCTTACATCACTCTTTTACCAGTGAGGGTAAATAGTGCCCAAATCCTTGACTAATCACATGTTTTTCTTCACCCTAGGACTTTATGAAAATAGTGTAAGAGAAAGTATTACATTAGTTACTCACCTTATTTTGAAATTAACCCTCAACACAGAGTTTCAACCTATTATTGTGCATTTATTTGATCATGAAAACACCCTACTTTAACAAGTTCACACATGACACCTTATACAAATTGTAAATGATTCAATTACAAGTTTCTCAATACAAGAAAAACAAAGCCTTTCTCCTTTCCTAGGTTTTAGAATTATTTGAAGGCCAAACCACTCTCTCCTTATAGGTAAATCATACCTCAACTCAATATCACATCATTTAAAGGTTTTTCTAGTTATTTCATGTAATTTCATAGTCCCGGGCTTCTTGATATGCCCAAAAGAAGAGTTATTGCTTCTCGAGTTGATTATATCAACCAAAACAATCACATGCAAGCCACTTCCTGATACCATACCTTAAAAAAAAGAAGAATAAAGAGGACAAGACATTTATACATACAAAATAAGAAAATCAATATACAAACTTCTCCTTTATTCATTTGAAAAAATTTCAGGCTTCTTCTTTCACAAATCATGTTCTCTCTTCACATATTCTCTCTTTCCTTTGTTTCTTCTTGCTTCTCCTCATGAGACCTCTCTCTCCACTTTCTTTTTCCCTCTAACTAACTTCCTCACTCAAATACATCCTCTTTAATGTCACTCATTTTGAAACTAACCACCTTTTCAAATTCCACATGTCCATACATCATGAGGTGAAATTATTTACATTATCTTAGTCATTTCATAACTCACACACATTTTTGAAGACTCATGACCACATCCTAAGACCTAAATCACCCTCTCATGACTTGAATCATCTCTTTAACATCTTGACAAGCCACATTGGCTCATTTACATGCCTTATAATTTTGAATTACATTTTGGAGGGAATGTCAAATTTAAAATTCATAACACTTGACCACCTAACTCTCTCTCTTAGGACCTCATCACACTCCAACACACTCATTACAACCATGACAAAGGAGGAATTATTATCTTTTACACTCTTTTCATGACACTCTTACATCATACTCCTAAGGTGAAGAAAAGGGTGTTTATACTTTTTTACATAACTGAGTCCTCATCACTTTTACTTAATCTTTTCCTTATTCCCTATTGACCTTTTTTCCATAAGACTACCGGGTCCCATATAGTAATATTTCTACTTCCATTTTCCTTGACATTGTTTGTTTCCTTCTTGATCTCCATCTTCATCTTCATCATTTTCAATCTTTCAGTTGTACCTTTATAATCAAACACAATAACAAAAAATATACATTCTTCTTCATGTTTCATGGCTCTCTTCATCTCTATAGAGCTTATATCCATCATGTTCTCATCACTTTATTTTATATAATCTTCATTCTCTTGCCTCATTTCTTACTTTCTCTAATTTTCCATCACACCATAATTCTCTTCATCTTCTTTAGGAATGATTTCCATATGTTCTTCACATGATTTCTCTCCATATATAACATGCTCTAAGGCTGCTATCTCCATCTCCAATTGCTCAAGGATTTCATAAACAAACATATTCTCTTGTAGCAATTCTTCTTCACTTGGCACTTGTTGTTCTTGCCTCATTTTTCTCTTGTTTTCATCATCCATTTCAAATTCATTCTCCACACATGCAATCACACACTTGCACACAATATTAGATTCACAAACTTGACACTTGGCTACTCCTATATGTTCTTCTTTCCTTGTCATCACTTCAACTTGAATTCCTGTAAACTCCTCTTCCTCTTTGAATGTATGAAAAATGTCATAATTATGTTCTTCTATCTCAAGAGAAGCCAAAAATGCTTCTATCACCTCATTATAATCATTATTGTCGTCTATCAGCACCAATTCCTTGATTACCTCTCTTTATTTCTTATCCATATTATTTTGCATCTGTTTTTTCTTTCTTTCCTCTTGCCTTATCATTATTCTCAGCTACACTCTTTGTCTTCTCTACAAGAAAACTAATTGGCCATTTTTCTTTCTTTCTTAGAACCTGTCCTTGTCTCTTGATTTTGCTCTTCTCTCTCTCCTTCCATGATTAACATTAGTTGCTCTATGTCTTGTTTGATCACTATGGTCTCCTTCGGAACCAAAAATCTCTCTTTCTCTCAAGCTTCTTCATCTTTTAATTTTTCTTTTCCTCTCTCTCTCTCTCTCTCTCTCTTCGTCTTCTCTGTTCCGGTGGCTTAACATCTTCAACAAATCTCTCACTATCACTTCTCTATCCATCTCTTTCTTTCTTCTTCTTACTCACTTTTTCTCTCTCTTTTTAAGCAAGGTATCTCACCTTGATTCTTCCACACCTCACCTAGGATTTCTGACCTGGTATTTTGGTGTCTTCTCACTCTTTTATCAACCTCTTTTCAATCTTTTTCACTCTTTCACACTTCTATTTATTCTCACTCTTCTTCTTCCAACCTATCATCCTTTCAAACACACTTAGAATTTCACTATTAGCCTCAATAAAGAATCAATATTCAAATTTCAATTAGAATTTAAATCTACGATACCAAATGATCTAGAGAAAATAAAATTTCTTCATGCTTTCAAATAGTTAAGAGGAATAAATCCATAACTTACTTATTTCTAAGCTCTGCAAGGAGGATCTCTCAAGAAGTCTAAAATGGCTTTAAAATGCAATATTTGATCATTTTTTTACCTTAGATAGCTCATACAGGAACCATACCCTATTCTACACCCCGCATGAAATGTCAACGCAACCCCAAACTGACCACAATTCATCAAACCTCTGTTAACACTTACCTTTTCTCAATCACCTTTCGTGACTAGCTCTTAGCAAGAACAATGTAACTTTTGGTTTTTTTATCTTCTTTGACACTAATCAATGCTTGAATCTTGTATTTCACCTTAAATCAATGTTAAAACAATCACAAAATTGATACAAAAATTCAAGAGATCAAACTTCACCTATATGTCTCAATCTTGCATTCTTGTGCCCTTAAGACCATGCTCTTTCTAGCTGAATGGTTGGAGACATATAAAAATACCCAGTGAAATGATTACACATTTATATACCATTTATCATTTCTATGGTGTGCCTAAAATTTCATGAGCTAAATCACTATTCTCTTCTCGCAATCGTTCATCTTCCTTTTTAGCCTACTTGGCCTCTAACTAGCCCTTAGCTTGGTAATTTTCATGCATATATTTCCTTATAAGGGGTTTCAAGACTCATTCCAAGAATTTATAGACACCAATTAGGGATTATCAACTTTGTGCAAGTTTACATTGAAACCTTATTAGGAAAAGTCTCTCAAAATCTCAAAATCTCAATTTCTTATTAGGTCCTTTGACTTTGGAAGGTTACTAAGAGACGCTGTGATCAAAATATCCCATGGAATTTATTGAATTAGTCCAAACCCTTAACCAAAAGCTACGTAACCCTAGGGAATCCATTTCTACACAATTTAACTAATTTTCACAGGTACATTTACAAGATGAATCAAGTTTTCCCTTCCTAACCCTAGTTGAGGTTTCCACAGCGAGAACTAGCACGAGAGAAGATAAAGGTTAATAAAATGCGTTGTTTAAAATTTCAAGCCACAAAATATTCATTGTAGGTATTTTTTCATCCACCTTACACCATTCTTTTACCGGTGAGGGTAAATAGTGCCCAAATCCTTGAATACTCACTTGTTTCTCTTCACTCAGTTATGCACGAAGATAGCGTAAGTGAAATTATGACATTAGTTACTCGCCTCATTTTAAAATTAACCCTCAACACAGAGTTTCAACCCATTATTGTGAATTTATTTGATCATGAAAACACCCTAGTTCAATAGGTTCACATGTTCCACCTTCTACAGATGTAAATGATTCAATCACAAGTTTCTGAATGTAAGAAAAATAAAGCCTTTATCCTTTTGTAGATTTTAAAATTCTTTGAATGCCAAACCACTCTCTCCTTATAGGTAAATGATACCTCAACTCAATATCACATCATTTCAAGGTTTTTATAGTCATTTCATATAATTTCACAAATTCTAGGATTCTTGATATGCTTAAAAACAGAGTTATTACTCCTCAAGTTGATTGCATCACCAACCAAAAAATCACATGCAATCCACTTCCTACTACCATATATTACAAACAAGAAGAATAAAGAGGGATGATAAAATCATGCATGAAAAATATGAAAATCAATATACAAACTCCACCTTCTTTATTCATTTGAAAAAATGTAGGCTTCTTCTTTCACAAATCATGTTCTTTCTTCATATATTCTCTTGTTCCTTTGTTTCTTATTTCTTCTCCTCGGGAGACATCTCTCTCTCCCGTCTATTTTACCCTCTAACTAACTTCCTAACTATAATACCTTCTCTTTAATATCACTCACTTCTTGGAATATAACTACCTTTTCAAATTCCACATGTCCATTCATCATGAGGTGGTATTATTTACATTATTTTAGACATTTCATAACTCACATACATTCTTGAAGACTCATGACCACATCCTAAGACCTAACTCACCCTCTCATGACTCAAATAATTTCTCTAACATCTTGTCAAGCCACAATGGCTCATTTACATTCCTGATAATTTTTGTTTTACATTTTGGAGGGAATTTTCAAATTTGAAATTCATATTACTTGACCACATAACTCTCTCTCGTAGGACTTCATCACACTCATTAAAACCATGAAAAATGAGGAATGATAATATTTGACACTCTTTTCATGATTCTCTTGTATTAGATCTAAGCACTGTAACTCAAAATGCTAAGGAAGAATGCTCGAACAATGCTCTTCCTATGTGAATCTATATAAGTCTCTATATAGGTGGGCTAGCACACACCGCACCCAAACATATATGGTACTCTCATCCTCTATTCGATGTCATATATCATAAATATTTTACAATATGTCCAAACCTCATCCCTTTACTGCAATACACAAAGCAATAACCATGACTATGAACTTCTACAAGCACAAAACTACTGACCTCAAAATAGCCTCCAAACTAATATGGGCCTTAGAAGGTACTTGAGTCCCCACAAAATATTTTCTAGTGGCTTGCATCAGTTTCTCCATATCCTCTAATAGCATGACCTATACTCTCTCCCCAACAACTAGCAATTGTAGTATGCGATACACATCCTCCAGCAGTAACTATCATCTCACCAGTAGGAAACCAAAATGTACAACTATTTGCACACCACCTCTCACATAAGGCTATCAACATGGGCATATTATGGGTAAAATTCCCCATCTATGCTATCTGTCATACACTGGCACGGTCCATAGCCTCCCAATCATTGTCTGAAAACCTAGCCCAAGAAAAACACTCAAATGATGACCCCTGTGGAACTCACTCAAGTGAATATCCCTTTACACAACACAAAACAATAACAAACATAACATTAGAACACTATACAACTCCATAAACACTCACTTATCACATTAATATATAGTAAAAATCACATTTACATCATTTTGGACTAAATACACTCTCTTTGGGTAGGGCGCCTAACATCAATACTAGGGCACACGGGAGTAGAACACCATTGCCCTGTGTCTAGGCGCTCCTTTCTGAAGGCCATTAATGCATTCACCACTCTTTCCAGATCTAAAATGCTAAGGAAAGTAACAATCTCATTTGTGTAAAAATTCCACAAAAATAACTAACACACATTTTTGAAAAATAACACACTTACCGATTCCTCCATCGTATGTGATGCTATGATGGTTACCACCATCTTGAATCGGATAGTTCATGTTGATCTCACTTGTGGCATTCTTTCCACACTCAGATCTCAATCTCACACTTGTGTAAAATACAAATGAAGTGACTAATCACTTTTTCACCTTACTATTTATAGTTACTTTTACCTACCCATTTTACTATAGTCATTATTTCACGATCATTTCCTCAATTAATACACACCACACGATTTTTACCATATCTTGAGAATTTTTACTCGATTCACACCCGTTTGTGGTTTTCTTTTAAGAATTCCACCTATTATCATATCATACACATGATACACATTACACATATGTTATCTCTCCTTGACATTGTCTTTTACTCAATCTATGCACATTTTGGTGATCTTCATCATACACTATTTATTTTATGCTTACTTTCACCGTTCATTATTTTCATCACTTCCCCTTTCACCAAAAGGGGGTATACAATAGGGGTCATCCTATAATTCCCCTTATAGCTCTATGTGATCAATCAACACTACTAATTTTTCATTTTCAAATATTTACTAGTGCACCAGGTGATATTTCCCCCTAATGACCTAACCTGGGGGAAACAAAACATATAATTTATCTATACGACACCGCATCACTTCCCCTAATGACTTAACATGGGGAAATAAGCATTAAGATATTTCCATGTGATCGTTCATTAATTTCTACCCATCCTCCCTAATAGCCTAACTCGGGAAAACTAGCATAAAATCTCTCTAGGAGTAACCAATTAATTAATCAATCCATTAAACATGTTCAAGTCTCTAACAATCAAATCATATCACTCAATCAATATAATACAACGTGTGCTATCTCCCAGATGGCCTAACTTGGGAGTTATATTCATTACTTTCCCAAATGAACTAACTTGGGAAGTTTGGTGTTTGCTTCTAGATGACCTAACTTGGAAGCCATCATATATTTCACGTTTGCCTCAAATGACCAAACTTGGAAGCCATCACATTGCAGTGACACCTGTAGAGTGGGTCCAAGAGTGCGTTTCCTATACCACTCCTATATGGGTCAACTATTTGATCAAAAAAATTTGGATCCAAAAAGAACAAATTTTTTGATCTAAGCTCATGTCTGTAGTGGCTAGATCTTGAGGATGTAGTTAAATGTTGGAGAATAACACACTTTCTCCCTACACTATTCCTTTGGCAAAGTAGGATGCTCAAATCCTCTAGTTTATTTTTCATATACGCGCAATCGGGTTGGGAATTGATCACTCCCTACCCCATCTCATCGTCATCATACAACATTCGAAATCATCAATTATCTAACATTACAATCATCACTTTCATTTAGCACACTTCATCACGAAATTATGTTTCTTGGTGCTTTACATGGATCAACATGTGATCCATGGTCTCGACACGCTATATGGTTCATTCAAAGCAAAGTCTTCTATCACATCCGCATATTCTACTACAACATGGGCTTCTTTGAATTTCCTCTCGGGTACACATATCTATCAACTTTATGTTATCAATATTTCCTCTCACTAACATAAAGTGGGGGTAAATGTCGTAAAAAAATCATGCACTTAAGTACTATAATTATATCGTCAATTATTTTATTTTATTTATGGATCTTGCATAAGACAAGTATTCACTAATGACCCATCCCCTAGTCCTTTTGTCAGTTCAGTTAGTCATCATCATTGTTTTTCTCGTACAATAGTCCCTTACTTGAAAAGCTTTGGTTGTCTCTCAAGGAATCTTAGTTGTTCTTATTCACTTAGTTATCATCTCGGTCTCTAATTAGGGCACCTAGGAAGGAATTAGAAGGGCCCGGGTGCTCTATTCTAGGCGCCTTGGTCCCAATCAAACTTGGTTGCCATTTAGATATTTAAGGTCAGTATTTATGATTTTCCCTCCCATTCCTCTAGGTACTAGTTGACATGTCAGGTCATTAGTGTCAAAATTTGAGCAAGATATCCCTATATAAACACAACATACACACTATCTTAAGGGAAGACTATTTATACTAAGGGCTAGCTATCTACATAAGGAAAGGGACTGCATTTGGGCACTATTATGCATCACACACTACATAGGAAGGGGAGTTTATTTTATTCCATCCACCATTCTACATTTTTATCTAGCTATTTCCCACTACTTTGGCATCATTGGCGCTAGGGAACCCTAGGCACACCATTGCACACACAAAGCACATATAACTACATCGGGTTTGAGATGTAGTGCAATGCTCAATCATAAGTCCATCCATTTGGTAGCTAAGGACAATATGAACCATTCATTTACATATTTATTTTTTAGGGTTTGAATATTTTGTATGGGGTTTTGTAGGAGATTATCCATTGGATATTTACAACGACATCAATAGATCAAGTGTGACACCAACCTGATCAAAGACAAAGTACTACATAGACTTAGCAACAATTTTAGATTTAGTTTCCAAGTCACCGCATAGACTAGGAAAGCCACATGAACCACTGTTCATCTCCAGGTGCCCTAGTCTAGCTATAAATGTCACTTCTATAATATTTTGAGGTTCCTTACAACATTCAATTCCACCTGCACATCACCTTTTCTAGTCCAGACATCATAAGTAAGTATAATTCAAGTTAGTACCTTTTCCCTCCTATTTCATTTCATTTAAAATATTGAATAAATTATTTAGCTCTTATATTTCAGTTATTACATTGTTGTACTTCTTATATTATTACTAAAATCCAAAATTTAGATAATAAGGTATTATGCGAGTGTTGTCTTTGTGCAATGTTGTGGCTACAGGTATATAGGACTAGAAAAATTGAAGCATTGTGTTTTTGTAATAACATGTTATCTTTGAATCACATGTAATTGTAAATGGATACATCAACACTATTTTTATAAACATGAATGTTATTTATTGTATTATGTGATGAGTATGAAATTTTTAGCATATTGGTATGTTATAAAAATGGGCATTATATTTTGGGATTGATTTTAAATACGAGTTTATATGTTTCTCATGGTGTCGATGTACCTATTAAGCTGGAGATGAAATGACCATTTTATAATGTGCTCTTATGTGAAAGTAATGGATATATATATATTTGTGTGCTTTACTATATATTTAAGGAAATCAGAAGAAAAGAACCAAATCCAAAGGCTAACCTTAGAATAAACATCTAGTGTGGGTTCCTCTTATGTGTTATAACCTTCATAACATAGAAAATTTAAATTTAAAGGATGCTTCTAGGTGTTTTTATACTTGTTGGGACCTCATAGCTTGGAGGAGATAAGATCATCAATTATGGTTACCATTTGAACATGTATGCTTATAAAAAAGAAACGAAACCACCTTATAGGAATGGTTATGGATTGACCACTATTAGTATGTTACTTTAAAAGTTATTTGAATGAACCTAACCCAATAACCCATGATAATTTTACCTTTTGAACATTGGTTAATCGTATGTCATGCACCTTGATAGGATTTAAGTGAAATAGTTATCTAAGAATGGTTCATATTGGATGTTTCTTAATAATGGGTGACTTCATTTTAGTAACCAAAATTCTCGTATAGTATTAGAGATTTAATTAGTACTATTAATGTAATCACGATTCTTGCCCAAAACCAAGTAGAGGGTTTTTTTTGTATGTGGAAGTGTGTTAGATGCAATGGTTAAAAGGTACAATGTCACTTTGTGATATGAATGAAGTAATGTCTTAACAACACATTTAAATTGGCATCTTATAAACTAAAATTCTATGGAAGGGATAAAAATGTAAGTTCATGGGATCTTAAGGACAATTAGGAAATGTAATTTGTATAGCTTTATAATGTGATCAAACAAACCTTGATGAACCATAAAGTGTAGTGGTTCTTTCACATTTCTACCTCAAAGAGAATCTGACCTGAAATTAAACACAAACTATTTAATTCTAGTACATGAGTGTTTTAGAGGGTATAGGGTGACTGATAAGGCAAAAATATGCCTCATCAATGTGTAATGAATGATCTCATTTTACTCTCCTTTTAATCAAGTTTGACTACATTTTGTGGCTTTTGTTTGATCTAGTATAAGTTAGGATGTAATTGTCCATCTTTTGTTTGATTTAGTTCTAATGTCTAAAAACTCCATAATTCCTAACAAAATGTGTGGAAATTTAGTTTTTGGAATAAAACAGGTCATATTTGGTCAGATAAGCAAAGTGTGAAGCAACCAACACCTTTTGAGGAAATTGGCTAGAATGCGGCTTAGTTCGAACTCCAACACTTAGCTCTAGAACTCTAACACTTAGCTTCGGAACTCTATCACTTAGCTCCCAAACTCTTTCACTTAGCTCGAAACTTCTCCAAAGTCCTATAATCAACGGGAATCTTTTTATTCTATCAAAATCTGGTTATAGAGCAATTAATGGGCCCTCCAATTATGAACAGATCAACGAATTTCCAACTCTTCACTCTCTAAAAATACTTATGTAAGACCAAAAACCGTAAGTCCAACTAGTTTTTGATTTTCATATCTACTTTGAGCACTATTTTATTTCACTAGAACCTATGGTGGATAGACAACTATTGAACATTCATGATTATAAATGCATCCTCAGATGATGAAATATATATAAGGACTTGAAGATAAAAGGATGATATAGATATACAGACATATACATAGTTAAGTTTTGTAATACAGAACAATTCAATAATAAGATAACCATTTAATTTTGAGAGCAATACTGCATTAATTCCTTATTCAAGGTGGAGAAAGGGCCCACTCCTCCAAGAAAAGGATATTTTTATTGGTATTTATATTTTCAAACAATTTGTATAAATCTATTATCTAGTAGTTCTGTAAGTACTTTTGGTTCTTTAGTTAAAATATGTTATGTAATTGTCCCTGCAGGTGTTGTAGATTAAACTCTTATTTCTTTGCAAGAATTTTCAACAACATTTTCAAATGTGTGTTTATTTCCAAGCAATGTGTTTAATTCGCAACGTGTGTTTATTTCCAAGTAGTGTGTTTAATTCTGCAACATGTATTTATTTCCAAGCAGTGTGTTCAGTTTTGTAAAGATTTATTCATTTCAGCAATGTGTGTTTGTTTTAGCAAGTTTCTTATAGTGTAGCTTTAATAAGGCTTCAACCAAATAATCTTAAGACACTTAAAACCCCCAGAAAACTAAAAAAATAATAAATATCTACAATCAATTACTAGTTCACTAAGATTCTTCTTGTTGCATATAGCTTCAGACACACCCCTGGTTTGAATATGACATCAACCATGAGTTGATTAAATGAAGGGAATAACGACACCCATCATTTTGGCGCTATTGTCGGGGACCCACTAGTTAGAATTGTCTAATTAGGTGTCAAAAAGGAAAAAAATCATACGTCTATTAATTGAAAAATCTTCCCTACATTATCATAAATTTATGAGTAGACTAAGAGAATCAAAGGGTAGATTTCTCCCAAAAATATCTCAACAAGAATTATCAGCATCTTCTAGTTCAAATAAGGAGGTTGAATAGGAATTAGAAGCACCATTAGCCCCTGTTAGACAAGAAGAAGAACTTCCGCCTTTGGAATTTTTGATCAATCACCAGAAGGAAGTTTAACTTTTAGGAGAAGAATTATATCCCAAGAACCTCTTAGAGAAAGTCTTGATTCTCAATTTAGTAGTCAACCTCCTACTCTTGACTTCTCACCTTCACCAAAGAGGATCACATACCACATTGATTGGGAAAAATATCTAGAAGATACTATAGATATGACACGAGAAGTTGAAAGAGAACCTAATAGGACCTTTACTTATCCAATTCAGTTGGAGGATGATGATACACCTATGAAGAATAATTCACCTACACACTTGCCCACATTTAGAGGGATATCATCGAGGAACCCTGACCAATTTTTGTTTGAATTCAAAGTATTGTGTCAAACCTATGACTACAAAACATAAAATTAAAAACTCAAGTTGTTGGCATCTACTCTGAAAGATGCAACAATGACGTGGTGTATGGGATTTACATCCAATTCCATTACCACTTGGGGGAAAATGGAAACTCCCTTCCTAGATAAATATCAGGACTACTATAGGGGGAGAAATAGAAAGAAATAACTTTTTAGGATCAAACAGCAGGAAGAGGATGAAAATATGGACGATTATTTAGATAAATTCCTCTTTGTAAGTAAAAGGTGTGGATTTGCACTTGAAGAAGAGCTAAGAAAAACAATTTTTCTTCAAGGTCCTGGATGATGAATCTAGGGAAAACATTAATTTAATAGAGGTGGAAACATCAATCAATTGAGAATGAATGATATTAAAGACCTTTGTAGAAGTTATTCAAGAACAAGGGGTGGACCTAGGAAAGGAAAAATTATGAAAGGTATGAATCCAGACATGAAAAAAATTATGGATGAACTAACAAACTTTAAAACAGATATCTTATTTCAATTAACTTCCACCATGGATGGATTGCAAGACAAAGCAAATGCTAATACTGAACCATTAGCTATGTATTGTCCTAGATGTAGAAAGAAGCATGCAATAAGAGATTTTCCTCTGGATAAAATAGAAATATGTCTTATTTGTGAATCTAGGGAACATGAAGTTAATGCTTGTTCTCTTCTTCCATTCATAAAAATAAGCTTAAAAAAACCAACACTTCATCCACTACAGAAGAAGTAAACTTTGTCCAGAGACAACCTAGTTAGGGGTAGTTCATACCAAGATTTTCTCCTAATCCTGGATGATGCCATGGGTGACTCCAGATAGTACCATAAAATTAGGGACAACCACCTTGGACCCCTCAAACAACTTGGACTCCCAGATTGGGCGGGACAATATTGATATACTCAAGGACACCAACAACTATGGTCTGGTCAAGGTAACCATTATACTTGGTCAAAATGTAGGTGGAACCCTAATAACTACGATCAAGGAAAACATATCCCAACCATCATCAATAGGACATAATGGGTTCTACGGAAAAAGGTTCATAAAGTGAAAATGTGGTTAAAAATACTAGCACAACCAAAGTGGCTAATCCCAAAAACAAACAAACAAACAACCCTTGTTTATGGAACAAAGAAATAAAAACCAGTTGATCTTAATGCCATGGACTATAAAGATATTCAAACCATATCTAGAAAAATAATTAATATTCCACCGTTATAATTATCGAGATGACCAAAGAAATTGAAACCGCTAGTTTAGTTATTCCTAAGTTGACAAAAATAAAAAGAGAAGCAGTCAAATAAAAATTCTATAGAAACTCCATTTCCGAGAAAGACTTAAGAAAGTTATTGAGACCAAGGAATCTGAATTGGTGTATGAATTAACGAAATTTAATATTGAAATACTATTGTTGTACGCAATCAAGGACATTCTGGATTAAGCATAGTAATCAAAATGTTATGCTTGGGATGACACAGGAAAGAAGAAGCAGATACCCTAGGAATATTAAGGTAGATGAGAAACTTGTTGATTTATTGGCGGAAACTCTTACTTCGCAAAGCACGGGGATTCTTAAAGCTTTGTTATTTCTATCTCTATAGGAAATCAACATATACATAATTTTTGGGTTGATTTGGGAGCAGATATAAATGTGATGATAGTAGACACTTTGAAATCATTACCATTGACATGTATACAACCTACTAACACCATATTGCAAATGGTAGATCAGTCATGGAGTCATGGTGGAGTCATGAGAGTATGTAGTGGACTTCCTTATATTACGGCCAAAAGGTAAAACACTTGGTTATCCCATTATTTTGGGAATACCATGGTTAGCTACAATTGTTTCCTTAATTGATTACAGATCAGGTGATATGACTATCTCAAATGGTAAGAATTCTAAGAAAATTTCCTTATATCCTTTTGCATGACTTTTATTGATAATCAAGAACAATTATGGGTTGATGATCCTAATACTAATAAACAAAATTTGTCTTCTTTGGCTATGATAACATTGTAGGATCATGTACGGGAGGTAGAGAATATGATTAATCATCCATTGAATGATCACCAATTGTCTTTGGAAAAATTGGGGATAGTTAGGAACCTTCGGACTTAGTTCGAAACCTTCGGACTTAGTTTTGAATCCTTCAGACTTAGTTCTAGAAAATTCATACTTATCTTTGGAACCACAGTAATTCCATGCAGATGTAAATAATTTCACTCTAGAGGAACGTGATTTCTCTTCAGGAGGGGCAAAAATAGCTACGGAATCAGTAGCTTTAGTCTCAAATATATCAGGGAATAGTAAGGAATGTTTGGAAAACATTAGTGATGAGGAGTTTGACTAACGACAAGATAAGTATGATAACTCTTCCTATTGTCCTTTATCTAATATTATTTCTCAAGGGAACTTTAGAGAAATTACTTCGTATTATATGTTTTTACCACATTCATGTCCACTAAACACCCTAAGGGAACCTTCTTAACAAGTCAACTCATCACACACTGGAACCAAACAAATTGAGATTCAACCAAGTTAAATTTTGAACATTAATAGTTGGTTGGAAAATGATCAAGAAGCTAAATTTTTTGATGTCTTGAAATGTCATACTAGAGATTTTTCTTGGGATTATAAAGACATGAAAGGAATCCATCCAAGTATTTGTACCCATCACATTTATACTGAAAATGTTAAACTAGTTAGGAAACCTTAGAGAAGGATCAACCCAACCTTGAGGGACATAGTCAAGCTAGGAAATTAAAAATCTATTACAAGTAGGCTTTATCTACCCCATCTCAGATAGTCAGTGGGGTCTCCTCTTGTGATTGTGCTTAAAAATAATGGAAAATGGAGAATTTGTGTTGATTATAGGGAATTGAACAAAGCTACACTTAGAGATTATTTTCCCTTACCATTCATAGATCAAGTTTTAGACAACCTTTCAGGTAAATAATACTTTTCCTTCTTGGATGGCTTTAGTGGATATAATCAAATCAGGGTGGCTATTGAGGATCAGGACAAAAATAACTTTACTTGTCCATGGGGTACCTTTGCCTATAGGGTATTTCCATTTGGACTATGTAATGCTCCAACAACCTTCCAAAGGGATGTACTAGCAATTTTTGTAGATCTAACCAATGATTATGTGGAAGTATACATGGATGATTTTACTATGCATGGAGAAACATTTGATGATGCCTTGAAAATTTTGGATATAATATTAACAAGATGTGAGCAACACCATTTGTCTCTTAGTCATGAGAAATTTTTGATGATGGTTGATGAAGGAATTATACGGGGTAATCACATTTCAAAAAGAGGAATTCAAGTTGACCAAGACAAAATCAGGATTATTTCAAACTTGCATGTTCCTTAAACCCCACGAATATAAATTCATTATTAGGACATGTTGGGTACTATAGGTTTTTTATCAAATATTTTAGTAAAATCACAGCCCCATGTTTTGTTAGCTTACCAAGGATTGTGAATTTTGATGGGATGAGAAATGTCAACATGTTTTTGAGGTGATTAAAGAAAAATTAATCACTTCCCCAATATTAAGAGGACCTAATTGGGAGAAATATTTTTACATCCGAATAGATGCCTCAAATAACTCAATTGGTGTTGTTTTGAGATAGAAATATGAAGAAGAGAAAATGTATGTTATTTACTATATTATTAAAAATATTACTCCCACTAAAAGAAATCACACCACCACTGATAAAGAATTTCTTGTTGTTATCTATTCAATTAATAAGTTTAGACATTATATTACAGAGTACAAAATATTTGTACATACATATCACTCAACAATCAGATACTTAATGATCAAAAAAGTGGTTGAAGGTAGGATAATTAGGTGGTTATTACTATTACAAGAATTTGATATTACCATTTTGGATAATCCAGGAGATCTAATGTGGTAGATGATTTCTTGTAAATATTGACCACTACATGGGGAGTAAGATCTAGTTAAGGACAACTTTTCGGATGAAAAATTATTTTCTATTTTAGCTGATACACCATGGTTTGCACATATGAAAAATTATCTTGCAACAAGGAAGTTTCCTCCTTTTACTAAGAAATAAATGAAAAGATTAATAAAAAATAGTGCACAATTTAAATGGTTAAATGGAATATTATTTAAATGCGGTCTTGATTTGGTTTTACGCAAGTGTGTGAGAGAAGATGAAATATTTTACATACTTAGGGCATGTCATGATGAACCAAGTGGATGACACTTTTCAATGAAAAAAATCCCACAAAATACTTGACATTGGCTATTATTGGCCATATCTATATAAAGATGTGAAGAAATACATCAAGCAGTGTGACCCCTGTCAAAGGATGGGACAACCAACTTTCACTAGTGAAATGCCTCTACAACCTCAAGTAGTGATTGAACCATTTGAAAGGTGGGGCTGAATTTTGTTGGCCCTTTTAGTCCTCCTTCACAAGGAAAAGAGCACATTCTTGTATGTATTGATTATGTAAAAAAGTGGGAAAAGGGGAAGACTTTAACAAATGCTAATGAAGATGCAGTTTTGATTTCCTTTGGCACAAAATTATGACAAATTTTGGTGCACCAAGAAGTATAGTTTCAGACCAAGGTCCAAAGTTCATGTCTAATATGATCTAGGCCTTCACAATGTACTATCAGATCAATCATAAGAATTCATCTCCTATCACCCACAATCAAATGGACAAGAAGAAGTGACAAAAAGGGAATTAAAAAACATTCTCAACAAAATAGTTGAAGCAAGTAGAAGAGATTGGTTGAAAATACTACTTGAGGCTATCGGGCTTATAACACAACTTGGAAGACTACAACAGGGGTTCTCGGGATATGAGTTATTCTATGGGAAGAAGACCTTGTTACCAATTGAATTTGAACTACAAACATTGAGGACACCAACTAAATTGGGTATTAAATTGGATACAACACAAAAGGAAATAATTCTACAACTCAATGAATTGGATGAGCTAAGATTGGAAACATTTCAATAGACATAGATAATCCAAGAGCAAAGGAAGCAGTGACATGATACACATATCAAGGAGAGACAATTCAAGATAGGATATTGGACATTATTGTTTGATTCCAAGTACCAAAAATTCAAAGGAAAGTTGAAAACCAGGTGGTTGGGACCTTATCAGATTGAGCATATATATGACAATGTCTCTATTCAACTACTTCCCATTGATGGCAATAGAAGGACACTTTTGGTCAATGGACACATGATAAAACTCTATAAGAAGCCTCCTACCAAGGATGAATTCTTGAAGCAAATTGAAGTAGATAAGGAATTTGATCATATGGAAGAACCTAGTTCTTCTAAATGATCAAGTAATCGAGATGCAAGGATCTAAAATAAAGGGAAGGGAGTGAAAACCAGCAAATGATGTTCTCTTCAAAAAAATAAAAATAATAAAAATAAAAAAGGAAGGGAATGAAAACTAGTAAATGACGTTCTCTTCCCCAAAAAAATTCTCTCAAAAGGCCAATTGAAAACCAGAAATGGCGGTTGGTCTCCTCAATAAGTGGCTAATTCAAATAAAAGGAACTTCTTTGGAATTCTAGCTATCTTTTCTAACCATTTTTCTTTTTCACTTTTTAGGAATGATGAGTCATCAAGGTGGATGGATTACATCAGTAAGGATGGTAATTATGTCTTGATCTTATTAAAGGTTAAATTAAAAGTTTACATGTGTGATTAGACTTGATTTAAGTCGGTGGTATAATGAGTCATTTATTGCACATTATGATTAAAAGGAAATAATCATGAAGGTGATTTTGCCTAAATAAGTAAAAGTGGTGGCATATTAATAATGAACTATCATTTAGGTGGAATAAATGAAAATTAAGAGTAGTTGTAGAGAAATTCAAGGAAGAAACAATATAATCATATTTGAAATTCCATAGCTAAATCCAGTAGTTCATCACCAAATCTAATAGTTCCGCAACCAAATCCAAGTATTTCCACAGCTATCTTCTAGCAGAGTAAGGATTTGAAATAAGAAAGAATTCAAACTATCCTTTTTGACATGGGTATTAAAAAGAAGTCGAGAAAAAAATGATATGCAAATTCGGAAAATGGAGAAGTAACAACCATTTTTGAACAAGAAGGTTAGATAGAGTTTGTGAAGAAATTCTCAAAATATAATGACGAACTGATAAGAGAATTTTTTGTAAATTTAGATTAGTCCAGAACTAAGGTTAAAAGAATTGTAATTACCTTTACTATTAATACAATAAAAAATGTATCTGGGGTACCAATTATACATGTTCCAAACTCTGTAAAGGGAACCCTACAAGAACTAGTAGAAACCTTAAGGAAAGAGGGTGAATATGAACCCCAATACATTTATAATACTACGAAGATCATCAAGGGGGTTATAATAGCTAGCCTACCCAAACCATTTGATAGAGTAGCATTACGGATAGTTAAGTACGACTTACGATAGCCAATATGGGATTGTTAGAAGGGAGGTCCTTAAAATGTTGATATATCTTAGGTATGGGGCAACAAAACAAGAGTATATAGTAAACCTTCCTAGTTTCCTCTTTGACTCCATCTAGAAAATGGCTCAGAGATATTCTTGGGGAGTTGGGACAATTAGGCACCATGGATTAATCCATCTGGTTTGTCAACACCATTTTCTCTCTAAGAAAAATGGGGAAGAAGCATGGGAAAAATTCCTCAATAAGTTTAGACAAACCCCTGATATTATCAGAAGGGGAATACCAACCCCTTTCTCTCCTAAAAGTAACTTAGAAATTAATCCCTTGATGAGAAAAAGAAGGAAATAAGTGGGGTTAAAGTTGTAGACACTCATAATTATGCTGAATAATCTAAATACTTAAATTGCGCTAATTATCCCCTTCTTACAAATTGGCAACATATCGTCAATAACACTCATTTTCCCTCATATTGTCATTAATTAATTACACTACGCTAATTAGTTAAGTTTCCTATCCAACTAACATCACGATTAATGACCTTAGTTAATTAATCACCCTTCTATATAGAATAATTAATTATTATTAATTAATTAGCTTCCCCTTTCATTTAACCAATAAATCAATATTTAATTGGTTTAATCCCCTTCTAATAGCCTAAATCATACTAATATTCCTCTAATTAGCTTATATAAGCTTACATCAACCTATTATTTAATCACCTTTGATTAATTAAAACACCCCTCCAACTCCCATGACTTCCTAAGCATAAATTAAACCCTTCTAAAGTAAGGATACCTTTTATAAAGCACCCTTATCCATTTCTAATCATATTTTACCTTTATCCCACATACAAAGGGATGAAGTTTTTCCTTTATCCATTAGGCTATATAAGGATCCCTCCTTCTACCTTTATGCCTACACCTAAACTTCTTGAGAAGACAAATACGAAGCATATACCGAAATAGACTAAAATTTGTCCTTTGTTTTCTTGAGAGTTCATCATCTTGGAGAGTTAAGCCTTTTCCTAAGTGTTTAGGTCATATGGGAGGTTTCAAAAGGGTCTTGTAGCCAAACTTTGACAAGCCCTCATTCCTAGGTTCTTGGAATACCAAAGACAACCATTTTTTATTGCCATGGAGCCTCCATAGGTCCATTCATTTATTTGTTGTTAGAGAATAGAGGATTTAGACAATTAACATTGTTAGTTTTAAAGTTTTGAATATGATGAATGTTAGTATCTAGCCTTGTTTAATTCTTATCTTGATGGTGCTTGATATTTTGTTTAATTTTTGCTAATTAAGGCTATTAGGTGTTATTCTTTACTTGCATTAGCATTAGTTTAAAAACAAATCATGTACAAAAAGTACCAAAGATGAGGAGGTCTAAAAGGATGATCAAAGCTACAAAATCTACCATTTCTTTACAAGAAAATCCTTCTCCTGTAATAATACCAAAAGAACTAATACCTATCTCTGATAGTGATAGTTCACCCAAGTTGGACCGTAAAGTAAAAACCAAAAGAAGTTCAAGGAGAAAGTCCACTTCAGAAAATGTTGAAGCTCCTAAAAGGAAAAGAATTCATAATAAGTCTAGGGAAACTCTAGTGGATATTGAAGTACAGGAGGGTTTAGAGAAAGAAGTGTTGATATTTTGGACAACATGACAATGTCTCCTCCTCTACCAAGTCAAACTGAGGAGTTGGAGAAAGAAGATGAAATATTGGAAGAGCAGGATTTTTAGGAAATGGGTGACTCAACAATATTGTCACATGAGGAAGAAGAATTGACATCTTGGAAACTAAAAGGGAAATCCCCTTTGGTGGAAGAACAATTCTTGTTCCCTAAGGAACTCCCAGAAAAAGAAGAAAAACAACAATTTAGGTAGGCCTTGTTCTTGTCTAGAGAAAAACTTATCATTAGGGAGAAAGATGAGGAATTAAACTTCCTCAAACACAAATTGGAGCATAGAGAAATGCTCATTGAACAACTAAAAACTCAGCTCACAGATAAGAATGAAGAATTGACATTAGTAAAGCAACAAATGGTGGAAAAATAAAAAGAATTGCAATTGGCTAGTGAACAAAGTGCTATGACAAAAATATCTTCAGTGGATCAAATTGTACAAACAGAGATAACTTACTAGCCACTCAAGCAATTATGGGATGATACCTGTAGAAAGCTTAATGAGTTCAAAATATCAAATCAAGAACTAAGAAGCAAGATGGAAGAGGAGAAGAAGGCAAGGAAAGAGTGGGAAGAAAAATCTATAAAATGGAGGAAGAAAAATTTAAATGTTTGGCAAAGATACAGATGGTTTGTATAATGAGTGAAATATTACTCACATGTAGAAGACCTTCTCTTGCATACAATGTATTTCTAGAAGAGAAATTTATCCGTTGGCAACTATCAAGGATTTCATGTGGCCTTCCACATGAAGTGAAGGATGAATCATAATTCATGACAAAGCATATTCCTCAGCCAGTGCAGATCAGAAAAAATCTTCTTTGAAAATTTTATCTCTGCAAATTTATGTTAGAAAAGAATACATGCTTCATGATTAATATATATGTGGGGGAAATCCAACTGAATGCATTTGTTTCTATACTCCAGAATCAGATAGCTTAGAAAGAGAGGGATACTGAACACTTATTAAAAGCTAGTTCATCTGGCCTCTGCATGAGAGATCATTATGGAAAACCATCTTCCTTTGCTATACATTTCAGGTCCCATGCCTTTGACAACTGATTTAAGGCACATTATATTACCATCCTGTAGAAAAGTATTGATGCCTTCACCTCTTATGAAGATAAAAAATTTGAGGAAATTTATGATGGATTCTGAAGAGATGGGAATTCCTCACTATAGCATTAAGAAGAAGAGAAGTGATATCTCCCACAAATTTAATATGGAGTCTGGAAAGGGCCAAAGCTTTGTGTACACTCATTCCTCAAATTTGTGAAAAATGCAAGGGTATGTGGATGGGTATGAGAACAAGACATCATCTTCTTCTTACACCCATGTCTCCATGAAAGAATAGAGAACCTCAGGACCCCACTCACTTTGAGGATTGATAAAAAAAGCTAGACAAAGGATTAGGATACAACACTTCTGAACAGAAGAACTAGGACATTCAGTTTCAACCATTTGACCTTAGCAATCAGTTGGAATGCAGAATTCACAATCCAAGTTTTGAAGAATAGAGTTTGTAAGATGAATTAAAAACAAATAGGTGTGGGATAGATGATAAGGACAAAATAATATCATTAATGTGCAATGAATGATCTCATTTTACTCTCTTTTTAATTAATTTTGACTGCATTTTGTGGCTTTTGTTTGATCTAGTATAAGTTAGGATGTAATTGTCCATCTTTTGTTTGATTTATTTCAATGTCTAAAAACTCCATAATTCCTAACAAAATGTGTGGAAATTCAGTTTTTGGAATAAAATAGGTCATATTTGGTCAGATAAGCAAAGTGTGAAGCAACCAACACCTTTTGAGGAAATTGGCTAGAATGCAGCTTAGTTCTAGAACTCCAACACTTAGCTTCGGAACTCTATCACGTAGCTCCGGAACTCTATCACTTAGTTTGAAACTTTGACACTTAGCTCAGAACTTCTTCAAATTTCCAGAATCAATGGGAATATTTTTATTCTATCAAAATCTAGTTATAGAGAAATTAATGGGCCCTCCAATTAGGAACAAATCAACAAATTTCCAACTCTTCACACTCTAGAAATACTTATGTAAGACCAACAATTGTATGTCCAACTAGTTTTCTAAATTTCATATCTACTTTGAGCACTATTTTGTTTCACTAGAACCTATAGGTGGATAGACAACTATTGAACACTCATGATTGTAAATGCATCCTTGGATGATGAAATATATATAAGGACCTGAAGATAGAAGGATGATATAGATATATAGACATATACACAGTTAAGTTTTGTAATACAAAATGATTCAATAATAAGATAGCCATTTAATTTTGAGAGCAATACTGCATTAATTCCTGATTCAAGGTGGAGCAAGGGCCCACTCCTCAAGAAAAAGGATATTTTTATTGGTATTTATATTTTCAAACAATTTGTATAAATCTATTATCTAGCAGTTTTGTAAGTACTTTTGGTTCTTCAGTTAAAATCTGTTACGTAATTGTTCTTGCAGGTGTTGTAGATTAAACTCTTATTTCTTTACAAGCATTTAAAAAAATTTCAAAACGTGTGTTTAATTCTTCAATGTGTGTTTATTTCCAAGTAGTGTGTTTGATTCTGCAATGTGTATCTATTTCCAGCAAAGTGTGTTCAGTTTTGCAAAGATTTATTCATTTCAACAATGTGTGTTTGTTTCATAAGTTTCTTATAGTGTAGCTTTAATAAGGCTGCAACCAAATAATCTTAAGACACTTAAAAACCCCCTAGAAAACTAAAAAAATAAAATATCTACAATCAATTACTATTTCACTAAGATTCTTCTTATTGCATATAGCTTTAGACACACCACTTGGTTTGAATATGACATCAACCATGAATTGATTAAATGAAGGAAATAATGACACCCGTTAGTGACTCAAATAGGATATTTTTTAATTCAAATACCTCTTAGAATATTTATTATGGATGAAAATTACATTTAATTTCTACTTGTCAGATTGTGTTGTTATAACATAACCATTAAAAGGTTAGCTTATGAACAAAAACTTGTAATTAACATATAGCTATCAATATTCAATTCCTAGGATGTTGGATGAGGAGAAAGGAAAAATTTGAGACTTATCCCCTTAAACTCCTTGTGAAGCCTCTTCATGTTATTAATGATAAGATGAATGGTTCCTTGTTGGGGCATGGAAAATGATAACACCATCTCCTGATTGAACTCAAAATTTATGTGACTCGTGCATATTTTATAAAATCCCCAATCAATTTTATCTACAAGATGTAATGTAAGTATAATGTAAACTTCAGATCCTCCCCATTTAGCGTAAAATTAAGAGGAAAATATGATCCTTCCCTTTCTTGATGAAATAAATCATATTATTAATACAAAGTGAAACAAGTTGTTCTATGTGTAATATAGTTTTGAAAACTAGGAATCCTAATTGGGAATAAGTGGATTGCGACACAAAAATATCACAAATGATCTAAATAGTTAATTGAATAGTTTTCATAATAATATGTTAAGTGAATGGAGTGTATTCTTGTTGTTAAAAATTATCACAAAGATGGAAAATGGGAATCTGCCACTCTTTGAACTAATATTCTCCCCTTTATCTTCATGTGAATTTTTCCTTTTTACAATTAAGGTTAACCAAAATGTAAAGTAAGCATACTTTTGAAGAAGCACACCCTTAGTGTAAGAATGAGTATTAGGAGTCTCATATGTGTTTAAAATGATTTTAACTAACAACTGAGATATGGATAATTAATGGAAATTAAAGAACAACCCAAATTAAGTGGAATCTTTTTAAGATAAATGTCCAAATGAAATAAAGAATATGAAGTTTTGGAGGAAAATGGAACTTTTGATCTTACATGTTAAATTATATTTGAACCTATAAGGAAAAACAATGAGAACTTAATTGTAAGAAATATTCAAACCATGAAAATGACCATGATTTTTTTATTATTGGCAAATAGTTTTTTGAAAGGGACTATACCCTTGGGAACAAAAGAGGGCCTAAAAGCCAGAATAGCAATGAGAACCAGAACAAAAAGGATCAAAATCCAAATATGGCAATGAAGTCAGCGTAGCCAGCGAGCAGCTACCCATCAAGACAAAACCAATACAAACACAACAAAAAAGTAGCTAAAGAACAACAAAAAAACAACAATATTTACAAAGAAAAGTAGCAGAAGCACCCTCAATTACTTCTTGGCAGCTTTGTCAATGCTGGATTTGATATTCTGCCAAGACTTGAACATCCCCAAAGTCGTCATGTGGGTAGAGTCAGTGATATCCAGCTGCTCAATGGTCCTTTTTCTTTCCTTATCAGTGCCCCAAAGCGATGCCGGAACCCCGCTGAGATTGGAAACACTGCGGACATGTTGTTCAATGAACTCTGCAATTGCACTAAAAATGGCCATACTATAGTCATGGCGAGTTTTGGCCTTCCCTAAACGGGAGTCTAAAGAGTTCAGTTTCTTGTATATATCTTCCATCTGGCTATTATCCATAGCCCCCTCCTCCTCCTTCTTCCTCTTGCCTTTCTGTTTTGCCAAGTTTTTAACCTCCTCCTTCAACAGCTTCATGTCAGCCTCTAAGGCTTCCAGCCTTTTTGTAGAGTTCTCCATCTGTGCATCCTGAGAACTAGCACTACTGATATGCAAGAGGTTGTGGGCAATTTCAAGCTCTTGGGGACCCTTCTCCACAGCAGGGGTATCAAGGTTCAATCTCTAAGACACAGTAACAGTCTTGCTTGAGATGGAAGCAAAGGGGCGGGAGAAGCGTGGTGGTGGGAATGGAAGATGGAGCCCGGAGAACTAGCGAGGCGTAACAATAGCAGTGGCGGGGGACAGAAGCGGAGAAGCGGGGCTAGCGGCGGCGGAACCGAACCAGAAGAGGGGAAAAGAGCCAGGGGAGGAAGGAAGACCAGGAGACCGGAGGAGACAAAGCTTATGCAGCAAGAAAATAAGCCCCTGGTGCAAAGGAACCACACGGGCATGTTTTTGAAACTCCAAAATGGAGCGCTCCAGAGAGTTAAGAAAATAATGGGGAAAACATACCGCGCGATTCCTGCGAAAATGGTTGAGGAAGACAAGATGCTTAGCAGGCACTGTTACGAACCTTCCCTCCAAAGAAATGAAGCGCACCATCATCCGGGTTACCTCATCATAAGGCGAAGGAATCGAGTTTACCAGCAGGCCCACCGTGACAAAGACCAACTTCTCTGAACCCTCCACGAATCTCCTCTCCTCAGCTTCTCTGTCGACCCTTTTATTAAAAAAATGGTATCCCTCCATGCCCAGGCCAGTCACCTCAGCAATTAACTCCTCGTTGACCGAAATCTTACGCCCCCATAATCCACTGTTCGATCCTTCCAATCCTTTGCAAAACACACGAAATGCTTTGATCATGGCCTTGAACCTTCTCCATAAAGTTGGTAATGCCTCCCTGGCTGAGTATACTCCAAAGCTCCGCATTATCCTTCCAATCCGGGTCCATCGCTGGGCTCAATCTGGCAAGGGGGCCCCCATTGTCACTGTGCTTAACTGCTTGTAACAAATATTAGAATCCTTGATAGCTCTAATGCCAGTCCACCTACCACTATTACAATCCGCGCAATGAAAATACTGAGTATAATAGCCGTTGCAATTCCCACGAATAGCCGCGTGACTGCTGATCTGGACCTGTGGAAGCTCACTTGTGGGAACTACGGCCCTTTTGCTAACCCACTCCCTATCATCATTAACATCATTATTGTTTTTGGGATCCGTGGAGTCATATAACCAGATTGTATAGAGCTTAATGTTGCCCGCATGCGTGCCTTTCTTTTCAATATTACTCCACTTGAACTTATCCATATACTTCATACTATCTTGATTATTCGACAAGATTTGCAAAAGCTTAGTTTTAAAGACAGCACGTGTGGGCGTTTTATTAACCCACTCCCCATAATCATATCCCAATTCAAGAATTTGCATGTATATAGATATCCGCTTGAATGCTGCTTTGAAGCTGTTTAGGAATGCTATTATTATCCCAAACAATATGGTTAACATTAATGCCATAATTAGCCAATGCATCTGCCAATTTATTACCCTCCCGATAAGTATGCATGATCCTAATGAAAATGACCATGTTGTGTAACATTCCTATGTTTGATTTCATTTTTGGTTGGATCATAGTTTTGTATTTGTAATTTGAGAAAGTAAGACACTAATGTGCATCTTGTATTATCCTATTGTATAAGTGGGTTCATGTTTGTACAAGCGTCTCATGTGATGTGGAGTTTTTATGAGTAAGCCCATGTGTTGTCTTTTAACAAGTTATGAAACAAATTTTTTTATTAGTTTATTTGGTCTTGTGTTTTGGTCCTTTATGTGTGGGTGCTACAAAATATTTACTACAATCTAATAAACTGATAAAGAAAAGATAGCTAAAATAATACCTCTATCTAACAATGAAGCTAATGCTCTCGGGAGACATGTAACTATAAACTTTTGGATGAAACAAAAGTTTCAAGATACATAAATTTTAGGAAGAAGTCAAACAACATGACTCTAAGTTAAGAGATAATTTTACTTCAAGTTAATCACATCATTAAAGATAATAATTAATTTATTACAAATCTCTAATATGAGAGTAAAGGTGCCTTCTTTATGTTGCAATCAAAATGGAAGTAATAGTCCTAAGAGCGTTTTACCTAAGTAGAAGAATGTGGTATAGTAAAAATTAAGAATTGATAAAACTTAAAATATACTGCCAATGTAAGCTCAAGATATTTTAAAAAGAAGTGGTAGTCAAAGTGAGATATTTATGATCATAAACATAAGGAATTGTTCAAGTGAAAGGATTGTTAATTAATCCATGCTTTGTTAATGTAAACTCAAACTCCAATACAAGCTACGGTTTTCATGCAAGTGGTATGGTGAATTCAATAATAATCATTCTAGCCATACAATCCCTAAAAGAAAAAATTACAAAATTAAAACTAACTACAATATAGATCCCACACTAGTCGGGATCATTCTCATTGACCTAAAACACATATAAATGATTTTATATAGTCAATATTTTATAATAAGGATGATTCCAAATTAGTTTCTACAACAAGGGCATGATTTAATAGGATTAAGATGAAAATTTAATATCAATTGTTTTTTTATTAGAGGTAAAAGTTAGGGTTGAGGGGACCCTACCCCCTTACAAAGAGTTACAACATACTTACATATTGGCCACAGTATTTACCTTAAAAGGCCATTCCAGTTCCAAAATTCAAAAACAAAGACAACAGTATATGATATCCGTAAGATAGAATTTACAATATATAACAGTCCAAAGGATGAAACTAACAACATAAAGGTAAACAAACAATGATTCCAAACCATTGAATTTCATTAATCTTTGACCAGATCTTCCACTGTCTCCATACAAGTTGTTCCATTCTTTGACCGAGTTGTTATAGTCTCCTTCCAGTACTTGTAGTTAGGTTCTTTGATCACCACCTTCGGTCTGTACCATCCTTTATTAATATCAATTGTTAGATACAACATGTGTTACTTGAAATACAAAATCAATAGCATTTGTAAAATACAATCTATATGAGTGTAATGAAATGTAATTCCAAATAAAAAAGAGTTACACCAATACAATTGTGACTGATTAGGTCATGAAAATGAGTTATAATCATGGGAGGAGGTTGAAGTACATGTTAAATTCACCATATAGTGATATACATATTGTAAGAATACTTTTCACGCATTCTACAAGACAAGATTCTTTGACATGGGAAGCCATAGTCCCATACAAAATTATAGTCATGAGGATGGAAAAATAAATTATCAATAATTATAAGATATATTCTATGTGATTAAAGTGAGAATTCAAATAATACATTAAAATATTCAATATTCTATGATTGAGATGAGAAGATAAATTATCTCGGGGTGAAACATATACTTGAGGATAGAAAACGCAGCAGTGGTGGTTAGTACACAATGGATGCCAACTCAAAAGTGACAAGGAGTTCTAGATAGAATCTCTAAAATACTAGACTAAGGGGTAGTTGCCCGCCATTAATGCACAATTCAATTTGAGTTTGAACAGGATCATGAGAGAAAGTTCTAGAAGGAATTTCAAATTTAATAATAGGTGGGAAGGACGTCTATAACTACCTTTCTTGTGCCATGTTACGGGGAATTTTTGGGCCATAGAATCTTAGAGAGAGGGGGAAAAGAGTAGGCATCCAAGTTTTTAAACCATCACTCTTTAGTTCTATAGATCTTTATCCATCCCACAAAAAGACATTGTAGATGTGGTAAGGAGCTTTGTAATAGAATATAAGTTATGTTAGAGTGTTATTCCATTGTGTTTACTCATCAAACAAAATTCTCGGGAAGTACTGATAGAGCCTCTCCTTGTTGTTAAGTGGTATCAGAGCCATGTTACATACCTTGGAGATATTTAGGAACAATAAGGGTGGTAGAATACCGACCATAAGGCAGCTAATCAAGAAGGAGAGAAGATGCTTCCAAGAGGAGCCTCAATATGGGTGTAGCCAATGTAGTTAATGCGGCTAATAAAACTATCATGATAGCACTAGAGAAAGTGATGACAAAACTAAGGGGTGTGAGGATAAGACTTGAATTCATTAAAGGAGATATGTGAATAGGATTTATGGTACTAGACATGTGTCGTGCCCACATTTTACACACCCAAATACAACAAAAGTAGAATACCGAGGATTTTTTTTTTTGACTTACATTGCTCATTGCAAAATGCCACAAGGACTCCAAGTAAGGAAAACTCAACAACATATACGACACTTACATAAGTCATCAAATCACATAGACACATGACAACACCATATACATGTTTATACCACACTTTTCCAAATGAATGAGTACTAGCAATGACCCAACCACAAGAAACATGACTTCAGGACGGTGAATCCCACAACACATCATTTCTTTAATTACATCTTAGTTATGATTAACATTCTAAGAACATTATTGTGCAAGGATATCTTTCTCCTTTTTCCATCTACAAAATCTTAAGTTCATTCCATGTTTAATTTACAGTTCGACCATTTTAAGTTGGCTTCCTTTATGCATCATGGAAATTTCCATAACTTACTTGCTTATTTGGCACAATTCATATCACATATACAATACTTAATTATCTTGTTCTTATGTTAAGAATATGCTTCTCAAACATTTATTTAATGTTTAAAATTTAACCTTGCTACACAAGTGAACCTAACGTGATGTCAAGATGAAATCTTGGGATTAAGGAAGACATAGATTCGAGATAGTTTTTCCCAAGAACATCCTTCGATCACGGAATAGTTATTTCGCTACCATAGTTAATAAAGTTCAATAACTTATGGACTCCCATTTATATTTATATATCTTTTTCTTTCTCGAAGTTTGGTCACACCAAGGCAATTTATATTCTTTGCAACGCATGAAAATGTTTAATTAAGTTATAAGGACTCCTAGAGTGACCTTAATCCTAATCTCCAATCTCGTTTTCATCTTATATGACATGCTCTTACATCGCACTATGGTCTCGTTCTTAGCATTGTCTCAAAACAAAAGAGTTACGAAAGCACTTGTCTGACAAATTAAGGAAGTGCATGGTTAGAAGCATTATAAAATACACATGAACCCAAGTGACCTATGTTCACAATGATCCCATGTCTCTCGCATTTCACGATTCAGCATAATAAATATTACTTATTCCTTAGTGCCACAAAATTACATAACAAGGGATTATGGGACAAGATTTCAGTTTCTAAGGTTCTCTAGAACTAGCATCTTTCAAGACAATTTCGTATGCAATGAGTTAAATTATAGATTTCTACCCACAAGTTAACATCCTAATCAACTAGGGTTTAGTTTAATTCCAATTTTCACTTAGGGCTTTACGCTCTATTATAGATTAGATTAAGGTTCAAAACATATTCACCCTATAAACCCACCGTAAAAGATCAAAGCACTATAATGTCACTAGCCAAAGATAGTACATATAGCTAAGAGGATCTATTCATTAAAAAAATTTAAGTGATATAACCACTATTTATCTAGCTCGATGATGTCATCTGGATCCCATAAGAAATTCATTCGATGCATAAAATTTAATTCTAAGTCTATCTTCGGAAGACAAGGCAGTCCACTAGGACACGAAGGAAGCATTAGCTCTACTTACTCCAGGTCGATTTTGACTATGTTGCTCCTATATGTATGGTTTATGTCGATGTCACTAAACTTACCTACTAAGACGATCAACCCATTCGAGGATCTTATTTGCCTAAACTAGGATGTTCCATCGAGTGTAAAGGTTCGTTTGAAGGTCACAGTTTTCTACACTAAGGGATTTACATAGGCAAGTTAGTTATATACAAATTTTGAACTAGGGTTGACTGTTGTGGTTAGGTTCCTTTATTACATTTTCAAGGTAAGAAACACAACACCAATTGTTAAACAAATAATTGCAAAATGAAAGTTCACTACAAGGTATAAATTTCAATTCCTTTTGACATTTGTATTCCACTTTTACCATAACAATTTTGGGATCAAAATAACATCCATGAAAGAAATACCAATTTCTCAAGCACTTATTAATCTAGCGACTTTTACATACTACCAATTTCAACAATAAGTCTTTCAATATATTACCAAAAATAAACAATGAATTACTCAATGCCTTTACGGCATCATTCTTTCCTCCTGAAAAACCACGTGAGCAAGATATCAGTGATAAATCGCTGGCATGGCATCCACCCTAATCAATCATAATTATCATTTTTCAGTTTCCCATTTACATAAGATAAAAATTACAATTTGCAATTGAAATAAAAAGGTTTAGAGACATGTATTCATTACATTTCATTTTGCTTCTTTTTGTAACCCAAGAGAGAGAAAGAGAAGGGTAGAGAGAGAAAACACCATTTTGTCAAAAGTTCTAATGCACACAACAAGTTACATTATAGTGTTTTAAACAATTATTTACATGTGTTAAAAGTTTCTAGGGTGATTTGGCAACCCTACGAGGGTCCTGCAGCTTTCTATTTTTACATTTTCTCACTAGTTACAAAATGTTCAAAATGGGCTCGGAGGCTAAGAAACTACTTCCAAAAGTTATCTTCCGATGAGAACACACACCACAATTAAATTTCTACATGTCCCCAGATATACCAAGAATTCATAATAGCAGATAGAATTGAAAAAGAGTGAACGGTTTGCATTTGGTGGCTAGTTTTTTTGGGCCACTAGTCATAGTTCACCCAGTTGTAAAATGACAAAAGTTAGCTCAAGGGCCCAGAAAACCACGTCCATAACCGACGTTCGATGGAGGAGAATGAAATGAGACATCTCCTACTAGTTCCCTTATATAAGGAGAATTCATCAGAGTCGATGGGACTGAGAACTAGAAAACCATTTTCAAATGGTGACAAGTTTTCTGGAGTGACAAGATGAAATTGGTCCAGTTTGACCTCATCAAACTGCGACCGGAGGCCTACAAAATGGCTTCGCCAAACTATCCCAAAAGGTGCTCTTTCCTATACTGAATGTTCCATGCATTTGTCTAGTATAAACACTAGAGGTTTGCGAAGACGGGAAGTAATTTCTCCATCCAGATTTCAAATGGTGGTTCAAAATGAAAGCCAACTTTCTAGATTTAACAACTTTCTACTGTTGTAAACCAATGTAACAGGCTCTATAAGAGTGTCAAAATGATGTCATACATTTGTTTCGGGTCAAACCAAAGGTCAGGGTGACTCCTCGTATGCCAAGGTACACGAATGAAACTTCACATCTCGTTTCGGAGTTACGAAGGGTACTTAGTGAGTCTTCGAAAAATGCAAAATTTAACTATTTAAAACAGGAGAAGGTCAACTTTATCAATGGGGAGTCAAATTCATCTAGTCGATAAAACAATATTGGAGTGATCAAGATGGGTAAGAGTTTTCTAAATCATCTCGAAGTGAGGGTGATAGTTCATGGTTTAAAGTAGACGAGTTATAATGACTTCGTGAGTTACGACACAACAATTTATTGTTTTGTAATGAGTTGAAGGGACATTTAACTGTATTAAAAACCCTAATAATTTAAAATTCTATTTAGTTGCAAAAGAGAACTAAAACATGAGAATTATGAGAGGTAAGGGAAGAATAACCATGCCTAGAGAACGAAGTCGGTCGAAGCCACAGGCTTTGGTTTAGCATCTTGCTTGGGCACTTCATCAACCAATTCACGAGCATCCACAGCTCCACCATTTTGCATACACGTCTATCAATAAAATCTGTAACTCTGATTTGAAATCATTCCGCTTACTCGATCAAACTTCTCCTACCTTCTGGATTCGACCCCCACTTGTTGAGCATGATCAAATGGTTTCTTATTGTTGTTGTTTGGATAGAATGAGATCTTCCTCCTTTTGTGCATAGCCTCAAATCTTGCCACCATTAGACCATGATTTTTGAAGGTATTTAGTCAAACACTTCACATGCCTTAAGCATGCCTCCACATTTTGCACATTCTCATGTGCTCATCAAAACCAAGCAAACATAATGATTAATTCTAGGCATGATTCTACAAGAGGCACTCATGCCATCGAAGTATTTACAACCCTCATGCACTGAACCTACATGGCTGAAAGCTAATTAAACAAAAATGAAGCTTACATGGTCAGGGTATGTTCCATAAGACCACATCTCTTTGAGGCATTCTATCAAACAGTCCAAATGCCTTTTTAACAGACCCATTTTTTTGCATATCCTACTATCATTGCAGTCCAGGAGACCACATATCTTTCAGGTATTTTGTCAAACAGTTCACATGCGTTGTGTATGCCTTCACATTTTGCATACATGCCTATCTAGGCACCTGACAAGACATTTTAAAAAAATTATCTTTCCATGATGCTTTGATGGATGTCCATGCGCTGTTCTAATTTTCCCATCTTGGCACAGGCTGGGAAGATAGCAACAAAGGTTGTGGGGTGTGGCTTCAAACCTGCCAACCGTATTTTGCTTGAAATGTTCCAATGTAGTTTCAACAAAACCATTTTGTGCATATCCGCAATCATTGCAGTCCATGGAACTGCATTTCTTCCATGTATTTAGTCAAATGGTTCGCATGTTGAAACGGTGTGACTACCTTATGAGGGAACCCGTGTCTTCTGAACATTGTAAAACTCACATCCCATGAGATTTGTTTCATTCTTTCATTTGGTCAAAACCTGAAATGGCGCCCACCCAAGCATATGTGACTACAACATCTGTCAAAACCCTCTCTCCAATGTGCTTTGATTTGCCCACGCAAGTGTGTGGCGCGGCCTGGGAGGATGCTGAAAACAGTTGTGGAGTCTGGATTTACACGTATCAATTGCATTTTCTTGAAAGTTTCCAAGGCTTTTTCAACAACCTCATTTTGTGCAGATCTTTACGCCCCAAACCAGCCGCCCAACACATTGCAGGCTTGTGTTTTCAAAATGAGGGAAGGATTTTTCCCTAATCCACCCCTTTTACGGGCTTTCATTTATTTATTTTTAATTCCTTTTAAATTTATTTATCTATTTCTTTTTGTTTGTTTTAATCAAAAAAAGTCATAAAACCCTAAAACGAAGTAGAATAACAATAAGCACGAATAATAATGATCGCCACGTTAACAAAGATAACACAAATTTATTAATAATAATAATAATAAAAATAACACAAAATTTATTAATCATAGCCCGTCAACAATGAGTAAAACAATAATAAGTACCAAAACGAAAATTCAATATAATAATTATTATGTAGACGTTCCCCTTCAGGCTGGACATGCCCTAACAACAACGAGACACCAATAAAACCACCTAAAGAATTTGAGAACGAGATTTTCCTTAACAGGGTAGTCGAACAGGGTGAAATCCAACAAAAGATCAACATGAGCACAACGACATTACATGCTTAGCAACACGATCGTTGAAGGAGAAAAGGAACAAAGGTGAACATGACATTACAACATGTAAAATGATGATGAAGGAAAAGAGTTAAGAAGAGGTGTGCACAATGAAAATGTAACATCCCGACCTAACTACATATATATTTTATATTAATAGTATCTTAATCTTTTTCCTCCTTTCAATGGAATTATTTTTATCTGGTTTCATTATGACTATTCATTTATATAATGTTTTTCATGACGTAATAAATTAGTAAAAATGCACACACAAACACACACATATGTGGTATATATGATTAATGAAGATCTAATAAATTGACGATAAATATATTTATAAACGTGTGTGTGTGTGTGTGTGTGTTAATATTGTTTCTTAAGTTTATTTTAGCATATTGAATTGGTCATGAGACCATCATTAGTTAATATTTTGTCTGATTTTGGTCGTTGATCACTTGACATAAGCTTTATTGACAAGGTTATGTGGTTCGTGGCATTGTTTAAGTGATGGTGGAAGGTGGTATTCTATCCACCATGTAAGTTCATTGATTTTTTTATGTTTGGATAAACTTAAGTTTGAACTAAGTCACTTGACATATTGAATGGTTTATTGAGATTTATGGTTTAATTTTGTATAGAAATGATGTGGCATTGACAATTAATAAAGAATTTAAGGCAATCGGTTTCCTTGAGAACCGTTAGCTTCTCCAAGAAGTTAAGCATGCATCAAACCCAATGTTTCATTCACATTGTTTGCATTTGGTTTTTGGTTGTCTGGGATCCCTGCATGGATATTTTTATGGAAATTTATTTAGAGTGATTGTGCATGGTGGTTATTTCTACTTGTATTAACATTTATAATGGAATTTTCGGTATTTAAATATATTCTTTGGAATGTTTGATGGTGCTTTGGGTGCATTTGACCTAGAAACAGTTTGCAGGAAAGGTTGGAAGAAAGCAAAACACATACATGGGTTTCATTCTCTTTCTCTTGATGTCACTTTAATGAAATACCTAAATACAAAATTGGCTAGGATGTTTATGGGAAATATGAGTGTGTGTTTGGGTTTGAGTATGGTTTTTAAAGGTGAAATATAGTTATTTACAACTCTTATAGAGCTTTGTTGTTATCATTTATTTTTGAATACGTTTCCTTTGGTTTGATTTTGAAAAATAGAAAAATATGAAGGAAATAGTCAAATATTATTTGAATTTTGTTTGTTATTCAAGATCTAGAATCTATGATTTATTTGGATTATTGGGGTATGTTCAATGGTAGAAAAATAATTACAGCTCATATATAGATTTGTTGTATTCGATTATTTTACGCTCACATTAGGAACTTTGATGATATAATTATTTTAAAATATATTCTGTTGTCATTTTATTTAGTTTATTTTTGGGTGGAAAATATCATTTGTTTCATTTGTCTTGAAGAGCATGATTGTATAAATCTTCCTATAAACACCTTTTTGTTTTGACTATTACGGGAAATATGATAAGTATATGGTTTGGGTTAATTGGGTTCTTGGTATAACGTGAAATTGAAAAATATACGTTCGATCTAAATATATTTTATTTTAGGTCTAGTTTGTTATTTGGAATTTTGAACTCATTTTGGCTCATTAAGATAAATTTGGAAAATAATATGTAATGATTTTAGGATATTTGGAAGGATCGGAAATGTATTCAATTCAGGTTTTTCAATTTTGATTTGAGACCTTAAAGCTGAATACACCTTGGGTGTAGATATGAGAGATTTGGAAAATAGGAAAAGGGTTAGATTCAACTCCTTCTTAAGTATTGTTGTTATTGTTTTTATCTTTGAATACATTTTTGGTATTTGTGTTATAAAGCATGAATTGCACAAAAAAAAGAAACAAAGGATCATTCTGACTCTTTATAGAGAAAAAATGTTATCTTTATTTCTTTGCATATATTGTTGGAGTTTGGTTCAAATGATAAGGAAAATGGAACTAGTCTCAGTTAAGCTAAAAACTCTCTCTAAAGCGTAAGATATACACTAGTTTTAATAAACTCCTTTCGGGAGTATGGTTAGTAAACTGTATTCAACCTACTTTCGATTGTGGTTTTAATGTTATGAAAAATGGAATAAGTATTATGGGTCTTTAGCCCCTCCTTTGTTTCTTGTTGTTTCCATCATGTTAGTTTGATTATAGAAATAAGCGTTTGAAGTAATTATTGTGGAAACTTGAAAATAACTAAGGTTTATTAAACAAGAAAGGTCTTCCTTTTAGTTGTTGGATGTTTCAATTTTGGGAATATAGAAATATATGGCAGTTTTGGAATACTCTTTGTTAAAATTTAAAATCATAATGATTTGATCATGTAGTTGTCAAGCATGTTTGTTTGATGTTAGATGGAAAATTTTTGATTTTCACACCTATAATTGTTGGATAAAACAGTAGATGAAATAATATTGTCTAAAAGTCTTTAAATTTTATTATGCTAGTTGTAAACATGGATAGTAAATATATTGTTTTTGAATAATAATGAAGGTAATTAATATTAGTTAATAAGATATATTCTTAATATAAACTAGGAATTTTATATTTATATGTTATTGATTAAAAGGATAAGTTCTTAATCAATATTTATTTAGTTATTTCGTTAAAATTTCAACATGGAATAAGAGTATGTAGACTCATGCTAGTTCATATGAATTAACCCATATCTATTCTCTCTCCTACAATTTATAGGAAAGACCGACATACTTGAAGTGATTGTTTGGATTTGATTATGATTGATTTACATCTTATGATATTTTGATATAAATTTGGAAAGGATTATTGTAATCAATTGTTAATGTGAATGAAATGTCATCGCATCTTATAAATGGGAATTATGGCCCAATGTATTATCTTTGATTAATTTGTATATCATTATTAATGAATATTAAGGTTTATCCTTATTTGAAATCAGATTATATGAATTATCTTGTTTATGACTTATCTTGATTGAATTGAGAATATGGATATTCTATTTATACAACTAATTATTAATTAAGTTGATTATTCTTAAGTTATGTGTTGATTTTTGATTTCATTAATACAGTTATAATGATCAATGTATACTAAGTAACAATAAACAAATGAAAGGATAACAATGAAAATGAAATAAATATATTGTTGTAACTTATGGTATTAAATGGACTAATCATGACAAGCAATGTACTTAATGGAATAAAGACTATTCATAACGAGTGAATGTAATGAAACAAATCGATACAAGAAAATGAATAGTAAACCTACACCTAACGACATGGATTAAGTGTAGAAAATAAGACAAGTGGAACTAATGGAAATATGAAAGGAGGTACTAATAATAGTTAGTAACTCGATGAGTTACTAGGACCTCTTATGGAAACCTATTAGTATTTTGAAAACAATACTTTTAAAATGAATCGTTAAGAAAGACTTAGTTACTTTATCTAAGGTAACCTATGAATATAAGAAGCATGGGCGTAATGTCCCTTTGTCTTCTCGATAGTATCTTGCTTCGTGCCAACTTAGGATGGCTATGGGAAGGATAGTGAGGATGTAATGATGGTAATCATTATATGGTCCCTATCTTTCCCATAGGGATCCTAATATGGTACAGATGAGATTCTCTTTGTTTAGGGAATAAGTCTAGTATAGAATCTTCCTCTTCTTAACTAATTCACCTTCTTAAACAACAATGAATCTAGATAACTATATTGAGACGGTTGTGTGGTGACAAAAGACAAGTTTTTCGTGAGGCTCTTGTGTAGTCTCAAAACTAAGATTTCAAATAAATGGATGAAATATTTAGCCAAAGTAATGTAATTGTTGACTATATTGTCTATTCACCAATCCCCTAAATCAACAATGTCGATATACGATGGAAGTTGCATAAATATCTTCTAGGTAGGCACTAAGGAGATGCACATGTTTCTCATAACCTATAAATGGTTTAACTAAGTATAAAAAATATACACACTTGAATATAGTGACTCAAAGGAGGTCGAGGTGATCTAAATAAACTCTTACAACAGCCCATGGTTATTGTATGTTATCATATGGATTATGAAAAATTTAATAATGTTGGATTATTTAGCAGCAAGCTAATTAATAATGTTAAACATTAAAAGCATTAATTGTACTTAAGGGGTTTATTTTAATTTTTTTCCCTTAGTTTGGATGAATCATAAAATGGGTGTTACAATTTGGTATCATATTTTTAGGTTTATTAGCTCTTAGACTCGACGGGTTCATAACGCTAATGACATCTTATCCTTTCATTAACATGATACGATGGTTAAAATAACGGTGAAATGTAATGATGGAACTGGTTTAGATAATGTTGAAGGTTCAATGGTTGATAAGTTAGATAAAATTATAATCATACTTTAGGACACCCAAAACCGAATAGCTTCCTTGGAGCAATAGGTAGTGGGTGAAAATGAAGAGTATGAGGAAGAACAACTGAACAACATGAGGAAGATCAACTTGAACAACAAGACAATGAAAATGAGAAAGGGGGTAGAAGATCTCATTTGACTACTAAACTATCTAGGGACATAAAAATAATCATCCCACCCAAACTTGATGGAACAACCTTGGGAATAGTGCTGAAAATTGGTTAAGTGAAATGGAGAAGTACTTTGAAATAAAATATTTTTCGGAGGAAACTAAAATAGTTTGGGTTGCTTTCCAACTCTCCAAATAAACATATTCATGGTGGGATAACCGTAAGATGGATTTAGGAGTAGATAATACCTCCATAACTTTGGATAACTTCAAGTTATATTTTAATCAATTGTGCTTTCCTCAAATATATTTTTATCATATATATTTTTAATTTCAAAACTTAACTCGGGGTAAAGCGAGTGTTGTAGAGTATTAGTAACATTTTTATAAGTTATTAAAATACATGCCCTAATACCAAAAGGATGAAAAGTTTTGGATCTATAACTTTATCATGGGATTAAACCCAAACATAAGAGGTGAGGTAGATGTTCATGGACCATCTATAATATAAGCATTGTTTGAAAAGGCCATAAGACAAGAAAGAAATTTGTGAGAAATTCCATCCTTTAGGGAAGAAAAATGTAAGAATATAATTAGCTCACATACTCCACTTTCTCTTGGGAAAAAATGGTGGATGAAATAGGGAAGTAAAATGAAGACTTCGGGAAAAATATAGTAGCTAAACCTCGGTGTAAATATAAGAAAGAATGAGTAGAATAATGTTTCTTTTGGTATAAATAAATTTGAGAGGAGAAGGCCTATTGGGGATGTTTGGCATGTGGTGGTGAAAACTATGAAAACAAATTTCCCCAAAAGAATAAGGGGAATAACCGATGTAGCAAATAATTCATGCTATAATGGGTAATTGCCAAGCGAGAAAAACAAGTTACTCTTATAGAAGTGCCGGGTAAGATTTATGGTTTTCTTATTCTTCGTCTTATTTGACACTAGAGCTACTGAATGTTTTCTTAATAGTAATTTAGTTGGATAATTATCTAAGAAAGATGGATTTATGGAAAAATCATGGATTATTTAATACGGGAATATTATTATTCATAGAGTAGACTAATGTCTTTTTGAAGCAACCTTGAAATTACCTAGTTTTACCACTAAAATTGACATTTATGTGACTCCTTAGGAAATTATGACATCATAATAGGAGTAAATTGGTTGTCCAAACACAAGGAAATAGTGGAATGTTTGAGAAAGGTATAGAATGTTTTGAAGACATACAGAAAACAACCATCATTAAGGGAATTAAGAGATATTTTAAAGTTAGAAAAATCTTTGCAATGCAACTAAAGATATACAAACACAAAGGTTGTATGCAATTAAAATCTCATATTTTAGTAATGTAATACTTTCTTATAATATTTTCCATTTTACGTGAATTTAGGGATGCCTTTTTGAAAGAATTTCTTGGAATTCCTCCTAAAAGAGAGTTTGATTTCACAATTGATATTAAACTTATAACAAAACCTATATCAAAATCACCTTATAAGATGACAACAACAAAGTTTGTTAAACTGAAAGCAAAGATACATGAACTCTTGTCTAAAGTACTAATCTGAACTAGTGTGTCTCCTTAGTGAGCATTGGTCATTTTTATTAAAAAGAAAGATAGAACATTAAGGTTATCCATTTCTCATAACTTTATTAACAAAGAAATGATAAATAATTGATATCCTTACTAAGGATATTCGAATGAGAGATGCATCTATTTATTATAAGATTGATTTACGATTTGGTTATCATCATTTAAGGAGAAAATATGAGGATATTCATTAAACAAAATTCAGAAAATGCTATGGGCATTATGAGTTTACTATGTTACCATTTGGACTCACTAATGCACTAGTAAAATTTACGAACCATATGAATTATATTTTTCAAGAATATTTAGATAAGATTGTTCTAGTTTTTATTGATGATATTATGATTTATTCTAAGAACATTGATAAACAAAATGAAAACTTAATAATAGTGTTGGAATTGCTAAGAAAAAGGAAAATCTATGGTAAGATTTAAAATTTTTCTTTTTATCAAAATGAAATATAATATCTTGGTCATATCATAAACAAAGATGGGATTTCTATTGACCCATTGAAAATTAAATATATTCTTGAATCACCAATATTTAAAAACATACATGAGGTAATAATTTTAATGTAACTGGTTGGGTATTATAGAAAATTTGTTAAAGAATTTTCAAGACTGGGTGGACCAATCACTTCATTATAGAAAAAAAGATAAAAAGTTTGTAAGGATTGAAAAGTGTGAGAATGTATCTAAATTGTTGAAGGAAAAACTTACAATTGCCCTAATAATAAAGGTTTGAGATCCCAATGGAAACTTTACCATGGTTCTTGATGTCTCAAGTTAAGGATTGGAAAAATAATTCTTCAAAATGATCACGTAATTGCTTATGAAAGTAGAAAACTGAAGGTGCATGAGAAGAACTATGCTCCCCATGACTTATAGCTTGTTGTCATAGTTCATGCCTTATAAATATAGAGGCATTATTTGTTATGAAAATTCATTTGAATTGAAAATAGATTATTTTGGGTTGAAATACATCTTTATGCAACCCAATTTGAATGCAAGACAACGTAGGTGGCTAGAATTTCTATCCCAATATGACTTTGATATTAGTTACATCAAAGGAAAATAAAGTTGAGTGACTAATGCGCTAATCTGTAGGAAACATATTTACACAATTGTGACCCTCAAAATATAGTTTAAAGAAGAAGTTAAGAAACAAATTCAAGTTGATTCATACTATCAACAAGTGAAAATTGCGTTAGAAAAAATCTGAATGATAGAAGATACAAGGGTTTTAAGTTTGACGATGAAGGAATTTTATGATTTAGCAAAGTGTACGTGCCCTTGGGAAACGATCTTAGAATAAAAGTATTGTAAATTTCACAATGCACCATATTCTAGGCATCCAAGGGTAAAAATTTGTTGTGATATGGAAGAGAAGTTAAGCTCATTCATGAGCGGTTGAAATAATTTGCTAATATGAAGGGAAATTATGTTGATTTAAAAAGGATAGAAAGAAAATTTGAGCAAGGAGATAAGGTCTTTTTAGGGTAAAACCCAAAAAGATATCTATTTCATTTGGAAAAGCTTCCATGTTATCACCTAGATATGTCGAGACCCTTTGAATTCCTATAAGTTATAAGTACGGTGGCTAAACGATTAGCTTTACCTCCCACATTGTTCAGGATGCACAATGTTTTTCATATATCTTTTCATAAAATGTATGTTTCTAATATATCACATATTATCAATTGGAACACAATAAACCTGTTCAAAACCCAAGGATCATCATTATTGAACCAATAAGAGTGTTGGAAACTCACAAATTACATCTCATAAATCATGAAAGTTCTCAATGTAAGGTCCAAATGGACCAGTATTATGAGAACAATGCAATTGAGGATAACATGGATGAAATGATAACTTCTTTTCCTTTCTTATCTCAAGAATCGAGAAAAATTATTTTGATAAATTTGTTAGAATTCATTTAAAACTACTTGATACTTATGGAAATTTAATCCATAATGAAAGAATTTTGGGGAATAACTTGTACCGATAAGGCTGATTACAGATGAGTTTTAGAACTAAGATTGAATAAATTCTAGAAATTTCCAATTTTTGTAAAAATGAATTGTTTTTTTTTCGATGATTTTGAGTTTTCTTATGATTTATATGTTAGAAAAGATTAAATTTAAATCACCAGGAAGATGCTTATTTTAGAGGGTAAGTATGTAACATCCCCAACCTAACTACATATATTTGTTGAATTAATATTATCTTAATATTTTTCCTCCTATGCAATGGAATGATTGTTTTATTTAGTTGCATTATGACTAGTCATTTACATAAGGTTTTTGATGACGTAATAAATTAGTAATAAATACATATACAAACACACAAAAATATATATACATATGTATACATATATATTAATATTATTTCTTAAGTTTAGTTTAACATATTGAATTTGTCATGGGACCATCGTTGGTTAAAGTTTTGGTTGATTTTGGTCATTGACCACTTGGCATAAGCTTTGTTGATATGTTTATATGGTTCGTGGAGTTTTTAAGGGATGGTTGAAGGTGGTATTCTATCCACCATGCAAGTTAATTGATTTTGTTAATGTTTGGATAAAATTAAGTTTGACTTAAGTCACTTGACATATCAAATGGTATATTATTGAGATTTATGGTTTAAGTATGGATAGCCATGGCATGGAATTGGAAATTAATAAATAATTTAAGGTAGTCGGGTTCCTTGGGAACTATTAGCTTCTCCAAGAAGCTAAGTATCCATCAAAGCTACCATTTCATTTGCATTTTTCACATTTAGTTTTTAGTTTTTGGGAGTTACGCATGGACCTTGGCATGAAGATTTGTTTGGAGTGACTAAGCATGCGAATTATTGTTTTTGTTATCACCGTTTATGATGGAATTTTTGGTATTTAAATATATTGTTGGAATGTTTGATGGTTCTTTGGGTGCATTCAAATTGGAAATAGTTTGCAGGAAAGGATTGGAAGTAAGTAAAACATAGGCATGGGTTTCATTCTACTTCTCTTGTTGTCATTTTAATGAAATACTTAAATACAAACTTGGCTAGGATGTATATGGGAAATATGAGTGTGATTTTTGGTTTGGGTATGGTTTTAAAGTTGAAATATGGAAAAGGAAATATATTTATTTACAACTCTTAAATATTTGTTGTTATATTCTATTTTTGAATACGTTTATTTTGGTTTGATTTTAAAAACTAGAAAAAGATGAAGGAAATAGTAAAATATGATTTGTTTTTTTAATTTGTTATTTGAGATCTGGAATATGTAATTATTTGGATTATTGGGGTCTATTCAATGGTAGAAAAATAGTTACATCTTGTATATAGATTTGTTCTGTTTGATTATTTTTAGTTCACCTTGGGAACTTTGTTGATATCATTATTTTAAAATCTCTCTGTTATTATCATTGGATTCATTTTATTTTTGGGTGGCGAATATTATTTGTTTCATTCTCTTGAATAATATGGATATATAAATCTTCCTATAAACACTTTTTGTTTTTTTACTGTTATGAGAAATATGACAAGTATGCAGGTTTGGATTAATTGGGTTATGGGCATACCATGAAATCAAAAGATACGTTTTGATGTAAATAATTTTTATTTTTGGGTTTGGTTTGTTATTTGGAAATTTGAACTTGTTTTGGCTTATTAAGATGAATCTAGAAAATAATATGTAATTATGTTAGGATATTTGGAAGGATTTGGAAATGTATTCGATTGGGGTTTTTCGATTTTGATTTGCGACCTTAAACTCGAATACACCTTGGATGTAGACACGAGAGATTTTGAAAATGGGAGAAGGATTAGATTCAAATCCTTCTTAATTATTTATATTATTATTGTTATCTTTGAATATAATTTTGGTATTTGTTTTATTAAGCATAAATTGCAAAAAAGAAATAAAGGATATGTTATAGATCCTTATGGAGCAAAAAATTATTTCTTTCTTTCTTTTCATATATTATTGGATTTTAGTTATAATTATAGGAAAATGAAAACAATCTAATTAAGCTAAAAACTCTTTTAGAGAAATAGAATATAAGCTAGTTTTAATAATCTCCTTTTGGAAGTATGGCTTTTAGCAAATTGTTCAACCCAAATTTCGATCGTGGCATTAACGTTATGTAAAATGGAATAAGTAATAGGGTTATATAGCCCCTCCTTTGTTTCTTGTAGTTTCCATCCTATTAGTTTGATTATAAAAATAATGGTTTGAAGTATTGATTGTGGATACTTGAAAAGAATGAAGTTTTGATAAACAATAAATGTCTTCCTTTTAGTTGTTGGATGTTTCAATTTTTGGGAATAGAGAAATATAAGGTAGTTTTTGGATTACTACTGTTAAAATGTAAAATCATAATGATTTTGATAATATAGTTTTCAAGCATGTATGTTTGATGTTAGATGGAAAAATTGTGATTTTTACACCTATAATTATTGTTGGATAAAGCAATAGATGATTAATATTGTCCGAAATTCTAAATTTTTATTATGATCGTTATAAAGGGAATAACAAACACATTGTTTTTAAATAATAATTAAGTTCATCAATATTAGTTAATAATATATATTATTAATATAAACTAGGAATTTTATATGTAAATGTCATTGATTAAAAAGATAAGTTCTTAACCAATATTTTATTCAATTATTTCCTTAAAATTTCAATATGGAATAAGAGTATGTAGAACCATGCTAGTTCATACAAAGTGACCCATATATATTGTCTCTCCTACAATTTATCGGAAAGGCTGCCATACTTGAAGTGATTGTCTAGATTTGATTATGATTGATTTACGTTTTATGATATTTAGATATAAATCTAGAAATGATTATTGTAATCAATTGTGGATTCGATTAAGATGTAATCACATCTTATAAAAGGGAATTACAGCCCAATGTATTATCTTCAATGAATTTTTATATCATTATTAATGATGGGGATTATTACTAGTAACGTGGTGCATACAATTGGTGTTGATGAGAAAAAAGTAGGAAAAGGCTAATGTGAAAGCCTTGATGTTGATCACACTTAGCATTTATGAAAAAGTTCAACCACATGTTTAGGATCCAACAATGTAAAAGTCATCCTGTGATGCTTTTTCCACCATTTTTAGGAAAATATCCAAACAAATAGTCTCCATCGCTAGTCAAATATTCATATGCTCAATATGAAAGATGGAAAGAAAGTAGAAGAGTTCTCAAGTTGGGTGGCGAATTATGAGAAGAACTTGTCATGCTTAAAGAGGTGGAAAAAAATTCTAGTCCCAATCACTCTAAGATCTCTTCCTTCCTAGTTCCATAATTTTTCATGACATTGAACATCAAAAACTAAGTGGTGAAATTTGAAGAAGTGGTGAATTTTCTCTAGTAGGAAGAATCCATCTAGTCGAGTGTAATAGGCATTTGAAGACAAAGAAATGATATTGAGAAATAAACATGGTTAGAAGTAACAAAAGGAATTTAAAAAAGTATCCCCAGAAGAAACAACAACAACATCATCCTCAAAAGGTAAATCAATAATGTCACATTTTCACTACAAATACGTATGACATTGCCATTTATTGGTATAATGGACCGAATCAAAGAAATTACAATAAAGAATGAAATTTTTAGCAATAAAAATGATGTCCTCACCGAAGGAAGAAAAAGGACATGGCACAACCCAACAAGATGATGTATCTGATGAGGAAGTACCAAAAGTAGACAATTATGACACACAACAAAATATTTCAATTGTCTCCCAAACCTCTCAGCCATCACATAATGTTTGGTTGATTGAATAGGCCACTAACAAGCATATGATGGGTGGTAGAAATCTCTTTGATTCACTAACTGATCAACACACTAGATATTAGGTCCAAATTGCAGCCAATAAGGAGTATTTATAAAAGGAATTGGAAATGTCACCATTCCTCTTGGGATGAGAAGTTTTACCCTCATAAAGGTGTTTATGTTCATGGATTGATAACACATATCATGTATATAAATCAAATCTTGAATCACAAGATAAAGGTGGAGTTGTGGGTATAGAAAGGCATAAAATCCTATTTGATCTCATGAGAAGGTATGCTAATTTCTAGAGATTTTTGAAGGATCATATATTTGCACTAGATGCAGTTTCATCCCTTGCAATTTCTCTATTGGCCTTTACAATAAAGTCTATTCCTCTCTAAAATTATCGATATGGGTGCCTTTATGTCGGATCCCTTTATTAGCTTAGTTCTAGGGAGATAGTAAGAATACTTCCTCATATTTTCCATTATTTTCCTATCTGTTTTGGATGTATTATAGGAAAATAACATCGAGATGAATTCATGTCGATTTATTTCTATATCAAGGAACATCTTGAGGTCATGTATATCTTGATCTATGTGAATCCATGTCTGCTGCTTCCTTTCAAGGATTCTAGTACTTCTATTTATTAGTGGATGAATTCTCTCACAAAATGTGGATGTTCTTTCTCAAGAACAAGAGTGAAGACTTTGCAAACTTTAAGATCTTATACCACCAAGTTGTATAGCATATCGGGTGGCTTGTTCTTTCTCCCCTCTTAGATCAATGGGGTGAAATCATGTCAAATAATGTTTAGGGCATTCCTGAAGAAGCATGACATCAAAAACACTTGACTACCCCCTATATGAACCAACAATTATAGAATGTCACAATCAGGATGTTATGGAGATGGCTCATTGCATGATTTCCAAAACTAAGTTGGAGAATATATTTTGGGAAGAAGTAGTCTAGAAAACTATGTATCTTCTCAATAGGGCACCTACAAATATCTTGCAAGAAAAGACACTATAAGAGGTATGGAGTGGTCATAATCCTTTGATCTCCCATCTTAGAGTCTTTAGTTGTATAACATATATGCATGTCCTAGCTAAAAAGAAGAAGAATATTAATCCCAAGACATTCCAGTGTATCTTTTTGGGGTACAATACTACCTCAAAATCATATCATCTCATGGATCCTAAGACATAAAATATTTATGAGATTTGATATATGGTTTGTGATGAGTCATCATTCAACTCATTTCCACATAAAGGAGAGTCAATACTTGCCATCTCTCATAGATTTATCTCATAGTTAGATGATATACATGAAGAATTTTCTCATAAAGAAGATGAGATACAAGGAGAATTATTCACTGATCTTAGTCTTTTGGAAAATAATTCTTTACATCAAAAATAACATCAATGTATGAAATGCTTCCAACTCACCATCGGGGAATCCCAATTGAACTCTCTCTTAGATACTTCATTAAGAGTCGAATGAGAAGAAACGCAATAAATGAGATAAATCTCATACTAATGAGATTATTTATTGATGGCACCGAACGTGATATAGTTTGAGAGGTAGTAATTCAACCACAATGGAAGAAGGCCATGGATGCTAAATATGACTCCCTAATTCAGAATCGAGACATGGGAACTTGTTGATCTACTTGCAGGAAAGAAATCCATTGGTTGTAAATGGATTTTCAAAATAAAATACAAGGTATATGTATCTATCAACAAGTACAAATCAAAAATTTTCATAAAGGAATATGCTTAAGAAGAAGGAATTTATTACAAGCATACCTTTATACCCAATGCAAAGATTAATAACATTATTTTTTTTGTGCACTAGAAGCAAAAAAAGGATGGAAGATTCAACAGATGGACATAAAAAGTTATTTCTTGAATGGTGATCTCAATGAAGAAGTGTACATGACCTAACCCAAAGGATTTATTGACGAGAAGCTTCCTCAAGAGCTACACCATATAATTAAGTCATTTTATGGACTTAAACAAGAATCAATGGATGATCACCTATTGTAGTACGGATTCACCCGTAGCCTCTTAGATCGAAATTTGTAATTTAAGAAGATAGGAAAAAATATATTCATTCTTGTTTTATATGTGGATGATCTTGTGATCACATGAAGCTCAAACAATCTTGTTGAATATGTAAAGAATGATATGAATAAATTATTCGACATGAAAAAATTGGGGCTACTTCATTACTATCTTAGTTTGGAGATATGGTGAAAAAAACATCACATTTTTATCTCATAGATGAAATATGCCAAGACACTCTTGGAAAAATATTGGATGTCTAATTGTAAACCTATGTACACTCAATGGAGAAAGTTTTACAATTCCGTTGATTCCACAATTCACCTCAAGTAGATGCTACTCTCAATAGGAAGCTTGTTGGGAGTCTCATTTTCTTGAATTATAAAAGAATAGACTTGTGCTTTGCTATCAGATATCTTTCAACATTTATGCGGGATCCAAAAAAAATGTTATTGGGTTGTAATGAAGCATGTTTGGAGATATGTCCAAGGTATAATTGATTATGGTATGGAATATAAGAAATATTATTTCTTCTTGCAGGGATATACCGACTCAGACTATGCTATATTTGTTTATGATAGGAAGTCAACTATAGGATTTGTTTTCCATCTTGAATTTCTACCTATCTCGTGGATTAGTAAAAATAAAATTGTTATTTCTCTCGATCCACCGAGGAATAATATCATACCACGCTGAGGATTTTTGTGTTAAGTGGTTTGGTTACATTGCATTCTAGATGATATGGACATTTCTAAAGAAAATCCACATATCCTTTATTGCAACAATCGGGGCATGTTAAAGCTTGTGAAGGATCTAGTTTTCCATGAAAGAACAAAACATATTAAGTTTGAATGTCATGACATTCGATAATAATTCTTGAACCATCACATCTATCTCCAGTACTTCCCAATGATTTTTAGGTAGCTTATATACTCACCAAGTCTCTTATCAAGGTAAAATTTAAGATTTTTGGGGGTACATTTGTAAAAATAATAGAATAAGGGGGTGTTAGCATAAAATATTAGTCTATTACATTGTTATTAGTATAGTTGGTTAGTTTTTATCAAACGAATTGGTAGTTTTGTCAACCAAATTTGGTATAACCAACTAAGATGATTGTATTTATATTTTTATTGATTATTAAATAAGATCATCCAATCATTATCGACTTCATTTCCCAAGATCAATTGAATAAAATTATGAGTATATACCAATGCACTTTCCTTCAAAATGTCTCACTCTAAAATATGTTTATGATTGTCTTTCATATAGTAAATCAATTTTCAATACTATATAATTATATCAATGCTTATCGAAAGAAAATTCAAGGATAGATTTTGTAAAGCTCTTCTTTTAACATCGGTATTATCTCTAATTTTGTCAAAAATTATTTCAATAGTCTAGATAGGGAGTTACAATCCTTAAACATCCTTATTTTAGTGTATAGAAAGTTACCATGTGAAGGGTAACATCATCCCTAGCTATTTTAGGAGACATTATACTCATGTTGGTCAATGGCCTTGAAGGCTCATTCTAATGCATAATTGGAAACACCATAGAGCGTAGGATGGAAAGTGACTTATGCCTTACAAATTTTCTAATCATATTATGTGTTTGATCTTTTCTAGACTTATATTGACAGTTGTAATATGTTTCTTAATCTTACCTTATCTTGTGTCTCTCATTCTTGGTGATGGCTTATGTATGCTTGGGTTATGTGTTGAGGCCACACACACCTACACTGAATCTTCTTATAAGAATTAAAATTATTTTTTCTTATAAATAAATAATGAGAATTGAGATTAGATTTGACACATTGTTTGAAACTAGAACACAAAATTCATATTATTAAATGATGATTTGTGGGATAGTGGGCCCTAATAAGCGTAATGGTGCTTTCAAAACCACAACATCTCTTTATTATGAGGTGTAATGTATGTGAATGTAAAATATTTAGTTATGTGTCGTCTCAACAAATGAAAACTTTGAAACTTGGTGTGTATGTGAGACCTATACTTGTATTTGGTGACTATTGTAGCAATAGTAAATGTGGTTTTATTAAAAAAATATTCCAACATTTTTTCTTGTTTTATTTTGGTGTGAAAATTATGGGCATGAAAAATTGCTTCATATTTTCATCAAACTTTCCATTAAAAAGGGAAAAAGGGAAATGGGGATTTACAAAAATTTGACACAAATAGGACATTTTTTCACTATATGTAGTAGTGGGTAGTCCATTAGCATCATATGGATTATGTAGTACTAAACATTCCAGTGCTCCATATAGAGACATTTAGTAGTTATATGCTTATAGAAGACATTATTTTTGTACTAATTTGAGATTGTATATTTTTGTATGATTTCATTTGAGATTATTATTTGTACTTGTTTGAGACAATGTATTTTTATGCTCATTAAAGATGGTGTATTTTTGTACTTATTGGATATGCATATTTTTTTTTACTTATCTGATGCATATTTTTGTACTCATTGGACATATATTTTATCTTATGATAAATGATATTTTATGATCATTTTAGATGGAATTTTTACTTATTCTAGATGGATATTTTTGTGAGTATTCAAGATCGTGTATCTTTGTACTTATTCGATACACACACTTTTGGATTTATCTAAGACATGTTTTTGTACTCATTGGAGATGGATAATTTTTTACTTATATTAGATGGTTTTTGTGTTCATTTGAGATGGACAATTTGTACTTATTCTAGGTGAACATTTTTATACTTATTCTAGATGAACATTTTTAAACTTATTCTAGATGGAATTTTTTGTACTTTATTTGAAATGGTAATTTGTTATTGTAATTTATTCAAGTTGCAAACATGGTGATCTAGAAATCCTAAAAAAATTAGGCTTCTAAAATTTAGTCACAAGGCTAAGTCTACATGGAGTTATATAAAATACAAATTTAGACTTCCAAACTTTAGTCGCAAACATGATATACAAATCCTAACTATATGCTAAGCACCTAAAAAATTATATGCTAATGTTTGTATATGTTTCTTACATTTTAAACTATAAATAAGTAATACCTTGTTCTATGATATGCTTCAATGATATAAATGAGGCACACATTTTATATAAGTATAAACCAAGTTTTTGGTGATTCCATTGATGGTATCATCAATGGTAATACTTTAGATGCATTTTCCATACTTAACATCAGGACATTGATGAATAAAAATCACAACCTTGAAACCAACCACGATATTCAAACAAATTACCTTGTTTATTTTTATCTTAGGCTATTCACATGTATTATCTGCGAGAGCGATGAAAATGGTACCCTTCCTCTTTTTTCCTAAACCTAACCCATCTCAATAAAAACATAAACAAAGGTAGAGACATGCTTATAGTTTTGATGATTCTCCATTGTGAGCCATTATTGTGAAACACGAGAAAGATAATTTTTTTTTAATCCTTTGAATATAAATAGATAAACTTCCTTTCCTATATGTGTTTATTTTCACCACAATTAATTTTACTTTTATTTTCTAGTTCCATGGTATATATTTATGTAAAATGTGGAATCACATGAGTTCCTATTATAGAATTATGCATATAATTTATCATAATGTATTTATGGTTGAAATTCTTGGCTATGTTGGCTAACTTGAGGAAACTCTAAATGTCATCATCAACATACCAATAAAACCTATGGTGGTTATGTGAATATGTTTCCTTCATGCCCATAGAGCACATAAGTATATGAAGCTATGATTGGTTACAACTTTCCTTTATGATTTGAAGCCACAATGATAAGTTGGGGGATGTGGAGAAAAGGAAATAGAAAAAATATTAGTACGGGTTAAAGGAGATGCAAATTGCAACTACAAAATCGATAAACATCAAATTTCAATTACGTGGCTATGGATGTTTGTACTCTATTCTAAAAATTATATTTTAGTATGAGAACTACCAATCTTCACAGTAACAAGAACTACCAATAGTTTTTAAAAAACCTCATAAATGAAAATTATAAATTTAAATTTAGTTGAACCTCATTTATCAATTTTGTAATTTCATTTGCTATATTTTTAAGGGAACCTAATGAGAAGAATGTAAATAATAAATATTATTTTATTTTACTATTATAGAAATGATGTAAGGAAAAGGATTATAAGATTCATACTTACAAATATCTTAAATAAATCATTGAAAAAGCCAATTGATATCAAGATGTTTTAGATGAGTCCTCAAAAGATACAAAGTGATCATGGAGTCAATATAATCATTCAAAAAGGATGTGTATCTAATTTAAAAAAAAAACTAATGATGTAGGGCATCAAGTTCTTATTTTTCCTTAATAATTCCCATCATCCTTTCATGGTCATCCACATGTAGTTTCCATTTTTGTTTCTACCACGAGTTAGCATTGAATTCAAGTGAATACATATAGCAATGACAAGGTGGTTTTATTAGAGAACCCTTATATGCAACGTATAATCGATGAAAATGATCAAACCATTTCTATCTACATTTACTTGTGTCAATTAATTACCCTTAAGAACAAGTGACCTAATAGGATATAACTGTCCACTATCATCTGTAATAAGTAGTAAGTAACTTCGACTTCACTTTTGTACATCTCTATAAATAATAGTCCACTTTTTCTTCATTTTCTACCTTTTCAATAACAACAAGTGTAATGCAAAAGCACAATACATCAAAAATAACTACATTGTTTCATGTATAAGAAAATATAAATTTTGTATCACAAAAATACTTTATATCATTTAAATTAAAATATATAGATTATGATAACTTCTCCAAAAAATCCAAATAAATGATCATAATCGAGAGAAAAATAGGTTCTTTTAAATCAACATCATCATCTTCAAAGATAGATGTTAATTCAATTGATTTGTTACTCCAATTGTATACATATTTTCTATTAATGTGTTAAAAACGATAGCTTTGTGATCTTTGTTTACGTAATGATAAAAAAACAGGAATAACCTCTCGCTTTAAACATTGTCGGGGTATTTTGAGTTATAGTCATCACTTGATGAAAATACTTCATGCAAACAATACTTACAAGTATTTTATTCCCGTGAATGATCAATATTTTTTACATCACATTGTGAATGTTTTTATAATATTGAAAAATAGGTAACAAGTATAAGCAAATATTATTGAATTTCATAATCAGTTTTACATAAACAAATTAAAAAATTTGATAGATTAAATACCTTTCACTTCCCAAAGTAATGTTATGTGATATTTTTGGAGATAATCCTATTTGGAATGCATCAAAATTGACTTGCACCAATTGAAAACTTCATAGGCATTACGGAGTATAATTCCATCATATGTCAGCTTTTTTTTGTCAAATTTCACACTTGATAAAAGAACCTACACCATCACGTTCCCCCTTTCCATTTCTACTCTAGCAAAAATCCAAAAATGTCATATATTATGCTTATGATTCATATGAAATAACCAAATGAATGATTTTGATTACTTGAATTAGATTACAAAACCATCTCACCTCACTTAATGTTCATTAGAATTGATATGATGCTCTCGAAAAAATTTGAAGAAAATTTCAAAACAATGGGTTGAATAAAATATGTCATGTCTCATGTAATCACTGATATAAATATGAACATATTTAACAATCACTTGATTTAGAATTTTACTTTTAATCCCACCCTCAACATTGTTATATGCATGCCTAAGACACATGCGCCATCATGGCCACTTGGTGTGAATTATAGAACTAAATTAGTATCTCTTTTTGTGTACTAAAACTATAATTATTAACAAATTCTACCACAGACAAGATACAACCAATAGGAAAACAATTTTTAGAATTACAAAATTCGAAACTTACCACCTTGAACCTGTGGCTATGTTTTACATATAGATATATATATTTTCAAAAGTTGGCCATTACATCACAATTTGTAATTTCATATTCTATTAGGAAAAATTTCATTGATTCCTTTTCATGTATGTGGGACCCTAATTTATTGGCTAAGTACAAGAAGGCACATGGGCACACAAGGCCTAGTTAAGAAAGGGCACACAAGGATAAAGTGCACAAGAGGAGGGTTCTAGGAGGGTTTAATAGAAAAAGATGCGTGTGTGCAAGGAAGAGAAAAGGTTTCAGAATTAGCCATATTTGATGCATCATGTAGAACATGAGAAAATCATGACCCGACTACACATGTGGAATGGATAAGGTGCCATCCTGGCAATAGGTTGGTAAGAAGGAATATACCCTGCGATGGAAGTTTCTAGAAGATCATCATGGAAAGGAGTGGAAAGCTATTGGGCATGAAGAAGCATGCTCCCATGAAGGACCACCTTGGGACACTTGGCAGCTGATTTGTAACTCCCATGAAGGCTTGAAGGTGTTGGGAAAAGCTATAAATACAAGCACCTAGTAAAGGAAAAATGGATAAGATATACAACTATAGATATATAACTATAGATTGAGAGATATAGATTAGTAGAGAGTGGAGCTCTGTAGATATACTGCAAGGAACTCTGTAGGGTTGGGTAGTGATCTATAGGAAAAAGGATGTAATAAGGGGTTGGGAGTGTAAATTTTCTCTTGGGAACTGAGGGGTATAAACCCAGCTATGATGTATGACTTTGGTTGCACAGCTGTGGTAGTCTGTAATGGATCCAATGGATGTAATGAGGTTACCAAAATTAATTGAATATGATTATTAATGATTTTGATCCATATTTATAGCTTACAATTCTGATTCATGGATGTTTATGGAATAAATATAAATCCTTATGCATTTCCTTTCTATTTTGGTTCCTATCTATAATTTGTTAAGTAACCATTTGATCAGGATGACTGTATTTTTCTAGAATTCATTCTGAGTTCTATGATAAATGTATGTCTCATTTCCACTCACTCTTTTAAGTTCCTATCATAGATGATGTTTCCCACTTAACTCACATAAAAAGAGAGACTTGGCACCCACATGTGACCTCAGGTGAGTGCCCAGCGCCCATTGGGTGATAGGTCGACATGCATGGGATTCCCTTGTTCTTTGGTGGGTGTAAAAATGACTACATCTTGGTTCCATTTCCAAGACCTCTTTTCAAAGTTATAGTGGGAAATGGCATACATCATGATCTGTGCAATGAGTGATGACAGAACGTCTAACTCTGGAAAGTGTTGAATCATGGTTCAAGAGCATGGAGGAAGAATTTTCTCAGAGATTCAACACTAGGCTTGAGTTTTGATGCACGCAAGTGGGTAGAAGAAAACCTCTACCATGAGTTATATGAAAATTTCTTCTATTGCTTCCTAGTAGAGTTGTATGAATGGCTCTCAGCATATGCATCTAGATCAAGCTGGTATTATAGATCATGTGCGTGGACCCAAGAAGAGTACCAGAGGCTGCAAGATGTAGATCTGACATGGACTCATGTTGTGGATCATTGGTGGAAAGGAGTATTGGCTAGCTACACTCTAGAATATGCTATTTCTACATATTCTTGTCTAGAATTCGCTGAGTTTGAGTTTCTATGGGAGCCCAGAGGATCATTTCTACGTGTTATTCCTCTGGCAATGAAGATCTTGATCATTACCTTGAGTTTAGAGGAATTTCTGATGGTTGGCTAAACCTTTTAAGCGTTGGGTGAGGAAGCTAGGGTGGAGGAAGATGGCAGACATTGTGATGAGAAAGAAAGGGAAGAGAGATGACTCAAGTATAGTGAAGTGCGTGAGAGGGAGATTGCTAGACAATGTGAGGTTGCAAGTGTGATGGATCTATGGAGGGAACATGTTGTGGGAAGGAGTTGAGGTTCACACAGAGGACATGGAACCTAAGAAGTCTATGCTACCCCATCTTGGAAAGCATGGGAGAGAGACCCCTTCAACTTCTGATGAGATTTCATTGTGGAGAGAGAAGAGTCATTAGCATGCATCTGAACCCACCTAGTGACCAAACCTTGGCACTTGGTTTTCCAGATCAAGGGAGAAGTATTATTAACCTAGTTGGTATCGGTGGAGGTGACCGATCTACACCCAGGAGATACAATTTCTCATTTGGGACTTCTATGGCTACACACTCTATTCCAGTGTTTGGAGGAATTTTTGGACAAGGTAAAAATACACAAGGTTTGGGTAATGCATCGGGGAGTGGTGTAGGGCATACATATGGTAGTGGAACAATCTCATAGACCATTAGCACATAGTTTAGTGGGACATTGGGGACACTAGGCATGACCACTTCAGGCCCATTATTGGATGCGTAGGAGGGTCTGGAGGTGGAACTGGTGGATCGAGAGGCACAGGACCTGGTGGATCTAGTGGATCTAGTGGAGGAAACACCAGAGGAAACCAAGGACCTAGGCCAAGAGGAAAGGCCTCAGCCACCCCCTCAGGTAATCTTTGAGATGTCTTTACACTTGCCAGACTACCAAGGCATAGAGGATGTTATAGAGCATGTTCACAAGTGTGAGTTAATATGGCACGCATGAAGGGGATCACAACCCCATAATGGAAGGCCAATCAATTTACAATGACGTTGCAAGGGTGTGTGCATAGCTAGTATAGGAAGTATGACCCCCATCAGATGGTGGTAGATTACATTGCATTGAAAAATACCTTCCTAGTAGAATTCCACATCCTTGAGTTTGAGAAAAGAGCATCAACACTCTCAAGGAGATTCAATAGGGAATGGTAGAGAGTGTGTGGAGTATGACATGTGGTTTAAAACTCTCCTATCAAAATTTTCATATGACATTCACCCTTCACAACATGCTCAATGGTTTGTTGGAGGGTTGATACCACATTTTTAGAAAAGCATTATCACATAACACTTTCAGGACCCACGTGAGGTGTTAGAAGCCACTCTACTGCTGCTGAAATGCTATTGGGAGCATTGATACTAGTGTTAGTCCATTTTTGGAAGCTCAAATCATTTTTATGGCTAAGCAGCTAGAAAATTTATCTATGAACTCAACCCATGAGACTCATAATGGAATGTGGTGTACAAATTGTGAAGTAGAGGGGCATGCTTGAGGATAGTTTCCCTGGAAGATAGTATGTGTCATAGTAGTAGATTGTGAGATTTTTCATGGGGACCATGATGAGTAGATGTCCCTTGTTGTAGCACAATTTGGAAGAATTTATCTTCTACTACAAGATTGTACCTCTACAACCCATGATACTAAGGATTGTAGGATTATTGACCAGATTCATGATGTTATTGATCTTGGTGTGTGCCAAACTAGCCTTACAAGTAGTTCTAAGGGTGATGAATGCCATTATGAAGAGTGCGTAGATGGAGGTGCATGTGGAAGAGGGTTTCATGGAGGATTTGGGGTCATGGAAACCATGGAGGAGGAAGAAGTGAGTTCCCTTAAGGAACCTATTTTAATTGTGGATCTACATAACCACTACAAGTGTGAGTTCCCAGAGCTATTGCAGTGCTCATGGTGTGGGAAGAAGCACAAATATGAGGAATTCCCTAAGTTTTTGAGCACATGAGTCAACAACACCGGAAAGACAAGGGTGTTGCAATGGTAAGCATAAAGAAGTGACACACAATGGATGCCATAGGTAATGTGTGAGTCAGGATTGGATCTATTTTGGTAACAACACAAGAAGAAGTGGCACATGCCAAGGAAATACCAAAGTAGAGGACCCTAGTTTCAAGAGAAGAAGTGGTACATGGGAAGTACCCAGACCCTGCTCATTAGAAGGAGGTATATCAAGAAACCATGGATGTCATTTAGAGTTTACAAGGAGAAATCTAGTGTCTAAAGGAGCAGTCCAAGAAGGAGGAGAAAAGAAGGAATGTCAGAGGCCCCAAAGGATGACCTAGATGAAGTTAAGGAAGTATGTAAGATGTTAAGGCAAGAGAATATTATTCCCTTGCTAGGAGAATGGTTGTGGAGAAGGTACCACATGCTGGAATGAAGTGTGAGAGGCAAGTCTTACATGCAAACCTTCCCCTCACAACCTTGACTATGATAAGGAGATCACCTTAAATGTAGTCATTGATGGGTGGCTCCTTAGTAATATCCTCATTGACACAGAGAGAGAGGTCAATGTTCTCACCTTGGATGCATGGCATCAAATGGGAAGACCTGCATTACAACCATCTTTGAATGTGCTATATATGGTGAAAATAAGATGAAGGAAATGCCCATCGGTGTCTTAAAAGATGTGGCTATCACCATTCAAGGGGCCAAGTTTACTAGGGACTTCAAAGTCTTGGCACTCACCGAGGTAGACAATTTTGTAGCATTACTTGGGCACCCATGGTGTTACAAGAATAATGTTGACCTATGGTTTAATAAGGGATACATCAACTTTGAAAATAAGGAGGAATGGGTCATTATACCCCTAGCTGATGGGAAATCAACACCCTATACCGAACCCTTTGGGAAGAAGTCCTTGATAGAATATATGTGCTCAATCAAGGATCCTGAGATAATTCATCCCATAGAGGGAGTTATCTAGTTTGAGGATGCTCAGTCCATAAGTGACACTACTAGTATAGTGTGTGATAATTGGGTGCATGGGACCTATGAGTTGATCAGACAACATTTAAGAGGATTAGTAACCAAGGTAACAAAGGTGCATGTAGTTTGATGCACCTAGGAGGAGGAAAACTACCAAGTTACTCAGGAGGGGCTAATCTGGAAGATTTCTTGTATGAGAAATGGAGGCCCATTGGAGAAATGGAAAGGAAAGAAGAGAAATGCTCAATTATAACCTACTCAGAACTACGCTTGGTGGGAAACACATCGGGAGAACCTCTTGGCATGCGTGAAGTGAGAATTTCCTTCTCTGTAAGGTTTTGTAGGAGTAATCACCCATGGCTATAAAATACTACCATGGTAAAGAGACCACTTCCTTCCATATCCAAGCATGTGAGACAACCTGGATGGGAAGTGCAAAAGTGTTTCCACCTTCATTATGGGTTCACAAGTTGTACTCCACCCTATAAGGTTGTGCATGCATGTGGTATATCCACTCAGAGATGTCGTCGTCAAACTGGTAATTGGAAAGAATTGGTGGCTGATCTCATTCAAACATTCAAGTATCAAAGTACAAATCCATCAATACATAAGGTGTTGCAGGTTGTCAAGCACCTTACAATAGGAGATAGTGCTATGAAGGAGGACAAAATACAAGAATTTCTAGGTGAACCTAGCCTAGAGGCACACTTTGAAGAAGAAGAAAATAGAAGAGATACAACTTGAGTGTGTGTGTATGGAAAAATAAAAAGGGAAGATGGTGTATGTTATTGATGGGGAAGAGGTGGAAAGCTTAGATGTTAACCATTTGTAGGGATGCATGAAGTCATAGATAATGTTGATGAATAGGGCACACACCTATCATAAACCTTTAAAGATGAAAAAGGTTAACATTGGCTCAGAAGTAAAACCCAAGGAGGCTATCATTGGAGACTATTGGTTAGAGAAAGAAGTCTCTAAAATCATTGATCTATTACGTGAATTCCAAGATTTTTTCCCACGGGTACCATGAGCTTAAAGGCATCCACCATTCCTTGGGGGAGATGAGGATAAATGAAGGAAGGTCACCCAATCAGGAAGAGACCATACCGGATGAATCCCAATTTATGCGTAAAGGTCAAGGAGGAAATAGAAAAATGATAGCATTAGGTATCATTGAGGTTATGGAAGAGTCAGAATGGATAAGTCAATGGTGATTAGTATCAAGAAGGATGGGAGGATAAGGATCTGTGTTGATTACAGGGACTTGAATGTAGTATGTGTCATTGATCCTTTCCCAACCCCATTTACTAAAGAAATCTTAGAGGGAGTGGCAGGACGAGGTCTACTCTTTCACAGATGGATTCTTGGGCTATCACTAGGTAAGGATTGCAAAAGAGGACCAAAGGAAGAATTTCACCACTGAGTGGGGAAGTTTTTCCTATATGGTCATGCCTTTTGGGTTAAAGAATGCACCTGCTGTGTTCTCATGCATTGTGGTGCAAATTTTTCAAGGACTTCATCCATAAATTTCTTCAAGTTTACCTAGATGATTGGACAGTATATGGGTTAGTGAAGGACCATTGTGACAACTTAAGGTTGATGTTTGAAAGGTGTCAGCAATTGAGGATATCCCTCAACATTAAAAAGTGTGTCTTTGCTACCCCATTTGGAACCTTGTTGGGACATATCATATGTAAAGAAGGCTTGTTAGTAGATCTGCCAAGGTTGTAGTAATTGTGGGATTAGGGGAGCCTACTAGTCAAAGCATAGTGTGTGGATTCCTTGGACACATGGGTTACTACAAGAAGTTCATCAAGGGATATGCCAAGATCGCATGCCTTTAGAAGAGTTACTTAGACACAAGAGTGCCTTCCTTTGGGGAGAGGCAGCAGAAGGCATTTGACACTTTAAAGGATAGGCTTATCACCACACCCATACTATGATTCCCCTCTTGGGATAAGCCCTTCCATGTTCATGTGGATGCCTCAGAACTACCATTGGAGTAGTACTCACACAGCCTAGTGAAGGGATTGTTGATCATCCTTTGTGCTTTGCAAGTAGGAAGTTGACACCAGGAGTAGAATTATACTACAACTGAGTGTGAGGCATTGTCAATGATCTATGTGCTTCACAAGTTTAGATAATATCTATTGGAAACCCCTTTTATATTTTACACTGACCATATGGCATTGAAATATTTAGTGAACAAGCCCATTCTACAAGGGCGCATATGTCGGTGGGTACTATTGTTCCAAGAATTCGAGTTCACGGTGGTTGTCAAACCAGGAAAAAGTAATTCTGGACCTGATCATTTGTCTAGAATTGATTTAGGGGAGGACACACAAAGCATTGAGGATACCATGCCAAATGCACAACTATTTAGGTTGTGGCGCACCCTCAGACTTAGAAGATATTGTAGTATTTCTCAAGACAGGTGTAGCATCGGAAGGAATGAAGGCATTGGATAAAAATTAGTTAGCTATACGCATCATGCCCTACATGTTGATTAGTGGGATTTATACAAATTAGGATATGATGAGATTTTTGTGCCGGTGTGCTAGAACATGAGCCTAGCCATCATAGAAGAGGTGCATGGAGGAAGTGCAGGTGGACACTATGTAGGCGATGCCACTGCATGCAAGATATTGATGGTTGGATTATGGGGAGACCTATATTAAGACTGCAAGGAGTATTGCAAGGTGTGTGACCATTTTAGTGCATTGGAAAACTAGGGAAAAGAGATGAAATGCCTTTGTGCCCTATTCCTAGCATCGAGCCATTTGAAAAGTGGGCTATAGACTTCATAGGCCCTATTACACCAGCCGCATGTAGGATTGGGTCACGTTATATAATCACGTGCATAGATTACTTGACAAGGTGGGTAGAAGCAACACCTACTAAGGATTGTACAATAACTACTGTAGTAAGGTTTCTGTGGGAAAACATTATTACAAGGTATGGGTGCCCTTTGAGTTTGACTAGTGATAGGGGTACACATTTCTTAAATGAGATAGTAAGGATTCTGTTAGTAGAATTCATGGTGGCTCATCACAAGACTACCCCTTACCATCCACAAGCAAATGGAACCGTAGAGGCATTTAACAAAATACTAAGTCATACCCTAACCAAAATTTGTGACGTTGGTAGAAATATTGGGATGACAAAGTAGTCATTCTTTGGGCATATGACAACCTACAAGAGGTTAAATAAGGCCACACCATTCCAATTGGTGTTTGGCATGGACGACTATCCTACCAGTTGAATTCATGTTACCATCACTGCGTATAGCGCACACAGGAGGTTTAATAGATGAACAAGTGCTGGAAGAAAGAATTGAAAAGTTAATGCAATTGGATGAAAGATGATTACTTGCTAGGTGGAGCAGAAGACTAAAAAAGTAAAACAAAAGGCATGGCATGATCATCACATTAAGAAAAAAAAAGTTTGAGGTTGGGCAGATGGTGTTACTATATGATTCCAAGTTTCTATGCCATCCTGGGAAGTTAAAATTCCATTGGTTGGGTCCCTACATCATCTCATACATCCTTGATTTCACGCATGTGTGCCAGTTATAAGTGTTGGATGGGATGAGATTTCAGGACACTTCAATGGGAGTAGGTTGAAGCCCTACTATAAATAAGTCTTCTTGGTGTTTGTAATAAGGTAGTATTGCCAAATAGTTTAGGATTTCCTTTAATGTTTTTTTTTTCTTTTCTTGTGTTTCCCTTTCTCATTGTTATTTTGTGTTGCGCCTTGGGCACCGATAACCTCATTAATTTTTAAAGGTTGTGAATGTGTAGAGGACCACACATCATTTTAGTGTGGGGTGGAATAATGTGAAAGAAAGTGCAAGATGTGAAGTACTAGGAAGGATTGCATTGGAAAGCCTAGTTGAATGGCCCTATGAATGAGGATGGTTGGTGTCAGGATAAGACTACATCTTGGTTCCACGTACAAGGGAGGAATAAGTACTTCAGCACTGGTAAACATGCATAAGAGTCTTTATCGAGATAGATTTTTTTGCATGCCGAAGGTTGTAGGATTATCCACGCAAGGTTGGGCACGTGAGTGGGGGGCGCTAGAGTGTGGCTTAGTGGAAAAATCCACAATAAGTGTTGAAGTACGGTGGTAGGTGAAGTAGCATTTAATGCTTAAAATAAGGGAGAACTATAAATAGGAGGTTGGGCACTTCATTATTGACATTGTGAATAAAAAAAAAAAAAGAGCTCTTGTGGACTAGGGTTTCCAGAGTTGATCTGTGTGAAGAAAAGTTTGAAGAATTAAGGTGTGAGTGACTAGATTTGTTCTACAAACCAAAAGGAAAGAAGTTCATGGTGTAGAAAAATTGTGGAGAAGCACCATCTTGTGAAAAAGGTTATTCTAGTTAGGGTTTGGCAGCTAGGGCATGGGCTGAAAAGGGTTTCTTCACAAGTTTGAGGTCTTGAGCTTGGAAAGGGTAGAAAAGTAGAGAAAGTAAGAGAAGTTGAAGTGCTAAGATAACCTAAACCATGACACCTAAGAAACCAACTATATCACCTAAGAAGCCAAAGGGAAAGGGAAAGGAAAGGGAAAACAACTAGAAACCCCCATAAGCATGAATGAAGAATGGTACGTAGAGATGCAGTACCGGATGGGGTTTTCTCATTGAGAAGGAATGGGAGTCCCACTTAAGAAAAATGATGGTGAGTGATTACAACCATCACATAAACACAATAGAAAAGGAAATGGTGCTGGAGTTAGTTAGTGCACCGAAAAACAAGAGGACACCAGAGGGTTTACCTATCTATAGCGATGAGGTAAAAGTAAAGTTGGAGAAGGTAGGATTGTTACAACTCTATGAGTTTCCTTATTTTGGAAAACCTGAGCACCTCTATCAATGGTTAATGTCATGTACATGAGGACCAATTTTACTTCATGGGGTGCAAATATGTGCATAAATACTTAGCTGATTTCAAAATTCATAGGCCTCATCTATGAAGGAGAGAGTATAGATGATGACTTGAGCGAAAAGGAAGCCATCAAAGCAACCATCGCCACATATGATTATAAGAAGGGTCACGGTATTTTATATCATGGAGATCCCAGAACCTATCATGAGAATGGCCGCACACCTAGTGATAAAGCTAAATGACCAAGAAAGGTGGATGTAGGTAAATAAGGCCTAGTTAAATGTGTGTAGGAAAATATCAAAAGGCACCATCTACAACTTGTCTTCCTTCATCACAGATGAAATTATTAGCAACACGTGTAGGAAGGAGACAAGATACTTTTTGGAAATGTCCTCTTAAAATTTGTTTTTAAAATAGGAGTTCAAATGTGGAAGATAAGTTTGTTTGGGAATATCCGGAGGAATACCCCTCACCCGTGAAAAGATTCACAAAGTACACTTGTGACAACATGATAGGCTTCTCACAAGGCATGCCTGGAGAAATGGTATAAGCACTTAAGGGATGCATTGGGGTAGAGTGGAGGATCCTAGAGTAGATTCCAATGCTCGTTGATGGAGAATCCAAATTTGTAGTGTACCAGCACTTCTACATTGGAAGATTCAAGCTGGTAGATGAAACTATGAGCCCCTGGTGCAAACTCCCCTTCTCTTTCACAACATTATATTTCCAAGTAGGGGTAAACCAGTTTATAGAGGCCAAAAGACTAAGGTTTGACCTTAGTGAGGTGGATCAAGACCACATGAGGAGCATATGTAATAGCTTTACCCCAAGAAGAGTGCATGTACGTGGAGAGGTATGTCTCCCATGAAGTTCAAATGACAAAGCCCCGACTTTTCCAATAGTAGGAAGAACCATGGTGAGGGTATATCTGTGCATAAGACCAAAGTTTGAGAAGGGCACATACCTAGAATGTGATGTCTCCATTCTGAAGACCCCATGGGAAAAAGGAATTCCACGCTAAGAAATAAAGGAAGAGAAGAGGTGCAAGGGAAAAAGGCACCAACGGTGGGCGCCCCAGAGACAAGCACTAGGACTAGTACTTACACATGCAAGAAGAGGTCTCTAGTCAGAGAGAAGGCACTAGAACAAGAAAATCCTATCACAAAAGAGAAGTCACAGAGGAGGAAGAAGAAAGAGTAGAATCTCCTATACTGGAATCCCTAGTTAGGAAGAAACAAAAGATGATGGAGGAGGCTGATTTAGAGGACACAAGAGAGCTTGGAGGCCTATAGAGGTGAGAGGATGATGATGAAGAAGATGAACCAGAAGGAGCCCAAGGAACCACCATTGTTTGAGGTGCATGATTCGGAGGAAGAAGGTAAGGAAGAGAAAAATGACTATCTCTTTGTGTGGAGAAAGGGCAGCTCAGGAGGGGGAAGGCACCCAAAATAAGGGAGAAAGTGAAGAAGTGAGTATGAAAAATTAGACTCCAAGCCTCATGCAGGAGAGATAAATGAGGTGGCAAAAAAAGAAGTGGTGAAAATCATTGAAGCCTTAGTAGTACAAGAGTTGGAGTGCAATGCTGAATTAGTAATGAATGAAGATAAAGAAGAAAGTGTGGGAAAAGATCACGAAGCACAAGAGGAGGCCCCAGTTTGACAGTATGTATTCCTAAGGGCACGCGCATAGGAGGAAGATGCACGGAGATCCAGAGACCAAGAATGGACTATATTGATGATCCAAACAAGGTGTTGTGCATGTGTTTCCAAAGCATTGTTCCAACAGAACAACTCTTGGCCATGACATCATTTGATGTGGAAGGTGCCTACCCATGGACAAGGAAGATGCTTTCATGGGCATTTGAGTCCCACCTCGATGAGCCCAAATTCAAAGTAAGCCAAGGGGAATTGATGGAAGTGCTAGAGTCTAAAGGAACCAACCCCTTGGTGAACACTCAACAACTATCTGATGAGAAAATATGTAACACTGCTAAAAAAAGTCTCAGTTGAGGTAGAAGCTAGGATTTTTGGGAGAAATGATAGAGTGAAGTTCCTAGAAGTAGAGTTGGAGAAGAGGGAAGAGGAGCTAGAGAAGAGATGAAGGAGTTAAAACATGAGGAACTGGTTAGTGCTCAGCTAAGGAGAGAATTAAAAGAAGAAAAATCAAGGGTGCACGAGGTCTACAAAAAATAGAGATGATCACAGATGTCATTTACTTGAAACATCTAGATCTAACGCCACCTGCGTAGAAGTATGGATCTGCCTTGGAATGCCTAGAGGACTTGACCTGTGTCCTCACAATGGAAAGATGACCCCTGGCCTTGGATTCTACAGAGGAGGTAGTGACGCGCAAGGAAAAGGAGGACAAGATGAAGGTTGTGGCCATTGTGGCCCAATACAAGAAAGTCCTTGTAGATGTGAAGATCATGGCCCAAGTTGCTGAGACCACCTATGACAACTACACCGATAGAGATAGAGTGGCGAGAATTTTGGTCGCCACCCATGAAGTGGAGCTCAAGGGATTCTAGGAGAAAAAGGGGAATAGAGCGGAGCATGAAAAATTCTAGCCGAGGTTGAGAAAAATTTAGAGGCTATTGAGACCTTGTGGAGATCAATTAAGAACCGAATGAAGGAGTTGTATCCCAGATCACTCATAGAATGGATGCACTTGAGGATTTGGGAAAATAGTTGGAGGGGATCATGGAAGCAATGAGTACCCAAGGGGAAGGGCTAAGCTTTGATGAAGTGAGTGCCCTAGTTGGAAACCTTTATCAACAAGCACAAAATGAAGTGGATACTTGGGATAAATTGGAAGCAGACTTAAGGAAGGACTTCCCTCTCCTCTTGCAGTGGTAGTGGAGTTTCCCCTATTCTTTCATTCTTCCCATATTCTTCATTTCTGTCTTTCTTTTCACTCTTTCTTTATTCTTTGAGGACATGTTCCCATGGATGGAGAACAGGCGTAGTGTGGGGTGATGTTGGGACCCTAATTTATTGGCTAAGTACAAGAAGGTGCGTGGGCGCGCAAGGCCTAGTTAAGAAAGGGCATGCAAGGATAAAGCGCATAGGACATAGGGTTCTAGGAGGGTTTAATAGAACAAGTTGTGCATGTGCAAGGCAGAAAAAAGGTTTTAAGACTTATCCATATTTGACACATCAGGAAGAACATGAGAAAAGCATGACCCTTGACTATGCATGTGGAATGGATAAGGTGTCCATCCTGGTGACAGGTTGGCCTAAGAAGGAATATACCCTGTGATGGAAGTTTCTAGAAGATCATCATGCAAGGAGTGGAAATATCGGGCCTGAAGAAGCATGCTCCCATGAAGGACCACATTAGGAAACTTGGCAGCTGATTCAAAACTCCTATGAAGTCTTGAAGGTGTTGGGAAAAGCTATAAATACAAGCAACTTGTAAAGGAAAAAGGGAGATATATATACAACTATAGATTGATAGATATAGATTAGTAGAGAGTGGAGCTCTATAGATATACTACAAGAAACTCTATAGGGTTGGGTAGTGATCTATAGGAAAAAGGATGTAATAAGGGGTTGGGAGTGTAAATTTTCTCTTGGGAACTAAGGGGTATAAACCCAGCTATGATGTATGACTTTGGTCTGCACAACTGTGGTAGTTTGTAATGGATCCAATGGATGTAATGAGGTTACGAAACTTAATTGAATATGATTATTAATGATTCTGATCCATATTTATAGCTTATAGTTCTAATTCATGGATGTTTATGGAATAAATATAAATCCTTATGCATTTCCTTTCTATTTTGGTTCCTATCTATAATATGTTAAGTAATATTCAGTCTGGGATGATTGCATTTGTCTAGAATTCATTCTAAGTTCTATGAGAAATGTATGTTTCATTTCCACTCACTCTTTTAAGTTCTATCATAGATGATGTTTCCCACTTAACTCGCATAAAGAGAGACTCAAGCACTTGCACATGCCTCGGGTGAGCGCCAAAGACCCCTTGGTGATAGAATGGCGTGCATGGGATTTCCCTTGTTCTTTGGTGGGTGTACAATCAACATTAAAGTTGCCTATATCATCCATTTTCTAACAAAGAATAAAGCTAACAAATTTACTTGTACGTGGAGCAAGCATATCATCTAATTCCATTTTCTCCTAAATTGTGTTAATGTGGAAAGATGTAGATTAAACTCTATATGAGTACAAAAACATGTCTCGTGGATTATCATAGATTGTATTGATCTTTACATATGGTTCTATATTCAAATTCTCAAATGTGTGTTTCCTAATTTTAATGTCTAAATGGTTTGATTTGAAATATGTATAAAAATCACGTGTTATATCCAAAAAATGTTTGAGATGTTCTTTTTTAAACCATATATACCAACTCTAATCTATGAACCTGTCCTTAGAATTGGAAGAAACATGACTACAAGTTTTCCAATAATCAACAAAAAAATATTTTATATCATTAGAAATTTGTTTCTGCAAATATCCATACATATCAATGCCCAATTCTCATTCGTATTATCATCTAATTTATCCTTGTTTTTCACATACATTATTATAATTATTCTACCTTTACCAAGAGTATTTTTAATTGATTTGAATTTTTACTTTTTGGTTATCTCCAAACCCACTAAGGAATTCAAAACAGATCTATGTGTTGCAAAAAGGTATTTACTATAAGAGAAAATACCAATAACATTGAGATCATTATATAAATTTTTATAGTGGAATATTTCATGTTATTTATTTTTAAAATATATTCGAATAACTCAAAAACAAGGTCCACATCTCTACATCAAAAAATTCTAGCTACTAACTTAGATTTACCAATAGGATATTTATGGGGAATTGTTTTTATCTCTTTTGATTGGGCCTTAATTGTATTTACAGGAATGAACTCACTTTCTTCAATGTTATCAAAAAATAATACTCATCCATATCCTCCATATAATCATATTTTGGTAATCCTTCATGTTGATATAAGATTTCCTCTTCTTCCTCGACTACCTCCCTTTCGTATACTTCTTTCTCTACTACCTCCATATCTTCTTCTTCCTTTGTTGTCTCCCTTTCTTCTTCTTCTTCCTCTACTACTTCCATTTATTCTTCTTATTTGTATTCCTATATTACCTCCATTTCTTCTTCTTATTCTTTTGTTCTTATTTATTCATTATCTCTTACAACTTCTTGAGCTTCTTCAGCTTGGACAACTTCTTTAGTCTAGTTAGATTCTTGATCTTGGAGAACTTAAAGAGATTCTTAATCTTGGAAAGATTATTGAATTGATTGTTTTATTTTTAAATTTTTTATTTCACATCTATTTTCATTATATTATATCTCTTTTATAGGATTTTTCTACGATCAAACATATTTTGTTTTTGGCCCATTTACGAAGTTCTCTATTTTATTTAAGTTTGATGTATATATATATATATAAATATATTAACACCCCAAATATTTTTTTCTCTATTTAAACATTGTTTCTTCAATTTAAGATATGAAACATTAATCCCATTTTGGATTAATGTATCCATGGGTTTATATTTAATTGCATGGTCCACACTATCATAAACTAATCCAACATCGCAGAGTGTGCTCCACTAGTTTTTAACTAAAAATAAATACTATGTGAGGATCATTGACTTTTAATATTATCATAATCTTTGCCTTTATCTCAGGATCATCAAGATTTAGGAGTCTATGGTGGAAAATGTGAATGAAAAATTATTTTGTACAAAATTATTCTTTACATTGTAGTTGTTTCATGGAAAGTGTCCACATAGGAGTGTCAAGTGGTGTTAGGAGGTACTTTTTAGTCCTAGTCATCATACTAATATATAACTACAAAAAAAAGCCACAATGAGAAAAATTATGAAACAATTATGAATTCCCTTTCAAAAGAAGCATGTATAAGTCTCACTTTTCAATATTTTTGTACAAGAAACAAATATTTCATTTGTGAAAGCATATAACTATGTCTCACTCTTAAGAATATTCATAAGAACAACAAATATGTCCAATAAAAAACATAATTAATGATTATTAGTAAGAAATACTTTGTTAAGGTACATATAATACTAAAATGTGGTACCTAGTTATACATTGTGGATCCTTCATTAGGTTACTTGAAAAACCTTTTGTGTATAATGTCAAATTTCCAACTTGGGACACAATAGGAGACCTTCTTAGGGAAATATATCATCCACAAATCCTAGCTCCTGATACCAAACAAAGCACTTGAAACCATTTCAACCGAGTTAAATACATATCCTAATATGACCCCCAATGAACTTATATTGTAATTTTATGTTTTTGAACAACTAAATAAAATTAGAAACTTTACAAAACAACAATAAACAAATTTTATCTATTTAATAAACAAAAATAAACAATTTTTATCTAATCTAAAAGTATTTCATCCCTAAACAACAAGCACTCAATGTTATAAATTTTTTAATTATAAGCAATAAACCACTCTTATTTATTATTTCATCTCTCTTGTGATAGTGTTATGATCACCATTGAACTAGTATGTGTAGATGAAAAATCAAGTTAGCATGCACAAATAAAATGAATATGAAACCAATTCAAATGTAACATGCAAACTCAACAAATAAACTACCTCAAATCAAGCAAAGATGAAAGGAAGAGGAATTATACCTACACTTACCGTCTAGCATGCAATTCTCCTTCCTTGATGGTTAGATGTGCTTGGAAGATGATTGATTGCTTCAAATTTGGATGTGGGAAGACTTGGACAACACCTCCCCTTTGATGCTTGATTCTTGGATGCTTGATTGGATATTGTTAATAGCTTGGAGATGGATGATTGATGATCAAAAGATGAAAGGAAGATGAAGGATTGAGAGGATAAAATAGCAGCAATTGGATATGGATTCAGAAAATTGTCTCTCATGGAGGATGAGTGCTTGATTTATAGTTTGTGAGTGGAAAATGGAGGGTGAGGATCAATCCATGTTGGATTGAATCCAATGGTTGAAATTTCATGAGAGTGTAGAAATTTCTAGATGTGGAGGGTTCTAGATTTTGTGTGGAGATTTTATTGAATTTTTAATTCAATAGAAGAGTGTAGAATATTTGAATATTTAAAAATGAGAGGGAAAGATGGAGAAGCTTCTAGATTTAGAAGCCTCTAGATTTAGAGGTGAGGATGTGCACATGATTAGGATTAAATTAGGATAATAAATGTGATTAGGGATGTGATTACATGGAATAGCTAGTGGTAGGTGTGAGTGTAGACTAGGGTAGGTGAGGCATATGAATATTAAATTATTAAGTAGGATTAAAATAGGATAATGTGATATGATGAAATAAAATAAATTAAGGATGAAAATGGGATATTAGATGAAATAAAAGGATTAATGATAAATGATGAATGATGGTAAAATGATAAAATGGATTAATGATAATAATTAATCTTATGATTAATATATGGTTGATGTATGATGATGGATTAAAATAAATTAAAATGGATTGGTAGTGGATAAATGGTGATGAGGCTAAAATGTAGGACATGATTAATGTTAATTAGTCATGTAGACATTTTAGGTGTCTACATTTTTCCCCTCTTTGAAGGATTATTGTGTAGCAATGATCATTCAAAGAAGAAGTAGAATATGAGATGATGGTGATATGATTCCCCCTTGAGGGGTTAGGTGGGGAGGAATGAGGTGGGTAACCACTCAAAAAGAGGAGATACCCTAGTGAGAAGATGAAGGGGTTGTGGGTGAGAGGATGTTAACTATAGGAGGCCCCAGTCATTGATGTATGACAAGGGTGTAGGATGTTTTGATTTTGGATGCCCCAGTAAAGGGGTTGATGTTTTGGATGTTTGGATATTGGATGTTGCTGGATTTTGGATTTTGTTGGATCATGGGATGTTGGATGCCCCATGCACGAGGGTTAGGATGTTTGATGGTTGAATTTTGGATGTTGTTGGATCACAAGAAGTTGTATTATTGGATGCCCTAGACACGAGGGAAGGGTGTTTGATGGTTGGATGTTTTGTTGTTGATGTTAGATGTTGGATTTTGATGATTTGGATTTTGGATGCCCCAATCAAGGGGTAAGGATTTTTATTTTGATGTTGGATGTTGGATGTGAAGATGTTTGGATGAGAGGATTTGATAGGATTGATTGAAAATGTTGGATAGATTGATTGGATGAATAAGATTTGTTGATTGGATGTTAGATGATTGATGAAGGGTTGGTTGGATAAGGTGATGATGATTAGGATAAGTGATGATGTAAAGGGGTGGTGCTATCGTAAAGTGCCCACAATTATCATCATTAGCAAGTTTATTAAGATGTGGCATAGAGAAAGATGCACCAATGGTATAAAGACCATGATGTTTTAATTGTTAGATGCCCCTGTCCTCATATCATTGGAAAAAAAAGTGGCCTCATATCATCGGCCATGCAAAATAAAAAAGAAAGAAAAGAGGCCTCATATCATCGGCCAAAATATGATGCAAATACAGAAAAAGATAAACAAGCAAACAAGCACACACACACAAATGCATGTAAAAGTGTTTAATATTTTATGTGCATTGTTGATTTTAAGATTTTTTTATTTTTGGGATTTTTGAGATTTTTTTTTGGATTTTTACGATTTTTTTATTTTTGATTTTTTAATATTTTTTGAATTTTTTGATTTTTTGATTTTTTTTGGATTTTTAAGATTTGTTGATGTGGTGGGATGAAAATATAATAGGGATAGGCTTGGTTGAAAGGAGATGACTTTTCTAATAAGTCCCAAGGGAAACATGGATAGGGATTAGGGCTAAAGGGATGGGTTGGGTAAGATAAAGGAGATTTGATAGGATGAGGGATGTGATAGGGTAGGGTAAAGGATTTGGGATAGGATAAGGTAGGATGTGAGATGATTGGATAAGATAGGCCCCAAGTAAAGGGTGGGATGATTGATGTAAGGAAAAGTAAGGGATGGTGCCCCTAATAGATTATAAAGTTGCCCCAGTCATAATGATGATGGTTAAAGGAAGCGAAAGGGGGGGATAGGATAAAGCAATAGGATCATCGATTTCCCATGGATGATGGATGCAAAAGGATGTGGATGCAAGGGATGGATGGTTTGCAATGGATGATGAAAAAAATATGAGCTTAAAAGGCACATGGTGTAAGATAATAGTAGGACTAAAACAAAAGTGTGACCAAGGTCTAAGCAATACTTGGCAACATACAAGCGTGATGTCTCTTTGAGATCAAAGTGTGTGCAAAAGTGATAGTTAATTACCACTTGAAGTGAAGACTCAATGGGTAGGATGTAAAAACAAACTAGCCAATGTATAGGGAGTGATTAAGTCAAGTAGGTTGATGGAAGGTGGATGAAAGGTTAAGTCGTGCATTGCTCCACCTTTGTCACCAAAGGCGTCCATAGCCCCAATAGAGTTTTTGGAAACACCCCTAAAGAGATTATTGAGGTGGATTTTATTTGATATTTTGAATTTTGATATGATTTTTTTTTTTTTGATATTTATATTTTGATATTTTTATGATCCACTCTCTTAAGACCTCTAGGGGTTAAGAATCACAAGTGGCTTGATGGGGGATGGAGATGAGTGTGGTGATGACATTGGATAGAGTGTCATAGAATTCACCCAAGGGTATTCACCACAAGTTAATTAAGATGTGTGATTAAGTGATTGGATCTCTAAGATATGATTGGTATTGGATGTTGATAGTAAGGATAGACCAAGGTCACACAAGTGTAATAGGTACTAATGAATTACATCATGTGTGATTAAGTTGACTTGATAATTTGTGGAGATGGGTTGGATTGGAATGAGGATGGAGGGATGAGGAAATAACATCCATGTGAAAAAAAAACCTAAATGATCAATATGATTTTAGGTGTTTGCGATGTGTAGGGGGTTAAGGGATGAGGGATTGGTAGATGGATTGATGGGATGGTCAAGAGAATTGGTAGGATCGGGTTGTGATTGGGTATTGTTAGTGAGAGGTTTATATCCTAAGATTGATTTTTCAGAGTTGGGAGGATGCGTGATGTGAGTAAGGATGCCTTATTCATGGATACCTAACCCTTTACAATGATGCTTCATGTTAGCAAACATCTTTTCATCTATACAGAAGGAAGTGGATATGGAAGAGGATGAAGTGATGTTTTCACCATTAGATTGGGGGATGTTTGTTTTCTCATCCACTAAGAGGCCATACTTAACAAAATATGGGGGTTTAGATTTGGATTTATTTGGATGTTTAGGTGGGGAGTTTTTGGATTTTTTGGATTTGTTTGGATTTTTGGATGGTTGGGATGGATTGAATTTGGATTGTTTATGATGATGGGGTTTAAGAGAGGATGGGGATTTAGATAGGGGATGGTTAGGTATAGGATGAGGATAAAAGGATGATGGATAAAGAGGTACAAGGACAAGAATTTTTTGGTTAAAGAGGTTTTGGACGTAAGATTGGAATTGTAGACATCGATTAAGTGAATGTCCATGGGTGTGGTGGAAGTCACAATAATAATGGTCCCTATACCAAGATGGTTTGGGAAGGTTAGAATCATGATGTTTGATGGGTGGGTGAATGATCATGTTAAAGGTTTTAAGCTGATGGAATATGGTAGTTAGGGTTTCACCTAAGGAGGCAAAGGCAGTTGGGGTTGGTAAGAGAGATGGTGTGGGTAATAAGGGTGGGTTAGGTAGGATATGTGTAGGAGTGGGTAGGATAGGAGAAGATTGATTGGATTTATGTGATTTAGATGTAGGATTAGGATATGTATTATATGGTTGGGATTTGGATGGAATATTAGCCTTGGGGGCTTTAGGAGGTTGGTTTGGTTTTGGATTGGTAGTGGATTTTGGCTTGGGATTGGATTTGGTTGATTTGGGAGAGGTGGATGGTGTAGGGTTGGTTTGTGTAGGATTAGATGGTTTGATTTGGGATGGAGTGGATAAGGTAGGGGTGGATGAAGAGGATGTGTTAGATTTGGATGAAGAGGATATGTTAGATTGGTTGGATTTGGGGGAGGTAGATTGTGTGGATTTAAAGGATGGAGTAGATGTTGATGAGGGAGATGGGTTGAATGTTGGTTGAGTTGAGGTAGAGGGGGGTGGTGTGGAAACCACATTGGATTTGGGAGATTGAGGTAACTTAGGAATCACATTGGATGTGATATGATTGGGGATGGGGGAAATTAGGATTAGAGTTAGGAGATGGGGGTGACTTAGGAGTCACATTGGATGGTTTGGGATTGGATTGGTTATTAGTAGATTTATTATATGTGGATGGAGAGGATAAAGGTGGCATGGGGGCCACGTTGGATGAAGTAGGATTAGGGGATGAAGAGGATGTGGGTGACTTAGGAGTCACACTAGATTGGATGGGGTTGGATGTAAGTGATGGAGGCATAGGAGCCAAAGTAGATGTTAGAGGAGGGGACTTGGGACTATCTAGGAGAAAGTCTAGGGGATGAGGTTGGGATGATGAGGATTTATGACTAAGATGTGATGTAGGGGATAAAGATAGGGGTTTTGTTTGATCTTGATTGGATGTGGATGGGTATGTATAAGGTACGTTATGATATGTTTTGATGGGAGGGAGTTGGGGATTAGATTGGTTGATAGGGGTTTAGGGGTGGATAGTGGTGATGAAGGATTAGGCTTGGATAATAGGTTAGAAAATTTCAAAAGAATGTTAGTAGGTGGTGGCTTGGATTTTAATTTTGATTTTGATTTTGATTTTGATTTTTCAGAAGTGGATGTGGTAGATTGAGTCACGGTTGGTTAATGTTTGGTAAAGTTTGAAAAGGATATCTTTATTGATGGAGGGGGATGATTGGAGTTTATCAAAATCGATGTAATTACCTATGTGTGAAGAAGGAATATGTGTTGGGATGTTGGATGATGTGTATTTATGATTAGGTGTGATTGGTTGTGTAGATGGGGATCATCGATGTCAATAAGGTCCTCACTATCATAAGTGGGTGTGAGGGAGGATGGTTGAGAAGATGTTTGGTTAAGGTGTGATTAGAGGTCAAGAATTTTTGGTTAATATTTTGGATGGTTGTGAGGATGGTGGGATCAACTTGGGATGGGTTAGGAGATTGTTGGATAGAGGATGTGAGTGTCATAATTTGGTTTTTTAAAGATTGGATAGTAATAGGGATGTTTTGATCAAAGTGGGAAGGTAAAGGTTGATGGGTGGCAGATTTGAGTTTGATGGGAGCCATGATGAGGATGGGGGTTTAGATAAAATTTAGGAATAGGATTGGGTATGGATAGGATGTAGGTAAGATATGATTAAGATGGAGGGATTATATGTGGATGGGATGGATTAGGAAAGGGGATAAGATTGGGATAATTAGATGGATGGATTGGGTTTGATTATGTTTGGATGGGTTGATTGATTGTTTGATTAATGTTTGATTGGTTGATTAATGTGTGGTCAAAATGATATGTAAGCAAGAAACACACATGCAACACACAACCTAGCTAGTCAAGTGGGTGTGTAACACAAGCTATAGCCCACTTTCAATACCACACACAACAAATGGCGCCACTACACCGGCCCACCTTTACGCGTCGATGTTTGATTGGATAGTAAGTAATATTCTATGGTTCCTTCTCCTGTAATATAGTTTTATTCCGGGTGAAGGTTACCTATGGTAGGATAAAAAAGCTTGCTCTGGATTCCTCTATCTACATTTCGGTACGTGAGGCCCGAATCGATGTTGCAAGGATGTTATTTGAGGCATGGGTGTTGGGACGTGGAAGTCCCTCACTTCATGTTACTCTTAAAACAATCAAGTGCTTAGTCAATAATGACAACTCTCTAAGAATTTATATACTCGCGTAAAACAGGGTCTATCTACATGTGTCGCGGTGAAGCCTACGACCACGAGACCCCTAGGACTATGATAAGTGCAAGGTGATGAAATCCATGTCATGTTACCCCTAACAATGAAAAATGGAAGAAGGTGGACCTCTTTTGATCCTTAAGATTGTACAAGGGTGCGAGAAGAGAGCATACACAAAATATAACCTTTGGGTTTAACAAACAAACATGCAAAAGATGAAAGATGCAAGATATAAAGATTTTAATTTTATTTTTATTTTCAAATGATAAAAAGATGATTAAATGAAAAAGGGGTCTTCAAGAGGAGGCCCTGCAAAAATTGGATTATTAGTTTGGAAAATATCCCCAATTCTTGGACAATCGTGCTACAAAACAAAGGGGTTAGTAGTTTTGGATTGATTTTTTAATCTTTGGTAAGCATAGGAAGTTGCACACAAAGTGTTAGTAGTTTGGAACAAGAAAATATAACTCAAAGTGTAGTTAAAATGGAAATATTTAGTAAAATGAAAACCATGAATAAATTATACAATAAAATTCTAAATTAACACTTTCATTGCATAGATCTTTTCAATACCTTTTTGGGGAAAAAAATGGAGTCATTTTAAGTTCGGGGTCAAAATTTATGGCTCTTGGAAGTTAGGAAACAAAAGTGAAAAACAAAAGCACTGAAACAAGTCACATATGCACTACTTTGTAAAAAAAGAATTTTTGAGGTTTTGAGGGTCAAACAAAAGTGTTGAAGTGTTATAAATGTGCTACTATTGGATAAACATGATAAAACATGTGACGAATGCCTTTGAAAGATGAGACAAATGTGCTGAAATATATCCCTGCAAGCACAAAGTCGAGAAGATCTTCTGAAGCATTGTTTCAGGATAAATGTGCTATTACAAGTCACGAATGCACTAATTCAAAAAAACATGAAAAATCAAAATTTAAGGATGCAAATTAGATTTTTATGAAACCAAATTTGGACAGCTTGGTGATTAGATGATAATAAACAAGAAATTAAAAATATTTGGGGGGTTAAGCCCCATGGTGGGCACCAAAAATGTAGATGAAAAATCAAGTTAGCATGCACAAATAAAATGAATATGAAACCAATTCAAATGCAACATGCAAACTCAACAAATCAACTACCTCAGATCAAGCAAAGATGAAAGGAAGAGGAACAATACCTACACTTACCATCTAGCATGCAATTCTCCTTCCTTGATGGTTGGATGTGCTTGGAAGATAACTGATTGCTTCAAATTTGGATGTGGGAAGACTTGTACAACACCTCCCCTTTGATTCTTGATTGGATATTTTTAATAGCTTGGAGATGGATGATTGATGATCAAAAGATGAAAGGAAGATGGAGGATTGAGAGGATAAAATAAGAACAATTGGATATGGATTCAAAAATTGTCTCTCATGGAGGTTAACTACTTTTATTTATAGTTTGTGAGTGGAAAAATGGAGGGTGAGGATCAATCAATGTTGGATTGAATCCAATGGTTTAAATTTCATGAGAGTGTAGATATTTCTAGATATGGAGGGTTCGGATTTCTGTGGATATTTTATTGAATTTTTAATTCAATAGAAGAGTTTAGAGTATTTTAATATTTAAAAAATGAGAGGGAAATATGGAGAAGCTTCTAGATTTAGAGATGAGGATGTCCACATGATTAGAATTAAAAAGGATAATAAATGTGATTAGGGACATGATTACATGGAATAGCTAGTGGTAGGTGTAGGTGTAGACTAGGGTAGGTGAGGCATATGAATATTAAATTATTAAGCTAGATTAAAATAGGATAATGTGATAGGATGAAAATGGGATATTAGATGGAATAAAATGATTAATGATAAATGATGAATGATGGTAAAATGATAAAAATGGATTAATGATAATAATTAATCTTATGATTAATATATGGTTGATGTATGATGATGGATTAAAATGGATTCAAATAAATTAAAATGAATTAGTAGCGGATAAATGGTGATGAGGCTAAAATGCGGGACATGATTAATGTTAAGTAGTCATGTAGACATTTTAGGTGTCTACAATATGTAAATTGCTCAACGACTAGAAACAAAACCAAATTTGAGGATCATTATTTAAGTGTATATTATTTTATCTATAGATCACCAAATTTGAGAAACTTATGTGGTTTGAGAGGATTATTTTTCACTTACATTAACTATTAAATTGTATTGATTATTTTTAACTTATTTTGATCTATTTCAAATTTGGAAGGAAATAAATTATATCTCAAGATATTACATTTTTTTATTTCATTACTGCGCTTTAGTTATACAAATAATATTAAAATCTTCTCAACCCATAATAAATTTAACAAAATAAAATTCTTGAATGTAAAACTATGAATTCTCAATTAAATAAAATTGAACAAAAAATAATTGTAACAAAACATTGAAATACCTAGAATCAAACTGAATAATGGAAAAATAATTTTAAATCAAATTAAATCATCAATTTTGAGTACATATTGTTTATTTATTAGGCAAGGTCATAAAACCATAAGTGTTACAGGCATAACTATAAGAAAATCTAAAATTTAAGTTAGGTTACACCATAACACTTATAATGATAATTATGTCTTAGAGCCATAAGTATCCAATGATAGCTTATGTGGAAACCAAATTGGCTATCACATTTTTTTCCATGTTGTTGCCACTTCTATTCTAAAAAAGGTTTTATTGAAACTTTTCAAAAATCTAAAATCTAGATTTTGTAGTGTATTTTCAATTCACCCACCCTTATTTTTTAAAAAAATTATATTTTAATTTTGTTCAATTTTTAATGAAATAAACATTGTTTTGACTTTTACACCAAGTTTAGTTTAGGTATTATAAAATCAAATATTAATTATTAAAATCAAATAAAATAATCGATGTTAGGAAAAATGTATCTTAATATGATCATGTAATTTTCTATATCTAGAAATTTTTAAAATCTGTTAAAAAGTAGGAATAAATAATAAACACATATTAGATATCCACCATAAAATTTTCAAGGATTATAGTTTATGACTATACAAAAAATTATAATGAACTAAACCATAGATTGCATGAATAATAGTGAAAGTAAATATCCCATAACACATAATAATGAGCACATAACATAGGATTTAAGTGGGAAAACCTTTCGGTAGAAAAATCACTAAAAATATCAATTATATTTATTGAAAATTGAATTTCACCCAGAACTCCCACTATTTCCTTGATCCCCAACAGATTACACCTTATAAAAGGTATTACAAACTGTAAACAACATTCGCTCAATGTAGAGTACTAGCTCACATATTTTGCATTCATGTTTCTTACTTCTACTTTCTTATAGCTCATATCATGCATCATGATTTCACTTAACAATATCAAATGAGATCACCTTGTTTTATACAAGGTAGGTGATCAGTTTTACCACTTCACTCTTATAATTCAAATTGAATCAACATCCTTCATATAATGGTCAACACGGGATCCGCCACCTTATGTTTTAAACATAAGTTATAAGCCAAAGTTCTTAGTATTTGGCAGTTTTTAATTAAGTGGTTTCTCACTTAATATTAAAAACCCCAACACTCCCCTTAATATTAAGTAGGGAAATAGGGTAAATGCATGCAGTTGGGGGGCCAAAAAGTGGCCAAAATGTGATTTTAAGAAAAACATGTATGTGGTTTGTAAAAGCATGTTCACACTTTAGAATTATAGGTTTTGGTAATGTGACGAACCTAAATCACGTGTGCGTTATAATGTGTAATTGTTCCTTAGTCTATGGGTTAATGTATACATGTTTTTGGGAGCTATGGGGTAGTACATGTGTTTGTGGGAGCTTTATATTTAGTAAAATAAATGTTTAAGTATAAATTTTTCATTTATTATTCTTTATACTTTATTATTATTTATTAATAAAGTATAATAATAATAATAATAATAATAAGTGAAAAATAAAACATTTATTTTAGTAAATATAATAAATTAAGGTCACTCTACACCTTATGGAACTAGTCTCATAGCTCCATGAGTCACGGTTTAGGAGATAGTTTTTAATAATCTAATTTGGTCAGTACATAGGTAGTTTTTAGGATTTCAACATTCAACCTAAATATTTCAGGGTTTAAAATCTACAATCATTGTTTAGGTTTTGAGGAATTTTGAATTATTTAATTACATTTGTAGGAGTGTTAGATGTGTTAAAATTAGAATTTACAAATCTCGCAACTCCCAAAGATAGTGATAATTGATAGAATATACGGACTCATGCATTTTCCCATGAGTGTGGAGTTGAATCTCTAATTTCATCTTATACTATGGTATAATCATACTATGGATGAGTACCTACTTTACAATCTTAGGGAATGCATCTTTAAGAGGACCGCTCGAGTGATCCTCACAATTAACAATGCAAGGGAGTGACCTTTGTTCCCATGTTGTCATATATATAATCTTTTGAGCCTTATAATATAGATTAGCAATAGTTAGGTTTGCACAAGAAGATGATCTATCTAAGGACCCCATTATATCTTCATTTGAACTCAATATAAGAATAAGAGGTAACTTGAAGTGATGGAAGCTAAAAGAGAGCATCACATCAATATGTTTATAATACTCAACAAAATTATGGTAGGAGTAGGTGAAAATGTGCAAAATAATCTACATATTCATTTAATTTCCATAGAGAAATAAACTCAGGACTTTCATCAAGATTAATGCTAAGAAAATTAGTTACATCCTAACCTTAGTGTAGGAGTAGGAAGGTCAATTTAAGTGCCACATGCTTCATTAAAATTCAAATCTACATCAACATTAAGAGAAATGTTTTTCAGATATCCTTTTGTGTGGTTTCAAGACACCATTGAAATAAATTCATATATGGCCAAGACACCATTGAAATAATTTTGTGCATTGTAAAAATGAAATTTGGTGAAAGTGGTAAGAGGGAGATAGTAAATGAGAGTGTACTATAAAATTATCATCATTCTCGTTTTAAGAAGAGTAAAATCCAAGCCTCATGGGAACTTTCCCTTTAGAATAAAATAAGAAAGACTCAATTATGAATAGGAAAATAGGATATTGGACCTATGATCATGAATACTCCCACACTAATAGTGATTTCACTCAATCTAGTGACTACACACTAATATAATGATTTTTATGATGGTATACTTATATACTCCCAAATAATAGTGATTTCACTCAATTCAACCCAAATAGAGTCTTGCACATGACTGTATAAGATGTCAAAGATATCCTATAAGGAGAATTTTACACACATAAAAACTTTAGTTTATTTTTTCCTCTCTACTAAAGGTTTAAAACCATTATCATCATAAAAATTCCTTTCTACATGTAAAAACCAATACTTTTCAAAATATCTTTCGATGACTAAGCCTTATGGTAGAACAAAGATTCATAATAGGGTTTTATAAAAAAATTAGAGTCTTGGAGTATTCTAAATTAATGTATACATGCTTCAAACCTTCCTAAACATCATCCACACATATACATACCCATAACATGAGTAAGGATGTTAATTTTATTATGGTTACTATATTCAAGATTTGACTATTCTCATGAAACAAATACATAGTTAGGTAAATAATCAGGTTGAGATGAATGTTTCTAAACCTTGGAACTATGCAACAACTTCATTCCATTATTAAGATAGGATTAGTGAATCATGAACAACACAAATCTATGAAATTATTTGGTATATTATTACAACCTAACATATAAAACTTGAAAATCTCTTTTTTTCATTTCCCACTCCATTAAAGACTCTTTTTCTTTGAATGAAAATTCCCCCATCCTCTCTCCATTATCATTTAAATTTAGTTAGAGAAAAATAAACACATTTTTGTTTCTCAACCCAAGGTAGTTTCAATATTGGTTCGCAAGCATTTACAAGTTTATATTCCAACCAAAATGTGCCTCTAAGTTTCCATTCTATTTCCTTAAAGGATAAAGATCAAGAAAGGAAAGAAGACTAAAGGAAACACCTATTACATAAACTAGGAATTTTGATTCTAAAAATATTAGGTTTTAATGGGAAAACAAGTTTTAAAAGATATGATACAAGGAGATATAAATAAATAACAAGAATACGAGACTTTTATTTCCTAAAATGAGGTCTAAGACCTCAACGCACCAAAAATTATTTATGTACCTCTTGGTTTACCTTAAATAATTTATCGTAGTTTACCCCATTTGAGTCATATGAAATTAATTATGATGATGTGATGAGATTTAGGGATTATTTTTTCTCAATAACATCATGTATAATGAATCAAATGTGTATGATGTGTTTTTGGGTTTTATGGACCCTAAATACATCATTATCTGAAATAATTAGTTTTATGGGTGAAGAGATAAGTCACCCAAAGATACATGTTTGTGTGCAAGAATGTTATAATGAGAAAGGAGGTTTCATGAAGTAGGATGTAGTGCCCACATTTTACACACCCAAATACAACAGTAAAATACCAGAATAATTATTTTTTTCTTACATTGATCACGACACACAACCCAGTAAGGGCTCCAAGTACAGAACTCGACACACACGCGACAATCCATAAGGCATCGACTCACATAGACACATGCAGACGACATCGACATGTCGATACCACACTCTTCCCAACGAACGAATACTAGCAAGGACCCAACCACAAGAAACGTGACTTTAGGAACGATGAACCCATGACATATCATTACTTTAAATGTATTTTAGTTACGACTAACCTCGCAAGATCCTTATTAGGTAAGCATGATTTTCTCTCTTTTTTTCCACCTACATGTCCTGAAAATTCGTTTCACAGTTCACTTATTGTTCAACCATTTAATTTTCTCTTTACCCTTATAACAATCTTCAGAACTTACATAAGTATTTTTCCATATTTCAAAATGCCTACAAGATTCTAATTCTCTCATTCTTATGTTAAGATTTTGCTTCTCAAACGTTTATTTAATGGCTACAGTCTTACCCTTACACTCAAGCGAAAGTGACTTGATGTCCAGAACGAAATCAAGGATTTGACGGAGATTTAGACACAGGGCAGCTTTTCACCAAAATATTTCTCGATTCACACTATATTTATTTCTCTACCATTGTTATTATAATTTGAAAACTTATTGAATTCCTATAAGAGTTATATATAGCTAGGTATACATATCTTTTGTTTTCTCAAAGTTTGGTCGCACCAAGGTAACTTATATTCTTTGCAACGCATGAAAAAGTTTAATTAAGTTATAAAGACTCCAAGATTGACCTTAGTCCTAAACTCCAATCTCGTGTGCAACATTATATGATATGCTCTTATATCGCACTAAGGTCTCGTTCTTAGCATCGTCTCGAAACAAGGAGATACAAAAGCACTTGTCTGACATCTTAAAGAAGTACAAGGCTAGGAGCATAATAAACTACACATGAACACAAGTGATCTATGTACACGAAGATCCCATGTCACTACACTTCACGATTCCGCATAAGGAATATTCTTTATTCCTTAATGCCATAAATGACATAACAAGGGATTAAGGGACAAGATTACAATTTCTAGGGTTCTCCAAAACAACATCTTTCCACTCAATTTCGTAGACAAGGGTTTAAAATACAGTTTCTACCCACAAGCTTTAGACAAAACCACTAGGGTTTAGTTTAATTCCAAAATGCACCTAGCGATCTACGCCTCTACTACATGTGATTTTAAGGCAAGTGGACATAATTGTACTAAACCACATTCAAGAGAATGCCAAGATGATTTTGATAGAAACCAAGGTAGCACCGCTTAGTCGATCCTTCGAACAAGAACTCATAAGGTGACTCCTAAGGCGGTCTTCAACACTCAGCCTGGTATCGGACCTGAAGAGGGTACATTCTTCTCGCGACTTCCAAAACTAGAAGGAAACCGCACACTCCAGATAGGTTGGACCATGACATTCCTAAAAAAATGGGTTCGCAACAAAGTCGCTAGTCAAAAGGACTATGACGGTAAATACCAACGAGGGGTTTTATTTACCTATCCTATGAGGTCTCATCAAGTGCAAAGTTTAAGGTCGTTCTTCGGTTTTAATTTTCTTATTTGGTAGAACGGGATCACACATACAGGCAAGTTATGCACGAATATTTTATTAGGGTTGAGTGTTCCCATTAAAACTCTTTAATGTGTCTGCAATGTAAGAAGGTAACCCAATAATTAATTTAATCATTTATTACATACTGAGAAGGTACTACAATGTATTAACTTCGATTTCAAAATTGTTTTATATAAATCAAACCCCTTTTTTTATATACACAACTAAAATCAAATTGAACTGGTGCTTAGAGGCACATTTCCTAAGTATCCCTAAAACTAGCATATCATGCATATTAACAAATTTCATTTATAACTTTTCGGTAAAAAGAGACTGCATTAGTCAGTTATTCATTTTACAATGGCCTATAAAAATTACAAAATAATAATTAAATCACACATCGCCCTTTTCGTCGTCATTCATCCATCCTGCAAAACCCACGTGAGCATGATATCAGCGATAAATCGCTGGCATGGCATCCACCCTAAAACAATCATAATTATCATTTTTCAGTTCCCATTTACATCTGACAATAACTACAATATGCAATCGAAATAAAAATAAAACCTAGAAACATGTAATCATTGCATTTTTTTTTTTTTATTTTCATTTTATAAACTCAGAAGAGAGAGAGAGAGAGAGAGAAAGGAAGAGAGAGAAAATATCATTTTGTCTAAAGTTCCAATACACCCAACAAGTTTCATTCTAGTGTTTTAAACAGTTATTTACGTGTGATGAAAGTTTCCAAAGGGGATTTGGCAACCCTACGAGGGTCCGCAACTTTCTACTTTTACATTTTCTCACTAATTACAAAAACGTTCACAACGGGCTCGGAGGCTAAGAAACTACTTCCAAAAGTTACCTTCCAATGAGAATGCCCTCCACGATCAACTTGCTACGTGTTCCCGGATATACCAAGAGTTCATAGCAACTGACGGAATTGAAAAAGAGCGCACGGTTTGCGTTTGGCGGCTAGTTTTCCGGGACCTCTGGTCATAGTTCACCCAGTTGTAAAGAGACAAAAGTTAGCTCGAATGGCCCAGAAACCATGTCCCAAATGACGTTCGACGGATGCGCACACAACGAGACTCTTCCTAGTAGTTCCCCTATATAAGGAGAATTCGTCAGAGTCGACGGAAAGGAGAACTAGAAAACCATGTTCAAACGGCGACAAGCTTTCTGGAGCGACAAGACAAAAATGGACCAGTTTGACCTTGTCAAACTGCGATCGGAGGCCTGTAAAATGGCTTCGCCAAACTATCCCGAAAAGTTCTCTTTCCTATACTGAATGTCCCATGCATTTATCTAGTATAATCGCTAGAGGTTTGTGAAGATGGGAAGTGATTTCTCTTTCCAGTTTTCAAATGGCGATCCAAAACGAAAGCCAACTTTCTAGTTTTAACGACTTTCTACTGTTGTAAACCAGTGTTGCAGGGCTCCTATAAGGGTGTCAAAAGGATGTCACATGATCGTTTCGGGTCAAACCAAAAATCAAGGCGACTCCTCGTATACCAAGGTACCCGAATACAACTTCACATCTCATTTCCAGAGTTGCGAAGGGTACTTAGTGAGTCTCTGAAAATAGCAAAATTTAACTATTTTAAGTAGGAAGAAGGTCATCTTAATCAATGGAGAGTCAAATTTGTCTGGTCGATAAAACGATATTGAATAGGTCAAAAGAGTAAGAGTTTTCTAGGTCATCTCGAAGCGAGGGTGATAGTTCGTGGTTTAAAGCAGGTGAGTTATAATGGCTTCGAGAGTTGCGACACGACACTTTATTGTTTTGAAAGAGTTGAAGAGACATTTAACTGTATTTAAAAATCCTAATAATTTAAATTTCTATCTAGTTGCAAAAGAGAACTAAAACACGAGAATTATGAGAGGTAAGGGAAGAAGGACCATGCCTGGGGAACGAAGTCGGTCGAAGCCGCAGGCTTGGGTTCAGTCTCTTGCTCGGGCACTTCGCCAACCAGTTCACGAGCCTGGATCTAACCTCCACCACGTCACACCCACTTCCCGATCACTTGAATTTTTTTTTTTTTTCAAATAGAATAAGTAGTTGCTTGAAAGTTTCTGAGCTTTTTAACATACCCCCTTCGTACAAATCCTGTTAATAGATGATGCAGTGTACGAGGTGCCCCAAGCTAGTTAGAATGCATACAAGCAACAAGTCCACCACACAACAATCATGCTCCAAGATTTACATTTCGGCACAAGGAGTTAGGATGCTTGCAAAGGTTATGAACACGCATATCTCCACGAATGAATTCCAAGCTCAACCGATCTTTATGAGCACCAGCTTGTTTGTAAATCAACAACTTGCATCCATGTCTAACATACCCATTTTGTGCAGATCCTGCAAATCATGGCGCTCCATGAGACTGCATTTCTTTGAGGCATTCTGTCGAATCAGATAATGTGCGTTGTGTATGCCTTCCCATGATGCTTTGATGTATGTCCACATGTAGTTCTAATGCTCCCATTTTAACAGCAGCAAGGAAGGTAACAACAAGGGTTGGGGGGTGTGGCTTCAAACTAGCCAAACCGTTTTTGCTTGGAAAGGGCTCCAATGCAGTTTCAACAAAAAAACATTTTGTACAAATCCCGAAATCATTGTATTCCCAGGAACTGCATTTCTTTCCCACGCCTTTAGACAAACTATTCACACAATTTCCACATTTTTTCTTTGCAGGCATTTTGTCACACAGTCCATGCGCCTTTTAACAGGTCCATTTTGTGCAAAACAACTACAGCCGTGGCAGTCAAAGAAACCACGATTCGTTCAGGCATTTGGGCACACAACTCGCATTGCCAGGCGCATGTTTTCATGTTTTTTACATGGAAACTACTAGGGCACGCGTGTCTGCCACATTTGACAAGATTTCTTTGTGTTTTTGGCCTCGAAGGGAGCCCACGCAGGCCTGGGTGCGGCTGGAAGGGCGTTGGCCATGAGACAGTCCAAACACATAGCAACCTCCTCCATTTTGCGCGTCCAAACTCTGTCCCCAAGGATTTTCGCATCTACAACAACATCTGACCAAAATACCTTTCCAAAGCTCATTTTTCCCACGCAGGGGGGTGTGTGGCGCGGCCTGGGAGATGCTGGACGGTTGTGGAGTCTAGCTGTGCGCGAATCGAAGCATTCCTTTGGACAGTCAAACAAAACAAAACAAAAACGCCCTTCAGCGCATTGGTTGGGTGAAAATGTTGTGGCCAAGACTGTTCAGAGCTTCCATGGCGGTGCTGTCTCTCTTCAGCAAAAGACAAAAAAAAGAGACCATAAGGCATCCCCTTGCCCTAATCCGCCCTAAAACCGCCCCCAGCAAGGAGTCACGTCTCATTTTTTTACATTTATTTTATTATTATTATTACTTTATATTTAACGGGGCATTACAAAGGAGATAGTCACTATAGACCATCAACTCGCATGACATTGCATGAAGCCATATGATAAGGTGGTAGAGAAAATATAAATTAATGGAGAGAAGATTACGTAGTTGAATAATGAAGGGTGTGTAAAAATCCCACCAAAAGTACTAGAGTGAACAAAATATTACCATTATGCACAACTAAGATCACAAAAGAGGAGACTTTAGTGGAAAAATGAGAGAGCGTAAAGGAGTTTGCAAGGCAGAGAAGACTCCAAGATGAAGAGTTTAGTGTGAAGATAAAAGCATACACAAAACTATGAGAGAGTATAAGCCAACCAATATAGGATATTTCATTCTAGGCCATAATATAAAATTAGAGAGAATAACCACTCTAGGATAGGTCCCTAGGAAGAACAAAAATAGTCGTCAAAATCTATAAAAGAGAGTTCCAAGCTCTACGGAGAGAAACTTCATGTAGATTGGTCATAAAAGCTTATTGGAGAAATAATTTGTTACACAAGTAAAATTAGGATATTTCAACATGAAAATTAAGGTGAAGTAGTTTTTATAAGGGGAAAGTATGGGATTTTAAGACCTTTCCTTTAAGAATGTTCTACCTTATAAAAAGACTCTTGTGTTGCATTGGTGGACAATTTTCTACATTTTATACTCCCATAATTCTTTCTTGATTATTTCACCATGAATTAGGCCCTATCAATTTCCAATGCCTAGGATATGATCTCCTAAAACTTCATGAGGATCTTGAAACCCTTCAAACAAGGTGACTAGATCCTTTGGAACATGCATTCCCTAATGCCTTGCCCAAAAAGACCCGGTTTTTCTCAACTTATTCCGACCTCAATTATCTCCACAAAATATTCCTAAAATACCTCATAAAAATTAATTTATCTCCCATACAACTCGCAAACGATATGAATTTTCCTTTTAATCTTTCAGAGGATGTTCACCAATGACAAAAAGAACAAAAATATCCCTTTTGAAGCCTATGATAAAATTGTTCTTTCTTTACATCTTTGTAACCTCATGAATCATCTAGATAAACATCCACACACATGAAAAACACTTTAAAATCATGTTAGGATGTTCCTATCTATCATAATGAGGTTCAATCATTAAAATGTTGGTCGTAGGAAAGGTTTATATTGAATAGAAAAGGGAATTTCAAGTGTGGGTTTAGTTGTCATGACCAAAATTTTAAATTTTACATGTTATACATTTAGCATGAAAACAAGGCCATTGAGTGAATGAGAAGAAACCATTGAGTTTCATTCCATTGTGTTAACTCTATAAAAAAATTCAAGTGGTCACCACCTTTCGTGTCATCATTAGTCAATTTGTTCAGCTAAAGAGACAATTTAGGAAAATTTGAGACCCTAATCATAGTTGTTACTATGTGATGTGAATTTGGACTCAATTGACCCCCTAATTATACCATGCATTAAATATTTTATTGGTTCAATAAGATAATAGGCATTGATCAAATTGAGACATGTGAAAATTATTGGAACTATATGATTTGACTTTTTGTTTTATTTAGAAAAAATAAAAACTCTAGCCTGCACAAATCGATCGGATCAATTCGATTGAAATTGAAGATGTAATTTGTGATGCAAGAATATCACAGAGAATTTAATTTATTACGTAAGTTTTAAAATATTATTTAAGTATGGACACACAAGGATGGTAATAAGGATAATCGAGAAAGGAAAATTCAATACAAAATTTGGGTGATGGTGACAATTACGTAGGGCTTTCATGAATTCTTTATGCAACAGTTGATTTTTAAAATGTGCATTGATTACATGAGTGAAATAGAAAAATTCATGTATGAAGTGATTCAAGTCTACCATTTTAGGGGATATATTGACAAGGATTAGAGAGACAAGTGAGTCACATGAAACAAGTGAAACTTTTCAAGGGTCATGAAGAAACACCATTGTAATAGCTTTAGGATTTTGTTGATTTTTGTAACAATCCCAATAGTGGGAATAGTATATGTAGATGTCACTAAGGATATTTAGATTAACAAAAACATGTACATGCTTTTTATTTGTTATGTATCATAATCCATTTCCCAAGTCCATATATTTGAGCGATTATTATCTTTGAGAGTTATGAGGCATGTAAAATCTAATTTTGACACATCCGAGACTCCTAAAAATGTCGAGTAAACAATCAAAAAGGCATCAAAACCTAAAAATGACTATATTCTTTCCCAAAATACACATTGATTGTAGAATTTAAACCCGAAATATTTAGGTCGAATGCTAAAATCTGAAAAATAGCTATGAACTAACCATATTAGATTATGAAAAGCTATCTCCTAAACCATGACACATGGAGAGCATGCGAGTGGTTACATAAGGTGAAGAGTGACCATGATTTCTTATTTTTAATATAATAAATTTTAATTATAAGAAATTATAAAGTATAAAGAATAATAAATGAAAATCATATACTTTATTTTATTTTTGTAAATAGAAAGCTCCCAATACATATATTACACCTAGTCTATGGAACGTGTATGCGTTATAGCTTGTACACGTTCTAACACATACACTTTCCTTGAATTATGCACATAAACCAAACTCTGCTAGGCTTGGAAATGTTTTGGTTTCCAGAACTTGAGCCATGTACCTATTAAAACACAACAACCTACACATTTTTGGCTGAAAATGCATAAAATCATCTTTCACATGATAAATCCTACAAAAATGATTGCAATCATTCTTATAAATATGCCTACAACATACGAGATAACTATCATATATATATATATATATATATATATATATACATACTATTTTAAGGTTTCCATTTATATTTATTTCAAACTATGTCTTTTATACCTCTATTTTTAGTGATTATAAATGTCTATATTTTGTCATGTATCTTTTGTTTCACTTCTCCAAATTGAATAAAAATTATATAGTCCCAAACTAGGACTAATTCTATACATATTAAAATTTTTTATAATTTTCAATATTTTTGAGGTAGTCGGGGTAAGGCTGGCTATTTGTTATCTTTAAATTTTCAAAAAAAAATTACTGTAAAATTCATATAAAAATTAAAAACCTCACTAAAAATGTAAAAAAATCTATCCCAAACTAGATGCCCTTGTTTATCTTTCTACCAAAAGGTTTTCAAAAATACTAAATAGTGCTGAAAAATGGGGGTGGCCACGACCGACTATCTATTATGTTTTTTACAATAATAGGAGCACCTATTGACATTTTACCTCTTTAACTCACTTACTCTTAACCATTTTTAAAAAATAGTAGTTTAGAAACTAGACTTGAAATGCTACAATTCATGTCCTTATAACATCTTCAAATTTTAAGTGTAACTATCTAAAATAACTTGTACATGTTGAAGTTTCCTATTTTTAGGAAAAATGTCTAATAAGACCCCCTTTTGGCCCCCATTTCCATTCATTTACCTAAAATGCCAAGTAACATTTTATACAAAAGGAATTACAATCCATAAACCATCAAAGTGATTTAGGCTAGCATGCAAACACATAAAAATTATTCCCAAAACACATGCCAAGTCACCTTTTTATACAAAAGGAATTACAATCCATAAACCATCAAAGTGATTTAGGATAGCATGCAAACAAATCTCTTTGTTCTACGATTTTAAAAAAATTGTAATACACAACTTTAGTGTTCTACAGGGTTTTGAGAAAAACATGTCATGATTCAAAGATTTAGTGTTTTAAAGACTTTGAAAAATATGTGGTAAAAGGCTTAGTGTTCTATGGATTTTAAAAAAACATGGCACAAATATTACTATCCTGTGGGTTTTGAAAACAACATCTCGTGGTACAAATAATTAGTGCTTCATAAATTTTGGAAAAGTCGCAAAGACAATGCATAGTGTTCCATGAGGTTTGAAAATAAGAAACTCCATGATACACATGAACAAAAAAATTTATCAAGATAAAGTGATAAATTATGAAATCTTACATAATATTATAAAGTATGTTATGAAATAAAAATCTCCCATATTTAATTTTTCTTTGGGTATTACAAGTAAATGATTCAAAAATAGAGAAAATAGAAGTTTTTTTATGATTCATTCAATTGTGCAAAGGGTGTATATATACATGGCATAAAAGACATGAGGACACCAAACATCATAAGAGAAGAATGTGAACAAATCTTCTAGGTAGAAGGTGGTTGAACATTTTAAACTATGTAATATTTTATGTTAACATTCCCCTTATTACATTGTTTTTACAAATGTACCCCTGAAACAACTCAAATTTCACCTTTCCAAGAGACTTGGTGAGTATATCAACTACTTAAGAATTTGTTGGGTAGTATTGGAGCTAGATGTGGTGGTTCAAGACTTGTTCTTGAATGTAATGAAATTCAACCTCAATGTGCTTTTTCGTTCATGGAAAACTAGATTCTTCACAAGCTTCAACACACCCTGATTTTTGCAATTAATGATGGGTGCCTTTTCTTTAGAAATTTGCATATCATCTAGAATGTGACATAATTAAATCACTTTGTATAATGATCCTCATGTAGAAAAATACTTTTCCTCAATGGATGAGAGAGAAATAACACTTTTCTTCTTACTAATCCTTGAGATAGGTTCAAATCGAGATGAAAATCATATCCCGAATTTGATTTCCTGTCATCAACAGATCCAACATAGTCCAAGTTGGTATATCCCTACAAGAAGAACAAATATTTCTTCTAATATTCCAAACCATAATCAGTTATACCTTTGACATATCTTATAACATGCTTTACAACTAACAGGTGACATTTCTTCACATCCCTGCGTGAATGGAAAGATAGCTAACAACAAAGCATAGGTCTAGTCTGGTATTAGTCAAGTAAATGAGACTCTTAATAAGATTATTGTAGTGAATATCAATCTAGAAAGTTGTGAAAATTTCTCCATTAGAGTGGACACAAGTTTACAATCAGACATTCAATACTTTTCAAGGAGTGTCTTGACATATTTCATATGTGAGATAAAAATGTGATTCTTCTTTTGGCATATTTCTAAGTGAAGACAAGAATGAAGTAGCCTCAAATATTTCATGTAAAAGGATTTATTTATGTAATTATGTACATATTTGATGGGATTGTTAGAGATCCATGTGATCATAAGATCATCCACATAGAAAACAAGAATGATAATCTTTGTGCCAACCTTTTTAATATACAGGTTTGAATATGAGGGCTACGGGTGAATCCATGTTGTAAAATATGATCATCTTTTTTATGTACCATGTCATGGGTTCTTTTTAAGTGCATAAAGATAATTTATTATATGACATAACTTATAATGATGATTCTCATCAAGAAATCCTTCTAGTTGGTTCATGAATACTTCTTCTTCTTATTTGAGATCACCATTCAAGAAATAACTTTTTATGTCCATTTGCTAAATCTTCCATCCTTTTCATGATTCCAATGCACTCGGTAAAAAGGTCTCCTCATATTCAATACCTTCTTGTTGAAAATATCCCTTTGAAAATAGATGAGATTTGTACTTGTCAATAGATCCATCTTCCTTATATTTTATTTTAAAAATCCATTTGCGAGTTAATGGATTTATTTCCTGCAGAAGATCAAAAGTTCCCATTCCGATTCAAAATCAGGGAGCCATATGTTGCATCTATATATTTCTTCCACTTAGGTTGACTGAGTGTTTCTAAAACTATATCAAGTTTGGTGTTGTCAATAACTAAACTCATCAGTGTAATATTTACCTCATTTCACACCTTCCTTATTGTTCTAACTCCATATGAAGTATCTAAGAGAAAGTTCTAGTGGGATTTCTGAAGGTTCTTTGAAACCATTTTAGAAGTTGTTATTGATGCTAATATGAAGAATGAGTTTCCAAAGGACTAAGGTCAATGAATGATTCTCCATGCATCTCATTTTTCTTATGTGAAGATTCTTCTTCCTCATCATCTGACTATGACAAAAAATTGTGATATGGGGTCGGTACCAACTTTTCTTCGGGTGGGAGTGATTCAAATGATAATTCATCACAAACCACATCTCAAATCTCATATATATTATGTGTCTTAGGATCCATGAGATGATATGCCTTTGAGGTAGTATTGTATCCTAAAAATATACATAAGAGTGTCTTCGAATTGATCATCTTCCTATTTTGGTCTGGAACATCCATGTATGTTGTGTAACCAAATAATATAAGATGGGAGATCAAAGGCTTGTGATTACTCCATACTTCTTCTGGTGTCTTATCCTAAAATATATTTTTAGGTACCTGGTTCAAAAGATATATAACTTTCTACATTTCTTCTATGTAAAACATGTTCTCTAACTTGACAGTGGAAAACATGCAATGAGCCATATCCATAACCATATGATCATAGCATTTTGTAACTACATTCTACTATGGTGCATAGGTGTCGGTCAAATTATGTGTGATGATGCACTCTTTCAGGAATTCCAAGAATTTATTTGATGTGATATCTCCCCTCAATTTGAGTGGAGGACAAGAAAGTACTGCCCAATTTACTGAATAACTTGATGAAAGAAGGTCTGGAAATTGGAAAATGATTCACTCTTCTTTAGGAGAGTCAACACCCATGACTTGCGATAATAGTAATATATCAATAGTTGGAAGTACAAAAGATCCTAAAAGGAAGTACCTAAGGCTCCACACATATCAGTATGCATGACCTCAATATGGTTCTTGGCATGGAAGAAACTTAGATCAAATGGATCTTGATGTTGTTTTCCCCCAAACATCTAGAAAAAATAGGTAAGGAGTGGTAGAGTATAGGAATCCCTTCAACCATCTCCTTAGAACTAAGATGATAGAGGGATCCAATAGAAAGGTACCCATATCAATAATGTCGAGTGTAGTATACTTTACTATAAAGATAGATAGAGCAACCGTAGAGGGTGAAAGCGCATCTAGTGCAAATAAATGATCCTTCAAAAACTATCTAGAAAGTATCATACCTTATCATGAGGTCAAATATTATTATATTCCTTTTTGGACCATGAAATCCATTTAATCTTTTGATTCAAAAGATGAAACATGACAGGATATTTATGGTCAAGTCAAGGACATAGATCACCTTTGTGAGGGTACAAATGTTTTTCTTGAGAGGAATCATAATTTTTCCTATTATTTCTGCAACACACTCCTTATTTTATAACCCTATATCCAAGGGGGTTGATCAATTAATGAATAAGTAAAAAAATTCATCACCCGATATATGTTTATTGGCACTTGATTCAATTAACCAAACATTTTGTAAAGGTTGAAATGTTTGGGAGACTAGAACAACATTCTGATGTGTGTCATAATTTTTTTATTTTGGTACTTCCTCTTATGATTCATCATCTTACTAAGTCACAACATGTGCTTTCTACTTCTTGTGGAGAGGAAGACGCCTAGATATATGTGAATCACTTCAACCAAATGTGTTATCATTTCAAAAATTTCCTGAGTCCGACCATTATACCAATAACTAACAGTGTCATGCATATTTTTCATGTAAATGTGACACCAAAAATCTACTTTCTAATAATTCTACTAACGTGGTTGCTTTTGGGGCTGCTTTTGAGACTGCTTTCTATTGTTGTCTCAAGATCAGTGCCTTGTCTTTAAAATCCTCATGCATTATATTGATGTCTTCTTCCTATAGGATCATATTTACCAATTATTTAAATGAAGCCACTTATTTTTTGATGTTCAATATCATGAATAGGAAGGGATAGCTCTCAGAGTGATTGAGATCAATAGTTTGTCCTTCACCATTTCATTAAGTGCCAAAATATCTACTTGTATTTCTGTCACATGACATAATAATTCCTCTACTTTATCGCCATCTTTCATACTAAGCGTATGAAGCTTGGTCCTGATATGGAGGATCTTCATCTAGTTCTTCACCTTGTAGATGGTGGATAGAGCATCCCAGACTGCATTTGAGGTTGTCACACCATGTATGTATGGTTAAAAATCATTAGAGATGTTGAGAGTGATCAACATCAAGATTTTTGCATCATTTTTTTCATACACTCCATTCTCTTATCCACACTGACTAGATGGGTCACCATGCCACTGAATATTTCCCATAGCTCTTCAAACTTGAGAATCGTGTGCATCTTTATTTTCTAGGTGGCATAGTTTTTTACTTTGAGAAACTGAGTATCGAACAACAATTTTTTAATTAGCATAATACAGAAAAAAATATTTTATTTCAAAAGTATAATTTCTTACAGATGAAGAAGAGAATGAAAGTGAGCTTGGTATTTTTGTGTAGTGATATGCGAAGCTAATGGGGCATACTATATTATGTTCATTATTTGCATCATAGCCCTCTTTGATCTTGGCAAAAATCTTCTCTCGCTTGACACCGTACATTGAATAGGAACCATTCAAATAGTCCCTGGTGCACTATGTCCACGAATTGCAAGTTTCAAATGTTACAGAGACTTTCGAGCAACACAAAATATAAATTGGTTCTCTCGGGGATTGATTTTGGTCTCTCAAAATCTGTAAGTATCCATGGTTACTCACATTATCGGTAGAATCTTCTCACACAATTGACATTCACATCAATAGATTCACTCACCGCAAGTATTATTTCTACCTCTTCATAGTTCTTTTATCTTCTATATAGATGAAATAAATTTTTGCAAAAAATTCCAAAAATAATAGCTTCAATGTGTTGAGAGGAGATAATACAACCATGTTTTAAAAATAAAACTCCATGCCAAATCACTCTAGCAAATACCACATCTTTATAAAACTAGTCTATGTTTCTCCAAACTCCAAAACCCCACAATTTTTTTAGGTTTGTTCAACAAACATGATTAATTGAAGGTGAAATCAAGATTGTGCGGGCTGCCCACCCAATTGACTCAACAATGCTAGCCTCAGTAAGGAATTTTTATTAGAAGTTTCAAAATACATGCGTAGTTGAAAGAGGCTCTCCCTTAATTGGATATGTTGGCCAATACACCACCACATTCTTATTTGTTTTTGTTTTTATTGCATATGTATAGTGTTTATCAAGAGTCATTGATTTTTTTGTCCAAAAATATGCCAAATGACAAAAATGCAAGTTCCAAATAAAAAATTCTATACAAGTCCTCCTACAAATCACCCAAACTTTGATATGATCTTCCATGTTCCACATTCCCAAAATAAAGAAAATAGGTCGTAGGGATGATAGAGCATGTCACAAGTCCAAGTCGCAACTCGATACCAATGATTCGAAAAAAGAGAAAATAGATTTTTTATGATTCAATAAAATGTGCAAGGGTGTATATATACATGTTAGGTAAGACGTGATGACACCAAACATTGTGGGAGAAGAATATGAATAGATTTGTCGAGTGGAAGGTAGATAATTGTTTAAACAATGTAATATTTTATGATATCAATAAAATCATGTGATGTGATTATTTACTCAAACAATCCATTAAGAGGTGGCATTGACATGCTTATTCTCCCTCAAGGGAAAATTTGAAAGGCCATATGTGATGAGTTTCATCAATCCTATTCATTAAAGATTGTCAATCCAGGGGTGGTGTCCGAAGGTTGTATGTAAAAGAGAGATAGATCTTGGTAAATGGTCCCTTATACCCAAAATCCACACTTTCAGAACTAAAAGCACTCCCGCATGAAAGTCAATTCACACTTGCACAAGTTAAAAAAACCTTGCATGAAAAAACACAATTTCCATGGAATAAAAACACACTTTTCTAGAATTCAAACACACACTTTGCATAAAGGAAATTCACAATTACATGAAAGGAAATTGTTGAATTGAAAATAAAGAAAAAAATAGAAAACACCTATAGGTTTACAACAAATTGTACATCATAAAAGTAATTGCATGACAAGAATAAAAATACAATAAAATTATAATTAAAAAAGGGAAAACGAAAATAAATATGCATGTCCATCTTCCTTGGAATGAGTTTCCATCTCATTCCTCATAAGAGGATTTTAATCTGCATTATTTACAGATGGATGGAATGGAATCTCTAAATTGATTATAAAAATGGTGATTACATTCAAATTTTTGGAAGTTTTCATTTGTAATTCCATGCTTCCAACAACCTCTTTATTTTAAGGAATACATGTTTATCAACTAAGATTGCAATCTATCTAAAAAGCATAAATCTCCACTAAATATGGAGAGAGATTATCTAATTCTAATAACAATTTGACTATGATGTTTTATTGTTGAGAAACATTAATATTGAGTCTTATTTATTTAATATTAAAATACTTATAGAAATATCTATTTTTAGAATGAATTACAAAAATAGATAACAATTTCACCCTTAGAGTTATGATCATCTCTGTAATTTTAGTAGTCATTCTCATATCTCTAATATCTAACTCTTAAGCTACAATAATCAACTCTAAAGTGATCCCAAAGAGACGCCATAGTGATATGAGAAATCACTCTTTGAAGCAAGCTAGAAGACTCTAAAGTAATTTGGAGCATTTTAGGAAGACTCTGAAGTGAATTGGAAGACTCCAAAGAAAATTGGAGCATTCTAGGAAGACTCCAAAACAACATTAAAATGGCTATATATTTTGCATACAAAATCAAATAAAGATGATATTGTTTTTGAACTTGCATAATTTTTCAAGAGGAATATGAATATAGAATTAGATTTAGGTTTGGGTTAATTATTGATGACTATTTTCCATTTTTTCCCAAACATATGCTTAAGGATCCATTTATAGAACTACCGAACATTTTCGGAGCTAGTGCTTAGTGCTCAAAATGCCTTATTCAATGATGATAGAAAAGTATGAATTGCATATGCAAAAATTGACATATTTTTTCCAATAATCATTAGAAATAGCTAACAAAAATATAATAATTAAATCTAAAGAAATAAACGTGATATATGCTCTCTATTTCATCCTAAATAAACCATAAGTTCAGATATTAGACATAGAAAAATAATGTCAAATATTGTATAAAATGGGTTGTTTCTTGGGCTAATCAATATGTTATCCTAATTCAAAGGTGGATATCAAATTCATTCCCATGATCATTTGAGCCAATTTATGGAAATTCATATGCTCGTCTTATTCATAGGTGGACATCAAATTCATCCACATGATCATTTGAGCCAAATTATTAAAATCCATATGTTCATCGGTTCAAAGGTGGAGATCAAATTCATCCACATGATCATTTGAGACAAATTTTGAAAGGCCTAACATGGCATGAAATTTACAAAAATTTTCAACACACAATGGATTTGTAAAAGTATCTGCTACTTGATCTTAAATGGAATAAAACTTGAGATCAATGTCACCATTTATAAATTTGTCTTGGATAAATTGCATATGTATATCAATATGATTTTCCATTTGATGCTAAATTGGGTTTTTGTAATAGTGATGCAACTTAGGTTGTCACATAAAAGAAGAGTACTTCCTTTGATGCCCATATGAATTTCATCCAATAGTCATTTTGGCCACATATCTTTCTTTTTGCTTCCATAACACATATATAATCTACTTAGTAGGAGAGATAGATATTGTTGGTTTTTTTCTTGCTATTCCAAGTTATTGCACTTCCACCCAACTTGAAAACATATCTAGAAGTAGATTTTCAATCTACAATACCACTAACATGGTCAGAATCACAATAACCAAATAAATTTACATCATTACTAGAAGAATAATACAAACCATAATTGATTGTACCTTTTATATACCTCAAAATCTTTTTTCGATTTTCCAATGGTCCTCATAAGAATCTTTCATTAATCTACAAACAATTCAAACTTCATATGATATATAAGGCCTAGCGATAGTTAAATAAATCAAACCACCAACAAGTTGTCTATACAAATTAGGATTAAATTTATCACATGAAGGTATTGGATCTAATTTAGTACCATTTTCCATAGGAATGGTAACATGTTTAAAATCAATATTTTTAAATATTTTAATAATTTTACAAGCATATTTTGCTTGAGCTACAACAATAGATTTTTGATCTTGAACAATAACCATGCCTAAAAATGATTCAGTAGTCCTAAATGAATTATTTCAAAATGGTGGATTAATTTATATTTGATATTAAGAATTATATTCTTATCACTACTAGTAATTAATATATCGTAAACATATAATACAATAATGATAATATAATTGTTTTTTATTTTACAAACAAATAATTATCAATAAAAAAATAAATTTGGAACTAGAATCTTAAAAGAAGATATTTATCTTAGCATACCTAGATGTAGGATCTTGTTTAATACCATACAAATATTATTTAAGATTACAAAAAAATATTTCTATACTAGGTTCTTCAAAACCTTTAACTTTACACATGTAAATTTCTTCTTTAAAATTGCCATTTAGGAAAGCATTTTTAACATCCATTTGGTGAATCGGCATCCATGTTAAGTAACTAGAGCTATAATAATTCTAACAATGATAATTTTGGCTATAGGCGAAAATATTTCAACATAATCTAAATAAGGTTTTTGAGTAAACCCTCTAGCTATTAATATTTCCTTGAACTTTTCTACCTTACCAACAAAGTTACTTGATTTAATACATCCATTTGGATCCTACGATGATTCTTTTAGGAGGAAGAAGAAATAATTCCAAATTTTTATTCTTAATTAGAGAATTTTTTCATCTTGCATAACATCAATCAATCTTTCATCTAGACTGAATTATTCAAAGGATTAATGTTTAAAATCATATAAATTTGACAAGGCATGATAATAATGATGGATGTGGCTCATCTTCTTCATATTGTTAGAGTGAGAATTAGAAACCAAATTTTATCCCATTTAGGAATTATAGACTAAGACACATATTGTGAAGAATCCCCTCAATTTCCACATCCATTATATCTAAATAAGAATGCTCAATCTCTTGGAATTTTATTTACATATCATCTAGAGAAGAGTTAAGGGTTTGAGACTCACGGGAAACAAAAAGAAGGGAAGAGAGGAAGTTTTAAAAAATGGTTTCTCAAGAACATGAACATTCCCTATTTCTATGATCTCATGTTTGGATGGATCATATACTCTTAATCCTTTTGTGTGACCATCATATCCAACAAAGATGCAAGATTAGGAGGTAGGATTAAGTTTATGTATTTTATCTTTAGGAATGATAAGGGAAACAAGACTACCAAATATATTTAAATGAGATATATTAAGTTTCTATTTTGTCCATACTTCATGAGGTGTAGTTTTATGCAAGGATTTAGTAGGAACCCTATTTAGAATGTGGACAAAGATTTCTCATGGCTTCAACCAACTTAGGCATATTATAAACATGAAGCATGGTCTTATCCATTTCTATTATGGTTGTATTCTTCCTTTCATCTATACCATTTTTATGTGGGGTATATGGAGTTGTTAACTCTCTCTAGAATTCTACAAGACACACAAAACTCATCAAAATTTTGATTGACATATTCACCTCTATTATTAGTTCTTACCCTTTTAATTTTATGATTATTCATTTTCTTAACTAAGGATTTAAACTCTTGAAATTTATACAAAACATCGTACTTCCTCTTTATATAATGTAAACAACTCATTCTAGAGATGACATCAATGAAAATTGCAACATACAAGGCTCCACCAAGAGAGGGAAATTCCAAAGGACCTCTTACATCACTATGGATTAACTCAAGTAAGTTAGAGGAATTAGACTCGTGATGTTTTTGAAATGGTTCAACATGTTGCTTACCATGCAAGTAACTTTCACAAGATCCATGGTCTGATTTCATCTTAGGAAGACCTATCACAAGGTTAAGGTGAGAAATTTCATATAAAATCTTAAAGTTCACATGCCCAAGCCTTTCATGTCACTGTTGAACATCATTATAAGAAGAAGAAAAACAAGTTTCAAACAAAAATCCATCAAAGATATATAGCCCATTTTTCTATATACCACCAATAATAAATTTACCAAGATTATTCTTGACATATAATTTATATTTTAATAACACAACTTTATATTTTTCTCTAGTTAATTGTGAATAAGATAAAATTTTCTTCTTTAAGTTAGGAACAAATAAAACATTTCTAATAGTTTCATTTTCTAACATAACATTTTCAACACTTTCAGAGACTTGATGACATAATTTTCTCCTAGATATATATTTTCATGAAATTCCATAACATTATAAATACTTTCATGAATATAGGTCATATTCCTAGAAGAAATGCTATCTAGGATCCATTCATTGTCATTATAAGATGGGAGATTATTATAAAGAGAAATAGTTTTCTTAGTATTGTTAGCTTGGTTTTTATTCGAATATGGTTTTAATTCTTTTTTATTGTTTAAGTTATTACTTTTAGCATTACCTTATTTGAATTACAATAACATTCAACTCTTTATGACCAAATTTTCCACATTTAGTGCAAGTTCCATCAAACTTAACTTTAAACATTTGACTATTCCAATTATTTTTAGGATTAGTTTTTAATTTAGATTTTAAGTTTGAATCTCGTTTATTATTATTCTAAATGATTTTTATTTTGAGATAACAATTCTGAGAGGCATTCTATTTTGAATAGAAAATATCCATTAATATTTCTTCCTGAAATAGGAGAGAAGATAGAGTATTCAAATCAAGTAAATTAAATTCATTTTGATACTTAGAATTCAAAATAGAAATATAATTTCTAAATTTTTCATGTATGTTAATATGAATAATAAAATACAATAATTTATCTTGAAATAATTCATAGTTATAACCATCTAATTGTGCCTTAATATTCTTAATTTTAGCTAAGTAATTAATTATCTTTTCATCTCCTTTCATTAGAGTTGTAAACAATTCCATGATTAGCTTAATTATCTTAGAAAGACAATTGCCTCCATATATAGTTTGTAATTGATTCTACACATCATATGGAGACTCCATGTGTCTTATGTGCAACAAGAATTCATCTTTTTTTATTTGCAATAGGATTGATATGGCCTCTTGGGATTTTTGAGAGAAGGAACTCGAGATTTCTAGGTTATCTTGTCTCCCAGTGGGTCATTTTTCAACACCACTAACTAAATCCCATAGCTTTCTTGCCATAAATATGGATTTCAGCCTAACTCTCCAAATAATATAATTAGTTCCATTTAATAGTTGAGATTTATCTAAGGATAAATTAGATGAACTAGCCATACTTCAAAAAAAATAACAATTTAGAGAAACTTAGAGTTATGTGGTTTTAACAGAACACAAAATTCCATAGAATAAGGGAAACAAATTTATGTGGAGTTGAAAAAAATGGTATTACTTAAAAATTAAGAAACACTCTAAAAAAGTAAAAGAATAAATAAGGGAGGCAAAAAACACGAAGAATAAGCCACATGAGGTCACAATGTAAGAGGGTAAGAAGATAGAACTTTTCAATTTTGGAAGTTCAGAGAAACAAGAAATAATGTTCGAGAGTTTTATAAAATTTTCTAGTGTTCCACAGAATTTAAGGTCAAAATCACATAACAAAGGAATACGGAAAAGGAAAGTCTACAAAACAAAGAAAGAACCTCGAAAAGAAAAAAATTTGATGCAACAAGGTAGAAATACGCAAAGTGAAGAATTTTTTTCTAATAATGAAAAATGTTGCGGAGCAAAGAAAATTCCATGCAATACACATAAAACACCCCTCAATAAGCAAAAATTTGTGTAAGATTCGAAAAAATGTGAAATAAATGCGAGATGACCAAAAACACAATTCTAATTTCTCGAAGACTACAAAAGATAGGAACAAACCACAAACTTGATTTTGATCTTCCACAATTATTTAAAACTTACAAAACTTCCAAATTCAATTTATTTCACAGAGAATTGGAGTTTTGCACTTGTAGACCTTGAAAAAGTCACGAAGCAAAAATAGGGTTTCACGGATTTTGAAATCTTTCAAGCAATCTTCTTCAAATCGATCTAAATATAAATTTTCCCTAAACAAAAAATTTATCCTACACAACCACAATCATATAGCTCGATACCATGTTAAGAAAGAGAGGATAAATAATAAACACATATTAGATATCCACCATAAATTTGCCAAGGATTATAGTTTATGACTATACAACAAATTATAATGAATTAAACCATAGATTGCATGAATAATAGTGAAAGTAAATATCCCATAACACATAATAATGAACACATAACACATGATTTAAGTGGGAATCCCATTTTTGAAAATATTCATGCCATACCCATCTGGTGTAGACTCCCAAGGCTTCCTCTGCATCTTTGGGATGATGAAATCCTCCTTCACATTGCCAAATCGATTGGTTCACCTATTGGCCTGGATGGACCAATGAGAAACAGGTCTAGGCTGGCATTTGCTCGGTTCTGTGTCTCCATAGAAATGGATCAGGAGCTCCCCGATAACATTGTTCTGCAATCCAAATTTGGAGAATGGAATCAGCAAATAGAATATGAAGCTTTCAAGTTAAGATGTAGCAAATGCCACAGATTAGGGCATTTTGCCAGCAAATGTCCTGAACATACAGTTCAAAAGCTGGAAGATTTCTCAGTTATTCCTGAAGATCAACAGAATCAGAGAGATAAGGCGGATAAAGAACTGATATCTGAACCATCTACTGGAAATATATGGTTGGAGAGGCATTACAAGCTAAAAGAAAGGAAAAAAGGGTTTAAGGCAAAGAGACCACCGGTTTACAGAAAACTTTGGAAACCTAAGAAGCTGATTGAGTCTCAACAAGTATTAGATCTGGGTCCAAATGAGGAAGAAAACAAAAGGGAGATGTCAGTGGATTCAATATTGAACTCTTTGACTCCAAATCCGGTAAAGCTGAACATGGAGATTGATGAAGAAAATGAAAAAGTTAGCATTTCTCTCACATACATGGAAGAAGAGGAAGACAAAATCAGTGCCCATCAAGAGCTGCTAAGGAGCAGCTCTATGGAGAAACTAAAAATGAGACAAGAAAAAGGCAAAGAGGATCTAGAATCCATTACACGAGATCTAAACCAAGAGAAAGAGGACACAGATGTGGAGGAGCTGACTCCTAAAATGGGTAAGCAGGCTGATATTACCACAGGAAAGGAGGATGGGGAAATTACCCCAATCAGTAAGGAAAATGATTGTGATAATGATGGATTCATCTTAGTGAAAAGAAAGAAAAGAGGTTCAAAAAGCCTAGAAGAAAAGCAGCTTGGAGGCTGGGAAGCTTCCACCTCAAGAATCACAAGGGCCACTGCTAGAAGAACTATAAATTTTGGAGTAACCTTTAGAAAAGGCAGGCCATCTAAGAGAGAAGCAAGAGAAAAAGAGACTGAAAAAGAAATTACAGATGGTACACAGAGAATTCTGAGCCATCCGGCAAATGCATCTCCAAAATTTTTTTAATGAAGGTTATTTCTTGGAATGTCAGAGGCCTCAATGGAGGGCCTAAGCAAAGAATGCTTAAGGAAATTAAAAGAGCAAACAAACCCAACATTCTTCTCATTCAAGAAACTAAAATGAAAAGTAAAGCAGTTGAAGACTTCAAAAGACATTTTTGGCAGAACATTGCCTTTGCTGCTGTTGACTCTCAAGGGGCCTCTGGAGGTTTAGCGATCTTTTGGGATTCAAAGATGGTTGACGGTAAGGTACTCTCCTCAACCCAAAATCATTTAGCTATTATCTTTAAAAGTCTTGAAAATAATCATAGCTGGATATTGTCTAATATTTATGCGCCCAATACTTCTACTGGTAAAAGAAAGCTATGGAAAGAGTTAACCTTATTCCGAAGCAAGGTTGAAAACATGAATTGGTTGGTTATGGGAGACTTCAATACTCCTTTGAATCCAGGAGAAAAGTTTGGAGGAAGTTCTGAATTCTCCCTTGGTATGGAAGAATTTGCAGACTTCATCTCGACTCTTAATCTTATGGACATAGAGCTTCATGGAAATCAATTCACATGGTCTAACAGAAGATTAGGAGAGAGCTTAATTCAGGTTAAACTTGACAGAGCTCTTATTTCTACAAATTGGATCCTGGACCAGAATTTCCATCTTTCTACTCTCCCCAGAACGGGATCTGATCATAATCCAATAGTCCTCAATTTCTTCAATTGGACAAAACCTTTTCATGGTAATTTCAAATTTGAGAAAATGTGGTTCGAACATGAGGACATTCTAGACAGAATTAAAGAGTGGTGGGTTTGGGAAGGCACAGGGATGGCCCAATTCAGGCTCCTTCAGAAGTTAAAGAATGTTAAACAGAAAGTTAGAAAATGGAATAAAGAGGTTTTTGGAAACATTTTTGAAAAGAAGAAAGAACTTAAGCAACAACTTGAAGAGCTTGAGCTAAATGTCTCCATGAAAGGTATGACCCTTGAGGATCATCAGCAGGAAAAAAAACTCCTATCAGATCTGCATAATATAAACAGCCATGAAGAAACCTTTTGGAGAATGAAATCTAGAGCCCTTTGGCTTAAGGATGGAGACAGAAATACAAATTTTTTTCACCTGACAGCCATCAAACATAGAGCTTGTAACAGAATTTCTGAAGTTGCTAAAAGAAATGGAAACATTACTAAGGATCCGGAAGATATCAAAATAGAGGCACTAAATTTTTACAAGAACCTCCTCACTGAAGATACCTCCTACAATGAACAAGTGGCATCTTTCCTCCTAGACTCCATTCCTAATAATATAATACCTGCTGAGAGATTTAAAAGTCTTTCAAAAACTGTCACCATTGAGGAATTAAAAAAGGTTGTCTTTGCTTTAGAAGGGGATAAGGCTCCAGGTCCAGATGGCTTCTCGGCTAACTTTTTCCAAAGATGTTGGGAAATATGCTCTGAAGATCTCTTGAAAGCTGTCAATGAATTTTACAGAACGGGAAATCTTATTAAAGAACTAAATAATACACACATTGTGCTTGCCCCGAAAAAGATGGATGCAAAAGACTTCAAAGATTTCAGGCCTATCAGTTTGGTTAATGTCATTTATAGGATCTTCACAAAGATTCTCACCACTAGAATGCAACCTATTCTCATGGAGATCATTTCTCAACAGCAGAGCGGATTCATTCAGGGAAGAATTATCCAAGATGGAATTATCATGGTACATGAAACTATACATTCTATGGATAAAAGTAAAAAGGTGGGGATGGCCATCAAACTTGACATGCATAAAGATTTCGACAGAGTCTCCTGGAGATTCATGGATGAGGTCCTGTCCAAATTTGGTTTTCAAAGCAAATTCAGAAAAATCATTCACTCTTGCATCTCTACCTCTAGATTCTCTGTGGTTGTTAATGGGGAACCTGTTGGTTTTTTTGCCAGTAATAGAGGTATACGGCAAGGCGACCCAATCTCCCCTCTTTTATTCATTATTATGGCTGACAGTTTAAGTAGATCTATTTCCAAAGCTATTGACATTGGCATGCTAAAAGGCTTCCCTCCAACTACTGGTAATCAGATCTCCTCTCATCAGCAGTTTGCTGATGACACTTTGCTGCTACTAATGGCTTCTATTATTGAGGCAAAGGCCATTAAAATTGTCCTCATATTTTATGAGGAAGCCTCGGGGAAAAAAGTTAATTTTGACAAAAGCTCTATTTATTTCTTCAATACTCCTGAGGAGAGGCAAAGAAAGATCGCTAATATTCTAGGATGCACAATTAATTCTCTACTAGCTACTTACTTAGGGCTAACTTCAAGTGCTGACAAAATTTCAGTGGAGGTATGGAATGATCTTATTAAGAGATTTCAAAGAAAGTTGGCTGGCTGGAAAGGAGCAGTTCTTTCAAGTGCAGGTAAGTGTCTTTTGGTTAAAAGCATGCTTCAAAACTTGCCTATCTACATTCTGTCAATGTTCAGCATGCCTACAAAGCTGTGATGAATAGTATTGAGAAGATTCAAAAACACTTTTGTGGCATGGCACTGAGGACAGATTCAGATATCATCTTGTGGCTTGGGAACAGGTTTGTAAACCTAAGAGACTAGGGGGGTTAGACATCAAAGATATCAAACATATGAGTCGCCCCCTTGAAAAATTAGGATGGAGGCTTATAAAAGAGCACAGGCCTTGGACAGAGCTGATTAAGATCAAATATCTTTCAAATCAAAGCAAGATTTCCTTCATTTATGATCAGTCCCTCCCGAGTGGTTCTATTTTCTGGAACAACCTTCTTCGCAGCAAACACATTCTTTCTCAGGGGTGCAGCTGGAAGCTTGGAGATGGGCAAAACATAAACTTCTGGACTGATAAGTGGATAGAATCTAACTGGATTTCTGATTATGATCATATTAAAGATAACTTAATTGCAAAGTATGGACACAAAATCCAGGGGTACATTGAGAGGAATGGAAACAAAAGAAAATGGAAGCAGCTAAAAGTGGAGAATGTTAATATTCAGGCTGATATTACATCTCTCCAGAATCAACTTTCCCTAATCCATATAAGTAATCAAAATCTTAAGGATGAGCTCATCTGGAAAGATTCTTTTGATGGGGATTACACTGTTAAAGCAGGATATAATTCTTTCTTTGCATCCATGGCAAGTGAAATTAAGTGGCACAAATTGTGGATGCCGGAGCTAACCCCTAGAGTGAACTTCTTTTGGTGGCTAATTATTAATGGCAAGATCCTAACTAATGACAACCTCATCAAGAAGGGATTCATCATGTCGAATAGATGTTGCATGTGCCAGCAAGAGGCTGAAGATATAAAGCATTTATTCCTACATTGTGAGATTGCTTCCAAAATTTGGCAGCTGTTTTTGTAAAATTTAATCTGAGATGAATTTTTCCCCTTACCTGCCCTCAGGCTTGGGAGCAATGGAGCTCTCCGTTCAAACATTGCATGGTGAAAAGGCTATGGCAACTTGTTCTGCCCCACACTATGTGGAGAATCTGGAAGGCTCGTAATGATAATATTTTCAGAAACAATAGACAGGCTTGTAACAAAATATATAAGGAAATTATCATTCTTTGTGCAAGATAATATTGCTAGATTTAAACCCCCTAAAAATAGACTCTACCCGGAGAATGAAGAATGCATTCTGACTGAATGGAATATTGCCACTGTCAATAGAAATAACAATGGTACTTGTGAAAACACAAACGGTCGATGGATTAAACCCCCCACTGATTGGCACAAGTTAAATTTTGATGGGGCCTCTAAGGGTAATCCGGGTGACTCTGGAGGAGGAGGAATCATCAGGGATCAAAGAGGCTGTTATGTTGCTACTTTTTCTAGGAGAATGGGTAGACAGACTAATCATTATTCGAAGCCATGGCGGCTCTATGGGGCATTAGACTTGCCAGAGATTGTAATATTCCAAATATCATAATTGAAGGTGATTCTCTAAATATTATCAATCTTCTAAATAAAAAGCAACACCCCAGCTGGTCTATTAGGGATTATATAGAAGAAGCTATTGATATATGTAAAAGCTTTGTAAATGTCCAAATCACCCACACCTACCGGGAAGGAAATAGGGTAGCTGACAGTTTGGCTAACTTCGGTGTTAATAATCCCTTTCAAACTTGGATTGGAGGGGAAGTTCTGCCCGCTCATGTCAATAAAGCCATAATCATTGATCTTCATGGCAGTGAAAATCATAACTAACGGCTATTTTTAGACGCTAATGTGCGGATCCCCAAGTACATGTGGATGACATCACAAAAGATTTGGATGATTGTTGTGATCTGTGTGGGCTGGGCTGTCATCATTTCTTGGTATAGGAGGAAAGCCGAGGCGCGGGGCAATAATAACAAGTGTAGCATAATAATTAAATCAGCTTTCACGGGAAGGAAAGATTCAAATACCAAGTTCAAAGTTCGGCCTCTTCCACACATTGCTAGCTATTTTACCATTGAGAACAGAAAGGCACAGAGGAAACATGGGGGGCCGCCATGCAAAACTAAACCGACCCATAATTCGAGTGGAAAGAGAACACGGAATTTGGGAATACCGCAAATCGGGGGCCTGTCTAATTTCATTGAAAGGATCCAAGGCTTCGACCAAGACATCTCTATCAAATTCACCCGGGGTTGGAAGAACAGAATAGTCAAATATAGTAACATGAAAATGGAAATCACAGAAGAGCTCATAGCTCAAATCACGGGCCTCAGCCTGGAAGGCACAAAAATTTTCAATAAGAAGGTCGACAGGGAGGTTGAAACCAAGAAATTTTTGGAAGAGGGAGAGAATCTTGAGTTCATGACTGCTGGCCTCAAGGTGGAGTCGATCCCTAAACCATTTGCTGAACTAGCCAAAATGGTGGTAAGGTATGTTACCCTTGAAGGAAAATATGTGACTATACCTCAAAAACATCGATTTTTACGAATCATTTTCATAGAAATAACATTATCATCTTTCCTCATTATCTGATTAAATCTCTGGAGAAATCTATAAGGGAAGTTCAAAGCCACTCTAGGGCTGTCCCTTTGAACTAGGGCCTTATCCTCTTGATTCACCGCCATTTCTCCAGACTACCCTCCTGTGAATCCTATCCCACCTCCCTCCTCCATACCTACACCTGCCCACACTGCTCCCACTCCTCCCCCTGCTAAAAAGAAAGAATGAAGATGCGACCTCCAGCAAGAAAAGCAAGAGCCTCAAAGCCAAAATCCCTGCTTCCCAACGAGTCCTAAGGAGCCACAAGGACTTAGAACTAGCTGAAAACCTTCTGCATATCAGCAGGCCGGTGGAGGAGCCCAAAGAGGAGGAATTGCTGGAAAGGGTGGATAGATTAGAAAAGGAGCTTCAAGAGCTCAAAGGGGCTATAAAAAACATGGAAAAAGCTAAGGGTAAAAGGATCCTTCAAAGTGAGGAGGAAGAGGGGGTTATTGGTGAAGTCTTCAAGAAACTACAGTCCCTAGATGGCAGACTGGGGAATGCTAAAAGCCGAAATGACTGCATTTTGTCTGCCCTCAAAAGCATTTACAATTTCATTGAGCAACATGTCCACAGTGTTTGCAGTTTAAGTGGGATCAATGAGGACATATGGGGCCCTAAAGAGAAAAGGGACATTGCAATTGCCCAGGCTGATTTACAAGACCCCTCTCAGGCCACTGCCATTGCCTTCTTCATGTCACTGCAGGCTATCAAGACCAAAATTGACAGAGCCATCAAGTAAAGGGTTGTTGTGATGCTATTTTTGGCTGCGATGTGGCTGTCATCGGGCGGTTCTGGAGCTGTTTTGTGGCGAGGCTCCTTATGCTATTTCTCTTTTGGTTCCTTTTTGATCTTGCCTTCTTTTCTCTAGATCTTTGTACGTTTAGATCCTTTTTTCTCCTATATTGTAATATCGGTTGTTGAGACTTCCTTGGTTGGCTTTTTTGCCCTTCTCGGGCTGCTTCTCTCATCTTTACTATCGGCTTTTGAGCCCTTTTGTATACTGAGGTATAGTCCCTTCAAAACTATTTGCCCTTAATAATAAAAAAAAGTGGGAAAACCTTTTGGTAAAAAACCCACTTAAAATATCACTTATCTTTATTGAGAATTAAATTCAACCCAACACTCCCACTATTCCTTGATTCCCAATAGTTGCACCTTATCAAAGGTATTAAAAATTGTAAACAACATTCACTCAATACATGGTAGTAGCTCACATATTTCGCATTAATGTTTCTTGCTTGTACTTTCATATATATCGCATAATGTATCATGATGCCACTTAATAATGTTAAATGAGATCACCTTATTTTATACAAGGCGGGTGATTAGTTTTACCACTTAACTCTTATAATTAAAATTTGAATTAACAATTTTCATACAATGGTCCCCATGGGGATATGTCATCTTATGTTTTAAACATAAGTTATAATATAAAGTTATTATTCTTTGTCAGGTTTTTAATTAAGTCATTTCCTACTTAATAATACAAACCCTAGAAAAACTTGAGATATTGGGTGTGCAACAATATTGTATTAAAATCCATATAATTTTTACTTATAAAATTAATTAAAAAATCAATATGTATCGAAAAATTATTTTAAAAGAATGATGACCTAGAACATTTAATTAGATTATGTATTCAAAAAATCAAATTTTAATATTATTTTTAGTGACCATAAACGAGTGTTTCACTTTAACACTCCATGTTTTTTTACAAACGTAAATGCGTGTCTTTCATAAAAAGATGAGAAATGTATAAAAATATTTTTAAAATAAAAAATAAGACAACATTCTAAACTCAAAATCTCACATTTCCTCTATTTACACCATTATCATCATTCGAAGTTACATAAGCTCTAATTTTCAAGGAAAAACATGTCACCTATCTATATAAAAGTGTGTCACTTATTTGTGCACTCACCCAAAACACCCATTAGACTCAACCACAAAAAACCATAAATTATCAAAACATAATCAAACATCAATCAAAACATTTTACATTATCATGCATCACTATATATGGCATCATCCGTCTTACCTAAAAACATTGACCTTCTACTACGATTTAATATAGATTGAATTAAACCTCAATTCTAGAGTAGCCTACTATAACTAATGATATATAGATTCTAATATACAGTAATGGAAAAGAAATGAGGATTCAATGATGTAAAACCCTAAATAAATGAGAGAGGAAGGTTGCTAAGATGATTATGTATGATCCAGGAGTGATCGGACTAGTTATATGTTGGAATAGGATGGAAATAGTGTCATCAATCCTTGATAAAGATTCAAAAGTGGAGAAACATGTAGGACAAAAACACCCAAGGAGGACAAGAGTGCCCTAGGAACTAGTGTGCCTCTCGGATGCTCAAGTTCTAACTATTTCTAGGTCGAGAAGGTCTTCACTCGAATATTCATTTGGTACTCCAACTTTGTTGTTAGGATTTCGATCAAACTTGTAACCTACAAAATAGATGACTTGCTACACATGCCCACAAACTGCATCAAACATAATAAATAAGATGTAGAATGGGGAGCGGACTGACTTGACGGTAACTTGAAGAGTGAAATTAAGACCGAACATTGAAATGCATATCGAGAATCCATGTAGTTATATTTGCTTATATGTGAAATGATGAACTAGATTTCCCATTTACAAGTTAAGGTGGTAGCAGGATAGATCTAGATTGATCCAAGTATGTAAGATGTGTGTGATGGAATAAAATGAACTCCCCTCATATGTTGTGTATGTAGATTGATGCATCCCTTGTCCCTTGTATGAATGTGCTATATGTATGCCTTATAATGCTCTTATTCCTTTATGCAAGCTTAGGTGGTGATAAATAATGTTTATAGTTCTTGGCTCCTTATTTACTAGAAATAAATAATTATATATATGATTCCATTGTTTTAATTTCGTGATTGACAACAACGAAAGGCTAACCAAAAATTTTAGAAGGTGACCAAAAGGAGAAAAAGGACCCAAAAGAGTAAGAAGAAGATAAAGAAGACCAGGAGCACCCAGGAGGGATAGGAGCATCTCGGGAACTTATGTCCCGACAAGGTGCTAGTGTTTGAGGCCATACAAGATAAACTAGTAAAGTTTTCGTAGGGATGTAAGATATATAAGGCCAATAAAAGTGTAAGAGATAAAGCAAAAGGCCCAAAAGAATTTTTAAACCACTATTTTTATTACTTAGGAATCATGTATACATTAGTATGCTTTAGGAAATAAAAATGTACCCAAGTGCATATAATTTTTGTCTAAAGTTTTCCCCACTTTATTTTTTTGAGTGAATACTTGTTAGCATAAAGTAGATAAAATATGCATACCTTGTAATCTGTAGAGAAGAGTGTAGTCGATTCAATGTCGAGTGGAAAATTAGGATGAAGTGATCGTGATGTGAAGCGGAAACTAGGAAATGGAGGCATACCCTAGGGGTGGAGTGTATACGTAGTAGTTTGTTGTTGGAGCTTCTACTTGTAGATGTGAGCTATTTGTTGTAAAGATGGGCCTGCTAAAGAAGAGAAAAATAATAGTCAAAGTATCTTATGTGAAAAATTAGAGTAATGTATGTATAAGTGAGTAAAAAGTGTGTAAAAGTCAAAGTGTCCACCTGATGTATAAGATAATATAGGATAGAAAGTTGTTCTTTTTCTTGGAGATATTGTGGATTTGGGTGTCCTATCTCAGCCAAGGGTGAGGTTTTGGGTGCTCTCACGCCTAGAACAAGTTTTTTGGGCAATCTCACACAAGGAGAAGAGTGTTGGGGAGAGAGGTCTATTTTTCTCTCCATCTATGACACTTCCCCAAGTTCCACTTCAAATGGCACATCCCAATTTATAACCATTTATAACTAAATTGTAATTGATTAAATCAATTACATAACTAGAGAGAAGTGTCGAATATTTGTAGAATTGTACTGAAATTTCTAGAAAATGTGTTGTACTAAGAAATTGTACATTTTTCCCCAAATACACAAGTTCCGGGTGGGACATAAGTTCCCACCGTTCCTTTCTATCTTACTGGGTGCTAGTGTTCGCTCTATGTTTGTGATCTAAATATGATTCTAGAACACTTTTTTTTACTGTTCTAATTCTATGTTGTGATATTATATTCTAGTTCTCTAAGTTCTTTGGAAGGGTAATTTTTCACCAAATAGATGCCCCCTCATTTGGTTTGTATGTGATGAATGTAGGTGGATGTGGCCTAAAGGAGAAAACTTAAAGCTCATATGCATATCATGTATTGTATACCTCCAAGGATAGGGGATGTGCATGGTAGAAACCAAGTAACATGTAATAAAAGTATTCTAGAAACAAGTGTTAGTGTACAAGAGCTAATATGCAATAGAATAAAAATGTAGTAAGAAACTATGAAGACAAGAGGGGCCACAAAAGTGGGTTACATACATGGTACACCACTCACAAAGTCACAATACAATTAGCACCAAAGCATCCATAAGAAAAAAATGATCACGCAAGACATATGACATAGCCCAAAAACAATGGAACTCAATAGTGATTAAGAAAGTAATAGATAGTCATGGTTTTATAGAATCCTCTAAGGAAAATGCTACACATGAAGCACCTGTTAGCATGTTAGTAAGAGAAATAGTATGTCAAATCATGTATAGATTAGAGAAGAATGAGTGAAAGTAGTAAATATTGTAACAATATAACCTTTTATGTGTGGAGTATGAGAGTAACAAAGGTAGATGCCCCTAGAAGCCTCGATGGGACTGGTAAAGAGGGTTGTCGAGTATCATGCATTTTGTAAAAATCTGTAACAGTCTTAAACTCACCTCAAGATACCGTGTGAACATGCATGTGTGTATAGAAAAATATAATGGCATACTAAGTATCCAAATAACATGGGAAACAAAGTGTAACATGTAAATAGTATAAGCTAACAAGAGATTAAATACAAACAAGATGTGCAAATCTTGTGTGGATGTGATGTTATAATATGTGAAGATGGAAGAAGTCATGTTTCCCTTCAATGGATGTGCATCAGATGATTTTCATTCAGAATGTTACCTCAACAATCAAGTATGAACCATATAATAAGAGTGCGCCATCAAGTAATGAAGGTAAAGTATGTGAACCGAGAGATGTGATGATGGTTGTAAAGATAAACATGAAGCACAAAGTGTGAGTAGCCAAGATGTGACAAGTGAGGTTCATGGAGGAATTTCACCCTCAACAATAAAGCATGAACCATAAAACAAGAGTGTTTCATCGGTTAACTAAGGTAAAGTATGTTTACCAGAGATGTGGTGATGCTCGGAAAGATAGACATGAAGCATGGAGTGTGAGTAACCAAGATGCGACAAGTGAGGTTCATGGAGGAATTTCACCCTCAATAGTCAAGCATGATATATAGCATAAGAGTGTGTCATCGAGTAATAAATGCATTGTATGTGATTGAGAAAAATGCTAGAAAATATTTATCATGAAGAACTAAGCATGAATTCTATTATATAAGCTATCGGTAGGTGATGAAGATAGATAGAGGTGATAGAGGGGGTAGAAATTTTGGTTCCCATGTGTGTTTGAGTGATGGAGATCTATGTGATGATGTGAGAGAGACCATGCCATGGTGGTGGATGTTGAAATGTGTCATAAGAAAATATATGGTCATCACAATGGTAGGTAGAAGCAAGGGTATGATCAACATCAAATGTTGTTATACTTTTCTTGTTTGATTCAAATTAATGATGTTAGCTACTAAAGAAATCTAAACAACTCAGAATATGGAGGGTTTATGGTACCTCAAATACGTGATATGGATGAACGGGTGAAAAATTAATTGATCCTCATTACGACTAGATAACCTGCAAATAAGAATGACTAAAAAGAGGATAGATTAGATAATATATGTGGGGGTTTCTGAAAACATTGGATCAAGAAGTGTTACCTTCCTTTCACAAATGTCAATGCCTGTTTGATAAAATAAAGTGAAGTAAATGATAAAAATTCTCATAGCATGAAGAAGCAGATATAGAAACAGAATCTAAAAGCGATAAAAATAGATGGAAAAGCAATGATCTAATCTAAATAACTTGAAATAAAACTTATCTGGTTGTGGGTCAATGATGACCCGATTTGGACTACACAGAATGCAGTCAACAAAGTGATCTAGGTGAGTGGATCACGGAAAGGAATTTAAATATGTAGACTTACAAAGATCTAGATGTAAATAGAATTAAACAGAATCCTATGGATTCTAGGGGATGACCTCTGAGAATAATTTCTAGGAAAAATGGTAGATAAAATGGTAGAAAATAAAGACTTGTATAGGTTGGTTGAGAAACTAATCTTGAGTTGATGAAAACCAGTGGGGTGATGGTGAGTGTGGTGCAAACATGATTGATTTAGTGTGACAGAAAAGAAGGATGGTGGATGTGGAGTCCGAGGAGGATGGAAAATTCAAAAATAGATAGATAAAGGATATGGATATAGAAAATCACATTGATGTAAGACTGGGTTGATGATGACCTTGATTGGGCGATGTTGATTGTAGCAGAGTAGAACAAGGCTAAAGATAGTTGGATGGAATGGATGACCTGTAAGCAAAAAGGATGGAAGAGAAGGATAATAACGTATTTCAAGTGTTGATGAACCTAAAAGATGTTAGATCTAAGAAGATAGTAATATAAATAACATAAGATAGCATACATATCAATTTAAACCTCCTAAAGTCATGCGAGTGTTAAAAACAAGCTTCCAAGGATTGTAAGAAGGTTGACATATTTGTTGATATGCTCTAGTTTGAAGATGGATTCACAGAATGCAAGAAAATAAAGTGTTTTGTCGTGCCTATGTGTTTGTGTCTTTTTGGAAAGGGAGGAACTTCATCTTATAGGGTTGATAGTGACTAGTTTTGGTTGTCTCACTACAGGGAAAATTTCCCCAAGCTGGGTTGATTTTTGTTCTTTTAGGATTTTGAGTTTGTAAGGATGGGAAAAGCACTTTAAAGCTTGTAGGTAGGAAGAGGTTGTTTAGGGATGTGTCATAGGTAGTTAGGGGATAAAGATAGGTAGGATAAAAGCTAGAGAAAAAGCATAGGGATGTAGATTTAGGATAAAAGCATCTTAAAGGAAAGTCCATTAGGGATAATGGATATTAATTAATTAATTAATTAATTTTAATTAATAAGGATTAAAGGTGATGGGATAATAACTGGGAATTTAAATTAAAATGTTAATGGGGGGTCTACCTAGGACCATGGTGAAATATGTGCACGTGGGAAAACAAGGGTAGGGATTCCCAATTTAAGTGTCTACATTTACCCTTTTTTGTCGAGTGGTTTATGCTAGCAAACCATGAGAAAAAAATCAGAAGAGATAAATAGTATGATGAGGATTGACGGAAGGTTTATGATGAGCTCCCCCTCAAATGGGGGATCGATAACGCCAAGGGGAATTGATGATGTGTTTGAAAAATGTAGATGATGAAGGGCAGGTGGGTGAAGAAAAATGGGTAAAAGGATAATGCAAGGAAAGATGCCCCAAGAAAAAAGGATCACATTAACAATGAAAACTATGGTGGTGACTCCAATATCACGTGGGTAGGGGACACAGGGTGGTCTTAATGGAGACGGTGACAATGTTCTATGAGCTATTGAATGGGTGAAAAATCACTACAAAATGGAGAGAATCCAACGGGAAACCTCTCGAATGGATGTGAGTCGAGAATGAACAATGGGTCATAGTAAAACATCAAACCATGCACAAATAAATGTGAAAATAATGTGAAATCCTTCGTACATGAGGAATTGAGCGAAAAGGGTATGCATCTGCAAAGGATGAGAGTGATAATAATGGCTCCCTAGTAAAGGGAACTGAAAATGGCTATAAAGAGACATATGAGTCATGGTGCCCCAAAGGAAACAAAAATATGGCCACAAAAGTGCACTTGGGATAACGCATAGATGATAAAATGGTGCCCCAACAGAGGACACAAAAAAGGCCGAAAAGGAAAAATAAGAAATGATGATATAAAATGCCTAAAGGGGGAATAAATATTGCCACAAAGGTGAACTTGAGATAAGATGAAATCACAAAATGGTGCCCTAGAACAAGATCAAAAATGTGGCTAAAAAGGAGAGATAGGAAAATACGTGATATAATGCTCAAAGAAGGCCACAAAAGTGGACCTAGGATGAGATAGATTAGATAAGATTTGATGAGATAAAAAAGGCATAATCAGATGATAGATGAGACAATATATGAAATGAGATAAGATAATATTAGATGTGACCAAATGGTCTAATGATGTTACGTCTTATTGAGGAACACATGGGAAAATATTCCTCCAATGCATTGGAGGTAAACAAGAGGAGGATCCAGGTAATGTAAGGCACATGCGACCAAAAACATGATGTTAGCATATAACCAACAATAGTTAGTTATACCAAAGATCATAAGAGAAAGGTATATAAATAACTCATGAACCTAACATCGACATGAAAAGGGGGTTTTGATGTAACTTGTACATGGTAAGAGGGTTCTCTATGAGTGGTGCTCCCTAAATCTATGCCCCCTCACTGGGAAGGGGAAAGAGTAAACCGATCAATACAAGAAGTTTTCTAGAAGAAAGATGATTAATACGGGAAGATTTCTTAGGATGCTGATAAAATGTAAGGATGATGAATATGGGAAGCCTTTGATGCCATACTACAATATATTATCCATCATTTGAGGGTATGGTCTACTTTATACATATATGATATAGATGGAAAGGCTGATATACATGATAGTTGTCATTGAGGATCGGTCTATTTATTTGATTTGATTTTTTTAACAAATCTCCTTCGAGGGAGCAATCTATTTTTGATAGCTTTGAATTTGATACGAGCATCCATGAATTTTTATTTTAACATGGGGAAGAGCTTGTAATATATAAGTAATCCACTTAAGAGGGACAATAAATGTACAAGAGACACCCACGAATCCTTTGCATGGTTCAGGTGGGTAAACAAGAGAGTGATGGATGTAATGATCACGTAGTTCTCACCAAGAAGGGAGAACCTATTCATAAGGAAAATTCTATGGGCAGATCTATGGTACCCATATTTAAGGTCATGTCTAGGAATGTGACAATAGACCACTCAGTTCTAAATCTTTACAATGATAGATAGAAGAGGATAAAGATGGAAGGATGATCTAAAGATATGACTAAGTGCTCACTAGTAGACATGCTAATAGTAGAATGGTCATAAGCACAATTTGTTAAGAGGTTCTACTTATATTTTACCATTAAGGAGGCCAAACAATATGTTAGCAACCCATACTTATGTGTGATAATGTACGGTCCAACCTAGTTAGGGGAAAACTTTCCATGTTAGCTCCTTTCGCAGTAGTAACATTCGATTTTATTTGATGACAAGGTCACCAAAATTAAAGTTACTCTCCTTAAGGTGCTTATTGTAAGCACACTTTATGCACTCTTGGTAAACATGATGATGTTCAAGAGCGAAGAGGCATCATTCATCTAACAACTCAAGTTGTGTTAGACGCTCCTAGTTATAATATTCATTATAGATGAAGTCGTGAAGAGACACGTGCAAGGACATAGTTTGAACTTCAAGAGGAAGGATATATTCAAATCCGTACATGAGAGAAAAGGGAGTAGCTCCCATGGAAGCACAGATGCTAGTTTGATAAGACCATGGAGCGAAGGGGAGATGGAGATGCCAATTATATCTTGACTAATCAATAGTTTTGGAAATAATGTTTTGAAGGGTTTTATTAGTTGCTTCAACTTGGTCATTAGCTTGAGGATAATATGGTGAAGAGAAACTAAGTTAGATATTGAATGAGTCACAAAAATTCGGAGATCTGTATTTTTAAATGAATTTATGTTATCCGTGATGAGTTTTTAAGGGACACTAAAGTAAAAATTTATGTGTTGGTAGATAAAGTTAATGATTAGACCAAATTTAGTGGAGGTGGTGGAATTTCTTCCGCCCACTTGGTAAAGTATTCGGTTGCGATTATGATAGTGTGATTTTGTTGTGAATATTAGGGATTGATGAGAACAATGAGATCAAAACTCCATTGTGAAAAGGGCTAAAGGTCCTTAGACGATTGCAAAGCTTGAATAGGAATGTAAATAAGATTGAAATACTACGGCGTTTTTACATTTCTTAACATACTCATAAAGCAGTAATGATTGAGGAAGGCCAATAATATCCACGATGAAGAAAATGCTTAGCAATGGCTATGCAACTAAAATTTCCAACCCAAATACCGCCATGGAATTCTTTGATAACACAATAATATTCATGGGATTTAAGGCATCAAAGGAGAATACCGTCAAATCCGTGCTTATAATGAATGCCTCCAAGTATCACATAGTGGTTAGCACGATGAAGGAGAGACCTCCTAGCATTCTTAGATAGATTGGATGGAATGATGGATTTGGGAATATCAAAGATCCGATGAACTAGACTCAACAAGATTAACATGGGGTAAGTCATGAAATGGTCAATCACTATGATGAATGACAAAAAAAAGTTTAGATTATTTTGTTGTCCATGGGATGAGAGCTGAAACAGATGCCATGATATCTACAAAATGATTGGATGACTAAGGAATGGCTTGGATAGTATAAGAATCAAAGGCCTCGAGGAAGAGATGAACAATGTCTCAATATTTTTGAAGAGTGTCATTTTTACATTGATACTCACATGTTACTTATTTGATGATAATTGTTGAATCCCCATAGATGACAATAATCGAACACATACAAAGAGAGCCGGTTCAAGGCCTAAAATAAGGGATTCATATTCTGCCATATTATTCATGCACTCAAAATTGAGCTTATTTGTGAGAGGAATAGGATTATTTCTAGGAGGAAAGAAATTGACGCCACTGCCTCCCCCTTGATAACATTTAGAACTATCAAAGAAGAGATTCATTTTAAGGTTTTCATACTCATGATTAAAATTAATAATGGATTCATCTGGGAACTACTCATGAGGTAGATGCAAACTAGAGAGAGGGCTTCTACTAATTGGTTTACAATAGCTTGGCCCTTAATGTATTTTTGAGAAATAAACTTGAGGTCAAACTCAATCATGAGCATGAGCCATTGAGTAATACAATCATTGTGATATGGTTTAGAATGTATTGTCTTAAGAAGGTGAAAGCTAGTAACGACATAAGTCTTATGATTGAGAAGATAGTGTCGAAGCTTAGAGGTGGAAAATAAGAGAGCGCAACACAATTTTTAGCTTCATTGTAGTGAGTCTCATAGTCATGGAGGGTGCGACTAATGTAATAAATGGCCTACTCATGACCTTGGTCATCATGATGTGCTAACATAGCCCCTAGGGCATGATCAAAGTGAAAGAGATGTATAGATAAAAGGGCTATTCCTTGCATGGAGGTATAAACAAAGTGGTGGAGATAAAATTTATTATTTAAGGTCATCAAAATCCTTCTATCAATTATGATCCCAATTGAACTCTATGTATTTATGAAGGAGGTGACGAAAGGACTGGAGACAATTTGAAAGTTGGAAAATGAAATGGTGGAGTGGTTGAAGTTTTCCTTAAAGACTATGAAGTTTCTTAAGATTAGGAGGAGGCAGTTTGATGATTACTTTGATTTTTGCGGGGTCAACTTCAATAATCCTAATAGACATGAAAAAGCCAAGGATTTTTCCAATTAATACTCCAAACACACACTTGGATGGATTAGGACAAATAAAAAAGTGAATAAGGAACTCAAAAAGGATTTCGAGAAAAAAAAGATGGTTGTAGAGATGTTTAGATTTACCTAAAATATTGTTGGCATAATATTCTAGGGTTTTGTTGATGAGATCATGAAAAATGTAAGTCATGGCCTATTGATAAGTAGCTCTAGAAGTTTTCAAACCGAAGGGTATGAGGTGGTAGGAAAAGATCCCCTAAGGGGTGATGAAGGAAGTTTTATGTTGGTCTTTTAAGGCAATTAGAATCTAGTTATAACCAAAAAATCCATCCATAAGATAAATCATCTCATGACTTGCAATAGGATCCACAATTTGATCGATGTTAGGAAGAGGAAAGTCATCTTTAGGGCAACAGAGATTGAGATCTTGAAATTCAATTCATATACAAAGTTTTCCAAATGCTTTAGGGATGGGTACGGTTTTAGAAACCCATTGGGGATAGTCAATGGGAATAATAAAATTGGCAAAAATAAGATGTTGTAAATCCTCTTTGACAAGGAGGGAAACTCGAGGGTGCATGTAGTGAAGCTTCTACTTAATCAGTTTTGCATTAGGAACAATGAAGATGTTGTGAATGATAATAAAATGGTCAAGACCTAGCATGTTTGAATATGACCATGTGAATTCCTGGCTATAACAAGAGAGGAATATGGTGAAAGACTCAAGCTCATGTGAATCAATATATTGACCTATTTTGAGAATGCGAGGCTCCTAGGAAGACCCAATATTGATGTCAATGGTGGCTTATTTGAGAAGAGTGAATGTGTCAGATGGTAATCTCTTATGAAGATAATAATCCTTTTTCTCCATGTGAAAAATAATGGTGTCATCATCAGCGCATTGAAGAATGACGATGGTAGAAGAGTCTTCTTTTATCATCTCTGGATGGTAGAAGGGAAGAGAAGGGATCTAGTCGATTCTCATAATGATAAGTGAGAGGTCCAAAAGTGATGGTGAAGACTAAAAAAACATAGGCAATAGATAAGGTTTCATCTATATCCATGGAATCAAAAGATGGAGAAGATGGAGAAGGCAAGTCCATGCACATCTCGGATGGTGGAATGGGGTCTGAGGATTTCTCCTTATATCCCAACCCAAAATTTTCATGAGGTTTATGGCAATGATCCATAAATAGGCCATGTGGCCCATGCTCATAACACCCAATGTAGAATCCCTTCCATACGCAATGTTGAAGGTATTTGTGGGAAAAGGATGGATTTTTAAGAATCCAAAACCACCGGTATAAGGTTTGGCATGTGCAAGATCGGTGATGTGAGAAAAGGGGTATAGAAACCACCATAGATGAGGTTGGTTTAAAGATGTGGTGGCTGACAAGAATGATATCCCCGACATTGGGTTGGTACATTGGAGCTTGGTCGGGTCTACCGAGATGGTGAGGAGTGGGCAAGGTGTTGAGCGTAAGAATATGATACTCCCCTAATGTGAGTTTATCCATTACTTTATCTAGGGATTCATCATTGGGAAGTTTGGATGAAGGGATGGATGAGATGGTGGATGGTGTAGATGGATCATTCTTGGGAACAGGATATCATTGGGTTTGTACATAATGTTACACATTTGGGAGGGAGAACGTCCAGGGGAAGATTCAAGATCTTCCCTCATGCTCTTATTAAAGACAACGATGAAGTGTAGAGGGGACACAATGCATAACGTGGATCTAAGGTTGTCAAGGAGAACATTGTACTAAAATTCTTCTTCTATGATGTATAAGACCTCATGGAGGATATTCTCACTAAAATGGATGGGAAGGACAACTGTTCCCAATTCATGAGTGATTTCATCATTGAAGGCACGAAGGATTACGGGTGTTTAGGTGACTTTGGATTTTGGAATCTTAAGCTGATTAAAGGTATGTGAAGGAGGATGTTAATTCTTTCCCCATTATTTATCATGGATTTTTGAATGAAAGTATTATTGATCATAACTGTGATTAAAAGGGTAAGTTCATTCTCTTCTAGTGTGACATCTAGAATCTCAGTATCATCCAATGAAATAACAAGAAAATCATAAGCACTCCTATGAGAGACGCGAAGGGTTAAGCCTCATCACTAGATGTCATAATACGCTTCAAGGCTTGTGATCTTTGGATGAGCTCGTAAAGCAACATCTTAACTAGGACCTAATGAAGTTATTTGATGATACTTTGTTCAATAGGCTAAGGGGTAGCTAAGATGGAAACCTTAGGTTTCGATGATGATGTAAGCTCCTTAGGAGGAGGGATGGTGACAAAGGTCTTTAATTTTGGCTGGGATGTCAATTTATGAACATGTGGGCTAGATCGCATGGATATCTAAATAGAATTAATGAATAAAGGGGACCATCCTTAAAAGAATCGTCGTTTGGAAATGGGATGGCCACAAAAGTCCATAATAAATGAGGGTAATTTTTCATTTGGATGGATGAGGTTGAAGGTGTGGGTGTTGAAGGAGGATATTTGTTTGCTTCAATAATAAATTCATTTTCCTTGATGATGTTATGGACAAGGGTTTAGAGTGCTTTACATTGTTTGATATCATGTCCAGGAGTACAATGGTAGGAAAAATGAGGTTTGAATCGAACCAAGATGGATTCTTACTATTTGGTTCAAAGGTCTTAATAGGTGGAAGCATGATGGTGGAAATTTGTAGTAAGTGTTAGAGGACTTTCATATAAGACTCGATAAAAATATTAGGAGGCACCTTGTCTTTGTGAGACGTCTTGGTCTTGAAAGAAGAAGTGGATGCTCGAGATGATTTGGATGTCAAATGTGAAGTTGGAGTATTTTGGGGTTTTGGTGTCTTAGTTTCAGTTTTGGTGATGATTGGTTCTCAGAAGAAAAAACGTTTGATGGTTTTGGCTTGAGTTGATTGGCAGATTGAAGTGTCTTTGATGGAGGATCTAGTCCAAGAAGAGATGGATGTGGTCCTAAGATAGATGATGTAGCATTGGTTTTTCTAATCTTAGGAGGGGGATATCAATTTTCTTGTGAGGACGTGAAAGAGAACATTGAGGAAATGTGCCAAGGGTTCTAGACCTTGTCTGTGAAGAAGCACCCTTAGGAGAGATGACCAAAATCTATCTTGGAGGGTCTGAAGGTGGTGTTATAGGTGAAGGGAGTAGTTTTTACATGATGAGGTCAAAAGGAGGAAAATATTGGTTTGATGTAGAAGTGTTGGATTGGGTAGATGAGATGGGAGGATTATTTGAAGTCAAGGAAAGTTGAAATGCTCTCATAAATTATTCAAATGATTACATTGACATGTAAGATGATCTATATGTGGTGACAATAGTTTATGTGGTGGGTACGGGAAAAGGTGCAGAAAGAAGAACCTAGATTGATGATAAGGATGGTAAAATGGGTAAAGGTAGAATGGATGTGGATAAGGTAGTTGAATCAATGAAGTGGATGTAATAAGTGATGGAATAGATGGGATATGTAACGAATTAGATATAGGTGTTGAATCGATGGTGGATGTGGAATCAGGTGGTAATGGTTGTTTCATAAATGTTTCAAGGGGTAAGAATGATATGTTTGTGAATGGGTTTGATCTAGTAGTTGTAGATGTAGGAATATATGCCAAGGTAGATGTAGGTATGATTGGTATGGTTTTAGGGATAAGTTTTAATGGGCTTGTACATGTAGGAATAATATACAAGGAGGTAGGTGTGATCGTTGATTAAGAAGGTGAAATTATTGATGGGGTAGGGTATTGGCCAATAGTATGGATAGTGTTTATGGTGTGAGAATTTTGTGCTTGGGATGTAGAAGAAGTGGTGGCTTGAGTTGTTGGTGCATGGTTGGCAAATGGTTATCTAAAGATGTCAAGTGGTTGGTTGGGTGATGCATTATGATTTTCCACTTGAAGATCATCTTTATCAATGAGTCTTTGGATTAGGTATTTAAAGGTTTGACATCTCTCTATGTCATGTCCTGAGACTTGATAGTATTTACAGTAATGATCATCACGATACCATGCAGGTTTCAGTTTAGATTCATGAAATGGTTGGATTGGAGGAAGTGTGATAAGATTAACCACCATCAACTTGTCAAATATTGAACTATATAATTCTCCAAGGGGAGTATAGTTGGGCATAGGTCTAGGGGCTCATTGTTGAGGCCACATGCTAGATGTGGGTGTAGAAGAAGACTTGACGACCATTATATTGGCCACACTCTTATATTTATCGTTGTGTGTGGATGGTTTGGTAAACTCGGCTTTGGGTTTGTTTGATTTAAGTTTTAGTTCGCCTTGCTCAAGGGCACGAGTTTGGGTTTTCGAGCCATGGTGAAGGATTCTTCGAATGTTTGGAAAGATTGGATTTAGAATGTAGAAGAAATATTCCTTGCACAAGAACATGAGAATAGTTCGATGATTTCAGTTTACAGATAAATTATAGTTGGTTTATAGTTCCACGCAATTGTGTGACAAAATTTGTAATAGATTCATCCTCAAACTTTCTAATGGTGTAAATTTCATTGATGATGATAAAAGGAAAATGGAGAGGAATGGGTGTGACCAACTGATTAGTTTGATGAGGTGGGGGATTGGTAGAGGATGAAGTAAGATCACGTTAGAATGTAACAATTTGTGAGGAGGGAAATTGGGTGATTTTAGGATTTGAATGATAAGGATAAAGTTGTTGAAGTGGTGGACCATCAACAGGAAGTTGGGTTGACTTCCTAAGAATGTAATCTTGAAGAGCTATTGGGTTGGCATCAATAAGTTGTTAGAACTCTAAAATACCATAGGGGATAACAGGAGGTCCAAAAGGTTCAGATATAGGAGATGGAGGGGTGGCTGGTCGAGATGGGATGGGATGGTGATAAAAGAAAGGATTAGTCTCATCTATGGTAGTAGTTTGAACAAAAGTCCCTTGGTGAGAAACATTGATGAGAGGTTGGGTACCCATGGAGGAAGTAACCAAGGGCACATATGAGTCACTGATCACAACATATGTTTGTTGGGATGAGACTGCAGAATTGTTTGAGGTAAGGTTTTGTTCCATTTTTTTGCTACCAAATGAGTAAATATGGGCATGAAATGAAAACAATGTTTATATTAACTAAATCAAATAAGTCAACTACATTTTTTTATTATTATTTATTAAGAAATTGTGAAAAATAAAAGGGAAATGGATAACAAAGGTACCTAGGAAAAGGAAATCTATGTTTGGTTTCAAGTTGTTATGGTTGGGAAGTTTTGGGAAGCTTCCTTTTGGGTGATGAAATCCCACTTAGCTCACCGGGTAGGAAGATGTCTAGACGTGTTGATTGACGTGTGATTTTTAGGTTGTGTGTGGTAGATTGTGAGATGTAACAAGTTAACCTTTACTTAACCTATATGACCAAGTAGGATGCAGAAAGAAAGGTTCTTTTTAAAACCAAATCCAAATGTGATCTTTTGATGAGGAAGCTGATAAGAAAGGGAAAATACGATGAAAAACAGAGACAATGATACAAAAATGATAATACCTATCAATTTTTCCTTTTTATTTGAAATTTAAGAAAAGAGTGATCTAAGGTGGCATTTGAACCCAACATGAGTAAGCAAAAACAAAGCCTTGTGCTGCAGTGTTAGTAGAGGATAGAATAAGCATAAAGTAGCAAGGAATGTAAGGAATCACTTAAAGGGTGGTCCCACCAAACGTGCAATATTTTTTTATATAATTTTCTCATTTGATTCAAATTAATAATGTTAGTTATTAAAGAGAGATAAAAAAACTTGGAATACGAAGGGTTTATGGTACTTCAAATGCGTGATATGGATGAACGGTGCAAAATTAATTGATCCTCATCGCGAATGGATGACCTGTAAATAATAATAACTAAAAATGGGATGGATTTGATAATATATGTGGGGTTTCTCGACAAATCCAAATCCAATATGTGTTACCTTCTTTTTCTAGATGTCAACCCTGTTTGATAAAAGAAAGTGAAGTAAATGATAGACAATCTAATAACATGCGAGAAATAGATACAAAATTGAATCTAAAACTAATATAAATATATTGAAACATTGTGAGATAATCTAAATGAATATACAATAAACTAACTGGATGGGTCGAAGGTGACCCGGGTTGTACAAAGGCAGTCGATGGCAACCTAGGTGAGTGAATCTAGAGAGCAATGTAAATATGCATACCAGTAGAGATTTGGAAGCAAACTAAATGTAACATAAGCTTGTGGATTATGGGGGATGACTTGTAGAAGAATGTATGAGATAGAAAGGAAGAGAAAATGGTATAAAATTGAGACTTGGATGGGTTTGTTGATATTCTAGTCTTGGGTCGACGCTGACCAAAGTGGGGTGATGAAGAATGCAATGCAAACATGATTAATTCAAGTATGAAAGAGAATCGGGATGGTGGCTATGGAATCTAAGGAGGATGGAAGAGTCAAAACACGAGATAGAGAAAGGATCTAGAGACAAAAAATCATAGTGATAGAAGAATGGGTCGACGACAACTATATCATAGTAGAACAAGGCCAAAGATAGATATATGGAATGGATGACTGCAAGCAAAAATGTTAGAAGAGAAGGGCTGATAATGAAGCTCTAAGCATTGTTGAACCTGTAAGATGTTAGATCTAATAAAACAATAATATAAATAACATAAGATAGCATAAAAAGTAATGTAAGCCTCCAAATTCATGCAAGTGATGAAAACAAGCTTCCAAGTATTGTAAGAAGGTTTTCATAGTTGTTGAGATGCTCTGGTTCGAAGATGGATTTGCAGATTGTAATAAAATCAAGTGTTTTGTCACACTTGTATGTTTGTGTATTTTTTGGAAAGGGAATAACTTAGTCTTATAGGATTGACAACGACTAGGCTGGGTCACCACCGACTATAGGGAAAATTTCCCTAACATGGTTGATTTTGTGTTTTGGTCATGATTTTGGGATTTTAAGGATGAGATAAGTGCTTTAAAGCTTGTAGGAAGGAAGAGGTTGTTTAGGGATGTGTCATGGGTATTTAGGGGATAAAGATAGGTAGGATAAAAGATAGAAAAAGCATAGGGATGTAGATTTAGGATAAAAGCATCCTAAAGGGAAAGTCCATTAGGGCTAATGGATATTAATTAATTAATTAATTAATGATCATTAATAAAGATTAATAAGGATTATAGGTGATGAGATAATAAGTGGGAATTTAAATTAAATGTTAAGGAGGGCTCTAGCTATACAAAGGTGAAATATGCGCACGTAGGAAAACAAAGGTAGGGTATCGAATTTAAGTGTTTACATGTTCCCCTTTTTGTTGAGTGGTTTGCACTAGCAAGCCATGAGACAAAAATGAGAAGAGACAAAGTGTATGATGAGGAGTGACGGAAGGTTGATGATGAACTCCCCTTAAATGATGTAATTCCTCCATCGTGATTGATATCTTAACTGTTTCTTCAACTAAAATTTGCAACATAGATATATGATTTTGTTATGAGACAGTTTACTCTCTTCACTGTTGATCATGTTTATTATTAATTAAAATATTTATACTCTAAATCTATTAAATTTATACTATATCAAAATTGTACTAATGTTGGATTTTATTCATATGCTCGCTATGCTGAGTTTTGTGGTATAATCTATATAAACCAGGTGAATTGAGGTAAATTCAGTCCTATGGACTATGTTGGTAAGATACTTAAGTTACATTATTAATGTGAACTGTGGTTTATTCACTGCTAATAAAGGGATGGTCATACCTTGGATAAATTTCAGTGATCCAAGGCATGTCTTCAATCGATAAGTGGTATGATCATTTTATTAAGTCTAATTGACTTTGTCTTATTTCAAGTATGTCATCTCATCCAGGTTTGAATGAAGAGATGCCCAGGAACACCTAGAAGCATCTAGTGCATGTGCTCTTTCAGTGAGATATGATCACTTTGTGATGTTTGTGTATGATAGTAATGTTCATGTTAAAAATTTAAGCTTATACATGTTAGTAGTGACCTAACTGAAACTACACTAAGGTGATAATTATTCTTTTGAGAACCTAACTATGCTTAAGGCATTTTATCCTAATCTATGATGGAATGTATTTTTGGTAAGGGGATTCTAATTCCTAAACTATCTAGAGGAATTCATTAATATCCTAAGCTAAGGTTTGCATTGCTTAGAAAGGGACTTAAGACTTAAACCTAACCATGAACCTAACCTAAGGATACCTAAGGTTGATGTTGGGGATAGGACTAGGTTAACGAAGGGCGGTTGCACCATTTCGAGGAGTACTTAGCAGTTAATTTTTTTAATTAATTCCCTGATCAACCAACTTTAGTGATGACTTTTTCTAATTTGGCATTTCCACTAAAAAAGTGTTACTAAATACTTGGCATTGTTATTTTGAATTGTTAGTTACCAATTTGATCGAATGGATGGTTGGCGAAATTTTGGGACAGACTGTCAAAACCTGTCCTAGCATTTATTATTTTTAAACCAAGAGTGGAAAAATGCCTTGGGAAATTCTAAGATGAAACCATGGAAAAAGGAAAGGTTTGGTTTGGCAGTTCATTTTGTTTTCTCGAGCTCAATGGCTCTACATGTTGTTTCTCCATTTTTGAATTGCTAGTTTGATTTAGTTACATTCTTAAATTCACCATTGCATGGTTGAAATGATGGAGAAAATTTATTGTTAAAACTATAAATGAGAATGGTAGAAAAAGTATGGATATTTTTGAGGATTCGAGTGCTAAGTTTTGTGGATTTTGTTGTAAAATATTGAAGGGAAACTCAAGGAACCAGGAAGAGTTTCGCAGGAGCACTACCAAACATGATAGGCTCTAACCCATTAAGATATTTTTGTGTTTATCAATCTCATGAAAATAACTCTTCTCATTTTCTTGATATTGCTTTTGAGTTGATCTTGTGGTTGGAAAATATGGTTGTTTGTATCTTATTGGTTTTTCTTTTATATATTCTTTAAAAACCAGGTTTGGGGTTGTGTAGAACCATTATAGTTCTTATTTGTAGCTATTATGCATTTTAAACACATGAAATTTGGTTGTGCATGAATTTTTTAGCATGGGTTAATCTGTGAAAAATTTTATTATGTGATTTTTGTTATCTTGTTTATGTTCGAATTAATAAGGGTTCTTACCGTCTTATTAGTGTTGATGGATGAATTCGTACAACCACCACTGTTTCCAAAATGTATTAAGGTTGTTGTTTGTTATTTTATCTAGACTATTGAAATCCTTTTGGTTTCAGGAAAGGAGATGATTCTGGGTCAATACCATTTCGGTTATGGGGATCATTAAGTAAAGAGACTCATTATATCTTAGAATTTTATTTGTAGATCTCTATTTCGGTCTTCTTGACCATACTTTATGTAGTTCATTTTAGAACACAATGGAGTCTTAATCCTTTAAAACCCTACACGGGTGTGCATTGTTGATTGTTTGGTTTGAATCCTTCCTTTTGGAAAGGTAAATGGTTGATTGGAAGATGAAACTCTGTTTCTCCTAACCTTGATTATATTTTTCTTGTTTTTTTATTACTCTTTTTATAGATGGCATAAATCTTGGTTGTTAAGTTTCTAGGTCTGAAACCCATGAAATTATTTGTTGATCCCTTAGGGATAGTTATTATTACCATTTTGGTTGAGTGGTTTGGCCTCCAGTTAGAAAATATAATTTTGAGTCTTGTTGACCTTTGAGTCGATATAAATTTTAAGACAGTGTTTTTGTGGCTTGAACTTATAATGGAATCTGTGATTTATTATTTGAAGTATTGTAAGAACTAATGCTACCTCCTAATGAGGATGGTTATCAAGTTAAGTTTTCTTTAATAACTTAGTACTCTATTTTTGTTTCTTTGTGTTCTTATCCTTACTTGGACATGGTTCGTATTCAGTTGTTTGACATTCACTTCGTAGTTGCTTGATTCCTTGTGTATGAATATTACATTGTATTTAGTTTAAACTGATTCTCTTGATTGAATGAGTAATATTTGGTAATCCCTAGGAAGATAACTTGGTGATAAGAAAGAAATGGAAAATACTTCGATTGCTTATGATAACTTTCATGGAATTGATAATTTGTTTCTTGACTGTTACAATAGTTCAATGCATGATTAATCTGATACTTGGATAATTTTTGGGTATTATTACAGTCTTCTGATTCAGTTAGGATAGTTTCATTGGTATAATAGTTGACTTATATATTATGCATTGTCTTTTTACTATTTGAAATGTCTTCAAATATCATTACCATGTTGTATGAAGTTAATTGTTAAATGAAATAAATTATTGAAAGATTGGTAGAGTTTTGAATTTCAACCATGTAATTCTTATGAGTACCTGATTGAAATTCCAAAAACACTTGACATTTTTTTGAATTTTTGGACCAATATTTTAACTTTAATGATCTCTAAATTTTGTTATTTGGGTAAAAAGGTTCATAAAAGGGTACATATGACTTCTTTCTCCTAACTAGACATTGTGGCATTTTTGCATGCTTTTTGGATAGGGAACTTAGAACAATTTCATGAAATAGAAGGGTTCCTTTCTTGAAATTGATATATATTAGCATGTTGTTCTAATGTGTTAGTTCTTATCATGCTAAGTTCTCATGAACTGACACATGCTAACAATTGTGCAGATGGATTTTGTGAAAAGTGAAAGGAGAAAGACTTATAGAAAGTTACATTTGTTTTATTGATAAAGTTCATTCTATTCTGATGTTTCATTGTATTGAAAGGCACTTGAAAGGATTTTTTTGGAAAATCTAAAAGGACATAGTGCCTTAGTATTGTATTGGTTGTGGAATGTTGTCATTATTGACTGAAAAACTTAGGAAGTATGTATTATGTTTGAAATAAAGTGAATTCTACTTTTTTATAATGAATTTTTGTATGATTGGTATTCTATAACTTGTTTATCTATTCAAAGCATGATTGTTTTAGAATTGATTTATATTCCTAAGTCTTAAACATTCTTTACTTTATAGTTATCTAAGTAATTGAATGTTGTTTGGATAAGGAACAATAAGTATAAGTCAATTAATTTAAGGAATAACAGTAAACTATTAAGAGTTATGACCCTAATAAGTTAAACCTTACTTGGGAGTTGCAGTAATGTAATAATATGTGATATGGGTTGATATTGTCTTCTTAATAAGGGTTATTTCATAATGTGTCAATATGAACTTATAAATAAGAAATTAGGCCCTTAATGGAAGAAAAGGGAAACATACTTATTAAGTTGGAAAGGACTTGGTAATTGAATCCTAAACCTATGTTGACATTATTTGCAATAAAGTTGACAAGTATGCAAACATAATAAAAATGTGATTAAAATCATATGTAAATGGAGTGTTATAAAGGTTATGTTAGGATGAGATGAATTGACAAGTAAGTCACTCAATCTAACATATCAGCTATACGAATCAGTGTTATACTTATTTGGTGGATATTATAAAAATGAATACTTTTAATTAAGTTGTAACTAAAGAAAATTTGTGTGCTTATGTTGAAGTGTTGACTTGCATTGATAGTATATGATACTTGATAAAAGTATGATACATACCTAAATAATTAGTTATGTATAAATGCACCATCTCTATTAATGTGAAATATAGGGACAATGAATTAAGTGCTGCCCTATAATGATATAACTAAATTAGTGGTATGGTACTTAACTGTATTAAAGATAAATGTTTTCTTAATTAATTAAGCTTAAGGAAAAATTAAATATGTAATTTTGTACTCAAATAAAATATTTTTTGATCCCTACTTAAAGGATATTATTGGCATGAGATATAATAAGATAATTAAATCACATTTGGGAAATTAAATATCCTTGGATAAACTTAAGATAGGCCCTGAGGTAAGAATCATTCAAGGTGAAAGTGTTGTGAGACCTAGGCTAACCTATCATAATTTAATTAACACTTTGAAACATTAAGATACAATGTTCCAATTTAGGACCCTTGGTGGGTCAACTCACTACGTCCACTACATAGTTGTATCCCTATAATGACGGTAGTCACTATTTGGATATTGTTTCTTAATTGTACTGAGTTGTCTCATCAAGACCCTGAATTGTGACATGGTATTGCATTAAGTACAAACTTGTTATAATTACAAAGGCAGATTAAACGTCATGAACACGCACCGATGTCAACTTATGATGGATACGGGAAGGGAAGTTGTCTAGTAATGATGTAAATCATTACGGAGATACTAAATTTCCCATAGGCATCATAAGATGACATAGTGGTATGTCTTCTACCTTGTACCTTGTACAAGACTTGTAGCTATCTACAACACCATTTATTGCATATCCATATAACTGAATAAGTGATAAAGGTGAGATGAAAAATTTCCATTGATGAATGTGTCGACATGGAATTGAGCATGGCATAGATGACTCTGAAACTTTGTGGAAAGTATTGTAAGATGTTGATTACACTTTCATGGTTTCACCAAGATCTAATTTATGAGATGTTTGGGGTTTCCTTGGTGGAACCCAGGTAGACACTTAGATATCTTCACTTAATTATCATATCTTGAAAAAGGAAAACCAAATGATACATTGGATGTATTGGCTCGTAAAGAGCGTTGAGGGGGATCGAGTAGGATATGTATACTCTCATGCAGATGCACATGGTTTATGATAGTTATCAAAAATGGATTGCATTAAGGTTTATGTTGGATTTAAATATATGGGTATTTAAATTAGAAGCATACATTAAGATAAAAAAATCCCATGTTAATGAAGTCATGAAATGAGGATGTTACAAACAAGGGATCGATACCACCAAGGGGAATCAATGATGTGTTTGAAAAAGGTAGATGATGAAGGGCGAGTGGGTGAATTAAAATGGGTAAAAGTATAATGTAAGGAAAGATTCCCTAAGAAAAAGGATCATAATAGCAATAAAAACTATGGCATTGACTTAGATATCACGTGGGTAGGGGACATAGGGCGGTCTTAATGGAGATGGTGATAATGTTATATGGGCTAGTGAGTGGGAAAAAATAACTATGAAATGGAGAGAATCCAATGGTAAACCTTTGAAATAGATGTGAGCCGGGATGACCAATGGGTCATATAAAAACATTAAACCATGAAAAAATAAATGTGAAAATAATTTGAAATCCTTCATACACGAGGAATTAAGTGAAAAGGGTATGCGTCTACAAAGGATGAGGGTGAAAATAATGGTGCATAAAGGAGGAATATGAATAATTTTTCCCCAAAGGGAACACAAATATGGTGACAAAAGTGGACTTGGGATAAGGTATGGATGATAAAATGGTGCACCAAAGTAGAGGACATGAAAAACTCGAAAAGGCAAAATAAGAAATGATGATATAAAATCCCCAAAGGGGGATAAATATGGCCACAAAGGTGGACTTGAGATAAGATGAAATGATGAAATTGTGCCCTATAAAAAGAGCACAAAGGTGGCCAAAAGTGAAAGATAGGAAAATACATGATATGATGCTCAAAGAAGGCCACAAAAGTGGACATAGGATGAGATAGATTGGATAATATTTGATGAGATAAAAAAGGCGTAATTGGATGATAGATGAGACAATATATGAAATGATATAAGATAATATTAGATGTGACAAAAGGGTATGAATGATGCTACACCATATCAAGGAACACATGGGAAAAATATACCTCCAACCGCATTGGAGGTAAATAAAAGGAGGATCCAGGTAATGCAAGGCACATGCAACCAAAAACATGATGTTAGCATATAACCAACAATAGTTAGTTATACCAAAGATCATGAGAGAAAGGTATGGAAAGAAATCATAAACCTAACATCGACATGAAAAAGGGGTTTGTGATGTAACTTGTACAAGGGAAGAGGGTTCTCCATGAGTGGTGTTCCCTAAATCTATGCCCCAACTCTGGGAAGGGGAAAGAGAAAATTGATCAATGCGGGAAGTTTTCTAGAATAAAGTTGATCAATACATGAAGCTTTCTTAGGATGCTAATAAAATGGAAGGCTGATCAATGTGGGAATCCTTTGATGCCATAATACAAAAGAGTAGCCATCCTTCAAGCATATGGTCTACTTTATACATATATGATATAGATGACAAGGATGATATACATGATATTCGTCCTTCGAGGGATTGATCTATTTATTTGATTTGATTTTTATTTTTTTCTTTTTTTTTTGAATAGGTGTCCTTTGAGGGAAAAGTATACTTTTTATAGCTTTGAATTTGATATGAGAATCCATGAATTTTGATTTTAACATGGGGAAGATATAAGAATAACCATGTAATCCACTTAGGAGGGGACAATAAATGTATAAGAGACACCCGTCTACTCTTTGCATGGTTTCGTAGGTAAAAAGAGGGTGATGGATGTATACATGAAATTTGTAGAGGTTTAACTCACAATCCTACTCTAATCTGCTAAGGAGACAAGGGTAAGAGAGAGAAAAGAAGATAAAACTAAACTAACAAGGTGATACACCAAAGGAGTGGTGAACATCTACTTTTGCAAATTGACACAGATTATAAAAATGTAACAAAAATCATGTACAAATTGCTAAAATTGTAATGAAGGATCAGGATGGAGCAAACAACACAAGAAAGGATTGAAAATTCATTCACAGAGCTTGCATTGTCATTTCCATCTTTTAAATATAGTGCATTACAACAAAGCAAGGAGGTAGATAACATGTTACAATCCTAAAAATATCTAATATTCCACAAATTCACTTGTCGGGGGGTAAAGAACAGAGCCTGCAGATCATAAAAATGTCCAACCCTTTACAAATGAGCCAAATTTGGCTTTTAACAATGAAAACCCGAGTTCGGGAAGGAGAAAGGAGGGTAAAATAAAATGAACGATTCACCACCAAAAAAATCCATAAAAATAGCATGGGTACCCTTAAAAGTTCATTCCACAAGATTTTTGACCATGCCTTTGGAGAAGAATTGAAGACATGTTGCATTAAAAATGGTGGTTGAATGTCGATTCGCTCTTTTCCCCATGCTAAAGGTGTTTTCTCATTTTCTCTCACTAAACTCCACCGATTTTTTTTTTGAAGGTTCCACCATGTAGAGGACTTCAATAGCTTTCCAATGACACCAAAATTGAGAAAAAATAAGCTCTTGATTGAAAGATATGCCCTCTCGAAGATTTAAGGAAAAACTAAGGCAAAAATCAGGTCGGCGGGCCGAAACCTAAAAATTTTCCCCTTTTTTGAATTTGGGAAAAATTCCCCAAAAGCTCCATGCCCCACCGCTCTCAGTGCCACGTGGCACTTCCCCATTGGTCTGCGGGTTCAAATGGCCATTTTACACTTTTTTGAATTTTGGAAAAAAATTCAAAATTCCTCCGTGCCCCGCCGCTCTGTTGTCACATGGCACACTCTGATTTGGCGCGGGCCCACGCTCCAAATTTTTCCTTTATGCTACCAACCAATTTGGAAAAATTACAAAATTCTCCCCATGCCCCTAACCTCTGCCATGAATATGACATGTGGCATACTCCCATTAGTCCACGGGGTTTGAACAAAATTTCCATTTCTCTTTGGCGGGCTTACGGGCTAATTTTTTCCCTGTCGCCCTTGCTATTTTGGCAAAAATCACAAAAATCTTCTCCACCACTCCGACTCCCACCCGAGGCTCGTGGACATGTGGCATATTCTGATTTGGCATGGGGTTCTAAGAAAAAAATTTCCCTTTGCGCCATTTGAACACTTTGGCAAATTTACCCCCGTCGGTCCGATCACCGCCGCTACATGGCACGTCCCTATTCTCGCAGGCCTCAAATCATTTTTTTCTTTGTGGGCCCGTGGGAAAAAAAAATATTTGTACCCCACCCATTCCTTAGTGATTTTCTCCAACTTACCTCTACCTACCCATCATTTCTACACCACGTGGCACATTCCTATTAGCTGCGGGCCTTCCCAATGAAAATTTCTCTCAAAAACTCCACCAAGTTATAACTTGCAAAATACAAGGAGTTAGAAGGAAAACTTTACCTTCTCGGAAAGGTGAAAAATTATCTATCCGATGAAGCCATTTCTAGATAATTTTGAGTGCTTAAAAAGTGAAAAACTTTAATCGAGGCACAAGGAAGGAAGGAATGAAAGAAAGTGAAAAATAAGCAAGGGGCTTATTTTGGATAACAATTTTGGTGACTTAGAGGGGTCATCTTCCTATTGGATGAAGTGACTAGCTTCCTGAAGCAATCCATTAGGCATGGAGTCATCAACTTAACTACTTGGTACTCTCAACTCATTAGAAAATTTCTAGAAAGAAGATTGTGAGAGTAGAACATCACTTGATCTAGAACATGGCTTACAAAGATGCATCCTTGGGACAACAAAGCTTGTGCCAAAGCACTTAGGGAAATGTAAAACTAAGCTACAAAAAACAATGTGCACAAGCACTTGGAGGAATGAAAATCTAAGCTAATATGTACAAGGTGAGGAGTTTCCCTTCTAGTAGTAATGCTTTAGATGGATTCCATTTAACTGGAATCTGCAGTTCTTCACCATCCAATGTAGACAATTAGAAGGCATTTTTGTTCTTACATTTTGTGACCATGTAGGGGCCACTCCAAATGGTATAAAAATTTTAATTCCTTCCTGGCTTTGCTCGATCTGCATCCCATTTCAACACTAAATCTCTAACTTGGAAGGTTCTAGCCTTAGCTTTTCTATCGAAGGTTCTCTTGATCAAGGCTTGGTCCTTCTCCGTTGTTTGGGCTGCATGCTCTCTGATTTCTTAGAGTTCCATCAATTCTACATATCTAACCTCCATGGGTTCAAACTCCAAAAATTCCAATTGCTTCATGAGTTCCAACGTTGGAAACTCAAGTGACATAGGTAAGATTGCCTCTCTTCCATAAACAAGTCTGAATGGAGAGTTACTGGTGGATCTCTTGGGAGTTATCCTATCAGCCCGTAAGGCTGATTTAAGTTTAGTGTGCCAAGTCCTTTGATTTTCATAAAGATTCCTCTTGATGATCTTTAATAGGTTCTTGTTGGTAGACTCAGCTTGGCCATTACCTTGAGGGTAATAATTTAATGAAGTGCTCAGATATATCTCATTCTTAACAGCCCATTCAGTTACCTTTGATCCTATGAATTCCAATGCATTATTTGATATTATAGTGGTAGGTATACCAAATCTGGTTACTATCCCCTCATAGAAGTCTAGAATGCTAGAATCATTTTGCCTCTTTGAGTGCCACTACCCCAATCCATTTGGTGAAGTAGTCAGTTGCTGTTAGAATCCACTTGTGTCCTTGGCTTGAGTTTGGGTTAATGACTCCAATGAAGTCCAAACCCCATTGCATAAATGGCTAGTCAACTGAAATTGGGTACAATGGAAGGGCTGCTAATCTTTCCTTGCCTGTGAAGAATGCACACTTTTTGCACCTCTTGATCCATGCATAATAATCACTAAACACCTTGGACCAATAATAGTCAGCCTTCATAATCTTGAGGATCTGTCACTCTTGGGGAAAATGACCCCAACTGATCCACCATGGAAATATTCCAACATTCTCTTAATTTGATTTGTCCCAATGCATCTCAGTAACACTCCATTTATATCCTTTTTGAACAAGACACCATCAACAAGTGCATATGGAATAGCTTGCAATCTAAGGTGTCTTCTCTTGTTTTTGTTCATCTTTGGAGGGCATAGGCCTATTTGTAAGAAGTGCATTATGTATTGGGTCCAATAAGGAGTGAGAATACCACCATCCTCTTCTTGAACACCTCTTTGTTCTTGATTGTCTGCAACGCCAAAACAACATTCCTCTCATTGTTTTCTTCCATTGATTTTCTCAAGACCAGCTGCTCACACAATCCCTTTCCTCAAACCAGCTTGGTGACTTTGATCTCAATGTCATACTCCATGACATGAGTAATCCACCCTACACATTTTTCATTTAGGTCTTTGTTGAGGAGGAAGTCCTTAACTCCCACATGAGAAACCAACAGTTGAACCTTGTTGTTTGAAACTAGATTCTTAAATTTATTCAAGATCCTAATCACTACAAGAACATGCTTCTCAATGAAGGAATACCTCACCTCATATTCCTCCAAGATTTGGCTAAAGAAGGCAATTGGCTGTTCTACATTTTCTTTGTTCTGCTGTACTAAAATTGCAGAAATTATATCATCACCTCCAAATGCATAAAGGATAAAATCCTTAGAGAAATATGGGTTAATGAGAGTTGGAGCTTGTGAGATAGCCTCTTTGATTTCCTCAAAACTTTCCTTACCTTCAGTTGTCCATTTGAAAGCCATACTTTTCTTCAACATCATAGTTATTGGCTTGACAAGGGCTGCAAAGTATGGAACAAACCTTTGAACAAAATTGATTCTTCCCAAGAAACTTTGAAGGGCCTTCTTGTGACTTGGTAATGGTAGTGCTTTTATTTCTTCAACTCTCTCTGGATCAATTGCTAATCCCTCTTTGGAAACAATGTGGCCTAGGAGCTTTCCTTCATGAGCTAGGAAAATACATTTTTTGGGATTCAAGGATACCCCAAATCTTCTACATCTTTGGAACACTTGTATCAAATAAAAGAGATGATTTGCTGCACTTTTAGAAAATACAAGTAATATCATCTAGGTATATCAGAACTATTTTATTGATCAATCCCTTAAACACCATATCCATTTCCATTTGGAAGGTAGCTCCAAGCGTTAGACGGCCCAAATGGAATTTTCCTATATGCATATGTTCCCCATTTGGTGGTGAAGGCTATTTTGAACTGATCATCCTCCTTTACCATGATCTCGATTATACCTTGAATAACCATCTAGCAATGAAAACCTCTCATAACCAGCAACAACTTGTAAAATCTGCTCCCTAAAAGGAAGTGGGTAATGATCCTTGAGGGATGCTCTATTCAAATATCTAAAGTCTACACACAATCTGATTTCTCCACTCTTCTTTCTAATCTGGAACCAAGTTTGCAACCTAGCTTGAATTCTTGATAGGAAATATGATAATTTCCTCAATTAACTTATTCAATTCCTTCTTCATGAGAGGCTTCATGTGTAGATTGATCGGTCTTTGTTTTTTCCTATTGGGTTTAGCACTTAGATCTAATTCAATTGTGTGTAAAGCTAGCTTGAGATTTAAACCTCTCAAGTCTTAATAGCTCTAAGAAAATATATCTCTGGGAACTCTTGGAAAAGTTTCATGAACTCATACCTTTCTTTCTTGGTTGTCACTTTACCAATTTGAAGTGGTTTTCCTTCTCCCACCGAGATGGGCACCGAATCTTCTCCCCGACTTAGATGTTTGCTTTCTCCTTCCTAAATTTATCGTTAGGATTAAAGACGGAATCCAAAGTGAAAAGTGCTTTCAACAGTTTTGCTGGTTCTCAGTTGTACCACTTGATCACCATATTGTTGTTCTAAATTTTCCCGATGTTTGGCCGAGAACTCGGCTTCTTCTTACAAGAAATTGATGATTTTTGGTCACTTTCAAACACTTGCCAACTTACATTATTGTCTGGCACTAATGGCCTTACCATCACATGAATGTTTGGCTACACTTTATCTTCCTCGATAATCTCCACAACATCAAAGGCTGCTCCAACTGCTGCAAGCCTATCAACAACTTGGTTTTCTTTCCTAGGGATGGAGTTGATGCCAAATCCTTCAAAATCCTCAATGAGGTCCCACACCCTATTCTTATAACAATTGAGTAGTTCATTTTTGGAAGCATGTTTTCCTTCACTTGATTAACAATCAGCTCACTGTCGCCAAAGACTTATAAGTTTTTGATGCCTCTCTTTTTTGACCAATGCAATCCTTGTATCAAAGCTTCATATTCAGCAGTGTTGTTAGAACATGCAAACTAAAATCTAAAAGTTGAATAATACTTAATTCCTTGAGGTGAAAAAGAATAGCTCCCCTCCGCACCTTGTCTACTTCTTGATCCATCAAAGAACAACTAGCATACCTCATTTTCATCCTTATGGTCTGGCTTGGTGATGCTAGAAATAGGCTGATTTTCTTCATGCATGCAAAAACTCCTAGTTCAGATTCTTCTATTTCCTTGTAGGGATCAAAATCATGTACCTTTCTTGCCCATTCATCGAGAGTTAAATTTGGGATGCTTCCAACTTTGGTGTCAGCTTCATCGGTTCTGGATAATCCTCTTGATCAAGTGTTGAATAGTTGGCATTGATTGGGCTTGGAGTATGAGGCTCAATGTGAATGTTTTCAATAGGTTCAGACCTGATTATGGCCTTAGTTCCATATCTGGTCCAGAACAACATATGTGACCAATCAACAGATAAATACCCTCCAATTCTAGTTGTGAAATCCCTTGACAAACATAGGGCAAAAAGTGGTGGTAAATCTATCACTGACACATCTTGCAAAACAGTGACATTGGGGCATGCATGTAGAGTGAGGCTGAAATCTTTAATTACTCCTACTATTTTTATTGCTATCCCATCCAAGTTGCACCACCCCTTTGGATATGAATTCATATTGGAGGCCCAGCTAATCAACTATTTGCTTGGGCATCACAGAACTACTTGCCCCAGAATCAATCATGCAATTGTGTACTAGTTTATCCCCAATGATAAATGAAACATAGAATGGAGGGGGCTTCAAAACTTTACCTTTCTGTCCTCCAAGCTTCTCCTTAGGCCGAGAAGCATTTGTGAGTACCTTCTCTTGCATAAGAGCTTGCTGATTTGAAGTTGACCAATTCTTCATGGCAGCTTGTAGTAGATCTCTTTGGCCTGGGATGGATAATGATTCGACATATATATATTCATGTTTGTCTTCTTCATTTTTTCAATGATGTTAAATGGGGATGAAACATCTCTTTTTTCCCCTTAGCTCGCACATTCTTTTCTTGTACATGGGTTGCAACAACCGGAATTTGAGCTAGTCTAGAAGGTGGCTTTGGTTGTCCTTGCACATTTGGAACTCGCATTTTCTTACCAACACTTTGTGGAGTGATGGGAGGTTGTGGATCACCTGGAGCTAATGATTTCCCTTCACCAATATTCATCTTTTTGACCGTGTGTTAGCTGCTACATTTTGAGAAATCATTTGATTCATACCACAAAAATCTTGACTTGCCAATTCACAAGTGTAGCCTCATTTGGAGTTGTATTTTTTGAGATGTTCCTTTTTGTTGGTTTGTTTCTTGAATCACTTCACTCTCTACACCAGTTGTTGTCACCATAAAAGCTTGGTTTCAAAGCACCATTGAAGCACATAGATTAGTTATGAGATTCATTGCATGGGAAACACCAATCATACTCTTGAGCTATATTATTTTGCACAGGCACTAAGGCTTTAGAGGTAGATACAACATTGGGGTTATAGGGCTGAAATGGTCTATTAGCGGGAGGCCTTACTTGATTTTGATTTGTAGCTGGATTGGGTGGCCTATTAGGCTGATATGGTTTCCTATTAGGCTGAGTTTGAGGCTGATAAGAAGGTCTAAAACTTTGGGCTTGCTACCTCTTGAGTGTAACCAGCTGTTTTCCTAAATTTTGTAATTGTGTCATGACTTCTTGAAGTTCATTTGAGGTACTAGAGGATGAAGTAGAGGTTTCATTTGAACTCTGATTTCTAGAAGTGGGAATAGGAGCTAAAGTAGGTGCTTGACTAGTGTTTGGGCTTTCCAAGTTTGGATATAAGGGCATGGGAGGCCTAGGAGCCAGCTTTTTACAGGTTGGATCAAACAATTCTTAGCCCTAATGGCAATGCTATAAGCTACAGGTATATTTTCACCTCCCATAGATTGGATTAACATAGAAATATTAGAATTTAAAGCTTTGAGATAGTATAAGAAATTACCTTCATTGTTGGCCCTTCTTGTCACTAGGATTCTATCCCATGTCCTTTAAAATCTGAAATTGAAGTCTGTTAACTACTCATTAGGAGTTCTCTTGATAGTTGTCAGTTTTTTCAATAGAGACAAATTATCTCCCTTTTCTCCAAACTTCTTATGGAGAGCTATGCACAACTGGTTCCAATTTTGGATAGAGCCTGCCCCAAGGATTTCGGACTATCGCAAGGCTTTCCCTTTAAATGAAGATGCCAACAATTTGATAGCAATTTGCATCTCAACAATCTCATGGATTGCACAAACATTAGCAATGTCTTTGACATGATCACCAGGAGTGGTCTGATTTTCCCCAGTAAAGTATGGGATGTTCTTCAATGTTGCAACTAGAACTAGGTTTTGTGCATTGAGAGAAAGTGGGCTGCTACCAGTGAAGTTGACATAAGGGTTGTGTTGTGCCATTCTGATTGGCTTGAGAACCCTTGTTGATTGGGTGAAAGGTCTACCAGGTGGAGGAGTTGATAGAGTTCTGTTTGGTGGAGATGGAGACCTTTGAATTCTTCTTCCCCTCTCTCTTCTTCCTAGGGATAACTTCATATATTCAGACAATCCCTCTTCTTTATCCCTTGACCTTGTTTGGATCCTTCTCATGAGTCTTCATACTTGGACTATCTGAAACCAGTTGATTTTATCTCTTTGGATTCGTCATATGTGTAAATCAAAACTCTTTTAAGTGAGAAACTTACAAAAAATGCACATCAACTTTGTTGTAATAAAGATGAAGACCTCTAAGGTCCCATTGGGTGTGCTAAAACTATTAATGTAAATCATTAGCACCCCTAGATGTTTTCTTAGATTTCTAGTTTGATCATGGGCATCCAATGTGATTGCACAACATGGAATTTTTCCCAAGTGTGGGACTTGCAAAAATGTGAAAAAAATCTCTAGATTAAAGGTTGGTTCCTCTACTCCTCTGATCAGATGTATACATGAAATTTGTAGAGGTTTAACTCAATATCCTACTCTAATTCTACCAAGGAGACAAGGGTAGAAGAGAGAAAAGAAGATAAAACTAAACTAACAAGGTGATACACCAAAGGAGTGGTGAACATCTATCTACTTCGCAAATTGACACAAATTATAAAATGCAACACAAATCATGTACAAATTGCTAAAATTGTAATGAAGGATCAGGATAGAGAAAACAACACAAGAAAGGATTGAAAATTCATTCACAGAGCTTGCATTGTCATTTCCATTTTTAAATATAGTGCATTACAATAACAAGGAGGTAGAAAACATGTTACAATCCTAAAAACTATCTCGATATTCCACAAATTCACTTGTCGGGTGAAGAACGGAGCTTGCAGATCATAAAAATGTCCAACCCTTTACAAATGAGCCAAATTTGGCTTTTAACAATGAAAACCCGAGTTCATGAAGGAGAAACGAGGGTAAAATAAAATGAATGATTCAACCACCAAAAAAATCCATCAAAATAGCATGGGTACCCTTAAAATTTCATTCCCCAAGATTTTTGACCATGCTGGAGAAGAATTGAAGACATGTTGCATTAAAAATGGTGGTTGAATGTCAATTCTACTTTTTCCCAATGCTAAAGGTGTTTTCTAATTTTTCTCTCACTAAACTCCATCAAAAAAATTGAAGGTTCCATCATGTAGAGGACTTCAATATCTTTCCAATGACACTAAAATCAAGAAAACTGGGCTATGGATTGAAAGATATGCCCCTCTCGAAGATTTAGGGAAAAATTGAGGCAAAATCGGGTCACCGGTGGCCGAAACCTAAAAAAATTTCCCCAAAAATCTCTACACCCCACCACTCTACTACCACATGGCACTTCCCCATTTGTCTATGGGTTCAAATGGCCATTTTACGCTTTTTTACATATTGGAAAAATTCCAAAATTCCTCCACGCCCGCCGCTCCGCGCGCCACATGGCAATATCCGATTTGGCGCGGGCCCGCACTCCAAATTTTTCCTTCGCAGACCGCCAACCACTTTGTAAAAATTGCAAAATTCTCCCCGTGCCCCCGACCTCCACTACAAATAGGACACGTGGCATACTCCCATTAGTCTGCGGGGTTTAAACAAAATTTCCATTTCTCTTTGGCGGGCTTGCGGGCCAATTTTTTCCGTTTTGCCCTTGTTTTTGGTAAAAATCCAAAATATTCTCCGCCACTTCAACTCCTACCGAGCTCATGGACACGTAGTGCATTTTGATTTGGCATGGGATTCGGGTAAAAAAATTCCCTTTGTGCCATTTGAACACTTTGGAAAATTTACCCCCACCGTTCTGATCTCTGCCGCTACGTGGCACATCCCCATTCGTGCGGGCCTCAAATCATTTTTTTTGCGGGCCCATAGGAAAAAAAAATTATTTGCACCCCACCCATTCCTTTTGGATTTTCTCCAAATTACCTCCGCCAACCCACCATTCTGCCACCACGTGGCACATTCCTATTGGTTGCAAGCCTTTCCAGGGAAAATTTCCCTCAATAACTCCATCGAGCCATAACTTGCAAAATACAAGGAGTTAGAAGGAAAACTTTACCTTTCTAGAATGGTGAGAAAATTATTATATGATGAATCCATTTCTAGATAATTTTGAGTGCCACGAAAAGTGAAAAAAATCGATCGAGGCACAAGGAAGGAAGGAATGAAAGAAAGTTAGCCAAAAATAAGCAAGGGACTTATTTTGGATAATGTGTTCCACTTCCGGCTTTACCATTAAGGGAGGACAAACGATAGGATCCCGAGTAATACTTATGTGTGATAATATATGGTCCAATCCATTTGTGGGAAAACTTTCCACATTGGATCCTTTCCAGAGTAGTGAAGTTTTGATTTTGTTTTAAGATGAGGTCACCAAATTTAAAGTCACACTCCTTAAGGTGCTTATCAGAAGCATGCTTTATTAACTCTTGGTAAACATGATGATGTTCAAGAGTGAGGAGGTGGTGTTTTTCTAACAACTCGAGCTATGCTAGAAACTCGCTTGCGATAATATTTATCGTAGATGAATTCATGAAAAGACATGTGCAAGGACGGATTTTGAATTTCAAGAGGAAGGATGAATTCAGATCTCGTACATGAGACAAAAGGGAGTAGCTCCCACGGAATTTTTATGGTAGTTTGATAAGCCCATTAAGTGAAGGGGAGATGAAGATTCTAATTATTTCCTCACTGATCAATAGGTTTGGCAAGAATTTGTCAAAGGTTTATATTATTTTCTTCCACTTGGTCGTTAGATTGATGATAATATGGTAAAGATAAACTAAGTTGGATATTGAATGAGTCATAAAATTTCTAGAGATATTTGTTTTTAAAGGAATTTATGTTGTCCGTGATGAGTTTGCGAGGGATAACAAAGTGGAAAATGATGTGTTGGTAGATAAATTTAATGATATTTAGTGGAGGTGAGGGGAATTTCATCCAACCACTTGGTAAAGTATTTGGTTGCAGTGATGATAGAGTGATGTTGTTGTGAAGATCGTGGATTGATGATACCAATGAAATAAAGACCCTATTGTGAAAAGGGCCAAAGGTCCCGAGTTTGCAAATCTTGACTATGAATGCGATTCATATTTAAATATTGTTGACATTTTTCATATTTCTTCACATACTCACACAGCAGTTTTGATTAAGGGAAGGCCATTAATATCAAACACGAAGAATACACTTAGAATGTCTAAGCCACTAAACTATCCACTATAAATACCATCATGGACTTCTTTTATAGCATGAGAAGATTCATGGGATTTAAGGCATCAAGGAGAATATCATCAAATCCATGCTTATAAATAATGTCGCCAAGTATCAAATAGTAGTTAGAATAATGAAGGAAATACCTCCTAGCACTCTTGTATAGATTGGGTGGAATGATGGATTTGGATAAATAATCAAATATTTGGGAATACTAAAGATCTAATGAAATGGACTTAACAAGATTAATACTACGTAAGTCATGAAATCGAAATCGATCAATACAATGAATGAAATTAAAAAAATTATATTCTTTTGTTGTCCATGGGATGAGAGTCAGTAAGGATGTCATCATATCTTCCAAATGATTAGCCAACTAAGGAACGACTTAGATAGTATAATAATCGAAGGCCTCAAGGAAGAGATGAATAATGTGTTCATATTTTTGAAGATTTTCATTTTTACATTGATACTCACCTGTGACTTATTTAATGATAAGTTCAGAATCCTTGTAGATGTCAAGAATCTAAACACCTAGAAAGAAAGTGGTTTCAAGGCCTAAAATAAGAGCTTCATATTCTCGCCATATTATTTGTGCACTTAAAATCAAGCTTGTTTGCAAAGGGAATAGGAACATCCCTAGGAGGAAAGATAATGAAGATAGTGCCTCCCCCTTGCTGAAATTTATAACTGTCAAAGAAGAGATTCATTTTAAGGGTTTCATACTCATGATGAAAGTGATTAATGGATTCATCTGTGAACTTCTCATGAGGTAGATGCAAACTAGGGAGAGGATATTTTGGTTTGCATTAGCTTGGCCCTTAATGGATTTTTGAGAAATAAACTCGAGATCAAACTTAGTCATGAGCATGAGCCATCAAGTAATATGATCATTGTGATAAAGTTTAGAATGCATCATCTTAAGAAGATGAAATCTTGGTGGTGGAAAAGAGCACAACCTAGATTTTCGGAGTTCAGATTAGTGACTCTCATAGTCATGGAGGGTGCAAAAATGTAATAAACATCATGCTCATGACCTTGGTCATCACAATGTGCTAACATGGCCCCTAGGGCATGATCAGTAGTAGAGATGTATAGATAAAAGGGCTCCCCCTCACATGGAGGTGTAAGCACTGGTGGAGAAAAAATATATTTTTAAGGTCATCGAAAGCCTTCTAGTAAATTATGATCCCAATTGAAGTCTATGTCTTTACGAAGGAGATGATGAAAGGGATGGAAATAATATGAAAGTTGGGAAATGAAATGGCATATCGATTAAAGTCATCCTTGAATACTATGAAGTTGCTTAAGATTGGAAGGAGGAGGCATTTTGATGATTTCTTTGATTTTTGTGGGGTCAACTTCAATACCCCTAATAGACACGATAAAGCCAAGGATTTTTCCAGTTAGTACTCCAAACACACACTTGGCTAGATTGAGATGAAGAAAAAAGTGAATAAGGCGCTCGAAAAGGACTTTGAGAATGGAAATATGGTCATGGTGATGTTTATATTTACCTAAAATATCATCAACATAATCTTCTATAGTTTTTGGATGAGATCATGAAAATTATAAGTCATGTCCCATTGATAAGTAGCTCCGAAATTTTCAAACCAAAGGGCATGACGCGGTAGAAAAAGGTCCCCCAAGGGGTGATGAAGGAAGTATTATGTTGGTCTTCTAGGGTGATAAGAATATGATTATAACCAGAAAACTTGTCCATAAGAGAAAACATCTCATGACCTGTGGTAAGATCCACAATTTGATCGATGTTGGGAAGAGTAAAGTCATCTTTAGGGTAACAAAGATTGATATCTCAAAATTTGGTGCATATACAAAGTTTTCTAGACCCTTTAGTGAAATTTACAATATTAGAAACCCATTGGGGATAGTCAATGGGGATGATGAAACTAGCATAAATAAGACATTGCAACTCCTCTTTGAAAAATAGGGAAACTCAAGGGTGTATACAGAAAAGCTTCTTCTTAAACGGTTTTGCATTAGTAATGGTGATGATGTTGTGAAAGATAATAGAGCGTTCAAGACCTGGCATGTCTGAATATGACCATGTGAATGCCTAACTATGATGAGAGAGTAATGCGGTGAAAGACTCACGCTCGTGTGAATCAATGGATTGACCTATTTTGAGGATGTGAGGATCTGGCGAGTCCCGATATTTATGTCAATGGTGGATTCTTTGAGAAGAGTGTATGTGTCATATGGTAAGGTCTTATGAAGATAATAATCCTCTTTCCCCATGTGAAAAATAATGGTGTTGTTGTTAGTGCATTGAAGAATGTTGATGGTAAAAGAGTCTTCTTTTATCATCTCTAGATGGTAGAGGGGAGGGGATCCAATCTGATTCTCAGATTGATAAGTGAGCAATCCTAAAGTGATGGTGGGGACTAAAAAAACATAGAGGCAATAGACAATGTTTCATCCATATCCATGGACTCACGAGATGGAGAATATTGAGAAGGCATGTCCATGCACATTTCAGATGGCGGAATGGGATCCAAGGATTGCTCCTCATAGCTCAACCTAAAATTTTCATGACGTCGTGGCAGCGATCGATAAAAGGACATGTGACCCATGCTCGTAACACCCCATGCGAATCCCTTCCATTTTCAATGACAAAGGTATGTGTGGGAAAAGGATGGTTTTTTTAGGAAGCTAAAACCATTCGTATAAGGTTTGGCATGTGGAAGATCAACGATGTGAGAAAAAGGGGTATCGAAACCACCATAAATGAGGTTGGTTCAAATATGTGGTGGACCAAAAGGAATGATATCCCCAACATTGGGTTGTTATATTGGAGCTTGATTAGTTCTACCGAGACACGGTGAGGAGTGTGGAAGGTGTTGAGCATAAGAAGATGATACTCCCTAGTGTGAGCTTATCCATTACTTTATCTAAGGAGTCATCGTTGGGAATTTTGGATGAAAGGATGGATGAGCTGGTAGATGGTATAGAAGGATCATTCTTGGGAATGAGGACATCAATGGGTTTGTACGTAATGTTACACAATTGGAAGGGAGGAGCGTCCCTAGGAAGAGTTGATATCTTCCCCTCATGCTCATATTTAAGACAAAGATGAAGTGTAAAGGTGACGTAATGCAAAGCATGGATCCAAGGTCATCCAAGGAGAAGATTGTACTAAAATTATGATTCTATGATGTAGAATACCTCATGGAGGAGATTCTCACCAACACAGATGAGAAGGAAAACCATTCCCAAGGCAGAGCAATTTCATCATTGACGACAAAGGACCGCAGTGTTTGGGTGACTATGGATTTTGGGATCTTAATCTCATTCAAGGTATGTTATGGGATGATGCTAATGCTTACCCCATTATCGATCATGGATTTTTGAATGAAAGTATCATTGATCCTAACCGTGATGAAAAGGGGAAGGTCATGCTCTTCCGGTGTAATGTTCGAGAATCTAGGTATCACCAAATAAAATAACAACATAAGTCATAACTTCTCCTACTAGAGATAGGAAGGGTTGAGCTTCATCACTATATTTTTAATACTCTTCAAGGCTTTTGTGAGGGCTTGTCTATTCTTTGGCAAGATTTGGAAGAGGTCATAAAGTGACATCTTAACCGGGGCTTGATGAATTTGTTTGACGATACTTTTTTAAATAGGCCCAGGCATAGCTAAGATAGAAACCTTAGGTTTTGATGATGATGTGAGCTCCTTAGGAGGATGGATGGTGAAAAATATCTTGGATTTTGGTTGGGATGTTGATTTAGGATCATGTGGTCTAGATCACATGGATATCTGAACAACATTGATGAATAAAGGGGGACCATCCTTGAATGAATTGTCATTTTGAGATGGGATGTCCAAAAATTCCATGATGAATGAGGGGACTCTTACATTAGGATGGATGAGGTTGAAGGTGTGGGTGTGGAAGGAGGATATTTGTTTTCTTCAAGAAGAATTTTTTTTTCCTTGATGATGTTGTTAACAAGGGTTTGGAGTGCTTTGAAATGTTTAGTATCATGTCCAAGAGTACGATGGTAGGAAAAAATGAGGTTTGAATCAAACCACCATGACTTATTACTATTTGGGTAAAAGGCCTTAATAGGTGGAAGTGTGATGGTAGAAATTTGTAGTAAGTGTTAGAGGAATTATGCATAAGACTCGATCAAAAAATTAGGATGCACCTTGTCTTTATGAGACATCTTGGTCTTGAAAGAAGAATCGGATGCTCGAGATGATTTGGATGTCAAATGTGAAGTTAGAGTATTTAGGGGTTTTGGTGTCTTAATTTCGGTTTTGGTGATGATTTGTGTTCTAGAAGAAGAAACATTGGATGGCTTTGGCTTGATTTGATTAGTGGATTGAAGTTTCTTTAATGGAGGAGTTGGTCCAAGAAGAGATGGATGTGGTCCTAAGATAGATGATATAGCATTGGATTGTTTGATATTAGTAGGGGGTATATTAATTTAATTGTGAGGATGTGAAAGAGAACATTTAGGAAATGTGCCATGAGTTCTAGACCTTTTCTATGAAGAATCACCCTTGGGAGGGATGACCAAAATCTATCCTGGGAGGGTCTGAAGGTGGTGTTACATGAAGAGGAAGTATTTTTTTCATGATGAGGTCAAAAGGAGGTGAATATTGGTTTGATGTAGAAGTGTTTGATTGGGTAGATGAGATGGGAGGATTATTTGAAGTCAAGGAGAGTTGGAATGCTCTCATAAATTCTTCAAATGATGAAAGTGACGTGGAAGATGATGTAGATGTGCTGAGATACAAGAAAAGTTACGGAAAGAGGAGCTTGGATTGATGCTAAGGATGGTATAATGGGTAAAGGTGGAATAGATGTGGATAAAGTAGTTGAATCCAATGAAGTGGATGTGATAAGTGATGGAGTAGATGGGATAGGTAATGAAGTAGATATAGGTGTTGAATCGATGGTGGATGTGGAACTAGGTTGGAATGGTTGTTTCATAAATTTTTCAAGGGGTAAGAATGATATGTTTGTGAATGGGGTTGATCTAGTAGTTGTAGATACATGAATGGATATTGAGGTAGATGTAGGTATGATTGGTGTGGTTATAGGGATAAGTGTTAATGGGCTTGTAGATGTAGGAATAATATCCAAGGAGGTAGGTGTCGGCATTGATGAAGAAGGTTAAATTGTTGATGGGATAGGGTCCTTGTCCTTTGGTATGGAGAGTGTTTATGATGTGAGCATTGGGTGCTTGGGATGTAGAAGAAGTGGTGGCTTCAGTTGTTGGTACATGGTTGGGAAATGGTTGTCTAAATATTTCATGTGGTTGGTTTGGCGATGCATTAAAATTTTCCACTTAAAGATTAACATTATCAAAGAGTCTTTGGCCTAGGTCTTAAAAAGGTTTGACACCTCTCTATGTCATGTGATTGGACTTGGTGGTATTTACTGTAATGATCATCATGATACCACATAGGTCTTGGTCTAGATTCATCAAATGGTTAGATTGGAAGAAGTGTGATAAGATTAATGACCATCAACTTGTCAAATATTAAACTATATGATTCACCAAGGCAAGTATAATTGGGCGTATTTCTAAGGGCTCATTGTTAAGGGCACATGTTAGATGTGAGTGTGCAGAAGAAGACTTGATGACCACATTATTGACAACACTCTTATATTTATCATTTTGTGTGGATGGTTTGGTAAACTTCACTTTTGGTTTATTCAATTTAAGTTTTAGTATGTGTTGCTCAAGGGCACAAAATTTGAGTTTGTGAGCCATGGTGAAGGCTTCTTTGAATGTTTAGAATGATTGGATTTGTAAGGTAGAAGAAATATTCCTCGCACAAGAACGTGAGAATATTTCAAGTACGTAAAATAAATTAAAAATAAAAAATAAAAATGAAAATTTTGAAATTTTTTATGATTGTTCCGTTCTTCGTTTCATCCATTTGGTGAGAACTCCTCCACTTGAGTCTCAAATCACGTTAAATATTGATTAATTAATATTAAATTAATCAATTACTCTTTGTTTAATAAAATTAATTTTTAATAAATTTGGAGTATTTAATTAAATAAGTATTAATTAAAATTCATTTGAAAAAAATCAGAGGAAAAATAAGCTTCCACTTCCCATTGCCGGGGATGCCAAATTGGCTTCCGGGCCCAGATTTCCCCTTTCTTGGAAAAATTGTTTTAAATCCCCACTTGTGGGATTTCTTCCCCAATTGCCAAATTAATGAATTGGAAAATGGGAAAAAAATCTCCCGATTTCCCACATGGGGAAATAAAATGGAGATTTCCAGCCCACTTTTCCATTCCCGTTGGCAATTGGTCGTTGCTTTCCCCATTTCCCCATGGCAATTAATTCCACTACCCGGAAGAGGGGAAGTTGGGTTAACCCTCATAAATTCCTCTATCGAACTCATTGGAAAGATTTGTATGAATATTTCTAAATTACTTCTTACTTTTTCTAAGAAACATAATAATATTTTTATCACATTCCTCAAACTATAAATGCCATTGTGAAGGAGAAATACAAGAAGTAGGACAGCAAAACCATTTTTCATGCATTGGTGAAAGAGGACAATCCAAACCAAATCAGTTTTCCACACTAGTAAAGGAGAAGTTAGTCATAGAAATCCAATGCATTACCATTGGAAAAGGAGACAATAAATACAAGTTTCCATGCATTGGAGAAGGACACTAGTCCAAAATAGCAAGGAGAAACCAAATCAGTTTTCCACGCATAGGAAGGAGGTAGATGGAGAAAGCATTGAGTTTCAATACCTAGGGATAATCTCCACGCATAGGCCAAAGTTAAGAGAGTTTAGGAGGAATGTTCCAAAGGAAGGTAGTTATCATTTTTCCACACATTTAGGAAGCAAAGAAAAAAAAGCACAAAATAGTCCAAAAGATCTCACACCAAGGAGCAGTGAAGATCCCACACATCATGCGAAGTTTGTAAATAATTTCAATGCATTTGTTTTGAAAGGAAGAAATCAAGATAAGCTTTCCACGCATTTCCCTTAGCATCTACCCATGTAGGGAGGAGAAAGTAAGAGCCCGTGCATTGGTAAAGGAATACAAGCACAAATCTACACGACTACCAAAGCATAATCAGTTTTCCATGCATTGGAGAAGGAGGAAAAATCCAAAATAAACAAGAATCCACACAACAGGTCAAAGATAATCTCCAGGCAGCAGGTTTGAGAGGTAATAGTCCAAACAATCTTTAGGAAAGAGAATAAAACACACCAGGCACCAATAACATTCCAAAACGCAGCCATAGAGAAGGGAAAGTCCCACGCATGAGAAAACAAAATAGCAAGGTGCAAGCACAGGATACGTGGGAAGAAATAGCAAGGAGGAAAGCTCACCGCGCAGGCAAAGAAAATGCGGGGGTGTCATGGAAGATTTAAACAAATAATATTTTTAATTTTCCACGTTGGTTTTGTTGCAATTTTCATTCCATACATTGGTGAAATAAAGATAGACCAATAATAAATCATTTCCACCACGCATTTACTTGGGAAAATCACATAAGAGGTAAAAGGAAGTGAAGGATCAGTTTTCAACGCATTGCAAGAAGAAAATTCCATGTTCTAATAGGAGTTTTGCAATTCCCAATGCAGAGATTTTGGTGAATTAAATAAAATCGGAAGATATATATATATATATATATATATATATATATATATATATATATATATATCGTTGTATCACCAGATTTGGAACTCGAGCTTAGTCGCGATATATTTATATTTATTTGTGTTAGTTAGTCATCTTTCCTCTTTGTGCAATATTAGGCTTTGTTTTTACCTAACTCTTGCATGTTCTTTCAATTCATTCCATTCCATCTCCCTCATTCACTTTTCTTTTCATTGTTGTTCCAAAACACCCCCCACATACAATTTTGAATGTACGAGATGTAAATACAATTTTCGTTTTCAATAAAAGTAGCCTCACCTTCATTGAGGAGGGAATTCATTCCCACACTATTGCATGTCATTTGCATGTGTGCAAATCCATATGCTAACTATTTTTGACAACTCTATTGGGGATTCAGAAATCATTAACCAATGCTTGGTTAAATCTTTATGACTATCCCTCTACACAAGCTCCAATTTTCAACCGAACCTTGTGCCCGAGGAATATTTTCAAGGAGACATTGATGCCAACCTTTGAATAGTAGATTGGGAAAACCATGAAAGCTTGCAGAAATTTGTGGTGTTGATAGAGCTATTGACAAAGATATCTACATTGAAGACCTTAGAAGATGGGCACACACACTTGTGGCAAGGAGACCTCCTAGACACGTGTTGATCATTTTCACCAATGTGGTCCTCTTCCACCAAGGTAAATTTGTATGACTATTACAGGTAACCCACTTATCTTGTAACCAAATCTTCTTTTTGCGAGATACTATAGAAGACATATCATCATATTTGAGGCAAGCTATTTTGGAAAAGTGCACGAACAACTATCATTTTCAGCTTGCCATGTCAAGTACTAGACAATGAAGAAGATCAAGACATTGGAGTTGGAAGAATTATTCAGGCACAAATAACTCAAGAAAGAAATTGACGAGAAAAAATAGAGCTGATCAAAACATTCCAATCATCCCTTCACGGTAAATATATCAAATTGGAAGCAAAGAGGTTTACGCGAGGAGAAAAAGCTAAAGGTCGATCTGATCAAATTTTTGACTTTCAAGGAAAGTTTTGTTTCAAGTTATCTCCTCCAAAGAAGAACACAACTCGTAGATCTACAAGCCTTGCATCAAGTCCTGAAAGAAAAAGCAAGAAAGGAATCACTACCAATCAAGCACTTGTCCTTTCTCACGTTGTTTTACCTTCACATACCACCTTTCCCAAAATGGCAGTCAACGTACCATGGGGAAATTCCATAGGCCCATTGGCCTTACCAGCTCGACATGACCTCCCAAGAGGATTGAGGAAGATTCTTCCCAAGTTCGACAGAGATGGGAAGACATCACCAGATGACCATATTTCTGCCTTCTTTGCTACATGTGTTGTTTTTTTGGTAGAATATGAAGATGTTGCTATTTGCCTCTTCGTCGAAACATTACATGATGTTGTTGCAAATTGGTTTCATCATCCGCAAATGGATGCATTACAAATTGGAATGATATGAAAACTAAGTTTGAATATCGATTCAAGATAGCGAGAAGATGAACATGTTATTCTTTCCCCAGATATCTCAAGAGAAGAAAGAGCCAATAAAACCCATGAGGAATTTTGTGGCTAAAAAAAAAATGGTGAATAAAGTTCCTTCGGGATTCACCAAAATCCTGATAGAAAAAAATGTTTCTTTATTAACGCACAACAACTAGAAGTGTGCTATCATCTGAGAAGGGTTAGAGTGGATAATTTGGAACTTGCTCAATCCTTGGACATAGAAATTGAGGATGACTTAATCATGGCACGAAAATTCAAGAAAACTTCCCTTAAGGGAAAGAGTCAAGAAACCCCCAATGCTTCAAAATATATACTTACAAAGTTAGCTAATGATGTGCTAGCTTTGAAAAAGCAAGTTTCTCAGAGTAGTAAACCCTCTCCTTACAAAGACATTCCAAGGAAAGGCTACGTTCCCAACAAAGCCAGGATTGTAGGTCCTCTAACGAGGCTTGTTATTGAAGCAGATCTCGTAAATAACTCAAAGTCTGATGTCATTGAAGAAAGTGATGATGAGGTTGAGTTCATTGAGATTGATGAGAGAGAGCTAGATTCGGATCACCTAAAACTGAAGTTGAAGATCCTGAGGGAGAAAGTAATAATCATTTCTTCAAGTACCATTCATAAGAAGAAGACAAATACGAAGAAATTATAGAAGATATGAATGTCCATTCTTTTACTATCTTCACACGCTCTCATAAAAAGGAGCAAAGTACCACTAAGGTAGAAGATAAAATGATCTCCAAGGAAGTTCCTAAAGAATCCAAAATTAAAGAAGCTTCCAAAGAATCAAAGATAGTTGAGACTCCTAAGGTCAAAACTATCTTAAAGAAAGGAGAACCTTTGCCAAGTCAATCCATAGATAAATCAGCTACGAAGAAATTTTCTTCTTCTACATCAGTATCAACCAAGCCCGAAGCAAAGGTCAAAAGTGTGCCATCATCAAGTTTGAAAGAACTAGTATCTGAGACATCAAGTCTAGTTACTTTTCCCAAATTTGATATCATTGATAATATCAATAAAACAAAAATTTCCATGTCACAAGTAGAGTACTTGAATTCCAATAAGGATCAACTCAAGAAATTGGTCTAGTTTATCAAAGGTGACTCTAATGTTCATTCCTCTAAGGGAATTCTAAAAAATCCCAAAGATGGGAACACTCAAAATATTGTGGTGGCCACTACACCTTCAAACGAAAAGATTGAACCTTTCTTTGTGTCATTTTTGATCAACGGATGCAAATTAAGCAATTGCATTATAGACTTTGGAGCCTCAGATAATGTGATGCTGGAAAAAGTAGCACATGTTCTTGGTTTGAATTGTATGAGAACATTCAGATTGTTTCACTCTATAGAAACCAAACAAGTTCCTTTCATCGGGCAGATTAAAGACGCCCAAATGGTTTTAGCCCAATTCCCTCAAAAGTGAGTTAAGGTAACTATTTTAGTTGCTGACATTCCCACTTTGTATGGTATGTTGTTGAGCAGGAAATTTTGTAGAGATCTAGGTGGAGAGATTCAAATGGATTGGTCTCATGCTATGATCCCTATCAATGGAGAAATGAAGAAGCTAATGCCGGAAGCTCAGGAAAAGTTCATAGTAACTAAAACTGAAGATCCTCACACACAGATCCTTTTCCAAGGCTCAAGTATGGGTAATTATATGATGACTACAGAAATTCATACCCCTGAGATCACTTGCCAAGATTCCAATGAGATTTGGACTCTTGATTTTAATGGAAGTTGTTGCTCGATGGGTTCTGGCGCAAGAGTGGTGCTCACACCTCCAAATGGTCAAATATTTCTGTTTCCTACAAACTTTAATTTTCAAATAGTAATAACATTGCAAAATACAAGGCATTAGTCCTTGGACTCGAGTTGCAGAGAGGAGAAAGGGATCAAAAATTTGGAATTCTTTGGAGATGCGGAATTGATCGTGAAACAAGTAAGAAATCAGTTCCAAGTAAAGAATGATCATTTGAGACACTATAGAAATAAAGTGTGGGACACAATAGAAACCTTCGATGATTTTTCCATAAAATTTGTCCCTTGTGAAAATAATGACAAAGTAGATTCTAGCAGTCTCGGCTTTATTAATGATTCCTCATTCAAAGTTTGATCAAGTCAAATACACCATTGAAATGGTTTTTAGGCCAAGTGTTCTTGACAATGCAGAAAATTGGCAAGTATTCAATGATGATCAACAAATTATTACTTTCTTGGAAAAGAGGGATAATTTTGAACAATTGTACTTTGAAGGAAGTGATTTTTCCTTTCGCAAATCGAAGACCTCGCCATTTGAAGGAGTTGAGAACCAAGATCCTAGTGATGGCATCATCTAACTCAAATGAAATAAAATTTGAAAAGTATTGGTTCACTTGAAGAACTTTTTGATAAACATGATAGGTTTATCTAAGAGAAAGAAAAAGAAGGACCTTCGAATTCAACTAACTATGAACAAGTTAACATTGGTACCAAGGATAAACCTCACTGGTCAATATCGGTATGTGTGTTGCTCACCCGAGGAGTGCAAGAAATTCATAAGCCTCCTTACCAAATATTCTAACGTCTTGGCTTACTCATATGAATACTTGAAGTCTTTCGACCCATGGAAATGGAGCATGCCATACCCTTGAAGCTTGGTGCAGTTCCTTTCGGAAAAAGTGACAAAAATATAATCCCAAGATAGCATGCGCAATATTCGATGAAGTTCAATAGATGTTAGATGCACGAATAGTGTTTCCTATTCAAAATTCGACTTGGAAAGCTAATATTGTACCGGTTCACAAGAAAAATGGAGAAATTAGGATTTGCATGGATTTCTCGCAATTTTAATCCGACTTCCTTGAAGGATAAATACTCTTGCCAGTCATGGACCATATTCTCGCAAGCAAGAATCTGGATCAAAAATTCTATCCATGCTAGATTGTTTCTTTGGTTATAATCAGATTGAAGTGGCTAGATAAGATCAACATAAAGCGCATACACCACCCCCGGGAATACGTTCACATATATAAGAATGCCTTTTGGTTTGATCAATGTCGGTGCAACCTCTCAAAGGGCTATGGATATGGAATTCACATATTATAAAGACAAGATCATTGTGATATATCTAGATGACTTGACAGTGTTCTCAAAGAAACAAGAAGATCACCTAAGAGATTTAGAGAAAATATTGCAAAGGTGTAGACTTCATAAGATCTCTCTGAATCTAAAAAAGTCTGTGTTTGGAGTTACGGAAGGGAAACTCCTAGGTCATATTGTTTCTAAGGAAGGAACTAAGATCAATCCTGAGCGTGTTCAAGCTATCAAGAATCTTTCCTTGCCTACAAGTAAGCCTGGGGTCCACTCATTCTTTGGGAAGGTAAATTTTTTAAGAAGGTTTGTGCCAGATTTTTCCGAGCTAACCAAAGAAATCGTTGAAATGATGAAAGGAAAAGAATCCTTCAAATGGTCAAAGGAAGGTAGAGAGGAATTTGAGAAAATCAAGGGTATTATTGCAAAAGCTCCTACATTGGTGTGTCCTTATTTTAAAAAGGATTTCATAATTTATTGCTATGCTTCACCACACACAATCTCTGCCATCCTGACTCAACACAATCAAGAGGGAATTGAATCTCCTATTGCATTCATGAGTTATGGGTTCAAGAAACATGAACTCAATTACACTCCCCTTGAGAGGCATGCATATGTGGTGGTGAGAGCCCTGAAACACTTCAGGTACTATGTGTTGAATTCTCACACCAAAGTCTTAGTTCTAGACACCACAGTTAAATCGATGCTGACACAACAGGAACCAGGATCTAAAAGAGGTAATTGGGTCTCTAAGATCCAGGAATATGATTTGGATATCAAGCCTACCAAGTTGGTTCGAGGAAGAGGACTCTACCAACTCATCATAGAGAATGAACCACGAGATGACTCTGAAGAAGAACCAGTTGAGGAAAATTTACCACTGGTAGTTTTTGTCAGTACCACAGACGAATGGTATTCTGATATAGCCTACTTTCTCACATATGGCGAGTGTCCAAAGAATCTGACAGCTAAGGAAAAATGAGCTATCAAACTAAGAGCTACGGTACATCATTTGGGACAACACTTTGTTCAAGAAAGGAATTGATGGCATGTTCCTCAGATGTGTTGATAAAGAGCAACAACCTAGGTTTATTGGAACCTTTTCACAATCATGCTTGCAAAGTGGTCATTTATCTCGGCCCAGTGACAAGCCATAAAATTTTGTGAGCAAATTATTACCGCCACACTATGTTTTTCAATGCTTAGAAATGGATAATAAAATGAGAAGTTTGTCACAATTTGTTAGAAGACCAAAATTGGCAGCTTTTCCTTTGAAGCGAGTAGTCATTGGAGAACCCTTTCAACAATGGGTTTTAGATTTCATCGGGGTTACGAATCCTAATTCTATTGTTGGTCATACTCACTTGCTCACCGCAACTAATTACTTTACAAAGTTGGTAGAGGTTATACCGGTGAAACAAACATCTCTTTGTGGTAATTTGTGACTTCATCAAAGAAAATATATTAATTCGTTATGGAATTCCACACAAGATCATGACAGACAATGCCTCAAATATTTATTCTACAGAGATGATAGGTTTTTGTTATGGGTATGGGATATCTTTATCTCATTCATCATATTACTACCCTCACGGAAATGGTCAAGCTAGAATCTAGTAACAAGAACATCATTACTATCGTGCATGCAAGTTAGTCAAAGAAAATCAAAGAACTTGGCACAAAAAGTTATATGATGCATTGTGGGCTGACCGCATAACTCCCAAAAGAGCAATCGGGATGTCTCCATTTCAAATTTTGTATGGAACCGATGCTCAAATTCCCATCACACTGGAGTTACCAAGCATTAAAATTAGCCTAGGCAGTTGATGATGAATGCTTCACCAATGCATTAGATAAAAGGATCATGTTCCTAAGCAAGCTTGAGGAACAAAGAAGTCAAGTGGAAAACAGGATCGAGGAACATCAATCCAAGGTAAAGAGGTTGTTTGACAGGAAAACCAAAGAGAGGAAATTCCAAATCAATGACTTGGTTCTTCTCTGGGACAAGAGACGTGAACCGAAAGGAAAGCATGGGAAGTTTGATTCATTGTGGCTAGGCCCTTTCAAAATCAGACATTTATGTGGAGATAACACCTATTACTTGGTGTATCCTGATGGAACTCATTTTCCTTTTCCCTATAGTGGGAAATATCTCAAGCAATACCAAAATTGAAAATGGGTTGTTCCCCATATGTACATAGGTAATTAGGATTTTGGTTTGTTTCTTTTCCCCGTCTTTCAGTCTCCTCTTTTGTATCACCATTTTTTTGCCCCATCATTTCGAGATCATGTTCATGAATATTTTGGTCTGGGTTCATTGCTGTGTCCATGAAGTCCTTGTCCCCAATTAGAGCCAGTTGTTATCAGCCAATTTTGACTACGTAAAATAATTTAAAAATAAAAATAAAAATGGAAATTTTGAAAATTTTCAAGTGTTATTTTGCGTGGTTTATCACGATTGTATACTTTTTTGTGATCATTTTGGTCTTCATTTTGTCCATTTCGGGTGAGAAATCCTCTTGCCAAGTCTTAAATCACGTTAAATATTAATTAATTAATATTTAATTAATTAATTACTCTTTGTTTGATAAAATTAATTTTTAATAACTTTGGAGTATTTAATTAAATAAATATTAATTAAAATTCATTCGACAAGTTTTTTCTAGGGAAAAATAAGCTTCGCTTCCCATTGTCGGGGATGCCAAATTGGCTTCTGGGCCAGGATTTCCCCTTTCCTGGAAAAATTGTTTTAAATCCCCGCTCGTGGGATTTCTTCCCCCAATTGCCAAATTAATGATTTGGCGAATGAGCAAAAAATCTCCTGATTTCCCACATGAGGAAATAAATCAGAGATTTCCAGCCCACTTTGCCATTCTCGTTGGCAATTAGTCGTTGCTTTCCCCATTTCCCCATGGCAATTAATTCCACTACCCAGGAAGATGGAAAGTTGAGTTAACCATCATAAATTCCTCCATCGAACTCATTTTAAAGAGTCATACAAAGCTTTCTAAATTACTTCTTACTTCTTCTAAGAAATATAATAATATTTTTATCACATTCCTCAAACTTTGAACGCCATTGTGAAGGAGAAATACAAGAAGGAGGATAGCAAAATCATTTTTCACGCATTGGTGAAAGAGGACAATCCAAACCAAATAATTTTTCCATGCTGGTGAAGGAGAAGACAATCATAGAAATCCAACGCATTACCATTGGCAAAGGAGATAGTAAATACAAGTTTCCATGCATTGGAGAAGGACACTAGTCCAAAGTAGCAAGGAGAAACCAAATCAGTTTTCCACGCATGCAGGAAGGAGGCAAAGGGAGAAAGCATTGAGTTTCAACGCCTAGGAGAATCTCAACACATAGGAGAAAGTTAAGAGATTTTAGGGGAGCAGTCCAAAGGAAGGCACTTATCAATTTTCCACGCATTTAGGAAGCAAACCAAAGAAAGCACAAAACAATCCAAAAGTTCTCATGTAGTCAAGGAACAATGAAGATCCCATGCACCATGCAAAAGTTTTCTAAATAATTTCAATGCATTTGTTTTAAAAGGAAGAAATAAAAATAATATTTCCACGCATTTACATGAGCATACGCCCACGTAGGGAGGAGAAAGTAAGAGCCCACACATTGGTAAAGGAATACAAGCACAAATCTACACATCTCGCAAAGCATAGTAAGTTTTCCACGCATTGGAGAAGGAGGAAAAATCCAAAATAAATAAGAGTCCACATAGTAGGTCAAAGATAATCTCCAGTAAGAGGGTTTGAGAGGTAATAGTCTAAACAATCTCCAGGAAAGAGCATAAAACACACCAAACACCAATAACATTCCAATAAAGAAGGGAAAGTCCCATGCATGAGAAAACAAGATAAGCAGTAAAATCACAGGCCACATGGGAAGAAATAGCAAGGAGGAAAGCTCACATGCAAGGAAAATAAAATGTAGCAGTGTCTAGCAGATTTAAACAAATAATGTTTTTAATTTTCCACGTTGGATTTTTTGGAATTTGCATGCCATGCATTGGTGAAATAAAGACAGACCAAGAATAAATCATTTCCACCACGCATTTACTTGGGAAAATCACATAAGAGGTAAAAGGAAGTGAAGGATCGGTTTTCAACACATTGCAAGAAGAAAAGTCCACATTCCAACAGGAGTTTTCCAATTCCCAATGCAGAGATTTTTGGTGAATTAAATAAAATCGGGAGATTTTAATATATATATATATCGTTGTATCGCTAGATTTGGAACTCGAGCTTAGTTTCGATATATTTGTATTTTTAAAAATAAGAAATAAAAATTTATAATTGGGACTGGTTATTATTATTATTATTTTTAAATAAAATTAATAATAATAATATTAAAGCAAGTCATATTTTTCTTGCATTGATGGGGGTTTCAGAGACTGAGACCTGACCCCACTTGCATTGTTTTGCGTGCCCAAGTCATTCTTTTGTGAAATTCATAATGGCCGAGAAATCTAACAAATCCACAGGTAGATCGAGGAAGCCAGTGGAGAAATCGAATAATTCTACACTCAAGTATGAATTCCAAGGAATCATCCCTCCCAGTTCCATTAAGTCAGCATATGACAATATCACTAATACAAATCTGGGTCACATCAATGTGCAAAAATTCTATGAATGGGTGAAAACTGAAGGCAAAACCATATTCTCATATAGGCTTTACCATAGTGGTCTACCTCAAGCAATAGCATTTCATGTCTCAGTGTAGTGTCCAGAACTGGTTATCGCTTGTGCGGAGCATTATGATCTTGAGAGACAAGGAATTTTTAAAGATAATCGCGAGCCTTTCCTCTTAATCACACCAAAGCACATTGAGGAATTGCTTGGCATACCCGACTTTCCTAAGAATGTGGATATTATTCGCCAGTCAGCACAAGAATTTTGGGATGACGGACCCCATTTCAATGGATAAGGCACTGGTTATTATTGTATATTTTTAAAAGTGGTTTTTTTAAGAAAAGGATGTTGTTATTTGCTTTCGGGAAACTGTGGATAACTTAAGTGATTTCTAGTGTTGGTTGTTTTACTAAAGTTGGTTAGAAAAAGTCAAAGGTCACTTAAGTGCCTTATTTAATGATCATGTAAAACCCTAACTACTTTGTAACCAAATTTTGGGTTATAAAAGGAAGTGAGGGGCTCATTTGTAAAGGGGACTTTGAGAGAGGAGAAGAAAATACTTTTGTATGCAAGCTTTACTTCAAAGAAAGAAACTTTGTGTTCTTTTGAGAAGACATTTTGGAGTTAATGAAATATGAACTTTGTGTCCCATTCATTGTCTCTTATAGCATTTGATGTTCTTATGTTCATTAGATGTTAGTGTTTGAATCTTGCATGCAAATATTGTCTTTGATCTTATTGTCAACATTATTAATATATTGTTCTAGTTCACAATGATCAAGCTCTGATTATCTACTTGCTCACGTGTGTTCCCTTTTACATATTCTTGTTTAGCTAACTCAAACTCCATTTTATTTGTGTTAGTTATTCATCTTTCCTCTTCGTGCAATATTAGGCTCTGTTTTTACCTAACTCTTGCATGTTCTTTCAATTCATTCCATTCCACTCCTTTCCTTCATTCCATTTCATCTCCCTCATTCACTTTTCTTTCCATTGATGTTCCAAAACACCCCCACATACAATTTTGAATGTACAGATGTAAATACAGTTTTAGTTTTCAATAAAGGCAGCCTCACCTTCATTGAGGAGGGACTTCGTTCCCATACTGTTGCATGTCATTTGCATGCATGCAAATCCACATACTAATAGTTTTTGGCGACTCTACTAGGGATTCGAGAAATCATTAACCAGTGCTTGGTTTAATCTTTATGACTATCCCCTCTGCACAAGCTCCAGATCTTCAACCGAACCTTGTACACGAGAAAGATTTTCAAGGAGACATTACTTTGACCTTCGAATAGTAGCTTGGGAAAACCGTGAAAGCTTGCAGTAATTTGTGGCTGTTGATAGAGCCATTGACAAATAAATCTACATTGAAGACCTTAGAAGAAGAGCACCTGCACTTGTGGCCAGAAGACCTCCTAGACATGTGTTGATCATTGTTCACCGACACGGTCCTCTTCCACCAAGGCAATAATCAGATGACTATTACAGGTAACCCACCTATCTTGCAACCAAATCTTCTTTTTGCAGATACTCAAGAAGACATATCATCATATTTGAGGCAAGCTATTTGGGAAAAGTGCATGAACAACTATCATTTTCATCTTGCCACTTAAGTACTAGATAACGAAGAAGATCAAGCCATGAGAGTTGCTAGAATTATTCAGGCACAAATAACTCATGAAAGAAAATGGCGAGAAAAGGCTAGAGCTGATCAAAACATGCCAGTCATCCCTTCACGATAAATATTTCAAATTGGAAGAAAAGAGGTTTACGCAAGGAGAAAAAGCTAAAGGTTGATCTGATCCCATTTTTAACTTTCAAGGAAAGTTTGATTTCAAGTTATCTCCTCTAAATAAGAACACACCTTGTAGATCTGTAAGCCTTACATCAAGTCCTAAAAGAGCAAGCAAGGAAGGAATCACTACCAGTCAAGCACTTGTCCTTTCTCACATTGTTTTACCTTTACATACCACCTTTCCCAAAATGGCAGTCAACATACCATGGGGAAATTTCATAGGCCCATTGACCTTACTAGCTCGATATGACCTCCCAAGAGGATCGAGGAATATTCTTCCCAAGTTTGACAAAGATGGGAAGATGTCACCAGATGACCATATTTCTCGCCTTCTTCGCTACATGTGCTATTTTTTGGTAGGATATGAAAATTGTTTCTATTCACCTCTTCATCGAAACATTGCATGATGTTGCTTCTGCAGATTAGTTTCATAAATCTGCCAAATTGATGCATTACAAATTGGAATGATATGAAAACTAAGTTTGAATATTGATTCAAGATGGCAGAAGATGAACATGCTCTTCTTGCCCATCTATCTCAGGTGAAGAAAGAACCAACAGAACCCATGATTAATTTTATGGCTAAATTAAACAAAATGGTGAATAAAGTTCCTTCCAGGATTTGCCTGAATCCTGACAGAAAAAAATGTTTCTTTATTAATGCACAATAACTAGAAGTGTTCTATCATCTAAGAATGGCTAGAGTGGATACTTTGGAACTTTCTCAATCCTTGGCCATAGAAATTGAGGATGACTTAATCATGGCAGGAAAATTCAAGAAAAATTCCCTTAAGGGAAAGAGTCAAGAAACCCCAATGCTTCAGAAGCTATACTTACTAAGTTAGCTAATGATGTGCTAGCTTTGAAAAAGCAAGTTGCTCAGAGTAGTAAACCCTCTCCTTACAAAGACATTCCAAGGAAAGGCTATGTTCCCAACAAAGCCAGGATTGTAGGTCCTCCGATGAGGCTTGCTATTGAAGCAACTCCCATAACTAACTCAAAATGTGATGTCATTGAAGAAAGTGATGATGAGGTTAAGGTCATTGAGATTGATGAGGAAGAGCTAGATTCTGGAACATTTGAACTTGAAGTTAAATATCCTGAGGAGAAAGTAATAATCATTTCTTCGAGTACCATTCAGAAGAAGAAGACAAATACGAAGAAATTATAGAAGATATGAATAGCCAGTCTTTCATTGTCTTCACATGCTCTTAGAAAAAGGAGAAAAGTACCACTAAGGTGGAAGATAAAAAGAGCTCCAAGGAAGTTCCTAAAGAATCCAAAATTAAAGAAGCTTCCAAAGAATCAAAGATAGCTGAGACTCCTAAGGTCAAAACTATCTTAAAGAAAGGAGAACCTTTTCTGAGTCAATCCATAGATAAATCAGCTACGAAGAAAGATTCTTCTTCTACATCAAGTATCAACCAAGCCCGAAGCAAAGGTCAAAAGTGTGCCATCATCAAGTTTGAAAGAACTAGTATCTGAGACATCAAGTATAGTTACTTTTCCCAAATTTGATATCATTGATCATATCAATAAAACAAAAATTCCATGTCATAGGCAGAGTACTTGAATTCCAATAAGGATCAACTCAAGAAATTGGTCTAGTTTATCAAAGGTGACTCTATTGTTCATTCCTCCAAATGAATTCTAAAAACTCCAAAAGATGGGAAGACTCAAAATATTGTGGCGGTCACTACACCTTCAAATGAAAAGATTGAACCTTTCTTTGTGTCCTTTTTGATCAACGGATGCAAGTTAAGCAATTGCATTATAGGTTCGGAGCCTCGGATAATGTGATGCTAGAAAAAGTAGCACCTTCTCTTTGTTTGACTTGACGAGAACATTCGAATCGTGTTACTCCATGGAAACCAAGCAAGTTCCTCTGATCAAAAAGATTAAATACGCCCAAATGGTTTTAGGCCAATTACCTCAAAAGTGATTTAAGGTAACTATTTTAGTTCTTTGACACTCCGCTTCGTATGGTATGTTGTTGTTAAGGGAAATTTTTTTAGATATAGGTGGAGAGATTCAAATGGATTGGTCTCATGCTATGATCCCTATCAATGGAAAAATGAAGAAGCTAATTTCGGAAGCTCGGGTAAAGTCCATGGTAACTAAAACTAAATATCCTCACACATAGATCCTTTTCCAAGGCTCAAGTATGGGTAACTATATGATGACTATGCAGAAATTCATACCCCGAGATCACTTTCCAAGATTACAATTTGATTTGGACTCTTTAGTTCGATGGGTAGTTGTTTCTCGATGGGTTAAGCGCAATAGTGGTGCTCATATCTCCAAATGGTAAAATATTTCCTTTTTCCTACAAACTTGAATTTTCAAATACTAATAACACTACAGAATACGAGGCATTAATCCTTGGCCTCCAAGTTGCTAGAGGAGAAAGGGATAAAAAATTTGGAATTCTTTGGAGATGCGGAATTGATCGTGAAACAAGTGAGAAATCAGTTCCAAGTAAAGAATGATCGTTTGAGACACTATAGAAATAAAGTGTGGGATGCAATAGAAGCCTTCGACGCTTTTTCCATAAAATATATCCCTCGTGAAAAGAATGACAAAGCAGATTTCTAGCTAGCCTCTCGGCTTCATTAATGATTCCTCATTCGAGTTTAATCGAGTCAAATACACCATTGAGATGGTTTTTAGGCCAAGTGTTCCTGACAATGCAGAAAATTGGCAAGTATTCAATGATGATCAACAAATTATTGCTTTCTTGGAAAAGAGGGATAATTTTGAACAATTGTACTTTGAAGGAAGTGATTATGCATTTCATGAATCGATGACCTCACCAATTCAAGAAGGAGTTGAGAACGAAGATCCTAGTGATGGCATCATCCAACTCAAAGGAAATAAAATTCCAAAAGGATTGGTTTCACTTGAAGAACTTTTTGATAAACATGACAGGTTTATCAAAGAGAAAGAGTAGGAAGGACCTACGAATTCTACTAACTATGAGCAAGTTAACATTGGTACCAAGGATAAACCTCGCTGGTCAATATTGGTAAGTGTTGCTCACCTGAGGAGTGCAAGAAATTCATAATCCTCCTTACCAAATATTCTGACGTCTTGGCTTACTCATATGAAGACTTGAAGTTTTTCCAACCTAGGAAATGGAGCATGCCATACCCTTGAAGCCTGGTGCAGTTCCTTTTAGGAAAAAGCAAAGACAATATAATCCCAAGATAGCGGGAACAATATTACATGAAGTTCAAAAGATGTTAGATGCATGGATAGTGTTTCCTATTCAAAACTCAACCTGAATAGCTAATATTGTACCACTTCGTAAGAAAAATGGAAAAATTAGGATTTGCATGCATTTCCACAATCTTAATCAGACTTCCTTGAAGGATAACTACCACTGCTAGTCATGGACCATATTCTCGCAAGAAGTAAGCTGGATCATAAATGTTATCCATGCTAGATGGTTTCTCTGGTTATAATCATATTAAAGTGGTTAGAGAAGATCAACATAAAAATACATTCACCACCCCCGGGAATGCGTTCGCATATAGAAGAATGCATTTTGGTTTGATCAATGCTTGGTGCAACCTTTCAAAGGGCTATGGATATGGAATTCACATATTATAAAGACAAGATCATTGTGATATATCTAGATGACTTTGAGTGTTCTCAAAGAAACAAGAAGATCACCTAAGAGATTTGAGAAAATATTGAAAAGATGTAGACTTCATAAGATCTCTCTAAATCTAAAAAAGTCTACGTGTTTGGAGTTACGAAAGGGAAACTCCTAGGTCATATTTTTTCTAAGGAAGGAACTAAGATTAATCTGAGCATGTTAAAGCTATCAAGAATCTTTCCTTGCCTACAAGTAAGCCTGGGTTCCACTCATTCTTTGGGAAGGTAAATTTTTTAAGAAGGTTTGTGCGAGATTTTTGAGCTAACCAAAGAAATCATAGAAATGATGAAAGGAAAAGAATCCTTCAAATGGTTGAAGGAAGGTAGAGAGGAATTTGAGACAATCAAGGGTTCCATTGCAAAAGCTCCTACATTTGTGTGTCCGAGTTTTAAAAGGATTTCATAATTTATTGTCATGCTTCATCACACCCAATCTTTTCCATCCTAACTCAACACAATCAAGAGGGAATCGAATCTCCTATTGCATTCATGATTTATGGGTTCAAGAAACATGAACTCAATTACACTCCCCTTGAGAGGCATGCATACACGGTGGTGAGAGCCTTGAAACACTTCAGGTACTATGTGTTGAATTCTCACACCAAAGTCTTAGTTCTAGACATCGTAGTTAAATCGATGTTGACACAACAGGAACCAAGATCTAAAAGAGGTAATTGGGTCTCTAAGATCTAAGAATATGATTTGGATATCAAGCCTACCAAGTTGGTTCGAGGAAGAGGACTCTACCAACTCATCGCAGAGAATGAACCATGAGATGACTCTGAAGGAGAACCAATTGAAGAAAATTTACAACTGGTACTTTTTTCAGTACCACAGATGAATGGTATTCTAATATAATCTACTTTCTCACATATGGTGAGTGTCCAGAGAATCTGAAAACTAAGGAGAAACGAGCTATCAAACTAAGAGCTGCCAGGTACATCATTTGGGACAACACTTTGTTCAAGAAAGGAATTGACGGCATGTTCCTCAGATGTGTTGATAAAGAGCAACAACCTAGGTTGTTGGAATATTTTCACAATCATGCTTGTGGTGGTCATTTCTCTAGCCCAGTAATAACTCATAAAATTTTGTGAGCACATTATTACTAGCCCACTATGTTTTTCAATGCTCAGAAATGGGTGACAAAATGTGAAGCTTGTCAAGTAATTTGTTGGAAGACCAAAATTGGCAGCTTTGCCTTTGAAGCCAATTGTCATTGAAGAACCCTTTCAACAATGGGGTTTAGATTTCATCGGGTTCGAATCCTAATTCTAGTGCTGGTCATACTCACGTGCTCACCGCAATTGACTACTTTACAAAGTGGGTAGAAGCTATACCAGTGAAACAAACATCTACTGTGGTAATCTGTGACTTCATCAAAGAAAATATATTGGTCGTTATGGAATTCCACACAAGATCGTGACAGAAAATGTCTCAATTTTTTATTCTACGGAGATGATATAGGTTTTTTTATGGGTATGGGATATCTTTATCTCATTCATTAGATTACTACCCTTAGGGAAATGGTCAAGTAGAATCCAGTAACAAGAACATCATTACTATCGTGCACAAGTTAGTCAAATAAAATCAAAGAACTTGGCACAAAAAGTTATATGATGCATTGTGGGCTGACCGCATAACTCCCAAAAGAGCAATCGAGATGTCTCCATTTCAACTTTTTATGGAACCAATGCTCAAATTCCCATCACACTGGAGTTACCAACATTAAAATTAGCCCATGCAGTTGATGATGAATGCTTCACCAATGGATTAGATAAAAGGATCATGTTCCTAAGTAAGCATGAGGAACAAATAAGTCAAATGGGAAATAGATCGAGGAACATCAATCCAAGGTAAAGAGGTTGTTTGATAGAAAAACCAAAGAGAGGTAATTCCAAATCAATGACTTGGTTCTTCTCTAGGACAAGAGACATGAACCAAAAGGAAAGCATGGGAAGTTTGATTCATTGTGGCTAGGCCCTTTCAAAATCAGACATTTATGTGGAGATAGCACCTATTACTTGGCGTATCCTGATGGAACTCATTTTTATTTGCCCTACAATGGGCAATATCTCAAGCAATACCAAAATTTAAAATGGGTTGTTCCCCGTATGTACATAGGTAATTAGGATTTTGGTTTGTTTCTTTTCCCCATCTTTCAGTCTCCTCTTTTGTATCACAATTTTTGTGCCCCATTATTTTGAGATCATGTTCATGAATATTTTGGTTTAGGTTTGTTCTTTATGTCCATGAAGTCCTTGTCCCCAATTAGAGCCAATATTATCAACCAATTTTGACTGCGCAAAATAAATAAAAAATAAAAAATAAAAATGGAAATTTTGAAATTTTTCAAAAGTGTTACTTTGTGTGGTTTATCACTTTCATCACAACCGTCTCATTTTTTGATCGTTCCAGTCTTCGTTTCATCCATTTTGGGTGAGAACTCCTCCCGCCAGGTCTCAAATCACGTTAAATATTAATTAATTAATTACTCTTTGTTTAATAAAATTAATTTTTAATAACTTTGGAGTATTTAATTAAATAAATATTAATTAAATTTCATTCAAAAAAAATTTCAGGAAAAATAAGCTTCCACTTCCCATTGTCGGGGATGCCAAATTGGCTTCCTGAGCCTGATTTCCCCTTTCCTGGAAAAATTGTTTTAAATCCTCACTCGTGGGATTTCTTCCCCCAATTGCCAAATTAATGAATTGGAAAATGGGCAAAAAATCTCCCGATTTCCCACATGGGGAAATAAAATGGAGATTTTCAGCCCGCTTTGCCATTCCCATTGGCAATTGGTCATGCTTTCCCCATTTCCCCCTGGCAATTAATTCCACTACCCGGGAAGAGGGGAAGTCGGGTTAACCCTCATAAATTCCTCCGTCAAACTCGTTGGAAAGATTCGTACGAAGCTTTCTAAATTTCTTCTTACTTCTTCTAAGAAACATAATAATATTTTTATCACATTCCTCAAACTGTGAATGCCATTGTGAAGGAGAAATACAAGAAGGAGGACAACAAAATCATTTTTCACGCATTGGTGAAAGAGGACAGTCCAAACCAAATCATTTTTCCACGCTGGTGAAGGAGAAGACAGTCATAGAAATCCAACGCATTACCATTGGCAAAGGAGATAGTAAAAACAAGTTTCCACACATTAGATAAGGACACCACACCAAAATAGCAAGGAGAAACCAAATCAGTTTTCCACACATAGGAAGGAGGTAGAGGAGAAAGCATTGAGTTTCAATGCCTAGGGAGAATATCCACACATAGCCCAAAGTAAAGAGATTTAAGGGGGAACAGTCAAAGGAAGGCGGTTATTAGTTTTCCATGCATTTAGGAAGCAAAGAAAAGAAAGCACAAAATAGTCCAAAAGTTCCCACACAACCCAATGAAAAGCTAAAAATCCCAGCAAAGCATGTAGAAGTTTGTAAATAATTTCAACGCATTTTTTTAAAAGGAAGAAATAAAAATAAGCTTTCACGCATTTACGAGCATCTTCCCATGCGGGGAGGAGAAAGTAAGAGCCCATGCATTGGTAAAGGAATAAAAGCACAAATCTACATAGTTGCCAAAGCATAGTAAGTTTTCCATGCATTGGAGAAGGAGGAAAATCCATAATAAACAAGAGTCCACACATTAGGTCAAAGATAATCTCCAAATAGTAGGTTTGAGAGGTAATACTCCAAACAATCTTGTGCAAGAGCATAAAATGGACCAGGCACCAATAACATTCCAAAACGCAGCCATAGAGAAGGGAAAGTCCCACACATGAGCCAACAAGACAAGAGGTAAAAGCACAATCCACGTGGGAAGAAATAACAAGGAGGAAAGCTCACATGTAGGGCAAAGAAAATGCAATAGTGTCTAAGAAGATTTAAACAAATAATGTTTTTAATTTTCCACGCTGGTTTTTTTGGAATTTACATTCCACGCATTGGTGAAATAAAGACAGGGCCAAGAATAAATCATTTCCACCATGCATTTACTTGGGCAAATCACATAAGAGGTAAAGGGAAGTGAAGGATCAGTGGCCAACACATTGCAAGAAGAAAAGTCCACATTCCAATAGGAGTTTTCCAATTCCCAACGCAGATTTTTTGGTGAATTAAAGAAAATCGGGAGATTTTTGTATTTAAAAAAAAAATAATAATAAAATTTGTAATCGGGCTGGTTGTTATTATTATTATTTTTAAAATAAAAATAATAATAATAATATTAAAGCAAGTCATATTTTTCTTGCATTTACAGTAGTTTTGAGACCGAGACCCGACCCGCTTGCGTTGTTTTACGTGCCCGAGTCATTCTTCTGTGAAATTCATAATGGCTAAGAAATCTAACAAATCCATAGGTAGATCGAGGAAGCCAGTGGAGAAATCAAATAAGTCTGCACTCAAGTACAAATTCCAAGGAATTATCCCTCCCAGTTCCATTAAGTCAACATATGACAATATCGCTGATACAAATTTGGGTCACATCAATGTGCAACAATTCGTGAATGGGTGGCCGAAGGCAAAACCATATTCTCGGATAGGCTTTACCATAGTGTCTACCTCAAGCAAAGCAAAGATTTCCTATTTCAAAGTGCAATGTCTAGGCTGGTTATCACTTGTGCGGATCATTATGATCCTGAGAGATGAGGAATTTTTATAGATAATTGCGAGCCTTTCCTCTTAATCACACCAAAGAACATTGAGGAATTGCTCGGCATACCCGACTTTCCGAGAATGCAGATGTCACTCATCACCAACACAAGAATTTTGGGATGACGGACCCCATTTCAATGGATAAGGCCTTAATGGTTATTATTGTATATTTTTAAAAGTGGTTTTTTTAAGAAAAGGATGTTGTTATTTACTTTCAGAAGCTGTGGTTAACTTAAGTGATTTCTATTTTTGGTTATTTTTAATCAATTTGGTTAGAAAAAGTCAAAGGTCACTTAAGTGCCTTATTTAATGATTATGTAAACCCTAACTACTTTGTAACCAAATTTTGGGTTATAAAAGGAAGTGAGGGGCTCATTTGTAAAGGGAATTTGAAAGAGGAGAAGAAAATATTTTTGTATGCAAGCTTTACTTCAAAGACAAAAATTTGTGTTCTTTTGAGATGGCATTTTGGAGTTAATGAAATATGAACTTTGTGTCCCATTCATTATCTCTTATAGCATTTGATGTTCTTATGTTCATTAGATGTTAGTGTTTGAATCTTGCATGCAAATATTGTCTTTGATCTTATTGTCAACATTATTAATCTGTTGTTCTAGTTCACAGTGATCAAGCTCTGATTATCTACTTGCTCACGTGTGTTCCCTTTTACATATTCTTGTTTAGCTAACTCAAACTCCATTTTATTTGTGTTAGTTATTCATCTTTCCTCTTCGTGCAATATTAGGCTATGTTTTTACCTAACTCTTGCATGTTCTTTTAATTCATTCCATTCCACTCCTTTCCTTCATTCGATTCCATCTCCCTCATTCACGTTTCTTTTTATTGATGTTCCAAAACACCCCCCACATACAATTTTGAATGTACAGATGTAAATACAGTTTTGGTTTTCAATAAAGGAATCCTCACCTTCATTGAGGAGGGACTTCATTCCCACACTATTTCATGTCATTTGTATGCGTGAAAATCCATATGCTAACAGGTGAAGGCTTCTTCAAATGTTTAGAATGATTGGATTTGTAATGTAGAAGAAATATTCCTCACACAAGAATGTGAGAATATTTCGATGAGTTATGTTTTTGGAAGATTAAATGATTGTTGGTTTATAATGCCACTCCATCATGTAACAAAATCTTTAATATATTTGTCCTCAAACTATATGATGGAGTACAATTCATTGATGGTGATTTTGCACACAGTATTAATCGAAAAGTTCTCTAGGAACAATTACACGAGATGGGTAAAGGATAATAAGGAAGGTTGAGAAATCCCATTGTACCAATCCAACGCTAGGCCAACCAAGTACATAGGGAAGGTGTGAAGCATAAGTTCCTGATCAAGTGCGATAAGGTAACATGTGTGTTGAAATGTGTGGAGATGTCTTTGGGGATATTTCTTACTATTGAAATTTGTAAACTTAGGAATCTCCCAATGGGGATGGTAAGGTTTGATTGGAACCAATGGATGAATAGGTTCGTTACAAATTCATTCATAAGATAATGTAACCTTGGGTCCCAAGGTAATGACACTGTAGACTAGCCAACCTATTCATTAAGGCATGGATAGGATCATTTGATGTGATGATAGGTTGGGATTGTGATTGTGTGGCATGGAAAGTAGCTTGATAATTTTGGGTAATAAGTTTGTGGATCTATAGGGCTTTGAGTAATCATTTGATAAGGAGGTTGTTGTAATGTTTTATGTTGCAAATATTGGGATTGGATTGGATGTTATGGTAAATGATGAGTGGGAATGTAGGTATGAATAGGCAAAAATTGTTGATGAGGTGGATTAGACACCACATAATGAAAAGAAATTGTAGGTGGAGGTTGGGAAGAAATGATATGTAAGTGTGATGTGAGAGGAAAATAAGAGTTATACTATCCAGAAATGGGATACGACATATGGGAAGATTGGGTAGGGACACTAGTAACAATAATGGCCAAAGAGGTAATGGGAATGGTTATGGTGATAGTTGTGTTGATTAGAGGAAGATGGGGAGGAATGGGTGTGACCAACTGATTGGTTTGATGAGGTGGGGGATTGGTAGAGGATGAAGTAAGATCACATTGCACTGTAGCAAGTTGTGAGGAGGAAACTCAGTGATTTTGGATTTGACTAATAAGGATAAAGTTGTTTAAGTGGTGTACCATCAAAAATAATATAGGTTGAATTAATAATAAGGTAAACTTGAATAGATATTGGATTGGAATCAATAATCTCTTGGAACTCTAAACTACCATGGTGGATAACAGGTGGTTAAAAAGGTTTAGATATAGGAGATGGAGGGATGGTTGGTCGAGAGACAAGATGGAATCGTGATAAAAGAAAGGATTATTCTCATCTATGGTAGTAGTTTGAACAAAATTTCATTAGTGAGAAACATTTATGAGAGGTTGCGTACCCATGTAGGAAGTTACCAAGGGCACAAATGAGACACCGATCATGACATATGTTTGTTGGGATGAGGCTGTAGAACTACTTGAGGTAAGGTTTTGTTCCTTTTTTTGGCTACCAAAAAGTAAATATGGGCATGAAATGAAAACAAATCTTATATTAACTAAATTAATCAAGTCAACGCAAATATTTTTATTTATTTATTAAGAAAGTGTAAAAAATAAAAGGGAAATGAATAACAAAGGTACCTTGGAAAAGATAATATATGTTTAGTTTCAAGTTGTTATGGCTGGGGAAGTTTCTTATGGATTCTTATTAGGTGATGAAATCCCAATTAGTCGAATGGGTAGGAAGATTCTAAATGTATTGATTGACATGTGATTTTTAGGTTGTGTGTGGTAGATTTTGAGATGCAACAAGTTAAATATTTACTTAAGCTATGTGACCAAGAAGGATGCAGAAAGAAAGGTTCTTTTTAAAACCAAATCCATATGTGATATTTTGATGAGGACACACACAAGAAAGGGAAAATATGATGCAAAAAGGAGAATACCTATAGAAATATTTTCCTTTTTATCTTAACTTTAAGTGAAGAGCGATCTAGGTGGCCAAACCCAACATGAGCAAACAAAAAGTGAAGCCTTGTGTTACAGTCTTAATAGAGGAATAAAGAAGTAGAAAATAACAAGAAATGCAAGGAATATCCTAAAGGTTTTTCCCACTAGGCATGCCAAGATTTTTATAATTTTCTCGTTTGATTCAAATTAATGATGTATCTACTAAAGAAAGCTAAACAACTCGTAATATAGAGGGTTTATGGTACCTCAAATGTGTGATATAGATGAACGTGTGCAAATGTAATTGATCCTCACTATGATTGGATAACCTGCAAATAAGAATGAATAAAGAGAGGGTGGATTAGATAATATATGCGGGGGTTTCCTGAAAAATATGGCTCTAAGAAGTGTTACCTTCCTTTCAAGGATGTCAATGCCCATTTAATAAAAGAAATTGAAGTAAATGATAGACAATCCAATAGCATGTAGAAACACATACAAAACAATTATGAAACCGATAGAAATAGATGGAAAGGAAGTGATATAATCTAAACAACTTGAAATAAAACTTACCTATGCGGGTTGATGGAGACCCAGATCGCATAGAGGCAAGACGATAGTGACGTAGGTGAGTGGATCTAGAAAATAATGTAAATATGTATACTTGTAGAGATGTAGATGTAAACTAAATGTAACAAAAGTTTGTGGATGTTGGGGGATGACATGTAGAAGAATTTATATGATAGAAAGGTTTATAAAATGGTAGAAAATAGAGACTTAGATGGGTTAGTTGATAAAGTGGTCTCAGGTCGACGGTGACTAGAGTGGGGTGATGGTGACTATGGTACAAACAGGATTGATTAAGTGTGACAAAGAAGTAGGATGGTGACTGTGGATTCTAAGGAAGATGGCAGAGTCAAAACATAGAAAAAGAAAGAATCTAGAGATAGAAAATCACATTGATAGAAGACTGGGTTTATGGCGATCGTAGCAAAGTAGAATAATGTTGAAGATAGATGGATGGAATGGATTACCTACAATAAAATAGGATGGAAGATAAGGTTGATAATGAAGTTGTGAGTGCTAATGTACTGCGTAAGATGTTAGATCTAACAAGATAGTAATAAAAATAACATAAGATATCACTAAAAGAAATGTAAACCTCCCAAAGTCACACAAGTTATGAAAACAAGCTTCCAAGGATTGTAATAAGGTTGTCACAATTGTTGAGATGCTTGGGTTCTAAGATGGATTCACATAATGTAAGAAAATCAAGTGTTTTATCGCACATGTTTGCTTGTGTATGTTTTGGAAAGGGAATAACTTAGTCTTAGAGGGTCGATGGTGATTGGGCTAGGTTGTTGTTGACTATGGGGAAAATTTCCCCAACGAGGTTGACTTTTTGTTTTTGTCAGGATTTTAGGTTTATAAGGATGGGAAAATTTCTTTAAAGCTTGTAGGTATGAAGAGGTTATTTAGGGGTGTGTCATGGGTAGTTAGGGGATAAAGATAGGTACGATAAAAGCTAGAAAAATCTTAGGGATGTAGATTTAGGATAAAAACATCTTAAAGGGAAAGTTCATTAGGGATAATTGATATTAATTAATTAGTTAATTAATGTTCATTAATAAATATTAATAAGGATTAAAGGTGATGGGATAATAAGTGTGGATTTAAATTAAATGTTAAGGGGGTCAAGGTAGGACCATGGTGAAATATGTGTACGTGGGAAAATAAGGGTAGGGATACCAAATTTAGGTGTCTACATCAGAATATGGATCTAACGAAGGAAGTGTAAGTAGGTTACGGATTGAAACTTGTGTCGAGTGAATTGGTTGTTCTTCCTTTGATGGTTTATCCTTAGGTTGGATTTGTGGTGATTTTTTTGTTAGTGGAGAAGGAACAAGAGTGACTATTGTGTGATTCTTGCTAGAAATAGAAAGATAAGATTTGGGAACCCATTGGGGTTTGGTAATTTGTGATGAGTATGTAATTATATTTTATGTAACAAATGAAATAAATCCTTGATACTCAAGTTTCTTAATTTTCATTCTAAAGCATAGAAATCATTGTCACAATGTCCATTAATTCTATGATAATTGTAAAATGGGTGACCTTTGTATTTTGTAAGCCGATAAGGAGGGTAGTAATGAGTAGGTGGAAAGGTGATTAACTGGTGATTGAGGAGATTAAAGAGAATATCATGTTGCCTAACATTTCAATCAAACTTGAGAGGTGCTTGTTATGGTAAGACCTTGACTTCACTTGTATGAGCACATGTAGTAGACATGGGATCAGGATGAGGTGTAGAAGAAGAACTAGCATGGGCATGAGAAGCATCCTTGAGATGTTGGATTTCAGCTATGAGGGATGTAATTGTGGTTTCCATAGCTTGAAATTTATCTTGAAAAAAATATGTAAAGCTTGAATTGAATCAAATATGGATTGATTGGTTGTGTTATCAAGACTAATAGGGGGTCAAAAATACGATTGCAAATTGTACTTACTTGTGAAGGTGGCATATCACGAGGGAGGTACATTATGTTTAGGGACTTTTTGAAATCATATTTGCAAAATGGGTGCTTTTGAAGTAATTGAGACAAGGAGACTTGAGTAACTGTAGAGGCCATGATATGAAATAAAAGGTAGGTTGTGAAATAAGAGCCTTAGAAAGAGACCCAGAGGATATGAAAATGGATGACACCCTAGGAAAAACTATGCATATCAGATGTATGATAGAAAATAGATGAAAATATGAACCCTAATGTAACTAGGGTTTTGGGTTAAGAAAAGACAAATATGATAGACTAGGAAAAATAAGGATCCGGATGGTCGATCAAGAGATGGGGTTCACCAAATGATTTAATATAGATTGAATTAAACCTTAATTTCAGAGTAAATTACTATAACTAATGATATACAAATGATAATATATAGTAATGGAAAAATAACAAACATTCAATGATGTAAAACCCTAAGCAAATGAGAGAGGAAGGTGACTTAGTTGTTCTGTGTGATATAGGAGTGATCGGGTGAGTATTTGTTAGAACGGACTTGAAATAGTGTCCTCAAGGCTCGATGAAGATTTAGAAGTATAAAAACATGCAATACAAAAATGCCCACAAGAGGAAAGGATCACCTCAGGTGCTAGTGACTTATTTGGGCACTAGTGTTCACTCATATCCTCATATTCTAATTTTTTTGGGTCACAAGGTCTTCACTCTAATATTAATTTTGTCACTCTAACTTCACTGTTGTGCTTTCAATCACACCTGTAACCTGCAAAATAGATCACTAGCTTCACATGCCCATAAACCACATCAAACCTAATTAAGAAGATGCAGAATTAGGAGTCGAATTGACCCCGATAGTCACCCAAAGAGTGAACTCATGACAAAGTGATGCACTACATCTCAAACTCCATGTAGTTCTCTATGCATGTGTATGAAATGATGCCCTAGGTTTCCCTTGTGCAAGTTGCATGATGATATCGGGATAGATCTAGATTGTTCCAAGTATGAAAGATGTGTGTGATGGAATAAAATGAAATCCCCTCTTAAGTTGTGTATACGAGATGGATGCACCCTTGTGCCTTTGTATGGATGTCTTTGGATGTATGCCTTATAATTCTTTTTTCCTTTGTATAAGCTTAAATGGTGATAAATAATTCTTATAGTGTTTGGTCCCTTATTTGAGAGAAATAACTCTGTGTGTGTGTGTGTGTGTGTGTGTGTGTGTGTGTGTGTGTGTGTGTGTGTGTGTGTGTGTGTGTGTGTGTGTGTGTATGATTCCTTGTTTAAATTTTGTAATTGACAATTGAAATGTCAACTCAAAATTTTAAAATGTGAAAAAGGACCCAAAAGTGTAAGAAGAAGATAAAGAAGTTTGGGAATTCCTAGGAGGGATAGGAGCACAGGCACTTCCATCCTAACTAGTCATTAGTTTCGAGGCCATAAAAGATAAATTAGTAAAGTTATAGTAGAGTTGTAAGATATGTAAGGCCAATAAAAGTGCAAGAGATAAAGAAAAAGGCCCAAAAGAATTTATGAAACACTAGTTTTATTTCTAAGGAATCATGTATACATTAGTATGCTTTAGGACCTAGAAAAGTACCTGGTGCATATATTTTGTGTGTACACTACCTAGAAGGAATTAGTCCCTATCAAATATCATATGTCACAAATTTTCATTATCAACCCTTGTGAAAAATCTTAACTTATTATTTATGGCATCAATCATATTTCTTAAAGGAGTGACCCTTATCAAATATCCCAATCACATGTTGACGAATTCATCCTTATTTCCAAATGGAATCATCTATGCTAATTTTCTCCTATGGCATAGGTCATCCCCACAAATAATATCATCCATGTTATACTTTTTGATGCCATCATTTTCCTTGCGAAATAATCGCCTAGTTGGGTTGATGCCATATATAGAAAATTTGTGTGCCCTTTCTCTAATTTTTCTAACTAATCATCCTAAAGACACTAAAAATTAAAAATTTTCCAAACCCACCTCAATATCAATCTGATCTATATTTTGACTATCTTTGGGGAAATTTTCAATAGCTAAATTTACCCCAAGGAACATTTTTATATTCTTCTTATAAAACCCTTTCCCAATTAAAATATATAACCTACTCAAGGATTGAACATCTCTCTCTCCTATATCATGACCTCATATTCTAATGCATGTCATCCTAAATTACAAGAATCTGAGGCTTGAGACAACATGGGATTGTCTCAAAATTGTGGGAGTCAAACCGAGACAGACCTTGAAGAAGGCCGGATTCCTCTACTCACTCTTAATGCTAAACTACTCTTGGGAATTGAAATGCAACTATCTATCTCTACTCTAACTTTCCAAGGGACTAGGGTGAGAAGGAGATGCATAAAACATAAATCCTAATCTAAAGAAGGTGATAGCACCAAAAGTAAGGGGATGAATACTTCAACAAGAGAGAAGATGAAATAAAATGATGGTGAAGAGGGCCAAACAAAGACCACAGATCAAAATCACATTCAGGGTTCCACCTCCATGATGCACAATGAACACCAGTTTTGAAACAACACATACAACACACCTGCAAATGAATGAGAGGAAAGAGAGTACAATAAAACAATAGCCAAGGTAGAAATGAGCCACAAAACTAGAATTTTATTGCCTGAAGATCATGCACAAATCATCACGATACAGGAAGAAGATGTAAAACATTTACAGAACTTGATTCCAAGGCATTCTACCCTTAGAAAACTTTTGCAACATAAAATGATGCCTTCACATTCCAAAGTATCCAATGTTAAAACAAGGAATCACTTTACAATATATAGAAAGATAGAATGAGAGAAATTTTAATTTTAAATTTCTCCCACCAGTCAACCACCTTCATTTAATTTCTCTACATGCTCTAAGGAAAGGCCTAAATGCTTCTAAAAATCCATGTCTACACACCATCTACCTTTTGAAGAAAGAAATGCACCCATATTACATTTAATTATGGTGGTTGAGAAGTCCTAAGAACACCCTTTACGTATTGGAGAAGCTTCCTTGGTTTTTGTCTATTTTCCTCAATTTGATTCATAAAATCTGATTTGATTGTAAAGAGAAGAGAAAAATCTTATTAGATTTGAAAATATTTTTTCAATCAAATCGAAGGGAGATTGATTTTTGGTTCCTGTGAAAAATTATAATTCTACTTTGTTGCGCGGTAATTTGCTCTCAGTCCTACATAAATATTTGATATCCGTGGGTGATTCCTTCATATCACGACACCATAGGCTTCGTGGATTTTAAAATTCTGCTACATGCCCTAATAATGTGACATGCTTCCTTGTGACCCACATTTCATCTTTTATTTCTACCTTAGCCCATGACACTTTCCATTATAGCGCAGCCTTGAATATCTACCCGTGGAGCCTTTCTTCATTCCACGAAACTTTCTCATCGCCATGGCTTTGCGTAAATCCTCCATGGCTATGTTCCTCCACCCACAAAATACTCAAAACCTCCATGGCCTCTCCACATTCATCTCTGAATGTTTTCCAAGTCTAACACTTATGCAAGTTTCTCAAATTTTGCAAGTGATGAAAAATTGGGAAACATGTTTGGTGACTCATAGGGGTCATATGCCTACTATATGGATGATCAGTATCCTTAGGCATCCATTAGGCATAGATTCATGCTGATTGATTTAGTTGTCTTGCATTTGACTCCTTTAATTGATGGTAATTTATCCTTAACACCTTGGACTAAAGCTTTCAATAGTATCCTCTAAAGACATTTACCATGTGCAACAAGATCCTCCAAGTAAAAAAACATGTGCAAATCACTTAAGGGAAGGAAACCTACACTACCAAAAAAATAGTGTGCTAAAAGCACTTAGAGGAATTGAAATCCTAAGCTACTATGTACAAGATGCAATGAAATGTCTTAATGAGAAGGTTTAAGATGAATCCCATTGACTGGGATTTGAAATGCATTCCCATCAAGATCAGACAACTCAAATGATTTATACACCTTGTAAGTGGTGATAATATATGTTCCACTCTAAATAGCATCAAATTTGGAGTGTCTCCCTAGTTTACCTTGATTCCCATCCCATTTCAAAAATAGATCTCCAACCTTGAATGTCTAATCTCTAGATTTTCTATTGAACCACTATTTATTTAACACTGATGTTGTTCCATCTTGACCATGGCAACATTTCTATTTTCCTCTAGTTGAACCAATTCCACTATTCTGATTTCTCTTTGATCCATGCATTCAAATTATAGCTATTGTGCTAATTCAAGTAAAGGAAACTCAAGTGACAAAGGAATTCTATATGTTTTTTCATATACAAATTTGTAGGGAGAAGTGCCAATGGCCTTTTTTGTTGTTATCATATCTTCCCAAAGAGCATTCTTCACCTTTGTATGTCATTGTCTTTGATTGATGTCCATTATCCTCTTCATGATTCTGATCATATTTTTGTTAGTGGATTCCACCAATCCATTACCTTAGGGGTAATAATTGGAAGAAGTTTTAAGATAAATCCCAAGTTCTAAAGCCCAGCCAAAAATCTTGGATCCCAAAAAGACTTTAGCATTGTCAGAGATAATGATCTACGGGATGCCAAACCTTGTGAAAATTTCTTCAAGAAATTCTAGGATGACTGATTCAGTGGCTTCCTTCAATGGCATGGCTTCAGTCCACCTGGTGAAATAATCTGTGGCTATGAGGACCCATTTGTGACCAGCACTAGATGGCAGGTTGATCATACCAATGAAGTCAAGACCCCATTGTGTAAACGATTGATCTACTTGGATTGGATGAAGTGGTAGGGCTGCCAATATTTTCTTTCCAGTGAAGAGTGCACATTATTTGCACTTTCTCACCCACCTGTGAGCATCTGTGAATAATGTAGGCAGAAATAACCTACTTTTATAATGTTCATGGTTGTAGCTTTAGCATAGAAATGTATTCTGAGAAATCGTCATGAAATTTGACCAAAAACCCTATCACATTGCTCACCTTCAATGCATCTAAGCATTATTCCATCAATGTTCCTTTTGAAAAACACACCACTAATCAATGTATAAGGAATAAAACACATCCTTAGATGTCTCCTCTTTATTTTTTTCAAACCAAGAGGGTATGCACCAATAGAAAAAAACTTTGACATATTAGTAATCCAACTGCAATCATTGAATGCATTCCTTTCATCCTATTGTCACTAAACATCACACGATCACTCATAATTTGAAGTTAATTCATTTAAAAGGGTGGCCTCTTGAGGTTCAATAGCATCTTGAGCCATATGCTCACAAAGTTCTCTTCCTCTTACCAACTCTATGGCCTTAATGGTCACATCATATTCAATGATTTTAGTTACCCATCCAACTCATTTCTCACTAATCTTTACTCCCATAATAAATTCTTGAACACTATAATGTGACACCAAAACCTTTACGTAGCTAGCTATAATCATGCTTTTGAATTTCTTTAAGGCTCTCATGATAGAAAACACCTACTTCTCAATATGACTATACTTGAGCTCATAATTCTTTAATGTTTGGCTAAAAAATCTACAGGTTGATCCATCACTTGATCATTCAGCTTTGTCAACATTTTGGCTATATATAATCTACCCCATGAGCATAGAGGATGAAATCCTTGGTATAATCTAGGTTAATCAATGTTGGGGCCTGAGAAATATCTTGTTTTATCTTTTCAAATCTATCCTTCCCTTCCATGATCCATTTGAACACTGCATCCTTTTTGAGCATGAGAGTAATAGGTCTTACCAAACCCACAAAGTTACAAATAAAGCACCTAATAAAGTTGATCTTGCTAAGGAATGACTACAAATATTTATTGTGCATTGGCAAGGAAAGAGCTAAAATGGCTAAAATTCTCTCTGGATCAATGGAAATGCCTTCACGTGAGACAATATGCCCCAAAATATTTCCTCTAAGGAACTGCAAAGTTGCACTTCTTAGGATTTAGAGATACACCAAAATCTTTGCATCTTTCAAGTACTTTCTCCAGGTGCTTCATGTGATCCATGCTTTGCTTGGAGAAAATAGTGATATCATCAAGGTAAACCAAGATAAATTGATTGATATATCCTTTAAAGGAAATATCCATTTCTCTTTGGAAGGTAGCACCTACATTTGATAATCCAAAAGGAATCTTTTGATATGCATATGTTCCCCATTTGGTAGTGAATGCAGTTTTATACTGATCCTCATTTTCACTTTGATCTGGTTAAAACTAGAATAGCCATCTAGCATAGAGAACCTTTCTACCCTTGCTATTGTCTACAAAATTTGTTCCATGGAAGGAAAGGGATAATGATCTTTGAGAGAGACCCTGTTAAATCTCGAAATCCACACTGAGAACTATATTTCACCATTATTCTTTCTGACCAGGACCAAATTGGCCACACAAGTAGAATATTTGATTGGAAAATTATCTTGGCCTTGATGAGTTTAGAGAGTTCTTTCCTCATGAGGGGTTCAATCTTGGGGTTGACCGGACTCATTTTACATCGGCGGGCTTGATCTTTGGGATCAAGATCAATAGAATGTTGGGCTATATCTAGATTGAATTCCTTTAAATATTCATAGTCCCATGAAAACACGTCACTAAACTTTTGACACAAGGAAACAAAATCCTTCCTTTCATTTCCATTACATGTCTTTCCAAGTATAAGCTCCTTGCCTAGGGAAATTGAAATTGGTGACAATCTTCCTATTTTTCCGTCATATTATTTTGCATTCCTTTGAACTCATCATATGGGCTGAAGATGTGCTCTAGAGTGACTAACCCATTTGGAAATTTTTGTTTTCAATTGCATATCGATCCCCATAGACCTCCTATAAATCAACTTGCATCTTTGAGGATAAATCTGCCTCATTTTGGATGAACTACACAATTTGTTCATCACTATCAAATACCTGTCAGCAAGCTTGGTTATGCGGAATAAAGGGTCGACCACCATTTTTATGTGTTGTTTGTTCCCTTTGATTGAATTCTTCGTGGGTAAAAATTGAGATCTAAGGGCTGCCATTTGGTCCGTGTCTTTATTTAATTTCCGCGGCATGACCTATAATTTGATGGCGTCAAAGCTTTCAGAAAATCTAATACCCTTTGTTTATAAGCCTTGATAACTTGTTCTTTATTGAACATTTTCCGTGGACTTAGTGGATGACCAATTCGGTGTCCTCAAATACTTGCAATTCCTTAATCTTCCTCTTTTCTACGATCAATAGACCATGCACTAATGCCTCATATTCCTCCACATTATTGGAGCATGAAAATTACATTCTTTGAGGAGCGAAAAACTTTTTATCCTTTGAGGAAATGAGCACAACACCCACCCCATATCCATTTATGCTTCTAGAACCATCAAATAACATTTGTCATATCCTAGAATCATTTTCCTCTTGTTTGAACACCGCAAGCATAATAGATTCTTCCTATATAATGTAATAGGTACCTAGAAAAGTCTCAAAGGTTTTGAGTTCTTCATCATAAGGATAAAAATCATGATCTCTCTTTTCCCATTCATCTAACAAAGTGAGTTGGACATACGAGGAGGAATAGGTTGCACATCGAGACTAATCCTTTCTTAATTTCTTATTGAATTAGACAATTTGATTGGATGGGAATTTTGGTACCCAAATTTGTTCTCCTTTTCAATCTGAGCAGCATCACAGATATGACATGAAGCTTGAAGACATATAGATCATGATGTATGTCGTTTTGTAGTAAGGGATGTGATCTAACTGACACTCATATTTGTGGAGAGATGGATAGCACTCAAATAGGAATTGATCTTGTCCTAACTATTTTAGGTTGTGCCTTTCAACCAAGGTAAGAGAACCTATTTTGTAACCCTCAAATGGTGAAGGAGATGAAGATATCCCTCAATTTGTGCAAATAGTATGAAAATGCCTTGGGAAAATATGATCAGCACTCCAAATCTGATTTTCACAAGTTGTCACTTCCAAATTATGGAGATACTTTCAATGCAAGGCAAGGGTTTCTTGAAGACATTTTGAAATCGATCTATCGCATACTTTAGCAAATGGATTTTGATCTTCTTTGGGTATACATGTCAAAACAGGGTAAAGCGGGGTAGGAGTAGTTGTCTTGAATGATATTTGGGTGGGAGTTTAGATAAGACAAACCAAGGTCCACCAAACTCTTTGAGGATTTCAACAAAATATGGAGAAACTTAATTGCACAAAGTATCAAAATGGTTAATCATCCCTTCAACCGGGATATGTGCATCAAATGGAGGCCTAGATCTGCACCTTTTCACACAATATTTGATAATCTATCACAAAATATTGAGTTAGAATGAACCAATGAAGCATTTAGCAATCACTATTTAATTATGACTGAGGTGCACCCAAAGGTTTACAAACAATCTCGAAATCAAGGAAAGTAAAGTGATTTTAAATTTAGCTATCTCTTTATCAAATGAAATCTCTTGAATGTGAGATTACAAATTCCTCTAAACTAATCACAAGAAATGAGACCTTGTATGATCAAGAAAGATTTTAAACACAAGACTACAATAGGAGCAAGAAACACAAATTGAAAACATTACGAAACATAAGTGTACGCAAATTTTTCCAAGAGACAACACAAAATAATCCAAAAATGATAAAATTTATCGGTAAGGGAATGTTTCAAGAACAATCTCAGATCTTGTTGATGGCTTTACAACTAAAACTAGCTCAACATGATACAAATTTGATGTAAAAGGAATTAGAACTAGTTCTCAAGTGGTTTCTTAGAGAATGGGCTTCTTCCCAAATTTTCCAGTGAATTTTTTTTTAGTTTTCTAGGCTTTTTTAAACTCTTCCAACCCTTTGCATGAAAAATTCATGCAATATATAGCTTTCAATCTCCTTCGAGCCTTCTTTCCCAAGAAAAAATATGACAAAGAATAAAATTTGTTACAAAAATTCATCATGATTCGCGAGATAGGGACGTTTAACAGAACACGTCCAAAACATTTCCAATTGTCTCAAAAGAGATGAATCATTGTGAAATTCACATCATTATCCATTGTGGAGGTAGATTTTTCATCTCAAAGCATGCTGAGACCCTAGATCTAAGGGCTGCCATTTTGGTCTGTGTCTTTATTTAATTTCCACGGCATGACCTATAATTTGATGGTGTCAAAGCTTTCGAGAAAATCCCATACCCTTTGTTTATAAGCCTTGATAACTTGTTCTTTATTGAACATTTTCCGTGGACTTAGTGGATGACCAATTCGGTGTCCTCAAATACTTGCAATTCCTTAATCTTCCTCTTTTCTACGATCAACAGACCATGCACTAATGCCTCATATTCCTCCACATTATTGGAGCATGAAAATTACATTCTTTGAGGAATGAAGAACTTTTATCCTTTGAGGAAATGAGCACAACACCCACCCCATATCCATTTATGCTTCTAGAACCATCAAATAACATTTGTTATATCCTAGAATCATTTTCCTCTTGTTTGAACACCGCAAGCATAATAGATTCTTCCTATATAATGTAATAGGTACCTAGAAAAGTCTAAAAGGTTTTGAGTTCTTCATCAAAAGGATAAAAATCATGATCTCTCTTTTCCCATTCATCTAGCGGTGAGTCGGACATACGAGGAGGAATAGGTTGCTCATCGAGACTAATCCTTTCTTAATTTCTTATTGAATTAGACAATTTGATTGTATGGGAGTTGTTGGTACCCAAATTTGTTCTCCTTTTTAGTCAGAGCAACATCACGAGATATGACATGAAGCTTTAAGACAAATAGATCATGATGTATATCATTTTGTAGTGGGGATGTGATCTAACCGACACTCAAATTTGTGGAGAGATGGATAGCACTCAAATAGGACTTGATCTTGTCCTAACTATTTTAGGTTGTGCCTTTTAACCAAGGTAAGAGAACCTATTTTGTAACCCTCAAATGGTGAAGGAGATGAAGATATCCCTCAATTTTTACAAATAGTATGAAAAGGCCTTGGGAAAATATGATCGGCACTCCAAATCTGATTTTCACAAATTGTCACTTCAAATTATGGAGATACTTTCAATGCAAGGCAAGGGTTATGAAGACATTTTGAAATCCGATCTATTTCGCATACTTTAGCAAATGGATTTTGATCTTCTTTGGGTATACATGTCAAACGGGGGTAAAACATGGGGGTAGGAGTAGTTGTCTTGAATGATATTTGGGTGGGAGTTTAGATAAGACAAACCAAGGTCCACCAGATTGTTTGAGGATTTCAACAAAATATGGAGAAACTTAATTACACAAAGTATCAAAATGGTTAATCATCCCTTCAACAGGATATGTGCATCAAATGGAGGCCTAGATCTGCACCTTTCCACACAATATTTGATAATCTATCACAAAATATTGAGTTAGAATGAACCAATGAAGCATTTAGCAATCACTATTTAATCATGACTGAGGTGCACCCAAAGGTTTACAAACAATCTACGAAATCAAGGAAAGTAAAGTGATTTTAAATTTAGCTATCTCTTTATCGGATGAAATCTCTTCGAATGTGAGATTACAAATTCCTCTAAACTAATCACAAGAAATGAGACCTTGTATGATCAAGAAAGATTTTAAACACAAGACTACAATAGGAGCAAGAAACACAAATTGAAAACATTCTGAAACATAAGTGTACGCAAATTTTGCCAAGAGACAACACAAAATAATCCAAAAATGATAAAATTTATCAGCAAGGGAATGTTTCAAGAACAATCTCAGATCTTGTTGATGGCTTTACAACTAAAACTAGCTCAACATGATACAAATTTGATGTAAAAGGAATTAGAAATGGTTCTCAGGTGGTTTCTCAGAGAATGGGCTTCTTCCCAGATTTTCCCATGAAATTTTTAGTTTTCTAGGCTTTTTTAAACTCTTCCAACCCTTTGCATGAAAAATTCATGCAATATATAGCTTTCAATCTCCTTCGAGCCTTCTTTCCCAAGAAAAAATATGACAAAGAATAAAATTTGTTACAAAAATTCATCATGATTCGCAGATAGGACGCGTTTAACGAGAACACGTCCAAAACATTTCCAATTGTCTCAAAAGAGATGAATCATTGTGAAATTCACATCATTATCCATTGTGGAGGTAGATTTTTCATCTCAAAGCATGCAGACCCCGGATCTAAGGTCCGCCATTTGAGTACGTGTCTTTATTTAATTTCCATGGCATGACCTATAATTTGATGGCGTCAAAGCTTTCCAGAGAATCCCATACCCTATGTTTATAAGCCTTCAATAGCTTGTTCTTTGTTGCACATTTTCCGTGGACTTAGTGGATGACCAATTCAGTGTCCTCAAATACTTGCAATTCCTTAATCTTCCTCTTTTCTACGCAATGCAGACCATGCACTAATGCCTCATATTCCTCCACATTATTGGAGCATGAAAATTACATTCTTTGAGGAATGAAGAACTTTTTATCCTTTGAGGAAATGAGCACAACACCCACCCCATATCCATTTATGCTTCTAGAACCATCAAATAACATTTGTCATATCCTAGAATCATTTTCCTCTTGTTTGAACACCACAAGCATAATAGATTCTTCCTATATAATGTAATAGGTACCTAGAAAAGTCTCAAAGGTTTTGAGTTCTTCATAATAAGGATAAAAATCATGATCTCTCTTTTCCCATTCATCTAGCGGTGAGTCGGACATACGAGGAGGAATAGGTTGCTCATCGAGACTAATCCTTTCTTAATTTCTTATTGAATTAGACAATTTGATTATATGGGAGTTGTTGGTACCCAAATTTGTTCTCCTTTTCAGTCTGAGCAACATCACAGATATGACATGAAGCTTTAAGACAAATAGATCATGATGTATGTCATTTTGTAGCTGGGGATGTGATCTAACTGACACTCATATTTGTGGAGAGATGGATAGCACTCAAATAGGAATTGATCTTGTCCTAACTATTTTAGGTTGTGCCTTTTAACCAAGGTAAGAGAACCTATTTTGTAACCCTCAAATGGTGAAGGAGATGAAGATATCCCTCAATTTGTACAAATAGTATGAAAAGGCCTTGGGAAAATATGATCAGCACTCCAAATCTGATTTTCACAAGTTGTCACTTCCAAATTATGGAGATACTTTCAATGCAAGGCAAGGGTTATGAAGACATTTTGAAATCTGATGCATTACGCATACTTTAGCAAATGGATTTTGATCTTTTGTGGGTATACAGGTCAAAACAGGGTAAAATAGGGTAGGATTAGTTGTTTTGAATGATTTTTGGGTGGGAGTTTAGACAAGACAAACTAAGGTCCACGAGACTCTTTGAGGATTTCAACAAAATATGGAGAAACTTAATAGCAGAAAGTATCAAAATGGTTAATCATCCCTTCAACAGGATATGTGCATCAAATGGAGGCCTAGATCTGCACTTTTCCACACAATATTTGATCATCTATCACAAAATATTGAGTTAGAATGAACCAATGAAGCATTTAGCAATCACTATTTAACCATGACCCGAGGTGCACCCAAAGGTTTACAAACAATCTCTCAAATCAAGGAAAGTAAAGTGATTTTAAATTTAGCTATCTCTTTATCGGATGAAATCTCTTCGAATGTGAGATTACAAATTCCTCTAAACTAATCACAAGAAATGAGACCTTGTATGATCAAGAAAGATTTTAAACACAAGACTACAATAGGAGAGCAAGAAACACAAATTGAAAACATTCGAAACATAAGTGTACGCAAATTTTGCCAAGAGACAACACAAAATAATCCAAAAATGATAAAATTTATCAAAGAAGGGAATGTTTCAAGAACAATCTCAGATCTTGTTGATGGCTTTACAACTAAAACTAGCTCAACATGATACAAATTTGATGTAAAAAGGAATTAGAACTGGTTCTCAAGTGGTTTCTCGAGAATGGGCTTCTTCCCAAATTTTCCGATTAATTTTTTTAGTTTTCTAGGCTTTTTTAAACTCTTCCAACCCTTTGCATGAAAATTTCATGCAATATATAGCTTTCAATCTCCTTGAGCCTTCTTTCCCAAGAAAAAAATATGACAAAGAATAAAATTTGTTACAAAAATTCATCATGATTCGTAGATAGGGACGTTTAATGAACACGTCCAAAACATTGCCAATTGTCTCAAAAGAGATGAATCATTGTGAAATTCACATCATTATCCATTGTGGAGGCACATTTTTCATCTCAAAGCATGCGGAGACCCCGGATCTAAGGGCCACCATTTGGTCTCGTGTCTTTATTTAATTTCCACGACATGACCTATAATTTGATGGCGTCAAAGCTTTCCAGAGAATCCCATACCCTATTTTTATAAGCCTTCAATAACTTGTTCTTTATTGAACATTTTCCGTGGACTTAGTGGATGACCAATTCAGTGTCCTCAAATACTTGCAATTCCTTAATCTTCCTCTTTTCTACGATCAACAGACCATGCACTAATGCCTCATATTCCTCCACATTATTAGAGCATGAAAATTACATTCTTTGAGGAACGAAAAAATTTCTATCCTTTGAGGAAATGAGCACAACACCCACCCCATATCCATTTATGCTTCTAGAACCATCAAATAACATTTGTCATATCCTAGAATCATTTTCCTCTTGTTTGAACACCGCAAGCATAATAGATTCTTCCTATATAATGTAATAGGTACCTAGAAAAGTCTCAAAGGTTTTGAGTTCTTCATCATAAGGATAAAAATCATGATCTCTCTTTTCCCATTCATCTAGCAGTGAGTCGGACATACGAGGAGGAATAGGTTGCTCATCAGAGACTAATCCTTTCTTAATTTCTTATTGAATTAGACAATTTGATTGTATGAGAGTTGTTGGTACCCAAATTTGTTCTCCATTTCAGTCTGAACAACATCACAGATATGACATGAAGCTTTAAGACAAATAGATCATGATGTATGTCATTTTGTAGCTGGGGATGTGATCTAACTGACACTCATATTTGTGGAGAGATGGATAGCACTCAAATAGGAATTGATCTTGTCCTAACTATTTTAGGTTGTGCCTTTCAACCAAGGTAAGAGAACCTATTTTGTAACCCTCAAATGGTGAAGGAGATGAAGATATCCCTCAATTTGTACAAATAGTATGAAAAGGCCTTGGGAAAATATGATCAACACTCCAAATCTGACTTTCACAAGTTGTCACTTCCAAATTATGGAGATACTTTCAATGCAAGGCAAGGGTTACTGAAGACATTTTGAAATCCTGATCTATTCTACATACTTTAGCAAATGGATTTTGATCTTCTGTGGGTATACAGGTCAAAACAGGGGTAAAACAGGGTAGGATTAGTTGTTTTGAATGATTTTTGGGTGGGAGTTTAGATAAGACAAACCAAGGTCCACCAGACTCTTTGAGGATTTCAAAAAAAGATGGAGAAACTTAATTGCACAAAGTATCAAAATGGTTAATCATCCCTTCACCCGGGATGTGTGCATGAAATGGAGGCCTAGATCTGCACCTTTCCACACAATATTTGATAATCTATCACAAAATATTGAGTTAGAATGAACCAATGAAGCATTTAGCAATCACTATTTAATCATGACCTGAGGTGCACCCAAAGGTTTACAAACAATCTCGAAATCAAGGAAAGTAAAGTGATTTTAAATTTAGCTATCTCTTTATCGGATGAAATCTCTTCGAATGTGAGATTACAAATTCCTCTAAACTAATCACAAGAAATGAGACCTTGTATGATCAAGAAAGATTTTAAACACAAGACTACAATAGGAGCAAGAAACACAAATTGAAAACATTCGAAACATAAGTGTACGCAAATTTTGCCAAGAGACAACACAAAATAATCCAAAAATGATAAAATTTATCAGTGAGGAATGTTTCAAGAACAATCTCAGATCTTGTTGATGTCTTTACAACTAAAACTAGCTCAACATGATACAAATTTGATGTAAAAGGAATTAGAACTAGTTCTCAAGTGGTTTCTCGAGAGAATGGGCTTCTTCCCAAATTTTCCAGTGAATTCTTTTTTAGTTTTCTAGGCTTTTTAAACTCTTCCAACCCTTTGCATGAAAAATTCATGCAATATATAGCTTTCAATCTCCTTGAGCCTTCTTTCCCAAGAAAAAATATGACAAAGAATAAAATTTGTTACAAAAATTCATCATGATTATGAGATAGGGACGTTTAACGAGAACACGTCCAAAACATTTCCAATTGTCTCAAAAGAGATGAATCATTGTGAAATTCACATCATTATCCATGTGGAGGTAGATTTTTCATCTCAAAGCATGCAGACCCGAGATCTAAGGTCCGCCATTTGGTACGTGTCTTTATTTAATTTCCATGGCATGACCTATAATTTGATGGCGTCAAAGCTTTCCAGAGAATCCCATACCCTATGTTTATAAGCCTTCAATAACTTGTTCTTTATTGAACATTTTCCGTGGACTTAGTGGATGACCAATTCAGTGTCCTCAAATACTTGCAATTCCTTAATCTTCCTCTTTTCTACTGAATGGACCATGCACTAATGCCTCATATTCCTCCACATTATTGGAGCATGAAAATTACATTCTTTGAGGAACGAAAAACTTTCTATCCTTTGAGGAAATGAGCACAACACCCACCCCATATCCATTTATGCTTCTAGAACCATCAAATAACATTTGTCATATCCTAGAATCATTTTCCTCTTGTTTGAACACACAAGCATAATAGATTCTTCCTATATAATGTAATAGGTACCTAGAAAAGTCTCAAAGGTTTTGAGTTCTTCATCATAAGGATAAAAATCATGATCTCTCTTTTCCCATTCATCTAGCGGTGAGTCGGACATACGAGGAGGAATAGGTTGCTCATCGAGACTAATCCTTTCTTAATTTCTTATTGAATTAGACAATTTGATTGTATGGGAGTTGTTGGTACCCAAATTTGTTCTCCTTTTCAGTCTGAGCAACATCACAGATATGACATGAAGCTTTAAGACAAATAGATCATGATGTATGTCATTTTGTATTTGGGGATGTGATCTAACTGACACTCAGATTTGTGGAGAGATGGATAGCACTCAAATAGGAATTGATCTTGTCCTAACTATTTTAGGTTGTGCCTTTCAACCAAGGTAAGAGAACCTATTTTGTAACCCTCAAATGGTGAAGGAGATGAAGATATCCCTCAATTTGTACAAAAAAATATGATCAGCACTCCAAATCTGATTTTCACAAGTTGTCACTTCCAAATTATGGAGATACTTTCAATGCAAGGCAAGGGTTATTGAAGACATTTTGAAATCCTGATCTATTCTGCATACTTTAGCAAATGGATTTTGATCTTCTGTGGGTATACAGGTCAAAACAGGGGTAAAACAGGGTAGGATTAGTTGTTTTGAATGATTTTTGGGTGGGAGTTTAGATAAGACAAACCAAGGTCCACCAGACTCTTTGAGGATTTCAAAAAAATATGGAGAAACTTAATTGCAAAAAGTATCAAAATGGTTAATCATCCCTTCAACCAGGATATGTGCATCAAATGGAGGCCTAGATCTACACCTTTCCACACAATATTTGATAATCTATCACAAAATATTGAGTTAGAATGAACCAATGAAGCATTTAGCAATCACTATTTAATCATGACCTGAGGTGCACCCAAAGGTTTACAAACAATCTCTGAAATCAAGGAAGGTAAAGTGATTTTAAATTTAGCTATCTCTTTATCAGATGAAATCTCTTCTGAATGTGAGATTACAAATTCCTCTAAACTAATCACAAGAAATTAGACCTTGTATGATCAAGAAAGATTTTAAACACAAGACTACATAATAGCAGCAAGAAACACAAATTGAAAACATTCGAAACATAAGTGTACGCAAATTTTGCCAAGAGACAACACAAAATAATCCAAAAATGATAAAATTTATCAGCAAGGGAATGTTTCAAGAACAATCTCATATCTTGTTGATGGCTTTACAACTAAAACTAGCTCAACATGATACAAATTTGATGTAAAAAGGAATTAGAACTGGTTCTCAAGTGGTTTCTCAGAGAATGGGCTTCTTCCCAAATTTTCCAGTGAATTTTTTTTTAGTTTTCTAGGATTTTTAAACTCTTCCAACCCTTTGCATGAAAATTTCATGCAATATATAGCTTTAATCTCCTTGAGCCTTCTTTCCCAAGAAAAAATATGACAAAGAATAAAATTTGTTACAAAAATTCATCATGATTCGCAGATAGGGACGTTTAATGAGAACACGTCCAAAAAACATTGCCAATTGTCTCAAAATAGATGAATCATTGTGAAATTCACATCATTATCCATTGTGGAGGCACATTTTTCATCTCAAAGCATGCTTGAGACCCCCTTCCTTTCATTATTTCTTCCATTTCCCTCCGAAATTTGATTCGTAACTTCTAGATTTGATATTTCACATTTTTGATGGGTTAGGGAAAAAATTCATTTCAAAAACATCTTTGATCTTCAAATTGATCCTCAAAACTGATTGCATTGGTCCTTGCAGGCACAAACGACGTGAATTTGTCTAAAATTTGATCAAAATCGATGCAAAAACACATTTCCACACTTCCTGGAGCTCAAATGGCATGGCCCAGTGAAAAAAGCACAATTGTCATTAATCTTCCTTTATCCTTTAATCTGAGCCCTCCACATGTCACAATGTGATTGGAAATGGGCTTGGGATCACTTTTTGACATTTTAACACTTTTTGGAAAAAAGTAAAAATTTAACATTTTTCTCTTCCCTCGGCCCTTTGAAAATGAGCTTGACATGTGTCCTTGTGGGTCCCAGTGGAATCGCAGACCAATTCTACACATTTCCACCTTTTTTAGAAAAAGGAAATTTTTCCAAATTATCTCCATGGGCCCACATCTCCGATTCTGTCCCTGACACATGGCGCAATATGATTGGATACGGAGTCACGGCTCAATTTTAAACATTTTGCCTCTTTTTGGGAAAAGTTAAATTTTCCATTTTTCCTCTGCGGTTCCGCCCTCCCGTAGAACACGTGTCCTCATATGATTGGCCGAGGGAAGTGCTTCTCATTTCATATTTTAATCATATTCCACAAAGGAAAATTTTTAACATTTCCTCTGTCATCCCGCACTCCGCCTTTTGTTGCCATGTGTCACCCTCTGATTGGCATGGCGGACCCACGGCCCTTCTCACAACTTTTGTTCTCTTTCACCAAAAAGAAAAAAAATTCTAAGTTTCCTGCCAGCCTCCATTCCCGCCTTTGATGCAAACGTGACACATGTCCACTTGTAATATGATGTGGGCCCTAGGCATTTTCTTTGCACTTTAACTCTTTTTCCAAAATGCCTTAAGGCATAAAAAGACCCGCCCATCTTCCTTCACTTTGCCTGTGACACATGTACCTCCTATAGGGCCTATGGTATGGGGCAACTTGCACATTTTTCCAAAACCAAAAATGTTAAGGTTTTAGAAATGACCCGCCAATCCTTGTCCAATTAGAACAAGCCACATAGGAGAAGATTTCTAAGCTAAAATTTGACAGGGAAAAGGACGCCCGTATGACTATAAAAAATGTAGAAATTGCCAATGAATGCTAAAGAAGAAATTGACAGGAAAATGAGGCCCCATCGACTGTCAAAACATAGAAAATGCTAGGGATGCCCTAGAATTTGATTTTTTCACTAAGGACGACAAATTTCTTGAAATTGAACCAACTGAAACATGTTTTTAAAGCATTTTTATCATGGAATTGGATTTTCAATGGCATACAAGTGCAAATCGATCAATTTTAAACTTCCATGATCGGGCAAAAAGGAAAAATGACAGAGCCTATAGATTTTGGAAAAATTAGGGCACAAAATAGGGCACACATGTATATTTCTTTCAAATTAAGGAAAAACAACAAGTTTGTGAGCATTTCGAAGCATCCAAGCAAGAGGGGAAAAGTTACAGACTACTAATTTGAGAGAAAAATATTTCAAAGCACACAGAATGAAGGAAAATTAGGGCAAAATTTTATAGGCTCAAAAATGGCACCAACATCGGCTCTGCTCAGAGATGGGCACTCGGCAAAGTGAGTGCAAAGTGCCAAAAACAACCATTGGGCAACAGAGTCAAAAATGCATGGCAAAAAAACTAGACCCGATTGACAAAAAATGGCTGCCAAGAACGGGGCAAACCACAAACCGATAAAAACAACAAAAATAGAGCCAAAAAACAAAGACTATACACTATACAAGTGGTGAATACCTCAAATTTGGGGATTAATCCAAGAAATTCTTCATATGCCTACCATTAATAGGCAGTTCAAGCAATTCCCCATCTAAGTCCTTGAGAAAAAGGTATTCTCACCAATTATGATATCAATGGAGTAAGGGCCCATCCACAATGCATAAAATTTACCATGTTTGCCCTTATCTTCATTTCTGCTATCCCATAACAAAACTAGGTCTCCAATATTGAAAGCCCTAGGAGTGACCTTCTTGTCAAACAACCTCTTTAACTTCTCTCTAAGTCTAACATGCCTTTGGTGGGATGTTCTTCTTTCTTCATCTAGCTCAACAATCTAATTAATCCTTTCTTCATATGGAATGACCTCTTGATCTTCAAGTTGTTGAACAAACTAAAATGAAGATAATTGAAAATGTAAGGGTAGTAGAGCTTGAGTACCATACACCAACTCTAATGGGCTCTTACCAGTAGCTCTTTTAGCGGTGATTCTATCAACCCAAACTACAAATTTCAATTGTTCACCCCATCTTCCCTTGTTCAACTCCAAGGTTCTCCTAATGATCTTCAACAAGTTCTTATTGCTAGACTCAGCTTGTCCATTCCCATGAGAGTTATAGTTTGAAGCATAAGTCATATTGGTTCCATACTCCTTGCGCATTTCCATCAAGGACTTAGCTCTAAAACACATGGCATTATCAGCAATAATATTTACTGGCACACCAAATATGCATATGATATGATTCAAAAGGAAGTCCATAACAACTTGGTGTGTTGCTTTCTTGGTGGGGATTACTTCTACCCACTTGGTGAAGTAATCTGTGGCTATAAGGATCCACTTATGTCCAGCACTAGAAGGGTCTGAAATCTCACCAATGAAGTCCATTCCCCATTGTTTGAAAGGAGCTTCAATTGATATAGGCTGTAAAGGAAGGGAGCCTGAAGCTTTCATTCTTCTAGATAAACACTGGTAACTTTCACATTTTCTAACCACTAGGGTTGCATCTTTAAAGAGAGTATGCCACCAATAACCATCTCTCAAAATTTTGTGTGTTGTAACCCTTCCAACAAAGTTTCCTCCAAAAATCCCCCATGAAAATCAGTAACTATTTTGGGAGCTTCATCTTTAGTTATAAATTTCAAGAGGACACCTTCAGGGTTCTTCCAAGCCAACACAAAGTCAGTGATGATGTATTTTTGAGAATCCAGCTTGAGGGCTCTTTTCTTATTTTTATTCAAATGATCAAGGCAGTATAGGTGTCTAAGCTAAAAGATTACATCCTATTACCACTCAGAACTTACCAATTTCTCAAGAACATTTGCCCTTTCTTCCTCTACTTCATTCACTTCCACAGTCTGCAAGTTGCTCTTAGCCATGAGCTTAGCAAGACCCAAACCTCTCACCAACTTTGTGGTTTGGATATCCATGTCATATTTATGTAGTTTGTTCACCCATCTACATCTTTTGCTTGAGATCTCCATCTCTGATAAGATGTATTTTACCATGATGTGGGGAACATAAGCAAAAAAATTTGAACTTAAGATATAAGGCCTAAACAACTTTTTTGCTTTCACCAAGGTAAATGCTTGTTTTTCCATGATTGTGTACTTTAACTCAACAGCTAGTAAAGCCTTGTTAAAGAAGGTAATAGGTCTCTCAGCCCCATCTTCATCCTTTTGCAGCAAAACATATGCAATGGTATTTTCAAAAGCAAAGGAGAAGATTTGGAAAGGCTTCTTGTAATTCGGAGCTGCCAAGATAGGTGCATGTTTCAATGCTTCTTTGATTCCTTCAAAATCCTGAATAGCAGCCTCCTCCCATTTGATAACTTGGTCTTTCTTTAACATGCATGTAATAGGAAGAGTCAATTCAACAAAATTAGACACAAACCTTCTAATGAAATTGATCTTCCCAAAGAAGGATTGGATGCCCTTCTTTGTTCTTGGAATTGGAACCTTGTTGATTGCTTCTACCCTCTCAGGGTCAATCATGACACCAGCCTTTGAAACAATATGACCAAGCAACTTGGCCTTTTGTACTCCAAAATGAAACTTCTTTGGATTGAGAGAAATGTCATATTCTCTACATCTAATCAACATTATTTCCAAGTGTTGCAAGTGATATTTTTGCTCCTTGAAAACACAGTCACATCATCCTGATAAACTGTAATGAAGTCATTTATGTAACTAGAAAAAGTAACATCCATTGCTCTTTGGAAGGTATCTCCAACATTCATGAGGCCAAAAGGCATTATTACATAGACATATGTTCCCAAGGAGTGGTAAAGGTAGTTTTAAATCTTTCGACTCCTTGACAACAACTTAATTGTAACCAGAGAAACCATTAAAGGTGGACAACAATTCAGATCTAGTCACTAATTGCAACATGTTTTCAATGTTTGGAAAAGGATAATTGTCTTTCACTATTTATATTTCGGAAGTCTACACAAAGTCTGATATCTCCATTTTTTTTTTCGATCGGTGACACAAGGTTTTCAACCCAAGATGAATACCTTGTGGGCTAAATGATCCCTCCCTCCTTCAGTTTCTTCAATTCATCTTGCATTTTCATGTATAGGAGTGGATTAATTGGCCTCTACTTTTTCTTAAGGGCTTAGCATTTGTTTCAAGAGGAATCTCATGCTGAAACAAGTCTTCTTTGTATGCTTTTAGCTCTGAATAAGACCAAGCAAGACAGTCTTGATATTTCTTCGATAGTTGAACATAGGACTATTTTTCTTCTTTGTTTAGATTTTTGCCTAACCAAAATTTTCTTGGTTTATCATTAGTGCCCAAGTTATGATCTTCCACATCCCTTGAGAAAGACATGTTTCTATTGATGATGCAATCAGCATTGTTAAAATTTGACTCAAGTGCAACAAGATCTCTAGGAATGGTGTTTGTTTTCAATTAGATGATATCCTTTCCAAGCAAAGTCTCTCTTCCATCAACATTACACACCAATGGTTCCAAATCAATATTCTGATCTACAAACTCACCTTGATTTTGTAATAACCTTTGCACTTGAGCATCATCATTAAACACTTACCAATGCTTGATGTTGTTAGGGATAGCTAGCCTAGTTAACACTTCAATATCATACTCACAATAAGGTGAAACAGTGCAATTTCCAAATCTTGACTCCAACACGCTAACTTTTCAGCAACATCATTGAAACTTCTTTCATGATGCAAAATTTTGAAGGAATCAAACATCTCAATTAGATCCCAAACTACATGTTTGTACTGTTTCATCCACTGATTTTTTGTAGCATACAATTTTCTTATTTGTTTGACAACTAGCTCTAAATATCCTTTTAAAATGATGTCCTTAACACCATACTTCCATGCAATTCTCAAACCCAACAACAAGGCTTCATACTCAACAATGTTGTTAGTACATTCAAAATTAAGCTTGAAGGAAAAAACAAACTCTTCCAAGCTAGGAGAAATCAGAATTATACCAGCACCATTTCCAAATTTGGAGCAAGATCCATAAAATAGCAAGGTCCAAGGCTATTCAAGGAACTTTGACTGATCCATCTTATGTTATTTTCCATCAGAAACCCAATAAAATTATCAACATCAACATCAGCAAATGATACTTCCTAAGAAGCATCATTTGGATCTTCAATAAGGTGTAACATCTTCTTTTCTCCATAGAGCTTGACAAGGCTGACTTCAATGGGAATAGTGGAAAAAGACATGTCCATTTGAATAGTCCCACCAACACTTGCAACCCACTTTCTTGACAAAATCATACCCCATTTGGCAGGGCAATCAATAATCATAACATCCAATTTTAAATTCCTCCTAGGATAAGATGCAAGTTGCACCACCAATCCCTTCACACAACTAACTATCGACACTTCTCTTGAGTCCATGGTAGTACACTTTCCATAGGCTGCATTCAGTTTGATATCCAACTCATTCATGAATTCTAGAGGCATGACATTACATGATGCCCTATAATCAAACATACAATTGTGAAGTAGTTTATCCTTTATAATCAAAGTTGTAAAGAATGGATCAACATTCAATTGGGAATCAACCAAGTATGTCCCCAAGTATGCCTCAAGTTTTCTCCAAGATCCTCTAAGGTTGGTGGTGTTTCAAGGTCTACAATGATCGAGGAGGAGTTTCAACAATGTTTACATTTCTACTTGGGGTACTCTTCTCCTCTTTCAATCCCTAGTACTCAAATGTTCTCTTCTTGTGCTCAGGAATCCTAAGCAATTCAATGATTGGAATAATCAATTTGATTTGTCTCAATACTTGGGATGTGTCATATGGAACACTCTTTGGTAAGGAAACATTGGAATGGAGACAAGCATATTCATTAGATGGCATGGGATTCTTGGCAGCTTGGGCATGAGGAGGACTGTAATTTTTGCTTGGGACAGTAGAGATTTTGAGGTGTTTCTCTTCTAGGATCTTCTTTGGGAATACTTGTAAGCAAGGGTGTTTTAGGTTTAGCTTGAGGCCCAACTCCCTTAATAACCTTGCTCCTAGTGTTATACTCTTTCTCTTGAGCCACAACAACATTCATTAACAATTATCTATCTTCCTCCGAAGGGATACCACCATCATACTTCTTAATCATCAAAGCTCTTAAGTATTCAAAGTCATTGTTAGGAATCTCAAAATATTGCACTACATCTACCTCAAGAGTATGAGAGGGAAGAAGGACTTGTACCTGTTTGATGCAATCCCAAAAAGTTGTAGTTGTCCTTGCACTTATTACCTTAGTTGATGTTGCTCCTTCTTGTGAGCCTAAAGAACAGCCCACCATGCATATATCATCATCAGTACCATCATCATTATTAGCTTCACCATCTTGCTGGTCCACTTCACATGGAGGATGGGGCAGAAAACACCTATCACACCAATCAATATCAGCAACTTCCTCAACAACAACAACCCTAGCAGTTAGGGGATCAAGTAACACTCTTCCTTCACGTGCTTGAGGATGTCTATTTGCATACCCCATGGGTCCTTTCCCTCTATCATCAACCCTTTGATCACCCCTAGGATGATTGGAAAATCTATCATGGTTTTGTGCTTTTTGTTGACCTTGTGAAGTCTACCCAATTCCCTTCTCTGCCCAAGCTAACTTGTATGAGATTTCTTTGACATCCCTTGCCAAAGTTTTCACAACCTCCTCAAAATCAACACCCTTGCTAGCATGAGGTTTTTCAGGGTTTATCATCTTTACACCATCTCTCTTGATAGGTTTCCCAATTGCTTTGATATTGTTTTCAATCTGCAGTTCCATGGTAAAGGCCTACCTTAAATTAGTAGGGTTCTTATCTCTTACGTAGTATGATACTTTCCTATCAAATGCATTTGCATATTTAATTAAACAAGATTGATCACAAGGCCTCATATTAACAGGAAGTATTCTCAATGTCTTGTTAAATCTTGTATTAAATTCATGCACTGATTCATTGGGGTTCTTCTTGATATTCTCAAATTCAGACAAGAGAAATCTAGGATCAATCTTGTCACCATATTGTAATCTAAATGCATTCTACATTTCAGTCCAAGAGTCAATAGAATTATTAGGAAGAGCCTTATACCAATCCCTTGCATCCTCTTCTAGTGTATGAATGAACAATTTAATATACACATCTTCATGCTCAATCTCAAATTCCTCCATCATGTTAATAAAAATTTTAGGCGTTGATCACCAGTTATGGCATTATTCCCTTAGAACTTTGGTAATCTACTTCTAACATCCTGAGGCACAACATTAGGATAACCAACCATTCCCCTAAAATTTATTGGGCCAAAGGTATTGACCACAAATGGAGGCCTAGGTGGAGGCTGAGCCATGTTTTTGGTGGAGGTGATCTTGGGGGTGACACAAGTTGATGAGGAGTGCGAGGTCTTTGGGGCTCAAGAATTTTGTTCACAAGATTGGTATTCTCTAGGTGCTGATTTTCTTGGAAATTTTTAATAGAATTGAAACACACAGGTGTAGATTGAAGAAGGAACTCACCATGTACAGTAGAAGGACCTTCACTAGTTGAAGTAAACAAGTTTATGAGAAGATTGCTCGAATCAGAATCACTGGAAGAAGAGTGATAATCCTCTATTAAAGGATGATCTCTCTCACCAATGGATATTCCTTTGTTTGATGTCTGACCTTCAACAACCTTCCAAACTTTTCTCTCCTCTAAAAATGTATTTCCAAATTCTTGAAATAACTTTCTACTTGGGTCCCTCCTAAAGAGAGATATTCTTCCTTCCAAGTTTGTAGAGATTAGCAACACCAAAAAACAAATGACAGAAAAGCTAAGACACTGGTATTTATCAAGATCAAAACAACATGGAGTCGTCACTAAGGACTTTCACCCTAGTTGTGCAAATGCACTAAAATACTTTGTCAAATACTTATCAGCACTGAAAATCTTGCCAAACTTTATAGATCAGACCTTCCTTTTCTTGAATCTATCAACCACAAATGCAAATGAAGTGCAAATTGCTTTGGAAACAATTAAAATTACACACAGAGTTTTAAACCTTTGCATACACCTTACAAATATGAGTATAGAATGATGCTTTAACAATATATTTGCAGACAAAACTTGTAAGAGACATTACCAGGGTTTGATATGCATTCAAATATTTCAAATATGTATGCACATGGATTAGATTGAACTAAGAATCTCCCTGAAACAGCACCACTAGTGTTGGTACCCAAATTTTTCTCCTTTTCGGCCCCGAGCAAGATCAGATATGGCATGAAGCTTGAAGACAGATAGATCATGATGTATGTCATTTTGTAGTTGGGGATGTGATCTAACTGGCACTCAAATTTATGGAGAGATGGATAGCACTCAAATAGGAATTGATCTTGTCCTAACTATTTTAGGTTGTGCCTTTCAACCAAGGTAAGAGAACCTATTTTGTAACCCTCAAATGGTGAAGGAGATGAAGATATCCCTCAATATGTACAAATAGTATAAAAAGGCCTTGGGAAAATATGATCAACACTCCAAATCTGAATTTCACAAGTTGTCACTTCTAGATTATGGAGATACTTTCAATGCAAGGCAAGGGTTACTGAAGACATTTTGAAATCTTGATCTGTTTTGCATACTTTAGCAAATGGATTTTGATCTTCTGTAGGTATACAAGTCAAAACAGGGGTAAAATAGGGTAGGATTAGTTGTTTTGAATGATTTTTTGGGTGGGAGTTTAGATAAGACAAACCAAGGTCTGCCAAACTCTTTGAGGATTTTAGCAAAATATGGAGAAACTTAATAGCAAAAAGTATCAAAATGGTTAATCATCCCTTCAACCAGGATATGTGCATCAAATGGAGGCCCAGATCTGCACTTTTCCACACAATATTTGATCATCTATCACAAAATATTGAGTTAGAATGAACCAATGAAGAATTTAGCAATCATTATTTAATCATGACCTAAGGTGCACCCAAAGGTTTACAAACAATCTCTGAAATCAAGGAAAGTAAAGTGATTTTAAATTTGTTTATCTCTTTATCAGATGAAAGCTATTCTGAATGTGATATTGCAAATGCCACTAAAATAATCACAAGAAATGAGACCTTGTATGATCAAGAGATATTTTGAACACAAGAATACAATAGAGCAAGAAACACAAATTGAAAACATTATGAAACATAAGTGTATACAAATTTTGCTAAGAGACAACACAAAGTAATCCAGAAATGATCAAATTTATCAGCAGGGGAATGTTTCAAGAACAATCTTAGAGCTTGTTGATGGCTTTATAATTGAAACCAACTCAACATGATACAAATCTAATGTAAAAAGGAATTAGAAATGGTTCTCAAGTGGTTTCTCAGAGAATGGGCTCTTTCCTAGATTTTCCCGTGAATTCTTTTTTAGTTTTCTAATATTTTTAAACTCTTCCAACTCTTTACATGACAAATTCATACAATATATAGCTTTTAATCCCCTTCAAGCCTTCTTTCCCAAGAAAAGAATATGCCAAAGGATCAAATTTGTTACAAAAATTCCTTAAGATTTGCAGATAGGGACATTTAACAAAACACGTCCAAAAAGTTTCCAGTTGTCTCAAAAGAGATGAATTATTGAAAAATTCACATCATTATCCATTGTGGAGGAACATTTTTCATCTTCAAAGCATGCAGACCCCCTTCCTTTCATTATTTCATCCATTTCCCACCAAAATTTGATTCTGCAACTTTTGGATTTGATATTTCACGTTTTTGGACGGGTTAGGGCAAAAATTCATTTCAAAAACATCTCTAATCTTCAAATTGATCCTCAAAACTGATTGCATTGGTCCTTACAGGCACAAATGACACAAATTTTTCAAAAATTTGATCAAAATTGATGCAAAAACACATTTCCACACTTCTTGGAGCTCAAATGGCGGCCAAACTGAAAAATGCACAATTATTGTTGATCTTCCTTTATCCTTTAATCTGAGCCCTCCACATGTCACAATGTGATTGGAAATGGGCTTGGGATCACTTTTTGACATTTTAACACTTTTTGGAAAAATGTAAAAATTTACATTTTTCTCCGCCCCTCCGCCCTTTGAAAATGAGCTTGACACGTGTCCTAATGTGGGTCCCATTGGAATTGCAGACCGATTCTACACATTTCCACCTTTTTAGAAAAAGGAAATATTTCCAAATTATCTCCGTGGGCCCACATCTCCGATTCTGTCCCTGACACGTGGCACAATATGACTGGATACGGAGTCGTGGCTCAATTTTAAACATTTTGCCTCTTTTTAGAAAAAAAAATCGTTTTTCCTCCACGGCTCCGCCCTCCCGTAGGACACGTGTCCTCATATGATTGGCTGAGGGGAAGCACTTCTCACTTCATATTTTAATCATATTCCGTGAAGGAAATTTTTTAACATTTCCTCCGCCATCCCGTACCTCCACCTTTCGCCGACACATGTCACCCTCGGATTGGCCTAGTGGACCCGCGGCCCTTCTCACAAATTTTGTTCCCTTTCGCCAAAAAGCAAAAAAATTCTAAATCTCCTGCCACCTCCATTCCCGCCTTTGATGCAAACATGACACATGTCCACTTGTAATTTTTGCGGGCCCTAGCATTTTTTTTTCACTTTAACTCTTTTTACAAAATGCCTTAAGGCACAAAAAGACCCGCCCGTCTGCCTTCACTCTACCTGTGACACATGTACCTCATCTAGGGCTTCATGGAGGCGGGGGCAACTTGCAAATTTTTCCAAAAAAACAAAAATGTTAAGTTTTTAGAAATGACCCGCCGATCCTTGTCCAATTAGAACAAGCCACGTAGGAGAATATTTTTAAGCTAAAATTTGATGGGAAAAGGACGCCCGTATGACTGCATCAAAAATGTAGAAATTGCCAATGAATGCTAAAGAAGAAATTGACGGGAAAATGATGCCTATCTGACCGTCAAAACACAAAAAAATGCTAGGGATGCCCTAGAATTTGATTTTTTTGCTAAGGACGACAAATTTCTCAAAATTGAACCAACTGAAACATGTTTTTAAAGCATTTTTTTATCATGGAATTGGATTTTCAATGGCATACAAGTGCAAATCGATCAATTTTAAACTTCCACGATCGGGCAAAAGGAAAAACAACAGAGCCCGTAGATTTTGGAAAAATTAGGGCACAAAATAGGGCACACATGTAGATTTCTTTCAAATTGGGGCAAAACAACAAGTTTGTGAGCATTTTGAAGCATCCAAGCAAGAGGGAAAAAGTTACTGAGACTACTAATTTCAAAGAAAAATGTTTGAGCATGCATGAATGAAGGAAAATTAAGGCAAAAGGTTGCGAGGCTCAAAAATGGCACCAACAGGAATGAGGTTATATGCTTCAATATGGTAAGAAAAGATGGGGTCAGCTTGTATTTTGAATCAGGTATTATATCTGGTTTTCATAAGCATGTGATTCCAATCTGAGGATAGATAACCACCCACTTTAGCAATGAAATATGTAGACAAGCAAATTTAAAATATGGGAGGTAGGTCGATAAATGAAATGTCATGGGTTATGGTGAGGCATGGTCAGGCATGAAGTGTCAACTCAAGATCTTTTTTATGTCTAGGACATTCATGATCGACCCGTCAAGTTGTAAAACTCCCCTAGACATCGGATTGTATTTGAGACCTAGGATATCAACAATTTTCTTGGGCATTACAAATGTACTAGCCCCAAAATCAATCATATAGTTATGAACTAGGTATTTACCCACAATTATAGACATGTAAAAGGGTGGGGTCTTAATGATTTTACTTACTTGATCACCCTTTTCTTGATAGACATGAACCATGGCATGAGTCTTTTGAATTATGGATCTGTTAGAGGCATTCGTTTAAAGGCTTCACATAGAAGATCTCGTTGAGATGGAATGGAAAGTGTATCCCACATTGATAGTTGACATTAGTCTTATTTATTTTCTAAAATATGTTGAATGGGAGACCCGTGGATTTTTGCATCCGTGACATACTACTTTCTTTCTTTTGTCACGGAATCATTTGAACATGCGGCTTTATTTAAACATCATCCTCCTTTTCTACGGCAAGTTTATCAGAACCGCAAGCTTTTTGACACATTTTCTACTTCATTATGTGGTTTCTCATGCCCTTTTGTTTCTTCTTCATTCCATGGCTTTTCCTTAATCCCTCCAATGTCTTTTCATTTCCCTACGAATTTCTCTTATCCGTGGGATTAACAACCCGAGATTCCAAAATTATTTTCTTGTTCCTCACGTTGTCGCAACAATCATCCGAGGTAAACGAGAGCCGCCAAAAACTTGATTGAGTGAAGAGAAATTGTCAACTCCAAAAACATGAGGTTAACATCAGGTGCAACTTGTTGAGTTTCTTCTACACCACGATTTGGTGCTTCAATAAGTGATTCTTGCTAACTGGAAGCACCTTGGATCATGTAGGCTTGGAGATGCATTTCTCTTTCAAAAACAAGTTGGTTAAGAGGTATATTATATGGAAAATACCACTTTGTTTCTTGTGCCATATTTTTTTGTACTCGAACTAATGCCTAACAAGAATCGGGGTAGGAGTGCTGTGGAGGAGGAATTGTTACCAATGGAAGAGGAACACTTTGAGTTTTCCATCTATTATTCTATTGGTTTTGTGCATATCTTTGATTAGACTGTTGGTTTCTATATGGCTGATATCCTTTATTTGAATATTTTCATTGATTTTGATAATTTTTATATGACTGTACTTATTATTTTTCTACGGATATAACTTTTTTGTTAAATTTCTAATCGAGATTTCATTTCCTCATCTTCCTTTTGTTGTACGGAGGTTTTGATGTGGAAGAAATGGGTTATGGGTTTGGTCGGGAATAAGATCAATGGAAGGTGCGTGACTTGTGGAAATTCGGGAATAATGGTATAGGTGGCATGGGAGCTAATTTTCTAGCTTGAATTAAACAATTTTCAGCCCTAATGGCTAGTCCATAAGCCATGGGTAAGGTTATTCCTCCCATCGATTATATGATAAAAAAATATCATAGTTAAGATATTTTATAAAATAAATAAAGGAACCTTCTTCATTGTGGGTCTCACGAGAACTCAAAATCTGTCCTAGGTTCTCTCAAATCTAAAGTTAAAATATACCATTTGTTCATTAGGTGCTTTCTTGATTATAGTAAACTACTCCAAAAGAGATAATTTATTAGCTCTTTCCCCAAATTGATTACACGAGGTTGTGCACAACTTGTTCCAATTTCGATTGAGCATATTGTTAAACTTCTAAACCATTGCAGAGCTTGTTCTTTAAGTGATGAAACCAGAAGTTTTACTTCCACATCCATTTATGAAATTTCATGGATAGCACAGACATTTGCAATGTCCTGAATGTGGTCAACTAGAGTAGTGTGATTTTCTCTAATAAAATATGGAATATTCTTCAAAGCTTCCATGGGGATACGATTTTAGGCATTCAAGGAAAGTGGGATGCTTCTGTGAAGTTTACAAATGGATTTTGAGGTGGCGAGATGTTGTTGATGAGCCATTCTAATGGGTCTAAGAACTCTAGTGGACTGCAAGAAGGGTCTACTGTGGAGGTGTGGAGAGAGTTTGATTTGGAGGAGATGGAGATCTTTGAATCTGTCTTCCTCTTCTCTATCTTCTTGGAGATAACTACAAATACTCAAATATGCCTTCTTTTCTTGTTCTAGACCTTGTTTGGATCCTTCTCATGAATTAGGGACATGTTTGGATCACCAGTACTATTGAAACTAGTTGATATTCTAAATGGAGTTGCCAGATGTGTTACTACAGAGCCTCCAAAGGCTAGAGTTTCATCAAGATACACACCAAAACTTGATAAAAATGGAAATATTGATTTCAAATCTACTTACTCCTAATGTTAAACTACTCTTGGGAATTGAAATACAACTATCTATCTCTACTCTAAATTTCCAAGGGACCAGGGTGAGAAGGAGATGCATAAAAATGAAATCCTAATCTAAATAAGGTGATGACACCAAAAGTAAGGGGATAAATATTCCAATAAGAGAGAAGATGAAATAAAATGATGGTGAAGAAGGTCAAAGAAAGACCACAGATCAAAATCACATTCAGTGGTTCCACTTCCATGATGCAAAATGAACACCGATTCTGAAATAGCACATACAACACACATGCAAATGAATTAGAGGTAAGAGAGTACAATAAAATAGTATCAAGGTGGAAATGAGCCAAAAATTAGAATTTTATTGCTTGAATATCATGCACAGATCATCACGATACAGAAGAAGATGTAAAATATTTATAGAACTCGATTCCAATACATGTTAAGCTTAGAAAAATTATGCAATATAAAATGATGCCTTCATATTCCAAATTATCCAATGTTAAAACAAGGCATCGCTTTACAATATATAGAAAGATAGAAGAGAGAGAAATGTAGAGGGAAATTTGAATTTTAAATTTCTCCCACCAACTAACCACCTTCATTTAATTTCTCTGCATGCTCTAAGGAAAGGCCTAAACACTTCTACAAATCCATGTCTACACACCATATACCTTGTGAAGAAAGAAAGGTACCCATACTACATTTAATTATGGTGGTTGAGCCATCCTGAGAAGACCTTTTACGTGTTGGAGAAGATTCCTTGGTTTTTGTCTATTTTCCTCGATTTGATTCATAAAATCTGATTTGATTGTATAGAGAAGAGAAAAATCTTATTATATTTGCAAATATTTTGACAATCAAATCAAAGGTAGATTGATTTCTGGTTCTTATGAAAAATTATCATTCTACTTAGTTACGCGGTAATTTGCTCCTAGTTCTGCACAACTATTTGATATCTGTGGGTGATTCCTTCGAATCGCGGCACTATAGGCTTCCATGTATTTTAAAATTATGTGGCATGCCCTGATAATGTGACATACTTCCTTTTGACCCGTGTTTCATCTTTTATTTCTACCTTAGCCAATGACACTTTTCATTATAGCGCGGCCTTGAATATCCACCCGCAGAGCCTTTCTTCATTCCACGGAATTTTCTCATCACCGTGGATTTTCGTAAATCCTCCATGGCTATGTTCCTCCATTCGTAGCATACTCAAAACCTTTGTGGCCTCTCCACATTCATCTATGATTGTCCGCCAAGTCTAACACATATGTAATTTTCTCAAATTTTGCAAGTGATGAAAAATTGGGCAACATGATGCAATGAAGCTCTTAGATGCTTGATGGATACAACCTTAGGTGGTGATAGCTAATGCTTAGTATTTGGTCATTTATTATGATCACATAAATTTATATTTATATGATTCCTTTTCTTTATTTTTTTAATTAACCCTAAAAAGGCCGACTACCAAAAAGATAAGATGCTCAAACGGCTAGAAAAGACCCAAAAAGTGTGAACAGAGTATACTGAGGTCAAGGGCGCCCAAAAGGATAAGGGTATCTAGCACTGGCATCTTGGTTGGGCACGATGTCCGGGATGATGAATTCCAAGGTATAAAAAGGCAGACTAAGTAAGTACATGTGTAAGACCAAGAGAATTGACAAAAAGCAAAGAAAGGTGGCCAAAGACATGGGTTAATTGGTACTTTTCTCACTTAGGAATCGTATGAATAGTAGTATGTAATTAGGACTAGATAATTACCCAAAGTGAGTAATTTTGCATCTACAAAGAGGTAACATTGGCTCATTAACATCCTCAAAGTGGTTTCTTTATGGATACTATCGGGAGTAGGGAATAAGCGTAAATCATAATTTACATATTTGATGTGTAGGACCTAATTATATCGTATTTTTCACATGTTTTCATATCATTTGCAATCATATTTTACATCCTTTGCAATTTTCTTTTACATTATCCTTATGATATCATCTCTTCATCCTATTATTTTCACTCTTACACCTACCTTTTAGCATACTCACACATTTTTCATTATCTTCCCTATCACTCTAAAGTCCTTTTCTACCAGTTTGACTTACTTTCTTGACATTCCCATGCTCACATTCTCCCTAAATAACATAAAACATTTTCAATGTTATATTTCAAGTATATTTCCCTTTCTGGTGACATCAACCATGATTTATGCCATTAAGTTAATGTTATTTCATATATGATGACATCAACCACAATCAATACCCTCAACTAGCACAAAACATTAATACATTAATTAGGATATTTATTCTAGGTTTTGAGTTTGCATGACACATCTTATCCATCTCACCTTCATTTCTAAAGCACTCACCAAACTTGATATATAAGATTAGAAGATATTAAATTTGGTATTATTTTTCTTATTTATCTAGTTTACACTTAGAGCATTGGGTACTTAGGATATACAAGCATACGAGTTGTAGTTTGAATGGTCTTTCAAGACTTTGGAGGCATATAAGTCTTCAATAAAGGGTTTTCATAGGTCTTCTTAATATTCTCTTGTGGTCCCCCACATCAACTCTCTATCATTAGTTGTTCCTAACTATGGGGAAATTCAATACGCTAATAGTGCCTTCAAACAGTAAATATCTCTAACCTCTCTTGTTCCTTTACTTTTCATTTTAAATTTGGATGGCTTGGATGTGGTCATGTATAGATTAGGATAGGGTATCATATCTATTTTTTATTTCATTATTTATCTATTTGTTCTTACCTTACAATATTTACAAAACCCTTGATCTTGTTTTGAAATTCCTTGGACCACTCTTATAATCCTTGCGACAATTTCCTGCCAACCTCTTGGATGTATTAGTTCATGACTACCATGATTACAATCCTATTTACAACCTTATTATCATCTTCTTACAATCAAGAGCCGAGTTAGACACCACTACCCTATACTAGGTTTATGATTTTGAACCTAAAACTCCTATTAAGTGTGGTCCGTGGAGTAACGCCTTCATAATTTTACATCTATATCAACTTACATTATAAGTTATACATATTTAGTGTGACCATATTTTTATCATATTTTAGAATACCCCAATATGGAGAGAAGAAAGGAATTGTTATTGGGCCACTCTTTATCTACATACAAAAGGGAACAAAAAGATAGTAGGAACGCATGTTGGGGTAGGTTAGGGATTGGACCATGAAAAATATCTCACCAGTACTTCTAACTAGACTAAACCCACTCCCGATATGCCATTCAAGTAATTTCAATCAAGGAGTTTATGGAATCAAAATATTGCAAATAGAAATTTTCTTGTTTAAATATACTTTAAGCTTATTTACTTACTTAACAACCTAATTAAATTTAACTCTCCATGTATAATATTATAGCATAATAATCTAAATATTCATGAAAATATTTTTCAGTTTCTCTAGGTCTATTTTACATCATTGTTTTAACATGTTTTCCATTACATGTTTCTAATGAATGTCTATGGAATTGCAAATAAATTTGTGTCAATATTTATTTTAGGTTTAAACATTTGATTTATACAAGAAATTACCCCACTTGTAAATAAATGTGCTTAGGTGTGTGTTTTGTTAATGCGAACACCATTTTCCATATCTACATTAGCTAATTAAATTCCATTGGCATTTAGTTTTTTTATAAATGTTGGTATATTTATCTTTGTATGGATAATCGGTCCACATTGGAAAATATGAGTTCTCTTCTTAAGGTCCAACATTCCACAAATTGATGGCCATTGTGTATTAGTGTTGTCATTTATTTCAATTCCATTGATGGAAAATGGTGTCATGATATGGTATGAGTCTCCATGAGGTGTTAATCTGATTTCAAGCATGAAGTTTGATTGGTAGTTCAAGATTTGGTGAGTTCGGTGTTGTTACGGTGCTTGGTTTACAAGGAAGAGTCATTGTTTATGTCCTCCCAATTTATTTGGATATTATCATGATTTTCTACATGGTCCATAATGATGTGTCATGAGTGTATATGGTTCTACATGAGGTTAGCATGCTCGGTTCATGGGTAATCAACATTGAGTCAAGTTATTCAATGCTTGTGTATAGCCCTGCAAAGCATGCATAATGAGGTATATATGTGATTTTTAGAGATGATAAGACTTTTCATATCATGATAATAGTGTTATTATATTTTATCTAAGGTGTATGGTGAGTTTCAGGTCAGAAATAAGAGGTATGATGCACATTTGAGGTCATTAGAAGCAAAACATTGAGAACAAATGGTTTAACACAGGTAAATGAGATTGGATAGAGATTTTGAAATATATTTGATCTATGTAATTAATATTTACAGGTAGATAATGGTTTCATGGTCCTTCATGCCAAATTTCAGGTCATTATGAAGAATAATTTTGAAGATATACAAGTTTTGGCAATCTAGGGTAAGTTGCGGTGCGATTTTATAGCAAAGTTGGACCTTTTGATGCTCATTGTGGATTTTGTGCTTTGCATGTACACCTGATATATTTTTCATATATTATATGGTCATATATGAATGTTTCAAAAATAATGAGGTGGTTTTATCGTCACATTTTTATGAACAATTGTTAAGAAGCTAAAGTGGTTTGAAACCCTAGCTAGGAGCAACTTGTAGAAAAGTGCTTGTACCAGCCCATATTTTATTAGTTCATCAAAATTCATTTTTTTATGTTGTATATAACTCTTCCATATTTCCATAAATGTATGAAAGAGCATGTGGTGATATGTGGGTCCCACTTGAAAAATGTAAGTTTTGAAGAGTTCCAATTTGTGGAAAATTTCTCTAAAGAAGGTAAAGACTAAATTACCATTTATTATTTCCATAGAGTTAATATATATGTTAATAAATGTTTCAGGTCATGGTTGACATGAAAAATTACAAAGTGTGCCCTATCTTTGTTGAGTCGTTTTCGGGGATGTTTGGAGTAGTACGTAGTAAAATTAACATTTAAGAAGCTACGGGGGTTAAGACTCCTTTAAAGTTTTTTTTAATATAGTTCGTAGAACTTTCCAATATTGTATTAAAATTGAATATTGGACATGGTATGCAAAATTTATGACCTGTTCTTTGAGGGTCAAGGTTGAAGGATGCTCATTCTAATAGGGTGGAAAAGGCTACATGAGGTAAGATGTTGATTACGATTTGATCAAGCTTGGTGAATGTTTTTAATGGATTATAAATAATCTATAAGTTTGTTCCATGTTATGGTTAATCTTGGAAGTTATTTTTGGTATGATGGAATATGTTGGGCTAGTTGTTAGTTCTTGAGTCTAAGAAAAGATAAAAAGTAGTTTGCAAAGATGGACCTGTTTGAAGGCCTTCAACTTGGAGTTGGAAGGAGTTATTATATTTTATGGAAATTTAATTTTTATATATTTCCATTGATTTATTTATTGTCTCATGATTAGGTGTTGTGGTCATTCATTCATGTCAATTTGTGAAGAAGTTTGTAACTACTATTTTAGGACAGTTTTGTTCTTGTTGAACTATTGAGTTTTTGGAGCATCAAATGGATGATTTGATGTTTTACACCACCTGGAATTTGAATAGGGGTTAATTTAGAATATATTTAATTCATTTTTAGGTATTTAAATTTCCAAATAGGGTGTTAACCAGTTGATTTTAGAAAAAGGTTTTGGGCAGCTTGATTTGGTGAAGACAAACGTTGTTGAGGTTTGAACCAGGGAATGTTTCATGAGCTATATTTTTCTTAAATGTGTTTTAAAGGTCTTTAAATTTAAATTTAGTGGTCACATTACATGGTTGAGTTCATATTAAGGGGTCTTGAGGCTCAAAGGAAGATTCAAGTTGTCGGAAATAACTATTTGGTGAGGGTAATAAGCCAGTGGACCCATTAAACAAAATAATTAGATTTTTTCATGATAATTGCAACCATGGATTTTGTTTAAATGTAATTTTAAATATTTTTGGAGATTTTTAGAGCTTGATTAAAAATATTTTTGGTGTTAGGATATTTTTCTCATTCCAATGATGGGGATTTGAGGATTTTTGGTGTGTGGAAGAAGGGTTTTGGCTAGACTGGCCTACTTGGGTCATATGTGACCATTGTAAAAAGTTTATTTGAATTTTATATTGATGTATGGGTAGAATTTATCATGATTTTCCTACCTCTCTCATGTTTGGAAGAAGGAAAACATATTTAAGTGCTTGTTTGAGTCCATTTTGGGCTAGTGCTCTTGGAGGGAAAAGTGTGACCCATGTAGAAGTGTTTTGCAGGTATGTGTGGATGATTTTAAGTCTAATTAATAGAATGAAAGGTTGAGTACTAATTCAATACATGAGAGAAATATTTTAGATAATTGACAAGTTGAGAAAGAAGAATATTGAGAAATATTGAAGACCTAGGGTTTGAGCTAGGGTTTGTGAGATGAATAAGTGATCTCCATCAGTTGTGGCAGCAAAAAAATAAGAGATCAAACATATTCAGGTGGATGATTTGGTGCTTGGTCATCCTAGGGGGTTGTAGCCTCCTTGTGGAGTGGGTGCTTCACTAAATTATTGGTTGGTGCTCCTTGTAGGGTTAGTGCTCTAATAAGCTAGGGGTTGGTGTTCCTTGCGAAGTTGGTGTTTTACTAAATTTATTCATTGTGATTAATATCAAAAAAACATTCAGTGGTTTTTCTTCCCTTTATTATTTTCCCATATATATTTGGTGTTCTTATGTACTCTCTTTCTTTTGTTCTTGTGTATGGTGTATTTAATGCTTAAGTAAACACACATATGGTTGTTGTATGGTTAAATGGTTATTTTATTGGTAATGAATGATGAATTGAAATGGTTTAAATTTTTAGTAGACTCATTCACCCCCTCTTAGTCTCTTATACTTCCAACAATTGGTATCGAGAGAAGGTCCTTGTAAAGTCGGGTGGAGAATATGTCTAAATCCCTAAAGGAGAAAGAGGAAGCATGTTCAGGTATGAAGACAAATTGAAATCCCTTGAATCAGATTTAGAGGATGCTTCTAACAGGTTGAAAATGTATGGAAAGTTAGAGAAGATATCTAAAGGTATTGATGAGGTTTTAGAAGGCCAAAAGGTGTCTATGACAAAACATGCCTAGGGTTTGAAGGAAAGAATGATGATGAAGTTGGTCCAAGTACTAAATTAGTTGAGAAGGTGACTAAGAAGGTTGATCCAAGAAGGTATAACTCCATTAGAAAACCTAATGCTATGAGGTATGGTTCATCATTTAATGGTTATTGCTATGTTTGTCATGATTTTGGTCATAGAGATAGAGATTGCAAAAGGAGGTTTCAAGGGATGATATAGGTCTCTTCAAAGGTGAGTGATTTTCATTTTGTGAGTATGGCCATGGAGCCAAGGATTTTAGATGTAATCTAAGATTGTTTGAACCAAGAAAGAAGAAGAGTGGGATTATGTGTCAAAAATGTCATAAGAAAGGGTATATTGCAATATATTGTCACCAAATGGAATCTTCAATGTACTCCAATAGGTTTCAAGTATCAAATGGAAGGGTTTTCAAAAGGAAAGTGAGTCCCATGTATGAGTCTAAGACTTCCATATCAGATCCAAAGGACAAGAAGGAGGTTTCTCAAGTCAAAGATGTCAAGAAAAATTATTCTTAGACTAATCTTATAAGTTTTGTCAAATAAGGGTTCAAATCAGGTCAAGGAAGTATGTTTGCACTTGCTGAAGAAGATCATATGTGTTTGAATTCCTTTCAATCTCTTGTGCAATACAAGTTTAAGAACTTAGGTCTTTGGGACACTTCAAGGGTAATAAGGTATGGGAAATGATCTGAATTTCAAAGTCCTTGTATGTTAGTTGGAAGTCATTTGATTTAGGATAGTTTTTTTTTAGTTTATGTCTTCATGAAGAGTCCATGTTTGTGTGTCAAAGTTATAAATTATTATGGTGTACCTCTCAAGATGGCTGTGATGATTCTTCGTTTGATATCATTATGCTTTAAATATTTCTAGTTTTCGAGTGTGCATCATCAAGGATTCAAAAAGATGTATTTGTGAATAATATTCTTGTTTGATACTCAGTCATGAATGTCAAAATAATCCAAGGAATTGTGGTGTGATTTGAGTCCATAAAATGCTTGTCTCAATGATTAAGGGTCTCGATATATAGATTTCACATTCTATAGGGTGTCACAATAATTTTTTCATTGTGTTATGATAAATTATATGTCAACCTATGATAATTTGTGTCTTAAGATCTTGATCGTAGGTGTAAGTTAAGTATTGTAAACTCCTATAAGTGCATGAAGCTTAAGTGTGTGTGTTGTGTCATGAAAAATAATTCTCATCTTGAGCTAGTGTATTAAATTCAAAGAAGTTGTTGTCAAGGGGAGTTCAGTCCTCAAGTGCAAATTATAGGTCCATGGTGTGTGTTCATCTTATGATGATCATTGTATCAATAATATGTCCCAGTCTTAGTTAGTCTAAGTTTTTCATGCTATGAAATTTATCATGTTCTTGACCTAAAGAGAGAAGGTGATCCACGAGTGCCAAATATTTGATATAGTCAAGAATAAATATAGTTTTCAAAGCTAATTCAAAGCTCAAGTAGGTTGTTTCAAGTAACTTAAGGATACTGAGAGAATAAAAATATCCCTTAAAGGTGCTTAATGATATGTAAGAATATTTAAAATAATTGTAGTCATTTTATACCCTTAGACATATAGTCTAATCCCATGTGTGTCATCATATCACCCAACAAGTCTTGGGTGCTCACAGGCACGCACAGTGTCGAGCCTCTCCTTTATGTGAGTCTTGTGAGAATGCATCATCTTATGACAGATAATGAAATGCAGAAAAATAGAAAAGAACTATATGACATTCTAAGAACATAGAATGATTTGTCATCTCATTACATCCAGAAAAGAGTAATAGCAAACAACATATGAAAATGGTTCATACATAAAGGAAATGGATAAGGAATATACTCATGAACATGTATATGGTTTACAATAGAGCCTTATATTCATATCAACATGTTTAAGTACCACATTACATTCCATGAAACCATTACAGACCTTCATATCACAATGCAGAGCCAAGTCATGCATCGAACTAGACTATGTCCATATACCCCAAGGATAATTACAAACCCATCCCTCTAAATGTGCCATCACTCCCAGATTTCTCCTAATCCCTAACCCATAAAACCCTCCATTATATTTCTGTAGAGCTTCACCTCTCTTCAACTTTATTCTTTTCTTCTATCAGGTTTGTATTTATAACCTTAGCAACCACCGCCATGCCTTTATGAAGTTATAGATCGGTTGCCAAGTGTCAAAGTGGTCCTCCATGGGAGCATGCCTTCTCAGATCCAAGCTCTCCACTCTTGCAATGATTTCTTTCTGGAACCTTCCATCGCATGCCTAGAATATTCCCTTTTTGATCCCACATTCATCATGTTAGCACCTTATCCACAAGGGTCACACTTTTCTCATGTGCTTCCTGGGACGTCGAATGTGGCTAAGTCCAAATCCTGCCTTGCCTTGAGCGCATGCATGTGTGTTTACGAAAAACACTACTATAACCCTTCCTTGCATGCCTTCAACCCCATGTGTCCTTCAACTAGGTCATGTGCACCCACGCGCCTTCTCATCCTTAGCTAATATTCCAAGGCCCAACATCACCCCACACTATGCATGTTCTCCATCCTCGGAAACACTTTCTTCAATGAATCAAAGAATGAATGGGCTCTTACAAATGGTTGGAATGGAAGAATAAAGAAATGAAGAAATGGGGGAAAGAATGAAAGAATGGGGAACTTGTTTATCACTGGAGGAGGAGAGGGAAATCCTTCCCTAATTCTGCTTCTAACTTTCCCCAAGCATCGACCTCATTCTAAGCTTGCTGACAGAGGTCACCCACCAGGGTGCTTACCTCCTCAAAGCTTAGCCCTTCTCCCTTGGCATTCATTATCTCCATGATCCCCTCTATTTTTTTCCCAAATCCTTGAGTGCATCCATCCTCCGAGTGATTTGGGGGTACAATTCTTTCATCGGTTCTTGATTGAGCCCGCAAGGTCTCAATGGCCTCTGATTTCTTTTCCACTTCAGCTAGGATTTTGTCTCACTCAACCTGTTCCCCTTATTATTTTCTTGGAACTCCTTGAGTTCCACTTCATGGGTGGAAACCAAGATACTTTCCACTCTATCCCTATCCGCGCAATTATCATAGGTAGCCTAAGAAACTTGCACGGTGGCTTTTACATCGGTGAGGATCTTGTTGTACTGAGCAACAATTTCTACAACCTTTATCTTATCCTCTTTTTCTTGATGCGCCAACGCCTCTTCGCATGGATTCTAAGGCAAGTGGTCACCTCTCCATAGTGAGTATGTGGGTCAAGTCCTCTAGGAACTATAAGGTTGATCCATATTTTTGTGCGGGAGATGTTAAGTCTAGATGCTTCAAAACAATGGAATCATGATCATCTCTATTTTCTTGTATACCTCGCACACCCTTTCCTTCTCATCTTTTAACTCACACCTTAGCGAGTGTTGATTGGTCCCTCCCGCTTCAAGTCCTTCTTTTTTAAGGATATCCTCCTCCTTTTTCTCCATCTCTGCCTCTAGGAACTTCACCCTATCATTTCTTGAAGAGTTTGGCTTCAACCTCAACTGAAACTTTTTGAGAGCATGTTGCAAATTTTCTCATTTGATAATTATTGAGAATTCACCAAGGGGTTTATTCCTTTTTTTCTGGTACCTTCATCAATGCTCCTTGGCTTATTTAAAATTCAAACTCATCAATGTGGGACTCAAATGCCCATGATAGCATTTTCCTCATCCGAGGGTATGCACCTTCCTCATCAAATGAAGCCATGGCCAAGAGTTGTTGTTCGTTGGTATGGTGCTCTAAAAGCGCACATGCAACACCTTGTTTGGATCATCGATGTAGCCCATTCCTTGACCTTGTGTTGCTTTTTTTCTCTTCCTCCCTGTGTGCATATGGCCCTTGGAAATCTTACAGCCAAACTAGGATCTCCCCATGTTGCCATATTCTTTTCCTATGCTTTCCTCCTCAACTTCCTTCAACACCTCATCTATGTTGCATTCTACCTCTTGTTCCACCAGATTCTTGATAATTCCTACCACTTCTCTCTCTATGGCCTCTTCTATTTGTTCCTTTGTGAGGCTTGGGGTCCTTTGATCCTTTGTATTTACTTCTCTGCTCATCCCCTTGCCTTGAGCCTCAGCTTCTTCTTCTTCATCATTCTTCTCCTCATCCTCTTTGTTATACTCTTCATCTCCTTCTTCCTCAAAATCATGCACCTCATAGATTGGATGGTATCTCACCTCCTTCAGCTCATCATCATCATCCCTATCACCGATGTAGGCATCTAGACTCTTTGTCTCTTCTGAGTCTACCTCATCCATCACCTTCTACTTCTTTCTTACTGGGGATTCCAATACATGAGATTCTTCTTTTTCTTTCTCCTTGATAGGTGATCTCTTCATTAGTGATTCCTCATGGGTGAGGTGCTCTTCATGTTCGGTGCCTCTTCTTCTAGGGTCTTTACCTTGATAGGAGACTTCTTTCTTTGTGCGTAAGTACTAGGCTTAGCTTGCTTTCAGCACACACACCCATCGATTGTGGTTTGAACACTTGGTGCCTTCTTCTCCTATACCTCTTCTCTTTCTCTCTTCCTTGGTGTGGCCTTCTTCCTTCTTGTAGGGTCTTCAGAATGGAGACATCATTATCCAAGTAATAACCCTTTTCAAACTTTGGCCTTATGCGTAGATACACCCTTGTTGTGGTCCTCCCTGTAATCGGAAATGTTAAAGGCTTCATCATTTGTACTTCATGGGAGACATATTTCTCCACGTATGTGTGCTTATTTGGGTAAGATGTTCTTTCGATGTAGCTCACGGTGGTCTAGATCTACCTCACTAAGGTGAACCTTAGTCTCTTGGCCTCCTTAAACTAATTGACTCGACTTGGAAGTATTATGCGGTGAAGGAGAAGGGTAGCTTGCACCATGGACTCATAGTCCCATCTATCAATGTAAATATTCCAATGCAAAAGTGTTGGTACACTACAAATTCTTCCTCTCCATCCATGAGCACTAGTAACTACTTTGGGATCCTCCATTCTACTCGAATGCATTGTGCATTCACTTGTACCACTTTTCCAAGCGCGCCTTGTGAGTGGCCATCATGGTTTCACAAGTGTACTTTCACAAACCTTTTTGTGGGTGAGGGATCCTCTTCTAGATACTCCCAAACAAACTTTTCTATCCCATCAAGCACTCCAATCTCTAAAAAGATAATGGTGAGGAGGACGTTACCAAATAATATCTTTCTCTCCCTCCCCTGTGCATTGTTTATGATCTCATCCATGATGAAAGTGAACAAGTTATAGATTGTTCCCTTTGATATCTTTTGGCATACATTTAGCCATGCCTTGTTCACTTGTGTCCATCATTCCTGATCATTGAGCTTGGTCACCAAGTGTGCGGCCATCCTCATAACAGGGTCTGGAATCTCGGTGATGTCAAAGTATCGTGACCCCTTCTTGTAGTCATACGTAGATATAGTCTCCTTGATAGCCTCCTTGTCACTCAAATCATCATCTATGTTCTCTCCTTCACAAATAAGGCCTATGAACTTGGATATCAGTTGTGGTGTTATGCACATCTTATGCCCAAAAATAAAAGTGATCTTCATGCACGCGTGACATCAACCATTGATAAAGGTGCTCAGGCTTTCCAAAGTAAGGAAACTCATATAGTTGCAATAATCCAGCCTTCTCCAATTTGACCTTCACCTTGTTGTTGTAAATAGGCATTTCATCTAGCATCCTCTTGTTAGTTGGGTGAACAACTTTAATGCCATTTATTTCTCAGTTGTGCTTGTGTGATGGTTATAATCACTCATGGCCATCTTTCGCAAGTGTGACTCCCACTCTTTTCCTAGCAATACCCCATCTAGGTACTACATTTTTGCGTACCATTCTTCATTGGTGCTCGATGATAGCAGTTGGTTTGCTTTCCCTTTCCCTTGCCCTTTGTTTTCTTGGTGAAATAGTTGGTTTCTTTGGTGTCATTCTTCTGGTCGAGCTAAAATTAAAAATCCTTCCCCTCGCTCTATTCTACTACTCTGTTTAATCCAAATCTCACTCTTGTGAAGAAATCCTTTTTCCTTCGTGCCCTAGCCACCAAACCCTAACTAGGAAATCCTTCCACAAGATGACGGCACTGCACCACAAATAACTTTTCTTCATGCCCATGTACTCCTTCCTTTGGTTTTGGATAGATTCTTTTTATTCACACAATAAGATTTCTCGATTCTTATTTCTTCACACAAATTTCTCTCTAGATGCCCTAGTTCATAAGAGCTTCTTTCACTTCGTAATCGCAAGGTAAAATAATGATGTGCCCGACTTCATATTTATAGCTTTTCCTTCTTTCCAGCATTAAATGTTATACCACCTACCACCATACTTGACACTAAATGTGGATTTTTCCTTAAAACCGACCTCAAGCACTTTTACCCATGTGCCTAATCTATCATGAAAAACCTTTACAAACTTCTCGGCACATAAAATCCAATCCGACCGAAGACTCTTACGCATGCGTCTACAACGCCGAAGGCACTTCTTCTATCCTTTACCCAATTTTTTCCCTCGCCTACCTCATGTTGTTCCTGTGCTCTTCATCCTTTTATGTGGTCTCTGTTATAACCTCCTTGACACCATAATTTATCATCCACCATTTCCTCATGCGCTTTTTTCAACCTTACGCGCTTCCTTCTATTGGGCCATTTAACTTGTATTGCAGGCTTATACTTTACATTACTCCACCCCACACTAAAATAGATGTGTGGTCCTCTGCGCATACACAACCTTGGAAAAATAATGTGGTTACTGTGCACAAGGCACAAAATGAAACAAAAAGAAAGGAACAAGCAATGAGAAAGGGAAACACAAAAAAAAAAAAAGCATAAAGGGAAATTCTAGACTAATTGGCAATACTTGCCTTATTACAAACACCAAGAAGACTTATTTATAGTAGGGCTTCAGCCTACTCCCATTGAAATGACCTAATAATCTCGTCCCATCCAACGCTTCAGAATGGCTGGAAAGCTCTTGAATCAAGAAAGTATGAGATGATGTAGGGTCCCAACTAATGGAATTTTAACTTCCCAGGATGGCGCAGATACTTGGAATCATACAACAAAACCATCTTCCCAACCTCAAACTTCTTTTTCTTGATATGACGATCATGCCATGCCTTTGTCTTTCTTTTTCTATCTTCTAACTCCATCTAGCAAGTGATCACCTTTCGTCTAACTGCATCAACTTATCAATTCTTTCTTCCATCACTTTCTCATCAGCTAACCCCTCCTGCGTGCGCTATACGTAATAACAATGGTAACATGAATTCAACTGGAAAAATAACCTCCGCACCAAATACCAATTGAAATGGTGTGGCCTTGTTCAACCTCTTGTAGGTTGTCATGTATGCCCATAGAATGGTTGATACTTTTTCATCCCAATCTTGTCTTCTAACGTCACAAATCTTAGTCAACATGTGACTTAGTATCTTGTTAAATGCCTTAGCAATTCCATTTTCTTGAGGGTGATAAGGGGTAGTCTTGTGATGGGCCACCATAAATTCTACTAACATAATCCTGACCATTTCATTGAGAAAGTGTGTACCTCTATCACTTGTTAAACTTAAAGGACAACCATACCTACTAATTATGTTCTCCCATAAAAATATAACAGTTGTTGCTGCATGGTGTAATCCTTTATAGGTGCTTCCTCTGCCCATCGTGTCAAGTAATTAGTGCAAGTGATGATATACCGTGAACAATCCTTCGCACAAGCTGGAAAAATTGGCCCTACAAAGTCGATTTCCCATTTTTCAAATGGTTCAAGCGCTGGCTATTGGTCGCAAGGGAATTTCATCCTCTTTCTAGGTTTTCAAGGATTGGAAATGGTCACAGGCCTTGCAAAACTCAATACAATCCTTGTAGATGGTTTCCCACCAAATCCCTACTAATAAAATCTTCCGCGCGGTAGCATTTCCTACATAGTGTCCTCCTGCAATCCCACCATGTGCTTCCTCCATAATTTCCACACGCTCATGCTCCAATACGCATTGACACAAAACCTCATCATGACCTAACTTATACAGTCTCACTAATCAACATGTAGGGTGCAACACGTATTGCTAACTTCTTTCTCTCCAGAGCCTTCATTCCTTCCGGTGCCACACACTATTTTTTAGAACACTATGATATCTTCCAAGTTTGAGGGTGTACGCCACAACCTAAATAGTTGCACATCTGGCATGGTATCCTCAATTCTTTGTGCATCCTCCCCTAAGTTAATCCTTGATAAGTGGTCAGGCCCTGAATTACTCTTTCCTAGTTTTACGACCACTGTGAATTCAAAGTCTTGAAATAATAGGATCCAACGACATATGTGCCCGCAAAGGCTTGTTGACTAAGTACTTCAATGTCATGTGGTCCATGTAGAATATAAATGGTGTTTTCAACAGATACTTCCTAAACTTATGTAGCATGTAGATCATGGATAATGCTTTGTGCTCAATAGTTGTGTAATTATGTTCTTTTGGTGTCAACTTCCTACTTGCAAAACACAAGGGATGATCAACAATTCTCTCACCAGGTTGTGCTAGTACTACTGCTCCCATAGTTGTCCCTGAGGCATCAACATGCACATGGAAAGGCTTATTCTAAGAAGGAAAACGTAATATGGACATCATGACAAGCCTATCCTTCAAAGTGTCAAATGCCTTCTATTGTGCTCTCCCCAATGAAAGGAACTCTTGTGTTTTAACAATTCCTCTAAGGGTGTGGTGATCTTGGCATACCCCTTGATGAGTTTTCTATAATACCATGTATGCCCAAGGAATCACGCACTGCGCTTTGACTAGTAGGTTCCCTAATCCCACAATAACTACAAATTTAGCGGGATATACTAGTAAGCCTTCTTTGCATATAATGTGTCCTAACAGGGTTCCAAATGGAGTAGCAAAGACACATTTCTTAATGTTGAGGGATATCCTCAATTGCCGAAATCTCTCAAACATCAGCCTCAAATTTTCACAATGGTCTTTCACCAACCCATACATAGTCTAGTCATCTAGGTAAACTTGAAGAAATTTATGGATGAAGTCCTAAAATGATTGTACCACAATGCATGAGAACACAACATGTGACATTCTTCAATCCAAAAGGCATAACCGTGTAGGAAAAACTTCCCCATTTAGTGGATTTTTTTTTCTTTTTCTAGTCTTCCTAGCAATCGACTTGGTGATACCCTGAGAACCCATCCATGAAAGAGTAGACTTCACGCCTGGCTACTCCCTCCAAAATTTCTTTAGTAAAGGGGATTGGAAAAGGATTGATGACACATATTGCATTCATATCCCTGTATTCAACACATATTCTTATCCTTCCATCCTTCTTGATATTAATGACCATTGGTCTTATCCATTTTATTCTTCCACTTCCTCAATGATACCAGATGCTATCATCTTATCTATTTCTTCCTTGACCCAACGCACAAATTTGGATTCATACGATAAGGCCTCTTCTGAATCGGGTGTGCACCTTCCTTCAAATTAATCTTCATCTCCCCTAAGGAATGGTGAATGCCTTTGAGTTCATGGTACCTATGAGGGAACAAATCTTGAAACTCGCAATGATCAATGACCTTTAAAACTTCTTTTTCCGACCAATAGTCCCCAATGATAGCTTCCTTAGGTTCTGTCTCCATCCTAATGTTAACCTTCTTTGTTTTTAAGGGCTCATGGTAGGTGCGTGTTCACTCATCAGCATTGTCTATGATTCACACGTACCTTCAGAATGGCTAACATCCAAAGTTTCTATTTCTTCTTCATCTACTACATAGACCATTTTTCCTTTTTCTTTTTCCATGCACGCATGCTCAAGTTGTACTTCCTCTGATTCCTCTTCATTGAGGTGCGTCTCCAAATAAGGATCACCCAATAATTCCAGTAGCCTATCTTTTTCCATAGCACTATCTCCCATCATAAGGCATTTGATTACTTGCAATGCCTTATCTACTGATGGCTTGGTACTCCTATACTCGAAATCTTGAATGAGATCAATCGTCAACTCCTGCCAATTACCTATTTGATGACACATATCCAAATGAATATACCATGCATGCACAGCCTTATAAGGTGGAATACAACTTATGCACCCATAACAAAGGTGGTAATGCTTCTGCGCTTCCCATCCAGGCCTTTTCACATGCTTGGATATGAAATGAGAAGTCTCTTTACCATGGTAGTCTTGTATGACTATGGACATGTTTCTCTTCGAGAACCTTACAGAAAATGTGATTCTTACCTTGTGCCACTCTAGGAGGTTATCCCGATGTGTACCCCACCATGCGTTTATAGTTTGAGTAGGTTATAATTGAGCATCCCCCTTCTCTCATCCTCATTCTTCCACTGAGCCTCCATTTCCTACAAGAAAATTTTAGGGTATGCTCCTCTAGAGTAACTTGGAAACTTCTTTCCTCCTAGGTGCTTGAATGAGCATGCCTTTGTCACCCTTGTTATAGATCCTCTCAATTGTCACCCAATCAACTCATAGGTCCCATGCACCCAATTATCACATGCCATGTTAGTGGTATCACTCAAGGACTGAGCATCTTCAAACTGGATGACTCCCTCCGTGGGATGAATTATCTCAGGATCTCTGATGGAGCGCACATAGATTCTATCAAGGACTTATTCTCCTAAGGGCTCAATATAGGGTGCTAACTTCCCATCTGTTAAAGGAATGATCACCCTTTCTTCCTTGTTCTCAAAGCTGATATACCCCTTGTTAAACCATAGGTCGGCATTGTTCTTGTAACACCATGGGCACCCAAGCAATGCTAGAAAGTTGTCTACCTCGGTGAGCACCAAGACTTCAAAGTCTCCAATGAACTTGGCCCCTTGAATGGTGATAACTACATCCTTCAGACTCCAATGGGCATTTCCTTAGTTTTTTTTTCCATATACAACACATTCGAAGATGGCTATAACATGGGCCTTCCCATTTGATGCCAAGCATCTAAGGTAAGAACATTGACCTCTACTCTTGTGTCGATGAGGATATTACTTAGAAGCCATCCATCAACAACCACATTCAAATTAATCTCCTTATCATAGTCAAGGATGTGAGGAGGAAGGTTTGCATGTAAAACCTTCCTTTCACGCTCTACTCCGGCATATGGTACCTTCTCCCTCAGCCATTCTCCTAACAATGGAATAATATTCTCTTTCCTTAACATCCTACATACCTCCTTGACTTCATCCAAGTCATCCTTTGGAGCCTCGACATTCTTCCTTTGCTCCAACTGCCTTGATTTCTCCTTTAGACATTGGATCTCCCCTTGCAAACTCCAAATCACATCCATAGTTTCTTGATACACCTCCTTCTAATGAGTAGGGTCTAGATACTTTCCATGTACCACTTCCTCTCTTGAAATTAGTGTCCTCTATCTTGCATCTCCTGGCACGTGTGGCCCTCTGCTCTTGCATCATCACTAGTACATGTTCTATCCCTGACTCACGTGCCACTCTTGGCATCCATTATGAATCAGCCTTTTTGATGCTCACCATCCCAACACCTTTGTATTTCTAGTGAGGTTTTGGTTCATATGCTCATAAAGCTCTGGAAATTCCTCATACTTATGTTTCTTTCCACACCATGAGAATTATAACAGATCATGACATTCACGTTTGTAATGCTCTATATAGATCCACAATTATAATAGGTTCCTTACAAGAATTCACTTCATCCTCTGTCATGGCTACTGCGACCACAAAATCCTCCACGAAAACCTCTTCCACGTGCTCCTCCATCTGTGTGCCCTTCATAACGATGGTCATCATCCTTAGAACTTCTTGCAAGGCTAGTCTAGTGCACACCTAGATCAATAGCATCATGGATCTGATCAATCAATCTACAATCCTTGGTATCATGGGTTGTAGAGGTACATATCTTACAATAGAAAGAAACATTCTTGCATATTTGCTGTTGAGTAGGGGCCACCTATTTTCATCATGATCTCCATGGAAAATTTCATAGTCTATCACCATAGTGCGTACCAATTTCCATGGGAAAGTATCCTTCGCATGCCCTTCCACTTCACAATATATACACCAAAGCTGACTACAAACCTCATCCGCTGAGTTTGAAGAAAACTTCTCCAACTGCTTGACCATTGTAGAAATTTGAGCCTCTAGAAAAGGACTAACACCAATATCGACACTCCTAATAGCTTTGGCGCATGGGCAGGTGACTTCCAACACCTCGCACGGGTCTATGAAATTATTTTGTGACAAATCCCTTCTAAATGGTGTTATCAATCCTCCGACAAACCATTGAACATGTTGAGAAGGATGAATGTCATAGGATAGTTTAGACAAGAGAGTCTTGAAATATGCGTCATACTCCGCACACTCTCTGTCATTCCCTGTTGGATCTCCTTCAGAGCGTTGATGCTCTTCTGCTCAAACTCAGGGATATGGAACTCTACTAGGAAGGTTTTTTCAATGCGGTGTATTCTACCACCGTCTGATGGGGGTCATACTTCCTATACCAACTATGTGTGTGTCCTTGTAACGTTGTTGCAAACTGACTTGCCTTCCGCTCCAAGGTAGTGATCCCTTTGCGCGCCATAGTAATTCACACTTGTGCACATGCTATGTAACATATTCAATACCCCTATAGTCTGGTAAGTGCAAAGACATCTCAAAGAATACTTGTGGAGGTGGTTAAGGCCCTTGTCCTCCTGATCCAAATCCTTGGTTCCCTCTGGTGTTTCCTCCTCCACAGATCCACTAGATCCTCTAGGCCCCGTTCCTCCTCCTAACCCACCAAATCCACCTCCTGCAGTGAAAAGGACTGAAGTGGTTTGCCTAGTGTTCCCAATGTCCCACTGAATTACGTGTCGATGGTTTGTGATATTGTCCCACTACCAGTTATATGTCCCGCGCCACTCCCAGACGTGATACCCAAACCTTGCATACTTACACCTTGTCCAAAGATTCCTCCAAATATAGGAATGGATTACGCAGCCATGGATGTTCCAAATGAGAAATTATATCTCTTGGGTGCAGATCAATTACTCCCACCGATACCAACTAGGTTAACAATACTTCTCCCTTGATCTGGAAAACCAATCTCTAGGGTTGTTGTCAAATGGGTTTTAGATGCACGCTGATGGCTCTTCTTTCTCCATCTGAAAAAATCTCATCAAAAGCTAAGCATGCTTCTCTCCCACACTTTCCAATATGGGGTAGCACAGACAACTCAGGTTCCACTTCCTCTATGTGAACTTCAACTCCTTCTCGTAACGTCTGCCTCCATAGATCCATCACACTTGTAACCTCACGTTGTCTAGTCATCTCCCTTTCACGAGCTTTGTTATACTTGAGTCATCTATCCTCCCTTTCCTTCTCAGCCACAATGTACCATCTTCCTCCACCTTAGCTTCCTCTCCTAGCACTCAGAGAAGCTTAGCCGGCCATGGGAAATGATTCTAAACTCAAGGTAATGACCAAAATCTTCACAACCAAAGGAATATCATGCAAAAATAATCCTCTGGGCTCCCTCGGAAACTCAAACTCAACAACTTATAGGCAAGAATACTTAGAAATGGTGTATCAATAGTATAATTGGTCAGCACTCTCTTCCACTAGTGATCAACAACATGCGTCCAAGTCATATCTACATCCTGCAACCTCTGATAGTCATCTTGGGTCCACACGTGCGATTTGTAGTACCAACTCGATCTGGATGCATATGTTAAAATCCATTCATATAGTTATACTGGAAAACAATAGAAGAATGTCTTATACATCTCATGGTATAGGTTCTCTTCTACCCATTTATGTGCATCGAACTCAGTTCTAGTGTTGAATCTTTGAGAAAAATCATCCTTCGTTCTCTTTAACCATGTTTCAACACTTTCTAAGGTCAGATGCTCTATGTCATCACGCATCACAAGGACAAAGATGCATGTCATTTCTCACAACAAATTTGAAAAGAGGTCCCGACAATGGAACTAAGATGTAGTCATTTTTATACCCTTAGACAAATAGTCTAATCCCATGTGCGTCGGCCAATCACCCAGCAGGCATTGGGTGCTCACTTTAGGCACGCGGAGGCACCGAGTCTCTCCTTTATGAAAATCTTGTGAGAATGCATAATCTTATGACAGATAATCAAATGTAGAAGAATAGAAAATAACTATACAACATTCTAAGAACCTAGAATGAGTTTTCATCTCATTACATCTAGAAAAGAGTAATAGCAAACAACATATGAAAATGGTTCATACATAAAGGAAATGCATAAGGAATATACTCATGAAAACATATATGGTTTACAATAGAGCCTTATATTCATATCAACATGTTTAAGTACCACATTACATTCCATGAAACCATTACAGACCTTCCTATCACAATGAAGAGTGAAGTCATGCATCAAACTACGGACTATGTCCCATATTCCCCAAGGATAATTATAGACCCATTCCTCTAAATGTGACATCACTCCCAGATTTCTCCTAATCCCTAACCCCTAGAACCCTCCATTATATTTCTTCAGAGCTTCGCCTCTCTTCAACTCTATTTTTTTCTTCTATCGGGCGCTTGTATTTATAACCTTAGCAACCACCGCCATGCCTTTTTGAAGTTATAGATCGGTTGTCAAGTGTCAAAGTGGTCCTCCATGGGAGCATGCCTTCTCAGATCCGAGCTCTCCACTCTTTGCAATGATGTCTTCTAGAACCTTCCATCGCATGCCTAGAATATTCCCTTTTTGATCCCACAGTCACCAGGCTAGCACCTTATCCACAAGGGTCACGCTTTTCTTGTGTGTTGCCTAGGACGTTGAATATGGCTAAGTCCAAAACCCACCTTGCCTTACGTGCACACACCGTGTGTTCTGCAAAACACTGCTATAACCCTTCCCTATGCACCTTCAACCTCGCGTGTCCTTCTTCAACTAGGTCCTATGTGCCCACGTTCCTTCTCATCCTTAGCTAATATTTCGGGGCCCAACAAGGAAAGTGAAGTTGTAATTCTCATCTAAGTGCAAATAAGTGATCTAAGAAGTCCATACAAGATGATCAAGATCTGTATAGCTGAAAAAGGTTTTTAGCTCTCTTAGAAGTAATGTCATGTAGTAGAAAAGCTCATACGGTGCTTCAATATTAGAGAAAGAATGGAAGGCTGTGTAGATACATGAAGATACAAAGTTCAAGAATGATTGTTCAAAGTTTGAGCATAATTATTTAGGTATATGAATGTGTTACCTATGTCCACTATATCTATGATGTTCCTAAAATGTGAATCTAGTGACTTGATAGTACAGTATGTGGCTCTAAGACCTAGATAGGCAAATTCTAACAAACATAGATGAAAAGGATATTAGTACTTGTGTAATGAGATATGATCAAAAGACTTTGAAGGTCTACAATTTGACCACATGTCATTATATAGTATTGAAGGTCTATCTAAAAAGTAAAAGGATTACATATACCTTAGGAGGTAGAGGAAATGATATCCATGTTTGGTGTTGAGAAGAAAGAATGTTTCTCTAAGGAGAAGATATGCGAAGGATGCGTGTTTGGGAACAGGCACATTTGAAGGTGCGGGGAAGATAAAAAAGGAAATGCGCGCCATAACACTTTGGATCAGGACTTAGCCGTTTTGTGGATAAGGACTATTTTTGGAGATAACATGCAGAGCACACATAGAGATGAAGACTTGTGCTCCATGCAATGGTATTTTGGGAACAAACAACAAATAAGCACCATGCATAGTTTAAGATAATAATAGGATTTCTACTTGGAGTTAACTATAGGACATCTATTATTAGAGCACTTGCATGTTGTGCATACTATTGTAAAGGCGCATGGCTATTATCAACATGTGACCTATTTTGAGAAGTGCATGGGTGGTGAAGGGAAATTCCCCACCCCTATAAATATGTATTGATTTACATAGTTTAGTGTGGTGAATTATTGTAGAGTTGTGTTATTGGTTTTGATGCGCACATAACTCATGGAGATACTGATATAGTGTAAGAAGCTTATGTGTTTTACAATATTTAATGCAATGGAGTATATTGGTTGGATAATGGTATTAGACATAACTGAATTTGGTTCTTGTATGGTTAATCTTATCATAGTTATTGTTTAGTTCATTTATTATGATTCTCTAAGATATAAATCTAGATAAGATATAAATCTAGATTATGCACGTGGAATGTTTATGACTAGTTATGAATCTAAATATGTTTAAACATCATCATGTTAACATTCTATACAAGAAACTCTAAAGAGGGACCTGGTTCCTTTGCATACTTCGGGTGAGCGCTTAGCTTAGGCTGAGTGATGTGCCAGCGTGCCTAGGTTATTCATAGTAAATTCTAGGTTGCATCATTTGGTACCAGTGATGTGAGTTCCCCAAGATATGTAAATGAGTGTGTGTGCATCTTGTATTTCAAGGTTTAGTGGTTAAGGGTTTGTAAAATGAAACCATAATGGTTTAATATGTGCTCCAAGATATTAAATGGTGTGAAATGTGTTTTTCCTGCTACTTAAGCTCATTCATATGCTAATTCATCAAAAGAATGGTGATTAGTTGCATTGATCCAAGATATCAATGATTACTCAAATATGCTCTATGAACTTGACAGATTTCAAGGTTCATAAGATGGTTGAGATAAAGAAGACTCAGACTTTAAAGATGAAGGTAATGTGTTCATGTTATCATAGTCGGTATATAAGAATTATGTGGTGAATAAGAGTGATTGTACATGTTTAGAAAGTGTCTCTAGCCTAAAATAAGGCTTGAGAAGAGTATATTATTCTATGATAAGGTCTAGGTGTTCCTTAATGAAGTTCTATTTGCAATCAAGGAGTCCAAAATGCTAGGTTACAGGCCTCGATGTAGTTTGAAGGATTGAAAGTGTCAAAAACATGTGAAATTGAAATGTGCTAGTAAAGCCCATGTTACGGTCAACTTATCGTAGTTGAAGGTGGCTTCTTTTTAAAATGTCATCATAGATATGGTCATTGTGATGTTTCAATGGCCATCAAGATGTTTAAAGGGTGCCAAGTTTTCTCAAAGAATGTGTTTTTTTGTAAATTTACCATTGTTATAACTTAATGGAATGAATAAGGGGCTCTGCCAAGAGCTTAAGACTATTATTCATTCAAATTACTTATGAGTGGTAGTTTATTTTGGTTTTAAGGGTTAGAGTATGCTTCAAGGTGTATGATCTTTACCAAGATTATGTTTGGGCCATTTGATATGATAAATGGTATGATGGTGGTCATCTTCAAGCCAAAATTATAGAATATGATTCATGATTTTGAGCTCAAGAGTATGTAATCAAGGTGTTGTTAACGGTGATCTAGGTTGAAAGGGTTTAAGACCAGGTAATGAAAATATAGCATTACAAAGCAAGATAAGGAGATTTGTAAGCTATTGAAAGTGTTCTCTGAGTTGACTTAGTTAGAGGTAATAGAAGATGTATGACTCTTGCATAAGTAAATTAAATGCATGATCTAAGAATTATTATGAGGGTCCTTGGTCTTATCATATGCTATTTCAGATTTGTAGAGCTCTAATTATGGCCTATTCAGGGGATATTAGGTGTCTCAAAAGAAGATAAAATGAGTTTTGTATCCAAAAGTATTTCAAGTTTGTTTAAGCATAAAGAAGAGTGAATCTAATGTTGATGGCTTGAGTGTGTTGTCTTCTTGAAAAGATGCATGGAGACTTTTCAACTGAGCTAAGATAAGTTTTGTTGAGGTATGTTATAAGAGTAAATAGGGCACTGAGAGATCATATGATAGATATAAAAATCTCAAAGATGTCAGAGGTTTGGTTTGACTAATATAAAGCTACATGTTCAGTTAGAGATGCTCATGAAAAGTTCAATCTCATATGTGAATGCATAGTATGGTGTGAAACAATGTACAAGGTTTTGTACGGTTCTATGTTGACCTTTTTAATGCTGGAAAGTTGAAAATGATCTCCTATCAGGTTTTTCAAGTGTCAAAGAGATCAATATGATGTGTTTCTAGGTTGAATAAGTCATATAATAACTGAGTAGTCCTTTTTATGGATGAATATAATAGTGAAACATGAAGCTACAAGTCCAAGGAAGAATATTAAGATAAGGAAAGTATGCACTAATCATGAAGAAGGTAACTTAGGTGATTCATGGTCCTTGTACTTGGTAGAAATGTTGAAATTTACAAGACAAGTGGCTTAGGATGTAAGTGTTTGACTCAATCAGGTATGTTGACATGCAAATAAGGTAGAAAATGCTGAAAATGCAATTTAGTGGTTGTGGTAAGAAGCGAGCCATTTTCAAGCCATGAATGCAAGGTAAGAAACTTAAGTTTTAAGTATTTCAATGGGGTATGATGATAATAGCCTGGGGGCCTTGAAAGAGTATTTCATGATGAATCTAGGCTTCTATAAGTTTGATAAGTCTATCAAAATTTGACTGAAGGAGGAGTTCGTGTATAAATTATGTTAAATGGTGTTTATGCTAGCTTTGTAAGCAAAATGGTGATTTGGGCTCAAAAGAAGTTCTAGTAAGAGAGGTATTGCTTGATTGAAGACAAAATATAAGTGAAAATTTTCAAGGGAGATTTGTTGAGGATCATTACAGTCCACATGATCTTCTTTTCACGCTAAAGGATTCAAAGTGAATCATGTTCGGTTCCGAGGAGCTATTTAAGCAAGTAAGTCAAATTTGTCCATTGTTGTCATTGTGTGGTTATTGTGTGTATTTTTCCATGTATTTGTATCATTGTAGTATTTTTCATGGATGGAAAATGGGGAGAGATGCATTAGAAACATGGTATTGTGGTCATGTAGGTGTTTGTCTTGTTGGTTTCCATCAATGTTTCGAAGATGGTTGCCATCAATGACAAAGGGGGAGATTATTGGTCATTGTGTGTTAGTATTTTCATTTATGTCAACTCCATTAATGGAAAAGGGTGTCATGGTATCCTATGAGTCTCTATGAGGTGTTAATCGGATGCCAAGCATGAAGGTTTGTTGGTAGTGTCAAGATTTGGTGAGTTCGGTGTTATTCTCGGGTGCTTGGTTTGCTAGGCATAGCCACTATTTGTGTCCTCACAAGTTAGTTGCAGGTTTTCATGATGTCATACATGGTCCATAATGATGTGTCATGATTTTCTATGGGTCTTCATGAGGTCAATATGGTCAGTTCATGGGTTGTCAAAGCATTGAGTCGAGTCATCCCAGTCTTGTTTCTATCTCTAGAACATGCAAAATGGGATAGAGATGTGATTTTTAGAGCTGATAAGTCTTGTAAAAGCATGAGAAAAGGGTTATGAAAGTGTACCTAATATTTATGGTGAATTTTAGGTTATAAATCGAGGTATGATGCACATTTAAGGTCTTTGGGAAGCAAGCGGTTGATAAGAGATAGTTTAACATAGGTAAATGAGACTTGATGGAGTGTTTGAGAGTTATTTGAGATATGTGATGAATATTGACAGGTAAATAATGATTTTATGGTGCTTCATGTCAAATTTTAGGATTTTGAATATTTGTAAGTTTTGGCAAAACTAGGTAAGTTGCAGTGTGATTTTATAGCAAAGTTGGACCTTCGATGCTCGTTATTGATTGTGTGCTTTACATGGGGGCCTAAGATATTTGGCATAGCTTATATGGTCAGTTATGAAAGTTTCAAAAAAATAATGAGGTGGTTTGATTGTCACATTTTTATGAACGATCATTAAAAAAGCTAATTAACGTGGTTTGAAACCCTAATTTAGGAGCAACTTGCGAAAAATTCTTGTACCAATGAAATTTTAATTGGTTCCTAAAAATTTATGATTGTATGTTGTATAAGAATCTTCCACATTTCCATGAATGTATAATAGATAATGTTGTGATATGTGGGCCTCACCTAAAAATGTAAGTTTCTAAAGAGTTCCAGTTTGTGGAAATTTTCTCCAAAGAAGGCAAAGAATAAATTGCCATTTATTATTTCCTAGATTTTCTAGATGTTCATAAAGGTTTCAGGTCATGGTTGACATGAAAAATTTCAAAGTGAGCCCTATCTTTGTTGACTGGTTTTTGGGGCAGTTTGGAGCAGTCTGTAGTAAAATTGACATTGCAGGAGCTGTAAGGGCAGTTAAGACTCCATTAAAGTTTTGTTGTGATTATGGTTCAGATAAATTTTCAATAGTGTATTAAGCTTGAATATTAGACAATGTATGCAAAATTTATGACCTATTCTTTGAGGGTCAAGATTGAAGGATGTTCATTCTAACAGGGTACAAAAGGCTACATGAGGTAAGATGTTGATTATGATTTGATAAAGATTGGTGAAGGTTTTTATGGATTATAAATTATATCTAAGTGTGTTAAATTATTTTGTTAAGCTTGGAAGTGGTTTTTGGTATGATGGAGTATGTTGGGCTAGTTGTTAGTTCTTGAGTCTAAGAAAAGATAAAAAGTAGTTTACAGAGATGAACTTGTTTGAAGGCCTTCCACTTGGATTTTGAAGGATTTATTATATGTTATAGAAATATAATTCATATATATTTCCAATTAGGTATGGATTGTCTCATGATGAGGTGTTTTGGTCAGTCATTTAGGTCAATTTATGAAGAAGTTTGTAGTTGTTATTTTAGGACAGTTTTGTTCTTGCTGAAGTATTGAGTTGTTTGGAGCATCAAATGGATGATTTGATGCTTTCTACCACCTAAAAAGTGAAGAGATGTGAATTTTGAATTTATTGAATGAATTTTAGGTCTTGAAAGTATCAGAAAGGGTGTTAACCAACTAAGTTTAGAAAACAAGTTTTGGGCAGCTTGATTTGGTGAAGACAAATGTTGTTGTGGATTGAACCAGGGGATGTTTAATGAGATATAACTTTCTTAGATGTGTTTTAAAGGTATTTAAATTTACATTTAGTGGTCACATGCCATGGTTGAGTTCATATTGAGGGGTATTGAGGCCCAAAGGTAGATTTAGGTTGTTGGAAATAACTATTTGGTGAGGTAATAAGCCAGTGGGCCTATTAAACGAAATAATTTGATTGACTCATGATAATTGTGATCATATATGATGTTTAAATGTATTTTAAACATGTGTGGTTTTTTTTTAGAGATTGACTAAAAATATTTTTGGTGTTAGGAGATTTTTCTCATTCCAATGATGGGGATTTAAGGATTTTTGGTGCATGGATGAAGGGTTTTGGCTAGGCCAACCTACTTGGGTCATATGTGAACGTTGTAAAAATTATATTTGAATGTTATAATTACATATGGGTCAAATTTATCATGAGTGACCGACCTCTCTCATGTTTGGAAGAAGGAAAACATATTTAAGTGCTTGCTTGAGTCCATTTTGGGCTAATGCTTTTGAGGGAAAAGTGAGACCCATGTAGAAGTTTTTTGCAGGTATTTATGGATTATTTTAAGGCTAAGGAAGAGCATGACAGGTTGAGGATCGATTGAATACATGAGAGCAATAGTTTAGAGCAAAGACAAGTTGAGAAAGAAGAAGATTGTGCAAGATTGAAGACCTAGAATTTGTGATTTGAATAAGTGATCTCCATCAGTTGTGGCAACAACAAAATTAGATATCAAACATTTTCAGGTGGCTGATTTGATGCTTGGTCATCCTAGGGGGTTGTGGCCTCTTTGTGGAGTGGGTGCTTCTTGAATTAGGGTCGGTACTCCTTGTAAGGTTGGTTCTATACTAAACCGGGGTTGGTGCTCCTTGTGAAGTTGGTGCTTCACTAAATTTATTTTTGTGAGTAATATCAACAAATTTTCAATGGGTTTTCTTCCCCTTGAGGGTTTCCCACATATATTTGGTGTTCTTGTGTACTCTCTTTCTCTTGTTCTTGTGTATGGTGTATTTAATGCTTAAGTAAACACACATATGGTTGTTGTATGGTTGAATGGTTATTTGATTGGTAATGAATGATGAATGGAAATGGTTTAAAGTTTTAATAGATTGATTCACCCCCACTCTTAGTCTCTTGTGCTTCCAACACAAACTCCCTATTTGTGTGTCTCTTATCCTCTAATGTGATTTCCTTTATCTTTATGTCTTCTTTAAGTCAAGTGTGCATTCCTCTCCTTTCATCCTTTTTAGGTCCTAGCTTTTGGAATTCAACATGGGTGCCAATATATTCAAACTTGAATTCAAAGCCATCTATAAATAGACAAGTGTTGCGAGTTCATTTAAGAAGTAAATAATTACTAAAATAATCTTATTTGTCTAGGAAAACATATTATTATGGAGTATTTTTAGCATGCTATATGAAGTTATTGTTGTGTGTAATTTGTATTTGTCAAAATCTTTATTTCAATATAGGGGGCGTGACTATTAGAGGGCTAATGAGTTCATACTTAGTATCCACACCCTAAGGCAAGCCTCAAACATTATTTTTTTAAAACATTTAAAATGAAGCAAAATTAGTTCATTACACACACACACACACGCACACACACACACACACACACACACACACACGTGTGTGTGTGTGTGTGTGTGTGTGTGTGTGTGTGTGTGTGTGGGGTGAAAGTAAAGAATAATGTGGCAAAGATAAGAAAAGTTCAATATATAATTGTAACATTCGAGGAATTTCAGAAGATCGTACATGTCATATTATGACTATTCAAACTTGACTAGGACAACACAATTAGTGCAAGAAGACCACTTAGAGGATACTCATGTTTGAAGATATATTTTAGGTGGTATTTGTTGTGTGTTACCATGTCCAAGTTGTGGAGATTGATATACAACAAAGTGTAATTGAGATGAGAGTTTTCAAGTAGACTTTGGATTATCTTTATATTATTTTGGCATAATTAACGAGACATTTTTTATTGTATTTTAAATAGACTCGAATACTTAATTAAAAGTAGTTCATTCTAATAGACATGCAAGATAAGGGGAGAAAGTGTGTCTCCACTGATAACACATAACATTTGAAGAGCACTTATTAATAATTCAAATAAAATTATAATTAAAATGAAAAATAATTGAAATATAAAATTTTCAAATAATACCGTAAAATCCATTCTTATATATATGCAAGTGCGATGATTTCTAATATTTGAATGCCCGTGGAGTTGCCCTCAATCATAATTATATAATTAATGATCAAATTTTGCAGTCGTAATAAATAATTAAGTCAAAATTCTAAAGTAAGGCACACAAACAAATCTAAAGGAAAATGCAATTTAAGTTCGTGTTTGTTGATCTGGAAGGCTTATGAAATTGGAGTGGAAGAATCCTATATAGCAAATCCATGTTAAAAAGATAATGGTTGAAGATTGAAGGGCAATATGAGAATTCTTATCATCTCCGGAATGACAGCGACATGTGCTTTGCTGGGAATGTTGAAGAAATTCATAGCAAACCTACCGACATAGGTACTTGGCGGGTTTTATGTGGTCCAGACTCCACAGCGGTTATGATAAAATTTGTTTTTTTGGGTTGCATGGGTAAGATTTAAGTGGGAATCGCGAGTGTCAGTGCACATCAAATCAGTTATTGTACTTGCCAACACAATAATAGTAGGTAACGCGTAACTTCCGTCAAATCATCTTCTCACAAGACGAATCTTAACATTATTGAGCCTTTGGTAGTTAATACAATTGCTGGTTAGATCAAACGTAGACCAGCCTCCTATTCATGTATACATTTTCCCAAAAAATACATGATAATGGATTGCGCATATTCAAACCACAATTATTGTGGAATAATCAAGGCATGTAGAGTTTATTGCCACATTTGCACCTCCAAGCTTCTGGATAATATTCGGAAGGGCGATTTCTTCCTGGATGAATGGGGACATGAACAGGTTTGCAAGGCACGCATTTCCCGCACTTTGATTTACAGGACGGGGGATGGGAACCCGGTCCACTCAGCCGCCTTCCTTGTGCTGGAGATTCCCACAACCCTAACTCTACCTGCACACATTACACCAAACTCATGTTTAGTAAACCATCCTGCATTTGCACAACCTACTCTTATTCTTTCTCTGATGCTAATCAACAACCTGCTTCTCTTCTTCTCTCACATAAACAAGCTGCTTCATCGTTTGTGCAGAGATTCCTGTAAACACGGCATAAATCATAAATTATGCTTAGGATTTATATATATAATGTATAATAACGATACGTTCTGTACATAGATGTGGCGCAGACAATGAGTTAGTTGTATGCATATTTTATAGCTGTAAAGAGGAGACAATATTAAGGCACTTACCATGAGTTTGGCGGGGAGCGAGGACGTGCTGTTACAAATGTTGTGCACATAATTAAGGCAATGGTGATAGCGAAGAGAGGTTTGTTAAACCCAAGGCCAGATCCAAATATCCGCTTAGCACTATTGAAAATAAGGGCCGATCGTTCTCGCGACATGTTTGTGTGAAGAAATTGTAGGCGAGGCGTAGAGAATGATTGTTAAATGAAGAAAGAGGTGGTGCTCCAATATGACCACCGCTGCCCAAGGCAGGTGCGACAAGAAAAAGTGATGATTTGGGAAGGAATCCCGAAATAATTAAAGTGAATGGCTTCTCTCCTTTTGTGGGCTCCACAGTCCTTCCCCTCTTTACGCTTACACCACCGCCTTTGTTTTTCAATATTATTCATACGGAAACGGCTACTGCTACCTACGTACGTACCTCATTCATTTCATCTTTTCCATTCGCTATAATTATTTTGTTTCCAGTATTAATCTTATAAATTGTGTATTCGCGTAATTAATGGAATTAATATCTCAAATGTATAAGGTCACTTATAAGGTCCTTTTCTATTGTCTCCAAAACTTTGGCCTCACACTCCGCTTCTTGTAAATCAGATAATACTCTGCGTGAATATATATGTTGTGTTACTCTTTGATTTTTGCTTCATTTAGCAGCTTCTCCAATTACAATATTCTGACATCAACTTCAAGTTTGGATTTATCTATATTGTATTTATAAGTGTTCTAAAATGATATGAAGGTGGAGTGTATTATACTTCATTATTTCCTTCACATTTAATGAAAAAATGTTAAGATTAAATTTGATAGTTGTTGAAGTATGATATGAAAAAAGTAAATTCCAAATAAAAAAATATTATACTTTAAAAAATCATATTATAAATTTTAAGAAAATATCAATTAGTTTTTTAACTCGTAAGAATTCCCCACCATCTCATGAGATTGGAAACTTGTTACAAAATAATTTCTTCATATGTGCGTTATCTTCATTGATATATCTATGTTTATGAACTTTGGAAAGTTATTATGCACTTGAACCTCTTTCAAAAGTTATCATGCATTGAACCTCTTTCAAGACTAACAAACATTATTAATTTCCTTTTGGTACCACTTTATTCTCCATAATATCTTATCCATGCTTTCGACCTATTCATTTCATATGTAAAATTTCATGTACTCTTATTTCTAGCATTGCATAGAGACATGCTTATATATCTTCATTTGTTTATGACTTAATTTATTTACTTTCCATATATATATATATATATATAAAACAAATAGGAGTATACATTTACTTATAGGAAAATTCCTACAAACCCATAACACCTAATTGCAAAAATATGATAATGATAACTTATTGAGTAGAAGATTCCCTTGTTTAATGATATGACAATGAGCTAATATTTGTTGTTATGTTTAATTGAATTTTTTTAAGGTTTCCATTTTATTGTTTTCCAAATGTTGTATTTGGAAAATGAAACAATTAAATTGGACAATTAAAAAATCGTGCAAATAATTGCTTGTATTTAGTTATTTTATTTTGCTGAGCTATTTTGTTCGAAGGCTGAATTAAAGGTTGGGAGCGCCCTAGGCAATAGTTTGAGTGGACGCCCTCCTCACAAATTTAGTTAATATTTTTTTCCATAAAGTAAATAAATAAAATATGTCTATATTCTTTTATTTTTAAATTTACATCATGGTCATAATAAAATAATAATAAATTATCACATAAGGATGAAAAATATTTTGTGGATGGAAAACATTAATCGTAGCGGATGCTCAAAATGCAAAAATTCAATATTTTATACAAGGCTTCTTACAAGTCTGATTTAGCCATATCAAGTAGGTGACATTAACTCTATCCTGAAATAAAGCACCATTTCTTTGCAAAGAAACAAAAACGTTTATGTAGCTCCCATGGTTTTGTGAAGAGTCGTATTTGGACCAGGCCTATGAATTCCTCCATAACAAAATAATGGATTTTTCCCCAAAAAATTAAGAATAGAAAATAAAATACTTTTTTCCTTCAATTATACTCACCTCTACTAGATACACCAGTGACATTATAAAAAATACATTAACCTTTTTCTAGAACAAACTACACACCTACATAATTTGGAGCTACATCAGAGAATGGGTAACAATACCAACAAAATCATATGTGCTTATAAATATGTGATATTTTCTTTTACTTGCAAAAATATTACAAAACTTTTTTATGTGTATGCGTGAAATTTATGTTACTATACAATAATATCTATAAATGGGTTGATCAATATTAAATCTTTCAGATAAATTATTTTAAAGTTAAGTTCTAAAATTAACCGACAAAAAGGAAATTTTTAGATTCAGGCGCCCCTTGATTGTTGGCACCCTAGGCAACTGCCTAGTTTGCCTAAGGCTTAATCCCCCTCGATTTTGTTCCTAGGAAAACTTTGTTGTTTGAAAGAATGTATCTTTATTTGTGAGAGTAGATGAATAAAGTTCCATTTTTTTGAAATTTTGTTGTCATAAGTATGTCACCTCACATGCTCAAGCCTTTCTGTTTTGACATATGGGGGCATGTGCCTTCGACCTTGCCAAGATTCATTGTGTGCTAAGGGGGTGGTTCCCTTATGAGGCCACTTAAAAACACCCCAAGTTTGGCATTAGACTATGTGATGTGAATGTTTTTAAAGTTGCCGTTGAATGGAAAGGTTGCTTTCACTTGTAGCTTTGCTTCGGGTTCCTTTTATGGCTTTTACCTCTTTCTAACTATTTTTTAAAGCATGACTTGTGTTTATTCGATTGATGTATAGCATCTTCTCGGTCTCGATCGAGGCACAAGAGGTCTAGAAATGTAATTATTGCTCCTTTGCTAGGTGTGACGGTTACTACTACGCACTTGAAACAAGAGGATGCATTTCGAAGAATTTAGTTTGTTAACGTTTTTCATTGCACGTAGACAATGCCTCCAAAACCAATGATTGCAGAGATGGTTAGAGATCACCTCTATTTGGCGTCATTATGTGTTATGTACCTTTCAAAATTTTGGACAACCGGTCCACATTCTAAAGGATTTGGTTTGGTTTACAACTCCAAATAAGATGCACAAAAATATGAGCCTCCTCACAAGGTGAAAAAGATGGGTATTGTTGTTGAGAAGAGGAAAATGTAAAAAACTACAAGTTGTGCAAAGAAAACCCCACATGCAACTAACAAGAAGTTTGAAAAAAAATAATTTACATATTTATCTCTTTGGTTATGTTGATGTATTTAAAAAAATAGGTATAGGGTTCGTAAAAACATTGAGTTTTTATATGTGTGGTAATGCAACTGTGTTTTTTGTAATTTTCCATCAAATGAGAAGTACAAACTATAAAAAAATTAGATGTAATGCGGCTTTGTATTTCTTATCTTGCTGCGTTGGCCTTGATCCACGTGGTCTCTTGACTCTCCACCTCTTGCCGCTTCATCTGTTGGGACGTTTGGTGTCCTCTCTACATGCACTTGTATAAATAAACAAGTATGATTTATATCTATCGTCAATTAAAGATTATGAAGATCATTTTATGATAGCGGTATTAGAGCGCCTGTTTTCCCAATAGACCTGCGTGTAGTTTGGTGTGGAATAATATCTTTCTTGGTGTGCGCAACAATTTAGTTGGGCAACGGATTCAATCATTTTTTTGCTGTCTTTTCCTCATTGTTGAGCATGTATGATGTAGACTTACATTTTAAGCATAGTAGGCTGCAACAACCTTTTCTTTAGACCTGGTGTCTAGTCTTGGATCCTTGACCAACGCATTGGAAGCTTTTTACTGTGTGTGAAGAAGAACTCTGAAGTCTCTTTTCTGAAAGAAAAAGTTGTTTCAGACATGCGACCTGAGCACCAAACTAGACATTTTCCTGTAGACCAAGCGACCTGCCTGTGACCTGTTTGGAGAAAACATTAGAAAAAGGACCCTGCATGGGCATTCTATCTATCAGCCAAGCAATTTACTTGGAGAATTAACATTGTTTGTGGCCTTAGATAATGGCTTCATGGCCTTTGAGCCTCCCTTATACACAACTTCTAATAAAGAATCAAATTTATTCACAAACATCGTTGCATTAGACCTGCATGGAGCTGAATTCGTAAATTCACTCTCTGGACGTGTGAAGAAATTACTTAGCATGAGAGAACGGAGAGGAGGAAATATAACCACCCAACGACCAGCGACCAACATGGCAGCGTCTAACAATCAACATGGAGGCGACACTCTAGCATTAGCGACCAGTGTGAATAAACCAATAAATAACCAAGCGATCTGCAACACAAGAAGCCCAGGCGAACGTCTATGGAAAATATTGCAATGACCTCCAGAAGGAGAGACTTGGCGTGTAAAGGTGTGAGGAAGTATTTCGAAAATAAGTTAAATATGCTTCAATTGGAGCAAACACAAGTTCAATACAAACCCCAACTTCATCAATTCCGTTATAGAGCTACAAGAACGTGAGTAACCAGTCAACAAGGTAAAGCCTATGATCTCGTGCAACAATTTGAGTGTATGAAAATTGTGCCCAGAGAAGCTAGTAGTACTGAAAGTAACCATAGGGATGTGCATCCTTTGAGAGACTGAATTTAAGCCCACGAGAACGCCAGTTTCTATTTTCAGTAGCTAAAAGTCTCCAAAACTTGCATTTCGAGGACATAGTGCATAAAAGGACTATGTGAATGAATCTTGTTCAACTTACGGTACTATACGGAGAAGATTCGTGCAAAGCTTGAAGAAGGCTGCGGTGTAGATGACAAACACTAGATTGAATTCCCATAGGAGCATCCGCGTCGCATTGCACAAGCATACCGAGCTCACCTTTAATCCACAACTCAGGAAACAAGAGCACATTTGGTCATAGTGATTCACAAAAATCCAAATGTCTTCCTCGCCACAAGAAGCAAAAAGGACACATCACAACTCAACAAGATGATGACTCAGAAGAAGAAGTACCAGAATCAGAAGACGAAGATGATGATGTTTCAGGGGTACCTTTGTTAAAAGAATGAAATAAGGGGGAATGTTGGCATATTGCATATCTGTTGTGTTGGATTTGATCCACATGGTCTCTTGACCCTCCACCTCCTACCGCTTCATCTGTTGGGACGTTTGGTTTCCTCTCTACCTACATTTGTATAAATAAACAACTATATGATTTTTAGCTAGCATGAATTAAAGATTATTAATTTTATGGCCGTGCCTTCGACCTTGTCAGGATTTGTTTTTGCTAAGGGGATGGTTCCCTTATAAGGCCACTTCAAAATTGTTATCCCAAATTTACCCCCGGGTTAATTTGGATAACTCATTTAAAATGGACTTAGTCATTTAAACAAGCCCTCGGACGTTCAAATGACCGCCAAAGGTCTACACTACTAAAGCACTTGTCGTTGGCATTTAAAAACCCACGTGAGGCTCAACTAATCTATTAGTGGGTTATTTTTTTAAAAAGGCCACGTGAAGTTCATTTGGTCATCAATTTCAATGCCAAGGTCTAAAGGGACATGTGGAAGCATTCTGATACTTTCCATAGCCAAACACTCTGGACCTCGAGCCCCCAGAATAAACCAATCTCAATAACAATTTCAGTGCAGTAGTGGGGCAAACAAAGTCGGTGAGGTCAATAGGACATGATGAAGAACACAAAGATGATAAATGGAAGAAGATCAATGGTCAAGGCAATGGGCACATGCCATCATTCTCACACTCTTCAAGGCATATACATTTCACGGACCTCAACTCCGTTGAATAAACCGAGTTTCAATAGGGCTTCGGGTCCAGGTGGTCTGAAAGGTCAAGGCTCTATACGTGGCTGCATTTCTATGGAGCCAACAATTTTAAGTCCACCCAAATAGAAGTTGCAATGCGAAGGCGCAACCAATGAAAGCGAACATGAGCCATACATGGAGATTTCTCACTGGCTCACGTTTTGTGGTTGTTAGACAGATTAAAAAGCGATCGAAATTGCGAAGAGCATGGATATTTCTCATTGGCTCACGTTTCATGGTTTTCAATCAGGATAAAAGAATAGTTCGACATTGCAAGGAGCATGGAGTTTTCTCATTGGCTCATGTTTTTCGGTTGTCAGTCAGGATAAAAGAACAGTTTGACATTGAGACATGTGTGGAGCTTTCTCATTAGTTTAAGCTTCACGATGGATAATGGAGGTTTCATAAGGCCGGCCTACTGACCAATGAAAGGTGGACACATGGTAAATGAAAAGTAATGCATGCACAGACAAAGGCAATCCCCAAGCCAATCAAAGACCACCATGTGTCTCGTTCTTGTGCTCCACGACATGAAACTTTTCAAATGGCCATATCTTTCACTCCAAAGCTCCAAATCACGTAAAATTGGTCTCGTTGGAAATATCTCATCCTTCTATTTATGTTGGTGCCAAGAAAATAAAAAATTGATGAGTTTTGGTGGGTTAGAATGGAAAAAATGATTTAGAGGGAGAGAGGACAATCTTGAGCATGAAAACGGTCAAATTTCACTCTCAACCACCAAAATTGATGAAGTATGGCTTCCATCTCCTTCTGCAAGATAGAATGGACATAGGAATGGCCTTGTAGGGTGCCCATGTGCTTTGTAGGAGAATTTAATACAGATTGTTGGTGGTTGAAAGTTGAAAAATCCGTTTCCTTCTTTTCCCTCTCTCTCTCTCTCTCTCTCTCTCTCTCTCTCTCTCCATTCTATTATATATATTGTAAATTGATGCTTATTTCAAAGGAGTGCTCTTTGTTGTAACGACACCATGCCAAAATGGTGGCCAACTTCCCATGAGTTCCAGACCTTGAATTTGGTCTCTGTAATGTACTCACACCTTCTGCCATGAATGTAATGGAATTGTGCATATTTTAAGCAATAGAATCTGTTTTGTGGCACATTTTGTCTACCCTAGCTCGTTTTATTTACAGTCTTTCCTTTTCATTCATTTTGGCATGTTGTGTGTATTTCTTGATTACAGGTTCCCTTTTTGTTGTGTTGTCAATGTGTGGGTGAGTGAAGAATACATGGTTCGATCTGTGGCACATTTGTCTTCCCTCTCTCCTATTTTTCTCTCTTTCCTTCCCCTTGTGGAGAGCGATTCACCCCTTTTTCTAGTGCTATCACCGCCCCTTTTAGCTTAGGATTTCCTTTTCGTGCATCTCTTTCTAACCCTGATCCCTTGGAATGTGTAGATTAGGATTAGTTATTTGCATTTCCTTCCTTAAGAGTATTTTTAGCATTAGGATTAGGTAGAGGAACCGACCTTCTCCGGAGGTCTTTCTCAGGTTACAAGGTCCCACAAATTGGAGACAGTCCCATGTTGCCTCAAAATCTTAGGTTGTCTATGACTTAGGGTCGGGTGAAATTTTGAGCTCCAACAAAAACACCCCAAGTTGGGTGTTAGATTGTGCAATGCGAAGGTTTTTAAAGCTTCTGTTAAATGGAAAGGTTGCTTTCACTTGTATCTTTGCTTCGGGTTCTTTTCATGGATTTTACCTCTTTGTAAATATTTTTTAAAGAATAACTTGGGTTTATTACATTGATGTATAACATTTTCTTGTCCTAGAATGAGACACATGAAGACTAGAAATCCAATTACTACTCCTTTGCTAGGCGTGACATTTACTACTCCATACTTGAAACAAGAGGATGAGTTTTGAATAATTTAGTTTGTTGTTAAAATTTTGCATTGTAGGTAGCAAAGGAACCTAAAACCATTAATTACAAAGATGGTAAGAGATCACCTCCATTTGGTGTCATTGTGTGCTATGTACCTTTCTAAATTTCGGATAGCAAGTCCACATTCTAGAGGATTTAGTTTGGTTACGACTCCAAAGAAGATGCGTAAAAACATGGGCCTCCTCAAAAGATGAAAAAGATGGGTATTGCTATAAATAAGAGGAAAATGTAAAAAAACACAAGAGTTGTGTAAAGAAAATCCTACACATAAACAATAAGAAGTTTGAAAAAATAATTTACGTATTTATCTCTTTAGTTATGTTGATGTTTTTAAACTAATAGGTATAAGATTTGTAAAAACTATAGAGTGTTTTAGATGTGTGGTAATGTAACTTTGTGTTTTTTATAATTTTCCATCAAATGAAAAGTACAAACTATAAATTTTTTTAGATGTATGTGTAGACACCGAAATCGTGTCGTAATCACCTTGGTCTCCTACCGCAACCCTATAATCATTTCCTCATCCTCAACACTTTGAAGACCTACCTCCTGCACCCCCACACATTTTAATTTAATTACTTTAATTAAATTAATGCCATTTACCTCCATACATATTAATTTAATTATTTTAATTAAGTTAATGAACTTTTACCCACACACATATTAATTTAATTATTTACATTAAATTAATTCACTACCATCATACACCTATTTAATATAATTTCCTTTATTAAATACACCTCACCTAACCACCCCCATCATTTGACCCATTAACCTAAACCCTAAACCAATGTCCTAAATAAAACGTAACATTACACCCATCCCCTCACCTCACATTTAAAAGCCTCCTAAGGTCGGTTTTTGTCCCGAGAAAAGGAAGAGACCCTTATCAAATGGCGGAACAACCTCCTGTAGCATTTGAACAACCCGAGATATCTCGCCCAAACCGATGTCAGTTTACTCCTAAACCAATGTCAATTTCCCTACACCGACGCCGGTTATACCGGAATGGACCAAATGGCCTATTTAGACCCATCTCTAACTTTGTAATATGGGTTGGTTTTGTGAGAAAACTTCGATCTCGGATTTGATCTCTTTAGACATGACAATGTAAGCGAAGATTGATTGGAGATCAACAAAGGAAATCAAATACACCTGCACTTGTGGTGAGGCTTTCTTCCCAAAGATCCTCCAAAGACATCAACTTCTTCATTGTTCTTTAGACCTATACCTCACGTAAGAGTAAGTATCCTCCTTCCATCTGTTTCATGTTCTTATCATCAGCTGTAGTCTTTGTGGTAAAAGGAGCCTAGTCTTTTACCCTCTGTCCATTCCCTCTCTCTAGTTGCAGCCACCTTCCATACCCACTCATCCTAATACTTGGCCCAATTTCCCATTTTGACCTCCTCAGTAATCTCAGACCTTCGCAACATATCTGCACCCCCTCTGTGATCAATTCCCATCTGCTACCCACTTCACTTTCGGCCCAAAACTCCAAAACCCAGATCGTGTGACTCCACTAGCCCCGACTTAACCATTGTCGGTTCATTTCTAACCGTTGCCGGTTATAGTCAAACCATCATCGGTCTCTGTGTCACCTGATCTCTACCAGAATAACAACCTGTTTGACCTATACCTACCTGAACACCTATTTGACCTTTAGATCTGTATCTAACCTAACCCATTAGGTCGATTTGCCTATAACCAACCCACTTGACCTCTGGATCTCCTTCAGCCTAGCCTATTAGATTAGATCTAGCCTATTGCATTTTGTATGAGATGCCTAATTCATATTAAACTACAAGAGAACAATATTTACTTGATTTCAGCATTGAATTGTTTTAAACAAAGTGGGTCGACAGTCGTGCCAGGAAGTATCGCACTTCCGGGATCTAGCACATGCTAGCAAAGTCCATGCATATATCATTTAACTCTCTTTTGTGGTCTTGTTTTGGTTCTTATACAGGTAGTTCCTCCTAGCCAAAAGGAAGATCTCATAATCACTTCAATTCAAAATTTAGATACGCGCGCATACAACCTTCAACCGTCTTAAACCAGGTATTCCTCTTACCACCCTTACCTTATCTATTTCGTCAAGTACTTCTCAGAAAACTAAGAAATCAGGTGAAACATTTTGGCACACCGGTGGGACCCATTTGGGGTTCCTTGCATCTTTCTTCATTCCTAGGTGAAAAATTGTGTGTGTTTGTTTCCCTTCTAATAGCATTCACATTAATACCTTCTCCTTGGTAACATTCTCTTCTTTCTATTTGCTCTAAAAGACACATTTCTTTTGGTGAATTTAAAACGAATCTTCTTATTCTTGTTTTCTACATTTTAGTGAAAGAGCATCCCTCTTCTTGTTCATCTATTTCTGTCATTGAATATCATGCTTTCGATTTGGGTTTAAAACAAGTGCATTCCATTTTGATTTAACTCATTAGCTCACATTAATTGAGGGAAACCTATACGTTGGAAGTCATGACTAGCTGATGGTTGACAAACGAATCGTAGCAAAACACTTCTATCCTTTTCTCTTTCTCTAAGTCTTACCAAACCACACAAAAATTCAAAATACATACATTCTTAAACAACATCCTACTTGGAAGAAGTTGTAGGTGATCACACGATCATGGTACAGTGGGCACCCAGCTCACTGCTCTGTCGAGTCATACTTCAGAGCGAAGCCCACCCCCGCCATAACATTCCTGAAACCTCACCCTTTAGAATTCTTTCTTCATAGGAAGCCTTCCTCACCAAGAAATTCTATTATTCTGTTCATAATAGTTAGTCCATACAAATAGCATAAGATGAAAAAACATAATAGAATAGGCACTCTAGGAACGTTCTTTCTTAGTGTTCTGCTTGATTTGCATTTTCAGGTGAGAGATTTTGATCATCATTTTTGTCTTTCCTTGCACACTCCCAATCATAGTTGGTGCTAGACCACATCTACATCATTCTCAGACTTCTGGGTTTGATTCAACACCATATTTTTAAATCACAACCATCTTTCTTATTCTCTGTTTCAATTTCACAATAACCAAATTTCTGATTACCTTTAACCTAGGCATTGGTTTAACCCAATCGGCGTTGGTCTGAAGATTTCTTGGATACCTATCCAAAAGACACCTATTTCACTTTTTGAGCTGTAAAAGGCTCCTATCACCTTCCATATTGTTTTTACTTCAATCACAGTCACCTTATGTCTCATCTGTGTGAAAATTTTTAGTTTCGGACCATCATTTGTGTGCATCGTTAGTTTCACAATAATCGCATCGGTTAAAACTAATCGGCATTGATTTACATGAAGCGCATCGGTCACTTTGTGTTGTTTTACTGACTCACCAACTGACCTAATTCATTCACCATTTCCTATTTTCCTAGTTCTGTTGTGTTCTGTGCCATTCAAACATAATACAGTCTCGCCAAATTAGTTCCTATCCACATGGTGCTAACCCGTAGTCAGGAAAGTGCCCTTGTATTTCACACTAGTCAACTACCACTCCCACCTAGCCCTTCATCACCTAGTCCTTCACCACCTTCCATCTCATCATCCATGGATCCTAATAAACCTATCACCATTCCTACAGGCGATACGGAGTTTACACGACTCCTGGATCTAGAATCCCACTGCTTTGAGCCACTACCTCACCCATGCCTCCACTTGAGATGCCTCGGGCCAATTGATCTATGGCATGCCCGTATCCTTATCTCCATCCCTAATGATCACTTCCACCTCGGCTCCACCTCCTACCATGGTGACCTCACCCGTTTTATCCCCATTTGTGTCGTAGCTAGGTCCCACGCCGGCCTTCGACCATTGCATCCACCACCTCTATGCACATGCAATCTCCACCATACCTTCATCCACCACCAAAACATAACATCATCTACACATGTCGTTAACCTCTACCCCATTTCAAAATGTTGTCCTTTCTATTCCCCAATCTCTACCTCCCATCTCTACCAGGGTCACTACGAGTGTCCCACCCTCACATACCTACTACCATCTGCCTCTTGTTTCATCGGTCATTCAGTCCGAGTATATACTCTCAATGTCTGCCTCTCAATTCCTACCTCCTTATTCGACACCACCATACTTTGGGATGTCATATTCTTCATATGTCCCACAATAACCTCCTTTTGTTCCGGGGGGTACCCAAACTTCACAACCTAACAATGACTTTATCAAGTTAATGATGGACAAGATGTAGACATTAGAAGCATCTGTTTTTGGCTCTCACAATTCTCTCACCTATGACGAGATTTGTAATGAGCCTATTCACCCATCCATTCCCATTCGCCCATATCCCGTACATTGGGAGATGCCTAAGTTTAACCACTTTAACAGTAAGGAAGACCCATGCAACAACATTTGCGATCTTTCAAACATGGGTGTTACTTAATTGCCCATGATGATGCCTTGTTTTTGTAAACTTTTCCCATGTCCCTAACTAGTCCAGATTGGTGGTATAGTGGATTACCTAGACATTCCATCTTCTCATTCAACCAAATAGCCCAAGCCTTCTTGGATCATTTTTTGATTAACGTCGTCAAGAAGGTTACCATGACCGATCTTTACTCCACGCATCAATATGACGACGAATCTATCGTAGATTTTGTCACTCATTGGCGTAGCCTAATCAACCAACTCACTTTCTAATTACCGCAAACTGAACTCATAGAGCTCTTCACACGAGCCTGTGCTAGACATATCTCACCTACCTTACAAGTGCAAACCTTCCGGACATTCGATGAGGCTTTCACCATGGCACGTAAACTTGAAATTCGCGCCATCGAAGAGAAGAAGATACAATTATGAAACAAAAACTCCTCGTTTAAATCACATGATACTTCCTCTTCCTTGAAACCTCAGACGAGTTATTCCAAAGCCAAGGGAACTTCCAATGCAGTGGTACTTAAGGCTAGCCCTACTCATCCATCTAATCATGCTAAACCTTCATCCAATATGTCACCAGTCCAAACCTTCCAATTTAGACGCGAACAAAAGAAATATACCTCAATTGGAGAACCATATTCATCTATTTTAGAAAAGCTTATTAAAGCTAATGCCATCACCCTTCCTCCTATCAAACCACATACTAGTTTTGATCCCTCTCGCCCCATACCAGGTTGGTATAAGGAAAATGACTATTATAACTATCACCGGGTAAATGGTCACAGTGACAACAATTGTATCACCTTTAAAAACATTGTTCAGGGAATGCTCGAGAGCAGCAAGTTAGTCCTAGATAACCCTAATGCACCTGCCAATCAAGACCTTCATATATTCAAGAAACCATTCCCTAACCATTCCCCATCTAATGATCAAACTGGTAATACCTCACATAATGAAAGTAATACATGTGAGGTACATGTTATCTTTACCGACTTACCACTTGATTCCCAAATATCTCCTATCCCCTCCATCGAGGAAATCCTAGCCTGAAATCCTCTACCCACACAGGAACCTACTTTATCCATTCCTCTACCCATAGAGGAAATCCCTTCACCTCCTCGTACACTTGCAGAGAAGTCTCTCGTTAGCACCGATATCATTTCCCCTTTAACTTCCCTACCCAATGAACCACTACCAATTGTACCTCTTCCACCCACAGAGGAGTACCCATCACCTTCTCCACCTATTCAGGATCCAATAGATTTTCCGTTACCACTTGGTGACCATTCTCCATCAGCTACCCAAGATCCTGCGGACCTACTTTCAGCTCTCTTGCCTACAGAGGCCAAGGCCGTGAATTCCCTATTTCTCAGACATATTTTACGGGAATCACCACTCGCTCCACATCTACCTCATCTACCATAGTGTCGTTCTCACGTTTGGCCGACCGCCTGGACTATGTTGATAGGGCTTCACTTTGGGGTTATCTCTTACTCCTTGTCTCGACCCAAATGCAATCATCTTCCACTGACACCTCTATCATTTATACGAAGAAATTTCAACAACCCAAACCGCACATGAACATAACTCTAGATACATCTTCTACTACATCATCCTCATCTATACCCGCCTCTCTACCTACTATCCGATGTGTTCCAACACCATTTCTTGTAGCTAAACCTACTAGTGTTCTAGGGGTCACACCCACATCAAACCTTGCACATCCTCCTATCAGGATACACTTGACCACATCTTCCCATATACCTATGGAACCAATCCCTCAACCTAAACGAAAAATCCAACCTTCTAATCCGTATGCACCGACCTCACAAACTACACCTTTATCACCTTCACCCTTACCATCCATCTTGGGACCTCACCCCTCTACCTTAGCAAAATCTACCCTCTCCAGGGGTAAACCTAAAAGTCCCTTGACCCCTTTACCACGCTACTGCACTCTACCTATGCAAACCTTGCATCCTTCATCACCATCTATAACTTCTTTACCTCCTATACCACCATTACCTTCTATACTTCCTTCACTACGTATGAAATTTTCTTCCACCTCACTTGTACCTCCCTCTCGACCTCGACCAACACCTACCGCCGCACCTCGATTTTCCCCTTGGGTCACTCGTCCTCTCCCACCATCTACTTTTCCATCTACATCACGTGCTCCACCTACACCTCTACCTAAGAAAAGACACCAATAATAAAAAAATTAATTTCCAAAGAGGTGGGTAAACCTACCCCTCTTTCTATTCCGCACCTACACCAAAGAAAGTACACCCCAAACCTAAGGCGCATCACCTCAACTACCACCACAACTACCCAATCTTCCAACCAAACCTACTTTTACTTCACATTGTGATCCACTAGTGGGATCATACACCACCATCTTGGTTAACCTCTTGGAAAGCTCTGCTATCACTCTCACTCCTCTTAGACCTTATGACCCTCTTAAACCTAAGTAGGAAGGGTTTGATGATACTAAAATTTGAGTTTACCATTGTGTGCTAGGACATGATGTTGAGAAGCGTAAGGGTCTAAAGGCTTCCCTCATTCAATTATGTCCTTCCAACCCCAATTTTGATGACGATGACCGTACGTACCCAAAATTGTAAGTCTGTATTACGGACAAAGTGTAATAAGTGCCCCAATGATGATACAGGTCTCCTCACAAGGTGTTCGGGATCCGGAAAATCCCTCGGAGTATGCGTTAACATCCCGCATGCCCCGCTTAGCCCCCGCACCCTTTGTTTTCCCCTTTTTTCTTCTTTCCTTGGCCTTTTGATCTTGATGTGAAACCGCCGCCCGATCGGGGCGGCGCCGCTGCTGGCGGCGGTCCTGTAACCGCCGCCCTGCTCAGAGCGGCAATCTTACGTGTGTTTTCCAGAACGTTCTTTTGATGCGACTTGCGTGAAATATCACGATTCACCAGCTTTTCCTTGCCGAATTGAGCATGCATTTATGTTTTTGGTCCCCTGGAATAGTGTTTTTCCTTTGTTTATTGTTTAGGAGTTCAGTTTGGTTTTGATCTTTGGGTGATTGAATTCCTATAAATGCATAGCTTGTGCTGAGGAAAATGGCCACCATTTCCTTGTTAGTCTTCTCATTTTCAAAGTGGTTTGGTTTGTTAGCTTGCTTAGGATTGATAGTATAATTCATTTCATGCTTGGTTAGCATTGTCCAACTGTTGGTAAGCCACATATCCAGCTTGTGCAAACAGTGTTGTTGTTTTATCTAATCCATTAGAGTAGAATAGCTTAGGAAGCCATTAAAGTTGCAGGTTTTGCTCTTCAAACAGGATAGTTTCAGGTTCTGGACGCATTATGTTGCATGATTTGCAATAGATCCCACTAGGAATTGCATAAGCCAAGCTCTGTACTCTTGCGCTATCCCTCTCCTATCCATGTTCTACATGCGTCGCATTCTGAAGGTTGTCCCTTGTTCCAACACCTATTCCTGTTGATGCAAGCATTACACGCTTTTCTGGATCTACGTGAGCACAAAGAACGGAGAGATCATACTAAGGGGACAAGATCACGCATACCATCGGATTCGCCACTATTCTGCGGAATCTAGGTTCTAGCTTTCAAAGTTCTAGTTAGAATCATATCAAATAGAGTAGTTAATCACTTTATTTAAGTAAATTCTATTCTTGATATTGCCAGGGAAGCTGTGGGGATTGATATTTTCTGAGAAACTATGATTCATTCCTCACTTCTGAGGTAGGATCGAGAATCTTGCAAATAGATTAGTTATTTCATTGTTTAGAATAGATATACAAATTACACAGACAAATAGCTACACTTGGCTATTTTGTTTGTTTTAAATTATTAGTTTAGTTGTCAAATTCTAAATATTTTAAATAGTTGCTTTCTTAAATTCATATAAATCATCAGAAAATACAAAAAGAAGTCATATATGCTATAAATACGTTTCATATACTTAGAGTTCACTTTATTGCAGTTTGTCTATATTATTGCTTTCGTATGACTATTACGGGACCTAGGGAGCCCAGAGAATACATTTTCGAGCCAATCGTGCCTCAACCCAATCTCACAACAGCAATAACTGATATTGACCAGAATCTTAGAATCCGGGTCTTCCAAACAACAGCAGACTTCCAATAGGTCAGATCTCAGTTAAGAGGATTAAACATAGAAGACGACCAGGCACATGCATTTTGGTCAAGTCAGCCAAACTACAGATTACCCTAGAAAAACATCCACATGACTGTAGAAGGGTTTGAAAGAGAACAAACATTCGGGTGCGATCCTTTAGTTCCATGCCAGACGCTAGAGACACCCTCGTAGATATAGATACTAGCTTAAGAATCCAGGTTGCGAGAACACTGTGAGGTATTCTGAGAAGATTGCACAACTGTTGGTTCTAAACATAGAAGCTAAGAAAGCGTATGATTATTGGATACTAGGAATCAGGACTTGATTCTACGTATGACCATAGCTGGCCCACAACAAACACGAACCTACGGTTGTGATCCACAAATCCCGCAACCCAACGAATCCATAAGAGAATTAGATATAGACACTGGCCTACGCACACTAGTATTTCAGTCCACTCCACTTCCACCTATTATCATCGAACAATTGTCCTTACTAGATATAGCGGCTAACGAAGCTAGAGAATTCTGGACTAGGCCAGAGAATCGTCCATAGAGTCAATTATATTTACCATTCACCATATGACCCTATCCGGAGAAAGATACGAAACTATACCGGGTCATTTTCCACGTATTCCACAACCCATAGATCGAATCACGCCAGAGCTCGATATTGATTGGAGCCTTTGAGCAGTCATCCTTACCGATCGATCTATCATGCCAGTCCAGGTTAGAAGGGCCTTCTTTACCTTAGATTCACAGATTCCATTAGTGCGCGTCGAAGACATTAGACTGCCTAACTAGTCTGTCCATATACCACCCATATTCCATCCCCACCGGCTGTCTCGGCACGACCTCGGGAGGTCAGTACGCGGAAGAGTCACTTGTAGATTCCCACGCTCGCTTGTCGCTTTTCCGGCGTACAAAATTGGTGAACCCGACGTGAAACAAACAAAATTAGTGAAGCTGACGTAAAAATTCCTACTTTCTCGTTCGGAGTCATAGTATCATGTTTCCTTTCATAAATCACCTTCGCTCCTTCCCATTATTCTACGGGTATTCATATACCCCGAATATGTCGGGATTCGATGCATATGGCAGACCCCTCTTGGGTCTTGATGCATACTACGCCCAATGAGAATAGGAAATCATCACCCTCGCTCTCAGTATGGGGCGACAACTATTCAACTAATCAGTTGTCAACACAAACCCCAAGAATCAGATATAGTTCATCTTTTCAAACTTAGGAGTTAGATCAACCCCTCGAGCGCAATAAACAAAGCCTTCGAGTTCAAACAATATGACGTTTCTTTGGAGAGTCTGGTTCGTCTCCTCAAATGTTACTTAGACCACAAATTAGTAGGCAATCAGATCCATACCTGGTCTTAGATGATGGACAGTCAATACATTATCCTAGGAGTGAACAACATTCTCGGGGTATGTACCCACCTATAGGAGGTTTACAAATACAACCCGAGATCTCTTTTCAAGAAAATACCTCTATGCCACTGCATATAGGAAATACTCTTGGAGAAACTTGGCAAGATAGCGATCAGTTTATGACAGGATATCACGTACCTATACAACACCAGGGTATACAACAAACGCCGCTCAGACAAAACACCGTGACTTCACCAAATGAAGTCATTTCAACGTTAGTAGAAAAAGTGAGAGGGTTAGAACTGGCTCAAGCAAGTCAAAATTCTCCGTTCATACAAACAGGAAGTTCCAATCCTCCATACCACTCTGGCCAAGTAGATCTCCTCACAGGAGTAGGCACATTAGGCATGCCGCCTCACTATCCACAACAAACGCCAACAAGGCCCATCATCTCTAACACTATTCCTCCCGGTCTAGTGTCAAACAATCCATTCCTTGACAATACCCCGTCATACTTAAACATGTACTCCAAATCACCACAAGGAGATATTTTCTCCTCTCCCAGACATGTTTGCTCAAACGCAGGGACCTCCTTATGCCCCTGCCAACGCATACGCTGCACCGTATCAACAACCTATCCCACCATCACTCCCTCAGCAACCACCATCAATGGTCGAAAGCTATGCGATAGGGACTTATTCAGAATATCTAAAGGAACCCTTAGACTTCACCATATGAAGCGTCATGCTTCCAAGACCTCTTCCTAATCTACCCAAGTTCAAGGGTGAGGGAGATCCAAATGCACATATCAAAGCTTACGCTACAGCCATACGAGAATTACTCCCTTGGGATGGGGTTGTTGCTAAAATATTTCCCAAAACTTTGGAAGGCATCGCTCTCGATTGGTATTATAGAATACCTGAGGCTTCCATACATTCATTTAAACAACTCGTGTCAGAGTTCATCAAAGCCTTCGACATGAACAAACTGTTGAGAACAGGAATCAGGGAATTCTTGCACATCAAACAAGAACACAACGAATCTGTCGCCCATTTCATCCAGAGGTGGCGTACAGTTCTTTATTCTTCAGCAAGTGCTCCAAACATGGATCAGATGGAACTATGTGATTTATTCCTTCATTCTCTCAGCAAGGAGGTGAAGGAAGAAGTCCAGAAGTTCCCGCTAAGAACTTACGATGAAGTACTTGAGAGTGCTCTTCGAATAGACCAAGCAACGATAGATAGTGGCCGTAAGACATATGGAACAAATGGGAGGTTAATCACCTCCACTCAAAACACTACAACTATCACAAATGTCAATCAAGGACCCAAAATCCTTAACAAAAATCGTGGGGTAACAACGGATGGGGTAACCGACCAGCCCAAGAGGGTAAATGTTGTTAATACTCCGTCACAAACAAACAACCAACGAAACAACAACTTTACCCCGATGATCAATACAGTGGATTTTAACCATCCACAACAACAACAACAACGGTGAAATCCCATACAAGGGCCAAGCCAAAACTCATTTGGTTATCAAAACCAAAGTCAAAACCAGAAACAACAATTCCAAAACTTTAATCCTAATAGGCAACAGTTTGATCAGAATTTTAGGCCACAATACACACCTAACCAACAAAATAGGAATTACAATCCCAATTCTTATTGTGGTTTCCACAAAATTCGGGGTCACGATACTAGAACATGTCGTGACTACAATAAATTCATGCAACGTTTACAGAAGAACAAAGACAGTTCTTCACAGATTTGTTTTTGGCAGATCCCGTGTCATCACCACCAAATACGCTCGCAGGGGTAGTTTCCCCTCAGAATGCTCCCCTCAAGATCTTTAACGATCCGCTCCCAAATCATGATAGCAATAGGCTGAATCCAACTGGAACAAACAAAGGTGCAATGATGGGAAACAATGATCATGAAGCCTCGACTTCATTAAATCCATCAGTTGCGCCACAGTTAGGAGCTCAACCGAGACCCAAGATAGTCAGTTTGGTAGAATTAGACGCTGAACTACCTATCAAAGCTATAACAAGAACACGAGAGTATTTCTCTCAACCGAGCCCAAGTCCTCTACCAGAAATAGATAAGAGTCAGCAAATAGTAGAAAAACCCGTAGGTGCCTATGATTTAATTAGCGACCTAACAAAGACCTTCTCACACATTTCATTTTTGGACTTACTAAAGAACTCTCCCCCTCACAGAGCTGCTCTTTTAGAAGCATTAGGTCTAGGCCATCTAATTAACATCACTCCACCTCCTGAAACACAAGTAAATCACGTAGATTTTGATATCCACCCTCCAGGGCAACCGGACAAGGATGTCAAATTCATATTCAAAATAAGTAAAATGCCCACAGATGCTGAGATCACACGCCGAGGTGATCCAGCCTTACACTTACAAGTATGGGTTTATAATAACTATGTAAAACGGGCAATGGTTGATGATGGGGCCGCAGTTAACATAGTCCCTTTCTCTTTCCTCCAAAAACTTGGATATGGGGAAACAAACTGTTCCACTACTCGAAATACATTAAGAGGCTATGATAGCCTTAAAGCCACTTCGATAGGAACTATAATACTGCCGGTCACCTTAGGGCCCAAAACAATCCTAACTGAGTTTTATATTATAGATCGGGAAACTAATTATAATATGATACTCGGCCGACCATGGATACACCGAATGAAGGCAATCCCTTCTACTTTATTTCAGGAAGTAAGATTCTTGCATCTAGGAAAGGTATTTGTAGCCAAAGGTGATCCAAAACCTTTCGATTTGCACCTAGCTGATTTAAAGAAAAGACCAGGGGTGCACTTAATTTGAACTGCCAACAAACCAACTTAATAAACCCACTGACCCAAAACCAGAGGAAAAGTTGGTACCTACAACGGATCTTGAAACTACCAGCATATCCAAAACAATTCCAACCCCTAAAGATAAAGCTAAAGAAACAGTATCATTAGGGACTACTGCAAAAATCGTTGAGTTAATAGAACAAGATTTACCAATGTTCTTACCTTTTGATTCAGTAGGCATAGGATATTCCCTAGGGGTTGGTTCTCTTCCAGCAGAGGATCTCTGTATGGTGGAAGTAGAGTGTGCAAACACAGCAAATACCCCAACATCTATACTCCCGGCTAAGTATTGGACTCTCCATTTCGATGGAGCTAAATGCCGTTATGGAGTGGGGGCAGGTATAATTCTTACTTTGCCCGAGGAGAAAGTCCTCCCATTCGCCTTTAAACTAAATTTTGAATGCACAAACAACGGCACTGAGTACGAAGCCCTCCTTCTTGGCCTCACCTTAGCCAAGAGAATTGGTGTTGATAACATCAGAGTCTTAGGAGACTCACAATTAGTGACAAATCAAGTTTCTGAAGTATATGAAACTAAAGCCGAACACTTGCAGCTTTACAAAAATGCCGTATTAGATTTAAGTAAGGCATTCAACTTCATATCTATTGAAGCAATCCGAGAGAAAAATCTTCTCGCCGACTCAGTAGCAACTTCAGCATCACGTTTTACTCCAAGCAATGAGCTAGAAGATACTCACTTCACAGTATCCATTCGTGACGAACCATTGATAAAAACAACGATAAATCCCCTTTCAAGCGGAAGTGAATCTACCGCTCCAAATCATATTGATAATGATATGGCCACTTTGCAATACTTAAACGCCTATGCGGCATTGCATCTTTCCTATCCTATGCTAGATTTGTCCTTAATTCCACATTCGTCTTCCTATTTCGGAAATCCCATGATGAGTTTTCCCTCACAAATGGAACCTAGCATATACGCAGTAGAGAATGGGGATGATCTGGGTTTACCTCCAGCACCGCCTGAGTTCGAAGAGGGTAACACCTCTTTGATCGAAGAAACAATCGATGTCAACATCGGAACGGAAGACGAGCCGAGAATTTTAAAATTAGGATCTTCGTTAACACCAGAAGAAGTGGAAATACATACGAGGATCCTCAAAGAACATCAGAAGGCGTTTGCATTTAATTATAAGGAAATGACAGGAGTTGCACCCCACATTGCGGTGCACAACCTCGTCACTAAATCAGATGCAAAGCCAGTTAAGCAAAAATCAAGACCTATGAAACCCAAAGTAGCTCTCATGGTAAAAGAGGAGGTAATAAAACTCCTTCAGGTAGGATTCATCAAGCCAGTCGATTACTCTCAATGGGTATCTAATATCGTTCCCATTCTCAAAAAGAATGGAAAGATACGCATCTGCATAGATTTCCGAGACATCAACAAAACACGTCCTAAGGACGACTTCCCATTACCATCCATAGATGAAGATGCTTACAAAGAAGCACGTCTTTCCCAACTAGAAAGCCTAGAAGAAACTAGGTTAGATTTGAACAACGACATAGAGTCTATGCTTTGACCGGATGTGCCGGCGGTATAGACAAGAAGGTCTATGAATGTGACATATACGAAGGTGATCTAGTTCTAAGACTAGACAGCCGGATCAACAAGAAGACCGGAGAAGGAAGGAAATTCCGGCCCAAATGGTTGGGCCCATACCGAGTCATGAAGGACTATGGAAATGGTGCATACCTCTTATGTACGTTAGAAGGTGAGGATTTTGGCAAAACAGTCAATTCCCTGCACCTCAAACGTTTCTACGTATAAGCAGCTAACGCTACCTATATAACTATCTACATTGCATTTTCATATAGATTAGGATCATTTTTTCCATTCGTTTCTTACACTGATTGTGATTAAGGAATCTATTCTCAAAGCAATTCATTACAAACTCATGATGTTGTTGGCATAAAACTTTCTAATCATATCTCTCCATTTTCACGATATCATCAAATATCTCAGAATCTTTTATCAAATAAAATCAGACATGACGAAGTCTTAACGGTAACCATACCAAGATCTGCAAGTTTATTCTCGCTTTGATTTCTTCTTAGGATAGGTGTCTTGCCTATGGTCTCTTCTAGAAGCTTCATGGTGTCGCATCTATCCCATATACACATCTCTTTGGGAATAAGCACATACTGACATTTTACTCAAAAAGACAAATCAAAAAGTGATTAAACAGAAAATTTTATTTTTACACATTTCCTTGCCCCACCAACCTTCGGTGATGAGCTTGCGTCTCTTACTAGTGACGTAGGGTTGGGAAAGGATGGAAATGCCCTTACTCACCTATGCCTTGCCCACGGTGATAAACCCACGCTTCTTACTAGTAGCATGGGGCAAAGTGTAGGGGGTCCTCTTGACAAAGCAAACGTTAAAAGGTCATAAACAAACAATTCAAACTTTGAGTCAAAAATGAATGAATCAGATGTTCAAAATCCCAAGAGAGTTAAAATCCTAAAAAACCTAGATTTTGTCTACTATGTGGCCATCTACGGGTCTAAGTCTAGATAAACCGCAAAGCAAGTTGCATCCAAAACTATGAAGTCATTCAGGTAGAGTAAGCTTGTAGTTTTCAATTTAGTTCCGCCAAAGCTTCGTCTGTCTTTCATCACTATCATTTCACCATATTTCATAACTTGCGCCCTTCTTGGCTCTTGGTGATAAGCCCTCGCATCTTACTAGTTGCGTGGAGTTAGGAGTGGGGCAAGTTAATCTGTTCATCATACTGGTTATTTTCATCACTTTGCCAAAACAAACATGAGGTATCCAAATTGCTCACAGAAGCTAAGATTCAAGATCACAATATATCTACAATATCATGTATCAGCATCATGAAACACAAAAAGAAAGCAAACATTTGCATCATTTGTTTTCCATTGCATACATTCTAGAAGGCATATAAACCATACATCGTAGTATACACGAGGAAGCTGGAAACAGAAAGGGAAAACATGAGTGACAAGCTTTTGATCCAAAAACGAATGCATATATATAAATAATCAATGTTTATATACAATGCCATCATGCACTAGGCATGGTCAAAACGCTCAAAGAGCCCGTGATATACAAAAGAATCTATAGTACAAAATACATAGGAGCCAAGTGGTCTCTCAACCCCTACGCGACCCCTCCGAAGGTGCACGCCCTCATCTAGGACTCCGGCTACGCCGACGCTCTAAGTGAACGGAGGGCTCAGGGTCCCAAGGAGCAGCCGCGGTCTCACCACGAGAGTGGCTCCTCATAAGGCGCTCAGCTGTCCTATAACCCGCCAAATCTGTACGGAGAGTCGACACCATCCTGGCCACATGCCAAACGGGAGCGAAGACATCAAGTATGCTGCCAGTGCTTGAAGGCACCCGGCATCTACAGATAGCTCCGCACGGGTCTTATCCATGGGGATCATCAGGGAATTAGTGCATACCCTATGGATCAGATCCCGCCACTCGTCGACAGTCTCTGCAAACAAAGGAGAAAAATGAATTAGAAACTAGGCAAGAGGCTAAAATATACAAGATACAAACACAAGGAGAGATAACAAATCCTAAATTAAACAAACATTGAAAGGAAGAAAGGATAACTTACTCGGATCACCGGGCCTCCAAGATGGGTCACTAGGGCCAGCACCCACCGCGGATGCCGCTGCCGACTGAGGGGCTGCTCCTGTAGCAGGGGCAACATGTCACCCCACAACTGACTCGTCCTCTCCACCATGGCCCTGAGAGAGTGGCTCCTCTGAAACTAGAGTGTCCTTCTCTGCGCTCTGCTCGGCCCTCTCCACTGCATAATATCCTGAGTGTCATGCCACTCAGGATCGCTATCATCAGTCTGCTCCTCCGACCCTCCCTCTGTAAGCTCCTCAGAATCAGAGTCAATGTCTATAGGGTCATCGCTGCTATGAGCAGGACCCGCGGCAATCTGAAGCAAAGGTGCCCGAGGTGCACCGGCTCTCCCTCTAGCCCGAACTATCCTCCTGGCTGCAATGGGAATGCCAGGAGTGACCACTGTCCAACCTCGGCCTCTAGGCCCCCCTCTGGCCTCGCGAACTGATCTGTAAACTGGTGCCACTGGGGGAAGCATGCCCGCATATGGAAGGCCAAACTGCTGAGGAACTCTGCCAAAAGGATGTACCTCCACCCATCCCACGCGGTCGATGAGCTGCCCTGTGGTGGAGCAAGAGATCAATGTAAGGGTCTCCTCGCCCCATATGCCACCATAAGCCGGTACAGGTGTCGCCTCCATATCTGCTGTGGTAAGGGAGGCAACTGGCTGGTGAGGTGCTCTAAGCACCGACATATCTGACCATCTGGCTACCCTCACAGCCCCAGGATCTGCCACCTCTACGCCTCTGCCATAGGGAATAAAATGCTCATACACCCAACTCATGACTAGAGTTGGGTGGCTCAATGACTGTCCCTGTAAATGGACCACCCTATATAAATCATGGTAGGTGGTCCCCAGAATGTCTGCACCCCAGGCATATATCCGGCCATGCCCCTCTATCTGTGCAATGATGGGGGCCCAACAGTATAACAAAGTGTCCCCTCCCTTGTCCCCGATCAATCTCGAGGCAAGGATCCCCATGATGGCCTGTCGAAATATGGGGATAGGCAAAGAAGGGATGGATCGAACTCTCACTCCCTTCTTCGACCCCGTGGAGATAGCTGCATCTCCCATGTAACCTGCCCACTGTGTAATCTGTGCCCGTGAGCCTGCCGTCTCTAATGTGAGTCTCCTCCCGATGATCGGGACCCCCAAAATACGGTAGACATCCTCCAACGTGATAGTCCACTCACCGCGGACCCCTGGCAGTCGGAAAGTGTTCCGATCTGCGTCCCAATATGAAAATAAGTCACAAAGGATGTGACTAGATGGTGTGACATGTGGGACGCGCGATATGCATGTGATATACTAGGTGCTCTGTAGTGTGTCCTCCTCGTCCTGTGAAAGGGCATCCAGTACCCCTGAGAGCCAATCACACTCTCTCTCCCTGCTCCATCTAATATACTCCACTCTCACCTGCATACACCCAAAAACACACAAAACAGAGCAAGTTAGTATCTGAACAATACCGAGAGAGTCATAAAAATGCGTAGAAGTGCAAAAATGTACAAGCATAATCTCAAAAATAAGTTCTTTTGCATTCTGTGCAAAACCACCGCCCTGAGCAGGGAGGCGGTTTTGTAACCGCCGCCTTAAAGGCGGCGGTCGTGTAACCGCCCGCCACGAACAGGCGGCGATCGCATCGCCACCGCTTGGCCTTGGCTGGGCGGCGGTCGTGGTCTCGAAAACCCGCAGTTTCTAATCCAAAAAGCCCAAAATAAGTAAAAAAAGACCATTTAACCTAAAGATGGAGCCTACCCAGTAGGCGCCCCCCCTAGGTGGACCTTTTGAACCTAACATTTTCAAAAATAACCCCCCCATTACGACAAATTTAACATTTCAAATTTAAAGGGGGAAAAACACAAAATTGAAGAAAACCAACCTGTGATCTGGCAGGGCGGTGTTCCGCGCGTGGAGGCATGATCACAATCTCACTGCGGACGTTTTGACTATACTCACGCAAGAAACCGTCGCCGTGGGTCCCAGAGCTCAAAAACAATCAAATCAACTCGCACAAATGAATAGGAAAATGGGCCCACTTTTATATATATATCACTCTGTTTCATTTTAAAATGACTTTTCACAGGTTTGGAGCGCTGATGGAGGTAAGTTTCTATCCCCGCACGAATGGTACGTTCTCATTCCCTATTATTTTAGCGTTTATTTTCTAAATTATTGTATCTATCTGCACTTGAGTTCTACTTTCGTCTTGCAGATGGCGGGAATTTTGGATGGCATAAATTCAACACACGGACGTGTAAGGTATAGCTTCTAACTCCCCATTTCGGGACTGCCATACTCGGACCCACCATTTTATGCCTCTTCATGGCTAAAACGCTTCTCCGAGGGGGCAATATGTACGTACCCAAAATTGTAAGGTGTACTGCTGGAACAACGTAATAAGTGCCCCAATGATGATACAGGTCTCCTCGCAAGGTGTTCGGGATTTGGAAAAGCCCTTGAGTATGCGTTAACATCCCGCCTACCCGCTTATCCCATGCGCCCTTTGTTTTCCCTTTTTTTCTTCTTTCCTTGGCCTTTTGATCTTCAAAGGATGTGAAACCGCCGCCTTACGGGCGGTGGTCTGCGTAACCGTCGCCCCGCTCAGAGCGGCGGTCCTGCGCGCGTTTTTCAGAACATTCTTTTGATGCGGCTTGCGTGAAATATCATGATTCACCAGCTTTTCCTTGCTGACTTGAGCATGCATTTATGTTTTTGGTCCCCTGGAATAGTGTTTTTCCTTTGTTTATTGTTTAGGAGTTCAGTTTGGTTTTGATCTTTGGGTGATTGAATTCCTATAAATGCATAGCTTGTGCTGAGGCAAATGGCCACCATTTCCTTGTTAGAGTCTTCTCATTTTTAGTGGTTTGGTCTGTTAGTTTGCTTAGGATTGATAGTATAATTCATTTCATGCTTGGTTAGCATTGTCCAGCTGTTGGTAAGCCACATATCCAGCTTGTGCAAACAGTGTTGCTATTTTATCTAATCCATTAGAGTAGAATAGCTTAGGAAGCCATTAAAGTTGCAGGTTTTTCTCTTCAAATAGGATAGTTTTAGGTTCTGGACACATTATGTTGCATGATTTGCAATAGATCCGCGTTAGGAATTGCATAAGCCAAGCTCTGTACTCTTGCACTATCCCTCTCCTATCCGCGTTCTATTCTGTTTGCATTCTGAAGGTTGTCCCTTGTTCCAACACCTATTCCTATTGATGCAAGCATTACACGCTTTTCTGGATCTACGTGAGCACAAAGAACGAAGAGATCATACTGAGGGGACAAGATCACGCATACCATCGGATTCGCCACTGTTCTGCGGAATCCAGGTTCTAGCTTTCAAAGTTCTAGTTAGAATCATATCAAATAGAGTAGTTAATCACTTTATTTAAGTAAATTCTATTCTCGATATTGCCGGGGAAGTTTGTGGGGATTGATATTTTACGAGAAACTATGATTCATTCCTCACTTCGAGGTAGGATCGAGAATCTTGCAAATAGATTATTTATTTCATTGTTTAGAATAGATATACAAATTACATGCACAACAAATAGCTACACTCGGCTATTTTGTTTGTTTTAAATTATTAGTTTAGTTGTCAAATTCTAAATATTTTAATAATTGCTTTCTTAAATTCATATAAATCATCAAAAATACAAAAAGAAGTCATATATGCTATAAATATGTTTCATATACTTAGAGTTCACTTTATTGCGGTTTGTCATATTATTGCTTTCGTATGACTATTACGGGACCTAGGAGCCCAGAGAATACATTTTCGAGCCAATCATGCCTCAACCCAATCTCACAACAGCAATATAAGCGATATCGACCAGAATCTTAGAATCCGGGTCTTCCAAACAACAGCAGACTTCCAACAGGTCAGATCTCAGTTAAGAGGATTAAACATAGAAGACAACCAGGCACATGCATTTTGATCAAGTCAGCCAAACTACAGATTACCCTAGAAAAACATCCACATGACTATAGAAGGGTTTGAAAGAGAACAAACATTCGGGTGTGATCCTTTAGTTCCACAGCCAGACGCTGGAGACACCCTCGTAGATATAGATACCAGCTTAAGAATCCAGGTTGCGAGAACGCCTGTGAGGTATTCTGAGAAGATTGCACAACTGTTGGTTCTAAACATAGAAGCTGAGAAAGCATATGATTATTGGATACTAGGAATCAGGACTTGATTCTACGTATGACCATAGCTGGCCCAAAACAAACACGAACATACGGTTGTGATCCACAAATCCCGCAACCCAACGAATCCATAAGAGAATTAGATATAGACATTGGCCTACGCACACTAGTATTTCAGTCCACTCCACTTCCACCTATTATCATCGAACAATTGTCCTTACTAGATATAGTGGCTAACGAAGCTAGAGAATTCTGGACTAGGCCAGAGAATCGTCCATAGAGTCAATTATATTTACCATTCACCATATGACCCTATCCGGAGAAAGATACGAAACTATCGCGTCATTTTCCACGTATTCCACAACCCATAGATCGAATCACGCCGAGCTCGATATTGATTGGAGCCTTGGCAGTCATCCTTGCCAATCGATCTATCATGCGAGTCCGAGTTAGAAGGGCCTTCTTTGCCTTAGATTCGCATATTCCATTAGTGTGCGTTGAAGACATTAGACCGCCTAACTAGTCTGTCCATATACCACCCATATTCCATCCCCACTTTGGCTGTCTAAGCACGACCTCGGGAGGTCGGGTGCACGCGGAAGAGTCACTTGTAGATTCCCACGCTCGCTTGTCGCTTTCCAGCGTCACAATGACCTTCTAGATGATGAACCTATTTCACCCTCACCACCTTCTTCACATCTTCCTCCTACACCTATACCGTAACCTCCACCCTCATAGCTCATAGAGCCACCCTAAAAATTTGAAATTAACATGGTTCACATCGAGAGAATTTTCCATGCCACCACCCAAATGTCGTTGCACCCAGATAACCTCACAAGGATTTTCTCGCCCAAAGAGGTTTTTTCCCGTCATGTCGTTATACTACTCACCCTACACCTTATCCATTTTCTAACTCCCTCGAATCAACATGGTACATGTCACTACATGTACGCAGAAGGGCAAAGAAAAGGAAGTGACCCACTAACTAATCCTATACCCAACATATCATCTACACCCATACCTAAAATAACTATCCTCGGCCTTGCATACCCCATTTCTAATGGTGTCACACATAGCACCATACTCAAACAATTACATCAATCTCCCCTTAAAATGTCCTTATACGACCTCATCCAAACCTCAGAGTCACACCGTCAAGCTCTCATGGAGGTCCTTCAATCTATTGAGGTTTTATCTAATGACCCCACACCTCTAGCATCTATTATCACACCTCATCATGTCACTTCTCTCACCAAATTGCCATCTACCTCATCACCTCCACCTGTTCACCAAGTTGTTATCCTTAGTTTCTCGGATGACAAAATTGTCCCCCACCAAACTGATGACCCAGATCCTGTACTTTTCATCTCCATCCATATCCATAATATATGCATCGACGTGTTATGATCAATGGGGGCACTAGCATTAACATCATCTCCTCTCACGCATTCAAACAAATGCGCATACCTAACAACTACATGCATAAACATCTAGTCATGTTGCATTCATTCAATGACGCTATTACCTCTACACTCGGCACTATCATCCTCCATGTTCATGTGGGTCCCGTACTGTTCCCAAGTTGTTCTACGTGTTGGAAGGGGAGTTTCAATACAATTTTTTTCTCGATAGACCTTGGATTCGTGCCATGGGTTGTGTTCCTTCTACTTTGCACCGATGTGTAAAGTTTGAACATGAAGGACGTTCCTATACCATTCCAGTTGACCCATCACCTTTCAAAACCTGCAACATGCTTTACCGGCCCAATGATGTCCTTGTACTTAAGGCATCTACCTCCCTACCTACATCTTCTTCACACATGACCCCATCCACCAGTGCTGTTGTAACCTCACCTTCACCCAAATCTTCTATTCCCACTGCTGCTGTCTTCTTCTACCAGTCACACATCAGCTTCCCAACTAACCGACACCTCCACCGATCTAACTTCTGATGCTTCCTCCATTCCAGCCACCAATATATAAATCACTGATCCCTTGGAAGGTGTTTTTCAATGCCTCACTATGGGGGAGTATCGCTTGTACAATGTCAATACATTCCTTACTCCACAAGAGTATGGAAACCTTCACCAGCATCCTCACTATGATCACCGCATAGGTGAGTGTCTCCTTTATGGTCCTCCCCACCTTCGTACCCATCTTACCTATGGGGGACTTGACATTTCCACTTACACACCCAAACCACCATCACAAACCTAACCTTTTCAGCTGACCTTCAGTCGCTTACCAACCGCCACTTTTCTCACACTTTCCTACACCGCTGTGCCTGGAAGGGTTTTAGCTTTGGCCTTTATGAGCAAGGTCGTCACACCATTATTTCATGTACCATGCGTAAACACAATGATCGTAGTGGAATCGGTTTTACCGAACTACCTGCCAAAAATCCCCGTATTGAACTCATTGAAGACATTGACCCCTCTCCACCTTCTTCACCTACCCCACCTTCACCACCTTCACTAATGAGTCGATGGATCTTGAATCTATCCCTCCTACCTTTTTTTTCCATAAATACCATTTTCTTAGGGCCTCTGACCTATCACCGTGATGACGAGGCTCCTTCCTCTCTTCCTTTCTTGTATCCTGACATGATAGGGGACGATACTCCTTCTATTAATGTTGTTCAATGTCAGGATGATGAATCCATACTCACCTACCTTGGTGCTGAAGACTCTTATATTCACCGGTCGTTACCTTCTGAGATGTAAACAATGTTGAATGAATTGACTATCGAAGTCAACATCCACACTCAAGACGACCCCCACATTCTCAAGATTGGCCAATCTCTGGATGTTGTTGAACAAGAAGCCCTCACTTCTTTTCTTAAAAATCATAGCCATGATTTCGCTTGGTCCTATGTTGACATGCTTAGCATTGATCCCACTATCGTGGTCCACAATATTGTAACCATTCCCAATGCCAAACCCGTAAAAAAAAGTTGAGGAAAATGCACCCTCGTATTACTCTTCTTGTCAAAGGAGAACTTCAATGCCTTCTCTCGTTTCCTTCATCTTACCCATTGACTACCCGTAATGGATTTCTAACATCGTCCTTGTCACTAAGGCAATAAGGGGACTTCACATTTACACCGATTTCCATGATCTCAACCTTGCTTGCCCAAAAGATGATTTTCCTCTGCTTGGTATTGACCAGTTGGTTGACCGTACCATTGGCCATGAGATGCTATCACTTATGGATGGTTTCTCGGGTTATAACCAAATCTTGCTCGCCCTAGAGGATCAACACAAAATCGCATTCATTACCCCTTGGGGGACCTTCTGCTTATAGATTCATGCCTTTCGGCCTTAAAAATGCTGGTACCACCTATCAACGGGCTATGACTTGCATCTTCCATGATATCATGCATCGCATATTGGAAGATTACGTGGATGATCTCTTGGCTAAATCTAAATGTCGGGTTGAGCATCTCACTGTCCCCGAAACCATCTTTGATAGCCTCATTAAGTATTGTCTCGCCTTGAGCCTAAAAAGTGTGTCTTCACAGTTCTCTCAGGAAAGATTATGGGATTTATCATTTCCTTATGTGGAATAGAAGTTGACCCTGCTAAAGTCAAGACCATCCTTGAAATACCTCCGTCCACTAACCTTAAACAACTCTGTAGCCTGCAAGGTAAATTGCAATCCATTCACCATTTCATTTCACAATTATCTAATCATTGTCAACCATTTCATCACCTTCTCAAAAAGGATGTCTCTTTCAAATGGGATGACGACTGCCACAAGGCTTTCAAGGCCTTAAAACAATACCTTATCCAATCACCCGTACTCATTCCACCTAAAGACGACCAACCCTTCTACCTATACATCTCTGCTACCGATCAATCCTTAGGGGCTATGCTCACTCATTGTGATGAACAACATAGGGAGCATGCGGTTTATTATATAAGCCGTACCCTTCTATATTACGGAACCCGATACTCTCACCCGAAAAAATTTGCTTAGCATTAGTTTTTTTGTCACCACCAAAATTTTCCATTACCTACTCAACCACAAAACCTATGTTCCGACCAACACTAACCCCCTACACTTCATGTATGCTAAACCTTACCAAAATCAACGTGCCACACGTTAGCTCATGCTTCTTGCTAACCTAGACCTCAAATTCATCCACCAAAAATCTATCAAAGGTTAGGCCATTCTTGACTCAGCCATCGATGCCTCTTTTTGGGAATCAATCTTTGAACTTTGATTTCCCTAACGAATCCATTGCTAACGTCTCTTTGGATGATGACCCTTACCAAATAACCTTATTCTTTGATGGTTCCAAATTTCAATGTGGGGGTGGTGTAGGAATTATCCTCATTCCTCTTGATGGTGAACCCATGCCCTTATCAATCAAACTTGACTTCGAATGCACTAACAATATCATTGAATACGAAGCACTCGTATTGGGTCTCATGTTCGCCTATGCCTTAGATGTCAGATCCATTAATATCTTTGGTGATTCTCAACTGGTATTAAACCAAGTCAATGGTGTTTATCAGTGTCATAATGAAATACTTCAAGAGTATAAATATTACATCGACATCATGTTGACTACCTTTGACCACTATAAAATTCAAACCATTCCACTGATCCACCAATAAATTTGTGGATACCATGGCCTACCTCGCTTCCCAAATACCTACTTCACCTGCTGATTCAGACATCTTTGTTACCATAAAACGCATACCGAGACCTTCTTATAAATCTTGTTGTGTTAACCTTGTCTGAACTACCTCACTAAACACACAAGACCTTTGGTATAAGTAGCTTGCGGACTACCTTTCCCTTTCTATATTGCCTCCTGATCTCACACGTAATGGACAACGCGCCTTTCTCAAAAAGGCCTCTTGTTATGTCATCATGGGTGGCCTTCTCTATAAATGAGGCTTTGATGGTATCCTCTTACGATGCCTCACCAGCTTTGAAATCCCCTATACCATTAAAGAAGTTCATGATGGCATATGCGGAGGTCACTTCAGTGGCCTTGCTATTGCTAAACGCATTCTTCGCCTAGGCTATTATTGGCTGACCCTCAATCATGATTGTTGTGACTACATTAAGTGTTGTGTAAAATGCCAACAACATGCCAATCTTCATCACACACCTAGTCATGCCTTACAGGTCACTCGTGACCTTTGGCCCTTCTCTTAATGGGGTTTGGATCTTGTCAGAGAGATCAATCCTCACTCTTCCCTAAGACATCAATGGATCATCACCGCTACTGAATATTACACCAAATGGGTTGAATCCATACCCCTCATCTCTACTAAAGCTGAGAAAATATGTGAGTTCATCAATCATCACATTATTTGTCGCTTCGGTGTTCCACATCACCTTATCACTGATAATGGAAAACAATTCAAAAACAAAACTCTACAGAAGCTTTGCGACACTTTCGGTATCTAGCTTAGCTTCTCCTTGCCATATTACCCACAAACCAATGGCTAGGCCAAATCCACCAAAAAAACCATGAACAAAATTCTCATGAAAGTGGTTAACGATACTGGGAAGGATTGGCATACGCACATTCCTTTCACTCTTTAGGCATACTGTACTAGTATTCATACTTCCAATGCTACTACCCCATTTTCTTTGGTCTACGGTACGAGGCTATTTTTCCTCTCGAATTCTAGATCTCTCTCTCCGTATCTCTCTTCAAGATATGCTTATTGATGATGAATTTTGCTAAGACCGTTTAGCATAACTTGAGTTATTAGATGAATGTTATCTTCATGCCCTTGACCATCTCCAAGTCTACCAAAAATGCATCAAGCGTGCCTATGACAAACATGTCCATGAATGCACCTTCAAGGTTGGTGATCTCATCCTCAAGGAAAATCAACACATAACCAAAGCAAGAAAAAAGCAAACGGGGAAAATTTGCTCCTAATTGGCTTGGACCATACATCGTGACCCATGACTATGGATCAGGTGCTTATCGCTTGTCTTCACTTGATGGTAAGCTTGAACCTGAGCCCCTCAATGCCTTGCATCTTCGGCCATTCTCTTTGTTGAATTCTAGTCCTACATCACTATTTATCTAGTTCATGCTCATCCCTTGAGCGCCATTTACCTTTTTCTTTTCCACACCTCATCTCCAATGACTAAACAAGGATCATGTGATTACCCATCACCCTTTTGCCTTATCTTAAATATGTGCACCACGGCTCTGTACATGGCATGATTCTCATGGATAATTTTCATCTTCTTTTAGATGAGATCCCATGGTCATTCACCTTTGCCTTCTCAACAAGAACCAAATGCTTTGCTATAGTCTCTCGTTTCATGACTTAAAAGCTAAAAAAAAAAAATAAAATAAAGATGAATCCCTCGAGAAGGACATCTTCCAATATCGGGATCAACTCCTTGAGTCAAAATTCCAATATAAAAGATGAATCCCTCAAACGGACATCTTCCACCTTTAATTTTCACTATAAGTAGACTTGCTCCCTCAAAGGACAGCTATAAAAGCTCACAACTCTGCATAGTCTTTCCAAAAATAGGACTATTTTCTCAAAAATCAAAATTTAGAAGCTTCCCGCATCGATCGCTTCACGAAGACCTCAAGGAGACATATCCCTCCCATATAGACTTCTCGCATCGATCACTCTATCTAAAAATTCAAAAAGAAAAGAAAAAGAAAAATAAGATTTTTGTCATGGACTTGCCTATTGTGATCTTGTCTCTATTGCCCAAGGCATTCTACTTCCCATTTTATGACGCAATTACCTTCACCTCCTTACCTATTGTCTCTTCACCTCATACTGGCTCAAGGAACTCAGAACCTATGACATTTGGTGATTACGGCACTATTCTTCACCTTTAGAGTAATCAATCAAGCAATGTCTTTAGGGTCTTCCGTTCACTAGCCTATCATGGATGTGTTCCATATGTTTGATCCTTGCCTATTGGGTGGCTTTCTTGCCCCCTCTTATCTTTTCTCTTCTTCATTACCTTTTGATCTTCCTATATATAACTAGAACCTTGACACTTGTCTTTTGGGATTTTCTTCTCCTACCCCAATCAACCTAAAATCACCTTTACCTATCTACCTATTCTCAACCCCAACTTCAATGCTCTCAACCTAATTATACCTATGACCTAGAATCAACACTACCTATTGACCTAAAATCACCCATACCTATCTACCTATATTCCACCTCACCTAATCGACCTTGACCTCGAATCCAACCTAACTATTAACCTACCTACCTCTTCTTCTATCTTCTCATATTCTTCCTAGCTTATGGGAGAACTACATCGGTCTGAGGTCCCTTTTCGTTGGGACTATGTAGGCAGCACTTCCAGGGCATGGGGCCCTAGAAGGTTAGCTCGGCCACTCTTTACCCTAACCATTCCCCCTTTTACCTAATTTCCTGTTCATATCAAAAACCTCGACATCTATACCATATACCACATGACTTTTACCACTTATATTATTTCACATTTTCATACATAACCAACATTTTCCACATTTTACACCATCTCATGCATTTATATTGCCATTTGTTATCAAAATACCAAAATGAACATCCATGCCTAAACCAACCTAACTCCACCATGCCTAAACCAACCTAACTCCACCATGCCTAAACCAACCTGACTCCACCATGCCTATAACCTAACTCATCCATGCCTATAACCTGACTCAACCATGCCTAACCAACTTGACTCAACCATGCCTAAACAACCTGACTCAATCCATGCCCAACAATCTGACTCAATCCATGCCTAACCAATCTAACTCAACCATGCCTAACCAACCTGACTTGATCCATGCCTAAACTGACCTGACTCCATCATGCCTAACTCACCTAATTTCCATCCATATCAAACCAACAAACCCATATCTCATCTAATACAAAGTAACAGACTCCATATCTCATCTAACACAAGCCATAAACCAATATCTCATCAACACATTAACACATCACCAAATACCATGAATCTCATCATATAAATCAATAACTGTGTATCTCAAAATACATGCCTATCTCATCATGGCCATCATCTCAAAAATGTTGGCATGCAGGCCGATATACAATACAAAATGTCATTGGCACATAGGCCGGTCTCATATATACAACAAGAATGAATGAATCAATACAAAAATCTTTGGCACGTAGGCTGGTATCATGTACAACACAATAATAAATACAAAATCTCTTTGCACGTAGGCCGGTCTCATATATAATACATACAAAATGACTCGGCACGTAAGCTGGTCCATAACAGGTCAATCGTCTCCCCATCTAATGTTGGGGAATGCTCCCTATGACTGTGTCTCTCCCGACCCCTTTGCCACACTGTCTGGGGTCCAGCACCTACCTCACCTCCTACTGATGGCCCCTCACCTGGGGCTGGCCTCTACACACTAGTGGCCTCACCATGACCCTATCCTTGGGCTCACCGCCCCCTGTACTCTCCACACTGTGAGTGCGGGATCTAGTCCTCTCATTGGAGGCTTGTTGTGCTCTGTACTTGGCATAGGAGGGCACATCTAGCCCGAAACTAACAAATGATCATGGTAATACCGTGCCTCTCCTAGGGCATCTCTAAACCTAGCCATGGGCACTATCTATGGAGGTGCCATGGGTCTCTGCCTACTGCGTGGGTACTTGTACAATGGGACCCTGTCCCTGAACCTACACTGAGCCCTGTCTGATACAGAGCTCGAGTCGGCCCTGGAATCTATGCTCGTGCACTGTATCCAGGCCTACAGGGTAGTAATCTATGCATGTGCTTTTATCGGCTAGCCCTGCAGACCGTAACTTCCCCTGCTTGCTGTGGCCAACTAGCCCTGTAAAGCCTGCACTGCACACCTATAGAGCAGATATCTCCCTCCATCTCTACCTACCTCCTCTCCATCTCCATCTCCACTACCTCGCTCTGTGTAAGTACCTATCCTGCCCTTCGCCTGAGCCTACAACGTCACTATTTGGGCCTGTAATATGGCAACTGTGCCTCTGTACCTGTCAGCTGCCCCTGCATGATCCCAAGCTATGTCACCAAAGTAGCCACCTACCCCTGTAGGGCGTCTCTCTAAATTGTGATGGTGGCTAAGTCTGGCTGCCCTGGCCTCAGTGGTACGGCTCTTAGTTGTGCCACCCACCACTGCCTATACCCATCTGTAACCCCAACATCATCAATTTGTACATCTACTGGCTGCTCCTCCTGCCCAGTCGGCATTGTGGGTCATGGTGGAGACATAGGTCTCTCCACATCATCTCTCCTGTACTGAGGGAATGGAGGCGGTACACCCTAGACCAATCCAAATTGGCATCTAACCCGCTCTATAGGTATCCACTCATGCTCTCCCACTCTCCTCCCCTCTATCCACAAATGTCATCGTAGCCTGCTAGCTCCATGTTCATTCATCATCTGTATGAGGGGAAGCCCACATATGACCTCTAAATGATGTCCACCCCAAACAGACCCTCCAACAACCTCTTGTAATAAGCTACATTATGAGTAGCTCTGACACCTCGGGCCTCTTCCATAGCTGGTACCCACCACCTGTACCCCACTCTCAAAACTCTTCGTGGGAATGCATCTTCCAGGGCATCCCCACTGGTTGAACACAAACAATGTGCTCGTAAGCCCAATAATGTAGTAGTATGACACAACAGATCTTTGAATCTCCATAGTCACCCGTAGGCCCATAGCTCTCTTTACACCTATGTTAGCAATGCAGGTGCCCATCCAAACCATGTCTACTATACCATCATGTCATGGAGGACACCCATCAGTGACCTCGAGAATCCCCCCCTCTACATCCGGCAGTGCGAAGCAACACACTGCCTCCATCATGAGTACCACTAACCTCGTCTCCTATAGATGAGCTCTATACATCGCTCCATAGCTCAGGCTAGCACCATGGAACGTCAGATCTGCCACACCCTCACCAAAAACGGGTGCTAAACTCCTCATATGCCTTTGAAGAGATGGAATAAACTTGGGCCCCAAATATGGGCAACAGCAGGATCCTGTAGATGTCCTCAAAGGTGATTATCATCTCACCCATCGGTAAATAGAAGGTGTTGGTTGCCAAGTCCCATCTATCGATGAGGGAAACCATAAGACTTGCCTCTGGACTACATGTCGGTAGCACCACATGCCTATCAATCCACCACTCGCCACATGTTGCCACTCCGCCTACATCATGATCTCCTGTATCACATCAATAACAAGGGCGGCACCGGGCCCTCATCTATAGCTCGTCTCGGGCCTGCATCCCACAAAAGCAATATATTAGTCCACCTTCCCAACTTACCTTATTTTTACCCCACATCCCGACCTAATCTCTTTCCCCACCCCCATCCCATTGGCCTTGTCGCTCACCCAAACCTACCCAAACCCATCCACGAACCTATCTAACCTAACCCTCACCCAAACCTACCCAAACCCATCTACCCGAACCTATCTAACCTAACCCTCACCCAAACCTACCCAAACCCATCCACCTAAAACTATCTACCCTACCCTCACCCGAAACCACCCTCAACCCTTACCCACCTACCCTACTTTCTCACCCTAAACCCTTCCCCTCTCACCTAACTTCTTTCCCACCCTACCCTTACTCTCTTCCCTTTTTTATCCCAATTTACACTTAGGATTAACCAACCTCGGTTATCCCCGCACCAACCACGATCTCCCTTGACTGAACACAGTCACCCTTTGACCGACACGGTCTGTTCTTGTGGACCGTGCGGTCACTATCCTTGACGTTGGCCATAAGTTCGACCGATGATGTCGGTCACTATCCTTCTTCTGCCCCGCCCCTGACTTCCCAACCCTATTTTTTCCCTTCCTAATCATTCTACCCACCCAACTCCTTCCTTACACCCCTCATTGTTCCTACATTACCCTTTTTCTCTACCCCTACCCTTCCTCATTCCCATTGCCCTCTATTTTTCCCATTTTGAAATTCTTTCCCCCCAAAAACCCCCATTTTTTTCATATTTTTACCAAATTAACTCACAAATCAATCACAAAGGTTTAACTCCTACCTGATCCCACTACTGCCATCGTGGTGAAACCTCCGGCCTTCACGCCGCTCCTCCCGATCCCTCTCCGGCCTCTGCCATCCTCAAATGACCTCCAATTCTCTCCACCAATCACCTTGCTCGATCGATCTCATGGCCCCACCTCTCACCCACTCAATCTCACCTATGTGGCTCGCCAACCAATCTCTCTGCCGTACTCTTTTGACTTCTTCCTCTTTTCTCTCTTTTTGTCCTCTTCTTCTCCTTAACAATGCACAAATGAATTTTAAAAGCGTCGTTTTCCACTTTTATACCCTACCCGACTCAATCGACTTCGGTTCACCCATGGCCGTCTTGCGGTCTTACGCCCTAGCCAACCATCATCGGTTCCTATCCACCGTCATCGGTTCATCCCAACCACTTTGTCGGTTACCTTGCCTACTCATTGCCCTCACATTGACCTCATTTTACTTACCTCCTTTTTCTTTTGCCTCCCCTACACCTACCTGGACCACTTTACCTTCTTCTCTGGCCCTCCACCTTCTTTACCCTCACCTTGTTAACCAATTGGTGTCTCCTTATTTCACCCCTACCTCGGCCTTACCCGTGCTATGACCTATCTACCTAGACCCAGAAAACTTTTTGTAACCTTTGACCCAATGTGCTTGCTATACCTTGCGACACTGTTACTTGTGTTGTTTGACCTAATGACCTTGCCTATCCTATTACCATGACCGTTTATCTTGACCCTACCTTTGGTGTACCAGAACATACCTAAATGTTCTTGTACCTAACTTACATTGTGTTTCCTGACCATATCCTATACCTTGGATACCAGAATCACTTCAACCTTTTTTAGATAAACCTATCGACCTTAGACGATGTAGATTTTGCAAGCTCTTCAACTTGGTGCGTGTGCGCGATTTATATGTGTGCATGCGTTCAATTGCCACTACCTCTAACCTTGGCCCGTTTACTCGTTACCTATATGCCCGATTTTCCCTTTACCCCATTCCTCATTTCTCATCATTCTACTTCACATCCACTTTTATCAAACCACTCGCTGATTCACCCTGTCACCTCATTAGTTCCTGGTTTGAGGGGATCACCCTCATTCCCACTTGGGGCAACCACACTCTATTCTTGTTCACGTCACTTACCAATACAAGCTACGCAACAAGAAGGGGCAAAATGTAGACACTAAAATCATGTCGTAATCACCTTGGTCCCCTACCGCAACCCTATAATCATTTCCTCATCCTCAACACTTTAGCACCTACCTCCTACACCCCCACACATTTTAATTTAATTACTTTAATTAAATTAATTCCATTTACCTCCATACATATTAATTTAATTATTTTAATTAAGTTAATGACCTTTTACCCACACACATATTAATTTAATTATTTACATTAAATTAATTCACTACCCTCATACACCTATTTAATATAATTGCCTTTATTAAATACACCTCACCTAACCACCCCCATCATTTGACCCATTAACCTAAACCCTAAACCAATGTCCTAAATAAAACCTAACATTACACCCATCCCCTCACCTCACATTTAAAAGCCTCCTAAGGTCGGTTTTCGTCTCGAGAAAGGAAGAGACCCTTATCAAATGGCGGAACAACCTCCTAGGTAGCATTTGAACAACCTTGAGATATCTCACCCAAACCAACGTTGGTTTACCTAAATTGATTTCAGTTTCCCCTACACCGATCCTGGTTATACCGGAATGGACCAAATGGCCTATTTAGTCCCATCTACAACTTTGTAATATGGGTTGGTTTTGTGAGAAAACTTATGATCTTGGATTCAATCTCTTTAGATGCGACAACAGAATGAAGATTGATTGGTGATCAATAAAGGCAATCAAATACACTGGCACAATAGTGAGGCTTTCTTCCCAGCATCCTCCAAAGACAACAACTTCTTCATTATTCTTCAAACCTATACCTCACAGAAGAGTAAGTATCCTCCTTCCATATGTTTCATGTTCTTATCATCAAGTTGTAGTCTTTGTGGTAAAAGGAGCCTAGTCTTTTACCCTCTGTCCATTCCCTCTCTCTAGTTATAGCCACCTTCCATACCCACTCATCCTAATACTTGGCCCAATTGCCCATTCGACCTCCTCAAGTAATCTCAGACCTTTGCAACATATCTACACCCCCTTTGTGATCAATTCCCATTTGCTACCCACTTCACTTTCACCCCAAAACTCCAAAAACCTAGACTGTGTGACTCTACCAGCCCCGACTTAACCGTCGTCGGTTCATTTCTAACCGTCACGATTCTGATCAAATTGTCATCGGTTCTGATTAAAGCTGTCATTGGTCTCTGTGTCGCTTGATCTCTCTGCGAGAATAACAACTGTTTCTTACCTATACCTACCGAACACCTATTTGACCTTTAGATTTGTATCTAACCTAACCCTTCCATTCCGTGATGAATCCTTGTTTATCTCTTATCTGATGGTCCACTGACTAGTTTGTTAAAAGCCTTTAGGGTTTCTTTAGAGATTCTTACCCCATGTCCATGGATTTTGTAACTTTTCATTGAACACATTTGGCACACCTAGTGGGACACTCACCATTGTCCTCTAGGATCCTTTTTCAAGCTTTCTAAGTCCACTTTCATGTTTCCTAAGAGAAATAACTTGTTATTTACTTAATTTCATTTTTTAAGTAAGTTGAATCATCCTTGTTCATACGTATTTTGTGGGTTTAAGTTGGAAATAGGCTTCTTTGACTAACATTTAACCTATTTGACTATTGAAATTTTTCATTTCCATTACTTTTGTAGGTTTTTCAGGGGGTACGCATAGGTGTTCTTGAGGGAGTGTTTCGTCGAAACCCTTGCACGGGCATTGAGCTAGACGCACACCCATTACGTCATATTTTTCATAAGTAGTTCTTTTACAAAGGGAAGTGTATCTGTTGAAACATTGGTGTCTCCATTGAATGTCATGCGTTCATGTATCTCTGGACGTCTTTGGTGTATATTAACATATTGCGTTGATTTATATCTTTTCTTGCAGGCATCTCCATTGAACTACGTGTGTCTCCTTGAAACCCTAGCATACATGTCTACTAGGCCCGTGTACGTGTTAGACCCCACAATCAAAGTTTGCTTCCACATGTCCAAATTGGTTGGGGTGTTTATCTATTGGGTTTGGGACATGTAGGTGTCATTTGGATGCACATGTGTCTATGCTAAAATTTGTTTTTTTTTCTACTCCGAGTGTAAGATCATTTCTTTAGATTTTTCTGATGTTTGTAGGGTTTAACAAGTGATTGCAGGTTTCCATTTGGTTATTTAACTAACGTATCTTAAAGTGTTTGAGTTTCTTAGTTAGAGAAAGGTTTGTGAAGTGTGTATGCTCTCTCCTCACACCTTTTAGGTGATCTTAGAGATCAAAAACACTTCTAAGAACCTTTTGTCACATTCAAAGACACTTATTTTATGCTTCTTAATTAGACTAGCCTTTCAAAAGTTGGTTAAAACAAATTCTATCTTTTGCAAGCATGTTTAAAATTACTTTCCACAAAAAAATTTAGTGGAGTTTTCACGTTGTGTATGCTCTTCCTTCGCACATTTCGGTGATCTTAGGAATAAAAAACAATGTGTAAACTCTCTTTCTTGATATCAAAATTTGATTGAAAATTACTAAATTTGTCTGTATATGGCGTAAACGCTTGCCAAAGAAAGAAGTTGAGACAAAGAAAAAAATTCTAGTACACATCTTTTCATACAGGTTGCCAAACGGTGTGCTACTTAAAACCACATTAAGTTAAGTAAGATAAAAAACACACCATTTCACCTCACATTGTAGTGTAGGTTTCATAAAAGAGCACCTCCTATCTACTTAACTCGAACATAACCCCTTTGGCATAATTCCTTAAGCTACATAAATGGGGGTGGTTCCAGAACCCTAAAGTAATCCACCATTGAGTAACCTCATGGATGAAATAGAAGCGCCCGCTTTACCCACTTGACTATTTTTTACATTATAAGTTAGATTCAAAGTTGTCTGTATCGCAACCTCAATGAGAGTACGCATTAATGCACTAGTTTCTCATTGCATTTGAAGGGGGTAAAGTAAAGCCGAGATACTCCCAAATTAGTCATTGTGACTTTTGGGTAAATTGAGCTCGCATTTAGAAAAACTTATGAAACTTAGTTGAGATATATTATTAGGGAAGACATTCTGTCTTGGAGCCCACTTTGCTAGTCCATTGTCACGTCAAGCCATCACAAAGTGATGACTCACTTAGAGTTTGAACCTTGTTTCTCAAACAAGGAAAAGATCCCATGTAAGTTAGATCTAAGTGTCTTTCATCACATAATTAAACAACATCTCACATAGCTTGGTTTGATTCTCGCCTTCGGATGAGGAAAATTTTTTCCCAAGTGATGACTAGTTTATTTTAATCTTTTGATCTATATCCTTGGATTATCATAGCCCATTTTTCTAGGGTGAGAAGGAGGCATACCACGTGATTCTTATCAAAGATAGTATTCACCACTTTTTTATCCGTTTACACCCATCCATGTTTGCGGCTAGGTTGTTAAACGTCTAAAGTACGCAAGTATGTTTTCATGTCTTTGATAGTTCTTTGATCTTGATTTCAAGATCGTCTTCACTACTACGATTTCAGTTCATCATTTATCTCTCCTTAGGTTGATAGTTTTTGCTTGCATTCTAGTCACAATTTTGGTACTTATGTCATGTTTTCAATTTCTTGAGAACTTGATATAAGTCCCTTTATTGTGTGGTTACACTACTCGCAACTAAAAACTTCTTGCTATACTCATACTTTGTTTCAGTTCCGACGTCATCTAAGTCTTTTTGAGAGTGTCAATATTTCCTTATATATACCGAAATAACGTCATCTTGATACTAACACCTTGCTTGCTCGGTTAATGTATCAAGATAGTGTTGTTACACTATACATACTGCAACTTCCATTTTTCAGAAAACTTAGCTTTCATTGGCATTCGAACTAGTTTTAGTATACCTCGTCGAGATATTGTTAGTACCACTTTAATATTTAGGCCTTGTTAGAATTTTAACTTGACATACATATTGATATGATATTGTCACAATCTACTTTGGACCCTTCACTATAATCATAGTTAGGGTATAAGCAGTAGAATGACAATTCAAGTGATAGTTGCATTTGAGTGTTCTTTGAATCATAAAAAAAGCGTGTAACCTTACTTCTAGAGCACACTAGGTTATTTTAACATCACATCGAGTGACTTACAAAAACATACGCCTAGGTCTTGCGTAAAATTTCAAGTTAATTTAGATGGAACCTCGTATAACTTTGACTAGTGATGCCTAGAATCACGAAGATGGCGTCTAAACCAAATGATCACGACTTAGGAGAAAACCCTTTTGAGTCCTTCCCATTTAGCAAAAAAACTTAGCACCTCTCTTTTTCATAGGTCAAGGATGCAAAGCCATTGATTGATTATAGTGGAGAAGAATCTGATTCTTCTAAAGAACAACATCAATTATACCTAGTTCAATTTGATGATCTCCTTTATTATAACCGAGATCAAGTACTCACAAGAGTCTTAGAATTAGGGCTAAGCTTTCATAGGAACACGAATTAGAAACCAAGGTCATTAATCATAAAAAAATAATGAAGGTCCCTCTTAGACATGGATAACCCCTTTGATGTAGGGTATGCTTCTACTTCTGGGCAACATCACAACACTCGCTAAAGGAGACCCATCTAAGCCACTTGGTGATCCACGAAGACCTTATTACAAAGCTTCATGTAAAGTGAAGATTGAGTGTAAAGCCTCACCACCTCCCAAGTTTGATGAGGAAGAGGATCCTTTAATTGAAGAAGAGATCCTTCAAAAACAAATCCTGAAACTGAGCCAAAAATTAGCAAACTTAGGCTCTTCAAATAGGAATGTATACAAAGACAAAATCAAAATGAAATCTAGCGAGTTCCACTTTGATCCATATAATGACGTGAATTTTAAAGTGGCTCAGGCACAAAGGACAATTTTGCCTACCAAAGAACAAATTATTGAATGGGAATTACAATCAATGAAAGACACACTTACTACGCTACAAGAAGGAAACATAGGACATAGTAGGAAATATTTGTATGAAGAACTATGCCCTTACCCCTTTGATAAGGACATGTTATGGAAACCCTTCCCAAAGAATTTTACCATTCCTAAATTTGATAAATATAAAAGCAAAGGTGATCCTCATGATCACATCAATGAGTTTTATGTGGCTTGCTTTAGGAGGTTATGTACAATGACAATTTCTTGATACGACTCTTCCTTGTAGCCTAGGGGCACTGGGATTGGAATGGTTCTTTAGCATACCTAAGGGCTCCATTACAACATGGCCCACATTAGCAGAAATATTTATACAACATTATTCCTACAACATGGAAAATGATATCACAATGAACGACCTCTGCATTTCAAAGCACATGCCCAATGAGACATTTGTGATATTTTTACAATGATGGCGAGGGTTGGCAATCCGTTTCCCTTGTGCTTTTCTAGAAAAATAACTAGTAAGCATATTTGTGCCTAACTTAAACCTAGAGATAGCCTTCCATTTACAAATGCATTGTGGCTCTAACTTTGAAGAATTTATAGAGAAGGGAAGTCAAATCGAAAAGGCCCTCATCACAAAGGGAACACTTAAACTAGTTTTCAAAGACAAACATGAAGTAAAATCCTTAGATAAATCGAAGTTCTTCAACAAAAAAACATGTCATTGGCGATGGCATTACAGACTCCAAAATATTCCAAACCATGTAGACTAGTCCACTTTTAAAGATCTCATAAGGACCTTTTCAAAAGGAACCTACCAAACATACGTTCATGCCATTAACATAATCCCTATTTGCCATACTAAAACAGTTAGATAACGTAAACATGATATAATATCTCGACCGCGATGGTACCATACCTAGAAGATGCTCCAAAACCCGGTTGGTTCAAAGAGCATGAGTAATGTGACTTCCACCGTGTTAAAGGGAAGAAGACAAATAGGTTCTTGAGACTATGTCATTACATACAAGACCTCATTGAAGAGGGAAAAATCACCATAGATTCTCCTCCTGACTCAGAAAAGGTCCAAATGAGAAAATGGGTATCTTCAAAGATCCCTTTCCTAACCATGCAGATAAAAATAAAAGGAATCCAGATCACATAGAAACTTCCAATGACTATGGGATTGCTGCCTATGTTTATCCCACTAATGATAGCCCCTTTGATTCCCTCATAGGATGTATCCATTCGTCTGATGAATAGGTTAATACTATTAGGATATTAGAAAAGAGTTGTGCAGTAGGGACGCAACACACTCATTTGATCATACCAGATCACCTACCTATCCCTCAAGAAGGTCAGTATAACCTAATAGAATAGTAAGAGAAGACGCCCGCTAGGATATCAATTTTAGATCTCCTCAAAATATCTACTGCACATAAAAACATATTATATAAAACACTGTAGAGTTCGGGAGTCTCTACTAATGTAGATCCTACACACCTCCAAGCCATGATTGCACACCTTGAATCCAATGATCATATCACTTTTGATCGCACTGCAATCCTACATAACGACCTAGAGCACAACCTACCCTTATATATAGAAGTAGTTGTTACCCGCCACAAGATCAAGAGAGTACTTATGGATGGCGGATCCGATTTAAACATTTGTACTTTGAAGCTAGTTAAGTAGCTAGGCCACTCAGAAATGGATTTAGGTGCCAAAACTATTACAATCATGGCCTATGATAATGAGGAGCGAGAGTCAGCAGGCACTATAGTAGTTCCAATGGAAGTAGGGCCGAATTTTCATGATACAACATTCCATGTCCTTGACTTGGATCTACCATACAACATGCTCTTAGGACACCCATGGATCCATGCCATGCAGCCATTCCTTCAAATTTCCATCAATGTATCAAAATGTGCCATAAAGGATAGATAATCACCATTCAAGGTGATCTAGAACCATTTACACATTGCAGAGCCTTACATAATTTTTCTCGTGCAACTTATGAATTCCCTTCTATAGACATTGTTGTTCCTTTGCAAATAGAGGCTATCAAGGGACATATAGATCTAGATTCACTCACTCCTTGTAATCAAGACTTTCCCTCATTGGTCAACCCTTTTGCATCATGGGAAACAATGTCGGAAAAATATGGCCTAGGTGAGCTGTTCACTCTTGAACAAGCTTTATTAATATCATATTTATCAGTGTCACCCAAGACACATGGTAAACCCTAATTTTAGTTCAAAAGCATTCAGAACAATGCCCTAAACCATTGGAGAATTTCATTTCTAGTGGTTTCTTATCGAGGAAAAGATGGTAGAAGATCCCACTAGAAGAGTACCTGAAGGTACCATGGCTTTATGCCATCAGGCCCTGCTATATGTAAAAGGCCATCATATGATGTATGTCATGGGTTACAATGGGTTTGGATACGGTATCAATGCATTGAAAACCCTCTCATCTTCCACTGAACCCAAAATCATTGTTTGGAAAAGCTCATACAACTTTATATACTCACTCAAATCTTCACTTAGAATACTACTGGAACAAATATCCTTCCAAATCCTTTTCATGGCATTGTAATCCTATGGGTTTTGTAGAAGCTAAACTTGTTGTATCATAGTATTAGCAAAATCCATTGACTATGAACTAAGTAGTTTTATTTTCAAAATACATTCTAAAGAAACTCCATTTATCTCTTCAATATTAGAGAAATGATCAGTTAGATCACCTATATTTTTGAGAAATAAAGGACTGATAGATGTGTATGGTTTGTTGCCTAACAAATTACAAAAATGTGGATTTACAAATCCCATTGCTTCAATAATTTTATCATTTTTGAATATTTCTGGATCTCTTTAGCTAATGATTCAGAGATCTTTCTCAACTTATTCCTAGTTTCCATTAATACTACATCATATAAATTTCATGTCACTTGTACTTCTTCTATTTCTGAGTTAGCCACATCAACTCTTTTTTGGAATGTATGAAGTGGAATCTCTCTTTCATGTGATATTATACACGAGATCATCATATATATTATATTTTAAGAAGAACCTAGAATTTTTCAAAATTTTCAAAGTGCATTCTAGTTTTCAAAAACAACACCCTGAAAAATACCATCAGAAATATATAAACTTTCTAAACTCCAACAAACATGTCTTCTGAGTCTTATGAAGTATGTAATGTAGAAAGAACGATCTTGTACATGCTTCATTAAAATATTAATCTCCTCAACAAGGAAAAATACCACAGAGTGTGAGTAAAGTTTCTATGTCAGTTAGATGGCACAATAAATCTTTAGCTTTATCTACATCCTTACGGTATTTAAACATAAATCTTGTTAGTGAAGGATATTCATCAAATATTCTACATGTAGGTTCATACATAGATATCCATCTCAGTATCTACATCTTTGAGAAATGTTTTTCCTTTTTGAGTCCAATAGAAAATTTTGAAATTCTAAAAATCTCTTCGGATCGCTAGAATAATAGGCATGTAGATCACGTATCAATTCCTCTACTTTAGCTAAAGTTTCAAATGTGCTCACAATTTTGTAGGTGAGATTCATTCTGTGAGCCATGCAGTGGAAAAAAACCATATACAGAGCAATAGTTGTCTAAATTCTAACACAAAGACCATTTCTGGCTCCCTACATTACAGCTGCACCATCGGTTCCGACACAAACTAATTTTGTTGCAATGGAAAAGTCATCCATTCCGGCGATATCCTTCAGATTTGACAACACCAATTTATATATATATTCAGAATTGTAATTCTCAGTCATTTTATGAATTTCTAAGAGGTGTGGAGTCCTTATTTCATTAGCAAATGTGTAAACATGAATACATATCCATGAAGTATTATCGACTACAGTAACCTCATCTAATGAAAGGGAAATATACTTTTCCTTTTGAACACATAGTTTCAGATCCTCCTTTTCTACCATAGATAGACATTTTGTAATCTCCCAGCCACTGGTATCTGACCAATGAGATTGAGGAATGTTCTGTAGACCAATAACTTGATACAACATTTTATTTTCTTTGAAATCTGACATCGGTCTTCCCCTTTTCATTATATGAAATACGGTAGCAAATTGAATACCTTTTTCTTGCATTTCTGCCTCCATATCTTTTCTCAATCTAGATACTATGGTCCCACCTTTTTCATTTATATATTTGATACGTTTTTTTTCCTTTTCATACTCTTTTGCATATTTGACATGTAGACAATCTTTTGCATCTTTCCATTTATGTGTTCTGACTATGCTGCCATCCTTTAGCTTTTGGGAAATGTATATTTTCCCATAGTGCTTTTCAATTATGTCTAGTTTGAGTTGCATCATGTGCTCCTTCCCCTATTTCCAACCACATATTTTGCATCGACATTGTGTTGGAACAACATTACAATTTTCAGTGTACACAAGTTCAATAAAAGGATATTTTGCAGCCCATTCGAACTGGAATTTTCTTCCAATTGTCTAGTTTTCCCTCTTTCTTCTGACAATTTTTTTTTTTTTTCTTGGGATTTAACTTCTGCATCTGAGTTTTCAGTAGGAATATTTTGATTCTCATGTCTCCTTTTCCTGGAAATAGAACTCGGAGTAGAAGCTTCCTCTGTTGGTGTACTTTGAGAATTCGATGAATTTTCATGTACTTCTAACTCATCAATGGACAAAAATTTTTTCTCAACAAATAATGGATACTCGATATCTTTAAATTGATTATTCTAGGAAGGTATTTCTGAAATGTCTACAAATAATTCTATAAAATTGTTACTTATTTAGTATTAATTTTATCTATAGTTAAATTTTTACAGAGTAGAAAGAGTTCCAAGAAGAGTATGATAAACATAATTATTAAATTTTGTAAGATTAAATAACCAATAAATAAAAAGTGCCACATACCGATATTTTCAGCTAATGCAGAAATGAACTTCATTTTTGTGATTTTCCAAAATAGCCAAGCAAAGTATTTACACCCTTTTTTGAATTGGCTGAATTTGTAATCTTCTTGCCCTGATTTCTAGTATCCATGAATTCTTACTGCTTAGGCCCTTAGGGTTGGACAATCAAGGGTTGGACGACTGAGTCACTGAGTGGTTTGATGAATCATGATAGAGGGGTTGGATGCCTAAGTTATTGGATGACTTAATCCTTATGGGTTAGACAACTCAGGGTTGGACGACTAAGGGTTAGACGGCGTAGGGTTGGACGGCTTGGGGTTGGACATGATAAGCGTTGGATGACTATTGGGTTGGACGGGCCAGTGTTGACCATTGGACGGAAAAGGTTGGATGGCTAAGGGTTAGACAACTAAGTGTTGGACAAATAGGTGTTGGATGGATCAGTGTTGGGTGGATCAAAGTTGGACGGCTAAGAGGTTGGACCACTCATATTTCGGAGTTAGATGAGTTAGGTTTGGAATGCTTAGGTTTGGATGGATCGAGTTAGACGACTACATGTTTTGAATTTTCTTATTTTTACTTCGGTGAATATGCACATGATATGATTCAAAATTATGATGAATTACATTCATAAGCTCTTATATATGTGTAAAATCTAGGTGAACCAAATAGTATAAGGAACATGTTAGTCAATTTTTTTGGCGAATAAGTCGGTCTGCGAACCACATGATATTCACCAATTCAATTTCTATAATTCTTGATTTTCACGAGTTTATGAAAATTCACCACTAAAATTTTCCTGGAGAGCACCCCCGAAGTGTTGAGATGTATTTTCCAACGTCTCTGTGGGATTACAAGGTTTTCTTGAACCCCAAAAAGTGTGTTTTTAGCGTTTTGTCGGGAAAACTCATAGGTTTCATTGTTTCATAGAGATCATGTATACTATAGTAGATAACATATTGAATAGACTTATACCTTTATGTTGGTCACCAAATGGTTCACATGCTTAAGTTCTTGATATATAGGGTGGATTAGAGTTGGATGGCTAAGAGGTTGGACCACTCATATTTCGGAGTTAGATGAGTTAGGTTTGGAATGCTTAGGTTTGGATGGATTAGAGTTGGATGACTGCATATTTTGAATTTTCTTATGTTTACTTCGGTGAATATGCACATGATATGATTCAAAATTATGATGAATTACATTCATAAGCTCTTATATATGTGTAAAATCTAGGCGAAACAAATAGTATAAGGAACATGTCAGTCAAATTTTTTAGCAAATAAGTCAGCTGCAAACCACATAATATTCACCAATTCAATTTCTATAATTCTTGATTTTCACAAGTTTACAAAAATTCACCACTAAAATTTTCCCTGGAGAGCACCCTGAAGTGTTGAGACGTATTTTCCAACGTCTCCAGGATTACAAGGTTTTCTTGAACCCCAAAAAGTGTGTTTTTGGCGTTTTGTCAGAAAACTCATAGGTTTCATTTTTCATAGAGATCATGTATACTATAGTAGATAACATATTGAATAGACTTATACCTTTATGTTGGTCACCAAATGGTTCACATGCTTAAGTTCTTGATATATATTTTTGGTGAATGTCTTTTCTATGGTTTTAGAAAACCCTCAAATAACATAAAGTATTTTCCTTATTCATTTTTAGGGTTAGATGTTAGATTAGGGTTTCTAAGAAGGAAAAAATACATTTGACTAGAAAATAGTTATATAGAAGAGAGAAAGGCTTTTGAAACTCAAAATTAGAGAATCACGGTTATTAATTTGTTTTCACACCGATAAGATATTGTAAGAACCCTATTTATATGGTTTTAGATCATAATGAAATGCTACCACTTTTATTTTGAGAAGGCTTAGGATCGAATTGAATGACCATTCATTCTTTCTATGATTTGTACTTAGGGTTTTGGAACTTTTTTTCTAAATGTTGTTTAGACTTCATTTGCGAGACTCCTCCTCTTGTCTTACTATTAATGGTCATCGTTCTCCTTCTGTTGGATTGTTTTAATCTATAAGAAAAGGTTTCCGTCTGCTCTCAATCTCTTTGAATTATCTTTTGATGCTCTTGGATATCTTATTGTAGATAGAGTGGAGCATGGGTAAATTCGTGGCATATTTCTCCCTGATCACAAGACTTAGCTCATCAATGGCCACTTTCACTGACAAATCCTTTCTCACTCTAGTTGAATCTAAGAAGAACATATAGGAGACATTCTCTTACCTTGAGACATTATGCAAAGCTTCGAGAGGTGTAATGTTCAATCTATTGAGTCTTTAGGATTTCGCTAAATCTCTTGAGCTATGCTTGATTGGTTGGAAAATTACCCCTAGAAATGGATTCAACAAGGAGAAAGATTTCAGTTTTTGCATATCTCCTGTTCCCTTCGACAACGAGTCTTCCACTCCATGGAAATTTTTCATTGATCGAGTTGAACAAAAAGTGCAAAAGTGGGTCTCTTGACCTTTTCCTTGGCTGGGAAAGTCCATACGTGCACTAAGATCCGAATGCTACTCAATTTTATTATACAACTTGTTGGTATCCTTCTCAGGATTCCTTTGGAAAATTAGACAAGTTATTAAGGGGCTATCTTTGGTCAAGTTACAGACAGGGAGGCTTCCACTAGGTGGCGTGGGATATTTTCAAGCTTCCACAAGACTAGGGTGGAATGGGTATTATTGATGTGTATAGATAGAGCATCTCTCTTTGTGCCAAGTGGGTTGTTCGTAGCATTCATGGTAACAAAGCTTGGAAAATTTTACCATGGCACTATATCTCTTCTGGCTCTCCTTATGGTAAGAAATGTTGGAAGAATATTAGTTTTCATAATTTATTAATCACTAGAGTGCTAGTTAAAATACCTGGTACCTTTGTGGTGAAGAACATCTAAAAATATTTTAAGGTAATAAAACATCTGATGCGATGGGTTGGAGATGGCTTCCGATTCTGGACTTTCTTTCAATGATCATAACATCTGGTGGTCACCATTTTTCATCAGAAAACTTACCTCTTATGGAACTTCATGATATCAAGGCTTTAATGCTTGCTAGGAAATAAATTTCCACTATCAAAGAGCTGGTTTCTAGCAGAGACTGGCTTCCTTGGCCAGAGCTTAAACATAAATTTCAATTAGCTAATTTGGACCTGCCTTCCATTCTCAAAATTTAGTCTCTCATGCCAGATGTGATGTTACACAAACTTGGGATATAACCACCTACTTCCTGGTGGAAGGATTAGAGATGGAATGTGGATATTCCTTTGTTGAATTATAATTCGGGGTTATCTATTCTCTTCTTTCCCCTATTTCACCTACTATTGACAAGCTTAATACTAGATGGAACTTGCATTCTTCCTCTACCACCTGGCTTCACCACCTCCATCGTGCTTGGAATTCCTTCTTTGACCCAAATTCAAATTTATTTCTCTGGTGCCTAATCTACCAAGGCCTCCCTTAATGGGGATGGTTAAGCCACATTGGAATCCCCAACCCCAAATACCTCTATTGTGGTCATCCTAAATCCTTTAAGCATGCTTTTGGTTCCACCCTCATGATTAAAGTTCTTAGACTGGATACACTCCCTATTCCAACCTTACCATCCCGAGTTTTTGATTAGAAGATTGCCTTTCTTGGAGACTATGCTAACTATCCTGCTTACATTGCTTCTAATTGGAATTTTTTCCATTATGTAATTTTCTTCCAACTCTAGAAGGCTAGGAATAATGCTTTTTTCAACAATGTGAGCTCACTTTGGATATTTCAGTTAATGAAAAGGTGGAAATAATTTCTTTTAGTTGTATGAAAATCCAGGCCCAAGCTCAAAAAGTGGCTTTGTAGTTTTCTCACCTTAAGTAGTTGCTTGATCATTGTGGAAGCACGTCGTGCACCATGAGAGGAGTCCCTCCCATTGATGATCCACGTCCTCCACCTCTAGCTCCGCCACCTAGACATCACAAACCACACTCGCAGCCACTCTCGAAGTGATCAAATTTCTCCTCCATGACCTCTCCTTGACCCCTCCTCTTTCTCGGCCTAGTTGGAGCCCTTCTACATGAGGTAAAGTTGTCACTAGTTCTTCAAACTGGGGTTCTCCACCTGGGGGAGCTCATAGGTTTTGCGATTCACCTCTACCTGGTTAGGGGATTATGGTTCCACTCGGTGTTCATTTATTAGATCAGTACAAATGGATGGTCAAACCCCTTGCCAATGAGCCTCATACACTTGGCTTCATCCCACTGAGATATGATCCACCACCACCTCCAAGTGTAGTTGTTATGTGTGCTTATAATTTCCTTAATGTAGTCTCTTTTTTTCTATTTTTTTTCCTCATGGTAATTCTCTACTTCCCTCGTGGATGTTTTTTTTTCCTTCATGGCTTATTTTGTACTACACTTTGGGCCTTGTTGGATTTTGGGTGTGTTCTCTGCTAACCACTGCATTTATGTAACACTTTGTGTTATTATGTTTATAATATAAAGGTAGTTCCAATAGTAAATGTTATCACTTTTCTCGGATTTTTTTAAAATTTTTCTCATCTAGATCATAATGGAAATTTCATCTTTAAATTACTAATAATCTAAACATCAACTTAGAAAATTAGCTAAAAATGACATTTTTTCTATTTTAATTTTATTTTGCTCATAATAATTGAATTTTTACAATGATTTTTTTAGTTATTTAAACTCGAAAACCACCTTCCACATCCTGTAAAACTAATAATGATGAAATGAGAATTCTAAAGCATATTACAAAATGAATAAAAATTTGAATAACTCACTCACATATTTCCTACCTAAATGGTTAATAAAACATGTTAGTATCTTAAACATTTGATTTTCAAGAACATATTGTAACCAAATATAATTTTTTTAGTTTTTTGTAGATAAATGATGACATTTGAAACATAGAGATTTGTTCTTATTAAATCAACAATTGTAATACAAAAATAAATGAAAACATGTAAGTGTGTTCATAGGAAGGTTGCATTCAATAAATACTAAAAAGGAAACTTTGTTCACCCAACAAAGAGAAAGTATTGATAAAGGGAAAGGAAAAATCCAAAAGATGGTGCAACACTTCGAATGGGTTATGAAATTGGTGGTAATAGGAAAATAACCCTCAAATTTTTAACATCAATATTGTCTTTATTGGGTTTATTTGTGTAACAAAAACTCTTTAATAAAGACAATTAATAAAGACAATGAAATAATATCCATGATAGTTACTTTCGCATTAGATCTTATTGTACTCTAGTACAATACTTGATAATAGAATGGAAGTAACTATATTGAAACAAATTCTATTAATAAACAATATTTAGGTTTAGCTTATTTGGAGACCACATAAAACACATGGATGCATTTTTGAAATATAGTTAAAATTGGAACAAAAAAATGAAAAAAACCTTTTCTCTTCTTCCCGCTTGATGGAATTATATGTTTTGCAAAGCTAGCCAAATAAAATAAAATGGAAGACTATTCCTACTCGATATTCATCCTTATATTTTGTAATATGTTGTTGTCTTGTATTTAAGTATGAGAATGCCTTTTATAGCACCACCCTTTTGGTTTTCATTGCCATGGATGCTTATCTTATAATTAGAGGTATTTCTCGGATGGTGAAAGGATGCTTTGACCCCCTCCCAACTTACAACTATTAAACTTGTGTCCCATAAGCTCCAACATGAATGCAAGAGTGTTGCACCATGTAAACCTTTCAGATGGTGAGCATTTTCAAAATTCACATCTTCCTCGAAATTTATAGATATTGTTCATGTGAAAAATTTACACAAAGGCGCAAATGTGTGTGTGCAAAAATCCAAATGCAGGATGGTGAAACAAGAATTGTAATATTGTAAACCCTCTTTAGAAAAAATGTATGCTTCTTTTGCTTCATTCTTTTAAGTTTACTTTCTTCTCCTTGTCCCTATTCATTTATGTAATCATCTTGTTCATGGTAAATATAAATCCTTGTAAAAATACATCTATCTTGATAGAGTTTTAGATCCACATATGACACCTCTAATTGCGAATGCTTTGTCAAAATATGCCTCTTAATTTTTCCAGATTAATTCCCTTAATACCTCTTTGCGGTTATGGGTTGTTAAAGGTTGCACACTTTATAAAACATACCTCAAAGATTACCACAATGCTCGGGGTAGTGAAACATTCTTTCGGTTTGATTTTGTGGAACAGGAAGGAGGGGAAATTCATGTTACATGTTTTAATGAGGCTTCCTACATATTCTATGAGCTAATAGAAACAAGGAAGGTGTATATTCTCAGTAATGGTAGGATTGAAAATGAAAACCCAAACTATAACCACTTGAACATTTTTGTGGATATTTTTTTGTTGCGTTCCTCATCTATGACTCCTTTTATAGAAATAGATAACAAAATACCTATAAATCAATTTCATTTTAGATCAATAAAAAAATATCTAGTCATCCTCGTTGGTTCTTCAATTGATATGATTGGAATTGTTCTTTCCATATTGCGGCACTAAAATATTCACATACGTGACCAAAAAAAGAACACTTCAATTATAGGACATGTCTACATTTAGTGTTTCTATTGATTTTTGGGTAAGTCGTTTTGATAAATTGAGTGAAAATATTTTACAAATTTTATCGATGCCGTAGATTGCAGTATTGGCTATCAAAGTTGGTCAGGTTACAAAATTTAATGGCTTGTCAATAGACATTGTTTCCATTACAAAATATTTTTTCAACCCCTTAATTAAAAATACCTCTACACTCCTTGAGTAGGAAGCATCAAATTATTTCTCCCTTCTAGTGCCATCTATAACAAACAAAAAATGGGGTCTCCAAAAATGGTTTTACGCATCAACAATATCACAAATAGCTGAAATGGGAAACTCCGATTAAAATGAATGGATCATGGTTACTCGGAAGTAACTAAAATTTCCATTGATAATTTATTTTATATGGATTTCCCTTATAAAAGGTGATAAAAATGCAAGAAAAAAGTGTTGGAAAAGGGAAATGACATGTGGTTTTTCCCGCATTATAATGCAAACAATACGCAATGTGATTATAGATATGTGCTCCGCATTGATATGAAGGACACTACCAAGGAATTATAGTCAGTTAAAACCTTTGATGAAGTAGTTGAATCAATCATGGGTATCACAACTAAGGACCTTCAATTGTTATCCATTGATGATGAAGTAACTGCATAAATTACAAGCAATGTTATTGACTACAATTACTTTTTCACAATGAAGAAATGTTATCGAGATAGAATTACATTTTCACACTTTCCCTCAAAACGATAGTTTATCAGGGGAACAAACAACTTAAATGTGTCATTTTGAATTCTAATAAATTGGAGAGTGCTCATGTTCCCTAGATTTTGATGCTAGGAAACTTATGTCAAACTTCATGCAAGGGTTTTTGTTTTGTTCCCAAAGTCTAACCATATTTTAAGGTACTTCTACTTCCTTTTTTGTATGTAAACAACTTGTTGCAACAAATTTTGGTTTGTAAATTCATTATGTTCTACTTTGACATTAAAAAAACTTTACAACCCTCCTTTTCTATGTTAAAAAAGAATCGAAAGCGCTTTATACTTCTTAGATTCTCCAAAATCATTAAATTGTAATAGAAAACATTACTCTATGGTAGTAAATTGTGAAAGAATATATCTTTCTTTTATTGTTTTGGGCCATCTCTGATACCTTTGAAAAAAGTATTTTTTCCTGTTGTTTAATGATATTTTCTAAGAAAACAACCTTATAGGACTAAAAATATTTCCTTTTACTTTTTTCTTTCCAAAGTATGTGGGACTTAGAGAAAACTTTGTTCCTTTTCCTTTTCTTATAGGTTGTAACTTGCATTAACATGCCAAATCCTAAACAACTAGCCCACATACGGAGTCCGATGTAATGCATAAAGATCATATTAATGCCTCTCGGTGCATCATTACTGTTCTAGTAAACAAAGATATGGAGCTTTTACTCATCTAGAGCAAGGTGTTCAATTCAAGCCATTTAATGTCACCTACTACTCTACTTCTAATTCAAATGCGAGAAGATTGTCAAATGGTATTAATATAGCATATTAAGACACACTTTAATGTCCATGTCCAATGCTTACTTCCTTCAATTCCTTTAATTACAATTTTTGTGAAGCACACAAAAACTTCAATGTTTCAATATTCTTTCTAAAGAACTATAAACACATATTTATGGGTCACACCCCTCACACTATCATTCAAAATTCAAAAAAACATATCTTACTAACCTAAATCATGAATTACCCTCGTAAATTCATATTTACCTTCCGTTAAACCTATCTACCTATCCTATTTACTCACCCTAAACCTCTCTAACCATCTAGCACCCATCCTAGCCCATTTTTGTCCTAACATCCTAACCTCCCGAACCTCCTTAACATATTACCTCATCCTTATACCCAAAATCCCATTTTGGAATGGTTGAAACCACTTCCAAGAAGGTTGTTACACTTTTTCTCATATCACCATCAATTCTAATGAATCGATGGTGATTATAAAATAATAATCAAAATCCTTATTTCGGGATCCTCAACCATCCACAATGAAGCTCTGTCACATCCAGGATCGAGATGACATCACCATACACATCTAGATGCCTTGAACACCCTTGTTTCACTCTTAACGGTGCTAAAAATCTTGTAAAACCCTATAATATTATCCATATGCATTCAACACTTTGAAGGTGAGCAGTTTTCTATATTATCATCTTTGGTTTATCAATGTATCACATTAAAATCCATATCAATCATCTTAGTCTTCATTTTATGTCAAATTTGTATTCTATCAAAATATCATCATTTACACAAGTAATCATTAGCGATTCTGTTTGAATCAACAACAAATCTACTTGAATCTCCCATGATTCCTGTCATTATATCATTCTACCACATTTACATACTTTCAGATTATTTCATCATTCTATTTTTATCGATCGTATATTTCAAGATGTCACTCCCTATAGATGATAGTTCTGAGTGAATCACATAAACTCAACTTGTGTGCCATTTCTATCACACCTGAAATTGAATACAATGAAGAACAACTTGAAGTGATATGTGAAATAAAGGATGTAAAAAAACACTTATAATTCAACCACATCTTTGAATTTGAGCTCTTCATAGCCTTTTCCCAGCCCACTTATCAAGTAGAACATGATCTCTCCATCCCTATCGAATTCTAACCATATTTTCATTATCTTATTTCACACCAAGTCAATTTATTGTAAACACAAGTCGACATCCCTTGAGGAAGCCCATTGGTTCCTAGGATTGACCATTGCCAAGTAACTCATTCATACATGTACTCTCACTCAGTGGAAGGAGGAGTCTTCCACATTTTTTGTGTACCCACTCACCTTGAAATTTCATTTTTCAACACATGTATCATTAAAACATGCCACTTTTAGATTTTTTGGTATTTCATTATAATATTAATAAAACAAAATTCACCACAAACATCCTGGCATGCTCGGTGGGAACCATAATACCCTTTTGATTAGATTCCATATATTCTTATTTTATTTTCCTGTCAATATCATCTAACTCTACAGACTTAGAGTACCTCACTATCACTTTTTCAAAAATACTTAAAAAAAGGAACATCGATCAAAGGTACATTCTTTCTTTATTTTCTTTCAAGTACTTTATCTTTATATGATATGTTCTCATAAAAATTAACATTTCCTTTTGGATCTTAAAATGAACTTTCATCCGACTTATTCACATAGTCTAATAAGGAGTTGGATGAATTTCATTCACAAAAAATCCCTTTACACATAGCCAAATAACATATAAAATTAAAATTGGCATCTAAATAATTCCTTCCAGGCTGACCTACTTAGATTTCATCACCAATGGGAAAATTAGACTTGGTGTTCTATCTGAGTATAAATAATTTGGTGGGTGGTATATCTGCTAAGCACCTGCCACCTTTATCACTGTAGGACTATGAAGTGAGGGGCTAGGCCCCAATACCACGCCTTGTACCAACACCAACACAAATTTGGGCCTCACGTAACTTCTGGTACATCAAGCAATCCATACTTAACTCACCTAAAACTAACCTTAGATAGCCTTCATCTTAGTTCCCCTTCATCCATTTTTCATTTCACAGTTTCTTAAGATAATCAAGATAATTAAAAATTTCTTCTGATTGTGTGGTTTTCGTTTTCTAAAAACAACTATCTTTCATTTCTTTATAGACTTTTTGTTTATTTCATGGTCTTAACTAGGCTACAATATCACTTTTAAAATATTTCAAATATGGTAGATTCACTTCATTTCCATATTCAAAGAATCCCCAACACAAAAATTCATCCTTAGAAATAGACTGGAGCCTCCACATTATCCAATTACTCAATATGCGACATCAAAATCCCCTTGTCTTGATCCCCCTCAATTTTTTCAGAGTGGTGATCTCGTATTCACTGAACTCTTAGACACAAATCTAAATTCCATTTCTATCTACCTTTCTACCAATGAATTACATATCAGCTATTCCCTTATCCTAAATATGGTTCAACTTCTTAATTCACCACCTACGATTATTATAAACTCCATGATCCCTATTATTAACCACTTATCCCTCCATTAGTGACATAGGCATATTAGCACATGCTTCATCAGCCCCTATAACTAGTTTTGATCTCAATGTTATTTATTCAAAAGACATGTCTAACTTACAACCATCTACATCATCGACTCCTTTGTTGAGCTCATTAGTCACACAAACCCACACTATGACATCCCCATCCACATCTAGTCCCATAACCTCTAATGTTCCTCCTCTACCTCATGTAAGCAAAACTGGTGTTCCATTTACTACGACCTTCCTATATCACATTTCAATTTATCCCACCACAACAACCTACATCCTTAATCCAAAATATAGTCTTATCTATCCCTACATCTATACTTCTATTCAATACGAGTTCCATAGCTAATATGCACCCTTTTTATAGCATGCATCCACATCTCTGTCTCACAATATAACACCATCTCTTCTCAATATATACCACAACCATCACAACCTCTTATCAATACTTCCATTCCTATTATTTATTAATACATCCAACCGTCACAACCCTTAGTCTCTTAGCATACCGAAATATCCCGATGAGTGCCCCTCTTCATCATAATATCCATTTACCATATCATTTGTACCAACAATCGATCCCCCATCCTTATAACCAAGATTTTCCCTCTTCTTCACACACACAAAACCTCAAAACAATCTCATACATGCATTACTAAGTAGAATAGTAAACCTTAAGGATGATACTAGGGGACCCAAGAACAATCTCTTGTACAATTCTTTTTGTAACAAACCTATCCACTCATCAATACCTTGTAAGGCCTATCCCCAACAATAGGAACTCCCGAAATTCATTAAGTTCTATAGTAAAGAGGACCCATACAAAATATCGAGCTTTCCACTATGCATGATATCTTATTACCCATGACCAAGATCTCATGTTGAGGACATTTCCCATGTCCTTAGCAGGGCCCACCCTTGACTAGTACAACAACATCCCACAATATTCCCTCTTCTCTTTTTCAAAACTCACAATTATTCTTGGAGCATTTATCCATCAACAATACTCATAAGATATGTATCAATGATATCTACACTATTAAATAATTTAAAGATGAGTTTGTTGTAGATTTCATCACTAGATAACATGGGATTATCAATCAATTATCCTTCTCTCTTCCACAAAATGAGTTGATCGAGTTATTTTTTTTGATCTTGCGCCAAGCACATATCATCAACCCTCCAGATCCAATCATTTCATAAATTTAATGAAGCCTTTACCATGGCTCAAAAACTAGAACTTCTCATCCTTAAAGATGGTAAGGTTAAACTCAAGTATAAGAACCCCAATTATGACTCTTCATTAAAATATTATTATAAAAACAATAAATTTAAAGGGTTGGATAATATGATCATGGTGAAATATGCATTTAAAAAAATGGTCGACTTTGAATGAAATTGACCTAAATGTAACCACACACCTATAAGGAGTCTTATAAAAATATCTTTGACAAACTTCTAGTTGTTTGCATGATTAAACTCTATCCCATCCACCCTTTTGACATATCTACATCTAAAATCTCATGGTATCGAGATAAAAATTATTGTAAGTACCATCAAGTCTCGAGGACACGACATCGAAAGGTGTCATTCATTTAGAAATGTACTTCAAGATGTCATTGAATAAGGTGAATTGCATCTTGAAAATCTAAATGAGACCCCAAATCTAAACTTGGATGTGTTTAAACAAAAATTTTCAAATAATTACCATGTACCGATCATTCAACCCCAATCCAAGGCCATCAACTCCTATCATATTATCAATGTTTTCAAATAAATCTCACTTACACCCTTAGTGCATAGTGTTTCTACGATAGAGATACTAGTTGAATCGTTCAACTCTTCTAGTCTTATCACTTCCAAGACCACAAGTCTTCCAACATCACAAAACATATAATCTATCATGTCCCCTTCAAGCTCCCCATAAATACCTCCAAGAAACCCAAAAAATTAAACTGTCATAGAAATTTTAAAATCTCTTTTAAAGACCACATCACCCAACACCACATAAGAAATTTAAATAATCCTACTAGATAACCCATAAATCATTCATCCAAAAATAGAAATTATACCACATGATCATCAGATAACCTTATCACGAAATACATAACCCTCTCCTTCCATATTAGGGCATCATCTCTCATCTAAGATCATGATTACCGTTATAGAATTTAGGGTCATTCCTAGACTAGCATCTAAATGTGCCACATAGAACACGACCCCATTATATCAAGCCTCTATATCATCAAGTGATATATTGATTCCTTCACCCTTATCATCATCCTTGACACCTCGCACTAGGATATTATACTGGAATCCTCAAAAATATTATCCAATCATCTCTCATAACATTACCCCCTACTAAGTAATTTGAATCATGACGGTGGAAGCCCTATTGGTATGATTATGGAGCATTTTGTACATACCATAAGATACCAATAAACTCCATGAAGGATTTTAAATCCCTCCATACTACGATTCGAATCCTTTCTATCAAAATACTTTTTCCCACAGATCCAAAACATCCAGATGTAATCAAACCTAGCCATCAAATCAAATCATCTATCAAATCCTTAAATCCACTACTCCTAAACCATCACCCAACACCACTTCCAAATGTAACAAGAGTGAGGCTTCCCCCACCAAAACCCCACTTGATAGATAAATTTCATTCGTATAACCAAAAGAGCACATGTACAAGTCTCGAAGGCCCCAAATCAAAATAGGCCCAAATTATCTATCTCCCTTACTCCCCTTGAGTCACCTAACTTGTCATATTCCAAATCCAAGGTGTATATGCTTACCTCCCCACACACTTAATCTACCACATCCATACAAACCATTTTCATCAAACAACTACACCAAACTCCTGTTAAGATTTCTCTCTATGATATTGTTCAACATTATCTCGCAACACCAAAAATACTTATTGAGGCTCTTTAATCCATCTCAATACCATCGATGGCCCACAAAAATTCACCAGAACCCTAAAAGGTTTCTGTCATCACCTTTGATGATTGTGAAATCCCATACTTAAATCGGAGACCATGATCTTTCCCTCTTCGTTACCATCCAAATGAACGATACTCTTTTCAAGAGAGTTATGATCAACAACGATGCTAGTATCAACATCATATCATCTCATTCCTTCGAGTAGCTTTAGTTACTTGATATCATCATTTCCTAGTCATGTGTCATGTTAGGTGCTTTTAATAATACCATTACCCATACATTGGGCATGATCATTTTACCCATCAAAATAGGTTTTACGATTCTCCACGAGCTCTTCTATCTTGTATAAGGAGAATTCCAATATAAATTACTCTTAGGATTCCCTTAGATACGCTCCATACATTGTATCCCATCAAAACTACATCGTTTTCTAAAGTATGAACATAAAGATAAAACCTTTATAGTTCCCATTGATCTAAACCATTTCAAGGCTGTCATATGACTTACGGGACCAACAATGTGTTTCTTATAGTATAGAATTCTATGTCCTCGAATCAAGCTTCAACGAGATCTTCCATCCCCTCATATAAGATAAAAAATGATAAATCCATCAAATATTTTATCAAATGCCTCTCACTAGGGAAGTACCACATTCTATCCAGTAACTCACTCCCTATGCTTAAGAAATATGGGAGACCTAACAAACAACCGCTCTATGAACCTAATGTTGAAGATATTGTTCCTTTTGGTCCCCGTTCTTACAAACATCATTAGTATATGGTGACATCAACTATCCTTCATTTTATCTTAACACTCAGCCACACACTAAGCCCTTCTCCTGGAACTTCTCATTCCTAGATAGGCCTTAGTTTTCACATACTTATGTTTACCACTTTGTGCCTAAAAGGATTTGGTTTGGGTCATCATAAAAAGGTTTGTATGACCTCCCCTTAAAATATGAAAAACTTAAAGAGAAATATGGTCTTGGCTTCAAGATCCCTTCTTTAGATCCATCATCATCCATGGTATAACCCTTGACACCCTCATCATCATCATCAAATCCACCCTCCAATGACGATGATGACGTATCCATTCCTCCTAAATTTTTTTAATCAATACTATCTCACTTGGATCACTGACTTATCAAGCCCATGACAAAATTGAAACTATTCCTCTCTCATTACCACACATGATAGAAGAGGTTTCCTTGGTTATTGAAATTATACATTTTCATACCGATGACACCATCCTAACTTATATGGTGGATGATGATCACCACCTTCAAAAATCCCTACCCCCTGACACATCCAAACTCCTTAACGAATCAACCACCGATGTTAATATTAGAACACCTCAAGAACCACATATTGTTAAGATTGGAAAAGCCTTAGACCCACGTGAACTCCAAGAATTCACCACCTCTCTATCCAAACGTAGTAAATAATTTGCATGGTAATATAGTGACATGTTAGGTGTAAACCCTAACATCATCTTCCATAAACATCGTTACAGCCCTTAGTGCTAAACTTGAGAAGAAAAACTTCGTACAATGCATCCTTGTGTTGCACTACTAGTCAAAGAAGAACTCTAGCATATTATTTCATAAAATTTAATCCTACGTATTGATTATCCACAATGCATTTCTAAAATCATACCCATCACCAATGCCATTGGAAAATTGTGCATATGCATGGACTTCTCGAGACACGAACCTGTTTTCCCTAAAGATGATTTTCCTCTTCCCAATATCGACCAACTTCATCGATCTTACAACAGGATATGAGATGATGTCTCTTATGGATGGTTTTTATGATTACAATCAAATCCTTATCATAGTTAAAGATCGACACATGATGTTCTTCATCACCCATGGGGGACTTTCTGTTATAAAGTAATGTATTTTGGCTTAAAAATGCAGGAGCTACATATCAATGCGCCATGACCTACATTTTCCATGATCTTATCCATAAAACTATGGAAGAATATTTAAATGATCTCTTAGGTAAATCAAAACACCGAAGAGACCATTTTACCATCATAGACATAACATGCCTTTTACAATTATTTCTTTGAATTAATCCCACAAAGTGTGTCTTTGGAGTTATTATAGGAAAACATCTTGGATTTATCATATCTATCAGGGGTATTGAATTTGATCCTGCAAAAGTAAAATTTATGCTTCAAATTCACCCACCATCTAATCTTAAACATCTTTACTGAGTCTCTAAGGGAATCTACAATCTATTCATTAGTTCAATTCTCAATTATCGATTGTTGTCAACCTTTCCATCATATTATTAGAAAGGACATCCAATTTAAGTGGGACGATAATTATCAACAAGACTTTGATGCTCTCAAATAATACCTCCTATCACCACTCGTGCTCACACCTCCACGTGAGAGGGATCCATTCTATCTTTACATATTTGTGATAGACATGCCCATGGAATCCATTCTTACACATTAAGATGAATAAGGTAAATAAATTTTTTCTATTACATTAGCCACACCCTCCATAAGTATGAAACTCGTTATTCTAAAGTTGAATTTTTTTATTGTGTGCTCTACTTCACAACTTCCAAGCTTCATCACTATCTCCTCAATCACAAAACTTGTTTAATCACAAACTTCAGTCCAATCAAAAACATGTATTCTAAACCATATCATAATGATCACATTAGTAGATGGATCACACTTGTGATTGAATTCAGCCTTGATATCATCCCTAAGAAATAAATTAAGGGGCAAGTCATTGCTGACCAACTTGCTGAAGCTCACCTTCCTACCAATCAATTACCTTGCAAACACTTTCTAGATGAGCAAATTAACACCCTCCATCATGATGACACCCCAATAAAAATGACCATGTTCTTCAACAAGTCCAAATGTAGACAAAGGGGAGGCACCGAGATAGTCATAATTCCCCCTTGGGAAACTCCTATCCCATTATCTTTCAAACTTAATTTTGAATGTACTAACAACATGGAATAATATGAAGCTCTTATCATGGGACTTCAAACTGCTACCTTTCTAGGTGTGCAAATTATTAACATCTACAATAATTCACAACTTGTCATTAATCAAATCAAAGGAATCTATTAGTGTAAAAATGAGATCCTTCAGAAATATAAAACCATCATTGAATACTTACTACAACTCTTTGACCATTATGAAATTTAAACCACCTCTCGATCATCTAACAAATTTGAAGACGTGATGGCTTCTCTTCTTTCTCTCACTCCTCTCTCACCAAAAGATTCCAAATTATTCATCATTATACACAAAATCGATCAACCATCTTACACTAATATTGATCTTCCTACTATGAATCATTTAGAAGATGATTCATCTACCACATGGTACACACAAACATATGAGTACCTATCCAATAGTAAAGTACCTCCCGATATTTCTATAAATGGTAAACAATATTTCTAACAATGCACATATTGTTACGTCATATTAGGAGGAATCCTTTACAAAAGAGGATTTGATGGCCTCCTCCTCTAGTGTCTCAAAATGTGGAGGCTCATCTAAAAATCAAAGAAGTCCATGACGACATATTTGGTGGACACTTCAATGGTTTAGCTATTACTAGATTCATCCTACACATGGGATACTATTGACATAAAATTAGTCCATATTGTTATGAATAATTTAAAAAGTTTAGCAAATGTCAATAACATTCCAAACTTACACATGTTCCTAGCCATGCTCTTCAACCAACACAAGACCTCTATCCTTTTACTCAATGGGGGATCAACCTTATCAACCTTATCAACCCCCACTCATCATAAAAACATAATTCTATAATCAAAATCACTAAATACTTTACAAAATGGGTGCAATATATCCCCTCATTTCTACTAAAGATAATAAAATGATTGAATTCATTCATCATCACATTATCTATCATTTCGGCATTCCTCACAAACTTGTCATAGATAACGGTAAATCATTCAAAAACAAAAAATTTCAAATAGTTTATGATAATTATAACATAAAAATCATATTTTTATGTCCTTATTATCTAAAAGAAAAGGGTTAAGTGGAAGCCTCTAATAAAACACTCAAAAAAATCCTCATGAAAACAGTTGATCAAACTAGAAGGGATTGACATCTCCAAATTCCCTTCACCTTATGGGCTTATCAAACCAAATTTTAAAATCCTACAGGTGTTACAACCTTCTCATTAGTGTACAAAATTGAAGTCATTCTCCCTCTTGAATTCCAAATCCCCTCACTACACGTATCCCTTAGAGATTTCATCTCTGATGAGGATTATTGTGAAGAACGTATATCACAACTAGAAATGTTAGATGAATATTTTCTAACTGCACTTGAACATATCAATGTCTATTAAGAATGCATCAAACATACCTATAAAAATAACTTAAACAACATGACTTCAATGTTGGTGATCATTTTTTCAAAGAAAAACAACACGAACCTAAAAATCGAATAGAGAAAATGTGGAAAAGTTTCTCCAAACTAGCTTAGACCATACATTATCACTCATAAATATGGATATGAGGCTTTTTCGTTTATCCTCCTCGATGGTAAATCAGAAAGGAACCTCTCAAGACACTAAACTTGAATCCATTCTACTGTTAACCTATCAAATTATGATATTTTAGTCAAACTATGATCTCCCTTATTAGTTCACTCACCCTATCACTCCCGCAATGATATGGAATCATGTGATCTTTTATCAGCGTACATATCAAAACCTTAAATATGGTCACCTGCTTCGCTCGCTCATAGCACATTCCTCATAGACAAGATCCTTTATCATGGTAAGGGAACAACATTATAATTACTCCACAATCCCCATATCTCATCCCGATTAACACAAGGATATATGTGTATCTCGTGCACTTATATTATCCCCTTCTAATTGTTACCCACTATAGACACTAATTTTTTTATCACTACGCTTTTCGCCCCACGTTCGCTTCTTTTCACCATGGTCATTTATCTAGACCCTTCATTTTAATTCATATTTTATTAATATTCCCATCCTTCCCATCTATTATCCCATTCATCTTAAATTATTTCTAATCCTCATTAATTATTCCCTAATCCTCATCTCATTATCTAATTGATCATAATCACCCCTAATAAACCTCTAATTCTCCTCTCTAGGTTATTTATCATCCCTAAACTACCTAGTTTCTCATCCCTAAACTACCTAGTTTCTCATCCCTAGGCTCCCCTTAGCCTTTATTTACTCCATTTCATCCCTCACCTACCCATTTCATCTCCTTATGCAACCCTAACCCGCCTAAGCCTCCTAAAACCCTAATCCCACTTCTAATGGGCTTGATGCCTTGAGCTAGGAATCCTCCCATTGCCCAAATGGACGGTTCCCTGTGGTTGGTAGTGACCCACCCAAGTCGTCGTCAACCCTATAAATCCACCCACACCCCTCCTAAAAGGATGAAAAATCAGAATTTTTGTGTGACTTGTGATTCTTATCTTCATGCTTGAGCTTCTCTGTAGTTGTTTCAGTCTTCTTGGAGTCCCTTTGAGCTTTCTTACATCATTTATGGAGACTTTAGGGAGATCATCTTTGCCTTGTGTTGGTTTATTCCATTGTTGCATTATCATTATTACTATTATCAGCTACTAACGTTTTACAGGTCCAGCTGCCATCAGAAATCCATATCTAACCTTCCCTTTTATCCATCTTGTGTGTAGGTTGTCAATCCAACCCATCCATTTTTGGTCACACCTAGGCCAACCCAAGTTTCTATCAACCCTATTAGGTCACTGTCAACCCTTCTCCTGCTGCAACACTTATTTTGTAATCCAAATCTAATCGTCTATTATTTTCTTTCTATGTCCACACAGTTCTCAAATCTGTCATTTTTTCACTGTTATCCTAGATCCACTTTGTCAATCCTCGGTTGCCGACAACTCAGCCCATTCACCACCGAATTGATTCATATTTTCATCTTATCTCCTTAGATCCCCATTTTATTTCATCCTTTATGTTTCTCCTATTTTAGATCTTATCTAAAGGTTACCATCAGATTCTATAGGTCTTCATCATCTTCATATCTGGACATAAATATTATCAAATTTACATTTTGTTTGCTATTTTGATTCATTTTCCCAGATTGTCATCGATTGGACCTCTATAGCCTGGGTCACGGTCAACCCAACCAGGTATATTTCATTTTGTGTCAATCTAGATCAGATTTGCACTTTCCTTTCAAATCTATAATTTTAGTTTCTATTTAGTTCAAATTCTACATGTTATTCAGTCCTTTATCATTTATCTTATCTTCTTTTATCAATATAGGGGTTAACATCTACATAAGGAAGTTCACGCTTCTTGGAACCAAATTCATCGGGAAACCCCCTCATCTACCATATAATCCATTTTTTTTTTATCTATCTTTTTTGGTAGACCCATCAAGTTTGTAGCAATGAGTCTACTTTGTGCCCATCCTTCATCACCATCTTATCCCAAGGTACCTTAAACCCTTGCATGTTTTGAGTTACTTTATTTTCTTTAGTATCTAGTTCACTAATTTGAATATGAAAGAGAAAATATTGTCCAACATTTTGGCATGCTCAGTGTGACAAGTCTATTTGGTGAGTCTCTTGCATTTTGTTTCATTTTCATTTTCCATATTTCTTCTATCTTCTACTAACATCGTAGGTAGAGGATTTGATTTTTCTTGTTTGTGTTGGGATTTTGGATTGCTTGGATATTGATTTTCACTTGCTTTATTTTGAAGATTAGATAAAAAGGAAAATAAAAAACTAGGTATTCCCCTTTTGTCTTAGTTTCTCCTTTTTCATCGCATTTTCCATTCCTTGTGTGGTTGTTCTCATTGAATCTCCATATTTGGTTTTGGGTTTAAAACAAACCTCTTTCATTATTGCTTGCAAATATAGTGTAAGTAGGGGTTTAATTGGTTGCATTTCACACTTCTTCACACACATCCAAACACACTAATCAAATTCACACATCGAAACAATCCCATACCAAGTGGACCTAATTGGGATTTCATCACCCAATAGGAAATCCTTTGTGGTGTTCTGACCGCATTATAAATCCTATACAAACTTGGGCCTCATGTACCTTTGGGTATATCGAGGACTCCACATCCAAAACTACCTAAAACCAACCTTAGATTGCCATTTCTTAGGTACCCTCATTATCCACTTCCCCTTTTTATTTTTCACATCTTCTAATTAATCAAGATAAAGAAAACATTGCATGCTTGACTTATTTTCTTTAATTAGTATAGTCATTGTTTTCTTATTTTGTTTCATGCTCGTTATCACACGCTCTTTAGCTAGGAAAATGGAACAAAATATTGCATTAAACAATCCCATCACTTCATCCCAATCAACTTCTACTTTGGTCATTGTCTCATCCATGCCTTTGGTCACCTCTTCCATGGTCACCCAACCTTTGATCATCAATATGCCTCATCAAGAATCTCTTGTCCAAACCACTACCCATGATGAGACCAACCCCTTTTTACATCATCAATCCATCCCATCTAGGCTAGCCACACCTCAATCCGCTATGTTGATTGAATATTTTGGGCCTCCCATTATCCCTTGTGGAAGTGTGGAGTTCCAAGAGCTCCTCAACGCTAATCTTGTGGCTCTCCATGATTACCTTCTTAGGAAATCAACCCAACTTCCTATTGATGGGCCACCTATCTAACAAATATATGCTTATCACTCCAATCCTGAAACAACCCAAGTTATTTCTTCACAGCTTGTGGTGTTTTTCCCTAGAGCCATGAATGAGCTCACTATGGCCCAATGTGATCTTGATCCATCTTCTTCCACTAATCCTCAACCTCATCAAACCACCCAACTAGTCACACCCATTCCTCCTAATCTACCTCCCATCAACACGACTATCACTACCTCCATTCCTATCACTTCTTCATCTACCATCATCACTAGTATCCCCATCCAATCCTTTCAACAATCCCAATTATTTCCTCTCATATCTAAAAAATAATCAATCTTTACCTCTCACATCCCACATTCATGCAAATGTCATCTCTTCCCAACCTCACCCAATGGAGTCTACTCACACTCACTAACCTCCTCCTAGGGGTGTTTACCATTACATGATGTCTAATCCACCTCTTCAAAAATATCAACCCATCAACACTCATATCCCCACTCATCATATACCTCAACAAGTCCATATCCCCATCTCACAACAACCCACCCAATCTCAACAATCACATCACATTCCTATTTCTCAACATCAACCATTACAACAACCCATCCAATCTCAACCAATGACCTACATTCCTCCTCATCAAACAATCCCTCAAACACCCACTCATTCACAAGCCTACCAACAACCCTATCAAGCCACTTCTCATGTCATACAACCACAACCATCTACTTCTCATCCAACCACTTCAAATGACCCCATGCATGCCTTGATGAATAGGTTGGCTAGCCTCAAAGCTACTACCTTGGGACCTAAGGTTACATTCTCTTATGAAAAAATTTGTAACAAACCTATCAATCCATTGGTCCTAGTAAAACCCTATCCTCCTCATTGGGAACTTCCAAAATTCACCAAATTTAACAGTAAGGAGGATCCCCAACAACACCTTTGTGCATTTAGGCATGCATGCTATCTCATTGCCCATGACCAAGACCTCATGCTTCACACTTTTCCTATGTCCTTGGCTGGTCCCACATTGGATTGGTACAATGGAATCCCCAACACTCATTGTTCTCATTTACCCAACTTACGCAGCTCTTCTTAGAACATTTCTCAATCAACATTATGCGCAAGATCACCATTACAAACTTATATGCCATTCGAAAATTTGACGATGATTCTATTGTAGAATTTTTCACACGATGGCATGAAATCATAAATAAATTATCATATGACCTTCCATAGAAAAATATCATCAAATTATTTCCACGCTCTTGTGCGAATCATATCTCATCGACCCTAAAAATACAATCATTTCAGACATTTGAAAAATCCTTCACTATGGCTCGTAAACTTGAGACTTGCGCCCTTGAGCAAGGCCAACTTAATCTTAGATCAAACAATCCAAAATATGAGTTTAATAAACCATCTACACATAGTGAAAAATCCAAAAATACATCCAACACCATAGTGGTTAAGTCTTCTTCCACGTCCACTTCTAACGTAGGGCCTCAACAAAGAGCTCTTAGACCACCACCCAACTACACTCCTCTTGGAGAATCCTATAGCTCTATATTCGATAAATTGATGGTGGTCCATCTCATCACACTTCCCCCCATTCGACCCTTTGATGAATCAAGACCTAAACCAGCTTGGTATCATGAAGACCACTATTGCAAATATCACCAAGTTCATGGACATGATATAGAAAAATGTCAAACCTTCAAATATCTTGTCCAAAAACTCATCGAACAAGGTGATCTTCAAGTGGATAACCCTAATGCACCTCCCAATCAACCACTTGATGTTTTTAAATAACCATTTCCTAATCATGCGCCAATGAATCAAACCACCCTCCTACATCTAAACCACCCAATGCTCACACCATTAACACCATCAACACTATCAACACCATTAATCAAGATCTCACCCCATCAATGATTGCATTGACTTAACCAACCACCAAATCTATGCTCTCCTTAGACATTGTCCATATATCTACACTTCTACTAACACCCATCCCCATCTCTACACTAATCACATCCACACCTATATCAACTTCTACCATTGATTCTACATCCACATCTACTTCATCATTTGTCACATCTACATTGGATTTGACTATACCCACTACCTCACCTACATCTATTCTACCCCACCTATCACATCAGATCCATCCTTAACATCTATTCCAATCCCCTTTCGCATTTATACCTGCACCAATCACATCAACTATTGTGACCACATCTACATCATCCTCTCCTCCTACATCTATCTCATCCTTTGAAGAGTTTTTGAAAGCACTCTAACTCGTAATGACTTCAAATGATGTCCCTATTTCATCCAAAAATCATACGCCTCCACATCAACCCAATCTACATCTTATTTAGACCTCATCAAACACAAGTTACTCCCTCCACCAATATCAACCCCTACACCACAATATTCAGACCCTCCAATTGAGATCATTTTCATCCCTACCAAGGGTACCTCTTCACAATCAAAATCTAATACCCTTGGCATGCTTCCTCAAAGGTCTCTTTCACATCCTCATAAAAAGATAGACATCCCCCACCTAAGATCAAGTAATCCAATGCCACATCATATATCTTAGGACCACCCCCATCTCTCTTAGGGCCAGGCCCTTCATCCAAAACACCACAACCAACCAATCAATCCAAATAAAAACAATCCAACCCTTCTCTAAAATCTGATCTTTCTTCTAGGACATCAACCATCACTAAATATGAATCTAAGACATCCAAACCTTGAAACACTAAGAATCAACCTTCAACATCCAAGTCATCTCTCACATATACATCCCAAACATCCACCTCTTCTTCTAAATCCAAACCCAAATCTAAGACTCCTATTACATCTCACAAAGAAAAAAATTCCTCTCAACACTTCAGTCAAATCATATGCGGAGGTCCTTCAACACTTGCTTCAAATTTCTGCCATCACACTCCCTCCTATTAAGGCCTTTGATCCACATAGTAAGAAGCCATCATGGTTTGACTCCAACCTCATTTTTACTTATCATCACACCCCTAGACATGACACAAAACATTGTAAAGCGCTTCAAACCATTGTCCACAACATTATTGAGGAGGATGACCTTATTCTTGAAACAAATCAATATCCTCCTTCCACCTCCTCATCCATGACCATTTCAACATCTACATCATCCACTCCATCCACCAAAGTACACAAGTCCCCCATTCATCATGGAATTTTGTCACCATCCCACCACCAAACGATGATTCTTCTAAGGATGGTCCCCTTTATTCATCAATTTTGTTTGGATAACTACTTGTTCTAGTCCACATGACTCCAAACCAATAGCCTAATCAAAATAGAAGACCTTTTTGCTATCCCTCCTCCTAAGGATCTTACCTCATCCACACCTCCATCAAAACCTAAGGTTGTTTTTACTACTCCTTCTAGTGAGCCCACTTCATCTCCATCCCCATCATCATCAAAACCTAAGGTTTCTATCTTAGCTTCCCCTTGGCCTATTGAAAAAAAAATTGTCAAACAACTTCACCGGGCCTGGTTAAGATGTCACTTTATGATCTTATCCAAATCTCTCCGAACATAGGAAGGATCTCACTAAAGCCTTGAAATGTATCCCAACATCTAGTGATGAGACTTATCCTTTTGCATCTCTTGTGGGAGAACTTACGGCTTCTACTTCCATATCCTTTGACGATGTTGAGATCCTAGAAATCCCACTTGAGGACCATGACCTTCCCCTTTTCATCACAGTTAGAATCAATGAAACCTTCATTTGATGATCCATGATTGACAATGGAGAAAGTATCAACATTATTTCATCACATACCTTTGATCAACTCAAGATCCCTAACTCCATTTTCACCCAAATCCCATGGTCCTTCGTGCATTCAATGATGCTATCACTCCCGCCTTGGGGATGGTTTTCCTTCATATCTGCATTGGTGAGAATAACTCCATGAAGTCTTCTATATCGTAGAAGGGATTTTTAATAAAATTTCCTTCTTGGATGACCATGGATTTGTGCCATGTGTTGTGTCCCTTCCACACTTCATCGTTGCATCAAATATGAACATAAGGGAAATATATTAACTCTCCCCACCGATGCTCCTCCCTTCAAAGCATGTAACATGACTTATCGACCCAATGATGTCCTCATTCCCAAAAATGATCCATCTCAACCATCCACTAGTTCATCCATCTCTTCATCCAAGCTTCCCAATAATGATTCCTTAGATAAGGTCATGAACAACCTTACACTAGGGGAGTATCGTCTTCTCATGCTCAACACCTTCCCCACACCTCATCACCTCGATATACCTGAAAAATCTCCAATGTATCAACCTAACATCAGGGATATCATTCCTTTCAGCCCACCTCATCTTTGCACCAATCTCATCTATGGTGGTGTCGATTATCCTTCTTCTCACATTGATGATCATCCTCATGCCAAACCATATACCAACTATTTTGGATTCCTATACAAACCATCCTTCAATCACACATATCTTCATCATTGTGCATGGAAGTGATTTAACATGGGAAATTATGAACATGGTGTACATGACCTTGTTATTGATCAATGTCGCAAACCTCATGAAAAATTTAGACTAGGTTATAAAGAGCAATTCATCGATCCCCTTACACCATCTATGATGCTTACAAACATGCCTTATCCATCTTCTCCATCCCATGAGGCTATGGATACGAGATGAAATCGTGTCAATATCATATATATATATATATATATATATATTTAGTCTCCATGATCACATTGGGACTGCTCACTTATCAACATGAGGGTGAAACTAGGTCCCTTCCTCTTTGCTTTCCCGATATGGTGGAAGAATACTCTTCTACCATTGACATTCTTCAATGTGCTTTGTTGTGATCCCATTATTTTGTATAGGGGGCAGAATATTATTATCTTCATAAGTCCTTACCTCTTGACACATCCACTCTTCTCAATGATTCCACCATCGATATCAACATCGGGACTCCACAAGAGCCTCACATCCTCAAAGTGGGTCAATCTCTTGATCCACAAGAGCTCAAGTATTTCACCACTTTTATTTCCAAACATAGTTATGACTTCACATGGTCATACTCTGACATGTCAGGCCTTAATCCTTCCATAATTGTATCCATAATATTGTCACCTTTCCTAATGCCAAACCGGTTAAGAAAAATCTTTGCCGCATGCACCCTCAAATTTCCCTCCTTGTCAAAGAGGAGTTACAACACCTTCTTTCAACCAACTTCATCATTCCTATCGACTATCCTTAATGGGTCTCTAACATCATACCCATCACTAAATCATTTGGAAAGCTTTGCATTTGCACTAATTTTCAAGATCTCAATCTTTCTTTCCCTAAAGATGACTTTCCCCTTCCCAACATCGATCAACTCGTGGACCTTACCACTGGCCACGAGATGATTTATCTTATGGAAAGATTTTTTGGGTTACAATCAAATCCTCATCACACCAGAAGACCAACATAATAATTATTTCACCACTTCTTTGGGTACCTTTTTCTATCGTGACATGTCCTTTAGTTCAAAAAATGTTGAAGCTACTTATTTGGGAGCCATGACTTACATATTTCATGATCTCATCCATAAGACTATAGAGGACTACGTTGATGATATTTTGGGTAAATCCAAACATCGACGTGATCATCTTTATGTCCTTGAAATCCTCTTTGAGCATCTCATTTGTTTCTTCCTTCATCTCAATCTAGCCAAGTGTGTGTTTGGAGTGTTAACTAGAAAACTCATTGGCTTCATCGTATCTATCAGGGGTATTGAATTTGACCCCACAAAAATCAAAGCTATCCTTGAGATGCCTCCTCCTTCCAATATTAAGAAACTTCTCAGTCTCTAAGGCATACTTCAATCAATTTTCTGTTTCATATGGAAAATTTTAGATCGTTACCAACCCTTCCATCATCTTCTTTGCATAGGCAAAGAATTCAATTAGGATGATAACTACAAAAATATTTTAATGATCTTAAGCAATATCTTCTATCCCCTCTAGTTCTTACATATCCATGTGAGGGGGAGCCCTTACATCTATATGTCTTTACTATTTATCATTCCCTAGGGGATATGTTGGTGCATTGTGATGATCAAGGCCATGAGCAGGCCATTTATCACATTAGTTGCACCCTTCAAGATTATGAGACTCGATACACTAAAGATGAAAAGTTTTTTTGAAGTATTTTCTTTGCCACTTCTAAACTTTGACATTATCTTCTCAATCATAAGACTTATGTCATCACTAGCTTTCATCTTCTCAAAATGATGCATTATAAGCCTTATCACAATGATCGTGTTGGTATCTAGATTTAATCTCCTTCACAACTTGAACAACATCATGCATTTGCACAAGACACTCAAGGGTAGATAGATGATTTGTATGTCATTTGTAGCCGGGAGCACATCTATCTGGCTTGTTGGCACTCAAGATTTGAGGGAGTGGATAGCACCTTCAAAAGGATCTTGATCTGATCCTCACTGTTTTAGGTTGTGCCTATCAACCAAGGCAAGAGAACCTATATTGCAGCCCTTGTATGGTAAAGGAGATTGAGATATCCTTGTATTTTGCACATTGTGTGGAGATGGCCTTGGGAAAACATGATCAATTATCCATTATTCAAACTCAAAGGAGTTTTCACTACTAAATGATGGAAATTCTTTCAAGACAAGGCTAAGGCTGCTAGAGACAAAATAAAATCTTGATATGCTTTGTGCATTTTTGTAAATGGGTTGTATTCTTTTGTTGACACACAATGCAATATAGGGCTAGTATGGGTAGGATGAATTATTTTGAATGAAATTTTTTGGGAGATGTTTAGACAAGACTAGGTAAGAATTACCAACTTCCTTGAGAACCTTTGCAAGAAATTTGTGACAATTACACAACAAGAATGCTTCAAGAGTTTCAAATGCTCCTTCAACCAGGATATGTGCACAAATGGAGGCCCAAATCTGCACTCTTCCACACAACCTTTGATAACCTGCCACAAAATCTTGAAGTAAAATACCAACAAAGTATCCAAGAATCCCTATTTAATCATGACCTAAGGTGCACCCAAAGGTTTACAAATAATCTCAATATTCAAGGATAGTAAAATGATTTTAAATCTATTTATCTTCTATCAGATGAAGGATCTTCTGAATATAAGATTGCAAATGCCATTAAACCATCAACAAGAAATGAGACCATGTATGATCAAAGAGATCCTAAACACAAGATTGCAACATGAGTAAGGAACATAAATTTAAAATCATTCTAAAACACAAGCATATACAAATTTTGACAAGAGAATCAACCAGATAATCCATAAGATGATCAAATATATCAAGAGGGGAAAGTCATGAGAAAAATATTAGAGCATGTTAAGGATTTACAACTTGAAACCAACTCAACATGATAAAATCTGACGCAAAATAGAATTAGAAATGGCTCCTAGGTGGTTTTCTCAGAGAAAATGGGTTTCTTCTAGTTTATTGCTTGAAAATTCTAAGTTCTTTTTCTCTCCTCTCTCTCCCTCTCCTCAAATGCTTAAAAAAATATCATATATATCCAATGCCAACTGGAGTCTTGCTTCCTAAGAAAAGAATATGCCCTGTGGAATAAATTTGTTACAAAACCCTTCATCATTCATGAAAATGACCCCAAATCAGTAAAACACTCGCATATTGCCAAGGATGCACAAAATTTTTAAAATATTGCATGAATTTGGATCCTTATCCATCCTGTGGTTACGTTTTTGTCATTCGGGTATGCCAACATGCTCCAACAATCATTTTTACCTTTTACCCTTTATATTTTTACCTCTGCAATTTTTATTTTCACTTTTCACATTTTTTACATTGGGCCTGAGTCAAATTACATTGAAAAAGTCATAGATCATCAAATTAGCTCATGAAAATGGTGCCATTGTTCTCAAAAGGCTGAGGGGACCCAAAATCATATAAGGTTCGATGAATTTTGATGAAGAAATGTGATTTCCAAGCTCCTTGGAGCTCCCATGGCACCCAAAAATGAAATTGCATAGTATCCATCAATTTCGATCACCTTTTAATATCCGCCCTCCACGTGGCAGCTGAAATCTCTGAATATACCCTTTTTGACCATTAGATAAGGCATTATACATGTCAAAATACCATTGGATCAGCCCCCATCCTTTGAAAATGCATTTGTGACCCTTTTTAATTTTGGAAAATTTTGTAAAAATTCTCCGCTTCTCCCCTAGAACCGCCACGTGTCCACATGCGGGCCCCACTAAAAACTGCGGGCTTATTTTATGAATTTTGGCACTTTTTTGAAAAGGAAAATTTTTCTAACAAATTTCCACGGGCCCGAACACCCATTCTCTTCCTCGCCACGTGGCACTCTCCCATTCGCCGCGGGTCCAAGCCTCCCACCTTACCATCAAACCTCCCTGCCAATTTTGCAAAATTTCAAACTTTTCCCGGGCCCATGCTTCCCCATTTGCCTAGGACATGCCATGTGTTGACTCCTCATTGGTCGTGGGACCACTTTTCATTTTTTACCTTGCAAACACAAAGGCAAAAATCCACAAAACTTTCCCTCGGCCCCTTTCTTCACCCTTTGTATTTCTTGACATGTGTCCACTTCTTACTGGTTGGGACCTTCGGCCCAAAACTTGACTTTATAACATTTGAAGTTAAAACTTCAAAACCATTACAAAACCCGCTGACCCCTCGTATTGACTTCTTCTAGCTACGTGTCACCTCGCGATTTGTGGTGGAGCTTCGGCTCAAATTTTAACTTTAAAGTTTTGAAGTTGAAAACTTCAAATTTCTTAAAACCTCCGCCCTTCCATGCCGACTTCTCTAGGACACGTGGCCACCTGCCATTCACTTGCGGGCCTTCGGGAAAAAATTTAACTTAGAAAATTTTGCAAAATGGAATCTAAGGCAAGCCCGCCACCCACCATTCCTCTAGCCAATCACAATGTGCCACGTAGGCACTTTACTATAGCAAGCGGAGCCATGGACCAATTTTTTCCTTAAGCCAAAATTTGAAAAATTAACAAGTTAGAAATATTTCCCGACCACCCCGGCCAATAGGAACCCGCCACGTTGCAATAATGTTGTGATGATGAATTTGATGGGTAGAATACACCCGTATGACCGTTAATACGTCAAAAATGCGAAGATGCCCTAGAAATTGAAATTTTTGACAAGGAAGGTAGATTTCTTGATCTTGAACCAAATGAATCATTTTTGACGTTGTTTTCGAGCATGGGATTGGGAAAACACTTGCACGAACTCGAGATTCGATCAAATTCAAGTTTTTACATGATTTGGCAAAGGAAAACAACACGACCGAAAAAAAAGAAGAAATTAGGGCACAAATGGGGGCAAACATGGATTTTGTTTCAAATTAGGGAAAAATAATAACAACTTAGGCATTTTGAAGGTATTCAATTGGGGAATACAAACTGTAGACCACCAAATCAAAAAATGAAACATTTGTGAGCAAATTTGGACATGAAAAATTAGGGCACATTATGAAAACTCAATAATGGGACCAACATTGGCTCCTGCTTGGGGATGGGCACTCCTAGTGAGTGCCACAAGATCAAAACGTAGACCAAGTGCCAAAAATCCATTGGGCAAAGGAGTCAAAACATAGGGCAACCCAACAACTCAGAATTTCCACAAAAACCAAACCGAGAAAAACCACTAGAAAGGTTGCAAGGACAAAAGGGCAAACCACACACCAACAAATAGTAAAAAACAAAGAAAAAACAAATACTATACAAATATACAACTTGTGCATACCTCACTAGGGGATTTAATCCAAGAAATGTTTTAAATGTCTGCCATTAACAGGCAGTTCCAGCAATTCCCCATCTAGATCTTTGAGAAAAAATGTGTTCTCACCAATTCTGATGTCAATGGCATAAGGGCCCATCCATAATGCATCAAACTTTCCATGCTTTCCCTTGTCTTCATGCCTACTATCCCATAGCAAAACCAGATCTCCAACATTGAAGGCTCTAGGAGTGACCTTCTTATCAAACAACCTCTTCAATTTCTCTCTAAACCTGACATGTCTTTGATGGGAAACTCTTCTCTCTTCATCTAACTCAATGATCTAATTGATTCTTGATTCATATGGGCCATGCTCTTGATCTTCCAACTGTTGGGAAAACTGAAAAGTGGATAATTGCAGGTGTAAGGGTAGCAAAGCTTGAGTTCCATACACCAATTCAAATGGGCTCTTACTAGTTGCTCTTTTAGGAGTTATTCTATCAGCCCAAACTACAAATTTCAATTTCTCTCCCCACTTCTTCTTGTTGATTTCCAAGGTCCTTCTAATGATCTTGAGAAAGTTCTTATTACTGGACTTAGCTTGTCCATTGCCTTGTGGATTGTAGTTTGAAGAATAAGTCAGATTTATCCCATATTCATTGCACATTGCCATCAAAGGCTTGGATCTAAAACACATGGCATTATTAGATACAATATTAACTAGAAATCCAAATATGCATATGATATGATTCAACAAGAAATCCATTACCACTTGGTGTGTTGCCTTTCTAGATGGAATTGCCTCAACCCATTTTGTAAAATAGTCAGTTGCTACAAGGATCCATTTATGACCAGTACTAGAAGGATCTGAAATCTCACCGATGAAATCCATTCCCCATTGTTTGAAAGGAGCTTCAATCGATACGAGTTGCAAAGGAAGGGAGCCTGAAGCTTTCAGTCTTCCAGAGAAACGTTGGCAACTATCACACTTTCTAACCAGCTGGGTTGCATCTTTAAAAAGAGTAGGCCACCAATAACTAGCTCTTAAAATCTTATGTGCTGTCACTCTCCCAACAAAATGTCCTCCACAAACTCCCCCATGGAAATCAACAATCAACTTGGGAGCTTCATCTTCAGTTATGCACTTCATGAGGACACGTTGGGGTTCTTCCAAGCTAGCCCAAGGTCTATTATGATATACTTTTGAGAAGCCAGTCTTGAGGGCTCTTTTCTGATTTTTATTTAAATGACTAGGAAAACATAGGTGCCTAAGGTAGAAGATCACATCTTTTACCATTCAGAACTCATCAATTTGTCAAGAATATCTACCCTCTCTTCCTCTAGCTGATTCACTTCTACATTTTGCAAATTGCTCTCAACCATGAGCTTGGCAAGACCCAAACCTCTCACTAGATTTGTGGTTTGGATATCCATATCATACTCTTGTAATTTATTGACCCATCTACATCTCTTGCTTGATATCTCCATCTCTGATAAGATGTCTTTCACCATGGTGTGGGGAACATAAGCAACAAATTTTGAACTCAATATGTAAGGCCTGAAAATATTTGTTGCTTTCACCAATGAAAATGCTTGTTTTTCCATGATTGTATACTTCAACTCAGTTGCTTGTAGAGCCTTGCTAAAGAAAGCAATAGGCCTCTCAGCCCCATTTTCATACTTTTGTAACAAAACTAAAGCAATAGTAAATTCAGAGGAAAAAGAAAAGATTTGGAAAGGCCTCATATAGTTTGGAGCTGCGAAACAGGTGCATGCTTAAGTGCATCCTTTATTCCTTCAAAAGCTTGAATGGCAACCTCCTCCCACTTGATAACTTGATCCTTTTTTAGCATGCTTGTGATTGGAAGAGTTAGCTCAGCAAAATTGGAAACAAACCTTCTAATGAAATTGATTTGGCCAAAGAAAGATTGGATACCTTTCTTGGTTCTTGGGATAGGTACTTTGTTGATTGCCTCCACTCTTTTAGGGTCTATCATAACACCATCTTTGGACACAATATGTCCCAGCAACTTGGCCTTTTACATGCCAAAATGACACTTATTTGGATTAAGAGAAATTTCATACTCCCTACATCTGATCAACATTTTCTCTAGGTGTTGCAAATGGTCTCCTCACTGCCTTGAAAATACAGTCACATCATCTTGGTAAACTGCAATAAATTCATTGATGTAACCAGCAAAGGCAACATCCATTGCTCTTTGAAAAGTGGCACCAACATTCATCAATCCAAAGGGCATCCTTACAAAAACATAAGTTCCCCAAGGCGTAGTGAAGGTTGTCTTAAGTCTTTCTGATTCTTTAACAACCACCTGATTGTATCTGGAGAAACCATCCAAAGTAGAAAGCATTTCTGACCCTATCACAAGCTGCAACATATTTTCCATATTTGGCAAGGGGTAGTTGTCCTTCATAGATGCTTTGTTTAGATTCCTAAAATCCACACAAAGTCTGATATCTCCATTCTTCTTTCTAACTAGCACAAGGTTTGCCACCCAAGATGAGTATCTAGTAGGCTGAATGATACCGCCATCTCTCAATTTCTTCAACTCTTCTTGCATCTTCATAGAAAGAAGTGGATTGATAGGACTTTGTCTCTATCTAAATGGATTAGTCTTGGCCTCAAGAGGGATCTCATGTTGGAACAAGTTTTCCCTATATGCCTTTAGCTCTGAATAAGACCAAGCAAGGTAGTCTTGATATTTCTTTAAAAGTTGGGCATAGGACTGTTTTTCCTCTTTGCTGAGATTGCTACCCAACCAAATCTTCCTTGGCTTATCCTTGGTTCCCAAGTTGTGCTCTTCCACATCCCTTGAAGCAAACATGTTCCTATTAATGATGCAATCAACATTGCTAAAATTTGATTCAAGTGCAACAAGACCTTTAGGAATGGTATTTGTCTTCAATTGTATAATATCATTGTAAAACAAGGTTTCTCTTCCTTCATTCATGCATATCATTGGCTCCTAATCAATGTTCTAACCAGAAAACTCACCTTGGCATTGTAACAACCTTAACACTTGTGCATCATGATCAAAAATCTGCCAATGTTTCACATTATCCTAGGACGATAGTTGGCCTTGTTAGCACTTCAATGTTATATTCACAAAAAGGTGAAATGGTACAATTGTCAAATCTAGAGCCAAGTACAGCCAACTTATCAACAACAACATTAAGACTTCTATCATGGTAAACAATGTTAAAGGAATCAAACATTTCAATCAAGTCCCAAACAACATGCTTATATTGTTTCATACGCTGATTTTTTGTAGCATACAATTTTCTTATTTGTTTGACAACCAGCTCTGAGTCTCCTTTTGCAACAATATCCTTCACTCCATACTTCCATGCAATTCTTAACCCCAACAACAATGCTTCATACTCAGCAACATTGTTAGTGCATTCAAAATTAAGTTTGAAGGAAAAAGGAAACTCTTCCAAACCAGGAGAAAGAAAAACTATACCAGCACCATTTCCAAATTTGGAGCAAGCTCCATCAAACAAAAATTCCAAGGAGAACCTATCATATCAAGGAATTCTGATTTATCCATCTTGTTCTCTTTTCCATCAGCAAAACCAATGAAGTTTTCAACATCTACATCAGCAAACAACACTTCATAAGAAGCATTGTTGGGATCTTCAATCAAGTGCAACATCTTCTTTTCACCATAGAGTTTGACAAGGCTGCCCTCAATGGGAATGGTGGCAAAGGACATGTCCATTTGAAAACTACAACTAACACTTGCAGCCCACTTTCTTGACAAAAGCATACCCCATTTGGCAAGGCAATCAACAATTACAACATCAAGTTTTAAGTTCTTACCCAAATAGGCTGCAAGTTGCACTACTAAACCCTTCACACAACCAACCAATGACACTTCCCTTGAATCCATGGCTGTACATTTCCCATATGCTACTGTCACTTTGATATCCAACTCATTCATGACTTCTAGGGGCATGACATTACATGATGCACCAGAATCAAACATACAATTGTGAAGAAATTTATCTTTTATGAGCAACGTTATAAAGAATGGATCAATATTCAATTGGGAATAAACCAAGGATGCTCCCAAATATACTTCAGGTGCCTCTCCAAGATCTTCCACCAATGGTGGTGTTTCAAGGCCAAGTAATGATTTGAAGAGGAGTCTCAACAACATTTACATTTCTGCTTGGGGTAATCTTCTCTTCTTTCAATCCCAAGTACTCAAATGCTCTCTTCTTATGCTCAGGAATTCTAAGCAACTCAATGATGGGAACACTCACTTTGATTTGACTCAATAATTGGGCAATATCATATGGAAAATTCTTTGGTAAGACAACATTGGAAGGGAAACAAGAAGATGGAGAAGTATTCTTGGCAGCCTAGGCATGAAGAGGACTGATATTTTTGCATGGGACATCAGGGTTCTTGGCAAGTGTTTATTTTCTAGGATTATCCTTTGGAATTCTTGTGAGAAAGGGTGTCTTTGGCTTGGCTTGAGGATTAGCTCCTCTAACAACTTTACTTCTAGTATTATACTCCTTCTCTTGACCAACCACTACATTCATTAACAATTATCTATCTTCCTCCGAAGGGATACCACCATCATACTTTTTGATCATCAAGGCCCTTAGATATTCAAATTCATTATTATGGATTTCAAATGCCTAAACTACATCTACATCATGAGCTTGAGGAAGAGAAAGAAATGGTACCCTCTTTATGTAATCCCAAAAGGTTGCAGCAGCCCTTGCACTTATTACATTTGTTGATGTTGCTACTTGTTGTGAGCTTGAATAGCTGCCCATCATATAAATGTCATCATCCATTTCATCTTCATTATCATCTTTAAAAACTTTCTGGTCCACTTCACATGGAGGATGAGGAAGAAAAAATCTATCACACCAATCCTTATCAGCAACCTCCTAAACAATAGCAACTCTTGCAGGTAGAGGGTCAGACATCACTCTATTTTCACGTGTTTGGGGTTGTCTATTTCCTCCACCAATAAACCCTTTACCTCTATCATATTGTATTTGATCACCCATAGGATGATTGCGAAATCTATCACGGTTTTGAGTTCTTTTCTGTCCTTGTGAATTTTCTCTATTCCTTTCTCATCCCGGGCTAATTTGTAAGAAATTTCTTTGATAGCCCCTACCAAATTCTTGACAAGATCTTCCAAATCAAAACCCTTGCTAGCTTGAGGCTTCTCAGGGTTTATCAACTTCACACCATCCCTCTTAAGTGGTTTACCAATAGCTTTAATATTATTTTCAATTTGAAGTGCCATGATAAAAGCTCGCCTCAAGTTTGTAGGATTTTTGTCTCTTAGGTAATACATTGCCTTTTTATCAAATGCATCTACATATTTGATCAAACAAGATTCATCACAAGGCCTCAAAATAATAGGCAGCCTTCTCAATGTTTTGTTAAATCTTGTATTGAAGTCATGGACTGTTTCATTTGGGTTCTTTTTGATATTCTCAAATTCAGAAAAAAGAAACCTTGGATCTGTTTTGTCTCCATATTGTAATCTGAATGCATTATTCATCTCTGCCATGAGTCAATGGAGTTATCAGGTAGAGCTTTGTACTGATTCCTTGCATCTTCCTCAAGTGTATGAATAAACAACTTAGTATACACATCCTCAAACTCTATCTCAAAGTCTTCCATCATGTTAATAAAGAGTTTGAGATGTTGATCTCCAGTTATGGCATTGTTACCTTGAAACTTTGGTAACCTATTTCTCACATCTTGTGGGACAGCATTTGGATAACCATACATTCCTCCAAAATTTATAGGACCAAAGGTGTTAATAACAAATGGAGGTCTAGGCTGAGCCATATTGTTTGGTGGGGGTGATCTTGGAGGTGAAACAAGTTGGTGAGGAGTAGTAATGGGTCTGATTGGAATAGATGAATGATCTTTAAAATGAAAACCCCCAAAGGCTCTCTCTCTTGATAAACTTTAGAAAACTTAGAAACCACAGGAGCATATTTAGGAGAAAGTTTTTCAAATACACAAGAAGGTCCCTCACCTGATGGAGAATGCAAATCAGCAAGAAGATTGTCTGAATCAGATCTACTTGAAAAAGAATTATAATCTTCAACAACAGGATGCTCTCCTTCAAATTCAACTATGGGGATTTATTTTCTTGCAACCAAATCACCAACCACTTTCCACACTCTTCTTCCTTATAGTTCTAATCTTCTTCATTCGGTGAGAAACTTCTTAGAAGAGTCCTTGATGAAGAGGGATCTCCTTCCCTCCAGCTTGACATATTTAAACAAGTTACAAATGACAGAGATGTATAAGACAACTAGTATTTCAAGATCCCAATAGCATGGAGTTGCCACTAAGGATTTCCACCTTAGTTGTGCAAGAAAGCACTAAAATATTCTGTCAAATGTATGCTACTACTGAAAACTTTGCAAGGTTTTACAAATCAGATCTTCTTCTTCTTATATCCACCGAACACAATGCATCCAAAGTATATAAACTGCTGGTAAATGAGAAGAGTAGGCTGAGCTTGAAATATTTTTTACCCAAAACATGCAGATCTGAAGTATGAAATGATATCTCAAGAATGTAACAGCTCAAATACTTGATCACACAAATGCTCAAACCTTTCAAACACTTCAAAACCACCAAGAAATTCCAAGAAGGTCCCCGATAATGGTGCCACTTGGGTGTTGGTATCCAGATTTAATCTCCTTCACAACTTGAACAGCATCATGCATTTACACAAGACACTCAAGGGTAGATAGATGATTTGTATGTCATTTGTAGCCGGGGAGCACATCTATCTGGCTTGTTGGCACTCAAGATTTGAGGGAGTGGATAACACCTTCAAAAGGATCTTGATCTGATCCTCACTATTTTAGGTTGTGCCTATCAACCAAGGCAAGAGAACCTATATTGCAGCCCTTGTATGGTAAAGGACATTGATATATCCTTGTATTTTGCACATTGTGTGGAGATGGCCTTGGGAAAACATGATAAATTATCCATTATTCAAACTCAAAGGATTTTTCACTACTAAATGATGGAAATGCTTTTAAGACAAGGCTAAGGCTCTAGAGACAAAATAAAGTCTTCATATGCCTTGTGAATTTTTGTAAATGGGTTGTATTATTTTGTTGACACACAATGCAATACAGGGCTAGTATGGGTGGGATGAATTATTTTGAATGAATTTTTTTTGGGAGATGTTTAGACAAGACTAGGTAAGAATTACCAAATTCCTTGAGAACCTTTGCAAGAAATTTGTGACACTTACACAACAAGAATGCTTCAAGAGTTTCAAATGCTCCTTCAACTAGGATATGTGCACAAATGGAGGCCCAGATCTGCACTCTTCCACACAACCTTTGATAACCTGCCACAAAATCTTGAAGCAAAATACCAACAAAGTATCTAGGAATCCCTATTTAATCATGACCTAAGGTGCACCCAAAGGTTTACAAATAATCTCAATATTCAAGGACAGTAAAATGATTTTAAATCTGTTTATCTTCTATCAGATGAAGGCTCTTCTAAATATAAGATTGTAAATGCCATTAAACAATCAATAAGAAATGAGACCATGTATGATCAAAGAGATCCTAAACACAAGATTGCAACATGAGCAAGGAACACAAATTGAAAATCATTCTAAAACACAAACATATACAAATTTTGCCAAGAGAATCAACCAGATAATCCATAAGATGATCAAATATATCATCAAGGGAAAGTAATGAGAACAATATTAGAGCTTGTTGAAGGAATTACAACTTGCAACCAACTCAACATGATAAAATTTGACACAAAATAGAATTGGAAATGGCTCCCAGGCGGTTTTCTCAGAGAAAATGGGTTTCTTCCAGTTTATTGCTTGAAAATTCTAAGTTCTTTTTCTCTCCTCTATCTCCCTCTCCTCAAATGCTTCAAAAAATATCATATATATCCAATGCTAGCTTGGAGTCTTGCTTCCCAAGCAAAGAATATGCCCTAGGGAATAAATTTGTTACAAAACCCTTCATCATTTCATGAAAATGACCCCAAACTGTAAAATAGCTCGCATATTGCCAAGGATGCACAAAAAGTTTAAAATATTGCATGAATTTGGATCCTTATCCATCCCAGGGTCACATTTTTGTCATTCAGGTATGCCAACATGCTCCAACAATCATTTTTTACCTTTTACCCTTTCAATTTTTACCTCTGCAATTTTTGATTTTCACTTTTCACGTTTTTTACATTGGGCCCGAGCCAAAATGCATTAAAAACATCATAGATCATCAAATTAGCTCATGAAAATGGTTCCATTGTTCTCAAAAGCCTAAGGGGGCCCAAAATCATATAAGGTTCGATGAATTTTGATGAAGAAATGTGATTTCCAAGCTCCTTGGAGCTCCCATGGCACCCAAAAATGAAATTACACAGTATTCGCATCGATTTTGATCACCTTTTAATATCCACCCTCCACGTGGCAGTTGAAATCTTTGAATATACCCTTTTTACCATTATATAAGGCATTATACATGTCAAAACACCATTGGATCAGGCCCCCATCCTTTGAAAATGCATTTGCGACCATTTTTTAATTTTGGAAGTTTTTGTAAAAATTCTTCGCTTCTCCCCTGGAACCGCCACGTGTCCACATGCGGGCCACACAAAAACCGCGAGCTTATATTGTGAATTTTTACACTTTTTTGAAAAAGGGAAATTTTTATAACAAATTCCGTGGGCCCGAACACCCATTCTCTTCCTCGCCACGTGGCACTCTCCCATTTGCCGTGGGTCCAAGCCTCCCACCTTGCCATCAAACCTCCCTGCCAATTTTACAAAATTTCAAACTTTTCCCCAGGCTCGTGCTTCCCCATTTTCCTAGGACATGCCACATGTTGACTCCTCATTGGTCACAGGACCACTTTTCATTTTTTACCTTGCAAACACAAAGGCAAAAATCCACAAAACTTTCCCTTGGCCCCTTTCTTTGCCCTTTGTATTTCTTGACACGTGTCCACTTCTTACTGGTCGGGACCTTTGGCCCAAAACTTGACTTTATAACATTTGAAGTTAAAAATTCAAAACCATTACAAAACCCGCCAACCCCTCGTATTGAATTCTTCTGTCTACGTGTCACCTCACGATTTGTGATGGAGCTACGGATAAAATTTTAACTTTAAAGTTTTGAAGTTGAAAACTTCAAATTTCTTAAAACCTCCGCCCTTCCATGCCGACTTCTCCAGGACACGTGGCCACCTGCCATTTGTTGTGGGCCCTTGGGAAAAAATTTAACTTAGGAAATTTTACAAAATGGAAGCAAAATTTCTAAGGCAAGCCCGCCACCTGCTATTCCTTTAGCCAATCACAATGTGCCACGTAGGCACTTTATTGTAGCAAGCGGAGCCATGGACCAAATTTTTCCTTAAGCCAAAATTTGAAAAATTAACAAGTTAGAAATATTTCCCGACTGCCCTCGCCAATAGGAACCCACCACATTGCAATAATGTTGCGATGATGAATTTGATGGGTAGAATACACCCGTATGACCGTCAATACGTCAAAAATGCAGAAGATGCCCTAGAAATCAATTTTTTTGACAAGGAAGGTAGATTTCTTGATCTTGAACCAAATGAATCATTTTTGATGTTGTTTTGAGCATGGGATTGGGAAAACACTTGCACGAACTTGGGATTCAATCAAATTTAAGTTTTTTACACGATTTGGCAAAGGAAAACGACATATCCTCGAAAAAGAAGAAGAAATTAGGGCACAAATGGGGGCAAACATGGATTTTGTTTCAAATTAGGGAAAAATAATAACAACTTAGGCATTTTCGAAGGTATTCAATTGGGGAATATGAACTGTAGACCACCAAATCAAAAAATGAAACGTTTGTGAGAAAATTTAGACATGAAAAATTAGGGCACATTATGAAAACTCAATAATGGGACCAACAGATCACATCACTCGATGACTCATGCTCATGATTGAGTTTGACCTAGAGTTCATCTCTCAAAATTATATCAAGGGCCAAGCTATTACAGACCAATTAGCTGAAGCCCCTCTTCTTGATACTCATCTTCCTCATGAATAGTTTCCAAATGAATCCATCAATAATTTCCACCATGAGTATTCTCCTCTTAGGATGACTCTCTTTTTGATGGCTCTAAGTGTCAACAAGGGGGAGGCATTGGCATCATTATCATTCCTCCTTGGGATACTCCTATCCCCATCACTCAAAATATTGAATTTGAGTGCATGAACAATATGGTAGAGTATGAAGCCCTTATCTTAGGTCTTGAAACCATTGTTTTTTTAGTGTTAAAATCCTTGACATCTATGGGGATTCTAAGCTCATCATCAAACAAATTATAGGTGATTATCAATGTAAAAATGATATTCTTTAGAAATATAAAGACATTGTCATCTTTCTCCTTGAGGATTTCAATTCTTACACTATCCAAGCCGTCCCTCGATCATCCAATTGTTTCACTGACATGATGGCTTCTCTTGCATCTCTCATCCCATGAAAAAAATGAATCCAAACTTTCTGTTGTTGTTCACCATCATGATCAACCATCTCATGAGTTACCTCACATAAATCTTGTTGAATCCAACACATCAGATCTTTGGTACTCTCAAATATTTGATTATCTATCCAAATCCATCATTCCCTCCAACTTATCTAAGAATGGTAGGAGGTCATTTATTCAACGTGCTAACCACTATGTCATCCTTGGTGGAATCCTCTATAAACATGTGTTTTGACAGTATTATCCTTTGATTCCTTAAATCCCATGAATCTACTTGCGCTATCTAAGAATTCCATGATAGAATTTGTGGTGGAAAATTTAGTGTCTTAGATATCACTAAGCGCATTCTTCACCTTGGCTATTATTGGCCTTCTCTCAATCATGACTGCTACAAATATGTTAAGAAATGTGTCAAGTGTCAGCAACATTCTAATCTTTTCTACATTCCTAGCCAAGCCTTATAGCTAGCTCAAGACCTTTGGCCCTTCTTGCAATGGGGCCTTGATCTCATTGGTACCATCAATCCTCATTCTTCATAGTGTCATCATTCTATCATCACCGTGACTGAGTATTTCACTAAGTGGGTGGAAGAAATTCCACTCACCTCAACCAATCAAATCATTAACTTCATCTATCACCATATAATTTTCCACTTCGACATCCCTCACAAAATCATCATGGAAAATAGAAAGTCCTTTAAAAATAAATATTTCAAGAAGATTTGTGACTCATTCAATATTAATCTTAGCTTATCCTCTCCTTACAATCCTCAAGATAATGGCCAAGCCAAGCGACTACAAAAATTTTCATAGCATTCTTTCTAAGACATCACAACAAGTTAGGTCGTAATTGGCATCTTCATATCCCTTTCTCTCTTTGGGCTTATTGAACTAGTATCCATATATTTAAGGGAACTACTTACTTCTCTCTTATATATGGATCTAAATATGTTCTTCCCCTTGAAGTTCAAATTCCATCCTTTCACATGTCTCTTCGCGACTTCATTTTTGATGAAGATTATTGCTAGGAGTGTCTAACACACTCGAATTGTTAGATGAACGCCACCTTCTCACTCTTGAGCATCATCATGTTTATCAAGAGCACATCAAGCATTCTTACAAAAAGCACCTCAAAGAACGTAATTTAATGTTGGTGACCTTGTCCTTAAAGAAAATCATAACATCACTACTCTAGAAAGGATCCAACGTGGAAAGTTTTCCCCCAACTAGATTGGACCTTACATTATCATGCATAAATATGGGTCGGGAGCCTATCATTTTTCCTCCCTTGATGGTAAACTAGAAGTGGAACCCCTTAATGCATTGCACTTGTGACCATTCTATTGTTATCATACCTACTAGTGATCACTTAGTCATATCCTTAGATCATTCCTCCATCATTAGCCTCTTCCATCTCTCATTGTAATGATTTGAAATTTTTTTGGTCTACCATCACCTTCCTAGAAATGACCTTAAATATGGGCACCACGGCTCTATCCATAGAATTTTCCTTATGGATAGGCTCTCCCTTCTTAGTGAGAATTATACAATCATTACATACATCACCCTCTTATCTACCTATTGGAACCACGCAAAGGGTCCATATGTGTCTCTTATACATCTTCTCATCCCCTCTTAAGTGGTCTACTTAGCTATACCCAACTCTTCCCCATGTCAAAGTACCGGATGCTTATATCTCATGCTATCTTATCCAAAAATAGATTGATCCCTCAAAGGAAATTTGATCATATAATTAAAATAAACGTAAAAATAGACCGATCCCTTGAAGGATAACTATCATGCATATCTTATCATGCCATCATAAAAAAGATAAAAAATAGACCACTACCTCGAAGGATGGATACTATATTATATCATGGCAGTGAAGACTTCCCACATTGATCAACCTTCTATCTCATAAAGAAAAGCATTAATTTCAAAAGAAAGCATCCTAAGAAAGCTTCCCACATCAATCAACTTTCTCATATATTGTAAACTTCCCACATTGATTAGTTTACAATTTTCCCTCCTCTTAGAGTTGGGGCATAGTCCTAGAACAACCACCTATGGAGAATCCTCTTGTTGCGTACAAGTTGCATCTAAAATTACTTTTTTGTGTCAACACTAGGTTTATGAGCTTATTTCATCCATACTTCCTTTATGATCTTTTGATATAAATAACTATCATTGGTTATGTGTTAACACCATGTTTTGGTTGCATGTGCATTGTGTTACCTGGATCCCTTTCTTGTTTACCTCTAATACAGTTGGAGGCATCATTCCTCACGTGTTCCTTGATATGATGTAGTGTCGTTCATACCCATAGGTTGCCAATCATCAAGTTGCGTTCTATTCTAATTTTCCACATCTATCATTTATCTTCTCTTTGCTTTATCACCATAACATTTATCTCATCTAAATCATCTATATGCTATCTATCAAAAATATCACATCTAATCACATATTCCTATCTATCATCATCCATCGCATCTATTTCCAAATTGCATCATCACATATCATCTATTAAACATAAAATCATATATATACATTCATCATCATCATCAAATATAAAAAAAACATATAATCATCGTCATCCATAATCATCAACATAAATAAAATAATTAAAATCGTACAAATGACACATGCTAGAACACAACAAAATCAAATATATATATCATATATCATCAAAATAAAGTGTCTCAATACATCATTGGCCTCTAAGGGCCCTCTCTCAAAGATGATATATCATCAAAATTAGTAAAGTTAATATCGAGATAGTCTCAAGTCCTTCTCTCTAGGGAAGGTCCCTCTATCTATCTCCGGGCCTTGTCTCCTCCTCCCTAGCCCTCCTCTCGCTATGGTGAGCCACACTCACTACACTACCTAATGGATCTACTCTAGTTGCTCCTCGCCAATGTAGGTTCTAACAATATCTCAATGTTTGTGGTAACTTGTGTACCACTATCTTCTCATAGTATCTAGCCTTCACAGTTAGTTATCTATATCAATATATGGATAAGGTGCTAGGAGGTGCCATCTGTCATGCTCCTTGTGATGCTTCTAGTGCACCACTCAATGAGTCTCGAGGCTATAAATGAAAGATCTCCAAATTAGGCTCTCGTATGCCTCCCTCTGCCTCTTTTACCGATCTCTATCTTGGATGGATTTGTCTCTCTCTTGAGTCTTTGCATCCCTCTCTCGACATACTATCTTGAGCTCTTGCCTCAAAGTGTCTCTCTAAGTGATCCAAAGCTCACTTTGTGTGTAACTACACCATCTCTATAGAATCTCCTTAGACACCACCTCCAGGAGCTACCTCCTCCTCAACCTTTATCTCCTCATCATCATCATCTCCTCTCTCTACTCCCTCTTCACCATCCGAGCCACCCATGTAGTGGAAATCTAATCCATGAACCTAAATCCAACTCCCACAACATCATCATTGTCTCATGGATCTTGCGCCTCCTCTAATGGATCGGCCATGTTTGGACTAGGAAAATCTTTATCTATATCTTATTACCTATAGAAAATGGGATCCTGGGTACTATCTCGGATGACACCAAACTATCGTCGAACTCTATCAAAATACATGACCTCGATCATCTCTGGTCTATAGCCATATACCCACCTAGTCCTCCTCATACCAACCAACTTTACATCTACTCTAGGCCATGTAGGGAAATATCAATATTTCGCCATCTAATATACTCTAGATCGAGCTCTAAAAACCTATCATTATACCAATTTACATCTATGAATCCTCTATCCCCATGAACCTAATCAACTCACCATCTCGAGAAATCCAACCATGAGATTTATGTGATTCCCTATGTCCCATTACGGTTATGGTGGCCTAATAAATTCTTTGTGCTCATAAGCCCAACAGTGAAGGAGGAATCCTACATCCAATCTTGTCCTCCTCCTCGATCTATACTTCACTAGATCATGATACACCTACACTAGAAACATTGTCCCAAATGAAAATACGGTCTGGTGATCCAAAATATATGTCACAACCCCTACTAGAGTCTATGGAAATCTATCCCCCTTGAGTCGGAATTGCATAACATGATATCGCCATCATCACTAAGTATATCAATTGGCTCTGTAGAACCCCACGCTTACATCTCATCTCATACAAAAATCACTGAAGTAAATGTAATGTGTGGGGTATCGGATCCAAACAACCATGTCAAGACCTCCAGTCTGCTATCAACTGTAATGGGAACTATCTTCTCCCCTTGTATCAAAAATATGAGAATATAATATACATCCTCTAGGGTGATCATCATCTCACCTGTCCTAAACAAAATGTGCATGTGTGCACATCCCATCTCTCCACCAATGCAATCATCAAACCCACATCTCGTGGGATCCTTTGATAATATCTAAATCCACCTAATCCCACTACCACTAAGTGATCCCACTTAGTGTATACTATAACCCCGATTTGATCATATAGGGTTAGGAATTTGTCTCTCGAGCACAAGGTATCTTGGACTTACAATCATTAATAAACCAAGTATATATTAGATTCCTCGTATAAAAATCAAATATCAAACCTATCCATCCCACCCTTTATCAATGCTAACCTAGGTTGGGTCAACACACCTAGGGTAGGGTTAAAGTATTTCTAGGTTGGGTAGATGGTGACCGCATCCATTTACTCGCGACCGCCCCTAATTCCAATCCAAAAATTTGAAAAAATTAAAACATAAATTAAATTAAAAACATAGCCAAGGATTCGTTACTCAACATCCTACATGCCCTTAGGTGCTTCCTCATAGCTCCTTCAACCTCCATATTTCTCCAAATCTCAATCTCCTTTTATATCTCAGAGCTCTTAGTCATCACTTTGAGGTGTGAAAATGAGTTTAGTTGGTTGACTTGTGGGTTTATATAGCCGCTAACCATAGTTGCCATTGACTGCTTAGGTCACCACCGATTTTCCTAGGTCATCGTCGACCCATGCTGTCATTCTTCATTTTTTTCTTCTCCGCGTCATTATCCCATCTTTCCTTCCATTTTTATTTTTGGTGTGTCACCCATAACACACTTTTTCATGTTGTTTCCATATTTTCTCATTGTCAATTCTTATTTTTCCTTTTAGCCATTATTGTGTCATTTATTGGGACACCATCTCAAGTCCAATTTTGTATCCATATTTGTGTTCCCTCTCGGACACCATATCACATATATTTATATTTCTCCATTCGGCCATTTTCATGCCCTTTTATGGGGTACCTTTATTTCCATCCTCATCCTCATCCTTTACGGATGCATACATTTTCTTAATTCCTCATATACAAAGGATTTCACATTATTCTCACATTTGGTTGCACATAATTTTGATGTGTGCCTATGACCCGTTGGTCCCCATGGCTTGCATCCATTTGAGTGGTTTCCCATTGGATTCCCTCCATTTCAGAGTGATTTTCACCAAATCACAAGCCCGTAGGACAATTCCTTTGTCTCCCTAAATACCATGCCCTTTGTTTCCTTCTAAAGTGACTCCTAAAATCACCACCATGTTTTAATTTTTTACTTGAATCCTTCTTTCTTGGGGCATCATTCACCCATCCTTATTTTCCCACCCACCCTTCTTCATCTATCTCTTTCAAACTCATGATCAATCCCCCTTTGTGTCATCGACCCCTAGTTTGAGGGGGAGTACATCATCAATCCTCCATCCTCCAACATCTCACCTCTCATCTCTCATCATTTTTGTCTAGCGGCTTTGTTTCACAAACCGCTCAATAAAAATGGGAAAATGCAGACACCAAAATTTGGTAACTCTACCCTTATCTCCCTACATTTTCTTATTTTCACCATGGTCGCTTATCTAGACTCTTCATTTTAATTCAAATTTTATTAATATTCCCACCCTTCCCATCTATTATCCCATTAATATTAAATTATTTCTAATCCTCATCAATTATTCCCTAATCCTCATCTCATTATCTAATTGATCCTAATCACCCCCAATCAACCTCTAATTATCCTCTCTAGGTTTTTTATCATCCCTAAACTACCTAGTTGTTCATCCCTAGGCTCCCCTTAGCATTTATTTACTCCATTTCATCCCTCACCTACCCATTTCATCTCCCTATATAACCCTAACCCACTTAAGCCTCCTAAAACCCTAATCCCGCTTCTAATGGGCTTGATGCCTCGAGCTAGGCATCCTCACGCCACACAAGGGAACAATTTCTTATGGTTGTCGGTGAGCCACCCAGTTGTTGTCTACCCTATAAAGCCACTTACGTCCCTAAAGGGATGGAAAATTAGAATTTTTGTGTGACTTAATATTCTTATCTTTGTGCTTGAAATTCTCTGTAGCTGTTCCAATATTCTTAGAGTCCCTTTGAGCTTGCTTGCATCATTTGTGGATACTTTAGGAGATCATCTTTTCCTTGTGTTGTTTTATTCCATTGTTGTATTATCATTATTTCTATTATCAGCTACTAACGTATTATAGGTCTAGTTTTCATTAGAAATCCATATCCAACCTTCCCTTTTATCCATATTCTGTGTAAGTTGTCAATCCAACCCATCAATTTTTAGTCACACCTAGGTCAACCCGGTCATTGTTGTCCATTTTTACCCCCTGGGTAAAAATGAACAATGGGGCTCTACATACTAAATTGTCAAAGTAAATTCTTACAGGCTCTCGAGATCAAAATTGGAACATTGTGTTTGAAATGGTTTGAGAGCTAGCTTGGTTCCTCCTGATAAGTCTCTTCCAGGAATAGCTCGGTTGAGATAGGAATGAGCTCGGTAAGTCTTAGACATGTCGGTGAAGTAATCATAATCGATCTTGAGTGAGTTTATCAAGGATCAATGCCAAAGAACGAGCTCAAATGTAAACCCAACTTAGAGGCCAAATCGGGATTAACTCAGTTACCACTCGGACATGTGAGCTTGGTATCATATAGGAGGGTCAAGGTATTGTATTAGCTTGGGTAAGCTTGTGGATGGATGGGTGAGCTAAGATTCTCACTACTCAGAGAGGTGAGTTGGTGGAAAACTTCGAGGCATGGTGAGGTTTCGAGGAGTCGGGAGACAAAGATCGAGTTGAGTTGAACTCGGTCGATGTGGAGAGATAGTTCGATGTAGAATGGTGAGCTCGAATCAAACTCAGTGGTGAGTTCACGGAAGCATGAGTAGTTCAAATTCAAGTGTCTTTTATACAGGAGTGGATCGTTGAGTTTTTGGTGTCATGAGGAAACCCTGTCAAGCTTGTTATTTGTAATATACGAGAGGTGTTGATGCCTAAATTATGGGTAAGAGGCTTGGTGAAGCCAAGCTTGGCATGTAGCTAGTCGGAAGGAACAACTTGAGGTCGGTCAAGCTCATGTAGTGTTTGATTATCGGGATTAGGGTTCGTCATGCTATCATGGAAGGGAGCCATGATGACTCGAGTTGCAAGTTTTGATCAAGAAGGATGGTTCTTGTAACTCAAAGATCAACTCATCTTGGGGTGGCGAGAATGAAGGCCAAGTCAACTTTTATATAAAATGGCATATGGCATAGATAGAATCCGAGAAAGCTGGTTGGGATTACAGAGTATTTTGGCAAGTCATAGAGGATCGAGCTGAGTTGATCGGGGAAAAATGGACTCAAGTTGGGAGATAGGTCTACTGAGAACTTTTAATGTAATACATGAAGGACTCGGTAGATGTTAGCTCATTCTACGGTTGAGTTAGGGAAGAGCTCGATGAGTCCATTGAGGGGCTCGGTTGGGAGATCTCATAGCTCAAATCATATGGTAGAAAAATGAGAAAAAGGATATTCCTGGGGATGCCAAGCCTACAAAAAAGTTCAAGCACCCATGATTGACTTCGGTGGTGGAGATGCGAGTGAGCTTGAGGATGGGTTCTACTACGGCATGGATGGCCTCACTTGTAAACTAGGCAAAACAAGATTAGTTGGCCAAGCTAAGTAGAAGTCATAGATAATGAGGAGGAAAAATCATCCGTGATGTAGATCATGCTTGACATCTTCGAGCCATGGAAGTTGTGGGGCACAAAATATCACAAGAAAAATTAGAGCATAGTAAAGGCTAGCCGGATACGGGTGAGTTGGAAGACAAATACCGAGCTTGGTCATGAATGGGATTTTTCACACGAAGCAAAGGACTTGGGAGTCATGCGGTAGTGATGAAATCATCATCATGAATGTAGAGGAAAATTTTTGAAGTCCAACTTGGTCACTACGGTATAAAGGTGATTGAAAAACAACCATAGTATTCGATTGGCTCGATACATGAGCTCAAAGTATGGAACCACTCATTGATGAAAATGGGAGATCGGGAGAAAATTTTGAGAAGATGGCTCAAGATGAGAATTTAGTGAATTGAGTCATAACATAGAAGCGAGTGAGTTGAGCTCGAGAGTGAGGTAGGTCGAGTTGAGTTAAGCTTTCAGAGTTTTATTTTGGAAAATATTTTTGAACAATTCCATTTCAAACTTTTAAAAATTTTGGGGGCATAAACGTTGAACGAGTCGGATATTTTGAAGCTCGAAAATCCAAAACTCTGAAATTCAGAGTTTTAGATTTTAAGGATTCAAAAGTTTGTGGGTTTGGAGGTTCAAGGTGATCGAATCTTGGCGAGTGAGAATTTCAATCTTTGGAACCCAAAAGGTGAGCTCGGTTAGTCTTCGGAGGCGAGTCAATGGAGCACAAAGCCGGTGAGTCAGTTGGTGATCGTGGAGACAGTTGGAGCTCGAAGTAGGAAGTGGAGATGTGGTGGAGCAATTTCCACTTAACTTGGTGAATCTCAGTCAAAGGAGAACTCATCGGGTTCCACGGTGGAGGTTGCATGAAACTCAACATCACGGTAGGAGTAGCTCAGAAGATAGAAGCTTGGTTTAGAGCTAGGCAGAGAGTTGTGTCTTTGGAGCATCGGTCAGGACAGTGGGAGCTCTCTCAGTGTATTTGAGAGACATCACTTACATGGCGAGTGAGGTAGATCAGGAAGAGAATGTGACATGCTCGAGTCGGGGATGTAGTCATGATGAGTGAGCTTGGTGAGGCCTTTATCTCTACAGGAGCTCGGCTTGGTTTGTAGTGATGGTGCCAGACTTGGAGGTGAATCTTACAAGGGAATGAATACAAAGAGCTCGTGGTGGTCCAAGTGAATGAGAATAAGCTCGTGTAAATCATAGAGTTTGGTGGAAGAGGTTATCTTGGTGGAATGATCAAGCTCACATATTTTGGGGTCTTCGGGGATGAGTGATGGAGTCGACCGAGATATGAAGCTCGTCGGACGATGGGAGCTCGGGATCTCTATGGATGATATGGATTCGGTAGAAACCGAGTCACATAGGAGAGAGAGATTGAATCGGTGGAGCTCGGTTTAGGGTTCGGTGTAAGAGATTAGTAGTGAGCTTGTAGATAGAGCTCACGAGTTGAGCCATACAGAGAAGATAAGCTGGAAGTCAAAGATTGGTTGAAGCTTGATGCGATGGAAAATTAGTTGGTATGAAAGCTCGATCGATGTGAAGAATATTAGAGATCGGATGATGGAGCTCGGTGATGAGCCCGTGGAAAGGAAGGAACTCAACCATCAAAAATTGCATGAAGCACGGTCACTCGGAGCTCATTTTTCTAGCTCGTCGAAGGGAGATTTGCAGCTCAAAATAGGAGTTTTCTTGGAAAAATTTAGAGCTCGGCGAAGGTGGTGGAAGAGCTTGGCGTTAAGTTCATTGGGATGAAGGAGGTCACTGAGTCAGTGGTTTTACACCAATAAGGAGCCTCGTTTCAAAACCAAGAAGGTTAAGAGGCACTCGATGCAAAGAAGCTCGGTTGCGTCAATCTATGGAGGAGCCCATTTCAAAGAGAACTTGACAAAGAGAGTAAGGTTGATGGAGCTCGGACCCAACTCGGTGAGTTGGCTCGACGAGCCAACCACCGAGTTGGACTTATTTTTATTCTTTTCTTCAAACCGGTCAACATGGGGCCCACCAATTTTTTTAAATATATATTTTAAATAATAATATTTATTATTATTATTTAAATATTTTATTTCAATATTATTTTAATTAATTAAGATGAATATGTCAACAAGCAATTGATTATGCATGATGGAACCCGCTTTCAGTGCTTTAAAAAATGTAATAAATGATACATCATGTGCCTTCCATTTAGGAAGGAAATTTATGAGTCCTTATCTCCTCTCTCTCAATTATTCTATAAATGTAAATTGGAAATTCACTCCAAAAGAGTCCGAGTAGAATAAGTAGAGTCCAATAGAACAAGTAGGTTCCAACAAGTGAGTTTCGATGGGTCATATAAGTTGGACAAGTTAGACACTTTCCAAGCTTCCCCTCTCTTCACAAGCTGAGATGTTGTGATTTGTAGGATTTCAAGCCTTTCTTCTCAAATTGTAATGGTAGCCTATGCCTTTTTCACTGATGTAATGGCACTGTGCAAGTGTTTGAAGTAATGAGAATTGTGCTTTGTGATCAGTTATATGTCCTTTTCATGATTTTGTTGCTTCTATCTACCTCTCTCATGTTTTCAGGTGAACTGTGCAACCAAGGTTTCCTTTGCAAGTTTTGGAGGTCATTGTGCTTATCAAGGAGTGAAGTAATGTATGTAAAAGTGGGTTTGTAATGCATTTCATTCTTTCTCATGATCATCTCTCTTCATCAACAAGATTGAATTTTTTCTAGCAACACCTTTTCTTGGTGCATCACCACTTATAGTATAGGTTTTATTTCTTTGCAAATCTCTTTCCCTAATCCCATGAAATGCTAGCATAGGTCTAGTTATCCATTTTACCTGCATTAGAAGTAGTGTTGCGTTTAGTTTAGGAAGAGGAATTCAACATTCTCTAGAGGTTCACCTCAAACCCAAGTCCCACAGTTTGAGAGGTGATCCCATGTGTCAGAATCACACCGAATGTCATGAGTCATTTTCAGGCCATTCGGGGGTGTAGTGATTTGGTGACAACGGTATTTGGCATGCCTGGTGGGAGTAGGGGCACATCTCTCAGAGGTGTTTGTAATGTGTTCACTTCATTTCATTAAGTTGTTGCGCTCTTAGTGAAATTTCAGCCTTAGGAGGCATACCCAAGCACAACTGACGACTCCATTGGTAAAAATACCACACTCTCTATTTTGCAGACCTTCAATTTTATTCATTTCCATCCATTTTCCTTCAAGATATTTCCATTTTTATCCCATTCATGAAGCTGTGCAATCATGGCTTTGTTTCCACCATCGAGTTCCCACTTGTACTAGGAGCAAAACTTTCCATCTTCAAGATATTTTAATTCACCTCCATCTCCATTTTATGATGAGAATCAACAATATGTATATCCCTATTAGCAGAGTCATGATCAGTTTGGTTTTTCACCTAACTATACAACTTTTCAAGAGAAGGAACATGTAGATTATGGAGGCTATCCTACGGATGTAGAGACTAGAGGTAGGCATGGGTACAATCTAGAGCCACATCATAAATGAAGGCATTAAAAATTGGTTTCGAGGATAACATGTCCATGGGTTGGCCCTATGCAAAGTTTGATAAGATGCAGAAAAAAGTTTCTTTTATGACTAAAATTTTGCCTCAACTTGAAGGTTGGACTGAATAAATAGAGGCCTATGAGTTTGAGGCAACTCAATCTTGTTAATGGGCTGATTCTGCACAACCACCACTTCAGGGTTCTCTTTCCATTTCTCACTCAATGTCATTTCAGTCCAAACCTCAAATTCTAAGTTTTTCACCATTAGCACATGCTAAAAAGTCTTTTCTTTCACTTCCTACTCCTCCATTCCATTATTAATCTTCCATCCCTCATTCTTCTAAAGTTCCCTCTTTTGTACAAGAATCATCAAGACAAGAGAATGAATCTCTTCCTCAAATAGTGAGGGAATCGGTTGAATCCAAACCCACCCCTCCTCTTATAGTCCCAAATCCATTTTGGGAAGAGCATTGTCAAGAAATGAGAAAACAAGAGGAGTATATGGTCAAAGAGAATAGAAAAAGAGAGCATGCAGATAATTTGAAGAAATGGGCTACAAAACTTAACATCAAGAAAACTTCGTTCCTGACCGAACCTTCTATAGAGGTTGAAACTCAAGAACAAGTGGAACAAACTAGTTTTGTACCAGAAACAAATCCAGAGTTGAATGAGGAGGACCATAAATCTACTTGTTTAGAATGTAGTATTCATATTGGCTCAATTCCATCAGAGGATTTTGAATCACCAAAGGTGGCAAAATCAGTAATAGAAGAGAATGTGCAAGCTGAAGAAGAAAGAATTTCAAGTGTACAAGATGATTCTAATGAATGCAATGATCCTAATTGCCATGCATGTCAAGAACTAGCATCACTTCTAGAAGGTGGTAACAACTTTCCAAGATCATCATTAGATGTTACAATCAGCCATAACAAGCTTCATGAGATAAAGAAGGATTCAGATCAAGAATGTTGATGAGACCATGCAGAGGCTTTCTAAACCTTTTCCCTCTCTTCCTTCTCAAAAATGTGATTTTTTAGATGAATTTGATCTTTCTAATTTCATGTTTGAAAATGAAGAATATCAAGGTGAAGGAGGTTCTAGTTTGGAGGATACTCAGATTGAGGAGGAGCTTTTGATACAGTCAGAGAATGAAGAAGTAAATTATCTATCAGATCTAGAAGAATGTTTTGATGGACAAGATCCTATGGAACTTGAAAATATTGTCATTCCATCACTTATTTTCCACCAAAAGTGTCAAGTGTTGCAAAGGTACATGCTCAAGAACAACTCATTGTTCATAACTTTCCTTTGGAATTAGAATTGGAGGAATTGAATCTTCCATATCCATCATCACACGTAAAGGAGGAACACACAGGAGAAGCTAGGACTGATATGGAAGCACTGAATGAAGATTATGACATGGAGAGGTTTCTATTTTTAGTTACGAAACCTATTTTGGTAAACAAGTTTGTGATGAAGGAAAGTATTCTTGAAGATTTTTTTCCCTAGCAATCATCCAAAGCTGCAAATAGGAGGGTTTGAATTTCCAAGTTCCATGTCAAATGAGGGAGATGTCACTATAATACCATTCACACAGGTAGAAGGTTAGTTGTTTATAGATGGTAAACATGAGAAAATTCATCTCATGGATTATCATTCTTTTTAAGGATGTCTTTAGCAAGACTCTCTTATTAAAATTGAAGTTCGAGACAAGTAGAAATATTCAATGGTTTAAACTATGTCCTATCAAAGTACTGGTTTCATTGAAGCGAGAAGAGAAGCCAAAACCAATCACATTCACTCGAGTGTGAGGATAAGTTTCAAAATTATGAGAATCAATTGCTATGTCTCTACAAAACAAATGCAGAGCAACTAAAAAAAAATTCTTTCTCTTTCCAGTTGATGTCTCAGTGGATCAAGTGGAGGATTGGGCCTGTTTCAAATTTTCACTCTCATTTTCAGTGATGTCCATTATCACATCATTTACATGGCAATCCATTGTGAGGAAAGGAAGCTATTTTGCACAACCAATTGTAGGTTTTTTTTAGCTCACTTATGCTTCTGGTTAGTGTGGGGTAGTATAGGTTTGCTTTCAATAGAATAAGTACATTGCACACCTTGCATGTTTTAATTGGGGCATGTATGGTTTTCGGTTTCATTGTGTTTTATTTTCTATTTTTGCTCATGTGTTGTTCTACACACCGTTGCATCATTGGTAGGTTCAAGGAGAAAGAAGGTGCATAGTTTCTATAAGAGTTTCATGATCTACTTCAATCAAAATTATGCAGTGTTCCATAGATGCCAAGTATTCAATAGATTCGGTATACCTCATTCTTAGCATTACCAAAAAGGTCCAAGGTTGGATTGCTCAAGAGAATTTTGGGATGTATAAAAGAGGATAAAATTGGTTTCAGATTGAAAAATATTGACTCCATGCCCAATGGATGAATTAAGGCTACTGGAATCATGCTTAGCAGGTAATCATCCCGAGAGGTCGCAAAAATGTTGTCTATTTTTGCCCCATGGGTAAAAAAGAACAATGGGGGTATAAAAACTAAATTGTCAAAGTAAATTATTACTTGAGATCAAAATTAGAACATTGTGTTTGACATGGTTTAGGAGCTAGCTCGAGGCCCTCATGATAAGTCTCTTCCAGGAATAGCTCGGTCGAGATAGGAATGAACTCGAGCAAGTCTTGGACATGTCGGTGAAATAACCATAATCGAGCTCAAGTGAGTTGATCAAGGATCAACACCAAAGAATGAGCTCAAATGCAAACCCAACTCGAGAGGCCAACTCGGGCTCAACTCAGTTGCCACTTAGACATGTGAGCTTGGTATCATACAAGAGGGTCAAGGTATTGTATTAGCTCGGGTAAGCTTGTGGATGGCTGGGTGAGCTAAGATTCTCACTACTCAAAGGGTGAGTTGGTGGACAACTTGGGCATGGTGAGGTTTCCAAGGAGTCGGGAGAAAAAGATCGAGTTGAGTTGAACTCGGTTGATGTGGAGAGATAGTTTGATGTAGAATGGAGAGCTCGAATCAAACTTAGCGGTGAGTTCACAAAAGCACGAGTAGTTCAAATTCAAGTGTCTTTTATACAAGAGTGGATTGTCGAGTTTTGGGTGTCGTGAGGAATCCCATTGAGCTTGGTATTTGTAATATACAGAGGTGTTGATGCCTAAATCATGGGCAAGAGGCTTGGTGAAGCCAAGCTTGGCATGTAGCTAGTTGGAAGGAACAACTCGAGCTTAGTCGAGCTCATGCAGTGTTTCAGATTAGCAAGATTAGGGCTTGTTGTGAAGTCGTGGAAGGGAGTCATGATGACTTAGAGTTGTAGGTTTCAGTCAAGAAGGATGGCTACTGTAACTTGGAGATCGGCTCATTCTGAGGTGGAAAAATGAAGGCCAAGTTGAATTTGATATAAAATGGCATATGGCACAAGTACAGAGGTGAAAGCAATTTGGTTGGGATTGTGAGTATTTTGGCAAGTCACAAAGGGATCCAAGCTGAGTTGATCGGGGAAAAATGGACTCGAGTTGGGAGATAGGTCTACGGAACTTTTAACATAATATATGATGGACTCGGTAGATGTTAGCTTACTACGGTGGAGTTAAGGAAGAGCTCGGTGAATTCATGGAGGGTCTCGGTTGAGAGAGCTCATAGCTCAAATCATATGATAGAAAAATGAGCTAAAGGATATGCCTAGGGATGCCAAGCCTACAACGAAGGTCTAGCACCCATGATTGACTTCAGTAATTAGAGATGCGAGTGAGCTCGAGGATGGGTTCCACTTGGCATAGATGGCCTTAGCTCGTAAACTAGGCAAAATGAGCTCGGTCGGCCGAGCTAAGTAGAAGTCATAGATAATGAGGAGAAAAACTTGGCCATGACGTAGATCATGCTTAACATCATCAAGCCATAGAAGTTGTGGGGCACAAAATACTACAGGCCAAATCAGAGCATAGTAAAGGCTAGCCTGAATATGGCCGAGTTGGAAGAAAAATACCGAGCTCGATCACGAATGGGATTTGTCACTCAAAGTAAAGGACTCGGGAGTGATGTGGCGGGGATGAGATTTTCATCATGAATGTGGAGGAAACATTTTGAATTCTGACTTGGTTGCTATGGTACAGAGGTGATTGAACTAACAACCATGGCATTAGATTAGCTCGATACATGAGCTCAAAGTATGGAACCACTCATTGATGCAAACGGGAGATCAGGAGAAATGTTTGGGTGGTTGTCTTAGTGTGGAATTCGGTGAATTGAGTCATAATGTAGAAGTAGAGTGAGTTGAGCTCGGGAGCGAGGAAAGCTAAGTTTAGTCAAGATTTTAGAGTTTTATTTCAGAAAATCTTTTGGACAATCCCGTTTTGGAATTTTAGAGATTTTGGGGGCATAAACATTGAAAGATTCGGATATTTCCGAATCTAAAAATCCAAAACTCCAAATTCAAAGTTTTGGGTTTTAGGATTTAGAAGTGTGTGGGTTCAGAGGTTCGGGGTGATTAGAGCTTGGCGAGTGGGAAGTTCAGTCTTTGGAGGCGAAAGGTGAGCTCAGTCGGTTTTCAGAGGTGAGTCAATAGAGCGCAAAGTTAGTGGGTCGATCGGTGATCGTGAAGATGGTTGGAGCTTGAAGTAACAAGTGGCGATGTGGTAGAGTAGTTTCCATTTAACTCGGTGAAGCTCAGTCAAAGGATAAATCGTCGGGTTCCATGGTGGAGGTTGCACGAGCTTCGACATCGCTTGATAGGAGCAGCTCGAGAAGATGGAAGATCAATTTATAGCTAGGTGGAGAGTTGTTTCTTCGGAGCATTGGTCGAGACAGTGGGAGCTCGCTCAATGTGTTCAAGAGACATTTCTTGCATGGTGAGCGAGGAAGACTAGGAAGATAATGTGACATACTCAAATCGGGGATGCAGTCGTGATGAGTGAGCTCGACTCGGGTCATAGTGATGACACTAGACTTGGAGGTGAATCTTGCCAAGGAATGAGTGTGATGAGCTCTTAGTGGTCCAAGAGAATGAGAAGAAGCTCGTTTCAATTGTAGAGTTTGGTTGAAGAGTTGAGCTTGGTGGAATGATCGAGCTCACATATTTTGGGGTCTTCGAGAGATGAGTGATGGCACCGGACTAGGAGATGAAGCTTGTCAAAGGATGGGAGCTCGGGCTCGCCATGGATGAGATGGAGTTAGCAAAAGCTGGGTCATGTAGGAGAGAGAGAGATTGAATCGGTGAAGTTTAGTTTAGGGTTCGATGTAAGAGCTTGGTTGTGAGCTTGTAGATAGAGATCACGAGTTGAGCCATATGGAGAATATAACTAGTAATGTGATTGGTTGAAGCTCTATGTGATGGAAACTAAGTCGGTAGGAGAGCTCGGTCGATGCGAAGAATAATTGAGATTGGTTGATGGAGCTCGGTGATGAGCCCGTAGAAAGAAAGGAACTCAGCCATTCGAGATTGCATGAAGCTCATTCAATCGAGCTTGTTTTGTGAGCTCATCAGAGGGATATTGGTGGCTCGACACAAGAGTTTGCTTGGAAAAATTTGGAGCTCGGTGAAGGTGGTAGAAGAGTTTGGCATTGAGCTCATTACAATAAAGGAGCTCACTAAGTCGGTGGTTCGCACCAACAAGGAGCCTCGTTTATAAACCGAGCCGATTAAGAGGAACTTGATGCAAGGAAGCTTAGTTTTATCAAGCTATAGAGGGAAAGTTTTAAAGAGAACTCGGGAAGTGGAGAGTAAGGATGATGGAGCTGGACCTGACTCAATGAGTTAGCTCAGAGCCAAGCACCGAGTTGGACTTATTTTTAATCTTTTCATCAAATCGGTCAACATGGGGCCCACCAATTATTTTTTAAAATATTTTTATTTAAATATTTTAAATAATAATATTTATTATTATTTAAATATTTTATTTAAATATTATTTTAATTAATTAAGAAGACTATGTCAACAAGCAATTAATGATGCATGATGGAACCTTCTCGGTGGTTCAACAAAATGTAATAAATGATACATCATGTGCCTTCCATTTAGGAAGGAAATTTATGACTCCTTCTCTCCTCTCTCTCAATTCTTCTATAAATGTAAATTGGAAGTTCATTCAAAAGAGTCTAATGAAACAAGTAGATTCCATTAGAACAAGTAGGTTCCAACAAGTGATTTCCAACAGTCATACAAGTTGGACAAGTTAGACACTTTCCAAGCTTCCCCTCTCTTCACAAGTTGAGATGTTATGATTTGTAGGCTTTCAAGCCTTTCTTCTAAAATTGTAATGGAAGCCTATGCCTTTTTCATTGATGTAATGGCACTATGAAAGTGTTTGAAGTAATGAGAATTGTGCTTTGTAATTAGTTATATGTCCTTTTTATGATTTTTTCTTTTATCTACCTCTATCATTTTTTTCAGGTGAACTGTGCAACAGGGTTTCCTTTGCAAGTTTTGGAGGTCATTTTGCTTATCAAGGAGTGAAGTAATGTATGTAAAAGTGGGTTTGTAATGCATGTCATTATTTCTTAAAGTAATGTATGTAAAAGTGGGTTTGTAATGCATGTCATTCTTTCTCATGATCATCTCTCTTCATCGGAAAGCTTGAATTTTGTCTAGTAACACCCTTTCTTGGTGCATCACCACTTCTAGTATAGGTTTTATTTCTTTACAAATCTCTTTCCCTAATCCCATGAAATGTTAGCATAGGTCTAGTTAGCCATTTTTCCTGCATTAGAAGTAGTGTTGTGTTTATTTTAGGAAGAGGAAGACTGGCCTTCTTCGGAGGTTCACCTCAAGCCCAAGTCCCATAGCTTGAGAGGTGATCCCATGTGTCCCAATCACACCGAATATCGTGATTCATTTTCAGGCCATTCGGAGGTACAGTGATTTGGTGACAACAATCACCATCGACCATGCTTTTGTTACATCATTGATTATGCCATCCAGATCTATAACGATCAATTATTTTGTTTATGTGTCCACACACTTCTCAAATTTTCATTCTATCACTCTGTCGGCCTAGATCCATTCTCGCGGTCCCGGTCACCACAAACTCAACCCAATTTCCATTGAACCAATCCATATTTCCATCCTATCTCCTGATATCCCCATTTTCTTGCATAATTTTTATTTCTCTTATTTCATATCTTTTCTAAAGGTTACCATCGATTCTTATAGGTCTTTATCATCTTCATATTTACATACGAGAGGTAATCATATCTACATTTTTGTTGTTGTTTTGATTCATCGCCCTAGTTTCTATCGAATGGACCTCTGTAGCTTGGGTCACTATCGACCCAGCCAGGTATATTTCAATTTGTATCAATCTAGATCAGATTTGCATTTTCCTTTCATTTATGCAATTTTAGTTTCTATTTAGTTCATATTTTGCATGTTATTCAGTCTTTTATCATTTATCTTATCTTATTTTATCAATACGGGGGTTGACATCCGCATAAGGAAGTTCATGCTTCTTGGAACCGACTTCTTTGGGAAACCCCTCATCTACCATCTAATCCATTTTATTTCTAGTTATCTTTGTTGTGTAGATCCATCAAGTTTGTAGCAAGGAGTCTAGTTTTCGCCCTTCCTCCATCACCATCTTATCCAAAGATACTTTAAACCCTTGCATGTTTTGAGTTACTTGATTTTATTTAGTATATAGTTCACTAATATAAATAAGGAAGAGAAAATCTTCTCCAACACCCATGACACACTCATCTCGAAGTCACAAATATATATGGGATGTATTTAATAAAAATATAGACCGATCCCTCAAAGGACAACTATTCAAAAATAAATCATATCAAATAAAGTTATAGACCACTCCTTAAAGGATGGTTACCATAAAAAAGTCAATAAAATTGTATACCACTTCCTTGAAGGATGGATACAAAATAAAATTACACGTACAAAACATATTTTTCCATATCGATTGGTCCTCTTGTTAAAATAGGGCTTCCTGCATCAATTAGCCCTCATGCCAAAATCAAAGAAAAAAACCATCATCCCGGAAAGCTTCCTGCATCGATCATCTTTCATATCAAATGCAAGCTTTCTACATCTATTAATGTGTTCAAATACAATGTGTTGGGGAAAATCCTAGGAAATGTCATAAAGAACCCATTTTCCCATGCCTCGCTACATATATACTTTGTCTATGTTAAAAAAGGATGAATATAATGACCCCATATTTATCTATGATCTTAACATGACTAGCCATTATAAATTGTACATTAAAATCTAGTATAATTCCGCATGTGCGGTATCTACATTTTAAATCAATTTACCATCACACAATATGTATATCCAAGCTAGTAAAATACAAACATTTCATGTTTTGATCTTACCCATCTATAGTGTGTGAATCATACAACAAGATCATCGATTGCCATGAAAACAATAAAATCACATTAAAACAAAGACATTTACAATACAAATCATACATTATAAATATTTCCATAACACATCATATCTTAACATAATCACTATCATAAAACACACCTATATCCATCACATTGCACAAAAATCACAAAATATAACTCATTATAACAAAATCATATATATGTATGTGTGTGTGTGTGTATATATATGTATGTATATGTATATGAATATATATATGTATACATATATATCTATATACATATATATGTATATATATATATATATACATACATATATATATATATATATACATATATACATATATATATATATATACATATATACATATATATATATATATATACATACATACATACATACATACATACATACATACATACATACATACATACATACATATATATATATATATATATATATATATATATAATGGTACATCATCACAGGTCTCAAAAACCCCATGTATCAAAAATATATATCATCCAAAAATGGCTTGAAAGAGCCTCATACATCAAAACCATATCTATACAACTACCGAGTAAAGCGGACGTCTATTAAGCAAATACTCCCCGCTCCCCACAATACCACCTAGGCCTCTATCGGGTCCTCTTCTAGGGCCTCCCTCTAGACCTCATGCTGGCTGTCCAACACTCACATCACTACCCGATGGTGTTATCTTTCTATGCACTAGTACACCATGTAGAGAGGATCATATGGCAAGCTCCGTGGTATCTTTGTCTCCTCATAGTACCTAAGCTCCTCACACAATGACTAGTACTTGGCCAAACCCGTACTACAAAGTGTCCCTATCTAAACACTAGTCCGATCTCTCACTTCCTGTAGCTTATCCCCGAGATAGAATTACTTTTCACTCCATAGGCCTTTCATAAGGTCTCTATCATTGTCGATATCTATTTTTATCAACTATAGCTTTGTGTAAGTTAAGTTCCATTTGTATAGTGGTGAGCTATTGACTCAACCCATCTCTCTCAATTACTAATTTGGACTTCTTGGCATCTAAAATATCCACTATATCCTCCAAAATTTCCACCATATCCTCCTCGTCTCCGCCCTCAAAGCATCGCCACCACCCTTTGGAGGTTCCGCCTCTACACGGTCTCACACACGCCACTTAACCCCATAAAAATATGCTTGCCACCACACAAAAATGTGTAAGTAAAATTGACATCATCATACCCTGTTAATACTCCCTACACATCCACCATGACACCAAATCCCTACTCATCTTCCATATACACTACCTCTCTAATAGTAGGCAATTCCACATTTTTCTCTATATAATCCCTCACGGTAGGCCACTTTGTTTCCTCGGCACATCTGTACTAAACCAAATTAATGTCAAACATGGCCAAATTTGATCAAATCCCACTCACCCTCCCTCTCCCCCACATGCATGTATCTTACTTTGCATAGTAACCAACTCCCTTTCGTATCGGACCATACTAGAAAACATGTATAAGGCATCGAAACAACATATATCCACCATGTAAACTAGCTAGGATATGTTTGTAGTGGTCCTCCCCATAATGGGCCTTGTAGCCATAAAGTCTAATCTCCACCTCATGAAACTTACTAGATACAACAAGCCTAGCCACCTCATCCATGGTACACCTTGCGGATGAGCCACTATAATGTGATCGTATGACCAACACTCTAGCAAAAAAGATATATCTAAACCAAACCTCTAACTCATGCTTCAAAACCACATATTCTTATACACCTGTGCCAACAACATAGGGGACCAAGAAAACACCATCTGGTGTACCAACATATCTACCACAACACCTATCAAAATACACAAAAATCACTCTCTAACTGAATTTGGTAGGGCGTAGCAGTTGATACCCATCATCACCATCGTTACCAAGGCCCTCCCCTCCTCCTCATCATTGAATAGGGCTCCATATGAGAAATCCTCTAAATTTCATACCACCTCCCCCATCATCACCATATAAATCATGCATAGCTACACCCTTACGACCTCATCAAACACATATATTTACTCATCTTCTATCGGTAAATGCAATATACATTACACATCCACCAAAGTGGCTGTCATCTCTCTTATAGGAAACCAAAATGTTCATGTCACATGATCCCATCACTCGAAAAATTCCAATAAAAACCCATGTCCATATGGATATACTTGTAATGATGTATCCCACACAATCCAACCTCTATGTGAGCCCGGTCAACAAGTGACAACAACACTCGGACCTCATTCAAGTATCTTTGAGACCTTGTCCCATGTGGTCAATCTCTTATGAGCCTACATCTAATAATAAAATAATAAAAATTAATCCAAAATACATCAAAAATGATTCAAATCTATCAAAAACCAATCAAAATTAACAAAAATAAAAACTTTTGTAGAATCGTAAACGAGTCTTACCGAATTACTAGTGAACCTTTAAAAATTTTGGTGACTCCAAAATTTGTAGCGATTTCATATGTAATCAAAAACGGTTTTTAAGCACCTATCAATTCAGAAAAAACAAAAAACAAAAAACAAACAAAAATACATAAAAATATTAAAAACATAACTTACCTCAACAAGCGTGGGTCGATATCACCTTTGTGCATCTCTGACAACCTCCATCACGATCAAATACACTCAAAATTGTAAATTAAGACTTTCTGGATGTCTTAGTCTCAAAATAATAACTATACCAAATGATATTTTCAAATATCTTTATATAGAATTTATTTTCCAAACACCCATTTTATGACAATTCATACGATTTCCCATGATTCCTTCTAAATTGCCAACAATTTTGTCAACTTACATTTAAAATCAACTTTTGGTCCCTTGACCTCATTAAACCATCACTTTCACCATCCCTTTCCAAAATAACACATTCTTCTAATACATGCTTACTTTTTAGGTGATGAGGGTCATCAATCCCGAAAATTAATAATGTCGATCTAGGGCTAGTCTTTGAAGGCTATATGTAAAATGAGAAAGATATATTTGATAATGGTCCCTTCTATCCAAAATACACACTTGCGGGAATTAAAAACATTTTTGCATGAAAATAAACACACTTTGTAGGAAAGTAAATATCAAACTTGCATGAAATTAAAGCACATGTTGCAAGAAATTTAAACATACTTCACATGAAATTAAATAAAACTTGTAAGAAAGGGGAACACTTTTGTGTGAAAGAAGATTGCTGAATTGAAAATAAATACATAACACACCTACAAGTTTTCAATAGATGTACATCAAAATAATAATTACAAAGTAAAAAAATTAAAAATATATAAAAAAATTACAGAATAAAAAAGATAATCATAAATATACATATCCATATTCCTTGGAATGAGTGGTCAACTCATTCGTAGGAAGAAGGATTTTAGTCAAAACTTCTTACAAATGGATGAAATGAAATCTTGAATTGATAAGAAAAATTATGATTACATAAAAGGTGTGGGAGGTTGCATTTATATGTGCATGCTTGCAATCCACTCCTTATTTTAAGGAATACATATTTATCAACTAATATTGCAATCTATCCAAAAGCATCAATCTCCACAAAATACAAAGAGAGCTTATCTAATTCTAATTAAGAATCGATTATATTATTTTCTTGTTGAGAATAAAAATAAATATTGATTATTATTTATTATAAAAATAATAAAACACTTATAAATAAATAAATAAATATATATAATGAATTCAAAAATAGATAACAATTCCACCCTTGGAGTTATGCTCACATTTGTAACACTAGTGTTCATCCCCAAAGTTCTAATATCTAGCTCGAAACAAATTGATGAGACTCAAGGCGAACTAAAACTATTTTTTCCTACAAATGATGATAGCTATAGAAAATTGGGAGGAGGTTTTTATCAAAAAAATGATATAACCAAAAACCTATCTCATATTTTCCCTTTGACCTTTTGTTCTCGATTATTCAACTTTTGGTGTTTTACTACTACACTTTTTCTTATCGCCACACAAGTAAAAGTAAAATTTATTCCAAATGGTGAAAGCTTTAGAAAAATGGAAGGATTTTTTTTTTCAAGTCATTTTTATGTGTAAAAAAATCTATTATAATATCCATTTTACTTTTTTGGTTTAATTTATGCAATACTCGTAGCTAGACTTCCAAACTCCTAAGCTCGGCTTGTAGACTCAAGTAAAAGTAAAATTTATTTAAAATGGTAAAAGCTATAGAAAAATGGAAGGATATTTTTGTTAAAATCATTATTATGACCAAAAACTCTCTCATAATATCCATTTTAATTTTTGTCTTAAGTTATATAGACTCTAAAGCATTTTGCAAACTCTAAAGTAATAGTGATTTATTTCAAATGGTAAAAGTTGTAGAAAAATTGAAGGAGGTTTTTGTTAAACTCATTATTATGACCAAAAAAATCTCTCAAAATATCCATTTGAATTTTTTGGAGTAAGTTATATAGACTCTGAAGCATTCTGGGAAGACTCTGAAGCAATACTAAAACAACTATAACTTTTGCATATGAACTCGAATCAAGATGATTTTTTTTGAACTTGCATAATTTTTTAAGAGGAATTTGAATATACAATCAGATTTGGGTTTGGAGATATTATTGATGATTTTTTCACTTTTTCCCAAACATATGCTTAAGGAACCACTCATATAATTGATGAACATTTCCAGAGCTAGTGAAGGAACCTCTAGAGCCAATGAAGTGTTGCAATGACAATATTTGAAGATGATATGAGAGATTTTAAAGATCCTCCAAGGCTTATTGTAGCTACTGATTAGTGCTCAAAATACCTTATTCAATAATTATAGAAAATTATTGACTGTATATGCACAAATTGACATATTTTTCCCAACAATAATTAGAAATAGCTAATAGAAATATAACAATGAATTATGAATAAGTAACCATGATAAAAACTTTCTTTTTGACCTAAATAAACCATAAGTTTAGAAATTACATTTAGATCCAATTTATGTAAGGAAAAAAATGTCAACTATTTTATGAAATGAGTTATTTCTTTGGGCTCTCATGCATGTCATCATGCATGCCATTATTCTCCTTTATAATTATGCTTTATTATTTTGAAGGATAAATTCTTGTGTCGAGACCCTTCTAATGCTTGTTTTTTTTTTGCATCGATTTATAGCCAGTTTCTTGTGTGAAGGTTTTTCTATTATCCTTCCGACAAATTTTAGCATAGATTATTGTGTGAAATTTTTTTACGCCACTCTTTTCTTTCTTTTTGAGATTAATTTATTTCGTGCATTTTTGCTTCTACTCTTCTTTTCTTTTGTGAGAGTAGGTTCTTATGTGTAATTTTTCTTCTACTCTTTTTTTTGAGAGTAGGTTCTTGTGTGGAGAGTTTCCTACTATGCTAACAATTTTTATTTTTATATAAAATAACATTTACTTGTGTTTCCTTTATTTTCTTTTCAATAGGAAATGAATCCATATAGAAAATATCCTCATAAAAATCTATTTGTTTTGAAATTTTCCAACATAGGCTTGAAGGAATGATTTCCATCATCAAAATCATATACCAAAAGATGTTTTTAATTTAATATGCCCAATTATTTTTCTTTCTTTTCATCCTCAATCTCATGCATGTGATGTAAAAGTGGATCCTTATGTAATAAAAAAACTTACAAGTAGATTTAAAACTAAAATAGAAGAGTAAAATACCTTGGTATACTTCAATCTCCATTGCGCCTTCCATGTCAACAAAAGTGAAATGTTAGGAAAATTGTTGATAAGTTGTAATCTTGTTATGCCAAGAAACAAGAGCATGAAAGAACAACTAGGTACTTTATTGCTTATTTGGAAAATCCGCCATTTGTTGGTTTTCAAATTTTCCATTTTTTCATTTTTTTACTTTTTCCCTTGATTAGACAAAAAAATGGTTTTCTAATCAAGGCTCATTTTTCTAGTACTTGGTCTTCCAACAAGCTGGTTTTCAAACTAAGACCGCCTTTGAGGGTTTTCATTATTGGTTTTTAAAATTTTTTTGAGAAAATTTTGAGAAATGATGACATGGGAAATATTAGCAATAAGCTGAATACATTCTCATATTGCTTCCAAATGTAGCAAAATTGTTGATATTTCTTCGTCCTTAGTTTGATGTATATTGATATCTTGCTTTTTTTTTTCGTGATAGCTCAAGATAAGGTTCCCTCCACTTGATGAATTTATGGACATAAATCTATCCATTATGATCTCTAAAAACATTCCTTGTCATGAGATTATCCTGAAAAATTTGAAACAAACAAAACCTTTCCATACAAGCATAACATCAATCATATAAAATAATTATCAACAACATAAATATTAAGAATTTAAATACATATGGAAGAAATTATTTCAGCCTATTTTAGAATGATTGATGGTTCAAGAATTAGTATTATTAATAATGGAATATTATTGTGAAAAATAAGAACTCCCTCAGATAAGTTACCTTATTATGATGATGTATATGATTTCAACGAACTCTTGAACATGGGTGGAGTGAAAGCAAAACAAAGTTTCATTAATTATTTTATTCATGGATCATGTAGAAAAACTAACTGTTATTTGTACAAGGAAGGTGAAATCTAGAAAATATGGATGCTAATGTTGGGTGGTGGTTTCTAATAATGGCTTGAAATTTAATTATTTGGAATAGATGGTTGGTGGAAATGACTAATGTAATAACATAATTAAATATAGAGCTAGAAAACATACATGAATTTTAAAATTTGAAGGCCAATGTTTTCACGAGCTGTAACATTTTTTTGCATGGTTCTTACAACTCCAAACTCTATGTTTCTATCATGTATTTTTGTGCAGCGATAACAACCAACTTGTTAGATCACTCATTCTTCTGCAAAACCTAATTTCCTATTAAGAAAATTGATATTATATTTTTTCTTAATAAAAAATGATACTTGAGTAGATTTTAACATGAGAGTTAAGAAAACAACACTACTATTTTCCACAAGAATTCCTACGTCGATTGTAAATTATTTTTGGGAAACATTGGAATTTGTATGTAAATAGGACATAATTCTCTTTCTATCTAGTATTATTGCTTAAGTTTAGAAATAATCTCAAACATTGTTGCATAAACTTAGCAACTACCCGAAAAAATTGAATGTAATAAATTTTGATCCACCAATGTAGGAGAAATAATCCTAACAATCTTCGGTGCTAAAAAGTAGTGATAGATGCAATAAAATGTAGGGCTTACCATTAATGAGATTTTGTTTACCCATGCAAGATCTGGAAGTCATTTATTCTCCATGCAAGATCTCAACCAAGTTAGATTATGTTTTCTTTTGATTTGTTATATTTAATTATACATTATTGTAAGAATTTTGTTTCTGCCATTTTGCATGCAATATTTATGATCTATTTCTTTTATGATTCTTGCATTGTTTCCTAATTCTAAATGATTTTTTTAGCATGTGGTGCATGCAATGTATATCTGTAAGAAAGAAAATAAACATGTGACCTTCTTCGCAACTAACTTCCCAATGTCATGTTGAAATAGTCGATGTAAAATAGAAATGGGTGTATGTATGGTGATGATGAACAAGCTAATGAGGAAATCTTATATCTTTAACACACAATATTGGGATCTGTGAGTCTAAGGCAAAGAATGTTGTCCTAAGTTGAAGTGGTGTGATGGATCAATCTAATAGAATGGCTACTTGGAGGCTCTAATCAATATCGAGCTCTACCAAGATTATGTATGTTGGTTGTTGAACATGCAAAAAGTGACTTGTGGGTGCCTCGTATAAATTTCCAGACAAGGTCATGGAAGTGAGAACGAGAGGCATAATGAAACCACAGGGACTATGGGTGATTTTCCGGTATAGTCTAGAAAATTTTAGCCTCATCGACTGCTATGTTCAATAATGAAAATCAGGAAATGATGTCAGGTGGAAATGGTGATGATCTAAATACTAATGCACGCAAACTAGTGTCAATGTATGATCAGTTAGCAGGCCCATTGGGTTGTGGGACACAGGGATCATAATAAAAACTAGTGGAGGTGTGGTCCTTGTATGGTCATGCACATAATCAAACCCTATTGCCAAGAGCAGTCCAATAATCGTAGGCTTGATTAATTGCAATGTTTAGTGTGTTTAATTATTCTATCTTCTTAGAATACCTAGCAGGTGTGTGTAGAACTAACAAGCGTAAACCCGTATCAATGTCGGTCAACAATTCGCTCGTTGGGTTGTGGGACTAACGGATTATAATCGTATGTATTTTCTTGTTGTGGACCATTGATGGTCATGCAGAATGAATTGAATTGATTTTTGATAAAACAAGCTAACTATCAAAGGAAATTTAATCTATGTTTCTGGTATTTTCACAGTATATCTAAAAAAACAATTGAAGAAAACTAATCTAACAAAAGTAAATATTTTTGATGTAATCTAGTTTTTAAGAAATGCTTCTAATCTAATAAACAAAACTAAAAATAAATAATCAGTCGATTGTAGCTAATTAATTGAGCAAGTATGTGAATCTAGATATAATACAACTAATCTAATTTAATCAAAACCCTTCAAACCCTACCTCAGAGGTGGAGAAAAAATCATAACCCTAGAAGAGATATTGTTCCCCACTACTTCCCTGGTAATGTCAACTAACAAGCTTTCTAATGATTTTCTCTACTTGTAATTGCTTAATCAATTGAAATGAATTTTTTTCTACTCTATTTGATATGTATTTGAAATGAATGATTCAGAATTGATAATTTGACAAATGAAGCAAACAAACAAATAATTCCAACCTAGATAAGCAAGAGCTTTGGAAAATCTAGTTGTATCTTTATCTGTCCCTCAGTTTGTTCCTTTCTTTCTCTGTGTGTCCATATGATTCCAAGGAATTGGGAATGCAAGAACAACATCAAGAGAATACACTTGAGAAATGATAGCTTGAAGGTAGTTTGGTTACAATGTAGGTGGAAGAGAGGTAACACAAGTGAACAAAGCTTGTCTATGCAATTTCCAACAGGATTGTGGCAGCAATACTATGCAAGATACAAAAATTCTCAAGCCTTTTGCTTGAATACAAGCATGGAATATATAGGAATTGGTTGGGATATGCATTCATGTACTGAGAAACCTTGGAGTACCAAATCATTGGGTGAAGAGGTAGTTCAAACTAATTAAATCTATTTAAAAATAAAAGAGGGAAGGAAAAATAAGATATAAAGACTATTTTTAGGCAATTTGGTTCACAAAAGCATCCTAAAAGTTAATTTAAGTGAAGTGTCACATGTTGAAATTATGCATGATAGATTCTGGAAAAGCGCTCGGGATTTCCGCCTGAGGCAGGAGTAGAGGTTACGGCACTAAAGGCCAAAACATGCATAGAATGAAGTGAGAAGCTATAAGAAAGTATGGAAAATCTAAAAAAGGATGTCTAGGCTACAAATATACGTTGTGAATGGTTTAAGAGATCAAACACCTTCTTAAAGGACATGAATCATCATTAGGGAATTTTGTAACCATTTTTGACAATGTAGCACATGCAATTTTGGGTGTATACATATTTCCCCCTCAAAGAAGCGTCTTAGCCATGAAAAGGCGTAAAACGTAGAGTCTAAGTATGGCATTCTGAAATGGGGAGTTAGAAGCTATACCGACACGCTCATGTGTCAAAATGTCACGCGCTAAACTCCTACTACCTACATAATGAAGAGAAGACTCAAGTGTAGATAGATAAAATATCAAAAAATAAACACTAAATTAAAATGACAAGAGGACTTACCATTTACGCGGGATATAGAAATATACCTATGCCAGCGCTCTAGCCCTATGAACATATGCACTCAAAATGAAGTTATAACAACATATATATCTAAATAAACTCATTTTTAAATTCATTTGCGCATATCAACTTGGTGATATTTGAGCTCTATGCCCATGTTGACCATTTTCATAGAGAGAATAGTCAAAATGTTCTTTTCAAGATTGTGATCCCGCCTCTGCAAGTAGGAGATCAACCCATGCGGTCTAAGGTTGTTTTTTCTCACTTTTTCATTTTTAAACCGAAAATGTAAAAATGTTGAAAATTTTACCTAGGAGGGGTCATTTTGAAATTTCTTGTTTTAAATGAGTCTCTAAGGGGGCGCCCATAGGGAACTTTTTATTTCATCTGAAACGGTGATTTTTTCCATTTTAGGGTGTTTTCTAGGGTTATAAAATCATTTGGAAAATCGGTCTAGGACCGCAACCCTGCTAGGCGGTGGTCTGAAACCGTTTCCTTGCATCGTGCATCGGCTCACAATAGAATGACTAAAACATATGCTTAACTTGGATTTTTTTAACTTTTGATGTTTTTTCATGTTTTTGTTAAGCTTAATTCTTGAAATACATTACTAACTTTCTCTTTTTCTATGTTTTGCTGGATGCATAAAAAGGAGGATTACATCTCGCTGGAGTTGTGAGAGGGAATGTGATTGGCTCTCAGAGATTTTAGACCAGCTGACTCAGGATGAGACATATATCCTCCAGAGAGCAGGGATATAGAGGATTACACAGGTACCTCATGTTACTCCTACGAGTCACATACTTTGTGACTTGTTTTCCTATTGGGATGTAAACCGGAACACTTTTTGGTTTCCAGGTACTATTGGTGAGTGGACTATCACCCCTTGAGGACATGTACCATATTATTGGGATTTTGATACTCTAGAGGAGACTAACCTTGGAGACAACAAGATCTATTTTTGTGAAGAATTAGTGGGCCACTTACGTGGGGATGTCATTGTATCATTTGGTTTTAAGAAGGGGATAAAGGTCTGATCTATTGTCATTGCTCCTATTCCCATCATTCGCAGAGCTATCATGGGTATCTTGGCCTTGCACTTGATTAGGGACAAGGGAGGTGACACTCTTCTTTATTCTTTGGGCTCCCATTATTACACAAATTAAGGGACATGGCTGCATCTATGCTTGGGGAGAAAACATCCTTGGGACCACCTACCATGATCTATACAGGTCATCAGGTTACAGGGATAGTCATTGAGCCATCCCACACTAGTCATGAGATGGGTATATGAGCGTATTACCCCTTATGGGAGGGGAATACCAGTGCATGATCTGGTGGCTATTCGGGTAGCTAGGTGGACAATGATGTCATTTCTTCGAGATGCTACATCAGCCACTGGATTATTTGACTACAATGGACATGGTTTCCACACCCTATCAGGATATGGCAAGGTTATGGGGAAGTATATAACCACAATGGTAGCTTACTCCACTACATGTCATTTGGTTGATAGGTCGAGAAGGTCGAGATCCACCCATTCGACTAGGTTCCTTAGTAGTTTTTCCTTCCCTACACTGACATGCTTCCTCCATGGAACCTGTATATAGGGCCATTTAGGAGGTTCGGAAGGGTCCTAGAGGAGATCCGGGCTGGATAGTGGTTACTCTAGAAGTTCCCATTATAGTTAGGTAGGTGGCTCATGCTTAAAGGGCGTTGGTTTAAAGTCAAGCACCCCTACACCACATTAAGGCCGCTCCTGCTCCCATTGGAGAGGAGGATGAGCCCTTTGACATATACTCAAAATCCGAGGAGTACACCAGAGATGAAGGCGAGGAGTCATTTCGAGAGGGGAAAGGTGATGAGGGGTTAGGTGGTGAGGCTAGCGGGACAAATCACATGTGGAGGAGAGTGACCTTGAGTGGCATGACACTCGGGCTATCTTTGAGAGTGGAGTGGGAGGAGGTGAGCATGGAGAGAGAGAATTTGGTCTCGGAAGGACTAATTCATCGAGAGGCCGAGAGGGAGATGATGAGTCCATGATAGGACACCATCTCACTTCTAGATTTTAGGAGGTTCAAAGCAGCCAAAAACAATAGCGAAGTAACCACTGACCCTACTTGGATGTCTGTAGATTCGAGTATGTTGATACTCTTCCCTTGACTTTGCTAGTTGGAAATGTTAGTTGGTATTTTTAAAAATATTTTTTAACTCACCATTTCTTCTTCTTTTATTACTTGTGGCAAGTGTAAAAGATTGGTGAGAGCTTGTTTGATGGGTATGCATGGATACCCTATTGATCCCCTTGGGGAATACTTGAGCTCGAAACTAAGGATTCAAGCTAGCCACTAGTAGTAGCCGACAAACACACTCGATGTGTTTGCACCCATATGGAGGGAAGCAAAGTTGATGACATATCTTCATACTTAGGTGGTTGGGTATGAGGAAGCTGAGTGATTGATGAGGTGGATTAATTCTCACAATGAGACCACAGTTAGTGGTTGCCACCATGAGCACTCCCACCATTCATTTCATTCTCATCACCATAGCCGCGCAGTAGGATTCCTAGATGTGGTCATGCACCATCCGAGGGATTCCATAGGGATTGATAAGTTGTGGGCCTTTTATTGCTTTGATAGAATTTTTTTGGTATTTACATGATTTTTTTGTATATTTCGGGTGCATCGTGAAAGTTTTGACCATGCCTAGCATGTGATGGAATTGTACACAATCTTGATTTATTATGATATATACATACTCTTCTTTTTTATTTAGTAATTCATTGTATCTGAGTTGAATTCCTTTTTGTTCACTTCACATGTGTACTCTAGATGTTTTGAACTTCCATTTTAAAATGCTTTTCAAAATGTATGCAATGGATATGAATGCTATGTAATGATTTCTCTCTTTTTTAGTTTTTCTTTAATGCTGATATATGCTAATGCAATCACATTGTAATGTTTAACTTTAGTTTCTCTCGAGAAAATTTTGGTACTTCGTATTATTTTGGAAAAACGTGGAAAAAGAGTGCTATGGTAAGTGAATGAACTTATCCCGCTCCTAATTCCATGCATCCAGTAAGATGTGAGGGATCAACACCAAGAGCCAGAAAGGGCACAAGTTATGGAAATTTGTTGAATGGTAATGATGAGAGAAAGAAAAGGATTTGAAAAAAATTGAGACACTACAACCTCACTCTACTCAAGTTTACTTCATAGTTTATAATGTGAATTTCTTTCTAGTTTATCTAAACTTAGATCCATAGATGGCCACTTGGTTGACAAAATCTAGTTTTGAGGTCTTAAACACTTTTGGAATTTTGGACATCTAATTTACTTTGTTTTGATTTATGATTTCACAATATTTGAATGAACTATTTTTAACTTTCAATTTTTTTCAAAGACACCCCCTACACCTTGCCCCATGCTACTAGTAAGAAGCATGGGATCACCACCATGGGCAAGGCATAGGCGAGTAAGGGAACTTCTCTCCTTTCCCAACGCTACTTCACTAGTAAGAGATGTAGGTTCAACACCAAAGGTTGGTGTGGTCATTTTTACTCCTATCACAAAAGGAAGAACCCCATGCGTGTCGGCCTATCACCCAAAGCAGAAGCTGAGTGCTCACCCGAGGCATGCGCGGGTGTCGAGTCTCTCTTTTATGTGAGTTTAGTGGGAAGCATTATCTATGATTAGTGTAAGAGTATTTAGGAAAGGAGTTGAGACATACAAGAACCATAGGGCTCAGAATGGCCTCTAGATCCTTGCAGTCACTTCAGATCGAGTGCTTTAATAGATTCTAGAACATATACTATAACAAAAAGAAAGATACAACCATTCATTCATATCATGAAAGGAAAGAGAACTCATATGAATGAAATATACATTAAACCCATTGATATTCATATCTATTTATAATAGGTAACCTCATCATATTCATTGATTCATTAAAGAGTGTCATAGAGTGCAGACTGTAGTCATGTGCATCTTTGGATGTATGTAGCTAAGCTAACTGAAAAGAAAAATGACAACTCCATGCTTAGTACATCCTTTCCTAAACTAGAATATCCACTCATAGCAATTATGCAGAGAGCTTCTCTCACTCTCTAACCTGTTATTCCCTATGTATATCCCCATCATATATATCTCTCTCTCTCTGTGTCTATATCTCTATCTAAGTATATCTATCTGTATTTTCGCATGGAAGACGCTTGTATTTATCACTTTCCTAGGATGCCAACTCACCTTGCCACACCCTCGGATACGTCATCAAGTTTTGAATGTGGTCCTTCATGTGAGCATGTTCCTCCAGGTCTAAGATCTCCATTCCATCTCATGATGATCTTCTAGAAGATTCCATCTGGGCATGCTCTTTCCTAGGCTAGTTGATTTCCAGATTGACATCTTATCTATGTGTAACCGATCATGCTTTTCACGTGTTCTTCCTTGGGCTCTTAAAATTGGCTAAGTCCTAAACCTCCTTTTGCGCGTCACACGTGCTATTTTCTTCCTTAAGCCTTTCTCTTGTGCGCTTTTGCCTTGCGCGCCATCTAGTAACTGGGATCCTACACACCCATGTGCCTTTATACTTGGTCAATATTCTAGGGGCCCAACATCACCCCACACTATGCCTGTTCTCCATCCTTTGAAACATTTTACTTGACCAAGATACAAGTTGTTTTATGGAACCAAGATGTAGACTTATAATTTAAAAATGAATAAGGAATGAAAGAATAGGGGAAAGAATGAAGAATGGGGGGACATCAATTCAAAAGGCTGGGAAAGTCCTTTCGTAGATCTGCCTCTAGCTTGTTCCACACTTTGACCTCATCCTTTAACTTCTGGCATAGGTCACCCACCAGGGTGCTCACTTCATCAAAGCTTAGGCCAATTCCCTGGGCACCCAAAGTGTCCACAATCTGCTCCATTTCCTTACCCAGATCTGAGTTTGTCCATTATTATGGTAATTTGGGGGTATAGTTCCTTTAGTCGGGCCTTAATCAAGCTCCTTAAAGCCTCAATTTCATCTGATTTCTTCTCTACCTTGGCAAGAACCTTGTCCCTCTCTTCCCTATTCCCTTTATTCTTTTCTTAGAAATATTTTAGTTCTGCTTCAAGTGTGGTGACTAAGGAGCTTGCCACCTTATCCCTATACGTGCACATGTCATATGCGGCTTCTACAAACTGGGAAATGATCTTAATCTCTACGAGTACTTGGTTGTACTTGGAAACAATTGCTACTACCTTTAATCTGTCATCCTCTTTCAATTGCGTGCGGCCACTTCTAAAAATTCCAATGCCAAGGGTCACCTCTCCATAGTGAGGATGTGCGTTAGGTCTTCTAAGCATTCCAAAGTTGATGCATACCTTTAAGGGATTGGCATAAGGTTTAGGTGCTTTAATATGATGGTGCTCTTAATTGACTCCACCTTCTTATAGACCTCCTACACCTTTAATTTTTCTTCCTTTAACTTGTACCTTAACTACGTGCTGATTAATTCCTTCCATGTTAAACTCTTGGCATTCTCCATCATTTCTTCCTCCTTCTTCCCCAACTTCACCTCTAATGCTCTGATTCTGTCATTTTACACGAACAGCCTAGCCTCGGTCTTGACCGTGACTTTGTTTAGAGCATTACATACTTGCTCATTTGAAAGCTCCTGAGCATTTACTAAGGGGTTGTCTCCCTTATATTCTGGAAATGAGATGAGAACTTTCTGGTAGACCTCAAAGTCTGGCTCGTCAATGTGTGACTCGAATTCCCAAGAAATCATCTTCTTGGTCCTAGGATATGTGTCATCCTTCTCAAAATACCTCATGGCTATAAGCCTTTGAGTGGGTACGGTGCTCTAGAACCGTGCGCACAACACCTTCCTTGTGTCATCCACATATCCCATTATTTGTCTCTGGTCTATATCCAGAGTTCTCCTACCTGAGTGCGTGTATTTGGGAGGCTAACTATAATAGCGATGCCTCCTAGGCTATCACGTTCCTTCTCAACACTCTCCTCCTTCCCTTTCTTAAGCACTATGTCCGCGTTGTGATCTTACTCTTGGTTTACAAGGACTTCGAGCATCTTTTTCACCTCTTGCTCTGCTAACTCAGTAATTTTCTCTTTTGTAAGGCTTATGGCTCCCTACTCCTTGGGATCCTTCTCATCTGCCTTCATGTCTTTGGTACCTTCCTCATCTTGTGCACCCTTGTGCCATGCAAATACAAACTCTTAATTCTCCTCTCCGCTCTCTTCCTCCAATTCATAGACACTAAACACATGTGGCTCTTTGTCCTTTTCAGGCTCTTCTTCCTTGTCACCACCTCCTTCACTCTCATCTTCTCCTTCTCCCAAGTACTTCTCCAAGCTATTGGTCACCTCCGAGTCAACTTCTTCATCCACCCTTTTCTTCTTCCTCAGAGGTGGCTTCTGATCAGGAGATTCATCCTTCTCTTCTTCCTTTGGTGATTCTTCCATGGTGGTGGGTTACTCGGGTGCCTCTACTTCTGGCATCTTCTCCTTTACTGGAGACTTCTTTCTCTGTATGTAGGTGCTTGGCTTGGTGCTTGTAGATGGCATGCTCACCATTTGAGCAATCGGCATGCTTGGTGCTCCTTCCTCTCCTCTACCTCTCTTCTTAGATGTTGGCTTCTTCTTTCCCAAGGGGTCTTCAGGTATGGAGATTTCATCCTCCAAATACATGCCCTTTTCGAACTTCAGCCTTATGCACATGTACACGTGTGTCGCGGATCCTTTAGTGATGGGAAGCGTCATCGGCCTAGTCATTGTATCTCATGCGACATGTACTTCTCTATGTATGCGCGCTTACCACCGGGGTAATTCAACTTCTTCCTCATCTCCCTGTGTTCCCAGTCTAACCTTCCTAGTTCTAGCCTTAGCTTCTTTGATTCTTTAAATCTATTTACTCCCACTTGGAAGTATTAGGTAGTGAACGCGAAAGGAAGCTTGCACCAAGGGCTCCATGATTCATCAATAAGCTTGAATTTTCCCAAGCAGTAGTGCTGGTACACCACAAACTCAGCTTCTCCCTCAGTGGCTATTGGGAGTTGTTCAGGGATCCTCCACTCTACCCCAAATGCATTCCTCAAGTGTGTATACCACTTTTCCAGCCGTGCTTTGTGGGGATCTGTCATTGTATCACAAGCATACTTCTCAAACCTCTTTATGGATGAAGGGTCTTTAGCTGGGTACTCCCACACGAACTTGTTTGAGGCATCTGACACTCAAATTTCTGTAAACACTATGGTGAGCAATACATTTCCAAAGAGGATCCTTTCCCCTTCCTTTGCACACTTAACAATCTCCTCTGCAATGTACGTGAGACAAGTTATATATAGTCCCCTCTGCAATCTTCCTGCAGACATGTAGCCAAGGTTTGTTGACTTGCATCCATCTTTCTTAGCCATTCAACTTAGTCACTAGGTGCATGGCCATTTTCATAATGGGCTCTTTGATGTTTGAAATATTGTAGTACCGTGACCCTTTCTTGCATGCATACTCAGTGACAGTCTCTTGAATAGCCTCCTTGTCACCAAGGTCATATTCTAGGCTATATCCCTCACATATGAGGCCTGTAAATTGTGAAATCAACTGGGGAGTCATGCACATCTTATGCCTAGCAAAGTGGAAATAGTCTTCATGCACCCGAGACATCAACCACTGGTACAAGTGATATGGCTTCCCAAAATAAGGCAACTCATAGAGTTGCAACAACCCTACCTTCGCCAATTTTACCTTAATGTCATCATCATATATGGGAAAACCTTTAGGTGTTCACTTGTTGGTGGGGCATACCAATTCCAATGCCATTTATTTCTCTATGGTGTTTGTGCGGTGATTATAGTCACTAACTGATTTTCTTCTCAAGTGGGATTCCCATTCCTTTGCCAACATCACCCCATCTAGGTATTGCATCTCTACATACCATTCTTCATTTGTGTCTACTTGTGTTCCGGTAGTTTAGCCTTAGCTTTGCCCTTTCCTTTCTTGGGTGCCATGGTTGAGATATTTTTATCACTCCTACCGTCTCTTTGTTACTCTGTCTTTCTTCTCTAACCTTCGATCTTAGATCCTCAATATAACTTTTCTAAACCCGTGCCCTAGTTTGTCAAACCCTAACTTGGATAAACTCTTCATAAGAAAATGCCTTTTCCACTCCTTTCATGCCTATGTAATTCCTTCTAGTTCACAATCTCAAACTGGCTCTTCATGATTTAATCACACAGTTCTTCCACTTGATCGAATCTGAAAACCCTAGTTTATAACACTTGCTTATATCTCCAACTCATCATTTTCATAAAGTAAAAATGAGAGTTCCCGACCCTTTATTTATAGTTTTTCCTTTTCTCGATCATTAAATGTTACTTTATCTACCCCGTGCTTTTTTCATTTAATGTGGATTTTTCAAACAAAGTCCATCTTCAGCACCTTCACTCACGTGCCCTTCCTACGTGAAAACTTCTCCAACCTTCTAGTGCGTAACCCAACCAACCTGACAGGAGACTCTTGCGCATGCTTAACCTGCAGTGAAGGCACTTCTTATATCCAGATTCTTGGTTTCACCTACCTCGTGTTGCTTTAACTATGCTTCCTTTTCTGTTATACATGGGATTTACTAGTAGCTTTATCCGGCACTAATTATTTTATCTTTTCTCTTCATCTACCTCTTTCAACCAGGGTACACAACAAGGCTCTTCAACATAACTTCCTTGGTACTTTAATCGAGTGCTTCTTCAATTTTCTCCACCCCACACTTAAACGATGTGTGGTCCTCTACATACTCACAAATTATCCCAAAATAACAATAAGGTTACAGACGCCAAGGCGTGAAAACAAAACAATAACGCGAAAGGGAAACAAAAGGAAGGAAAAAAATGCATAAAGGAAACTTCTAAACTAAATGGAAAAACTACCTTATTTACAAACACCAAGAAGACTTATTTATAGTAGGGATTCAGACCTACTACAATTAAAGTGTCTAGGAAACTTTGTCCCATCCAACACTTGTAACTAGCACATGCCCGAATCAAGGATGTATGAAATTGTGTAGGGACCCAACCAATGGACTTTCAACTTTCAGGATGGTGCGAAACTTGGAATCATATAGTGACACCATCGTCCTAACCTCAAACTTCTTGTTTCTAATATGGCGATCATGTCAAGCCTTTTGCTTTTCCTTTTCCATTGTTTGGCTCCATCGGGCAAGTGATCGTCTCTCCCCTAGTTTAATTAGCTCATCAATCCTTTCTTCCAGCACTTGTTCATCGACTAATCCTCCTGTGTGCACTATTCACAGAGAAGGTAACATAAATTCAACTGGAAAAATAGCTTCCATGACAAACACCAATTAAAAATGTGTAGCTTTATTTATTCTTTTATACATAGTCCTATAAGCCCATAACACTGCCACTATTTTATCATCCCAATCTTGTCTTCCAACATCATAGATTTTGGTCAAGGTATGACTCAATATTTTGTTGAATGCTTTCATGGTTCCATTTTCTTATGGGTGATAGGGCATAGTCTTATGATGAGCCACCATGAACTCTGATAATAGGATCCTCACGGTCTCATTTAGAAAATGTGTACCCCTATCACTAGTCAAACTCAACGGACATCCATACCTTGTGATAATGTTCTCCCATAAGAACCTTGCCATTGTTTTTGCCATGCAATATTTAGTTGGGGTTGCCTCTGCCCACCTTGTGAGATAATCCATGTAAGTGATGACATAACGTGACCCATTCCTATGCGCTGCTAGTGTAATAGGTCCCACAAAATCTATCACCCATTTTTCGAAAGGCTCCATGCTAGGGATAGGACATGCAAAGGAATTTCATCTCTCCTTCCTAGTTTTCCAATGCACTGACAGTGGTCACATGCTTTACAATAATCTCTACAATCCTGTACAAGGTTTCCCACCATAATCCTACCATTAATATCTTGTGCGTGGTGGCATCACCTACGTAATGCCCACCCACACTTCCTCCATGTGCTTCCTCCATGATGGCCAGTGCTCATGCTCTAACACACACCTGCGTAAAACTTCATCTCATCCCAATTTGTATAATTCTCCACTAATAAACATGTAGGGTGTGACACGTATGGCCAATTACTTCTTTTCCAATGCCTTCATTCCATCCGGTGCCACACCTTCTTTTAAAAATACTACAATCTCCTCCAAATCTGAGGGCGCGTGCCGCAATATAAATAGTTGGGTGTATGGAATTGATTCATCAATAATTTGTGTGTCCTCTCCTAAATCAATTCTTGATAGATGATTAGGTCCACAATTGCTTTTTCTAGGCTTCACTACAACGGTGAATTCAAAATCTTGAAACAACAACACCCATCGACATATGCACCCTTGAAGAATGAGATTGTTCACCAAATACTTTAATGCCATGTGGTCGGTGTAGAATATAAAGGGTGTTGCCAGCAGATAATGTCTAAAATTGAAGAGCGTGTAGATCATCAACAATGCCTCATAATCGGTAGTGGTATAATTTCGCTATCTTTGGTGTTAACTTCATACTCACAAAATAAAGAGGATGATTAACAATCCCCTCACTGGTTGTCTGCAAACACTTGCTCCAATGGCAGTTTTGAGGCATCTACATGGACATGGAAGGGCTTGTTCTAAGAAGGAAAACGTAAAATAGGCGCAGTAATAAGCCTATCTTTTAATGAGTCAAATGCCCTTTGTTGCACCTCTCCCAAATGGAAGGCACTTTTATGTCTAAGCAACTCCTATAAGGGCACGACGATCTTGGCATATCCCTTAATGATATTTTGTAATACCCCGTATGCCCAAGGAATATGTGCATCTGCACTCGGCTAGTAGGATCCCTTAACCCCACAATAAGCGCAACCTTAGAGGGATCTGCAGCAAGCCCTCCTTACATATGATATGCCCCAATAGAGTCCCAAAGGGAGTAGTAAACGCACACTTCTTAATGTTGAGGGATATCCTCAACTTCCTACACCTTTCAAACATTAATTTTAAGTTATCACAATGGTCCTTAACTAGACCATATACTATCCAATCATCCAAATAGAACTGAAGAAATTTATGGATGAATTCTTGGAATGCTTACACCACTATGCGCAAAAAAATAGCAGGTACATTCTTCAATCCAAAGGGCATGACCGTATATGCAAAACTTCCCCACTCGGTGTCAAAATTCATCTTCTTCTAGTCCTCCTTTACAATCTAGATTTGGTGGTATCCTAAAATCCATCAGCAAAGGAGTAGATTTCACACCCAACGACTCCTTCCAAAATATCTTGATGAAGGGGTTCGAAATTGATCAATGATACAAACCGCATTGAATTCTCTATAGTCCACACAAATCCTAATCTGCCCATCCTTCTTGATGTTGATTACCATTGGACTTACCACTCCAATTATTCCAATGCCTTAATGATCCTAGAAGCTATCATCTTGTCTATCTCCTCTTTAAGCTTCATGCACAAATTGGGATTCATCCGGTAGGGCCTTTTTCTAACCGGGCACGCACCATCCTTTAGTTTTATCTTCATCTCCCCAAGGAATGGTGAACACCTTTGAGCTCATGGTACCCATGTGGGAATAAATCCTCAAATTCACATAGCAGATCAATGATCTTTGATACTTCCTTCTCTGTCCAGTAATCCCTAATAATAGCTTCCTTAGGTTCTTCTTTTGAACCAATGTTAACTTTCTTCGTCTTTAAAGGCTCATGGTAGGCACATGTGTGAGCATCTGCACTATCCACTACCTCGCACGTTCCTATAGAATGGATAACATCTAATCTTTCGATTCCTCTCCATCAATCACATATACTAACTTTCCCTTCTCTTTTTCCAAACATGTGTGCTCAAGCTGTAACTCTTCTTCTTCCTCAATTTCTTCAAAGCGCACCTCCAATCCTAGTTCACCTAATAATTCTAATAGCCTATCTTCCATTCTAGCACTATCCCCCATGGTAAGGTGTTTGATACCCTACAAGGCCTTGTCAACCAATGTCTTGGTACTCCAATACTCAAAGGTTTGAATAAGGTCACCACGAGCTCTTGCCAATTCCTTCTGCAGCATGTCTCCGAATGAATGTACCATGCACGCACACAAACTGCAGTGTAGAATATAACTTGTGTACCCAAAGGGATGGTGGCAAAGCTTCTGTGCCTTCTCTCTATACCCATTCACACTCCTGGATATGGAAAGAGGCGGGCTCCTTCCCATGGTACTCCTTGATGATGGTGGGTACATTACTTCTAGAAAATCTAACAGAGAGAAATTCTTACCTCGCACCACTCTAAAAGGCTCTCCTAATGTGTGGCCCACCAATGAGCTACTATGCCAAGAAAGACATAACTCAACATCTCCCTCCATTCCTTCTCATTCTTCCACTGAGCTTCTACCTCCTGAATACTTGGGCAGTTCTTTTCCTCCAAGGCACCTAGCAATACGCGCCTTTGTTACCTTGGTCACTGACCCTCTCAACTTCCATCCCATTAATTCATAATTTCTATGTGTACAATTGTCACAAGCCAGACTGGTGGTATCACTTACTGACTGAGCATCTTCAAACTAGATAATTCCATTAGTAGGGTGTACCATCTCATGGTCTCTAATTGAGTGCACATAATTTTTTTCCAAAATTTCTTCTCCTAACGGTTCAATATAGGGTGTCGACTTCGCATCAACGGGGGTATAATGACCCATTCCTCTTTGTTCTCAAAGGTGATGTACCATTTATTGAACCGAAGGTCTGCATTATTCTTGTAACACTAAGAGCACCTAAGTAGTGTTCGGAAAATGTCCTCCTCGGTGAGCACCAAGACTTTGAAGTCCCCAGTAAACTTGGCTCCCTGAATAGTAATAGATGCATCCTTCAAGACAATGATGGGAATTACCTTAGTCTTGTTTTCCATATACAACACATTCAAAGATGGCTGTAATGTAGGTCTTCCCATCTGATGCCATGCATCCAAGGTTAGGACATTAACCTCCGCGCCAATGTCAATGAGTATATTATTGAGGAGCCATCCATCTACAACTACATTCAACATAATCTCCTTGTCATAGTAGAGGCTATGAGGGGAAGGTTCACGTGCAAGACTTTGTCTCTCACACTCTTCTCTAGTGCGTGGTACCTTCTCTCTTAACCAGGATCCTAGTAAAGGAATGATGTTCTCCTACCTTATCATTTTACACACCTCCTTGACCTCATCCATGTCATCCTTTTGTGCCTCGACTCTCCTTCCCTGTTCCTCCTTTCTAGATTGCTCCTTTAGACACTGGATCTCCCCTTGCAAACTTCAAATAACATTCATGGTATCTTGATATATCTCCTTCTGATGCATGGGGTCTGGATACTTTCCATGAACAACCTCCTCCCTTGTAACTAGGGTCTTCTGTCTTGGTACCTCTCTTGCGCACATGGATTCTACCCTTGTTTTTACCAAGATAAGATCCAAACCTTCATCCCATGTTACAGGGCATCCACTATATCTCTTCCTTCTTGATGTTGACCATTGCAACGCCCTTGTATTTCTCGGGGTGTTGTTGATTCATATGCTCAAATAACTCTGGGCACTCCTCATACTTATGCTTCTTTCCACACCACGAGCACTACAATAAATGGGAACTCATACTTATAATGCTTTGTAGATCCATAGTTAAAACATGTTCCACGCGGGAACTCACTTCTTCCTCCACGGTTACCCCAACCACGGAATCCTCCTCAAAATACTCTTCCATGTGTGCCCCCATCTGCGCACTCCTCATAACAACAATCATCATTTTTAGAACCACTGGCAATGCTGGTTTGGCACACCCCATGATCAATGGCCTCATGGATTTGATCAATGAGCCTACAATCCTTCATATCATGGGTTGTGGAGGTGTAAATTTTGTAATAACAAGTTACATTCTTCTTGATCACGTCTGCAGTAAGGGACATCTACTTACATCATGGTCCCCATGATAGATCTCACAATCTACCGTCACAATGCATACCATCCTACGGGGGAAATTATCCTTAACATGCCCCTCTATTTCACAATCCATGCACCAAAAACCACTATAAGTCTCATGGAGTGAGTTTGTAGATAATTTTTCCAATTTGTTTGGCCATAATAACAATCGAGTTTCTAGGAATGGGCTAATGCCATTATCAATACTACCAATAGCCTCGGCATGCAAGGTAGCTTCCAATGCTTCACATGGATCTATAAAATTTTTATGAGACAAGGCCCTTCTAAACAGGGTGATCAATCCTCCAACAAACCAATGTGCATCATACTCCCGCACACTCTCTACCATTCCTTGCTTGAATCTCCTTCAAAGTGCTAATGATTTTTACTTGAACTCAAGAGTGTGGAACTCGACAAGAATGCATTCTTTAAAGCAAAGTGTAGTCCACCACCATTTAATGATGGTCATACTTTCTATACCAGCTATGTGCACACCATTACAACATGGTTACAAATTGACTAGCCTTTCGCTCGGGGTTGTGATACCCTTTACCTACCATAACAGTTCACACTTGTGAACATGTTCTACATCATCTTTAATGCCCCATGTAATCTAGAAAATGTAGAGACATTTCAAAGAATAATTGAGGTGGTGGTGGGGTCCTTGTCTTGAACTAGAGCCTTGGTTCCCTCGGTGTTTCTTCCACTGCTCGATCCACCAGTCCACAGGTCCTATACCTCTAGAGCCACCGGATCCTATACCTCTAGAGCCACCGGATCCACTAAAACCACTTTGGGTCCAATAGGGCCTATAGGAGCTATGCCAAGTTTCCCCATGGTCCCACTTTGAATTGTGCGTCGATGGTAGTGTGATGATAGCACCCCACTACCACTACTTTGTCCCGTGCCACTCCCTGATGCGAGCCCGAAAGCTTGTACACTTGCCCCTTGTCCAAAAACTCCTCTGAATACTGGAATATGTGCAGCCATAAAAGAAGGAAATGAAAAATTATATCTCCTAGGCACGGATCTGTCTCTTCCACTAGTTTCAACTGGATCAATACTTCTTCTTGGTTTGGGAAAACCAAGCGCCATGGTTCAGATCATTGGGTGGGTTTAGATATGCGCCAACGACTCTCCTTTCTCCATGTAATGAGCTCTCACCAGAAGCTAAAGGGGTCTCCCTTACGCACTTGCCAAGATGGGGTAGCACAGACTGCTCAGGCTCCACATCCTCCATGTGAACCTCAACTCCTTCCCATAACATCTATCTCCATAAATCCATCACACTAGCAGCTTCACGTCATCTAGCAATATCCCTCTCACGCGCTTCACTGTACTTGAGCCATCTTTCTTCCCTCTCCTTCTCTGTCATATCATCTGCCATCTTCCTCCACCCGAGATTCCTTACCCAAAGTGCTCAAAATAGTTTAGCCAGCCATTAGGAGCGCCCCTAGACTCATGGTAACCATCATTATTTTCATAGCTAGAGGAATAACAAGTAGAAATGTTCCTCTAGGTTCTCATAGAAATTAAAAATCAACAACCTTTGGGAAAGAATATGCAGAAATGGCATATTCCGAGTGTATCTAGCTAGTACTCCCCTCCACTAATGATCTATAGTATGGGTCCACATCAGATCTCGCATCCTACAACCTCTCGGTAGTCTTATTCGGTCCAAATATGTGATCTATAATGCCGACTTAATCTAGATGCATAGGTGAAAGCCACTCATATAACTCTATTGGGAAGCAAAAGAAAAAAGTCTCATATAGATCATGGTAGAGGTTCTCCTCTACCTATCTACGTGTATTACACTTAGGTCCGAGTCTTTGTATCTCTACGAGAAAATTCATCTTTCATGCTCTTGAACCATGATTCAACATTTTCCAATGTTAACCGATCTGTCATTACTCTTTACACAGATCATGATGCATGCTATATCCCACTACAAATTTGAAAAGAGGTCCTGGAAATGGAACCAAGATGTAGTCATTTTTACTCCTATCACAAAAGGAATAACCCCATGTGCGCCGACCTATCACCCAGCAGAAGCTGAGCGCTCACCCAAGGCACGCGCGGGTGTCGAGTCTCTCTTTTATGTGAGTTTAGTGGGAAGCATTATCTATGATTAGTGTAAGAGTATTTAGGAAAGAAGTTGAGACATACAAGAACCATAGGGCTCAGAATAGCCTCCAGATCCTTGCAGTCACTTCAGATCGAGTGCTTTAACAGATTCCAGAACATATACTATAATAGAAAGAAAGATACAACCATTCATTCATATCATGAAAGGAAAGAGAACTCATATGAACAAAATATACATTAAACCCATTGATATTCATATCTATTTATAACAGGTAACCTCATCATATTCATTGATTCATTACAAAGTGTCACAGAGTGTAGACCGCAGTCATGCGCATCTCTGGACATATGTAGCTAAGCTAACAGAAAAGAAAAATGACAACTCCATGCTTAGTACATCCTTTCTGAACCAGAATATCCACTTGTAACAATTCTGTAGAGCTTCACTCACTCTCTAACCCACTATTCCCTATGTATATCCCCATCATATATCTCTCTCTATATGTCTATATCTCTATATAATTATATCTATCTATCCTTTCCTGCGCAGCGGGAACTCATATTTATCACTTTCCTAGGCTACCAAATCACCTTGCCACGCCCTCAGATCCATCACCAAGTGTTGAATGTGGTCCTCCATGCGAGCATGTTCCTTTAGGCCTGAGCTCTCCATTCCATCTCATGATGATCTTCTAGAAGATTCCATCCAGGCATGCTCTTTCCTAGGCTAGCCTGTTGCCAGGTTGGCATCTTATCCGCATGCAACCGATCATGCTTTTCATGTGTTATGCCTTGGGTGCTCAAAATAGGCTAAGTCCCAAACCTCCTTTCACACGTCGTGTATGCTATTTTCTTCCTTAAGCCTTTATCTTGCATGCTTTTTCCTTGCACACCATCCAGTAATTGGGATCTCACGTGCCCACGCGCCTTTATACTTGGTCAATATTCCGGGGTCCCAATAGTGGGTAGGGAAAAGAAATGTGTAAATTTTTTTTTTGTGGATTTGCATTTGACTTATTTATCTAGGAAAAATGGATAAAATGTTATTATTTCCAAAGAGATGTTTTTGGGATATATGCGACACCATGAAGCTTCTAGAATAGACTATAGTGGAAAAAACCTAAACTAGAAGAAAATATAAGCGAGAACCAAGTATGCAAGCCTTGGTATGGTTACTATCAAAGCTTTGTCTTATCTTTCTTGGATTGATGAAATGATTTGGAAACAATTGATGACATTGTGGAGATTTGTAGAGGTATGATTTTAATGTTTTTCCAATGTTTTGAAGTTTTTAGGAATTGCTATAAGAATAAGTCCCTTGATCACAAATTTTACAAAATGAACTGGCAGATGAAAATGCAATGTAGATGTAGTAATGTACATATGAAAATGTTAATGGATCATGTGTAATACCTCTTTAGGTGAAGAGAGTTTACAGATTCACTAAAATCCTCACCCTCTAGTGTACACAAGAGAAATGTCCCATTTTTGTAGTCTTCTATTACTCGATATGGACCCAACCACCTGGGTCTGAATTTCCTTCCTTCGCTAGTATTTTTGTCTATTCAATTGTCAAGTCTTAAGACCAAATATCCCTCATATATTTCACACTCGTAGAATTTCTTATTGTATTTTTGATCCATCCGGTCAGCGTAAAATCTATTCCGTTGTTCAACATTGAGTCTAGCTTTATAAATAATTTCTAGTTGAGAGAGTCACACCTCTTTATATCCTTCTTCTCCCAGAATTCCTTGCAGTGAGATACATAGACTAGGTATTTTGACTTCAAGCGGTAAGACCAATTCTACACCAAATACCAAAGAAAAGGGAGTTTTCTCTGTCGACATTCTTACCGATGTCTAATAGGCCCACAAGGTCAGAAAAATATTTAAATTCCAATCTCATTTGCTCTCCTTGACCATCTTAAAGAGAATGGATTTTAATGTCTTATTCGTAGCCTCAGCCTGTCCATTGGCCCATGGATAATAAAGAGAAGCCGTATATGGTGATTTATCTTGAAATTTTCACACAAATCATGTACTTCCTCATTTTTGAAATATGTGCCATTATCGGAGATAATGATTGGTGGGACCTTGTACATACAATTGATTTGGTTCATAATAAACTTAGTGATTATACATCTAGACATGGTGGTCAAAGGCATGGCTTCTACCCACTTAGTATAGTATTCTGTGTTGTGATTATGAATTTATGAACATCTGTTGATGAGGGAGAGAATTTCCCTATCAAATCTAGGCCCCACGTGGAAAAGGATCATGGTGTTGTAATTGGTTGTAGATCCTGTGCTGGTATGTGGATCTTATGGGAAAGTTTTTGACATTTATTGCATTTGTGCATAAACTCCACCATGTCATGTTCTAGAGTGGGACATAAGTAGTCCATATGATGTATCTTTTGAGCAGTGGCATTGCCACGGAAGTGACCTCCACATACTCCACTATGTGATTCATAAATAATCTTCTTAGATTATTCTTCATCAACACATCTTAATAACATTCCATCAAAGGCTCTACGATAGAGCACCTGCTCCAAGATAACATACTTAGTGGTTATAACACGTAACCGTATTCTTTGTTATGATGTTTCCCCTTCTAGATATGTATGGTCCACTATGAAGTTAATGATGTCAGTGTACCATGGGCACACAAAAATGGGAGGCTTGGTTTCAACAAAATACACACACTCATCGAGGAAGTCCAAATTTACCAAATCACCTCCATCTAATGCATTGTCAACCAACTAGTCTGCAATGATTTATCCTTTGACAAATTTCTGATTAAAAATGTTAACTCAAACTCACCCATCAGAGTTATGAAGCATCCAAATTTCTTAGATAAGGACCCTTGTGTGAGAAATGTCCGTAGGTGATCTAATTTAACAATGACCCTTGTTTCTTGGTTTAACATGTAATGTCTTAAGCGATTTTTGTGAAGACTATAGCAAGGAAATATTTCTCTATTTGTGTATAACATGTATCATAATCAAGCAATGTTTGACTAATAAAATAGACCACATGTTCTTGTTTATCATTATCTTCTTGAGTTAATAGGAAGACTAATGAGACATCCATAGCTCATGACTATAGGATCAAGGGTGATCGGCCTAGGCAACATGAGTGTGTAAAGAGACATCAAGAATTATTTAATTGACTCAAATGCCTCATTGCATTCTCCCATCCAATCAATACATCAATCCTTTTTCAACAAATTGTTGATTAGGTGAATAAAAAAGGTCATATCAGGGATAAACCTTCAAATTGCACCGAGTTTTCCAAGAAAATATCGATGCCAAACTCTTCGATGGTGGATTCATTTCTGTACAAGTTGGATTTTGGCTGGGTCAACATTAATCCCTCATGAAGATATGATGTATCCAAATATATTTCCTCTTGTTACATCGAATACACATTTTTTTTGGATTCAACGTGATGTCATATTTGATTAAGAGAGAAAGAATGGTATGAAGCATCTCAAGGAGATCACAACGCTTTCTAGCCTTAGCAAGAAGATCATCCATAGAGGACTCCACAATCTTATGGATAAGATCATTGAAAATATAAGTCATCACCCATTGGTATGTGGAACCGGTGTTCTTAAGTCCAAATGACATGACAACATAATAGTATGCTCCCCAAGGAGTGATGCATGTAGTTTTGGTATGATCCTCCTCAGAGATTTTGATTTGGTTATATCTAGAAAGCCCATCCATGAGAGACAAAAATTATAACCGGATGTTGCATCGACAATAACATTAATGGATGGTAATAGTAAATCATCTTTGGGAAAATCCTTGTTGATATCACGAAAGTATATGCAAATAAGGATTTTTCCATTCTTCTTGAGCGGGGATGATATTAGACACCCATTGTGAATAGTCAACTTACTTGATGATCCCCACTTGCAGGAGTTTAATCACTTCTTATTTTACCATGAGGATCACCTTTGGCTTCATGGGCCTCGAATTTTGTTTAATTGACTTAACATCTGGGTTAGTAACAAGGTTGTAAAATAAAATGTGTGGCACAACTCCCATCATTTCCTTGTATCTAAATGCGAAATATTTTTCATGCTCCTTGAGGATTCGGGTATTTATATCTACTTCCTCTAGGGTTAGAGAGGATCCCAGCTTCAAGATTTTGGTTCCTCCTCTGTCCTAATGTTTATATCAATTTTTCCTTTGATTAAGGAGGCATTTCCTTCCTCAAACTTAGGTGGGGCTAGAGGTAACTCTAAATCCCCCTCTTCTCCTACCTCATAAATTTTGAGATCCTTCCTAGAGGAATATTCTATCATGGGATTTCCAAAATAGGAAGAAGAATGTGGGATTAGGGAAATATCAAACTCGTGATGAGCAAGATGCAATTCTACAAAATAGTTTAGATATCCCAAAGTTTCTTTATCACTATCAATGTGGTCTGAGATGATAGACTCGTTCTCGGCTTCTATGTATGTCAACATTGGGGTTATCAATATTTTATGAAACAAAGGTTCAACATGAAATGATACCATGAATTTTGTATCTTCCAACTCATTTCTTGGAGTGAAGCGGGAAGAAGAAGTTGTTATAGAGTCTGCGAGAAGGTTTTATTCTGTGGAATTGCTTCAATTGAGATGAAGTCAAATCACTTTGTTAGATTTAGCAATGTTGTTTTATAGACTTGTAAATGCTTAGCTCTAGTCCCATATACCTCAGATACCTGATTTTTGATCAATTGCGAATCACCCAACACTCTAATATTAAAAAAACCCATCCTTTTGGCTATGATGAGACCAAGAAGGAGGGATTTGTATTCAGCCTTGTTATTTGTACATTCGAAGTTTAAATTGAAGGAAAAATGAAGAATAATTCCCTTAGAAGAGATAAGGATCACACCTACTCTGACACCAAAATGACATCCAACTCCATCAAAATGGAGAGTCCAAAATTTACTTAGAAAAATTGATGTTGGCTCATTCTTTGTATCTTCTTTCTTTACCTCAGTTACTTCCACCATACAAACTTCTTCTATTAAAAGATAATCGAGTCTAGGGTATGTCTCATACCCATAGAATCGAATGGAAGGAGAATAGGTAAATCCTTCTCCAATAACTTGATAATATTTGTTGTGGTTCCTAATGAAGCTGTCTCTCTGATGATGACGGTTTCATCCTTTACGAGGAATTACCTGCAATCAAACCCATAGTTTCTAGCTCCATTGTAGGAACCAAATTTTCTTGGTGCTAAGCTTATAGGTTTGTTTAACTGATTTACAGGAAGCTCAAACCCAAAATGAACCTCGGCCTTTTCTTTAAATTATATAGATGTATGTCGAAGGTTTTAGGTCACCCCTGCACAACAAAGATCTTCCCTAAATGTAGGAACCTTACTTCCTAAAACAAAGTGGAGGGAATCACCTTCATGTGATGAATCCAAGGACGACCAAGGATCATATTATAGTTGGTTTCTTGATCCATAATATAAAACTCCATTAGAACCGTTTTAGGTCCAAGGGTGACTAAAAACACTATAGTTCCAATTGACGTTGCTTTGAGGCTGTCGTAGTCTCTTAGTGTGTTTTGTGTTAAGGAGTAATTAGTATCTCCATAACCTAAATTTTGAAGAAAATATAAGGGGACTATGTTGACCACTTCCCCATCATCAATCATCACACATTTTAGATAATTGTTGTAAATCTAAACTTGTAATAACAAATTTAGATCAAGTCTAAGAGCTATTTTAGTTTACGTGGGCATCTTGCTGATGTCAAATAAGAATCCAACGTGTCTTCTAGGTTGCCTTGGAGGATAAACATCAAAGTTTGTGTGATTTATCTATGCTTTTGGTGGAGGGGTGAAATTAATTAGATTCCCAAGACCTAGTGCTTATAATAAAGTGGCTCTATGAGCGGGGAATTCTTTAACAGATCCAAGAAGGAAATGTGAGAGAAGGTTTTTCTCAAGTCATTGATCAAGTCATAAGCTCCTACTAGCTTACCTAGTGTATCATGAATGTCATATGATATAGTCGGGTAGATTATAATAGGATGTAAAGAATAATATTTGGTCTTAGTGCCAATTTTAATTTGAGGTTCAATGTCCAAATCTACCAATCCCACAATTTTTGTTTGTTGGTGACCATCCAAAGGAGGTGCCACCTGTGAGTTTGATGAATTTGAGGCTTCATGATCATTGGTTCCTATTGCAATGCCTTTGTTTGAACCATTGTGATCTATTCTACCATATTTTGGGTGCATGGGGAGAGGATCACTAAAGATCCTAAGTGGTGTGTTTTGTGGGGATACCGTCCCGTGTAAGTGTTCTGAGTTGGCGCTGTTGGGTTTTCCAAAAACATGTCAACAAATAATTTCCTTTGATCTTCCAAAAAATGTTGTAGAATTTTTTTGTAATCACAACATGCTCTTGCATCATGCCTGTGAATCCTATGGAAGGCTGAAATACAAAGTGGGATCATAATCTTGAGGCATTTGGTTTGTACCTTGTTACGGTCTAAAATTATGATTCTTATTCAATTTTTGATTGCTATTTGGGAACCCTTTCCCTTGGTTTTGGAATTGGTTCGAGATACCCACCTGGGTATTGATTAGGGCCTTGGGTCTGCACTTGCCTTGGTTTTTGAGGTTGTTGTTGTTGTTGTTGAGGATGATTAAAATCCACAACATTGATTGAGGGTGAGAAATTATTATTTCTCTGATTATTTCCATTATTTTTGTTGTTGGTAGTATTTGTATTGGGAGAATTAACAACATTGGGTTTCTTGGGTTGATCGGTAACACTGTCATTTGTAACCCCATGATTCTTATTAAGGACCTTTGGTCCTTGATTATTGTTCATGTTGTTGGAGTAACCAATACTATTTTTCTAACCTTCCATTTTCTCCATAAGTCTTATGACCACCTTTGTGAATGGCTGCTTGAACAATTTTAAGAGCACCCTCTAGCACCTCTTCGTAGCTCCTTAGAAGGAACTTTTGGAATTCTTTATTTGTCTCCCTATTGAGGGAGTGGAGGAATAAATCACAAAGCTCTGTCTAATCCATATTTCGATTTCTTGCAGAGGAATAGAGAACCTATTCCCACCTTTAAATCAAGTGGGCAGTGGACTCATTGTGCTCTTGTTTGATATGAAGGAATTATCTGATTCTTATCCTTAAATTTTTTTTCATATCAAAAGCCTTAATAAAATTTGACACAAGTTTCTATAACGAGTGTATTAAATTCTCCAGTATCCTATAGTACTAATAGAGAGAAATACCTTCTAGCATCTTAGGGAAAATATTCGCAACAACTGCGTCCCATGGGAAAAACTCTCAAATGACCATTGCGTAAGCTTTGATGTGAGCATTAGGATCACCCTCCCCTTTAAACTTTGGAATATTGGGTAAGGGTCTTAAGAGTATCATGGTTCGGATGGAAAATTATAGCGGCTCCTTAAGATATTTAAAATAGGTCCCCATTGCGTATGTTTCAACCATTGAAGATCCTTGTTGGGGAGGTGGAGGTTACATCGGTTTCTGAAATGGTACAACATAAACATTTTTGGGGCATATGGCATCCCATGTGGCTGTCCATACGGACCTAGGTAAGTGTACATATCCCCTTTTGGAAATTTAGATTACATGTGTACATAAGGGGGTTGAATGCTTTGATATGGAGTCAAAGGCACAATGCTAGGGAACATTACACTTCAAGTGGTATGGCGTATGAGAACACACTTCCGACTAGTGCCTATTGTAAATATCCATATGTGGTGTGGGGGCATACCAAAGGTTCCCATCCCATTCAAAAAAATCTCTAGGGCTTGGAGTTCCCATATAAACCGGAGGAGTCACGTGAGTAAGTACTTGTCCATAATTCTACGGATAGTGAGAAACTCTTACTTGCCCTGCATATGAATTTTGAGTATTTTGGGAAATCTCTAACTCTTTGAATTTGTCTACTAATTCGAGATGACATCACCCATTGATGGGGTGGTTTTTTTAGTACTTGTTAAACTTTTGGAGGTTATTGAGGAATGTGTTAACTTGCTATGAATTATTCATTGTTCTACTACCCCTTGTTGGAAATGTTTTCCATCATTGGAGGGGTAGTGTTATTGTTTTGGAGCAAGACATCAACATGTCCTTGCAACCCATCAAAATACTAGTTTATATTCTAGAAGCATTGTTCACTTCTAGCGTATCGTTTTAAGTAAAACTCATCTAGAGGTGGGAGTTGGTCTAACTACACACTTGATGGGTTGTCGAGAATAGAACCGAGGAGAAAAATTGCATCCCGAGTGAAATTCATGTTGTTAGAACTTCAATACTTAGGAGGATGTGTCGTGTGATTTGATCAAGCTCCTTGATACGTATGGAGGAACCAACACTTTGGTTCCACTGAAGAAGAAGAGTATTTTGAGCCTAAGTAGTTGAATGGTTATCGACCATGTAGAGAGTGAAGGTGATTGTTTTTGTCTACTTGTTTGATTGTTATACATATCAAAACCCATGATGGGTTGACCATACTCATCATACTATGACATATTCGGGGGTATAAGAATGCTTGCAAAATAAAGGAGAAAAAAATATGGACGAAGAAATTGGAAACTTTTAGAGACTATATCTTTATCTTGGGTTCACCAATTTTTATGAAATAAAATCAACATGTGACCTTCTTCACACCCAACTTCCACGAGGTCATGTCAAGACAACCGGTGTAGAATAGAAATGGGTGTATGTGTGGTGATTATTAACAAGCTAATGAGGTAAGCTTATAAATTCAACACACAATATCATGATTTGTGTGTCTATGGCAAAGAATGATGTCCTAAGCTGAAGTGGTGTGATGGATCAATTTGATAGAATGACTACTCAGAGGCTCCAGTCAATATCGAGCTTGGCCGAGACTCTATTTTCTAGTTGTTGAACACATGGAAAGTGACTGTGGGTGCCTTGTATAGATTTCCAGACAATGTCATGGAAGTGAGAATGAGAGGCGTAATGAAACCACAGGGACTATGGGAAATTTTATAGTCTAGTCCAGAAAGTCCTAACTTGATCGACTACTATGTTCAATAATGAAAATTGTGAAAATATGTCAGGTGGAAGTGGTGATGATTTAAATACCAATGCATGCAAACTAGTGTCAATGTCTAATTAGTCAGTAGGCCCAGGGGGTTGTGAGACCTGGGAATGAAAATTGAAAACTTGTGGAGGATGTGGTCCTTGTATGGTCATGTGCATAATCAAATTCTATTGCTAGGAGCAATCCAATAATCATAGGCTTGATTAGCTACAATGTTTAGCATGTTTAATTGTTATATTTTCTCAGAATACCTAACAAGTGTGCATAAAAATAATAAGCGTAAACCCATATCAATTTCAGTCAACAATTCTGACCCGTTGGGTTGTGGGACCAATGGATCATAACCGTACGTCTTTTCTTGTTGTGGACCTGTTGATGGTCATGTGAAATGAATTGAATTGAATTTTGATAAAACAAGATAACTATCAAAGGAAATTTAATCTATGTTTTTGGTATTTTCATAGTATATCTAAACAAAACAATGGAAGCAAACTAATCTAACAAAAGTAAATATTTTTGATCTTTTCTAGTTTTTAAGCAATGCTTCTAATCTAATAAACAAAACTAAATACAAATAATTAGCTGGTTGTAGCTAATTACTTGAGTAGATATGTGAATCTAGATCTAAAACAACTAATCTAATTTAATCAAAACCCTTCAAACCCTACCTCAGAGGTGGAGAACAAATCATAACCCTAGAAGAGCTATTGTTCCCCACTACTTCCCTGGTAATGTCAAAGAGAAAAATTTCTAATGATTTTCTCTACTTGTAATTTCTTAATCAATTGAAATGAACAATTTTATACTCTATTTGATATGTATTTGAAATGAATGATTCAAAATTGATAATTTGACAAATGAAGCAAACAAACAAATAATTCCAACTGGATAAGTAAGACCTTTAGCAAATTTGGTTGTGTCTTTATCTTTCTCCTCAATTTGTTCCTTTCTTTATCGTGTGTCAATACGAGTCCAAGGAATTGGGAATATAAGAACAAAAACAAGAGAAGATGCTTGAGTAATGACAGCTTGAAGACAATCAACTTTACAGAGCTTGGCTATGCAATTTTCAACAGGATTATGGTGGTAATACTATGGAAGATACAAAAATTCTTAGACATTTTTCTTGAATACAAACATGGAATATTTAGGAATTAGATGGGATGTGCCTTCATGCACAAGGAAACCTTGGATTTCCAAATTATTGGGTGAAGAGGGTTCAAACTAATTACATCTATTTAAAAATAAAAGACGGAAGGAAAACTAAGTGATCAAGACTATTTTTAGGTAATTTGGTTCACAAACACATCCTAAAACTTAAGTTAAGTGAAGCGTCACATATTAAAATTATGCATGATGGATTCTAGAAAAAGTGCTTAGGACCGCTGTCCTATCGGGGCGGCGGTTTTAGAGTTTCTACCCAGGAAGGGCTGCGGTCCCTAAACTAAAGGCCAAAACATGCATAGAATGAAGCGGGAAGCTAGAAGAAATTATGGAAAAGATGAAAAAGGATGTGTATGATACAACTATACACTACAAATTGTTTAGGATATCTAATATCTTCTTAAAGGACATGAATCATCATTGGGGACTTACATGAATGATTTTCCAAAAATGTAGCACATGCATTTTTGGGTATGTATAGTATCCATGATTTCTAGGGTGCATGATTTTGTTTGATCCTTTCAAATTGGGGTGCAACTAATGCATGATCTGTATGAAGTGTTTATTTTTACAAATTAGTTTTTAACCAAGTTGCATGCAAATATTCCCATGATTGTTGTTATCATGCAATTTAAAAATCTAACTATATGATTGGCTGCATTTTTCTTTATAATGGTTTGGACATTAAAAATAATATTTTCAACCCAATCTGATTGCTCTCAGGAAAAATGTAGACATCACTAAATATTACCTAGAGCACAAAGCATACCTCTTTCGATTGATGGTTTTAAAGAATTTGATGCTACAATGTCATATTACAGATTGTCTTGTTTTAAATTCTTTTATCCCAACGTGTTATCTCCAAATATGAAATCATTACTTTTTCCAACATATCTATGTTAGTGTTTTCTAAAAATTTAACGCTCTTACTTGAATGATTCAATACCCAACATTGCTTCGGACTTTGATTTTAGTAGGAACTCTTTTAAAAATCTATCTTAGTAGACATCAATGAGTTAGTGTAGTGTGATTTTCTTCTTCTTTTATTCTAAAAATGAGCATTTGTATTTTTATGATCATTGCAATGTCATTTCCTTGTAAACATCATCCATAAAATTTCTTATCCAACCTGCATCCACAATCATTTATTCCTTCATAATGATGTTAATAGTTATATTATCTACACGATTGTGTTAGTATTATATGGGGGAGTCTAGATCCTAATTGCAGAAAAGTAACATCTAAGCTACTTGTAGAAAAATAAATCTAATCTAATTTTTAGGAAAATAAATCTAATCTATTTGCAGGAAAGTAAACCCTAAAGAAACAATCAACAAAGTATCTCCTATCACAAATTTTTTCTAAGAGGCATTCCCTCTCACAAGGAACTTGTTTATCTATTTCCACTAGACAATTCTCTTAGAAAAATTTGAATCAATTAATAACATTGTGTCCCCGGAAATGACGCCAAATTGATGAGGTTCTTCAATCCTGAACATTAATAATGTCAATTCACGACTGCTTTCTGAAGGCTATATACAAAAGGATAAAAAGATATTTAGTAATGGTCATTTCTATCTAAAATCCACACTTGTAGGAATTAAAATCAATCTTCCATGAAAATGAACACACTTTGCATGAAAGTAAATGTCAAACTTGCATGAAATTAAAGCATGCGTTACAAGAAATTTAACCATACTTTGCCGGAAAATAAATAAAACTTATAAGAAAGGGAAACACACTTACGTGAAAGAAGATTGTTGAATTAAAAATAAATACATAACACACCTACAAGTTTTCAATATATTGTACATCAAAAGAATAATTAAAAAGTAAAAAAATACAAAATAAATAATAGTTACAAAATTTAAAAAAATATATACATGTCCATCTTCCTTGGAATGAGTGACCGAGGTCATTCCTAGGAAGAGGATTTTAATCAAAACTATTTACAAATGGATGAAATGAAATCTTTAATTGACAAGAAAAATGGTAATTACATCATTCAAAGGTGTAGGAGGTTGCATTTATATGTGCATGATTCCAATCCAGTCCTTATTTTAAGGCATACATATTTATCAACTAAAATTACAATCTATAAAAAATATCAATCTCCACAAAGTATTGAGAGAGCTTATCTAATTCTAACTAACAATCTGATTATATTATTTTCTTGTTGAGAATCAAAATAAATATTGATTTTTATTTATTTTTAAAATAATAATAAATTTATAGAAAGATCTATATTCAGAATTACTTCCGAAAAAATAGATAACAATGCCACCCTTGGAGTTATGATCACATTTGTAACTCTAGTGTTCATCCCCAAAGTTCTAATATCCAACTCTGAAGAAAAATAAGGAGACTCCGAAGTGAACTAATACCAATTTTCTTCACAAATGATGATAGTTGTAGAAAATTGGGAGGAGGATTTCACCAAGAACATTGTTATGACCAAAAAAATCTCTCATTTTTTCCCTTTGATCTTCTATTATCGATTTTGCAGCTTTTGGCGTTGTCATGCTACACTTTTTCTTAGACTGCCACATAGTAAAAGTCAAATTTATTCCAAATGGTGAAGATGTAGAAAAATTGAAAGAACTTTTTGTTCAAATCATTGTTATGAGTAAAAACCTCTCTCAGAATATCCATTTGACTTTTCTAGTTTAATTTATGCAAGACTTCGTAGCTAGACTTGCAGACTCCGAAGCTAGGCCTGCAGACTCCGAAGTAAAAGTCATATTTCTTTCAAATGGTAAAATATGTAGAAAAAAGGAAGGAGGTTTTCGTTAAAATCATTATTATGACTTTTTATCTTCATTTATATAGACTTTAAAGCATTACGCAAACTCTGAAGTAAAAGTTAGATTTCTTTCAAATGGTAAAAGCTATAGAAAATTTGAAGGAAGTTTGTATTAAAATCATTATTATGACCAAAAACCTCTATCAGAATATCCATTTGAATTTTTTAGAGTAAGTTATATTGAATCGAAACATTCTAAAGAGACTCCAAAAATACTAAAACAACTATATCTTTTGCATATGAACTCGAATCAAGATGATTTTTAAAAATTGTATAATGTTTTGATAGAAATATCAATATAAAATCAGAATTGGGTTTGGAGATATTCTTGATGATTTTTTTCACTTTTTCCCAAACATATGCTTAAGGAGCTGCTCATATAGCTACTTGAACATTTCCGGAGCTAGTGAAAGAATCTTTGGAGCCAATGAAGTGTTACAATGACAATATTTGAAGATGATATGAGAGATTTTGAAGATCCTCCAATGTTTGTTGTAGCTGGTGCTTAGTGCTCAAAATGCCTTATTCAAAAATGATAGAAAAGTATGGACTGTATATGCACAAATTGACATCTTTTTCCCAATAATTATTATAAATAGTTTATAGAAAGATAACAATGAATTTTATAAAATAACCATGATATAAACTCTATATTTTTTCCTAAATAAACCATAAGTTCATAAATTAATTTTAGATCCACTTTATGCAAGGAAAACGAATGTCAAATATTGTATGAAATGTGATATTTCTTTGGGATAATCATTAGGGCCTAAGCCCTTTCAAAATCAAAATCAATCAATCTATATCAAGATTACCTTTATCAAATCCATTTAAGTATTTCACATCCATTAGGAAATTTTTCCCTTGTCACCGATAAGTCATACGTCTAAGGTCAAGACCCATTGTTTCCCCTATCACTTGACTTCATGGTCGTGTAAGACCACCTTTTGGAAAAATCATTTATTAAGTCTACATCTCTCGATACTTTGTGGATATCATATCACGCTAAGACCATTTCCCATAGATGTTGCCTATGAGTCATACATTTAAAGGTTACGAACCCTTTGGTTTCCCTATCACTTTACTCTTCGGTTCCACTAGTCCACCTTTATGGAAATTTATTCTCATGCATAGTCTCGGGAATCTTAAATCAAAACACACCATCATAATAACCTATGTCATCTAACAACCTTTTCAAACTTTGGATCATTTCCCTTCTTCGTAATGACCCCCAATTTTAAGGGGACCACCTATCGAAAAAAATCAATTATTTCACTCATTTTTTTCTAATGGCCCATTTATCACAAACCACTTGAAAAAAATGGGAAAATGTAGACATCTATATTTGGGTCACACCCCGCACAATATAATTTAAAAGTCCTAAAAACCTATCTTGTTAACCTAAATAATGAATTACCCTCATAAAATCATATTTACCTTCTGTAAAACCTATCTACATATTTTATTCACTCACCCTAAACCTCCCTAACCATCTACCACTCATCTTAACCCATTTTTTCCTAATATCCTAACCCCTTGAACCTACTTAAACTTTTCCAAACCTCTTCCCTCATCCTTATACTCAAAATCCCATTTTGGAAGTGGTTAAAACCACTTCCAAAAAGGTTTCTCCACTTTTCCCGGATCTCCAATGATTTTAAATAAATCACAAATGATTATAAAAGAACAATCAAAATACTTATTTATTTATCTTCATCCATCCACAACAAAGCTCTGTCACATCTAGGACCGAGATAAAACCACCACAGAGACATCCGAACACATTCAACACCCCCATTACACTCTTGAAAGCTCTAGAAATATTTTAAGATCCCTAAAACATTATCCATCTGCATTCATCATCGAAGGTGAGTCAATTTTATATATTATCATCTTTGGTTTATCAACTTATCACATTAAAATCCATATCAATCATCTTAGTTTCTGTTTTCTATAAATTTTTCATTCTATGAAAATATCAACTTTTACACAATAATCACTAGCATTTTTTTACGAATCACCAACGATTCTATTTGAATTTCATAGGATTATTGTCATTCTATCATTCCACCACATTTACACACTTGCATATTATTTCATCATTATGTTTTTTTATGTAATCTATCTATTTCAAGATGTACTTCCATGTAGATGACAGTTCTAAGTGAATCACACCCCATTACCAATATCTAAAATCTTCGATTGTGCAATAGCCCTTCATGTGGGATTATTTTAACATTTACAAATGAACTAAACATGCATGTCATTACCCTCACACCCTAAATTTAAGCTATATAAAAATAACTTGAAGTGATATGTGAAATACATGATGTAGCGAGCGATTCGGTTCGACTACTTCTTCAACTTTGATCTTGTTGTAGCCCTTTCCTAGGCATCCTATGAAGTAGAAAATGATGTCTCTATTCCTCTAAAATTTTAATCATATTGTCATTATCTTATTTCATATCATATCACTTGATTGTAAACATGAGTTGACATCCCTTGAGGAAGCCCATTAGTTCCTAGGACCGGTCGTTGTCGAGCAACTCATTTAATTGTTATTTAATATTTTTCTTGTTTACCTATCATGCATACATGTCCTCTTGCTTAGTGGAAGGAGGATTCTTCCACATTTTTGTGTACCCACTCACCTCGGCATTTCATTTTTGGAACAAGTATAATTAAACTGTGTTACTTTTAGAGTTTTTGGTATTTCATTACACTATTAACAAACCTAAATTCACCATAAAAAATGGAAGCAACTATTCCAGGTCCAAATCTCCAACTCTCATTGTAGTTACTCTCCAATAAATTTGTACAATCAGTTCCACCAACATGTGAACCTACCCACACCTCACATTTATAATCTCTTACAAACACCTTCATTTTTGCACAAACATCACTTGTACATGTTGTGAATCCAACCCATGTCCATCCAAAAACATCTTTAGCATACTCTAAATTTTTTTCCTATTCAAAAGCTCAACGAATGTTTTGAAAAATAATATATTTTGTGTGAAAGACCCAAACTGTTATATTTTCTTAGAAAACTACCATGTTATTAAAAAACGTGTCTAGAAGATTGCATACTTGAAACATATGCAAATCTGAAATCAATGGACATCATTTTTCCTTGTGGAACAATATAGATCTAGGTAATCAACCATTTATTCTAAAGTTCTTAAAACGAGGTTGAGGAAATGCTCATTTCTCATTTTAATCCTATCTTGTAGGTCATCTAGGTGTGAGGAGGGTAATATAAATGCACATGTAACATAATAAGGTTCCCTTAAAATGTTTCCTCTATATCAAAACACCTTCCCAATGAATTGGATATTTTGACCTTGTACTCATACAAAATTAGAACCAATTTAACAAAATATGACTTTTATGTTAGCAGATCTCGTGTGTGGGAAGATCTAAAATTTAAAATTGCACATGATTCGTACTATAAAGATGTATTAATTAATGATAATGATACTTCATCCTTTCCTTCTTCCTCCATATATGTGACACCCCTTTTGAATAGGATTGCACTTACATATCATGATATGCATGAAAATCCATTAAATATGGTTGACGACAGAGTCTATAGACATGCCTAACATGCTCAACTAGTCTTCATAATTTCTTCCTTTCATCCTCAATTTAGAGATAGAAGAAGAGTAAATTCAATAGTTTATTTTTGAGCATGGGAGAGTGAGTTCTTTTCACTCTACTGATGGCCTAAAATTGGGATTTTAGCTATAAATGAACTCAACACAAAAGGATTATTCTTCATGGAATTTCCAACTTTGTTTCCAATAGGAAAATCCATGTTTAAAAAATCCCGAATGAAGGAAGTGTTCTTACATGAATACACTCTATATTTGTTGTGGTTCCACAAAAATCACTTCAAATCCCACCCTTGATTTAGATACTATCTTCTCAACCTTATTATGTGTCACTGAATCTACGCATCTGCAATAATATTTATGAAACAAAATATTGATTTTACTATTCTAACAACTATCAATATCTCCACAAAATACTTAAAGAATTTGCCAATGACATCCTCCTTGATAATTTGATGTGGTTTGGTACAAACCTTTAAGGAACATGATCCTTTTGGGTAAAGAGTAGAGGAAAATTTTAGACATGATCAAACAATTAGGTCCACCTACTTTATTCCTCAATCTAAGTTTAGCAGACACCAAATGGCCAGACCTTCACAATGTCATGCCCGATGTTCCCCAAATAAATATTGTGTTGTTCAATTATGGATAACACTTAATATTTTTAATCATCCCCATCAGGTTTCCACATACTTACACAAAAAATTCACAATTTTCCATGAAGAAGTTTTGGAAAAGAACATTAGAGAAAATGACTATTGGTATAGGTGATTAAATAACCATGTTGATTATTTATTTATTTTTATTATGTAACCATTAGTTACACTCTGTGTTTCTACATGTATGAATGGAAACATAGAGGCTCGCACAACTCCATAGTTTCCTTTGGTTTGAAAATGCTCCAAACATTGATACACTTGATTTGAAAAATACTACATCTATAGAGGCCACAAGGAAATAATTTTATAGTTAAGTGTCTACTCGGAATCCAAGACTCACTTGTAAAAGACTAGAATTTGAAAAATGGTCCATTAAATAAGACACCTTCCTAATGGACACATCTCAAATTATTTCATCTTCCCCTAGCCACAAAACTTAAAGGGCTATTTAATCAAGTGCAACACCACACAAAGTTTTTTGAATAGACCTACATGAGGAAAAAACATAGCCTACTCCAATGTCATTGCAATACCCCATGAGAGACACAACATATATAAACCTTGTTTATTAAGGATGATGGAACAATTAATGACAATAGGCTAAACATACATAACCAAACAACATTGTCAATTTGGAGAGACAATTTTAACTATTAGCTGTAATATGACATGCCATTTTAAAATATATTGAAAAATATGCATTAAAGGTGGAACAATGGTCCAAAATGTACCATCAAATACTTTCTAAAATTTCAAGAGATGTTGAACCTGATTTCCCAGCACAAGTTTCCATTTGTAAGATGATCTCTAGAAAATAACATGACATTAGTGGAAAAGAAACATTCTAGATGTTGCATTAATTTCAACTCATTTTGTGTAATCATTCCTTTGTTTCCTTAAATATAAGGGAAAAAACCTTAAGAAAAATCAATGAATCAGATTTTAAAATAGAGGACACAATAGTCTTCATTGATTCCTATAAGGCTCAACTATAAAATATGGAAAAACTCTCTCTTATTGAAACAAATTGAGACTAGACTTATAAGAAGCACCATGTAGGAAATAAATGGAAGATTCAATCTTTGAAAACTATTGTTCATGTATACCATGGAATTTTTCAAGAACCAACAACATATTCTTCATCCTTTGAAGTCCTTTTTTTGGTATAACTCATTTTATACAAGCTCTTATGCATTATTTATTCATACATTGGTACCAAAATGAAGAGATTATTTCAAAGTGGAACTGTTCAAGAATGATTACAGACCCTAACATGTTTGACGCTCTAGCGCTACCTCTCGCAGAATTCTCATTCTTTGAGTCTTATTTTAAGGACATATCTGACCAAAATTAACATCATTATGATGAATCACACATTCTTTCACAACTATACCTTGTAAAAACCATGGAACTTTACATCCTACATTTTTGGGTTTGTCGATACTTTTATACTCAACATAATTGGAATGCACATAGTGTTTTGTATTCTTTACGAGGAGAGTGGTCCTTCTTTTTATAAACAAAAAGGAACAATATAAATATGTATCATCATCGTATATCCTCTATAAAAGTTATTGGAAACTTATTTCCAGGACAAAAAATGACATTTGATACCATTTTTACCACTTCTCAATCAAGGGAAAGTTTTTACCATTGAGAATAATAATTCAAGGGACTGTTGGAAAAGGAAATTCATATCTCATTAATGTTACCAAGTTAGCATTCAAAAAACATATGTAGATAAATCACCTTTAATTTTTCTTGTGCCTACTAGTGTTTCTTCATTCAACATCTCAATATGTACCATACATGCCTCCCTTCACATACCAATAAATGAACTCAAACCATTAGAAGGAAATCTCTATCCTCTTTTCAAGACTTCGTCAAACATGTTAATTATATTATTATCGATGAAATGAGTTTCATTGGACCTAAGTTTCTTACCTAAATCAAATTCCATATACGTGAGGAATTACCACATTTAAATACCTCACCATTCAAAGGTGGAAATTTGATCATCTTTTCGGTGACTTGGTCCAAATTCCACCAAGATCTTGGACATTCCTTTGCATGTAATCCATTCCTATGGCACAACCCTTTGGAAGTGATTTAATTATTCCATCTCTTTGCAAATTATTTTTTCCGAAAGGTTCCTCCCAAGAACCAATTGCCTTTTGATATTTTCTCCTTAACATCCATAATAGATTTCCAACTTTGCATGGATAGGATATCCTTAGAGGAAAATTACTTTTCTATCGCAACAAGAAATAAAATAATTCCATGATTTCTCAAACTTGTTTTCCAAAAATTATTTGGTTTACCACCACAATCTAAATATGTTGAAATATTTTACTGTTTCAATTGATTGTTCAGTTGGACAAATCACCAACGAAGGGGTTTCAACAACACTTAATGAAAATCAACTGTAGTTCACATTTCTTCTTTGTAAAAACCAAAACATTATGCTTGTGTAACTAACTTTGTGGGTGGAGGAAGGCCTCTTAAATGGATCAACACGAAAAATTATCAACATTGTCTATGACATTTCCTCTACACCTCATGACTTTCCTTTATTTATTTTCATCAATTTTGACAGATACATTGGCCCATGTTGGGATCTAAAGAATTCCTCCCATGTTCATGTTCTACCAATTTACAGAGGAAATAACATGCAACTACCAATCAAAATTTCTGGGCTTTGACTATCTGTAAGGCTTAAGGTCTAACTTTGCTAAAAGTGACTATTGACATTGGTGAAACAGAAAAGACAAGGGCTTACCTTCGCTACCATCTCCGAGATTCCCTCCCTTACAAATCTACACATTTAACCCTTTTCTCCTTTGAGTGGTATTATAAAAAGTCTTGATGCCCCCGATTCATTTTTGTAATAAAGAGGAAGATTGCCTCAAATGTCTCTTCCCTTTGCTACCAATGGATAATATAACATCCCTTTATTAAAAATTAAGCATATCTACATAAACCTTGTCATACAATCTTGCATTTTTTCAACATTTCATGAACTAAGAAGGAACAACAAAAATGTATAACAATTTTTTTTTATTGTTTGTAATTTGTTTTAGTTATTCTCATCACTTTATTTTTAAAATTACATGGCAAAAATATAATTGTAAATTTCTCAAAAACATTGAACCCTATTTCAAAAAAAGTCCTCAAAATAATTTTTTTAAAAAATACCCCTTACACATATTGATTGATGTTCAATTTTTGTAACATTTTTTTTATAAAAAAACTTAAGAAATATGACTATATAGTATTTCATATTAAATGAATATGCATACATACATATACACACATGTATTGGTGTTTCCTTTACACATGAATTCGCGTTTAAAAGAACTTTGTCAAATGATATTACATTTGCTTCATTCACTTATGGTGTTTTCGTCTCTTAAGCATTCCTTATAATGTGTTGTGGTTGGTTTTAGTCTATTTTTGATTTCCATTTATTTTTTAAATTAATAAACAAAAAATAATTTTTTAATTGCTCATATATTGCCTTTCCCAACCATAGCCCGCTCAAAAAAAAAAATCTTTAAAAGATAGTCCTTGTTCCTCTATTTTTGGTAACAAAATTCATTCATTCCATATTGACCATTCACACATCCTTTGATATAAAATCCTCACCCATTACCTTTCGACGTTCAAATTTCACTACTTGCGTCACGATTGCTCATTATTTTATATGGTATAAGGGGTATCCACACATAAGTTCATTTGCACTAAGAAACAAATCACAATAATTATTGTCCCAAATAACTCCCCTAGTAATTTGGACAACTTATATTTGTAATTTGACTCTAATGTTTCACATTTCAGGTTGCGCAGACTCTAGCGAGTCTCCTTGGAGCCTTGGCATAACTATTGTTCCTCGCACACACCGTGCATGCCCTACCTACTTTCCCCTTGTGTTTCCTCTTCCTTTCGCTTCCTCTCATGCTTTCTCTATGCACTTTTTCTTCCTTTTCCATTTCCTCCCATATATTTCCATTTCCCATTTTCACCTTCCTCCTCTACACCCACTTTCATTCCTAGTTTTTCGTGCACTCCTCACACACACATCTGCAGACTTGCCTTCAAATTGGCTAAGTCCTTCACACACCTTCATGCTTACATGCCTCACATTTCTTCCCTTCCTAGTTTTCCTCACCCACCCCCTTGTTCCTTACTACGCACCTTCCTTAGTTGAATGCTTATGCCCCGCTTGCATAATTGTCTTTTATAAATATGCATCCATTTTCTCCGTGTGCGTCACTTTTTTCACTGTCTTATTCTATCCTTTTTCATGCCTCCTGTTTCTACACGTTCCTTATGCCTTCTTCCTTGTAAGTCACCGTGCAATGTGGAATCCTCTCGACTTAGGTGTGCAACATGTAACTAATCAAAGCATGCCAACTTGGTGTCAAATCCTTTCAAAAACTAGTGAATGACATGTGTCATAAACACAAAAACAAAGGAAAAGTTGTTCGAATCCTTCTATTAATCGGTGTGAGCCATGTGTCATTGCATGTCTAATTTACACTATAGGTCTTTCGACATCCATAACTCTTGCTATAGTGTCCAAATTCCTACGCACCTAGGCTCGTTAAGAAGTTGCTGATGTGGGATTAACGTTGGACTTTTCAAAATTATATTTTCGTGGGATTTGGTAAGTGGAGAATAGGGAAACATCTTTGTGGTCATTAATGCATACATCTAATCAATCACACCACCCATATTTCTACAAATTTTGTCTCCTTCCTTCTTCTTTATGCCAAATAGACATTAGAAGGTGCATCTAATAGCCTTACAGATGGATTTACAGGCATTCATTATTTGTTTTTGATGGTTGAAGATTTAAATATGAGTTTTCCTCTTCTTTCTCCTCCTCTTCTCTCCTTCTATAAATTGTAGAGCTCTTCTCATCAAAACATATCCCTATTTGTTGTAACGATACCATGCCAAAATTCCCAATTTTAAGACTTTAGAAACAAGGGAATTTTTTTTTCATGATTAATGTTCTCTATTCTAAATACATAATTTAGAACACACATTTCATAACAACCATTCATATAACAAATAACCATATGCAGCTGCAATGACTTGGTGAGCAACCGATCTATTCATTCCATGACTCGGTAACTACCGATCTATTCATGGGTAACATTGAGTTTTGAGTATTCTTCTGAATACTTCATGTACTTGGTTCTCTTACCTTGTTCTAGGTTCTGAGTGATCTACCTAAGGAACCTAATTGAATATTTGTTACCAATATTCATCGGCATCATGATCCTTAGACTAGGTGACATAGGACAATGCAATCAGTAGCTTGTGATACTTTGGCCAAAGATTTCTAACATATTGTTTGTATTACTTATTCCTTGACAACATACTCATCAAACTTGGAATACATCCTTCACCCCACTCCACTGTTATCTAGAATGTCTTATACTGACTTCAGTCAGTCCCCTCGCTCAAGGTTTAACTCTAGTTCAAGTTAACAACATAGGTCATGATATAAAAAGGCTCATAAAGACTTAGGGTAAATTGGCATACTGGGCCAACCTAGGTTAACCCCGTGTGCCAAGGTACCCTGAGTCCTAAAGGGCTACTTCATATCCTAGCTATGATACTAACCAGCCCTGGAGGAAAATCTTGGTCAAGTTCAAAGGTGTGTAGATCTTGACGATCAATGCAGAAGGGTGTTGCCACATGTTAACTACATTGTTGTATCCTCGAGAAGATCCTAATCTTCTCGAGGTACAACCTTGCAGTTGACATGTGTCAACATCCTATGGAACAAACCTCGTGAAGATGTACATACCTCCAAGAATTTACTCATGTTAAGTTAAATTTGGGTTAAAGATGACAAGAATACGGTAGCCTAACCAACTCCGAGTTCAACACTCTTTAAGTTCTTTTTACATTTCAGGTTCATATAATCTTAAGAACTTTAATTAACTTAAGATTGCTTCCAGATTCGATAGATTTGACCTAACAACCCGTTATCCAAAAATAGAACAACAAAACTTATGTTCCTTTATTCTAATTAACTTAACTAATTAAGGAAGTGCAACAACCTACTAGGCTGAAACATGTCAGACTTATTATTCTTAAGTCTTAATGATTAACCATCATACCTTCCTCTTCGTAGTTACATTCTAGGGCTTAACATACCCTATAATGTCATTTATAATTACAATAATTTTTATTATAGTTTTATTTCACATCACAAGATTTAATGAATTACTTAGATGAGAATGATGTATTCTACCACTTGTTTAATCTGTAGCTTACTTAGGATATTTATCTAAATTCCTTTTTATAATACCATCATGAATACACATCCAATCATATAGATAACAAGAAGATTATCCTCAAAACAAGATAATTTACACAATCTACACAAGTAAATTTCCATCTTTCAATTCATTTTCAAACTTATTCATTTACAAGCACACTACAGGAAATCAGCCTTTATTCAAAAGGAAGTAACTTTTATTTTTCAATACAACTTAAGAACAAATCAAAATTCTTCTTGAAAATCAACATAGATCAGCCAATGCATCGTATTAGTTTTTGCCTTCTCTTATCACTTACGAAGTCCATCTGCAAAAATTGCTAGCATGGGTCAGTTCAACGAACTGAGCATGATAAGCACTAAGCCTTAAAATGAAGTGCATTCCACTAATTGTTTCAATAAAACAACCCTGCTTTAATGAACAACCAATCATTCATACTCCCAAGCGTAAGTAATATCAATAAAAAGAAGAGCAACACAAAACAAATTTTAACACAAGGAGGAACATGATATAAACTATAATACCTGCCCTATAAATTAAAGTATAATTGATTTCATCAAATATCTTTACCAAACAACAAAACATAATATATCATTGTTTTGAAGTTTTCAATAAAGTACAACACATATCTTTACTATAAGATTCATAAATGTTTACAACATAATATTTCAAGTAAAGAGGAAAAGATAGAGTTCCATTGCCATAGTACATAATCATCAGCAAGGTCGAAACCGAGAGTAGGCCATGATTTAAATTGTTCCTTTAAAGTAATTCTACTTTAAGACAGAACAATATAATATATTTATCAACAGATCCAAATGAAAGAAATCCAAGGAGAAGTGATAGATTGAAGTCATCTATAAGTTTCAATTTCATTTTCCAATCTAACTTTAATCTAATTCCAAATCACATCAGTCAAATGAAAAGTAATCAAGATTAATAAACGTTGTTTTCTCATTTCACTAAGAATAGAAATCAGAGGTTCAAATCAAAGTACTTAACCCAACTGCATTATAGAAGGAGTCTTCTAAAATATGATCCCAAACTCAAATAATTTCCTTCAACGTAATAGAACAGTTTTACCTTCTAGCATTCATATAATTTAAGTTCATTCAGGAGTTTCAAGGAAGGAAAACAATGACCATTCCAAAGAAAGAGATAGAGTACCAAAACTAACTTCCTTTCTAAATCATCTCATTCAAAAGCATAAATTTCTACTTTCGTTAGAGATAATAAAATAGTCTAGCTCATACAAGTTCATGAATTATTGAGCTTCACAGAATATTTCCTTAAAAACCAAACATTCTCCCATTGGTTCAGAATAACCACAGATAAGAAGTAATCATGCTATCAATGTCTACTTATAGAATCCTATAAATTCAACAGTGCAGTTTGACACATTGAAACTAGTTTAAGACCACAATCAATCTTCCAAGACATGATATACCCTTATTAGACCCAACAAGAAGTAGGAATCTAAGTAATGGCTAACACTTAAGACTGCCCAATAGTTCGGCAAGGTAGAACCATCTTAACGGTATGCCAACACATCACTACCAAATTATAAAATGGGTATCCAATCAAAAGACAATATCAAACATCAAAGAATAATATGTACAGTCCAGGAATGGTTTACAATTCCAGCACAATGCCAAGTATAAACGTCATTGAAGTATCAAGACCATTCAAATATATGTAACCAAATTAGGGTAACTATATGTTCCCTTAAAAGTGTATTACAAGATCAAAAGGCCATAATACCTGAACCTACACCATGTTCAAGTTTTTATTCCATTAAGAACATCAAGTAATAAATGGTGAGTACAGTGGAGGATATCAATACCACAACACAATTATATAATATGCCAGCACTGTAAGACTAGATCGAGAGCAGTGAAAAGTATTGCATATAGTTTGAAATAAGAAGAAATGCTTCCATTTTTCCATTAACATCTATCAACCTTATTTATGAACAAAATAGAGTGTAAGATGCTTAGACAAAGCTCAGAAAGGATGACTCTCAAGTCGGGTTTACAAAGAATCTCTAAATACCATTAACGTGGTCAAAAGAACAAGATTCCACAAGCAACATGCAAAAGTGACTTGAGTTACAGTCAAGTTATCCAAAATGATAACAAACACAAGTCCCAAGATCAATCAAGTTCATAGAATTAAATACAAACCAAACCTTATATTGCTTTTCCTATGCATGCAAGTTTCCATAACCGAACCATGTTTTCACAAGGAGAAACACAGAAACCAACTATATATGGTTTATCCATGCATGTGAACTTTTCTACCATCAAAGTTCCTCAAGGTAAAATACAAAACAACAAGACATATATAGGTTTACCTAAAGTGCACGTGAAACCTGTTAACAGTCAATGATTTACTCAAGAAGAATACAATTCCCAGCTCCTATATGGTTATATTCATAGCCTATTTATCTATGGATCAAAAACGTATGCTAAAAACCCTAAGAATCTCAGTTACAGTCCTCTTTACTAAACAAGTTTCCCAACTGAAGCTAGTACTTGCAAACAAGTTTAATAAGACTGAATTTTACTAGTTTGAATTCACAAGACATGACCAGTTCACCCAACAAACATTTCAAATCACTGAAGAAGAAACCAGTGTCACTATTTTTGTTTAAGTATTCATGGTTCCTTTATGAAAAGACAATGTGAATAAAACTTTCCACCGATTCAAGAACACACAGACGCCAAATGCACAGAAAACAAGTTTTCTTACAAACCCATCTATCATTTTATCAGCTAAGCATGAATGCATAGATCTTAATAGAGAAAAGTTGTTTTAATGAAAACACTTAGAAGAAAGCAAGAGATTTTAATAGTTAGGGCCTATCATGCCTGATAGTGTCACCTGAAAAATCAAAGAAGACTTCTTAGCTGAGCTCGCTTCTTCCCTTCTTCTCCACGAAAGACCAAAACAACAAAATACTTCCTCCACATTGCCTCATATACTCTCCATGAAACAGAAATAGATTTGTAACCACAAAAATAGCCATGCAATATAGTTTAACTACTGGTTCGAAAAACTAGAGTGTGAGTAGAATGAAAATCGAAAGCATGCAAGTGAAATAGCTCAACCAAAAATCACTTGGCATACCTACCAAAGTGGTTCGGGCTCATCAAACAAGGAAATTAATTGCATTAATTTCCGATCTCCCACCCAATCTTCCTTGCCACCACCTGCCAAACTGGTGAGCTCCAAATCAAATAAAACATGAATTTCCATTTCTAGTAATACTGCCACCTAGGCCTCTCGCCATCCAAATTAGCCTCTACCAAAGTCGGCAGTCCGTAGGAAATAAATAAACCTTATCACCTTCATAAATGTTTAGAAACCATCGCCATTGTACATACATGTGACCCTTTTTGTTCCAATTCACATCCTTTAGTTTAGGATAGGTTAGATTGCTTAGGTTAGATCTTAGGTAGGATTTACATTAGTACCTTAGGATGTAACACTAACCACTAACCTCTAACATAGTTCTTAGCAAATAGGTTAGGTAACCCCTCAAATGAGTGAACCAATAATACTATAGTTTAAAGAACTAGGTTAGGTCACCAAATAACTTTGTAGTGTTAGGTTAAAGTTTTAGTACTTAGCAACCCTTCTAACCCTTTGTATCAAGTTTAGGTTAGCAAAAAATTATATCAAGTAACATAGCTTAGGTAGGAATACTTTCACCTAGCTTAGGATTTGGAAGTAAATCCTTAATAGGTTCCTCGGATATCTTTCTCCTATGTTGTGAATAGTTGCATTCCCATCGTTATCAGCAATGACCTATCATGGTCGACCTTCAAGGACCCAAGCCAACATCCTGCTGAATGGAAGTGCATTCACACAAAAGTAAAAGAACTTGCAACAACAAAGTTCAGTCCAACGTGAAGCCTAACTCATGGAATGTCGATTTTACCATTCACTTCACAGAGCATTACTAAAAACATTCCTTGGATCACTGAAATTGATCCAAGGATGAGTCAGACAAAAGACAAGTTTACAACTCTTAAACTAGAATGTAATTTACCTTCCAGAACTGAAAAGTGGATTCAGAGAAGTCACACCGGTTGACCATAGGATCTTAAGAGAAAAGACTTATCCATACCAAGCATGATTTCCAAAAATCAGAAGATCATATCCTTATAAGGAAAATCACCTATCAACACTTGAATGCAAAGGAGGAAAATAACAATAGTCAAGGGTGTTACATGCTTCCCTCCTAAAAAGAATCATCATCCCGATGATTACCTCTTTTAACAATTTACATCATGGACAATCAATTCATTCACTTCTCTTATCCTAAGTCTAGTATTTCCAAACCTCATAGTTCCAGAAATCAATAATAAATAACCTTTTATTCAATTCAAGTAAATATTTTCCCAAAACTGGCTTTCTTATCATCATTAAAGAATAATTTCATATAATTTTTTTCAGTCAATAGATTCAATTTTGTTCAAACAGATATGGAAAAGTAGTTTTCATATCCTCCAGATTTTCCCAAGTTGCACTCTCTTTGTTAAACTGGTCCCACTGGACCTTACATTGACTTATTTCTCTATTTCTTAGATGTAATTGGTGAGTTTCCAACACTTGAGTGGGTTTAACCATGATTATTCCTGGGTCTTGACCTGCAAGGAATTCAATTTAACACATGTGATAAATCTGAGACGTATTTCTTAAGCAAGGAAATATGGAAAACATCATGCATTCGTGACAAAGTAGGTGGTAGTGCTAAACGATAAGCTATAGGGTTGATTACTTCAACTATTTCAAAAGGTCCCATGTATCGAGGTGATAACTTGGCAGCCTTGCCAAAAGTTATGGAACTCTTTTTCGGTTTAACCCGAAGAAAATTTTTTTCTCCAAGTTCAAATTTCCTGTCAACCCACTTTAAGTCAGCATAACTCTTTTTCCTATCTTTCTTCTTCTTTCAAGCATTCACGAATCATTTTAACTTGTTGTTCCATTTCCATAAGGATTTTAGGTCCAATTACCTCTCTATCCTCAATGCTATCCCAACTAATAGGGGTTCTACATTTCCTTCCGTAGAGTGCCTCAAAAGGTGCCATCTTAAGAGAAGCATGATATGTATTATTGTATGCAAATTCAACTAAGGGAAGGTACTCTTCCCATTTGTACTGTTGATCCATACAATACATCCGTAACATATCCTCTAAAACCTGATTCACCCTTTCAGTCTGTCCATCCGTTTCTAGATGATACGTAGAACTGAAATTCAATTTAGTGCCAAGAGCTGCGTTAAGCATTTTCCAAAACCTTGACGTCATTCTAGGGTCCCTATCAGATATGATTAATTTAGGTACTCCATGTAATCTGAAAATTTCATGTACAAATATTTTAGCCAAAATAGGAGAATCATCCTTTAGATTTCTAGCAATAAAATGAGCTACTTTCGTTAGTTTGTCAACTACTACCAAAATAACATCATGTTTATTTCTTGACATAGGCAACCCTTATACAAAATCCATGCTTATTACTTGCCATTTGTACTGTGGTATGCTATGAGGATATAGCAAACCAGCTAGATGCATATGTTCCACTTTTACTCGTTGACATTCAGACAATGAGCCATGAAATCTATAACATCCTTTTTCATTCCCTTCCATAAATATTGTTGTTTTATATCAGCAAGCATTTTCGTAATGCCAGGGTGTCCAAAAAAAGGTGAGTTGTGAAACTCTGTCAACAATTTCTTTCTCAAATCATTAAGTAAAGGTATGTATACTCTATTTTCATAACGTAAGATTCCTTCATTATCAAAGTGAAAACCTTTATACCTTTCATCCTTTGGATCTACAAAGCAAGCGTTGCTTTTACTTGCTGAAAGTATGAATCAGATTCCATAGCACTTTTTACTTCATCTTTAAATTGAGTTCTTAATGTTATAAGAGTAGAAATGTGCTTCCTACGACTTAGAGCATCAACTACTCTATTCTCTTTTCCTTTAATGTAACTTATATCAAAATCATATTGAGACAAAAAATCTAACCACCTTCATTGTCTTGCATTCAGATTTGGCTGAGTGAAAATGTACTTCAGTCCAAGATGATCAGTTTTCAACTCAAATGGTTTACCAAGCAGATAATGCCTCCAAACTTGAAGTGCATGAACTATGGCAGCAAGCTCTAAATCATGTGGAGCATAATTCAACTCATGTAACTTAAGTTTTCTACTTTCATAAGCTATGACATGATCATTTTGTAACAAAATACCTCCAAGACCCTCCCCAGATGCATCCGTTACAACCGTGAAGTCTCCATTTGGATCAGGTACACTAAAATAGGTGTTGAAGTCAACTGACCTTTTAAATTTTTAAATGCAGATTCACATTTATCATCCCAGACAAATTTCTTATCCTTCTTCTGCAATGAAGTTATTGGTGCAACCACCTTAGAAAAATCCTTAACAAATTTTCTATAATAACCTGCAAGGCCCATGAAGCTTCTAACTTCATGTACATTCTTGGGCGAGCCACTCAACTATAGCTATAATTTTAGAAGGATCCACAACAATCCCATCTTTACTTATAACATGACCCAAATAGTGAACTTCAGTGTCATAGAAAGAACATTTGGACAACTTACCATATAACTGTCTTTTTCTCAAAATTTTCAAAACTATTTTCAAGTGTTCATGATGCTCCTCCACACTTTTAGAATAAATGAGAATGTCATCCAAGAATACAAGCACAAACTTGTCCAAGTATTCTTGAAAGATATTATTCATTAAGTTCATGAAAGTCTGCAGGTGCATTCGTTAATCCAAAGGGTAAAACCGTGAATTCATAATGTCCATACCTTGTCCTGAAAGCTATTTTATGAATGTCCTCTTCCTTAATTCATAGTTGGTGATATCTAGACCGAAGGTCTATCTTGGAATATACCGATGCTCCATGCATCTGATCAAATAGATCATCAATTCTAGGAAGTGGGTATCTATTCTTGATTGTTGCTTTGTTTAACATCCTGTAATCAATGCACAATCTGAGTGTTCCATCCTTCTTTTTCACAAAGATCATTGGTGCTCCCCAAGGTGAAACACTTGGTCTAATCAAACCCTTAGACAAAAGTTCTTGCAATTGAGCCTTAAGCTCTACTAACTCTGTGGTAGTCATTCGATATGGTGCTTTAGAAATAGGTTCAGTACCTGGTTTGATTTCAATCGTGAAGTCAAACTCCCTTTTGGGTGGTAGTCCCAAGTAATTCTTCCGAGAAACACATCACCAAAGTTTTGTAATAGTGGATAACATTCCAAGAAACCATTGTTTTCTTCCATAGATTCAGAAATCTTTACTACATATAAGGTACAACCCTTATTCTTGGCCTTTTAAGTTGCATAGCTGACAATTTCCTAACTGAAATTTCTTGTTTTACACCTTGAATCTCTGTTGTTTTTTGCAGATCATCCAAACAACTAATATGTTTTTCAAAATAGTCTACCTTTGCTTTATGCTCTGCTAGCCAATTTACACCTATGACTATATCATAAGATCCCAAAGGTGCTACATAGAGATCAAATTTAGTGGAAAAGCTAGGTAAGTCAAGGACTGCCCGAAAAGACACATACTAACTATATGAACAAAATTATTACCATAATGTACAAGTCCATGATTTATCCATTTTTCCACTTTTATTTTAAGTTTTGAAGTGAGTTTACTAGAAATAAAACATTCAGTTGCTCCAGTATCAAAAAGAATAGTTATAGGTATGCCAAATAACTTACCAAGAACTTCTATAGGTGTAACTTACTTTTCAGCTTGCTTGTCAGCTACTACAACATGTATCTTGTGCTGCTGATTATGATCATCCTTCTTCAAAGGACATTGATTCATGTAATGATCTTTTCCATAGTTATAACAGCCTCCTCCTACGGTCCCTTTTTGGGCTCAGAATTATTTCAGTCTTGAAGTTATCATTCTGACCTCCATAGGGTTTTCACCATTATTATTATTTCTGGAAAAATTGTTCTCGTGTATTACCAAGTCTTATTCATTGTTGTTTTCTTATTATTTTCTGTTGGAAACTTACTTTTGTTACCAAAATTTTTCCATGGTCCTTTCTTAGGTGCAAGAGAAGCTGAAGAAGAGTTTGGAACTTTCTTCCGTACTTCTTCTTTGTGAGCAGAAATAGCCTTTAACTTCTATTCCTACCTTATGGATTTCTCAACAACCCCTTCCATAGTGGTTGGGATGTGAACATCAACCTCTCCCCCAATGATGGGATTCAACCCCATGATGAATTTCCGTATCCTGAACTTCTCATCAGTTTGATACTGAGGTACATACTTGAGTAGTTTCGTAAACCATTCCCAATACTTAGTTACAGTTAACTTCCCTTGAGCTAAGTTCTAAAATTCAGTCATTTTCTGATCATAATAAAGTTGTGGCAGCCATCATTGCCTAAAATAACCTTTAAATTGATCCCAAGTGATGTTAGTTTCATCAATGTTCAGCTCAGCCTTCCGGTTGTCCCACCATGAAGATGCTTCATGGGAAAGCTGATATGCTCCCCAAATAGCTTTGGTCTCTTCTGAGAAGTTCCTTATTGCAAAGTACTTCTCCATCTCGCTGAGCCAGTTCTCAGCCCCATCACCTAATGTGGTGCCATCAAACTTAGGTGGACTTATCCTTTTTATATCATTAGTGAGTTCAGCAGCCAACCTAGCCTTTTTGTTTTCTAGCTGGTCAGGCACATTAACATTGTTATTATCAACACCCATATTGGGGTTGTCCTTAGGAGGTGGCTGATTGTTATTACCAGCTTCTTCTTCCTCCTCATTACCCATCACTTGTTGCTTCGAGCATAGTTAAATGATCTCTTGTGTCCAACAGGCAGCAAGGATCTCATCAAGTTTTTGGGTTGTTGCTGCTCCTTCCTTAGGTGGAGCATTATTCGCAACATTTCCTCTTGTCCTAACCATTTTCTATTACAAGAAAATTCAAGTTTTTATCAGATTATGGACACAATAGGTCCAAGAGCTGCAACCTTCAGCTCTGATACCAAGATGTAACATTCCCAATTTTAAGACTTTAGAAACAAGATTTTTTTTTTTTGCATGATTAATGTTCTCTATTCTAAATACATAATTTAGAACACACATTTCATAACAACCATTCATATAATAGATAACCATATGCAGCTGCAATGACTCGGTGAGCAACCGATCTATTCATTCCATGACTCAGTAACTACCGATCTATTCATGGGTAACATTGAGTTTTGAGTATTCTTCTGAATACTTCATGTACTTGGTTCTCTTACCCTATTCTGGGTTTTGAGTGATCTGCCTAAGGAACCTAACTGAATATTTGTTACCAATATTCATCGGCATCACGATCCTTAGACTAGGTGACATAGGACAATGCAATCAATAACTTGCGATACTTTGGCCAAAGATTTCTAACATACTGTTCATATTACTTATTCCTTGATGACATACTCATCAAACTAGAATATGTCCTTCACCCCACTCCACTATTATCTAGAATGTCTTATACTAACTTCAGTCAGTCCCCTCGCTCAAGGTTTAACTCTAGTTTAGGTTAACAACATAGGTCATGATATAAAAAGGCTCATAAAGACTTAGGGTAAATTGGCATACTGGGTCAACCTAGGTTAACCCCGTGTGCCAAGGTACCCTGAGTCCTAAAGGGCTACTTCATATCCTGGCTATGATACTAACCAGCCCTGGAGGAAAATCTTGGTCAAGTTCAAAGGTGTGTAGATCTTGATGATCAATGCAGAAGGGTGTTGCCACATGTTAACTACATTGTTGTATCCTCGAGAAGATCCTAATCTTCTCAAAGGTACAACCTTGCAGTTGATGTGTGTCAACATCCTATAGAACAACCTCGTGAAGATGTACATACCTCCAAGAATTTACTCATGTTAAGTTAAATTTGGGTTAAAAGAGATAAAATATGGTAGCCTAACCAACTCCGAGTTCAACACTCTTTAAGTTCTTTTTACATTGTAGGTTCATATAATCTTAAGAACTTTAATTAACTTAAGATTGCTTCAGATTTCGATAGATTTGACCTAACAACCCGTTATCCAAAAACAAAACAACAACAACTTATGTTCCTTTATTCTAATTAACTTAACTAATTAAGGAAGTGCAACAACCTACTAGGCTAAAACATGTCAGACTTATTATTCTTAAGTCTTAATGATTAACCATCATACCTTCCTCTTCATAGTTACATTCTAGGGCTTAACATACCCTATAATGTCATTTATAATTACAATAATTCTTATTATAGTTTTATTTCACATCACAAGATTTAATGAATTACTTAGATGAGAATGATGTATTCTTGCCACTTATTTAATCTATAACTTACTTAGGATATTTATCTAAATTCCTTTTTATAATACCATCATGAATACACATCCAATCATATAGATAACAAGAAGATTATCCTCAAAACAGGATAATTTACACAATCTACACAAGTAAATTTCCATCTTTCAATTCATTTTCAAACTTATTCATTACAAGCATACTGTAGGACATCAACCTTTATTCAAAAGGAAGTAACTTTTCTTTTTCAATACAACTTAAGAACAAATCAGAATTCTTCTCGAAAATCAACATAGATCAGCCAATGCATCGTATTAGTTTTTGCCTTCTCTTATCACTTATGAAGTCCATCTGCAAAAATTGCTAGCACGGGTTAGTTCAATGAACTGAGCATGATAAGCACTAAGCCTTAAAACGAAGTGCATTCCACTAATTGTTTCAATAAAACAACCCTGCTTTAATGAACAACTAGTCATTCATACTCCCAAGCGTAAGTAATATCAATAAAAGAAGAGCAACACAAAAATAGATTTTAACACAAGGAGGAACAGGATATAAACTATAATACCTGCCCTATAAATTAAAGTATAATTGATTTCATCAAATATCTTTACCAAACAACAAAACATAATATATCATTGTTTCAAGTTTTCAATAAAGTACAACACATATCTTTACTATAAGATTCATAAATGTTTACAACATAATCTTTCAAGTAAAGAGGAAAAGATAGAGTTCCATTGCCATAGTACATAATCATCAGCAAGGCTGAAACCGGAGTAGGCCATGATTTAAACTATTCCTTTAAAGTAATTCTACTTTAAGACAGAACAATATAATATATTTATCAATAGATCCAAATGAAAGAAATCCAAGGAGAAGTGATAGATTGGCAGTCGTCTATAAGTTTCAATTTCATTTTCCAATCTAACTTTAATCTAATTCCAAATCACATCAGTCAAATGAAAAGTAATCAAGATTAATAAACGTTGTTTTCTCATTTCACTAAGAATAGAAATCAGGAGGTTCAAATCAAAGTACTTAACCCAACTGCATTATAGAAGGAGTCTTCTAAAATATGATCCCAAACTCAAATAATTTCCTTCAACGTAATAGAACAGTTTTACCTTCTAGCATTCATACAGTTTAAGTTCATTTAGGAGTTTCAAGGAAGGAAAACAATGACCATTCCAAAGAAAGAGATAGAGTACCAAAACTAACTTCCTTTCTAAATCATCTCATTCAAAAGCATAAATTTCTACTTTCCATTAGAGATAATAAAATAGTCTAGCTCATACAAGTTCATGAATTATTGAGCTTCACAGAATATTTCCTTAAAAACTGAACATTCTCCCATTGGTTTAGAACAGCCACAGATAAGAAGTAATCATGCTATCAATGTCTATTTATAGAATCCTATAAATTCAACAGTGCAATTTGACACATTCAAAACAAGTTTAAGACCACAATCAATCTTCCAAGACATGATATACCCTTATTAGACCCAACAAGAAGTAGGAATCTAAGTAATGGCTAACACTTAAGACTTCCCAATAGTTCGGCAAGGTAGAACCATCTTAATGGTATGCCAACACATCACTACCAAATTTATAAAATGGGTATCCAATCAAAAGACAATATCAAACATCAAAGAATAATATGTATAATCCAGGAATGGTTTACAATTCTAGCACAATGCCAAGTATAAATGTCATTGAAGTATCAAGACCATTCAAATATATGTAACCAAATTAGGGTAACTATATGTTCCCTTAAAAGTGTATTACAAGATCAAAAGGCCATAATACCTAAACCTACACCATGTTCAAGTTTTGATTCCATTAAGAACATCAAGTAATAAATGGTGAGTACAAAGTGAAGGATATCAATACCACAACACAATTATATAATACGCCAGCACTGTAAGACTAGACCGAGAGCAAGTGAAAAGTATTGCATACAGTTTGAAATAAGAAGAAATGCTTCCATTTTTCCATTAACATCCTATCAACCTTATTTCTGAACAAAATGGAGTGTAAGATGCTTAGACAAAGCTCAGAAAGGATGACTCTCAAGTCGGGTTTACAAAGAATCTCTAAATACCATTAACATGGTCAAAAGAACAAGATTCCACAAGCAACATGCAAAGTGACTTGAGTTATAGTCAAGTTATCCAAAATGATAACAAACACAAGTCCCAGATCAATCAAGTTGTAGAATTAAAACAAACCAAACCTTATATTGCTTTTCCTGTGCATGCAAGTTTCCATAACCGACCATGTTTTCACAAGGAGAAACACAAAACCAACTATATATGGTTTATCCATGCATGTGAACTTTTCTACCATCAAAGTTCCTCAAGGTAAAATACAAAACAACAAGACATATATAAGTTTACCTAAAGTGCACGTGAAACCTGTTAATAGTCAACGATTTACTCAAGAAGAATACAATTCCCAGCTCCTATATGGTTATATTCATAGCCTATTTATCTATGGATCAAAAACGTATGCTAAAAACCCTGAGAATCTCAGTTATAGTCCTCTTTACTAAACAAGTTTCCCAACTGAAGCTAGTACTTGCAAACAAGTTTAATAAGACTGAATTTTACCAGTTTGAATTCACAAGACATGACCAGTTCACCCAACAAACATTTCAAATCACTGAAGAAGCAACTAGTGTCACTATTTTTGTTTAAGTATTCATGGTTCCTTTATGAAAAGATAGTGCGAATAAAACTTTCCACCGATTCATGAACACACAGAAGCCAAAAACACAGAAAACAAGTTTTCTTACAAACCCATCTATCATTTTATCAGCTAAGCATGAATGCACAGATCTTAATAGAGAAAATTTGTTTTAATGAAAACACTTAGAAGAAAGCAAGAGATTTTAACAGTTAGGGCCTATCATGCCTGATAGTGTCACTCAAAAAATTGAAGAAGACTTCTTAGCTGAGCTTGCTTCTTCCCTTCTTCTCCACGAAAGACCAAAACAACAAAATACTTCCTCCACATTGCCTCATATACTCTCCATGAAAAAAAAATAGATTTGAAACCACAAAAATAGCCATGCAATATAGTTTAACTACTAGTTTGAAAAACTAGAGTGTAAGTAGAATGAAAATCAGAAAGCATGCAAGTGAAACAAGCTCAACAAAAATCACTTGGCATACCTACCAAAGTGGTTCGGGCTCATCAAACAAGAAATTAATTGCATTAATTTCCCAATCTCCCACCCAATCTTCCTTACCACCACCTACCAAACTGGTGAGCTTCCAAATCAAATAAAACATGAATTTCCATTTCTAGTAATACTGCCACCTAGGCCTCCGCCATCCAAATTAGCCTCTACCAAAGTTGGAGTCCGTAGGAAATAAATAAACCTTATCACCTTCATAAATGTTTAGAAACCATTTCCATGTACATGTGACCCTTTTAGTTCCAATTCACATCCTTTAGTTTAGGATAGGTTAGATTGCTTAGGTTAGATCTTAGGTAGGATTTACATTAGTACCTTAGGATGTAACACTAACCACTAACCTCTAACATAGTTCTTAGCAAATAGGTTAGATAACCCCACAAATGAGTGAACCAATAATACTATAGTTTAAAGAACTAGGTTAGATCACCAAATAACTTTGTAGTGTTAGGTTAAAGTTTTAATACTTAGCAACCCTTCTAACCCTTTGTATCAAGTTTAGGTTAGCAACAAAATTATATCAAGTAACATAGCTTAGGTAGGAATACTTTCACCTAGCTTAGGATTCCGAAGTAAATCCTTAATAGGTTCCCGGATATCTTTCTCTCTGTGTTGTGAACAGCTGCATTCCCATCGTTATCAGCAATGACCTATCATGGTCGACCTTCAAGGACCCAAGCCAACATCCTACTAAATGGAAGTGTGTTCACACAAAAGTAAAAGAACTTACAACAACAAAGTTCAGTCCAGCGTGAAGCCTAACTCATGGAATGTTGATTTTACCATTCACTTCACAGAGCATTACTAAAAACATTCCTTGGATCACTGAAATTGATCCAAGGATGAGTCAGACAAAAGACAAGTTTACAACTCTTAAACCAGAATGTAATTTACCTTCCAGAACTGAAAAGTGGATTCAGAGAAGTCACACTAGTTCGACCATAGGATCTTAAGAGCAAAAAAGACTTATCCATACCAAGCATGATTTCCAAAAATCAGAAGATCATATCCTTATAAGGAAAATCACAATGTGTTATTTTTGATATCCATCATTTGGAATAATTTTTAAGCACATCTAGAGACTACACTAATTCAACCAACATATTGTCTCATTTTCAGACCAATCCCCTCCTTTTCATTGCATTTCTCCTTTTCCATTTTTCTTTTTCCTTTTTGAGTTGTGCAATCATGAATTATGTCCCTTACTAGAGATCTCATTTGTAGGAACATAACTATTTCCATCCATCCCCATAGTTTCAAAATCCTCCTCTAAATTAGTTTTATGAACCCCATCAAGAATATGCATATAACCCACCCCAATGACACATAGGGTTATTTTTATAACCAAAATGTTTATGAAGAATAGGTTTTATTGATGATGGTTGTAACTCTATGGCTGATGCTGATTTTAAGAGGTAGGTACGACAAATGGAGATGAATGTGATGTAAATCAAAATTAAATTCTCCATAAAGGAAGCTTGAGTTGTATTCAAGGTCCCTTGTCCATGGGTCGGCCTTGTGCAAAGTTGGCTTAACACCCAATGAAGCCGCACTTTATTATTGAGATGTTACCCCTAATTATAGAATGGGATGAAGAAATGGAGGCTCAAAATTCTAGTTCTAGGAAACCATGTCAATGGGGAAACCTTGTACTACCATCCTACAACCCTCCCATTCCTCCTCCCCAGCTTACACCATCCCATCTTGCCGTCAATAATCCTAGCCTCCCGCATGATGCCCCATTGAGAATCCCTTTCCTTCTTCCGCTTCCTTTCTTTCATCCTTTTTTATACTATTTTCGTGTAAATGTGTAACATGGAAATTAACAATTTCCAAGCATGACAACAATACCCTTGTAGAAAAATTTTCATGTTTGATCATCCCAAGACACCCCAGTCCATCCAATCAGTCCAAGTGACCTCATGATTAATGTTATCTCATCCCCTAGGTGATTTAGGAAATTCCATTCATTCCCCTAGGTTATTTTAGGAGTTCATTAAAAGTTACAAGCTACATGTAGTTGTGGGAAGGGCTATCACTGACCTTCCTAAGGTTAGAGAAACTCCATAGAGTGGAGAATAAGAGCATAAGTTGATGTGGAGGTGATTCAAATGTCTTGGTACATCATGGAGATGATTTAGGAAGATTGTGGAAGGTCTCAGAGAAGTTGGTGTAGTTTCTCCAGAATCAGGGTTCACATGCCTAGTCAGTGCACAAGCCAAAACAACCACTGAGCTTCGGAAGGTGATTCTAGGAGTTCCGGATGGAGTTTGGAGCAAAAGGAAACATCACCAGAAATATAATTCCAAGACCTACAAGATGTTGAAATCAAAATTTTCACAACACTTTGGAGAATTACGTCTATAGGCTAATTTTATCAGTACATGTGGAGTACAAAAACAAAACTCTTATTTTTCATGGATCAAATGGATGAATCAAGACATGAGAATCCCACCATTGGATTCCAAAGGAAATTTATAGTTAGGATTATATAAAATGTTTCAAAAAAATTACATCGGGAACTCAAGATATCATCGTCACAAGTTGTCCTCTCGGATCAAGTTCAAGACTTAGCCAATTTTGGGATGACACTTGTGAGCTCCAAGAACATGATAGGATTTTATGTCTCCGATGTCTCCGAGGGTCAGGTATATCAACCTTGGAAAAATTCTCCCAGGCCCCATGTGACTTTTGGAACCCCATGTGACCATTAGGATTGTTAGTTCATCTCTCGGGTGTAATTTGGAGCTCAAATTCCCCATCGTCGGATCTCTGCCACTTGTCAGCTCTAAAATCACCATGGAATTTTATGTATCTCACGTGCCTCATAGGTTAGGGACATAAAAACTTGAAATATGCACCCATCCCTTGAGGAGAGAATTCTGGTCATCCATGCGACCCGCTTCCAACCCCCTTAGTCTTTGTAAAATTAATTTTGGAGCTCTCACTCCCTACCATTGGATCGTTGCCACATGTCATCTTCTTTCTTACCATGGAAATTGATGTTCCTCATTTCCCTTTGAGGTGAGATATGTAAGGAAAAAAATGTTCCCAGCCCTCTCTGTGCATAATTTTTAAATTTTTAAAATTCCTCCTGCTTCTAACTTCTAACATCTAACTCCTCTGTGCACAACTTGCTCTATAACTTTCTCTGCAACTTCTCACTACCACTCCACCATTGCCAAAGATAAAAATAGATTCACCACAGAAATTGAATTCTATACCATGTGGTAATATATAGGTCTTAGAAGAATACTTCATCAAGATAAGAAGGAGAAACGAAGAACAACAAAGAAGAAAACAATGAAAATCTTCAATACTATAAAACATTAATTCATACAAATCTTGCAAACCAGTGCACAAAGAAATGAACCATCCTTTTCTATTTATTAATCTATCCAAGACCATAAAAAATATACTTTAAAAATATCCTCTTGTGTAACTGATAATTCATAACAAAGAAATCTCCTACCGGCTCAATGGAGAAAAAGTTGAATTTCCCATGAAACCGGTTGTCGGATTGAAGTAAAATTTTGCGTAAAGCACGAAGTAAAAATATATCGCAATGAAGTTGATTTCCTCACGAATGGAGAAAAAAATAGACCTGAAAATTTCAAGCTCCATTAATGGCCACCATGACAAGATAGTGGAAAAAAATCAGCGAGCTATCTCTCCACTTCTCAGGGTTCCAGTGGGCGAAATCGCATGAAAATTAGAGGGAATGATCATTGAAAAATATAGTTTCAAGTGAACTAGTTTTCCTGCCATGAAGTCCCTATTTTTAGGTATATGGAGGGATGTGTTTTTATTGAAATTCTTCCCTCTTCGAATAAATTTTCAATTTCCCAAAGATGTGGCACTTGAAATCATCCGAAATTCGAGGGGAAGGGTCTCTAAAAAATCTAGTTTTTCCCAAACTAGTTTTTGCATGATGAAGTTGCAAGTTTCTTGAGATATGAAGGACTGATTTTTTATCAGTATTCTTCCCTATTATCTCCATACCCAAATCTCTTACCTGACATAAACTTTCATTTTTCATTTTTGAGCTTTCTGGAAAGTGAATCATGATGAAAATTGGAGCACGAGTTCGTGACAAAGATCTCGAATCCAAAAAGTTGTTCTCATCACAAACATAGGTCATTATCACCACTTACTAAAAATAACATATGTCATACTTCCTCACATAATATAAATGACGAGCCCCATTGAATTGAAAATTTGATCACTCGTAACAATTAGAAAATGGGTAAAATGGAAATAAAGACAGAAAATGACTTCTTCGCAAAATAGTAGGTCCCTAAATAGAACTGCTAAAAATAGCAAGATCTTAGTAACATAGGAGGTTGGAATATGGTATAAGGTTGGAAGGTGAAAGCTGGAGCAAGACACATGATATGTCCCTGAGTAGTAGAGCATGGGCTCATATTCTAAAAATAACAAGTTGTTCTCAAAGGGTAAGTTTGGCACAACAAGACATTGAGGGATAACCATTTAGGTCAATATCACCATTTGGAGTCCAAAAGAAAAACTTTGAAACTTAATAAAGATAGTAGGTTGTCCCTTCCAAATATAGTAAGTGTTAAGGAAACATGAATTTCCAGTACACAGGTTGGTCTAATTTCTTAGGTGTAATCAATCATGAAGAGATGGAATTTTTTTGTGGTTTGGAATGATCATCTCATATTAAAAAGTAGGGTATTACAAGGCACATCATGTGAATTCATCTTCATCACTTAAGAATTTGGGTGATTCAAAGAGAGTTTATCAGAATGATTTCAATGAGTCAAGGAGTTCATCAACCAAGTTTCAAGGAGGGTCATCGTGGGCATTGTATGTGTTCATCTTGAGCTTGCAGTGGTAAACATCAAAATGGTGTCACATGGTCGCAGGATGTAAAGAGGGAACATCAAGGTACATGAGTTTTGAGAAAGTGATGAAGTGTTCATTTGATGTAAGAAAATTATCTATGTAGTATGAGTTCTAAGATGGAATTATGGTCAGCCTTCTTCTTCTCAAGCCATGCAAAGCCATCACCAAAGCATGGTTTGATCGAATAATAATTTTTTTACTTGAATGGTCATACTTTAACTTTGTTATTTTATGATTGCATGTACTTTTCTCAACCCGTTGCTAATTATATGTATATTCTTTACCCACCTCTACAATTTCCCTCCCCTTGTACATAATTTACTTTCCATGGTTTTCTTCCCTTTATGTTGTGTGTTTCCCTTCAAGTTGTTTTGTGTGTGTGTGTTTTCCTTCTTTGCTCTCTCTCTTGTTTTAAGTTGTACATGACTCGTAGGGCCCAATGGATAAGGAACTGGTCTTTGTTTTGAAATTAGGAATTCTTCATGTCATGTCTTCACTATGCTCGGTCGATGTCATGTCTCCAAGCTAGAGCTAGTCGTTGTCATGTAAATGTGCAACAGGAAATTAAGCATTTCCAAGCATGCCAACGATACCCATGTAACAAAATTTTCATGTTTGATCATCCCAAGTCACCCTAGGTCTTTCTAATCAGTCTAAGTGACCTCTTGATTAATGTTATCTCATTCCCCTAGGTGATTTAGGAAATTCCATTCACCCCCTAGGTGATTTTAGGAGTTTATTAAAAGTTGCAAGCTATAGCGGTTGTGGGAAGGGCTATCACCGGCCTTCCTAAGGATGGAGCATGCTCACAGAGTGGAGAAGAAGATCCTAATTGGATGTGGAGGTGATTCAAAGGTCTTAGGAAATCATGGAGATGATTCATGAAGATCTCGGAAGGGCTCGGAGAAGTTGGGGCGTTTCACCGAAATCAAGGTTCACATGCCTAGTCGGTGGATAGCCAAAACAACCACTGAGCTTCAGAAGGTGATTACAGGAGCTCTAGATGTATTAAGGATAATAAAAACATCTCTATAACTATAATTCCAACCCCACAATATCATGGAATCATATTTTTCACAACACTCTAGTGCATTAGGTCTACAAGCATATTTTCTCATGCACAAGTGGAGTACCAAAATAAAAACCCAAATTTTCATGAATCAAATGGATGAATCATGACATGATACCCCAACCATTAGATTTAAAAGGAAATTTACAGTCAATATCATATAAATGTTTTCCAAAACAGTCCAATATGTGCTCAAGAAATCATCGTCGCAAGTTGCCCTCTTGAAGCAAGTTCAAGACTTAGCCAAATTTTGGGAGGACACATGTCAGCTCCACGAGCCTGGTAGGATTTTATGTCCCCAACATCCTATAAAATTGAGTACAGAGACCTTGGAAAAATGTGTCCATCCCCATGTGACCATCATGATTGTCAGTTTAACCCTTGGGTGCAATTTGGAGCTCAAAGTCCCTGTTGTCGGATCTCCACCACATGTCAGCTCTAAGATCACTGTGGAATTTTATGTCCCTCATGTCCCTCATAGGCCAGGGATATAGAACCCTTAAAAATCTGCCAATCCCCCTAGGAGATACTTCTTGTCACCCATGTGACGCACTTCCAACCCCTCAGTGCTTTAAAGCTGATTTTTGAGATCTCACTCCATGTCCTCAAATCACTACCACATGTCATCTTCTTCCTTACCATGGAAATTGATGTCCCTCATGTCACTTTGAGGTAAGGGATGTCAAGGATGAAAAACTACACCCAGCCCTCTCTATGCATAAATTTTAAATTTTAAAAATTCCTCTTGCTTCTAACTTCTAACATCTAACTCCTCCATGCATAACTTGCTTTGTAACTTTCTTTGCAACTTCTCACCACCACTCCATCATTTCCAAAGCTCAAACCAGCTTCACCAAAGAAATTAAATCCTCTACCCCATGGTGATACATAGGTCTTATAATAATATTTTATCGAGATAAAAAGGAGAAACAAAGAACAACGAAGAAGAAAACAATGAAAATCTTCATTACCATAAAACAAAAATTCATACAAATCTTGCAAAACAATACACAAAGCAACAAACCATATTTTGATGTTTATAATTATATCCAAGACCATAAAAAACATACTTTTAAACTCTCCTCTATGCAATATAGAATTCACAAAGTGAAGAAATCTCCTTCCCCTGTTCAACAGAGAAAAAGTTGAATTTCCCATCAAACCGGTTGTCAGATTGAAGTAAAATTTTGCATGAAGCACCATAAGTAAAAACATATCGCAATGGAGTTTATTTCATCATGAATGGTCAAAAAATTAGACCTAAAAATTTCAAGCTCCATTAATGGCCACCATGACACAGAGTGGAAAAAAATGAACGAGCTACCTCTCTACTTCTCAGGGTTCCAGTGGGCAAAATTGCACGTAAATTGGAGGGAATGATTGTTGAAAAATCTAGTTTTGCTTGAACTAATTTTCACGCCATGAATTCCATATTTTTCAAGGATATGGATGGCTGTGTTTTTTAATTAGAATTCTACCCTCTTCAAAGAAATTTTAAAATTCTCAAAGATCGAGCGGGTGAAATTATCCAAAATTTAGAGGGAAGGGTCTTTAAAAAATCTAATTTCTCTCAAACTAGTTTTTACATGATGAAGTTGCTAGTTTCTCAAGATACGAAGGACTGATTTTTTATTAGTATTCTTCCCTGGTAGCTCCATACCCAAAGCTCTTACCAGACAAAAATTTTCATTTTTCATTTCTAAGATTTCTAGAAAGAGAATCATGATGAAAATTAGAGCACGATTTCATGACAAAGATATGAATCCAAAAAGTTGTTCCTAATGCAAATAGAATTTTTTTCAAAACTTACTAAAAATAACATATGTCATACTTCCTTACATGCTATAAATGGTGATCCCCACTAAATTGCAAGTTCAATCACTCATAACAATCATAAAAGGGGTAAAATGGAAAGTAAGACAGAAAATGACTTCTTCCCAAAATAGTAGGTCCCCAAATAATAACTTGCTAAAAACAAAAATGTGCTAAAAATAGAAATATCTTAGGAATAGAGGAGTTTGGAATATGGTATAAGGTTTAGAAGGAAAAATTAGAGCAATACAGGTGATATGTCTTAGAATAGTAGAGCATGGGCTCATATTCTAAAATTACGAGGTTGTTCTCAAAGGGTAAGTTTGGCACAAAAAGACATTGAAAGATAACCATTCAGGTCAATATCACCATTTGGGGTCTAGAAAATTTGACACTTACAAAAGATAGTAATTTGTCCCTTACAAATATAGTATGTGTTAAGGAAACATGATTTTCAAAGATCAATGGTTGGTCTAATTTCTCAAGTGTAATCAATTATGAAGAGATGTCAATTTTTTGTGGTTTGGAACAATCATCTCATATTACAAAGTAGGACATTGCAAGACATATCATGTGAATTCATCTTCATCACTTAATAAGTTAGGTGATTCAAAGAGAGTTGATCATAATGAATTCAATTATTCAAGGAGTTCATCAACCAAGTCTCAAGGAGGGTCATCATGGGCACTGTATATGTTAATCTTGAGCTTGCAGTGGTAAACATCATAACAATGTTTATAAACACTCATTCTATGGTCCATGATGTCCATGAATCATAGAGCTTGAGGTCATCACTATATTGGTAAAATGATTCAAAGTTATTCAAGGGAGCAATCTTCATCAGTATAGAAGATCACCATTGGCAGAAATATTTTCTCAAAGTTCATGGCTACATTAATGCATTCAAAGGATTTCATCATGAGGAGTGTTTTCCCCTTTATCCCTTCCTTCTCCCTCTCTTTCCCTCTCTACTTTATCTCTCCATTCTAATTCTTCATTATGTGTCATCATGTTATTTCTTTATATTACTTATGTGACCTATTTTAAATGTGTAAAAAGTATTTTCTCAAAATCATAAGAGAAATACTTAATTCATGGAAAATGAAAGGTGATGAGTTGAATATGGAAACGAAGAGTTATGTGAGGGAGGTAAAAGGACAATTCATATTGCTATAAATTATAATGAGCTCTTCATTTCAAGGCGTTCGATTCTAAAATTCTTCTAGCTTGTTCTATTCCTATAAGTTCATGAGAGAGATTTTGCTCACTTATGAGTGAAAAAGAGTTGGCCACTTTTCCCCTATTCTCAATGTATTCGATTCTCATACTATGTACAATTTCTAGTTGGGCATCAATGCAATAAGAAGGAGTTTTGATCCTTTTTGCTAAGGGGTTTACCGATACTTTGTGTTCATTAAATTCTAATTGGTCTTGTTTTTGTTTCAAAGTATTGTTTCTTCTTAATTTTAGTGCATGTGATGAAATTTATAACTAGTGTGTGTAGGAATTTGATTTTCTACCCATAACATTAGTTCTCCTACATATTTTCTCACTCCCCTTTCCCACTCTTCAAAAAAATTCTTCCCTAGAAAGAGATTGCTAGCCTTGCCTCGTGGTCGATAGAGTGCCCATGTTGGATCCCACGACTACAAGGCCATCGGGAAAATCCACCTTTACTCATGCATACTTAAACAATAACAACACTAGTTAATTAGAGGGACGTATATTCCTAGAGCATTAGCAATAAATCCACAAGTTTTTTCACCGAAAAATTTCCTTGCCAACATCTACCATCACATCTTCTATGTGCATTTCCATCACCCTCGTCACACATGCTTCCATTCCTTCCCATGTGCTCCCTCCGGACCATCCTCCCACCTATTTGTGAGTCCCCTATGTCAAAATGAGTAGTCCCTCACCTCTAAATCATCCCAAACTAGTATCGTCATTTATTATGATTTTAGAACCATTCAAGAGTGTTATGACTTTGATTGGGAAGATGAAATTTTACAGAGAGAGAAGGGGGTGCTCATTTCAATAGAAGATCAATTAGATTCAGAGAGCATTGTTTTGAAGGGGACACAAATGTTTGTAGAGGTAGAACCTTGCATGACCTAGCTTACAAGCATTCAACTTCAAGATAATAGTCTGCATGAGGATCCCATATGCATGATTAACTTCAAGAAAATGGGAAAACCATAAGGATCATGCCATGCCCAATCAGATACCTAGCTAGTCTAGAGCTAAAGACAAATTTGCCCTTTGGTCATGCTCATTTAAGAGCATTAAGTAAAGCTTCGAGTGCACCAAAGGTCAACAATAGCACCTCCCGAATCCAAATGCAGAACAACTAAAGGAGGTATATATTTTATTTGTTGATACTTTGAGGAGGGTATAAGGCCATCTACAAGTTACCTTTTCACTCTTGATGAAGACCATGTCCGTCGTAAAATCAATTACATGGTCACAAGTTTTGAGGAAAGGAAACTACTTCGCCTACCTATTACATGTTTTATTTGAGTGCCCCTCTCCTTTGGTTAGTGTAGGTTAGAGTACATTTTTTTAGTAGAACAAGTATTTGCACACACTCTGCATGTTTCCTTTGAGTCATGTATGATTTTCATATTTTGTACATAGTTGTTGCTCGGCACACACCTTCTATTCTTGTTCCTTTCTTGTTGTGCACTCGCATGCCCTTTTTGTTGCTTCTAGGGTGGCACTCAATTTTAGAACAAGTAATTCTAAAAATCATGTAATTTCCCACTCTCATAGTTTGAAGTAAAAAAAATATTCACCTATAAGAGAAGAAGTTCAGTTCATCTTCATGTTTCGGGAAGACTCACTACCCAATGGATGCTTCTAAGGCTACTGGTCTCTTCATCTAGTAGGTAGATGGCCCCAAAAGTCACCAAAATGTTGTCCTAAATAACTCCCCTAGTTATTTGGACAACTTATATTTGTATTCTGACTCTGATGTTTCACATTTCAGGTTGTGCACACTCTAGTAGTTTCCTTGGCACCTTGGCACAACTTATGTTCCTTGGCACACCTTTCGCGCACCCTCCCCTGCTTCCCCCTTATGTTTTCTCTTCCTTTTCTTGCATTTGCACTTGTTTTATGTGGCCTTTCTTCCTTTTCCATTCCCTCCTATCTCATGCACCCCTTCTTCCTTGCTACGTGCCTTCCTTAATTGAATGCTTACGCCTTGCTTGCATACTTGTCTCTTACAAATATGCATCCATTTCCTCTACGCATGTCACTTTTGTATGCCTATATTCTGTTATCCTTTTCCATGCCTCATATTTCAATGCACACCTTGCACCCTTCTTGGTGAATCACCGTAGCACATGGAAACCTATCGGACTTGGGTGTGTAACATGTAACGAATCAAAGTGTGCTAACTATGTCTGAATCCTTGAAGTGAACCGGTGAGAAACATGGAAGAAATGACAAAAATGGAACAGTTGGACGAATCTTTTAGTCAATCAACGTGAGCCACATGTCATTGCATGTCTAGTTTGCAATGTAAATATTTTGACAACCACAACTCTTACTACAAAGTGACCAAATTCCCATGCGACCGGCTCATTTGGAAGCTGCTTTGACTTGGGATTTTCAAAATCATATTTTGGTGAGATTTGGTAGGTAGGAAATAGGGAAACATCTTTCTAGTCATTAATGCATACATCTAATCGATCCAACCACCCAAATTTCTATAGATTTGGTCTCCTTCCTTCTTCTACATGCCAAATAGACATGGGAGGCACATTTGATAGCCTTGTAGGTGGATTTGTAGGAATTCATTGTTTTCTCTTAGTGGTTGAAGATTTGAATCTAAATTTACCTCTTCTTTCTCCTCCTCTTCTCTCCTTTTTCTTCTATAAATTGTAGAGATCTGCTCATTGAAACAGATCCTCTTTGTTGTAATGGCACCATTCCAAAATGGTGGCTGAATTCCCATGAGTTTTAAACCTTGATCTTGGTCCCCTGTAATGTATTATATCCTTTCACCATGAATGTAATTATTGTGTATGCCTAAAGAAATAAAATTAGGATTTTTAGCACTTTTGTCTACCCTTTTCTCATTTATGTTGTGTTTTACCTCTATGTTTGCATTTTTGGCATGTTTTGTGTATTTCCCACTTGTAGGTTCTAGTTTCATGTTTTTTCAATGCATGAAAAGCTATCTCGTGTGGTTCTTGTTTGTGGCGCGTGCCCGCCTCCCTATCTCCCATGCTTTCTCCTTTTCCTATCCTTCGTGAAGAGCGATCAACCCTTTTTCTTTCGTTATCACCTTCCCTTAGCTTAGGATTTCCTTCATGCATCTCCTTCTCACCCTGGTCCCTTGGAATCATAGAGTAGCATAGATAACTTCATTTATAGCATTAGTAGTAGTGTTAGAATTAGAAACAGTTAGAGGAACCGACCTTCTATGGAGGTTTATCTTAAGCTCGAAAGGTCCCACAACTTGGAGATAATCCCATTGTTCCCTCAACGAATTAGTTCACTCTAATCTGAGATGGGTGCAATTTTGAGCTCCAACACTAACCACAATATCAAGGTTGTAATTATGTTTACTTTTGTTTAAATGTTCATTTATATTTAATTATAGAAACCGAGGGTTTGATTCAAATCACAAGATAATATAAACTAAGTAAATGCTAGAAAAGACTAGAGAAATATATTTTGAATTAAAATAACATAGGATAGGTGTAAATAGTAGGATAAAATACACCTAAAGACAATACTTATAAATAAACTTTGATCATTTATGAAATGGTCACATAATTTGATGACCATAACCAAAATTTATACAAAAATGCTCACTACCTATAAATGTTAAAATTAGTATGCAATTAGGATCACCTAGTGGATTGTTTGCTGAAAATCTCATTCACTTTCTCTATCTCTCTTGTGAATCATTGGAAATTTTCTCCTCTTAGCTGAACCCTTAATCTAGCCTCAAATTATTCCAAAACCTATATAAAATAGATGATGTTAATGGGCACATGGGCTATCCCTTTTAATGCTATTATTAGACTTTTATGTCTTGAAAAAAATCATGATAAAAAATGCTAATCAATAATTAATATAATATATGCAAGTTCCTAAATCTTATCTTTTAATTTGTGCAACCATAACTAGTAAATTCTAAAATGATCTATAAATGTTTGAATTCAACATTTCACATGAGAAAGTTATTGGAAAAAATAAGTTTTCTCCTACAAATTCAATATCAATCATTCAATTGAAATATCTCATGAGTTCTTATTATTCTTATTACCTTACTACATTCATACATATTTATACAATTATTGAATTCATATTAGGATCTATTAACATAAAATCTAACCCCTAACATGTAACAAATCTGGAAAAAATCTAAAACCCCCAAACAATTCAAAATTAAGTTACATAACTACCTAAAAAGGTGGTGACCATTTTCATAATGAGTATGGAGTTGGTCAACCAATTCTTTAGTATGTAGAAAATGTCATTGTCATGATCATGATATTATTTATAGTGGACTAAATAAAATAAATAAGGGTTTGATATTAGAATTGTTTCAGATTTATGAGAATGCATAATGTTGTTACAAGTCGTATAGTTTGAATTAGTTAATAAATATTAGTATAAAAATAACATATAGATTCTAATAGAATGCACGATGTAGAAAATATTACTTAAAACATGAGGGAAGGGTACTTAGTTCAAATGAGAGGTACAAAGATGATATGAATGTTTAAATTAGATGAGATTTAAAAGCACTTCATATATGGAAATGTGATTATCAACATAGTCGGTATAAAACCATAGATGATATGTTAGGGTGTAGTACAATATCATCCTTGTTATTATGGTCTTGGACCAGTATGTCCTCAGTTTTACAACTTCTAGTGATCATCAATGGCCTATAAATATGAATATTTGTCAATCACAAGGGCGTTAAATCAAGCAACACCTCATTGTAGTATCCCATAACAGATTAAATCCTATAATAACGCACTAGCACTTCACGAGCACAATTATATAATAACAAGAGAAATCCATGTGTTGGTGCAACTGGACTAACCCTATCCAAGTACCCTTGTTAAACCAATACAAGCATTGCATTACATCCCATCATAAGCAAGATAAAATTACATGTAGTTCTCCTAGAGTATTTGTAGTAGTGTATGTAAATATAAGCTAATACCTTATATTTCCCTTGTGTCTCATATCGTAAAGAATAAGCTGGTGTGCTTAGTAGTGATATAGTGTAATGTGCTTCATATGCTAAACTAATTCCCTTTTTTAGTTAGGAATTTGGAAATGATTCATATGACTTAATATTAACGAGAGGTCATTAGATCATGACATCGGGAATTGTAATATGTTATAGTCTATATTAATTCATATTAAATTTATTAAGTAGTACACACAAGACTTATTAGGCCTTACATTACGGTTGTGTAATAACTACATAGAGGATGTAATTCAAGCAAAGAAGAGATAATGAATGGGAAAATGCATAAAATAAGAAGAATCCATAATACTAAATTCGAGGATATACATCCATAAGAATGGAAGGAATTAAGATATATTTATATTAGGATCCAAGATCAACCTTTTACATATAGTTATTACATAGTTTAATACATCATGAGGTGACCATTGAGTTTCCAATCCCTTCTTCTTCTTCTCGTGTAAAAAGAGGATCTTCACATTCTCTATCTATCTAAAAGATCCATATATTTTCTATCATTTGTCATATATAAATTCTACATTACAATGGGTTTGTACAATCATAATATATATATATATATTATCTCTCTAATCCTTTTTACACTCCAACACTTTCCTAGACTAAAATAGTTGTCTCATCCAGAGACAAAAGTAGTTTTGATGATTTAGAAATTTGTATGTGATTTTCTTTTTGACTTATTTCAAATATTGATTGTATTATGTAGTGTGATACACTTTATTATCAACACATAGGATGTTGTTTACCAATTTTCATCCTTTGTACACTACTTAACCACCATTATGGGTTTTCAATTAACTAGATTTTCCAATAGACCCCCCTTTAAGGTTTTCAATATGTCAAAACTCCTTGTGGGTTTTTAATCTATGTAAGCCTAATTACACATACAAGTCAAAATTAATTACTTATACTTCAACAAAATTTCTATTACCTATCATAAAATTATGTTTTTCCTCATCCTTATGGTTGTTTTTGGGATATTTAGATTGTTATGGATGACCGCATGGAGTGAGAGGTGGTGGTGGCATTATAAGAGCTTCTTTGATTCTATGCAAAATAATATGTGGTAGGATGTACCATGGGGTATTATTTATCATCTTCTTTGTGGGGATAAATGTTTCCAAGTCCCCATTGTATGTGTTCTAGTGTGGGAGTTCCTTATTCACTCTACCAAAGTAAAGTTACGAGTTTATATAATGCTTGTATAAATTCATACAAACCATCCTCTTTTACATTTTCTAAAAATTTCCTATGGATATGGATGAAATTCTTGATGTCGTATTTCAATGCTTCTTGTTGATCCCACATTCTTTGCACTTGAACTCTAGAAAATGTATTGTGCTCCCAATCTCATAGTCTATCACCAAAATTGTCTCGAGCTTGGTGTTATCCAATTTTACACGCATGGGAAAATTGGACAATGGGGTCCTATTGAATTTTAGGTCTTCATAAAAGAACTTGGGGCCTACAAAAAAAAAATTGTGCTTCTAGAAGGTTTGTGGTGTTCTAGGATGGTTCAGGATCATTTTGAACTATTCTCTCATTTCCCTGGTTCTAGAGGCCCAAGGTTTTCTCATGGAAAGGAGATTGGCACTTGCAGGCCCATCTCCAACCAACCCGGGCATAGATAATCAGAGTCAAATCACACCTAAAAAGGCCCTATTTTCATTTCATAATCTTCACAGTTCAAGGGAATGGTGGAAATTCAAAAATTTTGAGAGTAAGTGTGAAATTGCCTAAGAGGAGCTTTGAGCTCAAATGGCTCACCAAGCTAAAGGACGAGTTGTAAGTTTTCAAGATACGTTGGTAGCTTGGTTTAAGCTCACATTTATAACATGATACCGAGGTAGGAATTGAAACAAATAATTAGCGAGCTCAGGACATAAACATGTGCAAATATCCATGACAATGAGATCATCATACGGAAATGTGGAGAATTGTTTTCAAAAGGGTCTTGGCATTGGGGAAGTCAAATGAATCATTAAACATATGACCATGAACTTAGATTGAGCACAAAGATGATAGGTTCAGCAAATCATTAGATAACGTGGGTGAGTTTGGGCATGTTCGCTATGCACACCAAATGGCTTGGAAAAAGAGATCATATGATTTGCATGGTGTTTACTTGACAAGTCAGGAATAGTTTTGAGTCAAGCTCGGTAGTGATTGAACATGAGTAGGATGCCTAAACAGATGGGGGCTGAACTGTGTTGGTACTTTAGGTAATGGAAATTGTAAGTCATCCTTCTGAGGCACAAATAGCTTGAATTCATGTGAAGTAGCAAAACAGAAGTAGTAGGATCTCAATCCAAGCTATGTCAATTCTTGCATGAGTTGAAATCAATAGACTAGAGCATGCATGGGAAAGGCCGAAACTACCTATGTAAGAATAAGATCATAGAGTCATGTTATAAGCTCAGTTTGTCATCGTGAAAGCAACTCAGGTCATGGAGTCAGGGTGAAAACGAAGCTCAGTTCAGTGAGCCAGTGAAATCATTGTTTTAGTGGATGCGGTAACTCAGAAAAGTAGCGACTTGGGGATCGAGTGCTCAAAGTGGGAGACAAAGCTCGGGAATAAGGTGCATCGAGTTGAGTTGAGATTTCATAGTTTTATTTCGGAAAATATTTTCAGACAATTCTGTTTCATAATTTTGGATATTTTGGAGTCGGAAAAGTTGAAGCAGTCAAATATTTTTGAAGCTTGAAACTCTAAATTTTAGAGTTTCAGATTTTTAGGATTCGGAGATAAGGTTTTGGGATTTAGAGATTGTGGTGTTTGGAGTTTAGGGATAGTGGTTTCTGAAATCCAAGTTGGTAGGCAAGTTGTCAAGAGTGTTAAAGAACGTATTGAGGATTGTTGAACGATCAAGCTCATAGATTTTGCGGTCTTCAGGGATGAGCCAAGTTGAGGCCGAGTCACTTGGTGCTGAGCTTGGCAATGAGTGTATGGGTCTAGCCAAAAGGGGAAGGCTTTATGTAGACAACCCTGCATAGGATAAAATTGAAGGGTTGGTTTAGTCCTGCAAGCTCATATTCGATCCCAAATCAAAGGGGTAGGAAGACTCGACAATAGAGGAGAAAGGTCGGAAAATGAGGCCAAACAACAGTGTTAAAGGGGATCAAAATCTCATCAGGAAAAAATGGAGAAAGATAACGTTCACTCAAAGCCCGAATTGACTAAGTATAAAGGAGTGAGCGGAAGCCTCCACATGCCTCATCGGTAGAATTTCAAAGGAATGACCCAAAGATGGGACTCAAACAAGTGTTGGCCTCTCATGTGGTTAGAGCCCAAAAAGGTGGAATCGGCCATTGAAAATTCAAGGCAAAGCAATGGACTCACGAAGGCACTATGTGTCAACTCAACGCATTTCCAAGAGTGAGAGGGAATAGTGAAACTCAAAACCCCACGGGACTTCCATGTGGAGTCAACAATGAGGGACTTGCCAAGGAAGTGCATATAATTTGTTCACTCGAGGCCTGAATTGGCTAAGTATAAAAATGGTCGGTAGAAGCCTCTATGTGTCTTAATGGCACAACATCAAAGGTGCGACAGAGGAGTCCCTAGAGGAGTGTAGGATCACCACATGGCTAGAGTCTCGAAAGGTGACACTAGCAGTTGAAAAGTCCAAAATCCTATGAAATCCTCCACGTGCCTCATCGGCACAATTTCAAAGGTGTGGCCTAAAGAGAAACCCCTAACTAATGCCAACCCTCCACATGTCCTAGGTCCAAAAGGGGGACATATGTCATTGAAAAAGTCCAAAATTTTGTGGAGGCCTCCATATTCCTCATCTGTGTAACTTCAAAGGTACAATCAAAAGGGTAGGTCCCAAATGAGTGCGAAGCCTCCATGTGGTTTGAGCCCCAAAGGTAGAACCAACCATTGAAAATTCTAAACAGGGAAGAGCTAGTGGAAGGTGCCACACGTCATCTTGGCACAACTTCAAAGATCAACTCTAGAGGTAGGTCCAAAAACACGCAAGCCCTCCACATGTCTAGGGTCAGACATAGTTTCTCCACTAGTCAGGGGGGGAATTAGCCAAAAAATAAAGCCAAAGCTGAGCGGCCATGGAGGGTCAGATCCAAGCTCTAGATCGGTCAAAGTTACAGGGTTGACTAAGTCAAACCCTTGTAACAAATTATTTATTTTCATGGGAGCATGTTCCCTTAAGTTAATGACATTTCTATTTTTAGAAAAATGTTAGTTAAGGGTCCAGCTATAGTGGCTCATCCTAGGAACTTATAAATAGTTGATGCTTCAAGTTAGTAGATAGAGATTATTTTTGGTAGGATTCACTCTTCAAGCTTGGAAGAGTGCTTCAAATATTTCTAAAAACCTTTTAATTATATTAAGAGTTACACCTTGCTATTGGAAATTTGATTTATTGTGTTGAATGGTTAATCAATGTTTACTTTGTGAATTTACAATTCCTTAGTGTGAGTGATTATCTTACCTTTATTTTAGGTTATCTATTTCATGTTGTGAAGGAATAATGCAACTATCTTTTATGTTAGTTGTGAAAACCTTATTTTCCTTTTGTATTAAGTTATGTCATCATTATCCCTAGTTGCAGAAATAGATGTTTGACATATGCATGTGTGGTTTCCTCATGATAAATTAATTGTGTGTTGAATCCAATTTGATCTATCCTTATGTATGCTCAAGTTTAACAAAGGAACGTACACCCTTGGTTTGTGGTATTTTGTACCCTTTCGAGTGGCGATAGGTGAAGGTGGTCAGTGATGTAAGCATCCTTCCCACATTAACCCTTAAATATCCCTTAATTTGGTGCATCACCACCCTCTAGTATAGTTTCAGTTCTACAAAATCTCTTTCCTTAAAACTCATGAATATGTTATCTTAGGATTAGATGGTCATTTTATTACACTAGGAGTAGTAAAGCATTCAATTTAGGAAGAGGAAGCCGGCCTTCTCTGGAGGTTCACCTCAAGCCCAAGTCCCATAGCTTGAGAGGTGATCCCATGTGTTCCAATCACACCGAATGTCTGTTCACATTTTGGCCATTTGGAGGGTGCAGTGATTTGGTGACAATAGTTTTTGGCATGCCTAGTGGGACAATAGGTGAAATTTATACATTTCATAGTTATCCTATTGTAATATCTTAGCCACATTTTTCAATAGGTATGTGTGTTGTGTTCATTTCATTTCATTAAGTTGTTGTGCTCTTAGTGGAATTTCAGCCTTAGGAGGTATACCCAAGCACAACTGGCAACTCCATTGGTCTAAGTACCCTACTCTCTATCTATGCTGGACTTTCATTTTACCCATTTTTCCATTTAGTTTTCTTCCATATCTTTCCATTTTCTCTCATTCATGAAGTTGTGCAATCATGGCTTCATTTCCATAGTGGGACTCCCACTTGCAACAGCGGTGGTTCTTTCCATCTTTAGGCTATTAAAATTCACCTCCAAACCAATTTCATGATGAATATCAGTTTGAGCATGCATGTTCACATAAGCAAGATGCAGGTCAATTCGGTTATCCACCAAACATGGGGGTTACTGAAGAACAATGGCATGCATATTTTGGAATCTATTCCACACCTGAAGAGGATCACTTGTAGAAGAAGGTTCAAGAGTTGGAGCATAACATGGTATGAATAAGGATCAATGAAACAATGAAGGCAACCTAGATTGGCTTCAGAATTCCATACCCATGGACTGGCCATATACCATGTGAGCTTAGCCCTCAAAAAAATCTTCAATTCATAATCAAGATGATGACTCAAGTTGGAGAATGGATCAAGAAAAGGGATATTTATGAATGTAGTGTTAGTCAATCCTATCAATGGGAGGCCCCTACATTACCACCTTACAACCCTCTTCCTGTGTTTCCATCTATGCAATTTCAACTTGAACCCCATAGTCCTAATCTTCCAGTTTCTACCCGCCTGAGAATTCCTTTCCTTCACTTCCTATTTTCCATTTCATCATGAATCTTCCATGCCTTATCCTTTTAAAGTTCCCTCTTTTCTAAAAGGGCCATCAAGACAAGATAATGAATCTCTTCCTCAAATAGTGAGGGAATCAATTAAATCCCAACCCAACCCTCCTCTTGTGGTCCCAAATCCATTTTGGGAGGAGCATTATCAAGAAATGAGAAAAAGGGAGGAGTATATGGTTGAAGAGAATAGAAAAGGAGAGCATTCAGATAATCTGAGGAAATGGGCTGCAAAACTTAACATCAAGAAAACTTTGTTCTGACTAAACCTTCTATAGAAGTTGAGGCTCAAGAACAAGTGGAACAAACTAGTTTTGTACCATAAACAAATCTAGAGTTAAACAAGGAGGACCAGAAGTCTACTTGTTTAGAATGTAGTATTCATATTGGCTCAATTCCATCAGAGGAGTTTGAATCACCAAAGGTGGAAAAATTAGTAATAGAAGAGCATGTGCAAGTTGAAGAAGAAATATTCTCAAGTGTACTAGCTTATTCTAATGAGTGCAATGATCCTAATTGCCATGCATGTCAAGAACCTGCATCACTTCTGGAAGGTGTTAACATCTTTCCAAAGTCATCATTAGATGTTACAATCAGCCATAACAAGTTTCATGAGACAAAGGTAGATTCAAAGATCGAGAATGTAGATAAGACCATGCAGAGGCTTTCTAAACCTTTTTCCTCTCTTCCTTCTCAAAAATATGATTTTTTAGATAAATTTGATCTTTCTAATTTCATGTTTGAGAATGAGGAATATCAAGATGAAGGAGGTTCTAGTTTGAGGATACTCAGATTGAGGAGGAGCTTTTGGAACATTTAGAGAATGAAGAAGAAAATTATCTATCAGATCTAGAAGAATGTTTGGATGGGCAAGAGCCTATGGAACTTGACAATATTGTCATTCCATCACTTCTTTTCCAACAGAAAGTGTCAAGTGTTGCGGAGGTACATGCTCAAGAATAGCTCATTACTCATAATTGTCCTTTGGAATCAGAATTGGAGGAATTGAATCTTCCATATCCATCATGACATGTAAATGAGGAACACATAGGAGAAGCTAGGATTGATCTGGAAGCACTGGATGAAGATTATGACATGGAGAGGTTTTGTTTTTAGTTACAGAACCTGTTTTGGTAAACAAGTCTGTGATGAAGGAAAGTATTCTTGAAGATTTTGTTTCCCCTACCAATCATCCAAAGCTGCAAATAGGAGGGTTTGAATTTCCAAGTTCCATGTCGAATGAGGGAGATGTCACTATAATACCATTCACACAGGCATAAGGTCAGTTATTTGTATATGGTAAATAGGAGAAAAGTCATCTCATGGATTATCATTCTTTTCAAGGATGTCTTCACAAGACTTCCTTGTTAAAATTGAAGATCAGAAAAGTAGGAATATTCAACGGGTTAGACCATGTCCTATCAAGTACCTGGCTTCATTAAAGCCAAAACCAGTCACATTCACTTCAGAATGTGAGGATGAGTTTCACAATTTTGAGGATCAGCTACAATGCCTCTACAAGACAAATGTAGAGCAACTAAAAGAGGAATTCTTTCTCTTTCTAGTTGATACCTTGGTGGAATAGGTAGAGAATTGGGCTTGTTTTAGTTTTTCACTCTCACTTTCAGCCATGTCCATTATCACATCATCTTCATGGCTGCCCATTATAAGGATATGAAGCTATTTTACACAACCAGTTGTAGGTTTTATTTAGCTCACCTGTGCTTCCAATTAGTGTAGGGTAGTAATAGATCTAATTTCAGTAGAATATGTGTAGTGTACACCTTGCATGTTTCAATTAGGACATGTATGGTTTTTAGTTTCATTTTTTTGTTTTCCGTTGTCACTCTTGTGTGTTATTCTACACACTATTGCATCATTGGAAGGTGTCAAGGAGAAAGAGGGTTCAAATATTCCATAAGAGTTCATGATCTACTTTATTCAAATTCTGCAGTGTTCCATAGATGCCAAGTCTTAATCAGATTCAGTGTACTTCATGCTTAGCATTCCAGGATGTATCACAAAGGATCAAATCGTTTCTAGGATTCCAAAATTGACTCCATGCCCAATGAATGACTTAAGGCTAATGGAATCATACTTGGTAGGAAATCATCCCCGAGAGGTCACCAAAAATGTTATCCAATTTTGCACACATGGGAAAATTGGACAACGGGGTCTGTTAAATTTTAGGTCTTCATAAAAGAGCTCGGGGCCCACATAAAATATTTTGTTCTTCTAGAAGGTTTGTTGTATTATAGGATGGTTCAGGATCATTTTCAACTATTCTCTCATTTCTGTCGTTCTGGAGGCCCAATTTTTTCTCATGGTAAGGATATTGGAACTTGCAGGCCCATCTCTAACCAACTCGAGCATAGATAATCAGAGTCAAATCACACCTAAAAAGGCCCTATTTTCATTTCATAATCTTCACGGTTCAAGGGAATGGTGGAAATTCAGAAATTTTGAGAGTAAGTGTGAAATTGCGTAGAGGAGCTTCAAGCTCAAATGGCTCGCCAAACTAAAGGATGAGTTATAAGTTTTCAAGATACGTTGGTAGCTTGGTTTGAGCTCATGGTTTATAACATGATACCGAGGTAGGCATTGAAACAAATACTTAGTGATCTTAGGACATAAACATGTGAAAATCTCCATGAAGATGAGCTCATCGTACGAAATGTGGAGCATCATTTTCACAAGGGTCTCAACATTAGAGAAGTCAAATGACTCATTAAACGTAGGACCAGGAACTCGGATCGAGCACGAGATGATAGGTTCAAAAAATCATTGGATAATGTGGGTGAGTTTGAGCATGTTCACTATGCACACCAAACGGCTTGGAAAAAGAGATCATATAGTTTTTCATGGTGTTTACTTGATGAGTCAGGAATAGTTCTGAGTCAAGCTTGGTAGTGATCGAACATGAGTAGGATGCCTAAACGGATGGGGACGAAACGTGTTGGTACTTTAGGTAATGGAAATTGTAAGTCAGCCTTCTAAGGCATAAATAGCTTGAATTCATGTGAAGTAACAACACGAAAGTAGGATCTCAGTCCAAGCTATTTCAATTCCTACACGAGTTAAAATCAACAGACCAGAGCATGCATAGGAAAGGCCGAAACTACCTGCGTAAGGATAAGCTCATAGAGTCATGTTATAAGCTCGGTTTTTCATCGTGAAAGCATCTCAGGTCATGGATTCAAGGTGAAAATGAAACTCAATTCAACAATCTAGTGAAATCATTATTTTAGTGGATGTGGTAACTCAGAAAAGTAGTGACTCGAGATCAAGTGCTCAAAGTGGGAGATAGAGCTCGAGAATGAGGTAGGCCGAGTTGAGTTGAGCTTTGAGTTTTATTTCAGAAAATCTTTTCAGAAAATTCTGTTTTGGAATTTTGGATATTTTGGGGTCAGAAACATTGAATGAGTCAAATATTTCGAAGCCCAAAACTCCAAATTTTGGAGTTTCATATTTTTAGGATTCAGAGATTAGGTTTTCAAAATTCAGTAGATTATGTTTTCGAGATTCGAGAGATTGTGGTGTTTGGAGTTTGGGGATAGTGGTTTCTGAGATCCGAGTTGGTAGGTGAGTCGTCAGGAGCATCAAAGCACGTATGGAGGATTGTTGGAACGATCGAGCTCACAGATTTTGGGGTCTTCAGGGATGAGCTGGGTTGAGGCTGAGTCACTTGGTGGTAAGCTTGCAAGCTGAGCTTATGGGTCTAGCCAAAAGGGGAAGGATTTGTGTGGATAACCCTACACAGGAGAAAATTGAAGGGTTGGTTCAGTCTTGTGAGCTCATATTCAATCCCAAATCAAAGGGGCAAGTAGAGTCTACAATGGAGAGAAAGGTCAGAAAATGAGGCCAAACAACATTAAAGGGTATCAAAGGCTCATCAAGAAAAAATGGAGAAAGACAATGTTCACTTGAAGCTCAAATCAGCTAAGTATAAAGGAGTGAATGGAAGCCTCCACGTGTCTCATCAGTACAATTTCAAAGGCCCAACCCAAAGTGAAGACTTAAACAAGCATTGGTCCTCCACATGGTTAGAGCCCAAAAAGGTGGAACTAGCCGTTGAAAATTCAAGGTAAAGCACATATATTTTGTTCACTCATGGCTTGAATCGGCTAAGTATAAAAAGGGATAGTAGAAGCCTCCATGTATCTCAACGATGCAACATCAAAGGTGAAATAGAGGAGTCCCTATATGAGTGTAGGATTGCCAAGTGGCGAGTCTAAAAAGGTGACAATGGCCGTTGAAAGTTCCAAAAGCCTACTGAAGCCTCCACGTGCCTCATCAACGCATTTTCAAAGGTGTTTCCTAAAGAGATACCTTGAACTAGCACCAACTCTCCATGTGTTCCAGGTCCAAAAAGGGGACATCGGCCGTTGAGAAATTCTGAAAACCTACAGAGGCCTCCATGTGCCTCATCCATGCAACTTCAAAGGTAGAATCAAAAGGGTAGGTCCCAAATGAGTGTGAAGCCTCCACATGGTTTGAGCCCCAAAGGTAGAACCGATTGTTGAAAAGTCTAAATAGGGTAGAGCTGGTGGAAGGTGCCATGGGTTAGCTCGGTGTAACTTCAAAGATCAACTCTAGAGGTAGGTCCCAAAAAAGTGCAAGCCCTCCACATGTCTAGGGTCAGACATAGTTGCTTCGCCAATTAGGGGGACTTAGCCAAAAAAACAAAGCCAAAGATGAGTGGCCATGAAGGGTCATATCCAAGCTCTAGATAGGTTGAAGTTGTAGGGTTGACTGAGTCAAACCCTTGTAACAAATTAGCTATTTTCATGGGAGCATGTTACCTTAAGTTAAGGACATTTCTATTTTTAGAAAAATGTTAGTTAAGGGTCCAAGCTGTAGTGGCTCAGCCTAAGAAATTATAAATAGTTGATGCTTCAAGTTAGTAGAGGGAGGATTATTTTTGGTAGGAGTTGTTCTTCAAGCTTGGATGAGTGCTTCGGAGATTTCTAAAAAACCTTTTAATTATATTCAGAGTTACACCTTGTTATTGGAAATCTGATTTATTGTGCTGAATGGTTGATCAATTTTTACTTTGTGAATTTACAATTCCTTAGTGTGAGTGATTATCTTACCTTTATTTCAAGTTATCTATCTCATGTTGTGAAGAAATAATCGACTATCTTTTATGTCGAGTTGTGAAAACCTTATTTTTTCTTCTATATTAAGTTATGTCATCATCATCCATAGTTGTACAAATAGATGTTTGACATATGCACATGTGGTTTCCTCATGATAAAATAATGTGTGTTGAATCCAATTTAATATATCCTTATGTATGCTCAAGTTTAACAAAGGAACTTACGCCTGTTTTGTGGTATTTTATACCCTTTTGAGTGGCGATAGGTGAAGGTTGTCAGTGATGATGCAAGCATCATTCCCAAAATAACCCTTCCTGATATTAAACATCCCTTAATTTGGTGCATCACCACCCTTATTATAGTTTCAGTTCTGCAAAATCTCTTTCCTTAAAACTCATGAAGATGTTAGCTTAGGATTAGATGGTCATTTTATTACACTAGGAGTAGTAAAGCATTTAGTTTAGGAAGAGGAATTTGGCCTTCTCCAGAGGTTCACCTCGAGACCAAGTCTCATAGCTTGAGAGGTGATCCCATGTGTCCCAATCACACCGAACATCGTGTTCACATTCTCGTCCATTTGGAGGGTGCATTGATTTGCTGACAACACTTAGAGGTATATATGAAACATCTTATCCATTTCTAGTATTAGATTCAGTTAACATTTTACCTTGCATATTGTTTCCCATATCTATATCTATTTTTTATCGTCCATTGTGTTATACAACTAATTTTTCTAATCCAATAGTTCAAAAGTGAGATGTTTTTCTTGTGCATCAACCTACTACTTCATGTTATTATTTTATTTCAAAAGGATACCTACATCCTTCACATCAATCTTGGTCTGGGTCACTTGCACTTTGAGATTCTTCATAACCTCTTTCTCCTTCCAATTTTCCACGAGTTCTCTTATGAATGTGGTTAACTACATTTACTCTCTCTTTACTTATTCACCTATGGTATTAGTGACAAGTTTTGGAAAATTATCTTCAATTTACACTTTGACATTACACAAATACATTTATAATGCTACTTTTATTGTGTCATTTTAAGTGTGGCTGCTCCAATATTCACCTTTAATGTATACATGCCTTCAATTTGTGTTTGTAAAAGTAAATTCTCCAAGTTAACTTCAATGTTGCTCACTAATGCTTTAAAAGTAGTAGCTTTCAAACTCCTCCGAGAAATCTAGGGGCTACAATGAGGATGTGTGATGAAGGGAGGACTAAATTTTATTTTTGTCTTGGCTCTATTAGTTTAATGCCCACCAAAACATTTATTTATCCCCTTCCTTAGTTTCTTTTGAAGATTATTATTTGACACTTGATGTTTTGGCATATATAGTACTTCTTGGAAGGAGTTGACTAGTACTTAATTGTGCATACTATCATTACAATTTTTTTGGTGTCATTTCTACCTCTATGTTAGATTGTAATGTGTCATGTGTTGTGAGTTTTGGAATTTTTCCTCCACTAGCACAATTTCTTCAGTAGTGCTCTATGCACCCTTGTCCTTTTGTCCTATGCATATTTTTCCTTTGTGGTTTTTTCTATTTCTATTATTCTCCTCCATTATTATTTATACTTGTCATTTTCCTTCTTGTTTTTCTTTTCCTCTTTTCTCTTTCTCTCTTCTACTTTCTTCTTATATTCTTCTTTTCTCTTCTCTTCTTCCCTCTTGTTTTGTTATTCTCTCTTTCGGCTACTTCATTTTCCTTTAATTTCTCTTATACTTGTTCCTTATCCCTAAACTCTACTTATTTCTTATTCTTTACCACTTCTCACCCTTTATACTCCTCGTGTTTCTTTTTTCTTTTATATATTTTTTAGCCTTGACTAATGTAGTTGCTTCCTTTTTTGTTTAACCTCCTCCTATATGTGCTTCCTTTCTTACTCATACTATTTTGGTTTTATCTTCCTTAGATCCTTCTTATTGTTTCTTACACTGTTCTTCCATATGTTGTTGTCTTGTGGTATCAGATTGCCTAGACAATATACTATACTACAGAATGGATGCACAATCAATGTTGTATCCATTGTAGGTTGCACAAAAATTGATTATTATATTCCATGTTATGGAGGAGTAATTAAGTCTTTTAGAGATGGAGGATGAGAAGGTGTACTTAGTTATTAGGTAGTATCTTTCAAAATAGTCGACTTTATTCTTTTTGTGTCTTTATTTTCTACCTCTTGTGTGCACATTCTTTTATTTCCTACACGTGTTGTCTATACTTGTTATGTTGGGGCTTGTTACATTGCCTCATGTTGAGAAAATGAATCCCTTATTTGGGTGATCACTCCCCACCCTATAAGTAATGGTTTCCCTTATGATGGTGATATGTGCACTAGCTTGTATGGTTTGGTGTGTATCCTTTCTTTCTTATTGGGTGCTAATAGAATTTATTCTTCTAAATCTCACACCTCAACTCCTTGTAGTAATGATTCAAATTTTGGTTTAACTCATATATCATTGAGTCCTTGGATTATATTCTTCAATATTTAATCAAGTGTGAAATTTTCATGACCTATGTTGATCATGGGGGAGTGTGGCATATATGACAGATTCACCATTTCTTTAAGCTTGATTCTTAGATTCATAGCTTATGCTTTTTCACTACTTTTCATGCAAATCATTCTTTATTTAGGTAGATACATTATTTTTCCCCATATTCAAGTTCCATTTTTTATAATTTGTGTCTTGAAACTTTCATCTCCATAAATTCTAGTTTGGTGACCTAATATGGTAATGTAGGATCTATTTCCACTTACCATTGAGTTTTTAGAGCTTCCGAAATGGATTTTTTATTTCCTTTTGATTGATTTCTTAAATGTGGTTCCATTTTCTTGTCAAGCTGAGATTCAACCTTTTTTTTTGTATTTATTCTATTTTGTATTCCTCATGTAGTTGATTTTATAGGCCTCTTGGTGCACAATGATTGAACATTTGTGGGAATCATTCCACGATGTCTACTTGAGCTCTTTTTAATCTATCTCCATGTTGATGAAGAAAGGGAGTGTCTCTCGGATTTTTCCATTGTCCCCTTATAATCAGAATACAATCACATCATGTAATATAGTATGTTTGGTATATGGATCCATGATGCATTCACTTGATTCATTATGTGTGGTTTTTCACTTAGCATCTCCCTTATTTTGATAATCCATTCTCCCATCTTATGCATATCTTTGTAAGTTGTACGTGGATTTTATAGGATAAATTTCACAAACCATTAATGTAGGTAGTATGAATATTCAAATTCAATGATGCCCTTGGGGGTGTGATAATGCATGAAGTAGAGAAACATTACCATCCATTAGTATATGAATACATTTCCCCAGTTTCTATGATCTTCTTAACATTGTTGTTTACTTCATATGAAAGAAATATGAGATAGTTAAACTCAACACCATCATCCTACATCTAGGTGATGATATCTATTACACATAGGGATGTCATCTTACTACTTTGGGTAGCTTTCAAGACTGTTGGATACAATTTATACTAGGACATGAAATGATTTATTTCTAATGGATTCCAAGGAATTCCTCTTCCCTTTTGTAATTGACCATATGTAAACACAATTGATTATTTTCCCGATACATAGTTCTTTTATAGGGTAGATGGGCCTTGATTTAGTAATCTAATAACTTGAGTGAGTGTGGATGCATTGAAGGGGTTGTATTTTGTATAGTGAAATACATTGTGTCATTAAAATATTGACTCATGATACTTTATATGAGCTTAGGGTGGTCTCCCATATATGGTATTCATACTAGCAAGTTAGAAAATATTCCTCACACCAGGTACTTCCCCACTATTTATCCTTCTATAAATTTTATTTAAATTGTGGGCATCTCTATGACCCACTTTGTCTATCTTAACATTAGGTAAATCCCCATATATTCCTTCTCCGAATCACTTAGAGGAAGGAGTGAATTAACTTGTTCTTACATCATGCCTTGGACTCTATGGTGATGGGTTGGTTGAATGGATCTACCGTTATTATTATGGTGTTTTTCTATATAAAATTAAGCTTTGGTATTCAAATTTCTAGACTTTCAAATTCTTTCCCAATTTACATTTGAAGTTTCATGTTATCTAAAAATCCACAGACAAAAATATTAATGTGTTTTTGAAGCCTATTCGGAGTCAAGAATTTGCCAAAGAAAAAGGACGTAGAGTAGGCTCGCGAAAGATGTCAAGTGTCCAAATGCCACAACTTCAAGAGTCAAAGAAGGGAGCGAAGTCTCGAAGCCCACAAGGTTTCCACATGTAACTAACCAAAAGGGGTCCACCCCAAAAGGTTGTGACGTTATATACGGTGGGGTATTTTACTCCCCAAAGGAATAAATGTTTGTTCCCACATTGGTGCCAAGTGTCGAAACTACGCATTCCCATAACCCAAAAGGGCAGAAAAATATTAAAGATGTGAGGGCTTCCCATGTGGATCTCACAATAAGTGGACTCCAGTTTTAAGTAGGACCCAAAAGGGGTGACAAGCCATGTATCACGTATGAGTGATTACAAGACTCATATGAAAGATTTAATGCTCAAGACTTTTTAAAATATTGGAGGTGAAGAGTCATATAGCCATCATTTTAGTAGCGAGTTAATGCATAGTCCTATGTGAAGAATGTAAAAATGCAAAGACTTAAGTTATTGATCGTATTCAAAGGGTTGTTTTAGTGTAGCGACAAAATATGTGCCATTTGAGTCATGAGGCTAGAAACCAATGCACAAAAGATCGAAATATCTGGTTATGTAATAAAGAGCTGAAGGGATGTTCCTCAAAAGGTGAGTCCATTTTAAAGGAGTTGGTTGTAGGATAGTAAAGATGCATTAAATAGGCATGGATCTCACTTTTAGAAGGGGAAAATAATGGAAAGTGTGAGAAAGATCTCTATAAATCTTTTCTGTCACTTCGCTCCATTTTTCATAATTAAAAGTAGTTGAAAGGAGTGTAGGAGGGATTCTTATCTTCTCTTCCCCTTCCTATAAATATAGTTGAAGATATAGAGAAATAGAGATAGAAGTAGTTAGAGATAATTCTGGGAATCAGTCGATTTTCTTTCTCTGTCTCAAGTCCCTCTTTTGTAAAAGACAGATCTTGAAGCTCTAGCTTTCTTCTTGGTTTTTGTAATAACAAGCTTGCCTCTTTTCTAAATGTAATACTGTGCACAATTGTTGGAGTAATATATATGTCTTGTGGTGTTTTCTATTCATCATTTGTGTATCTTTATTGTCTCTGATCACCTTTATCCTCACGTAGAAACTGTGCATCTTCCAATGTTGTTACTATCTTTGAAGTTATGCTTAAGTAGTTTGAAGTAGTGTTCCATGTGAGTCTTTTCTGACCTATGGTGCATTTCGACCACCCTTTTCAGTTGTTCACCTTTTCCTTTTTCAGACAGTTGTGGTCTCGATTGATCTCTTGGAAGGCTCGTTTGGCGCATCGCCCCCTTTAAATTAATATTTTGTTTTGTCTTTCTAAACCTCACCTCACAACCAAGAGAAGAGCCAACTTCTTTACATCTGGAGGTCTCCTTAGGGCACATGTCCCACTAACCTAAGGATTCCCATGACTCTGATGGTCCGATCTACCAAGGATGATCATCAACAATTTTTCTGCCATGCACAGTAGGACCAACCAGTGATATTTTATCGGGTTATCGACTTGGTCTATTCTTAGTAAAGTTAAAACTTTAATGAAGATAGTTACAAAGTATATCCAAAAACTCCACATGGTCTACAAAAATCATTACAAAGGCTCACTGACTTCCCTCTCATCCATTTCCACTCATCTTAGATATTGACTATTCCATTCTTCTTGTCCTAAATTTAAAGTATAATTGAATCCAACAATTACCTTCACTATCCAAAATCATAATACACCCTGAGATTTCTTCCTACCTATTATAATACAACTTCATATTATAACTTAAATTACAGACGTAATTTCAACTTAATCTATTTGGATGATTCATCTCATTTCTTGCAAGAAAGTAAGAAGGAACATTTTGTTAACTATGCACCTAATCATCTGAAAAATATGAAACAGTGTATATTATGATTTAATCACCTTTATTTAACACTAAACCATTTTTAGTATTCATTCCAACAGGTTCATACAAAATTAATTTAAACAGAAGGAATGGATTACCACCACTTGCAAGTTCACCTGCCAATCTGTCCTTCATCTTATTATACTTAATTTTCAATCCATAACAATTATGCAAGGCAATAAAAACTGAATTACTTTGAAAATAAAATAAAAAATAGTAAGTTATATCTTAACATGTTGTAAAAAGAAAGGAGTCTTCCAGATTAGGATCCCCAATCCTAATGTTTCTTTCAACTTAATGTAATAATCTTCCGTCCCATAACTTTACTGATTGAATTCCTCAAATAAGTCCAAGAAAAAGTATATTAACATACAAGAAGAGATCAATATAACTTTCTTTCTTTTACAGTCCCTTTCCATCCTTCTCTTTTCAACTCAAAGATAAAACAGAGATGACCAGAACACTTTTGTAACCATATTTTTAGAACTAAATCCAATTTCCAAGGAATAATAACCATTTAATAAACATAATCAAGGAAGAAGAATCTGTTCTAGCACTTAAGTACATTCAACAATGTGGTTCAGGTAGAGAAACCATATAGAATTACCTTTAGATCCCTACAGGATCTACTACCATACATCCAATGAAACAAATATCAACTTTTGACATAAAACATCACAACCTATCGAACTCGATAGAAGCCTGATCCAAAGGAAACAGGCTACTTTCCTTCACATGCTCGAACCATTCGAGATTAACATCAAGTTAGGTTAACTTATCATTTTCCTTGATTACATGGTAACCCAATACTAATCTATCTAGACTGATTCATCATCCGAGTGTCATTTCTTTATAAAACATTAAACAAGATTGAATATTCAGTATTTAAAAATGTATTCAATCCTATTTTCGAAAACACCTAAGGTCGAAATGTTCTTACCATTATAAAGAATATATAATAGCAGTCAAATTAAAAACAGGTCTTCCATAAGCTCAACCCATTTCAATTCTATTTTCAATTTCTAAGTATGTTTAAAAACCTAGAATTGATAAACACAATATCTTCTTACTACTTTACCAAGATCAACCAAAAATTCGTAAGAAGAACACGAAATCCATTCCACAACTGACCTTTCAGTATAACTCATATTACCAACATTCATGGTTACCTTAAATAAACAACTAAACCATAGACTGTATAACTCGCAGTACCTGTGGGTTTAAGAAGCAATCGAACCCCTTCGTATGAGGAGATACGGATTCAAACATTTAGTAATTCCAAATCACGCAACTTGTGACAGTCAGGTTTTTACAAAGTATACCAACAACCCGTCCACAAAATTATTTACCAGTTTCCTTGAACATAAACTTATTACAGTCAGAGTTTCATGGTGAAGCAAACAATCTTTTACTTCATTCATAGCCAAAGAATTAAGAGATTAACATAGCATTAAAACATGTAACCTTTAAAAACATTTCCTTTCATGGAACAAGCTTTTAATCTAGAAAATCAGTCAGACAAGAGCTTACAGTAGTTGTTAGTTGTTTACCCAAATGGGTATGAAAACACAACAGTTCACAAAAACCCAGATCAACGAATATAACCAGGTTGTTAACTAGAATAATAATCTTAAGAAATCAATCACATTCACCAATTTCATGGCCCAGAAAACCATACGAAGTCTGGTACAGGTTACTTATCTATAAAAACATAGTGAAGGAAGGTAATGTGATAGTTCTAACCAGGTAAAGAACTCCAAGCTTAATCCACAGTAAAGGAATAAAAAGAACAATGAAAACAAGTTCCCTTCAAACCCAAAATTTCCATGTTCAACCCAAAACCCAAGTTTACATAAAACCCACAAATCATTTCTTTAACCAGCCAAGTCAAAAAGCATGAATATCATCATAACAGAGTTTTTTTAATGAAAACATTTAAAGGAAAGCAAGATTTTAACGACCTATCATTCCTGATAGTGTCGCTTAAAAGTCAAAGAAGACCTCTGGACGAGCTCACCCTTTCTCTTCCTTTCCACAAAAGATTAAACAACAAAATATTGCTTCCTCCATGCCTTATATATTCCCCATGACACAGAAGTAAATTTGAAACTTTCAAAATTGCCATGCAACGAAGAGTAAACTGCTGGTTCGAAAAACCAGTGCTCATGCAGAGTGAAAAACAGAAAGCATAACAAAAGAAACAACCAAACAAAATTCCCTTTGCATGTCTCTCAAGGCGGTCCGAGCTTGAGAACCCATGTAATTTAATTGCATTAAATTCCTTTCTCCCACCCATTTTCCATTACCACGCCCGCCAAAGTTGGCGAGTTCCACATCACAATAAACAAGAGTTTCCATTTTAGAGATGCTGCCACGTAAGCTTCCCACTTACCAAATTAACCTCCGCTAACCTTGGCAGTACTCCCTGTCCCCTCATCCTTATCCTTACCTTAAATGCCATTGAAATCACCACCCAAAACTTGTGACCCCTTAGGTTCCTTTCCATAGCATTAGTTTAGGATAGGTTAGTGACTTTAGGTTAGATCATAGGTAAGTTTAATCTTAACACCTTAGGATATAACATTAGTCACCCACCTTAGTATTAGGTTTAGATAACCCTTAGGAATATCAAGTACATAGTTTAGGACTAGGTTAGATCAACTAACCCTAGCAACAATAGGTTATAGATTAGGTTTAAAACTAATAACCTTCCAGATTCTAGCTTAGATCCACTAGATAGGCTAAATCAGCATTCAAAATTCAAACAGAATACAACATTCTCGATCAGATTCTGGATGTGCATCAAGTAAAATAGCTTTAGATAGGAAACCCACATATCTTACCTGGCTTAAGGTCCAGGTTCTTTCCGATGCTATAATGACTGAATCCAGATTCTGATTACAATGATCTGCCAGGATTAATTTTTGGAATCCAACAAAACTTCCTACTACGGAAATATTTTCATATGAAGGAGGTTTAAAAGAACTTATACATTCTAAGTTCAGTCAGACTTAATAATTCATGAAATGTCAATACATAATTGTTCATCCCGAATATAATTAAAACATTCCTTGGATCAATGCAACTGATCCAAGGATGAGTCATAGAGGTAGATAAGTCTACAATCTCCCAGAAATCAGATTGCACTCATATGTGAGGGATGAAAGAAAAAGAATCCAAGCATATTCCAGTTCAATCAAAGATCTTAAGAGTAGAAAAGACATAACCAAATCAAGCATGACTTCTTGAAACCAAAAGAACATATCCTCATATGGGAAAATCACATATCAACACTTGAATGCAAAGGAGAAAGTAACAACAGTTCAGGGTGTTACATGCTTCCCTCCTAAAAGAATCATCATCCCGATGATTACATCTTTTATTTACCTTATGGTCAGTCAATTCTTTCACTTACCTATCAAATCAACTATTTCAAACTTTAAATAGCTCCAGAAATCAGTATTATGTTACTATTTATTCAACTTGAATAAATGTTTGCCCCAAAATTGGCTTACTTAATGTCATGTAAAAGACAAAATCACAATTTTTTTATCAGTCCACAGATTTAGTTCTATTCAAAAAGAAAGGGAAAAGTTGTTCTCATATCTTCCATATTTTCCCAAGTTGCACTTTCTTCATTAAACTAGTCCCACTAGACCTTACATTGTCATATTTCATGATTTCTCAAATGCATCTGGTAAGTTTCTAGCACTCGAATGGGTTTAACCACGATTATTCCTAGGTCTTGGACCTGCAAGGAATTCCAATTTAACACGTGACAAATCTGAAATGTATTTCTTAAGCAAAGAAATATGGAAAACATCATGCATTCGTGACAAAGTAGGTGGTAATGCTAATCGATAAACTATGGGATTGATTACTTCAACAATTTCAAAAGGTCCAACAAAATGAGGTGATAACTTGGCATCCTTGCCAAAAGTTATAGAACTCTTTCTTGGTTTAACACGAAGAAAAACCTTTTCACCAAGTTCAAATTCCTGTCAACCCACTTTAAATCAGCATAACTCTTCCACCTATCTCTGCTGCTTCTTTCAAACGCTCATGAATCATTTTAACTCGCTATTCCATTTCCGTAAGGATTTCAGGCCTAATAACCTCTCTATCCTCAATGTTGTCCCAACTAACAAGGGTTCTGCATTTTCTTCCATAAAGTGCCTCAAAGGTTCCATCTTAAGAGAAGCTTGATATGTATTGTTGTATGCAAATTCAACTAATGGGAGATACTCTTCCCATTTATCTTTGTTGGTCTATACAATACATTTGTAACATATCTTCTAACACTTGATTGACTCTTTCAGTCTATCCATCCATTTCAGATGATACGCAGAACTGAAGTTCAGTTTAGTTCCAAGAGTTGCATTAAGCGTTTGCCAAAATCTTGACATCATTCTAGGATCCCTATATGATATTATCAATTCAGGTACTCCATGTAATCTGAAAAATTTGTGTACAAATATTTTAGCTAACACAGGAGAATCATCCTTTAGATTTCCAGCAATAAAATGAGCTACTTTTGTTAGTTTATCAACAACTACCAAAATAACATCATGTTAATTTATTGACATAGGCAGCCCTTGTACAAAATCCATACTTATTACTTGCCATTTGTACTATGGTATGCTATGAGGATATAATAAACCAGTTGGGTGCATATGTTCCACTTTCACCCGCTGACATTCAAGACAATGAGTCACAAAATTAACAACATCCTTTTTCATTCCTTTCCAGAAATATTGTTGTTTTAGATCAGCAAGCATTTTAGTAATACTCGGGTGTCCAGAAAAGGTGAATTATGAAATTCAGCTAACAATTTCTTTCTCAAATCATTAAGCAAAGGTATGTATACTCTGTTTTCATAACGTAAGACTCCTTCATTATCGAAATGAAAACCTTTATACCTTTCATCTTTTGGATCTGCAAAGCAAGCGCTATTTTTACTTGTTAAAAGTATAAATCAGATTCCATTGCACTTTTCACTTCATCTTTAAACTGAGTTCTTAATGTTATAAGAGCAGAAATGTGCTTCCTATGACTTAGAGCATCTGCTACTCTATTCTCTTTCCCTTTGATGTAACTTATATCAAAATCATATTGAGACAAAAATTCTAACCACCTTCGTTGTCTTGCATTCAGATTAGGCTGAGTGAAAATATATTTCAGCCCAAGATGATCAGTTTTTAACTCAAAAGGTTTACCAAGTAAATAATGCCTCCAAACTTGAAGTGCATGTACTATGGCAGCAAACTCTAAATCATGTGGAGCATAATTCAACTCATGTAACTTAAGTTTTCTTCTTTTGTACACTATGACATGATCATTTTGTAACAAAATACCTCCAAGGCCTTCCCAGATGCATCCGTTACAACAGTAAAGTCTCCATTAGGGTCAAGTACAACCAAAATAGGTGCTGAAGTCAACTGAATTTTCAGATTTATAAAAGCAGATTCACATTTATCATTCCAAACAAATTTCTTATCCTTTTTCTGTAATGAAGTTATCGGTGCAGCCACTTTAGAAAAATCTTTAACAAATTTTCTATAATAACCAGCAAGGCCCATGAAGCTTCTTACTTCATGTACATTCTTTGGTGCAGGCCACTTGGTTATTGCCACTATTTTAGAAGGATCTACAGCAATTCCTTCTTTACTTATAACATGACCCAAATAATGAACTTTGGTATCAAAGAAAGAACATTTGGATAACTTACCATATAACCTTCTTTTTCTCAAAATTTCCAAGACTACTTTCAAATGCTCATTATGCTCCTCAACACTTTTAGAATATATGAGAATGTTGTCGAAGAATACAAGCAAAAACTTGTCCATGTATTCTTGAAAGATATTATTCATTAAGTTCATAAAAGTTGTAGGTGCATTATTTAATCCAAAGGGTAAAACCGTGAATTCATAATGTCCATACCTTTGTCGGAAAGTTGTTTTATGAATATCTTCATCTTTAATTCCCAATTGATGATACCTAGATCGAAGATCAATCTTGGAATATATTTATTCTCCATGCATCTGATCAAACAAATCATCAATTTTAGGAAGTGGATATCTATTTTTATTGTTGTTTTGTTTAACATCCGATAATCAATACACAATCTAAGTGTTCCATCTTTCTTTTTCACAAATATCACTGGTGCTCCCCAAGGTGAAACACTTGGTCTAATCAAACCTTTAGACAAAAGTTCTTGCAACTGAGCCTTAAGCTCAACTAACTCTGTGGTAGTCATTCGATAAGGTGCTTTAGAAATAGGCTCCATTCCTAGTTTGATTTCAATGGTGAAGTCAAACTCCCTTTTGGGTGGTAAACCCGTAATTCTTTCGGAAATACGCCTCGAAATTCTCAGTAATAACGGGTATCGTTTCATGAAGTCATGCTTGATTTGGTTTTAAAATTGTATAATTTCTGAGCTTTTTTCATTTTTCCTTTGCTATGGATTAAGCTTGGAGTTCTTTACCTAGTTAGAACTATCACATTACCTTCCTTCACTGTGTTTTTGTAGCTAAGTAACCTGTACTAGACTTCGTAGGGTTTTCTGGGTGATGAAATTGGTGAATGTGATTGATTTCTTAAGATTCTTATTTTGGTTAATGACCTAGTTGTATTAGTTGATCGGGTTTTTGTGAATCGTTGTTTTTTCATACCCATTTGGGTAAACAACTAACGACTGCTATAAGCTCTTGTCTGACTGATTTTCTAGATTAAAATCTTGTTCCATGAAAGGAAAAATTTTTAAAGGTTACGTGTTTTAATGTTATGTTAATCTCTTAATTCTTTGGCTATGTAAGACATAACCAAATCAAGCATGACTTCCCGAAACCAAAATAACATATCCTCATATTGGAAAATCACATATCAACACTTAAATGCAAAGGAGAAAGTAACAATAGTTCAGGTGTTACAAAAAGGTTAATGTATGTCTTGAAGCAATCACCAAGAATTTGGAACTAGAAATTTTGAATGTATGTGTTGAGACTTGGTCTTGAAACAAGCAAAGATAACCCATATGTTTATTTTAAACAAGAATGTGAATATTAACATTATATTGTATGTAGATAACATGATGTTAAATGGTAACATTAAGAAAATGATCAATAAAGTTAAATATCAATTCTCATCTCAATTTTATATGAAGGATCTCGGTGGTGCAAAATCTATTTTGGGCATAGAATTAAAAAAGATCATGGAAATAGGAAAATGTTGTTAAATCAAAGAAAGTATGTTGAGTTCATAATGTAAAGATTTCAAATGCAAGAAAGTAATCATGTTAGTATTCCTTTTCCTATTTATCAAAAGTTATCTTTTGAATAATGTCCAAAAATAAAGAAGAAATAAAGGACATGTCTCAAGTGCCATATACTAGTGTAGTTGGTAGTTTGATGTATGTAATGGTTTGTACTAGACTTGATATTGCACATGTATTACGATTAGCTAGAAAATTCATGTCAAAGCCTGGAAAGGGAAATTGAACCACGGTGAAGAGAATTTTTAAATATCTAAATGCGACATTTGAATATGCAATCTATTATCGGGGTAAACATTATGAAAGTAAAAATTAGATCTACATGGTTTTATGGATTTAGACTGGGAAGAGACTTGGATATGTGCAGTCTACTAGTGGGTATTTGTTTAACTTATTTGGTGGAGTGATAAGTTGGATGAGTAAAGATTAAGAAAGTGTTTCAATATCCACCGAAAGGATGAGTACATGATAGCTACTTTTGGTTCCCAATTTGATCTGTCAAAAGTCATGCATTATTTTGTATCCCTCTTAGTGAATATTCATATGTCTTTATCATTTCATTAGCTCTATGACCTCTCAAGATGTTTACTATTCCCCGAGCTCCAAGTTGATCAAACCATGCCATGATATTGGTAAAATTTTTGCTTTTTCGATAATGCCTTAATAGTTTTTGTTTCTATTTGAATTGATGGTTTGTAGGTTTGAGGGGTGTAGTTGATTTTGTTACGACCTTGGTTGTATAATCAATCCTTCTAAGGCCCCTAGATTTTGGAATTGATTTCTCCAAAATTATACAATTTTAAACCTTTAATTTTACCCTTGAGGTGTGACAAAAGGAATATTCGAAGAACCTTGGGGTATGCGGGCCTTATTAGAATTTTTCTAATTTTTTCAAAGTTATAAACTACAATGACACTTCAGATATCACGAAAAAGGAATATTTTTGGAATATTCCTCCATTCGAAGAATTTTATGAAAATTTAAAGATGATGTAGATATGTAAATTGAAATTTCATCCACAGGATCCGAATGAGGTAATATTCAGAGAATCCCGGATGTTACGAGGTAGAATTTTTTTGTAGTTTTTCAATTTACAACTTTGCGATTGTTGAAAGAATGCAAGTTGCACTCCCATATCTAAAGCATGATGGCAAGGGACACATGGAAAAAAGATTAGTTTGATGAGGGAGTATCTTTGCAATCTAGAAGTTGGTAGATTCATAGTTCTTACAATACTCATGACCGCACTTCCATCTTTAAGGCCCTATGGGAGGGACATGTGGTGACATATAATGGAACCTCAAGGCATGTATTTTTATAGTTTAGCAAAGTAGGTAGTTTTGTAGTTTTTACAATCTTACAAACCGTATTTTTATCCTTGAAGGCATGCTAGAGAAAACACATGGCATAATATGGAGGCATCATGTGGCAAGGGTAACTTTTTAGCCTCACAATGACAACCTCATGGTTTTTATGAAACTAATAACTACTTTTATATCTCCACCATACTCGAGGAATAAACACATTCCACTATTTCACAACTCATTAGGAGTAAAATGATTATTGGTCCATGTATGAAAGATTTAAGGATTGGGAAAAGGAACAAGTGACATGTCATTTAAGTAAATCTGATATGGAAAATTTATCCACATGTAAGGCTCATATTCAAACAAGATTATAAGATCAATGGTCAAAAATATGAAAAAATGGGAGGATGAGGCCACCATTATTGGGAGTGTGAGAAAAAATATATGGTTGGAAATCTAGACTAAGTCCCACACTTTACATTCAAGTTTCAGAGTTTCTTTGTACATTGAGCCCTAGAATGATGAAAATCCCTAATTTTAATGATTAAGTTGTACTTAAGGTAATTTTTGAAGCTTTAATTGTGTTTGATGGTTCCTATTGGTTTAGAAAGTGTTGGGACCCTAATGTAGCTACCAAATATTAAAGGTGTGTAGGCGTGCATGGCCGGAGGAAGCATGCAAGTTAAGGCACACAAGGCAGGATTCAAAAAGGGTTCTTGGAGAACCAAGGATGTGTGCCCACAAAGCACAATTTGGGACTTAGTTGTTTTCAGCCTTTTGGACAGAACACATGAAGAACATGTTCCGTTTGGATAAGGTTCCAGCCTGGCAATAGGGTGTCTGGAAGGAATATACCTTGCAATAAGAAGATCCAAAAAGCTAATCATGACATGGAGAGGCATGCACTGAGGTGATCCACACCTTGACACTTGGGGCCAGATCTAAGGTTGTAGAGGAGTTTGTTGGAGATCAGATGCCTATATATATGCACACCCTTAGCAAAGAAAAGGAGAGAGGAGAACATGAGGAAGGAAGCGGAGCTCTATAGAATTACTACGAGAACTATGGGATAAAAGGGGTAGATGATTATAGGAAGGATGTAATAAGGGAATGGGGAATGTAAATTTTGTTTGAAAGTCTTCATGTATGGATCCAAATATGGCACATGACTATGGTCTCCCCTTCTATGATATTCTATAGTAATGCTATGAATGAATATGATAAGGTTACCATGATAATTGTATTAAGATCTTCTCTTTGTATTATCTGCATATTTCTATTATGCTTTTGTTCTTGTATAATCATGAACCTTATTTGAATGTTAAGTCTATTTGTGGATTTACAACTTCCTAGTTCTGTTAATTCTATTAAGCGCTTTTACTTTTGATATGACTGAAAGGGTATAGAATCCGTTCTAATCTCTATAGCTTTTTCATGTCCTTTAAAATCACTAATTCAAGATCATGAATGATGCCTTCCACTAAACTCACATAAAAGAGAGACTTGACTCCCTCTCGCATCTCAGGTGAGCGCTTAGTGCCTGTTGGGTGATAGGTTGACACGCATGAGGTTCCCTTGTTCTTGGTGGGTGCAAAAATGACTACATCTTGGTTCTATTTCCAGGACCTCTTTTTGAAGTTGTAGTGGAACATGGCATACATCATGGTCTATGCAAAAAGTGATGACATGAGTAATTAACACTTGAAGGTGTTGAAAATTGGTTTAAAAGCACGGAGGATGAGTTTTCTCAGAGATTCAGTACTAGACCTGAGTTTGATACATGAAGATGGGTGGAAGACACTCTCTATCATGAGTTATACGAAACCTTCTTCTGTTGTTTCCCAGTAGAGTTATTTGAGTGGCTCTCGGCATATGCATCTAGGTCGGTGGTATTATAAATCACACCCTTGGACCCAAGAAACATACCAGAACTTACAAGATGCTGATCTAACGTGGACCCATGCTATAGATCATTGGTGGAAGGGAGTATTGGCTAGCTACACTCTGGAATATGTAATTTCCATGTATTCTTGTCCGGAAGTTGCTGAGTTTGAATTTTTGCGGGAGCCCAAAGGATCATTTTTGTGGGCTATCCCCCTAGCAATCAAAATCTTGATGGTAACCATGAGTTTAGAGGCATTCCCAATGGCCGGCTAAACCACTCTGAGTGCTTGGCGAGGAAGCCAGGTTGGGGAAAGATGGCTGATATAATGACTGAAAAGGAAAGGGAGGAGAGACAACTCAAGTATGGTGAAGCACGTGAGAGGGAGATTACGAGATGGCATGAGGTTGCATTTACGATGGATTTATGGAGGCAGATGTTTTTGGGAGAAGAGGTTCACATGGAGGATGTGGAGCCTAAATAGTCTGTGCTACCCCATCTTGGCAAGTGCAGAAGAGAGAACCCCTCGGCTTCTGATGAGAGCCCATTGCATGGAGAAAGAAGAGTTGTTGGCGTGCATCTAACCCCACCTAGTGACCAAACCTTGGCACTTGGTTTGTTCAAATGAGGGAAAAGTATAGTTGATCCATTTGATATCAGTGGAAGCAACGATTAGTGCCCAGAAGATATAACTTCTTGCTTGTGACTTCTATAGATTCACACACTATTCCAGTATTTGGTGGAATGTTCGAGACAAGGCACATATACAGGTGGTTTTGGGAGTGCATCAGGAAGTGGTGGGGGAAATACAATTGGAAGTGGTACTAGTTCACAAACTGTTAGTGCATAATTCAGTGGGATGACAGGAACATTCAACATGACAAACACAGGCCCTGTACCTAACACAAGAGGATATAGAGGTGGAAGTGGTAGAGCTGGTGGCTCAAGATCTAGTGGGTCCAGTAGAGGAGGAAACACCAAAGGAAATTGAGGGATTGGGTCAGGAGGAAAAGGGTCTCAACCACCTCCTCAAGTATTTTTCGAGATGTCTCTGCACTTACCAGATTACAGTGGGATAGAAGATGTCGTAGAGCATGTGCATAAGTGTGAGCTGCTATGGTGCGCGAAGGGGATCATGACCCAGATGAAAGGCCAGTCAATTTGCAACAACCTTGTAAGGACGCTGCATAGTTGGTATAGAAAGTATGACCCTCATCAAACTGTTGTGGATTATACTACACTTTGAAAAATGTGTTCTTGGCAGAATTCCACATACCTGAGTTTAAATAGAAGAGCATCAAATCTTGCAAGGAAATCCAGTAGGGAATGGTAGAGAGCATGCGGGAATATGATGCACACTTTAAAACTCTATTTTCTAAACTATCTTATGATATCTACCCTTCACAACATGCTCAGTGGTTTTCGGAGGGTTGATCACACCCTTTAGGAGGGCTTTATCTCATAAAACATTCATGGACCCGCGTGAAGCGTTGGAAGCTACTTTACGCACTAAGGTAGTTAATAGTGTTGACACTGGTGTTAGCCCATTTTTGGAGGCTCGAGATCATTGTCATGGATAGCGATTGGATAAATTATCTACTAATACATTCTAGAGACTCACAATGGGATGTGGTGCACATATTGTGACGTAGAAGGGCACACAAAGGATAATGGTGGGATATTTACTCAAAAGGCGTATGTGCCGAAAGCGAAAAATTGTGAAATATGTCACGAGGACCATGATGCAAGTAGGTGCCCCTTTTACAACGTGTGATCTACAAAAATGTATCTTGTTATTGTAAGATATGTACCTCAACCACACATGACACCAAGGATTGTAGATTGATTGGCCATATTCATGAGGCAATTGATCTTGGTGTGCGCCAGACTGGCATTGCCAATAGTTACAAAGGAGATGAGCGTTGGTATGAAGAACGCAGAGATGGAGGTATGTGAGGGAGGGGATTTTGTGGAGGATTTTATGGTAACGGTAACTGTAGGGGAAGAAGTGAGTTCCAGCGTGGAACATGCTTTAATTGTGGAGCCACAGACCATTATAAGAATGAATGTCCGAGATCTTATACAATACACGGTGTGGAAAAAAAGCTTAAGTATGAAGAATTCCCAGAGTTATACGAACATATGAGTCAGCAGCACTGGAAGGATAAGGGTGTTGCCATGGTGAGTATTGAGAAGGCTAACATGCAATGGCTCCCATGCAAGTAATATGTGAATCATAACTAGAGCCTATTATAGTAACAACAAGGGTGGAGTCTACATATGCAAAGGAAGCACCTAAGCAGAGATGTCTAGTTTCAAGGGAAGAGGTAGTACATGGGAAGTATCCAAACCCTGGCTCACCAGAAAGAATTCTACCAGAAACCATGGACATAATTTGAAGCTTACAAGGGGAGATCCAATGCTTAAAAGAGAAAACTAGAAAAGATGAGCAAAGAAGACCAGTAGAAGCACCAAAGGATGACTTGGACAAGGTTAAGGAGGTGTGTAAATTGCTGAGGCAAGAGAATGTTATTCCCCTGCTAGGAGCATGGTTAAGAGAAAAGGTACCACGACGGGAAGAGCACGAAAAGGCAGATCTTGCATGCAAACCTCCCACCTCACAACCTTGATTATGACAAAGAGATCACCTTGAACGCAGTAGTGGATGGATGGCTACTTAGCAACATCCTCATTGACACAGGTGTAGAGGTTAATGTTCTCACTCTAGATGCCTGACATCAAATGGGAAGACCTGCATTACAACCATCTTCAAATGTGTTGTATATGGAAAATAAGACAAAGGAAATGCCCATAGGTGTCTTGAAGGATGTGACCATTACCATTCAGGGGACTAAGTTCACTGGGGATTTTGAAGTCTTGGTGCTTTCGAGGTAGATAATTTCCTAGTGTTTATTGGGTGCCCATGGTGCTATAAGAATAATGCAGATCTCCAGTTTAATAAGGGGTACATAAGCTTTGAAAACAAGGAAGAGAGGGTGATTATACCGCTTACTGATGGAAATTCCACACCCTTTACTGAATCCCTTGGAGAGGAAGTCCTGGACATAATATATGTGTGCTCTATAAGAGATCCAGAGACCATCCACCCTACAGAAGGAGTCATCTAGTTTGATGATGCTTAATCTGTTAGTGATACTACTAGTATAACATGTGATAATTGGGCACATGGGACTTATGAAATGATTGGGTGACATCTGAAAGGATCGGTGACCAAGGTAACCATGGCATGTATAGTTTGATGCCTAGAATGAAAGGCAATAACCAAGTATTCTAGGGATGCATACCCTGAGGTCTTTTTGAGAGAAATGGAAGCTCAATGGAGGGAGGATGAGCAATGAGGTATGCTGGGTTATGTTTTAATAGGCACAACAGTGATGTGGTGGGCCATGTATAACAAAAACTTGTTGGAATGGTGTGAAGTTATAATTGCGCTCACTATCTGATTCTTGAGGAGTAATATCCCCACCGCTATCAAGGATTACAATGGTAATGAACCGCCTCTTCCCACATCTAGGCATGTGAGAGGGTCTAGGGAGAAGGTGCGAAGCTTTACCACCCTCCCTTTGGGTGCACAAGCTATATTTGACACTACAAGGTTGTGCACACGCTTGGTACATCCATTCTGAAACTCACCGCAGATGGGAAATTGGCAAGAATTAGCGGCTGACCTGGTTCACACATTCGAGTACCGAAGTACCAAGCAACCGGTTGATGAGGCATTGCAGGCTGTCAAGTGCCTCACTGGGGTATTATGCCATGGTGGAAGATAGATTAGTAGGCTTACTTGGTGGACATAGCTTGGAAGTGCGGTTCAAAGAGGAAGAACCAGAAGACATAAAATTTGAGCACACGTTCTTTGAAAAGGAGAAAGGAAAGATGGTATACATTATTAATGGAGAGGAGATGGAGAGCCTGAATGTCAACCATTCGGTTGGGACACGTGAGGTAGTTGACAGTGCGGATGCATGTGCATGCACGTATCATGAACCAATCAAAACAAAGAAATTTAACATTGACTCGGAGAAGGAGCCCAAGGAAGCTATCATTGGGGACTACTGGTTGGACAAGGAAGTATCAAAGATCATCGATCTCTTGCACGAATTTGAGGGTTTATTCCTACGTGGATACCATGAGTTGAAAGGTGTCTACCATTCATTGGGGGAAATGAGGATAAAGTTGAAAGATGGTGTGTGCCCAGTTAGGAAGAGGCCTTACAGGATGAATCCCAACATGCACGTAAGGGTTAAAGAAGAGCTAGACAAAATGATAGCATCCAGTATCATTAAGGCTATGGAGGAATCAAAATGGATAATTCCAATGGTGATCAGCATAAAGAAGGATGTGTGGATTAGGATATATGTGGATTACAGGGAGTTGAACACTGTTTGTATCATAGATCCTTTTCCCACCCCCTTCACTGAAGAGATTTTGGAAGGAGTTGCTAGGCATGAGGTCTATTCCTTCATGGATGGATTCTCGGGATATCACCAAGTAAGGATTGCCAAGGAAGACCAAGAAAAGATAACTTTCACCACTAAGTGGGGAAGCTTTACACACCGGTCATGCCCTTTAGATTGAGGAATGCACCCACTATATTTTCATGCATAGTGGTACAAGCATTTCAGGACTTCATCCACAAGTTCCTTCAAGTATATTTGGATGATTGGATAGTGTATGGATTGGTCAGGGACCATTGTGATAACTTGAGATTGATGTTTGAAAGATGTTAGTAGTTGAGGATTTCCCTCAACATCAAGAAATGTGTCTTTGCAACTCCTTTTGGAACATTGTTGGGGCATATCATATGCAAAGAGGGATTATTGGTGGATCCTGCGAAAGTTGCAGTTATTGTGGGATTAGGGGAGCCCACCAGCCAAAGTGTCATGCATGGATTTCTTGGACACACTGGGTACTATAGAAAGTTCATTAAGGGATACGCCAAGATTGTCATGCCTTTGGAAATATTTCTCAAACATAGGAGTGCCTTTCAGTGGGGAGACGCGGCAGAGGGCATTTAACACTCTAAAAGAAAGGATTGTCACCACACCTATTCTATGATTCCCATCATGGGACAAACCTTTCCATGTCCACGTGGATGCCTCTAGTACAACAATGGGAGCCATTCTTTCTCAACCAGGAGAGGGGATTGTTAATCATCCCTTGTGTTTTGCAAGTAGAAAGTTGACACCAACAGAATAGAATTATACAACGACCGAGTGTGAGGCATTGTCAATGATCTACACACTCCACAAATTTAGACAATATCTGCTAGTGACTCCCTTCATATTCTACACTGACCATATGGCCTTGAAGTATCTAGTAAAAAAAGTAGTGTTGCAAGGGCGCATATGTCGTTGGGTACTTTTATTTCAGGAATTTGAATTCAGAGTGGTGGTAAAACCTGGAAAGAACAATTGTGGGCCGGATCATTTATCAAGGATTGATTCAGGAGAGGACGTGCAAAGTATCGAGGAAACCATGCCAAACACGTAACTATTCAGGTTGTGGCATGCACCCTCGGAGTTAGAAGACATTGTTGTTTTTCTTAAGGAAGGTGTGGTACCCAAAGGGATGAAAGCACTGGAAAGGAAAAGGTTAGCCATATGTGCCACGCCCTTCATGTTGATCAATGGGGATTTGTATAAAATGGGCCACGATGAGGTTTTACACCGGTGTGTATTAGAACATGAATGTGTGGCCATAATAGAAGAATCCCATGGTGGGATTACTAGAGGACACTATGCAAGGAATGCAACCGCGTGTAAGATCCTAGTCATCAGACTATGGTGGGAGACGATTCACCAGGATTGCATTGAGTTTTGCAAGGCCTATGACCACTGCCAATGCCTTGGCAAACCTAGAAGAAGGGATGAGATGCCCTTGTGCCCCATTGCCAGCATGGAACCTTTTGAGAAATGGGCAATAGATTTTGTCAGACCAATCTCACTAGCTACACGAAGGACTAACTTGTGGTATATCATTACCTCTACTAATTATCTGACAATGTGGGCAAAGGCCGCACCCACTAAGGACTATCCTGTAGCCACGGCTGCTAGATTTTTGTGGGAGAACATTATCAGCAGGTATGGGTGCCCATTAAGTTTAACAAGTGATAGGGGCACTCACTTTTTAAATGAAACCATCAGGATTCTATTGGCAAAATTCATGGTAGCCCATCACAAGACTACCCCTTATCACCCTCAGGAAAATGGGACTGCAGAGGCATTCAACAAAATCCTTAGTCACACATTGACTAAGATATGTGATGTGGGTAGGCAGGATTGGGATGACAAGGTGTCAGCAGTTCTTTGGGCATACAAAACAACGTATAAAATATTGAACAAGGCCACACCATTTCAATTGGTGTTCGGCATGGAAGTAGTTTTTCAGTCGAATTCATGCTACCATCTCTATGTATAGTGCACATAGGAGGGTTGGATGATGAGCAAGTGCTGGAAGAAAGAATAGATGAATTGATAAAGTTAGATGAAAGGCACTCACTAGCAAGATGGAGCTAAACAACTGAGAAGGAAAAGAAAAAGGCATGGCATGACTACCGTATTAAGAACAAGTAGTTTTAGGTTGGCCAGATGGTATTGCTATATGATTCAAAATTTCTACGCCATCTTGGAAAGTTGAAGGTGCATTGGTTGGGTCCTTATGTAATTTCATACATCCTTGATTCAAGCGCATGCTAGTTACAAGCGTTGGATGGAACAAAATTACTTAGACACTTCAATGGGAGTAGGCTGAAGCCCTACTATAAATAATGCTTCTTGGTGTTTGTAAATAAGGTAGTTTTGCCAGTTAGTTTATAATTTTATTTTATGATTTTCTTTCTTGTATTTCCCTTTCACGTTGTTGTTGTATTTTGCACTTTGGGCACTGATAACCTTATTACTTTTTGACTTATGAGTGCACAGAGGACTGTGCATCATTTTAGTGTGGGGTGAGATGATGAAGAGAAAATTGGATTTATTCTGCTAGGAGGATTTGGGTCGAGTGGAAAAATAAGGTTACATTGGAAATCCACGTACAAAGGAGAAAAAGTGCAAAAACATGAGGTAGGTGAAAGTAAGAATCATGAGGATGGAAGAAGTGCCTTTGGCACCGGTAACATGTGTGCAAGAGTCTTCTGTTAAGATGGATTGTTTGTGTGCCAGAAGGTTGGAAAAGTTTTCACGTAAGGATTGGGCACATAAGGAGAAGCGCTAAAGTCAGGTTTTGTTTGAAAACACTACATTAAATATTGTCATACGGTGGTAGGTAGCCTAGCCTTAAATGCATAAAAGTGGGAAAAGCTATAAATACAAGAGTGGGAATTTCATTATTTTACTTTACAAACACAAGAAGAGTAATTTTCTTTCAAGAGCTAGGGTTTTGAGAACTAACTCGTGTGAAGGAAAATTCCAAGAACTTAAGCACAATCGGTCTGTTGGATCTACAAACCAAGCAGAAGTAATTCACGCGTGTGAGGAACATTGTGAAGAAGCACCATGATCAAAGGAGAAAAATATGAGATTAGGGTTTGTGTTTTAGGGCATGGGGTGCATGAGGAAAAATTTCAAACAACTCACAAGTTAACCTAAGAATGAAAGCAAAGGGTGTAATGATGGCCACGAAACCAGTTGATAAACCTACAGAACAATCCAAGAAGGGAAAGGGTAAAGGAAAAGGAAAGAAGAAACAAGAAGAAATACCCTTGGATACAAATGAGGAATGGTACTCGGAGATGCAATACCGGATGGGGTTTTTCTAGGGCAAGAGTGGGAGTCCCACATAAGAAATATGACTGTGAATGACTACAATCACCAGTCAAGTACAATCGAGAAGGAAATGGCACTGGAGCTAGTGCACCCCACAAATAAATGAACATCTGATGGGTTGTTGATCTACAACGACGTGGTCAAGGTGAAAATGGAGAAGGTGGGGCTTCTCCAACTTTTGAGTTGCCATATTTTAGGAAGCCGAGTGCTTGTACCAAGTGGTTGATGACGTGCGTACATGAAGACTTCTTCTACTTCGTAGGGTGCAAAATGTGCATAACTCCCCAACTAATTTCATGCTTCACAAGCCTAAACTGTGAAGGGGACGTGCTCGAAGATGACCTCCTAGATGAGGAGGCAATCAAAGAAACCATAGCATCCTAGGAATTGAAGAAGGGATCAAGGTACTATGACATCTCGGATATCAGTGATCCGGTGATGAAGATGGCCGCACACCTAGTCTCCAAGTTGAATGGATAAGAAAGGTGGACCCAGGTGAGCAAGCCCTGGCTGAATGTCTACAGGAAAGTCATAGAGGGCACCATATATAACCTCTCCCAATATATTGTAGATGGAATCATAAGTAGCGCGGAGAAGGGAGGAAAGATCTTATTTGGAAACATTTTGTTGACAATTGTGTTCTCAGAAGTTGGGGTGCCGGATGCATCTGAAAAGTTCGTGTGGGAGTACCCTGCTGAAGATCCTTCACCTGCGAGAGAGGTTTTAGAAATACACATGTGAATCAATGACAGGGGTACATAAGGTGTGCTTAGACAAATGGTATACGTGCCTTAGGAACACATTTGGGGTTGAATGGTAGATCCTTGAACAACTCCTGCGACGACCAAAGGAGAAGCAGAGTTCACAGTCTACCAACACTTCTAAATTGGCAAGTTCATTTTGGTCGATGGAAGCTAGAGTCCATGGTGCAAACTCCCATTCTTGTTTATTGCCCAATTTTTTCAAGCAAGAGTAAACAAATACAAGGAGTCAAAGAAATTAAACCTTGAATTTTCCACCCTTAACAGAGAGCACATGGAAATGAGGAAGAAGTTGGTCTACCTAGAGAAGTGTGCGTACGTTGAAAGGTACATGTCACATGATGTGCATATTGTAAGGCCTTTGACCTTACCTATTATTGGGAGCAATGCCGCAAGGATTTACCTACACATAAGGCCAAAATTTAAAAAGGGCACATACATGGAGGATGAGATATCCATCCTAGATGACCCTACTGGAAGGAAGAAGCCCGTGCCAAAGCATAAGGAGAGGGAAGAGAAAGAGGAATAGAGGGTGGTGGAGAAGCAAGATGTAGGTACCATGGGGACAAGTACCTACATTTGGAAGAAGAAGAGGATGGTGGTCAAGGAGAAGACCCTAGAACCTACGAAGCCACCATCCCTTGAGGAACCCTCAGATGAAGAGAAGACCACATCCCTAACTCGGAGTTTTCAGTAGAGGAAGAAGAAAAGGGGATGGAAGAACCAGAGTCCGAGGATACAGATGACACAAATGCCTATATAGGTGAAAAGGATGATGATGAAGAGGAAGAGCTGGAGGTAAATCAGGAGCTAATTGATGTCCATGATTCAGAGGAAGAGGAAGCTAGAAGATGCAAACGATGCTTTCATCTTTGCAAGGAGGAAGGGTGCCCAAGGGGAGGAAGGCACGTAGAATGAAGAAAGGAGCAAGGGGCAAGTACCAAGGAGCTAGATATGCCCAAGCTCACTCAGGAGGAGGTGGATGAGAAAGTGACAAGGGAGGTGGAGAAGATGATTAATACCTTAGTCAACGAGGAATTGGAGTGCAACGCGGAGCTTGTGCTTGGTGAATTCAAGAAAGAGCAAAGGGAGAAGAGTGTGAGTAGAAAAAAAGGCCCAACTCTTATAGTGACTATTCCAAAGGGCATGCACATGGGAAGTAAACGCATGGAGGAAGGAAAATCAATGATGGGGTATGTTAATGACCCTAGCAAAGTTTTACGCGCACACTTCCAAAGTACCGTGCCCACCAAGGAGCTCACCGCCATGGAGTCCTTTGATCCTGAGGGTGGATACCTACACATAAGAAAGATGCTATTGTGGGCATTTAACTCCCACCTTGATGAGCCTGAGTTCGAGGTTAACTAAGGGGCGATACTAGAGTTATCCGAGACAAAGGGGTCAACCCCATCATAAATGCACAACAACTGTTGGATGAGCAAGTATGTAATGTGCTCAACAAAGTCTCTATAGAGGTAGAGGCAAGGCTCTTCTGCAGAAATGATAGGGTTAAAGTCTTGGAGGACTTGATGGAGAAGAGGAAGGAAGAAATAGTTGAGCTAACAAAGGAACTCAACCTTAAAAATATGATCAGTGCTCAACTACAATGAGAATTACAAGAGGAGAAAGAAAAAGTGCACGAATTTTCCAAGAAGGTGGAGCTCATCTCCTAGGCTGTTGTCATGAAGCACCCAGAGCTTAACCCTCCCACACAAAAATATGGTTTCCCATTGCGTGTCTTGAGGACTTGACTCGGATAATCACCATGGAAAGGAAGCCTTTGGCCTATTGATTTGACAGAGGATGTAGCTGCATGCTTGGAGCAAGAGGACAAGTTGAAAGTCATGGTGCTCGTAGCTGAATACAACAAGGTGCTTGTTGATGTAAATGTAGCTACACAAACCACTGGGGTTGCATGCAACCATTGCGTGGATCAGGACAAGGTGACAAGCATGTTTCTTGCCAACGATGAGGCCGAGCTAAAGGACTTTAGGGAAAATAATAAAGGCAATAGAGTAGAGCGAGAAAAGATTCTAGCCAAAGTAGAAAGAAAATCTAAAGCTATTGAGATCCTCTAGGTCTTAATCAAAACTTGACTAAAAGAGCTCTACATGGTCATTATGAGGAAGATGGATGCCTTGGAAGATCAAGCTAAGGAACTGGAAATGGAGGTAGATACCATCAACACAAAGGGAGAAGGATTAACCTTTGACGAGGTGAGCACATTGGTTAGAAACCTTTACAGGATGGCGCGGGATGAAGTCAAGCACTTGAAATACACTAGAGGTCGACTGCATGTAGATTTTTCCCCTTTTGCTTCTTTAGTCGGTTTTCCTTCTATTCTCTCCCTTCCCCATTTCTTTATTGTTTCCCTCCATTATTTTCCAAGGCAAGGCATTTCCTTTTTGTACTAAATTCTTTGAAAAGGTTCCCGAGGCGAGAGAATAGGTGAAGTGTTAGGTAATGTCGGGACCACGATGTAGCTACCAAATCTTAAAGGTGCGTAGGCATGCACATCCGGAGGAAGCGTGCAAGTTAAGGTTTGCAAGACAGATTCAAAAAGGGTTCTTGGAGAACCAAGGATGCGTGCCCACAAATCAAAATTTGAGACTTAGCCATTTTCGGCCTTTTGGATAGAACACATGAAGAACGTGTTCCATTTGGATAAGGTTCCATCCTGGCAACAGGGTGTCCTAGAAGGAATATACCTTGCAATAGGAAGATCCAAAAAGCTAATCATGACATGGAGAGGCATGCGCCTGAGGTGATCCACACCTTGACACTTGGGGCCAGATCTGAGGTTGTAGAGGAGTTTGTTGGAGATCAGATGCCTATATATATATGTGCACCCTTAGCAAAGAAAAGGAGAGAGGAGAACACGAGGAAGGAAGCGGAGCTCTGTAGAATTACTGTGAGAACTATGGGATAAAAGGGGTAGATGATTATAGGAAGGATGTAATAAGGGAATGGGGAATGTAAATTTTGTTTCAAAAGTCTTCATGTATGGATCCAGATATGGCACATGACTATGGTCTCCCCTTCTGTGATATTCTATAGTAATGCTATGAATGAATATGATAAGGTTACCATGATAATTGTATTAAGATCTTCTCTCTGTATTATCTACATATTTCTATTATGCTTTTATCTTGCATAATCATGAACCTTATTTGAATGTTAAGTCTATTTTTGGATTTACAACTTCCTAGTTCTGTTAATTCTGTTAAGCGTTTTTACTTTTGATATGACTGAAAGGGTATAGAATCCGTTCTGAGCTCTATAGATTTTTCATGTCCTTTAAAATCACTAATTCAAGATCATGAATGATGCCTTCCACTAAACTCCCATAAAAGAGAGACTCGGCTCCCTCTCATGCACCTCGATTGAGCACCTAGTGCCCGCTGGGTGATAGGCCAGTGCGCATTAGGTTCCCTTGTTCTTGGTGGGTGAAAAAATGAATATAGAAAGGATTTGTAGCTACCATGATGGGTAGGTAGGTTCTCGAACGTGGCATCTCTTTGTTATATGGTATTATGAGATTGTTCTAGAAGTAAGTGAATTTCTTATACATATTTAGTTTTTATCAGTCCTCTCCTCGAAAATTTTTTTCTACCCTCTTTCCATGAAATAATGAATATCCAATTTACCGGTGGCTGACCTCATCCCATATTATTTATGACTTAGATAAGATAACCGATATAAACGAAGGCAATGCATATTTGGATGATTTTGTTAGCATGTTGTGTTCTAGGTGTTGCCATTGATGTAAAAGCCCATTAATAATGAATAGGATGATGGTGAAGTGTCACAATATTCTCAATAGGTGGATGAAAAAGAGGTTTAGATGGTTTCATAATTTTTTTATTAGATAAGGCAAAAAATAGGGATCAGCTCCAGGGGATAATAAAGAGAGAGGAGCAAAAAGAGATAACCAACAGGAGTTACCAAACCAAAAGAGTCCCAGAAAATGAGTTAAAACATCTTAACTCTTACAATGCAAACTAGACCCCAGAGAGGAAACCCCTAGAGACGGACGAGAAAAAAACTAAGAACCAAAAGTTTGCCAAACTTCGCCCATAGTTTAGAGAGGGCTCCAACAACCTGCATCACACAACCAAGGAGCTCCAACCAAACACAATGCAAACTAGGGGATCAGGACCTGCCATGGCCACCATTATCCATCTCCTCCTCAGAGTTGTTGATCCTGAGGTTGAATTTCCTTCTTTTGTTTCCTGATTCCATCATTTCCACCCTGTCCAACAAAACCTTCACTTGATTTTCCAGCTCGTTAACTCTATGTTTAGTCTGAACTTGATCGGTGACCATTTTCTTGGAGATATTGATAATGTCCATCATAGAATCTCTTTGGCCAACACTGGTGCCTCCATGGCCTTCAGGAAACCCTCTAGGTATAACATTTTCCTACTCCATTCATCGAAGACATTAGGATCACCCACACAATCCATTTTCCTGGAAGCACTGGCCTCCCCAAGGTCACCATCTCTATTGACTTTTCCCAATCCTTTTCCACATCGATACCCTTGCCCACCTTCATTTTAGTGAGGCAAACAGCAAGAGTGACATCATCCTCCTCAGCATGCTCGTCCATCACCAACCTCAAAGGAGGGACCAGGGTCAGTACCATTCTCGACCAGCAGGAGAATCAAACCTTTGTGCAGGGGAAGCTCAGCCTTGTCTTGTTGAAAGGCAATCAAGGAATTCGTGAGAGAGGTAGCAAGGAAGAAAGGGATACTGATCATCACCTTGTGCCGGAACATGTTGAGCAGGGTCATATGGTGGGTATAGATCTTTCTATACTTTCCCTCCAATGTGATGTATTTCATGAGTTGGAGGCAGACATCCTTCCACACACCAGGGATGCAAGAGTGAGCAATACCATCCATGAAAAACCGGCACCTCTCTTTGCCAACAAAAAACCTGTCAATCTCCAAATCCCTACGTTTTCTATCCTTATAGAGCTTCAAACCTTCCATTTTCATTTCAGTAATCCTGGCAATGTTGGTCTCTGAGACCTCAACATCCATGCCATGAATATGAAAAACCCCCTCCTTCCAAGCAATGCTGAAATCTTTTGACAGAATAGAATCATGACCATGTAATTTGGTAATGAAATTGTTGAATCCCCCAACCTTAAGCTTATTCCACAGACTCAGATTGTTCTCTTCAAATTTTTGGCTAGCAGGCTCCACCCTGATTCTGTCACCTCCCATCTTAGCTTTACCAAACTTCCCTTTCAACCGGCAACACCCCACAACCAACAAATTCACCCTTTCAAAAAACGAGCAGAGAAGATGATTAATGTGAAAGTTCCCAGGGTACTTGAAATACTTACGCCCACTCATGCCACCATTATGGAACTTAGCACCCCTTTTCCTTAATGATTTCATCATTAATATTAGAGGGAAGCTTATCTCCAACGCCCCATATCTTGTACTCATGGCTCCGGACACCTATATTTGCCATCTTGTCCGCACAAATATTACCATGTCTCCACGTGTGATTAATAGAAACTTTATCAAAATCCTTAAGCATTTCCTTGATGTCTTGGATGATGTTTCTTAAAGCCCAATTGATCTTGCACCTATTATTGAGAGCACTTATGATGATTAGGGAATCACCTTCAATCTGTATATCCTTAATGCCTTTTTCCTTGGCTATTAAAATTCCCCATAGGAGGGCTCTGGCTTCCGCCATATTATTGGTTTGTTTTCCTAAAGGACCGACATAGGCAAACAACCAATCACCTTCTTTATTTCTTAAGATACCCCCTCCCCCTACTTGACCAGGATTTCCTTTAGAGGCCCCATCAAAGTTGATCTTGATAGTAGATCCCACCGGCTTGTTCTAGTTCACAATCTTATCAGGGTTATGGCTCATCATGACTGGACTATAGGTAAACTTTTCCAGCACAACTGTTCCCCTTTTAGACAACTCTTGTTAGTTTTACTTTTAAAGAGTTTGAGATTTTCCTTTATGGCTGCTAGGATCTTCCTCTTTATCACCACAATCTATGGTTTCTGGTCTCTAAAGACACTATTATTCCTTGCTTTCCAGATCCCCCATAAGAAGTGAGGTAAAGCAATCCTCCAGGCCCAATTCAAAAAGGGAAACCTAAAGGGACTTTCCCATTGAATGTTGCAATCTTCTATATTGGAAGGTATGATCCATTGGATATTGAACAAATCCAAAATCATCATGAAAACACCTTTAGAGAAAGGACAATGTAAGAAAAGGTGATTCACATTTTCCTCCCTTTTCCTGCATAAAGAACACCTATTAGGAATCATCATCCCTCTCTTTTTGAGGTTATCAACCGACAGGATTCTATTTTGGACAGCCAGCCAGAAAAAAATATTGATCTTTGGGATCAGATCTTTAATCCATAACTTGCCCCAATAGTCTCTTTGTTGATCTTTCTTGAAATGAGAGCTATAGGTAGATTTAACAGAGAAGTTACCCGAATCCTCCTCTTTCCATATGATTGTGTCCTCCTTTGTCTAGAAGATGGGGATGTGAAAGTCCCTGAGTTTCTTGTTGAGATCCTGAAAGGGTTTGAGGTCACCAAGATAGTCCGGAGGGGGTTATGGTTTCCCAATGATACTTCTCCTCAAAACCAGAAATCCTTAATCCAAATTTTACCTTTATCTTCATAGACCTGAGCCACCTCCTTCCAAATTTCTTGATCAGCTAAGGGGCCTCTTCAATCTAGCTATCCCACCAAAATCTGATCTTGTTCCCCTTCCCAATCTCCCAGGAAGCACCCTTGGAGAGGATGTCTTTGGAATCCATCAGGGAATTCTAGAAATAAGAACCTTTAGGAAGGTTATTATGGAAGAAAAAGGAGTCAATTCTGCCATAATTTCGTGAGATATTTCTTTTTTATTATATCAACCCATAGGCCTTCCTCTCTAGCTATTCACCAACCAGCTTTGGCTAATAGAGCTTTGTTCATAATAGGAATGTTCTTCAGACCCAAACCACCACACAACTTTGGCTTAGTAACTTTGTCCCATGCCACCAGGGGAATTTAAAATCTTCCAAAGCACCAACCCAGAGAAATATTTTCTGAATTCTTTCCAAAATAGCTATTATTTTAACCTAGGAAGTTTGAAAAGAGACATAATATAGATGGGAAATCCTTGGAGGGAGCTCTGTAGAAGTTGAATCTTACCAGCTTGTGAAAGGAGGAGACCTTTCTAGGAGGAAATTTTTTTGTTAACTCTTTCCAGTAGGGCATTCCAAGGTAGGAATCTAGAAAGCATTTGATTAGGCAAGCATTTGACCAAGAATACAAGTGAGCCTAGCTTGAACATGTTTATCAACATTAATAAAATAGACAACACTTTTAAGGAAATTGACCATCTACCCTGAAACCTGTTCATACTCGTTGAGAGAAAACTTGAAGTTGGTGGCTTCTTGGATAGAGGCCTTCCCCATCAAGAAGTTTTCATCAACAAATTGATTGAGGCAAATAGGAGGGAGCCCATTTGAAATCTTAATACCCTAGATATTCTTAGAAATCATAGCCGATTACAAATTCTACTCAAGGATTCAGCCATGATAACATAAAGGAAAGGAGATAGGGGATCACCCTGTCTTAATCCTCTACCAGCTCTGAAGAAACCTTCTAGGCTGCCATTGACCAACACCGAATAACTAGCAGTAGATATACAGGTCATAATCATGCTCACCATAGTATTATCAAACCCCACTTTTTCTAGAATAGCCCAAAGGAAAGACCAGTTAATCCTATCATAGGCCTTGTGCATATCAAGCTTAAGGAACATAGCTGATCTAGCAGAGTTATCAATGGAATGAATGGCTTCTGGATCACTACAATACTATCAGTGATCTGTCTCCCGGACAAAGGCTCCTTGGTTCTCAGAAATAAAATGGGTGAGCACCACTGATCCTGCAAGCTATGATTTTGGTTAGAATTTTATAACTCGTGTTACACAGGCTGATCGGTCTAAAGTCCTTGACCTCATTGGCTCTAGCAATTTTGGGAATGAGGACCAAAAACATGTTGTTGAGCTGTCTGAGAAGCTTCCCATTTTTGAAAAATTCTTGGACCATATCAATAACTTCAGTCTTTATCACCTCCCAGAATTTTTGGTAAAAGAAGGCCTGAAAGCCATCAGGGCCTGGAGACTTATCAGGTTCCATATCAAAGATCACATACCTAATTTCCTCTTCAGAAGGGATCTTTAAGAGCTCACGATTTTCCTCTGGAGATATCACTTTCTAGAAAAGATTCAGAATATTGTTTTGTCTTTTCTCCTCAACCCCCTGACCCTGTTGAAAGAGATCCTTAAAATAATTTATAATGACTGGTTGATATCCTTACTTTCTGATAGGATCTCTCCGTTCTCATTCTTGATTTCAGATATCTTAAGGAGATTTGTCGAGAGGTCACCGAGAAATGGAAAAAATTGTATTCCTATCCCCCTCCTTAAGCCATTTCACTCTCAATTTTTGTTTCCAGTACACCTCTTCTTTCGCCAGGATGTTATGATACTCAATCAGGAGATTTTGTTCTTGTTCTTTTAGAATCAGATTGAGACCATCAATTTCAATAAGTTCCTCAATATTCCTTATATCTTCTACCACTCTACTTTTTTCCTGGAAGATGTTTCCAAAAACCTCTTTATTCCATCTTTTGAGACAGTTTTTGAGATGCTTTAATTTAAAACTGAGTCTGTAACTAGCCACCCCAAAAACCTTGATATTCCACCACTCTTTGATTCTGGTAGGAAGATCAGGATGATCTAACCAAATCTTTTCAAACTGGAAGGGCCTAGCTTTCTTGATCTGAATCCCAGTTTAAGGAGGATAGGATTATGATCAGATCCAATTCTGGGAAGAGTCTTGAGGGAGTAGAGTTGATTCATCATACAGAGGTGACTCACCACAAACCTGTCCAATCTAATTTGAATAAGTTCGACCCAATTCTCCTATTGACCCATGTGAACTTTGATCCTTCCAGTTCAAATCCACCATCCCATTGATGTTGAGGAACTCAGCCAGATCTTCCATACTATCAGTGAAAGAAGCTATACCCCCTTTTTTTCCCCCGGAGAAAGGGGGAATTGAAATCTCCTCCAATAAGCCAATATTTATCTTTGAATAAATTTCTGAAAGATGTGAGGTCCCTCAGAGCTTCCTTCTCTCACTCACATTGTTAGGCACATAAATATTAGAAACATACCAGGATTTCTTTGAGGACAGGTTCATGAAACACATAGCCACATGACCTGGAGCTGACAGGATAAGAACACCATGCACAATGTTGGGGTCCCAAAGAGTGACCACACCTCCAGAGGCTCCCACAGAACTATGACCTTCCCAACAGACTTTCTTTCCAAATAGACCTGCCCACATCTTTGAATCTCTCCATAGACATTTTAGTTTCTTGAATCATAAAAATATCAGGTTTATTTTTCATTCTAAGATCCTTAGCTAATCTATGTTTACTGGGGTTATTCAGACCCCTTATATTCCAAGAAAGACAAATCATTAACATTTCTTTTTACGGGAAGAAAATTCCCCAGAGTCTTCTGAATACCAACTTCTACTTCCCTTCTTGAGTTTGTCTCCCTTACTTCCTTGTTACTTTTCCTACCTTTTAGGCTTGAGTCTTTACCCACATCAGCTTGAGAGCTGCTACGAGTAACAGGTTTGGATTTACTCATGGGGGTCTTCGGAGATCCCATCTCCTCATAGGTATCAGGAACAAGGTCTGTTAGAATCTCAAAACCATTTGACATAGATAAATCTTCCTCTTGTCTTTGTCCAAAGGAGCTCTGACCTATAGAGGACACCTCTTCCAAAGATAATCCATCTGCAACTTGCAAAGAAATTTTATTGTCCTCCATAACTTTACTTGCCTCATTCTCAGAAACCTGAGTTTCTTCTTCCATGACCAAATCTAGCAGATCCTCATCCTTTTCATTAGATTCTTCATTGATGTTTCCTTGTACCTGCGAACTTGATTCTCCTCTTTCCTCACTGGATTTATTGGGTGGGAGCAATGGTTCTTCTATTTCAGGATTTTCCTATTGGATATTTTCAACCCTACCATTCCTTCCAACCCTCTTCCATTCCTTTGTCTCTTTTTCTGGACCCAACTTTTGGGGCATGACCTTTGTCTCAAGCTTCTTTTTTTTAAATTCTGGACACATACATTGTTCATGGCCTACTAACTTGCATTTCTTACAGGCAAATGGGGATGGATCATAATCAAACCTCTGCACCCATACCCCCTCTGGGGTCATAAGCTTAATATTTTTTCCATACATGAGTCTTGACTCATATTAACACAGAATCTGGCATGGGTGAGTCTAGTCTTTACTTTCGTAACCAGATCCAGAGCAATGGGGCTCCCCAGGCTCTTCGCTATACCAAAGAGAACCTCTGGTTCCCAGAATTCCAAGGGTAAACCGGAAGGTTAACCCAAATCGGAAACTCCATAATAGGATTTTCAAAGGGATTAAAGGTTGGCTCCCATTTCTAAACAATGACATGAGATTTTCCAATGAACCAAGGTCCTTCAAAAATTTTTTGCAACATGTTCCTTACTGGGTAGGATAGCTAAGAAGTACCCATTAGCATATGCTGAAACTTCAATGTTCCCATTAGCTGCCCATCGTCTCTTTTCCAACTTCTAAAATAATCAATATTTGGTCTAGTCCCCATACATTTAGCAAACAAAGCTCCTTCCATGGAGACTTTAGTTCTAGCCAAAAAAGAAACAGGAACTTTGAGGGAAAGATTACCTTTTTCCTTAACAGGTTCCAGGATCTCCATGACCTTTTATCCCATTTGTTCCCCCAAAGTTCCACCCACGTGCTTGGCCTTCCATTGTTCTCCGTAGTACCAATGGGCTCCATGATCACGTGATTCTTCAGGCCTTCCTCCTGTTTACCCTGTAACTTCGGCAGACCCTCCCGTTGTTCCTGCTTGTTTTCAAAAATTGAAAACTCCCACTCCCCCACTCCCACTCCTCCTGCTCCTCCATCATGAGTTCATTCATACTAAAAAAATGAATGGTTTCATAATGGAATGAGGTGATTCAGTGAGATTGGTTTGGTCTAACAAGCCTATTCAAGTGACCTAGGTAGACTAGGTGAGGGAGCATGATGATTGGAATTTTTGGTGTCTTGAGGAGCATGGCATCAACATGAAGAGTATGTTTATAGAATTTTTAGGAACTCACATGAGTTTCGGGGGTGTAGGCATAGGTTGGAGACTAAGATTCGGGTTCTCATCTAGACCAAGTCTAGGTTCTTGGAGGCATGAGAATGATTTGTAGATCCATATGAGATCAAGGATTAATTTAGGTGAGTTTTTAATTATGTATTAATATTTTTAGGACCTTTTGGATAGGTTTTATGATGAGTTGCAGTGTTGGTTCAGTTGACCCTAGCCTAAACCATAAAAAACCCCAAGGGCTATTCATACAAATGAGATGGGATGAGAAGATGGAGAAATATTTGACCTATGATGATTATTGGAGATGATGAAAAGATTTTTCCTAGAGGTTATAGAAAAATTTGGAGTCATTATGAAGAATATTTTTAAAGTTATGATGTTTTGTGTGAAACAGGTCCAAGACAAAGTGTTTTCTAGCTCGAATTACACCTTCGATGCTCACCTGAATTATGTCATTTACATGGGACCACTGTGGATTTTAGATATGTTTCTAAATTTAAATAATAAATTTTTAAAAATAATGAGGTCATTTCATCGTCACTTTTTCCCTCTTCAAGAACTAGTTCAAAGAAGTTAAGTTTGGGACAACGTTTTCCAAAGGAGTTGCAAAATAAATAGAAATTTGTTTTATAATGGGATTTTTCTTGATTTTCATGATGGTTTTAGATCATGGGGGTGGTTTTAAATGGAAAAGTGTTCCCTATTTATGATGACTAGTCATAAGGTAGTTTTAGGCGAGTTTCGGGAAGTTTGCAAAGATTGCTCTTGATTAAAGGCCTTCAATTTGGAGTTGGAAGGAAATATAATATGTTATGTAAATAGGATTTATATGTATTTCCAATTGTGTATGGTTTGGATCATAATGATAATATTTGATATGTAATCCAGGTCATTTTATGAGGAAGAAGGCTTCTTGGTTTTTCGGGACATGATTTCTCGGGCCAAAAGATTGAGGTGAATGAGGAATGATATGGATTATTTGATGCTTGATATTAGTTGGAGAGTGAAGAGGGATGAATTTTTTCCTATTTAAGGCCTTTTGAGGTCTTATATTTGACATAAAGGGTGAAAACTATTTGATTTTGTAAAACTACTTTTTGGGTAGCTTGATTTGGTGAAGAGGAAAGTAAGTGTGGTTTGCACATATGGATGTTTCATGAGATATAACATGAATTTATGTGATATAAAAGTCCTAAGGATTAAATATAATTTCTACATTCCATAGTTGAGTTTTTCTTTTGTGGTATCGAGGTTCATAGGTGAACACAATGTGCTTGAAACAACCTGCATTCGAGAAGGATATGAGGCTTTTGAGTTGTGTTATGAATTATTTGATTGGTGCAAGATAATGTACAACCATGGATTATTTTTTATGATATATTACACATTTTTTATTAATTTTGGAGCTTTAATAATCATGGTTTTGGCATTTGTGGTTTTAGCTCATCCAGGTGATGGGGTTTTGAGCTAGTTTTGAGCATGTTTAGTGGTTTTGGGAATGGATGACCTACATGGGCCCATTATGAATGTATTTATGCTTTTACTGGGATTTTTTAAGTTTAATTTGTGAAAAATGGAGGAAAATTACCTAGAGTTTTTTTTAATGAAGATAAGGGTATAAAAGTGAAGTTTTCAAATTTGAACTAGTTCTTGAAGAGGGAAAAAGTGTGACCCATGTGTGTGCTTGTAATAGGTATGAAGGAATTATTTCGAGAGATAAGAGAGTGTGAAATAGTTTAAGGAATTTTAGATAATTTGTGTGAAATTTATTGAAGCTAAGATAAATGAAGAAAGTGAGAGATAGAACAAGTTAGAGAAGTAAGGGTTTGAACAAGAGTTTAAAGGTGTGTGAGCTAAATATGTGTTCTCAATCAGTTTTGACTCAACTAGACATCGGAGATATTATTCAAAGGTGGTTACGTGGGTGCTTGATCATCTTAGGGGTTATATCCTCCTTTTAGGGTTGGTTCTCTACTAAACTAGTGGTTGGTTTTCCTTATAGGGTTGTTTCTCTACTAAACTAGGGGTTGTTACTCCTCGCAAAGTTGGTGCTTCAATAAATACTTTTGATGTGATATAATCAGAAGTTTCAATGGATTTTCTTCCCCTTTAGGGTTTCCAACTTATATCTTGTGTTATGGTGTTTCTCTCTCTTGTTTATGGTTATTTGAATGCATGTTGTATGGTGATTTGTACATAATGAAGGGATAAATGGTTTATGGTTTAATAAGAAAATATGATTTTTTAAAAAAAAATTATATGTAATGATTCACCTCCTTAGTCCATTATGCTTCCAATAGATTTCCTCTAGAGGCTTTATACAACCAATAGGAGTGAAGCTATGGAAACAATTGAGAGAATTTACATTACATTAACATCTACATTTCCCTCTTATCTCAAAGTACTCGAATTTTTTTGGGATTTTGAAAATAATTATAAACGACACAAAGGAAGTTAGAGATGGGAGCGATGTTGTGGTCTTATCCCAGACTCTATATGCTTTGGATGAAATGTTGGGACTCCTAGATGTTGAGGAAGATAAATTTTGGACTACCAATAGTGTTAGGTATTCCAAAGTATTAAACAATCAATGGCTTGAGAAGCCAAGAATATATGCCACTCGTATCCCCAAGAGGTTGAGAAGAGTGAACTTCATTGAATAGATAGGAGACCTCATAACCCTATTAAACAAGATTGTGGGGAATGAGTCTACATATCATTACCATGATTGGATGTTTGAGTTAATCCAATTAATTATGAGTCAAAAAGAACATATCCACGGGGATTTGGTAAATGACTCCATCCATCAACAACTTATCAAAATGGTAGTGCAAATTCAAGAGGGGTATAAACAAAAATGTGAATTCTACATGACTTCATACCTGGTTTACAACATTGCATGCCACAAGTCATTCCTTAGATTGGTAAGGGCCAAGGAGTTTTCTCAATACAAGGTATATGATGTATACCCATAGCTCAACTTGGAGAATCAAAAGTATAATTTTAGGTTAGTTCATGATGCCTTCTTTTCCCTTGTCCTTTATCTATTCAATCCTAAATGGGAACAATATAGGATTTCATCCAAGGAAAAATAGATTATTACTGAATACATATGTTATTTCATCCAATTTATATTCTTCACCTACATTAGGGTATCTTCCTTCTAGGGCACACCATATATGTTACATGGTACCTGCATGTCACATCCCACATTTTCTTTCTGTTTTGGTTGCAAAAATGAGTTATGAAGTAATATATAACCCATGGAATCAAGTTGAACGGTGTCAAAGTGAGGCCGCATATGAAATTATACACACAATTTTTTTCAACGAAATATATACGTGTGCATAGGTGCATACCTAACACCACACCTGCACTCATCACCTTCCATCTATTGAATATTTATTAAATTGAAATTTATTCATATTGTATTTATTTTATGATGTAACTTCATCTTGTGGTTATATGTGATGATTTCGTATTGATGATTAAAAAAATTCATTGTTGTGCTTTCTTGTGATATAGTTCTCCAACTTGCATGTTATAAGTAATGATTGCTAATGTTTATGAATCTATTACATGGTTGTAATTGCATTATTTTGGTGGGATGAAATAATTATTATTCCATCTATGAATGAATAATCATTATAAAGTTTGAAAAAGATGGTTAAGGAATGTAATGCATTACAAAAATATTCATGGTGATGTTGGTAATGTCGATGGAATATGATAAGGTAAGCCAAATTTATTGATAACCTCTTTGGAATTTAATAAACCGATGACACTAGAACTCGTCATAGAACAAGAAAAGGGTAAAAAGATTAATATTTTAATTGTATTAAAAAAATGGTCTTAGACCATGTGGGGATGGCATTGGTAATGTTTGGTGTAAAATATTCTCTATACTTTTGAAATTTGGTAAGTTTAAATATAGAAATTTAAAAGAGTCAAAAACAATATAAAGAAGGCATTGTAAGGTAAATATAATTGTGAGTTTTAATGGTCTAAGAACCAAGGCATATTTCAATGTTTAATTCGAATGGTATTCAAAAATATCCTTTCGCATAGTGAATGCCATAAAAATGTTAATTTGGTCAACAACCAACCACACCATGCATGGAAAGGAATTTGATTCATTTAACTTGTTGGTCTTCGACTGATCATTTCAAACTCCTTGCAAAATATTTTTAAGTGGAAAACTTATATTTGTTGATCATGGACATAATCAACCATGCAAGTATTCATTATTAGATAAGTTTCAAACTATAATCGGGAACAATTGAATGCACCACCATTTTCTTGGAAGGAAATTTGGAAATTTAATCAAGTCATAGACGTGGCACACATTTTGGAAGTTAATGCATGATAATATTATAGGTATCACAAAGATTCTTCAAGAAGATACTACATGAAAAGATCTAGGTTTATTTTTAATCCCTCCCTTGGTTGTTTAAATCTTTCCCTTTGTGTTGTGCATGGAAGTTATAGGATCTATCTTGATTGGAAATCACATGGGTATTTTGTTAATAATTTTATCTAAAAATAGGGACTTTACTTATTGGAATTCTACGATATTTTACATCGAATTTGTTACTAAAAATAAATATAGTATTTGTGGATTTTATGGCATCTAAATCATATATATAGACTTCCTTTTGGGTATATGTTGTTCAAATTATGGGTTTGTTGGATTGATTGGTTGGAATATTTTTGCAAGAAAGTAACAAGGAAAATTTGTAGAGCTATCAAGTCTATCAAGCATGGAATTTTCACCCCTTTATTGTTGTTTACTTTGAATGTGATGAATGTAATTTGGGTTATCTTGTTTTTCATCTATGTGATTGTTCATTTGCAAGAAGCTGATAGAATAACATAGAAAACAATGTATATTGAATTTCATCAAATGGGTTCCTATTTTGGAGATATTAGAATTTGGGTTTTGTCGGAGGAATGACGAAGATATGGAGGGAATCCATTAGTATCAAAACTTTGCACTCAATCGTAAAAGGATGTTACTTCAAGATAAAATCAAGAAATCACCCATGAGAGCAATGTGCATGCATTAAAGGAAAAGTGGCTCAAATCCCATACTATATTCCATTCCATTTCTCAAGATGAAAGGGTGTATATATAGTAGTGGGGTGTATAACTCCCCCACAAATGTAGACATCAAGAGGTGGGAGTTACATTCCTAGAATAGCCTGTCAAATGTAACTCCTATGATGCTCTATGACGTGTGTAAGGCCATAATGACACCCTAGGACACCTAATCATGGTGAATCACCTATGCGGAGGAATCCCATGTAAATAAAATATATGCATGGTAAATATCCTACACCAACACCCCCTAAAGTATAGCTTAGGTGGACACATAGATGAAAAAAAGGAGAAGTGGGTCCCGGCAATAAGCCTGATGAGGTACCCACATAGAAGAAACTCTCAAAAAGCGGAGTAAAAGAGAAAACCTAGTGCGAAAAACTCCCCCAAAGAGAGAGAAGTCCACTTGCTAATCTAAGAAAGATTCCAAAGATGGGTCCTGCCACATACAAGCTTGTAAAGGTACCCATGTACAAAGAGGAAATATCTCGGAAAGAAGAAGAAGAGAGAAGAAGAGGAGGCGAGAGGAATGCGAGAAGATGCCATGGAAAATTGGAACTCTACTGAGATCTATGAGGTCTCCCAAAAGAATGTCGATCACAAGATCCTCTACCTTTGGACTAAAGAAGAGCCATCTGCACCAAACTATGTGCCTTCCCTTAGGAAGGATAGAAATTATGTGTTGGAAGTCTGCCCACTCCATAAAGGAAACCAAAGGTAGTAGCACAAAGAACTCTGAGTCTAGTCCACGAAAGTGTGACATAGGTCTAGCAAGTGAGTGCGAAGGAACCGAAGGTAATGTCATGAGTGTAGAACTATCAAATTATGGAGGGTGAAAAACTGCAGAAATGATATCCAACTGATGTGAAGGTAATAAAACATCCCCCATAACAGAAAATGGATCCACAAGTAAGGGTGGATCAATGAAGGTATCTGGAAAAGTGGAAGTGGTAAGAGTCCCAGAAGGGGCACTCCCAACAATGGAGATGATGAACTCCTCTGAAATACCTATAGATGGATGAGGAACCTGTAGTACATTACAAGTGTACTCTACGAAAAGATGACTAAGGTCAAGTAGATACTCGTCCCAATGAGGGGGCTCAACAAATAGAAGAGCGATGTCAAATAGGTATGAGTCATCCAATGAAGGTAGAGGAGTGAAAGGGGCCTCACACACGAAAGATGGAAAAGAGGCGGATATGATAAGCGTATGAGACTTAATAGGACACTGCTTGATATATAATGAGATGTGGGATGTGTCAACACTCTCTAGAATAGTGAGAGGAGGAGAAGAGTCCTCTATAGTACTCTCGACATCATAATTGGGTGCACAATCCTCATCGTCAGAAGAAGAATCAAGAAATTTTGTGTTAGTAGAACTATCATCACATGAAGAAGAGAAGACAACTAGATCAATAGTAGCAACAATGGTGGTAGTATGTGAAGGGTCTCCATAAAAGAGTGAAGAATTCTCTAGACATGGTGGGGAGGATATGAGTACGCCACGTGAAACTAGAGAGATCTATAGACATGCATCATCAAGTGACCAAAAACATGGTCCCAAGTGTCAAGGAAGTCCTTAAGATGATGATGATCAGTGGGTGCAGGAACTAGCCCAAGTGAGAAGGGTGAAACACCCTCATAAGTGAAGTAACATTCCATGGAAGCACACCAAGCTGAATAGTTCCCTCTCCCGGTGAGAAGTGGCGTAGGCTTTAAAGTAATCCTACGATGCTCAAATATGGAAATATCACCCTCCATGATGCGGAAGAAATAATTATAAGGTACACAAAAGTAAGACGTCGGAATCTGCCGATAATGCGCCTACGTGTAAAAACTCAAGAGTACTAGTGAATCCCCTCAGAATGTGATACTTTATAAAGTAGTGAATTTACATAATTGATAGTGTCATCATGTAGTGTGCAAGAAATCATGTAACTTTGACTAAAGAAGCACTAAAAAATGAGTAACGAGTCAAAAGTTATAGCAAAAATACAATTCCTGCAACTGATGGAAAATGCTAATGAACTTTGCAAACTGATTTAAAAAGTGCCCGAAATGGGTGCAAAGGGTGTCATGTGGGTACTCGTTGGAAATGGCATAAAATTTTAGGCAAGTTTTTTTTTCTTGCGAGGGGGATTAGCCTCCTGCTAACCCTGGACCTCGCCCTTTATCTTTGACACATGAATGAAGGACATAATTACAAGAAAATAGAGCCCAAAAATATTACAATGCCAAAATAAATGTTTTTCACCTTAAAACATTAAAAAGGGTTGTTTTCACCTCCAAACAATACTAAAAGGGAAACCGAGCTAGTGGTTCAAGGCATTATGAACAAGCTAACTCTGCTGCGAGCTGGGAGGTGGTTGTTGACTGAGCCGAGTTGTATTACACAAACTTTCCACGGTCTAGTAGAAATCCCACGAGTGGCGGTGCACATGACAAAAGACAATGCGGGAGTGACTCAAGGTCGGGTTGTATGGTAAGACCGAGCTGAGTTGTGCTTGCAAATTCTACTGAGTCAAAGTGGCAGGTGAACTGTCGATTTATGCATGGAGGTGAAACCACGTGTCAAGGTTTCCGAGCTAGGTGTCAGACCGAGCTAATGAAAACTAGTGCCATGAGTTGAATGTTGTAACCGACTTGCCATGCAGAGCCCACGTGCCTAGAGATCCCAACGTAGGTTCGTGTAACGTCTCAGGTAGAGGAACTTGGAAAATTCCGTCCCAATAAAGTAATGTTGCAAGATTCATGTGTCAACATCCATACCAGTGAGCTCATGAAACAAGGATGCACAACCAAGAGAGCATGTTCAAACATAGGGGTAGAGTCCAAAGTCAAGAAAGAGCATGTTCAAGAAAGGATCCATAGGTGCAGAGGCCACGAGAGCTCGGACAATGCATGAACGAGATAGCCAATGTGAGTACAGAAGTCCATTTAATGCATAGATGACATAGTTAAACTAAGGCAAGAAAGCGTGCCTATAACGTGTATCAAAGACTACCACAACAAAGCAACAGGGTTGGAACATGAGCCACAAGTAAAAAAATGAGTTAGCAATGTAAGAGCACAAGTTGACATATAATCGACAAGGTGCCACGAAAAAAGACAAATTACTGATTTTGAATCAAGGAAAAGGTGAATCTCGTTTGAACAAGGAAAATGAACACGACAGTGGAGAATCATGAGCCAACGTGAATGCAAAGGCCCCCACTCAAGCAAAGACAACATAGTCCGAGTAGAGGATGACCACGTATAAGCAAATCCGAGTAAAACCAAAACTGAATCATCAAACTGGAAATGAGTGAGATCACCACTGCAAATGAGTCAGCATGCAGAAAATATCCATACACAAGCAACCTCGAGCCAACAAACCAAGCACAAAACCCTTGAACAATGCAAGTAGAGCACAAAGCAAGGATGAGAGCTGCACATGAAACTACGAGGCAATGAGTAGTAGGCAACCGAAGCAAGCAACATGATTTCGATCCCGAGCTCTAATACCATGTCGGAGGAATGATGAAGATCTAGAGGGAATCTGTGAGCATCAAAATGTTGCACTCAACCGCAAAATGATGTAGCTTCAAGATCGAAGAAAGAAATCACCCATGAGAGCAATGTGCATGCATTAAGGGAAAAATGGCTCAAATCCCATACTCTATTCCATTCCATTGCTCAATATGAAAGGGTGTACATATAGTAGTGGGGTGTGTAACTCCCCCACAAATGTAGCCATCAAGAGGTGGGAGTTACATTCCCAAAATAAGCAGGTCAAATGTAACTCTTATGACTCTTTATGACGTGTGTAAGGCCATAATGACACCCTAGGACACCTAAGCATGATGAATCATGTATGAGGATGAATCCCATGTAAATAAAATATATGCATGGTAAATACCCGACACCAACAGTTCCTATTATTTTATACGATATGACTAAGAAATCTTACAAATAAATATCATTACTAAAATATGAACTTGGTTGGGATTTTTCTAATTTTATCTTTTGGTTTTCAAGAAAGATGCCATCTAAGTCTACATGCTTTAGATTGTGAAGATAGTAATCGATCTAGGTTACAAGTTATGATGACATTTAGATGAATGATGTTTGGGGTGATTTTCATTCTTTGTTATTTGATTTCTCTGAGGGTATGAAGATATATCTACATGATTTCTAGGCATTATGGTTGTATATTAAACATTTTATTATTAAAAAAATGAGCTTCTTGTCTAAAATAATTTACTCAACTTTTGGGAAGTTGTATTTATTGAATATTTGATTACCATTGATATGTTGAGATAAAGGATGAAAATATGCAGCTATACCTTTGTAATAAGTTATTAATCGAGGAGATTAGGATATCTTGTGATCTTTTTCATAAATAGTTTTTATCTTTTAATTTAGTTGTATTAAAATGATGTGATGGCTCGATATGAGCACTAAAGAAGTTATAAGATATTTTATAGGGTTACGAGAACTCTCCTTCATTAATTGTTTCTGTGTGGACTTAAGCTTGACTATTGAAAACTTAAGTAACTATTATTGAAAATTCATGTATGGTAATATCATCTTCAAAGAATGATCAAAGGATATTATTACTTTTAATAAAACCATATTGTTGAGTTGAATGTTGGAATTAACTAGGATTATCCTTACATTGTTTATAATAACGATTGATGGTGATAATTATTAACTATGGTTCTATGATATATTTTTGTTAACCTTCCTCCATATATTAATTTGGTTTGTGAAAAGAAATTTTCCATTTTTCTTTCAAAATTCTATTTGAGGGTGATGAATTTTTATGTGGGGTAAATGAATTTGAGTGCAAATTGTGTAGCTCATTAGTCATAATGAATAAGAATTCAATTATGGATTAGTTTACGTGACATTAGTTTTAATGAAGTTATATAGACCTAAAGATATTATTAGATGATATGAAAATTATGTTGTTGGAGCATATAACAAATTAAAATTAATTAGATCACTTGATTTGATATTGGATCTTTGGAATTAACAAGGTATAAGGAAGATATAATTGGTATCTAAAGTTGCACTTGTTATGTTCTTAGTATAAAAATATATTGATAGATATTAATCCATGATAGTTCGATGAACTGACCATGCATACATTATTATCTTCTTATAGCTTGCAGGACTAAGTATTATTACAAAGTGATTAAAGAATTGGATAAAACTTAATTCATCATGCATTTATTATTATTATTTTTCTTAATGAATGTAATAACTGTATTTGTACTTGGATTAAATGTGAAAGTATTACTTCACAGAATGTATAAGGAAAATATTTTAAGTTCATATCGTAGGTTAAAAGAATAATGAAACTTATGGATATGTTGCATAGAGAGGATTAACACCAACATTTCGGTTCCCGTACTAGAACCATCATCAGGGTGAGCATTCTCCTAAGGAAATTGGGCCTAATGTATTTATTGATTATCTTTGATAATCAATTTACGACTATGTATTATTTTTGTTAATTATGAATTTAATGACTTCTATTTGGATCATTATGATTGTGAAAAAATATACACTTGTATTGTTGTTTACAACAAAGTATTTATTATAATTGAAGTTATCATGTGTTATCATAACTGCTTTATGATGTCATTATGAATTAATGATTATGTTGTAAACATTTATTCAACGATAAAAACAACATGATGAGATAATAAATTATATTATTGATCTTGTGAAAATAAACATAACAACATGATAACTACCAAATTAACATTTATAATCAATGAAGAACATAATGTTGTCTTTTAACAATAGTAACATACAAGATTAAGGTAATATTTATTTCATTTAAAACTCATATAGGTTCTATTGTACCTTTGTAGAATGAAAAATACATCGTTAGAAAACTTAGTATGAAAGGGACATCATAGTCATCATGAGATATAGGGTAGATGTAATTAATTAATTTGGTTGTACTAAAATGGGTGAATGGATGAAAATGATCATAAGCATTAACTATCTTATCATTATAAAATAATTTATTCATATGTTGAACTGAGCCCAATCAAAGACCATAGAACAATATAGTTTGTCTAAAGACATGAAATATTAGGTATTTACACTAGTTAGCGAACCGATGAGTTCTTGTACACCTCTAACATGAATAGGACATCACAATGAAACTAGATATAACCTATCCCTAGGATGTATGCATAATAGAATAATAATGAAGGGTAGGTATCATGGAACACAATTCAAGTCATAGGAGCCTTATGCATGCCATCTTAGGCTGGATACATGGAGGAAATGAACTCGTAATGACATAAGTCATTACATGAGCGTAACCTTTTCCATATGGATCCTAAGGTGGTACTAACAAGACTCATGTGACTTAAATATCGAGACATGGTCCATGTAGCTTCATAACTAAATTAAATTTATTATAGTGGAAAACTAACTAAAATGGTTAAGCTTGTAAAATTAATAATTAATCAACATAAAAAAATCCTAATAACTATATTGAGACAATTTTGTGGTGAAGGAAAGACATGTTTTGCAGGCTAGTGTGTAGTCTCAAAACTAACATGCTAGCACAATGCCAAATAACTATGACCATAGTAGTGAAAATTATTGATTACATTGTTTGTTCACCATTTATTCTTGGTAGTAGTGTCTCGAATCGGATGGATGTCACTTGATGACTTTTCGGTTGACACTAAGAAGATGTGTTGGTTCTCTAGCCTATAAAAAGGTTTAACCAAAGGTATGCAAGGTATTTTGACTCATATAGAGTGATGAAGGAAGATCGATAAGGATCTATAACCCTTTTAAATGGTTATTGTATGTTGTCAAGATGGATTTTGAAATATTAATACTGTTGGAATACTTAATTTTGATCTAAGTAATAATGTTAATCATTACAACATAAAAGGAATAAAGGGATTTTTAAACTCAATTATAATGTTGTATTTATCTGTTGTGTGCTAAAAATAATTGAATGCATAAAAATGTTATTAAAGTTTTATAAAAAGAATTCCCTTAGTTTATTGAAGTATAACATGGGTGTTATATTTTGGTATTAGAGTGAAGGTTTACAAATCTTGGAATTAATGGGTCCTTACGATAATTCAACATCATATTCTTATTAAAAGAATACGATGGATTTGATAAGGATACACCATATGAAAGGAGATGAACTAGATTATAATGTAGGCTCAATAGTTTAGAAGTTAGATAAAATTATAACAATCATTTAAGACACTTGAAACCGAGATAGTTGCCTTAGAGTAGGTGGTAATACATGACAATGATCGGTTAAAGGTAAAACAACTTGAACTAACTAGTAGAAATTAGTGATGGAATCTCTTGATTTCTGGACTATCTTTGGATGACATATTTTGGATCTATAAATTCAGTTTGGAATTTAACCCACATAGGGTAGACGAAATAGATAGGTGTGGACCGTCTCTTGTGGAAGTAGTGTTCGAGAAAAGACAAAATTCTAGAACATAATTTGTAATCAATCCCAACTTGTAAAGAGGAAAAATATAATAAGATCATCAACTATTCCTCACTAGTAAATTTTAGGAAAAAGTGGCAGAAAAGATATGACGGTAAAAGGTGGACTATCGGGATGAAACACATTAGTAAAACAAGTTGTAATCTTTAGCAAGAAAGAATAGAAAAACGTTGTAGTGGATAACAAACAATAAAAGGAACAAGTTATTCCTAACAAGAGGCTAGGTAAATTAAGTAGGAAATTCTTTTTTTTTTTTTTGTTTTATTATAACACTAGTATAAATAAGCTCATTGTATCTAATGATTAGCTGAAAACTAAATGAGAAATTTTGTCTTTATCATACGAGAATAATTTAGTAAAAGCTACGGACCTATGTCTACCAATGCAACATTGGCATTTCTTAATTTCATTATGGAATTGAATTTATACTTAAACTCATTTAGGAACTTATGAATTATTGAAAAATATTGATTTTTCTAATGTAATTCAATGGTTTATTGATTTGGAAAGACAAATAAATTCCCAAAGGTATTAATGTAGGAGCATCATTAAAAGAACTTCAAAATTGTAAATTATTATTTATGCATGGTTGTGGAAGGTCAAAGCAAGTGTGTTAGAGTATGTTGGCGTCATGAGAAGGACTCTAAGGTGGTCAAGTGGTTCAAAATTTAAAGTTATAGTTTTTCCCTTCATTTCTAAATTCAAAATTTTAAACTTGTAAAAGTGAGGCTATGACTTGTCAAGGAGTGAAAAATGATTTTTGGATGTTTTAAAGTGTGTGTGGGTTGTCATAGGTCCTAGGTGGAGATAGATTCAATAAATATCTCAAATAATGTAATATTCCTACTTTGGGCCATGTGTGATCATCATGGATTTTGAAAAATTAGTTACTGATTATGAAATATAAGTAAGAAAGAGATAAAAGGTCGAGTGAGGTAGGTAGTTATCACCATTACTCAAGGTCCGAGCAAAGGAATAATGAAGAAACATGCAAATTTTTACAAAAAAATACAATTTTAATGAAAGTACTATGTTTTTCTTAAAGAATTTTGTGTCAGTATATGTAGACACTAAATCATGCACTTTGGGTATATTTTTAGGTCTTGATCACATACCACTATTCATATGATTCTTAAGAAAGAAAAGTACTAATTGACCATTGTCTTTGGCCTCTTGATTTCTTTTTGTTTTCCTTATTGGTCTTACACTCCTTCTTTCCAAGTCTGTCTTCTAATACTTAGGCATTTCGGACTACGGACACCGGACCCCAACCGGGATGCCAATGCCCACAAGCCCCTGCCCCTCTAGGTTCCCCAACCTCTTTGTATCTTACTCACATATTTTGATTCTTTTCTAGCCATTTGGGAATTTTATTTCTTACTAGTCATCATTTTAGTGGTTAATTATGAAATTCAAACAAGGGAATCATATAAATACAAATCTATGTTATCATAATAAATGACCAAGAACTAAGCATCTATTATTATCACCTAAGCTTTCATCCAAATGCATTATAAGAGAATAAAAGCATCCATTCAAAGGGACAAAGGACTATATTCTTCTGCATACACTTCACAGGAGGGGAAGTTCACTTTTCTATGAAAAAATCTATTTACATATTCTACATCTAGTTATTGCTCACTATCAAGTGTGACTCACAAAAAAGTCACCTAGGTCATGATTCTACACACACACAAAACTACATGGATTCTAAAATGTAGTGTAGTACCCAAATCATAAGTTCACTCAGTTGGGTGACCTTCGTGGTTAGTTTGAATCCTCATTTACATATTTTTATTTCTAGGATTTGATTTGTTTTGGGGTTTTGTAGGTGCTATTTCTCTTTGCGAGTTTCAGGAGAATTTGATGATTAACCAGAAATACAAGTGACTAAAGGTGACACCCAGAAAACATCTTACGACCTTGCAAAATTATGTTTTTTTAGTTTTAAGCGATCACAAGTGCCTAAAAGAGGTCTTCTAGTGCCCCAGTTCCTATGACCCTTTCCACACACCATAGTACCAACATTCCCGACAGATTCGTATTTTTCTAGGCTCGGTTGTGAAACTCTACTTTCCTTTTCCATCATTTTTCTAGCTCGTTACAACTTCAACATTAGTGTGAATCAACTAAGTATTTTACCCTCTCTTTTCAACTAGAGTTTCATATTTTCCTAGATTATTTTCTTGTGTCAAATATATGCTCTCTTTGTCTATCTACTTTGTTGTTACATATTTATGTTTATCATCTATTTATTTCAATATTTATTAAATCATTTGGTGAACCCATCACTCAATCCCACCTTTTGTTCTAGTAGTATTATTTTATTTTCATCATAGTTTTACCTTTCACGATGATGATCTTTGTGATCTCAATGTCGATCTTGTTGAGAATCCTTAGGATATAGACATACTTTTATTTTCTATTCATGAGGAGGCCATGAATCTTACAGAGCTTAATGTTCATGCATCCATCCCCTCTTCCATAATTATTACTCTTGAACCACATGCTTCCACTCTTCTTCCTAATTCTATTGTTCTGTTTTTGTTCCTACTCCCACCAACCATTTCACTCCACCTCTTATTTCTCACATGTGGAAAGTCTCTTCCATTGGCACTCAAGAATTATCCTCTCTTTATCAAGATATTCAAGTTCAAATCCATCAATTGCAACAAGCTACTTCTCGTGTATCTCCATCTCTAGATTCCACTTTGTTACTTCATAGTCCTTTCACACCTACCATTTCTTCTTATGCACTTCCTCTTAATTTCTTCACTCCCAAGATCCCCATTTGTAATGGTCATGGTGACCCCAAAGAGGATCTCCAAGAATTTCATATATCATGTCTAGATTATGCAGATGATCACACTTTAGTATCAAAGATCTTTCCTCACAGTCTTCAAGATTATGCAATGTGTTGGTTTTATGATCTACCTATCCACTCAAGTAACATCTTTTACGCATTTATCTGATGATTTTATTTATCATTTATATAATAATATCAGGTCTAATATATCTTATGCTCAACATGTGCAACTAAAGAAAGGATCTAACAAATATCTAGCGGATTATGTCTTGCGATATAAGAACAACTTAGCTAAGATGTATAATTTTCTTGCAAACTCTAAAATTTAAGATTTATTTATCCAAAGTCTATTACCACCTCTCTAGGAGAGTGGTATATTTGAGACATCTCCATCATTCAATAATTTTTCATACTATTAAGCTACGTGAAACTAAACTCTTATATATAGGAAAGCTTAAATATCATGAGAAAGATTCATCTTCAATGCACTTTTAAAGAAAATAAACTTTCAAGCCATCCACAAAACCTATTGAAGATAAATATATTGTCAATGTTGTATCTAATACTGAAAAACTTCAAAGGAAACCACCTAAGTGTACATTTACAAAACTTCCTATTGCTCCAAATATTCTATTTTCACAACTCATTGAGAGAAGTCTTATTACACTTCCTCCCCTTCTCAATTTGAATGCATCTCATCCTACGGTTTGCAATTACATCAAAAATTTCAATGTAATTATCATCAATTCATTGGGAATTCTACTGAGATCAATTTTTAAACTTCAAAATCTAATTCAAGATCTTATCGATAATAATGCAATTGAGCTTCTTGAGCATACGACATCTACACCGGTCAATGAAAATCACAAGCTCAAGATATTCAACAATACTCTTCCTAAACATGACAAACAAGTGGTTGACTCTTTAACCAATCAAGCATATTACGTAGTGCCTCCTCCCTGCATTAGGGGCTATTGATTTCCTAGTCACTCACGTTGAGGCATCTCCACCAAACATTACCTTCTCTGATCATGACTATCATGTTACATTATCTTGATCACTTACACATCACTACTTATATTAGATCTATTTTTATTAATAACATTATGGTTAATGCACCGTTTCACGTGAGTGCATGTTCTATTACACATCTTGTCACCATCACGGCTATCCAATCTCGTAAATTTCATATTCGGTCCTAAATCATTTGGTTAATTCAAGCAACAAATCAAAGGTGGTCCTCTTACCATGCTTGTGTCATTTATTATGGCTCCTTCAATAAAATGTTGTAACATGCTCTTAGGTCTTCCACGGCTTTGTGAAACTAAGGCTATCATCTCCATGAACCACTTATGTATAAATTTCATTCACAATAGGTAATTCATTACTATCACCGGTGTTTTGCCATCCACACCATGGTTGAAACCTCCTATTGAGGTTTCCAAAACAATCACTAGAGCATCTAGGTCCCCATGACCTCTCGAATCAAAAGCACAATCTGCTCCTAGCTCACCTATCCATGTATGACCTATTCAGTCTCACATCTCTACTAGTCCATCTCATCAGTCTTGTCCCACCACATGGAAAAATCCTTCATATAGGTATACATAACCTCCCCATTTTCATTCACATATGTGTTCATCACCTCAATGTTGTGCTTCACAAAGGTTTCCATCACCTCGCGCAAAGATATCCTTCACATAGGTGTTCATCACCTCTAAATTCTCCTTTAAATAGGTGTCCATCATCGTCCGGGTCTCGGGAAAATAGGTCTCATTCATCGATACATCATTTGTCTCTTACACCTCCGAGTATTAGAGCATGGTCACAGTATTTTATCTCTGCAAGAATCAGTTCGACTACCCTCATCTTTCAATTTTATCATATAACATAATCATGACTACACACTTGGGGGGCATCATGCTTATTCTCCCTTCCTCTAGCATTGTTAGGTGTTTCAAACTTCTACCATTTCACTCCTTAATTTTCATCTAGTCTTTTAAATACATCACAAACATCTTGATACATTTGTATCATCGTTACCCTATGGCAAACTCTTGTGCTATGGTTCACACTTGTCCATTGAGTGCTCACTACATTCATGAACCTCACATCATACACACTACACATTTCACACTCAAGCACATTCATGACATATCTTTCTAGCACACATTCACCATGACACACTACCCTATGACACACTCTAGTTCCATGGTTCATATTCAATTACTAAGGGTCTAAATTTGAACTAAAACTCACCATAATCAATCACTCTATACACTCTATGCTTTATTGATCATATCTTTCTAGAGCACAATTTAAACCATTTCTCGATGATACACTCTTATTCTATAGTTCATTCGCGGTTGCTAAGGGGGAATTTATAAATGAACTTCATCTCATGATTACTCATTAAAATTCACTCGGGGTGGCACTCTTCCCTTATCACACTCACACTACATTTCATTCCATTTTCACACTCATAAGACACTACATATCTTGGTTGCATATTGGTATTGCTTACTTATTCTCGTATGTACACTCTACTTACTATGTTAGACATATAATTTTTGTGTCATTATATTTTCTATATACACATGTCATGTTCATTGTCTTCTAGTTGTGATTTTATAATTTTCATAGATCATTACACGTAACATGGATTCTTAGCACTTTGTACCTCTTACCAATCCTACAACAAGCTCCTAGGGAAATCCAATTTTGTACACATAAGAGGTTTTATTGTTTTTATTTATTTGTATTCATACTAGCACACTACTTTATATCAGATTATACACACTTTGACATTATTTTTATGTCTCTAACATGCTAACATGTGCTTCACGTGCAACATTTGTCTTGTAGGAACTCTTTACAACCATGGTTTTCTCATTACTATTTACTTATTACGATTTGTCATTGTATACAACTATTTGTGGGGTTTTCCCTATGTTTTTATTAGTCTTTGATTGCTTGTATGACTTTGGTCATTTTGTCCTTGATTGTCTTTTTGTGGTCTACATTGTCTTCTAGCTTGTTAGCTTACATCTTTTCTTTTACATACGTATTTTTGTTATTTGATAGCACTTGTTTTGAACCGGGTTGTTTGTGTGTGCCTTGGTTTATACCAAGCATACTACCTCCCCTACAGGCATCAATTTCAACATATCATTTGGTCCTCCTTTAAGCTGAATATTCCTTGTGACATTACATGTACTCAAAATGAGGGGGATCATTAGGTGAATTAGTCACCCCATATAACAATTCACGATCAATACAACATAGTTAAATACCGATATAACACAAAGTATTCGGTATTAAAAATGGCCTAGAATCGACTTGGGTCTTCAACATAGTAAAAATACCGTGCTCGGATACAAACAATAGCACATGGGCACCCCTAATCCTTCTTGGGTGCTTATGACTAGGGGTAATTACATAATTTTTATTAGTTTAGCACAATAAACAATATTTTACACAACGTATTTTACGGGACATGCACAATCCTTCAACACTCGGCATGCATGCATTCTACCATCTTTTCTATTTTCACATTAGATCAAACTGGATCGAAATGGATTGGATTTGAACACACTATTTGTAGTGATGTTTACATATTGGGAAGAATTTAAAGTTAGAGAATAAGACTAGACCTCTCTCCCTACACTTTTTTGACACTTGGTGTGAGATCTCCCAAAAAAAATTACATTTGGCGCAAGTGGCATGTGATTTCCCAAAAAAATCATTCTTCATCAACATCTTTAGGATCATTTCTATCTCTCTCACTCACCATGGATTAGGTGCACATGTTCCTTTTCTCATTTTTACATATTGTTTACACACTTTTAACACGTTTTGATTGATTTTTTCATATACACACATATGTGAATACTCATTTTCTCTTATTTTTGCAGGTCCATCCTTATGGGAAGCAACATTCACATCATTGAACACATAAACATAAAGTACAAGCTACATCAACAAAAGGTAATATGTGACATATACACATACGCTCTTCACCCCTATGGTCACTTCCTCTTCTCTAGCTTCCACACTTCTTTCTTATCACTCCACACTTTTTCTTGTCACCTCGGTATGCTTTTCACCATCAATCTACATGGGTATCAGGTACACATATCTTATCTACTCATGTTGTCAAGCATTTTCTCAAAAACATAACGTGGGTAAAATGTAGAAAGCTGAATCATGCACTTTGGGTATATTTCTAGGTCATGATCACATGCCCCTATTCATATGATTCATAAGTGAGAAAATTACTAATAGACCACTATATTTGGCCTCTTTAATTTCTTTGTATTTTCCTTCTTTCCTAGTCTATATTTTGATACTTCAGAATTTTTGACTCTGGACACTAGAGCTTCAACTAGGACTCCAACGCCTAGGCTCCCCATCCCCTTTAGGCACCCCAACCTCTTTGTATCTTTCTCACATATTTTGGTTCTATTATATCCATTTAGGCATCTTATTTCTTACTAGATGGCCTTTTAGTGGCTAATTAAAAATTCAAATAATTGAATCATATAAACCCAAAGGTATGTGATCATAATAAAGGACCAAGCACTAAAAATCTATTATTATCACCTAAGGTTACATCTAAAGGCATTACAAGAGCATCAAAGCATCCATCTAGCATCCATTCAAAGGAAAAAGGGACTGCATTCTTCTACATACACTTCATAGGAGGGAATTTCACTTTTCCATGCACATATCTATTTACATCTTGTACATATAGTTATTTCTCACTATCAAATTTAACTCAAATAAGAGCCACCGAGGGTATGATTCTACACACACACAAATAAAACTACATGGAGTCTGAAATGTAGTTTTTACATGGATCATAAGTTCACTTAGTTGGTTGACTATTAAGATTAGGATTTGATGTGTTTTGGGGTTTTATAGGTGTTCTTTCTCTTTGTAGTTTTCAAGAAAATTTGACGATCAGCGGCGAAGTACATAAGACTAAAGGTGACACCCAAAGGACATCTCACAACCTTTTGAAATTGAGTTTATGAGGTTTTGAGTAGTCATAGGCACCCATAGAAGGTTTTTAGCACCCCAGACATCCTTGAACCTATCTAGGTGCCCTAGTCCCGACATTCTTGATAGTTCTATATTTTTCTAGGCTCTATTGCGACACTCTGTTTCCCTGTTCCATTAGTTTTCTATCTTGACACAACTTCGACATTATTGTAAATCAGATAATTATTTTACCCTCTCTTTTGCAACTAGGGTTTCATATTTTTCTAGCTTACTTTCTTGTGTCAAATATGTACTCTATTTGTCTATCTACTTTGTTGTTACATATTTAGTTTTAACATCTATTTATTTCAATATTTGCTAAATCAATATAATTATTTCTTCTCAATTTTTGCATTCACACTAAGAAGGATCATATGTCATGATAATATTGAGATGTTGATTGATCTCGGGAGAATTTCAAAAGTGTGGTAATCCACTAATGAAGGTCTAACTTTATTATTCATAACAAACAAATTCTTGACAATATTTGTATTGTGGTGTATTTGAATGTGTTTTTATAATTACTCTTTGATATATTTGTGTTTTGATCTTAATGATTAATTTATTCAATAACAATCTTGATGGAGAAGGTTTGAGGATGTGATATCTCGGGGTCTTGGAGAAATATATTTTGTTTTATGTTATTTCTTCAACAAATTTCTTCAAACCTGAATATGATCATTGTTTACCTTAAGTTTGGATTTAAAATTACTCTTTTGATTTCAAGATAAATAAGTACTTGAGGGCCCGATCGGGATAAAGAGAGATATGGTTATAATATATTCATGCATGGAGGAATGAATGGTAGACAAGTTTGAAGACCTTGATTGTTAAGAGTATACCCCGATGTTGATAGTACTTCATAGTTGGTTGAAGAAGTAAATTACTGAGTTTTAGGTAAGATAGGTCTCTCTTGGTAAGATCCTAATGAAGGTAGTCAAGATACTAATCTGCAATTCCAATTTTAAGCATTGGGAGGGCAAGAAAATTATTTTATTAAGGATTTATACTATTCGGGTTCCTCGAAACCCTCCTTAGGGATTTTCTTAGAGCGCGCCATTGAAACCTTTTTAGATCAAATGAAGACTTAAAACTTCTTAAATATTTCCCAAATACTGTGTGAATATTGATTTGAATGGTTATGTTGGTCAAGAAACTCTTAAATTATTGAAAATCCAAACCGTTGTCCCTAGGAGAGATTGTCTTAGTCATGGAGACATGATTAGGAAGGATCAATTTGTGAAAAGAGGGTTATTGCCTAGAATAAGTCAATGAAACTTTGTAAGGAGGTTAAAAAGAAAAAGGGTTTTAGAAAAATTAATTTTTTTCTCAAGAACTACATATATTAAAAGATAAGCCTTGAAACCTACTAGAGGAAGGCTAGTAGAGGATAGTAAACTAAGTAAGAAGAAGAGGTGATTGGGAGAAGATTTTTAGTCTTGAGACCTAAAATTTATCCCAAACCTTGAGGTCCATAAAAATATTTGGATTTTTACTTTATTCTAGGTATTCACCAATTTATCTAACCACGAAACATGTAAGGTAATTGTTCTTAAGTGCTCTAAATGGATAGTGTGAGTGAATAGAAGAAAGTTGATAAATTTTATTGTTTATAATCACTTTGATTATTGATGTCACATTGGTTTGAGCTAGTGTAACAAAGGAAAAAATTTGAAAGCTGTCGGTGAAGGCTAAAAAATCCAAAATTTGCTTGATTTGGGTTAAAGAGCTAGTGAAGATAGATGAAGGTAAAGGAAAATGATGTTTCCTTATTTATGGTTCATATTGAAAGTGTATTTTGCATTGATTAGTGTGAATGAGTAGGGTACAGTGATTGGTGAATACCTCTAATATGTAAAAGTTCATTTTCACATGTTTAAGTCATACAAAGCTACTAAACAAGATCGATAAACAAAGTACATAGGATTGTTTGAAGTATTGTGTTATTTTTATCTTGATGAGTGCATTGAATGTGAATAGATATCTGCATCATTTGGGTATTGGAGCTGAGATAGTTATTTAAAGAATAAGTTTGATTATTCTAACAAGAAAGCTGTTAAGGTTGTTTATGAAGTGTGTGACAGGTGATTGTGAAAGCAAGAGAGAAATGGATAGAGAAGAAATAGTGAAAGAGTTGGTGGTATATAAAAGCCACAAGAAGAAGAAAGAAGAGAGAAAGAAAGGAGAAATAATTTAATAAGAGATAAGAGACAAGAAAACAAGAAGAGTGGATGGACAAAGAGTTGAGAGAGTTGAGAAAGGATGTAGAGAAGATTGGAGAGTTGATGATGAAAGAAAGAAATGAGGTAGGATTTGTGATGAGAAGAAAGGTTAAGTGTACTATAGAGCTACTTGTGAAGAAGAAACATAGATTTCAATTGAGAGAGGTAATCAATAAAGAGGAGAAGAAGCTAAGGAAAATGAGGAAGCATGTAAGCAAGCAAAAGGAAGAGGTCATCAAAGAGATGTGTGAAAGGAAGAGCCATGAAAAAATCTCAAACCCAGTCAATAATTAGATATATGTGATGCCTAAATGGATTAATAAATCAGAAATGGGGATAGAGGATGTCAAGCCAAAACAAATAATTGAAAGGACAAGTGTTTAAGAATAATTCAAGAAGGAAAAATCAGGCTTTTTAAGAAAACAAGAGATGCAAAAAGAGACAAAAATGATATGGCAAAGGAAGAATACAAATGTGGTATAAGAAAGAGAAAATGAAATGATAAAAGAGGATGAAGAAATCTTGGAAAACAAGTAGGTAAAATAGGTTAAAGAAGAAAAGTATGCATGAGACGATGACAAGGTAAGCAAATTTGACTTAAAACTCACTTGTTTGATAACTGATATTGATGTTTCTTTGGGTGAATTCCTTGAAATTGTAGAAAATTAATCACCTAGTGGATTTGAAAAGCAAGAAATGGATAAGCATGAGTTGATTGATTTCATTTCATATGTTGAGTATGATGAAAAACAAGGATGTGATGATTTTTTCATAGGTGAAGTGGATGATCTTTTACAAGATTTATTGTGTATGATGGATCAAGAAAGGAAGAGTGAAGGTAAAACTAAGAGAACAATTATTCCTTGGGGAAAAATGATATAAATGAGGAAAAATAAGGTATAGGTATAGAATTAGAGTATCTTTATATGTTGGTTTACATGAGAGAAAAAGAAATCAAGTAAGAAAATTAAGAATATGGGAACTTTTCAGTCCATTTGAGCAAGGAAAGTAATGAAAACAAGATGAGAGAGATATAAAGGGATGAAGCCTATGATAAAACATGAATAAGATTATGTTTTTTTATGTTTTTTTATGTAGGTACATCTAATGGAATCTTAATGAAGAAGAATATGAAGATGAAACACAAGAAGAAAAGAAGCAAATTCAAAAAAATGCAAGAATAAAGAATAATATATGGGTTCTAGGTTGTCATGAGCAGGGTTCATTTTAATAAGACCCCTCTGAAAAATTACTTTTGAAACATTGGTGAATCTCAAAAATTGACTTTCAAATCATTGGCGAATATTTGAAAAAATGTTTTGTGGCAAAGGTGATTTCACAGAGAGCATTTTTTCCTCGTTTCGCAAAGTTGTTCGGGTAGGTTGCTCGAGAGTTGTCGTTGGGAAGGAAGTTAGTCGAGATAGATTGGTAGGGGTTGGGTAGGTGAAGGTTAGATGAAAAATGGTTGGGTGGGTGGGTTAGACGGGTGAGGGGTTGGGAGGCTATTTGAGGGGTGGTGTTGAATGAGAAATGGGATGGATGGGTGAGAGGTTAGATGTCCAGGGGTTGGATGGGTGAGGGGTTGGTCGGCTAAGGGTTGGATGGGAAAGGGTTGGATGGCCAAGTGTAGGGCATTGGGTTAAATGGGTGAGGGGTTGAATGGCTAAGGGTTGGACAGGTGAGGGTTAGGTGACCAAGGGTTAGATGGTAGGTTAGACAAGTGAGGGGTTGGATGGCTAAGGGTTAGATGGCCAAAGGTTGGGTGGTGGGTTGGATAGGTGGGTGGTTGGATGGTTGAGGGTTGGTCGTGTGGGTTGGTCGGACTAGGGGTTGGATGGTTTATGGTTGGGTGGGTGGGATGGATGGAAAAGCGTTGGCCATCTTATGGTTTGATGTGTAAGGGTTATGTGTGTGGGTTGGATGGTTAACATTTGGTCACGTGGGTTGGGCAAGTAAGGGTTGGGCCACCACTGCTAGCCAATAGTTTTCTACCACGTGTCCTTTGAACCATACAGACCCCTATAAATACCCCTTCAAGGTTGAATTATTCACTTTTCTACAAAAATTTCCAGTGCTCTGACTCTCTGAGCTCTCCAATCTTCAAACTTCTCCCAAATTTTAGTAATGGCCAACACCACATATATTCCTACACCCAAATTTCAATATAAAAACCTCATGTCCCCACATTTTGTAGATCTACAAAGAGCAAAAGATTCACAAAATTATTGGGTCGAAAAACTCAAAATTTACTCGGGCTTGTGGACATGCCCCAATTCAATACTAATACTTCAGTCCTTGATTACCTTCTCGCCTCTTACAATGAGAATGATGGTAAATTTTCCATTCTCCTCGTGCATCCGAGACATCATCAAATTTCTTTCTCAATTGAACCTAAGGACGTACATCAATTAACTAGTTTACCATTCGAAAATAAGCCATTGATTACTACAAAGGTTGTTCTTACAGACAAAGACAAAAAAATTTGGAGTCTCATTACAATGTACAGGTTGATGGTAAGTTTATTATTTTCAAAAAATAATAATTTAACATTATTGGACCACCCAAGGCTCTAATGTTTCTTCTCTGTTATTATAGCTCCTCTTAATCGTTCATCAAGAGGCCTTCTTCTACAAGGTATTGCAAACAAAATCTTTATTACAGTTGTGTCACTTTTTCAAGAAAGGATTGTTTTACAGGGAAGATCTATAGACATTCCATATTGGGAAGTTCAATATTTATTACGAGACACTAGTAGGGAAACAATTTAATTGGTGTAGTTATTTTTCCAACAGAATAAAAATAGATATCTCCCATGCCCATAAATCCAACCAATCTGATAAATCCAAGATTGTATTCTCTTGTTGCAATTATATTCTTTCTTTTTATTATGAAGCGTACTACGAAATTCCACAAAATAAAATTCCAACTACAATCAATGATCAAATGATTGGTCTTACTCTCGAAGAACAACAGGTAAGTTGGTAACAATTACTTTTAATGTTTACTTGTTCTAAGGATTTCAAATTCAATATTTTTGGATAAAATAATAAATGTGTGATTTTGTTTTGCAGAGAAAAATTATAGCTGCAACATCTCATAAGGAGGCAATTGCTAGAGGTAAAGCCCCTCCAGAGGTCTCTGTTGATTCTGACATGGATTTAGCAAAATCAACACTAGTAAGACCTCCTCGTCAAAAGTGACCTCGGGGTTGATATGTGCAACACGTTTACCATCGCATTTAACTTCAGGTATGACATTATCTTTTTTATAAATAACTAATTCAAACAATTAATATAGATTATGTATGTACTACTGTATTTTAATATTTCTACTGTTCTTTTATACATTTATTGTATTCAGAAACTACTAAGTTTGATGATGAAGATCAAACTCATTCCAGCTTTGAAGATTGAAATGTCACGATTGTGTCTCCGTCTATGCAAGGTATATTGTAATGTATAATATATAGCATGTTTTGTTTCCTTTTAAAAATTAGCATTTACAAAGCACAATCATAATATTCTGACAATTTGTTGTTTGCTTTATGCAAGTAATGTGGCTTCTGGGCACATTCCACTTGCAAGGAGGCCACCAATACCTCCAACACATCCAAAGTCCCAAACAAAAAAGAAGAACTACATGAAAGAATATAAGGTTTCCTATAGAGTCAACAGGAACAGTTCATCCTGCTACCACATAATTTCCTAGACTATCACTAGGTGGTGTTTTAAGTGTAACAACCACACAAATTTTCAACAACATCTCCCTTGACGAGGAGTATTTGGGATTTGAAATTGGCGATGCAGATAAGGGTAACTATTTTGACACCCACGATATGATTCAATCTACTTTGCCTCAACCACAACAAAATGTGCATGTAATATAGGGCAATGAATCTCCTCCTCCTCCAAGAAATGCTCCACAAACTGATGATGAAAAGACACATTTTATTTTAGAAAATATGATATCAGATAGTATGGGGGAAACAATTCAAGAGGTTGTAATGTCTGATGTGGATTTGGTGTGGTCTTGGGAGAGGAGAGAAAAATTTTGATAAAATAAATAAATACATGATACCATAATCACACTCAAAGGCATTCATTGTTCATTGCCATAGAGAGCCAACTAGCATGGCAGGATGTTTTGCTACAAAAAGCTCAATCAGGGACTATTTCATATAGTAATTACTACAATGATGAAATTATAGACATAATTCTAAACAGGTTGGAGAGTCTCAATGCCGAAGAACAGGCTTACTACAATAAATGGGCTAACAAAAAGACAAATGTCTTAATAGCAAATTCTGAAAAATAAAAAGATGTTGTGAGTGGGATTTTAGTTTTATATGCAAATTTCCAAAATCCTTATCTTATATGCCTGCTAATATATTTTTTCATTTTATCTAATACAGTAAAAATTAAAATTTTTGTGTTTCTGGGAAAAATATGAAAATTTAAAGAAAGAAGAAGTTGTTGTTGAAGAACATATGAATAATGCCCACAAAAAGCTCAATTCATTTGCACAGTTGAAGGAAAAATTCATTGTTATAAATTAAAAAAATAATACATTGAGAAGGATAATAAAGGAGCATAAGATGGATCCAAAGGTCTTACTTAAGGAAAAGACAGATGCGGATGCAACACTTTTGTCTACAAGAGATGTAGCGAGGGAGGAGATGAATATTCTAGAGAATATCAATACCGCAGTACAAGATCTGCATGCATCAAGAGTTATAGTTAATATTTTTACACAGATGCATCAGAATCCTCCACCTCTAATGTAAGAAAAAGAACAAGCCTCACCTGCAACATAAAATAAGATATGTTAGTAAAGTTCACCATGTGATAGGTGTGTTGTCACAATTCCGAAACTGGCATAGGAATTAAAAGATAGTGGCCAACCCCTTTTTAGTTTGTAATTTTGTGTAGCAGACATAAGGACAACTATGATTTTGAATCATAGGAAGAAAAGAGGATGACCTCGTAATGTGTCCTTATATGACATAACTTGTCCAAAAGCTTTGATATGTTATGACAACCCCTTTTTGTAATTTTATTGGCCGACAATGCTTTATGAATTTGTAATTTTCTTCATAAAGTAATCTGCCATCGGCCACATGAGAGATAGATTTTAAAAGAAATTTGGAAATTAAAATTGCACAATGTTATTATATGTTTCTAATACAAACTATGTTTCTTTTTTATTGTTTACATAAATGTTGCTTGAATTTACTTGATTTTTTTCTTTAAAATATTTACGTTTCAAATGGAAAAGGATCAAATAAAGACAAATATAATATTGCATTTATTGAAATTTGTAATCTCTATATGAAATACATCAATATTTAAATTTATTGAAAGTTTCTTAAATTTACTTGATTTTGTTTCTTTTAAATATTTACGTTTCTGATTTTTGCACATGTAAATTAAATCAATTAATCAGATATAAAAGACAAATGTGTACTTATTTCACTCTGAAATTGATAACTAAATATAAAACACAAATGGGATAATTGAAACATATAATGACATTGTTCCAATAGAAAAGTTGTAATCTAGGTGAATTGGAATAGTCCTGGAGCAACGCTTTCATTTGTGTCTTGGAAATCAACTGTAGCATGATCTGTTGATGTGTCTCGATCCCCTAGGTCAGGAAAAATATTACTAACTCCTCTTCTTTCTACTAGTGAATTCCACAATGCCAGTGCTCTATCATAAGGAAAAGACTCCACTGAGTAACGTGAAACATACAATTTGAGACAACTTTCTAGATTCCTATCCAATCTATTTCAAACTTTGGACTTTAAAAAGGATAATGCACTGAAAACCCTCTCATCTTCCATTGAACCAAGAATCATTGTTTGGAAAATCTCATACAACTTTATATACTCGCTCAAATATTCACTTAGAATAATACTAGAATAGATATCCTTCCAAATCCTTTTCATGGCATTGTAATCATGTGGGTTTTGTAGAAGCTGAACTTTTTCGTATCATAGTATTAACAATTGAATATAAACTAAGTAGTTTTATTTTCAAAATACCTTCTAAAGAAACTCCATTTATCTCTTGAGTCTTAGATAAATTATTAGTTAGGTCACCCATATTTTTGAGAAATAAAGGACCTGATAAATGTGTATGGTTTTTTTGCACGATAAATTCATGTTGGTCCGAAAATCTATCAGGTGGACAGATCTATGGATAGATGAGCCAACAGTGTGCAGGGCATAGCCCCTCTTTGAGTCAGCAAAGTGAAACTAGTTTATTGCTATTCTACCAGCAGGAATCGTGCAAGTCTCACAATATTTTTCCTTCGGGGTTGGGATCTCATCCTAGTAGAGGTACTTCCAACTGTAAGAAGAAGGGGAAGAAGCGAGGCGGGGAGATAGGAAAGATCTGAAGGGAGAAAAGAAATGAATTCCAAAGCAGAAAGGTCAGAGGGTCTATGTTTTGGGCTGGTAGTAAACAGAGCTGAACTTACTCGCATAGATGAACAAAGCAATACTGATGAATAAATGACAATAAAGTAGAAGTAGATTCAACATAAAAAACATACAGATATAACATAAGAAAGCTCTTATGTATAACACAGGTATTCAACACAAAGTATAAATATTGTATTAATATTTCCTTCTCATTACAAAAAAGCTCAAAGTATTTTCTTCTTACTCAAAGAGAGAAGGCTAAAAAGTAACCAACAACCTAATTACAAAGTATCTACAAAATATCTAAAAGTCAACTGTTGACTTTGTGACTTGGTGGATGACATCATCCCATGGTGCAACATGGATGATGTCATCATTTGTGCCAACATACTCTTAGATATTTACAAAAAGAAGATTGAGAGGAAGGAGACTATTCGTCATCGTCTCATGGCCGAAAGGGAGTGTCTTGCTTCTGTTGTTGCTTGGGAGAAGTGATGTTAAACTGGGCCCGATATTCCATGAACTTGCTGATCATGGGCTGAAGTTGATCTTGAGTAGGATCCTTGTGGCGATCACTGATAACTTCGCAAGTTTCACGTTCATCCACGAGCCTTTCTGGGAGCTTGGAATATTCATTTCCCGCCTCTATCAGGTACACTATAAAGTCATGACAGCCGGATGTTGATGCATTCAAAGTGTCGAAAGTGGCTTCTCGCCCTAACCCTTGCAAGATGATCTCCTTAAAGATTTGAATAGTCCGGTCTACCTTCCTTAGGGTGAAAGAAGGAGTGAGAAGGCACGGGGACATTCTCGGGACAATTTTCTCCATCTGGTCCATAGCCTCTAAGGCTACCTCTTTGACTTTATCTATCTTTTCGAGGACAAACTCTAACTGATCGACTTGGTAGTCCAAAGTAGAAAGGATTTTGTTGAGTGCTCGGGGTGATTGAAGACGCCGAACTTGACCGGATATTGACCAGTGAACAGTCGAGCATTTTTGGAAGGTCTCATGCTCTGACCTAACATGGTCCAACTCTTTAGAGATGGGTCCCACAATCACCTGGAGTGCCTTGTTCACTGATTGATGTTCTGATACAAATCGGTAAACTTGATGATTACTCCCTCACTTTCCTTGAGGATTTGGTCTCTCCAGGTGGATACTGCCATACCTTGCTCACCAATTTTGGCGTATTCATTTATCTTATCCTGGCTCAGGGGCTCAGGAGTTTCGGTGGCAGTTGTAGGAGGTGCACTGCCCATTTTCTATAAGGCGTGGAGAAGATGTTTATTTTGCTCCTTTAATAGCCTCTTTTCTTCCTTTGCTTCCTGGAGCTTCTTATAAAGGGCATTGGCTGTAGATAGGACCTCTCCTGAAGGCTTTCAGAAGATGTTCCCATTGTGACTTGGGTCACTGTATAATCTGTCGGAGACAGATCCTTTTTATCCTTTAAAGGATTGGGATATACAATCTCCATTACTCTTTCTCCCGATGTACTCTGAGAGAAGCGGGTTATAGGATTTTGCTTATTATCCCCCTTTGCTGGGATGATGGAGAAGTCCATCAGTGCGATAGGAACTTTCCTCTTTTCTTTGGCTCGAGATCTTTGGGAGGTCCACGCTGGACTTATGGGAGTGGGACCAGAAGTGGAAGAGGGGGAAGCTGCAGTAGTGGAGGGAAAGTGCGTAGAGACACTTGGTGGCGGCATTGAGAGGAGGTGAGAAACTTCTCACGGGGGGAAGGGACACGTAGGGGAGGAACACATGGGAAAGGAAGGGATCTGAGAGATGAGAGAAGAAATGGTGGGGGACAACTCCATGAGAGAAGAGAAGATGGATGACGAGGAGGGGGGAACAATAGAAGATGGGGGAGAGGATACGACCAAAGGAATGGTCGCTTGGGTCACACGAGGAGGAGAAGGAGGAGAGGGAGAAGGGACAGAAGGGACCTCAGTAGTTATAGCAGTGGAAACATCCTGAGTGGATGTGCCCATCGGAACATCTTCGGCCGCTTCTTTCTCTGGAGATAACTAGACTCACAACCTGTTCTTATGCGGCGGAAGGGGGCTCTCAAGAGCTCCTTCTTGAGAAGAGCTTGGTTCTCCCTCTTTGTCTTTGCCTCTATGATTTGGCGAGATGATTTGGCTTTGGCGGTGCGTTGCCCAATGGGGACGTAGTGAAATCTACCCCGAGGTAGATGAGGCCATTCATCTGCACAGTGTTCTGTCTCAGCTGCAGAGTTTCTTTGACCCTATCTTCGATGGTCTAGGGCGCTTTGGTTCTATCGATTGTAGTAAACAGCAAGTTATCCCCATCTGTTTCAAGATACACCTGATCAACTTCTTGATCGGTAGTTTGATAACCTTTCGGGACAATGGCCACGCCGTCTTGAATGATCATGTGCTCGGGGCCGGTGAGAATGGTCCTTTCTCCGAGCTCAACCTCATGATATAGGTCGATATAAATGTCCTCGATCTATGGAATGTGAATTGGATTGAGTTTTTCTTTGGGAAGGCAGCTCCTTGGATCGAAAGTGGGCCTTGCCAGGAAATTGTGCTTCAGATTGAGTAGTTCTAGCTTGGCAACCATTTCCCAGGATTTGTGGTGAGAGATGCATGTGTATCTACCCACTGTAAGTTGGAAAGGAGTTCTACCCTTCTTTCTCTTCAGGCACTTCTCGTGGTATGTTACGAGCTGTCTGGATAGCTCCAACAGGATCAGCTTGGGACCAGCATATCTTGGCAATTTGGTGGGCTCACCCAGGAAGTTAGCTGCCTGAGATAGGTGAAGGTGGGAAATTATGTGAATAAGGCCCCCCACTTCTCCGTTGCTGTGACAATGCTCTTGGTCGTTTGAACATGAGTCATGTTGGGCCTCAAAAGGTAGATGACGTTGTAGAAGAAAGTGTTGTTAATCTTGGTAAACTGTGGGATGCTATTCTCCAGCTTCAGCTCTAGGTAGTACTCATATATTCTCACCTGGGGCCAAACCCCACATTGGCTCAATCTTTGGATAATCCCTTTCGAGGTCAGAAAGCATAGACTACATAGGATTTCATGTAGAACCTCCCCGTCGTGGTGAGTTATTGGAGCTACTCGGATATGGTGCTGCTTATGATCTTCGCCCACTCAAAGCGTTGATCTGGTACGTTCTTGTTCATAGTTTCAAAGTACCTGAGCATCCATTTGTGAAAGTAATGGGCGTCAGAAATCCCAAACACTCTACTTAGGAACGTGATGGTATCACTTAATTCCTCAAAGAAATCACTATGGTGAATAACCTATGGCCATCTGGTTACCACCTTCTTGTTCTTTAAATACACTTCATTTATCAGCTGCATGCACTGGTCTTCATTATCCTCCCATTCCTTAATGCAGTCTTCTTGGCTCACGGCCACGAAATTCCAGTGGTGAGGGATGCCAAGCATGATTTCGAAGTGTTGGGCGAAGGTTGATCACAACTTCACCCTTCTCATTTTGGACACACCTCGTGTCTTTGTTGTAGCAATGGGCCACTACCATCATGAATTCATTGTTCACTGCACTGACGGGATCCCCCTAAGAAAATGCAGGCCACTACCTACTAGTTTTTCCATCCAAGGAATCCCCGTGACTCTCCTGGTTCTGGCCTAGAAATCTTCCATGTCAATGTGACCGAGCTCAGAGTCTCTTATATCCAGGTCACATTCTGCCTGGGACTCGGGCATTCTGACCCTCTGATACTTGTACTTCATCTCTTCCTCTGTAAGCTTAGCTTTTCCCTTTGATTTGGTTGGTCTCTTGCTTGATGTAGACATATGTGGATCTGAGTTCAGTTGTTGATCTATAAGAAGAAGAAGTGAAACCCAACGCAGAAGAGCCATGTTAGCTGTTAGATCTTCCATTAGAGTATTACAGAATGAGGAGTTAACAATTTAAAGGCCTCAGGGCGCAGGGCGCATGAACACTGCAGGTTGTAGGGTTAATAGTATGGCGCACAGAAGAAGGGTGTTACAAGGAACAAATTAGCACAAAGGGCACAGGGTGCAAGGATGCTGCACATGACATTTTGTTATTGTAAGCAGAAGTGCGCCTGCGCCATTCATATGTGTTTTATGCTAGGCGCAGATAATTTTCATGTTGCATGGGATAGGATGTGCCAATGGCGCATATATTTTTCATGTTACATGGAACTTTGGTGCGCCAAAGGGTGCAGGGTTGATGTGTGTAACATAGGATTTATGTGTGCAAAAGGGGAACTTGGCGTGGCGCAGGGAAGGCTTGCATGACATTGTGCTGCTGTAAGAGGGGATGTGCCTACGCTATTGTTTAGGATTTACTCGGTTTCACATGGCGCAGTAATTTTCATGTTGCAAGCAGGATCAGTGCGCCTTCTTGGCATGACTGTATTTTATGTAACAGGCGTGGCGAATGTGCCAAGAGGAAAAAGCACAGTTTTAAACTAATCTTTCAGGTTTTCTCTTTCCTGACAGGCTCGTGATCTTTCAGGCCTCTTTTACAGGGTTTTTTGGATGGTGAAGGGGGCACAAGCAAGGAGGTCCAAGTGATTTTTGAGGTAGAGCCCTCCTTACCAGCAGATCTGGAAAGAGGAGGAAGAGCTTGGGGGAGAAAGATAGCAAGAACAACAAAAGGGGGTTACAAATCCATTGCCTCCTACCATACAAATAATCAAAACAAAACATAGGAGTAAGAACCACCTACCCAGAATATATATAGTATGTGAGAGGTGAAACGGGGTCCACGAACGTGATACGAGGAGGACAGGCGTGCCGACAGGTGCAGAGGAATAAAGTTATCACGTGTTTTTAATTGTGAAAGTGACAGGGCGGATGTGCCTATATATAGGCAAAGGTGCAATAAATGCGCCAACCACTTTTTCAAGAGGCACACCAAAACATGTGTCGACACATCAAACGGTGTGCCCTTTGGCATGGATAAACGTGTGTCAACACGGGAATACTTGCACCTTTGGCGCAATTTTAAGACTGTCAACACTTCATTCCTTGCGCCCTTTGGCGCACCAAAACACGGCAACAATTTATGTGTTAACATGAAGGCACATGTGCCTTGGTGCACGCAAGAATGGTGCATCACGGGAAGGTGCACCAAAACATGTGTCGACACGTCAAACGGTGCACCAAAGGAAATGAAGGGGGCGCAGATTTACTCTGTGTAACCCAGCCAAAAGGTATAAAAAATGGCTAAGTTCGGAGAACTAGATTTCCTGGAAAGGGATTTTGCAACGTTCCAAACGCAGAGGGGTCCTTGACGAGGGACTAGGAAAAAATTTGGTATGGCTACCTATAAAATTGCCCTCATCAATTTTACAGGATAACAATTCCAAAACTGGGGATTTACAACTCCCATTGCTTCAAGAATTTTATCATTTTTGAATCTTTCCCAGATCTCTTAGCCAATGATTGAGAGATCTTTCTCAACATATTACTAGTTTCCATTAATACTGCATCATATAAATTTCATGTCACTTGTACTTCTTCTATTTATGAGTTAGTCACATCAACTCTTTTTTCGAACATATGAAGTGGAATCTCTCTTCCATGTGTTGTTATACATAGATGATCATGTATATTATATTTTAAGAAGCACCTAGAATTTTTCAAATATCTCAATGCATTCCAGTTTTCAAAAGCAATAACCTAAAAGCTACCATCAGAAATATATAAAATTTCTAAACTCCAGTAAACACGTCTTCTGAGTCTTATGAAGTCTGTAATGTAGAAAGAACGATCTTGTGCATGCTTCGTTAAAATATTAAGCTCCCTCAACATGGGAAAAATACCGTAGAGTGTGAGTAAATTTTCTATGTCAGTTAGATGACACAATAGATATTTAGCTTTATCTACATCCCTGTGGTATTTAAACATAAATCTTGTCAATGAAGGATATTCATCAAATATTCTACACGTAGGTTCATACATAGATATCCATCTGGTATCTACATCTTTGAGATTTTTTTCCCTCTATCAGTCCAATAGAATTTTTTTGAAATTCTAAAAATCTCTTCAGACTACTAGAATAATAGGCATGCAAGATCATGTATCAATTCCTCTACTTTAGCTATATTTTCAAATGTGCTCACAATTTTGTAGGCTAGATTCATTCTGTGAGCCATGAAGTGGACAAAAACCATATAAAGAGCAATAGTTGTGTGAATTTTAACACACAGACCATTTCTTGCTCCCTGCATTATAGCTACACCATCGGTTCCAACATAAACTAATTTTTTTGTAATGGAAAAGTCATCCATTCCGGTGATATCCTTCAAATTTGACAACACCAATTTATATATATTTTCAGAATTACAATTCTCAGTCATTTTATGAATTTCTAAGAGGTGTGGAGTCCTTATTTCATTAGAAAATGTGTAAACATGAGTACATATCCATGAATTATTATCAAGTGTAGTAACTATTATCCATATTTCACCCCGAGAAAAATATTGGATCAGTCATGACCCCGCATAGAAGTAGCCTAAGAAAACTTGTTCTCGATCAATAAATTGGTTGCGAGAGGGACTCAACTATGAAATAGCGGGGAAGACAAGAAGGCGCGATGTCGTAGAGGAACTAGAAACAAGAAGGTTAAAAAACAGAGAAGATTCGAAGTCCCTGTGTTCGGATTCATTGAAAAGGATCAAAAATTGGTGATCAAAAATTGGTGAGCAAAAAGGAGGTAGCAAAAAGGACCACGTGTCCTAATGGTGCCTCTCCAAAGATGAATCCAAAAAGGGAAGCCCAAATGAGTTCAAGGCTACTGCGTGGCCTTGGTAGGTGAAAAATGGAGAAACATCTTCAGGCCTTTTAATGCAGGATCTCCTTGCCTCAACAACTAGATCGGATTCAATGTTTCTACCGCCGTTTCCTCTTCTTTTAAGGCCCCAAACCAAAGATTGATGTAGTAAAAACAAATTTGGGAGCATATTTTATCTAAAGCATTAACAACAATGGTTGAACTTCAACCTAATTTTCCCACTTCTCTCTCTCTCTCTTCCTTCTATCTGATTGAATCTATAAATATGGGGGTGGGATTCATTGTAAAGGGTTGGACATTCCTTGTTTTGTAGGCTCCCTTTTTCTTCTAGCAAAATAATTTGTGGAATTTCAGGCCTTCCATTAAAGTTGCAATATATTTCTTGCCTCCTAGTTGTTTTGTAATGTATTGTATCAATCTGCAGAGAAATAAAACACGTTTGTGATCGATTCTAGATCCTTTCTATCTCTTTTTCTTACATATGGTCTTTCATTATAAATTTGGTTATTTGTGTTTGATTATTACATGTATTTGTTGGTTTGTGTCTATCAGTAGAACTAGTGTTCATCATTCCTTTGGTGCATCACCTTGTAGTTTAGTTATTGTTTATTTCTTGTACCCCTTTCTTATCCCTATCTCCTTGGCAAGTTTTAGATTAGGTATAGAGATATATCCTCTGTAAGTTCTCACGTATGCATCTAAATAGAGGAATAAGGAACCAACCTTTAATCTGGAGAGCTTTCCCATTTTACAAGGTCCCAAACCTTGGGGAAAGTTCAATGTTATGCAATCACACCAAATGAGTCTGCCTTAGAAAAGAAGATATCCATAACTCATTTGGGGGGTCTTTGTGATTTCGCACTAACAATAACCTTATATAATGAAAGGAAATATACTTTTCCTTTTGAACAAACAGATTTTAGATCCTCCTTTTCTACCTTAGATATACATTTTGCAATCCCCCAACCACTAGTATCTGACCAATGAGATTTAGGAACATTTTGTCGACCAATAACTTGATACAACATTTTATTTTCTCTTAAATCTGACATCGGTCTTCCCCTTTTCATTATATGAAATACGGTAGAAAACTGAATACTTTTTGCTTGCATTTCTACCTCCATAGCTTTGCTCAATCTAGCTACTATGGTCCCACCTTTTTCATTTATATATTTGATACATTTTTGTTCCTTTTCATACTCTTCTTCGTATTTGACATGTAGACAATCTTTTGCATTTTTCCATTTATGTGTTACGACTATGTTGCCATTATTTAGCTTTTGGGAAATGTATATTTTCCCACATTACTTTTCAATTGTGTCCAATTTGAGTTTCATCGTGTGCTCCTTCCTCTGTTTCCAACCACATATTTTGCAATGACATTGTGTTGGAGAAACATTACAATTTTCGGTGTACGGAGTTGATAAAAGGATATTTTGCAGCCCATTCGAATTGGAATTTTCTTCCAATTGTCTAGTTTTCCCTCTTTCTTCTGACATATTTTATTTTTTTTCTTGGGATTTAAATTCTACATCTGAGATGTCAACAGGAATATTTTGGTTCTGATGTCTCCTTTTCTTTGAAATAGAAATCGAGTAGAAGCTTCCTCTACTGGTGTACTTTGAGAATTTGATGAATTTTCATGTACTTCTAACTCATCAAGGGACAAAATGTTTTCCTCAACATATAATGGATCATCGATATCTTTAAATTGATTATTCTAGGGAGTATTTCTGAAATGTCTACAAATAATTCTATAAAATTGTTACTTATTTAGTATTAATTTTATCTATAGTTAAATTTTTACAGAGTAGAAAGAGTTCCAAGAAGAGTATGATAAACATAATTATTAAATTTTGTAAGATTAAATAACTAGTAAATAGCAAGTGCCACATACTAATATTTTTAGCTGATGTAGAAACGGACTTCATTTTTTGTGATTTTCCAAAATAGCCAAGCAAAGTATTTGCACCCTTTTTGAACTAGCTGAATTTGTAATCTTCTTGCCCTGATTTCTAGTATCCATGACTTCTTACTGCTTAGGCCCTTAGGGTTGGACAGTCAAGGGTTGGATGACTGAGTCACTGAGTGGTTTGACGGATCATGATAGAGGGGTTGGACGCCTAAGTTATTGGATGGCTTAAGCCTTATGGGTTGGATGGCTTAGGGTTAGATGACTAAGGGGTTAGATGGCATAGGGTTGGATAGCTTGGGGTTGGATGGATAACTGTTGGATGGCTAATGGGTTGGATGGCTAGGTGCTTAACCATTGGATGACAAAGGTTGGACGACTAGGTGTTGGATGGCTAAGGGTTGAACGGCTAGGTGTTGGATAGATCAATGTTGGGAAGATCGAGTTGGATGGCTAAGAGGTTGGATGACTCATATTTTAGAGTTAGATGGGTTAGGGTTGGACGGCTCATGATTGGAGGGACCAGAGTTGGATGGCTCGAGTTGGACGACTGTGGATTTTGAATTTTCTTATGTTTACTTCGGTGAATATGTGCATGATATGATTCAAAATTATGGTGAATTACATTCATAAGCTCTTATATATGTGTAAAATATAGGTGAAATGAATAGTATAAGGGACATGTCGGTCAATTTTTTTGGTGAATAAGTCACCATGAACCACATAATATTCACCAATTCAAATTTCTATAATCCTCGATTTTCATGAGTTTACAAAAATTCACCACTAAATTTTTCCTTGGTCATGAGGAAAGAAATAACGAGTAGGAGTGAATAAAGAAGGTTAAGAACATACAAGGATGATGAAGATTTAGTTGAATACATAACTATACAAACAAATTACATAATCTATTTTCTCCACTTTCGTAGTATGATGTAGGGGCATCGTCAAAAGAACTTCAAAAGTGTAAATATATCTTTTATGAATGGTTGTGCAAGGTCAAAGTAAGTGTGTTAGACTGTGTTAAGGTCATGAGAAGGAATCTTAGGTGGTCAAGTGGTTTAAAATTTCATGTTATAGTTTTTCTCTCCATTTATAAATTCAAATTTTTAAACTTGTAAAAGTGAGGCTATGAATTGTCAAGGAGTAAAAGGGATTTTTTTATGTTTTAAAGTGTGTGTGAGTGTTTATAGGCCCTATGTGGAGATAGATTCAATAAATATCTCAAATAATATAATATTCCTACTTTGGGCCATGTGTGATCATCATGGATCTTGAAAAATCAGTTAGGGTTATGGAAAATAGGTAAGGAAGAGATAAAAGGTTGAGAGAGGTAGGCGAGTTATCACCATTACTCGAGGTGCGAGGAGAGGAAGAATGAAGAAGCATGTAAATTTTATAAGGAAAAATATAAATTTGATGAAAGTATTCTATTTTTCTTAAAGAATTTTGTGTGAGTATAACTGTTTATTTTCAAATTCTATATGGGTAAATGCACCAAGTTGGGGGACAATTAAGTGGACATCAAATCCTGAATTTTACATTAAAAACAACAAAACATCAAATTTAGTCTTCCGCGGACTTGAACCATGCCGAAAAGTAAAAACTATGTCATAAAAATGGTACCGTTGCGTAGGTGATACTATTAGCTTTGTAGAAATACTGATGTTAAAGTGAATAGAAGAGGATAAATATCATTTTATAATTTTTTACTAATAGTAGGTCTTTAAGACACTTTTTCCTGTGAATGTTTATGTCTATGTTTAAGACTGTAAAATTTGTTTCACTTATCAGAATGTGATAAAACTTATACCATCCCAACTGTGGTGAAATTATATACATGTTCAAAAAAAAAATTATTTGATTTCAATATTTTTGATGAAGTTATGGCGGGCAAATGGAAAGTGCTCTGTTTTCTTTATGTTTTCATACCACTTTCACGGAAAAAATCATAAAAAATAAAATATTACTCAAAAAATACAAAATAAAATCCATCCCAAGATAGATAGTGGCATATAACTTCTCATCAAAGGAAAAATATATATATCAATTTTTGGTCATCCAAATTGTGGGCAAACGGACTATAATCTTATCGGCATTTTTAAAAAAAAATACCAGGTCATTGAATTTTGAGTGTTTAATATAGCTAATCTTGTCTATTTTTACAAAAATTAGTATTTTAGAAACTAGATTCTGGATGCTACGATTCATATTAATATAATTTTTCTAATTTTGAGTGTATGTATTGCTAATAATCCCTACAAGTTGATATTATGTTGTTATTTGCAATATGATGTCAACGGATGACCCTATATTTGTCCATCAACTTCCTACACTTACCCATATTCACACAAATAAGGATCATATGTCATGATAACATTGAGATGTTGATTGATCTCAGGATCATTGCACAAGTGTGGTAATCCATTGATCAAGGTATAAATTTTGTATTCACAACAAATGAATTCTTGACAATATTTACATGGTGGTGTATTTGAGTATGTTCTTGCAAGGACTCTTTGATATAGATAATTTTTTTCTCTTAATGATGAATTTATTAAATAAAAATCTCAAGGAGAATATTTGAGGATGTGATATCTCATGGTATTAGAAAAAAATAGTTTGTTTTATGTTATTTATTCAAAAAAAAAAAAAAGTAAACCTGATCATGACTATTTACCTTGAGTTTGGATCTAAAATAACTCTTTTGATTCCAAGATAAAGATTACTTTAGGGCCCTATTAGGATAAAGAGAGAGATGGTTAGAATCTACTCATGCATAGAGGAAGGAATGATAAATAAAATTGAAGAACTTGACTTTTGAGAGTATACCCTACTGTTGATAGTGCTTCATAGTTGGTTGAAGAAGCAAATTTAAATATTTTTAGGTAAGATAGGCATCCACCGGTAAGATCCCCATGAAGGTAATCTAGATACTAATCTCTTTAGATTACCCAATAAGAAGTGAACTACTTTAGTTATTTTTTTCACCACAACTAGAATCATGTCACATTTTTTTTAGACAATGACGGTCCTTTCACAAAATCCATGCTAATTACTTGTCATTTGTAATGCGAGAATGCTATGAGGATACAACAGACTAACATGATGCATGTTATCTTCCTTAACATGTTGATAATAAAGATAATGTATGATATAATTTGTCATGTCTTTCTTCATTCCTTTCCAGAAGTATTGTTGTTTTACATCATCCAACAATTTCTTCACTCCAAGATGTCTAGAATAAGGAGCATCATGAAATTTCTTCATAAATTTCATTCTAAGGTCATTACCCAAAGGTACATAAACTTTGTTTTCATATCTCAAGACTCCTTCATTATCAAACTTAAATCCTTTGTATCTCATATCATTAGGATTTTCTACTAATGACATTTTCACATGTTGATAATACATATCATTTTTCATTTGTTTATTTACTTTTGTGTTATGAGGGTTACAATAGTGGAAACATACTTCCTACAACTTAGTGCATAAACCACTTGGTTATCTTTTTATTTAATATAGCTAAATTAAAAATCATATTGAGATAAAAAAATCTAGCCACTTATGTTGTCTTGTATTAAAATTAGGCCATGTAATGATATATTCCAAACCCAAATGGTTTATTTTAAATTCAAAAGGTTTTCCTAATAGGTAATACCTCCAAATTTGTAAAGCATAAACTATAGCAACAAGTTCTAAGCCATGGGGAGTAGAGTTCTACTCATGCACCTTCAGATTTCCACTCTCATAAGTAATTACATGATTGTTTTGAAAAATTATTCCACACTATCATTCACCGGACATCCGTTACCATGGTGAAGCTTGATTGCGATCCGAACCTTAAAAATATGTGTTTTTGTAAGTTTTTCCTTCAATAAATTGAATGCATTTTCACACTTTTCAGTACATACAAATTTCATTTCCTTTTTCTACAAAGAGGTTATAGGTCCATCCACTCTTGAGAAATCTTTCATGAATTTTCTATAATAACTAGTTGATCCCATGAAGTTTATTACTTCATGTACATTCTTAGGTGTTGTCCACTCAATAATGGATTTTATTTTCGATGAGTCAACTAAAACCCATCTTTGTTTATGATGTTCTTGTTATCTATTTTTACCCCCATGTAAAATAGACAACTTGGGAGGAGAGGTTTGAGCACTAGAAAGGGGCTTCATGAAGAAATCTAGAATGATACAAGTGAGTTTTCAAGTTTGTGGAACATTGTAAGTGGTTTTGGGAAGTTTTAGAGGTTTTGGAACCAATTCATTAGAAGTGGGATTTTGGGCCTAAAGGATCATGCATCATGAAAGAGGACTTGAGATTCAAAGAAATATTTTGATGGACATGTGAGGAATTGTAAGTCCAATAAGTGATTATGGAAATCATTTTCCATGCCCTACATCTTTGGATAAGATAGGACGTCTTTAAACATCATACAATTTCGAGGTAACTCATTATTTTGGTGCACAACTAGAAATACCAAGAAATAAGGGGAAATTTGGAGGTGTTAAAGTTAAAATTGGTTCTTAATACCACCACCATTGGATTTAGAAAGTTTTTTAGGTGGAATCATATAAACGTTCACCTCAAAACTCATCCAGGAGCTAAAGATATCACCTTCAAAAGTTGGCCTGCGGGGTTGGATGGCTAGGGGGCTAGGCTGGTTATCTAACCAAGGTGGTTGGACAACCGGGTGGATTTACGGACACAGGGTTAGATGAATCACCAAATCTCAACTATCCGGATGTACAACTAGAAGGGATAGATGATCATCCAACCATGGTTGGACGATGTACGATGCACAAGGAATGTAACTCAATTGGATGGGTCGTGAGGTTGGATGGGTAGTTCACTCACATATTTATATGAATGAAGGATAGATAACCATCCAATCCAAGAATTTGGATGGCTCAAGACACATGTCAGTGATTTTTGAGGCTAGGTGGCTCACTAACACGGTTGTACGAGCCAAAGGTTGGATAAATGTCGAACCCAAAATGGGTGGACAACTGGGGGTTGGACAAATATTTTTCATGGTCGACGTTTTTCTAGATGTACAGATTTGGGTTGGAAAACCTTCTAACAAACATGGTTGAATGGCTCATAGGTCGAGGTGTGAGTAGAACATTAATGGTGGTAGCTAAGTTAGATGAACTATCTGTCAAGGATTTTATGTAGGTTAGGTGGGACAAATTTTCTAAATAATGTATTTTATCCCTTCATTTTAAGGAGAGACATTTTGGGATATGGGGAAACTCTTACAAAAAATTTCCTCAACTCCAATGAATTGTAGGCCTTATCTTGCACCTGAAAATTGTATTTGTGCTTCTATTCAACAATGTAATGGTCTGTGCATGTTATAGAGCAATAAAAATCATGTTTTGTGGTGTTTCTTCAACTCTTTCTTATTTTTATTACATTCCATTTCCTCTCCATTATTATTGTTTTATTTTGTGCATGCTTCTTTTGTTTTTAGGGTTATGATGTTGTGTTTCATCGAGATCCGGTGGTGAATGGAGTTTGGGGTGTGTCACAACTACATGGCCTCTTTCAACTAATTTTTCCTCTTCTATTATCCCTCAATTAGAGTATCTCGCCCTAATTTTTTTGGTTCTATCACCATCCTCTTAGTGTAGGATTTACCTTTTCATGCACTCTCTCTCTCTCCTTCTCTCCTTGGAATTGTTAGGATCTGTTTAGATAGGTTTCCTTTTTATGTTAGGAGTATTTTTAGCATTAGGATTAGGTAGAGGAGGTCAGCCTTCTCCCAAAGACCATCTCAATTTCACAAGTCTCATAGCTTGAGATATGGTCCCATGTTAGAAAATTACACCGATTACCCCACACATGTGATAGCAATTCAAGGGGTGTTGTAATTTTTGATAATAGTTCTTAGGGAATTCCACTTCATTCTAATAAAATGAATAGTTCAAGATCTTACCGTATTGTTTTATTTTTCTAAGCACATCCAACACCATTCTCAAGTGTTAATTGTGTTCTTATATATTCTTTGAATAAATTAGGATATCATTAAGAAATATGAGCATGATTTATCTAAATATTCCTAAAAAAATTGTTCACGAGGTTCATGAATGCATTCGATGCATTAATGAGTGTAAAAGGTAACACTGTAAAATCATAATGCATGTATCTTGTTTTGAATGTTGGCTTATTAATCTATTCATCATTTATCCTTAGTTGATGATAACGAGACTGCAAATTGATCTTTATAGATAGAGATGCATCTCTCATCTGATCAAAAGTTCATCAATCCTTGGCAAATGATACCTATTCTTTATGGTTGCCTTGTTAAGAATGTAATAATTGATGCATAGTCTTAATGTTCCATCTTTTCGCTTAACAAAGATGATTATTTCTCCCCAAGGATACACACTCGGTTGAATTAGTCCTTTAGACAAAATTTCGTGAAGTTGTGTTTTTAGTTCTACTAACTCTATTGTTGTCATTTTGTATGGTGCTTTAGATATCAGTTCAATTCCAGGTTTGATATCAATGGTAAAGTCAAAATTATGTTTAGGAGGAATTATAGGTAATTCCTCTCAAAAGACATCCATGTATTTTTATAACAATGTATAATCCTCCAAGGATGCCTCACCTTCCTCACCAAAATAAGAAATTTTTATTGCATATAACATGCAACCTTTATTTTTAGTTTTCTTAAGATGGATAACAAAAATCTATCTAACTTCAAAATATCATTTTATACCCTGAATGATATTTATTTTATGTATGCCATATAAGAATTTTATTCATTTTTCACAATACTATCTTGTTGCTTTATATTTAGGCATCCAATTTACACTAGTAATGATATCATAGGACCCTAAAGGATCTACGTAAAGTTTCAATTTTGTATTAAATATAGGTAATTCTAATGTTGCATCAAACAAACATTGTTCTATAGTTTAAACAACATTATTCCCATATTATACTGATCCACATATTTTTCATATGACCAGATTTCTTAGATAAATTTCTAGCTAATTTCTTGGAAATGAAGCACTTAATTTGCAGACTGGTGTCAAATAAAATAGTAACAGGAAGTCCATACAACTTACTTGACACTTCAATAGTAGTTTGTTTCTCATCTTGGTGGTTAGCCATTCTGCGTGAATCCTCTACTACTGATTATTTTTCCGATTATTCTAGGGACAATTGTTAGCGTAGTGATCACCACCAAGTTTGAAACATCTAGCAAAAGGTCCTTTCTTTTCAAATTTATTATCATTTTCTACAACATTATTCTTCCCATTTCTCCTTGTATTTGCATTAATTTTAGCTATTGTAGTATTTCGAGTAGTTTTTAGTTTGTTTCCTTCCTTTTTCCACCATGTTTTTCTAGGAGCTAATGGTCTAGGTAAGTTGACGTTCTTCTTTGGTTTTTATTTTGTATGAGTGTAAATTTCTTGTAGATTATACTCTTGCCTAATGGATTTTTCCAATATATCCTCCATAGTAAATGTCCAATACACATCTACTTCACATCATATATTTCTTTTTAGACCCATAATGAATTTACACATTCTATATTTTTTATCTTTTTGATACTATGGTACATACTTCAACAATTCGGTGAATTTTTCACAATATTAAATCACACTCAGTTTACCTTGAGTTAGGTTTTGAAACTCAAACATTTTATAGTCAAAGTATAGTTGTGGTAACCAACATTGATGAAAAGAAAATTCTAATGGTTCCCATGTGATACTAGCAGTATAAACTCCTAACTCCATCTTATGGTTGTCCCACCACGAAGATGCTTCATTAGAGAGCTGAAAAACACCCCAAATTTCCTTAGTTTCCTTAGAAAATTCTCTCATCTCAAAATAATTTTCCATTTCACTCAACCAACTCTTAGATCCATCTCTCGAGGTAGTTCCATAAAACTTGGGTGGGCTGATTCACTTGATATCCATTAATAGTTCTACTTTCAAGCAAGCTCTTTTGTTTTCTAGCTGATTTCTAACATTAGGATTTCTAGCATTAGGCTGAACAAGTTGTTCTACTTCCATTTCTTCCTCTTCTTCCTCACCCATCACTGTTGCTTTAGGGAAGCTATTCAGTTTTAGGTATCTTGAAGAACTACTAGAATTTAACTTAGTTTTTGGGTTGTTGTAGCTTCATCCTCATTATTTTTTCTTTTTCTAAACATCATATTTTTTCAAACAAGAATAAGATGTTATGAACCCATTAAGTCAAGAGTTGATAACCTTCATCTCTAATACCAAAATGTAACACCCATGTTATTTATCATCCAAATTAAGGGTTTTTTTTTTTAAAAAAACCTTTGATTATAATTAATGCCTTCAATTATTTTCAGCTTGCGGTAAAAAAAAAAAGATAGCATAATTGAATTTTTATAATCCATATAATAACAAATGATAACCATGTGTAGCTATAAGGTTCAATTAGATCTACTTGATCCCCCTTAATATACTCTAACCAAGTTTGTATAACTTGTATACTTTTGGTTAAACATTTTAATCAGGTCTTTAGAACTATGTGTAACTCCTAAGTGTTAACCTAGGAAACATACAAGCTGTAATCCATCTAGTATCCAACATAGCAAGGTAGGGTTATGGTGAATAAACAATGTAATAAAAAAAGTAGACTACTTTGTCCAAAGATTCAAGCGTGTAATGCAAGCTTAGTTTCATGACTTCACACTGGTCAACAAAACTTGTCTCCATCACCACACAACCATATCTACACAATTATATGGATCTCATTCCATTGTTTAATAAATTAAGTTTATGTGTTTATGAATTAGGAACCATGATTCATCCTTCTAATGAAATAATCCTATCAATGCCACCTTAGGATCCCTATGGGAAAGATAGTGACCACGTAATGAATTTCTTCATTACATCCTCACTACCATTCTCGTAGCCATCCTAAGTTGGTATGGGTAGGATAATTTTGAAACAATGATGAGTCTTAGTTTCTACGCTTCATTTACATGTTTAGTTATCCATCCAAGATAAGTAGATAAGTTTTTTTTTACGATAGATTGTTTCATATTATTAAGCTATAGTCACTTCTTGATAGAGTTTTTAGTAACTCAATGAGTTACTATCCTTCATGGGTACCTCTTATTGATTTATCGCAACACAATGTTGATCATCACATAAAATTTTAATTAACCATGTCTCGTATAAAGTTAATCCATTCAATATTTATTTAAATAGTTCTTAATCTCATTTGATCGTCATTTGATATGAATAGTGTACATTATTTAAGAAGGTGCAATAATAAAATATCATTGCTTTCATTTTATTATTTTCCATTTCATACTATGTTCATAAATCAACATATTTGTACATCCATAATGAAGTAATAAATTCATATATAATTACATAACATAATATCAAATTACTTTATTTATAAACATTTGTTAAAACAACATTTAAACACTTTCATATCCAATAAAATATGATACAAAACAACAAGATATTATATTGAACTTAATAAGGATAATTCCATATTTTACAAAATAATGATAAACAATTATTCAGAATAGTACATTAGGCAAAATTCCACAACTCAACTTGCAAAGATAAAAAAATTGCGATAAAAATTAAATACAATAATCCAAGTATAGATTTTAATAAAATAATACATGATGAAATCATGTATATACAATCCAATCAAGCACTTCATAAATTTCACTCTATCTTTCACACTATAGGAGAGAGAAAATGTATACATGGGTCAGTTCTAAGAACTGACATGAGCTATGTACCTCATATTCTTGTTGTATTTAATTGAAATAAAGAATATGTTAAGGTTATTTGGACTGATAACTTATAAATATATTAGTTCATTATATTATATATATATATATATATATATATCAAATGAAATGATACTTTAGAAGCATAAGGTGCTTTTTAAATAGACCATCTAATGTAACCGATAAACATAATTTTGTAAGTTTAAGTAATGTACTATGATAAAAAAATTATGAAAATGATCAAGAATATAATTTGTAATGATATCCTTAAATTCAGTAATAATATTCCACGTAGGATAACATCCTCATGAAACCTTTATCAATACATACTCATTACTCATAAATAGCTCAAAGGACATAAAACATCATCAATTTTTACAAGGAACTAAGGCAATAAAAAATACCTTATTAACTTCCATCATTTTAAGTATACAGTCCACAAAAATAATCCTTCCTTAATCAACTTTGGTTTCACATTACAAGATAATTCCAATGATCACAATTTCAAGAAGATAACAAAGTGTTAACCAAAAGGCTCAATGTTGAGTTTTAACATGAAAATAGTACCAATTTAAAATTGAGCGGAATACACACATTCAATCATTCCTATGATGCAATATATGTGTTATTACTTCAACATTGAAAGGGATGAAATCACAATATCACATATCCAACTCAATGCAATGTGTACGCTAACATAGACAACATCATACTTTTAGAAGACATACAAGATAACTCAACAAAATTCACTGATAATACCCACAAGGTTCACTAAAAATTTGATGTCATATAAACAATACTAGCACATTGTTCTTACAAACCCAATGAGGAATTAAAATCAAATAAGTTAAAACAACCCAACTCTAAGTGAGCTCTCATAAAAAAACTGTGTTTTTAAACCAACAATGGCAAGATCGAACGAGCTATTAACAACTTAAAACATCTAATCCTATAACGGGTTGTAGTTTATCATTCATTAACACCATATTTAAGACCAAAATAGATGAGGCTCAGTCAGTAGTAATTTTTAGAAATATCAATAATAATATTCATATCCGAACATGGATAATTGACCAAGTCAACGAATATCACCATTATCATTTAACCAATATTATAACTCAGACCCAAATTTTCAAAATGACAAAAACTATAGATCTATCATTTTCCAACAAACCCACAACATTATTTTCACTCCTTTCACTATTTTTATCTAAAATTTCCATATTGAGAATGAATAGAAACTCCAGATTTTAAACCACAAAAACTCAAACAAGTTCCTAAATGTCAAATCAACTACCAATGGAGACTCTAACAAGTGATAAAAAAATATGTGTGTTTTCAAGCAAGAAAAATAGTCCCGATTCTCATTAAAATGCATGGGCAGATTTCTAATCAAGCCCAAAAATATAGAGATTATTTTCCCTATTTCTTAAAATAAATTGAAAATGAAATAAGTATTCCCTTATTTAAAATTAATAACAACAAAAAATTGAGTAGAAATAACCCATACCTGGTTTTTATTTTCCTTCTTTTCTTTTTCCAATTTCTCTTTGAAACCTAGAACTCGTATGCCGAACAAGACTCCCAAAAATTTCCAAAACCAAAATAATAAACACATATTCACCATTTAAATATAACTTCATATTTGCATGCAATCATTCCAAACATATTTCCTAAAATTTCTCATTCGAAACTCCATGCAACTTCCATTAGACCTAAAACCATCAATAAAACTAAAAAAATATGCGAATAGGGAGAGATAAGGCATGTTTTGGATTTCAATGCAATATTTTTGTTCCCAAGGAACTATGATTTTTAATTTAAAGCTGATAATGCCACCTCATAAACCCAAAACCTTCCCTCCAAATTTCCAAATTACTTGCATGCATTCTATGACCAAATTAAACCAAAAAATATTAAATTTCCTTGCTATATTAAACTTTAAACTTTATCATTTTGTGTTGCAATGTGGTTGATGATCATATAAACTAATAAAAAATAAAAAAATTAATACCTTCCTCATGGTTTGTGACCATTTCAATGAAATAAACATTGTATCAAACTTTATACTTGTTAATCAATATGGTTAATGACCATTGTTTAATCAATAAAAAAATTAATTGCCTCATGGTCTAAGAATGAACCATATTCAAGTTTTAAACAATAACAATGTAATATGGTCTAAGACATTTATTCAAATTTAAATAATTAATTTTTCCCATGGTCTTTGACCATTTTAATGAAATTTATATATTACAATTACCTTTCCAAATATCCAAGACCATCGTTCTCAATGCCAAGGAGCGGTCGATGACCAAGTTAATAAAACATCTAAAAATAACCACTCATTAATTACTTTGCAAAGTGGTTTAATACTAATAAAAAAACATCTAATTTAATCCATTTCGAGCAATGCATTCAATCTTTAACAATGCAAAGTAATTGTAACAATCACAAACATCATTAATTAATGCAAACAATGGTGGATTCCAACCAAATCAATCAACATACATCGATGCAAACTAAAAGGTAGTGATCAAACAAACCCACCAAACATAAGAAGATAAATACATATATATCCTTATGTATACTCCTATATATGTATATGTACATGTTTTCACATGTATATATGTATGTATGTATATATATGTATATATTTGTATATCTAATTATATATACACACTTATAAATTTAACATTCATAATTTATTTAGTCATTATCAAACATTTAATGTGAAATACAATTCAAAAATCATGGGGTGTGGCACCCGTCCACACATCCACCTAAACATCCTCATCATCTCATGGCCTCCTATCAAAAAAATTCTTATCTATCTCTCTCTCTCTCTCTCTCTCTCTCTCTCTCTCTCTCTCTCTCTCTCTCTCTCTCTCTCTCTCCCTGTATCATAGGTGTTTATCTTTGTAATCAAGTGGCTCTCATTAGATATCTGACCAAAATATTATAAATCTTAGCACCTCGGAGGAAAAATTAGCCTCTCTAAGTTTTCTCATCCTTGAATCTTTGTACCAACCAGAATTCTTGTTATCTAAATAAGCTCCCATGATTATTCGAGATCACTTGTTCGGGTTGCATACTTAAAAATTTTTAGATCGGAGGCAAAAAAGGATCAAAATTAAGGAGGAATAGTGTTAGGTGGGCTTAGAAGGGGTTGAGATTGGAAATTTCTTAGAACCAAAGACAAAGAAAAAAGTCCTGGAAAAATCCGTGCAACAAAAAGAAAAATTCCCTAGAAAAATCCATGCGATAAAGTGACAATAATTCTGGAAAAATCCCAACAACAAAGGGAAAAAGTGCTTGGAAAAATCCATGTAAAAATATATGCAACAAAGGAAGAAAACCATGCAAAAATATGTGCAACAAAGGAAAATATACTTGGAAAAATCCATGCAAAAATAAAATTCCCTAGAAAAATCCGCGCATCAAAGGGAAAAAGCCACAAAAAAAGACATGCAACAAAGAAATTAAAAAAAAAAATCACGTGACCTAGAAACAACCCATATTTCATTTTTAACCTCTTAAATCCATCAAAAGGGAAACTTGGATATTTTAAAAGCATGGGAAGGTTACAAATAGGTGAAATATCATTATTGGAGCATTTCAAATGAGGAAAACCATATGAAAATGTTTTATTTTAACTTTTTCCCAAACACGGGATGTTATTTTTAGAACAAACTATCAAAAGCAAATCATGAAGAATTAAAAATAGATGAAATCATGCAAGGTAAGTTTGTTTCATCATCTAAACAGTTTTATTATGGAACATATCATACAAAAGTTGAAGAAAATCTATTTTTCTATGTTGGGAGTGTAAACTTTATTTTGGTCATATAATTGATAAAACAAAATATGTAGAATTTTTTAGAGCAAAAGGAATAAAATAAAGTAGAATGCATGTCCTTCACTCAAAGAGAGGCATTTTTGGAGAAAGAGGACAAACCACATACGTGTTTTCCTATTTTTACAAGTCAGACTTATATGTCCAGACTTTTCCTTCTTTCCTCTCTCTCATATTTTCTATAACACTTCAAAATGTATTGTAAAGAATTATCTTTTCATTTTCATTCATGTTTTGGAGTAATTCAATATTTTTAGTGAGAAATCAAGGGTAATGAGTGATTATTTGTTCTTATTCCACCTCTTGGAGAAATAAAGGAGTTGTTTTTACCTTTCTACAGTTTGTGTTTAGTGCATATTTCATTTTAAATTGAGTTTATCTTTGTGATACATGTTTATCCTTGGTTTAAAAAATTTAATCACCATGCATTCATACATATTTTGTGTCAATTTGTATGTCATATATTGTGTTTAACCGTTGTATGCAATATTTTTGTGGAGACATTTACTGCCCCTTATTTATCTTGTCACAACTCAAATATGAACCCTTATATGAAACACTCTTACGTTGATATAGTCACTTGTAGTTAGTGTATGGTGTGCATATCTCTCGTGGTCCAACTATTTGATTCCAATAAGTTTAAGATCCTCAAAATTTCGATGTATCACTATCTTTTCATTTTTCTCTTCTTTCTGTCTCCCTTCTCCTTGTTTGTTTTAGTATAAGAGAATAGTCTTAGAAATAGAAAATAGTTTAGGTGTTACATTAGGGGATCCATCCTTATTTAGAGAATCACTCCAATATATAGGTCACTCACAACCTATGAGTGTTTTCATTTTTTTGATTGAAAAGAGAGTTATCATACCATTCTCTAAAGGGTGCATTTCAAAGTGACAACAATTTTTAGCATGCCTAGTGGGACATAGAATGAAGAATTTTTCAAAATTTGATGTTGTTCTTGGAAAATATCAGTGTTTCATGAAATTTTATCCAACATCTAGTGGCTCCATAAGTTCAAAGCACATCGTGGTAGTATATCAATGCCTATTTCATGCCAAAGGTTACAATTAGACCATATGCAAAATGTATTCCATTTTATTTCATTGAACTACCTTTGAATTCAACTAAGATAAGTATATTTTTGAACTCCAAACCATACCCTATATCTCCTCCCACTCTGAAAAACCAAGTTCATTTATCTATTTTTCCATACCCAGTTCCACTCTAAATATGGCTCTCTAAGAAATGCGATTTTTATTTCCTTCAATGATGTCGGCCGATTATTGCTTTCTCGGTGTGATGATATCTAGGTTTATGTTCTTAAGAGAATCCCATTTTTACTAGGTATAATAAGGTTAGACCCATAGAAACATTAAATATGTTGCCAATATATGCTCTATTTATCATATTACTCTAGACAATGTTGCATTTAGGTTTTTAAAAACCTCTTTCAAAGGAAAATTTTAGCCATATGGTTAATCAACACTTTCATCTAGAGAGGTTTTGAATGCTCACCCAAAATTTACACAACCACAAGGTCCCTCCTTTGTTTTATTATTAATATTTTTAGGCGTGCATATTCATCATAACAATCCATGTCATACAAGAAAGAAGATGCATCATACCATAATAGGTTGGCAACACATATAATAAGGAAACTTAATCAACATACACAATAATCAATAACAATTGAATTGCCAAAATACCATACTCACACATGGTAATATTTGCTACCCAAACACAATTATCCATCATAAACACAATGCATTACATGGTAAATAAGCTGATTACATCCATACTTCAAATGATCCTCATGCATTGGGCCATGTGCACATATATCATACACTTACACAGACAAATTTCATCAAAAGGTCTATATCTCATACAAAGAGTATATAACTATTTATACATGGTGAGGAATTTCCCTTCACCACTTAGATGCATTTATCCTAAATGTAGGTGAGCTTACAATAGACTGCAATCTTTTTTATTCTTTCTTAACAATAGTTAGAGATATAAATAGCTCATCTTTAGTTGTGTTAATCCTATATTTATCTTTATTCCATGTGTCATATTTGTCTTCATATGCATGTGATTTTTCCTATTTATAGAATTTACTTTGCATGATGTCTACTTGATTTCATTTATTTTTATCCATATCCTAAAAATTGTCCAAGTCCTCAATTATATTTCCATGCAAAAACCCTTGCACACTAACCTATTCCTCTATATTATGCACACCTTCGTACGTTATCCTATTTATTTTATATGCCCTCACCTCCATGATGTTGCGCATGGTATCAAACTCTTGTGTGTGGCTAGTACTAAGACATTTTCCTTGACCAACATTACCCCATACTAGGAGTATTGTATGTCCTTGGCAATATGAACAAATAACACTCCTCAAGAATGAATCAAAGAATCGAAGAATAAATAATATAGGCCTTTACCTAAGAATCAAATAATGAGGTATTTGACATCTACATGCACATCATATTTCAATCCTTAGGTGGTTGGAGTAGCTCTAGAAACTCCCTATTTAATACATTCTCCAATTCCTTCCACCCCATAAGTGCATGTGTTTATTTATCTGGTGCTGACTCAAAAATATCAGACACTTGCTCAAGGTCCAACTCGATGGCCTTCTCCTACAATTCTTTCACTACTACCTCCAAGTCAAAGGTCACACCCTCTATCACATCCATCTTGTGCAATACCTCTAGGTGGATCTCCTTGAGTCTTTCCTCAAGTGTTTCCTTCATGAATTTAATCAAGTATCTATTCGTTACTACTTCTACCATGAATTTATCCCACTTGACCTTATTGTTCTTCATAGTGGCTTGAATTCTCCTTAACTCTACCTCCTCATGCAAAATGTGCATGCTATGTATTGGATCCAAAATTTGGTAGATATCAAATGCATGCTCTACCTTCTTCCTGGACTCGTTAACTTTTGCAATCAATAATTTATACTATGTTATTCTTCTCTCCACCTTTTCTTTTATTATTTATCTTCCTTTATGCTAACTCCCCATTTTTCAACCCTAGTCTAGTCTTCCTCTCTACTATCATCATGCACACCAATTCCTCCAAATAATCTAACTCTATAGAATACACATCATGGGATTGATCCACTAATTTAGGGCATGTGCTCATGATAATTTTTTTATATCTCTCACATTATCATACACATCCTTTGTGTGCTTCTTCTCATCCTTTATTTCCTCCATGAGCCTCTAACTTTCCTTATATTTTTCCTTTCTATCCTCCTGCATCACTCTAATTGTGGCCCCTTTATCTATATTTCTTCATGTAACTTTAGCAGCCATTTTATTTAGCACATTACATGCTTTCTCATCAGATAGCTCCATAGGATAAATGGTTTTGAGGACTATACTAGAATCCTTCTTCAGGTGCATCTTGGAGTATGATTATTTTTATTTAAAAATATGACTCTTACATATGCATTTGAATGTTCCATGACAACATCTTATTTTTTCACAAGAAGGCCCCATCTTGATCAATCAAATCCCATCGAAGAGGTCCTTGGTTATCCTGTGATGTGAAATATCACCCTTAGCACTTTGGAGGGATCATCAATATAGATCATCTCGATTACTTGTAGATGTTCATGTTTCCTAATTCTACCACCTCGCTTCCCCTTTGGCATCTCCTACATAATGTTTAGTTGTGTGCTTCTTTATTCACCTCTGTAGCATTGTGTCTTCCCAGTTGGTTCTTCTCCATCATATTTTTCCTCTTCTTCATCTTCCTTTGAGTCCTTGTGCATATTGCACATCTCATCATCATCTTGGACGATTTCATCCTTGGGATCCTCTTCTTCTCGGGTATGCTCCACATCGCTCACGGGTATATATTTTTGCAGATTACTCCTCATTATCTTCATCGAAGTTATGGATGATCGAGATTTTTCTCTCACACCAAATCCTCCTCGGTAACCTTCTTCTCCAATTAACCTTCGTCTTCTTCATCGAAACCACCCCTTGGTTTCTTCTTTCTTGGAATACTTTTCTTCTTATTGAGGGATCGGGTTTGGTTGTTGCAGTGAATCGATGGTGACTTATTAGGTGCTTCTAAGGTACTCACACATTTACTATCTTATCTACATTACCATTGTATTTTATTTCTTCAACTCTAGTAGAGTGCGATATATTCTTTCTCACCTATGTCATCTTCTTCCTCTTCATCTTCTACCTCAGATTTTTGTTGAGGAGGAGTCTTCTCGTGCCTCCTCTTTTGCAATTCACATTATATGCTTCTTTTGTGGGAGTTCTAGAAATAGTTGGGCCTAAGATAGACATATACCTTAAATACATGCTTACCCACTATAAAAGTCATGGGGATCAGGTCCATGTTGTCAGAATCCACTATCTCTACATATTCCAAACTTGATGGGTACACATAGGCCTAACGCAACGTATGACAGGTTTGAAGCAACACTATTTGCATCGAAATTTATCTCACGCTCATCCTTGATGTGGTTCATTGTAGCCTAAAAATATTTTTCCATAAAAGATAAAGGAAATTTACACCATGTGCCCACATCTTCATTTCTCATTAGGAACCTATGAAGGAAAAAGTGTTGGTGTACTACAAAATCTACCTTGTTTTCAAATTTTGAGGGAATATCCTTGGGAACGTACCACTCACTTTTGAATGCTTCAAAAATTCATTTATATAATTTATCTATGTGAAATTTGTAAGCATTAATTATTTCCCCACTATAGGTGAACTTTACAAACCTTTGTGCATGAGAAATTTTCTCAACGGGATAGATGTAGATGTTATCTTTTGGCCCATCAAGTACCCCTATCTCCCAAAATATGAGAAAAATAATAATTCTTCCCCAAGTTATCTTCTCCCCCTTACTTACCCTGGACCTTTGCTTCTGGACTATTCCTTTAGAAATATAAGGTGTGAAGTTATACACGGACTTCTATGCTATCTTGTACATGACATGCAACCACTTCTTGTTTACCTTAGTCTAGTGTTCAGATACTCCCAACTTGTAACTTAAAAGGAATGCTAGAACCCTTATACCTGAGTCTGTTATCCTTATGATGGTGAACATGCGTTACCCTCTTTGATAGTTGAATATTGTTGTAGTGGTTTCCACCCATGTGTCATTTTCCAAGTCCAACTCAATCTCTTCCCTGATGTCACATTAGCCGAGTTATCTTTCCAATAAACTATGTGGTTATGTGCATTATCCTTCTAGCAAAGTAGAAGAATCATTCGTGCACCCTAGACATTAACCATTTGTATAAGCACTTGTGTTTACTAAATTTTGAAAGCTCATACAACTATAGAAATCATGCACTCTCTAGGTATTGAAATATTGAATTGAGTTTATTTATTGCAAATGAATGTGCGGAGGTATTTGTGAAGTGTAGGGAGCTTTGGGTGCATTTTTTGCTAGTTTTGCAATAGGAGTCCATAAGAGTGTTAGGTTCTAAATGAGGTGAGTTTCACTTGCTTATATATTCTTCCAAATGTGATTTAAGCTAAAAAAATTTAATATAGGAGTAAATGACAGAACAAATAATAAGTAACTAAAAGTTTGGGATAAAAGTGAGCAAGGTAAAACCATACACTATGATCAAGATCATATAGCACAAAATGACCCTACTTGTGCGTTTTTGACACTAGAGGATAAATCTGAATTCTAAAGTTTAGAAGATAAGTTGAGTTTCTAAATGGATTTCATGCATTCAATTCTCATAAATTGTTGAAAGATGAGTGTGTATAACCAAGAAAGCTAGATAATAGACCTAGAGATGTATTGGATGAGAATGGGTAAAGTGTACTTCTTTGAGAAAGAGAGAAATGTTGAAACAAAAACGTCAAAGAGTAGAATTATCAAATTTTAGTGTCTACAAATGTTTAGAGTATTATATCCTTCCCTTCTCCATGGTTGAGCTTCTATCCTATTGATCATTTATAGAGCCTCTGTAAAAGTGGAAAAACTTTACCATCAATGACACTCTCAAATATGGTAACAATACTAAGATAAACCATTCAACTCTTTATTTTTCGCAGTTAGTGGATTATCCGACTTTATTGCTATATTTTTTAATCGATAATCAAACTCCTTCATTATTTCCTTCCTTCCTTGTAGTAGATCTCTCAACTTACTTATGCTCTCTCTAGGAGCATCTGAATAATATAAATTAGATTTAAACTCCTTTTCTACCTCATCCCAACTTTTGGCGTGTTGTGGGCTAATATCCATGTACTATATTAAGTTATCATCTCTTAGGGTTCCTACGAAGTCATACATCTTGATATTGGGGTATATGATGGTGTTACTCCTCCAAAAATAAAGCTAGGATGAATAAATGTTATTATGCATATTTTGTATCTTTTCTAAACAATGGTAATTTCATTTTCTATGTCATCCTTAGTATGTTTTATAGGGTCTTTATAGTATGATATCTCCAGAGTATACTCTATTAATTTTACTTCTTTTTCTATTTATGTATTCTTTGTGGAAATCATTTCTTTCCTTTATCTCTCTCTAATTCCTTATCAAATTACAAGTATCCTAAAATCTCTTGAAATCCTCTTAATACTTCCTATCTCTTTTTACTTTCTTCTCTCAATTGATTGTATCTTGTTTTCAAGTCTTCTCCTATTTATATTTTTCCAATCGGTGTGTATTTTGGCATAGAAAATGATAACCATTCACAAGGGTTCATTTCCATTAGGGGTTTCGAGTTGATTGGGGTACACATCTTTTCATGGCATCTCTTCCTAACTATCTTCCTCCATAAATAATTTACTACCCAAGTGATATTTCTTAACCTATTTTTTTCTAATTATATTTATATAGCCTTCTCCACTTCTCCTTTTCTTATTAAGTATTACTTTGTATATGTCCTTTGTATTATTTTCTTCTTCTCTTACTACACCTTCTTCCATCCATTTGAATCTACCTTTGGAATTCTTTTTCCTCTTCTATTTTATTCTTCCCTTGTGATTCTATCTAATGATTCCTCTAATCCTTCTCGTATACTATCATTATCTTATTTCTTACTAATTATGTTATTTTTTCTATTATTTAGATCTCCTTATCCATTTTATTTTAATCTAAACATAGTCTTGGACTATTAATCTTCCTAGTCTTATACTCCCGAGATTATTATAATAGTGGGTTCCATTATATCTATTATTCTTTTTAACTCCCCAATCAACCTAGCCTATTTAGATAGTGATTGTTGTACTTCATTGTTTACTAAAATTTTCTCACAATAACGCTTATTTCACTAAATCAGGACATATTCCAATGAATTGAGACTCCAGTATTTCAAGTATTCGAAGAAATCCATCTCCGTTTTTGCATATATTGGATTCCATTTTTGGCTATCCTGGATTCCATTAGTAGCAATGTTGGATTCCACTAGTAGCAATATTGGATTCCAATATTTTCATTATTGGACTTATTCGAGTTCTAATTTCTCTATTATTGGATTCCAATTTTGCTAATATTAGATTCCAATTTCCCTATTATTGGACTCCAATTTCACTATTATTGGATTCCAATAACGCTATTATTGGATTCCACTTTTGCCACATAATCTTGATGGCCACCCACGTACATAAGCTTATCGATTGTTATCTTATATAACCCAAGCAGTTGCTAACTTACATAACCCAAGCAGTTGCAAACTTACATAAGCCAAGCGGCCGCTAACTTACATATGCCAAGTAGCCGCTAACTTCAAGATAGTGCGTAAGTGATTGTTGTCATTTATGCCACATATCAATCTTAATATCATCATAAATATACAAATATTCATGCATACCCTATCCAAATAAATAAACGTTTACGTTGAAAATACCTTCCTTGAATGGTGTTAAATTTGACGGTTGTTTAGATATTTTTCATGATTTTATACGTAACATTCTTTCAAATATTTTATATAACTCGACACATGTGACTTGCATGTTTAAAATGTGACTGTAAATATTTATATACATTTATATAAATAATTTATTCGGATATATTAAGCATAGCTATAAAATATGGAATTGTCATTTATGAATTTTGTAAGTAGTGTATAAGTGCGAGCGATCACACTTACAAGTGCAATTGGTCACACGTCTAAGTGAGCGCCTCAAGTTGCACATCTCTTGACTCACACTTTAAGTGTGAGTATCAACTGACATCGCTAAGTATGAGTATCGAATCACACTTTTAAGCTGTCGGTCTTGACTCGTACTTCTAGGTGTGAGTCTTGATTCACATGACTAGGTGTGATAACTCACATGTCAAACAAATTTTGGGTAATGGTAATTTTTCAATACTTCCCTTTAAAAATATAAAACAATGTTTATTTATACTAATTATTCTGTATAAATTTCATTATTTTTAGTATATATTGATGTAATTTTTATAATTTTAGTAATATATATATAACTCTATATTAATAATTGACGGTTAAATATTAAATATGCAATTCGTGTGTGATTTTTATTACAAATATTTGCAAGTATTTTCATTATTAATGATAACCATTTTGTAAGGAAAAATGCTAATTAATGTTGTCATTTTCCTCAACATTAATTAGCCATTAATTCAAGCTATGTAAAATTTTCCATTTAAAAGTACATGTTCCATTCGAAATATGTGTGCCCTTTGGACCATGTAAGCTGTTTTTCATCCATTAATCATCCATTTAATGAAAAGAAATATAAAATCATACACATGCCCTCTTAAATTTGTGTGCCAACAAAATTAGTGGTTGGATTTGTTTACATATCACTATAAGTAGATAGTTTTTGAGTTTATATTTTTAACATTTTCCTTTCTATTCTCTTCTTCATTGCATAAGATTATTCATCAATAGAAAAATCTCATCAGTGCAAGTGTTAAAAATTATGTGCTTGAGTTCTAGAAACGTTTTGATTTCCTCTCCGTGCCAAAATTGGTATGCATTCTCACCTTCAGTCCCTCCAAAATTACAAAATTATGTTAATGTAAAATTTTTCATGGCTGATTAGGGATTATATCCATGTAAAATTTTCCATAGCTGATTAGGGATTATATCCATGTAGGGATTTTGTAGATAATTAAATGGAATCAAGTTTGTTATTCAATATTTTGTAGAAGGTAGTTTTGTTTATCAAATAAATAATTTCGTAATATAATAAACATTTGTTAGAGTAATGAAAGAGGATGGAATGGATCACATCTTGACAAAGAAATGGTGTAACTTAATACGTAATAACATGAGAGGAAGATTTACAAAAAATTTTAAAACCAACATCTGCAAGAAGTTCTTTTGTGGAATCTTGAAAAAGAAGCACGGTGGTATAGGTGGTGGCTCAATTTACACAATAAAAAATTGAATGTCGAATCGATTTATAGACATAGTGGTGCACAAGAATAGAAGAGAAGATGTATTTTATAAAATTGATATTATTTTATTAGCCTTATTGTTGTCCACAAATAGTCCTCATTGCACATACTCAAAAAAATTCAATGGTTACGACATCGTTGACATTGTCAATGACAATATTTTAGAAGATATTCATGTTAGAATGAGTTGCCATTGAATGTGTTGGTGTTAAATTACAGTGACCTATTTGTGAAAAAATATGGTAATTCAAGAGTAGGAGAACCAAACAAATTTTGGAGAACAAAATAATGAATATAAATTTGTGAAAGGAAAATTTGAGGAACAAGGAAACTCTAAGATGCTGCTACTTATGGAAGCAACAACTATCCTCAAAACTATTCAAAAATGTAAAATTGCTTTGTTTGCATCATGGCCATGTGGATTTTTTTCTTTTACTTCCTACGAGATTTCTCTCTTCGTGCTTCAATGTCATATTCGCCTTAAGGACATTTTTATAAAAGGATGTGGGTCCTTTAAAACGCCATATTAACCCTTATACAAAAAAATGGACATAGTTTTTGTACATCAAAATATGTTGTTGTGGCATAACCTAGAAGAATATATGATGACAAAATCTTACTTTATTTTGTTAATTCCTATCGATTGATAATATCCAATTACTATGGTGTCGTATAAGCTAGTGGGCGCTAAGCTAAAAATAATATTCTTTGATTTGGTTAAATGCTAATGATCCATAAGATCATAATTTAATATTTTGAAGTATTAGGTTACCTTAGCAGCGCTAAGCTCAAAACATCTTAAAATTTCTCATCAATCCACCAATCAAAAAAAAAATTCTATAAATTTTCAACTTTCTAATCTTTGTAATTTATTTAAATAATTTTTTAAACTACGAAACTTATTATATGTTTCTTTATTTGTTAGTTAGTATTGATTTGACAAATATGAGGCCTTGTTACAACATTAATTTATTCTATTTTAAAAATCACAATTCTAAAAAAAAATTTCACTACTAGCACATTTAGCACGATCACACAACTATCACATCTCCCATTTGTGAGGCATGAACTTAATGATATCTTATTTAATTTAAAATTTCGTTAACAAAATTACTAGTAACAAGTTTTATTAAATATACGTGAACATGATGATTGGATACTTTATACAAGGATTAAGGAACCTTGAAACCTTACAATAGAACGCATTGTGAGCATCACCAAGAGCGAACGGAAAAGAAACAAGACAAAAATTGCTAAAATAGCTTATCCCAAACTAGAGTCCAACAAATCAATACAAGGAAAAACTGAAAAAAAAATAGAGGGGAAAACATCCCAAATGATATAGTCCACAAACAGTCAAACAAAATCTCCAAGAGCCAATAGACTAGTTAGTCTTCAAACATTTGTACTCCTCCGGTTGATGCTCCTCCTGTCCTTTCATATTATCATCCTGCTTGCTCATGATAGGGATGTGGTCTTCAACCTGCTCTTCCTCATCAGAACTACTGAGGTGGAGATTATACCTGCAAACTTTTTGTCCCTACTCTAGCTTGACCACATGCCCTTGTAACTCCAAAACAAAACTTTTAATCTCTACCATATCAGCCCTGATAGAGTTTTGGGTGATGTAAATTTTCTTAGAGGTTTCAATGCAATGCATGACACTTTTTCCCATATCTGTTCCAAATTCACCTAAGGCCTCCATATCCATTTCCACTTGAATCACTATGAGAGAAATTTTATCAAAAGCCACATTCAACCTAGCTCTTCTCTGCCTTCTTGCTCTGCCACTGTAAAATGGTTAAGAAAACCCTAAATCGCAACCCTGGCCATGTGTTTGAGGAAAACCCTAACACGGGTAGCAGCATTGGGGAAAAAATACGCTCTGCAGACAGTCGTGACCTCTCATGGATCAACCTAGCATTTGGTAGAGATACTCCTGTTCCTGGAAGAGTCAATGAAATATCATTGGAAGGTGGTGGCACAGTCTCCACTGATAGATCCATGGCTACTGGTAAAAATCTGAATGGAAACAAGGAATTCAGGGGTCCTTCTTCTGCGAAGTCACAGGCCCGAGGGTTTGGCAAAACCAGCTTTGGATCAAGCTCGCGGCATGGGATCCCTATTGCTCCCCTCAATGGAGAAAATGTGAGTTTGGCAGAGTGGCGGATCTGATTCGATACCTGCACTCTTTCCTGAAGTGCTGAACTAGGGAGGTGGAAGGGATATAGATAACGAGAAGATCCAATGGTCCCTCCTTCACCGATATACTATCTAAATAGTCAAAGACTACTGTAAAGACTACGATGAAGCCTGCTGAGAAAAATCCATGCATTACCTTTGGAGAAGAAGTCCTTGAAACAGAGTCTTTCTATCAAGAACATGCCTTAATTTACAGATTCGCTGGACTTTGGCCTAGTTTACCAGTCCTACATGAATGGATCTCCAAGCATTGGATCCCGCTTCTAGGAGGAAGGATAGATCTCTACCCATGTGCTAAAGGTATCTTCATTGTTGCTTTTGAATCCATAGATGATAAGGTTATCATTTCTAATCAGCTTTGGCACTACCAGAAAAAATACCTTATTTTAAAACCCTGGTTCCCATCCTTCAACCCTCTCACTGAATCTTTCTCATGCAAACTGATTTGGATCAGATTACCCCACCTTCCCCTGCAATTTTGGGATAAAAAATGTCTGATAGCCATAGGCAATACATTGGGCAACATCATTAACATAGACTCCCAAACCTCTGAATTCACACATACAACCTATGCAAGAATTCTTGTTGAGGTTGATACCTCTAAGGATCTTCCAGCTCATATTGAGCTAAAGGTGCAAAATCAAACTTGGACTCAACCTCTGGACTTCGAGGGCCTACCTTTTAGATGTAGGAATTGTTTCTCTCTGGGACATTCTGCTGTTAATTGTGAAATGATAAAACACAAAAAGGAGAACGCTAACTGGTGGAAAAATGCCCTCCGAAACATTTGAGATTCGATCCTCTGATTATCCCTGTTGCTGAGAAGGAAGACATGTTGGAGCCGGTCCCTGAAACTCCTTTGAACGAGCTTAAAAACCATGCAAATAAAGAGTCATCTGGGGAGGAGACACAGAGTATCGGAATCACTGAAACAAGAAAGTTCACAGGGATAAGGAGAATATTTTTCAGCCAATTAAGGATTCTGAAATTCTCATTCCTTTACAAAAATCTGTGGATGAATGGATTACGGTTCGTAACAAGAAGAAAATTGTTCGAATTGAAAATAGTAGTAATTAAGATGCTACTTTGTAGCTGAACGGAGATTTTGCTAGCTCTTATCATTTTATCCAGGCTGTTGGTCTTTTATGTAGCTGTTGGGCAGTTGTTCTGTGGTTTAGGTGTTGTTTAGTTGTTGTTTTTTAGTTGTTTTTCAGCTGTTGGTTTGTTGGTTGCAGGCTTCTCTTGGCAGATTGTTTTCTGCCATTGGGCTTATTGTTCATATCTGGATTCTGATCCTCTTTGGTTATGTTACTCTGGCTATATCTGGCTTTTGAGTCATGTTGTACAAGGGTATAGTCCCTTTCAAAAAACTATTTACCAATAATAAAAAAACCTAGCTCTACTCTCTTTCCCTTTATATGACTCCCCTTTCTTATCAATCAAAGAACCTATAGCTCTAGTACCAATATTTCCATTTCCTTAAGGTGCCTTACTCTTCTTTCTCCTCAGTTTGTTCATATGGTCCGCAAGAGTACAATTTTCATCTAAATCCCCATATTTGGGCTCTAATTCATTTGCCACCATTGGTTTACCATTCTTAAAAAGAAAATAATTAGTCCATGGTGTATCGGGGTATCAATATTTCCCTATTGAAAATCATTCACCAACATAGAGAGTGACATAAAAAAGAAAAAGGAAAGTTAATAGAAATCTTATGCCTAAACATATTAAGCATAGTGAGATGGTGAGTAAATATCTTTCTATAATTTGCTTCAAGAGTAATGTACCTCATAAGGTGGAGGAAGAATGTATTCCAAATATTAGGGATGTAGAATCTAGCTATATCATATACCACCGGAGTAAACCATTTCTTTACCATGGAATACAATCTCAATTTCATGTTTGCATCTAGTGCGGTATTTGAATATCTTTAAGCCCTATGTCTCCATTCCATTCTCTTGAACTATTGCATCCTTGAAACTTTAATTTGCATGCCGTGGATCACCATGCATCCATTGTTCCATTCGACCAAAATATAAAACAAGATAAGGATAAGACCTCGTGATTTTGAGATGAAATTCCTAAACCCCCGATTTTTAGAATGCACCACAAGGATGGTTTTTCCTTGAGCACCATAACTTGTGGGATTGGTTCTCAAATGACCACCTCCCATGGTTTTAGTCGACTGAGATTGAGAATGGAAGAAACAATGGCCAAAATGAATTGTAATAAAAAAATTAATACAAATCCCACCATATATCTTGCACGTGGCAAGGGTCCTATTAACCATAAGTACAAGTATGACTTCCCAACAAGGAAAATAACCACCGACACATCAGTACTTAATGTTCTTAATGAGATTAACAACATTGGTGATATCATCTCCCCTCTCACACACTTTAAAATTACTACCTTTCACCCCAATTTGGAAACTTAATCCACACATTTATTACCCTTTCTAGGGGTATGAATAATTACATTTATCAAACTCTTTCAGAAAATTTTCTTTAGTATCTTTAAGGATATTGCTTATGGTCTAATTATTAATTGTATCCTTTCTCACATTATCTAGTGTTAAAATATTGTTTTGAACAGCTAACCAGAAAACATGTTGACATTGGTGAGTAAATCCTTAATCAAATTTTTCCTCTACAAATCCTTTGCAAGACAACATATGTTCGAACAATGAATATGTTTGGTCCAAGAACTGATATGTCAGGTGTTATACTTAAGCATTATAGTCATTGATCTCCATAAACGTATGTAGGAAAAGCATTTATGTGAAAATAATTGATCTAGGATGTTTAAAAGACATCAAATTATTTTAGAAACACGTTCAATATTTTTCATTCAAACAACAACATAAAAGGTATTTTGTAGTAAGTAACAAATATTTCAAATAAATACAATTTTTTTCCTCCAATATTTACAATTCAATTCCAGTTAAGGTAGGTAGTCTTCATGTTGTTGACCTTGGGGAGTAAATCCTTAGTCCAAATTTTCCTCCAGAAATCCTTTACAAGACAACATATGTTTTGACAATGAATATGTTTGGTCCAATAACTGACATGTCATGTGTTATACTTAAGAATTATATTCATTGATCTCTATCAATACATGTAAGAAAAACGTTTATTGTGAAATCAATTGATCTAGGATGTTTAAAACACACCAGACTATTTTAGAAACATGTTCAATATTTTTCATTCAAACAAAAATATATTATAAGTACAACATAAAAGGAATTTTGTAGTAATTAAAAAATATTTCAATCCTTTCAATAATAAGAACTTCTAACATCCACGACGCTAGTCACACTTCTGTTCAAGTAGTAACAAATTTAAAAAATAGGTTACGAATTTCACTTCAATCCCAAACTATTATACATTTTTTTGTTATATCAATTCAATCCTCCAACCAAGTGGAAATTATTTATGATATTACCCCTTTGGAGATACTAGAAAAACCAAACTCAATATGTATTTCTTTAGCTTGTTGAATGATAGTGACTCTTGATCTTGAAATATTATATTCTTCAAATACATTCACCCAATAAGCTCAAACTAGGTGGGTCAAAACATGGTGTTGTGTCCCACTTCTTTTCCCACAAACACGAGGGAAATGTGGCGGGAGTGGGAATTTAGGAGTGTTCGTGTGAACCCCTTTCGTGTGAAGTTCCAAGTAGCATACTTTTTTTCCACGTATGGAACTGAAATAGGTTCACACAAAATGGGGGTTCACACAAACCCCTTTCACGTGAACACCCTTGTTTATATATTGGAGGCGGCACAAAGGATTTCACTTTTCCTATGCCCACTTCTTTTACATGAAACACAAAGCCGATAGATCGATAACATTTTGGATCCCACAGAGCCCATAGCCGACCCCGAATGATTTCTATCCCTCAAAGAGCCCACATCGATCCCGAGCATCCACGAGCCTATTAGGTATGTTAAATTTTTCATTTTTGTGAAATATTGGGAAAAAAAGGAAACCCTAGTTGAAACCCCAGTAAATCTCTTGTATTGTGACCAGGCTTCACAAATTTCATTGTGGGCATCACAAGTATGTTGTGGTCTTCATTCAAGTCACTTATTAACATGGCAATTACTAGTTTTAGGAACCTAGCAAAGCATTTCTACCTACTATAGTTGAACAAAGTGTTCATTTTTCATTAAAACAAATGCAATTAAGAAACAAACTACCAAATATTAACTGGAACAGAACAATCTTGATTCAAGTTAATATATATACCCACACTAGTCCTAATCCAATAAGCATATTATTCTTGTCATTTATCTATAATTATATCTACAATTAATTTTATCTTGGTCTGAACTACACACAATGCTCTCCATCCAATGTAGCAAAAATTATATCAACACGAGCTTGCTTGATGTCATTTGATCTAACTATTTTTCTTGTGGAACCTTATACAATTAGAGTAGGTAGAAACATAAGAGTGTACTACTACTTTTATTGGAAGTGGATTGATTTAGCTTTGACGAAAACATTCCTCTTGGAACAAAATGCCCAAAAGCCAATTTTTCCCCTTCAAAAATAAATTCGAGTAGGGGTTTTGAGTGGACTAAATTAATAGTTGAACAGAGTGTTCATTTTCCATTGAAATAAATGTAATTAAGAAACCAACTTCCGAATATTACTTGGAGAGAACAATCCCCACTGTCAAATTTATGTGTTGACCTATAACTCTGTTATTTTTGTTTTCAAGCCTTGTTTTTTGACCTATAACTCTATTTCTACTCCCTCATTCATCTTGTGATAACAATGATACTCCTTTAATTCAAAATATCATGATCATGCACTCAAGACACTTTCAAATATGCAATCACATAGTCACATTCCAGTCAATTAGAGCAATAATTCACAAAATAGAGTATCAAAATTCTTCTCATATTAGTTTTGGAAAATTCAATTTTAATTTTTTATCTCTTATATTGAAAAATTGAGATCTCATTTCTTGAATCATTAGCAAATATGCTCTATTTTTACAATTGATTTTTAATGGAATTTATATATTGGTTGGTTGATAGAGATTTTTCCATATTTTTTGAGAATGAGGGTAATATTATAGTTTCTCCTTCTAAAGCAACATGACATTCCTCCAATAATAACATTTTCAATGATGGTAAGATGTGTGATTATGCAGCTCTACACATATTTTATATTTGTAACAAAGGACCCCACCTTCATCTAGGTAGCATTTGAAGAGAGGTTTTTGGCCAACATGGAAAATTATCAATCATGGTAGGAGGATCAAGATCCTAATAGATATAAGAGAAAAATGTTGAGAAACACTAAGAAACAGATGTTCAATATCTTAAACCACTATTGTGTCTCTTTATGAGATATAGAAGGACCAAATTCATAAGTAGAGGGATTCCAACACAAAAACACTACTTCACTTGGAGTTCATTTGTAATGAGAATCTTACAAAGTGTGCATAAATATTGTGGAACATTTACACACCACCACACATTTATTTTTGTGTATATCCTCTTGATCCTCCTAGATTCTATTGATATCTCACGCCCTATGAAAGGCTTACCTTAATAACCTTGCATCACTCACAATTCACATAATATTGCATCAAATCAACATTCACAAATTTGGCAATGTCTGCATTGTCTCACAACATTTACAACTTCTTGCAATTTTGTACAATGTAACTACCACACCTCTCAACTTGAGTTCAATTTTACATTACCTTAAGATTCTGTTAAGTCTCATGCTTGAATTATACCTAGTGACATCTCACCATTGTGCATAGAGCTTTCCTTAACAAAATTGTTTCACTCATAGCTCCTCAATCCTGCACCAAATCAACGTTTTCATATTTTTCAATGTCGTGCAAGTTACCTCACAACATTTTTCATCTTCTCATAACATGTTTTGTAAGGAAACTAACACACCTCTTCACTTGAGTTTACTTTTTGCATGCCTTTTGTAGTGTGCCAATTCTTATCACCTAATTGTGTATGTTCATAATTTTACATAGAAATTTTACACACAAATGTCTTTTGGTCCTTCTCATGCTTACTCACAAAACCATACATACTTTGTGCCATGCATAGAGCCTAAAATCCTCACAACATGGATTGACATATTTTGGTTCATACCTAAATCTTGTCACCTCATAACCTTGTCATTTCATCTCCATTGATGTCATTCCTAGGGATAAAAATCAACTAGAAGATTCAATGGTTTCCTCTTGTTCACATTTAGGCTTGATGTAGAATTGATAGAAATCAATTTTATCGTATCCATAAGGTTGGATCCTTTGATAAAAAGAACACTAATCATAGTGATCCTAACCTATATAGAAAATAAGGATGAACCTATTATCATGGAATTTATCAAGAACGATATATTAATTATAAATTTCTTTCGAGATTATGAATTTTTTTTAGATTTCACAAAACAAATGCGCTTTTTTATTTTACCTCTTTTAGGAAAATTTTACATAAATAGAGAATGCATTTTATAAGTGTTTGTACTTCTAGTCATGTTGAAAAAGCGCATCTTATCTCCTAACATGATCTTCCACTAATTTTTATGCATGGTAATAAATTTGTTCCCTTAGAAAAGACTATTTTTCTATGTTTTTTAGATAAGATAAAAAAAATTACTTTTAAACGGGGACCAAAAAAACCCCATACATAGAGAAGAAAGTTTTCAAAAACAAAAACTAAAACAAGGCCATGAAGGCGAGTCAAAAGTACTTGACAACAAACCCCTACACGAGACTTTAGTAATGACTTTAGAAGTGACTTATAAAATGTATTTTTTGTGATTCATCTCTCTTGTGTACTTTGTCTTGAACTATTCCATTTGAGGTTGATTTACTATGTGGTCTATTTATAATGGAATAACTTAGATTTTACATTATTCCATTTTTGAATGGTAATTCTATGTTAGTGAGTTTTTATTACAAATGACAATAAGATATGCAATTTCTTATTTTCTATTATTTGCATTCAAGCTTGAAAATCATATTTCTATTTTCATTAAAATAGGAGAATATCTTAGGAGAATTTTTTCATTAAAAGTATTTTTACTTTCATTTTTTTATAGTCATGGCTTCTTCTACTCCTAATTTGTTTGAGAGGACCGATTTAGAGATTGAAAAATTGTAATCTATTCTCGAGGATCCAACTACAGTTGGGCACTATAAATCCATTGTGAAAAAATATTGGTTGATCTTCGTAGAATAGAAACAAGTTTGAAAACATACAACCCATTTGATTCTGAGTCGATAAACAAATTTATGGATTCATTATAGTCAAATGTCTCAAGAGATGTAGGATATAATGAGATTCATTTACTACTTTCTAATAAGGAAGTCGTTAAGAGGTCTTGTTGGAGTTTTAATGTAGAAAACTGAAAGTAAGGGCATATTATGTAAACAATTGCTCATTTCTCATATGTGCACCTCTAATTTATCCTAGATTTGTGGCCTCTCAAGGCCAATTTCCAAATAATGACCAATTACCATTCTAATTCATATTTATGCTACATGTTGAGGTTCACCTAAACCTAAATGTGAACTATTTAGACCTCCCTAGTTATTTCGGGCGGGGGGCATGGCCGTATTAGCCACGGGAGGCATATCAAAAGAGAGGAGCTTACTGTAGTTTTTATGTGCGAGAAGCTTGTAATGAGGCCTGACCATTCTCATCGGGATTTCAAAATGTCATAGCACATGTTATTATGGTGCACATGAGGGTGTTATCGAGGGTCTTATGGGCATTTCTCGCGAGACCCAATTGATCTCTTTTGACCATGTGGGTCAATACCTTCAAAGATGTGGTACTAGAAGTAGAGGTGCTAGTAGCAGTAATGATGCATGCAGTGAGCTATACACTCATGCACATTTGATTTCATCAAATGACTTTGAGGGAGTTACAGATGCCATTCAGACACATCAGCTAGGACGCATCATTGCTACTAACTTGTTACGTGCATATGAGGTGATTGCATGGCATTATATCATTCCACTATCGAGGATTTTAGATTTTATAGAGGAGAGCGGTAGTGTATCTTCTAGTCAGGGTACTATTTCAGCATTATAGTTAGACCTCCTATTGCTAGGATCATCACACCCGATGTTCAACACATTTCTATTCCGGTGTGTGAAAATTAAACCTTAATTTAATTAAAATTTATTTTATTTCATCATTACTTTACAATTTATTAATATTAAAATTGATCGTTTACTTGTGTGTTTAGGATTCTTCTCTAGTGTGTGGTGCTTCACAACCCACACCATTTTCCCACATGACATACACATAGCTCTTGACTAAGTGCAACATGGATCTTGATGTTTTGGGCCTGAGTCAACTTGGCTCACTTGGCCTGAGTCAGATATTTGTTGGTGTTGAGGTCGTGGGTGGCTAGTCCCATAGATTTGGAGACTCGTTCCACAGAGGTATATATACATGTGTTTTAGAATTAATATTTAATCTAAATTGAAATGTTTGAAATTAATGAACTTTATTCAAAAAACTTATTTATCAACTTCTGACATTTAATTTATTTTGTTTCACAGGGATCTACGAGACAGAGATCTACACATAGTGTAGATACTCCCAACATCCGTCTGAGGGATAGATACTGAGGTAATCAATTGTACATATCTGTTATATGATGTATTTAATTAATCAATAAATTGTTGTAGAATTTTTCTTATAAATTTTAATATATGGTATGCTATATATAGTTTCTAACATGTGTATATTTCTTTTTTAACATGCAGGGTGCAACAGAGCCTAGTGAGGGTCTGACACTTGCCCTACTACACGAGATGAGACTTCAGTGATATTTTCGAGATTTTAGACATACATATATACTCATACTCATTCTAGACATGATTTTTATATTTTGATATATGTCTTTGACACGCGTGTGTGTGTGTGTGTGTGTGTGTGTGTGTGTGTGTGTGTGTGTGTGTGTGTGTGTGTGTGTGTGTGTGTGTGTGTGTGTGTGTGTGTGTGTGTGTGTGTGTGTGTGTGTAAGGTAGCATAAATTTATATTTTTATGAGGTTGTGTCCTTAATTATTTCATCTAATACAACTTTGAGAAAGGTTTGAATGTTTATTTTGAATATCAAAGAGTTTCATGTGTTAAGCTACAAAGATCAGATGTTTTAAATGATACATAAGATCCAACACCTATTTGATAGTTGTGTAGTTCAATCTCAAGGAAAATACTACATTGAGTTATATTATTTGAGTTTCATTACAATTTTTAGTTCATATATACTTTATACAATATTATTGTTATGTTTAATAGTATTAATTTTATCTCTAAAATTTTATTTAAGATTTGATTTATAGGCTTACCTAGTGTAAAATATAATTGATTCAGATATGAAAATAATGTATAGGACACTAAGAACTTGTTTCAAATTATTATAAAAGATGTTGGAAAAGAGAAACTAAAATGAGGAAAATAAAAAACATAAGAGTTGACGTAAAAAAATTGAAGGCAGAAATGACTTATATAGATACATCTTCAGGGGTTTTGAATTTCAATAAAACAACATGATAGTAATAGTGTTTTGATAAATCCTTTTCAAATATTCCATTAGGTAAGGATTTATATTGGTTTCATCATGTCCTTGGTGTATCTTTGAGCACATTCTTGGAACTTGAAGAAGCATTGCTAATAAATTATATTCAAAATAAGATTCCAAGAGTTACATATGAACACTTAAGATGTTACATCAAGGAAACTCAAAATCAATGAGTGAGTACATTATGAGGTTTAAGACTTGTATGCAACAACTAATATATCAACCATTTGATTTGGATATACAATACATCTTTTTTTGAGGACTTATCTACCCTCTCAAAGAGAAGTTACTATATGATACATATTATACATTCCTCTTTCTATGATTTCAAACAATCCAAATATAAAAATAAATTTCTCTTCCAAAGGAGAAAGCATATGAAATTGCAGATGTCTCCACCACAACTATATAGGACATAAAAAGTGATGCAATAATTACAAGAGATACAACTCAAAAATTTGGTGAAGAAAAAGTCCTACATAGAGGCATAAGTTTTTCATTATGTAGATAATCAATAGTGGGTAAAAAATTATATGGTACATGAGAGGGGACTACTTCAATTCAAAAAATTTAGAGATAGACCACATGAAATTTTGCATATTTTATTGGATAAGGAGTTAATCAACTTACCACCTAATTACTATCATCTTCCTCACAATATTGAAAAGGTGAAAGGATAACCTTTAATTTACTTATAATGTAATTGATAGGCATCATGAAAAGCATTTGATAAGATTTTTGATGGAAAACATAATAACTCAATGCTGGGGGAAATATCCTGTGTTTTAAATCACTATCTTGAGTAATTTTGCACGGTGTAAAATGGAAGGCTTGTTTGAAGAGGAACATCCATCTATTTTTTATGAATTTAAAATGATGCATGTTAGTTACATCCATCTATGACAAAATATATCATAAAGTCAATTTTTTTAAAATGGTGATGTCATTTTACATGTACACAATATCTAAAAACACCATCAATACAAGACATGTTAGGTATACCTAGCACCAAGTTTTTTGAACTCATTTGTTATATATATGTAGTTCAAGTATCCAAATCCTTCATGATAAAGTTTTCTCAATGATTCAACATGAGAAATTAGTATGTCCCTTAAGAATACTCAAATCCATAAAACACATAGAAGTGTGAGCTATGATCAACACCACCATAGGAAATCACCACCTCTATATTATGTAAATAGAAAAACTCCACATTCTTCCCATTTATAGAATAAAAACATTGATATATATGGAAAGAATATTATTGGAGATACTAGGGAACAAAATTACATCATTAATGAACCCATCCTTAATATCATAGCAAGAAAGTTGTCAAATATGTATGCCAAATGAAAAATAAAATAGATAAAATATTCCATTCCTAGAAGACATCAATATATAATATTCTAGGTCCTTCTATATAATACCAAGTGGCTCAACTTGTTGTTCAATGACCTGTAAAAAATTTTCATGGTCTTCTACATCTAGTCTCCATTTTTTGCATTGACCACTTTTAGTCTTCACCTGATGCAATTGTAACCTGTAGCAATTATGTGATGGGTGTAATGATACACCTTTTTGTCTAGTTTATAATCAACAAAGTGAATCCCACTTTGGAGGGATTTCACTTGTTATAAATATGTTCCATGCACTACAACCGAACCAGTATAAAATGTTGTCTCCTCACTTGTTATTTCACATGTTAGCTTTGTTCTCTCTTTTGTGCAACGCAACAAGTAGTACTCCACTTTCTCAATATTATCTTCTTCAGCAATGACTACAAATACATCACCTACAACAAAATGCAAATAAATATTCAATGATCAAATTATACAATCCTTTTAAATAAAACATACCTTGTTTAACCAGTCCAGATATGTGGTCATAATCAGGTGAAATCAATGGCACATCTTCAAAACTATCATCATGATTTGATCCATATGTGTCATCCAAAACTAAAGGAACTTTCTTCCACTCACCTACATACCGATGTTTTGAATATTGCACTACGAATATGATTTGTTCGGGCATTCATAACAAAAACAAGAATAATCTTTTGTACAAATTATCTAGTTATTACTATCCATAGTCATCATAGAGTACAAAGACCTAGAATTAAGAATCCTTTCACATCCATAATTTTTCCTTCGATCAATACCTTCAATTAATCATGTACAAAATCAATAAAGTTTAAAACAAACATCAAAATTAAGAATAAAAATATTAAATTTTATAACTTGTAGACAATAAATCACATCAAGATACATATATGTTTTAAATGCGCATACATGTTATTGTTAACCATTTAACCTACCCAGAAGAAGGCTATATGTCAGACTAATGTATTTAAGAAATCCTCACACAATGAATTTTTCTAAGGCTGAGAATCAAAAAATTTCAATTTTCAGACTTTAGAGTTTTTTCTCTTTCGGAGTTTTTAAGCTCAATTTGAATTTCTTTTGAAGTTTTCCGAAGTCCAAATTTCCAAAAGTCTGAATTTTCAAACTTTCAGGTTTTTTGGGTTTTGGAACTTTTTGGCTCATTTCATCTAAATCCTTCTCGGACTTCAGAAGTCTGAAACTCCAAAAGTCCAAATTTTCAGATTTTTAGGTTTTGGGTTTTCAGAGTTCTCCAAGTTATTTTTAGGATTTTTATGTGAAGTTTTCCGAAGTCTGAATTTCTGAAAGTCTGAATTTTTGGACTTTGGGTTTCAGACTTCTCAATCGCCAATTCATCTTTTGCTTCCCATTTTTTTCAAAGTCGAAATCCCAAATTTTTGGAATTTCGGACTTTTGGTTTTGAGCTTCAGAAATTCTGTGCATAATTAATTTCCACCTACCTCCATATGGATTAGAAATTTACCATTAATGTCGAGATTTCTATATAAAATCAGATTTTTACTTTTTATTTTTACCTGACACTTTCACACTTTCGCTCTGACATTTCACTCTCATACTTTGTGGCATCTTTTTCAAGGTATGTTTTTGGTTTTATTTTCTTTTGGTTTAGGTATTTTCTTCCTCCTTCTCCCCATTTGGGTTTTCTTTTTTTTCCTCTGTGTTTTCTTGTAATGTCATTCTTTTTCACCATGTTTTGTTGTGTGAGTTTTCTCTAGGTTTTCAAGTATGTTCAGGGGATCTTTTTAGGTCCCTCATACTTCCTCCCATTTCTCAATTTCCATCTTGGATTTTTAACATTTATTTTGCAGTTTCCTCTAGATATCATCCTTTCAGACTTATTCGGAAAACTCATCTCGGAGAGTTCTTTTGGCAAATCACAATTGGAGATTTTGGGATTTCAAAGAATTGGAGATTTCAAGTTTTGGAGAATTGGAGATTTCGGGTTTTTGAAGAATTGGAGATTTTGGGATTTTGAAGAATTGGAGTTTTGGGATTTTAGAGAATTAGAGATTTTGGGTTTTCGAAGAATTAGAGATTTCAAGTTTTTAGAGAATTGGAGATTTCGTTTTTGATTTTTCGGAGAACTGTTGTTTTGGAGAATTGGAGATTTTAGGTTTTCGGAACCGTTAACTTTAGAAAAAAATTCAGAGATTTCATTTCAAATATTTCTTTCGGTGATTCCTTTCAGAATTTTTCGGTTCGGGATTTTGGAGTTTTCTTGCTTTCGGGTTTTAGAATTTCTACAACATTCAACTCCCAAAACACATGTTTTGATGTCTACCTCCACTTCAAAGGGAAAAGAGAAGATGAAGTACACATTTCTTGGGGTTGCTCCCAATCCTACTTGACCTTTGACTTAGGAAATATCGGGGACACCGATCTAGGACAGATTGATCTTCTCAAGTTCTAGGAAAGATTAAAGGCCCGAACAAAAATCCATGGATGTAGGCCATCTACAATAGTGGTCTTTCCTTGCCACTAGTTTTCCCACATCCGTGTAATGCCCAAAGTTTTTCCTAGCTGCAGTAGCCCACTACGATGAGGACTCTATGTCGATAAGAGATAACGATGATAAGGTGGTGATCCGTCTGGACCCATATTTCTTTGAAGACTTGTTTAAACTTCCAGACATTTAAGATTACACCACAATCTCACCTGAAATAGCAGTTGAACACTGGGATAAAAAATAAGAAGTGTGCTCAAAAGTTATGATGAAATCCTACCTGACTAAGAATTTCACCAAGTTGCCCAAAACTATACATCGATCGGATTTCATTCAGGAAGTCAATGATCTCATTGTGATTTTAAGTAGAGTTTTAGGTCTTCCTTCTGTAAAGGAATTCTAAGAATGGATGTTCTTGTACATAGCGACTATTAAGAAGAATGACGAGTTTATCCGATGGGGTGAACACATTAGTAAAGAACATTCGTTATCAATTGGGAAAGGTGTCAGAAACTAAAACTTTCTACATGACATCTTTTCTAGTATATGTGGCTGCTACTATGGGAGATTTTACAGGATTGAATACTGGGGAGTTTCGCAGCACATCCCAAATATACGATTTTTATCCCTAACTTACTTTGGACGAGGGGAGCAAACACTTCCGAAGAAAGCGTCATTCAATCAATGATACTTTCTTCGATGACGCTTTCTAATAGGTGCAAGAATGGGGAGCAATCTACTTTCAATTTCCCACATTCACCTACCTTTGGATTCTAGGTTTCATAGGCACCCCAAGAAATTTTCCAAGGTGCCCTACTAACAAATGGGTTCTTCTGGAATTGGTTCGACAGTTGTTGGATTACCATAAAATCCAAAATAAGCATCACAAGGCAGAATGCATTTCCCTGTTTCAATTGGCAGGTATTCTTGCCCAAATATCCACAAGGAAAAGAATGTGGATGCAAAAATGGCTGAGGTAACCCTGTGGACCTTCCATCCGTGAACTAATTTTGACTATTGGGGTAAGTTCGGGAGACAGGTAAGTCCAGTGCTCATGTGCCCCAGTTAGAAGATATATGGATTCATTGTCGAGATGAGTACATCATGTAACAAAGGGATTATGAAAGGTTAACTCTTGATGAAGTACAATAGTTTGGATTGGCTGATGTGCCAAAGGACTTGTAAGATAGTGATGAGGTCCTAGATTCATCATACAAGAGTGATAATATTGGCAATCAACTACTGCCATGGATTTATTGGTATGTGGAAAAATGTAGTAATACTAAAGAAAGGGCGGGACCCATTCTAAAGAGAACTTATAGTTGGTTTGCCACCTTGGGAATCTCACCCAAAGGGGAAAATCATCCTACAAATACAGGTTCTACATCAATAGTAAACAAACCAACACCCACAAAAGGAAATAGGTTGACTCAAAGGGTTCCTATCATTTAAAAGAAGATCTCATTTGTGGTTGGTGGGTCATCTCTTTCTAGGTCTCTTTTGCTCCCAAGATTACAACATCTACAAGTGCCATTTACAAAAGTATTTGAAGTGATTGGCTCCCCTAGTGTCATTCAGGATCCATCCCATCTTCCCCTTCCTCCATTAACACTTCCAATATCAGTTCCTTCCACTTCTACCATCATTTCTTCCTTCCCATCCCCTTTTATGGCCCAGGTATTTTTGTCACTTCAGTTCTATCAGTTGGGGAAAATATTGGGTCACCCATTTCCTCTTCATTTCCTTTGACACTCCCATTTTCTTCAATTTCCTATGGTTGTCCTCACACCCACACCTTCCATCATTGTTACTATACGTACCCAAAATTGTAAGGTATTGTCGCTGCGGATGCGAGTAATAAGTGCCCCAATGATGATACAGTCTCCTCGCAAGGTGTTCGGGATCCGAGAAAAGCCCCGGAGTATGCGTTAACATCCCGCATGCCCCAATTATCCCCACACCCTTTGTTTTCCCCTTTTTTCTTCTTTCCTTGGCCTTTTGATCTTGATGGATTTAAACCGCCGCCCTACGGGCAGCGGTCCTATAACCGCCGCCCGCTTTCAGGCGGCGGTCTGCGCGTTTTCCATAACATTCTTTTGACGTGACTCGCATGAAATATCATGATTCACCAACTTTTCCTTGCCAACTTGAGCATGCATTTATGTTTTGGTCCCCTGGAATAGTGTTTTTCCTTTGTTTATTGTTTAGGAGTTCAGTTTGGTTTTGATCTTTGGGTGATTGAATTCCTATAAATGCATAGCTTGTGCTGAGGCAAATGGCCACCATTTCCTTGTTAGAGTCTTCTCATTTTCAGTGGTTTGGTCTGTTAGTTTGCTTAGGATTGATAGCATAATTCATTTCATGCTTGGTTAGCATTATCCGGTGTTGGTAAGCCACATATCCAGCTTGTGCAAACAGTGTTGTTGTTTTATCTAATCCATTAGAGTAGAATAGATTAGGAAGCCATTAAAGTTGTAGGTTTTTCTCTTCAAACAGGATAGTTTCAGGTTCTAGATGCATTATGTTGCATGATTTGCAATAGATCCCGCTAGGAATTGCATAAGCCAAGCTCTGTACTCTTGCGCTATCCCTCTCCTATCCGCGTTCTATCTCATGCCCGCATTCTCAAGGTTGTCCCTTGTTCCAACACCTATTCCTATTGATGCAAGCATTACACACTTTTTTGGATCTACGTGAGCACAAAGAACGAAGAGATCATACTGAGGGGACAAGATTACGCATACCATCGGATTCGCCACTGTTCTGCGGAATCCAGGTTCTAGCTTTCAAAGTTCTAGTTAGAATCATATCAAATAGAGTAGTTAATCACTTTATTTCAGTAAATTCTATTCTCGATATTGCCAGGGAAGCTGTGGGGATTGATAGTTTCTAAGAAACTATGATTCATTCCTCACTTCTGAGGTAGGATCGAGAATCTTGCAAATAGATTAGTTATTTCATTGTTTAGAATAGATATACAAATTACACAGACAAATAGCTACACTCGGCTATTTTGTTTGTTTTAAATTATTAGTTTAGTTGTCAAATTCTAAATATTTTAATAGCTGCTTTCTTAAATTCATATAAATCATCAGAAAATACAAAAAGAAGTCATATATGCTATAAATACGTTTCATATACTTAGAGTTCACTTTATTGCAGTTTGTCTATATTATTGCTTTCGTATGACTATTACGGGACCTAGGGAGCCCAGAGAATACATTTTCGAGCCAATCGTGCCTCAACCCAATCTCACAACAGCAATAACTGATATTGACCAGAATCTTAGAATCCGGGTCTTCCAAACAACAAAGCAGACTTCCAACAGGTCAGATCTCAGTTAAGAGGATTAAACATAGAAGACGACCAGGCACATGCATTTTGGTCAAGTCAGCCAAACTACAGATTACCCTAGAAAAACATCCACATGACTGTAGAAGGGTTTGAAAGAGAACAAACATTCAGGTGTGATCCTTTAGTTCCACAGCCAGATGCTGGAGACACCCTCGTAGATATAGATACCAGCTTAAGAATCCAGGTTGCGAGAACGCCTGTGAGGTATTCTGAGAAGATTGCACAACTGTTGGTTCTAAACATAGAAGCTGAGAAAGCGTATGATTATTGGATACTAGGAATCAGGACTTGATTCTACGTATGACCATAGCTAGCCCACAACAAACACGAACCTATGGTTGTGATCCACAAATCCCGCAACCCAATGAATCCATAAGAGAATTAGATATAGACACTGGCCTATGCACACTAGTATTTCAGTCCACTCCACTTCCACCTATTATCATCGAACAATTGTCCTTACTAGATATAGCGGCTAACGAAGCTAGAGAATTCTGGACTAGGCCAGAGAACCGTCCATAGAGTCAATTATATTTACCATTCACCATATGACCTTATCCAGGAGAAAGATACGAAACTATAACGGGTCATTTTCCACGTATTCCACAACCCATAGATCGAATCACGCCAGAGCTCGATATTGATTGGAGCCTTCGAGCAGTCATCTATGCCGATCGATCTATCACGCCGATCCGAGTTAGAAGGGCCTTCTTTGCCTTAGATTCGCAGATTCCATTAGTGCGCGTCGAAGACATTAGAGACCGCCTAACTAGTCGTCCATATACCACCCATATTCCATCCCCACCAGCTGTCTCGGCATGACCTCGGGAGGTCGGGTACGCGGAAGAGTCACTTGTAGATTCCCACACTCGCTTGTTGCTTTTAAGGCGTATAGTTACCTCTACTCACATATTAGTTACCATTTCTAGTGATCTTTCTCTAACTCATACTTCAAGTATCGGATCTATTTCTCCATATTCCTAGGCTCTAGCCATACTAGAGTGGTTGTTTAGACAAACTCCCAAACAAAATAAAAAGGTTCCTCTAGGATATGTGATAGATATTAGTATATTAGAGTACATGCCAAAGAGATAGGATAAGAGGTCGAGAACCTTATCAAATCTGACGGTTAATCCATCTAGAGAGTGTGTGATAGAGGTGGCCACCCCTGTTGAGGGGAAAACTAAAGAAACCATCACATGAGAAGACTCTTTGGATCTCAAAGTTCTCATTGGGGAAGGCTACTCATGAAGGAGCCAAGAAGGATGTACACACTACTCTTGGGGCCCTTTTGGAGAAATATGGCAAAGACAAGGCCACCAAGGATGAGCTTAAGGGAAAATTCGAGCAGCTCACTACACTGCTACGTAGAGTAACCCAACCCACTCCATCCACTGACATCTTAACTACTACGGCCATAACAATTTCATCTACAATTGATGATATTTCCTATCATGGGCTCAAGAAGTTAGGCTAGAAAGGGATAACAAGAAATGGGTGGATGGAAAGAATCTTGCAGGAGGCAAATCCTTTGATTAAGGAAGCCGTTGATATTTATATTGATTTACAGGTTGCAAAAACTACCATTGCTAAGATGGATGAATCTTTCTCTGAAGATAATAATAACTTAAACTTAACTTTGGCAACATGGAGTGATATTAGAGAAGAAGATTTTGATTTACTTCTATAGGAAGAGGTAATTGATGATGCCTCTAAATTGTTCGAATATCAAAAGGCTATGGAATTCTAGTGTCAAGTGCTACAAGATCTGATCAAGAAATTAGAGGAGAAGTGAGTGGAGATTACAGATGCCCTCAATGATATCTCGAAGGAGTTTGATAATGCCAACTGCAAGTTCTTCAATGAAAATATTGATGCTCTTCCCGAGGACCAGATTAAGGAAAATTTCAAAGATTTGGTGAAGCAAGATGATGATGTTGTAAATACTTTCAATAGTGACTCCATTGATCGATTGGTTCTATGTCATAATTTCATAAGGAGACTAAACAAATTCATGAGTACACTTAGAAGGTTTCCGCCGGGATCACAAAAGAAATTGAGACAAAGACGTAGTAAATCACAATGTGTGTGGTCTTGGAGACGAAGAAACTCAGGGTGTTTTCAAGAACTTCTTTGAATACAAACACTAAATGGCTGCATGGGAGGAAGGAAAACAAAAACTTGTAGAGAAAGGAGAATCGGGTGAATTAGGCCAAAGTTGAGCAGCCATGAAAGGACAGGTTTAATCTCCGAATCAGTCAAAGTTGCATGGTTGACTTGGTCAACTTTTTACAACAAATTTGCTATTTTTATGGGAGCATGTTCCCTTTTATTAATGACATTACTATTTTTAGTTAAGGTTAGTTAAAGGCCCAACTGTAATGGCTCAACCTAGGAACTTATAAATAGTGAAATGTTTCCATTATTTGATATACATATTTTTAGAGATTTTGGTGAAGTTGCTCTTCAAGCTTAGAAGAGTGCTTTCAGAGTTTTGTTGAAACCTTTTAATTATATTTAGAGTTTCCTTGCACTTGAAGATCTATTTTATTGTGTTGAATGATTAGTCATTGTATGCTTTGTGAATGAAATTCCTTGGCATTATTGATTAATTTACCTTTATCCCAGATTATATGTTTCATATTGTGAGAGGAATAGTGTGATTACCTTTCATCAATGGGTCAAAGCATATAACTGTGTCCCACTTTTTTGTAGTTTTTGTACTTTCAGCAAACTATGTCTGACAACCAAAACATGACCAAACACATATAAAATGACCAAACATGCATTTTTAAGAGGCTATAAATACCAAGGTGCAGGGCATCCAAAATTTACCTGATTTTTTAAATTTTTATAGTATTTTTTAATTATTTATTTACTAGTCAGATTTTAAAATATTTATGGCCACAAAGTGGGACACACTTATATGCTTTGACCCAACCGTGAAAACTATTTTCCTTTTGTTGATTAAAAGTTGCATTATTATTATCACTTAAGTGGATGATTGACATGTGCTTGTGATTATCCTCTTAATTAAATTATTTGTGTATTAAATCAAAGCTCATCTTTTCTATTTGTGTATGTTTAAAGTTTAACATAGGAACGTCTACCATAAGTTTGTTGTATTTTTATACCCTTTCTAGTTGCTAAAGCTGAAGGTGGTCAATGATGCAAGCCTTATTCCCACATTAACCCTTCCAGATGTTGAACGTTCCCAAATTGGTGCATCACCGCTTCTAGAATAGATTTTATTTCTTTACATTCTCTCTCTAATCCCATGAAATATTAACATAGGTCTAGTTATCCATCTTTCTTAGACTAGAAGTAGTGTTTTTTTAGTTTAGGAAGAGGAATTTGGCCTTCTCCGGAGGTTCACCTCGAGTCCAAGTCCCACAGCTTGAGAGGTGATCCCATGTGTCCCAATCAGACCGAATGTCGTGATTAATTCCTAGACCATTTGAGGAATGTAGTGATTTGGTGACAATAGTTTTTGGCATGTCCGGTGGGACAGAGAGTTGGTACCTCTCTTCTCATTCCATTGACATAAGGTACCTAGCGAATCCATCTCTCTAGATTTAAAATTTCAGTACATAAACTCATGCAAAGGATTCACACAAGAGCTTCTTTAAGGGGAGATAATTGTTATCATACATATATTTCTTTGTCTCCCCCAAGGAGAAGGGGAAGAAACCTTTAAATACCATCAACTACCGCTTTACCTGGTAGAGGGCATTTAACTCCTCTGAAAGACATCTTCCTTCACCAAAACACAACCAGACTTTTGAATGTCATGGTAGCCAATGCTTGTCCTCCTTTCAATACTAGCAGTCCTTTGTTGTTAGCACAAAGAGATGCCATACCAACAGTAGCTTTGAAAATTTTACCATTTTATAATGGAGAGACTAATGTTTCACCTTGTGAGCACATACTAGATGTAGCCAGCATCTGCGTGGTACACAGTATCACAGAGGATAACATAGCAGTTTGACTCCTTACTACCTCATTCAAAGGGAGAGCACTTCAATGGTTTTGGAGTTTAACTGTTGGATTTGTTACCACTTGGAACAAGTTAGGCATGAAGTTGTGTAAGAAATTTGAAGACAAAAGTGATAATCTCTCACTTGTAGAACAATTTCATACTATCAAGTGGTCTCCTCAAGAGTATATGAGTGATTTCAACCTCCATTTTGATAAGACTTGGAAACGGATCTTGGCACTTATAAGGCCATCCCTAGATAGCACATTTTTATATTACTTATGGGCATTGAATAGTGATGTCACCATCATGATTCAATCCATGGGGGAACCATTATCCCTGATGCTTATGAAATCACCGTACGAGCTAAAAATTACTTAATTCAAGCAGGTAAAATTGCTCCTAGACCTCCCATACCTATTTTTACAGAGCTTGTAGTCCAACAGCTAGTCATTGCCCGGTTAGCGGCGAAACTTACTGACGATAGCTACGTATGCATCCAATCCCTCAAATGACCTAGCTGAGGTGAAGTCATTGTTACAAACTTTCGGGAACGAACTCGTAGCAATGAAGAGGCAAAGAGTCCCAATATACTCACCCCTTCCAATCCCAGTATCAAGAAAATCATCCTCCATTTCAAGGAAACGGTCAGCCACAGAGCCAAGCCATAACCCAAGCTACAAATGTGAAGCCTTTAAATTTTCAGAACCCTTCTGCTACCAGTTCTTCCAGAGCTATAGTCCTGGTCCAGAACAACCTCATCCAAGACTATGAATGGTGCTACCCTTTTTCTCAGCCCCATAATCAAAATCTCTACCCAAATGGAGTTTTAAGTCAAGCCCTTATGGTCCAAAGTATATCCACTCTACCCGAATCATCTTGAGCCGTCTACTTCCGAAATTCAAGACCAACCTCTAGATGAAACCACACTACTAAATTGGAAAGTAGAAGAATTTTTGGTTTAAATACTTATGCCTCCACTGTAGCATCCAACACAAATTCCAAGAAAAGGTAAATAGATACACAGTCTTCCAATACTAACTAGGCATATACTTCTCAGTCCCCAACACAAGTACCAGATGGTAAAGACATGAAAAAGAAATCATCAAAAATATCCATGCTGATCAATCTACAAAGAAAGATGGAACTTCAAGTATCACGATGCCTAATAAGCATTATCCAAAGGAGGACCCTAATTCCCCAAAAGGCATTAGCAAAGTGAGAGAAATTCCATTCAACATTGTGGAGCAAATGAAGAAAACCAATTTGAGTATCACAATGTGGGATGCACTCTTGATTCCTTCTCAAAGGAACTTGCTACAAGAGGCTTTGAATAGTTTTGTCCCTACTAACCAATCTTCATGTCAAAAAGTAGCAGTGGCGACCAGCTTATGTGAACTTGAGATGAAGATACATGCTAAAACCAATAAGCCCTTACCATTTTATATCTCACTAATTATTGGCGAGCATTTGGTGCACAATTTCATAATCAATTTTGGAACCAGCAGTTCCATAATGCCTAAGCAAGTCACGGATGTCGTTTGCAAATTCCATAAACTCTAATTACAAGAGGGTTGTTCAACTTGAAGGTGTTGCAATCCAAAGCGTGGGGAGTTATTAAAGGGCTTCAACTTACTATCCATGCATGTCCTAGCTTGACATTTACATAGGACATATCTATCATTGATCTTCCTCCCCTCTTTGCCATTTGTTTATCATGGGATTTCACCACAAAAATGGGTGGTTATTTGTCATCAGACTGGTCACATATGATCCTGAGGACCAGGTATGGAACTAAGGTAACTATAAGGGTAGAACCAATCTGTCACAATCACATGGAACCTTACACATCCAAACCCATAGAAAGTAATTATGCCATTTGTGACCACGAAGATGAGAATGTGGATCATGAACCAACTACTCTTGTAGAGGAGGTGCCTGATACAGTGCTTGATGAGGTAAGTATAGACCATCAATACGACCCGTATGCCGATTTATTGGCTAACGAAGAATGCAGTGTTGTTTTGGATGAGACTAGATTGGGAACTTATTGTATACATGAAGAAGGTACAATTGTGCCTCAGTTGGTTAAGACACCTAGCAATTCTGAAGGATTGTGGCAGCTTTTCTTCAATGGTTCAAGGAGTAAAATGGATCTAGTGCAGGAGTCATGATAATTTCTCCTGAAGGGGATAAATATTTCTCATCTTTTTTATTACAGTTCAGTTGTACTAATAATGTCACTAAGTATGAGGCTCTTATACAAGGGTTGCAGCTGGCCCAACAAAGAGGAATCAAATCCCTGATCACTTTTGGTGATAGTGAATTGGTGGTTCATCAAGTAACAGCCTGCAGTGCATCAAATAATGATCTCTTAAGATCATATAAGAATTGATTTTGGGACCTAATAGAGGAGTTTGAAGCTTTCAGAATTTGTGCGGTTCCTAGAAATCAAAATCAAGATGCTAACAGGCTTTCTACTATCAAATCCCAATATGATATACCTACAGATATCATGAAGGAAGGGCAGCAAACATTCAATTGTTGTCTTTCCTACAAGATCGATAATGTAAGCAATTGGCAAGTTTTTTATAGTGATGAACAGTTGTTCTTTTTCTACAACAAGAAGCAAAGTTTGCTATCAAACACCAAGGTAAATTGTAGGAATCCTATGGTGACCAGGTTATTTAGTTGAAAGGAAACAAATTTCCAAAAGGCTTGGTCACGCTTGAATCTATCTTCAATTTGGATGACCAGTCCAAACGACAAAGCACAAATATGGTGGTCAAAGAAGAAGATTTTGAGGAAGTTGAGGTGGCTAGCGAGAAATGTTTAAAGATTGGTAAGGTATGCACTACTCAGGAAAAGAAAGATTTCATTGAATTGTGTCGAGAGTATCATGATATTTTTACATGGAGCTATAAAGACCTGTGTGGTTTTGACCCAAGCCTAGCTCAACACACAATTGAATTGGATCCAAACTCTAAGCCAGTTCATCAAAAACAAAGGCCAATCAATCCCAAGATTGAGCCACTAATGAGGAAAGAGCTAACCAAGCTTATTGAATCATGCATAATTTTTCCCATAAAGCATTCATCATGGGTAGCTAATCTGGTGTCCTGTAAGGAAGAAGAACGGAGAGATTCGGCTTTGTGTAGATTTCAGGGATTTAAATTGTGCCTCCTTAAAGGATCATTATCCTCTTCCGTCAATGGAACAGATCCTCCAGATAGTGGCAGGAGCTCAAAGGCTTTCTCTAATAGATGGCTATTTAGGGTACAATCAGATTCTGGTCCAAGAATCGATCAATTCAAAAGGATTTCACCGTTAATTGGGGCATGTATGCATACAACAAAATACCTTTCAGATTGTCAATGCGGGGCTACTTTTTAAAGAGCCATGGACATGGCATTTAAAGGAATCATTAATGATATGATATTGGTTTACCTCGATGATATAACTATCTATTCCAGACATACTGAAGATCATATTGCGCATCTAAGAAAAAAATTTCGAAGGTGTAGAGAGTTTGGGGTCTCACTAAACCCCAAAAAATGTATTTTTTCAGTTCAAGAAGGCAAGTTATTGGGACATATTGTTTCAGCTGAAGGAATCTCAATCAACCCAACCAGGATTCAGTCAATTTTGTCTCTATCCCTCCCAAGTCACAAGAAAGGTCTATAGAGTTTCCTGGGAACTATAAACTTTGTGCGGAGATTCATTCCTCAGTTTGCAACATTGGCAAAACCACTAACAACCATGCTTAAAAATAATGTCCCTTTTTCATGGACAAAGGAGGAAAGAGAAAGTTTGAAGCCATCAAGACAACTATCTCCAAAGCTCCTACACTGGTGAATCCTCATTTCAATAGGGATTTCAATCTATAGGCTTTCACAAGTCAGGAAAGTATTTTAAGAATTCTCACTCATCAAAATGATGACTTGATGGAGAAATCCTTTACCTTTTTCAGTCGGTCTCTTAAGGAATACGAACTCAAATATTCCTTCATCGAAAAATAGGTCTTTACAGTCATTTGAGCCCTAAAGAAGTTTAGGCATCTGTTGTCTAACAACAAGATCCATTTAATGGTTTCTCATCCTGGTGTAAAAGTTTTTGTTGAATAAAGAGATGAATGAGAAATGTGCTTTGGGTGGATCACAAAAGTAATGGAGTATGACGTACACATCAAAGTCACTAAACTTGTTAGAGGTAAAGGGTTGTGCCAACAGTAGGCTATAGACATGGAAAAGGATGTTGTGCTCTTCAATATTGATGAAAGAAATAATCAGATTGATTGATTATATCCTCCAAATATGGATAAGACTCAACGACATACTTTCCATCTCTGGTCTTTTCCTTATTTTGTGGTAGATGGTGTTCTTTTCCGAAAGGATTTGAATTACGTTCTTTTACATTGCATCAAACCAGAGCAAGTGAACAAGATATTGGAGGAGTTCCACAGTGGGCTTGTTGTGATAAAATTTTCCTCTGTAATTTCTATTTCATTAATGTGTGTATTAGGAATAGGATGCTTGTAATTATAATTAGTAGTAGCATCCGATAGAAGATAATGGCATTGCTGGTATGATGCCGCCATGATAATATATAGTATGGTAATAGTCAAAAGTACAATAGGAATGTTGTGGTAAAAAATAAATATTTGTCGTAAGTGGTTTGGTAATGTTAAAATGTCAAAGTTAGGGTAAGTAGAGAAGTAGGGTCTACATGATTAAGAATTAGAAATATTATATTGGTAATAAGGACAAGAAGTGAGGTCATAAATATTTTATGTATTTTATTTGTAAAAAGTCTAAAAATGTGGAACCCATGTGAAATGATAAGGTTTATCTTATCTTAAAAGATAAGCTTACATGTACAAGATAAGAGTTAAGGTATGGAATATGATTCATCAGAGTAGATTTCTTATCCTATCTTAGAGATAAGATGGATAATCCTGGAATTTCTATAAATAGAGAGGCCACCCCCTCATTTAGCATAGAAGGAAGTAGTGAGAAATATTGTATGAGTAAGTGTGTAAAGGAAGCCATCATTTTGAAGGTGTGTTAAAGAAGCCATTAAGAGGTGTAATTGTGAAGTTTCTCCCATAGTTATTATTGGAAGGCAAGTGAATTCAATAACACTTGAAGTACCTCATGGGTGAGATTGTAACAATTTCATGTTGATATTATAATTTACACTTATATTTCAGATTTATCATCATTCCTTCTTATCATAGTCTATGGTATTCTTGTGTTATGTTTGTTGTTGTGTTTCTAGATTCCATCCACCAAACTAAAAGTTGTGCATTAGTAAATAATCATAGCACGAGGAGTTCTCGATAAAGAATTATCATAGTGCCGGATTGGTGATGACATTTTGGTTCCGTTCTTAAGGGACCATTCCTCGTTGGTGGATTTTTTGGAGAGATATTCCCACTTAGTCAGAAAACATTTGGAGGGTAACCTTGTTTTTATTGTGCATAGTAGTTACCATGGTAAAGTCACTTTTTACCCATGGTAAAGTCACTTTTTACCGTGAATAGTATTTACCATGATAACTTCACTTTTTTTTTATGAATAGTGTTTACCACGGTAAAGTCATTTTTACCATGATAAGTCAAGTTTTACCATAGTTTACCGTGGTCATTTCTATTTTACTGTAGAAAGGTGTAAAGTCACTTTCTATTATAGTGATTCCAATTATTTGTGCACATAAGTCTTGTTGATTGTACTTGTGGGTTGGTATTTCACTGTGGTTACTTTTGAAAATGGGGAAGATTCCTATTTTTTCAGCCCAATCTAATGAAGATGCTTCCTCTTTCATTCAATAGTTTAAATGATCTTTTATTTGTAATGGCCTCATAAGAAGGGAACAATGGACTGAATTTTTTCCTACCTTTTTGGATGGTTTAGCCCTTAGGTGGTTTGAAACACTAGGTGATAATGTGAAAAATTCATGGGATTTATTAACTGAAAGTTTTCTTGAAGAATTTGGTGAACAATAGAAATATGCAGATCTCATGATCGATATCACAAAGCTATCCCAAGGAGAGAAGGAGAAGATAAGAGATTATCATGCTTGTGTTCTAGAGCTAAGGAGGAAGCTCGATGCCCAGATACGGAAGGAAGGATTAGCGGATGGGTTGATGAATGGCATGGATAATCTCCTCTGTAAGCACTTCATTCTTGGGATGAAGCGAGAGATTAGACATGAGTGAAGTATGACCTTGACTACCATTGAACAAGCAAAAGGAGATTGTAAGAAGGCAAGAAGAAAGCATGGAAGAGGAGCCCAAAAAAATTGCTAAAGGTAGAGCCTACACCAACACCTTTGGTTTAGAATCCACAACCACTCTCGGTGAGCACAAATATTTTCCTAGTACATCTGAGTATGAAGATTTTCTTAAGAAGATGGGTCTAGTTAACTATTAATCTTCTTCAAGGAAAGGAATTTAGTTCTCAAGGAGGAGATAGAGGTCCAAAAAGAAATATTTCTGAAGTTGTATGTTATGGTTGTCATAAAAAGGGTCATTATAAGTATAATTGTCCAGATAGAGCTTCTACATCTAGTACAAGAGATAATGATAAAGGAAAAGCACATGTGAATTCTTTTGATGTAGTAGATAAGAGCATAAATAATGAAGTAGATGTGTTTGTAACAAAAAGAAAGAAAAAAAAGATAACCAAGATGGAAATGATCCTAAGAAGATGAAAGGAGAAACTAGTAAGAAACATAGGAGAAGAAAGTTGGGTGTGCAGGATTTTCTGATTTCACAGGGACAAGGACCATACTCCATCTTAGAAGATCTGTCCAAAAGGCCTGTAAATATTACATATGGTCAACTCTTGGCTATGTCTTCTGAGAAGAGGCGGGAGCTGCGAAGTGGACTCAATGCTTGATGAAGGAAGGAGGTTGAGGTCCCTATTTTGGAGGTAGAGGTGGATCCCTACGCTCCACAAGTTGAGGTATTATGTAATGGTATTTCAATTCATGATGTCTTAGTTGATGGAGGTGTTGCAGTTAATGTAATGACCAAGTCTGTAATGAATATGTTGGGTTTAAAAATTGATCGCCCCTCAACACTTATGTTAAGGTCATTAAATAAGGGAAAAACTAAACCAGAAGGTGTTGTTTCAAATGTGGAAATATCTGTTATGGGTGTTGTATGTGTGGTAGACTTTTAGGTGATGAAAAATGGTACTGTTGTGTACCCAATGTTGTTGGGAAGACCATGGCTAAGGAGAGTTCATGCAAGAAACTACTAGAATGAAGGCTTCATGAAACTTGGACGTGGTAGAGAGAGGGTGAAGATAAATGTGATCCCTTGGCATCATAAGGTAGAACCTGTGGATTCAAGTGATGAAACTGATGATTGGACATCCTCTGATTACTCTAGTACCAGTGAAGTGGACATAGAAGATGAAGAAAGTGAGGTTGATGTTTCGGTCATGGATATCCTTCCAGTCACACTGACTCATGAACCCATAAAATTATCTGAAGAAGAAATTGATGATCGTCTCCAACAAATAAAGATTGGTGATTTTGTGATGGAGAGTGAGAAGGAATGTTACCTCCAGCTCTTTCGAAGATACATACACATATTCACTTTTGATTACAAGGAACTCCATCAAGTAAGTTGGGTAGAACATTCTATTGAGCTGGTAGATGGTGTTAAGCCCATAAAGCAAATGCCATATAGAATGAATCCTAATTTTTCCAAGACTGTAAAAGAAGAAATAGATAAGTTACTTGATGCAGGATTCATATTTGCTATGGAGAATTCAGAATGGGTTTCTCCCATTGTGATCTCAATAAAAAAGAATGGGAAGCTACGCATTTGTGTTGATTATAGGAAGCTCAATAAGGCAACAAAGAAGGATCATTACCCTCTTCCATTCTCATATCAGATCTTGGACAAAGTAGGTTGGCCAGAGTGTTATAGTTTTGCTGATGGATATAGCGGATACAACCAAGTTCGTATAGCGGAGAAAGATCAATTGAAGACCACGTTCACCACTCCTTGGGGAATTTTTTCTTATAGAGTTATGCCTTTTGGGTTGTGTAATGCTCCGGAAATGTTCCAGCGTTTGATGAATAGGGTGTTTGAACCCTACATTGGGAACTTCATCAGAGTATTTCTGGATGATTTTTGCATCTATGGGAGCAAGATGGACCACTGCACCAGATGGAGAAATAGCATTTCACAGGTTAGATGAAGCACAAGCCTCACTAAACCCTACAAAGTGTGTCTTTGGATGTTCTAAAGGTGTTTTGTTAGGGCATGTTGTATCCAGAGATGGTATTAGTACTGATCTTGATAAAGTTTCAAAAATCAAAGAGTTACCATTTCCTATGAATAGAAGTAAGTTGAGATCATTTTTAGGCCATGTGGGTTATTATAGAAGGTTCATCAAGAATTTCTCAAAGATTACACAGCCACTAACCTAGTTCTTGAAGAAGGATGTTACTTATGAACCAGGAAATAAGGCGCATGAAGCTTTTGAACAACTGAAGGAAGCTTTGGTGTCTTCACCTATTTTAAAGAATCAGATTAGAGCAAGCCATTCATTGTGTATATTGATGCCTTAGATGCAGCACTAGGAAGTACTCTGAGCCAAAAGGATGAAAATGGGAATGATCATCTAGTTTACTTTGGGAGTAGACAAATGAGTAGTGCTGAGGTAAATTATACTATAACTAAAAAAGAGGCTCTAGCTATCATTTTTGTTGTAAAGAAGTTTAGAAATTACTTGCTAGGGCAGAAATTTATAGTTGTAATAGATCATCAGGCTCTAAAATATATTGTAAATAAGCCTAACCCATCAGGGAGGATAGCAAGATGGATAATTTTGCTACAAGAATTTGAATTTGATATTATAGATAGGCAGGAAAGAAGCATGTCAATGCAGATGCACTCTCTCAAGCCTATGATGGTTTAGGTTCATCTTTTGATGATGATGATTTCCCAAGATACAACATTGTTATCCCTTGACACAATCCTAGTGAATACATAGATATTTGGAATTATCTGAATGAATTCAAGTTTCTGATGGTGCCAATGCAAAGACTAAGAGGAAGATTACTCAAGCCAGTCGTCCATATTCTATTTTGCATGGAGTATTATTTCGAATAGGACCTGATGGACAGTACAAGAGGGTAGTTGGACGTGATCAAGGGAAGGAGCTGATAGAATAATTCCATAATGGTACATGTGGAGGACACTTCTCTGGACAACTTACAGCAAGAAGGATCTTGGATGCAGGTTATCACTGGCCCACTCTTTTTAGAGATTGTTATAATTATTGTAAGACATGTGATATTTGTCAAACACATGGTAACCGTAAGACTTCATCAGCTCCATTATGCCCTATTCTTCCACTTGGTCCCTTTGAAAAGTGGGAATAGACATTGTAGGTCCACTTCCAACTACCCCATGCCAAAATAAGTATATTGTAGTTGCCACAGATTATTTAACCAAGTGGGTTGAAGCTAGGCCATTGAAAACAACTTCCATGGATGAAGTGGTAAGGTTCATATATGAACACATTGTCACCATATTTGGTTTCCCATTAGAAATTGTAATAGATCAAGGAAGCCACTTCATTAATGAGGTGGTAGAAGCCCTAGTCAACAAGTTTTCTATTAAGCACAGGAAGAAAACAACATACAAGCCAAGCACAAATGGACAAGTGGAAGCAGAACAAATTTTTGTGTTGTGTCAAATTATAGCAAAAGATGCAGCCTTGCAATTACATAAGTGGGATAAAAGAATTCATGCAACATTGTGGGCATATAGGGCAACATCAAAGTCAGCAATAGATACTCCCCATTTCAGTTGGCTTATGGCATTGATCCAGTTCTTCTATTGAGTTTGATATTCCCACTGTGAGAGTTATGAAAAATGAAAGGATGGATGAAAGTGATTCAGTAAAAGAAAGGTTGGTACATCTTCATTTGCTAGAGGAAATGAGGGAAATAGTGAAGGATACAAGCTATAAGAAGAAAATGAAGCAGAAGGAATACTTTGATCAAAAGATCCGTTGGTCTCCATTTCATGTGAATGACTTGGTTCTAGTATATGATTCAGATACAAAAAAACAAAAACAAAAATTTCTTCCAAAATGGATGGGGCCCTACAAAATAGTAGTTGTGCATGAAAATGGTACATACCAACTAGAGGAATTGGATGGCACTCCCATTACGAAATGGGTCAACCATGACAAGTTAAAGATTTTCCAAGCACCAAAATAGTCTACTCAGGGACGGAGTAGAAGCTAGGAAGGGGGAAGATGTCGACACTAAAATTTTCCTCTGTAATTTCTATTTCATTAATGTGTGTATTAGGAATAGGATGTTTTAAGTATAATTAGTAGTAGTAGCATCCGATAGAAGATAATGGCGTTCTTGCGATCATACGATGATGCCGATAATAATGTATAGTACGGTAATAGTCAAAAGTACAATAGGAATGTTGTGGTAAAAGTAAATATTTGTCGTAAGTGGTTCGGTAATGTTAAAATGTCAAAGTTAGGGTAAGTAGAGAAGTAGGGTCTACATGATTAGGAATTAGAAATATTATATTGGTAATAAGGACAAGGAGTGAGGTCATAAATATTTTGTGTATTTTATTTGTAAAAAGTCTAAAAATGTGGAACCCATGTGAAATGATAAGGTTTATCTTATCTTAAAAGATAAGCTTACATGTACAGATAAGAGTTAAGGTATGGAATATGATTCGTTAGAGTATATTTCTTATCCTATCTTAGAGATAAGATGGATAAGCTGGAAGTTATATAAATAGAGAGGCCACCCCCTCATTTAGCATAGAAGGAAGTAGTGAGAAATATTGTATGAGTAAGTGTGTAAAGGAAGCCATCATTTTGAAGGTGTGTTAAAGAAGCCATTAAGAGGTGTAATTGTGAAGTTTCTCCCATAGTTATTGTTGGAAGGCAAGTGAAGTCAGTAACACTTGAAGTACCTCATGGGTGAGATTGTAACAATTTCATGTTGATATTATAATTTACACTTATATTTCAGATTTATCATCATTCCTTCTTATCATAGTCTATGGTATTCTTGTGTTATGTTTGTTGTTGTGTTTCTAGATTCCATCCACTAAACTAAAAGTTGTGCATTAGTAAATAATCATAGCACGAGGAGTTCCCGGTAAAGAATTATCATAGTGTCAGATTGGTGATGACAAAGCTATAGAGGACATTACTCAACACAAACAATTGTGACCAAGATCATGCGAGCCGGTTACTACTGGCCAAACTTGTTCAAAGATGCCCATTTTTGGGTAAGGAAATGTAAAGAGTGTGCTCTTTTTGTAGGAAAGCAGTGACGGCTCTCTATTGCATCTCGTTCATGTGGATCAACCCTCTCATTCAATGGGGGTTGGATTTTATTGGTATGATCAATCCTCCATCTAGTGAAGGACATAAATGGGTCCTTACTACGACAGATTATTTCACCCAGCTAGATGGAAGTGGTACCTTTGAAGGAAAACAATGAAAAAGTTGTCCTTGAATTCTTAGAGAGTATCATGACAAGGTTCGGTGTTCTATTTATTGTTATCTCTGACAATGTAATGGAATTTATCGGGATGAAAATAAGTGAATGGGCCATCAAGAATAGAGTCTATCTCAATACTTTGTCTAACTACTATCCACAGGGAAATGGGTTGGTTGAATCCAGCAATAAGAACTTGATAAGGATCATCAAGCACACGATGGAGGCCAACAAAAAAACCCGACATACATAGCTCAAGACCGCTATGTGGGCAGATCGAATAACACCTAAAAAGGCCATTGGGGTTTCACCTTTCATGATTGTATATGGAAGGGAGGAAAATTTTCCACTTTCCTTGGAAATACCTTCCCTAGATTTGGCTTATTGACTTGAAGTTATGGAGGATGAGGCCTTAATAGTGAGGTTTTTAGAACTCATGGAACTAGAGGAGATTCGAAACACTACCATGAATACATTGATAGAACATTAGGCTTAGGTTAAGAAATCCTTTGACAAGAAAGCCTTTGAAAGGTTGTTTAGGGAAGGGGATTTGGTTCTAAAATGGGATGAAGATCACGCCAAACCAAGAAAGCACGCCAAGTTTGATGCTCTCTGGAGCGGGCCCTATGTTATTACAAGTTGCAAAGAGGCAAATTCATTTTCCTATCCAAACTCAATGGAGAATAATTTCCCATTCATGTGAATGGGATACACCTCAAAGCTTGCTTTTGAGGAGGTTCCACCCTGTATAGTTTTTTCTATTTTCCTCCAAGTGCTTTGCACATTGTTTTGTTGCATTTTTTGTTTTGGTTTTGGTTTTTAGGCTCCCTTTCCCAATATTTTTACTTAAGGCTACTAGTCTAAAAGCTTAGTAGGCAAGCTTTCCTTAGAGATCACCAAAAATGTTAACCATTTAACCTACCCAGAAGAAGGCTATATGTTAGACTAATGTTTTTAAGAAATCCTCGCATAATGAATTTTTCTAAGGCCAAGAATCCAAAAAAAAATCAATTTTCAAACTTGAGTTTTTTCTCTTTCAAAGTTTTTAAGCTCAATTTTGGAATTTCTTTTGAAGTTTTAAAGTTCGAATTTCTAAAAGTTCAAATTTTCGAGACTTTCGGGTTTTCGGGTTTCAGAACTTTTTGGCTCATTTCATCTAAATCCCTCTCGAACTTCCAAAGTCTGAAACTCCGAAAGTATATGAGGTTATTGTTATGGGAGATTTTGCAAGATTGAATACTAGGGAATTCGCAAAGCACATCCCAAATATACGAGTTTTATCCCCAACTTACTCTGGATGAGGGGAGCAAGCACTTCCAAAGAATCAATGATGCTTTCTTCGTTGTTTTCCTCTATCACTTTGACAAAGAGCTATATAATCGGAGGCTTTCAGTGAGGCTTTCCAAGAGATGCGAGAATGGGGAGAAATCTACTTTCAATTTCCCACATTCACCTACCTTGAATTCCGAGTTTCATAGTTGCCCCAAGCAAGTTGCCAATGTGCCTTATTAACAAATGGCTTATTACGGAATTGGTTCGACGAGTTGTTTGATTACCATAAAATCCAAAATAATTGTCATAAGGTGGGAATGAATTTCCCTATATCAATTGGCATGTATTCTTTCCCAAATATCAATAACGTAAAAAATGTGGATGCGAGAAATGGCGAGGCAACATTGTGTGGACCTTCCATCCACGAACTAATTTGACTATTGGGGTAAGTTCTGTGGAGACGAGGTTTTCTAGTGCTCATGTGCCCTCAGTTAGAAGATATATGGATTCATTGTTGGGATGAGTATATCATGCGGAAAAGGTATTATGAAAGGTTAACTTTTGATGAAGTGTGGGAGATTGGATTGGATGATGTGCCAAAGGACTTGCAGGACAGTGATGATGTCATAGATTCATCATACAAGAGTGATAATATTGCCAATCAACCACTGTCATGGATTGATTGGTATGTGGAAGAATGCGATGTCTGACGCATTATAAATAGAACTTATAGTTGGCTGACCACCTTGGGAATCTCACCCAAAGGGGAAAATCAACCTACAAATATAGGGTCTACATCAGTAGTAAACCAACCAACACCCACAAAAGGCAAGAGGTCGACTCAAAGGGTTCCTATCATTCAAAAGAAGATCTCATTTGTGGTTGGTGGCTCATCTCTTTCTAGGTCTATTGCTCCCAAGATTATAGCATCTACAGTGCTAGTCACAGAAGTAGTTAAAGTGAGTGGCTCCCCTAGTGTCATTTAGGATCCATCCCATCTTCCCCTTCCTCCATTATCACTTCTAATATCATTTCCTTCCACTTCTACCATCATTTCTTCCTTCCCATCCCCTTCCATGGCCCAAGTATTTTTGTCACTTCCAGTTCTATCAGCTGGGGAAAATATTGGGTCACCCATTTCCTCTTCACTTCCTTTGACACTCCCATTTTCTTCAATTTCGACCCCTAGCATTACTTTGTCAATTCCTATGGCTGTCCTCACACCCACACCTTCCATCATTACTACCTCTACTCAGATATTAGTTGGCATTTCTAGTGATCTTGCTCTAACTGATACTTCAGGTATCGGATCTACTACTCCATCTTCCTCGGCTCTAGCCATACCAGAGTGGCTGTTTAGAGAGAATCCCAAAAAAAATTAAAAGGTTCCTCTAGGATATGTGATAGATCTAAGTATATTAGAGTGCATTCCAAAAAGATAGGCTAAGAGACCGAGAACGTTATCAAATCGACGGTTAATCCATCTAGAGAGCGTGTGATAGAGGTGGCTACCCTGTTGAGTGGAAAACTAAAGAAACCATCACATGAGAAGACTACCAGATCTCAAAGTTCTCATTGGGGAAGGCTAATCATGAAGGAGCCAAGTAGGATGTACACACTACTCTTCAAGTCCTTTTGGAGAAATATGACAAAGACAAGGCCACCAAGGATGAGATTAAGGCCAAAGTCAAGTAGCTCACTACACTACTATGTAAAGTAACCCAGCCCACTCCATCCACTGACATCTCAACTACTACGACCATGACAATTTCATCTACAATTGATGATATTTCCTATCATGAGCTCAAGAAGCTAGGCCAGAAAGGGAGAACGGTAAATGGGTGGATGGAAAGAATCTTATAGGAGGCCAATCCTTTAATTAAGGAAGCCGTTAAGATTTATACTGATTTACAAGTTGCAAAAACTACCATTGCTAAGATAGATGAATATTTCTCTGAAGATAATAATAACTTAAACATAACTTTGGTAACATGGAGTGATATTAGATAAGAAGATTTTGATTTAGTTCGCGGGAAGAGGTAATTTATGATGCCTCTAAATTGTTTGAATATCAAAAGGCTATGGAATTTCGGTGTCGGGTGCTTTACAAGATCGATAAAAAAACTAGAGGAGAAGTGAGTGGATATTATGGATGCCCTCAATGATATCTCAAAGGAGTTTGATAATGCCAACTGTAAGTTCTTCAATGAATATATCGATGCTCTTCATGAGGACCAGATTAAGGAAAATTTCAAAGATTTGGTGAAGCGGGATGACGATGTTGTAAAGAATTTCAGTAGTGACTCCATTGATCAACTAGTTCTATGTCAGAATTTCATAGGGAGACTAAATAAATTCACAAGTAAGCTTTGAAGGTTTCCCACCAGGATCACAAAATAAATTGAGACAACAAACGTAGTAAATCACTATGCATGTGGACCTAGAGACGAAGAAACTCAGGGTGTTGTAAAGTGCTTCTTCGAATGCGAAACTAATTGGTTTCATGGGAGGAAGGACAGCAAAAATTACGAGATAAAGGAGAAGTAGGTGAATCAGGCCAAAGCTGAGTGGCCATGAAAGGACAGGTTCAAGCTCCAGAATCAGTCAAAGTTACAGGGTTGACTTGGTCAACTTTTTGCAACAAATTTGCTATTTTTATGGGATCATGTTCCCTTTCATTAATGACATTACTATTTTGAATTTTGAATTAAGGTTTATTAAAGGCCCAACTATAATGTATCAGCTTAAAAACTTATAAAAAGTGAAATGTTTCCATTATTTGATATACATATTTTTAGAGATTTCTAGTGAAGTTGCTCTTCAAGCTTGGAAGAGTGCTTTTAGAGTTTTGTTGAAACCTTTTAATTATATTCAAAGTTTCCTTTCACTTGAAGATCTATTTTATTATGTTGAATGATTAGTCATTGAATGCTTTGTGAATGAAATTCCTTGGCATTATTAATTAATTTACCTTTATTCTAGATTATCTGTTTCATATTGTGAAAGGAATAGTGTGATTACCTTTCATCAGTTGTGAGAAACCATTTTCCTTTTGTTGATTAAAATTTTCATTATTATTATCACTTAAGTGGATGCTTGACATGTGCTTGTGATTATCCTCTTGATTAAATTATCTGTGTATCAAATCAAATCTCATATTTTCTATTTGTGTATGTTTAAAGTTTAAGAAAGGAATTTCTACCATTGGTTTGTGGTATTTTTGTACCCTTTCTAGTTGCTAAAGGTGAAGGTGGTCAATGATGCAAGCCTTATTCCCACATTAACCCTTCCAGATGTTGAACGTTTCCCAAATTGGTGCATCACCGCTTCTAGAATAGATTTTATTTTTGCATCTCTCTCTCTCTAATCCCATGAAATATTAGCATAGGTCTAGTTAGCCATCTTTCTTACACTAGAGGTAGTGTTGTGTTTAGTTTAGGAAGAGAATCCGGCCTTCTCCCAGGAGGTTCACCTCGACCCAAGTCCACGACTTGAGAGGTGATCCCATGTGTCTCAATCACACCAAATGTAAGATTAATTCCCGAGGCCATTTGGGGTGTGTAATGATTTGGTGATAGTATTTATCTCCCAAAACACTCTTTGTGGGGTTGAATCATGTGAGGTTAAATCTGTGAGGTTGAAGTGTGTGAGGTTTAAGCCTAAAGCTGCAAAATGTCTCTTACACTATTCAACAACAATGTGGGCATCAATCAATCGATCTCCCTCATAATCAAATTTTTGTTTCTTTAGAGAATGTTTTATGCATGCACCCACACTGTCATTTTCTCCCTTCCCATGACCAATCTCAAAAAAAATCCATAAATGAGTTATTTTATGATGATGATGATAGTGACTGAGTGCAAATAAAGTTTGATAGGATTTGAATTGTGATGCGTAACCATCCGACCAAAAAAAATGTTGATCTATTTGTACTCCTCGTTGATGAAGATATTGAAATAAAAACCAAAACAATGATGCACAAAGTGGGTGTCATGTTCCTTGTCATCACTTATATAGAAGTGATACTCCTTCTTGATCACTTACTTCACATCCGTACTTTCAATGCCATCCAAATCTAATTGTACATTCCTATAAAATAATTGAACCATGATGCTAACTGGGCAATCGATAATATTGTGTCTGAATCCCTTTTTGATGAGAAAGCGAGTAATTCTCATAAAAATCAACCATGGACAATATGGAACCAATAGGAATGTTTCTCTATTAGTCTTGAATTGTGTATCCTACCACTTTGCATAGTGAGAATGTTTGATGTACGGACTAATTAAACTTCAGAAACTTTACATGAATGTAGCAATGGGGATTTCCTCTTTAACCAAATCTAACTGGTTGCATCATTTCCAAGCCGTATTGAATATTTTATGTATTTGAACCTACAAAATCAATACATAATGGACAAATTGTCATATTCATTTTTAAGTAAACATAAAAATCAAAATAAAATATGTACATCAAATATATATATATATATATATATATATATATATATATATATATATATATATAAATCACCTCTTGTAAGCCACCATTTGAACTATGTCCAAATATTCATTTATTTCTAAAAATAATTTCAATTCCACACACATGTTATATATATATATCACCTCTTGTAAGCCGCCATTTGAACTATGTCCAAATATTCATTTATTTCTAGAAATAATTTCAATTCCACACACATGTCACATACACCTTTGATGTAAGTCATACGATTTTCAATATGATCATCAAATATTATGCAAAGAATAAAAGCTATGAATTCACTGACACATGTAGGAGGGCATTTTCAGAACCATTTGATGTTTCTCGTAACTTTCTATACACTGAAAAAACATAGATTTTTAAATACATTAATTTTAAATCACATCTCAAAAAACAAAATTTAATCAAATTTCTAATATATAGAAATAAATGAAAGCCCGCCTAAATATATATGTAATATAATTTTTGTGTACTTGATAGTGATAATCAAACTCAACGTGATAACGGAAACAACATGTGTCAAGGACTTTATCAACTCGCACATACCAAGGCTTCAAATTCTCAAACATTCATTATCCAATCTTAACATTTGGATGTTCTTTTGTAAACTTGATGTACATATCATGTTGAGTTATTTCGAGCCAATGTTTTAAATGTTCATCATATTTATTGTGAGTTATCATGTGTTTTAAAACATACCTCACATTTGGAGAAGGATGAGTCCTCTTAGTCCAAAAATTAGAAACTATATGCACAATATGATCCTCCATTTTATCGAATGTGGATTTCTACACATTGGTGCCCGATTTCCTTCCACATTAGAATCATCCAATGTATTCCTCCTCTTGCATACCCACTAATCATCTTTCTAGATAAACCCAATACCTTGGCAATAATGATAACATGACGATTCTTTGTCATATCTTCACTTACAACTGAAGTTAAAATTTCTCTATGAGAAATACTCTTATCAGAAGACCTAGTTTTTGTACCCAAAAAACTTATTCCTTTAGAAACATTCCCAACAAATTCTTCTTCCATACGTTTTGACTTTTCCCATCCAAAATCTACACCCAACAATTCTAATGTTTCCCTCATATCAACATGATTCAAGAATGTAACCAAAAATGTGCTCTAGCAATTGTAGTCAAATTAAAAATTCACCATATATTATCTCTACACTTTTTGTTGTTTTCTTTTGTGATAGTGGTTCTTGTTGGGAAAATTCTTTTAATTTTTGGAAATCCATCTTCACCAAGTGTTTCACATTTTTCTTGGGAAGTAATTCCATAACTTTTTATCACTTCAACATATTGTTGTACATCTTGATCTGTTTCCATAAACAAAATTTGCAAAAAAATTAACATACACATGTGATTACACCATTCATGAATGATTTTATATATATAAGATCTTATTTAGGAACATGAATATATTAAAATATTTTAAGTTGATAAATAACTTACTATCTAGAAGATAAACTACTATTCTAATTCATCAATTCCTCCTAGATATGAGTACAAAAATGATTTTTATACTCTTTGTTTACCTTTAAGCTTGATAGGATTTACTAAAAAAGAAGTTCTAGATTAATTACATGCCTTTAAACATAATTTTGAAGGGAAATATGTATACACTTTGAGGAATATGAATAAATTTCCATTTACTACATACACAACTGAAGTAGGAGGAGGATTATTCTTGAGAGTTCTAAACAAGATTGTTTTAATAGAGCTCAAGTTTCCCTTATCGATCTAGTTTTCTTGGACCCATCGACGTAGTATTGATGTTTATAGGCATAAAAATTGTCTTTAATGAGATATTGTTTGTTTTTTTGTAAGGATTATTTCACACCTTAATTTTTAATTTGTTTGCAATCACACACTTTTGGATCCTTTCTATCTTCCTACATTTTAAATCCATAATGCAACTAGCTCATAATTCACACCCATACAATACCACTAGAGTTACAAGTAACCCAAATAGGAACTTGGTGGTCTTTCAATCCCATAAATTTACATTCTTACATCTATTTGTAACTCATAAAAATATTTACATCCACATTGTATTATTTTCATTTTACATGCATCCCAATTAAGTTTAATTTGTGAAAGTCTAGACCAAGATAATTGTATTTAGATACCACTTCATGAGGTCCTTCTTGAAATCTACTAAACAACAATATACTTTTTCATTTGTATTCCAGGCCTTTTCAACTAAGTGTTTGAGTGTGACATAATGATCTATTATTGATTACTTTGGTCTAAAACCTACTTTCCCCTTTTCCCACTTTCCTTTTTATTAAGCCTAATTGCTAATATTGTGTTCTATCATGCTCCCAAAAATATTTTTGAAGAGGTGATTGATCATGATAGTTTGGTAGTTTGAATGATTATTAACATCTTCACTCTAAAACAAAGGCAAGGTTAGGCTAGTTATCTACTCTTTTAGGTAAGGGCTGTGAGTAAGGGTTCAAAGCAAGGTATAATGGTTACCAGAACTAATAGCCTGAGCATTATGGAGGAATCTCTCTCACTAGGGAATCAACCACTACAAATGGGGATTAGAGACCAATAGGTCCTACCTTCTAAAAACATGGTTGAGCTAGTAACAAATTTAACATTAGGGAATCACAAAACACCAGTTGGTCCCCATACATGCATGCCCAAAACCTATCAATAAAGGGAACATTGGAGCATATGGGGTCAATGGAGAGAAACATTTATATATCCTCAAAGTATAGGGATCCATAAAAATACCAACATGTCATAGCATTCAAACATAACATCATCAAAAGTGATTGCAATACCGATTTACATCAATGCCAAGAAATGTTATGGGATTATAAGGCACTGAAAAGATTGGGTGTGAGAAATGGATATCAAGAAACAAAAATAAATATGAAAAAATAATAGGGTTATAATCACATAAAAATTCAGTTGGTAAGAAATTACAATGAGTGGTTTTATGTATTCTTGACCAAAATTTTTAATCAAAATCACGAGTGGGTCAAGGGAAAGAAGTACACTAGAATCAAGTCAAACAAAAAAACAAAGAACAACGTTGCATTTAAGGAAAAAATAATCATAACATGTTAGGTATAAACCACCAAGTAGAGATTAAGGATGTTGAAGAAGCTTACAACCCCACAATGACTCCACTCATTTTGTCATCAAAGATCTGTGTGCAAGAACTAATGAGCTTGAAAGAAATAATAGAACACATGGAAGTAAGGGGGAAACTAGAAGATGTTAAAATGGAGGAGATGATAATTGTCACACAAAGGCTAAAATAAGAAAATAACATGCTTAAAGAACATGTGAAAACTATAAAATATCACGAATGTTGGATAGTATGAATGGTACACCCTAAATCAAGCCATCCACTCTTCAACAAAATCCAAGGTAGGGGATGAAAAGGAAAGTACAATTTGCAAATAAAATAAGTGCGAGAAACACTTCATAACATAGAAGAGAGAGAAAATGAGCTACAAATTAAGTTAGAAGAGGCTAAGACATGCACACAAGTGATAAAAGAACCATTAGGAAAGCATCAAGAGTTGATAGAGATACGATTCAAGATTCAAATGATAGAAGAGAGAGAATTACATGATAATTATCAAAGGGCTAAAATATTAGGGAGAAGGCTACAATGGAAAGGAAAATAAAAAAAAAAGCAAGTAGAATTAGTAATATGAGAGATGGGGAAGTGATATGCATATTCATGTCGCATGATAAGTAAACTATGTGGATAAGGAAAGAGTGCTAAGAAATAAATTCATGTTGAGAGGATCATGTTTGTATCTAGAAAAATAAAACCTTTTGGCAGCTGAAAGAGAGAAATGATGAGTGGGAAAAGGTGAGGCTAGAAAGGAGAAAAGGATAGAAGCATACCTAAGTAATGGGAAAACATATATTATAGCTAGAATTTATTGGGAGCATCTTATGATGGTGAGCTAGAATTTATAGGATACCCTTAACAAATAAAAATTGGGTTAAGACCCATATCCAAAGATAGATAATTATTTTGAATGGAACACATAAGTATTATGGGTAAAAATGCCAAATTTAGAAGGATACGAGAAGGTAAAATCTATACTAAAGAAACAAAATGTCAAGGGGATAACTATAGAGATATAAATGGGAGGAATCCAAAGGTTCTTGTTTTTGGGAATGACCCAATTATGAGGATTAAGTTAGAAAGGTGTTGGTGGGTACTGAAACAGAGCCTCTCTAAGAGGTGAGAGAGGATGTTGAAGAATGGAATTTGATGTTAAATAGAAACCCTAGATTTAACTAAGAGACCAATTCAACCATGTGTGCTAGAGAGTAACAAGCAATACAAAAACAAAGTAGATGGCTAGATCAAGATCTAAATTATATTATTGAGTGGTTGCAATATTTTTTACCATGTTTTATATTTAGGGAGATTAGCTGATGTTTTGTTGATATTTCAACAATTAGTGTTTTGTTGAATGATGTTTCTGTGTGGAGCCTTTTTCGGTATGGTTGGTTCTTAGGTTTTTTGTTAGAGTATTTTATTTTCACATACTTTTTCTATTGTTTTAGGTTATGGGATCCTATCAAAACCTTACCTTTGTCCAATCAAAAAAAATATATTAAATCATATTTACCCTAGAAAGAAAAATAAAATTACGATCTATCAAGGGTTTCAAGTATGTATGTACCAATTTTTTTAGCCTTGTCTTTCTCTATTTGTGACTTCTCTCTATCTCTTTGTTTGTGCCTTTCTACACAAAGTGATCTTCAGCACTCTTCTCTAATTTACATTTCCTCGCTATATTTTTGCTTATGATTCTTCTGATTTCCCATGATTCCTTCACTTAATAATTTTCACCTACACACACAAATTGAGCTAGATCTGAATCTAAGAGTAAATTCAATAGAAAACTATAGACATGCAACTCTTATTATATAGAAATCTCAATAGAAATTAGGTTATTTTTAATTTCACTTTTTTCTAACTTTAAAACAACTTTTCTAATTTTAAAATAATCTAAATTTAATATACAATTATTTAATTTTGTAATATATTTTTAAATAAAATAACTACATGTTTTAAAGTTAATTGTATTATATATAAAAATAAAAACTATTTTTAAAAAAATATAATAACATATTATATATTTTTGATTGAAAACATTAAAAAGACTATAATTTTTTAAAACTCTAGTTTTAAAAATAAATTTGTAAAACTAAATTTACAACATAAAAATTGAAAAATATTGTTTAAAATCCATAGTTTTAAAAAAATATTGCAAACTAACGAGAATTGGTAGGAAAACATATGGATGATGTTCGGTGGTGGGTTGGCGGTTAAGGGGTGGTTCAGCACGAACACTCCCTTCGTGTGAAGGGTTTGCGCAAAGGGGGTTCATGCGAACCCCCCTATGTGGCACATTTTGGTGCCAAATCCATTTGGAGGATGATTGTAAGCCAAAATTTGCCACTTAGGTGCCACGTAATTAGGGTTAACGAATTAATAAAATTACAAAATTTTAACACAAAATTCAAATTTTTATTAACTTTCTAAAAATATAATTTTCATTTTTAAAAATTTGTTTTACTTTTTTTTAATTTTTGCTAACATATGGTATTTTAGGACAATCAATAGTACACAATCAACCCAATTTGAAAAATAGAAAAATATATCAAAAAATTGAAAAAATAAACTTACTATTTGTTGAAGTCTTCTTCGTAGCTATGAAAAAAAAATCAATTTTGATATAAATCTTAAAAGTTATTGGCATAGACATATGTATGCCATTTATTTGAAAATATCTTCACTAAATAATTAATAAATAAAAAAATATGAAAATTTGATAGGACCTCGATATTCGAATCTTGAACATATATCTAAAATTTCATGGTGAAAAAATAAGTTTTCATTTAAAAACACCACCGAGGGTCAATCATTCCTCTTTTATAACATAAGAAACAACGTATGAATAAAATTAAGAAAAAGACCATATTTTTGCTTTAAAAATTAAAAATATATACATGTATTCTACACTCTAATACCAACATTTTGTTAGTTTGTGGAATTTCATGAATGTGTACGGTTTGTGGCTATTACCTTTAGAAAATCAATGAAACTTAAAATTCATGTTTATAAAGGTACAAAACATACAAAAATTGGGACATTTGATTTAATTTGTTAAATCCTAGTGACCAATAAAATCATAATAATATCTCACTTTCTTTTGTCAAAACCTTGAGACCGCGAAGATCCAAATATTATGTTGTGTCATAAGCTAGCAGACGCTAAGTTCAAAATATCATTTAGTAACTTGTTAAATGAAAGCGACCACTACGCTTGAAGTAATATAAACAACCAACTACCGACTATACCTACAACAAAAAAATATTGATTCAAGTTAATATATATACCCACACCAGTCTGAAGTCACGTAAGGGTTCAATATAAGAAGAAATTTTAACATCCACAAGGCTAGTTAAAAGATGAAAAAGTATATTATTCTTTTCATGTACCTGTAATTATACATGTAATTGTGAATGCAATTGTACCTATAAGAGAACACAAACCCAATAAGGATATTATTCTTTCCATGTACATGTAATTATATCTACATTTAATTTTATCTTGGTCTGAACTAAACACGCTGCTCTCCGTTGAAAAAATTAGACCCCGAGATGGGGAGGACTCGTGGGGATGCATTTTTTTGAGACAACACCATCCCCATCTCATTCTAGTCAAATAGTGTTTTGTGAAATCTTGTAAACAAATTCCCATCACAAGTGTTGTTTGTGCTCCCTATAACATATTTTTTCTTACCCACTTCATTTCCATGTGTAGAATGAACAACCTTGGAGAACCTAAATGTAACAAATAGAAGTGTTAATAAAGAAATTATAATAAGATATTGCTTTATGATTTGTTGTCTAATAATCTATACAGTATGAAATCATGTCTAGCAATGTTAGTTATTTCATTTTGTTTGTAGATTCTTCCTTTATAATATATATTAACTAAATACATCTAATATCACTAACATACAAACCTTGACCTCTACTAAATGCAGTAATTTCAAGAAAATTAACTCATTAATGTTGAAATTTGGTGAACATTAATTAAGATTAAAAGTTGTTAGGTTATGTTAAGGCAAAACCTCTTTTGGTGGTGGAAAGAGGATAAGGCATTTGTGGATTTTTTGGGAATTTATGACATTCATAAATTGCATTCATGCGATGGATGGGATCAATTAATGACTATTAATAATTAGGATAGAATTCAATTAGAAATCTTGGAGACACAAGTTAAAGATTGGAATGAAAGTATTCAACATCTCTATTTAAGCATCGTCTATATTGGGCCTTTGCAAATCACTGTCACAATAGCCTGTTCACTATGGGTAGCACCAGAAAACGCATTGATCCTTCTTCCTATGAAGATGTCAAAGCTGACCCAGTAGTATGAAATATTTTACATGATAGTGGTGTTACGTCATTTATGGAAATACTATCTGGTCACTTTGTTCGAGTAACTTGAAGTGTGTTGGAAACCTAGAAGAAAGGAAGAGTCAAAGTGGGAAAGACTAAATTTATTATTTCGACACACTCCATTATAGTTGTGATGGGGCTCCCTGCGGAGGGAGACATTTATTTTAAACACTCACTTCAGGAGGAGATGGATGATTTCCTATATCCTAGTGAAAATCTGACAATGTATCACTCGGAGCTATGAATGGGACTCACTTCCACAACCTTGGGATAGGGTTGCTGAGAAATTGAGGAGGTACTTCATGCTATAGCAATGCTACAAAGTGATATATAGACCTCAAATTTTTCTTATTACACATCTTCGACATTATTGGAAGGTAAATTTTTTGGATTTTCTATTTCAATCGCTTGAGAAGTCCCTTAAAATGGCTATAGAAGATGAATTTCATTTCCTACACCAAGGTCTTTTGTATTTTCTCTTTAAAATTGAAGCTTCTAAAAAATAAATCTCGCACTTCCTCTCTAATCCGGGAGAGTAGCGTCGTGTCCCTCCTCCTCTTCCACAACCATATCCCTATTTTCGTCACCATCACTACCGCATTTGTCTCCCTTTTGACTCCAATTCAGACATCATGATCATTGGTCCCCATTACCTTGCTCTTGGGTCTCCCTCGTCTTCTTTGGCAGCTCACAACCCTCCAAACACCTCGTAGAACTATCCTAAGGTTTTGAACGGATTTCGAACCTAGTATCTACTTCCTCTCCACCTCTTGTTGACGCTTCTCTGGCTTCTCCTCTCATCTCCACTAACATTGTAATGGCTACAACCGACTCAACTCACCTGATCATAGAAGCATGTGCGACTACCCTCCCACCTTTTGCATGGAATTTAGCATGGAATTGGAAATTCCATATGTGTTGTGGGATCTCTCCTCGGTTTACCCTAATTCTCCTATGTCATAGAAAATGGGATTCCCCACTGCAACTTCAAAACACAAGGACCATTTAGAAAATATCTCTCTTGATCCACACAAGGCCATTGAATATTATGTTACACTCGATTCTGCTATCAAGGAATGGAAAATTCACATGGACATGACCTAGATAAAAATCAACGAAGACTTCTGGAACACATTAAGTTAGTGGATGTGTTGGTTCAAGGAAGCCCTACTGTCGATGTTAAGGATGAAGCAACTACTCTCATGAATATCCATAAAATGTAATTTGGCTTTGTCTAGTTTGGGAATTTTTGGTTTTTTATTTTTTTTTGCATACGGGATTGTTCTCTTCTTGTTTCACTATAATATCTAGCCATGAGGGATTTTTTGTGCAAGTATGTGGGTCATTTGGGAAAACCCATTTTACTATAATTCCAAATAGTTTTATGTTTTGGAATATCATAGTCGAAACTAAGATCCTAATATCTTAATGAGTTTTCTTACATCCTTAAGATTGCTATGCTCCAAATTTTATGTCTTGGTATAGCCTAGCAGATTCTCAGATCATAGTATCCTACTTTACTTTGATAAAATCTGGTGACCATCAAGCTGCAAAAATTTGTGATAGCAACCACTAAACTTGAAATAATATCTTATGGAAGTACCTAGTCTCCGCATAGTTCAAAATATGTTAATTTAATTTTTTTAATCCTATCGATCATAACCTCCATATATTATGTCATTGTTTAAACTAGCATCATCTTAGTTCAAAATATCTTCATGTAATTTGTTAACTAGTTGTAAAATAGTGAATTCAATCTCTAAATAATATGTTGTGGAAAAGGCTACTAGATGCTAAGCTCAAAGTATCTGAAACCAATAGTAGTCTCCAAATTTTATGTGGTAGCATAACCTAGTGGGCACTAAGCTCGAAATATCTTAATTCCAAATCTTAAATGCATACAAAAAAATTCAACTAATTTATATTGGTCTTGATTTCTATAAAGATCTCTAAAGTCAATGTCTTTCTTTTGTTTGTTAAATACTATAAAATTTTTAATCTCAAAATATTTATATTCTTAAGTTCTTACTTTCTTTTGTTGAAATCTAGAGACTGCTAAGATCCTAATATTATGTTGTGGTATAACCTAGTGGTCATTATGTTGAAAATATCTTAAATTAATTTATTAAATCCTAACCACCGATAGGCTGCAAATATTGTGTGGTGGCATAAACTAGTGGGTGTTATGCTCGAAATATATTAATTTGAAATCATAAAATCAGACAATAAATTTGACTAATTTATATAGATCTTGATTGTTATACATTTCTCCAAAGTTAACGTGGTTGATTAACTTAGAGGTCAATAAGCTCAAAACAACTTACTTTTATTTTTCAAAACGTAGCGACTTATAAGATTTTTAAAAAATTGTTATATTATTATGAGGGTAAAATTTTTGTGGTGACAGAGAGGATATGGCATCCATGACTTTAACGGTCATTTATGACATCGATAGATTGCATTCACGTAATAGAAGGAATTTAGTAAGGGTTATATGTACTGTTGACATGTAAGATGCCATTGGGAATTTAAAATTTTTAATGGGACACATGATATTTATGATTAGGATATCTAATTGATGATATTTTGTACTATCACACTTACCTCCTTTTGTGTGTTGTGCGTTAGTGGCTTTATATCTCCGAGCTGGATGAAAATTTCACTACCTCTTTCCTCTTTTCATTTTTGGTCATTATGTCTCTTATCTCTCTATGATGGTGATAGGGTTTTGGTGATTTCTTGGGTAGTATAGAGTGTGGTCCTAACGGGTAGGGCGAAGAGCTATGATAGGCAAGGACAGGTGGGGAATAATTTACTTCTTAGATGGACGGGAAAATTTGGAACACAACTATGTGGAATTGGTTGAAGGTCTAGTCGGTCACAGAGTGATTAAAAGAAGAATATGATGGTGATATTTTTTAGAGCATGCACAAGCTAATGCTTGACCTGAACCATTCGAAAGGGTGGAGGAACATTTTTGATATGGCACAAGGGTTGAGCATGGAAAACATATTGTCCAACTCTTCGGGGTAGTTTATCTTGCATAAGGAGAATGAGAAGTTAGAAGAGCATCTATTCAGAATTCAGTATCATGTCCATGCCTTGACATGGGGAATGCAGGTGATTATGTGTGGTGCTGGAGGTAGTTGTAGAAAATCAAGGTATAGAACTCCTTTCTTGCACTAAATTGAAAATTCCATAATGTTGTGTTGTTTCATCCTCCTCCTATGATCAAATTAAAGGGGACGTGAATGTCGATATCATCGCGAGTTGAGCCAAGATCCCGAATGGCCTAATATTTCTTGGATGCATTTTTCTTTAGTTTTTTATTAAGGGTTAGAATGGTTGTCAGTATAGTGAAGTGTATAGATATAGGAAGTATTTTGGGTGAATTGAAGTTGATTACTGCTCTTCCCAATATTTTGGCATATATTTAGTACAATAAGTTACTTGTAATCATCATGGCATTCCACTTTGGTGGAAGAATTTTTATTGAAATATCTTAGTTTAAAATCTTAAAATCATAGAACGAATTCAACTATATATATATATATATATATATATATATATATATATATATATATATATATATATTCTTTGCAATACATAACATGTTAGCGATACATAAGCTAGCGAATTAAATACCCAAATAATATGTTGTGGCATAACCTAAAATTTATTAAGATCTTAATACCTTAATTTAGTTTTTAAATCCTAACTACCGCTAGGTTCCAATGATTATGTGGTAGCATAACCTAGCAGATGCTAAGCTCAAAATATCTTAATTTAAAATAACATATCATGTTTGCAATACATAACCTAGCAAATTGAATACCCAAATAATATGTTGTGGCATAACCTAGTGGTTATTAAGCTCTTAATACTAGTATTCACTAAGATCGTATTATTATGTTTTGGCATAATCTTCATGCGATCATTGTTATAATATTACTTTCTTTTACTAAAACCTAGAAACTTCTAATATCCAAATATTATGTTGTGTCACAAGCTAGCAGACGCTAAGCTCAAAATATCATTTGGTAACATATCATATCATGTTTGTGATACATAACCTACTAAAAAATAAATTCAAGATAGCTTACACTAAGTTCAAATAATCATCCGAGTAACTTGATATACTAGTTGAAACTAAATTCAATATATATTTCTTTACTTATTTAAATAGTTTTTACTTTTCATATTGAAATATTATATTGTTTAAATACCTAATGCAACCGTTAAAACAAAACTATGTTGATATAATTTAAATAACATATTGTTTAAATACCTAGTGGTTATTAAGCTCAAACTATGTTGATTTAATTTGTGAAATCACAATGACTATTAACATCCAAATATTATGTTTTGGCGTATCCCCTCACTGCTAAATATTGTGAAATATTGTGAAATATTGTAAAATATTGTAATTGAAGTTATTAAACCATAGCGAATTGAATACCCAAATAATATGTTGTGGCATAACCTAGCGGCCGCTAAGCTCATAATACCTAATTTAGTTTATTGAATCCTAACCACCACTAGGCTCCAACGATTATGTGGTAGCATAACCTAGCGGGTGTTATGCTTGAAATATCTTAATTTAAAATCTTAAAATGATATGATATATTCAACTAATTTATACATATCTATTTGCATCTTTGAAGATTACACTATTATTTGTTGAAGTTTTGTTAAAACAAAACCTAGTAGAAACTAAACTCAGTATGTCTTTCTTTAGTTTGTTAAATGCTAGTGAATATTTCTATCAAAATAATATATTGTTTAAATACCTAGCATCCGCTAAGCTCAAACTATGTTGATTTAATTTTTTAAATCCCAGTATTCACTAAGATCGTATTATTATGTTTTGGCATAACCTATCAGACGCTAAGCTTATAATATCTTACTTTCTTTTACTGAAACCTAGAGACTTCTAAGATCCAAATATTATGTTGTGTCATAAGCTAGAGACACTAAGCTCAAAATATAATTGGGTAATTGGATAGATTATAGCGCCCATTAAGTGGAAATATTATAGTGTGAAGTACCAGCACCTACTTAGCTCAAATTTGTTTTAATTTAATTTATTTAATCCAACCCACCGTAAGGTCTTAATGATATATCTTGGGCTAACCTAGATGATGACAGACCGTGAATATTTACAACTAGTTTTTTAGATACAACACGATATAATCAATGAAGCCTAGCGGCCACTAAGCTATTCTTAAATGTTAATATATTATTTTTATAATGTAGTTGTGTTATGAATTTAATTGTTAGTCTTTGCGTATTTAACACGAGATAAATAAAAAAGTGATCACTTGACCCAAAAAATTGTGTTTCCTATAACAAAATCCACTTATCATTGTGTCCAGAAAAGTAAACGAATACTTCATCCAAATAATAATTATAGCCTAGCGGTTTGCAGGAGTAGGCAACATTTTTCATTTAGATTGTATTCAAAAAGGATTTTATATAAATGGTAAAAAATAAATCTTAAATTTATATAATAGTATATGTATAGACTTGGACTCATTGTACCCTAGCATTATTAATCTATCCTTAAAGGAAAATATATCATGTTCATAATGAAGTTATGTACATTTAGAATTGTGTTTTTCATGTGTTACACAACTATACGTCTATAATTCTATACTTCTTATGAGATTTTGGCATAATATTTTTACATTTAGGACAATAAAAGAAACCTGGACTAATGACAAAGATGTTATACTACAATTTTTTAAATACAACGCAAACTAATCGTTCCACCCTAGTGGCTGCTAAGATATTCCTAAAGGGAAATATATCATGTTCATAATGAAGCTATGTTATAAATCTAAATTCTTAATCTTTTCTAGAAATCATATTGAAAAGCTATAAAAGATAACAAATAAATCTAGCATTTATATAATGGATACATAAATATACATGTAAAATCGTATCTTTAATATGTTATACAAGTAAACGTATAGTTTTATCTACTTCTTACAAGATTCTGCTAGAATTATTTTACATTTATGAAAAAATATGGAAACTCGGAATTGCATTTGAGAATCTATAAAACAAGTTTTTACATATAACGCCATCTACTCGTTGCATCTGCGTCATTAATCTATTCTTAAAGGTAAACATATCATGTTCATAATGAAGTTGTTTTATAAATCTAAATTGTTAATCTTTGCGAATTTAACAACTGACAAAGAACAAAAGCGATCGCTAGGACCAAAAAATGATGTGTAGCCTATATAAAAATAAGCGATCTGCACGAGGGCGAGGAAAATGAATTCTTTTTCCAAATTAGAATTATAGCCTAGCGGATGCTAGGCTAGACAAATTTTCCTATGGTATATTTTATTCATAGAAAAATATTATATTGAAAAGATACAAATGATAACAAATAAATCCAAAATTTATAAAATAGATATATAAATATATGTGTAGAATTTTATATGTAATTGAAACAAAATTGGCTTTTTGTAAATAGGTTGTCAAAATAAATAATTATATCATGGAAGCCTCAAATATATGTTAATTTTTGGGCATAGATTAGCGAGGCTCAAAAGGAAGAATATATTAATTATAAAATTCATATTGATTAAAATTAGATTTAATAATATTATTGCATATATAATGTGTCTAGTGTCTAACTTCCAATGTTCATACCATAAAAATGACGAAGACATTACATTTGGTTAATTATACTTGAAACACGTATATAATTGGAAATAATTATCATAGAATTGAATTAAGTAATATAGTTTTATAGTTTTGAATTAATTTTTTAACCTCATATATTTTCCTATAATATCTAAGCAGAAACCATGTAAAAAATGTAATATGCATTAATTAGAGAGGTTTCTTTGCATCATCTTGATGAACAACATTAAACTATTTTCGATTCTTCCGACCAAAATAAAATTAAAATAAGGTGATCTAGAAACTATCATTATCCTAAAAACAATTGCAAGAATGAGAACGAAAAATTCAAAATGAAAATAGCCAAAGAGAGACATAAAATGGTGGAAATGGAAAAGCGTTAAACAAAGATAAATACTAGAGCAGAAAAGTGATTAAAATTTCATTCGTTAATGCACAAAAAAGTGATTTTCATGAATAACAAGGCAGTTTGGCATGGAGATCAAAAGTAACTAGAAAGCAAGGCTTGACTACGGAGCATGATTCAGTAGGACAAAGCAGGGCTTGTGTGGATCACAATTGGTGTCATGCAAAACACAAGAACCAATTGACTACGGTGAAAGTAATTGATCTTGTAATAAAAAAGGTAGAAATTTACTATAAATACCTATTTTAGTGATATATGTGATTATTTTGTGCTTTATGTTGTCTATGAAACCTCCATCTGTAATCTCATTAAAACAATCATCACAATTCTTTTCACAACCTTTGTTTTTATCCTCCTTCATGTGCATCCTTTTTGTACATGATTCGTGTGCTTCCTTTATGTTACTTTCTCTGTGAACAAGATTATAATTACATGAAAAAAATTGGGATTTGAACACTCATCCTGCAATCTATCGGTCTACTTGTATTTTTTTATTTTGAAGACATGCTTTTCTGATTGACCAAAAAAATCGAAACCCTACTCAATATTTCTTTGAGGTATTTAATAATTTGTTTAACACATTCCACGAAAGAAATTTCAAAAATATAAAAAGAGCGGGATACAAAAATTTCAAATTTTCACTTTCCCCCTCTAAAAGAAAAAGGGCGGGCTATTGAAATTTTAAATATCCAAAAATACAGGGAATTCGAATTTCTCTATTTTTATTTTTCCATGGTTTAAAAATTAAAAAATAAACATTTTTCATTGTCTATAGCCTATAATAATATAAACATAATAAAATATATATTATACAACATATAATTGAACCAAGCATAGAAAAAAAAAAATATTATAAGAAAAAGAAGAAATAAATCCTAAACATAGTTTTGAAGTTTATTAGAATAATATACAGACATTTACTTATCAAAATTGATTTCTACATTGTTAGATATACTAATTTAAATTAATTATCCAATTAAAATGTGTCACGTGGCAAGTTCGAACAAGCTATTTAGGATACATAATAAGGCTAACGATCCAAGATAATATAGTTAGTGTTCTTTGTATGGCTATTTTCAAAATAAGAAATGTTTGAGCCTAGGCTCACGATACGTCATTTTTTTCAATAAGTTAAGGAGCATAGTGATTGCTAAGAATTTTGTTTGTTAATAAATAATGTGAAATATGTCTTGAAAACCATGTATCTTATGACAACTACATACTAAGCCTAGTGATCCACAACATTACAGATAGTGTTTAAAATGAGAAGAGGTAAAGGTAGGAGCCTATCGGTCACTAAGCTAAACCATGATTTATTATTTTATGGCTACTTTCAAAATAAGAAACTTTTGAGCCTAGGGTATGATATGTCGTTTATGTGAATAAGTAAAGGAGCTTAGCGGGCGCTAAACATTTTATTTGATAGGAAATGATCTGAAGTATGAGTTGAAAACCATGTATCTCATTGGAACTACATACCAAGGCCAGGGATCCAAAACTGTAATGATAGTGTTTAAAATGAGAAGAGGTAAAGGTAGGAGGCTAGTGGTCACTAAGCTATACCATGATTTGTTGTTATTTTATGGCTATTTTAAAAATAAGAAACTTTTGAGACTAGGGTATGATATGCCATTTCTGTCAATAAGTAAAGGATCTTATCGGTTGCTAAGATTTTATTTTATTTCAAACGATATAAAATATGAGTTGAAAACTATGTATCTTATGGGAATTACATAATAAGGCTAGCGATCCAGAATTGTAAAGATAGTGTTTATATTGATGAGAGGTAAAGGTAGGATCCTAGTCGTTGCTAAGCTATACAATTCAATTCATTATGTTATGGCATTTCATTCAACATGTACAAAAGATTAGTGGTCTCTAAGAATTTTCTCTCATATGAACAGATATGAATTATATGTTGCAGACAATAAGTCTTGTGAGTAGTACATAGTCCATGAAAACACACTAGGGACCCAAATATATACACGTATGATATTTATAATGACTTGTAGTAATGATGGGAGCCTAGTAACCACTAAACTAGAGCATGATATTTTATTTTATCATTGTTTTCAAATTATTAAACTGTTGAACCTAGCATCCATTATGCCCTTACTTTCGATAAGGAAAAAATTCTTAGCATTCGCTAAGAATTTTCTCCCATAAGATCCGATGTGAATTATGTGTTTCAAATAATATACCTTATGTGAACTACATAAGTTTTTATCCCTCTATATGGTATGTAATGTGCAGCTATTGTCTCCACCGGTACATTCCAGCCAACATGATATAATTATAATCAATGAAAAAAACTAGCGATTCAAAGTTGTATAGATAGTGTTTACAATGACCGTAATGGTAGGAGCCTTGCGGTCACTCAGCTAGGTTGTGATTTATTATTTTACCACAATTTCCAATAAAATAAAGCTGCTAAAAGTAGCATCATAGTTACTTTTGATAAGTAATAAAACTAAGCGTTAGGTAAACAATTTTTCGATACAAAAATTTTAAATTATATGTTACACAATATATTATATGGACAATACATATGGCTTGATCTCTATCAAGGATTTGTAGTGTATCACTTATTTCTACCATGGATATGAGCCAAAAGTGTATAGACAGTAAATGTTTGTAGCCTAAGAATACTGGAACTATAAATAAGTTAACATAAGTTCAAAAAAATTGGAATAAATTTCTTCAATTAGTATTGTAAATCTAACTTATAGTTAGAGTAAGAGAGAATAGACCCTTGTTTTAGTGGTACTAAAAAAACATTTTTAATAATAAAATATTTTCTCAAATAGGTTTAACCCACCATGACCTTATAGAGAGCATTGTTTCCATGAAAATGGCTATTGGGAAGAGGGCCATTTTTACGTTTAGGAAAAGTTTAATCCTTCCCTTTTTTTTTCTATCTTGTTGTGTAATTTCCCACCAAGCGCTACACTTAAAATATTGTACTTAGAGTAGTTATAGACATTTAAACATAATGAATAAAGTATGTTTGATATACATATATTTAACATTGTCTTATATAAAAAAATGATGAGCTATCACTAACTCTGTTAATGTGATTTGTTTCTCAAATACTCTCCTCAAAATACCAACCATTATATCTTGAAGTTTATCCTGTAAACATGTTCATTAGTCTTGTTACAGGCATCTAATCCTCACTACTATAGTATAACCGATAGACACAAATCACATCATCTTGTAAAAATAAAATCCCAAGCTACCACAAACTCTCTTTGAAATACCAAATATTATATCTTAATGTCCTCTACAGTTTATCATTCAAAGGTGTAAATGGCTTAAGAATTGTTTTAGGTTGTTCTTTTATATGTTGACTAGAAGTCTATTTGCCACTAAATTGTGTATTTTTTAACATTCCTATAATGTCATCTATATAATGTTGTATCTTGTCTGGCTCATATGTAATACTTTCAAAAGGTGTAAATGATTTTGTATCTTTCAATGCATCATAATTCAATTTCATACTTTTAGAAAAATTCTATTATTATTGATTTTATCCAGAAAAATATGAATTAATGTAACTAGTTGAATGATACATAAGATGTCCCATCGAAGCTTAGCGGTCGTTAACCATTCGATTAATTACATTGTTATGATAAATAGTAAATAAATCTAAATTCTCTAGGGTATGTTTTATTCAGAAAATGGGAAATTGGTAAATTTGTTATGACAATCACGAGGAAGTTGCTATTGTTATATCATTAGAAGTTATTGATTTAGGGACATTGTGTGTCCGGGTGGAACATTTTGACTTTGAAAAAAATTGTCTTATTCGGATAAGGATTTGGGTGTTTCTTTATTCAGAAAATGGGAAATACATTCCTCCATAAACATCGGACCATATTCTTGTTCAAAATATGGCTGGAATTTGGGGATTCTAAGCGATTATGAAAAAAGCTGTTTTTTCAAATGTAGAAGCAATTCAAAATGGTATATTTACAGTATTCAAAAAATTGTATAGAAACAAGAAAACATCTTCTGTTTGTCATATCTTGAATAGAAAAGGTTTGATGAGGTGAACATACTTGACTAAATTGGAGATAGACCCATCTAAATCAAAATTGCATGGGTTGAAAAGGAAAACTAAATTAACTCGGGTCTTTTAAGGCTAGTGTAATAGCAAAGACAATTGATTCTTACTGTTGGAGGATAAAAGGAGAAAACAAAATGAGAGAAAAAGTTCTACATTATTTGAGAAATAAGCATCCAGATAATATTGTATTGACATCCTACAGTGAATCCAATGTAATCAAAAATTTAAATTGCATGAATCACACTACCACTAGTTGTTTGTACTATTGGGTGAAGAGAGCAATGGAAAAATAAAATTTGATTCCCATATTGGGGAAAAATGGAAAATAGGAAAAAATATCATGAGGTGGAATAAGTTCTTCCCGTCATGCGGCTCAAACAATATTAGACAACTATGTGATGTCACTGGAAGGAAATATACCAGCAAGGATGAAAGTCACAAACAATTTTCTTGTAAATGTGCATATCCATTCCAACTTCCATCAAATTTATCAGCTATTCCTTTGACTAATCCTTTCAATGTTGAATATGTGATAGCTGATTTTTGCAATTTGGCCAGTGATATTTCTTTTGATGTCATAATGAATCTTCTAATAGTTATCAAAACCATTGTACTTAGATTGTATTATTATTTTTCTAATCCCAACTAGTTATTCAAAAAAATTAAGCGACACGGTAAAAGATACATGGAAAAGGTAAAATACATTGGAGTACCAATTTTGGATGGATTCTACGAGACTCTACAATAGCAATGGAAAATTCAAAATTTTTGTATTATATACACAATATCTTGATTATAAAGAAGAGGTCAATATGGATTGGATGGAGAAAATGCCACAAAAATTGGTAACTACAAGTGAAATTGGCCTACAAGGAAACATCCAGACTTTTCTTTGTGGAAGATCCTATGAGTTTTTGGCTGAGATGTTCACTCGATGTTGTTCTAAAAATTCTCTAGTATTAGTGCTTTACGGCAACAATGCCACACTCTATGCATTGGTGGATTCTAAACTATATGTTTTTTTATTATTGAGACACATACTCAAGCAATGTTTCTAAAACATTACTATTCTCACATGAAGAAAGGTTCGTCTCTAAAAACAACTTCAACAAGTGATTTTTTTAATGGATTTTAACCTAAATATGTTACTTATACAATTATTTTTTATGCAGATAACCACAAATCTATAAAATTTGATGTACAACCATTTCACTGTGATTCTACAAAACCAATTCAACATGGTGATTTACTTTCAATTATTTTATAAATATTTTTAATGATATCTATCTTCAATTTCCATGGTTTTCAATTTTTTAACAAATTTATGTTTTTTACAGTTCAGATGACAGATGTGGAGGACGGGCACATCGGCCAAAAATATGCCATCAGATCTAGGTATGTTAATCGTGTGAATTTACCAACAAAACCACTAATAAGCCCCATAAATTTATAAGACAATAAATGATTATGTAGACAACCAATAAGGCCCACAAATTTATAGGAAACGATATGATATCCATGTGTATTTTACAAAAAAATTATTTATAAGGCCCATAAATTTATAGGAAATGATAACTAATCAGACATTAGTTTATATGCTTGGCTTAGGGTCGAGGAAAAAGTTCAAGGAAATCCATTTGTAAGATATGATAACAATTTAAAACAAAGTATATAGAGCTTAGTGGAATCTATGCATCCATGTTCAATACATAAATGGGTTGACTAAAATACATTACATTCATCAATATATCACCGATTTACAACTACATATTGTCTCAATGTTTCACTATTGCATACCGACTACTTACATTTAATTGACGTTGTTTTGGCTTCAACATCATCAAATACTGAGAACTACATACGGATTGATCCAGCTCGCATGTATGTAAATCAGCACTTGGCTAGCCTCATTAAAGGTTGTTCAGCTAAGTGTAGATCAGCCAATGATGGCATAGCCTTGAAGTCGCAAATCCTTATCAATATCTGAGGACTATTCTCTTCCTAGAGGCCACTAAATTTGAATATAAGCGTAGCCTAACAACCGCTTAATTTGAATTATAAGATAGAGAATAATTGACATTGTACTTACCATATCAGCATAGAAACCACTATGTTTATCCATTTAATTTTGCCACAACATGAAATCGATTATGAATTGATTAATATTTATTTCAAATACATTATGTTTTCATTTTCAATAGGAAGAAATAGATTATGAATTGATGATCGTTTATTTTAAATAGATCTTACATCAATGAATCTAGTAGTGTGTAAAGGCGATGTAATCCAAGCCACAATCTTAATCAAGTAATTGTTAGTTGTAAGATGAAATGTTGTTTATTTCAATTGGTTGTAATTAATATGTAGCTAATGAAAAATAAAATTTGTTTACATCCTGCGGCAGTAGAAATAAGATTTATTTACTTATTTTGTATATGGAGGACCTGTTATATATGATAAAAAAACATACAATAGGAAGATGTCATTCAGATTCGGCTTGAAAACTGTCAACCTGTGAGGTGGCTTGTCAGAATTTATAAAATTATTATCACCGTACTATGAACTGGGATTATGTTCTGACAACATCATTTTTGTTGATGTTAAAAACATATTGGCGGGCTTCAATAAAAAAATATCAGTTGTATTGTATCTAAGACTCACTTAGGGAAAGGAACATTGTAATATATTCGAGGGGATAAAAATAAGAGACCTAGAATGGTTTAAACTAGAAATGATTTTTCATACAGTTCTAAAAAAAAATTGTGTATTACATTAGGTGCAAATGGAAACCCTCCTGAAAAATTTATGGTAGGGATGAAAATAAGACGGAAAGATTGTACAAAATACAAATGGTTGATGGCCGATTTGTACAAAAAAATATCACAAATAGTGTCTCAAGGATTGAATGTGGTAGAGGACATCAAATATCTAGAGCACGAAAAATGTGAAATAGCTATTTATATTTTCAAAATGTTTTTATGATGGTACTACTTAAACATGTCAATAATATATACATTCATATGTTGTTATGAATGTCTTGTGTAACTCTATTATATTATGTTGAGATTTGCATAATATAAGTTGGGAGGAATTATATTTTTAGTGATTATAAGAAGACAGTATGATTGAATAACTTCGTGGTGAATTATCGAAAAAGTTTCCCTTGAAAAATTTTAAAATAGTTTTTTTACATTGTTCATAAAATAAATATAAAATTATATTGTATATACTTAAAATAATAATAATAATAGGTTTTACAGTCCACGATGCCATGGGGCGGCCTATTTTTGGGTCTACAATGCGGCTTATATCATATGGGACTACCTCGTACTCACATGTGGGGGCAACTAACTTAGTTATTTTGAATGTTTTATAATATAATTAATCTATAAATAAATCTCCGGAAAAAATGACGATCACATCTATAATATGCAAGTCATATGTGATAGTTATTTTAAAGATTTACAACTATTTTACGGATAAAAATAATAAAGAAATGTCTAAATGGGCATCAAATTTAACACCACTTTGAGGTCTTTGTTGTAACCATTGAAGGATGACAAAAGATGTCTGTTATCCCATATAAACCAAAAAACATATTTTGTATATAATGAGCATAAATAATACTTACGATCATTATTTCATTTAAAACATAAAAAATTTCTTTATATAACAAAGCATAAATAATAGTTGGCAACCGCTAGACCTTTTAAAATAGAAACATGTTCTGTACATAAAAAATCATAAATAATGGCTAGCGGACGCTAGCCCGTATAATAGATTCCAATATTTTGATTTTTAGATTCCAATATATGGGACTTTGGAGTGTAGTAAATTCCAATATATGTGATTTTGGATTCCAATATATGTGATTTTGGATTCCAATATATGCGATATTGGAATCCAATATGTGCGATTTTGGAGTCCAAATAATTCCAATATTTAACATTTTGGAATCCAAAAATAGCAATATTGGATTTCGATATTGGATATATTTTTTAGTTGTTGGGACTGGAATAAGTCCCAATTTAGTGAAATAAGCATTCAATAATTTTCATCTATGGAGTAGCCATTGATTGTTGGTCTCCTCTTAATGTAGGAATTATTCCAAGGAATTCTACAACATCCTCCCTTTTTGAGGAAACCATTAATTGGTCTCCACTTGAAGTGGGTATATTGTCTTTCTCTAATTGTTGATTATTTGTTAATTCCCCTTTTTCTTCTTTTAATTTAATTTCTTATTCTTCCATTCTCTTGTCAGCCTCTATCTTTCCATCGTGTCCTCTAATTCCTTTCTTTTTATGGCTAATCTATCTTTCTCTTGACCTCCTCATTTTATTTTCTATACTTGTACTTTTATTACTAATCTCTTTTACTTCAATTTTTCCATCCTTCATGTCCTACTATTTCGTCTACCCAAACCATCACCCCAAGAAATTATAATAGTTACATTTCTTGGATCGGACTTCTTCTTGTTTATCATCCCATTGTGCCTTCCCTAAATGAATTGTTTCATTCTTTAAATCATCCCCTTATCTATAAGAAGGATACAAATTAGAAATGGAACCTTTTTAATAAATATCCCTTGATCTCATTCATAAAATTCTATATTATTACAATCAATTGTTTTCTCAAACCAATAATCAAGTTCTTAAGTACGTGGATCATCTAACTCTTCAAGTTTTTATATCTTATATTTTGTCCACTTAATTGGTTTCCTAAGTTAGATCCATGTTCACTCAATCCTCTTAACAACTCTTAGAGTCCAAGGTCATAATAAGTTTGGAAAAAGTAACCAAATTTTTTATTTAAAATCTCAAAATAATTGGTTTTCAACTCTCTTATAAGGTTTCTCAAATTTTTGGCTTCTTGTTACACAAAATTCTTAATCTTAACCTCCCACCAGTATTCAATCTCATTCAATGCAATTTTTCAAAATCTTGGTAGTGTTATCTCTCCACACATCCACTTAGCCAAAGACCTAGGATCAAACACCAAATTTTGACCTTAAACCTTGACATGGTTGTGAGATTTAAGTAGTTCATTCCTTAGTAAGGGATGTATCCAAATTTTGGTAAAAATAAGGGTTCAATAACAAATCATAATATAAAATGTAAACTAAGAATTGTCATTACATGTACAATAAATAGAACTTGATTATTATAATAATTTTTATAATAAAATACAATTTATAATTTATTCTTCCATATATCTACATATTCTTTCTTGCTCTCTATTCACTCACTTCTTCACTCACTCATACTCTCATACACCCACACCTTATTACAATAATTGCAATGAGTATATAATCCTGAAATATTCAATAGTCACCCATTTTGGTAGTGACACTGAAACTTTGTTCCTAGCCTTTGTCTTTATTTAGTTAGTTCCCAATGTTATGTGGATTTACTTTTTATTTCATGACTCTTTGCGGTGTTTAGTATATTCTCGACAATCTATGACTTTTCAAAGTGTCCCACAATTTTCTTTTAATGTGGCTTTTCATAATGATCATAATATTCTATTAATTTACGGATTTTATACTTCTCCACTTTCACTTTTTCAATACTTTAGTGTATAAAACTAATTCAAACTGTATCAAACACCACGTAATCAAATTATTTATCATACATGTCTCAAAAGAAGGGGCATTCATCAAGGTATATTCTACCCCTACAAATAGATTTCCAAGTTCATGTATAGGTTTTCACAAGTATATGTCTTCATAAATATCTCCAAACATAGGAATTGGGGAAAATATACAAACTCTCAAAAACATATAAAGCAATCGGGACCGTATGGATGTTCTTGACCCTCCCACATATTTCTACCCTAGGGAAATCATGTGAAATTTTTCTGCAATTATACTTACATATACATATTTTTACATACTTTTGTACTCAATTGACATATATCATAACATTTTACAAGTAGGCATGAATATTTCACTCCTTCTCTAGTTTAGTACTCAAATTCAATTATAGATACAAGGTTTTGGGGGTATGTGTATCCTTTTCCATCATCATTTCAACATATTACACACTCCTACTAATTTTTTCACAACATACAGAGAGGGCATGGGAAACCTATTCTCTTATGTGTGTGTGTGTGTGTGTATGTGTGTGTGTGTGTGTGTGCATGCGTGTGTGTGTGTGTGTTGTACATATACATACGGATATATAATTTGGTTTGGATCCATCTACAAATGGCATGGTTCATGGGGTTATGGAAGGTATTTAAGCAACTAATTTCTTCATAGGAAGTATGTCTTATCCTCTTACACATTCAAATAGAAAAAGTACTGGGTTACTAAAAATTTGATACATGGTCTTCTTCTTTCATAGGGTTCTTACCTATCTCTCTTCTTCTCTCCATATATTTTATTCGGTGTTGGTTCACATGCACCCAATACTCTAGTATACCCTCTATCATGATTGGGGATTGATCACCCCTAATCCCTTAGCAATTCAATAATGCAATCTATATCTCTAAGTACAAGCAAAGAATGAAATCTTATCCCTCCACAAACAAACGGGTTTATTCCTTCCATTTTTACATCTCTATTTCACTTTGTGCAAGTTAAATTTATAGATTTTAATTTAAGTTACAATTCAATCTCTACTATGGGCATTGACTACACTCTATGTTTTATCTTTCACTATGGAGCATGTTAAGACTAACACATCTAGAAAATGAAACCTCCAAGAAAAGATATGGAATATCCACGCACTCATGTATATTTTCCTTTAAGAATGTAATTTTCATTTCATACTTAAAGGGGTGAATGTAGACACTCAAATTTAGAAATTTACTGTTGACACCGTCGATTGTCTTAATACTCATTTTCTAAGAAAAATATCCACTTTCTCTCACAACTTAGTACATTTTATTATCTCTCACAAATTACTTATTTATGCACATTGATGTGTCATCACATTCTAAATATAAATGCATAAAATTATTATTTCACCTCTTCTTATCATGATACATCTTGTAGACTACATACGTTATCACCTTATCTAAAACTATATGGTATGGTCGAGATGTGTAATTTTTCTTGTCCACCAATATGGTCCCGAACTAATATATCCACCAAATTTTCTTTCAATTTTATTATCTTAGTTGTATCATTTTATTCTCATCGTTCATCCTTGTCATAAAAATTACCTTCAAAACATTATATAAGTAAGTTAATATCACTTAATTTAATAACATGACACTCTTATCATCTCTTACTATACATACTAACACTAAAGTCACTCTTTTGATTCTTGAAGTGGAAGCTTCCCAACTTCAAGAAATGAAAATGAAAACCAAAGCTATTGAAGAGTGCAAAAAGACTTTCTGGGAGAATGTTGCCTTTGCTGCTTCTGATTCTCAAGGGGCTTCTGGAGGCTTAGCGGTCTTCTGGGACATTAAAATTGTTCATGGTAATGTGCTTTTCTCCTCTCAGAATCATTTAGCTATAAATTTTATAAGTCTTGAGAACAACTCTAGTTGGATCCTTTCCAATATCTATGCTCCTAATATTGTTGCTGGTAGAAGGAATTTATGGAAAGAGTTAGTTTGTTTTAGAAATAATTTTAAGGATTCAAACTAGCTGATAATGGGGGATTTTAACACTCCTCTAAACCCTAGGGAGAAATTTGGAGGGAACTCTAATTTCTCTACTAGCATGGAAGACTTTGCTGACCTCATCTCGTATCTCAATCTTATGGACATTGAACTCCATGGTAATCAATACACTTGGTCTAATAGAAGTGGGGAAAATTTGATTCAGGTAAGATTAGATAGAGCTCTCATTTCTGCTAACTGGATCTTAAATCAGAATTTTCATCTCTCCTCTCTACCCAGAACTGGATCAGATCACAATCCTATTGCTCTTAACTTCTTCAATTGGTCTAAGCCTTTCCATTGTAACTTCAAATTTGAAAAGATGTGGCTTGAGCATGAAGACATTCTTGATAGAATTAAAGAATGGTGGACTTGGGAAGGAACAGAACTACTCAATTCAGACTTCTTCAAAAGCTGAAAAATGTGAAACAAAAGGTTAGAACCTGGAATAAAGAGGTTTTTGGCAATATCTTTGAGAAAAAGAAAGAAATTAAGCGGAAAATGGAAGAGTTTGAGCTTAAAGTCTCAATGAAAGGTATGACCTTTGAGGATCACCAAAGAGAAAAAAAGCTTCTTTCTGACCTTCATAATATCAATAGCTGCGAGGAAACCTTTTGGAGAATGAAATCTAGAGCTCTTTGGTTAAAGTTTGGTGACAGAAACACAAAATATTTTCATATGACCACCCTCAAGCATAGGGCTTGCAACAGAATTACTAAAGTCTCCAAGGGAAATGGTACCATTGCTAAGGATGCTAAGGATATTAAAGTTGAAGCCCTAAAATTTTATGAGAATCTCCTTTCTGAAAACAATTCTTATAATGAGCAAGCAGCCTCCTTTCTTTTAGACTCCATTCCTAACAATTTGCTCCCTGAAGAGAGATTTAAGAGCCTTTCCAAAGTGGTCACCATTGAGGAGTTGAAAAAATTTGTCTTCTCTCTTGAAGGTGACAAGGCCCATGCCCTGATGGATTCTCTACTAATTTCTTCCAAAAATGTTGGGATATATGCTCTGAAGATTTGTTGAAAGTTGTTAATGAGTTTTATAGAACTGGAAATCTTATAAAGGAGCTAAATAACATGCATATTGTGCTTGCACCTAAGAAGTTGGATGCAAAATATTTCAAGGATTTTAGACCAATCAGCTTGGTTAATGTGGTTTACAAGAATTTTTACTAAGATTTTAACCACTAGATTGCAACCTCTTCTCATGGAAATTATCTCCCAACAACAGAGCGGATTTATAAAAGGTAGAATTATCCAGGACGGAGTAATTATGGTCCATGAAACAATTCATTCAATGGATAAAAGTAGAAAATTTGGGATGGCAATCAAGTTAGACATGCATAAGGATTTTGATAGAGTCTCCTGGAAATTCATTGATGAGGTTCTGACCAAGTTTGGGTTTCAAAATAAATTCAGAAAAATTGTCCAAGCTTGCATTTCCTCTCCCAGATTTTCTATGGTTGTCAATGGAGAACTGTTGGTTTTTTTTCTAGCAATAGAGGCATTCACCAAGGGGACCCCATGTCCCCTTGTTGTTCATCATAATGGCTGACAGCCTAAGTCATTCTATTACAAAATCTATTCATAATGGTATGATAAAAGGATTTCAACCTACTTCTGGCAATCAGATTTCTTCCCATCAGCAGTTTGTTGATGACACTATTCTTCTTCTTATGGCCTCCATCATTGAAGCTAAGGCTATCAAAACCATTCTTAGATTCTATGAGGAAGCCTCAGTCAGAAAGTAAACTTTGATAAAATCTTGGTTTACTTCTTCAATACTCCTATTGAAAGACAAAAAAATATTTCTCTCATTCTTGGTTGTAAAATCAACTCCCTCCTAGCTACATATCTAGGGCTCCCTATGAGTACTAGTAAGGTTTCTAATGAGGTTTGGAATGATCTGCTTAAGAGATTTTAGAAAAAACTAGCTGGATGGAAAGGTGCTATCCTCTCAAGTGCTAGAAAATGTTTATTGATTAAAAGCACTCTTCAGAATTTACCCATCTATATCATGTCAATGTTCAACATTCCAACAAAGCAATGGTGAATAGCATTGAAAAAATTCAAAAACACTTCTTATGGCATGGGACAGAAGACAGGTTCAGATATCATTTAGTAGCATGGGAACAAGTCTGTAAGCCAAAGAGGATTGGGGGTTTAGGTATTAAAGATATAAGAAATATGAATGTTGCTCTAATTGCAAAGCTTGGTTGGAGGCTCATCAAAGAGCATAAACCATGGACTGAGTTGATCAAAGTAAAATACCTTTCCAATCAAAACTTATATTCCTTTCTATTTGACTAGTTACTTCCAAATGGATCAATTTTTGGAATAATCTACTCCACATCAGGCATATCCTCTCCCAGGTGTAGATGGAAACTTAGAAATGGGCATGATATTGATTTCTGGGATGACATCTGGTCTGACACAAGTTGGGATATCACTTTTAGCTCCATCAAAGACAACCTAATTAAAAACTATGGAAAGAAAGTCAAAGACTATATTGAGGTGTCTGGCAACATAAGGAAATGGAAGCAACTTAAAGTTGATGATGAAAATATGCAGCCTGTTGTTTCCTACATGCATAATCATCTCTCCATTCATATCAGTCAACATGATAATAAGGATGAGATTATTTGGAAAGATTCCTTTGATGGAGATTATTCTGTTAAATCTGGTTACAACTCTTTTTTTGCTTCTATTGATAGTGAAATTGAATGGCACAAGCTTTGGATGCCCGAGCTAACCCCTAAAGTAAATTTCTTCTGGTGGCTTATCATCAAGGGTAAGATTCTCACTAATGACAATCTCATCAGGAAAGGTTTCATCATGCCTAACAGATGTTGCATGTGCCGGGAAGAAGCTGAAGACATTAAACATCTTTTTCTACATTGTAAGTATACTTCAAAAATATGGCATCTTATCCTTGAAAATTTCAATCAGAATTGGGTTTTCCCCCATACTTGTCTACAGGAATGGAAGCAATGGAACTCCCCTTATAATAATTGTATGGTTAGGAGGCTTTGGCAACTAGTTCTCCCTCATACCATGTGGAGAGTCTGGAAAGCTAGAAATGATGTTATTTTTAGAAATACCAGAAAGATATGTACAAAAGTCTTTAATGAAATTATCATTGTAGTGAAAGACAACATTGAAATATTTAAGCCTCCCAAAAATAAACTTTATCCTGAGGATGAGGAGCACATTCTTGTTGCTTGGAACATTGGCACTGTTAGTAGTAAATGTAAGGACAACAATAGCATTGATAGATCTATTATACGATGGATCCAACCTCCCACTGCATGGCACAAACTAAACTTTGATGGAGCTTCAAAAGGTAATCCTGGAGATTCGGGAGGTGGTGGGTGATTAGAGATGACAAAGGCTACTTTGCTGCCACTTTTTTTAGCAAGATGGGTAAGAAAACAAATCACTACTCGGAAGCTTTAGTAGCACTCTGGGGAATAAGGTTGGCTAGAGATTGTAATATTTCCAATATTATAATTGAGGGGGATTCGTTGAACATTATTAATTTGTTAAATCAAAAGCAACCTCCAAGTTGGTCCATCAAGGACTTCATTAATGAAGCTATTGAAATATGCAATGGTTTTGATAACTATAAGATTATCCACACCTACCGTGAGGGCAATAGAGTGGCTGATTGTTTAGCAAATATTGGGGTCAACAATACAATGCAAACTTGGCTAAGTGGCGACCCCCTTCCTGCCAAAGTACTTGATGACATCACTAAAGATATACATGATTTTAAATGCAATTATTAATAGATATAGTGTTGATGTGAAGGAGGTGCTTATTAATTGCAAAGTTAAGTTTAATGATGCTCTTAAAATTCCGCATGCTTCAGAGGTCCCCAAAAGTAGAGGTGGTGTTGAGTTGTATGAGTTTCAAAAATTTATACCATTGTGTGCAGTGCAAAAAAAATACAGCAAAATGGGGGACCTCCTTGCAAAACGAACCCATTCATGATCCAACCTAGAAAAAGATACAATTCTTTGGAATTATCTGCAAATGGGGGGTATTTCAAATTTCATTGAAAAAATAAAGGGTTTCGATCAGGACATTTTGGTGAAGTTTGCTAATGGGTGGAGAAATCACGTGGTTGAGTATGGAGATGTCAAGGTCGAGATCTCTGAGGAGCTCATTGCCCAGGTCACTGGACTGAACATGGAAGGTACCAAGTTCTTCAACAAATGTGTCGACAGAGAGGTGGAGGTGAAAAAAATTTCTTGATGAAGGGGAGAACCTCGAGTTTGTTGCGGCTGGCATAAAGGTGGCCTCTATACCTAAACCCTTTGCTGAGATTGCGCGTATGATGGTTAAGTATGTCTCTTTGGAGGGAAGATATGTCACCATTCCCTGAAACATTTAATTTTCCTCAATCACTTTCGTAGGAATCTTACCGTAAATTTCCCACATTATTTACTAAACTCCTTGGAGAAGTCTGTCCTTGAAGTTCAGAAACATACCAGGGTTGTTCCCCTTCACCAAGGCCTGATCCTGCTCATCCACCACCATTTCTTCTCTAGCTCTTGCCCTCTGCCCACTCCCCATGTAATTAACCCTCTCTCAAATTGATGAGGGAAAGAAGATCGGACACTTTGGTACCTCGGGTAGGAAGAGGAAAGATAAGAAGGTTAAGGTCACTCTGCCTTCTTCGCAGAGAATTTTGTGTAGTCATAGGGATTTGGAGCTTGCGGAGAACTTATTGCACATAAGTAATCCTGTGGATAATTCCAAAGAAGCAGACCTTCTTACCAGAGTTAGTAAGCTTGAAGAGGAGATCAAAGACCTCAAAAATGCTCTGAGGAATATGGAAAAAACAAAAGGTAAGAGGAAGTTGCAAAATCCTGAAGACATGGATATTGTTGCTGAGATTTACAAAAAGCTTCTTTCACTTGATACTAGGCTGGGAAATGCCAAGGGGCATTAGGATTGCATCCTCTCTACTCTAAAAGGTGTCTATAATTTTATGGAACAACATGTGAAGAGTGTGTGCAGCCTTAGTGGCATTCCTAAAAACATTTGGGATTCCAACGAGACCCATGACCTTGCACTTGCTAAGGCAGGACATGAGTGATCCTTCTCATGCCACGGCCATTGTGCTCTTCATCTCTCTCTAGAAAATTAAGGTCAAGATTGACAAGGCAGTCAAGTGATATGGTGCCCAGATGCTGCTTTGTTGTTGTGATGGTGCTATTTTTTGATGGTTTTGATGTTGTTTTCTTGCTAGGATGCCCTGTTTTGGATCCCTTTTTGTTGTTTTTGGCCCTTATGTTCTTCTTCAGATCACTATCTAGATTGATCATTTTTTCTCTTTCTACTGTTGTATCTGGCTGTTGAGCCTCCATGTTTAAGGTGTTTAGCCTTTCTTGGTTGGGTTTTCTCCTTCTGCTATCTGGCTTCTTGAGCCTTTTTGTACACAGGGTATAGTCCCTTCAAAACTATTTATCCTTAATAAAAAACACTAAAGGCACTCATGAATCCCTAAATCTCACCAAATTTGTTACACATCTATTAGGAAGTCACTACTATAGTTCTAAAGCACTCATCTGGGTCAAGGACTTTAGCTTCCCTCATTTCAAACATCTAAATATCTCAATTCAATGTCTTAGTAAGAGCACAATCACCCCTAAGCATTTTCAAATTGGTTTGAGTTTCCAAACTAGCTACATCCATTTAGATATCACATGCTATGTTGATAACTATATGTGTTTTAAGGCCTATTTTGATTTGTTCTTATGTAAGTGGTCCAAAAATGCACTTCAACCCAAACACGAATTTTTTTTCAAGGTCTTCTACCCATGGTTTGGGTTTGATTTGAATTCAAATTATTTTAATGGTTTTGTAACTATGTGACACTTAGGGTGGGACATTGACATACATTTCATGGAAATAAAATGGCACAAGAAGTTACAGATCCAAACTTTGAGCATGTTCAAAACCATATAATAGGGTTAAGACCATATATACATTCCTAGCAGAACAATATATTTTTGTACCATATAATTTTTGAGCCACAGTCTCATAAAAACTATCTTCAATTTCATTACTCCTAGATTATCTAATCTATGCACCCCGATCTCTCTTTTATATTTAATTGCATCTCTCCTCTTGTTTTTTTGATCTTATAGCATAATGTTATCACCTAGTTACAAGTATTAATGTGTTTCTTTGATATTTCATTACTAATTTTGGAAGATAATTATGTTAGAACATAATATTAAGTGTTTTATAAACCTTAGTTTATAATTAAATAATTAGGAATATTTATATTCTTAATTATTTAATATAAACTATGTTGTTTATGGTTAATTGATTTTATTAAATCAGGGTGCTTTGTAAAAAGTCACATCCTGTCACTTAATATTTATTTTACCTACAAGGTCAAATGTTTCATATTGTGATATGGATTATTGTATTTGGTATTCACATGATGAATTACCATGGGAGAGAAGTGAGGAGTTGGAGTTACTGGTGTAAATTGTTTCTCAAGTAATGGAATCTCTGTTTGTCGTGTTTTTTACCCATCGAGGGTTTTTCCACGTTACATCCATGTTCAATGTCATCTAATTTATTTTCTTTAATTTTTAACGTTATGTTTAATAAATTATTTCATTGGTTTTTTTAATCCCTCGGTCTAAAAATTACTCATAATAAACCTTGTAATAAACCTTACATCCTATTTTAGTGAATTCATAATATTTTTAATTTAATTATTAAGTAAACACTCTCCAAAATACCCTAGAGGTCTTAAAGATGGCACTAGAAAATTTAACATCTAATGCGGTGGTCATGTAATTTTTCTCACACTTAATGGAAGTTGTATGATCTTGTATTTGTCCCAAGAACGTGCTTTACAACCCTAGTTCTGTTTTTATCCCTCTTCCATCACTTACAATCAGCCCAATTCACCTCTAGATCATCCACTTTGTCAACTTAACTTCACTCTTTCACATCTAATTATAACTATTGATCGGTCTTGATCTTGCGCTTGGAATTTTATCAAATTCACTTTGGAAACCACCTATTTTTTAAAAAGAGATTGTACATTTTTTCTAGGTTGGAAAATTTAGAGATGAATATTCAATATTATGGATATTAATATTTGTAGATTCTTTGAGTTGAGAGTCATTTTCTAGATTATTATTTTTCCAAAATCAATATCATAAGTTTTATTTGATAAGTTCAAATGAAAACCATCTGATTTTAGCGTTTATTTCCATTTTTATCTCAACCACATCCTAGCTTTGTTTGTTTTCATAGAAGTAATTTATTAAGGATACCAATTCTATTCTCTTGATCACTTTAGAACTGCCATAATAGTACTACAAATTTCCTTCCATATCCATCAATTTTTTCTATGCCACCTTCATTTATGCACTTCCTTGGGTTAGATTGAGCTCACACCACAAATAGATAAAATACTAAGGTTGACACTCAGATTTTTCCTAGCCTCTTATTCATCATAGAAATTTTTGGGAGTTTCATTGTACCTTATGTTATTTATTTTATTAGTTTCTATTTGTGTTATTTATTTTTTAATATTCAAAAATATCAAAAAGAAATAAATAATTAGGTTAATATTAAGCTTAATTTTTTTATTTAAATCCATCTTTTACCTTTGAATATATCCTCACATTAGATATTGTATTTCAGATTTGTTTATTTTTATTCCATTCTAGCATCTAGATAGTGGAAATTTGTTGTACAAATCATTCAAAGTGTGAAAAGAGAAATTTTCATTCCATTTACATTTTGAATAGAAAAGTGTTAGATCCATTCGTCATTTTCATAAATTTAGAGAAACTATTTGCATTTATAAATATGAAATATTTGCACTTAATTTTATTTCAATTGGAAAATATTCTTTTGTGTGTATTCATTAATATTATTTGAAGAAAATATATACATTGGTGTTTTGATTTATGTTTGTTTTGATTTTTTTGTATGTTCTTAATAGATACAAGAGTTGTATTTAATTAGATAAATCAAAGAAATCATTTCATTTAAATTTTTCCACTTGTATACATAAAAAAATTGTTTTCCCACACAAAAAAAAACATTTGATGTATCTCTACAAATAAGGTTCAGAACAATCATTATACTTCCTGCAAAACCAAACCACTTTCCCTTGTAATAAACTATCAATATGTTGTTTTGATTTCCATTTCATTCATGCAAAACCAAAAACACCCCACTTCAAAAATAAGTCAAATCAACACCATAATGGTTCCCACTCAAGTTAAAACACCTCAACATCTCCCAATCAAACTACAACCAAATTCCTATCTCTTTATCTAGCTAGTTAATTTATAGGTATCCCCTCACATGCTTTAGATGACACTTGGAATGAAATAGTTCAAAAATGGTTGGGAAATCCCCACATGTTCCCATTTTCTTGAGTGTGATAGCATATAAGATTATATCAAATCTGAGTTAAGATGTGAGGTGAGGTATTTCTCTCCACCATTATACCCCATCCCATAATTAAGAAATTTTTCATACTATATCAAAAACCCTTTCCTACACACACGAACAACTCGCTAACATATCCATGACCTTAAATTATTTTAGGATAACCTTTATATCTTCATCCTTGAACCTATCCTTATCATATCCATTTTTCATTCCTTCACTCACGTGACCATCCCTTGGAAAGGTTGGATGAAAATAAATATAAATATTTTATAAGTTGTCATATCTAAATTCACTCTATTTCCAGACTCCAACATCAATCAATAAATAGATACTTAGAACTCATTTAAACCAACTATTATAGAATTATATGGTTAACCAATTCTCTACTTTAGAAAAATAATTCAAGGAGTATTGCATAATTGGTATAGGCTGGATCATCATTAAAGGAATACACATCACCTACATCTAAATTATCAACCCTCACACAGATCATCCTCGATCAGTTTCCTTGTCCTAACCTTGAGAAGTCAAATATGCTTTGAAATCTCTTGCACTTTTTATTGTATAAATATGTAATCAACCCAACATGAAAGACTTACTATGTCTCTTATCCAATTTTATTTCATTAACTATTCCCATCTTGTTCCTCTCTCACTATTTTACATGTGTTCATATTACCTCCCCGAATATATTAGAAATTGGTTTTGATATACCTCCAATATTTCACATCTCAATCAACTACATTTAGACCCAATAGGCTCCCTCAAATTCTACCTAGGTTGATAATTACACAAATGATGGATAGTCCCACAATTATCCCACATGCATTCCCTTTCCCATGGATTGCATTGCGTTGGAGAATATTTTAGACCATGTCCCATTTTTGATGGTCATCTCAATCTAAACAATGCAACTACAATTAGTGGGATAGGATTTTACCCATAAGTTAGCCTACGGATGCATGTTGACCAAGTGACTATATGATCAATCAAAGTAATTATTAGATCCATTTCATTGATTACACATTGTTATCATAATTTTTCAAGATGAAACAACCCTCTATCTATTTTCCTACAAGATATGTGCCTCCCACCTAAGAAAAAACTTTACTCCCGATAGCCTCACACCCAACACTTATATAGCTCCTTCCCATGTTTACTATGCTTATGTATCTACACCATATTTTGGTATAATGGGGATGTATGTTGAGTATCTAAAATAACCCCTTAACCATGTCATCCATACATCTATCCTACCTCACCCATTTCCTAAAATTATCAAGTATAAGGGAGAAGGAGACCTCAATGCTCACATCAAATTCTACACAATGACCATTAGAGAGTTCTTCACTTGGGATGGATTGGTGTAAAACAAATTCCCAAAACCATTGAAGTAATCACGCTTGATTGAAATTACCACCTCCCTAAGGATTTTATCCACTCCTTTAAGAAAATGATAGTTTATTTCATAAAATATTTTGACATGAAAAAAAAATCATTACTAGAATAAGGAAACTCTTTCATATAAAATAAAAAGTAAATGAATCTAGTACCCACTTAATTTCTATGTGGTGAAAATTATTTGACTGTTTTGTAAGTTATCCCCATGTGGACCAAAGAAAAAATTTCAATCTCTTCCTCTATTGGTGTGTACATTTTCCACATCACATGGCGAGTCATCTCCTTAGTTGAGGTCATAGGTCTTAGGTTTTATAGGGGTCATCATTAGATTTCATGCATTAGTGTGTACCATTGCATCATATGTGAGTTACTTCCGTTTCAATAATGTAACTCCCTGTCTCCACTTGAGGAGATATGATTACATGCACTGGGGGTTACACAACACCCTCTATTTGTACCCCTTCCCTTTTTCATATGTATGAGAGGAAATTGATGTTTTAACCTTTCCATTATTTGTATGAAAATATCATGGTTGATGTTTTCTCCCTCATGGAACCTCATCACATTATTAGAGTACAAATCAATTGATGTTCGAGTTATCCCATAGATCCTCATTTTTCATGTTTTCACTTTATTTTTCATGGTATTAGAGCACACATTGTTGGGATCCGTGATACTCACCATCTATGGTTGCCCTCTTTCACTCTGTTTATGATTTTCAGGTTTTGTGTGCAAATTTCATAATGGCTATTCCATTTGTGCTCTAGTTGTATTGATTCATTATTATTACAGTTTAAATCTTATTCTAGTTTTTTCAAGGTTATTTTTTTGTGTTTGTTAGTGTTCATGGATTTACGGGTTCTTCATGTAGTTCTCGAGGTGTTTTTTTGTTTCAGTTGTAGGTTAGATCAAGTGTTAAGTGTTGGTTTTGTGAGTTTTTAAGGTTTTTAAAGTGTTGTTTTGGGCCCAACTCGGCCCTAGCTTGTTGAAATGGGAACCAAGTTTTCCTAGCTTTATCGTTATCCAAAATGTGCCCCTTGCTAATTTTTGGCTAACTCCTTTCATTCTTCCCTCTCTTGTGCCTCAGTCATAATTTTTTTCTTTTCAGGAACTCAAAACTTTTTGGAAATGACACCATTGGATAGATATTTTTCTTAGCTTTCCAGAAAGGTAAAGTTTTCCTCCTAACTCCATGTATTTTTGAAGTTATGGCCCGGTGGAGTTTTTGTGGGAAATTTTCCCTAAAAGGCCCACAACCAACGAAATGGTGCCACGTGTCCAAGGAAGCGGCGAGGGTCGGAGGAAAATGGGTTTTTCACCAAGTGTTTGGCAAAGTTTTTAAAAGGAATATTTCACCCCGCAGGCCCACCATCCAATTGGATTGTGCCACGTGTCCAAGGGGGAGAAGATTGGAAAAAATCGACTAAGTGTTGGCACCATGGAAAATTCAGGAGGAAGGGCCCGCGCCCAATCACGTTTTGCCACGTGCCCCCGAGGAGCCGGAGTTTGAGCATGGAGGTAACTTAAAATTTTGGCAAAGTGTTGGGGAAAAGGGAAAAGGAAAATTGTTGGCCCGTAGCCCAGCCGACCAATCAGAGCCCACCATGTGTCCATGGGCACGTGGGCCAGCAGAGTGTGGGAGGAGATTGGAAATTTTTCCCAAAGGGATTGCGTAAAAGGAAAAATGTATGCCCAGGGCCCGCGTCCAATAAGATGCTACCACGTGTCCCAGATTGACGGAAGGTGGGCAGAATTTGTGAAATTTTCCCAAAGGAAAAGAAGGAAATTTCAAAGGAAAAAATTCCCCGAACGCGAACCAATCACATCTTGCCACGTGTCCGGTGGCGGAAAAAGATACAAGACAAGCCCGCATGGAAAATTCAAAGGGAAAGGCCCGCAATGAATGAGGTTTTGCCACGTGTCCGAGTCAAGAAATAGGATCAAACAGCGATGGAAAATTTAGGAGGACAGGCCCACATCCAATCAGCACATGCCACGTGTACTCAGATCATCGGCCCGGCTGGGAATTTTTTGGAAAATTTTCCAAGGGACAAAACAATGAAAAATGAAGCATTAAAGGCCCACATCCAATCAAAACATGCCGTGTGGCATCGTAAATGGGGAGTGTAGGGAATTTTTGGAAAATTTTCCAAATGACCAAAAAGTGGAAAATTTAAAAAAAATTGCCCGCCAATCCGATTTGGCCCTGTTTTGCCCTAAAATTTCAAATGGCCATATCTTTCAATCCAGAGCTCGGTTTTTTGCGTTCTTTATATCAATGGAAAGCTAGTGAAATTATCTACAAGATTCAGGGTTATTTTTTCATTTTGATGGATTTTGGAGAGATAAAATTGAAAAACTCCTCTGGCATGTGGTCATGGACAGAAATGACGTTTCAACCACCATTTTCAATGAAGAATGGCTCGCATTCTCTTCCAGCATGGCAAAAAATGTCAGGGGATGGGCCTGTAAGGATTCCCATGCTATTTTACTATGTTTTTGGTTGGTGGTTGAAGCTCTTTCATGTTTTCCCACATTTCTCTCTCCTGGGGTCGTGGTTTGCACTATAAAAGCTAAAATGGGTTCATTTTTGAAAAAAAAGGGGACACTTTTTCAGCTCTCGCAACTTCCTTTTTCTTCCTTTTTGGTAGAAATTGTGGAAATTTTTACCTTCCATGCAATACAGCACCCCTTTGCCTCTTGATCACTGTAATGCATTGTATTGGATCCGGAATGTTAATATATGCTCTGTGATTAAAATCTCTCAATCCTTTCATATATCTAACATGGTTTCCGATCTTTCATTACATCTTGAGCAATTTTTGCATGCTTGTGTATGTATTGCAATATTAAGTGTTTGTTACTCCTTTGATGCATCACCTCATTAGCATTAGCTTCATTTTCTTACATTCCCTATCCTTTTCCCCTTGGAATTTAGGGTAGGAACTAGGAATCCAAACCTCTCGCAACTTGTAAGTGATATATCTGATCAGAGGAGTTAAGGAACCAGCCTCTAATCTAGAGATTCCTCTCCCATTTTTACAATTCCCACACTTGGGGAGAGGATTCAATGTTGTGCAATCACATTGGATGTCCAAGATGTCAAACTAGAAGTCTGATCAACATCCGGAAGTCTCGCTGATTTGCAACAATAGTTTTGGCATGCCCAATGGGACCTTAGAGGTCTTCATCTTCATTGCAACAAATTGATGTGCATTTGTTGCAAGTTTCTTGCTTAAAATATCCCTAAATTTCACATCTGGCGACTCCAAGGAAGAAGAATCAGCTGGTTTTAGCAGTGCAGACTTGAAAACTCATGAGAAGAATCAACACAAGGTCAAGAGTTAGAGAAGAAGAAGTGATGTTTGAGTATTCGTAGTTATCTCCAAGAAGAAGGCAAAGAGGGAGGATAATTCAAAGGCCTCCATCTCCACCAAACAAAACTCTATCAACTCCTCCACCTGATAGGCCTTTCATTCAATCAACCACGGTTTTAAGGCCAATCAGAATGGCACAAAACAAGCCCTATGTCAATTTCACTGCAGCAACCCACTTGCTCTCAATGCAAAAAATCCAATCCCAGTTGCAACATTGAAGAACATCCCATACTTTACTGGAGAAAATCATACCACTCCTAGTGATCATGTCAAGGACATTGCTAACATTTGTGCAATCCATGAGATCAATGAGATGTAAGTTACTATCAAACTACTGGTATCTTCATTCAAAGGGAAAGCTTTACAATGGTTCAAGATTCTTGCCTCAGGTTCTATCCAAAATTGGAACCAGCTATGTATAGCCCTGTATGAGTAGTTTGGAGAAAAGGGAGACAACTTGTCCCTTTTGGAGCAGCTGACAACCATCAAGAGAGCTCCCAATGAGTAGCTGACTGACTTCAACTTCAGATTTCAAATGACTTGGGAGAGAATTCTAGTGGCAGTAAGGCTAGCAGCAGAAGGTGCTTTTCTATATTACCTTAAAGCTTTAAATTCTAATATTTCTATGTTAATTCAATCCATGGGAGGTACAACTATCCCTGTTGCTTATAGCATTGCCATTAGAGCTGAAAATTGTTTCATTCAAGCTGGCAAGCTAGCTCGAGGCCTCCAATGCCACTGTTTAAAAGTTTAGAGAGCCCAAACACTAATTAAACACCTATTTTAGCCCCTATTCCCACTCCTAGGAATCAGAATTCAAGTGAAGCTTCTACTTCATCTTCTAGTGCCTCAAATGAACTTCAAGAAGTCATGAAGCAATTGCAAAATCTAGGTAATGAGCTGGTTACACTCAAGAGGCAGCAAGCCCAAGGTTTTAGGCCTTCTTTCTAGCCTCAAGCTCAGCCTAATAGGTAGCCATACCAGCCTCAAAGACCACCTAATCTAATTGCAAATTTAAACCAAGCAAGACCTCCTGCCAACAGACCATTTCAGCCCTACAATCCCAATGCTATATCTACCTCTAAGGCATTGGTTCCAGTGCAAAACAACATAGCTCAAGAGTATGATTGGTGTTTCCCATGCAATGAACCTCACAACCAGTCTATGTGCTTCAATGGTGCCTTGAATCAAGCATTAATGGTGACTACAACTGGTGTAGAGGGTGAAGGTAGTCAAGGAAATAACCAACAACAAGACACATTCCAGCAGAATCAGTTCCAAATGATACCACACTTGTAAACTGGTAGGCAGAATATTTTTGTGGCATGAATCAAACGATTCCCCAAAGTTTTGCAACCAACACAAGGTCAAAAAGGAGGAATTTGGGTGAAGAACAGCCATTGGCTCCAAATAATCCACAACCTCCTACTATTCCACAAATTATTGGAAAATAAAATGCAGTTCCAAACACACAAGGGCTGCCTAAAACAACTCTTAGGCCAACTCAAATGCCAGTTGTTGCTGCCCATATGCAAGGAATGAATGTGCAGGCCAAGGGACAGCAAAGAGATGCTTCATCTCCATTCAACATCATTGATCAGATGAAGAAGACAAACGTAAACATATCAATGTGGGAGTCACTATCTATCCCAAGCCAAAGAGATTTGCTACAAGCTGCCATGAAGGACTAGTCAACTTCAAATCAGCAAGTCCAAATGCAAGAGAAGGTGCTCACAAATGCTACCCAGCCTAAAGGGAATCATGGAGGATAGCAAGGTAAAATTTTGAAGCCCCCTCCATTCTATGTTTCATTGATCATTGGAAACCAATTAGTACACAATTGCATGATTGATTCCGGGGCAAGTAGTTCAGTAATGCCCAAGCAAATAGCTGATCAGCTAGGGCTTCAATATGAATTCATATCCAAAGGGGTAGTGCAATTGGATGGGACAGCAGTAACAACAGTTGGAGTGATTAAAAACTTGAGTCTTACTTTGCATGCATGCCCCAACATTGTTGTTTTGCAAGATGTCTCAGTAATAGACCTTCCACCACTCTTTGCCCTATGTCTGTCAAGGGATTTCACAGCCAAGATTGGAGGCTACTTATCTACTGATTGGTCACACATGTTGTTCAGAACAAGATATGGAACCAAGGCCACAATCAGATCTGAACCTATTGTAAACTTTCACATTGAGCCTTACACTCCAAGCCAAGTCAATACCATTTGTTCAATGTTTGATCAAGAGGATTATCCAAGCACTGATGAAGCTGACACCAAGGTTGGAAGCATCCCAGATCTGACTCTTGATGAATGGGAAAGCAAGGTGCATGCTTTTGATCCTTATCAAGAAATAGAAGAATCTGAGCTAGGAGTCTATTGCATGCATGAAGAAAATAAGCTTATTCCTAGCATTACCAAGCCAAACCACACGGATGACAATGAGGTATGGCAATTATTTTTTGATGGATCAAGGAGTAGACAATGTGCAGGAGGGGGATCTATGCTTGTTTCACCTCAAGGAGTTAAGTATTATTCAGCTTTTAGATTTCAATTTGCATGCTCTAATAACACTGTTGAATATGAAGCCTTGATACAAGGACTGCATTGGTCAATCAAGAGAGGAATAAAGAACTTGCAAGTCTTTGGTGATAGTGAGTTGATTGTCAAACAAGTTAAGGGGTAGCATGTTGTCAAGAATGATCTACTCAAGTGCTACAAGAACAGGGTGTGGGACCTCATTGAAGATTTTGAGGGCTTTGGCATAAGATCCATTCCTAGAAAAGAGAACCAAGCTGCTGACAAGCTTGCAGCAGTTGGAGCAGCCTTTGATGTTGTTGAAAGCATCAAGAAGGACAAGGTATAGCTAAACATCCATGTGATTGTAAGGCCTTCACTACCAGAGACATAATAATGTAAGTTGGCAAGTGTTTGAAAATGATCAGCAAATCATCCAATTCTTGCAAGAAGAGGCTGAGTTCTTAGCTAAAAATCAGGAAAAGTTGGAACAGCAGTATGGTGACCAAGTGGTACAGCTGAGAACCAACAAAATACCAAAGGGACTTATTACTTTGGAGTCCATTTTCAATCCTAATGATCAGTTTAGGAAGGAGAAGGAAAAAATTCAAGTCAAGGGAGAAGATTCAGTGTCCATCTTGGTGGAAGAAGGCAAATCACTCCGAGTTGGTAAAGTGACAACTGAGCAAGAAAGGTATGAGTTCATAAAAAATTTTCAAGAATTACCTAATGTGTTTGCTTGGAGCTATGAAGATTTGAAAGGTTTCAATCCCAAGTTAGCTCAACACACCATTGAATTAGACCCAAGTACTAAACCCATCGGGTAAAATAAAAGGCCAATCAATCCACAAATGGAGCCCCTCATGAGAAAGGAATTGAATAAGTTGATAAAATTAAGAATCATATTCCCTATCAAGCATTCTAGTTGGGTAGCCAACTTGGTTCTAGTTAGAAAGAAGAGTGGGGAAATCAGATTGTGTGTTGACTTCAGAGATTTGAATAGAGCATCTCTCAAGGATCATTATCCACTTCCTTCTATGGAGCAGATTTTACAAGTTGTTACTGGCTTTGAGAGGTTTTCACTACTTGATGGCTATTTGGGGTACAATCAGATTATGGTGAAAGAAGAGGATCAGTTCAAGACAGCCTTTACAACCAAATGGGGAACTTATGCATATAGAAAAATGCCATTTGGGTTGTCCAACGCTAGAGCTACTTTCCAAAGTGCAATGGACATGGCGTTCAAGGATTTGATTAACAACATGGTGCTGATATATCTTGATGATATCACTTTTTTCAAAAATGTAGTAGACCATCTCTCTCATTTGAGACAAGTGTTCTAAAGGTGCAGAAGATTTGGATTATCCTTGAATCCTAAAAGTGTATTTTTCTAGCTCATGAAGGAAAGCTTCTTGGCCACATTTTCTCCAAATAAGGATTAGTAATTGATCCAGAAAGATTTGAAGCCATAAGAGCACTACCATTGCCAAGCCACAAGAAGGCCCTTCAAATTTTCTTGGGGAGAATAAATTTTGTTCGGAGGTTTGTCCCAAATTTTGTAGCCCTTGTCAAGCCTATCACCAAGATGTTAAAGAAAAGCATGGCTTTCAAATGGACAGCAAAAGGCAAGGAAAGTTTTGAAGTAATCAAAGAAGCCATCTCTCAAGCCCCAACTCTCATCAACCTGTATTTCTCCAAGGATTTCATCCTCTATGCATTTGGGGGTGATGATACTATTTCTACAATTTTTGTACAGTAGAACAAAAACAATGATGAGCAACCAATTGCTTTCTTCAGCCAAAGCCTGGAGGATTATGAGGTGAGATATTCTTTCATTGAAAAGCATGTTCTTGCAGTAATCAGAAGCTTGAAGAAATTCAAGCATCTAGTTTCAAACAACAAGGTTCAGTTGCTGGTTTCTCATGTGGGAGTTAAAGACTTCCTCCTCAACAAAGACTTGAATGAAAAGAGAGCAGGTTGGATTACTCATGTCATGGAGTATGACATTGAGATCAAAGTCACCAAGTTGGTCAGAGGAAAAGGATTGTGTGAGCAGCTGATTTTGAGCAAACAAAAGGAAGCATGCAATGAGAAGGAGGTTGTTTTGGCATTGCAAGACAACCATGAGCAAGGAAGCACTCAAAAGGAAAATGATGGTGTCCTCACTCCTTGCTGGACCCAAGACATAATGCACTTCCTAAGCACAGGTCTATGCCCTCCAAAGATGAACAAAACCAAAAGAAGACACTTTAGATTGCAAGTTGTCCCATATGCCCTTGTTGATGGTGTTTTGTTTAAGAGGGATGTGAATGGAGTGCTGCTGAGATGCATTGATATAAATCAGATTCATAGGGTGTTGGAAGAGTTCCATGGTAGATCAGCTGGTGGTCATTTTGCACCAAGAGTGACAGCTCTAAAGATCATGAGGGCTGGCTATTATTGGCCCAATATTTTCAGTGATTGTTATGCATGGATCAAGAGGTGCAAGAATTGTGCATTCTTCACATGTAAAGAGAAGCTAGCTACCCTTCCATTGCATCCAATTTTAGTTGACCACCCATTCATGCAATGGGGTTTGGACTTCATTGGAATCATTAATCCCAATTCAAGCCAAGGGCACAAATGGATTCTAACAGCAATAGATTACTTCACCAAGTGGATTGAAGCAGTAACACTCAAGGAAGCAAATGAATCCAACATCCTGGACTTCTATGAGGGAATAGCAGCCAGATTTGGCATACCTGCTACAATAATATCAGATAATGCATTGGCATTCATTGGGTCCAAGGTGACTGAATGGGCTGTCAAGAATGGGATCTACCTAAGCACTTCATCAAACTATTACCCTCAAGGTAATGGCCAGGTTGAATCTACAAATAAGAACTTGTTAAGAATTATTAGGAGGACCCTTGATGAAAATCAGAGATCTTGGCATACTAAGTTGAAATCAGCCTTATGGGCTGATAGGATAACTCCTAAAATATCTACAGGTAACTCCCCATTCAAGCTTGTTTATGGAAGAGAGGTAATTTTTCCCATGTCACTTGAGTTGCCAACATTGGAACTCATGAAACGGTTGGAGTTGTTAGAGTTTGAGCCCATGGAGGTTAGATCTGCAGAGAATTGATGGAGCTCTAAGAAATTAGAAGTCGGGCATCCCAAGCAATGGAGAAGGATCAGGCTTTGATAAAGAAGACCTTTGATAGAAATGCCAAGAATAAATCCTTCCAAGTTGGAGATCTAGTGTTAAATTGGGATGCGAGATAGAGCAAAACTAGGAAGGCATTCAAAATTTGATGCCATTTGGAGTGGCCCATACATGGTCACAAATTGCAAGGGTAGCAATGCTTTCCAATTGTCTTCATTGCATGGCGAAGAACTACAAATTCCAGTCAATGGGATCTATCAAAAGCATTGCTCATCTGAAGGAAGTCTTCCACCCCTGTACATATTAGCTTAGGTTTTCATTCCTCCAAGTGCTTATGCACATTGCTTTGATGTAGTTTAGCTTTGCTTTCCCTAAGTGCTTTGGCACAAGATTTCTATTCCTAGAAATGTGTCTTGCAGGCCTTGCTCCAATCAGATGATGTTCCACCCTCCATCTTCCTCCTTGCAATGTTCTAGTCAGTTGGGGTACCAAACAGAGAATTTTATGACTCGATGCCCAATGGATTGCTTCAATAAACTGCTAACTTCATCTAGTAGGTAGATGACCCCTCTGAGTCACCAAAATTGTTATCCAAAATGTGCCCCTTGCTCATTTTGTGGCTAACTCCTTTCATTCTTCCCTCTCTTGTGCCTCAGTCATAATTTTTTTATTTTTAGGCACTCAAAACTTTTTGGAAATGGCACCATTGGATAGATATTTTTCTCAGCTTTCCAGAAAGGTAAATTTTTCCTCCTAACTCCATGTATTTTTGAAGTTATGGCCCGGCAAAGTTTTTGTGGGAAATTTTCCCCTGAAAGGCCCGTAGCCAATGAAATGGCGCCACGTGTCCAAGGAAGTGGCGGGGGTCGAAGGAAAGCGGGCTTTTACCAAGTGTTTGGAAAAGTTTTCAAAAGGAATATTTCTCCCCGCAGGCCCACCTTCCAATTGGATTGCGCCACGTGTCCAAGGGGGAGAAGATTGGAAAAAATCGACTAAGTGTTGGCGCCATGGAAAATTCAGGAGGAAGGGCCCATGCCCAATCACGTTTTGCCACATGTCCCCGAGGAGCCGAGTTTCGGAGCGTGGAGGTAACTTAAAATTTTGGCAAAGTGTTGGGAAAAAGGGAAAAGGAAAATTGTTGGCCCGTAGCCCTGCCGACTAGTTAGAGCCCGCCACATGTCCATGGGCACGGCTATGGAGTGCGGGAGGAGATTGGAAATTTTTCCCAAAGGGATTGTGCAAAAGGAAAATGTATGCCCAGGGCCCACGTCTAATAAGACACTACCACGTGTCCTAGATCGGTGGAAGGTGGGGAGAATTTGGGAAATTTTCCCAAAGGAAAAAGAAGGAAATTTCAAAGGAAAAAATCGCCCGAATGTGAACCAATCACATCTTGCCACGTGTCCGGTGGCAGCAAAAGATACAAGACAAGCCCGCATGGAAAATTTGAAGGGAAAGGCCCACAATGAATGAGGTTTTGCCATGTGTCCGAGTCAAGAAATAGGATCAAACAGTGATGGAAAATTTAGGAGGACAGGCCCGTGCCCAATCAAGCATGTGCCACGTGTCCTCAGATCATCGGCCCGGGGGGAATTTTTGGAAAATTTTCCAAAGGGAAAAACAATGGAAAATGAAGCATTAAAGGCCCATGCCCAATCAAAACATGCCACATGGCACTGGAATGGTGGAGCGCAGGAATTTTGGAAAATTTTCCAAATGACCAAAAAGTGGAAAATTTTAAAAATTTGCCCGCCAATCCGATTTGGCCCTGTTTTGCCCTAAAATTTCAAATGGCCATATCTTTCGATCCAAAGCTCGGTTTTTTGCATTCTTTATATCAATGGAAAGCTGGTGAAATTATCTACAAGATTCCGGGGTCATTTTTTCATTTTGATGGATTTTGGAGAGATAAAATTGAAAAACGCCTCTGGCACGTGGTCATGGACAGAAATGACGTTTCAACCACCATTTTCAATGAAGAATGGCTCCCATTCTCTCCCAAAGATGGCGAAAAATGTCGGGATGGGCCTGTAAGGATGCCCATGCTATTTTACTATGTTCTTGGTTGGTGGTTGAAGCTCTTTCACGTTTTCCCATGTTTCTCTCTCCTGGGATCGTGGCTTGCACTGTAAAAGCTAAAATGGGTTCATTTTTGAAAAAAAGGAGACACTTTTTCAGCTCTGCAACTTCCCTTTTTCTTCCTTTTTGGCAGAATTTGTGGAAATTTTTACCTTTCCATGTAATACAGCACCCCTTTTGCCTCTTGATCACTATAATGCATTGTATTGGATCTGGAATGTTAATATATGCTCTGTGATTAAAATCCCTCAATCCTTTCATATATCTAACATGGTTTCCTGATCTTTCATTACATCTTGAGCAATTTGTGCATGCTTGTGCTGTGTTTTTCTTATGGATTGTGTATGTATTGTAGTATTAAGTGTCTAGCTACTCCTTTGGTGCATCACCTCATTAGCATTAGCTTCATTTTCTTGCATTCGTATCCTTGTCCCCTTGGAATTTAGGGTAGGAACTAGGAAGCCAAACCTCTGCAACTTGTAAGTGATTTATCTAATCATAGGAGTTGAGGAACCACCTCTAACTGGAGATTCCTCTCCCATTTTTACAAGTCCCACACTTGGTGAGAGGATTCAATGTTGTGTAATCACACTTTGGATGTCCAAGATGTCAAACTAGAAGTCGATCAACATCCAGGGTGCCTTGCTGATTTTCATCAACACTTACCACCTCATCTATTGAACGCATATCTCTCACCCTTTGTTGGATCACCCCGGTCTTGCATGTTTTTCTCCTACCTTGTCACCTATGTTAGATCCGCCTCAATTTTCTAATGAACCTACCTCTATTGCATTGGTTTTGTGGTCTGTTTCATGCTTAGTTAGATTTGCAATTGAACTAACCTTTTCCTTCAAGTTCACCTTGGCCTCGTCTTCAGCTCAGTGTGTTTCTTGTGTTGAGCTCCTTACATCCATGCTTCAACCATGTTTCCCATACATTACTATAACTCATGTGTGTGATCTATTAGCCCTATGTATAACCTTCATCCTGTTTTATTTTTCTTGCCTCATCTCATGCTTGGTTTGCTCCATGCTCTGCATTTTTTTCCACTCTCATCATTTGTTTCGTGCTCCCATTCATCCACCCCGTACGTTTGGATTTTTCCTACCCCGACTCTCCTAATCCCATCCTCATTCCACATTGCATTGTTAGGTCACTCATTTGATTCCATGTCCGTTACGCCATCTCGACACGCCTAACACCTTTGTCATGGCTCTCGTCTTTTTCTGTCATCTTAGAAATTTCAATGGGTCCGACAAGCTCATTCCATTGTTGAATCATTGGTCTACATGCGACACCCTTCATCCATCTAACCTAGTGCTTCATCCCTCCAAATCAGTCTCCAAGAGTAGCTCCCAACCCGACCTCCTGTCATGATGCAACTAGGTTCTTCATTCACCCAATGGCTCACTCACTAACTCATTGCATAACTCACCGATGATCTCACCCATAGCTCAACCGATTAGACTCATTCGAATCACCAACCCAACTTAGAATAATTTATTAACTTGTAAGATCACCCACCAAGCTCCCTAAAATCTCTCGAGCTAATCCCCTCACCACCCTCCAAGTTAGGTCCCCCTCTCCTTTTTTTTTCTCAACTTTTGTGATTATTCTAGCCTAATTAAAGAGGAAAAATATTAAAATTCATATTTATAAGGGGGTATCTTTTTTTGGGCCTCATGTATATGGTTATTGGGATTTTCTAAGCCTTTTTTTTTTTTTCCTATTGTAGTTCTCCTCTTCACCTTTAGCTTGGGAGTACATCCACCACAACCTTGCATAAAAGAGCCACTTTTGCGATGTGAGATGCCTTCTCTCACACTGAGAAGTATTTTTACCCTCTATTTCTTTACGCCCTTTTGTGTTTGATTGTGTTTTATTCTCTCGCTTTCAACTAGGAATCATTGTGGCCTCAACTCTTTCGTGATTTATCACCTACTTCAAGGTTTGTAGTCAAATATCCCATGTCATATGTACACACCCTATTGTAATCATACACTACATATAAAGTTCCATAAATAGGGGGTTATCATTGTTCTTGAGTGATTTATTGTGTGCAGATGAATTCTCAACTGAGTCCAATGTCTTGTAACCTTAGCTATATTCACACACCCTCTTATCATACACCTTACACTTCTTTCTTCCACATCATGGAGGATTCTCTTCAGAATTGAGCATCAAAGGATCACTTTACAGCTTCTACCACTTCTTCTTGGGAGAGATAACTACACATCATGGTGTTCTTCTATGGAACGTTATTTCACTCATTACATCTACCTCCTTTCCACTTCCAATGTGTGAGGCCCTTTCCACTCCTCTTCCTTCATGCATGGATGATTCATACATGTCATACATCGCTCTTTTTTTTTATTCCCCTTTTTAGGATGAGTATGTGCAGGACCTTCATCATCTCTTTGTAGTTCCTATTTTTGATGAAGTAAAAGGATTTCCTCATCCTTCTTCTAGTGTTTTGGAGGATTTATTCATCTATTTTTTGGGGATTTCCCCTTCTAGGACTCTTATCACTTCCTCTTTTTAGGATCCTATTTGTTATGGGGCTTGTTGTATTGTCTTCACTTCTCTTGGGCATCCTTTTGGAAAATTTTCCTCTCTCACACTCTAAAATTTCTATGCTTGTGGCATTACCTTTGGCTGTGCACTCATTTGCTAGACCTATATCACATTTTCATATACCATACTCAAATTTCTTTATACTCATGCCTTTGGTTTCCTTCACAGATTGGGAAAACTTCTAATACTCTATTTCTGTCCTTCCTAAGAGTAGGCACATAGTTCGGTGCAGTTGGTTATTCTTCAATCTATTAGTGAGGACAACATCATCAAAACTCTTCTTGGAGACTTATTAGAGTTTCAGGTTTTAGATCCATCTATGGCTTTTTGTTTGTTCTTGTTGTCTCCTTCTTCTCCTCTCTTCTTATTCTTTCGAGATATTTCCCTTTATACATGGTTACCTTATCAACATCCTCGTTTTGGGACCCTTGTGGCATCTTTCTTAAATTTTTAGAGATTTTTTCATCTCTTTTTGTGGATGTTTTTCCCATTGGTTTTCCTCCATTGCTTGAGATCCTTGTTGTTCATAGGTGCCTCATCAGGCTTAGTTTTGGGACCCATTTCTCATTTCTAAATTTTCACCTCATCCTAAGTTACAATGAAGGGGGGGTGTTGGTGTGTGCATTTTCCACATCATGTGGTGATTCATCTCACTTAGGTGAGGTTATATGTATTAGGTGTAATAGCCTCTTTTCGGACTTCATACAAGGAATTTTTGTACTTTTTTTTAACTTTATGCTTCATTGATTTAAATACCCATATATTTAAATCCAACATAATCTTAATTTCATATCTCATGTTTCCTTGTTCTAAATTAACTTAATTTAGAACCAACATCATCTTAGTCAATCCATCTTATAACAGTAAACCTTATGTAGTTGTATGAGTCAGACTAATACCAATCCCTCATATCCATTTCATTAAAATATGTATACTAAGTATACCATGGTTTCCTTAGTCCTTCAAGGACATTCAAGTGTTATAATATAAATTTCCTATCTAGGCATCTCACATGAATACCCATTTGAAATAATGCAACTTTAGATCTAGGTGAAATCTAGACAACGTAATTAGTAGCTTGCATTACCTTGGCCAAGGTTTTAAGTCATGTTTTCCATGCTTAATTCCATGACGACATAATCATCATTTGGAATTTTTCTTTCACCCTAACTCTTGAAAACTATCTAGATTAGGACTAGATCATGAAGTGTTAATCATTTACAAGTTGTGTACAAGGTACCTATTCGATCATCCTGCATGGGTAAGTCCCATAATGTTGGCTTAGGATGAATAAGGGAGAGTGAGCATCTTCGTAATGATTTGCATCATTATGGGTCACTCTCTTTCCCATAGTCATCATAAGATGACATTGGGTACTTAACCATGCGGCACTATTTGTATTCATACCTAAGACAATACTTGCATCTTAGTGTATTATGACCTTCTCATTTAGAGGATCTTGATGAGATAACACAACATAATTGTTTCCCCATTAGAGACAAATAATTACCTTAGTCATTAAGTAGGTATAATGTGGTAGTGACCATGTTAATTAGGATAGTTGAGTTCCTATAAATGGGAACATCGCATCTTATGGTTATGAAGCTTATTTGAATAAGTTACGACATATCAATTTCTAGGTTTTAGCAAAACTCTAGTTACTATGGAATTCGAACCTACGGATCTAAGAGAAGGTTTCACACATTCCAATTGCATGCTTAGATTCATTCCATCATGATCATTACACTTTCTAGTTGCATATTTAATTCAACATTCCACATTAAATCCCTTGTTCATATTTTACTTATTAACACTAGCAATGCATCATGTCAAGAGTAGTACTTATATCGTAATTTAATCATTTTGCTCAAATAAAGTGTTAAGTATAGTATTATACTTAATAGGATTAATTCCAAACATTTCCAGCAATCCATAATCCAAAAATTTCGACCGCTTGGGACATGTGGCAAAGCGTGATTGGGTGCGGACGTTTCCTTTGAATTTTCCATGTGGGCTAACACGTGGTCAATTTTTCAATTTTTTCCCATTGGACACGTGGAACAATCTGATTCACCGGTGGGCTGCGGGGAAAAATATTCTTTTTGAAAACTTTCCAAACACTTGGTAAAACCAATTTTTCCTCCGACCCCACCACTTACTTGGACACGTGTTGCCATTTCATAGCCGCGGGCCTTTAAGGGGAAAATTTCCCACAAAAACTCCATTTGGGCCATAACTTCAAAAATACATGGAGTTAGGAGGAAAACTTTACCTTTTCGGAAAGTTGAGAAAGAGCTCTATCCAATGGTGCCATTTTTAGAAAGTTTTCGGTGCACGAAAAGAAAAAAATTATGACCGAGGCACAAGAGAGTGAAGAATGAAAGGAGTTAGCCACAAAATGAGCAAGGGGTAAATTTTGGATAGCAATTTTGGTGACTCGGAGGGTCATCACTGCTTTGGATGAAGTTACCAGTTGCTCAAGAAATCCATTGGGTATGGAGTGATAAAATTCTGTTTGGTACCCCAACCGACTAGAACACTCCAAGGAGGAATATGGAGGGTGGAACATCATCTCGATTGGAGCAAGGCCTGCAAGACACATTTCTAGGAAAAGAAAGCTTGTGCCAAAGCACTTAGGGAAAGCAAAGCTAAACTACATCAAAGCAATGTGCATAAGCACTTGGAGGAATGAAAACCTAAGCTAATATGTACAGGTGGAAGACTTCCTTCAAGAAGCAATGCTTTAGATAGATCCCATTGATTTGGAATCAGTAGTTCTTCGCCATGCAATGAAGACAATCGAAAGCATTGCTACCCTTGTAATTTGTGACCATGTATGGGCCACTCCAAATGGCATCAAATTTTGAATGCCTTCTTGGTTTTGCTCTGTCTGCATCCCAATTTAACACTAGATCTCCAACTTGGAAGGATCTATTCTTGGCCTTTCTATCAAAGGTCTTCTTTATCAAAGCTTGATCCTTCTCCATTTCTTGGGATGCCTGATTTCTAATTTATTAGAGCTCCATCAATTCTACATATCTAACCTCCATGGGCTCAAACTCTAACAACTCCAACTGTATCATGAGTTCCAATGTTGGCAACTCAAGTGACATGGGCAAAATTGCCTCTCTTCCATAAACAAGCTTGAATGGGGAGTTACTTGTAGATATTTTAGGAGTTATCCTATCAGCCCATAAGGCTGATTTCAACTTAGTATGCCAAGATCTCTGATTTTCATCAAGGGTCCTCCTAATAATTCTTAACAAGTTCTTATTTGTAGATTTAGTCGGCCATTACCTTCGAGGGTAATAGTTTGATGAAGTGCTTAGGTAGATCCCATTCTTGATGCCCATTCGGTCACCTTGGACCCAATGAATGCCAATGCATTATCGATATTATTGTAGCAGGTATGCCAAATCTGGCTACTATTCCCTCATAGAAGTCCGGGATGTTGGATTCATTTGCTTCCTTGAGTGTTCTTTGCTTCAGTCCACTTGGTGAAGTAATCTATTCTTTGTTAGAATCCATTTGTGCCCTTGGCTTGAATTGGGATTAATGATTCCAATGAAGTCCAAACCCCATTGCATGAATGGGTGATCTACTAAAATTGGATGCAATGGAAGGGTAGCTAGCCTCTCTTTACATATGAAGAATGCACAATTCTTGCACCTCTTGATCCATGCATAACAATCATCTGAAAATCTTGGGCCAATAATAGCCACCCTCATGATCTTTAGAGTTGTCACTCTTGGTGAAAAATGACCACCACCTGATCCGCCATGGAACTCTTCCAACACCCCGTGAATTTGATTTATACCAATGCATCTCAAGAAGCACTCCATTCACATTCCTCTTGAATAAAACACCATCAACAAGGGCATATGGGACAACTTGCAATCTAAAGTGTCTTCTTTTGGTTTTGTTCATCTCTCGGAGGGCATAGACCTATTCTTAGGAAGTGCATTATGTCTTGGGTCTAGCAAGGAGTGAGGACACCTTCATTTTACTTTTGAGTGCTTCCTTGCTCATGGTTGTCTTGCAACGCCAAAACAGCCTCCTTCTCATTGCATGCTTCCTTTTGTTTGCTCAAAACCAGCTGCTCACACAATCCTTTTCCTCTGACCAACTTGGTGACTTTGATCTCAATGTCATACTCCATGACACGAGTAATCCAACCTGCTCTCTTTTCATTCAAGTCTTTATTGAGGAGGAAGTCTTTAACTCCCACATGAGAAACCAGCAACTCAACCTTGTTGTTCGAAACTAGATGCTTGAATTTCTTCAAGCTTCTGATTACTGCAAGAACATGCTTTTCAATGAAAGAATATCTCACCTCATAATCCTCCAGGATTTGGCTGAAGAAAGCAATTGGTTTCTCATCATTGTCTTTGTTCTGCTGTACCAAAATTGTAGAAATAGTATCATCACCCCCAAATGCATAGAGGATGAAATCCTTGGAGAAATCTGGGTTGATGAGAGTTGGGGCTTGAGAGATGGATTCTTTGATTGCTTCAAAACTTTCCTTGCCTTCTGCTATCCATTTGAAATCCATGCTTTTCTTTAACATCTTGGTGATAGGCTTGACAAGGGCTGCAAAATTTGGGACAAATCTCCAAACAAAATTTATTCTCCCCAAGAAACTTTGAAGGGCCTTCTTGTGGCTTGGAAATGGTAGTGCTCTTATGGCTTCAACTCTTTTTGGATCAATTACTAATCCTTCTTTGGAAACAATGTGGCCAAGGAGTTTTCCTTCATGGGCTAGAAAAATACACTTTTTAGGATTCAAGGATACTCCAAATATTCGCACCTTGTGAATACTTGCCTCAAATGGAAGAGATGGTTTGCTGCATTTTTGAAAAAATAGTGATATCATCAAGATATATCAACACCATGTTGTTAATCAAATCCTTAAACGCCATGTCCATTGCCCTTTGGAAAGTGGTTCCAGCATTGGACATCCCAAATGGCATTTTCCTGTATGCATAAGTTCCCCATTTGGTTGTAAAGGTTGTCTTGAACTGATCCTCTTCTTTCACCATAATCTGATTGTACCCCAAATAGCCATCAAGTAGTGAAAACCTCTCAAAGCCAGCAACAACTTGTAAAATCTGCTCCATGGAAGGAAGTGGATAATGATCCTTGAGAGATGCTCTATTCAAATCTCTGAAGTCAACACACAATCTGATTTCCCCACTCTTATTTCTAATTATAACCAAGTTGGCTACCTAACTATAATGCTTGATAGGGAATATGATTCTTGATTCTATCAACTTATCCAATTCCTTTCTCATGAGGGGCTCCATGTGTGGACTAAGCGGCCTTTGTTTTTATCTGATGGGTTTAGTACTTGGATCCAATTCAATGGTGTGTTGAGCTAACTTGGGGTTGAAACCTTTCAAATCTTCATAGCTCCAAGCAAACACATCAGGTAATTCTTTACAAAGCTGTATGAACTCATACCTTTCTTGTTCAGTTGTCATCTTACCAATTTGGAGTGATTTTCCTTCTTCCACCGAGATGGACACTGAATCTTCTCCCTTGACTTGGATGTTTTCTTTCTCCTTCCTAAACTGATCATTAGGATTGAAAATGGACTCCAAAGTAATAAGTCCCTTTCGTAGTTTTTGGTTCTCACTGTACCACTTGGTCACCATACTCTGCTCCAACTTTTCCCGATTTTTAAGCGAGAACTCACTTCTTGTTGCAAGAAATGGATGATTTGCTGATCATTTTCAAACACTTATCAACTTACATTGTTGTCTGGCACTGAGGGCCTTACAATCACATAGATGTTTGGCTATACCTTATCTTTTTGAATTCTTTCAACAACGTCAAAGGCTGCCCCAACTATTGCAAGCCCGTCGCCACTTGGTTCTCTTTTCTAGGAATGGATTTTATGCCAAAACCCTCAAAATCTTCAATGAGGTCCCACACCCTATTTTCATAGCACTTGAATAGATCATTCTTGACAACATGCTACCCCTTAACCTGGTTGACAATCAACTCACTGTCACCAAAGAATTGCAAGTTCTTTATTCCTCTCTTGATTGACCAATGCAAATCCTTGTATCAAGGCTTCATATTCAAGTGTTAGTAGAGCATGCAAATTGAAATCTAAAAGTTGAATAATACTTAAATCCTTGAGGTGAAACAAGCATAGATCCCCTCCTGCACCTTTTCTACTCCTTGATCCATCAAAAATAACTTCCATACCTCATTGACATCCTTGTGGTTTGGGTTGGTGATCTTTGGGAATAAGCTGATTTTCTTCATGCATGCAATAGAATCCTAGCTCAGATTCTTCTATTTCTTGATAAGGATCAAAAGCATGTACCTTGCTTTCCCATTCATCAAGAGTCAAATATGGGATGCTTCCAACCCCGGTGTTAGTTTCATCGGTGCTTGGATAATCCTCTTGATCAAATGTTGAACAATTGGTGTTGATTTGACTTGGAGTGTAAGGCTCAATGTGAAAGTTTGTAATAGTTTCAGATCTGATTGTGGCTTTAGTTTCATATCTTGTCTTGAAAAACATGTGTGACCAATCAACAGATAAGTAACCTCCAATCGTGGCTGTGAAATCCCTTGATAGACATAGGGGAAAGAGTGGTGGAAGATCTATTACTGAGACATCTTATAAAACAACAACATTGGGGCATGCATGCAAGGTAAGACTCAAGTTTTTTATCACTCCAACTATTGTTACTGTTGTCCCATCTAATTGCACTACCCCTTTGGATATGACTTCATACTAAATTCCCAACTGATCAGCTATTTGCTTGGGCATTACTGAACTACTTGCCCGGAATCAATCATGTAATTGTGTACTAATTGGTTTCCAATTATCAATGAAACATAGAATGGAGGGGGCTTCAACATTTTACCTTGATATCCTCCATGATTCCCTTTATGTTGGGCAGCATTTGTGAGCACCTTCTCTTGCATTTGGACTTGCTGATTTGAAGTTGACCAGTCCTTCATGGCAGCCTGTAGCAAATCTCTTTGGCCTATGATAGATAGTGATTCCCACATTGATATGTTTACGTTTGTCTTCTTCATCTGATCAATGATGTTGAATGGAGATGAATAATCTCTTTTTTGTCCCTTGGCCTGCACATTCATTCCTTGCATATGGGCAGCAACAACTGGCATTTGAGTTGGCCTAAGATTTATTTTAGGCAGCCCTTATGTGTTTGGAACTGCATTTTGTTTTCCAATAATTTGTGGAGTGATAGAAGGTTGCGGATTGCTTGGATCCAATGGCTTTTCTTCACCAAAATTCCCCCTTTTGACCTTGTGTTGGCTGCAACACTTTGGGAAACTGTTTGGTTCATGCCACAAAAATCCTTTGCTGCCGGTTTACAAGTGTAGTATCATTTGGAGCTGATTCTGCTAGAATGTTTCTAGTTGTTGGTTATTTTCTTGACTACTTTCACCCTCCACACCAGTTCCGGTCACCATTAATGCTTGGTTTAAGGCACCATTGAAGCACATAGATTGGTTGTGAGGTTCATTTCATGGGAAACACCAATCATACTCTTGAGCTATGTTGTTTTGTACTGGCACTAATGCCTTAGAGGCAGATATAGCATTGGGATTATAGGGCTGAAATGGTCTATTGGCAGGAGGTCTTGCTTGATTTAAATTTGCAGCTGGATTGGGTGGTCTTTGAGGTTGGTATGGCTGCCTATTAGGCTGAGCTTGAGGCTAGAAAGGAGGTCTAAAACCTTGGGCTTGCTGCCTCTTGAGTGTAACCAGCTCATTGCCTAGATTTTGCAATTGCTTCATGACTTCTTGAAGTTCATTTGAGGCACTAGAAGATGAAGTAGAAGATTCACTTAAATTCTTATTTCTAGGAGTGGGAATGGGAGCTAAATTAGGTGTTTGATTAGTGTTTGGGCTCTCTAAACTGGGAAATAATGGCATTATAGGCCTAGGAGCTACCTTGCCAGCTTGAATCAAACAATTTTCAGCTCTAATGGCAATGCTATAAGCAACAGGGACAGTTGTGCCTCCCATGGATTGAATTAACATAGAAATATTAGAATTTAAAGCTTTAAGGTAATATAGAAAAGCACCTTCTGTTGCTGATCTTACCGCCACCTTGGAATTCTCTCCCAAGTCATTTGAAATCTGAAGTTGAAGTCGGGTCATTTGCTCATTAGGAGCTCTCTTGATGGTTGTCAATTTGCTCCAAAAGGGAAAAGTTGTCTCCTTTTCTCTAAACTGCTCATGGAGGGCTATACATAGTTGATTCCAATTTTGGATAGAACTCGAGGCAAGACTCCTAAACCATTGCAAAGATTTCCCTTTGAATGAAGATGCCGTAATTTGACGGGAAGAACTTGCATCTCATTGATCTCATGGATTGTACAAATATTAGCAATATCCTTAACATGATCCCCGGGAGTGGTCTGATTTTCTCCAGTAAAGTATGGAATGTTCTTCAATGATGCAATGGGATTGGATTTTGTGCATTGAGAGCAAGTGGGTCGCTACTGCTAAGGTGAAATTGACATAGGGGTTGTTTTGTGCCATTCTGATTGGCCTTAGAACCCTTGTTGATTGAATGAAAGGCCTACCAGGTGGAGGAGTTGATAGAGTTTTGTTTGGTGGAGATAGAGACCTTTGAATTCTCCTCCCTCTTTACCTTCTTCTTGGAGATAACTGTAGATACTCAAACAACACCTCTTCTTCTCCGGATCTTGACCTTGTGGTGATTCTTCTCATGAGTTTTCAGTGTCCTGCACCGCTAAAACCATCCGATTCTTCTTCCTTGGATTCACCAAATGTGTAATTTAGGGCTCTTTAAACTTCGGAACTTGCAACAAATGCACATCAATTTTTGCAATGAAGATGAAGACATCTAAGGTCCCACAAGCATCTGTGCCAAAATTGTTGTTGTAAATCAGCAACACCCACGGATGTTGATCGGACTTCTAGTTTGACATCTTGGACATCCAGTGTGATTACACAACATTGAATCCTCTCCCCAAGTGTGGGACTTGTAAAAGTGGGAGAGAAATCTCCAGATTAGAGGCTACATCCTCAAATCCTCTGATCAAATATAGCCCTTGCAAGTTGCAGAGGTTTAAATTCCTAGTTCCTATTCTAAATTCCAAGGGGACAGAGATAGGGAATGCAAAAAAACTGAAACTAATGCTAATGAGGTGATGCACTAAAGGAATGGTGAAAATTTTGCTTCTAGTAGATTGACACAGATCATGGAAATGCAACAAAACATCATCCACAAACTGATGAAATATAATGAAATATAAGAAAGAAAACAAACAACATAAGCAGAGGATTGAAACCCATTCATAGAGCCTGCATTGTCATTTCCAATATCAAAATACATACATTACAGCATCGGAAGGTAGAAAAGATGTTACAGTCCTAGAAGAGGTCTGATTTTTCCACAAAATCACTTTCAAGGTGAAATAGGAGTCCGCAATACATAAAAATGTTCAACCCTTCAAAAATGAGCCAAATCGGCTTTTAAAATGCCGAAATGGCCCTAAGAGAGAGAAACATGGGAAAATGTGGGAGAGATTCAACCAATGACCAAAAATGCAGTAAAACAACATGGGCATCCTTGTAGGCCCATCCCCTAACATTTTTCACCATGCTGGGAGAGAATGTGAGCCATTCTTCATTAAAAATGGTGGTTGAAACATCATTTCTGTCCATGACCACGTGCCAGAGGTGTTTTTAAATTTTCTCTCTCTAAACTCCATCAAAATGCAAAAATGACCCCGGAATCTTGTAGATAATTTCACCATCTTTCCATTGATATAAATAAAGTGAAAAACCGAGCTCTGGATCGAAAGATATGGCCGTTTGAAATTTTAGGGCAAAATAGGGCCAAATCGGATTGGCGGGCAAAAGTTTTTAAATTTTTCACTTTTTGGTCATTTGGAAAATTTTCTAAAAATTCCCATGCTCCACCATTCTGGGTGCCACATGGCATGTTTTGATTGGGCGCAGGCCTTTAATGTTTCATTTTCCATTGTTTTGCCCTTAGGAAAATTTTCCAAAAAATCCCCACTGGGCCGATGATTTGAGGACACGTGGCACGTGCTAATTGGTGCGGGCCTGTCCTCCTAAATTTTCCGTCGCTGTTTGATCCATATTTTGACCTGGACACGTGGCAAAATATGATTCACTGTGGGCTTTACCCTTCGAATTTTCCTTGATTTTTTACCGCCACCTGACACGTGGCACAATTTCATTGGCTCGCGCTTGGGGGGGTGATTTTTCCTTTGAAATTTCCTTCTTTTTCCTTTGGGAAAATTTCCAAAATTCTCTCTACCTTCCGCTGATCCAGGACACGTGGTAGCATCTTATTGGACATGGGCCCTAGGCATACATTTTTCCATTTGCGCAATCCCTTTGGGAAAAAATCCCAATCTTCCCCTGCACTCCGCCATTCCGGGTGCCCGGGGACACGTGGCATGTTCGAATGGTTAGCGAGCTCTGCGAGCCAATAATTTTCCTTTTCCTTTTTCCCCAACACTTTGCCAAAATTTTAACTCCACCTTCATGCTCGAAATTCCGATGCCTGGGACACGTGGCAAAGCGTGATTGGGCGCGGGCCTTTCCTCCTAAATTTTCCATGCGGGCTAACACTTGGTCGATTTTTAGTTTTTTCCCCTTTGGACACGTGGCACAATTCTGGATTCGTGGCGGACCTGCAGGGGAAAAATATTCCTTTTGAAAACTTTCCAAACACTTGGTAAAAAAACCAAGTTTTCCTCCGACCCCCACCACTTCCTTGGACACGTGGTGCCATTTCATAGGCTGCGGGCCTTTCATGGGAAAATTTCTCATAAAAACTCTACCGGGCTATAACTTCAAAAATACATGGAGTTAGGAGGAAAACTTTACCTTTCTGGAAAGCTGAGAAAGAGCTCTATCCAATGGTGTCATTTCCAGAAAGTTTTGAGTGCCTGGAAAGCAAAAAATTATGACTAAGGCACAAGAGAGGGAAGAATGAAAGGAGTTAGCCACAAAATGAGCAAGGGGTACATTTTGGATAACAGGACACCCTTGATGGATCTCTCACATACCTAGGTGGGTATTGGTCCTAAATACTAGTTTCATGGTAGAGAATATATAACATTCGATCAAACATTTCTTAAGTTCTAACCTTTAACTACATCCGAGACTATAACACTATTAGGTTTTCATTCTTATAATACTATTTAGAGCCTCATATATTTATCTAACATATTAAGAATCCATTTTCTTCCACTATAACCTTTAAGGTTTATACCCCAGATGCCACATCGTAATCTCAATGATAAAACCCATAAAAACAACATTCAAATCTGTGGGTTCGAATTACCAACCATATCCATATATTTATATTATAGTTAATACCCATTCAAACTGGGTACTTCCTTATAAGAAAACAAGCCAAATAAATATTACATGTAAAGATACCGATACTCGGATCGAGGATGTGATTTACAAATATATGTATCTATTATCATTCGACACCCTTATTCTTTTAGGTATTTCATTCAAAATATACCAGTCATAGATATATCGGTGCATGTTAGAATAAGCTGTAAAAATAACGAAATAACCAATAAGATAAGTAATTCTTATCAACCCATTATCACAAAATCACACAACGATAATTGCAGAGATTTTATTTATGTAAATAATAAATAGAATAAGCCTTTAGGAAGGGATAGAGCTCATCATGCCTCAGCGTATGGGAGCTTGTTTTCTTCTTCTTCCAATTCCAATCTTCCTACAATAAGTTCCAACATAACCCATATTTTTTATGGAGTTGAACCCCTTATTTTTTAGCTTCTCCTCGTTTATAACATCACGAAGATATATTTAATGTTCTTAAAGAATACTTCACATGCTGATATTTACAAGGTGAACTCTATTTTTAACTTAAAATCAAAAAAACCATCTATTGCATGCAGAGCTCGAAGAGATTGAAATGGAATTGAAGATCAAAAGAAAATCCAACAAGCCCAACTCAATAACTTCTTGAAAGAGTCATGTTTTTCAAGGATCAATACATGCATTGAATGCATGGTTATCAACTTTTTCCACCCAAATTCAGCAACCATTTAAACAAAATAAATATCTCTTCCAAATTCATAGTTGAACCGATAGTAACGCCTCCCAATACCAAATTATTATTTACATAGTTGGTGGTGGGGCCTTAAATTCAATTCAATGTTTAATAGTGGGTACATGATACGTAGGGTTAAATCCTTTTTAAGATCAACCTAGGCTTCATATAGGCTTGATTAAGCATCCCCCAACTTTATTAAGTTTAGATTAATAATATACTATAATGTTAGCCATCAAGCTAAGAGCTTATTATTAACTTTATTCACTCGAACACATTGCCATTAGAATAAATACTACCCACCTTGTCATTTTGTTACCTTAATGGTATGAAACATTATAAGGTATGAATCAATGAAAGTTTAAGTAACATATGTAAATGAAGTTGGGTCAATGACCCTTCATATCAACATTATAACATAATGTAATTCAAGGCTTAGGAACCCCATTATGATACCCATGAACATATTGCCAATGTTACCAAGGTTAGAATTTTATTTCATAGACATATAACCCAATCTCAAAACATTAGTATGGTCCATAACAAATACATACCTTAGAATTTAATGGTAATACCACTTAGAATTGAATCCAAAAATTCATTCTTATCATTACATGGCAATAAGCTACCCACTAAAGCATAGTTTATGAACTTCTATCAAATGCATGGTCAATTAGTTGGGGTATCATGCGTTTCAACCAATGATCAATCCATAAAACCCTTATCGATGCATGCAAAAATCATAGTATTAACTTTATTCTAAGTTCAGGCCCTAGTTGAGATAACCTAATCACATAACCTATTTATTTTAATTGCAATCTTATACCTTAATCATAAAATTAAGGATCAAGGTGAGCTCTTAGGAGTATTGATAGGGTCATAATGCCCTTGTTAGCTTAACTCCTACCTTATTTTTTAACTCAGTATTTATTAGGACTATAGTAATATCAAGAAAATAAATCATAAAAATCACCTATTTAACACTTACCCATTTTGAAATCACTATTGAATCTATGGCATGTGACATACTCCCCCCCTTAATGAATCATCATCCTGATGATGTTTACCTCATTAATAGGAATCAAATCATTAAACACTTAACCATATTATTCCCTTATTCTAAACATGGTAGGATATCAAAATAAAATGTGAGCTAGAAAAATTAAACAAAGTCTTAGGTGTCATCAACCACAATCACAATGCTACCATAAGAGGGTGTTACTCACTAACCTAAAAATCCTAACATAAACAATAATTTGTAAAACTAGATTCCCAATAACAATGTAAGAATAATTGTGAGAATCATCTAAATCCCAATAACGTGGATAATTTTCACATAGTATATTTTAACTATAAATCATAATCAAAATCAAAACCCAAACCAACATTCGAAAGTAGTAGAACACATATCATGGCATGATTTGTGGTTACTGTAATCATTACCCTTAAGGCATCACCAATGAAACCATGAATGTCAAGCACATGAATATGACCCTAACCTCTAATACCTCTTCCATTGGATCATTGACCACAATATCAAGACATATATAATACAATGAGTTCATGTAGTGACTCATCAAAGATCAGTAGAAACTATTTAATAACACATTTCTAAGCAATATTGTCATAAGTTAAAAACCAACCCACTTAGATTGGTGAACCTTTACATATAATAACACTTACTTTCTAACCACCAATAACATTTTGTATAAAATGTGCCATAAATAAATGCACCTAAGAAACTCATCACAACCATGACTCATGAATCTGAGGCTTCCACTTGAAATACCATAAACCATTACGTGTCCCTACTCTTATGCCTATAGAGAGAAAAATTCAAGATTGGTGTCATTAAAATAGAAATAAATGAAGAATACAAAATTTTCACACGTGCCCAAGAATACTAACCCTATAGTACTCTCTCAGAAAAAAATTTATAAAGTGGTTTCCATAATATACCTAGACCAATAGAGAACTACAACCTCAACAAAACATTTTTTTCATATTTCATTCATGGACCTACTCAAAAAATTTCCTACCCATAATCTACCATTACTCAATACATTAAGACTCCACTACTTGGCACATGTCACACTCACACTAGAGGAAAAAAACAACCATAAATACTTGGACATGTTCCCTTTAGGTGTAAACATGAGTTACATCGAGTAATTATTCAAATTGAGGAAATTACCTACGAGACATAGAGATGGCCAAGAGGGGAGACAAGGCTCTCTACTGTAAATTTGGATCTACTGATAACCTTGTAAAGAGGGAAATAGTAGATGGAATGGGTACTATTAACATTATCCCCTTATCATTCCTACAAAATATTGGGTATGGAAATACCAATTTATCATGAACATGGAAAACATTACAGATATACAATACTCTCAAGGTCATGTTTATCAAAACCAGAGTCCTCCCCATAGCCTTAGGTCTTAAACTAATTATACATTATAAAAAGGATATGAACTATGGAATGATACTTATAATACCTTGGATACCTCAACCCTATTATAATAAATACATTTCTTACATTTAATAAGAATTTTTATTTCCTATATTAATATGATACTATCACATGTCCTCTAGGAAAACCCTAGAAAGAAACCAAGAGTTCACATGCCTCACAAGCTTTTTACTAACCTATGAAGGGAATATCCTCATCATGAGTGTTGATCTCATCTCTGAATCCACTCCACCATCCCTTTGAATACACAATAAGAACCATCAACTACAAAATGGAGTAAAAAAGGAGACTCTCCCATTAAAAGAAAAATGACAAGTTACAGTTACTGTCATGTCTACGAAGTTTACTACTGAAATTATTAATATTATTGAAAAATAAAAACCCATTATCCTTCCCTTCAACCTCAAAGGTATTACCACTTACATATTCTAAAAACATGAAGGTGACTAACATGAACCATATGTATCCACTATTTTCGATGTTGTTATGATAAAAATATCCAATAATGATATTGTTTCATCAACCGATACTTATAACCACACTAATGAAAAAAGTAGTGGGCCCTATAATATAATGGGGTAAGTTTGTGTTTTAGTTTGGAGGTAGGCATGATTTTTATCTCTCGGTGTGGGAGGATCATACCTTTCAACTTCAAGCTTGAGTTTTATTGCACACACATGCAATCGATTATGACACCTTTCTATTAAGCATGTTTATTCCTCATAGGATAGGTTTCTAGAACCTCTACATTGTAGGTGAATCATATTTTATCCCAAACCAAGTATCATGCATCTACCAAACTAAATTTGAGCATATATGACTCTATAGGGACATGTTATAAATATAGATGAAGAATTTGAGTTCCTCTCTATAGAGGGTGTCCCTAAGGAATAAAATTAGGCAGTTGATAACCACTTTTTCATTTCATTTATCTACTAATAATGGAATGCATGACACTAAATTTTTAGTATCCAAGAGATACCAATCACTCATCTACAGGGGCTAGCTAGTTAGACACAAAATTCCACCTTGAATGATTGTCTCCTTTGGAATCTTAAGGGTGATTAGTTTGATGTGTTTGTAAACTCCCTATATATCAAGTATTAATATGTAAAATGCTCTTTATTTTGCATTATCCTATGTAGACCATGTTTTTAAATTTGTATCTTTACTCCATTATTAGTATGTGTTTTCCAAATAATTTTATTCGGGAAACTTATGAGTCATCATTTCACAAGGTACTATTCGATCATTCCTTATCTTAGCTAGTCATTAACTATTGCATTACTTTCATTACCATCATAAAAGATTTGTTCCTTTCACCAAGTTATAGGCATTAGTGATGCAAGGGCCATCAAGTCCCATCAATGTTTGTTAATAATACCATTCAGAGACATGTCCCAAGTAGTGGGCACTATTACAACTAGGGATCTAATAACACGGTTGTATCAAGAGATAATGAGACAATGAAAAAGTGAAGTTTCTTCTCTGATGGATTTATTTTTAGTAGAGTATTTCAATGAATAACATGACTAGGTTGGGTAATACCTGGTAGTAAAGTTTCCCCAATAGTTTAGGATTTCATATATAGTGGTATTTTTAGTAATCAGAATGTTACATAGAAAGGGTAAGGATAAACGATATACTCTCATAGGAAGATTACCTTGGACACCCCTAACATTATGCATGCCTATTATAGTAGTCCATATCTTTTCTCACCATATTTTTAGGGTCATCAACTTAGAGACTCAAATGAATACTATGAAGGATCTGATATAACTCATGTTTAGAGGACATTCATCCAATTAAATACAATGAATAACGACCCATGGTAGGTTAGAGGATGATATTATCTAACCAAGGCACCAAATTCAATCTAGGATTCCCTATTATTCTATTTTAGGTGAGTCATAGTGGTGATTGTAGTGGTATATGATGTTATTTATGATACATTTTTGTAAACAAGTAGTTATATTCTCTCTCTTTTATTTTTCATTTTGGACCACATCTTCCCTCTCAATACCGATGCGATGAGACACTTATGTATAAAGTCTCAATATTGTGTGTTAGTGTGTGTGTGTGTACCATGAATTGTGTGGTGGATGTTGTGTTGAATATGATTGGACTTTGTTGGCTCACTTCTATGCATTTTATTTTTCATGTATTATGGATGGTCTAGTAGTAGGACAATGTAATGAATGCAATGTGAATTTTTACTTATAATTATACTATAATGTATACAAATAACATATATGATAAAAATACATTTGATAACAATATATTTTGTAGGAAAATCCAACTTATTCATTCACGTGACATATAATGATAATTTGGGAAGGTATGATGATGGTGATTGACTATAGAGTGTAACTAAAATTTCTAAATAAATAAAGGACCGCGCTTGGTTATTAGAAGTCAATGTAGGGAGTTAGAGACTTCATGGGAAAGTAGAAGGGGAATTAATTATGCAAGAAGGTATACACTTATATCTTGTGATGGATAATTATGAAGAGATGGGTAAAGGAAAATTCTCTCTCCTATCATGAAAAAATGAGATAACCTCATGGAAGATAATTTAATTCTCTCTCATTTTTTTATTTTTTTTTTTGGGAACCCATACACTTAACCCCATGTAACTAGTAAAATGCAAGGTTCATTACCAATGACTTGGCATAGGAAAGTGATGCAGAAGCATCCCCCCTAACATGTACATAGGCCTTGTAAACATCAATTTTGGTTTAAAAACATTTTTTTAGGTTTAGGATGTCATAGGGAGTCATCTAGAATATTTTATGTGAGTCAAGTCCTTTACAAACTAAAATTTAGCATTTTCCCTCCAAAAATTGTGCATTTGAATTTTGAAGGCTATTTTGGCTTGGGTTATGAGTTTTAAGGTATTTTATAGGTATTTTAGGATATTTTAATAATGGAATAATACCTATGTTGGTATAAGAGTCATTGTGTATGTGTTTAAGAAGTATAATTCTTAGAGTCCTAGTTTAAGTCATGATGTTATCTTAAGGTCTATTCATAATACCAAGGATCTAAAAGGATCAAGCTTCAGTTTTAAGGGCTTCTGAATGTATATAAACCTATTTTTAACTAATTAATCCTCATTCCATTCAAATGAGAATCAATAGAAGAGCTCTAAATAAGTTTGTGGAGGAATTCTTGTGTATGCACTTGTATGTGACAACATTTTTTATTTGTTCTCATACTTTGAATGCAACGAGGGAGATTTAAAAGGTAAGAAGTCTTGTTATTCAATACATTTTCTATGATTAAGAGATTCATTTTTATAATTTGTGGAAGTGAGTTGAGGGAGATGTACTAGTTAGTAATAACAAGTTTGGAGTTCATGCAAGTGAAAGTCTCACAACAAATAGAGGTTAGTGCTTAACTTAGAGGTTGAGAGCGAAGTCGGATGACATGTAAAAAAAAATTGCAACTAATATGATCATTCAATTTGAGATAATGTAATTAAAATTATACAAGTAGGTTCCAAGATTTCATATGGTGTAACAAAATATAGTGATTTCATTTCATGAAGAGAGTTTGTGTTGCATGTATTTATTACGAATGGGAAACCTTTTTTTTCCTTATGAAATGTAATATCGGGAAGGTGGCATAAGATGTATTATTTTTTGGTTGGTTCTCAATCATATATTTCATTATTTCATGTTGATGTTTTTTTAATACTTTGTTTAGGCTTCTAGTTGTAGTTTGGAGGAGAATAGTTTATCGAATCGAGATCTTGACACTCGTGACGGTATCAAGGATTGAAGAAGGTGTGGTTGGATTATTTAGATATTGATAAAGTCCCAAAGTCAATAAAATTGAAAGGAATACTTGAGGTGAAATCCCTCAATCATAGTTTGATAGAGACAAGGTAAACTAGACCCATGCATTGTAAAAAATTTGTGACTACAAAGTGATTGCGGAATTCTTTAAGAAAAATTAGGAATTTGAAGGGATCATTTAGGTAGAAATAATCCTCTTGGATCTTAAAGAACTGAAGGAGATTAAGCTAGAGCTAATAATCATTCATTTGAGTAGTCTCAAGCTTGCACAGAAATACCAACTCTACAACTATGGTTTCAAAGTATAAAAATTAGCATATCTCAAAAACGAACCAGTGGGATCGAATGAAATTTGGAAGATAACATTGTCTCTTGGTCATGAATAATAATTTGAAGGAATTAGAGAAAATAATTTAGTTTTGGAATATTTATCCCTACCATTTTAATGTGACAGATTAGGAGACCTATTAAAGGTGGGGCAATGTTGATAATGGTGCAAAAATTGATTGGAGAGCAATCTTAGGATGCTATAAAGGTTAATATAGGTAATGAGTGTTAGATAAACTTCAGAATTGGTAGTGGAGTTGTTTGTATTAATTACTAGATGAATTAGAGGTGGTTACTAAGGCTATAAAGACTATAGTATGTGTATAAATACATCAAGATTCTTTAAACTTAATCTAACTAGAAGCATAATAGGTCTTGGAGTGGAAACTAAAGAGTGATAAAGATAGATTTCAAAGCTATAAACTTGTGAAAAATTTAGGTTACCATTAAAATAGGGTTGTTAAGGAAGATTGGGAAATTTTCTAACTTGGAGAGAACATCAAGTACCCCTGAAAGATGGTGAAATAAGGAATACATGTATTAACCTTGTTTATTTTGAAACATTTGAGGAACTAGTCATAAAAATTGAATTATATACATAAAGAGGAAGGGGAAAATTTGAATCTAGGAGTTAAGACCAAAGTGATAGCCTGTTTTGGAGGTAAAGGAGGCAATTTGTTTGATTTTATGATCAAAACTAACATAGTGAATTGTTTAATCTTGAAAATTCTCTACATCATCTAGTATCAGAGTGGGAAATAGAGTTGAAAAGTTAAGGGAAATTTTGATATAGTGCAAGAGAAGAAAAGAAGATAAAATGGCATAAGTAAGAGTAGAAAGAATACCATCATTGGAAGAGAAGATGGATAGGATGATGGGTGTTTTGATGAGGAGATTGATTGATATAGAGAAAAATCATAGAGTAATGAAGATGGAGATGAGTCTTATGTAGAGGATGGATGCAAGTAACATAGTGCGGTTTGCGGGAAGATGTTACAAGTGTCAAAAATATGTAGCACATTGGGATTATGAATGTAATGAGATGAATGAAAGAATGAAAGAGATGGATAGATTTTCTAATAAAAATATTCAAGATAGAGGTGAGTCTATTTTATGTAGAATATTTATTTTAAAACCAAGTAAAGTGGTGAATGATGTAACTCAGAGAATATGTTTGTTTAGAACATGTAAAGAAAAGGGTAAATGTTGTAATGTGGTCATTGATTTTGGAAGAACGTATGATTTTGTATATTTTGAGATGGTGGAGAAATTAGGACTGAAAACTACAATGCCCTAACCCATATTAGGTATCATGGATGCATAAAGGACATTGTATCCTAGTTAGGGAACAGTGTCGGGTAGAGTTTCAGATTTGGAGATATAAGGACAAGGTATTGTGTGATTTGGTTCATATGGATGTGTGTCATATATTTTTGGGTAGATCATGGTAGTATGATAGGAAAGTAGTGCATGATGGAAAGAAAACCACCTACACTATTGTGGCACATGGATAGAGTCATACACTTTTTCCCATTAAAGGAGAACAAACACCACAAATAAGGTTTGTCATCTTTGTTATCAGAAAAGAGATATTTGATTCAAAAAAAGAAGCATGTAAAGAGACAATTATGAGGGTTGTTAAGACTTATACATAATATTTGATAGTTGGTTTGGAAGATGTTAACGCATGTATGAAGTAAGAAGTAGATTTTCAATTTTTTGGAGAGAAAGAAGGATTGATGAGAGATATTCTTTGCAAGATTAGTGAGACCAAAGAGAGAGTAGCAGCAAATGAAAAATCAGAGGTATCGATAAAGTGAACAAGAGTTTTACAATGTCTTAGAGGAGGCCTTAGAGTTTTTGTATACTATTTTTATGGAAAGCATGGTATAGTGCACAAAGAATCACTTAAGAAGAAGAGTGAAGAAATAACAAAGGAAGATGATTTAGTGAAACAAAAGAAAAATGAAAGAAATATTAAAGAAGCATATAGTTAATTTATTGAGGAATTAAAAGAGGGATAATTGAATGAATAATCAGTAAATGAATATACAAGAAGTGATGAAAAGAGTGAGAAAAAGACAAGTATAGTGAAGATGATGAATGAGTAAGTTATGAACTAGGATGAGCATGAACGGAGTTATAAGTAAGAAAGGAGATGCATATACAAGCCTCCAAATTCTAATTCTAACATTGTCTTGAACTTTGAAGGTGCGGGTATGAATTAATTGAATAAAGGAGTGGATTATTTGCTAAGAAACATGAAGAAGATATCGGGTAATTTGTAAAATGGAGATAGCAAGGAAAGTTGCAAAGGAGGATCTACAACTTACAAAGTAAAAGAAGACCAAGAAAATATCTTAAGAGCACAAATTTTAAGAAAGGTATAAAAAGGAACATAGTATGGAGAAGCATGGAGGCAGCTAGGTCTAGAAAATGGTGAAAACAATCTTGAAAATCATGGAAACACAACGCAAGAGCCAAAGAAAGTAAAAGGTCATAAAGGAAGAAAATAAGAAGTGACAATGGTGAACAAGGGGATGGTTTTCAATCAATGTTCTCTATCTAATCTTTTCTTTAATGAGGCATGCACCATCAAAGAAGAACCATCAAGGAAAGATGAATTTTTCAAGTCAAAACTAGTATATTCTAATTATGAAAGAGATAAATCTCTCCAAGTATGTGTTAACATCCCGCATGCCTCGCTTAGCCCCCGCATGCTTTGTTTTTCTCTTTTCCTCTCTTTTCTTGGCCTTTTTCTCTTGATGAAAACCGCCTGCACGGGTGGCGGTCTCGTGTCACTACACCTGCTAACCGCCAGGCGGCGGTCCTTTACGCATTTTCTAGAAAGCTCTTTTAACATGACTCACGTAATTTCAACATTTTACCAGCTTTCTTTCACCGCCATAAGCTTGCATTTATGATTCTGGTTCCCTGGAATAGTGTTTTGCCATTGTTTATAGTTTAAGAGTTCCATTTGGTTTTTACCTTGGGTAAATGCAAATGCTATAAATAGTTGGCTTGTGCTCAAGCAAATGGCCCCTCAAAATTTGCCTCTGATTTCTCTTTGCAATAGATTTAGTTTTCATTTTCTTAGAATGCTTAGTTTCTTTCATTGCATGCTTAGTTAGCATTGTTTTACTGTTAGTAAGCCACATATCCATCTTGTGCAAAATACTGTTGTTATTTTATCCAATCCATTGGAATAAAATAGTCTTTTTACCAATAGGAAGCCATTAAAGTTGCAGGTTTTTCTCCTCAAACAGGATAGTTTCAGGTTCTGGATGCTTTATGTTGCATGACTCGCAATAGATCCCGCTAGGAATTGCATAAGCCAAGCTCTGTACTCTTGCGCTATCCCTCTCCTACTCGCATTGTATTGATCGGTATTGAGCTGCCTTTATCCCAATATCTACTTATTGATGTTAGCATTACACGCTTTTTGGATCACGTGAACACGAAGGAGCGAGGAGATCACTGCGAGGGGACAAGATCACACACACCATCGGATTGCCCTTTTTCTGTAGAATCGAGGTTCTAGCTTTCAAAGTTCTAGTTAGAATCATATCAAATAGAGTAGTTAATTGCTTTATTTAGTTAATTCTACTCTCGATATTGCCGGGAAGTTGTGGGGATTGATAGTTTCGAGAAACTATGATTCACTCCTCACTTACGAGGTAGGATCGAGAGCCTTGCAAATAGATTAGATGAGCTATTTCATTGTTTAGAATAGATCTACAAATTACAGGACAAATAGCTACACTCGGTTATTTTGTTTGTTTTAAGTTATTATTTTAGCTGTCAATTCTAGATATTTTAAATAGTTGCTTTCTTAAATTCATAAAGCTCGTCAGAAAACACAAAAAAATAGAGAAATCATATATGATATAGATACACTTCACATAGTTAAATTTCATTTCTTGTAGTTGTTTTACATTGTTGCTTTTGTATGACAATCACGGGACCTAGAGAGCCCAGGGAATACGTATTCGAGCCAATCGTGCCTCAACCCAATCTCATCACAGCGATAACTGATATAGACCAAAATCTTAGGATCAAGTCTTCCGAACAATGGTAAGCTTGCAACAAATCAATTCCCAGTTGAGCGGGTTAAACGTAGAAGACGACCAAGCACACACGTTTTGGTCAAATCAACCAAACTACAGATTACCTAGGCAACATTCATATGGATTTGTAGAAGGGCTTGAAAGAGAACAAACATTTGGTTGTGATCCTTTGGTCCCATGACCCGGGCGTAGGAGACACTCTTACGAGATATAGATACTAGCCTAAGAATTCGGGTTACGCGAATGCACTGTAAGATATTAGAGAAAATCACATGATTATTGATCCTAAATATAGAAGCTGAGAAAGCATACAATTCTTGGATACTAGGGATTAGGACTTGATTTCACGCATGACCATAACAGGTCCACAACAACTAAGAGTCTACGGTTGTGACCCACAAATCCCCATGAGCCCAACGAATCCATAGGAGAATTAGACATAGACACTGGCCTACGCACACTAGTATTCCGGTCTACTCCACTTCCACCTATCATCATCGAACAATTATCCTTGTTAGACACAGACTAACTAAAGCTAGAGAGTTACGGACTAGGCAGAGAATCGTCCATAGAGTCGACTATATTTACCATCCACCATATGACCCTGTCCGGAGAAATACACGAAACTATCCGGGTCACTTTCCACGTATTCCACAACCTATAGATCGAATCACGCCAGAGCTCGATATTGATTGGAGCCTTCGAGCAGTCATCCTTGCTAACCGATCTATCACACCAGTTCAAGTTAGGAGGGCCTTCTTTGCCTTAGACTCGTAAATTCCGCTAGTGCGTATTGAAGACATTAGATTGCCTAACTAGTTTTTCTGCATCTCACATATATTCCATACCCACCGGCTGTCTCAGCACGACCTCGGGAGGTCGGGTGTGAGGAAGAGTCACTTGTAGATTCCCATGCTCGCATGTCACTTTTCCGTCATACAAAATTGGTGAATCGCGTGAACAAACAAGCTGTTTCACCTTTCGTACCTCAACTTCACATCCTTCACCACCAAAATTGGTCTACTGTTCTGCCTCATTAGCCTTCACATCAGCTTCACCACCAAAATTGGTGAACCCGACGTGAACAAACAACTGTTTCACCTTCTGTACCTCATTAGCCTTCACATCAGCTTCACCACCAAAATTGGTGAACCCACGTCTGTTTCACCTTCGTACCTCATTAGCCTTCTTCATCAGCTTCACCACCAAAATTGGTGAACCCGACGTGAACAAACAACTGTTTCACCTTTTGTACCTCATTAGCCTTCACATCAGCTTCACCACCAAAATTGGTGAACCCGACGTGAAACTTCCTACTTTCTAGTTGAGTCATATTATTACGTGTTCTTCCAAGTTAGTATACTTTTCATCTTTTCCGCCTCATTGGCTTTCACCATCACCTTCGCTCCTTCCCATTATTCTGCGGGTATTCATATACCCCCCGAATATGTCGGGATTCGATGCATATGGCAGACCCCTCTTGGGTCTTGAGGCATACTACGCCCAACAAAATAGACAATCATCACCCTCACTCTCAGTATGGGGTGACAACTACTCAACTAACCAGTTGTCAACACAAACTCGAGAATCAGATATAACTCATCATTTCAAACTGAGGAGTTAGATCAGCTCACTCAAACGCAACAAACAGAGCCTTCAGGCTCGAATAACATGACGTTCACGGAGAATCTGGTTCATCTCCTCAGATGCTGCTTAGACCACAAATTAGTAGACAATCAGACTCATACCGAGGTTTAGACGATGAATATTTGGTACGTTATGCCAGGAACGACCAACGTTCTCGAAGTATGTATCCACCTGTAGGAGGTTTACAAACACAACCCGAGGTCTCTTTTCAAGAAAATACCTCTATGCCACTGCATATAGGAAATACCCTCGAGAGAAACTTGGCAAGATAGCGATCAGTTCATAGCAGGATATCACATGCCTATACAACACCATGGTATACAACAAACGCCACTATGGAAAAACACCGTGACTTCACCAAATGAAGTCATTTCAACTCTAATAGAAAAGGTTAGAGGGTTAGAACTTGCCCAAGCAAGTCAAAATTCACAATTCATGCAAGCAGGAAGTTCAATCCTCCACACCATCCTAGCCAAGTAGATATCCTCACAGGAGTAGGCACGTTAGGCATGACTCCTCAGTATTCACAACAAATGCCAACTAGACCCACCATCTCTAACACTGTTCCTCCCGGTCTAGTACAAAACAATCCATTCTGGACAGTACCCCGTCATACTTAAACATATACTCCAAATCACCACAAGGGGATATGTTCTCCTCTCGGCATGTTTTCTCAAACACAGGTGTTCCCTTATGCCCCTACCAATGCATACGCAACGTCATATCAACAACCCATTCCACCACCGCTCCCTCAACAGGCACCATCAATGGTCGAAAAATATGCGATAGGGACTTACTCAGAATATTTGAAAGAGCCCTTGGATTTCACCATACGAAGCGTCATGCTTCCAAGACCTCTCCCGATTTTCCCAAATACAAAGGTGAGGGAGATCCAAATGCACATATCAAAGCTTACGCTACGGCCATTCGAGAACTACTCCCATGGGATGGGGTTGTTGCTAAAATATTCCCAAAAACCTTGGAAGGCATCGCTCTCGATTGGTATTATAGAATACCTGAGGCTTCCATACATTCATTCAAACAACTCGTGTCAGAGTTCATCAAGGCCTTGACATGAACAAATTATTAAGAACAGGAATCAGAGAGTTCTTACACATCAAACAAGAACACAACGAATCTGTCGCCCATTTCATCCAAAGGTGGCGTACAGTTCTTTATTCTTCGGCAAGTGCTCCAAACATGGATCAAATGGAACTATGTGATTTATTCCTTCATTCTCTTAGCAGAGAAGTGAAGGAAGAAGTCCAAAAGTTCCCATTAAGAACTTACGATGAAGTACTGGAGAGTGCTCTTCGAATAGATCAAGCAGCAATTGATAGTGGTCGCAAAACATATGGAGCAAACGGGAGGTTAATCACCCCCAACCAGAACACTACAACTTATCCTACTACCACGAACATCAATCAAGGACCTAAAATCCTTAACAAAAATTGGGGTGTAACAACAGATGGAGTAACCGACCAGCCTAAAAGGTAAATGTTGTCAATACTCCATCACAAATAAACAACCAACGAAATAACAACTTTACCCCGACAATCAATACAGTGGATTTTAACCATCCACAACAACAACAACAACAAAACGGTGAAATCCCATATAGGGTCCAAGCCAAAATTCAACTAGGTACCAAAACCAGAATTCAAACCAAAAACAACAAACGCAAAATTTTAATAGACAACGGTTTGATCAAAATTTTGGGCCACAATACACATCAAACCAACAAACTAGGAATTACAATCCTAATTCGTATTGTGGTTTCCACAAAATTTGGGGCCATGACACTAGAACGTGCCGTGACTACAATAAATTCATGCAACGCTTGCCAGATGAACAAAGACAACTTTTCATGGATATGTTCTTGGCAGATCCTACGTCACCAACGTCAAATACCTTTTCAGGGGTAGTTTCCCCTCAAAACGCACCCCTGAAGATCTTTAATGATCCACTCCCAAATCACGATAACAACAGGCTAAATCTAACTGGGATGAACAAGGGTGTAATGACAGGAAACAATGATCATGAAGCCTCAACCTCGCTAAATCCATTAGTTGCGCCACAACTAGGAAGTCAGCCATGACCTAAGGTAGTCGGTTTAGTGGAGTTAGACGTTGAACTACCCATCGAAGCTATAACAAGGATGTGAGAGTATTTCTCTCAGCCAAGTCCAAGCCACCTACCAGAGGCGAGATGACATCCAACAAATCATAGTAAAACCTGTGGGTGCCTATGATTTGATTAACGACCTAACAAAAACCTTCTCGCACATTTCATTCTTAGACTTACTAAAGAACTCTCCTGCTCACAGGGCTGCTCTTTTAGAAGCATTAGGTTTAGGTCATTTAATTAACATCACTCCACCTCCTGAAACATAGGTAAATCATGTGGACTTTGATGTTCATCCTCCGGGGTAGGCGAGATAGGGACGTCGAATTCATATTCGAGATAAACAAAATGCCGACAGATGCTGAGATCACACACCGAGGTGATCCAGCCTTACATTTACAAGTATGGGTTTATAACAACTATGTGAAGTGTGCGTAATGATAGACGATGGGGCAGCGGTTAACATAGTCCCCTTCTCTTTCCTTCAAAAGCTAGGGTATGGAGAAACCAATTGTTCCACAACTCGAAATACACTAAGGGGCTATGATAGCCTTAAAGCCACCTCGGTTGGAACTATAATATTACCGGTCACCTTAGGACCCAAAACCATCTTGACTGAGTTTTATATTATAGATCGGGAAACTAACTATAATATGATCCTCGGCCGACCATGGATACACCGCATGAAGGCAATCCCTTCTACACTATTTCAAGAAGTAAGGTTTTTACATTTAGGAAAGATATTTGTGGCCAAAGGTGATCCAAAACCATTCGATGTACACCTAGCTGACTTAAAGAAAAGACCAGGCATACACTCGGAGTTTGAACTCCCAACAAACCAACTTAATAAACCTACCGACGCAAAAACAAAAGAAAGGTTGGTACCTATGACAGATCTTGAAACTATGAGCCTAGCCAAGGCAACCCCAACCCCCAAAGATGAGGCTAACACTGTAGAAATAGTATCATTAGGAACTACTGCAAAAATCGTTGAATTGCTAGAAAAGGATCTACCAATATTCTTACCATTCGATTCAGTAGGCATAGGATATTCCCTAGGTGTTGGTTCTCTTCCAGCAGAGGATCTTTGCATGGTGGAAGTAGAATGCGCAAACACAACAAATGCCCCAACATCTATACTCCCAGCTAAATATTGGACACTCCATTTTGATGGAGCTAGATGCCATTACGGAGTGGGGGCAGGTGTCATCTTTACTTCCCCTGAAGGAAAAGTCTTACCTTTTGCCTTTAAACTAAATTTCAAGTGCACAAACAACGGCGCTGAGTACGAAGCCCTCCTCCTTGGCCTCATCTTAGCTAAGAGAATTGGTGTTGATAACATCAGAGTCTTAGGAGACTCACAATTAGTAGCAAACCAAGTCTCTGAGATATATGAAACCAAAGCCGAGCACTTACAACTTTACAAAAAAGTTGTATTAGATTTAAGCAAGGAGTTTGACTTCATATCAATTGAAGCAATCCACGAGAGAAAAATCTTCTCACCGATTCAATAGCAACTTCAGCATCACGTTTTACTCCAAGCAATGAGTTAGAGGATACCCGTTTCATGGTATCCCTTCGTGATGAACCATTGATAAAAACAATGACGAATTCTCTTTTAAACGGAAATGAATCTACTATCCTAGACCATGTTGATAGTGATATGGCCACTCTGGATTACTTAAATGCCTATGCGGCACTACATCTCTCCTATCATATGATAGATTTGTCCTTAATCCCACATTCGTCTTCCTACTTCGGAAATCCCATGATGGATCTTCCCTCGGAAATGGAACCTAGCATATACACAGTAGAAAATGGGGATGATTTGGATTTACCTCCAGTGCCACCTGAGTTTGAAGAAGGTAACGCCTCTCTAATCGAAGAAACGATTGATATTAACATCGGAACGGAAGATGAACCAAGGATATTGAAACTAGGATCCTCGTTAACCCCAGAGGAAATAGAAATACACACTCGAATTCTCAGAGAACATCAGAAGGCTTTCACATTTAATTATAAGGAAATGACAGGAGTTGCACCCCACATTGCGGTGCACAACCTCATCACTAAATCTGATGCAAAGCCAGTTAAACAAAAATCGAGACCCATGAAACCCAAGGTAGCTCTCATGGTAAAAGAGGAGGTAATAAAACTCCTCCAAGTAGGATTCATCAAACCAGTCGATTACTCCCAATGGGTATCTAATATCATTTCGTTCTCAAGAAGAATGGGAAGATACGCATCTGCATAGATTTCGAGACATCAACAAAGCGTGTCCTAAAGATGACTTCCCATTGCCATCCATTGATGTCATTGTTGATGCAACAGCTGGGTTTGAACTTTTGTCTCTCATGGATGGATTCTCGGGATACAATCAAATTAAAATATCTAAACAAGATCAAGCTAAAACCACGTTTATAACTCCTGGGAACTTATTGCTATGTTGTTATGCCATTTGGTCTCAAGAACGCTGGTGCTACATACCAGTGAGCTATGACATATATATTCCATGATCTAATTCATAAAATCATGGAATCCTACGTAGATGACTTGTTGGCTAAAGCCAAAAAGTGTTGTGACCATCCGGAAGTACTCCGCGTCATTCTCTCACGTCTGATAGAATACGGAGTCACGCTAAATCCTGAAAAATGCGTCTTTGGTGTAACAGGAGGGAGGCTCCTAGGTTACATCATATCATCACGAGGGATAGATGTTGACCCAACCAAAATTCGGGCTGTCCTCGAAATGGTCCCACCTTCGGATGAATCTGGAATCAGGTCATTTCTCGGAAAACTTGGTGCAATCGAAGATTCATCCCGGACTTAAGTTTCACCATTCATCCAATCAACAATTTACTCAAGAAAGACTATAGCATTGATTGGACTGAAGATTGCAATGAAGCTTTGATGTAGTTAAGCGTTTCTTGTTGTCACCACCTACGCTAATGCCACCTAAACTAGACCACCCGTTAATTTTATATTCACGAGCTACCGATGTCTCGCTAGCCTGTATGTTGGCTCAAGAAGACGATGACAAGAGAGAATGTGTGATTTATTTCATTAGTTGAATGTTGCTCGACTATGAAACACGTTATACACAAGCAGAATGAGAATGCCTCGCCATAGTCTTTGCAACCAAATGCTTAAGACACTATATGTTGAATCAAGAAACAAGGGTCATGGTAAAAACGGACCATTTACGAACTTTTCTCACACAAGGGTCCTTATCTAAGAAAGCTGGATGTTTTATAACCTTAATGGGAGAATTCGAATTAACATTTGTAAATCAGAAATCGGTTAAGGGACAAATCATCGTGGATTGGTTAGCTGATAACCCATTAGATGGAGGCGATCTAGTAGATCTAGATTTTCCAGATGAGTGTGTATACTACATTGAAACCCGACCCTCTATCTCTGAGTGTCCTTGGTACATGGGTATCATTAATTATATCATGGACCATATGTATCCAGAAGGGGCTACACCACAACAAAGAAGGCGGTTACGTATTATCGTAGCTAAATACATCATTATAGAGCAAGTGCTCTATCGGAAAGCGTTCGATGGAATGCTTCTAAGATGTGTCGATGCAGAAGAATCCAAGAAGATTCTCCATGAATCTCATAGTGGAATGTGTGGAGGCCACTTCGGTGGCCATGCCACCACTCGTAAAATACATCGAATGGGCTATTTATGGCCTACTCTAGAACACGATGCAGTAGAGTTCGTACGCAGGTGTCATAAGTGCCAAGAATTCTCCCATGAGATCCACATGCCGGCACAAGCTCTGCAACCAATCGCTACTCCATGGCCCTTTTCTACATGGGGCCTAGATTTAATAGGGAAATTCTCTCCCTCATCCATGAGACGGCCATAATTTTATAATCACGGCCACCGAATATTTTACCAAATGGGTAGAGGCTATGCCCTCTTACTCTTGTACACAGTTACTGTAATCACCAAGTTCATTTTGAACCAAATCATTTTGTAGTATGGTATCTCGCAAATCATTATCTCCGATAATGGAACTTCTTTTAAGAATGAAGAGGTTCACGAACTATGCAATAAATTTAAGATAAGCCATCATACGGCTTCCTTGTATTACCCTCAAGCCAACGGATCAGGACTGAAGCGACGAATAAAACACTAAAAGCCATTCTCCTTAAAATGGTGAAAGAAAACAAATGAGATTGGCACTTGAAGTTATATCCGGCCTTATGGGCCCACCGAACCTCAATAAGAACACCAACGGGAGCAACTCCTTTCTCACTAGTATTCGGGCAGAGGCAGTTCTCCCGCTTGAGGTTGAAATACCCAGTCTCCGCATTTCATTACAAGGGATTCTGGATGAAGACGCTTACAGAGAAGCACGTCTTTCCCAACTAGAAAGCCTAGATGAAGCTAGGTTAGATGCTGAGCAATGGCATAGAGTCTATGCTGACCGGATGTGCCGGCAATATAACAAGAAAGTCTATGAATGTGACATATATGAAGGTGATCTAGTTCTAAGGCTAGACAGCCGGATCGACAAGAAGACCGGCGAAGGAAGGAAATTCCGGCCTAAATGGTTGGGCCCATACCGAGTCATGAAGGACTATGGAAATGGTGCATACCTCTTATGTACGCTAGAAGGTGAGGAATTTGGTGAAACAGTCAATTCCCTGCACCTCAAGCGGTTCTACGCGTAAGCAGCTAGCACTACTTATATATATATCTACATTGCATCTTCATATAGATTAGGATCATATTGTCCACTTGTTTCATACACAAATTGTGATCAAGGAATCTATTCTCAAAGCAATTCATTACAAACTCATGATATTGTTGGCATAAACTCTTTAATCATACTTCTCCATTTTCATGATATCATCAAATTATCTCGGAATCATTTTATCAAATAAAGCTAGACATGACAAAGTCTTAACGGTAACCATACCAAGATCTGCAAGTTTATTCTCACTTTTGGTTTCTTCTTAGGGTAGGTGTCTTGCCTATGGTCTGTTCTAGAAGCTTCATGGTGTCACATCTATCCCATATGTATATCTCTTTGGAAATAAACACATATTGACATTTTACTCAAATAAACAAGTCAAACATTGATCAAAATAGAAAATTTTAATTTTACACATTTCCTTGCCCCACCAACCTTTGGTGATGAGCTTGCGTCTCTTACTAGTGACGTAGGGTTGGGAAAGGATGGAAATGCCCTTACTCGCCTATGCTTTTCCCACGGTGATAAACCCACGCTTCTTACTAGTAGCATGGGGCAAAGTGTAGGGGGTCCTCTTGACAAATAAATGCAAAAGGTCATACACAAACAATTCAAACCTTGAAGCTTTGAGTCAAAAACAAATGAATCAGATGTTCAAGATCCCAAGAGAGTTAAAATCCTAAAAACCCAGATTTTGTCTACCATGTGGCCATCTAAGGATCTAAGTCTGGATAAACCGCAAAGCAAGTTGCATCCAAAACTATGAAGTCACTCGCGTGGAGTGGACTTGTGGTATCCTAATTTGGTTCCACCAAAGCTTTGTCTATCTTCCATCACTATCATTTCACTACATCTCATAACTTGCGCCCTTCCCAACTCTTGGTGATAAGCCCTCGCATCTTACTAGTTGCGTGGAGTTGGGGGTAGGGGCAGGTTTATCTATTCATCATACCGGTTTATTTTCATCACTTTGCCAAAACAAATATGAAGTATCCAAAATTGCTTACAGAAACTAAGATTCAAAATCACATTATATCTACATCATCATATATCAGCATCATGAAATACAAAAAAGGAAAGTAAAACACTTGCATCATTTGTTCACCATTGCATACATTCTAAAAACATATAAACATACATCATGGTATACATAAGGAAACTGGAAATAGAAAGTGAGCCATGAATGCCAAGAGTTTGATCCAGAACAAATATACATATATATAAATGATCAACGTTTATGTACAATGCCATCATGCACTAGGCATGGTCAAAACGCTCAAAGAGCCGGGATATACAAAAGAATGTATCATACAAAAAACTACGAGAGCCAAGTGGCTTCTCAATCCCTACGAGACCCCTCTGAAGGCGCACGCCCGCCTAGGACTCCGGCTACGCCGGCGCTCTGAGTGCACAGAGGGCTTAGGATCCCGAGGGGCAGCCGCGGTCTCACCACGAGAATGGCTCCTCATCAGGCGCTCGGCCATCCTATACCCCGCTAACTCTGTGCGGAGAGTCGATACCATCCTGGCCACATGCCGAGGCCTAGGGGCGAAGACATCGGTATATGTCTACTGCTCTTTGAAGGCTCCCCGCATCCACGGAAAACTGCGTGGGTCCTCTCCATGGGGATCATCAGGGTATCAGTGCATACCCTACGAATCAAATCTCACCACTCATCGGCGGTCTCTGCAAACAAAGGAGAAAACAAATTAGAAACCAAACAAGAAATTAAAAATACAAGATAGCAACTAAGGAGATCCTAACAAAGAAATGAACATTAAAAGGGAGAGAGGGTAACTTACTCGGATCACCAGGCCTCCAAGATGGATCTATGGGATCAGCGCCCGCCACGGATGCGCTGCTGCAGGCGAGGGGCTGCTCCTGTGGCTGGAGCAATGTAGCAGCCCCACAACAGACTCATCCTCCCCATGGCCCTAGGAGAGTGGCTCCTCTGAAACCGAGTCACCCTCTCTGCGCACTCTGCTCGGCCCTCTCCACTGCATGATATCTGGGTGTCGTGCCACTCAGGATCACTGTCCTCGGTCTCCTCCTCTATCTCTCCCCTGTAAACTCCTCAGACTCGGAGTCTACCTCAATGGGGTCATCGCTGCTATGGGCAGGACCCGCGGCGATCTGAAGCAAAGGTGCCTGAGGCGCACCGGCTCTCCCTCTGGCACGTACTATCCTCCTGGCTGCAATAGGAATGCCAGGAGTAACCCTTTGTCCAACCCGGCCTCTAGGCCCCCTCTGGCCTCTCGGACTGATCGTATCTTTGGCGCCCCTTTGGGGAAGCATACCCATGTATGGTAAGCCAAACTACTGAGGAACTCGGCCAAAGGGGTGCATCTCCACTCGCCCCACTCTATCAATAAGCTGCCCTGTGGTGGAGTAGGAGATCAAGGTAAGAGCCTCCTCACCCCATATACCTGCCATAGTCTGGTATGGTGTGGCCTCCATGTCGGTAGTAGTCAGGGAGGCAACTGGCTGATGAGGTGCTCTAAGCACCGACATGTCTGTCCATCTGGCTGCCCTCACAGCTCCGGGGTCTATCACCTCTACACCTCTGCCGTAGGGGATGAAGTGCTCATAGACCCAACTCATAACCAGGGTCGGGTGGCTCAAGGACTGCCCCTGTAAATGGACTACCCTGTATAAGTCGTGGTAGGTGGTCCCAAGAATGTCTTCTCCCAGGCATATATCGACCGTGTCCCTCTATCTGTGTAATAATAGGGGACCAACAGTATAACAAAGTATCTCCTCCCTTGTCCCGATCAGTCTCGAGGCAAGGATCCCCATGATAGCTTGGCGAAGTAAGGGGATGGGCAAAGTAGGAATGGATCGAACTCTAACCCCCTTCTTCGACCCCGTGGAGATGACTGCATCTCCCATATATGTAGCCCACTGTGCAATCTGTGCCCGTGAACCTGTTGTCTCTAAGGTGAGTCGTCTCCCGATAATCGGGACCCCAGAATGTGATAGACATCCTCGATGTAATAGTCCACTCACCGCGGACCCCAGCAATCGGAAGGTGTTCGATCTGCATCCAGTATGAGAACAAGTCACAAAGGATGTGACTAGATGGTGTAACATGGGGCACGCGTGAAATGCGTAGTATCCCCCCCATTTGAAGAGTGTCCTCCTCATCTGTGAGAGGGCATCTAGTACCCCTAGGAGCCAATCACACTCCCTCTCTCTACTCCACCAGATATACTCCTCTCTCACCTGCATACACCCAAAAACACACAAAACAGAGCAAGTTAGCATCCGAGTAACACTGGAAAAGTCACGAAAACACGTAGAAATGCTAGAAAAGCAAAAACAATTTCAAAAAGATGATCCTTTTGCATTCTGTGCAAAACCGCCGCCCTGAGCAGAGAGGCGGTTTTGTAACCGCCGCCTTAAGGGTGGTGGTCATGTAACCGCCACCCTGAACAGGGCGGCGGTCATGTAACCACCGCCCAGGCGGGCGGCGGTCGTGGTCGAAAACCCATGGGTTTTAAACTTAAAAAGCCTAAAAAGTGCAAAAAATGACCATTTTACCTAAAAACAAAGCCTACCCAGTAGGCGCCCCCTAGGTGGACCTTTTAACACTAACATTTTCAAAAATTACCCCCCCATGACAAAATATTTAGCATTTCAAATTTAAGGGGGTAAAAAGGATAAACTGAAGAAAACTAACTTGTGATCTCATGGGTCGATGTTCCGCACGTGGAGGCATGATCGCTATCTCGTCACGGACGTTTGACTCTACTCATGCAAGAAACCGTCACCGTGGGTCCCAGAGCTCAAAATCAATCAAATCGACTCGCACAAATGAATAGGAAAATGGGCCCACTTTCATATATATAGCACCCTGATTCATTTTAAATGACTTTTTCACAGGTTTGGAGCACGACGGAGGTAAGTTCCTATCCCCGCACAAATGGTACGTTCTCATTCCCTATTATTTTAGCGTTTATTTTTCAAACTATTGTGTCTATCTGCACTTGAGTTCTCTTTTCGTTTTGCAGGTAGCGGGAATTTTGGACGGCGTCATTTCAACACACGGATGTATCAGGTATAACTTCTAACTTCCCATTTCGGGACCGCCATACTCGGACCCACCGTTTTATGCCTCTTCATGGCTAAAATGCTTCTCCGAGGGGGCAATATGTACGTACCCAAAATTGTAAGGTATTGTACTGCCAGAACAATGTGACACGTGCCCCAATGATGATACTGAGTCTCCTCATGAGGTGTTCGGGATCGGAAAAGCTCTCAGTATGCGTTAACATCCCGCATGCCCCAGCTTAGCCCCCGCGTGCTTTGTTTTTCTCTTTTCCTCTCTTTTCTTGGCCTTTTTCTCTTGATAATGAAACCGCCCCTGCTGGCGGCGGTCTCGTGACCGCCCCACCACTGACAGGCGGCGGTCTGTAACCACCACCACCGCCTGCTCGGGCGGCGGTCCTTTACTGCATTTTCCAGAAAGCTCTTTTAACATGACTCACGTAATTTCAATGTTTTACCACTTTCTTTCACCGCCATATAAGCTTGCATTTATGATTACGGTTCCCTGGAATAGTGTTTTGCCATTGTTTATAGTTTAAGAGTTCCATTTGGTTTTACCTTGGGTAAATGCAAATGCTATAAATAGTTGGCTTGTGCTCAAGAAAATGGCCCCTCAAAATTTGCCTCTGATTTCTCTTTGCAATAGATTTAGTTTTCATTTTGCTTAGAATGCTTAGTTTCTTTCATTGCATGCTTAGTTAGCATTGTTTTACTGTTAGTAAGCCACATATCCATCTTGTGCAAAGTATTGTTGTTATTTTATCCAATCCATTGGAATAAAATAGTTTGTTTACCAATAGGAAGCCATTAAAGTTGCAGGTTTTGCTCCTCAAACAGGATAGTTTCAGGTTCTGGATGCTTTATGTTGCATGACTCGCAATAGATCCCACTAGGAATTGCATAAGCCAAGCTCTGTACTCTTGCGCTATCCCTCTCCTACTCGCATTGTATTCAGTCAGTATTCTGAGCTGCCTTTATCCCAATATCTACTTCTGTTGATGCTAGCATTACACGCTTTTCTGGATCCACGTGAACACGAAGGAATGAGGAGATCACATTGAGGGGACAAGATCACACACACCATCGGATTCGCCACTATTCTGCAGAATCCAGGTTCTAGCTTTCAAAGTTCTAGTTAGAATCATATCAAATAGAGTAGTTAATTGCTTTATTTCAGTTAATTCTACTCTCGATATTGCCAGGGAAGCTGTGGGGATTGATAGTTTCTGAGAAACTATGATTCACTCCTCACTTCTGAGGTAGGATCGAGAGCCTTGCAAATAGATTAGATGAGCTATTTCATTGTTTAGAATAGATCTACAAATTACACAGACAAATAGCTACACTCGGTTATTTTGTTTGTTTTAAGTTATTATTTTAGTTGTCAATTCTAGATATTTTAAATAGCTTGCTTTCTTAAATTCATAAAGCTCATCAGAAAACACAAAAAAATAGAGAAATCATATATGTTATAGATACACTTCACATAGTTAAATTTCATTTTACTGTAGTTTGTTTTACATTGTTGCTTTTGTATGACAATCACGGGACCTAGAGAGCCCAGGGAATACGTATTCGAGCCAATCATGCCTCAGCCCAATCTCATCACAGCGATAACTGATATAGACCAAAATCTTAGGATCCAAGTCTTCCGAACAACGGTAAGCTTGCAACAAATCAATTCCCAGTTGAGCGGGTTAAACGTAGAAGACGACCAAGCACACACGTTTTGGTCAAATCAACCAAACTACAGATTACCTAGGCAACATTCATATTTGTAGAAGGGCTTGAAAAGAGAACAAACATTTGGTTGTGATCCTTTGGTCCCATAGCCAAGTGCAGGAGACACTCTTACAGATATAGATACTAGCCTAAGAATTCAGGTTGCGCGAATGCCTGTAAGATATTATGAGAAAATCACATAGTTATTGATCCTAAATATAGAAGCTGAGAAAGCATATGATTACTGGATACTAGGGATTAGGACTTGATTTCACGCATGACCATAATAGGTCCACAACAACTAAGAGTCTACGGTTGTGACCCACAAATCCCATAGCCCAACGAATCCATAGGAGAATTAGACATAGACACTGGCCTACGCACACTAGTATTCCGGTCTACTCCACTTCCACCTATCATCATCGAACAATTATCCTTGTTAGACACAGTAGCTAACAAAGCTAGAGAGTTCTAGACTAGGCCAGAGAATTGTCCATAGAGTCGACTATATTTACCATCCACCATATGACCCTATCCGGAGAAATACACGAAACTATCCGGGTCACTTTCCACGTATTCCACAACCTATAGATCGAATCATGCTAGAGCTCGATATTGATTGGAGCCTTCGAGCAGTCATCCTTGTTGACCGATCTATCACACCAGTTCAAGTTAGGAGGGCCTTCTTTGCCTTAGACTCACAAATTCCGCTAGTGCGTATTGAAGACATTAGATTGCCTAACTAGTTTTTCTGCATCTCACATATATTCTCAATTTAAAGGGATTTTAATGTATAAAAACCTATTTGTAACTAATTTATCCTCATTTAATTTTAATGAGAATCAATAGAAGAGATCTAAATATTTTTTTGGAGAAATTCTCGTGTATGCACTTATATGTGACAACATTTTCCATTTGTTCTTATACTTTGCATACAATTTGAGGGATATTTAAAAGTTAAGGAAGCCTTATTATTTGGTGAATTTTATATGATTAAGAGATTCATTTTTATACTGTGTGAAATTTAGTTGAGGGAACTGTACCAATCAGTAATAACAATTTTGGAGTTCATGTAATTGAAAGTTTGTTAACAAGCAGAGGTAAATTCTTAACTTAGAGGTGAGAGCAAGCTTGAAGTTGGATGAGATGTAAAACAAAAATTTGTAACTATTTTGATCATTCAATTATATCTAATGTAAGGAAATTTCTCTAAGAAGGTTCCAAGATTGCATATGTTGTAATAATGGTTGTAAGATATAGTGATTTCATTGCATGAAGAGAGTCTCGTGATGCATGTTTTTATTCTAAACAGAAACCATTACTTTTCCTTATGAAATGTAATATCAATGAGGTGGCATGAGATAGATTTTTTTGGTTTGTTCTTGATTAGATATTTCATTGGTTCATGTTTATGTTTCTTGAATAATCTATTTAGGCTTATTTTTACAGTTTGGAGGATAATAGTTGATCAAGATTAAGATCTCAACCCACACCATGAGAAAACCACATTTTAAGGGCACTCACGTTGATAATGATCAAGAGATCCATAAATTAAAAAATTTCCTCCAAGAAATCCTCCTCTTCTGCCACTATGACCTCAACCTCTTTATCCACCACATAATCCTATATTCCTATTATCCCCATTATTGTGCCCTTAATTATATTGTTCTCCTTGTTCATTAGATCCACTTGCTACACCAATATGCACACACCGGTTTAATGGCTTGATGAATATGGTTAATCACTCTACGGTTAATAGTATCATGAGTATGATTTTTATAGATTTTACAATACATAGATACATTCTTCTGGATCGCATGTTGCAAAAGAGGACATCTACTAGTATCATGATCTAAATGAAAAATCTTGCGATCGATAGTATGGCATGCATTTGACTTGCGAGGATAGATATCCTTAGTGTGTCCTTCAACCTTCCAATTTGTACACCATATCCCATTGTGTGTCTCATGAGCTGAATTAGTAGAGAACATTTACAACTCTTTTCCATAGCTACAATCTATGCTTCAATAAATGGGCTTAGTCCAAAGTGTCCACACCCCCAACTTCCTCAACACGTAGAGCTACTTCTGAAGCATCGTGTGAATCTACAAAAGTCTTATGAGATAGCACCCATCTAAAAGGATTCAACAGACCTCCAACAAAACATTGTGCATGTTGACTAACCGAATGTCATAAGACAAATTTAATAACAAAGTTTTAAATCATGCATCATATACCCAAACACTTTCTCGATAAGCCCTGCTTAATATCCTTAAGCACATTGATACTCTTCTATTCAAACTCAAGGATATGGAATTCAACAAGAAATACATATCACAAAGCATCATAATCCACGGTAGTCTAGTATGGGTCTTACTTTCTATACCAGCTATGTTCATGCCCTTGTAGAGTAGTACAAAGTTAACTCACCTTCCTATCTAAAGAAGTGATTCCTTTAGCGCATCATAACAACTCACACTTTTCACATACTCTGCAACATCTTCAATACCTATATACTTTGGCTAGTGGAGGAAATCTCATAATAAAATTTCTTAGGTTGATGTGGGGGTTGTTATGGATGTGGGCCTTGTCCTCTAGATCTAGAACTAGAACCACCACCAATATTTCCTCCACCACTAAAACAACATATTCCACTTGATCCCAAGCCTTCGATCCACTGAACCACCTCCTATAACGGGTGTCAGACTAGTAGATGTACTTCCTTATGTCCCAATAGTAGTACTAAAATGAACTCCCATAGTCTATGAAGTTTTAATACTTCTAGACATGTTTCTAATGTTTTGTGCACCCACACTCTATCCTGATGATGCGCTAGAAAATATTCCTCTCGGTCCTCCAAACAAAAAAGATGTTATTACCTGTGATGCCATAGATTTTTTCTAATGTATACGTAATCAAAGGAAATGATATCTACCTAAAACCACCAGATTACCTATACTCACATGTTTATAAATAGTTACTTCTAGAACTTGAATACCAAGCAAAATGGCTAGCTTGTCGGGTGGGATCGGGAGATGTGCACCCGCTGCCCTTAGTATTTTCTCATCAGATGTGCTCTCATCAGAATTCATGGGGATTGTCTATTGTGCTTGCTTAAGTTGTGGAGATCCTGATACTATGGCTCCACATCTTCCATGTGAGCTTTAAATCCTTCATGAGACATCATCCTCCATAATTCCATATAATCCTTAATATCGTGCTTCTTTGCCAATTCCCTCTCCCATGATTCATTATACTTAATCCACCTTTATTCTCTCTTCTTTTCTTCTATAAGGTACACCATCTTTCTCCACACCTACTCCTTCCCCTATGCATGGAGGGGTGTTTATCTAGTCATAGGTAGGTTCTCTAAACTCAACACCACCATCAAGATCTTAATGGATAAAGGAATAGTGCGAAGGTAAGATCCTTTTGGTTTGTGCAAGAATTCAACTCAAAAATTTTGGACAAGAATACATAGACATAATGTATTACAAATTGCAAACAACACCGACCCACCAATGATTTATAGAATGCATCCAAGGTTCATCTGCATCTAACAAAACCTAGTACTCTTCCTATGTCTAATTCCTTGTACGTGATACCAGCACTTTTCTTTGATGCATACGCAGACAACCACTCATACAACTCTATTGGAAAGTAGCAAAAGAATGAATCATAAATCTCATGATAAATATGTTCTTCAACCCATGCGTGTGCATTGAAATCAGGTCTAGAACCATATCTTCCGAGTAAATTGGTATTTTCCGTCAATCACCCAATCTTCAATAGCTGCAAGAGTCAACCAATATGCCATCATCGTACAACATTGTGGTAAAAAGTTTGAAAAGAGGTTCTAGAAAGGAACCAAAATTTATTATTATTTTCCCACTCAAACCCTAGAAGTGTTAGTACATCACTCAGACATATATGAGCTCTCACTAGAAGCACACAAAGGTACCAAGTCCCTCTTTGTTACTGTCTTAACAGGTTTTTAGCATGCATATTAATAATAAATAGATGTCAAATTTTATATCCCATTCTAACAATTAGATCCATGAACTCAATTTGGAAACACACATAATAAGTAACATACATATCACATAAGGATTAATACCAAATTTTCCACATAATAACCATGAGAAGAAACATCAACAATCAATATCCAACCATAATGATCCATTGTATTAAATTATGACAAACCATAGTAGTTGTATACAACATAAATACCATCACAAATTCATGCACATAAAATCATACCAGCAAGATAACTCTATTTCTCCTGTCTCTCTATCGGTCTCTCTAAACTGTGCAAATCAATACATATATATAGGGGGTGGGGAATTTCCCTTCACTACCCATGCACTCTCAAAATAGGATGCATGCTATGAATAGCCATGCACCACTACAAATATACAAAAAGAAGCATGCAAGCTTCACCTAATAATAGATCATCTCTATATTTAACACTAGATCTACATCCTATTATTAGTTTGAATCTCTACATGACCGTTAATCTTCTTGCCACATGTGATCTTTCCAAAAATAACCTTTATGTATCCTGCAAGTCTTCATGTCTTTATCGAATGCATTCTCATCACTCCATGTCTATTTTTAGACCGTAATATGAAAAATGGCTAAGTCTCGAAATTTGTATTTCCCTAGCATGCCCTTCTTTCATTCAACTTTCACACATTCCTATGTGGCCCCTTTCTACGTGCCCTATTCTCAAGCCCCTCGAAACTTAGGAAATACTTTTCTATTCAACATTAAATTATTATAACAAGAAGCATAATATGTCTTGGAGTGTAAAGTAAAGAGTGATAGAGATAGATTTCAAAGCTATAAACCTAAAAAAATCTAGGTTACCATTATAATAGGGTTGTGAAGGAAGATTGGGTAATTTTTGACATAGAGAGAACATCGGATACCCCTCAAATAATGGTGAAATAAGGAAGACTGTATTAACCTTTTTGAAACATTTTAGGAATTAGTCAACAAAATTGAATTGTATACCTAAGGAGGAAGGAGAAATTTTGAATCTAGGAGTTAAGACTAGAGTGATAGCCAGGTTTTGGAGGTGGAGGCAATTTTTTAAATTTCATAACCAAAATTAACGTAGTGAATTTTTATTCTTTAACATTCTCTGCATCATTTGGTATCAAAGTGGGCAATAGAGTTGAAAAGTTGAGGGAAATTTTGATACCGTGGAAGAGAAGAAAAGAAGATAATATGGTGCAAGTAGGAGCAGAAAGAATACAATCTTTAGAAGATAATATGGATAGGATGATGGATGTTTTGATGTGGAGATTAAATGATATAGAGGAAAATTTCAAAGTAATGAGGATTAAGATGAGTCTTATGTAGAGGAAGGAGACAAGTAATAGAGTGCATTTTGTAGGAAGATGATACAAGTGTCAAAAATATGCAGGGTATTAGGCTTATGAATGTAATGAGATGAATACAAGAATAAAAGAGATTGACAAAGTTGTTGATAAAAATATTCAAGATAGAGGTGGGTATATTTTATGTAGAATATTTCTTATAAAACCAAGTAACATGGTGAATGATGTAACTCTAGAGAATATGCTTGTTTAGAACTACATGTAAAACAAAGGGTAAATGTTGTAATGTGGTCATTGATAGTGGAAGCAAAAAGAATTCTGTGTATTTTGAGATGATGGAGAAATTAGGACTGAAAATTATAAAGTACCCTAACCCATATCAGGTATCATGGATGACAAAAGGACACCATATTCTGATTAGGGAACAATATCGGTAGAGTTTTAGATTGGGAGATATAATGACAAGGTATTCTATGATTTGGTTCCTATGGATGTTTTTCATGTGTGGTTGGGCATACCATGGTAGTATGATAGGAAATTATTGCATGATGGATAGAAAAACACCTGCATTATTGTGGCACATGGACAGAGTCATACACATTTTCCTATTAAAGAGAACAAACACCATAAACGGGGTTGGTCATGGTGCTATCAAGCAAAGAGATATTTGATGCAAACAATATAAGCATGTAAAGAGATAATTATGAGTGATGTTAAGCCTTACACATCATATTTTATAGGTTGTTTTGAAGATGTTAATGTAATTATGAAGAAAGAAGAAGATTTTCAATTTTTTTGGAGAGAAAGAAGGATTGAGGAGAGAGATTCATGTGAGATCGGTGAGAGAAAAGAGAAAGAGCAATAAAAATTAAAAATAAGAGGTATAAAAAAGTGAACAAGAGTTTGACAAGGTCTTGGATGAGTTCTTAGAGATGTTATTACATCCTTGTGATGGAATGCATGATATAGTGCATAAAGAATCACTCAATAAGAAGAGTGAAGAAATAACTAAGGAAGATGATATATTGAAACAAGAGAAAAGTGAAAGGAGTAGAGAAGTATATAGTGAAATTCTTGAGGAGAAAAAATAAGGACAAGTGAATAAATAACTAATAAATAAAGATGCAAGAGTGATGAAAAGAATGAAAAAACACTAGTATAGTTAATATGATGAATGAGGAAGCTATGAAAGAGGATGAGCAAGAATAAGTTATAAGGAAGAAAGAAGAGGCATGCAAGCCTCCAAATTTTGACTCTAACATTGTCTTGAACTTTGAATGTGCAGGTATGAAAGAATTGAAAGAAGGAGTGGATTATTTGCTAAGAAACATAAAGAAGATACAAGGGAATTTATAAAATAAAGATAGCAAGAAAAGTGACAAAGGAGGATCTACAGATTACAAATTCAAAGAAGGCCAAGAAAAACTCTTAAGATCACAAATTTTAAGGAAGGTATAATGAGGAATAGAGTATAGAGAAGCATGGAAGCATTCAAGTCTAGAAAATGGTGAAAAGTCTTGAAAAGCATGGAAAAACAACCAAAGAGCCAAAGAAAATGCAAGGTCATAAAGAAAGAAAACACGAAGTGACAATGGTGAATAAGATGGTGGTTGTCAATCAGTGTTCTCTATCTAATCTCTTCTTGAATGAGGCAAGCACCATCAAGAAAAGATGAATTTTTAAATCAAAATGATTATATTCTAACTGTGAAAGTGAGAACAAAGGAAAAAAGCATGATGGTGAAGGCAAGTACAATAGTCATAACTGAAGGAATTTTCTTTCATATGAACATGGAACAAGTGAATGATCTCAAGTATAAGGACAAGAAGACTCAAAACAAACCTAAGACAAACCTTTTGGGAAAATACATGATCAAAACAAGGATGAAAAATTTTATGAGCAGTATGGAGGAGTTGATAAAGACATGGGAAGCTTGGCATGTAGTCAAGATATCTCTCAAGAGGATCATCATCAATTGGAAGCAAAGGAAGAAGGAAGAGACTAGTTTGCAAACACAAGTTATGGGGAAACTTCTTCTTTCCCCTGGGAGTATGATGCAGGAACATCCTCCTAACATTTACATAGGCCTTATAAGCTTTAATTTTGGTTTAAAATTTTATTTTTAGGTTTAGGAGGTCGGAGGATTCATCTAGAAAAGTTTGTGGGAGTAAATTCCTTTACAAATTCAAATTTATCACTTTACCTCCAAAAACTATAAATTTGAATTTTGAAAGCTATTTTGGCTTGGATTAAAAGTTTTAAGGTGTCTTGTAGGTATTTTTTTAGTTTTAAAGAATGGAATAATACCTATAGGAGTCTAATATTCATTATGTATATGTTTAATAAGTATAATTCTTGGAGTCCTAGTTTAAGTCATGATGTTGTCTGTTGGTATCCAAATTTAATCTCCTTCACAACTTGAATAGCATCATGAACTTGCACAAGACACTCAAGGATAGATAGATGGTTTGTATGTCATTTTTAGTTGGGAGCACACCTATCTACTTGTTTGCATTCAATATTTGAGGGAGTGGATAGCACCTTCAAAAGGGTTTTGATCTAACCCTCATTGTTTTAGGTTGTGCCTATCAACCAAGGCAAGAGAACCTATATTGCAGACCTTATATGGTAAAGGAGATGGAGATATCCTTGTGTTTTGCATATGGTATGGAAGAGGCCTTGTGAAAACATGATCAAGCATCCATTATCCAAACTCAAAGGAGTTATCACTACTAAATGATGGAAATGTTCTCAAAACAAAGCTAGGGCTGCTAAAGACATGATAAAACCCTGATATGCTTTGTGCATTTTTGTGAAAGGATGGAGTTCTTTTGTGGACACACAATGCAAATGCAGGGGTAGTATAGGTAGGATGAGTTAGTTTGAATGAAATTTTGTGGGGAGATGTTTTAGACAAGACTAGCTGGGAATTACCAACTTCTTTGAGAGCCTTTGCAAGAAATTTGTAACACCTACACAACAAGAAATACCTCCAGAGGTTTTAAATGCTCCTTCAACCAGGATATGTGCACAAATGGAGGCCCAAATCTGCACTCTTCCACATAACCTTTGATAACCTGCCACAAAAGCTTGAAGCAAAATACCAACAAAGTATCCAGGAATCCTTGTTTAATCATGACCTAAGGTGCACCCAAAGGTTTACAAACAGTCTCATTATTCAGGGACATTAAAATGATTTTAAATCTGTCTATCTTATATCAGATGAAAGCTCTAATGAATATAAGATTGCAAATGCCATTAAACCATCAACAATAAATGAGACCCTATATGATCAAAGAGTCTCTAAACACAAGATTGCAACATGAGCAAGAAACATAAAGCTGAAAACATCACGAAACATAAGTATATGCAAATTTTGCCAAGAGAATAAACCAAATAATCCTAGAAAATGATCAGATACATTAGCAGGGAAAGTCATGAGAATAATCTCAGAGCCTATTGATGGCTTTACAACTGAAACCAACTCAACATGATGAAATCTGATACAAAAATGGAATTGAAAATGGCTCTCAGGCGGTTTTCACTAGAGAAATGGATTTCTTCTAGCCTTTTTCTTGAAAATTCTGAGTCTTTTTCTCTCTTTGTCTCCCTCCTTTACAAATTCTTCAAAAATACATTTTATACCTCATGCCAGCTTGGATCCTTGCCTCCCAAGCAAAGAATATGCTTAGGGATCAAATTTGTTACAAGAAATTTTATCCATTTCATGAAAATGACATTAAACTATAAAATAGCTTGTAAAATGCTAGGGATGCATAAATAGTTTAAAATATTGCATGAATTCATATCCTTATCCATCCCAGGGTCACGTTTTTGGCATTCAGACATGCCAGCATGCATATGCAATCATTTCTCACCTTTTACTTCATCATTTTTCACCTCTGCAACCTTTTATTTTCACCTATCATGTTTTTTCACGGGTTTAGGGAAAAATTCATCAAAAACATCATAAGCCATCAAATTAGCTCCCAAAAATGGTGCCATTGCACTCAGAAGGTCAGGGGATGTGAAATCATATAAAATTTCATGCATTTTGATGAAGAAACATGATTTCCAAGCTCCTTGGAGCTCCCATGGTGTTCCAAAAATGAAATTACACAGTGACCGTTGATTTTAGTCAACCTTTAATGTCAACCCTCCACATGGAGGATGAGATTCATGAATATTCCCTCTTTTACCTTTGGATAAGGTGGACACCTATCCAAAAACCATTGGCGTGGGCCCCTTCTCTTTAAAATTTGTATTTGTAACCTTTTATGCCTTTGGAAAATTTTGAAAACTTTCCCCACTTGCCCCCTGGACCCGCCACATGTCCCTAGGTGGGCCCCACAAAAACCGCGGGCCAATTTGATGAATTTTTCCACTTTTTTGAGAAAAGGAAAATTTTCTCTAAAAACTCTGCGGGATCGAACACTGCTCTCTTCCCCGCCACGTGGCACCCTCTGATTCGTTACGGGGCCACACCTCCAACTCTGCCTTCAATCATCTAGAAGCATCAAAACTCTTTGTGGGCCCGCGCTCCTCTTTCTAACCCTTTGAAAATGCCACGTGTCACCCCCTGATTGGCTATGGGGGCACACATCCAATGTTTCCTGTTGGGGCCATGGACAACTTTTTGTCTTTGCCAAAATTTGTAAAATTTTCAATATTTTCCCCTAGCTCCAAACCTCCACCTCCTTTTGGACACATGTCCTATTTTCATTAGTTGTGGAACTTGACCAAAAATTTGACTTTTACCCTTTGAAATTGAAAAACTTCAAAACTATCACAAACTCTGTGGATCCATTATACCCTTTTGGACACATGTCACTTCATGATTTGCAAGGAGATCCGGCTCAAATTTTAACTTTGAAATTTTGCCTCCAAAGGCAAAAATCCAAAAACATGCACAACCCCACTCCTCCCTTGGCTCCCCTAGACACATGTCCACTTCTTATTGGAGGTGGGCCTTTGGGTCAAAATTTTCCCTGACACCTTAAGCCAAAAACAACAAAAAATTATCCAAGTCCTCCGCCATCCGCATGCTTCTTGTGCCACATGTCCCCTTCCCATTCGTTGTGGGCCTTTGGGAAAAAAATTGATTTTGAGAATTTTTCCAAAATGAAAGAAAAATTCCTAAGTATGACCCGTGACCCACCAATCCTCCAGCCAATCAAATTGTGCCATGTAGGCACTTCACTATAGCAATGCGGAGCCATGGACAAAAATTTTCCTTTGGCAAAACTCAAAAAACAACAAGTTAGAACATTTTCCCGCACATCCCCGACCAATAGGAGCTCGCCATGTCACAAAAAGGTTGGTATTACTAATTTGATGGGAAAATGACACCCGTATGCTCGTCAAAACATAAAAAATGTAGAGGATGCCCTAGAAATCGAATTTTTTACAAGGAAGGCAGATTTCTTGGCTTTAAATCAAATGAAACATGATTTTACATTGTTTTCGACCTGGGGAGCAGGATTTTAACCTCAAATTACTCGGATTCGATCCACTTTGAGTTTTTTGCATGTTTTGACAAAGGAAAAATGACACATCCTGTATAAATGAAAAATTAGGGCAAAAATGGGGGAAACTTGGACTTTATTTTAATTTAGGGCAAAATAACCACATCATGAGCATCTTGAAGGCATTCAACTAGAAAAAATGAGTTGTAGATCACCCACTCAAGCAAATAAAATTTTTTGACCAAAAATGGATATAGAAAATTAGGGCAAAGTGTGAAAACTCATAATTTGCACCAACATTGGCTCCTACTTGGGGATGGGCACTCCCAGTGAGTGCCACAAGATCACAATGTAGACCAAGTGCAGAAATCCATTGGGCAAGGAGTAAAAAATGCAAAATAGCCCCAAAAACCAGAAATTTCACCAAAAATAGACCAAGAAAACCAGACCAAAAATGGTTGCCAAGGACAAAAGGGCAAACCACGAGCCAACAACAGTAAAAGACAAAACAAAAACAAGGACTATACAAAATGTACAACTTGTGCATACCTCACATGGGGATTTAATCCAAGAAATGTTTTAAATGTCTGTCATTAATAAGCAGCTCCAACAAATCCCCATCCAAATCCTTGAGAAAAAATGTATTTTCTCCAATCCTAATATCAATGGCATAAGGGCCCATCCATAGAGCATCAAACTTGCCATGCTTGCCCTTGTCTTCATGCCTACTATCCCACAACAAAACTAAATCTCCAACACTGAAGGCTCTAGGAGTGACCTTCTTATCAAACAACCTCTTCAATTTCTCTCTAAATCTGATATGCCTTTGATGAGAAGCTCTTCTCTCTTCATCCAACTCAATGATCTGATTGATTCTTGATTCATACAAGCCATGTTCTTGATCTTCCAATTGTTGGGAAAACTGAAAAGTGGATAATTACAGGTGTAAGGGCAGCAAATCCTGAGTTCCATACACCAATTCAAATGGGCTCTTACCAGTTGCTCTTTTAGATTTTATTCTACTAACCCAAACTACAAATTTCATTTACTCTCCCCACTTCTTCTTGTTGATTTCCAAAGTCCTTCTAATGATCTTGAGAAATTTCTTGCTCTTGGACTCAACTTGTCCATTACCTTGTGGATTGTAGTTTGAAGAATAAGTCAGATTTATCCCATATTCATTACACATTGCCATCAAATATTTGTCTCTAAAACACATGGCATTATCAGATACAATCTTAATTGGAACTCCAAATTTGCATATGATATGATTCAATAAGAAATCCATTACCACTTGGTGTGTTGCTTTTTAGATGGAATTGCCTCAACCCATTTTGTAAAATAATCAATTGCTACAAGGATCCATTTATGACAGGCACTGGAAGGATCTAAAATCTCACCAATGAAATCCATTCCCCATTGTTTGAAAGGAGCTTCAATTGATACAAGATGTAAAGGAAGGGAGCCTAAAGCTTTCAGTCTTCCAGAGAAACGTTGGCAACTATCACACTTTCTAACCAACTAGGTTGCATCTTTAAAAAGAGTAGGCCACTAATAACCAGCTCTTAAAATCTTATGTGTTGTCACTTTCCCAACAAAATTTCCTCCACAAACTCCCCCATGGAAATCAGCAATCAACTTGGGAGCTTCATCTTTAGTTATGCATTTCAAGAGGACACCTTCAGGGTTCTTCCAAGCCAGCCCAAGGTCTATTATGATATATTTTTGAGAAGCCAGCTTGAGGGCTCTTTTCTAATTTTTATTTAAATGACTAGGACAACATAGGTGTTTGAGGTAGAATACTACCATTCAGAACTCATCAATCTCTCAAGAAGATCTACCCTTTCTTCCCCTAGCTGATTCACTTCTACATTTTGCAAATTGCTCTCAGCCATGAGCTTGGCAAGACCCAAACCTCTTACTAGCTTTGTTGTTTGGATATCCATATCATATTCTTGTAATTTGTTGACCCATCTACATCTCTTGCTTGATATCTCCATGTCTGATAAGATGTCCTTAACCATGGTGTGGGGAACATAAGCAACAACCTTTCAACTCAAAATGTAAGGTCGTTTAATCTTTGTTGCTTTCACTAATGCAAATTCTTGTTTTTCCATGATTGTATACTTCAACTCAGCTACTTGTAAAGCCTTGCTAAAGAAGGCAATAGGCCTCTCAGCTCCATTCTCATCCTTTTGCAACAAAACTGAAGCAATAGTGAATTCAGAGGCAAAAGAAAAGATTTGGAAAGGCCTCTTATAGTTTGGAGCTACCAAAACAGGTGCATGCTTAAGTGCATCCTTTATTCCTTCAAAGGCTTGAATGTAGCCTCCTCCCACTTGATAACTTGATCATATCTTAGCATGCTTGCGATTGGAAGAGTTAGCTCAGCAAAATTAGAAACAAACCTTCTAATGAAATTAATTGGCCAAAGAAAGATTGAATACCTTTCTTGGTTCTTGGAATGGGAACTTTGTTGATTGCTTCCACTCTCTCAGGGTCTATCATAACACCTTCTTTGTAAACAATATGTCCCAATAGCTTGGCCTTTTGCACTCCAAAATTACACTTCTTTGGATTAAGGAAATTCCATACTCTCTACATCGATTAGCATCTTCTCTAGGTGCTACAAATGGTCTCCTCGCTGCCTTGAAAAAACAGTCACATCATCTTAGTAGACTACAATAAACTCATTGATATAACCAGCAAAGGCAACATCCATTGCCATTTGAAAAGTAGCACCAGCATTCATCAATCCAAAAGGCATCCTTACAAAAACATAAGTCCCCAAGGAGTAGTGAAAGTTGTCTTAAGTCTTTCTGATTCTTTGACAACTACTTGATTATATCCGGAGAAACCATCCAAATTAGAAAGCATCTCTAACCCTATTACAAGCTGCAACATATTCTCCATGTTTGGAAAGGGTAATTTTCCTTCATAGATGCTTTGTTTAGATTCCTAAAATCCACACAAAGTCTGATATCACCATTCTTCTTTCTAACTGGCACAAGGTTTGCCACCCAAGATGAGTATCTAGTAGGCTGAATGATACCACCATCTCTCAATTTCTTCAACTCTTCTTGCATCTTCATAGAAATAAGTGGATTGATAGGCCTTTGTCTTTGTCTGAATGGCTTAGTTTTGGCCTCAAGAGGAATCTCATGTTGGAACAAGTCTTCTCTATATGCCTTTAGCTCTGAATAAGACCAAGCAAGGCAGTCTTGATATTTCTTTAAAAGTTGGGCATAGGACTGTTTTTCTTCTTTGCTTAAATTGCTGCCCAACCAAATCTTCCTTGGTTTATCCCTGGTTCCCAAGTTTTGCTCTTCCACATCCCTTGAAGTAGACATATTTCTATTTATGATGCAATCAACATTGTTAAAATTTGCCTCAAGTGCAATAAGACCTTTAGGAATGGTATTTGTTTTCAATTGGATAATATCCTTGTCAAACAAGGTTTCTCTACCTTCATTCATGCATACCATTGGCTCCCAATCAATGTTCTGACCAGAAAACTCACCTTGGCATTGTAAGAATCTCAACACTTGTGCATCATCATCAAAAATCTGCCAATGTTTCACATTATATGGGACAATTGGCTTTGTTAGCACTTCAATGTTATATTCACAAAAAGGTGAAATGGTGCAATTATGGAATCTAGAACCAAGGAAAGCCATATTATCAGCAGTAGCATTAAGACTTCTATCATGGTAAACAATGTTAAAGGAATCAAAAATTTCAATCAAGTCCCAAATAGCATGCTTATATTGTTTCATACGCTGATTTTTTGTAGCATATAACTTTCTTACTTGCTTGACAACTAGCTCTGAATCCCCCTTAGCAACAATATCCTTCACTCCATACTTCCATGAAATCCTTAATCCCAACAACAATGCCTCATACTCAGTAACATTGTTAGTGCATTCAAAGTTAAGTTTGAAGGAAAAAGGAAACTCTTCCAAACTAGGAGAAAGCAAAACTACACCAGCACCATTTCCAACTTTGGAGCAAGCTCCATCAAATAGCAAGGTCCAAGGAGAACCTATCATATCAAGGCATTCTAATTTATCCATCTTGTTCTCTTTTCCATCAGCAAAACCAATGAAGTTTTCAACATCCACATCAACAAACAACACTTCATAAGAAGCATTGTTGGGATCTTCAATCAAGTGCAACATCTTCTTTTCACCATAGAGTTTGACAAGGCTGCCCTCAATGGGAATGGTGGAAAAGACATGTCCATTTGAACACTACCACCAACACTTGCAGCCCATTTTCTTGACAAAAGCATACCCCATTTGGCAGGGCAATCAACAATTACAACATCAAGTTTTAAATTCTTACCTGGATAGGCTGCAAGTTGCACTACTAAACCCTTCACACAACCAACAACTGGAACTTCCCTTGAATCCATGGTTTTACATTTCCCATATGTTGTTGTCACTTTGATATCCAATTCATTCATGACTTCTAGAGGCATGACATTACATGATGCACTGGAATCAAACATGTAATTTTGAAGCAACCTATATTTTATGAGAAAAGTTGTGAAGAATGGATCAACATTCAATTGGGAATCAACCAAGGATGTCCCCAAATATACTTCAGGTGCCTCTCCAAGATCTTTCATTGGTGGTGGTGTTTAAATGCCAACAATGTTTTGAAGAGGAGTCTCAACAACATTTACATTTCTACTTGGGGTAATCTTTTCTTCTTTCAATCCCAAGTACTCAAATGCTCTCTTCTTATGCTCAGGAATTCTAAGCAATTCAATAATTGGAACACTCACTTTAATTTGGCTCAAAACCTAGGCTATATCATATGGAACATTCTTTGGTAAAACAGCATTGGAATGGAAACAAGAAGGTTCATCAAAAGGATAAGTATTCTTGGTAGCCTTGGCATGAAGAGGACTGATATTTTGCATGGGACAAGTAGGGTTCTTGGCAATTGTTTCTTTTCTAGGATTTTCCTTGGGAATGCTTGTGTGAGCAAGAGTGTTTTTGGCTTGGCTTGAGGACTAGCTCCTCTAACAACTTTACTTCTATTATTGTACTCTTTCTCTTAACCAACCACAACATTCATTAATAATTGTCTATCTTCCTCGAAGGAATACCACCATCATACTTTTTGATCATTAAAGCCCTTAGATATTCAAATTCATTATTAGGAATTTCAAAGGCTTGAACTACATCTACATCATGAGCTTGAGGAAGAGAAAGAAATGGTACCCTTTTATGCAATCCCGCAAAGGTTGCAGCAGTCCTTGCACTTATCACATATGTTGATGTTGTTGTTTGTTGTGAGCCTGAAGAGCTGCCCATCATACAAATGTCATCATCCATTTCATTCTCATTATCATCTTCAATAACTTGCTGGTCCATTTCACATGGAGGATGAGGAAGAAAACATCTATCACACCCAATCCATAGCAGCAATTTTTTAAACATCGAAACCCTTGTAGTTAGTGGGTCATGCACCACTCTATTTTCACGTGCTTGGGGTTATCTATTTATAGATCCAACAGGCCCTTTACCTCTATCATCTTGTCTTTGATCACCCCTAGGATGATTTCCAAATCTATCATGGTTTTGAGTTCTTTGTTGTCCTTGTGAACCTTGCCCAATTCCTTTCTCATCCTGGGCTAATTTGTAAGAAATTTCTTTGACATCCCTTGTCAAAGTCTTGACAACATCTTCTAAATCAGCACCCTTGCTAGCTTGAGGCTTCTCAGGGTTTATTAGCTTCACACCATCCCTCTTAAGTGGTTTACTAATAGCTTTAATATTATTTTCAATTTGAAGTGCCATGGTGAAAGCTTGCCTCAAGTTTGTAGGATTTTTGTCTCTCAAGTAATAGGCTACCTTTTTATCAAATGCATCTACATATTTGATCAAGCAAGATTCATCACAAGGCCTCAAAATGACAGGAATCCTTCTCAATGTTTTATTTAATCTTGTATTGAAGTAATGGACTGTCTAATTCGAGTTCTTCTTGATATTTTCAAATTCAGACAAAAGAAATCTAGGATCAGTCCTGTCACCATATTGCAATCTAAATGCATTTTTCATCTCAGTCCATGAATCAATAGATTTATTAGGTAGATCCTTGTACCAATCCCTAGCATCTTCTTCAATTGTATGGATAAACAAATTGATATGCACATCCTCAAACTCTATCTCAAAATCTTCCATCATATTATCAAATAGTTTGAGATGTTGATCACCGGTAATGGCATTGTTACCTTGGAATTTTGGTAACCTATTTCTCACATCTTGTGGGATAGCATTTGGATAACCATCCATTCCTCCAAAATTTATAGGACCAAAGGTGTTAACAACAAATGGAGGTCTAGGCTGAGCCATATTGTTTGGTGGGGGTGATCTTGGAGGTGAAACAATCTGGTGAGGAGTAGTAATGGGTCTGATTGGAATAGATGAGTGATCTTTAAAATGACAACCCCCAAAGGCTCTCTCTCTTGATAAACTTTAGCAAACTTAGAAACCACAAGAGTAGATTTAGGAGAAAGTTTTTAAATACACAAGAAGTTCCCTCACCTAATGGAGAATGCAAATCAGCAAGAAAATTGCCTGAATCAAATCTACTTGAAAAAGAATTATAATCTTCAATAATAGGTTGCTCTCCTTCAAATTCAACTATGGGGATTTATTTTCTTGCAACCAAATCACCAACCACTTTCCACACTCTTCTTCCTTCTAGTTTTGAGCTTCTTGATTTAGTGAGAAACTTCTTAGAAGAGTCCTTGATGAAGAGGGATCTCCTTCCCTCCAGCTTTGATGATTTAAACAACAAGTTTCAAATGACAGAGATGTATAAGACAACTGGTATTTCAAGATCCAAATAGCATGGAGTCACCACTAAGGATTTCCACCTTAGTTGTGCAAGAAAGCACTAAAATATTCTATCAAATGTATGCTATGACTGAAAACTTTGCAAGGGTTTACAAATCAGATCTTCTTCTTCTTAATTCAACCAAAAACAATGCATCCAAATTATATAAACTACTGGTAAATGAGAAGAGCAGGCTGAGCTTTGAAACTTTTACCCAAAACATGCAGATCTGAAGTATAAAATGATATCTCAAGAATGTAACAGCTCAAATACTTGATCACACAAATTCTCAAACCTTTCAAACACTTCAAAACCACCAAGAAATTCCAAGAATTCCCCGGCAGCGACGCCATTTGGGTGTTGGTATCTAGATTTAATCTCCTTCACAACTTGAACAACATCATGAACTTGCACAAGACACTCAAGGATAGATAGATGATTTGTATGTCATTTGTAGCTAGGGAGCACACCTATCTACTTGTTTGCATTCAATATTTGAGGGAGTGGATAGCACCTTCAAAAGGGTTTTGATCTAACCCTCACTATTTTAGGTTGTGCCTATCAACCAAGGCAAGAGAACCTATATTGCAGCCCTTATATGGTAAAGGAGATGGAGATATCCTTGTGTTTTGCATATGGTATGGAAGAGGCCTTGTGAAAACATGATCAAGCATCCATTATCCAAACTCAAAGGAGTTGTCACTACTAAATGATGGAAATGTTCTCAAAACAAAGCTAGGGCTGTTAAAGACATGATAAAACCCTGATATGCTTTGTGTATTTTTGTGAAAGGATGGAGTTCTTTTGTGGACACACAATGCAAATACAGGGGTAGTATAGGTAGTATGAGTTAGTTTGAATGAAATTTTGTGGGAAGATTTTTAGACAAGAGTAGCTAGGAATTACCAACTTCTTTGAGAACCTTTGCAAGAAATTTGTAACACCTACACAACAAGAAATACCTCTAGAGGTTTTAAATGCTCCTTTAACTAGGATATGTGCACAAATGGAGGCCCAGATCTGCACTCTTCCACACAACCTTTGATAACCTACCACAAAATCTTGAAGCAAAATACCAACAAAGTATCCAAGAATCCCTGTTTAATCATGACCTAAGGTGCACCCAAAGGTTTACAAACAGTCTCATTATTCAGGGACAAGTAAAATGATTTTAAATCTATCTATCTTCTATCAAATGAAAGCTCTTCTAAATATAAGATTGCAAATTCCATTAAACCATCAACAAGAAATGAGACCCTGTATGATCAAAGAGATTCTAAACACAAGATTGCAACATGAGCAAGAAACATAAACTGAAAAACATTCTGAAACATAAGTATATGCAAACTTTGCCAAGAGAATAAACCAGATAATCTAGAAAATGATTAGATACATCAGTAGGGGAAAGTCATGAGAACAATATCAGAGCTTGTTAATGGCTTTACAACTGAAACCAACTCAACATGATGAAATATGATACAAAAATGGAATTGAAAATGGCTCTCAGGTGGTTTTCTCTAGAGAGAAAGTGGATTTCTTCCGACCTTTTTTTCTGAAAATTTAAGTCTTTTTCTCTTTTATCTCCCTCCTTTACAAATGCTTGAAAATACATTTTATACCTCATGCCAGCTTGGATCCTTGCCTCCCAAGCAAAGAATATGCTTAGGGATCAAATTTGTTACAAGAAACTTTATCCATTTCATGAAAATGACATTAAACTATAAAATAGCTCGTAAAATGCCAGGGATGCATAAATAATTTAAAATATTGCATGAATTCAGATCCTTATCCATCCCAAGGTCATGTTTTTGGCATTCAGACATGCCAACATGCATTTGCAATCATTTCTCACCTTTTACTTCATCATTTTTCACCTCTGCAACCTTTTATTTTCACCTTTCACATTTTTTCATGGGTCTAGGGAAAAAATTTCATCAAAAACATCATAAGCCATCAAATTAGCTCCCAAAAATGGTGCCATTACACTTAAAAGGCCGAGGGGATGTGAAATCATATAAAATTTCATGCATTTTGATGAAGAAAACGTGATTTCCAAGCTCCTTAGAGCTCCCATGGCGTCCCAAAAATGAAATTACATAGTGACCATTGATTTTAGTCAACCTTTAATGCCAGCCCTCCACGTGGAGGATGAGATTCATGAATATTCCCTCTTTTTCCTTTGGATAAGGTGGACATGTGTCCAAAAACCATTGGCGCGGGCCCCTTCCCTTTAAAATTTGCATTTGTAACCTTTTTATGCCTTTGGAAAATTTTGAAAATTTTCCCGCTTGCCCCCTGGACCCGCCACATGTCCCTAGGTGGGCCCCACAAAACCACATGCCAATTTGATGAATTTTGCCACTTTTTTGAGAAAAGGAAAATTTTCTCAAAAGCTCCCATGGCCCGAAAACCCGCTCTCTTCCCGCCACGTGATGCCCTCTAATTCATCGTGGGTCCATACCCCCAAATATGCCTTCAATCATCCAGAAGCATCAAAACTCTTTGCGGGCCCGTGCTCCTCTTTTTGACCCTTTGAAAATGCCACGTGTTGCCTTGATTGATTGGCTATGGGGGCACACGTCCAATGTTTCCCTGTCGGGGCCATGGACAACTTTTTGTCTTTGCCAAAATTTGTAAAAATTTTAATATTTTCCCCTAGCTCGAACCTCCGCCTCCTTTTGGACACGTGTCCTATTTTCATTGGTTATGGGACTTGACCAAAAATTTGACTTTTACCCTTTGAAATTGAAAAACTTCAAAACTATCACAAACTCTGCGGATCCATTATACCCTTTTGGACACATGTCACTTCGTGATTTGCATGGAGATCGGCTCAAATTTTAACTTTGAAATTTTGCCTCCAAAGGCAAAAAATCCAAAAACATGCACAACCCCACTCCTCCCTTGGCTCCCTAGACACGTGTCCACTTCTTATTGGAGGTGGGCCTTTGGGTCAAAATTTTCCCTTGACACCTTGAGCCAAAAACAACAAAAAAATTTCCAAGTCCTCCGCCATCCGCATGCTTCTTGTGCCACGTGTCCACTTCCCATTCATTGCGGGCCTTCGGGGAAAAATTTGATTTTGAGAATTTTGCCAAAATGAAAGCAAAATTCCTAAGTATGACCCGCGACCCACCAATCCTCCAACCAATCAAATTGTGCCACGTAGGCACTTTATGTAATGCAATGGAGCCGCAAAACAAAAAATTTCCTTTAGCAAAAACTCAAAAAACAACAAGTTAGAACATTTTCCCACACATCCCCGACCAATAGAAGTTTTCCACATCACCAAAAGGTTGGTATTACTAATTTGACAGAAAAATGACACCCGTATGCACGTCAAAACGTAAAAAATATAGAGGATGCCATAGAAATCAAAAAAATTTACAAGGAAGACAGATTTCTTGGCTTTAAATCAAATAAAACATGATTTTACATTGTTTTTGACACAGGGAGAAGGATTTTAACCTCAAATCACTCGGATTCGATCCACTTGACTTTTTTTGCGTTTTGACAAAGGAAAAATGACACAACCCCGTATAAATGAAAAAATTAGGGCAAAAATGGGGGGAAACTTGGACTTTGTTTCAATTTAGGGCAAAATAACCACATCATGAGCATCTTGAAGGCATTCAACTAGAAAAAACAAGTTGCAGATCACCCACTCGAGAAAATAAAACATTTTTGACCAAAAATGGATATAGAAAATTAGGGCAAAGTGTGTAAACTCATAATTTGAACCAACATTTTCTTAAGGACTATTCATAAGACCAAGGGTTTAAAAGGATTAACATTCAGTTTTAAGGGCTTGTGAATTTATGAAAACATATTTGTAACTAATTTATCCTCATTCCGTTTGAATTAGAATTAATAGAAGAGATCTAAATAAGTTTGTGGAGGAATTCTTGTGTATGCACTTATATGCAACAACATTTTTCATTTGTTCTTATACTTTGCATGCAATCTAAGGGAGATTTAAAAGGTAAGGAAGTCTTGTTATTCATTTTATTTTTATGATTGATAGATTCATTGTTATACTATGTGGAAATTAGTTGAGGGAACTATACTATTCATTAATAACAAGTTTGGAGTTCATGTAATTGAAAGTTTGTCAACAAGTAGAGGTAAGTTCTTAACTTAGAGGTTGATAGAAAACAAAGTTGGATGCGATGTAAAACCAAAATTTGTAATTGTTTTTATCATTCAAGTATATCTAATGTAAGAAATTCTCCAAGAAGGTTCCAAGATTGCATATGATGTAATAACAATTGCAAGATATAGTGATTTCATTGCATGAAGAGAGTTTGTGATGCATGTATTTATTCTAAATGGGAAAACTTTACTTTTCCTTATGAAATGTAATATTAGGAAGGTGTTATGAGATATATTATTTTTTGGTTGGTTATTTATTAGATATTTCATTGGTTCATGTTTACATTTATTGAATACTCTATTTATGCTTGTTGTTACAATTTGGAGGAGAATATTTCATCGGGACTAAGAGCTCGATTGTCAAGGAGGTATCAAGCATTCAAGAAGGTGTGGTTGGATTATTTAGATCTTGAACAAGTCCTAAAGTCAAGAAAATTTCATGGAATACTCAAGGTGAAAGGACTCATTCATACTTTTATGGAGACACTCAGTAAAATAGACCCATGCATTATAGAAAGATCATGATTGTAGAGTGATTGTGGAATTGTTCAAGAAAAAGTATGAATTTAGAGGGATCCTTTAGGTTGGTATAAACATCTTCGATCTTAAAGAACTGAAGGAGATAGAGTTAGAGATAATAATAATTCATTTGAGTAGTCTCGTGCTTGCATATAGCAACCAACCATGTAACTATGGTTTTGAAGGAGAAAAATTAGCATTTCTCAAAAATGAACTAGTGGAATTGAATGAAATTTGGAAGAGAACTTTGTCTCTTTATCATGAATAAGAATTTTAAGGAATTAGAGAAAATCATTTGTTTTTGGAAGAGTTATCCTTACCATTTTAGTGTGATAGTTTGGTAGACCTATTGAAGGTAGGGAAGTGTTGAGAAATGTGCAAAAATTGATTGCAGAGTAATCTTGGGATGCTAGGAAGGATAATAGAGTTAATGAGTGTTAGATAAACTTTAGAATTGGTAGTGAAGTATTTTGTATTAGTGACTAGATGAATCGAGAGGAGGTTACCAAGGCTACAAATATAGTAACAGTGTAGAAAGAAATCATGACATGTTTAAACTTAATCTAGCAGAAACTAAAAGTATATAGCAGATTTTACACAGCAAAATTAGAGACAAAAACCAAATAACCAAGAAAGATATTCAATATTCTCTGGTATATACAATATACAATAGATTGGCTATTATATAGCCATGGAAGTAGCTAAACAACTTCCTTGTAAATAGGAATGAATGTCCTGGAATAGACACCGGTAACATATACAACAAATTATATTGTTATAACTACATAACAATATAATATCCAATAGTAACTAACTAATTACTACAACAAAACATTAATTATGTGAGCACTAGATTAATTTCCTAACATTCCCCCTTAGTGCAAACATGGGGAAAACTGTCTTGTGTCACAATGTTCTGCTATATGTAGCCTACTCATGATCTAGATGGTTTCAAGGACAATACCAACAACCTCTAGATGGTTTTCCAAGTGGTTAACCAACAACCACACAACGGATGGTTTTCAAGACAATACCAACCTATGGATAGTTTTTCTAGTGGATTACTAACAACCACACAACGGATGGTTTTTAGGACAGAACCAACAACCTCTGGATATTTTTTCTAGTGGATTACTAACAACCACAATATCATGATGTTGCAGTAGTATCATCGGCTCTCATCACTATCTCACTACATGGAATAACATAGGAAAATTTGTTGAATTTTGTTGTTCATACACACAAAATGGAAATGGAACATTGGATCATGCTCCCCCACAATGTGAAATTTCCACTTATTTGGAAAACAAAGAAATTAGGAAAACTAAAATTTGAAGCACACCACACACAAATGAAAAAATTGAAAGCAAACTACAAACACATGTGTCACCAAACCAATAATGTGTCCCCATCGTAGGTGACTAACAAGAGGTCGTTGATCAACCTATTAACTAAAAATCCACAGACAAAATATTCATGCATTTTTGAACCATATTCAAAGTTCGGAGAATTCGCTTGCCAAAGCATAAAGGGCAGAAGCGAGGCTCATGGAAGATGCCAAGTGTCTGACCTTCCAAACTTCAAGATTCAAAGAAGGGAGTGAAGTCTTAGAATCCCATAGGGTATTCACATGGAACTAACTAAAAGGGTTCACCCCAAAAGGTTGTGATGTTATATACAGTGGGGTCTTTTACTCTCCAAAGGAACAAATAGTGTCTTTGACGGTTAGTGCCAAGTGTCGGCACTTTGCATTACCAAAACCCAAAAGGGCAGTAGAAATCTTTAAAATGTGAGGGCTTCCACGTCGATCTCACAATAAGTCGACTCCGAGTTCAAGCAAGATCAAAAGGGGTGACAAGCCATGTATCACGTATGAGTGATTACAAGACTCATCTGAAATATTTAATGCTCAATTATTTTCAAAATATTGGAGGTAAAGGGTCATATAGCCATCATTTCAGTAGTGAGTTAATGCATAGTCCCATGTGAAGAATGCCAACCTGCAAAGACTCAAGTTATTCATCTGCATTCAAAGGGTCATTTCAGTGTAGCGAAAAATACATGTCGTTTGAGTCATGAGGCCGAAACCAATGCACAAAATATCAAAATATCTAGTTATGTAATAAAGAGCGAAGGGATTTTCCTCAAAAGGTGAGTCCATTTTAAAGGATTCGGTTGTAGGATAGTAAATATGCATTAAATAGGCATGGCTCTCACTTTTTAGAAGGGGTAGATAATGGAAAGTGTGAGAGAGATCTTTAGAAATATTTTCCTATCACTTCACTCCATTTGTCATAATTAAAAGTAGTTGAAAGGAGTGTAGGAGGGCTTCTTATCTTCTCTTCCCCTTCCTATGTATACGATTTAAGATATAGAGATATATAGATATAGGAAACTAGTTATAGATAATTCTAGGAATCAGTCGATGTTCTTCTCTGTCTCAAGTCCCTCTTTTATAAAAGAAAAATATCTTGAAGCTCTAGCTTTCTTCTTGGGTTTTGTAATAGCAAGATTTCCTCTTTTCTAAATGTGATACTGTGCACAATTTTTGGAGTAATATATATGTCCTCTGGTGTTTTTTGTTCATCATTTATGTATCTTTATTTCCTTTGATTGCCTTTATCCTCACGTAGAAACTGTGCATCTTTCAATTTTTTTACTATCTTTGAAGCTATGCTTAAATAGTTTGAAGTAGTGTTCCATGTGAATATTTTCTGACCTGTGGTGCATTTCAACCACCCTTTTTTAGTTGTTCACAATTTCCTTTTTCAGACAGTTGTGATCTCGATTGATCTCTTAGAAGGATCGTTTGGCACATCGTCCCCTTTTAAATAAATATTTTGTTTTATATTTCTAAACATCACCTCACAACCAAGAGAAGAGTCAACTTCATTACAATCTAGAGGTCTCCTTAGGATGCATGTCCCGCTAACCTAAGGATTCCCACAACTTTGATGGTCTCGATGTGCAAGGATGATCGTCAATGAGTTTTATGGAACACCTAGTGGGATGACTCAGAGTGATATTTTATCATGTTTTTGGATCGATCTATTCTTGGTAAAGTTTTAAATTCAATAAATATAGTTTCGGAACATATCCAGCGACTCCACATGGTCCAGAAAAATCATTACAAAGGCCCACAAACCTCCCTCTCATCCATTTCCCTTCATATTTCTTTTCACGTCTTCCATTTCTCTTCATCCTATGGAGTCGTGCAATTATGACTTCATTACCACCTGGGATTGTCCTTGGTCCATATCCAAGCCACCCATTCCACCCCTCCTTTCTTCAAGTAGCTATACCCCCGTACCAACAAGTAATGGCTCCAAATCTAAAAGAAGAGGAGCATATGGTGAGAATTGATACGAGCTCAGGAGGTTCGTATCACGAGCTAAGTAGAAGAAAGGCTGAGAAGTTTCCTCTATTTTCCCTCCTCACAAAGCAACTCCACTAGAAAAATTCCATCAACGGGCTTCATACTGCAAGATGAAGCCACATATGATGGAGAATTTGCAGACTCAAAAACCATCATACAAAATCATAAATCTTTGATAGAGGAGGAAGAAGATAAGCTCGAGTGCTTATCAAATTTGGGGGGATGGATCGATGAAGAAGGGCCTATAGAAATAAAAAACTTCGTCACTTCATCACCCCCACAATAAAGGCAGCCTTCCACTCATAACAACTCCCTTGGGATTAATCCTAGGACTCTAGAAGAAATAATTATTGAGATCTTATTTCTTTCAATCAAAGAGCCTAGATTCACCGAAAAACTACTAGGGATGACACCCTGCCAGAGAAGCCTACAAGGAATCCTCATTCCAAAAGATACAATCCAGAACCACGGCGAAGCAAAAAAGTCAAAGCTGAATCCCACCAATAAAGGTCCTCCTCAAGACCAAGGGAAGACTCAATACCAGTCATGCTCACTTCAGGGCATGAGGATGATTTTCAAGACCCCGAGGGTTAGCTACAACTCCTCCAACCAAGTAAGGAACATCTAAAGGAGGGGTTCATTATGTTTGTTGATACCGCAGTGAAAGAGTGAAAGGTAATTTTTCACTCTCATTACAGGCCATATCAATAGCTAAATTAATTGTATGGCCTCACTTCATAAGAAAAGGAAGCTATTTTTCCTTTCCTATTTCAAGTTTTATTTAGCTTATGTCAAACCAATTAGATTAGGAGTAGGAGTAGATTTCTTTCAGAAAAAATAAGTGCTTGCGCACACTCTACATGACTCATTTGAGGCATGTATGTTTTGTATTTTGTATAAGCTCATGCTTATATTACTCCATTAAGAGGAACTTGATCCTAGGAAGACTTTAGCTGGATGAAGAACTCACAGTTGGATAAGATGGTTACAAATGTAGAGCAACTAAAATTCATAGTTGGTTGTCTTTTCAATTTTCTACTCTCACAAAAAAAAATTACAAAAGTCTTGTTATTGGGGTAGGAAGGAGTAAAAATTAGTCAAGCAAATGAAGGCTCTGCAAAAAGATCAAAATTGCTATTGGCTCGGATGCATAGTGACTTCAAAGCATAGTTCTAGACCAAATTGATAGTCGGAGATATTGGGTTCTTTCCATTTAGCAAGCTAATGGTCCCAGTGAGTCACCAAACTGTTATCTAAAAGTCCACAGATAAAATATTCTTGCATTCTTGAAGCCTATTCGGAGTCGGGATTCACCAAAGCACAAAGGACGCAGAGTAGGCTCGCAAAAAATTCCAAGTGTCTGACCATCGCAACTTCAAGAGTCAAAGAAGGGAGAAAAGTCTCAGAAGCCCGTAGGTTTTCCACGTGGAACTATCAAAAAGGGTCCAGCCCAAAAGGTTGTGATGTTATATATAGTGGGGTATTTTACTCCCTAAAGTAACAAATGGTGTGCCCACGGTTTGTGCCAAGTTTCAGCACTTCGCATTCCTAGAACCCAGAAGGACAGCAAAAATCTTAAAGATGTGAGGTATTTCCATGTGGATCTCACAATAAGTGGACTCCGAGTTTCAAGTAGGACCCAAAAGGGGTGATAAGCCATGTATCATGTATGAGTGATTACAAGACTCATCTAAAATATTTAATGCTTAAGAATTTTCAAAAGATTGGAGGTAAAGGGTCATATAGCCATCATTTCAGTAGCGAGTTAATGCATAGTCCCGTGTGAAGAATGTCAACCTGTGAAGACTCAAATTATTCATCTGCATTCAAAGGGTCATTTTAGTGTAGCGATAAAATACGCATTTTTGATTCATGAGGTCAGAAACCAATGCACAAAAGATCAAAATATTTTGTTATGTAATAAAGAGCTGAAGGGATGTTCCTCAAAAGATGAGTCCATTTTAAAGGAGTCAATTTTAGGATAGTAAATATGTATTAAATAGGCATGGCTCTCACTTTTTAGAAGGGAATATAATGGAAAGTGTGAGAGAGATCTTTAGAAATATTTTCCTGTCACTTTACTCCATTTTTCATAATTAAAAGCAGTTGAAAGGAGTGTAGGAGGGCTTCTTATCTTCTCTTCCCCTTCCTATAAATATACTTGAAGATATAGAGATATAGGAAAGTAGTTAGAGATAATTCGGGAACCGGACAATGTTCTTCTTTGTCTCAAGTCCCTCTTTAGTAAAAGACAGAGATCTTGAAGCTCTAGCTTTCTTCTTGGGTTTTGTAGTATTAAGCTTGCCTCCTTTCTAAATGTAATATTGTGCACAATCTTTGGAGTAATATATATGTCTTCTGGTGTTTTTTGTTCATCATTTGCGTATATTTATTGTCTTTGATTTCCTTTATCCTCACGTAGAAACTGTGCATCTTCCAATGTTGTTACTATCTTTGTAGCTATGCTTAAGTGGTTTGAAGTAGTGTTCCGTGTGAGTCATTTCTGACTGTGGTGCATTTCGACCGCCCTTTTTAATTGTTCACAGTTTCCTTTTTCACATAGTTGTGGTCTCGATTGATCTCTTGGAAGGCTCATTTGGCACATCGTCCTCTTTTAAATTAATATTTTGTTGTCTTTCTAAACCTCACCTCACCACTAAGAGAAGAGTCAGCTTCTTTACAATCTAGAGGTCTCCTTAGGACACATGTCCCACTAACCTAAGGATTCCCATGACTTTGATGGTCTTATGGAGGAGAAAACATGATAGGGCCATAGGAAAGTGTATGTAGCCATCATTCCTTACCAGTTGATCACAATATCTAAAAACTTGACATGGTACAATGATAGACAATAAATCTGAGTTACCTCTAGGTTCTAGGATGCTAACCTTTATTGTATCATTTAACTTCTTCAAGGTGGTGATGGCCCCATATGCATTTAACGTTTCTTGAATTGAATATATTGGTAATTCCCCATGTTTGGTTGTCAATATAAACCGACCAACAACCTTATCAGTTTTCCTTCGTGGATAACTTCTTTCAACCTCCTTGCCCTCATAAGAATTGTTGAGATGTCATCAACACAAACATCATTGTGAATCCAATCTCTCCCTTTAAACATATGTATATCCAATGGATTACAAACCAAGTGTAAAAAATAAGTAATGATATGTACATGCATACAGTGGGTCTTAGGGAGAGGGTTATCTCTTAAAAATTCATATTCAGTCCTTACCATTGTCTTGATGCATGCATAACTTGGGGAACAGGAAAGGGTGCAAGTACCCCTTACTACTCAAGGTGCTCTTTGTCTTGCCCATATTTGTACCAAACTGATTTAGATGACCAGCTCCATGTGATGGTGAACTAAAGAGCAATAAATCTGAAATATATTGGTTCCTTGGGCTCTCAACAAGATTTTCCTTCCCTTTTTCCTTTGTCTCTTTGATCCTTGGTGCCACAACCACCGTACCTTGTTCATATGTGTTTGGAATGTCCTTGTGGTTCTTACCCAAGTCTAATTCTTCATCTTTGGGATTTTTATTGTTGTTGTTGCTATAAATGGACCAAAAACTAATTGTTATCATTTCCACTAGGTTCTATCCATCCCTTTTGCTACATCTTCTTGTTCACAACCTTTTCTTTCACCCTTGAATTCATCATATGTAAAAATATCATCATTATTAGTCAAACAATGATCACTTCTTACCTCATAATGTTGACTATCCGGAGCAATAGTGGAAGTAGGGGTTGAATCATTCTCCATGGCTCCCTTTCCTCCATGGTGCAAATCTTGAATATTGTGCTCCTTTTCCTCAAGGGTTGGGATGTTTCTCCCATTACCCTTGTGCATGGCTCGGGGCTTGGACCAAGTTCCAATGCCCACTCTATCTTTTCCAAATTCATGAATTCTAAAAAGGTTAGGGCATCACAGATCTTCCCCAGAAGAACTTGATATTCCTCAAATAAATTTTTCACCTTATTGACCCTTTAAATCCTAAGCTCTTCCTTGAATTTCATTTCTCCTTGTAGGCTTTGCGTGGTAGATGTAAGAGAATACGGGGGTATCGCCAATCTTTCTTGCACCTTCATCAATATGTCCATTGAAACCCTAGGCCTTTGAGAATATGTACTCGATACCACCGAAATGACCCTTTCAATGAATTAGACCAAAAACCAAGGAATGTAGACAAACACCAATTTATTCAAATCTGATTTTTTTTGCAGCAGATCTGAAAATTATAAACCAATGAACTGTACTCTTCAAAAATGAATGCCAAACACCAAATATACTTCAAATTAACTTGCCACAATTTATATTTATATATATATATATATATATATATATATATATATATATCTTTATGTATCCATAAGAACCAAGAACAATGATAAATATGAAGTAACACTTTGTTGGAATTAAATAAAAGTCTATCAAAGAGCACCCATAATAAAATTATAGATTGTGGGTCTACAAACCCCCAAATATCATGAAATTGTATATTCGGCCTTAGAAATTATGGAAAATCACATTATAAACTGAAAATGCAAATATGAGTTCACCAAACCCTCAAACCCTACACAATGTAGGTCACTCCACTTGAAAGAAGACAATAATAATCTAAAAACTATAAATATCTCCTCAAATCTACCTTATACTTCAATACCAAACCAAGATGAATGGTTTTCATCATTCACTCAACCTGTAGAAGGGTTTTCATCCTCCTAGGTAAGACACACAAGATGGTTTTCATCCTCAAGTGGAAGAAAAAGGAGCCACAAGCTCACAATGCTCAAGATAAGATAAATGCACCAAAACTCAACTCAAATGATGTCTTAACTCTCCTTTTATATCCCTCCATTGGCACCAAAACATGAAAAGGTAATACCGACCCCTTAGAGATGTTGTTTTCCTTCATTATCTTCCATTAATTGATTAAAACCCAGCCAACCTGCTATCGAGAGGAAAAAACTAAAATATAATATTAAAAATTAGTATAAAACATATCAAACGGAAGCTCAATGTTCTCCTCCATCTTCTTCACTTCTTTTCCATGGAGAAGGAATGGCAAGAAGTCCAAATTATGCTCTTGAATTGGAAAGAAGGGACATTACAGTACACAAGTTAGTACCTTGATATTTTCTAACACCTTAAAATTTCCCCAACAATGGCGCTAAAAAGTGACAAGTGTCATTGATACTCGTACTTTAATTATTTCATGATTGTCAGTCCAAGGCGGTGTCCTCGGTTGTTTGCAAAAAAGAGAACAATTGAAATTGTTCTAAGCATGCATTAACTACTAAATTCAATCAAATACTATTTCTAAATGTATTTAAGAAATGGCTTATATGATAAAATAAATATTACTAAATTCATGAATTGAAATGTTGAAAGTGTTTGAATTCTTGTAACTAAGAAAATGTTGAATAAACGAGAGATTTGAACAAACAAGAAATGCTTCCCTTCACATTGGGGAGGAGTGGCCCTTGCTCCTTCCCTCTAATCCGATTTCAAGATTGAAAATTACACTGTGCAATTTAACTCAGAATCATGCACTTTATTGAATGTAATACAATACTTCCTTTCATCAACAACCAACCACACTAATTCTACTACAAACACTTTTTATAATAAGTGTAGTCCTTGTCACTCTAAAAGAGGACTGATTATTTGCAATAACTAACTACTAATTAACTAACATATTTCTATGAGAACAATTTCTTGTTAAGGAGTTACAACTTTGAAAGAACAAGTGCATGTCGCACTTAGATTAGATTTGTCTTGTTAACTCTCGAGTGGAGTCCTTGATTAACGATCATTTGAGATGATTTATTATTTGAGATGATGTCAAATCTCATGCATTCAAATCCCTTGAATAATGGTGACTACCAGTTTGTGTTGTCCATTTGTTCCATATTTTCAGTAAAACTTGATGTTAAATTGGACTCTCGTAATCTACACGAGTTGCATGATGACTAGATGATAATGTGCATTCAATTCTCCTTACATAATGTAACCCATGTGCTGACTACATCAAATATTCTCCTTGATGTCCAATTCCTTTTCTTCCTTCATGCGATTCATGCACTTCCATAACGTGAGTCATGCACTCCAAAACGAGTATTGCACTCCAAAGTGAATCTTACACCAATGCTTAAGTGATTCCTGCGATGGGATATGTATGAGTAATTTTCTAGGCTTAAGATATGTCATTCATCCACATTGTTAGGACATATATAGATTTATTTCTACTCATTGAAAGAAGCGTAGATAAGATGAAAATGAACAAGGATTATGCATAAAACTTCTTTTTAAATATGTTAAAGTATTAATTACAAAATTCAAATATCATTCTCGTTAGTGCGAGAATCACAACACCCCTGGATGTTGATCAGATTTCTAGTTTGATCATACTAGCATCCAATGTGATTGCACAACATTGAATCCTTTCTTTGAGTGTGGGACTCATGAAAATGAGAAAGGAATCTCCAGAGAAGGCTGGTTCCTGCTCCTAAACTACCTGCCACAAGTTGTTCCAGTGCAGGCAAGCTAATCTAATCCTAATCTAACCACCAAGGAGACAGGGAGAGAGAGAGAAGAGAAAAAGAACAAAAGCCTACACTAAAACGGTGATACACCAGAGAAGGAGAATGTTGAACATCTATCAAAACTGCCATGGAACAAGGAGAGGTGAGCAATGGGAAGGATGGACAGATGCATCACAAACCCAAAGATAGATTTCACATAGAAAATGTCCCAAAACTCCATGAACACAACTCCAGACCTGTAATGAACATTAGAACATGCACAAATACCTGCAATGAAGAGAGGCAAGAAGAGAACAAGCAAAAGAACGAGCAGGGATGGATAGATGCATCACAAAACATGTTTTCTCTTGCTCCAGAAGTTTGCATAGAACACCATTACAGAGAAGGGGAGTAGGTTCGAACTCCATTTTTAACCCTGGAGAAGAAAAGAAGGGAGGGCAGAGCTGAAAAGATGAACCACCACCACTTAGAAAGAAGCCCCTCCTTACAATTTATAGGAAGAATGAGAGAGGGAAGAGAGAGGAAATCTGAATCTACCCCAACCACCTCTAGGTTGCCTTTAATTTATCTCATTATGGCGGTGGGTGAGAACCCTGGCAAAAGCGGCGAACTATATTTTGCATTAAAGCTGGTTGTTGAAACGTCAGTTTTGGCCATTACCACACGCCAGAGACATTTTTTTATTTTCTCTCTCCATACTGAACCAAAATGCATGATTTTCCTTGGAATCATGTAGAGAATTTCACCAACTTTCCATTGATATAAAGAACGTGAAAATCGAGCTCTGGATCGAAAGTTATGGCGATCTGAAGATTTAGGGCAAAAACAGGCCAAAACGGATCGGTGGGAAAATATTTGAGTTTTTCCCGCACTCGCCACTGGATGACATGTGTGGGCTCGATTCATTCACGGGTTCATCCTTTGAAAATTTCTTTCGGGCCCTTCCTTAATTTCTTGCCACTTGGACACGTGGCACTATTTTATTGGTTCGGGCCTGAGGGGCGCACTTTGTCCTTTGAAAATTTAGTATTTTTCACTTTGGGAAAATTTTCCCATTTCTCCCCCGCGCTCCGCCACTCAAGTGCCACATGGCATGATTTCATTAGACACGGGCCCTTCCTGACCATTTCCCTTTTTTTTTTTCCTTTGGAAAATTTTCCAAAATTTTTTCCGCCGGCCGATGAGGTGAAGACACGTGGCAAGATTTGACTCGTTGGCGGCTCTTTCGGCTTTTCACATCCCACGCGTCCCTCGCGTACTTTTGGCCCTGCAGCTGTCCCAAACTACCTGGGACAAAAATCTCGAACCGCTCGATTCGGGCTTCCTTATTCTGTCTATGGTGAAGACACGTGGCGAGATTCCATTCGCTCTCAGGCACATTTCAGCTTTTTGCGCCCCACGCGTCCTTTTGGCCCAAATCTCCCAGATGAAAGTCTCTTGTTTCAGCCGAATCGGCCGGTTCGCGTCCTCCGCATACTTTTGTCCCAACCTTGTCCCTGCATCGCCTGGGACAAATCTCTCCAAACCACCCGAAATGGGTGACTTGTGCCAAATCGGCTGATCCGCGTCCCGCGCGTACTTTTGGCCCAGATGTCCCAGATCACGCGCGAAACAAGACTTAGACATTTTTTTCATTTTTCGGCACCAAGCTTGGCTTTTGCAATTTTTTCACATTTTTAAAACTTGCTGGGTTTTCTTCTTGGACAGGAGAGTTAGAAAGAAGCCGAGGGGACCCTAGAAACATGATTTTTGCCTTGAATCAATATACTTTCTCAGGATTGAATAATCTGATGCATGTTATCAAAAATTACCCTGGGGGTGAATTTTGGATAACAATTTTGGTGACTCAGCGGGGTCATCTGCCTGCTAGATGAAGGATGGCCAGCTGCTCGTAGCAATCCATTGGGCATGGAGTCATGAGTTGTAACCTGCAACTGATCTGAACTTTGAAAACCTCCTCTCTGAGCCACTTGGAAACCCACTGAAATGGAGTCGTTCTCACCAAAATGCCATTGAAATGGAGTATGCAAGAGCAAAACCAGCACCACAAAAACTATGTACAACTGAAAATCATACATGCTCCAAATGGAACATGCAGAGTGTGCACAAGCACTTCTTCTGCTAAAAGCAAACCTACCTACTCTACTCTAACTGGAAGCAAAGGCAAGCTAAACAAACCCTGCAATTGGTTGTGAGAAATAGCTTCCCTTTCTCAAAAGTGGCAGCCATGCAATTGATTTGGCATTGAACATGGCTGATTGGATGAATGGAAAATCAACAAGAAGCTGGTCTTCCACCCAAATCATCAAGGTATTAGGTGAAGGCAAATTCAATACCTCTTTTAGTTGTTCTACATTTGGATTGAAGAGGTATGACAGCTGATCCTTGGTACTTTGTAGCTCATCCTCATGCTTAGAAGCAAGCATGACTGGTTGTGACTTCTCCTTTGGCTCCAATGAAGCCAAATACCTGATTAGGCAAGGTCTGATCTGTTTGATATGCCCATAGCTCTGATTTTCAACTCCAAGAATGGAGTTCTTTTGTATACCTTCTTAATGGATGGTGTGGAAGCAATGGTAGAATCTTTGTGCCCTTTCTCTTCCTCCAATGAAGGACATGAAAGATTAAAATCTTCCAATCTTGGTTCCAAAGAGCTGCTATAAGATGCAGGCTGCTGCAAATGAATGTTCTCCTTCATGACAAAGCAGACTCAAGTGTTTGGAATGTGGATGATGAAAGAGAGAATGGTGGAAACTCAACCGGCTCTTCTCCATCAAAACAGTCCTCCAAATCTGACAGATAAACTACCTCATGGTTGTCTTGCTGCAAATGCTCCACTTCCTCCATGGTGTCTTCTTGATCTGTAACTTGACCACCATGGTTTCTTTCACCCTCCAATATTGAGTTTGAGAGATCAAACTCCTCTTCAGTACTAGAACTTGAGAGAGGTGAAGTAGAAAGAAGAACTGAAGGTTCTCCTGTAGCCTGCTTTGTGCTCAAAGCCCTTGGATCTGTAATTTTCTCCTCCACAACTAGAATGTGCTCCTCTTCTTTTGGATCTGGAGCAGCTTCTTCCTCTATGGCTTATTGTGTGACTTGAATTGAATCAGCATTCCCTTCAAATAGAGTGCCAATATGGACACTACTTTCTGAGCAAACTGACTGCTGATCTGCTTCTTCTTTTTGCTCTTCTTCTACTGCCACAAAATCAGTCTTAACCACCATTTGTTCAACCCTAGCCTCTTCTGTAGGTTTAACCATCAAGGGATCTTTGTTATCCCAAATTTGGTAGCCCAAACCCTCAAGTTGTTTGTCATTTCTTTTCTGTTGAGCTCCTCTTCTTGCTGTCCTTAATGACTGATTTTTGCAATTTCTTCTTCCCCACATGGAATTGGGAATGCAAGAGGAGGGATGGGTTGTAACTCAATTGATTTGGAAATTTTTTGTGGTGGTAGAGGAGGTGAAACCTCTTGTTTCTTTGGGGGAGAGTGTATTTCTTTTAGCTCTTGTGGAGGGGATGACTGTTTGGAAGGAAAAAGGAAAGAAGAATTGAGGTGTGGTGGAAGACTGAGAGGTGGAGACATGGGATCAACATTTGGGACAGCAGATGGGGAGTTTAGAATTTGCAATTCCAAATGAGATGGTGCTGCTTGAGTAATGGGAAGAGAAAAACCGAGAGGATGGTGTAGAACTTACCCATTGACGGGGTTGTTGTTCAACAAAGTGTATAGGCCTCTATTTCGTTGTCCATTGTGTAAGTTGGGTAGCATCTTCATCATGAAGTCCAGCTTCTCCGAGGGCTGAAGTGTCTTGGAAAAGGGCCTCCCCATAGACAAGGAGTCCCTGCAACCAATTCTAAAAGCTCTCATTTGAGTCGTTGCTCTCGGACTCGCACCATCTTTACCTCCATCTTTTGGATTTTCTAATGAGACCAGCATCTTGCATCGATTGTCTTCATTATATGCATACTCTTGCTCATGGAAAGCTCCATAGCTAGACTGATTTTGGCATTGCTGCTCATATGGGTATGCATGCTGATTTTGAATTTGTTCAAAATGCTGATTTGGAGGATTTAAAAACATGTTGGAGGTGGGAAACATTGCTGCTTTGTTGTTGAAAATGTGAATTCCATGATGGAAATGAAGTCATGACTCACAACTTCATGGAATGGAAAATAATGAAAAGGATGAAAATAAATATGGATGGAAATGGATGAAAAACGGGTCTCTGCAACTTGAGAAATGGGTTGTTAATCAAATGGAGTCGCCAGATGTGTTCAGAAGTGCCTCCAAAGGCTGAAATCTTCACAGAACACACCAACCTACAAAAGATGAAGTGGAAGACCTCTAAGGAAGTCCCACCGTGAATGCCAAAACTATTAGTGCAGAATCACAAGCACCCCGGATGTTGATCGATTTCTAGTTTGATCATACTAGCATCCAGTGTGATTGCACAACATTGAATCCTTTCTTTGAGTGTGGGACTCGTGAAAATGAGAAAGGAATCTCCAGAGAAGGCTGGTTCCTGCTCCTAAACTACCTGCCACAAGCTATTCCAGTGCAGGCAAGCTAATCTAATCCTAATCTAACCACCAAGGAGACAGGGAGAGAGAGAGAAGAGAAAAAGAACAAAAAGCCTACACTAAAATGGTGATACACTAGAGAAGGAGAATGTTGAACATCTATCAAAACTACCATGGAACAAGGAGAGGTGAGCAATGGGAAGGATGGACAGATGCATCACAAACCCAAGGATAGATTTCACATAGAAAATGTCCCAAAACTCCATGAACACAACCTGCACTGTAATGAACATTAGAACATGCACAAATACCTGCAATGAAGAGAGGCAAGAAGAGAACAAGCAAAAGAACGAGCAGGATGGACAGATGCATCACAAAACATGTTTTTGTTGCTCCAGAAGTTTGCATAGAACACCATTACAGAGAAGGGGAGTAGGTTCGAACTCCATTTTTAACCTGGAGAAGAAAAGAAGGGAGGGGCAGAGTGAAAAGATGGACCACCACCTGCTTAGAAAGAAGCCCCTCCTTACAATTTATAGGAAGAATGAGAGAGGGAAGAGAGAGGAAATCCAAATCTACCCCAACCACCTCTAGGTTGCCTTTAATTTATCTCATTATGGCGGTGGGTGAGAACCCTGGCAAAAGCGGTGAACTGTATTTTGCATTAAAGCTAGTTATTGAAAACGTCGATTAAGCCATTACCACACGCCGAGAGACATTTTTTCAATTTTTCTCTCCATACTAAACCAAAATGAAAGATTGACCCCAGAATCATGTAGAGAATTTCACCAGCTTTCCATTGATATAAAGAACGTGAAAATCTGAGCTCTGGATCGAAAGTTATGGCGATCTGAAGATTTAGGGAAAAAAGGCCAAAACGGATCGGTGGGAAAATATTTGAATTTTCCCACACTCTGCCACTTGGATGACATGTGTTAGGATCTGATTCATTCGTGGGTTCATCCTTTGAAAATTTCTTTCGGGCCCTTCCTTAATTTCTTGCCACTTGGACACGTGGCACTATTTTATTGGCTCGGGCCTGAGGGGCGCACTTTGTCCTTTGAAAATTTGGTATTTTTCACTTTGGGAAAATTTTCCCATTTCTCCCGTGCTCCGCCACTCAAGTGCCACATGGCATGATTTCATTGGACGCGGGCCCTTCCTGACCATTTCCCTTTTGTTTTTTTCCTTTGGAAAATTTTTCAAAATTTTCCCGCCAGCCGATGAGGTGAAGACACGTGGCGAGATTTGATTCGTTGGCGGCTCTTTTGGCTTTTCACGTCCCTCGCGTACTTTTGGCCCGGCTGTCCCAAACTACCTAGGACAAATATCTCTGAACCGCCTGATTCGGGCTTCCTTGTTCCTATTTGCGGTGAAGACACGTGGCGAGATTCCATTCGCTCTCATTTGTTTGCCTTTCCGCGCCCCACGCGTCCTTTTGGGCCAAATGTCCTGCAGACGAAAGTCTCTTGTTTTCAGCCAAATCGGCCGGTTCGCGTCCTCCCGCGTACTTGCCCTCATCCCATTGTCCCAGTCCCAGATCTGCTGGGACAAATCTCTCGAACCGCTCGAAATGGACTGATTTGCTTGCTAAACCGGCCGGCCGTCGCATCCCGCGCGTATTTTTGGCCCGAGATGTCCCAGGGCCATGTGAAACAAAACTTAGACCTTTTTTCATTTTTGGGCACCAAGCTTGGCTTTTGCAATTTTTCCACATTTTTAAAACCTCTTTGGGTTTTCTTCTTGGACAGGAGAGTTAGAAAGAAGCCGAGGGGACCCCGAAACATAATTTTTGCCTTGAATCAATATACTTTCTAAGGATTGAATAATCGATGCATGTTATCAAAAATTACCCGGGGTGAATTTTGGATAACACATTCTTAGTACAAAATTATGAAACAAAAACATGGTTTACATAGGAATTAACAAGGCTCATTACTCACCTCTTGACCACACTAACAAGAAAAGGAGCTTTTTTCATATGGTCCAACAAGCAAGAGCAAGCATTTAAAGAACAAAAGGTACATTAAATTAGTTCAATTAACCATGCATTTTCAAACTAAGACAAGGAATTCCATGTACATGTTGATGCTTCCACCTATGCCATTGGTGATATTTTAGCACAAGTGGGAACTCAAGGGTTGGAAAGACTTGTTTACTTCTCTAATGTCGAGAATTACAATAGCACTATAGTAACGGGAGGCTCTTGGCATGGCTTTTGTTATTCAAAGTTCCAACATTACTTGAGGTAATTTTGTTCACATTCTATGTTGACCACCACACTTTATTGTACTTGTTCATCAAGCCTATTATCTAAGGTCAGATAAGTAGATGGTTGATGTTGCTACAAGAATTTGCATTCAAGATTATTGTCAAGCCTAGTAAAATTCATGTAATTGACCAACTTTCTAGGATAGAAACAGGTGAAACTATTGACTATGTGAATAAATATATTCCATATGCTCACTTATTCCATATTACTATTTTGTTATCATGGTATGAAAATATTAGGGATTATCTATCTATTGTGTTCTTTCCAGAGGACATGTAACTTGCCAAGTGGAGGAGATTGGCATTTAAGTCCTAAAAGTTTTAGTTGGTAAATGACCTTGTGTACAAGATGGGCCCTAACCATGCATTGCGGTGATGTTTAAAAATAAATAAATCCAAGATGTACTTCAAGAATCACGCGAAGGTCCATTTAGAGGCCACATAGGACTTGACGCTGCATCAAGGAAATTATTTATAGCAATATTTTGGTGTTGACACTACACAATGATGTTACAAAAATGGCATTAGGATGTGACACCTAGTAAAGCACTAAGAAACCACTTTGAAAAGTGAGTTTTTGCCCTATGACCTTCTCAACCTTAGGGAATTTTTGAATGATGGGGAATAAATCTTATTGGATAATTTAAATTCAATAAAATAAATTGGTGTAAGTATATCTTGATCACCACTTAGTATTTAACAAAGTTTGTAGAGGCTAGAAATTTTTCCGATAATAGTGCAAAAATTACAACTTAATTCATCTAAGAGAAAGTAGTCACTCAATTTGAAATTATAATATAGATAGATCACAAATGATAGAGGTGGGAACTTTGTCAAACATGTGATTTGGTTGATGACTTCACAATTTTGGATCTTTTATTCACTCTCAAATACTTACTACCCACAAGCGAATACCAAGAAAAGGCCAAAAATAAAGTATTTATCTCAATCTCTTAGTGATCTAGAAGTCATGTGGCATTTATGGTGTTGATTGGGAAGAACACACACATGTGGTCATATAGCATACAAAGTGACTATAAGCCATACACTCTTCTAGTTGATGTACAATCAAAAGGTGGTTGTCATATTGAATATCTTGTGCAAGCCTACGGATAGTATTTGAGGATCTTAGTAATGAGGAAAGTCTCAAAGAATAACCTATCTAGTTGAACAAATAAAACGAACATTGGGTGGCAAAAAGGGAAATCGAGGTCATGAAAAGAAGGAGAAAGTATTGGCATTGGAACACCTTTGAAAAATGAATTTTAGAGAAGGAGACTTAGTTCTATGGTATACCTATCGGTTCCTCAAACTTGCACCCATGTCTCGATTCGTAAGAACCGAGTTAGTGAGTCAACAATGGGACCATCTCAAATTTGTGGGACCTTGAATGCTTGAGATAGACCTCTAGGAAGGATGGTTCCTCTACTTACCTCTCCGCTACTGATTTATCCTAATGTTGAAGGAAAACCTAAGCTAACAATGCCAAGGGACCATGGATAGAAGGATAACATAAAATGGAAAACTAAAACTAAGGAAGGTGATAGCACCAAAAAAAGTGGGATGAACACTATCTGTTTTGAGTGAAAACAAAGGAGAAGTCATAAAGGGAGGCTAGGCATGCATAGCACAAACTAGAATGCATTCACCCACTCAGTTTCATGAAACACAAGTAAGAAAATGGAGCTACAAGGAACTTAAAGTGACATAGCAAGCACACAATACAAAAGGAAGGAAAGAAATAAGAATACAAACATGTCAAGGTAGAGAATAGCCACAAAATGATGCTTCTATTACTTCTAGGAATGCACAGTCTATTACAATGGCATATGTGGCCGATATCCACAGGCAAGAGCCAGATCTAGAGGTCTACAACTCAAAATATAAAGATGGAGAACCCTTAGCAAATGTTAGAATACCCTAAATGTCAAACCCTTTATAATGAGTAATGCTCTTACATTTATAAATGAATCGGTGAGAGAAGAAGAGGAGAAAGAGGGAAAACTCGGATTTGAATCACAACCACCAACAACAAGCATTCAATGTTTTTTAATCTATTAAATACACTTATCCAAGTTTGTTTGGCATGTAGGAGAATCAAGGAGGGAAAATCGGATCAAATCCAGGTGGATGGAGGAATCAAATATGTTCATTAATGGTCATAAAGATGTTTTCATGTTTCTGACCTACCAAATCCCACAAAAATTTGAATTTGAATGATCTAGAGTGTGGCCCATGTCAAAGCATCTTTCAAATGAGCAGTAGTGTGTAGCAAAATTTATGGTTGTTAGAAGTCTAAACGTCACTCTGACATGCAATGACATGTGGCGCACGCTGATTGACCGAGAGATTGGCCAATTTGTGTAATTGAAATATTTTTTTCATGTGTCACATATTGATTTGTTGTAATAATCGGCACTGGTTAGCACACTTTGATTGGTTACATGTAACACACTCAATTTCATACATATGCCACGTGGCAAATAAGGTGCAGAAGAAAGTGTAAAGGCATGCGCGCAAAAGAGCAAGGCATGGAAAGAAAATAGAGGAAGGGCACACATAAAAGTGACGTGTGTGGGAGGAATGGGAGAATACCTAAGGAAGAAACATATGGTGAAGTCGCAACTATTACAAAGTAATGTGTAGTAATGAGGAAATGGCGCGCAATAATTCCAGAGGATTAGTTTATTTTGGGAAGCAAGTCTAGGGCACGCGCGCAGAGTGCATGAAATCTTTGGGAAGAATTCGGATGCTTGGAAAGTGCATGCAAGGGGGGAATGGAACAAAGAGGAGAAGGAAAAGAAAAGGTGAAGGAAAGGAGGAGTGCACAAGAACATGCAAAGTATCTACAACCAAGGGAATGTGCCAAGGAAAAACTAAAGTGCTCGCAACCTGCAATGTAGATCCTTAGATTCACAATAGGATTATAAGTTGTCCAAATAACTAGGGGAGTTATTTTGGATAACATTTTTGGCAACTTTTGGGATCATCTTCTGTTAGATGAAGGAGATCGGTATCCTTGAGCATCCATTAGGCATGGATTCTACTTGGAATATGAAATTCTGATTTGTGATCTTGAAGAACTTCCTTTGAAGTTGTTGAGTTGTGGAGCTCAATTACTTCATTTTAGCATGCAATGGAAACTTGCTAGAAAATACAGTAACCGTCATCGATTAGGGGTAACCAGCATCGGTCACCGGGGACCAAAGCATCGTCGATGGCAAGGAAGGAAGCGCATCGGTTAGGGTTAATCGGCATTGGTTACCTATGCAAGGATGTTTTAATCAACTCTCGGGAATTATATCTATTTTTAGCATTAAATTATATCTATTGATTTTAATTGCATGGCTAAGTGCCCTAAGTCTATAAACGATTGTATAAGCATAAAGCCGGGGTTTAGAAGTAAGAGATTAACAAGAATTAGAAAGAACTTGCAAAATTTGGTGAGAGAGAGAATTCTTGGTGATGAAGTAAAATCTTAAGGAAAGAAATTATTATACATCTGAGAGGTGTGGAAGATTGTAATTATTCATTGTATATCTTTTCAAATCTTTGGATAATATATTGGCTTGTTTCTTGGTGGACGTAGACCACACTAGGTGAACCACATTAAATTTGGTGTTGATTTATGTCTCTTGGTTTGTATATTTCTTCTGGTAGAATATCCTCTTTTATTTGCATGTATGCTTATATCTGATATATGTTTTTACAATTGGTGTGCTAACCCCAACAACTAGTATCAGAGCTTTGTTTGGAGGTTTTGTGTGTTAACAGGATTTACTCATAGAGGGTTTTCTAATTGAGTGGGAGCTACATCAATGGTAGAAGAAAACAAATACAAGGTAGAGAAATTTAACAGCCGAAATTATCTATTATGGAATATGCAGATTGAGGATTATCTCAGTATCAAAGATATTTATATTTACCATTGGATGAAAATTCTAGACCTACAAAGATGGTGATGAAGAATGAAATATTCTTGACAAAAAGCTTTGGAATCTATAAGATTAATCTGGTAGCATCTGTGGCTTCCAATATTATAGAAGCAGATTCTATGGTAGAGTTAATGAAATCTCTTGCTAATTTATGTGAAAAACCTAGTGCTTCAAATAAAGTTTATTTGATGAAGAAACTATTTAGTTCTAATATGCATGAAGGTGGATTTGTATCTAGTCATTTGAATGATTTTCAATCTATTTTAAATCAGTTAAAATCAATTGCAATACCATTTGATGGTGAGGTAAAAGCACTTTTACTCTTATGTTGTTTGCACGATAGTTGGGATAACTTGGTACTGGTTTTTAGTAATACAGCAACAATGACTAATAATATTTTGAATTTTGATGATGTGGTTTGTATAATATTGAATGAAGAAATTTACAGGAAGAGTACAGAGGAATCATCATCTCGTAAATGTTTTGAATGTAGAAATCGGGCGATCAAAAGGAGAGATATAAGAGTAAGAGTAATGGGAAATTAAATTCAAGGGATAATAGATCTAAATCTTAAGTAAGGGAATTAGTTGTTGGAAATGTGGAAAGAAAAGACATGCAAAGAAATATTGTTTGTCAAAGGATAAAAAGAACCAACAACTAGACAAAGGTAAAGAAGACAATCTTGCTACATCATAATTAATGCAAGATGCTCTTATTCTTTCTTTAGATAATAGAATTGAATCATGGGTTTTAGATTCAAGAGCTTCTTTTCATATAACCCCTAATAAGGTTTATTTCAGAAATTATGTCTAGGGAAATTTTGGGCATGTTTATTTGGGTGATCATGAACCTTGTAATATTACTGGTAAAGGGGAAGTTCATCTAAAATTGTAGAATGGAAATACATGGGTATTGAAATATGTGAGGCATGTGCCAAGCCTCAAGAGAAATCTTATTTCTGCAGGGTAACTTGGTGAATCTGGTTGCATGGTTACTTTTACAGGAGACTCTTGGAAAGTCACCAAGGGTGCTTTTGTAGTGGTAAGAGGTAAGAAGGTAGGAACATTATATTTATATACCTCAGTATTCATCGATTCCTTTTCGCATTATTTACTTGATTCATATGCATGTATGTGGCATAATTGATTGGGTCATATGAGTCAAAAATGAATGCAGATATTAAAGGCTAAGGGTAAGTTATCATATTTGAAAGATCTAGATCTTGATTTCTATGAGCATTGTATTTTTGGAAAGAAAAAGAGAGTGAGATTTCTCAAAGTTGGGGCAACTAAGAAGGAGTGAAAATTGGAGCTTGTACACTCAGATGTGTGGGGACTAGCTAAGGTAGCTTTTTATGGAGCATCCCAGTATTATGTTACTTTCATTGATGATGCTACAAGAAAGGTATGGGTTTATTGTATTAAACGTAAATCTGATGTTTTTGAGACTTTTAAAAGATGGAAAGCCCTTGTTGAGAATGAATCAAATTATAAGTTAAAGTGCCTTAGATCTGACAATGGTGGTGAATATTGTAACAAGGCTTTCAATGATTATTTTTCAGTGAATGGGATACATAGAGAAATAATGGTTCCAAGAACACCACAGAGAATGTTGTTGCAGAAAGAATGAACAGGACAATCATGGAACGTGCTAGAAGTATGAGAATAAATTCGGACTTCCCTTATAGCTTTGGGATGTAAGCGATTAATATAAGGATTTATTTCATTAATCTGTGGACCTTTAAGTTCACTAAATGGAGGAATACCAGAGGAAGCTTGGACCGAGAAAATAGGTAGATCTTTCTTTTCTTAAATTTTTGGTTGAAGCTTTTGTGCATGTTGATAAGGAAAATAGGAAGAAGTTAGATGTAAAATCCAAGAGATGCACTTTCATTGGTTATGGATCTGGTGATTTCGGTTTTCATTTTTGGGATTTAGAGAATTCTAAAATTATTAGGAGTCACGATGTTGAATGGAATGAAAAGAGAATGTACAGGGATCAAATTTTGGTACCCAAGGATGAACTAGTTGAGAAGTTTGTGAATGAAAATGAACTCTCAGATTTAAAATAATTACCGACATGGTTACGTAGTAACCGATGTCGATTGACCCCTAACCGGCACTTGTTGGTAGAACCAAAGTATCGGTTACAAAAGATCCAAACTAGTGTTGGTTAGAGGTGATCGGTGGCACTCACTATCGATTTGGATAGGAATGTCCAGGAGGTCCAAATTGAGCCTCTGGTACCCAAAACTCCTGTGAGAAGGTCATAAAGGGTAAGTAAACCTCCAGAAATATTTACACCTTCTCTATATTATTTATTATTGACTAATAATGGTGAACCAGAGAGCTTTGAAGAAGCAATGTAGGATAAAACTCATGTCTAGTGGGAGCATGGCATGGATGAGGAGATGGAATCCTTAGAATGAACTAGACTTGGGATTTGGTTAAGTTTCCAACATGTAAGAGAACATTGTAGAACAAGTGGGTTTACATGATCAAGGAAGAAGAGGGTGGACATAAAAGATATAAGGCAAGACTATGTACAAACAAGACAATGTGCGCATAGCACACTTGGAGGAATTCAAACTACTTTAATACATACAAAGTGATGCGGAGAGTTTAATAGAATGGTTTGAGATAGATCCCATTGACTAGGATTGATAGTGCGCCTCCATCAAGATGAGTCAGTTCAAAATAATTAGCCTCCTTGCAAGAACTGGTAGTGTATGGGCCACTCTTAAGTGCATCAAAATTTGAATGGAGCCCTAGTTTGTCTTTTTAGACATCCCATTTTAAGACTAAGTCCCCAAATTTGAAGTTTTGATGCCTAGACTTTCTATGAAACCACTTCTTTGTTGATTTTTGATGTTATAGCTTGATCATGGCAGAGTTTCTTGATTCCTCAAGTTTAACCAGCTCTTCCATTCTGATTTCTCTATGGTCCGCACTCTCAAACTCCAACTATTGGGAAAGCTTTATTGAAGGTAATTCAAGAGATAAGGGGAATCTAGATTCTTTCTTGTAGAGAAAACTTGTAACGTGAAGTACTTATTGCCTTATTTATTGTGATCATGTCTACCTAGAGTGCACACAAGAACTTTGTATGCCACTATCTTTAGTTGATGTTCATTGTGTATTTCATGATTCTCGATAGGATTCTTATCTATAGACTCTACCAAACCACTACCATGAGGGTAGTAATTGGAAGAAGTATTGAGATAGATACCCAAGCTAAGATCCCAATCAAGTGATTCTAGTACTAAGGAAGGATTTTTCATTATCTAAAATAATTGTCCTGGGAACGTCAAACCTTGTTACAATACCTTCGAGAAAGTCCGAATGACTAACTCGGTTGATTATTTGAGCGTGAAAACTTATGTCCATCTTGTGAAGTATTCCATAGCTGTTAGCACCCACTTGTGGCGGTGCTTGAAGGAGGATTGATCATGCCTATGAAGTCAAGACCGCATTGTGCAAAAGACTTATCCGCTTGGATTGGTCGGAGGGGAAGCGCTACCAATTTTTTCTTTCCTACAAATAAATTGCATTCTTTACATTTCATGACCCACTTGTGTGCGTCAATGAACATGGTAGGCCAAAAGAGTCATGCCATTATAATATTCTTTGTTGTAGTCTTGGAAGAGAAGAGTCCACCAGAGAATCCATCGTGAAATTTTGCTAACACTTTTTCAACTTTTGCATTGTCAATATATCTCATCAACATGCCATCAAGATTCTTCTTGAAGAGAAGGCCATCAATCAGAACATATGGAATAGATTGCATTCTTAGATGCCTTCTCTTTTCCTTGTTTAAATTGGGAGGGTATGTGCCCTCATAAAGGAATAATATCATGTCCTTCATCTAGTTGTGTGTGTGTCAGATCTCGTATTTTGTTCAATCTCTATGCACGGGAGATCTTCATCCAGGAATAATGAAGTCTCGGGTTCATTATGCGCATCCTTGGCAATTTGTTTACATAGCACACTACCTCTTACCAGCTTTGTGGCTTTGATAGTCACATAATATTCCATTATCTTGGTCACCCGTCTTGCTCTTTTTTCACTAATTTTTACTCCCATGATGATGTCTCTAACATCAGAGTGAGAGGCTAACACCTTGATATGATTTGTGGAGAGCATACTCTTGAAATTATTGAGAGCGCCCATGATGGCGTAGACTTGTTTCTCCATGTGACTATATTTCAACTCATAATCCTTCAAGTGTCTGACTGAAGAAAGCCACTGGTTGTTCTAGTCCTTTTTCATTTTCTTGTGTCAGGACAACAGCAACACTTGCATCAGCGCCATAAGCATAAAGTATTAAATCCTTAGAGTAATCCGGTTTGATGAGTGTTGGCACGTAATTAATTTATTGTTTGATCTTATTGAATCTCTATTTTCCTTCTGTTGTCCATTTGAAGGTTGTTTCCTTTTTAGCATGAGGGTGATGGGTTGAACCTATCTTGCAAAGTTAGGAATGAAGCGCCTAACAAAGTTGATTTTTCCAAGAAAGGACTGCAAGGCTTTCTTGTACGCCGGGAGAGAAATAGCCAGGATGGCTGAAATGTGCTCAGGATCAATTGTGATGCCATCCTTTGAGACCACGTGGCCCAATAGCTTTCCCTATACCATAGAAACTGCACTTCTTGGGCTTAAGAGATACCCCAAAAATTTTGTCTCTCAAATATTTTCTCTACGTGCGCCATATAATCCACGCTCTACTTCGAGAAGACAGTTATGTCATCTAGGTAAACCGAGATAAACGCATTGATGTAGCCTTTGAAGGCAATGTCCATGGTGCACTGAAATATCATGCCCACATTTGAAATACCAAAGGGAATCTTTCGATATGCATATGTTCCCCATTTGGTTGTAAACGTTGTTTTGAATTGATCAAGGGACACTTTGTTTAAATCTCTAAAGTCAACACAGAATCTGATTTCTTTGTTCTTCTTGCATACTAGAACAAGATTTGTGAGCCAGGTAGAGTATTTAATTGGAAATATGATCTTCACCTCGATGAGTTTAGATAACTCTTTCCTCATGAGAGGCTCTATCCATGGATTGACTGGCCTCTACTTTTATCTAGTGGACTTGATGTCGGGATCGTGGTCAACGGAGTGTTGAGCAACACATAGATCACATCATTTGAGGTATTTGTACTCCCATGAAAATATATCATTGTATTTCTAACAGAGAGATGAAGACATGTTTCTCATCATGCGCAGAAGCTTTCTTGAGCAACAACTCCTTCCTGCGCACAATAGTAACTAGAGTACAATCTTATTGCATTGTGCACATATTATTTTCTTCACCCTTGAACTCATCATTAGGGATAAATATTTTCTCTAAGGTGACCAACCCTTTAGGCAACTTGTTTGTCTTTAGCTAGATCACTTGGTCACCATAGTTGTCATGCAAATCAACTTACATGTTTGAAGAGAAATCAGCTTCATTCTGAATAAACTGGATGATTTGTGTGTCACTTTCAAACACTTGTAAGCTCATGTTGTTAACTAGGATGGATGGTCTGGTCACCATCTTGACATGTTACGTGTTTCCTTTGATAAATTCCTCTCGCATGAGAGACTTGTGAGCCAAGCATGGCCATCTGATCGGCTTCTTTGTTCATCTTTCTTGGTACCACCTGCAGATTTAGAGCATCAAATCTCTCAAGGAGGTCTCAAACTTTGTGTTTATAAGATTTGAGAATCTTATTCTTTGTCACACATTTTTTGGTGACCTAGTGAATAACCAATTTTGTGTCCGAAAAAATCTAGACCACCTTAATTTGTTTCTTTTCCGTAATCAAGAGACCATACACCAAGACCTCATATTTTGTTAAGTTATTTGAGCATGAAAACTATAATCTGTGCATGAAGAATAATTTCTCATCCTTGGGAGAGATGAGAACAACACCTATAGCCGCATTGTTTCGCTTCTCGCGGATCCATTGAAGTATAACTTCCATAGATCATATTTTTCTTTATTTTACTTGCTCACGCATGGTAGCATAGCTTCTTCTTCAATGATGCAAGTAAGTGACAAGACCAGATTTACAAGATTCAAACTATTCAAAGCATATGGATCAAATTTTTGGTGCCTTTCTACCCACTCATCTAGCACTAAGTCAGGAAGAGGAGGAGGGACATGCTGCTCTTCAAAAACTGAAACTTGCTCTTCTTGGATTAAGCAATTGGCTTGGAGAGGAGATGGGTCATATGAATCTACATGATAGGAGAATATTGGCTCAACTTGTATGGTAAACTAGGTACCATACCTTGTCTTGAGTAGAATATGGGACCAATCAGAAGACAAGTAACCCCCTTTGGCGTTAAGTCCCTTGATAGACATATGGCAAACAAAGGAGGTGGGTCAATGATTGATACATCTTGAGTTATAGTTAGGCTTGGACATGCATGGAGGGTTAACTCAAGACCCTTGGACTCACAAAGTGGTAACAGCTTAAACCATCAAGTTGCATGACTCCTTTGGACAAAGGGTTGCACTTAAGGCCTACGACATCAACAATTTTCTTAGGCATGACTGAAGTATTAGCACCTCGAGTCAATCATACAATTGTGCACAAGGTATTTACCTATGATCAAGGACATGTAGAAAGGTGGGTTTTTATTACCTTACTTACTTGCTTCTTCTCTTCTTGAAAAACATTGACAGAGCAGCGTGTGGAAGTTGGGACAGAGTTTTGTGCAACAAGTCGTGACTTTGAGATGGGATGGCCAGGGCATCCCACATTGTGACATTTATATTTTTTTCTTCATCTGGTCCACAATGTTGAATGAAAGGCCCATTGACTTATGCATTTGAGGCACAACAACATATTTTCTTTGTTTTTGGGTGTAGAGGAAGGGGCCTTAGCTTGCACAAAAGCTTAACCTACCACAAGAAGGGAGTGTGTTGCTTTAGAATGAGAATTACGGGAACCTCACATTAGGAACATGCACTCCTTTACTATTGGATGCCTTAGATACATCTTTTTCTTTTGAGGATCACTTGTGTTGCAAGTATTAAGACTTGCGTGAGACCGACCATTATCTTCTTGTACCTTGTCTTGTCAACAACTTAGGCATGCGCATTGACTGGTCTGTTTGTATCATCTGCACTTTATTGATTACACAAGATTCTTAGGCTCACTTATGCTTGTGGAAGGTTCACATTTAGAAGCAGCATGAATCATGTAGGCATGCGTGCGTGCAACATTAGTGCAATGATACTGATTGTGAGGCATGTTGCAAGGAAGTACCATTCGACTCTTACGTCATGTTGTTCTAAACTGGGACAAGTGTTTGACTTGTGATGGGAAGCTGGAAGAGGTTGCTCGGAGGAACAACTTGCAAGGGAAAATGCGTGTTAGCATGTCATCTATCACTTTGTTGGTTCTACCCATATCTCTAGTTTCCATACTGATTCCATTAGGGATGATTGTTTTGGTTCTATGCTTGATTATAATTGTTTCTGAAAGCTTGCACCTACTGATTTTCTAAGGATATAACTTTATTAGACAAGTTCCTAATCAAGGCCTTCATCTCTTCATCTTCTTTCTGCTGCAAGGGAGAGTAGGATGCAGATGCAACTGGTTGCACACTCTATACAGGGATAGGAGAAATAAAAGGCTAGGGCGGTGAAGACATTTCTGGGAATAAGGGTGTGGGAGGTCTAGGAGCCAACTTTCCCGCCTGGATGAGACTATTTTCTACCCTTATTACAATATTGTAAGTAGCAGGTATGGTTCTACCTCTCATGGATTGAAATATGACTAAGATGTCACTATTCAGAGCCTTTAGATAGTGCAAGAAAGCATGTTGGGTTCTAGGTCTTACCACTTGAGGGATTATGTCCCAAGTCTTCTGGAATCGATATTGAAATCAATCATTTTCTCATTGGGCACCCTCTTTGTTGTAGTCAGTTTCTCTACAAAGATAGGTGATCTGATTTATCTTCAAAATAGTTGTATAGAGTTGTTCCAAGCTCATATCATGTGGCAATAGATGTAGGTCTCAGTGCCTTGATACCATTGAAGCATTTTTCCTTTGAATGAGGTTGTGAGCAAGCTAACTACTACATCATCATGAGTGTTCAAATAGAGAGAGCACACATTTTCTACATCCTAGATGTGCTCAACATGGGTGACTTGATTCTCACCAAGTAAAGTATGGGATACTCTTGAGCACGATTGTTGGCATATCATGTTGTGCATTAAGATTGAGAGGGCTTCCACAGTGAAGCTGGAAAAGTTTCTCTGGAGGAGGTGGCTAGAGAGCCATGGTAGGGCATGTAGGTATGATATGAGGAGGATTGGAATGAGCATGGTGTCTTTGGAGATGGAGATACGCGCATGGGTGTTCTACTATGTACTCTCCTCGGAGATAGGGTGAGATAATCGAAATACGCTTCAGAAGTTGCACTTTGTCTTATATGCACTCTTCTCATGAAAGGCACTCAAGACTACTGAAATTAGTAGATCTAAAAGTATTGGGAGTCATCAGATGTGTTTAACAAGCCTCCAAAGGCTGAAAATTGCTAAATCACACACCAAACTTAGTAATGATGAAATTTGATATTTCAATATTGCTCCCACCAAGCGTGTCGAGAAAGTGTTGGTTCCTCAAACTTGCACCCATGTCTTAGTTCCGGAAGAACCAAGTCATTGATTCAACAATGGGACTGTCTCCAAGTTGTGGGACCTTGTGCACTTGAGACGGACCTTTGGGAAGGTCGGTTCCTCTACTTACCTCTCACTCTGCTATCGCTACTCTTAATCTTCGAAGGAAAACCTAAGCTAACAATGCCAAGGGACCAGGGATAGAAGGATAACATAAAATGGAAAACTAAAACTAAGGAAGGTGATAGCACCAGAAAAATTGGGATGAACACTATCCGTTTTGAGTGAAAACAAAGGAGAAGGCATAATGGAAGGCCAAGCATGCGTAACAAAAACTAGAATGTATTCACCCGCTCGATTTCATGAAACACAGTAAGAAAATGGAGCTGCAAGGAACTTAAAGTCACACATCAAGAACACAATGAAAAATAAATGTAAGAAAGAACAATACAAACACGTCAAGAAAGATAATAGCCACAAAATGATGCTTCTATTACTTCCAGGAATATACAGTCTATTACAATGGCGTTTGAAGCTAATATCCACATGCATGAACCACGTCTAGAGGTCTGCAACTCAAAATATAAAGATGGATAACCCTTAACAAATGCTAGAAGATCCAAAATGTCCAACCCTTTACAATGAGAAATGCTCTTATATTTATAGATGAATCGGTGAGAGAAGAAAAGGAGAAAGAGGGAAAACACATATTTGAATCTGATCACAACAACCACCAAATGTAAAGCATTCAATGCATGAAAATTTGTCAAATACACTTCTCCAACTCTGTTAGGCATGTAGGAGAAGCAAGGAGAGAAAATTGGATCAAATTTGGGTGGTTGGAGTAATTGGATATGTTCATTAATGGTCATAAAGATGTTTTCCTAATTCTCACCTACTAAATCCCACTAAAATTTGAATTTGAATGATCTAGAGTGTAGCCCATGTCAGCAGATTTCAAATGAGACCGGGTGCATGTGTGTCATAGGCTTGTGGTAAACGTTATGGTTTTGAGGAAGTCTAAAAGTCGCTCTAACATGTAATGACACGTGGCGCGCGCTGATTTATTGAGAGATTGGCCAATAGTGCAATTATTTGGTCATTTTTTCCACATGTCACATATTGGTTTTTTGCAAGAATTCAAAGTGCTCACCTAGAGTGCTTTGATTGGTTTATGTAACACACTCAATGTCGACATATGCCACGTGGCACGAAGGATTAGAAGAAAGCGTGAAGGAATGCACGTAAAAGAGCAAGGAACGGAAGGAAAATAGAGGAAGGGAATGCACAAAAGTGATGCATGCAGGAGGAATGGGAGAAATACCTAAGGAAGAAATGTATGGTGAAGGTGCAACTATTACAAAGTAATGTGCAGCGGCGAGGAAAGGGGCATGTGAGAATTCTAGGGACTTAGCTGATTTTGGGAAGCAAGTCTAGGGTGCGTGCACAGGGTGCATGAAATGTTGGGAAGAAGGTGGATGTGCGGAAATTACACGCGAGGGGGAAATGGAACAAAGAGGAAAAGGAAAAGAAAAGGTGAAGGAAAGGAGGAGGGCGCAAGAGCACATGAAGAATCTGCAACTAGGGAATTTACCAAGGAACAAATGAAGTGCTCTGACCTACAATGTAGATCCATAGAGCTAGAATGGGATTATAAGTTTTCCAAATAACTAGGGGAGTTATTTTGGATGGCAATACCATAAGGCGAGAAAATAAATCAATAAAATTTGAATTTATGTTGCTAGGTCCATTTAAAATTCAAGAAATAGGGGAAATGGAATGGTTAGTAATGACAATTTGGACGGGAGAATGATCAAGGATATTCTAGATGGTTCCAAGTTAAAAGTGTATTGGATTAGAACCAAAAAGTATTTATATAATTTATATATCAAGGCTCGCATGCACATATTGTAAAGTACTAGAGGAAACTGCCATGAAAAAAGATGAAGGGAAGACAAAAAGGTATAATTATTTTTAATATTGTCATCTATTGATGAAAATAAAAAGAAAAAAGAGAAAAATATAAAAGGCAGAGAAAATTTCAAGGGGAACCATATGCCCAAGTGGAAGGCATGCTCTCATCATATGTCACATCACCGCATGCCACAACAGAGGAATTGAAAAATCCATTCATCCCACACTTTTTGTACACCCTTTCTCCATTTGATCAAACGTAGGATTCATTTACAATGTACGAACATCAACACATCCAAAGAAATCATTTTGTATGCCCTTTGCCAATAATAACTAGTACACTCTACTAATAGTTGTATAGCTTAACTCCCCAAATATTGTATGTCCAAGCTAATCAGCCATATGGCACTTAGTGGAAACATTGTTACACAACCTGCTATGAATGTCATGCATACATTGACCATAAAACACACAACCATGTGCCACTAACATTGTTGTACCCCATTGTATGTTCCATATTTTGATGTGTGTCGAACACCCTTCTCTACTTATGTTCATTCCCCTCTCCAACCCTCTTGCCCCTTAAACTCTCTTATTCATTACCATACAGCTCCATGCCTATTTTGCACAATCTTTGGTCCTCACAACAAGAGGATTTATTGGAAAATTTTGCATTTTTTTAGAGCAGAGAGAAGCTTGAGAAAATAGTATTCATTGGCAAGGTTGGCATCCGAGAATAATTCAAGTGGATATTATCCCTTCCGTAGGGTTTCGAGGAAATTTTTAAAATTCAAGAACCAAAACTCCCATCCAAAAATATGCAACAAGAGGATTTCAATATGTATTTTGAAGTTGAAAATTCCAGTTCTGTGCAAATATCATGTCTCGAGAAAAACAAAATCCTTTTGGGCATGATTATTTTCTATGCAATCAAACAAAAAATTACAATTTAAACCTGGTTTAGCTTGGGAAGGCCATATAATTCCCAAGCCAAATTCTACCACATCTCCGAGATTATTATAACTTCAATGGTATCAAGTACTAGTGCAGGGTAGGGTGCGAGAAAAGGGTACCAAAAAGTGAAAAATTCAAAGTGAACGCTCAACAAAGAATAAATATAAAGTGTTTCCCACACTTAAGATGGTGAGATGGAAAAATCCCACACGTAGTGGGCCAAGAATTTGAGGATCATGAATTGAAGTTGGAATTGTGTAGAGTTAGGGTGAAAGAAAATTTATAGATGACTTATTTCAGTTAAGTGCTAGAGAATTTGAGCCTTACGTGGCTCGGATGGTCTCTAACTATAATCGGGACAAGTGTGTTTACCTATTTGATACATGAACAAGGAGGTAAAAATCATATATGCAGCCAAAGATTCAACCAAGGTGTTGGGCATGCCCTCACATGGATATTTAGTCGGTGAATCGGTAGGTAGCCCCAGATTAATCGGGCTTGAAAGTTCTATGTTGTCCAAAATTTATGTAGGTCGATTTGATTGAGTGGCATACTCTCTTGGATGTAATATAATGATATAAGTGGGTGCTACTTGAACCTCTTAAATTTTTGTGTGGATGTCTCACACGGGGTTGTGTGTAGATGAGAAGGAATATATTCTATTATTACAATAGAGAAGGTATGGTGTTCGCAAAAGGTTGGATGTGCATTCATAGTTGGATGTGTGTAGATGAGCAAGTATATTTTCTATTATTATTATGGAGAAGGATGACTGTGCACAAGGTTGGGTGTTTTATCATAGGAGTGTAATTACATGTTTAGTTGTGTTTATAGGTGGGATAATGATGGGCATGCCCTCTTGTCTATAGTCGATAGGGCGGTGTGTTGTTTCTATGTGTGCTTGCTCTACGAGGAGGGAGGACTTGGCATCCGAGTGGCTTTGAGTTGTGTATCCTATCGGTAGTAAGCGGTGTAGACATGGCAAGGATTTAGTATAGAGTATAGTGTCCAAGTGGCTATGGTTTGTGCATCCTATGACTAGTAGGGGTGTGGCCACACGGGTTTATGTAGAGTTTGCATGATTGATCACATGCTTGGCTTACAAAGAGGTGAGATCTCTAAACCGGGGGAATTTTTATCTACTTGGATTCATGATTTCATCTCCTTGACATATAAAGGATTTTATATGACACATCATACCATTGGATGATTCCTGGATGTGATGTATTCTTAGTCAACCTTGACTAATATTGGGATGAAATTCCAACCATAATTCTTTGAGAGGGCCCATGGGAATATGGGCATCAGTTGGGAGAAGGTGATGGATAACCACTTAGAAAATATAGAACATGAGATACAACAGCCAATTCAAATATAATTCATAGCCTTACCATGTTGGGGGAGTCCAACATGGGTTCAAATACATCGAGCATTGTAGCTGGAGGATGTGACTGATAAATTCTATGTTCATCCCCTACATTAAAGGTCTTCTGGATTTTGGCACTAAAATCACCATCCCGAGGCTTAAAATCATAATTTTCCACCAATTCATTAGGTGATTATCAATGCAACTTTGGTTGAAATGAAGCGTGGGAAGGCTTATATAATTGCTTTTGCCTATGGCTCAAAACCTTCACACGCTGGAATCCATCCCATCATAATTTGATGGCCCTTCAACCTAAATTTCGTCATCATATTATTTGTAAGATAAAGGCCCTTACATGATTGATAAAGGTGGATATTTTAGTAGGGGAGACTTATTTGTAATTTTAGGAGAAAATGTTGTGATTACCTTTTGAGACAAGACCTTGGTAGGAAAAGATCAAAACTTTAGATAGGTAACTCCATGCCCTATGGTCATTTTAATGGTGATTTTAATAAGAAAAAATTGTCATGTTATGTTATAGGGACACCCTACTTGCCTAAACCCAAAATTCACTTTAGACTTGGTCATTCCATATGATATCACTTTCAATTTTAGAGAAAGGATCCATATTAGTTCCCAAATTCAGCAAGAAGTCTCGTAGCACTATAGATGGATCTTAGACAATGACAAATTTCATGGTTGGGGGAAGATAGATTTTGAAGAACAAATGAGAGAATATAATTAAGCCTCCCATTACTAGTTCCTTTCCTTTTTAATACATTGATAGTTAAGAGAGACTCACCTTCAATTATGATGTTTAAGTATACATTCTCTCTTGTCCTCTTCAAGCCTTCCATTAGATCGAAAAAAATTGTTTTATTATTAGTGGCATGATGGATTATACCAAATGTGGCCATAATTAAAAAACCTTGATGAATCTCTCAAGTATGGTTCCATAGCCTACTCTCCCTATGTTCCCTTTATTGGCCCCATCAAAATTAAGCTTAACCATTTCCATAGGTAGGAAAGACCAAGATGGAATAGTTTTGGTGTTTGTGTGTTTAATCTTTCTTGTCATCACATCCCACTTTATAAGTGGTCATTTTTCTTAAATAAGAGGGCCGCCTCTATTACTAGGAATTGTGTATTCTCTTAGCATTACATTGATCCATTCGAGATAGATACTTCTAATCTCTTAATAAATCTCTAAGAAGAAATACTTACATCTCTAAATACACTCTTATTTATTTCTAACCACATTCCACATCACAAATGAAGGAGTGGCATCGATAATGGACTTGGAATGGAATGTGGTGGCTAGTTCTATTGAGAGATCAAGTATGTTACTAAAGGGGGTTCCCATAAAAAGACAATTTATGTATGATATTTTTCCACACTTTAGTGGCATGGGGGCATTGAAGAAGGATAGGATTCATTGTTTCCTCATTGGATTGACATAGGACACATCTGGTTGGGCCATAGAAACCTCTTTTAATTAGATTGTCAAAAGTTAAGATTTTGTTGAGGACTTTGGGAAAATTCCATTTGCACCAGATTCTTTGGTATGGCCATTGGTTTGGGATTTTGCATTCTCCTAGAGAGTTGATATATTGTATCCATATTTAACTTTGTAGTCCCCTATTGGGGATCCATTCCATTTCAAATTAGCCTCCTTCCCCATAAATGGAAGTCTTATTTCTTGAAGACTTTCTTTCATCATTGAGACACTGGTCAATAGGGGCATCGAGTTGACTCTAGTCCCTCCAAACATGAATTCTCCACATTGCGATAGAGAGTTGTATGATGTCTTCTATATTAGTTTATATGACCAAAGGAGGAAAACCCAACCACGAATCCTCCCAAAAGTTAACTTTCGACCTAACCCGATTTCCCATGTGAGTTTTTGTAGGATTGTTTTCCTACATGATCCGATGATGTTTCTTATGTGGGAACCTTAGGAAGATCCACCATAGTGAAGATTCTCTCTTGTTCCATGGAATCTAAGTATACTTGGCTTTCAAATTTTAACAATTAAGTTTATCAGATTTGAATAGATTCTCTAGTATAATTTTGCTCCTAAAGCTATGTTTTTCCTCTTTAAGTCGGTGAGGTTAGCATCTCCCATCCTTTTGAAAGGGAAAAAAATTCCAACTCAATAAATGGAATTTATGCTCTTTCGAGATGCCCTCCCATAGGAATTTTTTCATCGGTCTATTTAAAGCCTCCACAATGTTGGAAAGATACATGAAAATGGATAGGATATAGCGGGCATTGCTTGAAGGAAACTTTTCAATGAGATTAATCTTCTAGTCATACTTAACCATTTCCCTTTCCAAGAATATAGTTTTCCAATTATTATTGACACTAGACCTTCCCATAGATGTTTCCTCATTGCACCATTGAACAAAGTAGGATTCCTAGATATTTTCTAGGAAGAGATCCTATTTTGATTCCTGTGATATCGACAACCGACATTGCAAAGGGACTAGAATGTTAAAGAAGATATGAGATTTTGCAAAATTTATCTCTTGACCAAAGGCTTTGGAGTATTTGTTCAACATCTTTCTTATGAATCTAGCGTCCGATGGGTGCCTCTCATGGGAATTTTTTCATCGGTCTATTTAAAGCTTTTACAATCTTTGGAAGGAGTCGTTATACCAAATTTGCACCCCTTGAAAATTTGGATAACTTATCAAATATGGACTTAGCCAAATTTGCAGGATTCCAAAGTAGATGTTTGGAAGCTAGTGGTCGCTAAGATGTTTGGAAGCTAGTGGTCGCTAAGATATTTTGAGGTTAGTGGTTGCTAGGTATTTTTATCGACCTATTTTGAGGTTAGTAGTTTCCAATCATTTTCACTGACCTATTTTGAGGTTAGTGGCTGCTAGGAACTTTCTCTAACCTATTTTTGGAGGTTAGTGGCCGCTAAGCACTTTTCACCCGACCATGCAAACTTCAAATTGCCATAACTTTCTTTCTACAACTCCAAATTAAGAAAACTTGGTACCGTTGGAAAGATCTCCTCGAGAAATTAAAATTAAAAAAATCATAATCACTTTTTGGTGGAGAGAAGAGGTAGAAAAATGGAAAGAGGCCGATAGGTATTTTCGGTGACCTATTTTGATGCCTAAGTATAGACACAAAATCATGCACTTGGGTATATTTCTAGGTCCTAATCACATACCACTATTCATATGATTCCTAAGCGAGAAAATTACTAATTAACCATTTTCTTTGGCCTCTTTGCTTTCTTGTTGGTTTCCTTCTTGGTCTTACACACCCTATTGCCAAGTCTGACTTTCGATGCTTCAACTTTTCTAAGGCTGGACACCATCACCCAACTAGGACGTCGGGGCCCTGCGCCCTCATCCCCTCTAGATGCACCTGACCTCTTTGTATCTTTCTTGCATTTTTTGGGTCTCTTCTAGCCATTGGGCATCTTGTTTTCTTATGAGTCAGCCTTTTAGTGGTTAATTATGAAATTCAACCAAAGCAATCATATAAATACAAATCTATGTGATCATAATAAAGGACCAAGCTCTAAGCATATACTACTATCACTTAAGGTTGCATCCAAAGGAATTACAAGAGCATCAAAGCATCCATCTAGCTATCATTCAAGGGAAAAGGGAATGAATTCTTATGCATACACTTCATAGGAGGGGAAGTTCATTTTGATATCCACACATCTACTTACATTGCTACATCTAGCTATTTCTCACTATCAAGTGCATCTTACACAAGAGCCACTTATGGCACAATTCTACACACGCACACGTAGAACTACATGGAGTCTGAAATTTAGTGGAGCACCCGGATCGTAAGTTCACTCAGTCGGGTGACCACTAGGGTCATCGACTCCCCATTTACATCTTTTTCTTTTTAGGATTTGATGTGTTTTGGGGTTTTGCAAGTGCTCTTTCTCTCTTTGTAGGACGGGTGAATTCTACATATAGTTTGACACATAGGCGATCAACAATGAAGGGCAGTGACATTGAAAAAATAGAGAAGAAATCACTTTCCGACCATTTTCACAGTCATGAGCACCCAAAAGCGATCTACGGTGCACATGCGCCCCTTACCCGATCCAAACGCCTGATCCATGGAGATCCCGGTCGCATAATTTCCTGGGCATAATAACGATAGATTCTTCCTCCTGTTTATAAATTTTCTAGTTCGGCACAATCCAGGATTAATTGCAAAATTAGTTAAGTACTTTATCCCTTCTCTTACATCTAGGGTTTCATATTTTCCTAGCTTATTGGTTAGGTCAATACTTTATTGCTATATCATTGTGTTTTGACTGCAATTAGGGTTTAACATTATTCCGATATTTTTAAAAAAAATTAGTGAACCCATTGCTCGAACCCACCTTGCTTCTAGGTCTTTTATCATCTTCTTATTGTGGCTCAATCTTATGGTGAATTTGAAGCCCACCTTCAAGAGCTCAGTGATCATCTTGTTGAACATCCTTAGGATCTAGATCTTCTTTTATTCGTTTCTTGTGAGGAGACCACCAATATTTGCAAAGCTTAATGTTCTTGCATTCATTCCCGCTTCCATTCCTATTCCTATTACTCAATCACCTTCTTCTACTCTTTTGTATATTTCTATTGTTTCTGTTTTTTTTCCTACTCCCACCAACCACTTCACTTTGTCCCTTACTTCTCACATGTGCCAAGTCTCTTCCACTGGCACTCAAGATCTAGCCTCTCTTTATCAGGATATTCAAGTTCAAATATGTCAATTACAATAGGCTACTTCTCGTGCATCTCCATCTCTGGATTCCACATTACTACTTCATACTCCTTTTGCACCCATCATTTCTACTTATGCACTTCCTCCTAATTTCGTCACTCCCAAGTTGCCCATTTTCAATGGCCATGGTGACCCTCAAGATCATCTCCAAGCATTTCATGTAGCATTTCTAGATTATGCGGATGATCACACTTTACTCGCAAAGCTATTTCCTAGAAGTATTCAAGATTATGTAATTTGTTGGCTCAACAATCTACCTATCCACTCAGAAACATCTTTTACACATTTAGTTGATGTTTTCCTCACTCATTTTTCTATTAATATCGGCTCTAAGATATCATATGCTCAACTAGCACAAATTAAACAAGGATCTAACGAGCATCTAGTGGATTATGTCTTGCGATATAAGAACAACTTAGCTAAGATGTCTATGTGCTTGCATGGACTCTAAACTTCAAGATCTATTTGTCCAAAGTCTATTACCACCTCTCCAGGAGAGTGTTATCTTCGAGACATCTCCATCATTCGATCAATTATGTCATACTCTTAAGCTACACGAAAGTAAACTATTATATATAGGCAATCTTAAGTATCATGAGCAGGCTTCATCTTCTACGTGATTTCAAAGTAAATCCACTTTCAAGCCATCTACAAAACCTAATGAAGTGAAAATTACTATTAACATTGTCTCTACTCCCGAGAAACTTCAATGGAAACCACCCAAGCATACATCCACTAAGTTGACTTATGCTCCGCACATTCTATTGTCATAACTTATTGAGAGCAATCTAATTACACTTCCTCTTCCACTCAATCTAGATCCATCTCATCTAAAAGGTCGTAATTACAATGAAAATCTTAGATGTGGTTATCATCAATGCATTGGGCATTCTATAGATCGATTTTTCAAAATTTGGAATCTTATTCAAGATCTTATCGATAATAATGCAATTGAGCTTCTTGAGCCTATGGTATTGGTGTTGGTCAATGAAAATCACAAGCTCAAAATATTCAATAATCCTCTACCTAATCATGAGAAGCAAGTTGCAGAATCTTTGGCTAATCATGTATATCAAGTGCCTCCTCCATCATCGGGGCCTCTTGATTTTCTAGTTTCTCATGTTGATTCATCTCCACCTTTCATTGCATTTTCTAACCATGATCATCATGCTACATTTTCTTCTGATCGCTTGCACATCAATGCTTCTATTGGATCTATTTCTATTAATAACACCATGGTTGATCCATCATTTCGCATCAGCGCATGTTCTATTGCACTTCTTGTCACTATCAAATACCCACTCTCATAGATCTCATATCTAGTTCCTAGATATTATGGTTATGTCAAGCTTCTAGTTATAGTTAGTCCTCTCACCATGCTTGTGCCTTTCCTTGTGGCACCTAGCGTAAAATATTGTGACATGCTCTTAGGTCTTCCTGACTCCTTGCCACTCAAGAAATCATTTCAAGAATTTCCATGAATCACTTGTGTCTCAAATTCATTCATAATAAGAAATTCATCACTCATCAAAGGATTCCCACCATGCACACCATGGCCTCAGCCTCCTCTTGAGGTGGCCATTGCACTCGCTAGAGCATCTAGGTCCCCTGGACCTCTGAAATCTAAAGCAAAAATCAGCTTTTAGCTCTCCTACTCATGCACGTCCTACTCGGCTTCATCAGTCTATTAGTCCATCTCATCAACCTAGGCCCACTACTCGGACGGCTCCTTCATCTAGGTGCACATCACCTCGTCGGTTCCCTTTATCTGGAGTGCATATCATCTCATCGGTCTCCTTCATCTAGATGCATGTCATCTCATTAGTCTCCTTCATCTAGGTCCACCTCACCTTCGCGGTCTCCATCCTATAGGTGTTCACCACCTCGACTTCCATTGCATGTACATTGTCAGTCTCATTCACCGCCACCTTTAGAGCATGGTCACACATATTTATCTCCTCATACATCGGGTGGAGGACCCTTGCCCTTCACTTTTATAGGATAGTTTATGCATAATCATACACTTGGGGGCATCATGATTATTATCCCCCTCTTCTAGCATTATCAGGTGTCTATTATCACGCTTAGTACTTCACATCTAATCTCTCTTCTTCATCGCACACAACTTGTATTTTCATTCCCCGATGATGCACTCTTGTGCTATAATTCACACTTGACTGTTGAGGGCATACTATATACATGAACCTCACACACTACACATTTCTACACTTGGTGCATTCACAACACATCTTTCTAGCATCACATTCTCACACAACACACTTCCCTATGACGCACTCTAGTTCCACGATTCATACTTGATTATTGAGGTTCTAAATCTGAAATGAACCTCACCACACACTCACTCTCTATGTTGTACAATTTTTCGATCATATCTTTCTAGTGCACGAAAGTCAAACCATTTCCCAATGATGCACTCTTTTCTATGGTTCATTCTTGACTATTGAGAGGGAATTTATAAATGAACCTCATCTCATGCATACTCATTCACATTCACTCGAGGTGGCACGCGGCTCCTATCACACTCACTTTGCATTCCATTCTATTCACATTCACGTGTTGCATATATTGGTTCAGACGTACTCTTGTTTGCTTATAATAGTTACATGTACACTTTGTTTTCATGTTAGACGAATAATTTTTATGTCATTATCTTTTCTATATACACATGCATGTTCACTTGCCTTCTAGTTATGAATGCAAACTTTACACAGATCACTACACACAAGCATGGATGCTTGGCACTGTACCTCTTTCTAGTCCCATAGTAGCTCCTTAGGGCATCTACTTTCCTACACATCACGTGTGTTAATGTTTCTTACTAGCACACTACTTTATATCGGATCATACATGCTTTGACATAATTTTTATCTTTCTAACATGCTAACGAGTGCTTCATGTGCAACATTTGTCTTACAGAACTATTTGCTATCATGGTTGTATGTTACTCTTTTCTTGTCACTGTTTGCCATTATTTGTCATTGTATACCGTTGTTTGTAGGTTTTTCCCTATGTCTTGTATGCACGCTATATGTTTTTGGCTACTTCATTGTGACATTGTGAGCGATGTCTCATGTTAGAAACCCACTTTTCACGGTCTACTTTGTCTTCTTGCTTGTTAGCTTACACATTGTATTTTATATGCATATTTGTCTTGTTTACACTAACACATGTTTCAGCCACTTTGTTTACATGTGCTTTGGTTTCTACCAAGCACATTCCCTCCCCCTACAGTGGCATCAGTTTCAGATCAGCCTCCGGTCCCGTCCTTTGGGTCGCATACTCCTAGCGATGTCACATGCACCCCAAACGAGGGGGCATACATTGGGTGAATCAGTCACCCCATACAAGTGAGTTCACAGCATAATATAGCAAAGTTTAGCATGATTCAACATAGTCTACGGTCTTAGAAAAGGCCTAGATTCTCGAATTGGGTCTCCCTTAAGCACATACGTTAGCACCTGACATAGAAATGAGCGTCTAGGCACCCCTGATCCTTCCTGGGCACCTATGACTAGGGGCAGTTACAACATTTTTCTCAGATCAGCATGGTTCACAGCAGTCTACAGAGGAGTTTTCAAGACAGTAACAACAATCCTCCAAAGAATCAAAGCATGCATGCTTTCTCTTTTTTTCTATTCGTGTTGGATCAAACTTGAACAAAGTAGGATCACACCATCTGCATTGGTGTATAAATTGTCGGGAAGTAGTCAAAGGATGGATAATAACACTAGACCTTTCTCCCTACACTTCTTTTATCGTGGCATGAGATTGCCCAAAAACTCGCATTTGGCGTGAGATCACTGGAAAAACTCATTCTTGGCGTAAGATCGCCAAAAAAATCATTCTTCTATAACGTTCAGGACACTTTCTATCCTTTTTATTCATCACGGATTAGGTGTACATATTCCTTTAACTACTTTTTTACATTTTTACACGCATTTGTCATATACACATTTGACTACTCTTTCACTCTTCTCTTTACAAGTCTCTGTCCTTATAGAAAACAATAGTCACATCATCAAGCATGAAGCAACATCGAAAACAGGTACAACGCGACATACACATACGCTCTTCACCCCTAGGGCCACTTCCTCTTCTCTAGCTTCCATGCTTCATTTTTGTCACTCTGTGTTTTTTCTTGTCTCCTCGGCATGTTTTTGCCATCAATCTACATGGTTATTAGGTACGAATCTCTTATCTACTTTATGTTATTGAGCATTCTCTCAACAACATAAAGTGGGGGAAAATGTAGACACTAAATCATGCACTTGGGTATATTTCTAGGTCATGATCACATACCACTATTCATATGATTCCTAAGCGAGAAAAGTACTAATTGACCATTGTCTTTAGCCTCTTTGCTTTCTTTATGGTTTCCTTCTTGGTCTTACACACCCTATTGCCCAGTCTGACTTTCGATACTTCAGCTTTTTCAGGTATGGACACAAGCGCCCGAGCTCTTTGTATCTTGCTCGCATCTTATGGGTCTCTTCTAGCCATTGGGAATCTTGTTTTCTTATGGTTTGGTCTTTTAATGGTTAATTACGAAATTTAACCAAGTAAATCATATAAATACAAAGATATGTGATTATAATAAAGGACCAAGCTCTAAGCATATACCACTATCATCTAAACTTGCATCCAAAGGCATTACAAGAGCATCAAAGCATCTATTTAGCTATTATTCAAGGGACAAGGGATTGCATTCTTCTACACACACTTCATAGGAGGGGAAGTTCATTTTGACATCCACACATCTACTTTATGTTAGTGCAAAATCACAAAGACCCATGGATGTTGATCAGATTTCAAGTTTGATCACACTAGCATCCAGTGTGATTGCATAACATGGAATCCTTTCTCCAAGTGTGGGACTTGCAAAAATGAGAAAGGAATCTCCAGAGAAGGCTGGTTCCTATTCCTCTGTTCAGATGCACACGAAAAATGCAGAGGGTTTACTCAAAATCTAATCTAACTCGCAAGGAGACAGGGTAAGAAGATGCATAAAAATAAACCTAAGCTAACAGAGGTGATGCACCGAGGAATGAAGAACACCTATCTTGCCAATAAACACAGACCATTCAAATGTGATGCAAGATCATGCACAGATAACAAAATTTGTAGTGAAAGACCAGGAGGATGTAAATGAACACAGAGAGGGTTGAGAATCATCCACAGACATGCATTACTTGCTCCAAAGATTGATACAATACACTACAAAATGCCAAGAGGTAGAGTCACATTACAGTTTCAAATGGGAGGTTCGAACTCCACAAATTCACCTGATAAAGAGAAGAAGGGAGGAGCAAAACAGAATGTTCAACCTTTAGAAAGAAGCCCCTCCTTATAATATATAGGAAGAATGAGAGAGGGAAGAGAGAGGAAATCCAGATCTACCCCAACCACTTCTAGGTTGTACTTAACTCATCTCATTATGGCAGGAGTGGCAAATCCTGGCAAAATGGCGGACTGTCTAGCAGAAATAGTGAACCTGCCTGTCATTGTATTAAAGCTGGTTGTTGAAACGTTACTTCTGTCTATTATTACGTGCCAGAGGCGTTTCTCAATTTTCTCACTCCAAACTAAACCAAAATGCAATATTGACCCCGGAATCATGCAGAGAATTTCACCAGCTTTCCATTGATATAAAGAACGTGAAAATCCGAGCTCTGAATCGAAAGATATGGCGATCTGAAGATTTAGGGCAAAAACAGGCGAAAACGGGTCGGCGGGAAAATATTTGAGTTTTTCCCACGCACTGCCACTTGGATGACACGTGTCGGACTCTGATTCATCCACGGGTTCATTCTCTGAAAATTCCTTTCGGGCCTTTAAACTTGGACACGTGGCACTCTTTTATTGGTTCGGGCCTGAGGGGCGCACTTAGCAACTTTTCAACCTTCTGACACGTGGCACGTTCTGATTTGTTGGCGGCTCTTTCGGCTTTTCGCGTCCTTCGCGTACCTTTGGCTCGGCGTCCCAAACCTATGCTCCGAGACAAATTTCTCCGAACCGCCCGATCCAGGCTTCCTTGTCCCTCTTTGACGTGAAGACACGTGGCAAGATCCCATTCGTTCTCGGCTCCTTCGGCTTTTGCGTCCCGCGCGTACCTTTGGCCCGGATGTCCCAAACGAAATTCCTCCGTTTCGGCCGAACCGGCTAGTTCACGTCCTCCGCGTACTCTTGTCCCAACTATCCTGCATCGCACGGGACCAAATTTTCGAACCACCCGAAATGGGCTGACTTGCGCCAAACCGGCCGATCCGCGTCCTCCGCGTACTTTTGTCCTGAATGTCCCAACTGTGTGAAACGAAGACTTAGACATTTTTCCCTCTTTCGGCCGGTTCGCCTTTTCACGTCCCGCGCATCCCGACGGCCCAGATGTCCCAATTGCTGCATGGACCACCTGGAGGCTTTTCGACCGGTTCGCGCCCTGACGTCCCAACTGTCCCGGACTGCCTAGGACAAGACTTAGCCGATTTTCTTCATTTTTTCTGGCCTCCAAGCTTGGTATGATGAACCTCAGATGCATGTTATCAAAATTACCCTGGGGGGGTGAATTTTGGATAACAATTTGGTGACTCAGCGGGGTCATCACTCTTTGGATGAAGTTACCTGGGTTTGCTCAAGCGATCTATTGGGCATGGAGTCATCAAATATTATGTTTAGAACCTCAACTGACTTAGAATGTGCAAGGAGGAAGATGGAATATCATCTGATGGAAGCAAGGACTGCAAAACATCTCCATGGATAGCAAGTTGTGCCAAAGCACTTAGGGAAAACAAAACTAACCTACAACAAAACAATGTGCACAAGCACTTGGAGGAATGAAAATCTAATCTAATATTTACAAGGTGGTAAATTTCCCTCTAGAAGTAACGCTTGAGATAGATTCCATTGACTGGAATCTGCAGTTCTTCATCATCCAATGAGGCCAATTGGAAAGCATTGTTGTTCTTACACTTCGTGACCATGTATGGGCCACTCCAAAAGGCATCAAATTTTGAATGCCTTCCCGGTTTTGCTCTATCCACATCCCATTTCAACACTAGATCTCCAACTCGGAAGGATCTATCCTTGGCCTTCCTATCAAAGGTATTCTTGATCAAAGCTTGATCCTTTTCCATTGCTTGGGATGCCGATTTCGATCTCTTCTGTAGCTCCATCAACTCTGCATACCTCACCTCCATGGGCTCAAACTCTAGCAACTCCAGCTGCTTCATGAACTCCAATGCAGGTAGTTCTAATGATATAGGCAATACTGCCTCTTTTCCATAGACCAACTTGTAAGGAGAACTACCTGTAGACCTCTTTGGTGTTATTCTATCAGCCCATAATGCTGATTTTAGCTTGGTATGCCATGTTCTTTGATTTTCATCTAGAGTCCTCCTGATGATTCTTAGCAAATTTTTGTTCGTGGACTCTGCTTGTCCATTACCCTGCGGGTAATAATTTGAAGAGGTGCTCAAATAGATTCCATTCTTGATGCCCATTCTATAATCTTGGAACCTATGAATGCCAATGCATTATCAGAGATTATTGTAGCAGGTATACCAAATCTGGTTGTTATCCCCTCATAAAAGTCTAAGATGCTAGACTCAGTTGCCTCTTTGAGTGCTACTGCTTCTGTCCATTTGGTGAAATAGTCCGTGGCTGTCAAAATCCATTTGTGCCCTTGGCTTGAATTGGGATTAATGACTCCAATGAAGTCCAAACCCCATTGCATGAATGGTTGGTCAACTAAGATTGGATGTAATGGAAGGGCAGCAAGTCTCTCTTTTCCTGTGAAGAATGCACAATTCTTACACCTCTTGATCCATGCATAGCAATCACTGAAGATTTTAGGCCAATAATAACCAGCCTTCATGATTTTTAGAGCTGTCACTCTTGGTGCAAAATGACCACCAGCTGGTCCACCATGGAACTCTTCCAACACCCTTTGAATCTGATTTGTGCTAATGCATCTCAACAGCACTCCATTCACATCTTTCTTGAACAAAACTCCATCAACAATGGCATACGGGACAGCCTGCAATCTGAAGTGTCTCCTTTGGGTCTTGTTCATCCCGGAGGGCATAGGCCTATGCCTAGGAAGTGCATAATACCTTGGGTCCAGCAAGGAGTGGGCACATCATCATTTTCCTATTCTTGACCATCCTGTAGTACCAAGACAGCCTCTTTTCCATTACCTGCTTCAACTTGCTGACTCAAGGCTAGTTGTTCGCATAGTCCCTTCCCACGTACTAGTTTGGTGACCTTAATCTCGATGTCATATTCCATGACACGGGTTATCCATCCTACACGTTTCTCATTCAGATCCTTGTTTAGAAGGAAGTCCTTGACTCCCGCATGAGAGACCAATAATTGGATCTTGTTGTTCGAGACTAGGTGCTTGAATTTCTTTAAACTCCTAATCACTGCAAGTACATGCTTTTCAATGAAAGAGTACCTAGTTTCGTATTCCTCTAAGCCTTGACTGAAGAAAGCAACTGGTTGTTCTAATCCTTCTTTGTTTTGTTGTGCCAGGATTGTAGAAATTGTGTCTCCACCACCAAAGGCGTATAGCATGAAACCCTTGGAGAAGTCTGGATTGACGAGAGTGGGGGCTTGAGATATGGCCTCTTTTATTGCCTCAAAACTTGCCTTGCCTTCAGATGTCCACTTAAATGCCATGCTCTTTTTTAACATCAGCGTTATTGGCTTTACGAGAGCTGCAAAGTTTGGAACAAACCTGCAGACAAAATTGATCCTTCCCAAGAAGCTTTGAAGAGCCTTCTTGTGACTTGGTAATGGCAACGCTCGAATTGCTTCAACTCTTTCTGGGTCAATCATCAATCCCTCTTTTGAAACAATATGGCCTAGAATTTTTCCCTCATGAGCCAGGAATATGCATTTTTTGGGATTCAATGATACCCCAAATCTTCTACACCTCTGAAATACCTGCCTCAGATGAAAGAGGTGATCTGCATTTTGGAGAATACAATGATGTCATCAAGATATATCAGAACTATTTTATTGATCAACCCCTTGAATGCCATATCCATTGCCCTTTGGAAAGTGGCTCCAGCATTTGATAGGCCAAATGGCATCTTCTTGTAGGCATATGTGCCCCATTTGGTGGTGAAAGTCATCTTGAACTGGTCTTCTTCCTTCACCATAATCTGATTGTAGCCTGAGTAGCCATCAAGTAGTGAAAACCTCTCGGAGCCAGCCACAACTTGTAAGATTTGCTCCATGGAAGGGAGTGGGTAATGGTCCTTGAGAGAGGCTCTATTCAAGTCTCTAAAGTCAACACACAATCTGATCTCCCCACTCTTCTTTCTTGGAACTAATTTGGCAACCCAACTAGAATGCTTGATTGGGAATATGATTTTTGACTCAATCGGCTTGTCCAATTCTTTCCTCATGAGAGGCTCCATGTGTGGATTGGTGGTCTTTGTTTTACTGCTGAGCTTAGTATTTGGATCCAATTCGATAGTATCTTTGAGCTAAGTTGGGATTGAAACCTTTCAAGTCTTCATAGCTCCAAGAAAACACATCGGGGAACTCTTCTTTTGTTTGTATGAACTCATACCTTTCTTGTTCGGTTGTCATCTTTCCAATTTGCAATGGTTTGTTCTCTTCTACCGAGATGGATCTTGAATCCTCTCTCTTAACCTGAATGTTTGCTTTCTCCTTTCTAAACTAATCATTGGGGTTAAAAATGGACTCCAAAGTGATAAGTCCCTTGGGTAGCTTGTTAGTTCTCAATTTGTACCACTTGGTCACCATCTTGTTGTTCTAATTTTTCTTGATTCTTGGTGAGAACTCGGCTTCTTCTTACAAGAAATGGATGATTTGCTTTGGTCATTTTCAAACACTTGCCAAGTGACATTGTTATCCGGCCTTTGAAGGCCTCACAATCACGTGGATGTTTGGTTGTACCTTGTCTTGTTGAATACTTTCCATAATGTCAAAGGTTGCCCCTCTGCTGCTGCAAGCCTGTCGCCGTGACTTGATTCTCTTTCTAGGAATGGATTTGATGCCAAAACCCTCAAAATCTTCCATGAGGTCCCACACCCTATTCTTGTAGCACTTGAGTAGATCATTCTTGGCAAAGCATGTTGTCCCTTGACCTGATTTACAATCAATTCACTGTCCCCAAAGACTTGCAAGTTCTTTATTTTCTTCTTGATTGCCCAATGCATCCCTTGCACCAAGGCTTCATATTCAGCAGTGTTATTGGAACATGCAAACTGAAATCTAAAAGCTGAATAGTAATTTACTCCTTGAGGTGAAACAAGCACGGCTCCACCTCCTGCACCTTGTCTACTCCTTGATCCATCAAAAAACAGCTACCATACCTCATTGTCATCCTTGTGGTTTGGCTTGGTGATGCTAGGAATAGGCTGATTTTCTTCATGTATGCAATAGACCCCTAGCTCAGATTCTTCCACTTCTTGATAAGGATCAAATGCATGTATCTTGTTTGCCCATTCATCAAGAGTTAGATCCGAGATGCTTCCAACCTTGGTGTCAGCCTCATCAGTGCTTGGGTGGTCTTCTTGATCAAATGCTGAACAATTGGCGTTGATCTGACTTGGAGTGTAAGGCTCAATGTGGAAGTTTGCAATAGGTTCAGACCTGATTGTAGCCTTAGTTCCATACCTCGTTCTGAACAAAGCATGTGTAACCAATCGTAGACAAATATCCCCCAATCTTGGCTGTGAAGTCCCTTGACAAGCATAGGGCAAAGAGTGGTGGAAGGTCTATGACTGATACATCTTGTAAAACAAAAACATTTGGACATGCATGCAAGGTAAGACTCAAGTTTCTAATCACTCCAACTGTTGCTACTGTTGTCCCATCTAGCTGTACTACCCCTTTGGATATTGTTTCATACTGGAGCCCTAGCTGATCAGCTATTTGTTTAGGCATTACTGAGCTACTTGCCCCGGAGTCTATCATGCAATTGTGCACTAGCTGATTTCCAATGATCAATGAAACATAGAAAGGAGGGGGTTTCAACATTTTACCTTGCGTTGTCCTCCATGATTTCCCTCAGGCTGGGCAGCATTTGTAAGTACCTTCTCTTGCCTTTGGACCTGTTGATTTGAAGTTGACCAGTCCTTCATGGCAGCTTGTAGCAGATCTCTTTGGCCTGGGATAGATAGGGATTCCCACATTGATATATTAACATTTGTCTTCTTCATCTGATCAATGATGTTGAATGGGGATGAAGTATCCTTTTCTGTCCCTTTTCTTGTACATTCACTCCTTGCACGTGGGCAGCAATAACTGGTATTTGAGTTGGTCTAGAGCTGTTCTTCGCTGCCCTTGTGCATTTGAAATTATATTTTTCTTACCAATCATTTGTGGAGCCATGGAAGGTTGTGGATTGGTTGGGGCTAATGGTTGTTATTCACCCAAATTCCTCCTTTTTGACCTTGTGTTGGCTGCAACACCTTGAGAAACTGTCTGGTTCATGCCACAAAAATCCTCTGCTTGCCAATTTACCAATGTGGTGTCATTTGGGGCTGATTGCTGTTGGAATGTTTCTTATTGTTGGTTGTTTTCTTGACTACTCTCACCCTCCACACTAGTAGTTGTCACCATTAATGCTTGAGTCAAAGCACCATTGAATCACATGGATTGATTATGAGGCTCATTGCATGGAAAATACCAATCGTACTCCTAGGAAATGTTGTTTTGTGTTGGCACCAATGCCTTAGAGGCAGATATGACATTTGGATTATAGGGCTGAAATGGTCTATTGGTAGGAGGCCTTGTTTGATTTATATTTGCAGCTGGATTAGGTGGCCTTTGTGATTGGTATGGCTGCCTTTTAGGCTGAGCTTGGGGTTGATAAGAAGGTCTAAAACCTTGGGCTTGTTGCCTCTTGAGAGTAACCAGCTCATTGCCTAGGTTTTGCAATTGCTTCATGACCTCTTGAAGCTCATTTGGGGCACTTGGAGATGAAGTAGAAGCTTCATTTGAACTCTGATTTCTAGGAGTGGGAGAAGGAGCCAAATTAGGTGCTTGATTGGTGTTTGGACTCTCTAAACTTGGAAACAATGGCATGGGAGGTCTAAGGGCAAGTTTGTCAGCTTGGATCAAACAATTTTTAGCCCTAATGGCAATGCTATAATCCATAGGGATAGTTATGCCTCCCATGGACTGAATCAACATAGAAATATCAGAATTTAGAGCTTTGAGATAGTAAAGAAAAGCACCTTCTACTTTGTTGCTTTGGATTGCCGCCACTGGAATTCTCTCCCAAGTCTTTTGAAATCTGAAGTTGAAATCGGTCATTTGTTCATTGGGAGCTCTCTTGATGGTTTTCAACTGCTCCAAAAGAGACAAGTTTTCTCCCTTTTCTCCAAATTACTCATGAAGCGCTATACACAAACTAATTCCAATTTGTGATAGAACCAGCTCAAGGCTTCTAAACCATTGCAATGCTTTACCCTTGAATGAAGATGTCGTGTAACTTGATGACCACTTGCATCTCATTGATTTCATGGATTGCACAAAGGTTAGCAATATCTTTAACATGATCACCTGGAGTAGTCTGATTTTCTCTAGTGAAGTACGAAATGTTCTTCAAGGCTGCAATAGGAATTGGATGTTGTGCATTGAGGGCAAGTGGGTTGTTGCCTGTGAAGTTGACATAGGGGTTGTTTTGTGCCATTCTAATTGGTCTTAAAACCCTTGTTGACTGAATGAAAGGCCTACCAGGTGGAGGAGTTGAGAGAGTTCTATTTGGTGGAGATGGAGACCTTTGAATCCTTCTTCCTCTTTGCCTTCTTCTTGGAGATAATTGCGAGGCATTCAAACAGCACTTCTTCTTCTCCAACTCTTGACCTTGTGGTGACTCTTCTCATGAGTTTTCAGGCCTGCACTGCTGAAACCAGTTGATTCTTCCCCTTGGAGTCACCAGATATGCAAATAATAGCTCTTTTCAAGCAAGAAAATTGCAGCAGATGTACATCAACTTTGCTGTAATAAAAATGAGACCTCTGGTCCCACCGGGTGTGCCAAAACTGTTAGTGCAAAATCACAGCACCCCTGGATGTTGATCAGATTTCTAGTTTGATCATACTAGCATCCAGTGTGATTGCATAACATGGAATCCTTTCTCCAAGTGTGGGACTTGCAAAAATGAGAAAGGAATCTCCAGAGAAGGCTGGTTCTTATTCCTCTGTTCAGATGCACACGAAAAATGCAGAGGGTTTACTCAAAATCTAATCTAATCTGCCAAGGAGACAGGGTAAGAAGATGCATAAAAATAAACCTAAGCTAACAGAGGTGATGCACCGAGGAATGAAGAACACCTATCTTGCCAATAAACACAGACCATTCAAATGTGATGCAAGATCATGCACAGATAACAAAATTTGCAGTGAAAGACCAGGAGGATGCAAATGAACACAGAGAGGGTTGAGAATCATCCACAGACATGCATTACTTGCTCCAAAGATTGATACAATACACTACAAAATGCCAAGAGGTAGAGTCGCATTACAGTTTCAAATGGGAGGTTCGAACTCCACAAATTCACTGATAAAGAGAAGAAGGGAGGAGCAAAACAGAATGTTCGACCTTTAGAAAGAAGCCCCTCCTTACAATATATAGGAAGAATGAGAGAGGGAAGAGAGAGGAAATCCAGATCTACCCCAACCACTTCTAGGTTGTATTTAACTCATCTCATTATGGCAGAAGCGGTGAATCCTGGCAAAATGGCCGATTGCTGCAGCGAAAACGCATTTAACCGTCATTGTATTAAAGCTGGTTGTTGAAACGTTACTTCTGTCTATTATTACGTGCTGAGGCGTTTCTCAATTTTCTCACTCCAAACTGAACCAAAATGCAATATTGACCCCGAATTGTGTAGAGAATTTCACCATCTTTCCATTGATATAAAGAACGTGAAAATCCGAGCTCTGAATCGAAAGATATGGCAATCTGAAGATTTAGGACAAAAATAGGGAAAAACGGGTTGGCGGGAAAATATTTGAGTTTTTCCCACGCACTGCCACTTGGATGACACGTGTCGAAATCTGATTCATCCACGGGCTCATTCTCTGAAAATTCCTTTCGGGCCTTTAAACTTGGACACGTGGCACTCTTTTATTGGTTCGGGCACGAGGGTGCACTTAAGAACTTTTTAACCTTCTAACACGTGGCACATTCTAATTTGTTGGCGGCTCTTTTGGCTTTTCGCGTCCTTCGCGTACCTTTGGCTGAGACGTCCCAAATTGTGCTGGGACAAATTTCTCCAAACCGCCCGATCCAGCTTCCTTGTCCCTCTTTGACGTGAAGACACGTGGCAAAATCCCATTCGTTCTCAGCTCCTTCGGCTTTTCGCATCCCACGCGTACCTTTGGCCTGGATGTCCCAAACGAAAGTCCTCCATTTCATTGAGGCGGCCGGTTCGCGTCCTCCGCGTACTCTTGTACTAACTGTCCCGGACTGCCTAGGACCAAATTTTCCGAACCGCCCGAAATGGGCTGACTTGCGCCAAACCGGCCGATCCACGTCCTCCGCGTACTTTTGTCCCGAATGTCCCAACTGTGTGAAACGAAGACTTAGACATTTTTCCCTCTTTCGGCCGGTTCGCCTTTTCGCGCCCCAACGGCCCGGATGTCCCAATTGTTGCGTGAACCACCTGGAGGCTTTTCGGCCGGTTCGCGCCCCGACGTCCCAACTGTCCCGAATCGCTAGGACAAGACTTAGTTGATTTTCTTCATTCTTTCGGCCTCAAGCTTGGTATGATGAAGCTCGGATGCATGTTATCAAAATTACCCCGGGGTGAATTTTGGATAACAATTACATCGCTACATCTAGTTATTTCTCACTATCAAGTGTATCTTGCATAAAATCCACCTATGGCACAATTCTACACACACACGCAGTAACTACATGGAGTCTGAAATGTAGTGCAACACCCAGATTGTAAGTTCACTCAGTCAGGTGACCATTGGGATCATTTCAACTCCCCATTTGCATCTTTTTATTTTTAGGATTTGATGTATTTTGGGGTTTTGCATGTGTTCTTTCTCTTTACAAGTTACATGTGAATTTTGTGGGCATTATATGATACATAGGTGATCAACAGCGAATAAGGCGGCGACATTGAAGCAACACAGAAGAAATCACTTTTTGACCATTTTCATAGTCACAGACGCCTAGAATCAGGATACAATGCTCAAGCACTCTGACTTGATCCAGGTGCCCCATTCCAAGAAGATCCAACAATCACACAACTTTTTGGGCACAATAATGATAGTTTCCTCCTCTTGTTTATCAATTTTCTAGTTTGGCACAGTCTAGGATTAATTGCAAAATCAGCTAAGTACTATATCCCTTCTCTTGCACCTAGGGTTTCATATTTTCCTAGCTTATTGCTTAGGTTAGATATGTATTTTATTGTTACATCATTGTGTTATGACTCTAGAATTAGGATTTAACATTATTCCAAGATTTGTTAAATCACCTAGTGGTTACTAGGTAGAATACAATGACCTATTTTTGCGGAACTTTAATGTAAATAGACCCTCGCAGACCAAAGTAGTCTTGTGATTCGAACGAGGGTCAAAACATCACAAGTTTTTTATACCCGCAAAATGCAGAATGCTATTTTAAGCATATCTCATTAAGAACGATGCATGACAAGATAAAGCTAGATGAAAGCATAAGTTCTAATAATAGAGTGGTGCATGTAGGAATGGAGGAAAGCTTTTTTCTATTTTGGGAAATACATTTTTATCTTTAAAACTGAATAAAAGTAAAACACAAAGTTATTTTCAATATAGTAAAGCAACACGCATGTGCTTTCTTTTTTAGAACTCAGACTTGCATGTCTTCCTCCTTCCTTTCTCTCTCTCTCTCTCAAATTTCTATAAAAACTTGAAATGCATTGTAAAAAATATTCTAGAGTTTTCATTCATATTTTTGGAGCAATTCAGCCTTTTTGAGTGAGAAAACAAGGGTCATGAGTGACTTTTTGTGCTTATTCCACCTCTTGGAGCAATAAAGGAGTTGTGTTTTACCTTTCCACAATCTGCTTTTAGTGCATACTTTGTTTTTGGACTAATTTTATTTTGTGATACATGTATATCCTTGTTTTATCAATTTAATCTCCCATCCCTTTATGTCGTATTGTGTTAATTTGTAGGTCATAGAATGTGTTTAACAGGTTATTTTCAGTATTTTTTGTGGAGCCATCTGTTGCCCCTTCTTATCTTGTAAAAAAATTCAAACCCTTCGTGAATCACTTTTTCTTTGATACATTCAATTATAGTTAGTGTATGGTGTGTGTGGCTCTTGTGCTTCATCTATGTGATCCAAATAAGTCTGAGATCCTCAAAACATTTTGGTGTATCACCATCTTTTTCAGTTTTTCTCTTTCCTTCCTTCTCCCTTTTCCTCATCAATTTTGGTAGAGTAGAGTTAGCCTTAGGAGATAGAAATAGTTTAGGTGTTGCACTAGGGGAACCAACCCTCTCTGGAGACTCACTCCAACATACAAGTCACCCACAACCTAGGAGTGTTTCCATTTTTTCAATTGAAAGGAAAGTTATCACACCATTCTCCAAGGGTGCATTTCAAAGTGACAATAGTTTTTGACATGCCGGTGGGACACGTATTCAAAGCCTTATTTTTCAATGTTCCATTACACAATAGTTTTGATAGATCAAAAAAATTGCTAAAGAAGTTGATGTTATTCTTGGAAATTATCAAGTGTTATAGACACAAATATTCATCATTTAGCGACTTTGTTGGCCCAAAAGTCCCATTTTCTCAATCAATAGACAATTTCCTCCATCTTTCCATTCCTTTTATGAGGTTTTGCAATCATGACTTCAATTCCTCATTGGAATTCCCAGTCCCAAGAGCATTATTACTCCCTCCACCTCCTTTTTCCCAAAATCCTCCTCCAAAGTATTATAAGCCCTATCACAATGAATATGCCCATGATCCAAACAATTTATATGGTTATCCTAATAATCATGGTGTTTTTCAGGAGCAAGAATATGCAGATTATGGAAACAATTTCATGCCTAATGATGATTTTCAAATGTAGGTACAACACATGGAAGTAAAAATGGTACAAATGAGGGCAACATGTACTATCAAGGCAACCATGCTTGGATTCAAGGTACCTTACGCATGGGTCGGTCTTATGCCACATTGGTATAGCCCACAAGAGAAGTTAGACTTTATGTTTGAATTGTTACCACAAATATAATATAGTTTTGAGAAACCCTGTCAATGGGGTAGTCCTTCACTATCATCATGCAGCCCTTCCATTTCTACTTCTCAACCCACACAATCTCAACCCAATTTTCAAGTTCCTAGCTTTCTCAAAGTCTCTCGTCCATTCATTCTCCTCCACAAGATCTTACACCTCTCCAATCATCTCAACCATTCCAAAATCAGTTAGTAACCCAACCCACCCCTCCCTCATATTCCCAAATCCATTTTGAAATCAAATTAATCAACAAATCAGTTAGGAAGAACAACCAAATGAGGAAGTTCTTAAGAAAAATATAACAAAATGGAGCTTATAGTTTGATACCAAGCAAATTCCACGGTTGGTTAATCCTACAATGGAGTTTGAGAAGTGCAAGGAAGAGGTCAAAGTTGCAAAGAAGTAAGAGGAAGATGATTAGCAAGAAAATGTTAGACAAACTTTTCTCAAATCGCTCGAGTTAGAAAGAAAAGATAATGTTTTGGAAGACTATATGAGTGTTTATAAGGATCATATTAGTAATATTGAGCCTACATCATCTTCTAGTGAAGAAAATGATACAATAATATCTCGTTGATTGGAATGATTACGATATAGAAGTTGAGAATATGCTAACCACGAAAGAAGAGCTTCCCACAAGTAAAGATCGTAAATTAGTGTTGGATGAAGATCAATTTCAGAGTAAAGATGAAGAAGGATTATCATATCAGTTAGAGTTGCATCATGGTAAGAAGGATGATGATTTTAAATTATCATATTATTTGTTAAATGAGGAAGAAAAAACAAAACAAAGTTTAGATCAACTTGCAAACAGTCATACAAAGGAGGAAATCAACAAAGAAATTCAAATTCAAAAGGAGTTTTCCTCAAGCATGAACAATAAAGAGGATGAGGTTTTATCAGACTTAGAAGATTTTGATGATGAGGAAGAGCCAATTGAAATTGTAAGTATTCCAACCCCATCATCTATCTTCCTCAATAAAGACTCTCTTGTTATTAAATCTTTTTTGGCTTGAGAAAGAGTCAAATATGAGGTTGTTTGCAAAAGATGAAGTAGAAAACATTTCAGATCAATCTACAAGCATCCAATATGATCAGGGAAGTGCCTCAAGTACTCCAAATGATGAAGTTACACACAAAGAAGAGGGGAAGATCAGAAAAATTAGTTTCTCAACTATGAGAAAACCATGTCCAATCAAGTATTTGGCAGTTTAAAGCCACAGAAACGAATTGTCATCAATTGTTCTTATTTCATAGCATAAGCAAGAGCTTCAAGTTGCCAAAAATCGACCCCAAAATCTACAAAGACAAAGTGCAGATCCTCTAGAGGTGTTCATTCTCTTCTTGGCTAATCTTTTGAGCAAATCAAAGGTGCAAACAATCCCTGCACTTTCACCATGTTATCTAGTTTCCAAATTGATTGTGTGGTTGCACTTTCTAAGAAAATGAAGTTATTTCTCCCAACTGGTATGTGTTATTGTTTATCTTTCCTTTCTCTCTCTGTTTAGATTAGGAGTAGGTTAGGTTTGTTTCTTGCATAATAAGTGCTCGTTCACACTCTGCATGCTTTCGGTTGGATCACATTTGTTAGTGTTTACAAAATGTACAATGGTATCTCCCACACAAATCCATTCCGAACTTCACAATGCCTACATCCACACACTACATCCCCCATTTTGTTCATCAGCCACTGCAAAAGTACCCGATCCCCACAACCTTCTTGGATTCAATGGTCGGTCTAATACCCTAATAAGCAAGGCCCTTATTGCTATGAGCAAAACCCTCAAGGTCTTTAGTGATAATAAAGACATGTACGATATCCAAAGCCATCAATTGGACCTTACCATTGCAGATATGAACAAGTGCATCCTCCTTTTGACCAATGTCCATCAACACTAGAACAGAAGACTAGACACAAAAGAGAAGGTTCTATTTGGGGATCTGACAAGGCAGAGGATAGAATAGGAGAATATCAGGTAATATTTTTAGCCAACCTCCAAAATAAATTCTTTCAGCCATGATGGTAGGGGCCCTCACTTTCAAGTCAATAGGGTTCCTCACCAAGGGCCTCAAGAAAATCAATCCTTGCCTTAGTGGTTGGAAGCTGGTCTACACAAGGAAGGCTCACATTAATGAAGGGTCCAACAGCTCCTTGGGCTGATGTGAATATCTTTGATGACTAGGAAGGTAATGGCTTCTCCATCACATAGATCTATCAAAAGGTCTTCCCAATTCCTACGTGTTCGGAAGCCCAATTTTGATGTAAAGCATTTGGTAAATTATGTACAAAACAGACAAAAGTATGTTCATGCCTATAAAACTGCATGGATGACCTTAACCGACTATATTTCTTTTGGTTCGGACAAGTAATGGCATCATTTTCCCCTCAACAAGCTGTTGAATGGCTTGGCTGTTTTATGTGTAGTGCATTTTATTTTGTTGGCATCATCTTCTCCTTGTCGTGGAGATGCATGCAAAGTGATGCATGTTGTGCTATGGTTCAGGCACTGTGTTGCTGTTATGTGGGCCCAAGTGATATCATTGTTAGAAAAAAAAATTACCCATGTTTTGGCCTTGTGTTATCATAGTGGGCATTACAGGACATTAGAAGGTTTAATTAGTGTTGGGTCTCTAGCTGCTCTCAGATTACTTTGAAGTGCTGTTTGGACCTAAAATAATCTACATTTTATAGTCACAGCTTATGAGGTTTAATATGCTTTACTTTTTCTGTCATTTATTTGTATTTCCTCTCCCTCTTGTTGTGTCCTCTTCAATAATTGAGGCTATTGTATTTTATATTTCCTTCTAATACAATTTTAACCTCTATTTTTAAAAATGACAAAAACCTTTTGGCTGAACTCTGTAAGATGCATAGAACATAAGATGGAGCTGGTGGTTAACTGGAAGGCGTGTGCTTAAAGCTTTTCAATTCATTTCTGTGCCTAATCAGCTAAAGATTCTTGACTAGGAGATGCTTAAGACTGAGGTGGTTAATCTCAAATAATTAATTGCCAAATAGGAATCGTCGCAACCAACAAACTACATGCCGGATGGCCTGCATCTCCTCGTTACAAATTAAAATAATGCATAATGGCAACCTTCTGCTTTCAAAAGCAATCAAACAGTTTTCTTCATTAAGAACTGAACCCAATCTCAATGGCACGTGGCTTGCAAAAATCTGGGGTAGACAACATAGGAGCAGCTTCAAGGGCAGCGTTTAACCATTCAAATGCATATACGGCAGAGTCAAACCACGTGAAAGCATGCTTCTTTGTTAAACAAGTGAGAGGAAGAGCATTAGATGAGAAGCTTCAGCCAAACAACAGTAGAAACTATCCATACCTAGATATCAAGAGTTTTCTAAGTCATAGGGACATATCACTATCAACCCGCTTCAATTGGTCAGATCAGTCTGAATATCATTAGCAAAGATAATATGATCAAAGAGCTCCTGCCATCAAATAAGGTCTAAATATGAAACTATAAACGACATTAACCAAGTCCAGCTAATTCTTTGTACAATTTTGCAGTGTCAACACCCCAACAACCAGCTTGAAATGATCATCAGACTTGGAACTTCAAGATAATTGTCCACTATTCATCTCAACCATCGAGCAAATATATCAGAAGTTAACAAGGCTATATATTTCTCATAAGATTCGTCGTCAAAATTATGAATGGTTTTCTTCTACTGTGTTTTCGTGATAAAGTATCACATCCCCAATTTTTTAATCAGTCTAACTTGTCACAACCATAATCACCTAAGCAATGTCATGTATACTTGGTTACACACTCAATACGAAGTCCACTCTAAATTTGCAGCCTCCAATCAAGACTTCCAATCCCATTTAAATTCCTCTCAGCTCAAACTCACTTTTCTAGAAAGCTAAAATCAGGGTGGCCACAAGGAAAGCCTTCCCATCCTTTCCCCACTTGTTCTCAATGAAGATTTGCTCTAAAAAAATGATTTCTACTAATTTTTGGAACTTTTGATCCTTTAAAATAAATGGTGAGTTACATGGTCCTATCATAACTAAGCATGCCAACAAGAAAATAATCTAAATTTTGTACTCACAGCTTATGAGGTTTAATATGCTTTGCTTTTTCTGTCATCTATTTGTATTTCCTCTCCCTCTTGTTGTGTCCTCTTCGAGATTTGAGGCTGTTGTATTTCATATTTCCTTTAATATAATCTTTACCTCTTTACAAACTCATTTATCTTGAGTTATTATTACAACAAACGTATCCACTCACAACTCCTATATAATTAAATCTGATACTAATTATATATACTCGCGCACATGTAATGTGAGTGCTACCACTATATTCCCAACATTCCCCCTTAGTATGAACATTCGGACATATGTCTACAAGACTAAATGACGGTAGAGGAACTCATTGTCCTCTTATCAATCACTCTACTGAGATGGGAGCACATCAACATAGTCCATGAACGGGAACACAAAACTGAACAGGGGACACACACATCGTTCATCCTCCACTCCATGTAGGCATACACATTAGTTCACAATTATGTACATCAAGCAAGGAAACAGAGGAACTATTACACTCACACTTATTCACTTTCAATGAGTGTTGGAATTCTCATTGATAATTGTTGCTTTATGGTCCTTTATAACCCATTTGATTGCTTCATCTACATCTCTTGGTTTTGTAGTTCTTCGTCAACAATTTCCCACAAATCCTTGTCAATCAATAGTAGTTGAGTCTTGACTTGACATGTATGGAAGACCTTGCCTTTGAACTTTTCGACTAGAGTCAACCTCTTAATGACTATTATTATAACCTTCCTTCCCCCACCCTTACCCCCTCCCGTCACCCCCAACATACTTAATTGAATTAAAGACAAACGTTTGGTACCCCGAAATTGCATCCTTTACAAGGAAAATAGCTTTGACATTGATGATAACAAGACACACACAAGCCTATACCTAGACAAACTATAAACTCAAAAACTATGTGAAACTTAATCAACTCACCTTTTAAAACAAAAAGAAATACACATTACACCATATCAAAATGACCCAAATATATGATGTGACAATCTAAAGTCTAAAGACTAGTCTACACAAACTATAGAAGGAAAAACAAAAGAACTCTAGTGTCGTTAAATTTCACCTAGACCAAAACAAACACCCCATAAAAATATTAGCTCATTTACTTGATGACTTTGATAGTGACAACCAATGTAAGCTCGAATCAATACTGACCAACTTGCAAGTGGATGAAAGCTTTATTGGTATATGGCAGATGCAGACATTGAAAACAACAGGGACAGGTGACAGAGAAGATGCACTCTCGCACACAACACTAAACAAATACGATGCACAGAGACACTGGAGATCTGAACGAGGACAAACTACAATGGCATCTAGAGATTATTGAGCTCAAGCGCTGGCGGAATGACAAAACCGTCAGGAAGACTGTTGTATGCATGAGTGGTGCATGGATCTCCAATAAGCATGCGGGATTTAGACTTGTGCAAGAGATGATAGACGGCTCATGGAACACATGATTAACAAGGACCACTCACAATAAAGATACACAGGCATGTGTATGAGATTATCCAACATTCAAACATGCAAGGCGTAGCTTCCAATTAGATGTAACCGCAGGTCCATTCACCTTCACGTTCACATCTGCAGGCTCAAGCACATGAATATCTTGAAATGCGCATGGGTTTGTGAGATGGCTAATCTCAATATATTTATAATGACATCAGATTAGAGCACCGTTGTACATTTCCAGCATAGGGACTAATGAAATCCACTGACGCAGAGCACATACACACATAATTAAGATCTGTACGCTCAATGCAGTACAGCTATGCTGAGTACAGGTGAATAGAGAACCCAACAAGAAATGCACGGAATCAAACGAGATCATAAACTTGCACCAAGAAATACGGTAAACAAGACTAAATTACTCCCAAAGGACTCTCATGGCTCTGATACCAAATGTGATACTTCGTATGAACTACACACTAACAAACTGATTATAATATTATATTCATCATACGAATGTTTACATATATAGTCTCCTTTACTCCTACAAGTATGGAGTCGAGGCTTATCTCTTATGACTCCAAGATCCTTGCAATCTCTCAAACTCATTTATCTTATGAGTTGTTATTACAACAAACATATTCACTCACACACTCATATAATTAAATATAATACTAATTATATATACTTGTATGTAATGTGAGTGCTAACACTATATTGTAACTCCCTTCTGCTTAATATAATGATGGACACACACATATTAAAGTGTGCCTTCATTCTCTTCATTTTCTCAAATCTTCTAACACGTTTTTAGTAGTATATATGCATACATAGATGTCTGTGTTGTCTATGGATGGTTGTAACATAAGGAAACACCATCTTTTGGTTCTTGGTAGAAAAGAACCAAAAGAGGGTGTTTCCTTGAAAATTGGCATAGTGATAGGTGGTGATACAAGAGAATGTACACAGGGACTTATGTACAAAAATACAATGTAGCAATAATTATTTTGCATCGATTTTTATTACTATATATGCATATGTAGATGTTTGTGTTGTCTATAGATTGTTTTGCATACTAGTATATAAAAATGCATACATAGAATTAGTTCACACCTTCCATGGAAAAGAAACCTGCACATCAATCCCCATATTGAGAGAACCAAGAGCACCACATGTTAGTGTTTAAGCTAAAAACAAGTCATTAAAAGAATCTTCCTTCCACTTAAACGTCACCAAGAACATTAATGGATTCTTGCAAAACCATGAATAATTACATTTATATAGTTGCTCCTAAAGCATCACCTATAAACTTGAGATTGTACGTACAACAAATTCTAATTGTTAACCCTTTTTATGTATTATATGGAAAGAGTTTTTAACCCATTTTACATCATCTTTATAATGGTGTATGACTGGAATTGCTTAGGAGAGGGTGGATGTCGAAAGCTATTTTTAGTATCAAACTACAGAAGTATCATTTGTTCTTCTGTGCAAGTAGAAAGCTTATTTTTCTATTGAAGGATTTATGGAGACTATCCTTCCCTAATGATAATCTTATTGTACAACACTTCCATCAATTATTGGCGTATAGTGTGTGTTTCTTCTATTTCCCTTCACCTAGTGAATCTTGCAATATATTTTGGTGAAAACCTCCATGTCCCTTCAAAGAAATGTTTTATCTCTTTATAAGGATGTATCTCTTCGTAAACAATTAAATGTAGTAGTTGTATCACACTATTTTTTTATCGTTGATTCAGTCTGCTCATTAAAATCTAGTGATCATTGAAGCAAAGGGTTGCCACTTGAACATGTGTTTGGCTTGCTGCAGATAAAACCTTTCTTTGGAGGACCACTGAGAATTTCAATCACACATCCTGCAAGCCACGCTAGGATAAAGCAACAAAGAAGAAATATGCACAATAAGCCAAGAATCGATGGAAATGATTTGATAATGAAGTTTCCCTTGGGGTAAAAACAGGGTATGCCATACAGATATCCTCAAAGAAGGATAAACTCCATAACACGACTAAGATAATCCAAGACATCCTTTTATTAAGGAAGATACAGATATTTGCGATGTCATAAGTAACCTCCATTTACATTTATACTACATGTGGGATGATGTTAATTTTTGTCTGAGGCCAAGGACCCACTAAATGAATTGCATATTTGTATATATAAGAATGTTCCGCAGGTGTATTAGAACTGGTACAGCTCTCAATTAATGTTCCACAGGTATTTGTCCTTTATTTCACCAGTCTGATATGCAAGGCACATATTTCCTCACCTGGCATTCTAGGATCTGTTTATTTCCATGCTACTCGATGGGTCTTGGCTACTCATTCAAATCCTAACAATGTTCCCTTTCTTCTTTTAGTTGCCAACATTGAAGAGACAACTTATCAGGGGGTGGTTTATAACGGTCTTTTTCCTCTTGTTTGAGATAGATTTTGTTCCACTAGACTGAATTGGACATTCCTAAAAACGCTTTCTTGATTTGATGCCAGTGCTAGCAATCTTCCCCATTTTTCTGTCCATTTGAAACCTTAGTTGCCGCATTCGAATTCGTGTTCGAATTCGCCGAGGATAAAATTCATGAAAAAATCGTTGCAAAAAAACAATGATAAAATTCGTGATTAAATTCAACTATAAAAATATATATTTAGATTAAATATAATTTATTAAATTTTAACAATATAAACTTAAAAATGATAAACTTATAATATTGATGATTATAATTTTATATTGTTAAAATTTAAATATTATAAACGATTTTATTAAATATTATAAACTATAAGCCATACACCATATTTAATATTAAAATAGTAAATAGTAAAACATGAACTCAAAAGTTATTAAAAAATTAAACTTTTACATGTTTATATTTGTAATATTGTCTTAAATAAAAAATAAAATTTATGCCTAAAGCTAAGAGCCAAAAATTGAAATCGTGGAATGAGTATTAGGCTGTGAGGCTCAGTCGATTCGATTGGGCTCTATCACTTTTGAGCGCAAAAGCCTTCCGCATTGGCAATTCCAGATGTCGAATGGGATTCACTGCTTCGAATGGGACTTCGGGTTCAGCACAGGCGACTCACAATTCACTAATCAAGGCCTTCACACTTCACTAATCAAGGCCTTCACACTTCCTCTGCTCCAGTTTGCGCTTCCACCGCTTTGAGTCACGCTTCAACTATAATTAAAATCGCTGTTCAACACCTCTGCGAACAAATTCGAAATTTTGGGCAAAATTTTTTAGTGGTTTGCAAAACGCCGAATTTAGAATTTCTAGGTTGAAATCCGGCGAATGCGGTTACTGAGTTTGGAACCATCTTTTGTACAATCCATACCAGCTCTCAAAGTCCATATTCTGCAATCTAGTTTTGTAGATAAGTCAAAAGCTTGAGAGAAGCAAGCCACGCATGGATGTAAGAAACATGACTTTGACCTATAGGACATTAGGGATTATTTCATCCTAAAGTCTTGTAGATAAGTACTTGAGTACTTTGGAGTTTGAGACAACACAATGTTATAAGATATATGACTTTTGACCAATAGGGTATTTATGTTGACTTCAAATTTTCCTGATCATTGTCCAGTTTTCTTGAAATGCTCGACCAAGAATTCTCAACAATGTAAAACAACTAAAGCGACACCTACTTTTTCCGGCTACAAACATTTTGCATCCACTATTAGTTTTTCAAACCAAAAAAGGCTTTCAGTTTCAGTCCTCTTCTGAAACATTTATTCAATGAAATCATTTTGGTTCAAGATACAAAACCCTATGCCTAGGTTCTTGTGCATTTTTCTTTTGTATCATCCTCATAATATGGAAACCCTATACATGTTACATCCATATTTACCAATCGGTTTGATTGTCCAGCAATAATTTTTGCACATTCAATTAAAATGTCATCAGCACAAAGAAGGATAATAATGATACTTGAAGTATCATGGTCTATCAAGCAATTCAACTTTGCAAACTGATATTTGCTCTAAAAACATTGATTTTCAATAATACAATGCATCTGAGACTGATATTAAAATACCTTATTTCCTTTATAATGTAAAAAGTATATAACTAATAATTCCCCACCCTTGTACAAAGTGCCACTGTCAAGTACAGCAGTAGATACTTTTGTGATACCTACGTTTAAGACTAACAATGAAATTGTTGGAAGATGTAAACAGAGAAAGAAGGAAGAGAACCAAAATGCACATATAGTAGTTTGTGTGTCCATCAGTTTATTATGCAAGAGATAATTACAAAGAGCTTAAGGAGGTTACAACCAAACATTAGTTAATACATAATTAATAGTGACTTGATAAAAAAGGTAAGCCTTATATTCCAATACCCCCTCTTAAAACTTACAGTACAGAAAGCAAAAACACGCTGAGAGAAAATTGAAACAACTGAACCACGCATTCTTCAGAAGCATTCTCTTTGAAAATAGTTCTTTGACCAAGTAGAACTCCATCAAGCTACCTAGTAAGAGTTGAATTCCTAAGTTCCCGGATTCCACCTCCCCAAACTCCTGAATTATGAACCTCTTGAATTATTGGACAATCATCCATGTCGAGCTACATCCACAATGCTCTATCAAATTGTCTCATGACCCTCATAAGGGTATGATTCCCAAGATCCACAAACTCCCAAACTAACTGGGAAGCCATCCGTGTTGAGCTTCATCTACACTAGATCCCTTCTTGTCTTCGAATTATGGGCTTCTTCAAATACGTATTCTTCATCAACAAATTTTTCATCCATTTGGTTTGTCTTTGAGCTTTCCCTTATTATATTTAGAAGGCAGACTGTTTAAAAAAATAGCTTTGGCATCTTCATCATCTACCGTAACATTGACTTATGCTAGCGGTCCGATGAGGGAACTCAAATTGTTTATGTGGCTAGACATAGTGACTTCGTCATCCATTTTACACACTATTTGATTATAGATCCGTAAATTAATGCAGCAAAAATGAAAGTTACAGACTATATTCTGATTTTCTTACCTCATGCACGGAGATAAATGCAAAAGTACTGTATTGTAGCTTGATTTTTACTCTGAAGTTGCACAGCAGAAATATACAATTTATATTATGATTTCTAACTGTTGATTTCTTACCTATAGACCAAATATCACAGCGCGAAATTAATAACCTTATGCTCTGGTCTGGTCTGGTCTTGCAACAGTCGTGCCCTAGAATCTGCATATTTGTCTGTGCCTCAGTCGTCATTCAAACTCGGACAATAAACCCTGAAAATTACAACTTCTTTCCTGATTAAATTCATGCCCTAGCTGTCTATAAATCATGACTTTTAAATTTAATTTGTGCCCCAGCAGGCTGTTTGGAATTTCCTTGGAATCTCATGTTTTGTCTGCTGAAACTTGCAATTACTGTAGAAATCGTGACTGGTATGTCACAACTGTAATTTTCCTCCACAACCCTCAAAAACTCAAGTTCAATCTTCAAATATAGGTTTTTCATGCCTTGCAATTGTGAACAGACATGTCCAAACCAAAAACGTGACTGGTTTTGCATAAACTCTTCAAAAACGTGCCTTAGAAATGATTGTAGCCTTCAATATTTGCAACTCATGATTTCCACACTCTATTAATGGCGTCGAAACTGCATTTCATCTAGACGTTCATGAGCCTCACGAATAGCTTCATGATCTCCTCCATCTCTCTTCGATTTGCACGCCTACAGAGCCTTTTACAATCTTCTCAATGTCTGTACTCTCGATCCCCTGGCTTTGATATCGATGTTAGAAGATGTGAACAAAGAAAAAAGAGTAACCTGAATGCACAGAGTGGTTTGAGTGTCCCTCATTTTATCATGGAAGAGATAGTTACAAAGAGGTTGACGAGGTTACAACCTAACATCAATTAATATATAATTAATAGTGACTTAATAACTAGCAATCGCACGTGAGGTGTGTGATGTTAACGCTGAAAGAGAAATAATGGTGAGTGGAAAAGGAAATTGAAGCAAACAATAAAGCATTGTGTATTGATTAAAGTTGTTGACGACAAGTAAAGACAAACCAGGTGGACGGAATGATTTGTCGTAAACAATGTCGACGATAGAGCTAGCAGCACCATTAACAAGACATGTTTCAACCCACAAATTTGCGCAAAGCATGACTTTGTGGTTGACGCAGAGAAAAAGATTGTGTTGCAAAAGATCCATAATCAACCTATTATGAGTCAATTTGCCCAGTGTTTTGAGTAAATGATCTGGTAACATGAGAGTAAAGGGGTTTCAACAATTGAAGCTCGAGGTTGTCCAACTCGTCATCAATTGCTATCATTACTTGTAGTTGCTAGGAAAATACACGATTTCTTTATTTTCTAGTTTGTTTTTCTTCTTTACATCGACGCTTCTACTCCTCCTTTGCTCACCCTCATTTCTACATCGAACGCTACTGATTTAGGCCTCCATGGATGGAAAACTTTTTTTCGTGGTCACCACAGATCCCAAAAATATGAGTACATTTTGAAAACCATGTTTGGCAACTACCCAAAAGGAGTTTATTATAAATCCATCTTCGACTTTCTTTAGGGCGAGGGTATCGTGAGCACAAACAGGCCAGAGGGGGAGCACGTCGTAAAGAGCATGAGCTTCGTTCTGCACTCCCTCGCTTTTAAAACTCACATCATTCTCGGCACTGCTCGGTTAACGAAACATTGGTTCTATAGCTTGTAGGCACCTTTCGATTCGCTTCGTTGCTCCACCTCAAACATCTTCTTCTTCTTTACTCTTTCCACAATTGTGTGCTTAGGTTTGAGGTGGTCTTTGGGATGTTCAAAAATCGGGCCTTTGGAGCTCACCATTAAACATGCCTTGGATAAAGTGCTCAAGTAATTTTCTTTGTTGCTCACTCTTGATTCTCTTTCCTTAAATAATTTTTTTGCAGGTTCATCGCCCCTTTCGTTGTCTAGAAAAGCATGAGATTTCTAGGCATGGGTCAGAGGGGAAGCTCGAGTTCATTCCCAAATTGCAATCGTTAAGACTTGTTCAAATGAATACACCTGCTCAGAGGACCATTAACAAGACATGTTTCAATCCACAAATTTGCACAAAGCATGACTTTTTGGTTGATGCGAGAGAAAAATTATGTTACAAAAGATCCATAATCAACCTATTATGAGTCAGTTTGCCGGTGTTTTGAGCAATTGATTTGGCAACAACAGAGTAAAGGGGTTTCAACAATTGAAGATTGTGGTTGTCCAACTCATCATCAATCGCTATCATTACTTGTAGTTGCTAGGAAAATACATGATTTCTTTATTTTTGGTTTTTTTTTATTCTTTACATCACTCGATGCTTCTACTCCTCCTTCGCTCGTCCTCTTTTCTCGGATCAAATGCTACGAGTTTAGGCCTCATTCGATGACAAACTTGTTTTTGTGGTCGCAGCCTGATTGAAAAAATTTGAGTACATTCGAAAACCATGTCCGACAACTACCCAAAAGGAGTTTATTAGAAATCCATCTTCGACTTTTTCAAGGCGACATCCTGAGCACAGATGGGCTAGAGGGGGAGCACATCATAAAGAGCATGAGCTTTGTTCTGCACACCCTCGCCTTTAAAACTCACATCATTCTTTCCCATTACCACTCCAATGATGACACACTACTTCTATTGCTCATTGACGCCTCTCGATCCGTCTCACCGCTCTACCTTGAACATCTTCTTCTTCATTTCTCTTTCCACAATTGCGCATGTTTGGGTTTTAGGTGGATGTGGGATGTTCAAAAATCAGACGCTTAGAGCTCACCATTAAACATGCCTCGATAATGTTTGGGCATGCACTTAATTATTCATCTTTCGAGTTCAAATTGCAATAGAGAGAATTATCTCAAACGTGCCTTACAACTGTTCTTCCTGTAATCTCTTCTTATCAAAGATTGCATGTAAATTTGTTGTAAATTCGTAATGATTTTGAGCAAGTGACATTCGCAAGATGTTTGTGCTCATTTAATCATCTTAAAGTTTAAATTACAATTGAAAGAGTTACCTTAAACATACGCTGCAACTATATATGTCCTACCTGTAATCTCCTATATTCAAAGATTACAATAACACACCAACAAATACAAAGGAATCGCCCTTTCCGTCGAAACCATACATCCGATAACACCCATATGACCTCCACTGAAATCATGTTCTACATAGAATGCGAGAATAATGAAGAAAAAAACTTGATAATATTCTTGAAAATAAATTTGGTTTGAGCATTTATCCTCCATCCAAATCCGTCAGAACAAAAAAATAAACAAAAATGGCTCAAAAAGTTACACACATGTATAATTAGGAATTTTGTACAGTAAAACCCTATCACGTTGTTACATTAGATATCGATCTGTATTGGAATTTGAAATGTGGATTGTTGTTAAGCATCCTTGTTCATGTATTCGATTCCAATTTCTATTAAATATGTTTAGTGGGCAAAACCGGTGGCATGGAACTCAACACAAAATTCACAGCCGATTTGGTGACCATCATTTTAGAAGCCTTGTTAGGTCTCTTGGAGATCATTGAAGCAATATTCAGCCTGGATCCACAACTCTCAAACCTCTTCAACTTTTTCTTCATGTAATATGAATCCTCTGGTTTGGCAAGTTCTTCCACACATTTCACATCTGTTAGACACGAAAATGACTGTAATTTCCCACCATAGAAACTCGACAAGCCTCTCTTGAAATAAATAATACACGCAAAATCAATAACTAGAAAAAGGAGGGAAATCTATTAACCAAAAAAGATGATATGATCCAGAGAAAAGCTTACTTGTGAGGAAGGGTGGCTGTGAGATTGTTCATGCGATACAGAGGACCGTCATGAGCATCTGAAAGATTATTCTAGGAAGAGAAATTGTTATCGATATTGTTGCTCTCGCTTCCATCCCTTGAATCCAAGGAACAAAATGAATTGGAATCACATTCATCCATGGCAATTTCCTCCGCCAAATTCTCCAAAGCGCCACGTTTAGTTTTTCCTCGCAAAATTATGTTGGGGTGATAATGTCAAGTGGGATCAGCAATTGAAGTACACCCCAACATTAAATTTAAAATTTTGTTAAGAAAACATTATTGTGAAGGTCTTTCACATTAAAGAGTGAAACGGCTCGAACAATTCACCCACCCACATTGATTTGGGTGATCCCTCCCAAGATTGGTTGTCTACAACGTATACATGTTGTACAGACTGACTTAAAGATTGGGATCTTATTACAAGATATAGTTGATGATCATTGTATGATCTGATCAAGAAAATAGCTTTGAGTAGACATCGTGAATGACTGTGAATTGGAAGTGGAAGTGTTGGGTTGAACTTGTGTAATTCTTAATAAAGATAATGCTTTACCAGTGGAGTTTTTTCCTTTGGGTTTCTCCACTTAAATATGGTGTTATTTGTCTCTGCTCTTGTTCATTATTTGCTTTCAATCTCTAGCTCGTTAAGCTCTATGTTATTCGTTATTTATTTTAAGTTATTCATGTGTCTAATCGACTACATATCATAATCTATAATCTTCGGCATTAATGGTGGATCTATGATATGTGGATTACATTTCCCTGCTAAATCTAACATGGTATCAGAGCTTGGTGATTGTGCGTGTGTAGGATCGATCTAGAAGTGTTTAACTTGAAGAGGTGAAGAAGCTTGAAGTGTATTTTACGGATCTGAGACCCTTAAAAGTTTCGCAGATTGTCTTCAAGCAAACCAGGTTTAAAATTCCAATTCCCACCCAAATATTGTTTGAAATATTGGTGAAATATGGGCTAAATGGCTATTTAGATTGTGTTTAAAGCTTTTGTATGCTTAGATCTTTACTTCTACATCTAGTTTGATCGTTTTTAGTTTAAATCCGTCGTCTGCGAGCTTGTTTTATTTTTTTGCACCATTTATAGCTGTTAGAGTCATTTTTGACTTTGGATCCAAAAGATTTATTTAGATCTGATTTGTTTGAGGCTTTTTAAGTCCATTCTAGCAGTAAAAACCTTTATTTTTTTGCTATTTTTCTTTTGAAGCCTGATTCAATCATTTTATGTCATATGTCTTCGCATTTTCAGTTTTTCTATTGTTCTTTTTGGTTTTACGAAGTTTGGACCAATAATATTGCTCCACATAGCTTTGTTGTTATTCTTTTCATGTTTGTGAAGTCGTACCCACTCTTAGAGTGCCAAGTGGCTTCAATCTAACATCCTTTTGTCTTTGCGAAGCTTGGGCCAATCCTCTTGTGCCATCTGGCTTCGCCCTGACAGACTTATTTGACTTCTTTCATTTTTGCTATATTCTTTTGACTTTGAAGCTTGAGCCAATCATATTGTTTCAGCTAACTTCGCATTGTCAACTTTTTGCAAAGCTTTGATCCAATCGAAGGCTCCATCTTGCTTTGTTTTGTCGGGTAATATTGTTTATCGATAGTCGGTCGTGAAAACACGAGCCCTTAAGGGCTTTACTCGTGTCTTCGCGTTGTCGACTTGAATTATCTATCCTTTGTCATTTGTGAAATACAAACCAATAGAATTGTTCCATATTTCACATTATCTATCCCTTGTTATCTATTTCTAACATTTGCGAAATTTGAGCCAATAAGATTGCTCCATATTTTGCCTTATCATTTTTTTGGTTTTCTGTCCTTTGTGAAATTAGAGCCAATAATATTGCTCCAAGTGGCTCTGTATTTCACTTTTTTCTTCTTTTAACTTGCCTCTAACATATGTGAAGGGTAAACCAATAAAATTGCTCCACGTATCTTTTATTTCACATTTATCGGTCTTTCTTTTTGTGGTAGTTGTTATCTAATTAAAATTTTCCACCTTTTCGCATTTGTCAGTCTTTTTCAGACTTGTGAAAAATGAGCCATTTAAAAGGCTCCACGTGTCCTCAATTTGCTTTAGCCATTTTGGTTGCACTGTAAAGTGTGAACCAATAGCATTTGGACACGTACATATCTTTTCGCATTTGTCAGTCTCTGTCATTTATGAAGTGCGAGCCATTTAAAAGGCTCCACGTATCTTCTTTTTTGACTTGTCTTTGTCAAATTTGCGAAGCACGAACCAATTGTTTTTTGACACGTATATTAATATTTTAATTGTGTCAACCTTCGCAAGTGTCAAGGTGTCAGTCTTTTGCTTTGGCTTAGCCACTTAAATTGTGACACATGTCTTATACCTTTTTCGAACCGAACTTTATTTCAAGTTTGGTTTATTTCGGGACTTTAAGCCCGCTCAAAGCTATCTATTTAAAGTTTGGCGGAAAACCGCCAAGTGTCTTTTGTTTAGCCATTAATTTTTTGACAAGTGGCTCTGTTTGACTAAGACTTTGTTCGCATTGTGTCAGAGTGCGAAAAGTGAACCAATTAATTAAAGACACATGTATATTCTATTTTAATTAATTATCTTTGGTTTTATTAGTTGCATTGTGAATGCAAGCTAATTAAAAAGTGACACGTATTTTTCTTTATTCACTTGTTGTCATGGACCCGAAAAGGCATTAAATTTAATTTTTAAAGTTTCATGTCCACCTAAGGATCTATTTTAAACTTGACACGTGCCTCTCTTGGTATTGTTGATCTGTGTCATGTGTCGCTCCCCACCTTGGTTGTTTTTTTAACTTGTTTTTATTTGTTAAGTAACCCATTTTTTGAGCTCGCTCTGTCAAGTTGCTAAATAACTCATTGAGCTACTCTAACCCAACTCGGCCTCGAGCTCAGTTAGCTCTCCTATAAACTCAACCTTGACTAAGCTCTATCCAAATTTATTGTAAATTTAACCAATTCAAGATAATTATTGATTAATTTCGAGTTGTTTGCATTTGTATAGCAAATTAAAAGATATGTAGTTTGTTGTTTGTCTCTGTTTGGCTTCCTTGATTTGTTTGAGCTATTTTTTGTCTCCATTGTTATCTGAACATTAAAAATGGCTAGTTTTGTCAATTTTTCGATGGATAAATCTCAGCTAGCTAAATGGAACAAATTATAGCATTTGGAAAGTGTGTTTAAAATCCTGTTTTATGGCTAGAAAGCTCTAGGATTTGGTGATTGGTATAGAAAAATGTCCCATAGGGAGACAAGCTACCCATGAAAACCTCAGTTCATTTTCTCAGAGATCCCAAGAAGCTCTGTCCATCCTATTGCAAAGCATTATAGATGAATTCTTAATGCATATAGGTCATATGGACTCACTTGCAGATGCATGGAAGAAATTAGAAGCCATGCATGAAGGCAATAGGTTTTCTAAGATAATTAAACTAGTTTTAGAGCTGTTCACAACTCCCATAAAGGGGGTGAGAAAATTGTGAACTATTTAGCTAAAATTAAGAATATTAAAGCTCAATTAGATGGCTCTAACTGTGAATTGTTTCAAGATAAGCTATTATATTTCATTATACAGATTAATATTCATGAAAAATTAGATAGTACATCTCAATTCTTAATTCCAAATATCAGAATGAGAATGATCTGCCTGATCGGGACACCTTGTCTTATTTATTGATTCAAGAAGAAAGAGTCATGGAGAACTTTGATTCAAAAGAGACTACTTCTCAAGCATTGTTCTCTCATAATCATAAGTCTACTCATAATAGGATTAATGTCAATCCAATATCAGATCTAGATTTAAATCAAATCCTAAGACTAATTTTGCTAAGAGCAATCAAAACTTTAAAGTCAAATTTAATGGAACTTGTAATAAGTGTGGAAAATTTGGGCATAAAGAGTCTGATTGTAGAGTAAAGATTAACAAATCAGTCAAGAATGCTAAAAATAACAAGCCTAATAATCTTAAGAAAAATCATGCAAATATGGCTGAGAAGTCTATTGCTTTGTATACTACCCTTTCAACTTCAAATGACAATGAATGGATTCTTGATAGTGGTGCCTCTAGGCACATGACTTGTACTCCTAGCATCCTCTCAGATGTAGTTAAATGTGAAGAGAATATCTATCTAGGAGATAACTCTATCATTAGATTTGAAGGTTGTGGCAATGTTAAGCTCTCAAATGGTGTAATTAGGAATGTCTTGTATGTTCCTCAATTGAAAAAGAATATTTTGTCTTGCTCTCAACTAACCAAAGAAAACTACAAAGTTATTTTGCTGCAAGATAAGTGGTATGTAAAATATAAATTTAGTAATGTTATTGCTTCTGGCATTCAGAAAAATGGATTGTATATCTTTGATGGTTTTGTGTCTGAGTCTTGTTTTTCTTCCTCTTCTAGGAATGATATTCAACTTTGGCATGAAAGATTTGGTCATGTAAATTTCAAAAGCTTGTATGATATGTCTAGACTAAATCTTGTTGTTGGTCTTCCTAAGATAAAATTAGATCATGAAACTTGTGAAATTTTCCTACATGGTAAGCAACATGCTCAACCATTTCACAAACATCATGATCCAAATTCTTCTCAGTTATTAGAATTGATTCATAGTGATGTGAGAGGTCCACTTGAGGTTCCTTCTCTTAGTGGTGCTTTGTATGTTATTTGTTTTATTGATGATTACTCTAGAATGACTTGGTCTTATTTCATTAAAAAAGTTTGATGTCTTATCTAAATTTCAGGAATTTAAAGCTCTAGTTGAAAATGATTCTAATTTGAAAAATTAAGAGAATTAGAATTGATAATGGAGGTGAATATATCGGCAATAATTTTGATGAGTTTTGTGTATCATGTGGGATTCAAAGAGAGTTGACTACTCCCTATTCCCCTCAGCAAAATGACATGGTGAAAGAAAGGATATGATTGTCTTAGAAATGGCTAAGACTATGATTCATAAATCTAATGTGCCTAAGTTCTTATGGGCTAAAGCTATGAAAATGTTGTCTATATCCTTAATAGAGTACCCACTAAAGCCCTTCACAAAACTACTCCTCATGAGGTATGGACTAAGAAAAACCAGATATTTCTCACTTAAGAATATTTGGTAGTCCTACTTCTATCTTCATTCCAAAAGAAAAAAGGAAGAAACTTGATCCAACTTATTTCTCTTGTATTTTTGTTGGCTATGGATGTATAACTAAAGGATTGAGAGTTTATGATCCATTTAAGCATGACATTGTTGAAAACAAAAATGTTCAAGTCAATAGAAAACCTTCTCTGATGTTTCTCATAAACCTTCCTCTACTGCTCTGGAAATAGATCCTGATAATCCTCTTGCTGACATTATGGAAACAAAAGTTCACAAGGTAGATTATCTTGATCTATATATGATGGAGATTGAGGGGGAGTCATCCCAAAATGTCTTGCAACCTAAGATTCCTAAATGGGCTAAAAACCTTGTTTAAAACTCTCAGCCTGATAATCTTAGAAAACTAACTAGAAGTCAACGTACTTGGCATGCCTTGATGACCCTCTATGAGGTAGAACCACAATCCTTTAAAGAAGCATCTCAAGATGTTATATGGCTTCAAGCTATGAAGGCTGAATACAATGCTTTAATCAAAAATGACACTTGGGAACTAGTCCCTCCTCCTTCCAAGAGAAGCATTGTAGGATCTAGGTGGTTGTTCAAAATCAAATATAACTCTCTAGGAGAGATTGAAAAGTTCAAGGCAAGGTTGGTAGCTCGTGGTTTCACTCAGAAACTAGGAATTGACTATGTTGAGACTTTTTCTCCTGTTGCTAAGATGAGCACTGTTAGAATTCTTCTTGCATTGGTTGCCCAATATGGTTGGGAGATTCACCAAATGGATGTTAAAAATGCTTTCTTAAATGGTGACTTAAAAGAAGAAATCTATATGAGTTAGCCTAAAGGCTTTGAAGTACCTGGCAAAGAACTTTTTGTATGTAAGCTTAAAAATTCTTTATATGGTCTTAAGCAAGCTCCTAGAGCTTGGTATGCTAAAATTAATAGTTTCTTTCAAGATCTTGGTTTTTCTAATCTGTTGTTTTGATAATGATTTATTTGTTTAAGTTGAAAACAATCATATTATCATTATTTTATTGTATGTTGATGATCTTTTGATTACTAGTAGTGATAGAAATTTAATTGTTAGAATTAAAGAAAGGTTAAAACAACATTTTGAAATGATTGATTTAGGTTTACTAAATCATTTTCTTGGCATGGTTATATTTCAAGATCATAAGTCTATTGTTGCATCTCAATCTCAGTATGCTATGAATTTTCTTAGAAGATTTAACATGATTGATTGTAAGCCTATTGCAATTCCTATTGAATTTGGTGTTAAGTTAGATCCTAAACCATCTTGTGCTAAATTTGATCCTACACTATATATGTAGCTAGTTGGTAGTATAATTTACTTGACTATTACTAGACTTGATATTTCTTATGCAGTAGGAGTAGTTTCAAGATTTATGTAAGAACCTTATGAAGATCATTGGAAAATGGCAACAAGGATTTTGAGATATATTAAAGGAACAATCAATTATGGTCTTTATTATTCTTCTTGTAATGATGCACAATTATTTGGTTATTGTGACTCTAATCATGTTGGTGATGTTGTAGATAGGAAGTCTACTTCTAGATATCTTTTCAAGTTGGGTGCAGGTGCCATCACTTGGAGTAGCAAGAAACAACCAACAATGTCTATATCTTCTACTGAGGTAGAGTATAAAAGTGTTATGGAAGCTGCCAAAGAAGCTATGTGGCTGAAAAGATTATTGGATGATGGGCGTCAAAGAGAGTACTACTCTTCTATGTGACAGTTAGAGCTACATTTCTCTTGCAAAGAATCCATTTTAGCACCAAAGGACCAAGCATATTGAAGTTCATATGCACTTCATTAGAGAGAAAGTCATGAATGGTGATATTGATCTCAAGTTCTATTCAACTAAAGATCAAGTTGTAGATATCTTCACAAAATCGTTGTGTTCTGTCAAGTTTTGAAAATTTTGTGCCTTGTTGGGCCTATCAGAGTTTCCCTTGAGGGGGAGTGTGTATGACAATGCCACCTCTTAACGACTGTTGAAAATTCCAATACTTCATTTTGTTTGTAATAAGTAAATGTGTCACATTTTGTGAAGTTACTTATAAATCCCAATGAAGCTTCAGTTATGGGTATGCCTTAGTTTATAAAAGGCTCCATAGTCTGATGTAAGTCTTCAAATATAAAGCACTAATCTTAAGAATTTATATAAGGGAAGATTTACGGATTTCCCTTGTTGACATGTTAGTCTAAATCACTGATTCAAGGTTTGTAAATCCTTTTTTATAAAAAGGTAAATCTGGCTTGTCTAATTTGTCTTCCCACTTAACATTAAGGGGGTGTTGGGGTGATAATGTCAAGTGGGATCAACCACTGCAGTATGCCCCAACATTAAATTTAAAATTTTGTTAAGAAAAATTTATTGTGAAGGTCTTTCACATTAAAGAGTGAAACGACTTGACCGATTCACCCACCCACATTGATTTGGGTGATCCCTCTCGGATTGGTTGTCTACAACGTATACATGTTGTACATACTGACTTAAAGACTGGGATCTTATTACAAGATACAATTGATGATCATTGTATGATCTGATCAAGAAAATAGCTTAGCAGACATTGTGAATGACTATGAACTGGAAGTGGAAGTGTTGGGTTGAACTTATGTAATTCTTAATAAAGACAGTGCTTTACCAATGGAGTTTTTTCCTTTGGGTTTCTCCACTTAAATATGGTGTTATATGTCTTTGCTCTTGTTCATTATTTGCTTTCAAGCTCTAGCTCATTAAGCTATGTTATTCGCTATCTATTTTAAGTTATTTCCGTGTCTAATTGATTGCATATCATAATATATAATCTTCAACGTTAATGGTGGATCTGTGATCTGTGGATAACATTTCCCCTACTAAATCTAACAAATTCTTGCCCCAATTTTAGTACAGTTCTTGATGGGATCGGGATGCCTTTCCATAATTTATATCTCGGTGCCGTAGGACAAAACCGAAGGGTTGCTTTCCATGTTTCCTAACCGTAAGTAAAATTCTGGTGTTGAGGAACCCAAGGTGGTCGTGCACGTGGCGTGCGTGATCATCAAAAGCCTTATCTAAATCTTTACATGAAAGGAGTGAATTTATTGTCATCTTGGACTGACATTAAATCAGCGAACAACAAAAATGATTTTCCACCGCATGATGGTTAACGATGTAATCATTTTCCGTTATTAGATTGTGTCGAGAGGGCGGGCTTTCCGCTGTGTATAAGCATTTCAAAGTGTAATAAAAACCCATTGCCCATGCAAGTGAAATGGAGAAATAGTAAAAACAAGTTAATATAATATGAGACCATCAAAATGTTCCCTTTGTGGAAAACAATTAAAAGTTAATTGAAAAATCCATATATATATTTGATTTTCTTGTTCAAGATTTGAAGTGTGTTGAAAAAAACAAATTTTTTTAATGATAAGCCTAACCACCGTCGCATATGGAAGGAAACAAAACCCATATGATAATTTCCCTTTCCCCTTCTTTGATTCCCCAAAATAACTTCTTATATTTACGCCCAGTTCTTTCACACTATCTAACTTTCAAGTGTCATGCCACATGTGTCATACAAAATTTTCATGGATGCATCATAAGAATAGTTGAGTTTGACCATATGAATGTGTCACGTGTAGGCATGGAAAATCCTACTGCAGCTTCAAACACTTGAGGATCTATCTACCTATCCCCTCTTTCCTAATTGGGCACATTCATTACAAATTTTCTCCTCTCTCAATGACGCATCTCCATATCCCCGTGATTTTGTTAAAAGGTAAAATACCAATTTTAGTCAATTAAATAATAAAATTCCAATATCACCTTGTTTCAATATTAATCTCATTTTCCGCTACATGTAATGTAGAGAGGCTTAGTAGATTCATAAATATATTTTTATAGTTAAAGCATGTTGAAGGGACCCGTTCCCTATTTACAGTAGTAGAGGCCAAGCCTCGAGAATTCAGAAGAAAACATTGTCCAAACAGGCTACCCAAAAGCAGTTGGGTATTAACGAACAAAATCCAGCACCTATCGATTTACACTATAACTATATAAACGAATAAGAAGGGAATCACTCCCGACTCCATTGAGACAACAACACACGCTACTAAGGATGCCTAACCCAAATTGTCCTCTTCTTCTAGTTCCACCTTCACTATGTTAGCAACTTCAACATTCACCCAACCCAACCAAAGGAAATCATAAGCTCCCCGCAACCTCCCTCAACTCGGCCCACCCAGTTAGGACTGGTTCCAATGGAGCATTGAGGGCTTGAACGTTCAGAGCATGAGGTGGACACGGCCAGCAAAGCATGGTCACGGGCATACACCACCAACCACTCAGTAAAAGCCATCAAAATGTTGAACCTCTTCTCAAGCTCTTTGAAAACTCCCACATCCACCCCAGTTGTGCCCTCCAAAGAAATCCTCCATAGCCCGAATGCCAAACTACATTTGCCACTTCAAAGGCCAAATTTCCACGAGCGCTGATCAAAGCCAATGCAAATCCAACTTTACCACATCGATTTTGAAGGCCGATAATCAACAAATTTTCCACAAACACATATAAAGTGCCACTATTGACACACGGCCATCCTTCCGCAGAGAAAAACTCCCCCAAAATGGATTTGATGGCTTTTATGTCTCGCCATGCAGTAATCGAAAAAATACGCTTCAACCGGTTATCTCGTAATCCCGAATCGAAACGCCATCTCCCTCAATTTGCAGCCCAAGGCTATATGTGGAAGACGGGGGTAGCCATAATAAGCAAAAAAAAAAAAAAGGAGAGACCCTTAACGCCCGCCTTAAATAGGCCAAGCTCCTCACACAAGTGCACAATTAGGAGTGTGGATTCACTTAAGGCCGCATCACATGAAATCATTAACTCCAGTCCTTCCCACGCTTTGGCATTGAAGGCCACTTTCTCCAATTGTACTTGTTCGATCCCGCATTTGCCAACCTATCAACGCAATGATTACATTCCCGAAATACATGCTTAATGTTCCAGGTATTAAATTTCTCGAGTTGCCAAAGGACCTTTTTGATTCCTAAGTCCAATTTCTAAGACAAATCTTTCCTCTTAATGATTGCATTCACAATTATTGATGAGTCCCCTTCTATCTCCAATTTATCCACGTTTAGAGAGGTAACCAAGTCAAGGCCCTTGCTTAGAGCCTATAATTTATCTGAATTACAAGTACCATCCCTAAGCTTGAAGGAATCCCCCAACCATGAGGCCCCTTTCGTTTCTCATAATGCAACCAGCACGAGGTGCTCGGATTGCCCCTGGCCGCTCCGTCAAAGTTGAGCTTGTGGAACCCCAGGGCGGGGGGATACAACTTAGCCAGCCTACGAAGCAAGGATGAAGGAATCGGGACGCCGGGTACCCTCCTCGGGTTTAACAATTTTAGGCCACCACTTCTCAAGCTCTCGGTCGAAATTAGAAAAGTGTTGAAAGTGGGACCAATTAGAAGAGACCGCCTCAGAAATAGCCCATTCCACTGAGAATAACCCTTTCCACTGGATTATTTTCCTCTCAGAAGATTCTCTTGTTTCTCTCCCACCAAATATGTCAGAGGAGAAGAACAATACTGCACAACCAAATAGAGGAGAGAGCACCATGATGCAAATTGATTGGCCATGCCAAAATGGCCTCAGGAAGGGTAGAAGGTTGAACCCAAGGAAGATTGAGCCTAACACACAACCAGTTCCAACATTCCGCTGCAAAGGGGAAATGCAACAATAGGTGGTCTCAATCCTCCTCATGCTTCTCACATAGAAAGCAAATCAAGGGCCCCTGGATCCCATATCTTTTCCTTCTTTCCTAAGTGAGGATTTTTCCTTTAAAGGCCATCCAGGCAAAAAGGCCAGCTTTAGGAGGACAAGAGGAGGACCAACAAGAATTCCAAATCAGATTCTTTGCTTCCTTCTCTGCATGCAACAACTTGTAACCATAGTTTAGGGAGTATCTCCCAGAAGAGGCCGCGTAATCCAAACAATTTCATCCTTTCCCCTAGAAAGCATGATCTTCCGCTCCTGCATGGCTGAACAGAAACTATCTTTAGCTTCCACTGAGATGTCCAAGTGATCGATACTTTTCCATTCCATCAAAGCAGGGGTATTTTCCGGAGCCTTCCCATAATTAGATACATATGGACCCCACTCATCCACCAAAAGTATCTTAATTTCCCCAAACTAAGGATTATCCCCAAGCACTGGAAAACCATTCCAAGGATCATCCCGAGAATAGCACCTTATCACCTTTTTCAATTTTCTAGGTGCATTATTTAGAAATACCTCTTTGCATTCCACTAAGAAATTTCAAATGTGAGAACCACAAGGGGGGTTAGTAATTCAGAGAATAGATTTAGGAAGATGCCCCCCAGATATTTCTTTTCCACCACCTGATTGTAAAGACTAAGTGGTTTCAAGAGGAGATTCCAGACCAGCTTGGCACCCAGGGCCAGATTTTGAAGACCCAAATTAAGGATTCTAACTCCACCCAACTCTTTGGGTTTAGAAAAAGTTTCCCAACTAATCAAAGGAATTTTTCTTTCCTCATAAGAACCTTGCCATAGGAAATTTCTCATAATCCCAATCAACTTTACTAGAACACCTTTGGGGATTTTAGGAATGGAAAGCATATATAGAGGGGAGGCACTGAGAACATATTTGATGAGTACCAATCTCCCTGCCAGTGACAACCACTTCCCCTTCCAAGAATTAAGCTTCGAATTAACCAAAGAAAGGAGATCATTCCACATAGAATCCCTACCCAAGCCACCAAACAGGGGCACACCAAGATATTTGACTGGAAGGAAGCCTTTATTAAAGCCAAAAATTCTCAAAATTCTAGCCTCCAGAAGAGGGGGAACATTAAAGAAGAAGATGAAGGATTTAATAAGGATAACCTCTTGACCTACAAGAACCACATACGCATCCAACATCCCCTTCATTTTTTTGGCCTCCCGAATACCGACTTTTATGAACAAGAAGGTGTCATCCACAAATTGCTGATGTGAAATAGGATTCACCCCCTCCATTATTTTCAGGCCTTGCAATTTGCCCTCCTAAATTCAATTGCAAATGGCCCTACCTAGAGAATCCGCCACTAGAATAAATAAAAAGGAGGACAAAGGGTCCCCCTACCTTAATCCCCGATTTCCTTGAAATAAATATTCTACATTACCATTGATCAAAACAGAGAAAGAAGGACCAGAAATGCAGCTAAACACCCAGTTACAAAAATGATCAAAAAACCAAACTTCCTAAGCACCCTAATTAGAAAATGCCAATTGATCTTATCATATGCCTTGCTGATATCCAATTTTAACAACATACCCAAATATTTATTGCTAGAAAGAGAATGAATAAGCTCATGGGAAATAAAATTACCATAAAAAATTGACCTCTTGGGCACAAACCTAGTTTGCTCTTGAGAAACAAGAGGATCCAACACCCCTTTAAGCCTGGAAGCAATGGATTTTGAGATGATTTTATAAGATGTATTACACAGGGAGATAGGCCTAAAATCTGCAGATGAAGAAGGCTAAGACATTTTGGAAAAAGAATTATAAAGGAGCAATTCAGAGATTTAAGCACTGATCTAGACCTTTGGGATTCCTCCACAGCCACCCATACATCATAACCAACAATGCTCCAGAACTTCTGAAAGAAATCCACTGGAAGCCATTCGGCTTGATGCTTTATTCTTGGCCATAGAAAACACCACTTTCTCCACTTCACTCATGGAAAAAGGCTTAAGAAGGGCCTCATTTTGAGCATTTAAAGATCAACGATGAGATATTATCTAGAAAAGAGGATTGCTCTTCTTCAAAGGATGCAATATCACCACCTAAAAGGGAGGTGAAGAACCAAACCCCTTCATCTGAAATCTGCTTCTGATAAGAGAGGACCACACCTTCGCTATTCCTAATTTTAGAGATGAAATTTGAGCACCTCCTAGCTTTGACCGCCAAATGAAAGAATTTGAATTCTTGTCCCCTCCCTTAAGCCATTGCTCTCTCAATTTTTGCTTCCAGTATTCTTTCTCTCTCAGGAGCAGCTCACCGAGCTCATCCAGAAGATATTTCTCCTGTAGAAACTCCTCCTCCCCCATTCTAGAAACAAAAATGTTTTCATTCAGAGCTTTCAAGTCAGCTTCCACTCTAGCCTTTTCTTGGAAAATATTCTTAAAGCAAAACTTATTCCAATTCCTCAGGTCCCCTTTGAGAAATTTGAGTTTTTGAGAAAGCACAAACATCTTTGTTCCTTCAATCTTATAGGAATTCCACCACTACTTGATATTATTTTCTAGAGAAACATCCCTCAACCATATAAGTTCAAACTTAAAAGGGGATTTACGAGGAGCAAAATTGATATTAACCAAGAGGGAAACCAGAAAGTGATCTGAACCAGACCAGGGAAAAACCGAGCATTCTAAAACAATATTATTAAGAGACCAATTGGGACTAGCTAAGAACCTATCAAGCCTCTCGGAATATATCAAACCCCTTCTATGATTGCTCGGGTGAACCACCCCTATATGGGCTCAATATCAAGAAGAGAGTTCTCATTAATGAAGGAACAAAAATCTACTTGGGACTACAAATTCCTTTTAAGACCTCTTTTCTCATCCTTCTCCGAGGTAATAACATTGAAGTCTCCCCCAAGAAGGAGAAAATGTTCTGTAAAGGAAGCAAAGACACTGGAGATATCCCGCCACGCTGCTCTTTTCCAATGATGTTATTCGGACCATACACATTGAAGAGGTAGAAGATCGATTGAGAACACTTAGGATAGAGATGCCTTGATTGCCAACTAAAATTCTGGGAGATAAGATCAACCCACACCTAACACTCCTTCCACAAGAAACCCAAACCCCAGAGGCACCAACAACATCTGAAAAAAATACTTCCAACCCTTAACAAAATTCCCCATAGCTCGGTGGCCTCCCCAATAGCCATCTTGGTTTCTTGAAGCAACACACACACTCGCTCCGAAGAAAAGAGATAACATCAGGGGTATTAAGACCCTTGAAATTCCAAGAGAGGATCTTCATTTAGGGAGGGAAGGGAAATATCCTTCCCAGACGCATTTGGAAAAATTCAGAACACTTTGTTTCCCCACATCCACTTCCTTCGGGGTCATCTCCTACTTATATTTTCTACCCCCCCTACCTGCAGACCCATAATTGGCCTCCTTCAACCCCTCTTGCACTATTGCCAATTTTAAAGGGACCAAAGCCAGTACCAACATATCAGGCTCAATTTCCTCATCCTCCAAAACGCCACTACCTAAAAGGGACTGAAGCGTTTTAGCCTCAACTTTATCTGAAAGCCAAATTTGAAGCGAATTCAGAGTTTCGCTTGCCCTTGCTCAAACCCTTCTTTGATCAGAACATTAGTTCCCAAGAATTCTTATGCACCTCTTATGTTTCCTTCAGCAAAGAGAGAGGGGACAAATCCCCTACCAACGGGGCTTCTAATCCTCTCGCAATCTCTCGAGAAGAAATTGACAGACCCTGACCCAGAGAAGGAATGGTTCCAAGAAACAAACCATCCTCCTTGAAGCCGCCATATGTAAACCCACCTCCTTTAAACCCTTAACAAATTTCATAGTGTAGACCTTACTCAAATGCCCTAACTTCCGCAAAGTATAAACACTTCGCATTCAGACCCTCATACTCGATGGCGAAGAACTTAGGGCCAAATTTAGTTTGGAGGCACAAATATATCGACAAAGGGGAAGTCAAGTCCATATCCACACAGAGACACACCGTGTCTTTCCTCCAAAAATTCAAGGAAGGGTTTTGAATGGGCACAAAGACACCTAGAGAGTTTGCAATAGGCTTTAGGACGGACCATTTATGGAATTCAAAGGATGAGCCATGTATGCTTAACCATAACGAGGCTTGGGAGATTTTTTCCTTCTAGGGGTCAAAATTTGGAGACCAAGGGCGAAAGTACAGGCTGGAAGAATTCATGAACCAAGGGCCTCCATTATAAACCAAATCCAACAGATCGGGGAAGGAAAACAAACCTGGAAGAAACCATTGGCAAGGAAGTTGACCCTAGGTTTAGCTTTATTGCCCAGAACCATGCTACCCAGCTCAAAATCCTTCCCGAGAGAAGCGCACTCCAACAAACTTGCATTAGATTACTCGCTTCACCGAGAGAATCGAAAAAGTCCTCCTTGGGTTGGGCTGGAAGAGAAAGTCTGAAGACTCTCTGCAACAATTTTAAAATTGATTCCTCGACCTTGAAATCCTCCAAATGCTATGGCCCGAAACACTCCGCCTAGATTAGATTTGAAGGGACCTCTTGAGGCACTCCATCAAGGGGCTTGGCCAACACTAGACTTTTCTCTCCGTAGCCAAGTTATCCAACACCAATTCTCCAAACAAAGAAACTAGAGATTTAACAACCAAGCTAGCACCGTACTTTTTGACCAATTTAGACACTGCCATCTCTGCCTCGAATTCCGAGCTTGACCCAATAGCCTTCACCCCTACCGTTGCCCATCGAATCTTGTTCACACCTGTGAGGACCCCGACACCTGGTGCAAAAGCCCCATCACCCACCACCACCTTATTTTTTGAAAATTCAAACTTTTCACCCTTTTCACTATTTTCATATTTTTCGCTTTTGTGGCTCTCCATCTCCCCCATTATGCCTCAACCCTCACTTAAAACTCCGAGTCATAAATAATTAAAATGAATACTTAATTGCCAATAATTAAAATGAATACTTAAATGTAAATAAGAGCTGAATTAAAACAAGGCTTCCACTAACATTTTTCACATGGCTTATAGTGGAAAATGTAGAGATAATTAGTTATGGAAATTTGGTATGTATAAGAGGTGAATAGGTTAAATATTTTACCCACTTAAATTGAAATTGGAATGTGAACATCAAAATCGTGATAAAATCAAAAAACCATATTATTTTTATTAAATTGTTATAATATCTTTCATATTTTGAAATACACCATACACCATAAGTTATAGTAAAATATAAATCTAAATCTAATCATTTCGCAATATCAAGGTCATTTCCTTATTAGTAACCCCTAAAAAATCCCCAAAACAATATCTTATAAAAACACTAATCAAAATCATTTAGTTCTTGTAATGCTCGAAATCCCGAAAATAAGTACTCAATTTTTCTATTCATTCTACAATACATTGAGAAATTCTATGAACTATCATTGCCTACATATCGAAGAAAAAACAATTCAGAATCATTTAGAATTTTTTCCCAAAACCATGAGTAGAGTTGTCTATCCGAATCCCTTATCAAAGATTCAAAAATAAATTAATATCCTATCCATTCGAGAATCACATGATTTACTATCACTTGTGGTGACTCGTGAGGTCCCATGCAGCCGCGTAGATAATTTCTAAAAGTAGCCACAAGTAGAACAAGAGCAGCAATGCTGCTAAGTACTGCCATCATGTTATGACACCATAAATGCTAATGACATCATGTTTTTCTTGAAATTGCTGAAGGCTGCAATAACATGTTAATTTTTAGGCCAATCTTATTGAAGATAAATACATTTTTACAATTATTTTGTTAAAAAGTGTGTAGCTTTAGTGATATTTATTAATGTAAGAATTGTATATTTGTTTAATGAAAATAATAAGACTGTCTGATTGGTTAATAAGTACAAAAATAACAACTAATTAAACAAATATGAGGCCTATAGTAGAATCTCGCCAGCATTTACTAATAACCGGAGTGAGATTAATATAAGCGGGGATAGAGTAGGCGAAAATTTCATTGCATGGCAGATGGTAGAAATAGTTAATGGAATCGATGCGTATCTTCAATTAACCACTCTACATGCTTCTTTAATATTATTACTTCCTCAATTCCATTTCAAGCGATTGCGGGATCTGTAAAAATTTCATAAGACCATCTGTTCCATGAAAATCGATGCATTAGTCCACCACATGGGACCATACTTTTAGAAGCTTGTAATTGAACCTAAAATAGAGGCCACACTATAATGTATATTAATATTAATTGGAAGATAAAATCAAGTTCGGGAGAGTCATCTCTCGGTTAGTAATTAATGCCTATAAAGATGGGATACTATTATATTTTATTGTTCCTTTTTTTAGCACAAGAAAAATATTAATTATATATCAAATATATTACCGATAAATTAGTAAATTTTGTATTATATTTTTTAGAAAGCCGTGTTATATCTAATAATTAGATTTAAAAAGTTTTTTTAATTGAAATAATGTGCACAAATTATTATTATTATTATAATTAAATTGTTATATCCAAATAGTTTCGACTCCCACATTGTTGTTCTAGAAGAGATGAGCTCCAATGTCTCGACACGTCACTTAAAGGAAATTGAAACAGAGAACAAAACACCGAGTTTCCATCGAATTTGACGATGAGAAATAAAGGTGAACCAGTGGTCAGGACAAAATCTCGTAAACAATGTTGATGATAGACCCAATAGCATCATTTACAAGACAAGTTTGAACCCATAAATTTATGGAAAGCATGAATTTTTGGTTGACGCAGATAAAAATGTAATGTTGCAATTGATCCATAATAAGCTTATCATGAGTCAATATGGTTGGTTTCTCTTGAAAAGAACTCGTCGTTTAGCTTTTTTAATGTCCAAGCTCCTGAGATCGCATCCAGAGTGCAATTTCCATGACCCGTTCAAATGAATACACTGTTTAGAGGATTGTGTCTTTGGACTTCAGTGCAACCTCTACCATAACTACCACCATCGCCACAACCCTCGCCATTCCAACTCGAACATCTTCTTCTTTGTTTCTCTTTCCGCAATATGTGCATGCTCGGGTGTGAGGTAGTTTTGGGATATTCAAAAATCGAATGTCTAGAGCTAGCCATAAAATAGGGCTCGAGATGTGACAATGTGTAAGTTGATTTTTTCTCACTCTTTGTTCTCTTTCCCTAAACTAAGCGTCAGATGATGTAAAGAAGAAAAACAAACAAAAAATAAAGAAATCGTGTATTTTCCTAGCAAGTATGAGTATTGATAGCAATTGATGATCAAGCTGGACAACCACAACCTTCAATTGTTGAAATCCCTTTACTCTCCCATTGCCAATTCCACCGGGCATACTGACTCATGATAGGTTGATTATGGTTCGCTTGCAACACAAAGTTTTTCTCTATGTCGATTAGAAAGTCATGATTTGCACAAATTTACTAGGTTGAAAAATGTCTTTCTGAATGTTGTTACTGCCTCTATCATCGACATTGTTTAGGACAATTCTTTCCATCCACATCGCACACAGTGCTTTGTTGTCTATTACAATTTCCTTTTCCACTTACCATTATTTCTCTTTTGGCGTTAGCCTCGCACACCTAGCATGCGATTGCTAGTTTGTAGCTACAGATTTTACAATCTCCATAATGTTTGAAAGTATTAAATATTTGCATTTTTTTAGTTTATTAAATTAAATGCAAAGGACATCATTTTTTGCGAGAATAAAAAAGTAAATAAATCTTGCACCGAGACTAAAGTAAAGAAACATCAACAATTAAAACTTGCATAACCACTGATCTCTATAGTTATCCAACTATCGGTTGTCTTCCATCCAATCATTAAAAGAAGCATGTTAGTTTCTAAACCAAAAGAGTGTTAGGATTGTGGAGCTGGATTGCTTCACAGATAGCATGATTTACACCTTGTTGCTTTACACACTAACCGACACCGTCGTGGTAATCGCATCGGGGAATTGGCACCGGTCAAGGTAACCGATACCGGTCAAGGAATCGACACCAATTAGGTAACCAACACTTTGGTTACATGTGTGTGAAATTTTATATTTAACTCAGGAATTAGATCTAAATTTATTATAAATTTGATCTAAAAGTTGTAAATGCATATCTAAGTTGCCCTAAGTTTGTATATGCCTATATAAGAATGAAAGCTAGGGTTAGAAGGTTAATTAAGAGAAGGATTGAGTTAGATCCTTGATTCTCCTAGATTGAGAGGATGAAGAAGAAGAGAAAGAAAGAACATGTTACATGAAGACAAAGCTTCCATGGAGAGAAGTTGGACAAAAGGAAATAACAAGTACATCTATGATAGGTATATCTCGAATGGTGAGAAGAGGGTAACATCTTCTATTGTATTTCTTTTGTATAGTTATTGTCTCATTGTAATGTCTTGCATAGTATGCAAAGCACATAAAGTTTCTTCTTGTAGATCCACATGTTGGTGAGATCTTGTATTGTAGATCCATGAGATCATGATGTATTTTTGATCCATGTAGATCTAGTCTTATATTGTTAGATCCATAGGTTGTTGTGAGATCTTGTATTCATAGATCCATGAGATCATGTTGTATTGTTGATCCATGTAGATCTAGATATTGTAGAGGAGGTTTTCTTCATGTTTGCATAGGTTGATGCAAGTGATGGAGAGACAAACTTACTTCTTGGTGCACAATCATGGTTGCACATTGGTAGACCCATGTGAGAGGTCTTGTTGTAAATCCATAGAGAACTTGGTAGCAGTTCAGAGATGTAGTAGTTCCTAGTTATGTGAGATTTGTTGGTGGTGGTTTGGAGGCACAGTTGTAGTGCACTCATGGAGATCCATTTAGAGATCTGGAGGAGGAGATACTCTTGGAGAGATGCATTGTACTCTTGTGGGAAGAGTTGGTTTGTACTCTTATTCATTATATAAATGAGATGTTTGGTGGACGTAGCCCACATTGGGTGAACCACAAGTACATGCCGTGTGTTATGTGTGTGTACTTTTTTATTTAGATTATTCTAGTTTATACTTCCACTACTATAGATTTTGTGGAATTATTTAGATCCTCTGTGCATAATTTTGTTTATTATCAAATCATAACACTATTCCACAGTCCCAGATTCCCAACAACCGGTATCGATCTTTAGTTATTTCAAAGCAAGGTTTTGCTTCAATATATTGTTAGTGGTTTATTGACATGTGTATGAGAGCAGGGTTTGTTTTTCCTGATGTGAAAATTGCAGGAAGAGATTTAAATCTCAAGTGGAAGCTAGAAATGTGAGGTTGTTGGAGAATATAGTGACCGACGTCGGTTAGGTGGCAACCGACATCAACAAGGTGACCATGGTCGATTCATGTGGTCACCGTGGTTGGTTACTAGGCAACTTGGTTTTAAACAAAAATCATAGATCTGAAGAAATTAAGAGATGCATGGAATGTGTCTTGTTTGCTGAGGTGTCCTTGGTTCTTGGAGGCACAAGCATGTTGGTCAGATTGTAAATCTAGGTTACAGAGGTATGGTTTTATCTTGGTATTGTAGTGCTTGTATGTTTTGGTTGCACATGCATGATTTGGGATTGCAGATCTAAGTATGAGATAGAGGAGCAATTATGCATCCTTGGTGCAATTAGATGCACGGGCTTCGGTAGAGAGGCAGTAACACATAATGAAGACAAAGCTTCCATAAGAGAAGCATGTTCTTCAGTTGAAGATGCAGTTGAGTATCTTGGTGCTGGTAAGGTGATGTATTTCATCTTGATGTAATTTTATTGCATGGATTATTGTTGTAATGTTTTTATATGAGATTTGGGTGCTTCTTGAAATGATTGGCTCAACACAACTATCATCTTTGGTCAGAGTAGGCACCTGGTTTGGTGTACTATGCCAATTTTGTGATGTTGTGTTTGTTCTAAGCAACACCGACATCGGTCACAGAGGAACTGGTACCAGTCAAGAAACCAAGGTCGGTCTCTGTGGCAGTGAATCTATACTAGGTTTTTGCAGCAGAAGAGGGCATGTATGGTTTAGTGTCTTGTTTTAGAGGATTGAGTTTCTTGCACAAAGTGTACATGGTAGAGACAATGTAGATCACTTTAATGTTTGAATCAAAAAGAGGATGGAGTTGGCTCGGTTAGTCCAGTGAGACTTTGGGTTAGGTATCTCTATATGGTTCATGTTTTATTTCTTTTTTTGAAGCAACTGGTATTATGTTTGGATTGTGTGCACAAGTAAAATTTGACCATGGATATTTGGTGAGCTTGAATTTTATTTCGAGATATATTGGAATCTTGAGGACAACGCTATCTAGTATAAGGATGGGATTCTCAATGAAAAGTCATGTTTAGACATAGTTGCAGGTAATGAAAGATGTTGAGTACACATGATGAAAAAAGTTGATCCACCTACTTCATAAGAAGTCCAAACTTCTGTGATGTAGAAGTATTATTTGATAAGAAGGGAATCAATTTATATTTTCTTTCATCTGTTTTATTTCTCACTGACATATATAGCTTTTGATCTTGGTGATTAGAAGTAGTGCAAGGAGTTCAAGTTAAGTGGGAGCAAGCCATGGTTATTGGCATTACAGGTTGGACATATATGCACATGCAGAGTGAGAGGAGTATGCTACATTTTTGTGTGGCATGAGGCACAAGTTGTTTTGGAGGACAATCACGGTTTTGCAGGTATTTTGAGTTTATTGCATGATGATGTCACTTCTAATTTTATTTATAGTTCTTAGATATCCCTCTTGGATTGCACTTGATGGTTGTTTGATGGTTGTTTAGTCAATGGGTTAAGAAGAGAGAGAAATGCTATTGACATTGAAGGGTAAAGAAGGAAAATTTGTTTGTTATAGGTTACAGTGTGACAACAAAGTGTATATTTACATCTTATTGATGTTTCCCTTGTTTGCTTTCATCTTAGATGGTTGTGCGGTGGGTTGATGACATTTTTTCGGTATTTTCACTAATTATTAGTAATAGATGGTTAGCAGGGGTTGTTGGTGTTGACATTAATGAGCACAAGATTCATATATGGCTTTGGAGTTAGTCGATGATAGACTTGGAGCTTTGGAGAGCCTGATGATATGGATGGATGTATATGGTAAGTTTATACATGCGGATATATTCTATTTTGTGAGTCTATGATGATGCAAATATTTGTTTTGCACACGATGCATATGAGCATAGTTTAGATGCCTTGAACATGAGTAGGGGATATTTATAGTTCCTATTGTTACTAGGTTACTCCTTAATAGATAAGTTATCTATGGATGGTTGTCTTGGACATGCTATTTGTTTATGCATCGTTGGATTTGTAGAATGTAGTATTTGAATTCTTTGAGTTATACGGGTGTTGTGGAATAATTAACCACGGGTTGCATGTAGAACTCATTTGGGTTGTCTTGACCCAGGATCTTGTTTTGCTTATGCATATTCCAGTTTGACTTGTCTTTGGTTAGTTGCATTGGTGGTTACATAGAGACATGGATAGATAGTTGGAGAACATGGTTGATTTTATAGGTATGGCTATGGTTGTGATTGAATCTTATTACTTCAGTTTGAATGGGAGCTCCTACGGGTGTGTTAGTCATGGTGGCTTGGTTGCATGAGAGGTTTGGTGTTATGATTATGTGGGAGCTTGATGTATGGATAACTCGTGTATCACAGATCAATAGTAGCTTTGTGCAGGTATATGGTAAGTCATGGGTTTATTATCTTCTTGGTTTTAGAAGATGGTTTAATCTTCCTGATTTCATTTGAGAGAATTGTTGATATAAAGAATAGATAGTCTTCACGGTATGTAGAGGATGGTGATGTACAGGTACAGGTACAAGTTCAACAATTTATCTCCAAGTGGGAGATTGTTAGGATTGTGGAGTTGAATTGCTTCACAGATAACATGATTTACACCTTGTTGGTTTACACAATAATCGACACCCGAAAATAGAACCAAGTAATCGACACCACTCGGTGAACCGACACCGGTTACATGTGCATGAAAGTTTATATTTAACTCATGGGAATTAGATCTAAATTTGTTATAAAGTTGATCTAAAGGTTGTAAATGCATATCTAAGTTGCCCTAAGTTTGTATATGCCTATATAAGCATGAAATCTAGGGTTATAAGGTTAATTAAGAGAAGGATTGAGTTAGATCATTGATTCTCCTAGATTGAGAGAATGAAGAAGAAGAGAAAGAAAGAACAAGTTACATGAAGAAAAAGCTTCCATGGAGAGAAGATGGACAAAAGGAAATAACAGGTACAACTATGGCAGGTACATCTCGAATGGTGAGAAGAGGGTAACATCTTCTATTCTATAATTATTGTCTCATTGTAATAGCTTGTATATTATGAAAAGCACATAGAGTTTCTTCTTGTAGATCCACATGTTGGTGAGATCTTGTATTATAGATCCATGAGATCATGATGTATTGTTGATCCATGTAGATCTAGTCTTATATTGTTAGATCCATAAGTTGTTGTGAGATCTTGTATTCATAGATCCATGAGATCATGTTGTATTGTTGATCCATGTAGATCTATATATTATAGAGGAGGTTTTCTTCATGTTTGCACATGTTGATGCAGTGATGGAGAGACAAACTTACTTCTTGGTGCACAATCATGGTTGCACATTGGTAGACCCATGTGAGAGGTCTTGTTGCAAATCCATAGAGAACTTGGTAGCAGATTCGAGAGATGCAAAGTAATCCCTAGTTATGTGAGATTTGCTAGTGATGGTTTGGAGGCACGGTTGTAGTGCACTCATGGAGATCTGTTTAGAGATTTGGAGGAGGAGATACTCTTGGAGAGATGCATTGTACTCTTGTGGGAAGAGTTGGTTTGTACTCTTGTTCATTATATATATATATATATATATATATATATATATATATGAGATCTCTATCTTTGGTGGACGTAGCCCACATTGGGTGAACCACGGTACATGTTGTGTTATGTGTGTGTACTTTTTTTTATTTGGATTATTCTAGTTTATACTTCCACTGCTATAGATTTTGGGGAATTGTTTAGATCCTGTGTGCATGATTTTGTTTGTTATTAAATCATAGCACTATTCCATAGTCCCGAATTCCCAACAAAGAGGTCACATGAAAGGATATTCCAATCACACCGAAACCATCACAACCCTCACCTCTCCCACTGAATTGCTCAAAGTTTCATGTAATTATGTATAATACAGGCTTAACTACTAATTGCGCACCAATTGAAAATTTAGTGATATTTCTCCCACCTCGGAGAAGCTCCCGATTTAAAAAGGGGTCAAATTTGATAGTATGTATATGAATTGAGTGTTACATTAATCTAATGGGGTAACACACGTTATATCCATAACCAATCATAGACACAACACGGTCCCTGTTGCATTAATGAGACTAGTGGTGTAACACGCGTCGTATCCATAACCAGACATAGACCCACCCGGCACCATAGATCAAGATTAATGTTATAATTAAAAGAAGTTTTGGGCAATAGTTTACAGACCACCTTCATTAGCCAATGGATAATCTAATTATACGCCGCTGGATGGAAAAAGTATTTCGTCAATGCACGCCCTCCACTAAAGAAAAATATAGCTTTAATCGGGACTCAAAATGCCCTTGTAAATTGCCGTAGAAATCTCTGAAGCTAGCAGGAGGAAGAAAATAAATTTGTTTCATGTCATTTTTTGTTGTCCTAGTGGAATTACGATGTGATATTTAACCTCATCATTCTCTATTTTCCATTGTTAAAATTCTGACGACTGATATATTTTTCTGAGTGGAGGTTTAATTGGTAATTTCTCTGTGATTTTCCTACAATTAATTGTTGTTTACTAGTTTGTAGGTTCGATTCCATTTAATTTTCCCTGTAAAGCGCTCACCAGGTTGTGGGTTTGAAACTCCGCGAGTTTCTGTTGAAAATTTTCCGTCTCTGGAGTCGTTCTAAGCAAGCATTTATCAACTTAGGGGTTGGATTCTTAAAGTTTATTTTTTTATTATCTCCTAACTTCGTGTCTTCTTATTCCACCCTATTTTTTCTAAGTCCTTTGCGAAGCTATTTTCGTTAAATGACATCCTAAACTCTCTGTTAAATGAGGTCAACCAAATTTCTAAATACATGGAACCCACTTCTCACGTCAACAGGCGGTCTGTGGATAATTTTTGAACACTTGTAAGGCATAAAAATGAGCGTACATTATCAACCAAATAATCGAGACCATTGTTGTCTCCATCCATGTCAGAAGGGGTCAGGATTTCTACCAGAGAATACGCCTTTCAGCGTAATAAAAGGCAAGACTTATATTCTAATAGAAATGACCCATTTTCTTTCTAATATAAATAAAAAAGAACCAATAATTCTCACTTTATCTAGAAAGCCCCTAGTCTAGCGTAAAACTCAATATTTTTTTATATTCGATAATTTATTTTTATGGGATTTTTCTTGTGTTTATTTTGTTGACTATCTAGATGACCTCAATGAGTCTTTTCTACCTTAATGTCATTTTTCCTCATGTATTTACAATAATAATTACAAGGCAAGAGTGAGCCTACTTAGCACACAAACACCATAAGCATTGTTAAGAAGGGGGGGATGAATGGTAAATGTAATTCACCCTTTGAACTTCTCACCCTCTAACCTCTTTCCCCATTGGAAAAAGCTTTTGGAGTGCGTAGTGCCTTATATATCTATTATCACCCTTATCTCACAATTATTATCAATGTGGGATTAACCCGATTACAACCCAATCATGTATTTTATTTCCATGTTAAGTTGAAGGCTTCAATGAGCATGAGATTTGTATTCATGTTTATTTTGTTCATTACCCAAATGGCCTCCATGAATATTCATTACCATAATGACATTTTTCCTCATGTATTTAAGAGATGTCAAAACGCAACCTACTCAAGTATAAAGAAAAATGCTTAACCACAAAAATTTTGTGGTTCCAAATGATCTATGAGAGATGACTACCCAAACCAAAAGTATTTCTCTTGAAAAGAAAAACCTTCCATTTGGAAATACATACACTTTTCAATGAAAAATTGTACCCTATTAGCATTACACATTTCCTTGGTTTTGTTTTCTATGAGAGAAATAATGAAAGAATACAAATTTATGTCCATGAATAGTTTTTCTATAAGACTACTAGCTACAACGTGTATTAACACATCTTAGTTCTCTACTCGTTTAATTTCAAAAGAAACTCCAAAAACATAACTTAATTATTAAAAATAGATTTTAAGAATTCCTCTTATGCTTAAAATGTGTACAACATTGTTATGGAGCTCAATTAATATGGTGAGCCTACATGACCAAGTGTGTCCACATAGGCTTTAGATATCGGGTACAAGATGTACTTTACGAGGTGTTCACAAGGGATGCACCTAGATTACATAAAATAGTACCGACTACATTTTTTGATGTACCATGCACATACCCAACGTGAACCCATTGTGAAAAATGATTTTTTGGTCAAAAAAATCAAAATGACTTCAAACAATATTAAAAACTCCCAAGACCCTAAAGACACCCCCAAACTCTTTTTAAACAACAACACCACATTTACCTCACATAAAGCATACGTATCTCCGATTACACATTTACTCTCACCTTTAAATTTTCAATTATCTAGGGCTGATCATAAGCCACTACAGTGCCACATAATTTAAGCAACTTGCAACAAAGAGGCTAAGTATTTTAAGGTAATTTTTTGTGGTTTTTTAAAATTTTTATAGAGTTTCTATTTTGTAACTTGTTTTCAATTTTTTTGGTTATTGGTTTAAACAATATTTCAACATTTAAATCATTTCCCCCTTAGGCCTTATATTGTTATAAGTTTATTTAAATTGTTAACCTAGAGGGATTTGCTAGAATGGCTACAAGTTCTAGTTTTGTGGGCAAGGGATAACCATCAAATGCAATCCATGATTACCCCTATAGAAGCATGTCACGGCGATATAACAACTTTCAAATGAAGGGAGCTATGTTTGGGTTTTCTTAGAGTGTAAAATACAATTTAAGGGTTCATACAATCAAACAAAATTTCATTACGTGGGGTCATAATAGCCAAGGAATTAGAGTTCCTGGAGGGGTGGATGGAAAGGATTGCCATGTACAAAGACCCTCAAATACATCAAAGGGAAAGAAGATGTGGATGTGGTGGCTTCCTTAAAATCAAAGCATCCTTTGGAAAAGAAATGATCTAAAAGTGGTGTTGGTGAAATAATTTGTCATGTTGCAAATTATGTGTTTCAAAGAACGCTCACTGTGGTTACGCCCTCCTTCTTGTGTATGGGGATCCCCCCATTATTGAATGTAAACTATCCTAATTCTATCTAAATGTTGTGAGGGTGGCTAGTAGGCCGGGGATCACACAGGAACACTTCATTGAGCTTGTGGAAAAGTGCTTGTACGAAGTACATGGGAGGAATTTGCAGTGACAAGGGGTATAGGAGAGAAATTAGGAAAGATAAGGTTATTGTTGTGAGTAGGAACTGACGAAGTTCACACATAATAAATTGAGTAGGTCCATATACAATTAGAGGAAAGCAATAATGTAGGCAATTAGAACTAACAAACTAGAGACACACAATTCTTTAGATTCATCAATAAAAACACCAAGTTCCTTCTTAGTTATTCAAGATCACTATGCTTGCAAAGTTGCAGAAAAGAGAGAGAATAGAGGAAAACATGAGAAAAGGAAATGGAAGAAATGCAAATAAATTGTTTCTTGTGAAGTGGTGATACAAAGCTCAACAATCTACATCAATCCACAATTGCTACAGAAAAACATAAATTTCAGGATCCTTTGGAATGGAGAAGCCATTCCAATTTATAGCATTGTAAAATGCCTTCTCATCTACCCCCACATGACTCTTCATGTCCCATCACTTGTGACTTTTCAATTTCCCTTAGAAGAGACAAATTAAGTACCTCTCTTATAATTTGAGAGAGTACTTTTACATTTTACAAATATTTTATTGTCACTTAAGTGAATAGGACAAAATAGCAAAAGTACATTCTCAATTGAAAATTAGAATATGGAATGAGAGAGAGAAGAGAGAAAGGAAAGGGATTGACTGATCTATTGTTGATGAAGAACTTTCTGATTTGAGGCATGGTGATCACAATCTCCTCCTTCTGCAAGATGCACAGGTACTTCAAACTACCAAATGAGTGTTTAGGAAAAATGTTGCAAGACCTTATGATGTGAGCTTGAGATGACTATAAGTATCACTCATGATGATTCCTCCTTGATCTCACAATGAGAGTGAGGATCACTCTCTTGCTCCTTATGCTTTCACAATTGTCATTAGTGATCATAAACCAACCCCGTGACGCACAAACCTTTCGATGCTTATCCCTAACAGAAATAGGCCTTCACATTGCAGATGAAATGGATAGATCCTAAATGGAATTCTTGACAAGTGACCACCGGTTGGAATGATATGAGGAGATGACAATGACCACACCACAAGGTTTGAGGTGAGTGTTTATGAACACTACCAAGTGGATGAAATAGAGTTGATTGCTCATTCTTGTGACTATGGTGCTTTGAACGAAGATCATACCTTTTCCTTTCTTGGATCCATAACACTTCTTAAATGAGATAAACTCATACATATCCTAAGCCCATGTTTCTTATGGAAGTAAGACTGATCCTGGATGGAACTTGAGAATGAGTCCCATGTTCTTGATCGCATACTACATCATTGAAACAATTCAAAATCTACCTCTATTGACTTACAAGATGTGAGCTCCTTATCGAGCATGGATCAAGTGTTTAGAAACACTTCACAAGGAATGCATTTCCTGAGATGACCTCTTTCCTTATGAAGAATCCTTTTCATCATGCTTATGATGATCATTCTCTTGATGAATGAATTGTAATGAAGCTCTTGATCCTCTTCAACCTCTTTATACCTGGAGCTTGAAGTTTTGAGAGGTTTAATATTTTTAGCATATGAATGAGCATATCATATGATATTTTATTAACTAGACATTCGACATCGGTTTGCAATAAAAAAACATTTTTGGATTCAACTCGCATTGTGATCTCAAGCTTCGATTTTCGTCATGATCTACCCGCTAGAACTCTTGTAAATCAAAAAACCAAATTTCAGGATGGAGGATTTCAGGCTTGCTTCTATGATGGTAGACATTAATGGAGGCTTGGAGCTTTAGTGATCAAAAGGAATCTGGTATGATGAATCTGCAATGAAAATCTCACCTAATCCGCTTTTGGAAACTATGAATAAATCACTATTTTTCATGTTCATGGATGTCCGAAAGGATTTGGGAAGCATGGAAGATGTTTTTGCAGGTATTTATAGGTTTCATGGCATAAAAAATGTAACATGTTTGAACTGTGTAAGAAAAATGAACTTGGAAGTAGTTATGTCATGTTTTTGAGTCACCCGACAGTTAGTTTTATTCACAAATGAGGAAAGTTGCTTGTGATTTAAAGCTAGGGTTTAGATGGTTGAGTATGGGGAAAATTTTTGTGTCCCCTTGGGAATGGGGAAAATAGGGACAAGGAAATTTTCCCTCACAGAAGATGCCAAGTGTCATTTATAGGATGTGAGATGGGGAAGGCGAGATAGCCCGATAAGCCCTTCAGAGGCCGATTTGGGTCATATGAAGGACCAAAGGGAAGGGATGAGATGGGGAAATTTTTTGTGTCCCCTCTATCCCATTACAAAGGGACAAGAGGGACACAAAATTTCTCCCTCACTAGAAGGTGACATGTGTCACCCCAAAAAATGACTAAGTACGAGAAGCCCGCTTGCACAAGAGAGAACTTCAAGAGATGATTCCGGAGCTCCATAAGGTCTTTTCACATGAAGATTTATATTATTTTGACTCCCAAGACCATTTAAATAACTATGGGATAAGTTTTATAACATGAATCTACTTTCATATAAAAAAATCCCCTTTTTTTCTTCGGGACAACAGGGTGTGTCTGACAAGAATGAGTTACCATGAGAAACCATCAGGTCTTGTGAAATATGTGATAATTCCACAATTTAGATAATTCCTTTATTTTTAAAATTAATATTTTATTTCCTCATAACTCCTTATGGATCTCCCAAAATCATCCTAGGTGAAGTTCAGTACCAATTTTGATTTCGCATACTCCTTACACCTAAAAAAACGATGTTGTGCAGTAAATTGTCCCTAAACCTTCAAAACTTCCTTAAATATTCCTAAATAATTTAAAAACCTTCATGACTCTTCAATACCACCTATGGAAGAGTGTAGGATTTCAGATCCTTCCGGGGAGGGGTGCACACTGTCTTGTAAAAGGCCAAAATTAGCCTTTCTAAGCCCATTAGAGAGCTAGTCTTCAGTTGCTCTTCACTAAATGGAATTGTTGATCTTGAAACATAATTTCAAACACCTGAATATGTTTTTTCAATATATTTAAAGTACCCATAAGGTCAAAATGATTATGACATAGAAGACAATCTAACCAGGAGGGGGAATCAAGAAGCCTCAGGAGCAAATTTTCAAATTTGGCTTAGTTGTCATGCTTGAAAGTTTGAATTTTTGAGCTAGCAAAAATGCATGACAAGTAAAGCAAGCCACCTATTTCACCAACTATCAATGGAATGAACCCATCACACTTGTTTTTGTCAACCTCTACAACTGCAAATGTAGATGTTTCATTTCTTAGTCCAAGAGAATAGAAAAAGTAGCCATTGAAAAGGGCATTCTAGAATGAAAATAAGGACATAACCAACCAAAAAATTGGGTGTTTTAACTTTTAATTATTCATGTGGTATCCCTTTTAATGTTTTTGGATCACCATACTAGTGTAATACAATGAAAATGATTGATGATGCCCTTAAAGGGTACACCAACCCAGGGTATGAAAAGGTGTGGAAAACTCTATTTTCCAAATAAAGAAAACATGTTGAAGATACATTGCAGCCAATCAAGAATCGCAGATTAAAACAAGTGTGTCCATTGTTTCTAATGGATGGAAATATATGGAAAATAGTTCATGCATCAATGTGGTTACAATGCACCCTAAAGGGGTAAAGTTTTCTAGGGTTGTTAATTGTCAAGGGTAGGTGAAGGATGCCTAATTCATTTCCAATATCCTTATAAAGTTCATGAGGTGGCGAGATCTCAAAATGTCATCCAAGTTATAATAGACAACAAAAAAAAATTAGAGTTGGGGGAAGTTGGTCAAGGACAAATGTGAGCACATATTTTAAACACCTAGTATTGTTCACTCCTTCAACATGATGTCACAAAAATAGGGCACACAAATTTCTTGGATAAAACAAGTCTATGAGGAGGCAAGTGAGATCCAAATATTCATTAGCAACCACCACATGTCCCAAGTCATCTTTAGGATTTTCTCGAAGTTGCAGTAATGTTAAAGGTAACTATCTTTTTATTTTTTAAAAGTTTTAATCATTATATTAATTTTGTAAATTTGTTGTTTGTAGAATTTCAATTTTTGAATATTTTACCTATTTTACCTATTTTACCTATTTTTATTTTTAATTTCTTATTAGGTTGATGAAACTCAATTTACCTCACACATGCTCATCTTGAGACAACTTGTGAAGGTGAAAATGCATTGAGTGGTGTGGTTATTATCATCAATTGGGGTATATGGAGGCATGCAAACATTGAGAGGGCCAAAAAGGTGAATGACTCAATCCTCGATGAGGAGTGGTGGGATCATGTGGAGTACTTGCTTAGTTTTATTGAGCCCATCTTGAGTATGCTCAGATTTGCTAATATGGATCACATGTAATACTTACTGAATTTAACTGAGTCCATTGTGAGTATGCTCAAATTTGTTGATGTGGATCATCCATGTTTGAGAGAGATTTATGATGGAATTGAATCAATGATTGAGTCAATTACGTCCATCATCAATGATAAAGAAAAAATCATACAAAGAACTTCCTCAAGGAAGTGCAGTCGCATTTCATTGATAGGTGGAGAAAAATGACCATCCCTTTGCATCTTCTTTATTTTTTCCTGACTCTAAAATACTGCAACATAGATATCATTTCTTTTCTAAGAAGGGTTTCATTATATAGAGTTATGAAAGGTAGTGATGGGTATAAGGCAACCTTTACTAAACTCTTCCCCAATCCAAAAGTACATATAATGTAGTTAGGAATTTTTTTATGGATTTCATATCCTTCAAGGATCAGTCATTAGCACTCTCCACGACAAGAATAATATGGAAAATTATTCATCACGGTACCTTCATGGAAAAACATACCCCACTTCTAGAAATTTGCAATAAAAATTCTAACAAAAGTAAGATTTAAAAAAATTAACTTTGTTTTTATGTTTCATTTAACTTTTTACTTGCATAAATTTTAATTTTAAAATTTGCATTGACTTTGTAGCTTACTTTAATAGGTTGCAAGTTCTTCTTCAGTTGAGTGGAATTGGGATACATGCTCCTTTATCCACTTAGCTAACCACAACAAGTTGAGAGAAAAAAAGGCAGAGGATTTAATCTTTGTGTATTCCAAATTACACCTTCTAACACAAGTAGGATGGGTACAAGTAAGGGGAAACAAAGTGCTAGGATGTAGACACAGAGACTCCAAACCCAAAAAAATCCATTACTCACCTTTCATTGGTAGACCTGGAGCAAAGAGCATACTTCACATGATAGAGCCAAAGTGGGAGTGTCATAGCTACTCCTTATGATTCTAATGAACTACATGATGGTGTTGATGCTCTTGATGACTACACTAGATAACATTATGATTATAAATATAGTGAATATTTTGATTTGTCTTGATTTTTGTGTATACATTTCTTAGTAGTTCCAAGTTCAACCAATGAATTTCATGACATTTGGCATTGAACTATTGATATATTTTGTGGTTATTTAATTTCTTTTGTTTACTCTATGCATATATGGTTAATTTTTATTACTTGTCTATATTATATATATATATTTTGTATAATCATACCTAAATCCATATCCAAGCCCCCAAAAATTGTCATACTAAATCTTTGTACTAATATCTACACATGTACCCATACCGACCGCCTAGTGAGCCCTTGGATTTCCCTTTGCTCAAATTGAAAATATTTATACATAAATATGAGATGTAGTTCACATGCATACTATAAATATATGATAACACATAATGCATTATATATATTTATGAGTTTTCACTTTAGAACATTCTCTCGCTACATGCTCAAAGATTTGCAGTAATATTTTCCTCTATAAAAATGAAGGAAAGGGTAACTAGATTGTGAAATTTTATTTGATCCATAAGAGAACTAATGGAAAACACTTGCATCATAGACAAAAACTACCTTCATCATAAATAATGAATAGGATGTGTATAGACATTTCTTGATTCAAGTTAAAATGTGTAGACACTCAAATTTGATAATTTACTCTTTGACATTGTTGGTTTTGGAAATGCACTCTTGCTAAGATAAATACAACCTTTCCATTCCCACTTAGTACATTCTGAGGTCTTTTTCTAGCTTGTTTATCCTTGCACATTGATATGCCAACACATTATGAGAGTACAATGCATAAAATTCATATACTAAGTCAACCTAACATGATGAAAACTTCATTTAACATGTTTTTCATCCTTGGTTAAGGTCGTATAGTTTGGTTAGGAATTTATATTCGGTCCTAACCTATCTATACGGTTTTTCATTAAGCATATCCTCCATCTCGCTTTCAATTCCAAATTCTCCGATGGGTCCTTTACTCCCTCTGGGTTGGCCTTTCTTTAATAATTCATCTTCAAAACCCTATATAAGCAAGCTAACACTACCTCATTTGCTAACCTAGAAAATATTATGGCACTACATTGATACACTCACTTCCAACACTTGCAAAAGGCACCCAAGGCTTCCTAAATCTTGCAAAGGCACATCTACAATCATTAGGAAAATAATCTCTACAAGTTTGAAGCTTCTTACCAAGTTAAGACATCAGTCTATCTCATCCACAAGCACTCAAACATCCCTTCTCCAAGTATTTTAGCAAGAGTCAAACTCAACTCAAGCATTGTCAAATCTAGTTGCATTCATTTAGATATCACATGCTAGGTGGATAACAACATGTAGTTTGAGGCCTCTTTAGTATAGTGCTAACGTCTGCGTTGCACAAGGGTGGCCACAACCCAACTAATGTTTATTTTGTAAGGTTTCTCGTCTATGGCTAGGGTTTGAGATCATATTCAAAATATTCAAAGAGCTTCACAACATGACCAACAACTAGGGTTTGATAACAAAAGAAATTTCTAGGCATGTGACACTCTCCGGAAGCTACAGAGCAAAAACCAAGAAGGTCCAAGACTGCACAATAGGATAAAAAATGTACATACAATATTGACATAATTGTACGGTCTTGCTCTAGATTAGTTTCTAGTCACAATTCCCAAAATGAAGCATCACCAAGTTCAGATATCCTTGTTTCATTAGTGTTTGCACTCCCAAAACCTCCCAAATCCATCTATAATCAACTAAGTGCACTTTTCCTCATGTGTTTTAAAGTTCGTATCTTGTTTCATACATTATTTGTGAGTATTAATGTGTTGTTATGATATTACATAATTAATGTTGGAAGTTAATTAATCAAAATAACCCCTTGTAGCTCCCCTTACATCCTTTAGTGTACCTAATTCACTAATTTTTAGATTTCACATAATCTAATAAAAGTGTAATCAAAATGAAGTCAATTAGATTGCAATATTTAGCAATGCATATAATGAGAAACAGAGAGCCATCACATGTAAAATATCTTGAGAAATATTTCAAAGGCTTCCCATGGTTGAAGTCTCTATAGTGAGTAATTCATGTAACGACTATACGTTTTTTATTACTTGAGTGTAGTTCTCTTTATGGATCGTTGAATGCATCATTGGTTAAAGTTTCTTCCATTACATACAAATCAACCAATAACCAGAAGTAGGAAACACTTTCTAGCAAGATACCACATTGAGATGATGAAAATATTAATTTAATTTCAATTAAGTAATGAATTAGTCAACATATAAATCATGTCATATCAATGTTGCATCAATTACTTAAAACCCCTAGTCATTGATGGAAATTACATGATTCGCGCAAAATCTAAAAACCTTACAATTCCCAAACATATTACTAAGACTTTTTTCCTGGTAGGGTCATGGTTGTGCCTGAGACTTCAACTCCACATTGGGATTCGGGGATGACTGGTTTGACAAAAAGCCATTATCTCTCAAAGAAAGGAAAAACAACATAAGCTTCACCTACAAATAAATAATATAAAATCCAATGACACACAAGAACATATTTCCAAACATTTGCTAAAGATAAAAATAAATACAAATGTATAAAATAAAGGCTCCATAATCATGGCAGAACATCTTCAATAGCTAAAAAAGTACCATCATTAAGATAAACAATGATGTGTAAGAGGAACACAAAAAAATTGGATAGTCAAGTTAAAAATATCTCGGGAGTTCATCTATCAAGACAGTTGAATAAAGGGAAAACATGTTGCATCACTTAAAAATCTCTCCCCACCAACTTTTGGAAATATGATTGAGAGAAAGTAATGGATAAAGTTACATTGATAATAGGAAAGGTTACCACACAAACCCTAACTCCCTAGAAATGGTAAATAATCACAACATCTTCAATGATACATAATTAGCTACAATATCAACATACATAAACAAACAAGATGTAGATTCACCTATCCACTAAAAATTGTAAACTATGTCAAAAAGTAAAATGCTTTAGACTTACATATCATTTCTAAAATCAAATTCCTCTAACGTAGGATAATTTATAGCAATTCGCGTGCATGTTTTACATTTTCAACCTAAAACAAAAAATAGTTTAGTCATAACCCAAAGGAAACTCAAAATAATAACATTATTGTCAAATAAAAAGGACCAACAAAACATACATCAAAGTAGTGTGGCTACTAGCATAAGAACTATCAACTTATTTTCAAACATTAAAATAAACCGGCCTTTCACCAAGTAGGATCAATCTCAAATGAATTTGTTTCTTTTTCCTTAATTGCTACAGCAATGTCTTCATTAGCAATAAGTTATGTATGACTTCCTCCCATTTCATTAGGAGCTTTGCTAACTGTAAACATATCCCCTCCCTACATGTCAAAGACCTACAAGAAATAAAAGAAAGTATGTAATTGGTATGCAAAAATTAGAAACATAATAGCTAAATAAAGAATTATGAAAAGCTGTAATAACATACACCTTATAATGCATAGCAATAAGCTTGATTTTCATTAAAAAGGGCTCAAAATGTCATTTAAGACAATTGAAAATGTTAAGAAGTTGGCATTCATTCATTTGTGAATACTGAAAAATGAACCACAATTGTAACTTAACGGATGAATAACAACAATAGTGATTGATACAAAAAATATAAGATGATTCCAAGGTCTCGTCTTTGATGCAATATAGAGCACAATTCATCCACCACAAAGTAGGGCATCAAATGTAGGGTTATAATAGAGAAATATTATAATCTTAGAGAAATAACACAAGATCAAACTTTTATAAAAGAATGTAGATTGGTTATCCATGGGGAAAATATTCTAAAATGTCCTTTGACAACTAGGTAAGCCTATCAAATTTCTAAGATGAAAACCTATCATTAAGTGAGAATAGAAAGCACTTACAAAATAAATAGAGGTGTTAAATAATAAACACAAGGATTCATAATAGCAACAAGGATTTCACATAAACAACTATAATACATAGTGCAAGCCGGTGTTACAACTTACAATATTGTCCAAGAATCATAGGAATGCAAAGGAAGAAATTTTGATCAAACACAAAAGAAAGTCATTTGAACAAGAATCACAATAGAGCTAAGAAAAATCCTCATCATCCTTCTTTACTAAAATGGTAAGCCCTCATGCCTACTAATTTGGAACCGACTTGAGGATTTTGATGATAATGTCACTTTGGCCATGCACATGATAAGACTTCAAAGGGAGAAGGGCTTCCAAACACAGGAGAGAAAAATGTTTCTAAGATGGTTATGACTTTCTCAGTGAGTATGAAAGATGATTTTTTCAAGGGAAAGAATAAGGCTCAACCTGGAATGAGAGGAGGCTACTGATAAAATTAATCTTAGGATCCAAAAATTGGAGAAGGATGTGGATTCCTTAGGAGAAGTTGGTACAAATATGGAGGATAACTTTATAAACTATATCAAAGCCTCGAAGAAGAATTTAATTTCTCGAGAACTCCACCAGAGAGTAATTGATTGGGCTTAAAAACATGTTCAATGAATTTCAGGAGAGGATGTATAAGTTGGAGAAGGAATGTAAGAATAAAAGGCTCAAAATTTACCTTAGCAACTCTGAAGAGGAGGATGGTGGAAAGGATGACAACCGGAAGGTAGATGGTCGAGGATCGTGTGTAGAAGGGTCAAGTGGAGACCCACACTGGTTCTTCTAAATGCCTCAAGATCAAATAAATTTTGTTTGGAGGTGGGACTTTTGTGAACTATGGGTAGAATTTCCTTGTTTTGATTTGGTAGCAATCTATTGTTTCTTTATGGATTCTTTTTGTTATGTTCCTCGCAGCCTTGGTTTGGGTTAAGTTGCTTTAACCATTTTTGATGCCCTATTTATCTTTTTGTTTCTATTTGGTTTCACTCATGATGTATCTGATGTAAGGCCTCGGGATCCATAGTCCCCTGTTTATTACCTTATCTAATAAAAAATAGTATATCTAGGCACATATTAGTAGTTCTAAACCTTATTCAAAATATCATTTTAATAGTGAGAGTAACTTGGGAGAATAAAAATAATAAAAATTAGAATGCAAGTGAAATAGGTAGGTAACAAGAATTCGGTGGTAACTTGAGGGAATTATGAACAACAACAAGCATAATAGAACATGATATTTATTGCATAAAAATAAAATAAAAAAACTTTTACGTAACATAGACATGATATTGAATCAAATAAACTCAAAGTCCCATAAACCCATTATAGTGTTACACACACTTTGATACCACCACCTAACATTACCAATCTTCTACACTTTTCCTTGTGGAAGTGAGCTTGAGTTTACTTACATTTGAGTAACCAAGCCATAAAATTTAATCCGAGTGATTGCAGCTCTGTCTACTTAATTTACTTATGACGCTAAAGGTAAGATTAATCATAAGATAATCTACCTCAGATGAATGTATCCTTCAACGATCAATACAAGGTTACAACATCACTAAGTAATGTCTTTAAAACTCGTATGTCATACATTATATCGTGTTACGCATGTATACGTCACCCTAAAAACTAGATGTCCCGAAGATGGCGGGATGGGGTGAAACATCCCCCATGTTTCCAAAAAGGGTGGGAAAAAGGGGTGACATCCATGAGTATCATGGGACTATTCCGAGACTTTTGTTTTTTTAATAATTATTTTTGTTATCTTTTTAAAGATGTTTACCATTAACCATAACTCAACTATATTATATTATAAAGACATTAAGAATCAAGAGTGATATATGAATATAGAAATTTTTGAGTGTAAATGCACATGGTGGATTGTGCCAACATACTATTAAAACCAATAATGTAAATATTAATATTAAAATTTATATGGACATATAACACTAGTATAACTATATGTATGTTTGAGTATTTAATATGGATGTCTGGACGTGGACTGTATGCACATGGTGGAATGATATATAAATATGAACTATTATCCATATAATTTATCTATATATTTATAATATTATTTTAGTAGTCGTCCCCACCATTTTGAAATTTTGGAATTTTTTCACCATCCCAAAAACTCTTTCCTCACATCCCATAGTCTTAGGTAACACTTAATTATATTACCAACAATTAATAAAATCCCCAAATCATGAAACTCAAAAACACCAAGAAAAAGTGTGATGAGGATTATTGTAATCATTACCCATGGATATGAGGACTCCACAAAATAGGCCAGAGGCTATCCCGGAGACAAGATCACATGACCTTACATGACTCCCATACATATACACCATATATCCCACCCCACATGCCAAACCATCACCGCCTACGTGGCATGAAATTGCCTAGAATAAATTTTCACCATTGAAAATCATCGTCGTGAAAGTGACGAGGTTTAGGGTGAGCTAGCACATTCTTTGGCACATTGGACGTGGTTGGACGAATTGCCAATCTAGGAGGATGTCAACTTTTTCCTGTCATTTCAGTCCTCATCTCCATCATTTCACTTCATTCATCATCTCCTCGGTCTCCATTGCATTTAGATAGCCTCGGCTTGTATTTACACAATATTTCCAGAGATTACAAAGGTATACACAATCATTTTTCAGAACTACGTTCATGTGTAGCTCAACTCCAAGTTTGTGGCAACTCAACTCCAAGTTCATAGAATCTCTCCCTCTTTTGGCCTCTCGCTCGTTTTGGGTACTTTCTTTTCTATTAACCGACACCCTTTTTGCCATTTTTTATTACGGTTTTCGTGTGGGTAGGGACATAGGAAGATCTAGAAGCCATATAAAAAAATCTAGATGTCGAGCCATGAAGAAATTTTTATATGAGAAAATGCGAAATGTGAAATCCTCATCCTTACAAGGCCATGAAGAACTCTATAAGGGAACATTTAGGTCAAAAAGCCTCTCTGAAAGCCACAACCCGATCACTTAAAATCACCCACATAAAAAAATACGGTATCATGGTGGGTAGGGTTCCCATCTACTGTATCTTGTTAATGTGCCATTTGGGTATTTGTCATATCCTAAACGGAAAGCCATTTGGGTATTTTACATTTGGGTAGTTGCTTTTTCATTGTTCCTCTTCTTTAAACAAAAATTCTCCATGTGATTATAACCTCCACGTCACCTACAAAAATTGGGTTTTCTTCATTCTTTATTTTATGTACAATCATTTATAAAAAACTTGTTAGAGCCATCATTATTTTGAAATTTAAAATAATGTTTCCAAATCTTCCATCCATCAAAAGATCTAAATATTTATTTCCCATTAGCTGCATATGCATGATTTTTATTAATATATCATTTTCTAATAAGTTAAAATTCTTCATCTAAAATTTATTTACAAAATTGATCAAAAGAAAATATTTTATGCATATTCAACACCTATTTTCTTTATTTGGGACTGTAAATATGTAACTTCATTAAGGTAATAAACCATTTTCTCAAAATAAACTAGATCTAAACTAATCAAATTTTCCTCTATACTAAACATGGTAGCAATATGTGCATATTTAAAATCATTTTCCAATTTTTCCCATAGCTCTATAGGATTATCAACATCAACAAATATTTTGTAGATATTTGAGCTCAAGGATTTACCAATAATACCTCTAGATTGTTCCAATTTGCATTTCCATAACTCTTTTTTAAAATCATTTTTTTGAGGCTCTTTCATTTCTTTATTTTCCATCCTCCATAGAGTCATTTCCCTTAGAGAATTCTTGACTACAATCTTCCAATCTTTCAAAACCGCTTCCATCAAATATTGGCAAACTTTCATTGGTAGAGCCCATGATGTTAGAAAAATCATTCCTCAAGCAAATGTGTTAAAATAAATCTAAAAATCACTTCCAATTAATATCTAGTTTTTACAAAATAATCTATCAACTCCTTAGCCATGCTAGTAGAAAGGTCTCTTTAATACTATGAAAGAATTAAAAAAATAAATCTTTAGTTATAAAAAACAAAGTTGCAACATGAAA